>CM077012.1:148923540-153923540 GCA_039090855.1 Macrothele yani
AGGATGAGTTTTAACATTTGTACAATATGTACTTCACCTCTAAAATTTTGCCTATGATCTTTTATGAATTAGTCACAGGATTGAAAATTGTATGTGCTGCCAAAATTCTTCTGATGAGTGCTAAAATACTTTTATCACTGTAGGATTTATGCCTAACATGTGATTTAGAAGAGCCTTTCTTCATTAATTTCTCTGGTACTTTTATGTGTTACCCTGAATGACACGGTAAATTAAAAATCTGAGCTAAACAGTTTTGTTTATGTAAATGAGGGTAATTATGCCTATTCATTGCACCTGTCCTTCTTATTATACATCTTTCTATGTACACAGATAGCCTATGAAGTTTTAGAGTTGAAAATTTTTGCATCTCTTGTGTGTTATTTTTTTAAATTACAATAATAGGAATCTTTTCATAATAACTTCTGTTTGCTTTTTGAGATCACTTGACCCATGGCATAGCCTTCGATATAGCTAAGAAAAGGGCTCACTCCCTTGCACTAAATTCTTTTTCTCCACAGCAATCTTGAACACATCCAAAAAAAATTTAAATAAAATATCAGTTACTCTCTGCATTAGTGATAACAGCAGGTGAGCCATCAGTGAATTTCTTTATCTCTCTCTCATAAATTTATTCACTCTCGCACACACATCTCTCTGAGAAATGTAGTGGTTTCAAACATTGTCACTTTACGATTCATATTGTTTCAGGTCTATTCAGAAATATCTTGAGTATTTTTTAAACTCTACTAATGTACTGTAACCAATGTGTATTGTTAATGAGTGACTGGGAAAACTATATTTTAAATTTAATACAGAAAACTTGTTCTAATAGGTTTGTAGTGTTTTGCCTAAAATAAAAATTAAATGGCACTGGTAATGTGGTACGTGATAATGTGTAGTGGTAATGTTATTTACATATTAAAATGTTTCTAAGAGTTTGCATCCCATTTAGTACATTACTGCGAATTTCAGAAGTCTAGTTCAGAGGGATTTATTTTTGTATCACACATGTATACCCAAAGGTATTCAAGTTAGTGAGGTGCAGCATATAAACGCAAACTATGAGAACAGAAAATTGGGATAAAACTTTGTAGGAGAAATTGGACTACAACTTCAAACCCATGTAGCAGAACATAACACCGCTATAAGAAATGTTACTAGCAAAACAGGACTTGACAGACACATTCAAAACACACTTATCATTCAATTTATTGGGACTCCGTAAAAATTCTATCACAGTAACAGCACTTTGTAAAAAGGCAGTTGGAAGAAGGTGTACAAATTGAAAGAACAATAGGAGTCAATATTAATGAACAAAAGAGCTTGGTAATACCATATGAGTGAGGCAACACCTACCTGCCTGAGTTAGTCCTCACAATGGGTTGGTGTATGCAACCCAAAAATTCAGCAGCAGGAAAAAAAAAGTTTCCTAGTAATACCTGTAAAGCTAGAGTTAAAAACAAAAAAATTAATGCTACTTACCTACAAGCTCTCACCATCTCTCTCTCTCTCTCTTGATTCATTGCAAGACTTTCCATCTTTGGCAAATTACTCTCCCTCTATAAATAATGGCTCACTTAACACAATCCATCCATCTTGTTCTAGGTATTCTTCCTGGTCTGAGAACTAACTATTTTAGAATGTTCTACCTGTCACAATCATTTTTCATATCCCATACAATGCTCATGCCCGAATCACCCGAGTATGGTTTTATTCAATTTGTCTTCCACAGAGGAAGTTACCAACTCAGATCTAATAGTTTCCCTACTAATTGTGGCATACATACATATCACTAAGCTGTACTCTGAGACTCAGAGGTTAGCTCCTCAAAGAAAGACAGTCCTCCAGATAAATGTTTAACTGATGGAATTAGAATTTACTTACTATTGATGTATCAAAAACGTCTCCATTTATAGCAATCTCAGCACATGTCTCGAGATTCACTGACATCCATCACATGACACATCTTTTGTGCTTCATACTCATAATCTTTTTCTCATGCAGACATTCCTGAATCTGGTCCTCCCGTGGTTTCTTGGCTTTTCTCTACCTTTCTTTCCTGCCACTCAAGCTGAAAAAATTCTCTTAGTAAGTATCTCATCACTCATTTTTTCAACATTGCCAACCCACATCAGAATATTAGTCTCCATCTTACTAACAACATTTTGCCTCACATTACACAACCACAACACATCTTCATTCCTCACATGATCAGAGCATGTCTTGTCACCCCACCCCCATAAGTAATGCATCTCTCTCCAGCACACAAATGACTCCTATGTTTCTTCTGCAGTACCTAGGTTTCATTGCTGTACATCAGAGTAAGAACAATTACACTTTCATATACAGCCATTTAAGACTTTCTTGAGAACCCACCATTCTTGTGAAATCCTCCTTAAAGTAGCTATGACTTTCAAAATTCACTCTCCTACTCTTCGCCATCTAATTTGTTCTCTCTTGTCAAACATGCTTCCCAAGTACACAAACTTGTTCACCTGGTCAATCTCTGCGCCATTTAGTCTTATCTTGCATTCAGTACTTACAGTTCCTCGCTCATAATCTATAGCTTTGGGTTTTCCCTTATTATACTCAGTTTGAATTTCATACATCTGGGACAACATACTCTGCAACTCATTTTCTCTCTCTGCCAACTGGACTGTGTCATCAGCATACAACAATCTGCATACATGAATATTACCAAGACAGTATTGTCCATCTGTCTTCACACATGCACATATTCATAAATATATTAAACAGCCATGGTGACATTACACAACCATGTCTGACTCCTGCACCAATAGAAAACCATTTCGACAAAACACCATTCACTCGTACACAAGCTCTACTGCCAGCGTACATGGCTTTCCCACTATCAAATAGATTCCCAGTAATATCATATTTATTCAGTACCTTCCACAGAAAAGTCCTATTTACTTTGCCATAAGCTTTTTCTAAATCTATGAAGGCTGCAAACACTTTCTTACCAACAGCCAGATACTTTTCGATCATCATGCATAATGCAAAAATTTGGCTAGTGCAGCCTTTACAGGCATAAAACCACTGTGTATATCCCACAGTTTCTCTGTTGTAAGACCTCATACATTATTAATAATGACCTTTCCAAACACTTTCCTTGGCACACTCAGCAAGCTGATGCCATGATAGTTCTTGCATTCAATCTGATAACTTCTCCCTTATACCAGGGAATAATGATAGCATTCCTCCAATCCTGAGGGACTTTTCCTAAGTCCCAGCACAATTGACAAATTTTAGTTAACCAGTCATTTACAGAGTCGCCACCATATTTTAACATCTCAGAAGTTATGTGATCTACTCCTGGAGCCTTACCATTCTGAAGAGATTTTAGAGCTTTATAATACACCTCTTCTCTTGAAATCCCTCCTGTGTTTCTATCTCTCACTTTGACATCATCTGCTTCTGCCTCAGAATCACCTTTGCTTTCATGATTTAATAACTCGTAGAAGCAGACCTCGGCGCAAGTCACTTTTATCACTATTTGTCACCTTTTTTTAAATTTGTCACTTTTTGTTACCTTTTTTAAAATGTTGTCACTATTCTCACCTTTTTCTTAAGTGTGCCCTTATTTTTTTTCAATTTAGCTATAGTTTTGTGTTTTTGGTTTTTATATCTAGGGGACTTTTTGTCAGATGAAAAAAGAAATCCTGAAACAAAAATAAATTGTTTTATTAAACACCCATCCCTGTCGAACACACACGTGTGTGGTCACGAGTTGTAAACGCGAGTCACCACTCACCCCAGCAGCAAGAGCGGAGCTCCGGCAAGAGGCAGTGATGCACACACTGCAGCTCTCCCCATAACCCCACCCACAGCAGCCAGTGTGTTCTCTCAAGGATTTTTTCAAGTGGGATAAAAATGACAAAAGTTTATCTCCGTGGATTTTTCATGAAAATCTCTGAAATTTTGATCGCCATAAATCACTAATAGGAATGAGCCCTCCAAATTTCGCGTAAATCAATTAAAAACTTTTAAACGGGCCATAATTTTTTTGATTTGCTCTTTATCATCTGGCTGCCATGAGCAGAATTCGTAATCGGCATTTTACGGCTAATTTAAAAACATTTTTGCCAATTCACTTAAATTTTTAAGGTCATCATCTCCTAGCCAATCATAGTGTATGTACAAATTTCAGCCAGTTACGAGAAGAATTCGAAAAAATAGTTTTCTTAATTTTTCTTTTAGCACGTCTTTTGTAAATAAAGATCGTGCTTATGTTATCGGTTTGTCCGTCCGTCTGTAGACATGATATCTCTGCAACTATTAGTCCGATTTGGAAAATTCTTTTTGCATTGGGAAGCTTCAAATATACGAATGATGATCGTTCATTTCGTTTTTTTTTTTTTTACGATGAACAATTTCACCGCTAGAGGGCGTGAATGCAGATGATGTCGAATTCAAAAATACATTTTATTCCACATATTTGCTTCTAAACATCCGATTGAAAAAATTCTTTCATCTTTCGATTCCATTTATGTCGAAGAGTATTTTAGGAATAGTTGCTTATTCAAATTACGCAAAGATTTTCCGCTAGGGGGCGTTAAAGTAAATTACGTTTTTCCCGATATCTCTTCTTCTACAACTCCAATTTGAAAAATGTTTTCTTTAGCGGATACAGATCCTGAGGAAGAATCTTTTGCATATGATTTCTAAGTTTTGGTAAAGAATACTTTGACCACCAGGGGGCGTAAGCATTAATTTTTGCTTCTGATGTATTTGCCATAAAATCTGAGCTTCTAAAATCTCGATTGAAAAATTCTTCCGTGGACCGATGCCACTTACGTCGATAAACCTTTTCAGAGTATTTTCTTCTTTAAATATTCCATGGTTTCTCCGCCAGGGGGCGTAGACGTATATCTTATTTTTGTCAATATCTCAGCTTCTAATGGTCCGATTTGAAAAAATTCCTTCTTTGTTGGATAGTGTTTCCAGCGTGACATGTTTTTCCTATAAATTCAAAATTTTCAAGTAATTCGTAGACTTTTCCCTAGGGGGCATAAAGGTAAATTGCATTTCCCCTATATCTCTGCTTCTAAATCTCCGATTTGAAAATTTCTTTCTGCAGCGGATACAGCTCCTGATGGGGAAATCCTTTGCCCATAATTTCTAATTTTTGTAAAAAATGGTTTGGCCACCAGGGGGCGCAAGTCTTAATTTCCGCTTCTGATGTATTTCCAGCAAAATATGAGCTTCTAAAATCTCGATTGAAAAAAAGTCATTTGTGGACTGATACTACTCATGTTGACAAACCTTTTAGGAACATTTTCTCCTTAAAATAATGCATGGTTTCTACGCCAGGGGGTGTAGATGTATGTACTTATTTTTGTCAATATCTCTACTTCTAGGAGTCCGATTTGAAAAATTTCTTCCTTGTTGGATAGTGTTTCTGGTGCAAAATGTTTTTCCTATAAAGGAAAATTTTTCAAGTAAATCATAGACTTTCCGCTAAGGGACGCAAAGGTAAATTTGCATTTTTTCCACTATTTCTGCTTCTAAAACTCAGATTTGAAAAATTCTTTCTGTATCGCATACAACACCTGATGGAAAATATTTTTCATATAATTTCTAATGTTTGATAAAGAATGGTTTGGCCATCAGGTGGCATAAGTGTTAATTTCTGCTTCTGATGTATTTGCAGCAAAATCTGGGTTCCTGGAAACTTGAGTAAATTTTTTTTTTCTTGGACTGATACCGCTCATATGGAAAAACCTTTTGCGAATTCTTTCTTCCTAAAATAATGCATGGTTTTCCCACCAGGGGGCGTAAAGTCACATCTTATTTTTATCGATAACTCTTTTTCTAAGAGTCCGATTAAAAAAATTCTTTCTGTGTTGGAAAGCATTTCCGGTGCGAAATGTTTCTCATATAAATTCATATTTTTCTTAACGCACAAGTCTGCAACCAGAAGGCTCACGATTCCATTTACAGCAATATCTGAGGGATTAAAAACCCGATTGAAAAGCTTCTTTCTTTCGTCAGATACCATTGGTTTCCATATCGGTTCCATTGACTTTGAATAGCTTTGATAAATTTAATTTTCGTCAGAATGGATTAAAAAAGACATGCTAATTACACCCGAAAATTCGGTGTCATCTTTCTTGTTTTATCTAGTCCTGCCATGGGGAAAACTAAAGTGAGGAGGCGCTGTTGCTGGGAGCTAAGGAAGAAAGAAAGCCAGCAGTCTTTTTATGCTCTAGTTTTGATTGGTAGCTAAGCATTTTGTGTGTGCCTTTTTAAAGCACATGGTTTGTAAAAAAGATCGTGCTTATGTTATCAATTTGTCCGTCCATCTGTGGACACCATATATCTGCAACCAATTGCCAATTTCAAAAATTCTTTTTGCATTGGGAAGCTTGAAATGTGGGAATGGGGATCCTTTATTTCGCTTTTTTTTTTTTTTTTTTCACCAATCACAATTTTGCCTCCAGAAAGCGTGAATGCGGATAATGCCAACTTCAAAATACATTTTATTCCATATGTTTGCTTTTAAACGGCCGATTGAAAAAATTATTTTACCTTTTGATTCTATTTATGTTGAAGACTATTTTAGGTATGGTCACTTCTCTAAGTTACGCATAGATTCTCTGCTAGGGGGCGTAAAAGTAAACTGCGTTTCTCCCGATATCTTTGCTTCTAAAACTCAGATTTGAAAAATTCTTTCTGCAGCGGATGCAGCTCCTGATGGAAAATATTTTTCATGTAATTTCTAATTTTTGGTACCAAATGGTTTGGCCACCAGGGGATGTAAGTGTTTGTTTGTAGCCTAATCAGGGTTCCTAAAATCTAGATTGAAAAAATTCTTTCATGCACCGATACTACTCACGTTGATAAATCCCTTTTCAGAATATTTTCTTCTTAAAATATTACATGGTTTCTCCGCCAGGGGGTGTAAATACATATCTTATTTTTGTCAATATCTCTACTTCTAATAGTCCGATTTGAAAAAATTCTTCTTTGTTGGATAGAGTTTCCTGTGCGACATGATTTCCATATAATTTCAAAATTTTCCAGTAATTAATTGACGGTCCGCTAGGGGGAGTAAAGGTAAATTGTGCTTTCCCTGATATCTCTGCTTCTAAAACTCTGATTTGAAAAATTCTTTCTGCACCAGATAGAGCTCCTGGTGGGAAATGTTTTGATTGTAATTTCTAATTTTTTTATAAAATATGGTTTGTCCACCAGGGGGCGTAAGAGTTAATTTCTGCTTCGTAGGTATTTGCAGAAAAATCTGAGCTTCTAAAAGTTTGATTGAAAAAATTATTTCGTGGACCGATACCGCTCATGTTGATAAACATTTGAGAATATTTTCTTCATAAAACAGCAGAAAGATGGACAGTCAAAAGCATATAACGATGCTGCCAAAAAATGAAGATCTTGAAGAAGTCTTAATTTTTTCTCGGTGCCATCCATATTTTTACTTGCAGTTAACATTTTTAATTACGAGGGTTGTACCAAAAGTAATGCAAAAGTGGGCATAACTTTTTTATTAACTGACAGAGGTCGTTCAGCTGCACATGTTGGTAGAGTAAGTGTTCCTCTATAGTAACCATTTTTCTTCATTGCAGGTAAATAATGCATTCCAAGCAGAAGCAACATGCTGTCATTGAGTTTTTGACGAAGGAAGGAAGGAAGGGTGCACTCTGTCCGACATCCATAGAAGGCTACAGAATGTTTACAGAGATGACACATTGACAAGAGCAATGTGCACAGATGGATGAAGAAGTTTAAAAAAAGAGGAAACCAGCATTGACGACAAGCCACGCAGTTGGAGACCTTACTCTGTGACCAGTGACACGAATAGTCAGTGAGTGGAATTGATTCGCGCAGAGAAATGAATCACACAATCCGTGAGCTTGTTGCACAACTGGACTGTGGTCACAATGCCATACAGAAGATGGTGGGAGACTTAAAGTATTGGAAAGTGTGCGCAAAGTGGGTACCTCGGCAGTTGACACCTGATTTGAAGGAGAGAAGGGTGGAAGTCTGCTCTGATTTGCTGGAAGCATTTGAAGCCAATGAAGACATGTTTTTTTTTCGATCTGGTGACAGGGAATGAAACATGGGTGCATCTTTATGATCCAGAGTATTGGAATAAAGAATCAATCCATGGAATGTTGTCACACCTCTTCACAAAGGCCTAAGAAGTTCAAGAGCCAGCGATCAGCTCAGAAAGTCATGGTGACTGTTTTTTTGGGATGACAGGGGTGTCATTCTTGATTTTCTTGAACGTAGCCATACCGTGACCAGCAAGCGGTACATTGAGACACTCAAGAAGCTTAGAGAAGCCATAAAAAGGAAGAGAACGAACGAGAATCTGAAAAGGATCCACATTCACTATGACAATGCAAGACCACATACATCTTTGGGAACAAATCAGGTGATCAGCAAATTAGGCTGGTTAGTGGTCCCCCATCCACTGTGGCATCGTCCAACTTCCACCTGTTCGGTCCAATGAAGAACAGTCTCTGGGGACAACGATTTGATGGCACAGATGAGATGAAAGTGGCTGTGAAGAAGTGGGTACAACAGTCGACACCTGAATTTTTTCAAAGAGGATTCGAAAGTTGGGTTCAACAATGATGCAAATGCATTGCTTGTGATGGAGACTTGGAGACTATGTTGAGTTACTCTACCAACATGTGCAATTTGAACATTAATAAAAAAGTTATGTCCACTCTGTTAATAAAAAAGTTATGTCCACTGTGTTAATAAAAAAGTTATGTCCACTTTTGCATTACTTTTGGGCACAACCCTCAAATTATTTTAACTTTTATGCAAACTAGTGGAATTTTATTCAATTTTTTTTCACTATCTGTTTTATTTTTGGCAGAAGTGCAGAAATTTGAATTGACACCCCCTTCCCCTCCCATCCATAAAAGTTTGGCAGATACAATCTTATATAAAATATTTAGTGAAAGTTCTGATGTTTGTGTTGAAACCCAACCGGGCACGGTTATTGCACATGGTAGTGCTGGGTGTGTCCAGGGCTGATTTCAATGGGAACTATCCCCCCCATTCATGTAAGGATGTCGAAGGAAAACACTGGAAAACCAGTGGACAGGGTAGTCAGCAACAGGAATTAATCTCCTATTCCAAACTGGTCCTTGAAAAATAAACCACCAAAACTTGCTTACCGCGTGACCTGGGGTGGTCAGCAAAGTTGTGGAATTGCTTTCTTCATGTGAATCGGCATCATTTTAAATATAAGCTGAAAAAACAAAATTTTTGTTGAAAAAGGCAGAGATAATGGGCAAATCTGATGGTCTTTTTTTCAGCATTTTTTTTTGTTTGTTTTTGTTTTATAATTTTCTTTTCCGATTCGAGATTCCCTTGGGGGGGGGGGGACTAAATCGTGAAGAGTTCACTATTTTTGTTTTTATCTAAATCTTTTGAAGGTTATTAAGTTTGTGAGGAACTGCGAATTTTGTTGCGTTCATGTTTTCCGGTAATGTTTTTAATTTTAGCATCATCGCACTGTTCAAAATGTTGCATAAATAGCAGTAAAATCCCCATTTTTTATTAGGATTTTAAACTTCAAAAAATAAATGAGTAAAGAAATTGTGGATTCGTGTTTGTATTTTCAGAATTGTAGGAGTTCAGGGTGTCTACTAGTCATGAAAATCATGAAAAAGGCACGGATTCAGAAAAGGGTAATAAAAGTCAAGAAAAAGTTGCACATTTTGCTTTGGGGTCATGAATTTCTTTTTATATTTAGTAATTGTTCATTTTCTGGTGACAATCTGAGTAATTCTCCATGCACCAACCACATAAGACATAAATGTGGTTTCCATATAATGGTACAAGAGTTTAAAATAAAGGGGGTACTTGTGCTCTCCTCCACAAAGAACTGTTACAGCAAAAAAATGTTTTAGCATAGAAATATATTTGTAAATGTTGTTTGCAAAATGTTATGGTCAGTTTAGCAATTTAAATTATACTGCTTATAGAGTCATTAACATTTTCAAATATAAATGTTGAAGAAAGGTGTGTAATGAAATTGTTTAGCACACTGTTGAGTATTTCAGCTTACTTCAGGCGTAGTCAAAGTTTGATGAGTCAGATTTTTGTTACTAGCAGAAGGGCAGGGGTGTACTTTTTCCGTAGAAAAATGGGAAGCAGAGTGTCTCCCATCTTTAATATATGTACGTACCCACACATGCATGCATACTTGGACACATACACACACACATACATGACTTTTAAAAACAGTCATGAAAATTGTTAATTGGTCATGAAATTGCATTTTCCAAATTTGGTGTTGACTCATTATGGATTTCACTTAAAACTACCCTGTACATAAAGAGCCTTTATATAATGTAGGGAAGGAAATCTTCTTCCCAATTTTACTCATTATACTTTTATGAGACAGCAAAGTTGAAAATGATTGAAACTTCATAATGTTGGCATTAAAAAGCATGTCAATTTTGCTAACCCAACAACCAAATATAGAGAAACCACCAGCACATCAGTCCCAGATTACTCGCAGATGTGGTAAGTGAGGATATTAAACTTATTGCCATTTAAATACATCATTAATTTAATATTAGCTTAAAAAATTACAACAGATTTGTGTTAAACAGTATAGTTTGAATTTATCTGGTGCCATTTTGATTTATAACCAAAATCTGCAGAATTGCATTTTTTATTGCTATGTTGCTTTGCTCTGTGCTTCCATTTTTGATTGCATTGATGTTTGAAATAGGTATCTAACCAGTGTCAGACTGTAAAACACATCTACTAACAAATTAAAGGTTTGATGAAATTTATGTGTATGAGTAGTTTACAAGTAAAAATTCATTTAAATATAACTAAAACAGGCAAATTTGTCGAAACATCATTGGAAATTGAATTTGTTAATGTGATTGTAAGAAAATGCAGGCAGTGGAGAGTTAAAAATGCAAAGGGTTACTGTACTTTTTTTAAACATTACATTTATTCTTTATTATTAGTCTTTCATTATACGTATAAGCCTATGGTAGTTTGTATATGTAATCATTTGTAGAGCATACTTATTTTGCTAGAGCAGTATATAAATCATCAAATGCCATCAGGCTGATAAAATAAACTACTGTTTGTGAAAATTGCAACACCATGAAGGAATGATGGTAATCACATGGAACTTACAGGATATGCAGAGCAGGGTAGGACATGCAAATGATTAGAAATGCAGAATCATTGCACATGTCTTGGCCCAGCAAGCGCCACCTGAATATTCGAGTGAGGGATATAAAAAGAGGGCTGTTTAGGATACACACCAGTAGTGCATCACGAACAGCAAGTTGTGAAAGTGTCTCCAGGATTCAATTATGCTTTGGCGACGACGAAGGGCGCAATATCACCATACGACAGTTTGAACAGGGACGAATGATTGGTCTGCGTGAAGGTGCATTTTTGTACCATGGCATTGCGGCTCAGACGAGACATAACGCCATGATAGTGATGTGCATGTGGCAGCAGTGGACTGAGGCGTACCAGGTGCATCGACAATCCGGCAGTGGGCCGAGAAATGTTACAACACCGTGGATGGATGACACCTCGTCCGCATGGCAGTGGCGAACCGTTCCACATATTCGCAAGTGTTAGCACAACAGTGGAGCACTGAAACAGGTGTGGCATTGTCTGCCTCCACAGTTTGACACGTCTGTTGCACAGAGGACTGGTTGCATGCATCCCTTTGCAGCAGATTCCTTTGACCCTGAACCATGGATGCCTCAGGCTGCAATGGGGTTTTCAATGCAGACAATGGCATGCTAATTGACAACATGTCGTGTTTTTGGATGAGTCCCGATTCAGCTTGGACTGCCATGATGGCCTCATACGCATTAGACGGTATTGTGGTGAGCGCCTTCTTTCGGCATGCATTGTTGAGTGTCATACAGGCCGAACGCCAAGTGTGATGGTGTGGGGTGCCATTGGGTAACATTTGCGATCTCGGCTGCTATGACTTGAGGGCAATATCACCAGCGACCGCTACATCAGTGAAGTTGTACAGGCAGAAGTATACCCTTCCTTCGTAGCACTCCAGGCGCTATATTCCAGCAGGACAATGCCTGACCTCATGTTGCCAGGAATGTTCAAACCCTCTTTGCAGCACAGCAGATACCGCTTCTTCCCTGGCTCTGCACGTTTACCAGACATGTCACCTATTGAACATGTCTGGGATATGGTCACTTGGCAACTGGCCCATCAAAGTCCTTCCAGCGGTCATTACCAGTTATCTGTGGCCGCGTATACACGCTGCCTGGCAAGGAATTACCCAGGACACCATCCAACGCCTTTTTGATTCAATGCCAACTCGTCTCAAAGCTCTTACGTACCACAAGGGACTTTTCGAGAAACTGAAAAGGATCGGAGCAAAATATAATATCAGGCTAGCTCCAGATCTTAATAACAAAATAAAGAAATTCCTGCCAGCTTTAAAGCAGAAAGAATTGGACATCCAATTGCAAGAAGGAGTAATTTATTGCATCGACTGTAACTGCGGACTCAGCTATATAAGAGAAACAGGGAGAAGTATTAAGGTTCGAATGAAAGAACACCAAGCAGCTATTAGGAACATTAGTAACAGAACAGGGCTAGACAGACATATACAAGCAAGTGGACACTCCATAAATTGGAACTCAGTGAAAATAATTGCCCACCAGTCAAACTTAGTAAAGAGGAAACTAGAAGAAGGGATCGAAATAGCAAGAAGAAGAAGTACCACAATTAACGATAATTGTGGTTGGACTCTTCCAACTGAGTGGCAGCAACTACTCCAGTGACGGTAGTCCTGATGACGAACTAGGCTTTAGTTCGAAAATTTGACAACCAACTTTCATGAAAAATAACCTCTATAAGACCCGTAAAAAAGTTATTCCACAAAAGTTATCTTGCATAATTGTTTTCAAAATTAACAGGAATATTGTATCTTAATAAGAAATCTGGCAGAATATCGTTGTGGTATAGAGTTGCCAGTGTAAATTGTCATCCATGTCCTCAAAAACCTTAAAAATGAATCATCCTGGAATGGGAATCAAACTTGCATGTCCCAGTTTCTGTTTGAGTATATACTGTTGCACCATCAAGGATATTGCAACTTTGATCATCTGAAGCCATGTGTGTGTGCACCAATGCCATGTGTTTTATTACCTTTGTGCATTATTTTTTCAATAAATTTGACATTGTGCATTTTAAAATCCTAGTTAACTCACTACTAAATATTATATGTTCTGATTGCTCAGTAGGTTTTTTTAAATTTTATCTCTTGAACTTGTGATGGCATACTTTTGAATTTTCAAAGGTGGATTATCCAAGTTGCAAATTAACTAGGGTTTTCCAAGTAAAACAGATGGATCATAATTGTTAAATATCAGATTGCCCTATCATATATTGTGCAAAAAATTTAATTTCATTCAAACAAAGCTGCTGTCTTATAACAGGTTTTGGTGAAACAGTAGCTGGCAATAGAGCATGCAGTTAGTCAAAGAAGGTAAAGAGATTTGATTTTCTGGAAAAAGTAAATATTAGTGGATGCCAATGAAGTAACTACTCTAAATAATTAAAAATACTGCTTTAAAAAAGCATGGCAAAACAATTTTCTGAGAAATGGTGAAGACTGTAATGTGTTTGAAGTCTGTTGACAAAACAGTTTTCAAAGTATTAACATGTGTGAAATGAAGTAATGACTAAGAAAATGTTTATAAAAAATCATTGATTAGTTAAGTGTAGATGAAAACTTTATTGAGTGAAATTTCATTGGTACAGCATCACAAAGGAAGATGGATATAAACAACGATTTGAAGAAAGATAATTTAATACCAAAACAAAAGTTTAATCAGAGCTTTAACTATCTCATATGGAGTTATTATTAGATAACATGGAGTGACTGCTTGGCAGCACCCTTGTCCTTGCTGACTTACTAATAAGAGATTTCTGAAGTGCCATTCAACGTCTCTTCATTCTGTCTTTAAAAATGTATGTCACAGTACCTTAACACCTATGTACTTGCTGGAAGTGTTTTCACAATATACAGACACCGGACAAAAAATTAATCACCTCCGGAAATTTACTTTTAATACTTAGTTATATCGCTACATGTAGAAATCACAGCATTAATTCTTGCTGGAAGAGATTGAACAAGATTATTTAAATAACTTGAATCAATTTTTGACCATTCTAAGAGTTTGTCTCGCAATTCATTGAGATTTCTAGGATGCTGAAACAGTTTGGTTTTACACTTCGTTCAAGGCGATCCCATAAATTCTTGATGGAATTTAAATCTGGTGATTTAGCAGGCAGTCCATGTGTCCCAAATTTATATTGTGCTCTGCTTGCCAATCCATAATGGCTTTAGTTCTATGAATATTACAGTTGCCATCCCAGTAAATCAGATAAGCTACTTGATGATAATACTGCAAATGTCATGCAAAAGGTAACACATGATTGTCTAAAATTTCTCTGTAAGCATACTGATTCATCATATTTTTCACTTCTACTAGTAGCCTAATTTTCAACCATTAAAACAACCCCACAGCATTACAGACCCACCTCCTCTGACAAAAACTCTTTAAACACACTCAGGATTAAATGTTTCTTTAGACCTCCTGTTAACCCTACACTGTGTGTCATTTGAGTACAGGAAAAATTTCAATTCATCAGACCATGTGACAGCCTTCCACTGATCAATAGTCCATGTCCTGTGAGCTTTGGTCCAAAATAATAGAGCTTTTTTTGTGAGCTGAAGTTACCTTTGGTTTCAGTCTTGCAACTCAACTCCAGATATCCATCCTTCCATGAAGTTCCCTGCACAATGTTTGCTCAGATATTAGATGTGTGAGGTCCATTATTAACAGATTGGAAGAGTTTCTGACTTGTTTGAAATCTGTTTTCATTGACCAGGTGAATAATTCTTCGCTGGTCACAACTTGTCAAAATGGTGTTTTGTCCACAGTTTTTCCTTTTATTTTCGGTTGAGTTTGATTTACACCAGTCTTCATAAGCTTGTAGAACTGTTCTGTTGCTAACACCTACAAATTCAGCAACTTCCTTGATGCTGGTCCTTTTGGCAGGCCAAAAGCTATGACACCTTTTTGCCAGTAACTTTCGGCTACAATTTTTCAAAAATTTCAGCTTAAAATTTTGCTTATAGAAAGAAACAACACATATTTTATGATTATATAACCAAGAAGTATTTAAATAAAATTCTTATTATAACCTCAGAAATATATCATATTAAATGATTGCATATATTGCTGCAGGTGACTAATTTTTTGTCCGGTGTCTTTATGAATACATAGTTAATACATGTGATCTAATCATGTGATTTTCATCACATGTATTAATGTGCTTGGGACACACTTTTAATTAGTACTTTCTTTGTTCTTCCTTGCTTGGCTGATCCTTTTGCCAGATAAAGTAACTGTGAAGCCAAAAGGACCTTGAAGATAGTTTTGTTATCTGTCCCATCCCTCCACATTTCATTGTTGTTCCTTTTTTTTTTTTTTTTTTTTTTTTTTTTGTACACTCTGTCATTATGGCTATTAGCACAAATTTCTATGTAAAGTAGTGTTGCATTGTTGTGGGAAAAACATCATTTTGAATAAAATTTTAGGAACTGCATGAAGAGCATATACTGAAAAGTATTCTGATTGTACTTTTATGCCTTTGAATATGTGTTGTTGTTGTTAAGACACTTTTGAAACTTTTAGTTTTTCTTACCTTGGTTGTTCTTGTGTGTTACTGAGTTGCTTAATTGTGAAATGTGGCTTGGTGTGAAGTGCCTCTTAATATTATATTCTTTGAAACACATTTTTTTCACCACAAGTGAGACAAGAAGCAATATCCTTTGTACCAACAAAGAAGTACTTCTTCATCCACTTATGCTGAAACACACAATCACATCCTTGGCAGCAGCCCTAGAAGTGATTTTAAATTTTATCTAGAAAATGTGAAAGAACAATGATAGTGTACTAGGACCAAACTGAACATTCACTAAGAGGACAAACACACTGCTCACTCGACTGCCATGCTACTTTGTCTGTGTGTTCAGTAAGTGGCTTGCCAGATTTCTGTCAAATACAATGCATGATTGAGAAAACTTAGAGACATAGCCCACATAGAGAGAACAGAAAACAAATATGGCCTTGAAGAAACCAGTAGGAGAAAAAGGTATAGCTTCTTACACTGAAGAGCAATTGAATTAGAGTTACCTGTCTAGTAACGTAGCACCACCTATCTTCCTGATGACAGCAGCGATTCGTCTTGGCATGGACGGACTCGACAAGACACCGGAAGCGTTGGGAAGCCATATGATCCACGACCCCTGAACAAGCTCCCACAGTTCACGAAGATTTGATGGAGGGGGTCAGAGCTTCAAACATATCTCTCGATGGAATCCCATATGTGCTCGATGGGATTGAGGTCAGGTGACCTAGCTGGCCAAGAAAGCAAGGTCACGTCAGTGGAGTGTTCATCCAACAGTTCGGATACAATTCAGGAGCGATGGCATGGTGCATTGTCTTATTGCAGGATGAGGTCCCTAGTGGGATGTTCAAGACGCACAAACGGCAGCAAATGGTCGTCCAGGGTATCCCGGTAACATTGACCTGTGAGGGATGATGTCACACGTACCAGGGGTCCCATTTCAGTCCACGTAAACAGTCCCCAGACGAGAATGCCACCCCCACCAGCTTGAAAAGTACCCTGCTGGCAAGAAGGATCCATCGCTTCATGTGGTTTGCTCCGTACTCGTATCCTGCCATCCGCATGTACCAACGTGAATCTTGACACATCAGTACAGGCAACATTTTCCCACATGTCTAGGGTCCAGTGGCAATGTTCCCGTGCCCATGCTAATCTTTGCACCCTGTGATGTGCGGTCAGCAGCGGTACCCTCGTGGGACGATGGCTTCTGCACCCCATAACGAGGAGATGGTTCTGGATGGTGTGGCTGCTTACACGTTTTTGTGCACTAGCATTAAATTGCAGAGTGATTTCTTGCACTATGGCCTGTCTATCCGCTGTTACAATGCGAGCTAGCCGACGATGACCCCGCTCATCCACACGCTGTTGTCCACGGCAGTTGGCCCTTGCTGGGATGGTTTTACTAGATTCGATGTACTCACGGTGCACCCGTGACACAGTGGCTCATGAAAATCCCAGTGCCTGCAAGACTTCTGAGATGGAGTGACTCATTTGTCAGACCGCGACAATTTGCCCATGATCGAATGCGCTCAGATCCTTCATCTTACCCATACTGCGTCCGACTCTTACCGATTCCCGTCACATCACTCCTTATATTGTCGGATCGCTGCATACGTCATATCGTTTCTGTTTACAGGGCCGCCCACAGTGCTACATTTGCATAACGCCAGCTGTCTCTAATTCAGTTGCTTTTCAGTGTATATTGAAAACTCATTCTCCCTATCTCTACAGGGAAAACATGCAGTCTGTGTTTGCACGTGTGTTAGCATTGTTAATATTTTTAGTTTTCTGTTACCAAAATTATGTCAGACTGCTGGTTGCTCATCAGTGCTCTGCAGATCAGGAAAAAATAACTGACTTCAGTGGCAGAACAGATTCAACAAATGCAGGTCAATGTAAGCGTTAGAACCGAGCTAGGTACTACTTTTGTAAAACAACAACAACAAAAGATAATGGAAACATGTTGAGGTAATTTGGATGTATGTCTCACATGAGTTATGAAGGCTTGTCCCACAAAGACGATTATGCGCCTTTGAGGGTTACTGGCAAATTAATGCAGCTGGCTTGCCATTCCTCTGCTGCATAGGGGTAAGGTGCGTCCGGGGCCAACTTCACAGGGAACCATCTATGCATTCATGTCCCTTAGCCCAGGGAGACAGCAGAAACCCCCAGAAAAACCACTAACTAGATGGCTGGCAGGACCGGGATTCGAACACCCGACAGAAATGTCTGCCTCCCACACTGCACACAGCATGTTAATCAACTGTGCCATGCCGGTGGTGCATTTTAGATCAGGTTACAAAAATTTCAATTTATTGAAGGAAAATTTGAGAAGTTGGTTCACAAAGAGACATAACTGCACAATATTACTAAGGAATTATGCTGCAGTTTTGATATAACATAGTTTGAAATGCTTCAGAAAGTGCCACTGCCTTATATTGGGAAAATCTAATGAGTTTTTATGTGTGTTTAAACAAAGTTTGGTTAAAGCCCTCAGAATCAAGCAAAAGCTGTATTAGTTTTTGTTTTTTTTAATCTTACTGGAATTAATATTTAATTTTATGACGACCTTAGTTTATTATTCACCCTTCAGGAGTAAATTGCCATCATAATAATGGTTATGACTATGCTGAAATCTAGCACAATTAAAAAAAACACAGCTATACAGAAATTCATAAGTGGAAAAAACAAAAGAGTGACCAATTCCTCTCTTGGTTTTTGTGCATATTTTCAAGAAATGGTGCAAACAGGACCTGCAGCTCCATCGTTGTTTTGAAGTAAGAGTGCTATGATGTTAGATCAGCCCCACCTACTTAACTGCTGGATTGTTTTGGGTTCATTAGTCTGGTCAATCCGTAAATCACCAGAGGATTCTTCTATCAAAAACATGCTTTTGTACCCCTAAGTGAATGAAATTTAGTATCGATTTTCAACAGGTAAGTTTTTAGTGGATACAAGAATTGTTAATGACAGTGATATAATGGTAAGTATACACATTAGCTTGTTGCTTCTGCTTTCTTGGTCTTCAACATTTACTATAATATTAATAATACACATTTAAGTGACTTGTTATTCTGTTACATATAAAATTCATTCAGTGGTAACATAGTTTATATTTTAGTACTCTTGTAGTAATTCACTGGAAAGAATGGTGTAACTGGAATTTTCTATAGACTATCAAATCTGAATCAGTAAAAATTTTAATTACTATATTAGTGTGATAGGAATTCAAACAAAACAGCCTCCTCTGCTGCTCTTGGGAAACTTTGAGAGCAAACTGCTATAATATTCTTTTAATGATACTGAAACATTTTCAAAGCCTGATTGAAATGCATTTTTTATAAATTATTTTAATTGATCTTCCCATAAATATTTTCCGAATTTGATCAGTCCTGGTTTCAATGAAATCTCTCTTTTGAAGCTTTAAAGATATCCTTCATCTCATCAGATGCCAAGTAATTATCTGATTATGTAGTTTTGTTTCAAAAAGTCACCTTACCACAATACTGAGTTTCTGTAATGAAACTGTGGAAATACAAGACAAAGTTCTTGTCGAATAACTCTAAGGTAATGTGAGAGTAAGAAACAATAAACTATCAAAAGCTTATATGTCATATCTGACATGAAATCAGTTGTAGGACCATCACAAAAATAGTGTGTTGTTTGTGTACATTTAGTTTTATAATATTATAATGAATCAGTTTAGGATTGTGTTACAAAACAGCTTGCATGACCCAGTGATCATATGCTTAAAGTGGTATAGTTTTCAGTGATCTTGATTTAGTAAGAACTGTGCAGGACTGTGTTTCAGAACTGCTAGATATTTTCAGGTAAGTTTTTGTGTATTTATGAATATTTATGTAGTCATTACTAAAATGGCATGGAATGGAAACAAGTAAGTGGATGCCATTTCTTATTTATGTAAATATAATTTTTCAGCACTTTTGTTTCCACATATAGGAATTACTCATGATCTCCTATTCAGTCCTGTTTTAGCAGTTAATACAGTATAGAAATTTATAAAAGTTTATGCTCCTGCCCCTGAGAAAGAAAGTAAGTATAGGAAAAAAGACCTTTGATCTGATGCTTTAATTTTCTTGTTCGGAACAGACCTAGCAGTTTTATAGATTAACCATGTCAGATATATTCCTTGAATGAGGACATTAAATATCCACAAGTTTCACATATTTTTAAAAGGAAAGGAACTTCTATTACTTAATTGTAAACTCTTATATTTTTAATGCTCAGGTAACCTGCTATTATAAAAAAAAAAAAAAAAAAGACAACCTCGCTTCCTTCTGCATTGTATACATAAACAATTCATTAATCTGTTAAATAGAACTACCCTTTATTAACACCTAATAAAACTTTCTGACAGTAATTAATGTAACCCTGTTGACTGTAAAAAGCCTCAGGCCAAGAACAGAACTATTAATGACCTTTGTGGAGTTCTGGTTATAAATAACAGTAAATGCAAGTGTTATAGTAACTAACCATTTGGAGCAACAAAATGTACCAGCGCATTTAGGCTTGGGGTGAGTAGATGCATCACACTGACAGTGCAAAGATATATGGGGTCTTCTGCACAGAGATTATATATTTTACCACAATTCCTTAATTTTTCTTGAAGACCTTTGTGTTTGACATGATGAGCAGAAGCATACTGATGCATTTGCTATGAAATCAGTGAGCCACATGGATCCCAACAATGTAATACATGAAAGTCCACTTGTTGAAACTAATTGCATTGTTAATTATACCATAATATCAGCATCTTGAAAAAAAATCCTGCTTAGGGGGGGGCGAATTCCACCTATCAAACTTGATCTAAATTAGTAGAGGTCCCTGTTACAGGCCTGACAACCCTCCGGGTTTAGGCTGGCAATGCCGGATTTCATTACATTTCCCGGAATTCTGGATTATAAATTAATATTGCCAGATTCCATCATGATTATCATAGCGTAAATTAAAAAGTAACGAGGGAAAAGTTCGAAGTTCTCCGAGGCATTGGTTCATTAGCGGAGAAACGACCTTTCCCCTCTGAGTTGGCAGTGATGTTTACTCTTTTGTCTGCTAATGATCTCTGGCACTGCAGGCATGGAGTAGGAACAGGCTTGGTGTTGGTTGTACTGACTCAGATTTCTCGTCTGTCGATGGTATCGGAAATGTGTTTGGGTTTTGATGCACTTCGTCTCTCTTAACAGGAATTTCTGAGAAGTTTTCGTGCACGTGTTTAATCATGCGATGGCTGGTAGAAAATATCAGTCTGTTTTTAAAAAGTGTTATACGACAGATTATCCGTGTATAATCGAATCAAGGAAGGGCCAACAATTTGCCTTTTGCTCTATTTGTAGATGTGATTTTTCCGTTGTCCACTAGGGCAAAGGAGATATCGTTAATCACATTCGTATGCAAAAACACATGGACAATTCTAAGTGCGTAGAAAATAACAACATTAAATTTTGCTCGAGATAGTTCCTCTTCCGATGCCATTATCCATGCTGAGTGCTTGTTTACTTCATTCCTCGTGTAACATAACTTTCCTTTAAAGCTGTGCTGACCATGCAAGTGTGCTTTTTAAGAAAATGTTCCTAGATAGTAGTAACATTGCAAAAAAATATGCATGTGGCAGGACAAAAACATCGTGCATCGTTGCCGAAATGGGGAAATCTTCAAATATGGACTTGCATACTTGCCAACTTTTATGGATTTCTGCTTAATTTTACTGATTTACGGATAGAGGTCTTTTTTTTACAGATTTTTTAATATTTCGATTGCTCAATCGAAATATTTCAACCCCTGCAACCATCCACTTAGATTTTCTACAGACCTTAAGAGTGCTGTGTCATGCGATGATGTCATCTTTGACTCACTGGCTTCGTGACATCGTGTGGTAGCTCTCTCTCTCTCTCTCTCCCTCCACGGGAGTGCTCAAGTGATGTGCCGACCAGAGTTCTCCAAAACACGTAATTACGCGTTTAGTACGCATCGAAATTTTACCAACGCGTAAAAATACTCATCAGGAATTTTTCTCAATGCATAAAAATATGCGTCAGGAATTTTTCTATGCGCGTAAAACTACGCATTGGCTAATTTTACCAATTCATAAAAATAAGCATCGGGACGGTACTTCGTCTTTCAGAAACGGAAGTAAACGAAATAAAGATTTTTTCCATAATCGTAATTTCTTTTTCCTGTGATGTTGCCTCTGTCCAGTATTGTTGTTATATATCATTTTATTCCATAAATATTTGTATTTCAGTTTAAAAATGGAGGAAAAATTTCCGAAATCGGAAATTCGCAGACAAAAAAATTTCGTTGTAATCTTTAGGCATGAGAGTGCGACGGCTTCCAGAAATTTCTCCTTTTCTGTCATAATTTGGGTTATCCTCAAGATCGATGCATAACTGAACAGAAATTTTTTAACATTTTTTTTTACTTTTTTTATATGCCTTAACGTAACATTAGTGCTTCAAATTATGTCCATTGATATTTCAAACATACGACAGTATGCTTGCAGGATTTTCATAGAAAATTGCAGGATTTTTCTTTTCTTAAGGTTGGCAAGTCTGCTGTTACATATTACTCATTAGATGTAAGATAATCAGTCTTACTCATAGGCGTAAGATAATCAATCTTTGTCTCCGACCGAGTTAATGAACATTATATTATAGAAGGTTCTGAAGCAGGAGCATGTTATATATGTATAATATAATGGAAATACCTAAGTATGTAAATATCTTCTCACAGTATTCACATCATTCATGCCAAGGTTCTGACCTCACCATTAGTAAAACTTCTTTCATAACATACAGTTAATCCACTGCACATTTCTGAAGAAGTTATTTTGTTTTACCAGCTGTTTGATATTACCCTACGAAACAAGATAATCACTTTGCCTCAAAACTTTTGAAGTGGCAAGTACATCAAACTTGCATATTACTATTAGTTTTAGTCCCTAAGAAATCACAGTTTGTACTTTAAAAAACCAATGTTTTGTAATAATCCGTTACCTGAGAGAACTAAATATGGCAAATTTTATTAGATTCTTTATTTAAACACATGCACGTGTGTACATTCATACATTAGTGGTTTACACGGAATCATTGCATCATCATCATCATCATCATCAACCATTATCAATCCACTGCTGGACGAAGGTCTCCCCAAGTTTCTTTCACAACGGTATGTCTTGTGCCAGTCTCCTCCATGTTACTCCCGCATACTTTCGAATTTCATCCACCCATCTCCCATGTGGTCTTCTTTTGGGTCTTTTCCTGTCCCTTGGAATCCAATCTAAAATTTTGGCTGTCCATCGATGGTCTGTCCTTCTGGCAGTATGTCCAGCCCATTGCCATTTCAGGGATTTAACTCTGATCATGATGTCTTCCACTCTTGTCATTTTTCGGATCCACGAGTTCCTCTTCTTATATCTCCTGGTTACACCAAGCATGCACCTCTCCATGCTTATTTGAGTTGTCTGCAGCCTTTGTATGTCTCTTTTAGTTAAGGTCCACGTCTCTGCACCATACGTAAGCACTGGAAGGATGCACTGATCAAACACTTTTCTTTTAAGACATAATGGCATATTGCTCTTGAAAATTATGCTGTTTCTTCCAAAAGCTCTCCAGGCAAGTTTTGTACGCCGATTAATTTCTTCATCAATGTGACCCTCACTTGATATCTGCTGTCCAAGATAAACGTACATATCTGTTATATCCAGCTTTTCTCCATCAATCGATAAATCTTCATTTTTTGTAAAAGCATTGTACATCACTTTTGTCTTCTGAAAGTTCATTTTTAATCCCACTTCTTTACTCTTGTCAGCAAGTTCCTGGATCATACTCGGCAACTCTGATGGGGTAGTTGCAAAAATGACTACGTCATCAGCAAAACGAAGGTGAGTTAGATAATCTCCATTAATCTTTATCCCTTTGTTTTCCCAGTTCAGTGATTGAAAGACATTTTCCAATGTGGCATTAAAGAGCTTCGGAGATATGGTGTCACCTTGTCTCACTCCCTTCCCAATTTTTATGTTTGTTGTATTTTCAAATAGCCGAATCTTTGCACTTGCATTTTCATACATGTTATGAATAATATTAATGTATGCATCTTCAATACTGCAGGATTTCAAAGCCATTGTAACTGCTAATGGTTTCACCGAATCAAAGGCCTTTTCATAATCGATAAAAGCCATGCACAATGGAAGTTCATATTCCCTCGCTCTTTCAATTAGTTCTCTCAGTACGTGGATATGATCTATAGTGCTGTAGCCACTCCTGAATCCAGCTTGTTCTCTCGGTGAGCCATGTCTAGTGTTATCTTCAAGCGGTGTGAAAGAACTTTAGTGAAGATTTTATAAACCACTGATAGGAGGCTGATAGGTCTGTAGTTCCTGAGATCCTCAATGTCACCTTTTTTATGTAGCAGGATCATTGTAGCGTTGTTCCAATCCTCAGGAATCTTCCCTTCATTAAGGCATCGAGTGAAAATTTGGGCGAGTACTGTTTCAATTTCTCCACTTGCTTCTTGTATGATGTCTACAGTAATTCCATCTTCTCCTGGAGCTTTCCCCGCTTCATGTTCTTGATTGCATGTGCAACTTCTGCTGGGAGGACTTTAAGAACTCTGGTACTGGTACCTTTCATGATGTCGGGAGTACATGTATCATCCCTTTCATGTTATTTGGTGTAGAAATCTTTCACTCTTGTCAAAATTTCTGCCTCTATTTCTTGTTACAGAACCATCTTCTTATCTCAGTGCCATAAGCTGTTTTCTTCCCTTACTGAGATTTCCCTCTGCTATCTTTAGGCTTTGGTTGTTTTCAATTGCTTTCCTCACTAGTTCACAGTTGAATTTCCTTACGTCTTCACTGATACTTTTTTTGTACTGTCTTGCATAGCTCTATATATTTCATTTTGGAAGTCACATCTTCTTTAGTTGTCCTCATCTCTCTTCTTTATTGCATCAACATTTTGGTTTTTCCTGATAATTTGTTCACATGCAACTTCTTCTTAGACCCAGCTGATTTTGTTGCTGTTTCCATAAGAGCTTTGGTTACTTTTCTGTTAACTTCAGAAATATCCACTTCTACCGATGTTAGGCCTTCTAAAGCAGAGAAACTGTTCTTCAGTTCCAACTTGAAGGTATTATGGTGTTTTTTAAGGTTGGTTATGTCAATACATTTTGTTTGTCTTATGAGCTTACCACGTTCGAGTTTAGTGTTGAGGTGCATCTTACATCTCATCAATCTATGGTCACTACCTGTGTTGAACTTGTTTAGCACACTGCAGTCTTCTATGACAAATTTTTTGTTACTCATAATAAAATCAATTTCACTTGTCGTCCCATTTGGATGTCTCCATGTCCATTTCCTGTGCGGCTTTTTCTTGAAAAAGGAGTTCATGATGAAAAACCCTTCTGCCTCTGCAAACTCTACGAGAGTATTTCCACGCTGGTTTCTGTTGCCGTGACCGAATTTACCTACTGAAGTTTCATTCTGTTGCCATTGCCCTATTTTTGCATTGAAATCTCCCATAATTATCTTCAAGTGCTGCTTGCCTTTATTATTTAGATGACGAATTTCCTCATAAAATTCTTCAATTTCTTCTTCAGGATGACTTGTGGTGGGTGCATAAGTTTGAATAATCTGAGCCTGGTATCTTGTGGAGAGTTGGATAACGAGTCGTGCAGCTCTGTCAGAGGAACTTTCAACTTCTACAACTTTATCCTTCAGTTTCTTGTTTATTATAAATCCAACACCACTAGTTCTGCCAGTATCTGTCCCATGATAGTAGAAGAGATGTCCACTTTTAAGTTCAATGAGATCTTCTCCTTTTCTCCTTACCTCACTTAGCCCGACGATGTCCCACTTGATCCTTTGTAGTTCCTCTTCCAATTCAAGAAGCCTTGAATCAGAAGATAGGGAGCGTCCATTATACGTAGCCAAGGTCAGCATCAGAATCATTACATACAGTGGCGTATCTTGGGTCTGAGACCTGGGCTATCTCAGCCTTCCCCTCCCTCAGTACTGTTTTTTTTTTTTATTGCAAAGTTTAATTTTTAATTGTTAAGCAATAGAAGTAACTTTTTTCTAAATTTTAGGTACATGCGATTGCAAACATGATACCAAATAATTATGAGGATTAGGATTTGAACACTTATTTGTAAATGAACTCCATTCTTCTATTACTAATCAAAAACAACTATTATGGGAATTTTACTAGGAAATTTTTTATTTAAATTGCAAATTTTTGGAGAAAAGTCTTCTCTTTCTTCAGGTTGTCTTTTTGTTGTCACTAATTCCTGTCACTATCGCGGTTACGGTTAACCTTGAAGGTTACGGTTATTTTTCATCAAATCCTGCCAGATGTTAGGCAGGGAAAATCCTTTGCAGTCATTGATGATGGAATTTTGATTTTTCTCTCTGAAAGAAGGAATAGAGATTGAGAAAAATCAAAATTCCATCATCAATGACTGCAAAGGATTTTCCCTGCCTAACATCTGGCAGGATTTGATGAAAAATAACCGTAACCTTCAAGGTTAACCGTAACCGCGATAGTGACAGGAATTAGTGACAACAAAAACACATCCTGAAGGTGAAGAGGTTTTCTCCGAAAATTTGCAATTTGAATAAAAAATGTCCTAGTAAAATTCCCATAATAGTTGTTTTTCATTAGTAATTGAATTAAGAAACTAGTAAGCCATTTCTCAACATGAGCTTTATCCATTCTTCTTCTGAATACTTTATTTGTACATGAACTCCATTCTTCTCCTTTTGTGTGAACTTGAGTGCTACGTTTTCATAAAATGTTTCTTCCGAGTATTTTTTCATATTTAAAAATAATATTTTTCTCTATTGACAAAACAGCCAAGTTTTTCGAATGTACATGTCCTTGTGTGGCTCTAAGATATATCTTGATTCTTTTTAATGCTGAAAAACTTCTTTCGGCAGTTGTTGATGGAAAGTTTAATATGAGGTCTGCTGATTTGTACACCTCACTAAACACTATGTCCAATTTATTCAACTTTATGTAACACATAATGCCTCTTACTGATTTGTTTCTGTATTCATCAAACGAATAAAACACCTTCAGTTCATTTTTTAGTCGAGCTGTATCAAAATTTGAAGCATAGACTTCTTAAAGTTCTGACAGTAGATGTTCAGGAAAGCTTTCACAAAATTTATCAAAACAGTTTGAATCCAACAAAGCCACGAATTTAAGATATAATGTCTCTGATTTTAATTCATTGACACTTCACAAAAACTGAAACAGCTCTTGTGAAACACTTATGGGCGGGAGTATGCGAGTGACTGAGATAGTCTAACTCTTCTCTTTTCTGAGCAAACCGTTTCCCAAAGCAATGGCCCATTCCCCTCTACCAGCTGATTCATGTTGTTATGGAAACGCTAGCAGGCGATTGTACAGAAGGTTTTCGCATCAGAACTGTGAATACTCTAGAACAGTGTTCAGCAACCTTTTTCTACTCACAGCACACCATAAATTATCCATGACTCAGCACGGCACACCAAAATGTTATTCCCCTCAAAAGCGTATGATATGACACTATTAATATAAATAGGTAATGTAATCAGCCAATTATTATTAGGACGGAACACTCCGTACAAGGAACTTGTCCATCTTGAAAAAATAAAATAGTTTAATAGTAATAGAAAATAGCAAGACTGAGTAGCAATCACAATTTTCGGACTACTTCAGAGCACAGCTGTGACAGAACTGAAATAATTGTAAGACGCGGGACTTATACTCTTCAATGGGAAGAAGGGACACATATACCAACTTATTTAAAATGAAGTCTAACAATGGGTGGGTGCATCAGTACAGGAAAAATGTAATAAAGTTGAAGAAGCGCTAACAAACAGGGACAAATACCAAAACAACATAATAAAATAATAAAAGACAGGGAAAGTTTTGCCAATCCCTGCACTTTTAGGGAAAATAGTATGCATAACATGCGGCAAGTGTAACAAAGAAGCCGCATAGTGCAACGGTAGAGGCGAGAAAGTGCACAGAAGATGCGGCAAGTGTAACAAAGAAGCCGAATAGTGCAGCGGTATAGGCTGGAAGTACAAGTATATCAATAAGCAAAACTACGATATAACAACAACTGTGAGTAAATAATTTACATTTAATTTCTTGGAAGACATAAAAATTTGCGGCATGTAATAAAGAATAAACAAGCATAATCTTATTTAATCAGTGCAGTGGCAGAGAATGAAATACAAGCATACAAAACACAGTAACTGGGATAAAATTAAAAAATAAAACTCAACAATTAATTTCTTACAATAGGATAATAGTTAAAAGTTCGTGTCACACCTTTCACCTTGTGGGGGCACACCAGTTGCGTAACACTGTTCTAGAAGAGCTGCTTGTGTTATGCTGGTGGTTTTCACTTGCCAGACTGAGTCAAAGAAGCTAATCTGTACGCATTTTTTTTTGCACCGAAAGCATTGACATATTTCAATACTGTTGATAATTTACTTTTATTTGTGTATATTTAATTCAGTTTTATTTGTGCATTCTCTGGGTTTCGCAGCTAGCCTCGAATATACACCACTGATTGCATATGAGGATCAGTTGTAGGAGTTTTATATAAGTTCCAACACACTTTTGGTGTGGTGGGTAAGGTGAATATACACTAAATTGTGTACATAGATTGACCATTGATTTTTGAGTCCATTGAAAAGCTACTACCGTTGTTCCCCAACACCTAACACCATAAACAGCGAGTGAAAACTTCATTTAAGGAAGGCAGTTCAACTCGTGGATAGAATTAACTGTTGCAGCAGTGAGTTAGTGTAGTAACAGTGTGTTCACAGTATGATTCATACATAAACACTGGCTACTAAAAAAAATACTATTAAATGTTGCATGCCATGTAAATTATTTTCATGTATTCAGTCAAGAATGTTCATGCCATGATTTTACATGAACACTGCAAATAAACCATGACTGTGCAACTTAAATTGTGTTTCAAACTCATCAGTTTGGGCCCAGAAATGCCACAATTAGGTAACTGTTCTGTATGTGGCCAACTCCCAACACCTCAGGAAGCTTGAAAATGTTATCATACCAGAGCAGGAATCAAATCATTGTCCCCTGTCCACTACACCACTCAGAACAATGTATTTCTGAGCAACCGAAGTAAAATAACACCAGATTGTGTTAGTCAAGTCATCCATTACCTCCTTTCAGCAATGGCCATCAAATCCTGAGAAAAAGATCCAGGCTAGGAGTCGCAAGTTCTTTAGATGGGTATCACAAAAATCAGTGAAGAAATAATCTTCCTAAACACATGTAATCCTTGTGTGCTTATAAACTTAACACTCTTCAAGCAAAGAAATGCCACAATTAAACACGCATCTACGTGGAGAGCAGATAATTGTGGTGATTCTGGGGCAAAAGTGGTATACTTGTAAGCATGCCATGTATTTATGAAGATTATTTCATTATTGATGTCAATATTATGCTTTAAGGCATCAAACCCTGCATTTTACTGTATATGATGGCATGCACTAAATGGAAATATTCGTTCATTCACTAATGCATCTAACAAGGTAAAGTACAGATTGATGAGGCACCACACATAAATACAGAATATAGGAACAAAAAGTTCAATGTTGATTACCTAAAAATTTCCTCCATATCTCCTCAGTCTGGGAAGCTGCCATTGTGGTTGTAAATCTCCAATGCTGGATGAGTATACTTACCAGCATGGCCTACTGGTTTGGGAAAATCAGGCCAATTTATCATACATACATACATATCACTAAGCTGTTCTCTGAGATTCAGAGGTTAGCTCCAAAAAGAAATACAAACTTCCAGATATTTTTACTTATTGTTGTCGTATCAAACTTCTCCATTTACAGCGATCTTGACAGACAACTCGTGTTTCACTGATATCCATTACACACCGTACACAAGATCTTTTATACTTCATACTCATAATCTTTTTCTCATGCAGACACTCCTGAATCTGATCCACCCATGTCTTCCTTGGCCTTCCTCTGCCTTTCCTTCCTGCCACTTGGGCTGAAAAGATTTTCTTAGTAAGCATTTCATCACTCATTCTTTCAACATGGCCAAACCACCGAAGCATATTGGTCTCCTCCTTGCTAACAACATTTTGCTTCACATCACACAACTGCAATACATCTTCATTCCTCACACAATCAGATCGTGTCTTGCCACAAACCCCACGTAAGTAACTCATTTCTCCAGCACACAAATGACTCGTATGTTTCTTCTGCAGTACCCAGGTTTCACTGCCATACATCAGAGTAGGAACAATTACTGTTTCATACACAGCCATGCGGGACTCTCTAGAGAACCCATCATTCCTGTGAAAACCTCCCAGAGCAGCTATGACTTTCAAAGAAGAATTCACTCGCCTACTGATTTCACCATCCAACTTGTTCTCTCTGTCAAACATGCTTCCTAAATACACAAACTCACTCACCTGGTCAATCACAGTGCCATTTATACTTACATTACATTCAGTGCTATCCATTCCTCTCTCAAACACCATAACTTTGGTTTTTCCCTTATTTATACTCAGTTTGAATTTCATGCAAACTTCGTGCATCCGAGTCAACATACTCTGCAACTCACTTTTGCTCTCTGCCAACAGGACAGTGTCATCAGCATACAGCAATCTGCACACACGGATATCACCAAGACATAAACCACTATTATCTATTTTGGCATCATGCATGCATGCGTCCATAAATATATTAAACAGCCATGGTGACATTACACAACCTTGTCTAACTCCTGTACCAATGGAAAACCATTTTGATAAAACACCATTCACTCGTACACAAGCTCTACTACCAGCATACATGGCTTTTACACTATTAAGTAGATTTTAAGTAACACCATATTAATTCAATACCTTCCACAAAAGTGTCCTATTCACTCGATTGTAAGCTTTCTCTAAATCTATGAAGGCAGTAAAAACTTTCTTCCCACAGCCAGATACCTTTTAATCATCATGCGTAATGCAAAAATCTGGTTAGTGCAGCCTTTACCAGGCATAAAACCACTTTGAACATCCCACACTTTCAATGATGTAAGACCCCATACTTTTTCAATAACAACCTTACCAAACACTTTTCCTGGTACACTCAGTAGGCTAATACCACGATAGTTCTTGCATTAAGTCTGATCACCTTTTCCCTTTTACAAGGGAACAATAATAGCATCCTTCCAATCCTGAGGGACCATTCCTAACTCCCAGCACAACTGGCAAATTTCAGTTAACCAGTCAATTATAGTCACCACCATATTTCAACATCTCTGCAGTTATGCCATCAACTCCCGGAGCCTTACCATTCTGAAGAGATTTTAGAGCTTTACACACTTCTTCTCTTGAGATCCGTCCTGTGCTTTCATCCCTCATTGTGATATCATCTGCGTCTGTCTCAGAATCATTTTTGTTTTCCTGATCTAATAACTCACAGAAGTATTCACCCCATCTGTCACTTAACTCATTGGGCTCCCATATCATTTCCCCAATCTCATTCTTCACACAACTTACAACTTTGTTTCCCCTATTTTTCCTGTCTCATGTACTTCCAGAAGGACTTTCTATCTTTCCAAAAGCCAGTTCATGCCTTTCCACTTTCTCCTTCCTATCTTTTGCCTTACTGTGGCGAACCAGCTTAGCAGCATCATGCTTCTTACAGCGATATTCATCCACAGAGACTCTACCTTGCAACATCCCCAAATAGGCTTCCTTCTTTTTCTTTACTGCTTCTTCAATCTCACTATTCCACCAAGCATCACCTTTATTGTTACCCACTATTGTGGTGCCACAGACCTCTTTAGCAGCAGTGACAACACAGTTCTTAAAACATTCCCACTTCTTTTCTACATCCCTCTCACCAGACTTCAGATCCTTCAGTCGTTCTCTGAGTAAGTCAGAATACCGCTGATGATCTTCAAGGAGCCTTTCAACCTTTATTTTTTCTATCCTGGGTCTCTTTCTATTCCTTTTCCTCCAACCAACATTAAGTTTAACTCGTGACACTACCAAGTAATGATCAGAACCAACATCCGCACCTCTCATCACATGGGTGTAAACAACTAAGTGTTTCAAACGCTGATCGTAGACAACAAAATCTATCACACTCTTTTGACCAAGAGTACGATTTTCCCAAGTATATGTGTGGATATACTTGTGGTTGAAAAATGTATTAGATACACACAAACCATTCTCAATGCAGAGTTCAATTAATCTTTCACCATTATCATTCACACAAGGATCATTAAACTTACCCAGAACATTGACAAAAATTGCATTCTGCACACCTACTCTAGCATTGAAATCCCCTGCTATTATAACTTTTTCTTTAGCACCAAACTGGTTCAAAACAGCTTTTAGCTCATTCCAGAAATCTTCTTTCTTATCAGAAGGTTCCGAGTCACAAGGAGCATACACTACAACAATTACAATTCTCTGAAGTTTCACTTTCAAACGAATCCAGAGAATTCTCTCACTTATGCAACTATAGTGAATCAAGTTGTTCTTCATCTTTTCACTTAAAATCACACCTACACCAGCCTGTCCTCTCACGTTATCCAATACTCCAGACCACACACTCACCGTGCCATTCACTTCTTCTACTCCAATTTCCTTCTTTTGGTTTCACTTACACACAGCACATCCAGTCTATACTTATTCATCTCCTCAATCACCTCACTCATCTTGCCATTTATACCTCTAGTATTCCATACACCAATCTTGTATTCACTCAGCCGAGATCTCTTTCTCATACACCGTTTAGAAAGTCCAGGTCGATTCCGTGGTGGACCGCCCTCAAGTGTGGTAGGTCCACCATATCCCACACTTGAGTCATTCTTAATATTTCTTTTTGTCTTTTTAATCAGGTAAGTACATCAGTGTGGGGGATTAGCCCACAGCTGAGGGTTTCCAGTTGGTCATTCAACCTAAGGATTCTGGAACAAAACCCAGTGAGTTGGGGTCTTTTCGCCAATGTCACACAGAACTAGCTTGCACCTCTCCAAGATTCACAGAGGCCCTAGTTGCTGTTGTGTGTGCCATTGTTACCACGGAGCACCCCGAGGAGGCAAACCCATTGCTCACTACGACCGCCCGCAGGCCAATTTATTACTATGGTATATCACTATAACTGAATAAAATAGTGCAGAATATAAAATTTCACTCTAGAATTAAGGATCCCATTTTCAAAAGCCAAAAACTCAAACATTTGATAAAATTTAAATTGGGGGAGGGGCAGAAGAAATGTTTTTATGCTATTCCTCAGTGAAAAAGGTAAACCAATTCCAATTAGTAGTTCTAATTCTGACTATTATATAGCTCTAATCATTCTACTATTCTCTTTTACGTGCGATATTTCAAAGTAACTTGTACAAAATTATAGCGTATGATGCTTACCTTGGCATTCCTTTCTAGCGATGGGAACATTTCACGCACGTGTTTTCCGCTCTTTGTTGATGTTATTATCCTAAAGTCCGTTGTATGCGATGACTGGCTTTACTTCTCACACTTTTCGCTGGGTATACTCATTGGATCTTTGCCTTAGGATTCCAAACACATCAATTTTTACCGTTCTTTATACTCGAAATTTTCGCCCATCCTCTGGACATCCTCAGGAGCGTGGCGACTTTACCACCGATGTTCGTGGTTAACTTCGCGCTAATGGAGTCCGATACTCCTTGTTGCCATTCGTCGGATATACTTTCCTGGATATATTTCGTGCTTGATAACAAAATATATCCAGGAAAGTATATCCGACGAATGGCAACAAGGAGTATCGGACTCCATTAGCGCGAAGTTAACCACGAACATCGGTGGTAAAGTCGCCACGCTCCTGAGGATGCCCAGAGGATGGGCAAAAATTTCGAGTATAAAGAACATTAAAAATTGATGTGTTTGGAATCCTAAGGCAAAGATCCAATGAGTATACCCAGCGAAAAGTGTGAGAAGTAAAGCCAGTCATCGCATACAACGGACTTTAGGACAATAACATCAACAAAGAGCGGAAAACACGTGCGTGAAATGTTCCCATCGCTAGAAAGGAATGCCAAGGTAAGCATTATCCGCTAGAATTTTGTAAAAGGTAAACCATTTGTTTGTTATGGGAATGAGGTAGCCCAAATAGCAAAATCATCTCATAAAAATATAAAAATAAAATTATAGAATGGAAAATACTACTCAAACAAAAGACACTCGGTTAACATACCGACTTTTCATTACATGCCTAATCCTTCATAGTCTCAGTCTAGACTATAATCACTAATCTATACATCTTTTTCTCTATCTCCTACTTCTCTAGCTTTGGCTGGTTGGTGGCTCTCCAACTAATATGGATGCTTTCCAATTCTTTAATCACTGTAGATTTGGCATTTATATTCAAATTTACTTGAAGAATGGATGCAGTTAAACAAGTGCATTTTATTTGTTCAGGGTTGTACATATAAACATCAAGCTTTTCACTCTCCATTAAGAGGCTTTTCCAAGTCAAAATTAAAAGTACAAACTAATTCCTCACGATGTTCTACATGGCAATAACTAAAATCTTTGGTATACTGTATAAGCAAATGCACAAAATATAGCATTACAGACATCACATGCATGTGGCATTGTGATATCAGTTCATTCAATATATGTCTTTTATCTTTTGACAGAAGTACTCCAAATAGCAGGATGGTCATGGATACATTACAATTTCATGCTTACTTCCTTTAAGTCTCTTTCATGGATGTCCTTTTTATGTTGGAATATGGAGCAATTATTCTAATTTTATTCCACAAAGGACAACTGGATACCTGCATAATTCTGAAAAGCTGTGTCTATAGATGACTAAGCTTTCATTATCAGTAAGCCATGAAGAACAAAAAAAAAATGTAAAACAAGGTAAACAGAATGCAGCCCTAGCCAGGAAGGTCCTAAATAACTCAGTTTCTCTCTTCTAGAATAAAATCATAAGAATAGCTCTATATTGTAATCTAAAGGTGCAGCCATATGATAGACTAGAAATTCTTTCTGGTGATCAAGCATGCAATGCCTACTGAACTTCCCACTATATGACATACAGTACTTTTTTCAAGATGTGAAAGATGTATAATACTGAATTAACTGTTTTGCTATACACTGTGTGACTCTAGCCCATGATATATTACAACACTCATGTTTCAAGCATTTTTGTGATGCATAATGAACTTGAGTTCTTGTCATGTAGAATATTCTTCCAAATTTCTAACTTTAATTTTGCCTTGAAAAAGTCAGATGGGGAGCAAAACTTGATATTACTATGTATAACCCAACACCAATAAAATGAACTTAATTGATTGCATGTGTATGATTTGATGTGTTTCAGACTTATATTTGAAGAGTAGATTTAAAAAAAAAAAAAAACTTGTCTTGCTCCAAAGCTTTCAGAAATTTTGTTCTTTATAACCTGAGAAAACCTGGTTCAGTTGATGTCCGGAACTAAATTTGTTGGGCCACTGAGATAGAGTGCTGCAAAATGCATAAAACTATGATTTTCCAAGGAACATAATTATGAATGGGATCCTAGTCCGGAGAAGTGTATCAAATTTTTAATGTCCTTATAACTTAAAAGTAAGTGGACATTAGGTTAGTGTCTCCAGTCCGGACACACGGTTATTTGTTTTCTGGAGATACTAGCCATAAATTAGGGAAGGAAAGTTTCCCATATCAATGTAGGTGCTTGCAGTAAGTTGAAAACCAAAACCTGAAATAAGATCTCTGCATCAGTCTAGAAACTTGCTGTTCATTAAATGTTGTAGGAAAAGAAAAACTGTAACACAAACAAAAAATGACTCCATACTGGGTCTCTGATTGCAGTTTCACCTCTTAATATTTCACACTTAATAAATATTCTGCATATGACACATTGCCAAAATTGGTGAATTAATCTCCATAACTACATAAGATCATTTTTCAGGGGGCATGGGGGCTGTTGCACGAGACAATTGATTTAAATGTTTCTTTACAGATCAGAATAGATTAATAAACTGTATGCATGGTACATTAAGCATAATTTAAGAAAAAATCTACTAGAAAATAATTCAAGAAATTAAGAATATGAATTTCCATTACATATTTGATATTTTCTATTTTATCTGGTGGCTTGTCTTTATCAAACTGAAGTAATGTAATAAATTTACTAATTATTCAGTTCATGATCATCCCATATAACTTACAACATGGAAATCAAATACTATTTTAGCTTTAATTAAAATGTCTGGACATTCCCTTCCTTGAACATATGACTTAAAGGTAATACTATAATCAGGCACAAAGATCCACTAATATGTCAGTGTCTCATTACATCAGTATGGGAATGTTTTATTTTCCTTTCAGAATGCTGAATCTTTTATTACTGCAAACACAGCTGTAAAGAAGATTCTAACTTTATAAATGCAATTAGTAATCTATAAATTAGCTTGCATAGTAAAAGATCACAGTTCACCATATATGTAGTTTGAGTCGGTTCTGTTTGAATGCCATTCCAAGTTCCCAATAACTGATCAGGAACCTGCTTAAAATACATTGTCGCTGTTCACAGCTCAAGGGCTACATTCACATCATACACAAGTATTCAGTGTCCTCAGCTCTTTCACATGAACATTGTTCAGACTGCTAAAGAAGCAGTCTTGTCCAGCTTTTAAATTTTAGTCTATAGTTTACTGTTATTTAACATTATTTGGGGTTACTAGTTTTAGGGAATGGAGAGGACTAGCGTTATAAAACTAGGATAATATCTATGTCACATGTGAGAATCAAACCTGACTGTCAGAGTAGAAGGGTAGCCTCAAATCTATCTAGCTATTGGGAAGTGATAAAGGACTAGCTTCTATACCATTGGAATATTCAGCTTTTAAGAAGTAAAGACATTTTTCACTCATCCCATAATATCTGAAACTTTACACAAAACAATCTGTATACACATGAAATCAAATTTTACCTCTACACAATCACATGAAATCTTTGTTTGACACATACATTACCAAACAAAACATTAACAATACTTCTGAATTAATTATATAACTCAATGTGTTCAATGTAGATATTTTTTCATAAAATATACTAAAATTCACACACAAGTTGTAATCAAATGGTGCATTTGTTGTAGCTAACATAATTTTATGAAATATATTTTAGGAAAAGAAAGAAATTATTACTTGGTAATTCCTTCTGTTTTTGCTCTCATTCTTTTATTTCTGTAAACTGGCACTTCTACCACTACTGTCAAACAACACCATGCACATCACACATTCTATGTAAACATTATTAAAACTAATATTTTTTGGTCTTTAATAAAATCTCATTTGCGGTACCTATCATATTTTATATATTTTTTATCATGGCAACGCCTGCAGTGACTACGTAACCCTGAATTGTTTCCAATAAGTGGAAATGCTCAGGGTCACAACTTTAGTAAATATGTCCTAACATGTTATTAAAGTTGTAAATGAATTTATGGCACCTCTATTCAAAGTTCACTGTGTAAATAACTATTTTACGGATCTTATAGAGGTAATTATTTAAAAGAATTGGTGTCAAATTTTCGAACTAGGACCTAGTTCATCATCATGACTACGTCACTGGAGTAGTTGCTGCCACTCAGTCAGAAGTGCCCAACTATAATTATCATTGATTGTGGTACTTCTTCTCGCTATTTCCACCCCTTTTTCTAGCTTCCTCTTTACTAAGTGTGATTCTTCTTCTTCTTCTTGGTTACTCAGTCCAAGGACTGGTTGTTCAGTAGATGTACTCTGTCTCTCCATTCCTTTCTATTCTCCAACGTTCTCTTCAAGTCATAGTATGTCATAGTATTAGTGTCTTGGAGAAATTGTGCCACAAAACCATTCCTTGGTCATCCTTTTCCTCTCTTGCCTTGAATTTTACCTTCCAAAACTTTCAGAATCGGGCCTCCATGGCGCAATGTGTGTCCCATCCACATGTGTGTCCATAAGTGTGATTGGTGGGCAATCTTTACTGAGTCCCAAATTATGGAGTGTCCACTTGCTTGGTTACATGTCTGTCTAGCCCAGTTTTGCTACTAATGTTCCAAAACTGGGCTAAACAGACACGTATTGGGCTAGACAAACATTTGCTACTAACGTTCCAAAACTGGGCTAGACAGACATGTAGAAGCAAGTAGACACTCCATAATTTGGGACTTAGTAAAGATAAGCGCCCACCAATCACACTTAGTAAAGAGGAAGCTAGAAAAAGGGATGGAAATAGCAAGAAGAAGTGCTACAATCAATGATAATTGCATTTGGGCACTTCCAACTGAGTGGCAGCAACTACTTCAGTGATGTAGTCCTGATGATGAATTAGGTTCTAGTTTGAAAATTTGACCACCAATTCTTTTAAATGATTACCTCTATGAGACCCCATAAAATAATTATTTACACAATGTTATTACATATTTGGACATATTCACAGATATTTCTGTTGCTTTAGTCATTCATTATTCACTTTTGAATTCAAAATTATTTAGTCATGTGTAGAACTTGACTGTGTCTGACATTATAGAATAGTGTTTGGCAAATCTGATAAAATGTCCTCTCTGAAATTGATCAACATTATCTTAAATATTGTGGCAGCAGAAGTTACCTTTCAGCTTAATTTTTCTAAATCACTTAGACATGTATATTACACCATATAATGTAAATCATGATGAAACACAAGTTTGTCATCTTTGAACAAACACCCTGTTGTCTTTTGCAAAGTTCTCAATCTCATCAGTAGAAATTGCATCACATTTTTTCTGACTTTCATTTCCTTTGTTTCATGCGCACTACTTTTGTTTTAAATTTTTTTCCACTCTATATTGCCAAAAATGTAAGTTAAGAAAAATGCATATACTTCTAAGGTAACTTGGGGATTTTCCCCTTGATTCTATATGCTAAACTTTCAGATTTTAAAACCATTCTACATGAGTTGCTGTACTAGTTGCTGATTAGCAGCATAATTTGGCTTAGGTTAGGTTGTTTTACCTGGACTCTTCATATTAGTTTTCATAATCAATTCATTTGTCAACGGAACTGAAGAGGTATGAGGACCTAAAGTCAGAGGTACTGAAAAACTAACTATTCAGATTTTCCATGTTAATTCCTCTTGAACAGACCTTCTGAGCATGAGCATACTGTTTTTATAATCTGACAAAAAGTTTTTGTCCAACTGAATGTGTTGCTAGAAAATGTCACACTACCTTTATTGTATGTCCTTATATCAGGATTCTGAATATAAATTCAACACTGGTTTCTTTCAGAAAAAGTGGGCTTGGTGGTAATTGGTAAATAACTCTTATTGCTCTTTAACAGATTAGAATCACATAAAATTATTGAATTACCTCTAAAACGACTTTGTTACCTAGCAAAGCAGTTTATTTTAACAAATTTTAAAGCAAAATTAGTTTGATAAATCTGGTAAGAATATATGTTGTGTGAGATAAGGGCATACATACGTAGTAACCAGTGTCATCTTGATATCAATGAAAAGCTTTTGTTACGAAATCTGGTTGAAAGGTTTGATTCATCTTGTCGACATGTTGTATGAGGTGAAGAATACAAATGTACATAAATATTGGTCACTCTTTATAGTTATTTTCACTTTAGTATATGACTGTAATGCTTTCTCAGTTAGGAGCAAATAAATTCCACACAGTTAAATGGTACAAAGAACTTGTGCTGTTCAGGTTCTTTCATGTATTCAAATATCCTGTGATACTTTTGCTCAGTCAGAGACAAAAATACACTTAAAGAACATAGGTCAGATAATGGTGGCTAATATCTTTTAATTTTGTTAAAAGTAAATGAATATCAAGTAAATATGCATATATATATATATATATATATATACACACATACTGACTTGCTAATTTTCAGGTGTAAATGAGGCTTAAAGGGAGGACATATTGTTTAGAGTTACTGATACTGCGTTGCAAAATAATCATTTAGATTTTCCATGATGAATTCAATGGAAATTCTACATTTTCATTATCACAAATTGTGGGAGATGGACTATTCCTAGTAAGGATGCAATATAGCCCATAACAGCAAGGCAAATTTCATTTTGTTTTTTTTTATTTAGTTTTGGAGAATTTTACTCAGGGATAGGAATAGGAATTTTACTGTCTAAACCTAAAATTTATGTGGGTCACTCTCATTTACTTATAGTTGTACACTTTAGCTTAGCATCTGCAGTGTTACTTACACAAGTGGTAATTTCTGTTTTATTTAGGTGCAAAGACTGACCCCATGCCTCATTTCACTGTAAACAGGTCACCGCCACTTCCACCACCTCCAGTCACTTCTTCAGTTCCTCTTAATTTAGTCGTCCACCAAAATAATGAGCAACACAAAAGAGAAACAGAACTGTGGCTACCGTGGCAACAACAATCTACATCACATAGCAACAAAAAAAATCATGAGGAAGGATTTGTTTCCAAGAACCATGTTGGAGTAAACCATCAGGTAAGTTAGAAATATACCTCTCTCTTGGGCTGATTTGGCTGGAAGCACACTGATAAATAAACTTTATTGTCAAAACTGCATTCCCCTTTTTTACACTCAATGTTAAAGTGGCACAGCACAAAGTGCTATGGTTTCAGGTAAGTGCCATAATTTACCTTTCTCTCAAGCATTTGCTAGCAATGTACTGAGCTGATTCGAGTGACAGTGTACCTGATGCACATTGCCGTTTAAACAAAAAATGTGAAGGAAAAAGAACTCGAAGCTATAACATTTTTGATTTGCAATTAAATCATTCATAATGGAATTAATCGGATATCTAGCTTTATTAACTAAGCGTTGTTTGCTAACATTCATCAATTAGTTTGAAAAAAGTATATATATTACATGGACAGCAAATATAAAACCAGGAAACTTAATCCTTATAACCCCATCTGGTCTTTGAGACCAAAGATTTACACACCACCCTGAATATTTGTTTTTATTAGCTGAAGGAAAGTCAATATTAAAGAGTTTTATTACAAAGCATTTTAAAAAAGAGTGTTTTTGAAAACATTTTTTTTTTAATAAACTTTATTTCAGAAACGTAAGTATTTCTTTTCTGACTGAACTAATGAACTTCAGAATTATAAGCGAAAGTAAAAATGTCATATTATTCTGACATATAAGGTAGGTCCAAATAAAACACAATTTGAAAGAGCTATGTATTATTGTTTTGAAAATCCACATAACATTATGATAATCATTCATACAGGTGTATGTTGCGCCATCATTCTTTCATTGATATATTGTTATATATTGTTGTGACTGCATTTTAAATCAATCTAAAAGATCATGTTGCATCTTTATTTATGACTAGATTTGAATTTCATTGATACTGCAAATAATCGTGCGTGCGCACGCACACACACACATCCAGAAAAATGAAAGCATAACACAAGATTGAAACACTGACTTTGACTTTATTCAAAGAAATTACATTCATTGGTTTTCTGGGTGTACATAATCACTATTATCCCTTATATTAGTTTCAGATTTCAAGATATCCTTCAGGGTATCATATCAAAGATGAACCATCCTCTTTAGGAATAAGAGATCCAGCAAGAATATTTTCAGAAATTAAAGAAGTAATCTACACAAATACATGGCAGGCATACAGTTTCCTTACTTTTGGCACAGAAATGCCATAATTAACTATTTTGCATTTAACTAATGCATGAGAAAACTTGGAAAATCATGTCGTCCTGGAGCAGGAATCAAATCGGCACTTTGCAGATTCTGAGTATTTTACCATTGCCATACCCATAATAATGTAGTTCCAGTCAATTGAAGTATAGGAGTCCTTATAGAGAGAGAGAGAGAGAGAGAGAGCGAGCGCTAGTCAAAGCCCACTGCCATTTCTTAGAGATTACCATTATGCCCAAATGAATGGATCCAGGCCACAAGTAATGTATTCTTCAGATAATATAGAAATGAATGAATAAGTGTTCTTCGCAAATACAAGGAAGGTAACGAAGTAAATTATTATGGGCACTGAAATACCTTGATTAAGTTTTCTCCATGTAGCTAGTTTCTCAGAAAACTTACAAATTGTTTGAATAAAGCTTATGTTGAAAATAGGCTTCCTAGTTTCTTAATTCAATTACATAATCAAACTTCTAATATGGGAATTTTCTGCTAAGAAATATTTTATTTTAATCGCAAAATTTCAGAGAAAACTCTTCTTCTTCAGAGGAAAAGAGTTTCTCCGAAATTTTTGTGAAAAATAAGCGTAACCGTCAAGGTTAACCATAACCGAGTAGTGACAGGGAAAAAGAGACAACAAAAGATTGTCTGAAGAAGAAGAAGAAGAGTTTTCTTCGAAAATTTGAGATTAAAATAAAATATTTCCTAGTAGAAAATTCCCATATTAGAAATTTGATTAAGTAATTGAATTAAAAATTGTGTCATCCTGGAGCAGGAATCAAGCCTGCATCTCTGATTTTTATCCTGTTCTGAGTATGTTATTGTAACACTGCACAGGACCATGCATTTCCAAACAACCAAAGTGCAAGAATTTGAATAAATGTCAGGTAGTTTACAGTTTATGCTACAAATCATTGTATTTTAAGCACTGGATTTAGCATCACATTATTTTAGGACTAGATCCTGTTTTGTCTTCAGTTTTTGTCCAAGTCACTTAGTGTAAACATATGGATATATGTGTTCTAATTGAATCGTAAATCACATCGTAATTATTGTATCGTAAATAATAATTGCATTGTAATTGCATATCATAAATAACAATTGTATAATAGTAATTGTATATTAAGTCCCTAGATCATGTGCAAAATACATCAACATGCCATTAGGAGCATTTTATATAAATGAAAATAGTGCTTTTTGTACTCAGGAAACTGCTATTATATATTCCAATAACTCACATCAAAGTCTGAAATATGATGTACATATATATATATATACTTAAGAGCAGAGCCGAAAACATAAGAAAAACACTCAAGAATTTAAAACGAAAGTTGCAAAAAAACACGAAGATCAAAACGCGCAACGCAGCAGTTATGAAAATTCAGAATTCACATTCTATTAAGAAGAGACTGAAGCAAAAAAAATTTTTGACTCATACCAAGTACAACATAGAAAAGGTTATATATTGACCGGTGTGAGTAAAAAGAGAAAAAATAATAGAAAAACAGAATGTAGAAAGTGTCGAGAATACCGAGCCTTGGCTTTATCAAGGACCAGCAAAACTATATATATATATATATATTACAATAGTACTATATATATATATATATATATATATATATATATAGTTTTGCTGGTCCTTGATAAAGCCAGGGCTCGGTATTCTCGACACTTTCTACATTCTGTTTTTCTATTATATGGGTGGATGAAATTCGAAAGTATGCAGGGGTGACATGGAGGAGACTGGCACAAGACAGACCGTTGTGGAGGAAACTTGGGGAGACCTTCGTCCAGCAGTGGATTGATAATGGTTGACAATGAATGAATATATATATATATATATATATGTCATAACCTCCACAGAGTTGTATGACAAAGCTTTAGTTAACATTTTAGCATGCATCTATAACTTTCCTGGCCCAACCCATGCTCTTCATCTGTTACTAATAAACAGAAAGAAGATAATTATAGAAAACTCAGGTTGTAAGAGTGACTTAATGAATCAGAATTAATGTTCAGCAATAACACGTTGCCAAGTTACCTAGTCGCCTAAGAGAGAATTTAAACCTGAATAGCAATACTAAAGTGCTACAAATTCTTAAACTTTGCAATAAAAAAAGGAAATATTAATTTTTTCTTAAGCACAGATTCCTGAAAGAAAACTGGATTACAAAACCCTCTACTCCACAACTTCTGACAACTCAAAAACGAGAATAAAATAAAGACAATAATAAACTAAAGAAATGCTTTGTGAAGGTTATATGACATAAACAGTTAGTTGCAATATGTACAAAGTATTTCAGAAGTGCTTTAAGTGCATAATTAAGTAGTTATTAGGATCTTAACGACATTGAAAACACATCGTTGACTACAAGAACAAAAAAACCGGCCAGCTGCTTAGCCTAAGAGCCCTAAAAAACGCGCAAAGTTACCAAGAAAAGAGAGAGTTAAAATCCGCAAACAAGTTAATAGACTTGCTAGTGCCTAAATGCTTAAAGCAAAAATTAGAAAAAATGTTTAAAAAGTTCAAACATTGAACTTGGAAAACCCAGAACCTGAAGACAAAGAAGAGAGCTTACCTCTTATGCAACTTTACTTCTTCCACTCTAGAAGAAACATGGCCAACCTTTTACCCCAAACTTTCATTCACTCCTGCCACTCCCCAGTCGCTGTGGGGCAGTGTGGGTGGGGCTGAAGGCCTCCACACACTGAAAAATCCTACTCGCGGAGATTGTTACATGTACTCCATGAATGATACATGTACTCCAGACATCATGAAAGGTACCAGAGTTCTTCCAGTCCTCCTAGCAGAAATTACACATGCAATCAAGAATATGAAGCGGGGAAAAACTCCAGGAGAAGATGGAATTACTGTAGACATCATACAAGAAGCAAGTGGAGAAATCGAAACATGTACTCGCCCAAATTTTCACTTGATGCCTTAATGAAGGGAAGATTCCTGAGGATTGGAACAACGCTACAATGATCCTGCTACATAAAGAAGGTGACATTGAGGATCTCGGGAACTACAGACCTATCAGCCTCCTATCAGTGGTTTATAAAATCTTCACTAAAGTTCTTTCACACCGCTTGAAGGTAACACTGGACATGGCTCAACCGAGAGAACAAGCTGGATTCAGGAGTGGCTACAGCACAATAGATCATATCCACGTACTGAGAGAACTAATTGAAAGAGTGAGGGAATATGAACTTCCATTGTGCATGGCTTTTATCGATTATGAAAAAGCCTTTGATTCGGTGAAACCATCAGCAGTTACAATGGCTCTGAAATCCTGCGGTATTGAAGATGCATACATTAATATTATTAATAACATCTATGAAAATGCAAGTGCAAAGATTCGGCTGTTTGAAAATACAACACACATAAAAATTGGAAAGGGAGTGCGACAAGGGGACACCATATCTCCGAAGCTCTTTAATGCCACGTTGGAAAATGTCTTTCAATCACTGAACTGGGAAAACAAAGGGATAAAGATTAATGGAGATTATCTAACCCACCTTCGTTTTGCTGATGACATAGTCATTTTTGCAACTACCCCATCAGAGCTGCAGAGTATGATCCAGGAACTTGCTGACAAGAGTAAAGAAGTGGGATTAAAAATGAACTTTCAGAAGACAAAAGTGATGTTCAATGCTTTTACAAGAAATGAAGATTTATCGATTGATGGAGAAAAGCTGGAGATAACAGACACGTACGTTTATCTTGAACAGCAGATATCAAGTGAGGGTCACATTGATGAAGAAATTAATCGGCGTACAAAATTTGCCTGGAGAGCTTTTGGAAGAAACAGCATAATTTTCAAGAGCAATATGCCATTATGTCTTAAAAGAAAAGTGTTTGATGAATGCATCCTTCCAGTGCTGGCGTATGGTGCAGAGACATGGACCTTAACTAAAAGAGACATACAAAGGCTGCAGACAACTCAAATAAGCATGGAGAGGTGCATGCTTGGTGTAACCAGGAGAGATAAGAAGAGGAACTCATGAATCTGAAAAATGACAAGAGTGGTCATGATCAGAGTTAAATCCCTGAAATGGCAATGGGCTGGACATACTGCCAGAAGGACAGACCATCGATGGACAGCCGAAATTTTAGATTGGATTTCAAGGGACAGGAAAAGACCCAGAAGAAGACCACATGGGAGATGGGTGGATGAAATCTGAAAGTATGCGGGAGTGACATGGAGAAGACTGGCACAAGACAGACCGGTGTGGAAGAAATTTGGGGAGATCTTCGTCCTGCAGTGGATTGATGCACATTTAGATATATTGATGATCTGCTGTGTATAAATAATTCAGAAGTTATAGAGAGTGATTTTGATAATATCTATCCTAGCTCTCTTAACTTATGTAAAACCAACCACAGTAATCAGGAACTAGAGTTCCTAGACTTAAGCATTAAACTTAACACAGGTAACCCATCTATTAGCCTCTTTGATAAAAGAGTTAATTTTCCTTTCAAAGTAATTAAATATCTACACTGGAATAATAACATATCAACCAAAGTAATTGAGAATGTACTAATTTCTCAGGTGCTTAGAATTTCAAGAATTTGCAGCAACAATTTGGACTTCAATTACCACATTAATATACTATTAGACAGTTTTCTAGAGAACAAAATTCCTACTTCTTTCATCAAAAGAACTTTAAGAAAAATTATTCTGAATAATAGAGTAAGGTTGGCAGATCTGCTTTAATTTTCTACACAGTTAATAATATGATTCTGACCAATGAAAGCCTTTTGGAAGTTGGTCTAGAGGATGCATATTAACTACAAAAAGGAACCTTAGTGATATGGATAAGATGGTCCTATTGAAAATAAAAAAATTAATAATATAGACAAAATTGAACTTCTTGAACATTTTTTCTATTTTTTGCTTTAAGCATTTAGGCACTAGCAAGTCTATTAACTTTTTTGCGGATTTTAACTCTTTCTTTTCCTGGTTACTTTGCGCGTTTTTTAGGGCACTAAGGCTAAGCAGCCGGCCGTTCCATTGTTCTTGTAGTCAACGATGTGTTTTCAATGTCGTTAAGATCCTAATAATTACTTAATTATGCACTTAAAGCACTTCTGAAATACTTTGTACATATTGCAACTAACTGTTTATGTCATATAACCTTCACAAAGAATTTCTTTAGTTTATTATTGTCTTTATTTTATTCTCGTTTTTGAGTTGTCAGAAGTTGTGGAGTAGGGGGTTTTGTAATCCAGTTTTCTTTCAGGAATCTGTGCTTTAGAAAAAAATTAATATTTCCTTTTTTTATTGCAAAGTTTAAGAATTTGTAGCACTTTAGTATTGCTATTCAGGTTTAAATTCTCTCTTAGGCGACTAGGTAACTTGGCAACGTGTTATTGCTGAACATTAATTCTGATTCATTAAGTCACTCTTACAACCTGAGTTTTCTATAATTATCTTCTTTCTGTTTATTAGTAACAGATGAAGAGCATGGGTTGGGCCAGGAAAGTTATAGATGCATGCTAAAATGTTAACTAAAGCTTTGTCATACAACTCTGTGGAGGTTATGACATATATATATATATATATATATTTATAATTTTTTGGTGGGCTTATTACTTGCATCTGTGGCTTTGCAGAAACCCATTTCCAAATAGGTCTTTGTGGAAGTGAGAAAATGCAGAGTTTTGCTGGTCCTTGATAAAGCCAAGGCTCGGTATTCTCGACACTTTCTACATTCTGTTTTTCTATTATTTTTTTCTTTTTTTACTCACACCGGTCAATATATAACCTTTTCTATGTTGTACTTGGCGTGAGTCAAAAATTTTTTGCTTCAGTCTCTTCTTAATAGAATGTGAATTCTGAATTTTCATAACTGCTGCGTTGCGTGTTTTGATCTTCGTGTTTTTTTGCAACTTTCGTTTTAAATTCTTGAGTGTTTTTCTTATGTTTTCGGCTCTGCTCTTAAGTATATATATATATATGTACAGCTTAAGAAACTGTAATAAATAAAATGGAAGAAATTGCAGCAAAATTTGTACACGCATTCTGTAGAAGAAAACGGATATTTTATGCAGTGTCAAGAGATAAGCTACTCAGTCCATACACTATATGATCAAAAGTGTCCAGACACCCCTTTTGAGTAGTGCATTTGCCTATACACTTAATTCTATTTCAACTTGAACTTGCAATTATTCTTTACATCTTCTAAATAAGCCTTATATTAATATTTTTCTGAGTAAATCCTTGAGTAAGTGGTTTAATTGCTTATGTACATCACATCCATGGTCCATACAAGTATAAAAAGATGCACATGGGCTGGCAAATGTCGTAGACAAGCATGAATAATAGAATGGACCATGCAGCAGAGCTCAATGTCTTTCAACGTGTCATGGCCATAAGACATCATCTTAGCAATAAGCCAGTTTGGGATATTTGTGCCCTGCTGTAGCTGTCCCAATCAACAGTGAGTGATGTTATTGTGAAGTGCAAACACCAAAGAGTGACAACAGTGCACTCACAACTTGGTGACCTGGTAGGCCATGTAAAATGACCAAGTGGTACCGCCAAGTACTGACACAGTTGGTGCGGCAAAATATCCTATCCTCAGTATTACCACTGAGTTTTAAAATGCCTCTGCAAGAAATGCCAGCACCATAATGGTTCTTCTAAAGCTGAAGGAAATGGGGTTTCATGACCGAGCTGCTGCATAGGAACCTAACATCAGCACGATCACAGCCAAGAGTTAGTTGGAGTGGTGTAAAGCTTAATGCCAGTGGACTGAGAAGCAGTGGAAATATGCTCTCTCTGCAGTGATGAATCACTCTTCACCATTTGACTGTCCAACAGACAAGTCTGTGTGAGTTGGATGCCACCTGCCTGACTGTGTTAGGCCAACTGTAAAGTTTGGTGGAGGAGACATCATGTTCTGTGGCTATTTTTCATGGTTTGGGCTGGGCCCCCTGTAGTTTATAATGACATTCTCATTATAAGCTACAGGGGGACCAGCTTATAATGACATTCTCAACAATTCTGTGTTCCTGACATTATGGCAATAGTTTGGTGAAGACTTTTCTTTACCAACAGGTCAATGCCCCTCATCCACAAAGCAAGGTCCATGCAGGAATGGTTTGATGAGATGGATGTGGAAGAACTTGACTAGCCTGCACTGAGCCCTGATCTCAACCCTATGGAACACCTTTGCATGAATTGGAATGCCGACTGCAAGCCAGGTCGAACTGTCTGACGTCAGTGACTGCTCTGGCTAATGCTGTCTTGGCAGAATGGCAGACAATTCCCATAGAAACATATCAAAATCTAATGAAAAATCTTCCCAGAAGAGTGCAGGCTCTTGTATTAGCAAAAATCGATCAACTCTGTATTAATTCCTTTTCTTATTACAAAAAGTTTGTGGATAGACAAGTTTCTGGATACTTTTGATCAGATAGTGTATCTGTACATGTATAGCTTAAGAAACCTATAATTAAGTAAATAAAGTTTCCTTAAAATTTAAGCATGTGTTGTAGATCCACATCCTGTTGAAGAAAATTGACATTCTGTGCGGTATCAGATAATAAGCAGTTCTGTACAAAATTTGGAAAACATACTGGTATCATGGAAGCATATGTAGTTTCATCTGTCATTCTGACTGTTCTATAGTTAACACTATATTTGAACAACAAATCTTACAGTATCTGACTAAAGGAGTGAATCACCTTTTAAATGTATAACAGTAAAACATATGCACCCCCATATAAGGGGTTTGTATAGCTACTTTGGTTCAAATAATTTCTGACAAACTTATGATATGGATTGCAAGAAATAATTCAGATTCTTGACAGTACAACAATTCTAATAACGCAGTTATGCTGAAGAAATCCCATATAATTGCACATACTATTATCAGAATTGAACAGTGGAATCAAAACCATAAGTATAAAACATTAACAGTTAGTCCAAAAGTAATATACAATAAACATGTAAAACCATTAGCAGTAAACATAGACAGCAAAGAAGCTGAAATAGTAAAAACTTTGTTATTGCATCAGAGGAGGAGTAAGCTGAGAGACTTCTCAAAAAGTGGCATAGCTATTGTTCCAAGATCAAGGTCAGCCTGATTTATTGTTCATATTTTATCTTCATAGATGCCACGCTAGTGATTACCCCCGGTTAACTGTGGATTCCGCTAGAGATCAAAGTATAGGACAGGCTAAAGAAAGCACACTAACTTTCTCAGTTAGTGACATGCTCTGGACTTAGAACAACACAAAGCACCTCTATTATTTTTACACTATTTGCAAAATATTTGCAGGAGCGAAATTGTATAAATATTTACAGGTATTTAGGAAAAGTGTGGGGCATATTGTCTCCTACTGAAGAGAATAAGTAACTATATGCTGTGTTGTAGCATAAGACTGTCCAGATCAGTGTGACACTATACTTAATAGTTCAGTGTTTGTTTTGGTTCTGAAAAAATCGCAAGGGAATACTAGAGATTAAATTTCTATTTTTGTCTTGGTTCAGGTCCAGTTTCCAGTCACAGTAAAATTAATCCACAGGAAGATTAGCTTGCACACTAGAACCACATTTCATGAACTTTTCATGGAACTGGCATGCATGCTAGTGTCAGCACATCTCAGCTGTGCACCTAGTCTTTTTTAAGAAAATAAGTTTCTGCAAACTTGGTAGTTGCACATATATACATTAGCACTCCCCAAAACAGGTTATACTTACTGGAAACAATTCATGTAGTTGCATATACATACATACATTAGTACTCCCAACAAGCAGGGTATTCCTGCCACTGCAAATTGCTAATAATGGGATTTAGAGGGGTCAACGTTGGTCCCCCAACAGAGATATTGGAGAGGTTCCTTTTCGCAGTTTCTCTTCTGAATTCACTTTCTCAACTTACGTTGTCATGTGCTTGCTTGGTTTTTCTTTCTTTGGTGCCCAGCCAAAGCTCGCACTTTCCACAGGAATAGCACAGGGCTCTTACAAATGCCTTAATCCACACAGGGGTTGCCACTCATTTCAAGTAGCCCTAAATACACGTGAAGCGATTGAACAAGTCTGAGCACCTTGCAGAGCTATTTGCAGTCAGCTTGAGGACTCCAACCAGACAGCTGTATTTCCCCCTCTCTCTTCTTACAACTTACCCCTTATATTTCTTTTTCAAAGGAATGCATGCTCCTCCAGCTAACTGTAAGTGGAAATTGATGGGTTTGATCTTTTTTCACCCCAGCTACAAAAGTTTCATTTGCTATTTGACTGTAATCATGCACATCATCACAAAGCATATGGGGCTGTGAACCTGGTTGCCCTTGCCCACTGCTCTTTTATGACTTCTAAATGTTCTTAAGGCTGGTGCAATTTTGAGCTAGCCACTTAGTGTGTTTAGCCTACACTGGTGCTCAGCTTCAGAGAACTCCTGTAACGTGCCTTTTCCATGTACCAAGAGCCACATAGTAGCCTGAGAAAAAATCTTTTTCTCCGCCTGGAATGAGTAGCACATACCACAAATGGCCCAATTTGGGGGGTATTCAGGTCTGGGCAATTCTAATGTCTGCTAATGTTCTTTCTGAAAACTTACCTAAATTTTCAAGGCCTCGTTGTGGCACTGTTCATATTATAAAAAGTGTGCATCTTTCAAGTTTTAACTTATGGTAAAATATAGAAACTCACAAAAAGTAAAAAATATAAAATTAAGGTTTCTCAAAGGAGAACCTGGATATGCTTATACTAATCACACTAAGGGACAGAAAATAAAATAAGGGGATGAGACAACAGCCCAGGATTCAAGATATACTGGTCTACCTAAAGAAGAAAAAGTGGAAATAAGAGGTGCATGTCATTTGAATGATTTCAAGAAAATGTACTTAACAGATCAAACATATGTAGAAATTAATTTCAGAAAAATAAGTAAATAAACAAGGAATGATAGAAAAAAATGGGTAAAGAAAGCCAGGAGCTGAGTTACATAGCAGTAAATGAGCATCGCCTTTGTCTAGCAGTGGATAGATAATGGCTGACGAAAATCTCAGTATGCATTTTGTCAAAATTTCTCATCGTTTTGGTACAGGTGAAGCACAAATATGACAAGATACCACAGATAGAATGAATTCAAGAATTGTATATGTCAAAAGGAATCTGTATGTGCATATCAAGTTTCATATATATATTTTTTTACATATTTCCTGAAATCTACAACATAATAGTGAATACATTATATATTACCATTATCTGATTGGGTTCAAAATATTTGTTAACATAGATGGGGCATGTCTACATATTACCTTAGACTCATTTTTTAAAAATTCCATTAATTCTTTTTTGATGTAATTTGTCAAACTAGAGAACTAGTAAACCCCTAAAAATGTTCCATCTTCAGCATTTCAAATGTTTGGCAGTTTATAAAATGTTAGCCTATTTTGTGGGAAATGTTTTAATTAATAATCTAAAGTAACTTATGGGATTTTACTAGGAAATTTTTTCTTTAATAGCAAATTTTCAGAGAAAACTCTTCTCCTTCTTCAGGCTGACTTGTTGTTGTCACTTTTTCCTTGTCACTATCACGGTTACGGTTTACCTTGACGGTTATGGTTAACCTTGACGGTTTAGGTTATTTTTCAACAAATCCTGCCAGATGTTAGGCAGGGAAAATCCTTTGCAGTCATTGATGATGGAATTTTGATTTTTCTCAATCTCTATTCTTTCTTTCAGTTTTCTTTTTTGGAAATTGCTTTGGAAACTGATTACTTTAAGGGAATTCCAATCCATGCTGTGCCCTGTTTCTCTAACATGCCTATCTAATCCAGTCTTGTTGGAGCAATTTTTTATAGCTGCTTTATGCTCAGCTATACGAGTTTCTAGTCTGCGACCTGTTTCCCCTATGTAAGATAGTCCACAACTACGATTTACTTCATAAACTACTCCTTGCATTTTTAAAATATCTTCTTCTCTTTGAACTATTTTAGGGAAAATTTTTTAACTTTATTCTCTAAACTTGGAGCTAGCCTAATATTGTATTTTTTACTAATTCTCTTTAAAGCCTCAAATAAACCTTTGTGATAAGAAATTTTTCTAGTGAATTTTACTTGTTGCTTTTGTGGGTTCTTCGTACCATTAAAATTCAGAAGCTTCTCAATTTCTTCTTTAGGATAGTTATTCTCTGCAAGTATGACTTTAAGCTCTTCTTTTTGGGCTTCTTTTTTATCTGCTGTAGAAACTATTTTATAAATTTTTTTCTAAAAACTGACTTGCTACATTCTTCTTAATAGAAACTGGGTGATACGAATTGAAATCCAGTAGTCTTTTAGTATTCATTGGTTTTTTATACCAACTAGTGAGGAATTTTTCATCTTCATAATAGATAGTAATATCTAAGAAGTTTATTCTTCTTTCTTTTTGAAGTTCAATAGTGAACTTAAGGGAATCATCTAATTCATTGAATGAGTCTAGAATTCTTTCTGGAATAATTTCTGAGCTATCTATTATAAATAAGATGTCATCCATGTATCTGCTATATAAGCAGAAGTATGTGGGTTGTACTAGTATCTTTTCTTCTAGTTTTCCCACATAATAGTTAGCTAAGAGTGGGGAGAGTGGGGAGCTCATTGCTAGCCCCGATTTTTGAATGAAAAAGTTTTCCCAAATTGAAAGTAGTTGTTCTGCAAAGAGAAAGTAAGCATTTCAAAAATTCCAACTAATATGTTTTTTTCCTTGTTGTGAAAAACTATTAGGTCTGCCAAGTCTTCCGCTATAAAGTCTATAAGTTGATCTATATTAATGTGAGTATACATAGACACTATATCTAAACTACCCATAATAGGAGAATCTAATTTAGGAAGAAGTTCTAGTTTTTCTTTTAGCTGCATTGAGTTTTTAATCAAGTTAGGTGGCTCTTTTAAAAGATTCTGAAGGTGTGACTTTAAAAAATAGTTTAGATTTGAAAGAATAGAGTTTTTTGAGTCTATTATTGGTCTAATTGGTTGGTGTTCTTTATGCAGTTTGACTATTCCATATATTTGAGGTAATCTGAACTGTAATTTTGAGAATTGTTTATAGTTTTCTGGAAGCTGGTTTTTCTTTTTTGAAGTGAAATAAGCTTAGAGACTTTTTAATCAAATCTGGTAGTGGGTTTTCTTTTACTTCTTCATACATAGGTTTCTTTAGTTCTTCCATCTTTTCTAGATAATCTTTCTTATCCATAATAGTAATCAACTTACTTTTGTCTGTTTTCACAGCAACTACACTTTCATTTTTTCTGAAATCTTTAAGAGCTTTTAATTGACTATTATCAAAATTTTTTGAGGTTTCCTTACTTGCTTTTGGAATTTTGTAAGGCTATTGTAGTAATCTGTTCTGAGGAGGTCTGCTTTAATTTGGTCCTCTTTTTCTAAAGTGCTGCAGATGCTTTCCAATTCAATTATCAATTTTTCTGGATTTATTTTTTCTTTGGATAGATTGAAATTACTTCCTTTATTTATCACTTGTAATAATTCTTGGCTAACTCCAGTAGCAGTGTTGTCCTTTACATAACTAAGAACTGCAGTTTTTTTGTTTTTACTGGAATAGTTTTTCTTCAAAAATTTCTCTTCTTTAAGGTTCAGCTTTTTAACAAATTTCTTATTTTTGTTTCTTACTCCAATTTTTAGCCAGTCATCCAATTCTGCTTTTACTGTATCCCTTAAGATTCCAGAAATTTTCTTTTCATTTTCTACTTTTACTTTTTTATAATAAGCAACGAGCTCAGATCATAAAAAAATTCACAGTGGAAGCAGTGCAAATTTCACCCATTCTTTGCAAAATGAAAGAGGTCATTTTGGGTGCATCTGTAATATACAGTTCATTGCTTTATTCCTTGATACTCAGTGAACCTAAAAAATGCAGAAACCAATTTTAATGTAATTTAATGTAGTACTTTTTGTTCTCATATATCAATAGCCTTTCATTCTTAACTAGATCTGTTGCAGTACCAAAAACACATTTGTTGTACAGTGGATGTGGGTAGTTTGGTGGAACCTCAAAAATGTTTTTCTTGTGGTTTCTGAACTGCCATGTCATGTGTTTTATACCAGATTTGTTTCATTGCTGAACTTGTACAGATTGTCAGGTCACTTCAGTATCATATGTATGTAGGTGATATGAATAAATATGGATCGAATTTGATAGCTTCTTGTAATGTACAAAAGCACTTCTCTGCAGTTGCAGGATATCATATGTGAAATATACTGCTACTACAAAGCAGAAGAAGCTGTATAATTAAAAATTTACATGTAAATTTTCAATACATGCATATCACTAAGCTGTTCTCTGAGATTCAGAGGTTACCTCCACAAAGAAATACAAATTCAGTTTTTCTTGTACATTAACATAATATACAAAACTTGTTCCCAGCCATCCCATTGCATCTTGCATAGTACAAAATATGAGTTTGCTTCTATCTGATCAGTCCACAGAAAATGCAAATTAATTTTGAATTATCTTTCACAGTTAACTGGGTTCTTATCAGGGGTGGCTCCTGCTGTGGGGCTGCAGCCCCCACCCCTACCCAAAGCAGTTTTTTTTATGCCGTACCAAGAGAGAGAAGTTCTGTGAACACTGCTGTAAATTTTTCCAGCATAACGCCACAACTGAAGTTTTCTGAAGTCAACTGGAAGTTTTTCCTGCATAACACCACTGGGAGCAGAAGGAACTTTGGCGGACTGTGCTGCTTGCAGCTTTGACAGCTATTGAAACCAACTCATGGGGGAAACTCTGCCTATTCTCACATCAGTTCATTTCCTTTGAATAAAACTTCCCTGGGGACTGAATTGATGGCAGCTCTCGCTAGCAGGGTTACTCGCGAATGCAGTCTCTCATTGGGTGGGAATGCATCGCCGGGCCTGTGTACTTTGTTGATTAATACAGTTCTTGTGCTTCCGAATAAAAAATAAAATGGGGGAATGAATTAAAAATAATGAATGTTGAAATAAAGTATTAAATAAAGTATGTTTAAATGTATTACTCAACCTGTTTTTGTTTTTTCTTCTTCCAATTTTTGGTTTGTTCCTCCTTTTATTCAACGTAATAATTCTAACAATGATGTTACTCCCATTGAGCTGGAGATTATTTGTGTTTGCTAATAACAAATACTCAGTTGCCGGGACTTTTGCAAAGTTTTATTATTCATTCGCCTTCTAATTATTTCTTCAGTTGCTGCTTACCATCTTTGGTGAATCCCCAGCATTGTGCAGGGCTCCAAGTAGCAACCTGCCAACTTGGCTTGGCGGTTAGCATGTGTGAGTCTGGAGGAATTCGAGGCCACTGTGGTGTAGTGGAAGCATATCCGGCGCGTAACTGGAAGACCCTGGGTTCGACTCCCGGTGGTGGCCAATGAGAATTTTTCCGTGACCCGCTTATAAACGTGGAAAGAGCAAAGATCTTTGTTTGATATTCCTGGTTCACGTTAAATGTCTGTATTTATTATTCTATGATGTTTTGCATTTTGAATTTTTCTGACGAAGTTCTTTTTTTTTCTTTATTTCTCTTCCTGAATGTATTCCTTATTTTTAATTGTTCTCTAATAATGTTCATTTCTTTTTTTCTCCCCCCCCTCCTAATGGTGCAAAAGAGCAACTTGGTATTTTTTAAAGAATATTTCTGAATGGAATGCATGCTTTCCTATATTAAGTCTCTCCTTCAAAATCAATCAACAGAGCACGCGGTTTTACCCCCCCCTTTTTTTAGTGAAGTTAAATTTCAAACTCGCAATCTGTTTAGAATTGGCACCTTTCCCGTGACCTGTAAAAAAAAATTTCACAGCAGAGTAAACCATAGCAGTACTGATTTTTGGAATTAATTGCCCTTAAAATGCATGTTTTACCATTCCTTAGTACCTCTTGCTATATCAAAGAGTAGAGCAGGCATTTTCCCATTTGCTTAGTGAAATTAAAGTTAAAAAACACCAGTTCCTACTCACTGCACAGAGAAAATTCCTTTGCCTATCATGATAGACGGCGATGAATAGTTGAAGTTATGATTTTGAACTTTTAAATTTCTCTTCAAACAATAAGAAAAACGCTCTTGTCATTTGTCCTTTAAAAATGGAAAAGAAAAAGCTTTCTCCTGTGATGATGTAACAAGAAGGAACTATAAGGAATAAGAAAAATGTTCATTCATTAATAAAATTTGTTAAAAAATATGAAGTCAGTTGTCATATTTTCAGTGCTATCTGGATCAACAGAACAACCAAAAAGAAAAACATTTCATCTTCAAGAAAGTATGTATAGCTAGGTATACAAATATCCCATATCTAATGAGAATTTCAATTCTGAGTAATTGTCAATGCCAATGTCCCAAGACTTGGAAGTTCTGAAAACTTCCACAATTCACATCAGAATTTTAGTAATTAGAGTGCATCAAATTCAGATGTACATGACTGGTGTCTATTTTCTTGTTTAGTATTTTTTTTAAATATTTATTTTTTGCTGCTGCTGCTGTGTGTGTGTGTGTGTGTGTGTGTGTGTGTGTGTGTGTGTGTGTGTGTGTGTGTGTGTGTGTGTGTGTGTGTGTGTGTTCACTATTAGTCAGTATTTTTTGCCTAAAAAGTTAAAGTTTGGGTGGAAAAAAATAATTAGATGTATATATATATATATTCCAGCTTACAGTATTAAGGTGATATCTGTATGTGTGTGTGTATATATATATATAGAAAGAGAGCCGACATAGATGAACTGGAAGTCTTGGTTTAAAAATCAGGCTTCACGTGACAATAACGCATGCACATAGAAATTGAGCAAAAAACACTCGGTCACGTATGGTAAAAGGTTTGTTTTAGCGGTAGCTTTCGGTCCCAGTCTATCATTGGGGGTCAAGGTCGTAGGATGACCGAAAGCTACCTCTAAAACGGACTTTTTGTACCATATGTGACTGTGTGTTTTCGCTCGATTTCTATGTGTACTGTGGAAGTCTTGCTAGCAGAAAATAACTACCCTCAAAATGAAATTGATAAGTTACTCACAACAGAGAAACAGAAAAATAAAGACAAGCAGGAATTTAAATTCACTAGGAAAATTACATATCAAAAAGGTTTGTTTGAATCTTTAAAGGGAATAAGCAGTAAACATCATATCAGATTAGCTCCCAATTTGGATAACAAGGTTAAGAAGTTTTGCCTAAGCTTAGTTCAAAAAGAAGAAAACTTGATAATTAACACAGCAATCAGACATCACTGAACTGACTGTAATTACTGTTTCACACACAATATCAATCACATCATGGTGTAATGGATAGCATGCTTGAATGGTAATCAAGAGATGCAGGTTCGATTCCTGCTCCAGGGCAATGAAATTTTCAAGTTTTCTGATGTGATTGATATTACGTGTGAAAGAATAATTACAGTCAATTCAGCAATGTCTGATTGCTGTGTTAATTATCATGACGTATTGGCCATGTATTATGTGAAGAATATTTCTTCCACACTATATATATTAGGTGTACAAATAAGTTTTAGTGTTTTAAGGAAACACAACATGTAATTTGAGAGAAAACAACAATGCCTTTAAAAATCAAAATATGCACCTTCATTACCTATCCCCTTCCACTATGGTCAGGCAGCTGTCAGGCAGATTCCAGCCATGAATAATACTTCGCCGTGTGATGCGATGAAGTCGTCAACCCATTTTTGCACTTCGTCACATGTTCGGAACCGTACAGCAGACAAACCATGTTGCATTGATCGGAACAAATGATAGTCTGAAGGGGGCTATGTTGGGATTATACGCCAGGTGCTCCAAAACTTCCCAGCCACCCATCAATAACATTTCCTTGACGAATTTCGCAACATGCAGCCTAGAGTCGAGCAGTAATTTCACGAGATGCAATCCTTTGCCTGTGAATGGACGTTTCCGACAGATTTCCTGGTTCAATTGCAGCAATTGTTGCTTGTAGAGATTGGCAGTAACAGTTTGAACCTGTTCCAATAGTTCATAATAGAGCACACCCTTCATATCCCACCAGATGCACAGCAGAACTTTCTTGGAGTGAATATTGCATTTTGGTGTCAAAGTCGTTGCTTCACCGGGGACTACCCAGTGTTTTTTGCGTTTGGGATTGTCATACCATATCCACTTTTCATCACCCGTAACGATTTTTCACAGGAAAGACTTCCTGTGTTGCTTATTCAACAGATTCAAACATTTCTTGGAGTGAATATTGCATTTTGGTGTCGAAGTCGTTGCTTCACCGGGGACTACCCAGTGTTTTCTGCATTTGGGATTGTCGTACCATATCCACTTTTTATCACCCGTAACGATTTTCCACGGGAAAGACGTTCTGTGTTGTTTATTCAACAGATTCAAACACTTCATGACACGCTCATCCTTGTTCCTCTGGCTCAGGTCATGTGGCACCCATTTTCCTTCCTTCTGAATCTTTCCCATTGTGCATAAGTGATTGGAAATGGTTTGATGAGATACCCCGGTTGTTTAGCTAGTTCCTCTTGCATTTGAGACGAATCTTCATCCAGCAATGCTTGCAGTTCCTCATGTGCAACCTTCTGCGGGGTATTGCTACGTTCTCGATCGCTAACATCAAAATCACCTGCTTTAAACCGCTAAACCAAAACTCACACGTGCTTTTCGATACAATAATGTTCTCCCCCAGAACAAAACAGATCGATGCACATGCTTTTGCAGCACTTTTTTTTTTATGAAATTCATAATGAATGCAGTATTGAATAAATGCAGTATCGCTTACCATCTTTCACCTACCAATGTGCAAGGTCATTTGACTGTTGGGCAAACTTCTGTGTCACATTTTGTACTCTGGACCAGTTATAGTCACATGACAACAATGCAGGGGAATGTCAGATATGTAAATTAGCTGTATACGCCTAACAAAAAATGCTTTAAAACTTATTTGTACACCTAATACGTGAATAAAACTCGCTAAAACTATGCAAGGAGTAATTTATAAAGTATCTTGCATCTGTGGAAAGTTTTACATAGGTAAAACAGGTCATAGGCTGGAAACTCGCATCACTGAGCACAACGCTGCAATAAAAAAAATTCGAACAAAACAGGATTGGACAGACATGTTAGAGCAACAGGACACCACATGAACTTTGACTCTCTAATGGTCATTGGACTTCAAGCCAACTTCATAAAATGTAAATTGAAAGAGGGGCTTGAAATTGAAAAATACCAGAACCCCATCATAAATGACTGCAGGGGATTAATGCTGCCTAAAATTTGGCAAGATATTTTGCAGAATCACTGTAACCGTCAAGGTTAACCATAACCAAAGACAGTGACTGAGATTAGATTGAAAGACTGCCTGATGAAGGAGAAGAGTTTTCTCCAAAAATTTGCAGAAAATTTGTAACTTTACCTAGAAAAATCCCATAAAAAAGTTTAATAAGTCCACTAGGTATTGCGATTCTCATGACAAAATTGAACCCTTTCTTTAAAAAAATCATTTTAGGTAGATCATCTGTTGCTTTTTATTTCTAGACCTTCTGCTATTTTTCTTTCAAAAGAATGCTCTATTGGTGTGCCAGTACTTCCAGTGTCCGAATCTACTTTATGCCCTTATTTTGTACATATCTGTCCAAACTTGTTTTGCTTGTAATGTTCTAATTTCAGCTTTACATTCTGCTACTCTTGCTCTGAGCTGCCTTTCCATTTCTCCCACATAGGATATCTACATTCTACAAAGAAAGGTAACTTGATCACGCTAGTTACGTTAACTAAAACTTTTACAAAAAGTTCGTAAGTTGGAAGCTTTCGACCTTATCTTAGGTCTTCATCACGCCAATGGAGGACTAAAATTGTTGCCAGATTCTACATTTGAATTTTTCCTATTTTTGTTGCCAAAACTTAGAATTGATCTCCAGATCAACGGAATGTAGAGAGGAGATTCGGAGTTGCAAGTCATTGAGTTGAAAATAATTTCTATGCTTTCACGGTAACGGAGGGCAAACGATTGTCAAACGAAGCAATTCGTTTTGCTTCGTTCCAGTGGGGAACTGCAGATGTGTCTTCCATTGTCAAAATAGACAAGGCAGTGTTGGGATTGCCTTTCGAAACATCTTTTCTGTGTTCTAAAATTCTATGGCTAATGCTCCTGTATGTGCTTCCAATGTATAAGTTATCCCCAGTAGAAGAAGAGATAGGAATGCAGTAAACTCCTGGGAGGTTCAGGCTTTCAACTTTGTCCCTATCCCTTTGTAGAAGTTTCAAGATGTTTGGGGTAGATTTAATGGCAAGATGGTAACCAAAACTTCTAAAAAGGATCTGTAACTTATAAGCATAGGAAGGATGGTAAGGAACAGAACCACAGAATTTCAGGTCTTCTTTCTTGTGAGGAAGGAGGCATTCGATTTTCGAATGGTTTTCATATTTCTTTATGAGGGAGTTAACTGTAACAGCAGGGAAACCATGAGAGAGGGCTATTGTAGAAATTTTGGAGAGTTCTTCTTGAAGAGAGAGTTGGTTGTTGCAAATGATATGAGCCCTGTGGATGTAGGACTTCAATGCTGCAAGCTTGTAGAGATGCAGGGTGCAAGATTTGTAGGGAATGATGTTAGTGGCTGCAGAAGGTTTTCGATAGACGGAACGAGTAATGGAGAGATCAGCGTTTCTGCAGATAGATACATCCAGGAAATCAATTTTGTGATTTACTTCCTTAGATATAGTGAGCTTAATGGAAGGAAATTTTTCTGTAATGGAGTTGATCAGTATCTGTAGCTCAGACTCGGAATGTGGCCAGCTAATGAAAATGTCGTCTACATATCTTAACCATAGGGAAGGTTGAAAAGGGTGTAGAGGAATTATGGAAACTTCAATATGTTGCATGTAGATTTCAGCAAGCAGAGGGGAAAGAGGTGAGCCCATGGGGAGACCAGATTGTTGCCTATACACAATTTTGTTGAAAACAAAACAACTGTGTTGATGAATAGTGTGGAAACAATCATAAAGATCTTTGATAAGAGGACCGGGGGTTCAAAATGAAGAATCAATTTCTTCATGAGGAGCATGTAGGAATCAAAATATGGTACAGAGGGAAACAAAGATTCTACATCAAGAGTATACAGATTATCACAAGGGGGAAAGGAATTAGGAAGGTTGTGGATGAAGTTTGAAGTAGAGACAACTGTATGAGGATGGTTGGCTGCCAGGGATTTGCATTTGTGGACCAATCTCTTTTCAAGGTTTACAGCTGGAGAAAACGAATATTCCACTAAAGGTCTGATGGGGTTACCAGCTTTATGCAGTTTCACTTGCAGGAAGAGCCTGGGAGTTCTAAAGTAAGGAGGGGGTGATATATCACCAAGGAAGGATTGAAGAGTTTCTTTCTTAGCTAATCTGTCAACTGAGTTTTTGAGTGAGTTGGTGGTGTCTGACTGTAAAGGGATGCAGTTAGCTGATGTAAGAAAAGAAAGCACTTTTTGGTTTAGAGTTTCTTTACCAATGATGACTGGGCAACCAACTTTATCTGCTTTGCATACGGCTAGGTCATTTTCTTGAATAAATGACCTGAATTCTTTAAACAAGAGGAAGAGTACTTGATTGGCACAGAATTTTGCTTGGATAAGATAACAGCAGCGTTCACTACAAAGGGATAGGGACAAAGTTGAAAGCCTGAACCTCCCAGGAGTTTACTGCATTCCTATCTCTTCTTCTACTGGGGATAACTTATACATTGGAAGCACATACAGGAGCATTAGCCATAGAATTTTAGAACACAGAAAAGATGTTTCGAAAGGCAATCCCAACACTGCCTTGTCTATTTTGACAATGGAAGACACATCTGCAGTTCCCCACTGGAACGAAGCAAAACGAATTGCTTCGTTTGACAATCGTTTTGCCCTCCGTTACCGTGAAAGCATAGAAATTATTTTCAACTCAATGACTTGCAACTCCGAATCTCCTCTCTACATTCCGTTGATCTGGAGATCAATTCTAAGTTTTGGCAACAAAAATAGGAAAAATTCAAATGTAGAATCTGGCAACAATTTTAGTCCTCCATTGGCGTGATGAAGACCTAAGATAAGGTCGAAAGCTTCCAACTTACGAACTTTTTGTAAAAGTTTTAGTTAACGTAATTAGCGTGATCAAGTTACCTTTCTTTGTTAATATTGTTACGTGTTTTGCCCATAATCGTCATCTACATTCTATTACAGGAAGGGGTCATCTACAACATAAAATGTGAATATGGTCTCAGCTATGTATCAAATTGTTCCTAGTAAATCTCATAAGTAGCATCAAGGTTTTTAGAATAATTTTGTTTTGTTTTTCTTAGAATCCGGTCTGTTACACAATTGATTGTTGCCCTGCTCAATGAATACAGCACATGAAAACCAGTATTATTCAATCTAATATGTATGTTATCAAGGAGCTGATATATACATACAAGATCATTTACCCAGATTTTTATATAATTTTTGTTGTACTCTTCATGTTAGATACGACTTTATGTCTAAGATTAGAGCCATTGTGAATTTGGTATGTGTTGAATGATGCAGCTGAACATGTAAGTTATGAAGTGGCATCTAGGCAAAATGTCATCACAAGAAATATTTACTTAATATGTATCATGCAGTGGAAAATTAAGCTCCAATGCTATAAACTGATCATTAAAGTAACATAGTACGTGGTTCAGACTTATATACAGTACACCAAAGAAACAAAACATTATAACTCACTGCCTAATATGATGTTGGCCCTCCATGTGCCACCAACAGCTCTTGCCCAGCAAAACATAGAAGCTACAAGATTTCTAAAGGTGTCTTGTGGCATTTGGTACCAACATGTTTACCAGCGGATCCTTTTTAACTCTTGTAAGTTACGTGGTTGAGCCACTGCAGACCGTATTTGCTGTTCTAACACAAACCACAGATGCTTGATTGATGTCTGGCGAATTCGGAGGCCAAGGCAATACCTGGAAGTCTTCCTCATGTTCCACAAACCATTCTCGAACAATCCAGGCAGTGTGACATGGCATATTATCTTTCTGGAGGAAAGCACTACTAGAGGAGTGTACCATTGCCATGAAATGATGTACCTGATATGCAATTATGTTTAGGTGGGTGGTATACATAATACTTTCCTGCACATGAATGACTGCACTCAAGTTTCCCAGCAGAACATTGTCCAAATCATTGTACTTCCCCCAGTTTGTTTTCATCCCATGGTGCATCCTGGTTGCCAACACTGCCCCAGGTAAACAAAGCACACTTACCCAGCCATCCAGATGGTGGAACAGGAAACAAGATTCATTGGACTAGATGGCCTTCTTTCAATAATTCAAGCTTCAGTTTTGATGCTTGTGTGCTCATTGTAGGCACTTTTGATGGTGAACTGGGGTTAGCATGGGCACCAGAGTGGCCTGCAGCTATACAGCCCCATTGTCATCAGGTTTTGATGTACTTAGTGTTGTAACACATTACTCCTATCACCGGCATTCAAATTACCAGTGAGTTGTGCCACCGGATCCCTTTTGTTGGCTCATACCACACAGGAGAGCCTTCGCTCACCTCTAGCATCAAAGAGCCAGGGTCAGCCCACAATTTCCCAGTAGTTCGTGGTTTTCCCTCCTCAGACTACTTTTTGAAGGCACCAGCCATGGCTGACCATGATCACCCCACAAACTTTGCTGTCTCAGAAATGCTCTGACCCAGTCATCTGGCCATTACAAATTGGCCTTTGTCAAACTCACTAAAGTCTGCTGCTGCCTTTCCCATCTGAAGAACATCATCACTGATTAACAGAGCTCAGTATCAGGTGTTATTTATACCACTTCATGACCTTCACACATGCTGTCATTTTACCTGAAGATTGCTGTTCACTGTATTATAGGACTACAAACATAAGCAAACAAATCGAACATAGGTATGATTTACAGCCAATAAAGTTGTCTTGCATTATTGATTCAAGGAATTTGTGGAATTAATCATTGGTAATTTTTTGCCATATTGCAGAAAAATTACAGTTCAGCACTTATAAACTTTGTGTTTTCTGCTCCTTTGTAGGTCTTTGACATCTAATATCAGGATATATGTAATGGTAAAGACTTACATTTAAAATGCTTAAAGTTAATGGGATGTAGTGCAAAGTAAACATGTAAGTGACTTTGAAGGACGTTTCCCAAATGCAACCTATTACATATTAAGCCTCACTCAACAAACCTCCATACTATAAATTAAAAATACTAAACCTAAATCATCAAAAACCTTTGAATTTTTTTTTTTAATTTAAAAAAAGTCGATAGTAATATATACAGAATATAAATTAACCTACACTTTAGAAATGGTGTAAATAATTTATTTTCTGTGTGTAGTACTGTCAGGTTTTTTTAACGTTATGTAAATAGAATACATTTTAAAAAATGAAAAAAGTTCTTAATGATTTATGTTTAGCATTTTTAATTTATGGTACAGAGATTTGTTTAGTGAGGCTTAATGCAAAATAGATTGCCTCTGGGAAATGTTGTCCTTCAAAGTCATGTGCATTTAAAATGTTTAAAGAAGTTATTGGGATGTAATGCATAGCAAACAGGTCTTTACTATTTTGTATATCCCAATATTAAATGTTAAGTACATAATGCACATTAATAATTAGTGAACCTTGGTGAATTAATTGTTTCCAGGTTTTATTTTTTCGTAAACCTCATAGAACTATTGTGCCAATAAATTTCCACTGGATTTTAGTTTGAGGAGCACAACTGTAACTCTGCAACAGGAATATCGTGCGATAGAAATCATACCAAGTTGAGGCTGGTTTTGAATACAGATGTTGTGCTGATGAAATTAGAGCAATGTGCCATGTGATGACTCAAAGAAGACATTGAGATATAATCAGTGTGTTACTGGTATGCTTTTGTGTTCCTGCATAAAAGTGCAAATGCCTTGGATGTTTTCCCACTAACTTTGCTATTCTAATACTTGTCAATTCTTTGCATACAGGGATGTTGCCAAGGGGACGAGAGGGCTTACCCACCCTGCCACCCTCCCAGTTCAAAAATGTGCCATTTTTCATTATATTTAACTTTAAAATATAATCTGGACCCGCTAAGTAATATAATAAATCTTGTGTTTTACTTCATGTAGCTCTACATATTTTCCCCTAGGAAGCATTGTTTATGTCTCTGTAAAAACGTTATCAAATTAGCATTTTGCAGGGCCATAAAAATTCAGTTCTGCACTCTTCCAATTCCTTAGTTTAAGCCTCTTGTTCATGTTTGTATGGCCAGTGGGTGAATGAAGAGGGTGGATAGGAATTCACTGAGTGAGGTCATTACTAATTGATCTTTTGTTTGTTTTCTTTACAAAATTAGGGATTCCAACACAAAAAGTGCTGTCCTGGTGGTGCAGTAATCTAAGTGATGGCTTCTAACCGTTCGTCCGAGATGGGTCCGGGTTCGAATCCCAGTGAGACATGAATGTTGTGTTTGTCTTACGGTACTGGTTCTCTTCCTTCCCTGGAACCAGTGGCCCTAAATTAGGGAATAGCAACTGCTTATAGCCCATCGAGTTGCTCACAGTGGTCGTTAAACCCTCAATAAAAAAAACGAAGAAACCCGGAAATTGGAGCCTAAAGCTACACTAGTGCTCTTAAGACTGCACCGCGACAGTGAGATTGTAGGAAGTGACTGATGACTGCTTTGTAGGGGAAGAGTGCAAAGCAAAGTTGCTGGCTAGAAGGCAGGGAATTAAGGAGGGTGGGTTATGTCTGTGTGTTATGATGTTAAAATATGATTTAGATAAGCAAAAATGGCATTTTGCTTTAAATAAATTATCCAAGTACAGTACTATTTTCATAAGCAAAAATGCAAAATTTTGAAAAGCAATTAAAACAATGCTTTCAGAGCAAGCAAAAAGTTGAAGGGGACATTCTAGTAACACTTGTATCTTACACCACTGGCGTAACTAGTCAGATCCCTCCATGTATGTGTGTGTGTTCAGGTTAAAGGGGTGGATTTTGCATGAATTCCTCTGCAGCTGGTAGGGAAAAGCATTAAAAATTCTTTCTTTCAGTGTTGCGTAAATATAGTTGCTATATATCACGAATGTTCTCGGCAACACAAACCCTTTCTTTCATGTATTGTTACTAAAGATGAAAAGACCTGAATTTCAGGCATCGAAGGGAATGAATGGTTAAGCCTAAACAAGACAAGACGCCCACACCACATCCAGAACGTGACCTTTATCCTGCTAAGATCATGTTGCGTGTCTGGTGAGACATGGGGGATGGCATTTTTTACTGGAAAATGCTAGATTATCAATGCTGCACTCTAATGTGAGCAACTCCGCCGTGTGGAGAGAGCAATTCAGCAGAAATGGTCACATCAGCACCAGGGTGTCTTTCTCCAACATGATAATGCATGCCCTCACAGTGCAAACATGACCAAAATGCCCATTCAGGACATGAAATATGAAATGGGAGATCCTTCCACATCCGGCCCCTTCAGACTATCACCTGTTCCGATCTTTGCTGAATGCACTCCGTGGCAAAGCGTTCAACAATTATGTTGATCACCAGAATTTCCGTGAGGATTTCTTTACAACAAAACCTGCACATTTTTTCAAGAATGGCATTGCAGACCTATCCAGACATTTGGACACCATTGTAAACAATGGGGGGATACATAGTTTATTGATTCTGTTTTCCCTTCTGATGTAATACATTCCTGTAGTGTGGTGAAAAAAATGGCATGAACTTATGCATCAACCCAATACATGTTGAAGCCAATGCATCTGTTTCATGCTAGACTGTTAAAAGAAAGTATGGATTGGCAAATTTTCTCAATTTATCTTTGTTACACCTCAGTGCTTAGCAAGTGACTTAAGGCATAAGTCATTGATCAAGGCAAACAATTAACAGAGGTGAAACACAGATAAATTGAGGAACCTTGTAATTTAATTTTCTGTTAACCACAGCTGAGTAATCAATACACAGTCTCCAACTTTTCAATCATTTCTGTCAACCTCAGTGATGTACAAATTTTGAAGATGACAGTCCTTTTTTGGTGTAAATATGACAAGGATGGTAAGTTAGATAATATCCGAAAATTACCATCCTTGTCATATTTAAACCAAAAAATGGACTGTCATCTTCAAAATTTGTATTGTATGGTGTAATCCCGAATTCCATTCATGACTATTTTGCAAAAAAAATTGTCTCGGTTTTTTTTTCTTTGCAAGACTGTGTCATTTATCTTTTGTTGCATTTCAAGACAATCCTGAACTTGAGAACAACTTTGTCATGTTTACTATTGCTCATCTCTGAATATTCTGTTTAAGGAACACAATATTCTTCTGACAGGGTGGTAATTTTTGAGCTATTTATAATAATATTTTATTTCTTCATGAATTCTAAGACAAATATATATGTGTGCTATATATTTTGTCTTAGAATTCAATGCTGTGTAATACTGGAATCGTGCAGAGCCAAAAAATGACATTATTGGACTTAATGTCAAATGTGCAAAATAATTTTATGTTACTTGTAGAAAATACACATTGTTTAGTCCTGTTAAGAAAACTATGGTTTCTAAAAAATTGAAAAATTCAGCATGTGTATACACAGTTTCATTTAGTTTGTAAAATCAAAGGAAATTATGGGCTTTTTAGTGTTAGGCTTTTGCTCTGATGTTATGATTGTACATTGTATGTCTGTATCATTTATAAATGTGGCATATGTTTTTCTTTTTTCTTTTTTTTCAGGATAATCATGTTCAAAGTGAAAGCACCATTCAGAATAAGGATTTTGTTGCTGGTCCTGCACCATACATTACTGAAATGAAGATCCCATCCACTTCAAGTGAAGTAAAATGTGATTTGGAACCTGCTAAATACTTGTATGACAGTAAAAAATTAGATATGTTGCATCAACATATCACTGAGCTTTCTAACAAAGAGCATCCTACAAATGACTGGAAACATGAAAAGGGACAAAAGATATCTGTTAGTAATCATCAGAAAGAATTCGTGTTCGGAACCTAAGAAAGTGAAAGATGAAAACCACCCAAATCATGTTTATAATAATAGTCATTTACAGAAACAGATAAATGGTATGGTTGTTAAACCTAGTCCCTACTTAGATGAAGGAATGCACACAAGACTCCTGGAAACTGAGAAGTGCAGAATAGAATTTAATGGGCAGATCTGCAACAAAAATTTGTCACAAAGCCATCAAGTGGAGAAGCTTCCTGTTCCTGTGCTCAAGCCACTTCATGTACAAACCAACAGGTCAGATCTCAGTCCATTGCACAAACTATTTACAGAAAATCACTTGCAGGTCATGGAATCTCCTGTACTTGTAAGCAAACTAGACAAAGAATTTGAAGCATTACAAAAGTCAGTACTAAAAGATGTAGATGGAATCCCTGACAGTGAAGACGAAGGCATTAAGCTGCATAATTTTGTATTTCTTACCAAAGGGCCCTCGTTACCTATGGATATGAATCCTGAGGTAAGTTTCTAAAAAACATATTAATTATGCTCCATCATTTTGTGCATTAACTTCTGTCTTGTATGTAGAATTTTGACTGTATCTGCTAATTTTGTTGCATGCTTTTAGCAGAGAAACCCATTTTATGCCTCATCACTTAGTAGTTTTCAAATTATGTGGTAAGTTTACAAATGGGATTTTTAGTGTTAGGCTTTGGAATGTAACTTTGCAAGTAAATTTATGTGTGAAATACATGTACTCTTACCCTACATTCATTGTAGGACTAACACTATTATTTATTATAGCACGTTTATTTATTTATTTGCCAATTCATGATATGAATCACATGTAACTCGCCTTTGTTTTATATTAAAATATATATATTTAGAAAGATCGAATATTAATACTTTATTATACTGTAATTAAAATGATATTTGATTTAAGGAACTATAGAAGTGGGATTAAAAATGAACTTTCAGAAGACAAAAGTGATGTTCAATGCTTTTACAAGAAATGAAGATTTATCGATTGATGGAGAAAAGCTGGAGATAACAGACACGTACGTTTATCTTGGACAGCAGATATCAAGTGAGGGTCACATTGATGAAGAAATTAATCGGCGTACAAAACTTGCCTGGAGAGCTTTTGGAAGAAACAGCATAATTTTCAAGAGCAATATGCCATTATGTCTTAAAAGAAAAGTGTTTGATCAATGCATCCTTCCAGTGCTTACGTATGGTGCAGAGACGTGGACCTTAACTAAAAGAGACATACAAAGGCTGCAGACAACTCAAAGAAGCATGGAGAGGTGCATGCTTGGTGTAACCAGGAGAGATAAGAAGAGGAACTCGTGGATCCGAAAAATGACAAGAGTGGAAGACATCATGATCAGAGTTAAATCCCTGAAATGGCAATGGGCTGGACATACTGCCAGAAGGACAGATCATCGATGGACAGCCGAAATTTTAGATTGGATTCCAAGGGACAGGAAAAGACCCAGAAGAAGACCACATGGGAGATGGGTGGATGAAATTCGAAAGTATGCAGGGGTGACATGGAGGAGACTGGCACAAGTCAGACCGTTGTGGAGGAAACTTGGGGAGACCTTCGTCCAGCAGTGGATTGATAATGGTTGACAATGATGATGATGATGACATAATATCTAAGGTATTTTACCTGATATTGTCAAAGTATTTCTCACATTGTTTGCTCTGTGAGGCAAGTGCTCCCGGCCCCGAGAGGTCTCTTACGTTACGGACCTTTGGTTAGTTATAAAATAATTTTTTGGAGAAATAAAACAGTTAGGTTATATATTTTCAGTTCCACATTCATTCACTTGCACAATCAAACGTTTAAAATTTACTATTAATTAAAAGATTTTAGTAGAAAGAGTTATACTCATCGGGTCAGGAGATGTTTCACACGGGGTTCGTTGTTACGGCGAGCGCTTTCTGCGGTACCTTTACTGCCATCTTCGGGCCACTATTTCTACTCGAGGGTTCTTCGCGTGTGTGTAATTTTGGAGTTGCATGTCAGGAATCGATGGGAAGGTTTGCTGCCTGTATGTGTTAGGTGATTTGTTTCCAATGTGTTGCCATCTATTGGATGAGTTGAAGATAGCGATAAAGGTACCGCAGAAAGTGCTCACCATAACAACGAACCCGGTGTGAGACGTCTCCTGACCCGATGAGTATAACTCTTTCTACTAAAATCTTTTAATTAATAGTAAATTTTATACGCTTGATTGTGCAAGTGAATGAATGTGGAACTGAAAATATATAACCTAACTGTTTTATTTCTCCAAAAAATTATTATATAACTAACCAAAGGTCCGTAACGTAAGAGACCTCTCAGGGGCCGAGAGCACGTGCCTCACAGAGTAAACAACGTGAGCAATACTTTGACAATATCAGGTAAAATACCTTAGATATTATGTATAGTTTAATTTTTTTTTTTTTTTTTTGATTGGAGGTTTAACGACCACCGTGAGCAACTCAATGGGCTATAAGCAGTCGCCCGTCTCTAATTTAGGGTCACTGGTTCCAGGGAAGGGAGAGAGCCAGTGCCGTAAGACAAACACAACATCCATGCCTGACCAGGATTCGAACCCGGACCCCTTACGGACGAATGATCAGAGGGCAGCGCCTTAGACCACTGCGCCACCGGGGCGGCGTATAGTTTAATTAAAAGCAGGTTTATAACATAAGACAACCTATAAGGTTGTCTCATGAATTGCATTTTTCGTAATGATTCAGGGAAAATACTGTTACTGTTGATAAATTTAACTTACCTTAAAAGCCGCGTGGTTTGAGAATAGATACTTTCTTGGTTAGTTGTATTATTGATGCTCAAAGACGTATTTTTACACATACATACTTTTTAAGATCCATTTTACTAAATTTTAACCAAAAATACAGGTATATGAGGTACACAGTAAGTTCGATTGCGAATGTGGCTTAACTCGTAACCCAGGTTTTCGGTGCATTTCGTGGCACCATCGTCAGCATTGTTTTTACATGCTCGTGCACACTTCAAGGAATTTCAAAAGGCAAGTGTTTGTCCTCATCTCAATTTTTAGCAGCATTATCGATGCATGGACACTCATACGCTGTTGCTAGTCCGTCTAAAAGAGAGATTCTCACATCAAATGTTTTCTATTGGATTCAATAATGGTCGGAAAATTGATTTAATTTAAATTTAATGGGTTATTGTTGCTCGATATTGGTTGAAAATTGATTTAACTTTAATTTTAAAGGGTTATTAGTAACCGATAACAACCGAAGATCAATTTAATTTTAATGGAGGATTATAAGTTTCTCATTTATTTGTATTATTAATTTAACTTCAACATATCTTATGATTTTTTCAATGTTATGATTATTATTGCTTTTTCTCCTGTGCTTTTATTGTTATTTTCTTCTTCTTCTTATTATTTTTTGGTTATTGTTCATTTTTGGTAAAGAATTTTCGTTTTGTTTTGAAAAGTTTTTCTCTTTTAATCTTTAAAGAGAGAAAAACTTTCAAAATAAAAACGAATGACTGTGGAGGCAACCTCAGTTTTTCCAGGCTTTTGTTTTAGGAAGTTCTTTGACACCACAGTAGGTGCATAAATGATGATTGCTACAGCACATATAATGTTGCTTTCAGTTCCTCTGAATATCAATTTGCAGATTCTTGTATGTGGAGATCAGTGGCATATCTTGGGTCCCAGATCTGGGCTATCTCACCCGTCCCCCATCTCGCGCCCCCCCACACACACACACTATTTTTGTCAATCACGAAGTTTATTTTTCAGTTGTTAAGTAATAGAAGTAACTTTTTTTTTTTTTCTAAAATTTAGATACATGCTATTGCTAACATGATACCAAATAATTATGAGGATTAGGATTTGAACACTTATTTGTATGTGAACTCCATTCTTCTTCTGAATACTTTATTTGTACATGGACTCCATTCTTCTTTCTTTTTGTGTGAACTTGAGTGTAACGTTTCCATAAAAAGTTTCTTCTGAGTACTTTTTCATATTTAAAAAGAATGTTTTTCTCTATTGGCAAAACAGCCAAGTTGCTCAAATGTACATGGCCTTGTGTGGCTCTAAGAGATATCTTGATTCTTTTTAATACAGACAAATTTCTTTTGGCAATTGCAGTTTTTAATGGAAACTTTAATATTAGGTCTGCTAATTTGTACATCTCACTAATCCCAATGTCCAATTTATTCAACTTTATGTAACAAGTAATGTCTCTTACTGATTTGTTTTTGTATTCATCAAGGGAATAAAACACCTTCAGTTCAATTTTTAGTCTAGCTGTATCAAAATTTGAAACATAGAGTTCTTTAAGTTCTGACAATAGATGTTCAGGAAAGCTTTCACAAAATTTATCAAAACAGTTCGAATCCAACAAAGCCACGAATTTAAGATATAATGTCACTGATTTTAATTCATTGACACTTCACACAAACTAAAACAACTCTTGCAAAACACGTGCTGTTACGAGCGGGAGCATGCACGTGACTAAGGTAGTCCGAAGTCTTCTCTTTTTTGAGCGAACTGTTACCCAAAGCAATGGGCCATTCACTTTTCAGCCGCGCATTCATGTTGTCATGGAAACGCTAGCAGGCGATCGTATTGAATGTCTTCGAATCAGAACAGCGAAGACTCGGGTAGAGCTGTTTGCGTTATGATGACAGCTGTTTGCGTTAGGACCATTGGTGATTCTTGCTCACCAGACTGATTCAGTCAAAAGATGCAAATCCGCATGCGTTTTTTTCGCAGAGAAAGCATCAACATTTCTTAATACTGTTAATAATTGACTTTTATTTGTGTATATTTAATTGACTTTTATTTGTGCATATTTAATTGACTTTTCTTTGTGCATATTTAATTGACTTTTCTTTGTGCATATTTAATTGACTTTTCTTTGTGCATATTTAATTGACTTTTCTTTGTGCATATTTAATTGACTTTTATTTGTGCATTCTTTGGGCTTTGCAACTTGCCTAGCTAGCCTCGAATATACGCCCCTGGTGGACATTTATAGTTATGTAGGTTTTTGGATATTTTCTGTAAGAGGAACTGCTACATTTTAGTTAATTATATTTTCTTCAGTTATTCATTAAGAATTGTGTTTAATGGTTTTACCTGTGACAAATAGGTCAATCCAAGTATATGAAGTTTCACAGAAGAGGCTGTTCTTGGTATCTGTGATAAAGTAGAGAAATGCCTTGGTAATGGAGATCAGCAGTTTTTTTTTAATGTTCTTAGTAAAAAGAAACACTATCAATTTATTGTGGTTTTTTTTTTTTTTCAGGTTTTCGTCCAAAATTTTTATTTTACGTTGAGTGTGTTGAATGGTTTTATTTATGACAGTAGGTCTGTTCCATTATATGTTGTAGTTTTCTGGTATAGACTGGTTTATGCCTATAATAATCTAAAGGAGTGCCTTGGATATTAGTCCATGTGTAATGGCTAAACTTTGATGGCAAATAATATCCACTTGGCTGTGCCTTTAAGATATACTTTTAGTGTGCTCTATTCTATGGTTTCAGTACTTCACGGCACTTTATGAAATATCATTTTTTATGTATAAGAAAGACAAGGAAGAACTCTTTTAATTTTAACAGGAAAGGAATCATTTCTTACTCTCACAATTTCTGAAATAAATGAAATAAACTGTTTCCACTTAGGACAAGAAGCTGTTTGTCTTATGCATGCCCCAAAAGTGCATTTTTCAAAAGATATGCTCCAGTGTCTCTTACAATAATGTGTTTTCAGTTGCAAAGGTATCTTCAGTTGATCTCAGTGAATTTTTAGATGTGTGAAAGTCAAACCATCTGATGGGGTTGATTGTAGAGATGAGCTCGGGCCTGGGCTCATCTACGGAAACCGGGCTCAGGCGGGCTCAGGATTCATTAAGAGCCGAAAAACCTGGGCCCGATCTTGGCATTACACATGTTGAATTTCATTATTGAATTCTTTATATATATTCAGTTTTATTGTTTATAAGTTACCTTCACGAAAAACTGTAATTAAAAAATAATTCCTTGGATAATATTGTTATAAACTGGTTACCAAAGATTGGAATAATTTCTAGTGTTAAGTGCACGGGTGGTGCCACTACTAGATCTGTAGCTTGATAAATAACAGTTTGATAAAAATGCAGGATATAGAAGTAAAATTTATGAAATTAAAGATTATCAATGTCTTGTCATAGCATCTTTGCCATACTTATAGATTCCTTGACAAAGTTGAGAATACGACTCAATCAAAAAGAACGAATTCCTATAAATACATTTTTATGTTATGTTGACTGGTTTCAAAGTAGCAAAACAGTAGGGTGAAGTAGCATTTACACAGAAGTATTGATTTCAAGAAATACCCTCCATATCTTTAAACTTCTATATTCCTATAATATAATGAAGAAGCTGCTTAAAAACTATGTGATTTAGATGGTCTTTTGATGCGTAGAGTTTTGCTTCTATCCTGCATTTTTATCAAACTGCTATTTCTTGAGCTACAGAGCTTGTAGTGACATAAAATCCCTAATTTTTGGAAATGAGTGTACTTGTTATGTCGTAGCCGTAGAGAATAGAGATACTTTCACCACTGACTGATGCTCAGTTAATACACCATTCGTGTGTGTAGTGATGAAAGGAGTCGTTACTTGGGGCAGCAAAAAGCGAATGCGAAGTGAATTGTTGCTGACTGACAAGCAGAGAGACAAAACATGAAATGCACGGGAGTGTCCTCTGTATTCAATTGGGCACTTCAGAGATCACATTAACGCTCAAGTCCTCAAATGTTAAAGACTCAGCTGAGAGCAGCATGCCCTTTCTCCTGACAGCTCCTACCCCTTCTCTCCATCCGTACTGGCACATTCTATAACCACTTTGTTGTGATTTATGAGACACCAGTCAGCTGTTTATAGCAAGGTAAATAAACAAGATGCACTACCCTGGCAGGACTATCACATTGCTTTAGGTTTCGGTTTCGGTTAGTAGCTGCCTAACAAAATCGAAACCACAACGTAAAGTAACTCACTGTTGTGACAGTTCTGTGAGGTCAAAATTCTATTTATTTACTTTGTTAACCACAGATGAGCTACACAAGGGTATTCTAACTTTGTAGGCCCAATAAGCAGCATTTTCAATAGATCATGAGTGAGATGAGTGTAAGTGATATAAAGCATAAAATTGATGCCGGGGAGTTTGCAGTGGTACCGAACAAGTGCGGGAAGTCGGATGTATGGAAATTTTTCAAAGAAATAATAGATTCAAAAACCAATGAACAAATCGATTATGCTCAGTGTATGAGGTGTAAAGGAATCTGGGTGTACAGATATTCTACAGGATCTAGCAGACTTACTAGACATGCTGGAAAATGCAGCAAACAGTCTGGTTCAGGCTCGGTCGAGAAATTCTTGTTTAAAGGTAGGGGGACATGTCGGCTGCAGTAAAAGCCAAAATTATAAAAAGCTGTGTTAAATTGTGCACTGAAGACATTCAACCTTTTGATATTGTCAAAGGTAAAGGCTTCTTTGACTTAGCTCAATGTATTACGAAAAATGCAATTCATGAGGCAACATTATAGGTTGTCTTATGTTATAAACATGCTTTTGATTAAAATATGCATAATATCTAAGGTATTTTACCTGATATTGTCAAAGTATAATTCTTGTGTGTAGTTATTTTTGGGCTATTATTATTTGTTCGTAGAAACAGGTGTATTTTTTTTTTGTTCATTGTTTATTGGTGTGATTTTTTGTAATGTTCTTTTTTTTTGCCTTTTTTAATGGATTTTTTCTTTTTTAAAAGTGATTTCCAGGATGTGTCTAGTGTGGTGGGGTCTTGTAAGCTGCATATATTTTTTTTATTTTTTATTTTTTTTGTTCAATTATAACACTTTCGGAAATTCTTAATTCTTTTTCGTTTGTGTGGGTGGTTAGTAATTTAATATTTTCAAAATCAGGGTATTGATTCCACTTAGTAGTTCTAATTCTGACTATTATATAGCTCTAATTATTGTACTATTCTCTTTTACGTGCGATATTTCAAAGTAACTTGTACAAAAAACTAGCGGATAATGCTTACCTTGGCATTCCTTTCTAGCGACGGGAACATTTCACGCACGTGTTTTCCGGTCTTTGTTGAGGTTATTGTCCTAAAGTCCGTTGTATGCGATGACTGGCTTTACTTCTCACACTTTTCGCTGGGTATACTCATTGGATCTTTGCTTTAGGATTCAAACATCAATTTTTACCGTTCTTTATACTCGAAATTTTCGCCCATACTCTGGGCATCTTCAGGAGCGTGGCGACTTTACCACCGATGTTCGTGGTTAACTTCGCGCTAATGGAGTCCGATACTCCTTGTTGCTATTCGTCGGAAAAACTTTCCTGGATATATTTCGTTATCAAGCCCGGCTAGCGCCATCTATGTTTCGTTTCCCTGGGTATTGTTTATGTTTTTATGTTTAACACAGTGTTGGATAAGTGCAGTTTTTCTTCTTTTTTGTTCCAGTTTTTACAATCAGCAGGCGTATATGAAATTCCTATTGTTTCACAGAGTTCTGAAGAACACATATCATACATTGGCAGCACAAAAAATAGATTAATAAAAAGATTACATCAACATATAAAAACTGGAACAAAAAAAAAAAAAAAAAAGAAAAAACTGCACTTATCCACACTGTGTTAAACATAAACAATACCCTGATTTTGAAAATATTAAATTACTAACCACCCACAGAAACAAAAAAGAATTAAGAATTTCTGAAAGCGTAATAATTGAACAAAAAAAAAAAAAGATACAATATGCAACTTACAAGACCCCACCACACTAGACACAGCCTGGAAATCACTTATAAAAAAAGAAAAAAATCCATAAAAAAGGGCAAAAAAAAAAAAGAACATTACAAAAAATCACACCAATAAACAAAGAATGAACAAAAAAAAAATACACCTGTTTCTACGAACAAATAATAATAGCCCAAAAATATCTACCCAAAAGAATTATACTTATGACTCATACCTACCAACTCATCCAATAGATGGCGACACATTGGAAACAAATCACCTAACACATACAGACACACAATAGAATTATACTTACGACTGATACCTACCAACTCATCCAACAGATGGCGACACATTGGAAACAAATCACCTAACACATACAGGCAGCAAACCTTCCCATCGAATCCCGACATGCAACTCTAAAACTACACACACGCGAGGAACCCTCGTGTAGAAATAATGGCCCGAAGATGGCGGTTATGTACCGCAGAAAGCGCTCGCCATAACAACGAACCCCTTGTGAGACGTCTCCTGACCCGATGAGTATAACTCTTTCTACTAAAATCTTTTAATTAATAGCAAATTTTAAATGTTTGATTGTGCAAGTGAATGAATGTGGAACTGAAAATATATAACCTAACTGTTTTATTTTGGCAAAAAAAATATTTTATAACTAACCAAAGGACCGTAACGTAAGGGACCTCTCTGGGCCTGGAGCAGGTGCCTCACAGAGCAAACAACGTGAGAAATACTTTGACAATATCATGTAAAATACCTTAGATATTATGTATAGTTTAGCTCAATGTTTGATTGATGCCGGTTTGAGGGCAAAATGATGGCTGAACATGTGCTCCCACAGTGCAGTACGGTATCTAAACATCATCATCATCATCATTGTCAACCATTATCAATCCACTGCTGGACGAAGGTCTCCCCAAGTTTCCTCCACAACGGTCTGTCTTGTGCCAGTCTCCTCCATGTCACCCCTGCATACTTTCGAATTTCATCCACCCATCTCCCATGTGGTCTTCTTCTGGGTCTTTTCCTGTCCCTTGGAATCCAATCTAAAATTTCGGCTGTCCATCGATGATCTGTCCTTCTGGCAGTATGTCCAGCCCATTGCCATTTCAGGGATTTAACTCTGATCATGATGTCTTCCACTCTTGTCATTTTTCGGATCCACGAGTTCCTCTTCTTATCCCTCCTGGTTACACCAAGCATGCACCTCTCCATGCTTCTTTGAGTTGTCTGCAGCCTTTGTATGTCTCTTTTAGTTAAGGTCCACGTCTCTGCACCATACGTAAGCACTGGAAGGATGCATTGATCAAACACTTTTCTTTTAAGACATAATGGCATATTGCTCTTGAAAATTATGCTGTTTCTTCCAAAAGCTCTCCAGGCAAGTTTTGTACGCCGATTAATTTCTTCATCAATGTGACCCTCACTTGATATCTGCTGTCCAAGATAAACGTACGTGTCTGTTATCTCCAGCTTTTCTCCATCAATCGATAAATCTTCATTTCTTGTAAAAGCATTGAACATCACTTTTGTCTTCTGAAAGTTCATTTTTAATCCCACTTCTTTACTCTTGTCAGCAAGTTCCTGGATCATACTCTGCAGCTCTGATGGGGTAGTTGCAAAAATGACTACGTCATCAGCAAAGCGAAGGTGGGTTAGATAATCTCCATTAATCTTTATTCCCTTGTTTTCCCAGCTCAGCGACTGAAAAACACCCTCCAATGTGGCATTAAAGAGCTTCGGAGATATGGTGTCCCCTTGTCTCACTCCCTTTCCAATTTTTACGTGTGTTGTATTTTCAAACAGCCTAATCTTTGCACTTGCATTTTCATAGATGTTATTAATAATATTAATGTATGCATCTTCAATACCGCAGGTTTTCAGAGCCATTGTAACTGCTGATGGTTTCACCGAATCAAAGGCTTTTTCATAATCGATAAAAGCCATGCACAATGGAAGTTCATATTCCCTCGCTCTTTCAATTAGTTCTCTCAGCACGTGGATATGATCTATTGTGCTGTAGCCACTCCTGAATCCAGCTTGTTCTCTCGGTTGAGCCATGTCCAGTGTTACCTTTATTAAAAGTTCAGCTGAATCTGTACATATAGAATACATTATACAAGTAAATGCAGTCATCCAGAAATATGGCAGTACAATTAAAACAGATATGTGGACAACCCCTTCTCGTAACGAAGCATATATGGCCATCACGGGATAACGATTTCGTTTTATGACACATTGCATTAACAACAGTGGCATTTCTGCAAGTTTCCAAAACTGGGGAAAACTTACAAACTGAAATTTTACAGTCCCTGGAAAGTGTTGGGTTTGATTGTTCAGTTCTGGATAAACTGAACAATCAAACAAAATATTGTGTTTGTAACGGATGAAGGAGCCAACATAATTTCAGCGTTACAATTTTCCCTCCAGTTGATGTGTACATGCCACACACTGAACACTGCTATAAAACACAGCTTTATGGAGACAACTGAGATATTACCTTAGATGAAAGCAACTGTGGAGAGTTGTAAATCATTAGTTAAGTACTTAAAGAAATCGGGTACTGTGTCAGTGTTAAAAAAATCTGTCTACCAAGAAGTGGAAACTCCGTGGAATGCCCTGTGCGCAATGTTATAATCAGTGTATGAACAGTTAAGTGACATCGGTGACATTTTGGGTAAAAAAAGAAACCCATCTCATGGAAGGAATAAATGCTGGCATGTTGACGGTTTTAATGCCGTTTTTGAAAAAGTTTCAGGAGGCAAGTATTCAACTGGAGGGAGAATTTTGTCCTACTTGCATTTGATGCTCTTATGGTATCACAACCTCTTGAAGCACTGCAATGTTTCTCCAATGGATTCAGAAGTGGAAAGGGTGGTTTTTTTTATTTTTTTTTATTTTATTTATTGAAGGTTTAGCTATCACCATGAGCAACTCAGTGGGATATAAGCAGTTGTCCATCCCTAATTTAGGGCCACTGGCTCCAGGGAAGGGAGAGCCAGCGCCGTAAGACAAACACAACATCCATGCCTCACCGAGATTCGAACCCAGATCTATCTCGGACGAATGATCAGAAGCCATCGCTTAGACCACTGCTCCACCGGGGCGGCGGAAAGGGTGTTAAAAACAAAAAGTCAAAAATGGTTAAAAACTAAACTGGTTATCAGTGATTCACACAAAATTGCAACGTTTCTTCACCTGAACTTTAAGTCACTGAGAATGCTAACAGAAGATTAAAGGAAAGATGTGCATTTGCAAGTACGAGCATTGCTGGAACAAAATGATGAGCTTTCCCATGAGGGAGAGGAAGAGACATTGCTGAAGAAATCAAGTCAGTCTACTTCCGGAAAAAAATCAGCAGGCTTATTTGAAGATTTGGAAGATGAGTTTGAAATTCATGATGCTGATCCAGATGAAATTTGTAAGTATGTGGAATTGTGCATGGGAGAAACACACCTTGAAGCTGTGGATTTGTTACTGCAGTGGAAGAATTCTCAGTTTCCTTAGCTAGCTGCCATTGTGAGACGTGTTCTATGTATACCATCTAGTAGTTCTGCAAGCGAGAGAGTGTTTAGTGCAGTAGGCCAAGTTTTAGAGGAAAGATCAAGGGTAAGTGCTGCAGCATTAAATGCGATTCTCTTTTCTAGGAGTTTCAAGAGGCTTAAAAGATAGGCAATTTTCACATGATGAACTTGCTGGAAACTGCACACACATAGAATATCATCGTGGTTGTTACACTATTAAGTGCAAAGCTTTGTTAATGTTACAAAATGCAGAATAATCTAGTCTGGAATGCTCATACATTCTTTTTTTTTTTTTTTTTTCTTTTGGAAATTTTGTTACATGCTTCTTTTATACTCTCCTACATCACCGTAAACTATCTTTGCCAGTTAGCATATATGTAAATTATATTGCAAAGTTGAGCATTCTAGAGTCAAAATTTAAAACACATGCAACTGTCTGTAAAGAGTTGTACATTTTATAATGCAATTTATTCAAAATAAAAGTAAATTTAGAAATCCAAAAGAAATAACGAATGGAATATTTTGTGTTTCTAAAATATTTTCTTACCTTCAGGTTTTGGCAAAATTACTGATTCTTCTGGTATAAGTCAAATGGCATTTGCATCAATTATTTATTTATTTTCTAGTCTACATTTTACAACATTTGCTTTTATGCATAGTGTTTCGAAAAATACATTAATATTATGAAGTGGATTAACTGAAGTAAACTTTTTAAACAAAGTATTTTTAAACTAATCCTTGATTGGGCCATAACTTTGGCCTGTGCATAATGCAAGTCTTGCTAAGCAAAATTTTCTGAGAACTCGGCTCCAGGCTTAGCAAACACATGTAATCAAAGAAAGCAGGCTGGGCTCGGGCTTTCTAGGCCTTTGGACCCGGGTGGGCCCAGGCTCCTAGAATTGAGCTCAAACTCATTTCTAGTTGATTGATCATTACTCAGATCTTAAGACTGAATATTTGTGAATAGCAAGCCTGCATGTGTGACACTGTAACTAACTTTACTTTCTGGTTTTGATGGATTGCTATTATCTTTAATTATTGGGATCCACTTTTAGTTGCTTATTGAATACCAAACTGTGTTCCATGAATTTTAAAAATTGAATTTTTTTCTTGTGAATTTTCCCCTGTTTTGTTAACCATCAGCAATATGTCCGCGGTTCCCGATTGGCGCAATGTTAAGCGGATCACCCCGTTCAGCAATCGGCATGCGCTCAGGTACCGCGAAAGCATTGAAATCTACCTTACCCCTAACACCTACAATACTGACACACCTTTTAACATCCCTATTATTTGGAAAGCGATTTTGAAATCTGGCAACAACTGACGCTTTTACCCCGTGTCTCATTCCATGGCTGATGAAGGTAGAAGTCGCTACCAAAACGTCCCACTTATAATTTTCAACGTAACTTATGCGTGTGATGACGATTTCAGGAATTCCTTTTAATGTTTTGTGTGTTACGTGTATTCCTACCAATTCTTCTCACTATGATGGCAAAAGCCTTGTATGCTTATTTGAATTATAATGAAAGTCAAAGGGATTAGAAATTTAGGGGGAAAAAATATTCCAATACTATAAATGTAGGTTTTTGTGTACTTCTCTACCTATCAGTAATATATATGTATACTGCATATATACAGATACTTAACTAATTTTACATCATAATGACTCCCACTTACTTCAGTTGATGTGTAGTGCATAGAATGATACACTCCACCCTTGGTTAGCTGCCCACTAATGAACAATAGACAGCTGTTTGTGTCATCCTCCATTTGCTCTGCAGAACATTAGCCATTTCTGTTTGATGTGCTCAAAGATTTTGAGTTGCCAACATGCGTACTTAAAATCGGACATGTAGTCGAACAAGCTCAGAGAGTCCATTGACTTTTAAAACTTATTGCATGTTCCAGTCTTTGGAATCAATTATTCTCAATCTCACCAAGGTTGATCCCTTTGCATAATGACACAGGATTGAAATACAATATTTTAAGGAACTGAACATTAAAATAGGTAATTCAACTAAGTTGACTACTTGCATTTGTCAGCTTGGGTGGCCGAGAAATCTAAGGTTATCTTGGCATTGAAAACGTCATCAGGAAACCACATAATACAGGAATTCTTGAAGAACATGTAATGGATGTCTCAAAAAAAGGAAATGAAACAAATCTTGATACGTAGGTTGTTACAATAGGAAGGTTGGATTGAAATAGAATCAAGTAAAAATTGCTTTAAAACAAATTATATTGTGTAGTTGAAGGCAAGACCTAAAAGGACCTACAAAAACCCTATGAAAGGCAACAGTGTGATTTCGATATTTAAAACGAATGAAGTACTAAAAAGCAATGACAAACTGATAAGCAAAAAAATAAAAAAAACATTAAAATTGAGAAATAATAGAGTTCCAAAACGTTAAAAGGACTAACCTGTTTGTGAGTCCTATGCATTTTGGTAAAATTCTGCTTGCTGTCATTGGGGACAAAGGTGGCTGCCCTCTGTCTTTCGTGTAGTCATTTATACACTGACACATCTAGTGACTCATTTTTCCCATCAGGCATCCGATCTTGTTACATCACAGCTGTGCGGCATTGCCACGCCTTTGCTTGCGGTTAGCAAGACCTGTGGAACTACACATACATCAAACCGCAAGCAAGACCTGAAGAAACTACACATACAGCAGATGGCAATGCCCCACACCTGTATTACGTGGTGAGATCAGATGCTTGATGGGGAAAAATGAGTCGTTAGATATGTTTATGTGTGAATGACTACACGAAGGACAGCGGGCATCCGCCATTGTCCCCAATGGCGGCAAGTGGATTTTTGCCAAAATGCAAAGGACTCGACAACAGTCTAGTCCTTTTAACGTTTTGGAACTCTATTATTTCTCAGGTTTAACGTTTTGTTATCCTTTTACTTATCAGTTTGTCATTGCTTTTTGGTACTTCGTTCATTTTAAATATCGAAATAATACTGTTACTTTTCATAGCATTTTTGGTGGTCCTTTTTAGGATGCACTTCAATCTTCGGCCCTGTACCGTCGTCTTCTTAAGCTCTAACACGCTGCTGGAATGCCGGGAGAAAAATTTCGCGATAGGTGGTGCTGCAGCTGGGTCGCCGTTTTTTGCTCCTTCGCTGCGTGCATTACGTAATCGGTGTGTGTGTGTTGTGCGGGAGGAGTGGTAGGGAGGCGAAATATGCGGCGGAGGGGTATTTTTGAAAGGAAGGGTTTTTTTGTAATATGGCTGGCCCTGAAAAGGGCCTTTATGGAATGTAAGTATTAGTTCAGGTGTTGTTAAATATTTATAACAACGGAAAAGAAGTGTTCCCTCCTCATTGAGAACCTGTCTATCTAGTACGAATATTTAAGTGGAAAATATTACGTACTAGGAAAGAACTGTTTGATGATAGCAATCATTACCTCAAAACAGTGCTCGGAGGAAAGACTACAATTTCGTCAGAATAAATATTCCTGAATGTGGTCGGCCAAGTGGTCTTTGTGAATGCCATTAGATAGTGTGCGTTTGAGGAGCCACCAATTGCTCTCAACACCTTGTGTATGCGCCCCAGTAGTCGGATAGACTAAATTGAATGAGTGGTTTACTGATAGATGTTGGAAACCACAGGATGGGAGATTGCGGTATGCAGCCCACTGATCCGTCATGACAGTAGTTCCGGGTTGAACATGTTTCTGGATGAGCGGCAGCAATGTGTGAGCAGAGTGGTTATTCTGCGGGCAGATCTCAACCCTGAATCGTTTCAAATCTCGTTCAAAGATGCCAAGGATCCAGGTGCCCTCAACGAGACGACCACGATTATACTTCCGCTTCCCAACCTTAGCCGCATCCACTTCTACGATAACACCAGGGCCTCCAAGCTGTTCTTCGTCTTGTTCGTAAGCTACCATAAACTCTGCGACTAGTTCTCTGCAAGACTGATAATAGTCACTGACTGTCGCAGAGGATGTGGAAACCACACCCTGGGAAGATTCCTCAATTGCATCATCGTAGGACAATCCTTTGGCGAAACAATGCAAAAGAGTCATCACCTTATCAAGAGGAATACAAGCAGCTTCAAACCACGTCCCAAGTAAACGGGAACACTGCTCAATTTTCCCCGTAACGTGATTCTTCCTACACCTAAAATGTCCTAAACGATGAGACATATCCACTCGCAAACTCATTGGATGACCTGCGGAACATCTTCTTTCGGTTGGAAGCAATCCTTTCCACTCACACCATGCAATACATGTTTCTTCATCCTTCCCAACTTCGTCGAAGAAACGCTTCCAGTTCCACATGGCTACTGACAGAGCTACAACGCACGCTGAAAAGAACAGCTTAGAACAGGACGAACAGAAGACGGAAGATGCACTCAGCAAACAGCGATTACGTAACACACACAGCATGAGAAAAAACGCCGAAGCAGCTGCAGCACCACCTATCACAAAATGTTTCTCCCGGCATTCCATTCGCACGATAGCGAAGCAGACAATAGGGGCCGAACTCTAAAGTGCAGCCCCCCCCTTTTTTTTTTCGATTCTATTTTAATCCAACCTTCCTGTTGTAATAACCTGTGTATCAAGATTTGTTTCATTTCCTTTTTTTGAGACATCCATTACATGTTCTTCAAGAATTCCTGTATTATGTGGTTTCCCGATGACATTTTCAATGCCAAGATAGCTTTAGATTTCTGGGCCATCCAAGCTGACAAATGTAAGTAGTCAACTTGTTGAATTACCTATTTTAATGTTCAGTTCCTTTAAATATTGTATTTCAATCCTGTGTCCTCATGCAAAGGTGGCCAACTTCTGTGAGATTGAGAATAATTGATTCCAAAGACTGGAACATGCAAAAAGTTTTAAGTCAATAGACTCTTCAAGCTTGTTCGACTGCATGTCTGATAAGCCATTTCAGCTACCAATGGAAGACGTGTAGGGGTTTGGCACTCATAGTTTAGCCCAGTTCCAAATGGTTCAAGTTGGAACTCTATGTCAATTAATCCAACTTCTGCACATTCATGCCTGTCAGCTAGTCTGTAAGAGCAAATGTGATTTGACAGGGAGCATCATTAACCGTTGATTATAACTTGGATCTGCAGTAAAGAGCTGCAGAGTCGCAAAAATGTGCAAAATGTTAAAATGTTGGTGTTCATAGAAGAATCAAGAAAGGTCTAAACAATTTTGCACGATAATATATAGCATCAGTAATGCTTTTTAGGATTACGGACCATAATACAATTATAGATATGCTACTGCTATTAGTGCAATGAGTTTTACATGTACAGTGCTGCAACCAACACAAATTTGTGTTAGTGAGTACTGCTACTGACAAATGCAGCAAGAAGTAACTTTTCTGAAGAGGTGACTACGTGGAAAACAGTGAAAAAATATGGCACATATGTTTCGACAATGACATTTGGCAAATTTCCTTTCATGAATTTTCCTTTCAGCATCGCCATTTCTAAAATTTCAATCAGGCTGTTGAAATTTTTCCATGAATCCTTTAAAACAGGACATTGGAAAGTAGTTTTCATTTATATATTCATACCCACCTTCTCATTAGATGAGGTATCTTCTCTGAATACAAATATCGGGATTTTTATCTTGGAAAAATATGTTACTTTGACAGCTATTGTATAATCATGGCTCATACACGTCCTGGAATTTCATGTTGTCCTGGAAATGTCCTAAAATTCTGTTACATGTCCTGGAATTTTATCCATTCCAGCCTTTTTATCCCTGCACAATGTTTTGTAGTTGAATTTTTCTACTGATATAGCTTAGGTCTGACAAATTTCCCTCCCCACCCCCTGCAAAATGTGGGGAAGCTGTTGATTCTCTTGTCTGTTAGCAGTACTTAAGCTGCATTATTAGCACATTAAAAAAAAAAAAAAAAATCATGTGTTATTACTTTGTCCAGCCAGGGACACTGCATCTCTGTGACTATTAGTTTGATTTGTAAAATTCTTTTGAGGAAGCTTGAAATGTGAGAATGATGATCCTCTCATTCCGTTTTTTTTTTTTTTTTTTCGATGCACAGCTTTGCTGCTAGAGGGCGCAAATAAAGATCCTACCAAATTCAAAATAAATTTTATTTCATATATTTGCTTCTAAATATCCGATTGAATCCCCCCCCTTTAGATGCCCTGTATATTGAAGACTATTTTAGTTTGTCTCATTTTCAAGTAATGCATAGATTTTCTGCTAAGGGACGTAAAGGTAAATCACAGTTTTCCTGATATCTCAGCTTCTAAAAAAAAAGTGATTTGAAAAATTCTTCCTGCATCGGATACAGCTCCTGATAGGAATAGTTTTTCATGTAATTTCTCATTTTTGGTAAAGAATCATTTGGCCACCAGGGGAAGTAAGTGCTTATTTCGGCTTCTGATGTATTTGCAACAAAATCTGAGCTTTTGGAAACTCGATCGAAAAAATTGTTTCGTTTGCCGATACCACTCACTTCATATAACCTTTTCAGAATACCTCCTGCTTAAAATGGTACATAGTTTTTCCACCAAGGGGTGTGGATGCATATTTTATTTTTGTCGATATCTCTGTTTCTATGAGTCTGATTTGAAAAATTCTGTCTTTGTTGGAGAGCATTTTTGGTGTGAAATGTTTCTTATATAATTTCAGATTTTTCTTAATGCACAAGTGTGCCACTAGAGGGTAAAAGATCATGTTTTCGTGTACAGCAACATCTGCAGGACTAAACACCTTAATGAAAAAAGTTATTTTTCAATTGGATACTAGTAATTATGAAAACCTGTATTTTCTTCCCAAAATCAACTTTGCTGCTAGGTGGCACAAATATTTAACCTATTTTTCTCAATATATATACTTCTAAATGTCAGATTTAAAAAACATTTTTAACACCAGTTACCATTTACCTTATGAAACACTTCAGATTCGTATTTGAGGAGGTTTGTAGTTCATAGTTCTTCTGCTGTTTGTGTACTTTTGTATGCAGCTGTATGTCCGCATCTAAAGACCCTATTGAGAAATTTCTTTTTTTACAGTATGCCATTCTCTACAATAAAGATGGAGAGTGAATAATATTTTTTGTTAGAATAAGAAGATCCTATTTAAATATTGCACAACTTCCTCCTAGGGGTCGTAAAGGTCAAAACCTTTTTCTTGCTATCTCTGCTTCCAGGAGACGTATTTGAAAAATTATTTTTCCTTAGCATAGCTTTTGCCATGAAGAACACATTTCGCCTATTTTCAAGTTTTCCATTATGCAAAATTCTTGTGCTAGAAAGCATGGAGTTATATCATGTTTACTTCTATATCTCTTCTTTTAACAATTCAATTTGAAAATCTCTTGTTTCTAATACCTTCCCTTGTGCTATGAGAAACTTTTTGTGAATCATTTGTGAATTTTCGTAACATACTTTCCAACCTTTGGTGGAAGTAAACAGGTGATGCTTTTATTTTTTGTGGCTTATTTTGACCTTTACTGAAATTTGCTAATGAATACTTTATGTAAAAAATTGCCATAAAATCAGATTGTTTTCTAATATCAGAAACTTAAATGTAGTTGTTTCTTGGTATTTTCTGAGCTAACTAATCACTTTCCATCTTCTATAATTAGTTTTTTATTCATGCCCTGTTAATTGCCTTGATCAGTGATTAATGCAGCTGTAGGTGTTTCCCATTATTCTCTTGCATTTCATTTTGTTGAAAATTTTTGTGCATACTTTGTTTGCTGGTGAGTACAAATTTAAAATATAGCTAGAGCATCAATATGATGTTGAAAATTCCTTCCCTAAATAAAATGTAACACAAATCTTTGCTCCCATGAACATTTGTTTAAGAAATAATCCCTTTGTTTCTTTGAAAAAGTTTCAAATATTTCACCTTTCCTTATCCTTAAATTTCCATTGTAAGCATTATTTTAAAAAAAAAATAGTGTTTTATATGTTGATTGTGTGGTACATGAAAGCTTCTCAAGGGTAAAGCCACATTTGTTCTAACTCTAGGTTTTATACCTACATATTTTTGAGTTGTATGTTTTTTTATTCTATAATTTGCTTCAATAATTGAACTGAAGCTAAAGTAGAAAAATAAATATTTCTTAAAATCAGTCTAGTATAATTTGTATAAAAGTTTTGTAGAAATTAAACTTGGTTACATTTTCAGTGACAGTTTTGGTATTTCAGTATTTATCTGTGATTCTAAGCTTCCTTATTAGCTGCAGAAGACATCATTTTCAACATTCTGTATTAAGTTTGCTGAAGCATGTAGAAGTTGTTTGTTGTTGGGTACAGGTTGAAGAGACCTATGGTTTCACTATATTTTAAGTAGAAGCATTTGGATTGTATGTCCTGGAAAAAAATGTGAAAGTCCTGGAATTCTGTGATTGAAAAAGTGTATGAACTACTTATAATGTCCTCTGAAAGAGAAGTTAACTCACTGACAATCGAACAGTCCACCACCACCTCCATGCTCTCTTCACAATAGCTTGCATCCACACCTTGATACTCAAAATATAATTCTGCATGTTGTGTTCAAGTGTCTGACGCATTGTATTAAACATATACACAGTCGAGTCATGCTATTGTGACCACCTCCTACTTTAGACGTCAACAGGGCGAAGCCAGTGAAAGAAGGCACGTGTTGTGAGCTGGTTTGGAGAGTATATAAGGTGTGCTATGTAGGCATTCTGAAAATATATCACTCATTGCTGTCATGGGTAAAAGGAGCAATTTATCAGATTTTTAAAAAGGGATGATTATTGGCTTTCAGGCCAAGGCAAGGGTGGCAGTATTTCTGAAACAGCGCAGTTTGTGAACTGTTCACATGCTGCTGTGGTTAAAGTGAGTCGTGATTGGAGAAATGGCACCATTGTGAATAAGCTATGTGGAAATTGCAGAGCACCATATGCCATTGATGAGAGAGGTGAACGTCGGCTGCAAAGGTGTGTGAGGGCCGATTGACATGCTACAGTGGAGCAACTCACTGGCCAAATAAACCAGGGGCTATCAGAAGTGTGTCTAAAACGATAGTTCAGCAAACCCTGCTGCATATGGGGCTCCTATGCAGACGGATGGTCACTGCACCTATGCTAACAAAGGTGCATGGGCATAAAATGCTTACATTTGCATGGCAGTATCAGAATTGGACTTCCGCCGATTGGCAAAGGATTGATTTCTCCGATAAGTCACGCTTTCTGCTTCATCAAATGGATGGACATTTGCGTATAAGCTAAGAAACATCGGAGAACAAAAGACTTTTCAACCATTGCTGGAAAAGCACAAGTTGGTGGGGCAGTGTTATGGTCTGGAGAATGTTTTTGTGGCATTCCCTAGGTCCACTCACACCTGTGAAAGGCACTATGGACCAAATTCATTATGAATCCATCCTTGCAGACCACATACACCATACATGCTGATTGTCTTTCCTTGGGCGGGTGGGATCTTCCAGCATGACAATGCATCATGTCATACAGCTAGAAATGTCAGAGAGTGGTTGGAAGAACATGATAAAGACCTCAAAGTACTTCCCTGGCCCCCTAATTCCCCAGACTTAAACCCAATTGAGCATCTGTGGGACCACCTCGATCGTGTTGTTCACTCTATGGATCCTCCACCACCCACCCTCCAGCAGCTGTCAGATGCACTGCAGTCAGCGTGGCTCCACCTACCTGTGAACACCATCCAGTAATTTGTTGAGTCATTTCCAGCCCATCTAGCTGCTGTCCTCGCTGCACACAGGGGTTACTCTGGATATTAGCTGGTGGTCACAATAATGTGACTTGACCATGTAATTGGCTGTCCTCCCATAATACAGTTGTGTGGTTATGCTACTGCTACTCGTGCAGTGCATTTTAGGTGTATAGTACTGCAACCAACACAAATGTAAATTTTTATTAGTGAGTACTGCTACTGAGAAATGCAACAAGATAGCTACTGAGAAATACAAGTACTGCCATTACTTGTCAGAAATTACTGAAATGACTTGTTGAAAACTCTCCTTATAAAAACTTGGTCAGCTTAACATTGTCTGGCATAGTATTTTTTTTTTTATTTCTCCTTTTTTGGAGTGAAATGAAAACATATTTAATGGCATTGAAACTAGTGTTTATACACAAAGCTTTGCATTTAAACGGGCTGAGGTGTGAATGTGTAAATTTCTTCTGTATGTAAAACAGTGTTTGAATTTTTTAATAGTCCTAGACCACTAAAAAGCAAGTTGGACCACCAAAATCAAAATGATTTGATAGACCAGTAGCTCTTTTCGGATAATGTCATTAAACCCAATGGCTATCATGTTTGGATGAATCACTGAATAATTTTTGGGCAGTTTTTGATGCTCTCTGAAATTACAAATGAAAAACTGCCATTTGTCATATAAAAGACAATAAGCATCTATTTATGATGGACTGCTAAAATCCATGACATTAAAAGGACATTCATTTGTGCTGCAGTAGAATTATCAGATGCTGTCTATTGTCAACAAAAAGTTCCCCATAACTTGCAAGACAGATACAGTGCTTTGTTTCATGTGTGTGCAGTTATGGAAGCTCTCAATGAAATGATGGAAGACCTTGAAAAAAAAAAAAAAAAAAAGAATGTGTTCTTATTCCAAAATTAAAATGTGATACAAAATAGAAAGTGCAGGACAGTGCACATCAATATAAGTTTAATTGCAGTGAAAAAGATCTTATCCTTGTCTTAGTTGCTACTGAAATAATGTCCAGCAACTTTGGGAAGGAAGAAATCAGAGCAATGATTTATGAATATAATGATATATTGCAGAAATTGAAAATTCAAACAGCTAGTACACAAGTTGAGTGGATTTCCTTAAAAAGGTCTCCCTATTCTTGCAATGTAGAACCCAGCAAGTTTTTCTGGGAAGAGGAAAATTCGAAGTATCATATTGGGCATGAGAATAATTTTGGCTGTGTTTGAAAGTTTATGTTCCATTCTTTGCTCATCATCCAAGTGTGAACCCAGGATTCAGAACTATGGGGGAAAGATCATAACAGATTGGCAAACAAACTAAAACTGTTACAGATTTAATTAATATTACTAGATACCCTAGATATTGCACAATTTGATCCATTTCTGACAGTGTCACTATGAATCCAATAAGGTAGGGAAAAAATTGCTACTAAACCCTACACCAGAATACTTTCTAAAGTGAAATCTAATTTACATGCTCATTAGTTGTGGCATATAAATCATAATCAGTATGAAAATACTTTGTAATATTTGTACTCTATTATGTAGTTAATTTGAAATTGCAGTTTATGCTTCACTGCAGTCCACCTTGAAGAACGACAATAAAAGTAATATAATATGCATATGAAATGCTTTAATATTAGTGTCATTTGCAGACCAGTTAAACTGGGTGGGGACACCAACTTCTGGTATACAGTTGTCCATAGGACCAGTCAAGATTTTTCCAAAACTTTACCACTGATATAAATGTACATAGTTTACTTTGTATCCTAGTGTATTTTTTTTACCTAATTTTCATTTCCAGCTACTTTCATAAGGAGAAATGTATTTTGAGCATTGGCTCTTTAATCCTGCACCAAACTTCTTTCCTTCAGTAGTTGTTATTTTATCACACTTACCTGAAACATTATCTTTATTAGCATAGTTTATATGAGCTACATAATACTAAGTACTTTTTTATTATTTTTTTCAGAAAATCAAATTTCTTCGTCTTTTAGGACTGACTTCTCATCTGAAAAGGAAAAGTAAGCTGTCACTATATCACATCTTTTGCTGGTTTTTTTTTTTTGCCTCCTTTTAAGGAGAATTCGTTATGAAAGCTAAAATGTGTACTGGAAAGCACCATAATCAGTTTTGTTTTCCTATTTCAAAAATTGGGATTGTTTATGTTTGCTCCTAAATGTCTGAAGGCTGTAACATCCAAGAGAAATGCTGACAGATAAGGAAATGCAAAGTTTTGGTGTTGAATGAGTTGAAAAAAAATAAATGTGTAACTTACTCAGCTCATAGCTGAATTCAAAATGGGTATTGGGTAGCTGTATTTCTGGTAGTGTAGCAGGAAATTTAAGAATCTGAGACAAGGTTTGACAACGGTTCCCACTGCACATCTGTGGGAAAGGTATTAAAGAGAATCATAGTACAGAAATATACATAAACAGTTCTTTTCCACTCGACATCAAGAACTCGTGGTTTCTTTAGATGCACTACTCCTAAGGTAAGAATAATACCAGTACCAGAGCATTGGAACATTTGACCTACGTTGTAGTGTTCTCCCTGGAAAACTGCTTTAGCCAGGTGGTGAGGAATGTTAGCTGGATTGTGCTTTCATGCCCTCCCTCTGTTTCTTACTAACCCAAACAAGAGCCATCAGGTATATCACAGCTGTTTACTTTATTTCTGAAAATGTTTGGAGTTATTCATTGTAAATACTTAACGGTGAATAACACTTTTTAAGGATGAATAAGCAAACAGGAGCATAAAATTAACATTTAGTATTTGCGATTTTATAAGTTTAAAATGACTCTCTCTCTGTGCTTGTCACTTTGTCTAATGTGTAGTAGTTGGCATATGAAGAACAGAAATTTTGTTAAATAGTGTCAAGTTTCACTATAATAATGACAGAAACATTACCTTCAGCTGGCTTCTGGTTCTAGGCACTTATGTTTCCACTGTAATCCCCCCCCCCCCATTTTAAATGTCTTCTCAACCTGTGTAAAAAAAAATTTCACCCCTGCAGGGTCACAAGCAGTGAGGGTTTTGTCAATTTGCAGGTAGGCAGTGTTTGCTGGCTCAAATTTGCTGATTCAGGCATGGAAGAGAGGTAGTGGCCTTGAATGAACTTAATACTTTTTCACCGCAAGGCTTTGTGGTTTTAGTTTGTTTTCAATGGGCTATGACCCAAGACAGCATCAATTTGGCCATCCTGGACCCTTTCTTTTCTTACTAACCTTGATGGTGCAGACAGCTACTAAGGCAAATCTGGGTATTTCCCAAAGCCTATCTGGGTATGATGAAATGAGGCCTATAGGCCATTTTTTTCTCTCTTGTTCTTTTATGATGGCATTTCGATTCAGGGAAGGATTGGCCACAGTTCAACACTGGTAACTTGAGTAAAATACAGAGAGAGTGAGAGATGCAGAAGTGAAACTTCATTTTCATCTTTTACTGGTAACTGACCTGAGCATTTTATTTGGTGAAAAGACCTCATAGCAACAAATCGCTGACCAATGAAAAAGTTCAACAGCTCTTTGCTGGGCATACTTAACCACTGTTGTCACCTTGGCAGCCTGACCTTGGAGAGCTTCTATTTCCCTGTCTTTGCAGTTAAAAATAGAACTTATAAGACACCAAACTGAAGAGAAAAATTTAGTGACCCTAAAAACATGAAAATTTTCCCAACATGGTGGCTCCCAGCAAATCATGAAGGTTTTTAAAAAAAATAATCGCAAAATTGGCATTTTTCTGTTTATAAGTTTTCCCTTTTCATGTGGGCATTGAGGTACTAGTTGGGAGAAAAAAAAATAGTTTCCCAATTATGTGAAAGTTATTTACAAATGTATCTTTATGAAGGTATATTTTCAAGCTGAAACAGATTGGTGAAGAAAGGAAAAAAAAAAAAGATTATTTACCTTTTTAAAGTTATTACACTCCACAAGAAAAAGGTATTAACACATGCCAAATCTAATTACACCTGTGTTTGGTACTTGTAAACAGGTAACTTTTTTTTTAAAGTAGTACTTTGAATTCCCAACAAAATAAGAGAAATATCAATACAATACCAGACCCGCAATCCAGAATCTCGAAATCCAAAAGGACCCAAAATGCAGAATTTTTTTCAAATGAATTTTTTTTTTTTTTTTTTTTTTTGCCGATTTCTTTTTTTCGGGGAACCTTTTAATACTGCATTTTTAGACACATATTTTATGGTTTTTAGCGTTTTTGTTTATTTATATTCAGTTTTAATAAAACAACAACAACAAAAAAGACCAAAAAAAAAAAAAAATTGCATCCCAAATCTGTTCACATGCAAACCACAAATCCCAGATTACCTTGACATTGAAATACCTACTGTATACTAGAAATGAAATGCTTTAAAGCAAGCTTGTGTAAATAAGCTATGCATTGTTCCCTTAATATGGGAGGTTAGCAAGGGTTTTATGTGTTCTTTCTGAAGACTCGTGCCAGTGTTAAAAGTCCTCCTAGCTTCCAGCTGTGAAGAAACTCAGTAAACATCATGCTTATTTGAAAGGAAGAAAATGAGTTTAAAAGGAAAGAATCTCCCTCCCACTTATAGCCTGTGTGTCTTTTTGTAGTCAGCAGCAAAGACTGGATCCATCTCAGGGAGAGAAAAGGGAGACCCCTGCTGTGCTATCTCCCTATCTTTCTTAAATTCCCTGCCTCTGCTGGAGTGAGGGGGTGCCACACTGCAAAACTTCTTCCTGTTTTCTCCTGTCCAACTTATTCCTCCTTCCACCATTAAGATGGTTAGTGCCTTAATGATTGTTTTTACCTTGGTTGTTTTTTCAATTTTTCACAAATGTCAAAAAGGGCAGCAACATATACGAGGTCTGACAATTAAGTAATGAGACTGGGTCAAAAAAACACATTTACTTACACTTTTAATCAACTACAATGTGATCACTTTCGAAGTAGTTCCCTTGAGCTTGCACACACTTATTCCAACGGTGCTACCATTGCAGGTAGCAGTTGTGGAACTCATCAGCTGAGACACTGTTGAAGGCCTGCATCACAGCCTTTTGGATGTCTGCTGCTGTGTCAAAATGGCGTCCTTTCACAACTGATTTCAGTTTTGCGGATAAAAAAAGTTGCAGGGAGCCATGTCGGGTGAATAAAAAGGATGCGGTAGTGTTGCAATGCATTTGGAGGACAAGAATTGGCGTACTGACAGTGCGGTATGGGACAGTGCATTATCATGATGCAGGATCCAGTTGTCAGCAATGTGTGGCAGGCATGAAAGACTTACGCGGAAATCCGCTTTTTTTCTGTTCCGTTTTTGGTGTTACCGATATTATTCCAAAAATGCGATAATTTTTTTATGGGGTGGGGGTGGGGGACTATGCCTCCATCTTGCGGAAAGCAAAATCGTAATGACTTCAAATGACGGGATGGTTACGGCTGGGAATGACGTCACCTCTTCCAGGGATGGAAATTCTGCGCCAAAGTGTGCCAACACAAAAAAAAGTCTTGTGCCATCTTGCTACAGAAGGCAAGTTTTGCACCATTGGGCACCAGAACCTCCGTTCCCCTGTCGTCGTCATCAGGATTTCAGTACATTAAATTCTCCATGCGCACTCTTCTGCTTGATGCTGAGTAAGTATGCTGTGGGAAGAATGATTCAGCGACTCCAAGTACTAGGAATTTAACGTAGTTACTATGGAGATCATCGGTCCACTACAGATGACGGAAAGCATCAAGTATGCTATGGAAATTGTAGGTCCGCTACGAGCGATGGAAAACGTCGAGCATGCAACAGAAATTGAAAATCTCAGTGAAATAAAGTTATTAAACATCTGTGTAAAGTCTATTTTCGTGTTTTCAAGATTCTAACACTTGCTAAATATTTTCGGGAATGTTTCTTGGGTGTTGAAAATGTCACTCCGTTTTCCGTTCCCTCAAATTAAATTTTTTCAACCAAGCTATCCCCACCCCCAACCCCACCCCCGTCCGCTTCTCTCTCTCTCTCTCCGCTTGATTATATTTTTATTTTTGATATTTTCTTGTCATATTCCTCGTTTTTAATATCTTTGGTAATAATGAAAAGGAGCGACTTTGGTTTTTATTTTTGGTTCTTTTTAAGAATTTTTCTAATGAAATGCATGTTACCCTATTTCTAATACATACTTCTTCAAAACTAAATAGAGTGCAATCGTTTTCGCCCCTTTCCCTTTTATTAAACGAAATTAAATTTCTAGATCAGTATTTAATCCATCCATGGTGGAATCTGCGCCATTTTTGTGTCCCGTAAAATTGTTTCAAGGCAGAGCGAGCAACGCAGTATCGATTTTTTTACTTTCATTTGCCATAAAATTCGTGTTTTTCCATTTCTTAGTTACTTCGTACTCATACATGATATTATTTCGTGTATTCGCGGAATTCCGCCTTTTCTGTCATCATTTGAAAAGAAGCTGTTTTTTGGGGGAAGGGAGGGGTCTTTTCCATCTGGGGGCGGTATTTCATCTTTCGAAAACGGAAGTTAAATGGAGTGAAGATTCCCCTCCCCCCATAATCCTAATTTATTTTTCTCGCGATGTTTCTTCTGCCCAGTATTGTTATTAAATTTCATTTTAATGCATAAATATTTGTATTTTAGCTTGAAAATGAAGGGAAAATGTCCGAAAACGGAAGTCGGACGGAGCGAAGATTTCGCCGGCAATCGTAATCCCCACTCGCACGACGTTCCCTCTACCCTGTGTTGTTGTTGTTGTTAAATGTTAGTAATTTTATACTTTGGATGCAGTGATGTGCTCCAGTTTAATATTTACATAAATAAATTTCAGTGAATCCCAAAACATGCACTTTTTAAGTTAAACAAATTCAGTGCCCTCTCAAAAATAATGAAGGCATTATTGAGTTGTTTTCCTGGCTCTCAAGTGGAAAATTCCTTTAGTATGATGGGGGATGTACTTGATAAAGAATCCGGCAACATGAAAATTGAAACATTTTCATCTGTTCAAACCATGAAATATAAGCTACTGAATCAGGATAAGGCAGCCTTGGAATTTTTTATAAAGAAAAACTATAATTTGCATGACCCTGTAAATAAGGATTTATGCCAGAATATGAAATCATATTCAGAATATAAGAAAGAATTACAAAATAAAGAAGAATAAATGAAAAGAAGATGAAAGGAGCTATATATATATCTAATAACTTACACAGCAAATTAAAATCAAATGAATTGGTTCAAGAGAAAAAAAACTCTAGCCGGCTGATTCATAAAAGAAGGTTAGAACAAATTGTTAGACAGAAACAACTTAGGAAAATGAAATTTCATTAGCTGTGAATGACTTTTATTGTTTATCTACAAAATGTTTTAATGTTTTTGCTAGCAGTTATCATATTTCTTCATTAATAATTTTGTGTCAAATCAAGAATGAACATTTATTCTTCATCAAACTTTTATTACTTATCAACAAACATGTCTGAAGTTTTTCAAACCTTCAAGATTTCATTTCCATACAACATTGTTATCTTATGAAGATATTTGATTAATTTCCTCATTTGATTTAAGATATCGTTCTGTACTAAGGTGAGTGATTTTCTATGCATATGACCTCATCAGCAATTTTTCCCATTGCGTTATACATATTGTACTATATATTTAATTTTCTTGAAACAAAATGCATATATTAAATCTATTTAGTTGGCAGGCATGTGATCATTACCTAAATGTCATGGTTGTATACAGTAGAGAGTGAAATGCAAGATTCAACACTTTGTTAACCCTCTGCGCCCATGTGGAAGTTCAGCTTTTCCTATCACTGCCCACTTTCATGCCTGGTGTGGACGCACACGGCGGACCCGCTTTCAAAGTCGTTCGAGAACTGTTTTGTAGTAATGTTGATTCACAGTCTGCCCATGAGGTACCCACTCTTTATACACAATGCCTTTCGATTCAAAGAAGGTCACAATCATGCATTTCACTTTTGATTTCACCATGCAAGTTTTCTTTGGTTTTGGGGATGTCGGCATATACCATTGTGAACTTTGCTGTTTTGTCTCTGGATCATATTGGAAAAACCAACTCTCGTCACCAGTGATGACCCGGTTCAGTAAATCTGGCTACAATCCCACTTGTTCCAACAGATCAGCTGCCACATTTCGCCGTTCTTCTCGCTGTTGTTCTGTGAGATTTTTTGGAACCAATTTCGCACAAATTTTTCTCATTCCCAGATCTTCAGTCAGCATTCGACGAACACTTTCGCAATTCATGTTCAGTTCTTCCCCTATCATTCTCACTGTTAATCACCTATCACGTCGCACAACTTCACCCACCTGGGCTGTGCTGTCCTCTGTCCGTGTTGTTGTTGGTTGCCCACTCCGGTGTTCGTCTTCCACATTGGTTCTGCCCTCACAAAACATTTTGTGCCAGCGGAAGGTTTGTGCTCTTGACATTACCTCATTGCCGAAAGCCTGCTGCAGTTTTTCGTACGTTACCACCACATTTTCACCAAGTTTCACAAAAAAAGATGGCATACCGCTGCGCAATATTCCGCGAGTCCATTTTTCTGACGAGGAGCACACACACACAACTTCACGAGTCAAGCAGCTACTACACACTGAGGCCTTCCAGGGTGCTGCTACTTGGACTATGGGTGGGGGAAGAACCAATGTTACACATATGTGACGTACGAGGCTGCAGCATTGCCACAGCGCGCGTGACAAAATCAGTCTCATTACTTAATTGTCAAACCTCGTACATATCTACAAAGAGTACTTTGATGCACGAAGACCCAAAATCCAGAAAATCGTCATTTGGTCCCAAGCTTTCTGGATTTGGGGTCCCATACTGTATATCAAAACTAAATCAAAATCCTACTGGATATCTATATGAATAAAAAAAAACTACATTTTCAACAGGAATTGCCCCATCACACAGAGACAAACATGCTACGAATAACCAAAATGAAATATAATAATAAATGAACGCAGTATGTTAACAGCCTTATACTCTGTGGAAACATTTTTTTTTCTCTCCCATTCCAATCTTGGCACAAAGGAATAAAAAGAAAGTTGCTCCCACAATAAGTGAGGGAAAAAAACAACCAAGTACACAATCCACATAAAATTCACACACACAAAGTCCTTGCATTCTGGTAAAAAGACAATTGAGAAGAAAAAAAAGAAAAAAGATAAGAACCTTAAGTAGAAAATGTAGTTCTTAAGTTTTTCTTGCCTTCCAAAGGGGAAAGAGAAGAATAATTGATTTGCTTGCAGAATTTATCCAAGTTCCATAACAAACAGAACTTTAAGGGTTGATAAAAGAAGAAGAAAAGAACAGTACATTGTTCTTTTTTTCATCTTCCCTAGAGAGAATGATGCATGGATCTGGCACATATTTTCCATCTGATTTCTAAGAAGATGGCCAGTTTTCTCAGAAACCAAAAAACAGCAACACATCATTTGGTGGTATGTAAATGGTGTTTTATTGAAATGTTTTTTCCGTTTGTGCAAAAGTTGACAATATTAAGCAATGTCACAATGGATGTTCAATATATTTATGAATTCATGCACACATGATGCCAAAATAGGCATGACCAGTTTATCTCTTGGAAATTTCCTTGTGTTCAGGTTGCTATAATATGCGGATGACATAGGACATAGTCCTGAAGGCTGAGAGCATAAGTGAATAGCAGAATTTGTTGCCCAGGGTATACCAAGTTTGTATGATACTCAAACTGGGTAAAAAACAAGGAAAAAACTAAAGTTATGGTCTTTGAGCTAGGAACTGTTAGTACCTGACTGCAAGATCAGTAAAAATGGTGCAGTTAGATTAGGTGAATGAGTTTTAGGAAGCATGTTTAACACAGAAAATAGATTAGATGGAAAATCAGTGAAAACTGCTTTCAGGAGAATTTCCAGGAGTGATTGGTTCTCAAAAAGGTCCTAAATGGCTGAAAATGAAAGTATAATTGTTCTTACTCTGGTGTATGGCAGTGAAATTTGGGTATTGCCAAAGAGATGTAAATGTCATTTGGGTACTGGGGGAGAAGCTTTACTTTGTGACAGTTTATGATAAGACATGTGCTGATCTTGTAGGCAACAAAGATGTGTTGCAGATGTGTAATGTAAAGCAAAAGGTTAGTAAGGTGAAAACAAATATTCTGAGGTAGTTTGGCCATGTTAAAAGAATGTGTCATGAGATGTTTGCTAAGAGAATTTATTCAGCCTAAGTGGCAGGAAGGAAAGGTAGAGGAAGGCTAAGGAAGTCATGGGAGGACCTGATTTCAGAAGACTTGTAAGAAAAAAAAAGGTCTTGTGTGAGATATCCTTCTGTAAGAAAAAAAAAAAAAAAGGTCTTGTGTGAGGGATGACCATAAAGCACAAGTTGTTTGTCAAAGTTTCTGTAAATGGATATGTTTGATGAATTAACAGTAAATAAAATCTAGCTCCATCTGTAACTTTGAGTTGGCAGGTAATCTAGCTTGGAGGAACTATTAAATTCATTAGCAGAAATTCGTAGAAGTCCTGTAATTTTTTCTTCTGTTCTTCACGTTTTTTTCAAGTTCGCTGAAAACCACGATATCCGGACTCCCTAACCTCTTAAACATTCAGGTGGTATCGTACTGAGGGTGAATGGCTCATTTACTTAAAATATGAAATAAAACAACACATAACTTATTTCTTGATAGAAGACGAATGATAGGGTTAAAATAATATCATTGTTACCTCATTGGTGTGCAGTCTCCTTTTGACTAGTTGCATTCCGGTATACACTCAAGCAACAACAAACTGCATAGTCGAGGTTCCATAAAATGTACGTTCTCCATAGGCAACAATGAAATATTTATGATAGCTAAAACCTCTAAAAAACTTCTATCGAACACATAAAAACCCTGTTCTTAATAGAACTTGAAAGAAAATTAATCCAAAGAATAAATAAAATCCAAGTAAAAAACCTTAATTCAAACCTCAAATTCGACTGATAATGATATGTAAAGCAGTCATCATCGAAGGAATCCAGATCCCGAAATTTCCGACGCGCGTTTCAGCACACTCATTCGTGGCCATTTTCAAGGAGATCATGTGTTGTACTGTTCCTTGCGTGTTAACTATACCCCAAGTTGACAGTGCTGCCATCTCCATCGTCTGCATCATCATCATGCTTATCACGTAGAACATCGCTGGCACCATCTAGTGTCAACCTGTTTTTTAAACTTTGTTTCCTTTGTCGACTAGCTCTTCTTATTTGGGTTATTCGTTGTTTTTCCTGTTTTATCATATTCAACCATGTTGGCGATAATTCGATCGGGACATTTAAATTGCAATTATATGCCTTGGTTTTCTCAATTATGATGGCTTCTGCTGTCAGAATCTTTTTACGTGTGTTGTGAGAAGTAACTAGATTTATATTCTCCCAGTCGGGTATGGCTTCATTATTATAACAATATTGTATAAGTGAAGTTCGAATTTCACCTTTATTCCAGTTATTCAAATGTTCATGTAACCTGCTATCGATATTTCGTTTTGTGCTACCAATGTAAACCGTTTTGTTTTCTAGATTCCTATTTATATTAATAATTGGTATGCTGTATACACCAGCTTTACATAAAATAGAATATTTTTGTGGAATAACTTTTTTACGGGTCTTTTAGAGGTTATTTTTAATGAAAGTTGGAAATAACCTCTAAAAGACCCGTAAAAAAAGTTATTCCACAATCACTATGAATAGAGGTGCCATAAATGCATTTACAACTAGGATAGAATATTTTTCGTTATTTGCTTGTAATAATCTGCTATTGTCAAGTACAGTATCAGCAATAAGTAACCCTGCTTTATGACATTCCTTTTTTAAAGGAGCGGATATAGGTGGACAATATGGTAGCTTTCCACAAAATCTGTATGCATCAGTCGTATTCAGCCTCGGTTTATTTTAGTTATTTTGAATTTGTTTGTAAAGATCGTTGATGAATCTCTCCTTATAGCCGAAGTTACTAGCCAGAGTTTTAATCCATTTCAATTATTTTTGTCTTGCAGTATTATTAGATGAAAGTATAATTGCTCTTTTTAAGTAATATCAGAATGCTGCAGTTTTAAATTTCCATGGATGATTTGAGTTGTAAGGTATTATATTTGGTACAAAAGTTGTTTTTCTATATACCTCGTAGTCAATTCTTGAATAATTATTGATGATATTAATGTCTAAAAAAGGTATTTGTTTATTTTTTTCCCTTTCAGTGGTAAGATTGATAGTTGTATATATGTTGCTGTATATATTAACAAATTCTTCCAGATCCTCTTCAGTATGCTTCCAAAATATTAAGATATCATCTACATATCGGACAAATAGATCTGGATTTTTATTAGTAAATTTGTTGTCAATAAGTATCTTTTTCTCTATCTTTTTATGTGTTCGATAGAAGTTTTTTAGAGGTTTTAGCTATCATAAATATTTCATTGTTGCCTACGGAGAACGTACATTTTATGGAACCTCGACTATGCAGTTTGTTGTTGCTTGAGTGTATACCGGAATGCAACTATACTGGGCAAAGCTATCCTGGCAATGAGGCCAAAGCTACGGTGACCTTTTCACTCCCAGTATTACTCCGCACTAATGGTGTGTAATTAACCTTCACTCGGAAAACTTCTCCCACAACCCCTCAGGGCTGGCTGTCACCGTGATCCCTTACCAAACCCCTCTATTTTAACCCCCTCCCCACCACCACGCGCTTTGCAGACCAGTAGACAAGCAGTTTATTTCTCCCTCTCTTATCTTTTTTTTTTTTTTTTTGAGATGTTACAGAACGTGTAACGTTTCTTTCTTTCTTACTTTTAAAATGAAATTATCTTTGCTAAACACGGGAAGCAGTCTTAAGTGGCCTAATTTTGTTTTCACATATTTTTCCATTTTTTTTATATATTTCATATATTTATACTTATTGCTTGAAGATTACCAACTGCGGGATTTAATTAAAAGTAATTTTACCATGTCATCAGTTATGCGTAAAATTTCGTTCTTTCAAAAATTTTGCCTTGATTAGATTTTTTTTTTATAACAGACATCCGTTAAATGTGTATGCATTTTTAACTACCCCGTGTTGCCATAAGTACTGGACAAGAGCCCGTCTCTGTGGTAAATGATATTTTAAGGTTCACTGTAAACTGCCACACATCTTTCAGCAACTTGGAAAATTGCCACACATTGGAAAATTGCCACATGTTTTTCATTGATGGGCCGGGCACAAATTGCTGTTCCTCCGAGGAACACTTTGAATGTGTGGCAGTTTTCCAAGTTTCCGAATTATGTGTGGCTGGGGAAGGAACTGTTTCATTTGTCTGAATTTTCATGCCGGTTCATGCGCGTTTAAGGCAACTGCGCACAAAAGTTCAAAAGGAAAAGATGGCCGTTTCTTGGCCTATATTGAGAACTGAATTGGGAACTCCAAACTAATTTCGAGAAAACGTTCTATGTAAGCCAAGTTAGAATTGCATTTTAATTTTAAGAAATAAATTGCCGATGGATCTGAGGTACTTCAGTACTAAATTCAACCTTCATTCTCGCAATGGTGCGACTTGAAACGCCAGTGAGTTCTGCCGTAAGAACTGTTAATTCATTTGATTTATTCGGCGATTGTTTTCCCATCAATTTAGTGAAAACATTCATAATGATCACCTTAGCAGAGCTTCGTAGTGGTTTCCCAGGTTTATGCGGCTGAAATACACTCGAGTGACCGGCAGATGCCATTCGAAAAAACCGAAAAGACAGAAGAGTGTTTTAAAACAGCAATCAAGGAGAAACCAGGGGGAGAAACGCGAAATGCCTTCGGAAACACTTTTTTCGCCCTCATCCTTCCACTAATGATCCCCCACCCCCCACAGCAATAAATATCCCCTGGGTTGACAGCTTAACTCTGACCCAAACAAGAATGCTGTGACAGAGAACCATCAGTGACGTCACCAAAGCACGAATATCTGTATTTTTTAGAAATGCCGCTGAAACTGAGATCTGAATTTTTTAAATGCACACACACACAACGTATTGAACATCTGTGTCATTTCTAAGTGCCAGTTGAAGCTGGAGTACGAGCTTTTAGACCGGAACTATTTTATGCAGTGGAAGTATACACTCTGTAGCCTTCCTTCCAATGACAGGTTAAGTTTGCCCCGAGTATAGTCAAAAGGAGACTGCACACCAATGAGGTAACAATGATATTATTTTAACCCTATCATTCGTCTTCTATCAAGAAATAAGTTATGTGTTGTTTTATTTCGTATTTTAAATAAATGAGCCATTCACCCTCAGTATGATACCACCTGAACCTCTTTAAGAGGTTAGGGAGTCCGGATATCGTGGTTTTCAGCGAACTTGAAAAAAACGTGAAGAACAGAAGAAAAAATTACAGGACTTCTACGAATTTCTGCTAATGAATTTAATGTAATATGCCACGTAATAACGTTCATTAATTAACGTTGAATTTAACGTTTTTTGAACTGATATTAGTATTGGAGGAACTAACCTTTGAATCTCAGAGAACAGCCTAGTGATATGTACATATTTGTCCACCTTCCACTACATTTTACTTCATATATTGCTCCTTGCATTTTTAAAAGATTATATTCTCTTTGAACTATCCTTGTGAATTTTTTTTTTATTTTGTTGTCTAAACTTGGAGCTAGTCATATATTTTTTGCTAATCCTCTTTAATAAGATTAAATAAACCTTTGTAATAAGTAATTTTTGTAGTGAATTTGATTTCTTCTTTCTTAAGAGTTCTTTGTTGCTGAATTGTTTTGCATATTTTCTATTTTAATTTTAGGGTAGTTATTCTCTGTTCAGATGTCTTTAATTTTTTTTATGGGAATTTTTCATCTTTGCTGTGGAGACTATCATTTTTTTTTTTTCCAAGTACTTGGTGAGCAACATTTTTCTTAATTGAATATGGATGGTAGGAATTAAAATCCAGTAACTTGTTAGTATTCAAAGTTTTTTGAATAATTTTGTAAGGAATTTCTCTTCTTCTGAATAGTCATATCTAAGAATTAACTTTTTATCTTTCTGAATTTCCAAAATGAATTTGAGGAGGCATCTAATTCATTGAAATTATCTAGAATGTTTTCTGGAAAATCCTTTGCTGTGCTATCTATTATAAATAAAATGTCGTCCATAAATCTACTATATAGGCAAAAATATGCGAGTTTTATTAGGATTTTTTCTTCTAGTTTTCCCATATAGTAATTTGCTGAAAGTGGAGAGAGTGAGAGCCCATAGCTGGTTGAGACTTTTGAAGGAAACACTTTTTCTACAATTGAAAGTAGTTGTTTTACAAGGAGAAGATAATCATTTCAAAAAATTAACAATGGAGAAAATTGAAATTAGTTGTTACCATGCAGCATACTTGCCAACTTTTACAGATTATCCATAAAATTTACAGATTTTTGCTTAATTTTACTGATTTACGGATAGCAGTCTTTTTTTATGGATTTTTTAATATTTCGATTGCTCAATCGAAATATTTCAATCCCCTGCAACCAACCACTTAGATTTTCTACCAGACCTTACAAGCGCTGTGTGATGCGATGAAGTCATCTTTGACTCACTGGCGGCTTCGTGCGGAGCCATCAAGTATAACAAAGGCTCCGCTTCGCGACGTCGTGCAGTAGCTCTCTCTCCACGGGAGTGCTCAAGTGATGTGCCGACCAGAGTTCTCCAAAATGCGCAATTTTGCTTCTAGTATGCATCGAAGAGTGTGTTTACGCATCGAAATTTTACCAACGCATAAAAATACGCGTCAGGAATTTTTCTCGGCACGTAAAGGTACGCATCAAAGAATTTTACCAATTCGTTAAAATACGCATCGAAACTTTTAAAGCATCGAAGAATTTTACCAATTCGTAAAAATATGCATCGGGACGGTATTTCGTCTTTCAGAGACGGAAGTAAATGAAATAAAGATTTTTTCCGTAATCGTAATTTCTTTTTCCTGTGATGTTGCCTCTGTCCAGTATTGTTGTTATATATCATTTTATTCTATAAATATTTGTATTTCAGTTTGAAAAGGGAGGAAAAATTTCCGAAAACGGAAATTTGACGGCGAAAAAATTTTGCTGTAATCTTTACGCATGAGAGTGCGACGGCTTCTAGGAATTTCTCCTTTTCCGTCATAATTTGGGTAATCCTCGGGAGCGATACATAACTGAAGAGAAATTTTGAGGCAATTAGTAGTGATGGAGGATGTTTTGCACCTGAAACTTTCTGAACTTTTGAAAGAGGAAGTTTCATCTTTCAAAACTTTCGAAAACGGAAGTTAGATGCAGTGAAGATTTCTCCCGTAATGGTCATTTTATTTTTCACGTGATGTTTTTCTGTCTAGTATTGTTATTAAATATAATTTTATTTCATAAATATTTGTATTTCAACTTGAAAATGGAGGTTAAATGTCCGAAAACGGAAATCGGACGTAGCAAAGATTTCCCCCGTAACTGTAATTTTTTTTTCCCACAGTGATCAGAACATGTATTCTTAAATATTCCCCCCCCCCCCCCAAAAAAAAAGTTTTGCATTTCAGTTTGGTAAACGGTGGGGGAAGGGGGTGAGTCCGAAAACGAAACTGACGAAGCTGAAAAATTTGTAAAAATTGATGCATGGTGTTCAAAAGTATTTATATTTTCAAAATTATGCTACTAAGCTTTCATCTAAAATAGTGACAGCTGTCATGCATTCATGATGAATAAAATTGTCATTTAAGGGTTTTAAAAAAAAGTTAATAAAGAAATGGGAAAGGAAACAAAGATATCAGCACATAAAAATTTTAGTTTAGTATTGAAACACCACAGGTTTGTGAGGCTAACATTGAACAAAATTAAGATTTTACTTTATGGTTTGTTAAATTACTATTTTAAACACAGATTACTAGTTTAGTTATTGGGGCATATGCAGAGATTTTTACTGCAAATTTATTAATATGATTGTTTTGTTTTGTGGTAAATGGCGTTCGCGCAAAAGTCTTACTGATGCACATTTTCCAAAGTTTGCAAGTATGATGAAGAAATTGAAATTACTTATTACCATGAAGAAATTGAAATTACTTTCTTTATTGATCACTGCTAATAATTCTTGGTTTACTTCTGTAGCTGTATTGTCCTTTACATGACTAAGAACTATTGTTTTATTGTCCCTACTAGAACTGTTTGGAATTTAAAAAAATTGTTTTTTAAGGTTAAGATTGCTTAGAAATTTTCTATTTTTGTCTCGTATTCCAATTTTCAGCCACTCCTCTAAGTCTACTTTTACTAAATCACAAGATTTTTGTCAAGGTTAACCATAACCATGATAGTTATGAGGAAAAACGAGTGGCAACAAGTAAGTTCCTGAAGAAGGAGTTTTCTCCTAAAATTTGCAATATAAATTTGGAAAACTTTTTTCTAGAAAACTCCCTTAAAACATTTAGTTTTTTAAAATTATATTTTTGTTGTTCTGTCATTTTGTTGTATTTATTGTTGGTAAATGTTTTAAAACTGCTTAAATTTCTAAATGGACTATAAAATATTTACCAATGTTTGTGCTGATTAAATTAATATACGATATAGGCAGTGGCGTATCTTGGGTCTGAGACCCCAACAATCTCACTTCTCCTCCCCCCCCCACACACACACAGTACTGTTTTTTTTTAAATTACGAAATTTTATTTTTAACTGTTAAGTAATAGAAGTAACTTAAACTACTGCATGCTATTGCTAACATGATACCAAATAATTATGAACTACTACAAAACATTACAGAATTACTACATGCTATTGCTAACATGATACCAAATAATTATGAGGATTAGTATTTAAATACTTTATTTGTGCATGAACTCCATTCTTCTTTCCTTTTGTGTGAACTTGAGTATTACGTTTTCATAAAAAGTTTCTTCCGAGTAATTTTCCATATTTAAAAAGAATGTTTTTCTCTATTGACAAATCAGCCAAGTTGTTCGAATGTACATTCCCTTGTGTGGTTTTAAGATATATCTTGATTCTTTTTAATGCAGAAAAACTTTTGGAAGTTGTTGATGGAAACTTTAATATTAGGTCTGCTAATTTGTACACCTCACTAAACACAATATCCAATTTATTCAACTTTATGTAAGAAGTAATGTCTCACTGATTTGTTTTTCTATTCATCAAGGGAATAAAACACCTTCAGTGCATGTTTTAGTCAAGCTGTATCAAAATTTGAAGCATAGAGTTCTTTAAGTTCTGACAGTAGATGTTCAGGGAAGCTTTCATAAAATTTATCAAAATAGTTCCATCCAACAAAGCCACAAATTTAAGATATAATATCACTGATTTTAATTCATTAACACTTCACACAATTGAAACAACTCTCAAGAAACATGTGCTGCTACAGGCGGAAGCATGCGGTGACTGAGGAAGTCGAAGTCTTCTCTTTTCTGAGTGAACCGCTGTGCAGAGCAATAGTCCATTCACCTCCATACGGGCTCATTCATGTTGCCATGGAAACGCTAGCAGGTGATCATATCGGATATCTTTGAATTAGAACAGCGAAGACTCTAGAAGAGCTGCTTGCATTATGCCATTGGCTTCGCTCGCCAGACTGAGTCAAAGAAGCGAATCCGCACCGGGGTTTTTTCACAGAGAAAGCATCGACATATCTTAATGCTGTTGATAATTTACTTTTGTGTATATTTAATTGGCTTTTATTTGTGCATTCTCTGGGCTTTGCAGCCAGCCTAACTAGCCTGGAATATGCGCCACTGGATATAGGGTATGTAGCTACATTGTGGACACATTGTTCATGGTATGCTCTTTTGAAGATAATTACTCATTCCTTCATTTGAGTAAAATGATATTTGTACTATCAACACTTTTGTTAAAAAATTGTTTCCAATTTTGCTTTTAGAATATACCTTTAAATGCATGTTAAGCAAATGTAATTTGCTATCAATAATCAAGTACAAGGTTTTTGTGAAAGTTTTAATGAGACAGTATTTTGTACAGTAAAGTAATGAATAACCATCTTCAAGAACTTTATGTGTGAAATGTCGTTTGCAGTGTACTTATTTTGCATATGATGTTGATGTGTTTTATGTTTATTTAATAGAAATGGAATTGGAATCATATTTGAAAAGAAGAAAGTTACTGCATGAAGATGATGAGTTGCATCCCTTAGATCAAGAAGAGAAAACTAAAGAACTTCTCCATTCACCAGTGGAGAAATTTTCTGAACTGTACACTTTATCAGAAACCTTACGAGATGAAACAAGCCCAGAAAAGTTAGAATTTGCTTTTACACTTGGACTGAACCTGAATTCACCATCGAAGAAAGAAGGTGCATTGAAATTCCACTATGTTTTTTTTTTTTTTTTTCTTCTTCTTTGTTTTTTTTAATAAGATTTATAGGTTCTCTGTTAAGAATGACTATGGGATGGATACTGTCACCTTTTTCTTATCCACGTGAGAATGAAACCTTTAGCAGTAACTGCATTTGGGAGCTCAGGGGGAAGAGGGGGGTAAATTTTAAAGTAAAGTGTGTGATGGAAAGCAAAAAAACAAACATACATACATATCACTAAGCTGTTCTCTGAGATTCAGAGGTTAGCTCCAAAAAGAAATACAAACTACCAAATATTTTTACTTATTGTTGTCGTATCAAACTTCTCCATTTACAGCGATCTTGACATACAACTCGTGCTTCACTAATATCCATTACATGCAAAAAAACATGGAATATTTATTTTATTCCTTAAGGTGTTTAAATGAAGATGCGTGTCTGAAATACTGTTGCATTATTTTCTATGTGCAAAGTCAAAAACATTGCACATTTAGTGTACTACTCACATTATAATGCTATAAATTTATGTACTACATTGCACCTATGTGGTAGCGTTATTTTTTACATCTGAAACCAATAGCTTTGGTACCTTATAGTGTATTGATATGGTCAAGTAATAAGTTTAAAATAATGTTACTTCTAGCTGCTTAAAATACATCCTCTCAAGTTTACTTGAAACTAAAATACAGTTATGTACTTTTCAATCAAGATATATCATTTCTAAAATCTATAGTTCCTGGCTCTGACAAAATGATAAGTCAGAAAGAATTATTGGTATTTGGATGTTTGTTTCTTAAATACATGAATGTGTAGGTTTTGCCCCAAATTGTACATCAAAATAACACAAGAAACATATCTTAAACGCATCATAGAAACTCATCACCATCAAATATGTCTTAATTCAAAAGCATATAATTTTCCATATGTCGCATGACTATATATGTTTGCATGTTTTGTGTTGAAGGTAAACCACAGATGTAAAAGTGCCATGTAAGCATACTGATGTACTTACATCAGGGTTCCCACTCAACCTGGAAAACAGGAAAAACCTGAAATTCTCAGGGAATTTGAAAATGGTTCCAAAAATCAGGGAAAACTCAGGGAAAATTACCCCTTTTTTTTTTTGTAAAAATCAATGGATACTTTATTTTGCCAAAAAAACTTATTTTTTCAAGATTTCAAACTTTTGCTTGCAATTATTGCCTGCCTAGAATTTGGTAGATCTTACTTTCAGTTATATTAAGTATTTCCTTTATTCTCTAAAAAAAGGTGCAAAATTATTCTTTTTTAAATTGCCAGTTATTAAGCTTTTGTTCAATTTCTGCAGGCAGTTGTTATAACATGGAACAATTAGGCACAATGGCTCCTGCTTGAAGAAACACTTCACAACAGAGCCAACCAAATGATGGATCAAAGTCCTTTGTCTGTTGGTTCTCTTGAAACAATGTTTCTTTGAACAGAACCATTCCATCATTAAGCTTAGTTGCATTGTGTTATAGAAAAACTGAAACTATTCAACTGACAGATTTTTTCTTACATATGACCTGTTTCTATGGGAATGTATTTACAAATTTCGTGTGGGTAGTATTCACAAAAGTTCATAGACCTTTGGTACAGGAAATAATGTACACAGTTAGTTGTTATTAATGAAAAGCAGGTAATTTTATAAAGACAAATTACGTAAAGAATTTACAAGTGTGTGCTTTGGTGAGAAAAATGAATGGAATGGAATGCAATGTAACAATTCTTTGCAACATGCCACTATGGAAAACTTAAAAAAACCACCTGGAGAACCTGGAAAAGTCAGGGAATTTTTTTATTGCTTTTGAGTGGGAATCCTGTACATCCATTTTGTGAAAAGGAGTGTGATTACCTCAAGTGGCAGTGCATGCTTCAAAACTGTTGTCCCATGCTCAAGCTGAGGAAGTTTTTCCTATCAGAATGGTAACAACTTTACTTTCTGGAGGAGAAAAAAGTTAAACAGTGGCAGATGGGGCAATTGAGGGAATCACCAGCCCCGTTCCTGAAAAATAAACTAGACCTGACTTTTTTTTCTTTTTCTTTTTTTTTTAAATATATGCAGATAAAGTATGTGATTTTTCCTGGTGAAAATCAACTGAAACAAGATTTTATCAATATCATATTTTAAAAAATGAACAATGGAATTATGTTCTATAAATCCAAAACTTGTTCCTTCTCTAGCACGAATAGCAGCCTGTACAAACCGAGGCATCGACTCCTCCAGATGCTGGAGGGTTTCCGAGGGGTAATGCCAGACATTCCTGTTGCAGCATTGCGCAAAACAACGCCTGTGACGTTAGCTAGGGATCTATGGATCTGAAGTTCCGTTCCACAGCATCGCAGAGAGCTTCCACAAGGTTTAAATCCAGTTACCTCTGGGCTACTGGATGGTTCCATACTCAGATAAGTGTTCTTTGAGTCATGCCTGGGTGGCTGTGGCCCTGTGGGATGGCTCATTGTCCTGCTGAAATCCGTGGAACATGGACCGACATCGAAAGACCATCGACTGCAGGATGCGCAAAGGGCATGAAAGCATGTAGGTGATCAACCAGCACATATTGGTAGTGTGCAGTAGTTAAGGACCTCTCCATTCACACTCGGGAACCTAATGTCTCCAGATACCCAAGAAAAGGCTCCCAAGCCATCACAGAGCCGCCACCACCACCTTGAAAAGAGCCTACCTGGCACAAGGCCATTGCCTCATGCTGTTGATGCAACATCAGCACCTTCCTGTCAGCTCTTTTCAGCCAAAAATGGGATTCAACTGACCACACAACACAGGGCTACTGTGCAGAGGCCCAGTTTTGATGTTTCCAGCACCAAGTGAAGCATAATGTCCGGTGACGAGTAGTCAATAGTGGCACACGAATAGGGTGTTGGCTAGCGTACTCCAGGGTATGCAGCAGGCGCCATACTGTTTGCTCACTGACACTGCTTGGATCTCCAGCATTTAACCTGGGTGTGATTTGTGCCGCCATTGCCAAGCAGTCGGTCTGTATGAGCCTGAACAGTCTACCTCGTCCCCAGTCATCAATGGTGTGGAGTTGGCCACCGCTTGCTCTCTGGGCTCTGGTACATGTGTTGATGGTGTACTCGCTGTACACCTTTGATACAGTTGCCCTTGGAAACCCTTAGTTTCTTACCACTTGGACGATAGAATGACCCATCTGTCTTGTGCCAACAGTGAGTCCACAATCAAAGTCGCTCAGATCACCACGTTTTTCCCATGTCTGTCGATTGCAATACACTGTTGGAAAGCCCTGCTGTTCGCCTATTGATCATCTGCATTCTGTTTTGGTCTGTTCCCCTCTGTGCTGGGGATGCCCATATTAAATGCCCCTCACCCCTATTTCTAATGCTTTGTCTACTGAGGGTACACCCACATACGTATATGCATGTGTACACACATGCATGTATACAATACATGTATATATCTTAAATTTAGCTTTCGTCTGTCCTTTATCAATCAAATTGCCACCCCTGTTCCATTGTTCTGGATCCGCCTTTGAACAATGGGAAGTTTTTCGTGGAGTTAAGAGCTTGTAGTTGGCCTTTGCAGGGAATAATGTACAAATTTAAGCGGGTTAAAGTTCAGCAGTAACATTGCCAGCCACTCTATTCATTAAGTATTGTGGGACTTCTGGTACCACTCTAGGCTGTGCAGAAAAGATATTTATCTTCAGTTTTGCATACCTTCATGCCAGTATGGAGTTCAGGAGTACTTTCACATGGATCATGGTAAAAAATGGAAGGAAGAAAAAATAAACATTGCAGTTCTCAGCAAATTTTCTCTATCTCTTTCTGTCCATCACAAGATTTCATGCTTCTGACTTATTGCTTTCTCAATTATTAGTGAAGCTGAGTCTTATTCTCAATCCAGAACTGGTTGAACAATTCTTGGATTGCTAATAAGATTCACTTTTGTGGCACAAGGGCAGTTCCTGACATTATATGTTCTCTAACACTGCCATTGTTACAAAATGTCCTTGATTATACTTCAGCCTGGTAAAACCTGTTCTCTTACTTAATGGATGGTTTAAGGGTTATGATATCTAACATCTGAAAAATCTGTTGTCCAAAATAGGACATGTCTTGAATCTTTCAGAAAAACAACTTGCTACTTAAGTATTTTTCTTTTTTTCCCATCTAAATCATTAAATTAACAATTAACCGTTATTGTGCTTTGAAATAAAATTCTGTTTAATCAAAATTTCATGTGCAAATAATTTTTTTTTTTTTAAAGTTCTCTGTAAATCATCAAGATCGTCAAAAACCATTGTTGATCCAATGCCCGATGTAGGTCCTCCCAAGGTTCATACACAAGTCTGTATATTAAGCTTTCCTCTCCCATCTCATAGCCCACACATTTTCTTATCTTGTCTACTCATCTTCCATGTAGTTTTTCTGTAGGCCTTTTCCAGTTTCTTGCTATCCAGTCCAGAATTAAATTACTGTGGTGTAGCAATTGCCCATTTTTCATGATATGTGCTCTGCCCATTGACACTTTAGATTCTTTATCTTCATGGTGATATCTGACACTCTTGTCAGTTCTCAGATCCAGAAGTTTCATTTCATATCTTTCCATGTAATTCCCAGTATACATCTCTCCATACTTCTTTGGGCCATCTGTAGTCTTTAGATTTATGATATTGTTAATGTTCAGATCTTGTGATGGCATGTAAGAACTGGAAAGGTACTCTGGTTGAATATTTTCCATTTAAGTCACAATGGAAATTACTCTTAAAATTATGCTGTTCTTTCCAGTAGCATTCCAGCTCAGTTTAATGCATCTATTATTTTTTGCCTGGAAATTGCCATATGGGTCAAGATAAACACAGCTGTCAACTTACTTTAGTTCTTTATCATCAACTGAGATGTTTTCTTTCCTTGCAAAATTTTTGTACGTGGTTATTGTCTTTTGTAGGTTCATCTTTTAGACTGTATCTTTGTTCTTATTGGCAAGTTCTTGAATCCTAAATTTCCATTTTTTTTAAGGTTTCATTTGGGAAAAAGAGTTCATTATACAAAATGTTTCAGCCTGTGTAAATTCCATAAGTAGATTTCCATGGTCATCTCTATTTCTGACCCCACTTATGTTTCATTTGTTTGTTATTGTCCAGTTCATGCATTAAAGTCTCCAGTGATTATTGAAGTGTTTCCTTCCCTAGTTATTATTCATTTCAAAGTTCCTCATAGAATTGTTCCATCAGGATGGATAGAAGTTGAAGCATAGGCTTGGATGAACTTCAGTTGGTGCTTATTAGTGAGCTGGACAACTGGTTTTGCAACTTTGTCCAAAGAATTTTCACACTTTAAAACATTTTTAGTCTCTTATTAAGGATGAATCCAACTCTCTAAGTACACCTTAGGAGTTATCTGTTTTTGTTTGATTGCTGTTTATGTTACTGATTAGTTCACTCCCAAAAATTATCTCGTCTGTGTAAAGAAAAAAAAAAAGACATGCCTACCTCCTTCCCATGCAGATATGGAATCCAGAAAAGTTGACCTTAATTTTCAGAAGTTCATGTTACTATTTTAAGACAAGTAACTATCCATAGTCCCAAACTTTTGCAGGTTATCTTTTTTGATCTGATTCAATTTCCAGTAACAAGGCTCCAAAGAAAAGGAACTGTATATTTTCTGTGTGGACACAGAGTAATTTGACCTTCATTGTTTGTCAAAAGTAGTTCAAAGTAAGGTAAGCAATCTATAGGATAACTTTTTCTTAAAGTTGCCCTATTGTTCTATGATAGTTTCAAAAACATTTTTTAATTCTTTTTTTAACAATGTTATTTTGCATTATCTATGAGACCTACAAGTTGTCTAAATACACTACTCTAACTACTTTACATGCCTTTACACAGCATCAGTCATAAAAAAAAATAATAAAAGGAAAGAAAGCCTGAAACTTGGCTGTGACTCTTTCACTAAAAGAAATTGGGTTCACCGATTTTCTCTGATCAGAAACAAAAAGAAACTGCTGATGACGTTTTAGTTTCTTTCATCAATGGTCGGTTTTAGTGAGAGATTGGTTTTTTCCTCCTTGGGGCGCTCCATGGGCAACAATGGCACACAGTACAGCAACAAGGCCCTCTGTGAATCTTGGAGAGGTACCAGCTAGATCTGTGTGACATTGGCGAAAAGACCCCAACTCACTGGGTTATATTCTGAAATCCTTAGGTGGAATGACCAATTGGAACCCTCAGCTGTGGGCTAATCCCCCGCACTGATGAACTTCCCTTATTACAAAGACTCAAAGAATGCTAAAAAAGGACTCAAGTGTGGGATATGGTGGACCTACTACACTTGAGAAGGATGGTCCACCACGGAAACAATACAGAACTGGCAAAGGCACTAGAAAGAGATCTCGGCTGAGTGAGTGTAATATTGGTGAGTGTAAGATTGGTGTATGGAATATTAGAAGTATAAATGGAAAGATAAATGAGGTGATTGAAGAAATGAATAAGTATAGACAGGATGTGCTGTGTGTAAGTGAAACTAAAGAGAAAGAAATTGGGATTGAAGAAAATAATAGAATGGTGAATGTGTGGTCTAGAATGATGGATAATGTGCGAGGACAGGCTGGTGTAGGTGTGATTTTAAGTGAAAAGGTGAAGAACAACTTGATCCATTACGCCTGCATTAGTGAAATAATTCTTTGGATATGTCTGAAAGTGAAACTTCAGAGAATAGTAATTGTTGTAGTGAATTCTCCTTGTGACTCGGAACCTTCTGATAAGAAGAAAGGTTTTTGGAATGAGCTACAGGCAGTTTTGAGCCAGTTTGGTACTAAAGAGAAAGTTATAATAACAGGGGATTTTAATGCTAGAGTAGGTGTTCAGAATGGGATTTCTGAAAATATTTTGGGTAAGTTTAATGATACTGGTGTGAATAATAATGGTGAAAGGTTAGTTGAGCTCTGCGTTGAAAATGGATTGTAGGTATCCAATACATTTTTCAATTACTAGTACATCCACACATACACTTGGGAAAATCGTACTCTGGGACAAAAGAGTGCAATAGGTTTTGTTGTTTGCGATCAACATCTGAAACACTTGTTTGTTGACACTCATGTGATGAAAGGTGTAGATATTGGCTCTGATCATTACTTGTTAGTGTCACGAGTGAAACTGATTATTGGCTATAGAAAGAGGAATAGGAAGAGGCCTGTGATGAAAAGAATAAAGGTTTAAAGGCTCCATGAAGAATATCAGCACTACTCTGAATTATTCAGAAAATGACTAAATGAGTTGAAGTCTTGTGAAAGGGATGTAGAAAAGAAGTGGGCATATTTTAAGAACTGCATTGTCACTGCTGCTGAAGAGGTCTGTGATGCTGCAATGGTAGATAACAGAGGTGATGCTTGGTGGAACAGTGAGATTAAAGAAGAAGTTAAGAGAAAGAAGGAAGCATATTTGGGATGTTGCAAGGTAGAGTTTTTGAGGATGAATATCACTGTAAGAAGCATAAAGCAGCCAAGCTGGTTTGCCAGAGTAAGGCAAAAGATAGGAAGGAAAAGGTGGAAAGGCGTGAATCGGCTTTTTGGAAAGATAGAAAAATTTTCTGGAAGTACATAAGACATAGGAAAAACAGGGGAAATAAAATTCTAAGTTATGTGAAGAATAGGATCGAAGAAATGATATGGGAGCTCAATGAGTTAAGTGAAAGATGGGGTGAATAATTCTGTGAGTTATTAGAGCATAAAAGCAAAGGTGATTCTGAAGCAGATGATGTCACAGTGAGAGATGAAAGTACAGGAGGAATCTCAGGAGAAGTGTGTAAAGTTTTAAAATCTCTTCAGAATGGAAAGGCTCCAGGAGTGGATGGCATAATTGCTGAGGTGGCAAAATATGGTGGTGACTGTAATTGACTGGTTAACTAAAATTTACCAGTTGTGCTGAGAATTAGGAATGGTCCCTCGGGATTGGAAGGATGCTATCATTGTTCCTTTGTATAAGGGAAAGGGTGATGAAACTAAATGCAAGAACTTTCGTGGTTTCAGTTTGCTGAGTGTGCCAGGGAAAGCATTTGGAAAGATTGTTATTGATAAGGTACGGGGTCTTACATCAGAGAAGGTATGGAATGTGCGGAGTGGCATTACGCCTGGTAAGGGCTGCACTAACCAAATTTTTGCATTATGTTTGTTGATTGAAAAGTATCTGTCTGTTGGTAAGAAAGTTTTTGCTGCCTTCATCGTTTTAGAGAAAGCTTATGATTGAGCAAATAGGACTCTTCTGTGGAAGGTACTGAATAAATATGGTATCAATGGGAATCTACTCAATAGTGTGAAAGCCATGTACACTGTGTATGCTGAGTATGCTGGCTCTAGAGCATGTGTACGAGTAAATGGTGTTGTATCAAAATGGTTTTCTATTGGAGAAGGAGTCAGACAAGGCTTTGTAATGTCACCATGGCTGTTTAATACATTTATGGATGTGTGATGCCAAAGTGGACAATACTAGGTAATATCTTGGTATTATCAGGGTGTGTAGATTGCTGTATGCTGATGACACAGTCCTGTTGGCAGAGAGTAAAAGCAAGTTACAGAGTATGCTGGCCCAGATGTACAAAGTTTGTATGAATTTCAAACTGAATATAAATAAGAGAAAAACCAAAGTTATGGCTTTTGAGTGAGGAACTGTTAGTACTGAATGCAGGATAAGTCTAAATGGCACAGTTATTGGCGAGGAGAATGACTTTGTATATTTGGAAAGCACATTTGACAGAGAACAAATTAAATGGTGAAATTAGTAGGCGAGTGAACTCTTCATTAAAAGTCATAGCTGCTTTAGGAGGAGGATTTTACAGAAATAATGGGTCAGTCATATCCATCCAATAAAGCAAATTATTATTGGACACATTCATGTTTCTTTTGTTTTCAGCACACGAATGAGGAAGTTTGACTTGTTCAAAATGTTTGTTACTGTTGTCTTTGACTATCGCAAATCAGGGGGGGCAAAACGCACTATAAAAATAATGTTATTACTGTAAAGTTTTTAGTGTAAGTATATATGTTTCACATTAATTTACTTGCAAATGTTAATTTTGTTCTAAATGTGTTTTAATTTTTCACAGATAAAAATTTGCACTTTCTATAGAGCTAAGATTCAAAGCTCAAAGTCCGTAGCGAAGTGTTTTCAAAAGAATACAAAATTCACACCTAATGTATTTCAGTAGAAGATTTCTTATTGCTTTAATGCAAGATCATATGCTTCACATAGCTCCATATTTTCTGCTTCATAATATATCGATTGAGTTCCAAGTCATAAAGATTAACTGTAGCATGAAAGTAATGAACAAATACTGTAAATAAACACACACACACACACACACACACACACACACACACATACATACATACATATGTATACTGTATGGATGTGTGTATATAATTATTAATACATGAAATACACACTACTGTTAATTTTCATTATAATTATACTGATGCTATATTTCCTGCAAGAACACAGTAATTTTGACCTTCATCGCTTGTGGAAGTGCTGTGGTAAACACTGAACATCGCACATGCAAATACTCGTAAAATCAGCTCTTTTACACCAGCAAAACTAAATCTAGAAACTAAAACTGTCTGTAAATTGTTAACTAAATTATTTACCTTGAATATCTATAAGAACATCAAATATTTTGGCACATGAAAAACAATCTTCAAACTGAATTATTGCATATTCAAGTATGGGCAAATTATTGGTAATTGAAGTATGGTCACTACATTCCACTTGAGAAATATTTATTGAAAGGTTAATTAGTTTAATTGCAGGTGTATTGATTAGATATTTACTAAAGCTTAACTAATGGTACTGAAAAGGCATGATTATCATAATAAATTAATGATAACATGTAATTCATTTGATAATGATGACACATAAAAATATCCACAGCAATAGTAATCAATCATAGCACTCAAAATTCTACTTCACCTAAAGAACTGGTGACTCAGCAGAAACTAATGGGACTCATTCAAGTTGTTTGGTATGAAGGTATTGCAAGAGCAATCCTGCCTGAGAAGCCCAGACACACAACTCGGCCAGAATAGGCTGAGCAACAGGCAAGCTTTCGTCCTTCCTGTAACACCTCCAAGCTCAAAACACTCCTGTATTGCAATGTGTTTATATGTGGGCAGGGAGGCCAAAAGTGGGGCATATTCTGGAAGAAATGTTTCATCTCTCTGAACTTTTCTTGGAACCAGTATGGTCTTGTAATTAAACGCAAAAAAAATTGAACACATCTAAATACACTTTTACATCGAAGTTACATTGTTTTAATTAAACACATTAAAATCACTTGTCTGCATTCAGAGATGAATGATCGTCCATGTTCAATGAAAAATGATTATGGTTATTTACACTGAGGGTTTCCCTTTCAGACTGATTTTTGTTGCAATCTGTGGAACAGGTGCTGAGATGCCCATCCTCATCTTGCATTCCATGGCTGATGGGTTCCACCACTTTTACTGGACTTGTGAAGAGATCATCTCGCCCGTCAATAATCTCCTAAACCAGTTTAACTATCCTCTCCCTGGCCCTTGCGAACTGAATAAGGTTGGAGATGGTCTTAGTATTTGTGGTTCTGGGAATGAGAACCACTTTTCTCGTTGACAAAGCAGCACAGTCGAAAATCAAGTGAGTCGCATCCACGGTCTCAACCCCACAGCCACATGCTCTCTTCCTAATTGCAAAATTGCTAAAATATTCCGAAGAGGTGCTGTGCCCCATATACTTGATTAAGAAGCCTATCTGATTGTATTCCGATAGTTGAGAGCTTGGGGAAAATCACGAGTTTTTCTCCCCATATTTCCTCCATCCCACCTTCTCTGCCACTTTTCAGATAGACTGTCTCATCCTTGTCCGCCCGCATGCTCTGGAATGGTGTGTTCATAGAAAAGTCCACCTCACTTTTTCTAGTTGCTTCTCTTGCTAACTGATCTGCATGTTCGTTCCCACTGGTTTCAACATGGCTCTGAACCCAGTGGAAGCTCATGTCACCACTGGAATTGCTCTTCAATGAAGTTTTGATTTTCCTCACCAGAGGTTTCTTACATCTGAATTTTCTCAGTGCCTTCAGAGCAGACTGGCTGTCTGAAAACACATTTATGCTTCCAGCACTTCTGTTCAGTAAGGCCCAAACAGATGTTTCCCTAATCACCAGAAGCTCTGCTTGGAAGACAGAAGCATTCCACATTTGTTCGTTTCGCATACACCTTATTGCCCTTCGATAGTGTGCGAAACCCTGCTCCAACCTGGTTGTTAATCTTTGAGCCATCTGTGAAAAATTCTCCTTACTACCCCTGGTGGGTGGGAGGGCAATCTTCAAGGGACAGAACTCTTTGGCTCGATGTACTGTCCAGTTAATCTTGAAAAAGTGCTGTTCATGTGTTAGAACTTCTACAGTGTCCCAAGCACCTTATGTCTAGTATTTTGAATATTTCTGTCCAAACCTGTTTTGTTTGTCAAATTTTTAATTGCAGCTTTATGTTCTACCAATCTGGTCTTAAGCTGTCTGCCTGTTTCTCCCACATAGCTGAGACCACACTCACATTTTATATTGTAGACCATACTTTCCTGTAAAAGGATATTTTCTTCTTTTCGTTTTGATTTTGGAAGGTAGTTACTGATTTTATTTTGTAATCCGGGAGCCAGTCTGATTAGAAATTTCTCACTAATCCTCTGAAGTTTTTTAAACAGCCCTCTGTCGTAAGTAACTTCTCTAGTTAACTGAAACTTAGTTTTTGATCTCTGAATCTTTTCTTTTTTATTAAGAATCTTGTTGACTAGTAGAAAAGTGTAATTATTATCTTCCAAAAACGTTTTTCAGTTTGTCCTTTTGAGCATGTTTTAACAATTCTGAAGAATTTAGAACATTAACTTTTCCCAAAAATTGAGTGGCCAAGTTTGTTTTTATGAAATTAGGGTGATTTGACTGGATAGTCTAACATTTCATTATTGTTTGTAGGTTTCTTGTATAACCTTGTTTCAATTTTTCCTTCTTTAACTACTAAAGTAAAGTCCAAAAAATTTAGCTGATTATCTTTTTGCAGTTCAATGGTGAATTGTAAATTTTCATCCACGGAGTTGAACCAGTCTAGTATGTCATATTGGAAGAGAGACATTTTTGTTGTCTATAATGAAAATATCATCATCCATATACCTTGCATAAAGACTGAAGATAGAAGGAGTAATCAGAACCTTTTCTTCTAGTTTTCCTATGTAGTAATTTGCAAGAAATGGTGCAACTGGTGAGCCCATTGCTAAACCAGAAGTTTACTTGTAGAAATTGCTGCCAAATTGAAAATTGCTGCCAAATTCAAAAGGAGGAAATTGGGGTAGGAGAAGTGAATAGCACGGTGAGTGTGTGGTCTGCAGTATTGGATAATATGAGAGGACAGGCTGGTGTAGGTGTGATTTTAAGTGAAAAGATAAAGAACAACTTGATTCATTATAGTTGCATAAGTGAGAAAATTCTCTGGATTCGTTTGAAAGTGAAACTTCAGAGAATTGTAATTGTTGTAGTGTATGCTCCTTGTGACTCGGAACCTTCTGATAAGAAAGATGATGTCTGGAATGAGCTAAAAGCTGTTTTGAGCCAGTTTGGTGCTAAAGAAAAAGTTATAATAGCAGGGGATTTCAATGCTAGAGTAGGTGTGCAGAATGCAATTTCTGACAATGTTCTGGGTAAGTTTAATGATCCTTGTGTGAATAATAATGGTGAAAGATTAATTGAAGTCTGCATTGAGAATGGTTTGTGTGTATCTAATACATTTTTCACCCACAAGTATATACACACATATACTTGGGAAAATCATACTCTTGGTCAAAAGAGTGTGATAAATTTTGTTGTTTACGATCAGCGTTTGAAACACTTAGTTGTTGACACCCATGTGATGAGAGGTGCGGATGTTGGTTCTGATCATTACTTGGTAGTGTCACGAGTGAAACTTAATGTTGGTTGGAGGAAAAGGAATAGGAAGAGACCCAGGATAGAAAGAATAAAGGTTGATAGGCTCCTTGAAGATCATCAGCGGTACTCTGACTTACTCAGAGAACGACTGAAGGATCTGAAATCTTGTGAGAGGGATGTAGAAAAGAAGTGGGAATGTTTTAAGAACTGTGTTGTCACTGCTGCTAAAGAGGTCTGTGGCACCACAATAGTGGGTAACAATAGAGGTGATGCTTGGTGGAATAGTGAGATTGATGAGGCAGCAAAGAAAAAGAAGGAAGCCTATTTAGGGATGTTGCAAGGTAGAGTCTCTGTGGATGAATATCGCTGTAAGAAGCGTGATGCTGCTAAGCTGGTTCGCCACAGTAAGGCAAAAGATAGGAAGGAGAAAGTGGAAAGGCATGAACTGGCTTTTTGGAAAGATAGAAAGTCCTTCTGGAAATACATGAGACTCAGGAAAAATAGGGGAAACAAAGTTGTAAGTTGTGTGAAGAATGAGATCGGGGAAATGATATGGGAGCCCAATGAGTTAAGTGAAAGATGGGGTGAATACTTCTGTGAGTTATTAGATCAGGAGAGCAAAAATGATTCTGAGACTAATGCAGATGATGTCACAATGAGGGATGAAAGCACAGGAGGGATCTCAAGAGAAGAAGTGTGTAAAGCTCTAAAATCTCTTCAGAATGGTAAGGCTCCAGGAGTTGATGGCATAACTGCAGAGATGTTGAAGTATGGTGGTGATTCTATAATTGACTGGTTAACTGAAATTTGCCAGTTGTACTGGGAGTTAGGAATGGTCCCTCGGGATTGGAAGGATGCTATTATTGTTCCTTTGTATAAGGGAAAAGGTGGACAGACTGAATGCAAGAACTATTGTGGTATTAGCCTACTGAGTGTGCCAGGGAAAGTGTTTGGTAAGGTTGTTATTGAAAAAGTACGGGGTCTTACATCATTGAAAGTGTGGGATGTTCAGAGTGGTTTTATGCATGGTAAAGGCTGCACTAACCAGATTTTTGCATTACGCATGATGATTGAAAAGTATCTGGCTGTTGGGAAGAAAGTTTTTACTGCCTTCATAGATTTAGAGAAAGCTTACAACCGAGTGAATAGGACACTTTTGTGGAAGGTATTGAATGAATATGGTGTTACTGGGAATCTACTTAATAGTGTAAAAGCCATGTATGCTGGTAGTAGAGCTTGTGTACGAGTGAATGGTGTTTTATCAAAATGGTTTTCCATTGGTGCAGGAGTTAGACAAGGTTGTGTAATGTCACCATGGCTGTTTAATATATTTATGGACGCATGCATGCGTGATGCCAAAATAGATAATAGTGGTTTATGTCTTGGTGATATCCGTGTGTGCAGATTGCTGTATGCTGATGACACTGTCCTGTTGGCAGAGAGCAAAAGTGAGTTGCAGAGCATGTTGACTCGGATGCACGAAGTTTGCATGAAATTCAAACTGAGTATAAATAAGGGAAAAACCAAAGTTATGGTGTTTGAGAGAGGAATGGGTAGCACTGAATGTAATGTAAGTATAAATGTCACTGTGATTGAACAGGTGAGTGAGTTTGTGTATTTAGGAAGCATGTTTGACAGAGAGAACAAGTTGGATGGTGAAATCAGTAGGCGAGGGAATTCTTCTTTGAAAGTCATAGCTGCTCTGCGAGGTTTTCACAGGAATGATGGGTTCTCTAGAGAGTCCCGCATGACTGTGTATGAAACAATAATTGTTCCTACTCTGATGTATGGCAGTGAAACCTGGGTACTGCAGAAGAAGCATAGGAGTCGTCTGTGTGCTGGAGAAATGCGTTACTTACGTGGGGTTTGTGGTAAGACACGATCTGATTGTGTGAGGAATGAAGATGTATTGCAGTTGTGTGATGTAAAGCAAAATGTTGTTAGCAAGGTGGAGACCAATATGCTTCGGTGGTTTGGCCATGTTGAAAGAATGAGTGACGAAATGCTTACTAAGAAAATATTTTCAACCCAAGTGGCAGGAAGGAAAGGCAGAGGAAGGCCAAGGAAGACATGGCTGGATCAGATTCAGGAGTGTCTGCATGAAAAAAATATTATGAGTATGAAGTATAAAAGATCTTGTGTAAGGCGTGTAATGGATATCAGTGAAGCACGAGTTGTATGTCAAGATCGCTGTAAATGGCAAAGTTTGATACGACAACAATAAGTAAAATATCTGGAAGTTTGTATTTCTTTTTGGAGCTAACCTCTGAATCTCAGAGAACAGCTTAGTGATATGTATGTATGTATGTTGAAAATACAGTGATGGAAAGTTTGTGCCGAACTGTGCCAATTTTATTATCTTGCACCAAACTGCTACAAATTACAAAAAAAATTAATATTTGTACCCAACTGCACCGAAACAGCAATCCACAGCAAACACTGCCAAGCAAAAAAAATGTTTTCACGGCAAAAAATGCCATTTTAAACGGCGAATCGAGTGACATTTTTTTAAGGTCTGCACGTAATTTGGTTAAACGTATAACAATGCTTAATCAACACGTACCACCAATCCCAACATTTCGGAACATTTTTCACCCACCTTCTAATTCGTTGTTTTTTCGGCATAAGTGATGAATAGGTTTCGCGATGTAAATGGAGCTTATGGAGGAGTTTTGTTGTAATCATGTGGTATATACGAGAAATGATGCTGTATGTTATGAAATCCTGATAGATTGTTTACAGATGGTTTGGTGGTCCTTAAGATTTAAGAGTGATGCACAATTGAGATTGTTTACATGTTGTTTCCTGCTCTTTGAGATGGCGCAGTTATTCCATTTCGAGCAAGGTGCGCGATTATGTAAATACGGCATAAGGTTAGTCGTTAGCTATTTTGTTGATGCGAAAGACGAATGAAAATGGCTCTCCCATAGCAGGATACGATGGTTCTGTTTCTAAAGGATTCATAGGCTCAGAGATGCCAACTTTTACGGATTTTCACTGCGTCTTAACGGTTTTACGGAAGTCACCAAAAAAAATACAAAAAAGCTCACGCAAGATCCCTGCGCGCAAATTTCTATGTTTTACCGTGTTTCGGTCGAAAAAACGCACTTTACAGATAGTCCTTTATGCCTTCAATGTTCTGCCTTCCCCCGCCAACGGAGGCAGATTTTTGTCAAGTGATTTCCCGTACAGCCATTTGAGAGTACCGTGCGCAAAAGCAGAGATTCTGGAGCTCAACTCAGCGCCTTTTGCAAACTTTTTACATTGATTACATGTAGCTTTGTGCTTGTAAAAATTTCGGTACAGATGTTTTAATCCCTTCCATGCCGCCCCGGTGGCGCAGTGGTCTAAGGCAATGGCCTCTGATCATTCGTCCGAAAGGGGTCTGGGTTCGAATCCTGGTGAGGCATGGATGTTGTGTTTGTCTTACGGCACTGGCTCTCTCCCTTCCCTGGAACCAGTGACCCTAAATTAGGGACGGGCGACTGCTTATAGCCCATTGAGTTGCTCACAGTGGTGGTTAAACCTCCAATCAAAAAAAAAAAAAATCCCTTCCACTTGACTGTTGAGTGACATCCAACATTACAAAATCGCTGAATAGCTTGCACACCCACTGCGCCGATTACACCTCTATAGCTCACATGTCAGTGCTCGCGAGCCATTTCTTTTTCACCGAATAGAGGAAAAGAAACGTCATCGGCATGTTGGGTGTCACCGGCCATGCAGATGACGCTTCTATAGCTCTCATGTCGGTGCTCATTAGGAATTTCGTTTTTGCCGAATAGCTCGGGTGTTATCAGCCATGCCTATGACGTCTCTATAGATCGCGTGTCTGCGCTCGCGAGAATTTCTTTTTCACTGAATAGCTCGTGTGCCGGGTATCGTCTGCCATGCCTATGACGCTTCTATAACTTGTATGTCGGGGCTTGCGAGACGATTCTTTTTGCCGAATATGTCGAGTGTCACTCTCCATGCCTCTATAACGTGCATGTCGGCGCTCACGAGACATTTCTTTTTTGCCGAATAGGTCGGGTGTCATCCGCCACACCCATGACATGCTTCTATAGTTTGTGTGTCAGGACTTGCGAGACATTTCTTTTTCGCTGAATGTCTGGTGTCTTCCTCCATGCCGATGGCACCTCTATAGTTCGCATGGCAATGCTCGGGAGACATTTCTTTTTCGCCGAATAGCTCGCGACTTGATGCCTTTATAGCTTGTATGTCGGGGCTGGTGAGCCAAAGCTGAGCTTTCACTGCTAAATACTGCAGAAAAAAAAAAAAAAAAAGAAAAACGAGTGCTGGGTGAGTATGGGTGAAAAATTATTTAAGTGGAAAGGGTTAATTTAGATTAAAACAAAATGAAATGTAGCAGTGAAACAGCTATGACAACAAAAAGAACGAAGTCAGATGAAACTTATCGGCAAGTGTATCCCGATATATATATTCTTTACTATATATATATATATATATAGTAAAGAATGGCCTTTTTATGAAGCATCTAAAGTTTTGCCGAATCATGTTTTGTGCGCCATGCGGCTGCAATTTAAGCCTAGCACGTGGCAGCCGCGGAGATTGTAGGCATCGTGCGGAAAGCAAGAAGCACAAAGATCATGTCAAGAGACTAAATGGAGATGTGAGTAAAATTAATGTAACCAAAAAAATTCTGACAGCTTATAAAGAATCCTGGAAAAAATATCAAGAGTGGATTAGTGCTGGAAAAATGCTGCAAAATAAACCAAAAAGAGAAGAAGAAACTGAATGTTCACAAGGTGATTTGAAACAGGAAGAAGCTGAACTTTCTGTTTAAGCTAATTTAATAAATGAATTTCTATGGACATTGAGATAAAAAAAAAGACTATCATTTTAAATACTACAAATTTTCAAATGAGACCTTCATTTGTTATCAGGAGTGATTCCAGAAAACTGGCAACCACATGGAATGGATTTGTCAACCTGCCTTGGCAAATCATACCACATGGATGCCAGTTTTCTGAAATCACTCCTAATGACGAATTATGGGTCATATTTAAAAATTTGAAGTATTTAAAGTAATATTTTCCCTCTTATTACCCATACACTCATTTATTAAATTCACATTTATTAAATTCTGTATTTCATTCATTCACAAAGCTTTTTTCTAAAGTCACAGAGTGCAGAACAAAAAGGAGACCTACAGTAGAACAGGATGGTTTCTGTCCAAATTTATGGTGTGGTTTTGTCCTTTTTTATTAATTGTTCAATATAAACACAACTTTTGTATGCTGAAATGATTATGGTGATGACAAAATGAAATTAAGAGACTGATGAATACATTTTAAGCATACACATTGATCTTATCAGAACCTCCATAATCTAATTTAGCAATAAAACTGAATTAGATAGATATATGAAGGAAACTGGTTATAAATTGAACTGGGATTTACTTTAAATTACTTGCCACTCCCATGGCATTTTAAACTAAAATGAAAAGGACTTGAACCGAAAGTTTTTAAAAAAGACTCAATCTTTCATGAACATCATATGGGCTTGTTTCTGCTTAAGAAGTTCCATGTAGTTAATTACACTGGTTTCCATAAATTAAGCAACAAATGGAAAAATCGCGATAACTCAAAAAGTATGCAACCGATTCGGACGAAATTTGGTGGTAAGCTTTATCAGACTAAATGCAACAAAAAAAAAAAAAAAGTAAGAATATGTGATACAAATCATTTACATTTTGTATGAGTGATGCAAATATGAAAATACAGAAATACAGGTATCAAGATGAAATAGGAAAAGGTACTTCAATACAGAGTGCAGGGCTTTTAGGGGTGGTCCCTAAGTCCCTAAAAGTCCCTTTTCTTAAAGTTGGCCCCTAAAAGTCTTTTTTTTTTTTTTTTTTGACATTTTGTTCCTTAAGTCCCCTTTTTTTTTGGTAAAAAGTACTAATAAACTTATGAAAATTACTATAAACTTAAACAAAAGTTGAAAATGGTTAACAGTTATTAATTTGCCTTTCCTACAATTCATCTGACATCTGAACATGTACTGTTTGAGCATATTCATGTTTGAATATAATGAATTTTGGTGCCATTTTATTTAAATTTATTATTGCCCCCAATGAAGTAAACTGAGGTGACATTTGAATATATTATTAATATAATATAACTTGCACTCCTCATTGTCTTAGTACAACAGACAATGTTGTTGCAGCACTAGTTATATTTTAATTGTATTTCTGTGTTAACTAAACTTACTTTGTTCACAGGTTTGTTTTAATGCAGTATTCTTTCATGAGAAGAAATATTTAAAATTAATTTGAAAACCCCTAATAGAAATGGGTAAGTGTAAAGTGAAAGATGGATGGTTAAAAAACACTGACCAAAATGGATGTTGTGTTGATTCATGGGCACAAAAGTTGGAGAACATCAACTATTTTGTGTTGTTTGTGACAGTGTGATTAATGTGGATCATGGATACTGCCGAGTGGTCCAACATGCATGAATGAAAAACCATGTGGCTTATTGCAAGACAAAGTTAGCCCCCCCCCCCCATGAGAATTCAGAGATGTGATGTGAATATCCAGCAGGAACCCTCAAGCAGTTCTACCATTACTCATACATACATACATACATACATACATACATACATACATACATACATACATACATACATACATACATATCACTAAGCTGTTCTCTGAGATTCAGAGGTTAGCTCCAAAAAGAAATACAACTACCAGATATTTTTACTTACTGTTGTCATATCAAACTTCTCCATTTGCACTAGCAATTTAGTTCCTGAGCAACCTAAGTCATCTTTTCAGCTAAAATTGTCATGTTTTGAGGATAAGGAAAAGGCAATGAAGGCAAGGCTGAGGTGATTTGGACTTTGAAATCAGTCCTTTCACATCATTCACTAAATTCAAATAGTGACATAACTGAAGTATTTGAAACAATGTTTGGGCCCTTAGTCCCTGATGAATTTTCTTTATCACTTTGTAAAATGATGTATCCTTATAACAGAAGCACTTGGATCATATTTTTGGGAAAAAACTTAATGAAGCTCAAAATTCATTCTATTCCATCTGTTTTGACGAAACAACAAATGAAAGCAGTCAAAAAGAGCCGCAGATTGCTGTGAGGTACTGGTCGCAGGGTGAATGCAAAGTTGTTGAAAGGCACCTTCAAACATTTTTTCTTGGGTGAGCAATGGGAGAAGATTTGCATAAAAAGATATTATCAGCTTTAGATAATGCCAACTTACCTTTAAGAAACTTACTGATGATTAGCTGTGATGGGCCAAATGTCAATAAGAAGGTAATTAGATTGACGAATGAAAGTGTTCTAGAAATTAGAAGTAAAGGTTTGGTGGACATTGGAACTGAATGCATTTTTGAAAGGACTTGAAGAGCTGGGACATGAAGTTTCTGATTTAATTATATCTGTTTTTCATTATTTTGATGGTTGGCCAGCAAGGTGGGAAAATTACGTAGAGATTCAGTGTAAGGTTGGTGTTGCCAATCATAGTTTTATCAAACATGTGCCTGCTCGCTGGTTAACAATAGGTCCAGCCTGCGAACGTCTTTTGGTGCAATGGGATGCTCTTGTTAGATATTTTCTGAAGCATGTTCCTCTGCGTGCAGCTAAGGAAATTGATACAAGAAAATACAAAGGAATTGTAAAATTAATCAAGGAACCTACTATGAAGGCACAGATAATGTTTGTCATTGAAAGTGGGAAGTTTTTCACTGTTTGTTCAAAGTATTTCCAACTTGAAGGACCTATGATTCAGTGCTTGTATGACCTAGGAATTGAGCTTTTGCTTAAGCTTAGAAGTAAAGTTTACAAACCTGAGGATGCTGGAAATTTTTCAGAAGATTCTGGAAGTTTGCTTCCTTTGAAAGATATTTATTTCAACGAAGAGCTCTCAAAAGAGCTGAAAACTCTAAAAGAAAAAGATGCTCAACTTTTCCTTCATAGTGCCCAGAAACATTATGTTGCAAGTGCTAAATATTTAGCTAACCGACTGAATTTACAGAAATATGTAATTCATGAGACAACCTTAGGGGTTGTCTTATGTTATAAACATGCTTTAGATTAAATATACATAATATCAAAGGTATTATTTACCTGATATTGGCAAAGTATTTCGCACGTTGTTGCTCCGTGAGGCACGTGCTTCCAGCCCGATAGGTCAATTATGTTACAGGTTGTTTTTTTGGTTAGTTAAACATTTTTATAAATAAAACAGTTAGGTTATATTATTATCAGTTCAACATTCATTCATTCGCACAATCAAACGTTTTAAATTTACTATTAATTAAAAGATTATTAGAGAAAGTTATATTTATCAGGTTGGGAGAAGTCTCTCAAGAGGCTCTTTGTCACGTTGTTACGGCGAGCACTTTCGGCACATCCTAAGTGCTATTGTCGGGCCTTCTACTATCTACACAAGGTTTTTCTCGCGCATGTGTAGCCGCTGAAGTTGCATGTTGGGAAACGAAGGGAAAGTTTTGCGGCCTGTATGTCTTAGGTGATTGTTTCTCATGTGTTTCCATCTATTGGATGAGTTGGTAGGTATATCAGTCATAAGTACAATTTTTTCTCTTTTTAGTGTAGATATTTTTAAGCTTTTATTATTTATTTGTAGAAAGAGATGTATTAAGTTCATTAGTAGGATATCATGGAAGTCCTGTCATTTTTTCTGTTCTTCACGTTTTTTATACAAGTTCGCTGAAAACCACAATATCTGGACTCCTTAATCTCTTATTCAATCTGGTGGTGTCATATTGAGGGTGAATGGTATATTTATTTAAAATATGAACAAAAACAACATATAACTTATTTCTTAAAAGATGATGAATGATAGGGTTAAAATAATAACATTGTTACCTCTTGGTTTGCAGTCTCCTTTTGATTAGTTGCTCCCAGTATACATACACTCAAAAACAAAAAACTGGGTAGTCGAAGTTCCATAAAATGGATGTTCGCCGTAGGCAACAATGACGTAATTATGATAGCTAAAACCCATAAAAATCTTTTATCGAAAACACAAAAACCCTGACCTCAAAACGGAACTTGAAAGAGATTAATCCAAATGAAAGTAATTAAATCCAAATAAAACCCCATTATTCCAACCTCAAATTCGACTGAAAATGATATGCAAAACAGTCTTCACCGAGGAATCCAGATCCCGAAATTTCCAATTTTTTAAATCTTTTTTTATGGATTTTTTCGCTTTTTATAAGTGACTTCCAGGCATTATCTAGGGTGGTGGGGTCTTGTAAGTTGCATATTTTATCTTTTTTTGTTCAATTATAACGCTTTCAGAAATCTTTAATTCTTTTTTGTTTGTGTATGTGGTTAGCAATTTAATATTTTCAAAATCAGGATATTGTTTATGATTAACGCAGTGTTGAATAAGTGCAGTTTTTTCTTCTTTTTGTTCCAGTTTTTATATGTTGATGTAATCTTTTTATTAATCTATTTTTTTGTGCTGCCAATGTAAAAAATGTGGTCTCTAGAACTCTGTGAAGCAATAAGAATTTCATACACGCCTGCTGATTGTAGTATATTATTGTTATATATTTTTTTATAACTAAGTCACCTATATTCTGAACATAATGACCAAAAATAATGTTGTGTTACTTCATTAATCTTAATAATTTTCCACTTAGTCCTCTAATAAAAGGAAAAAAACCTGAAAATTTGTATTTCTTTTTTGGAATGTTTTGACTAGGCTCCTTTAAGATTCTTTTTGTATTCAAAAATCAACTTTTTAGCAGTTTTTGTGTCGTATCCATATTGTTTGGTTGTGTTAATAATTCATTGGATTTCTTCTTCTCTGTGCTTTCTATTTGAGAAATGTGTGAAGGCTCGTTTTACCCAATTCCTAATACTATTTACTTTATGAGTTTTTGGGTGTTCAGATTGGTATGGGATCATTATAGGTACATATGTTGGTTTTCTAAAAACTGTATTCAAAATTTAAGTCTTTTTTTTTTTAGTACAATATCTAAAAAGGAAATTTTTTCACCTTGTTCAAATTCCAAAGCATTACAGAAGGGTAAAAAATTTGCATACCTGCAGACTATTCCCCCAACTGAAAGGAGTATTCCAAAAATCGAGACCATCATTCAAAGTGTCCCATATTCACACAAGCCAAATTTAAGATTTAAGTTATATAGAAATATATTGGATGAATATAATCTACAGTCTAAAAAAAATTAAAATCAGAAAGATGGCATATGAAAGACAACAACTACTAGACTTAAAAAAGACCCTAATATTGTAATTTGTGAAGCAGATAAATCAAATCAGTTAATAATACTGGATAAAAATGAATGTATCGTTAAAATGAATGCAGCTATTGAGGAACTAAAATGTGAGATAGTTAAAAAAGACCTCGTTGACTCTCAGATAAACTTTTTGTCTAAAATTAGAAATCATAGTTCACTACCTTCAGAAAATACCAGAGCCTATCCACCAGTAGGTACTGTAGTTCCAAGTATTTTTGGAAAAATAAAAACCCATAAACCTGATAGACCATTTGGAGTTATCATTCCAAAATCAGAGTCCCCACTAATAAATCTAGAAAGGAAATTATACAAATTTTTGGCCCCCTTTTTCATGAATAAAGAATACAGTTTAAAAAACAGTTTAGAGTTCATTGAGAAAATAAAATCTATTAATGTTCCATTATCTGGTATGCTTATGGCAATTTTAGACGTTAAATCACTATTCCCGAGTACCCCTGTACCAAAAGCCATAGACATTATCATTAAAGAGTTAAAAAATAAATCTCAATTTAATAATGTACAATTACAAGAGTTATTTAATATTTTAACCTATATTTCTAATAACAATTACTTTGAGTTTGACAAAGAAATCTATAGGCAAGAAGTAGGAGCCCCAATGGGATTCCAATTATCTTCCTTATTTTCAGAAATAATCATGTGTGATATAGAAAACACAATTATTGAAAAACTTCCAGACCCACCTGTCATTTATTGTAGGTACGTGGACAACATTTTTATTTTTGTCTAAATTAAAACAAGAAGAACTAGAAATATTGAAGAATAAATATACTACTTGTTACCCTGAGATTGAATTAACTTTGGAATTTGAACAAGATGAAAAAATTTCCTTTTTAGATATTGAACTAATAAAAAAAGACTTAAATTTTGAATACAGAGTTTTTAGAAAACCAACCTATGTACCTATAATGATCCCATACCAATCTGAACACTCAAAAACTCATAAAGTAAATAGTATTAGGAATTGGGTAAAACGAGCCTTCACACATTCCTCAAATAGAAAGCATAGAGAAGAAGAAATCCAATGGATTATTAACACAACCAAACAATATGAAAACGACACGAAAACTGTTAAAAAGTTTATTATTGAATACAAAAAGAATCTAAAGGAGCCTAGTCAAAACATTCCAAAAAAGAAATACAAATTTTCAGGTTTTTTTCCTTTTATTAGAGGACTAAGTGGAAAATTCTTAAGATTAATGAAGAAACACAACATTATTTTTGGTCATTCTGTTCAGAATATAGGTGACTTAGTTAAAGAAAAAATATAACAATACTATACTACAATCAGCAGGCGTGTATGAAATTCCTATTGCTTCACAGAGTTCTGGAGGCCACATCTTTTACATTGGTAGCACAAAAAATAGATTAATAAAAAGATTACATCAACATATAAAAAACTGGAACAAAAAGAAGAAAAAACTGCACTTATTCAACACTGTGTTAATCATAAACAATATCCTGATTTTGAAAATATTAAATTACTAACCACCCACACAAATGAAAAAGAATTAAGGATTTCTTAAAGTGTTATAATTGAACAAAAAAAAAAAAAGATTAAATATGCAACTTATAAGACCCCACCACCCTAGATAATGCCTTGGAAGTCACTTGTAAAAAGCGCAAAAAATCCATAAAAAAGACAAAAAAAAAAGAACATTACAAAAAGTCACACCATTTAATAAAAGACTAAAAATAATATACCTGTTTCTACAAATAAATAATAAAAGCTCAAAAATATCTGCACTAAAAAGTGAAAAAATTGTACTTATGACTGATATACCTACCAACTCGTCCAATAGATGGCGACACATGAGAAACAATCACCAAACAGGCCACAAAACTTTCCCTTCCTCTCCCGACATGCAACTCCAGCGGCTACATATACATAAGAAAAACCTCATGTAGATAGTAGAAGGCCCGACGATGGCACTCAGGATGTGCCGAAAGCGCTTGCCGTAACGTGACGAAGAGCCTCTTGAGAGAGACGTCTCCCGACCCAATGAGTATAACTTTCTCTAATACAATCTTTTAATTAATAGTAAATTTAAAACGTTTGATTTTGCGAATGAATGAATGTTGAACTGATAATACTATAACCTAATTGTTTTATTTATAAAAAATTTAACTAACCAAAAAAAAACCAACCCGTAACATAATTGAACTCTTGGGCTGGGAGCACGTGCCTCACGGAGCAACAACATGCAAAATACTTTGCCAATATCAGGTAAATAATACCTTTGATATTATGTATATTCGACTGAATTTAGATACGGAAGGTAATATTCTGAAAGACACAAGATGCCTAAAGATTAATAATTTTAAATTGCCTTCCAGTGAGTCTCAGATTATCTCTTTATGGAAATCTTGGATGCGGATATTTCCCAACTTGTAGATGAGTGGAAAATCCTCAAGTTTGAGGAGAACTTACCAGAAGAGAAAGTTTCTTTGAAGAATATTGTCATAATTTTTTTGCATTGGGAAGCACCCTTAATGTGCCAAAATGCCCAACAGTAGCTAAAGTAGTTAAAGCTGTCTTGGCATTATTACATGGTAGTGCTTCAATTGAAAGAGGGTTTTCGACATCAGGTCTGGTGCTAACAAGCGATAAAGCAGCAATGAATGAATGTGGAATCAACGCTAGGCTAAACATTTTGTCTGGAATGAAGAGTTACTCGAATAAAGTTTCTTTGGTACCCATTACTAGTGAACTTTTGGTCCTGGCCAGAAATGCCTACCATAGTTATAAGACTTTCTTAGAACAAGACAAGATTATTAAAGAGAGACTTAGGAAAGATACAGAGAGAGAAGAAGCAGAAAAGGTAGCACTAAAGCAGAGGGCTGAAGAAGCACATGATTTGGAAAAACTATCCAAAGACCTTATAGAAAAGAATAAAGAGGAAGCAAAAAAGAAAAATGCTGCTCATAAATTGTTTGATGAAGCTACTAAGAGACTAGCTTCAGCAGTTAAAACAGAAGAACTATGAATAATTGAACCTTGCACAAGGGATGTTTTATGTTAAGGCTTTAAGGACAAATGAAAGTGAAAATGGCCTGGGCGGTGGTTGTAAGTGCTTGGTTGTTATGCTTGTTTCTGAGGGGAGAAAGGTCCGTCAGCATTGGATATAGTGGTTGTGTCAGGTTTTGGGGTTTATTTTAATTTGGCACTGATATGCAATTGTAAATATTTTGGGCTACAGCTTTTAACTTTGACGTTTTAGGAAATGTGTAAATAGGTTTTTATTGATTGATGCTTTAATTAGATTAAAGTGTTTTAGGGAGTTCAATTGTGTATATTTGTGGTGGATTATTTTGAATCTGAATTTGGACATAGGGAAAAGAGGGAGGGGGAGTGATGTTTGTGTGAGTTGAAAATGATTTTTTTTTTTTTTTTTTTTTTTTTTTTTTTTTTTTTTTTTTTTGCGTTCTCGAACCACGATGTAAATAAGAAAAATACGTGTTGGAAATGTGTAGTGGCGAAAACCTCCTAAATGATTTAGGGAATAAAGGTGAGTAACCTCAAAATTTATATTGTCTAAATAGCACGTGAATAATTAAGCAGCTTGATGACATTTGCAATGCTGTATGAATATATGATACAAGTTGACATGCAATGAGAGTAGTGATTTCTAGAATGAGCGTGGTGTCGTCTCAATAATATATATATATATATATATATATATATATATATATATATATATATATATATTATCACTAAACTGGAAAACAAAGGGATAAAGATTAATGGAGATTATCTAACCCACCTTCGTTTTGCTGATGACGTAGTCATTTTTGCAACTACCCCATCAGAGCTGCAGAGTATGATCCAGGAACTTGCTGACAAGAGTAAAGAAGTGGGATTAAAAATGAACTTTCAGAAGACAAAAGTGATGTTCAATGCTTTTACAAGAAATGAAGATTTATCGATTGATGGAGAAAAACTGGAGATAACAGATACATATGTTTATCTTGGACAGCAGATATCAAGTGAGGGTCACATTGATGAAGAAATTAATCGGCGTGCAAAACTTGCCTGGAGAGCTTTTGGAAGAAACAGCATAATTTTCAAGAGCAATATGCCATTATGTCTTAAAAGCAAAGAAAGTGTTTGATCAATGCATCCTTCCAGTGCTTACGTATGGTGCAGAGACGTGGACCTTCAGGCTCATATCTTCTAGTTTGTGGAATTTTGTTTTTAAGAATGCCTTAAACCCATTTTCTAACTGCTTGGTAGAATAACTTAATGTACTGCATGTTGCTCATTATTGAGTTCCATAGTTAACAATTCAAAATAGAACTTTACAGATAATTGCAAAATTATTGCTAGCTTTATCCGTAGTGGGAAATAAATTGGTCTTGTAGTTTGGAGAGTGACCTTTTAGCTTCTCCAGAGAAAAAGAGATTTCTGTCGAAACAAAAGTCCAGACCTGCCAACTCACCGGTGAAGCTATTGATTATATTATATTTCCATTCTGCGAAGGCCTCAGGGCTGATTGTACGTTAAACTGGTTTTTACGATGTACTCATTTACATTCCTTGAGTGAAGCTCTCCCTAAGAATCCTTTCTTGGAAATTGTGAAGGAAGGTCTGACTTAGAGCCATACTCTAATAAATTCCTAAGCTTTTCATTTTCAACAAAAACTCAAGTTTCCGGTGATAATATGGTTGTAATTCTTAATATATGGAACTGTTTCTTTTTATGTTCATCACAAGAACATGTAGTAATTACAGGAATGTAGCTCAAGAGTTAAGTTTGTAGTTTTAACTATCTCTAAGGTCTTAACATATTTAAAACTTACAATAGACTGGTGTGCCTGTGGATGGGAAAAAAAATTGCATTATTGTAGAACAGCTTCAACATTGAGATTATCGTAGGCTTTATTTAGGAAACTCAATATCTGGAAAATTCTTTAAGAGAAATTTCACCTTAAGAATATGTTTAAGAATGTCCAGAACCAAAAGCAAAAACATGCTTATCAACATGGTCAGCAGTTTCATTCCAGAATTTGAAAACTTTTAAGGACAGAGTGCTTGAAGGACTTGAGAATTTTGTAAGTATTTTTAACAAAATTAGTGCCAGTTTTAAAGCTTTCCAGAGTTTTTAGCAAGTTAGCAAATCAACTTTGCTTGATGTGCGAAATAACCTCTTACCTTCTAGACAGCTCTTATTATTAACAAGAAAGAAGAGTTCACGAATTGAAAATTTATGCTGATTATGCTTATTGTCAGATAGAGTGGAATTAAGGCCATAGGGATAAAGAGACTGATGCTGCAAAATTCTAAGGATCTAGCCGAGCATAGAGGTCAGGGATAATTGGCCAAAGTAAAAATCCTCTTCATCTTAGGATTAATGGTCACAGGTCTCTAGTGAACAAGTTCTCTAATTCAGGAGTGTACCCTCCACAAACGCCAACCAGTACTTACCTTGAATTAGAGCATTTCCATACTCATGGTTTTGACAAAGTGAAATAGAGGTATCATATATTATCCCCGACCTCTATGCTCGGCTAGAAACTGAATCCCTTGAAATTTTGCAGCATCAGTCTCTTTATCCCTATGGCCTTAATTCCACTCTATCTGACAATAAGCATAATCAGCATAAATTTTCAATTCGTGGAACTCTTCTCTCTCTTGTTAATAATAAGAGCTGCCTAGAGGTAATAGAGGACAGAGGTTATTTCCGCACATCAAGCAAAGTTGATTTTGCTAACTTGCTAAAAACTCTGGAAAGCTTTAAAACTGGCACTAATTTGTTAAAATACTTACAAAATTCTCAAGTCCTTCAAGCACTCTGTCCTTAAAAGTTTTTTTCAAATTCTGGAATGAAACTGCTGACCATGTTGATAAGCATGTTTTTGCTTTGGTTCTGACACTTTTAAACATATTCTTAAAGATAAAATTTCTCTTAAAGAATTTTCCAGTAATTTTGTTACCATCAGGTTCCTAAATAAAGCCTACGATAATCTCAATGTTAGGAAGCTGTTCTACAATAATGCAATTTTTTTTTTCCCATCCACAGGCACCAGTCTATTGTAAGTTTTAAATATGTTAAGACCTTAGGGTCAATAGTTAAAAACTACAAACTTAACTCTTCGAGCTACATTCTGTAATTACTACATGTTCTTGTGATGAACATAAAGAAACAGTTCACTGGTGATAAGAATTACAACCATATTATCACCGGAAACTTGAGTTTTGTTGAAAATGAAAGCTTAGGAATTTATTAGAGTATGGCTCTAAATTCAGACCTTCCTTCACAATTTCCAAAGAAAGGATTCTTGAGAGCTTCACTCAAGATGTAAATAGGTACATCGTAAAACCAGTTTAACGTACAATCAGCCTATTGAGGCCTTCGCAGAAATGGAAATATAATATAATCAATAGCTTCACCGGTGAGTTGGGCAGGTCTGGACTTTTGTTTCGACAGAAATCTCTTTTTCTCTGGAGAAGCTAAAAGGTCACTCTCCAAACTACAAGACCAATTTATTTTTACCACTACGGATAAAGCTTTGCAATTATCTGTAAGAAGTTCTATTTTGAATTGTTAACTATGGAACTCAATAATAGAGCAACATACTTGTTCGTAAGTTATTCTACCAAGCAGTTAGAAAATCGGTTTAAGGCACTCTTCAAGAAACTTAAAATTCCACAAACTAGAAGATATAAGCCTGAATTTGTATTTCTTTTTGCAACGGTTAAGTTTCATAAGGATCCTGTGAAGTTCAGGTTCATAGCTAGTGGAGAAGGGAGTCATAAAAAGAAAATAGATCTTGCTTTTGAAGATGTCTTAAAGAAGGTTTTGAAACACATTAGAAACTGTTCTAACTTGATGAACAGAGATTTTTGGATAATTAATAATAATGCAGAAGTAATTTCTACTATACTCAAAGTTTGTCCCCTAGATATTAATAGTTATGATTTTGAAAACCTATATACTAATCTGCCTCTATCAGATATAATCACTACCTTTAAAGAGCTGTATGCAGAATTTAAACTTAACCAATTTGTTGATGTAGGAACTTGAAATTTTATCTCAATTGCTGCATAAAAAATAACCATATCTTATATAATAATACTTCTATAAGCAAGTGAACTATCCAATGGGGACATCAACGTCCACGAATATCGCTAATCTATTCCTGTTCTTTAAGGAATATAAATCTATTAAAATCACCCCACCTGCTCAGATAACTACCTTACACTTTTAGATATATTGATGATCTGCTGTGTATCAATAATTCAGAAGTTATAGAGAGGATTTTTGATAATATCTATCCAAGCTCTCTTAACTTATGTAAACCAACTACAGTAATCAGGAACTTGAGTTCCTAGACTTAAGCATTAAGCTCAACAGAGGTAACCCATCTATTAGCCTCTTTGATAAAAGAGCTAATTTTCCTTTCAAAGTAATTAAATATCTACACTGGAATAATAACATTTCAACCAAAGTAATTGAGAATGTACTAATTTCTCAGGTCCTAAGAATTTCAAGAATTTGCAGCAACAATTTGTACTTCAATTACCACATTAATATACTATTAGAAAGTTTTCTAGAGAACGAAATTCCTTCTTCTTTCATCAAAAGAACTTTAAGAAAAAATTATTCTGAATAATAGAGTAAGGTTATAGATCTGCTTTAATTTTCTACACAGTTAATAATACAGATTCTTGACCAATCAGCCGTAAGGAAGTTGGCTAGAGGATGCCTATTAACTACCTAAAGGAACCTTAGTGCTATGGATATGACGGTCCTATTAAAACAAAAATTAAATAATATAAACAAAATCACAAAAAAAGCTTAAAAATCTGTTTATAAAAGAAAAATAAAAACAAATAAAAAAGAAAACTAGTTATTCATCACTAGGATAGCTATACTAAAAATAGTAAAACCAACATTAAAATTAATAAGATTCTGATTAATCTATAGAAGCTCACTAAGGTGTGATTTAATACATGCAAAGATTATTAAATAAACTGCTCGTGTATTTTATAATATTTCATGTATTCTGGAGAGTTAATTCTGCTCTTTCTGATCATACAGATCCACAGTCTTAAGTTTATATATTTTTTCTCTGGTTAAAATCTCCGCGTTGTTTTCTTGCAGTATGAGGAGGCCATCAGCCCCACCCTCACTGCCCCCCAGCGTCTAGGAAGTGGCGGAAGAGGTCAGCCATGTTCTTCTCTCGTGAGGAGAAAAGTTTTTGTCACATAAGAGGTAAGCCTCTTCCTTGTTTTTGGGTTCTATAGGTTTTATAAGTTCAATGTTTGTACTTATTCTCTGTCGTTTTTTAGCTTTTCAGCTTTTAGGCATTGGTTTGTCTGTTAACATTTTTTTATGGGTTTTAACTCTTTCTTTTTCTTTGTAACTTTGAGCGTCTTTTGGGGTACCTAGGAACAGAAGATGGCTAAGCTTGTTCCTTTTCTATGCGCTGTCTCTGCGCTGTTTTTTCAAAGTAGTTAAGTTCTTAATAACTAATTAATTATGCACTTAAAGCACTGCTGAAATACTTTGTACATATTGCAACTAACTGTTTAAGGTATATAACTTTCACAGTTTTCTTTAGTTAATTTTTATCTTTAACTTATTCTCGTTTTCGTGCTGTCATAAGTTGTAGAGTAGGGGTTTTAGACTCAAGTTTTCTTTCAAAAATCTGTTCGTTAAAAATTAACATTTCCTTTTTTAATTGCAATGTAAAATTTGATTTCTTTTGCATTGATTTTCAGGTTTAAATTTCTCAAACGAACTTAAATTTTCGTTATGGCTGAAAATCATTTCTAATTATTATGTCACTCACAGCTTGAGTTCTCTTTAATCTTCTTCTCTATGTTTAATAGTAACAGATGAAGAGCATGGGTCGGGCCATGAAGGTTAATGGATGCAAGCGAAATTGTTAATCTGCATAGGGTCATGCAACTCTACGGAGGACATGACTTATATATATATGTTTTAAACTATTTTAGGTGGGAATGTTACTTGCATCTATGGCCTTGCAGAAACCCATTTCCAACTAGGTCTTTGTGGAAGTGAGAAAATGCAGAGTTTTTGCTGGTCCTTGATAAAGCCAAGGCTCAGTATTCTATTAATCTTCTACATTCAGTTGTTTTATTTTTATTTTTTTTTTGTCTTTTTCTCCTTTTACTCACACAGGTAGATACATAACCTTTTCTATGTTGTACTAGGTGTGAGTCAAAATTATATTTGCATTTTTTTGCTTAGGTATCTTCTTTATAGAATATATATATATATATATATATATATTATTGAGACGACACCACATCATGATCAGAGTTAAATCCCTGAAATGGCAATGGGCTGGACATACTGCCAGAAGGACAGACCATCGATGGACAGCCGAAATTTTAGATTGGATTCCAAGGGAAAGGAAAAGACCCAGAAGAAGACCACATGGAAGATGGGTGGATGAAATTCGAAAGTATGCGGGAGTGACATGGAGGAGACTGGCACAAGACAGACCGTTGTGGAGGAAACTTGGGGAGACCTTCGTCCAGCAGTGGATTGATAATGGTTGACAATGATGATGATGATGATGATGATGATGATATATATATATATATATATATTTAGACTGTATTACAGAACATATTTTCAAAGGAGAGAATTTCAGCTAATAAGAGATTTCAAAAAATGTAAAATTAAGCTAGCAAAATCTTCTGAGGTGCAGGAGGAATTTCTTGTGGCATGTAGAGACTTCGATATGGTACCTAAATATCTAAGGTTAAAAAATAAACCCGTAGGTATGAAAGACAGACAAATAATGCAGATTTGTCAAAATAAGAGGTTGAGTGCAGAAATTATTGGGAAAAGAAAAATAATATTTAACCTTCACAAGAGATGTTTGGACTTATGGTTTTCCATACAAAATACAAAGTATAAAAGCTTTACTAAAACATGGAAAAACATAATATTGGATACTACACTTATGGAAATTAATGAAATTGTGAATACAGAGGGAGAAAATACAAGGCAGAATGTTACAAAGAAATTACATAATTTATTTGATGAAAAACAAGTGCCAGGACAGAGGAATAATAACTATGCAGTGTTTTTGAATCAATCATCTGTGGATTTAAGTTATTCCCAACAGGCAGTTTTGCAATGAGGAAAAAAAAGTATGCATTCCCACAGCAGTTACCTACAACAGAAGAATTGATTCTGTGCATGGAGGGTGTTATAAGAAATTTGCCAAGTACAAAAAAAAGATGTAACATTCAAATTATATAGAATTTTATTAAAAGAATTCAATGTGAAAAGCATAAAAAAAATTTCCATTTGAAGAAGCTAAAGTATGAAAAGAAGCAATTACTGATGCTGAAAGAGAATAATGACATTAAATTCTGTGAAGCTATTAAGTCAGGGCAGATTGTTCTAATGAATACTGTAGATTATAATAATAAAATGTCTAAAGCAATAGAGGAATTAAAGTGTACAATCATCAATAAAGACCCAACAGATAACCAGATAAAATATTTGGCAGGGATAAGAAATCATAGTACATTGCCAGACGAAATAAAGAAGTCCTTCCCACCAATGGGTGCATGTATACCAGAAGTTTTTGCCAAGATTAAAACACATAAAGAAGATGCACCAATGCGTTTGATTGTATCAAAAGTTAACTCACCCTTTATTTCATTAGAAAAAAATATTTATAATTTTCTTGCACCAATATTTATGAAACAACAATACAGTTTAAGGAATACATATGATTTTATTCACTTAATTAAAAATATTAATCAAGATTTACAGTTTTACAACATGGCTAGTATGGATGTTAAAGCTTTGTATCCAAGTACTCCAGTACCTCAGGCCATTGACATTATTACTCAAGAACTAATGCATCAAAAAATTCTAACAGGAATACAAGTACAAGAGTTAAAAAAAGTATTGTTATATATATACAAAAATAATGTTTTTGCATTTGAAGAAATTTTTTATAAGCAAAATACAGGAGGACCTATGGGATCACCCCTGTCTACATTATTTAAGGAGGTTATTATGACAGATATTGAAGCCAAAGTGATAAATAACCTGAATGAACCACCATTAATATATTGCAGATATGTTGATGATATTTTCATCTTATTGAAATTGAATCCCACAGAACTAGATGACATAGCTAAAAAATTTAAAGAAGAGTATTCATCCATTGAAGTAACAATTGAAGTTGAACAGCAGGATACTTTGGCTTACCTTGATGTACAGATTATAAAACAACCCAACACATTAGATTATACCGTTTACAGAAAACCGTCATGCGTACCTGTGATTATACCATATGATTCTTATCATCCATATGCTCATAAATGTAACAGTATTAAGACTTTAATAAAAAGAGCTTTTACGCACACATCAAATATGCAATACAGAAAGGATGAATTGAAATATATTACAGATGTTGCAAAGAATTATGGATATCCCAGTAAAAAAATAAAAAAATGGATTAAAGAAGTGCAGAACAATTGTATTAACTCTTAAAACATAAGAAGAAATAATAATAAGCAGATTAAATATATTGGATCGTTTCAGTACATGAAAGGAATTTCAGCTGAAATTAATAAATTGTGTAATAGGTATAATTTACAATTGGGCAATAAAGTACATACCATTAAAAATTTTGTAATCAATACAAAAGAAAACAAGAAGTGCTTGGACAGAGCTGGCGTTTACGAAATTCCTATAAGCAACAATCCTGCAGTATCATCATCATATAGGAAGCACTAAAAATAAACTAAAACATCGTATACAACAGCACTTACGGAATTGGCAGAAAAAAGAAGCAAAAACTGCTTTGGTCCAGTACTGTATTGAACAAAGGCAATACCCAAAGTTTGATGAAATAAAAATTATTAAGAATTGTCGTACAGAAAGGCATTTGAGATTGGCGGAGACAGTGTTGATAGAAAAAATAGACACAGGTTATGTAACGTTAATGATCCTAATAGCTTAAACACATATTGGAAGGATTTGATCAGAAAGGAAAACCGCAGAGAACAGAGGAGAAAAGGCAAGAGGGAAAAAAAGAAAAGAAAAGAAATGATGTAATAAAAACGTGTTAGAATAAGATGATTAGTTTCAAGAATCAAATAAATCGAACAGATATTTATAGGTACGAAAGAAAAAGGATATTGGGTCATCTGATAGATGGCGCCACTGCACCTGAACGACGGAGAACATAAAATTGAGACGATGCCGCGCGGGCACTGGAACGTTCGCTATGTTTTGTGGATGGTGACGGGTGGTACATCTGTTGCGTCCACTCCTTGAAAATGGCCAGGGCGGTGGTTGAAAGTGCTTAGTTGTTATGCTTGTTTCTGAGAGGAGAGAGGTCTGTCAGCGTTGGATATAGTGGTTGTGTCAGGTTTTTGGGTTTATTTTAAAGGTTTTTATTGATTTATGTTTTAATTAGATTAAAGTGTTTCAGGGAGTTCAATTGTGTATATTTGTGGTGGATTCTTTTGAATCTGAATTTGGACATAGGGAAAAGAGGGAGGGGGAGTGATGTTTGTGTGAGTTGAAAATGATTTTTTTTTTTTTTTTTTTTGCGGCCTCGAACCACGATGTAAATAAGAAAAATACGTATTGGAAATGTGTAGAGGCGAAAACCTTCTAAATGATTTAGGGAATAAAGGTGAGTAACCTCAAAATTTAAAAATTTAGAAAGTAAAGCCTCTCAGAACAAGTAGTTTCAATTGCAAAAGTACCGCGTTTTTCCGTGTATAAGACTCCCCATGTATAAGATGACCCCTACTTTTTTGAACTGAAAATTAAGAAATCAATATTTTTATTACAAAAAAGGACACATTTGATATTTTTAGAAATTAGGTAATATCATTGAAGTGCATTTAGAAATTAGGTAATAACACAACATCTGTGGTAATATATATAAAAAAGAAGTTTGAAAATTTATATTATTTAGAAATTAGGTAACATTTTTAAGATACAAACTATGAAATTATGCATCACTTTCTTCAGCACTATTAGTTCCAGACATATCACTTTTTTCAACCTCAACTGCATCACTGCTGTCGTCTGAGTCACTGTCTATATATATATACACTGACGGTAAAAAAATCCTAACACCACGAAAAAATAGTTGTAGAGGGATGAAATGGCGGCAATACATTTGTATAGGTAACATATTTAATCGATTAAGGTTTCAAGATCACAGCTTAATGTAAGCGCGAGAAGAGCCATTTTAAATGTGAAATGCTGGTACATTAATAACCGGTGTAACCACCAGAATGTTGAATGCAAGCACACAAACGTTCATGCATTGTGTCGTACAGGTGCTGGATATCAGTTTGTGGGATGGAGTTCCATGCCTGTTGCACTTGGTCGGTCAATACAGGGACGGTTAATGCTGGTTGGGGGGTGACGCTGGAGTTGTCGTCCAATGATGTCCCATATGTGCTCGATTGGAGAAAGATCTGGTGATCTAGCAGGCCACAGCAACATGTCGACACTCTGTAGAGCATGTTGGGTTACAACAGCGGTATGCGGGCGAGTTTTATCCTGTTGGAAAACACCCCTGGAATGCTGTTCATGAATGGCAGCACAACAGGTTGAATCACCAGACTGACGTACAACTGTGCCATCAGGGTGCGTAGGATAACCACGAGAGTGCTCCTGCTGTCATAGGAAATTGCTCCCCAGACCATAACTCCAGGTGTAGGTCCAGTGTGTCTCGGCCGCAGACAGGTTGGTTGCAGGCGCTCACCTGGCCTCCTTCTAACCAACACACGGCCATCACTGGCACCCAGGCAGAACCGGCTTTCATCAGAAAACACAACAGATCTCCACTCCGTCCTCCAATGAGCTAAAGCTTGACACCACTGACGTCGCAAATGGCAGTGGTTTGGAGTAACCGATTTGTAACAGTTCGTTGTGTCACTATGGTGGCAACTGCAGCTCGAATTGCTGCCGCAGACGCGGTATGATGCGCCATGGCCATACGCCGTACACGGCGGTCTTCCCTCTCAGTAGTGCCACGTGGCCGGCCGGAACCCGATCTTCTTGAGGCAGTATCTTCCCTTGACCACCGCTGTCAGCAATCATGCACAGTGGCTACATTCGTGCCCAGTCGTTCTGCAATATTGCAGAAAGAAAATCCACCTTCTCGTAGCCCTATTACACGACCTCGTTCAAACTCCGTGAGCTGTTGATAATGGCTTCTTTGTCTTCTTAAAGGCATTCTTGACTAACATCAACACCCTACGTCGAATCTCAATGATAACTAACACTCACGAACGTTACAGTGCGTATTTACAACAAACCTGCTTTGCATGTTCCGAGGGGCGCTACTAGCGCCACACGTATGCGCCGAGCGCGAAATTTGCATTGACATCATCTTAAAGATGTACTCTCACCGCCTACCAACTGTCGTTTATCTAACACAACCCCTTCTTGGTGTTGGGATTTTTTTTTTCGTCAGTGTATATTAGATCATCCTCACTGCCATCCATGGTATTACTGATTCCACATTTCTTGAAGGACTTCACAACCACCTCTTGCTTGACTACATTCCATGAGTTAAGGACCCATTTGCAGACCTCAGTAATGGTTGCTTTTTTCACTCTCCCTGTTGGTGTCAAGTTATTACCTGCTTTTTGCATCAATTTATTCCATTCTTTTTTTATCAGGGCTTTTAAGGTCTTGTTGATGGAAACATCTAGATGCCGTAGCTGACCTGTAAGTCCACCAGGAATAACTGCTAGCTGTGTTCACAAATCCGCTGCAATCCTTTTTGTCTTTTCTGTTAAATGTGCTCAGAACTGATCAAACGTGAGCAGAGCTGGCTTCTTCGAGAGCCCTCCAGGTCTTATGAACCAAATCTTTGCAAACCAAATAGCCATAGTCTCTTCATTCATCCAGCCCTTCTCATGAACTTGGACAATAATTCCAGGTGGTATGGTCTCTTTAGGATATGTTTTCCTCTTAAAAATGAGCATAAGAGGCAGCTTGGTATCATCTGCACAGCACGCAAAGACAGCAATATAGTGTGTCTTTTCATGGCCACTTGATTTGATTTCCACTGTTTCGACTCCTTTCATATCAACAATTCTGTTGGATGGCACATCAAAATTGAGAGGCACTTCATCCACGTTTGCAATCTGACTCGGTTCAAAATCATATTTTTTCCGAAGTTTTGTGACAAAAGGAGTGAAACTGTAAGATTTTATCTTCATAAGCTGGTGGCATTTTCTGGGCTAACTTGGTTCGTGTTCTCATGGTCAATCCTTCTCTCCTCATGAAGTTGAAGCACCATTTTGGCTTTCCTGTGAAATCAACAATGTTCATTTCCCTTGCAAACCTTTTTGCCTCATATTGAATAAGCTTGGTTGACACACATATCCCACTCTGGTGCTGCTCCATAATCCAAGTTTTCAGCCTCTGCTCCAAGTTTGGCCATTTTGCTGGTTTTCCTCTTAAGGCCCTCATTTTGTTTGGCATCTTGAGGAGTTGTTCTTCCTGTTTTCTCCACTCTCTGATCGCCCTATATCCATCTTAAATCTTGATTACAAATTCTTTACCAAAATTCTCTCGCATCACCTAAATTCTATTCTTCCCTTTCTCATTTCCCTCGACCAGTCATACACTGTGCCTGGTCGGTCTATTATTAATAACATTTCCTTTCTTCTCAATCTGGTTTTTCTCTCTCACAAACATTCAGAACCACTTGCTTTGCTAAACTTAGATCAAAAATCCACTTTCGACAACATTTCACACGATTATCTTTCCGTAGCTCTTCTCTGTTTTCTTTCCGTAGCTCTTCTCTCCTCAATTCGTAACCCTTCTCCTCAGCCTTTATCGAGGCGCCAGCTTTCATGTTTGGACGGCCTCCTTTTTAACGGCACCGATTTCATTTCAGCGAGTGATTCGGCAGGGTTGCCCTCTTTCGGGGCAACTCTTTGCCTTGGCATTTGAGCCATTTCTCCTCGCTGCGCAATGTTCTTTGCTCGATGTTTTGCTACCACCTGTTTCAAGTACCCGTAACCATAGGTTCGTTTTTACTGCATATGCAGATGATGCAACTTTTTGTCTCCGACTGGACGAGCAGTTCAACCGTCTTTTTTCTGTCTACGATCACTATGCCACTGTTTCTGGAGCAGCTCTTAATGCTGCTAAAAGTTCTGGTCTTTGGCATGGGTCGTGGGTGGGCCGTATTTATGTCCCTTGGGGAGCAGTCTGGTCCTCCACATCCCAGAAAATTCTGGGGGCCCATATTGGGCAGCCTCCCATTGCTAGATCAGCTACATGGGACAGCCTTCTTCCTTGGCTTCGGAGCAAGACGGCGTTCTGGAGATTTAGCCACACCTTCACCTCCTATTTCCAGCGAGCGGACATCGTGCACAGATATCTTCATTTAATGTGCCTGTTTTCCTGGACCTCGGCACGCTTTTGCTCTACGCAACTCACTACTGTCAATAGTCTCTTCACGGCACTCATCTGGCCGGCCAAGCATTGGGTTGCGGCCGCGACGCTCCAACCACCTGCGTCCCTCGGAGGTATTCGTTTGCCGGATAACCACCTATACTACCGGGCTCATCGCACCATCTCCTGCATTTGTCTTCTCTTCGCTCCATCTCCTTCTCTTTGCACCACTCTTGATGCCATTATTTCCATCCACAATCCGTCCTTTTTCCTTCTTCTGTTCCTTTGGATGGATTCTTCTCCTCTTTCTGTTAAACAATTTCCCTCTCTTCTTTCAGAAGCTCTAGTGTTCTTCCGTTCTCTTCCTCTTTCTTGTGCCCCCCCCCATCTCTCACCAACGACCTTCTCGTTGAACCAATTTTTTCTCGTCCCCCCACCACCACCAACTGTACTTCACTCTACTTTCATGGCCCCGCTCCGGTATTCTTACTGTTCAAGCCCTTGTTAACAATGACCTCTCCTGGATGACCCTCCCCTCTCTTTTTCTTGTTCCTACCCCCTCTCTCAAGGAGGACTATACTCTTCTTCGCTCCTCTCTTCAGACCCTTTTCCTTTCTTTTGTTTATGCTCATGGTGTTCTCTCTGTTCCTGGTCCTAGCCTTAGTCTTCCCTTTTTCCTCCCTTTGGGGAGTTCTGTCACTCCTATCTCCTCCTTCTCCACTGCCTCTCTCTACCAGTTCCTTCAAGCACCTCTCGCTATTACCCACCCTATTCTGAATGCCCCTTCCTCTCTTACCTGTCCTATTTGGTCGGCTTCCTTTTCTCCCCTTTCCTCTCCGCTAGAGCGTAACATTCCATTCACTGGCGGTTTCTTCATCGTCGACTTCCTGTCCCTCTCCTTTTCTCTCGTATGTTTCTCACTTCTTCCCCCTTTGTTCTTACTGTGGCTCTGAAGGAGATGTTGCTCATATGTATTGTTATTGCCCGATACTTCTTCCAATGCTGCATCTTGCGTTCCATATCGCTGATTGTATCTGTGGCCAGGACCTACCTTTCGAGGTGTATCCTTGGTTACTGCTCACAAAACATCCGCCAGCACGTCTACTGGATGTGTGTTCCTTCATTTTTGTCCTTGTCAAACAAGTAATTCACCTTTACCACCAGTCTCAATGCACCGTTTCAACACCGTCTAACATTCTACTTGCCGGCGATACGCTGCGGCAGATTCTACATCATCGACTCACAGCACGTCTCAGAATCGAGCATACTGCGGTGCAATTTACTTCTTCTCTTACCATATTCAGGACGACCTGGGCACAGGAGTCTGGATGGTTTTATTTGGATGGAACGACGCTTCATCTTTCTTTCTAGCTCCTTCTATTTCTTATTTTTTTGGTTGGTGTCATGGGTGGCACTGCCTCCATAACACAAGAGTCCAGTGCTTGTGTTTGTTTTGTTTTTTGCTTTCCTTAGGTATCTCCCGGTGTAGAGACCTATACCGCGGGTGCAGCACTTGAGCTTCTTTTGTTAGCGAAGGTGTTATGTTTTAATTTGTTTCTCTGTTTAGTACTTGCACTATGTGATCTCCACTCTCTGATCAACACTCAGTAGGAGGAGGTCCAAACTGTCTCTCTGCAGTTTCCATGTTCCTTTGCTTAGCTGATGATTTTCAACTTGAATTTTGTAGAATATGACATTTTTTTTTATTTTCAGACATTTTTATGGGGCTAATGCATTAAATTTTGCATCTACACACGCACTGTTCAGGGAGTACTAACTGATCCAGCGCAATGACGCCAAAACGCTACCCCCACCAACAGAGTTGCAGACGTACTGATGCTTTCAGAGTTCTGATTGGTTTATTCAGAATCGGGTATTAATGAAGTCAATCGACCGTGTTACCAAATGCTAGTGATTAGAGGAAGCTTAACAAAAACAGCTGTGACTCAGTGCGTCAGTGACTCAATAGATTTGTAAGTTGTAGTGGGGACAGGCAGAGGGGATTAAAGGCACTGGCAGTTGTTTCGCCATGGTAACCACAGGGTCCTCTCAACTGGTTCCCCACATGAAATAAAAAAAATATAGTCTTATACACGGAAAAAATATGCGTGTTGTTTCCTGCCATGCAACTTCTGCGGCTACACACACGAGGAACCCTCGTGTAGGTTGTTGATGGCCTGATGAAAGGGCTCATGGAGCATTGAAAGTGCTTGCCATGATATCGTCGACGAAGTGTGTTTTACGTGAGCCATGTCTCCCGACCCGATGAGTATAGCCGTTTCTAATGAGGTATGTTTTAATTAATGGATAGTTTTAAATGTATGAGTGTGCTAATGAGTGAGTGTTTGATTGAAAATTATAAATTAATATTTTAACTAAAAGTTTTATTTGTAAATATTTTTTAACTAACAAAAACTTGTTGCATAATTAGGCTTCTATCGGGGAGGGGGGGATGACATGTGTCTCACAGAGCGATAACGGGCGATATGCCTTTCAATATTAGGTACACAATACCTTTGATATTATATTTGTAAAAATGTTCACTTTATTAGTAAATTTAAAACATTGCCATAAGTTTTATTGTTACTTATTGTGCAATATCTAAAATTGTTATATTTTTGCCTACTTTCATTAAGTTAGACAATTTACACTAATCTGTAATCTAATACCAGTATTTTGTAAACAATATTCCTATTATTTATTACCAAACAAAAGTTTATTGAAATAAAAATGTAAGCCATTCCCCATCCAGGAGTTTATCTGAAATGTTTTATACTATAAAGCCAACTTATTTAGTTCATAATAATAATAAAATAATGAAAATGAACAGAAATCCAACAAATCATACTTTTTGGTGTGAGATCTTAGAAAATAAAGACTTAACTGTAAGCCATTTTATTGGTGCAGTATTTTAAACCTTCAGCTTTTCTAGATGGATCAGCATCAATTGCAGATGTTGATTTTACAAAAAGATGATTGATTCTGTAATTGTGGCTGGAAGAGGAGCTTACATAAAAGCAAGTACTTTTACAGTTGTACATTTGAAAAGATTTTATTCTGATGTCAGGAATTTTTACAAAGTGGCCTGTGAATACGTATTAAAGTGTCCACTAAAAAGCAAACTGTTCAAGCATGCAGGGGTAGTAGATGTGTCACTGCAAAAGCAAGTTTCTGATACTCGAGTTTATTGTATAATCCTTTCCCCAGGTGGGTGTTCTAATACTGAAGAAATCAGCTGGATGCAGTTTGCATATCTATTAATGAAAGTGTGGACACTGACAGGAGGAAAGTGATATATCTTCTGATTACAGTTTTTCTTTTAATGTGCACTATTTTTGTATCTTTAAGAAAATTATGAGTTCTGGCATTATATTGTGTCCCGTGAACGCTGTCTCGGCTTACGATTACTGATAGCCAGCTCAAAAAGTTGGCATCTCTGTGTATAGCATTTATGCGAGTTTCATTATCATAACAATTCAACATTATAATAATACCTAGTATAAAGAACTTGCCGCCCCGGTGGCGCAGTGGTCTAAGGCGTTGGCCTCTGATCATTCGTCCGTAAGGGGTCCGGGTTCGAATCCTGGTCAGGCATGGATGTTGTGTTTGCCTTACGGCACTGGCTCTCTCCCTTCCCTGGAACCAGTGACCCTAAATTAGGGACGGACGACTGCTTATAGCCCATTGAGTTGCTCACGGTGGTCGTTAAACCTCCGATTAAAAAAAAAAATAAAGAAAGAAAGAACTTTTTTATTGTGACAATATTTATTGTTTTATTCCATTTCATAATTTAATCAATTTTGTATTTGACATGCATTTCAGATGTACTCTGAACTAGCAAATAATTGGTAGGGGTTTTAATAATAATATTTTTTTTCTGAGTTTCCCAATTGTTTTCTTTAATGTGCAGAAAATGTTGGTCCCTAAAAGTCCCTTTTTTTGAAAATTTTGGTCCCTAAGTCCCTTTTTTAATGAGGTTAAAGTACTAAAAGCCCTGAAAGTGTGATTACTCTGAACAACAATACAGGTCCGACAGTGATGTTCTATGCGGTTAATTATGGTGTTCAGCAGTTCCATGGGTAGCTGTGCGTCCATTGTTCGAGCAAAGCACTGTGGAGCCGCTGCAGGGTTCAAGAAGAGGTCTGGAGGCCAGTAACATGCCTCCCGAGAGCATTCCAGACATGCTCAATGCGATTTAGATCAGGAGAGTGTGCTGGCCACTCCGTACGGACTATAGTCTTCTGTTCCAGGTACTGGTGTGCAATGCAAGCTGTGTGAGGGTGGGCATTATCTGCCTGCAGTACAAATGTATCTGCAATTACAGCCGCATACGGATGAACAATATGGTCCAGGAATGTGGTCTCTATACCTCTGAGCATTGAGGTTTCCACGTGGCAACACATAGAGGTCGGTACAGCCGCCCTACAATATGCCTGCCCACACCAGGGAAGATAGCAAGTACCGGCATCTCTCCAGATGTAAACTCGACAAGAATCACTCTGTAAACAGTGTTGCAACTCATCATTGAACAGAACGGACCTCCGCTGATTTTAAGTCCAGTTCACATGCATTCGTGCCTAATTGAAATGTTCCCTCCGGTAGTGGAGGTTGAGGGGCACTCATAATACCATTCGCCGAGCATACAGTCCTCCTGCATGTAACCTTCTGTGTACCGTCGAAGCTGATAACGTCCGTCCGGTAGCTGCAGCAAGCACAGATCTGAGATAAGTCGGTTTAGCCATCCTGTCCTGCTGTGCCGAAAGCTGAAAATACTGGTCATGCATGGAGGTCGTCACCTTTGGTCTACCTTTGGAAAGCTGCACCTGTGGCTTGGAACTGCTGCCACATCCTGCTGACCACAGAACAATTGACATTGAGCCATCTTGCGACATCCGCCTGCCGTTTCCCCTACTTCGAGTCGGCCTATCGCTCTGTAGCATAACTCCACTGGCACATGACTTCTCAAAGCCGTGTTAACAAAATCGCTATCTCGAAATCTTGTCATTCACTGCTGCACATGAATTGGAGACTTCCTCCGAAACAGTTGGTTTTAAGCTCTTGCCTATTTGCATAAGACACTGCCAGCCCCACTCACTTGCCTTCTGTATATCGATGCTGTATGCCTTCACCCATAACATATGCAATTTGAACTATGCACAGTGCGTCAAAGAATTTTTAAGACTGGCGCTAGATTTCAGCCTACGGTGGCGCCACCAGTGTAATTGCGAATGCGTTATAAACCGGGACCATCTGCTTGCTTTCTGCCAAAAGTACTGCGCAGTTGTTAAAGTAACTCAAACGAAATGACCGTTCATTAGAGAAGTAAAATTTTTTTCATGTTGAATTATTAAGATGGAACAAAGGGCTGTTATTAAATTTAACGTAAAACTTGGTAAAGGTGCCTCGGAAACATACCAAATGATGAAACAAGTTTACGGTGAGTTTTGTTTAAGTAGATCAAATGTTTTCCTGTGGCACAAACGTTTTTTGGATGGAAGAGAGACGCTAGAAGATGATAAGCATACCGGAAGACCAAGTTCATCTAGGACCTGAGATTATTGAAAAAGTGCGTGATTTCGTGGCAAACAATCGATGTGTGTCACTAAGAATGATGGAAGAGTCTTTAAACATCAACAAATAAACTATTTGAACCATCCTGCATGAAGATTTGGGCAAAACAAAAGTCTGTGCTAAATTTGTTCCACACACGTTAGCCAATGAACAAAAATCAAGGAGAAGTGCACATTGCAGAGACATCATTTAAGCCGCTGAAAATGATCCAAACTTATTAAAATCGATTGTTACTGGTGATGAAACATGGTGTTTTCAATATGATCCTAAACAAAGCGACAAAGTGCGGAATGGAAATCAAAAAGCTCACCACAAGCCAAAAAAACAGAAAAGTTCCATCAAAAATCAAAACAATGCTCATTACATTCTTCGATAGTAAGGGTATTATCCACGAAGAATTTGTTCCAAGTGGACAAACAATTACTGGTGAGTTTTATTTCAATGTTTTGAAACGTTTGATGGGCAGAATTTGTCGCATTCGTCCAGAATATCGGGATGAAAACAGTTGGTGTTTGTTGCACGATAATGCACCCAGTCACACCTCACTTCTTGTTCGTAGATTTTTGGCAAAAAATAACGTCTATGTGTGTTGAATCATCCACTGTATTCGCCTGATTTAGCACCCTGCGACTTTTCTTTATATCCAAAACTTAAAATGACGTTAAAAGGGTGTTATTTTGATGATATTGTGACCATACAAACAGCTTCGACGCGTGCTTTGGAGGCAATTCCGCAAAGTGAACTGGAACAGGCATTCGAATCATTATTAAATCGCTGTAACAAGTGTATTGAAGCCGGAGGTACTTATTTTGAACAACAAACCAAAACAAATAATTATTTCTTGTTTCTATTTCATTTTACAGACCCAGTCTTAAAAATTCTTTGCCACACTGTGTATTTCGCCCAATTATAGAGATTTTTGAGTTTGTTGCTTACTTTATGGAAACCACTGTATAATCATTGTAGCATCAGTGAGTTGTAATGATAAGTTCATAATGAAGAGGATTATAGGCTATCCTCAAAAATGTCCAAAACTCTAGGCAAAAATAAAATATTGTTAAACTTTCACTAGAGATAGTCATGAGTTCTATATTAGTTTAAAAAAAATAATGATGCATGTTGTACCACAAATGCATGTTATCCTAAAGCAGAGGTGGCCAACCCGTGGCACGTGTGCTACAAGTGGCACTCGGAGGCTTTCTAAGGGGCACGCATGCGCAAAGTAATCTTTTGTAATTTTAATAATTTATTAGACAAACCGGCTCATCAACACTATTGTTCTTACTCAGACGCGCCTTGCCGTTTCACCGTTTTCACTCGAAAACGCTCATCTACCCCCTCCCATTCCCTGCAATGTCAAGACAACAAAGGTCAGGCGATTGCAACGCTCGCAGATTTTTTGTTTGTCTGCGCAGCCACAGGAGTAATGATACACTTCCCCTTTATTTAGCTTTGGTTCTCACCCTCAGTCTTCTTAGAACTGCAGTGCCTGCTGTGTTGTGAATATGACTCTGTGCAAGCCATATGGTTCAAAAAGGAAGTATGAAGATGATATTGCTCTGTGGGAGTTTAAATCTGAATGGAAAGAACAGTATTTTTTTTTTTTTTACGAAGGAGAATTTGTCAAAGCCTGTGTTCTTTATTTGTGGAGTGTGTGTTGTAGTTCCAAAAAGTTTAATTTAGAGCGGCACTTCATTCAGATACATGCAAATATAAGCTCACGGTATCCCATTGGTTCAGTAATGAGTACAGAATTTTTAAATAAGAAGAAAGACTCTGATGGGACAACAAACAATTTTTAAGAAAAAATGTGATCAGTTGACGATAATGGTGAAAGCATCATATGAAATTGCCCTCATTATTGCCAGGAAAAAGAGCCATACTCTGATGGAGAAGAAATAATTAAGCCAAGTCTCAAGACCTTCGCAAAAGCTGCTGGAGATTTGAAGGTCATTAAAATGGTGGATTACGCTGTTCTTTCAAAAAATACTGTCGTGAGGTGGGTTGATGAGATGTCCGAGGACGTTACCAAACAAATATTGTCTTGCATCAGCACGTGCAAATATTTTTCCCTTGCTATAGATGAGAGTTGTGATATAATTGATACTGCTCAGCTCTGTGTGTATGTGAGTTGTATCAGCGAACAATTTGATGCGTCAGAAGAGCTTCTCGACTTGTGTCAGCTGGTTTCTACTAAAGGAGAAGATATTTTACTAGAAGTAAAAATAGCTATTGAAAATAGCAGTGTAGACTGGGGAAAGCTAGATAGTGTGTTCACAGGTGGAGGTCCTCAAAGTGAAAGGTTTTGTGGTTTTATTGGAAAATTATTTGCAATGCAAAATTTTTAAATAACACTGCATTATTCATCAAGAAGCCCTCTGTGCCAAAGACATAAACTTGTCTTCTGTAATGGACCCAGTGGTTTGATGTATAATTAAATCCATGCAGTCAACAGAAGAGAATTTTGCAAACTCCTGGAAGCAGATGTTAAATTCTGTTTTATTGTAGTGTTCGTTGGCTGTCTCGGGGAGCTGCATTGGAAATATTTTGGGAACTAAAAGATAATGTTATGTAATGTCTGAAGTTTTTTTAAGAAAACGACTAACTTCCTGACGAGTGCATGCTTTTAAGGGATGGAATTTGGCTATGTGATTTAGCATTTGTGACGGACATCGTGGGCCACCTTAACAACTTAAATCTGCGTGTGCAAGGTAAAAACAATCTTGTCCCAGTGTTATTCAACTCAGTTGAGGCATTTAAAGCAAAACTTATTCTTCTTGGAATGCATTTTTCTCAGCATGATCTTGCACATTTTCCTTGAATGAAACAACTGTCACAAACTGAGTTTAGTGGGATTCCAAATTTTTCTAAATATCAGCAACATGCTTCTGATTTGGAAAACTCCTTTAAAGCCTGGTTTTCAGACTTCCAAAACGAAAAACAAAATCTCCTTTTCACAAATTCCTTCTCCCTTTCTATTGAGGACATCATTCGCTATCCTACTAATGTTCAGAATAACCCCCCCCTCCTCAGTTTCCTGCACTACGAAAAATAGCTCTGTGATATTGTTGCAGGGTTCGGGTCGTCATGCATATGTGAAAATACTTTTTTATCATGAACTTGGTGAAAAATAAGTACCATTCAGCACTCACTGATTAGCATCTAAAATATCTGCTGGTTCTTGCTACTTCATCTCCAAATCCCAATGTTGAAGAACTGGTGAAGAGGAAAGAGATCCAAAAGCCTCACTAAGAACTAAGCCGGTTTTGTTTCATGTGAATGGAAATGTAATCATACAATGTTGGAATATGTTTTTCTTTGCAAGTAATTTATGTTTTTAATATAGTAGTAAACTAGATCTTGAATGATTATTAGTGTTCTGTTACAGTAGTATCGGTTTAACAATATTTTTCTCTTCAGTGCTGTTTTATTTGAAGTATACAGAGATGCATAATTTTTTTATCCTTTCTGGCAACTGTGGAGGGAGGGAGGGAGGGAGGGAGGTTAGGTTAAGGTGGAGTAGCACATTCAAAATTATCTACAACAAAAGTGGGACGTAGCGAGCCATGGGTTGGCACCCTGTCCTAAAGTAAAGGAATACATTAATATCATTAAAGTTTTATTTTTATTTTTGCAGATATTACTAGGATGTCTTTTCATCATTTGTCAAATTTTCAAATTATTTTCCTCAAGAATAACCCATCATTCGAACTGACGAAAAGGAATGGCTATTGCCATTTGGGTGGTGATGTCCAGCCTTACTGGTTGTTAGTTGTGGCTCCTTTTCTTCTTTCAGTTTCCACACATTCATCCAATTTCTTGTTCACAAAATGCTGCTGATGAGATAAATTTTTTATGGTGCTCCATTAATCAAATTCTGGTGCTTTAAATGCGTCTGTCAAGTCCTGTCTTGCTGATAGCATTTTTTATTGCGGCTTTGCTCCTCTACTAAGTTGTCCCCGACGTACTCCTACATAGGTAGTGTGCCCTAAGTTGTCTCCAACATACTCCTACATAGGTTTCTCCACAATTGCAGTTTGCACCATAGGCTACTTCTTGTAGCACACATTGTTTTCTTTTTGCTTTATGGAAGGGAAGATTTTTTTAATTTTATTGTTTTGGACTGGAACATGTTGAGCACCAAATGTTTTGCTAATTCTTTGAAGTTTTTCTAACGACTTTTTATTGTAGGTAACTGTCATGATTATTTTAATTTTATTGCTTTACTGTTTTTAAGTTGTTTATTAAATACTGTTTTTATTGTAGATGGGTAATCATTTTCTGCAAGTGTAACTTTTAATTCTCCTTGATGAAGTTTTTTTAAATATTTTTGAAAAATTCAAGCATCAGTTTTACCGAGGAATTGTGTAGCAACCTTAAATTCAATGTAGTTGGCATGGTAAAGGTGGTATTCCAGAACTTTATTGGTGGTGTTGGTTTTTTTTTTTTTTTTTTTATGTAAATTTGTAAAAATACTTTCTTCTGAAGCTTTGTGGGGCTTAAATCCAGGAAGTTTTGGCTGTTATCTTGTTGTGATTCCAGCGTGAATCTCAGGGAATTATCAAAGCTATGAAATAAGTTGATAGTATTTTCTCTGAGAGTGTCATCATTCCTGTCAACTGTTATGAGAATGCCATCCACATATCTCATGTACAAGCAGAAAGAACAATTGAAGGTTAAGGTAGGACTTGCTTATCTTCAAGTTTCCCTTTATTTCTACAGTTTTCAAAAAAATGAGCTAACAGAGAACCCATTACTAATTCTGAAATCTTCTTGACTCTTCATTAATTCAGAATACATTAGTTTGTTATTACTACTAGTCAACCCGTCTAAATCGATGGTTAGTTTTTTTTTTCTTTTAAGAATAAATTTGTATCAAGCAAATTTATATGTAAACTTTATTTTCCATCAAATAATGTAAACTTTATTTGATGGACAAAAAATGTTACAGATTCATTCAAACACTTCAGTAAAGACAATATTTTGAGTCCATCCATTTGTGACAGGTTATCCAGGTGCATCTTCGTGAGTGATCTTTACTGCAACATAATCCTTTGATCTTGCTCGAGATAGGGCAACATAGAGCATACCATGTGATAAGGCTGGTTCTGGCAGATATATTCTGGCTTTGGTAAGTGTCTGTCCTTGACATTTATTAATTGTCATCGCAAAGGACAATATGATTGAAAATTGAACCCGTCTGATGGTAAAAGGGAAAGTGCTGTCACTTGGAGTCGGGAACGCGTGGCAAGGTCTGCAACGACCCTTATGTTCTCTGCACAAAATTTTCACTGAAATTGTATTTTAGAAGAGCAACTTTACCATCATATGCAATTGACTAAACCTTTCCTTGTGTCCAGGTTCCTGATGCGTATAATGACTGCACCCTTTTTCAGTCGTAGAATGTAAGGCAGAAGTCCACTCATGTAAGGCAGAAGTCCACTCATCTCGATCGTGTGCAAAAATTCAACTGGGTAGCACACTCTTTCACTCTCATTTTCAGTCACAACTGTGTCAAGACTGGAAGATGCTCGCTCTTCGCCTGGAAGTTGTTCAATTATCTTGTTGTTTATCTCATAATGGTGGGAATTCTTCGAGCAATGGATTGCTGTATCTTTCAGTTCGTTTTCAGACAGGGTTTGAATGTTAGTGCCATATATCATTTCAATGATGTCACCCTTGCATAACATTTCATTTGGTATTTGAATGAAAGGCGAATGTAGAACATTGGCACGGCCAGAACCAACCACAGATAGAAATTTGGTGAATGCAACCGTGTTAGGGTTTGTACTCATTTTCTGTGTCAGGAGATACTTTTCAAAGTGTGGCCATAGTGGGCACAATTTCAGACAGTTCTTGATAAGGGTTCTGCATGCTGAGTGAGGGACTATGGGGTTGAACTTATTGAAAATCTCCAAGTATCAAGAACTCACCACCAAATGGTTGTTCATTATTTTTGATGTCGCGTAATAAATGATCAAGGCAGACCAGGGAATTAACAGTGATAATGGAAGCTTCGTCAAAAATGTAGACCCCTGTCGATTTCAGTTCTTTTCCAGCTTTTGAACTCTGCTTGATAGAATTAACTGAATTCTCGAACAAAGGAATCGGAAATTTGAAGATGCTGTGGCTTGTAGCATTGCTGCGATGCCTATCCATGCTACAGTGGAACATTTTTTTATTATTTTGCCACGAAAGAAATGTAACAATGCTTCATACCAAAAAGTCTTTCCACAGCCACCAGCACTAGAAATGAAAAAAGCATTTGTACGTGTTTCTTGGTTAGTGATGCACGCCACTATATGATCAAAGATCGTTTTTTGTTCTGAATTAAGTTTGAAAATCGTAGTGTCAACAATCACTTGTTCGGTTTCTGCTTCAAAGGCAGTTTGTAGCATGGCTTTTAGTGACACTTGTGGCAGACCTAAATCTCCGAGGCTCAATGAATGTGCCAAATTATTGTACAAATTTCAAAAAGTGCCTTGTTGCGACTAATCTCTTGTGAGAGAGTTCTACGGAAGTCTTCAGTTAAAGTTATCTCGAATTTCAACAAAAGTGACATAGGGCTTTTAGTCCACACAAAGCACAAAAGTAAGCAAACATTGCTCTGAATTGTTTGGGCATCTGGTGAGAGGAAGCTTCTTCGAGTGCAATTTCATATTGTGTGTCACATTCAAAAAGATTCCATACAATAGCAGCTTGCTTGAAAGTTTCGTGGACTGTTCCATTAAAGGTCTTCAGGTCATCAAAATATGTCGGCCTGGGGACACTGACCAATAGAAGATCAAGTGCAAAGGTTTCCTCATATTTCGGGCTGACACGGCTGATAGCTAAACGATTCCTTTGACTTATTTTCCGAAATTTGTTGTTGAATAAATACTCTTTCAGGATGTCTTGGTACAAAATCAATCTGGCTTTTGGGTCATTGTGATTGAGTTCAAAAAATGATGTCAAAGTTAAAGTTATCTTGGCATGTTCTTGTTCGGACCAAGTCAACGATGTCTGTGTCCTCTTGGATGTAGATATTGTGATGTCCTGGCAGATGAATAGCTGACTTCTGGACAATATGCAATTTTGCTTGCATTGGGAACTTGAGTTACCTCCAACATGTCTCATGCATTCACGTAGCGCATGTTGACAAATCATGTAATCTCATCATAATCAGCTCGTTCATCTGGGCCAACGTTTAGACTTTACATTCGTACTACTGTAGCCTTTGTAGATATATTTGTGTAGGTACTTGACTGCTTTAACTGTCAAACATACTTCTACATTGATATGAGCCTGGAATTTCTCACTCAAGTACAGGTTATACGGCACCACTCACTCATTTGTAATTTCGAGAAACTGACTATTAACTTTGGTTAGAAAGGTTCTGCTATCAATTTATTTGCTTGTAAATGGGATAACCATTGCAGTTTTCCTTTGTCACAGCTGCGTAAGGTTTCGGGAAATTCTTTGAACATTTCCCATTTTTCATACAGGGTGACATTGGATTGAGCACTTCGCAAAGGCCGGGGATCATGCACAACATCAAAAAGGACAGTCCTGTCAGATGGTGGAAGTTCTGTTGAGACGACTTTGTCATTGTTTTCCATCTCACATATCACATCTTCTGCCAGGGTGAGAAGCATGTGGCAATGAGGCAGTCCTCGTTTCTGGAATTCAATGATGTATAAGTAATAAATCACCTTTCCAAAGACTTCTTTCTTGGTCAAATCAGAGATGAGCTGATCAAGTCTTGCTTTGAATACTCAAGCAATAAGTTCAGGTCTGAAGTTGGACTGAGTTGCATATCCAAGATTCTCAGTGATCTCTTTCCATTTCAGATTACATGTGAATGTAATGAACAGTGATGGTTTGCTGAAGGCTCTGACTAAAGCAGTAGCATCTTGGTAATGCATGTTCATGTTTCTCAGTGAACCTTGGAAAGAAGAAGGCAAGATGGCGGTTTTCCCAGGTTGTACTCCATGCTCGGCTGCCTCTTTGAATAGGTAGTCTTGTAGGCCAGTGAATGTCTCAACTCTGAGTATCTTCTGCTCAAGCTGTGTCCTATTGTACATAAGATGCTCCCCTTCAACTCGTATGTACTGATCAACTAAGTACTGGAGCCACAACTTGCCGGAGTTGTGTAAAAGAGAAAATTATTTTCGGATAGCCATTCTTATAAGCCACATACTGCAATCAAGTCACTTTTCTGAACTTGCCATTGGTATGTCTTTCATGTGGCTTATTCTTATCCCATCCATGTTCTCCATAAGGAAAGTAAGGAAACAGTAATGGGTATAGCATCGGGTCTGTGAGTTGATGCAGAGTTGATATTTTTTAGGTATTCTGTCCCAGATCCCTTAGGGAAGACCTTCAAGTTGTAGTTTCCTGGAGGATCGCTATCTTTGGTCGTGAAAATCGCAATGATTTCATCTGCTGAAGGCAATTTGAATCGGTTCTTGCTCTGGTCACGGATGTCAGGCTGTTCTGATAGTAAAAACATTAAAACTTTGTATGGCTCTCTTCCTTCAATAAGTGCTAGTTCACTTTCTTCCTTCTCAACTTCTGCTATCATCTTGTACTTGTGGACTAAAGGATTGACTTCGAGCATCATTTCAGGCAGTTTTGCTATCTGATTAGGATCGCAGGTTGAGTTCCGTCCTGTTGCTCTTTTCTGTTGCTTCAGCAGTGTCGATAATGTAAAGTTGTGCATTAGATTGCTCAGAAGCATTCTGGGGATGCAGAGGGCCAAATTTGTAATGGAGCTGTCCATTGATCTTGAAAGTATATGGGCCACATTCTACAGGTAAGAAAGCTTCATTTGCAACAAAAGAAGCTAATGACATCTCGCTGTTGTATTTCCTGATGTTGTCTAAGAAATTGCACTTTTCAGAGTTGGCATTTTTCTTCAGAAGATTTTTCAAGTAATGGGCGAGAAAGAGTCGGTGACAGGAGAATTTTCTTATTGTTACAACAGCTACTAAAGTAAAACTTGGTCTTGATGCCAACCTTTTTGCAATCGAAATGTAAAGCTCTGCTGAACTCACATTCGAAGGACAGAGGGCCTAGATCGTAATAACCCACAGAAAAATCATAATTCAATGCTCAGCAAAGGTGTGGTTTATGTCTTCAAGAGAGGAATCACTTCTGCTTCATCTGAGGTATCAGGCAAAACGAAATCAGTGGTGCCCAGATTGTTTAAATCTCAATTAGTTCAATGTCTCGCTGATGTTCGAGATGGGGAGGTCAAGTCTCTGTTCAAATCGGGGATTTCAAGGTTTGCCATCAATGCCTCCATTTCGGATGGCTGTCTAGAGGTTGAAGGCTGGATAGTCTGTACTTCTTGGTTTGGTTGTAAATGTTGGAATGATATTCACATTGCGAATACTTTTCATTCTCTCTTGTCTGAGACATATAGTTGCGACCCATTGATCGCTCACACCTTCCAGTAAGGTTCTTATGGGGGGGGGGGGGTATGTGGGGGAGACATTCTGTTAAGGGTAAGTGTGCAATAAAGTATTTACTTACTTTAGGACTGATCATAGAACACCATGCGTATACCAAGTCTGACACTGAACTGAGTGCCTAATGTAGATAAGGGCTGCACACTTCTCCCATAGGCTTTACATGGGAACTTTGCCGCTCCGCCATGCCCGAACCATTGCCCAATTCTCATCTCTTCGACTGGCGCATCTACATGGTAAGACCTTTATTTTGATACCTCAACAATATTTTTACGTTCCGCCGTTCTCTCAAAGTAGGTCTCACAGTAAAAAAGCTTATAGAATTAATATATAGACTATTATTATTATTATTAGTAGTAGTAGTAGTTGTTGTTGTTGTTGTAGTATTTTTTGTTAACTTTTTCTGCTAGGGCTTTTGAGCAAAGGCAAAGATAGTCATCTCAAGCCTGGAAATTCGGGAATTTTCTAGTGATGTGGCTCATGTGCAGAATGACTGCCTTTTGACAGGGTGAAGCTGTTTTTGTGTCAATCCTAATTCCTTAAAATTTTTAGGAAGGTATTAGGTACCATTGCTGGTGCCAAAACGACAACTGGTACGATCTCAGTTATGCTCTGTTTCCATATGTTTTGGATTTCCATTTGCAGCTTCTTATATTTCAAGGTTTTCTGAGACACTGGGTGTTTGCTGTAAGCAGAACCACTATTATTGGGTTGTCGGAAAAGTCATTATGTATTTTGGCACCCGATGGCGGTTGGGCGGTTTTGGAAGTACTAGAGGCATGCACAGCTCTGTTATCGCTATGGCATTCGACAGGTGCCAGTTCTAGCTGCAGTCTAAAAGGAATAGTGAGCGATTTAGTTGATTTGTGGAGATTTGACATCAAGTTGAAGATGGAAGACCAAACTGTGCATTTTCGCCATATTCTACTGTTTTACTTCCGTAAACGGAAGAACGTGCATCAAGCTTGTGAAAAGTTGCGTAAAGTATATGGTGATAATGCTCTACAAGAACGTCGGTGCCAGTGGTGGTTCACAAAATTCTGTGCTGGTGATCTTGACCTCAACGATGCTCCTTGGTCCGGGAGGCCAACCGAGGTTGATGACGACCAAATCAAGGCATTGATCGAGACAAACCCACGTTACATGATACGAGAGATTGCACACACGTTGTACATCCATCATTCAAGCATTCACGACCACCTGAAGAATCTGGGATACGTAAGCAAGCTTGATGTGTGGGTTCCTCATGAACTCAAAGAAGCTCAATTGATGGCGCGTATAAACATCTGCGATATGCTCATTAAATGTGAGGAAAACGATCCTTTTTTGAAGCGACTGATAACTGGTGATGAAAAGTAGATTGTGTACAACAATGTTCTGCGCAAACGGTCTTGGTCCCGACGTGTTGCTTTGCCTCAAACGACATCCAAAGCAGACATTCATCAGCGGAAGGTTATGATCTCAGTGTGGTGGAATTTTAAAGGTGTCGCGTTTTTCGAGCTCCTACCACGGAACCAAACAATCAATTTGAATGTGTACTGTCGGCAATTGGACAGTTTGAACGAATTCATCATCCAGAAACGTCCAGAGCTCGTTCATCGTAAAGGTGTTGTGTTCCATCACGACAACACGAGACCACACACAAGTTTGATCACCCGCCAAAAATTATTGGAGCTTGGGTTGGATGTGTTGCCACACCCAACATACTCGCCTGACTTTGCGCCCTCAGTCTTTCACTTGTTTCGCTCTCTTCAACAGTCCTTGCGTGGTATAATGTTCAATTCAGATGAGGCTGTAAATCAGCACCTTGTACAGTTTTTCGCCATGAAAGACAGGTCCTTCTATGAACGAGGCATTCTGCAGCTCATTGAAAGATGGCAAAAGGTTATCGAATAAAACGGGCATTATATAATTGATTGATCTTTGTTCTTTCTATCAATAAACGACCTTTGCAAAACATGGCTAAAATATGTCATGACTTTTCCGACAACCCAATAGTTTTGTCTTCTTTAGTTTTAGTCTGCAGTCACAATGCTATGTCAACTGTGGCCAATGTTTTTGTCTGTAATAATAGGTTTATCCCAGTGCATAATGTAATTTTTACTTTTAAAGAATAGTTTCTGGTTGTTACTTGCAAATAAGGTGGAGTATAAGCTGTATTTAATACCAAGCTCTTGATGTAGGATCTTACCCAGCAAAAACAGTATTGCTGGGCCAACAGTGGGCCATTGCTGGCAGCCAGCACTGCCAGCAATGGCCCAGCACTATGTTGCCGCTGCCGAACCGTCAATAAAATGTCCGGGCGGCCAACAGAAGGGCCAGCAGTTCAGGCCAACAGCTGGCCAACAGTTGGCACCCCATCAGTTGTCATATGCCACAACAGGGCCATCAGTGGTCCATCACAGGCAGTAGCAGCCACAAGTGGCCCTTCAGTGGCCCTGCAAGTACTTGCCAGAAATGATGGCTAGCCTGATGTGGTCCGCTAGTGGGCCGTTTGTGGCAGCCAGCAACCACGTGACGTAACTGGTGGCTTGCCGAATCTTGTCCGCCAATTTCCCAGTAGTAGCAATAATAAAAAAAGAAAAAAAAAGCAAGGATAACCGCAGTTTCCTGAAGCTACAATTTTTTTTTTCTACCCTTACGAAGCTTGTGAATTAACGCACTGCGCTGGGGAACTTTTCTCGACAAACCAGAAAAACGACGTTTGCATTTGACTAGATTCGATCCTGGGCCGTCTACGTGGAAGCCGCGTTCGCTACTGACTGGACTAATTCACGACGCTCAGGTACGTGCTGGAAGCTATCTGTTTGGCATGCATATTGTAATCGAATGCTTCCCTCTTTCATTTTATAATATTGCGAGGTATTTTTCATAAAAGTCAGTTTCATATAATTGATAAATTAATTTTTTCAACGTAACGATAGTTGTTTTTTTTTAACTTAAGGGGACTTCACTCATTTTCAAGGCGTGTGCATACTTAGAGTCGCATTCCAAAGTTTTGTTCTGTCCTTGCCGTCTTGAAAAAGATTGTTGAATAAATATATATTTACCCGGGTTCATGTCACATTCTGTTACATCTTTAACGTTGTGTCTTTCCTTTCCGTTGTCCGAAGCTACATTTGTTTTAAAGAGTAAAAGATATTTTATTTTACTTCTCGTTATTTTTAGAAGCGAATTCCTCCCAGTCTTGTGTATTCAACCCATGGATGAGTACACCACATACCGTTGCTTTTTTTTTCTTTCAAATAATTAATAAATTTTGTACGCGTATAATTCTTTTTTTTTTTCCAACAAACGCTATTTTAATGGTTTTCCAGGATATGTGTTTCAAGCGGTTTCAAATTTTTTCTTGTTATTTATCCACTCCATTCCATGAATTGTAATTCATGGGAATGGAGTGGGTGTATTTCATGGCTGTAATCTAGTATTTCACGGCTTATTAATCTGATATCTTCGTCGACGTAAAATTTCATTAGGAAATTAATTCGCCTCTCCACATATGGATTTTTTCTTAACATCCACTAAAATAACACGATGGCGATAGCGTCGACTTCAACTAACTGGTACCATAAGAGACACAGCAAGTGTTGCTTCCGCGCATGCGCAGTCCCGATGCTTCCACCTGCTGTTGGGGGTTGCATTGGTTGCCAGCAACGGGCCACTAGTGGCACTTGCTTGGAGGCCCACAATTCACGGCGATGCTGCAGGGCCATCAATGGCTCGCCAACTGATAGCGCTGCCACCAACGGACCACTACCGGGCCGTGAGCGGCAGATTTCAGCCAGCAGTGACCCATAACTGCCAGCTGGTGGCCAGCAGTGACCCATAACTGCCAGCTGGTGGCCAGCAGTGACCCATAACTGCCAGCTGGTGGCCAGCAGTTTCCCAGCACTTGTGTTTTTGCTGGGTAGGTACTGGGTCATGTCTGGTAGGATATTGTTTTGATGCAAGGAGAGAGCAGCTGGCTAAAGCATGTTCTATTGTTTCATTGGCTTTTTCCGCACATTCTACAGATATTTTCAGCAGCCACTTTTTTTATGTTTCCAGTATTTCTGGGTTGTGATAATGTGGTCTGGATTCCCAATGAAGAATCCCTCGGTTTCTCTGGAAAGAGCTGACCTTTTTATAACCATTTTATTGAGATGTTTTCCCGATCCAGGAAGTTTGGATATTTCCCATGAAGAAATTTGCTTTTATTATTATTATTATTATTATTATTATTATTATTATTATTGGCAGTCATCTAGAGACAGAATGCCAATTTTAAGAATAAGCTGATTATGATATCCAAAATAGTTAAGCAAACATCATCCCAAAGAGTGTTATTTAATGTACTAGAAGTAACAGCTTTTCCCTTTGTTTCAATGTAAATGTGAAATTTGTCTTGTCACTGTCATGTTAGTTGATTTTAGACTATCTGAGGAAAATTGGTTTCCTTATTTGAATTGAGTGATTTTTTTTTAACATTTCGTTTCTTAACATTGCATAAAGTCCACTGTGCTCTGTAGTATCACATCACATACCATATTATTTCCTTGGAATGAAAGTTTTGTTTGATTGTTGACCGTTTAAGTAATGTGCATGCCAACTAACCAAAGTTTATATGGGTTATCTGTTAGGGTGTAGTTTTTAATTTTCAAAGGCAATTTGTTTTGAATTCATTTGGTTTTCTATATCTAATAAGTATACCTTATTATTATGTGGTCACATGTTCAATTTAATATATAGTGTTAATGCACTATTATAGATTTCTGTTCAACATTTCTGTATTATGTTGTGATTAAAAATTCTGAAGAACTAGGCAGATATCTCAAATAAAGTAAATTTTTATAATTTGTATTTTATCAGAAATAAATGGCTCCATACCATTCCATATGAAGATGTTTCAATGGTAATAAATTCTCAGCATTGTTTTTCTGAACTCTTTTATTGTACATTAGGCTTAATGCTATTCATGTGAGAACTAATTGCAATAATAATAGCCCAATTAATTTGTCTTTTCTATGGAGAAATTTAATATTGAAAATGAAAAAAACAACACAAAATATTCAAGAACAAAAAAAAAAAAAAAAAAAAACATACATACAAATCTTAATGGCAACAGATGGTGCAAATCACTATAATTATGCTAACTCGTGACATATGATGATAGGCTATCCGACTGAACAGGCACCTGTGCGGAGCATCAAATTATGCCACAGCACCATTGATAATGCCAGTGAAAGTGCCAAATGAAATGTGCTGTGGACTATGAACTTTTACAAATTTGATGTTATGTGGAATCAAGACAATATTTTTATTGATTTTTTTACTTCCTTGTAATGTTTCGAAGGTTTATTTGGTAATTATCAATCATTCGAATTTATTGGTATTTTAGCAATGTTTAAAGATTTTGAACTTTTAGTGCTAAAATCTCACCTTTTCCGATTTCAAACATTTCAATTCTGAAAATCCATTCTACTTCAATCCATTGTTCATTGGCCACAATGGTTTGATTTGGTGTTTTCCAACTTTGTGGAGATGATCCTGTTGTCAGATCTAGTAATATACATCAAAAAACAGGTCTCCTTCAATGGTGCAATTAAATAAACTTTGATTGACTGCAGTAATAATGTATGAATCATGAAAGATTATGCGACATTGATTAAATTGAAAAGAAAAGTGTGCCAGTGCATGATGATCTTAGACCTAACGCATAAATAGCATTAAGCCTAATGCAAAGTACAAGACTGAGTTTGGAAAAAGAAGGCTGAGAATTTATGACCATTGAAGCATTTTCATATAGAATGATATATAGCAGTTTGTTTTTGATAAAATATCATAAATTATATATATATATATATATATTTTGAGATATTTGCCTTAGTTCTTCAGAATTTCTAATTATAATATAATACAGGTGTGTTGAACTGAAAATTTTAATAGTGTATTAACAATTATACATGTATATTTAATTGAACAGTTTGTCTTTGTCATCAGTACAGTTCACTATCTCCCTAATGGTTATGTTTGGCTACATGAGATTGTACTTTTGGTAACAGTAAATTTTTCTGATAGACTCCATTGCTAGTGAGAGTCTAAAGATTAGACTGTCATTGACAATGGAGTGTATCTTTTTCTTAAATTCGACTTCTTTCTTTTCCTTATGTCTTGTTGATGTCCAATGATTTTTAAGTGAATTCCAGTTCATTTTTAAGTGAATTCCAGTTCATTTTGTGATCAGTTTCTCTTATATGTCTGTCTAATCAAGTTTCATTTGAAGTTTTTTTTTTTTTTTCTAATTTAAGCTTTTCTACACAAGTTCACAGTTAAGGAAAAGGACTCCATCAATGATTGCATGAGTTCATTGCTACCAGAAATATGGACCTGTGTTGTTAATCATAACTCGCGGATACAATGAATCGAAATGGCAAAACCTGATGAAGAAAGTAAATCCTCAGGAATTACACTGTAGTGAAGAACCCATGCAAACTTTGGAAATTACTTGTGCAATATTACTAGACATTCATGAGGTGCATTATAAGAAGCAAGTCAGTTTTGCAAAACACTGAAGCAATATCATTATTCAACTTCTACGAGGTAAGATCCAAAAGTTCGGAGATTTGGCATTTAGTTCCTTTCCTTGAATACTTTAAAACACTGATGCACAGCCACCTTCAAAATAATCCCCTTGGGTGAAGATGCACTTTTCCCAGTACCCGTAAAGCTTCTGGAAGCATTGCTGAAATCCATGTTTTGCAACCCTCGTATTGCCTTCTGCATTGCTGTTTTTACCTCATTTGTTGACACAAAACAACGTCCCTGCAGATTTTATTTCATCAGTGGAATGAGGTAAAAATCACAGGAGGCTAAGTTTTGTGAATAGGTGGGATGTGGAAGCACATTAATACGATTTCTGGCAAGAAACTCCTTGGCCAGGCTTGTCGTCATGGAGAAGGTACCATTGTCCACTTCGCCACATCTCCAGCATTTTACAATAGATTGACTCCCATAAGTGATGTAAAATGTCCAAATAACATTCCTTGCTAACTGTGTTGTGCCATCAGGAATAAATTGAGAATGGACAATGCCGTGAGAATCAAAAAACACCTCTAGCATGACGAACTTTTGGATCCTTGCTGTGATCTTGCCTGAATTCCTTTGATCACGGTGAAGGTGGTGATTTCCATGTTGAAGAAGCACGCTTTGGCTGAATATCAAACAAGTAGCACCACGTTTCATCACCTGTGATGATGTTATCCAAAAACGTAGGATCGCTATCAACTTTGTTGAGTAATTTGCCTTATATTCACATCCGTTCATCTTTTTGTTCGCACAAAAGGCGAGGGACAATGTGCTGACACACGCGGTGCATGTTAAGATCCTCCATCAAAATGTGCTGGCATGTGGTTTCTGATAAGTTAGTTGCGTCAGCAATTTCTTCAATGGTTCAGCGACGATCCTGATGAACTCACTGCACCACCATCGTAATGTTTTCCTCACTCCGTTCACTCACAGGTCAACTACAGCGCTTATTATCTGCGATGGATTCTCAGCCCTCTTTGAAACATTGATACCACTCATACACCTTTGATCTCACCATCGTAGAGTGACCGTACACCTTCTAAAGCATTTTTAAGGTCTTTGCAGCTGTTTTGCCCAAATGCTGACAAAACTTAATGTTACATACAACATTGCTCTTCAAAAGCCTTGTTTTTCACATCACAGAAAACAGACGACTAACCACAGCAGCAAACATCTGCACGCACATTCCAATCACTTTCCATGGGCCAAACCATTCTGACTACGAAGCGGAGGGATGGCGGAATGTATTTCAGACGCCATAACTTGAACTACTTGCTTGCGTTGTCACGGGTAGGCTGTGTCCCTGAACTTTTGGATCCTTCTGTAATTAGTCTCTTGTTTTTATGAGATTCATAGTAAAATATTTTAATTTTTTCCCCATAAAGGTTTACATTTGCATAACTCCATATTATTTGCTATTGCACTATTTTGATCTTTGTTATTAATAGCCATCTGGTGTTCTTTAATTCTGATGACGATTATGGGCAAAACACGTAACAATATTAACAAATAAAGGTAACTTGATCACGCTAGTTACGTTAACTGAAAACTTTTACAAAAAGTTCGTAAGTTGGAAGCTTTAAGGTCGAAAGCTTCCAACTTACGAACTTTTTGTAAAAGTTTTCAGTTAACGTAACTAGCGTGATCAAGTTACCTTTATTTGTCTTTAATTCTGATTTCCGATTTTTGAGACCAATTTAAAAAAAACCAAAGGAACTCGGAGGGAAGGAAGATTAAATGAAAATTGCTTCAACTGGAACTAGAACCATATAAATTTATTTTTTTTATAAATTTTTCGTGTAAAATATATATTTTGTGGCAATTGTTGAAGCCAGTGTGTTCAAAGATTTTTTTCTTCCTTCCTTTTTTTTTTTTTAAATTTTGTATGTACTATCTTAAAAGAAATATTTTTATGTTGATTCTGTGGTTTTATGCCATAATCCTGCATTGTGTTAATTATGCAGCAAAAAGTTAATGCAATAAGTTAGAAATATTATTTTCCATCTAAGTTAACTCAGTTTCCCAAAAGACGTTTTTCCAGTTATTTTAGCTTAATTGTGCTTCTCTTCCTCTTCTATACTTTTGTAGAAAACAAGAGGCTGAAAAAAATCATTGAAGAAGAAAGAATGCGAAGAGAAACTCGAATTTTAAAGACAATAAAGAGGAAAACTGCTTTCAGTCTTGTGCCAAAAATTGGTGAAGGTATTTATTTATCTATTATTTATACCCACCTGTTTATATTTATTTCATATTTTTTAGACTTTTTTATGTTGTTTCACATGTTTAATTTTATGGTATAAATATTAAATATCACCATACAAATGTTAAAAATCAATCATGACAAAATAATATCAAATCTTCATAGTGATTTGTATAGATAAAGGAATTGTACATCATATTAACCAAAGGATACTAGGACTGAACTCATACATGCATGCAGCATGAGCAGGGATTTATATACACCCTTTCCAACACCTCCCCCCCCCCAATTTTCACAGGCACCCCATAAAAAAAATCTCCTCACCCTTCCATTTGAAGGTGTGTAACACACACATACAGGGTAAGTCAAAATGATGTTCCCGATTTCAATGCTTTGCCACACGACATGTAATGAGTATTTGTAGTTGCAAGATGTGTATGTACTTTCGAAGGTAATCTCTCCAAGTTCCAATGCCCTGCTACCGAATCTGCAGGTACTTGGTAGTTAGCGTAATAAATCTGGCAGAAAGAACAAGTCATGCAATGGCGGCAAGCAGACAACAGAAGGCATTTTGTGTTCTTGATTTTTATAAAAACAAGTCAGTTGTGACTGTTAAACAGCATTTTCAAACAAAATTTGGGATAGAGCCACCCAATGGTAAGTCAATTTGTAATTGGTATTCATGATTTCAAGATATGGGCTGCATTTGCAAGGGGAAATTGACTGGATGTCCATCAATAGGAAATGACGTAGTGGAGAGCGTTCGGGTAAGTTGTGTAAGGACTCCTCAGAAATCTACTTATCAAGCAGGTTGAGAACTTGGTTTCCCACAGAAAACTGTATGATGAGTTCTGAGGAAACGTTTGCACATGCAACCGTATCATCTGCAGTTGATTCAAAATCTGAAGACGGATGACCGCCACTTGCGTGCATCTTTCTGTGAAAGATTTCTCACTCTAATGGAGGATGACGGTTTCTCTAAAAAGTTAGTTTTTAGTGATGAAGCAACATTCCACATTTCAGGAAAGATGAACAAGTAGAACGTGAGAATTTGGGGCACTGAAAATCCCTATGCAGTCTTGCAGCACAAGCATGCTTCATCAAAAGTCAACGTTATCTGTGTAATTACTCATCGAAAGGTGTATGGGCCCTTCTTCTTCACTGAAGCCACTGTGACAGGAAGTACCTATCTGAACATGCTCGAACAATGGCTTCTCCCACAGCTAGAAGAAGACATTGATGACTTGATTTTTCACCTCGATGGCGCTCCACCGCATTTCCGTAATGAGGTTCGGCCACCTCAATGACAGGTTGCCAAAACAATGGATGGGCCATTCAGCTGAGGGGGCATGAAGAACTGTTCCATTGGCCACCATGATCCCCAGATCTCACCCCATGTTATTTTTTCTTGTGGGGTTACATACAGGATCGTGTCTCTGTACCACCACTTGCAATGATGCTGGTTGATTGGAAAGCTCCCATCACAGCAGCCATCACAGAAATTGACACTAACATGCTACAAAGAGTTTGGCTGGAACTTGATTACCGACTTTATGTGTGGAGTGCACCAGGGGCGGATTGGCCCACCGGGACACTTCCTGGTTGGCCCCTTCCGTATATTTTGTCTCTTTCTTTTCTTAAAAATGTGTTCGGTTCAGTTGTTTTAAACATACAACTGAACCACAACACTTTTTATAAACGAAATACACATAATGTAATTATAACAAGCGGGGGGGGGGGACTTCTATTTTGAATTAGGGGGAAAAAACCTTTTATTTTTAATTAGGAAAAAACAACAACTTCTATTTTGAATTAGGGAAAAAAATCCCCTCACCAGGCAACTGCTAGAATCCCAACTACAATAGATGGGCCATGTGTGTTTGCGAACTTCTGGGTTCACTTAGTAGCTGAGGAATGAGAATGTATGTACCGTATGTTGCAGGAAAGTGGGGATGTATAAAAGATGTTCTATATATTCCCTAAGGAAGGGGGGGGGGTAGTTGATTTTGCTCCCATTGGTTGTAAGAGGCATTAGTGCTGTGCTCATAAGAGCTGACTTCGGGCTCAATTTTAAGAGCCCAAGCCCGAATTTTATATTGCAAAATAGAGCCCGAGCCCGAACGAGCCCGAAAGCCATGATTAATCTGTTTAGGCATTAAAAAAAATCTTCTCTTCCAAACTTCCACACCTTCCTCCCCGTGCAATTAACTGATGTCTTTCTCTACTGCGGAGTGGGGAAGGGGGATGTCTATCTATTTCTATAGTTTCTTTGACCATTCATTTCATCCTGAAATGTTTAGAGGTGCCCAGCATCAGGAAAAATCGGGAGGCATAACAATCTACGTATGTTAACATCATTAAGGTGGGGGCTGAACAGGTCTAAAAATTTTTCACTACTTTTAGTTAAAGTAGTGAAAATACTCACCCATGTTTGATAAAGTTGCAGAACAATGCTAGATAATGGTCATTATGGGACGTACTATCCACTATATGACAACACAGAATTCAGAGTGAAAGCTGTTTTCATTTATTTAAAAATATCAAGAACTTATTTTGAAATAACTAAGATTATTTGCGGGGGTTTTCATATATTTCTTTCCCCCGAAATGTTCTACCTACGCAGCCTACGTTCCTTGTGATAACTAACAAATGCTGCATTTACGGAGATATCATTTCAACATGAAGTTGCAAAATGTTTTGTTTACGTTATTTAGTAAGGTGTCTTTACAATACATAACCGCAGCATAAAATCACGTTTTGTAATGGAAACACATACGAATATATGATCACTAAATGAAGAATCTGTTTGCCACGATATATAAAAAAATTTAAATTTCTAACTGTGATTGTTCATAGAAAAATTACAAAAATTGCAGTACAAATAGAAAATAAATTTTACAGTGTAAAAGTTCTGTTTTCATTTATTTAAATTTAAAAATCATTTCTTATGCAAAAGGATTTTTGGTACAACTCCAACATAATTTTGGTAGTAGCAGTTCTCTCTCTCTCAAATATTTGCTGGAATTTCAGCCCACTTCGTTGAAAATTTAAGAACTGGAAACTCTCAAAAGGTACGGAAATCAAGATTATTTTACAATCTGTCGAATATGAAAAGGCTATATCAGCAATAAAAAAATTAATGTTCTTACTTCAGTGTTCCTAAGAAAAAATTTTAAACAAATATAAATATTGAGTGTGCCCAAAATTAGAAACTTCTCCAGCACAATTACACACATAACTAACTAAACTAGTGATTTAAACCTGTTTATTCGCTTTTTTACGTCGATTAAGTGAGTTTGCCACAACATTTATTCGCTTTTTCTACGTCAATTAAGTGAGTTTGCCACGACATTTAAATATCTTGAAATTTCTGTGACTGTTCACAACAGAAAAATTGCAGTACAATTTTTCTGCAGCAAAATCTTGGCATGGGCCGATGAAAAATTTTCCGCAACACCCACTTCAAATGAAGGATGACGGGTGTGCTTTTTTAACATCATCCCCCCCATACAGTGCTTGCCACTGTTAGCAACTGTACTTTTTGTTTTGTGTTTTAAATAAAAAGTTGTTTTTCAGTTGTGATACAATAGTACAGCAGAACTACAATTTTTTGCAAACTACATTTGCAAAAAATTTCCTAGGCGCTTTTGCTACCGCCAATCCGCCCCTGGAGTGCACATTGAACATTTATAAGTAAGTTGAACAAAACTTTATGAAGTGTGCTTTTCAATAGCTGTAAATTATACATGAGTACCAAATCATTTAAATAGAGAACATCATTTTGACTTATTCTGTATATATGCTTTTTGATTTTTAAGTATTAGTCCTTTTTATTATCATATAGCATACTTGTCAGTAGCAATTAGCATTTAAATGAATTCCTCAGTTCTACCCTGAAGCATCTTTTACCATAATGCAATAACTTTCTTGAAGTCTGTGTATATAGCATCATGATGTATCTTTTTTAGCTTTTCTTGTTTAAAGCACTTGTTTAAGGTCAGTCATTGCAACCACAAAAAGTATGTATGAATCTCTTCATTTTAGGCTGTTACAGGTGTTGAGAAGTAAATATACCAAAACTCACCTTTATTTAATTAGGCTTTAATTAACAAAAATAATACAGCTGTCATTTTAACTATATATGCTTCATTTGTCACTCATTAGCGATTGTAAACAATGAGGACTGCTGCCAACTTCTGATACGTTAATATTAAAATACAATACAATAATATCACATTCACCCCTCTCTAAAAATTAGTTACATAGTCAGACAGGTATGCAGAACATCATCTGGAATGAGTAGGGCGCAATGCTTTGTCAGAGTCCTTAGTAGCAGTCAGTGATAGTTCGTTAGCCTCAACTACATTAGTCCTATATTCAAGATTACTAGCAGGTGTCGAATCGTTAGTTTGAAGGATTTCTTGTCTCTGACAGTCATTCACCTCTCTAGGGTGTTCTCCTGCAGGAGGTAGATGCCAAGTTGAAACTGTAGTTTCTCGCCCGTCAGGGAATCTGACAAAGGCATAATCTGGGTTAGAATGTATTTGCTCTACCTCTTCCACAAGAGGGTCATATTTACTAGAGCGAGCGTTCTTTTTCAAAAGAACAGGACCAGATTTAGTTCACCAAGTTGGAATTGAACTCCCATTAGAAGATCTTCTAGGGTGGTTAAACATCCTCTTGTGCGGGGTTGCATTTGTTGATGTGCATAGAAGAGAGCGAATAGAATGCAGAGCATGGTCCATTACCTCCTCCCACCGCTCAGTTTTCATGTTATTAGACCTAAGGACAAGTGTTATCGTCTTCCATATTATCCCATTGTACCTTTCAACTTGTTCGTTCCCTCTTGGATTGAAGGGAGTGGTTTGACTAGTAGCAACACCGTGTGAATTTAGTTCTTGAGACATAAATGCTGCTCCTCTATCAGAATGTATATAAGCAGGTACCCCAAATACAGAGAACAGGTTTTTTAAAATCCTTATCACAGTGGCAGTCTTAACATCAGTACATTTTAGAGCAAAAGGAAACCTTGAGTGTTCGTCTATGATAGTTAGAAGATACCGATTTCGAGACTTCCCTTGTAAAGGACCTTTGAAATCTAGATTTAGTCACTCAAAAGGAGATGTAGCTTTTATTAGTTTCCCTTGATGTTGGTTAAAATGTGGCTTTAGTTCTGCACAAACAGAGCATCAGTTAGCAATCTTTTTTACATCTTCAATAGAATAAGGTAGGTTTTTTGCGCGAACCCAATGACTCATTCGTGTTATTCCAGGCTGGCAAAAGAGCCTCTTGTAAGGCACTAAGATTCGTGACATGGTTTATCACAGCAGTTATTCTCGAGAGGGTATCAGTGGGCGCATTCTCATTTTCAGGTCTGTAGATTATATCAAACTTGAAACAAGCTAATTCTAGATGCCATCTGAAGATCTTTTCGTTTTTTATTTTACTAGAATGACGCTGATCGAACATAAAAGAGACAGAATGTTGATCGGTAATTACTTCAAAATGCCTACCAATTAAGTAATGCTGTCAATAATGTAACGATTCAACAATGGCATAAGCTTCCTTTTCTATTGAAGAGTATCGCTGTTCAGACTTGCTGAGGGTTCTAGAGAAGAAAGCAACAGGTCTTCCTGCTTGGCTCATGGAGGCGGCTATAGCAAAATTCGACTCATCAGTTTCTACCTGAAAAGGTACTCCATCATCTATTGCAGCCAATGCTGCTTTAGGCACATAATCTTTCGAAGCACAAAATACTGAAATAGCTTCTTCAGATAGAGGAAAACATTTTTTTTTTTTTTGCACTAAAGGTCGAATCTTTTCAGAGAATCTAGGTATCCATTTACTGTAGTGTGAAAACATATCCAGTGCATGTCATAAGCAAGCTTCATCTTTAGGTATAGGTAGATCAAGGAGAGGTCCCAGTCAGAGGAGACTTTAGATCTTTTGGGGCCCTAGGCGCTAAAAGGTTCAGGGGCCCCTCCCCTTTCTTATGCCTTCAGAAATTTTCATCCGTCAGATTAACAAAAAAAGGGGGGGGTTGTCAAGAAAAGGTTTTTACACATTTTTAAAATGCCATCGCTTCCTATTATTAGAACGTTCTGTAAGAAACAGTGTTAGTGTAATAATTTTGTCTGTCCGTGTACATCAAACTTTTTGATTTCAGAGATATCTCAAAAATTATTTTTGCGGCTAATAGGAAATCAATGGATATTAAGTTTGGCACTTTTAATATCCCATATACTTCACGCACTGCAGTTTTCATAAACAGAATTTTGAGGCTAATAGGGAATCAATGGATGTTAGGTTTGGCACTTTAAATACCCGTATCCCATTTATACCTGCACTGCAGTTATAAGAAACAGAAGCATGCAAATTAAATGCAAAAGATCCGGTTTAAAAATGGAAAAGTAGGGACCGCAGGTTTTTGAGTAAGAGTATCATTGAAACTTTTTATTTCTTTTTCAAAAGCTAGTTTTAAGTCGATTTAAGGAACAGAAAAGGTGAGAATACTTGATAATTATCAGTATTAAACCAAGGGAGCAGAAAGTAATGAGAAAACGTTGTTGCAATACAATATAAATTACTTTTAACACTAATAAATAAGATGGTGTGATATTCTCAAATTTCTTTATTTTCTCAGCCTAAATAATAACTATTTTGGTTTAAGATGGTTTAGAGGGATTAGGGCAGAGAAAGAACTTGATTGTCCTAAGAAGAATTATCATATGAAGAATATTTCTTTCTTCATTGATTATCCTACCACAAAGGAAAAAACAATTAACAGCGAACACGCCCGATCATCAGGAAAGTTTTTAGTACTCCTCATCGCAACTTGGGAAGAAGGTGGGGAGGTTCCAACACAGATGTGTTCCCTTGACTGGAAGTAGCATGAAAGCAATTTATAGCACAGCAGGCCAGTTAAGAATTCGCCTTAAACAATGAAAAGTGTGGGAAGCATGAATACCTTCTTTACCAACCACTAAAATGAACTCAAAATTATTTTAACCGTCCCTTTCAAAATAAGTACATTGATAAGAACTTGAAAATTCGGAATATCAGCAACAGCAACTAAACAAATGTTATTATTAATATGAGGAAGTAAAATACCAATTGACAATACAAAGTAGTCGCTTTAAGGAATGATTTGCTTCGGTCCGTGAAAACCAAAACTGAAAATCCAATTATATGTTTTCGGGGCCCCTCAAACAGCAAGGCCCTAAGGCGCGCGCCTAGCTAGAAATCCGCCCCTGGTCCCAGTCGATTCGGGTCTGGCTTGATAGTTTTGTTAGAGATTATGTTCCCAAGTAAATTCACAGCCCTAACAGAAAACTGACATTTTACCCTGCTCGACGTGAGATTATTTTTCTCAACTGCAGCTAGGAACTTTGTCAGGTTCCTGTCATAATCATTTTGATTTTTCCCACAAACAGTGGCGTCATCCAGGTATGGAAAAACATTTTCTAGGCTCTCGTCCTGGACAATTCTATCGATCACTCTTTGAAAACAAGCCACTCCATTTGTAACTCCAAAGGGAACGCGTAGGAATTGCATGTCGGCATGCACAAGATTTATGAAAATATCGATATCTAGTGTTTCAGCAACCCATGTTAATGCTTTGCTTTAGCTTTGCCTAGGGAAGTATTTATACACGAGAGATAAAATATAAAATCAGTTCTAAAATTCTAGTTTTAAAACCTAAATGTTTCATTATGAAATTTTTTCAACCTTTGAAAATATTGCTTTCATCCACCTCACTATTTTCATCACTTACCCCCATTTTTTCAGCACTCCCTCAATTTGAAATTCCTGGCTAGACCTCTGAGGAGGAGGAGTACATTACCACCACTTGTTCAATGCACTACCATCTACTTGATTCTCTGTGTACATCATTGCTTTAAAGAGTCTTTCTTTATTGCTCTTTCTATTGTATTCACAACCTTATGTTGCAGTATGAGTTCTCTTGCTATGACAATTAAAAATCTTTCTATGCATTAATATAAATGGAAAAAAGATGAAAGAATTTGACTTCATTACTGCACGTTACACAGGAATTCTAAAAGTTATGTGGCTTATGTTTTTACTGCCGTCACATGCTTTTAGGTGTGATCCACTGTCATAAGGTGCATATAATATTTCATACTTTTGACCCTATTAATAATCTTTGGTCCAGGTGGCATGCCCTCTGTGTTCTGAAATCTGGTGTATTGGAACTAACACTCACTTGATACTGTGCATTCCAGCTGTCATTTCCTACAGGAACCTTTCTAACAGATTAAAAAATGCTCATGTTCAGCTTATTCTTCCTTCAAAATGTTACCACATGACTTCAGCAAGTGTTTTTGTTTTTTACCAAACCTATGTTAAAGGCAATTAATGAGCAGTTTCTATCTTATCTGGAGTCTGTAATACTTGTTAGTGACCATCAGTAAGGTTTATCATGTAATACTTGTTAGTGACCATCAAAGGCATTTGATAAAGTCTGGTATTTCAACCTACTAAATAAATGTAGATCATATTTGAGTCCATCCCACTTTGTGTCATTTCCTCCTTAGATTATTTTCTTGCCATAGCATATTAGTTCTGTTAAAATTACTTATTCTGATACTTTTTTAAATGGAAGTGTGCTTCAGGAATTGGTTCTGTTACCTACCCCCTACCCCTTATATGTAAATAACCTGCTTTTCATTTCAGCTAATCCAATTTGCAGGCACTGTGGTGGTCAGTTTCTGGCTAGTTCACTGACTTGGACCAGAATTCAAGTCTGGATAAGGCATGAGTGGTGTGTTTCTTACAGTTCTGGCTCAGTCCTGTCCTTGAACTAATGGTTCTACATTAGGAATGGGCAACTGCTTAATGCTCTTAGTTGTTCATGGTAGTTTATGCTTTATCACGGAAACTGATTTGCATAATTATCAGTGTTGTGTTGTGCGTGTGTCTTCGTGGCACACCCAAGTTCTCCGCTAATTTACTGTAATTTCTTTGCACCATACTTTTTGTGAACTGCTCTGTACATACCTTCTAATAATTTGTTATAAGCATGTTGCTCGTTATGTACCTGTTTTTTTCTTTCGAACCACAAGCTTGTGTGTCCCAACTACTATTGTTTTCCTCGAATGTGCTCCTCCTCTTTGTTTGCACCGTGCTCTTCTGCCTTTCTATTTTGTCTGGTAACTGTATTGCATAACAATATACATAATACATGCATTACCCATGTTCTGTTCATAAAATGTATGCCTCGGGTGTTGACACCCGATAATGTCTTTTATCATTCAATTTTTTTTTTGCTTTATGGGATGGTTTCCCACTTGCATCATGTATAGACCATCTCATTGTCACTCATTGTTTTGACATTTTAATTTGCTGTCGAGCGACTCATTGTAACATACCTTGTTTTAATAAAGAATTTGAACTGCTCATGGTAGTTGTCAACTCCCCCCCCCCATTTTTTTTAAAATCACATTCTGTTTATGATAGTATGTGGGTACTATACTTGGTGCTAATGAACAGTGGTGATTGCACTGCAATTTCGACTCTTCCATGGACATTGAAGCCATTTGTCAGGGGTAAAGACAGCCTTTTGGAGTTTGACTTTTGTGGAACCCTATCCCTTGTTAGAAGCAACAGAATTTTTTTCTCCTGTAAAAATATCAAGTAACCATTTGACAAGGAGTAGAACTCTTATCTCTTTGTTCCAATTCTGAATATTTCCACCAACTTGGCATAGTTGGCATAGCCACTTTTTTTCTATGGCTAAATCTATTTCAGAAATCTACATGATTTCTCATATGAGGCATTCAATTCTTTTTCCTCTGAAGAACTTTGGACACTATGTAAGTTACTAGCTCATGCCTCCCTACATATTCTAACATAGGGGGTAATGGACTCACAGGATTCCTAATAATTGGCGAGATGCTGTGAAGAAAAAGCAGTTACTTGATTACCCACCCCATAAATTATCTTTAATCACTTTCCCACTGATAGGAAGTGCCAGTATGGTACATCTTATAGCAAGTATTGCTATTATCATTTATTTTAAACACCATTCCTTGTTCCTTGTCCTTTAGTTTTATGTTCAGATGCAAGAAGCACAGTTACACAAAATTTGTTTTGTGTCCAATTGATGAAATTCCACTGTAGTCTTTTTGCTTACTCATTCATCTCTGTTCCACTGAAACTTATGAATTTCTCATTGGGTTGCATCTTTCTGGAAAATTATAAACTTCAGCTACTTAAATCAAGGACAAATAACATTTTTTGAGCAATTTTACATTTTCAACTATAAGTTTTGATTTTCTTGAGCAAGTCTCGGTAGGAAAAAATGAATGTTGTATATTACCTTTTTATAATTTTACCTTTTTTTCTCTCTCTCTCTTTCTCTTCCTTATTTAAGGGCATGTAATTCTTTAAAAAAAAGAATGGCCATCTTGATATGTTAGAAATGGGTCTGTAGATTGTTTTCCATATAATTTTTTGAGAAGCACTGGTGAATTAGTAGAACATCTTTGCACAACATTAAAAAGATCTAAAATCCACTGTACTATCCATAAAGAAAATATTTCCTACCGCATAGTTGTGGGTTAGACTCACTGGAATAACAAAATGAGACATAAATAGTTTCTGTGTCTGTATAGTCAGATGTATGCATAAGGACTGTACAGATGCAGAAATGAGTAGTAAATGCATAATGAAGAAATAAGGTTAAATGATATATCTTTAGATTCACATATACTCCTAATGCAGAAGATAATGATTTCAGTTCTCCAAGACAGGCATCATCTGGTTTTCCTTAAAAGTGCTTAAAGTAATGGTGTTTGGTGACTCATGTCACCAATCAGAGGCTGATGCGGCATGTTCTTATCATATGGTATTATTATAAAACTGAAGCCTTTCAGCAACTGGTAGGAATCTAGTGTTTATGTCGTAACAGCAAATTCACAAGTAGTTTGGGGCTAGAGTTCTGACCTCCACGCCCCTTTTCAGGCTGTTATTGTGGGTTGTGTTCTTTGGTCATGTGTGATATTTGTACAACAAAAACTGTATTAACATTAATTTTTAAAAATATGCTGTAGTGGAACTGTTTGGATTTGTACAAGAAAACAGTAAAGCTAAATACAAAGCCTTCTTCATCAAGAGATTGATAGTGCCACTGACTCTTGTGCCTTCAAACAGTACTTAAGATTTGATTTAGATAAGAAAACTGAAGGTTCTAGTTTTCTTATCAAAGAATTGACACATTTACCTGAATTTGTTGATGACTGTTCTACTTCAGAAGAGGAAGATGAATACTCACTTAAATAAGATGATTCATCAGTAGAACCTTACCAATGTGGCATCTTAATGAATATAAATTTTTTTAGAAATTCTTCAGGAGATCAGTTCTTTCTTCATGAAAACAAAATTGTGATGTCTCAAATGTCACATAAAAAGTAATGATTCCTAGAAAAAAAAATAACCAAAATATCATGAATTCTGTTCATCTTGTGTGATGTCATAAATGGTAAAAATCATAGCTACCAAACTTGTATGATTCCTTTTGGTATCCCAACTTAAATAATCAGTTGGTCTTTATGTTTATATTTATTTATTCAATAATTATAATTTAAATGAAATTACAAAGTAAATTTTAGAGCAGATAATTAAAGCAGTTCAGCCATCATCTTTCATGTATGCTGCCCTGTGTTAGCCGAAATCTGCCAAAGACCTCTAAATTTGAATAGTATAAAAAGAAAAAGATCTTGGGGGGAATGAGGGGTGACTTTCTTTCACACAAGTAGAATTCCTTGAAAAAGTAAATTAATTTAATGAAATGTGCACACACTTATGTGAGCACTTCATTAAACTCTATCAACAATGACAATGTGTGGAGTAGTTGTTTTATCTGGAAATGGTTTATCAGATATTGATAATTATTTCAAGATCTGCAGTAACAGATAAACTTGGGCATCTTTAGAATCATCACTATCTTTGGACAAAATGAAAAGATTCAAGCTGCCAATGAATATCAGGGTTCATCCACAACATTGCATTTGATGTTTCGTGTTTCAGTAGTTCATTTTGTTTGATGTAGGATTACCAACTAAATCATATTATGCAGATGTTACTCTTTGCTACAATTTTTTCAGTATTGTAAGCAAAAATGCAGGTACTAAAAGTTTTTGTTTTCAAAAATAAGTCAAAACTATGTAAATTGCAATGTGATAAAAGCAAAAGAATAAAGAGAAAAATAACTGCATGATTGAAGTAAATTTTGAAGTACAAAAGTTGCTGCTTGAACAGTCAATAAGTTATATATAAATAAATCAACTGATAGCGCTGTTAACCAGAACAAAGTTATGATTTATCCAGTCAAATTTTAAAACTAACTTAACTGTTGTAAAATGTTTGCTCACGCTGCATTAAAATTGTATGTACCTCCTGACTAAAGTCAGAGCAGAAGTGAGTGTGTGTGTGTGTGTAAAATTTGCCCGTTTTTTATCGGAGGGATGTACTTATTCTGGTGATTCTATCAACAGGAAAAAGAATCGTTTCCACTGTCAAGTAGTGTTCAGATCTGTAAGTAGACAAACACTACATCTGATAATAATAATACTATCAATTATCTGTTGTCGTGAGAGCTACCAGTGAAGGTTAATGGTAAACCATAAACTTAAAGGTTAATGTCTTTCTCCATAAACTTAAAGGTAAATGCACTTGCAGTGTGATTATGAAATTGAACTGGCCAGTTAAAAGTCTCACATCCCATATTATTGGTAACACTACAATGAATGACCTGAAAGAATGAAGCAATATCTTCATGTGTTCATTTCTGTTAATCCTAATAGACTTGTCATTCCTCTTCCAGCATCCACAAACAACTTCGTAAGTAAAATTTGTTGTGCTCATGTATGGATTTTTGTTTTTGTTCCATTGCTGGAGACAAATGAAATATATGCAGCTAACATCCAAGCTGGTGTGTATTTTATTGGTGTAATAAAATGTTATGGTTCAAATATTTTGCATATTATGCATTCTCATACTAATTTATCTAATACTTGCTGTTTAAAGAAATTATAATTATTACTATAGTGACATTTTCTGAGTATTACCTGGTGTATATTGGCTAATAATAAATAAACAGCTTTTGTGTATCAGTCTTAAAAATATGAAACTTCATAATTATGCTGTTTCTATGTTCCAAATGTTATGACTTTAATGAAGTGTACATAGAGCATGGTATTGGATAAATTCATAAAATCAGCCAGTTTCCAATCCTTGGGTTATCACTGATGTTATGAATTCATTTCATTATTAATTTGTATCTGCCCAAATAACTCCTAAGTAATTTTTAATTAATGAAATGAATTTACCACAAGTATGTATAAGTAATACAAAAGAATATTATGAATAGTGCTTGGTGAATGAAGGAGCTCAGTTCCGATATAATATAGTAGTCTGATAACAAATTAACACTGTCAGTCTGTGTGAAGTGGAGTACATCTTGAAATCCAAAATGGTGGCAGAATGAGGGCCCTGTGACAGTAAAGGTGTGCTCATGAAACCATAAGAAATTGTGTTTGGTAATCCCTCCATATGGTAATGACTTAGAAATACGTGTTACTGTCAGGAGAGGGGGAAGATTTCCAGGCACCAAGTGGTGTGATATATATCTACCGGGCTATTTTAACACTTGCTCCAAATGTTGCTTAGAATAATGTATCACTCTATCATTCATCATAATCATTTTATACCTGTACAGCACTATGATGTTCAGGCTTGTTTTGGGCACAAACCACTTACAAAAAGTAAGAAATTTATCTTGGACCACAAAGCAATGGAAGCTGGTTTTTCTCATGATGAATCGTGTGACACAGCTGTTGGATAGATGTACAAAAAGAATGAAAGAATGCTCAGAGAGTAATTTTTACCAGAATCCATTACCCTCACAATGCAGTTTAGTGACACAGATGAGAATAGTTAATTTACCATTGTTAGGGAAATGGTTGCTCTATAGCTCAAACTATGACTTAATATTTAGCTACTGTGCCTCATCTATGTTTGACTTGTCCTGGACGTGAAGTTTGTTTACACACTTGACTCTTGCATTAAAAACTTCCACTAATCAGTTAAATAATACGATAAGTGTGCACTCGAGCCACTGATGAGTCTCACTTTCTTCCTAACTGGTTCTGAGCCTGAACTTTATTAACAAAGAAAGGTGACTTGATCATGCTAGTTACGTTAACTAAAACTTTTACAAAAAGTTCGTAAGTTGAAGCTTTCGACCTTATCTTAGGTCTTCATCACGCCAATGGAGGACTAAGATTGTTGCCAGATTCTACATTTGAATTTTTCCTATTTTTGTTGCCAAAACTTAGAATTGATCTCCAGATCAACGGAATGTAGAGAGGAGATTCGGAGTTGCAAGTCATTGAGTTGAAAATAATTTCTATGCTTTCACGGTAACGGAGGGCAAAACGATTGTCAAACGAAGTAATTCGTTTTGCTTCGTTCCAGTGGGGAACTGCAGATGTGTCTTCCATTGTCAAAATAGACAAGGCAGTGTTGGGATTGCCTTTCGAAACATCTTTTCTATGTTCTAAAATTCTATGGCTAATGCTCCTGTATGTGCTTCCAATGTATAAGTTATCCCCAGTAGAAGAAGAGATAGGAATGCAGTAAACTCCTGGGAGGTTCAGGCTTTCAACTTTGTCCCTATCCCTTTGTAGAAGTTTCAAGATGTTTGGGGTAGATTTAATGGCAAGATGGTAACCAAAACTTCTAAAAAAGAATCTGTAACTTATAAGCATAGGAAGGATGGTAAGGAACAGAACCACAGAATTTCAGGTCTTCTTTCTTGTGAGGAAGGAGGCATTCGATTTTCGAATGGTTTTCATATTTCTTTATGAGGGAGTTGACTGTAACAGCAGGGAAACCATGAGAGAGGGCTATTGTAGAAATTTTGGAGAGTTCTTCTTGAAGAGAGAGTTGGCTGTTGCAAATGATATGAGCCCTGTGGATGTAGGACTTCAATGCTGCAAGCTTGTAGAGATGCAGGGTGCAAGATTTGTAGGGAATGATGTTAGTGGCTGCAGAAGGTTTTCGATAGACGGAACGAGTAATGGAGAGATCAGCGTTTCTGCAGATAGATACATCCAGGAAATCAATTTTGTGATTTACTTCCTTAGATATAGTGAGCTTAATGGAAGGAAATTTTTCTGTAATGGAGTTGATCAGTATCTGTAGCTCAGACTCGGAATGTGGCCAGCTAATGAAAATGTCGTCTACATATCTTAACCATAGGGAAGGTTGAAAAGGGTGTAGAGGAATTATGGAAACTTCAATATGTTGCATGTAGATTTCAGCAAGCAGAGGGGAAAGAGGTGAGCCCATGGGGAGACCAGATTGTTGCCTATACACAATTTTGTTGAAAACAAAACACAATTTTGTTGAAAACAAAGAATTCTAGACTCATTCAATGAATTAGATGATTCCCTTAAGTTCACTATTGAACTTCAAAAAGAAAGAAGAATAAACTTCTTAGATATTACTATCTATTATGAAGATGAAAAATTCCTCACTAGTTGGTATAAAAAACCAATGAATACTAAAAGACTACTGGATTTCAATTCGTATCATCCAGTTTCTATTAAGAAAAATGTAGCAAGTCAGTTTTTAGAAAAAATTAATAAAATAGTTTCTACTGCAGATAAAAAAGAAGCCCATAAAGAAGAGCTTAAAGTCATACTTGCAGAAAATAACTATCCTAAAGAAGAAATTGAGAAGCTTCTGAATTTTAATGGTAAGAAGAACCCACAAAAGCAAGAAGTAAAATTCACTAGAAAAATTTCTTATCACAAAGGTTTATTTGAGGCTTTAAAGAGAATTAGTAAAAATACAATATTAGGCTAGCTCCAAGTTTAGAGAACAAAGTTAAAAATTTTTTCCCTAAAATAGTTCAAAGAGAAGAAGATATTTTAAAAATGCAAGGAGTAGTTTATGAAGTAAATTGTAGTTGTGGACTATCTTACATAGGTGAAACAGGTCGCAGACTAGAAACTCGTATAGCTGAGCATAAAGCAGCTATAAAAAATTGCTCCAACAAGACTGGATTAGATAGGCATGTTAGAGAAACTGGGCACAGCATGGATTGGAATTCCCTTAAAGTAATCAGTTTCCAAAGCAATTTCCAAAAAAGAAAACTGAAAGAAGGAATAGAGATTGAGAAAAATCAAAATTCCATCATCAATGACTGCAAAGGATTTTCCCTGCCTAACATCTGGCAGGATTTGTTGAAAAATAACCTAAACCGTCAAGGTTAACCGTAACCGTCAAGGTAAACCGTAACCATGATAGTGACAAGCAAAAAGTGACAACAACAAGAGAGCCTGAAGAAGGAGAAGAGTTTTCTCCGAAAATTTGCTATAAATAAAAAAATTTCCTAGTAAATTCCCATAAGTTGCTTTAGATTATTAAAAACAACTATGTTGATGAATAGTGTGGAAACAATCATAAAGATCTTTGATAAGAGGACTGGGGGTTCAAAATGAAGAATCAATTTCTTCATGAGGAGCATGTAGGAATCAAAATATGGTACAGAGGGAAACAAAGATTCTACATCAAGAGTATACAGATTATCACAAGGAGGAAAGGAATTAGGAAGGTTGTGGATGAAGTTTGAAGTAGAGACAACTGTATGAGGATGGTTGGCTGCCAGGGATTTGCATTTGAGGACCAATCTCTTTTCAAGGTTTACTGCTGGAGAAAAAGAATATTCCACTAAAGGTCTGATGGGGTTACCCCATCAGACCTTACAAAATTCAAATGTAGAATCTGGCAACAATCTTAGTCCTCCATTGGCGTGATGAAGACCTAAGATAAGGTCGAAAGCTTCCAACTTACGAACTTTTTGTAAAAGTTTTAGTTAACGTAACTAGCGTGATCAAGTCACCTTTCTTTGTTAATATTGTTACGTGTTTTGCCCATAATCGTCATCGTCACTGAACTTTATTAATCCTTGTATTGTAAATCCATAATCATCAGATAGGCAGCTTAGAAAAAGAAGAATACACATACTAGAAGCCATGGAAAGTATGACGGCTATTAATTAAGAACAAAGATGGGCCCAAAATTTTACTCAGTGTAACACTGAGAACTTATTAAAAAAATGCTCTTGTGTGAGTACTTTTCATGAAATGCATGTGTACCTTGTTTATATCATTCAAATGACAGATATTTGCTGATGTACAATTTTCTGTGTTTTTATGCTTACAAAGACTTTCATGGGGGCTAAGTTCTGTGGCTGATTTGCATAAGCCAAGTTTATGTATGTGACATCTGAAGTGAAGCATTTAGTGTTTAATTGTACTCATTTTCTCAAGGGGCAGGTGTCACATGCAGTGCTTGATGCAGGTATGAAAGGATAAGATACTGTTTTTCTATGCATGCATGTTTAATTCTAACAAGTATGATTTGTGAAAAAATGCAGAGTTCAAGAGTCAAAACCTGTATCTGCCATATTTCAGTAATTCATAAATGGAAAAATACAAGGTATAAGTGTTTCTAAATTTTTAAGCATAAATATGCAAGCTCTATATTAATAACTGCTTGATAAATATGTTAACCTATTACCTATATTTTTTCTCATTTTTAGTGCCTTCAATGATTTCTCACAAATCGGTAGAAACATCAATTTCAATTGAAGCCTTGACAAATTCCCAGAAAACACGCCATGGCCTTGAAATCCCAAATGAGACTAAATGCACAGATTTCAGTAAAAAGAAATTGTCTATGTTTTCACACAAAAGAGGGCACAATCAGAAGAATCAGTGGAAACAATCTACATTTCTGTCAGATCCTTTAAAAAGTAAGAGACACATCTTCATAAAACATTTGTAAATGAACATTGCATTGAATACCAAAACACGATTTATCAATACTAAAATTTAAGATTTGTGGGTTTTACTAGGAAGAAATCAATGCTTAAAACTTATTTGCTGAATTTTTGGACACAAGCACCACCCCTTATAGTGACACTGTTAAGCAAATAGGTGTTGACGTTCTGAAAGGTAAGAACCAACCCTCTCATTTAGTAAGTCTTCCCTGCTCTTGATCTTTAGCCTCTCTTCTATGTTTCTTCTGAAAACAGTGCTATTGATGAGCCATAGCATCCCAATTTGTTTTATTACTTGTATTTTGGAATACCTATTCAAAACTACTTTGTTTTTCATCATTCTTTATTTTTACTTTATGTTTTGCCACAATCTGCTATCTTGTTTCTCCCACATAGCTGTGACCACACTCATGTTTTATGTTGGAAATTTTTCCCTTCTTGGAACAGTATGTTATTTTCTTTTTGGGTGGGTGGGTAGGCAGAAAAGATTTTGCTCTATTATCCAGATTAAGATAACATTTGCCTTTGGGTTTTTTTTCCTACCCTTTTTCTAAAGACATTTTTTTATTTGAAAGGATGGGGAAACTATTTTCTGTCAGTATTACCTTTACCCCTCCTTTTTTTGAAAAAGTTTTCTAATTTCAGAAGAATTCGATGAATTTGTTTTAACCCAAAATTGTGAGGCCACATTATTTTTATTACTGATAAGATAATAAGACTAGTAGATAAACATATAAAACGAGCGAAACACACAGAGTCACATACGGTAAAAGGTTCGTTTAGAGGTAGCTTTCGGTCATCCTATGACCTTGACCACCACGATCGACTGGATGGGCTGATTACCAGAACTACAATTTGAAGTTGGGGTGTTGGAACTGTTGCCAGATTTTAGAAGAGATCCAAATAAATGGGATTTGGTGAGGGGTCTCTGAATTGCAGTTTTTGGTGAACAAAATTTCAATGCTCTCTTGAAAACGCAGAGATGTCTTGTTGATGAAAGGGGCAACTTTTTTGGTTTCTTTCCAAATGGGAACTGCAGAGGTGTCTTCAAGGGTTAGTGCAGATAAAGCTGTCTTTGGAAGGCCATTGGAAGCATCTTTTTTGTGTTCACCAATTCTTGTTTTGATGCATCGGTATGTGCTTCCAATATACACTGAGAGACCAGAGGAAGTTGAAATGGGAATAGCATAAACTCCAGGAGTGTCCTAGGGTGAGACAGGATCCCTGTCTTTTAAGCATGCACATTATTGCAGAAGAGTTTGGTTTCATTGTGAGAGTGTAGCCCATAGTTTTGAAAAGTTTACACATCTTATAAGAAAAGGATCCATGGAAAGGGATGGAACCAATGAATGGTGGTTTTTCCATTATTATTGGTGAGAGAGCAGACAGATTTTTCAAGTGGGAATTTTGGAGGAATTTTTGAATTGTAGAAGGTGGGAGCCCATCAGTTCCCACCTTTTACAATTCAAAAACTCCTCCAAAATTCCCACTTGAAAAATCTGTCTGCTCTCTCACCAATAATAATGGAAAAACCACCATTCATTGGTTCCATCCCTTTCCATGGATCCTTTACTTATAAGATGTGTAAACTTTTCAAAACTATGGGCTACATTCTCACAGTGAAACCAAACTCTTCTGCAATAATGTGCATGCTTAAAGAAAGGGATCCTGTCTCACCCTTGGACACCCCTGGAGTTAATGCTATTCCCATTTCAACTTCCTCTGGTCTCTCAGTGTATATTGGAAGCACTTACCGAAGCATCAAAACAAGACTTGGTGAACACAAAAAATATGTTTCCAATGGCCTTCCAAAGACAGCTTTATCTGCACTAACCCTTGAAGACACCTCTGCAGTTCCCATTTGGAAAGAAACCAAAAATGTTGCCCCTTTCATCAACAAGGCATCTCTGCGTTTTCAAGAGAGCATTGAAATTTTGTTCACCAAAAACTGCAATTCAGAGACCCCTCACCAAATCCCATTTATTTAGATCTCTCTTCTAAAATCTGGCAACAGTTCCAACACCCCAACTTCAAATTGTAGTTCTGGCAACCAGCCCATCCAGTCGATCGCGGGTGGTCAAGGTCGTAGGATGACCGAAAGCTATCGCTAAACGAACCTTTTACCGTACGTGACTCTGTGTGTTTCGCTCGTTTTATATGTTTATGTGTTATTGTCACGTGATGCCAGAGTTTTAAACCAAGACTAATAGCTCAAGTTTTTTTTTTATAGTTAATGTAGTGTACTTTTATAAATATGTGTGGTTGGTTGGTGGGTTTTTGTTGCACAAGGGCAGTGTTTGGCCAAAGAGCACCAGACACAAGACAATCAAAGAAACAGTTTTTAAAGCATTATATGATGGTTAAAATCAGGCTGATGCAGTAAAAGTGAAAATGAGATTTAAGAAAAGTGTAAAACCTAGATACGATTTAAAAAGTCAATTTGTTTGAAAAATGAAAAAAAAAACTGCAAATGTATCACAGTGGTCATCTAAGAGCTTCTGCAGCATAGATACACACTCTTCGAACAAATAATAATGAAAATAGTGAAAATGGGCAGCATGAAAATGGGCAGCATAAAAACGAACACAACTACATAAAACATGAACGACAGTTGCATGTCTCGCACATTGGGGCAGTGTCGCCACACAGCAAGAAGTAGTGTGTCACCTTTTCACCTTCATTTACTGTGTGACTTAAGCCCTGGTAATGTGACACTATTTCTTGATGCATTTTACGAGTGAATTTAAGAACTTCATCAATAGAGCTGAAAAAATTCAGGATTTGGGGGAAGGGGGCAGTGAGTCATTTCTCCTGTCTAACATCATAATAATACGAACCTGACAAAATGGAAGAAAATTGAAGATGTTGACTGTGCCTTTTCTTTTTAACTTATATATAGCTGCCCACAGCATGTCCCTTGCTAGACAGCTTCTTCCTGAAGAATTTCTTTCCAAATTGAAAAGAAATTTTTGAAAGTAAACTAGAGTAATTTATCAATACTAATACTATTAGCACTTTATTGTAATTTTGAAAAACTTATTTTTTGCTATACCTTCTGCTAGAAATTCTGTGAGACAGTTTATATTACTTATTAGTGTATATAAATTATCAAAGTAAGACAAGTAAATTTTACAAATAAGTTATAAGAATGAAGTCTTTCGTACTAAACTCCATAAATCCTAAGTTTTAGTATAGTGTATCTCTTAGAAATTGCCAATGTCTTTTATTACTGTAATTTATGAATTTCAGAAAATAATTTTGCACGAATCTTACTATGAAGTAATTATTATGTCAGAATTTACATTTGTAATATGACATGAAGTTGTATATTCATATGTATTTTAATTGGACACCATTAGTATTTTTAAGTAGTACTCTGAGAAAATATAATTGTAGGCATATCATTTAAATAGAGTTGTTAAAATAATTACCCCCTCCAAAAAAAATGTATTTTTTCAACCTTGTTTATTATCTCTTGTACTCCAACTTTCGTGCTTTAAGAAGTTCCACTTCACAGACAAGTAGGTTCTGATTGTAAAATCTTCTGAAGACATTGGAAGTCATATGAAAGTTTGAAACATAGGTCAAATTGTTCTGTAGTCCTTATGCATTCTTCCAGTTGAAAGCCTTCCCTCTCCCTTACTTTTTTCTATCTGATTTATTATTAGCACATTTCTTTGAAAACAGGTTTTTTATTTTCATAATGATTATAGTTAACCACTCTGGGCTGTACTTCCATTAGCAGTAAACCAATGTAGTCACTGACAAAGGAGTTTTCTTTTTATGGACTCTTGTTGATGCCCAATGATTTTTTATGCATATAACTTCATTTTGTGATCAGTTTCTCTTATATGCTTATGTACTTTTGTTTTATTAAACATATTTTATATTGCTGATTTATTCACTTCCACACAAGTTTTCAATTAATGATCTGTCAGCCCAATGTAAGAAAGTCTGCTGTTACATTCCATGTTGTAAGTAACTAGCATAAGTAAGATAACTTTTCAAATTATTTAATTCGTGGAATTTTTCTTATGTTATTGTTAAGATTTAGAGCAAGTCTTATCTTGTACTTTTTACTAATGTATTTATACTAGTGTACTGATGAAAAGCATTGATTTAGATATTGAGTTCTTAGTTGATGATTTGGCTGATATAATTCATTTATAAACTATAAAAAAAAATGTAGGCATCTATGAAGTGGTTCGTTTCTCTCCAAAAAATAACTTTTTCAATTCAAAGAAATATATATATATATATATCATCATCATCATCGTCAACCATTATCAATCCACTGCTGGACGAAGGTCTCCCCAAGTTTCATCCACAACGGTCTGTCTTGTGCCAGTCTCCTCCATGTCACTCCCGCATACTTTCGAATTTCATCCACCCATCTTCCATGTGGTCTTCTTCTGGGTCTTTTCCTGTCCCTTGGAATCCAATCTAAAATTTCGGCTGTCCATCGATGGTCTGTCCTTCTGGCAGTATGTCCAGCCCATTGCCATTTCAGGGATTTAACTCTGATCATGATGTCTTCCACTCTTGTCATTTTTCGGATCCACGAGTTCCTCTTCTTATCTCTCCTGGTTACACCAAGCATGCACCTCTCCATGCTTCCTTGAGTTGTCTGCAGCCTTTGTATGTCTCTTTTAGTTAAGGTCCACGTCTCTGCACCATACGTAAGCACTAGAAGGATGCATTGATCAAACACTTTTCTTTTAAGACATAATGGCATATTGCTCTTGAAAATTATGCTGTTTCTTCCAAAAGCTCTCCAGGCAAGTTTTGTACGCCGATTAATTTCTTCATCAATGTGACCCTTACTTGATATCTGCTGTCCAAGATAAACGTATGTGTCTGTTATCTCCAGCTTTTCTCCATCAATTGATAAATCTTCATTTCTTGTAAAAGCATTGAACATCACTTTTGTCTTCTGAAAGTTCATTTTTAATCCCACTTCTTTACTCTTGTCAGCAAGTTCCTGGATCATACTCTGTAGCTCTGATGGGGTAGTTGCAAAAATGACTATGTCATCAGCAAAACGAAGGTGGGTTAGATAATCTCCATTAATCTTTATCCCTTTGTTTTCTCAGTTCAGTGATTGAAAGACATTTTCCAATGTGGCGTTAAAGAGCTTTCGGAGATATGGTGTCACCTTGTCTCACTTCTTTTCCAATTTTTATGTGTGTTGTATTTTCAAACAGCCGAATCTTTGCACTTGCATTTTCATAGATGTTATTAATAATATTAATGTATGCATCTTCAATACCGCAGGATTTCAGAGCCATTGTAACTGCTGATGGTTTCACCGAATCAAAGGCTTTTTCATAATCGATAAAAGCCATGCACAATGGAAGTTCATATTCCCTCGCTCTTTCAATTAGTTCTCTCAGTACAGGAATATGATCTATTGTGCTGTAGCCACTCCTGAATCCAGCTTGTTCTCTCAGTTGTGCCATGTCCAGTGTCACCTTTAAGCGGTGTGAAATAACTTTGGTGAAGATTTTAGAAACCACTGATAAGAGACTGATAGGTCTGCAGTTCCTGAGATCCTCAATGTCACCTTTTTTATGTAGCAAGATCATTGTAGCATTGTTCCAATCCTCAGGAATCTTCCCTTCATTAAGGCATCGAGTGAAAATTTGGGCGAGTACTGTTTTGATTTCTCCACTTGCTTCTTGTATGATGTCTACAGTAATTCCATCTTTTCCTAGAGCTTTTCCCCGCTTCATGTTCTTGATTGCATGTGCAATTTTTGCTGGGAGGACTGGAAGAACTCTGGTACTGGTACCTTTCATGATGTCTGGAGTACATATATCATCCCTTTCATATAATTTGGAATAGAAATCTTTCACTCTTGTCAAACTTTCGCCTCTATTTCTTGTTACAGAACCATCTTTTTTTCTCAGTGCCATAATTTGTTTTCTTCCCTTACTGGGATGTCCCTTTGCGATCTTTAGGCTTTGGTTGTTTTCAATTGCTTTCCTTATTAGTTCACAGTTGAATTTCCTTACATCTTCAGTGATACTTTTTCGTACTTTCTTGCATAGCTCTATATATTCCACTTTGGAAGTCACATCTTCTTTAGTTGTCCTCATCTCTCTTCTTTTTTGCATCAACATTTTGGTTTTTCCTGATAATTTGTTCACATGCAACTTGTTCTTAGACCCAGCTAATTTTGTTGCTGTTTCCATAAGAGCTTTGGTTACTTTTCTTTTAACTTCAGAAATATCCACTTCTTCCGATGTTAGGCCTTCTAAAGCAGAGAATCTGTTCTTCAGTTCCAACTTGAAGGTATTATGGTGTTTTTTAAGGTTGGTTATGTCAATACATTTTGTTTGTCTTATGAGCTTACCACGTTCGAGTTTTGTGTTGAGGTGCATCTTACATCTCACCAATCTATGGTCACTACCTGTGTTGAACTTGTTTAGCACACTGCAGTCTTCTATGATGATTTTTTTGTTACACATAATAAAATCAATTTCACTTGTCATCCCATTTGGATGTCTCCATGTCCATTTCCTGTGTGGCTTTTTCTTGAAAAAGGAGTTCAAGATGAAAAACCTTTCTGCCTCTGCAAACTCTGCAAGAGTATTTTCACGTTGGTTTCTGTTGCCGTGACCGAATTTACCTACTGAAGTTTCATTCTGTTGCCGTCACCGAATTTACCTACTGAAGTTTCATTCTGTTGCCGTTGCCCTATTTTTGCATTGAAATCTCCCATAATTATCTTCAAGTGCTGCTTACCTTAATTATTTAGATGACGAATTTCCTCATAAAATTCTTCAATTTCTTCTTCAGGATGACTTGTGGTGGGTGCATAAGTTTGAATAATCTGAGCCTGGTATCTTCTCGAGAGTTGGATAACGAGTCTTGCAGCTCTGTCAGAGGAACTTTCAACTTCTACAACTTTATCCTTCAGTTTCTTGTTTATTATAAATCCAAAACCACTAGTTCTGCCAGTATCAGTCCCACGATAGTAGAAGAGATGTCCACTTTTCAGTTCAATGAGATCTTCTCTTTTTCTCCTTACCTCACTTAGCCCGACGATGTCCCACTTGATCCTTTGTAGTTCCTCTTCCAATTCAAGAAGCCTTGAATCAGAAGATAGGGAGCGTCCATTATACATAGCCAAGGTCAGCATCAGATGGCAGCCTAGTCCGGTCCTCCGGGGATTCTTAGCACCCTCTGCCTTCATGTCGCACTGGCCTACTGGCTTGGCCAGGTACATTCCAGCTGCTGGAGACTGAGGGCCAAGATTTAAGTTGTGGAGTCATTTTGGAGGAGTTTGGCCATAACTCACCACGCTGGCCTAGCGGGTTGGTGAGTGTGGGATAGCATTTCCTCTAATCCCAATGGTATAGTTATACCACTATTGGCGGTTGTCAGAGCCCCTTTAGTGGGAACAGGATGTACCACGAGAAGGCGGGGTTGACATTTGTCAAGGAGAGGCTGTGATGTTACGCATCACCTGACCTTACATCCCTCTGTATATATATATATAGAGAGAGAGAGAGAGAGAGAAATCTAGACTAATTTACGGGAAATGAAAGAAGTAATATTATGTAGTTCTTTTATGCTGAGGCCAAATTATGAAGATATTTTAAATGTAATGGACCCACAGTTTGATCTGAAAAGGAAATGTTATTACCGCAATATTTTCAGTGTTTTGCATGAATATTTCTGCCAAGATTGGGGAAAGAGTCTATACCATAGATAAGCATTTTACTGTAGTTGGCAGAAAAGCTGTTTATTTTAAAGTATAACTATTGCTTTCTTCCCCACTTCTCCCAATTTACGTTTGAGTATGTTACCATTGCACCACCCCAGAACAAGGAACCTCCAAGCAACTGAGGATGTGTTTTTTGGAACTCTGATAAAAAGCTCCACCATGCACAAATGAAAGAACACCTTCATCTTAGCAGCACGTGAGCAGAAGGTGAATTTTCGTCAGGGGATTCACCTTCTGCTTACGTGCTGCTAAGATGGTGTTCTTCGATTGTGCATCGCTGAGCGTTTCATCCGAGTTCCAAAAACACATCCTTGGTTGCTTTCGAGGTTCTTTGTTCTGGGTTGTGTAATGGTAACATACTCAAATGTAAATCAGGCAATGCAGGTTCAATTCCCATTCCAGGATGATGTGATTTTCAAGTTTTCTGAGGCATGTCTACTTGCATGACTAATTTGGCTGTGTTCTGCCAGTAACAACTATTTCAATTGCTTTCTTACAAGTAATAAAGCAAATCATAGAGGTCACTGGTGAGTTCTCTATGTAGGTGCATATTTTCCATTTTTATAAGGTAAGAGAAGCACAGATGCACCACAGAAAGGAGCTGAAAGGAATAAGGACACTGCATCCAAGGTGAGTATTAACTCTTTAGTTGTTCAACCGAAGAAAGTATTTCTTAGATACATTCTTTAGTGGATTTTATGGAGAACATGTGGCCTTAATTAATGAAGTTACATTTTTGTACTATTTGCTTTTCAAAGTTAATAGCAAGTGATAGGGTACTCTGAACTGGTTGATGAATGGGAAAATCATTTTTGTGTGTAATTTTATTTGCAGAAAAAAGTGGGGTGTAGGATAATATGAGGGAGAAGTTATCTCAAAAAAAAAAAAATCTCTTAATTCAAACTTTTTGCTTGGAGATATATTCCCTCTCCCATTTTATCATATACCCCCCTCCCCCTTTCTCTCTGCTAGAAAATTTGCATAACAAAAATTTCCCCATTTATCCTCTAATTGAGTAGTATGCCCATTACCCTGCAATCATCCTTGCATTCAAAACTCCTGAAGATTTTAACAAGTTTATTGGTGAAGGATGAATGGTAGAGAATAAAACCAGTAAATGAAAAAATGAAAAACAGTACAAAATTATTACTTTCTTAATGAATGCTGCATGTTTTTCATAAAACCCCCACCAAAGAATTTATCCAAGAACTATCTTCTTCCATTAAATAACCAAGAGTTATTACTCACTGAATCCTTATTCCCCTCAGTTTCTTTCTTTTGTGCATTCATGATTCTCATATAAAACTTAATGAGAATTATTGACCTACTTAGAGAACTCATTTGAGATTTTTGATTGCCTTCATTTCTTACAAAAACATAATTGTTTTGAACATTTTTTTCTGCCAACTAAAAGGCTTGTGTATGGGATCACCTCTTTCCCTACTCCTGGCTGAGATATTCATGCCAAACATAGAAAATATTATGGCAAAAACATTCCATTTTCAGCCCAAAACTGTGGCTCCGTTATGTTGATGATATCTTCATAATTTGACCATATAATGTAAAAGAAATGCACAATCTTACTTCATTCCTTTATACTAAATTCCCTACCACAAAATTCTCTATCAATCAAGAAACCAATAACAGCATAAGTTTCTTAGATGCATGAATTACTAGAAAAAGCAATTAACTTCATAGATCTGTATAAAGAAACACCTCCTACTGCCTCAAACATCACCCCTTTTTAATATAATATGGCTAATTCCTAAAAATTTGTGGCTTAAAAATCATTCATCCAACATACCAATATAAGTTTCAGTGTTTCCTTTTCACCACAAAAGTAGTATGCCATCATCCAATAAATAGCTGTTCTCCCATCTTTATCCCCCTGAAATAATCAAACATTAAAAAAATATTTTGAGTTATTAAAGCATGAAAGCAAAGGTGATTCTGAGGCAGAAGCATATGATGTCACAGTGAGAGGTGGAAGCACAGGAGAGATTTCAAGAGAAGAGGTGTGTGAAGCTCTAAAATCTCTTCAGAATGGTAAGGCTCTGGGAGTACTGATGGCAAAACTGCTGAGATGTTAAAATATGGTGGTGACTCTGTAATAGACTGGTTAACTGAAATTTGCCAGTTGTGTTGGGAGTTAGGAATGATCCCACAGAATTGGAGGGATGCTATCATTGTTCCCTTGTATAAAGAAAAAGGTGATCCAACTGAATACAAGAACTATCGTGGTATCAGTTTGCTGAGTGTACCAGGGAAAGTTTTGTAAAGGTCATTATTGATAAGGTATGAGATCTTAAAGCAGAGAAAGTCTGGGATGTTCTGAGTGGTTTTATGCCTGGTAAGGGCTGCACTAAAACAAATTTTTGCATGACATATGATGATGAAAAAGTATCCGTCTGTTAGCAAGAAAGTTTTTGCTGCCTTCATAGATTTAGAAAAAGCTTATGATTAAGAAAATTGGATTCTTCTGTGGAAGATACTCAATAAATATGGTATTACTGAGAATCTGCTTGATAGTGTGAATGTCATATATGCTCACAGTGGAGCATGTATACAAGTGAATGGTGTTGTATCAAAATGGTTTACTATTGGTGCAGGATTCAGAGAAGGTTGTGTAATGTCACCATGACTGTTTATTATATTTATGGATGCATGCATGTGTGATGCCAAAATGGGCAATACTGGTTTATGTCTTGGAAATATCCGTGTGTGCAGATTGCCATATGCTGAGATAACACGGTCCTGTTGGCAGAGAGCAAAAGTGAGTTACTGCGTATAAATGAGGGAAAACCCAAAGTTATGGTTTTTGAGCAAGAAATTGTTAGTACTGAAGCAGGATAAGACTAAATGGCACAGTTATTGGCCAGGAGAAAGACTCTGTATATTTGGGAAGCATGTTTGACAGAGAGAACTGTTCGAACGTAATATTCTAAAGTAATCACAAAACATAGTTTTCCGGAAGTAGTCACAAACAAGTTGTTCTGGATGAATCACAACACCACGGGAAAGAAAGGAAGAAGAAGGTACTCAAGAGGTATAATACATTTATATACATAATTTCACTATTTGCACTTAGTATCACAATCACGGTTCAGCCATCATGAGGAACCCCCACTCTGAAGAAGGATGCCAGATATCCTTTGCAATTAATGAAGCTGTAAGTAATTGCATCCTCTGGCAGACTAACAGCAAAAACCTAGAGGAGTCACTTAAATCATAACACCCCCGAAGTTATGAAGTCCTCGAAACGTTTTGGTCTCTCAATTTGTCGTCGTGGTCTTCTTGGAGTCAATTCAGCATCAGAATTATAACGAAGTAAATTTCTCCGTCATTTTTGGTCTACGCCGGGATTCGAACCCGAGGCCGCTTATTCCGGAACAAGTCGCTCTACCAACTGAGCTACCCAGACTATTATTCTGATTCCTATCTGCCTTTATGTCATGTGCGTCCTGCTGGCAAGGTACGTCACAGAATCTTTAGACACTGGTTCAGCAGGAAGTTCAGTAACAGTATTTTCCAGAGGAGAAAAAGCACTGGAATCTAAAACTTCAGGAACGGTTACAGGTGCTTCTACTTGTCGTTGTCGCATCTGATCCACATGGCGCTTCACAGTGTAGCCTGTAGGTGTTATCGCCCTGTAGGAAACAGGACCGGTACGTTGAGAAATGGTAGCAGGAATCCACACTGGCTCATCTCGATGATTCTTGATGTACACAGGATCATCTGGCTCAAAATTACGTAGACTATGTTGTTCGAGCTGCTTCCTCGCATAAACTTCTTGCTTGACTTTACGATCAGTAGTAAGATCTGGATGGATGCAGTCTAAGTATGTCTTTAGTCGCATAGACATTAATAGTTCAGCTGGACTGAACCCCGTAGAAGATGGAGTGATGTGTTGGTGTAGCAGAAAATTAGCTAAGCGCTTCCTCCAAGACCCGTGTGTTATTCTTTTGAGAGAATCCTTAGTAGTCTGCACCATTCTTTCTGCTTGACCATTAGCAGCAGGACGGTAGGTGGAGATCAAGACTCGTCGAATGGCATTATTACGTAGGAAGGCTTCATAAGCAGAAGATGTAAACTGAGGACCATTGTCAGAAACCACTACATTAGGAATACCATGAGTACTAAAATTTTCTCGCAGGACATCAATAGTAGCACTGGTTGAAGTAGATGGCATGTGTCTTACCTCCAACCATTTTGAGTAGGAATCCATAAGGATTAGGAAATTTTGTCCATGGTATGGTCCCGCGAAATCAACGTTTAGACAAGACCAAGGTTTAGTCGTAACTTCCCAAGGATGAACAGGAGCACGAGGAGGAGAATGTCTAGTTTATTGGCATTGGACACAGTCTTTCACGTGATAAGCAATATGATCTTCCATGTGTGGCCACCACACATATGAACGTGCAAGAGCTTTCATTCACTCAATACCTGGATGAGCAAGATGCAATTCTTCGAGAACGCGCTGGTATCCACATGTAGGTATAACTACACTATTTTCCCATAACAAGCAATTTTTATGAACAGAAAGTTCATTTTTCTTGGAGAAGAAGATACGTAAATCAGGAGACGGTTTTTCTTCAGGCCATCCCCTCAAAACCCAGTTGAGAACACGTGATAGAATTAGATCCCGAAGTGTCATTTTAACAATTTCACTAGCTTGTAATGGCGGATTGTCTAAATCTTCTGTAAACAACACTTCAAGTGGAGGTGGAATTTCACAATCTGGAATTTCTTTAAGGTAATCTACTTAATGCATCAGCATTTTGAATTTTCTTGCCAGATCGATGTACGAGTGTGAAATCGTAAGCATTTAGCATTATAGACCATCTCAGCATACGAGGAGAAAGATTTTCTGGAGTAACTTTGGATCTGGTGAATAATCCTAGAAGTGGTTGATGATCAGTAACAATAGTAAATTGGTGACCATACAAGAAATGATGAATTTTTTTAAACTCCTACTATAATACTCAGTGCTTCTTTATCAATCTGAGCGTAATTTCTCTCAGTAGAAGTTAAAGTCCTTGAAGCAAAAGCAATGGGTGCATCTCTCCCATCTAGAAGCTTATGACTTAACACACAACCTACACCGTATGGCGATGCATCACAAGTAAGAATTATTGGCAGCTTTTCATCAAAAGGAATTAACACAGCGTCAGAAGATAACAACGCTTTTACAGACTTAAAGGCATTGTCATGAATCTCAGTCCAAGACCATGCATAATCTTTCTTGAGAATTTTATGCAATGGTTCCGCCACAGTAGCTTTAGACTTAAGGAAACTGTGGTAAAAATTCAAGAGTCCCAGGAATGCTTGTAGTTGTTGCTTGTTCTTAGGAACAGGCGTTGCCTGAATTGCCTCGACTTTGGTTTTTGATGGGTGTATTCCACAAGCATCAATTCTGTATCATAGGAACTAAACATCTGTGACGCCAAACAAACACTTTTCTTTTTTAGCATGTAGTCCAGCCTTTCTAAGCTGAGCAAGAACTTTACGAAGCCTAGAAGCTGGTTCTTTGAGAGATGTTGCTCTAACTAGCACATCATCAAAATAGGGTACGACTCCCTCTAATCCAGTAAAAAGTTCATCAATGATGTTTTGGAATATTCCAGGGGCTACATTTATTCCATACTGCAATCATTTTACCTTAAATGCTCTCCGGTGTGTAACGATAGTCTGTGCTTCCGCAGACTCGTCATCAACTACCAGCTGTAAGTATGCTTGAGTGAGGTCAATTTTTGCATAATATCCACCCCCTTTCAATGTTGACAATAAGTGATTTACTTCAGGAATAGGATATGGATGTGCTTTCATAGCAGTATTTATTCAGTGTCACTTTGTAATCACCACAGAGTCTAACCTCCCTAGAAGATTTAATCACTGGTACCACGGGTGTAGACTACTTTGGATTTGAGATTGGTTCAATTACATCTTCAGCTAAAAGCTTATCAAGTGCTGCATCAATCTTGGGACGAAGAGCAAGTGGAACAGTTCTTACCTTAAAACGCATGGGAGGAATTTGAGAATCAAGGGGTAGCGAAACTACTGGCCCCTTGTATGAACCAAGTATTTCCTCAAATACATCATTACATTCTTTCACCACATCATCAACAGGGTTTGTTGAAATAGCATTTACCCCTGTTATTGTAATTCCAAGTGGCTGGAACCATGCATAACCTAACACGTTGGTGCTTTTTCTCTGAGAGATCAGAAGCTGCAGTTGAGCACCATGCTGATTATGCTGTACATTAACAACACACATTCCACGAAGGAGTATGGCATTTCCTTGAAAATCAGTTAAACGTATTGATGAAGGCTGAATTTCTGGCTTATTTGCACGCCAGAGCCTTTTGTATGTATCATGTGACATGATGGAGTGAAAGGATCCAGAGTCTACCTCTAAGCTGCAGTCCTTACCTTCGATGCTTAATGTAACTGTTTGTTTCCTAACAGAATCTGTGCGATTACGTAATACATTTACGCAATATTCAGAATTTATTTCTATATTTGTGCATTTTACTCTTGGCTTTACTCTGTTAGAATTAGGACTAATGCCTTGCTGTTTGCCTTGTTGTTGTTTTTTCTTGCAAACAGCTTCAATGTGACCCATATTCCTACAAAATCTACACACTGTATTTCTGAATTTACACATAGAACGCATATGGTTTCCACCACAGCTGTGGCATATGCTTCCATTAAAAGGAACGGTATACTTTGAATTGACATTTTGTTTCTTAGAATTATTTTTAGTATGTTGCACATTATAAATCGATTCTGAAAAATTTCCGCGAGTGCAAGTTTGAAAAAACATTTGCTTTGCCTCATTAGTAGCTGTTTCAGCAGCAAGCGTTTTCGAGAATGCTCCATCAAGAGTCAGTTCCATTTCAGCTAAGAGCCTGCATTGTACCGCATCATCAATTATTCCACATACTAGCTGGTCTTGTAGACGCTCATTCAGTGTATCTCCAAAATTATACTGCTCCGCTAAACGTCGGAGGTCAGTAACATAGTCAGTAATACCTTCACCTTTACGCTGTACACGTTTCTGGAACAGATAACGGGAATAAATTTCCGAGGATCTAGGACTAAAACGATTTTTTAACAATTCATTCAATTCATCATACGATTTATCAGTTAGTTTTAGTGGTGACACTAATGAACGAGCAATGCTCAGTGTCTCTGTTCCATAAGCCGACAGCAAAACAGCATGCTTCCTGGGAGCTTCAACAATACCATTTGCCTCAAAATAAAAATTAAATTGCTCCACATACAAGCTCCATGAGGCAGGATTAGTAATATCGAACGTTGAAATTTGGCCTACTGCCACTACAGCCATTTCCCAGCTGACGAAAATAGTAAGTTATGAACGAAAAAGTTCTCACCTCAGTTCTTGAAAAACGCCGCACAATTATAATTCCGCAAAGCTTCCGCCATTACCTTTTTGATTTAGCACGACTGCCAAAATCCTGTGACTCAGCCACTCGATGTCGAATACCATGACTCGTCGCCAGGTGTTCGAACGTAATATTCTAAAGTTAATCACAAAACACAGTTTTCGCGAAGTAGTCACATACAAGTTGTTCTGGATGAATCGCAACACCACGGGAAAGAAAGAAAGAAGAAGGTACTCAAGAGGTATAATATATTTATATACATAATTTCACAATTTCACTAATTTCACTAGCCCACCAAAAAAATTTAAAAATATATATATATATATATATATATATATGTCATAACCTCCATAGAGTTGTATGACCAAGCTTTAGTTAACAATTTAGCTTGCATCCATAACTTTCCTGGCCTGACCCATGCTCTTCATCTGTTACTAATAAACAGAAAGAAGATGATTATAGAAAACTCAAGTTGTAAGAGTGACATAATGAATCAGAAATAATGTTCAGCAATAACAAATTGCCAAACACTATTTCTGATTCATTATGTCACTCTTACAACTTGAGTTTTCTATAATCATCTTCTTTCTGTTTATTAGTAACAGATGAAGAGCATGGGTCAGCCAGGAAAGTTATGGATGCAAGCTAAATTGTTAACTAAAGCTTGGTCATACAACTCTATGGAGGTTATGACATATATATATTTTTGAAAAAAATTTTGTTGGGCTTATTACTTGCATCTATGACTTTGCAAAAACCCATTTCCAAATAGGTCTTTGTGGAAGTGAGAAAAAGCAGAGTTTTTGCTGGTCCTTGATAAAGCCAAGGCTCAGTATTCTCGACACTTTCTACATTCAGTTTTTCTATTTTTTTCTTTTTAATCACACTGGTCAATACATAACCTTTTCTATGTTGTACTTGGTATGAGTCAAAATTTTTTTTTTTTTGCTTCAGTCTCTTCTTAATAGAATATATATATATATATATATATATATATATATATATATACCCAAGAGCAGAGTCAAAGACAAATTGTTTACCTAAGAATTTAAAACCAAATTTGCTTAAAAAAACAACCTGAAGATCATGACGTGCAACGCAGCAGTTATGAATATTCAGAACTCACACACTACTAAGTAGAGACAGTAATAAAAAATTATTTAACAAGTACTAAAACAACTAAGAAAACCTCAAAGCCCAACAGGCATATATACACACATTATAACGAAGTAAATTTCTACGTCATTTTTGTTCACGCCGGGCATCGAAACCGGGTCCCCTCACTCTGGAGTAAGTATCCTCCCAACTGAGCTACGCGGACGTATGCTCTTGCTGCTATCTGCCTTTATCTCATGTGTGTCCTGCGGTGCAGGCACGTCACATATCCCCCCGCCCCCACCCGAAAGAGGGCCAGGGCATGGCCCATGGGTCAGCTGGGACCACGTGTCACTGTAGGTAGTCATCCGCTGAAGAATGTACATTGCAGAAATCCCAGTCAATTCAGTGTGTGGAACGTTACATCACACACATTTATTTTTCGAAGTGCTGAAGAAGGGATTCTCTTATTTTTCCTGTCTCACGGTGTGGAAAGAACATCGCACCATTGCGAGAACTTTAATGGCCAGGTCATTCTTGAAGTTCGGGCACCAATATAACAAAGTAAATTTCTCCGTCATTTTTGTCCACACAGGACATCGAATCCGGGTCCCCTCACTCTGGAGTAAATTGTTCTCCCAACTGAGCTACACGGACGTATGCTCTCGCTGCTATCTGCCTTCATCTCATGTGTCCTGAGGTGCAGGCACATCACAACATACATAGACAATACACACACCACTGCAAAGTGCTTTTTTATCATTGAACTGGGAAACAAGGGAATAAAGATTAATGGAGATTATTTAACTCTCCTTCGTTTTGCTGATAACGTAATAATTTTTGCAACTACCCCTTCAGTGCTGCAGAGTATGATCCAGGATCTTGCTGACAAGAGTAAAGAAGTATGATTAAAAATGAACTTTCAGAAGACAAAAGTGATGTACAATGCTTTTACAAGAAATGAAGATTTATCGATTGATGGGGAAAAGCTGGAAATAACCAATAGCTACATTTACCTTGGACAACAGATATCAAGCAAAAATCACATTGATGAGGAAATTAATCAATGTATAAAACTTGGCTGGAGAGCTTTTGGAAGAAACAATACAATTTTTAAGAGCAATATGCCATTATGTCTTAAAAGAAAAGTGTTTAATCAATGCATCCTTCCAGTGCGAGCAGAGGCATGGACCTTAACTAAAAAAAAAAAAACTGCAGACAACTCAAAGAAGCATGGAGAGATGCATGCTTGGTGTGACCAGGAGAGATAAGAAGAGGAACTCGTAGATCAGGAAAATTACAAGATTGGAAGACATCGTGATCAGAGTAAAATCCCTGAAATGCAAATGGGCTGGTCATATTGCCAGAAGGATGGACCACTGATGGACAACCAAATTTAAGACTGGATTGCAAGGGGCAGGAAAAATCCCAGAAGAAGAACACATGGTAGATGGGTGGATGAAATTTGGAAGCGTGAGGGAGTAGCATGGAGGAGACTGGCACAAGAGAGACAGTTGTGGAAGAAACTTGGAGACCTTCATCCATCAGTGCACACCTAATATATATATATTAGGTGTGCAACTTAATCCTTGGCCACAGGCATGACACCTTGACAGCAAATTATAGCAAATCGAGTACGTACCTAATCAGGGAAATAATCCCCATCGTGTTGGATACATTTGAGCCATCGGTCATGGAGCTGCCGAATGCCACTGTGGAAAAAAAAGGGCTGTTTCGAGTTGATAAAGTCATCAATACTTATGTGGACCTCCTCGGCAGAAGTGAAGTGCGTATCACTCGGATGATGTTGCAGGGAGTGAAAGAGGTGATAATCCAATGGAGCGAAATCTGGAGAATACGCCAGGTGGGACAAAGTCTCCCATCCTAGGTCGGTACTCATGTTTAAAGTCGTTTTAGTGGTGTGAAGACGCGCGTTATCCTGAAGCAGCAGGACTGACCTTCTGCCCTTGCTAGTGTATGGCCTATTCGCCTCCATTGTGTCACTCACACGAATGAGTTGCTGACATTAATGCTCAGCATTGACCGTTTCACCAGGTTTGAGTAACTCATAGTGTACGACACCGCACTGATCCCACCATATGCACAGCCAACAACTTCCTGGCATGGATATTCGTTTTGGTGGTTGCGCCGCTTAGGATTATCGTAGAGGATCCACTTCTCATCACAGGTCTTGTGGAGGAAATCCTTCTTCTTGAATATGGAGAGCAAGGATACAGCAGCATCGTAACGACTAGACTTGTTCGCAGCTGTGAGTTGGTGGGGCACCCAACGGCCTTCCTTGTGAATCCGTCTAAGCTTGTGCAGGCGCTTTGCAGTGGCTTGCCATGTTACTGCAAGTTCCTGGGCGAGCTCTGACTGTGTGCGACAGGGATCTGCGTCCAACAGTTGTTCCAGTTCCTGGGCAAGCTCTGACTGTGTGCGACAGGGATCCGCGTCCAACAGTTGTTCCAGTTCCTCATCGTCAACTTTCTGTGGCTGTCCCGGATGTTCTGCATCACGGAGATTGAAATTCTCTGCTTAAACCGCTGGAACCACTTCTTACACATACTGTTTCTTAATTAATGCAGATTTGCGGTCGGAGAATATTCCGATGCTCTTAACACCCAGATACTTGCGAATTCATCGTCGTGGGTAGTGCAACGGATAGCATGCTCGAACGGTAATCGGGAGATGCAGGTTCGATTGCCACTCCACGGCGATGAAGTTTTCTGATGTGATTTGATTCACGTATGAAACAGTAATTACAGTTAATTCAGTGATGTCTGATTGCTGTGTTTATTATCATGTCAAAAATCTGAACTTTTTCTGGTGCCAATCTGATATCACAAATGGAAAATTCTGTTGCAACATGTGACCTCAGTTACACTGGGTGGGGCTTTGATGCTCTGTTCTGTTATAGCAATAAGCAAACCGATTCTTTTAGTTTAACTAACTAAAACAATTCATTTGCAAAGATTTTCTTGTTTCATTCATTGACACTTCCAGTGAATGATTTCTGCAGGACATGACTCTCGCGAATTGGTTTTGAGTCAGATCCATTTGTGTTATTTGTTGCCTCTTTCGGTTTAATGAACAATTTTCATTTTAAATTGGTTTTTAAATCTTATGGGGGTGGGGGTTCTTAGTTTTTTGATAAGTTGGTTTCAAAGCATTCATGATTTTTTTTATTTGTTTATCCTTTCTGATGCAAACAAAATTGTCTTCATTTGATGTCTAGTAAAAGGTAATTCTGACCAATTATTTGAGGAAATTGGCTCTTTTGCAGATTCTCATTAGAGAATCATTCTCAAACAACTTGGTCTGCCGATTCATTCTAGATGAACAACTTCAATTTTTTTTGAAATATAAATGGATTTAGTGTTTAGTCTTGGTTCTATCCCCAAGCTATCTCATTATATAGGTACAATGTATGCAAATACTCCAAAAAACTGAAAAAATATGAAATCCAAGAAAATTTTATCCGGAAGCATTTTGCATAAAGGATGGATGCTTAACTTGTATAAATACTGTACAATATATCAAAGAAAAAGATACAGTGGGGAACAACAGATTATGATTTCCCTGTATATTAGAATATGTGTTATGATAAATAATTTCTCCCATAATTAGGCACACTCTTGGTAATGCATAACATTAGTTCTGAGTTGACTGGCTTGAATTGAAAAAAAATGAACCTGAATTCATCTTTGTGTATAAATAAAAAATTAGGAAGTCATCGGTAATGTAGTCCAGAGGGCTATTTCTCAGCTAAGTTATTCTATGAAAGCAAATGGTTGTTTCCTCCAAAATATGTGTGGCAGTTTTTTTATCATTTACTTTATATTAACACTTAATTCAAATTCATATTTTTTGTATCAACTAAATTATATGTTGAAAAGTAAAATTCCTTTGCACCTAACCTTCAGCAGGTTATGTATATAAGATTGTGTGTAACAAATGAAAAATCACCACAGTGATGGTCGTGTAATGCTATTGAACTTCTTGTTGTATCATTTATGCCATACATAAATTTCCCCTCTGTTTCAGTGTATTAAAATGGTGTCCTTTAAAAATATCAAGCATTCACTAATTTTGAGTTATGTTTTAACTTGTATAGTATTACCGTGCTACATGGTTTTATATAAACTAAACTTTTACTTTCTTTAGAGCCACTTAGCATAACTGATGAACCTACAAAGTTCAAGAACTTTTCAATCATGTGCAAATCTGTCTCAACTCAAGTGGAAGAGAGTTCAATATGTGGTTGTACGGTTGATAATAATAACTCTACAGTTAACAAAAATTTCATGTGGCCTGGTTTAGAAATGATTATAGAAGCATACATTAGGCATCAAACAGGTAATTACTTGAGTTATTACTTTCATTAAGCACATTATTTTATCATTATATTTCTACATTCTTTTCATACATACTGTATACATAATTTAGCAGTACTTGTTGCAGTATATTTAATAACTAGATACATATTTAATTAGTGATGAGATTGGTTTCTAATATTTATTATGTAAATACATCTTTTGATATTTTATTTACATGCTAGGTACAAACAGCTCACAAATGCACAACCTCTTAACAGCTACCTCCTAACCTTCTGTGTCAACACCAGTCTATCTCATACCTACCTGGTCACAGTTATATGTGTCATTCTCTCAGAGAGGGCAACAGCATCAACATACATTACATCACAATGTCACAGGACACTTGTGGACTACATCAATGGAAATAAAACAAAGATGATTAGATGAGAATTATTTGTAAATATGGAAAACAGCATAGTTTTACAAGCCTTGAATTGGCTTAGGTCAAGTTCCTTGCAATTCGAACTCATGTTTTCTCTTGTTGTTCAAAAATTTAAAGAATAAATTAACAGTAAATTTAGTTTTGAATTGCAGTAGAACCAGCTCATACGACAAGCCCATATTTTATGAAATCCTGTATTTAAAGAGCAAAGCAGAAACTTTTGTTTGGTATAATGTTAATTCAGAGCTAATTTGATAATTTTTAATGAACAGAATTTAATGAAATCCCCCATTTAACAATGGAGAGAGAAGCTAAAATTATCACTTTTGACAAACAAGGTTAAAAAATTTAATGGAATTCCATATTTAATGGGGCGGAGAAATCTGCTGCATTCTATCCTGGAATTGAAAAATAGAAATGGTGGTACAGAACAAAGTTGCAACAGTGCTGAAGAATCTTGGTGTATGTACTAGTGGGAGAATGTTGATAGGAAACTAGTGGGGGTGGGGGGTGAAGCACATCAAATGCTCAACAAGCATGTTGTGCAAGCGACTTTCTCCAAACACTACTCCAATGGAGTATTGTATCAGTACAGTTGAAAACAAGCAACCTACCATAATTTCGGGTAAGTAAGCTGCACTGGCCTACACACTGTGGTGATAAAAAAAATTGCCATAAACGCCGCACTTTCATAGTAAGGTGGTGTAGTACCGTGGCAGAATCTTCAAAATATTACTTAGACAAAAATATAGTAATTGTTCTTTCAAATAATAAATAAAAATTGCAATTAAACAAGATTCAATCTTAAGGATAATACTTACCCTACTACCTATTTTATAAACATTTACTCGAAGAATTCATAAGGTGTTTGAACCAATTATAAAACATTCATACCTCAAGAATTAAAGAAATACATACACAACATTATGCATTCTGAAAATATGTGGTACATGTAGTTTTTCAATCAAATACATCAAAATCGAAAACTTCACTGTCCGAATTAAAAAGTTTTAAAGGCTCATCATCTAAAACTTTGGGATCGTCTGCATCACTTTTGCTGTCTTCTGGTGTTTCACCGTGATTTTTAGAAATAATGTTTGCTTCAGTGAAACCCAAAGTAATAAAGTAATCGTCAAAATTTTGATGGTTTTCTAGGATTCGGATACCCATTTTGCAACTTCTTCATAGGTAGCTTAACGAATGAATGTATTCCTTTACGCATTGCATTCCTTCCAATGCTTTCTCATTTCACTTTTAAAAGCTTTGTTTATGACCAAGTCTGCAAAATCTTAGTCAGCCCTCTGGTAATCACTGCCAGTGTAGCTGAGACTTTTTTACGCTCCAATTTCACCAATTCCATCAACATTCAATGTGGCTGGGAAAATGCACCTTTTCTCTTGCGCCACACTTCGTTCAGCCAGTCCAGCAATATCTCTTGACACATCCATCTTTTCTGATTTACGCGGATTAACATATCTGTCAGATAATTTCCTTTAGGAATAGTTTTTATCTTGAATGTCAAAAGGGGCTTCAATTTATCCCCATTGGCTGTACAGGCTAACATGCACATAAAAGATGTCTTCTCATTTCCTGTGGTTACCACTCTTATTGCTTTATACCCTTTATTATCCACGATTCTATTTGGGGAGCAATTAAAGGTTAGGGGTACTTTATCCATGTTAATTAATAATGCTACCTTCCTTAAATTTCTGCTTTTTAATAACTTTGTGCACATAATCCAGAAAAGAAGCTTGTTTCTCTTTCCAGTCCGTTGGTAGTGCCTGCCTTACAGTAGAGCTTTTTTCTCCTCATAAATTTATAAGCACCAGTTAAGGCGCCCTTTGGAGTTATTGAAACCCAACTGTTCAGCAATTAATTTCACTTGTAGACGAATTTGAACTGTAGAGACTGACAAACCTTTGTCTCTCTGTTCCTTTATCCCACTTTTCTAAATTAATCTCTAACACTAGCCAAGCTACAGCTCTTCTCCTTTGCACTCTTTCCAGTATCGACATTTTCTGCAGTCTCTTTTTCTGATCTCCACCTACGAACATAGCGCTCATCAATGTCAGGCTGCAACTCTATTACCTATTTTTTCTGCCCTTTCACATACCATTAGCTTAAAACTAGAAGTATAATTTCTGTGTTTTGTTATTTTACTTTTCATGATAACCATAGAACTATGCCTGCTCGAGAAAATGCGATTTGGCGAACTGAATGCAATGAACACATGTCACAGACAAAATTTTCATGTGCTTTCCTTAAGTTGTTGACCAATGACAATCGATCTTGACTGGTAATCGAATATCCCATAGTGAAGCTGATGATGTCATGAGTTCAAAGAGTGTTGCTCAGAGCATGAAACAAGGGCGATCCTTGATAACAAGATTAATTCCCTGCAAAGTTTTCCCGCCATGAATTTTTTCAGAGTTTTATCAGACATCACCTCTCTCTTATCTGTCCCACTTCAATCTCATAACCTATTATTGTCACGTCTTGTTTTAAGAGGGCTGGGTGAAATGTATTGCATGTGGCAGTAACATCGTTAATCTATTCCCTCTCTATTGAGATATCTTCCCACGGGAAAAAGAATGGAACAGGTCAAAACTTTTTTTGTTACGTAATTTCACTCCGCCAAGAAAAGCTGTATAAGCCACCCAGGCTGAAATAATTTTGAACTCATATACACCATAGCTTATCTACCCAAAATTAAAGTACTCATAGGTAAAACAAGTTAGTAAAATCATGCAATGCATTGATTATGATACGCTTTTCCAACGTACCAGAAATCATTGCTCAAGTTATGATGATAATGGCTGTGGAATAAATCTCGCTCCTGTGTCCTGACCTTTGACCCCATTTTGATGATATTCAACAAAACCAGTTCAGTATACCTCCGGAACAACATGATAAAGTTTTGTCGTAATAGGAGCATTTTTACATAAGTTATGACGCATAAGGGCGATGGAATGGATCTCGCTCACAATGTCCTGACCTTTGCCCCCATTTCGTCCAGTTTCAATAGGGTTCGTCCCCAAGTGGTCCCCTACCACATACTAAAATTTCATCAAAATCAAACCATTTTAACGCGAGCTATCATGTAGATGAAACGACAGACAGACAGACAGACAGACATTGCCTCTTTCACTCCAAGTCAGCATTGCATTGAAATGATCAGTGCATCTTTTGTTTCATGTGTGTTGTATAGTTAAACATAGGTCAATCTCACATAGCTGTCGAGTGGGAAACCTTGAATTTTTATAATTTACGAATGCCAAGAGAATAAAGAGTATTTCAGAATGATGTCTGCATCAGGATTTGCTGCTAGTATGTATTCTTGCAAGCACTTATTTTATTTTAATTTGTACTATAGCTAATTAAATCTTTCGTGTTTATCTAGTTGTTTTGTATAAAAATATACATAATATCTAAGGTATTTTACCTGATATTGTCAAAGTGTTTCGCACATTGTTGCTCTGTGAGGCACGTGCTCCCGGCCCGAGAGGTCCCTTACGTTACGGACCTTTGGTTAGTTATAAAAAAAAATTTACAAAAAAAACCCAGTTAGTTATTATATTTGCACTTTTAAGGTATTAAACCCTGAAAAGTGCGCATAGTTTACGTGAAATTCATTAATGATATACTATTAAAAATCATCAATCACTTACCCTAAAGATCATGGTAATTTCCATCCACAAAACACTTCAAGCACGTCAATTATCGTAATGTTGTTGGCCTTCAAAGGTTTACAGACACTTTGCTTACAATTCCTTCTTCCGGGGATGAAACATCGTTTTTTTTTTTTTATTTGCTAGACAAACAACGCTGGTTTTTTTAGCCATGTGAGATGTAACCATAGCTCGTCAATTCCATAAAAACCACATAAGCATACTACTCATTCATACATTCAATTAAAAAAACTATGTACATATTTACACTACATTACATTCCCAGGTGGTTAAACCTTTGTCAACTGTGAGTAACAAAATGTCGTCCTCAGGAGGCACACCTGCCTCCTGAGGACGACAGTAGCCTATTGAAAGCGCTAGAGGATTGTGCGTGGGCTGAATGAGGGTGACACTTGCAGTAGGATTAGCACGGGTTTTGAAACGGATGGAGCATTTTGTTACTCACAGTTGACAAAGGTTTAACCACCTGGGAATGTAATGTAGTGTAAATATGTACATAGTTTTTTAATTGAATGTGTGAATGAGTAGTATGCTTGTGTGGTTTTTATGGAATTGACGAGCTATGGTTACATCTCACATGGCTAAAAACCAGCGTTGTTTGTCTAGCAAATAAAAATAAATAAAAATACGAAGTTTGAAGGCCAACAACATTACAATAATTGACGTGCTTGAAGTGTTTTGAGGATGGAAATTACCATGATCTTTAGCGTAAGTGATTGGTGATTTTTAATAGTATATCATTAAAACAGTTACGTTACATATTTTCAGTTCCACATTCATTCACTCGCATAATCAAATGTTTAAAATTTACTATTAATTAAAAGATTTTAGTAGAAAGAGTTATACTCATCGGATCAGGAGACGTCTCACAAGGGGTTCATTGTTACGACGAGCGCTTTCAGCGGTGCTTAACCACCATCTTCGGGCCTCTGCTTCTACACGAGGGTTCCTCACGTGTGTGTAGTTTTGGAGTTGCTTGTCGAGAATCGATGGGAAAGTTTGCTGCCTGTATGTGTTAGGTGATTTGTTTCTAATGTGTCGCCATCTATTGGATGAGTTGGTAGGTATCAGTCGTAAGTATAATTCTATTGTGTTCCTGTATGTGTTAGGTGATTTGTTTCTAATGTTTTGCCATCTATTGGATGAGTTGGTTGGTATCAGTCATAAGTATAATTCTATTGTGTAAATATTTTTGGCCTATTATAATTTGTTTGTAGAAACAGGTGCAATATTTTTTTTTTTATTTATTGGTGTGATTTTTTGTAATGTTCTTTTTTTAGGTCTTTTTTTATGGATTTTTTCTTTTTTATAAGTGATTTCCAGGCTGTGTCTAATGTGGTGGGGTCTTGTAAGTTGCATATTTTATCTTTTTTTTTTTTTGTTCAATTATAACTCTTTCAGAAATCCTTAATTCTTTTTCGTTTGTGTGGGTGGTTAGTAATTTAATATTTTCAAAATCAGGGTATTGTTTATGTTTAATGCAGTGTTGGATAAGTGCAGTTTTTTCTTCTTTTTTTGTTCCAGTTTTTTATATGTTGATGTAATCTTTTTATTAATTTATTTTTTGTGCTGCCAATGTATGAAATGTGGTCTTCTGAACTCTGTGAAACTACAGGAATTTCATATACGCCTGCTGATTGTAGTATATTATTTTTACTTATTTTCTTTATAATTAAGTCACCAATATTCTGAACTGAATGACCAAAAAATAATGTTGTGTTTCTTCATTAATCTTAAAAATTTTCCACTTAGTCCTCTAATAAAAGGGAAAGAACCTGAAAATTTGTATTTCTTTTTTGGGATGTTTTGTCTAGACTCTTTTAATTTCTTCTTGTATTCAAAAATCAACTTTTTAACAATTTTTGTGTCATATCCATATTGTTTGGTTGTGTTAATAATCCATTGGATTTCTTCTTCTCTGTATTTTCTATTTGAGGAATGTGTGAAGGCTCTTTTACCCAATTCCTACTACCATTTACTTTATGAGTTTTTGGGTGTTCAGATTGATATGGGATCATTATAGGTACATAGGTTGGTTTTCTAAAAACTCTGTATTCAAAATTTAAGTCTTTTTTATTATTTCTATATCTAAGAAGGAAATTTTTTCATTTTGTTCAAATTCTAAAGTTAATTCAGTCTCTGGGTAACAAGTGGTAAATTTATTCTTTAATATTTGAAGTTCTTCTTGTTTTAATTTAGATAAAATAAAAATGTCGTCGACGTATCTACAGTAAATGATGGGTGGGATTGGTATTTTTTTAATAATTTTAATAAATGATGGGTGGGATTGGTAGTTTTTCAAAATTATTAAAAAACTACTAATCCCACCCATAATTTATTGTAGATACGTCGACAACATTTTTATTTTTTCTAAATTAAAATAAGATCTTGAAATATTAAGGAATAAATTTACCACTTGTTACCCAGAGATTGAATTAACTTTAGAATTTGAACAAAATGAAAAATTTCCTTCTTAGATATAGAAATAATAAAAAGACTTAAATTTTGAATACAGAGTTTTTAGAAAACCAACCTATGTACCTATAATGATCCCATATCAATCTGAACACCCAAAAACTCATTAAGTAAAAGGTAGTAGGAATTGGGTAAAAAGAGCCTTCACACATTCCTCAAATAGAAAATACAGAGAAGAAGAAATCCAATGGATTATTAACACAACCAAACAATGTGGATATGACACAAAAACTGTTAAAAAGTTGATTTTTGAATACAAGAAGAAATTAAAAGAGTCTAGACAAAACATCCCAAAAAAGAAATACAAATTTTCAGGTTCTTTCCCTTTTATTAGAGGACTAAGTGGAAAATTTTTAAGATTAATGAAGAAACACAACATTATTTTTGGTCATTCAGTTCAGAATATTGGTGACTTAATTATAAAGAAAACAAGTAACAATAATATACTACAATCAGCAGGCGTATGTATATGAAATTCCTATAGTTTCACCGAGTTCTGAAGACCACATTTCATACATTGGCAGCACAAAAAATAGATTAATAGTACGTTACATCAACATATAAAAAACTGGAACAAAAAAAGAAGAAAAAACTGCACTTATCCAACACTGCATTAAACATAAACAATACCCTGATTTTGAAAATATTAAATTACTAACCACCCACACAAACGAAAAAGAATTAAGGATTTCTGAAAGCGTTATAATTGAACAAAAAAAAAAAAAGATAAAATATGCAACTTACAAGACCCCACTACACTAGACCCAGCCTGGAAATCACTTATAAAGAAAGAAAGAAATCAATAAAAAAAGACAAAAAAAAGGAACATTACAAAAAATCACACCGATAAATAAAGAACAAAAAATAAAAAGATATTACACCTGTTTCTACGAACAAATAATAATAGGCCAAAAATATCTACACAATAGAATTATACTTACAACTGATACCTACCAACTCATCCAATAGATGGCGACATATTAGGATCAAATCACCTAACACATAACAGGCAAACAATAGAATTATACTCACGACTGATACCTACCAACTCATCCAATAGATGGCGACACATTAGAAACAAATCACCTAACACGTACAGGCAGCAAACTTTCCCATCGATTCCCGACATGCAACTCCAAAACTACACGCACGTGAGGAACCCTGGTGTAGAAGTAGAGGCTCGAAGATGGCGGTTAAGCACCGCAGAAAGCACTCGCCATAACAACGAACCCCTTGTGAGACGTCTCCTGATCCGATGAGTATAACTCTTTCTACTAAAATCTTTTAATTAATAGTAAATTTTAAACATTTTATTATGTGAGTGAATGAATGTGGAACTGAAAATATATAACCTAACGTTTTATTTCGGTAAAAAAAATTTTTATAACTAACTAAAGGTCCGTAACATAAGGGACCTCTCGGGCCGGGAGCACGTGCCTCACAGAGCAACAACGTGCGAAATACTTCGACGATATCAGGTAAAATATCTTAGATATTATGTATATTTTAATCAAAAGAACATTTATAACATAAGACAACCCTTAAGGTTGCCTATGAATTCCATTTTTACATAGTTGTTTTGTATGTTAAATATGAACATATATGCATATGCATATTATGGGATGTAAGGTCAGGTGATGCGTAACATCACAGCCTCTCCTTGACAAATGTCAACCCCGCCTTCTCGTGGTACATCCTGTTCCCACTAAAGGGGCTCTGACGACCGCCAATAGTGGTATAACTATACCATCGGGATTAGAGGAAATGCTATCCCACACTCACCAACCCGCTTGGCCAGCGTGGTGAGTTATGGCCAAACCCCTCCAAAATGACTCCACAACTTAAATCTTGGCCCTCAGTCTCCGGCAGCTGGAATGTACCTGGCCAAGGCAGCGGCCAAGTGCGACATGAAGGCAGAGGGTGCTAAGAATCCCCGGAGAACCGGACTAGGCTGCCATCTGATGCTGACCTTGGCTACATATAACGGACGCTCCCTATCTTCTGATTCAAGGCTTCTTGAATTGGAAGAGGAACTACAAAGGATCAAGTGGGACATCGTCGGGCTAAGTGAGGTAAGGAGAAAAGGAGAAGATCTCATTGAACTGAAAAGTGGACATCTCTTCTACTATCGTGGGACAGATACTGGCAGAACTAGTGGTGTTGGATTTATAATAAACAAGAAACTGAAGGATAAAGTTGTAGAAGTTGAAAGTTCCTCTGACAGAGCTGCAAGACTCGTTATCCAACTCTCGAGAAGATACCAGGCTCAGATTATTCAAACTTATGCACCCACCACAAGTCATGCTGAAGAAGAAATTGAAGAATTTTATGAGGAAATTCGTGATCTAAATAATAAAGGTAAGCAGCACTTGAAGATAATTATGGGAGATTTCAATGCAAAAATAGGGCAACGGCAACAGAATGAAACTTCAGTAGGTAAATTCGGTCACGACAACAGAAACCAGCGTGGAAATACTCTCGTAGAGTTTGCAGAGGCAGAAGGGATTTTTCATCTTGAACTCCTTTTTCAAGAAAAAGCCACACAGGAAATGGACATGGAGACATCCAAATGGGACGACAAGTGAAATTGATTTTATTATGTGTAACAAAAAATTCGTCATAGAAGACTGCAGTGTGCTAAACAAGTTCAACACAGGCAGTGACCATAGATTGGTGAGATGTAAGATGCACCTCAACACTAAACTTGAACGTAGCAAGCTCATAAGACAAGCAAAATGTATTGACATAACCAACCTTAAAAAACACCATAATGCCTTCAAATTGGAACTGAAGAACAGATTCTCTGCTTTAGGCCTAACATCGGAAGAAGTGGATATTTCTGAAGTTAACAGAAAAGTAACCAAAGCTCTTATGGAAACAGCAACAAAATTAGCTGGGTCTAAGAACAAATTGCATGTGAACAATTTATCAGGAAAAACCAAAATGTTGATGCAAAAAAGAAGAGTGATGAGGACAACTAAAGAAGATGTGACTTCCAAAGTGGAATATATAGAGCTATGCAAGACAGTACAAAAAAGTATCACTGAAGACGTAAGGAAATTCAACTGTGAACTAGCAAGGAAAGCAATTGAAAACAACCAAAGCCTAAAGATAGCAAAGGGACATCTCAGTAAGGGAAAAAAAAACAGATTATGGCACTGAGAAAAGAAGATGGTTCTGTAACAAGAAATAGAGGCGAAATTTTGACAAGAGTGAAAGATTTCTACTCCAAATTATATGAAAGGGATGATACATGTACTCCAGACATCATGAAAGGTACCAGTACCAGAGTTCTTCCAGTCCTTCCAGCAGAAGTTGCACATGCAATCAAGAACATGAAGCTGGGAAAAGCTCCAGGAGAAGATGGAATTACTGTAGACATCATACAAGAAGCAAGTGGAGAAATCGAAACAGTACTCGCCCAAATTTTCACTCGATGCCTTAATGAAGGGAAAATTCCTGAGGATTGGAACAACGCTACAATGATCTTGCTACATAAAAAGGTGACATTGAGGATCTCAGGAACTGCAGACCTATCAGCCTCTTATCAGTGGTTTCTAAAATCTTCACCAAAGTTATTTCACACCGCTTGAAGGTGACACTGGACATGGCACAACTGAGAGAACAAGCTGGATTCAGGAGTGGCTACAACACAATAGATCATATTCATGTACTGAGAGAACTAATTGAAAGAGCGAGGGAATATGAACTTCCATTGTGCATGGCTTTTATCGATTATGAAAAAGCCTTTGATTCGGTGAAACCATCAGCAGTTACAATGGCTCTGAAATCCTGCGGTATTGAAGATGCATACATTAATATTATTAATAACATCTATGAAAATGCAAGTGCAAAGATTCGGCTGTTTGAAAATACAACACACATGAAAATTGGAAAAGGAGTGAGACAAGGTGACACCATATCTCCAAAGCTCTTTAATGCCACATTGGAAAATGTCTTTCAATCACTGAACTGGGAAAACAAAGGGATAAAGATTAATGGAGATTATCTAACCCACCTTCATTTTGCTGATGACGTAGTCATTTTTGCAACTACCCCATCAGAGCTGCAGAATATATGATCCAGGAACTTGCTGACAAGAGTAAAGAAGTGGGATTAAAAATGAACTTTCAGAAGACAAAAGTGATGTTCAATGCTTTTACAAGAAATGAAGATTTATCGATTGATGGAGAAAAGCTGGAGATAACATACACGTACGTTTATCTTGGACAGCAGATATCAAGTGAGGGTCACATTGATGAAGAAATTAATCGGCGTACAAAACTTGCCTGGAGAGCTTTTGGAAGAAACAGCATAATTTTCAAGAGCAATATGCCATTATGTCTTAAAAGAAAAGTGTTTGATCAATGCATCCTTTCAGTGCTTACGTATGGTGCAGAGACGTGGACCTTAGCTAAAAGAGACATACAAAGGCTGCAGGCAACTCAAAGTAGCATGGAGAGGTGCATGCTTGGTGTAACCAGGAGAGATAAGAAGAGGAACACGTGGATCCGAAAAATGACAAGAGTGGAAGACATCATGATCAGAGTTAAATCCCTGAAATGGCAATGGGCTGGACATACTGCCAGAAGGACAGACCATCGATGGACAGCCGAAATTTTAGATTGGATTCCAAGGGACAGGAAAAGACCCAGAAGAAGACCACATGGAAGATGGGTGGATGAAATTCGAAAGTATGCGGGAGTGACATGGAGGAGACTGGCACAAGACAGACCGTTGTGGATGAAACTTGGGGAGACCTTCATCCAGCAGTGGATTGATAATGGTTGACAATGATGATGATGATGCATATTATGATGCATACTTTTATCTTTTTATGTGGCGGGATTTTTCACCCCAAAATTGATTTAGCAAGGATTTCTATCAGTCACGAGCTCCTCATTACAAACCAGTTTTACTGTATTAAAGTACGGTAGATAAATGTAATAGATTCAATGGTTTGGCATGCCATGTATCTGATTGTACTACTTTGTAACAAACTAAAATTGAAATATGTGGAAATTCATCTGAAAATAGAAACTAGCCTTGGAGATATCCCAAAACTATTCTTTGTTTCTTCAACATATAAATAATTTAAAAAAAATTAAACTTGACTATAAAATATATAGAAAGCCCACTGCAATACCTGTTTTGATCCTGAAAGATTCTGAAATTAACCCCAAATCATTTACCATGAAATTAAACTTACTTTGGCATTTCAGGAACACAACAAATCATCATATCTTGATGTACTTATATTATAGTCAGAGAAAAAAATCATATCTTGATGTACATATATCATGGTCACAGTAACAAGTCTCCATATCTGGATGTACTTTATAGTCAAAGAAAAATAAGATATAAAATTTAAAGCACTGTATTTTCCATCATATAATTCATAAATTGTCTGTTATTTTTTCCAGTTAGAACCATTATAGTTATAGTCAAGAAAAATAAGATATAATATAAATGGTTGTACCTGGGAAAAAAAAAAAGAAAGAAAAAGCAATGTATGAAAAACATGTTTTAAAATCTCGATACTTCGAGAAATACGTGCATATTATAAATTATCTGTTAAAAAAAGTTTATATAAATTTTAGTTCTGTGAATTATATGCTGATGTGGATAATACACCACTTTAAAAACGAAATGGTTTTGCTGCACTTCAGTTTTTTAATAATCTGCATTTGTTTTTTAATAATATCAGGAGAGGTCGTATATTTGGAAAACTGCTAGAAATGCATTAATAACAGGAAAACGTAACGTAATGTGAAGATGGAGGTCTGCAAATGGAAAGTTTTTTTTTTTATGGGCATTTTAACAGAAAAGTATGATGCAACAAAAGTAATATTATTTGCTCTTGCAGATGATCATATGCTGTGGGAAGCTCTGTGTCACACACGTTTGTGTGTGCTGCAGATCTAACTACAGAACTGTATACTATGAAATCTAACTATGGAACTATAGTAATGCTGCAAAATCTCAATTTTTTTGCTTTTTATTCACTTGAAAATAACAGAAAAATATTTAAAAATGGCAGTTATTCTTTTTCAATAATATCTTTTTTTTTTTCATTTTTCTTTGGACTGTGAAATGCCATTTTTCTATGTGAAATTATGATTTGGAATCAACATCATGGGTACTGATTATACAGCGATTTTTTTCGTGAACTTGAAGGCATGCAGATTATATAAAGGATTTTTTTTTTCCCTGCATTTCACGGTCTGCGAATTATGCGATGAAAAATACAGTGTAGAGAAAACCCCAACTTTTGTACCAGTAGTTACTTCTTATAATTTGGTACATCCTATGAGTCATAAAATGAACAATGCTTGGGTGAAGAGAACTTTTATGCGCTTATCAAGCAGAAAATTTAAAGAACTGCAATGAATCAAATACACAACAAAGCAATAAGGATATCATATTAAAATAATAAATAAATAAGTTACAAACTCTAAGAAGAAATTTGAAAAAGCAGATGAAAAAGAAATGAAAAAAAAAGTATTTGGGTTTTTTTTCCTATGTAAAAAGAGTATCAATCATTAACAAAACAAGAAAAAATATTTGGGTGTTTTTAGGATATTCAGTTACTTCACAAGATGATTTAATTATTTACAATAAACTAAGTTTTCTGGGATTTATAAAATTCTTGTTGAATCAAAAACTTCAAATATTTTGTACTTTGGTAAGCACCAAGAACAGTTTGAAAAAAAAACCACTTTAAATTTGACAAAAAAATGTGGCGGAAAACTGAGTTAATGCAATATTGTATCAAGATTAATGATTTTCCAAAATTTAGAAACATTAAACGATTCTCATCTCACAAAAATCAAAGAGAATTGTAGATATCATTGTAATATTCATGACCCAACCACCCATGCTGAACCTTGGAAGTTGTTGGTAAAGGGAAAAAGATTGTGGAATAACTTTTTCACGGGTCTTTTAGAGGTTATTTTAATGAAAGTTGGTTGTCAAATTTTCGAACTAAAGCCTAGTTCGTCATCAGGACTATGTCACTGGAGTAGTTGCTGCCACTCAATTGGAAGAGACCATCCGCAATTATCGTTAATTGTGGTACTTCTTCTTCTTGCTATTTCGATCCCTTCTTCTAGTTTTCTCTTTACTAAGTTTGACTGGTGGGCGATTATTTTTCACTGAGTCCCCAATTTATGGAGTGTCCACTTGCTTGTACATGTCTGTCTAGCCCTGTTTTGTTCCCAATGTTCCTAATACTGCTTGGTGTTCTTTCATTCGGACCTTAATACTTCTCCCTGTTTCTCCTATATAGCTGAGTCACAGTTACAGTCGATGCAGTAAATTACTCCTTCCTGCAATTGGATGTCCAATTCTTTCTGCTTTAAAGCTGGCAGGAATTTCTTTATTTTGTTATTAAGATCTGGAGCTAGCCTGATATTATATTTTGCTCCGATCCTTTTCAGTTTCTCGAAAAGTCCCTTGTGGTACGTAATTTTGCTGGTGAATTTGAAGTTGGTTTTTTCCTGCTTCTTTTTTGGCACTTGTTTAAATATTTTCTCAACATATGGGGAGGGGTAATTGTTTTCTGCCAACATTTCCTTTAATTCTTCTTTGTGAAGATCTTTTTGAGAAGCTGAAGAGACCAGGATTTCAATTTTTCCAAAAATTGTCTCGCTGTATTCGATTTAATATAATCAGGGTGGAATGAGCAGAAGTCTAACATCTTCCCTGTGTTGGTGGGTTTCTAAAAAGCTGAGTGAATATTTTCCCTCCTCTTGAGGTCAAGGTTAAATCCAGGTAATTGATGCTATGGTCTTTTTTCCTGTTCCAGGGTGTACTTCAAGGTATTCTCTAGTAAGTTAAATTCTTCCAGAATCTGAGAGGAGTAGAGATTGGTCCACAGTATCTACTATAATTAGAACATCATCCATGTACCTTACATAGAGAGCAAACAAGGAGGGTTGTATAAGGATTTTTTGCCTCTAGTTTACTTATATAATAATTTGCTAGCAGAGGTGCTAGTGGAGAACCCATTGCAAGTCCTGAAGTTTGCCTGTAATATTTCTTTCCAAACTGGAAGAAATTATTCTTGAAGGAAAATAGGAGCAGTTCATATATGCCAAGTAGTATTTCTCTATTGTGATTATGGAATACTATTTTTTCCGCAAGGTCATCTGCAATGAATTCCAGTAGGAGGTCCAGGTTAATGTTGGTATACTTAGAGACTATATCCAGGCTTGCCATTACTGGATGAATTAATTCTGGCAAGTTGTCCAGTTTTCTTTTTAGCTGCATGGAATTTTTTAGTAGGTAGGGAGGAGAAGGGAAAATATCTCTGAGGTGACCAAGCAAATAATAATTAATGTTGGAGAAGTGGCGAATTTCTAGTGTCTATTATAGGTCTTATTGGATGACCTTCTTTGTGAACTTTTATCGTACCATAGATCTGTGGAATTCTTGACTGGATTTTGGAGAAGTTTTGAAGAGCTCATTAAGCTGTTTTTATTTCTTAAAGAGCTGATTAATTTCTTAAGATTTTTTACAGTTTGATCTATAGGATTACCATTGAGTTCTTCATAATAAGGCTTGCTCAATTCAGCTTCCATTTTATTGTAATACTTCTCTTTTCTACCAATACCAAAACTTTGCTCTTATCTGCTCTCAGTGCTACTACTTTATCATTGGCTTTGAATTTTTTAAGGTCAGTAATGGCACTTCTATTAAAATTGTAATCAACTTTTACTGGCTTTTTTACAAATTTTGAGACGCATGATCTGAGAATTCTTTCCTCAAAGTAACTGCTGTATTTTCATCTTCTCTTTCTACCTTACTACAGATGCTTTCTAAATCAATCAGTATACGTTTTTTATCAAGTGTTGCGGAGGAAAGGTTGTAATTATATCCCTTATTGAGGAGATTAATCAGGTTTTCATCTACTCCTTCTTCTGTCAGATCCATGACATGTTTGTTAGTGGTGGATGGTATTAACTGTGGGCCAGGTGCTGTAGACATTAACTTTGGACTTAACCATTTATTTTCTTTAATTTTCAATTTTCCTTAAACTTTTTGATAAAAAACAAAAAGTTTAAATAAAAAAAAAAGTTTAAGGAAAAATTAAAAATTGAAAATTAAAGAAAATAAATGGTTAAGTCCAAAGTTAATGTCTACAGCACCTCAGTTAATACCATCCACCACTAACAAACATGTCATGGATCTGACAGAAGAAGGAATAGATGAAAACCTGATTAATCTCCTCAATAAGGGATATAATTACAACCTTTCCTCCGCAACACTTGATAAAAAACGTATACTGATTGATTTAGAAAGCATCTGTAGTAAGGTAGAAAGAGAAGATGAAAATACAGCAGTTACTGAGGAAAAATTCTCAGACTGCGTCTCAAAATTTGTAAAAAAGCCATTAAAGTTGATTACAATTTTAATAGAGTGCCATTACTGACCTTAAAAATTCAAAGCCAATGATAAAGTAGTAGCACTGAGAGCAGATAAAACAAAGTTTTGGTATTGGTAGAAAAAGAGAAGTATTACAATAAAATGGAAGCTGAATTGAAGCAAGCCTTATTATGAAGAACTCAATGGTAATCCTATAGATCAAACTGTAAAAATCTTAAGAAATTAATCAGCTCTTAAGAAATAAAAACAGCTTAATGAGCTCTTCAAAAACTTCTCCAAAATCAGTCAAGAATTCCACAGATCTATGGTACGATAGTTCACAAGAAGGCCATCCAATAAGACCTATAATAGGCACTAGAAATTCACCACTCTCCAACATTAATTATTATTTGCTTGGTCACCTCAGAGATATTTTCCTTCTCCCTACCTACTAAAAAATTCCATGCAGCTAAAAAGAAACTGGACAACTTGCCAGAATTAATTCATCCAGTAATGGCAAGCCTGGATATAATCTCTATGTATACCAACATTAACCTGGACCTCCTACTGGGAATTCATTGCAGATGACCTTGCGGAAAAAATAGTATTCCATAATCACAATGAAATACTACTTGGCATATATGAACTGCTCCTATTTTCCTTCAAGAATAATTTCTTCAGTTTGGAAAGAAATATTACAGGCAAACTTCAGGACTTGCAATGGGTTCTCCACTAGCACCTCTGCTAGCAAATTATTATATAAAGTAAACTAGAGGCAAAAATCCTTATACAACCCTCCTTGTTTGCTCTCTATGTAAGGTACATGGATGATGTTCTAATTATAGTAGATACTGTGGACCAATCTCTACCTCTCAGATTCTGGAAAATTTAACTTACTAGAAAATACCTTGAAGTACACCCTGAACAGGAAAAGACCATAGCATCAATTACCTGGATTTAACCTTGACCTCAAGAGGAGGAAAATATTCACTCAGCTTACAAAACCCACCAACACAGGGAAGATGTTAGACTTCTGCTCATTCCACCCTGATTATATTAAATCGAATACAGACAGACATTTTTGGAAAAAATTGAAATCCTGATATCTTCAAGCTTCTCAAAAAGATCTTCACAAGAAGAATTAAAGGAAATGTTGGCAGAAAACAATTACCCCTCCCCCATATGTTGAGAAATATTTAAACAAGTGCCAAAAAAAGAAGCAGGAAAAACCAACTCAAATTCACCAGCAAAATTACGTACCACAAGGGACTTTTCGAGAAAACTGAAAAGAGCAAAATATAATATCAGGCTAGCTCCAGATCTTAATAACAAAATAAAGAAATTCCTGCCAGCTTTACACAAAGCAGAAATAATTGGACATCCAATTGCAGGAAGGAGTAATTTACTGCATCGACTGTAACTGCGGACTCAGCTATATAGGAGAAACAGGGAAAGTATTAAGGTCGAATGAAAGAACACCAAGCAGCTATTAGAACATTGGGAACAAAACAGGGCTAGACAGACATGTACAAGCAAGTGGACACTCCAAATTGGGACTCAGTGAAAATAATCTTACCAGTCAAACTTAGTAAAGAGAAAACTAGAAGAAGGGATCGAAATACAAGAAGAAGAAGTACCACAATTAACGATAATTGCGGATGTCCTTCCAATTGAGTGGCAGCAACTACTCCAGTGACATAGTCCTGATGACGAACTAAAGGCTTTAGTTCGAAAATTTGACAACCAACTTTCATTAAAAATAACCTCTAAAAGACCCGTAAAAAAAAGTTATTCCACAATCACTATGAATAGAGGTGCCATAAATGCATTTACAACTAGGGAAAAAGATTTTTGAGAAGACCAAATGACAAAAATGAAACAAACTAAAGTTGAGTTAGCAACAAATAAGTACCTAACCTGTTGTGTTATCCTTGTTCCTGAGATGTGCAAATTAAGTTTTCTCTAGATAATAATAGAGGGCAGCACAGTTGTCTTTAGGTTGTTCTGCTACCTGCAGCAATGCATGCATGCGTACTTGAGACCTCACCCTTTTTTTCAGTTAAAGAGGCAACTGCAATTGTGCTTAACTTAGTAACTATTACTGTCTGTAGGTCCTTTGTAAATTTGGAAATGGAGACTTGTGCCTTCCAAAGTACTCATAAAGATAAAGTGATGCTAGCTAGATTGAAATTCCTGTTTAATAATGTTCCTGAACGTAATTTTTTAAACGTTTTTCATTGTGAATAGTTTCTTTTAACACTTTTAAACCTTGCTTAGGTTTTATCAAGTTGTAAGTATGTGGGCATGTGATTCCATACAAGTATGCTTCTTTGCAAAACCTTCCAACTATACTTACATAAGTACTAAAAAACTTTTAAATGTCTTAAATAAATTAATTTGAATAACTAATAATAATGGTAAAAAATGGTGCTTCAAAGAATTTTGATCTACCTATGCAATATATGAAAGGCATATTGAGTACCGTATTTACCGACTTATAAATTGACTGACGTATAAGTCGATGTGGACTTTTAGAGAAAAAAATGTTGGATTTCAGCTATATTCATAATATAAGTCGACCGCCCTCCTTCCCTGTTTCGCCAAACATATCCAGTCATTAAAATCATGTGCGCACCGCCACGAACAAAATCTTCCTTGGAAAAGAGAGGGGGAAATGCATAGAAAGGTGTACAGACACACCAAATGCATCTTGAAGCTGGTAGGCGATTGGCCACATCTAAAAAAACTGGTCACACCGCTTTCCCATCCCCTCCGCCCGCTGCTGTTTTTCACGGTATCGTGAGGTCAACCAGTCATTCAACGCATTCGCATTCCCCCACAACGCTGCTCAGTCTATTGTGAATCACGCTGTAAACTGCTGACATCAAAATGGCGCTGTTCAACAAGAGAAAAAAAAATATGATGCCAGTTTTAAACTGTGAGTTGTTCAGTTTGCTAAAGAATCAAATAATTCTGCAGCAAGGAGGAAATTTGATGTTTCTGAGAAACTTGTTTGTGATTGGAGAACAGTTGAACAGATTTTGCAAAGCATGCCAAAGAAAAAGTGTGCATTAAGAATGGGAAAAACTCACTGGCCTGAGCTGGAAGACGCCATATTTGAATGGGTGATGCAACAGAGGCAAAATGGATATGATTGAGACAATGTTTCAAAAATCTGTAGCTCATATACAGTATGTTACTTCACTAAGACCTATTTTACATTATTTCCAATTAGCTTTTACATTTCTTTCCCCAGAACAAAAGGTTTAAGAAAAGGTTCTTATTACACTTTCAATCTTCAGTCTTTATGCAAGATATGTGGATGATATTTTCATTATGGACAACCAAAATATGATTCAATATGACATGCTACACTTGTTCAACTCCCTGGATAAAAATTTGCAATTCACCCTTGAACTGCAAAATCAGCTCAATTTTTTGTGACTTATCGTTAGTAGTAAAAGAAAGAAAAATTGAAACAAGGTTATACAAGAAACCTACCAACAATAATAAAATGTTAGACTATTTGTCAAATCATCCGAATTACATAAAAACAAACATGACCACTCAATTTTTGGAAAAAATGTTCTAAATTCTTCAGAATGTTATAAAATGATCACAAAGGAGAAATCGAAAAAAGTTTTGGAAGATAATTACCCTTCTCTACTAGTCAACAAAATTCATAGTAAAAAGGAAAAGAATCTGAAGTCAAAAACTAAGTTTCAGTTAACTAGAAAAATTACTTACCATAAAGAACTGTTTGAAAAACTTCAGAGGATTAGTGAGAAGTTTCTAATCGGATTGGCTCCAGGATTACAAAACAAAATTAGTAACTACCTTCCAGAATTAAAACAAAAAGAAGGAAACATCCTTTTACAGAAAGGTGTGGTCTACAATATAAAATGTGATTGTGGTCTCAGCTACGTAGGAGAAACAGGTAGATGACAGCTTAAAACCAGATTGGCAGAGAGAGAGAGAGTGAGAACATAAAGCTACAATTAAAAATATGACAGATATGAAAGGTCTTATATTTGAAAAACCACTGCACAGGATCGGGTTTTGTTTAAACAAGTTTTAGTCCCACTCTTGTCAGAAGTACCAGGAAAGGGAATGAAAGCCTCCATCTCAGCAAGTAGTACATCCACTACTACTTGCTGAGATGGAGGCTTCCTAGAGACAGGTAAATGCATCAGTAAAGGAAAAACAAACTTTAGACCATGGAAAACTTTTTAAAAAATCCTGGTTATACTGCTGGGAAGATCTGCAACTTAATACTTGTCACTAGCAAACAGAATGTAATTTTGACACCACATGTGGTAAAGAAGCCTTGGCAATGAAATGATGAAATGAATTCAAAATTGAAACAAATTGAAGGTTTTTAGCTGAGAGGTATGTTATTGAGAAAGAAATCAAGAATATGAGGTTTATGGTTTATGGAGAAATCAAGAATACAAGGTTTATGGATTACTATATCACAGAACCTTGTGATATTGACTAGTTTAGTTGAATCACATAAAATGGCCAAAAATTGTACTTCTCAGCCTTTACGAGCAATGTGAGTAGAATAAGAAAGTCTATCTATGTTTATCAGTGTGAGTACATCAAAGTCTACCAGGACAATATTCTCTGCTGGTGAAAAGTTTGATTTCAATGGCATCAATCTTTGGAAAGATATATTTAAATAGGTAGCTGTTGCAAGAATTGGTGGCAGATGATTTGGATACAATGTGATAAAAAGATTTTGAACCACATTTGAACTGTGTTGTGTGAAATCGGTAATTGTAATTTTAAGTTAGATCATATGGCACATTGCGTGCAAGAAGGGTGAACTCAACAAATGCATGTTTTAAGAAAAACCCTTTTAAAAAGTTTGGGCTTGGCAAACTGAACAAGAAGTTTTTGTGTCTTGTTTTGTTCATTTGAAGAACAAGAATAATGTACCTATGTAATTGCCCATAGTCAAGATATATCCCCCTCCCCCTGTCGTCTCTCCCCTTCCATCCTTTCCTCTTACCCCATCTTCTGATCTCTAATGTGTGTGAGTGTAGGGATGACCATAAATGACAACCAAAACCAACTAGCACAAAACCGAATTATTGAAATTATAGGGAACTGTCTGCAAAAAGAAAAAAATTAAATAAATAAAGCTATTTAAAAGTCATAATCAACTTGGTCATCATTGTTTTCTCCATCGACATCGTCAGAAGTTTGTGAAGTTGTTGCCAGGTGGTGGTGTGCTTCCAATATGCTTGTGAGTTGTTGTGCTTCCAATATGCTTGTGAGTTGTTGTGCTTCCAATATGCTTGTAAGTTGTTGTGCTTCCAATATGCTTGTGAAGTATGTACTCCAAGGCAAAGGGATGTACGGCAGCAGATCTCTGATGTCTTTCAATTTTGCAGGAGCCACAAGAACAGGAGATTCGTAAAGTTGAGTTAAATCTTGGTTTCCAAGGTTGAATGATTGGGCATTGTAAGTAGGAGTTTTCCCCTTTTGAAGTTTGATATCTAAGTTGTAACCCTTGTGGATAAAAATCCCTGTTTGTGGTCTTAATTGAACTAAAATACTTCTGTCTTTAAATTTTGCTCCTGTCAAGTGAGTTTTCGTGATTTGTCTTTGCAGAGCTGTAAAATGTTTTGCAAAATCTTGAGTGAGTTCTATATCTTTAAAAGGCTTTCTTTTTTTTTTTTTTAATAAAGCTCATGTTGAGAAATGGCTTCCTAGTTTCTTATTTTAATTACTAATCTAAAGCAAATATTATGGGAATTTTACTAGGAAATTTTTTCATGAGAAAAGTTTTCTCCGAAAATTTGCTATTAATGAAAAAATTTCCTAGTAAAATTCCCATAATATTGGCTGTTTTTTTTTTTTTTTTTTTTTTTTTGCAGCATTTCTGTATGAAGTGTGCATGGTGGTCTTTAGAATACACATTTGCATGTCGTATCTCTTTTTCTATGTGCCCAAAGCCTCTATCACATGGTAGATAGGGATGATCGGGTATCGTGAAGTAATGTTTGATGGCATCGAATCGATTTTTATGAATGAATGAGAGATTGGCGAGAACGGCATTGAGGTTCTTATTTTGGCCAAAACAGTTGTCACTGAACATTGATGATCTTTTTAATGTTACTTGCAACATTTGACAAGTTGTGTACTAAGCAGCTAGCAATGTCACAAGACCCGTGCTTTGCTGTAGTTTTATCTCATAAATACATTGTTGATGCACCCGTCTTAATGTTATGGAGACAAAAGTTGTAAGTTCAGAGTTTCCTTTCATTAAACTGAATTCTACTAGTGAGTTTTGGCATTAGTAGCGCCTGTTACATGTCAAAAGCAATCACCAAAGTGTCATCATCTGCATTGTTTTTATAGGACTTAATGAGAATGTAAGGAACTTTTGCTTGTCTCAAGTGTAACTCCTTATCTCGTTCAAGTTTTCTGATGCTCTCAGAACTTTGCTGACCATTTTTGTGTAGATTTTTTATTGAAATTGCAGTCTTGTCACAAAAATTACACCTGTCATGGGGGGGGGTCGAACCCAGTGTTGAATGAGTTGAATGTATCTGTATAAAAATGCTTCAAGACAGGCTGTCTTCCAGGATTGTTTTATTTAAGCCATTCCTGATATAGTTCGTAGAGTGAATTTAAGTTAAGACCAACTGGGAGGTATTTCTGATGAGGGCTTTTTGCCCTACTGTAGTGGCTAGAAACAACGGGCAAAGATGTAATGTGCTCTCAAATTTTTTACCTTTCATCTTCTCCTACTTTGTTTACAGATTCAGCTTTGCCTCTCAAGTCACTTTCTACTGTTCCTGTCGATTTTGTTTTATCTAGAATGACGCAAACACATTTCTCTGTTATGCCATGAATGTTCTAAAAAGCAGTTCAACACACATTGTATTTCTCGTCACAAATTATAGTGTATTCAATACGTCTCAAAGTACGGCTTGTCCTGCCTTTGACATATGATCTCTTAACGTCATTACTTTGGACGAGCTTTGACAAATACACATTCTGTAGGTTGTAAAAATACTTTGAACTTTCGGTGGGCCTACCTTATTAATACACCCACAGCCACATGGTTCTCCAGCTTCCCGAGGTGCTACAACCCTCTTTGTTGTTTGAGAAACATACTCCTTCCCCTCATTCCGGTTCCTCTTGGCAGCAGAACATTTCCAAGCATCTTTACTTTGAACTCTTTTACGAGGATACCCCTGCACTACACCCGCCATCACGGTTTTTACATTCAATAACCCGAATAACAATAGCTTTGCACGAGCTGGAAGAGTGAACTGACGCTATGACCTTCAATGGCGGGTGGGTGGGAGTGGGAAAAGCCAAGGGTACTGAGGAAGGTGCTGTAGAGTTTGCCCTTGTTGCTCGCATGCCAAATGCTCAAAAGTAACTTTCGTTTATTTTCAAGCTATATTTTAATGGGTAAAAAAGTGCAAACTCCAGAAATTAGACTTATGAGCATGCACCGCAGGTGTCCTTCAACACGATGGCAACAAAAAAGGCTGGAATTCTGTTTGCCCTTCTTGCATGCAATGCCTCATATGTGCCTTAGTAATTTTTGTGTGTTGTTCAGTCGCACTGAGATCAGTATCAGTGCCTTGAGACCTTGATAAAGTGTGAATGAACATAATGATTCATAATATGATGAACCACAACATTACATTATTTTTTCAAGAATTTCATTTTGAACTGAAAAAAAAATAAAGAAAAAAGCTGTATTTATGCTTAGAAAATGTACTGAGTTAGAAAAAAAGTTCTAGTTTTCCTACTTCGTACATTTTGTAACTACTCATCTAGCTCAGCATAGCTGTGACATCAGCTGAGCTTTTTTGGCAAAATGATGTGATCATTTTCATGTTCAGCATTTATAAAAATACAAAATGAAAAGAAACAATTTTTCCTATACAAGAAAAAAAATTTGCATATTTATCAGATGTCATTAGAATTTAGTGTAAAGCTTGGACCTTACTATACTTCATGTTAGGATAAGACCACCACTTATGCTCTGACAGACGTCCAAAAAGGAAAGAAAAACTCAAATATAAACATTATTTATTTTATAAGTCAAGAGAGGGTGCTCTGATGCAACTAGCTCTCTCGCACTTGTACAGAAACAACAAACAGCAACTCTCTCTCCACTAAAAGAAGCTATACAGATGTGAGTGAAGTTCCTGCCCTGAAAAGTCGTGTAATTATGCATCTTTCTAGAAGTGTTTGTATTTATTCTGTTTCTTCCCAACAGACGATGGAACTCTCGAATTTACAGACGTTATGTTCCTGGTGTTAAATATTCCCTTCCTTCTTCAAGAAGAAACTGTTTCTTGGTTTTTCTTTTAAATGACTAAAAGTGAAGGTCATACGTTCGCTTCTCATCCGGAAAACCAAATAGTTTGTGGAATGAACCTTTTGTTCACAAAGTGAACTATTCTTCTTATTATTACCTACAGTTATTAATCATATAATCTTCAATTCATATCTTCAACCATCATATTTATGTTCATTAAAAGAAGTCATCTTTATTCTAAAGGTATGTTTGTTCTTTTTAGCGCTATTTTATTTATTTGAATAGAGTCATCAGATATCTGAACAACATGAATACAATATTGAATATGAGAGGCAACACTTCATACACACAGAACAAAAACATATTCACTCAGATATGTAAAATCACATCTGAATGTATTATTTTTGTCTTATAAAAAATCACCACAATGTTTCAGAATTAATTATAATAGTATTTAAATTGTTCCTACTTTTTCACAGATATCTACAAGTAATTGTATATGAAGTGTGTATTTTTGTCATTTTTTACAGAGCAGTCATTTGAAAAGGAGATTTTGAGTGACCAGTACTGTCATTTAAGACTGCGTCAAGTGGAACTGAAATCTGAAGCAGATAATTTAAATAAATCCTTAGTGGTGAGACTTTATTTTTATCTCTTTTTGTTTTGTAAACTTTCTACTATTAACAATTAAAGTTTCATGATAAAATAGTTATTTCAAGAAATACTAAATAAAGGAGGAAATTGCGAATCCTGTAGTCTTCTGTTGCACATGTTTATTGTCGTGAATGTCCTAACGTTTTCAGAGGGAAATTTGAAAAAATAAAAGAGTTACTAGAGAACTGAAAACTAAAACACTAACAGGAAAACTTTTTAATATTGCTCCTTAGTACAGTTCAACATGAGAATCATAGAATTGACTTGTGTCTGGTCTGCAGTTAGTTTTGTTCCATATGTAATGTAACTTACAGCATTCGCTCCATCAGCAATTTTTTTTCCCTGCAGCTTTACAGTCTCTCTGATTTTCTTTTGGTCAACTTTGTCTTCCATGTGCCACCTGGAAAAGGAACACTTACATTTCTCAGTATAGGTATAACTCTATCATGGCGCTGCTGGTACAGAACTTTTGAAAGTGCAAATATCCTCAGCATGATCAGATATCAGTAATTTCCCTAAAACTGAATGGCCAAGTAACATAATTGAATTAGCAAAAGTGAAGAATTGGTTGGCACTTGTGATATCAGAGTGGTGTGATCATAGAATGCTGTGCACTAGTGATGAAGTATGGAAGGGATGAAAAGTTTTTAGGTGTATATTTCAGTGTCATTTTCAAAAAAGAGAACTTACATTGTACAAGCATAAAAAAGGCACATTACTCACATAATCATCTTAGGTTTTAAGGATACTACTGCCCAGTGACGGCTCGGGGCAACTGAAACAAGTAGGGCCAGTAGTCGAAGTCAAACAATGAAATAAAAAAAAAACTGTCATTATTAGGCCAGCCATTCAGACCCCCACCCCCAAGATTTCTTTACTCTGCCTCTGTTTACCCCCTTGACTCACAATAATGCCCAAATCAGGCAGGAATATGTCAACTATTGTATTGCACACGAAAAAAATTTCCTCACAATAGAATGCATATCTATTAAAAGAAAAATGTTAAAACTCCTTAAATAAAATTTTTAGCTTAAAACATATGAGCATTAATATATGTTAGTTGTGCTTTGTGTTTCTTCAGATTTCTGAACTGAGGAATAGTCACAGGATAAAAAAGTATAGTGAAAAAATAATAACTCCAAATATATGCAGGGATGGAATGTTTCATGAATTTCATCCCATATAGAATGAGTACCATACTACCATTTGCATTATTTGAAAGGTTTAACCTTTTTTTAAAAGAACTTGTGAAGCCTAAAAACATATATGTACTCATGTGCAAATTATACTTACAGGTTTTCTCATTTATTTATTTATTTATTTTTAACATAGAAAATCATCTTAGTTAAAACTGAAATCAGTTCTGCAAAGCACTTTGTAAACTTCAAACAATATGAAAGAGAAATCAACTGAATTTTTCACTTCGTACTATAGTATTAAAATGCAATAAATGGAAATATTATGAAGAAAGTCATAATTTTTTGTACAGATATTCTCCTTTTCTATGTTTGAGAGTGGCAAATTTTTCTATGACCTTTTGATTAAAAAGTGGAATTTCTTGAATGCAATCTTTATGTACAAAGAGAACAGCGAGTGCGTTTAATCGTTCTTGTGTCATAGTGTTTCTTAAAAATGTTTTTATGCGATTCAAGGTGCTGAAACAACGTTCTGCTTCAGCTGTAGTTACTGGTGTCACTAAAACTATTTCTAATAATTTAGAGACTTCAGAAAATGTATCTAAAAGTTAATTAGAATGGAGAAATGACATTAACGCACTTACATTCGATATGCCGTCGAAGGTTTCGTTAGCATAAAGTACTGATAATAGGGCGGAGCGCAAAATATTTTTTTAGAATTTCGATATGTCCTAGTGCAAAAAAGTTGTGTATTGCTACGTAAACCATGGGCAAAAAGTTTAGCAAAATTCAAATGATATCTTACGGTTCCACTTTACCTCCAAAATTTCAATATTTGGGCAAAATCGTCACATTTTCATGCCCGTTGTAAGAAAAGAACAGTGTTCGTTACAGACTTTTCCCTAGTGCGCAAAAATTATCTGTTGGTACCTAAAAGACGTGCACAATTTTTAAGGCAAAGCAACTAATATTTTATGGTTCCAATTTAATGCAACAATACTCCATGTTTAAGGAAAATTGCCATACTTTGACACCTAGGTTCACCATATGATTTGTTTCCTAGTTGTGTCAATGTGTTCACTACTGCACTGAAAGCACAAAATATTGTGCAAATGTGCCATAGTGCACACTTCAGCTCTTCACATTTTTCATGTTTCAGAAAAATCCCAGAGCTCACCACAAGGAGGTGGCTGCACAGCGAGTTCCACCCGTTCCCAACCCAACCACCCATCCATTAGAGCAAATTAATTTTCTGTTCTTCTTTTTCAATCTCAATTTCCTGTTTTTCTTTATTAATTTTTACCCTGTAATCTGATTTACTTTAGAAGTCTGGCATTATTTGCCATGCTTCCAAACGGTACTCTAATGAATCCATCCCTTTGTTTGCCGCAAACAGCAGCAGATGCTTCTGTTGTCAACTTAACGCATCGCTCCACTCCCTGATTGTGACAAAGTTTTTCGTGCTCAATCGCTCAACAATGTCCTTGAAATCACTGTTGCATAGGTTCATTATTTCATCGTCGGACTCATGATTGCCAGTCAATTAGGTCAAAATAATCTTCCCCCTTGAAGTTGAATGAGGAATTTCAAATACACTGATTGCATAGCAGCTTTGTGCCCTTGCTCGAAGGATCTTGCCGAAGCCAAGTTCTCTTATATGTTTCCTTTTGTCCGTGATCATAGCCAGAAATATTGATTCTGGATGGCCAAAATAGCCATTCCTTTGAATTACATGGCCCAGAACACTCTTCCAATCCTGGGTGAGATATCTGGATGTATGGATGGCCTTCCACAGATTCCGTGCTCCATCATGGCAATGAGGTGTGATCTCATGGTGAACGACATGGGCAATTTTTTCAGAATTTTCAGTTAATCCAAAAGCTGCGAAGTACTTAAAGACACAAAATAATATGATTAGCCGTTGTTAGTCACCGTGTATGGCTCATTTTTCCCGGGTGCTTATGTGTCTCACTTAATGAGCACATACGTGTTGTCACAGCTTGGCTAATGCCCCACAAGTATTTTTGAACCATTTTAAGATTTCCTTGAAATTTTTTCATCACTTTCAGAAAAACCCGCTTCAATTTCTGCTAATTTTAAAACCGGTAGATTTTTGCAGCCCTCAAGCTGTTTGTTGATTTTTCCCGAAAGTGTTTTTGGGCCACTGGTTTGGCCATCCAAATGTTGAATTAAGTGATGGAGTGTCAGCTCATTTCCATGCAACTGGCATATGCTCCACAGCAGAGGTTTTAGGCAGGCTAGCTGTAGAATGCGAATTGCATCTCCTTTACACTCAGTATTAACGACAGTTCTGTCGCAGCCTATCACCAACATTTTTTTTTTTTTTTTTTTTTTTTTTTTGATTGAAGGTTTAACGACCACCGTGAGCAACTCAATGGACTATAAGCAGTCTCCAGTCCCTAATTTAAGGTCACTGGGAAGGGAGAGAGCCAGTACCGTAAGACAAACACAACATCCATGTCTCACCGGGATTCGAACCTGGACCTTTCTCGTACGAATGGTCATAAGCCAGTGCCTAGACCACTGCACCACCGAGGTGGCAACAACAGTTTGCTTAGGTCGATATCTTGGCATAAGAAATCCAGCAGACATTTGGCAATGTCCTTTGCAATGAAAGATGTAGGAGTGCTATGCCCAAGATATTTACTTCCAGGTTCTTCAAGCATAGATATGTGTTCTTTGGTAATAGTTTTTTTGAACTGCTTTCCTTCCCTTTCTTCATACATTATGGTTTGGTCCTGATGCCCCTCGAAATATAGTCCTTTAATAACTTTTTACGTCCAGTCAGATTATCGTTTTGAAGCTCTTTTATCTGGTTTTTTTCTTTGTCTTCTAATTTTGTACCTATCTATAACACTTGAAGTATCAGCTTGAGTTATCATTCCCACATCTTCCAAACATGCACTTTCAAGGATGGCTGCGGCCCTATCCGAAACTCCTGTTCTATCGCATGCTCGAGCAAGTGCTGGGAAGGGTGGTTGATCGTGAGATTTTCTTTGCTATAATTTCAGACTGTGAATATGTAGATGGTTTTTTGAAATCATCAGAGTCTGTTTCAACATCTACACCAGACTCATTAGATGATGATAAACACTTCTTGTGTCTCTATTCCAGATACGTTTTCTGTTACTGTCTCTGTTGATAGAGTATAACAACAAGGAAGCAACTACTTTTAATTGAGATATTAAAATATACTGCAATTTAAACTTTAAGTTGCATCACGAAAAATACAGGAAAAATATACTAATGTTTCTGAACAATTGTGAAACTTTCATATTAAATTGGAACCAGAAGATATTAGTTGCTTTGCCTGAAAAATTGTGCACATCTTTTTAGGTACCAACAGATAGTTTTTGCGCACTAGAGAAAGTCTGTAATGAACACTGTTCTTTTCTCACAAAGGGCATGAGAATGTGACGATTTTGCTCAAATATCGAAATTTTGGAGGTAAAGTGAAACTGTAAAGATATTATTTGAATTTCGCTATTTTTTTTTTTTTTTTTTTTGCACATGGTTTACATAACAATACACAACTTTTCCATACTAGAGCACATCGAAATTCGAAAAAAAAAAAAATTACACCCCGCCCTAACTGATAATTCATTTTCAAGTTTTTCTTTATTCAGCATTACATATGTAGTGGCTAATAAATTTGTATGGTGTGACGGAAAATGCTGCTTATGATTCTTGTATTCCTTTGGATCTACAACAGTGAATGAGGGAAATAAAACAGATTTTTTCAAACCTGTCACTTATTCGATTGACAATAATGTCGCATGCTTCTTTTGCATCATTTTCTATCATACTGCAGTCAACTTTAGCTCTTTTTCGCAAAGGTTGACATTCATCACTTCCATTATGATCATTATGTTTTGTACTTTGCCGAACATAATTTACAACTGATTCAAACATCTTTAGAGCTTGATTACAATCAACACTGGTTGATTTTCTGGACTGTAGTATATTGTACAAAATATCAACATGTTGGAATAATGTGGGAAAAGAAAGACAATAAGTAAAGGAATTCCTCATCTCGTAACAACTTCCACAAATCCAGTTGATTCACATATACTCTTGTCATCCCAACCACTTTCGTTTCAAATTCTGTCGAAGCACTCCAAGAGTTCAACTTTTGTTTTCTGAAACACAATTTATGATCCTAGATTGAAAATTCCATCTTGTTTCTGAAACTGTAGGTACTCGTTTTTGATAAATATCTCACAATAAACCACCATGTTTAGGTGATACTGTGAAAAAGGAGCCGATTCCACTGATATTTGCAAAAAAATATTCTTACCCTTTTGATTGTTGAGCACACATTCTTTAATACTAAATTCAACTGATGAGCATAACAGTGCCCATACTGAGCGTGCGGAAAATGCTCTTTCATGCGTATTTGCGCACTGCCACAAGATCTGCTCATCACAGCTGCCTCATCATATGTCTGAGCAACAAGTTTGTTTTGTAAACCAAACTTTTCCAACTCATATTTGAGTACAGATGCAAGACAGTCTGCTGTTCTGTTTTCAATTTCAGCAAACGATAAAAATCTTTCCACGACATGGCTGTTAATCATATATTGCAATATGATAACAAATTGCAAACAGCAGGATATGTTGATTGTTTCGTCTGCTTGCACAGATGTGTAATTACCCTTCTTAATTTCGCTTTTAACTTCATCCAGGTACACCTGATACATGCAATCCAAAATTTCATTTTAAATTATTTTTGATGTATTTTTTGCTACTTTAGATTTGTCCAGATGGTCTTGTAAGATGCTATCCAAACTAGCTATATGTGAGATCATATCCAAAAACACTCCTTTGTTATGTGAAGATTGTGTTTCATCATGTCCACGTAAAGGCAATTCGTGTACACCACAAAATTTTATGCAGTCTCTAATGCTTGTTAGAGCGTGTCTATTTTTATCAACTAGTTCATTGTGCTTTCTAACCACAGAGTGATAAGTCATCTAATTGTGACATAAAATTGACATTACTAAAAGTTCTTAATTTTAAAGCATTATTAATATGCACTGTGCTGCATTCATATTTTTTAATCCTTTCAGACAAATATTTCATATCTTTCCAGCCAATTTTGGTCCACAGTGGTTCTCCACCAAATAGCAAACAATAAAAACAAAATAACGATTTTTTTTTCATCGCTAGCAGTTAGCCAAGCCTTTTTTCAAACCACTAAACAGAAAATGTTCGAAGTTTTGTTCCGTCTTTCTGGCTTACCTGGAAATTCTTGGGCTGATAAGCACTGAGAGTTTTTTTAAGTGAAGCTTTTCTTTCAGATTTAAAGCAGAGAATGGAGATTTTAACAAAATATCCTCTCTATTCATTGTACACGACAAGCAAAAAAGTCACGACACAAAGGAACAATGCATCACCGAGAGAGGCACACAGAAAAAAACAACTAACTGAACTTTGCTATGACTTTTGTACCTCCCTTGAGCTTGGTTGGGGTAAGCTTCTCTGTCGACCCACGGCATTAAGGAAATGGATACTCTCCCAGCCAATCAAATTAGTGTGGATCTGGCCCCACAGCTTTTTTTGCACACACAGTTAAGGCAGTGTTGTATGTAGGTCATCATACTGAATGAGACTGGAAGGAAATCGCTGTCTCCTCTTCACTTGTGTAGTGATGTTACTGGGGCCTGATGGAGCTGGCCCCAATAACCTCACACTCTGAATGCGATCTCTTTCCTCAGGGAATAGTTTTTCATTTTTGAAGGGAACTTTTCCCTTGGGGAATGGTTTTTGAAGGGAAAGGTTTACCCCATGCAGTTAAGAGAGAGAATAAGAATTAGGGCAAAAAAAAAAAAATTCTAGCAATAGAAATTTTTAGGTGAGGCCCAGTCCCTCTGGCCCCTAATGACGAATTGTCCCTGCTACTACCTTCCAAAATAGCCGGTGAAAAGATATTCCGCTGTGAGAGTAAATTGTAAGACTGTTCCTGATGTATTGATTCCAATGCAGCATGTTAGTCTTTGCAGCCTAAATACAAACACTGTGAAGATTGACCCTGCCAGACATGGGAAAAGTTATTTCATCTGTAAACTGAACTTTGTAAGTTGTGTTTATCAAGTTATAACTTTGCAGTGAATGTGGCATAATACAGCTTATCAGGTTTAATCTCTTTCATTATCTTAACTGCATGCATATGTGATTAAGTATTTAATGAAGCATTCAGTACACCAGTACACAGAATCGTGTACAAATAATGCTGCAGCGTCACTTCTAACGAGTTTTCTTAATCTCAAAATAAATGCCATGTTGCTCTACTGTTCTCTACTTACCATGTGCTTGCTGATTTCTCTATGACCAAGGACACTAAAGTTACGTTGTTACTAGTTGGTGGGATCCAAGAATTTTGTGCTCCCTCATTACTTTGTGATATATAAACTACACATGCACGCGCACATACACACACACACACACACAGGTTTCTTGACACTTTATATTTGTTCACTTTATGTTAAGCTAAAAAGTTAAACTAAATTTTAAAACTATTTTCAAAATACATTAAAATAAAAATTCATTAGAAAACTTTTCGTTATCTTCATTCAATGTTATCCTTATTAAAAAGATTACATAGCTAAATCTTGAATGTTGGCATCTATAGAGAATACAAAGTTAGAATTCAATAGTTTATGTTATTGTTTCTGTAACTAGGCCTAATAATTCATTTGCCGTATTCTCATTTCATCCCAAAAGTTACTATTGTGCATTGAAAGATGAGGCCGTCCCGGTGACGCAGTGGTCTAAGGCGCTGGCCTCTGATCATTCGTCCGTAAAGGGTCCGGGTTCGAATCCCGGTCAGGCATGGATGTTGTGTTTGTCTTACGGCACTGGCTCTCTCCCTTCCCTGGAACCAGTGACCCTAAATTAGGGACAGGCGACTGCTTATAGCCCATTGAGTTGCTCACGGTGGTCGTTAAACCTCCAACCCCCCCCCCCCCAAAAATTGAAAGATGAGGTAAACTGCTGTGGAAATAACTATTTTACACTACTATTTTACATTTCATTCTAGTTCATCATCAGGACTGATGATGAACTAGGCTCTAGGTCGAAAATTTGACCACCAACTCATTTAAATAATTACCTCTATAAGACCCATAAAATAGTTATTTCCACAGTAAACTATGAATAGAGGTGCCATAAATTTGTTTACAACTAGAGCTAAATTGGTTTAAAAATGCTTATGAAGTTAAAAATAGATTGTTCAAATGTTCCAAGATGAAGACAAAAGCTAAAAGAATTTTAGGAGGTAGACTTGCCAAAAGAGGTGAAAGGGGAACCAATGGACAATCAATGCATTTCAAACAACTTTTCCCATCTTCAGAGGTACGTTGGATTTCATTGATGACCTTACCTAGTTGAAAGTGTACATGTGCCTGAATGTCTTCCAGTAGCTGTATTTTTGTCAAGTGACCAAAAATAATTTTATAAGTACTTAGTTATGAACCAGATTTTTACAAATGGAACCTTGGTTCCTAAGAGGATTCAAGAATATGTATGCAAACTTGTTGTTCAGAATTTTTGCCAGCTTAAATTTCTAATAACATTTCCAGTATGCTAATTGTTCTAAAGTAGCATTCTGAAGTAATCACAAACACAGTTGTTCCAAAGTAATCGCAAACACCGTGGGAAGGAAAGGAAGAAGACGGTACTAAAGGTGTATAATACATTTGTTGAAAGTACTTAGATCAGAAGTAATCGTATCCACTAAAGATAACATGATTTATTTACACTGGTTGCACGTAGGATCACTACTCACGCTCCAGCCATGATGAAAACCCAACACTGAAGAAGAATGCCAGATCTCCTTTTACAGTTCATGACAACGTAAGTCATTGCGTCCTCTGGCAGACTAGATCAAAACCTAGAGTCACATACCTGGAAATACATAACACTTAAATCATAACACCCCCCCCCCCAAGTTATGAAGTCCTCGAAACGTTTCGGTCTCACAGTTTGTCGTCGTGGTCTTCTTGGAGTTAATTCAGCATCAGAGTCTTTAGACACTGGTTCAGCAGGAAGTTCACTAACAGTATTTTCCTAAGGAGGAGAAAGAGTACTGGAATCTGAAGCTTCAGGGATGGTTACAGGTCTTCTACTTGTCATTGTCGCATCTGATCCACATGGAGCTTCACAGTGTCGCCTGTAGGTGTTATCGCCCTGTAGAAAACAGGACCTGTTCATTGAGAAATGGTAGCAGGAATCCACACTGGCTCATCTCGATGATTCCTGATGTACACAGGATCATCTGGCTCAAAATTACGTAGACTATGTTGTTCGAGAGCTGCTTCCTTGCATAAACTTCTTGCTTGACTTGACTTTACGATCAGTAGTAAGATCTGGATGGATGCAGTCTAAGTATGTCTTTAGTCGCATAGACATTAATAGTTCAGCTGGACTGAACCCCGTAGAAGATGAAGGAGTGATGTGTTGGTGTAGTAGAAAATTAGCTAAGCGCTTCCTCCAAGACCCGTGTGTTATTCTTTTGAGAGAATCCTTAGTAGTCTGCACCATTCTTTCTGCTTGACCATTCGCAGCAGGACGGTAGGTGGAGATCAAGACTCGTCGAATGGCATTATTACGTAGGAAGGCTTCATAAGCAGAAGATGTAAACTGAGGACCATTGTCAGAAATCACTACATCAGGAATACCATGACAACTAAAATTTTCTCGCAGGACATCAATAGTAGCACTGGTTGAAGTAGATGGCATGTGTCTTACCTCCAACCATTTTGAGTAGGAATCCATCAGGATTAGGAAATTTTGTCCATGGTATGGTCCCGCGAAATCAACGTGTAGACAAGACCAAGGTTTAGTTGTAACTTCCCAAGGATGAACAGGAGCGCGAGGAGGAGAATGTCTAGTTTCTTGGCATTGGACACAGTCTTTCACGTGATAAGCAATATGATCTTCCATGTGCAGCCACCACACATATGAACATGCAAGAGCTTTCATTCACTCAATACCTGGATGAGCAAGATGCAATTCTTCGAGAACGCGCTGGTATCCACATGTAGGTATAACTACACAATTTCCCCATAACAAGCAATTTTTATGAACAGAAAGTTCATTTTTCTTGGAGAAGAAGATACGGAAATCAGGAGACGGTTTTTCTTCAGGCCATCCCCTCAAAACCCAGTTGAGAACACATGATAGAATTGGATCCCAAAGTGTCATTTTAACAATTTCACTAGCTTGTAATGGCGGATTGTCTAAATCTTCTGTAAACAACACTTCAAGTGGAGGTGGAATTTTACAATCTGGAATTTCTTGAAGTAATCTACTTAATGCATCAGCATTTTGAATTTTCTTGCCAGGTCGATGTACGAGTGTGAAATCGTAAGCATTTAGCATTATAGAATATCTCAGCATACAAGGAGAAAGATTTTCTGGAGTAACTTTGGATCTGGTGAATAATCCTAGAAGTGGTTGATGATCAGTAACAATAGTAAATTGGTGACCATACAAGAAATGATGAATTTTTTAACTCCTACTATAATACTCAGTGCTTCTTTATCAATCTGAGCGTAATTTCTCTCAGTGGAAGTTAAAGTCCTTGAAGCAAAAGCAATGGGTGCATCTCTCCCATCTAGAAGCTTATGACTTAACACACAACCTACACCGTATGGCAATGCATCACAAGTAAGAATTATTGGCAGCTTTTCATCAAAAGGAATTAACACAGCGTCAGAAGATAACAACGCTTTTACAGACTTAAAGGCATTGTCATGAATCTCAGTCCAAGACCATGCATAATCTTTCTTGAGAATTTTATGCAATGGTTCCGCCACAGTAGCTTTAGACTTAAGGAAACTGTGGTAAAAATTCAAGAGTCCCAGGAATGCTTGTAGTTGTTGCTTGTTCTTAGGAACAGGCGTTGCCTGAATTGCCTCGACTTTGGTTTTTGATGGGTGTATTCCACAAGCATCAATTCTGTATCACAGGAACTCCACATCTGTGACGCCAAACAAACACTTTTCTTTTTTAGCACATAGTCCAGCCTTTCTAAGCTGAGCAAGAACTTTACGAAGCCTAGAAGCTAGTTCTTTGAGAGATGTTGCTCTAACTAGCACATCATCAAAATAGGGTACGACTCCCTCTAATCCAGTAAAAAGTTCATCAATGATGTTTTGGAATATTCCAGGGGCTACATTTATTCCATACTGCAATCGTTTTACCTTAAATGCTCTCCGGTGTGTAACGATAGTCTGTGCTTCCGCAGACTCGTCATCAACTACCAGCTGTAAGTATGCTTGAGTGAGGTCAATTTTTGCATAATATCCACCCCCTTTCAATGTTGACAATAAGTGATATACTTCAGGAATAGGATATGGATGTGCTTTCATAGCAGTATTTATTCAGTGTCACTTTGTAATCACCACAGAGTCTAACCTCCCCAGAAGATTTAATCACTGGTACCACGGGTGTAGACCACTTTGGAATTGAGATTGGTTCAATTACATCTTCAGCTAAAAGCTTATCAAGTGCTGCATCAATCTTGGGACGAAGAGCAAGTGGAACAGTTCTTACCTTAAAACGCATGGGAGGAATTTGAGAATCAAGGGGTAGCGAAACTACTGGCCCCTTGTATGAACCAAGTATTTCCTCAAATACATCATTACATTCTTTCACCACATCATCAACAGGGTTTGTTGAAATAGCATTTACCCCTGTTATTGTAATTCCAAGTGGCTGGAACCATGCATAACCTAACACGTTGGTGCTTTTTCTCTGAGAGATCAGAAGCTGCAGTTGAGCACCATGCTGATTATGCTGTACATTAACAACACACATTCCACGAAGGAGTATGGCATTTCCTTGAAAATCAGTTAAACGTATTGATGAAGGCTGAATTTCTGGCTTATTTGCACGCCAGAGCCTTTTGTATGTATCATGTGACATGATGGAGTGAAAGGATCCAGAGTCTACCTCTAAGCTGCAGTCCTTACCTTCGATGCTTAATGTAACGGTTTGTTTCCTAACAGAATCTGTGCGATTACATAATACATTTATGCAATATTCAGAATTTATTTCTATATTTGTGCATTTTACTCTTGGCTTTACTCTGTTAGAATTAGGACTAATGCCTTGCTGTTTGCCTTGTTGTTGTTTTTTCTTGCAAACAGCTTCAATGTGACCCATATTCCTACAAAATCTACACACTGTATTTCTGAATTTACACATAGAACGCATATGGTTTCCACCACAGCTATGGCATATGCTTCCATTAAAAGGAATTGCATACTTTGAATTAACATTTACATTTTGTTTCTTAGAATTACTTTTACTATGTTGCACATTACTTATCGATTCTGAAAAATTCCCGTGAGTGCAAGTTTGAAGAAAATATTCGCTTTGCCTCATTAGTAGCTGTTTCAGCAGCAAGCGTTTTTTAGAATGCACCATCAAGAGTCAGTTCCATTTCAGCTAAGAGCCTGCATTTTACCACGTCATCAATTATTCCACATACTAGCTAGTCTCGTAGACGCTCATTCAGTGTATCTCTAAAATTACACTGCTCTGCTAAACATCGGAGGTCAGGAACATAGTCAGTAATACTTTAACCTTTACATTGTAAACGTTTCTGTAACAGATAGAACAGATAAATCTCCGAGGATCTAGGACTAAAATGATTTTTTAACAATTCATTCAATTCATCATACGATTTATCAGTTAGTTTTAGTGGCAACACTAACAAACGAGCAATGCTCAGTGTCTCGGTTCCACAAGCCGACAGCAAAACAGCACACTTCCTGGGAGCTTCAACAATACCATTTGCCTCAAAATAAAAATTAAATTGCTCCACATACAAGCTCCATAAGGCAGGATTAGTAATATTGAACGTTGAAATTTGGCCCACTGCCACTACAGCCATTTCTCAGCTGACGAAAATAGCAAGGAATGAAGGAAAAAATTCTCACCTCAATTCTTGAAGGACGCTGCACGATTATAATTTTGCAAGGTTCCCGCCATTGCACTTTTGATTTCACACGACTGCCATAATCCTGTGACTCAGCCGCTTGATGTCGTATCACATCACTCGTCGCCAGTTGTTCTAAAGTAGCATTCTGAAGTAATCACAAACACTGCAGGAAGGAAGGAAAGGAAGAAGAAGGTACTAAAGGTGTATAATACATTTGTTGACAGAACGAAGATCAGAAGTAATCGTATATACTGGAGATAACATGATTTATTTACACTGGTTACACGTAGGATCATTACTCACGCTCCAGTCATGATGAAAACCGAACACTGAAGAAGAATGCCAGATCTACTTTTTCAATTCATGACAACGTAAGTCATTGCGTCCTCTGGCGGACTAGAGCAAAACCTAGAGGAGTCACTTACCTGGAAATACATAACACTTAAATCATAACACTAATAGTCTTTTTTGAAATATTTGGAAAAATAATCAGATTTTTACAGTTGATATTTACTTGTAGATATGCTTTCTTATAATTTTCATTGGAAGACCAGGAAAAACTTCCAGGACTCTTGAAGAGATTAATACATTGGTAGGCTTAATTCCAAACATCCACATTTTTACCAGATATACTGTCACTTAGGTACAACTATTAGAACAACTCATTTGAGAGATGGAAACGAGTTTTATTGAGAAAAAAGGGAGCATGTTTCTTCTAATTATGTCACAGCTTTACTTTCAGATAACTTTGCCTGTGAACAAATTTGATGAATTAATCGTGAAACGTATACTAGCTATGTAATTTTCTAAAAGCTGTGGTTTAACTACTGATTACATGACATAATATTGATTGAAATAAATTTTTTATGAACATTGAATAAATCAAACCTTGACGTGTATCAGTGGTATTTAAGCTCTGCAAATTCATGTCTTCTTTTTACCAATATTAGCAGTAATATAACACATGAATATGTCCAGAAAAAAATTGAGATCTCAGAAATTTCTTTTAATTATTAAACTGGGATTTCATAGAGGTATCTTTTTTAGTTATAACTGATTTTATTTTCAGGCTAAAACCTAGATTGTTGTCTAGGTCTCTTGTGAAGTAGATGGTGCGAGTCACATAGTAAACAGACAAAATGAGCTAGGTTTCAGCACAGATTGGTTATCTATTTTGTATAATAATATACTAGAAATCATAAATACCTGGATATAAGTAATTTCTATGCAGTAGGTATGAAATTCAGTCTTTTAGTCAGTTCAAATGTCTTGATTAAAGTAGAACTTTTATGTTACAAAGCTCTACATTTTAATTTCATGGAAATAATGCATATACATACAGTACATGCATAAAGTAGGTACCACTGTCACTAGAATTGGTTCATGTGCAGTTATAATTGAAATTATTTTGGAGGTCATGCTACATGAATTATAAACAGAACATTGTGTGTGTGTGTGTGTGTGTGTGTGTGTGTGTGTGTGTGTGTGTGTGTGTGTGTGTGTGTGTGTGTGTGTGTGTGTGTGTTAAAAGTTAGTTATAAACCATCTCATTGCTGCCTCTAATGTTTTCCTAATGAAGAAGTTTAGTCCAAAATTTATGAATTCTGTAAATAACACCATAGATAGAAAATAAAAATATAAAAATTTTAGAAATTCTTCTTTATATTTTCTCTTTTTTGTTGATACAGTTTTAAAGTGAAAAAACCATTAGAAAGAACCACTCACTCACCATAAAGATCATGGTAACCTCCAATGACAACACACTTCCAACACGTCATTCATCGTGATGTAACTGGGCTTCCAAGGTTTACAGACTTCTTGCTTACGCTTCTTATTTTCGGGTGTGAAACATCATATTTTTTTTCCCTTAGCCTTATAAGATGTTACTATAATGCTTGTCAATTCGATAAAAAAATCACACATACAACTCATTCATACAATTCAAGTAAAAACTATGTACATAACCTTACATTCACAGGTGATTAAACCTTGGTCAACTCTAATTATCAAACTCCTCCTTCTGTTTCACAACCTCTGCTACTCCCACTGCAAGTGTCACACCCATTCAGCCCCTCACATCCAATCCTCTAGTACTTTCAACAGGCCCCTGTCATCTTCAGGAGGCAGGTGTGTCTCACCCGCCCACCACAGCTCAAGTGAGCAGAGCCATCAAGGCCTGGGCTCCAGTCGCTATCTCTGAATCGTTGTGTCTCTGGCGCCATCTAGTGTCCCTGCTGCTCTTTTTTCCCTCTTTCTTTTTACGCTGCTGTTCAATTTTTATTAGGGCTTTCCATTGTTCGTTTAGGTTACTTGGCTCATTAATGTTGCATAATCTTGATCTGTTTTTTTCAATTAACACTGATTCTGCAATTCTTAACTGCTTTTCGTTTTTACAGCTCTTAATAATTTTAATATCTTCAAACCTTGGACATTTTTGATTTTCCATACAGTATTGGGTCAATGCTGTCTTAGCTTCTTTTTTATTCCAATTATTAATATGCTGGTTCAATCTATACTTTAATTTATTCTTGGTGCTGCCTATATATGACACAGGTGGTTGCTGGTTTATTGGGATTTCATAAATTCCTGCTCTATCTAATTGGCTAATTTTTTCATTTTTAATCACTAAATTTTTTACAGTAAGTACCTGATTTCCTACCTGTATGCCATACTTGCCACAAACTTTATTAATTTCTGCTGAAACATTTTCTATATATGGTATTGCTCCTACATATTTTACAAGTTTTTTATCAGTCTTGACCTTATTGTAACCTTTAGTTACTTCATAAATCCATTTTTAATATCTGTTTAGGGTATCCAAAATCATATGCAATTTTTTCAATATATTCAATTTCTTCATTTCTATACTGTTCAATTGATGAATGTGTTAAACTTTTTTTTGACTGGAGCCCAGGCCTCGATGGCTCTGCTCACTTGAGCTGTGGTGGGCGGGTGAGACACACCTGCCTCCTGAAGATGACAGGGGCCTGTTGAAAGTACTAGAGGATTGGATGTGAGGGGCTGAATGGGTGTGACACTTGCAGTGGGAGTAGCAGAGGTGGTGAAACAGAAGGAGGAGTTTGATAATTAGAGTTGACCAAGGTTTAATCACCTGTGAATGTAAGGTTATGTACATAGTTTTTACTTGAATTGTATGAATGAGTTGTATGTGTGATTTTTTATCGAATTGACAAGCATTATAGTAACATCTTATAAGGCTAAGGAAAAAAAAAAAAAACGATGTTTCACACCCGAAAATAAGAAGCGTAAGCAAGAAGTCTGTAAACCTTGGAAGCCCAGTTACATCACGATGAATGACGTGTTGGAAGTGTGTTGTCATTGGAGGTTACCATGATCTTTGTATTGAGTGAGTGGTTCTTTCTAATGTTTTTTTCATTTATGAATTGCACGTAAACTATGCACACTTTGCAAGAGGTTAATACCTTAAAAGTGCAAATATAATAACAGTTTTAAAGATTACAAATCATCCGGAAAGATAACTGTGTATTCATCACCTTGTGGCATGTTATTAAGCAAATGGGAAGTAAAATTAGCAATGTAAAATTTCAATGTAGTTGTAGAAGCTGTTCTACACTGTCCTCTACTTCTGTTAGATGCTTTGTAGACAAGCATTTTGTGGGTTTTCTTCTGTGGAATTTAGCCTTTTATTCCTTTTAGGATCTGACATATTGTAGCCTGGAAGAACTGCAGAATAACTTGCAGCTAGATCAAATATATTCATTGTTGATGGTTAAGTGACTTCGAAATGTTTGTATACATCACTGATGAGACTCCAGTGCTTCTTTACATAAATTTGAGTTGCAATCCAGAAGTTTTAAAGCTTTATTTTCTCCTATCATTAATGAATGTGCATTTAAATTAAATTAAATGAAATTTCCTATAATTACTTTGAAATGTTGTCTTCTATGTGATTGTATAGTTGTTCAGCCATGTAGTTTTGATCATAAGAAACATTTTTGTTCTTAATTTGGCATTCCATGACCTATTCCAACATTTGTTTTCACTGAAGTTCCACTTCCCCAGGAAAGAAAACAGCCAAAAAAAAAAAAAAACCAGCTTTCCTTTATTACGCACGTATTTCTCGATGTATCGAGATTTAAAAAACATGTTTTCCATACCAGATTCATATGTGGGTATTTAGTTTAGGCCTTGTAACTGCATTAGTGGGATTGCAGTGATCTTTACAATAATTCCATAAAACCAAATTGCTGGTGTGTAGCACAGTAATTTTTTTAGACTGCAACGAAGACTTCCAGGGTCATTGTAAAAAAAAAATAATAATAATAATATAGTGTACTGTCTGAAACTTAGCAGATCTGCATTACAACTGCACAGCATTCCAATTGTACTGTATTCAGGTTTACTGTATCTACTTACAGATGTAAATGCATCACTGATGAAAAAAAATATTCTGGGAACTTTTAAATCACAGTTGGTATTCATACATTGCTCCTCGAGTGTGCCATTAATTTTTGTAATTTCATAACATCCATGTATAAAAATAAAATAATTATTAAATTATAAATTAGTTTACCTTATTTTTTAGGAACTGATGGAAGTGAAAAAAAACCTAGAAGAAGAGGGTCAACAGTATCAGCGAACCCTTAGCAGCCTAAAACAATTGCTCCAAGTGAGTAAAAAGCTATGACTACATGTGAAACTTCACCAAGGAAATAACTGACAGTTATGAATGAAGATTTTGTGAAGTTGCATGTTGCTGCCTATGACCAAAGCACACAGTGTTAATGTGGCGGAACTGAACTGTGATCCAATCTGTAAATAAACATTAACAAGGAAACAGCTTGACTGTTATAGTGATTTGTTTATGTGTATAAAAAAGTTAGAATCTTTATGTACATATATTTGCAGTGTACAGAACTAGTCTTTCTCTTCATGCCAAAAGATCTTACAACCGTGAAAAGAATTTATTTTTAGGACCAAGCCCTCAAAGGGACCATTTAAACTTATTTTAAGATAATAATAATAAAAATGTACACACACACATACATACACAACCCTGGTGGTTGGATTCTAGTCTTGATTATGACTGTGAACAAAACTTTTAGTACATCTCTTTGTATACAATGTATTTCTTGTATAACTTGACTGTGTTTTGATATAGATTCAAGGAACCAACTATCTTCATCTCACCCGTTTGTACAAATGCAGGTTTCCTCTTTGTGTTTTGCACACTAATAAAAATCATTGTGCTTCATCTGTACTTTGTTTTGTTTTTATGATTTAGAGTAGCAGTATCTCTAATATTTCAATGTTATATGTAGTGATGTATGATATGCACATTACTATTGTATGTCCAGTAATACTGGTCATGGTTTTATTATCAGAAACTTACTCTTGGACATTCGACTGTTGGCACAAGAATAGCAGATGCCAGTACAGTGGAAGCCGGAGGTAACACTGTCTGTTATACTGCGGTATCGTATACAACACAGGTCTGATTGTGTCCCCCAAACAGTCACCTATGGCTTAGGGCTCTCAAAGCATTCAGATTCATATGTGGGTATCTTTCTAACATGGTTACACTTTGTCCCCATATACCCATGTTATAACAGGCTTCCACTGTATCTCAACAGCCACAAACAGTGTTTGTTGACTGCTTGAACCCCCATATTGAAGGTGTAGAAGAAATAGTGCAAAACGGAATACACATCCATCCAATATTCTGAAAAGGGGAGACTACTGGTTGGTATGTGCTGTCTGGGACAATAGACAGCTAACAATCCCTCGCTTCATGGCAGAATATCTATCCAGGGTGCACACAGAGAAACATTTTCTAGCGCACATTCCAGTGAATGCTCTTACGAGCAGTAAGAGCATCCACATAGGAGTTGGTAGCCTGTTCATGCTTTCATCATGTTTACTGGCTGTCATAAACAACTCTGCCTGCAGTGGGCACTGGAACACTTTATGACAAAAAAAAAAAAAAGAGTTGCTTGTGGAATAACTTTTTTACGGGTCTTATAGAGGTTATTATTCATGAAAGTTGGTTGTCAAATTTTCGAACTAAAGCCTAGTTCGTCATCAGGACTACGTCACTGGAGTAGTTGCTGCCACTCAGTTGGAAGAGTCCAACCGCAATTATCGTTAATTGTGGTACTTCTTCTTCTTGCTATTTCGATCCCTTCTTCTAGTTTCCTCTTTACTAAGTTTGACTGGTGGGCGATTATTTTTACTGAGTCCCAATTTATGGAGTGTCCACTTGCTTGTATATGTCTGTCTAGCCCTGTTTTGTTACTAATGTTCCTAATAGCTGCTTGGTGTTCTTTCATTCGGACCTTAATACTCCTCCCTGTTTCTCCTATATAGCTGAGTCCACAGTTACAGTCGATGCAATAGATTACTCCTTCTTGCAATTGGATGTCCACTTCTTTCTGCTTTAAAGCTGGCAGGAATTTCTTTATTTTGTTATTAAGATCTGGAGCTAGCCTGATATTATATTTTGCTCTGTTCCTTTTAAGTTTCTCGAAGAGTCCCTTGTGGTACGTAATTTTGCTGGTGAATTTGAAGTTGGTTTTTTCCTGCTTCTTTTTTGGCACTTGTCTAAATATTTTCTTAACATATGGGGAGAGGTAATTGTTTTCTGCCAATATTTCCTTTAATTCTTCTTTGTGGAGATCTTTTTGAGTAGCTGAAGAGACCAGGATTTCAATTTTTTCCAAAAATTGTCTTGCCGTATTCAATTTAATATAATCAGTGTAGAATGAGCAGAAGTCTAACATCTTCCCTGTGTTGGTGGGTTTTCTAAAAAGCTGAGTGAATATTTTACCCTCTCTTGAGGTTAAGGTTAAATCTAGGAAATTGATGCTATGGTCTTTTTCCTGTTCCAGGGTGTACTGCAAGGTATTCTCTAATAAGTTAAATTCTGCCAGAATCTGAGAGGGTAGAGATTGGTCCACAGTATCTACTATAATTAGGACATCATCCATGTACCTTACATAGAGAGCAAATAAGGAGGGTTGTATAAGGATTTTTGCCTCTAGTTTACTTATATAATAGTATGCTAGCAGAGGTGCTAGTGGAAAACCCATTACAAGTCCTGAAGTTTGCCTGTAATATTTCTTTCTGAACTGGAAGAAATTATTCTTGAAGGAAAATAGGAGCAGTTCATATATGCATATATGAACTATATATGGTGTTACATTTAAAGTAGCACCAAGATGGAGGCATATATTTTTTCTGTTCTGGGACAGAGGAAAATGCCAGACATGCAATGGGCTGAGAAGGAAGCAACTCGATTTTTTTTTTTTTTTTTTTTTTTTTTTTTTTTTTTTGGTAATGGTAACTGGACACCCCTGCAATCGATGATATCTGCAGTCCTGATACACGTCACGGCCGCCGCCGTTAAATATCGTGTGGGAAACAACAACGCAACCAGTCGCATGCAAGATGCCATGCAGTTCGGAGCTCTCTGATTTTGAGAAAGGTGTAATCGTTGGGTATCACAGAAATGGCCGATCCATACATGACATATCCAGCTAGTTCAAGTACCCAAAATCGACAGTGGCCTACGTGATTGGCAAGTGAAAGATCAGAGGTGACTGTCGGAATGTGCCCTGACCCAGCAGACCCACAAAACTGGGAGTTAGAGACCGATGGGTGCTGGCCAGAGAAATTCGGTAGAACCGCACCAAATCGATGGGCTACATCCGCGAGGAGTTTCAACAGGCATCCGGGAGTGTTCTTTTGATGAATACCATCCATAAGGAAGCCCATCTGCTCGGTTATCATGGACGTGCTGCCGCCCACAAGCCTTTGATCACCAAGTCCAATAGCGCTGCTCGGCTAACGTGGTGCAAAGAACGTCGACAGTGGACCGTTGAACAGTGGAAACGGGTTCTCTGGAGTGACGAATCAAGGTTCACCCTCTACCGTTCGGATGGCAGGGTCTGGGTTTGGCGTCTACCTGGAGAATGCCTCCTGCCGGAATGTATTGTGCCAACTGTGAAGTTCGGCGGCGGTAGAATTATGCTATGGGGGTGTTTCTCCTGGTATGGCACGGGACCCTGGGGCGCAATTCCTGGGAGACTCAACGCCAAGACCTACTGTGCCATTTTGGATGACCATGCGCTTCCTATGTTGTGGCAGTTTTACGGGGTGGACCCATGTTACTTTCAGGATGACAATGCCACCTGTCATGTTGCGAGGTCCACCATGGCTTGGTATGGTTGGTGACAATGGGGTTAATTGAATGGACTGGCCTGCGCAGAGCCCGGACCTTAACCCTATCGAGCACCTCTGGGACGAGTTGGAGCGTTGACTTAAGGGGTGCCCCCACCGTCCGAAATCGGTGAAGGAACTGACCTGTCTTCTCCAAGCTGTTTGGAAGAAAATACCGCTAGCCATCGTACAACACCTGGTTGAGATTATGCCCCGGGGGTCACAGCTGTAATCACCGCTCGTGGAGGCTCCACCAACTATTGAAGGTGAATAAACTTTGTTTTCCTTTGCTATCACAGGTGTCCAATTGCTTGTTGGTAGATAGTGTATCTCTTAGTTTGTGAAGATTCTTCTATGCAGAAATTTTATTTTACTTTCATATTTACAAATGATTAGACGTTAGACCCCAAAATGTGAGATTGTTTCCTTCAACACGAAATCTAACAATTTTCTAGGTTTTTATGTATGTATATATATATAGCTCAAATCAGCTATACAAAGTTTTTACTATGTTTCCTTTCTTCAAAGAATAGTTAATTGCAACCTTTTTACGACTCATAATTTTGCTGTTGTTATGGTGTGTTGTATTTTGTTTTGTGCTGCCTCAAGTCAGCTGTGTTTTCTTTCCTCAAAGGAAGGTTAATTGCAACCTTTTCTATCGCTAATGTCTTCTATCTATCTATCTATCTATCTATCTAATCTAATCCAACTTATAATGTATTTATCGTTCCAGAGACACCTTTTCAAATCTACTTTCAGTGATAAGTGAGCTTAAAAAGCAGCTTCCGAGTGGCAAGCAAACTAATTGAATTGTAGTGGTTCTGAATCAGAACAGTTTTTAATAAATAAATCTTCAGTTACTCTTACTTAACCCTTCAAACAGCCAATTTACCTGGACCCAAATGGTGCCCAAGTTTTTCTGTGGTCCCCAAATAGAAATGTTTGTATTGCGACTAGGTTGTACAAGAGCTACAGCAAAACAAATCCTCTCTCCCTCTCATCTCAACAGTATCAACCATAGACCTGTCAATAATAATAAATACTCACTTCTAGTACTTTATTCTTTGCTTCTTAATCCAAAGCATGATGGGAAAGGGATAGTCCCTGAAATATGGACATCATGAAGCTGGATAGAAACAAGTGACTCAAACATCTTCCCTCTCTCCTTTCTTAGGTTCGTAGCCAACATCATTGCTCTTTTAGTAAGTAATCGGTCAGAAAGAATTAGTGTCCATCAACACCTTAATTGACTGCTTTGAATAACAAAGCTAATGGGAAGCAAATGCACAGGTTCACTCGTTCCAGCCTTTTTTGGATAGCTACTTTATACTGTGAATTAGTTAGCAATTTTAAATTATCAAGCGAGTTGATTTCAACCCATTTTACTAACCCCAAGTCCATTCATTCCAGCTGGTCAAAGCGTTAAACTTTTAATGTTTCCCACCATTTTTTGTGGGTGTTAGCTAATAAGAGTAAATTTCCAAAATCAATTCTTTGAAGACTGCTGGTCAGTGTATCATATTAATCACTAGATCTTGGCTTTATCTTAAACCAAGAACAGAGAATGAGAAAATTACCAAATGCTTACACCAGTGTCATGTTACACAGAAGAAATTTTATTTATTGCACATGCACAGAGCCAACAGGGATTTCTTTTGTGGGCTCTGGGCAATCAATTTGGATGTGGAAGGTATGTGAATTTAGGAAGTTGACTAAAAGATATTTATTTTACTTTTACATAACTGGAATATTACACATTTTTGAGGCCTGATGCTCCATTGAATTCACTTTTTGTTAGCATTACCTCTTTAAAACTGCACCACATACTGATGTAACAGAATTCACCAAACAAATTGGGGTGAATAGAATGGCAAATTATTATATTTGCACTTTTAAGGTATTAACCTCTTGCAAAGTGCGCATAGTTTACGTGCAATTCATAAATGAATGGCAAATGATATGACAAGAATGGCAAATGATATGACAAGAATGGCAAATGATATGACAAATTTTATTAAATAAGCACAAGAGTAAACAATTTTGCATTTCATCTTTTTTCTGTGCATAACCAGCTTTAGTAAAATGGCTGATTCCTCTAAAATATAAATATCTCATCATCACAATCAACCATTCTCAACCACTGCTAGATGAAGGTCTCCATAACTATCAGTCTCAAACAGTTCTCTTCCATGTCATTCTGTCACACTTTTGAATTTTGTTAACCCATCTCCTACATGGTTTTCTTCAGTGTCTTTTCCTGTCCCTTGGTATCCAATCTAGTATTTCAGTTGTTCCATGGTGGTCAGTTCTTCCTGCATCATGTCCAGCCCATTGCCATTTGAGGACCTTCACTATGTTTATGATGCCACATCTCATTTCTCTAATCCATGTATTCCTCTTCCTATCTTTTGTGGTTACATCCAGCATGCATCTCTCCAAGCTTCTTTCAATTGTTTGCAGCCTCTGGGTGCCTTTTTTCAGATAAGGTCCATGTCTCTGATCCATAGGTAAAAGCTGGAAGGATGCATTGATTAAACACATTTATTTTAAGACAATGGTAAATTGCTCTTGAGAATTGTACTGTAGTTTATTTGTAAACAACTCTACCATGAGGACAAACAGGATAGTTTTAAGGGTTAAAACCTCTTCCAGAGCCTAGAGTTAAAGGTCAGGGATGTAAGGTTAAAGGTCAGGGAGCCTAGGGATGTAAGGTCAGGTGATGCGTAACATCACAGCCTCTCCTTGACAAATGTCAACCCCGCCTTCTCGTGGTGCATCCTGTTCCCACTAAAGGGGCTCTGACGACCGCCCATAGCGGTATAACTATACCATCGGGATTAGAGGAAATTCTATCCCACACTCACCAACCCGCTTGGCCAGCGTGGTGAGTTATGGCCAAACCCCTCCAAAATGATTCCACAACTTAAATCTTGGCCCTCAGTCTCCGGCAGCTGGAATGTACCTGGCCAAGGCAGCGGCCAGTGCGACATGAAGGCAGAGGGTGCTAAGAATCCCCGGAGGACCGGACTAGGCTGCCATCTGATGCTGACCTTGGCTACTTACAATGGACGCTCCCTATCTTCTGATTCAAGGCTTCTTGAATTGGAAGAGGAACTACAAAGGATCAAGTGGGACATCGTGGGGCTAAGTGAGGTAAGGAGAAAAGGAGAAGATCTCATCGAACTGAAAAGTGGACATCTCTTCTACTATCGTGGGACAGATACTGGCAGAACTAGTGGTGTTGGATTTATAATAAACAAGAAACTGAAGGATAAAGTTGTAGAAGTTGAAAGTTCCTCTGACAGAGCTGCACGACTTGTTATCCAACTCTCGAAAAGATACCAGGCTCAGATTATTCAAACTTATGCACCCACCACAAGTCATCCTGAAGAAGAAATTGAAGAATTTTATGAGGAAATTTGTCATCTAAATAATAAAGGTAAGCAGCACTTGAAAATAATTATGGGGATTTCAATGCAAAAATAGGGCAACGGCAACAGAATGAAACTTCAGTAGGTAAATTCGGTCATGGCAACAGAAACCAGCGTGGAAATACTCTCGTTGAGTTTGCAGAGGCAGAAGGGTTTTTCATCTTGAACTCCTTCTTCAAGAAAAAGCCACACAGGAAATGGACATGGAGACATCCAAATGGGACGACAAGTGAAATTGATTTTATTATGTGTAACAAAAAATTCGTCATAGAAGACTGCAGTGTGCTAAACAAGTTCAACACAGGTAGTGACCATAGATTGGTGAGATGTAAGATGCACCTCAACACTAAACTTGAACGTGGCAAGCTCATAAGACAAACAAAATCTATTGACATAACCAACCTTAAAAACACCATAATACCTTCAAGTTAGAACTGAAGAACAGCTTCTCTGCTTTAGAAGGCCTAACATCGGAAGAAGTGGACATCTCTGAAGTTAACAGAAAAGTAACCAAAGCTCTTATGGAAACAGCAACAAAATTAGCTGGGTCTAAGAACAAGTTGCATGTGAACAAATTATCAGGAAAAACCAAAATGTTGATGCAAAAAAGAAGAGTGATGAGGACAACTAAAGAAGATGTGACTTCCAAAGTGGAATATATAGAGCTATGCAAGACAGTACGAAAAAGTATCACTGAAGACGTAAGGAAATTCAACTGTGAACTAGTGAGGAAAACAATTGAAAACAACCAAAGCCTAAAGATAGCAAAGGGACATCTCAGTAAGGGAAGAAAACAGATTATGGCACTGAGAAAAGAAGATGGTTCTGTAACAAGAAATAGAGGCGAAATTTTGACAAGAGTGAAAGATTTCTACTCCAAATTATATGAAAGGGATGATATATGCACTCCAGACATCATGAAAGATACCAGTACCAGAGTTCCTCTAGTCCTTCCAGCAGAAGTTGCACATGCAATCAAGAACATGAAGCGAGGAAAAGCTCCAGGAGAAGATGGAATTACTGTAGACATCATACAAGAAGCAAGTGGAGAAATCGAAACAGTACTCGCCCAAATTTTCACTCGATGCCTTAATGAAGGAAAGATTCCTGAGGATTGGAACACCGCTACAATGATCCTGCTACATAAGAAAGGTGACATTGAGGATCTCGGAAACTACAGACCTATCAGCTTCCTATCAGTAGTTTATAAAATCTTCACTAAAGTTCTTTCACACCGCTTGAAGGTAACACTGGACATGGCTCAACCGAGAGAACAAGCTGGATTCAGGAGTGGCTACAGCACAATAGATCATATCCACGTGCTGAGAGAACTAATTGAAAGAGCGAGGGAATATGAACTTCCATTGTGCATGGCTTTTATCGATTATGAAAAAGCCTTTGATTCGGTGAAACCATCAGCAGTTACAATGGCTCTGAAAACCTGCGGTATTGAAGATGCATACATTAATATTATTAATAACATCTATGAAAATGCAAGTGCAAAGATTAGGCTGTTTGAAAATACAACACACGTAAAAATTGGAAAGGGAGTGAGACAAGGTGACACCATATCTCCGAAGCTCTTTAATGCCACATTGGAGGGTGTTTTTCAGTCGCTGAGCTGGGAAAACAAGGGGATAAAGATTAATGGAGATTATCTAACCCACCTTCGTTTTGCTGATGACGTAGTCATTTTTGCAACTACCCCATCAGAGCTGCAGAGTATGATCCAGGAACTTGCTGACAAGAGTAAAGAAGTGGGATTAAAAATGAACTTTCAGAAGACAAAAGTGATGTTCAATGCTTTTACAAGAAATGAAGATTTATCGATTGATGGAGAAAAGCTGGAGATAACAGACATGTACGTTTATCTTGGACAGCAGATATCAAGTGAGGGTCACATTGATGAAGAAATTAATCAGCGTACAAAACTTGCCTGGAGAGCTTTTGGAAGAAACAGCATAATTTTCAAGAGCAATATGCCATTATGTCTTAAAAGAAAAGTGTTTGATCAATGCATCCTTCCAGTGCTTACGTATGGTGCAGAGACGTGGACCTTAAATAAAAGAGACATACAAAGGCTGCAGACAACTCAAAGCAGCATGGAGAGGTGCATGCTTGGTGTAACCAGGAGAGATAAGAAGAGGAACACGTGGATCCGAAAAATGACAAGAGTGGAAGACATCATGATCAGAGTTAAATCCCTGAAATGGCAATGGGCTGGACATACTGCCAGAAGGACAGACCATCGATGGACAGCCAAAATTTTAGATTGGATTCCAAGGGACAGGAAAAGACCCAGAAGAAGACCACATGGAAGATGGGTGGATGAAATTCGAAAGTATGCGGGAGTGACATGGAGGAGACTGGCACAAGACAGACAGTTGTGGAGGAAACTTGGGGAGACCTTCGTCCAGCAGTGGATTGATAATGGTTGACAATGATGATGATGATGATATATAAAACAAAAGCAAATAATGTGAAACAATAAACACCTTTGAACAGATTTGAAATTCGTTAGTGCCTAGTGCCAGAGGCTGCATAAGAGAAAGATCAAATAACAATAGGGCAAAACAAAGCAAAATTTTGAACAAGAGAAATAAAAATAATAGGAAGACCAACAGTCGCCAATTACTTCAACCGAACCAGGCTAGCTTCAAACGATGCAAAGTACCTAATAAAAGAATGTAGGGAAGCATATTAATGACTGACCTCTTGTCGGCTTCGTCAAAGGCAAGCAACAAGAAAACACTCACTAATCTACTAAGACCAGAGAATTGTGGGTTTCTGCTATTTTAGTTTGCTAAAAGGACCAGTTAAATTTAGGGGAATAATGTCAGTAAAAGGGATAACTAATAAAAACCCGCACCCAGCAAACTAAAACACATTTGCCCGACCTCACAACAAAAATAAAAAATGAAGAAAGCGAGCAATTAATATCCAACCAATGAATGTACCAAAGGGATACAAAAAACTTGTAACCAAAAGGAAATAAAATACCAGCCAAAAATAACCAGTAATCACAAAAAAAAAATTTTACAACCTAATCATAAACCAAAATAAATTAACCATAAAAAGCAAACAACCAAATGGAAAATAAATCAACAGCCAAATTTAGGAAAAAGGAGTACAAACTCCCTCAACACAAACCCAAAAATTCTCACTCCAAGAGTGAACAAAAGGACAAAAATGCAACCAACATAGCTGCAAACCAAGAACCCCAATACCCACAGCTAAAAGTTAAATAAACAACAAGGCTGCAAAGTAAATAAAAATAATTACAAATGAATAAACCAAAGGGCATGGCTTCAAGCACCAGTAAAGAAAAACATTAAGCCCAACTTACACCAGAAAATCAAATAAAATATAAAATATAAAAAAATTAATCAAAGTGCAAACCCACAAAACTTATAATATAAAAACAAACTACCAGTAAAATAATGCACAACCTAGTGCCTTGCTTTTCCATAACCTGCAATATATGCAATAAACTTCTTTATCATTTTAGCCCACAGGAAAGACTAGAACCACCAAAATGACTATAGGCAACAAAAAAATTAAAGAAATGCTACATAAAGTTCTAATAAAGCAAATACTAACCCCAATCACATAGCCTGCTTGTAAGTGCTGAAAAGAGCCCCCAAAAAATTCTGAAAGAAAAAGAACAGTAGCCAGAGCAACCATTACCTTCTTACCATGCCTGAAGACAATAATGCACTACTGCTACTTCTATGGGGTGAACCAACTTAATTCAGGGGTAGGCCCTTTGCAGCGCCATCTAGTGTCCAACTTCGGAACCTTCCTGGTGGGAGCAGATTAAGCCTGATAAGACTCCAGAAACCAGAATTAATGCACTGATAATCCTTTACAATTTATCAGTGCAGACCAGAATACTAAAATGCCCTTCTTGCCAGCAGGGAGGCATTACATATATATATATATATATATATATATATATATATTGCTTTGTTTTGCCCTATATATATATATATATATACTAAAGAGCAAAGCCAAAAACATAAGAAAAACTTTAGAATTTAAAACGAAAGATGCAAAACAACCTGAAGATCAAAACGTGCAACGCAGCAGTTATGAAAATTCAGAATTCACATTCTATTAAGAGACTGAAGCAAAAAAAAAATTTTTTTGACTCACGCCAAGTACAACATAGAAAATTTACTTCCGATATTGGAGGTTATATTTTTAACGTGCATTAATGCAACAAGAGATGGCGCCACAACGCCCAAGAAGAAGCGATAGCCGATGACAGAAGCAACCCCGCGAGAACCACCGAAATGCCCAGCTGACACGGTCCGTGCTAGTCGGAGCAAAACGTCCCCTCGAAGACGGTAATGGAGTATTACCGAAAGTACTAGGGTTATGAATAAGTATTGAAGTAAATGAGGATGCAGCAAAGGAAAAAAACTCATTTGGTGATGAGGCAAAATAAATTCCAACGGAAAAAAAAAAAAGAAGTGGACCCGTGGCCAAATGAAAAACCCCCATGCCGCATCCACATAACGGAAATATGAATTGAAAGCCAAGCCCCACGTGCGGTAAGTGTTCATCGAACTTTACCAACAAAAAGGGAAGTTCAAAAATGCAAACAAACATAGAAAAGGTTATGTATTGACCGGTGTGAGTAAAAAGAGAAAAATAAAACAACTGAATGTAGAAAGTGTCGAGAATACTGAGCCTTGGCTTTATCAAGCGCCAGCAAAAACTCTGCATTTTCTCACTTCCACAAAGACCTATTTGGAAATGGGTTTCTGCAAAGTCATAGATGCAAGTAATAAGCCCACCAAAAAAAAACATTTTTAAAAAATATATATTTTAAAGAATATATATAAATGTCATGACCTTCGCAGAGTTGCATGACCAAGCTTTAGTTAACAATTTAGCTAGCATCCATAACTTTCCTGGCCCGACCCATGCTCTTCATCTGTTACTATTAAACAGAAAGAAGAAGATTATAGAAAACTCAAGTTGTAAGAGTGACATAATAAATCAGAAATAATGTTCAGCAATAACAAATTACCAAGTTTGCCCGAGAGAGAATTTAAACCTGAATAGCAATACAAAAGTATTACAAATTCTTAACATTGCCATAAAAAAGGAGATATTTTTTTTAAACCCAGATTCTTGAAAGAAAACTGGATTATAAAAACCCCCTACTCCACAACTTCTGACAACACAAAAACGAGAATATAATAAAGACAATAATTAATTAAAGAAATGCATTGTGAAGGTTATATGACATGAACAATTAGTTGCAATATGTACAAAGTATTACAGAAGTGCTTTAAGTGCATAATTAAGTAGTTATTAAGAACTTAACCACATTGAAAACACAGCGTAAATTACAAGAACAATGAAACGGCCGGCTGTTTTGGCCTTAGTTCCCTAAAAAACGCGCAAAGTTACCCAGAAAAGAAAGAGTTAAAATCCGCAAAAAAGTTAGGAGACTTGCCAGTGCCTAAAAGCTGAAAAAAAAAAAAGAAAAAAGTACAAGAAGTTCAATCATTGAACTTGGAAATCCCAAAACCCAAAAACAATGAAGAGAGCTTACCTCTTATGCAACTGAACTTCCTCCTTTCTTGGGGAAACATGGCCGACCTTTTAACCCCAACTTCGAAATCCCCTGCCACTACCTAGTCGTTGGGGGCAGTGTGAGTGGGGCTGAAGGCCTCCACACACTGAAAAATCCTACTCGCGGAGATTTTATCTAGAGAAAAAAATATATATAAATAAGATTGTGGACCTGTATGATCAGAAAGAGCAGAATTAACTCTCCAGAATACATGAGAAATATTATGAAATACACAAGTAGTGTATTTAATAATCTTTGCATGTATTTATTCACCTTAGTGAGCTTCTGTAGACTATTCAGAATCCTATTAATTTTAATGTTAGTTTTACTATTTTTAGTATAGCTATTCTAGTGAGCGAATAACTAGTTTTCTTTTATATTTATTTTTATTTTCTTTTATAAACAGATTTTTAAGCTTTTTTTGTGATTTTGTCTATATTATTTAATTTTTTATTTTTAATAGGACCTTCTTATCCATAGCACTAAGGTTCCTTTTTGTAGTTAATAGGCATCCTCTAGCCAACTTCCAAAGGGCTTTCATTGGTCAGAATCATATTATTAACTGCGTAGAAAATTAAAGCAGATCTGCCAACCTTACTCTATTATTCAGAATAATTTTTCTTAAAGTTCTTTTGATGAAAGAAGTAGGAATTTTGTTCTCTAGAAAACTGTCTGATAGTATATTAATGTGGTAGTTAAAGTCCAAATTGTTGCTGCAAATTCTTGAAATTCTAAGCACCTGAGAAATTAGTACATTCTCAATTACTTTGGTTGATATGTTATTATTCCAGTGTAGATATTACACTGGAATAATACTAAATTCAAGAAATAATGTTGCACAAAAGTGAAATGAAATACCGTTGCATAAGTTTATGGCACAGCAAACTGCAAGATCAATTTTCAACAATGATTGAAAGCTTTAAAAATTAATTAAATTTTGCAAATCTTAATCTCGAAAAGGGGGGGCTAAGAGTCTCCCCCACTCCCATGTGCTTCTGAAGATTTCTGCCAAATTTCAAACATCTACACTCAGTAGTTTCTTCTTTAAATGACTGATAAACAGACAGCAATTTTATTATTATAGATTATAAGAAAGCAGTTTTGTAAGTGTTGGTCAGTCAGAATTTTAAATAACAGAATTCTCTATTTCACAAAAGAAGAAAAAAATGCTCTTCATAGGAAAACATATGTGTATATATATATCATCATCATCATTGTCAACCATTATCAATCCACTGCTGGACGAAGGTCTCCCCAAGTTTCCTCCACAACGGTCTGTCTTGTGCCAGTCTCCTCCATGTCACTCCCGCATATTTACGAATTTCATCCACCCATCTCCCATGTGGTCTTTTTCTGGGTCTTTTCCTGTCCCTTGGAATCCAATCTAAAATTTCGGCTGTCCATCTATGGTCTGTCCTTCTGGCAGTATGTCCAGCCCATTGCCATTTCAGGGATTTAACTCTGATCATGATGTCTTCCACTCTCGTCATTTTTCGGATCCACGAGTTCCTCTTCTTATCTCTCCTGGTTATACCAAGCATGCACCTCTCCATGCTTCTTTGAGTTGTCTGCAGTCTTTGTATGTCTCTTTTAGTTAAGGTCCACGTCTCTGCACCATACGTAAGCACTGGAAGGATGCATTGATCAAACACTTTTCTTTTAAGACATAACGGCATATTGCTCTTGAAAATTATGCTGTTTCTTCCAAAAGCTCTCCAGGCAAGTTTTGTACGCCGATTAATTTCTTCATCAATGTGACCCTCACTTGATATCTGCTGTCCAAGATAAACATATGTATCTGTTATCTCCAGTTTTTCTCCATCAATCGATAAATCTTCATTTCTTGTAAAAGCATTGAACATCACTTTTGTCTTCTGAAAGTTCATTTTTAATCCCACTTCTTTACTCTTGTCAGCAAGTTCCTGGATCATACTCTGCAGCTCTGATGGGGTAGTTGCAAAAATGACTACGTCATCAGCAAAACGAAGGTGGGTTAGATAATCTCCATTAATCTTTATCCCTTTGTTTTCCCAGTTCAGTGATTGAAAGACATTTTCCAATGTGGCATTAAAGAGCTTCGGAGATATGGTGTCACCTTGTCTCACTCCCTTTCCAATTTTTATGTGTGTTGTATTTTCAAACAGCCGAATCTTTGCACTTGCATTTTCATAGATGTTATTAATAATATTAATGTATGCATCTTCAATACCGCAGGATTTCAGAGCCGTGGTAACTGCTGATGGTTTCACTGAATCAAAGGCTTTTTCATAATCGATAAAAGCCATGCACAATGGAAGTTCATATTCCCTCGCTCTTTCAATTAGTTCTCTCAGTACGTGGATATGATCTATTGTGCTGTAGCCACTCCTGAATCCAGCTTGTTCTCTCGGTTGAGCCATGTCCAGTGTTACCTTCAAGCGGTGTGAAAGAACTTTAGTGAAGATTTTATAAACCACTGATAGGAGGCTGATAGGTCTGTAGTTCCTGAGATCCTCAATGTCACCTTTTTTATGTAGCAGGATCATTGTAGCATTGTTCCAATCCTCAGGAATCTTCCCTTCATTAAGGCATCGAGTGAAAATTTGGGCGAGTACTGTTTCAATTTCTCCACTTGCTTCTTGTATGATGTCTATAGTAATTCCATCTTCTCCTGGAGCTTTCCCCCGCTTCATGTTCTTGATTGCATGAGCAACTTCTGCTGGGAGGACTGGAAGAACTCCGGTACCTTTCATGATGTCTGGAGTACATGTATCATCCCTTTCATATAGTTTGGAGTAGAAATCTTTCACTTTTGTCAAAATTTCGCCTCTATTTCTTGTTATAGAACCATCTTCTTTTCTCAGAGCCATAATCTGTTTTCTTCCCTTACTGAGATGTCCCTTTGCTATCTTTAGGCTTTGGTTGTTTTCAATTGCTTTCCTTACTAGTTCACAGTTGAATTTTCTTACGTCTTCAGTGATACTTTTTCTTACTGTCTTGCATAGCTCTATATATTCCACTTTGGAAGTCACATCTTCTTTAGTTGTCCTCATCTCTCTTCTTTTTTGCATCAACATTTTGGTTTTTCCTGATAATTTGTTTACATGCAACTTGTTCTTAGACCCAGCTAATTTTGTTGCTGTTTCCATAAGAGCTTTGGTTACTTTTCTGTTAACTTCAGAAATATCCACTTCTTCCGATGTTAGGCCTTCTAAAGCAGAGAATCTGTTCTTCAGTTCCAACTTGAAAGTATTATGGTGTTTTTTAAGGTTGGTTATGTCAATACATTTTGTTTGTCTTATGAGCTTGCCACGTTCCAGTTTAGTGTTGAGGTGCATCTTACATCTCACCAATCTATGGTCACTACCTGTGTTGAACTTGTTTAGCACACTGCAGTCTTCGATGACGAATTTTTTGTTACACATAATAAAATCAATTTCACTTGTCGTCCCAATTGGATGTCTCCATGTCCATTTCCTGTGTGGCTTTTTCTTGAAAAAGGAATTCAAGATGAAAAATCCTTCTGCCTCTGCAAACTCAACGAGAGTATTTCCACGCTGGTTTCTGTTGCCGTGACCGAATTTACCTACTGAAGTTTCATTCTGTTGCCGGTGCCCTATTTTTGCATTGAAATCTCCCATAATTATCTTCAAGTGCTGCTTACCTTTATTATTTAGATGACGAATTTCCTCATAAAATTCTTCAATTTCTTCTTCAGGATGACTTGTGGTGGGTGCATAAGTTTGAATAATCTGAACCTGGTATCTTCTCGATAGTTGGATAACGAGTCGTGCAGCTCTGTCAGAGGAACTTTCAACTTCTACCACTTTATCCTTCAGTTTCTTGTTTATTATAAATCCAACACCACTAGTTCTGCCAGTATCTGTCCCACGATAATAGAAGAGATGTCCACTTTTCAGTTCAATGAGATCTTCTCCTTTTCTCCTTACCTCACTCAGCCCGACGATGTCCCACTTGATCCTTTGTAGTTCCTCTTCCAATTCAAGAAGCCTTGAATCAGAAGATAGGGAGCGTCCGTTGTAGGTAGCCAAGGTCAGCATCAAATGGCAGCCTAGTCCGGTCCTCCGGGGATTCTTAGCACATATATATATATATATATATATATATATATATATATTCTATAAAGAAGATACCTAAGCAAAAAAATACATATATAATTTTGACTCACACCTAGTACAACATAGAAAAGGTTATGTATCTACCTGTGTGAGTAAAAGGAGAAAAGATAAAAAAATAAAATAAAACAACTGAATGTAGAAGGTGTCGAGAATACTGAGCCTTGGCTTTATCAAGGACCAGCAAAAACTCTGCATTTTCTCACTTCTACAAAGACCTAGTTGGAAATGGGTTTCTGCAAGGCCATAGATGCAAGTAACATTCCCACCTAAAATAGTTTAAAAAATATATATATAAGTCATGTCCTCCGTAGAGTAGCATGACCTAGCACTAGTTAACAATTTCGCTTGCATCCATTAACCTTCATGGCCCGACCCATGCTCTTCATCTGTTACTATTAAACAGAGAGAAGAAGATTAAAGAGAACTCAAGCTGTGAGAGTGACATAATAAATAGAAATGATTTTCAGCTATAACGAAATTCCAAGTTCGTTTGAGAGAGAATTTAAACCTGAAAAACAATGCAAAAGAAATCCAAATTTTACATTGCAATTAAAAAAGGAAATGTTAATTTATAACGAACAGATTTTTGAAAGAAAACTTGAGTCTAAAACCCCCTACTCTACAACTTATGACAGCACGAAAACGAGAATAAGTTAAAGATAATAATTAACTAAAGAAAACTTTGTAAAAGTTATATACCTTAAACAGTTAGTTGCAATATGTACAAAGTATTTCAGCAGTGCTTTAAGTGCATAATTAATTAGTTATTAAGAACTTTACTACTTTGAAAAAACAGCGCATAGACAGCGCATAGAAAAGGAACAAGCTTAGCCATCTTCTGTTCCTAGGTACCCCAAAAGACGCTCAAAGTTACAAAGAAAAGTAAGAGTTAAAACCCGCATAAATGTTAACAGACAAACCAATGCTTAAAAGCTGAAAAGCTAAAAAACGACAGAGAAAAGGTACATAAAGTACAAACATTGAACTTATAAAACCTAGAACCCAAAAACAAGGAAGAGAGCTTACCTCTTGTGTGACAAAAACTTTTCTCCTCACAAGAGGAGAATATGGCTGACCTCTTCCGCCACTCCCTAGACGCTGGGGGGCAGTGAGGGTGGGGCTGATGGCCTCCTCATACAGCAAGAAACCAACGCGCGGAGATTTTAACCAGAGAAAAATATATAAACTTAAGACTGTGGATCTGTATGATCAGAATGAGCAGAATTAACTCTCCAGAATACATGAGAAATATTATAAAATACACGAGCAGTTTATTTAATAATCTTTGCATGTATTAAATCACCTTAGTGAGCTTCTATAGATTAATCAGAATCTTATTAATTTTAATGTTGGTTTTACTATTTTTAGTATAGCTATCCTAGTGATGAATAACTAGTTTTCTTTTTTATTTGTTTTTATTTTCTTTTATAAACAGATTTTTAAGCTTTTTTGTGATTTTGTTTATATTATTTAATTTTTTGTTTTAATAGGACCGTCATATCCATAGCACTAAGGTTCCTTTAGGTAGTTAATAGGCATCCTCTAGCCAACTTCCTTACGGCTTTGATTGGTCAGAATCATATTATTAACTGTAGAAAATTAAAGCAGATCTGCCAACCTTACTCTATTATTCAGAATAATTTTTCTTAAAGTTCTTTTGATGAAAGAAGAAGGAATTTCGTTCTCTAGAAAACTTTCTAATAGTATATTAATGTGGTAATTGAAATCCAAATTGTTGCTGCAAATTCTTGAAATTCTTAGGACCTGAGAAATTAGTACATTCTCAATTACTTTGGTTGAAATGTTATTATTCCAGTGTAGATATTTAATTACTTTGAAAGGAAAATTAACTCTTTTATCAAAGAGGCTAATAGATGGGTTACCTCTGTTGAGCTTAATGCTTAAGTCTAGGAACTCAAGTTCCTGATTACTGTGGTTGGTTTTACATAAGTTAAGAGAGCTAGGATAGATATTATCAAAATCACTCTCTATAACTTCTGAATTATTGATACACAGCAGATCATCAATATATCTAAAAGTGTAAAGGTAGTTATCTGAGCAGGTGGGGTGATTTTTAATGAATTTATATTCCTTAAAGAACAGGAATAGATTAGCGATATTTGTGGACGTTGATGTTCCCATTGGAATACCGTTCACTTGCTTATAGAGAGTATTATTATATAAGATATGGTTATTTTTTATGCAGCAATTGAGATAAGAGTTCCAAGTTCCTACATCAACAAATTGGTTAAGTTTAAATTCTGCATACAGCTCTTTAAAGGTAGTGATTATATCTGATAGAGGCAGATTAGTATATAGGTTTTCAAAATCATAACTATTAATATCTAGGGGACAAACTTTGAGTATAGTAGAAATTACTTCTGCATTATTATTAATTATCCAAAAATCTCTGTACATCAAGTTAGAACAGTTTCTAATGTGTTTCAAAACCTTCTTTAAGACATCTTCAAAAGCAAGATCTATTTTCTTTTTATGACTCCTTACTCCACTAGCTATGAACCTGAACTTCACAGGATCCTTATGAAACTTAACCGTTGCAAAAAGAAATGGAAATTCAGGCCCATATCTTCTAGTTTGTGGAATTTTAAGTTTCTTGAAGAATGCCTTAAACCGATTTTCTAACTGCTTGGTAGAATAACTTACGGGCTCGTATGTTACTCTATTATTGAGTTCCATAGTTAACAATTCAAAATAGAACTTCTTACAGATAATTGCAAAATTATTGCTAGCTTTATCCGTAGTGGTAAAAATAAATTGGTCTTGTAGTTTGGAGAGTGACCTTTTAGCTTCTCCAGAGAAAAAGAGATTTCTGTCGAAACAAAAGTCCAGACCTGCCAACTCACCGGTGAAGCTATTGATTATATTATATTTCCATTCTGCGAAGGCCTCAATAGGCTGATTGTACGTTAAACTGGTTTTTACGATGAACTTATTTACATCTTGAGTGAAGCTCTCAAGAATCCTTTCTTTGGAAATTATGAAGGAAGGTCTGAATTTAGAGCCATACTCTAATAAATTCCTAAGCTTTTCATTTTCAACATAACTCAAGTTTCCGGTGATAATATGGTATATATATATATATATATTTATTTATTTATTTATTTATTTATATCTTGAAGTGGGGAAAAGCTTCAGGAGAAGATGGAATTACTGTAGACATCATACAAGAAGCAACTGGAGAAATCAAAACAGTACTCGCCCAAATTTTCACTCTATGCCTTAATGATGGGAAGATTCCTGAGGATTGGAACAACGCTACAATGATCCTGCTACATAAAATAGGTGACATTGAGGATCTCAGGAACTACAGACCTATCAGCCTCCTATCAGTGGTTTATAAAATCTTCACTAAAGTTCTTTCACACTGCTTGAAGGTAACACTGGACATGGCTCAACCGAGAGAACAAGCTGGATTCAGGAGTGGCTACAGCACAATCATATCCACGTACTGAGAGAACTAATTGAAAAAGCGAGGGAATATGAACTTCCATTGTGCACGGCTTTTATCGATTATGAAAAAGCCTTTGATTCGGTGAAACCATCAGCAGTTACAATGGCTCTGAAATCCTGCAGTATTGAAGATGAATACATTAATATTATTAATAACATCTATGAAAATGCAAGTGCAAATATTCGCCTGTTTCAAAATACAACCCACACAAAAATTGGAAAGGGAGTGAGACAAGGTGACACCATATCTCCGAAGCTTTTTAATGCCACATTGGAAAATGTTTTTCAATCACTGAACTGGGAAAACAAAGGGATAAAGATTAATCGAGATTATCTAACCCACCTTCGTTTTGCTGATGACGTAGTCATTTTTGCAACTACCCCATCAGAGCTGCAGAGTATGATCCAGGAACTTGCTGACAAGAGTAAAGAAGTGGGATTAAAAATGAACTTTCAGAAGACAAAAGTGATGTTCAATGCTTTTTACAAGAAATGAAGATTTATCGATTGATGGAGAAAAGCTGGAGATAATAGACACGTACGTGTATTTTGGACAGCAGATATCAAGTGAGGGTCACATTGATGAAGAAATTAATCGGCGTACAAAACTTGCCTGGAGAGCTTTTGGAAGAAACAGCATAATTTTCAAGAGCAATATGCCATTATGTCTTAAAAGAAAAGTGTTTGATCAATGCATCCTTCCAGTGCTTACGTATGGTGCAGAGACGTGGACCTTAACTAAAAGAGACATACAAAGGCTGCAGACAACTCAAATAAGTATGGAGAGGTGCATGCTTGGTGTAACCAGGAGAGATAAGAAGAGGAACTCGTGATCAGAGTTAAATCCCTGAAATGGCAATGGGCTGGACATACTGCCAGAAGGAAAGACCATCGATGGATAGCCAAAATTTTAGATTGGATTCCAAGGGACAGGAAAAGACCCAGAAGAAGGCCACGTGGGAGATGGGTGGATGAAATTCGAAAGTATGCGGGAGTGACGTGGAGGAGACTGGCACAAGACAGACCGTTGTGGAGGAAACTTGGGGAGACCTTCGTCCAGCAGTGGATTGATAATGGTTGACAATGATGATGATTTATATATATCATCATCATCATCATCATTGTCAACCATTATCAATCCACTGCTGGACGAAGGTCTCCCCAAGTTTCCTCCACAACGGTCTGTCTTGTGCCAGTCTCCTCCATGTCACCCCTGCATACTTTCGAATTTCATCGACCCATCTCCCATGTGGTCTTCTTCTGGGTCTTTTCCTGTCCCTTGGAATCCAATCTAAAATTTCGGCTGTCCATCGATGATCTGTCCTTCTGGCAGTATGTCCAGCCCATTGCCATTTCAGGGATTTAACTCTGATCATGATGTCTTCCACTCTTGTCATTTTTCGGATCCACGAGTTCCTCTTCTTATCTCTCCTGGTTATACCAAGCATGCACCTCTCCATGCTTCTTTGAGTTGTCTGCAGCCTTTGTATGTCTCTTTTAGTTAAGGTCCACGTCTCTGCACCATATGTAAGCACTGGAAGGATGCATTGATCAAACACTTTTCTTTTAAGACATAATGGCATATTGCTCTTGAAAATTATGCTGTTTCTTCCAAAAGCTCTCCAGGCAAGTTTTGTACGCCGATTAATTTCTTCACCAATGTGACCCTCACTTGATATCTGCTGTCCAAGATAAATGTACGTGTCTGTTATCTCCAGCTTTTCTCCATCAATCGATAAATCTTCATTTCTTGTAAAAGCATTGAACATCACTTTTGTCTTCTGAAAGTTCATTTTTAATCCCACTTCTTTACTCTTGTCAGCAATTTCCTGGATCATACTCTGCAGCTCTGATGGGGTAGTTGCGAAAATGACTACATCATCAGCAAAACGAAGGTGGGTTAGATAATCTCCATTAATCTTTATCCCCTTGTTTTCCCAGCTCAGCGACTGAAAAACGCCCTCCAATGTGGCATTAAAGAGCTTCGGAGATATGGTGTCACCTTGTCTCACTCCCTTCCAATTTTTACGTGTGTTGTATTTTCAAACAGCCTAATCTTTGCACTTGCATTTTCATAGATGTTATTAATAATATTAATGTATGCATTTTCAATACCGCAGGTTTTCAGAGCCATTGTAACTGTTGATGGTTTCACCGAATCAAAGGCTTTTTCATAATCAATAAAAGCCATGCACAATGGAAGTTCATATTCCCTCGCTCTTTCAATTAGTTCTCTCAGCACGTGGATATGATCTATTGTGCTGTAGCCACTCCTGAATCCAGCTTGTTCTCTCGGTTGAGCCATGTCCAGTGTTACCTTCAAGCGGTGTGAAAGAACTTTAGTGAAGATTTTATAAACTACTGATAGGAGGCTGATAGGTCTGTAGTTTCCGAGATCCTCAATGTCACCTTTCTTATGTAGCAGGATCATTGTAGCGGTGTTCGAATCCTCAGGAATCTTTCCTTCATTAAGGCATCGAGTGAAAATTTGGGCGAGTACTGTTTCGATTTCTCCACTTGCTTCTTGTATGATGTCTACAGTAATTCCATCTTCTCCTGGAGCTTTTCCCCGCTTCATGTTCTTGATTGCATGTGCAACTTCTGCTGGAAGGACTGGAGGAACTCTGGTACTGGTATCTTTCATGATGTCTGGAGTGCATGTATCATCCCTTTCATATAATTTGGAGTAGAAATCTTTCACTCTTGTCAAAATTTCGCCTCTATTTCTTGTTACAGAACCATCTTCTTTTCTCAGTGCCATAATCTGTTTTCTTCCCTTACTGAGATGTCCCTTTGCTATCTTTAGGCTTTGGTTGTTTTCAATTGCTTTCCTCACTAGTTCACAGTTGAATTTTCTTACGTCTTCAGTGATACTTTTTCTTACTGTCTTGCATAGCTCTATATATTCCACTTTGGAAGTCACATCTTCTTTAGTTGTCCTCATCTCTCTTCTTTTTTGCATCAACATTTTCGTTTTTCCTGATAATTTGTTTACATGCAACTTGTTCTTAGACCCAGCTAATTTTGTTGCTGTTTCCATAAGAGCTTTGGTTACTTTTCTGTTAACTTCAGAGATGTCCACTTCTTCTGATGTTAGGCCTTCTAAAGCAGAGAACCTGTTCTTCAGTTCCAACTTGAAGGTATTATGGTGTTTTTTAAGGTTGGTTATGTCAATAGATTTTGTTTGTCTTATGAGCTTGCCACGTTCAAGTTTAGTGTTGAGGTGCATCTTACATCTCACCAATCTATGGTCACTACCTGTGTTGAACTTGTTTAGCACACTGCAGTCTTCTATGACGAATTTTTTGTTACACATAATAAAATCAATTTCACTTGTCGTCCCGTTTGGATGTCTCCATGTCCATTTCCTGTGTGGCTTTTTCTTGAAGAAGGAGTTCAAGATGAAAAACCCTTCTGCCTCTGCAAACTCAACGAGAGTATTTCCACGCTGGTTTCTGTTGCCGTGACCGAATTTACCTACTGAAGTTTCATTCTGTTGCCGTTGCCCTATTTTTGCATTGAAATCTCCCATAATTATTTTCAAGTGCTGCTTACCTTTATTATTTAGATGACAAATTTCCTCATAAAATTCTTCAATTTCTTCTTCAGGATGACTTGTGGTGGGTGCATAAGTTTGAATAATCTGAGCCTGGTATCTTTTCGAGAGTTGGATAACAAGTCGTGCAGCTCTGTCAGAGGAACTTTCAACTTCTACAACTTTATCCTTCAGTTTCTTGTTTATTATAAATCCAACACCACTAGTTCTGCCAGTATCTGTCCCACGATAGTAGAAGAGATGTCCACTTTTCAGTTCGATGAGATCTTCTCCTTTTCTCCTTACCTCACTTAGCCCCACGATGTCCCAGTTGATCCTTTGTAGTTCCTCTTCCAATTCAAGAAGCCTTGAATCAGAAGATAGGGAGCGTCCATTGTACGTAGCCAAGGTCAGCATCAGATGGCAGCCTAGTCCGGTCCTCCGGGGATTCTTAGCACCCTCTGCCTTCATGTCGCACTGGCCGCTGCCTTGGCCAGGTACATTCCAGCTGCCGGAGACTGAGGGCCAAGATTTAAGTTGTGGAATCATTTTGGAGGGGTTTGGCCATAACTCACCACGCTGGCCAAGCGGGTTGGTGAGTGTGGGATAGAATTTCCTCTAATCCCGATATTATAGTTATACCGCTATTGGCGGTCGTCAGAGCCCCTTTAGTGGGAACAGGATGCACCACGAGAAGGCGGGGTTGACATTTGTCAAGGAGAGGCTGTGATGTTACGCATCACCTGACCTTACATCCCTTATATATATATATATATATATATATGCACAGTCAAATCTCATTAAGTAGTCATATTTTGTTTATCATGCTGGCTGTAAGCGAGGATGGTGGTTTAAGGAGGTCCATATACAGTATATATAAAAAGAAAAAAAAGGTTGAAATTCATTGAAAAACACAATAAATAAAAACAATCGTACATTCTTATTTATTGGATCTTTAATTCTGAGAACATAGGGATTAAGTCAAGTTCATGACAAAAATTCTTTAAACAACTTGTTTTTTTACATTTTCGTGTAACATCAAAACTTCATTTATCAGTGCTGTTGTCATTTACACAGTGAACTGTTGTTATTCTATCTTTCATCTTTTTGCTACCTTCATTTTTGTTTGAAATCCATTTATTATGTTTCATCCTATAAAACAAACCAAATTCATCCATGTTATACACATACTTTTTATTTATAGACAAATAGTATTTCTAACACTTTTTTCTTGCCTTATGCACTGAACATTCAGAAGCTTCAGCTGTTTTATGGTTCCATATTCTCAATGATAATCCATGGCAATTTTTGAAGTTAATCATTACTGTAGATCAGCGGTTCCCATTTGGCGGTTCACGGTAGAAGTTCTGTAATGGAGTCTCCATAAAATTACAATACATACATATCATTAAGCTGTTCTCTTAGATTCAGAGGTTAGCTCCTCAAAGAAAGACCATGTGCCAAGTACACATTTAACTGATAGAACTAGAATTTACTTACTGTTGGTGTATAAAATGTCTCCATTTATAATGATCTCTGCACACCGCTTGAGCTTCATTAACATCCATCACACGCCACACACAAGACCTTTTGCGCTTCATACTCATAATCTTTTTCTCAAGTAGACATTCCTGAGTCTGGTCCTCCCATGATTTCCTTGGCCTTCCTCTAGCTTTCTTTCCTGCCTCTTGGGCTTAAAAAATTCTCTTAGTACCTCATCACTCATTCTTTCAATATGCTCAAACTACCCAAGAACATTAGTCTCCACCTTACTGACAACATTTTGCCTCACATTATACATCTGCAATACATCTTCATTCCTCACATGATCAGCACGTGTCTTACGCCCCCCCTACCGGTAACTAACGCATCTCCCCGGCACACAAATGACTCCTATGTCTTTTCTGCAGTAGCCAGATTTCACTGCCATACATCAGAGTAGCAACAATTACACTTTCATACACGGCCATTCGGGACTTCCTTGAGAACACATCATTCCTGTGAAATCCTCCTAAGGCGTGAATTCTTCATGACTTTCAATGAAGAATTCACTCGCCGAGTGAATTCTTCATGACTTTCAATGAAGAATTCACTCGCCTGTTAATTTTGCCATCTAATTTGTTCTCTCTGTTAAACATACTTCCTAAATATACAAACGCATTCACCTGACCAATCTCTGTGCCATTAAGGCTTATCTTGCATTCAGTATGAATAGTTCCTCACTCAAAAACCATAACTTTGGTTCTTCCCATATTTATACTGATTTTGAATTTCGTACATCTGGGACAACATATTTTGCAACTCACTTTTGCTCTCTGCCAACAGGACTGTGTCATCAGCATAGAGAAATCTGCACACACACATATTGCCAAGACACAAACCAGTATTATTCATTTTGGCATCACGATGCATGCATCCATAAATATGTTAAACAGCCAGTGTGACATACACAACCTTGCCTGACTCCTGCACCAATAGAAAACCATTTCGACAAAACACCATTCACTCGTACACAAGCTCTACTGCCAGAGTACATGGCTTTCACACTATTAAGTAGATTACCAGTAACACCATATTTATTCAGTACATTCCACAGAAGTCCTATTTACTTTGTCATAAGATTTCTCTAAATCTGTGAAGGCTGCAAACACTTTTACCAACAGACAAATGCTTTTCAATCATCATGCATAAAGCAAAAATTTGATTAGTGCAGCCCTTACCAGGCATAAAACCACTCTGTACATACCACACTTTCTCTGATGTAAGACCTCTTACCTCATCAATAGTGACCTTCCCAAACACTTTTCCTTGGACACTCAGCAAACTGGTACCATGATAGTTCTAGCATTCAGTCTGATCACCTTTTCCCGTGTACAAGGGAACAATGATAGCATCCCTCCAATCCTGAGGGACCATTCCTAGTTCCCAACATAACTGGCAAATTTCAGTTAAGCAGTCAATCACAGAGTAGCCACCATATTTTAGCATCTCAACAGATATGCCATCTAGCTTTACTATTCTGAAGAGATGTTTAGAGCTTTTCACACCTCATCTCTTGAGGTCCCACCAGTGCGTTCATCTTTCACTATGACATCATCTGCTTCTGCCTCAGAATCATCTTTGCTTTCATGACCTAATAAATCACAGAAGTACTCACCCCATCTTTCACTTAACTCATTGGGCTCATGTATCATTTCTCCGACCCTATTCTTTACACAACTTAGAATTTTATTTCCCCTATTTTTCCTGTGTTTTATGTACTTCCAGAATGTTTTTCTATCTTTCCAAAAAGCCAAATCGACCTTTCCTCTTTTTCCTTCCTATCTTTTGCCTTACTCTGGCAAACCAGCTTTGCTGCCTCACGCTTCTTACAGTGATATTCATTCTCAGAAACTACCTTGCAACATCCCCAAGTATGCTTCCTTCTTTACTGTTTCTTTAAGCCCATTGTTCACCAAGCATCACCTTTAAAGTTACCCACTGTTGCAGTACCACAGACCTCGTCAGCAGCAGTGACAACACAGTTCTTAAAACATGTCCACTTCTTTTCTACATCTATCTCGCACGCCTTCAATTCGTTCAGACATTCACTGAGTAAATCAGAGTAATGCTGATGTTCTTCAGACAGCCTTTCAACCCTTATTCTTTTCACCACAGACATCTTCTTATACCTCCTCTAACCAACATTGTTTCATCCATAACACTAACAGGTGATGATCAGGGCCAACATCTGCACCTCTCATCACATGGGTATCAACAATTGAGTGTTTCAGATGCTGATCACAAACAACAAAATGTATTACACACTTCAGTCCGAGAGTGCGATTTTCCCAAGTGTATGTGTGGATATACTTGTAGTTGAAAAACATATTAGATACCCACAATCCATTTTTGATGCAGAGTTCAATTAATCTCTCACCATTATCATTCACACTAGGACCATTAAACTTACCCAGAACGATAATAGAAATCCCGTTCTGCACATCTACTCTAGCATTGAAATTCCCTGCTATTATGACTTTTTCTTTAACACCAAATTGGCTCAAAGCAGTGTTTAGCTCATTCCAGAAATCTTTCTTATCAGAAGGTTCCAAGTCATACACTACAACAATTACTACTCTCTGAAGTTTCACTCTCAAAGGAATCCAGTTGTTCATCTTTTCACTTAAAACCACACCTACACCAGCCTGTCCTCTCACATTATCCGACACTCCAGGCCACACACTCACAATTCCATTCATTTCTACTATCCCAATTTCTTTCTTTTTTGTTTCACTTACACACAGCACATCCAATCTATACTTATTTATTTCTTGAATCACCTAATTTATCTTTCCATTTATACCTCTAGTATTCCATACACCAACCTTACACTCACTCAACTGAGATCTCTTTCTCATATGCCGTTTAGGTCCAGGTTGATTCTGTGGTGGACCATCCTTCTCAAGTGTGGTAGGTCTACCATATCCCACACTTGAGTCCTTTTTTAGCATTCTTTGAGTCTTTGTAATCAGGGAAGTACATCAGTGCAGGGGATTAGGCCACAGCTGACGGTTCCAGTTGGCCATTCCACCTAAAGATTCTGGAACATAACCCAGTGAGTTTGGGTGTTTTCACCAATAATGTCACACAGAACAAGCTGATACCTCTACAAGATTCATGGAGGCACTTGTTGCTGTTCTGTGTGCCATTGTTGCCCATGAAGCGCCCCAAGGAGGCAAATCCCTTCTCTCACTAAGACCACTCACAAAATTACAAAAAAGGGTTTTTAAACCACAAGTTGAAATGGAGTAACAGTTTAATTATTTTTGCAGATGTTCAGGACACACATTCTTACATAGCCAGCATGCATAAGAGCAAACACTTTATAATCAAGATTATGAAAAAGCGATTGAAGTATCATTGGTAAGCTACCAAATAGGAAAAGTTAGGGAAGCCCATACTATTGCACAAAATTTGATTTTACTCTGTGTGTGAAAGCAATTGTCAAGTGCATGTTTGGTGATGATTCAGCAAAGAAATCGGGAATGATACTCCTTTTTAACAACACAGTGCATTGCCAAATCCATGATACGTCTGGGGATGTTGAATCTGTTATTATAGAATGGGTGCGGAAAAGCACTATGTACACTCTGCAGTTAGATGAGACCCCTGAAGTTTCCAATCTAACAATGTTAATTGTATTTGTAGGATACCTGAAGGATGATAAAGGGGAAGAAAATATGCTGTTATGTCACCTATTAAAAGAGCGTATAACTGGTGAAGACATTTTTAATTTAATCAACTTGTATTTTGAAGAAAAGCAAACAATGGTCTTCTTGCTGTGGAATTTGTACAGATGGTGCAAAATTGATGACAGAAAAATTTGTGGGTTTAGTTACATCAAAAAAATATGTGCATATATTTCTTGGATGCACTGTAGACACTCCTTGCATCAAGACGAATGCTGCAACAATTAAAATGTGTGTTCGATGAAGCTATCAAAGTAGTCAACTTTATACAATCGGGACCAACTAATTCCAGACTGTTTACTTCCATGTGCAAGGATATGGACAGCGAGCATGTTATTGTTTTGATGCACTCTGATATTAGATGGCTCTCATGTGGCAAAGTGCTTACGTGTTTGTTTGAATTAAGATGAGAATTAATTGGTTTTTTTGAAGATCACCCTTTTTGTCTTAGTGGGTGTACAAGCTGTGATCGTACATGACTTCAAAGAATAGCATATTTGCTAGATATCTTTTCAAAAATAAATGAACTTAATTTATTGTTATAAGGTTAAAGTAGGACTATTTTCATTACTCAAGACCGAGTGGAAAGTATGCTAAAAAAGTTAAAATTCTGGGAAGAAGTTACTGCGAACAGTACCGAGTATTTTAGCATTAGCACCCTACTCAACTTTTTGACAGAAAGTGAACCGACTTTAGACCACAATGTTAAAAGCAATATCGGATTTCACTTGAAGTCCCTAACCGTGACTTTTAAGGAGTATATTCCACCAGTTTCCAAGAAATCGGATTTATAATCCATTTGACGAGTCTTTCATGTCATTGGCTGCTGACCTCTCTATGACAGAAAGCAAAAATCTTTTTGGTATTTCGACTGATTTTAGACTTAAAACATTATTCAAGAATGAAAGCCTTAAACATTTTTGGCATGTGTTAAAATCAGAGTATCCTTCGCTTAGTGACAAAGCTGTTAAAATACTTTTGTCAATTTCAACACATACATGTGCAAGAGAGCTTTGTCTATCTCCACCTCACTGAAGTCAAAATAGTGAAACAAAGTTGATGCAGAACCAGATCTGAGACTATGCCTGTGTTCTGTTGAACTGAATATTGATGCACTTTGCTGTACTAACAAGCCCAGAACTACCATTAAATTTGTGACTCACTTTGATTCGTAAGTATGATATTAATATTTTTATAATTAGTTTGCTATATTTATTTGTTACCATTGTAAATCATTTAACATTTGTTTCAGGAATACTCCCTACTTATTTCCTGGTTATTTAACCATTAATTTACATTTTATAATACTGTAGGTATACTTTTTGATGTTAAAATCCTTTTAGTTTTACAAAATATAGTTTCCTGAAATAATTTTCTGTGATGAAACTACAGGAATTTCTATTAAACAAATTTTACTTCTGCTAAAGAAACCATAAGTACTGAAGACATTTACAAATGTACGTACAAAACTGCTGTATCATTTATTATGTGAATAAAAATAGGTGCAGGGGTTTGCGATAACAATATATTGTTGAAATGGGTTTGCAAGTCATAAAAGGTTCGGAACCACCGCTAATAGATGAATTCTTGAATTTAGTATTATTTTCCAAATTGTTTTGCTTTTTCCAGAATGACTTAATCAGTAATGATTCCATGCTTGGAATTTAGCTGGCCAATCTGCAGAGCAAGAGCGTATCTAAATTTCATGGTTGCCACTTTAAATTTTTTAAACTGAAAACAGTTATTTTTCAGATCCCATCCATTTATTTTTATTGCTTAGTATGCCTTCTACTGTTCTTCTGCGAACTGACTTGTCAAAAAGGTTGGAAAAGTGATTTATTTGTTAATGTTTGATGTTTAAATCTAGGATTACAATCTTTGAATTTGCATATCAAAATTTCTTCATGAACATCCAATTGTGTTTTACCCATTTCAGGATGCTTTAAAATAAACAGAAATTGATAAATGTAAAAAGCCCACACAACAACCAGTCCCTATGAGAAACAGTGACTACCAAAACCATTGGATAATTAGAGGTTTTAAAATGTAAAATGTGAGACAGGAAATGTCATTTTCTGAGAGAGTATGGCCTCTGTGAAAATTTAAGATATCATCAGTTATAAGCTATTGTCATTTGTTCAAATCATAAGGGAAAGGTAAATGAGGTATATTGTGAACATGTAAATTAGTCCCTACCTTTCCATTTAGTAAACTTCAGTGTTTAACCTGATAAACACACATACACACCAGTCATCTCACTTCTAGATGCAATAAATCACAGATCAGTCTGCCCTGGATTTTCAGCAGCTGACCACACTTTGATAACAGCATTATTATTTTTTCAGAGAAGTAGGTATGGCAGTGGCTGTTATCCATTCCACAAAACTTCTTTGTGTAGGACCAATATAACTTGCTTTCGGGGCACACTTAAGAAGATAAGGTGGGCGATTTGGAGTGTCCATTGCAATTGAATATTCTGAGAGGCAGTTCAACAGGATATTTTTCAATGAGAAAACCAAAATGTCACCAGAATGCCGTGGAGGATGAAAGCTTGAAGGGAGAAATTTCCATTTAATAGAACAGAGGATAAGATTTGTAACCTGTAAGTAGTGGGCACAAGGTAGAATTAAAGTTTAAAAGGGGTTGGTTTATTAAGGTTTGTCTGTATGTACTGTATGTCACTACAAGGAAGCATCCAGAATGCAGAAAAATAACTGCACCTCTGCTCCCTACCTCACTATTCCCTGTTGGCATGAAGGACACAATTTCCGTAGTTCCACATATCCTAATTCAAAACACCTCTGACGAGTGGGTGATAATTGAATTCGGGAAACAGTATTTTTGATCCATTAATCTGGAATGGTGAAAATTATTAAATTATTCACGGGCACATTGTACATCATCTGCAACTTTGAAACATAGCTTCCAGCTATACTGGACAATACCATATATCAGTAACTCTGTAAAACAACTGACCTGTGTGAATGAAATGTTTCTCAGTTGAAGTTCAATTGCTGAAATTCACCCTCAACCCTCCAAATTTGCAATTTCCATTTGCGGGAATTAAAATATCTGCAAACTGCATTCAATGACGTATTTTTTGCACACGAAGCAAAATAAAAATACATGTGAGTTAAGCATAGTGGAAAACATACTTCTATTCCTCTGCATTTATATGGTCACCCTGGTAAATTCTGTTTCCTTCACAAGGAAAGCATCTGCATTCCATTCTTTCTGCTTTGACAATTTCCTGTTAGTCACATTTACTAGACAGTGTAGTTACCAATCAATGGCTGAAGCCAATGGTACCCTAATGCACCTGGCTTTCAGCATCAACAGGCTCATTTTGCCATTGAGTGGTAACCCTTTGGCAGAGTTCTCGCAGCCGCCGTCAAATGAGATATAATCAAACAACTAAAGTTTGTTTCTGTGCCTTACATTGTAGGGCATTTTCTAGGATCTACATTTCCAAATGTGGCTTGTTGATGGGAAGAAATGCAAATAATGCAGTTGTCTTATGAATGGGTGCACTCAGTGGGGGTGGCTCAGAGGCCCTGGCCCTCCCCATGAGGTATTACTTAGTCCTTCGTTGTTGGCTGGTTATTTTAAAATATATTTGTTTATATTTTTAAATATATACTTTACGAATAATTGGAAAAGCACTTTAGTAGAGATATTTTTATCACTTCCAATATTTTGGAAAGTGCTTTATCCTGGGTATTTTTATTTGCATCTTCAATATTTTGGGCCACTCCATAAAGAAATCATGGGTGCACAACTAGGATGAAAGAATAAAACTGACGGAGTTCTTCCGTTGGTCTAGCAGTGTTTCTCAGCTAGAAACTCGAGTCAAGCATGGCACACCCATTGGAGACGGACAGCATTGAATATGACTCATATTCTTATTAAATCATTGTGATTGTTAGGTAAAACTTTTATGAAAACACAAGCTCATTTGTTGTAATTTTTATACCATATTTTATTTCATTACCATACAACAATGTGGTATACAAAAGAGTGTGCTGATATACACTGAGGTGCCAAAAAAAAACTGGGAAGAGCTCCACCATTTGCATTACATGCCATCACACCCATGCGGTAAATTGTATGGGCCGCCCCGGTGGCGCAGTGGTCTAAGCGATGGCCTCTGATCGTTCGTCCGAACGGGGTCCGGGTTCGAATCCCGGTGAGGCATGGATGTTGTGTTTGTCTTACGGCACTGGCTCTCTCTCCCTTCCCTGGAACCAGTGGCCCTAAATTAGGGACGGGCGACTGCTTATAGCCCATTGAGTTGCTCACAGTGGTCATTAAAACTCCAATTAAAAAAAATTGTATGGTCTGCAAATAACATATATATAAAGGCAGATATCTCTGCAAGCTCAAGTAGTAGCATTCGCAGCTGAGATGGCAGCAGTGGTGGCTCTAGCCCTTGCGGGGGCCCTGGGCGGTTGCCCTGTCTGCCCATGCCTGGAGCCGCCCCTGGATGGCAGCATATCAGGATTTAAGCGATTCCGAACGTGGTATGGTAATCGACGACCGGGAGATGGGTCAACTCCATCTCGGAAATTACCACGAAATTTGGATTTAATACGGTCATCAATTTCAAGGGTATACCTGGACTACGCAGGCTGGGGGGGTCAGAGTGCGAGCCCAGTGTGGTCGTAGAAAAGCACTGGAGCCGCCCCGGTGGCGCAGTGGTCTAAGCGATGGCCTCTGATCATTCGTCCGAACGGGGTCCGGGTTCGAATCCCGGTGAGGCATGGATGTTGTGTTTGTCTTACGGCAGTGGCTCTCTCCCTTCCCTGGAACCAGTGACCCTAAATTAGGGACGGGCGACTGCTCATAGCCCATTGAGTTGCTCACGGTGGTCGTTAAACCTCCAACCAAAAAAAAAAAAAAAAAAGCACTGGACGGTCATGAACAGCAGCGTCTGGCCCGCATCGTAGTAACATCCGCCCGGCGAGCAACGTTGACGCAGATCACAATGCAATTCACTCTGCTGCACTGGCGTAACTACAGGGGCGCACCCGGGGAAGGTCCCGGGTACTGACACTTCCCCCGATGAGGCCAAGTGTTTTGTAATATGATTCCGACACCATCGGTGTCCGACGTGAGAGATTCCTAACCCTCTAACTGGTCTCCAATTTTCACCTTGTGTACTTGTTTCGCTAGCTAGATTTACAGCTGTTGCTTTTGAAATGGACACGTACTTTTTTCATTTATTTTGGTTCCATTAGATCTGCTGCCATTTTTGTGTGCTATTCCCCAGTAACTGGACGATTTTTCACTAATGCCAGTGATAGTGCATAAGAAGAAACAGGCATGTTAATGTTGCAAACTTGCAATACAATAGTAGTAGTAGTAGTAGTTAATAATATCCTCTTACGAAATGAAAAAGTAAAATAACGTCTAGGTACGAACATTAATTTTAATAATGTCTCTCTCTAAACCGAAAAAGACGCTCCAGCATTATTTTGGAAAAACTGTAGCAGTTATATCTCGGAACCAAGCAGCTGAGAACGATGAAACTCTATGTCAGTCTGTTGAAATTGAAAAAGATACACTGCCAGACAATTGCTAAGGACGGATGACAATAGCAACGATAGCAACCATAAAATGGAAGGCAGGAAAATGTGGAAATTAGCATAAGTGCGGGATACAGTAAGACGTGTTGTGCGTATGCAAATTTTGGATTGCCGAACTTGTTCGTGACGTCATAGCGCTGATAAGAGATATAAAGGATTTGACGCGTATTGACCGTTGTTGCTCAAACGCAAAGTTGAAAGGGAAAGAATCAATTGACGAACTTGCAAGTTTCAGTATGTCTTCCCGACATCACCTAGATGATTTTACGCGTGGCCGTATTATTGGCAAGATTGAAGAAGGGCGAAAAATAACAGATGTTGCCAGGGAGTTCGACGTCAGCCACAGTGTTGTTTCAAGGCTTTGGAAATCATTTCAAACAAATGGAGAGTGTAGCAAACGTCACGGGGGAGGTCGTGTTCGCAGTACGACACCTGCAGAAGATCGGTACATAGTGCTATCAACAAAAAGACACCGGCGCACAGCTAGTGAGGTAGCAAATCAGTTTATGGCTGCTACTGGCAAGCAGATCTCCCGAAAAACTGTCGCCAGACGTTTGCATGAAGGAGGACTATACGCCCGCCGTCCTGTTGTGTGCATCCCATTGTCCAGACTTCACCGTACCGCCCGTTTGCAATGGTGCCATCAACATCGCAATTGGACTGATAACGACTGGTCTGCTGTCCTCTTCTCAGATGAGAGTATATACAGTCTATCGTCTGATTGTCGACGACAACTGATCTGGCGTGATAGTGGTACTGCATATTGTCCAGCAAACATACAGGAAAGGGACCGATATCCGACATGTAGTGTCATGGTATGGGCTGGTATCATGATCAATGACCGTACGTCCCTCTATGTGCTTCCAACTGGGACTATGACTGGCCAACGATACATTAATGATGTTCTGCTATCTCATGTTCGCATGTTCCGTGGTGCTGTCGGTGATAGATTCATTTTCATGGAAGACAACGCAACATGTCATCGATCAGTCGCTGTCCAGGAGTGTCTTGAGAGCGAGGATATTCAACGCCTCGTATGGCCAGCACGTTCTCCAGATCTGAATCCCATTGAAAAATGTGTGGGATGCTTTGGGGAGGAGTCTTGCTGGTTGCCAATGCCCTCCAATAAACAAGGACACCCTCATCCGTGCACTGACAAAGGAATGGGATAAATTACCCCAACAGCTGCTTGATAATGTTGTGCAAAGCATGACACGACGTGTGGAATCTTGCATCGCCCTCCATGGTGGCCATATCCCATATTGACATCTTACGCCGGAACGCCTGCGGACGGTAATTGCATTTTTTTCACGTTTACGTATTCTGCACAAAATGGCCTGTTTGTCCCTTGAACACGTTCCAAAGCCTTCTGGATTTCAGAGCACAATAAATTGTCTTTCTTGTAATGTCCTGGCATTCTGACATGATTTTATTTCACTTGGCATCCAACCACACTTACTTTTTTATGCACTATATAGCCGTTTATGATCCGTCCTTAGCAATTGTCCAGCAGTGTATAATGACAACAAGTCAATCTTCGATAAATCGGGCGTACATTGTATCCCGATAATAACGAACCCCAATCAAAAAGATTCTATGTACATAGGTAGTACTAAGAGACGCCTTATTACTCGATTAAAAGAACATGTATACTATTGGGAAAAGAAAAGGTCCAAAACATCACTTGTTCAATATTGCATCGAACACAATGCTGTATACCCGATTGGGAAAATGCCAAAATTCTAACATCATTTCGATCTCATAAACAAATTCTTACTTCAGAGGCTTTAATTATTGAAAAATATAAAGGGAAGTGTTGTAAAAGTAGTTCACGTATCGATATTCCACACGCATGGATGTACCTGTTACATTCTAAAAATCAACGTATGATTAAACGGAAGTCAGATAAACACTGCTTGCTTGGCTTGGTCGATCAGCAGGACAAATACGTCGGCGAAATCCTCACATATGGCGCTATACAAGAACTGTGCGATAGGGTATAAGCGTTCATAGCTTATGCGATGAAGTTAACATACTGTCTTTCATTCAGGCATGTCATATTACATCTGAGTTGATTGCGGGGGAGTGAGAATTTGTGAACTCTTCCACTGATGAAGGCATAATATTTGCCGAAATATGTATGGATGCTGGTAGCATGGATAGAATGTAGATAGGTTCCATGGTTTTGTCATTTTCAACTTTTAACTTTGTTGGTTTTACTTCTCAATAGATTTTAATGTTCGCATTTCATTCGAAATTTTGCCATTTTATACTTGGTTTCATGCCGTTTAATTCACGTTTTACTCAATTGGTCGTTTTTACCGTTCGTTGTGATGTATGTCCTATCGACCGCTGATATTCTGTCACTAGCAGAAGCCGGACGACAATGGATGTAGGCCTACTTTTCAAAGTTGGGGTAAGTCTGCTACTAGTAGTTAGCTTTATGTTAATATTACCAGGAAAATTGATCATTCGTCGCGTTGGCCTCTGATCATTCGTCCGAAAGGGGTCCGGGTTCGAATCCCGGTGAGGCATGGATGTTGTGTTTGTCTTACGGCACTGGCCCTCTCCCTTCCCTGGAACCAGTGACCCTAAATTAGGGACGGGCGACTGCTTATAGCCCATTGAGTTGCTCACGGTGGTCGTTAAACCTCCAATCAAAAAAAAAAAAAAAGAAACTTCTGCTTAAAATTGCTAGTATATGTACGTGAAGAACAGCATTTTGCTACTGTAAGTAGTAGTTATAGATTCAAAAATTACAAAGCAATTTTGTGACCTCGACGGGTGCATTTTTGAACATACTAAACGCATTTCGGGCAGTACATGGTATATACTGCATTTCGTCTTCACCTCGTCTGGTTTTAGCGCTGTGCTTGAGGATTCGCTGTTGACGGTTGTCTTTCCTATTGCCCAAGGACATTTAAATGTTGTGTAATGCAAACCGTTTGAAGTCCGTTTCGGATAACTTTTTTGAACTGCGTAAGTTAGAAATATTTTTCAGTGGAAGAATTATAAAAGACCGACCTTAGACAAAATTGTTCAATTGGAAAATTTGCCGCCCCAGTGGCGCAGTGGTCTAAGCGCTAGCTTATGACCATTCGTCTGGCCGAGGAGGGTCCGGGTTCGAAACCCAGTGAGGCATGGATGTAGATTTTTTTTTAGATTGGAGGTTTAACGACCACCGTGAGCAACTCAATGGGCTATAAGCAGGTGCCCGTCCCTAATTTAGGGCCACTGACTCCAGTGAAGGGAAAGAGCCAGTGCCGTAAGACAACCACAACATCGATACCCCACCGGGATTTGAGCCCGGACTAGGGATCCCAGATACATTGAAAAAAAAATACGGGACACTAACGACTGAGGGTGAAAGTTTAGTATGCGCATCCATCACATATGCCAGTCTTGCAAAATGATTCTAACTATTCTTATTAATCAATATTCTTATTAATCAATCAGTCTCGCTCACTCTTGCAATATTTTTCTGAAGAATGAATTTCATTTTTAAAATTGTTTGTTTTTACGAATCATGTCATGAAAAGCTACACAATCTTCATTGAAGAATGATTTTACAATAAACATTGATTTTACAGTTTTTACAGACAATTTGTTTTTCTCATCAGTCCATAGTGCGTTCATGCGAGAAAAAAAAATCTTTCGACACACGCATTTCTTCCAGGGATACACATAACGAATTCCACTACTTTCTTTAAATTTTATAGTTCTCCTTCAAAATATTTTAAGAGATCCACCCAGACTTCATCTAAATGTTTGGATTTCAACATGTCCTTCACTTCACTATCTTCTTTGGACTTCAGAGCTGTTTTCACTACCATTACTTCATCAAACAAATCAGACTCAACAATGTTTGATATGGCAGCGGTCTGATTAATAGTTTGGACTGTTTGAAGAACATTTTCCCATGATAATGCTGTTTTCAGTTTCACCCAAGACATACTATCTAATTTCAGCATATACTGTGACCATTCTTTTATATATGACACACATGTGTTGTAGAATTCAATTTTCTGAGATTGAAATGCCTTTTCACTAATCATTCCTTCCTCTTGCAACTCAAGAAGTAGCTTCTTTTCGGTGGTAGTTGTCAAAATTTCATCTCTTTTCATTTCGATTTCTTCAACCAGTGACAGTATAATTGACTGTGCTTCAACGAAAGATATCGTTTCGCATTCTATGCTCCTGATAGGAGTATGGAACATTTCACATTGCAACTGCAGAAAAGTAGAAAACTGCTTCGACACCTATAAAAAAGTCTTTCAACATTGAAAGACTTTTTTCTTTTTCTTTTTTATAGGAAAAAGTCTTTCAACATTGTCGGACATTTATCTATTGAAAGAAAATAGGCTTTAAGTCCTTCATACATTTCATTCAACCTTTTGATAGCTGGATGCAACGACAGTCACCTTGTCTTCGAGTGTCCTAGAACTGTTTTATACTCATTTTCCACAAATTCACAAAATTCTTTTAGGGACTGTATATACACTGAAGAGCAATTGAATTAGAGACAGCTGGCGTTATGCAAATGTGGCGCTGTGGGCGGCCCTGTAAACGGAAACGACATGACGTATGCAGCGATCCGACAATAGAAGGAGTGATGCGACGGGAATCAGTAAGAGTTGGACGTAGTTAGGGTAAGACGAAGGATCTAAGCGCATTTGATCGCGGGCAAATTGTCGGGGCCCGACGAATGGGTCACTCCATCTCGGAAGTCGTGCAGGCACTGGGATTTTCACGAGCCACTGTGTCACGGGTGCACCGTGAGTACATCGAATCCGGTAAAACCATCCCTGCAAGGGCCAACTGCGGTGGACAACAGCGTGAGGATGAGCGAGGTCATCGTTGGCTAACTCGCATTGTAACAGCAGATAGACGGGCCACAGTGCAAGAAATCACTCGGCAATTTAACGCTGGTGCACAAAAACGTGTAAGCAGCCACACCATCCAGAACCATCTCCTCGCTATGGGGTACAGAAGCCATCGTCCCACGAGGGTATCGCTGCTGACCGCACATCACAGGGTGCAAAGATTAGCATGGGTGCGGAAACATCGCCACTGAACCCTAGACATGTGGGAAAATGTTGCCTGGACTGATGAGTCGAGATTCACGTTGGTGCATGCGGATGGCAGGATGCGAGTACGGCGCAAACCACATGAAGCGATGGATCCTTCTTGCCAGCAGGGTGCTCTTCAAGCTGGTGGGGGTGGCATTCTCGTCTGGGGACTGTTTACGTAGACTAAAATGGGACCCCTGGTACGTGTGACATCGTCCCTCACAGGTCAACGTTACCGGGATTCCTGGACGACCATTTGCTCCCGTTTGTGCGTCTTCAACATCCCACTGGGGACCTCATCCTGCACCAAGACAATGCACCGTGCCATCGCTCCCGAATGGTATCCGAATGGTTAGATGAACATTCCACCGACCTGACCTCGCTTTCTTGGCCAGCTAGGTCACCTGACCTCAATCCCATCGAGCACATCTGGGATGCCATCGGGAGAGATGTTCGAGGCTCTGACCCCCCCTCCATCAAATCTTCGTGAACTGTAGGAGCTTGTTCAGGGGTCGTGGATCCGTATGGCTTTCCAAAGCTTCCGGTGTCTTGTCGAGTCCATGCCGAGACGAATCGCCACCGTCATCAGGGCGAAAGGTGGTGCTACACGTTACTAGTCAGATATCTCTAATTCAATTGCTCTTCAGTATATAAAAGTGTTGAAATATTTTAGCTATAACAGCCTCATTGTCTACAGGCAATGCATCAGCTGCAGTTTGCACAGCATTGTTTATAATATGAGCTGAGCAACCAACTCCAATCAACCTGCGGCCAAACCTAGTTCTCAATTTATGGTACACGTTGTTTCTTCCCTTCCTCTTACATCCACCGAAGTTAGTATTCGTATTGTCCGCTGAGAAGGCTACGACTTTATCTTCAATCTTCCAAGATTTTAACACGTCCCATATGTAATCCGTAAGTTGTTCTGCGCTTTCACTAGGAAGGTCTGTAAATTCTAGAAGCATGGTTTTAACACCTTTTTCTGGAATGAAATATCGGACCATCAATGGCACTAATTTTGAAGCACCATGGTTTGAAGCGTCAATCAGGATAGATATATAATTTGCTTTCTCCATTTCCAGTTTGAATTGCTTGATTGCAAATGGAGCCGAAACATTTACAATTAACGCTTGTTTTTGTTTGCCCACACGTAAATTTTCTATCATATAACTTATGATTTTAGATGTACAATCCATTGATCGAAAAACTTTGGTTGTGGAAACACGTGTGATACACGAAAGTTGCTTTCTCTGCAGCAAGATTATTTTCCACTTTCCCCATCACTTTCTTGGTAAAGAAATCACTGACTTTTGCACTTGTGCAAGCTCGAGATACAGATTTAGGTCTTTTCGTAGCAATGTGCTGGGTAATGGCAGACTTTCCGCCATGCACTACGCTAAACAAGTGACCACAAACCGTACACTTCGTTTCATTTGTCTCGCCCAATTTAGAAGATTCTTTTAAAAACGGAAATTCAGTTTTTAAAGCGTCTGTAAAATCACACTTCCTTTTCGGCATGTTCAACAGGGCCACAGGAGAATTGAAAAACCATACATTTTAACAGCAGCCGTACAGTAATTAGTACTCTGCAAGCACCAACCTGTTTCTCTCGGAGCAATCATCGAGCTACTAAAATGGCGTGGGCCAAGCGGACTGTTCCGCTGCGGTTAGATCACGGTGTACGATAGACATCATACACCGTGGGTTAGATTACTGACTGCATCCACCAGGTGTCGAGATCACGTGCCCTCCCCTCCCCCGATATCAATCTGCCACGGCTGTGCTTGCCTACGTAATGAGAGCATAGACGTGGGAGATAGCGTCACCGGAGATAACAGTCAGCTTGGGGGAAGCTTGGCGAGCAGGTTAAAAATATGTTTGTAAAAGAATAGAAATTGTAACTCATCGATTTTTTTTCAGTCTTGAACTCTGAAATGCAGGACAAAAAGCTGTCCTGAAGAGTTTTCTCGGGACAACGGGACGCATTAGCTAAAAACGGGACGATTCCGTATTTTACGGGACGTCTGTTATCTCTAGCCCGGACCCATCTCGGAAAGAGTCTACGATATAACATCGCAGGTTAAGACATCGCAGCCGCCCCGGTGGCGCAGTGGTCTAAGCGATGACCTCTGATAATTCGTCCGTAAGGGGTCCGGGTTCGAATCCCGGTGAGGCATGGATATTGTGTTTGTCTTACGGCACTGGCTCTCTCCCTTCCCTGGAACCAGTAACCCTAAATTAGGGACGGGCGACTGCTTATAGCCCATTGAGTTGCTCATATGGTCGTTAAACCTCCAATAAAAAAAAAACAAAAAAAACATCGCAAGTCATAACATCGCAGTAATCCCTAAATAAATTGCTTTCGATAGATTTTGGTGAATTGCAGAAAAAAGTATATTTAAGGGGGGGGGGACTTCACAGAAATTGATGTCCTGATTAAATTTTGGTAGAAATCGGGGTTTCCCGTTCCGCTTTTCCAACAGTGCCCAGGCCCGTGGTCCAGGGCCCCTCATTCAAAATTATCGTAAAATCTAAAGTTTTCAATTTAAAACCACCAGATTTGGTATACTATCTCATAGTGCGTTAACTTAGAAGGTGACAGTTTTTGGTACGGGTGGAGGCCCGGTCCGAAGAGGCCCCCTACAAAATTTTCGTAAAATCTACAGTTTTCAATATGCGTACAACAACCATATTTAGTATCCTATCTCATGGTGCTCTAACTTAGACGGTTTTTGGAACGGGTCGGGGCCCGGGCTTTAGGGGACCCCTACAAAATTTTCGTAAAATCTACAGTTTTCCATTTAGAACCACCAAATTTGGTGTACTACCTCATGGTGCTCTAACTTAGACTGTGGCGGTTTTTTGCACGGGTGGAGGCCCGCTCCAAAGGGGCCCCTACAAAATTTTCGTAAAATCTACAGTTTTCAATTTAAAACCACCAAATTTAGTATACTATCTCATGAAACTATAACTTAGACCGTAGACGGCTTTTGGAACGCGTCTGGGCCCGGGATCAAGGGGGCCTCATAACAATAAAGTACAAAAATATCCGGTTAGTGGTGTATTAAAAACACAAAGTAATAAACGTTAGCTTTCACCACCAACGGGCGGCTTCATCAAGCAGAAATACAATGTAATGTAAATAGAGAGTTCCAGATATTCAAAATTCAAAACGGTAAGAAAAAGATTATCAATGCCAATGTCAAGTCGCATGCACTCGACATCACATCATAGGTACATTGCATTTCAGTTTCGCGGGATTCTCAGAAGCACACGCCAGATGTACGGCAGTTCTATATATCTCTCCTCGAAGGTAAGTATTTCCATTCCTCTTCCTTTCTTTTTTTGTTTCATAAAATTAAATTAACTAAATAAAAAAATTAGAGATAAGTTTACTGAAAAATTACAGGAATATCTTTTTCATTCATTAACTTTCACCCGCTGAACTTGGTGATTCCACAAATAGTAATATTTATTCGGGAAATATCACCCTGCTAGTACAAATTACATTAATGGTTTCTTTTTTTTTTTTTTTTTTTTTTTTTTTTATATTGGAGGTTTAACGACCACCGTGAGCAACTCAATGGGCTATAAGCAGTCACCCGTCCCTAATTTAGGGTCACTGGTTCCAGGGAAGGGAAAGAACCAGTGCCGTAAGACAAACACAACATCCATGCCTCACCGGGATTCGAACCCGGACCCCGTTCGGACGAATGATCAGAGGCCATCGCTTAGACCACTGCGCCACCGGGGCGGCAATGGTTTCTTTGCGTCCAGTTCCATCTAGTATGTCCATATGAGCGTTTCGGGCAGTATACAAAATACATGGTTGATTTCACTGTGAGCCGCTCCGGTGGCGCGGTGGTCTATGCGCTGGCTTCTGACCACTCGTCCGAGAAGGGTTCGGATTCGAATCCGGTGAGTCATGGACGTTGTGTTTGACTTCTGGCACTGGCTCTCCCCCTTCCCTGGAACCAGTGGCCCGAAATTTGGAACTGCTGACTTATTACAGCCCAATGAATCGATCATGGTGGTCGTTAAACCCCAACTAAGAAAAAACAAAAGATTGCGACGTGTCCGTTGCTATCTGTTATGGAGCCGTATGAAAAGTACGTTTTTGATATCAACGTGTCCTCTTCCATGTGGGCTGCTCACAAAATGTTGCGGGACCGTACAAAATCGCACTTTTGTTTCACCGTGTCCTCGCTTCGGTATATGGTTGAAGTATACGCATATACAGTTGGGCCATTACAGCACGTAGTATGGTTTATATAGAAAATAAAGATAATGTTACACTTTTACTCTGCTACGACACATTAATCCCAAAGTCGATTTCGTGATATTTTTAATCAGCCGTGCTCATATTCACAACGTTAACATAAAATGTCAAGTTACTAATGTTGCACTTTTACTCTGTCACAAAACCTTAATTGCAAGACCTTAGGCGTATTTTTAGGAATTTGTAGTCCGACGTATTCATAAGGTTTCAATAACATGCCAATGTTATAGTACTGCGTTTTTACACAGGAACAAAAATTAATAAACAGGCCTTAGGCCTTTTTATCAGTTTTCAGTCAACCGTGCTTATATGCATAAAATTTCCTCAGAAAGTCAAGTTTATTGCGTTGCGCTTTTACTGGAGTACAAAACTTTAAATAGCCCCTAGGCTTAGGCACAAGTCTTTTAAGTTATTGTATGCTATGGTCATATTGATAAGGTTTGATGACAAGTCAGATTAATAATGTTGCGCTTATTAAAGATTTTTAAAAAGCTATCGAGGCTAACAATTATTGTTTGAAGCGTAAGTAAAAGCACATCATTTACTTGACTTGTCATGCGTTCCTTGAGAAAATGACATTTATTTTATTTTGTATTTTACATTTTACATAGCTTGTGCATTTTGCTGTTTTGGCATTTTATTTTATTTTGTACATTTTAATAGCGTATGCATTTTTTTTTATGTTTTGGCATTTGTTTTATTTTTGTTGTACTTGTTACATAGCTTTTCGCATTTTAGTTATGCTTGTGACTTTGTGATTGCATTTTGAATTTTTATCTGTTTCACGTTTTGGATTACTTTTTTGACATTTTATGTTTTTGACATGCTATTTTGAAAATTTTGTCTTTTTTAATTTTGCGTTGTGTTTTACATTCTTGTATCTTCGGCAGAATTACATTCTTAAAAAATTCAAATACAAGTTAATAAAAGGTATAATTCAATTAGTGAAAAATACCAGCAGATTTTAGTAAATGGTAGAATTATAAGCAATTTCTCTTAAAAAGTCTAGCACGTTAACATTGTCTCTGTGTGCCAAAGAAGTTTGAATGATTGCCGGAAGACCGCCACACAGGAAAACTGCCACATATCGGAAAACCGCCACACTGGAATACTGCCACACATCGGAAAACCGCCACACAGGAAAACTGCCACACATCGGAAAACCGCCACACAGGAATACTGCCACACATCGGAAAACCGTCACATAGGATAACGGCCACATGTTTTTCATTAAGGGGCAGGGTACAAATTGCTGTTCCTCCGACGAACACTTTGAATGTGTTGCAATTTTCCGGTGTGGCAGTTTTCCAAGATGCCTAACGACCGAAAGGAGCTCTTTTTTATCTGAATTTTTGGGCCGGTTTATACTTAGGGCAACTGGCTACAGAAGTTCAACGGGGGGGGGGCTATAAACATTTCCGTTTCTTGGCCTATATTGAGAATTGAATTGGGAACTATTATTAACTTGATTTAATGTGTAAACGTTGTGAATATGGCATTGATAGAATAAAAACTGTTAAAAAGGCCTCGGTCTGGGCCTTATGACTTTAATATTCAGTACCCAAGTAAAAGCGCAATGCTATTGACTTGATTTGATACGTAAACGTTATGAATATGAAGTCGGCGGATTAAAAGCTGTTAAAAAGGCGAAGGTGTAGGGCCTATGAACTAATTAACTAAAAGAAAAATATTACAAACTTGACATGTTATGTAAATATTTAGTGCCAGTGCAGCTTTATAAAAAAATCCCACCTTATCGTCCTTTTCTGAATACAGTAATTCTCGCTTGGCTGACATAGAACGTTTTCACGAAATTTTTTTGGAGTTTCCAATTCAATTCTCAATATAGGCCAAGAAACGGCAATCTTTATAGCCCCCCCCCCGTTGAATTTCATGTAGCCAGTTGCCCTAAGTATGAATCGGCCCGAAAATTCAGACAAAAATAAGATCTCCTTCCGGTCGTTAGGCACCTTGGAAAACTGCCACACCGGAAAATTGCCACACATTCAAAATGTTCCTCGGAGGAACAGCAATTTGTGCCCGGCCCCTTAAGGAAAAACATGTGGCAGTTTTCCTGTGTGACGGTTTTCCGATGTGTGGCAGTTTTCCTATGTGACGGTTTTCCTATGTGACGGTTTTCCGATGTGTGGCAGTTTTTCTGTGCGTGACGGTTTTCCGATGTGTGGCAGTTTTTCTGTGCGTGACGGTTTTCCGATGTGTGGCAGTTTTTCTGTGCGTGACGGTTTTCCGATGTGTGGCAGTTTTTCTGTGCGTGACGGTTTTCCGATGTGTGGCAGTTTTTCTGTGTGGCAGTTTTTCTGTGTGGCGGTTTTCCGATGTGTGGTAGTTTTCCAAGTTGCTGAAAGACGTGTGGCAGTTTTCTTGTGTGGCGGTCTTTCGGCAACCTTCACTGCAGATTCTACAGATACGCCCCACCTGTGAAATTATTATATTGCTATGTACATTATTTGAGATGTTTGAGTTCCAGTGAGCATAACAAATGATGTTAAACCCGAAGTCTCTTTTTTTGTCGTAGATCTCCGTCACAAACCGTTCGCCAACTATTCCATTAACTTTGATATTCAAAAAGTGTAGGTTTTCGTTATCAAGGTTCGTTTTTCCATTGTTAGTTCTTCTATAGAATAAATTTCTTAGGCTTGCTCAAAGAAATATATATTGTTAAAAATAGCGCCAAAACAAACCAACGCAGAAAAATGCAGCTGCCTGTGTTGGAATATCTTCAAGATCAATCACGTGACGACATATGGTCACAGCGCTCCGCTAGTTCATTCCTGTAGTAGACAGCGTAGAGTTCAGACGTGCTTCTGTAACCCAGTATGGATTTAAAATTGGAGCAAAGAGCAACTATAAAATTTTGCATGCGTTTGAGTAAAACCGCCACAGAAAAGCACGAAACGAGTAAAACAGGCTGTAAGGAAGATGTTTTGTCCCGTGCAAAAGGTTTGAGTGGCACAAAAAATTTGTGAATGGTGAAGAGTGTCTAGAAGATGCGCCACGCTCCGATAGGCCTTCGATATCGACTACGGTGGTTAATATCAGTACCATCGAGGTATTCCTGCGCGAAGACCGCCGAATGACCATTCAGGAGGTTACTAATGCGGTGCAAATGTCCGTTAATAACACTGAAAAAACTGTTGGGGTACCGAAAAGTCGATGCAAAGTGGATTTCTCACTTGCTCACGGATGAACAGAAGGCAAATCGTGTTATCACTTGTCGTCAATGGAAGTGTCAGGTACGACGTGAGCCACACTATTTGGATCGAGTCGTCACATGTGGTGAAAACGTTTTTCATCATTTCGATCCAGAAACAAAACAACAGAGTACCCAATGGAACCACCCACAGAGTCCTCGATCCAAACAAGCAAAAGTTCATGCAAGTACAGAGAAGAGATATCCCCTTCGACATAAAGGGAATTGTGTATGACGCTGCTCTCCACAAGGAAAAACAGTTATTGGTGCCTGTTATTTTGAAATTTTTAAAGGTCCTCTGAGGGAAAAAATCCCCAAAACGACCTGAATAGGTACAGAATGGTTAGATTTTGCATCAAGATAATGCCCCTGCACATCATGCTTAGTTTATCCAGCAGGTTGTTCAAGATCTGGACATCGAAATGATAACGCACTTCCGTGTTCACCGGACTTTGCGCCGGGTGACTTCCGCCTATTCCCTGAAGTAAAGAAATAACTTCGTGGGGATCGGTTTGTATCAAATACTGAGCCGAACAATGCTGTAATGGGTATCCTATACTACATGTCTAGGAAGGACTACGAACACACCTACCGGAAGTGGATAAAAAGGTGAGACCGGTGCATTCAGGTAGAGGAAGAATACTTCGAAAATATTTATTTGTAAGTTAATTTATTGTATTACACTTCTGCGCCGCGTAAAATCAGTCTCATTACTTTTGTACGACCCCGACAAACTAGCAGTTGTACCCGTTCTCCGGACGGTAAATTAATGAAATCATTTTTGAACGTAAAATTAGAGAAAGAGGAAAGTAATTAAGGGGTAGCAAAGTATTTTTTTTTTAAGATCCGTAATTGTTTCACGATTTCAAACAGGGTTCGTGACGTCAATGCATATGGTTTGACGTAAAATGGAGCAGGTTTTGGAACCCCTTAATTTCAAATCAAAATTGCATGTAATTTTTACAGCATTTCAACGTTTCTGGTATAATTTTATTTTAAACCTATCAGCATTTTGAATAGTAAAGCTAAGCCTCACCTTTGAATTTTTTGGTTTTCAGAGTTTTGTAGTTGTACAAGTGACAGCAAAATTCAAGCAGACAATATTCCAAAGCCGCAATTTTGATTTTCTTTTTCCTGACTTTCCTGGGTATTAGGACTTTGATTTCTCAGCATGCGAATTTTCAGATCACTGGTTCATTTAGAAGTGGTCGAACAATTCGCGAAAAGTTAAAGCGCACAAAGTTAAAGTACAATGTTCCAAAGCCGCCATTGTGATGGTTTTTTTTTTTTTTTTTTTGGGGCTTTTGGACTTTTCTAGGTATACGGACGTTAAGACCTATCAGCATACTAATTTTCAGATCTGTAGGTCATTTAGAAGTGGTCGAACAATTTTCTTACGTAAACACTCGCATTTTCCTATTTTGTTTTGTACAAAGATTCTAGAATGTTTATGAGACTCCCATGATCAGGAATCAGACGTAGATTTCGAAGGATGAATTCTTGCAATAGCGCACTCAGAGGTGTGACCCAGAAACCCTGGCCCACCCACATGAGGTATCACTTTGTTATAGGTGTGCTTATTTTTAATATATGTGTTGAAATTTTAAAATTTACCCTGCTGGCCACCCAAGATGCAACACCAAGAAGGAAGCATCCGATTGGTCTGAAATTTGCGGCATGCGTCGCCCGTGAGAGGACATGCAAATGATTAGAATTGCAGGGCATATGCAAATGATGTGCGCCCTGCACGCCTCCAAGAAGCACTATAAGAAGGATGCACAGAAGGCGGTGTGTAAGTAGTGGAAGTGTGTTGTGCTGCCGGACCTGTGCGTGGGAAGCTTCCTGATGCCTCGTCACAGAATACGGCAGTCATTCCAGCACGTTTCGGAGTTCGACAGAGGACGAATAGTGGCTTATTGCGACAGCGGTTTATCGTACCGAGACATCGGCGCCCGTGTGGTACAACATCCAGCCACATTGAGGCGAGTATGGATTTGGTGCGTGCAGGAGGGACCGACGTGAGCGATTGCCGCAGCCGCGGCACACCACCGAACGAGAGGACCGGCATGTTGTGCGGCGGGCATTGACGGCTCGCACCGCCACATCACGAACGTTAGCGCAGCAATTAGGGTGTGTTGCGCAACAACCTGTGTCAGCACGTATCGCTCGATGTCGTCTGCAGGAGCGGGGACATGTCGCACGGCGCCCATTGCTTCGATTATTATTGACGTTACACCACCGGCGAGTGCGGCGGCAGTGGGCCGTTGAACGCCGCACCTGGACTACGGAATGGCACGTCATTGTCTTCTCCGACGAACCCCGCTTCTGCCTGCAAAACGACGATGGTCGGATCCGCGTGTAGCGGCACCGCGGCGAGAGACTGTATGACGCCTGCATTATGCATCGCCATACCGGTCCGTCGCCTGTCGTTATGGTTTGGGGCGCAATTGGATATGACACCCGCACCCCTCTGGTACGTATCGCCGGTACATTCAACAGCCACTGCTACATCTCCGACGTTTTGAAGCCTGTAGTCCTTTCTTACCAGCAGGACCTGCCAGCGGCCACGTTTCAACAGGACAATGCGCGCCCGCACGTGGCACGCATCGTGCAACAATTCTTCACGGCCCACCAGGTGTCGCTGCTGCCGTGGCCCGCCTGTTCTCTCGATATGTCGCCCATCGAACACGTCTTGTCGCTGATCGGCAACCAAGTGGCCCGACAAGCACCACCCGCGGCTACGCCTGATGAACTATGGCAACGTGTGGAAGCAGCCTGGACCGACATACCCCAAGCCCACATCCAAAGCCTCTTTCGTTCGATGTCGCCGGCATGTAGCGGCCGTTATTGCGAGCCACGGGGGCCACACGAACTATTGATGTCTACGTGTTCCGCAAGTCGCACGGGCCTGTATAAGCTCAATCGTTTCATCTTTGTATCTGTTGTTATGTGTCCAGTAAATTTGGGTTTGCTATCTCGTGTCCTTCTTGGTGTTGCATTTTGGGTGGCCAGCAGTGTATATTTTACCATAATTGGAAATGGCCTTTAATATGTCGAAGATATTTTCATTTGTTTGCGTTAGTTTGGGAGATATTTTCCTCGGGGCATTTTTATTTGCATCTTCAATATTTTGTGATACCCCCCATAAAGAAATCCAGAATGCGCCATTGCGGGACCCCGGACCAAAAATTCCTTGGTATCATGTGATTGACCCAAGTACAGTACTTTTATATGTCGGAACAAAGCGTTTACAAGGCCCGTTGTGATTGATAGGGAAATTTTATATGAAGTTTGTTAAAACATATAAAATTCTATTCAAGAAAAACAGACTTACTTTGCCGGTAATAGATATAATCCATATTTGATTCTAGTTTCAATACATCGAATATTTGATCCGATATTAAAAGAAAATATTGTGCACACGACCTCTACCCTCTGAACTAGAGCCGAATGGAGGGAGCTTCTGCAGGGCCCGGGGCGAAATTTTATTGTGGGACCCGGACCAAAAAATTCTTGCTCACACTAGGAAATAAATCTCATATTTTAATAAAGTCGTTACGTGAAAAATGTCCTCAAAGAACACACACGATGTGAAATTCACAAATTTTGCAGTGACGAAGAATCCTCATCCCTCTATTCCACAGCCGAATGCTTTACCAATTAAGCTACACCGAAGGAATTTATCGTTGCAACTTCTCCGTCTTGACATGTGCCTCTGTAGTATGGCAGAAAGAAAACTATTATAAAGACGAAATGATTATGTCAAAGAAATACGTATTTGCTTTAAGCTTAAGATCAAGACCATAATATGATTGAAAGTTCAGAGAGAGAGAGAGAGAGAGAGAGAGAGAGAGAGAGAGAGAGGGAGGGAGAGAGAGAGAGAGAGAGAGAGAAGAGGGAGAGAGAGAAAGAAGAGGGAGAGAGAGAGAGAGATAGAGGTACATATACAGATAGAGAAGAGGGAGGGAGGGAGAGATAGTGGTACAGATACAGAGAGAGAAGAGGGAGGGAGAGAGATAGAGGTACAGATACAGAGAGAGAGGGGTACAGATACAAAGTGAGAAGAGGGAGGGAGAGATAGGGGTACAGATACAGTGTGAGAAGAGGGAGGAATAGAGATAGAGAAGAGGGAGGGAGGGATAGAAGAGGGAGGGAGGTAGACAGAGATCTAGATACAGAGAGAGAGAGAAGAGGGAGGGAGGGAGACAGAGATCTAGATACAGAGAGAGAGAGAGAGAGAGAGAGAGAGATAGAGAAGAGGGAGGGAAGGAGACAGAGATCTAGATACAGAGAGAGAGAGAGAGAGAGAGAGGGAGGGAGAGAGATAGAGGTATAAAGAGAGAAGATGAGGGAGGGAGAGAGAAGAGGATGGAGAGAGATAGAAATAGAAAGAGAGAACAGGAGGGAGAGAGATAGAAGAGTGAGGGAGAGAGGGAAAGAAAGATAGAGTGAGGGAGGGAGTTAATAAGGATCCCTCTAAAATAAATTCGTATAAATAGTTGTTTTATCCCTGATACATGGTTTTAGTGATTGATTTTTAATGCAAAGTGGAGCAAGTGACAAATTAGCACTTTTTAAACTTTTATACGCGCTCATATATATATATATATATATATATATATATATATATTTTAATTTCTACTAATGTTTTTAAAGCTACTGAATAAATGGCCTCGATATGTAGCCCGAAATCAACTATTATTATTTTTATTTCTTTAAATTTAAGCATCTGGTTTGCACGCAAATTGTTAAATACACAAAAGTAAGGGCCACAAAATGATGAAATTTAATTTGCTATTTGGTGAATGCGGAAAATAGTAACGTAGTTTCAATAATCACTTAAAATCCGCAAATTTCAGTATTTGTACGGTGAAGGACGATAACCTATTAAAAAATGGAGGGATTGTAAATGGAGGGATTGTAAATGGAGGGATTGTAGTGTACATTCGAGTTTCGGCCTCCCCGATGTTTTGAATGTCCTTAGATTCTACTAACTGATATTTCACTTACAAACACGGGACCTAGAAACGAAAGCCGCGGCCAGGTATAATAAGACGCTGAACGCGGTTCCTTTCGTAGCATGAAATGAAAATAGCATCACAGAACATGTGATAATGTGCCTATATTATTGTTATTATTTTATATTTTTACCAATTAAAAAAACATCGGAAATAAAAAAATAAAATTTAAGTTTTCTTTTAAGGTTTTGGAAGCCCCTGCAATTCTGAGGCCCCAAGCGCGAGCTTCCTGCGCCTGTGCGGTAATCCGCCACTGGGGTTATCAGTTGTTATGAAAGCCTTTCCAAGTCTGCAAATAATCCCTTATGTTGAAGCTTCCATATTACTGCAGTTTCATAAATACCTAAGGGGTTCAATGAAAACCGCCACATAGGAAAACTGCCACATGTTTTTCATTAAGGGGCCGGGCACAAAGAGTTCTTCATTCGAAGAACACTTTGAATGTGTGGCAGTTTTCCAAGTTGCCGAATTATGTGTGGCAGTCTTCCAAGTTGCTGAAAGACGTGTGGCAGTTTTCCAAGTTGCTGAAAGACGTGTGGCAGTTTTCCAAGTTGCTGAAAGACGTGTGACAGTTTTCCTGTGTGGCGGTTTTCCGGCAACCATTTATATACCTAGAAAATAGACGATACCATCGCTCTGTCCAGGGGTGTCCGAACAACAATTTTTCAGTTGCTATGCGTTGTTTATAAAATAACGTGGACAGAGCGATGGCACCGTATATTTACATTATTTCGATGTATTTATAATATGTTCACCATGCCTAGGAAAACTGGTACATTTCGTTGGTCAGTTAGGAAAACTACCACACTTTGACAAGATCTCGGAATTGAACGCAATTTGTGTATATCCCCTTACATGAGAAGATGTAGGAGGTTTTTCGTGGTTGAGCTTTCCACACATTGCTCAGCAGCATGATAAAGTGTGGGAGTTTCTCTGGATCCAACTTGAGTTGATACGTAAACGTTATGAATATGAAATCGGTAGAATAAAAACTGTTCAAAAGGCATAGGCCTAGGCCCTGTGAAATAATATTTAGTGCTTAAGTACAAGCGCAATTAGTTGATACGTAAAGGTTGTAAATATGACATTTGTTGAGTAAAAACTATTAAAAAGGCCTAGGCTAGGGCCTGTGAAATAACATTTAGTGCTTAAGTAAGAGCAGAATATTATTAACTTGAATTGATACGTAATTGTTATGAATGAGACATCGATAAACCAAAAACTGTTAAAAAGGCCTAGGCCTAGGATCTACTTAATCGTTTCTACCTCAGTAAAGCGCATTGCTAAAATCTTGACTTGCTATGCAAACCTTATGAAAATTAGCACGGCGGACTGAAAATTGCTAAAAAGGCCCAGGCCTAGCCCAGCAAAAGCAGTCTTGCTGGCCCAGCACTATGTTGCCGCTGCCTATCCGTCAATAAAATGTCCGGGTGGCCAACAGAAGGGCCATCAGTTCAGGCCAACAACGGGCCAACAGTTGGCACCCCGATCAGTTGTCATATGCCACAACAGGGCCATCAGGTATGGATATATCCATCACAGGCAGTAGCTGCCACAAGTGGCCCTTTAGCGGCCCTGCAAGCACGTGCCATAAATGATGGTTAGCCTAATGTGGTCCGCTACTTTCCCGGCAGTGGCAGCCGGAAATCACGTGACGTAACTGATGGCTTGCCGAATCTTGTCCGTCAATTTCCTAGTAGTAGCCATAAAAAAAAAGGATTACCGCAGTTTCCCAAAGCTACATTTTTCCCCCTTACGAAACTTCTGAATTATGGCACTGCGCTGGGGAAATTTTCTCAACAGACCGGAAAAACACCCGTTTGGATTTGGGTGGAAACGAACCAGGGCTGTCGGAGTGGGAGGAGAGCTCTCTACCGACGGGACTCATTTACCACGCACGAGCATGTGCTTGTATAGCTGAGTCAGAGATCAGATCATATGTAGAGGATTTTACGAAGGGAGTGTCTGACCCCAGGTCCTAAATAACCCTTAGAAATAGGAAGCTGGTAGATTTGGACTAGAGCGCCCGAAAGGAAAGTGACACGGAAGTGAAGTAGAAAGGGGGAGGAAGACGCCCTTATTTATTACCGGGGGCCAGTACCAGGGGTCCAACGGCTTAACGTGCCCATCCGACGCACGGCGGATATTTAGTGGATCGAACGTTCGTACCTGTTGGGATCAAACCTGAAGTCCTTTCTGTGGCAGTCACGAACGTTGCACACTAGGCCACCCGCGGGGCCCTTGAAGCTCAGTATCGCCGCCCCGGTGGCGCAGTGGTCTAAGGCGCTGGCCTATGATCATTCGTCCGTAAGGGGTCCGGGTTCGAATCCCGGTGAGGCATGGATGTTGTGTTTGTCTTACGGCACTGGCTCTCTCCCTTCCCTGGAACCAGTGACCCTAAATCAGGGACGGGCGACTGCTTATAGCCCATTGAGTTGCTCACGGTGGTCGTTAAACCTCCAATCAAAAAAAAAAAGCTCAGTATCTTTCCTGTGGAATATGTAATCGAATAGTTCTCTCTTTAATTTTACAATATTGCGAGGTATTTTTCATAAATGTCAGTTTCATATAATTCATAAATTTATTTTTTCAACGTAACGCAGTTGTTTTTTTTTTTTGCCCTTAAGGGAACTTCACTCATTTTCAGGGAGTGTACCAACTTAAAGGCGCTTTCCAAAGTTTTGTTCTGTCCTTGTCGTCTTAAAAGGCGATTGTTGAATTAATATATTTACCCGTTCATGTCACATTCTGTTACATTTTTAACGTTGTATATTTCCTTTCCGTTGTCCGAAGCTACATTTGTTTTAAAGAGGAAAGATATTTTTTTGTACGTCTCGTTATTTTTAGAAGCGAATTCCTCCCAGTCTTGTGTATTCAACCCATGGATGAGAATACATTATATCCACAGAGCGTTGCTTTTTTCGTTTTTTTTTTTTTTTTGCTTATAAATAATTGACAAATTTTGTACGGGTATAATTCTTCTTCTTTTTTTTTTTTTTTTTCCCAACAAACGTTTTTTTAATGTTTTTCCAGGACATTTGTTTCAAGCGGTTTCAAATTATTTCTTGTTATTCATGGGAATTGATTGGGTGCATTTCACAGCTGTAATCTAGTATTTCATGGCTTAATCTGATATCTTCGTCAACGTGGCATTTCATTGGGAAATTAATTTACCTCTCTACATATGGCTTTTTTTCTTCTTAACATCCATTAAAATAACACGATGGCGATAGCGTCGTCTTCAACTAACTGGTACCACGAGAGACACAGCACGCATTGCATCTGCGCTTGCGCAGTCCCGTTGCTTCCACCTGGTGTTCAGGTTGCATCGGTTGCCCGCAACGGGCCACTAGTGGCACGTGCTTGGTGGCCCGCAATTCACGGCGATGCTGCAGGGCCATCAATGGCGCACCAACTGATGGCGCTGCTACCAGCGGACCACTACCGGGCCGTGAGCGGCAGATTTATGCCAGTAGTGACCCATCACTGTCAGCTGGTGGCCAGCAGTTTCCAAACACTTGTGTTTTTGCTGGGAGGGCTTTATAATTATTGTTTTGTGCCTGAGTAAAAGTGTGGTATTATCTTTAGTTCCTACTAGCAGGGGTACCCGGTATTTCCTGGGGAAATATTGCTATTTGAGGAATCGCCAAGTTCAGCGGGTGAAACTTAATGAATGAAAAAGATATTCCTGTAATTTTCCAGTAAACTTATCTTTAATTTTTTGATTTAGTTAATTTAATTTTATGAAGCAAAAAAGAAAGGAAGAGGAATGGAAATACTTACCTTCGAGGAGAGATATATAGAACTGCCGTACATCTGGCGTGTGCTTCTGAGAATCCCGCGACATTGAAATGCAATGTACCTATGATGTGATGTCGAGTGCATGCGACTTGACATTAGCATTGATAATCTTTTTCTTACCGTTTTGAATTTTGAATATCTGGAACTCTCTATTTACATTACATTGTATTTCTGCCTGATGAAAACGCCCGTTGGTGGTGAAAGCTAACGTTTATTAATTTATGTTTTTAATACACCATTAACCGGATATTTTTGTACTTTATTGTTATCTACGGTCTCACACTTAGACCGTAGGTTGGGTGTTGGAGTGCTGAATTGTGTTGCAGTTCTTAAGAGTAAAAAATGGAACTTTTTACGAACATTTTGAATGGTGGTACCTTGATCCCGGGCTTTTAGACGCTATACCCGGGCCTCCATCCCTTCCAAAAAATTGGCGGGGGCTGTGTCGGAGCCACGACCGCATGTCATATGGGCGTAGAATACGTCGCGTGACTGTTGAGTGTCGAGTGGGTGTTAGAAATGAGTGAAAGCGAAAGGTTGAAGAGGAATCTCAACGACGCTCTTCTTAACGAATCCACCGAAGTATGTGTATTTGTGGATCAAATTCGTCTTTATGTTTACGTTGAACAAGTAATCGTCGTCAAGCTGGTACGGCCGAGACGTGACCATGTTGTTAATGACCACCGGCACGTTTATGACTTGTCCGATGATTTCATGAGCGCCTTCGTGTTTCAATCGACGTATTAGGTGTGCAACCTAATTCTCGGCGTCTAACCGCAAGCGATCATAGAACGTCGGCAAATGCAAATAGCTGTGTGCGATAATGGCTGATTGGAGCGCCATCCAACAGCTTTCCAGGCAACCGTAACCGCTCACAGTTGTAGTGACAGAAGGGACGAAAGTAGACGGTGAAAGCAATGCCGTTCGAGAAGTAACATTTCAGGCACTGCCTCCTGTTCGCGTTTCAGCTAAAAAAAGTGCCGCGGAAGCCCAGCAAAATGATCTGTGCTGCTTTGGGTGAGGCTGCTGTGTCCTACAGTACGTGTAAGAAGTGGTTCCAGAGGTTTAAGCAGGGAAATTTCGATCTCCGTGATGCAGATTGTCCGGGACAGCCCCATAAAATTGATGATGAGGAATTGAAACAACTGTTGGACGTGGATACCTGTCGCACACAGTCAGAGCTCGTCGATGAACTCGGAATAACACGGCAAGCCATTGCAAATCGCCTACACAAGCTTGGATGGATTCACAAGGAGGGCCGTTAGGTGCCCCACCAACTCACAGCTACGAACAAGTCTAGGCGCTACGATGTTTCCGTGTCCTTGATCTCCAAATTCAAGAAGAAGGATTTCATCCACAAGATTTTGACCTGTGATGAGAAGTGGAACCTCTACGATAATCTTCAGCGGCGCAAATCGTGGGTTTATCCAGGTCAGCCTACCACCAGTACCGCCAAACCGAATATCCATGCCAGGAAGTTGTTGCTGTGCATATGGTGGGATCAGCGCGGTGTCGTACACTATGAGTTGCTCACACCTGGTGAAACGGTCAATGCTGAGCGTTATTGTCAGCAACTCATTCGTGTGAGTGACGCAATGAAGGCGAAAAGGCCATACACCAGCAAGGGCAAAAGGTCGGTCCTGTTGCTTCAGGAAAACGCGCGTCCTAACACCGCGAAAACGATTTTAAACACAATCACCGACCTGGAACGGGATATTTTGTCCCACCCGGTGTATTGTCCAGAATTCGCCCCGTCGAATTATCATCTCTTTCACTCCCCTCAACATCACCTGAGTGATACGTACTTCACTTCTGTTGAGGAGATCCACACAAGTATTGATGACTTTATCATCTCGAAACAGCCCTCTTTTTCCGCAGTGGCATTCGGCAGCTCCCTGACCGATGGCTCAAATGTATCCAACACGACGGGGATTATTTCCCTGATTAGATACGTATTTGATTTGCTGTAATTTGCTGTCAACGTGTCATGCCCGTGGCCGAGAATTAAGTTGCACACCTAATATTTGCATGAAAGGCAAGCGCGGCGAAATTAACCTCTCCGTGATCGCGTGAAGAGGAGGCAGGTGGTTCGGCTTTGGCGGATAACTGAAGCCGTTTGATTTCGAGATAGGAGGAATCTTGCCTTTGTACAAGCGCGTGCGACAGTAGCTGCAAACTTCAAATTTCGCGATGTCCTCATTCGGGAATTGGGCGTGCAGGATTGAAATGGATTTCGTTGTCACCGATTTCACATCTTTCTTGAACCACAAGCGATCTCAAACGTCGCACGCGAATCCGAATTCTTTTTCAAAGAACACGACTTTGAAGTGTTCAGCTTGCCAAATGTTACGAAACTCATTTGATCGGCGCACTTGGTCAATGTCTCTCACGTCAACTCCGAGCTCGGCGGCTGCCATTCAGTCTTTTTCTTCTTGTAAATCTTGTCTGTGATCACGCATTAGCTGTACTTCATTATTTTCTGCTATTACCGTTGCCTCCTGCACAACGGTAATAGCAGAAAAGAATGAAGTACAGCGAATGCCCCTTGACTCCGGGGACCCTATGGTGCTTTAACTTAGACCGTTCACCGTTTAAGTTAAAGCACCATGAGATCCCAGCAAAAACAGTATTGCTGGGCCAGTAGTGGGCCATTGCCGGCAGCCAACACTGCCAGCAGTGGCCCAGCACTATGCTGCCGCTGCCGAACCGTCAATAAAATGTCCGGGCGGCCAACAGAAGGGCCAGCAGTTGGCACCCCATCAGTTGTCATATGCCACAACTGGGCCATCAGTGGTCCATCACAGGCAGTAGCTGCCACAAGTGGCCCTTCAGTGGCCCTGCAAGCACGTGCCAGAAATGATGGCTAGCCTAATGTGGTCCACTAGTGGGCCGTTAGTGGCAGCCAGCAACCAAGTTTTCCCAGTAGTAGCAATAATAATAAAAAAAAAGCAAGGATAACCGCAGTTTCCTAAAGCTACAATTTTTTTCTACCCTTACGAAGCTTGTGAATTAACGTACTTTGCTGGGGAAATTTTCTCGACAGACCGGAAAAAACGCAGTTTGCACCTGACTAGATTCGATCCTGGGCCATTTACGCGGAAGCCGCGCTCGCTACCGACCGGACTAATTCACAACGCTCAAGTACGTGCTGGAAGCTATCTGTTTGGTATGCAATTTGTAATCGAATGCTTCCCTCTTTCATTTTATAATATTGCGAGGTATTTTTCATAAAAATCAGTTTCATATAATTGATAAATTAATATTTTCAACGTAACGATAGTTTCTTTTTTTACCTTAAGGGAACTTCACTCATTTTCAAGGCGTGTACATATTTACCCGGGTTCATGTCACATTCTGTTACATTTTTAACGTTGTGTCTTTCCTTTCCGTTGTCCGAAGCTACATTTGTTTTAAAGAGTAAAAGATATTTTATTTTACTTCTCGTTATTTTTAGAAGCGAATTCCTCCCAGTCTTGTGTATTCAACCCATGGATGAGTGCACCACATAGCGTTGCTTTTTTCTTTCTTTCAAATAATCAATAAATTTTGTACGCGTATAATTCGTTTTTTTTCCCAACAAACGCTATTTTAATGGTTTTCCAGGATATGTGTTTCAAGCGGTTTCAAATTTTTTCTTGTTATTCATCCACTCCATTCCATGAATTGTTATTCATGGGAATGGAGTGGGTGTATTTCACGGCTTAATCTGATATCTTCGTCGACGTAAAATTTCATTAGGAAATTAATTCGCCTCTCCACATATGGATTTTTTTCTTAACATCCACTAAAATAACACGATGGCGATAGCGTCGTCTTCAACTAACTGGCACCATGAGAGACACAGCAAGTGTTGCTTCTGCGCATGCGCAGTCCCGATGCTTCCACCTGCTGTTGGGGGTTGCATTGGCTGCCAGCAATGGGCCACTAGTGGCACTAGCTTGGAGGCCCACAATTCACGGCGATGCTGCAGGGCCATCAATGGCTCGCCAACTGATAGCGCTGCCACCAACGGACCACTACTGGGCCGTGAGCGGCAGATTTAAGCCAGCAGTGACCCATCACTGCCAGCTGGTGGCCAGCAGTTTCCCAGCACTTGTGTTTTTGCTGGGATAGTATACCAAATTTGGTGGTTCTAAATTAAAAACTGTAGATCTTACGAAAATTTGTATAGGGCCCCTGGGGCCCGACCCGTTCCAAAAACCTTCTAAGTTAGAGCACCACGAGATAGTATACCAAATTTGGTGGTTTTAAACTGAAAACTGTGGATCTTACGATAATTTTGTATAGGGCCCGTTGACCACGGGCCCCACCCGTTCCAAAAACCGTCCACCGTCTAAGTCAAAGCGCCATGAGATAGTATACCCAATTTGGTGGTTCTAAATTAAAAACTGTAGATCTTACAAAAAATTTGTATAGGGCCCTTGGACCCCGGGCCCGACCCGTTTCAAAAACCGTCGACCGTTTAAGTTAGAGTACCATGAGATAGTATACCAAATTTGGTGGTTTTAAACTGAAAACTGTGGATCTTACGAAAATTTTATTTAGGGCACCCTGACCCCGGGCTCCCACCCTTTCCAAAAAGCGTCCACCGTCTAAGTTAAAGCGCCATGAGATAGTATACCAAATTTGGTGGTTCTAAATTAAAAACTGTAGATCTTACGAAAATTTTGTATGGGGGGCCCCTGGACCCGACCCGTTCCAAAAACCGCCTGCCGTCTAAGTTAGAGTACCATGAGATAGTATACCAAATTTGGTGGTTTTAAACTGAAAATTGTGGATCTTACGAAAATTTTGTATAGGGCTCCCGGGCCCCGACCCGTTCCAAAAACTGTCTACCGTCTAAGTTAGGGTACCATGAGATAGTATACCAAATTTGGTGGTTCTAAATTGAAAATATTTTGATAAGTCTTCTGTAAATTAAACCAGTCTCTGAACGAATTTTTCCTACCAAAGATCAAATGTTCAGAAAAATACAAAAAAAAAAAAAAAAAAATGAAAAGAAAAAAAGCCGTTTAATTAATGCCCCATCCTGAAATGTTATGGCTCGCGATGTTATGGCTTGCGATATTTTGTGCCCGCGATGTTATGACTTGCGATGTTTTGTCACCGCAATGTTTTGACCTGCAATGTTACGTCGCGCTACCCTCGGAAGGATTGGATTGGAGGTTTATAGACCACCGTGAGCAGTTCAACATTTTATTGACAAAAGGCATGATACAGCTCGTCAAACTGGACAAGGAAAGAATACAGAGAAAAATATGAATGATACATGAAAATGATATTTACATGAATAAGGGGCATAGCCACCCAAAAGTATAAATACAAAATGCTAAAAACCCACAATGGGGACAGACCTGTGACACTGAACACACGCAAAGGACTTTAGGTCAATGACCTATGATACAATATATAGAGCTTGAAAATACATTAAAAATACAGGATGCACAATAAATAAACAGTGAAGATAAAGTTTCGAACTCAGCACTACATAGGAGACAGTACATAGAACATGAGTGGTGCACATTGACATATCAGAAGATCACAAAACAGTTCAGAAACCACTTAATATACAATGCTAAGAAAAACAAGAAAAGTGAAGAGCAAGTAACATACTATACATATTTACATGCAGAATCACAGCCTGCTGGAGCAGAACAAAAATAAGTAAAATAACTCAGTAAGCAAGGTACTAGCAAATGAAGAGAACAGCCAAACACCAAAACAAAGACAATCTAAAAGAGGACACAATCAAGTCACCAGTAGGATGGCAGAACCATGAATAGAAAACCACCCGGTGCGCTGGGCCCAGGTGTTCTGAAAGGTGTCGATTGTGTGTGCGGAAGTTGCAGCTGTGAGTTCCAACCGGAGGCGCGCCACAAGCCGGCCCCGAAAGCTAGCCCGCAGCCGTCCACCGGCCGACAGAAGGGATGGAAGTTCAGGAGAATTCCTGAGAGACTGATGAAATGAGTGAATCACTTGCTTGGTAAGTACGAAAAGAAAGCAGCAGGCATCCGGAAGGCGGGTGGGCGGATGTTTTGTGAGCAACAGCCACGGATATGCGTGAAACGGCAAGTCCTTGGAGCAAATTATGTCAGCTAACCGGAAAACAGTATGAAGAAGTGGCAGCAAGATAGGGCAGTGGCAGTACATATGAGCGACGTCTCCGTCAACGCCACAGAAAGGACAGAGAGGAGAAGAGATAAGAGACATGCGATAGAGAAGATGGGGACAGGGAGCCGGCGATGAAGGAACCGCCAGTGGGTGTTACGTTCTAGCGGAGAAGAAAGGGGGGAAGAAGAAGCAGACCAAACGGCCAGGGAGGAGGAAGGAGAAACCCCGGAAATGGGATAGGGGGACTCAGAGGGAGCTCGAAGGAGACGGTACAGGGCAGCGGTAGTAAAAGAAAGGACAGGGGCGACAGAGTCACGAAAAGGAAGAAAGAAAGGGAGAAGGAGGCTGGGGCCGGGGACGACGAGGAGGCCGTTGTCAGAAACAAGAGAAGAATAGAGAAGCTGAAGAGAGAAACGGAGAAGGGCATAGTCGTCCTCGTGGGTAGGAGTTCGGGTGGAAAAGAGTAAGTCGAGGGGTTTCCAGGAAAAATCGGGATTAATGAGGGCCTGCACGGTTAGGATGCCGGCACGGAACCATGAGAAAAAAAGAAAGAAAGGTTGATCGGGGGGGGGGTGAACCAGGGTAGAGAAAAAGAGTGGTTCTGCAAGGAGATCCAGGGTGGTGGTAGGAGGAGAACGAGAGAGAGGGAGGGAACGGAAAAGCGCCAGAGCCTCAGATAAAATAGTAGGAAAGTTTGAAGGGGGAATAGTAAAGTAGTCCATCCTGAGGAAAAGAAGAAAAGTGAAGGATGGATCGCGAAGAGAAAGAATAACGTCAAGAGAGAGTGTAAGAGAAGGAGAAGGCGAAGTGACGAGACGAAGGAAGGAGACGATGCGGTATGCACGATAGTAACAGTGAACATCTACAAGATTAATGCCCCCATGCTTGACAGGGAGATATAGCGTCGGAGCGGCTGACCAGTGCTTGGAGGCCCAGATTACTGAAGTAAAGATGCTGTTGAGTTCCGTCAGGCGGGTTGACAAGAAGACGGTGGAGGTCCAGGAATAGGTACAGAGGGAAAGTAAGTATCGTCGAACAATGTGAGCTCGCTGACAGTAAGAAGTAATTGGAGTCGCAAATCTCCAAAACGCTGCTTGATGACGTAACCTAGACTGCAAACTGGTCCATGTCAAAAGGCCCGCCGTATAGGGGTGACCGATATGGGCTCCAAGGATCTTCTGAGTAGAGGAGGACCATACCGCACCCCAGGGGTATCGGTCCGGCCCATCCACGACCCACACCACAAACCAGTACTTTTGGTGACATTAAGCGAAGCGCCAGAAACAGTAGCGTAAAGATGGTAGGTGGAGAGAATATTGTCAAACTGGACGTCCTGGCAGAGACAGAAGGTTGCGTCATCTGCAAATGCTGTAAGTACGCACTCATGGTGCCTAGTGCTGGCAACTGACGGAGGAAGAGTAGACAGGAGTGATCTTCGAGCAGCCAGGAGGAATGGTTCAAAGACAATGGCGAAGAGTTGCCCCGAGAGGGGGCAGCCCTGCCGGATTCCTCGAAGAAAAGGTACGGGCGCCGTTAAAAAGGAGGCCGTCCGGAAGTGGAAGAAAGCGCCCCGATAGAGGTTGAGAAGGAGAGAAACGAAGGAGGAAGGAAGGCCAAAGCCATGAAGAGTGGCAGAAAGAAAGTCGTGGGAGATGTTGTCGAATGCTGAACTCTGGTCAAGGTTAAACAGGGAGAGGGGTTCTGAGTGGAAATGGGGCGCCAGTTTCGCAAGTCCAAAAGGTCTCCCTTTTTGGGCAGCAAGATGATATGCGCTACAGTAAACTCCGGCGGCAGTGCTAAAGAAGTTTGGGCGCAAGGAAAGCAAGCGAGAAGAAAAGGCATCAGAGACGGAAGGAAGGCGCGGTAAAAGGAGAAGGGAAGGCCGTCAGGTCCCGGGGATGCGCGTGAATTAAGGGAGGCAAACGCTTCCCGAAATTCAGCAGGAGAGAAGGCGGAAAGAAGAGGATCGCAGAGTCGGGGTGGGACCTGAGGCAGAGCTGAAAAAGAGGGGAGGAAGAGATAGCATCAGTAGGCACCACCGCACGGAATTTGTCCTGGAAAAAGCGCCGAACTTCCGTGCAGAGACGTGAAGGGTCAGATGAGATAGTACCATCAGGTAGGCGAAGGTGGCGTAGTGTCTTCGACGTACGGTGTGTTCTCTCGGTACGTGAGAGCTTCTCGTAGGAAATCTCCGGTGAAGAAAGATGAAGCATCTTCAGCCTGCGAGTAGCCTCCACGGCGAGCGGATGGAGTTTCGCTCGTAAAGCAGCCTGAACAACAAGGTAAGCGGGATCTTGTAAGGGGATTGCAGCCAAGGAGCAACGGAGATTACAAATATCCTTCGCACGGTCGTTACGAATAGCGAACGAAAGACGGCGTACGAGCAGACGAAGATCGTGTTTGATGTCTAACCATAGACGAAGGGTACTGGAAGCGGTACTGATGAGATGTAGTCTATCAGCAAGAAAACGGCGGACGTCGGCGCAAAACGCCACATCCAAGAGTAAAGAATCATCGAAGGTCCAGGAGCGTTGTCTGGAAGGCGGGAAAGAGGAAACGCAGATGGTAAGCGCCACAGCAGAATGGTCGGAAGAGGTAGATGGATGATGTCTCGCCGCAGTGATCGCTGGAAGCAGCGGTGGGATGACATATATGCGATCGAGACGTGCTGCCGCCGAACCTTGTGCTGGAGAATTTCGCCAAGTATAAGAAATGGTGTCCGGGTGAAGATGCCGGTACGAATCAACAAAATGGAAATCGGTAATAAGTTGAGTAAGCAGATCGACAAGAAGGAGCGGTGCTCCCCTCCTGTAGATGTGCGGTCAAGCAACGGTTGTAGAGTGCAGTTGAAGTCACCCCCGAGGATGCAAAAGTCCCCGGGGGGGGGGGGACTGCCTCAAGCGCAGTCCGAAAGCAATGAAAAAGCGGACAACTCAATGGGCTATAAGCAGTCGCCCGTCCCTAATTTAGGGTCACTGGTTCCAGGGAAGGGAGAGAGCCAGTGCCGTAAGACAAACACAACATCCATGCCTGACCGGGATTCGAACCCAGACCCCTTACGGACGAATGATCAGTGGCCAGCGCCTTAGACCACTGCGCCACCGGGGCGGTAACCCTCGGATGGCATGAATGTTGTGTTTGTCTTACGGCACTGGCTCTCTGCCTTCCCTGCAACCAGTGGCCCTAAATTAGGGACAGGCGACTGCTTATAGCCCATTGAGCTGCTCATGGTGGTCGTTAAACCTCCAGTAATAAAAAAAACTTCTTCAATCAATAAAAAAATTCAAGACCGGTACGTGTTCTAATGAGTAATTCCTATTTTTCATTGTAAAATGATATAAATTAGATTCTAGTTTTTAAATGCTCCAGTAAGGGAAAGGTTATCACAGTGAGGGTAGTAAAAGACAAAACAAAACAAAAACGAAATACCCGACCACATAAGTCCTCTGGTCATGCTGAACACATGTGACAATCATTTTAACGTGAGGGTTTTTTGAATTTACGAAAATTAAAGGCCGTTGTGGAGTTTTCGAAAGATGGCTGACCAGGGCATGCCGAGCAGACACGAAAAAAGTTTGGGTTTACTGACAACGAAATTTGTGTCATTGTTACAAGAAGCAAAGGATGGCGTTCTCGACCTGAAAGTGGTAGGATCATTTATTCCACATTTTTTTTTTGGTAAAAGAATTGACGTGAAATTTTTGTGTAATTTTTCTTTTCAGTGAAGAAGTTAGCCTTGTAATACAACGGTACTGTTCCATGGAAGCTGACAGAATCCGTTAAATTTAGAATATGAATAAATGTTAACGGGATTAATAAAAGTACCAAGACACTGATATAATACAAAGTACATTTTGGAATATTTCAAGCAATCATTTTGTAGATTTTTTTTCTTTCTCTTCTGTTCAAATTCTGTCATGTTAGTATGTATGAGATATCTTTTCTCTGACCACCTGCCGTTTTCAAATATGTATGTTTGTACTTCCTTAAATATTTGTTTTAACTTTATTGATGAAAGTTAGAAGACCGCCGTAATATAAAATACATTTTGGAATACTTCCAGCAATCATTTTTTAGTTCTTTTCTTTCTGTTTTGTTTTAATTCTGTCATGTTGCTATGTACTAGATTTCTTTTCCCAGACTACCTGCCGTATCTAAGTTTTCGAATGAATGTGTGTGCTTCCTTAAATATTTGGGTATTTAGAATTTCATATCTGAGGTGAAACAGGAAAAGGGTAGCAATCACGCGGTAAGGAGCATTAAGCTTAAAAAATGCATTTTGTCCACACAGTTGATCTGAAAACTGTATTAGAAGATGCTAGAGAATTGGGCGGGATAAATTTGTTTCTCGACACAATAGCAAATGCAGAAGAATTTTCAAGTTGTTTCAAAATGTTCTGTCGGTTTTTCATACAAAAAGTGAATTATGTGCTAAACTAAAGTTATTACTGTAAGAAAGGGTACCGTCATAGTTAAAAATCCCGAATTTTTAAAGTTTATGCCAATTAAAATTTCGTTTTCGGGTTAACGATATTTTACCATCTCATCACTTTTTAAATGGATATTAGTTAATGTTTTACTATTTTTGAAAGTGGAATGATGCAATGAAATTTTTGTGTGCCAGGAACAGGTCATAAAGGATACATTTCTTAAGCAACTTTTCCACTTCAATGTGCTTTTCTTTTACACAATAAAAGAAATGAACTGGTGATATCTTTGCTTGACCACAAGTAAATAATAAAAGAAATGAACTGAGGCATCATGTTTTGATGTTCATTGGGCCATTAGCAAGTCTTGACATTTTCTTCTAGTCCATCTCCTTCTTCCTTTATTGTATATGGTGGCATTATTCTGCATTTTCCCAAAGTCTTTTGCATGGTGATAATAGATTAAAAAACAAACAAACGATTTTTGTATTGTGTAGGTGACCCATTAGGAATATTTTGTGAAATTGGGATTATGTGAAAGCAAAGGTAAGTAATGAGTTTTTTTTTTTTCTGAAATAAGTGAACCACAAGTGTGCCTACAGGTTTTCTCAGATAATTTCAAAACTATTGTACTTGTTCCATCCAGAATCCCTATAGTAAACTGCAACAGGATGAGTAATAGGCTGATCATTGTTTGAGTGATTCAACCGTACTTCATCTACTGTAAATAAATCTTCTGCAAAGTTGATTTTCATGAACATTTTATTTCAGATTATAAGTTGTTGCCTGATTTTGGCTGTAATAAATTCTTCAAAAGAAGTTGCTCACAAAAAGAATCCAAGAATGTTTCAGTTATTTTAATAAAGGTTTCAAAACTAAGTCTTTCAGCTATAAAACCCACTGATCATAAGTAATATGCTCAAACATTTTTAGTTCAATCTCTCTTTTCAGTTGTTCTTTGAGGTTTTCAGGGCTGAGAAAATAAACTCACTTGCTGAGATGTCATTTTGGTGTTGGGATACTACACATTATGTTTCTTAAACAAGATTTGTTAGTCCAAACCACATTATGTTTCTTAAACAAGATTTGTTAGTATTGGCACAAATATCATTATCGGCACAAAGATGCAATATTTTCACAGTTTCCCATGTAAGAAAAATTGAACCCATGTCTCCTGATTTCTCTTTGACCTTGCTACCATTACATCAATCTAGGACAATGAAGGGGTATTCTTCTGCCTGTGGCCAGCTCCACCGGATATAGTGATTACAGATCAGGCACAGTGGTCAAAACGCTGGCTTCTCATCCATTCATCTGAGTTTGAATCCCAGTCAGGCATGGATGTTGTGTTTGTCTTGCAGCACTGGCTGTCTCCCTTCCTTGGAACCAGTGGCCCTAAATTAGGAAAGGGTGACTGCTTACAGCCTATTGAGTTGCTCATGGTGGTAGTTACCCCCCCCCAAAAAAAAAAAAAATCGAATGACAACATGTCAGCTCTATCAATTGCATTTTCTGTTGTGGAAGTGCCTCAAAAGGAATTGTACAAATTTGGCTGTCCCTTAAAAAGATTTTTACTTAGTAATGTTAATTGTCTCCCTATTCCTAAATGTTTATTTTGACAGGGAAACTTTTGTTTCCTCATAAATAGGAAGCTGTATCTAGCAGAATCAAGGCCGTAGCTACCGGGAGGGCAACTGCCCTTCCAGAACAGTTATGCTAGGGGCGTAAATTTGTTCTCTGAGGGACTCAAAAATATCATATGTGCGTGACGTGTGTAAATTTAATGAAAATTTTAACTAAAAAAGTAAGTTGTATGCTTTACTATTTAATTTTTTAAAGGCTTTAGTTAGCTACCTAGAGTACTATGCACAGCTAATCAGGGTCCAGAATAGCCTACTCTATTAGATGTGTACCTCACATATGCACGAAAAGAAGTGTTGAAAACAGCGAAGCGAGACATATAAAACGACATGCTGATATGACAAACCTCCGTATCCTTTCCGAATGGACTAAAGGGATGAAGCGCTAATTAGTCACCTATGCTCTGTTGTAGAAAGCCTCCGAGTGCTTAGTCTTGAGTGGAATTTTTCCAAACCCTCTTACAAAATCATCTTATTGTTACGTTCACTGATACTCATTCATTCTATGCTGGTTCATTACTCATTCTGCATTTCTGTGGAGTGCGGTGTTGTTGGCATTCACATAATTTCATGTTTTACTTGACTTCTGTAATTACCTAGTTTTCACATTTTTAGTAAAATTATGTCCAAAACTGGAAGTGAGATTTTTAAAGGATTGTAATACAAGGTCTGTCCGGAAAGTAATGGGACTCATTCAATAACAGACGTTTAATTAAAGTTATACTTACATAACATTAAAATTCCTCAAAATAACATCCTTGAACATCAATACGCCGCTGCCAGCGGTTCTGCCACACCGCGCAGCTTGCCTGGAAGTCTGGAACAGGTATCGCTTTCAAAGCACTCGTCGCGGCAGTTTGCACGTTTGTAACAGTCCCAAAATGGTGTCCTTTCAGGCTGGATTTGAGCCGGGGAAACAAAAAGAAGTTAGCCGGGGCCAAGTCTAGGCTGTAGGGAGATTGGGGCAGCCTTGCCACATTGTGGGTTCGCCAGAAACTCTCAGCGACGTATGGCTCAGCGCATTATTGTGGCGAAGAACCCAAGTGTTGGTGATCGCCGGGTGGAGGCGCGCAACTCTGTTCTTCAGCCGTGGAAGCATTTCCATGTAAAATGCAGCGTTGACTGTCCAGGTGGTACAAACTCCTTATGGACAGCACCTTTACAGTGAAAGAAGACAATGAGCATCGATTTCATCTTCGATTTGCACATTCGAACCTTCTTTGGTCGAGGAGACTCGGGAGTGTGCCACTCTGAGCTGTCTTTTCGTCTCCGGATCGTACTCAAAAACCCACATCACTTTTTCCAAAAAAACCAGGTTCACTCCTCACACGGTCCACAAGCTCACGAGAAATTGACACAGTTGTTCCTCTGTTCATCGGTCAAAGCCTTAGGAACCAATTTGGCGCAAACTTTCCGCATCTGCAATTCTTGCGTGATGATTTCGTGCACAACGGATTTTGCGAGTCCCACGTGCTTTGCTACCAATCTAACACTCGGACGTCGGTCAGAATCCAAAACCGCTTTCACCTTTTCCACATTGTCCAAAGTGTGAGACGTTGAAGGGCGCCCTGGGTGTGGCTCATCCTCGACGCTCTCTCTTCCCTCTGTGAACGTTTTGTGCCACCGAAACACTTGTGCTTTCGATAAAGCATCCTTCCCCGTAGGCTTTCTGTATCATAGCAAGCGTCTCGGTAGCGGATTTTTCAAGTTTAACACAAAACTTTACCGCATATCGCTGTTCAACACTCTTCTGCATTTTGACCGTTATGTGACGCTCACACAAGCTGTCCACTTCACAAGCAATCCTCACTCTGTAAAATCTCAGAGCCAACTGACGAAACCTCGATCGTTTACCTAACATACCCCGCCGCCGCCCGTCACGCCCGGAGACTGCCCTCCGGCCCTTTTGATTGGCCCAGGAAAAGTGGTCTCGTTACACTCCCGGACAAACCATGTAATTTCCTATAACAGCGGTATGACAAAGTAAAAACTGGGTATTGTTTAAGTGGAATTAAGGAACTTTTAAGCTCAAGGGGCGTGATTGCAAGTCTCGCCCTCCCAGTTGAATAAAGCTTGCTTGGGCCCTGAGCAGAATAAATCAATGAAGGGTCATTCCGTATAAGATCAATACAGTTTGGAATCAAATTCTTCCTTGACCTCTCAGATTTTGATGAAACTTGGTGTTCAAGTGTCCTTACATAGTTATGAATAGAAATCTTAAAAACAAAATCTGCCTTCTGTTCAAAAAGTTAAGTATTAACTATATTAATTTTTATTAAAAATTTTTGTGTCTTTAAATAGTTAACTGCTATTTTCTCAGGAACCAGATGAGATAGACCTGGGAAATGTCTCATTTCAAAGCTCTTTTGATGGGCTTTAATTTTTCAAATAAACATGACAGAACAAACTAATTTTTCTCTTAAAAACATTTAATTTAAAAATTTAAAATTTTCAAAAAATGGCAATTTAAAATTTAAAAAAAATTAACAAAATTACTTTGTACTATCTTCTTACACCTCCCAAAGTTTAATTTTGGAATCACAATGGGATCAGGTGATACAGGGAGCACACGTTCCACATGCGTAGAGAAAATGTTAATTTAATTTTTAAAATACGATGGTGAATTTATGATGAAAAAATATTATCAAATTTAAATGCTTTGAATTGTAGAAAGCAGAAACAATCTTATTGATTGTCCCCCCTCCTCTACCAGGGTTCCCACTCAACCTGGAAAACAGGAAAAACCCGTAATTCTCAGGGAATTTGAAAATGGTTCCAAAAATCAGGGAAAATTACCTTTTTTTTTTTTTTTGTAAAAATCAATGGATACTTTATTTTGCCAAAAAAACTTATTTTTTCCAAGATTTCAAACTTTTGCTTGCAATTACTGCCTGCCTAGAATTTGATAGATCTTACTTCCAGTTATATTAAGTATTTCCTTTATTCTCTAAAAACAGATGCAAAATTGAATTTTTAAAATTGCCAGTTATTAAGCTTTTGTTCAATTTCTGCAGGCAGTTGTTATAACATGGAACAATTACCTAGGCACAATGGCTCCTGCTCGAAGAAACACATTTCCCAAGAGAACCAACCAAATGATGGATCAAAGTCCTATGTCTGTTGGTTCTCTTGAAACATGTTTCTTTGAACAGAGCCATTCCATCATTAAGCTTAGCTGCATTGTGTTATAGAAAAACTGAAACTATTCAACTGACAGATTTTTTCTTACTTGTGACCTGTTTCTATGGGAATGCATTTACAAATTCCGTGTGGGTAGTATTCACAAAAGTTCACAGAACTTTGGTACAGAAAATAATGTGCACAGTTAGTTGTTATCAATGAAAAACAGGTAATTTTATAAAGACAAATTACGTAAAGAATTTACAAGTGTGTGCTTTGGTGAGAAAAATGAATGAAATGGAATGAAACGTAACAATTCTTTGCAACATGCCACTCTGGAAAACTTTAAAAACCACCTGGAGAACCTGGAAAAGTCAGGGATTTTTTATAACTTTTGAGTGGGAACCCTGTATACTTAGCCTGAGGACCATTGGACAAGCTTGAACAGGCTGCTTGTAAACATGTTCAGTCAGTCAGTCCATTATTAGAGCTTCTTCTAGTATGTTCAGTTGAGTTGTGCTGTACCATTTTTGTTCTCTTAAAATCCAGAACTGTGAGTGTTCATCATACTGCCTGCAAATTATTATTTCCATGAATGATAATCTCTATCCAGAGCTATTTGTGTTTTGGGTCTAACCTGGATTTCTGCCGCCCCGGTGGCGCAGTGGTCTGAGCGATGGCCTCTGATCATTCGTCCGAACGGGGTCCGGGTTCGAATCCCGGTGAGGCATGGATGTTGTGTTTGTCTTACGGCACTGGCTCTCTCCCCCTTCCCTGGAACCAGTGACCCTAAATTAGGGACGGGCGACTGCTTATAGCCCATTGAGTTGCTCACGGTGGTCGTTAAACCTCCAATAAAAACAAAACAAAAAAAACCTGGATTTCTGGGTTTTGGCGATCTTTCATACCCGGAATTCCGGATGTTTAGCTTTGAAGACATTTTTAAGACTGTTAAATTTTGAGTTCTAATAAGCGACAAAGCAAACAAAAAAATCATTTAAAACGATTCATGGCAAAAGTACTTGCTAAAAAAATTGCTTTCCACCAGGGAATAATGTGACAATAATAATGTCTTCCTCGCCGATGCAGCTGACTCGAGCTTGGCGCCTGAAGCCGGCAGTTCATGCTGTGGTTGTCCGTTTTTCTGTGGGAAAGGCATGCGCATAAATTCTCGGTCATTTCGTTAGCGCTTCTGCTCCTCAATGCAGAAAAAACGGGTTTTCCCTCTCATGAGTGATGTGGGATTGGAACTTGGAGATGGCAGGGAGAGTGAGTTAAAGAAAATGAAGTACGTCACTCGCGCATCTGCACCTACGAGCGGGAGCAGCCTGCCTGCCTCATTGTATTAGTAAGTCAGTGACTTAGAAGGTGTCTTTGTTTCCCTGCTGCAACATTCGTGGTTTTTTGTTTAGGCAAAAGTGATGGTTTGTGTGTGTGTGTGTGTGTGTGTGTGTGTGTGTGTGTGTGTGTGTGTGTGTGTGTGTGTGTGTGTGTGTGAATATTTTTAGGGATTTGAAAGTTTTACACGATTTTAGTTTAAGTTCGTCATCAACGATGAAGTTTTCAACCAAAACATGATCTCAAGACATTAGAGGCCTCAGTCAAAAATAAATTCCGGTGGGATTGGCTAGAAAAATAAAAGACTCCCAGAAGGGAGAAAGCTGGGATATGGTGTTGGAAAATTGATACAGCTGGCTCATGTTTCTGCATTATTTGCAACGTCTCCATACTTCTGAGTCCCATCGCCAAGCCTGTTCTTCAGTGAAAGGAACTCAAGTTTTGAATTCTGCATATGCCAGTTTAAAAGGTCGGCATGATGGCAGTAGAACTATTGACCTTGCTACAAGAAAAGCGAGGTCAGAAGCTCTTGTGTGCTCTTTTATTGCAGAACATTCCCTGTCATTTTCTATTGCACCTGAAATTGTTGAGCTTGCTAAAACCTTAGCACGGGATGTGACTTCATTAAATATGTTGCAGCTGAGTCGCACTACTGCATCATACAAGCTGAAGTATGGAGTTGCAAAAAACCATTAAAGATCAACAGTTTTCCCAGTTAAGACGTGAATATTTCCCCCTGAATATTGATGAGAGTACTAATAAAGCCTCAGAATCTGTGTTAGCAGCATTATAGTGCGTCGCATAAATATAGAGACAGAACAAATTCTCGAATAAAAAAAGCAATGAGCTGAAATGTATACCTCATACTTATAGCAAAAATAGCATAGGACACGCAGCTGCACAATAGTTTGACGAAAACATACACAATTCCAACGGCGCCGCCCCGGTGCCTCAGTGGTCTAAGCGATGGCCTCTGATCATTCGTCTGAAAGGGGTCTGGGTTCGAATCCCGGTGAGGCATGGATGTTGTGTTTGTCTTACGTCACTGGCTCTTTCCCTTCCCTGGAACCAGTGACCCTAAATTAGGGACGGGCGACTGCTTATAGCCCATTGAGTTGCTCACGGTGGTCGTTAAACCTTCAATAAAAAAAAAAAAAATTCCGCCAAGTGCAAGAAAAAAACAAATATGCTGTCTCAAAAATATAAAGACTTGATTGTTATGAGCACCTCCGGTACGAATGGTGAAGCTGTTGTTCCAAATAACACTGAAAACCCGATTGGGCATGCTGTCCACCATGTGATGTAAGTGTTCTGGACGGAGTGCGTATCAGCGTCGTTCAATCTGCTCTATCAATGTCACCAAACTTGAGAACTGCCGTCAATTCACATCACGAGCGAGGATACCCCAGAGGTTCTCGATAGGGTTCAGATCTGGACTGAGTGCTGGCCAATCCATTATGGTCACATGATGAGTATTAAACCAGCTTTTCGTTGATGCAGACCAATGGATAGAGGCATTGTCTTGTTAGAACAGATAATCAACACCCACTAAAGTTTCGGCAAACGGTAAGAGGTGGCTGCTGAGTATGTCCCGATACGTTTCGTAGTTTTGCGTGCCTTGCGGGAAAGCGATATCCGTTGTCCCATTGAACGCAAAAGCTCCCCAGACCATCACAGATCCCCCTCCTTTCTGTCTGCTGAAGAAGGTGCGTGGCTCACGTCATAAATCATGCCAATAGCAGTTCCAACCGTCGGGGACATCCAGGTTGAACTTTTTCTCATCGGAAAAAATAGTCGTGATCCACTCGTCCGTCCAGTGCATGTGGCCGCTTGCCCATAGCAATCTAGCTTCCTTGTGGCGCCGCGTGAGGTGTGGCAGACGGCACATTTTATGGAGCACAATGTTGCGACTTTCCGTAATTTGTCGATGAACTGTGTCCTTTGAGACGTTGACACCAACAGTCCGAGAAACTTGACTTAGTGATAACCTTTGGGATGAAACTAAATGCATGATGGCACGATCATCTCATTTGGTTGTTATTTGAGGCCTTCCAGGCCGTTTTCTGGCAGTTAACGCACCATGGTTCGATAAAGTACTATAAATGACTGCCCTACTCCTCCCCATGGCTTTACGAATTTTCGTTACAGGCAATCCATTTGCTCTCAGCCTCCAAATCTTCTGCACCTCTTCACCAGAAAGTTGACTGTTGCGTGGCATTTCGGCAAGTGAATGTCTGTCGGCAGGTCCGCTGTTTTTTGTAGGCTGGACCGAATTAAGGCCCATGAGCGTGCGTACAACATGCTAATTTGTACATCTCATTTGCATGTGGCTCTTTACATAGTTGTCTTTATATTTATGAGACACCTAAAATTACACTATTTCACTTTGTGGTGTTTTTTTCCCACACAATCTGGTCATCTCGACGGATCAAAACGTTTGTTGTAGGGTTATGTCTAATTAGGTACCACTTCAGCTTCCTACCTATATTCGCATTGTGTTCATGGCGCAAAGTAGACTGTCTCTATATTTATGCGACACACCTTAGTACGGTATTACTGCCAAGAGCAGAATAAAGTTGTTTTGAGACATTTGGCCTCAGTAAAGCTCCGTGCATGCAATTCAGAAACAATCTATTCGGCAGTGGGTTTCCTTGGTAGAAGAAAATGACATTCCATGGCAGCATTTACTAAGTATTGGGTTGTCGGAAAAGTCATGACATATTTTAGCCATGTTTTGCAAAAGTCATTTATTGATAGAAAGAACAAAGATCAATCAATGATATAATGCCCGTTTTGTTCGATAACCTTTTGCCATCTTTCAGTGAGCTGCAGAATGCCTCGTTCATTGAAGGACCTGTCTTTCGTTGCGAAAAACTGTACAAGGTGCTGATTTACAGCCTCATCTGAATTGAACGTTATACCATGCAAGGACTGTTGAAGAGAGCGAAACAAGTGGAAGTCTGACGGCGCAAGGTCAGGCGAATATGCTGGGTGTGGCAACACATCCCACCCAAGCTCCAATAAGTTTTGGCGGGTGATCAAACTTGTGTGTGGTCTCGCGTTGTCGTGATGGAACACACCTTTACGATGAACGAGCTCTGGACGTTTCTGGATGATGGATTCGTTCAAACTGTTCAATTGCCGACAGTACACATTTGAATTGATTGTTTGGTTCCGTTGTAAGAGCTCTAAAAACAAGACACCTTTAAAATCCCACCACACTGAGACCAGAACCTTCCGCTGATAAATGTTTGCTTTAGATGTCGTTTGAGGCGAAGCAGCACGTTGAGACCACGACTGTTTGCGTAGCACATTGTACACAATCCACTTTTCGTCACCAGTTATCAGTCGCTTCAAAAAAGGATCGTTTTCCTCACGTTTAATGAGCATATTGCAGATGTTTATACACGCCGTCAATTGAGCTTCTTTGAGTTCATGAGGAACCCACACATTGAGCTTGCTTACGTATCCCAGCTTCTTCAGGTGGTCGTGAACACTTGAATGATGGATGTTCAATGTGTGTGCAATCTCTTGTGTTGGGTAATGTGGGTTTGACTCGATCAATGGCTTAATTTGGTTGTCATCAACCTCGGTTGGCCTCCCGGACCGAGGAGCATCATTGAGGTAAAAATCACCAGCGCGGAATTTTGCGAACCACCGCCGGCACTAACGTTCTTGTAGAGCATTATCACCGTACACTTTACGCAACTTTTCACAAGCTTGATGCGCGTTCCTCCGTTTACGGAAGTAAAATATGGCAAAAATGCACAGTTTGGTCATCCATCTTCAACTTGATGTCAAATCTCTGCAAATCAACCAAATCGCTCACTATTCCTTTTAGACTGCAGCTAGAACTGCCACCTGTCGAATGCCATAGCGATAACAAAGCTGCGCATGCCTCTAGTACTTCCAAAACCGCCCAACCACCATCGGGTGCCAAAATACGTCATGACTTTTCCGACAACCCAATATGATGATGAACTCTTGAATGAAACACTATGTATGGAAGAAGAAATGGAGTGGAAGTAAAGATCAAAAGTCAAAAAGCTTCTCATCTTTTAAATATAGATGGGGTCACCTACCACACAGCAAACAACTGTGTAAAAAGGTTTTGCTATCCTTTCCTTAAGCATGTTGAAATACTTTGTGATATAATTTATTTTGATCTTAAAACTGCTCATAAGAAAAGCATTTTTTGAACTGTGCACCCTGATAAATTTGAAGCCCCTTTCTAGACCTGAGCATAGATGGATTTATGTCCTCGTAGTGTTGGATTGCATTGTGTATTTATGGGATGCTCTACTTTTATTTTATTTTTCTTGGATAGCACCATCTGATTCACACTTGTACACACAAGACATTGAAGTAATTTTCCAGAAGAAAGTGCTGTCAGATGAAGAAATTTCCAGTTAAAAAGGTTCAATCTACTTTAAAAAGTAAATCCTTAACATCTGATGGAAAAGCTAGAAAGCAGAATATTATTCAGAAGCTTTTTGTGGAACAAAGAAAGACCATGCTTTATATTGAAGCATACAGATCTATACTGCCTCATTTTAACAAATATATTAAGCGATTTCAAAGTAAAGACATACGTCTTCATGAGTTGCACGTACCTCACAAAATAATTTCTAGTCGTTTTTTTATCAGACGTGAGGGAATTTCAAGTTGCAAAACATATAAGGACATACTGAAACTTGATGTGCAAGACAAAAATTTGTAATTATCTGACAAATTTCTTTTTACTGGAGAAGCATCCAAAATCATAAGTAAATCCTCAAAAGGAGACCACACTAAAAATTTTTAAAGATGTTTTGAGGGAGGCATATATATTATGTGCTCAATACTTGGTAGCCAAATTGCCACTGAAGAACTCCTTATTTGTGAACTTCACTGGATTGAGCCCATCATTACGAGGTGAAACTATAACATTTGCCTCACAAATGAGGTTGGCAGATTACTTGCCAAATGTTGTCGCAAGAAGAGAAATGCTGCCTGGATTTAGAGCTTCGTAGTTATCAGATTGATAGCTGCTTAGATGAAATTGGAGCCAACTGTCAAGATATTAGTATTTACTGGACAACGTTATTTAATATGCATGAAGCAGGTAATATTAAGTATCCGATTTTATTGAAGATGGTTAAAGCTGTATTATCTTTTTCGTGGGCCATTAGTTGAAGGTGTTTTCAACTTCATGGGGGATATTGTTAGCTCAAAGAGAACATCTCTTAGTATTGAAGCTTTGGATTCAATGCAAACTGTTAAATACTATTTACTGCCATTAAATTCATTCAGTTGTCAAGTTTTTGGTTCGCCGCCCCGGTGGCGCAGTGGTCTAAGGCGCTGACCTCTGATCATTCGTCCGTAAGTGGTCCGGGTTCGAATCCCGGTGAGGCATGGATGTTGTGTTTGTCTTACGGCACTGGCTCTCTCCCTTCCCTGGAACCAGTGACCCTAAATTAAGGACGGGCGACTGCTTATAGCCCATTGAGTTGCTCACGGTGGTCGTTAAACCTCCAAAAAAAAAAAAAAAAAAAAGTTTTTGGTTCTAAAAATCCATAGGAAGATCCATTAAGCAAGGATTTCACTGTGAACCTTATGAATAGCTGGGCTGCATACCGACAGTCACTGAATGAAACAGAAAACAAAGATTAGCCTACCAGTGGTTTAAATGGAGTATGTGCTAGAGTTCTGCCTCCAAAACCTGTTGAAGCAATTATAATGGCTACTTGTAATAGTAAAGGCTCTTCTTCCTCTTCGGTACACAAACAAGGCACTGCTAATGAAGGATGTTGTGAACATAAGCGTCAGCCTGATAACGTCTCTGCTAAAAAACAAATGAAGATTGCACAATTTTTTTTAAAATTGCGTTATTTTATTAGTAAATATAACTTTAGATTGACACCACACCAGACATGTTTTATTATTATTAATAAATGAAACTTTAGATCAACATCCAATTTGCTAAATATATTGTTATTTTATTAGTAAATAGAACTTCAGGTCAATACCACCTGATTGAAACTGAACAACTAAAGTTTCCGTTAAAAAAAGATCAATATCCCATGAAAAAGAGGAGTTGCCCTTCTAGTAACATAAAAACTTAACTGCAGATTTCCTTGTTTTATTTATTTGCCAAATGGATAATTTTACAATTGGAAAGAAAGGCAAAACTTTTTAAAAGGTATGTTATGTGTGTAATTGGTTTATTTTATACAAATGCAAAATTTTTATTAACATTCTTAGTCTGGTATATGTTAAAGATAATATGTAGTTGTTGAAATCAAAGTTACTTAAATTTCACTAAAGGAATTCATTTTTTTAGTAACAAATTAATACTGCAAGCTCAACCCAAAAATAATTTACTGTGGTGAGCAAAAAGGTAGTAAGTACTTCCCAAAATGAAACCATTTTATCTTTTGAAGTATCGGTAACAGCTTTGCTCATAAGTATAAAAAGAATGTGTAACAGAAATAATTTTGTTGTGCTAAGGTGGGGGGGGGCACACATGTTCATTTATGTCTCGAGTTTATGCATTTGCGCCGTTGGGAGATGCCGATGATTTCAGGGTTTCGTGCTTTGCCTTGCAAACACCCCTGGGTAACTCCAATTCAAATTTCCCGATAGTGACTTTCCCCCCAAATTGCCAACACTAAAAAACTACAAGAGCAGAGTATTGTCAGGCTAAAATTTCGTTTCCCCATCAGCCCCAAGAGCAAAATCTTGAATGTGGTAAATATACTTTAATATGATCATAACACGTGAGTGAAAAGATAAGAACTGAACATTAGAAGTAAATCATACTTAAACTTTAGACATTAGACGTTATGCAAAAAATTTGGGTGTGAACTTCGACCATATATACCAATGGACTGTGCATTGGCAATAGAATAGCTGAATCAAAGCCACCGTGGCTCCAACATTGGGCACGTCATCATCAGACTCGAAATTTCGTGTAAAAATGCTGTTGTGATTACTAATTTATGCTGCAGAACTTCAGTGTTTTTGGTGTATTATGTGAATGCGCCTCATTTATAATGAAAACTCTTCAGGTAAGTTTACTTATGAGATATATACATGCATGATCGGGTTGTTTACATTTCGTGATTTATAATGTGATGAACATTTGCAAAGAATTTGGAACATGCATTTCATTTTTTTTCTTAAGTTACTATATTTTTATATCAATAGCTGCAAGTTTTCTGGTTAAGTAATTGAACTTTATTGACTAAGGTATTTAATTCGTTTCTTACCCATGAAAAATCATAGAACTTCCTTTACTATATCGCTCAGAGCAACTATAAGCACAGCAGGTGTAACCCATCTTTTTAACTGATGTCATGTGATTTTATGTTGGAGCCAGAAATTTTGATGCCATGCACAGTCTATCAGTATATATGGTTGAAGGGTGTGAAGCAAACTATTTACAATGTATACAAAGTTGTTTTACTAGATGTATACAAATATACATCTAGTTTTTATTGAAATACACTCCTAAAATTTTCCTAAATTTTTTCTAAAAATTCCTAAAATTTTCCAGAAGTATGCTATGATCCCTGTATTTAAAACAAAGGGACAAAAGCTAGGATATATATACATATAGTGGCTCTTAATAATGTTAATACAGTTTACCACTGATATGTACTGTGTCTGATCTTCCAGTTAAAGGTATCTGCCCACCACAATTGAATAGCATTTTGAAAATCAAAATCTTCAATTGAAGTGCCATTGCATCTAATCATCATTAAGCTATTTAAAGTGTCACTATTCAGACATGCCCAATTCATACTTGCCAAGTGTTCTGATTTTGCCGCATTTGTTCCGTTTTTTTTTTTAGTCTTGTTTTGCAAATCTGATTTTTGGCCAAAATAGTCAGATTTTTCATCTCCATAAGGCTTGCATTTTTTAAAAATGCAAATCTGCATTTTTCCCTTCCAGAGTTTCTCTCAATTTCTTTTTCATTCATATCCAGCATCTTTAACTTCACGATATAGCTGTACCCAATGCTGTCGATCAATTTCCGTAGCCACTCCCTCTTTCGTGATGACTTCAACTGCCTATGTGCAGCCAACGAGAAAGTTGGCTGCGCTGCCTGTGGCTGCATCACGGAGGAGGAAGACCCCTCCTGTTCTTTCTGAATTCTCTTTGGATCTTATTTGTAACTGTGGGAAAGAATTCCTTCACTGTTCCATTTGCTATCTGCTGGCGTGGTGCTGGTTACAGTATGTCATTGTATTGTGTTGTTTGAGATTGCCCCCTTTTGTTCCTTTCTCATCATCATTTGGAAATATGTTAAAGGTACATAAAACGAAGGGTTATTTAAATCGGTACTCTCAAGAGTTTTTGTTAAAAATCACATAAAGGAACTTCTTATGCATTTTGCTGTGTTTGTAACTGTGATATAAACATAGCACATGGTGGTAAAAATGATATTGTTGCTCATGCTAAGACAGTGAAACACGTTTTGTCATGTAATGATAGCTTGAAAAAAATGCTGAAAATGCCAGATTTTGTGTCTACTGCTTCAGATATGCAAGCTATTAGAGCAGAAATGTTGTTTACTGGTATTTTGCTTGAACATAACATCCCATTAGCTGCTGCCGATCACATGACAAAGTTATTACCTGCCATGTTCCCGAATTTACCCGAAGTAAAAAAGTACTCATCTGGAAGAACTGAAACAGGCCACCTGGTTCAAGAAATTGCTAATCACTCTTCGCAATGGATTACTAACATTTTTAAAAAATAGCCCATTTTTAATTGCTATTGATGGGAGCAGTGACATGGAGTACCAAATATATCCCATAGTTGTTACATTTTTTGTTAAAGAAGCAGGCCAATTATGATGTACTCTCTTTTCTTTGCCAATTTTAACAGCTGATGGCACTCGGAAAATATTGCCGATTTAATATGTGCTGAATTTTCAACCCATGATATCCTGTGGAAAAATTGCTTATCACTATCATGTGACAATGCAAACATTATGATTGGAATAAAACAATGAAGTGGATGCATATCTAAAAAAACAACATTCCAATTTGTTTGTTTTCATTTGGCTGTGTCATCTAATAAACATCGCTGCTAAAAAAGGAGCTGGAACTTTACCTATTTCTTTTGATCTGTTAATATATATCTATTATTGTTTTCATAGAATTGTGAAACGTAAGCTCACTTTTAAAAAAATTCCAAATGATGAACAGCAACGAGGAGAAAAAAATCTAAAACATTGCATTACTAGATGGTTATCATTAGGGAAGTGTATGTCACCTTGAGTAACGGAGAAGTCTGCTGGTATATTTTCAAGAAGAATGTGCCAATGATAAGAGGAAAGTTGACTTTTCTCCAAGCCTTGTTGCTTTCAGTATTCCAAAGTTGTATAAACAGCAGGTAACTGAAGACGTACGATCAGATGCTGATAACAGAAAAAATAAACTTAAATCAGAGGCATGTTTATCTTCAAAGTGTTAAAAAAAATTAAAACAAGATATACAGTTGGATAATGTTAAAATCAGTAAACAAAATATGAAGAAAACAATAGTTGTTAAAAGTGCTGCTTCCAAAAAGTGTGTATTAAAAAGAGAAGAAAGAATTTTTCTCTAAGTTCCCATTTGTTTCACTCAATTTAACATTTTTTGTAAAAAATATCATTGATGTTTTTGAAAAGTACAACATTATATTATAATATGTGAACTTTATGATAGACTCAAGGCAGAACTTACAAATTTTTTTACTGAGTTGTTAAGCAGATTTGTAAAAATATCTGTTATTAATAGGTCACAGTCTGCTTTTGATGTTTCATTTGAGATCTATGAAAATCAGAAAAAAGATGAGGACTTAGTTGTTTGTTCTGAAACTGCAGAGTCCCTTAAAGAACTGTCACAAGATGAGTTAAAAGAGTTTTATGCCCATGTGAGAAAATACTATTGTGTGTCCTGTAATTATATAATTGCAAATTTTCCATATCGTTCAGAATTGTTAGAGCATGTTGAAATTGCTGACATTTCTAAGAGTAAACAAGAAATTTTCATCTCAAAAGTACTTTGTTGAAAAATATCTATCTTTACTTCCTAAAAAATGTGAAGAAACAGATTATTTCAATGCAACTGATGGTCTGGAAGCTGAATTCTTGGCCAGAGCATTTGTTAATAATGGAGCGAGCAGATTAGCAGTGGACATTTCTTTCTAAAGAAAAAAAGGACCTCTCGGAAAGCTCAAATACAAAAGACTTTCTAAAGTGATGCTTGAATTTTAACTTTTCCCTTAAAAGAGATTCAAAGTCTCTTTTAAGGGAAAGAGACTTTGAATCTCTGAATCTCTTAAAGAGATTCAGAGATTCAAAGTCTGTCTTATTGTGACATAGTAAAAAGATATTTAATTTACTATGTCACAATAAGACAGACTTTAGCAGTTCCTTAAAACCATCTACATTGTAAGCAATCTTAATTGCAAAATCAAGAATTACTGAACCATATTACAATCAGCACTAAGATAATAACTTTCTAAAAAAAGCTAAATCAGCTACAACTGTAGCACTTACCCCGCACGGGGATAACTGGTTTTCCAGTTATTTGGGGAGCGGCGCCCCCACGGCCCGAGCTAACCTTGTGACAGTTTATATTGCCTCTGCGGCTTTGACGATTACATCACCGAAGGGACAGCTGTTCATCCAGCTGATGGGGGATGGCGTCCCCACGGCCCGAACCAATTTTCTCTTATTGTTTTGCTTTTTTCGTCTTTTGTTCATATCTTGACATGTATCCGCCTCAGTTGTAGGCTGCTGAGGTTGTGATGAGGCGCCAGCTCCGGCTTTTGTTCCTTGTTCCCTTCCCTGTCTTTTTCTCTTTTATGTTACATTTTCTGTTTTTTCCGGAGCTGGTTAGCTTAGACCTACCTGCATGTTTGCCGTGTGCGGTAACCCGTACAGGTGGAAATGAGGATGCTGGAGGCTGAGGTATTTGGGGGCCGGGTTGTAGTGTCTCCAGATGCCAACACTCCTCTTTGCCCTCTGCTTCACCCTAAACGGGAGGCTGGGAGCTAACCCACTCCTGGTCAGGAAGTCTGTGGCCGAGTTGCGCCCAGACTTCTAGCGGCTTGTCGTTCTGTTCGGCTGGGTGAGTTTGGGGGTAGGGTGGGCATGCCAAAGGGGTGTTCTCCGGGCACGGGAAAGTCTGGGTGCACGCCGAGCGTGTGTCGGCCCTACCAACTTGCTATATCCGCTGACTATCCCTAGAGCCGTGTCCTGCGTCCTCTTGGGCTTGCGGACCTCCGGCTCTCCCTCATTGGGCTCGGTAGTGGGTGGGGAGGTTGGCGGACGAATATTTTTTTCTCCCTCATGGCAACACAAAGTGTTTCCCATGCTGGTAATCTGAAGCGCCGTGTGGAGGATGGGACACCCTCCTCCACTAAGAAACTACTAACTACAAATTGCAATGCTCTGTTTCTTCTGATTCATTCAGTTGATCCGGCTCAGTCTCTCAGTTCGAAGAGTCCTTTCTGGATTAATAAGGCTCTTCAGGCCGTTGCGGGCTCTCCAAAGAGTGTTAAGAAGCTCCCGTCAGGGGATCTTCTTGTGGAGACATCTCATCCACGTCACAGTGCCACCCTGCTGGAGACGACCGTTCTGCTGGACATTCCTGTGCAGATCTCGCCCCATGGATACCTCAATTCCTCTCGCGGTGTCGTCAACTCCCGCGACCTGCTCGAATGCAGTGATGAGGAATTGTTGGTTGAACTTGGGGACCAACATGTCACTGGGGTTCGGCGTATCCTTTTCAGGCGGGATGGGAAGTCTATTCCCTCCCCGGAACATCGTCCTGACCTTTGACTCACCTACCCTGCCAACTTCCATCAAGGCGGGGTACTTGCGTCTCGATGTTCGACCCTACATCCCGAACCCCCTGAGATGTTTCAAGTGCCAGCATTACGGTCACTCCCAGCAGTCTTGCCGTAATGTAGCAAAGTGTGGGCGCTGTGGTTCAACTGAACACTCTTTGGCGGACTGCTCCGCTGAGGTGGATCACTGTGTGAATTGTGAGGGTTCCCACTCTGCGTCTTCTAAGCAGTGTCCCAAGTGGATCGAGGAGCAGGCTATCCAACGCCTGAAGACCACTGAACATCTGTCATACCCTGAGGCCAGGCGGCGGATAGCTCCTCTTCCATCCGGCCGGCGCTCCTATGCCTCGGTTGTGGTGCAGAAGGCTACTGTTGCGGTCCAGACGGAGGTGACCATCCCGGCGCGTTGTCCTTATGATTTTGAGGACATTGTCGCTGCTGGACTGGAAGCACTGAAGTCTCGCCGCATTGCATCCAAGGCGACATCTACATAGTCGCCTAAACCTTCTACGCCGAAAACATCTTCTACCAGCACAGGTACCCAGGGCACTGCAAAGAAGAAGCCGGAGAAGGTGAAACCCGGCTCATCCTCCCCGAAACAGAGCAGGCAGAAGCCACCTCTCAACACAGGGGGTAAACACAGCCCTGTGTTACCTCCAGACACTGCGAATGGATTGGAGGTGATGGACGACACTGAGACCTTCTAGTCGTCTGTCTTTTCCATTCTTTCATTTCATTTTTCATTCTGGTCACGCTCATTCAGTGGAATTGCCGAGGTCTGCGATCACGCATTGATGATTTGAAAGGCTTACTGTCTTCGCACACACCCGTGTGCGTTTGTCTCCAGGAGACAAAGTTTCGCACGACGGACACTCCTTCGCTGCGGAGACATTCCCTTTTCCGCAAGGCTCACCAGAGACATTCCCTTTTCCGCAAGGATCACCAGGACGGCGTTATCGCCTGCGGAGGAGTGGCCGTCGTTGTTCCTTATGGTGTTCCTGTCACTGCAGTTGCCCTCCGGACGACTTTGCAGGCAGTGGCAGTGAGATTATCTGTAAACACTCTGTTCACTGTGTGTTCTATCTACATCCCACCAGATGAAGCTGTGAGCCTTTTGGATCTGGATGATTTGGTCGACCAACTGCCGCCTCCTTTCTTCATCTTAGGGGATTTCAACGCACACAATCCGTTGTGGGGTTCTACCTCTCGAGACTCCAGGGGCCGTGTTGTTGAGTCCCTTCTCTCCAACACGTCCCTCTGTCTCCACAACACCGGGGCTGTGACGTATTTTCATGAACCCACCCGCTCGTACTCAGCCATTGATTTGTCTCTGAGTTCACCATCATTATATCCTGCCTGGTCCTGGAGCGTGTCTGGTGATCCCCTTGGCAGCGATCACTTTCCCATCTTCCTCCGTCTAGCGAGTGGCGGGTACCGTTACCCTTCTCGCCCTGCTAGATGGAATATTGATCGTGCCAAGTGGGACACATTCACGGCTTCGGCCTTTATTACTCCGGCTATGGTGACCTCAGGAACTGTCAATGACGCTGTTGCGGCGGTAACGGATTGTATTGTGCAAGCGGCAGCACTTACCATCCCCAGGACGTCGACTAAACTTCCACGTTGCCCGAGACCTAGGTGGAATTCCACTTGTATGGCAGCTCGTCTGGCCCAACATCGGGCTTGGGGTAGGTTTCGTCGGTACCCCACCGACGCGAACCTACTTGCTTTCAAGAAAGCCAAGTCCTATGCGCGATTGGTTCGTAGGCGTAGTCAACGGGAGTCCTGGATGCAATATGTATCCGGGATTAACACCAATACTAGCCCTAAGATCGTTTGGGACAGGATCCGTAAGATTCGGGGACAGTACCCATCTGGGGAAATCTCCATTCTTGAGAGTGATAGAGGAACGGTTGCTGACGCTCAGGGTATTGCTGACTGTCTGGGCGCCGCTTTTTCTTCGGTGTCCTGCAGCAGCAATTACCCTGCTTCGTTCCGGCAGTTACAGCCGCGGCTTGAACGGTCCAAGATTTCTTTTGGACCGTTTTCTTCCGCAGATTATAACAGCCCGCTGACTGCCGTGGAGCTGAAGACCGCTCTGAATCGGTCCGGCCGGACATCTGTCGGACCAGATAACATCCATTACGAAATGCTGAAGCACCTTTCTCCGTCCTTTCTCGAATGTCTGCTAATCCTGTTTAACAGGATCTGGCACGAGCGTAATTTTCCCGAATCTTGGCGCACTGCCATTGTCGTTCCTGTTCTCAAACCTGGTAAAGATCCCGCTAACCCGTTGAACTACCGACCAATTGCTATGACGAGCTGCCTCTGCAAAGTACTAGAGCGCATCATCAATTTTCGTTTCGTTTTTTATTTGGAATCACGTCACCTTCTTTCACCTCATCTGAGTGGATTTCGGAAATTCCGATCCACCTCAGATCATAATCTTCGCCTTGAGACATCTGTCAGGGAGGCGTTTGTCCGGCGTCAGCACATGGTCTCCGTGTTCTTTGACATGGAGAAAGCGTATGACCGCACCTGGAGATACGGCATTCTCCGTGATCTGCACGAGTGCGGATTGCGGGGAAACTTACCATCTTTCATCGCCGGATTTCTCCAGGACCGGAGTTTCCGTGTGCGCGTCGGGTCGACCCTCTCTGCGTTATACCCACAAGAGCAGGGTGTCCCTCAAGGCTCCATTCTTTCTGTGACATTGTTCATCCTTCGTGTTAATCATCTTTTCACCCTACTTCCTCCTCCGGTCCGTGGCACCATGTACGTGGATGATCTGCAGATCTCTTGCGCATCTGTCAACATGCGCACTATTGAGCGGCAGCTGCAGACGGCCATTAATAAGATCTCTACCTGGGCCTCCCACAATGGATTTGGCTTCTCGACCCAGAAGACCGTTTGCGTGCATTTTTGCCGCAAACGGGGTCTTCACCCAGACCCCAGCCTCCGTCTGGGGTGTTCTACCATCCCTGTGGTGTCAGAAGTCAAGTTCCTTGGGCTAACTTTTGACCGAGCACTCACCTTCCGACCTCACATCCAGTCTTTGAAGGTGAAGTGCACGAAGTCATTGAGTATCCTGAAGGTCCTCTCTCGAACATCTTGGGGGGCTGACAGGTGCTCAATGCTTCGCATTTACCATTCTCTCATTCGGTCAAAGTTAGACTTCGGATGCATTACGTACGGTTCAGCGCGTCCATCGATTTTAAACCCTTTGGACCCCGTCCATCACCAGGCATTGCGGCTATGCACTGGTGCTTTCCGCACCTCTCCCGTGCATAGCCTGTATGCGGAGGCTCATGAGCCGCCGTTATGCATCCGTCGTAAGCAGCTGTCTGTTCAGTTTTATATCAAACTGAAATCTCTTCCTGATCATCCACTGTATGGTTCCATCTTCCAACCGGACTGTGTCCGCTTGTTTACCAACCGCCCCTCCTGTGTTCCGACGTTCGGGTTTCGGATGTCTGCCATAGTGCGCGATGCTGGTCTAGATTTGTCAAGGATTAGTTTGACCCGGTTCTACAATGAACCGCCTTGGCAGCCGGTTCAAGCAACGGCTGACCTTTCCCTTGCTTTGTGTGTGGCCAAAGTCTTCCACTCCTGCTCTGGTGTACCAGCAGGTCTTTGCCGAGAAACAGTCACTCTTCCCGGATTTCGTGCCTGTATTTACTGACGGGGTCGAAATCCGGTGAGGTTGTTGGAGCCGCTTTCGTGTGTGGCGATGCCTCCCATGCTGAAAGGCTTCCGCCTGAATCCACTGTCGTTTCGGCAGAGATGTGTGCGGTACACCTCGCTTTGTGCCACATACAGTCTCGATCACATCGTCGCGCTATGGTTTGCTCTGATTCCCAGTCCGTCATCCAAGTTTTATCTTCTCCAGAGGACACGGACTCGCCTGTCATCCGTGATGTCCGTCGTCTTCTTGGAACTTTGGAGGGTGATGGCTTCCTGGTCCGATTCTGTTGGGTTCCTGGCCATGTTGGGATCCGGGGTAACGAGCTGGCAGATCTCTCTGCCAGGTCTGTTTCCTCCATGTCGCCAGCTCGGCTGCCACTGTCTTTCCGCGATTTTCGACCTTTGATCCGGACATTTCTCCTGGACGAGTGGCAGTCCCTGTGGTCTCAGCAGGGCAACAATAAGCTGCATTCTATCAAACCACAGATCGGACTTTGGAAGTCTAGTTTGCGGAAGAACCGTCGTGAGGAGGTTGTACTTGCACGTCTCCGTATTGGGCACTGTCGTTTTACTCACCGCTTTTTGCTGTGTGAGGTGTGCAACTGTCGTCTCACTGTCCTTCATGTTTTGTGTACTTGTGTTCGGTTTTGTGATCGTCGTTTTCGTCATTTTCACTCTCATCTGTTGGACGAAGGAGCAGCTACGCTGCAAACCATTATTGGCGAAGCCTGCAACATGAAAGCAGTGTTTTCGTTTTTACAAGATATTGACTTTTTTAAACTTATCTAGATTTTACCTTGTTCACTATCATATTTCATTTTTACCACATCAGCCTGTTTTTAACCTTGTGTAAGTTTTTTATTGATTTTGTTTTGTTTTGATGTCTTTTGTTTGGCGCTCTTTGGCCAACCATGGCCCTCGCGCCATTAACATCAATTAACCAACCAACCAACTGTAGCACTTAGTAAAAATAATTAAATTATTCTATTTCATTGTTGAGAATGTTAATAAACTCAATATATGTGAGTATAAGTTTATTTACCATTTAAGGCTTAAATAATTGCATTGTGCGTCATGTTAGTGTGGCCAAAAATCGTGATTTTTTTTTCCTTGAGCAATATGTAACTATTTTTTTCCTGATAGGTTGGCAGCTATGCCAATTACTGGTTTTTATGAGGTTCATTGCTGAAAAGCCACACTCACAAGGAGCAATACTACATGGTATTAGATGTAGCAGCTGCACCATCTTAAAAACATTGCCATAACATGTGAACTTTATGATAGAATCACATGAGATATATCGATTGCCATAACTGTTTTTCTTTTTGTTCAGCATATATATTCGACTAAACAGAGATTCAAAGATAATTCTTTTACCTATAGATGACATTATACTTCGTGCAAGGTATACCATGGCAAAGGTACATATTCCGTGCCAGAGATACATTATACCATGGCAAAGGTTGCTTTAGAAACCTTAACCCTTTGGTCGCTCCAAGCTGTTCCGTCAGCAGATTTTCTGTCGAAGCCCACCTCCATTTCCATTCATTTTCGAAGCAGCTGCAGGAACACGGGCAAGAAAACTGAACTCTATATTCATTCACAAGTAGGGGGTAGGGCTGGGCGATATTGGGATTTTAACCTCATGATGTATCGTCTCTGAAACATCGGTTTCCACGATGTATTCAAAATCACACCTTTTTTCTGTTTTTTAAAGTTAATTACACAGACCATTTTACCATGTTGTTAAAATGCCAAAAGGTGGAAATATAATATGCAGAATATTAGTGGATTGGGAGCAGAAGTCCCAAAAATTTTCAATTCATCTCCGGTTAAGGTGGTTCCACCTAAAATCTCTGCCTTATGTTTCCAATGGTAAAAGTTCTGTACATATTTTCTTCGCAATTAATGTATTCCCAAGGATGAAAATTTGCACATAGATAAAACTAACTTTAAGTTATACATTATAGCATGGGATACTTAATGTTAGCTAAAACATAACCATATTTAGCAGTCCAACATTTGTTTGGCTACTGACGTCATAAATGTACAGGTTGTGCCATCTATTAACAGGTCTGATCATTACTCAAAGAAAAAGGATTGATTTTTAATATAATTATGATTGTTTTAGCAAGTATTAAGTATTCCATGCTATAACTTAGTTTTATCGATGTGCAAATTTTCATCCGTGGGAGTACATTAATTGAGAAGAAAATATGTACAGAAGTTTTACCATTGGAAACATACTGCAGAGATTTTCGGGGAACCACCTTAAATGCAATTACATTCGAGTGCATGAAGACCCCCTACTTTTATTTGAAATATTACACACTGAAATTATTTTGTTATTCTACAAAATATATCTCGTTAAAAAACTGCAAAATAGTTTGTTCAGCAAAATAAGTGGTCTTGTCTTAAAACATTATTAGAGAATTAAAAGCAGTTTTATAGATTATACCATCTATGTATTTACATCACCTTTTTGTATAAACAAAATTTGGAAGAGTGACACTAAAAATAAAGAAGCAGCCGCCCTATTGGTGCAGTGGTCTAAGCAATGGCCTCTGATCATTCGTCCTAAAGGGGTCCAGGTTCAAATTCCGGTGAGGCATGGATGTTGTGTTTGTCTTATGGCACTGGCTCCCTCTCCCTTTCCTGGAACCAGTGACCCTAAATTAGGGATGAGGACTGCTTATTATAGCCCATTGAGTTGCTCACGGTGGTCGTTAAACCTCCAATAAAAAAATTAAAAATAATAAGGCAATTTGCAAATTAAAAAGGATGGTCATGTTTTGTAAATTTATTGAAATAAAAAATATCTCCCAGTCTTAAAAATTTCCTCTGTGTTACAGAAAAATGTGCATTTTCAGAAGTGAGAGTGCTGTCCTCTGTTCGTATATGTTTTTTTGTTAAATATTCTAAGTTTCTGAATTTAATATTAAGCTTGTCAGAAACAATGTGAAATTAAATATATAATTTCTCATGAGAAAATAAATATATAATTTCTGAAATTAAATATATAATTTCTCATTTGTTTAGAAACCTAGGTAGAAATTTTTGAAGTACTGGTTTAGTATATCATGGGAAGAAATCGAGCCCGGAAAGCCTATTTTTAGCCATACTTAGGCCTGATTCAAATGTAACATTTACAAACATATCTACTGCACATGCATTTGTACCGATTTCCATTACAATACGTATATATAAATTTTGAAATTTCAAAATGTTGTATTTTTGTCTGTCTACACTGTGCATTTGAACTGATTGCCATGGCAAAATACCATTCCAAAATGCCTGATCCTGCAGTTAGGTTTTTTCACAGCCTATCCCAGGCCTGATTAAAACTTGTAAGAATGTAGCATTTTTGGGTCTGTATACTTTACACTTGGAACACAAATAAGGAAGATAGCTGTCTAAGCACGAACACTTTAGATCAAACCAATTGTAACACTCAGATGAAGATAAGACGTATCACCGGTATCAAAAGTATACACAGTTAAAAATTATGACGACACGAATTACTCATTCCATTGAGGTTTAAAAGGTTTTAATGTTAAAAACTTGCGAGATCTTTCGAACCTACAACCTTATAGGTTCATCATCAGGCACCAAGACTTGGAACATTTTTGTAATAATTTTCAGGGCAAAATTTCACTGGAAAGTATCCAAGCCTGCTGTTAGGCTTTTCTCTTTTTTTATTTTATCTTGTGCGTGCGTGCGTGCGTGCGTGCGTGTGTGTGCGCGCGCGTGTGTGTGTGTGTGTGTGTGTGTGTGTGTGTGTGTGTGTGTGTGTGTGTGTGTGTGTGTGTGCACGCGCGCGCTTAACTTAGACCAGACAAAAAAAGGAAAAAAAAGCTGAATGCTTCCCAATTGATCTGGATGTTGTAATGCTTATACAATGGTTGGTTCACCAAGAATCAAAGCCAAGCATTCACCACCGACTTCTTTGCGAAACCACTCGAGCCCAGTTGCAGAATTTTGCTAAGCTGTCTGCAACACACATTTTAAACCCAAAATTAGTCTGCGGACACTCGTCCCAATATATATGTCTGTATATATGTCTGTCTTTTATTCCTTGCCACAGTCGGCAAGCTTTGATCAGCTGTTGTTTTACTTTTGAGGGCTTATCTGGCCCAATTTTAGAATTAATATGCATTAAGATTTTTTGCTGCTCAGTGAATCTCTAAATTTTGACTGAATTCTGTTTTCTGTGCTAAAGCCACATTCACATGGTACGTTTCTTAAACGCAACAGTTAAAGCAGAATCTTTTGACACTAATGGAAATGTGTGCTTATAAAATTCTTAGAAAACTTTGGACATTGGCACATGTACTCTACATTTTTTTCAGCTATGTTTTATTAGTGAATATTCCATAACTGCATTTTCATTCATTTAAAAAATGGTCTGCCAAGCTTTTCGTCTACCAGAACGTGTGTGTGTGTGTGTGTGTGTGTGTGTGTGTGTGTGTGTGTGTGTGTGTTGCTTCAGAGATTCAAGCTCTACACACTCAAACTTCAAAAAAGAGTTCCATTGTGGAGGAAGGAAATCTGCAATCTATCTCAATCACAAATGATAAAATGAACCTTAACTGGACTTTGTGATGTGCAAGTTTAGTACTACAAGGGTCAACTAATTTATTATTTTAGAACATGTTTCCCTTCAGCTCTGAAAAAAAAATAATCTTGAATTCTATGTATGAGATGTTTGCAGTTCACATAATTGAGACTTGGTTGATTCAACCATTCTTCTGATATGATGAATGGGCAGTTTTTCCATTTGCAACTATTTATGGAGGAAAAATGACATTTGATTCAGGACACTGGGAAGATCGCAAAAAAAAAAAAAAAAAAAAAAATTACGATTACGGAAAAATCTTTCCTCCATCTGCCTTCGGAAAATTTTCCTCCATTTTCAAGCTGAAACACAAGCAGTTATTGAACAAAATTATTTTACAACATTCAGCAGAGGGAATAATGCGCGAGGAAATAATTACAATTACAAATTAAATCTGCCGTTCGTCTAACTTCACTTTTCGAAAGTAATTATCTTTAGTTTCGAGAACGATGCAAATGATGTCAACAAAAGTCAGAGTTTCTCGAATCTGCGGAAGAAACTTGTACCTAAAGTTTACATGGAAACTTTTGCTCCGCAGAACTTCCGATATCGGAAATTGTTGTCTACACTTTCAAGATAAAATACAAACATTTATGCAATAAATTGATATTTAGTAACAATACTAGACAGAGGAAACTTCGCGAGAAAAAGAAATGACGATTGCGGGAAAATATTTCAGTCCATTTAACTTTTGTTTTCGGAAGTTCTGAAAAACGTTATTCTGTTCCCCAGACGGAAAACGACCCCCCCCCACACACACGCACTAATCCTCCCCCAAAAAAACATTTTCAGTTTTTATTTTTGCATTGATCTCGAGTATAACCGAAATATGGCGAAAAAGAGGAATTCCGCAAATCCGAGGAAGTATCTCGTGCTTGATTCCTAACAGTCCGCGATATGTAAAGCGAACTGCTCATGTAGCTACATATGGAAGCCGATTCATGTGTCCATAAACTGATTATGTTCCCAACATGAACGACTTATTCAATTGCATATTCGGAACTCTGAACGGTCGTTTTCTAGCGCACATATATATATTTTTTTTTACGAAGGATACGTTTTTAACACGCAAATTTTGCGAGTAGTCCAAAAACAGACCCAATATATATATATATATATATATATATATATATATTAAAATTTCTTCAGGCGGGAGGCGGGTAACAACTTTATTTCAGCGGGAGTTTATATTTTTCTGCGGGAATCCCGCCTTGAATTTTAACCCCTGATACAATAATCAGGAAGTTTCTTCTAAAGAAAAAAAAAATCCTTTGTAGAAATAAAATATTTCGGAAAAAACTTCCTGATTACAGTGTTGTATTTATACTATGCTGTAATCAGGAATTTCAGGGTGCAAAATTTTCTGTCGCCCACTTGCCACTGCCGATCAAAAATAAATTTTTGGCAAGGAAAAAATAAATTTCAGGTGTTTTCTATTCAACTTCGTCAAAAATATGTTGCTGATGTCCGGCGGGTCCCATTTGTTTACGCTTGTACGGCTGTCATAGGTGAGAGTTATTACCCATATCTACGCCCCGCCCCGCCCCATACGGGAGAGAGCGCAGTTGAGGACACAAGTAGAAAAATGAAAGAACAGTATCCTATAGTTTATTTGCATTTTGACTGAAGCGCGAACTCAATCCATCACTTACTGTCGCATCGGTAACGATCAGGGAGCGATTTCATCTTTTTTGCTCACTAGCAAATTTTGCTAGTGACCAAACAGTTTGCTAGCAAAACGTTTGCATAACTAGCAAGTAAAACTAAATCACATCGTAACTTATTTTCTAATAAAGTTACACATGAATTTAAATATGTGTATAAATATTTTGACTTATCTAAGATTCTATTCATTATTCAAAAAGGTAAGTTTAGTGACTATCTTTATTATTAATTTCTAACAAACTCTCATACCACATGAATATATTTCACTGACATTCTAATTCAGATTTCTTCCCATATGGTTTACGCTCAGGGTGTCTGACTTTGTCATCATACCACTTTATAAAACTGCTGACTGTGGATTAAAAATCTCTTCTTGTGGCCCTTCTATTTCAATTGTCATCAGAGCATTTAAAGTTTCAACAGACAAATTGTTCCTCCAATCCCCTTGTATTCTTTTTAAAAAACTGAATCCCACCTCACAACATGCAGTACTAAGTGGAAGTATCGCACAAATTTCTGCTAAACTTCTACACACTTCATATCTGCCAACTACCACACAATGCTAGTTTCTGCGGAATTAGTTGTCTGACTACGGAACTCACTATCAAAACTACGGATTCTACAAATTTTCATTTTGTTTCAAATTTTTCTTTTGCTATTGTTTTTATGATATACACGATATTCTTACAGGGATTCACGGAATCCCGCTTTTTTTTTTTGTCATCAGTTAGATCATTCTGAAGATCGATATTTGGGGGGGGTCGTTTTCCATCTGGAGACGAAATTTCGTGCTTCAAAACTTTCGAACACAGTAGTGAAACGGAGTAAGAAAATTTTGCCGTAATCGCAAATTTTTCTCCCCAATTTTGTCTTTGTGTCCGCTTTTCTTGTTAAATATCATTTTATTGCATAAATGTTTGCATTTTAGCTTGAAACTGTGGAGAACAATTTGCAAAAACGGAATTTGGCTGCTGCAAAATTTTTCTGTAATCTTCAGGCATGAGATTCTTCCGCGAATTCAAGGAATTCCTGCTTTTTTGTTATTATTGGAATTCCGTCTTTACGAAACTAGAAAACGAAAGGTCGACGGAATTCGGATTTTTTCTGTAATCATAATTTTTTTTTTCTCTCACGATGTTGCCTCTGTCAGGTATTATTGCTCATTACCATTTTACTGGATAAATATTTGTATTTCAGCTTGAAAATACAAGGAAAATTTCCAAAACCAGAAGTCAGACGAAGCAAAAGTTACTTCCGTAATCGTCTGCCCCCTCCTCCACGAACACATTTCGTAAAAAAGCGTCTATCTATGCCACGCAATAAGGCTAGTTACTATGGATAAGACTTTTGCCAGTGTTGGCAGGCTATTTTCCAGTAACATTTTGGTTTGCTTCGTTCGGTTTTGTCTACCATCCGAATAAGTGGAATTATTCTTGCTTATTCATCACTGATCAATAGAGCGCAGTATTTGATGTATGCACGACTATCAAGACTTGTGGAAGTAGGCGATCGCTTGGCTTAGGGTACGACAGGAGTTGAGGACAAAGTTCGTGGGGCAAAAGAAGGGAGGGTGGCAGAGCAGGTGGTCAAACAACTGATCCATCCCAGAGCTCTGGGTTGCCACAGCAACTATTGCCGACGTCACGTTCAGTTTCTGTAATAGACCAATGAGGGCACGATGAAGAGGAGTTTCAATGCGCTTCTACGACAGTTTGGAAGGGATGAAAGATATGGAGAGGATGGGTATTAAGTGTCGAAAGGAAATTGGCGAAAGAGAATCGCTGATCGTCGCTGTTTTAACAAGTGATAATAGAAACTGTTATGTAAACTTCGTGGATTAATAATGATTTTTTGGTTACTTTAAATAAAGAAATTACCTTACTAGCAATATTTGCTACTGCGATTTTTTTTTCACTAGCAAATTTGATTTTTCACTAGCTATTTGCTAGTCGGTGAAATCGCGCCCTGGTAACGATAAAAGATGTTAGGCTTAGACAGTCGTGACGCATTTTGTAAAAAATACGGTACCTGGGCTTTGCTATGCGAAATATGAAAGTTTTGTTATGAAATAAGAATTGAGGGGTGTATATGGACTGGAGAAATATTTTTGTGTTTGCGAGTGAACAATTCTGAGGGAGCAGTCTCCTGCTTCCTCAGAAATTGTGACTTCGCTCTTTCCAGGCTATCTGATAGCTGCGTGTCCCGTCCCCTAGAGAGCCAACATTAAGCCCTGCAACATTTCACCCTCGAGAACGGAGTCCCCTCGTAATCCCATCCCCCCACCCGCTATGGTTACGGTTGTGCTGAGATGTGCCCCCTTTTTTTTTTTTTTTTTTTTTGGTGCGAATTATATCGGAAAAGAAAAGAGTAAATTGATCTGCAAGATTTTTTGAGCGATCCGCGACGACCGTCGCCGCAGCGCACTGTTTCTGCGACCGGACACTCAAGTACGTCGACTTGTGGATCAAGTTCTCCTTGGCATTGATGATGAAAGCCTGATCATCATCCGTACGACGTGGCAACTGCTGCACCATTCTGTTGACATCCACTGGAACATTTATCACTTGGCCAATGATTCCATTGTTGCCCTTGTAGCGAAGTTGACGGATCTGCGTGAATGGAAGCCTCTGAGAAATCAATCTGGTACTTATCGGTTCCCACAGTGGCAAACCGATCGGTTTCGGTGGGTACTTGAAACCGTTCGATCGCAGCAACTTCGGAATCTGGTTGCCGTCCAATGATTTATGACACGCACTGCACAACTTGAACTCCGCTACATTCTTGCCAGGAAACGTGTTGTTGATAAAATCCACATGTTTTCGCTTTACTGGCTTCAAATCCTTCAGAAACCACAGTCGCAAACTCCGCACAAATGACCGACCGGATTGCTCACAAATGTGTTCTCAAACCGTTCACTTGCTGATCTCCAACACTTCTCAAACTGCGCCAATCTCTCGAAATCCACTTCCATTTCGTCATTTTTGTGTTCCGAAGCATGGGCAGAATCTTTTTCATGCTCCACGTCAATGGGCTCGCACGCTGCAGTAATTTTCTTTCGCTCCCGATACTTTCTCATGTGTTCTGCCGTGAACATTGTGATGTTTATCGAAAGGCGACTAGTTGCTCTTCCCCGTAGACTGCATTTGATGTATTTCTGCTTGGCTTTTTGATGAGTATATGCCGACACTGAAATTTTTAAAAATTTTCAGCTGCGATCTAAAGTTTCACAACCAACACTGTATTCGATTTCACTTCTAATGTCTTAAATTGCCAGATCTCAACATTAGCTTTAATTTGAGCCAAATTTCGACGTCATAGCGTTTCACAGTCCAGAGTTATTAAATTTGAAGTTTGTACAGCCAAGCGGACCCCCCCCCCCGCGCTTATCTCTGTGCGGTAACTCAAGGTCACTAACAAATCTTTGTTCTCTTAGCTATCGAATGACACTAGGTTGGTTTGGCTCACGTTGATAATATAGAAATTATTAGACCGAACTCGCCATTTATTTCGCAATGCTCAACTTTCCATACTGGCCACCTAGTACTGGCTTGATTTTAAAGACTATCGTGTCGAAAAAACCCTGCCTCATACTTCCTATCGTTCCTAAGCTATGGTGAATTTCCAAGATCCAACGCATGGAACACGCTGCCTTTTAATAGCATCGTTGATGCCCAGAGGCCCAATAAGAAACCTGTTTAAACATAGTGTCTGCATCAAGATAGCACTCTAGGCCGGATGGGATCGCTCGCAAAGCTAGTATGATGTCCACGATTGCTCGGCTGGCGTGCGAATCTCCGATGAGCAATCCCCTGATGTAGCATCTGTAACGAGACATCGTGAGAAACTACACTTGAGATGCGCGCGTGCACAAGAATAAGCCAATGTTCACATGCCTTGGACTAGGAAAACCGGTTTGAACAATAGTGCTTGGTCACTGCTCGTTGGCGCACGGTGGCGATTACATTGCGAGCATTTACATCACAGTGGTGATGAATCGTAATTTCATCAGTCGAAACACCATAACATCAATGTTAAATTCACACCTGTTTTGTTTCGATACATTGCCGAGTCCTAGTGAGGGGATAAGTTGGACAAAATAGTTGCTCACCTTGGGAAAAAAATCCATTTGTTGTCGTTGGCTACTGTACTAAAAAAATTACTAGCCACTACAAAATATCTGGTCGCCATTTGGCGACTGGTGACTGACATTCGTAAGGCCTGACTGTAGCGTGTCGATCGGCCCTCACTCACCTTTGAAGCCGACGTTCACCTCTCACATCAATGGCATGTGGTGCTCTGAAGTTTCCACATGGCTAATTCGCAGTGGTGCCATTTCTCCAATCGCGATACACTTTAGCCACAGCAGATCGCGAACAGTTCACAAACTGTGTTATTTCAGAAATACTGCCACCCTTCACCCAAAAGCCGATAATCATCCCTTTTTGCAAATATGATAAATCACTCCTTTTATCCACGACAGCAACGAGTGATATGTTTTCAGAATGCTTGCACCTTATATACCTTCCAAGCCAGCTCACGACACGTGCCTTCTTTCATTGGCTATGAGCTGTTGACGTCAAAAGTAGGTGGTGGTCACAATAATGTAACTCGACTGTGTAGCATTGTTGATGTGAGAAGCTGCTTTAATGGTAAGGTAAGAAATTGAACTTTAAAAGCTGAAATTTGGTGAGTCCCGAAAGCAACACTATTACCTATCATGTTTTATTTTTATTTTTTTAAAGATGGGGATAGTGTGATATAGAAATTATTTATAGATATGAACTTGCCTTCTAATTACCACTGTTTTGCTGAATTTTTTTGTAGTGCTGATTCATTTTATGAAAACAATCCAGAAGAATGGACAGATGAAAGATTGAGAACCCCAAGAGGTAGTGGAATATATTCCATATTATACAGTGCTGGACACTTGCTAAGGACGGATCATAAACGGCTATATAGCGCATAAAAAAAGTAAGTGTGGTTGGATGCCAAGTGAAATAAAATGTCAGAATGCCAGGACATTACAAGAAAGACAATTTATTGTGCTCTGAAATCCAGAAGGCTTTGGAACGTGTTCAAGGGACAAACAGGCCATTTTGTGCAGAATACGTAAATGTGAAAAAAATGCAATTACCGTCCGCAGGCGTTCCGGCGTAAGATGTCAATACGGGATATGGCCACCATGGAGGGCGATGCAAGATTCCACACGTCATGTCATGCTTTGCACAACATTATCAAGCAGCTGTTAGGGTAATTTATCCCATTCCTTTGTCAGTGCATGGATGAGGGTGTCCTTGTTTATTGGAGGGCATTGGCGACCAGCAAGACTCCTCCCCAAAGCATCCCACACATTTTCAATGGGATTCAGATCTGGAGAACGTGCTGGCCATACGAGGCGTTGAATATCCTCGCTCTCAAGACTCTCCTGGACAGCGACTGTTCGATGACATGTTGCGTTGTCGTCCATGAAAATGAATCTAGCACCACGGAACATGCAAACATGAAGTAGCAGAACATCATTAATGTATCGTTGGCCAGTCATAGTCCCAGTTGGAAGCACATAGAGGGACGTACGGCCATTGATCATGATGCCAGCCCATACCATGACACTACATGTCGGATATCGGTCCCTTTCCTGTATGTTTGCTGGGCAATATGCAGTACCACTATCACGCCAGATCAGTCGTCATCGACAATCAGACGATAGACTGTATCTACTCTCATCTGAGAAGAGGACAGCAGACCAGTCGTTATCAGTCCAATTGCGATGTTGATGGCACCATTGCAAACGGGCGTACGGTGACGTCTGGACAATGGGATGCACACAACAGGACGGCGGGCGTATAGTCCTCCTTCATGCAAACGTCTGGCGACAGTTTTTCGGGAGATCCGCTTGCCAGTAGCAGCCATAAACTGATTTGCTACCTCACTAGCTGTGCTGCGCCGGTGTCTTTTTGTTGATAGGACTATGTACCAATCTTCTGCAGGTGTCGTACTGCGAACACGACTTCCCCGTGACGTTTGCTACACTCTCCATTTGTTTGAATGATTTCCAAAGCATTGAAACAACACTGTGGCTGACGTCGAACTCCGTGGCAACATCTGTTATTTTTCGCCCTTCTTCAATCTTGCCAATAATACGGCCACGCGTAAAATCATCTAGGTGATGTCGGGAAGACATACTGAAAATTGCAAGTTCGTCAATTGATTCTTTCCCTTTCAACTTTGCGTTTGAACAACAACGGTCAATACGCGTCAAATCCTTTATATCTCTTATCAGCGCTATGACGTCACGAACAAGTTCGGCAATCCAAAATTTGCATATGCACAACACGTCTTACTGTATTCCGCACTTATGCTAATTTCCACATTTTCCTGCCTTCCATTTTATGGTTGCTATCGTTATCCGTCCTTAGCAATTGTCCGACAGTGTACATGTATATAATCAGTCATTCTTGTAATATGTGGAAATTGGTAATTAAGTTTAAGAATTGATGCAGAAGTATACCTTCTGCATCAATTCTTAAACTTAATTACCTTTTAGTATTCCACTAACTCTTAGGGGTTAATTACCTTCTAGTTTCCACTAACTCTTAGGGGTTAATTACCTTCTAGTATTCCACTAACTCTTGGGGGGTTCTCAATCTTTCATATCTATTTAACAGTATTTTTCTTAAACTTCAGTATTTGGGTTTAAAGCACCTTATACAGGGCCTTTTAAACCCAAATACTGCTTAAAATTTTCCTTCTGGTCTCTCATGCTTTGTAGTCAAAATGATCCCTATTAACCATTTTTAACTACTTATTTCGTTTTGTTAGGCTGCTGATACTTTGGCTGTTCGGCAGAAGCGGCGGATTTATGATATAACAAATGTCTTGGAAGGCATTGGTCTCATTGAAAAGAAATCAAAAAACAGTATTCAGTGGAAGTAAGGAATTTTTTTTTCTTGATTGTAACTGCTTTTCTTATGCTGCAAAAATGTTCATTTTTCATGATCTGTAATTTGTGTTTTCTGTGCAATATTAATACAGCTATGTCAGTTTGCCCACCTCCCTCCCCGCAGAAAAGGTATTCCATTCTGAATCCTAAAAGTGGTCTTTTATTTGTGGGAAATTACGCATGATACTGGCAGCAATCTTTTCCTGTGTGTGAGCTCTACTGTTAAAAAGTGTTTGTGGGCTGTATAAAAAAAAAGGTGGGAAATGACTCATATTTTGTGATTTTTACACACACACAAGTAATTGGACACCCCTGCAATCGACGATATCTGCGGTCCTGATACACGTCACGGCCGCCACTGTTAAATATCGTGTGGGAAACGAGGTTAGAATAGGTGGAGTAAGGATGACGTCACAAACTTGAAGCACCTTGAGCAGACGAATTTAATGCTCAAATGTCTCACCAACATGGCAGCAGAGACTGTGATTGGCTGCGGCTGGTCTTAAACGTCTCGCCAACGTGGCTGCAGAGGCTGTCATTGGCTGTGACGTCATGATAGTGACGTTTTGGTGGCTTCACTTTGATTACACAGGGTGAACTGTTGGCCCTTACTCCATCTATTCTAACCTCCTTGGTGGGAAACAACAACGCAGCCAGTCGCATGCAAGATGCCACGCAGTTCGGAGCTCTCTGATTTCGAGAAAGGTGTAATCGTCGGGTATCACAGAAATGGCCGATCCATACGTGACATATCCAGGGAGTTGAAGTATCCAAAATCGACAGTGGCCTACGTGATTGGCAAGTGGAAAATGAGAGGTGACTGTCAGAATGTGCCCCGACCTGGCAGACCCACAAAACTGGGAGTTGGAGACCGATGGGTGCTGGCCAGAGAAATTCGGAAGAACCGCACCAAATCGATGGGCCACATCCGCGAGGAGTTTCAACAGGCATCCGGGAGTGTTCTTTCGACGAATACCATCCGTAAGGAAGCCCATCTGCTTGGTTATTATAGACGTGCTGCCGCCCACAAGCCTTTGATCACCAAGTTCAATAGCGCTGCTCGGCTAACGTGGTGCAAAGAACGTCGACAGTGGACCGTAAAACAGTGGAAACAGGTTCTCTGGAGCGACGAATCAAGGTTCACCCTCTACTGTTTGGACGGCAGGGTCTGGGTTTGACGTCTGCCTGGAAAACGCCTCCTGCCGGAATGTATTGTGCCAACTGTGAAGTTCGGTAGCGGTGGAATTATGCTATGGGGGTATTTCTGGTATGGCACGGGACCCTTGGTCGCAATTCTTGGTAGACTCAACGCCGAGACCTACTGCACCATTTTGGATGACCATGGGCTTCCTACGTTGTGGCAGTTTTACGGGGTGGACCCATGTTACTTTCAGGATGACAATGCCACCTCTCATGTTGCGAGGTCCACCATGGCTTGGTATGGTGACAATGGGGTTAATCGAATGGACTGGCCTGCACAGAGCCCGGACCTTAACCCTATCGAGCACCTCTGGGGCGAGTTGGAGCGTCGACTTAAGGGGTGCCCCCACCGTCCGAAATCGGTGAAGGAACTGACCTGTCTTCTCCAAGCCGAGTGGAAGAAAATACCGCTAGCTGTCATACAACGCCTGGTTGAGATTATGCCCCGGAGGGTCGCAGCTGTAATCGCCGCTCGTGGAGGCTCCACCAACTATTGAAGGTGAATAAACTTCGTTTTCCCTAGCTATCACAGGTGTCCAATTACTTGTTGGTAGATAGTGTATATATACACTGGCGAAAAGTGAAAAAAGAAGACCAAGAAGGAGCCGTCTGATACCAACGAAATTTATACAGCATAATAACGGAATACAGAGGATAACGTGATCAAAACATTATGGCAAAATATAGCTGTATTTGCTGGTAAACTGAAAAATAACATTTCCATGTAATGGTTAGTACGAGGTTGAACCGCCATGAACTGCGACACACTGTGCAATTCTGGCATGGAGTCTGTCGTACAGATGTTGGATGTAAGTTTGGGGTATTGAGTTCAAAGCATCCTCAACTTGGACGTGAAAATCGGGGATGGTCGTGGCTGGCTGTGGAGACCGGATAAGTCATTGCCCCATAAAATCCCACACATGCCTAATGGGGAACAAATCCGGTGAGCGTGCAGGCCGTGGAAGTTGTCTCACACCCTGAAGTGCATGTTGCGTTGCGCGTGCCGGCATGAGTTATCTTGCTGGAAAACACCACAATGGACCGACATTACAAATTGCATAACAACGGGCTGAATGATGTTGTTGATGTAGGAGGTGCTGTTTAACATACCCAGTACAAACACAAGTTGTGTACGATCGCTCCCCACACCAGGACAACAGGTGTAGGCCCTGTGTGTCGCTGGCGGATGCAAGAAGGGTGGAGACCCTCCCTTGTGCGTCTGTGAACCTGCATACGGCCATCAGAGGGTCCCAAGCAGAATCTGCTTTCGTCGCTGAACACGAGAGATTGCCATTGCATTCTTCAGTGCAGACGTTGGCGACACCATTGCAGCCATTCCTGACGGTGGGCTGCAGTCAGAGGTACACATGCCAGAGGCACACGTGCACGTAGTCCTGCATCCAGTAGACAGTTGCGGATTGTTCGCACAGTCACCTCAGGTGCACCGGCAGCTCGGATTTGTATCTGGATGTTCTGCTTGACAACGCCACACTGCTTATGCATCGATCGGTCCGCTCATCAGTCCGTCTGTGACTCTCGGTTCCACGTCTTCTCGTGTGGGAATGTTCCTCGGACCATCTACGCCACCATCGTACCACCACCGATACTTCCCGTCCAATTCGCTCCGCAATACGACGATACGACCACCCGGCCTCGCGGAGTCCGACTAGACGACCTCGCTCAAAGTCCGATAACTGCTGAAATCGTACACGTCTTCCATGTCCAGGCAGTGCTGCTTCTTCAGGGTCTTCGCACGTGTCCGTACACCGACGACTGATTACATTCACTTCGCCGTACTCCTTAAATACCACCGACGATAATTTGCATATTATGCCGTGCTGTGGCGTAAGCGCTCACCGGTTGGTCCCGAAATTAACATCACACTTACGTAAACTCGACCCCATTAACATATGTAAATTTCATGATTGTCCGCCAATTCCTTCTTGGTGTTCTTTTTTCACTTTCCGCCAGTGTATATTAAGTGATTTCAAGTTTTATGTAGAACTTAAGTTTTCCTTTTCGAGAGGCAAATAAATTTTAACTTTTGGTAAATATTTTTGTTTTTATATGTGATGAGCTTTTTTTTTCTTCTTTTTGGCCAAATATTTTTTTTTTTTAATAATTGCTGCTAGGTAGGATTGATTTACACCATCATAGAAGTACAAATTCATGAGAATAATCCAATAATATGCAACACTTCCATTTTTAAAAAAATAGTTTCACCCATTATCTTTCGCTTTGTTTACAATCAGTAGGCATGTGCAACAGTCACCTCTTTTTCCTCTTCAGAAAACTTGCTCGTACTTGAACTTTAAAGTCACCATCTGCAGTGTGATCGCGTCTTAAGTTAAAAAATTACAGGGAAATACGTCCAGTGGTTTCGTATCAGATGTACAATATTTACGCACTGCATTAATGAAGGTTGGTGTGTATCTACCTCTCTACACTGAAATACCTCATATCAATAGCATCCACTAGATTGAAATTCTGTTGTATTGCCCCATTCGCAGCAACCGTAAGATCATTCATTGTATCAATTGTTAAGAAGTTCCAGTATGAAGTTTCAATCTAATTAAAGTAACTGAAACCACATACACATGATGCTGTGATTGAGACAGAACTGCAAAAAAGTTACAATGGACAACAAATTTGGGTGGGTGAGGGGGGGGTCTAGCTGAATGTTCATTTAGTTTCTTAAGCGTCTCAGCAAAGGATAGAGATGCCAATGTAAGTTTGTATTCTGTCTACTCAGCTAACAAAGCATCCAGTTTTTCCTTGTAATCATTAGGATCAATGTACTTATGAGTTTTTTAATCTCTTCAGCTCTGAAAAATAGCATCACAAGATGTTTGCATTTCACACAGGGTATGAACTGGCTTTTAAAAACCTTTAGCATTTTTAGCTAAAATCTCCAGAAACATTTTAGCATTTTTTATAAACAATTTAGCATTTATTTAGAAAGATTTATTTACAGACCAATAAAAACACCCAATTTTAAAAAAAAAATATGAAATTTTTTTCATTAATTTACAATACAAGGATGTTTTTTCTTTAACCGTTTTTCATATGCAATTTAAAAGTCGAATTCCTTATAACCTGGCTTTTCTATGTTAATGGTTAATGTGTTTTACATTTTCTGTTGATAAACGATTTCTAATAAGAAAATTCCGTATGAAAAACAGCGGAAATGTAAAGACAAAACGAAAGAAGAATAAATAAAATAAAATCACTTTGCATGCAAACAACGAAAACCAAAAGCTTGATCTGTTCTGTAAATGTCAAACATAAAATTCTCATCTTCATACACAAAAAATGAAAAAGAAACAAAAGTAAATTATTATGCATTAAATGTTTCGAAATACAATAGTAAAAACACGAATCTTAAAAAGTGAGGAAGGAAGAGAGATACTTGTACGTGGTACAACTGTCAAGAAAAATACAACATTCCGATGACAGGGCTGCCAGACCTGCAGCAATTGCGCCAGCCTGCGGCAAAACGTTGTTCTTGCACCATTCTGCTAAAAATCAAGATTTTGCTCCAAAAGTTAAAATTTACCGGTTATCGATATTTTAGCGTAATCTTATGACATTTGAAATCAATTCAGCAGTTAAATTCGTAAGTGAGATTCATTCGCGGAGTTCCCTCCCCCCCTTTTTTTGTCATTTTCTGATCGATACAATTGTAAAGAAATTTTCGGGGTATAAGTTGGGTGGGGGGGGGGGTCGTATTCCGTATGGTGACGTTGTTTTGTCTTTTTAAACGTTTGGAAACGGAAGTTAAACGGATTTTTCCCGTAATCGTATTTTTTTCTCTCGCGATGTTGCTCCTGTTCAGTATTGTTGTTAAATATAATTTCATTACATAATTTGAGCTTGAAATTGTAGGCAACGATTTCCGAAAACGGAAGTTAGGCCACTCAAAAATTTCCCCGTAATCTTTGGCCACGAGATTCTTGCGCGGATTCGAGGAATTCCGTCTTTTGTTATCATTTGGACCATTTACAAGATCGATGCCATAACTGAAATGAAATTTTGGGAGGATTGGTGGTGTGGGGAATCGTTTTCTACGTCGGTGGACGAAATTTCATCCTTCGAAAACGGAAAGTAGACGGAGGTAATTTTTCTTTTCGCGATGTTTCCTTTACTCAGTATTGTTAGATATCATTTTATTCCATAAATATTTGTAATTCAGCTTGAAAATGTTGGATAAATTTTCGAAAACGGAAGTTGGACGGAGCAACGATTTCTTCTGTAATTATACCCCCCCGATCTTTCCACTCCTATGTAGTTGTTAAATGTCATCACCCTCATAATTGTGTGTGCATTTTAGCTTGATAAGGGTGGGAGAAATTTCCAAAAATTTGGAAGTGAAGAATTGATGCATGGTGTTAAGAAAAAAAAAAAAAAAAAGTATTCATTCTCTAAAAATAACACCATTTATCTAAAATAGTGAAAGCTCTGATATCAGAATTCATGGTTCTCAGGCTGAAAGTTCTTTTAAGCATGATGGATAAAGTCATCATCTGAGGGAATAAATAAAAAAAAAAAAAAAGAAAGAAAAGTTACAAAGAAAAAGGGTAAGGGAAAACTATCGGCATAAAAAAAAGTAAACAGTGGATGCTGTGCAGTGGCGGGGCCAACCGAAGACAAATATGGCCGTGGAACTTGCTGAGAAGAAAGTAGGGTTTGCTCGCAAGAGGAAACCAGAGCTAATTTTCTAGCAAGTACAAGAACAAAACCAGGAAAAAAAAAAAAACTGTTTGAAGCTATGTCTTTTAAAACCACCCTTGGAATTCAGTAATTTTATAATTGTGAATACAGTGGTGTGATCTAGTTAAATATTTTCATAAATAAATTACAGTGAATGATTCAGTTTTGTTCATGCTTCGTAATATTCACACTTTCTCACCGTGCAGTCTGATTTTTCACCAAATTAAAAAGTACAGCTTTGTTTTTGTTTTTCTTCATCAGTCTCATGCATGTAATTAAAATCGCTCACCAGCGCTATGGATAAATGAAAGGATGGTTTATATCGCATAACTTGTAATCAATTATCAGGAATACTGATCTTTTGTTTCTTACTTAAAGTCTGAATTTTGTCCCTTAGTTCAGGAAGCAGAATTTTTGGGAGGTTTTCATTTTCTCATTTTGACCTACCTTGGGGAACATCTTCACCCTCACACTTTTCTTTTTCCAGATGAAAGGTGCGTTGTACCCCTTACTAACTCGCAATCATCTGCTTATGTCCATGTCCATACATGCATGAGGACCCTACATATGCGAGAGCAGTGGCTCTTTCAGACAGCAACAACAAAAAAGTCATAAACTGATTCTAAGTCATAACCGTGGAAGCAGCTTTTATTTAACCAACTTTACTAAATCTCACTGTTATCTTATTAATTTTGGTTCCAGTTGTAATTGTTCACAGCAATAACAAAAGTTTGACATTGATAATTACTGGATGAAAAACATTGTATGAAGAGTGTTATTGCGCAACTGCTGAAATTTGATTTTACAATTTGATTTTAAATGTTACATTAGTTTTCCTTTTATATCGAAGGTACACTTTCTTTCAGAAGACCTTAGGAGTTGTGTTGCACACGCAAACCACGTACGCGTGGCTTGCCAGTTGGTTGGTTTCAGAAATAATGTATTTTCATCTGAATGCCATGAATCTCGAAAAATATGCTGCTAAAAAACCAACCAAGCAACAAACAGTGATTACATATTATTTATTCTTCCTAAGTGTATATTCGCAAGCGTTCAGTAACAATAGCAACAATTCTTGGACACTGCATCATCCTACTCGTGTTACAGCGAAACAAATGCATTCAGAAGAAAATTCCTGATATTAATGTGTTACACTTTAAATATTGCAGATCATGTAGTTTTCAATAAATCGTGGGTAGTATAATTGTTTCCCATTTATCTCACTGTAGGAACAACATAAATGCTAACAGTCGTAAGAGAAGCAGTAAAATGTCAACAAACCTGAAATATAAAATTTTTTCGTAGTTCATAAAATAATGGTAATTCAGTATATAAGCATAACGTAAAGCACAGCATGAAATTAGAACAATTAAAAATATTATCATTAGCTGCTCCAAAATGCAGATTTTCTCGCTCCAAAACCCAATGCTTCTGCTCCAAATTTCATATTTTCCCGCTCCAAGAATTGCTCCAAAACATGGTAGGGGCACTAACACCCCTGAAAAAAGTCAACGAAAAATGTCGTCACAGCAAATGTGTTAATATGAATTATCTAGAACTCCATAAATTTCCTAGTTACTTTTTATTGAAATCTAATAAGTAGCTTACTCATGCACAGTGCTGACAAAATAAATGAATTAGTAGAAAAGAATATTGCTATTTGTGAAAAATATTTTTAATGAAAAGATATTTTTTGTTCTTTTAATTTTAATTAATATCTTTGTTAAAAATTAAGAATGTTGGAAGTGCAGAGCAGATTTGCTGTTTGAAAATTTGTTCTCAGTTCCTTTGGCTGTAATTTTCATAGCTTATGTTTTAAAAGAAAGTGGGATTTTTTTTTAAAAAAAGGTTACTTGATTGATCTTTTTAGGGGTAATTTCAGAAACTACCTGGAAAAAAAAAATATTCTTACCCTTGAAATTAAGCTGAGCACTGAGTTTCAAAGTAAATAACATCAAAGGAGCTAAAAACACCTAGTTCCATGTCATGATTTCAAAGCCAAAAACAAAAAACCCCACCCTTATTCTGCCCTATTCTGTAAATTTTGACCCATAAATGTGTGTACATTTTTAATTGCTTTCTGTTCTTTCCCTTGTAATAAAATGGTTTCGTACTTTGGTCTATTCATAAATATGCAAATTTATATAAATATTCTTAAGTATTTATCTTTTTTAATATTTTTATCACTATCAGGGGTGCAGGACCTGGCTGTAATACCCGTGAAATATCAGATCGGCTTGTTGTCTTAAAAAAGGAACTGGAACTACTAGATCAGAAGGAAGAAGAGCTTGATCTTCATCAAAAGTGGGTTCAGCAAAATATTTGTAACATCCATGAAGAGCCATCAAACAGTGAACTATCGTACTTACCCAATCACGAAATCTGCCAATGTTTTGATGATGATGTATCTCTTGCCTTTGAAGCACCATCAGGAACGCAACTGACCGTGCCCGTGGCTGATATGGTATGTTATTCAATAACTTTCTGTTGTGACTGTAATTTATCATACTAATTTTTTCTCACTGATTTTATTTTAATTTATTTAAAGCATCTTTTGTTTGAATAATGATTCTCATAAGATGCAAATTGTTTCAGTCCATTTTTTTTACAGTGTGTTCATGTGTGTTATTGAGATTTAAAAATATTGATTTAGTAAAACTGGATAGCTATCTTTAGTTTACATTTGCATTCTTGAAGATTTGCAATTAGGATCTGAACTGTAATTAAGAGTTGGAATGTGAAGGACATGAACAAGAAGTAGAAACTCATTCTTTGTCAGCCAGTGTTCAGTTAAATTGATTTTCCATTATGCTACCGGTTTAATTTTTTTCACCTGGAAATTCCCTAAATATGTTTTTCTTTTTAATTAACTTTTCTCTTTCAGTTTATGCATTATCAGTTCTGGCTCCTGGATGTCTCCCGCTTGTCAGGAAATATTTCTTCTAATTAATATGCCATTATGTTGAAGTAAAAAAAGTTATGGAATTGCACCTTGTATGTTTTCCTTCTTCATGGGTTGTGTTTACTATCTGTTGTCAAGGTTTTATCTGCATTTTTCTTCTAAGTCTCTATACCCCCATAGCCACTGATGCCACCAGTCTTCATGTGCACTTACATCATATTTAATACTTCTAAAGAAGCATATGTTCTCAAGTTTCTTTCCTTTTTTTTTTATTGTTCATACCAGTGCTGATATTATTTTGCTTTTGTAGAGAAAATGCTTATTTGTACTCAGTTTTTGGTAAAGGTAATAATGGGTAAAATGTAATGAAAATTTTGTTTGAAGACTAGTTTTAAAACCAAGGTTAAAGTAATTAAATACTAAAAAACTATTTTAAAGACATATGTAAACTGAAAAACTAGTTTAAAGACATATGTAAACTGTCTACATGTGTATTTTTTATATTTTGAAATCACTGCTGTTTCTTCTTCACAGGGATATTAACAAAAAACACATGTAACACCCCCGTCAACCTGGCAGGTCAAGATGCTATGAGTCACTTTTTGTCTCTGTGGTTGTGACCAACATCTGTTTCAGCTTCCTTAAGTTTTTCTGATTTTTCCCACTTAGGTTAATTCATAATTCTTTTCTGTGCTGTTTTAGCACCATCTGGTGTTAGTTTTTGTTATGCATGTTTGGTCCTGGTAGTTTTTTTTTTTATTGTTTGTTATTGCTTATTTCTTCACAAATCAGTCTTCTCTAAAGATAAATTGGGTCAGTACTGATGTTATTAGTTATATTTGAAATGTGTAATGTACACCGAAGAGCCAAAACAATTATGACTACCTGCCTAATATGATGTTGGTCCTCCATGTACTGCCAAAAACAGCTTGCACAGTGGGGCATGGGCACTAAAAGATTTCTAAAGGTGACTTGTGTTATCTGGTACCAACAATGTTACCAGAAGATCCTTTAGCTCTTGTAAGTTATATGGTTGAGCCGCTGCAGATTGGATTTGCTGTTCCAATTAAAACCATAGATGCTTGATTGGATTGATGTCTTGGGAATTTGGAGACCAAGGCAATACCTGGAAGTTTTCCTCATGTTCCATGAACCATTCTTGAACATTCCGGGCAGTGTGGCATGGCATATTCTTCTTCTGAAAGGACGCACTGCTAGAGAGGAATACTGTTGTCATAAAAGGATGCATGTGGTCTTCATTGATGTTTAGGTTAGTGGTAAACACCATAATTTCCTGAACATGAATGACTGGACCCAGGGTTTCACAGCAGAGCATTGCCCAAAGCTTTACACTTCTTCCACCAGCTTGTTTTTGTCCCATGGTTCATCCTAGTGCCATCACTTCCCCAGGTAAACAACATACACGTACCAGGCCATCCCCATGGTTCAACAGGAAATGACATTCATCGGACCAAACAACTTTCTTCCAATCATTCAAGGTCCATGAAGATATTTGTTCATTAAAAACTATGAATGTTAGTGATATGTGGACTAAAAATTAATATAATTTGCTATTAGTACTGAATAATAGCTCATACTGTTTCACACATTATAATTTTTATGTACTGTCAAGTCAGCCCTTAACTGCCGTAGGCCAAAAACGTCAGTATTCATGATAAAAAATCTACTGAAATAGAAACTTAAACCAAAAAACATATGTGAAAACTGAAAATTTAAAACTTACATTTTATCAAGTGTAGTCTGCTGTGGAAGGTTCAGCTGGACAAAGAACAGCATTACGTTGAGTTGTTAAATCTCATTGTGCCAGATTTTGAGGGTGAAATCGGCTTTGCAAAAACTTTAAGCCATATGTGAAATATGTAGTAATGGAATTGCACATATGAAAAGTCAAAAATTTGAATGTTAAAGTAGACTGAAAGACCATATTTACCCACAATAGATACTTTGGTTAGTAGAATCTTTATTGAATTCGGAAATAAAATGGATGTAATGTCTAACGCTAAAGAACCAAATGATCTTCAAATGAATGCAACAATATAAAATTTTAAACAAGATAATGAAAATTAAAAGAAATTCAAATTGAAGTAAGTTGACCACAACAATACATTCACCTACCAGTTTCGACTGTCATTTTCAAAGGTCCGATGTCTTAGTGCCAACTGCACTTGATCTCGATTAAGTGCAGTTTTGATGCACTGGATTTACTGCTCTTGAACTCAGAGATCAAGTGCAGAGGTCCGATGTCTTAGTACCAACTGCACTTGATCTCTGACATCATGTATGCTGGCAGTAATGGAGCTTGTGTACAAGTGAATGGTGTTTTATCAAAATGGGTTTATATTGGTGCGGGAGTCAGACAAGAAGTTGTGTACTGTCGCCATGGTTGTTTAATATATTTATGGATGCATGCATGCGTGATGCCAAGATGGACAATACTGATTTATGTCCAAAGTAATCGAGGTAGTTGCCTTCAATGCACGATCTTAATATCAAGAGTCACTCATACAAATTTAAATTTGTTGGCTGAATTTAAAGATTTTATTATATAAGAACTTTCGGGTTTCCCTAGAACCCATCATCAGATACAGAAGAAGGAATAAGTTTAAATAAAGTGTTACGTGAACATAATATAGATATCATATGTGACATAATGTCACGTGGCATCAAATTGTCAAACGACGTGGCATGTATTATGAAATAAAGAAAATAGAATGCAGGTATACATAAAATACTGCATTGTAAAAATAAAAGAAGGTTAGTAGGTATAAATTAATTTTAGTAGGTATAAATTAATTTTGTTGTTCTCATCAGGAGACGCAACAAAGAGTACTATAGCAGAAGTCGAGATTAAGTGATTTCGTCCTCAGTTTGCCTCATATTCGGAACTGTAAATAGTTTCCAGATTGTAGGTACAGATACTGGAACATTATCATTACAGCATAAATGTCCCTGAGTAGCAATTACAAGGCTCTCTGTGAACAGCAATGAAGAGACAGCACTAGGTATAATGATGATGGAAGCATCATTCCAAATTGGATAGTGCAGGCCATTGCACACGAGTCGAGACAATGCAGAATTTTTAAGTCCATTCTTTACGGCGTATTTATGTTCATTCAGTCTTGTTGCTAGTGTACGTTTTGTAGATCCTATATATTTACTATCGGGAGTGTCAGCATCAATACTTTTTAAGGGGATGCTGTAAACGCCAAATTTGTTTAGCTTTGTTACCTGGTCTCGATCTTTTTTAATTAACTGGAAAATGTTTGTAGTACGTATTCCGAATTCCAGGTGAAAGGTTCTACAAATGGCTTTGAGAACAGGTGTTATGGTTGAATAATAATCTATGGAACCTATATATCTACGAGCTTTGTTGGTCCCTCTGGAGTGTAGTTGAGTTTTCTTGGTGGAGCTTCTTAAGAGCTTTTTTTATGATAAAGGTGGGAAAGCCATGGTTGAGGGTGATGTTGAATATTTTGTTAATTTCACATTTACGTCTGCTGAAACTAGATGAATGCGTGATGGCTCTGCGTAGAAGGAAAGAGATTGAGGAGAGTTTATAGCTTTTTGGATGTGCTGAAGAAGCTGGAATCAATGTAGGTACAGAAGTGGGTTTCCTGTATACAGAGTGTTGCAAGGTGCAAGTAACAGCATCTCGTTCAAGCATAAAATCCAGGAATGGCAATTTACCTTCATTTTCCTGTTCAATGGAGAATTTTATGGTTGGAATTTGGGATGATAAGTGTTCAGCAAAAGTTCGTAGGTCAGCTGGTTCGTGATCCCAGAAGAGAAGTACATCATCAACACATCTTATGTAAAAGCACGGAGGTTGTTGATATTCTTGTAGCACTTTATTTTCTATGTGCTGTAGTAGAATTTCCGCTAGAATCGGAGATAGTGGTGATCCCATTGGGGCGCCCTCAGTTTGGCGATATATAATGTTGTCGAATTGAAAATATGATGTTTTGAACTAGTTTTAAGGCTGTAATGATGGATTGGATCGTTTCTGGTTCGTATTTTAGTTAAAGTAGTTTTGTCTGAATGATGTCATGTACAGTTTTTATCGGAACATTAGGGAATCAGAGCCATCAGGCATTCATCTAGTTTCAGCAGACGTAAATGTGAAATTAACAAAATATTCAACATCACCCTCAACCATGGCTTTCCCACCTTTATCATAAAAAAAGCTCTTAAGAAGCTCCACCAAGAAAACTCAACTACTCTCCAGAGGGACCAACAACCTCGTAGATATATAGGTTCCATAGATTATTATTCAACCATAACACCTGTTCTCAAAGCCATTTGTAGAACCTTTCACCTGGAATTCGGAATACGTACTACAAAAATTTTCCAGTTAATTAAAAAAGATCGAGACCAGGTAACAAAGCTAAACAAATTTGGCGTTTACAGCATCCCCTTAAAAAGTATTGATGCTGACACTCCCGATAGTAAATATATAGGATCTACAAAACGTACACTAGCAACAAGACTGAATGAACATAAATACGCCGTAAAGAATGGACTTAAAAATTCTGCATTGTCTCGACTCGTGTGCGATGGCCTGCACTATCCAATTTGGAATGATGCTTCCATCATCATTATACCTAGTGCTGTCTCTTCATTGCTGTTCACCGAGAGCCTTGTAATTGCTACTCAGGGACATTTATGCTGTAATGACAATGTTCCAGTATCTGTACCTACAATCTGGAAACTATTTACAGTTCCGAATACGAGGCAAACTGAGGACGAAATCACTTAATCTCGATTTCTGCTATAGCGCTCTTTGTTGTGTCTCCTGATGAGAACAACAAAGTTAATTTATACCTACTAAAATTAATTTATACCTACTAACCTTTTATTTTTACAATGCAGTATTTTATGTATACCAGCATTCTATTTTCTTTATTTCATAATACATGCCACGTCGTTTGACAATTTGATGCCACGTGACATTATGTCACATATGATATCTATATTATGTTCACGTAACACTTTATTTAAACTTATTCCTTCTTCTGTATCTGATGATGGGTTCTAGGAAACCCGAAAGTTCTTATATAATAAAATCTTTAAATTCAGCCAACAAATTTAAATTTGTATTATGAGTGACTCTTGATATTAAGATCGTGCATTGAAGGCAACTACCTCGATTACTTTGGATTATTTCTGCACGAATTTGAATTCTCCTAATACTAATTTATGCCTTGGTTAATACCTGTGTGTACAGATTGCTGTATTCTGATGACACAGTTCTGTTGGCAGAGAGCGAAAGTGAGTCGCAGAGTATGTTGTCCTGGATGTGTGAATTTTGCTTGAAATTCAAACTGAGTATAAATAAGGGAAAAACCAAGTTATGGGTTTTGAGCGAGGAGCTATTAGTACTGAATGTAATAATATAAGTCTAAATGGCCCAGTGATTAACCAGGTGAATTAGTTTGTGTGTTTAGGAAGCTTGTGTGACAGAGAGAACAAATTGGATGGTGAAATTAGTAGGCGAGTGAATTCTTCATTGAAAGTCATAGCTACTTTGGGAGGTTTTCACATAAATGATGGGTTCTCAAGAGAGTCCCGCATGGCTGTGTATGAAAGTGTAATTGTTCCTACTCAGATGTTAGGCAGTGAAACTTAGGTACTACAGAAGAAACATAGGAGTTGTTTATGTGATGGAGAAATGCATTATTTACGTGGGGTTTGTGGCAAGACACGCTCTGATCATGTGAGATACGAAGATGTGTTGCAGTTGTGTAATGTGAAGCAAAAGGTTGTTAGCAAGATGGAGACTAATATGCGTCAGGGGTTTGGCCATGTTGAAAGAATGAGTGATGAGATGCTTATTAAGAAATTACAAGTGGCAGGAAGGAAAGGCAGAGGAAGGCCAAGGAAGTCATGGGAGATCCTATTCAGGAGTGTATGCATGAGAAAAAGATTGAGCATGAAGTATAAAAGGTCATGTGTACCGACAGTGTACGTCGTGTGATGTATGTCAGTGAAGCCCGAATTGTGTGTCAAGATTGCTGTAAATGGAGAAGTCTGATACGGCAAGAGTAAGTAAATAATCAGTAAAAAAATTATCTGGTAGTTTGTATTTCTTTGTAGAGCTAACCTCTGTATCTCAGAGAACAGCTGACTGATATGTAATATGAACATCTAAACTAAATCAAAATTTGCTGTATTTTCATAATTTAGGGATTAGGTTCCTCCATATTCAGCTTCTTTTTGCGTAAAATAAACTGCATGCACAGGGCTCTACAAATCCCGGGCGCCAGGTCGTAATTTGCGGTAAATACCACAATTTCTGTCATATTATCAGCAGATTACATAAAAACGTTTCTGCTATGTTTTAAAAAATCTGCGTGGTGATTGTTGGGAGAAATGTGTTATTGAAAAGTACCGGAATTGTAGTAACAGAAAAATGTAAATCAGTATGGAGATAGAGGACAGCAAAGAGATTGAAAGAGTTCTTTTTTCTCCTTACGAGCATTCTGGCAGAAAATATGATGCAATGAATGCGGTACTATTTGCGCTCGTGAAACCCTACATGCTGTGAGAAGCCCACAGAGCTAATCCATGGCACGTAATCATTTCGAGAATTGCATTCGTTAGTTTTGCTGTGGTAATCGTTTTATTAATGGATTTATTTCGCTTTTCAGTTGAAACATATTCAGAAAAGAGGCAATTGCTATGGATTATTGTTTGTAATTTCTACAGGTATTTTAGGCCTAACTCATAAACTAGTACAGCAAATGCCAGGAATTTTAGTTCTTTGTTTAATTAAAAGTAACACAAAAAGTACTTAAGAATAACAGTTGCTTTTTTTAATAAGATAATTTTTTTCTTACTCCTTTGGACTTCTGGGTCAGTCATCCTAAGAATCGCGGCTTTTTTGTTGGAAATCAAGGTTCAAGATTAACATGACAGGTGCGGATTATACAACGGTCATCAAGGAATTTCATGGTCTACAACAGACATGCCGCCCAGAACTATACGACGGGGGAGGGGATTTTTTCTCAAACTTTTACGATCTGCAGATTATGAGTTGGAATTTTTCTTTTTTTAAATTTATTTCACGGCTTGTGAGTTATACGCTGCCACGAATTATAGGAAGGATCCCCCCCCCCTGAATTTTTGGTCTGAAGACTATACGAAGGAAAATACTGTACTTTACATTAATATGTACAAAATCTGGCTTCTGCAAATTGTGTTTTAATAAAATAAAGATCTAAAATTTTATTTTTCGAGAGCAACAACTGGAAGAATGGGAAACGAAAATTATGGAGTAAATTGGAACTTTATTTCTCTGTGGTTTAAGTAAAAAGGAAAAAAATGACAGCAAATATACTTTATTACTTTGTCTTCCAGCGTCATCAACACAAATTACGTCCGTGTGTCATTCTTTGAAATTTGACTTCGTTTCACCGGGCTCCTAGATCTGGAGCATATTTGTCGAGACCTGTGCATGAATGTATTCACATATCTCAAATTCCACAGATGTGTCAGTTTAAAAAAAAATGAAGAGGAGAGAAATTTTTTTTGCCATTTACTGTGTTTTCATTAACTACACTACATGAGTCACAGAAGTTAACATACTTAGTCCATACGTCAAAAATTACAACTAAGCTATAGTTACCAAAAGTTATATGTTTTCCAGACACTTTTCAGTTTGCATATGTGTTGCAAATCAAAGATTCATTAACCTTCTTATGGTCCTTGGGGTCTTATAAAGACCCCAGCAGATCTTTGAAGATTTCTCTGTAATTACGATTAGGAAAGAAATCTTCACTCTATCTAACCTGTTTTCAAAAGTTTGGAAAGGCTGAATTCCAGACGGAAAATGCCCCGCACCAATCCTCCCCAAAATTCTCCTCAGTTTTGCATTGCTCTCGAGAATGACGCAAATGATGATAATAAAGGCAAATTTCCCGAATCCTCGGGAAAAACTCGTGCCTGAAGATTACAGGGAAATTTTTGCTCTGTCGAACTTAAGTTTTCGGAAGTTGTCTACAGTTTCAAGCTGCAATACAAACATTTGTGCAATCAAATGATATTTTTAGCAACAATACTAGGCAGCTGCAACTTCGCAAGAAAAAGAAATTATGATTATGGGAAAATTTTTCACTTCTTTTAACTTCTGTTTTCGGAAGTTTTGAAAAACAGTACCGTCCACAGACAGTAAACAGTCCAGAGACCACACTAATCCCCCCAAAATAAAAATTCTCTTCAGTTTTACATTGATTCCAAATGATGACTAAAAAATGGAATTCTGCAAATTCAAGGAAGAATCTCGTGCCTGATTTATAACAGTCGGCGATATGGAAAACAAACTGCTCATGCTGCTATGTTTGGAAGCCGGTTCACGTTGCCACGAACTTGTGTTCCCAATATGAACGATGTATTAGACTGCAATTTTCGAAACTCTGTGAAGGTCCGTTTCTAACACATAATTTTATGAAGGATATGTTTTTAAAGCTTGAATTTTGTGAGAGGACAAAAACCGGAGCCAGATTTTATATATACAGTATATATTCCTACACTGAAGATCAAAGCTGCCTCACATTTCTATCCCTCCCTCCTCTGCTTCGTTCTGGAAGAAGACTGGAGAGAGTGTGTGTGCTACCTCCTCTCGTTTAGGCAGGCACACAACAAACCAGCCTTACTTCATGCCCGTTTCACTTATCCTTGCGTGCCCCCTCCCCACCCACAACCGAGACCCAACTTTTGTAATATTGCGACGTTCATATTTTCCTGCAGTTATTTAAGTTTTATAGTAGTTTTTCTATAACTTCATCTGGTAAAATGTAATATCTAAATAATTTCTAAAAACAAACAAACAAACCAACAAAAAAAAAAAAAGAACAACAAAAAAACAAACACTTAAGCTCATGCAGTCTCAAATTTGTGCCTGTACTCAAAATACTTGCTGCAGAACAAAAAATTATGGTTGCATTTCGCACCTTGCACCCGCTAATTTCCCACCCTGGTGACATTTCCAGTCCCCATATATACATTGATGAAATATTGTGTTTTGATGGGGGCTCTGCCATTTGTAGAATTTGTAGCAAATGTTTCAGTATTGTATCAGTGGGAGAGTCTGCATTAAAAACCACATGAAATGTAAAAAAAGCAGAATGATTTAATTCAGGTGATGCAATCATCTAGCTTTTTTTCATTTTGCAAATAAAAGTTCTAAATTTACTATCTTAGAAACTGATAAAGTTATTTTTTCTCCAGCCCACATGTTTTAAAGCATGTCTTGGATACTGAAATTGTATGGACTCTTAAATTAAAAATCATTACTTATATAAATCAAGTGAAAATGTTGAAAAATGTTTATTAATTTAATATTGCTGGCTCATTCCATTCCAAAGCAAACAGTGGGCAATTAATTTTGAACCTTGACGTTTTTAGATACAGTGATTTTTGGTTTATAAATGTAACTTATGAAAACTGCCAATTTTCAGATTTTTTGGACATGGTGTTTTCGTGATACTGACTTTTGAAAATTAAAAAAAAAAAAAATTGGTAATTTTTCCACAGTTGCAATTCAAAATGTAAATATCTCAGAGCACATATTTGAGCTAGAAATCTCATCTGGGGCTCATTTTAAAAAGCTCTTTTTAAAAGCTTTCTTATGATATGTGTCATGATTATTGAGAAAAAAAAAAAAAAATATTTCTTCCCTATTTTATTTTTTTAAATCTCAAACGCCATTTTTGAAAATATTTAAATATATATATATATAATATATATATATATATATATATATATCATCATCATTGTCAACCATTATCAATCCACTGCTGGACGAAGGTCTCCCCAAGTTTCCTCCACAACGGTCTGTCTTGTGCCAGTCTCCTCCATGTCACTCCCGCATACTTTCGAATTTCATCCACCCATCTTCCATGTGGTCTTCTTCTGGGTCTTTTCCTGTCCCTTGGAATCCAATCTAAAATTTCGGCTGTCCATCGATGGTCTGTCCTTCTGGCAGTATGTCCAGCCCATTGCCATTTCAGGGATTTAACTCTGATCATGATGTCTTCCACTCTTGTCATTTTTCGGATCCACGTGTTCCTCTTCTTATCTCTCCTGGTTACACCAAGCATGCACCTCTCCATGCTACTTTGAGTTGTCTGCAGCCTTTGTATGTCTCTTTTAGCTAAGGTCCACGTCTCTGCACCATACGTAAGCACTGGAAGGATGCATTGATCAAACACTTTTCTTTTAAGACATAATGGCATATTGCTCTTGAAAATTATGCTGTTTCTTCCAAAAGCTCTCCAGGCAAGTTTTGTACGCCGATTAATTTCTTCATCAATGTGACCCTCACTTGATATCTACTGTCCAAGATAAACGTACTTGTCTGTTATATCCAGCTTTTCTCCATCAATCGATAAATCTTCATTTTTTGTAAAAGCATTGTACATCACTTTTGTCTTCTAAAAGTTCATTTTTAATCCCACTTCTTTACTCTTGTCAGCAAGTTCCTGGATCATACTCTGTAGCTCTGATGGGGTAGTTGCAAAAATGACTGTCATCAGCAAAACGAAGGTGGGTTAGATAATCTCCATTAATCTTTATCCCTTTGTTTTCCCAGTTCAGTGATTGAAAGACATTTTCCAATGTAGCATTAAAGAGCTTCTGAGATATGGTGTCACCTTGTCTCACTCCTTTTCCAATTTTTATTTGTGTTGTATTTTCAAACAGCCGAATCTTTGCACTTGCATTTTCATAGATGTTATTAATAATATTAATGTATGCATCTTCAATACCGCAGGATTTCAGAGCCATTGCACCTGCTGATGGTTTCACCGAATCAAAGGCTTTTTCATAATCGATAAAAGCCATGCACAATGGAAGTTCATATTCCCTCGCTCTTTCAATTAGTTCTCTCAGTACGTGGATATGATCTATTGTGCTGTAGCCACTCCTAAATCTAGCTTGTTCTCTTGGTTGAGCCATGTCCAGTGTCACCTTCAAGCGGTGTGAAAGAACTTTAGTGAAGATTTTATAAACCACTGATAGGAGGCTGATAGGTCTGTAGTTCCTGAGATCCTCAATGTCACCTTTTTTATGTAGCAAGATCATTGTAGCGTTGTTCCAATCCTCAGGAATTTTCCCTTCATTAAGTCATCGAGTGAAAATTTGGGCCAGTACTGTTTCGATTTCTCCACTTGCTTCTTGTATGATATCTACAGTAATTCTATCTTCTCCTGGAGCTTTTCCCCGCTTCATGTTCTTGATTGCATGTGCAACTTCTGCTGGAAGGACTGGAAGAACTCTGGTACTGGTACCTTTCATGATGTCTGGAGTACATGTATCATCCCTTTCATGATGTCTGGAGTACATGTATCATCCCTTTCATATAATTTGGAGTAGAAATCTTTCACTCTTGTCAAAATTTCGCCTCTATTTCTTGTTACAGAACCATCTTCTTTTCTCAGTGCCATAATCTGTTTTTTTCCCCTTACTGAGATGTCCCTTTGCTATCTTTAGGCTTTGGTTGTTTTCAATTGCTTTCCTGACTAGTTCACAGTTTAATTTCCTTACGTCTTCAGTGATACTTTTTCGTACTGTCTTGCATAGCTCTATATATTCCACTTTGGAAGTCACATCTTCTTTAGTTGTCCTCATCACTCTTCTTTTTTGCATCAACATTTTGGTTTTTCCTGATAATTTGTTCACATGCAATTTGTTCTTAGACCCAGCTAATTTTGTTGCTGTTTCCATAAGAGCTTTGGTTACTTTTCTGTTAAATTCAGAAATATCCACTTCTTCCGATGTTAGGCCTTCTAAAGCAGAGAATCTGTTCTTCAGTTCCAATTTGAAGGTATTAGGGTGGTTTTTAAGGTTGGTTATGTCAATACATTTTGTTTGTCTTATGAGCTTGCTACGTTCGAGTTTAGTGTTGAGGTGCATCTTACATCTCACCAATCTATGGTCACTGCCTGTGTTGAACTTGTTTAGCACACTGCAGTCTTCTATGACGAATTTTTTGTTACACATAATAAAATCAATTTCACTTGTCGTTCCAATTGGATGTCTCCATGTCCATTTCCTGTGTGGCTTTTTCTTGAAAAAGGAGTTCAAGATGAAAAACCTTTCTGCCTCTGCAAACTCTACGAGAGTATTTCCACGCTGGTTTCTGTTGCGTGACCGAATTTACCTACTGAAGTTTCATTCTGTTGCCGTTGCCCTATTTTTGCATTGAAATCTCCCATAATTATCTTAAAGTGCTGCTTACCTTTATTATTTAGATCACGAATTTCCTCATAAAATTCTTCAATTTCTTCTTCAGCATGACTTGTGGTGGGTGCATAAGTTTGAATAATCTGAGCCTGGTATCTTCTCGAGAGTTGGATAACGAGTCGTGCAGCTCTGTCAGAGGAACTTTCAACTTCTACAACTTTATCCTTCAGTTTCTTGTTTATTATAAATCCAAAACCACTAGTTCTGCCAGTATCAGTCCCACGATAGTAGAAGAGATGTCCACTTTTCAGTTCAGTGAGATCTCCTTTTCTCCTTACCTCACTTAGCCCGACGATGTCCCACTTGATCCTTTGTAGTTCCTCTTCCAATTCAAGAAGCCTTGAATCAGAAGATAGGGAGCGTCCGTTATACGTAGCCAAGGTCAGCATCAGATGGCAGCCTAGTCCGGTCCTCCGGGGATTCTTAGCACCCTCTGCCTTCATGTCGCACTGGCCGCTGCCTTGGCCAGGTACATTCCAGCTGCCGGAGACTGAGGGCCAAGATTTAAGTTGTGGAGTCATTTTTGAGGGGTTTGGCCATAACTCACCACGCTGGCCAAGCGGGTTGGTGAGTGTGGGATAGCATTTCCTCTAATCCCGATGGTATAGTTATACCGCTATTGGTGGTCGTCAGAGCCCCTTTAGTGGGAACAGGATGTTTTTACGTGTGTATATATATATATATATATACTTAAGAGCAAAACTGAAGACTAAGGAAAAAATTTTAGAATTTAACACGAAGGGTGCAAAATAACCTGAAAATCAAAACGCGCAACGCAGCAGTTTTGAAAATTCAGAATTCACATTCTATAAAGAAGATACCTAAGCAAAAAAATACATATATAATTTTGACTCACACCTAGTACAACATAGAAAAGGTTATGTATCTACCTGTGTGAGTAAAAGGAGAAAAGATTAAAAAATAAAATAAAACAACTGAATGTAGAAGGTGTCGAGAATACTGAGCCTTGGCTTTATCAAGGACCAGCAAAAACTCTGCATTTTCTCACTTCTACAAAGACCTAGTTGGAAATGGGTTTCTGCAAGGCCATAGATGCAAGTAACATTCCCACCTAAAATAGTTTAAAAAATATATATATAAGTCATGTCCTCCGTAGAGTAGCATGACCTAGCACTAGTTAACAATTTCGCTTGCATCCATTAACCTTCATGGCCCGACCCATGCTCTTCATCTGTTACTATTAAACAGAGAGAAGAAGATTAAAGAGAACTCAAGCTGTGAGAGTGACATAATAAATAGAAATGATTTTCAGCTATAACGAAATTCCAAGTTCGTTTGAGAGAGAATTTAAACCTGAAAAACAATGCAAAAGAAATCCAAATTTTACATTGCAATTAAAAAAGGAAATGTTAATTTATAACGAACAGATTTTTGAAAGAAAACTTGAGTCTAAAACCCCCTACTCTACAACTTATGACAGCACGAAAACGAGAATAAGTTAAAGATAATAATTAACTAAAGAAAACTTTGTGAAAGTTATATACCTTAAACAGTTAGTTGCAATATGTACAAAGTATTTCAGCAGTGCTTTAAGTGCATAATTAATTAGTTATTAAGAACTTTACTACTTTGAAAAAACAGCGCATAGACAGCGCATAGAAAAGGAACAAGCTTAGCCATCTTCTGTTCCTAGGTACCCCAAAAGACGCTCAAAGTTACAAAGAAAAGTAAGAGTTAAAACCCGCATAAATGTTAACAGACAAACTAATGCTTAAAAGCTGAAAAGCTAAAAAACGACAGAGAAAAGGTACATAAAGTACAAACATTGAACTTATAAAACCTAGAACCCAAAAACAAGGAAGAGAGCTTACCTCTTGTGTGACAAAAACTTTTCTCCTCACAAGAGGAGAACATGGCTGACCTCTTCCGCCACTCCCTAGACGCTGGGGGCAGTGAGGGTGGGGCTGATGGCCTCCTCATACAGCAAGAAACCAACGCGCGGAGATTTTAACCAGAGAAAAAAATATATAAACTTAAGACTGTGGATCTGTATGATCAGAATGAGCAGAATTAACTCTCCAGAATACATGAGAAATATTATAAAATACACGAGCAGTTTATTTAATAATCTTTGCATGTATTAAATCACCTTAGTGAGCTTCTATAGATTAATCAGAATCTTATTAATTTTAATGTTGGTTTTACTATTTTTAGTATAGCTATCCTAGTGATGAATAACTAGTTTTCTTTTTTATTTGTTTTTATTTTCTTTTATAAACAGATTTTTAAGCTTTTTTTTGTGATTTTGTTTATATTATTTAATTTTTTGTTTTAATAGGACCGTCATATCCATAGCACTAAGGTTCCTTTAGGTAGTTAATAGGCATCCTCTAGCCAACTTCCTTACGGCTTTGATTGGTCAGAATCATATTATTAACTGTAGAAAATTAAAGCAGATCTGCCAACCTTACTCTATTATTCAGAATAATTTTTCTTAAAGTTCTTTTGATGAAAGAAGAAGGAATTTCGTTCTCTAGAAAACTTTCTAATAGTATATTAATGTGGTAATTGAAATCCAAATTGTTGCTGCAAATTCTTGAAATTCTTAGGACCTGAGAAATTAGTACATTCTCAATTACTTTGGTTGAAATGTTATTATTCCAGTGTAGATATTTAATTACTTTGAAAGGAAAATTAACTCTTTTATCAAAGAGGCTAATAGATGGGTTACCTCTGTTGAGCTTAATGCTTAAGTCTAGGAACTCAAGTTCCTGATTACTGTGGTTGGTTTTACATAAGTTAAGAGAGCTAGGATAGATATTATCAAAATCACTCTCTATAACTTCTGAATTATTGATACACAGCAGATCATCAATATATCTAAAAGTGTAAAGGTAGTTATCTGAGCAGGTGGGGTGATTTTTAATGAATTTATATTCCTTAAAGAACAGGAAAAGATTAGCGATATTTGTGGACGTTGATGTTCCCATTGGAATACCGTTCACTTGCTTATAGAGAGTATTATTATATAAGATATGGTTATTTTTTATGCAGCAATTGAGATAAGAGTTCCAAGTTCCTACATCAACAAATTGGTTCTCTTTAATCTTCTTCTCTCTGTTTAATAGTAACAGATGAAGAGCATGGGTCGGGCCATGAAGGTTAATGGATGCAAGCGAAATTGTTAATTCTAGTGCTAGGTCATGCTACTCTACGGAGGACATGACTTATATATATATTTTTTAAACTATTTTAGGTGGGAATGTTACTTGCATCTATGGCCTTGCAGAAACCCATTTCCAACTAGGTCTTTGTAGAAGTGAGAAAATGCAGAGTTTTTGCTGGTCCTTGATAAAGCCAAGGCTCAGTATTCTCGACACCTTCTACATTCAGTTGTTTTATTTTATTTTTTTATCTTTTTCTCCTTTTACTCACACAGGTAGATACATAACCTTTTCTATGTTGTACTAGGTGTGAGTCAAAATTATATATGTATTTTTTTGCTTAGGTATCTTCTTTATAGAATATATATATATATATATATATATACACACACGTAAAAACATAGTATATATATATATATATATATATATATATATATATATATATTCTATGTTTTTACGTAAAAACAAGTATATATATATATATATATATATGGGATGTAAGGTCAGGTGATGCGTAACATCACAGCCTCTCCTTGACAAATGTCAACCCCGCCTTCTCGTGGTGCATCCTGTTCCCACTAAAGGGGCTCTGACGACCGCCAATAGCGGTATAACTATACCATCGGGATCAGAGGAAATGCTATCCCACACTCACCAACCCGCTTGGCCAGCGTGGTGAGTTATGGCCAAACACCTCCAAAATGACTCTACAACTTAAATCTTGGCCCTCAGTCTCCGGCAGCTGGAATGTACCTGGCCAAGGCAGCGGCCAGTGCGACATGAAGGCAGAGGGTGCTAAGAATCCCCGGAGGACCGGACTAGGCTGCCATTTGATGCTGACCTTGGCTACCTACAACGGACGCTCCCTATCTTCTGATTCAAGGCTTCTTGAATTGGAAGAGGAACTACAAAGGATCAAGTGGGACATCGTCGGGCTAAGTGAGGTAAGGAGAAAAGGAGAAGATCTGATTGAACTGAAAAGTGGACATCTCTTCTATTATCGTGGGACAGATACTGGTAGAACTAGTGGTGTTGGATTTATAATAAACAAGAAACTGAAGGATAAAGTGGTAGAAGTTGAAAGTTCCTCTGACAGAGCTGCACGACTCGTTATCCAACTATCGAGAAGATACCAGGCTCAGATTATTCAAACTTATGCACCCACCACAAGTCATGCTGAAGAAGAAATTGAAGAATTTTATGAGGAAATTCGTGATCTAAATAATAAAGGTAAGCAGCACTTTAAGATAATTATGGGAGATTTCAATGCAAAAATAGGGCAACGGCAACAGAATGAAACTTCAGTAGGTAAATTCGGTCACGGCAACAGAAACCAGCGTGGAAATACTCTCGTTGAGTTTGCAGAGGCAGAAGGGTTTTTCATCTTGAACTCCTTCTTCAAGAAAAAGCCACACAGGAAATGGACATGGAGACATCCAAATGGGACGACAAGTGAAATTGATTTTATTATGTGTAACAAAAAATTCGTCATAGAAGACTGCAGTGTGCTGAACAAGTTCAACACAGGTAGTGACCATAGATTGGTGAGATGTAAGATGCACCTCAACACTAAACTGGAACGTGGCAAGCTCATAAGACAAACAAAATGTATTGACATAACCAACCTTAAAAAACACCATAATACTTTCAAGTTGGAACTGAAGAACAGATTCTCTGCTTTAGAAGGCCTAACATCGGGAGAAGTGGATATTTCGGAAGTTAACAGAAAAGTAACCAAAGCTCTTATGGAAACAGCAACAAAATTAGCTGGGTCTAAGAACAAGTTGCATGTGAACAAATTATCAGAAAAAACCAAAATGTTGATGCAAAAAAGAAGAGAGATGAGGACAACTAAAGAAGATGTGACTTCCAAAGTGGAATATATAGAGCTATGCAAGACAGCACGAAAAAGTATCACTGAAGACGTAAGGAAATTCAACTGTGAGCTAGTGAGGAAAGCAATTGAAAACAACCATAGCCTAAAGATAGCAAAGGGACATCTCAGTAAGGGAAGAAAACAGATTATGGCTCTGAGAAAAGAAGATGGTTCTATAACAAGAAATAGAGGCGAAATTTTGACAAGAGTGAAAGATTTCTACTCCAAATTATATGAAAGGGATGATACATGTACTCCAGACACCATGAAAGGTACCAGTACCAGAGTTCTTCCAGTCCTTCCAGCAGAAGTTGCACATGCAATCAAGAACATGAAGAGGGGAAAAGCTCCAGGAGAAGATGGAATTACTGTAGACATCATACAAGAAGCAAGTGGAGAAATCGAAACAGTACTCGCCCAAATTTTCACTCGATGCCTTAATGAAGGAAAGATTCCTGAGGATTGGAACAATGCTACAATGATCCTGCTACATAAAAAAGGTGACATTGAGGATCTCAGGAACTACAGACCTATCAGCCTCCTATCAGTGGTTTATAAAATCTTCACTAAAGTTCTTTCACACCGCTTGAAGGTAACACTGGACATGGCTCAACCGAGAGAACAAGCTGGATTCAGGAGTGGCTACAGCACAATAGATCATATCCACGTACTGAGAGAACTAATTGAAAGAGCGAGGGAATATGAACTTCCATTGTGCATGGCTTTTATCGATTATGAAAAAGCCTTTGATTCGGTGAAACCATCAGCAGGTGCAATGGCTCTGAAATCCTGCGGTATTGAAGATGCATACATTAATATTATTAATAACATCTATGAAAATGCAAGTGCAAAGATTCGGCTGTTTGAAAATACAACACACATAAAAATTGGAAAGGGAGTGAGACAAGGTGACACCATATCTCCGAAGCTCTTTAATGCCGCATTGGAAAATGTCTTTCAATCACTGAACTGGGAAAACAAAGAGATAAAGATTAATGGAGATTATCTAACCCACCTTCGTTTTGCTGATGACGTAGTCATTTTTGCAACTACCCCATCAGAGCTGCAAAGTATGATCCAGGAACTTGCTGACAAGAGTAAAGAAGTGGGATTAAAAATGAACTTTCAGAAGACAAAAGTGATGTTCAATGCTTTTACAAGAAATGAAGATTTATCGATTGATGGAGAAAAACTGGAGATAACAGATACGTATGTTTATCTTGGACAGCAGATATCAAGTGAGGGTCACATTGATGAAGAAATTAATCGGCGTACAAAACTTGCCTGGAGAGCTTTTGGAAGAAACAGCATAATTTTCAAGAGCAATATGCCATTATGTCTTAAAAGAAAAGTGTTTGATCAATGCATCCTTCCAGTGCTTACGTATGGTGCAGAGACGTGGACCTTAACTAAAAGAGACATACAAAGGCTGCAGACAACTCAAAGCAGCATGGAGAGGTGCATGCTTGGTGTAACCAGGAGAGATAAGAAGAGGAACTCGTGGATCCGAAAAATGACGAGAGTGGAAGACATCATGATCAGAGTTAAATCCCTGAAATGGCAATGGGCTGGACATACTGCCAGAAGGACAGACCATAGATGGACAGCCGAAATTTTAGATTGGATTCCAAGGGACAGGAAAAGACCCAGAAAAAGACCACATGGGAGATGGGTGGATGAAATTCGTAAATATGCGGGAGTGACATGGAGGAGACTGGCACAAGACAGACCGTTGTGGAGGAAACTTGGGGAGACCTTCGTCCAGCAGTGGATTGATAATGGTTGACGATGATGATGATGATGATGATGATATATACTTAAGAGCAAAACTGAAGACTAAGGAAAAACTTTAGAATTTAAAACGAAGGTTGCAAAATAACCTGAAAATCAAAACGCGCAACGCAGCAGTTTTGAAAATTCAGAATTCACATTCTCTAAAGAAGATACCTAAGCAAAAAAATACACATATAATTTTGACTCACACCTAGTACAACATAGAAAAGGTTATGTATCTACCTGTGTGAGTAAAAGGAGAAAAGATAAAAAAATAAAATAAAACAACTGAATGTAGAAGGTGTCGAGAATACTGAGCCTTGGCTATATCAAGGACCAGCAAAAACTCTGCATTTTCTCACTTCCACAAAGACCTAGTTGGAAATGGGTTTCTGCAAGGCCATAGATGCAAGTAACATTCCCACCTAAAATAGTTTAAAAAATATATATATGTCATGTCCTCCGTAGAGTTGCATGACCTAGCACTAGTTAACAATTTCGCTTGCATCCATTAACCTTCCTGGCCCGACCCATGCTCTTCATCTGTTACTATTAAACAGAGAGAAGAAGATTAAAGAGAACTCAAGCTGTGAGAGTGACATAATAATTAGAAATGATTTTCAGCCATAACGAAATTCCAAGTTCGTTTGAGAGAGAATTTAAACCTGAAAATCAATGCAAAAGAAATCCAAATTTTTACATTGCAATTAAAAAAGGAAATATTAATTTTTAACGAACAGATTTTTGAAAGAAAACTTGAGTCTAAAACCCCCTACTCTACAACTTATGACAGCACGAAAACGAGAATAAGTTAAAGATAATAATTAACTAAAGAAAACTTTGTGAAAGTTATATACCTTAAACAGTTAGTTGCAATATATACAAAGTATTTCAGCAGTGCTTTAAGTCCTTGATAAAGCCAAGGCTCAGTATTCTCGACACCTTCTACATTCAGTTGTTTTATTTTATTTTTTTATCTTTTCTCCTTTTACTCACACAGGTAGATACATAACCTTTTCTATGTTGTACTAGGTGTGAGTCAAAATTATATGTGTATTTTTTTGCTTAGGTATCTTCTTTATAGAATATATATATATATATATATATATATATATATATAGGGATGTAAGGTCAGGTGATGCGTAACATCACAGCCTCTCCTTGACAAATGTCAACCCCGCCTTCTCGTGGTGCATCCTGTTCCTACTAAAGGGGCTCTGACGACCGCCAATAGCGGTATAACTATACCATCGGGATTAGAGGAAATTCTATCCCACACTCACCAACCCGCTTGGCCAGCGTGGTGAGTTATGGCCAAACCCCTCCAAAATGACTCCACAACTTAAATCTTGGCCCTCAGTCTCCGGCAGCTGGAATGTACCTGGCCAAGGCAGCGGCCAGTGCGACATGAAGGCAGAGGGTGCTAAGAATCCCCGGAGGACCGGACTAGGCTGCCATCTGATGCTGACTTTGGCAACGTACAATGGACGCTCCCTATCTTCTGATTCAAGGCTTCTTGAATTGGAAGAGGAACTAAAAAGGATCAAGTGGGACATCGTGGGGCTAAGTGAGGTAAGGAGAAAAGGAGAAGATTTCATCGAACTGAAAAGTGGACATCTCTTCTACTATCGTGGGACAGATACTGGCAGAACTAGTGGTGTTGGATTTATAATAAACAAGAAACTGAAGGATAAAGTTGTAGAAGTTGAAAGTTCCTCTGACAGAGCTGCACGGCTTGTTATCCAACTCTCGAAAAGATACCAGGCTCAGATTATTCAAACTTATGCACCCACCACAAGTCATCCTGAAGAAGAAATTGAAGAATTTTATGAGGAAATTTGTCATCTAAATAATAAAGGTAAGCAGCACTTGAAAATAATTATGGGAGATTTCAATGCAAAAATAGGGCAACGGCAACAGAATGAAACTTCAGTAGGTAAATTCGGTCACGGCAACAGAAACCAGCGTGGAAATACTCTCGTTGAGTTTGCAGAGGCAGAAGGGTTTTTCATCTTGAACTCCTTCTTCAAGAAAAAGCCACACAGGAAATGGACATGGAGACATCCAAATGGGACGACAAGTGAAATTGATTTTATTATGTGTAACAAAAAATTCGTCATAGAAGACTGCAGTGTGCTAAACAAGTTCAACACAGGTAGTGACCATAGATTGGTGAGATGTAAGATGCACCTCAACACTAAACTTGAACGTGGCAAGCTCATAAGACAAACAAAATCTATTGACATAACCAACCTTAAAAAACACCATAATACCTTCAAGTTGGAACTGAAGAACAGGTTCTCTGCTTTAGAAGGCCTAACATCGGAAGAAGTGGACATCTCTGAAGTTAACAGAAAAGTAACCGAAGCTGTTATGGAAACAGCAACAAGATTAGCTGGGTCTAAGAACAAGTTGCATGTAAATAAATTATCAGGAAAAACGAAAATGTTGATGCAAAAAAGAAGAGAGATGAGGACAACTAAAGAAGATGTGACTTCCAAAGTGGAATATATAGAGCTATGCAAGACAGTACGAAAAAGTATCACTGAAGACGTAAGAAAATTCAACTGTGAACTAGTGAGGAAAGCAATTGAAAACAACCAAAGCCTAAAGATAGCAAAGGGACATCTCAGTAAGGGAAGAAAACAGATTATGGCACTGAGAAAAGAAGATGGTTCTGTAACAAGAAATAGAGGCGAAATTTTGACAAGAGTGAAAGATTTCTACTCCAAATTATATGAAAGGGATGATACATGCACTCCAGACATCATGAAAGATACCAGTACCAGAGTTCCTCCAGTCCTTCCGGCAGAAGTTGCACATGCAATCAAGAACATGAAGCGGGGAAAAGCTCCAGGAGAAGATGGTATTACTGTAGACATCATACAAGAAGCAAGTGGAGAAATCGAAACAGTACTCGCCCAAATTTTCACTCGATACCTTAATGAAGGAAAGATTCCTGAGGACTGGAACACCGCTACAATGATCCTGCTACATAAGAAAGGTGACATTGAGGATCTCGGAAACTACAGACCTATCAGCCTCCTATCAGTAGTTTATAAAATCTTCACTAAAGTTCTTTCACACCGCTTGAAGGTAACACTGGACATGGCTCAACCGAGAGAACAAGCTGGATTCAGGAGTGGCTACAGCACAATAGATCATATCCACGTACTGAGAGAACTAATTGAAAGAGCGAGGGAATATGAACTTCCATTGTGCATGGCTTTTATCGATTATGAAAAAGCCTTTGATTCGGTGAAACCATCAGCAGTTACAATGGCTCTGAAAACCTGCGGCATTGAAGATGCATACATTAATATTATTAATAACATTTATGAAAATGCAAGTGCAAAGATTAGGCTGTTTGAAAATACAACACACATAAAAATTGGAAAGGGAGTGAGACAAGGTGACACCATATCTCCGAAGCTCTTTAATGCCTCATTGGAGGGTGTTTTTCAGTCACTGAGCTGGGAAAACAAGGGGATAAAGATTAATGGAGATTATCTAACCCACCTTCGTTTTGCTGATGACATAGTCATTTTTGCAACTAGCCCATCAGAGCTGCAGAGTATGATCCAGGAACTTGCTGACAAGAGTAAAGAAGTGGGATTAAAAATCAACTTTCAGAAGACAAAAGTGATGTTCAATGCTTTTACAAGAAATGAAGATTTATCGATTGATGGAGAAAAGCTGGAGATAACAGACACGTACGTTTATCTTGGACAGCAGATATCAAGTGAGGGTCACATTGATGAAGAAATTAATCGGCGTACAAAACTTGCCTGGAGAGCTTTTGGAAGAAACAGCATAATTTTCAAGAGCAATATGCCATTATGTCTTAAAAGAAAAGTGTTTGATCAATGCATCCTTCCAGTGCTTACGTATGGTGCAGAGACGTGGACCTTAACTAAAAGAGACATACAAAGGCTGCAGACAACTCAAAGAAGCATGGAGAGGTGCATACTTGGTGTAACCAGGAGAGATAAGAAGAGGAACTCGTGGATCCGAAAAATGACAAGAGTGGAAGACATCATGATCAGAGTTAAATCCCTGAAATGGCAATGGGCTGGACATACTGCCAGAAGGACAGATCATCGATGGACAGCCGAAATTTTAGATTGGATTCCAAGGGACAGGAAAAGACCCAGAAGAAGACCACATGGGAGATGGGTGGATGAAATTCGAAAGTATGCAGGGGTGACATGGAGGAGACTGGCACAAGACAGACCGTTGTGGAGGAAACTTGGGGAGACCTTCGTCCAGCAGTGGATTGATAATGGTTGACAATGATGATGATGATGATGATGATGATATAGGGATGTAAGGTCAGGTGATGCGTAACATCACAGCCTCTCCTTGACAAATGTCAACCCCGCCTTCTCGTGGTGCATCCTGTTCCCACTAAAGGGGCTCTGACGACCGCCCATAGCGGTATAACTATACCATCGGGATCAGAGGAAATGTTATCCCACACTCACCAACCCGCTTGGCCAGCGTGGTGAGTTATGGCCAAACCCCTCCAAAATGATTCCACAACTTAAATCTTGGCCCTCAGTCTCCGGCAGCTGGAATGTACCTGGCCAAGGCAGCGGCCAGTGCGACATGAAGGCAGAGGGTGCTAAGAATCCCCGGAGGACCGGACTAGGCTGCCATCTGATGCTGACCTTGGCTACTTACAATGGACGCTCCCTATCTTCTGATTCAAGGCTTCTTGAATTGGAAGAGGAACTACAAAGGATCAAGTGGGACATCGTGGGGCTAAGTGAGGTAAGGAGAAAAGGAGAAGATCTCATCGAACTGAAAAGTGGACATCTCTTCTACTATCGTGGGACAGATACTGGCAGAACTAGTGGTGTTGGATTTATAATAAACAAGAAACTGAAGGATAAAGTTGTAGAAGTTGAAAGTTCCTCTGACAGAGCTGCACGACTTGTTATCCAACTCTCGAAAAGATACCAGGCTCAGATTATTCAAACTTATGCACCCACCACAAGTCATCCTGAAGAAGAAATTGAAGAATTTTATGAGGAAATTTGTCATCTAAATAATAAAGGTAAGCAGCACTTGAAAATAATTATGGGAGATTTCAATGCAAAAATAGGGCAACGGCAACAGAATGAAACTTCGGTAGGTAAATTCGGTCACGGCAACAGAAACCAGCGTGGAAATACTCTCGTTGAGTTTGCAGAGGCAGAAGGGTTTTTCATCTTGAACTCCTTCTTCAAGAAAAAGCCACACAGGAAATGGACATGGAGACATCCAAATGGGACGACAAGTGAAATTGATTTTATTATGTGTAACAAAAAATTCGTCATAGAAGACTGCAGTGTGCTAAACAAGTTCAACACAGGTAGTGACCATAGATTGGTGAGATGTAAGATGCACCTCAACACTAAACTTGAACGTGGCAAGCTCATAGGACAAACAAAATCTATTGACATAACCAACCTTAAAAAACACCATAATACCTTCAAGTTAGAACTGAAGAACAGGTTCTCTGCTTTAGAAGGCCTAACATCGGAAGAAGTGGACATCTCTGAAGTTAACAGAAAAGTAACCAAAGCTCTTATGGAAACAGCAACAAAATTAGCTGGGTCTAAGAACAAGTTGCATGTGAACAAATTATCAGGAAAAACCAAAATGTTGATGCAAAAAAGAAGAGAGATGAGGACAACTAAAGAAGATGTGACTTCCAAAGTGGAATATATAGAGCTATGCAAGACAGTAAGAAAAAGTATCACTGAAGACGTAAAGAAATTCAACTGTGAACTAGTGAGGAAAGCAATTGAAAACAACCAAAGCCTAAAGATAGCAAAGGGACATCTCAGTAAGGGAAGAAAACAGATTATGGCACTGAGAAAAGAAGATGGTTCTGTAACAAGAAATAAAGGCGAAATTTTGACAAGAGTGAAAGATTTCTACTCCAAATTATATGAAAGGGATGATATATGCACTCCAGACATCATGAAAGATACCAGTACCAGAGTTCCTCCAGTCCTTCCAGCAGAAGTTGCACATGCAATCAAGAACATGAAGCGAGGAAAAGCTCCAGGAGAAGATGGAATTACTGTAGACATCATACAAGAAGCAAGTGGAGAAATCGAAACAGTACTCGCCCAAATTTTCACTCGATGCCTTAATGAAGGAAAGATTCCTGAGGATTGGAACACCGCTACAATGATCCTGCTACATAAGAAAGGTGACATTGAGGATCTCGGAAACTACAGACCTATCAGCCTCCTATCAGTAGTTTATAAAATCTTCACTAAAGTTCTTTCACACCGCTTGAAGGTAACACTGGACATGGCTCAACCGAGAGAACAAGCTGGATTCAGGAGTGGCTACAGCACAATAGATCATATCCACGTGCTGAGAGAACTAATTGAAAGAGCGAGGGAATATGAACTTCCATTGTGCATGGCTTTTATCGATTATGAAAAAGCCTTTGATTCGGTGAAACCATCAGCAGTTACAATGGCTCTGAAAACCTGCGGTATTGAAGATGCATACATTAATATTATTAATAACATCTATGAAAATGCAAGTGCAAAGATTAGGCTGTTTGAAAATACAACACACGTAAAAATTGGAAAGGGAGTGAGACAAGGTGACACCATATCTCCGAAGCTCTTTAATGCCACATTGGAGGGTGTTTTTCAGTCACTGAGCTGGGAAAACAAGGGGATAAAGATTAATGGAGATTATCTAACCCACCTTCGTTTTGCTGATGACGTAGTCATTTTTGCAACTACCCCATCAGAGCTGCAGAGTATGATCCAGGAACTTGCTGACAAGAGTAAAGAAGTGGGATTAAAAATGAACTTTCAGAAGACAAAAGTGATGTTCAATGCTTTTACAAGAAATGAAGATTTATCGATTGATGGAGAAAAGCTGGAGATAACAGACACGTACGTTTATCTTGGACAGCAGATATCAAGTGAGGGTCACATTGATGAAGAAATTAATCGGCGTACAAAACTTGCCTGGAGAGCTTTTGGAAGAAACAGCATAATTTTCAAGAGCAATATGCCATTATGTCTTAAAAGAAAAGTGTTTGATCAATGCATCCTTCCAGTGCTTACGTATGGTGCGGAGACGTGGACCTTAACTAAAAGAGACATACAAAGGCTGCAGACAACTCAAAGAAGCATGGAGAGGTGCATGCTTGGTGTAACCAGGAGAGATAAGAAGAGGAACTCGTGGATCCGAAAAATGACAAGAGTGGAAGACATCATGATCAGAGTTAAATCCCTGAAATGGCAATGGGCTGGACATACTGCCAGAAGGACAGATCATCGATGGACAGCTGAAATTTTAGATTGGATTCCAAGGGACAGGAAAAGACCCAGAAGAAGACCACATGGGAGATGGGTGGATGAAATTCGAAAGTATGCAGGGGTGACATGGAGGAGACTGGCACAAGACAGACCGTTGTGGAGGAAACTTGGGGAGACCTTCGTCCAGCAGTGGATTGATAATGGTTGACAATGATGATGATGATATATATATATATATATATATATATATATATATATATTAAAGAAAGACCCTTTGTAAGCACCACTGCAAAATTTCAGGATAGGACAGTCATATGATCATAGCCAAAAAAAAATTTTTTTTCTTCCTGCCTGCATTGGAATTCAGGCTTTTTTTTTTTTTTTTTTATTAAACGAGCTGTATTTTTGTTAGATCATGTAACAGCTCAATTAGCCTTAGAAAGTGGTTTTGGTTTGGCTTTCATTTAGTTTTGGTTTGATTTTAATTTTGGTTTGGGTTTGATTCTAATTTTTGCATTTTAGTTTTGGTTCAAATTTCACTTGAGTTTGCTTTGTTGATGCAATCACAGGTCTTTTCTTCTAGTCAGTCAGATTTGAAAAATGTTTTAGTTCAGATTGAGATCTCTTGGCAATGATAACTTACTATTGTTTTAGTTTGTTTTAAGGAAATTTTCTAGTGATCTGACCTAGGTGGTAAATTATTAACTCCACAATTAAACTGCATGCTAGTAAAGTTATTTTCCTTGTAAACTGGTTCTATTACATTTTTCTAGTGATGTGACTAAAAAATAATGTAAGTAAACTGAAAATATTTTTGTTAAATATATTTTATTACAGTAAGTGATAAGAAGGGGAAAGAATAGTCAGTATACGCTACAAAATGCTGTAATCCTTTTTCAGAAGAAAATCACAGAACTGATGTTAAATGTTTACGAAATGTTACCACATGGATGTGTTGTTTAGAATCAGGAATGAACATATGTGGTGAATGCAGGAAGTAACTGTCTGAGTTTAAAATTAAAGAAACTTGTGTTGAGGAAGAAAATGAAATGGCAGGTCCCAGTAATGAGGGCACTGAGTTCATTGACCCAGATATTTCTCTTTGAGTTGTTGAACAGATCTCTTTCTTACATAGTTGAGTTGCCTGTTGGAAGAAAGTTTCTCACTCAACAGTTTATGCAAAATCCGAATTAGAGAATGTGAGAACAAGCCTTGACAAAATTCTTGTACAGAAACCAGAAGAACGAGTTCAGGAGTCAGATGACTGAAAGGAAATGTTAGAGCATCTGAAGGAAAAGTTTGCTGGAACAATTTCTTGATGTGAAAAGTTAACGGTCCTCTCTGTTTTTACTTAAAAGCTGGTTCTAGAGCTAGGATAATGATTGAGTTCAAAGTTGTAAAAAAACTGATTACATGGCACATCGAGGTGAAAAAATTGGTTTCTTTAAAAGGTGTACGCTCTTCCCCTGACCCAAAACCTGGCAGGACCCTTGATAGAGAGACCGTATTGTTGTTTAACGAATTCTACAATGACTCTGAAGTAAATAGAATCATGCCAAGAAAGACAGACTTAGTTTCAGTGCAGAAAGGGCCTTCAAAAATCCTTGTGCAGAAAAGGCTCATTCTATCTAATTTAAACAAAAATTTTGTACACTTCAAAACCAAATTCCCAGACAAGAAAATATGTTTTTCAAAATTCTGTGAATTGAGGCCAAAAAATTGCATTGTAACTGGTAAGACTGGGGGACACACAGTGTGTGTATGTCTCACTCATCAAAATTTGAAGCTCATGATGAATGGAGCTCATTTTGAAAAAACTGAGTTAAAACCTGATGGTTTCCTGAAAAAATGGAATATGTGTTTAAGGTTAATGTGCAATCTACCTCAAACCGAGTGCTACACGGATGATTGCTCAGAATGTCTTGGAGTAGACTAATTAAGATATACCTTGGCTACTTATTTTGAAGAATCATTTGTTGAGGAGGTCACATACAAACAGTAGTTAACAGTTGACCAATGTACCATGGAGACAATGGTAAAAGATGTTGAAGAATTTGTGGAAGATTTCTGTCAGTTAATATTGAAGCTAAAGACTCGTGACTTCATAGCCAAGATGCAGAAATCCTCCTATAATGAGCTGAAAGGTTCTCTAACGGAAGAGGAAGCACTTGTAATGTGTGACTTTGCAGAAAACTACTGCTTTGGTTTGCAAGATGAAGTACAGCCTTACTATTGGACGAGTGCACAAGCAACAATCCACCCCTGTGTTATTTAGGTACTTCAGAAAAGATAGAGAAATCAAGCACATGAAAGTTGTCTTTGTTTCAGAGTGCTTAAAGCACAACACTGTTGCTGTGCACACCTTCATGAAGCTGATTCCAATCCTAAAATCTACATATACATACATATCACTAAGCTGTTATTCAAATGTTAGCTCCTCACAGAAAGTCGCTGTTCCTGTATCAAACGTCTTCATTTACAGCAATCTTAGCACACAGCTCGAGCTTCATTAAAATCACTCGCACGCCACACACAAGACCTTTGGTACTTCATACTCATTATAATATCTTTTTCTCATGCAGACATTCCTGAATCTGGTCCTCCCAAGATTTCCTTGGCCTTCCTCTACCTTTCTTTCATGTCCTTTGGGCTGAATACATGGTGTATATGCTCCTTGAAATAATTGAAAAGTCCTTGAAAAGTAATGGGCCAATTTCAAGGCCTTGAAATCCCTTAAAAAAACTCCTGGATCCGTGAAAAGTCTTTAATTTTTGAGAATCATAATTGTAATTCCAGTTTTTCCCCCGCCATTTACTGTCCTTTTTAGCACGTCTTTTGTAAAAAAGATCCTGCTTTATGAATTTTGACAAGATATCACAGAAATCCTGTCATTCTTCTGTTCCTCGCGTTTTTTAAAAAGTTCGTTAAAAATCCCGATGTCCGGAATCCACTGCTCCTTATTTAATCAGTGGGTGTCATACTAAGAGTGAATGATATAAATATTAAAATATGAACCAAAAAACAATTAATTCTTAAAATGAGGATAAAATAATAATTGCCTTGTTACCTTTTATCGGTCAGTAGCTTCTTCCCGGCTATTTGCTTTTGGTAGAATTTAGTCATTGCTCTTGACCTTCGATTGACCGATATTCTTCAAGAAGAAATTGAGTAGTCAAGAGATTTCACAAACGAAAGTCTCATTCGAGCAATATTTAGGCAAAAGAAGGGTTTGTGGATGGCAGACACTTCGCAACGAAAACACAACTGACGATCAAAATATTTATGATAGCTAAAATCCGCAATAAAACTCCTTGAAAAAAACTTGCCTTCCGACATAGATTTGAAAGAATTAATCTAATGAAATAATAAAATTAAATTAAAATCAATTTGTCCAATTTCAACTTCAAATGAAAACGATATTCAAAGCGCCAACTTTACCAAGGAATCCAGACATCGAACTTCCGATGTGTTTCGGCTCACATTTTTCGTGGCCATTTTCAAGGGCATTTCGTGCTGTACTGTTCTATGCACGTTAACTGCTAGCTAAGTCGACGTTGCTGCCATCTCGATTGTCCGCGTCACCTTCGTGCTCATCATGTAAAACATCGGTGGCGCCATCTAGTGTCGTCCTGTTTTTTAATCTTTGCACTTGTCGACTTGATCTTCTTGTTTGAATAATTCTTTGTCTTTCTTGTTTTATCGTGTTCAACCATGCTGGTGATAATTCGACTGGGACATTTAAATTGCAATTATGTGCTTTGGTCTTCTCCAAGGTTAATAGACTACTAGGTTTGCTCATACGGGAGTACCGGGTGAGCTTTCCTGCACAGCATTCCCTCTGACGTCACCTGTCTTACAAGAGATAGCAGCGAACACGAGAGTTGTCTGCTGTCTATTGACATGCAGGCAGTTTGTTGGTAGAAGCAATGCGTTCGCATAATCACTTCGTATATTTAGTTCTGTAATAAATTAATTTTTAATTATTTGTCTCCGAATTTGATTACCACTAAGTATCAACATGCTCTCAAAGAAAAATCTAAAGATTTCTTATGCAAAATTCTGTAAATAAAAAAAATACTCTGGCGTTTCTCAGTTGAGTTGGCCCAGGGACTCGGTATGGCTTGGTCCTTCGTTTTTCGTTATTGGCTGCATATTTTTTAAATATATCTGTATGTGATTTTAAATATATATTTTATAAATCATTGGAAATACTTTAATATGGTGGATATATTTTTAACACTTACCAATATTTTCGGAGATGTTTTCTTCGGTGTATTTTCATGTGCAACTTCAATATTTTTGGCCACCCATATGAATAAATCCTTGGGGTGCCATTGAACAAATGTGAGAAATAACAAATTAAAAAAAAAAAAAAAATCCTTTCTTCATGTAGTTATCTTCAGAACCTTGAGTTTTGTAAAAAAAATTTCCTTCTCTTTCAGCTGCGAATAGATGTGCTTATTCGAGTCATAGTAGGTGTTTTCATGAAAAGTTTGCTGCCTCGGAGGAATTTTGGAGGAATGTTTTTCTATTGCCTCTGATACGTTTCTCTTAATATTTTTCACTTTTTTTAATTCCATGTTCACAATGGATTGGGAGGAACATCCGCTCAATGCTTTTTCTGCGAAAACTCCACTAGTTCACTTTTACATATCCCTTTTATTATCGCCTTCAGCAAATAGTAGCATTTTGGACAGTGGCGTACCGGAAAATCTCGGAGCTCCCCGCAAAAAATTCTTCTAGACCCTTTTGCGAAAATCTATTAGCACTCAATTAGTTATTTTTTTAATTCCATGTTATTAATTAAGTTATTGGTATTTTACTAATTAAAATTATTTGGAATCTACAGGTATTTTGCGTAAGACCAAAATTATTGCGCTTTACTGCTGGAACACAAATCTGCACGTTGTAATTGAAATAATTGCTCTAGTTTTATACCAGTAGAAAATATAGAAAATACTACAAAACAGTTACGCAAAAGTTGAACATGTCATACAATTTTTATTCTTTTAGACAACTAAGGCCAGCCTCTTTGAAACGCCTCGCGATCAGGCCTACAAAACACGTAACTTCTGTGAGTGCATAATGAAATTTTCCGATTTTTACGAAAATACAGAACATAAGTAAACAAATAAATACGTAACAATTAAGAATCATGGCACAAAAAAAAAAAAAAGAAAAAAAAAGAAAGCAAAACTACGTAAAGTATTTACTTTTGAATATGAAAAACACAACATAATGTCACAATGTTTTTGCACGTAGTATAAAATTTTCTCTTATAAAAATAAAAAAAAAAAAAACGACACAGGTCTCTGCATATACCGAAAAGAACAACTTCCAATTCTTTATATTCTGAAGAAAAAACTGCAAAAAAAAAAAGGAAACGTGAAAAAAACTAATTCATAACACCTTATCCTCATTGATAAAACGTTTTCATTCATTGAACTGATATTTATTTCACATTCTCTTGTTAATATACATTCATTGGAACCTTTGCTATGGATATGAAAAGAGGCCCTCTGAAATAACTGTTTTCCCGTCATTCAGTTTTTATAAATTTAAATCTCAGAAAAAACAACCAAAAACTACTTTTCTTTTTAATACTCCTTTTAAAGCTGCCGCAAAAATTCCTGACTTATTCTTTATTCATGTGAAGTTTCCGCAAAAAAGTCTATTCTTTAAAATGTTTTTGCTGAAGCCGTGACACTCCCTCCCATCCCCATCTACACGCCCCTGATTCTGGATTTAAAAAAAGTATCACCTCGTTTACAGCGTAATTTCCATAACCTGCAGAGCTCAGTCATTTCGAAAATCTGTGATATGTAATTGGGGATCCTTTAGTATTTCTGTAGTTATTCTTGCAGTCTGCAACAGTGCAGGAACTCAAAGGCATCTTGAATAAGGTGACCAGGTTTTTGAGAATGCAATTGAGGACAAAATGACATTTGTCCTCAATTTCAATGCAAAATTCAGGACAATTTCATTTCAAAATGAGGACATAATTGAGGACAGCATCTGACACATTATGGTAAAACCAAAGGTTAGCAAAGAATGTTATGAAATGTCCCATAATTGTCCAGTTTCATTGGAAAACATACGATGAACCGGAAAAATGATTTTCATGCGAAATAAGTATAAAATAGCAATAAAATACTATCATGGAGAATATTGCTACCGATGCAGTTTAAATCTTACTTGTAGGAGGTAGCAGTCGCAAACAAAGTTACATTTTGAATTTCTACTAAAATTTCATTGTGATTCTGTACAAGAATAGATATCTGAAGCCAGAAAATTACTATGCGCGGACCGAGCAGAAATCGTGGAATAGCTGTATGTTATCTTTATGAGAAGGAATACTCCAAGTCCAATAACCTCACTTGAAGAAACAGTTTAATGAAAAATGTACTGAACAAAAGTTGTGGAACTCTCAATGGAATCTATCAAATGTAACCAAATTAATTACATCAATTAGTTATTTATTTGCAAGGAAGTGGATGCTGAGAAAGATGAGATTCATTTCCCCATCCTAAAAATATTTTAGTTAAATCCAGTTAAAATAGAACAGAAGTACTTAAAACAGAAACGAAATCGTAACACCACATTTATCGAGATAACTTTATTTAATGCTTCGGCATGTCTCACATTAATACTGCATCATTTCTAGCTTAATTCAAAGAAAAATTCATCCGCTTCGGAAAATAGTTCCATACCTTTCCTTTATGAATCCATTTCCTAGCAATTAAATAAGAAATTGATGCTAAATTTGGTTGCATTTGGTAAATTCAATTGAATTCTACACCTTTTGTTTAACACATTTTTACAAATTTCAACTTTTGGGGGAAATTTCAAAAATTGTGAACAAAAACTAAGAAATTGAGGACATTTGACGTCCTCAATAAGTTTTTATAAAATTAAGGACTGTCCCCAAAAAATGAGGACGTCTGGTCACTTTAATCTCGAAAGAATAAACTATTTGCAAACAAACTTAGCTATTCCACTTACTATATATACATTAAAATTATTCTAGAAGCAGAAAAAACAACAACAGCTCTTTGAACAAGAGTCAAATGACATTTGCGTCTGCCACTGCTTTGACCTTCGGTGCACTAAACGAGTGTAAGACAGCTGACGTCATCAGACCACCTCCTCCGCACTCCCGCGAAGGGGGTAGCTTTACAGGGGTCTTACGGGCATAACCTTGTTTGTTAAATAACCTTAGGTCTTCTTGATCATAATAGCCTCAGCTGTCAGGATCTTTTTATGTGTGTTGTGAGAAGTAACCAAACTAATATTCTTCCAGTCGAGCGTGGCCTCGTTATTATGACAATATTGTATAAGTGAAGTTCGAATTTCACCCTTATTCCCGTTATTTAAGTGTTCACGTAATCTGATAACATTTCCTTTCGTGCTACCTATGTATACTGTCTTATGATCTGGGTTCTAGTTTACATTAATAATTGGTATACGATATACACCTGCTTTACGTAATATGGAACTTTTTTCATTGTTTGATTGCAAAAGTCTGCTGTTGTCGAGTACAGTGTCTGCAATAAGTAATCTTGCTATGTGGCATTCCTTTTTTAAAGGAGCAGATATAGGTGGACAATATGGTAGTTTTTCACAGAATCTGTATGTATCAGTCAGATTCTGCCTTGGCCTATTTTGGTTATTCTGAATTTGTTTGTAAAGATCGTCAATCAATCTCTCCTTGTAGCCGAAGTTCCCAGCCAAAGTTTTGATCCATTTTAACTCTTTTTGCCTTGCAGTATTATTAGACGAAAGTACGATTGCTCTTTTAAGTAATACCCGAATGCTGCTGTTTTAAATTTCCATGGATGATTTGAGTTACTAGGTATTATATTTGGGACAAATGTTGCCTTTCTGTATACTTCATAGTTAATTCTTGAGTTATTTTTGATGATATTAATATCTAAAAATGGTAATTGTTTATTTCCCCCCATTCGGTTGTAAGATTGATAGTTGTATATATATATCTTACTGTTTGTATTAACAAATTCTTCCAGATCTTCTTCAGTATGCTTCCAAAATATCAAAATATCATCAACATATCAAACAAATAGTTCGGGATGTTTTTTTGTAAATTTTTTGTCAGTATCTTTTTCTCGATGTCCTGGAGTGTAACTTTGGCAAACAGTCCAGACAAAGGTGATCCCATAGGTGCACCCGATAGCTGTTTATAAATCATATTATTATATGTAAAAAAGTTATTATCGTTAATTAGGTTTAATGCTGACACAATGCTGTTTGGGTGGTTGGTGTTTTGTTTGTAAATAACTTTTCTTCTATTAAATTAATAGCTTGATTAGTAGGAGTACTTGGGTAGAGTGAAACAATGTCAAGGCTCACCATCTTTATCTCTCTGGGTCCACAATAGGCCTCTATAGCTCTAACGACGTCGGTTGAATTTTTAACTGTGTATGCGTGGCCTTCATAATATATTTTAATAAAGTGAAATAATGCTCGTTCTAGGTTAATGGTTGGAGCAATTTTCTTTAAAACAATAGGTCGCATTGGATGTCAGTCCTTGTGTATTTTAATTTTTCGAAATATTCCTGCGATAGTGGCACCCACTGGTGGGTATGTTTTACTTTTAATCTCTTCAAGTAAGTCACTGTGGTTTTTAATTTGGCCATTTTTCTAATAATATTTTCTGTGGGATCTTGACGATTTTAATCTGGAGATCAATTCTAAGTTTTGGCAACAAAAATAGGAAAAATTCAAATGTAGAATCTGGCAACAATCTTAGTCCTCCATTGGCGTGATGAAGACCTAAGAAAAGGTCGAAAGCTTCCAACTTACGAACTTTTTGTAAAAGTTTTAGTTAACGTAACTAGCGTGATCAAGTCACCTTTCTCTGTGGGATCTTGTTGAATGGTTACGGTATCAAGTGTTTCGATTGCTGTTATCATTTTTTCTCGTAGGCAATCTTGATTAATCAAAAGTATTTGTTTTGATTTATCGGCCATTTTACCTGCTATCCCAGGGTTGTTACGTAAGTCAATTAATGCTTGTCGTTCATATCGAATCCTTTTTTTTTTGGTTTAAGTCTTTTTTTGTCTTATTGATGTTATTAATAGCATTTGCCATTTTAATCGTTGTAGGTTCTTGTCTCTCCCTTGGCAGTTGCTGGATTATATCTTCCAGCTGTGGTATCATAACTTCGGTAGATGGAATTTTATATTTATATGCATATTTCAATCCCCTTTCTAATGCAGTTCTTTGAAGACCATTCAATTCTACATCTGATTGATTAATGTAACTGGGATATTTGTTAATCTTTGCATGGCAGTTGGTTCCTTCACTTAAAAATTTTAGATGTTTAGACCCAAAAGAAAGAATGAATGGATAGAAGCTGCAGAGACATATTGAAATTTGCAAAAAATATGCCATTTCATGTTCAACTGGATTATTTATTAGATGAGTGGAAAATTTTGCAACTGGAAAAAGATAAAGCATTTACAAACAAAACTATTGATGATTATTGGAAACAACACATCTCAAAAAGGAACTCATTATTAAAAGATAGTTTCCAAACATCGCAAAAGTCATAAAGGCAGCTCTTACTTTGTCACATAGAAATGCTGACATAGAGAGACTATTTTCCATTTCTAAGCATATATTAGGGGAAAATAAATCAGCAATGACCGAAAGATTTTTAAACAGTGCACTGGCTGTGAGGGATGCCTTGAAACAATATCCTAATTTTCTTTTCGTACCCATTAATCCAAAACTCATTAAGTAAGGACAACAAGCACATTCAAAGTACACTGCCTTTATGGAAGAATGTAAGAGGGAAAAGAAAATCAAATTGGAATAAAAGCAAGAACAAAAAAGAACAGATTATGAAGAAGATATGAAAAAGATGGAAAAGACAAAAAAGGTCAATCGAATGTGAGACTGGCTGCTCTGAATGGCAAGAAAGAAAAAAAAAAACACTTACAAACTAAGGAGGCAAGAGAAGAACTCTTTTTGGAAGCTTTGGCTGAACTGAAGAAAGCACTAAAAAAAAAAGATTTCAAGGGTGCAAAATTAGCTGAAGGCGGCATGCTTCAGGGAGTAAAATGTATGCAAACAGAAGAAAGAGTGAGAAAAAAAGGAAGTGGAAATCATTCAGAACCTTGAGAAAAGAAAATCAAGTATGATTACATCATTTTTTGCTAAGATGCCTAGAAAACAGTAAGCCAAACGCCAAACAGTTTTTTTCTTCAGAATTTTTTTTTCTGGAACATTGAAGGGAATTGTACGTCATTAGTTTTTCAGAATTTGGTGTAACTTTTTGTTTCTGTAAAATTTATGTAATGACAATAAAATAGCCAATACCCCAGCTAAGATAAAATAAAGAAATTTATTATGATTTTACCTGGCCATTTTTGGTAGGGAAGTATAAAAAAATAGCCTTTTTTGCAACTATATTTGTTGTTTTGTGCTATTGGCAAGAGGTCTCTTTTAATCACCTATTAGTCACCCTTTTAAAAAAAATTGTCACCTTTCTCACCTTTTTCAAAGGTCGCCTTAGCTCCTCACCCTATTTCTTGCCACATTCTTCTGGCCACCAAAAACTCTGACTGGTCCATGAGGGTGCATGAAAGATACTGTTATGTCCTGGAATTCTCTAGATATGTTTGTAATCTGTTCCATCCACCAGTTATTGTCATAAATGCATCCTATAAATTCTCCTATTTGAAAATCATTCACAGAAAATGGGTTCTTTTTTTGTTGGCTTGAAAATTTCACTGCTTTAAGTGGGTGCTGGACTGTTCTAGCCATTGATGGTTTATTTCCTTGTACTAACCAGGAATGCTGTGACTGTATCTCAACAACAGATTTTACTGTATCTCACTCTTCTACTTTGCTGGTTTGGTAGGATTGAACTTCCATCAGTTGTGAGGAGTAGAAGTTTAGTCTTTGGAATCAAGGGGGAGACAGTTTCAACAAATGAAGGTGCATCTCTTATAGCTTGTGAAGCTTCTTTCTGTAAGTTGAATTTAGTGGCAAAATGTTTGCCCAGGCCACCCACATCATCACATGTACTCTTGCCATGGCCTGTGGCTGAGAAGATCTTCCTCCTTGTTACATTTGGGTCCCCCTTCATAAGTTCATAGAACTGATATTTGTTTTTGAAGTGCCCTGCTGCTCCATCTGAGATGTAAACAATTGTTTTAAATTCTTCCAAAGTAAAAGTCTTAGCAATTTCACTTTTTGTTAGTAGAATGGCACACAGAGCATGTGTTGTGTCATGGCTTTATACCATTGCATGCTACCACAAAAGACTTGGTCTCGTTTGGAAAGAACGCAATGCATGTACAGAGTGAGATCTGGACATTTTTTGCCAGTGGTAACTTTGCACGTCATCAGGTAGAATTACAGACCAGTTCTGAGCAAAGTCAAAGTGCAACACGAACACTGGACTATGTGCTGCAGACTGTTTAACCTCTGCTATCCCATCTCTCTGGATCTGCTCATTATAAATTACGGAAGAGTTTCTTCCCTCCCGATATCCCCCACCTTCAGTAGCTCTTATTTTCATTGAATCCCTCAATGACTCTCAAGCAGCCTTAATAGGTGTTTCACAGTACTCCATAACAATTGCACCGGGCAGTACCATTTTCAGCACCACAGCTTTGGAAAATCAAACTTTGAAATCATATCAGCTGCAGTTTAGCACAAAAATTATCGTAAATTGCGGTTTACCCATGAGTCAAAAATTGCCTAAGTTTCATAAAATCATTCACCACCATTTTTACTGTTAATTTTTTCTTGCCATTTTCAGATTTAGTCACTTGCGACTTTGCGAATGCTTAGTGCGAGCTCTGCCAGGAATTGTGTTCTCCTTCTATTAAAAATTTATTAAATAATGTTTACAGTTATCTTTTTTTCTCTGAACTCAAAAATTTGAAAAAAAAGTACTAATTTTTCAAAAATTGGGGAAAAAAAAAAAAAAGAAAAAAGAAATTGAAAAAAAAAAGGATCATTTTCAAAAATATGTAGGAAAATTTCAAGGCAAAAATCCAGTAACTTGATTCCCTCAGTAAACTACCTACCATCAGGACATTATTTGGACAAAATTTCAGAATTAAAAAAAATGGGGTTTTTGAGATACTGCAATTCAAAAATGCTGATTTTTTGAAATTTTGTTTATTTAAAAAAATAATTTTATGAGTTACATGCATCACAGGATAAAAAAAAAAATACTGCTAAGACAACCCTAGTAGAGGTGCAGGTTGGCACACTTACCCACCGAATAAGTCTTTTTCTTAAAAAAAAAGAAAAAATCCAAAATTTGTAGAAAATACATTTTTTTTAAATATAATTTTTTTTGCCATCTGGCAAGATTTGTTTGATCAATTTCTGTGAATTTGAAGAAAGGCCAACTCAATAGCTTAAAAAAAAAAAAAAAAAAAAAAAGAAGCATAAATTCAAATCTCTACCTGTTATATATAGTTTAGGAGCAGTGCATTATTGTACACTTAAAAATTTGGTGTTTCACATGATTTCTATCACAGGTGTATTTTTTGCTTATTTTCAAAATGCTGCTGAAGCTCAACCAAAAAGTTTTTTTTTTTTTTTTTTTTTTTTTATGAAAAATCCTTTTTGCAGTACTTTATACCTCTATTAGGAGTAGCTACCATAATATTTTCAAAAAATTTGAGGTAGTCAACTGACACATGTTGGTCACACCTGCCTTAATTGAGGTGGAAATGGTCATATCTGCAAATATTAGTCTGATTTGAAAAATCCCATTTGCATTGGGAAACTTGAAATGCGTGAATGAGGATCCTTCATTTTTTTTTTTTTTTGCAATGTACAATGTTGCCAACAGAAAAGTGTAAATGCAAATGATATCCAGATTCAAAATACATTTTATTCCATATATTTGCTTCTAAACTTTCAATGGAAATGTTTTTTTTTTACCTTTCGAATCCATTTATGTTGAAGACTACTTTCAAGTTACATAGATTTTCTGCTAGGGGCGTAAAATGCGATTGCATTTCCCCTGATATCTCTGCTTCTAAAACTCCGATTTGAAAAATTCTTTCTGCAGCGGATACAGCTCCTGATGGGAAATATTTTGCATATAATTTCTAATTTTTGGTGAAAAATGATTTGGCCACCACAGGCATTAGTGTAAATTTCTGTTTCTGATGTATTTGCTGCAAAATCTGAGCTTCTAAAATCCGATTGAAAAAATTCATTTGTGGGCTGATGCCACTCACGTCGACAAATCTTTTCGGAATATTTTCTTCTAAAAATATTGCATGGTTTCTCCGCCAGGGGCATCGATGTATATCTTATTTTTGTTAATATCTTTCCTTCTAATTGTCCGATTTGAAAAAATCCTCCTTTTCTTAAAATATATCGCTGTTCAAATTTCGCTGATTTGCGATTAACATAATTTTTACGTGGCTATGATAATATAACTTGAATTGACATTAAATGTCCGTCATTACTGTTTCACACGTTATGCATGTTCGGCAATCGGGAGATTATTAAATGATGATAGATACGTATGGGGCATAGTATCGGCAATTAATATCAAGAAGCAATGAACTATATATGTACTTACTGTATACGTAGTGGCTGTCGGGGCTTCTTATGAACGCCTGTAATGTGTTTATTCCCAAGACATTGCCGTAACTGTCCGACTCATTCAAAGAATGCGAACTTTTTCCAATTGTGAAGTTTAAAAAAATAAAATTCATGATATTGTAAAATCTGCACCAGATAAAATTGAACAAGATGAATTTTTACAATGAAGGTGAAAAATTCTTTTAACAACGAAATATGAAACTGTATTTAAACCTTGCCGAATTTTCTAAAACGAACTAAAATCTTGAAGAGGAAATCATCTTGACTGCGAAGCACCACGACAACAACGAAACGTGAAAATGAATTATAACTTTGCCGAAATAAAAAAAAACGAAGTCTTGAAAAAGAAATAATCATCTTGATTACAAAGCCCAAAGAAATACATCTCCCGACTGCGAAGCACCAAAATAGTTTCTGCTAATATTCATAGCTATCATCAGTGGTAGGTGCACGGACGTTGTAATTACCGCACTCTCTTGCTCAGGTATGCTGTTCAACCCGAATGCATGTTCAGCCTTGTCTTGCAGATATTTGCGCATCATGGTTTGAGTTTTACTGCACACATCTATGGTGTCACCATCTGTAGTTAAACAAAATAAACGAGTACCTTTAGGAGTAGAAATATGCACTTGTATTTTTAGGTAATATTTGATGTAAGCTGTGTTTTATATTATTGTTTTTCTTCTGTTCAATAAGGTACCTCCATGCAAACTGAAGCTCTACTGGACTATTAACGTTACAGTTGTATCTTATGGTTTTCTCAATGACTACAGCCTCGGAGGTCAGAATCTGGGGATGTGATTTATGCGATGTTATAATTTCCGTGTTAATCCAATCAGGAGTTAAATGATTTCTGATACAATGTTGTATTAATGAAGTTTTTCATCTCTTCTTATCCAATTCATAATATGTTCGTTTTATCTAGTCACAAATCTTCTACGCGTACTTCCGATATATACTTTGTCTTTTTGGTTATCTTTAACTGTTGGAATGACATAAACGCCAGATTTATTTAGAACTGACCTGTTATTAGTAGTTGTAAGTATTCCTCCATTACCAGTGACTGTTTCTGCAATGTTAATATTGTGGTTGTAACATTCTTTATTTTAAATAGTACTAATAGGAGGTAAGTATGGAAATTTTCCATAATATTGCTTTTTTTCTTTTTCAATTTTATTTTCGGAACGATGTATACTGGCTGTAATGTTGTTATATAAAGATTTGACTAATTCTTTATTATATCCAAACTCCTCTTAAATGGATTGAAAACACTGCAGTCTTTTCAATCCATTTTAGCTCTTTGATCTCTGATATTTTATTGGATGAGTGTGTAATGGCTCTTTTAATATAAAAGCGGAACGCTGCAGTCTTGTATTTCCAAGGGTGTGTAGAATTTTTTGAATAATTGCCTGTACATATGACGGCTTCCAGTAAGCTGAATATTCTATAATTCCATTATCCTTGTGTATAAAAATATCCAAGAAGTTTAGCTGGCCATCAACCTCAATTTCTTTACTAACCTGTATTGATGGATAACAGCTGTTAAATTTATTAATGAAGTTATCAAGATTGGAGTGCTTCCAAAATAGTAAAATATCATCTACGTATCGGAGATATACATATGGTAAGTATATATTAGAATGATCCAATATACTGTTTTCAATGTCTTGTAAAATAACTTCGGCCAGTAGCCCTGAAATTGGGGACCCAATTGGGGCGCCATATTGTTGTTTATAAATTGTCCCATTAAATGTGAAAAAATTATTATTTGTAACAAACAATGCAGATATAATACTGTTTCTGACATTATCTGTAAGATTTTCATCTTCTAAGGTGGATTTAATTAAGTTGATAGCGATATCGGTTGGGGTATTTAGATATATAGAGAGATGACATCTAAAACTGGCCATTGTGAAATTGGAGGTTTTAATTGTTTTTAACTTGTTGATAACTTCAGTAGCATTAGTAATACTGGCTTCATGGCTATTGTAGAATGGTTTGAGATAGTTAAATAGTGCTCTCTCCAAGTTAATGGTTGGAGATAAATTCTTATTAACAATAGGCCTAATAGGTCTGTCTTATTCGTTTTTATTTTACCAAAAATATTTGGTGTACAGGCTCCTACTGGTAGAATACATTTGCTTTTAATTATTGTAGGCACGTCACTGATTTTTTATATTAGCCAAGTTCCAAATTATACTACTGTCAAACGGGGTGTCTTTATTGACGATGATGGCATCCAATTTATTGCTTGCATCTGTCATCTTATTATATTCATCTGTATTTAAGATGACTATCTGTTTAGATTTGTCCGCCATAATACACTTAACTGTTGGGTTGTTTCTCAACTTCATTAGGGCTTCACGCTCATATGTGATTCTTGTATTTTCATTGGTGTTGTACATGTTGTTGATGGCATGGACCATTTTAAATCTTGTAGGATCTTTATTTGCTTTAGGCAATCTTTGGATGACGTTTTCAATTTGCGGAATGAGGTATTCCGCTTTTTGGCATTTTTTGCCGATACGCAAACCTTATACCTCTTTCAAGTGCCTTCTTTTGTAGACTTGATAGTTGTTAATAGGATTCATTAATATAAAGATTTCTGTTACAAATCTCTACTCTGTTTTTTCTTGTGCTTGTCATTCATTAGATTTTCGATTTTACGAAAGTGTTTTAGTTTACACTTTTCTTGCTGTCTGTCCAAAATTGCATAAAGTTTTATAAACTCAATCTTGATCTTGTTGTCCTTATCTTTGTATAGATTAAACTCAATCTTGATCTTGTTGTCCTTATCTTCGTACAATCAATGTATACAATACGAAGATAAGGACAACAAGATCAAGATTGAGTTTATAAAACTTTATGCAATTTTGGACAGACAGCAAGAAAAGTGTAAACTAAAACTCTTTCGTAAAATCGAAAATCTAATGAGTGACAAGCACAAGAAAAAACAGAGTAGAGATTAGTAACAGAAATATTTATATTAATTAATCCTATTTAGAACTATCAAGTCTACAAAAAGGCACTTGAAAGAGGTATAAGGTTTGTGTATCGGCAAAAAATGCCAAAAACGGAATACCTCATTACGCAAATTGAAAATGTCATCCTAAGATTGCCTAAAGCAAATAAAGATCCTACAAGATTTAAAATGGTCCATGCCATCAACAACATGTACAACACCAATGAAAATACAAGAATCACATATGAGCGTGAAGCCCTAATGAAGTTGAGAAACAACCCAACAGTTAAGTGTATTATGGCGAACAAATCTAAACAGATAGTCATCTTAAATACAGATGAATATAATAACAAGATGACAGATGCAATCAATAAATTGGATGCCATCATCGTCAATAAAGACACTTCGTTTGACAGTATAATTAGGAACTTGGCTAACATAAAAAATCACAGTGACTTGCCTACAATTATTAAAAGCAAATGTATTCCACCAGTAGGAGCCTGTACACCAAATATTTTTGGTAAAATAAAAACGCATAAGACACAGACCTTATTAGGCCTATTGTTAATAAGAATTTATCTCCAACCATTAACTTGGAGAGAGCACTATTTAACTATCTCAAACCATTCTACAATAGCCATGAAGCCAGTATTACTAATGCTACTGAAGTTATCAACAAGTTAAAAACAATTAAAACCTCCAATTTCACAATGGCCAGTTTAGATGTCATCTCTCCATATCCAAATACCCCAACCGATATCGCTATCGACTTAATTAACTCCAGATTAGAAAATGAAAATCTTACAGATAATGTCAAAAACAGTATTATATCTGCATTAATGTTTGTTACAAATAATAATGTTTTCACATTTAATGGGACAATTTATAAACAACAATATGGCGCCCCAATGAGGTCCCCAATTTCAGGGCTACTGGCCGAAGTTATTTTACAAGACATTGAAAACAGTATATTGGATCATTCTAATATATACTTACCATATGTATATCTCCGATACGTAGATGATATTTTACTATTTTGGAAGCACTCCAATCTTGATAACTTCATTAATAAATTTAACAGCTGTTATCCATCAATACAGGTTAGTAAAGAAATTGAGGTTGATGGCCAGCTAAACTTCTTGGATATTTTTATACACAAGGATAATGGAATTATAGAATATTCAGCTTACTGGAAGCCGTCATATGTACAGGCAATTATTCAAAAAATTCTACACACCCTTGGAAATACAAGACTGCAGCGTTCCGCTTTTATATTAAAAGAGCCATTACACACTCATCCAATAAAATATCAGAGATCAAAGAGTTATATTTTTTCAATCCATTTAAGAGGAGTTTGGATATAATAAAGAATTAGTCAAATCTTTATATAACAACATTACAGCCAGTATACATCATTCCAAAAATAAAATTGAAAAAGAAAAAAAGCAATATTATGGAAAATTTCCATACTTACCTCCTATTAGTACTATTTTAAAAAACGAGTGTTACAACCACAATATTAACATTGCAGAAACAGTCATTGATAATGGAGGAATACTTACTACTACTAATAATAGATCAGTTCTAAATAAATCTGGCGTTTATGTCATTCCAACAGTTAAAGATGATAACCAAAAAGACAAAGTATATATCAAAAGTACACGTAGAAGATTTTTGACTAGATTAAATGAACATATTACAAATTGGACAAGAAGAGATGAAAAAACTTCATTAATACAACATTGTATCAGAAATTATGTAACTCCTGATTGGATTAACACGGAAATTATAACATCGCATAGATCACATGCCCAGATTCTGACCTCCGAGGCTGTAGTCATTGAGAAAAAGAAAAGATACAACTGTAACGTTAACAGTCCAGTAGAGCTTCAGTTTGCATGGAGGTACCTTATTGAACAGGAGAAAAAACATTTCAAGAAGAAAAACAATAACATAAAACAGCTTACATCAAATATTACCTAAAAATACAAGTGCATATTTCTACTCCTAAAGATACTTGTTTATTTTGTTTAACTACAGATGGCAACACCATAGATGTGCGCAGTAAAACTCAAACCATGATGCGCAAATATCTGCACGACAGGGCTGAACATGCATTCGGGTTGAACAGCATGCATACCTGAGCGAGAGAGTGCAGTAATTACAACGTCCGTGCACCTACCACTGATGATAGCTATGAATATTAGCAGAAACTATTTTGGTGCTTTCGCAGTCGGGAGATGTATTTCTTTGGGCTTTGTAATCAAGATGATTATTTCTTTTTCAAGACTTCGTTTTTTAAAATTTCGGCAAAGTTATAATTCATTTTCATGTTTCGTTGTTGTCGTGGTGCTTCGCAGTCAAGATGATTTCCTCTTCAAGATTTTAGTTCGTTTTTTAAAAAAATCTGCAAAGTTTTAATACAGTTTCATATTTCGTTGTTGTTAAAAGAATTTTTTACCTTCATTGAAAAAATTCATCTTGTTCAATTTTATCTGGTGCAGATTTTACAATATCATGAATTTTATTTTTAAATTTCACAATTGGAAAAAGTTCACATTCTTTGAATGAGTCGGACAGTTACGGCAATGTCTTGTGAATAAACACATTACAGGCGTTCATAAGAAGCCCCGACAGCCACTACTAATATAGTAAGTACATATATAGTTCATTGCTTCTTGATATTAATTGCCGATACTATGCCCCATACGTATCTAACATCATTTAATAATCTCCCGATTGCCAAACTTGCATAACGTGTGAAACAGTACTGACAGACATTTAATGTCAATTCAAGTTATATCCTCCTTTTGTTAGTTTCCTATGCCACATGTTTTTGCATATAACTTCCAAATTTTCGAGTAATTCATAGACTTTCTGCCAGAGGGCATAATGGTAAATTGCGTTTACCCGATATCCGTTTCTAAAACTTCGATTTGAAAACTTCTGTATTGCATACAGCACCTGATGGGAAATGTTTTGCATATAATTTCTAATATTTGGTAAACAATGTTTGGGCCACCAGGAATCGTAAATGTTGATTTCTGCTTCTGATGTGTTTGCACCAAAATCTGAGCTCCTGAAAACTCAACTGAAAAATTCCTTCGTGGACCCAATACCACTCACATCGAAAAACCTTTTGAGAATACTTTCTTCTTAAAATAATGCGTGGTTTTCCTGTCGGGGTGTAGATGCATATCTTATATTTGTTAATATCTCTGCTTCTAAGAGTTAGATTTGAAAAATTCTTTCTGTTAGAGTTTCCGCTGCAAAATGTTTCTCATGTAATTAAAAATTTTTCTTGATGCATAAGTCTGTCACCAGAGGGCGTAAGTCCATGTTTCTGTGTACAGCAATATCTGCGGGATTAAAACCCCAATTGAAAACTTTTTTTGGTCAGATGCTACTGTTTTCCATACCGGTTCCATTGACTTTTGAATAGTGCTTTGATAAATTTAATTCATGTCAGAATGGATTCAAAAGATGTGCTTATTGCAACCAAAAATTTGGTGTCATCTTTCTTTATTATTTTTTTATTTTTTTGCTTTACCATTTACAGTTGTTTTTTTTCAGTTAGTAATGATTTCATAATTTTTAGTTAGAAGTGTGAATTCTGCAATTTAAGTTTTTGCTTAAATCATCGTTTCTTGATTTATTTTACTTGTGGCTGTTTAAATTGGGTTGGGATGTGTGATTACACGCAAAACATGCATTCCAGATAATGCCATATTCCTAATGCTTTGCAAAAAGGGTTTTAGCCAAAGCTTCAAAGCAACATCTTTCCAAAGGTGCACAGGGTTGTCAATTTTCAGACTGTCTCCAAAAGTCTGTGTAGATGGGCTAACAGTTCAGTGTTATTAATATTGTTGTAAGGACTCTGATTAGAACACTGCAATTATTTTCTTTTTTTGATGTGTGTTAATGCCAGTGGTGTGGGGAGACTTGCTGACGTCACTCCGGATCACCCTTCCATTGGATGTTATACCCGAGGGGCTTAAACGGCACTCCCTATGCAGGACCGGTTTGCTGAGAGATGCCATGTTGTAGGAGGGGCAGCATGACACACTGGACAGGGAGGATGCATGTGACGGGAGTGGCAGTGAGACCCAGGAAAATGGAGACTCACATGTGCTGAAGTGCAGTCGGCTAATCAACTATAAGATGTATGGTGATATCATTTTTGGTCAAAAGTGAATTCTATATTAAAGCTATTTTTATTGTAAGACTCTTTCTTTATTTTTCACGAGTTGTAACTTATGGAAATACAAGAGTTACAAAGAACTAAGGATACGTGTTAAGAAGTGTCTGTACCGAACCAAGTAAGGGGCCGAAAGTCAGACAGGTCTTTTTTACGTATATGGCTCGTCGTGTAGGATAAGCTGATTTAGCTTACTATTCGGAGAATGGTGACTCTGTAAAAAAAAAAAAAAAAAATCCTGTTGAAAGTGAACCTTTAAGGAACTAACGTGAGGACGTGCAGCAACAAGTGGCCCAGGAGAACAAAGGAGCTCGCTGGACAACTCGAAGACCGAGAGATGGGAAAGAAAGTGGTTACGAGAGATGTGAAAAGAGAGCAGAGAAAGAACATCGTGCAGAAGTTACTTCATACAAGCGTAAGGACAAGCCAGATGTGATGCCGTGGAAAGTTACCCAAGTAGCATGTGCAAGTTACGATTCGACAGGACCAAAAAGGAAGGATCCAGAGGCAACATAAGTACCATTTGCGTAGATTTCTGCATGAGTGAATTATTTATTTTAGTAGATGGATAGTGAACGGGCAAATTTAAGGTTAGGAAGAGATGGGAAATAGGCTGAGAGTTGTATGGGATATATTGAGGAATTGATTATAGAAGTGAAATATTTTGTTGCATGTGTATATATTTGTATGTTGTGTTGATTTATGAGTTAAGAAAAGAAAGATTGGGAAGGAAGCTCAGATGAGGAACACGTGGGTTCAGAGCACGGAGAAGTAGCTATTAAACAATCAGATTTAAACATGAGACAAACAGAGAATTAGAATTAAAGTTAAAATTACTATTAGAAGATAAAAAGGCAGAAAGAGAACAGGAAAAGTTAGAACTGGAACTAGAAAGAGAAAATAAAAGGATAGTGCTAGAACAAAGAAGATTAGAGTTAGAGCTAGCAAATAAGAGAGAGGAAAGAGAATTTGAATTAAAGAAGATTGAGTTGACTAAAGATAATGAAAATGATGCAAATAAAAGTAAAAGTAGTAGTAAACTCTATGATTATATTAAGATCTTAGAGAAAACTTTACCTAGAAGTCCGAGTAAACCGAACGAGATACTGGATTTTTATTTTCTGGAAAGAGCTTTATGCTGCATTCTGTTACCAATGATTTCAAAGGTAAACTGGTTATTAATTAAAAGACTTCGTGCTAAATGGTATGATCAGGAATCCAAAGCTGTCGTATGCTGTTGTTTCTCCTGTTCTTTCAGAGTTTCTCCTACAGGAATTAAAAAATACCGCTCTTTCAGTTTTCCCTTTCAAAACCCCTTCTGTATATCCGTTATGTAAATGACATTCTGGTTTTTTGGTCCTTTTCTGTTGACCAACTACATTCCTTTACAGATTTTTATCCTGACAGTGTGCTACGAATAAATTAATCATTGAGTTGGAGCAACAGGGCTCCCTACCATTTTTAGACTTCTTTCTTTCACATAGTTCTACAGGTTTACAATATTCCGTGTACAGGAAGCCCTCTGCGTGTCCCATACTTATGCCCCATGACTCTTCACACCTTTGGAGCCATAAGTTAGCTGTGTTTAGATTTCTACTCGAACGCTCCTATTCCCACTTTTCGAACCCATCTCTACAACATGCAGAATTTCAGAAGATTTTGACAGTTGCTTCCACGTTTGGCTACTCTTATGACAACATATCCTGCCTGGACAGAAGGATGAATCTTCTTCAGTTCACAGCGTTACATTGGGAGTCGCACACTGTGCGATATGTGGGTACGATTTACTACGACCCAACCATTGTCAATATCCTTGGGAATGTCTGTGCTAAGTTTCACATTTCTTTTGGAATACGTACCTTCAATTTGCTGCGCAAGGACCGTGACAAGATTCACCCATTACATAGACATGGTGTCTATAATATTTCACTCGTTTCTTATTCACCGGACTCTGAAGACACCTCCTACATTCGGTGGAAGTACGGGTGGCAGAGCACAAATATGCAGTTCGTATTGGTTCTACCTCTTCTGCCTCAGCCCACACAGTTGCGCAAGGTGAACATTACCTAGACTGGAGTCTTACCACACTAATTGCCTCTGCACCTGTAAACATTCTTTGTTGCTTGCTAAAAGTTTGTGTATTACACGTTTTTCCTCCAAGTGTTGTAATGATGACTTACCTGTACTATACCTCGCTCTTGGATTCTACTGTTGAACCAGCTAAGTGCTTCACCTGTTGGATCTCCAGATACATGAGTGTTATTTACATATAATTATTTGTAACATGCCATTTTCAGTTTGGCAACACCATTTATGTTATTCCATGATTTTATTTAAATGTCTGTAACCATCCTTTCGCGCAATTGGGCCCGATGATGAGGCTAAAGTAACTTCGAAAGTGCTTGCCAATGTAGCTGATTTTATCTCTACCTTTTTAACTTGTAAATAAATATCAATTTTTAAATGCAAGTTTTTCAACTTTTCAATCATGCATACGACAGCTTTGGATTCCTGATCAAACTGGTAATTGCTCTTTTCAATTCCAAATGCATGAATAATTTGTTCCGTAGGCTGACAACAGAGGAATGCAATGATTATGAATTCGTTAAGACGTCTATTTTAACGGAGTGTCATTTAACACCTGATATATACAGAAAACAGTTTGATAAGATAGGTAAGGAAAAAGAAGAAAGTTACATGCAATTAGTAAGTAGGGAGGTTGAAAAGAACCTTAACCTATTATGCCAATAGCAATGAAGTCACGACATTTGATCAGTTGTTGAACTTATTTGGGTCATGTCACGCCAAATCGTCAGATGCTATCCACCACACCATCTCCGATTCTTACGATTTTTTTTTTTTCATGAATAGATCACCCCGAGGTATGAAAATCCTGAAAGTTTCATTTTTTTATTTCCCGTAGATTAGAAGATATTAATTTTCGAATTCTGGTGCATGACAGGCTTTAAGCGTGTAAAAACACAAATATCTCCATTGTTTGGATAAAAAAAAGTACCAAAATCACCACTCCTTCGTAATTTCTCCCAAGGAATCGATTGGTGCATTGCACGAATTTCTATCTTCTTTAGTTTTTAAGTTACGTGCAACGGGAGAGCCTTTTTTCAAAACGTAAAAAAGCAATGTAGTACAGCACTTAGAAGATCGCAATTGTTTTTCGTTTTTAAAGAAAAGTTTAGTCTAACAAATGAAGAAAAAAAAAACCTTGGGTTTTTGCGTGCGCGTTGAGAAAAGAATTTTTAAATATGGTGCACGGCTCGTATTTTGCCACTGTAAAACAGCGTGCGGCGAATAGCGTTGGCAGCCAGCCAACGGCAGCTGGAGTGGATGCTTGCCTTCGGACGGGCTGGAGATCAAGATACTATCGCACGTGTTGGTCAGATCGCACGGTAATTTGATGTGATGCGTGAAGGAGGAAGGATAGTGAATTAATGTTATGTTTAAAGGCATTTCAAATAATACAACTGTAAAATATTACTAAAGGGTCATTTCACGCCAAATCCTCAAATTCTTAGCCATTCGACGACGAAGAAAACTAATAAAAACCATTTTCTCCGTACAGCTTACCAATATGAGCTATTACGTGGAAAAGGTTTACACACAAATAACGCATAAAAATTATGCAACAGACGTCTGAAATATATTGGTGTTCTTACCAATCAAAGACGAGAAGAACTAATATAAATTTTTTCTCCCCGTATAGCTTAACGATATACAGTACTGACGCTTATAAATTATGCAATTGACGTTGAAAATAGTTTTTGGAATATTGATTAATGATTTCTACAGCTCACGCAATATCCGACAGAATTTTTAGACATGAAATAGTTCCATTTCAGGAATTAATAAATTGTCTAGTTGTCCACGCCTGCCGTAAGAGAAAATGTTCAAGGAATGACAGCTTGAGAAATAAAGTAATCGGGGATATATAGCTCGGTGCCTATTCTTGCGAGGTAGAGGAGATATATACTGCGTTTTAGTTAACGTCAGATACTTGACGATCACAGATGATGACGTTAGCAAGGCTCAGCTTCGGGTTAGAAAAAATGTTATAGATTATTTTCTGGTAGATCTGGTATTTAAATGAACGAGTATATCTCGCAGTTGTCATCTTGCCTGTCTTTTATTTATTTATTTTTATTTCAGTTGCTTATTTAAAGATTACGCGTCAGGTGGGAGCTCACGAAACTCTCAAAAGCTCATATGAAACAAAACGCACCACATCACCCTAAAATAAGAAAAACACAGTTTAACTGTTTGTGGTGTAGCCCCAAAATAGGAAAATACAGTTTGACGGTTACACTGAACGAAAATTTTTATGCCTCCTATAATCACATCCCGGTGTCAGAGTGGTAGCAATTGGAATTATTTCCGTTATTATTATTATTATTATTAATCATGCCAATAAATTTAGAAATAATGAGAAATATTAACAGACCTCGAATGTATGAGTACGTTTTCGTTAATGTAATACCCAATGTATCGCAATTATTGATTACGAATTTATGAAAAACAAGTATGTAACTCCTGTTACTATTTAGCGATCGTAATTTGTCCGCTCTGTTTTATGAGCTTCTGTTTCTCTTTATCAGTAGCAACGCAGTTATCGTCTTCATATTGACGAGTTACTTTAACTGTCTCTTGAATTAAGAATTATTATTTTTTGTTTGTTTTGTTTTGTTTTAGTTTAACGCATTACGCCACAATAGCAATGCACAAAGATGCTGAAAAAATAAGCAGCAACTTTCAAATCGCAAAAGAATAAAAGCGATCTGAGAAAATACACTACGGAGCTTTTCCACTTGCGATGCTCTCTTAGAAATTTGTTCTTTGTTTGCCAGAGGTCGTAAATTAGGATCTGAGGGATTCGAGGTCTGTGGCTATCTTGTCTTTAAAAGAGAGAAAAAAACAACAACTAGAAGCAAGCGTGTCGGCCATAGCACGGATTAAAAGAGTAAATCGTCTCTAAGAAAAATAAACAGTTCTACCTCTGTGGCGAACAGAAAACATAATTCCATAATGGCAAATAAGTTAACAAACGCAGGGCAGTGGCAACGCTAGCTGCTCAGTACTGGGTGGGCCATTAAGGAAGGAGGAGGGGCTAAACGTGATGGGAGATGAGGCACACACTTTGAAGTGTTTGGCAGAAATTTTGGCAAAAATTTCGTTCATGTGCACTTTACTCGACGCTTGATAATGTTATCCCTAGTAAAAAAAAAGTTTTCAAGTGTACGTAGTATGGGAACCATGGATACAAATCTCTATGGTAAGTTACTATTCGCAATTTTAGCTTACTTAGGTCTCGGTCTCTCGGTCTCTCTGTCTCTCGGTCTCTCTCTCTCTCTCTCTCTCTCGGTCTCTCTCTCTCTCTCTCTCTCTCTCTCTCTCTCTCTCTCTCTCTCTCTCTAGTACAGTTTGTAACCTGACAAGGAATCGCTCTGATCGTTTTCAACTATAATTCCAAATGCGTGTTTCTGCTGCTCTCTTAGAAATTCGTTTAGATGACCCCCCCTCTTCCCTCCCATAAGTACAAAAACTAACAGCCATGTGGAATGCCATTTTTCTTTTTCATTTAAAAGGCTACAATTCATAAACTTCTAAAAGCCGAAAGTTTAGAACTGATTCAGATTGGTTTACATCGGTGACACGAACATTAAATTTTCTTGCTGGTCATATATAGTTTCCACGCTACAGAAAAAGTATATTACCTTCACAGGAAATAATCGGAGATTTTGCGTGTGCATATAAAATCTTCCTAACACTTTTTTTGTCAACATCATTTTTCATCCTGCGGCGAACGGCGAGTTTATACTTTTTTTTTCTTTTTTTTTTAATTGGAGGTTTAACAACCACCGTGAGCAACTCAGTGGGCTATAAGCAGTCGCCCGTCCCTAATGTGGGGCCACTGGTTCCAGGGAAGGAAGAGAACCAGCGCCGTAAGACAAACGCAACATCCATGCCTCACCGGGATTCAAACCTGGATCCAATTTGAACGAATGATCATATTCATAAGTCATCGCTTAGACCACCGCCACCGAGGCGGCAAGTTTATACTTAAGGATATCTTTACGAGGAGCAATAAATTTGCGGAATGTTGATCAGACAAAGTGCGCAAAAGGTCTGGAGCGTCAGGTCATTTGCAGTAACCCTCTACAAACAATATCTAAAAAGGAGAGAGGCTTCATTTCATCGCAGGCATGATAAATCTGAAAACTAAGCATGACAGAACTTTTTATCCATGTATACATACATACTCGCCAGAATAAAAAAAAAGGCGATTAAAAAAAAAAAAATACAAGACGATTCCCAAAATTAGCCGAAGAAAATTCACCACGATCTCTCATCTAGAGCGAAAGCATTGGCAGCATCCCCCCCCCCCAAAATTTTGGTTTTGCATCGATTTCAAGAAATGATTCAGATGATGACACAAAATGCGTGGGAAAATCTTGCGAACACTGTAAAACCTGTAGATGTTAAATTTTTATGATAATCGCCGAATTCGTTATCAGATTAAAAAAAAAAAAAATGTGTTCCACGGAAGCTCAACTTCCTTGTGTCTGATTTGATTAAATTTAATCAAAAACTGACATGGAAGTTGATCACAGCGTTGTGAGACATCAAAATATAAACATCATTCATGAACTAATCATGCTTTTTTAAAATAAAGAATTCCTTTCCATCAAAACTTAAGTTCAACAATACATGCGTCTGTGCGATGGGGGTGATGGGTGGGATCGCTTCTTGCGTGTGGGAGGAATGCCGTTCTTCTTCCGGTACCAAGTGTCTGCACAGCCGTGGCCACGATACCGATTGCGCTGTCACCGTGGCAATGCACTGGCCATGCACCATGTTTAAAAATTCTTTTTTCGGCGCTCAGGCAAAAGCCCAAGGTTTTTTTCTTCATTTGATAGATTAAACCTTTCTTTGCAAAGAATAGTAACTGCAGCTTTCTAAGTGCTGTACTACATTGCCTTTTTAAGCATTGAAGAAAGGTTCTCTCATTGCTCATAACTCAAAAACTAAAGCAGATAGAAACGCGTGCTTTGCACCAATGGTTTCCTTGGTAAAAATTAAGAAAGAATGATGATTTATGTATTTCCTTTTATTCTAAATAACGGACATATTTGCGGTTTTACGCAAAATATGTCTGCCGTGCACCAAAATTCAAAAAATTATATCTTCTAACCTATCAGAAATAAAAAATTGAAACTTTCAGAGGTTTTATAAGTTGGGAGTAGCTACCCATTAAAAATTAAACCGTAAGAATCGGAGATTGGTTGGTGGAAAATTTATTCAAAATCTGACGATTTCGCGTGGAATGACCCATTTGTGTGTGAAACGTTATCCCCAGAGTTAAAAACGTACATCTTGCAGAGGGAAGCAACGGGTAAATTAGAAAAGGCAGACTATCTGGCAGAACTATGTGACTTATATTCACCAGTCACGTGGGATCAAGTGTGAGGAAGACAGAAAAGCCGAAATTTAAGCACAGTACTATCCTAATGGGAATAATTTTAAGGCAGAATATACAGGGAGTAAACCTTATGACTGTGATCTCCAAAACATGGGTAAATACGCATGATTCTAACAATAGTATAGTGTGTTTTTTATGTAAAGAGAAAAGGCATATAAAGTCCCGCTGTCCACAAAGAAATAGCAGTCAACTTACAGGCAACTTTTATCAGAAAGATTGACGAAAGAAACAAAACTCCACGCGTCAAGTGAATCGCGTTGTCACGCCTGATACACCTGTGATTGAGGAAACAATGAAGAATTAAGGAGAGGTAAACACTACAGTCACAAATGAGAGGGTTGATGTAGTCACTGCTAAGATTGATAAAGTGAATTGTTGTAACGATAGAATTTTAAATAAGGCAACTATACCTATTGGGGAAAAGGTAGATGTCATGAACCAGGAGGGTGAATGTGTAAGAGCGATGGTTGACAGTGGAGCTCGGTTTTCTTGTATAAGAAAGGGTATGTTAAACGAACAGGAAATGGATCCCAAGGGGAAAATTGTTTCGATGGAACTAAGGGGCAGTTTGATATAAAGGAACTCGGTGTCCAGATCGTACGTGAGGGTATGGTGAAAGCCAACCCGAAACAGGGTGCCTTTGAAAATATTATGTGTGCGGTAGTACCTAATTTAACCAATAAGCTTTTACTTTCCATGGAAGATTACCTGAAATTAGACGAAATTGAGGAAGCATCACCTGGATGGCAAACTGGGAGAAATAGCGTTATCGCGGAAAGCGATGGTGGAACCGGTATCGTAAACGGCCATACTGATATCCCATAAGTTTCTGAACAGGAGAAAATTGAGGGTGAATTTTTCCACAGTGTTAATGACGGGATTGGTACACAGGAAGGTGATAATGAGGATGAGGGGAAGACAGGGAGTATCATGGTTGATAATGAGCTAGGGTTAGGAAACCACGGTGGAGGATTAAGTATGTTGGCAGATGTTCAAAGTGATAAGAAAATCAGGGTTAATACCCGGAGGGGCAGGATATGGGTCCAGAAAATTCTAACAGTAGTGAGGTTCCAATACTGGCGAAGGAAAGTGCAGTAGAGGCAATACGGACGGATCGAGCGATCAGAATATAAACAATCATCCTGACCAGCGTCATAGATCAGACAGACAGGCGTTCACAAAGGAACAGAAAGGGGATCCAACATTAGCTGAAGTGGGCAACGTCACAGTGTCATAATTATCTATTTCAGGATGAAATGTATCGTAAAGAAAGAGTCTTAGGTCAAATGGCACTACAGCTTGTAGTTCCTAAGGAGCGTAGGAATCAGGTTCTAAAACTAGCGCCTGATTCAGTGTTTGGCGCTCACCTTGGTTTCAAGAAGACACAAGAGCGAATAAAGTATTCCTTTTATTGGCCCACAATTAAGAGAGGCGTAAAGTCTTACTGTAATTCATATGAGGCATGTCAACTTAGGCAGCGACCTATGACCAGGAAAGATCACATACCGATAGAAGCAGTGAGATGTTCCACCCTACCATTTCAAGTGGCAAATGTTTATCTAATTGGTCCGATTGAACCATCGTCCAGCAAGCACAGATGAGTTTTAGTTCTGGTCGACCAACATTCGCGCTGGCCAGAGTGCGTATGTCTTACGTCACTAACCACAAAAGCACATGCGAAGCCTTGTTTGAGATTTTCCAACGGACAGGCATTCCAGAAGTCATCGCCACGGATCGAAGCACAAACTTCATTTCTGCTCTTACGCAGGAGATGCTCAGACGCCTGGGATCTTCACCACGTTTTTCCAAGCCAGGTCATCTGGCTAGTAATGGTTTGGTAGAAAGATTCAACCGTGTGTTGAAAAACATGCTGCATCATTCCATTAGAGAAGAACCTAGACATTGGCATAAGACCATACCTTTTTTGCTATGGGCGTACCGAGAAGTACCAAATTGCACGACAGGGTCGACTCCTTTTCAATTACTTTACGGTCGTGAGCCAACAGGACCCCTTTCTATCGTAAAGAAAAATCGGTCAGGAGAGTATGAATTGCCTGTAGGGATATCGATCCCAGCCTCTCAGTACCTCCAGGAGTTGAAAGAAAGGATGGAGTGAGCAGCGGAGCAGGTAGAAGGAATAGGTATATAACAGCAGCGACGCTATACTTCGTATTACAATCGCGACCTACGACACAAGAACTTCGAGGTTGGAGATCAAGTGATTGCACTTATCCCCGACTCCCAAAACAAAATATATGCTCGATGGACAGGCCCAGCTCGTATCAGAGAGAAAAGGCACTCACACAGTTATATAATTGAATTGAGTGATGGCAACCAACGCCATGTGCATGCAGACAAGTTGCGGAAGTTCACTCCACGCATAGGAGTAGTGGGAGTAGTGTATTTGAGGAAGACGAGGAATTTAAAAGAATTACTGAGATACCTAAGATCACAAATCAAAGGACGCCGTTAAAACCCTCAGACATTACAATGGAGTCGGATAGATTAATTGTTTCCCAGATTCATGAGCTACAGTCTCTTATTTTGTCCTTTGATAAATTTTTATCAGGGAAAATTGGCAAAACTAATGTGGGAAACCCATAAGATTAAAGTAAAACCCGGGAGTGTTTTAGGCATCATTATAATAAAGTGCCACAGGCCATACAAAAGGCGGTAGACAGCTAAATTCAGGAGTTACTAGAGAACGACATGATCGAAAAGTCCAATGAGGAGTACAGCCACCCAATTGTTTGTGTGACAAAAAGGATGGTACGGTGAGGACGTGTTGTGACTATAGGATGCTAAATTCTTTCACCATACCAGATGCGTTTCCTGTGTGTCACGTTCCGGATCTGTTAGCGAAAGTGGGAGTGGCAGATTTCATTTGTACCATTAGATATGCTTAGAGGATATTATCAGATACCTATGGATGAGGATAGCAGGAGGTACACTACATTTGCATCTCATAGAGGACTATTCCAGTGGAAAACCATGCCGTTTGGCTTAGTGGGAGCTGCAGCCACTTTCCAGCATACGATGAATAAAATTCTAACGGGACATCAGGAGTTCGTGGCAGCCTACTTAGATGATGTAGCAGTGTTTTTGCAAACTTGGGAGGACCATCTTCAACATCTGGCCAGGGTTCTGAAGAGTCTGGAAACCACAGGGTTTATGGGAAACATAAATAAATGTTGTTTTGCCAAGTCGCAAGTTAGTCATTTGGGAAATGTAGTAGGATCGTTATCACCACCAACAACTAAGAAAGAAGTCCGGAGTTTTATGGGGCTGTGTAATTATTATAGGGATTACATACCTAGGTATGCAGACATTGCAAAACCTTTATCAGACCTAACAGCTAAAAAAGCACCTGAAAGAGTCATTTGGACGACGGTACTGCAGGAGTCTTTTGAGGAGTTGAAGGTAAAACTAACCACAGCACCAGTCCTTCGCACTCCAGATTTCTTGAAACCATTCATTCTACACATAGGCTCAAGTTCATTGTCTCAGTCAGAGGGGTGAAGAAGGAAAAATCAGACCCGTAGCTTATGCGAGTAAGAAGTTAAATGCGTCCCAGTCTCGTTTGGCCGCCAGTCATAAAGAAGCCTATGCAATAATTTGGGCATTGCAAAAATTTGAGGGCTGGATTTTCGGTAACAAAGTCGAAGTTCATTCAAATCATAATCCATTAGTGTATCTAACTAATTCAGCATCACAGAGTTCGAAGTTGCAGAGATGGAGTTTAGCAGTAGCACAATTTAATTTAAGCTTAGAGCACGTGTCTGGGAAACTCATCCAACACAGGGACTTGCTTTCACGATTAAACTTTAGAAATTAACAGGGGTACCGTCATTACGTAGGGATTTATTTACCGCTGCTAGGGTAACACAGAAATCCTGTAATATGGTGTTATGATTGTTCCTCTCTGTGTTATTTCCAGGCAAGGACGTACAGATGAACCATACGTTCGAGAATGAACATCTTCAATTCGCAAACGAACATTTGTGTTGTGATACTGGTGTGCCATGGTTTTCTGTGGGAAGTGACTTTTCTCCACAGTGTTTGCAGGCATACTACTTGAAGAGGACTTTCTTACAGTACTTGATGAACTGTACGTGTACTCGTGGTATATGAACGAACTGCAACAGTTCCCTAATTATGGGATGACTCACGATGCATTCCAATGCATCTTTTGTTTGGTTGCTCGTGAGCTGTAAGAACTCTGATTAGAACACTGCGATTATTTTTTTCTTTTGATATGTGTTAATGCCAGCGGTGCGGGGAGACTTGCTGACGTCACTCCGGATCACCCTTCCATTGGATGTTATACCAGAGGGGCTTAAACAGCACTCCCTATGCAGGACCGGTTTGCTGGGAGATGCCATCTTGTAGGAGGGGCAGCGCGAGGGAGACGCGGGACGGAGAGGGCGCATGTGACGGGAGTGGCATTGAGACCCCGGAGAATGAAGATGCACATGTGCTGAAGTGCAGTCACCTAATCAACTATAAGATGTATGGTGATATCGTTTTCGGTGGAAAGTTAATTGTATATTAAACAGACGTGATTTTCCCGTGAATTTCATGTCATTGATTCATGGAATTCAGCGAATATATTTTTATGAATTTGTTTTCTCGGTAATCGCTGTACTTTTTTTTTTACTTGTTTTTCTCCGGGAGGGAAGGCACTTTGGCAGCAGCAACTTTCTAGATTAGTTTTCATGCAGTCAGATATGCTGAAGTCAGATTGAGGCTGCCCCCTGCGCTGGTGGGTCATCGCCGTTTGGCGTGCTTTGCGCAATGCTTTCTGGGAGGAGAAATCCTACTCTGGCGCACGACCGCCAATTATACATGAGCAGTGCTGCCGTCATCTGTTTCCCATTCGGTGCCATTCCGTTTTTGAGACGAGACGCGAAGAAATAGTTTCGGATCCGGATGCTATTACTGTTGTTGCATTGGTGTTATCGAAGGCATGCATGTTCTCTCCGTAATGGAGTGGAGATTTCTTTTTAGTCAGTCACAGTGTGGTGTCAGCGAATACAACGTTGATTCACCAATTAGTACAAGTTAGCTGTGCATTCATTTCTCTGTTGTTGAGGACACTGCACCACATGCTTTCAAGAAATCTTTGTTCTTTCGCAAGGCTGGTCCTTGATAAATCTAATGAGATTGAAGTTCGTGAAATCGACAAGTATGTTAAAAATAAGTTTCGATGGCAGTGGTTGGAGAAGAAAGTTAAATTAAATTTTAAAAACTGCGAAGTGACCGTCGTGTCATCTGACTGCATCCAGAAAATTGACATTCCAGGTAAAGCCATCTGCAGTTTATGCAAGGACCAAAATGTATTATGGTGGAAGAGGATGGAATTCACCATTGAGCCACTTGAATAGTGGCAAGCACTAAAGATTTATGGAAATTAGAGAGAATTGTGATTTGAAATGCACTTTATTTTGAAATCAACAGCCAACTTCAATTAATTCAGAGACCCAGCCAGCTGTTCCAGTGTCAGCTCGCATTTTGACTAGCCAGGCAACAGTGCTAGGGTTCATGGCTGAGCACAACCTTCCATTTTCTGTTGCTCCCCCATCTTATTGACTTTGCTAAAGAATTAGCACCGGACCCAATTGCACTTTCTTTGCTCTCAATGGATCGGACCTCAGCATCAATGAAAATGAGATATGGCTTGGCAGACACTTTACTGTCAGAAACTTTAGAAAAAATGAAATCCACTTTTTTCTCTTTTAATATAGAGTCAACAAGCAACAATTTGATGAGAGTTCTTTCAATACTTGTCAGCTATACAGTGAAGAGCAACAGAGGGTTGTGATACAGCATCTTTCATCTGTAAGTCTTTACTCTGTAAACAGTCAAAGTGTGTTTGATGCACTACATTCTCTGATGACAGAAAGAGAGATCCCATATACAAATTTAATATTTGTAATGATGAATTCATGTACAGTCATGAGAGGCTCAAACTCTGGACTCGAAGCTCATATTCGCCAAGAAAAAGCTCCACATCTTCTTGATGTAGATGGAGATTCCTGCCATCACATTCATAATGGAACAAAACAAATTTGTATAGTATTCGAATACCATGTGGAAGGTTTTTTTTTTCCTTATTTAAACACTGAATTTAAATTGTCAGCTCAGCTGAGATTGAAACTTGGTCAAATTTGTGATTTCTTTATGATAAGGTTTTCTGCTCCAGAAAGATATCTGACCCACATACAGGTGGCTTTCATGCTATGATGTAGCTGTAGAAACCGTACGAATGTGTGATGTTCTGTTTTTTATTATTCATATTTAAGTGCTGATGATGCACTAACATATCACACCATTATTTTTAGGTATTTACAGAAAAAAAAAAAAACTTGGAGAATTCCCCATATGTACCAAAAATTAAATTTTGGCTGCACATCATAAAGAAATTATTTCATTTCAGAAAGGAAACATTGTTACTTTTACAAATCTACACATCTGTGTTGCCTTTACTAGAAAAGTATGTTTGCCTGTTTCAAATGACTGAGCCACTAATTCATAAGTTATTCCCCATATTTACCAAAAATTAAATTAATTCAACAGGAACTAAAGAAGATGCAGCCATTTACAAATGATGGGAAAGACCGAAGGCTGCGCATCATAAAGAAATTATTTCATTTCAGAAAGGAAACATTGTTACTTTTACAAGTCTACACATTTGTGTTGCCTTTACTGAAAAAGTATGTTTGCCTATTTCAAATGACTGAGCCACTAATTAATAAGTTACATAAAGAGCAGGTAAGTGTTTCCAAAACATTTCTATCATGTTGTATTAAACCTGAAGTTTTAAGAGATATTAGTGAGAAATCTATAACCTCTGAAGATCTTATTATTGAGAAGAATGTATTGGAGAATGAGCAATTATTCATAGGATTTGCAGCATCAGGCACTTTATCAAAATGTAACAAGTCAGTTTCCGGTGACTTCTTCATGAAATTAAGACAAGCATACATTTCTTGTGGTATCTACCTGCAAAAAAAGTTGCCACTAGCCAATCCATTTTTAATTAATGTTTCTGCTTTAAACCCATCTGCTAGAGGTAAAACAGTCACTTTAAAAAGACTGGAGACATTACCTACTATAATAACTAATGTTCTCACAAATGAAGAATTGGATTCATGTTAGAGATTCGAAAATATCAGATTGCTGACTTACCATCTTTTGTGACGTCAGAGAAAATAACTGTGCCCTTAGATAAATGGTGGTCCTTTGTGTTTCAGATGAAAGAATATCCCTCCTTATCTAAACTTGTGAAAGCCATCATTAGTTGCTTCCATGGCCCAGTTGTGGAAAGTACTTTCAGTAGTATGGACTATATCATGGACTCAAGGTCTGGCCAAATGAACATAAAAACTTATGCAATACAGACTGTGAAAGCTAATTTGAAGGCAAAAAATATTTCAGCCCTGGACTATTTCCATCGAAATAATGTTCATCATGATCCTGTAAAGATGGAACTTTGTAAAAATATCCAAACTTCCTGTAAAAGATATAGAGATGAGAAAGCGGCTGAAGAAAGCATAGATCCAAAGCCTAAAAGGCAGGTCAAAGTTCAAAGTTTGATAAAAAAAAAAAAAACAGCAGGTCAAAGTTTGATAAAAAAACAGTCAAGCTAGAGCTCTGAAAAAATTTTCTCATACTAAAAAGTCAAGATTAAATACTAAAATTAGTAGTTATAGACACGTAGATCAAACTAGTACAAATTCTGCATCACTTACAACCAATGTTTTACATACTAAAATTAGTAGTTATACACATGTAGATCAAACTAGCACAAATTCCGCATCACTTACAACTGATGTTTCTGCACAGTTCCAAAATGAGAGGCACCTTGCTGCTGAAACACAAAAGGAAAACTGGAAGATGTATTTTCAAGCCCAGAAAAGTGTCAAGAAGGTATCATATATTTATAGCCATATTATGTATATATAGCAAGAAGTAATGTGTATAGTGTAACAATGTATATAGAAATAAAGTGATTAATTTGTGGCTGAAAGGTATATCAATCTACATACTTATACGAAATGTCTGTGCCGCCCCGGTGACGCAGTAGTCTAAGCGATGGCCTCTGATCATTCGTCCGTAACTGGTCCGGGTTCGAATCCCGGTGAGGCATGGATGTTGTGTTTGTCTTGCGGCACTGGCTCTCTCCCTTCCCTGGAACCAGTGACCCTAAATTAGGGACGGGCAACTGCTTATAGCCCATTGAGTTGCTCGCAGTGGTGGTTAAACCTTCAAAAAAAAAAAAAAAGTTTGTATACAGATGAAAAGAGAAAATGAACTATAAATATTATTTTTGAAGCCAAAAGGTAAAAAAAATTATTATTGTATTTAAATTGAATTGTATCTATCTGCACAATTATTACGATGACTTTTTTCAAAACATTAATTTACCTAAACAGAGATATGAAAATGAAATTAAGTTTTAGATTTGGTTCAAATATAATATATATATATATATATATATGTGTGTGTTTTTTATGTATATTACTTCATGAAAAAAAATCCACTTCTGATTTATGAATACAGATTTTTTTCTTTCTCCGTAAACACAAAAGAATTCAGCTAAAATTTTCAGATCTTTATAATACATGACATGACCTGTAGCAATTATTTGGCTATTAGTGTGTGTGTGTGTGCACACACACACACGCGTATATGCAATATATATATATGCAAGCGCGCGCACACATTTTGTGATGGAAAAAACATTTCAGCTAATTTCTTGCTTGACTTAATCACATGTCTGATTAAACTAAAGCCATTTTTATCGTTAGACTTTCGTTTTTTTTTCAAAAGTTGTAACTTATGGAAATACACTAGTTCCAGAGAACTAAGGACACATGTTAAGAACAGTGTCTGTACCGAACCAAGGAAGGGAATGAAAGTCTGACAGGTCTCTTACAATTGTGTTTCTAATCTTTTAGGTCACTGCAAGTAATTGTATAGCTGATCCTATATTATGCTAGTATATTGTTATGCTTTAAAAAAAACATCTTTGAACAGACTTGCACACATACTAATCAGGGCTGCCAGTGGAAACTAAATAGGCGACTATTGCTACTATTTTTTATGACAGGCAACTATGGCTACTATTTCTTACCCAAAACAGCCAAAAACAACTATTTAAAAAAACTTTGAACTATTTTATTTGTAAGGCTACTATTTTCTGACAAATTTCCCTCCCCACCCCCTTGCAAAATGTGTGTGTGTGTGTGTTGGGGGGCGGGGGCACTATCGGTTTTCTTGTTTAGGAGGACTGAAGCTGCGTTATTAGCATCTTTTGCGTCATGCTTATGTTATTACTTTGTCTGTCCCCCGGGGAGACCATATCTCCACAATTATTAGTTCGATTTTTCTCCTGTTTCCATTATGCAAAATTCTTCCTCTGAAACACATATTTATATCATGTTTCCTTCTATATCTCTCCTTTTAATTGATCGATTTGAAAATCTTTTTAGAAGATTTAAATTCGTGCCGAGATAGTCAAAAGTAATCGAGGTAATTGCCTTAGATGCACGATCTTGATAAGAAGAATCACAATACAAATTCAAATTCATGGGCTGAATTTAAAGATTTTATTGTATATGCATGTACATATTAGAACTTTCAGGTTTCCCTAGAACCCATCATCAGATACATAAACCATGTTTATGTATGGTTTATGTAACTGACGATAAGTTTTTAGGGGAACCTGAAAGTTTTAATACATGTATATACATTAAAATCTTTAAATTCAGCCCATGCATTTGAATTTGTATTGTGATATGATTCTTCTTATCAAGATCGTGCATCTAAGGCAACTACCTCGATTACTTTTGATTTGAAAATCTTTTTGTCTCTAATATCTTCCTTCTGCTATGGGAAACGTTTCTTGCGCCATTTGTTAATTTTCGTAACATATTTTTTAGCCACTGGTGAAAGTAAATAGCTGATTTTGGGTGTGTGTGTGTGTGGGTATTGTACCTTTACTCAAATTTTGTAATGAATACTTTATATAAATTTTTTTTCCATAAAATCGGTTTGCTTTTTAATATCAGAAACTTAAATCTAGTTGTTTCTTAGTATTTTCTGAGCTTCTATAATTAGTTTTTTAATCATGCCCAGTTAAATTGCCGTACTCACTAATTAATGAATGCAATTGCACACAGCCCTTGGACATGAGGTTTTCTCGTTAATTTCTTTCATTTCACGTTGGAAATTTTTGGGCATACTCAGAGATGCCAACTTGTACGGATTTTCACTTTGTCTTACGGTTTTACGGAAGGCACCCGAAAAACTACGGATAAGCCCGGCAAGATTCCTGAACGCAATTTTGTATTTTTTACCTTTTTTTGGGGGAAAAAAAACCGCACTTTACAGATAGTCCTTATACGCACTCGTAGGGATGCCAACCCCCACGCATTTGGCGTAGAAACTATGCATTTCTTTAGCTTTACTACGCACTACGCATCATATGCCTAATACTACGCATTTGTTGCTATGATGCCGCATTTCCCCCTCTCCTCACTAACTTTATTTAGCATAATTTTTGTGTTATTTGCGGACCCCGTAGCGTTTGTCATAGACCCAAGTGCTTTAGTGTATTCAGACAATTCAATAACAGGTTGCATATAAGAATAGTCAAAAAGCGCAATGCAGAATCTCCATCAATGTTTTGCCAGCTATACTTTGGTATCTGGCCTGCGTCGTCTGCTACAACAAAGCAACTGCCGACAGGTGGCGCTTCTGCTGCTTCGCAGCCGAGGCTGGAGGTTCCACGCTGATCCTCGGCGATATCACAACCACACTCCCTACCTCGGACAAAATGAGCAATCTTGGTGTAGATATGATAAAATAAAAAAAAAAAAATGTTTACTGCATTTTATTTCATAATTGCTCTGTATTGTTAAAAAAAATTCAAGGGTTGGCACAATCATTTTTCTCCGAAACTGTTAAAATCCGGGAAAAAAACAAAAAAGGCCAGAAGGATAGAAAGAAGGAAATCGCGCTTTACATGCGGGCATTCTTTGTAATGGTTTTGTTTAAGTTGCGTCACTCGGCCGGCTTAAGCTGTTGAAAGCACATTGCGATGTCCGTAGTAGGTGAATGACTCAAGATAAGTACTGAAGTGAGGGATCCCCACCCAGTGCAAGCAGTGTGATGTTTTTACATACTGGGAAACAACATTGCAGATTATCTTTTTCCCGAATTTTCAGTTAAATGTACAGAACTGTTTACAAATGCCGTCATTTATTAAAACAAAGTGACCCTGAAAATTTCGCTTCGATAACTTAAAAACTTTTTGAGTTAGAAATGCAATTTTCTTATTAATCCCTCTTTCTCTAAGTGTCCAATTTTTTGTGTGTGTGTATGTAATTTAAAAAGTTTTCACCGGATTTAGGCGAAATTTTCAGGGTAACTTTGTTTGACCAAGTTAGGACATCTATAAAAAAAATCAGCTTTTTGAAATGAAAATTCGGAAAATTAATTTTTCACATTTTAATCCTCAGTTAAGCAAAGACGCAATACAACAACAGCAGGTGGCAAATGGGCTCAGAGTAAAAGGGGGAGAGAAATGAATGTTGCAAGCTCATAGTTCTCGGTCATCTGCGCTTTCCCGTGAAGTTGATCTTTCTTTCTCTGAACGTCTTAATAATAAAAAAGAAAAGTGCGTAATTTTAAAAGTTTCCAATGGATTCAAGCGAAATTTGCAGGGTAGTCTTATAAGACCAAGTTATGGCATCTGTCAAAAATTCAGCTCTATTAAGTGAAAATTTGGATCTTTTTTTTTTCTTTTGCATTTTTATTCTTAGTTAGGGAAGGAGTAACTCAGCAGGTTGCCGTGAATGAAAGGGAAGACGTTACCGAAACCCACATAATAGATTATGGGAGTCTCGCCCACGCAATGCCCCCGTGGGTCTCGGATGCGAGTGACAAATGGCACATGCCTGTTGGTCCTTTTTAAGCTGCTCTTCTCTTTCATGAAAATAAAATGCTGATGTTATTCGTTTGTGTATAAGTCGCTAATTGTTTAAATCAAAATCTCAAATCTGCACATACAGTTCTCAATATTGATTTTTTCCTGGTTATTTTTATAACTGTCTAGTCTGTAGCAAATTTAAAACATCTTAAAATACTTTTTTGTAATATTTTTTGTCTACACATGAAAGCTCAAAACTACGCGTTTTTGTGGCTTGGACTACACATGAATGCTGTAAGAGGTTGGCATCCCTGCCTTCGTCTGCTAACGGAAGCTCTGCCTCTGTTAGCGGAGGCTATAATCACTGATCGTCACATAATTCCCCGAACAGCCATTTGAGAGGCAAACGTCACGGCGTAACCACGTTCTCGAGGAGCAAACAAAAGTCCCTCGTGAAAGTGGTTGCGCCGAGACGCTTGTAATTGAGAGTGCCGTGTGCAAAAACTGAGCGGGAACTCAGCTGCTCAGCACCTTTTGCGAACTGTTTACGTTGTTTACATGTGGCTTTATGCTTGTGAAAATTTTAGTGCAATAAAATGTTTTAATTTAGATTAAAACAAAATGAAACGTAGCAGTGAAACAGCTGTGACAACAAAAAGAGCAAAGTCTGTTAAAACTTATTGTCAAGTGTATCGCAAGATATATAGTAAAGAATGGACTTTTAATGAAGCATCTAAAGTTTCGCCGAATCACATGTTTTGTAAGACACGCGGCTGCAATTTTAGCGTAGCACATGGTGGCCGCGATGATTGTAGGCGTCATGCGGAGAGCAAGAAGCATAAAGATTATGTGAAGTTGAAATCCCAGTCTTTAGAGAATTTTTCCTCTGTGAAAACTAATGATTCTACTGAAGCAGAGCTCTTATTTATGTCGTTCATCATTGAACACAACTTGCCTATCGCAGCTGCCGACCATGCCAAAAATCTGTTTCGTAGGATGTTTCCGGATTCAGAAGTTGCAAAAAATTATGCGTGTGCTAGAACAAAAACATCAGCACTCATCCATTGTTTAGCTGATTCAACCAAAGAAAAAATATTGTCTGTTATTAAAGAGCAAGCATTTTCTTTAGCAACTGACAGAACTAATGATACAAATGATAAAAAAATTATCCTCTTGTTATAACATACTTCGATGCAATAAATGGCTGCAATAAAACAGTTGTGCTTTCATTGATAGAAACATCAGACAACACAGCTAAAGAAATTTTCACTGCCATTGATAGTGAACTGAAAAAAAAAAAACATATCTTGCAAAAACTGTGTAGCATTTTCATGCGACAATGCGAGTACGATGGTGGGCAGTATAAAAGGTGTTGCAACTCTAATAAAAGAGATTCAACCTTCTATCGTCATAGCCCCTTGCACTTGTCATCTTATCCATTTGGCTGCAAAAAAAGCTTCCTCAAAGCTTACAAATTTTTATGTGGAGCAATTTGTAGTTCAGTTATTTTTCTACTTAGATAAAAGCTCAAGAAGAAAAAATGCATTAAAAATAAGCCAAGCAATCTGCAGTTCAAAACCACACAAGATATTGAAGTACATAAGTACCCGATGGCTATCACTTCTTGAAAGTGTTAATAGAATTTTAGAACAATGGGAAGCTCTTGAAAAATTTTTTGATGCTGATGAAGATCATGGACAGTTTAAAAACTTGCAGTCTTCAATAAGGAACTCATTATCCAAGTTGAACTGTTTGTTCCTGTCTTCAACACTTCCCGTTTTTACTGCTATTAATCAAGAATTGCAGCATGAAAAACCATTGATATTTAAGCGTAGAGGTAAGGTGAACAATTTATTAATGTGTTTAATTTCAAGGTTTATCAAACCTCATGCTTTTGACACTGCCAAAAATGTTAAACTTATAAAATATTACAAGGTTAAAAACCAGAAAGCTGATAATGATTTGGTGATAGGAGCAAAAACTCGTGCATACATTAAAAATTGTTCTGCTTTGAGCAAAGATGACATTGGATCATTTTACCATTGTGTGATAGAATTTTATGCTGCTGCATGTTGTTATATCATAAAAAATTTCCCTTAGATAATGAGTTTTTATCACATGCTGTAGTTGCTGATATCAGTTTGTAAAAAGAAATAACTTTTTCATCAATACAATTTTTATCATCCATCTTTAATTTCTTCACTGATGAAATGGATAAGTTAGAAGTAGAATTTGCCAACTATCAAAATGAAACTTTTGATTTTGATAAATTAGATAGTAGAGTGGACAAAGTGTGGCATGAAATTTCTATAATGAAAGACTATAATGGGAAGACAAAATACGAAAATTTAAGTAAATTGATGAAAAATGTTTTAGTTGTTCCTCATAGTAATGCTGCAAGTGAGAGAGTTTTCTCTTTGGTGCGGAAAAATGCCACTAATTTCCGACCCAACTTGTCAACAGGAACATTAAGTGCGTTGATGGTTGAGAAGACCACGGACATTGCAAAATCAGAACTTTGCTATGAGAAAAAGTTTACAAAAGAAGTGAAGAGCTAAAAAATCAACTAAATTAAATCTCAAGGACAATTAATCACTTATGGAATTTTAAAATAAATATTTTTGTTGTACTGAAAATCTTACTGAAAGTTGAAGCAATTGTACTGAAAACTACTGAAAACTTCGGATTTTTGTACTGATGACCCTTCTCAGGTTGGCATCTCTGCATACTTTGTTTGCTGGCGAGTATAAATTTAAAACATAGCTACAGCATCAATATTATGTTGAAAATTCCTTCCATAAATAAAATGTAACACAAATACTTGCTCCCATGATTATGTGTTTAAGAAATAACAATCCCTTTGGTCCTTTGATAAAGTTCTAGATATTTCACCTTTCATTACTTTTAAATTTCCGATGTAAGCATTTTTTCAAAATAATTAAATACAAATAGTATTTTATGTATTGATTGTGTGGTATATGAAAACATTTCAAAAGAAATGCCACATACCTATGCATTTTTGAGTTTTATGGGTTTTTTATTCTGTAATTTGCTTCAATAATTGAACTTAAAGCCAAAGTAGAGAAATAAAGTTTTCTCAAAATCAGTGTAGTATACTGTATATAAAAGTTTAGTAGATATTAAACGTTGTCACATATTCAGCGACAGTTTTGGTATTTCAGTATTTGTCTGTGATTCTAAGTTTCTGATTAGCTGCAGCAGACATTTTTAACATTCTGCATTAAATTTGCCCAAGCCTGTAAGAAGTTGTTTGTTGTAGGTTACAAATTGAACAGACGTATGGTTTTACTATATTTTAAGTAAGAGCATTTTGATCGTATGTCCTGGAATTTTGTGATTGAAAAAGCGTATGAACCATGCAAATCGTTATCAATATGTCTTGTTCAGTTTATTGCTTTCTGCTTTATTGCAAATATCATGAAGGAAAGTCAGTGGAAAGTATAGACTAGACCCATATGTGATTAAAGGAACGATCTACGCAAATCAAGATATTCCGCCGAAAAAGAGTCCCATTTTTCTGTTTGAAATACGGCAGAGATTGCCGTATGGCAGTGCTAGGAGCGAGCACGTATCTTGCCTTCGCCATATTAAAGACTGTTGTTTTCTGTGCTTACTGAAGTTTATTTGCAGTTAAATGTATCAATTTCAAGTCAAAAAATTTTGTACCTAGAATTTCATGAATGGTATGTTCATTGAAATAAATTTGCGCGATTGTTTTTACAGCTTTATTTTCCGAATGACACGGAAAATGCATGCTTTCGCCAACAGACATTTAAACTCACTTTACATTATCTACAAACTGTTTAATATAAATTAGGAATTGTTCATAACAAAAAAATTAAGTGGTAATCGAAGAAACACCTGGTGAGACATTTCTGCGTATATGTTAAAAATAACGAGATGGTACTTTTTGTCATTTGAGTAGGTCGTTCGTCTAGTCACGTGGGTCTAGGTATAGATGTACTTGTATGTATAAGAATTTATTCCAAACAGCGAAATTAGGATTGATCATTTTTAGAGAGACATTGTATCAAAAGACATTTGGAGACTGGAAATATCCAGCTTTGGCTAAAGTTGTGAAAGCATGCCTTGCTTTATCACATGGCAACTTCAATGTAGAGAGAGGCGCTTCTGTATCACGAAGAGTTCTTTCAGATGAGAAGGCATCTATGTCTGAGAAGATGTTGAATGAGAGGCTAACAATTCGAGGTGCATTAAAAATGTATAACAACCAAGTTGCAAAGGTGCTGATAACCAAAGAATTAATAAAATTAACACTTAATGCACATAGGTCATATAGCAACCATTTGGAAGAGGAGCAGAGATTAAAGGAACAGCAACTGAAAGCAGAGAAAGAAAGTGCTGAGAGATTGAAACAAGAATTGCTAAATGAAGGATTTGAAGAGCAGAAAGCAAGCTATGGAAAACAAGATAAAAATTTCAAGAAAAAAGAGAAGTACAAGAATCATCAGACTCTGTGCTTAAAGAAGCCAGTGAGAGACTAAAGCAGTGGTTCCCAACCTAAGCATCTCAAAAATCATGATGCCCCCCCCCCCGACATATAATTCTTATTATTCAAAAAATGAACTCCTATTCATGTGGAGGATAGGAGTTACATATAATTCTTATTATTAAAAAAATTATATGTAACTCCTATCCTCCATGTATAATGACATGGACATATAATTCTGGGACATATAGTTCTTATTATTCAAAAAATGAACTCCTGTTCACATGTTCTTTGGAAGCTTGTTAATGGCCTAAAAGGTCATTAAACAAGCTTCCAAAGAACATGGCATCTGTGAAAGAGAAAAATAAAAGAACGAAATTACAGTTGAAGTACTGAGAAAGAAATCACTAAGAAATTGTTAAAATAATAATAATAATAATAATAATAATAATAATAATAATAATAATATGAAGTGATATGAAAAAACAGCAAATAAAGTTTCAAAACTTATAATAGAAAACTGAAATGCATAAATATAAAATAATTTTAATGGAAGCTTTTTCTGTAATACTTTGATCATTTTAATAAAAAATACAATTTGAGCTCACCTCAAGATAAGTAGACTAAAGTTAGTGAGATCCTTGTGCTGCATGCCTGCTGCAGAGAGATTTTACATTAGGTACCAGTTTAGTCAGCTTCAATCTCAAGTCTCCTCGTTTAGTGATATCCAGTTGATTTCTTTTCTTCAGTAGCAAATCATTTACAGAACTAAAGCCACATTCAGCTAAATATGAAGACTGAAATGGTAACAACAGTTTTCTTGCAAAGTTGGTCGAATTTGGCTATTTAGTTTCTGTCTCATCACAAAGCCATGCCATCGCTCCTTTTATATTTAACAAAGTTTTAACTGACTCATCATTTTGCATTTCCGAGAGTTCTTCTTGGTACTGCATTGAAACATCTGATAGATCCAGTGTCACTGGGTGCATCATGCATGTTGGAAAATCAATTTGTTTTAAATCAGAAAATCTTTCTTTCAAATCAGAGGCAAATATTTTCAGATGATCCATAATGAAACAGGTCAAATTTTTTTGTCAGAAATATGTTTCTGACATAACTATAAATGTAATGAGCCAAATATTTTTGCCTTTGCATCAACAAGAGTTTTATTTGTTCCTTGAAGTTGTTTATTCAACATATTCAGTTTTTCAAAGCTGAATAACTTAGAAATGCTTTACCATCAACGATTAGCAGATGCTTCATTTCCGGCTTGTCACTTAAAAAGTCACTAAGAATATCAAATAGTTCCATGAATCTTTTCAAGCAATTTCCCTTTGAGAGCCACCTTACCTCAGTGTGAAGTAAAAGTCTTACATGGTCTGCATTTTTGTCTTCACAGAATTGCTTGAAGAGACGCTCACATTTGGCATTAGCTTTGATAGCATTGATACATTTTATAACTGATTTTAGTACCTCATTAAGAACAGGAGAAATATTTTTGGACACTAATTTCTCTCTATGAGTAACACAGTGCACAAGAAGCATATCTGGATTCTCATCTTTCATCAGTTTTAAGCAGCCATTTTTCTTGCCCATCATAACAGGAGCACCACCTGCAGCACAATATGTTTTGTTTTCCATTGGTATATTATTGACATCTAAGTAATGTTTTATCTTATATATATCAGTGGCAGTAGTGGTGCTCTCTAATGATTTGCAGAATAACATTTCTTCAGCAAATTCAGCTTTATCAACATATCTTACATCGGTTAGCAATAGGGCCTCACTGCCTCTGAGTTTATTCATCCATTTGTACTGACCATTTTCTTGATTTCAGCTTTTCAACAAGTTGTGTTTTAATATCTTCACCCATTTCATCTATTCTTCTGCTAACAGTATTGTTACTGAGTGGCATGGCTTTCACATCTTTGTCATCTTTTTCCAGAACTGTTTTAAGAAATGCTGATATTGATGGTTTAATTAAATCCTCCCCTTTAGTATGATTTTTTCCAGATTTAGCAATGAGTAAAGAAATTTCCTAACTAACCTCAAGAGTACGACTGACAGTAACAGTTTGTGCAGTGAACAGAGACTTTACTGTTGATCTTTTTTCAAACTTCTCCTTTTAAAGTCTTGAAGTAATTTAAATTTGAGTTTACATACGCACTATGTTTCGCCTTCAAATGCGCCACAAGACGACCTCGTTTCATTGATTCGTTGGTCAAGCATAAGAGGCAGAAAGGTGACCGTTCATTGTGGGTAGCGGGTATAAAACCAAATTTTAAATATTCCTCTGAATACTGACTTGCACTACACATTTTGTGCATAGGGTTTGTGACTGTAAGAGATAAACGTGAGAAAAACTTATGAAATGAAATGCACTTTGATGGTTGTGACAATGTTGAAAGCAGAGAGAGTGAGATAGTTACTATTTATGTTTCAGAAAGAGCAGATAAGACAAGTGTTTTTGGTTTCGAATTGAACGGAAGTACTTGGCATCAGCATTCTGTTATTTTGTTGCGTGGATGCGAATAGGATTGCGTTGGCGTGGGATTCATGGGAATATCGCTTTGGTTCAAAGGTCAGTGGAAGCCTCGCGAGTGGACTTTGAAATGGAGTTTGAAGGAGGGTTTTTCTCTTGGTGGAGCGGAAGTGAGCATGCGCTAGGAGATTGCAAGCAGAGAGAAATTTTAGAGGTTTCGGGGGATTCTTGCTCTGGTTTTCAGAAAACCAAAATCACAGGTTAGCCTGTGATTTTTTTTTACTTTCTTCTGGCGATATTTGAAGAAAGAAAAGTATTTAGTGTGCTCATTCTCGAATTTCCCCCCTTGAAAATCAAATTACCCCCTGTGGGGCGTGCGCCCCACGCTGGGAACCACTGGACTAAAGCAAGTATTAAAAAAAAAAAAAAAAACATACCTGCAATACAAGTTGCACATGGCATTCTAGAAGGATCAGAGAAACTCGGACAAAAGGAATGACAACATGAATTTGAAGCATTAAAAATGAATAGGGTAGTTCATAAAAGAAAATTCTCCGTAATTGATACATTTATGCAGAAAACCTCAAAAAAAAAAAAAAAAGAATAAATCTAAGGTTAATAAGGAAGCTTTTTTGTTAAGCCTACCCTTATATGCACTGATGGCAGTGGTATAAATTCACACTCAATTTTTTGAAATAATTTACTGCATATAACTCCTCCAAATTGCTACCATGGTATAAGAATAATGTAAACTTTAAAGAGGACTCCCCCCCCCAATTGCTAAATGATAAACAGGTTTGCTTATACATATTGGGAGGGGGGTGGGATGCATCATCATCATATAAAAGTTTTTGATGTCCCATGACAATTTTCAGAAGAGTTAAATTCATTTAAAAAGATTTGAGCTTTGGTTTTATTATTGTCATCAGTGGGTGTAAGGATGATCTTAGTTTAACTGTTGTTAGAGCTTTGAAAATCGATCATGGTTAACATCTAGGGATTTTAACTGTCTGCTGTTATGAAAGTAAAGTTTTTTGTTTTCTTATTTCTGTAATTATGAGTTCGAATAATTTTACAGGATAAAGCAATTTCTTTATATTTGTCTCAAAAGCATCAAGGACACCGTGAATAATGGCTGTAACATTATCAAGGCAGGTGTATATCAGTGTAATGCTTCATATCAATTATACCTGACCTACACAGACTTGAGCTTGAATCGTAAGACAGTTGTCCATGCCCTAATGAAATGAAGACTTTTCAGACAGGTTTTTCACGTTTACCTTTCAAATATAGGAATCAAAATAAAATGTACTCTTTTACAACATAATTCATGTTAAGCACCATTATTATATTATTTATGAGTTAGAGTTTCCATTATAAGAGGGAGATTACACTATATCCATTCCATTCCTGATGATAATAAACTCAAGTTTTCATTGTTTAAGTTCTAGGCTTTGTGTTTTTGTTCCATAGTAAGCACATTCACAGTGTTTGATTTGTATTGTCATAGCTGTACAAAAGACAAGTTTGAAATATTTCCAAATGTTCATCTATTCGAATGATATTCTTGATATACTTCATATCAGATAACTACGAGTGTTAGGTGTACAGAACAACAAAGCAAGTGATCATCATAACACTGAATGACCACAACTATGGCCTTTGAAAGAAGAAATATACAACAATTTTCTCAACACGGTTTATAAAGCCCACTTGGAAAATCTTATATTTTTTTACCAACCACAAATGCAGAAGAAAGCTCTCTGTACTGGCTTGATACAGATGAGAACATCTGATCTCCAGAACAATGACAAAGAAGGAAGTGTTTTATAATTCCAAAGTTTGTATCAGGGTAGTTTTTGATATATAAGTGAATAACTTTTTGGGGGAGGGGGTAGTAATTTCCATAACTTTTATAGTTCTGAGTGTCTTGAGTAGCATTATATTGAAATTTAAAATGCCCTTTTTGTAGTGTATGGATGTGTGTATATACAGGGTGCCCAGTAAAGTCCTTTCTTAGCCTCGTAACTTTCGAACGCCGACAGCTATAGCCATAAAAATGGTGTCTAGGTATTGTAAAGTGGCTATTCGATAGACCGCTTAGAGCGCCTCCTAGCGACAAAGGCAGGAGTTGCCGATCTCAAACTATACGAGATACGGGAAAATAGTCAATTACAAAGTTGTAGAGCAGCATCGATTTAGTACGAAAAGACACCTTGCGCACATGAATGCTAAGAATCGAAGGCGTACAACGCTCGTTTGTTTGTTTGCGATGTCGAACACTGTTACGTCACGAAACGCGTCGGAAAGGAGATAATTTCGCCTTCCGCAAAGCACTAGCCCGACTCGTGGCCCAGTGGTAGCACGTGCTCTTCGCATGCGATAGGACCTTGGTTCGATCCTCGTCGGGTCCATGCTATAGTCACTGTCTGTAAGAAACGAGTAGACTCGGTGGCGATCGTGACAGTTTGTATCGCATCGACTAACCAACTCAACTCAACCCGTGATTGGTATGCAAGTCGCATGCAATTTCTGTGATATGCAAATAAGTATGGAACGTAATACCTTTTTGGCAGGTATAAAAGAGAGTTCCCGAGGTGTATGTCAAATCTCGCTGTCACAGAGAAATATTCCAATGATGAGAATTGCGAGATGTTGCTCCTATACTGTGAATGTGGTCGCAATGCAAGAAAGGCAGAACGGCTATATTGTGAACGTTTTCTTGCAGGACCGCATCCGTCATGGAAGACCATCCTCAATGCTGTTAAAAGGTTAAGGGAGACGGGCTGCGTGACCAACCAACCTCGATCCGGCAGACCAGCTGCTGTAGGTCGTCAAGTGCAACCAGAGGATGTCTTAACATACGTCCTCCACAATCCTGGGAGCAGCACAAGAGAAGTTAGTGCCGAGTGTGGCCTCTCAAAAAGCAGTGTATGGCAAATCCTGCGGCGATCAGGTGCTCATCCGTTCCGTCCAACACCGTTGCAGGCACTACAGCCAGGGAATGCTGAGCGACGTTACGACTTGTGTAACTTCATCATGAACAAATTAGAGGTCCAGCCAACGTTCCTTGCCGACATTATTTGGACAGATGAGGCGTGTTTTAGGCGTAATGGTCTATAATAGGCAAAACACCCATTACTGGGCGCTGGAAAATCCTGCACGTGGTCTACCAGTTCGTCATCAGGTGCGGTGGTCCATTAATGTTTGGTGCGCCATTTTCAAGCACAGCCTCATCGAACCTGTGTTTTACGAGGGTACGTTAACAGGAGCCTGGTACTTAAAGCTTCTACAGTACGTATTACCCAATCTTTTGCACAACTTGCTGTTGCCTCAACTGCGGAATGTTTGGTTCCAACATGACGGCGCCCCTCCGCACCAGTCAAGAAACGTAAGAAGGTACCTCGTCGAGACATTCGAGCAACAAATCATCAGCTGTGGTGGTTGGTAGAGTGGCCTGCACTCTCAGCGGGCCTCACTCCATTGGACATCCTGTGATGCTTCTTCAAAGAGCAGGTGTATCGGACCCCTCCAACAACGTGGCAGGACCTTCAACGCCGTATAACTGATGCTTGTTCCAGCGTGTCACCTGACATGCTGCAAAATGTGCATCGTGAGATTCAATCTAGAGTTAAACTGTGTATTGTGGATGACGGAGAGCACATTGAGCATCGACGGTAAATGTGCCTAGTGACAACTAATTGCTCCTTTGTGACGCGTTTTGCGACGTAACAGTGTTCGACATCGCGAACAAACAACCGAGTGTTGCACACGTTCTATAGCATTCATGTGTGCAAGGTGTCTTTTCGTACTAAATCGATGCTGCTGTACAACTTTGTAATTGACTATTTTCCCGTATCTCGTATAGTTTTCGAGATCTGCATGTTAACTCCTGACTTTGCCGCTAGGAGGCACTGTAAGCAGTCTCATCGAATAACGCATAGCCACTTTACTATACCTAGACACTGTTTTTATGGCTATAGCTTTTGGCGTTCGAAAGTTACAGGGCTGAGAAAGGACTTTACTAGGCACCCTGTTTGTATATATATATATATATACACACACACACACACACACACACACACACACACTGAAGAGCAATTTAATTAGAGATACCTGTCTAGTAACGTGTAGCACCACCTTTCGCCCTGATGACAACTGCGATTCGTCTTGGCATGGACTCTACAAGACACCGGAAGTGTTGGGAAACCATACGGATCCACGACCCCTGAACAAGCTCCCATAGTTCACGAAGATTTAATGGAGGGGAGTCAGAGTCTTGAACATCTCTCTCGATGGCATCCCAGATGTGCTCGATGGGATTGAGCTCAGGTGACCTGGCTGGCCAAGGAAGCGAGGTCACGTCGGAGGAGTGTTCATCCAACCATTCGGATACAGTTCGGGAGCGATGGCACGGTGCATTGTCTTGTTGCTGGATGAGGTCCTCAGTGGGATGTTGAAGACGCACAAACGGGATCAAATGGCGGTCCCCAGTGGGATGTTGAAGACTCACAAACAGGAGCAAATGGTCGTCCAGGATATCTCGGTAATGTTGACCTGTGGGGGACGATGACACACATACCAGGGGTTCCATTTCAGTCCACGTAAACAGTCCCCAAACGAGAATGCCACCCCCACCAGCTTGAAGAGTACCCTGCTGGCAAGAAGGATCCATCGCTTCATGTGGTTTGCACTGTACTCATATCCTGCCATCCGCATGTACCAACGTGAATCTTGACTCATCAGTCCAGGCAACATTTCCCCACATGTCTAGGGTCCAGTGGCGATGTTCCCGCGCCCATGCTAATCTTTGCACCCTGCGATGTGCGGTCAGCAGCGGTACTCTCGTGAGACGATGGCTTCTGTACCCAATACAGACATGCCAACTCTCCGGATTTAGGCGGGAGACTCCCGATTTTCAGCCATTCCTCCTGCCTTTCGGATAAATGTCAAAATTTCCCGATTTTCGCCGATAATTAGCCGTTACGATGGTCGAAATAACGAAATTCCATCAACCGCCACCTTGGATCGACGCAGAAGAAAAATATTTCAAACCGCTTGTGAAATCTTTTTCTTTCTGCGTCGATGCAAGACGGCATTTACAGTCATCAGTATCGTACTTTTCCTCTCCTCATATCTGCAAAAGAAAGCCACCCCCGGTGGCGCAGGGTCTATTTTATGTTGGTTACAAACACACTTGCGCGCCAGCTGTGGCTTATCGTTTCACGTCTCCCCGCTCCTAGCTGTGAGCCTGTTTACGTTTTCTTCAGAGTTTTGAGGAGTGCTTTTTGGTTTTGCTTTACTGTGGAGATTTTTATTTCTTGTTTTGCACCATGTTTGTCTCTTTTTCCTTCTTCGTTGCATTTTGTGGAAGATTAATGTGCTCCTTTGTTCATCTCTAATTGCGAATCTGTTATTGTCAGCTTTGTTTTATCTTCTATTGAAGCATTTTGTGTACACTTAGTTTGTGAATTTTTTTTTCTTCTCATTTCTTTTGCTTACTTTTTGCGGGAGATTTTTCCTTTTGTGTTACGCCACTTTCGCGGTTTTTGTTTTATTTTATGTCATATCTTTGGCAATTTATTTCTGCTTTACATATTAGTTGTTATTGTCTTTGCTGCATAATAAAGTTGTGAAACTGAGCGACGGCTTTCGACAAATTGTCCGAGATGGGTCCGAGTTTGAATCGCAGTGGGGCATGGATGTTGCAAACTTGCTAACTTTTATGGATTTCTGCTTAATTTTACTGATTTACGGTTAGAAGTCTTTTTTTCTTTTTTTACGGAATTTTTTATTATTTCGATTGCTCAGTCGAAATATTTCAATCCCCTGCAGGCTGCAACCATCCATTTAGATTTTCTACCGGACCTCACGAGCGCCGTGTTACGTGACGATGTCATCTTTGACTCGTCGGCTTCGTGCAGTAACTCTCTCTCTCTCCCCACAGGAGTGCTCAAGTGATGTGCCGACCAGAGTTCTCCAAAATGCGTAATCTAATTACTCGTCTAGTACGCATCGAAATTTTATCGTGTGAAAATACGAATTGGGAATTTTTCTCGACGCGTAAAGATACGCATCTGGAATTTTTCTCGACGCGTAAAAATACGCATGTGGAATTTTTCTCCCGCGTAAAAATACGCATGTGGAATTTTTCTCCCCGCGTAAAAATATGCATCTGGAATTTTTCTCCCCGCATAAAAGTACGCGTCAGGAATTTTTCTCGGCGCGTAAAACTACTCATCGAAGAATTTTACCAATTCGTAAGAATACGCAGCAGGGACAGTATTTCGTCTTTCAAAGACTGAAGTAAATGAAATAAAGATTTTTTCCATAATCGTAATTTCTTTTTCCTGTGATGTTGCCTCTATCCAGTATTGTTTGTCATATATCATTTTATTCCGTAAATATTTGTATTTCAGTCTGAAAATGGAGGAAAAATTTCTGAAAACGGAAATTCGAGGGCGAAAAAAAAAAAAAAAATGAGAAAATGCTATTAATTGTATCTGGTTGACAACTAATTTTCACTATGCTTTTTACTTTGCATATAAACATACAGTCTGTATTTAGAATAACTTTTTAAACATTAAAAATGCTATTTACAGGGTTCATACGGTCCTTAAAAGTCCTTAAGAACTCCTTAATTTCCATTTGCCTTTTCAAGGGCCCTTAAAAAGTCCTTAATTTCTGTTCTGTTTTTAAGGGCTCTTAAAAAGTCCTTGAAAACACCATAATTATATTATATTCGGTCGTTAAAAAGGTCGTAATTTTTTTAACCAAAGAAATGCGCGGGTTACGCAGGCCAGCTGGTTTCATTAGCGTACTGATGATGGTTTTACTCACTAGATCGCATGTCGCAAAAGTTTACCCATGTTCTGTATTGCTTTTGGCAGTTTGCCAACCAGCTACCTTCAAATCCCTTTGGTTTAGATTAGATTTATTGCTGGCTTCTTGTTTTCTTTGCGCGGGTTCAGTGCAGTTCAGATCGTTATCTTCTGTTATTTATTAGAGAATGTGGTACTAAGTAAAGAGCTTAGAGCTTCTGTCTTTTCAGCTAGACAGAAATATGTTCAATATTTAGATGCCGAAAAAAAAAAAAAATGTGCCAAGCAACATCTGGGAGGAAACGTAAATTGATTGAGGGGGAATTGCAAATGCTTAGTACGAAAAAACTGAAAGTAGAAAAAAATATTGCCGAATTAGAGAAACACGTGCAGATGACCTTGCCGCCCAAGGGGAATTGATGAGAGATATGAACTGCTGCCTTCAATCAAATAGTTTTCGAAAATTAATAAAGGAAAAAAAATGAAGAATTGGCAGAAATTGCCATGTCAGTAGTTCCAAAAATGGAGCTGAAAAAGTGATTTCATTGTTACTTGATAAAAAACATTGTATGAAGAGTATCGTGGTGCAACTGCTTAAAGATGATGCATATAGTTTTCACTGTTATCTTATAGTTTTGGTTCCAATTTGATTATTAAATGTTACGTTAGTTTTCCTTTTATATCGAAGGTATGCTTTCCTTCAGAAAACCTTAGGAGTTTGTGATGAACACGCAAACCACGTATCCGTGGCTTGCCAGTTGGTTGGTTTCAGAAATAATGTATTTTAATCTGAATGCCATGAATCTCGAAAAATATGCTGCTAAAAACCAACCAAACAGTAATTACGTATTATTTATTCTTCCTAAGTGTATATTCGCAAGCGTTCAGTATCAATAGCAACAGTTCTTGGACGTGGCAGCATCCTATTTGTGTTACAGCGAAACAAATGCATTGAGAAGAAAATCCCTGATATTAATGTGTTTATGCTTAAAATATTGCAGGTCATGTAGTTTTCAATAAATCGTGGGTAGTATAATTGTTTTCCTATTTATCTCACTGTAGGAACGACAGAAATGCTAATTAACAGTCGTAAGAGAAGCAGTAAAATGTCAACAGACCTGAAATATAACATTTTTTTATAGTTCATAAAATAATAGTAATTCAGTATGTAAACATAACTTAAAGCACAGCATGGACTTAAAACAATTAAAAATACTATCATTAGCTGCTCCAAAACCTGAGTTCTGCTCTAAAATGCAAATTTTCTCGCTCCAAAACCCAACTTTTCTGCTCCAAATTGCATATTTCCCTGCTCCAAGAATTGCTCCAAAACATGGTAGGGGCACTAACACCCCTGCTATTGCCAAATGTTGAAAATCAACCTGCATTAAGTGTATGGAAGAAGTTACTTTAAGTGCTACAGCTGTAGAATTTAAAAAATAAATAAAAATAAAAATGCAACAGTTACACAAGCAAAAATGTGTTATTCATCCAAATCTACGAAAACCAAATTTTTCTCCAGATTTGGGAATTCGGAAGCTGTGTAGTAAATAAAAAATAAATAAATAAATACTTAAAAGAAAGTGATGCTTCACTGTTCAGTTTTTATTCTTTGAATTCTGCCAATGTAGTTTTGAAATTTATGCAAACATTTTTATTGAACTTAAGGCTTTCAATTCCGATGATATGATTTAAGTTACGATGAGCTTGTGTGTTTCGATTTGATTTAGATAGTGTGTTTACTTGCTTCATTAACCTAAAACAGGTCTAACAAGCTGTGCTGCATTTTTATAAAAGTGTTATTTTTCCAGCTGCAGCACTTGTAGTGATGCCACCCACAGAATTAATGCATTTAGTTTCTTAGCCTGTGTCCGTACATATTTGTAAAAGTAATTCTAATGGAAGGAATTAAGTTATTGAATGAAAAGGTAAAGATACCGAAAATTTTAAAGACTGACAATCACAGCCATATGAAATTCTAAGCTGTATTTGTAATACTGTTTTTATTAAAATGAATTTGTAAATTAATAAAAAATATAAATTCGGATAAACTTTGAAGGAAAAACAAATGCAAATTTAAAAAGTTTCCGAAACCACAAAGATGGGCCTATAATCACAATTAATGGGTGAAAATTTGTTGAAAATTAAAATTTCAAAGTAAATAAATTTTATGCTTCACACCGCAATACGAAGAAGCAGAGTGGAGTGTTAGTTCTGTAGATGCAAATATATGCTTCAGGACAAATAATGGATCCAGTATTACCAGTAAATAATGTATATAAGGAACTTTTAAGTTAGTTGGTTTTTCTCAAGAAGGGCGCCTGTTGCGAAAGATCTTGTTTTTACCTAATATGCCTTTTAGTAGTAAAGTTCTAATTGTACGTTTTGGGTAGTTTTCTACATGCTTAGACAGCTGCCATTTTATTCTTCTTGATATTTTTAGCATGTAACTTTTATGATTGATGTTGGTTTTTCTGTTGGAGTATTTAGGTTTATTTTAGTAGAACTAATTTTAATTCATATATTTGTGCAATGGAATATTCATTAGTTTCAACAAAATTGATTTATTGTGTTAAAATGACTTATGTTGTAATAGTTAACTCACATTTTGTATATTGTGTATATTTGCATGCAGCGATTATGAAGTCCATAAAAAATATTTAAAGGTCCTTAAAAATAGCCTGAAGGTCCTTAAGAACTCTTTAATTTCCATTTTCAAAAAAGAGTATGAACCCTCATTTACCAATAATACTACTTCTGGAAAATTGCTCCTGCATCTGAAAAATGTCGATAAAAAATAGCGCTCATGTGATTTTATGAACTGCAAAAAATCTCCTGATTTTTAGATTTTGAAGGTTTGGCACGTCTGCCCATAGCGAAGAGATGGTTCTGGATGGTGTGGCTGCTTACTCGTTTTTGTGCACTAGGGTAATTCCATGTCAAATAAAAAAACTCACAACCCGACATTTTTTGGTTTTTATGAAACTTGGTATAGTTGTATAGTATTCATCAATATAAACAAACATGATTTTTTTCAAAATGTTTAATGCATCTGTTTTTGAGTTATTGATTTTTGAAATTTCAAAAAAACCCCTGAAATTTCATCATCTGAGCAAACTTTAACTGCCAATTACTCGGGTTTTAGTAGAGCTAGGGTCATGAATTATGGCTCATTTTAAAGATCTTGAATTGGGCTTTCATTTGATATGCCACATGACACTATTAAAAAAATTAACGTCAATTTTAAAATTTTAAAATTGAAATATTAGAAAACATGTTTTTTAAAAAATATGAAAAAATGTTTAACAAACATTATTTTTCTACATATCCTGAAAGGTTCATAATGGGATCGCTATGGGATCACTATAAAAAAAAAAAAATAAAATAGAACAATGCAACTGAAATGTGCCAGATGTACTTACCGGTTACACCCATGACTGGAAGGGTATTCTTTATGTGGTTTGTGTAAAATGTCGTACTTGTTCTTTTAAAGATTGTGAATGTTAAAGAATGAAAATAAACATCTAAGTAATTTGAAACTGTGTCCCAAAGTAATTCATTTCAAATTCAGTAAGGGGTTCTGTGTGCATATTTACACTTACAAAATTATTTTATCTTCTATATATATATGGGATGTAAGGTCAGGTAATGCGTAACATCACAGCCTCTCCTTGACAAATGTCAACCCCGCCTTCTCGTGGTACATCCTGTTCCCACTAAAGGGGCTCTGACGACCGCCAATAGCGGTATAACTGTACCATCGGGATTAGAGGAAATGCTATCCCACACTCACCAACCCGCTTGGCAAGCGTGGTGAGTTATGGCCAAACCCCTCCAAAATGACTCCACAACTTAAATCTTGGCCCTCAGTCTACGACAGCTGGAATGTACCTGGCCAAGGCAAGCGGCCAGTGCGACATGAAGGCCGAGGGTGCTAAGATTCCCCGGAGGACCGGACTAGGCTGCCATCTGATGCTGACCTTGGCTACATATAACGGACGCTCCCTATCTTCTGATTCAAGGCTTCTTGAATTGGAAGAGGAACTACAAAGGATCAAGTAGGACATCGTCGGGCTAAGTGAGGTAAGGAGAAAAGGAGAAGAACTCATTGAACTGAAAAGTGGACATCTCTTCTACTATCGTGGGACAGATACTGGCAGAACTAGTGGTGTTGGATTTATAATAAACAAGAAACTGAAGGATAAAGTTGTAGAAGTTGAAAGTTCCTCTGACAAAGCTGCACGACTCGTTATCCAACTCTCGAGAAGATACCAGGCTCAGATTATTCAAACTTATGCACCCACCACAAGTCATGCTGAAGAAGAAATTGAAGAATTTTATGAGGAAATTCGTGATCTAAATAATAAAGGTAAGCAGCACTTGAAGATAATTATGGGAGATTTCAATGCAAAAATAGGGCAACGGCAACAGAATGAAACTTCAGTAGGTAAATTCGGTCACTGCAACAGAAACCAGCGTGGAAATACTCTCGTAGAGTTTGCAGAGGCAGAAGGGTTTTTCATCTTGAACTCCTTTTTCAAGAAAAAGCCATACAGGAAATGGACATGGAGACATCCAAATGGGACGACAAGTGAAATTGATTTTATTATGTGTAACAAAAAATTCGTCATAGAAGACTGCAGTGTGCTAAACAAGTTCAACACAGGCAGTGACCATAGATTGGTGAGATGTAAGATGCACCTCAACACTAAACTCGAACGTAGCAAGCTCATAAGACAAACAAAATGTATTGACATAACCAACCTTAAAAAACACCATAATACCTTCAAATTGGAACTGAAGAACAGGTTCTCTGCTTTAGAAGGCCTAACATCGGAAGAAGTGGATATTTCTGAAGTTAAAAGAAAAGTAACCAAAGCTCTTATGGAAACAGCAACAAAATTAGCTGGGTCTAAGAACAAATTGCATGTGAACAAATTATCAGAAAAAACCAAAATGTTGATGCAAAAAGAAGAGTGATGAGGACAACTAAAGAAGATGTGACTTCCAAAGTGGAATATATAGAGCTATGCAAGACAGTACGAAAAAGTATCACTGAAGACGTAAGGAAATTCAACTGTGAACTAGTAAGGACAGCAATTGAAAACAACCAAAGCCTAAAGATAGCAAAGGGACATCTCAGTAAGGGGAAAAAAACAACAGATTATGGCACTGAGAAAAGAAGATGGTTCTGTAACAAGAAATAGAGGTGAAATTTTGACAAGAGTGAAATATTTCTACTCCAAATTATATGAAAGGGATGATACATGTACTCCAGACATCATGAAAGGTACCAGTACCAGAGTTCTTCCAGTCCTTCCAGCAGAAGTTGCACATGCAATCAAGAACATGAAGCGGGGAAAAGCTCCAGGAAAAGATGGAATTACTGTAGACATCATACAAGAAGCAAGTGGAGAAATCGAAACAGTACTGGCCCAAATTTTCACTCGATGCCTTAATGAAGGGAAAATTCCTGAGGATTGGAACAACGCTACAATGATCTTGCTACATAAAAAAGGTGACATTGAGGATCTCAGGAACTACAGACCTCCTATCAGTGGTTTATAAAATCTTCACTAAAGTTCTTTCACAACGCTTGAAGGTGACACTGGACATGGCTCAACCGAGAGAACAAGCTGGATTCAGGAGTGGCTACAGCACAATAGATCATATCCACGTACTGAGAGAACTAATTGAAAGAGCGAGGGAATATGAACTTCCATTGTGCATGGCTTTTATCGATTATGAAAAAGCCTTTGATTCGGTGAAACCATCAGCAGTTGCAATGGCTCTGAAATCCTGCGGTATTGAAGATGCATACATTAATATTATTTATAACATCTATGAAAATGCAAGTGCAAAGATTCGGCTGTTTGAAAATACAACACACATAAAAATTATAAAAGGAGTGAGACAGGGTGACACCATATCTCCGAAGCTCTTTAATGCCACATTGGAAAATGTCTTTCAATCACTGAACTGGGAAAACAAAGGGATAAAGATTAATGGAGATTATCTAACCCACCTTCGTTTTGCTGATGACATAGTCATTTTTGCAACTACCCCATCAGAGCTACAGAGTATGATCCAGGAACTTGCTGACAAGAGTAAAGAAGTGGGATTAAAAATGAACTTTCAGAAGACAAAAGTGATGTACAATGCTTTTACAAGAAATGAAGATTTATCGATTGATGGAGAAAAGCTGGAGATAACCGACACGTACGTTTATCTTGGACAGCAGATATCAAGTGAGGGTCACATTGGTGAAGAAATTAATCGGCGTACAAAACTTGCCTGGAGAGCTTTTGGAAGAAACAGCATAATTTTCAAGAGCAATATGCCATTATGTCTTAAAAAAAAAGTGTTTGATCAATGCATCCTTCCAGTGCTTACGTATGGTGCAGAGACGTGGACCTTAGCTAAAAGAGACATACAAAGGCTGCAGACAACTCAAAGCAGCATGGAGAGGTGCATGCTTGGTGTAACCAGGAGAGATAAGAAGAGGAACACGTGGATCCGAAAAATGACAAGAGTGGAAGACATCATGATCAGAGTTAAATCCCTGAAATGGCAATGGGCTGGACATACTGCCAGAAGGACAGACCATCGATCGACAGCCGAAATTTTAGATTGGATTCCAAGGGACAGGAAAAGACCCAGAAGAAGACCACATGGAAGATGGGTAGATGAAATTCGAAAGTATGCGGGAGTGACATGGAGGAGACTGGCACAAGACAGACCGTTGTGGAGGAAACTTGGGGAGACCTTCGTCCAGCAGTGGATTGATAATGGTTGACAATGATGATGATATATATATCTTTCTTTTTTTCTTTCTTTTAAATTTTTCCGCACTTGTATGCCAGTGCTTGATTTGCCTTCTTTGTCCCAGTCATTGTTAAATTATATACTCTTCCAGTAGCTGTTGTCGGGTCAACTTTTAACAAAACATCAGATTTATGAACCAACAGTATATCCGGGGATTGAGGATACTTGTATGATGGAGATGGACCATGCGGCTCCAGGAAGCTCACTTTTACCTCTTCTGTGTCCTCATTCACACCAAGTACACATCCCAACCACCAGTGCTCTGAGTACTTACTAATCACAAAACCTACCATATTTTCAAAACTAATGTTCTCTTCCCCTTCATCTGTTGCACATATCTCTTCTTTAAAATGTTCAGAAAGTGAGTAAGTTTTGACTAGTAATTTGTGTTTTCCTGCAGAAATGAAACAATGGAGTTTCTGAGTACCACTTATTGTCTTAGCAGAAGCTATTCTACTTTTAAGGATAATTTCCTCCTCTTTGTAATTTTCTGTTGTTGCAAACCGAAAGTGAATGGAGGCAATATTAGCAGTGGCCCATTCAAAGAGTTGGCGTGGGGTCATAATTTGATTATTATAAACAAGTTGTAAACTTGCTTTTGCAGCTAATCGCTTCACAGTACCCCCTATCCCATCACATGCATTTTTGCCATGTGCTGTTGCAAAAAAAAATTCTATTCCGCTTTTATATTAAAGTCAGTCACGTGGTAGCACAGGCTGAGGAAATTTGACTTGTTTTTGTATTGTGAAGCTGCTCCATCCGAAAAATAAAATATCTTTTCAGGTTTTTGAGAAAAATGTGACTGCATGAAATTAATTAGGTAACGCTGAAACAGATGGACAGCTATACTGTCGTGAATTAGGCAGTCGGATATAATCACAAAACTTACATGTCTTAGGTTCTGAGTTTTCTCATCTCGATAGTATATAACTATAGGATGCAGGGTTGCTTGGGCATTGTTCCAGTGAAAACCCTGAGCTGCATCATGCAATACAAAAGAATAATTTTCAAAAAGCACAGTCACAAATTACTATGTATTGATTTTCTGTTATTGTGTCTTTAAGATGTCTTAAGTAACTTGACTGTTGAGTTGCTGTAAAAGAATGGTGAAGCAGTGCTGAAAGTTTTCCAAACAACAGGTCCAAAAACTCCTGTGTGGATTTTGATAATGTTTCAAGTACTGTCCTCTTCTCTAATTGTATCCATTGCTTGAATGTCACATTTTCTATACTATTTAGATCAAAACAATCTTCAAATCGTTGCTTGAGCTATTCTAATCCTGGACAGTTGTTGCACTGACTGAAGTAACATGCAGGTGTAGGGTTTCTGCAAATTATGTTCGCAAGGACATCTTTATAGGAATTTATTGGCTGAACAGTGTCTCCTGTTAATTCAGTTAACTTGCATTGTGTCATCATCAGTGTAACATTCTGATGCATTGTACAAACACAAACAGAATGTGTGCCACATGCTCCTGCAAGAACGCAGTTTTTAGGGCGAAGTTCACAGAGCTTGGAGAACCCCACCCTTTTCTCTTGAAATCTCTCTTTAAAAAGAGTATACAATTCACACAAATTACTCAGAAGAATTTTTTTTTTTTTTTTTACCTGTTGACGCTTATTATCTACTTTAATGGAAACAAAGTATTTTTTTCCTGGCATTTGGCGGCTTACATTGTCACTCTCATAAAATTCTTGTATACAATTTGCTGTGTCTTTGTCTAAAGTCTTTCCTGGCTTTGGATCAGGAGAAGACATGATAGCTTTTTCTTTTACTAGCTTTTTAGCCTTTCTGGCCATAAAATTTGAAACTCTAAATTCTGTTTCAATTCGTTTCAGTGACCAAGATTTAGGCAGTGTACTCAATATCTGCATTCTTATGCTTTTATTTTCTGTGGAATGACATTTTTCTTTCAACTGTCTTATAATTTCTAGTTCAGGAGATGAAATATCCTTTGGTTCCGACGCAGGACTTAACTTTAATAATTTTGCTCGAAATGCTTCTTGGGCTTTTTTATATTTCTCTTCAGGGTATTTTTTTTTCTTGCAGGCGTTTTTCTTGATTGGTGTTTCATCCAGACATTGTAAACTTCTGTTAAATGCTTCTATAGCATGCTCTTTTTCAGGATTTGATACTTCAATGTTTTCAGATGGAACAGCATGGCCTTCAGCTTCTTGTTCATTATAGCTGTCAGAAGGTGAAGAGGAATGTTCAGCAGCTTCAGAGTGAAATTTCTGGATTGCTTTACGACAACTGTCACAGATCTTTCTCCAGTTTTGAGCAACTTTTTCTGTAGCAATAGATTCTTGGAAACTGGTCGCAGATTTTTTTTTGTTATATTTATGGTTTGGTTTCTCAAGGGGTTGCAACTGTAAACCACACTTGAAACTTTTGATGTGAATGGTCTGCTGGCATCCATCTTTTACTTTGCTTTTACTTTAAAACCTAGGAAAGAAACACAATTTGTTACCCTTATGGATATGTAATAACTTTTTAACTAATTATAATTAATTCATTAACATTTGCAGTGTTTGTAAGACCCAGGGATAACATTTTAGGCAGACAAAATAAACAATTCCTCAGTCACTGATGGTGTGCTGCCCCGGTGGCGCAGTGGTCTAAGCGATGGCCTCTGATCATTCGTCCGAAAGGGGTCCGGGTTCGAATCCCGGTGAGGCATGGATGTTGTTTGTCTTACGACACTGCCTCTGTCCCTTCCCTGGAACCAGTGACCCTAAATTAGGGACAGGCGACTGCTTATAGCCCATTGAGTTGTTCACGGTGGTCGTTAAACCTCCAATCAAAAAAAAAAAAAGTCGCTGATGGTGCGTTTAGTAACGTCCTTCTATGTTATTTATTTTTTTATAGTGACCCTATAGCGATCCCATTATGAAACTTTCAGGATATGTAGAAAAATGTTTGTTAAACAAACATTATTTAATAGGTGAGTTCACACACAAAATTTCAGATTTTTTGCAGATTGCCCCTTTTAAGATATTTGACCTTGAAATCTGTATTTTTTGCAAATTTGGCAACTTTAGGGTTAAAAAAATTAGCAAGGGGTTTAAAACATGAATTTTTTTCTTAATAAGCTAAAACCTACCTATCCATAGTTGGTAAGGAAAAAGTTTTAGTTTGTGGTTTTAAGCCCTTCCTGAGTTACAGCTTCCTAAAAATGGTGATTTTGCGAATCGCATGTGCTGAATATAAGTCCATTTTCATCTGGTTAGATTAAAAGCTATATTTGAAGTAAGTACCTTTCATGAAACCTCAAAATGTCTACTTTCAGGGGGTAAAAGGTTTATTTAGTTATCTCAAGTAGTTATTAACAGCCATTTCGGAGAACCCTTGAAAACCCTAATTTTTGCCCTTCTCGGCAAGTAAAAATAGCTGTAGATCCAAAATGGCGGCAGATAAAAAAACCAACTAAAAATTGTTTTGGTCTACTCACTAATGGTACTAACTACAATGGGAATATAAAAAAATTATAAATTGGTCAAGCAACCCACCCTTGCTGATTTCACATTGAATGACCCTATTATAAAATGGTAATTAAAATTTAAATTAAGTTAACGATAAAATATTATTGAAAATGTTTATAATTTCTTAAATATTATTGAATGTGTAAACAATTGGCTTTTAATTATTAGTACTGAATTGTTTTTTTGCGTGCCCTGCAGGGCTGTTGATTTTCAACTGAGAAGTGAGTTATTTGCCTGACTGGTAAATCAGCATGAAATATTTCAAGCTCTGTTAATCACCCTCTACTGCCACCCACTAAAATAATCCTCCTGCTGAATTCATGTACAAGAAAGGGAGCACTGGTGAATGCAAAAGGCTATATTCATTTGCTATTGACAATACCCAACTTCTAACCTCCATGAAAGGAGATTAATGGTCCTGGGAGCCTAGGACTTTTATGATCCTATGGGGGAAAAAAACAAATATAATTTTTCTGTGCTATTAGGATGCCAACTAAATACACCAAAATAACTGAATGCTGTCTAGACACGGTGGTACCAAACAATGGAGATAATTGCAGATTAAAAGATGAACTTTTATTTACAACTTAAAACTATATATACATGCAAGATCTTTCAGACCCACTATGGACCCATAGTGGGTCTGAAAGATACAACAAAACATTATTTTGATTTTCATGGCTAAAATAATATTGTGCTTAGTTTCAGCATAAAGTTGATTTTGTTTAATGAATAACAGTACTAAATTTAACACTGTTGATTTCAGCACATGCAGTTTTAATTTTAATGAACTTTAAAAATACATAATGGAGATTTGAAGATTTCTATTAGTGATTTAAATCTATGATTTTTTATTCGTGATTTAAAACAACAAACCCTGGTTAGAAAACCTTGAAAAGTAGTGTGGGAAGTTAAGCATTTTGCCTTAAAATTCTTTTCTGATTGCTAAAGCCACTTTCAGTGCTTCAACCTTACAAAGTAGAGTTAATTATCTTATTATATTCCACAAAGGGTGTGAAATGTAGGCAAATGTGTGTGGTTATTTTGGCTCACCTTTCTTCATTGTGTCTCAGAACAGTGTTACATGTAAAGATGGCAGCAGAATCTGCATTAATTAAGAACGTGGTCAGAGAATATTCTGATGATCTTAACACACACATACGTGCGAATTTGCCATCGTGGGTGGTGCAACGGATAGCATGCTCGAACTGTAATCGGGAGATGCTGGTTCGATTCCAGCTCCACAGCAATGAAATTTTCAAGTTTTCGGTTGTGATTTGATTCACGTGTGAAACAGTAATTACAGTATATTCAGCGATGTCTGATTGCTGTGTTAATTATCATGAGTGTTACATGTCTCTTAAAGGTTCAGATTCTATGTCAGTGTCTGTGACTGATGCAATTCAGAATGATTTCTTCTGTATGTCCCTTAAAATAACAAAGTGAGAAGTTTAGATAATTAGTTAAAATCTTGGCGAGTAATGTTAAAAAGGCTTGTTTGTGTGCTCTAAAATTTCGACCACTTTTCCTCATTTTCATAAAAGCTTCTTGTACCATACTATCTCTGATGCATTTTGGTCTGCTGTGATCATGCAGACATCATCAGCAGTCAGGGATTCATCTTGCACTAAGATCAAAAAAGACTATTGGTAGTGAGATGAGTTCTTTTTTTCTTTCTCATTTGTTTAAACAATTTCCTTTTGTTTTTTTTTCTTTCTTCCTGATATATGAAATGTTGTCATGCATTAGAGAGAGAGAGAGAGAAAGAGAGAGAGCTCTAATGGTGAATTACTATTGCAATTTAAATGAATAAATTGCAACAATAATTCACCATTAAGAGCTCTCTGTATGCCAGTAAATGTCACTTAGAGCTAATTAATTGTTCCTTTAAATAGTTTAAACTACTTGGGTCAGTTTTATTCTGAACTTTCCATATGCCAGTAAGTTTTGCATTTAGATAAAAGTTTGACCTTGAAATCATCTGACTGATGTTTCAGGATGAGTTTTATAAAATGTTTTCATATTTTTTTTTTTTTTTCATTTAAGGTCGTTGGCCCTTCAAAATATGTTATGCATGTGAAATCAAGTTCAGGACCTGTGAATGTGTTGCTTTTAAATAGAGATTCAGTGTCTGCTGTAAATGCTCAGGTGATTTTTAGTTTCTTTATTTTGTTATAAAGTAAAAGTATGGTATAGATTATATATGTTGATTTTCTGAATATTTTCCTAGTTTTCTGTTTTGAGTGGTATTTGAGCATAGGAAATGAAACAAAGGAAGAGACTATAATATTTGTATGTTAATTTGTCATTAATTCATATTTTGCTGTGGCCAAATGTAATTGAGCTGAAAATTTGATAAAAAAAATATTAATTACCAGTGTACTTACTGACTTCTTTGCCTGTTGACACCCACTGCAGGGTATAGGCCTTCCATAGTTTTTTCCAACTTCCTCAATTCTTAGCTTCAGTCCACCATTTAGCACCTCTAAGTCTCTGAAGGTCATCTACACCTAGGCAAATGTTTTCAGAAAAGAATTAATTGGAAATCAATACACAATGGAGCCTCGGTTGTACGTTTTTCTTGGGGATGTCCTTAGAAAAACGTGAACATTTTTTCGGAGTGTTAACCCCTTTTAGCAGTCGATGTTTCCGATACAAGTTGTGCCCAATATTTTCTAAGCTTCCCAAACAGAAATTGTGCACATAGCGACTGCATTCTATGAGAGCTACAAGAAATTAATGTCATTACCCGTTGCACATCAGCAGTGTGAAACATAAACTTGTCGCTCGTGATAAGATCTCGCTTCTATAGTCTGCTCCGTGACCCTCGACTTTGATGCGTAAGGGCTTGATCCCCTGACAAGGACAACATTCTGTTGGGTAGAAACGAGTGCCTCGAAACTTCTTTCTTTTTTTAGGTTAGTCGACATTGTTATAGACCTTTTAGCAAATAATCTGTAAGAAAGGATTAGTGCCAATCAGCCTCCTCAATGACCACTTTGAAAAGCAAAGTGGTCCTTCAGGGGTGATCATTTAGTGTCAATCATCCTCCTAAATGACCCCTTTGAGAAACTAAGGAAAAAGCATAGCTCTCTGATTAGCAAGTTCACTCATTCCAGAAGCGTTGGACACACTTTTTATTCAGCGAATATACAGGGTGTCCGAGAATTATTAGACACATTACAAAATTATGTACAAAAAAACAAAACTATGAGCATTGTCTGGTTTTCTATGTCACATATTACTAACACGGTTTCTATATTTTTGTTTTGCAGAATTGTTATTCCCAGAATCCGGTAGATGGTGCTAGGTGTGGCCTGATGAGCAATGTATGAGAAATGCGCAATCAGTAGTCAAGCCATCAGTATAGCAGAAGGTAATGTGTGTGTGTGTGTGTGTGTGTGTGTGTGTGTGATGGCTTGCGGAATTAAAGTCTGTCATTAAAGTTAAAAGTTCATACCGTTTAGAGTATGGTTGTAATCCTCCATCAACAAATTCAATTACGCGGTGGATGAAACAGTTTAAAGAAACTGGCAATATGGAACATCGTGGAGGAGCCGGTAGGCCTAGCGTCAGCGGTGAGACGGTTGACCAAGTTAATGAATGTTTCCGACGAAGCCCCAGGAAATCCGTTCGTAAAGCAAGCAGAGAACTGTGCATTCCGAGAAATCGACAGTTCACGATATCTTTCACAAGAAATTAAAGTTTCATGCTTATAAAATTCAAATAGTGCAAAAGATGCATGTAAATGATCACACTGTACGATAAGATTTTCGCTGTGGATATGCTGAATCGAGTGAAAAACGACAAAAACTTTCTCAGTACTGTAATTTTTAATGATGAATCCACATTTCCATGTATCAGGTATTGTGAATCATCACAACTGTAGGATGTGGGGCAGTGAACCGCCTCGTGCTGCTATTGAACTAGAACGTGATTTTTCGAAAGTTAAATGTATAATGTGCCCTATCAAAAAGGGAAGTTATTGGCCCTTTCTTCTTCTGCGAAAAAAATCATAAATGATAACATTTACTTGGTTGGATATGCTAGAAAATTTCGCTATACCCCAGATCAAAAGATATGACAACGTCGTTTTCCAACAAGCCTCCGCATTGGTCAACGTGTGTACGTAAGTGCCTAAATGAGCATTTCCCCAAAAGATGGATTGGACGTGGTGGTCCCATTCCTTGGCCTCCTGGCTCTCCAGATCTAACTCCATTGGATTATTTCATGTGGGGTTATGTGAAGGATCGTGTCTATCAGATGCCTTGTACTGATTTGCAAGAACTGAAGCAGCGTATCACAGCTGCTATTAATTCCACAACTCCTCAGATGCTTGCCAATACATGGCATGAAATTGAGTATCGCTTGGACGTACTACAAGCAACCAAGGGATCTCACATCGAAATTTATTAACTTGTGTAGTTACATTGTAAGTTAGTACAGTCAGTTTCTTTCTATCTGTTTAATGTTTTGTTTTATATAATTTTGTAATGTGTCCAATAATTCTTGGACACCCTGTATTTGTTTGAGCTGTTTGCAGCCAATTTTGCTGACCCCAAGTTAACTCATTCCGGTCGGTTAAAGGGTTATTAAATACTATTGTAAAATTTTGAATGCCTTAAAAAAAAAAAAAAAAAAAAAATATATATATATATATATATTATATATATTCTATAAAGAAGATACCTAAGCAAAAAAATACATATATCACAAGAGGTAAGCTCTCTTCCTTGTTTTTGGGTTCTAGGTTTTATAAGTTCAACGTTTGTACTTCATGTACTTTTTCTCTGTCGTTTTTTAGCTTTTCAGCTTTTAGGCATTGGTTTGTCTGTTAACATTTTTGCGGGTTTTAACTCTTTCTTTTCTTTGTAACTTTGAGCGTCTTTTGGGGTACCTAGGAACAGAAGATGGCTAAGCTTGTTCCTTTTCTATGCGCTGTCTTTGCGATGTTTTTTCAAAGTAGTTAAGTTCTTAATAACTAATTAATTATGCACTTAAAGCACTGCTGAAATACTCTGTACATATTGCAACTAACTGTTTAAGGTATATAACTTTCACAAAGTTTTCTTTAGTTAATTATTATCTTTAACTTATTCTCGTTTTCGTGCTGTCATAAGTTGTAGAGTAGGGGGTTTTAGACTCAAGTTTTCTTTCAAAAATCTGTTCGTTAAAAATTAACATTTCCTTTTTTAATTGCAATGTAAAATTTGGATTTCTTTTGCCTGGATTTTCAGGTTTAAATTCTCTCTCAAACGAACTTGGAATTTCGTTATGGCTGAAAATCATTTCTAATTATTATGTCACTCTCACAGCTTGAGTTCTCTTTAATCTTCTTCTCTCTGTTTTATAGTAACAGATGAAGAGCATGGGTCGGGCCAGGAAGGTTAATGGATGCAAGCGAAATTGTTAACTTGTGCTAGGTCATGCAACTCTACGGAGGACATGACTTATATATATTTTTTAAACTATTTTAGGTGGGAATGTTACTTGCATCTATGGCCTTGCAGAAACCCATTTCCAACTAGGTCTTTGTGGAAGTGAGAAAATGCAGAGTTTTTGCTGGTCCTTGATAAAGCCAAGGCTCAGTATTCTCGACACCTTCTACATTCCGTTGTTTTATTTTATTTTTTTATCTTTTCTCCTTTTACTCACACAGGTAGATACATAACCTTTTCTATGTTGTACTAGGTGTGAGTCAAAATTATATATGTATTTTTTTGCTTAGGTATCTTCTTTATAGAATGTGAATTCTGAATTTTCAAAACTGCTGCGTTGCGCGTTTTGATTTTCAGGTTATTTTGCAACCTTCGTTTTAAATTCTAAAGTTTTTCCTTAGTTTTCAGTTTTGCTCTTAAGTATATATATATATATATATATATATATATATATGGAATATATAGAGCTATGCAAGACAGCACGAAAAAGTATCACTGAAGACGTAAGGAAATTCAACTGTGAGCTAGTGAGGAAAGCAATTGAAAACAACCAAAGCCTAAAGATAGCAAAGGGACATCTCAGTAAGGGAAGAAAACAGATTATGGCTCTGAGAAAAGAAGATGGTTCTATAACAAGAAATAGAGGCGAAATTTTGACAAGAGTGAAAGATTTCTACTCCAAATTATATGAAAGGGATGATACATGTACTCCAGACATCATGAAAGGTACCAGAGTTCTTCCAGTCCTCCCAGCAGAAGTTGCTCATGCAATCAAGAACATGAAGCGGGGGAAAGCTCCAGGAGAAGATGGAATTACTATAGACATCATACAAGAAGCAAGTGGAGAAATTGAGACAGTACTCGCCCAAATTTTCACTCGATGCCTTAATGAAGGGAAGATTCCTGAGGATTGGAACACCGCTACAATGATCCTGCTACATAAAAAAGGTGACATTGAGGATCTCAGGAACTACAGACCTATCAGCCTCCTATCAGTGGTTTATAAAATCTTCACTAAAGTTCTTTCACACCGTTTGAAGGTAACACTGGACATGGCTCAACCGAGAGAACAAGCTGGATTCAGGAGTGGCTACAGCACAATAGATCATATCCACGTACTGAGAGAACTAATTGAAAGAGCGAGGGAATATGAACTTCCATTGTGCATGGCTTTTATCGATTATGAAAAAGCCTTTGATTCGGTGAAACCATCAGCAGTTACCACGGCTCTGAAATCCTGCGGTATTGAAGATGCATACATTAATATTATTAATAACATCTATGAAAATGCAAGTGCAAAGATTCGGCTGTTTGAAAGTACAACACACATAAAAATTGGAAAGGGAGTGAGACAAGGTGACACCATATCTCCGAAGCTCTTTAATGCCACATTGGAAAATGTCTTTCAATCACTGAACTGGGAAAACAAAGGGATAAAGATTAATGGAGATTTTCTAACCCACCTTCGTTTTGCTGATGACGTAGTCATTTTTGCAACTACCCCATCAGAGCTGCAGAGTATGATCCAGGAACTTGCTGACAAGAGTAAAGAAGTGGGATTAAAAATGAACTTTCAGAAGACAAAAGTGATGTTCAATGCTTTTACAAGAAATGAAGACTTATCGATTGATGGAGAAAAACTGGAGATAACAGATACGTATGTTTATCTTGGACAGCAGATATCAAGTGAGGGTCACATTGATGAAGAAATTAATCGGCGTACAAAACTTGCCTGGAGAGCTTTTGGAAGAAACAGCATAATTTTCAAGAGCAATATGCCATTATGTCTTAAAAGAAAAGTGTTTGATCAATGCATCCTTCCAGTGCTTACGTATGGTGCAGAGACGTGGACCTTAACTAAAAGAGACATACAAAGGCTGCAGACAACTCAAAGCAGCATGGAGAGGTGCATGCTTGGTATAACCAGGAGAGATAAGAAGAGGAACTCGTGGATCCGAAAAATGACGAGAGTGGAAGACATCATGATCAGAGTTAAATCCCTGAAATGGCAATGGGCTGGACATACTGCCAGAAGGACAGACCATAGATGGACAGCCGAAATTTTAGATTGGATTCCAAGGGACAGGAAAAGACCCAGGAAAAGACCACATGGGAGATGGGTGGATGAAATTCGTAAATATGCGGGAGTGACATGGAGGAGACTGGCACAAGACAGACCGTTGTGGAGGAAACTTGGGAGACCTTCGTCCAGCAGTGGATTGATAATGGTTGACAATGATGATGATGATGATATCATCTTCATCATCATTGTCAACCATTATCAATCCACTGCTGGACGAAGGTCTCCCCAAGTTTCCTCCACAACGGTCTGTCTTGTGCCAGTCTCCTCCATGTCACCCCTGCATACTTTCGAATTTCATCCACCCATCTCCCATGTGGTCTTGTTCTGGGTCTTTTCCTCTCCCTTGGAATCCAATCTAAAATTTTGGCTGTCCATCGATGATCTGTCCTTCTGGCAGTATGTCCAGCCCATTGCCATTTCAGGGATTTAACTCTGATCATGATGTCTTCCACTCTAGTCATTTTTCGGATCCACGAGTTCCTCTTCTTATCTCTCCTCGTTACACCAAGTATGCACCTCTATATACTTGTGTGCACTTAAAATACAGATAAATCAGTTATATAATTTCACCTAATCGATTGAAATATTTCATTATATGTAGAATTTAAAATAAGTCTTTGTTCAAATATTCTTTAAAACGTGTAAATACATGGTTTGCCACCTCGGTGGTGCAGTGGTTTAAGCTCTGGCTTCTGACTATTCGTCCAAGTGAGCCTGGATTCAAGTCCCAGATGAGGTATGGGTGGTGTGTTTATCTTACGGCACTGGCTCTCCTTCTTCGTGAAGCTAATGGTCCTAAATTAGGGATGGGCGGATGACTGCTTATAGCCCAACAAGTTGCTCATGGTGGTCGTTAAACCTGAAACAAAAAAATAAGACATGATTTTGTTAAATATTATGTAAAATTTATGTTAAATACACTAATTTTTGTAACTGTAAAGTAATTAGGGAAATGAAAGTTATTTATCCTTTATATTCCATATTTTCTGTTTATCTTTATGGACTGTATAATCGGGACGTTCATTATGTGGTGTCCTTTTAATTCTCCCTCGTATGTGAGATGAACATAACATCAGTATTAATTTCAGGTAAGCAATTATTTGCAATTACAGCCTGTCTAGAATTTGGTAAATCTTGCTTTCAATACATTACATTTATTCCTTAGTTCTCTAAAAATTATCAAAACTGAATTTAAAAAATTGCCTGTAGACATATTCGATTTCTGCAGATAATTTGCTTCATATTTTGTAACATGGAACAATTGGGCACAGTGGCCTGGTACACTTTTGCTTGGAGAAACGCATCACAAGAGAACCACTTAAACAATGGATCAAAGCCCTTTGTTGGTTGATTCTCTTTCGACATGTCTCTGAGCAGGAGCCCATTCGGTCATTAAGCTTATCTACACTGTGCTATAGAAGAAAGGAAAACAAACTATTCAACATACAGATTTTTTTCTTACATATGAACTGTTTCTACGGGAATGTATTAACAAATTCTACATGGGCAGTATACCACTTAGGTTCAGAAAAGATCATGGAATTATAATACCAAAAATTATATGCCTCATGCATTTAATTGTTATTAATAAAAAGCAGGTAATTGTATAAAGAACAGTTATTTAAAGAATTAACAGATGTATGCTTTCGTAAGGAATGCAAGAATGTAAGGAAATCGAACAATTTGTCGCAATGTTATTTGATTTGCTGCTCTGGAAAAACTCTCAGAACCACCTGGAAAACCTGGAAAAGTTGGGGAATTTTTTTCTACTTTTGAGTGGGAAAAGAAATTTCTTTTTTTACTGTATGCCATTTGCTATGACAAAGATGGAGAGTGAATAAGATTTTTGCTACAATAAGATGATCCTCTTCAAATAACGTACAACTTTCCCCTAGGAGTTGTAAAGGTCAAAACGTTTTTCTTGAGATCTCTGCTTCCAGGAGACGCATTTGAAAAACATTTTTTTCCTTAGCATAGCTTTTGCTATGAAGAATGCTTTTCTCCTGTTTTCAACATTTTTTCAATTATGCAAAGTTCTTCCGCTGAAATGCATAGTTATACAGTCGAAACCGTTTATAAGAAATTTGAAGGGAGTTAAGAAAAAGTTTGTTATACGCAAACTTCGTTTTATCCGATTTTGCCTTAAATGTATCAGCAAATGAGCAAAAGTTATGTAAAAAAGCACATACAGTATACTACTATAGTATGTATGTATTAGAAAGGAGAAGTACAACAATTGAAACATTTACCTTTAATTTTTCATTCACACTTCTGGAAGTAACTATCCAGAGTTGCCTGTTTTTGGTATTGAACAATTGCTGTAGACAGCTGTTTTTCTATTTGATCCAACAATGCTGAAGAAAACAGATTTTTTTGACTCAAAAAAGCACGCAAATTATCAAGACTTTCAATTGCCACTGCATTTGATATTTTTTTAAACTTCTGCGTATTCTTTCCTCCTCATCAGTGGACGCGTCATACTGAGAGTTCAACACGCCATCAACGATGTCCTGATCTGTATTTTGAGATTCCGTTGAGATGTCATCACCAGCCAGCAGATAATCTGGAAAAGATAAATTGGATGAAATGAGCCCTTTTGCACTCAGGTGATTCCATGTTTCGTCTTTAGTAGTAACCACTGTGTCTTCATTTACTACTGAAATACCAAAACCAGCATGTTTCCAACAATTTTTTATGGTTACATCAGTTACGGTAGTCCAAGCATTAGATACCATATCACATGCCATTCGAACATTGATGACAGTTGGTTGCCTCTTTTCCACGTTAATAAGAATTTTTCTGAGTAAAATTTTGCGGTAATGAAGTTTTAGGTTTTTTATAACACCCTGATCGATAGGCTGAAGTTTTGATGAAGTGTTTGGTGGAAACAGATGTACATTTGTAGATATGTTAACATTATGTTAGACGAATGTGCTGCACAATTATCGATGAACAGCAGAACTTTCCCATTTTTCTTTGTCATTTCGTTGTCAGATTGTTTTGTCATCCACGCTTTCTTATTAGCTCTGTAACTTACTGGTAATTTTTCACCTTTCTTAAAGCATCTGGGATTTTTGATTTCCCGATTATGAAAAGTTCCCTTTTATCATATCCATCCATATTTGCGCACAGCAATACAGGTAAACGGAGTTTTGAGTTTTTCCCACCAGAACATTTTTCACCTTTGAAAGCTAAGGTTATTTCTGGCAATAACTGATTAAAAAAAACACCAGTTTTATCAGCATTGTAAATATTGCAAGCTTCATACTGCAAAATTAAGGTTTCACTTGATTCCAGCAACTTTTGGGTTGTTTCATCATCCACGGAAGCACTCTCTCCGCAAATGGACTTAACTAATTCCATGACGCTCTTTAAATCTTTGAAGCCAACCATTGCTTGACTGAAAATCAGGTTTTCCTAGAAGTCGGGCGAAATCTAATGCTTTTTCCTTCAGCAAAGGGCCAGAGACTGCAACATTTTTGCTTCTCACTTCTTGGAACCACTTTAACAGCGCTGCTTCCACGTCTGTATAAAGACCTTCACAAAATCGTTTTCTATCATGGCTAAAAGAACCTTCCGAGAACTTTCGCTTCAAACTATCCTCATTTTTTAAAATTGTGGATAGTGAATTTGCCGGAATGCCAAATGTTTTGGCTACGTCACATTTCTTTTTCCCTTTCTCCACCAAATTGATTGCTTCAGTTTTTTCACTTAAACTCAGTGTTTTTCGTTTAGCAACTGACATGATTTGCTAGCTTGTGTTGATGTGTTCTAATGAACGAATTTGTGAGAAATATGGCTGCTTCCAAAGCTTTAAACCATCAGATGCGCCCGCTTAGGAATTGCAGAAGTGCGATTAAGACAAACATCTGCCTATCTGGTCCATCCGAACAATTTAACATACGGCCCCAAAACAAAGACCCTGACATTGGACACCCCTGGCACGTATTCCCCAACACCCCACCTCCTGATCCTTTATCACATTCCTCCTTCTGTTCTCAAATTGGGAAACAAATCATTTACCCTGTAAGCTCTTGGGGTGATCAAGTGTGGGGTCCCTCCAGTGAAGGAGGATCAAGGAAAAGTGGGGGATTCAGACACCGCCTGGCTAGTCTTTGGGCATTTCACTGAGTCAGAGGTCTCAAGATATCCTGAAGAAGAAAAAAAGAAAATGTCTACTCTTCCGCAGGAGAAATGTTGAATGGGAAAAAGGCAAAAACTTCGTTTTATATGATTTTGGACAAAACTGCTGTTCGTAATATCCAGTTGAAATAACATTACGCTGGCATTGAAAATTCAGGGAACTGCAAAGACATCGTTATATATGAACCTTCCTTATATCCGAGCTCGTTATATAAGGGTTCAACTGTATCATGTTTCCTTCTATATCTCTCCTTTTAACTGATCGATTTCAAAATCTTTTTGTCTCCGATACCTTCCTTCTGCTATGGGAAACGATTTTTGCGCCATTTGTTAATTTTCGTAACATTTTTTAGCCACTGGTGGAAGTAAATAGCTGCTGATTTTGTGTGTGTGTGTGTGTGTTGGGGGGGGGGGGTATTTTACCTTTACTGAAGTTATGTAATGAATACTTTATGTAAACATTTGCAGGGATTGCATTCCTCCTAAAATTCCTAAAATTCCTAATATTTTGTGACCCTCCTTAAATTCCTAAAATTAGACCTAAAATTTGCTATTCATCCTAAAATTTTCGTAAGCTTATTTTTATTAAAAACACAACCGTTATTAACGCCAATAAATTTACCATTACGGTAAGGTAAAAAGACCTGTTATTGTAGAAACACAGCCTATATGCTGTGCTGCTGAAGGGAGGGGAAAATGACGCCATCGAGATGCACTTGCTTCGGGGCGGGCGTTCCATTTTTTTGCCTTCGAACAGTTTTCGAGAGTAACAAGAGATCTAAGGGAAAAGGGGAGGGGTCATTTTCACCCCTGGTTTGCGCTTTGCAGACGAACTCCGTGGCACGCAAAAGATCATACTTTATTTTTGTACATGCCTTGTGGAACCTCCTCTTTCTGCTGATGTTTTGTTATTGTAAACCGCAGGTGGGTGGAAGCAAAGAGGAAACATGTGGTCTCCTTCCATAACCTCCGGTAATGACGATGGGATGGTAGCTGAGTATTATCTTGGCAGGCAGTAGAGCACGTGATCATTGACCTTCGATCATGCGTCGGCGACAGCGACCTTCGATGCGCAATATATCTCGGCTCCGACTCGCTTTGACTGAACTTGCGTGAGATGCGTATGATAGTTTCTGGTTTTACGTCTTTTATGGTGTTCTCTGTGCTGTGTGCAGGTTCAGTTCTCTAGTGGTGACCTGCTTTTTTTTTTTTTTTCATATCTTCTGACATCCTCGCAGCCAAATTTCGGGAAGTTGTCTGGTTTTGCAATATTGGAACGTGTTTTTGTACTTCCCTTTCATTTTCTGGTTAGTAATACAAGTGTTTAAGATGCCTAAATCCAAAACGAAATTTCAAGATGCGTGGCTCGCCAAAGAATTGGACGGAGTGAAGTTGAAAGAATGGTGTTCTGCAACTGAAACAATATTTTCTGCTAAGTGTATATTGTGTTCAGAAATTTTCAACATTTCTAATAGTGGCTTTTCACAAGTAAAAGCGCATCATAAAGGAAAAAAACATTTGCAGAAATTTCAAAGTAAATTTCAAAATAAGTCCATCCTGAAAGCCTTTGGAGGACGGGATCTTCAGCCCAAAACAAATATTAGTGAAGTACTGAGTCATGATTTACAGTTGGCTAAAGCCGAAGCATTATGGGCCATGAAAGTTGCTAAGGACAATATGTCTTTTGTTTCATGCACTGAAACAGTTGAACTTTTCAAAGAAATGTTTCCTGATTCTGCTATTGCAGCCAAAATGCAACTTAAAGAAAAAAAAGTTGCTTATGTGATATCACATGGATTGTCAAAATATTTTGAAGAGGATTTGAAAAAAGACATTGCATCTAGTAGCCCAGGAAAGGTTACTATAGCATTTGATGAAACTACAAATACACAAGTGAAACGGCAGTTGGATGTGTATCTCAGGTACTGGTCTTCAGAAATAAATTCAGTTTCTTGGCGATACCTAACAAGCGTTTTTCTGGGTCATGCAACAGCAGATATTTTGCTAAAAGAAATTCTTGATGTGTTATCATCCTTCAATATTTCGTTGAACAGAATTATTTGTGTATCCATGGACAGCCCAAATGTAAATAAGTGCTTTTACGCAAATTCAATGAAGTTGTAAAACAAGAAACAGGCCAGAAATCTTTGGAACTAGGTTTTTGCAACCTGCATGTTGTTAGTAATGCATTTAAAATTTTTTTGACAAGCTTAAATATAGATTTTGACGAATTTGCTACTGATATGCATTACTTTTTAAAGAGTAGTGCTGCAAGACGAGAGGATTATAAATCTGTCAAGGATATAACATTGGTCACTGCCAAATTTCTTTTGCGTCATGTCAGCAACAGATGGTTAACCGTTGGTTCTGTAGCCCAGAGGCTCTTGGATCAATGGCTAAATATTACAGAATATTTTTAAACTTCTTGCCATCTCAAAAAATATTTGAAAAACAACTGCGCAATTCGGCAAGGTATAAAAGAATTCACTGTTTCCTGAAAAATGAGCTTACTCCTTGCTATTTAGCATTAATTTCATTTTCACACCAAAATTTTGAAAAGTTTTCATTATGTTATCAGAGTGAAGAACCAAAAATACACCACTTATATTCTGATTTAAATACTTTAATGAGGAATGTTATGGCTCAGTTTATCCAAGATGATGTTATAGCAGGGAAATTTGGAGAAGACCTAAAGAATGTAGATTTTGAAAACAAAAATTCATGGAAAAAACTAGGGGAGTTAGAAGTTGGTATGAAGACAAAAATCTCCTCATTAATGTTCAGGATACCAGGCAGAAATTATTTCTCTTAGATGTAAGATCATCACTAATTGCAACCACAAAATATTTAAAGTCAAATTTGCCATTCTGCAATCAAAAGCTAAGAGACATAGAAGTTTTAAAGGTAAAAGAACCAAAGAAAGAGTCAACTCAACTTTCAGTCACTGAAGGACTTTCGGAAATAACCAGAATTTCAAGTGTTTTGCATCTTTCTGAGGAACAAATTGATAGAGTAAGAGAAGAGTGGAAACTTTTAAATTGCGATAAGCCAACTCTAGATGAACTAGTGAAATTTTCAGAGGAAGGGCATATTCCAGTGCGGATTGATCATTACTGGCGTAATATATTTAGTATTAAAGACTCTAGCGGAAAAGAAAAATACTCAAATCTTGCTAAACTCATAAAGTCAATTTTAGTTTTACCTCATGGTAATGCTGATACAGAAAGGGGATTTTCGGTTAACACTGCTCTGTTAAGGAAGGACAAGGCTAACTTAAAAGACTCAACTATAACATCATTAAGAATAGTTAAAGGGGCCATTAAACACTATGGATGTGTAAGTAAAGTTCCCATAACAAGAAATTTGTTAAATAGTGTTTGTGATTCACATAAATTTTATTAAGAGTATGTTGATAAGCTGAAGGAAGAAGAATCAAAAAGGTAAAAGAAAGGAAGCAGAAAGAGAGGGAAAATAAGGAAAAGCAGCTAGAGAAAAGAAGAAAAGCTGAGTTTGATGACAAAATAAAAGAAAATGATGCAGAAATAAATAGACTTAAAAACGATAAAGAAGCCTCCCTAGCAATAATTCAAGAGGGAACAGAAAGAATGAGAAAAGCTGTAGAAAAACAAAATACTGTTGAAATAGCAGTTGCCTCTAACTTGATCATACAAGGTTCAGCTGAAATAAAGAAAACTGAAAGTAAATTAGTTGTGGTAGAAGCAGAAAAAAATAGGCTAATCAGGAAAAGGTTAAAACAATAATATGAAAAAAGTAATTCAGTGAACAATTGTACATAGTTCTTGGTTTTCAATTACCTTTTTAGGATATTATAATTTAATGTGAAACCTGAAAACTTTACTGTGAAAATCGTGAATTGCTTCTGGTTCAACAGCATATTAATGTTCAAAGTGAAACTTGAATGTGGTAAATATACTTGAATATGATAATAACACGTGAAAAGATAAGAACTGAACATTAGAAGTAAATCATACTTAAACTTTAGACATTAGACGTTATGCAAAAAATTTGGGTGTTAACTTCGACCATATATACTAATGGACTGCACATTGGCAATAGCTGCATCAAAGCCGCCATGGCTCAAACATTGGGCACGTCATCATCAGACTCCAAATTTCGTGTAAAAATGCTGTTATGATTACTAATTTACGCTGCAGAACTTCAGTGTTTTCGGTGTATTATGTGAATGCGCCTCATATATAATGAAAACTCTTCAGGTAAGTTTACTTATGAGCTATATACATGCATGATCGTGTTGTTTACATTTTGTGATTTATAATGTGATGAACATTTGCGAAGAATTTGGAACATGCATTCCATTTTTTTCTTAAGTTACTATATTTTTATATCAATAGCTGCAAGTTTCTGGTTAAGTAATTGAACTTTATTGACTTAGGTATTTAATTCGTTTCTTACCCATGAAAAATCATAGAACTTTCTTTACTATATCGCTCAGAGCAACCATAAGCACAGCAGGTGTAACCCATCTTTTTGACTGTTGTCATGTGATTTTATGTTGGAGCCAGAAATTTTGATGTCATGCGCAGTCTATCAGTATATATGGTTGAAGGGTGTGAAGCAAACTCTTTACAATGTATACAAAGTTGTTTTACTAGATGTATACAAATATACATCTAGTTTTTATTGAAATACACTCCTAAAATTTTCCTAAAATTTTTCTAAAAATTCCTAAAATTCCTAAAATTCCTACCTAAAATTTTCCAGAAGTATGCTATGATCCCTGCATTTGCCATAAAATCAAATTGCTTTCTAATATCAGAAACATAAATCTAGTTGTTTCTTAGTATTTTCTGAGCTTCTATAATTAGTTTTTTAATCATGCCCAGTTAAATTGCCATGATCACTAATGAATGCAATTGCATTCATTAGTGGAGATAAGGTTTTCTCCCTTGGACATAAGGTTTTCTCGTTATTGTCCTTCATTTCACGTTGGAAACTTTTGTGCATAATTTGTTTGCTGGCGTGTAAAAATTAAAAACATAGCTACAGCATCGATATTATGTTGAAAATTCCTTCCCTAAATAAAATGTAACCCAAATACTTGCTTCCATGATTATGTGTTTAAGAAATAACAATCCCTTTGGTCTTTTAAAAAAGTTCTAGATATTTCACCTTTCCTCACTCTTAAATTTCCAATGTAAGCATTATTTCAAAATAATTAAATATAAATAGTATTTTATGCATTGCTTGTGTGGTATATGAAAGCATTCATTTCAAGAGAAATACCACATACCTATGTATTTTTGAGTTTTATGGGTTTTTTTTTAATTCTGTAATTTGCTTCAATAATTGAACTAAAGCCAAAGTAGAAAAATAAAGTTTTCTCAAAATCATTGTAGTATACTGTAAATAGAAGTTTAGTAGATTTTAAACCTGGTCACATTTTCAGTGACAGTTTTGGTATTTCAGTATTTATCTGTGATTCTAAGTTTCTGATTAGCTGCTGCAGACATCATTTTTAACATTCTGTTTTAAGTTTGCCCAAGCGTGTAGGAAGTTGTTTTTTTGTAGGTTACAGATTGAACAGACATATGGTTTCACTATATTTTAAGTAAGAGCATTTGGATCGTATGTCCTTGAAAAAAATCCAAAAGTCCTGGAATTTTGTGATTGAAAAAGCATATGAACCATGCAAATTGTTATCAATATGTCTTGTTCAGTTTATTGCTTTCTGCTTTATTGCAAATGTCATGGAGGAAAGTCGGTGAGTACAGACTAGACCCACATGTGATTAAAGGAACGACCTACTCAAATCAAGATATTCCGCCGAAAAAGTGTCCCGCTTTTCTGTTTGGAATACGGCAGTGCCAGGAGCGAGCACGTATCTTGCCTTCGCCATATTAACATACTTGCCAACTTTTTACGGATTTCTGCTTAATTTTACTGATTTACGGATAGAAATCTTTATTATGGATTTTTTAATATTTCGATTGCTCAATCGAAGTATTTCAATCCCCTGCAACCATCCACTTAGATTTTCTACCTGATCTTATGAGCGCTGTGTTACGCGATGCTGTCATCTTTGACTCTCCAGCTTTGTGCGGAGCAATCAAGTATAACGATGGCTCCGCTTCCTGACGTCGTGTGGTAGCTCTCTCTCTCCATGGGAGTGCTTCAAGAGTTTCCATTATTGAAGAGGGAGATTACACTATACCCATTCCATTCCTGATGATAATAAACTGCAAGTTTTCATTTTTTTTAGTTCTAGGCTTCGTGTTTTTGTTCCATACTAAACACATTCGCAGTGCTTTATATTTATTGTCATAGCTGTACAAAAGACAAGTATGAAATATTTCTGAATGTTCATCTATTCGAATCAGATTCTTGATATACCTCATATCAGATAACTACGATTATTATGTGTACAGAACAAAACAAGTGATCATCATCACACTTGAATGACCACAACTATGGCCTTTGAAAGAAGAAATACACAACAATTTTTTCAACACAGTGTATGAAGCCCACTTGGAAAATCTTACATTTTTTTTAACAATCACAACGCAGAAGAATGATTTTTTTAAGAATCGCAACGCAGAAGAATGATCTCCGTACTGGCTTGATACAGATGAGAACATCTGACCTCCAGAACAATGACAAAGAAGGAAGTGTTTTGTAATTCCAAAGTTTGTAGCAGGTTAGTTTTATGTAAGAAGTGTTTTATATATAATTCAATAATTTTTTTTGAGGGGGGGGGGGTAATTTCCATAACCTGAGTAGCTTTATACTGAAACTTAATATGCCCTTTTGGCAGTGGATGGATGGATGTGTGTGTGTGTGTGTGTGTGTATATATATATCTCATCATCATTGTCAACCATTATCAATCCACTGCTGGACGAAGGTCTCCCCAAGTTTCCTCCACAACGGTCTGTCTTGTGCCAGTTTCCTCCATGTCACTCCCGCATACTTTTGAATTTCATCCACCCATCTTCCATGTGGTCTTCTTTTGGGTCTTTTCCTGTCCCTTGGAATCCAATCTAAAATTTCGGATGTCCATCGATGGTCTGTCCTTCTGGTAGTATGTCCAGCCCATTCCCATTTCAGGGATTCAACTCTGATCATGATGTCTTCCACTCTTGTCATTTTTCGGATCCACGAGTTCCTTTTCTTATCTCTCCTGGTTACACCAAGCATGCACCTCTCCATGCTTTTTGAGTTGTCTGCAGCCTTTGTATGTCTCTTTTAGTTAAGGTCCACGTCTCTGCACCATACGTAAGCACTGGAAGGATGCATTGATCAAACACTTTTCTTTTAAGACATAATGGCATATTGCTCTTGAAAATTATGCTGTTTCTTCCAAAAGCTCTCCAGGCAAGTTTTGTACGCCGATTAATTTCTTCATCAATGTGACCCTCACTTGATATCTGCTGTCCAAGATAAATCTACGTGTCTGTTATTTCCAGCTTTTCTCCATCAATCGATAAATCTTCATTTCTTGTAAAAGCATTGAACATCACTTTTGTCTTCTGAAAGTTCATTTCTAATCCCACTTCTTTACTCTTGTCAGCAAGTTCCTGGATCATACTCTGCAGCTCTGATGGGGTAGTTGCAAAAATGACTATGTCATCAGCAAAACGAAGGTGGGTTAGATAATCTCCATTAACCTTTATCCCTTTGTTTTCCCAGTTCACTGATTGAAAGACATTTTTCAATGTAGCATTAAAGAGCTTCGGAGATATGGTGTCACCTTGTCTCACTCCTTTTCCAATTTTTATGCGTGTTGTATTTTCAAACAGCCGAATCTTTGCACTTGCATTTTCATAGATGTTATTAATAATATTAATGTACGCATCTTCGATACCGCAGGATTTCAGAACCATTGTAACTGCTGATGGTTTCACCGAATCAAAGGCTTTTTCATAATCGATAAAAGCCATGCACATTGAAAGTTCATATTCCCTCGCTCTTTCAATTAGTTCTCTCAGTACGTGGATATGATCTATTGTGCTGTAGCCACTCCTGAATCCAGCTTGTTCTCTCGGTTGAGCCATGTACAGTGTCACCTTTAAGCGGTGTGAAAGAACTTTAGTGAAGATTTTATAAACCACTGATAGGAGGTCTGTAGTTCCTGAGATCCTCAATGTCACCTTTTTTATGTAGCAAGATCATTGTAGCGTTGTTCCAATCCTCAGGAATCTTCCCTTCATTAAGGCATCGAGTGAAAATTTGGGCGAGTAATGTTTCGATTTCTCCACTTGCTTCTTGTATGATGTCTACAGTAATTCCATCTTCTCCTGGAGCTTTTCCCCGCTTCATGTTCTTGATTGCATGTGCAGCTTCTGCTGGGAGGACTGGAAGAACTCTGGTACTGGTACCTTTCATGATGTCTGGAGTACATGTATCATCCCTTTCATATAATTTGGAGTAGAAATCTTTCACTCTTGTCAAAATTTCGCCTCTATTTCTTGTTACAGAACGATCTTCTTTTCTCAGTGCCATAATCTGTTTTCTTCCCTTACTGAGATGTCCCTTTGCTATCTTTAGGCTTTGGTTGTTTTCCATCGCTTTCCTTACTAGTTCACAGTTGAATTTCCTTACATCTTCAGTAATACTTTTTCGTACTGTCTTGCATAGCTCTATATATTTCACTTTGGAAGTCACATCTTCTTTAGTTGTCCTCATCTCTCTTCTTTTTGCATCAACATTTTGGTTTTTCCTGATAATTTGTTCACATGCAACTTGATCTTAGACCCAGCTAATTTTGTTGCTGTTTCCATAAGAGCTTTGGTTACTTTTCTGTTAACTTCAGAAATATCCACTTCTTCCGATGTTAGGCCTTCTAAAGCAGAGAATCTGTTCTTTAGTTCCAACTTGAAGGTATTATGGTGCTTTTTAAGGTTGGTTATGTCAATACATTTAGTTTGTCTTATGAGCTTGCCACGTTCGAGTTTCGTGTTGAGGTGCATCTTACATCTCGCCAATCTATGGTCACTACCTGTGTTGAACTTCTTTAGCACACTGCAGTCTTCTATGACGAATTTTTTGTTACACATAATAAAATCAATTTCACTTGTCGTCCCATTTGGATGTCTCCATGTCCATTTCTTGTGTGGCTTTTTCTTGAAAAAGGAGTTCAAGATGAAAAACCCTTCTGGCTCTGCAAACTCTACGAGAGTATTTCCACGCTGGTTTCTGTTGCCGTGACCGAATTTTACTACTGAAGTTTCATTCTGTTGCCGTTGCCCTATTTTTGCATTGAAATCTCCCATAATTATCTTCAAGTGCTGCTTACCTTTATTATTTAGATCACGAATTTCCTCATAAAATTCTTCAATTTCTTCTTCAGCATGACTTGTGGTGGGTGCATAAGTTTGAATAATCTGAGCCTGGTATCTTCTCGAGAGTTGGATAACGAGTCGTGCAGCTCTGTCAGAGGAACTTTCAACTTCTACAACTTTATCCTTCAGTTTCTTGTTATTATAAATCCAACACCACTAGTTCTGCCAGTATCAGTCCCACGATAGTAGAAGAGATGTCCACTTTTCAGTTCAATGAGATCTTCTCCTTTTCTCCTTACCTCACTTAGCCCCACGATGTCCCACTTGATCCTTTGTAGTTCCTCTTCCAATTCAAGAAGCCTTGAATCAGAAGATAGGGAGCGTCCATTATACGTAGCCTAGGTCAGCATCAGATGGCAGCCTAGTCCGGTCCTCCGAGGATTTTTAGCACTCTCTGCTTTCATGTCGCACTGGCCGCTGCCTTGGCCAGGTACATTCCAGCTGTCGTAGACTGAGGGCCAAGATTTAAGTTGTAGAGTCATTTTGGAGGGGTTTCCAGCTGTCGTAGACTGAGGGCCAAGATTTAAGTTGTAGAGTCATTTTGGAGGGGTTTGGCCATAACTCACCACGCTTGCCAAGCGGGTTGGTGAGTGTGGGATAGCATTTCCTCCAATCCCGATGGTATAGTTATACCGCTAATGGCGGTCGTCAGAGCCTCTTTAGTGGGAACAGGATGTACCACGAGAAGGCGGGGTTGACATTTGTCAAGGAGAGGCTGTGATGGTACGCATCATCTGACCTTACATCCCACACACACACACACACTATCTCTATCAACAAGTAATTGGACACCCCTGCAATCGACAATATCTGCGGTCCTGATACACGTCGCGGCCGCTGCTGTTAAATATCGTGTGGGAAACAACAACGCAACCAGTCGCATACGAGATGCCATGCAGTTCGGAGCTCTCTGATTTCGAGAAAGGTGTAATCGTCGGGTATCACAGAAATGGCCGATCAATACGTGACATATCCAGCGAGTTGAAGTACCCAAAATCGACAGTGGCCTACGTGATTTGCAAGTGGAAAATAAGAGGTGACTGTCGGAATGTGCCCCGACCCGGCAGACCCACAAAACTGGGAGTTAGAGACCGACGGGTGCTGGCCAAAGAAATTTGGAAAAACCGCACCAAATTGATATGCCACATCCGCGAGGAGTTTCAACAGGCATCTGGGAGTGTTCTTTCGATGAATACCATCCGTAAGGAAGCCCATCTACTCGGTTATCATTGACGTGCTGCCGCCCACAAGCCTTTGATCACCAAGTCCAATTGCGCTGCTCGGCTAACGTGGTGCAAAGAACGTCGACAGTGGACCGTTGAGCAGTGGAAACAGGTTCTCTGGAGCGACGAATTAAGGTTCACCCTCTACCGTTCGGATGGCAGGGTCTGGGTTTGGCGTCTGCCTTGAGAACGCCCCTGCCTAAATGTATTGTGCCAACTGTGAAGTTCGGCGGCGGTGGAATTATGCTATGGGGGTGTTTCTCCTGGTATGGCACGGGACCCTTGGTCGCAATTCCTAGTAGACTCAATGCCGAGACCTACTGCACCATTTTGGATGACCATGCGCTTCCTACGTTGTGGCAGTTTTACGGGGTGAACCTATGTTACTTTCAGGATGACAATGCCACCTGTCATGTTGCGAGGTCCACCATGGCTTGGTATGGTTGGTGACAATGGAGTTAATCGAATGGACTGGCCTGCGCAGAGCCCGGACCTTAACCCTATCGAGCACCTCTGGGACGAGTTGGAGCGTTGACTTAAGGGGTGCCCCCGCCGTCCGAAATTGGTGAAGGAACTGACCTGTGTTCTCCAAGCCGAGTGGAAGAAAATACTGCTAGCCGTCGTACAACGCCTGGTTGAGAGTATGCCCGGAGGGTCGCCGCTTGTGGAGGCTCCACCAACTATTGAAGGTGAATAAACTTTGTTTTCCTTTGCTATCACAGGTGTCCAATTACTTGTTGGTAGATAGTGTGTGTATATATATATATATATACACACACAGTGCGTCAAAGAATTTTTAAGACTGGGTCCATAAAATAAAATAGAAACAAGAAATTATAATTTGTTTTGGTTTGTTATTCAAAATAAGTCCCTCCGGCTTCAATACACCTGTTACAGCAATTTAATAATGATTCGAATGCCTGTTCCAGTTCACTTTGCGGAATTGCCTCCAAAGCACGCGTCGAAGCTGTTTGTATGGTCGAAATGTCATCAAAATAATAAATACCCTTGTAACGTCATTTTAAGTTTTGGGAACAAAGAAAAGTCGCAGGGTGCTAAATCAGGCTAATACAGTGGATGATTCAACACACAGACGTTATTTTTCGCCAAAAATCTACAAACAAGAAGTGAGGTGTGACTGGGTGCATTATCGTGCAACAAACACCAACTGTTTTCATCTCGATATTCTGGACAAATGCGACAAATTCTGTTTTTTTTGGCTTGTGGCGAGTTTTTTTACTTCCATTCCGCACTTTGTTGCTTTGTTTTAAGATCATATTGAAAACACCATGTTTCGTCACCAGTAACAATGGATTTTAAGAAGTTTGGATCATTTTTCAGCGGCTGAAATGATGTCTCTGCAATGTGCACTTCTTGATTTTTGTTCATTGGTTAATGTGTGTGGAACAAATTTAGCACAGACTTTTGTTTTGCCCAAATCTTCATGCAGGATGGTTCGAATCGTTTGTTTGTAGATGTTTAAAGACTTTTCCATCATTCATAGTGATGCACATCGATTGTTTGCCAGGAAATCATGCACTTTTTCAATAATCTCAGGTGTCCTATATGAACTTGGTCTTCCGGTATGCTTATCATCTTCTAGCGTCTCTCTTCCGTCCAAAAACGTTTGTGCCACAGGAAAACATTTGATTTACTTAAACAAAACTCACCGTAAACTTGTTTCATCATTTGGTACGTTTCAGAGGCACCTTTACCAAGTTTTGCGTTAAATTTAATAACAGCCCTTTGTTCCATCTTAATAATTCAACATGAAAAAAATTTTACTTCTAATGAACACCCGTTTCGTTTGAGTTACTTTAACAACTGCGCAGTACTTTTGGCAGAAAGCAAGCAGATGGTTACGGTTTATAACGCATTCGTGATTACACTGGTGGCGCCACTGTAGGCCGAAATCTAGCGCCAGTCTTAAAAATTCTTTGACGTAGTGTGTATATATATCATCATCATCATTGTCAACCATTATCAATCCACTGCTGGACGAAGGTCTCCCCAAGTTTCCTCCACAACGGTCTGTCTTGTGCCAGTCTCTTCCATGTCACTCCTGCATACTTTCGAATTTCATCCACCCATCTTCCATGTGGTCTTCTTCTGGGTCTTTTCCTGTCCCTTGGAATCCTATCTAAAATTTCGGCAGTCCATTGATGGTCTGTCCTTCTGGCAGTATGTCCAGCCCATTGCCATTTCAGGGATTTAACTCTGACCATGTCTTCCACTCTTGTCATTTTTCGGATCCACGAGTTCCTCTTCTTATCTCTCCTGGTTACACCAAGCATGCACCTCTCCATGCTACTTTGAGTTGTCTGCAGCCTTTGTATGTCTCTTTTAGTTAAGGTCCACGTCTCTGCACCATACGTAAGCACTGGAAGAATGCATTGATCAAACACTTTTCTTTTAAGACATAATGGCATATTGCTCTTGAAAATTATGCTGTTTCTTCCAAAAGCTATCCAGGCAAGTTTTGTACGCCGATTAATTTCTTCACCAATGTGACCCTCACTTGATATCTGCTGTCCAAGATAAACGTACGTGTCTGTTATCTCCAGCTTTTCTCCATCAATCGATAAATCTTCATTTCTTGTAAAAGCATTGTACATCACTTTTGTCTTCTGAAAGTTCATTTTTAATCCCACTTCTTTACTCTTGTCAGCAAGTTCCTAGATCATACTCTGCAGCTCTGATGGGGTAGTTGCAAAAATGACTATGTCATCAGCAAAACGAAGGTGGGTTAGATAATCTCCATTAATCTTTATCCCTTTGTTTTCCCAGTTCAGTGATTGAAAGACATTTTCCAATGTGGCATTAAAGAGCTTCGGAGATATGGTGTCACCTTGTCTCACTCCTTTTCCAATTTTTATGTGTGTTGTATTTTCAAACAGCCGAATCTTTGCACTTGCATTTTCATAGATGTTATTAATAATATTAATGTATGCATCTTCAATACCGCAGAATTTCAGAGCCATTGCAACTGCTGATGGTTTCACCAAATCAAAGGCTTTTTCATAATCGATAAAAGCCATGCACAATGGAAGTTCATATTCCCTCGCTCTTTTAATTAGTTCTCTCAGTACGTGGATATGATCTATTGTGCTGTAGCTACTCCTGAATCCAGCTTGTTCTCTCGGTTGAGCCATGTCCAGTGTCACCTTCAAGCGGTGTGAAAGAACTTTAGTGAAGATTTTATAAACCACTGATAGGAGGCTGATAGGTCTGTAGTTCCTGAGATCCTCAATGTCACCTTTTTTATGTAGCAAGATCATTGTAGTGTTGTTCCAATCCTCAGGAATTTTCCTTTCATTAAGGCATCGAGTGAAAATTTGGGCGAGTACTGTTTCGATTTCTGCACTTGCTTCTTGTATGATGTCTACAGTAATTCCATCTTCTCCTGGAGCTTTTTCCTCGCTTCATGTTCTTGATTGCATGTGCAGCTTCTGCTGGAAGGACTGGAAGAACTCTGGTACTGGTACCTTTCATGATGTCTGGAGTACATGTATCATCCCTTTCATATAATTTGGAGTAGAAATCTTTCACTCTTGTCAAAATTTCGCCTCTATTTCTTGTTACAGAACCATCTTCTTTTCTCAGTGCCATAATCTGTTTTTTTCCCTTACTGAGATGTCCCTTTGCTATCTTTAGGCTTTGGTTGTTTTCAATTGCTTTCCTTACTAGTTCACAGTTGAATTTCCTTACGTCTTCAGTGATACTTTTTCGTACTGTCTTGCATAGCTCTATATATTCCACTTTGGAAGTCACATCTTCTTTAGTTGTCCTCATCTCTCTTCTTTTTTGCATCAACATTTTGGTTTTTCCTGATAATTTGTTCACATGCAACTTGATCTTAGACCCAGCTAATTTTGTTGCTGTTTCCATAAGAGCTTTGGTTACTTTTCTGTTAACTTCAGAAATATCCACTTCTTCCGATGTTAGGCCTTCTAAAGCAGAGAATCTGTTCTTATATATATATATCATCATCATCATCATTGTCAACCATTATCAATCCACTGCTGGACGAAGGTCTCCCCAAGTTTCCTCCACAACGGTCTGTCTTGTGCCAGTCTCCTCCATGTCACCCCTGCATACTTTCGAATTTCATCCACCCATCTCCCATGTGGTCTTCTTCTGGGCCTTTTCCTGTCCCTTGGAATCCAATCTAAAATTTCAGCTGTCCATCGATGATCTGTCCTTCTGGCAGTATGTCCAGCCCATTGCCATTTCAGGGATTTAACTCTGATCATGATGTCTTCCACTCTTGTCATTTTTCGGATCCACGAGTTCCTCTTCTTATCTCTCCTGGTTACACCAAGTATGCACCTCTCCATGCTTTTTTGAGTTGTCTGCAGCCTTTGTATGTCTCTTTTAGTTAAGGTCCACGTCTCTGCACCATACGTAAGCACTGGAAGGATGCATTGATCAAACACTTTTCTTTTAAGACATAATGGCATATTGCTCTTGAAAATGATGCTGTTTCTTCCAAAAGCTCTCCAGGCAAGTTTTGTACGCCGATTAATTTCTTCACCAATGTGACCCTCACTTGATATCTGCTGTCCAAGATAAACGTACGTGTCTGTTATCTCCAGCTTTTCTCCATCAATCGATAAATCTTCATTTCTTGTAAAAGCATTGAACATCACTTTTGTCTTCTGAAAGTTCATTTTTAATCCCACTTCTTTACTCTTGTCAGCAAGTTCCTGGATCATACTCTGCAGCTCTGATGGGGTAGTTGCAAAAATGACTACGTCATCAGCAAAACGAAGGTGGGTTAGATAATCTCCATTAATCTTTATCCCTTTGTTTTCCCAGCTCAGCGACTGAAAAACACCCTCCAATGTGGCATTAAAGAGCTTCGGAGATATGGTGTCACCTTGTCTCACTCCCTTTCCAATTTTTATGTGTGTTGTATTTTCAAACAGCCGAATCTTTGCACTTGCATTTTCATAGATGTTATTAATAATATTAATATATGCATCTTCAATACCGCAGGTTTTCAGAGCCATTGTAACTGTTGATGGTTTCACCGAATCAAAGGCTTTTTCATAATCGATAAAAGCCATGCACAATGGAAGTTCATATTCCCTCGCTCTTTCAATTAGTTCTCTCAGTACGTGGATATGATCTATTGTGCTGTAGCCACTCCTGAATCCAGCTTGTTCTCTCGGTTGAGCCATGTCCAGTGTTACCTTCAAGCGGTGTGAAAGAACTTTAGTGAAGATTTTATAAACTACTGATAGGAAGCTGATAGGTCTGTAGTTTCCGAGATCCTCAATGTCACCTTTCTTATGTAGCAGGATCATTGTAGCGGTGTTCCAATCCTCAGGAATCTTTCCTTCATTAAGGCATCGAGTGAAAATTTGGGCGAGTACTGTTTCGATTTCTCCACTTGCTTCTTGTATGATGTCTACAGTAATTCCATCTTCTCCTGGAGCTTTTCCCCGCTTCATGTTCTTGATTGCATGTGCAACTTCTGCTGGAAGGACTGGAGGAACTCTTATACTGGTATCTTTCATGATGTCTGGAGTGCATGTATCATCCCTTTCATATAATTTGGAGTAGAAATCTTTCACTCTTGTCAAAATTTCGCCTCTATTTCTTGTTACAGAACCATCTTCTTTTCTCAGTGCCATAATCTGTTTTCTTCCCTTACTGAGATGTCCCTTTGCTATCTTTAGGCTTTGGTTGTTTTCAATTGCTTTCCTCACTAGTTCACAGTTGAATTTTCTTACGTCTTCAGTGATACTTTTTCTTACTGTCTTGCATAGCTCTATATATTCCACTTTGGAAGTCACATCTTCTTTAGTTGTCCTCATCTCTCTTCTTTTTTGCATCAACATTTTCGTTTTTCCTGATAATTTGTTTACATGCAACTTGTTCTTAGACCCTGCTAATTTTGTTGCTGTTTCCATAAGAGCTTTGGTTACTTTTCTGTTAACTTCAGAGATGTCCACTTCTTCTGATATTAGGCCTTCCAAAGCAGAGAACCTGTTCTTCAGTTCCAACTTGAAGGTATTATGGTGTTTTTTAAGGTTGGTTATGTCAATAGATTTTGTTTGTCTTATGAGCTTGCCACGTTCAAGTTTAGTGTTGAGGTGCATCTTACATCTCACCAATCTATGGTCACTACCTGTGTTGAACTTGTTTAGCACACTGCAGTCTTCTATGACGAATTTTTTGTTACACATAATAAAATCAATTTCACTTGTCGTCCCATTTGGATGTCTCCATGTCCATTTCCTGTGTGGCTTTTTCTTGAAGAAGGAGTTCAAGATGAAAAACCCTTCTGCCTCTGCAAACTCAACGAGAGTATTTCCACGCTGGTTTCTGTTGCCGTGACCGAATTTACCTACTGAAGTTTCATTCTGTTGCCGTTGCCCTATTTTTGCATTGAAATCTCCCATAATTATTTTCAAGTGCTGCTTACCTTTATTATTTAGATGACGAATTTCCTCATAAAATTCTTCAATTTCTTCTTCAGGATGACTTGTGGTGGGTGCATAAGTTTGAATAATCTGAGCCTGGTATCTTTTCGAGAGTTGGATAACAAGTCGTGCAGCTCTGTCAGAGGAACTTTCAACTTCTACAACTTTATCCTTCAGTTTCTTGTTTATTATGAATCCAACACCACTAGTTCTGCCAGTATCTGTCCCACGATAGTAGAAGAGATGTCCACTTTTCAGTTCGATGAGATCTTCTCCTTTTCTCCTTACCTCACTTAGCCCCACGATGTCCCACTTGATCCTTTGTAGTTCCTCTTCCAATTCAAGAAGCCTTGAATCAGAAGATAAGGAGCGTCCATTATATGTAGCCAAGGTCAGCATCAGATGGCAGCCTAGTCCGGTCCTCCGGGGATTCTTAGCACCCTCTGCCTTCATGTCGCACTGGCCGCTGCCTTGGCCAGGTACATTCCAGCTGCCGGAGTCTGAGGGCCAAGATTTAAGTTGTGGAATCATTTTGGAGGGGTTTGGCCATAACTCACCACGCTGATAATATACTGAAGAGCAATGCTGAAAACTAAGGAAAAACTTCAGAATTTAAAACGAAAGTTATATATATATATATATATAATTTCCCCCCACCATAATGTGATAATTTTGTCACCATGGTTTGAAATAAATAAAAAAATTAACCCAAATTTTCTCTTGGTGTGGAGCACTTACATTTTAAAACTCATATACGTTTTTGGGGCAACTATTTTAGTCATTATCATAAGTTGTTAAGGCTACTATTTTTACCATTAGTGGCAACTAAAGCAACTATTTTCTTGGGTGTGATAGGCTAGCAGCCCTGAGATATGTTTCTTGGTATTTTGATATTCATATCCTTTCCCAAAGCCTACCATAAGAAAAGTGAAATTCCAGTGAGCCAAATATTAAATCCTTAATTAAACCCAAAATTCCACTGTTTACTCATTGTATCTCTAGTTGTATTCTATGCAAGGCACGCAGAAGTCTAGGTTTCTACTTGCAAAAAATAGTGCTTCACTGTTAACTTAAAAATTACAAGCCAAAACACAACCAAAATTTTAGGGTTTATTTAGTGCATCATAGAGTATATTTTTGACAAATCATTAATTTGTCTTGTGTGTTTAGTGTTCGCACCAATAATAGTACAATAGGACCTCGTTATAACTCTATTCACTAATTTGTTATGGTGCTGTTTTAGAGGGGTGATTACTGATTAGTATGAAAAATCTTAATACAAATAAAAAAATGACTGCAAATACTAATTTTTAATTGGATGCAGGAGAGTTCCACTTGTTGGCGAGACCCCACGTAGGGCATTACCATAAAATGTCTGTAATGTGTCATTACCATAAAATGTCTGTGCTGATTTAACATAAAATTGTGCATTGCATTGGTTTCTTGCATATGAGCTTTGTGCTTGATCATAAATCACCACTCACCGCTGCTTTGCTGACATTAATGCAAAGGAAAATGTGGCTACATGAAACATTTAGCAATTTTTTGTTTATTAAACTGCTTTGGTAGTAACGATTTGTTGACACTTTGAAGCCTCTGTCTAGACATTGCTTTTTAACTCAAGCTATGTTCTTTAGTGTTAGTGATGGCAGATAAAAAATATCAGTGTTTGTAGCCGATGTGTAAACACTATGGAAAAAAGGAAGAGTTTGATTTTGGAACTAATTGGGCATTTTGAAGCAAATTGATTCCAGTCAATGGCAAGTGGATGTATTTAATAATTTAGAAATCACAGGTTCAAGAGTAAAAACAATTATAAAAATTAAAGAATCAGTTTCAGCATTGAGGAAATTAGCTGTTCCAGGGCAAGCAAAGAAATTGAATTGGATGAGGCCTACTATTATAATTGAAATGGAGTAAATTCTAAACATTTTTCTTGAAGATAATACCCAATGTAATTTTTCGTTGTTTTCAATCATTATCCAAAACAGGCAGTTAACATATAGAGAAATCTCAGCCTGAAAAAAAAAAAAAAAAAAAAAGTGGAACCATTTAATGCTAGAAAGGATTGGCTTGATAGATTTAAAAAGTGGTCTAACTTCCACAAGATAGCAATCCAAGGAAAAGCTGCAAGTTCAAATCCAGAAGTGATGAAACATTACGAAGAAAGGAAAGAAAAAAAAATCTTGTTAGAATTTTTGAGGAGTTACTACACTGCTCAAGTTTTTTCAACATAGATGAAACTGGGCTTTTCTGAAAATGAATGAGTAAAAGAAGTTTTACATCCAAAAGAAGGAAACACTGTGCCATTTTTCAAAGTGGCAAACAATCTTTTGACTTTATTGCTTATTGCAGGGTGGTAAAGCACTGCAAGGAATTTCAACCTTTTTGTTTACCATGTGGAAAATGGCTCTTCAAGGGTTTGCAAATTCAAAGCAACCTGTTATTTGATAAGCTAAATTGGTTAATCCCTGGGGAGCAAGCAGGCAGTTATCTAAATTGTGATATTGAAGTGAAGTGCAATGATAGAGTTCTCGATCAAGGCACGCTTGCAGAGAGAAAAGTTAGTTGATCGAACAAAAAAGCTCTTGTCAGAGCTACAGCTTCCACTGACCTGCCGCAACGTCATCGCTCAAAAAAATAAGCTCATTTTTGACAAGTAGTAATGAAAATAAGGAAGTAGAAGTGACTCGTGCTGAATGCCTATTTACAACGTTTTTAATAGAGCATAATTTGCCCATTAGTGCAGCAAATCATGCTGGACCTTTATTTTGTAAGATGTTTCCGAAATCGGAAATTGCGTAAAAATGCGGTTTTGGTAGGACAAAGACTACTGCAATTGTTAAGTAACTTTCATCTGAAATAAGAAGTCAAATTATTAGTGGTCTTCAAAATGCATTCTTCTCAATCAGAATAGATGGATCCAAGGAAACTGATTCAAAACTTTATCCAATCGTTGTTACCTACTATGAAGAAAAAGAAAGAAGAATACAAAGTTGCCTTTTAGCTATTCCATCATTAAAGGTCAGTGCAACAGGAAAGAATGTCGCACAATCTACAGTTGATGTTTTTAGTAAGCACGGGATACCTTTCAAAAATTGCATTGCTTTTGGAGCGGATAATGATAGAAAAGAAAAATGGTGTGGCTCGTCATTTGAAAGAACACCAAAGTGAAATAATAATTATAGGATGTATTTGCCATTTAATTAATTTAGCTGCACAGAAAGCAGCTGCAGTTCTGTTTGCAGATGTAGAGCACATTTTAATTGACATTTTCTATTTTTTGAGATAAGTTCAAATAGGAAGGAGAGTAAAAAGTTTCCAACATTTACACAATACAGAGGCAAGAAAAATTTTGAAGCACGTATCTACACGATGGTTATCCTTAACTTAGAACTAAGCCTTAAGAGGGTAATAGAGTGGGAACCTCTTCTGAGTTATTTCTTAATGGAGGTAAAGAAATACCCAATTAATAGAGGAACACAAGAGAGCACAATCAAAATATGCAGTAGCAGGTGATAAAAGATTAACAGAGATACTGTAAAAAGAAAATCGTGTGAAGGAAGCATAAACAGTAAGAAAATGAAAATTACTAATGAAGAAAATTCTGCAGTTGCTAATAAAACTGAATGTAAAGAAGCAAATAACAAAAATAGGGGGAGAGTGCTACAGTTATCGGTAGGAAAAAATAACGGGGAAGCTCAAAAGAAAAATTAATGGATGAACATTCTAAAAAAAAAACATCTAGCAATCACTTTTCTGTTACTATCACGAGAAGAAAAAAAAAATATTTTTTTCTATCTTCAATTAAAAACAATGCATATTGTAGTTTCCTACTTTATGTAGTCAAGGATTTGGAAATAAAGAATGTGATGTTACAATCCGCACTACCGCATATTCATAAGCTAAAGAATATATTGTTAGAACTTAAAAAAAAAATCTGTTCATGAAATTTGTAAAACCTACTATCATTAAGAATAACGACTTGTTAAAAATCAAGTACCACAAACACCTTAATCAAAAAGGACTGCGACCTGTCTATAGGAAATACAACATATGAGATCGTACAATCACTAAAGGATGATAAAAAGTATAATTCTTTTTCAGCGTACGTAGATATTTTACTACTGCTCAAAAAATTCCCTTTGGACAGTGATGTATTAAAATGTGCAGAAATTGCAGACTTACAGTAGCGAACAAAATTATTTGGCTAAACACTTTTTCGACCATAATTTTTTTTTTCTGCTGGACCAAATCGGGTCATTTTGGGATGTGATATGTGTTGATTCGTGGGTTACAATGCCGCATAGTTTGTATTTCGCTCAGAGCGAATTTGTCATCGAAATGGGTCATATTCAAGAGTCGCCAATTATTACCCATTTGTTTGCTGCATGTATTTGTTTTTCTTGTGATTTTTGTGGGTTTTGTGATGTGTAGTGTAATAATAAGTCAATCTTAGGTTTTCAGAAATGGGTAAAAAGGCGGAGATCCCTGTTGGAGCTCGCCAGGCGGCCGTGAACATGATGGAATCCGGCATGCGCGTCACTGACATTGCGAGGGCCTTGAAGATCAGACACCAGTCCATTTCAGCTATCCTGCAACGTTATAAGAAGACTGGTACCGTCGAGAACAGTCCGCGATGTGGTGGGCCTTGTTCCACTACGTTGCGTCAGGATAGACGCATCCTCCGTCGATCTCGTGCTGATCATCCTCCGTCGATCCTTGACTGCTGTGGACATCGCCACCGAATTATGCGACAGCGACGACCTGAACGTCAGTCGAATGACCATCTCCCGTCGTCTTATTGCTGGTGGATTGAATGGAAGACGCCCCGCCAAGAAACCACTCATCGAAGGCAAAAATCGATGAGCCAGAGTCGCGTTCGCGCACCGGCATAGACACTGGACCGCAGTGGACTGGAGTCTGGTGCTTTTCACCGACGAGAGCAAGTTCAACTTGTTCGGAAGTGATGGCATCCGATACGTACGACGTCCGTGTGGCCAGAGATTCAACCCCAGTTCATTCAGCCGACTGTCGAGCACGGAGGAGGATCGCTCATGGTTTATGGCACCTTCTCTCGCAATGGAATGGGCCCCATCATCAAGATTTATGGAATAATGACCGGCTAGAGCTACACGAACATGCTCATCAACGATGTCTTCCCATGGGCAAACCAAAACATGCCACCCGGATGGATCATGCAGCAAGACAACGACCTGAAGCACACCTCCAGAGTAGCGAAGGCAGCCTTCCAGCAGCAACAAGTCACACTTCTAGACTGGCCAAGCCAATCTTCAGACCTCAACTCCATCGAGCACATGTGGGAGGAGCTGGAGAGACGATGTGCGAAGAAAACCTGCCAGAACGGGCGCGAATTCCGCAGGTCACCATCGAGAAGCTAGTGAAATCGATGCCGGCCCGTTGTGCAGCTGTTATTAAGTCTCGTGGTTATCCCACTAAGTATTAGTTATTGTGTTGTCGTACTTGTTTTCTGTTACGTTGCATTAATTGAATGTGATACACACCTACTTTCTGGGTCAATTTATATGATCTTTGCGATTAAGCTCGGTACCTGATCTGTGTTAAGGTTTCCGATCCATCTGCATATGGGTCATGTTTACAACCGAATAACACATATCATATCCCAAAATGACTCGATTTGGTCCAGCAGAAAAAATATTATGGTCGAAAAACTGTTTCGCCAAATACTTTTGTTCGCTACTGTAGGTAACATTACAACTCAGTCTTTTGATAAAATCAGGTACTTTGTTCAGAAGTTTCCATTTCTTTTGAAAGTTGGAGCAAACAAAACTGAAAGTGATGCATTGGAAAAGTTGTAGGAGCAATTTACTGCTCTACAGACTGAGGACTTAAATGGCATACAATGGAAGAAAATATTGATACCCAAATTGGTATTTTGAAAACCATAAAAAGAGTGGATGAACTTTTTAAATTTGATAGGCTTGCAAACATATTGTTAGCCATAGTATTGATTCCCAACAGCAATGCTGAATGCAGGGCTGCCAAATCTGCGGCAATTGCACCAGCCCGCGCCGAAACATTGTTCTTGCGCCATTCTGCTAAAAATTTTGCGATTTTGACGAAATATGTGCCAAAAGTTAGTCTACCGGTCATCGATATTTTAGCGTAATCTTATGACATTCGAAATTGATTCAGCGGTTAATTCGTACGTGAGATCTTCCGCAAATCCCCCCCCCCCCTTCCCTTTTTTTTTTGGCATTTTCGAGATCCATGCAAAAGATGAAAATTTTTTTTGGGGTATTAGTTGGGGGTGGGTGTGGGGGGGTTGTATTCCGTCTGGGGACGTTGTTTTGCCTTTTTAAATGTTCGGAAATGGAAGTTAAACAGTGTGCAGATTTTCTCTCTCTCGCAACGTTGCTTCTGTTCAGTATTGTTGTTAAATATAATTTCATAGCATAATTTCAGCTTGAAATTGTAGGCAGCGATTTCCGAAAACGGAAGTTAGGCCGCTGGAAAATTTCCCCGATGTCTTCGGCCACAAGATTCTTACGCTGATTTGAGGAATTCCACCCTTTTTGTTATCATTTGGAACATTCACGAGATCGATGCACAACTGAACTGAAATTTTGGGGGGATGGGTGGTGGTGAAGGGGGGATTGTTTTCTCCGTCGGAGGATGGAATTTCATCCTTCGAAAACGGAAAGTAGACGGAGGTAAGATGTCTCTCGTAATCGTAATTTTTTTTTTCTTGCGATGTTTCCTCTACCCAGTATTGTTAGATATCATTTTATTCCATAAATATTTGTATTTCAGCCTAAAAATGTTGGATAAATTTCCGAAAACGAAAGGAGCGAAGGTTTCTTCCATAATTGTATCCCCCCCCCCCCCCCCCGCGATGTTCCCACTCATATGTAGTTGTTAAATGTCATCACCCTCATAAATGTCAGTGCATTTCAGCTTCATAAGAGTGGGGGAAATTTCCAAAAACGGATGCGATGAAGTTTGGAAATTTGTAAGAATTGATGCATGGTGTTCAAAAAAGTATTCATTCTCTGAAAATTACACCATTTATTTAAAATAGCGAAAGCTCTGATATCAGAATTCATGGTTCTCAGGCTGAAAGTTCTTTAAGCATGATGGATAAAATAGTCATCTGAGGGGGGGGAAGGAAAAGTAACAAAAAAAATGGTAAGAGAAAACTATCAGCAGAAAAAAAAAGTAAACAGTGAAGGCTGTGCAGTGGCAGAGTCAACAAAAGACAAATATGGCTGTGGAACTTGCCGAGAAGAAAGTAGGGTTTGCTCGCAATAGGAAACCAGAGCTAATGTTCTATCAAGTACAAGAACAAAACCAGGGAAAAAAAAAAAAAAAAAAAAAAAAACTGTTTCAGGCTATGTCTTTCAAACCACCCTATTTTGTTTGGAATTCAGTAATTTAATAATTGTGAATACAGTGGTGTGACCTAGTTAAATATTTTCATTAAATAAATTACAGTAAACGATTCAGTTTTGTTCATGCTGCATAATATTTACACTTTCTCACCGCATAGTCTGATTTTTCACCAAATTAAAAAGTACAGCCTTGTTTTTTTTCTTCGTCAGTCGCATGTATGTTAATTAAAATTCCTCACGAGCGCTATGGATAAATGAAAGGATTGTTTATATCACATAACTTGTAATCAATTATCATGAACACCAATCTCTTGGTTCTTTACTTAAAGTCTGAATTTTGCCCTGTATGTTCAGGGAGCAGAATTTTTAAGAGGTTTTCTTTTTCTCATTTTGACCTACTTTGGGGAACATCTTCACTTTCACACTTTTCTTTTTCCAGATTGAAGGTTCATTGAACCACTTACTAACTCACAATCGTCTGTTTAATGTCCATGTCCATACATGCAGGACCCCACACATACGAGAGCAAAGGCTCTTTCATCAGACAGCAACAACAAAAAAGTCATAAACTGATTCTATTACTGCTGAAGGAGGGGGGGGTGTCCAGTGCCAAAACGTCACTGCGCAAGCGTTAAGCGATGGAAGCAGCTTTTATCTAACCAACTTTACTAATTCTCACTCTTATCTTATAGTTTTGGTTCCAGTTGTAATTGTTCACATTAATAACAAAAGTTTGATATTGATAATTACTGGATAAAAAACATTGTACATGAAGAGTATCATGGTGCAACTGCTGAAAGGTGATTTTACAATTTGATTATTAAATGTTACATTAGTTTTCCTTTTATATCAAAGGTACGCTTTCCAAAACCATATCAGTTTGTGATGCACACGCAAACCACATACATGTGGCTTGCCAGTTGGTTGGTTTCAGAAATAATGTATTTTCATCTGAATGCCACGAATCTCGAAAAATATGCTGCTAAAAACCAACCAAACAACAAACAGTACTTCTTAAGTGTATATTCGCAAGCATTCAGTAACAATGGCAACAGTTCTTGGATGCAACAGCATCCTATTCGTGTTACAGGGAAACAAATGTATTCAGAAAAAAATCCCTGTAATGTGTTATCTTTAAAATATTGCAGGTCATGTAGTTTCATTAAATCGTGGGTAGTATAATTTTTTTCCATTTACCTCACTGTAGGAACGACAGAAATGATAATTAACAGTCGTAAGAGAAGCAGTAAAATGTCAACAAACCAGAAATATAACATAAAAATTTTTCATAGTTCATAAAATAATGATAATTCAGTATATGAACATAAATTAAAGCACAGCATGGACTTAGAACAATTAAAAATGCTGTCATTAGCTGCTCCAAAATGCAAATTTTCTCGCTCCAAAACTCGACGTTTCTGCTCCAAATTGCATATTTTCCCGCTCCAAGAATTGCTCTGAAACATGGTAGGGGCACTATAACCCCTGTGAATGCGAAATAATGTTTTCTTTGGGGAAAAAATCGCACAATGTTTCGATCATCAATGCCAGATGAATCGCTTAGTCTTCTGTTAATTAAATGCAAAAGAAATTCAACTTGTTTCTCAAAATAGTACTCCAAAGAATTAAAAAAAAAGCCAAAAAAGCCATTATAAAAAGTTTAGCCAAATTTTAAATTACTATAAGTAAAAGTTCCCTTCAATAAAAAAAAAAACACACACACACAAAAAATAAAATAAAGGTAAGTGTCCTGTATTCCTTTTTTGTTTAAACAGTACGAGTTCAAAATTGCTTTCTCGTGCGACAAATTGGCGTAAAAAAAAATCTGAATTTTTAATACAATCTTCTTAATTTTTCAAAGCAATCTTCTGCATATTCATTAAATTTAGTTGGCAGGTATGTCATGTGATGGGAAGAAAGATTGGCCTAGTGGTCAGCGTTCATGACTGCCACAGAGAAATCTCTGGTTCGATCACAGGCAGATCCGAACGCTCGAACCACTAAATATCTGCCATGCATTGGATGAGCACGTTAAGCCGTCGGGCCGTGGGTACTGGCCCCTCGGTTATAAATAAGGGTGTATTCCTCCCCCTTTCTACTTCGCTTCCGTATCACTTTCCTATCGGGCACCCTAGCCCAAAGCTCCTAGCTTTCCATTTCTAAGGGTTGTTGAATAAGACCTGGTGTCAGACACTCCCTTCCTAAAATTCTCTACATATGATATAAGATTGAGACTCCAAGTACTTTGGATTCTATGTAGTTACTATGGAAATCGTCGGTCCACTACGGATGACGGAAAACATTAAGTATGCTATGGAAATCGTCGGTCCACTACGGATGACGGAAAACATTAAGTATGCTATGGAAATCGTCGGTCCACTACGGATGACGGAAAACGTTGAGTATGCTATGGAAATCGTCAGTCCACTACGGACGACTGAAAATGTCTAGTATACCATGGAAATAGTCGGGCCACTACGGATGACGGAAAACGAGTATACCATTGAAATCGTCGGTCCGCTATGGACGAAGGATAACGTCGAGTATGCCATGGAGATTGTCGGTCCGCTACGGAAGACGGAAAACGTCTAGTATGCTATGGAAATCGTCGGTCCGCTACGGAAGACGGAAAACGTTGAGTATACCTTGAAAATCGTCGGTCCGCTACGGACGACGGAAAACATCGAGTGTGCTGTGAAAATCGTCGGTCCACTGCAAAGACGAAAAACATTGAGTTTGCAATGGAAATCGTTGTTCCACTGTGGACGACAAAAAACATAGAGTATGCTATGGAAATCATTGATCCGCTACGGACGACGGAAAACATTGAGTATGGTATGGAAATCTGGTTCTAAAGACCACTGAGAGCTACTCCCATCTGTATAGGCACTTTACTAAACTTACTGCAGGATTCCTGTTGGTGTTTGAAGAAAAGTAGAAAGAGAAAAATGTCAGCTCCACTTAGTGTTTCTCAACTTCGAAGTTCGTCTGTGTCACCAATAATGTTAAATACAGCAGAAGAAAACAGTATTAGCTTTGAAAAGATAAAAAATGTGGACATTGAAAGTGGCCAGGTACTTCTTAAGGAGTCAAAAACAAAAATTGTCCGATATCCTGGAAAGTATTGGGGAGGGGGGGAAAAAGAGACTAAGAGCAGCAAGAAAAAAGTGAAATTCTGCATAGGTATCAAAAAGGATTGAATTTCTTGCTAACATATGGATGGAGTGTTTCAAAATCTAGTAAATTATGTATAATGGACTTTTTTATTAATCTTTCCCTTGTTTTGTTGAAGTGCATATAAAATTTGTTTGTGCATTTTTGCAAGACAAGATATACCATTTGCATTTTTGCAAAACAAGATATACAGTGGAAATAACTTTTTTACGGGTCTTATAGAGGTTATTATTTAAAAAAAGTTGGTGGTCAAATTTTCAAACTAAAGCCTAGTTCATCATCAGGACTACGTCACTGGAGTAGTTGCTGCCACTCGGAAGTGTCCAACCGCAATTAGCGACTTCCAACTGAGTGGCAGCAACTACTCCAGCCAGTGACGTAGTCTTGAAAATTTGACCACCAACTTTTTTGAATAATAACCTCTATAAGTCCCTTAAAAAAGTTATTTCCACAGTAAACTATGAATAGAGGTGCCATAAATTCATTTACAACTAAGATATACAGTTTTAGCTCTGTGTGGACATTTTATATTGCATAACAAACTAACGTTAGAAAAATCTTTCTGATTATTATGCAATCTTCTGGATTTTTTTTTCTGGTAATCCTCTGGTTTTTCATTTAATTTAGTTTACAGCTATGCTGATATCTCTGATTTATTAACCATTGATGACTAATAGATCCATATTAAATCAAGCCAGTGTATACTTTAATACAAAACATCATGACCCTATACATGTTACATGGGTATACCAAAATATTCGTCGGAAGCACCAAAAGAAATTTAAAATCTAGACTAGATGAACATCAGAAAAACAGGTTCAAACAGCAATGCAAAACTGCCCTAATACAATATTGTATGGAGAACCACTGTGAGCCTGATTGAACCAATTGCAAACTAATAACTGAACTGAATAATCATAAACAAATATTGACTAGATGGGGAGGATATCACCAACGAAGTGGCTGTAGCATTTCCCATGACGCCTGATGTAAAAGACTTGGTTTTGTTCCAGCAAAACACATTGTGTTATTTTACTGCAGGAGGGGGGAGTCATCGTCCAGACATTGATGGGCCCAGATTGTTTTTGTAAAGGAATAATTAGACTAGAGAAGCTCTATTTGGTAAGATGAGGGAGGGGGGGGGGTTGGAAGGGAAGACAGAACTATAAAATCAGTGCCACTTGGAAGTATAAAAGATGCCGCCAAAGGGGTCGGATTTAGTTAAAAGCCAAGGCATCGATCCGCCTGTAAGGAATGATGGGGAGGGAGGAGGACCCCAGAGGAACGTTCGTAACTAAAACCTAAACCTTTGTTTCTAGATAAAAGAGCCTTTCAGTTGCTCTCTGCTTTCCTAGCTGACCAGCTCAATCAGATAACTCTGTGATCTGTGTTTTTTCCTCTTCAAATTACAACTCTTTAAGCTGCTACTGTTTTACTATAGCAGTGTTTACTTGCATTTTTTTTAAAGTGGTAATAGAGTTAGTATTAGTGATTCACTATGAGCAGCAATATAAAAGGGGAAAAATGTACTATAAAACATTCCGTGATGCGTATTCTGCAGAATTCCCATGTATTGCAAAATCTTCAAAAAAGGAAAAATATGCATTTTGCACTATGTGTCGATGTGATTTCAGCATTTTGTATGGTGGAAGGAATGATATTACTAATCATATTTCTAGTGCCAAACATAAATGTAATGTTGACTGCATGCATTTTGCACTATGTGTCGATGTGATTTCAGCATTTTGTATGGTGGAAGGAATGATATTACTAATCATATTTCTAGTGCCAAACATAAATGTAATGTTGACTGCATGGGAAAAAAAATATGAAATTAACCTCCTTTGTGAAAAGTTCTAATGAACTGGATGCGATTCGTGTAGAATGTTTGTTCACTAAATTTTTAGTTGAACATAATTTACCAATTAGTGTAGCTGACCATGCTGGAGCTCTCTTTAGAAAAATGTTTCCAAAATCTGAGGTAGCAAAAAAAAATATGGATGTGCCAGGACAAAAACGACTGCTATTATTAATGAAATTGCTACAGACAAAACTTGTGCTATTGTTAAATCTTTGCAGTATGGTCCATTTTCAGTTGCTACTGACAGTAGCAACGATAGCTCTTCAAAATTGTATCCTATTGTTACATTTTTTGATGAAAAAGAACAGATAATTAATAGTTGTCTTCTTTCTGTCCCTATTTTAGAGGGTGATTCCAACTGGTAAGAACATTGCTAATCTTGTCCTAAGTAAATTTGAGAGACTTGAGATTCCAATTTGACACTGCATAGCTTTTGGTGCAGATAATGCTGCAGTTATGTTGGGGAGAGAAAATGGTGTTGCTGCACGTATCAAATAAAAACAGAGCGATCTCGTCACAATAAGATGTCCTTGCCACTTGATCAATTTAGCAGCAGAAAAAGGTGCTTGCTACTCTACCTATTAAAATTGATGAGATTTTGATCGATGTGTACTACTACCTAGAAAAAAGTGCGAAGCAAAAAGATAAGGTTGCGCTGTTTTCAAAATTTGCACGGAACAGAAACTAATAAAATTTTGCTGCATGCATGCACAAGGTGGTTGTCACTTGGCCGCTGTTTAACCAGATTTGTACAACAATGGGATCCCTTGCAAAGTATCTTCCACAGTGAAGTTAAAATGAAAAATAAGTTGCGGCCAACCAATTTGGCATCATATAAAATTCCAAAGTTATCCCAAAACATTGCATTTGAAGAAAAGGAAACAGAAAAGCAAAAAGCTGACCACGAAAAATCCTCGAGAAAAAGGTACTGAGAAAATGATGCCTTGGCTTGCCTATTAAAAATGCAGAAAGTTAACAATTCTGCTCTGTCAAGACCGGAAAAGTTGTTCATGTTCCTTTCTTCTGAGGTAAATAAGGCATACAGTCTTTTTTTTTTTTTTTCCATGGAACATGATTATAACATTTGAGGGGGTAAGCACAATTCTGCAGTCCTCATGTCCAAAAATACATGTTTTGCATAACTTGTGTGATATGTTCAAAGATCTGCTCTTAAAGTTTGTGAAACCCTCTGTTATAAAAGCCTCTCCACTGTGCTAGAAGTTGATTTTCGCTTCAAGGAAAACCAGAGGGATGATTGTGATTCGGCAATTGGGGCCGCGGGTGGCCTTAGTGGGCAACGTTTGTGACTGCCGCAGAAAGGACCTCAGGTTCGATCCCAGGCAGGTACGAACGCTCGATCCACTAAATATCCGCCGTGCGTCGGATGGGCACATTAAGCCGTCGGACCCCGGGTACTGGCCCTCCCGGTAATAAATAAGGGCGTCTTCCTCCCCCTTTCTACTTGGCTTCCGTGTCACTTTCCTATCGGGCACTGTAGCCCAAATCTCCTAGCTTCCTATTTCTAAGGGTTGTTTAAGACCTCGGATCAGACGCTCCCTTCCTAAAATCCTTTACATATGATCATTTGATTCAGCAATTGGAAATGAAGCCTCAAAAATAGTTACAATGTTGGGAGAAGAAAAGAAAGCATTTTTCTCCCCAGTGAGAAAATACTTTGTTTGTGTATGTACCTATATTTGCCATATATTTCCTCTAAAAAATGAAGCTGTAATTACAGCCAACATTGCTGATATTTCTAATATTGAAAAAAAAATAGCTTCTCTGATTTAAAATATTTTGTTGATAGGTTCCCACACATTTTACCAATCAAAGGTATCGAAACCAGGGATCAGGCAATAGATGAACTTCGGAGAGAGTTTCATTACAAGTAGAGGACATGTCTGGTATGAGAGAAAATAACCAAGAAGAGAGAGAGTTGATCTCCTGTGGAGTCAGACCCAAAGGGCTGATGACAGCATCAAATTTGAAAAACTTTTGAAAGTAATGTTGGCAATTTTAACCATTCCTTATGGGAATGCAGGATGTGAAAGAATTTTTAGTTTGGTGTGAAAAAATAGAACTGAATACTGTTTTTCTGTGTCAGATATGACAGTGAATTTAGCCATCTTAAGAGGTAAATTGTCTGGGCCTTGTTATGAACAAACTTTTACTGAAGATCTTTTGAAAAAAAAAAAGCCAAGTCTGCTACAAGTGTACTAAAAAACACGCAGAAATGAAAAAAATTTTTTTTTACCCGAATTGTAAATATGTAATCACTGTACAGAAAAATCTCGCTTTACAGATGATCTTAGTAACTGACATTTTATCAAGAATTACGTTATTTTGCATTGGACAATATGTTTACACTTAAAGGAATTATATTATACTACTGCTGCTGATATCACATGATTTAATTGACATTTGTGATTCTTCGTAATAACGCATTGGGACTTATGTCAAGTAAGTAACTCTTGTAATTTTATGAATCTAAATTTTTAACTGAAAAACAAAAACTTCTTTCTGGTTTTTGAATTATTTTGTTACTTTCATTTTAAAAATTGTTTTTAAGAATTGCAATTTGTGAACAGCCATAAATTTTAGTTATAACAAACAAGATCTATTAAAACTGTTCTAGTGATTGGGGTAGAGAAAAATATGTAACTGGAAAACAAATCTTAAGTGATGTAAAATGACATTTTTGTTTGCTTACTATTCAAATTTATGTTAATACCTTCCTTCTCCCAGTTTTCTTTTAGCAATACGTTGGTTTGATGAATTATTTGACCAGTGTGAAGTGTTTTTAAAATTGATATTGTAATTATGCAACTGTTGAAGAAAAACAAAACTGAATCGGTTGTATTTTAAGTCGCAATAACCAGGCGTTTCTTTCACATAATTTATTTTAATTTTTATTGAGAAAAGAGCTCAGAATGTTTTCTTGTGTAGCATTTAATGAATTTTCTCGCTTTCTCTCTGCTGTGCCATTGTAATGATTCCGTTATTTATTGCTTTCCTTCTAATGCGTGCTGAAAACGCTTGTGAACGAGCTTCGTTTGACCTACATTTAATTTTTAGTGGAGTACATCAAACGGCAGGGAACCCACTGTATTTCTGTAAACATTTTAAGCTATCTTGAAGCTCACATTTCTTTCTTTTTTCCTCCCCTAGGTTAGTTAGCCTTCACTTTTTCTCAGAAAGGTTAGTGTTAGTTATCTAGATACCACCAGAAACACTGAACAATAGCAAAATAGGACAAAACAAAAAACTGAGTTACTTTTTTTTTCCATTTTTTATCATCAGTCATTATTTCTGTTTTATCAGAATCTAATTTATTAGTACTGGCTTCGGTTCGACGGATACTTTGTAACAGTGAATTACAGCTCTAGCTTCCAGAGCAAGCCCCTCTATGTTGCAGGCTTGAAAAACTTACGCGGAAATCCGCTTTTTTCTGTTCCGTTTTTGGCGTTACCGTTTTATTCCAAAAATGCAATAAAAAATCGTGGGGGGGAGGTATTAAAGATCCAGACTTACAAATTTTGCTAGTAGACCAAAATTGTTAGTGGTCATAAAAAAAAAACAAAAAAACTCAGTGGCCAAACTTTGAAAAAAAAAAAATCTAATTGTATATTTCATACTAAATTATTTTTATAAAATTGCTTAGTATAATATCAGTATGTTTTATTTTGCATATTTTAGTTATAGTATTCTTAAAAGTTGAAACGGAAGTAATAAAACAATGCAGGAAAGTGGGAAGATCGCGTGGGGAGGGGAGTGCGCTCCGACTGCACCGTTCGACTTCCAGTTTTGGAAATTTTCCCGCTATTTTCAAGCTGAAATACAAATATTTATGCAGTTAAATATTACTTAACAATAATACTGGGCAGAGGCAACATTGCATGAAAAAAGGAATTACGATTGCGGAAAAAATCTGAACTCCGTCGACCTTCCGTTTTTGAAATTTTTGTAAAGATGGAATTCCGTCCTGCGACGACCCCCCTCCATTGTGCTCACTGGTGCATTGATCTCGCAAATGACCAAAATGATAACAAAAACAGCGGAATTCCTCGATTTTGCGGAAGATTCTGATGCTTGAGATTACGGGGAAATTTTTGCGGAGTCCCTTTTCTTACATTGTTGCCTACAGTTTCAAGCTGAAATACTTTTATGCAATAAAATCATATTTAACAATAAAACTTCACACTAAGGCAACATAGGGAGAGAAAAAATTACGATTACTGTAACTTTTTCACTATTCAAGTACCATTTTTGAAAGTTTTGAGACGGGAAATAGTCTCCAGACGAACCCCCCCCGCGCAGATTGTCTTCAGTTTTACACTGATCCTGAGAACGATCTAAATTATGACAAAAAAGTGTGGAATTCCGCGAGTCTGCTTAAAAATTTCATGCATATCATAAAACAATAAAATAAAATAAAAAATGAAAATTCGAAGAATCCGTAGTTTCGACAGCCAGGTCCATAGTCAGCCAACTAAATCCGTAGAAACTCCGGACATTTCGTAGTAGTTCACAGGAGGTATGGAAATAATATTAAAGTACAGCCTCGAAAATCCGGAATGGTCCGAACATCTGGACTATGCCGATTCTGGATTTTAGAATTTTCCTATGGACTATGCAAGCTTTCAGCGAACATTCATTAAAAATAATAAAAAGGAAATTCCTAACTTCTAAAGTTTTCATTGGATTTTGACAAAATTTCACATGGAAGTTTATTTTGATGTGTCTTGGTTACTGTTAAATTTGCATTCAGTTATTTAAAAAATTGGAGAATTTTTTTTTTGATAAAAATTTCTCCCGGTTGGACTTTTCCGACGCAGACAGTTGTCCACCACCGACTTTCATCACCACCGCAACCTTGCGAACCTCGTTCCCCTACGATGACCCATCAGCCTTGGCGCATTCTTTGTGATCAAAAACCGACGCCCTCGCCTTTTTTTATAAACTTTTTTTTTCTCCGCTGTTCAAGCAGAATAGCAGAATGAAAAAAGTGATGGCCGACTTCCGTACAACTCAAAGTTTGCGTACATTTGGAGTAAAATTTTTCAAAAACGTTTTAGTTCCATACAAGTTAAAAAAAAAAATTCCGAACAATACAAGTTAAATAAAATAAATGTTTTCCCAGTACAGGTCGCCAGAATTGGCGATTTAATCAAACATTTTTAGTCGCCATGACAATCAAGTTTATCGGCAGTGGCGACCGTGAGTCTGGATCTTTAGGGGGTATGCCTCGCTCTTGAGGAAAGCAAAATCGTAATGACTCCGAACGACAGGATGGTTACGGCTGGGAATGACGTCACTTCTTCCAGAGATGGAAATTCTGCGCTAACGTGTGCCAAAGCAAAAGTGTTGCGCCATCTTGCTACAAAAGACAGGTTTTATGCCATTGGGCTCCAGAACCTCTGTGCCCCGTCGTTATCATCGGGACTTCGGTACAGTAAATTCTCTGTGCGCGCTCTTCTGCTTGACGCTGAGTAAGTCCATGTGGTGGGAAGAATGATTCAGCGACTCCAAGTACTACGAATTTTACTTACTTACTATGGAAATCTTTGACAGAAAACATTGAGTATGCTATGGAAATCTTCGTTCCGCTACGGATGACGGAAAGCATCGAGTATGCTATGGAAATCGTCGGTCCGCTACAAACGACAGAAAACGTCGATAATGCAACGGAAATCGAAAATCTCAGTGAAATAACATTATTAAACATCTGTGTAACGTTTGTTTTTGTGTTTTCAAGATTCTAACACTTGGTAAATATTTTCGGGAATGTTTCTTGGATGTTAAGAATGTCACGTCGTTTTCCGTTTCCTCATATTAAATTTTTTCAACCAATTCCTCCCCCTCCCTTTCTCTCTCTCTCTCTCTCTCTCTCTCTCTCTCTCTACCTGCCTGCCTATATTTTTATTTTTGATGTGTTCTTGTCATATTCCTTGTTTTTAATATCTTCGGTAATAGTGAAACGTAGCAACTTCGTTTTTTTTTCTCCTAATGAAATGCATGTTACCCTATTTCTAATGCATACTTCTTCAAAACTAATCAATAGAGAGCAATCGTTTTCTCCCTCTTGTTAAACAAAATAAAATTTCTAAATCGGTATTTAATCTGCCAGTGGGCTGCCCCGGTGGCGCAGTGGTCTAAGCGATGGCCTCTGATCATTTGTCCGAACGGGGTCCGGGTTCGAATCCCGGTGAGGCATGGATGTTGTGTTTGTCTTAGGGCACTGGCTCTCTCCCTTCCCTGGAACCAGTGACCCTAAATTAGGGACGGGCGACTGCTAATCGCCCATTAAGTTGCTCACGGTGGTCGTTAAACCTCCAAAAAAAAAAAAAAAAAAAAAAAATCTGCCAGTGGTGGAATCCGCGCTGTTTCAGTGTCCCGTAAAATTGTTTCCCGGCAGAGTTAGCAATGCAGTATCGATTTTTCACTTTCATTTTCTATAAAATTTGTGTTTTTCAATTTCTTAATTACTTCTTACTCATACATGATATTATTTCGCGGATTCGCGAAATTCCGCTTTTTCTGTCATCAGGGTCATACTCGAGATCGATGTAAAACTGAAAAGAAGCTGGGGTGGGGTTGGGAAGGGGTCTTTTCCGTCTGGGGAAGGTATTTCATCTTTCAAAACTTTCGCTAGCGGAAGTTAAACGGAGTGAAGATTTTTTCCCATAATCCTAATTTATTTTTCTCGCAATGTTTCTTCTGCCCAGTATTGTTATTAAATTTCATTTTAATGCATAAATATTTGTATTTTAACTTGAAAAACGGAGTGAAAATGTCCGAAAACGGAATTCGTACAGAGCAAAGAATTTGCCGGCAATCGTAATCCCTGCTCGTGCGACGTTCCCTCTACCCTGTGTTGTTGTTAAATGTCAGTAATTTTATACTTTGGATGCAGTGATGTGCTGCAGTTTAATATTTACATAAATAAATTTCAGTGAATCCCAAAACATGCACTTTTTAAGTTAAACAAATTCAGTGCCCTCAAAAATAATGAAGGCATTATTGAGTTGTTTTCCTGGCTCTGAAGTGGAAAATTCCTTTAGTATGATGGGGGATGTACTTGATAAAGAATCCAGCAACATGAAAATTAAAACATTTTCATCTGTTCAAACCATGAAATATAAGCTACTGAATCAGGATAAGTCAGCCTTGAAATTTAAAAAAAGAAAAAACGATTATTTGCATGACCCTGAAATAGAGATTTATGCCAAAATAAAATCATCATATTCAGAATATAAGAAAGAATTACAAGATAAGGAAGAAATGAAAAGAGCTAAATATCTCTAATAACTTACGCAGCAAATTAAAATCAAACGAATTGGTTCAAGAGAAAGAAAACTCTAGCTGGCTAATTCATAAAAGGTTAGAACAAATTCAAATTGTTAGACAGAAACAACTTAAGAAAATGAAATTTCATTATCTGTGAATGACTTATTATTTATCTACAAAACGTCTTAACGTTTTTGCAAGCATTTATCATATTTCTTCATTAATAATTTTGTGTCAAATCAGGAATGAACATTTATTCATCAAACTTTTATTACATATCAACAAACATGTCTGAAGTTTTTCAAACCTTCAAGATTTCATTTCCATACAACATTGTTATCTTATAAAGACATTTGATTAATTTCCTCATTTGATTAAAGACATCGTTCTGTACTAAGGTGAGTGATTTTCTATACATATGACCTCATCAGCAATTTCCCCCTTATTGTACTATATATTTAATTTTCTTGAAACAAAATACATACATTAAATCTATTTAGTTGGCAGGCATGTGATCAATACCTAAATGTTATGGTTGTATACATTAAAGAGTGAAATGCAAGATTCAACACTTTATTACCCCCCCCGCGACCATGTGGAAGTTCAGCTTTTCCTATCGCTGCTCACTTTCATGCCTGATGTTGATGGGTGTTAATTGTGGGATCTCCTCTATAAATCGTTGCTAGTCCACAGCGTTTTTCTACGATGCGGTCCGATAATCCAATGAACTCCAGGTGTAAAACGCCCAATTCCTCGGAGATCTCCGTCAAAACACAAACACATGATGTTTAGCCCATGCGATACAGTGCTTCCCTTAACCGGAGCAAACATTATCCACCTTAAGAACACATATAATAGAGAGACTGTGTCCGATCGGGAGAAAAAAAAAAAAAAAAAAAGTCGCCTTACCCTCAGTCACTCTTATTTCATTTTTTTTTTTTTTTAATTTTGACTGTTTAAGATAAACACGTTACCATGAGACTCCAACGTCTGTTTCGAAACAAATATTCTCATGACCCTACCCTTAAGCATTACTCTTTATTTAATTATTTCAATACCCCAGATGGTGGCATTTGTAACTAAAACCTAAACCTGTGTTTCTAGGTGAAAGAGCCTTTAAGTTAAGCTCATTGTAGCCAAGTGCTTTTCTAGCTGACTAGTTCAATCGGATAACTTTGTAATCAGTATTTTTTTTTTTTTTTCCTGTGGACGGCAACTCTTCAAGCTGTTCCTGTATTAGTATAGCAGTTTCTCTTGTATGCTTTTATAAGTGTTCATAAATTTAGTATTAGTGATTCGCTATGAGCAGCAAACATTCCGAGATGCCTGTTCTGTGGAATTCCCGTGTATTGCGAAATCTTCAGAAATAAAAAAATATGCGTTTCACGCTACATGTCGATGTAATTTCAACATTTCGCATGGTGGAAGGAATGATATTACAAATGATCATATTTCTAGTGACAAGCATAAATATAACATTGACTGCGTGGAAAAAAATTCAAAATAAACTTCCTTTGTTAAAAGTTACAATGAACTGGATGCAATTCGTACAAAATGTTTGTTCACTTCATTTTTAGTTGAACATAATTTACCAATTAGTGTCTCTCAGTCACTCTTACTTCCTTCGTTTTTTTTTTTAATTTGACAGTCTCATCGTCCATGTCTCCGTAAGATAAAAACCTAACATGAAAATGATTCGTTTTTGAAGACATTTTTGTATGTTTCATGACGGCATGGGACACGACCCTAATGAAAGGGTAGAACATCCTTCTCTTTAGATGCAAACTTAAAAGTAACTTTTTATCACTTTATAGATCATAATGATAGCATCGTAATGAGAAATTATGTATAGATTCTATTTTAATCGATATAAATGTGATATGATATGTTCGGTACATTTAATCAATATGCACAACAAGTAATTTAATTGAATATATTGATTAAAATTTTCATTGAATATATTGATAAATTTTTTTTACAGATTTCTGTTTCTGAAAGTTGGCAGGTATGCTGGTGGGTTAGCTGGGTGACTGTTGCATGTCGTTGCTGAGATACCAGTTGTAGGATCAAATGCATGTGGCACACCAATATGTGTCCTTCTGTTGGATATCTATGCGTAGTTAATTCAGTCTTGGTATGTCCTTGATACAGTAGTATGGGAGCATCCAATAAGTGCTACTGTTTCCGAAATACTGGCACTTGCCTTCCAGGTCCCAGCTATCTGGCTGCCGTCAAATTAGCTTAAGTTTCCACATTTCCCCGTTACTGGCAAATGTTTACTGATTATGTACAGAGGATAGGTGTGCACAATTTATAGTACCTGCATGTGATGTTGATATCATGTGGTACTTCGTTATTTGCTTCGAATATGTAAAACAAGGGTGTTCTTAATGCAAAGGTAACTCAGTCTGTAAAGCTTTCTTGCCAAACTATACTAAACAAGGAACTTTTGCACTTACCCAATACAGAGACATCACGAAAGGTTGTGCTTGTAAATAAGTACTGTTCTCAGTTTTAGTGCATTGTTTCTCAAAGGATTTGTTAGAGAAAAACAAAAACTGCTTAATGGTTTTTAATTTTTATTAAGACCAGTTAAATTTTGCTATTACATTTATTCTGTTAAACATTTGTTGAAAGGTAATCAGTTTTGTTATCTCATATTTTTAGGGTACAGATCCAAAAATGAGTCACACCACCATAAAAAATGTGTTAAAGACATATTCTCGGAAAAAAGATGTTCCTACTGAAGCTGTTGCTGAAGTTTCACAGAGTGAGAATATCAGCAATAAACCACAAGAAGAAGAGAAGAAAGAGGATCCTATCACTACTAGTCCCGTACGAACATATAGTCGTCAAACACGTCAGGCATCCATTGGTGTGAAGAGGACTGTGGCAGCTGCTGGTGGAAGGTCTTTGCAAAAGAGGTTGCATTTGGAGGTAAGGGACAATTACAGAATTGTTACAGTAGCATTGGAAAACTTAAACTTGTGTAACGAAGAAATGTGAAGTGTAGATTTCAGAGGCATGTAAAATGGTTTGGGTTTTTACAACTGATTTCATGATTTGCAGGGTTTTCTTGGTGCATCATAAATTTGTTCTTGGTGATGATGCTGTGAATGTCTGTACAAGTGGTCTTTAACTTCTATGCATACATACATACCAAAGCTGTTAACTGAGGTTCAGAGATTAGCTCCAAAAAGAAATACAAACTACCAGATAATTTTTACTTACTGTCGACGTATCAAACTTCTCCATGTACAGCGATCTTGACATGCAGCTCGGGCTTTACTGACATCCATTACATGCTGATCCTCTCATGACTTCCTTGGCCTTCCTCTGCCTTTCCTTCCTGCCACTTGGGCTAAAAAAGATTTTCTTAGTAAGCATTTCATCACTCATTCTTTCAACATGGCCAAATAGTGGGGCAGATAAGTGCATATTTTCAGATGAATTGTTCAGATGTGGATACAAGTACCAAAGTTGGCACACATACTCACTGAAAATCGCACTTTTCATGTAAACGTTAGCCACTCGAAAATTCAAGATGGCCGACACGTGATAACCGAATATTTCAATGAAATCTTTCTGATTTTTTTGCAAGTAATAAACTTTATCATTGAAAATCACACTTTTCATGTAGACCATTAGCCAATCAAAAATTCAAGATGGTGACGTCTTTCAATATGGCCGACACCTTTATAAGGGTAGTACTCCATGTTTAATGTTTTGACATTACAATAAATGTTTTTATTATTTTCTTGTTTATAATGTTAGAAACTTCAATTATGATCTTCTGTTCTAGGTAGTGAAAGAATAAATTCTCAACAGTGAAAAAGACGTACAATTCAAGAACATGGCGAATTCTTCACCAACATGGTGAAATGCTGTTTGTGCCAAAAGGACAAGAACGAACAACTGAAATCACCACCAACATGTTATAACTGTGAAAATGATGGATACAACATGATTGCGACCAATGTTCCTCTTTTTCATGCCATACATGATTTATCCATTGTTCTGGATTCTGGAAGACTGAATGAAGATGGTGGCATAGAAGAAACACTGAAAAGGAACGAAACCCAGTACCACCATAGCTGCCATCTTCTGTTCAACACCACCAAACTTGATCGACCAAGAAAGAGAAAAATACATGCAGAGAGCAGTACTAAGGATGAAGCAGCCCAAGACGTAGCCATGAGCGATAAGAATCTTGGTGCTTCCTATGTGAAAAAAGAAGCTCCAACATCTGAATTGAGACAAGTCATGACAATGCATCTTAATCAAAGACTGAAAGAATGTGCCCACAGTCTTAATGATGGAAACTTCTCTCAAAAGTGATTGGTGCAGATGCCATTGCACATGAGCTGAAGTACCATATTGCATGTTGGTCTGACTTGTACAACAGATAAAGAACACACCTCAGAAACATCAGAAGACAGGAAAAGGACCAGACGCCAGAACATGAAGCTTACCCACTTGCATTTTTTGAACTAATGATCTACATAGTGGAGGCAAAATCCAACACTGGGAGTCCTGCAGTCTTTCGTCTTGCAGACATGGTTCATCTTTACCAGCAGCGGCTAGAGCAGCTTGGTGTCAAAGCACCTCATGTAAACTCCACTAGACTGAAGGAGAAGTTGTTGGAAGCAATGCTTGAGCTGGCAGATCACAAGCAGGGCAGAGATGCCCTTCTGACTTTTACAGAAGACATTGGTTTCGCCTTATCACTAGTCTCAGACTACAGTGAAGCAATCGTCCTGAGTAAGGCTGCTAAAATTTTGCGACGGCACATGCTAAGAAAAGGAAAGGGCATCTACTCATATACACTCGATAAACCATGAAACACCATTCCCTGTTTACACAGGGATGCTTGTACATGCAAAGACAAGGAAGAGATTGTTGGTGGATCTGCTTCATGAGCATGATCTCAGCATTTCCTATGACAGAGTTTTAGAAACATCAGCACAGCTAGGTGCTGCAACAGTTAGCAAATATTTGGAAGATGGGCTGGTATGTCTAACAATGTTGCGAAGACAGTTGTTCACCACAGCAGCCATAGACAACATCGGCCATAACCCAAATAATAACTGTAATAACAGCAACCACCTCTTTCCATGGTACCAGTATCTCTGTTTCTCAGCACATAACCGAGAACAGCAAAGGTGAACATCTTGGGAAGCTCAAGTTCAGCGAGAAGAAAGTGAGGAAAGTTCCTGAACTCGCTGACTCTTTCACAAATATCCACCCTGCCTTCTTCACCAAGAAGGATATTTCACCTCCAAAGACAACTGTCACAGATACTACAGAGATAGACAAGACTGTGACAGATACTGGAACATGTCTGTTGAGATCCCAACTGACTGGAGAAGGTAAGTGTGACTGATGGCCCAGTGGATGTTACTTGGTCAGCCCACCACACATAAAAAAAGAGAAGCTCTGTATTTCAGGCCAACATTACATCACTTTTACCTCTGCTTTGAGATCAGGCTCATTCAGTTGCTACAATCAGACATGTCATTGACCAGATCAAGGCCATAGTTTCATTCTTGAACCCAGACCAGGTATCCGTTATTGCAGCTGACCAACCCATCTATGCAGTAGCCAAACAAATTCAGCGGCACTGGCGTGAGAACTATGGGCAAGACAAATTTGTCATAATGTTTGGGGGCTTACATACAGAGCTGGCTGCATTGAAGTCACTTGGTAATATGCTGAATGCAAGCAGTTGGACTGGTGCTCTTGTTGAAGCAGACATAGCATCTCCTGGTACTGCAGAATCATTTCTAACAGCCTCCAGCATAACTGGAACACGACAGATGCACCAAGTAACAGCATGTGCTTTGTACAAGGCTTTGAAGGAATCCTACTCTGGCTACTGTAATGAAACAGTTTGGTAACCCTGAGCTTTGAAAATTGGTGTGAGGAGCTGTGTATTGCTTTCGGCCAAGAACGGAACCTGGGGTGGATTGCAGTACATAACCTTCATCTTTCTATTGGACTGGAGAAGAGCAGAGGGACTCTTCTCTTCCATGCCTTCACTGGCTGTGATGTTGTTTCAGCATTTTGTGGTAAAGGGAAGAAAACAGCTTGGCAGACGTGGGACGTATATGATGAGGCATCTGATGTCTTCATCAGACTCTGCCATACCCCAAAAACAGTAGATATGATGACACGAGGATCTTGGAGACCTTTGTGGTCCTCATGTATGATAGGTCAAGTGCATTTCAAGGGGTTAATGATGCAAGATTGAACATGTTTGCAAGGAAACAGAGACTATTACCAAGCCATTTCTTGTACTAGAGCTTCTCTACTGCAGCACGTGAAGCATGCAGCCTACCAGGCTGGTTGGATATGGGGTCACTCAACATTATGCCATCTAGATATACAGAGTCCTGCTGAATGGGAATGGACCAAAAATGGTGATATCTGGCAGATCATATGGAGTGAGCTTTCACCAATTGCAGAAAGTTGTCAGCAGCTTACTAAGTGCAGATGCAAGTTTGAATGCCATGGAAGATGCAAATGCTTCCGCTTTGGTCTTACGTGCAGCTCACTATGCAGTTGCCACTGCGAGGACTAGGTGCTGCATACAGCATAACTTTAAATGTCACTAGATTTGTATTAGACTTAACCAAACATATATCGTTTCATCATGCTTGGTGTAATTATATTAGTTTGTGCATTGCTAAAATTAGTGTATTGCTAAAAATTTAACAAAGAAGCTTATGATGTTTTATATGTAGTTGCACATTTAACTTTTCCCTTTATGTGACAAAGGAGTCAATAAAAGTAGTTGAAACATGTCCAGTGGGTTTAATTCTGTGGCAGAAATACTGGGAATGGCAGCCATGTTGGAATATGGTGGCCATCTTGGAAATTCAAGTGGCTAATGTGATTTCTCAAATTATTGGACCATGACTGGTAACCACACCAATTTTAGTGCCTTGTATCCACATGTGAACAATATTTTCACTTATCTGCCCCAATAAAACCACAGAAGCATATTAGTCTCCACCTTGCTAACAACATTTTGCTTCACATCACAACTGCAACACATCTTCATTCCTCACACAATCAGAACATGTCTTGCTACAAACCCCTTGTAACACATTTCTCCAGCACACAAACTACTTCTATGTTTCTTCTGTAGTACCCAGGTTTCACTGCCATACACCAGAGTAGGAACAATTTACATTTTCATACACAGCCATGCGGGCCTCTCTTGAGAACCCATCATTCTTGTAAAAACCTCCCAAAGCAGCCATGACTTTCAATGAAGAATTCACTCTCCTACTAATTTCACCATCCAATTTGTTCTCTCTGTCAAACATGCTTCCTAAACACACAAACTCACTCACCTGGTCAATCACTGTGCCATTTAGATTTGCATTACATTTAGTGCTGCCAGTTCCTCTCTCAAAAACCATAACTTTGGTTTTTCCCTTATTTATACTCAGTTTGAATTTCATGCAAACTTCGTACATATGGAACAACATACTCTGCAACTCACTTTTGCTCTCTGCCAACAGGATAGTGTCATCAGCTTACAGCAATCTGCACACATGGATTTCACCAAGACATAAACCAGTATTATCTATTTTGGCATCACGCATGCACTCATCCATAAATATATTAAACAGTCATGGTGACATTACACAACCTTGTCTGACTCCTGCACCAATAGAAAACCATTTTGATAAAACACCATTCACTCGTACACAAGCTCTACTGCCAGCATACATAACTTTTACACTGTTAAGTAGATTCCCAGTAACACCATATTCATTCAATATTTTCCACAAAAGTGTCCTATTTACTCAGTCGTAAGCTTTTTCTAAATCTATGAAGGGGACAAAAACATTTTTACCAACAGCCAGCTATACTTTTCAATTATCATGCATAATGCAAAAATTTGATTAGTGCAGCCTTTACCAGGCATAAAACCACTCTGAACATCCCACACTTTCTCTAACGTAAGACCCTGTACTTTTTCAATAACGACCTTACCAAACACTTTTCCTGGCACACTTAGTAGCCTAATACCACGATAGTTCTTGCAGTCAGTCTGATCACCTTTTCCCTTGTACAAGGGTACTATGATAGCATCTTTCCAATCCTGAGGGACTATTCCTAACTCCCAACACAACTGGCAAATATTAGTTAACCAGTCAATTACAGAGTCACCACCATATTTCAACATCTCGGCAGTTATGCCATCAACTCCCAGAGCCTTACCATTCTAAAGATATTTTAGAATTTTACGCACTTCTGTTGAGATCCCTCTTGTGCTTCCATCCTTCACTGTGACATCATCTGCATCTGCCTCAGAATCATCTTTGCTTTCCTGATCTAATGACTCACAGAAGTATTCACCCCATCTTTCACTTAACTCATTGGGCTCCCATATCATTTCCCCAACCCTATTCACACAACTTACAGCTTTGTTTCGGGCCTATTTTCCGTGAGTCCCATGTACTTCCAGAAAGACTTCCTATCTTTCCAAAAAGCCAATTCACGCCTTTCCATTTTCTTCCTATCTTTTACCGTACTCTGGAGAACCAGCTTAGCGGCTTCACGCTTCTTACAGCGATATTCATCTACAGAAATTCTACCTTGCAACATCCCCAAATAGGCTTCCTTCTTTCTCTTTACTGCTTCTTCAATCTCACTATTCCACCAAGCATCACCTCTATTGTTACCCACTATTGTGCTGCCACAGACCTCTACAGCAGCAGTGACAACACAGTTCTTAAAACATTCCCACTTCTTTTCTACATCCCTCTCACAAGACTTCAGCTCCTTCTGTCGTTCTTTGATTACGTTAGAATAATGCTGATGATTTTCAGGGCAGCCTTTCAATCTTTATTCTTTCTATTTTGGGCCTGTTCCTATTCCTTTCCCTCCAACCAACTTTCAGTTTCACTCGTGGCACTGCCAAGTAATGATCAGAACCAACATCCGCACCTTTCATCACACGAGTGTCAACAACTAACTGTTTCAGACGCTGATCGTAGACAACAAAATCCATCGCACTCTTTTGACCAAGAGTACGATTTTTCCCAAGTATATGTGTAGATATACTTGTTCAAAAATGTATTAGATACACACAAACCATTCTCAATGCAGAGTTCAATTAATTTTTCACCATTATCATTCACACAAAGATCATTAAACTTACCCAGAACATTGTCAGAAATTGCATTCTGCACACCTACTCTAGCATTGAAATCCCCTGCTATTATATCTTTCTCTTTAGCACCAAACTGGCTCAAACAGCTTTTAGCTCATTCCAGAAATCTTCCTTCCTATTAGAAGGTTCAAAGTCGCAAGGAGCATACACTACAACAGTTACTATTCTCTGAAGTTCCACTTTCAAATGAATCTAAAAAATTCTCTCACTTATGCAACTATAGTGAATCAAGTTGTTCTTCATCTTTTCACTTAAAATCACACCTACACCAGCCTGTCGTTTCACATTATCCAATACTCCAGACCATACACTCACCGTTCCATTCACGTTTTCTATCCCAATTTCCTTCTTTTTGGTTTCACTTACACACAGCACATCCAGTCTATACTTATTAATCTCCTCAATCACCTCATTCATTTTGCCATTTTTACCTCTAGTATTCCATACACCAATCTTACACTCACTTTCTATGCAGCCCACACTTTTATACATTCTCACTCTTACACCTCCTTTCTTCTGCTCCATTGGTGCAGATGTCTAAACCAGTGGTTCTCAAACTTTTTTTTAGATTGTAGCCCTTGGTCACGACTAAAAGCGTAATGTTGTACCTCCCAATGAAATTTCCTGAAATGACAGGTGACAGGTTTTAAATTTTTATGAACAAATTAAAAAAACCTTTAAAAGTTTTTTGTTTTATAAAAATTTAAAATATTTTTATTACAGATGTGTTTTTTTCAAAACACATCTGTAATAAAAATATTTGAAATGTGGCAAAGCTATTTAAAGAATCCCTTTTTTATTACTTTAATATTATCGCTTATTGAGAATCATTTATGATCAGTTAAAAAAACATAATTTTATTGAGAAAAGTCTGCAGAAAAATCTTATCTTCAGTAAGTCGTTCAAAATTAATGAAGAAAAAAAAAACCGGACAGTGATTTTTCTAATCAAAATTCTTACTCTAGAGTTAGAGATTATGAATCCTCAAGGTTTTTCAGCGAGAGAGGTGTGTCTGCATAGCTTCACACAGCTTTCTGATGTCTGGGTGTCCAGTTGATACTTTCAAGCGGAGGTCCTGCTCCAAATTTATCCTATTATGGTACTTATTTTTCAGATACACCCTGGATGAAAAACCACTCTCACATAGATATGTTGTGGAGAAAGGCATCACAAACTTGATGGCACTGTCAGCAATATGTGGAAACTCATTCAGTCTCTGCAACCAAAAGTCTGTCAACAAAGATGTTTTCTTGAAATTGGATTTGAGTGTTTCATCACAGGACAGTTCAGTAATTTCTTCCTTTTCTTTCGTTGAAAAGAAATCCGGTAGCCTGAAGTCTTCCACTGCAGAAAAAGGGTCTCACATCCAGAACTGGCTGTCTAAAATATCAGAAAAATATTCATCAGAGTCTTCAATCAAACCCAGGCAATGCTGTTTTATGTCGTTGGCAACAGAACCATGAAGCTCAAGTTCATTTTCTTCTATGAAATTTTCTAAGAAAAGAAAGAATGACAGTTGTCCATTCACAACTTTTGTTGTTGCAAATTGGAGTCCCCCTCCCCCCCCCCCAAAGATTTTATGTTGTCATGAACCATAAAGGGTGTTGTGTATTTACCCTGCATTCTTTTGTTCTGCTCATTCAGCCACTGGAAGATGACAGCCAAGAAAACTAGCCTTCACAACTACTGTTCATCTGTAAATCCATCGTGAAGCTCACACTTACTGTCAGAGAGGAAAACTTGAACTTCTTGTCTCAATTCATTCAAACAAGCAAGACAATTTCCTTTGGAAAGCCACCTTACTTCGGTGTGTCAAAGATGTTTATGCTTGCTACGCATTTCTTCACACAAGATTGCAAATAATCTGGAATTGCCTGCTTTTGATTTTATGAAATTAACAGTCTTCACTTCTTCTTGCAATACTATTTTTGTACCATCTGTACATTTCCTTGGTACTAGAGCCTCCCTGTGAAGAACACAGTAGATGAATTTTGCCTGTGGCGCAACATTCTTTATTTGGGAAAACACACCAATATGCTTGCCAGTCATAGCTCGTGCATCGTCAGTGCAAACTTCGACAAACTTCTCCCAGTCTACACCAAAAGCTGAGTTATAAAACCAGTGATGCGATTGCTGCTCCAATTGTGCCAAATCGTGTCGCCTGTTGCAATTTGCGCTAAAAGGTAAAATTTGGTGAAATTCTGCGCCAATCGTCAAAATTCCGAGAGAAACGTGTTTTCTTGTTGCCATTCCATTAATGGAATATCGCCCGAACTTCGTCATCGAATCACTGGAGATAATTTTTCAGCCTATCACTGCAGGTGGTGGGGTAAAAGTGAGCCCTTATCGGCCAAGAACAATGGAATCTTTACTCCTGTAGAGCATATTTAGCTCGAGACGCAGGTGCATATCGTTGCTGTATGTGGTAATTGCATGTGCTTGGAATCTTATTGCCGATGTTCTTTCAAAAGTAGATGTTTCGTCATTGATAAGAAATACAGGCTTTTGTTTCTATATATTTATTATTTATACAGCTGTGTTTATGAAGATATTGATTTTGAAATACTACACTGGCGGAAAGTGAAAAAAGAACACCAAGAAGGAGACGTCTGATACCAACGAAATTTATACAGCATAATAACGGAATACAGAAGATAACGTGATCAAAACATTATGGCAAAATACAGCTGTATTTGCTGGTAAACTGAAAAATAACATTTCCATGTAACATGGTTAGTACGAGGTTGAACCGCCATGAACTGCGTCACACTGTGCAATTCTGGCATGGAGTCTGTCGTTACAGATGTTGGATGTAAGTTTGGGGTATTGAGTTCCAAGCATCCTCAATCTGGTCGGGTAAATCGGGGATGGTGGCGCAGTGGTCTAAGGCGCTGGCCTCTGATCATTCGTTCGTAAGGGGTCCGGGTTCGAATCCCGGTCAGGCATGGGTGTTGTGTTTGTCTTACGGCACTGGCTCTCTCCCTTCCCTGGAACCAGTGACCCTAAAATAGGGACGGGCGACTGCTTATAGCCCATTGAGTTGCTCACGGTGGTCGTTAAACCTCCAATTAAAAAAAAAAAAAAAAAAAAAAAAAAATAAATAAATCGGGGATGGCCGTGGACTCCAGATAAGTCGTTGTCCCATAAATTCCCACACGTGCTCAATGGGGGACAAATCCGGTGAACTTGCAGGCCATGGAAAATGTCTAACACCCTGAAGTACATGTTGCGTTGCACGTGCCGTGTGTGGGCGTGCGTTATCTTGCTGGAAAACACCGCGATGGACCGACCTTACAAATGGCACAACAACGGGCTGAATGATGTTGTTGATGTAGGAGGTGCTGTTTAACGTACCCGGTACAAACACTAGTTGTGTACGGGAGCGATAGCTGATCGCTTCCCACACCAGGAGACCAGGTGTAGGCCCTGTGTGTTGCTGGCAGATGCAAGAAGGGTGGAGATGCTCCCCTGTGCGTCTGCGAACACGCATACGGCCATCGGAGGCTCCCAAGCAGAATCTGCTTTCATCGCTGATCACGACAGATTGCCATTGCGTTCTCCAGTGCAGACGTTGGCGACACCACTGCAGCCGTTCCTGACGGTGGGCTGGAGTCAGAGGTACACATGCCAGAAACACACGTGCACGTAGTCCTGCATCCAGTAGACGGTTGCGGATTGTTCGCACATTCACCTCAGGTGCAATGGCAGCTCGGATTTGCGTCTCAGTGGATGTTCTGCTTGACAACGCCGCTCTTCTTGTGCAACATTCGGTCCGCTCATCAGTCCGTCTGTGACTCCTGGTTCCACGTCTTCTCGTGTGGGAATGTTCCTCGGACCATCTGCGCCACCATCGTACCACCACCGATACTTCCCGTCCAATTCGCTCCGCAATACGACAATACGACCACCCGGCCTCGCTCAAAGTCCGATAACTGCTGAAATCGTACACGTCTTCCATGTCAAGGCATTGCAGCTTCTTCAGGGTCTTCGCACGTGTCCGTACGCCGACGACTGATTACATTCACTTCATCGTACTCCTTAAATACCACCGACGATAATTTGCATATTATGCCGTGCTGTGGCGTAAGCGCTCATTGGTTGGTCCCGAAATTAACATCACACCTACGTAAACTCTACCCCATTAACATATGTAAATTTCATGATCGTTCGTCAATTCCTTCTTGGTGTTCTTTTTTCACTTTCCGCCAGTGTATTTAACAGGGTTGTTGCGCTACTGGGAAAACATGAAAACGACGAAAATTGTAAAATTTTCTCTCGTTTAGAACTTTTCGCGTCATTTTATGAATCAATAAAAACGGCAGAGAAACAACAGAAACTATACTCGTCAGCATTATTATTACCATTTTTTCGGCGTATAACACACACTTTTTTTCCTAAAATTTAGTGCTGATTTTCTACACAAAGACTTACACCGTCTTTGCACGATATGTTTAATTTAAAAAACGACAGATATTTACAAGATTAAAAACCCATTAGTACTTTCGGGTCGACAATCGACCCGTCTTCAGATGGAGGAGAGCCGCTGCTGCACATGTGCTCCCATATATATGTCCGAGTATGACGACGTACAAGGTATGGAATAGCGTTGCAAGGGTGTCACTCTGTTGCCTTCATTTCAATGCTAAATCACGAATCAGATCATGTCCATGTGGAAATATGATAAACAGGGTGCAATATATATATATTTGTTATAACTTACATATTTAACTAGAAATGTTATATAAGTTCATGGCTGTAATGAGTCTCCTCCAAATTCTGTGTAATTCAATTGGGGAATTATCGTTACAGCATTCGTCCCACAGGCCTCGATGCATAAACTTTCAGTTATATGCAACGAGTATACAGAGGCAGGTGTATGTAGCAACTTAATGTTTTCCCAATCCGGTTGGACAGTTCCTTGTGCTACACATCTGGCGAGTGCTGTGTTACTATGATTAACGCGAATGTCATATTTATGTTCCTGCATTCGAGTTTCAAGTCTATGTTTTGTAGAACCTACATAGTTGCTTACTTGTTCACCATTGGAGACATCTATTATTGGTATATTATATACACCCCATTTACACAAATTATCAGGCGGTTCCCTATCTTTTCTGATAAGTGAGAATAGATTTCTGGATCTAATGCCAAAATGAGTATCATATTTCATACATGCACGTGTCAGTACATTAATAATGCTTGGGTACTGCTCTATTGTACCAACAAAACGCTTTGCTGTTCTTTGGTCAAACATGTAGATCTATCGTATAAGATTCTTCGATAGATTCGGTTGATCAATTTCATTGAAAATTTGACCCAATTAGTGGTCTTGATCAAAATTTCAGCCCGTTTTTTTAAGATTTTGCAAAATTCGTTTTTGCAAATTTTTTTTTTTTATGCACAGTTCTGATTCAATATAACCAAAATGAGCAAAATTGCATCTAAAAACATTGTCGCACCAAAAGCACATTGCTGATACTCGAAACCCCAATCAGGTAAAGTTTACACAAAAACAACTGGACTGCAAGGAAAATTGTTAAACAACAGCAAACATTTTACGCAAAATGTTATATATCGTGAAATCTTTTGAAAAACAAATAAATAGCGTATAATGAATCCGGCGTCTTTGATTTGCTTTCAATCTTGCTTCAATTAAAAATTTCACCCTGTCCTGGGACTGGCAACATCCCCTATATTTTAGAATTTATTTAAAGTTTAGAAACAACCGTTTTAGGACGGTTGCGTTGCACTGTTTTTACTGGTCAAATTCGGTAATCTCTACCATTTCTCAAGTTTTCCTCCGTTTCCGCGGACCGGCGGAAACCTTGTGACGGACCGGTTGTGTTTGGGAAACACTGCACTAGACTGCTATCGCACTCACCTCCTTTGAGCTACAAATCTGAAAGCTCTCACTAAAACAAATTACAATGAACTGTAGAACGTGGCCAGCAAAAGAATCTTTCTTCCTAGAAAAAGACAGAGTGATAAGGTAAGAAGAGTTTTCTGAAAATTGCATTACTCGTTAAGTATTGTATGGCTGGTACGTCTTTAGAACCTGAATATTTCAACAATGAATCATTGAAAATGACATTTCCTATGATCCTATCTTATTTGTTTAAACGATAGCTATTTTTTTTAAATTTTGGATAAATTACATTAATATTTGCCATTAGCACGCATTTCGACGAGGTGCGTGAGTTATATTTTGTCGCTTCAATTCAATCAACTTCAATTTGATCTGGCAATGTAAATTAATATAGCATAATTTTAAATCTCTTTATATTTTCATGATAACAGCTTATAAACTCGTGAATATAATAATATTCCTTAGTACCACCATGCTTTATTAAGCAACATGAGAAAATGAAAAAAAAATAAAAAAAAATGTGGTTCTCTAAGTGTTTCATACTAATTTTACTGTTCCTGTTTTTTTTTTTTTTTTTTTGGTTTTTTTTTCTTCAAAAAAAGCAGTTGTCCTAAAATTTTGGGAAAAAAAAATCCTAAAATTCCTACTTAGTTTAAAATTTCTCATTGGACTGCTGCACGCCCTGCTTACGGCACTGGCTCTCTCCCTTCCTTGGAATCAGTGACCCTAAATTAGGGACGGGCGACTGCTTATAGCCTATCAAGTTGCTTATTGTGGTTGTTAAATCCACAATCTAAAAAAAAAAAGGGGGTGGGCGGTGGTGAAATATATGTAAGTAAGGAAACGTCAAAAAGTGCAATATAAATTTTGAATGTATCTTTACAGTTAATTGGCTAAACTCCTGGAAAAAAAAAAAAAAAAAAAAGACTGCATTAACTTAAACCATCCTTATGCATTACATGGTTTTTACTGATGAAAGCTTTACGTTAATCTTTTCCTGATGCTGAACTCCCAACATCTGACCATAAAACAGAAATTATTGCTCAGCTTAAAAAATGTTAAATGATACAATCAGGGTTCCCACGCTACCTGGAGAACCGGGAAATCAGGAAATTGTCAGGGAAAAAAATATTGGCTCAAAAAGTCAGGGAAAACATGAATTTTCATAAAAAAATCAGGGAATTTTGGGAGTTTCTAAAATAAAATACTTTTTCCTCTATGTTTGATCTTTCTCTGTATTTAACATTTTGTTTAGTTCACTCCCAAGGACCGAACTGTAGGTTAAAGGGTAAGGGGGTGAAACTAATGTATTTGACAGAGTTCTCCGTCATTGAGCACTAGAAAAGGAATTCATTGCAGCCACGTGGGGAGGAAACCCCTACGGTGGCTACTAGGAAATGAAAAGGGTGTGTAGTGTTGGAGTGAGAGTGGAGCCAGAGTGGAGCCTGTGGAGGGGTTATGGTGGCTACTAGGAAATGAAAAGGGTGTGTAGTGTTGGAGTGAGAGTGGAGCCTGTGGAGGGGTTACGATGGCAGAGATGCCAAGTACTACCGATCCTCCGTAGTTTCTACGGATATCATGTTCAAACTACGGACTTACGGAGAAGGTTTAAAAACTACGGATTTTTCCCAAAAATCTCGGATGTTTCCGGAAAACTTTTTTTTTAAAATCATTTGTAAAAAAAAAAAAAAAAAAAAAAAAGGCAAGCATAGTCAAATGTAGTGATTCTTGCGGTAACGTCACGAAGCCATCGCACAGCAAGCATGTTTGGCTGGCCGACAAGCAAGCGGAAATGTTGCAGCGGAGATCGTTCTGTATGATCACGTGACTTTGTACCTGGCTTGCCGTGGGATGGCATTCGTAATGCACGACGTCTGTTAACTTTGAGAAAACCTTAACCGCGTCCTGAACTAATGTAAGTTTTTTTTTTTTATTTTTATATGTAGAGGATTTTAGGAAGGAAGTGTCTGACCCCAGGTCTCAAACAACTCTTAGAAATAGGAAGCTAGGAGATTTGGGCTTGAGTGCCCGATAGGAAAGTGGCACGGAAGCGAAGTAGAAAGGTGGAGGAAGCCTCCCATATTTATTACGGGGGGGTAGCCGGGGTCCGACGCACGGCAGATATTTAGTGGATCGAGTGTTCGTACCTGCCTGGGATCGAACCTGAGGTCCTTTCCATGGCAATCACGAACGCTGCCCACTAGGCCACCCGCGGCCCACTAACGTAAGTTGTCTGAGGACGGCGGTAGACTAGAGTTGATTCCACATTTTCTGTTCTTGTTGTTGAATTGAAAGTTGATTAGTTGTGGTGTGACGTGAATTGCTGTAGTTATGAAGCGTGCTTCAGTGGCTTCCAGTTCCAGTGGTGTAAAAAAAAATAAAAAAATTTGCAGCAGTACAAGGAATGTTATTCGTTGGAATTTCCATGTTTACAGCGGTCGCGTGTTTCCGTGAATCGTGTTTTTTTGCTGAAATGTAATTTAAATAGTAATATTAATTGCTATTGCATATTTGTTTCACCAAAGTAAAGAGCGGGCGGGATATCGGGAAAAAAGAAGAAGAAAAACGCTCTGAGCAAATAGTCATCAGATCGAAGGAAAAAAATTGTGAATCAAAGAAATCCTGAATGCTTGTTTTTTCTGGCAGAGCACATAACTAAGATACCAGGATGTGTGGACGCTGTTGTTGCTTGTTTTATGTTACCTCCACGGGAGTTTGTTCTTCGCACGCAGTATATTCTGCCCAGAGCAAGAGAAAATCTCTCCATGTGTCTTTGGCAACCAGCCAAAGAAAACTTCTAGCAGCAGTAGCTGCTCACTGCTGCTGTGGTGAGACGTTTTTTAGCTGCTGGGTGTGTGCGCCAGTTGTGACCTATTTTCCCACGCTCCTGGATGTCGGCAGAAAGCTTAAATTGTTTACGTTACTTTGACAGATTTGCGAAGTGCAGTTCCTTTTTTTCTCTTGTAAAAATGTTCTGCTGAACAAAGGGATGTTTTATTTTATCTTGTCAGATTCACAAGAACTTTCTTTCTTCCTTAATAGTTTGTTTTAAAGATTGTTTTCCCCAGATATTCTTCGTTTGTAATCTTTTAATTTCAGTTTTTAATTTTTTTTTTTTTGTGATGAATTTGCTTCATTATTCATTTGCGTTTTAAGTTGGGACATTATACTTCCCGCGTCGCGTCGTAGTAGAAAATTTCTATTGTGTTAATGAAACGTTGCATGGATTTTTGTGATTTATTTTATTTGCATTGCCTTTTTATTTTATCCTTTTTTTCCAGAATTGATTTATTTATTCAATTTAAAATACCTTTGTGATTAGTTTTATTCGTATCATAAGCATTTAATGCTAATTTTCTATTTATCTGCATAATAAAGCTATGAAACCTTTCAAAGTTAATTTATCTGTCTTTGCTCCCATTGTGTTTGTCGTGTACGAATTTACTTGCAATAGCGTCGCGTAAATGGCCACCTGTCTCTACTAATATTCTTGGATCTAAAAAGCAAAAAAGTTGTCAAAAATTCGAGGAGAGTTATTCGCAAGAATTTCTGTGTCTAAAATCGTCTCGGGTATCCGAAAACCATGGGTTTTGTTTACCGTGTGCTGTTGATTTTTCAATCGCACATGGCGGAAAAGACTATTGCGGTCAGCATTTTCACTCTAAAAAACAGGAGGAATAACCATAAGTGTGTGGTATCACACTTATGACACACTTATGACATAACATATTTATTAACATATCATATTTACTAAAAGGTGGAGTTGAAATGGTATGTATTTTTTGTGTATTTACTCAAGTTTTTTTTCCCCCATTTTAAGGGGACTTAAATATGTTGCAAAATTTATCCAAGTATTGTCCCCGATCGAGATTAACATGTTGCTAAAAATGTAGTAGTGTATTCTGGGAAATACGCATGCTACCCTGCAAATTTTAATGTGGAAACTTGACTTCACTACGGAAGAACTACGGGCACCGCACATATAGACTACTGATGACTTCCTTCAGATGTTGGCATCTCTGCGATGGAGTGACCAAAGCACTTCCTGCCCCCTTCATGCCTTTGACTGCCAGACTGGGGATGAAAATGGTAAAAACTAACTTTTTCTATTCTTCATGAAACTGGCTAAAATTTTTACATACACCATAATTGGTTAACAGAAGCTGACCTCTAAAATTTCGCGTGAATCGGTAAAGAACTTTTGAAATTATCCTTTAAAAATTTTAATGGGATAAATCTTCAATGTAGCGCTCTTACTGAGGGTTTCTGGTGAGCTTTGCCGTGCCTCAGTGCGTTTTAGGCTGGGAGAGCTTACTGGTGAAGGGTCACTAAACAGGCTTTGAGCGGTCGCAATGACTGCGTGTGCCAACAGGAGCCAACTGAGTTATTGCCTTCTTTAACGTTCCAAGACTCTTTTCGGAGTAAATGTTTATGTTTCACTGAATATGTTGCAGAATGCTTTTCATTCTTTTTTTTACTGCTATTTAGAAAGAAGATGAAGTGTTTGTATTCTATTTTTCCTCCCTCTTTTCTCTGCAAGAAAAGATATCGCTTCAATGTTTGACTTTTAAGTTGGTGTGCTAAATATTTCAATGACTACATGTATTCCTTTTCAAATTTTTTTATTTTGATATTTATTATAACCGCATAATAAAGTTATGAATTCACTCTCCGCGAGAAACGTGCTGCAGGATGACGAGCTTGAAATTATTTTTTTTAAGCTTTTATCCGATTCGCTTGAAATTTAAGGGGTCCGTTCCTGTTAGTGATTTATGGAGTTGATTAAAGGTTCAGTCAGTTTGTCAGTTTTGTGAAAAATCCGCAAAAACATATTTTCAACATTTTTTATTGCAGTCTCAGAACCCCATGTCAGATACTTTGTTATCAAACCAAAGCCTCTGGCCAATGCGAAAAGAGGGACTCCTGCTGGCGAGCATGCCTTTACCGCGATCAGAGAGTTTCTGCCAATCCCCCCACGTCACCCCCATACAGCCAGCCACGTGGTGCCTGCCTGCCGGTATTTGCTCCTTGCATAGAGTTTTCGACGGCGAAATGAGAGGTCTGCAAGGTTTCTGACTTGTGCAATTATGACTTCCAAGAAAACTCTATTTAATGTGGATTGGCTTGAAGAAAAACTTAACCCACAGTGGTCAGAATGGCTGTTACCTGTTCAGGATGACCCATACAAAGCAAGATGTAAAGTTTGTTTAAGAAGTTTCAACTTGAGCAATATGGGCCGCCAAGCGATTTTGAGCCATGAACGAAGTGCTAAACACATAAAAGCTTTAAGCCAGGTTTCTGCTTCTCATGCTGTGGCAATTTTTTTTACATTGGATACTGCACCACTTCAAAGGGATTGTTCAGAAAAACAAAGTAGAACTTTAGGCAGTATGGCTGCTGCTCCTGATTTGATACCGTCCATGCCATATTCAGCAGATTTTGTAGCAAAGCAGAGTGGATCTTCATCCACTGTATCTCCTACTAATATTTCAATGTTGAACATCACTAGTTTTATGACAAAAGAGTGCATTTTAAGAGCAGAAGTAATTTCGGCCATGAAGCTTGCAATGTCAAATTCTTCATACAACTCTTTTAAAGATGTTAGTGTGCCGCCCCTGTGGCGCAGTGGTCTAAGCGATGGCCTCTGATCACTCGTCCGAGATGGGTCCGGGTTCGAAGTATTTGTCTTACGGCACTGGCTCTCTCCCTTCCCTGGAACCAGTGGCCCTAAATTAGGGACGGGCGACTGCTTATAGCCTATTGAGTTGCTCACGGTGGTCGTTAAACCATCAAAAAAAAAAAAAAAAGAAAAAAAGATGTTAGTGATGTATTCCAGCATATGTTTATGGACAGTGATATAGCAAAAAAGGTCAGTCTTGGTGCAACAAAAATGTCATATATAATTTGTTTTGGGCTTGCGCGATATTTTTTTAAATGCATATTATCAGAGATATCAGGTACTGAATGTGTCATATGCTTTGATGAAGCCCTTAATAAAGTAGCTCAGAAAGGGCAGATGGATTTGATTGTTAGATTTTGGTCTAAGTCATTGAACCAGGTATGTACATGTTATTTGAATTCAGTATTTCTTGGCCATGCAAGAGCATCTGATCTCATTGAAAAGTTCCGCGAAGGAGTTTCAGAACTAGATTCAAATAAACTGTTGCAAATTTCAATGGATGGGCCCTATGTTAATCATAAATTTCTGCGAGTTATAAGGGAAGATTTGTTGGCAGAAAATGGATGTGATCTACTTGATCTGGGTTCATGTGGACTGCATGTGGTTCATGGAGCCTTTCGGAGAGGCCATGATGCTACTGACTGGAATTTGAATGATATCTTCACAGCTTTCTATCAGTTGTTCAAAAATAGCCCTGCACGGTGAGCTCATTTTGTATTGCTAACAGGATGTGAAATTTTCCCTCGTAAGTTCTGCCAAGTCAGGTGGGTCGAAAATGTTGCTGTGGGAGAGCGGGCCATCAGATTTTTATCACCATAAAAAAGTACGCTGAAGAGACAAATACCTTGCCAAAAACTTCAACATGTGCATGTGTTGCAGTAGCATGTAAAGATAACCTAATCCTTTCAAAGTTTGCATTTTTTTCATCAGTAGCTAATGTTTTGGAACCATTTTTGAAAAAATTCCAAACAGCTGATCCTGTGATTCCATTTCTGTATGACAGTTTATGTGATCTTGTCCGGCAGTTGATGTCTAGATTTATAAGGAAAGAGGTGATGGAGGAATGTGCAATTCCAGAAAGCGACTGCTTATAGCCCATTGAGTTGCTCACGGTGGTCGTTAAACCTCCAATCAAAAAAAAAAAAAAAAAAAAAAAAAAAAAAAAATCCAGAAAAATTGTTTAAGCTTGACGTAAGTGATAAGGTTAACCACTGTAAACTGCAAAATGTAGACATTGGTATTGTTGCTCATAGATATTTGATGAAAAGTAAAACTTCAGAAATTCAGAAAAAGGAATTCAGAGCAGAATGCATGAAATTTTTAGTGGCAACCACACAGAAAATAGTAAAACGAGGTCCCACAAACTTTTTTGCTATCAAAGCAGTTTCAAGTCTGAATCCTAAGCTCATAAAGTCAAATTCAATAATTTGTGAAAAAAGAATGCATTTGCTGTTGCATATATTGCACGAAAAAAACCCAGAATATTTTCTGTTTCAGCAGATCGAGCAAAAACAGCAATTTCAACAGTTGTGTAGCAGAGCAAAAACTGAACTGAAGGATGTGTTTTCTGCATTCTCAGAAAATAACCGCCTGGGTGCATTCTATTCTTCTTTACTTCAGGATAAAGAACATTTCAAGGAACTGTGGGTGGTTGTTAAATTGGTTCTTACTTTATCGCATGGAAATGCGGCTGTTGAAAGTGGTTTTTCAATTAATAAAGATATGTTGGTTGAGAATCTTCATGAAAAGTCACTTATTTCATTGCGAACAGTGTATGATGCCATAAAGTCGCATAATGGAGTAGTTTCAGTGCCCTAACTGCAGAATTACTGCAGTATGTGAGGATGTCTCGATCAAGATATCAGCAGGCATTAGCAGTTCAAAGAGAAAAGAAAAATAAAGAGATAAAACTCGTGAAAAAAAATTGCAAGGTGTCTGATCAGATAAGTATTTTAGTGCAAAAGAAAAGAAAGTTGTCTCATGAGGTTCTTTTGGAGACAGGAAAAATTGACCAGCTAATTCAGGAATTGTCGAAATTGATGTAACTGTGCATAAAACTAACTAGATTTCAGTGACTTCTTCTAGTATTCAGTGTAAAATTTATTGCAAGGAAGCAGTGACTTATTTTTGTTTCACTTTACGGTGTAGTTATGTGTTTACAAAAAAATCTGCCCAGATTTTTTTGTTAGCCAGTTAGATCTCAATGTTTTTAGAGTTGCCTTTGAACCTGTCAGTCAGTTATTTTCATATGAGAAAAAAAAAAAAAAAACCCTCTGGGTACAGATAACTTAAAAACAGCAGTATTTCATCAATCAATTAGGTATGTTGATTATTCAGCAGGATAAGCCAAGACCATGCTGGTATGTGCAGAAAATTTATTTCTCTTTGCTGTTCACCAATTTGTATTCCATATTTTTAAAATAAGAATGTAAACTTCTAAAACAAATTATATAATTCAGTAACTTGGGATAGGTATAATTGTAAGTATGTGCAGCATGTAATATGTTTTAGAATCTTATGAATATCACTGTCTTGCATGTCAAAACACTGCATTACAAGAGTTAAAGCTAGTTCAATATCCTGTTATGGAATTGCTTATTCACAAGTTTCTGCTCAGCTAACTAAAACAATATTTTAATATCTTGCATGCAAATCTGGGGTAGTATCTAATTAGCCAGTATTTTTTTCTCATTAGATGTTGCTAAGCATATTTTCAAAATGCCGTTGCAAACACCTGGAATTTTACTCAAAACCACCTGGAAAACCTGGAAAAGTCAGGGAATTTGATTACACTAACTGAGTGGGGAACCCTGTACAAAGTAAAGAGCTTAAAAGTTGCAAATTCGTACTGTACCACTAAAATGTTGAAGTTTTATGAACTTGCCGGATGAATTCAGTATTTCAAATTACATGGCAAGAAAGGTAAAAACCATTTCCCAAACCTAAAGCTAAGAAAAAGATTTACTGTCGTGATTGCGTTGGGCAGGCCTGGGAAATAAGATTGTTGCAGTAAAAACAGCAGTAGCTGGAAAAAAAAAAAAAAAAAAAAAAAAAAGAGGGGATGGGGGGATATCATTGAAATACGTTTCTGACTGATGAATCCTACCATTTAAATCGGCTATTTAACCCTAAAACTTTTTCACCTTTCATTACGTCATATTGAGGCCATTTTTGGTGACGGTGTATTTGATTTTAATATTTTATAAATAATGATCCCATTGCGCTCCCAACTCGACAGTTGGCATACTTGTAAACAAAACTATAACGATGCCATATAATTTTTTTAAGAATTTTAAAGTACATTTTTTTTTAATTATTTAAGGTCAACCTAATTTTTTGTTCAGCACATGATTTAAAAGCTCATATAAAATGCTATAAAAAGACACTAATTTCAACTTTCTAGCCCAATTAGGTAACGAGATGTAACTATTCAAAGTTTGTACGGAGGTCACAATTTTCTAATTTTCCAGGTCATGTAATTCGAAACCCTGTAAGTGAACAGGGCTAAAATTTGGGATTTATGCCTAAGTCTACATGCCTAACAATGACACCAAATTTCAAGGAAATCAAAAGGGGTGTGGTGTGAGCCGTGTTGATTTGACATGGAATGATTAACCCAGAAGCAGAATCACATTGTTTCTTTTATCAGTTTGTGCGTAACAAATTTGTCTGCAACAAACTGACACATAACCACAAACCACCTACACTGACTTGTCACCATGTGACTTTTTTTCTGTTCCCGTGATGCAGATGAAAGTTCACTGCTGTGGAAACATTCTAGCCAGTAAGACAGCGGTGACAAAACAATAAGCTAAATTTCAGAAAGGGCCTTCCAGAGCTACTCCAGAGACCTTAAGAAATGCTGGTAACACCATGTCAATACTAGGAACAGATGTGTGAAAACTCCGGATTTTCAGCCCTGCCTCCTGTCCTTCGGACGAATGTCAAATTCTCTTGATTTTAACCATGAATTACCCGTTAAGATGGTCGAAATTTCATCAACCACCACGATTTCAAACTGCCTGTGAAATCTTTTTCTTTCTGTGTCGATGCAAGGTGGCATTACAGTCATCAGTTTCATACTTTTCCTCTCCTCCTATGTGCAAAAAGAAAGCCACCACGGTGGCGCAGTGGTGTAAGCACTGGCTTCCGACCAATTGCCCGAGATGCGTCGGAAAAAATTTGCTTTAAAAATATTTCTCCCAGTCCGATTGTCATATGACGCTTTCAGCAAAGAGCTCACCCGCTCTGGCACTAGAATGCTGGGGAAGGTCAGTAATTTATTGAGAGCTGCCCTGCCTTCTCCTTGCAGTTCAGTCTTTCAACTCCATGCCTCAACAGAGCCGCACACATTCTAAGTGATGATAAACAGTTGAGTTGCTGCAAATTCACTTAACAATAAAAAGTAGTAGTTACAGTTGGCCTCTTCTTGTAACGAAAGGCGACGTTAGTATGATGCTTTTTGTCATCTTCGCCTTTGCGCACAACCTAAAGAAGAAAATAAAACAGTTGTCTGCTATTTTATTTGAAAAAAAAACAACCACATGCCGGCCATTGTATGTTTTCATTATCTTGCAGAATCGACGTAGCTGAAAACGAATTTCAGTAGGAACAAGGGGTTGTTGATTTTTGCGGGTTTTTTTTCTTTCTAGAACTTTTAGCAGACCAATAATACTACTTCTGGAAAATTGTTCCTACATCTGGAAAATGTTGGTAAAAAAAAATTAGCCACAATTACAAATTCTACGCATTCTTTGGGACCCACATTTTATTTCGGATTTTTTTAACAACTTGCCATTTGGCAAAAGTAAAATTCGTGAGAATTAGCGGAAGAACGAAAACAGCCAGCAATGCACAGTCCCTCAAGATTATGTAAATATACAAATTCCCTGATTAATTTATTAAACCTTTCAGCTCTTTTAATCAATATTGAAACAGTTGAAATTTAAAATTTGAAAACTAACAAACTTACATTTAATGAAAGCACACTGAATAATTATACTCTACTAAAAGTCGTACATCTGCTTCAATAATTGTTTAAAAAGTAAAAAAATAATTGTTCAAGAGTAGTCATCACACAGTTCCTGTGTTTTGAAAAATAAAAACCGTTCTGGTGTTCTGAGCAGACTTAAAATGCATTGTCTTTGTTTAGTTCCATTATGATAAAATTTAGTTGAAAATGTTAAAATTTAATTCTGTCAGCACTTGATTAAAAAAATGCTTTCAAAGAGCATAAATTAAAGTGTCAAACAATGTAAATTAATTTATTTTTTATTTGCTTATGTAAAAATAAATATTCATTATCTCTAGATTTTTTATTTTTTAAAGGACCCAGAATATCTATCTCACCAAGTACCCACTTTTTAAAAATCTGTGAGTCCCTAGGATCCAGCTTGATAATATTGCAATGGCAGCTCCGCTGTAAAAATTTCCCTATTTTCAGATTTTGAAGGTTGGCATGTCTTGTTACTGGTGAATTGTTTTTATGTTTCATTGAAACACTGATGTAATTGTAACTGAAAATGTGTATGAAGTTGTATCAGTGTTCAGTTTGACAAGTAATCTGTGTTCTTTTCTATTTTGTTTCTGTTTGTAGTGTTTTCAGATGTAAAAGTGTAGTGAATAATTTGCTCATTGACTGGAGATTTTATGGCATGGAGGAGATAGAGAGTAATGTTTAGGGGGAATGAGCTACTGATTCCTTTAATATGAATTTCGATATCGTTGTTTAAATCAGGCAAAGGGAAAGCTTTATCATTCTACCTTCACTGGCTCTTTCAGTGACATGTACCTTATTCTGGAACTGTACATTTTGTCATTTTATCCATCTCAACAAATCTAGAAAATATGTATTTCTGACATTTAAACAAATAGGCATTGATTTCTGATAAGCAGAACTTCACAGTTTCACTATCACTGTGAGATGCATATGAGCTCAACCCATGCATTTGGAACAGAAGATGTATTAGGCCCTATTGTACATGGCATGTAATCAGATTTGAAACTTTTTGTTATGATCTTGTACGTGTTATACTGTATAATTTTTAACCCACTTTTTGTACTTGTGTCTTTGTTCTCATTATTTCTCTTTTGCACCTTGCTCTTACATTTTGGAAATAAGTGTGTTTGGGTGTGATTACTGATAAAATGGGAAAATTTGGTGAGGAGGAAGCCCTGTGTCAGCTGTACAAAAATAGTAAGAAAGAGGGTTGGGCTAACAAGAATACTAACTTTTTGTTATGGCAGTGAGTGTCAGATGTCAAGTAAAGGTCTCTTTAAGCTGTTAGAGGCTGCTGACAAGAGAGTGGTAAGAGGAATTATCTGGGGTAAATAGGGAAATGTGGTGGCAGAACAGTATTAGTAAAGTAGGCATTAAAACAGAGACAAGTACTTCTTTGGCAGGGGAAAACATTGGGATGGTTACTGAGGTGGTTTGGACACGTGATGTATTGCATAAGAAATGAGAACCCAAACAGATGTTATGTTGTGTGGCTTCTAGCTGTAGATCTAGGACAGTGTGGGCTGAAAGTATTTATGTGCTGCCAAGTTTTTCATTACCCATAAAATCGACATAAATTCTGCTCATTTTACAGTTATTTTACAGACCCCCTTCCCTCTCCTCCTCCAGATTGGTTAGTACCATGTTGACATCGCCTAAAAGATTTCGTAGGAAGAATAACTGGCTCGCTGTACGCCCACACCTGTATAATTGGATTTACCTGAACAGTTTCTCCCATTTCTTCTTCCCTTACAAATAGTGGGAAACAGATCTCTGAGAAGAAATAATTCACAAATACATAGAAAGCAATACAAATGTCATTGTTGGCACAAATGTGCCGCATTTTCACTGTTTGCAATGTAACATGTGATCAGAAAACTTGAAAATTACACCACCTTAAAGCGGGAATCAGACCCGCATCTCTCTATTTCCATTTGAGCGTACTATCGATTACACCACCTAGCTTAATGAAGTTTTAAGCAACTAAAGCTAAGCAGATGTAGCTTAGAAATGTGAGAAAATGTAGCCCGTAAGTAAAGGCCAAAATTGGGTCAAACCCGGAACAAATTAGGTAAAAGCTGAATTTTTGCAGTCTGGTAGAACTCATTGGGCTTAGCATTTTCACAAAAGTCCCCGCCCCTCCCCCGCTTGCTTCCTCCCCTACGCCCCCATAAAGGAGGGGAAATGAGGTCTAATACTAATCCACTTCTAACTCCCGAAATAATTGGCGTACAGCGATAATTTTTTTTTTAATTTATTCCTCTTGATATGGTCTATAAATTTTGTTCTGTTCATTTTTACTATATCTCCAATAGTTTTGCAGCAATTTGCGAAAACCCGCAAAATAGCACATTTTTCTCTCGTAATTTTTCCGATAAATTCCAATTACCGCTTCAGAGCCAAAATTTCTGAAAAAGGCTCCGAATAAAAGTTGTAGCAAATTTTATAACCTTTACAACAACATATTATTTGTCTTACAGCAATATATAGTTTCGCTTACACTGTATCTAAACCATGTCAGCCTTAAGGTGGTTCCACCTAAAATTTCTGCTTTATGTTTCCAATGCATAGATGCCAACTAGTACGGATTTTCCGTAATTTTACGGATTTTTGGTTGCTGTTACGGAAGTACCGCTGAAATTACGGAAAATCGCCATTTGATTTAATTTTCTGAATTAGAAAGCAAATTTTCATCAACTTAAAAATTTTTGTTTGTTCTTCAAGTTTTTCTGGGGGAAAAAAATGAAATGCTACATTCAGGGTTGCCAGACCTGCGCCAATTGCGGCAGCCCGTGCCAAAACGTTGTTTGTGCGCCATTCTGCTAAAAAAAATCGCCATTTCTACGAAATCGTTTTCGAAGGATGAAATTCCGTCGGAGGACGGAATTTCATCCTTCGAAAACGACGGAAAGTAGACGAAGGTAAGTTTTATCTGGTAATCGTAATTTTTTCTCGCGATGTTTCCTCTACCCAGTTATGTTAGATATCATTTTATTCCATAAATATTTGTATTTCAGCTTGAAAATGTTGGATAAATTTCCGAAAACTGAAGTCAATTCAGCTTGAAAATGTTGGATAAATTTCCGAAAACTGAAGGCTTGAAAAACCGTTATTTCAAGCCATGTTTCCCGATTCAGCGATCGCAAAAAAATATTCGTGTGGAAGAACCAAGTCTACTGCACTAATTCAGCACAAGGCTAGTGTTTCTACAAGTAACATCGTATCTGAAGCTAAAAAAATCCTTTTATCTATGGACGGATGATGCTCAAGCAAATAAACTGTATCCCATTACAATAACATATTTTGACGAAAAAATAGGGAAAAGTTCAACTGTTTTGTTATCATTGGTTGAATCAAGTAATAATAAAGGTGAAGGAATATTCAACGTTTTGAACAAGTTTGTTTAAAAAAATATCTCGTGGAGCAACTGTGTGTCATTTTACTGTGACAGTGCTAACACTATGATAGGTCAAGTAAAAGGTGTTGTTTCTCACATAAAGTAGGTTCAGCCTGCAATCATAGTGCAGCGATGTTCATGCCATTTAGTAAATTTAGCTGCACAGAAATCTGCTACTCAACTGAAAGGATTTAATGTTGAGCAGTTTCTGATACAGTTGTACTTTTTTTTGGAGAAAAGTTCAAAGAGGAAACACAATCTAAAACTGAGTCAAGCTGTTTGTGGTACTAAACCACACAAAATTCCAAAGCATGTCAATACTCGCTGGTTATCACTTTTGGAATCCATTGACAGAATTTTAGAACAGTGGGAGGCTCTAGAACATTATTTCAGTGACAATGAAGAAGCTAATTCACAGTATAAGAACCTTGCAAGTATGATTGGAAATCCTTCATCTAAACTTTGTCGTTTTTTTTATCTGCTACTCTTCCTTTGTTTACATCTGTTAACGTGTCCTTGTAGCAGGAAGCTCCGCTTTGTGCATGTATTAAAAAGGAAACTTCATAGTCTTATCTGAATTGCTTATACGATTTATCAAGCCATCAGCATTTGATGTGACAGCAACATCTCTTGCAGATGGAAATTTTGGAAGAAGGAGAAATCAAAAGAAAACTGTGATCTCGTAACTGGGTCAAAAGCGAGATCTTATATAGGCACAACTGCAGATCTGAGTGAAGACACAGTGGCTACTTTTTATTCTGAAGTAAAGGAATTTTACAAGGCAGGCTGCAATTACATTTTAAGAAAATTTCCACTTAATGATGAATTTCTGAGTCATGCGGAAATTGCAGATGTAGCATTAAGGCAAAGTGTTTCTTTTGCATCAGTCCAATATATGTGTTCCCTGTTTCCAGTTTTGAAACCAGAAGAATCTGACAAGGTGGAATCTGTATTTGCTCACTACCAGTTTGAAAATTTTAACTGTGCTGTTACTTCTGAGAGAATGGATGAAGTGTGGCACAGAATTTCTTTAATGAAAAATGAAAGTAGCCAGTTAAAGTATGAATCATTAAGCAAAATTATGAAAATGATTTTAATAGTCCCTCATAGCAATGCAAGTACAGAAAGAATTTTCTATATTGTGAAAAAAAAACAAAAAACATGAATGAATTCAGACCTAATTTAAGTACTCATGTGCTGTCTTCTTTATTAGTAGAAAAAATAAACAGCATTGCACACAGTGAACTATGCTATCAGAAGAAGTTTTCGCAAATTGAACTAAGGAAGACCAAAATGGCAACTACAGCCAGTTTATCATAATAATTTGGCCAACATTCCAAGGAATAATTTTTCTTTACGTCTGGAGGTAATTTATTATATTTTTCTGGTAAACAGTATTTTAAATTTTCCCACTAGCAAATTATTTTTTATTGTATTATTATTATTATTATTATTATTATTATTATTATTATTATTATTATTATTATTATTTTGTTAATAGTTCTGACAGATTAAAATTTGTTGCAGTGTTAAATACCCAAATTTGCCGCTGTAGACTGGATTACTGAAAATTACTGGGAAAAAAAAATTGTTACTGAAAATTACTGAAAAATGAACATGTTGGTTACTGAAAACTACTTTTAGAGGTTGGCATCTATGCCAATGGTAAAACTTCTTTACATATTTTCTTCTCAATTAATGTATTCCCAAGGATGAAAATTCGCACATCGATAAAACTAACTTTAAGTTATAGTATGAGATACCCAATACTTGCTAAAACATAGCCATAATTTAGAAATCCAACATTTGTTTGTCTACTGACGCCACTAATGTACAGGTCGTGCCGTATATTAACAGGTCTGAACATTACTAAAAAAATGATCGATTTTTAATATAATTATGGTTATGTTTTAGCAAGAATTTACTATCCCATGCTATAACTTAAAGTAAGTTTTATCGATGTGCAAATTTTCATCCTTGGGAATACATAAATTGCGAAGATAATGTGTAAAGAAGTTTTACCATTGGAAACATAAGGCAGAGATTTTAGTTGGAACCACTTTAAGCACTTCTGTTATGAAGAATTTGTCGCGGGAAGAACATAGTGCTGATAGAGAGATAAGAGGCATTGACTCACGCAATTTGTTTATTTATTTGACACATGGGGAGAATAAAATGCATTCTTAAAACTTCCCCACTGTCTGCACATATACCACAAAAGCAAATAGAATTAGGTAATCGGATAGGCAAGATGTCCGCACGGGAGGTTCGCTGAGACAACGAACGAAATGTAATTTGATCGTTTTTTAGCCTCTAAAAAGTTAACCAAATTCTTAATGCATTCCCGTATTGGTTTACCTAACAGAATAAAAATGGACAAATGCATGATTTGCGATAACCATCTCTGTGAGGGAGAATCAGTAGTTGTCACCAAAGGTTTAAAAAGGATAATTGATTCTAGCCAGAAAAGAAAAGACAGTTTGCATGAAAAATTAGAGAATGTTACTTCTATTATGGTTCACCAGACTTGCCGGCGGAATTACACGCGAGAAAGTAGTATTAAGGCTTCACATGTTGCAAGTATTTCGTTAGCATCAACGTCTTCAAATCCACTATTACGAAGTTTTCAACAAACTTTTGACTTTAAAAATGAGTGCTTATTCTGTGAAAAGGAAGCCACTCTGAATATTAAGCTTTCTCTGAAATAAGAAAAGCGGTCCATATGGTATCGACTCTAGAAATGAGAGATAAAATTTTAACTTTCTGCGAACACCATAACGATAAATGGGGGGGGGTGTGAAGTCGAAAATTCTCGGGGTTATTGACCTAGTAGCAGTTAAAGCAAAATATCATTCAGAGTGCTACAGAAAATTCAGAAAAATAAAGCTCTTTAGAGCACCTGGTCGGCCGCAAGATCAGAGCACTGAAACTGCTTTCTCATTCTTGTGCGACTATATTGAGAAAACAGATGAATGCCAATACACCCTAAAGGACTTACAAAATATGAAAGATCATGACCTTTCTACAACCATTACTGATAAATATTTGAAGCAGCGAATGTTACAACATTTCGGAGACAGGATAGTAATAACAAATATTTCTGGGAAGAATATTGTGTGTATGACAGATGCTAATCATAAATTGCTGACTGATCAATGGTACAATGAGAGAAAGAAGGATAAGGTTTGTGAACGAAGAAGAGTTGTTGAAGCAGCAGCAGAAATTATTAGGGAGGACATACAGAAAATGATTTACGACACTACTAAATATCCAGGAGGGTGGATTAAATGTTGTTCCGGAAACTCTGCAAATATTTACAGACATGGTTACAAAAAAAAAAAAAAAAAAAAAAAAAAAAAGGCTGGGTGATGGCAGCACATCTGGGATTATTCGCAAACGAACTGTAATAAACCATGCTATAATATCTGCTGTAAGACCTAGATCTTTTTTGTCAGCTGTTCAAATCAGTGTTGTGTTGTATTTATGTCGTAGATATGGTTCCAAACATTTAGTTGAATTGTTATCATCGACGGGTATGTGTTCTCATACTACGAAGCAGAACAATATCAAAATTCTGTAATTAGTGGAGGGTTACCTTCTGTGAGTAATGAAGCCTTTATTCAGTACGTGTTTGATAATGCAGATGTAAACGTACGCACTTTAGATGGATTAAACACTTTTCGTGCAATGGGAAGAATTCAATGCATTACACCAACCACCTGAAGGTTGATGTTTCTCACCAACCACGAAGGTTGACACGAAGGTTGACGTTTCTCGACTACAGTCTGGAAACATTTCTAAACCTCAGGTAAGCATACGGCATCGGGCTTATCCTAAGAAAAGGCTGTTCGGCTTACAGAACATAACAGTTCAAGATCTGAGTAACATAAGAATGACAGGTAGTACGCAAGCATCGTTAAAGACTGTTTCCGTTAAATTGTCTGTATCTAAGTGGCTTTTTCAAAGCCTCAACCCGGCTGGAGTGGCTTTATCAATGTCATCATGGGCCAGTTAGAAGGCTGTGAAAGTAGTTACATTTTAGCTATACCCTTCATCGATATTGATCCAGGAAACCCTTCTATTTACACTGCACTATGTTTTGCAGCAGAACAATGTAAAAAGAGGAAGCAGTCATGTATTGTTACTTTTGATCAACCGCTTTTTCTCAGAGCATCTGAGATGGTTGCAGTAGCAGACGCTGGCAGCGACATGTTAAAAATAATTTTACGATTGGGGGGCTTTCATTTATTGATGTCATATATGGGCTCCATTGGACGAATTATGGAGGGCAGTGGTTTAGAACAACTGTGGGAAACAGTTTACGGCCACTTGTCTGTTACCCACATGCTAACAGAACATGCCTACGCAAGAGCTATAAGAGCTCACACACTAACTGTGGCATCTCTAATGATAATCTTGAGTGAAGAATATCCCCAGGTGAAAGCTAATTTCTCCGACGAAATTGGCGTCATCTACAATAAAGTAATTGAAGGGAAAATAACCCCAAATGAAGCATGTGAAAATTAGTTTTTCAAAAGGGCATTATGCGATTTTTCGAGGTTTTTGGAAGAAATCAAGTTCAAGTCGTACATCGAAGTTATGGCTGAATTTCATTGCAGAAATTGATATTATGCTGAAATTTATTTTAGCTGAACGTACTGGGGACTGGCAGTTGCACTTAAGCAATGTCATCGAAATGCTTCCATATTTTCATGCTGCTGGTCATCTACCATATGCAAAGTCAGCCCATTTATATGCCCAGCAAATGCTTAATTTGAAGTTGAAGTTAACACAAAGAGAATATGCGATGTTCACTTCTAAGGGTTTCTTCACAGTGAGACGAAAAGGCAAATTCTTTTCTGGAATATGGACTGATATGTGCATTGAGCAATCGCTTATGCGTTCTATAAAGTCAGTTGTGGTTTAAGCCATGGAAGAGGTATAACTGATAACGTGCTATCAAAATGGGTCTTAGGTATATAACCAGAAATATATATGCGAGAATTTCAGCTGTCTACCTGTACGATAAAACACCGTACTATAAGTTGCAAATTAAAATCACTTTATTTACAATTTAAAAGTAGGTTAAAAAAACAGACTAGCGCTTTCGGGGATCACGTTGTCCTTATCTACGGGTCCAAAGCACCACAGTGACACAATAGAGGCAGTCATTATATACAGATTAAACCCCCCCCCCCCCCCGTACACCACATCACCAACATTTTTAGTGATGCCAACATTTACACAGAAAAAGGTGTACATGTTAATAACAGTTGATATTACAGTAAGTATAAAAAATTGCAAATGACACTAGGCAAGAAGTGCAGATTAGCCATTGGACAAAGTCTCTGTCGGGGCAACCAATCCATGCCAAGGTCCCGGTACATATGCGGGCAAGTCCAAATTACAACATCTGTCACCATAAGCAAGAATATACAGGCTTTCGGAAAGGAAAACAGTACTTCTATTGAGATTGGTTTCCAGAATTTTCACATTTTCCTAAGCCGGTGAGTAACCGCCCAGTGTGACAGCTAACGTAAAGGCAGTATGATTAGTGCCAACTCGAAGCATGTACTGGTGTTCTCTCAGGCGGGTCTTAAATGCCCCACCATTTTTAGAAATCAGTGAAGCAGTACAAGACTTCATTGGTAGTCCATCTTTATCGCTCACTGAGCAGCATGTTGAATTAAGAGAAAGTCGGCAGGCTAGAGATGCACATGATATTTCCAAATTTGCACACTGGTTGAGAGAACACAATCCTTTCACGAAACAATCTGGAGACCTTGTGTGTCTATCTTCTGGCTTGGTATCTGATGTAACTGTCACTTGTGATACAGCTTATGAGATAGGATCAGCAATTATGAAAAATCAAGTTGGAGGAAGCTTCAGGGACATTAAATTACACACAAAAGACATGGTTTTAACTCAAGCTGCTGGCAGAATGGGATTGAAAGTTAGATCTGAAGCAGTTTCAATAAGTACACAACAATTGTTCAACAGAGTTATTTGTGTTTGTGACAGTCCTTTGAAATTGAAATCATACTTCAGATATGAACTAGCATCTCGTCCACCATCTTTATTTGACGAAGTGTCACTGCGAAAAGGTACAGAATCCTCCATAACTAAATCTTTCGTTGGTGGTATTGTTGAACAGGAGGATATACCTACTGGTGCAGCTGTTATAATAGATGGTGGTTATCTCCTTCATTCAGTAACTTGGCCTAAGTGCACAACATTTGATCAAATTCTGAAAATTATATATCTCATGTACTTTCCCATTATGGTACAAATTGCTACGTTGTCTTTGATGGATACCCTGAAACGCCCAGCAACAAAGCAGGAAGAACAAACAAGAATATCTGCTAAAAGGATGTCAGCGAACATTATATTTACAAATAACATGGAGTGCACCACAGCGCAGACTGATTTTCTGTCCAATCCCCACAATAAGAAAAGAATGATTGCAGCATTAAAAAAAAAATTCCTCTCTGCCACTAATATCACGGTTCTCACGGCTAATAACGATGCTGATGTAGATATAGTTCAAACCTCTATAGAAATGTTGAAACTAAACCCTACTGTAGTCACCGTAGGTACGGATACAGACCTTATCGTCTTATTAATTGCACTGGCGCCAGAAGAAACAAAATCTTTGTACTTTCTCAAACCGGGCACTGCTGCAATACCTCCAATATTTTACAGCATTGAAAAACTGATATCTATTTACAGCCATGTACGCAAATGTCTGTTATTCACGCATACAATTACAGGGTGTGATACAACGTCTGCAATTTACGGACTTGGGAAACAAAAGGCAGTTAACCTGATATAAAATTCTCAGGAGGCTCAGTCACAAGCAACGGTTTTCAACCGCATTAATGCTTCAAAAGAAGAAATCTTTCAAAATGGAGAAAGCTTCCTTTTGGATTTATATGGTTTGAGCAAACACAGTAATTTAGATGATGCCAAAATTTTTTATTACAAAAAAATCAATTGCTAAACTATCACTGAGATCAAACTTTGAATTGGGAAAACTTCCACCTACAGTAGCAGCAGCTCGACGGCATTTATTGCGGGTATACCTTCAAGTTTAAATGTGGTCAGGGAACAAACTTGACCCCCAACTGGGGATGGAAGTTAGAGGGAGGAAGACTAAAGCCAATTGCGACTACTTTACCAGGGGCACCAGATGAACTTTTGTGTTTAATTTCATTCAACTGTAAGAAAGAATGTATGATTTTCTGCAGCTGCCGAAAAGCCGGATTCTCATGTTCTGCTATGTGTGGACGTTGCAGTGGACTGTCATGCACAAACAAGCCTGATATGAGTGACGACATTGATATTGATTTATGATAATTCTGCTACAACTGTGCGATATTCAAAAGAACCACAGATGCAATGTGAGACAAATATATATATCATTTTAAAAGTTATAAATTTAATCATCACCACTTTTATTTGTAGCCTTTTCTTTTTTAATTACAGTTTTACGAAATTTTAATCTTAGTTCATTTAAGAAATTTGAAAATGAAAATGTTTTTTTTTATTATTATTTTGAAATTGTAGAAACAGCACCAGTGCATGGAACTAAATTCTTACTTTATAAGCATTGTATAAAGAAGAAAAAATGACAGTCATATTTCAATTCAACAATTTGTTTGCACATAATAATCATTAATCCCACCCCTTGAGGGGGGGGTTAGTTGGTTGTGAAGCAAACAGGCAAGAGTTGGTGACTTTTTTGCAGGTGCGAAGCTGAGTTTTCTTTCCTTTTTTTATTTTTTACCTATCGTTGAAAATTATACTCCCCGCAAAATTATTGCATGTTTTGCCCGATTTTTTGTCATTTTGTGGCTACAATGCATTCGCAGTTTCGGTACCACAGAAGGTAAACTACAAAGCGTATTAAGACAAATAATATATCGTTGTAAAGGTTATGAAGTTTGCTACAACTTTTATTCCGAACCTTTTTCGGAAATTTTGGCTCTGTGAAGCGGTAATTGCAATTATTGGGTAAAATGTTGAGAAAAAAGGTGCTATTTTGCGGAGTTTCAAAAATTGCAGCAAAACTATAGGAGATATAGTAAAAATGAATGGAACAAAATTTATAGACCATATCAAGAGGAATAAATTAAAAAAAAATTATCGCTGTACGCCAATTATTTCGGGAGTTACGAGTGGATTAGTATTAGACAAAATTTTCCCCCTTTATGGGTGTGTGTGTGTGTGTGTGGGGGGGGGACTTTTGTGTGAAAATGCTAAGCCCGATGAGTTCTACCAGCCTGCAAAAATTCAGCTTTTACCTAATTTGTTCTGGGTCAAGTCCTTTATTTACTGGGCTAATGTTCAGATTTTTGCTCGTCAAAGCAGCAATGCTTCCTTGTAGCATCAGATTGCTTCAACAAAGACATTCTTCTTCCCTGATCGTCTTGGCTTATGACTATTGAGAAAGACTCTATAACAATGCTGCAGAATTTGGATTAGCAATGACTACTAAAAAGTTAAAGAGAGAGAGAAAAAAGAGTTAACCTTGCATAAGATTAAAATTATGTTCTTGAAAGGTTTTCTAACATATTACACAAAAATTTACTGTCAAAACCTCTGTTAAATTTAAGTGAAAGGTTTTCACAATATGCCACTATAATTTGCAATTACAAATAAGTTTTATCTGTTTATATAGCATAATGGTAATGTGCTAAATAAAATGTCACTTACAAAACTTCTGTAAGACTGAAATATACTGTTAAATGTTTGTACTGCAGCATATACTTTGCACTCAATAAGTTGATTTCTAAGGGAGTGCTAAAATATTTCACATAGTTTGCACAGCCCTTGAAAGTCCTTAAAAAGTACTTGATTTTTTTCCCCAGTGATTTTCAAGGCCTTTAAAGCCCTTAAAAATGATGCTGATTCTTGAAAAGTCCTTAATTTTTATGTCCCATTTTTTTTTATTACGATCATATGTAAATGCAGTATTTCCTGCTGCGTTTTTAAAGTGTACTCGATTGTGCGATGTATGTTTGCATGACCCAACAAACGGGAGTGAATGACGGAGCAGCGCCAACAGCCGAGGGATTCATTTTGCGGGATTCATTCTGCACATACTGTTGGAACTTGAACTTAGCAGCTGCTGGCGACTGACTGTTTGTATGAATGACACATGAACTGCGACTAAAGTACGCCAGTGATATCATCAGTCTCGTGTATGTTAATTAAAAGCGCTCACAAGCGCTATGGATAAATGATAGGATTGTTTATGTCGCATAACTTGTAATCAATTATATCAGGAATACTGATCTTTTGGTTCTTACTTAAAGTCTGCATCTTGCCTCGTACGTTCAGGGAGCAGAGTTTTTAGGTTTTCTTTTTCTCACTTTGACCTACCTTGGGGAACATCTTCACCCTCACACTTTTCTTTTTCCAGATGGAAGGTGCGTTGAACCACTTAACTAACTCGCAATCGTCTGCTTAATGTCCATGTTCATACATACAGGATCCCACGTATGCAAGAGCACTGACTCTTTCAAACAACAACAAAAACGTCATAAACTGATTCTTCTACTACTAGGGGGGGCAATCCCACTCCAAAATGTCACTGCGCAAGCGTTAAGCAATGGAAGCAGCTTTTATCTAACCAACTTTATTTTGGTTCCAGTTGTAATTGTTCACAGCAATAACGAAAGTTTGACATTGATAATTACTGGATGAAAAACATTGTATGAAAAATATCGTGGCTCAACTGCTGAATGGTGATTTTACAATTTGATAATTAAATGTTACATTAGTTTTCCTTTTATATCGAAGGTACGCTTTCCTTCAGAAAACCTTATGAGTTTGTGATGCACACGCAAACCACGTACGCGTGGCTTGCCAGTTGTTTGGTTTCAGAAATAATGTATTTTCATCTGAATGCCATGAATCTCTAAAATCATGCTGCTAAAAACCAACCAAAGAACAAACAGTAATTACATATTATTTATTCTTCCTAAGTGTATATTCTGAAGCATTCAGTAACAATAGCAACGCCGCCCCGGTGGTGCAGTGGTCAAAGCGATGGCCTCTGATCGTTCGTCCGAACGGGGCCCGGGTTCAAATCCCGGTGAGGCATGGATGTTGTGTTTGTCTTACGGCACTGGCTCTCTCCCTTCCCTGGAACCAGTGACCCTAAATTAGGGACGGGCGACTGCTTATAGCCCATTGAGTTGCTCACGGTGGTCGTTAAACCTCCAATAAAAAACAACAATAGCAAGTTCTTGGACGCGGCAGCATCCTATTCGTGTTACAGCGAAGCAAATGCATTGAGAAGAAAATCCCTGATATTAATGTGTTATGCTTAAAATATTGCAGGTCATGTAGTTTCCAATAAATCATGGGTAGTATAATTGTTTTCCCATTTATCTCACTGTAGGAACGACAGAAATGCTAATTAACAGTCATAAGAAAAGCAGTAAAATGTCAACAAACCTGAAATATATTTTTTCATAGTTCATAAAATTATGGTGATTCAGTTATATAAACATAACTTAAAGCACAGCATGAACTTTAAACAATTAAAAATGTTATCATTAGCTACTCCAAAACCTGAGTTCTGCTCCAAAAGGCAAATTTTCTCCCTCCAAAACCCAACGTTTCTGCTCCAAATTGCATATTTTCCCGTTCCAAGAATTGCTCCGAAACATGGTAGGGGCACTAACATCCCTGACATTTCCAATTTCACCACTTACTTCCAGATGCTCCCTAAGTATTGTGATGAATCCATATTTGCTTCCGATCACGGCAAATGTGCACCATCAGATAACACTAAAGCTGTTTTTTGCAAGTTGATCTTCATTGTATTCAAAGTTTTAGTAACACTTTCAAGGATATCAGATACACACATTCCATCTTGCAATCTACAAATTGTGAGCTGTTTTTTGATTTTCATACCAGATGATACCATTCAAACACAGATGACTAACTGAGCTGTATCAGAAATATCGGTCAATTCATCAAATGCTAAAGATTAGTTTTTTTTTTGTTTATTCTCTCTCTCTCTCTCTCTCTCTCTCTCTCTCTCTCTCTCTCTCTCTCTCTCTCTCTCTCTCTCTCTCTCTCTCTCTCTCTCTCCAATTGACCAGTGAGTTATGTCTGCATATATTTGGATATATCCAGCATTGTGGGAAGAATGGTTTGGTGACTTAATGGCAGGTTCTTCTTGATTGCTATGATTTGTCTTTCATTTTTCTTCAAAAATTTCCATTGAAATTTCAAGAACAGAAAACAATTTCTTTCACAATTTTTCCACCAGAAAAGGGTTTGTTCTTATGGGCTAAAATCCAGGCGATTTTGCTGGCAGCTAATGTCACATGTTCATCACAGACAAGAACTGTTTAAGATTATGCTGTTGTTTCAAGATTTTTAATTTCAAATGTTCAGTATCATTGGCCTGAGAATGAGTATCACATCTAAATTTTCAGTCACAATCATTGTAATGTCTTTGAAAGTGTTTCTCCTAATTGTCTGCCTTAATTTCACTGAATGACAAGTTGCGCAAAAGACACTGGCTTGTTTACCTGCACTACAGCAAATCAAGATTTCAAATATCTTGGAATTTTTTACTTTCTTCCTTCCTTTGAGAAACTTAGTGTTATCTGATTCTTCTGATTTAGTGCTGTTGATGAGGTAACTGCAGGATTTGCTGCTAGTTCAGTTTGTTTTCTGATAACAAATGTGCCCATAATGAAATATAATATAAACACAGAAAATGAGGCCATCACAAATTAGTACATCAAAGCAAGAAATTTTGACATTTAAAGGCAACTTGCCTTTTTGAGGTGCGTTTCCTTCTTGTAACATTTCGCAAACATTGGGTGGGAAGTTCATGCAACGTCTCGCAGAGCCAGTGGAGGTTTATTCAGCACTTCTTCTGTAGGTTTATATGTGTATCCCTGCCAGTCAAGAACGTCAGTATTACTTACGCAGGATTGTTCATTTTGATTTTTTTTTGTCCTTGAGTTTATCTTCATTTTGAACACATTTCTTTTTTTCTTTTAATACTATACACTATATACAAGGCTTAAAATACAAACTCCTCATAAAATTTCCTAATTTCCTAATACAGCAACAATTCTCAACTCATATTATCCAGGCCACATACATTGACTCATACAAAATTCTACAACACAAACATTACCCATACAATAATTCCTGAACAAAAACACACATAAACCACATAAATTGCCAATTCAACCCTAAAATTCCTTTCCACAATATATACACACTTATTGCTCCTAACTCAATCCATTTGCGTACGCCTGTATCGTAATTCTTCGTTTATGCACTTAATACCATTCACGTTGGTTCTTTTACTGACCTGCGTTCTCACTTAGCCCTACCGCTCGCCACACCTTGCCTCAAGTGCTTTCAAAAACTGGCTCTCCAGTCATCCTCAGGAAGCTCTCTCAAATCCGTCTACTCTGCAGCCGCAGAGCAAGTGAGTAAACCTGTCGGTGCCTGGGCTCGCCTCGATGTCTACGGTATTCCTCTACTTTGGCTCCCTCTGTTGTTCAATTCAGTCTTTTTTCTTTTGTTGCTTTGGTTTTGATGCTCAATTTTTATTAATTCTTTCCACTGGTCGTTAAGGTTAAGATCATTGATATTACATACTTTATCTCTTCTTTTTTTTTTTTTTTTCCAGTTAAAACTGATTGAACAGTACGTACGTAAATCTCTTTGTCTTACAACATTTAATAATTTTAAATTCGTCAAATTTAGGGTATTCCTGATCTTCTAAACAATATTGAATCAAGGCTGTCTTCTTTTTTTTTTTTTTTTTTTCTTTGCCAGTTTCTTATATGTTGTAAGCGGTATTTCAGTTTGTTTTGTGTGCTTTCAATGTAAGATTTAGGTGAATTTCTGGTGATTGGAATTTCATATACACCTCACAGTTTGTGTGGCTTTTAAAAATACTATTGTCTGCAGATGGAAAAACTCAGGGAATTTACATACATACATACATACATATACACACATCACTAAGTTGTTCTCTGAGATTCAGAGGTTAGCTCCACAAAGAGAAGACAAACTACCAGATCATTTTTATCTGATTATTTACTTAGTGTTGCCATATCAAACTCCTCCACTTGCAGTGATCTTGGCACACAATTCAAGCTTCACCGACATCCATCACACGGTGCACACAAGGTCTTCTGTAGTTCATACTCATTATCTTTTTCTCATGCAGACACTCCTGAATCTTATCCTCCCATGACTTCCTTGACCTTCCTCTGCTTTTCCTTCCTGCCACTTGGGCTGAAATTTTTTCTTAGTAAGCATCTCATCACTCATTCTTTCAACATGCCCAAACCACCAAAGCATATTAGTCTTCACCTTGCTAACAACATTTTGCTTCACATTACACAACTCCAACACATCTTCATTTCTCACACGATCAGAACATGCCCGCCCCCCGTAAGTAACGCATTTCTCCAGCACACAGACTACTCCTATGTTTCTTCAGCCATGCGTGACTCCCTTGAGAACCCATCATTCCTGTGAAAACCTCTCATAGCAGCTATGACTTTCAATGAAGAATTCGCTCTTCTACTAATTTCACCATCCAATTTGTTCTCTCTGTCAAACATGCTTCCTAAATTCACAAACTCATTCAGCTGGTCCATCACGGTGCCATTTAGACTTATGCTACATTCAGTACTACCAGTTCTTAGCCCAAAAACCATGACTTTGGTTTTTCCCTTATTAATACTCAGTTTTAATTGCATGCAAACTTCGTACATTCTGGACAGCATACTCACTCTGTAACTCACTTTTGCTCTCTGCCAACAGGACAGTGTCATCAGCATAGCAATCTGCACACACGCATATCACCAAGACATAAACCAGCATTATCTATTTTGGCATCATGCATATGCATGCATCCATGCAACTCAGGGAATTTAATTTGGCAAAATGAGTGGTAACCCCAAATAACCGATAATCTGGATATTTTCCCTGATTTATATCTATGACTTATCACGGTCAGCAAAAAGCAAAGACTTTTTTTCATATTATATGCCTTCCAAAGTACTTTTTACTGTAATCAGTGTGCTTTTAATAGTACCTCAAGAAAAACATCCCACTTCCTCATTTCTGTGAAAGATAGTTTTTATATTGGAACATAATGCCAATATTCACTTTTTTAACATTCTTCACGCTTTGACTCCTTTTTGAAAAATGTGTAACAGATTCACGTTTAAATACATATGTTTTTTACCAAAATACATATTTTTGGTAAAAATAATTAAATCTGATAGTTTCTTAGACATGGTTAAAAACCCCTAAACTGCAAAACAGGCAGCAGCACATAAAAAAAAAAAAAAAACATGAATGAAACCCATAAAATTTCTTATTTGATCATTTTTGGGGATTCCAAGTTTTAGCTCAATTTTCTTAAATCAACTTTTGCTTATATATATCCCATTGAGACGATCAACGGATTTTTTGACATAATTTCATGTGATGCTGAATGTTCCAGGAAACAGGAAAAAACTGATGTGGACATCAGTAGTGTTTTGCGCTATGTTACTGAACTAGAGTTGGCTGTTTTAAAATCTACAGACAAAGGGGCAAATTGTTCCTTTTTTAAGGAATTTTTGTTTCAAAATGATGACATACCATTAACATTCAAGGTCACCAAATGAGCACAGCATGTGATCAACGAAGATGTATTGCATATTGATGAAGATATACGATTAGGTTTTACAGAAAATAGCATTGATTTATTCAAAAAGTTTCATAAAAACTTGAAAAAAATATTTAATGTCCATACATCTGTTTTCTGCAAATATGTGTCTGCTCTTTAGATGAGGTGCTGTTTCCCAAATCTTCTGGAGGCCTAAACAATCATGGTAATGATACATACATACATACATACATACATACATGCATATCACTAAGCTGTTCTCTGAAATTCAGAGGTTAGCTCCAAAAAGAAATACAAACTTCCAGATATTTTTACTTATTGTTGTCATATCAAACTTCTGTTTTTAACTGCTGACCAATAACTGAAATATGCAAAGTTTTAAGGTTTAACTCTGATCATGATTTGGAATAGTGGCTTCAACTCAAGAAGATCGCATTAGTGTGAATCCTAACCGAATTTCGTCTATTTCAGATGATTTGTTACACAAATTAGAGAATTCAGATAATCTAAAGCCATTTGAAATCACGAGAGATCTAGTAACTGTGCTTTTAATGGTACTGCAGTTGAATGCTCATGTGGAATGTCTTTGGTCAGCAGTTAGAAACACATTAGGTGAAAGAAGCCTTCTAATGAAAAAGAACACACTTGAAAGTCGCATTAGGATCAAAACATCGTGAACAGAAATTAATTTTGACCCTGAAGATGCGATAAAACTATGGTGGGAGGATAGCGTGAAATCTCGCCGACCAAACTACAAATATTAATTTATGTATTTTATTACTTGAGTTTCAACTTTTAAGCATACTATAATTTAAATACACAAAATAAAGCACACTGATATTACAGTAAGCAATTTTGTAGAAATAATAGTGTAAACAAAGAAAGGTAACTTGATCACGCTAGTTACGTTAACTAAAACTTTTACCAAAAGTTCGTAAGTTGGAAGCTTTCGACCTTATCTTAGGTCTTCATCACGCCAATGGAGGACTAAAATTGTTGCCAGATTCTACATTTGAATTTTTCCTATTTTTGTTGCCAAAACTTAGAATTGATCTCCAGATCAACGGAATGTAGAGAGGAGATTCGGAGTTGCAAGTCATTGAGTTGAAAAAAATTTCTATGCTTTCACGGTAACGGAGGGCAAAACGATTGTCAAACGAAGCAATTCGTTTTGCTTCGTTCCAGTGGGGAACTGCAGATGTGTCTTCCATTGTCAAAATAGACAAGGCAGTGTTGGGATTGCCTTTCGAAACATCTTTTCTGTGTTCTAAAATTCTATGGCTAATGCTCCTGTATGTGCTTCCAATGTATAAGTTATCCCCAGTAGAAGAAGAGATAGGAATGCAGTAAACTCCTGGGAGGTTCAGGCTTTCAACTTTGTCCCTATCCCTTTGTAGAAGTTTCAAGATGTTTGGGGTAGATTTAATGGCAAGATGGTAACCAAAACTTCTAAAAAGGATCTGTAACTTATAAGCATAGGAAGGATGGTAGGGAACCGAACCACAGAATTTCAGGTCTTCTTTCTTGTGAGGAAGGAGGCATTCGATTTTCGAATGGTTTTCAAATTTCTTTATGAGGGAGTTAACTGTAACAGCAGGGAAACCATGAGAGAGGGCTATTGTAGAAATTTTGGAGAGTTCTTCTTGAAGAGAGAGTTGGTTGTTGCAAATGATATGAGCCCTGTGGATGTAGGACTTCAATGCTGCAAGCTTGTAGAGATGCAGGGTGCAAGATTTGTAGGGAATGATGTTGGTGGCTGCAGAAGGTTTTCGATAGACGGAACGAGTAATGGAGAGATCAGCGTTTCTGCAGATAGATACATCCAGGAAATCAATTTTGTGATTTACTTCCTTAGATATAGTGAGCTTAATGGAAGGAAATTTTTTCTGTAATGGAGTTGATCAGTTTCAGTAGCTCAGACTCGGAATGTGGCCAGCTAATGAAAATGTCGTCTACATATCTTAACCATAGGGAAGGTTGAAAAGGGTGTAGAGGAATTATGGAACCTTCAATATGTTGCATGTAGATTTCAGCAAGCAGAGGGGAAAGAGGTGAGCCCATGGGGAGACCAGATTGTTGCCTATACACAATTTTGTTGAAAACAAAACAACTGTGTTGATGAATAGTGTGGAAACAATCATAAAGATCTTTGATAAGAGGACCGGGGGGTTCAAAATGAAGAATCAATTTCTTCATGAGGAGCATGTAGGAATCAAAATATGGTACAGAGGGAAACAAAGATTCTACATCAAGAGTATACAGATTATCACAAGGGGGAAAGGAATTAGGAAGGTTGTGGATGAAGTTTGAAGTAGAGACAACTGTATGAGGATGGTTGGCTGCCAGGGATTTGCATTTGAGGACCAATCTCTTTTCAAGGTTTACTGCTGGAGAAAAAGAATATTCCACTAAAGGTCTGATGGGGTTACCAGCTTTATGCAGTTTCACTTGCAGGAAGAGCCTGGGAGTTCTAAAGTAAGGAGGGGTGATATATCACCAAGGAAGGATTGAAGAGTTTCTTTCTTAGCTAATCTGTCAACTGAGTTTTTGAGTGAGTTGGTGGTGTCTGACTGTAAAGGGGTGCAGTTAGCAGATGTAAGAAAAGAAAGCACTTTTTGGTTTAGAGTTTCTTTACCAATGATGACTGGGCAACCAACTTTATCTGCTTTGCATACGGCTAGGTCATTTTCTTGAATAAATGACCTGAATTCTTTTAAACAAGAAGAAGAGTACTTGATTGGTACAGAATTTTGCTTGGATAGGATAACAGCAGCGTTGGCACGAAGAATAGGCTGCTGAACAGTCTCAGTTCTGTGGATGGCTGATTCTATAACAGAAACAGTTTGTGGAAGATTGATAGGAAGAGCAGGTGAAAATTTTGGGCCTAATGATAAGAATTTATCCAAGCTAGGAGGAATAGTGACAGAAGAAAGATTTACATACTTTGGCTTGTCAGTAGAGGCTGATGACGGAGATGTTGATCGACTTTTTTGCTTGGAGAGTAGAAAATTGAATTTCTTTGTATGGCGAGCATATTCTTTTACTTCTATTGTTGAGAGGGTTTGGTTGATGCGAACCATGAAAATATCCAGCAAAGCAGGATGAGTGGTAGCAGCCAGTGATTGGTAGCTAATGTAGCAGGAAAGTTCAGTTTTAGCAATGGAGGAACGCAGGTCACGGATAGCGGCAGATAGGAGGTTATGGCTGGTTTGCTGTAGTAACGCACGGCAACCGTCCTTTGAAGATGGGTTTGCAGATCTGAAAAGCTTGGGGAAGAATGCCAGAAGTCTTGCAGGAAACAAGAAAACGAAGGCTGCAAAGAGAACTAGTGACTTGAGTCCGAAGTTTCCGGAAGGAAATCCAATCTTTCGTCCAGTCCAAAATAAAATGCCCGGAAGTTGCGTAGCTTTGAAACACATGACGATTATGGGCAAAACACGTAACAATATTAACAAAGAAAGGTAACTTGATCACGCTAGTTACGTTAACTAAAACTTTTACCAAAAGTTCGTAAGTTGGAAGCTTTCGACCTTATCTTAGGTCTTCATCACGCCAATGGAGGACTAAAATTGTTGCCAGATTCTACATTTGAATTTTTCCTATTTTTGTTGCCAAAACTTAGAATTGATCTCCAGATCAACGGAATGTAGAGAGGAGATTCGGAGTTGCAAGTCATTGAGTTGAAAAAAATTTCTATGCTTTCACGGTAACGGAGGGCAAAACGATTGTCAAACGAAGCAATTCGTTTTGCTTCGTTCCAGTGGGGAACTGCAGATGTGTCTTCCATTGTCAAAATAGACAAGGCAGTGTTGGGATTGCCTTTCGAAACATCTTTTCTGTGTTCTAAAATTCTATGGCTAATGCTCCTGTATGTGCTTCCAATGTATAAGTTATCCCCAGTAGAAGAAGAGATAGGAATGCAGTAAACTCCTGGGAGGTTCAGGCTTTCAACTTTGTCCCTATCCCTTTGTAGAAGTTTCAAGATGTTTGGGGTAGATTTAATGGCAAGATGGTAACCAAAACTTCTAAAAAGGATCTGTAACTTATAAGCATAGGAAGGATGGTAGGGAACCGAACCACAGAATTTCAGGTCTTCTTTCTTGTGAGGAAGGAGGCATTCGATTTTCGAATGGTTTTCAAATTTCTTTATGAGGGAGTTAACTGTAACAGCAGGGAAACCATGAGAGAGGGCTATTGTAGAAATTTTGGAGAGTTCTTCTTGAAGAGAGAGTTGGTTGTTGCAAATGATATGAGCCCTGTGGATGTAGGACTTCAATGCTGCAAGCTTGTAGAGATGCAGGGTGCAAGATTTGTAGGGAATGATGTTGGTGGTTGCAGAAGGTTTTCGATAGACGGAACGAGTAATGGAGAGATCAGCGTTTCTGCAGATAGATACATCCAGGAAATCAATTTTGTGATTTACTTCCTTAGATATAGTGAGCTTAATGGAAGGAAATTTTTCTGTAATGGAGTTGATCAGTTTCAGTAGCTCAGACTCGGAATGTGGCCAGCTAATGAAAATGTCGCCTACATATCTTAACCATAGGGAAGGTTGAAAAGGGTGTAGAGGAATTATGGAACCTTCAATATGTTGCATGTAGATTTCAGCAAGCAGAGGGGAAAGAGGTGAGCCCATGGGGGAGACCAGATTGTTGCCTATACACAATTTTGTTGAAAACAAAACAACTGTGTTGATGAATAGTGTGGAAACAATCATAAAGATCTTTGATAAGAGGACCGGGGTTCAAAATGAAGAATCAATTTCTTCTTCATGAGGAGCATGTAGGAATCAAAATATGGTACAGAGGGAAACAAGATTCTACATCAAGAGTATACAGATTATCACAAGGGGGAAAGGAATTAGAAGGTTGTGGATGAAGTTTGGAAGTAGAGACAACTGTATGAGGATGGTTGGCTGCCAGGGATTTGCATTTGAGGACCAATCTCTTTTCAAGGTTTACTGCTGGAGAAAAAGAATATTCCACTAAAGGTCTGATGGGGTTACCAGCTTTATGCAGTTTCACTTGCAGGAAGAGCCTGGGAGTTCTAAAGTAAGGAGGGGGTGATATATCACCAAGGAAGGATTGAAGAGTTTCTTTCTTAGCTAATCTGTCAACTGAGTTTTTGAGTGAGTTGGTGGTGTCTGACTGTAAAGGGGTGCAGTTAGCAGATGTAAGAAAAGAAAGCACTTTTTGGTTTAGAGTTTCTTTACCAATGATGACTGGGCAACCAACTTTATCTGCTTTGCATACGGCTAGGTCATTTTCTTGAATAAATGACCTGAATTCTTTTAAACAAGAAGAAGAGTACTTGATTGGTACAGAATTTTGCTTGGATAGGATAACAGCAGCGTTGGCACGAAGAATAGGCTGCTGAACAGTCTCAGTTCTGTGGATGGCTGATTCTATAACAGAAACAGTTTGTGGAAGATTGATAGGAAGAGCAGGTGAAAATTTTGGGCCTAATGATAAGAATTTATCCAAGCTAGGAGGAATAGTGACAGAAGAAAGATTTACATACTTTGGCTTGTCAGTAGAGGCTGATGACGGAGATGTTGATCGACTTTTTTGCTTGGAGAGTAGAAAATTGAATTTCTTTGTATGGCGAGCATATTCTTTTACTTCTATTGTTGAGAGGGTTTGGTTGATGCGAACCATGAAAATATCCAGCAAAGCAGGATGAGTGGTAGCAGCCAGTGATTGGTAGCTAATGTAGCAGGAAAGTTCAGTTTTAGCAATGGAGGAACGCAGGTCACGGATAGCGGCAGATAGGAGGTTATGGCTGGTTTGCTGTAGTAACGCACGGCACCGTCCTTTGAAGATGGGTTTGCAGATCTGAAAAGCTTGGGAAGAATGCCAGAAGTCTTGCAGGAAACAAGAAAACGAAGGCTGCAAAGAGAACTAGTGACTTGAGTCCGAAGTTTCCGGAAGGAAATCCAATCTTTCGTCCAGTCCAAAATAAAATGCCCGGAAGTTGCGTAGCTTTGAAACATGACGATTATGGGCAAAACACGTAACAATATTAACAAAGAAAGGTAACTTGATCACGCTAGTTACGTTAACTAAAACTTTTACCAAAAGTTCGTAAGTTGGAAGCTTTCGACCTTATCTTAGGTCTTCATCACGCCAATGGAGGACTAAAATTGTTGCCAGATTCTACATTTGAATTTTCCTATTTTTGTTGCCAAAACTTAGAATTGATCTCCAGATCAACGGAATGTAGAGGAGATTCGGAGTTGCAAGTCATTGAGTTGAAAAGAATTTCTATGCTTTCACGGTAACGGAGGGCAAAACGATTGTCAAACGAAGCAATTCGTTTTGCTTCGTTCCAGTGGGGAACTGCAGATGTGTCTTCCATTGTCAAAATAGACAAGGCAGTGTTGGGATTGCCTTTCGAAACATCTTTTCTGTGTTCTAAAATTCTATGGCTAATGCTCCTGTATGTGCTTCCAATGTATAAGTTATCCCCAGTAGAAGAAGAGATAGGAATGCAGTAAACTCCTGGGAGGTTCAGGCTTTCAACTTTGTCCCTATCCCTTTGTAGAAGTTTCAAGATGTTTGGGGTAGATTTAATGGCAAGATGGTAACCAAAACTTCTAAAAAGGATCTGTAACTTATAAGCATAGGAAGGATGGTAGGGAACCGAACCACAGAATTTCAGGTCTTCTTTTCTTGTGAGGAAGGAGGCATTCGATTTTCGAATGGTTTTCAAATTTCTTTATGAGGGAGTTAACTGTAACAGCAGGGAAACCATGAGAGAGGGCTATTGTAGAAATTTTGGAGAGTTCTTCTTGAAGAGAGAGTTGGTTGTTGCAAATGATATGAGCCCTGTGGATGTAGGACTTCAATGCTGCAAGCTTGTAGAGATGCAGGGTGCAAGATTTGTAGGGAATGATGTTGGTGGCTGCAGAAGGTTTTCGATAGACGGAACGAGTAATGGAGAGATCAGCGTTTCTGCAGATAGATACATCCAGGAAATCAATTTTGTGATTTACTTCCTTAGATATAGTGAGCTTAATGGAAGGAAATTTTTCTGTAATGGAGTTGATCAGTTTCAGTAGCTCAGACTCGGAATGTGGCCAGCTAATGAAAATGTCGTGACCTGCTATCCGTGACCTGCGTTCCTCCATTGCTAAAACTGAACTTTCCTGCTACATTAGCTACCAATCACTGGCTGCTACCACTCATCCTGCTTTGCTGGATATTTTCATGGTTCGCATCAACCAAACCCTCTCAACAATAGAAGTAAAAGAATATGCTCGCCATACAAAGAAATTCAATTTTCTACTCTCCAAGCAAAAAAGTCGATCAACATCTCCGTCATCAGCCTCTACTGACAAGCCAAAGTATGTAAATCTTTCTTCTGTCACTATTCCTCCTAGCTTGGATAAATTCTTATCATTAGGCCCAAAATTTTCACCTGCTCTTCCTATCAATCTTCCACAAACTGTTTCTGTTATAGAATCAGCCATCCACAGAACTGAGACTGTTCAGCAGCCTATTCTTCGTGCCAACGCTGCTGTTATCCTATCCAAGCAAAATTCTGTACCAATCAAGTACTCTTCTTCTTGTTTAAAAGAATTCAGGTCATTTATTCAAGAAAATGACCTAGCCGTATGCAAAGCAGATAAAGTTGGTTGCCCAGTCATCATTGGTAAAGAAACTCTAAACCAAAAAGTGCTTTCTTTTCTTACATCTGCTAACTGCACCCCTTTACAGTCAGACACCACCAACTCACTCAAAAACTCAGTTGACAGATTAGCTAAGAAAGAAACTCTTCAATCCTTCCTTGGTGATATATCACCCCCTCCTTACTTTAGAACTCCCAGGCTCTTCCTGCAAGTGAAACTGCATAAAGCTGGTAACCCCATCAGACCTTTAGTGGAATATTCTTTTTCTCCAGCAGTAAACCTTGAAAAGAGATTGGTCCTCAAATGCAAATCCCTGGCAGCCAACCATCCTCATACAGTTGTCTCTACTTCAAACTTCATCCACAACCTTCCTAATTCCTTTCCCCTTGTGATAATCTGTATACTCTTGATGTAGAATCTTTGTTTCCCTCTGTACCATATTTTGATTCCTACATGCTCCTCATGAAGAAATTGATTCTTCATTTTGAACCCCCGGTCCTCTCATCAAAGATCTTTATGATTGTTTCCACACTATTCATCAACACAGTTGTTTTGTTTTCAACAAAATTGTGTATAGGCAACAATCTGGTCTCCCCATGGGCTCACCTCTTTCCCCTCTGCTTGCTGAAATCTACATGCAACATATTGAAGGTTCCATAATTCCTCTACACCCTTTTCAACCTTCCCTATGGTTAAGATATGTAGACGACATTTTCATTAGCTGGCCACATTCCGAGTCTGAGCTACTGAAACTGATCAACTCCATTACAGAAAAATTTCCTTCCATTAAGCTCACTATATCTAAGGAAGTAAATCACAAAATTGATTTCCTGGATGTATCTATCTGCAGAAACGCTGATCTCTCCATTACTCGTTCCGTCTATCGAAAACCTTCTGCAGCCACCAACATCATTCCCTACAAATCTTGCACCCTGCATCTCTACAAGCTTGCAGCATTGAAGTCCTACATCCACAGGGCTCATATCATTTGCAACAACCAACTCTCTCTTCAAGAAGAACTCTCCAAAATTTCTACAATAGCCCTCTCTCATGGTTTCCCTGCTGTTACAGTTAACTCCCTCATAAAGAAATTTGAAAACCATTGAAATCGAATGCCTCCTTCCTCACAAGAAAGAAGACCTGAAATTCTGTGGTTCGGTTCCCTACCATCCTTCCTATGCTTATAAGTTACAGATCCTTTTTTAGAAGTTTTGGTTACCATCTTGCCATTAAATCTACCCCAAACATCTTGAAACTTCTACAAAGGGATAGGGACAAAGTTGAAAGCCTGAACCTCCCAGGAGTTTACTGCATTCCTATCTCTTCTTCTACTGGGGATAACTTATACATTGGAAGCACATACAGGAGCATTAGCCATAGAATTTTAGAACACAGAAAAGATGTTTCGAAAGGCAATCCCAACACTGCCTTGTCTATTTTGACAATGGAAGACACATCTGCAGTTCCCCACTGGAACGAAGCAAAACGAATTGCTTCGTTTGACAATCGTTTTGCCCTCCGTTACCGTGAAAGCATAAAAATTTTTTTTCAACTCAATGACTTGCAACTCCGAATCTCCTCTCTACATTCCGTTGATCTGGAGATCAATTCTAAGTTTTGGCAACAAAAATAGGAAAAATTCAAATGTAGAATCTGGCAACAATTTTAGTCCTCCATTGGCGTGATGAAGACCTAAGATAAGGTCGAAAGCTTCCAACTTACGAACTTTTGGTAAAAGTTTTAGTTAACGTAACTAGCGTGATCAAGTTACCTTTCTTTGTTAATATTGTTACGTGTTTTGCCCATAATCGTCATGTTTCAAAGCTACGCAACTTCCGGGCATTTTATTTTGGACTGGACGAAAGATTGGATTTCCTTCCGGAAACTTCGGACTCAAGTCACTAGTTCTCTTTGCAGCCTTCGTTTTCTTGTTTCCTGCAAGACTTCTGGCATTCTTCCCCAAGCTTTTCAGATCTGCAAACCCATCTTCAAAGGACGGTGCCGTGCGTTACTACAGCAAACCAGCCATAACCTCCTATCTGCCGCTATCCGTGACCTGCGTTCCTCCATTGCTAAAACTGAACTTTCCTGCTACATTAGCTACCAATCACTGGCTGCTACCACTCATCCTGCTTTGCTGGATATTTTCATGGTTCGCATCAACCAAACCCTCTCAACAATAGAAGTAAAAGAATATGCTCGCCATACAAAGAAATTCAATTTTCTACTCTCCAAGCAAAAAAGTCGATCAACATCTCCGTCATCAGCCTCTACTGACAAGCCAAAGTATGTAAATCTTTCTTCTGTCACTATTCCTCCTAGCTTGGATAAATTCTTATCATTAGGCCCAAAATTTTCACCTGCTCTTCCTATCAATCTTCCACAAACTGTTTCTGTTATAGAATCAGCCATCCACAGAACTGAGACTGTTCAGCAGCCTATTCTTCGTGCCAACGCTGCTGTTATCCTATCCAAGCAAAATTCTGTACCAATCAAGTACTCTTCTTCTTGTTTAAAAGAATTCAGGTCATTTATTCAAGAAAATGACCTAGCCGTATGCAAAGCAGATAAAGTTGGTTGCCCAGTCATCATTGGTAAAGAAACTCTAAACCAAAAAGTGCTTTCTTTTCTTACATCTGCTAACTGCACCCCTTTACAGTCAGACACCACCAACTCACTCAAAAACTCAGTTGACAGATTAGCTAAGAAAGAAACTCTTCAATCCTTCCTTGGTGATATATCACCCCCTCCTTACTTTAGAACTCCCAGGCTCTTCCTGCAAGTGAAACTGCATAAAGCTGGTAACCCCATCAGACCTTTAGTGGAATATTCTTTTTCTCCAGCAGTAAACCTTGAAAAGAGATTGGTCCTCAAATGCAAATCCCTGGCAGCCAACCATCCTCATACAGTTGTCTCTACTTCAAACTTCATCCACAACCTTCCTAATTCCTTTCCCCCTTGTGATAATCTGTATACTCTTGATGTAGAATCTTTGTTTCCCTCTGTACCATATTTTGATTCCTACATGCTCCTCATGAAGAAATTGATTCTTCATTTTGAACCCCCCCGGTCCTCTTATCAAAGATCTTTATGATTGTTTCCACACTATTCATCAACACAGTTGTTTTGTTTTCAACAAAATTGTGTATAGGCAACAATCTGGTCTCCCCCATGGGCTCACCTCTTTCCCTCTGCTTGCTGAAATCTACATGCAACATATTGAAGGTTCCATAATTCCTCTACACCCTTTTCAACCTTCCCTATGGTTAAGATATGTAGACGACATTTTCATTAGCTGGCCACATTCCGAGTCTGAGCTACTGAAACTGATCAACTCCATTACAGAAAAATTTCCTTCCATTAAGCTCACTATATCTAAGGAAGTAAATCACAAAATTGATTTCCTGGATGTATCTATCTGCAGAAACGCTGATCTCTCCATTACTCGTTCCGTCTATCGAAAACCTTCTGCAGCCACCAACATCATTCCCTACAAATCTTGCACCCTGCATCTCTACAAGCTTGCAGCATTGAAGTCCTACATCCACAGGGCTCATATCATTTGCAACAACCAACTCTCTCTTCAAGAAGAACTCTCCAAAATTTCTACAATAGCCCTCTCTCATGGTTTCCCTGCTGTTACAGTTAACTCCCTCATAAAGAAATTTGAAAACCATTCGAAAATCGAATGCCTCCTTCCTCACAAGAAAGAAGACCTGAAATTCTGTGGTTCGGTTCCCTACCATCCTTCCTATGCTTATAAGTTACAGATCCTTTTTAGAAGTTTTGGTTACCATCTTGCCATTAAATCTACCCCAAACATCTTGAAACTTCTACAAAGGGATAGGGACAAAGTTGAAAGCCTGAACCTCCCAGGAGTTTACTGCATTCCTATCTCTTCTTCTACTGGGGATAACTTATACATTGGAAGCACATACAGGAGCATTAGCCATAGAATTTTAGAACACAGAAAAGATGTTTGAAAGGCAATCCCAACACTGCCTTGTCTATTTTGACAATGGAAGACACATCTGCAGTTCCCCACTGGAACGGCTAAAAACGAATTGCTTCGTTTGACAATCGTTTTGCCCTCCGTTACCGTGAAAGCATAGAAATTTTTTTCAACTCAATGACTTGCAACTCCGAATCTCCTCTCTACATTCCGTTGATCTGGAGATCAATTCTAAGTTTTGGCAACAAAAATAGGAAAAATTCAAATGTAGAATCTGGCAACAATTTTAGTCCTCCATTGGCGTGATGAAGACCTAAGATAAGGCGAAAGCTTCCAACTTACGAACTTTTGGTAAAAGTTTTAGTTAACGTAACTAGCGTGATCAAGTTACCTTTCTTTGTTAATATTGTTACGTGTTTTGCCCATAATCGTCATAATAGTGTAAAATATATAATTTGATTTTTTCAAAGTTTGGCCACTGATTATTTTTTTTTATGGCCACTAACAATTTTGGTCTTGGTGGCCAATGCCTACTAGCAAAATTTCTAAGTCTGGATCTTTACATTCCGTTTTTTTCTGATGCACAACTTTGCCGCTGGAGGGCGCAAATGGAGATCATATCGAATTTAAAATGTATTTTATTTCATATATTTGCTTCTAAATATCCAATTGAATTTTTTTTCCCTTTTGATGGCATTTATATCGAAGACTATTTTAGGTATAGTCCCTTTTTCAAATAATGCATACATTTCCCACTAGGGATGTAAAGGTAAATTGCGATTTTCCCAATATCTTCGCTTCTAAAAGTCCAGTTTGAAAAATTCTTCCTGAGTCGGATACAGCTATTGAGGGAAAATGTTTTGCATATAATTTCTCATTTTTGGTAAAGAATAGTTTGGCCACCAGGGGGCATTAAGTGTTTATTTTTGCTTCTGATGTATTTGAAACAAAATCTGAGCTGGAAACTTGATTGAAATAATTATTCCGTGAATCGATACCGCTCACCTCACCTTTATGAGAATACCTCTTGCTTAAAATAGTGCAAAATTTTTCCACCAGGGGGCATACACATATATCTTATTTTTGTCCATATCTCTGTTTCTAGGAGTGTGATTTGAAATTTTTTTCTTTGTTAGAGAACATTTTCGGTGTGAAATGTTTTATAATTTCAAATATTCCTTAACGCACAAGTGTGCCACTAGAGAGTGTAAGTTCACATTTCTGTTTATAGGAATATCTGCAGGACTAAAAACCTGATTGAAAAATATTCTCTTTCGATCAGATACTACTATGAAAACTTATTGTGTGTATTTTCTTACCAAAATAATACACAATTTTGCCACTAGTGGGAGCAAATATTTAATCTATTTTTCTTAGTATCTGTACTTCTAAATGTCCGATTTAAATTCTTTTGACACCAGATACCATTCGCCTTATGGAACACTTTAGGTTTGTATTTGAGGAGGTCTGTGGTTCACAATTGTGCTGCTATGTGGTGATTTTGTACTTCTGTTTGCAGCCTATCTCTGCCTCTAAAAACCATATTGAAAATTTTATTATAGCAAATGGCATACAATAAAAAAAGAAAGATGGAGAGTGAATAAGATTTTTGCTACAATAAGAAGATCCTCTTCAAATGCACAACTTTTCCCCAGAGGTTGTAGAGGTCAGAACTTTTTCTTGCCATCTCTGCTTCCGGGAGATGTGTTTGAAAAGTTCTTTTTCCTTAGCATAGCTTTTGCTATGAAGAATACTTTTCGCCTGTTTTCAACTTTTTTGTTATGCAAAATTCTTCTGCTAAGAGGGGTAGAGTTAATCATGTTTTTTTCTACATCTCTTCTTTTAACTGTTTGATTTGAAAATCTTTTTGTCTCCAATTCCTTCGTTCTGCAATGGGGGGGGGGGATTACGGGAAATCTGTCCGACTTTTGGTTTTTGGAAAATTTTCTCCTACTTTCAAGCTGAAATACAAAAATTTATGTAGTAAAATGATGCTTAAAAATACTGAATAGAGGCAACATCGCAAGTAAAAAGAAATTAACGATTACGGGAAAAATCTGAACTCCGTCGACTTTCCGTTTTCGAAAATTTCGTAAAGACGGAATTCCATCCTCCGACCCCAAATTCTGTTTACTTGCGCATTGATCTCCTGAGTGACCAAAATAACGAAAAGGCGGAATTCCTCGAATTCGCGGAGGAATCTCGTGCCTGAAAATTAGGAAGAAATTTTTGTGGCGTCTAACTTCGTTTCCGCAAATTCCTACAGTTTCATGCTGAAATACGAACATATATGCCATAAAATGATATTTACCAAGAATAGTAGACACAAACGCAACATCTGGAGAGAAAAAAAATTACGATTTGGGCTAATTCTTTTTACTCCGTTTAACTGCTGTTTTCGAAAGCTTTGAAATACGAAATACCGTTCCCAGACGGAAAATGGCCCACTCCCCAAATTCTCTTCAGTTTTGCATCAATCTTGAAAACAATCTGAATGATGCCAAAAAAAAAAAAAAAAAAAAAAAAAAACACCCAGAGAATTCCGCGAATCTGCTTAAGAATCTTATGTATATCATAAAATATTAGCAAGATAATTTTTTTTAAACAAAATAAAAATTAGTAGAATCCGTAGTTTCGAGATTGAGTTCCGTTGTCAGACAACTAAATCCGTAGAAACTACGGACATTTCCTAGTAATCGGCATGTATGACAGTCGTATAATCCGCATTTATCATGTTAATCGTGAATCATAATTTCCGACAGAAAACTGTGATTCACAGAACCGACTCAGAAATCCTAAGATGTAAGAAAGAAATTATAGTCTTATTGAAAAAGTAACTGTCTTTTTGAAGTACTTTTGTGCTACTTTTAAGTAAATAAAGAACTAAAATCGCTAGCTGTTGCAGTATTACCGTAGTTCATTAGTTACACTAAAAAATCCATTGAAATTGTGGACAGTCCATGGCACTGTCTTATTTCTGAATACGTTTCAACTGAATACTGAAAAAAAAAAAAACATTAACTAACACAATTAGTGCACCAAAACTATGCAATGCGATTCACAGAATGGTTACATGCTACGGAATAAATAACTCTGCGGGATTCCCGCGAGTCACCGATTCTCATACTACGTAGGCTTCCGCACGCGCAAATAGTAACGCCTTGCGTCATATTTCCTGTCAAAATGCATTTAAGTAAAAAAAAAATATATATATATGTATACTGTATATCTATATTCTTACCTCCTTCCGGTCTTCTACCTCGCTGTTACATTACATTTTTTCTGTTACCGCATTTTCGGTACTTTTCCAATAATACCACCTCCGCAATACCTAAATTTATAACTTTTAAAAGATAATCTATGGATTATACAACAGAAATTACGGTATTTACTACAAATTACGAAACCTCAAGTAAGAAGAAAATTAGGCGCCACGGCCCGAATTTTAGGCGCCTGGGCGACCTGGCGCCCGGGATTTGTCGATTCCTGATCATCACCTTCCTTGTTCTAACTGATCAGGGATATATGTAATAGGCTTGTCATTGTCTGTTGTCTCTGTCTTGCTGAAAACCACAGCTAGTGTTAACTCCTTTTAATTGCCTTGAGTAAAATTGACTTCAAATGGCTACTTATGGATACTAACAAATGAGTATTTTGTACACATATGTAACTATGACCCAAGTAGGTGCAGCAGGGTTACCACACAACCTGGAATTCTCAGGGAATTTGAAAATAGTTCCAAAACTCAGGGGGAAATTGCCCCCCCCTTTTTTGTAAAAATCAAGGAGTACTTAATTTTGCAAAAAAACAAAAAAAAAAAACTTTTTTGGTTTTTAAACTTTTGTTTGCAGTTACTGCCTTCCTAGAATTTGGTAGATCTTAATTGCAATTACATAACATTATTCTCTAAAAAAAATGCAAAATTGAATTTTTAAAATTGACAGAAGTGTGGCACAATGGCTTCACACACTTCTGCTTGGAGAAACTCTTCACAAGTGGACCAACTGAGCAATAGATCAGTCTTTTGTTTGTTAGTTTTCTTGCAACACATATCTCTGAACAGGAGCCATTCTGTCATTAAGCTTAACTGCCTTTTGTTATAGAAAAACTGAAACAAATCAACTGACATATTTTCTTACATATGGCCCGTTTCTATGGGAATGTATTAAAAAAAATTATGTGGGTAGTATTCACAAAAGTTTATGGAATCATGGTATAGAAAATAATGTGCACATTTAGTTATTATTAATGGAAAGCAGGTAATTCTATAAAGACAAATTACTTAAAAGAATTTACAAATGTGTGCTTTGGTAAGAAAATGCATGAATGAAATGAAAGGTAACGATTCATTGCAACATGATAGGGGTTGCCGCTCTGGAAAAACTCTAAAAACCACCTGAAGAACCTCGGAAAGTCGGGGAATTTTTTTATTACTTTTGAGTGGGAACCCTGTGCAGTGACTTGCCACCAACTGGCTATTTCATCCAGTTAGTGAATCATAGACAGCCTCCACCAGGAGTCACAATTCAAACTGATTGAAAGAAGCTCTGCCAGAGGAGTGGCTTTCTAGGATGTATGGTGTGGTTGGGGCAATGAGGATCAAGTGAAGGAGCCTTCATGTATTTTACATTGATAGATCAGGCAATGAACATATTGATTAAACATTTGCTGAATTTTTTTTTATGGATTTCTGCTCTTGAAAGTTAGCAGGTCTGTATTTATAAAATCAGCCATTAATGATTGAGAGAGCAATACATTATAGGTTGAAAATTTTGTAGTGTATAGAGTGAGATGGAAAAGCCAAATCAAATTTTTTTTTTCTTACCCCTTTTACCTATCCTCTTCCTTGGTACATACATGCGTGAACATCATATCTGGATGCAGATGTGTGATGATTCTGTTAAATTAATCTAATTTACTTAACTGCTGCGATTGATGTGAACTGAGATTTTGCAAATATTTTTTATATGATGAAATTCACGTGGCACATTATTAAATTATTAGGTGTGCAACTTAATTCTCGGCCCCTAACCGCAAGCGATCATAGAACGTCGGCAAATGCAAATAGATGTGTGCTATAATGGCTGATTGCAGCACCCTCCAACAGCTTTCCAGACAACCATAACCGCTCACAGCTGTAGTGACAGAAGGGACGAAAGTTGATAGTCAAAGCAATGTCGTTCGAGAAGCAACATTTGAGGCACTGCCTGCTGTTCGCGTTTCAGATAAAAAAAGTGCTGCGGAAGCCCAGCAAATGATCTGTGCCGCTTTGGGTGAGGCTGCTGTGTCCTACAGTATGTGTAAGAAGTGGTTCCAGCGGTTTAAGCAGGGAAATTTCGATTTCCGTGATGCAGAACGTCCGGGACAGCCACAGAAAGTTGAGGAACTGAAACAACTGTTGGACGCGGATCCCTGTCGCACACAGTCAGAGCTTGCCTAGGAACTCGGAATTACACTGCAAGCCATTACAAAGTGCCTGCACAAGCTTGGACGGATTCACAAGGAGGGCCGTTGGGTGCCCCACCAACTCACAGCTGCGAACAAGTCTAGGCGCTACGATGTTGCTGTGTCCTTGCTCTCCAGATCCAAGAAGGATTTCCTTCACAAGATTTTGACCTGTGGTGAGAAGTGCATTGTCTATGATAATCCTAAGTGGTGCAAATTGTGGGTTTATCCAGGTCAGCCTACCATCAGTACCGCCAAACTGAATATCCATGCCAGGAAGTTGTTGCTGTGCGTATGGTGGGATCAGCGCAGTGTCGTACACTATGAGTTGCTCAAACCTGGTGAAACGGTCAATGTTGATTATTGTCAACAACTCATTCGTGCGAGTGACGCACTGGAGGCAAAAAGGCCATACACCGGTAAGGGCAGAAAGTCGGTCCTGTTGCTTCAGGATAACGCGCGTCATCACACCGTGAAAACAACTTTAAATACGATCACTGACCTGGGATGGGAGATTTTGTCCTACCCAGCGTATTCTCGAGACTTCGCCTCGTCGGATTATCATCTCTTTTGCACCCTGCAATATCACCAGAGTGATACGCACTTCACTTCTGTCGAGGAGGTCTACACAAGTATTTATGACTTTATCGACTCGAAGCAACCCTCTTTTTTCCGCAGTGGCATTCGGCAGGTCCCTGACCGATGGCTCAAATGTATCCAACATGACGGGGATTATTTCCCTGATTAGGTACGTATTCGATTTGTTATAATTTGCTGTCAGCGTGTCGTGCCTGTAGCAGAGTATTAAGTTACACACCTAATTATATTTGCACATTATGGTATTAACCAAATCGTGCCATTATACGTGGGATATATATAGTATCTGAATATTTCTGTTTCGCACGTTATGTTCTGTGAAAGTTCGACCAGCTGATACGTAACGTCAGACGGTGAAAATTATTTTTGTGTCAATTGACCCATATAGTTAAAAAAAAACAAAAAAAACGTATTAAGCGTATTAATGCTTACCACTTGAGAACTACCCTGTTTTCCTTTGTTTTCAGTAGAAACCACGGTTCTTCGTCCTTATCAAAACAAGGTTAGGCTTATGTGGTTAGGCCTATTGCACAAGAATACCGCTACATGCTTAGTTCCATCGTCATTCGTAAAATCGTTGGGATGAACATTAGGGTGATAGATATTTGAAGGTGGTGAAAGATATATAAAATTTGTACTCTGTTGAATGGGCATTAATGAAATGGAATGACTTCATAACACCCATAGAAAGATCCTCACAGCCAAGGCTGTATTAATTGAAAAAGACCAAGGAGAATAATTGTAATTCAAATACTCCAGTCGAATTATCCAGTGCATGAAAGAATGTAATTGAGCACAAAAAACATCAATCCATCCGTGTTAAGCAATAAAAACTTTACCAACATAGATTGAGAACTAGACGAACACCAGATGGCGGGACCTCCAATATATGTGACACAAATGATAACTGATGAAGTAAGGTTGGCTATAGCGGAATGATAAGACAGACCTTAGAGTTCATTGCAGAGTCGACAACCTTGAGAATGACCACAATATATGTGTGCCAAAACGCATCAGGAATGTCGACTGTGCGATAGGATGACGACGGTGTGATAGCAATCTTTTATTCCTTCGCATGAATTTTTACTGTGACGACTTCATTCTATTTTATTTCATCATTTTTCAATACAGGTTTTTAACTTGTGTAAGCGTTCTTTTAATGTTAAATTCGAAGCCCGTTTGCTATCCTTTGTGTTCAGGTCATTCCATTTCGTTAACGCCCATTCAACAGTGTACAAATTCCATATATCTTTCACCACCTTCAAATATCTATCGCCCTAATGTTCGTCCCAACAATTTTACGAATGACGACGGAACTAAGCACGTACCAGCATTCTTGTGCAACAGGCCTAACCACATAAGCTTAACCTTGTTTTCATAAGGACGAAGAACCAGAAGAACCGTGGTTTCTACTGACATTAAAGGAAAGCGGGGTAGCTCTCAAGTTTGTACGCATTAATATGCTTAATACGTTTTTGTTTTTTTAAACTATAATGGTCAATTGACACAAAAATGATTTTCACCGTCGGACGTATCAGCCAGTCGAACTTTCACAGAACATAATGTTCAAAACAGAAATATTCAGAAACATCAAATGATTGTTTCAGATACTGCACACCTAATAATTTTGTGGGTAAGTGACGTTGTTCAGGTTTTGCTGCTGTTAGTATTTTGTCTCTATTGTTTCTCTCTCGCTCTCTGCAGGCATTTGAGGAAAATAGTCTTCCAAGTTCATCTGCTGGTGTAAGTCGAATGACAACAAGGCAGTCTCCAAGAAAAACAGCTCAACAACCCTCTATGAATGCGGTATCGCCAGCATCTACACCTATGACCAGGAGTCAGAAAAGTAGCTCCAAGTTAGAAATAGCTGAGCCTGCACCCATACAGTCTCCACCAGGTAAGTATCTATTGTCAGTATTATATTTCAGGTATACCAAAATTAATGAGGTTAATGAAATTGTTGATACTGTGTGAAGCAAGGAATAGAAGCATTAGTTTTATGTCTTCTCCAACTTGAATACAAAACGGTGTGTATATGCCCCACTTGCGTTCACCTAATACCATGTATATTTAGTTCAGCATATTAGTATTTATGTGAAAGTCATGAATTTCATTTTCTGATTTTAACCAGCATTTTTGCACCATTGTTATTCACAGTACTGCAGCATTTAAGTTTTCACCTGGACAATGTATTATTAAGTAACATTAATTTTCATCATTATATCAAGTGTTTCTTGAAGCTTCAGTGTCATTTGTGGCTACTTCGGTAAAAAACAAGCTTTATTTCACCTCCCGCACCTTGGAATTTCGAAATTTTAACCATGCCATTTGGTTGTACCAGATCGTACTGCAAAATGTTTTGTATGTACCACTTCCTGTGTCAAGTTATTTCTGTTTCAATGTGGGGAACTTAGGAAGTGTCAGCCGCCTGCGATGGTGACTATCTCTTTACCCTGCCCCAGCTAGCTCAAAACACCTGCAGGTAGGACTGTCTTAAATAAGTTGACATTCTTAAGTTAAGTAAATAGTGACAGTGCACAAGATTTACAACACAAATTTAACAGCACAAATTCAACTGTTTAATGCAATCTCAAATAATTAGTTCCAAATTACCACAAATTTTTTTTAAAGGTCAAGAATACATTTACCTTGACACCTAGCATGCAGAAGAAATATTCACCTAATCCAAAGAGGCCACCGCTCTAAGCACATGTATCAGTCCCTGGGTTAAATGCCCTTCGACAACACATGCACAAAACTGGAACAAGAAGCAAAAGTCCAGCAGAAGTAATCGACAAGGTCAATCCAACGCACACAGTGGTTTGCATCATCAGCAATGGCTTAGCGAAGACGCCCCTCCGCTGCACAGACATTTCTGGTAGGTAGAAGAACAAAACTGGGACATAAACATACATGAGATTCTTCCGCGAATGCGCGGAATTCCACTTTTTTTGGCATCATTTTGGTCATTCTCAAGCTCATTGCAAAAATGAAGAGAAATCTTTCAGGATTTTTAGGGGGGTCGTCAACTATAGAAAAATTCTTGAAAAAGTGGAATTCTGCGATTCCGCTTTTTTGTGGAGTAAAAGAACTAAGCGCTTTCCAGCTGAAAGCGTTGTTTTGGGAGCAGGCACTGGGGGGCAAGAAGAAATGTTGAAGGGTGGAGTCAGGAGCTCAATTCGTTTACTGCTGCCAACAATGGATGGGATGTCAGTCACTTGAGCATCGCAGTGCAAAGGGTGGAAGTTCCGCCTACTTTGTGCTTTAGGGAAACTCCCGCAGCCGTTTCCGTGTCTTGCGGGAAATCGTCACTCTGCATTCTATCCGCTCAATTCTATGCGTGACGTTATCGCCAGAAACTCTCTCTTGTAATTTGCAAATGTACCCGAATGCGTTCCCACTTTTCTGAGATCGTTCAAGAATCAAAGCTCTCGTGAAACCTTTTCCTACGGAGGATGCCAACAATTACGGAATCTCTGTAATTATTACGGTTTTCCACCCGGGATTACGGGTGACTAAAAAAAAATTATGGATATTCAGATTTTCGCTGTTATTAAGAAAGTTTTACTGATTTTGTAAATAATCTATGTAAAAGCATCTGAACAAAGTTCGTAACACAGCCCTTTGTCTCTTTTTTTTTTTTTTTTGTTTTCTGAGGTGGCGGAATTTGTTTTGCTTGTTTCAAAGTGTGAAAAAAAATGCCCGGCGTGCTTCTTTCGCCGTGGCCCAGGATTACGTCGACTTGAAGCATCTGAATAAAGTTCGTGACGCAGCTTTCTTTTCTTAAATAATTCTTCCCCTCCCCCGAAGAGAAAGAATTTGTTTTGCTTGTTTGAAAGCTAAGTGGAAAGGAAGCACGGCACCACGCCAGGATTATGTAGGCCTAGCGTGCTTCTTTCGCTGTTGCCCGGAATTGCGTTGGCCCGATGCCTCTGAACCATGTTCGTGACGCACCTCTTTGTTTTTTTCTAAGGAGGAGGAATGTGTTTTGCTTGTTTGAAAACTTAGTGGAAAGAAAGCACGGCGCCCGGCTAGGATAACGTCGGCCCGAAGCCTCGGAACAAAGTTCGTGACGCAACTGTTTTTTCCTTTCTTTTTTTTTTTCTAAGGAAGAATGTGTTTTGCATGTTTGAAAGCTAAGTGGGGAAAAAAACACTGCTTTGGGCCAGTATTACGTCAGCCTGAAGCCTCTAAACAAAGTTCGTGACGCAGCTTTCCGTTTTCTTTCTTTTTTTTCTTTTCTTTCTAAGAAGGAATTTGTTTTGCTTGTTTGAAAGCTAAGTGGAAAGAATGTGTCATGAGAGGCTCAAAAACATGGTTAAAAACAAGAATTCGGCAGAGAAAATCTCCTCACTTGCTTGACATTGATGGAGATTTATGTCACCATATTCACAACGCAAGCAAAATATTTTGCAAGCCATTTTATAAGGTTACATTGAGAAATACTTTATTGTCTTCTTTAATGACTTTAAAATGGTCGGTAGATCAATGTGAAGCCCTTGCTGAAATTTGTGAAATTATAGGGCTAAAATTCCCTGAAATTAAGAACATGGTGCAACACAGGTAGTTGTCATTAAACAGTATGTGGCATTAAACAGTTTACATATCCATGATGCCCTTTTGCTCCTTTATTATGGATTCTAGTGAAAGACCAATATACATGGATGTCATAAACAAAATATGTAAAGAAAGAAAAAGTTGAAATTCCAGGAGCTTTCGAAGAACTTACTGGAAAAACTAACAGAAGATCAAAAATTCCAATTAGTAGTTCTAATTCTGACTATTATATATAGCTCTAATCATTCTACTATTCTCTTTTACGTGCGATATTTCAAAGTAACTTGTACAAAATTCTAGCGGATAATGCTTACCTTGGCATTCCTTTCTAGCGATGGGAACATTTCACGCACGTGTTTTCCGGTCTTTGTTGATGTTATTGTCCTAAAGTCCGTTGTATGCGATGACTGGCTTTACTTCTCACACTTTTTTTCGCTGGGTATACTCATTGGATCTTTGCCTTAGGATTCCAAACACATCAATTTTTACCGTTCTTTATACTCAAAATTTTCGCCCATCCTCTGGACATCCTTAGGAGCGTGGTGACTTTACCACCGATGTTCGTGGTTAACTTCGCGCTAATGGAGTCCGACACTCCTTGTTGCCATTCGTCGGATATACTTTCCTGGATATATTTCGTTATCAAGCCCGGCTGGCGCCATCTATGTTTCATTAAAACAACTTTTTTTTTTTTTTTTTTTTTTTTTAATTTCTTTTCCTATTCTGGTTTTCTTGTCTTATTAGTTCTTTCCACAGGCCCGATAATGTGCTAGGGTCGTTCTGGTTACATACCCTTGCTTTATTTTTATAGATTAATATTGCTTCTTCCCTCCTCATTTGCCTTTCCGATTTTTTATTCTTTTTTAGCATTTTAATTTCATCGAATTTTGGGAATGTCCGGTTTTCCATGCAAAATTGCACTAAAGCAGTTTTGGCTTCTTTTTTGGCCAATTAGATATGTGTTGTTTAAGTCATTTTTTTAATCTGTTTTTCGTACTTCCTATGAACGATATTGGGGGTATGTGTGCCATTGGAATTTCGCAGGTTCCTGATTCTAGAATTGTTGCAAAATTATTTGAAAGCTCAAAGAAAACCTTGCTTATATGAAATTTTTATGTTGCAGCTCTACCTCTTTTGAAAAAATACGTATGTTTATTTCAAACAAAGGAGCCATTAATTCATAAAGTTTTTGATGAACAGAAGCAACTATTCTTGGATTTCTTAGCTTGTTTCTTAAAACAAGAGATACTGAAAGGCAAACCTGTTAAAGATTTGATAGGCAAACCTGTGAAAGATTTGATAAAGCAAACTTGTGAAAGTTTCTTGAATCAGAAACATTATTTTGGAAAGCAAATAAAATGACATTATGGTGAAATTTTTTTTAAGCCACTCTGCTGAAGCTTTTGTATTCAGCGTGTAAAATACATGCAAAAAGACACTACCATTATGTAGTGATCTTTTAATGTACATATCAGCTATTGATCCTTCTACAAGGGTACATAATCTAACTTTAAAAAGACTAAACAACTTCACAGTTCCTTTCAAATATATTGAATTCAGAGGAAATGGAAAGCAATGCTCTAGAAATTCACCAGTATCAGGTTGATTCACGACTTCCATCTCCTGTTGATGAAGTTGGAAACTTTGTAAAAATTGATGCATGGTGGGCAAAGGTGTTTAACCTCTACAAGTACACTATGTTATCTAAAATAGTAAAAGCCTTGATATCATGCTTTCGTGGTCCACAGGTTGAACCCCGCACGGGGATAACTAGTTTTCCAGTTATTTGGAAAGCGGTGCCCCCACGGCCCGAGCTGACCTTGTGACGGATCAATTTATCCTTGCGTCTTGAACGATTATGTAACTGAAGGGGCAGCTGTTTATCCATCTGCTGGGGGATGGCGTCCCCACGGCCCGGGCCGACATGTACTATATGTGAATTTACACATTTTTTATGTTTTTTCACTTGACACGCTCCCGCCTCAGTTGTAGGTTGCTGAGGTTGTGATTATGCGCCAGCTCTGGATTTTAGTTTCTCGTTTTCTATCCTGTCCTCTCCATTTCATGTTCCTTTCTTTGTTTTTCCGAGCTGGTTAGCTAGACCTACCTGCACGTTTGCCGTGTGCGGTGACCCGTAAGGTGGAAAAGGGGATGCTGGAGGCTGAGGTTTCTGGAGGCCTGGGTGGTGTTGTCGCCAGTTGCCAACACTCCTCTTTGCCCCCTGCTTCACCCTAAACGGGTGGCTAGGAACTAACCCACTCCTAGTCAATCAGGTCTGTGGCCGAGTGGAGTCCAGACCTCTAACGGCTTGTCGTTTCGTACGAAAGGGTGAGTCTGGGGATACGGTGGGCATGACAAAGGGGTGTTCTCCAGGCATGGGAAAGTCTGGGTGCACGCCGAGTGCATGTCTGCCCTATCAACTTGATATATCCGCTTGCTGTCCCTAGAGCCGTGTCCTGCGTCCACTTGGGCTTGCGGACCTCCGGCTCTCCCTCGTTGGGCTCGATTGTGGGTGGGGAAGTCGGCGGACGAATTATTAATTTTTCTTTATGGATGAAAATAAAGTTTCCGACAAACCAAAAAGCAAAAGAAGTAATGAGGAAGGCTCATCCCCTTCCGCTAAAAAGCATGTGCCTGATTGCTCGAATGCTAGTTTCTTTTTTGTGCACTCATTGGACCCTTCAACGCCTTTGAGTGCCAAAAGTCCATTTTGGATTAATAAAGCTCTTCAATCCATAGCAAGCTCTCCTAAGAGCGTAAAGAAGCTCCAATCTGGAGATCTTCTGGTAGAAATGTCCACTGTGGCCTACTGTTCCACACTTATAAACACTACCACACTGCATGAGACTCCGGTCAAAATAACACCTCATGGGTACCTAAATTCATCTTGAGGTGTTGTCTCCTTTCAGGACCTCATTGACTGTACTGATGATGAACTACTCGAAGAACTGAGGAGTCAACACGTTACGGGTGTGCGGCATATTCTCTTTAGGCGGAATGGGCAGTCCGTCCTATCCCGGAACATTTTAACATTTAATAGCCCTTCCCTGCCTAAGTCCATCAAGGCAGGGTATCTTCACCTTGAGATACGTCCGTACATCCCTAACCCATTGAGATGTTTTAGGTGTCAGTCTTACGGCCATTCTCAGCAGTCGTGCAAGAGCAATCCTAGGTGTGGACGCTGTGGTGCCACAGAGCATCTTTTATCAGAATGTGTGGCCGAGGCCGAGTTTTGTGTGAACTGCAAGGGTTCACACGCAGCATCAGCTAAAGATTGTCCCAAGTGGAAAGAGAAGAAAGAAATCCAGAGGCTGAAAACGGTTGAAAATATTTCCTATCCTGAGGCCAGAAGAAGAGTAGTTCCTGTTACTTCTGATCGGCGATCATATGCTTCAGTGGTGGTTGCCAAATCTACGGTTGCCATTCAGACCGACATTCAGATCCCCCCTAAATGTCCATACAATGTAAACGAAATCATCGCAGCCGGACTGGAGGCACTCTAGTCTCGAGCTAGGGGTCTGAAAGCGCTACCCACCACTTCGCCGAAGCAGACTCATCCCACCACCAACATGGGAACTCAGGCCACTTCTTCTTCAAAGAAAACCAAAGCCCAGGATAACAAGAACGTTTCTTCTCCAAAATCTCAGCAAACGACTCAAAATCGTGCGCTTCCCGTTAAGACACTTGGGACAAAGCATGCTCCCATCTTGGCCCCTGGTCACACGCCTCCAGATCTGGGGGAACCCCCATCAAAGGTGATGGAGCCTGACTTCGTTTGATCATTTTCATTTCACTTATAACCATGGCTTCAATCATTCAGTGGAACTGTCGAGGTTTTCGGACGAGTTTTGATGAAGTGAAACTGTCGAGGTTTTCGGACGAGTTTTGATGAAGTGAAACATCTGCTATCATTTTATTCTCCAGTGTGCCTTTGTCTACAGGAGACAAAGCTTAAACCATCAGACCTGCTTTCAGTTCGAGGCTACAGTGCGTATCGGAAAGATAATGCATCGGGAGACATTGCTTGTGGAGGAGTCGCTATTCTTGTCCCTCACAGTGTTCCGGTGTCTTCCATTGCGATATCCACAACTTTGCTGGCCGTGGCGGTGCAAATATCTGTCCCTGGGCCTCTTACTGTCTGCAGTGTCTATCTGCCGCCGGACGAGAACGTAAGTGTCTCTGTTCTGGAGAGATTGGTTGATCATCTGCCTTCACCCTTTTTTCTAATGGGTGACTTCAATGCTCATCATCATTTGTGGGGTAGTGTCAGCATCAGCACGAGAGGTCGTCGCATAGTCTCTTCTGTCCTCGGCCTCTCTGTGCCTTTTTAACACCGGCGCTGACACGTACTTCCATGAGCCGACAAGATCTTTCAGTGCGATCGATTTGACCTTGGGATCACCATCGATTATTGCTGACTGGTCGTGGACGGTGTGTAACGACCTCCACAGGAGCGACCATTTTCCAATTGTCCTCTCGCATCATGCGAACATGCCATCTTCTGCCTCCCGCCCTCCTCGATGGAGGATAGAGTGTGCGAGATGGGAGGTCTTCACACCGTCAGCATTGATATCTTCTGCAATGGTGACCCAAGAGTCAATCGACGCATCGGTTCTTGAAGTCACAAATTGTATTCTTCAGGCAGCTGATCTTTCTATACCAAAAACATCTACGGCACTTTCCAGAAGTTCGAAGCCTTGGTGGACCCCTGAATGCGCAGCTGCTAGGAGAGCTCAACATAAGGCCTGGTCTACGTTTCGACGTTATCCGACCGATGCTAATCTCGTTGCTTTTAAACGTGCTAAATCCTATGCTCGGTTGGTGCGTCGACGTAGCAAGAGGGAGTCTTGGATCCAGTATGTTTCATCTCTCACTTCACGTGGCAATTCGAAAAGTGTGTGGGACAAGATTTGTAAGATCTGGGGAAACTACAGCTCTCACCAGATCTCCATTCTCGAGAGCAACGGCTGCACATATGCTGATGTCGGGGAGATTGCTGATTGTTTGGGGGAGGCGTTTGCCTCCGTGTCGAAGTGACCTGGCGTATCCTACTTCTTTTCAAAGAATAAAATCCACTGCGGAACGCCAGAGAATCTCCTTTGCGCCTTTTCTCGACACTGGATATAACTTCCCCTTCAGCATGGTTGAACTCAGGGTGGCTCTGCATCGGACCGGCGCTACATCTGTCAGTCCCGATGGAATCCACTATGACATGCTCCGTCATCTCTCGCAGTCGTCTCTCGAGAATCTCTTAATCTTGTATAATCGTATTTGGTCGGAGCACAGTTTCCCGGAATCTTGGCGAAAAGCTTTTGTTCTGCCTTTTCCCAAACCTGGCAAGGATCCCAAGTCTCTCTCTAGTTATCGTCCAATTGCTCTCACTAGCTGTCTGTGTAAAGTTCTTGAGCGCATGGTTAATTCCCGGTTAATTCATTTTTTAGAATATCATCAAGTAGATTCACCATCACAAAGCGGCTTTCGCCGTCATCGTTCACCTCACGATCATCTCCTGCACCTTGAGACATCTGTGCGCAAGGCGTTTGTGCGTAGGCAGCACATCGTGTCCGTTTTCTTTGATATTGAAAAAGCCTATGATCGAGCGTGGCGGCATGGTATTATCCGTGACCTCCACGCATGCGGATTGCGAGGAAATCTTCCGACTTTCATCTTTAATTTTCTTCGCAATCGGGTGTTCCAGGTGCGCCTGGGTATGTCGCTCTCGGCACCGTTCCATCAAGAACAAGGTGTTCCTCAAGGTTGCATTTTATCTGTCACATTGTTCATCCTCCGCATTAATTGTCTTTTCATAAATCTTCCTCCTGCGGTTTCCGCTACTGTCTATGTTGATGACTTGCACATTTTCTGCTCGTCATCAAGCATGCATTTTATTGAAAGGCAGTTGCAGTCTGCAATTAATCAGATCTTTAAAGCGGCGAATAGCAATGGTTTCGTTCTTTCTCCTGACAAGACAGCGTGTGTCCATTTCTGCAGGAGGCGTGGCCTCCATCCTGACCCAGAGTTGCATTTAGACCGTGCAGCCATACCAGTTTTGCCGGAGACCAAGTTCCTTGGTCTGACTGTCGACCGTGCGCACGTTCGGCGGCTCAAGATTTCCTGTCTGCGTGCTCTATCTATTCTTAAGATCCTTTCGAGAGTCTCGTGGGGCGCAGACAGGATGTCTTTGTTTCAAATTTACCATTAATTAATACGTTCAAAACTGGATTATGGTTGTATCGTGTATGGCTCTGCTCATCGTTCCGTTCTCCGGCCTTTGGACACTATTCACCATCGAGCACTGCATCTTTGTTTGGGAGCATTTCGAACATATCCAATTCCCAGCCTTTACGCTGACGCGAACGAACCATCGCTTGAATTACGCTGTCTGCAGCTGTCTATTCAATTCTACCTGAAACTTAGATCTCTTCCAGACCATCCTTTATACGATGCAGTTTTTTTATCCCCAGCATGCTCGTTTATTCGGGAACCGGCCCTCGTGCATTTCAACCTTCGGTCTTCGTATGGCGGCCGTAGCCCGTGATGTAGGGCTCGACTTGTCACGTGTTGGAGAGACCAGGGGCTTTGGGGATCCTCCATGGCACCCACTTGGTGTCATGGTTGATACCACTTTTACATCTTTCAATAAATCCTTAACCCCTGCGTCAGTGTACCAGCAGCTCTTCGCTGAGCACCGTGCCTTCAATTCTGACTACACTCCTATTTTTACTGATGGCTCCAAGATACATGGAGTTGTTGGATCCGCGGCTGTCTGTGTTGATGACGTTTCAGTAGCGCGGATCCCAGCTGAGGCCACGGTGTTTTCGGCGGAGATGCATGCTGTGTATCTCTCCCTTCTCCATGTTCAGTCGAGTTTTCATCATCGTGCTATGGTCTTTACGGATTCCTTAAGTGTCTTGCAGTCTTTGTCATCTGCAGATTGCTGTGACCATCCTTTTTCTCGTGAATGTGAGACAGTTACTTCGTCATTTGCTCGAGGCCGGTTTTCGGGTTCAGTTTTGCTGGATTCCTGGGCATGTTGGAATCTCAGGTAACGAGTGTGCTGATGGGGCTGCTAGATCTGCTTCCTCTTTGGTCGTCACACCCTTGCCACTGTTTCACCAGGATTTCCGCTCTCTTGTTCACGAACATATCAAGAGAACGTGGCAGGGTCTGTGGGACCAAGAGGTGGAAAATAAGCTGCATCCTATTAAACCTAATTTTGAAATCTGGAAATCCTCATATCGTCGGAACCGTAGGGAGGAAGTGGTGCTTCCGCGTCTCCGCATTGGGCATTGTCGTTTCACTCACCGCTTTTTGCTGTGTGGCGACACTGCGCCGATGTGAGACGTGCGATTGCCGACTCACTGTCAATCATCTTTTGAGTAGTTGTGTTCGTTTTCGTGATATGCGTTTTCATTTCGTTCATTCTCATTTGTTGACCGAGGACGCTGCTACACTGCAGCGGCTCTTCAATGACCACTGTGATACTGTTGTCGTGTTTTCATTTTTAAACAAATTGACTATTTTAAACGTATCTAGATTTTAGCCTTATCATCATCGTCATTTCTCAGTTTTACTGACTCAGCTAGATTTTAATCATTGTATCATGTTTTTAATACTGTTTGTTTCATTATCTTTTTTAGCCCTTCCATCATTCTCATTTTTCAGTTTTACTTGATCAGCCTGATTTTAAGCTTTTTACCACATTTTTAATACTGTTTGTTTGTCTTGTGTCTGGCGCTCTTTGGCCAAACATGGCCCTTGCGCCATAAAAATAACCAACCAACCAACCAACCTCAGGTCGAAAGTTATTTCAGCATGATGGCTGAAATCATAGATATAAAATCAGGAAGAATGAACATTGAAACCTATTCAGCTATACAAACTGTGTAGTATAAACTTAAAGCCACAGGGTAAGTCTGCAGTTAATTTCTTCAGTATAGAAATTTTTTTTGCAAGAAGCAGTTGATGCCAACCTCTGCCAAAATCTTAGGACATCAAAAACAAGTTAGTTATACCTTAAGAAATTGAGAGGAAAAGAAAAGGAATTATCAGCAAAAAGAAAAAGTTAGCAATGGTGGATGCTGTTCAGCTGCAGAGTCAACGTAAAGTAAATATGGCCGTTCAGCTTGCTGAGAAGAAAGCCAGGCTTGCTCAGAAGAGGAAATTCGAATTGTTGTGCAAGCAAGTACAACAAAGAAGGTCAAAATATCTTTGAAGCAACCTGTTTAAAAACCATGACTTCTAGTCATGTTTTTTTACATTTGTACATATTCAAATATATATTACAATACATATTCCAATTATCATTTAGTAAGAATCTGGGAATTTAACTTATTTCCACACACACGACTCTTGAGATTCATTTCTGAAAAATTTGGTACATTAGAGTGCTACTAAGCCAACAAGACTGACTTATTCGTGTACTATGATGTTTGACCAAAACTAATCTGTGGATATATGTTTCTAATTGCTTGACTAAATGCACAAACTTTCCTAGACAAATACTTTTTACCTCAGGATTTAGCTAGTAAAGATTTACATGTAAGTTTTAAATCTGATTTTTTTAAACATGTCATTTTATTTTGTTCTTAAATCCCCACTTTTCTATTGTGAATATAATAATGTGCTTCACTTTAATATTTACTTACATAATTTACAGAAAATAATTCCATATGGCTAGTGTAATCTTAAATATTATATATATGCTGTATTTGAATTTGCTCACACCGCACGTTAGCGTGTCCCAATTTTCCACCCAGTTAAAACGTTCAGCTTTTTTTGTCATCGGCCAGTCTCGTGAATGCATAAAGCAATAGTCCAGCTGGAACTGTCGCCGAAATCAATGCAACACACCCTGGCAGTTAGCATCATCAGCAGTGACTTAGCGTAGACACGCTTCTGCTGCATCAACTTTTACTGGCGGATAAAAGAAGCAGCACTGGAACATAAGGCAAAATGGTCCAGCAAAAGCCGTCAACAAAGTCCCTCCAACACACACAGTGGTTTGCATCATCAGCAGTGACCCAGCGTAGAGACCTCTCCGCTACAGTGATGTTCACCGCCAGGTAAAAGAAGCAGCATTAAAACATAAGGCAGTGGTCCAGCAGAAGCCAGGAACACATTCCCTCCAACACACATGGTAGTTCACATCATCAGCAGTGACCCAGCATGGGCACCTCTCCACTGCACCAACAGCACTGGAACTTAAGGCAAGGGTCCAGCGGAAGCCGTAGAAAACGTCCATCCGATGCACATGGTAGTTCGCATCATCAGCAGGGATTAAGCATGGAACCCCTCCGCTGCACAGATGTTCTTCGGCAGGTAGACAACTTGGAAAGGTCCTCTTCAACATCCTCCCATGAGCTACAGGCTTCCATGGCTGCACAACCTACATCAGGTCGGCAATCTTGTCAACGAGCAGAACTGAACAAAAGACAGAAGCAACAACCTCCAACAAAATGCGCTAAGAATCTCTATTCCACGTTTCTTTATCTCACTCTAGAATGAAGAACTAAAAGCTGTGCATTCCCAAATTATGCAGATGCATACTGAACAAAGAGTCCAGGTATTCACATTCCAGATATATGCAAATGCCCATGAAAGGACAGTGAACCAAAAAGCAGCTCCCAAGGAAATGCCCCGAGGCCTTTAGATTTCTCATATGCTCCCATCAAATTACCCATAACGGGACACTCCCCCGCACCTTGGAATGTAGAAATGTTAACAATGCCATTAATGAGTTAGTTGTGAATGTAGAAATGTTAACAATGCCTACATTTGTTCCAAAGTGTACTGTTCTTAATGGGGGATTATTCAAATTTCAAAGCTACATTTCATCCCTTCCCCCTCTCCACATTTTAAATTCATAACCATATCATCTATTAGTACTATATTTGCTCCAGATTGTGCAACAAAAACTTTTTTTACAGTACTGAATTATTCAAATTTCAAAGTGGGAAGCTACATTTCTTCAGCTTTGCTCCCTCCCATTGTAATTTCGAAATTTTAACAGTGCAGATGAATCATTTGTATTATGTTGAATCTATCTTGTATTTTGTCATTCAATAGCCGCAGAAGACAAAAATTCACCCATTTGCATGATAGTTAAAACACATGATGAGTTCTTCATTTGTTCCTTAGCCGATTGTAACAATTGATAACTTATTTGAATTTTTTTGGGGTTAGGGAAGGGGATAGGGATAGGCTACGACCACCATGAACAAATCATACGGCTATAAGTAGTAGCTTGTCCCTAAGTTGGTCTCACTGTTTCCAGAACTGTAGGGTAAGCTTGCCACCTTTGCCTCATCATGGTTTGATGGTTTGTCAGATACTCCTCTGACTGGCTCAGCCACAAGAGGCGGCTATTTGAAAGTTACTTATATCAAGATGTTTAACTTAAAAAGGGTTTTTCAAAAGAATTTGATTTTAGATGACAGAGCTATGTTTTTAGCACATCTTTTGTAAAAAAAGATCGTGCTTATGTTACCGTTTTGTCCGTCCGTCTGTACCCACGCTATCTCTGCAACTATTAGTCTGATTTGAAAAATTCTTTTTGCTTTGGGAAGCTTGAAATATGAGAATGATGATCCTTTATTTTGTTTTTTACGATGTACAATTTCGCCGCTAGAGGGCGTAAATGCATGCAGATGATGTCAAATTCAAAAATAAGTTTTTTTCCACATATTTGCTTCTAAACATCCGATTGAAAAAATTCTTTTATCTTTCGATTCCATTTATGTCGAAGAGTATTTTAGATATAGTTACTTATTCAAATTACGCATAGGTTTTCCTCTAGGGGGCGTAAAAGTAAATTACATTTTCCCCGATAACTCTTCTTCTAAAACTCCGATTTAAACATTTTTTTGCTTCAGCGGATGCACCTCGTGATGGAAAATCGTTTGCATATAATTTAAAATTTTTGGTAAAGAATACTTTAGCCACCAGGAGGCGTAAGTGTTAATCTTTGCTTCTGATGTATTTGCCATAAAATCGGAGCTTCTAAACTATCGATTGAAAAAAAATATTTTGTGGACTGATACTACTCACATCGGTAAACCTTTTTGGAATATTTTTTTCTTAAAATATCCCACAGTTTCTCCGCCAGGGGCGTAGATGTATATCTTATTTTTGTCAATATCTCTACTTCTAGGAGTCCGATTTGAAAAATTCCTTCTTTGTTGGATAGTGTTTTCAGTGTGACACGTTTTTCATATAATTTCAAAATTTTTAAGTGATTCATAGACTTTCTGCTAGGGGGCGTAGAGGTTAATTGCGTTTCCCCCTATATCCCTGCTTCTAAATCTCCGATTTGAAAAATTCTTTCTGCACCGGATACAGCTCCTGGTGAGAAATAATTTGCACATAATTTCGAATTTTTGTAAAAAAAAAAAATGGTTTGGCTGCCAGGGGGCGTAAACCTTAATTTCCGCTTCTGATGTATTTGCAGCAAAATATGAGCTTTTAACTTCTCGATTGAAAAAAACGTCGTTTGTAGACCGATGGTACTCATGTCGACAAACCTTTTAGAAACATTTTCTTCTTAAAATAATGCATGGTTTCTCCCCCGGGGCGTAGATGTATATCTTATTTTTGTCAATATCTCTACTTCTAGGAGTCCGATTTTAAAAATTTCTTCTTTGTTGGATAGTGTTTCCAGTGTGACATGTTTTTCATATAATTTCAAAATTTTCAAGTAATTCATAGACTTTCCACTAGGGGGCGTACAGGTAAATTGCTTTCCCCCTACATATCAGCTTCTAAATCTCCTATTTGAAAAATTTTTTCTGCACCAGATATAGCTCCTGATGGGAAATCCTTTGCATATAATTTATAATTTTTGTAAAAAATGGTTTGGCCACCAGGTGGCGTAAGCCTTAATTTCCGCTTCTGATGTATTTGCAGCAAAGTATGAGCTTCCAAAATCTCGATTGCAAAAAAGTCATTTGTTGACCGATACTACTGATGTCGATAAACGCTTTAGGAACATTTTCTTCTTGAAATAATTAATGCAGGGTTTCTACGCCCGGGGCGTAGATGTATGTCTTATTTTTGTCAATACCTCTACTTCTAGGAGACCGATTTGAAAAATTCCTTCTTTGTTGGATAGTGTTTCCAATGCGAAATGTTTTTCCTATAAATTCAAAATTTTCAAGTAAATCATAGACTTTCCGCTAGGGAGCACAAAGGTAAATTGCGTTTTCTGCGTTATTTCTGTTTCTAAAACTCCGATTTGAAAATTTCTTCCTGTATTGCATACAAGACCTGATGGAAAATATTTTTCACATAATTTCTAATGTTTGATAAAGAATGATTTGGCCACTAGGGTGCATAATTGTTAATTTCTGCTTCTGATGTATTTATAGCAAAATCGGGGCTCCACAAAACTCGACTGAATTTTTTTCTTTTCTTGGACCGATACCGCTCATATAGAAAATCCTTTTGAGAATACTTTCTTCCAAAAATAATGCATGATTTTCCCACCAGGGGACGTAAAGTCACATCTTATTTTTTGACGATATCTCTGTTTCTAAGAGTCCGATTTGAAATATTCTTTCTGTGTTGGAGAGCGTTTCCGGTGAAAAATGTTTCTCATATAAATTCATGTGTTTCTTAACACACAAGTCTGCATCCAGAGGGCGTAAGCTCACGATTCTGTTTACAGCAATATCTGAGGGATTAAAAACTCGATTGAAAAACTTCTTTCTTCCGTCAGATACTATTATTTTCCATACCGACTCCATTCACTTCCCCAAGGCGAAAGGAGATAATTTTCGTTACGCCGGATCTGTGTGGTATATCCCAAAATTCTCTTGCTCATTCAAAAGTCTAATGAGACGCCATGGCTTTCACATCGACATCAGATCCCCGAACAGCATACACAGAGCAGTGGCAAACACGTGCAGAAACCCAGACATGAAATCGGAAGCGGGAGTGTACATGATACCTTTGATGTACCCGAACGGTTCGTCGAAAGTTTACATCGGAATGACGAAAAGGTCGATTGCTGTAAGATCTAAGGAGCACATAAGCAACATCAGATTGGGAAAGACCTTAACAGCCTTGTCTAAAGAAGTAGCACAGAAAAACGCAGTCCCGTTATGGGATAAAGTAAAGATAATTGCGCCGTATACTGGCTACAAAGGTACACTGATCAGAGAGAGTATTGAAATCTCCACACATCCCTACACATGCAACGATACCCAATCTGTTGATATTCCGTCCGCGTGGAGGAACATGCTGATATGATTCTCCGCATGAAAGGAAACCTGTGTATCGCCTCGTGCCTCGAGCATAAAATTTTCAAAATACAGACCTCGGCGCAAGTCACTTTTCACATTATTTGTCACCTTTTTTTAAATTTGTCCCTTTTTGTTACCTTTTTACAATTTTGTCACTATTCTCACCTTTTTTTAAGTGTGCCAGTATTTTTTTTTCAAGTTAGCTATAGTTTTGCATTGTTGTATTTTATATCTAGGGGATTTTTTGTCAGATGAAAGAAGAAATGCTGAAACAAAAATAAATTGTTTTGTAAACACCCATCCACGTGGAAACAGGTGGGTGGGGTTCAGGAGTTGTAAATGCGACCTCACCACTCACCTCAGAAGCAAGAGCAGGCAAGAGGCAGTGACGCACACACTGCACCTCTCCCCGTAACCCCGCCTACAGCAGCCAGGTGGTTCTCTCAAGGATTTTTCAATTGGAATAAAAATGACAAAAGTTTATCTCCGTGGATTTTTCATGAAAATCTCTGAAATTTTGATCAACGCCATGAACGGATAATAGAAATGAGCCCTCCAAATTTCGCTTAAATCAAAAAACTTTTTAAACGGGCTATAATTTTTTTTATTTGCTCTTTATCATGTGGTTGCATGCCCAGAATTCGTAATTAGCATTTTACGGCTAATTCAAAAACGTTTTTGCCAATTCACTTGAAATTTTTAAGGTCACCATCTCCTAGCCAATTATAGTATATGTACAAATTTCAGCCAGTTACGTGAAGAATTCGGAAAAATAGTTTTCTTAATTTTTTTTAGCAGGTCTTTTGTAAAAAAAGATCGTGCTTGTATTATCGGTTTGTCCGTCCGTCTGTAGACATGCTATCTCTGCAACTATTGGTCCGATTTGGAAAATTCTTTTTGCATTGGGAAGCTTGAAATATACGAATGATGATCCTTCATTTAAAAAAAAATTTTTTTAACGATGTGCAATTTCACCGCTAGAGGGCGTAAATGCAGATGATGTCGAATTAAAAAATACATTTTATTCCACATTTTATTATACATTTTCTTCTAAACATCCGATTGAAAAAAATATTTTATCTTTCGATTCTGTTAATGTCGAAGAGTATTTTAGGAATAGTTGCTTTTTTAGGCTTTCCAACCGTAGGTTGAAGAAGCGTATATGCTCCAGCTTTGTCCGTCCGCACAATAACTCATGTGAAAATGGTTTGATTTCGACTAAATTTTATTATGTGGTAGGGGACCACCTGGGGATCCATTGAGTTGCTCACGGTGGTCGTTAAACCTCCTCCACCTGGGGACGAACCCTATTCAAAATGGGCGAAACAGGGTCAAAGGTTAGGACATAGGAGCGGGATCCATTCCATTGCTCTTATGCGTCATAACTTACGCAAAAATTCTTTGATTTCGATGAAATTTTAGTATGTGGTGGGGAACCACCTGGGGACGATCCCTATTGAAAATGGGTGAAATTGGGTCAAAGGTCAAGACATAAGAGCTGGATCCATTCCATTGCCTTTATGCGTCATAACTTGCGTAAAAATGTCTTGATTTTGATGAAATTCTAGTATGTGATAGGGAACCACCTGGGGACAAAACCCTATTGAAATAGGGTCAAAGGTCAGGACATAGGAGCTGGATCTATTCCATTGCCTTTGTGCGTCATAACTTGCGTAAAAATGGTTCGATTTCGATGAAATTCTAGTATGTGGTAGGGAACCACCTGGGCACGAGCCCTATATAAAATGGGCAGAATGGGGTCAAAGGTCAGGACATAAATGCGGGATCCGTTCCATTGCCTTTATGCGTCATAACACGCGTAAATATGGTTCGATTTTGATGAAATTTTAGTATGTGGTAGGGAATCACCTGGGCACGAACCCTATTGAAAATAGGCGAAATGGGGTCAAAGGTCAGGCAGGGCATAAGAGCGGGATATATTCCATTGCCCTTATGCGTCATAACTTGCGTAAAAATGGTTCGATTTCGATGAAATTTTAGTATGTGGTAGGGAGGCACTGGGGACGAACCCTATTGAAAATGGGTGAAATGGGGTCAAAGGTAAAGACACTGGAGTGGGATCCATTCCATTGCCCTTGTGCATCATAACTTACCTAAAATGCTTGGATTGCGACAAAACTTTATCATGTTGTTCCCGAGGTATAGTGAACCGGTTCTGTTGAATATCAACGAAATGGGGTCAAAGGTCATAGCACAAAAGCCAGATTTATTCCACAGCCATTATTCTCATAACTTGCGTAAAACTGCTTCTATTGCAACAAAACTTTATCATGTTGTTCCGGAGGCATGGTGAACCGGTTCTGTTGAATATCATCGAAATGGGGTCAAAGGTCAGGACACAGGAGCCAGATTTATTCCACAGCCATTATCCACATAACTTGAGTAATAATTTCTGGTATGTTGAAAAGCATATCATAATCAATGCATTGCATGATTTTACTAACTTGTTCAAATTACGCATAGATTTTCCGCTAGGGGGCGTAGGTTTTGGTAAATTCCTTTGATTGGGAAAAGTCAGGGAAATTTGTGGCAAATCGAACGAAGTCTGGAATTTTTATTTCCGTCGTCCTAGCTCATGTTGCCAGCGATAAAATAATAAAACATTGGATGCTGTTTTAGCCAAATATGTTTGCAAGCTTTATGTCTGCATACTGTTTCATTAAACCGATGTAGTTTTATCATCTAAATGGCCATGTTTTCTTTGACTGAGTCTCCAACGCACCCTTGTTCAATCAATCCACAATTCCGCATCTGCCCCTAATGCCAGCACGATGTTTCTGGAATGGCTTCATGTTGTTGTAAATATACATCATTCAGACTGAATTATGTGTGCGCACACGATAAAAAAATCGGAAAGAGATATAATAACGTGTTTAAAAAAAAAAAAAAGGAAGAAAACAATTTTAGAATCAGATTGTTTTTAATTCATGTTTATAGGTCGTATTTTCTCTTTTATTTACAAAGTGTAATAGTATAAATTATTTAGTTTGTGTGCTTTGAAGTACCTTTTGCATCGAACGGATGCCCGCTGTGTGCATTATTTCTTTTTCCTTCTGATTGTTTGGATACAAAAGTTCGTTATCGGAGATCGCGATGTTATGTACGCTTCGCATTTTCTCGGGTTCGGCTTTAGGAGTGACCTTGAGGAGACATCCTTTGCGGAAGACCAGCCGGGTTTTCAGCAAATTTCGCAAGCTTTGTCTTTTTAGCACGTCTTTTGAAAAAACGATTGTGCTTCTGTTATCGGTATGTCCAGGGCTCGACAAATCCCGGGCGCCAGGTCGCCCAGGCGCCTAAAATTCGGGCTGTGGCGCCTAATTTTCTTCTTAGTTGAGATTTCGTAATATATTGCAGTAAATGCTGTAATTTCTGTTGTGTAATCCATAGATTATCTGTTAAAAGGGTTATAAATTTAGGTGCTGCGGACACCAGTAAAAAAACAAAAAATGGTGCATCGTTTTAAAAAGTCCGCCAGGTAATTGTCAGGAGAGGTAGTGTTATTGGGAAAGTACCAAAAATACGGTAACAGAAAAAATATAACGTCACAGCGAGATAGAAGACTGCAAAGAGATTAAAAGAATATATATTTTTTCTTTTACTTAGAAGTATTTTGACAGAAAATATGACGCAAGGAAGGCGTTACTATTTGCGTGTGCGGAAGCCTACGCTGTGTGAGAATCCGTGACTTTCTGCGAATCGCATCGCCTAGTTTTGGTGCGCTGATTGTTTTAGTTAAGGTTTTTTCGGTATTCAGTTGAAACGTATTCAGAAATAAGACAATGCTATGGACTGTCCGCAATTTCAATGGATTTTTTAGTCTAACTAATGACTGCGATAATGCGGCAACAGCTAATGATTTTAGTTCTTTTTTTACTTAAAAGTACTTTAAAATGACAGTTACTGTTTCAATAAGACGATCATTTTTTTCTTGCATTTTTGGATTTCTTAGGTGGTACTGTGAATCGCAGTTTTCTGTCTGAAATTACGATTCACGATTAACATGATAGGTGCGGATCACGTGGTCCGGATTATACAACTGTTATGCATGCCAATTACCACGGAATGTTCGTATTTTCTACCGATTTAGTTGTTTAACCACGAATTCTACGAATTTTCATTTTGTTGAAATATAAATATTTTGGTATTTTATGATGTATATAGGATTCTAAGCGGATTCAAGGAATTCTCAGATTTTTTTTTTTTTTTTTGTAGTCATCATTTAGATTGCTATCATGATTGATGCAGAACTGAAGAGAATTTCGGGGTTGTGTCATTTTCCGTCTGGGCACGGCATTTCGTGTTTCAAAGCTTTCGAAAACAGTAGTTAAATGGAATAAAAAGAATTTGCCCTAATCGTAATTTTTTCTCCAGATGTTGCGTTTGTGTCTAGTATTCTTGTTAAATATCATTTTATGGCATATTTGTTTGTATTTCAGCTTGAAACTGTAGGCAAGAATTTGTGGAAACGGAAGTTAGACGCCGCGAAAATTGCCTCCTAATCTTCAGGCTTGAGGTTCTTCCGCGAATTCGAGGAATTCCGCCTTTTTCGTTATGTTGGCCACTCAGGAGATCGATGCCCAAGTAAACAGAATTGTGTGTGTGTGTGTGTGTGGGGGGGATACATGTTCGATGGAGGACGGAATTCCATCTTTACAAAACTTTCGAAAACGGAGAGTCGACAGAGTTCAGATTTTTTTCCGTAATCGTTATTTTTTTCTCGCGATGTTGCCTGTGTCCAGTATTTTTAAGTAATATTTTACTGCATAAATTTTTGCATTTCACCTTGAAAATAGGAGAAAAATTTCCAAAACAAAAAGTCGGACGAAATTGCAGTAATCGCTATAGCCCCCCCCCCGTGATGTTCCCACTCTGCAGCATTGTTAAATATCTCCCGCCCGTAAGTTTTCGCATTTAATCTTGATAAGGGAAGAAGGAAATTCCCGAAAATGGAAGTGACGAAGTTGGAAAATTTGTAAAAATTGATGTATGGTGTTCAAAAGTATTAATATTCCCAAAGTTACACCATTTATCTCAAATAGTTGAAGCTTTGATATCATGCGCTGATGGTTGTTATCAGAGAGCACAAAAAATCAAGAAAAGAAAGAAAAGCGACAATGAAGAAGTAGGGAGAGAATAATAGCAGCAGAAAGAAAAATTAAGCAATCGATGCTGTGCAGTTGCAGAGTCAACAAAAGACAAACAGTAGTCTGCATTCTTGCTGTCTATTTTGATTTTTCACCAGTTAAAAGGTTCAGCTTTCCATCCCCCCTTCTTTTGTCTCATCTTGTCGTAAACTGCAATTTTAGAGGCAGTATGATCATATGGTAAGTCGTGGTTCGTGCGCTGCGCGTTCACTTTCTTGGATTTCCTGTCTGTCGAGCATTTGTGGAATTCTGATTTTTATCTCTACATGTCGAATTCACATTTTTATCTCTAACTGAATACATATTTCATTTCCATTAAGCATCCCTCAAATATTCTAATACTCTGCACATTTTTTTTTCTTTTTGATGAGGCTTCCTTTTAAAAAAAGAGGAATATAAATCACTTTTTTATTCTTTAGAATTGTAGACATTGTGCTTTCCAGTATTACAAAAAGCTGTACAATTTTTTTCTTTGGCTGCCTTCAACATCTTTAATAACTGATTTTATCAGCAAAGGACAATCTGTTCAACTTGTGATTTGAAGCCACAAGTTTAGAAAAATAAGTTTTATGAAACAAAGCTTGAATTTGTTCAGAACAACAATATGCAACATAAAATTAACAAAAAGTGCTACTGAACACCATCTGTCTATTAGGTCGAATGGTAAGTGCCAGTCTGAAATTCTTTTTGAATGTTAATTAAAGATGACTTTTTGATTACTTATTGGTGGAAATTGAATATGTGCTGCAAGGAGTGTAGTTGCAGTCTGTCCCTGACTGAGTGGTGGCAGAATTATTTCAGAGGGAAGTCACTTTCCAAGGTTAAAGTGGTCAGCGTGGAATGTTTGCTTTTGTTGTCTATTGTTATGAATGAGTTGTGCATCAAATCCTTATGTTGTTTGCATTTTATGGGCTATTCTTTTTATTTTTAAACAAGAATGTTTTGAGTTATCACGTTGGCCACTAAAATTTTTTTGACTTATCAAGACCATAACTTCATTATGTGCCTAGGGCACTTGCAAGGAATTTTACTTTTTTTTGAGTTATCAGAAAGTCAGTGTTATCAAGAGTTGACTTCATTTGTAAAAATAGAAGTAAAAAAGTTTTTTTTTATTATTTGCCTTTGTATTCAGTAACTTTTCTGATTTGTATGCCGTGGTCAGGGAAAAAAGTGCATTTTCACCTGGAAAACCTGGAAAAGTCAGGGAATTTTTTGTTCATGATTTTGTAGCCACCCTGGAAATCGTTTGCATATAATTTCTAATATTTGATAAAGAATGGTTTGGCCACCAAGGGGCGTAAGTGTTAATTTCTGCACCTGATGTATTTGCAGCAAAATCTGAGCTCCTGAAAACTCGATTGAAAAAATTCTTTCGTGGACTGATACCGCTCACATCGAACAACCTTTTAAGAATACTTCTTAAAATAATGCATGGTTTTTCCGCTAGTATGAGTAAACGCATATGTTATTTTTTTCGATATTTCTGCTTCTAAGACTCAGATTAGAAAAATTCTTTCTTTGTTGGAGGGCGTTTCCACGGCGAAATGTTTCTCATATAATTTTAAATTTTTCTTAGTGCACAAGGCTGCCATCATAGGGCATAAGCTCACATTTCCGTTTACTGCAATATCTGCGGGACTTAAAAACCTGATTAAAAAAATTCTTTCTTCGGTCAGATACTACTATGTGTGTGTGTGTGTGTGTGTGTGTGTGTGTTTCATTCCAAACTAATGCACAATTTCGCCACTAGGGACGCAAATGCTTAATCTGTTTTTCTCAATATCACTGCTTTTACAGGTCTGATTAAAAAAATTCTTTTAACACCGGATGCTATTACCTTGTAGAACACTTTAGACTAGTATATGTGTAATTTTGTAGTTCACATTTCTGTCTGTAGGTGGGGTTTATGTACTTCAGAGTGCAGCTGTATCGCCGCTTCTAAAAATGCTACTGAGAAATTTCTTCTTTAATGTGTACCATTCACTACAACAGAGATGTGGAGCATTATCCTCTTTAAATAACACAAAGATTTCCCGCTAGCTGAGTAAAGGTCGAAACCTTTTTTTTTTTTTTTTTATTATTATTACTCAGTCTGCTCCTGGGAAACGTATCTGAAAAGTTCTTTTCCCTTAGCATAACCTTTTCCATGAAGAATAATTTCAAACTTTTCTGTTATGCAAAATTTTTTCGCTAGCAGACACAGACTTATATAATGTTTCCTTCTATATTTCTCCTTTTAACTGTTTGATTTGAAATTTTTTTCATCTCTGGTACCTTCCTTGTGTTATGGGAAACTTTTTGTTCACCATTTTTAAATTTTCGTAACATATTTTTTAGCCACTGGTAGAACTAAGTAGATGTTTCTATTTCTGAATGTTTTATCGATTGTTGTTACCGATTGATTGTTTTCCAAACCGGTTCCATCGATTTTGAATAGTTTTGATAAATTTAATTTGCATCAGAATGCATTCAAAAGACATGCTTATTACATCCGGAAATTCGGTGTCATCTTTCTTGTTATTCATTAAGAAGCATAAAAGTAATTTACCCTCTACACATTTGATTTTCAAAATAAATTGCTAAAACTTACTTGAAAAATAAATTATATTTGAAGAGTGAAATTATTTCAGATACACTCTTTATTTTATATCTCCTTGTTTTGTTATTCTTCTTAGACTTCTGTTTAAAATAAAGGATCTCTATATCACAAAAAAAAAAAAAAAAAAGAACATGTATTTTTAAAGCTAATGGCACAGTATACAATAGTAAACTTTAACACTGTACTATGGTTCACTTCAGTATACAGTAGTACACATCAAGAAAGAAGCTTTTCATATTTTTTTTTTAATCTTTAAAAATTTCTGAATTTTAGGAAAATTTTCTAAAATCTTCTGTATTTTGATCTTTGGAAGTTGGCAGGTATAGGACGGTTGCAAACGGTAGTTTGTTTCCAGTGTCATTCTGCATTGGTATGACTTTTGTTTAAAAAACCACTCTGAAATTCCAAACCGTCAGTAGCCATTTTTTTTTTAAGATCATAAATGACGTGTGTGCATGCGCTGTGTTTTTTGTGAGGTTCAGTATCGGCTTGAATTATAGCTAAAAGATGGACAGTCAAAAGCATATAATGATGCTGCCAAAAAATTAAGATCTTGAAGAAGTCTTAATTTTTTCTCAGTGCCATTCATATTTTTACTTGCAGTGAACATTTTTAGTTACGAGGGTTGTACCAAAAGTAATGCAAAAGTGGGCATAACTTTTTTATTAATTGACAGAGGTCGTTCAATTGCACATGTTGGTAGAGTAACTGTTCCTCTATAGTAATGCTTTTTCTTCATTGCAGAAAATAATGCATTCCAAGTAGAAGCAGCATGCTGACATTGAGTTCTTGACAAAGGAAGGGTGCACTCTGTCCGACATCCACAAAAGGCTACAGAATGTTTACAGAGATGACACCATTGACAAGAGCAATGTGCACAGATGGATAAAGAAGTTTAAAGAAGGGGAAACCAGCATTGACGACAAGCCACGCAGTGGGAGACCATCATCTGTGAAGAGTGACATGAATAGTCAGTGAGTGGATGAATTGATTCATGCAGAGAAATTAATCACAGTCCGTGAGCTTGTTGCACAACTGGACTGTGGTCACAATGCCATACAGAAGATGGTGGAAGACTTAGGGTATTGGAAAGTGTGTGCAAAGTGGGTACCTCGGCAGTTGACACCCGATTTGAAGGAGAGAAGGGTGGAAGTCTGCTCTGATTTGCCGTGGAAGCGTTTGAAGCCAATGAAGACATGTTTTTTTTCCAATCTGGTGATGGAATGAAACATGGGTGTATATTTACAATCCGGAATATTGGAATAAAGAATCAATCCATGGAATGGTGTCACACCTATTCACCTAGGCCTAAGAAGTTCAAGAGCCAGCGACCTGCTCAGAAAAGTCATGGTGACTGTTTTTTGGGATGACAGGGGTGTCATTCTTGATTTTCTGGAACGTGGCTGTATCATGACCAGCAAGCGGTACATTGAGACAGTCAAGAAGCTTAGAGAAGCCGAAGGAAAGGAACGAACAAGAATATGAAAAGGATCCACATTCACCATGACAATGCGAGACCACATATATCTTTGGGAACAAATCAGGTGATCAGCAAATTAGGCTGGTCAGTGGTTCCCCATCCACTGTACAGCCACGCTGTGGCATCGTCCAACTTCCACCTGTTCGGTTCAATGAAGAACAGTCTTCGGGGACAACGATTTGATGGCACAGGTGAGATGTAAGTGGCTGTGAAGAAGTAGGTACAACAGTCCACACCGGAATTTTTTCAAAGAGGATTCGAGAGTTGGGTTCAACGATGATGCAAATGCATCGCTTGTGATAAAGACTATGTTGAATTACTCTACCAACATGTGCAATTTGGATGTTAATAAAAAAGTTATGTCCACTCAGTTAATAAAAAAGTTATGTTCACTTTTGCGTTACTTTCAGCACAACCCTCATATTATTTTAACTTTTATACGGACTAGTGGAATTTTATTCGATTTTAATTTTTTCACTATCTGTTTTATTTTTGGCAAAAGTGCAGAAATTTGAATTGAACCCCCCCCCTTCCCCCAATAAAAAAATTGGCGGACGCAATCTTACATTAAATATTTAGTGACAATTCTGATGTTTAAGTTGAAACCCAACCGGGCACGGTTATTGCACATGGTAATGTGTTGGGTGAGGAGGGTTTGGGTGTGTCCAGGGCTGACTTCAATGGAAACTATCTCCAACCCCCATATTCATGCAAGGATGTCGAAGGAAAACACTGGAAAACCAGTGGACAAGGGTAGTCAGCAACGGGAATCAAACCCATCATCTCCTATTCCAAACCCTCGCACGGGGATAGCTGGTTTTCCAGTTATTTGGGGAGCGGCGCCCCCACGGCCCGAGCTGCCCTTGTGACTGGTCAACATCCGATGTCATGCCACCGCTTTGCTGTTGGTGTTTGCAGGGACGGCTGTTCATCCAGCTGTTGGGGAGTCGCGGCCCCACGATCCCGAGCTGGTCTTGTGTCTCGCTTTTTCGTTTTTTATTTATTTTCTCCACTGGCTAGTTGCCTGTGTGGTATTCTCTACCTAATCGCTACCACGTTATGTACTAACACCCCGGTCTTGTGGTTTTGTTGCCCTCCACCACTAACTGATTTATATTAACCGCTCAGTTCGTAGGTTGCTGAGATTCCGTTTAGGTTCCCTGCCAGGATTTGTCTTCTTTAGATTTCTTTTTTTCCTTTTAGCTGGTTTGGGTGCTAGACCTACCTGCATGTTTGCCGCGTGCGGAGACCCGTGAGGCGGAAATGGGATGTCTGGCGGCTGAGGTCGCAGGCGACCGGATAAGTGCCTCCTGTGTACCAACACTCCTCTTCGACCCCGGCTTCGCTGTAAACGGGAGGCTAGAGACTAACCCACCTCTAGTCAGAAGTCATGTACCAAGTTGTGTACAGGGCTTTAGCGGCTTTTTTGTCGTATGGCACGGCAGGGTGAGCCCGGGGGCTGTGGGATCATGCCAAAGGCGTTGGCATGACGGTACCAGGAGGCCGAAGTGTCCGCCGAGTGCGTGTGATCACAGCCAACGGACTATATCTGCAACGTATAAGCTCCAGAACTGTGTCTAGCGTCATTTTCTTGGCTTGCGGACCTCCAGTTCTCCCTTGTAGGGCTCGGTGGTGGGTGGAGTAGTCTGCAGACGAATCTTCTTTCTTTTTTCCATGGGTAAACCTAAAAACAAACGCTCCAAATTTAAGTCGCCTGAGACAATGATAGTTGCAAACGACTCTCCTTCGTCTTCTCACCTTACCAAGTCTCATAACCTTAAACGGTCTTTAGACCATGACCTGGACCCAGAATGTGGAACTTCTTCTTCGGCAGCTGTACCAGTCGCTCCGAAGCGTCGTCTCCCATCGATTGCTGTGACTACGCATGCTACACACTTACTTGTAGAATCCATCGATCCGAATGAGAGACTGTCCACCAGATCTCCATTTTTCATTTCTAAAGCTTTGGACGCTGCGGTTGGCCCCTTGAAGTCTGTGAGGAAGCTTCGCTCTGGGGACCTGCTTGTTCAAACTTGCAGTGTTTCTCAGAGTAACACTTTTCTGCGCCTTTCTAGTCTTCAAGGCATTCCTGTCAGAGTGACACCTCACCCGTTTCTTAACACCTCTCGCGGTGTTATTTCGGAGTTTGATCTCTTGCCATGCAGTGAGGATGAATTGGTGACTGAACTTGCGGATCAGGGTGTTCTTGCTGCACGTCGTATGATGTTCCGGCGTGATGGTTCCATGATTAAGTCAAAAAATGTCATCTTGACTTTTGACTCCCCGAAAGTTCCGACAGAAATCAAAGCAGGCTACTTGGTCTGTGCAGTTCGCCCGTACATTCCCAGTCCTCTGCGCTGTTTCAGGTGCCAGAGGTACGGGCATTCACAACGATTCTGTAAGAGTTCCGCTCGTTGCGCGAATTGTGGCTCCTGTGAACATGACGGGGATGGTTGCACCTCTGCGGCCTGCTGTGTTAACTGCGCTGAGGCCCATGCAGCTTACTCCCGCAACTGTATGAAATGGAAGGAAGAGATGGCGATCCAGCGCCTCAAGACCCTGGAAGGCCTCTCGTACCCTGCTGCCAAAGCCAAGTTGGGTATTCCCAACACCCGACAGCGTAGTTTTGCCGCAGTTGTTAAGTCTCTGCCACAACCCGTGCAGCCCTTTGTTCCGCGCCCTGTAGCTCTCGCCGCACTTGCCAAGCGATCTACAGTTGAACAGGCGACACAGGTGGATTTCACCGAGCTCCAGCTTATTCGACCAGCTGAGTCTGCGCCTTCTCTTTTGAAGACGACCGACTCTTCCGGTTCCCAGCAGACAGCCTGCACGTGCGGAAGACCCGGCCCTCAATCCGCGAAGGTGTGCAGTGTCCATCCAACTGTCGCGGTCCGCCTGACCAACATTGCACCTGTCTCGGACTCAGCGAGGTCCCCACCCTCAACCAACATTGTGGAGGAACATAGGGGGGAGGAGAGTGACAGTTCGTACCCAGCCTCCACCAACATTGCTGAGGACCATGGGGGGAGGAGAGTGACAGTTCGGACCCAGCCTCCACCGACATTGCAGAGGAACATGGGGGGGGGGAGGAGAGTGACGGTTCGTCCCCGCCCTCGGCCTCGGCCAGCATTGCAGAGGAGTGTGGGGGGAGGAGAGTGACGGTTCGTCCCCCTCCTGGTGACTCATCCTTTGTGTTGTTGTGTATAAAAAAAAAAAAAAAAAAGCAAATAATATTAATTATAATAGTGAATTGATCATTTTTTTATACACCTGGTTGCCTAACTTTTCTTCACAGCTTTCATCGTTCTCTTTTCCGGCTTTTGCCCAGCTTGTCTGCTCTTGGTCATTTTCAACGCTTTTAAAAATCTGTGGCTGATAGTTCTTTGTCTGGCGCTCTTTGGCCAAACCTGGCCCTTGCGCCAATAAAATCCACCAACCAACCAACCAACCTATTCCAAACTGGTCCTTCAAAAATAAACCACCAAAACGTTGCTTACCACGTGACCTGGGGTGGTCAGCAAAGTTGTGGAATTGCTGTCTTCATGTGAATTGGCATTTTTAATATAAGCTCAAAAAACAAAATTTCTGTTAAAATGCAGGAATAGTGGGCAAATCTGATGGTCTTTTTTTCAGCATTTTTTTTTTGTTTTTGTTTTAATTTTCTTTTCTGATTCAAGATTCCCTTAGGAGGGGGGGACTAAATCGTGAAGAGCTCACTATTTTTCTTTTTTTGTTTTTATCATAAACCTGCAGAATTGCATTTTTTTTATTGCTATGTTGCTCTGTGCTTCCATTTTCGGTTGTATTGATGTTTGAAATAGGTATCTAACCAGTGTTAGACTGTAAAACACATCTGTTAACAAATTAAAGGTTTGGTTAAATGTGTGTGTATGAGTAGTTTTCAAGTAAAAATTCATTTAAATCTAACTAAAACAGGCAAATTTGTCGAAACATCGTTGGAAATTGAATTTGTTAATATGATTGTAAGAAAATGCAGGCAGTGGAGAGTTAAAAATGCAAAGGGTTACTGTATTTCTTTTAAACATTACATTCATTCTTCATTATTAGTCTTCCATTATATCAACCTATTGTAGTTTGTATATGTAATCATTTCTAGAGCATACTTATTTTGCTAGTGCAGTATATAAATCGTCAAATGCCATCATGCTGATAAAATGAACTACTGTTTGTGAAAATTGCAACACCATGAAGGAATGATGGTAATCACATTAAACTTACAGGATATGCAGAGCAAGGTAGAACAAGCAAATGATTAGAAATGCAAAGCCATTGCGCATGTCTTGACCCAGCAGTGCTGCCTGAACAGTCGAGTGAGAGATATGAAGAGACGGCTGTGTAGGTTACACACCAGTAGTGCATCGCGAACAGCAAGTTGTGAAAGTGTCTCCAGGATTCAATAATGCTTTGGCAACGACGAAGGGCGCACTATCACCATACAACAGAGTTTGAACGGGGACGAATGATTGGTCTGCGTGAAGGTGCATTTTCGTACCGTGGCATTGCGGCTCCGACAAGACATAACACCACGATAGTGATGTGCGTGTGGCGTCAGTGGACCGAGGAGAACCAGGTGCATCGACAATCCGGCAGTGGATCGAGAAATTTGATGACACCGCAGATGGCTGACACCTCGTCCGCATGGCAGTGGCGAATCGTTCCGCATATTCGTAACTGTTAGCACAACAGTGGAGCACTGAAACAGGTGTGACACTGTCTGCCTCCACAGTTTGATGCGTCTGTTGCACAGAGGACTGGTTGCATGCATCCCTTTGCGGCAGATTCCTTTGACCCTGAACCATGGATGCCTCAGGCTGCAATGGGGTTTTCAGTGCAGACAATGGCGTGCTAATTGACAACTTGTCGTGTTTTCGGATGAGTCCCGATTCAACTTGGACTACTATTATGGCCTCATACGCATTAGACGGTATTATGGTGAGCGCCTTCTTCCAGCATGCATTGTTGAGCATCATACAGGCCGAATGTCAAGTCTGATGGTGTGGGTTGCCATTGGGTAACATTTGAAATTTTGGCTGCTATGACTTGAGGGCAATATCACCAGCAACCACTGCATCAGGAAAGTTGTACAGGCAGAAGTCATACCCTTCCTTCGTGGCACTCCAGGCGCCTTATTCCAGCACGACAAGCCTGACCTCATGTTGCCAGGAATGTTCAAGCCCTCTTCGCAGCACAGCAGATACCGCTTCTTCCCTGGCCTGCACGTTCACCCGACATGTCACCTATTGAACATGTCTGGGATATGGTCACTTGGCAACTGGCCCATCAAAGTCCTCCAGTGGTCAGTACCAGTGATCTGTGGCTGCGTGTACATGCTGCCTGACAAGCAATTACCCAGGACACTATCCAACACCTTTTCGATTCAATGCCAATCCGTCTCGAAGCTCTTATTGCAGCTCGCAGAGGCTTCGCAAGATACTGATTTTTGCAGGTAAAAATTGTTGTATTGTTCCAAAAATTAAATCACTTATGTACAGTCATATCAGTAATGCTTGGTATAAAGTTCATTCGAATCGCATGGTTCCTCCTCCTTGGTGTTGCAATTTTCACAAACACTAGTGTATAAAAAAATATTGAAAGAAAACACCTGTCCATCCAATATATATATATTTTTTTTTACAGCAGATAATCACATTAATCAACATATGTTCTATCACAAAATATAAAGTGAATTGTTCACTGTTGAGCAAAGAATAAAGTAAATCCGTTCAAAGTGCAGATTATATGTTTTATCCATATACTGTGTGTGTGTGTGTGTGTGTGTGTGCGTGTGTTTTCTATCATTTTAAACGGTTTAGTCTGATTTTCAATTATTTGAGCAGTCACTAAAAAAAAAATGGTCACTTTTCTCACTTTTTTCTCCAAAAAAAGTCACTTTTCTCACTACTTTTTACAATGAAGTCTGTGCTGAGGTCTGAAAATATGATGTTCCCGACCACCAGTGTTTCGAAATCTTTTGATTATACTCGCCAGACTTGTTAGTAACGTCTGCAACCCTTGAGAAAGCCTTCCGGTTGGAAAGCGAAAGCTCGGGAGATGAAATTTTCCCTTGTATTCTTTAATTATACTTTCACACCAATAAACGGAGTTTGTATAGATTTGTTTACTGTGTGGATTTAATTCATTATTGATCAACATTAAAAAATCATACATGTTACATGAATAGTAACTTATTTAGAAATAGAGAAGCAGCACAAAATATATACGATTATACTAATATATTGAGTTTATTTATTCAAAATGGTTCTCTATTGGTGCAGGAGTCAGACAAGGTTGTGTAATGTCACCATGGCTATTTAATATATTTATGGATGCGTGATGCCAAAATAGACAATACTGGTTTATGTCTTGGTGATATCCATGTGTGCAGATTGCTGTATGCTGATGACACTGTCCTGTTGGCAGAGAGCAAAAGGGAGTTGTAGCATAGGTCGTCCCAGATGTACAAAGTTTGCATGAAATTCAAACTGACTATAAGTAAGGGAAAAAACAAAGTTATGGTTTTTGAGAGAGGAACTGGTAGCACTGAATGTAATATAAGTCCATGGATCGTACACTCTTTGAAAAGTCCTTAAATAAAAACAGTTAATTTCCAAGCCTGTGTAAGTACTTGAAAAATTTTAAGGCTCCATAAATAGTACTTGAAATATTTTTTGTTTATTTTTTTTTAAGCAATGATATGAAAGAGAATGTGTTAAATAATTGTTTATGCTAAAAAGATGTATAGGATATTTCTGTGTAGTTCTGATAAAATCACCAAGCTGATCACATAGCACAGAACTTCGTTCAATCCAGGGGAGTGTGTAGGCATGCTCTTTCATATCATTACTTAAAAACAAAACAAAAAATATTTCAACTGCTATTTATGGGGCCTTAAAAATTTTCAAGTACTTTCACAGACTTGAAAATGAACTGGCTGAGATATGACTACAGAGTAAAGCGTCAGCTGTGTGAGTAAAATAAGTGGAATGGTGTATTCGCAAATTGTGATTGGATTCTGTTTACTGGGGTTAGGGATGCATTCTTGCTGGAGGGTGGAACTTCCAGGAATTGCTTGTGCTTCATGCATGGACACTTAATATCCTGGAGGCATCAAAAAATTCATCAAAAATAAAATGTTAAAGCAAACAATAAAGGTCATACCAGCAGATGAATATGAAAATACTGTACCCTTTCAAAATATTCCACAAAATAAAATGATTTTGGGAAACACCACAATTCAAAGTTAATAAAATAAACCAATTGGGGTCAAGGGTTAATAGGCAGGTCATTGAAGGTGTGCCCTCCACAGCTAATATTAATGGTTTGAACTTACTAAAATACGTACCTACTGACTGACTGACACTACACGCACATGATAATTCAGGTTTGAAAAGTGCTTGAATTTATTTTGCTTGGAAGAGTACAAGCCTTGAAGTTTAAATGGCACAGTGATTGACTAGGTGAATGAGTTTGTGTATTTAGGAAGCATGTCTGACAGAGAACAAATTAGATGGTGTGAAATTTGTAGGCGAGTGAATTCATTGAAAATCATGGCTGCTCTCGTAGGTTTTCACAGGAATGATGGGTTCTCAAGATAATCCCACATGGCTGTGTATGAAAGTGTAATTGTTTCTTTTCTGATTGTATGGCAGTGAAATTTGGGTACTACAGAAGAAACAAGAAGACGTTTGTGTGCTGGAGAAATGCTTTATTTAAGGGGGGTTTGTGGCAAGACATGTTCTGATTGTGTGATGTGAAGCAAAATGTTGTTAGCGAGGTAGAGACTAATATGCTTCAGTGGTTTGGCCATGTTGAAAGAATGGGGGATGAGATGCTTACCAAGAAAATCTTTCTAGCCCAATTGGCAGGAAGGGAAGGCCAAGGAAGTTATGGGAGGATCAGATTCAGGAGTGTCTGCATGAAAAAAAGATTGAGCATGAAGTATATAGAAGATCTTGTGTGCATCGTGTGATTTGATGTCATTGAAGCCTGAATAATATGTCAGTATCGCTGTAAATGGAGAAGTTTAAAAATGGCAAAAAACAAAAATGGCCTGCCTCTTCTATGTGTTCCTCCATGTTGTCCTCAATCATGTCAGAGAAACCTTCCCCACCAACTCCAAATGCATGTCGGGAATCCCGACATGCAACTCTAAAAACTACACACACGCAAGGAACCCTCGTGTAGAAGTAGTGGCCAGATGATGATGGTTATGCATCGCTGAAAGCGCTCGCCGTAACAACGAACCCCTTGTGAGACGTCTCCTGACCCGATGAGTATAACTCTTTCTACTAAAATCTTTTAATTAATAGTAAATTTTAAACGTTTGATTGTGCGAATGAATGAATGTGGAACTGAAAATATATAACCTAACTGCTTTATTTCTGCAAAAAATATTTTTCATAACTAACCAAAGGTTCGTAACATAAGGGACATCTCGGGCCAGGAGCACGTGCCTCACAAAGCAAACAACGTGAAAAATACTTTGAAATATCAGGTAAAATACCTTAGATATTATGTATATTTTAATCAAAAGCACGTTTATGACGTAAGACAACCCATAAGGTTGCCTCATGAATTGCATTTTTCATAATACTGTAATCAGGAAGTTTTTTCTGAAATATTTTATTTCTAAAAAGGATTTTTTTTTTCTTTAGAAGAAACTTCCTGATTATTGTATCAGGGGTTAAAATTCAGGGTGGGATGGCAAAATTCCCGCAGAAAAAGTTAAACTCCCGCCGAAATAAAGTTGTTACCCACCTCCTGCCTAAAGAAATTTTAAGAAAAAAATTATACACACATATATATATATATATATGTGTGTGTATAATTTTTTATATATATATATATATATATATATATACTTAATAGCAAAACTGAAGACTAAGGAAAAACTTTAGAATTTAAAACGAAGGTTGCAAAATAACCTGAAAATCAAAACGCGCAACGCAGCAGTTTTGAAAATTCAGAATTCACATTCTATAAAGAAGATACCTAAGCAAAAAAATACATATATAATTTTGACTCACACCTAGTACAACATAGAAAAGGTTATGTATCTGCCTGTGTGAGTAAAAGGAGAAAAGATAAAAAAATAAAATAAAATAAAACAAAACAACTGAATGTAGAAGGTGTCGAGAATACTGAGCCTTGGCTTTATCAAGGACCAGCAAAAACTCTGCATTTTCTCACTTCCACAAAGACCTAGTTGGAAATGGGTTTCTGCAAGGCCATAGATGCAAGTAACATTCCCACCTAAAATAGTTTAAAAAATATATATTAGTCATGTCCTCCGTAGAGTTGCATGACCTAGCACTAGTTAACAATTTCGCTTGCATAATCTTGGGGCCGTTTTTGGACCACTCGTAAAATTTGCGCATTAAAACGTATACTTCGTAAAAATATGTGCATTAGAAAACGACCGTTCAGAGTTCCGAATAGGCAATCAAATACATGGTTCATGTCGGGAACGTAATCAGTTTATGGACACATGAATCGGCTTCCATATGTAGCCGCATGAGCAGTTCACTTTGCATATTGCGGACTGTTAGGAATCAAGCATGAGATACTTCTTCAGATTCACGGAATTCCACTTTTTTCGCCACATTTCGGTTATACTCGAGATCGATGCAAAAAAAACAATGTTTTTTTTTTGGAGGATTAGTGTGTGAGAAAGAGGGGGGGGTGTTTTCCGTCTGGGAAACAGTATTCCGTTTTTCAGAACTTCTGAAAACGAAAGTTAAATGGATTGAAAATTTTTCCCGCAATTGTAATTTCTTTTTCTCGCGAAGTTTCCTCTGTCTAGTATTGTTACTAAATATCTATTTATTGCATAAATGTTTGTATTTCATCTTGAAAGTGTAGACAACAATTTCCGATATCGGAAGTTCGACAGAGCAAAAGTTTCCATGTAAACTTTAGGCACAAGTTTCTTCCGCAGATTCGAGAAACTCTGACTTTGTTGTCATCATTTGCATCGTTCTCAAAACTTAAAGACAATTACCTTCGAAAAGTGAAGTTAGACGAACTGCAGATGTAATCTGTAATTGTAATTTTTTTTCTCTCGCGATATTCCCTCTGCTGAGTGTTCCTGTAAAATAATTTTGTTCAGTAACTGATTGTGTTTCAGCTTGAAAATGGAGGAAAACTTTCCGAAAACGGAAGGCGGACGGAGGAAAGATTTTTTCGTAATCATATTTTTTTTTTTTTCTTGCGATGTTCCCAGTGTCCTGAATCAAATGTCATTTTCCCACCATAAATAGTTGCAAACTGAAAAACCGCACATTCATCATATCAGAAGAATTGTTGAATCAACCAAGTCTCAATTATGTGAACTGCTAACATCTCATACATGGAATTCAAGATTTTTTTTCAGAGCTGAAGGGAAACATGTTCTAAAATAATAAAATTAGTTGGCCCTTGTAGTACTAAACTTGCACATCACAATGTCCAGTTAAGGTTTATTTTATCTTTTGTGATTGAGATAGATTGCAGATTTCCTTCCTCCACAATGGGACTCTTTTTTTGAAGTTTGAGTGTGTAGAGCTTGAATCTCTGAAGCCACACACACACACACACACACACACGTACGTTCTGGTAGACGAAAAGCTTGGCAGACCATTTTTTTTTTTTCCAAAAATGAATGAAAATGCAGTTATGGAATATTCACTAATAAAACATAGCTGAAAAAAATGTAGAGTACATGTGCCAATGTCCAAAGTTTTCTAAGAATTTTATAAGCACACATTTCCATTAGTGTCAAAAGATTCTGCTTTAACTGTTGCGTTTAAGAAACGTACCATGTGAATGTGGCTTTAGCACAGAAAACAGAATTCAGTCAAAATTTAGAGATTCACTGAGCAGCAAAAAATCTTAATGCATATTAATTCTAAAATTGGGCCAGATAAGCCCTCAAAAGTAAAACAACAGCTGATCAAAGCTTGCCGACTGTGGCAAGGAATAAAAGACAGACATATATACTTCAGGGCCTGCGGGGTGGGTGGGGTCGAGTGTCCGCAAACTAATTTGGGGTTTCCAATATCTGTGTTGCAGACAGCTTAGCAAAATTCTGCAACTAGGGTCAGGACGCAAGAACATTACTTCCACGTTCTCATCGGCAAAGCAGTGAAAGATTAAGGATGTCCGGGAGCATTGTCAATTATGAGGTGGACCTTGAATGGCAGCCCCTTCTTTTCGAGATATTTCTTCACTTCAGGAATGAAGCACTAGTGGAACCATTCCAAGAACAAGATGGTGGTCCCCCAAGCCTTCTTGTTGTGTTGCCAGAACACAGGCAGGCCATTTTTGTTTTTGCTCGGTAGACGAGGCCTGGCTTGAACATGTGACCTGCTGCGTTGCCACACAGCACCAGAGTAACACGATCTTTCCAGGCCTAAAACCTCATGGCCTGCTTGGCACTCTTACGGATGTAGGAATGGTTTGGCTTCCAGGGATGGAAAATGGTCAGTAAAAGTCAGTTTTTTTTTAATTTTTTGTTTTCGTTATTGCATTTTGGGGGAAACGTAATGACTTCCCAGTGATATGACAATTTTTTCCAGTTCAACTCAATTTTATTTTCTCGTTTTTCCTAACCTAGTAATAAATATTACTATACTGACAAAGTGGCCCAATCATGAAAGTATTTCTTGAGCATTGGCTTTCTCTACTTGCTCAAAAATATAATGTCTGAGGGCCATGCTTTCTTCTCTACTTTGTACTAGGTTATTCACCAAGTTATGTTATCACTCCACCTTTGTTTTCAGTGCATTGATCTTAATTTGTTATTTGTGTTTCAGGTTCAGTATCTGAGTCTACAGTATGTATATGATATTGAAGCACTTGTGAACAACACTATTGTATGTTGCTGATTGAACTTATTTGTGAGTGAGACTAATGAACAATGGGAAAGTGTACTTTTAAATCTGAGTGGTTGAGTAAAAAAAAAAAAAAAAAAAAAAAAAAATGGATATGTTATATCTGAATGGGGAGGGGGAAAAAAGTGAAGGAGAAATGTTTTGTGTTGTGTGTGCTAAAGGATTTAGTGTCAATTGGGGGTTTGAAGCACTTGAACAGCACGCCGCATCTCGTAAACATAAGGACGAGTGCAGGAATCAATTGGTTTCATCGCAACTATATCTGTCAGTGGTTCGTCCTGGTGTGCCTGAGGAAACTAGTTCTGGTAGCCACACTGCGCCTAAAGATTGCATAGGAACTATTCCACTTTACAGTGTCAGAGATAGTGCAACGAGAGCAGAACTTATCTGGGTATTGAAAACTATTTCAGCTGACTTCGCTTTTAAGCCATCTTATGAACATATTGGGGAAACTTTCAAGTTTGTTTCCAAATGCAGTACCCCAAGATTTTGCCTTATCAAGGGCAAACGCACGGTATCTAACAACAGATGCATTGGCCCCATACTTCAGAAAACAGTTGCTCGAGGATTTTGAAGGTGCATATTACACCTTGTGCTGTGATGAAACCACCAATGCAGCATCTTACTAAGAATTACAGGTAGCTGTTAGATACTGGTCACTAATTAAAAACATGATTGTTACCAGGCACCTCCAGACTATTTTTATGGGATCAGCAACAGCTTAAGATATTTACAGCAAATTGGAGGAAGCTTTGGATTCAGCACAACTTCCTCGGTCAAAACTGCTGATGTTCAGTAATGATAAGCCAAATGTCAACAAGGCTGTCCCTAAACTCATGAATGATTATTTTATTTTGACAGAGAGACAGGCTATGGTAGATATTGGAACTTGTAACATTCATATGGTCCATAATGCATTTCGTAGGGGCATGGCAGGACTGGGTGACGATGCATCAAATTTAATTTTCCTTCATGATTTTTTTTTTTTTTATATAGGTGGCCATAATGATGGGAGGATTTCACCAAAATTCAAAGAGATCTCAGAATCCCAAATCATTGTTTCTTGAAACATGTTTCTCTTAGGTGGTTATCCTTAGAGAGTGCTGCCGCAAGACTGATTGAACAGTGGCCAGCAGTTACTAAGTTCTTTATGAACTTTGTTCCTAAAAGTAAAAGTGAATTGGTGAAATCTTCCACAAAGTGTAAAAACGTTATTAATCTCTTAAAGCATGAGACTATGAAAGCAGAAGTGATGTTTTGTTGCACGAGTGCCCATTTATTTACAAAGTTCACCGGAGTGTTCCAGAAAGAAGAGCCTTTGGTGCATGTGATGCACAGTGAACTAAAAACACTCACAAGAACTATAATGAATCGTGTTTGTAAGAGTTCAGCACCATTGTCTCTTGAAGCCTTCAGTGATGAGCACTATATACCTGCAAGAGAAGTAATCAGTGAAAGTAGAATATGCGACGAGCTGGAAAAACTTTCTGAAAAGGAAAAGATACTCTTTTTAACGGGAGCAAAAAAACATTTCATAGCAAGCTGCAAACACTTTTTACTCCACTCATCTTTGGAGCCCATCCTCAGAAATCTTCAATGTTTAGCTCCAGCACAGCGAGTCAAAGAAGAAATCCACAAGGATGTAATGAAAGTAGCAGCAGCACTCCCTATGGATATTCCACTGGACATGATTGCAGATGAATGGAAACTTCTTAGACTCAAAGATGAAACTGCCAGTGAAACTTGCCACATAGATACGTACGGGAATCGGTGCTTTGAAAAAACAAAACCATCTGGAGATCCTAAATACCCGCTGGTTACCAAGGTGGTGAAAGCAGCATTATCGTTATCACATGGTAGTGCGGACATAGAAAGAGGGTTTTCAAAATCTGGACACATTTTGACCGATGAAAGGGCCAGAATGTCGGAGAGATCTTTGAATGCCCACCTGCTGGTCAAAGAAACGTTATATCATGTATACGAAAACAAGATATACCATGTTAACATCACCCAGGAACTTTTACAGATGGCAAGAGCAGCTCATGTTCATTACAGGCAATATTGTGATGAACAGTGTGCCATTAAAGAGAAGGAGCAAAAAGAAAAGGAAAAGAATGAAAGGGAAAAGGCAGAGGAGCTAGAAAGATTGAAGAAGATAGACAATGAAAAGGATAGTATACAAGAGAAGCAAGCAAAGCTGAGACAAGAACAGAACGAGAAGAGGATGATTGCTCAAACATTGCTAAGTGATGCAACCAAACATATTAAGGAGTCTGCTGAGAAAATAGACATGGTGGGATTCAACACGGCACACACATCTCATGCTAGAAGGAGTGCAGAAAGCAATGGAAGAAGAGGACAAGAAAAAAAAGCATGCAGATGCAGTGCAGAAAACCATTGAGAAACGAAAAGTTCGTTAATAACTTCTTTTTTTCCACAAAAAAAAAAAAAGCAAAGATAAAGTAAATACAAGTTGCACTTTACAGTAATTATGTTTTATTCTCATAATGTTATGTTTTGCTGTTTTATTATCTGCAGTACTCTATTATTTTTAAAAAGGAATATTTTTCTGCCTTAAATTTTATAGGACAATAATGAAAATATTATCCTGTATTCATGAAAATATTTTTTTTTTCGATAAAAATGTGTGCAATGGTGGCTATAGAGATGGTGGAGGCCAGATAGTAATTTTTTTTAATGAATTCCCAAGTTTGCTTTTAAAATGCTAATTGATTGATAGGCTGTAATTAAATTTGTCAGTATTTTTGGTATTTTGGTCAGTAAAGTCAGTAATTTTGGTATTTTGGTCAGTAAAGTCAGTAATTTTGACCCACTGACTAGTTTCTATCCCTGGGCTTCTTCCAGAACAAGCCCGTTTCATCAGAATTAAAGATTTGCTCTGGACGGTAGCCTTTCTCTTCTATGAATTTTTTGAGCTCTTTTGATTGAAGTGGTGAGCAGAGCCAACATGACTTCCTAAGAATTCTAAATGCATAGTAAATTTCAACCCAATTTGAAAAATGTAAAACAAAGCACTATGATTCTAGAAAAAAATTCAAGCTCTTGGAATTTTTTGAACTCCTGAAAACCTCTGAAAAGGTCCTGGAATTTTTAAATTGTGTATAAACCCTACACTTAGCTCTACTATTTGTAACAAGAAAATCAGCCATCACAATCTTTACCATACGTTGTGACATTACGAAATTGGTTGTCAACTATAAACTGAAAAAAGCAACAAGCCCATACTATTATACTGGGGCTTTATTGAATGCCCCTCGTAAGTACTGTGCGTTGTTGGGTGAGAAAATCAAAGCATTGTGGTGGAAATTTGGACCTGAACATCGTGCTGCAGTCTGTGGAAGACCTGTTGCTGAAACTCAGGATTTGGTCAGACAAAAAATCAATGAACATATTCAAGAAAATAGGTGAAATTAGCCAGAGCCTCAGTGAAAAAGTTAAAAATTGGTACAGCTAGTGTGAATGAAATTATTGCATATTTGGGCTACAAGAAAGCATATGATCAATCAATGTGTGCCACGTCAGTTTTTACTCGAAATGAAGAAAACTTGGATGCATGTCAACAATTGCTCACTCTGTACGAAAGGAAAGGTTATTATTTTCTGTACAGCATTGCCACAGGTGATAAGAGTTGAGTGCATCGCTATGACCCAGAAGTGGAAAACCAGTCACTTGAATATTGTCACCCCACTTCCCCCCAGAAAGAAACAATTCAAGACAGGGTTTTCTGCTCAAAAATGTATGATCACTGTTTTCTGGTGTGGCAGGCATTATCAGGGTTCGTACGGTCCTTAAAAGTTCGTAAGAACTCCTTATTTTTATTTCCGTTTCGAAGGCCCTTAAAATTCCTTAAAAAGTCTTTATTTTTTAAAACAAGTGCTTATTTTTTCCCCCTTGTTTTGTTTTTGTGCTGCAGTAATGGGCATCTCAACCCTGCCTCCATTTTTGTTTGTGTCTGTAAATATGCTAACCCATTCACCAGGGATTCACCAGGGGAGCTTTCTTCTAGCTCATTGAAGGGAGATAATCCCCTGAAATGTTCTTAGAAATGATATCCCTTCAACACCCCCCCCCCACTTTTCCCATTGTTGCCTGCATGACTTACTTTGCTTGACCTTACCAGTGGGATTAACATCTGTGTTGTGTGTCTTTTCAGGGGTCAGAAGGTCAAAGCAAAGGTGGGGAAGGGGGGGGGTCTTTTGTACTTCACAATTTATGGTATCAGTTATCTGGTGTGGTCTGATCTATCTCAATTCACCTTACTTCATTGTCGCTGTGTCTCCTGCTTGTCCTTTTTTTCGGTGTGTATTTAACTTTGTTCTTTGTGGGCAAAGTAGTTTATATTTCGGGCAAATAGCCTGGTAAATGACCACTAGTGATGTTTAATCTTCTACATATGTATATATACTCATACATACTGACAGGGCTCAACAAATCCCGAGCGCCAGGTTGCCCAGGTGCCTGAAATTTGGGCCGTGGCGCCTAATTTTCTTTCTACTTGAGGTTTCATAATTTGCAGTAAATACCGTAATTTATGTTGTATAATCCATAGATTATCTATTAAAAAGTCATAAATTTAGGTTCTGCAGACACCGATTAAAAAAAAAACTGGTTCGGCGTTCTAAAAAGTCGGTGAAATAATTGTCGGGAGAGGTGGTGTCATTGGGAAAGTACCGAAAATGCGGTAGCAGAAAAAAATTTAATGTAATAGCGAGATAGAAGACCACAAAGAGTGTAAGGGTCGCCCGCAATCAAACTGTCAATTATGAATTTATTTAATTTTAATATTGTGATGAACACGTGCGGACGAACGTTTCATTCCGCCATTTTGTTGTTTCAGATAAGAACTGATATTCTTCACCACCCACGTGGTACAATTTTAATCCTATGTGGGTTTAAGAGAGGGGTGCATGAACACCTGGGGCACCTGACCTTGAAGAGTCAGCTGCTCGAGTGCTTCTGTTAAACAAGTCGTCATACCGCTTTTGTATACGTGCAAGGTTGTAATCGCCTGCAGGTATCCGACAGCATTCCTGAGTTCAGGTATTTGAGGTGCTGACCGGGGGAAACCAGTTATTCTTGCGCATGCGCGGTAGAGGACAAAAGGGGCGAGGAGAATATAGGGACAGTTGAGCTTCGGTCTTCAAGTAGTAAGGGTCCTGGTTTGGACACCGGTTTTTGACAGAAGGGCTGCGGGTATTGTAGAAGTGCAGCGTGGTGAACGGGAAGGAGGATTCTTTCGTCCACCGGGTATTGCGGAAAGAATTGTGGAAAGGTAGTACGTGGTCAGCACGGGAACCTGAGCAGAAAGTCATCGGAAACCCGTAAAGCAAATGTTATCGAAATAATAAAGTCTTGCTGTTGTTTTTATTTCCGTGTACTGGACTGAGTTTTGTCAAGGTAGTTATTCTTCTACACAAGGATGCCTTCAGCCACCTTGATAGCCATATCGTATAGTAAAGGCGAGGCGGTAGCTCACTATACAGCGAGAAGCAAAAGGTTTTATCTAAGAATTGATATGTCTGGCCCTACAAAGAGATTGTAAGAATATATACACTGAAGAGCAATTGAATTAGAGATACCTGTCTAGTAACATGTAGCACCACCTTTCGTCCTGATGACGGTGGCGATTCGTCTCGGCATGGACTCGACAAGACACTTGAAGCGTTGAGAAACAATACGGATCCACGACCCCTGAACAAGCTCCCACAGTTCACGAAGATTTGATGGAGGGGGGTCAGAGCCTCAAACATCTCTCTCGATGACCTCCCAGATGTGCTCGGTGAGATTGAGGTCAGGTGATCTAGCTGACCAAGGAAGCGAGGTCACGTCGGTGGAGTGTTCATCCAACCATTCGGATACAATTCGGGAGCGATGGCACAGTGCATTGTCTTGTTGCAGGATGAGGTCCCCAGTGGGATGTTGAAGACTCACAAACGGGAGCACGTGGTCGTCCAGGATATCCCAGTAACGTTGACCTGTGAGGGACGATGTCACACGTACCAGGGGTCCCATTTCAGTCCACGTAAACAGTCCCCAGACGAGAATGCCACCCCCACCAGCTTGAAGAGCACCCTGCTGGCAAGAAGGATCCATCGCTTCATGTGGTTTGAGCCATACTCGTATCCTGCCATTCGCATGTACCAACGTGAATCTCGACTCATCAGTCCAGGCAACATTTTCCCACATGTCTAGGGGCCAGAGGCGATGTTCCCGCGCCCATGCTAATCTTTGCACCCTGTGATGTGTGGTCAGCAGCGGTACCCTCCTGGGACGATGGCTTCTGTACCCCATAGCGAGGAGATGGTTCTGGATGGTGTGGCTGCTTACACTGGATGGTGTGGCTGCTTAAATCGCTTGCTGCAACAGCTAGCGATTTTAGTTCTTTGTTAATTTTAAAGTAGCATAAAAGTACTTCAAAATGACAGTTACTTTTTCAATAAGACAATCATTTCTTTCTTACATTTTTGGATTTCTGAGTCGGTCCTGTGAATCGCAGTTTTCTGTCGGAAATTACGATTCACTATTAACATGATAGGTGCAGTTATATACGACTGTATACATGCCAATTACAACAGAATGTCTGTAGTTTCTACGGAACTTACTCTTGAAACTACAGATTCTACAAATTTTCATTTTATTTAAAAAAATTATTTTGCTATTTTATAATATACATAACATTCTTAAGCAGAATCACGGAATTATCCAGGTTTTTTTTTTTTTTTCCCCATCACTTAGATCGTTCTCAAGATTGATTAAAACTAGAGAGAATTGGGGGGGGTATTTCGTGTTTCAAAGCTTTCAAAAACAGTAGTTAAATAGAGTGAAAAATTTGCCCTAATCATAATTTTTTCTCCCGATGTTGCGCTTGTGTTTAGTATTTTTGTTAAATATTATATTATGGCATATGTGTTTGTATTTCAGCTTGAAACTGTAGGCAAGAATTTGCTCAAACGAAAGACGTCCCGGAAATTTCCTCCTAATCTTCAAACATGAGATTCTGCAAATTCGAGAAATTCCGCATTTTTCGTTATTTTGGCCACTCAGGATATCGATGCACAAGTAAACAGAAGGGAGGGGGGGAGAGACATTCGTCGGAGGACTGAATTCCATCTTCACGAAACTTTCGAAAACTGGAAAGTCACGGAGTTCAGATTTTCCCGCGTAATCGTAATTTCTTTTTTCTCGCGATGTTCTCTCTGTTCAGTATTTTTAAGTATCATTTTACTGCATAAATTTTTGTATTCCAGCTTGAAAATAGGACAAAAATTTCCAAAACCTGAAGTCAGACAGATTTCCTGTAATTGCCATCCACCTCCCCCTACGATGTGCCCACTCCAGTGCTGTTATATATATCTCCCACCCCATTAGTTTTTACATTTAATCTTGATAAGGGAAGAAGGAAATACCGAAAATGGAAGTGACTAATTTGAAAAATTTGTAAAAAATTGATGCGTGATATTCAAAAGTATTAATATTCCCAAAGTTACACCATTTATCTAAAATAGTTGAAGCTTTGAAATCATGTACTCATGGTGCTCAGGCTGATGGTTGTTATCAGAGGGCATAAAAAACAAGAAAGAAAAAGCTACAATGAAGAAGTAGGGAGAGAATATCAGCAGAAAGAAAAATTAAGCAATGGGGCTGTGCAGTTGCAGAGTCAACAAAATGTAAAAACTGACAGTCTGCATTCTTGCTGTCTGTCTTGATTTTTCACCAGTTAAAATGCTCAGCTTTTCCCCCCTCTTCTTTGGTCTCATCTTGTCGTAAACTGCAATTTTAGAGGCAATATGATCATATGGTAAGTAGAGATTCGTGCACTGCGCTTTCACTTGCTTGGATTTCCTGTATGTCAAGCATTGTGGAATTCTGAATGCATTTTGCTGATTTTTACTAGTGAAAGTTTTGAACTTAAATCTCACAATCATGCCCTCGCCGGGGAATCTACTTTGTGTTTTACGCGTGTTAAGTTTGTTTCATTAGTGTCCTTGTTTGTTGTAACGTTTTGTTGGGGCGCATACTTGTTTTTTACAAAGAGATAGATCATTTCGTAAAATAGAATCTATAAATACCACGCAATACTAGTTATTAGTAACAAAACTGTTTGCAGGATTGTACTGTCTTTTTTTATAAATGCCATGGTCTGAGACATGCTGCTGCGGGATTATGCAAAGGAAAAAAAAACGTTTTTCTCATAATTTCACGATCTATGGATCATATGCCGTATCATACGTGGGATTTTTTTGTTTTTTTACAACCTTTGTGGATGGTTTGAATTATACGCACTGGCGGATCTTGCGAAGGTAATTTTTTTATGAATTATATGGTCTACAGATTATACGAAGGAAAAAAATGGTACTTTGAATTAATATGTACAAAATATCACATCCGCAAATAGAATTTTAACAAAATTGAAATCTCAAATTTTAATTTTTTGAGATCATCTACTGTGAAAGAATGGAAAAAGAAAATTATGAAGCAAGCTGGAACTTTATTTTGCAATAAATGGTTTAGGTAAAAAGAAAAAAATGACACACAACCAAACATGTTTTTGTTCATCTGTTATTGACTTCGTTTCACCTGGTGCTTAAATTTTGGAGCTGGCTCCTAGATCTAGAACATATTTGTGCCGAGCTCTGTACACACACACACACACACACACACACACACACACACACACACACACACACCTGGTGATATTCCAATGACGTAAAATATCAATTGCAGTGTAGGTCCGTAGAAAGTCCTTATTTTTTTTTCCACAGAAAAGGATATGAACCCTTAGTATTCATCAGGAGTACATGGTCAAAGGTAGAAAAAACAACTCTGAGACTTACGTTAACACATGCACACGCACACACGCATCCTAAAGATGTTGAAACAAAAAAAATATTTCATTTGTCAGGGGAAAGGCATATGCTTCTCTAGCATAATACTAGACTCCACACCAGTGCTGTCACTTCAGCAATGATAGACAGCATCTTATTTGAAATTGTTCTACCCCCCCCCCCCAATATACAGCCCAGATTAGGTACTATCTGGCTTGTGGTTGTTTGCCAACATTCACAAGCAAGACATCAAAAAGGAATTAATTTCCCATGTGACGAAGTTTCAGGTGCTGCGAGAAAATGGTTTCATTAACAGTCTGCAAAACTCTACAGAGATGGCTTCAAACATTTGGTCAGCACTGGTTACATTGTATTATACAAGAGGGAGACTTAAAAAATAAGGCATAAAAACAAATTACTCATTCTGAGTTATAGACAATTCTGATAATCATTCTATGGAGCTGATGAGTTTCATGGTTTATGTAATGTTTGATAGTGCATCAGGTAGTTGCATACATTATAAACTTTTTGAACTGTTTTATTTGCAGAGAGTTTAATGAAAGTAATGAATCCTGAAGCATCTGCCACAGAAGCCTGTGATACAATAGCAGATATGTCACCAGCTATGTGTGATCCTTTAGGTAAGTGAAATTCAGGAACATTACTTCACCTTTCTTTCTCTCTACTTATTAATTAGATGTAAACTAGTAATAAATTTCAATTTTCACTAACCAAATCATATTGTAAAGTAACAATCATGTGGTCTGTGAGTACTGTAATTAGCTTGACTTGCTGTGTTACGCCAGTTACTCAGAAAATTTTACAATGTCTAATATTTCAACAGAAATATAGATTGGCAGCAGAAAACTATGAATTTCATGGATTTTTTTTTCACGATTAACTTTATATTCCTTTTTCTGTGTGATAACATTATTTGAGATTTGTGTTTAATTTTTCCACTTAATTGTGCTAATTATTTGTGCATTTATCACTAGAGTAGTGATCAGATGTACAGTACTCGTATGAGTAAAATGCATTGTCAGATTTTTTGGCTTTATCATAGTGTATAAGTGTCCCAGGACTTTATTCTCTTAAAGCAGCAGTGATTTTTCTCAAAAACAGGAAGTTGTGCTTCATAGTTTAATCATGCACCCATTGTCTCACTCTCATAGTTTAAGGTAAATGACTAACACACAGAAGTTTGTTGCATATTTGGAGATTTCATTGCAGAAATGAGAATTGTTAATACTTTTTTATTTTTGCTCAGTGTCATTATTCAGAATTTTTTAAAAGTAAATCAAGATTCGTTACACGGTTAAATAGAAAACAAAAAGTGTACTGTAAATGTAAAAGTTTTGAATGACTAACGAATTTGACTTCCACTGACTTTTCTTGCATTAAATTTTAGGGTATGTGAAAATTACAGAAGCTTTACTCAGTGAATTTGAGTTTTACAATGAAGTGTAAAAATTAAAAACCCAAAGTTCACGTTTCATTTGCATAAATTTCATTTTTAAGTGTCTCATTTTAGTTTTTCCTGACTGAATCCAGAATTTTTAATAGTTCTGGAAAGTCCAATAATGAAAACACTCTGGACTTCTTGTTCCTTCCCAAATTTTAGGAAGAAAACTGGAAAAGGCCCCTATATTCCAATTTTTTTTATTTGTGTGTGTGAAAAAAGATACCTCAGTGCATACATAAGGTGTTGAAAGAGTACAAGCTGGTGTATGAGTGATTTTAATTTAAGTGAAAAGATGAACAATTTGATTCACTTGTTGCATAAGTAAATAATTTGATAGCTGCATTTAAAAGTGAAGCTTCAGGGAAATAGTACCTGTAGTAGTAGTATATGCTGCATGTGATTCTGAACCTTCTGATAAGAAAGATTTTTGAAATGATGCAAGAGTTGTTTCAAGCCAGTTCAGTGCTGAAGAGAAAGTCATTGTGACAGGGGATTTCAGTGCTAGAGTAGATGTTCAGAATGATATATCTGGCAATGTTCTAGGTAAGTTGAGTGATCCCATTGTGAATGATTAGTTGAAGTTTGCCTTGAGAATGAGTTGGATGTATTGACGGGGTTGCCAGCTGACCTGGAAAACTGATAAAACCCAGGAAATCTGAAAATAAGACTAAAGATCAGGGAAAACTCCAGGAGAACAAATTTTTTTAGCAAACACCAGAAAAAGTCAGGAAAAAATAGTCTCCTTGTAGTTACCATTCCCCTGCTTTTGGAAGGAGCAAAAAAATCCAATGTAATTGTTGAGTGTGGAGAGGCAAGCCCATAACAGAGCTGCCAAGTGTCTCAGTTTACCGGGAAATCCGATTTTTCTACAAAACGTCCGGTTTTGTGGGGTTTTTTTTTATGCTTTTTCTTTTCTTTTCTTTATTTTATTTCCCCCTCATTAATGATATCAGCGATCATTTTTCTCCAGCGTAAATGCTGCTGTGGAAGTCAGTAACGAATAGAGACAAATGTTTCAAGCACCAATGTGCACCAATGTCGTCTTCAAGCACCAATGTCGTGAGGGTAGCAAGACAGTCAATGGCTTGGAAAGTTGAAGTACTGGTTTATGACGTCACATCCACTGTGCTTGTGCGGTGCCTTGCACAGGGATAGGAATTCTGTGCCAATGTGCGCCAAATCAAAAACTTGCGCTATCTTGCTACAAAAGGCAGATTTTGCTCCAGAATTTCGGTGCTCTGTCGTCATCGTCGGAACTTCAGCACAGTAAATTCTCCATGCACACCGTTCAATTTGACGCTGAGTAAGACCATGTGGTAGAAAGAAAGATTAAGAGATTTCAAGTACTACAGATTTTACGTTGTTACTATGGAAATCGTCAGTCTGCTGCAGATTACGGAAAACGTCGTTGAAAATCTTAGTGAAATAGCTTTATTAAACATCTGCATAAAGTTAATTTTCGTATTTTCAAGATGTTTCGATTGAAAAAACAGGGAAAAGTCGGTGAATCTCGCAAATGTTCGTAATCACAATGAAAATGGCTGCATAGCAATGAAAATATTATATTTTCCATTTCCGCATATTAAACTTTTCTGACAAAGTTTCTTTTTTTTTTTTTCTGCCTGATATATATTGATGCTCGCTCTCTCTCTCTCTCTCTCTCTCTCTCTCTCTCTCTCACTCTCTCTCTCTCTCTGTGTGTGTGTGTGTGTGTGTGTGTGTGTGTGTGTGTGTGTGTGTGTGTGTGTGTGTGATAGCAATTGTTTTCACTTGTTTCCCTTTTATTAAACGAAATTAAATTTCTTTGTCAGTATTCAATCTGTCTGCGGTGGAATCTTTCCTGTTGCTGTGATCCATAAAATTGTTTCATGGCAGAGTGAGCTATGCATTCGAGTCGAATTCTATGAATTCTCGTGGCATATTTTATTACCATTTACTAAATTTTTATTTTAAAATAAAGCGTTTGGTTGGTTTTGTAGTTTTTGGTTTCCAAAGATATAATTTTGCTTTTATGCACAAAATTGCCAAAGTACTTCGGAAAGGTATACGGTCAATACATTTTACAGAAAATAAAAGTTGCAACGGTAGTAAAATATAATGTAAAATATGTTGGGATTGTGTACATTTAAAGATCGCACTTGACAAATATAGGTATATTGAATCTGCTCGGTGATGAATGCTATGACGGAGGACTTGGGCCTCCGCTCCTGAAGCAGCGAGCTGCTGTGGTCACGTGAGTCCTGGTTTTCTACATACAGAGGACTTTGGTTGAGCATACCTGCCAGGTTTTAAGATTTACCTGTAAAATTTACGAAAACGTGACTTGTTTTACGGGCAAAATGTTAATTTTACAGATTTGGTGATTTCCGGAGATTTATTTTCCTTTTTCTGATGATTTTGCACCCGCTATTAAAAAAAATTTTATTTAACTTAATCCATTCAAAGTAAAGCGCCGATGTAAGTTACGAATAACTTTTCAGTTATTATAATAAGCTTATTCGTAATGTGTTTATGTGGGAACATTTGCTGCAGTTTTCCTACGTGTTAGGTCTTGCATTGTTTCAAACACTAAAACTTGCACTGCTCATAAACCAATAAGGATAACAAGCAGCTGGGCTTGTTTAATCTTGGGCTTGGTTCTCTCGCCCCCCCCCCCCCTTCAGGTAATGCATTGGAGCTCGCACTTGGGAGCACATGTCTTTACTACTGCTAGTTCGAAATGTGATCTCAGAACGTAGTTATCGTACAAAAAAAAATCCAAACGCATTTAAATCTGTGGAACTTTTAAGCCCAGATCTAAACCCAACATGACGAAATTAAACAAAAGCTGACAGTTTTGTGAAATTAAAAATGCATTTGGGGCATGGTTTCATAACTTCTCTTCTCTGGCAATAAATTTGACCTAATGAAAAAATGCGGTATAAGAGGAAGTTTAAAAAATAAAGTCCAACGTTCATTCGACCCAGTGCTTCTCCAGCAATGATTTTATTTGCTGGTCGGTTAGTAAGTTTTCTACGCTTTCCAACTGTGCTTTGTCTGTCAGCACGATAACACATGAAAATGTTTTGGCTTGATTCGACGAAATTAATATGTTGGGGTCCACACTAATTCGTCAAATCCCTATCGATAATGGTCAAAGGTCAGGACGAGCGGGATTCATCCCCCTCCCCCTCGCGTGGCCACCACTCGTTGATGATGACTTACGTAAAATCAAAGCACGATTGCAATTAAGTTTTGCTACGCTGTTCAGCACCCATAGTGGACCTATCCTATTGAAAATGGTTATTATCGACATTCACGGGGCAGTGCTTACATGCGTAAGATTTGTTCGTCAGAATTTTCGCACAATAACTTCCATGGAAATAAACCGATCTGGATGGAATTCTTAATTATAAAACGACGCGTGTGGTAGCTTTTTTAGAAATTAACAGGCACAAAGAAAAAAAAATATTCTGTAATAAAGCAAAAACATGCAAAATATACAGCCTATCAATTAGTTCAGACTAAGGAATTCATTCGTAAAGAAAACAAAGTATCGTAAAGAACACTGATTGTTGCTTTTGCAAACCCACACTTTTTGTTGGCATGAAATTTTGGGCTTTTAGAAAACAACTCTGAATTTTAAAATATCTGGATTTTAACAGCATGAGTTTAATTTAGGAAGGAAGTAGACTTTTTTTCTTTTTCTTTATCTGTTTGAAAAAAATACACCACTTATTGGTTTTGTAACTTCTATCAAACCGAATTGCGTAATATTTAGAGATTTTCATTTTTTAAAACCAATACGCGCATTCTAAATTTTGTTATGTTAGGGATATAAGATTAAATTAAAACAACAGTTCGAACGTTTTGTGCCGTGGCTACGCCTCAAAGGGAGGAGGGGATGAGATGTAGAGGAAATTGCCGACGAAGTGGCTGTATCATTTCCAGTGACACCTGGTGTAAAAGACAGCGTTGGTTTTGTTCTGGTGACACATTGTGTTAGTTTACTGCAGGAGAGAGGGGAGGTCAAGAGGGTGATTGGCCCATATGATGCTGCTAAAGGGGTCGGATTTGGCAAAACTTTTAACGCTGCTGCAAAACATTGATCGACCTGTAAGGAATGATTGGAGGGGGGGGGGTTGATGATGATGATCGTAAGTAAAACAACCTTTTTTTCTAGATGAAAGAGCCTTTCAGTTGGTCTCTGCTTTCCTAGCTGACCAGCTCGATCGGATAACTTTGTAATCGTTATTTTTTCTTCTGCGAATTGCAGCTCTTTTAGCTGTTACTGTTTTACTATAGTCGTTTTTCTTGCATTCCCCCCCCCCCCCAAGTGTCAGTAATTTCAGTATTAGTGATTCGCTTATGAGCAGCAATATAAAAGGAGTAAAACAGTACTATCAAACATTCCGTGATGCGTATTCTGCGGAGTTCCCGTGCATTGCAAAATCTTGCATTTTGCACTATGTGTTGATGTAATTTCGGTGTTTTGCATGGTGGAAGAAATGATGTTACTAATCATATTTCTAGTGCCAAGCATAAATCTAATGTTGACTGCGTGGTAAAAAATGCGAAATTAACTTCCTTTGTTAAAAGTTATAATGAACTGGATGTGATTTGTGTAAAATGTTTGTTTACTTCGTTTTTAGTTGAACATAATTTACCAATTGGTGAACATAATTTACCTTCAGTCACTCTTTTTATTTCATTTTTTTTTATTTGACTGTCTCATCATCCATCTCTCCGTAAGATAAACCTAGCATGAAAATGGTTTGTTATTGAAAACATTTTAGTATGTTCTATGACGGCGAGGGATACGATCCTATTGAATTTGAATGAAAGGGTGGAACATCCTTTCCTTTAGATGCAAACTTCCATAAAAATAAAATTTTATATCTTTGTAGATCATAATGATAGCACAGTAATGAGAAGCCCTAGCGCAACTGCTGAAATTTCTACTGGCCAATGTGGCTAGTGGAATAAAAATTTTACTAGCTAAATGACAAAATCTACTGGCCATACGAAATTTAAAAAATAATAATTCAGTAACTTCTCTACTTATCTATGAAATCAAATGGGTGCATGTTTTTTTTTTCTTTCTAATGAGAGACGCCTCTCCCATTAACTTAAAAAAAAAAAAAAAAAAAAACAGATACGGAGGAGTTACTGCATAAGATCATTAGATGATTGACTGCAAATATGGCATGTTCCAAATGATTGATTTTTTGATAATTTATTTTCAGTACTGTTATATCATTATTCTTATTATCTTAATTTACACATACATAATTTATTTTTGAGAGGCCATTGAATTTATATTTCAGATTTCTTTTAATAATATATTTAAAACAAAGGGACAAAGGCTAGGATATATATATACATAAAGTGGCACTAATAATGTTGATACAGTTTACCACTGATATGTACTGTGTCTGATATTCCCATCAAAGGTATCTGCCCACCACAATTGAATAGCATTTTGAGGATCAAAATTTTCAATTGACGTGCCATTGCATCTAATCATCATTAAGTTGTTTAAAGTGTCACTATTTAGACATGCCCAATTACTGGGTTTTATGAGGTTCATTGCTGATGCTCCACGATAATGACTCGTGCGTCACTTCCGCAGAAGTGCTTGTGTGCTGCGCCACAGCAATATTCTTTCGCTCCCGATACTTTCTCATGTGTGCTGCCACAGACATTGCAGTGTTTATTGAAATTTGATGAGTTGCTCTTCTGCGTAGATTACTTTCGATGTATTTCTGCTTGACTTTTCGACTAGTATATGCTGACGTTGTGAAATTTTTAAAAATTTTCAACTGCGATCTAAAGTTTCCCAACCAACACTGTATTTGATTTCACTTCTAATGTCTTAAATCGACAGATTTCAACGTTAGCTTTCGTTAACAAGTCTTTGTTCTCTTAGCTATTGAATGACACAAGGTTGGTGTGGTTCACGTTGATAATATAAAAATTATTAGACCGAACTCGATGCCCATTTTTTCGGAACGCTCAACTTTCCGTACTGGCCGCCTAGTACTGATCTGATTTTTTTTTCACTTCAAAAAAACACTGCCACATACTTCCTATTGTTTCTAAGCTGTGGTGAATTTCCGACATCCAACGCGTGGAACGCGCAGTCTCTTAATAGCATCGTTGACGCACGGAGGCCCGATAAGAAACCTGTTTAAAACATCGTGTCTGCATCGTGATGAGACTCCAGATGAGATCGCTTGCAAAGCTACGATGTCCACAATTACTTGCCTGGCAGGCGAATTTCCAATGAGCAATCCCCCGATGTAGCGTCTGCAACGAGACACCGCAAGAAACTACATCGGAGAGTTGCGTGTGCATGAGGATCAGTCGATATTCACGTGTCTCTGACTGGGAAAAGCGGTTTGAACAACAATGCTTGGTCACGGCTTGGTGGTGTGGGATGGCGATTACATCGTGAGCATTTACACAGGGCTGCCAGTGGCGACTATTGCTACTATTATTAATGACAGGCAACTATGGCTACTATTTTTACAAAAAACCAGCCCAAAGCAACTGTTTTCAGAAAAACCTTGAACTATTTTAATTGTAAGGCAACTATTTTTTTAAAAACATAATTTGTGGTGCGTATATCGATGTGCTTGTATAACATCAGTTTTAATATTGATACACGTGAGTATAAACTTTGATATAGATATGTATATGTCGAATCCATGGTTCATACACATCCTGGAATTCCATTTTGTCCTGGAAAAGTCCTAAAATTCTGTTACATGTCCTGGAATTTTATCCATTCCTGCCTTTTTGTCCCTGCATGATGTTTTGTAGTTGAGGATTTTTCTACTGACATAACTAATGCCTGACAAATTTCCCTCCCCACTCCCTGTAAAATGTGTGTGTGTTTCTTGTTTAGGAGGACTGAAGCTGTGTTATTAGCATCTTTTGTGTCATGCTTATGTTATCACTTTGTCTGTCCCGCCGAGGAGACCATATCTCCGCAATTATTAGTTCGATTTGTAAAATTCTTTTTGTATCGGGAAGCTTAAAATGTGAGAATGATCCGTTCGTTCTGTTTTGTTTTTCCGAGGCACAACTTCACCGCTAGAGGGCGCAAATGTAGATCGTATTGAATTTAAAATGCATTTCATTTCATATATTTGCTTCTAAATATCCAATTGAAAAAAATTCTTTTTCCTTTCAAAGACATTTATAGTGAATACTATTTTAGTTAGTCCCTTTTTCAAATAATGCATACATTTTCTGCAATAGGGGGAGGTAAATCGTGATTTCCCCAATATCTCCGCTTCTAAAAGCTCGATTTGAAAAATTCTTCCTGCGTATACAGCTTTTGAGGTTGAAATGTTTTGCATAAAAATTCTCATTTCTGGTAAAGAATGGTTTTGCCACCAGGGGGCATAAATGTTTATTTTGGCTTCTGATGGATTTGCAACGAAATCTGAGCTAGAAACTCGATTGAAAAAATTCTTGCATGAACCGATATCGCTCAACTCATAACACTTTTTGAGAATATGTCCTGCTTAAAATAGTGCACAATTTTCCCACCAGGAGGCATACACGTATATCTTATTTTTGTCCACATCTCTGCTTCTAGGAGTACGATTTGAAAAATTCTTTCTTTGTTGGAGAACATTTTCGGTGTGAAATGTTTCTTATAAAATTTCAAATATTTTTTAACGCCAAGTGTGCCACTAAAGGGCGTAACCTCACATTTCTGTTTACAGCAATATCTGCAGACTAAAAACCCGACAGAAAAATATTCCCTTTCGATCAGATACCTAACTATGAAAACTCCTTATTTGTATTTTCTTCACAAAATAATGCACAATTTCACCGCTAGGTTGCGCAAATATTTAATCTATTTTTCTTAATATCTGTACTTCTAAATGTCCAATTTAAAAAATTATTTTGACATCAGATACTACCTTATGGAACACTAGGTTTGTGTTTGAGGAGGTTTGTTGTTCACAATTCTGTCGCTAGGTGGTGGTTGTGTACTTCTGTTTGCAGGCTATCACTGCCCATAAAAACGCTATTGAGAAATTTCTGTTTCTAATGTATGCCATTCGCTATAATAAAGATGGAGAGTGAATAAGGTTTTTGCTACAATAAGAAGATCCTCTTCAAATAATGTACAACTTTACCCCCTAGGGGTTGTAAAGGTCTTGCTATCTCTGCTTCCGGAAGACATATTTGAAAAGTTCTTTTTCCTTAGCATAGCTTTGGCTATGAAGAATACTTTTCTCAAGTTTCCACTATGCAAAATTCTTTTGCTGAAACACATAGTTATATCATGTTTCCTTCTATATTGCTCCTTTTAACTGATCGATTTGAAAATCTTTTTGTCTCTAATACCTACCTTCCTTCTGCTATGGGAAACATTTTTTGTGCCATTTGTTAATTTTCATAACATATTTTTTAGCCACTGATGGAAGTAAATAGCTGATTGGAGGGGGGGGGTGTTTTACCTTTACTGAAATTTTGTAATTAATACTTTATATAAATATTTTCCATAAAATCAAATTGCTTTCTAATATCAGAAACTTTAATCTAGTTGTATCTTAGTCTTTTCTGAGCTTCTATAGTTAGTTTTTTAATCATGCCCAGTTAAATTGCCATGATCACTAATGAATGCAATTGCACATATCTCTTGGACATAAGGTTTTCCTGCTATTTTCTTTGATTTCACGTTGGAAATTTTTGTGCATACTTAGTATGCTAGCGAGTAAAAATTTAAAACATAGCTACAGCATCGATATTATGTTGAAAATTCCTTCCATAAGTAAAATGTAACACAAATACTTGCTCCCATGATTATGTATTTAAGAAATAACAATCCCTTTGGTCCTTTGAAAAAGTTCTAGATATTTCACCTTTCATTACTTTTAAATTTCCAATGTAAGCATTATTTCAAAATAATTAAATACAAATAGTATTTTATGTATTGATTGTGTGGTATATGAAAGCATTTCAAAAGAAATGCCACATACCTATTTTTGAGTTTTATGAGGTTTTTTTTTTATTCTGCAATTTGCTTCAATAATTGAACTAAAGCCAAAGTAGAAAAATCAAGTTTTCTCAAAATCAGTGTAGTATACTGTATATAAAAGTTAAGTATAGATATTAAACCTGGTCACGTTTTCAGTGACAGTTTTGGTAGTTTCTGATTAGCTGCAGCAGACAACATTTTTAACATTCTGCATTCAGTATTAAGTTTGCAAAAGCGTGTACATTCTTTATTAAGTTTGCCAAAGCGTGTAGGAAGTTGTTTGTTGTAGGTTACAAATTCAACAGACATATGGTTTCACTATATTTTAAGTAAGAGCACTTGGGTCGTATGTCCTGGAAAAGTCGTGGAATTTTGCGATTGAAAAAGCGTATGAACCATGTGAATCGATATGTCTTGTTCAGTTTATTGCTTTCTGCTTTATTGCAATATGATGGAGGAAAGTCAATGGCAAGTATAGACTAGACCCACATGTGATTAAAGGAACGACCTACTGAAATAAAGATATTCCGCCAAAAAAGTGTCATGTTTTTCTGTTTGGAATATGGCAGAGATTGCTGTATTGTATAGCAGTGCCAGGAGCGGGCACATATCTTGCCTTCGCCATATTAAAGACTGTTGTTTTCTGTGCTTACTGAAGCTTATTTGCAATTAAATGTATCAATTTCAAGTCGAAAATTTTGTACCTAGAGTTTCATGAATGATATGTTCATTGAAATAAATTTGTATGATTGTTTCTACAGCTTTATTTTCCGAATGACATGGAAAATGCATATTTTCGCCAACAGACATTTAAACTCACTTTACATTATCTACAAACTGTTTAATATAAATTAGGAATTGTTCATAACGAAAAAATTAAGTGGTAATCGAAAAAACACCTGGTGAGACATTTCTGCGTATCTGTTAAAAATAACGAGACAGTACTTTTTGTCATTTGAGTAGGTCGTTCCTCTAGTCACGTGGCTCTAGGTATAGATGCACTTGTATGTATAAGTATTTATTCCAAACAGCGAAATTGGGATTGATCATTTTTGTAGAGACATGTTGTATCAAAAGACATTTGGAGACTGGAAATATCCATCTTTGGCTAAAGTTGTGAAAGCATGCCTTGCTTTATCGCATGGCAACTTCGATGTAGAGAGAGGTTCTTCTGTATCATGAAGAGTTATTTCATCAAATAGGAGTCATCACTCTTTCCACGTTTATAAGTGAGTCACTGAAAAATTCTCATCGGCTGCCACCAGGAATCAAACCCAGGGTCTTCCATTTGTGCCCCGGACATGCTTCCACAACACCACAGCAACCTCGAAATTCTCCAGACTCGCATACGACAAACTGCCAAACCACCTGGCAGGTTGCTTCTTTGGAGACCCGCACAATGCTGGGGGATTCACCAAAGATGAACAGCAGCAACTGAACAAGAAAGCGAATGAATAATAAATACACAGTTGACATGGATTAGGAACATCAAATAGAAGTCATCGCTCTTTCCACGTTATATAAGTGAGTCACAGGAAAATTTCAGATAAGAAGGCATCTATATCTGAGAAGATGTTGAATGAGAGACTAACAATTCAAGATCCATTAAAAATGTATAACAACCAAGTTGCAAAGGTGCTAATAACCAAACAACTAATAAAATTAGCACTTACTGCACATGGGTTATATAGCAACCATTTGGAAGAGGAGCAGAGATTAAAGGAACAGCAACTGAAAGCAGAGAAAGTTCTAAGAGATTGAAACAAGAATTGCTAAATGAATGATTTGAAGAGCAGAAAGCAAACTATAGAAAACATGAAAAACAAGATAAAAATTCTTGTTCAAGAAAAAAGAGAAGTACAAGAATCATCAAACTCTGAGCTTAAAGAAGCCAGTGAGAGACTGGATTAAGCATTAAAAAAAAAAAAAAAACATACCTGCAATACGGGTTGCACATGGCATTCTAGAAGAATCAGAGAAACTCCAACCAAAAGGAAAGACAACATGAACTTGAAGCATTAAAAATGAATAGGGTAGTTCATAAAAGAAAATCCTCCATAATTGATGCATTTATGCAGGAAACCCCCCAAAAAAGGAATAAATTTAAGGTTAATGAGGAAGCTTTTTTGTTAAGCCTACCCTTATATGCACTGATGGCAATGTTATAAATTCACTCAATTTTTTTAAAAATAATTTACTGCATATAACTCCTCCAAAATGCTACCACGGTATAAGAATAATGTAAACTTTAAAGGCTGCCCCCCCCCCAAATTCTAAATGATAAAAAACAGTTTGTTTATACATAGGGGGGGGGGCATCATATAAAAGTTTGTGATGTCCCATGACAATAATTTTTAATTTTCAGAAGAGTTATAATCATTTCAAAAAATTGAGCTTTGGTTTTATTATTGTCATCAGTGGGTATAAGGATAATCTTAGTTTTACTGTTACAGCTTTGAAAATCGATCATGGTTAACATTTAGGGATTTTAACTGTCTGCTGTTATTAAAAGTAACCCAAATTAGAAGAAAGTCCAGTTTTTTTGTTTCTGTAATTATGAGTTGGAATAATTTTACATGATAAAGTAATTTCTTTATATTTGTCTCAAAAGCATCGAGGATACTGTGAAGAAGGACTGTAACATTATCAAGGCAGGTGTATATCAGTGTAATGCTTCATATCAATTATACCTGACCTACACAGACTTGAGATTAAATCGTAAGAGAGTTGTCCATGCCCTAATGAAACGAAGACGTTTCAGACAGGCCTTTCACGTTTACCTTTCAAATATGGGAATCAAAATAAAATGTACTCTTACAACATAATTCAGAATCATGTTAAGCACCATTATTATTATTACTTATGAGTTAAAGAGTTTCCATTATTCAAGGAGATTACACTATACCCATTCCATTCCTGATGATAATAAACTGCAAGTTTTCATTTTTTTTAGTTCTAGGCTTTGTGTTTTTTTTTCCCATACTAAACACATTCAGTGTTTAATATTTATTGTCATAGCTGTACAAAAGACAAGTTTGAAATATTTCCAAATGTTTATCTATTGGAATGAGATTCTTCTTATACCTCATATTAGATAACTACGATTATTATTTGTACAGAACAAAACAAGTGATCTGTCAAACATGCTTCCCAAATACACAAACTCATTCACCTGGTCCATCACTGTGCTATTTATACTTACATTACATTCAGTGCTACCATAAGTTTCTCTCTCAAAGACAATAACTTTGGTTTTCCCCTTATTTATACTCAGTTTGAATTTCATGCAAACTTCGTACATCCGGGACAGCATGCTCTGCAACTCACTTTCACTCTCTGCCAACAGGATTGTGTCATCAGCATACAGCAATCTGCACACATGGGTATTATCAAGACATAAACCAGTATTGTCTATCTTGGCATCACACATGCATGCATGCATCCATAAATATATTAAACAGCCATGGTTACATTACACAACCTTGCCTGACTCCTGCACCAATGGAAAACCATTTTGATAACACACCATTCACTCGTACACAAGCTCTAGTGCCAGCATACATGGCTTTTACACTATTAAGTAGATTCCCAGTAACACCATATTCATTCAAATCCTTCCACAAAGGTGTCCTATTTATTCTGTCGTAAACTTTCTCTAAATCTATGAAGGCAGTAAAAACTTTCTTACCATCAGCCAGATACTTATCAATCATCATGCGTATTGCAAAAATTTGGTTAGTGCAGCCTTTACCAGGCATAAAACTACTCTGAACATCCCACACTTTCTCTGATGTAAGACCTCGTACCTTTTCAATAATGACCTTACCAAACACTTTCCCTGGCATACTCAGTAGGCTAATACCATGATAGTTCTTGCAGTCAGTCTGATCACCTTTTCCTTTATGCAAGGGAACAATAAAAGCATCCCTCCAGTCCCAAGGTACCATTCCTAACTCCCAGCATAACTGGCAGATTTCAATTAACCAGTCAATTACAGAACCACCACCATATTTCAATATCTCAGCAGTTATGCTATCAACTCTTGGAGCCTTACCATTCTGAAGAGATTTTAGAGCTTTACACACCTCTTCTCTTGAGATCCCTCCTGTACATCCATCTCTCACTGTGACATCATCTGCTTCTGCCTCAGAATTACCTTTGATTTCTTGACCTAATAACTCATAGAAGAGAAGTATTCACCCCATCTTTCACTTAACTCATTATGCTCACATATCATTTCCCAGATCCTATTTTTCACATAATTTGCAACTTTGTTTCCGTTATATCTCCGGTGTCGCATATACTTCCAGAAAGGTTTTCTATCTTTCCAAAAAGCCATTTCATGCCTTTCCACCTTTTCCTTCCTATCTTTTGCCTTATTCTGGTGAACCAGCTTTGCTGCCTCACGCTTCTTACAGTGATATTCATCCTCAGAAACTTTACTTTGCAACATCCCCAAATAAGATTCCTTCTTCCTCTTTACTGCCTTTTCAATCAGCACTGTAATGTAACATATATTATTGAAATATATGTCTTGGGTATTAACTCTAGATCTCAGATATGTCATTTTTGAAATCTTGATGATTGACATTATATCACAAATTACAGATTAAATACAAATGCATGTTTATGCATCATTTTGGAACTTGGTATTTATTGGCCTACTGCGTATGAGGCAGTAGGTCAGGAAAACTAAAAAAAAAAAAATAAAGGCAACTTAACTGCAGTAGGTCAGTAAAGTTGCCTTGATTTTATCACATCAAACTAAGTAAAGTCTGTTTTTAACATGGAATTGATAGATAAAATTAATCCTCAATGGTCTGCATGGATTAAGGAGGTTCTGAAAAATCCCTATGCTGCTTGTTGTTCCATTGTGCCATAAAATTTTCACTTCGAGCTACATGCGAAAACAATCGATGAAAGGAAGAAATATTCTTCATAATACATGTAAAATTCACTGAATATTCAAGCAAAGCAAACAAAATTTGCTTGTACCACTTACCTGGTCATCCATGTTACACTTCTCAGAAAACTTAAAAGTTTCAATCTTCCTGGACCAGGAATTGAACCCTGCATCTCCCGATTACCGGTCGAGTATGCTATCCATTACACCACCCAGGACATTGAAGTTCTAAGCAACTGAGACAAAGTAATCTAAAAGTCCTAAGATTTTCCCTGGTCGAAGCATTCACGCTTCCTCATAGCGCATTGACCCAATTTCCATCCGAACGGATGTAGGTCGGAGGTCACCAGTACCACAGATAAATCAATGAAAGGAAGAAATATTCTTCATAATACATGGACAATTCACTGAATATTCAAGCAAAGCAAACAGAATTTGCTTGTACCATTTACTGGTCATCCATGTAACACTTCTCAGAAAATTTGAAAATTTCAATCGTCCTGGAACGGGAATCGAACCCCGCATCTTCCGATTAACGGTCGATTATAATATCCATCTCCCGATTACCGGTCGAGTATAAACAAGCTGTTACTAGTCAAAAACACAGTATAAAGCACCAAAAGATTTTCAAGCTCGAAAAGCCTCGTTATCCCCTGGCCATTCTGATAAATTTTTTAAAGAAAGTGTAATGTTCTCTGTGACTCATGGAAATTTGGAGCCATGAGTTGAAGGGTATTTAATTGCTATATTTTACTGACCAGCAAGAATATTTGAATGAGTAACATATTTGGTCTGGGAGAAAAAGTTAAAAGCAACATTTTTGAAATGAATTAAGCAGCAAATAAATGGAGATGTTCCTTTGTAGTTTATATGTTCCATGTGCAAGTGGTAATATACTATGACATAATTCTGCATTTTAAGTAGTTAATTAGATTTTGTGATGCTGTGAAGAAATAAAATTTGCACCATGAATTGATGTAGCCTGCAATTAATGCACAATGATAGCTTTTTCTTGCTTTGAATATATTGCATTTATAGATGTGACATTTATCTGTAATTTTATCTGAAATTCCCCACGAAATTAGCTTCTGGAAAACTGGAAATTTTTAAAGCCAATATGAGTGACATCTCTGATCAAATAAACTTTTTAACCATAAGTATATCCACACAGATTTGTAGAAGAATTGTTCTTTGGGGCAGAAAAGTGTAATAGATTTTGTCATTTATAATCAGCATTTGAGACATTTAGTTGTTGACATTTGTATGATGAGTGGTGCAGATGTTAAGTTTGATCATAACTTGTTATGTCATGAGTAAATTTGAATGTTGTTTAGCAAAAAGAGTAATCTAAAGGTGCCCGCAATAAAAAAAAAAAATAAAAGCTGAAAGGCTTCATAAAGAACATTAGTGTTACTCTGAAATGCTCAGTGGATAACTGAATCAGTTGTGAAGGTATGTAAGAGGGATGTGGGAAAGAAATGGCATGTTTAATTAACTGTGTTGTCACTAAGGTACATAGGTGCTTGTAATACTGTAGTATATAATGCATGGTGGAACAGTTGAGAATAAAGAAGCTGTAAAGAGAAAAGAGGCATGGGTCTTTTGCACTCACCCCAATATCTGATCCTTATCTGTTAGGTCAGTTGCACTCAAGAAGATAAACATAGAGCCTGACTGCACTCGTGCAGTCCTTGCTTACTATAGAGGGGGAGGGTGGAGCAGGGAGCTTCCAGCATACAATGCTCTCTGCTGGAGAGTCGGTGGTAGAAGAGCTGTGCCGAAGTGCGCACATTTTCAATTTCTGCGCTGTGCTGTTCCGAAATGCATAATTTTCATCGAATTGCGCCAAAATATAGTGTGTTTTAAAAAAAATTCTATTTTGATATCGAAATAAATTTCCTAACACCCTGAAATCTTAAAAAGCTCTCAAATCAATTTTAAAATGGCTGTGATTAAATGATTATACATTTGGTGATTTTTCCCCCCAGGGGAATCCCCCTATGTCTGCTCTGTTCTGTATAAAACTGTCACCTACTTACATTCTCACCGTCTATTTTTAGCCTCTCCGGTACGGCCCCAGAATGCATTGCGATTGCCTTACGCTTCTGCCCAGTAGCAGAAACGGCACAGCGGCGGCCACCGCAGATTACTTTGAACCTTGCAGATTGTTTTTAGAAAGTTTCAAAAGTTTATATTATTTATTTCATATATTAAAAAAAAAAAATTCTTTACTATTACTATTTGCTGAACTCACCACGGGAGCAGAAACAGCACAACAGAGTGACATCCGTCTCAGGTTTTTGAAAAGGTGTGCATAAGCGTTTTTTTTTTTTTTTTTTTTTTTACTATTTCTTTGACATTCATTGTTTCTAGCCTTCCTTTCAATTTTAAAGCAAAGGAAGTGAAATTTTGGTGTGATTTTAACATTGTATCCCCCTTCCAGATGTGAAGTTATATCGACAGCACGTAGGCAATTATTGTATTTCCCATTTTATTTTAAATTTCTTCTTTCTTCCTTATTTTACAAACAGATAACTTCAAGTTGACAAGACATGTTGCTTTCATTCAATAATAAAGCTAGGAAGCGATGCTTTTGCGCACTTTTAACAGCTTTTCTGTTTCCACAACGCCCGTCTTAAGCTGCATTCTGGGAGCTGATGGCCACAATTTTCCTTTTTTTTTTCTTTTTCTTTTTTGTTATCTGTATAATCTCATTTGTAAGATTTATGTTTTTTTTTTTTTTTTTTTTTTTGTTCAATACCAATATTTTAAAAGCGTTTTCAACGTTCTCCTCCGTTTTCGCGGTTGTCGGTGTTCCGGAACTTGACATCCAATTTTTTTCTCTCTCTCTCTCTCTCTCTCTCTCTCTCTCTCTCTCTCTCTCTCTCTCTCTCTCTCTCTTCTTTTCAGATGTCTTCATCACAGTTAGATTTATGAAGCTTTTTTTTTTTTCCAAAAAACATATTTTTACGCATTTTTTATCGTAACTCCTCCGTTTTCACAGGCGTATTATGCGGCATTCCGGGAGCTGATGATCAAAAATTTTTAGTTTTTAGCTTCCAGATAGCTTTGTTTCAGTTAGATTAAAGAAGTGTGCATGCATTTTTTTTTTTTTTGAAGAGCCATATTTCTTTAACGTTTGCAACATTTCGTTCTCTGTTTCCGTGGTATTCCTCCGGAAGTTGATAGTCGCGGGGGTTTTCTTTTACTTTTTTTTTATTCTTCGAGATAGCTTTATCTTAGGTAGATTGAGGTGAAAGTTTTGTGTGTGTGTGTGTTTTTTTACTAAAATCGTATTTCTACCTTTTAAAATCGTATATTTAATGTCTTTTGTTGCATTTCCACGGTCGTATTACGCAGCATTCCAATAGCTGATTATCACAATTTTTTTTATTTACTTTCAGATAATTTCATTTCAGATTGATGAGGGGAAGTTTTTTTTTTCTTTACAAGAACTCTTGCCTTATTTCTCACTTTAATTTTATTATTTTTGGGGTTTAATTTTATCAGTGAAAATGCTCCCACCACATTTTAACAAATTCACTAAATTTTTCTCAAAAACTGCAGTCAATTCACAAAAGAGATTTCAAACAACATATATATATATATGATTGCTATCATTTCCACACTTGACATGATCATTATGCTTACACTGTCTGAATCATCAGCTGATGAGGCCTCCAATACAACATAATTGCTGCAGGAAATAAGAGCACAATTGTATCAGGTGGAACATCCTTTAAATGAGAGAGTTGAAAGTTTAATCAATTAACTAAATGCAAAATAAAAAAAAATCATTTTACAAATTTCAAATTGTTTACTGTTGTGTTTATACTTCCTGATTAATTTTTAAAAAATTCAAAAGCATTTAAAGAATGATGTTTTAATTCTTAATAAAAAAAACTTTCTTTTTTTCTTATCAGGGAAAAGCTAGTTTGATTATTGCGACTAAATACTAATTTGTACAGTTATCAAAATCACAAATTTGCTAATTTTCTAAAGTTTTGCTTTGTTGCGGTGCAGAATGATAAATTTTCTAGAAAAAATATTTAGGATTCTCTTTATCTTGCAGACAGTGTTTAGCTTTTTCTTTCTGTGTTGCAAACACCTGAGAAAGATTCAGCTTCAGGGATAGTATATATATCCCTGTTTAAATAATGAGTTCAGTTCTCATATACACCAACCTTCATCATATGAATTTGACATGAAGGTTTACTAGCATAAAATTGACAATTTTAAATCACATTTAGTAGCACAGTGATGTAGGATTATAAATATAAATCTCATTCAATGGAAAATAAACAGCAAAGCTGTAATTAACTGGTAAGCATTTAGTTATTAAATAGTTTTAGTTTGTGAAAAAGGTTTAGAATGTATAATTAATTTTTTATCTTAGCATTTTCGTTATATGCTAATTATTTCCGAAATTAGTTTACTAATGTACTCGTGAAAAGACTGTGATAGTTCAGATTTTTCACTTTTGAAAGCTATTGATTTTACATAATGTGAAATTAGAACTACCATTATTGTGCGATTGTGAGTAATCATGCTTGGAAATTTTGCCGTCTTTCCAAGTATTAATTGGTGCTCAAAAATATAGATTTCCCCTCCAAACGACACTCAGGATATCATTTTATTAGCTGCTCCAAAATGGGTAATCTGCACTTCCACCACTGGACAGTGTTCTACCGACTCCCTGCAAAACATTGGTGTCATTGCATTGCATCATACTTAATACGGCGATTATAGAGATAACATAGAGTATATGTACAGCGAAAGAGGGCGAAACGATTGATACATTCACAACACAAATTCTGTAAAGACTGAGAAGGAACAGGGACTTTTTACTAAATGGAAAAATAAATAGTAGGAATGAATATTAGTGCTTAGAAAAGGAAACAAATTAGAAAGAAAAAAATGAATGAATATGAAAAAATAAAAATAAACCCCAACTTTTTTGGGGATGAAGAGTCAACCTCCACACTGTATCGTTTTTTTTTTATCCATGGGTAATGCTAATAGACTGTTGATTTTACCAGGTAGAAATCCAAGCTCATGTATTGTATATATAAAATATCTTATATGAGCTCCATTTTCCAGCAGGGGAAGAGACTGAGGGAGTTCTGAGTGCAAAAATTTCTCTACCAAAGAGAAGGTTGGGGGGGGGGGATGAAATAGTGTCTGCTAAAGGAAGTTAGCCCATGACCTGGGAGAAGCTGTGAAAGCAGTTGACTCATTTCATAGTTCTTTGAAAGCGGTTGGCCAACACCCGGAAAAAGGAAGCATATGTAGGGAGGTTGTATAGCAGTTACCGATGGTGGATGTCATTGTAAACAGTGTAACTGGTTTGCTAGAATAAGGCAAAGTATAAAGAATGATAGGCTGGATAGGGAAGAACTAGCTTTTAGGAAGATGGAATTGTTCTGAAAGTGAATGAGACAGAGAAAGAACAAAGGAAATAAAGTTGCAAGTTGTGTGAGGAATAGGATTGGAGAAGTGATCTGCGTGCCTGCTGCGTTAAGTGGAAGGTTAGTGAGTTATTAGAATGTGAGATCAAAAGTGATTTTGGAGTAGAAGCAGATGGTACCACAGAGAGAGGGGGAGGAGAATCATAGGGATCTTAAGAGAAAAAGTATGTAAAGCTTATTAAATCTCTTGAGAATAGTACAGCCCCTGGTATAGATGCCATAACAGCTGAGATGTTAAAGTATAGTGATGACTTTTGTCATTGATGGATTAGCTGAAATTATAAGTTGTGGTGGGAATTAAAATTTGTTTCTAAGGATTAAAACTTACTCAAGTCTTTACTCAAATTTATGCACGTAGTTTAACTTGAAGATCTTTAAATTTACCTTCACGTCTTCTGAGTTCTTTTGTTTTTTCAGATGTTTCTGCCCTCTAGATGTTTATCAAGGCCTGTTGTCAATGTAGAAAACATGTAGCAAAAGTTTTGTTTACAGAGAAAGCCTTTAAATTTTGTTGCCAGGTTCCTTTTTCAGTTGGCAGTTATTAAATTACAATCTTTTTTTTAAATATTTTGTAAAACTTATTTTCGAATTGAGTTGTTGAATATGCTTTTTATAAATTTTGTAGGTTCATTGATGGTCCTGACTTTCTTTGATTAGTCTCTTGTTTTTATGAGGTTCATAGTCCAATATTTTAAACTTTCCACAAAGATTCACATTTGCATAATTGTATATGATTTGCCAATACACTATTTTGATCTTTATTATTGATTGCTTTTTCATGTTCCTTAATTCTAAGTTCCAGTTTTTGAGATGTTTGTCCTATATAATTTACAGTCCAGTCGAATTTGATATACAACACTTTTTCTTTCCAATTTGTCTTGTGTAATACTGTATGTTAGGGCTGGGCGATGTATTGTTACATCGCAAAAAGCCTTTGTGAATTTACGTTGATTGACAAAACTACGATTCATTGCCATCGTGATGTAAAAAAAAAAAATATATATATATATATATATATATATACATCATCATCATCATCATTGTCAACCATTATCAATCCACTGCTGGACGAAGGTCTCCCCAAGTTTCCTCCACAACGGTCTGTCTTGTGCCAGTCTCCTCCATGTCACCCCTGCATACTTTCGAATTTCATCCACCCATCTCCCATGTGGTCTTCTTCTGGGTCTTTTCCTGTCCCTTGGAATCCAATCTAAAATTTCGGCTGTCCATCGATGGTCTGTTCTTCTGGCAGTATGTCCAGCCCATTGCCATTTCAGGGATTTAACTCTGATCATGATGTCTTCCACTCTTGTCATTTTTCGGATCCAGGTGTTCCTCTTCTTATCTCTCCTGGTTACACCAAGCATGCACCTCTCCATGCTGCTTTGAGTTGTCTGCAGCCTTTGTATGTCTCTTTTAGCTAAGGTCCACGTCTCTGCACCATACGTAAGCACTGGAAGGATGCATTGATCAAACACTTTTCTTTTAAGACATAATGGCATATTGCTCTTGAAAATTATGCTGTTTCTTCCAAAAGCTCTCCAGGCAAGTTTTGTACGCCGATTAATTTCTTCACCAATGTGACCCTTACTTGATATCTGCTGTCCAAGATAAATGTATGTGTCTGTTATCTCCAGCTTTTCTCCATCAATCGATAAATCTTCATTTCTTGTAAAAGCATTGAACATCACTTTAGTCTTCTGAAAGTTCATTTTTAATCCCACTTCTTTACTCTTGTCAGCAAGTTCCTGGATCATACTCTGTAGCTCTGTGGGGTAGTTGCAAAAATGACTATGTCATCAGCAAAACGAAGGTGGGTTAGATAATCTCCATTAATCTTTATCCCCTTGTTTTCCCAGCTCAGCGACTGAAAAACACCCTCCAATGTGGCATTAAAGAGCTTCGGAGATATGGTGTCACCTTGTCTCACTCCCTTTCCAATTTTTACGTGTGTTGTATTTTCAAACAGCCTAATCTTTGCACTTGCATTTTCATAGATGTTATTAATAATATTAATGTATGCATCTTCAATACCGCAGGTTTTCAGAGCCATTGTAACTGCTGATGGTTTCACTGAATCAAAGGCTTTTTCATAATCGATAAAAGCCATGCACAATGGAAGTTCATATTCCCTCGCTTTTTCAATTAGTTTTCTCAGCACGTGGATATGATCTATTGTGCTGTAGCCACTCCTGAATCCAGCTTGTTCTCTCGGTTGAGCCATGTCCAGTGTTACCTTCAAGCGGTGTGAAAGAACTTTAGTGAAGATTTTATAAACTACTGATAGGAGGCTGATAGGTCTGTAGTTTCCGAGATCCTCAATGTCACCTTTCTTATGTAGCAGGATCATTGTAGCGGTGTTCCAATCCTCAGGAATCTTTCCTTCATTAAGGCATCGAGTGAAAATTTGGGCGAGTACTGTTTCGATTTCTCCACTTGCTTCTTGTATGATGTCTACAGTAATTCCATCTTCTCCTGGAGCTTTTTCCCGCTTCATGTTCTTGATTGCATGTGCAACTTCTGCTGGAAGGACTGGAGGAACTCTGGTACTGGTATCTTTCATGATGTCTGGAGTGCATGTATCATCCCTTTCATATAATTTGGAGTAGAAATCTTTCACTCTTGTCAAAATTTCGCCTCTATTTTTTGTTACAGAACCATCTTCTTTTCTCAGTGCCATAATCTGTTTTCTTCCCTTACTGAGATGTCCCTTTGCTATCTTTAGGCTTTGGTTGTTTTCAATTGCTTTCCTCACTAGTTCACAGTTGAATTTTCTTACGTCTTCAGTGATACTTTTTCTTACTGTCTTGCATAGCTCTGTATATTCCACTTTGGAAGTCACATCTTCTTTAGTTGTCCTCATGTCTCTTCTTTTTTGCATTAACATTTTCGTTTTTCCTGATAATTTGTTTACATGCAACTTGTTCTTAGACCCAGCTAATTTTGTTGCTGTTTCCATAAGAGGTTTGGTTACTTTTCTGTTAACTTCAGAGATGTCCACTTCTTCTGATGTTAGGCCTTCTAAAGCAGAGAACCTGTTCTTCAGTTCCAACTTGAAGGTATTATGGTGTTTTTTAAGGTTGGTTATGTCGATAGATTTTGTTTGTCTTATGAGCTTGCCACGTTCAAGTTTAGTGTTGAGGTGCATCTTACATCTCACCAATCTATGGTCACTACCTGTGTTGAACTTGTTTAGCACACTGCAGTCTTCTATGACGAATTTTTTGTCACACATAATAAAATCAATTTCACTTGTCGTCCCATTTGGATGTCTCCATGTCCATTTCCTGTGTGGCTTTTTCTTGAAGAAGGAGTTCAAGATGAAAAACCCTTCTGCCTCTGCAAACTCAACGAGAGTATTTCCACGCTGGTTTCTGTTGCCGTGACCGAATTTACCTACTGAAGTTTCATTCTGTTGCCGTTGCCCTATTTTTGCATTGAAATCTCCCATAATTATTTTCAAGTGCTGCTTACCTTTATTATTTAGATGACAAATTTCCTCATAAAATTCTTCAATTTCTTCTTCAGGATGACTTGTGGTGGGTGCATAAGTTTGAATAATCTGAGCCTGGTATCTTTTCGAGAGTTGGATAACAAGTCGTGCAGCTCTGTCAGAGGAACTTTCAACTTCTACAACTTTATCCTTCAGTTTCTTGTTTATTATAAATCCAACACCACTAGTTCTGCCAGTATCTGTCCAACGATAGTAGAAGAGATGTTCACTTTTCAGTTCGATGAGATCTTCTCCTTTTCTCTTTACCTCACTTAGCCCCACGATGTCCCACTTGATCCTTTGTAGTTCCTCTTCCAATTCAAGAAGCCTTGAATCAGAAGATAGGGAGCGTCCATTGTACGTAGCCAAGGTCAGCATCAGATGGCAGCCTAGTCCGGTCCTCCGGGATTCTTAGCACCTTCTGCCTTCATGTCGCACTGGCCGCTGCCTTGGCCAGGTACATTCCAGCTGCCGGAGACTGAGGGCTAAGATTTAAGTTGTGGAATCATTTTGGAGGGGTTTGGCCATAACTCACCACGCTGGCCAAGCGGGTTGGTGAGTGTGGGATAGAATTTCCTCTAATCCCGATGGTATAGTTATACCGCTATTGGCGGTCGTCAGAGCCCCTTTAGTGGGAACAGGATGCACCACGAGAAGGCGGGGTTGACATTTGTCAAGGAGAGGCTGTGATGTTACGCATCACCTGACCTTACATCCCTATATATATATATATATATATAACGCCCGTTTGCACATGACTAGGGTTTCCCAGTACTGTCTACGTCATGCTTCAATGCTTCCGTGGCCTGCCAGATCGTCTGACCTCTCGCCCATCGATAGTGTGTGGGACCTGATGGGACCCCAGCTTTCTGCATGTTCTAGCATTCGTGATTTAGAAAGTCAGTTGCAATAAGTGTGGGCCGCTCTGTCCCAGGATAATATACGGCATCTTAAATGAGTGGTAGGCAATGCACGTAACTAACAAACAAATTAAGAAGGTAGTGTAGAACATGCTAAGTTACATATAAAAGTTTAATGCAAATATATTTCAGCCATTACTTTGGCCTTCATCAGTGCGACTACAACTGGTTTACGTTGCCAGATTGGAAAGGTAAGTTTTGTAATGGTAACTTCGGGTGACGTGATGCAATGAGGGATTTCCAGATGTAAGGAACGAAAATGGGGAGCTCAGAGTTGCAATTCTTGGAAAATAAAATTTCCAAACTTTCTCTAAACCTCGGAGCATACCAATTTTGGAAGGGAGCCAACTTTTAGTATCGGACCAAAGTGGAATAGCGGAAGTGTCAGCAATGATAAGAAGAGATAAGGCAGCTGAAGGTTTTCCAAATTTCACATCAGATTTGTGTTCCCTTCCAAAATCGGTATGCTCTCGGGTTTAGAGGAAGTTTGGAAATTTTATTATCCAAAAATTGCAACTCTGAGCTCCCCATTTTCATTCCTTACATCTGGAAATCCCTTATTGCATCACGTCACCCGAAGTTACCATTACAAAACTAACCTTTCCAATCTGGCAACGTAAACCAATCGTAGTGGCACTGATGAAGGCCAAAGTAATGGCTAAAATATATTTGCATTAAACTTTTATACGTAACTTAGCATGTTCTACACTACCTTCTTAATACGGCATCTCTTTTGACTCCATGCCGGACCATATCACCACATCACCACATGTATGTGAGCTGCTGTGATATTGTAATCACTTCTGTCCTTAGTATGTACCATCTCACTACTAAAATCTCATTTCAATCCGATTCCTCCTTCTTGGTGCGTGGATTTGTATGACAATGAGTATATATAAGGGTCACCTAAATAAAAGTGAGACTTGAGTAATAGCGTTGTTGTATGACTGTACAAAGCCGTGAATTTGCACTGGTAGATTGCAAATCATGTCAGGAAGCACGCTATTATCGGCGGCATGTGCAGAGGCAAGTTGACTATGTAGAGTCATGACATGGATTCATCCAAACGGGCCCAGTGGGCAGTTATGCGTTTTTTAATGGCAGAAGATGTTAGTGGAGCCGACATTTATTGTTGTATGAAGGATGTGTATGGGAATGAGCGCCAGTCATGGTGTACCGCTGGTGTAGTGAATTTCGTAAAGCACGTGTGACACGGAAGACATGCCGAGACCTAGGCAAGCGCACATGGCCATCACCGTGGAATTGAGTGCTGCTATGGACAACCTTGCGAAGGAGAATCTCCAAATTACCAACCTCGAGCTTGCAGCGACATTGTCCATGAGTAAGGGAACTGTTAACACCATTCTCCATCGCAGACTGGGATACAGTAATGTTTGCGCACAATGGGTCCCCAAGCATCTCCAGAAGGAACAGAAGACTCGGGGAATAGGTGCTTGCCTGGAGCATCTGCATCATTACCACGCAGGGAAGGGACAGTTTCTTTCCAAGATTGTGGCTGCAGATGAAATTTGGTTCCACCACTTCGATCTGGCCACAAAACGAATGAGTATTGAATGGCGGCATCCCAACTCTCCACGCTAAAAAAAGCTCAGTCTTCCTTAAGAGCTGGAAAAGTGATGTTCGCAGGTGTTTTTTTTTTTCTTTTTCGATGAGAATGGCCCATTGCTTGTCGGATTGGCTGGACGCAGGCAGTACAGTCAAGGCAACCACATACTGCAATACATTATCTCAAAACAGCCATCAAGCATAAGCGGGCCGATATGTTGCCAAATGGGGTTATTCTGCTGCACGACAACACCCGCCCGCATGTGGCAACAGTGTGCCAAGGTTTTCTTTGGAGCTTTCGCTGGGAGGTCCTTGACCATCTCCCCTATAGTCCCGATCTGTCGCCCCGCTACTACCATATCTTCGGGCCACTGGAAAAGGCTATCAAGGGCTGCCGATTTACTAATTACACTGAGGTCCGAGATGCTATTGAAGACTGGTTCCACGGCCTACCACGGGTGTTCTTCGCTCAGGGTATCCACAATTTTGTGCCACGTTGAGATACTTGTTTGAACTGACAAGGCGATTACATATATAGTGGGTATGTAGCTTATGTATCACTCTTACTTTCTGTATGTTCACATATTCCAACCTATAAACCCTTACAGCAAAAAAGCGACAGTCTCAGTTTCATTTGGGCGACTCTTATACACAGTTGTGTCAGCCCTTAAAAACATGTGCAATAGCTTTTAAAATCATAGCAGCGACTTTCCATCATTTGCTGTGGTTCGTTTATATGGCACTCCAAAATTTTAGTTATGTTTTCCTGTATAAATTTTAAATTGGGAGAATCGCTCTACTTTGAAAGTATGCTAAAAAGTGTTGCTCTGGTATCAAGTACATAAGAAATTTAATTTTCAAATCAGTGTTGGTGCCAGCATTGTTGATCTACCTAACATGGTTGAAACATGTGAAGCTTGATATGTGGATGAGAAGCCAAATGTAAGTTATGGAAATTCATATAGTGAGAGCAGTTTTTGTAATGCTCATTTCCAGGACTTTGCCCCCTATTATTATGAAAATTTATTATTATTATTATTATTATTATTATTATTAGACTCCATTAAGTCAAAGTCTGAGGCTGAAGGTAACAGAATTTTTTGTATATGGTTGGTAAAATAATAATTATTATTATATTAATAGTAATAATTATTATTACACTAGAAACTGAGTAAAATAGATTTAAATAAGAAATAATTTTTTTTTATTGAACTTCTGATATTATATGTTCTTCAAATGAAAAAAACCCATCAATGTATTGTTATGTACAATTGTTTTAATTGCTCGAAATTTTCTGTTTGGTCATTTAATGCCAGCAGTTTTTCATTTTCTCTAAATTTCTGTTTTAGAATCCTATTTCGATGAAGAGTTACTGGATGAATTGCTCTCAATGGAAGGTAAAAATGTTTTTATTTTTAGGTTTATTAGTATAAAAAGATTTCTCATGTTTAGGTTGTAATGTAATTATTCCCTCCCCTCTTACCCAGTAAGTTGAATTCTCCTGAATGTATAATCAGAATGTGTAAAAAACATAATTTGCAGACTTTATACTTTGCAGGAATTTTGGAGAATAAATTTTAGAGTATTTTCTGATCACAATGTCGTGGCTATTGTGTATCACCGGAAACCATAAGCATCACTAGAATGTGACCGTGGGATGTGGCAACAAGCGCAAGCATGAGATTGTGACGTATTACTTGTGAGCAGAGTTTTTGCAGAAGAACGCATTACCTGTTATGTTTTCCTAAGTATCAGTCATGTTCTTAATGAGTTGAAATAAATCTTTTCTTATATTACTGAAGTCAGTACACTAAATTGGCAATGAGGCAATGTGATTAATCCACAATGGTCTTATTGTGAGTACGAAATTTTATATTGCACAGGGATCACATTCCTCCTAAAATTCCTAAAATTCCTAATATTTTGTGACCCTCCTTAAATTCCTAAAATTAGACCTAAAATTTGCTATTCATCCTAAAATTTTCGTAAGCTTATTTTTATTAAAAACACAACCGTTATTAACGCCAATAAATTTACCATTACGGTAAGGTAAAAAGACCTGTTATTGTAGAAACACAGCCTATATGCTGTGCTGCTGAAGGGAGGGAAAAATGACGCCATCGAGATGCACTTGCTTCGGGGCGGGCGTTCCATTTTTTTTTGCCTTCGAACAGTTTTCGAGAGTAACAAGAGATCTAAGGGAAAAGGGGAGGGGTCATTTTCACCCCTGGTTTGCGCTTTGCAGACGAACTCCGTGGCACGCAGAAGATCGTACTTTATTTTTGTACATGCCTTGTGGAACCTCCTCTTTCTGCTGATGTTTTGTTATTGTAAACCGCAGGTGGGTGGAAGCAAAGAGGAAACATGTGGTCTCCTTCCGTAACCTCCGGTAATGACGATGGGATGGTAGCTGAGTATTATCTTGGCAGGCAGTAGAGCACGTGATCATTGACCTTCGATCATGCGTCGGCGACAGCGACCTTCGATGCGCAATATATCTCGGCTCCGACTCGCTTTGACTGAACTTGCGTGAGATGCGTATGATAGTTTCTGGTTTTACGTCTTTTATGGTGTTCTCTGTGCTGTGTGCAGGTTCAGTTCTCTAGTGGTGACCTGCTTTTTTTTTTTTTTTTTTCATATCTTCTGACATCCTCGCAGCCAAATTTCGGGAAGTTGTCTGGTTTTGCAATATTGGAACGTGTTTTTGTACTTCCCTTTCATTTTCTGGTTAGTAATACAAGTGTTTAAGATGCCTAAATCCAAAACGAAATTTCAAGATGCGTGGCTCGCCAAAGAATTGGACGGAGTGAAGTTGAAAGAATGGTGTTCTGCAACTGAAACAATATTTTCTGCTAAGTGTATATTGTGTTCAGAAATTTTCAACATTTCTAATAGTGGCTTTTCACAAGTAAAAGCGCATCATAAAGGAAAAAAACATTTGCAGAAATTTCAAAGTAAATTTCAAAATAAGTCCATCCTGAAAGCCTTTGGAGGACGGGATCTTCAGCCCAAAACAAATATTAGTGAAGTACTGAGTCATGATTTACAGTTGGCTAAAGCTGAAGCATTATGGGCCATGAAAGTTGCTAAGGACAATATGTCTTTTGTTTCATGCACTGAAACAGTTGAACTTTTCAAAGAAATGTTTCCTGATTCTGCTATTGCAGCCAAAATGCAACTTAAAGAAAAAAAGTTGCTTATGTGATATCACATGGATTGTCAAAATATTTTGAAGAGGATTTGAAAAAAGACATTGCATCTAGTAGCCCAGGAAAGGTTACTATAGCATTTGATGAAACTACAAATACACAAGTGAAACGGCAGTTGGATGTGTATCTCAGGTACTGGTCTTCAGAAATAAATTCAGTTTCTTGCCGATACCTAACAAGCGTTTTTCTGGGTCATGCAACAGCAGATATTTTGCTAAAAGAAATTCTTGATGTGTTATCATCCTTCAATATTTCGTTGAACAGAATTATTTGTGTATCCATGGACAGCCCAAATGTAAATAAGTGCTTTTTACGCAAATTCAATGAAGTTGTAAAACAAGAAACAGGCCAGAAATCTTTGGAACTAGGTTTTTGCAACCTGCATGTTGTTAGTAATGCATTTAAAATTTTTTTGACAAGCTTAAATATAGATTTTGACGAATTTGCTACTGATATGCATTACTTTTTAAAGAGTAGTGCTGCAAGACGAGAGGATTATAAATCTGTCGAGGATATAAAATTGGTCACTGCCAAATTTCTTTTTGCGTCTTGTCAGCAACAGATGGTTAACCGTTGGTTCTGTAGCCCAGAGGCTCTTGGATCAATGGCTAAATATTACAGAATATTTTTTAAACTTCTTGCCATCTCAAAAAATATTTGAAAAACAACTGCGCAATTCGGCAAGGTATAAAAGAATTCACTGTTTCCTGAAAAATGAGCTTACTCCTTGCTATTTAGCATTAATTTCATTTTCACACCAAAATTTTGAAAAGTTTTCATTATGTTATCAGAGTGAAGAACCAAAAATACACCAGTTATATTCTGATTTAAATACTTTAATGAGGAATGTTATGGCTCAGTTTATCCAAGATGATGTTATAGCAGGGAAATTTGGAGAAGACCTAAAGAATGTAGATTTTGAAAACAAAAATTCATGGAAAAAACTAGGGGAGTTAGAAGTTGGTATGAAGACAAAAATCTCCTCAGGAATGTTCAGGAGACCAGGCAGAAATTATTTCTCTTAGATGTAAGATCATCACTAATTGCAACCACAAAATATTTAAAGTCAAATTTGCCATTCTGCAATCAAAAGCTAAGAGACATAGAAGTTTTAAAGGTAAAAGAACCAAAGAAAGAGTCAACTCAACTTTCAGTCACTGAAGGACTTTCGGAAATAACCAGAATTTCAAGTGTTTTGCATCTTTCTGAGGAACAAATTGATAGAGTAAGAGAAGAGTGGAAACTTTTAAATTGCGATAAGCCAACTCTAGATGAACCAGTGAAATTTTCAGAGGAAGGGCATATTCCAGTGCGGATTGATCATTACTGGCGTAATATATTTAGTATTAAAGACTCTAGCGGAAAAGAAAAATACTCAAATCTTGCTAAACTCTTAAAGTCAATTTTAGTTTTACCTCATGGTAATGCTGATGCAGAAAGGGGATTTTCGGTTAACACTGCTCTGTTAAGGAAGGACAAGGCTAACTTAAAAGGCTCAACTATAACATCATTAAGAATAGTTAAAGGGGCCATTAAACACTATGGATGTGTAAGTAAAGTTCCCATAACAAGAAATTTGTTAAATAGTGTTTGTGATTCACATAAATTTTATAAAGAGTATGTTGATAAGCTGAAATAAGAAGAATCAAAAAAGGTAAAAGAAAGGAAGCAGAAAGAGAGGGAAAATAAGGAAAAGCAGCTAGAGAAAAAAAGAAAAGCTGAGTTTGATGACAAAATAAAAGAAAATGATGCAGAAATAAATAGACTTAAAAACGATAAAGAAGCCTCCCTAGCAATAATTCAAGAGGGAACAGAAAGAATGAGAAAAGCTGTAGAAAAACAAAATACTGTTGAAATAGCAGTTGCCTCTAACTTGATCATACAAGGTTCAGCTGAAATAAAGAAAACTGAAAGTAAATTAGTTGTGGTAGAAGCAGAAAAAGATAGGCTAATCAGGAAAAGGTTAAAACAATAATATGAAAAAAGTAATTCAGTGAACAATTGTACATAGTTCTTGGTTTTCAATTACCTTTTTAGGATATTATAATTTAATGTGAAACCTGAAAACTTTACTGTGAAAATCGTGAATTGCTTCTGGTTCAACAGCATATTAATGTTCAAAGTGAAACTTGAATGTGGTAAATATACTTGAATATGATAATAACACGTGAAAAGATAAGAACTGAACATTAGAAGTAAATCATACTTAAACTTTAGACATTAGACGTTATGCAAAAAATTTGGGTGTTAACTTCGACCATATATACTAATGGACTGCACATTAGCAATAGCTGCATCAAAGCCGCCATGGCTCAAACATTGGGCACGTCATCATCAGACTCCAAATTTCGTGTAAAAATGCTGTTATGATTACTAATTTACGCTGCAGAACTTCAGTGTTTTCGGTGTATTATGTGAATGCGCCTCATATATAATGAAAACTCTTCAGGTAAGTTTACTTGTGAGCTATATACATGCATGATCGGGTTGTTTACATTTTGTGATTTATAATGTGATGAACATTTGCGAAGAATTTGGAACATGCATTCCATTTTTTTTTCTTAAGTTACTATATTTTTATATCAATAGCTGCAAGTTTCTGGTTAAGTAATTGAACTTTATTGACTTAGGTATTTAATTCGTTTCTTACCCATGAAAAATCATAGAACTTTCTTTACTATATCGCTCAGAGCAACCATAAGCACAGCAGGTGTAACCCATCTTTTTGACTGTTGTCATGTGATTTTATGTTGGAGCCAGAAATTTTGATGTCATGCGCAGTCTATCAGTATATATGGTTGAAGGGTGTGAAGCAAACTCTTTACAATGTATACAAAGTTGTTTTACTAGATGTATACAAATATACATCTAGTTTTTATTGAAATACACTCCTAAAATTTTCCTAAAATTTTTCTAAAAATTCCTAAAATTCCTACCTAAAATTTTCCAGAAGTATGCTATGATCCCTGTATTGCATGACAGTAGTAATCTTCACGATGTCAACTAAATTATAAACCAGGCCTACGACAGTTCTAACAATGAAGACCAGTTTGGAACAAATTTTGGAAAAAACCTTTTCAAAGGTTGGTTAAAAAATCTAGCAATTATTATACCAGTCAAATTATGGCGAAATTCGGATCTTTCGACCAGTACATTATTGGTTTTTCATAGAAAACTTATTCACAGAAATTGACGCTTTATTTCCTGGTGAACAATATCACAAATGACCAGAAGCAATGTAATATATTCTTAATGGTTTGTGTGTGCGTGTGCGCAGTGACACAACATTTGCCATCTAAGGTTTTCTTATGAAACCAGTGGCACTAGAAGATTCAAAATTTGTTGTTATTAAGGCTAAACTTGATGCTCATTTCTGCCCACCTACAAATCCAATAGTGGAACGTTTTAAGTTTAATAAACAGAACCAGGAACCTTAATGAATCAGTAGCAGATTTTGTTGCTGATTTACGTAGGCTCAATGGCACCTGTAATTTCAATGATTTAGATGTCCGTTTGCAAGATCGAACAGTTTGCGGTGCATTAGATGAGAACCTGAAACACATTATTTGAGGAAGTGCCAAATCTTTTAAGAAAGCATTAGAGATGGCCTTGTCCAGTAAAACTGCACAGAAAAACATTAAGGATGTACAACAAGGGTTGGTGTCCCCGCACGGGGATAACTTGTTTTCCAGTTATTTGGGGGAGTGGCGCCCCACAGCCCGAGCTGACCTTGTGACGGATCATCTTGTCATTTCGTGTAGAACACTAATATCACCGCAGGAACAGCTGTTCATCCAGCTGATGGGGAGTAGTAACCCCATGGCCCAAGCCGACATATGCTGTCTGATGTTTTCCCACTTATGTTTTTCGTTGCTCTCTTGACTAGCCGTACCTCAGTTATAGGTTGCCGAGATTGTGATCATGAGCTAGCGTCTGAGTTTAGTTTCTCGTTCTCTTTCTTTTATTCCTCAGTTTTATGTTTCCCTCTTTGTTTTCCACTCTGGTTAGCTAGACCTACCTGCACGTTTGCCGTGTGCGGTGACCCGTAAGGTGGAAAAGTGGATGCTGGAGGCCGGGGTGTTGTTATCGCCAGTTACCAACACTCCTCTTTGCCCCCTGCTTCACCCTAAACAGGCGGCTAGGAACTAACCCACTCCTAGTCAATGAGGTCTGTGGCCAAGTGTAGTCCATACTTCTAACGGCTTGTCGTTACGTACGGCAGGGTGAGTCTGAGGATAGTGTGGGCATGCCGAAGGAGTGTTACCAAGACATGGGAAAGTAGTGTGCTCGCTGAGCGCATGTCTGCCCTATCACCTTGCTACATCTGCTGCTCAATCCTGGAATCCGAAAATAAGGCTGAAAATCAAGGAAAACTTTACGGAGAGCAATTTTTTTTTGCGAAGTCGGGGAAAATTAAACTGATAATTTTTTGCGTAATGCGTATGCAGTTACCAGGGATGAGAATTCTGCTCTAGAGTGCGCCAAAACAAAAATCTTGTGTCATCTTGCTACAAAAGGTAGATTTTGTGTCATTGTGTGCCAGAACCGCCGTGTCCCGTCGTCGGTACTTCAGCACACTACATTCTCCGTGTGCACTGAGTTCCGCTTGACGCTGAGTAAGACCATGTGTTGGGAAGAATAATTCAGCGCTTCCAAGTACTAAGGGCTTTGTGTAGTTACTATGAAAATCGTTTGTCTGCTACGGACGACGAAAAACATTGAGTATGCTATGGAAATCGTTGGTCCGCCAGGGATGACAGAAAATATCTAGTATGGTATGGAAATCGTCGCTCCTCTACAGATGACGGATATTATTGAGTATGCTATCGAAATCGCCGGTCCGCTACGGACAATGGAAAACATTGAGTGTGTGCTATGGAAATCGTTGTTCCGCTATGGACAAAGAAAAACGTCGTATGCAATGGAAATCGAAAATTTCGGCCAACAATTAATGCAAGTGTGCAATGATAGCTATTTTAGCACGTCTTTCGTAAAAAAAGATCGTGCTTATGTTATCGGTTCGTCTGTCTATCTGGAGACACCATATCTCTGCAACTATTAGTCCGATTTGAAAAATTCTCTTTGCATTGGGAAGCTTGAAATATGCGAATGATGATCCTTCGTTTCGTTGGTTTTTTGTTTTTTATGATGTACAATTTCGCTGCTAGAGAGCGTAAATGCAAATGCCGAATTCAAAATAATTTTTTCCCCCTTATATATATTTCTAAACATTCGATTGAAAAATTCTTTTATCTTTCGATTCCATTTATGTCGAAAGTATTTTAGGTGCAGTTACTTTTTCAAGTTACGCATAGATTTTCCGCTAGGGGACGTAAAGGTAAGTTACGTTTTCCCCAATATCTCTTCTAAAACTGATTTGAAAAAAAAAATTTCTTCCGCGAATACAGGTCCAGATGGAAAATCTTTTGCATATAATTTATAATTTTTGGTAAAGAATATTTTGGCCACCAGGGGTGTAAGCGTTAATTTTTGCTTTTGATGTATTTGCCATAAAATTTGAGCTTCTAAAATCTCGATTGAAAAAAATCATTCGTGGACTGATGCCACTTACGTGGACAAACCTTTTAGGAATATTTTCTTCTTAAAATAATGCATGGTTTCACCGCCAGGGGGCATAGATGTACATCTTACAGATGTACCAACTCTTCGGATTTAGGCGGGAGACTGGATTTTCAGCCATTCCTCCTGCCCTTTGGATAAATGTCAAATTCTCCCAATTTTCGCCGATAATTAGCTGTTGCGATGGTCGAAATTCCATCAACCACCGCCTTGGATCAACACTGAAGAAAAAGCTTTCGAACCGCTTGTGAAATCTTTTTCTTTCTGTGTCGATGCAAGACGGCATTTACAGTCATCAGTATCTTACTTTTCCTCTCCTCATATCTGCAAAAAGAAAGCCATCCCCGGTGGAGCAGTGGTATATTTTATGTTGGTTACAAACACACTCGCGCGCCAGCTGTGACCTATTTATCGTTTCACGTCTACCCGCGCTTAGGTGTGAGCTCTGTTTATGTTTTCTTCATAGTTTTGCTTTGTTGTGGAGATTTTTATTTCTTGTTTTGCACCATGTTTGTCTCTTTTCCCTTCTTCGTCGCATTTTGTAGAAGATAAATGTGCTCCTTTGTTCATCTCTAATTACGAATCTGTTATTGTCAGCTTTGTTTTATCTTCCATTGTAGCATTTTGTGTACACTTAGTTTGTGAATTTTTTTTTTTTTTTTTTCTCTCATTCCTTTCGCTTACTTTTTGCGGGAGATTTTTCCTTTTGGGTCATTCCGTATCAAATCATCACAATTTATAATATTTTTCTACCTCACCAACTTAAATTTTGATAAAACTTGGCATACTTAATGATCCTATCTAGTTATGAAAAAAAATGCATTTTTTTTTTTAATTTTAAGCTCACAGCGGTAAAGGATATTTAAACCTAAATTTTCAAAATTTTATTAAAAAAATGGTCTACTAGTGGTACTTTATCTATCTGTAAATCAGCCACCAATTGAGATATGGAGTTGAAGTGGTCTCATTTTAAAGCCCCTTTAATGGGCTTTTATATGATATACAACACAATAGAGTTTATGAAAAAAACACAAAATTCAAAATCCAACTGAAAATTTCAAAATCAATTTTCTCAAAAACAGATTTTTTTTTAAATTTTGAAAAAAATCAGAAGATTAGTTCGTACTTATCTGTAACTATCCACAAAATATTTTTTTGGGATCATAAGATATGAGAAGTAACACATATGCATGATCAAGAGAAAATAATGGGATCCTAATTTGCCAAGTACCTAACAAAAAAAGAAATTTCAACAGCATAATTTTTGAATAATATTTATGAATGTTGCTTTCTGTGTGTATTACTGTTCCTTTTCTGTTCTGTTCTGACAGTTTGTTCAATTTTAGGTGATGTAATTGAAACTCATAGCTTGAAAAATGCAAGCTGAAACAGGCATGAACATGTTGGATCATGCAACATATCCATTCCCCTCCTCTCCACATTACTGCATTTGGCTCAGTCTCCCAGCAGAGTTTGTCCCCTTGCCTTTGTTTATTGTTGATAAATGTGAATGTGGTGTAAATGATTTTTAATGTGAAGTGATAAAGTGAGACAGTTTTTTTGTTAGTAAGTTTTCAACAAAACCTCTCTAAAATGGCTAAGAAATAGGCCTTAAATTGTTTTAATCCATTTAAAAAATGAAACCACTCCGATATAAGGAAGGGATTAAGACCAGTGACAGCATGGATGTGTTCCCTTTTTCCTGAAACACAAACGATAGCTAAAGTTTGTGACAGCTGTAGGAAAAAACTGAGCAAGATGAAAATGGAGGCTACAAAAGATGAAATTACATTACAAGTTTTCCAAGTACTAGCCAGGATGTAGGTTACGATAGCAGTACCTATTGTGATAGTGTTCCTGCTGTATTATTTCCTTCATAAGCTTTAAATACATTTATTACATCCCTCCAAGACATAGTCCCCCATTGACCAGAAAAAGGCAGTATATGAACGATATTCTACTAAAAAGTTAAAAGAATCTGAATCAATACTGCTATAAAGCGCAAACTTCTTGTCAAAGCAGAGTCTTCCGACAGTGAAGTTGAGTCCCAAGATGAAACTATTTTAAGTCGCCTGAAAACAAAATTCTAAACTTTGACGAACAGAAAGGAAAAGCTCATGATGCTGACTATTTTGCCTGAGTCATGGAGTATTAAGAAGATTGTGCGGGAATTTAATGCACCAAGTTATATGGTGAGACAATCAAAGAAACTTTTGAAACAAAAAGGAATTCTATCTACTCCAGATCAGAAACCTGGAAAAACTCTACTTGCAAAAACAGCTGAAACTATAAAAACATTTTATGAAAGTGATGAGGTCAGCAGACCTATGCCTGGCATGAAAGACTGTGTTTCCATGAAGGACAGCACTGGCCAAAAAATTCATGTCTCCAAATGCCTAATAATTTAAAGGAGGTGTACATATTTTTTAAAGAAAAGTTTACAAATGTACATGTGGGTTTTTCAAAATTTGTAGAGCTGCGCCCAAAGAATTGTTTTCTAGCTGGTCAGAGTGGTACACATGCAGTTTGTGTGTGTACCGTACATCAGAACATAAAACTTATGACTGAAAATGCCAAGTTATCACCAATTACTAATGGTGAAATAAAAAACTACAAAAGATGTTCTTGTAAAGATAGTATGCAACCCAGCATCAATTGACTGCCACTTGGGTAATTGTGCATCCTGCCCTGGAGTTTAAGTAAACCAAAGTTTGCTAGAAAATGCCTTCAAAGAAAATCTGATCGAGACTAACTTTTCGCCAGTGGATATCTCTGTAGACAGATGCACCTTAGAGACATTGCGAAAAACAGTCTCTGAATTTGTCAACCTATTTTGTGAGAAAATTTTCATTTTACTTCGCCATGACTTCATGGCTAAACAACAAAGTTCATTTATGAATCATGTCAAAGAAAATTTGTCCGATTCAGAAATTGCTGTTGCGTGCGATTTTTCAGAAAACTATTCTTTTGTCGTGCAAGACTAAGCACAATCCTATCATTGGACCAGCAACCAAGCTACAGTGCATCCATTTGTTGTATATTTTAAAACAGTAGAAAAAATTCAGCATATCAGCTTTGTTGTGATTTCAGAGTGTCTCGAACACAATACTGCAGCTGTGTATTTATTTCAACAGAAACTCTTGGACCTTTTGAATAGCAGATTTGAGAGAGTGCCCAAAAGAATCTATTATTTTTTCTGACGGCTGTGCTGCACAATATGAAAACAAGAACTTATTAAATTTATGTCACCATAAAAAAGATTTCAACATTGCAGCAGAAAGTCATTTTTCTGCTACAGCTCATGGCAAAGGGACATGTGATGGTGTTGGAGGGACAGTGAAAAGGAGGTAGCAAGAACAAGTCTCCAAAGACCATACGAGGACCAAATAATGACGCCGAGACAACTATGAATGGGCGAAAGAAAACATTTCAAAAACTGACTTCACATTTGTTACACAGCAAGAGTACATTGCAACAGAGCAATTTTTGACAGATCGTTTCAGCAAGGCACAAACTATACCAGGAAGTCAAAAACTACATGCTTTCATACGTTTAAGTGAAACAAAAATGTCAGTCAAACCTTTCTCTTTTGTTCAAACATCAGTTGAACATACTGTAACAATATGTACAGCAAGACTGCTTTTCAGTGAAATACACTGCTGGACAATTGCTAAAGATGGATCATAAACGGCTATATAGCGCATAAAAAAGTAAGTGTGGTTGGATGCCAAGTGAAATAAAATAATGTCAGGATGCCAGGACATTACAAGAAAGACAATTTATTGTGCTCTGAAATCCAGAAGGCTTTGAAACGTGTTCAAGGGACAAACGGGCCATTTTGTGCAGAATACGTAAACGTGAAAAATGCAATTACCGTCCGCAGGCGTTCCGGCGTAAGATGTCAATACGGGATATGGCCACCATGGAGGGCGATGCAAGATTCCACACGTCGTGTCATGCTTTGCACAACATTATCAAGCAGCTGTTGGGGTAATTTATCCCATTCCTCTGTCAGTGCACGGATGAGGGTGTCCTTGTTTATTGGAGGGCATTGGCGACCAGCAAGACTCCTCCCCAAAGCATCCCGCACATTTTCAATGGGATTCAGATCTGGAGAACGTGCTGGCCATACGAGGCGTTGAATATCCTCGTTCTCAAGACACTCCTGGACAGCGACTGTTCGATGACATGTTGCGTAGTCGTCCATGAAAATGAATCTATCACCGACAACACCACGGAACATGCGAACATGAGGTAGCAGAACATCATTAATGTATCGTTGGCCAGTCATAGTCCCAGATGGAAGCACATAGAGAGACGTACGGCCATTGATCATGATGCCAGCCCATACCATGACACTACATGTTGGATATCGGTCCCTTTCCTGTATGTTTGCTGGACAATATGCAGTACCACTATCACGCCAGATCAGTTGTCGTCGACAACCAGACGATAGACTGTATCTACTCTCATCTGAGAAGAGGACAGCAGACCAATCGTTATCAGTCCAATTGCGATGTTGATGGCACCATTGCAAACGGGCGGTACGGTGACGTCTGGACAATGGGATGCACACAACAGGACGGCGGGCGTATAGTCCTCCTTCATGCAAACGTCTGGAGACAGTTTTTCGGGAGATCCGCTTGCCAGTAGCAGCCATAAACTGATTTGCTACCTCACTAGCTGTGCTGCGCCGGTGTCTTTTTGTTGATAGCACTATGTACCTATCTTCTGCAGGTGTCGTACTGCGAACACGACCTCCCCGTGATGTTTGCTACACTCTCCATTTGTTTGAAATGATTTCCAAAGCCTTGAAACAACACTATGGCTGACGTCGAACTTCCTGGCAACATCTGTTATTTTTCGCCCTTCTTCAATCTTGCCAATAATATGGCCACGCGTAAAATCATCTAGGTGATGTCGGGAAGACATACTGAAAATTGCAAGTTCGTCAATTGATTCTTTCCCTTTCAACTTTGTGTTTGAACAACAACGGTCAATACGCGTCAAATCCTTTATATCTCTTATCAGCGCTATAACATAACGAACAAGTTCGGCAGTCCAAAATTTGCATACGCACAACGTGTCTTACTGTATCTCGCACTTATGCTAATTTCCACATTTTCCTGCCTTCCATTTTGCGGTTGCTATCGTTGCTTATTGTCATCCGTCCTTAGCAATTGTCCGGTAGTGTATGTGGTTATGTCATGTCACTCTACAGTGACAATTGGTGGTTGGCCTATGTTTTAGCAAAACAGGAAGAGAAGGATGAAGTAAAGCTAACATTTCTTCACCCAGCAGGTCCATCTCCTTCATTTGCTTATCCTAAAAATCCAGATGTTCTGTGGATTCTGTCGACATATGTCCTGTGTAAAGTGAACCCCTGTAACACCAACTGGCCGTACATACACTCTCTGTGCTCAAGAACTCCAACAAGCCTAATCAAGCCATCAGTTCACTAGCGCAAGAAAATACTGAAAATATGACCACTTGTGTAAAAATGGATTGAACTAAAACAATCATGTGAGTTAATCTTTTTAATGATATAACTGCATATGCACCTATTGATTTGATAATTATATTGCACTGTGTATTTGTTTTCTTCATTTTTATGGCCCAACATCATTGAAGATACATAGGATCACTACCTAGAGATAATATAACAAACAAAAAAATCCCCAAAACTACAGTATATGAGGGGGGAGGGGGCAGTACAAAACAGCAAATCTGGGTCACATTTATATTGATCATGCGTATGTGTTACCTCTCGTATCTTATGATCCCATGATGATCCCCAAAAAATATTTTGTGGGTAGTTACAGATAAGTATAAACCAATTTTTAAATTTTTAAATGGATTTTGAATTTTTTTTATAGAGCCTATTGTGTTGTATATCATAAAAAAGCCCATTAAAGGAGCTTTAAAATGAGACCACTTCTAGCTTCATATCTCACTTGAGAGGCCCGCTAAAGCAATATAAAAAAAATCTCCAAGCTAGTTTTGAACCGAAAATCAAAAACTTTACATAGCTCTAACATTTCACATAATGAACATAGGCTCCTAAAAATTGGCATTTTTGCACTACAACATAGGACCATTAAGCACCCCAAATTTCATAAAAATATAAGGAGATCAGTGTGATAAGTGACATGGAATGGTCCTTTTGCATTACGCCACTTTCGCGGTTTTTAATGTTTTATTTTATGATATATCTTTGGCAATTTGTTTTTTCTTTACATATTAGCTGTTATTGTCTTTGCTGCATAATAAAGTTGTGAAACTGAGCGCTGGCTTTCGGCAATTGTCCGAGATGCGTCCGGGTTCGAATCGCAGTGGGGCATGGATGTTGCATTCTTGCTAACTTTTATGGATTATCTGTAAAATTTACGTATTTCTGCTTAATTTTACGGATAGAAGTCTTTTTTTGCAGATTTTTTAATATTTCGATTGCTCAATCGAAATATTTCAATCCCCTGCAACCATCCGTTTAAATTTTCTACCGGACTTATGAGCGTCGTGTTACGCGATGATGTCATCTTTGACTCGCCGGCTTCGCTTTGTCGCTTTGTGGCGTCGTGTGGTAGCTCTCTCTTCACGGGAGTGCTCAAGTGACGTGCCAACCAGAGTTCTCCAAAATGCGTAATCTAATTACGCGTCTAGTATGCGTCGAAATTTTATCAACGCGTAAAAATACGCATCAGGAATTTTTCTCGACGTGTAAAAATACGCATCGGAAATTTTTCTCGACGTGTAAAAATACGTATCGTGAATTTTTCTCAAGAGCATAAAACTACTGATCGAAGAATTTTACCAATTTGTAAATATATGCATCAGGACGGTATTTCGTCTTTCAGAGACGGAAGTAAACGAAATAAAGATTTTTTCCGTAGTCGTAATTTCTTTTTCCTGTGATGTTGCCTCTGTCCAGTATTGTTGTTATATATCATTTTATTCTGTAAATATTTGTATTTCAGTTTGAAAATGGAAGAAAAATTTCCGAAAATAGAAATTCGACGGCGAAAAAATTTCGCTGTAATCTTTTTAGGCATTAGAGTGTGACGGCTTCGAGGAATTTCTCCTATTCCATCATAATTTGGGTTATCGATGACGTTGACGCATAACAGAATAGAAATTTTGAGGCAGTTAGTATTGGTGGAGGATGTTTTACGCCTAAACTTTCTAAACTTCCGAAAGAGGAGTTTCGTCTTTCAAAACTTTCGAAAACGGAAGTTAGACGCAATGAAGATTTCTCCCGTAATTGTAATTTTATTTTTCACGTATTGTTGTTAGATATCATTTTATTTCAGAAATATTTGTATTTAAACTTAAAAATGGAGGGATAATGTCTGAAAACGGAAATCAGACTTAAGAAAAGATTTCCCCGTAACGGCATCCCCCCCCAACAATGTTCTGAACATGTATATTTTAATATTTCCCCACCCCCCCAAAAAGGTTTGCATTTCAGCTTGATAAAGAGAGGGGGGGGTTCGAAAACGAAAGTGACGAAGCTGAAAATTTGTGTTCAGAACTGTTCATATTCTCAAAGTTACACTATTCATCCTTTATCTAAAATAATGCTGTCATGCATTCATGATGGATGAAGTTGTCATCTAAGTGCATAAAAAAAAGAAGGAAGATCATTGTCTTGTCATTGCTTAAATGAAATCAAGTTATTTCTAAAATTGTGTCATTCAATTTAAAAAAAAAAATTCAAAACCTTGAAAATCATCACAATTTCTGAACTCCATGTATGAGTGACTGATACAGAAAAATAATTGGAAACAAGTATCGTCAAGCATACTGCTAGCACATCCCATACATTACCACTCTCCCCTAATAATAGATAATTGTGAATTAACAGTTCTGGTGCTGTTGCAAATCTTCTTGATTTTAAGATAAATTTTCTTAATTTTAGGGGAAATATTCTTGATTTTATGGTAAATCTTCTTTATTTTTGTAAGCAATCTTTTTGATTTAGGAAAATTTTGGTTGGCAGGCATATGTCCGACATTCAGCTATCATAATCAATATCGGCTTGATATCTAGCCGATATTCATTCCCACTTGGGTTATTAAAAATATTAACCATTAAAATAGAAGGGTGATGTTATCGGGTATTTGATTTTATAAGGTTATTACACATTTCGCACATTAATTTCTCATGAAATATCCTTTCTACACGTAACCGATGAGGATTCGTATGGTGATTACTGATAGGCACCGCAGAAGGTTGTCACCTCTGTGACATGAGGTAAGTACAATATTGATAATTTAATTTCATAGTTTTTTGTCAGGATAGTGTAAACATACATGTATAGGGTTATTACACATTAATTTTTCATGAAATACCCTTTCCGTGCGTTAACAATGATGTGTCGTATGGCGATTACCAATAGGCACCTCATACAAGTATTACAAGTTGCACAGTAGTACTATAATATTGTCCTTAACTTTGAAAAAAAAATGGCGTGTTACATTACTGAAAATATTCTGAAAGTTTGTGTTCCATTACTGAAACATTACTGAAAAATACCCTATTGATTACTGATAGCTTCTGCTAGAGGTTGGCACCTCTAAAACAGCAACGTTTTGTTATCTCCGTCTCCACTATTCATAATGAGCAGAAGTAAGCACAAAAATAGCCTGCTCTTCCTTGGATTTGCCCACCCTAGTTAATGCAGCAGATACTTACACCAGACTTTGTTTCTGCCCCAAGAAAACACAATAATGGAGAACGTCAGTTGGATGCGTGAAAGTATTTTTTGTAAAAGAGCAATTCACATGAGACAATGTTCAATAGAGGACTGAAACTAACTTTTCATGGGTAAGTAGAAGGAATGAGCAATAAGACTAAAATAAAGAAAAGGAAGCTCAACCCTAAACAATAAAACATATAAAAAAAGGCTGCTAATGTACGTGAATTTTTGTTCCCTTGGAGTCTCTTCATTCCCTTCTTACTTAAAAACAGATTGGGAATGCACTCTTACCCTGCTATATCAATAATCTATTGGAATCTTATTCTGGAAACATTTTTGGTGGCGCAGTGGTCTAAGCGATGGCTTCTGACTTTCGTCCAAAAGGGGTCCGGGTTCGAATCCCGGGGAGGCATGGATGTTGTGTTTGTCTTACGGGCATTGGCTCTCTCCCTTCCCTGGAACTAGTGACCCTAAATTAGGGACGGGCGACTGCTTATAGCCCATTGAGTTGTTCATGATGGTCGTTAAACCTCCAATGAAAAAAAAAGATATTTTTTTCTGCAAAGCGGCACTATCAAGTTAATGTTTTCAGGGCAGCCAGACCTGCGCCAATTGCGCTAGCCCGCGTCAAAACGTTGTTCTTGCGCCATTCTGCTAAAAAAATCCCGATTTTGACGAAATCTGTGCCAAAAGTTAAAATTTATTGGTCATTGAAATTTTAGCGTAATCTTACGACATTCGAAATCGATTCAGCGGTTAATTCGTATGTGAGATTCTTCCGTGGATTCGTGGAGCCCCCCCCCCCCTCTCCTTTTTTTTTTTTTGTCATTTTCGAGATCGGTGCAAAAGTGAAGAAATTTTTTGGTTATTAGTTGGGTATGGGGGGGGTCGTCGTATTCAGTCTTTGGACGTTGTTTTGCCTTTTTAAACGTTCGGAAACGGAAGTTAAACGAAGTGCAGATTTTTCCCCGTAATAGTAGTTTTTTTTTCTCTCGCGATGTTGCTTCTGTTCAGTTTCGTTGTTAAGTATAATTTCAGCTTGAAATTGTGGGCAACGATTTCCGAAAACGGAAGTTAGGCCACCCGATAATTTCCTGTAATCTTCGGCCACGAGATTCTTGCGCTGATTCAAGAAAATCCGTCTTTTTTGTTATCATTTGGACCATTTACGAGATTGATGCATAACTGGACTGAAATTTTGGGAGGATTTGGTGGTGGTGGTGTGGGGGATCGTTTTCTTCGTCGGAGGACGGAATTTCATCCTTCGAAAACGGAAAGTAGATGGAGGTAAGAGGTAAGATTTCTCTCGTAATCGTAATTTTTTTTTTTCGCGATGTTTCCTTTACCTAGTATTGTTAGATATCATTTTATTCCATAAATTTTTGTATTTCAGCTTGAAAATGTTGGATAAATTTTCGAAAACGGAAGATTTCTTCCGTAATTGTATCCCCCCCGCTATGTTCCCACTCCAATGCAGTTGTTAAATGTCATCACCCTCATAAATGTGTGTGCACTTTAGCTTGATAAGGGTGGTAGAAATTTCCAAAAATGGAAGTGACGAAGTTTGGAAATTTGTATGAATTGATGCATGGTGTTAAAAAAAAAAAAGTACTCATTCTCTGAAAATTACACCATTTATCTAAAATAGTGAAAGCTCTGATATCAGAATTCATGGTTCTCAGGCTGAAAGTTCTTTAAGCATGATGGATAAAATTGTCATCTGAGAGAATAAAAAAAAAAAACGAAAAGAGAAAGAAAAGTAACAAAGAAAAATTATAAAGGAAAACTATCAGCAGAAAAAAAGTAAACAGTGGATGCTGTGCAGTGACAGAGTCAACAAAAAACAAATATGGTCGTGGAACTTGCTGAGAAGAAAGTTGGGTTTGTTCGCAAGAGGAAACCAGAACTAATTTTCTTGCAAATACAAGAACAAAACCAAGAAAAAAAAAAAAAAAACTGTTTGAAGCTATGTCTTTTAAAACCACCCTCTTTTGTTTGGAATTCAGTAATTTTATAATTGTGAATACAATGGTGTGATCTAGGTTAATATTTTCATAAATAAATTTCAGTGAACGATTCAGTTTGGTTCATGCTGTGTAATATTCACACTTTCTCACTGCACAGTCTGATTTTTCACCAAATTAAAAAGTACAGCTTTGTTTTTTTTCTTCGTCAGTCTCATGTATGTTAATTAAAATCGCTCACAAGCACTATGGATAAATGAAAGGACTGTTTATACCGTATAACTTGTAATCAATTATCAGGAATACTTTTCTTTTGGTTCTTACTTAAAGTCTGAATTTTGCCCTGTACGTTCAGGGAGCAGAATTTTTAGGAGGTTTTCTTTTTCTCATTTTGACCTACCTTGGGAAACGTCTTCACCCTCACACTTTTCTTTTTCCAGATGGAAGGTGCGTTGAACCACTTACTAACTCGCAATTGTCTGCTTAATGTCCAGTTCCATACATACAGGATCCCATGTATGCAACATCAGTGGCTCTTGCAGACAGCAACAACAAAATATTCATAAACTGATTCTACTACTACTGAAGAAGAGGGGGAGGGGGCAATCCCGCACCAAAGTGTCACTTCGCAAGCGTTAAGCGATGGAAGCAGCTTTTATCTAACCAACTTTACTAAATCTCACTGTTATCTTATAGCTTTGGTTCCAGTTGTAATTGTTCACAGCAATAACAAAAGTTTGACATTGATAATTTCTGGATGAAAAAACATGGTATGAAGAGTATCATGGCACAACTGCTGAAAGGTGATTTTACAATTTGATTATTAAATGCTACATTAGTTTTCCTTTTATATCGAAGGTACGCTTTCCTTCAGAAAACCTTATGAGTTTGTGATTCACACGCAAACCACGTACGCGTGGCTTGCCAGTTGGTTGGTTTCAGAAATAATGTATTTTCATCTGAATGTCATGATTCTCGAAAAATATGCTGCTAAAAACCAACCAAACAACAAACAGTAATTACATATTATTTATTCTTCCTAAGTGTATATTCGCAAGCATTCAGTAGCAATAGCAACATTCCTTGGATGCAGCAGCATCCTATTCGTGTTACAGCGAAACAAATGTATTCAGAAGAAAATCCCTGATATTAATGTGTTACACTTAAAATATTGCAGGTCATGTAGTTTTCAATAAATCGTAGGTAGTATAATTGTTTTCCCATTTATCTCACTGTAGGAATGACAGAAATGCTAATTAACAGTCATAAGAAAAGCAGTAAAATGTCAACAAACCTGAAATATAACATTTTTTCATAGTTCATAAAATAATGGTAATTCAGTAATAAACATAACTTAAAGCACAGCATGGACTTTAAACAATTAAAAATGCTATCATTAACTGCTCCAAAACGTGAGTTCTGCTCCGAAATGCAAATTTCTCGCTCCAAAACCCAACGTTTCTGCTCCAAATTGCTCCGAAACATGGTAGGGGCACTAACACCCCTGTGTTTTATATACAAATACTGGAAATAATTTCATTGAAATGATACGTTATTTTCTGCATATATTGTAAATGTCTAAGGTTTTTTTTTTACGGATCAATAGACATTTTAGTGGACCGGTGGTTTGCAAATTCTAGTGGTCCGCTAGGCCAGTAAAAGATTTATTTGCCACTACTTTCTTCCCAACCCACGTACAATGCATATAATATTTAAAATGTCAATAATATGTGAGTAATAATGTAGTATAGGATTATTAAGTAATTTTGTTTACTTTCTAAGTATTTATATATAAATAAGCAATATGGTAAGATTTCTGTTGTTAAACCATAGAGTAAATTCAAGCATATTATGAGTCAACCCATATATAAAGTTCTAGCATCCAGAGAAGGGATCCAGACTTTATTCAGCCATATGGGTATCTGACTGTGCTGATTGCATATGAAGGTGACAAAATGCCATTCCTCCCTTCTTATTGCAGTGCTACTGGAAAGAATACAAATCTTAGGATTTAGTAGAAAGGAATTTCTAAATGTAATGGCTTTACAACTGAGCGTGCCTCTAAACTTGCTGAACTAGCAATGCTTTTGCTGTCAAGTCCTGCCAGCTCAGCTTCAGTTGAAAGGTGTTTTTTTTTTTTTCTAACTATGGATTTATATACTCTAAGCTCAGGAATTATTTAGGTGTCAGCAAATGTGCTATTGGATGCTACGAGGAAAGAATGAACCAGACAACTAGTTCTGCAATTAATTGGCAGAAAATTTGCATAATTTTAGATCAATGAAATCGATTCTGAACAGATCAGAAATTTTAAAGAATAAAATTTTTTGACACTTTGTTGCTCTTAATGACTGTAATAAAATAATAATTATAAAGACTAGCATTGGTTTTTGCTTGAAGGTAAGTTTTTTAGTATATCTATTAATGCTTTCAAATTGTTTAAAAGCATTAGTTATAAGTTTTTGGCGGTTTAAACCAGTTTTAGAAGCTCATCACGTCAAAAACCTAACCCTGGTCTTCTGTCTCAAAAGTGGGCTAAAGAAGGCTGAAATAACTGAGCCTGCATGTCAGAAAGAGTTATCTTAAGCAGTCATTTAGGGGGATGATCAGGAAGCGTTTGTTATTAGCAGGGCTTGTTAAATATGGTCCAGATCTAGGAGCCAGGTGGAACGAAGTAAAATTTTAAAGAATAACACATGAACACAATGTATAGTGTAGTGATGATGCTGGAACAAGAAATAATAAAATATATTGCCGTCAATTTTTTCCCCATTTTCCTTCGTATGATCTGCAGACTATAAAATGAAAAAAAAAACAACAACAACTGAGATCTGTAGTGGCGTTTAATCCACAGACCACGAAAAAAAACCTGAAGCATAATCCTGAGCGGCGTATTATCCGTCGGTCATGCAGTACTAAGAAAAACAATTTTTCCCTTTGTATAATCTTCGGCGGCATTAGACCATAAAATTCAGAAGAAAAAAAAATGATCGTCGTATAATCCGCATCAGTCATGTTCATCGTGAACCGTAATTTCTGACAGAAAAATCCTTAGCATGTCTCTTTTCTAAATATGTTTCAACTGAATATTGAAATAAATCCATAAATGATATGATTAGTGCATGCAAAACTAACGAATGCGATTCACAAAATGCTTTCGTGCCATAGATTAACTCTGCAGGCTACTCATAGCGCATAGGGTTTTCTGCGAGTGCAAATAGTATTCAGACTGAAAATATGGCGCAACATTCGTTGCGTCATATTTTCAGTCTGAATGCTTGTAAGTAAAAATATATTCTTTCAATCTCTTTGCAGTCCTCTATCTCCATATTGCGTTCATTTTTTTGCTGTTGCTGCAATTTCAGTACTTTTCCAATAACACCACTTCTCTCGACAATTAGTCCATGTGGATTTTTTAAAACGCAGCAACTTTCTTTTTTTCTTTTTTTACCGATGTGTTATCCGGTGAATCTAAACATAACTTTTAACTGATAATCCACAGAAATTACAAAATCTGAAGTAAAAAAACAAACAAACAAAAAAACATTGGGTGCCAGGAACAGATTTTTAATTTCTAAGCGTCTGGCGCCCGGGGTATGTCGAGCCCTGGTTATTAGCTTTGTTATTCAAATTGCTCATTAAGAGGATAATAGATGGCAATCCTCGACTGATTACCTGCTTAAAGGGCTATGAACCTAATATAGAAGATGTTGAGTCACACATGTTTTTACTCAGTAGCATGATGTCCATATCAAGGGAACTCTTCCTTCCCCCATTAGGCCTCAAATCGTGGAAAATATAATAAAGGATTAGAAACAAGCACTTTCCACAAATGACAGATTTATGGTCGTTACTGCTGAGATGAGAGGGATGGGGAAAAGAATTGCTTTGCTGTAGCGTTTCAGCCACTATGTGAACATTCCTATTTGGGGAGCGTGGAAAATTATAGGTACCATTTAGTCAAGGTACATAGCCCGCTTAAAGGGTTAAGACTATTTCTTTTCCTTATTGTGATCTATTGAAGAGATACAATACAGATAGAAGATGTCTGTTGATTAAACTGATTTCATAAAAATTTTGTTCTAAAATTTTAACTTGAATTTTTTCACCATTTTGGCTACACTTATGTGGCCAAAATGGAGATATACATTTGTCAAAGCCAAATTTTGACACGGAAATCCTGTTACTGAAATTCATTTTAATAAGAATTTGTTTTGTTAAGTATGATAAAAACTGCAGGCTTGCAACTGGCTTACTGCTACATGTACTATAATAGTCTTGGAAAATAAAATGTTGGTGCATGTACATTTTTTAATATTATTATCTGGGGTTAACAACCATTGTGGGCAACTCAACAGACTGTAAGTAGTCAGAAACCCCTAATTTAAGGCCACTGGCTCCACTATGGTAAGATAAGCACACCATCCATTCTTTACATGTTATTAAAATCTGGACCTGTCTTGGATAAATGATTAGAAGCCAGCACTTAGACCACTGCACCACCTCGGTGTTTATGCGTCTCGGTTTGAAAGGTACCTCTCAGTTATGCGTCATGGAAACAATTTTCACTTCACATTCCCGACATTCCTTCCCACTGAATACGCTTTTCCAAGGAAATTTCCTATCGATGGCAGTCTTTCCCTAATCCCTTTCGCCTTTCCCTTATTGTTATTGAAGAACTGAGTCTATTTTCTCATGCAAGGTGTTATCTGTAGCCTGTGATTCATACCCCTGCACACCTGTTTCCTGTTTACAAGAGGGTGACTAGTTTCTTTAGAACTGGGGAAAAGATTAACGCCAACCAATCTGGCAACTTTGGTAAGATAAAGTCACTGATTTTCACATAACATTTCATTGCTGTCGGCGTAACCTGTTCAGTGGCTTTTCAGTTTTGAAAATGGGCAAGCGAACGAAGTTGTCGATTTTATTCAAAAAGGAAGTGATTAAAAAATCTGAGATGCATAATGCATTGAAGAAATCTTTAGCAGAACATTTCAAAATTCCCCAAAACACTCTAAAAGAGATTTTAAAAAACAAAATGCCATAGGGCAGCGTTTGAAATGGCCGCTAAAACTCCCACCGGACCATTGAACTATTGATTTCACTGGCCCAGATGTTAGGTTTTTTTGTTTTTTTTTATTTGTTACAAGTTAGAAAATTAATTTCTATTTCTTTTACCTTTCTGCATGGTTTTCTCTTTAGGCTGCAAACTAACAGTAGGTTTAAAAACAAATATTAGAGATAATTCCGTTGAAATGATATGTTATTTTCTACATACATTGTACATGTCCGAGTTTTTTTGGTTTTTTTTTACAGGCCAGTGGGCATTTTGGTGGACCAGTGGTTTGCTAATTCCAGTGGTCTGCTGGGCCAGTAGAAGATTTATTTCTACTTCTAACACTGTGTATATTATCATGGAGTTATACATAATCTGTAAATTTTACCTGAAATTCTCCACACAATAATCTTCTGGAAAACTCGGGGAATTTTTAAAGCCAATGAGACTGGCAACCCTGCTCTATTGTTACCCACTATTGTGGTGCCACAGACCTCTTCAGCAACAGTGACAACACAGTTCTTAAACATTCCCACTTCTTTTCTACATCTCTCTCACATGACTTCAGCTCCTTCAGTTGTTCTCTGAGTACGTTATAATGCTGATGATCTTCAGGGAGCCTTTCAACCTTTATTCTTTCCATCTTAGGCCTATTCCTTTTCCTCTAACTAACATTCAGTTTCACTCATGACACTACCAAGCAGTAATCAGAGCAGAGATTAAGCCAAGGTCGCTATTTTTGCAAAATGCTATGACTTAATCCAAAATACGACAGAAAAATTAGTGTCCGTTACAAAATGGCACGAGCAGTTTAATTATCAACCCATCAGCAGATTCTTCTCAAACTTTCCTATTACTGTGAAAAACTAGTTTCCGAAATTCTGCCGTGATTCACATTTCACTGATGTTATTTTCTTAATCCTTAAGGTATGTTCCTACTGCACCTGTTGGCTCAATCATCCGCCTGCCTCCATACACTCTAGATCACTCCATAAAGGGTGGCATAAGATTATAGAGGTTAGAGGGATTAGATCCCTTCCCCCATTCAAAGTTAAAGTTTAAACCTGAGTCAACTGTGATGTCTATGGCATTTTCCCAAGGCCATAAGCATTAGTTTTCCACTGATGTCCAATGTATTGTTGGCGTGAATGATTCAGTTGATGTTATGATTTGCTGAGCGACAAAAGCGGTTAACTATCTTTAGCATTTTGCTACAACTTTTTTCCCCCATTTTAGCATTTTTGCTACAGCATTTTTTGGGCCAGCTTAAACACTGGATCAGAGCCAACATCCGCACCTCTCATCACACAAGTGTCAACAACGAAGTGTTTCTGATGCTGATCGTAAACAAAATCTATGACACTCTTTTGACCAAGAGTATGATTTTCTGAAGTATATGTGTTGATATACTTGTTGTTGAAAAACATATTAGATACACACAAGCCATTCTCAGTACAGAGTTCAATTAATCTTTCACCATTATCATTCACACAAGGAACGTTAAACTTACCCAGAACATTGTGAGAAATTGCATTCTGCACACCTACTCTAGCATTGAAATCATGTGCGTTTATGACTCTCTTTAGCATCAAACTGGCTCAAAACAGCTTTTAGCTCATTCCAGAAATCTTCCTATCAGAAGGTTCCGAGTCACAAGGAGCATACACTGCAATAATTACTATTCTCTGAAGTTTCACTTTCAAGCGAATCAAAGAATTCTCTCACTTATGCAGCTATAGTGAATCTAGTTTGTGTTCTTCATCTTTTCACTTAAAATCACACCTACACAAGCCTCTCCTCGCATTGTCCAGTACTCCAGACCACACACTCACTGTTCCATTCACTTCTTTCCTTATTTCCTTCTTTTTGGTTTCACTTACACACAGCACATCCAATCGATACTTATTCATCTCTTCAATCACCTCATTCATCTTGCCATTTATACCTCTAGTATTCCATACACCCATTTTACACTCACTCAGCCGAGATCTCTTTCTTAATTCCTGTTTACTGTGTCCAAATTGTTTCCGTGGTGGTCCATCCTTCTCAAGTGTGGTAGGTCCAACATATCCCGCACTAGAGCCCGGATTTTTTTTTGTATCTTTTTAATCAGGTGAGTACACTAGGGTAGTTCACAAACATATGGAAAAAATAAACTTTTACACACAGACCAGGACACCCCTAATTTTTTTACATCTACCCATACTATTATTCTGGCAAAATTTCAACCTTTTACTCCAACTAAAAGATGGTGCTCAATGAGTGGTCAAATTTTGACTTTGGTTGCATTTTGTGTGTTTTAGATAAAACCAAATTAAACACAAAAGTTTGGTTATTGGTTTAGATAAAACCAAATTAAACACATTACTAATATTGTAAATGTATAAATAAAAGCATAAGTTTTACAAAATAATAAATATTTTCAGCTTTTTTTAATTTCCTATTTTGAAAGACTATCAACAAGAGATTTTTTTTGTTGTCTCTGTAGGGATGATCTTTCGATTTGCTTCTACAACTTGCAAAAGAAACTGCTTATCGTCCTCATCATTTGTTAAAAGTTGTTGAATTCTTAAATCAGCTGAACACCTCTCTCAGCAGTATCGTTCACCACTCTTAGTTCTTTCACGTTTTTTCTCCCATTCCTATAGTTGATGTTATCATTCCATTCTTCAGGTGAAAATGTTAGAAAAGAGTCACTAAATTCAAAGGAGAAAAGACCTCAACAGTTCTTTCTGTTGCAAAGTCTCCAAGGCAGGCGTCATCTTTCAATATTTTTAATTGCTCTGGCCCTCTTACATTTCGTGAACCTTTTGCGTTGTTCATTCCTGCAATAATTTTTGTTCTTTCATTTGCTGGCACACTATCTGAAAATAGGGCCAAACCAACCAATTCATCTAAAAGACACCACAAGTGATTTTCTAAAACTTTCCTTGCTGCTATTCCAATTTTGGAATCAATTATCTCATATTTTTTAAGGTCTTTCCATAAGTTCAGGTCACCTCCAGGAGCTTCAGCAGCAAGTGAAGCTTCTATCCATGCTTTACTGTACAAAAGAGCACTGAACTGTACAAATCGTTGGAGTTGCATTTCTTCCCTCTTAGTTATACGAAAAACCTCTTGCTGATCTCGGAACAAAAAGATTTTGAAAGCATATAGCAGTTTAGCCATCCACCGAGCATGACTAATAGCATCTTTTGTCCTCTCCAATGGATTTTCTCAGGTGGATTACCCAAAACGACTGTCCACTCAATTACCTCTTTATAATCATCTCTAATGATCATAGATTTGTCTACTGATAAAAGAAAGGCTAAGGTTGAATCTTTAAACTCTTTTAGTGTCTGTTTTCAGTTCTATCCCCCGATAGTTTGTGTTCAATTTCTTGCCAAACATTTTTAAATCTGTGGAAGATTAAGATTTCTGGGGAACACGGCGGTCCTAAGCACAAGGTAAATACCTTTGCCAAGAGTAATTCCATGACATGGTGACGGCAGGCTAGCGACAATAGTTCACGGCCAATTTTTTTCTCCAACTCAATGCATGCCCCTTTTACACAGCCAGTGTTTACACTCGTTGTATCAAAACTTAAAGCCTGAATGTTTTTCTCGACCACCCAATGCTTTAATAGGGTAAAAATATATTTTGCACTGTACCTCCACCACACAACTTTGGCACACCAACAAGTTTTTCAATACCATCTCCCGAAACATGAACAGGCAACTGATCAACCTTTCCTAATCCAAAGTATTCAAGCAGAAGTTTGCCATCCCAATGCAGGACAAGAGGACAGTCAGGTTTGAATTCACTCATTGCTGACTCAACATATTCTTTTCTAGCTTTTTTTCTTGATCTTTCAATGGTGCTTCATGAAAGAGGGAAGTGTACTAGGATCATGCCCTAAAGCTGCTACAACTGAAAAAATTAAACGAAGTGGTTCATGATCAGATGTTTTGTTATGATCTAAAGCACCAGTAACATGAGATGTGAATAGTTGTGCTGTAGACAGATTTTTTTCTTTTCAACACTCTGACCTGGGCCCTTCTTTTCATTGGCTAAGAAGTCATGTCATCATCACTATCTGATTGGGAAACTGAGGTTTCTGAATCTCTGATTGAATAAACAGCTGATGTTGAAGCGACCACCCCTGTGGCTTTTACAAGACTGGATTAGATAGGCATGTTAGAGAAACTGGGCACATCATGGATTGGAATTCCCTTAAAGTAATCAGTTTCCAAAGCAATTTCCAAAAAAGAAAACTGAAAGAAGGAATAGAGATTGAGAAAAATCAAAATTCCATCATCAATGACTGCAAAGGATTTTCCCTGCCTAACATCTGGCAGGATTTGTTGAAAAATAACCTAAACCGTCAAGGTTAACCGTAACCGTCAAGGTAAACCATAACCGTGATAGTGACAAGTAAAAAGTGACAACAACAAGACAGCCTAAAGAAGAAGAGTTTTCTCCGAAAATTTGCTATTAATGAAAAAATTTCCTAGTAAAATTCCCATAAAAGTTGCTTTAGATTATTTGCTGCAGTTTTCCCACGTTTTAGGTTATTGTTTTGCCTTTTTTTAAACACTAGAACACCAACCAGCTAGGCTTATTTAACCTTCCGTTTGGTCATCTTTATCTCTTGTGCACGCCCCCCTTCTTTTCAGATCATGCATTGTTTATCTCCCGAGTCGCAACTTCTCAGAAGGCCAGCGTGGGGTGTGTCCGCGTTGGAGCAGGTGTCTTTTATCTTTATTCCTCCCAGTTCGAAATGCTATCTCAGAATGTAGTTATCGTAGAAAAAAATTCAAACGGATTTTAAATCTGTGGAATTTTTAAGCCCCGATCGATACCCAACATGACGAAATTAAACAAAACTGCCAGTTTTGTGAAATTAAAAATGCATTGGGGCATGCGTGGTTTCGTAACTTCTCTGGCAATAAATTTGACCTAACAAAAGAATGCTACTATAAGATGAAGTTAAAAAAAAAAAGTAAGTCCAATGTTTGTTCGAGCCAGTGCTGCTCCAGCAATGATTTATTTTGCTGGTCCGTTAGTCAGTAAGTTTTCGATACTTTTGCTTTCCAACCGTGCTTTGTTCCTCGCTCGGTAACGTTCATAAAAATGTCTTGGCTTGATTCAATGAAATTAATATGTTGGGGTACATACTAATTCATCTATTCTTCTGCCCTTTTGCTTAATGACTTGCGTAAAATCAAAGCATGATTGTGATGAAGTTTGGGCATGCTTATTGAAAATGGTTGCTATCAACATTCACGGGGACAGTGTAGTAGCACATGTGCGAGATTTGTTCGCTTGCGTTTCAGAATTTTAGCACAATATCTTCTGTGGAAATTGACCGATTTGGATAGAATTTTTATTATAAAACGACGCGTTTGTGGCAGCTTTTTAATTTAAAAATTAACGGGCACAAAAAATGTTCTATAATAAAGCAAAAACACGCAAAATATCAATTAATTCATACTAAGGGATTCGTAAAGAAAACAGTAAAGTATCGGGGAGAACACTGTTGCTTTTGCAAACCCACACTTTTTTGTAGGTATGAAATTTTGGGCTTTTAGTAAACAACTCTGAATTTTAAAATATCCGGATTTTGACAGCACGAGTTTAATCTAGGGAGGAAGTGGATTTTTTTTTTATCTGTTTGAAAAAAAAAAAAGTGCCATTGGCTTTGTAACTTCTATCAAACAGAATTGTGTGATATTTAGAGATTTTCATTTTCTAAAACAATGTATTCTACATTTTGTCATGTTAGGTAATTTTTTTTTATTTTTATTTTTTTGCAGAGACATAAGATCGGAGTTAAAATCCCGGTCAAAAATCCCGGGTCAAACGTTTTATGCCGTGGTTACGCCGCCACAAAGGGAGCAGGGGACGAGATGGGGAGGATGTCATCGATGAAGTGGTTTTGTTCCGGCGAAACACATTGTGTTAGTTTACTGCAGGAGAGGGGTTGGTTCAGACATTGATGGTCCCAGATTGTTTTTAAAAGGAATGACTAGAGAAGCTCTATTCGGAAAGATGAAGGGGGGGGGGAGGACAGGAAGAGAAGACAGAACTATAAAATCAGTGCCATTTGGAAGTATAACGGATGCCGCTAAAGGGATCGGATTTAGGAAACGACAAGGCATCGATCCGCCTGTGAGGAATGATGGGGAGGGAGGGGACAAACTCAAGGGAATGACATTCGTAACTAAAACCTAAACCTTTGTTTCTAGATGAAAGAACCTTTCAGTTGCTCTCTGCTTTCCTAGCTGACCAGCTCGAATCGGATAACTCTGTAATTGGTATTTTTCCCTCTACTATAGCAGTTTTTACTTACATTTTTTTTTCCCGAGTGGTAATAAATTTAGTATTAGTGATTCGCTATGAGCAGCAATGTTAAAGGGGGAAAAAAGTACTATAAAATAATCCGTGATTCGTATTCTGCGGAATTCCCGTGTATTGCGAAATCTTCAAGAAAGGAAAATATGCGTTTCGCGCTATGTGCCGATGCAATTTCAACATTTCACATGGTGGAAGGAATGATATTACAAATCATATTTCTAGTGACAAGCATAAATATAACGTTGACTGCATGGGAGAAAAAATAACGAAATTAATTTCCTTTGTTAAAGTTATAATGAACTCGATGCGATTCGTACAAAATGTTTGTTCACTTCATTTTTAATTGAACATAATTTACCAGTAAGTGTCTCTCAGTCACTCTTTTTAAAATTTTTTTATTTGACTGTCTCATCGTCCGTGTCTCCGTAAGATAAAAACCTAACATGAAAATGGTTCGTTTTTGAAAATATTTTAGTATGTTTCATGACGGCGTGGGACACAATCCCATTGAAAGGGTAGAATATCCTTCCCTTTAGATGCAAACTTCTGTAAAAGTAAATTTTTATCACTTTATAGATCATAATGATAGCATAGTAATGAGAAATTATGTATAGAATTTATTTTAATCGATATAAATGTGCCAATAAATTTAAACATCTGTAGACACTTCAATTAAAAGTTGATGGTTCATTTAGGTAACATCGTTTTTTAAATCGATATGTGCGGTACATGTAATCAATATGCGCGACAAGTAATTTAATCGAATATATCGATTAAATTTTCTTACAGATTTCTGTTTCTGAAAGTTGGCAGGTCTGTATATCTCAGAGAACAGTTTAGTGATATGTATGTATGTATGAATATATGTATGTCATTCTTGCTGATTTTTTTTTTTTTACTCTTGCAGTCCTGTCCCCTGTTGTGAGATTAAGCCCACCACCTACTGGTCGCGATTATTTCTTCAACTTGGATGAAAACGAAGGAATTTGTGACCTGTTTGATTTAAATTTGTGATAATTTTATCATCTTCTCATTGCTCATGTTTTATACCATCATGTACAGTTTTCATATTGTATATGCTACATTGTGTATATTGTAAAGAAAGTTTATTCAGTTATGTAAATTAGGTATTCAGGTATTTCATCAGGAGGCTGTGTAGCGGGGATCAGCATGTAGCCATTGTGTTATATCAAGAGCTTGAGTGGAGATGTAAAACTCTCACATTCATACATATGTAATAAACATATGTATCCTTTTATTTCGTTTTCAAACTAAGAGGATTTTTGCCGTTACAGCACAGTAAGGATATTATATATTTTTCAAGCCATCTTTTGTTGAGTTTTGTGTGTGTGTGTGTGTGTGTGTGTGTGCGCGCGTGCGCGACCTAAAGTTATCCAAATCAAGTTCTGCCACTACAGACAAGAAACCTTAGTAGGTTTTTTTTTTTTTTTTTTTACTGTTGCTTTGAACAGGGTTCGTTTTCACATGATTTCTGAATTTATAGTGTATTTTTTCTATATAAAGCAAATTTTAGGCATTCTGTAGCATTTTAGCTACACTTATGTTTGTGAATGTGCTTCAATTGATATATAACCTAAAGTTGTGTAAGTGAAGTATAAAAGAAAACTCCCCTCCCCCCAATGTAGTAGGTTATTCTGTTGCCCTTGGTGTTACTCTTCAACAAGAATGATTTTATTTGTTAACTGAGGTTCATAAAATTGTGATATCTTCATATTGTTCATAGTATCATTGATATTAGGTATAGGTTTTTCTTTCATGTATTCATCTACATTTTTTATGTTAATCAGTATTTTCATTTGATCCACCTGTAATGTAATTCGCAACCTCAGTTTTGGTTGAAATTATAGAAATAAAATGCTTTCATTCACACTTGAATATTTACCTACATTACCTGTTAGGCTAATCTTTTGCATTTATTCCTTGATCCACTCTGACCAAGGTTCTTCAGTGTCATCAGATTTGGAATAATTTGAAGTTATCTTCTGAAATTTTTTCCTTGTTTTCATAATTAACTAACTTTTTTTCTGTTTTTGAAACATTGAATTTTAAAATTTGTGTGTTTCCATTAGTTCCTGTGTCCAAATGAGAACCACAATGTGTAATCATTTGTAAGTTTTTCTTCCACACCTGTTTCATTTGCAAATTTCAAACTTTTGCCTGAAGTCTGTTCCGAAAAGGCCTATTTTATTTGCCATTTCAGGTGTTGTCATCAGTATATCTGTTTTGAAATTCAAGTCATACTGTCTTTACTCATTAATACATTTTTTTGTCTGTTCACCTTACCACTTGTTTGACCTAATAAAAATTGTGAATCAATTTGAAATGTTTGATCCAGCTACTGAATCACACAGTATCTTTGTAAGACCATTAACATGTACATCAGCACAAGTTTGCTGTTTAAATCACATTAATCATGTTTTATCAGCTTCTTTTGTATCAGGCCTTCTCATTTAACAGCTATGAATATCTGATAAATCAACAAAATTAAAAAAAAAGTGTACTAAACCCCAACATGAAAAAATATTTTCAACTTCTAAAAGAAAAAAAAAATTTTTTTTTTTCAGATTATGCAAATGTTTGAATTTTCAAGACCAGATCCTCAGCAAACATATTTTTTTATCCGCTTTTAATTGGTTTTGTCTTCTGTGGTCAAAATTTTCTTTCACCCCAGCCATTTTGTTACAATTACTTGTTATTGATCACTGTAAGCAACTACTCTGCTAAGAATCAACCATGAATACAATTAAGTTTTTTTTAAACCAGTCTGCCATGTCTCCTGAAAGCTGACTTTGTAAGCTCCTTTCGAACAATAAATCTATATTTCAGCTCTATTAACCAAATCTCAATTGAAGTGACAAAGAAGTACCAGTTGGTTTTAAGAAAGATTCCTTGGAAAGGTTAGCTTTTAACAATAAAATTATATAAAATCATGGAAAGTGTCAAAACTGCAGATGCCCCCCCCCCTTTTTTTTTAGTATTCTAGCTGAACAGTGCTTCATAGATTTTTTTCCTTGTAAGTTGTGATTAATGTTAGGTAATAAGGGCTTTTATCATATATTTGTCCAGAGCTCAACACTTTTGTTGTCATAACTACTGTGTTTAAAGCAACTGTCCTATGACTGAGTTGTACTGTTTGTCTTTTAAGGTGTAGTATGTCTCTAGTGGTCAGAACTTGTGAAAATTATTGTGATATCCATGTTACCTAACATACTCCTTCTGTGCTGATATTTTCTCAGTTTATCTTATTAATTGAAATATTCAGTTTTCTCCTTTAAAATCGATTACACGTTATTTTGGTTTTAAACATTATTTTTAACTGTATTACCAGTGAAGTGCTATATTAATTTTGCATATCTTACATTTAAAAAAAAATGTTGTCTGTTAATCAGCTGCAGCTTTAATTTTGGTTATGCTGATGTAAAGTGGCATCTTTTCCTAGATCTAGCAGTCCCACTGCATGTGTATCCCCTCTCCTATGTGTATAATGTGCAAATATGAAAATGTAAAAAGGAAGTCAACTATGTATGTAAAAAGGAAGTCTACTATGTATGTAAAAAGAAATCCATAATTCTGGTTCACTATAAAATTTCAACTCACTATGTACTGAAATCTGCTGTGCCCATAACTAATTTCATATCAGCGATCTTCAAAACTAGACTTTTCAGTGGCTTAGAGCGGAATATGAGATCAGTTGAAAAGATTGACTTGTGTGTCCACATGACTAAAAAATGTTTGTTTTATTCCACCAGTATAGAGTTTTGTGCAAATTATTTTAGAGCTTCCTTTGAGCAAAAGGCTGAATTGAGTTTGTCATTTCTGACACCATGTGAAAATTTTCTATAATTTTTTTTTTCCGTAGAAATAAATAAAATATGAATGGCTCTTTTTGTACATTTTGCCATTCTTTTTCATTCTGTTCTGTGATGTAATTTTTCCCAGCTGCAGAAATTTGTGTTTTGGAAATTTCACATTTGTTGGTGAAATGTAATTATCCTCTGAAAAAAGTTTTTTTTTTTTTTTTTTAAATATTACTCCAGCTACTGCATGTAGTTATATTTTAGTTATTGCTTTCTGTTAGGTAGAGAAAATGACAAAATAGAAAATAAAAGTACACTAGCCTTTGGACCTAAATTAAGCATAATGACATATGACTCTTTGAAACAAACTTGCTTGTATTACAAGTTAACCAACACTGCGGAACATACGTGCATTTAATTTGCAGGATTTTTCTCAGTGTCAGTATTCATGTTGAAAGGTTTCCCATTGTGTGCACTTTATTAATAGATTAACATTCCTAACTTCTGAATCAAACATATAATTGTAGTGTGCTCTCAGGCTATCTAGCACCTGGTAGGGAAGTTTATGTTGAATGTGATGCAAGGGGTTATATGTACTTCAGTGTTCAACCAAAAATATTGTTTATGTATGTGAGTGTTTGTGAATGTGTTTCTTGTTTAAACATTTCCTTGTTTAGAATGAATGCAGAAAACAGTAAACTTGATGTTTTCTTCAATATCAGTTATACTAATTTGAATGTGTCCATTGGCAATACAAGATTAGCAATGCTGATATTACGTGTGTGCTTAATACTTCGTCTGCCAGGAATAATGTTAAAAAAACCTCAAACATTTTGATGTTTATGTAGATATGGGGCAGATATATAAAACACCCTTTGTAGGTATTACATTCCATTGTTACAGTTTTATTTTCACAGGATGTCATTTCATATAATTAAACAAGCCTAGTGTGCAGTGTTTCTTGGAAAGGAAGTGGGTGGGCAAACCAGCAGCTAGTGGCAATTATTGCCTCATTTAGGTCACAATAGTGCAAAGAATGTGTTGGAAATTTATGTTGAACCAGAATTAATGTTATGTTTGTACAAGCATCTGTATATGTGTATATTTTTTGAATGTATATAATTGTTTCAGATCAAAATGCAGGTTAAGATTTGCTGTGCATTTTTAAAACCAGATTGTTTTTAGTCATTGCTAAGCTTTTGAACATCACATTTTGGACTTGTGTACTGTGTCTGTGTAAAAGTCTGGCAACAAAAAAAGCCCTTACTTTATTGCAATAACAATCGAAAACATATGCAGGTTAACACGTTCGCTGCCGCTGTGCTATTTTAACTGCAAGCATGTGGTGCTGGTAAGAAATCATGGATGAGCTTTCTACAGATTTGGATCAACCTAGCTGTGTTCAGATCTCGTAGCTTTGCACAACTCCGCTATTCTAAAATACAAATTTTTTAATCCATAATTGATATTTGTAATTATAACCTTCAGTAACTCCAGGGATATAAACACGTCTACAGCATATGCATTGCTTTGCAATGTATATGCTATAGACATGCATATCCTGTAGATGGTAAGTAATAAATTGTAAAAATTCGTCAGTCGCAAAAAGATTGAAAAATTAAATTGGTTCAGTATCTGTCATATTGATTTTCAATTCTAGTACACTAGTGAACAGAATCAGTCTCGTGACGTGGGGAACATCATTCCGATGTGTAGCTAAAATCTGTTGAGGCAGAGTATGAGAGAGAACATCGTATTCTTCATTTTCACTTTCACTGCTGGTCGTACTACGGCTACTTAAAGAATACGTTTCTGCATATGATGACAAATTATTGGGATCACTTATTTCCACAGCAGGATGTGTCCGCCGATTAACTTTTGGTTGAGAGGGACCAGAGATAGCCTGTCTAAATATATCCGTTGCTTCCATAAAACTAAGCATTGAAGTCAGTCAATATGGGTTTCCTCGAAATCTCCTTAGTGTCCTCAATAGACCACCCTCGTACGTATGAACTCTAAGCAACAAATGCTTTTTATTACCACTCAAGCATTTATTGATTGACAGTTCCCTTCACTGCAAAAGCAGTGACATTCAAAGGAAAATAAACATTGCAGTGAAAAGTGCACGCTGTGTAAGTCTATGGGGAGTCAACTTACTTTCCCTTCCTTAAACCATGTGGGAAAGTATCCACTATACCAAAACCGTGGTAATTTTAAACAGTTGGATACTCATTCTCAGTGCCAGTAACAAAACAGATAGCTCTCTTTAAGTGCCGATGGTTTTAGGAAGGAAAATATGAAGCCACAATTACGGCGGCGACAGCGCCTGGGCTAAGTATTGTATGACGCCGTTTGGCGTCACGCGGCAGTGAAAGTGTTAATGCAACAAACAAAACAAATAGTAACTATGGTGCCAAACTCATTGTTTAAGATGTATGAGGAGTAGTAATGTTCAAAGCAGCAATAATTAAATTTGTATGTACCTTTGTCAGGATCCATTGACTGCAGGAAAAATTTCATTTGTGACATTGTACATTTGTGCAGGATCTTTTAATTCCTGAACTAACTGGAGAGGATTGTGATTAGTGCCGGTGTTTTAGACACCCTTGTAGGGAGAAATCCATTGACATATTGTGTAAGTGAGGTGGCCATGCAGTGCAACCACTAGTGAACACATACAGAGAAATGAGGGGGTGACCAACCTGTTAAAAATAAGTGCTAGGAGATGGGAAAAGTAAGATGGAGTTATAAAAAGAAAGAACATATTGTAAAGTGACAGATCTCCCAAGTCTTATTTCCATCAAAGCAGAAGAGCCCGGTGATTAGCTTCAGTGGTGTTGCCAGATACGTTATGTACAACATGTTTTACTTAATTTCATTTTTTTTTTGTCAAAATAGTTTTTAAAAAAACAACTTATGATTATTTTGCAAATTTTAAGTTTTTAATTGTTTATGCATTAAGTAAAATGCATATTTTTGAAACCTACTGCAAACAAAAAAATAGTAATGTTACATTCTTATGTGTATCAATTTTTGAATAAATCCAGTATTTAAAAAGGAGTTTTCTGTTTTATTGTAGTTTTTAGTTGAAGTTTAAAAAATCATTGATTTTATTTTTCTGCCAGGCTGACTCCCTTCAAAAAACATTGAAATCTGTTTCACTGAGCATCCTTGTTTGATTAGAATTGCTCACTGTAATGATTTATTTGTTGGTACCATATCAGTAACCCTCCATCAAAAAAAAAAAAAAAAACAAAAAAAAAAAACCCTGTGTTCATGTTAGAATGCAATTTTATTGAATTTGTAAAGCTGTACCAGCACACATGTTGGAGAGAAAAGCACATAGTAATCATAATTTGGAAAGTTAAAAATACACAGTGGTCTAAAAGGTATATTGAAATTTCAAAACAGCTGTGTAAGGTACATTTACAGGGTTTTTTTTTCTGCATATGATTGAAAATTTATAAAACAAAATGTCCTATTATAACCTAACATTTTTTTGGATAAAATATTGCTATTAGGATAGTAATCTTGATAATTTATTTTCTTGTACTTATGTGTGATGTACTAAATATATCATTTTCATCATTGTTAAAAAGTAAGAATGATTTACTCAATAGAGCATACAATGGTACAAGATATGGGAATTGTTTATCAAGGTTTCTCTTTTGGTAGTAATATTTTAAGATTCTGTGTTTTTAATTTAACTTCCATATATTACAGATCTCTCCAAAAAATTTTTGTTCAATTTAAATTTTTTATTGCATTGTCTGAACTGAAAATACCTTGTGAACTTTCTTAAAGGATATATTGGCACTCGTGGAAGCTATCACCTTCAAGTTCACAAATATGAAATTCACTTCTAATGAACAAGGAAATAATATAAATTTCCTAGATCTTGTCAACTCAGCATAAATTCTGACTGCCATGCCCTCTCCATTTATAGGAAACCTAATGCAGTCTTCCAATTCTGTCTAGTTTTCCTGTTTTGTTATTTTTATTTTGCATAACAGTAAAACATTTCAGCTGTGCTTCTTTGTGATATACCTCCAATGACAATGTGCAAGTAAAGCACACTGTGATGTCACATTTGTATGTGGATGTGACACCACAGTGTTTTTTGTGCTTGTGAAGCCTTAGCTGTCATAGAGAGAGAGTGCCCCATATTTCTTTCTGTAGTACTGTCATTTTCATCGTATAATCCGCAGACTGTGAAATTCACATAAAATGTTTTTTTACCCTTCGTATAATCCTCAGGCTGTGACATTCAGGAAAAAATCGCAGTATAATCTGCACATCATAGATGTTGAACCGGAAGTGGAATTTCTGACAAAAAAGTTGGTCACATAATGACCCAGGAGTCCGAAGAAGGGGGGTATTAAATGAAGAAATTCATTTTTAAAGGTTACTTTTTCATATTTTTATCTTCATTCAGATAAAGGGCGTGGGATCCATAGATTCCGCCGATGCAGCTCCAGAGTACTGCATTACACCTTTCCAGTGATGAAAGGCTGATACAAAACAAGTCGTAGAAATACCATATGTACTCACGTACGAGTCGAATGTTTTTGGAGGAAATCCTGCTTTCAGAATTGAGGGATCAGCTTATACGTGGGCCAATTAAAAACTTCCGTAAATTCTTCCTTGGAATTTACCGACTGATTTGTTTACATTTTAGACTGCGACTCAGTGGCTTTCTGCACGTTACTGCGCGATTGTTTTCTGACCTCCTCAAAACTATCGCGCAGTGACAAGATTGTATCCTCAATTGTGTCCACCACTTTAACTTTAAATTCGGTAGTGTAACTGAAACGTTTCCTTCTCAAAGACGTTATGAATAGCAGTGAAGGAAAATAGCAGCAACAACATTTGTCAAAAGGCAATAAATGGACTTAACACAAAGCAGCGCACATGAGATCCAAAAGGAGGAGCGCATAGGTTCCTGCAGCAAGTGCAGTGCATACGTTCGTTGGCTGGATGACAAAAACAGACGGTACAACAGTCAGTTGTCCTTCTCAACGATTCAAAGTGACCCCCGCCGTCTCTCCCCACAACTTGCCTGATTTTTCATTACAACATTCCTCCACGCTCCGTACAAACTCCTGAACTGAGGAAATTTTTCCCAGGGGAGTTCCTTGTCCAATTATAGCCCCTCCCCTGCACAATTATGCTTCAGATTTTTTAAAAATCACAGTGACGTAAAGACTTTTTTTTTTTTTTATTATTGGCGTATAATCCGCAGAACCTATATATTTTAAACAGATAATTCGCAGATTATATGACAAAAATTACGGTAGTACAAACCATAACCTCTTGTGTTTTCTAAATTACCACTAAGTGCTTCAGAATGGGAGCTACTTGACTCTGATGCAAACCAAAAGTTTAGAAAGTTTACCAGTCAGCGTCTATTTTGAAGAGGGTTTTTTTTTTTTTTTTTTTTTTTTTTTTAAATTCGCATATGTTCTGCATACATGAGAATCTTCTGCGGATTCACAGACTTTCAGGTTTTTTTTTTTTTTTTCATCATTTGGGTCATTCAAACTGAAGAGAAATTTTGGGAAGGTTGGGGCATTTTATCTTTCAAAACTTTCAAAAACTGAAAGTAAATGGATTGAGGATTGTAATTGTTTTTATCTCTGTGTTCCTTCTGCCTTGTATTGTTAAATATAATTTTATTGCATAAATATTTGTATTTTAGCTTGAAAACAGAAAAATGGAACCCGACTTTCAAAATCAGAAGTTACGCGGAGTAAAAATTTCTCCCGTGACCGCATTTTTTTTAAAAAAAATTTGCGATATTTCTTCCACCCTGTGTTGTTTATTAAATGTCAGCAATTTTATATTTTGAATATAGTGATGTGCTCCAGTTTATTACTTACATAAATAAATTAGGATAAAGAATTCGGTCTTGCTCATGCCGTGTTATATTTATACTGTTTTGCTGCATGTTCTGAATTTTCACCTGAAAAAAAGTGGAGCTTTTTTTTTTTTTTTTTTTCCCCTTCATCAGTCTTGTGTATGGTTCTGTCACAATGAGCTAACAAGTACTCAATGTTTTCAATTTTTCAGAGCCTAAAGCTAAAATAATTGTTTTAGTGGTTTTACATTTGTATTGATTTGTGAAGAATGGATATTTAACATCTTTAAAATGGTTTCATAAATTAGTTCGTTTAGTCTTGAAATTAAGTTAATATAATTAACCTAAGTTGAAACATTTCAGAATTGTGAATGAATGTAGGCAATGATGTTTACAGCAACAAAAATTAATTAAAAATGCAATGGATTTAAAGGTTTATTAAAATAATGTCCATAAATAAAAAATTAATGAGAAAAGAATTGTTATAATTTGCTATTAAAAGTAATTTCATCTCCCTGTAGGGCTACAAATCTTAAGTAGGATTTCCAGTAGGGTCAGCAGAATTTTGTAATAAGGGATTCCAGGAATTATGGTCGTACAAAAAATACATTATCACCAGCTTTTTGGATTTTAAAAGGGATCCCCCCCCCCTCCCTCTTTCTATTTTAAGGACCTCACCACTTGCATTAAATCAAACATACACTGATAATAGATGTGGGGGAAAGGGGGACTTACTTTAAATTTAGATTCCATTTATAAACATAGAAATCGAGCAAAAACACAGTCACATATGGTAACAAGGTTCGTTTAGCGGTAGCTTTCGGTCATCCTACGACCTTGATCACCCGCAATCGACTGAATGGGCTGGTTGCCAGAATTACAATTTGAAGTTGGGGTGTTGGAACCGTAGAGAGATCCAAATAAATGGGATTTGTGAGGGGTCTCTGAATTGCAGTTTTTGGTGATCAAAATTTTAATGCTTACTTATAAACTTGTTGATGAATGGGGAGACTTTTTTTTTTTCTTCTTCTTTCCAAATGGGAACTGCAGAGGTGTCTCCAAGAGTTAGTGCAGATAATGCTGTGTTTGGAAGACCATTGGAAACATCTTTTTGTGTTCACTAAGTCTTGTATTGATGCTTCGGTATGTGCTTCCAATATGCACTGAAAGACCAGAGGAATGTACCTGATTTTTTTTATATTGCAGATTTGCTCTTGTATACATTTTGTATCAAAATATGGTGGAATCAGCATGCTGCCGCTGCCCCGGTGGTGCAGTGGTCTAAGCGACTGCTTCTGATCATTTGTCCGGGTTGGAATCCTGGTGAGTCACGGATGTTATGTTGTCTAACAGTGCTGGCTCTCACCCTTCTCTCGAACCAGTGGCCCAAAATTAGTGATAGGCAACTGCTTGTAGCTCATTGAGTTGCTCACAGCGGTCGTTAAACCCCCAGTAAAAAAATAAAACAATAATAATAATAATCATGTATTTGCTTATTGTTCCAATTCATTGATATTTTCCATTGTAGTTATACTGCTTAAACTGTCTGCAATATACAAAACGGAACTGCCTTTTGATTCAATACAGAAGCCAAATCTACTTGTGTAGCTTTGATCTGTACGCAAATTGCCTCTTCGGCATTGGACGTTTTCGACTACCGGTTAAGAAAATAACCGGAACCAGTAGTGTTTAGAGCATTAAGCTTACTTAGTTTAATATGAATCTAATTGCATTTTTCTTTTTTTCTTTTTTTCATTTCTTCAAATATAAATAAAATAACTGGTTATACTCTGCAAAAAAAATTTAGTTATATTCTGAGAACTTCATAGTTTAAGGAAAAAGAAAATTCCCAAATCATGTTTCATCAGCATGCACATGAAATAATAAAAACACACTGTTACCTACTTTTTTGGAATTTTCAATTTTTAGACTTAAATGAGAAAAGAAACTAGTTTTACAATCTAAAATAAACATTTGAGGTTTGCATTTGAAATCTTAAAATAAAACTTCATATGACAGAACTCTTGTCGCGTGTTTGAATCTCGGACCTGCCGGCCATCTAGTCAGCAGTTTTTCCGGGGTTTTCCACATCCTCCCTGGGCTTGGGGATGCCAATACGTAGATGGTTCCCTGTCAAGTCTGTCCCAAATGCACTTTGTTTCTCCTCATGCTGGCAGTAGCAGAAAAATGCATTTCCCAAGCCGTCTGATCAACATGGGAAATTAGACAATTACGCTCCCGAATAAAGAATTGGGAGATACCTATAGCCAGAAGCGGTTATAAAAAGGGTTAACACAGACATGGGAAATTAGACAATTACGATTCTCAATGAAAAATTCTATGTCTTTTATGAATGACAAAGTAGAACTAAAATTCCTGATGTAACACTTTCCTGTTTCATAAAAGTTGTCAGAGATGCATTACATCACACGATCGTCATGTCAGAAGGATTTCGATGAGATAGCATCACACCAGCAACTTATTGGAAATCAGTCGTTTTTGCTATAACAACAAAGCGAAGTGGTATGCATGTCCCCTGTGGGTGACAAAATGGGACAAACGTTCATACTTTCGAACAAAGAAAATTATGTTGTTTTAGATTGGCACGTGGAATTAATATATGAGAGGTGAAAATTTAAATTACAGGACATACCTGTTCCCATTAATTCATATGTTAAACGCTATAACTATGAAAGAAAAGGGAGTTTTTGAGGTGGAAAATAACAAATAGTTTTAAATGGATCGCACACTTTCGTAGCATTTTGCGTAAGCTGTTTCCAAAAGTTGGGTGATCCTTTTGTTCCTCATATGTTGCCAAAGTGTTCCAAATGTGTATTGACCTGTTTCGCATGTGCTATCAAAGCTGTCTCCACCATAAAATGTTTTATGATAGAAGATACTAGTATTTTTACATAACACATTCGGGACACTTCGTGGCAAAAGCATGGAACACTCGTAGCTCACTGCAAATACATTTTCCGGAATTACTTTCTCGATGCGTTCCGAATGAGTTCTCTACCTTTTTTCAATGTGTTCTGCTGGGAACACATTGATGTACTATATATTCCATAATGCCACGGACAGCTAGAAAAAGAAATTATCAAAATAGGGCATGGCTCAAACATCTATATCCTTTTAACTGTACTAATGCCCTAATTTATTTAAATAATGGATTTGGGGTTAGTGAAACTTGACTTCAAACATGCCATGTGTCTTTTGGTGTACATAGACATTAATCTGTAACCATTCAGTAGGTTAACATTGTTCCTTGGTATATATAAGAGTTTGACTTTTAATCATTGGGACGAAGAACCTTTTCACGGTTCGGTATATCAGAGTAGACCATAAACAATATTTGCGGATTTATTTAATTAGGTCGAACCAGCCCTGATTTGGACTCCATGTTCATGTGTGGCTGTGCTCGGCTCAAATGCGGACTTTTCAGCTGGTTCTCGTAATACATGACCAGTGACCAGCAGCATAGAGTTTTATACGTATTTCCAGTTATATTTGATATTTACATCCTCGTTTTCTGTATTTGTGCCATCTTATGAACAGTTTCTGACGTGAATTAAATTATTTTTAAAGTTACTCAAAGTCAATGCAACCAGTTAAAAAATATCAACTGGATTTTTACAATCAATAAAACATCCAGAAATAGAAATAGCTACATTACTTCTAACACCGTCTAAAACGTACGTTACAAAAATTAACAAATAGCGCACAAAATTTTTCTCATAGCAGAAGGATATCTGAGACAGATTTTCAAATCAAACGTAGAAAGAAACGTGATATAACTCTATGCCTTCTAGCTCAAGAATTTTGCATAATAGGAAACTTGAAAGTAGGCTTAAAATATTATTCATGGAAAAAGCTATGCTAAGGAAAAATAACTTTTCAAATAAATCTCCCGCAAGCAGAGGTAGGGCAATTAAAAAGCATCGACCCTTACACCACCTAGCGGGGAAATTTGTGCATTATTTAAAGAGGATAATGTACCACATCTCTATTGTCGTGAATAGCATACAGTAAAAAAAGCAATTTCTCAATAGGGATTTTAGAAGCAAAGATACAGCTGCAAACAGAAGTACACAAGCACCACCTAGTGACAAAACTGTGAACTATAAAACTCCTCAAATACTAACCTAAAATGTTCCAGAAGGTATGACACAGAATTTTTGATTGTAATGAGCACGTCTTTTGAATCGTTTCTGACGCTAATTAAACTTTTCGAAGTTATTCAAAGTCAATACAACCAGTTAGAAAAAATCAACCGGATTTTTACAATCAATAAAACATCCACATACAGAAACAGCTACGTTACTTCTAACAGCAGCTAAAACATTTGTTACAAAAATTAATAAATGGTGCACAAAATTTCTCATAGAAGGATATCGGAGACAGATTTTCAAAATCAAACAGTTAAAGGACAAATATAGAAGGAAACATGATATAACATAACTTCACGCCTTCTAGCGCAAGAATTTTGCATAATAGGAAAGTTGAAAGTAGGCTTAAAATATTATTCATGGAAAAAATTTTGCTATGGAAAAATTACTCTTCAAGTACATCTCCCGCAAGCAGAGGTAGTGAAAAAAAATGGCATTGCCCCTTACACCACCTAGCAGAAAATATGTGCATTATTTAAAGAGGATAATGTTCCACATCTCTATTGTCGTTAATGGCATACAGTAAAAAGTAATTTCTCAATAGGGTTTTTGGAAGTGAAGATACAGCTGCAAACAGAAGTACGCAAGCACCACCTAGCGACAAAACTGTGAACTATAAAACTCCTCAAATGCTAACCTAAAGTGTTCCACAAGGTAAATGGCATCTGATGTTGAATGAATTTTTTAAATCTCACATTTAGAAGCAGAGATATTTAGAAAAACATTGGCGTCACCTAGTGGCAAAATTTTGCATTATTTTGGTAAGAAAATACGCTCACAGAGATTGCACATTTAGTAGTATATGACCGAAGAAAGAAGTTTTTCATTTCATCATCATCATCATCATTGTCAACCATTATCAATCCACTGCTGGACGAAGGTCTCCCCAAGTTTCCTCCACAACGGTCTGTCTTGTGCCAGTCTCCTCCATGTCACCCCCGCATACCTTCGAATTTCATCCACCCATCTCCCATGTGGTCTTCTTCTGGGTCTTTTCCTGTCCCTTGGAATCCAATCTAAAATTTCGGCTGTCCATCGATGATCTGTCCTTCTGGCAGTATGTCCAGCCCATTGCCATTTCAGGGATTTAACTCTGATCATGATGTCTTCCACTCTTGTCATTTTTCGGATCCACGAGTTCCTCTTCTTATCTCTCCTGGTTACACCAAGTATGCACCTCTCCATGCTGCTTTGAGTTGTCTGCAGCCTTTGTATGTCTCTTTTAGTTAAGGTCCACGTCTCTGCACCATACGTAAGCACTGGAAGGATGCATTGATCAAACACTTTTCTTTTAAGACATAATGGCATATTGCTCTTGAAAATTATGCTGTTTCTTCCAAAAGCTCTCCAGGCAAGTTTTGTACGCCAATTAATTTCTTCATCAATGTGACCCTCACTTGATATCTGCTGTCCAAGATAAACGTACGTGTCTGTTATCTCCAGCTTTTCTCCATCAATCGATAAATCTTCATTTCGTGTAAAAGCATTGAACATCACTTTTGTCTTCTGAAAGTTCATTTTTAATCCCACTTCTTTACTCTTGTCGGCAAGTTCCTGGATCATACTCTGCAGCTCTGATGGGCTAGTTGCAAAAATGACTACGTCATCAGCAAAACGAAGGTGGATTAGATAATCTCCATTAATCTTTATCCCCTTGTTTTCCCAGCTCAGTGACTGAAAAACACCCTCCAATGTGGCATTAAAGAGCTTCGGAGATATGGTGTCACCTTGTCTCACTCCCTTTCCAATTTTTATGTGTGTTGTATTTTCAAACAGCCTAATCTTTGCACTTGCATTTTCATAGATGTTATTAATAATATTAATGTATGCATCTTCAATACCGCAGGTTTTCAGAGCCATTGTAACTGCTGATGGTTTCACTGAATCAAAGGCTTTTTCATAATCGATAAAAGCCATGCACAATGGAAGTTCATATTCCTTCGCTCTTTCAATTAGTTCTCTCAGCACATGGATATGATCTATTGTGCTGTAGCCACTCCTGAATCCAGCTTGTTCTCTCGGTTGAGCCATGTCCAGTGTTACCTTCAAGCGGTGTGAAAGAACTTTAGTGAAGATTTTATAAACTACTGATAGGAGGCTGATAGGTCTGTAGTTTCAGAGATCCTCAATGTCACCTTTCTTATGTAGTAGGATCATTGTAGCGATGTTCCACTCCTCAGGAATCTTTCCTTCATTAAGGCATCGAGTGAAAATTTGGGCGAGTACTGTTTCGATTCCTCCACTTGCTTCTTGTATGATGTCTACAGTAATTCCATCTTCTCCTGAGGCTTTTCCCCGCTTCATGTTCTTGATTGCATGTGCAACTTCTGCTGGAAGGACTGGAGGAACTCTGGTACTGGTATCTTTCATGATGTCTGGAGTGCATGTATCATCCCTTTCATATAATTTGGAGTAGAAATCTTTCACTCTTGTCAAAATTCCGCCTCTATTTCTTGTTACAGAACCATCTTCTTTTCTCAGTGCCATAATCTGTTTTCTTCCCTTACTGAGATGTCCCTTTGCTATCTTTAGGCTTTGGTTGTTTTCAATTGCTTTCCTCACTAGTTCACAGTTGAATTTTCTTACGTCTTCAGTGATACTTTTTCGTACTGTCTTGCATAGCTCTATATATTCCACTTTGGAAGTCACATCTTCTTTAGTTGTTCTCATCTCTCTTCTTTTTGCATCAACATTTTCGTTTTTCCTGATAATTTATTTACATGCAACTTGTTCTTAGACCCAGCTAATTTTGTTGCTGTTTCCATAAGAGCTTTAGTTACTTTTCTGTTAACTTCAGAGATGTCCACTTCTTCCGATGTTAGGCCTTCTAAAGCAGAGAACCTGTTCTTCAGTTCCAACTTGAAGGTATTATGGTGTTTTTTAAGGTTGGTTATGTCAATAGATTTTGTTTGTCTTATGAGCTTGCCACGTTCAAGTTTAGTGTTGAGGTGCATCTTACATCTCACCAATCTATGGTCACTACCTGTGTTGAACTTGTTTAGCACACTGCAGTCTTCTATGACGAATTTTTTGTTACACATAATAAAATCAATTTCACTTGTCGTCCCATTTGGATGTCTCCATGTCCATTTCCTGTGTGGCTTTTTCTTGAAGGAGTTCAAGATGAAAAACCCTTCTGCCTCTGCAAACTCAACGAGAGTATTTCCACGCTGGTTTCTGTTGCAGTGACCGAATTTACCTACTGAAGTTGCATTCTGTTGCCGTTGCCCTATTTTTGCATTGAAATCTCCCATAATTATTTTCAAGTGCTGCTTACTTTTATTATTTAGATGACAAATTTCCTCATAAAATTATTCAATTTCTTCTTCAGGATGACTTGTGGTGGGTGCATAAGTTTGAATAATCTGAGCCTGGTATCTTCTCGATAGTTGGATAACGAGTCGTGCAGCTCTGTCAGAGGAACTTTCAACTTCTACCACTTTATCCTTCAGTTTCTTGTTTATTATAAATCCAACACCACTAGTTCTGCCAGTATCTGTCCCACGATAGTAGAAGAGATGTCCACTTTTCAGTTCGATGAGATCTTCTCCTTTTCTCCTTACCTCACTTAGCCCCACGATGTCCCACTTGATCCTTTGTAGTTCCTCTTCCAATTCAAGAAGCCTTGAATCAGAAGATAGGGAGCGTCCATTGTACGTTGCCAAGGTCAGCATCAGATGGCAGCCTAGTCCGGTCCTCCGGGGATTCTTAGCACCCTCTGCCTTCATGTCGCACTGGCCGCTGCCTTGGCCAGGTACATTCCAGCTGCCGGAGACTGAGGGCCAAGATTTAAGTTGTGGAGTCATTTTGGAGGGGTTTGGCCATAACTCACCACGCTGGCCAAGCGGGTTGGTGAGTGTGGGATAGAATTTCCTCTAATCCCGATGGTATAGTTATACCGCTATTGGCGGTCGTCAGAGCCCCTTTAGTGGGGACAGGATGCACCACGAGAAGGCGGGGTTGACATTTGTCAAGGAGAGGCTGTGATGTTACGCATCACCTGACCTTACATCCCTTTAATCCCTCAGATATTGCTGTAAATGGAAATGTGGTCTTACGCCCTCTTGTGGCAGATTTCTGCGCTAAGAAAATTTTTAAATTACATGAGAAACATTTCACAGCAGATATGCTCTTGAACAAAGAAAGAATTTTTGAAGTCGGACTCTCAGGAGCAGAGCTATTGACAAAAATAAGATATGCATCTACATCCCCTGGTGGAAAAACTATACATTATTGTAAGAAGAGAGTATTCTGAAAATGTTACCCAAAGAGAGTGAAATGGGTCCATGAAAGAATTTTTTCAATAGAGTTTTCAGGAGCTCAGATTTAGATGCAAATAGATCAGAAGTAGAAATAAATGCTTATGCCCCCAGGTGGCCAAACTATTATTTACGAAATATAAGAAATTATATGCAAAACATTTCCCATCAGTAACTGTGTGTGATAAAGAAAGAATTTTTCAAATCGGAGTTTTAGAAGCAGAGATATCTGGGAAAACGCAATTTACCTTTACACTCCCTAGCGGAAAGCCTACAAGTTAATTAAAAAATTTGGAATTATGTGAAAAACATTTTACATCAGAAACTATATGGAACAAAAAAGAAATTTTTCAATTTGGACTCTTAGAAGCAGAGATGTTAACAAAAATGTGATATGTATCTACTCTCCCTGACGGAGAAACATGCATTATTTTAAGAAGAAAAAAATTATCAATGTGAGTGATATCGGTCCAGGAACGAACTATTAGAAATTATATGTAAAAGACTTTCCCATCCAGGAGCTGTATCCACTGAAGAAAGAATTTATGAAATCGGAGATTTAGAAGTACAGATATCGAGGGAATTGCAATTTATTTTTACGGCCACTAGGATAAAATCTATGCGTAACTTGAAAAAGTGACTATACCTAAAATACTTTTCAACACAAATGGAATCGTAAATTAAAATAATTTTTTTCGATCGGATGTTTAGAAGCAAATGTATGCAATAAAATGTGTTTTAAATTCAATGTCATCTGCATTTACACCCTCTGGTGCCGAAATTGCACATTGTACAAAAAAAAAACTAAATGATCGTCATGGTCACATTTCAAGCTTCCCAATGCAAAAAGAATTTTTCAAATTGAAGTAACAGTTTCAAAGATATGCCCACAGATGGACAGGCCGATAACACAAATATCTTTTTTTACAAAAAAGTTCTAAAAAAAATCGGATTTCATGGTTCTGCTTCAAGTTTCTATTATGAAACAACCTTTCAGTGATACGCGAATACTCAGTGCCTGGAGAAAATGTAATGATCGGAAACAAGAATATTCAAAACAAATTTCAGTTTTCACAGATAAGGGTTTTTCCATTGTTAGAAAAATACATGCTGTTTATTTTAACACTAATTCAAGTCATTAACACAAATAAATGGGGTTGTTATAAAAGAAATGGGAAGAGCAAATGAACTCCATCCCTGGATGGCCCAGGTTATCTTACAAATCGCTGTCAGGGCAACTTTTCTCCTCTGTGATCTGCATTCAATTTGTCGGAGGTTTTGGAAAGACGCAGACTTTCCAGCATTATCACTTTTCTTGCAGTGAAGCAAACATTCCAGGTGTGTTTCCCAGATGTAGGTATATGGATGCCCCTCTAACTTTATTTGCAAATATCTTCACTATTAATCATCCGATTTGGACGATATTTAAGGTTTAGGGGTTTTTCCATGTGCTAAATAGAATGCGCATAAAATAGCATACCATTTATATGGAAAAATTCGGAAATAGTGAGCTAATTAGAATGTTAATTAGCATTTTTTTTTTTATGCATCGCGTGATAGTTACCTTTGAGTGCTTTCAAACAGTACCTTACTTGTTTATCTGCAGCAAATGGCTCCAAAATTAAGGGGGTGGCTCATTTCTTTCTCTCTCTCTCTCTTTTTTTTATTTTTTTTTTTTTGAGGTCCGTACATTTTTAATGTTTTGCAAATGATATTTAATTTTCAATTCCCTGTCTCTAGCAAAAGTTTCAATTTTGAGTACTTGTCAGTGGCCCAAGAATTAGAAATTCTGAGAACTTCCAACTCATAACACTGTGTAAATAATCATTAGAATGTATCACTTCGAATATGACTGGAGTCTATCTATTTTCTTACTTACTAATTTCTGCTGGTGTGTACATGACGGGGGGGGGGTGAGTTTGCTATAGTGTTGTTTTATGAAGCTGTAAAGTTTTAACCCTATCGAGCACTTCTGGGACGGGTTGGAGCGTCGACTTAAGGGGTGACCCCACCATCCGAAATCGGTGAAGGAACAGACCTGTCTTCTCCAAGCCAAGTGGAAGAAAATACCGCTAGCCGTCGTACAACGCCTGGTTAAGAGTATGCCCCGTTTACCCCTGGTTGAGATAGTGTATATATATACATACACAGGGTGCGTAGTGAAGTCCCTTTAGCCTGGAATAACTTGCGAGCGGAGAGAGGTACAGTTATGCAAGTGAGATAACGGTATAGTAAAGCAACTGCGCCCGATCAAATGCAACCGATAGCAGCGCCCCTAGTAGCGAAATGCGGAAGTTAGCTATTGCAAATCGAAAACAAAAAGAGATAGAGCAAAATTTCCAATTACAAAGTTGTAGAGCATCAATTAGTTAGTACAAAACATTTGTTTCACACGGATAAGATAAATTGTCACCTGAATACCCTAAAATGTCCGAAATCGATGCGCAACCTTTTGTGTGAACGTTTGAAGGGAACAGACATAGGTATGAGCAAATACACATAATTTATTGCATAAATGCGTACATATGTCAATACAGTTTGATGACATTAGACAAAACAAAAAGGCAAACTGGCGCACAATGATAAAAAGTTAATGTCTAGTATGTTTGAAGAGTTCGCCATTGCCCACGATACACATTTGTATTCGTGAAAGTAATTCTGCATGCACATTCCTCAGCATAGAAGGTGTCGCACTACTGCAAGCATCTGTAATGTGACTACTAAGATCCAGCAGATTTGTAGGCGCTGTTGCATACACCTGATTTTTTACATAACCCCAGAAATCCAAGCTCGCCATTCTCACACAGCGTGCATAGACCTAAACTTCTGATCAGGGTGCATCCTGCTACTAGTTTTTATATCGTAGGTACGGTGCGACGTCACAATCTGCATTTGCGAAATGTGACTATGCAGATTCAAATTGTTGCACTTCGATTTCGGACATTTTAGGGTATTTAGGCGACAATTTATCTTCTCCGTGTGAAACAAATGCCTTTTTGTACTAATTAATTGATGCTCTACAACTTTGTAATTAGAAATTTTGCTCTATCTCTTTTCGTTTTCGATTTGCAATGGCTAACTTCCGCATTTCACCACTAGGGGCACTGCTATTGGTTGCATTTGATCGGGCGTAGTCGCTTTACTATACCGTTATCTCAATTGCATAACTGTACCTCTCTCCGTTCGCAAGTTATTCCAGGCTCTAAAGGGACTTTCCTATGCACCCTGTATATATATATATACACACACACACACTGGTGTGCAAAAATTAAAGACGAAGAGGAGAAATTAGCATAACGGCGGAACGAGCAGGCAGAACGGACCGAAAGACCACTCAGGAGATAGACTAGGGTCCGGTACGGTAGGGCATGCGCATATATGCAGCATGATGGGGGGGGTTGAAGGGTATAAAGCATGCGGGCAGTGTACGCTCAGCAATTCGGTGAAAGCTATTGCACGGTGTACATCGGTTTGAACGACGTCGAGTTGCCACCATGTGATATGGCCAACAGGCAATCCAGTAGACGACATCTGGATGACTTTACCTGAGGTCGCGTCATTGGGAAGTTGGAAGAAGGTCGAAGTGTGGCCGAGGAGTTCAGAATCGCTCACAGCATCGCTTCACCAGGGATCGCATTCCTCCTAAAATTCCTAATATTTTTTGACCCTCCTTAAATTCCTAAAATTATACCTAAAATTTGCTATTCTTCCTAAAAATTTCGTAAGCTTATTTATTAAAAATACAACCGTTATTAACGCCAATAAATTTACCATTACGGTAAGGTAAAAAGACCTGTTATTGTAGAAACACAGCCTATATGCTGTGCTGCTAAAGGGAGGGAAAATGACGCCATTGAGATGCACTTGCTTCGGGGCGGGTGCTCCACTTTTGTGCCTTCGGACAGTTTTCGAGAGTAACAAGAGATCTAAGGGAAAAGGGGAGGGGTCATTTTCACCCCTGGTTTGTGCTTTGCAGACGAACTCCGTGGCACGCAGAAGATCGTATTTTATTTTTGTACATGCCTTGTGGAACCTCCTCTTTCTGCTGATGTTTTGTTATTGTAAACCACAGGTGGGTGGAAGCAAAGAGGAAACATGTGGTCTCCTTCCGTAACCTCCGGTAATGACGATGGGATGGTAGCTGAGTGTTATCGTGGCAGGCAGTAAAGCACGTGATCATTGACCTTCGATCGTGCGTCGGCGACAGCGACCTTCGATGCGCAATATATCTCGGCTCCGACTCGCTTTGACTGAACTTGCGTGAGATGCGTGGCTCGCCAAAGAATTGGACGGAGTGAAGTTGAAAGAATGGTGTTCTGCAACTGAAACAATATTTTCTGCTAAGTGTATATTGTGTTCAGAAATTTTCAATATTTCTAATAGTGGCTTTTCACAAGTAAAAGCGCATCATAAGGGAAAAAAACATTTGCAGAAATTTCAAAGTAAATTTCAAAATAAGTCCATCCTGAAAGCCTTTGGAGGACGGAATCTTCAGCCCAAAACAAATATTAGTGAAGTACTGAGTCATGATTTACAGTTGGCTAAAGCCGAAGCATTATGGGCCATGAAAGTTGCTAAGGACAATATGTATTTTGTTTCATGCACTGAAACAGTTGAACTTTTCAAAGAAACGTTTCCTGATTCTGCTATTGCAGCCAAAATGCAACTTAAAGAAAAAAGTTGCTTATGTGATATCACATGGATTGTCAAAATATTTTGAAGAGGATTTGAAAAAAGACATTGCATCTAGTAGCCCAGGAAAGGTTACTATAGCATTTGATGAAACTACAAATACACAAGTGAAACGGCAGTTGGATGTGTATCTCAGGTACTGGTCTTCAGAAATAAATTCAGTTTCTTGCCGATACCTAACAAGCGTTTTTCTGGGTCATGCAACAGCAGATATTTTGCTAAAAGAAATTCTTGATGTGTTATCATCCTTCAATATTTCGTTGAACAGAATTATTTGTGTATCCATGGACAGCCCAAATGTAAATAAGTGCTTTTTACGCAAATTCAATGAAGTTGTAAAACAAGAAACAGGCCAGAAATCTTTGGAACTAGGTTTTTGCAACCTGCATGTTGTTAGTAATGCATTTAAAATTTTTTTGACAAGCTTAAATATAGATTTTGACGAATTTGCTACTGATATGCATTACTTTTTAAAGAGTAATGCTGCAAGACGAGAGGATTATAAATATGTCGAGGATATAACATTGGTCACAGCCAAATTTCTTTTGCGTCATGTCAGCAACAGATGGCTAACCGTTGGTTCTGTAGCCCAGAGGCTCTTGGATCAATGGCTAAATATTACAGAATATTTTCTAAACTTCTTACCATCTCAAAAGATATTTGAAAAACAACTACGCAATTCGGCAAGGTATAAAAGAATTCACTGTTTCCTGAAAAATGAGCTAACTCCTTGCTATTTAGCATTAATTTCATTTTCACACCAAAATTTTGAAAAGTTTTCATTATGTTATCAGAGTGAAGAACCAAAAATACACCAGTTATATTCTGATTTAAGTACTTTAATGAGGAATGTTATGGCTCAGTTTATCCAAGATGATGTTATTGCAGGGAAATTTGGAGAAGACCTAAAGAATGTAGATTTTGAAAACAAAAATTCGTGGAAAAAACTAGGGGAGTTAGAAGTTGGTATGAAGACAAAAATCTCCTCAGGAATGTTCAGGAGACCAGGCAGAAATTATTTCTCTTAGATGTAAGATCATCACTAATTGCAACCACAAAATATTTAAAGTCAAATTTGCCATTCTGCAATCAAAAGCTAAGAGACAGAAGTTTTAAAGGTAAAAGAACCAAAGAAAGAGTCAACTCAACTTTCAGTCACTGAAGGACTTTCAGAAATAACCAGAATTTCAAGTATTTTGCAACTTTCTGAGGAACAAATTGATAGAGTAAGAGAAGAGTGGAAACTTTTAAATTGCGATAAGCCAACTCTAGATGAACTAGTGAAATTTTCAGAGGAAGGGCATATTCCAGTGCGGATTGATCATTACTGGCGTAATATATTTAGTATTAAAGACTAGCGGAAAAGAAAAATACTCAAATCTTGCTAAACTCATAAAGTCAATTTTAGTTTTACCTCATGGTAATGCTGATGCAGAAAGGGGATTTTCGGTTAACACTGCTCTGTTAAGGAAGGACAAGGCTAACTTAAAAGACTCAACTATATAACATCATTAAGAATAGTTAAAGGGGCCATTAAACACTATGGATGTGTAAGTAAAGTTCCCATAACAAGAAATTTGTTAAATAGTGTTCGTGATTCACATAAATTTTATAAAGAGTATGTTGATAAGCTGAAGGAAGAAGAATCAAAAAAGGTAAAAGAAAGGAAGCAGAAAGAGAGGGAAAATAAGGAAAAGCGGCTAGAGAAAAAAAAAGAAAAGCTGAGTTTGATGACAAAATAAAAGAAAATGATGCAGAAATAAATAGACTTAAAAAAGATAAAGAAGCCTCCCTAGCAGTAATTCAAGAGGGAACAGAAAGAATGAGAAAAGCTGTAGAAAAACAAAATACTGTTGAAATAGCAGTTGCCTCTAACTGGATCATACAAGGTTCAGCTGAAATAAAGAAAACTGAAAGTAAATTAGTTGTGGTGGGAGCAGAAAAAGATAGGCTTATCAGGAAAAGGTTAAAACAATAATATGAAAAAAGTAATTCAGTGAACAATTGTACATAGTTCTTGGTTTTCAATTACCTTTTTAGGATATTATAATTTAATGTGAAACCTGAAAACTTTACTGTGAAAATCGTGAATTGCTTCTGGTTCAACAGCATATTAATGTTCAAAGTGAAACTTGAATGTGGTAAATATACTTGAATATGATAATAACATGTGAAAAGATAAGAACTGAACATTAGAAGTAAATCATACTTAAACTTTAGACATTAGACGTTATGCAAATAATTTGGGTGTGAACTTCGACCATATATACTAATGGACTGCGCATTGGCAATAGCTGCATCAAAGCCGCCATGGCTCAAACATTGGGCACGTCATCATCAGACTCCAAATTTCATGTAAAAATGCTGTTATGATTACTAATTTACGCTGCAGAACTTCAGTGTTTTCGGTGTATTATGTGAATGCGCCTCATATATAATGAAAACTCTTCAGGTAAGTTTACTTATGAGCTATATACATGCATGATCAGGTTGTTTACATTTTGTGATTTATAATGTGATGAACATTTGCGAAGAATTTGGAACATGCATTCCATTTTTTTTTCTTAAGTTAATATATTTTTATATCAATAGCTGCAAGTTTCTGGTTAAGTAATTGAACTTTATTGACTTAGGTATTTAATTCGTTTCTTACCCATGAAAAATCATAGAACTTTCTTTACCATATCGCTCAGAGCAACCATAAGCACAGCAGGTGTAACCCATCTTTTTGACTGATTTCATGTGATTTTATGTTGGAGCCAGAAATTTTGATGTCATGCACAGTCTATCAGTATATATGGTTGAAGGGTGTGAAGCAAACTCTTTACAATGTATACAAAGTTGTTTTACTAGATGTATACAAATATACATCTAGTTTTTATTGAAATACACTCCTAAAATTTTTCTAAAAAGTCCTAAAATTCCTACCTAAAATTTTCCAGAAGTATGCTATGATCCCTGCTTCACGAGCTTCGTGAGCATTTCAAACGACAAGAACAGCTGTCCAAGAGCTTAGCAGTGGTCGTCCACGAGCAACCACGGCGGCGGATGACCGGTATATTGTCTTACGGGCGTGAAGAGACAGACGACAGACAGCAGGAGAAATTGTAAGGCACCTGCAACAGACAACTGGACGTCCGTTATCGCGTTTTACAGTGGCCAGGAGGCTGCACAAAGGTGGTCTATTTGCACGATGACCAGTATGGTGTGTGCCATTAACGCCTGCTCATCGGAGACGGCGGTTTCTGTGGTGCCAGGTACACAAGAACTGGACACATCAGCAATGGGGTCGAGTTCTCTTTACGGATGAGAGCCGATTTAGTCTGACAAGCAATTCTGGACATATACACGTCTAGAGAGAGCAGGGAACACATAATCACACCTCTAACATCATCGAAAGGGACCAGTTTGGAGGTGGCGGTGTTCTCATTTGGGGCGCTATCATGCTTGGTAGCCGTACTGACCTCCACATCTTCCAAGGAGGTTCAGTCACTGGTGTCTGCTATTGTACTGAGGTTCTCCTACCTCACGTGCGTCTGTTTAGAGGTGCTGTGGGTCCTGAGTTCCTCTTCATGGATGACAACGCTACACCTCATCATACAGTGGCTGTTGGAGAGTGAAGATATTCAATGCATGGATTGGCCCGCAAGGTCCCCGGACCTAAATACAATCGAACACGTGTGGGACCTTCTCAGGAGACACTTGGCAGCACGTCACCAGCCGCCAGCAACGATTCCGCAGCTGCGATTGGCGCTACAAGAGGAATGGGCCGTGATGCCTCAACAGCTCCTTGACGACCTCATCCTCAGCATGGACAGACGTAAATTCTGCAACGTAGTCAGGGTGATCATATCCCTTACTAAAGACTAGATTTGTCTTGGCAGCCACCTATCACATGGACGTTTCTGTCTTCTGTCCAGTTGTGCTCAAAGCTACCTTTTCAATAAAGTGCCTTTGTATCCTTTGGATTCCTTGTTTGGACGGTTTTGCTCACTTGTCCCAGTTTCTTACATCTTGGGGATCTTGTGGTATGATTTGAGTTTATGTGGAGCACTTCTGCACCACGTTACATTCGAAAATCCGTCTCGTCCTTAAGTTTTGCACGCCAGTGTATATATAGATTAAATATTTATTTGTTGTCGCACTGACCAATAGCACAGCTCCTCACAGTGAGTGTAACTTCATTTTCAGTTTTGAGCGTGTATGTGCACATACAAGGTGTTTTGTCAAAGTGGTTTTGTATTGGTGCAGAAGTAAAAGTTGTGTAATGTCACCATGATTGTTTCATTTGTTCGTGATGCATGATGCCAGAACAGACAGTGCTGGTTTATTTCTAGGGATTTTTACTACTTGCAGGGTGTATGCTGATGACAGAGTCCTGTTGTCCGAGAGCAAACAAGTTATGCATGAAATTTGGCCTGAGTATAAATTAATGAAAAAACTAAGTCAAGGTTTTTAAGAGAGGAACTGTTAGTACTGTGCCCAACATTTGTGATATAGAGTTTGACCAAGTGAATGTGTTTGTATATTTGAGGTATTCATCTACACTTGAAATGTCAATTTTCTTCAAAATTTTGGAATAATGGTTTTTGTCTCTTATGAAATCCTGCTTTTTCTAGTTTTCAAAAATATATAATATGTATGTATTACTCAACTAATTACTTGAGTAATTTGGCATTTTTGTACATGTACAGACAAAAAAAACGAGCCACTCTCCTTAAATTTGGAACTGTTTCCCACATGTAAACAAGTAAGGTACCGTCTTTGGAAAGCACTGGAAGGGAACTATCACATGATGTTAAGAAACGTGTTAATTAGCTCTCTATCTCCGAATTTTTCCATATAAAAAGTAAGTTATTTTACATGCATTCTATCCAGTCCATAATAAAATTCTTAAATTCCAAATTTCATACGAATTGACCAATAAATACGTGCACAGTGAGCTATGGAAAAAAGATGCACCTAATGTTAAACTGAGAAAGTTGCTGATTTGTATCATTTAATCAAGAACAGATACAATGATTCGGTGTTGTAACAGTAAAACACAAAGAGGCCCAGATAATATGAGCTGCTGTACAAGAACAGAACTAGTATATTAAGATAATTATAAATTATGGAATATCATCATGAAAAAAATTATGACCATATCTGGTTAATAGTCCGTGTGATGCCAAATATTTATAAATCCCTAAATCCAAATTTACAGCGTGATAGCATAAATCCTTGCTGAGGTATAAGCGAAAACTCAAGCATATATTGATTAAGGGGCCTTGCATAGAAAAACATAATTTCTTCTACTTCCTGTAAAACGGTTTACTCGCAATACTTACAAACACTTAGGAGAAAGTGTTTCTACGTGAAGTTTATTGAAGGAAGCAGTAATATGTCGTGAGACAAAAAACCGTGGAATGCGAAATATTATTATACCCCTAAATTCAAAATTACAACTTCTAATGGCGAACATCATAAGTTAATAATTTTGCACAAAAATAACTCGTGACGTTGTTCATGCAGTTACATTTTTCCTATTGGTTACATAGTTGACTATTATATATATATATTGTTCAGTTGAAAAATGCAAAAAAAAAAAAACGGTATGTTCCACAAAACGAAAGCTTCGTATGTGTTTTCAATATATTTCTTAAATGAAAACCTTCACAATTTCGTGAAATTATGAAACTGACGTCATGCAAGTGAAAACTGCAAATTGTTTCCTGCGCGAGTAAAACTGCGGGCCAGATTTTTTTTTTATATATACAAGGAGTGTTCAAATGAAAAGGTACGAAACGACACTGTGGGTATAAATGAAGACTTTATTCAAAGTATACACCATAGGCCGTAGCACAACGATCCCATTGATTAACAAGCCGAAGGATTCCTTGTTCCCAGAATTCCTGTGGCCGTGACGAGACCCAGTCCTGCACAGCGTCCTTGAGTTCGTCGTCCGAGTGGAAGCACTTCCCTTTCAGATGTTTTTTCAGGGGACCAAACACATGGAAATCGCAGGGCGACATGTCCAGGCTGTAAAGCGGATGGTCAATCTGCTCCCACTGGAACTTGGCCAGTTCCGCGTGTGTGACCCTGGAGACGTGTGGACGCGCGTTATCATGGAGCAGAACCACACTCTCCGTGATGAATAGCGGCCGGTTTAACACCTTCCGCTGTCAGAAATCGGATAACGCCTCGCTGCTCCTCAATCGTCGAATTTTGCAATGTGAACGCCATCCTGTCCTCACACGCACTGCCGCGTCAATTGGACGGCGCTCTTTATAAGAGCCTCTGCTCTCTCCTGCGCATGCGGGCGCCCGCGCATGCTCCGATCCACGCCGGCGTCTCCAATCGCATCCCTAGATGTGTCGCTACGTTCTCCCATAGCGGCATAGGCAAATATGTTAACGGTTACGTTCTTATGACATTTCGTACCTTTTCATTTGAACACCCCTAGTATATTGCAGATTTGCTCTTGTGTCCATTTTGCTCTTGTGTCCCCTAGCAGATTTGCTCTTGTGTCCCCTAGTATATTGCAGATTTGCTCTTGTGTCCATTCCAAACTGTCTGTAATATACAAAATTGAACTGCTTTTCGCTGCAATACAGAAGCCGAATCTACGTGTGTAGCTTCGATCTGCATGCAAATCGCCACTTCGGCATTAGACGTTTTCGACTACTAGTTAAGAAAATAATCGTAACCACTAACATCTGGAACATTAAGCTTACTTATTGTAGTTTAATATGGATCTAATCGCATTTTTCTTTTCTTTTTGTTTTATTTTTCATTTCTTCAACAAATATAAATAAAATAATAACTGGTTATACTCTGTGAAAAAAATTGTTATATTCTGAAAATTTCGTAGTTTAAGGAAAAAGAAAGTTCCCAAATCATGTTTCTTCAGCATGCGCATGGAATAATAAAAACACAGTTACCTATTCTATTGGAACTCTCAATTGTCAGATTTAAATGAGAAAAGAAACTAGTTTGACAATCTAAAATAAACATTTTAGGTTTGAAAGCAAAATCTTAAAATTAAATTTCATATGATAGAATTCTTGTCGGGTGTTCGAATTCTGAACCTGCTGCCCATGTGGTCTGCGGTTTTTCCGGGATTTTCCACAGCCTCCCTGGACTAGGAGACGTGAATGGCTAGATTTTTCCCTATCAGGTCAGTCTGGACGCATTTTGTCTCTTTATCATGCTGGCAGTATCAGAAAAATGCATTTCCTAAGCGGTCGGGTCAGCATGGGGAAATTAGACTGTTACCCTCCTGAAGAAAGTATCACCTATAGCCAGAAGTGGCTGTAAGAAGCGTTAACAGATAGATGATAGGATTCTGAATTGAAATATCTGTATGTTGTTTTTGAAAGACAAAGTAGAACCAAAATTCCTGACATAACGCTTTCCTGTTTCAAAAGAGTTGATCGTGTGACGTAATGTATCACTGATGTCATGTGAGAATGATTTAGACGAGATGGTGTCACACCAGCAGCTGTTCAAAACCGGTCTTTTTGCTGTAACAACAAATCAAAAGGGTACACGCATCATGCACTGTGCACGACAATATGGGACAAACGTTCATACTTTCGAACAGTGACACGTGGAATTAATAATAGAGGTGCAAATTTAAATTACACGACATAGCTATTCCCATTAAATTGTATTTAAGCATGATAACTATGAAAGCAAAGTGATTTTTTGAGGTGGAAAATACCAAATAAATAATTTGGAATATATCGCACACTTAAGCATTTTGCGAAAGTCATTTCCAAAAATTTGGTGATCATTGCATTCCTCATATGTTGCCAAAGTGTTCCAAATGTGTGTCAATCTGTTCTGCATGTGTTATGAAAGCTCTCTTCACCATAAAATGTTTTATGATAGAAGATACTATTTTTACATAACACATTCGTGGCAAAGGCATGGAACACTGTCATGGCATACTCTGAACACATTTTCCAGAATTACTTTTTCCATGTGTTCCGAATGAGTTCTCATCCTTTTCTCAATGTGTTCCACTGAGACACATTGATGTGCTATATATTCCGAAATGCCACAGACAAATTCTAGAAATAGGGCATAGCTCAAGTATTTGCATCATTTTAACTGTACTACACTAATGCTATAATTTATTTAAATAGTGGATTTTGGTTAAGTGAAACTTGACTTCAAACATGTCATGTGTCTTTTGGTGCACATAGACATTTATCTGTATCCATTCAGTAGGTTAACAGCAACGCCGGTCCTTGTATATTCCATGGTATATATACACGGTCGAGTCACATTGTTGTGACCACCAGCTAATATCCAGAGTAAGCGCTGTGTGCAGCACAGACAGCAGCTAGACGGGCTGAGAGTGACTCAATAAGGTGCTGGATGGTGTTCACAGGTATGTGGAGCCGTGTTGACTGCAGTGCATCTCACGGCTGTTGGAGGGTGCATGGTGGGCGATCCATAGAGCGAATAACATGATCGAGGTGGTCTTACAGATGTTCAATTGGGTTTAAATCTGGGGAATTAAGGGGCCAGGGAAGTACTTCAAATTCTTCATCATGTTCTTCCAACCACTCTCGGACATTTCTAGCTACAAGACAAGTCTCATTGTTTTGCTGGCAATATCCCATCCGCCCCAGGGAAGACAATTAGCATGTATGGGTGTACGTGGTCTGCAAGGATGGATTCACAACGAATTCGGTCTATAGTCAGAGTTGTATAAAAATAAAATTTATCTGTGTACACAACCATTGAAACAGAAAACTTGCTGCAAACCTGCAAATCACACAATAACCATAGAATAAAGAAAAATTAATAAAATAAATAATTATCAGCCGATTACAGTGAGGACATAATAAGTACATTGCAACTGAACATGCAACAATGTGTGTGAAATGAACCTTTATAGCAAAATATTGGACTACGAACCTCAACCTCGTAAAAACAAGAGACTAAAGTTTTTATATCAAGTAAAAATGGTCCCATTAATGAGCCTTCAAAATTTATAAATAGCATTTTCAACAACTTAATTCAAAAACAGACTTACAAAATACATAAAGAAAATATTTTAATTTAATTACTGGAAAAATGCAAGAGGAACCTGGCAAAGTTTAAATTCTTTCTGTGTAAATAAAACTTTTGATACAGTTCCTACACATTGAGAGCAGGCTTTGATAAAATCTAGAGGCCAGAAACGTTTGTAAAAAACAAAAGAAATCAGAAGATGTGAAAAAAGTTTAAGTTAAAATAGAATTAAATATATTAATCTAAGTAAACAGTAATATATTGAGAAAGTGTTTGGAAACTATCCGCGTACACGTGTATGTCTACATTCTGCTACTCTGTTTATAGTGCCTTCCACAGTTATGAGTGTACCCAGAGAATGCCACAAAAACATTCTCCAGACCACATAGATGCCAACTAGTACGGATTTTCCGTAATTTTTGGTTGCTGTTACGGAAGTATGGAAACATCGCTGAAATTACCGAAAATCACCATTTGATTTAATTTTCTGAGATCGAAAGCAAATTTTCATCAACTTAAAAATTTTTGTTGGCCCTTTAAGTTTTTCTGGGGGGGAAATTTAAATGCTACATTCAGGGCTGCCAGACCTGCGCCAGTCCGCGCCAAAACGTTGTTCTTGCGCCATTCTGCTAAAAAATCGGCATTTCGACGAAATCTGCACCAAAAGTTAAAATTTACCGGTCATCGATATTTTAGCGTTATCTTACAACATTCGAAATTGATTCAGCGGTTAATTCGTACGTGAGATTCTTCCACGGATTCGCGGAGTCCCCTCCGGTTTTTTTTTTTTTTTGTCATTTTTGAGATCGATGCAAAAGTGAAGAAATTTTCGGGATATTAGTTGGGGGGGGGTCGTATTCCGTCTGGGGACGTTGTTTTGTCTTTTGAAACGTTCGGAAACGGAAGTTAAACGAAGTGCAGATTTTTCCCGTAATCGTATTTTTTTTTTTTCTCTCGCGATGTTGCTTCTCTTCAGTAATGTTAAATATAATTTCATTGCATAATTTCAGCTTGAAATTGTAGGCAACGATTTCCGAAAACGAAAGTTAGGCCGCCCGAAAATTTTCCCGTAATCTTCGGCGACGAGATTCTCGCGCAGATTCGAGGAATTCCGTCTTTTTTGTTATCATTTGGACCATGTACGAAATCGATGCATAACTGAACTTAAATTTTGGGAGGATTGGTGGCGGCGGCGGCAGCGGGGAAGGGGAGGGTTTCTCCGTCGGAGGACGGAATTTGAATTTCATCCTTCGAAAACGGAAAGTAGACGGAGGTAAGATTTCTCTGGTAATCGTCATTTTTTTTTCTCGCGATGTTTCCTCTACCCAGTATTGTTAGATATCATTTTATTCCATAAATATTTGTATTTCAGCCTGAAAATGTTGGATAAATTTCCGAAAACTGAAGTCAATTCAGCTTGAAAATGTTGGATAAATTTCCGAAAACTGAAGGCTTGAAAAACCGTTATTTCAAGCCATGTTTCCCGATTCAGCGATCGCAAAAAAATATTCGTGCGGAAGAACCAAGGCTACTGCACTAATTCAGCACATGGCCAGTGTTTCTACAAGTAACATCGTATCTGAAGTTAAAAAAAATCCTTTTTCTCTATCTACGGACGGAAGTAATGATGCTCAAGCATATAAAATGTATCCCATTACAATAACATATTTTGACGAAAAAATAGGGAAAAATTAAACTGTTTTGTTATCATTGGTTTAATCAAGTAATAATACAGGTGAAGGAATATTCAACGTTTTGAACAATGAGTTTGTTAAAAAAATATCTCGTGGAGTAACTGTGTGTCATTTTCCTGTGACAATGCTTAACACTATCATAGGTCAAGTAAAGGGTGTTGTTTCTCACATAAAGAAGGTTCAGCCTGCAATCATAGTGCAGTGATGTTCATGCCATTTAGTAAATTTAGCTACACAGAAATCTTCTACTCAACTGAAAGGATTTAATGTTGAGCAGTTTCTGATACAGTTGTACTTTTTTTTGGAGAAAAGTTCAAAGAGGAAACACAATCTAAAACTGAGTCAAGCTGTTTGTGGTACTAAACCACACAAAATTCTAAAGCATGCCAATACTTGCTGGTTATCACTTTTGGAATCCATTGACAGAATTTTAGAACAGTGGGAGGCTCTAGAACATTATTTTAGTGACAATGAAGAAGCTAATTCACAGTATAAGAACCTTGCAAGTATGATTGGAAATCCTTCATCTAAACTTTGTCTTTTTTTATCTGCTACTCTTCCTTTGTTTACATCTGTTAACGTGTTCTTGCAGCAGGACGCTCCGCTTGTGCATGTATTAAAAAGAAAACTTCATAGTCTGTTATCTGAATTGGCTTGTACGATTTATCAAGCCATCGGCATTTGATGTGACAGCAACATCTCTTGCAGATGGAAATTTTGAAAGAAGGAGAAATCAAAAAGAAAACTGTGATCTCATAATTGTGTCAAAAGCGAAATCTTATATAGGCACAACTGCAGATGTGAGTGAAGACACAGTGACTACTTTTTATTCTGAGGTAAGGGAATTTTACAAGGCAGGCTGCAATTACATTTTAAGAAAATTTCCACTTAATGATGAATTTCTGAGTCATGCTGAAATTGCAGATGTAGCATTAAGGCAAAGTGTTTCTTTTGCATCAGTCCAATATATGTGTTCCCTGTTTCCAGTTTTGAAACCAGAAGAATCTGACAAGGTGGAGTCTGAATTTACTCACTACCAGTTTGAAAATTGTAACTGTGCTGTTACTTCTGGGAGAATGGATGAAGTGTGGCACAGAATTTCTTTAATGAAAAATGAAAGTGGCCAGTTAAAGTATGAATCATTAAGCAAAATTATGAAAATGATTTTAATAGTCCCTCATAGCAATGCAAGTACAGAAAGAATTTTCTGTATTATGAAAAAAAAAACATGAATGAATTCAGACCTAATTTAAGTAGTCATGTGCTGCCTTCTTTATTAGTAGAAAAAATAAACAGCATTGCACACAGTGAACTATGCTATCAGAAGAAGTTTTCGCAAATTGAACTAAGGAAGGCCAAAATGGCAACTACAGCCAGTTTATCATAATAATTTGGAAACATTCCAAGGAATAATTTTTCTTCATTTCTGGAGGTAATTTATTATATTTTTCTGGTAGACAGTACTTTAAATTTTTCCACTAGCAAATTATTTTTTATTGTATTATTATTATTATTATTTTGTTAATAGTTCTGACAGATTAAAATTTGTTGCAGTGTTAAATACCCAAATTTGCCGCTGTACTCTGGATTACTGAAAAAACATTTGTTACTGAAAATTACTGAAAAATGAACATGTTGGTTACTGAAAACTACTTTTAGAGGTTGGCATTTATGCCCAGACCATGACACTGATGACATTGCCCCACCAGCTTGTGTTCTGCCAGCAATGGTTAAAGAGTGTTTGTTCTCAGACGTTTCTCGCCTTGTACTCTGACATCCATCCTTTCGATGAAGCAGAAAACATGACTCATCGGAGAAAGCAATCTTTTGCCAAGCAATGGAGGTCCAGGTGCAGTTACCATCTGTCTGCATCAGAGCCCCATACACAGCAGGGCTCGCTTAACTGTCATTTTAGACACACTTCCGGTAGCCCCATGATTAATTTGGCCATTGAGTTGCTCCACTGTAGCGTGTCGATCGGCCCTCACGCACCCGCGCAGCCGACGTTCACCTTTCACATCAATGGCACATGGTGCTCCGCAGTTTCCACATCACACATTCGCAATGGTGCCATTTCTCCAATCACGATACACTTTAACCACAGACCACCGCTGTTTCAAAAATACTGGCACCCTTGGCCCGAAAGCCGATAATCACCCCTTTTTGCAAATCTGATAAATCGCTCCTTTTATCCATGACAGCAATGAGTGATGTTTTCAGAATGCCTACAGCACACCTTATATACCCTCTAAGCCAGCTCACGACATGTGCCTTCTTTCATTGGCTATGCGCTGTTGACGTCAAAAGTAGGAGATGGTCACAATAATGTGACTCAACTGTGTATAAGAGTTGACAACTTTAATCATTGTGATAAAGAACCTTTTCACAGTTCAGTATATCAGAGTAGAGCATAAACTGTATTTGCAGGTTTATCTCATTTGGTTGAACCAGCCCTTGCCGAGAATTAGGACTCCATGTGTAGCTGAGCCTCTCTCAAATGTGGACTTTTTAGATGGTTCTCGTAATATGTGACCAGTGACGAGCAGCATAGAGTTTTATATGTATTTCCAGTTATATTTGATATTTACATCCTCGTTTTCTGTGTTTTTGCCTTCCAAATATTTGAAATAAAATGAATGATGACACAGAATTTTCGATTGTAATGAGCACGTCTTTTGAATCATTTCTGACGCTAATTAAAAATTTTTCGAAGTTGTTCAAAGTCAATACAACCAGTTAAAAGAAATTGACCGGATTTTTACAATCGATAAAGCATCCACACATAGAAACAGCTACATTACTTCTAACAGCAGTTAAAATGTACGTTTAGAAAAATTAACAAATAGTGCACAAAAATTTTCTCATAGGATATCGGAGTCAGATTTTCAAAATCAAACAGTTAAAGGACAAATATAGAAGAAAACATGATATAACTTCACTCCTTTTAGCACAAGAATTTTGCATAATAGGAAAGTTGAAAATAGGCTTAAAATATTCTTCACGGAAAAAGTTATGCTAAGGAAAAAGAAATCTTCAAATACATCTCCCGCAAGCAGAGGTAGTGAAAAAAGAAGCATTGACCCTTACACCACCAGCAGGAAATATGTGCATTTTTTTTTTTTTTTTAAAGGATGATGTTCCGCATCTCTATTGTCGTTAATGGCATACAGTAGAAAAGTAATTTCTCAATAGGGTTTATGAAGCGAAGCTACATCTGCAAACAGAGGTACACAAGCACCACCTAGAGGCAGAATTGTGGACTATAAACTCCTCAAATACTAACCTAAAGTGTTCCACAAGGTAAATGGCATCTGATATTGAACGATTTTTTTAAATTGCTCATTTAGAATCGGGGTATTAAGAAAAACATTGGTGTCCCCTAGTGGCAAAATTGTGTATTATTTTGGTAAAACAATACGCTCACAGAGTGCATGTTTAGTAGTATCTCACCGAAGAAAGAAGTTCTTCAATCGGAGTTTTATTCCCTTATATATTTCTGTAACCGCAAATGTGAACTTATGCCTTCTCCTGGCAAACTTGTGCGTTAAGAAAAATTTGAAGTTATATGAGAATCATTTCGAAGCAGACATGCTCTCCAATAAAGAAATAATGTTTAAAATCGGACTGTTACGAGCAGAGATATCGAGAAAAATAAGATTTGCATCTACATCCCCTGGCCCCCGCACGGGGATAACTGGTTTGCCAGTTATTTGAGAAGTGGCGCCCCAATGGCCCGAGCTGACCTTGTGACGGATCATCTTGTCATTTCTTCTTGAAACGATGACGTTACCGAAGGGACAGCTGTTCATCCAGCTGAAAGGGAGTGGCGACCCCACGGCCCGAGCCGATACGTACTTTATGATGATTTTCCCATTTTTGTGTTTTTCGTTTTTCTCTCGACACGCATCCGCCTCAGTTGTAGGTTGCTGAGGTTTTCATTATATTATACGCCAGCTCCAGATTTTAGTTCCTCGTCTTTCTTTTCTGTCTTCTACATTTTATGTTTGCTTCTTTGTTTTTCTGAGCTGGTTAGCTAGACCTACCTGCACGTTTGCCGTGTGTGGTGACCCGCAAGGTGGAAAAGGGGATGCTGGAGGCCGAGGGGTGTAGTTGTCAACACTCCTCTTTGCCCCTTGCTTCACCCTAAACGGGCGGCTAGGAACTAACCCACTCCTAGTCAATGAGGTCTGCCCCGCCCGAAGATAATTGGTTTTCTAGTTATTTGGGGAGTGGCGCCCCCACGGCTCGAGCTGACCTTGTGACAGATTATCTTTTCCTTTCGTCTTGGTATGATTATGTTACCGAAGGGACAGCTATTCATCCAGCTGATGGGGAGTGGCGACCCCATGGCCCGAGCCGACATGTACTTTATGATGATTTTCCCATTTTTATGTTTTTCGTTGTTCTCTGGACACGCACCCACCTCAGTTGTAGGTTGTTGAGGTTGTGATTATGCGCCAGCTCTGGATTTTAGTTGCTCTTTTTCTTTCCTGTCTTTTCCATTTTATGTTCCCTTCTTTGTTTTTCCGAGCTGGTTAGCTAGACCTACCTGCATGTTTCCCGTGTGCGGTGACCTGTAAGGTGGAAAAGGGGATGCTGGAGGCTGAGGTTTCTGGAGGCCGGATGTTCTTGTCGCCAGTTACCAACACTCCTCTTTGCACCCTGAATGGGTGGCTAGGAATTAACCCACTCCTAGTCAATGAGGTCTGTGGCCAAGTGGAGTCCAGACCTCTAAAGGCTTGTCGTTTCGTACGACAGGGTGAGTCTGGGGATAGGGTGGGCATGGCAAAGGGATGTTCCCCAGGCACGGGAAAGTCTGGGTGCGCCCCGAGCGCATGTCTGCCCTATCAACTTGCTATATCCGCTTTCTATTCCTAGAGTCGTGTCCTGCGTCCACTTGGGCTTGCGGACCTCCGGCCCTCCCTCGTTGGGCTTGGTTGTGGGTGGGAAAGTCGGCGGACGACTTCCTTATTTTTCTTCATGGCTCTTAATAATGTTTCCCAAGATCCTAAAGTTAAACGACCTATTGAGGAAGACTCAGCTCCTTCCGCCTAAAAGCATGTCTCCGATTCTTCAAATGCTCGTTTCTTCTTTGTGCACTCATTGAACTTTCAAAGCCTTTGAGTGCCAAAAGTCCATTTTGGATCAATAAAGCCCTTCAATCCATTGCAAGCTCTCCTAAGAACGTAAAGAAACTTCAGTCTGGAGATCTTCTTGTAGAGATGTCCACTGTTGCCTACAGTTCCACACTTCTTACCACTACCATGCTGCTTGAGAGTCTGGTCAAAATAACACCACATGGATACCTAAATTCATCTCGAGATGTTGTCTCTTCTTGGGACCTCATTTAATGTACCGAGGATGAACTTCTTGAAGAACTGAGGAGTCAACACGTTACAGGTGTGCGGCGTATTCTTTTCCGGCGGAATGGGCAGTCCATCCCATCCCGCAACATTATTTTGACATTTGACAGCCCTTCCCTGCCTACGTCCATCAAGGCAGGGTATCTTCACCTTGAGGTACGTCCGTACATCCCTAACCCTTTGAGATGTTTAAGGTGTCAGTCATAAGGCCATTCTCAGCCATCTTGCAGGGGCACTCCTAGGTGTGGATGCTGTGGTGCTAGGGTGCTCCAAAAAAAAAAACTTTTTTTTTTCAAAACCGTGCTCCCTGGTAATTTTCCCATTTCTATAGCGTATATAAGATCCTACAAAAAATTTGAATGGAATCTGAGCATTTAAAGCCTTGCCACCAGTATGTCACTAATTTCCCAAAATGTTCGCACTCCGTGAATGGCTTTGATAGGTAGAAATGAAACAAAAATGCAAATTAGTAAATTATAATTGTTTAATTAATTAAATAATCAATACTACACAAATCAAGCTAAAGCTTCTTAAATCTTTTTCAAAGTTTTCTTTTTAAAATCAGGGATTTTCTGACGGTGATTTTCAACCACCTGAAGAAGAAACTCATTGTTCTTCATTCTTTGTGATGCTTTTGGCAAAATTTTGGATCAACTATACTAATCTTTATGCCAGATCATTCGCGACTTTAACGTGATGTACGAAAGCTTCGGCTTCTAAATAATCAGAATCCAGACTCCACTGACTTGGTGGCTTATTCAACCAATGAGAATTCAAACCAAGCGCTTGGAAAATGAACCACGACTTTGGACCGATTAGGGACACCAACCTAGTAGACGATTTGAGTGTTGGGAAAACAGGAACTCCTCTTTCCAATAGATGATCTGATTTTACTTTGCAAAGTTCACCAGAAATTTGAAGCTTTTCAGCTTGGGACAGGCTATTTGTAAGTAATGAGAATGGAGCTATCTCTTCAGTTAAATACCAAAAATGTCTTTCCAAAGCCGTGATAGCAGCAGCAGCAACGTCTGGATCAACCTCGCGATAATCATTCAGATCATGCTGCAGTTGAAGATCGTTAACTGGAGCATCTACCCCAATAGGAGCTGACAACCACGCTTTTACATAAAAAACCGCATTGAAGAGGCATATGCCTTTCAGCAATTTCATTTTGACGGTATCATACTTCAGCTGATGTCCAAATGCATGCATCTTTGCTGAATAGAGGACAGTAGACATCCAGCAAGCATGGTGAAAGGCTCCTGGGGCAGGAGCCTTTGCTTGCTGAAAGGCATATGCCTCTTCAATGCGCTTTTTTATGTAAAAGCATGGTTGTCAGCTCCTATCGGGGTAGATGCTCCAGTTAACGATCTTCAACTGCGGCATGATCTGAATGATTATCACGAGGTTGATCCAGACGCTGCTGCTGCTATCACGGCTTTGGAAAGACATTTTTGGTATTTGACTGAAGAGATAGCTCTATACTCATTATCTACAAATAGCCTGTCCCAAGCTGAAAAGCTTCAAATTTCTTGTGAACTTTGCAAAGTAAAATCAGATCATCTATTGGAAAGAGGAGTTCCTGTTTTCCCAACACTCAACTCGTCTACTAGGTTGGTGTCCCTAATCGGCCCAAAGTCGTGGTTCATTTTCCAAGCGCTTGGTTTGAATTCTCATTGGTTGAATAAGCCACCAAGTCAGTGGAGTCTGGATTCTGATTATTTAGAAGCCGAAGCGTTTGTACATCCCATTAAAGTCGTGAATGATCTGGCAGAAAGATTAGTACAGTTGATCCAAGATTTTGCCAAAAGCATCACAAAGGATGAAGAACAATGAGTTTCTTCTTCAGATGGTTGAAAATCACGGTCAGAAAATCCCTGATTTTAAAGAAAACTTTGAAAAGATTTAAGAAGCTTTAGTTTGATTTGTGTTGTATCGATTATTTAATTAATTAAATAATTATAATTTACTAATTTGCATTTTTGTTTCATTTCTACCTATCAAAGCCAGTATGTCACTAATTTTGGGAAATTAGTGACATACTGGCGGCAAGGCTTAAAATGCTCAGATTCCATTCAAATTTTTTGTGAGATCTTATATACGCTATAGAAATGGGAAAATTACCAGAGAGCATGGTTTTGAAGAAAAAAAAAGTTTTTTTTTTTTTTTTGGAGCACCCTACTGTGGTGCCACAGACCATCATTTACCAGAATGTGTGGCCGAGGCTGAGTTTTGTGTGAATTGCAAGGGTTCACACTCGACATCAGCCAAAGATTGTCCCAAATGGATGGAGGAGAAAGAAACTCAATGGCTAAAGGCGGTGGAGAGTATTTCCTATCCCGAAGCCAGAAGGAAGGTGGTTCCTGTTACATCTGCTCGACGATCATATGCGTCAGTGGTGGTTGCCATTCAAACTGAGAGTCAGATCCCCCCTAAATGTCCCTACAGCTGGAAGATATCATCGCTGCTGGGCTGGAGGCACTCCAGTCTCGAGCTAGTGGTTCGAAAGCAGTATCCACCACTTCGCCGAAGCATACTAACACCACCGCCAGCACGGGAACTCCGTCCACTTCTTCTGGCAAGAACTCCAAAGTCAAAGAGAAGAAGGGCGTTTCTTCTCCAAAATCTCAGCCACCTACTCAACGCTGAGCAAATCCTGTTAAAACACTTGGGACAAAGCATTCTCCAATCTTGGCCCCTGGTCACACGCCCCCACATCTGGGGCACCATTCATCAGAGGAAATGGATGCTGACCTTGTTTGAGCAGTCAGTATAGGTGATTTTATTTCCTTTCTCGTCTCACTTCTTACCATGGCTTCAATCCTTCATTTGGAACTGCCGAGGTTTTCGGACAATATTTGACGACGTGAAACATCTGCTTTCATTGTATTCTCCGGTGTGCCTTTGTCTACAGGAGACAAAATTTAAGCCATCAGACCTGCTTTCAGTTTGAGGCTACAGTGCATTTCAGACAGATAATGTATCAGGAGACATCGGCTGTGGGGGAGTCACTATTCTTGTCCCTCACAGTGTTCCAGTGTTTTCCGTTGTGGTATCCACAACTTTGCAGGCCGTGGTGGTTCTTATATCTGTGCCTGTGCCTCTTACTGTCTGCTGCAGTGTCTATCTGCCACCGGACGAGAACGTGAGCATCTCTGCGCTGGAGAGTTTGGTTGATCATCTGCTTTCACCCGTCCTTTTACTGGGTGACTTCAATGCCCATCATCCTTTGTGGGGTAGTGTCAGCATCAGTACGAGAGGCGGTCGAATCGAGTCTCTTTTATCCTCAACCTCTTTGTGCCTTTTTAACACCGGTGCTGATACTTACTTCCATGAGCCGACAAGATCTTTCAGTGCGATCGATTTGAGCTTGGCATCACCATCAATTATTGCTGATTGATTGTGGACGTTGTGTAACAACCTCTACGGGAGCGACCATTTTCCAATTGTGATCATGCGAACTTGCCATCTTCTGCCTCCTGCCCTCCTCAATGGAGGATGGATCGTGCCAGATGGGAGGTATTCACATCGTCCGCAGTGATATCTTCTGCCTGGTGACCCAAGAGTCAATTGACGCAGCTGTTCTTGAAGTCATGAATTGCATTATTCAGGCGGATGATCTTTCTATACCAAAAACATCTACGACTCTCCCAAAAAGTCTGAAGCCTTGGTGGACCCCTGAATGCACAGCGGCTAGATGAACTCGGTGCTGATACTTACTTCCATGAGCCGACAAGATCTTTCAGTGCGATCGATTTGAGCTTGGCATCACCATCAATTATTGCCGATTGATTGTGGACGTTGTGTAACAACCTCTACGGGAGCGACCATTTTCCAATTGTGATCATGCGAACTTGCCATCTTCTGCCTCCTGCCCTCCTCAATGGAGGATGGATCGTGCCAGATGGGAGGTCTTCACATCGTCCGCAGTGATATCTTCTGCCTGGTGACCCAAGAGTCAATTGACGCAGCTGTTCTTGAAGTCGTGAATTGCATTATTCAGGCGGATGATCTTTCTATACCAAAAACATCTACGACTCTCCCAAAAAGTCTGAAGCCTTGGTGGACCCCTGAATGCACAGCGGCTAGGTGAACTCTGCATAAGGCCTGGTCTACGTTTTGGCGTTATCCAACCAATGCCAATCTCGTTGCATTTAAACGAGCAAAATCCTATGCTCGGTTGGTACGTCGAAGTAGCGAGAGTTCGGAGTCTTGAATTCGGTATGTTTCATCTCTCACTTCACGTGCCAGTTCGAAAAGTGTGTGGGACAAGATTCGTAAGATCCGGGGTAACTACAGTTCTCACCAGATTTCCATTCTCGAGAGTAACAACTGCACATATGCTGAAGTCGGGGAGATTGCTGATTGTTTGGAGGAGGCGTTTGCCTCCATGTCGAGTGACCGGGCATATCCTTTCTCTTTTCTGAGGATTAAATCCACTGCGAAATGCCAGAAAGTCTCCTTTACGCCTTTTCGTGGAACTGACTATAACTCTCCCTTCAGCATGTTTGAACTATGGGTGACTTTGCATCGGTCCGGTGCTACATCTGTCGGTCCCGATGGCATCCACTATGACATGCTCCGTCATCTCTCGCAGTAGTCTCTCGAGAATCTTTTGGTCTTGTACAATCACATTTAGTTTAAGCAGTTTCCCGGAATCTTGGTGAAAAGCTTTTGTTCTGCCTTTTCCCAAGCCTGGCAAGGATCCTAAGTCACCCTCTAGTTACCGTCTAATTGCTCTCACTAGCTGTCTGTGTAAAGTTCTCGAGCTCATCCCGGTTAATTCACTTTTTAGAAGAAAATCACATACTTTCACCATTACAAAGCGGCTTTCGCCGTCATCGTTCATCTCACGATAATCTCCTGCACCTTGAGAAATCACTGCGCGAGGCATTTGTGCGTAGGCAGCACGTGGTTTCTGGTTTTTTTGACATCGAGAAAGCCTATGAACGTGCTTGGCGGCACAGGATTATCCGTGACCTTCACTCATGCGGATTGCGAGGAAATCTTTCCACATTCATTGTTAATTTTCTTCGCAATTACGTGTTCCAGGTGCGACGCTCTCAGCACTGTTCCATCAGCAACAAGGTGTTCCTCAAGGTTGCATTTTATCCGTCGCATTGTTCATCTTACGTATTAATCTCCATAATTTCCCAACAAAAGAAATATTGTATATTACAACATTAATGATTTATTTTCGCTGTCAACTCATATGGATCTTTTTCTGTATGCTGATGATACAGCTTTTCTTATAAAAGGAGAAAAACTTGAGTGAAATACTAACACAATGTAATAAACACTTGCTAACAATTTCTGACTGGTTAAATTCTAATGAATTAATGTTAATAAAACTAAAGCAGTGATTTTTTTTTCTAATACATTATCTCCTTTAACACCAAATGTACAAATATCCCTTAATAATAAAAGAATTGATATAGTACCTTCATTCAACTACCTAGGAACTACAATAAATTTTGACCTCAAATGGAAAAAACATATTGATTTTCTTTTAATTAAACTATCTAGAAATATTGGTATGGTGAGTAATAATATCTTGACTGATCTAACAACTAAAACATTGATCTCATTGTATTACACACTATTTCAAATTCATATCAATTACTGCATACTATCATGGGGACAAACGACACATTACAATATTAATAAATTACAAATCCTACAAAATAAATTAATCAGACTAATTGATCTCAAATCACATCCTAATACTCAACCTATAATAAATTTTAGAACAAAAGTATATCCTAATAAATATAATATACTTACTATTACTCAACTATACTATTTTAATCTTGGTAAAATTATTTTCAAACAAATTAAATATAATTTATATTCAGATCTCATATTTCTTAATATACTTACACATTCGTATGAAACAAGGAATAAACTACAATTACAACCTATTTTTCCAAAAATGGAATCAATTAACTTTACTCTAAATTACAGAGGCCCTCAATACTGGAATTCTTTACCTAGCAACCTGACTAACTTAAACAATTTTAATTTATTTAAAAAAAAATTCAAACTCTGTCTTCAATAATTAAAAAAAAAAGGAAGAGATTGGCAAACAACGTCTTCCGATTGTCTGACTTGATGTGTCTCTGTTGTTTCATTTGTTTCTTCTATTGGGAGTATAGGGCTATGTCAGGCCATTTTGGCCTTTTCCCTTGTCTCCCCTGTTGTTACAGTTACGTTCATAATTTATGTACTATCAATTTTTTTTTTTTTTTTGCACTTTTTTTTTCTAAGAACATGTAACAACAAAAATAAATAAAATAAAATTGTCTACTCAAAACTCTTCCTTTTGCGGTTTCGGCTACTAAATATGTCGATGACTTGCATGTCTTCTGTTCATCTTCAAGTATGCATTTTATTAAAAGGCAGTTGCAGTTTCGATTAACCAGATCTTTAAAGTGGCGAATAGCAATGGCTTCGTTCTTTCTCCGAACGAAGCCATTGACAGTGCGTGTCCATTTCTGCTGGAGGCGTGGGCTCTATCCTGAACCCGAGCTGTATTTAGACCGTGCAGCCATACCAGTTTTGCCCGAGACCAAGCTCCTTGGATTGATCATTGACCATGCGCATATCCAGCAGCTAAAGACTTCCTGTCTGCGGTCTCTATCTATTAAGATCCTTTCGAGAGTCTCGTGGGGTGCAGACAGGGTGTCTTTGTTTCTCATTTACCATTCTTTAATACGGCCGAAACTGGATTATGGTTGTATTGTGTATGGCTCTGCTCGTCGTTCCGTTCTCCGGCCTTTGGATACTATTTACCATCAAGCACTGCGTTTTTGTATGGGAGCATTTCGAACATCCCCGATTACCAGCCATTATGCTGGCGCAAACGAACCATCGCTTGAATTACGCTGTCTGTTAAATTTTACTTGAAACTTCAATCTCTTCCAGATCATCCTTTGTACGATGCAGTTTTCCGTCCCCAGCATGCTCGTTTATTTGAAAACCGGCCCTTGTGCATTCCAACCTTCGGTCTTTGTATGGCCGCCATGGCTCTTGATGCAGGGCTCAACTTATCTCTTGGAGTGGCCAGGGGCTTTGGGGATCTTCCATGGCACCCACTTTGTGTCATGGTTGATACCACCTTTACATCGTTTGATAAATCCTCAACCCATGCTTCCGTGTACCAGCAGCTCTTCACTGAGCACTGTCCCCTCAATTCTGACTACACTCCCATTTTCACTGATGGCTCCAAGATGCATGGAGTCGTTGGATTCGTGGCTGTCTGTGTTGATAACGTCTCTGTAGCGCAGATCCCAGCTGAGGCCACAGTGTTTTCGTGGAGATGCGTGCTGTGTATCTCACCCTTCTCCATGTTCAGTCAAGTTCTCATCATCGTGCTATGGTCTATACGGATTCATTAAGTGTCTTGCAGTCTTTGTCATCTGCGGATTGCCGTGACCATCCTTTTCTCTTGGATGTGAGACGGTTGCTACGTTGTTTGTTCAAGGCCGGTTTTCAGGTTCACTTTTGCTGGATTCCTGGGCATGTTGGAATCTCGGGTAACGAGTGAACTGATGCGGCTGCTAGATCTGCTTCCTCTTTGGTCGTCGCACCCTTGCCACTATTTCATCGTGGTTTCCGCTTTCCTGTTCAGGATCATATAAAGCGAATGTGGCAGGGTCTGTGGGACCAACAGGTGGGAAATAAACTGCATCGTATTAAACCTATTCTTGGAATCTGGAAATCCTAATTTCATCGGAACCGTAGGGAGGAAGTTGCACTTTGCGCATCTCCGCATTGGATATTGTCATTTCACTTACCGCTTTTTGCTGTGTGGCTACACTGCGCCGATGTGTGAGACGTGCAATTGCCGACTCACTGTCACTCATCTTCTGTAATTATATGTCATTTATGACTACAAAACTTGTAGTTTTGAGATAAAATAAAAATACCAACATTTACCACAATCAAAGGTTTATTATACACTATCTACCAACAAGTAATTGGACACCTGTGATAGCAAAGGAAAACGAAGTTTATTCACCTTCAATAGTTGGTGGAACCTCCACGAGTGGCGATAACAGCTGCGACCCTCCGGGGCATACTCTCAACCAGGCGTTGTATGAGGGCTAGCGGTATTTTCTTCTACTCCGCTTGAAGAAGACAGGTCAGTTCCTTCACCGATTTCGGACGGAGGGGCACCCTTTAAGTCGACACTCCAACTCGTCCCAGAGGTGCTCGATAGGGTTAAGGTCCGGGGTCTGCACAGGCCAGTCCATTCGATTAACCCCATTGTCACCATACCAAGCCATGGTGGACCTCGCAACATGACAGATGGCATTGTCATCCTGAAAGTAACATGGGTCCACCCCGTAAAACTGCCACAACGTAGGAAGCGCATGGTCATCCAAAATGGTGCAGTAGGTCTCGGTGTTGAGTCTACCAGGAATTGCGACCAAGGGTCTTGGGCCATACCAGGAGAAACACCCCAATAGCATAATTCCACCACCGCCGAACTTCACAGTTGGCACAATACATTCCGGCAGGAGGCGTTCTTCAGGCAGACGCCAAACCCAAACCCTGACATCCGAACGGTAGAGGGTGAATTTTGATGCGTCGCTCCAGAGAACCTGTTTCCACTGTCGACGTTCTTTGCACCACGTTAGCCGAGCAGCGCTATTGGACTTGGTGATCAAAGGCTTGTGGGTGGCAGCACGTCCATTATAACCGAGCAGATGGGCTTCCTTATGGATGGTATTCGTCGAAAGAACACTCTCGGATGCCTGTTGAAACTCCTCACGGAAGTGGCCCATCGATTTGGTGCGTTCTTCCGAATTTCTCTGGCGAGCACCCTTCGGTCTCTTAACTCCCAGTTTTGTGGGTCTGCCGGGTCGGGGCACGCTCTTACAGTCACCTCTCATCTTCCACATGCCAATCACGTAGGCCACTGTCAATTTTGGGTACTTCAACTCGCTGGATATGTCACGTATGGATCGGCCATTTCTGTGATACCTGACGATTACACCTTTCTCGAAATCGGAGAGCTCCGAACTGCGTGACATCTTGCATGCGACTGGTTACATTATTGTTTTCCACATGAAATTTAACGGCGGCGGCCGTGACGTGTATCAGGACCGCAGATATCGTCGATTGCAGGGGTGTCCAATTACTTGTTGGTAGATAGTGTATATCGACTATAGTTTCGCAGAGCTGTTGGCTCGGCATCATCAGGACGAATGGAGCGTAAACATTAAGGTTTATTATACATCGACTATAGTTTTGCAGAGCTATTGGCTCTGCATCCTGATGATGCCAAGCCAATAGCTCTGCGAAACTATAGTCGATATATAATAAACCTTTGATTGTGGTAAACGTTGGTATTTTTATTTTAACTCATCTTCTGTGTAGTTGTGTTCGTTTTCGTGATGTGCATTTTCACTTCTTTCATTCTCATTTGTGGACCAAGGACGCTGCTACACTGTAGCAGCTCCTAGATGACCACTGCGATACTGTCGCTGTTTTTTCATTTTAAAAACAAATTGACTTTTTTATTTTTAAACTAATCTAGATTTTAGCTCTTCCATCATTCTCATTTTCCACTTTTACCGTTTCAGCCAGATTTTAATCATTATATCATGTCTTTAATACTGTTTGTCTTGTGTCTGGCGCTGTTTGGCCAAACATGGCCCTTGCTTTTCCAAAGAGTGCAAAATGGGTTCACGAAATAATTTTTTTATTGAATTTTCAGAAGCTTAGAGTTAGATGCAAATACATCAGAAGCAGGAATAAAGCTTATGCCCCCTGGAGGCCAAACTATTCTTTACCAAATATAATAAATTATATGCAAAACACTTCCCATTAGGAGCTGTATGTGATACAGGAAGAATTTTTCAAATCAGAGTTTTAGAAGCATAGATATCAGGAAAAACGCAATTTACTTTTACACCCCCTAGTGGAAAGTCAATGAATTGCTTAAAAATTTTGAAATTATATGAAAAACGTTTCGCATCGGAAACTAAACTTCAAAAAAGGAATTTTTCAATTCGGACTTTAGAAGCAGAGATATTAAAAATAATATATACATCTATGCCCCTGGCAGATAAACCATTTATTATTTTAAGAAGAAAAACATTCTGAAAACATTGATCGACATGAGTGGTATCGGTCCACAGACGAACTTTTTCAATCCAGATTTTGCTGCAAATGCATCAAAAGCAGAAATTAAGACTCACACCCCCTGGTGGCCAAACCATTCTTTACCAAAAATTAGAAATTATATGCAACAGATTTCCCATCAGGAGCTGTATCCGCTGAAGAAAGTTTCTCAAATTAGAGTTTTAGAAGTATAGATATCAGAAAAAACGCTATTTACTTTTACGTACCCTAGCGGAAAATCTATGCTCAACTTGAAAAAGTGACTATACCTAAAAAATTTTTTAAACATAAATGGAATCGAAAGGTAAAATAATTTTTTTCAAGCGGATGTTTAGAAGCAAATATATGTAATAAAATGTGTTTTGAATTCCATATTGTCTGCATTTACGCCCTCTAGCAGCAAATTAAAAAAAAAAAGAAATGAAGGATCATCATTTGCACATTTTAAGCTTCCCAGTGCAACAAGAATTTTTCAATACGAACTAATAGTTGCAGAGATATGGCGTCTACGGACGTACGGACAAACCGATAACAGAAGCACAATATTTTTTATATATATAAAAGATGTGCAAAAAAATCAGATTTCGTGGTTCTGCTTCAATTTTCTATTATGAAACAACCTTTCAGTGATACGCAAATACTCAGTACCTCGAGAAAATGTAATGATCGGAAACAAGAATATTCAAAACAAATTTCAATTTGCACAGATAAGGGTTTTTCCATTATTAGAAAAATACATGCTGTTTATTTTAACACTAATTCAAGTCATTAACATGAATAAATGGAATTGTTATAAAAGAAGTGGGAAAAGTAAATGAACTCCGTCCCTGGATGCCCTGGTTATCGTACAGATTACTGTCAGGGCCTTTGATCATCTGTACTCTGTATTCAATTTGTTGGAGGCTCGGGCAAGATGCAGACTTTCCAGCATTATCACTCTTTTTGCAGGGAAGGAAACATTCCAGGTGTGTTTTACAGATGTAGATATGTGGGTGCCCCTTCTAACTTGTTTTGCAAATATCTTTGCTATCAATCATCCGATTTGGACGATATTTAAGAATTTGGGGTTTTTCCATGAGCTAAATGGAATGTGCATAAAATAACATATCCCTTTTATGGAAAAATTCTGAGATAGAGCTAATTAGCATGTTAATTAGCATTTTTCTTCACATCACATGGTAGTTCCCTTCAAGTGCATTTCAGCAGTACCTAACTTGTTTACATGCAGCAAACAGTTCAAAAGTTAAGGATTTGGCTTTTTTTTTTTGAGGTCTGTATATGACACAAACGTTTCTGGGACAGGAAAAGGTCTTTCACTGCTGTCACTTTGACATTTATCATTGGAAGTAGATGGCGGCCGGAGGCATAACTAGGGCAGGGCAGCTGTTGCAAGTTTTGGTAGCCTTGGCAGCTTAAAATTCATGTTTCTTTGCCCAGATGTTCAGGGATGTTAGTTGGTCACATTCAGAAATGAAAGCTCGCTTGTATTGGGTTGTCAGATAAGTTCATTCAGTTTTTTCCCCAATTATTGGAATCCTTATTTTTCGTAAAAAAGTTTTCACAAATCAGTCAATAATATATTCTCTTTTATTGTTCACAACCTCTTACCAACGTTCCACTAGGTTGTCAATTCCTTGACGTTAGCAATCCCCGGGTTTTGACTCGAAGAAGTCATCAACCCACTGTTTCTGCTCGACGTTGTTAAATGATACGCCTCGCAGACTGTTGGAGAGTGACTGAAAAAGATTATAATCTAAGGGTGCTAGATCAGGAAAATATGGTGGTTGCGGTAGAACTTCCCATCTGAGATCTTGAATTGAAGTTTTGATCAGATTAGCGATGGGGGGGGGGGAGCAATGTGTTGAAGAAACGCACTGTGCCGCCAGTTGGATTGTTTCAGCTGAATTGCCTCGTTGAGCCAGTGCAGAATGTAAAGCTGTGCATTGAGCGTGGTGTTCTTTTCAAAAAATTCGTAGTGGATTACACCTTCCCAATCCCATCAAATGCAGATCATGGTCTTGCGTGAATGCAGCTCGGCCTTGGCTCGAGGTGTTGCTTGCTTGTAAGGACTCGGCCATTCTTTCGTAGCCTGGTGTCGAGCAAGCAAACTGGCGGCGATAGTGGAGCGATGGAGTTTGTCTCGTGCGTTCAGAGAATGTGGCATCCATGCACCAAATTTTTGGACCTTACCCATCGAGTGAAGGTAACGGGCGACAGTATCATGAGAGCATCCCATCTGCTGGGCCAATTCCCTAGTGGATTGACGCGGATCCTCATAAATGAGCTCATTCAATCCGTCCTCATTGAACTGAACAGGTCTGCCACAACGAGGAGAGTCTGTGAGGTCGAATTTCCCCTTTCTTGAAGTGTGAATACCATTTCTGTGCAGTTCTATCTGTAATAGTGCCTTCTCCGTACATAGCACAAATGTCTCAAGCAGCTTTGGAACATTAATTGAAAGCAAAGAGAAGTAGGTGTCGAAAATGCTCATTTTTTTCTACTTGGCATTCCATCTTTATATGGCTAAAAAGAGTTAAACCAAATATAATATTGAAACCGATGAACAAAAGTTGTACATGAAGAATAGAGCTACAATAAAACATCTAACGCTATGATCAAAGTATTTTTCGTGTTCCTTCAAATAACATTGGAAAAAACCAAACAAACTTATCTCACAACCCATTACGTAGATTGCAAGATAAGGATGTTTCACACTGTTGAATGTTTTCTGTGGGCTATTCTATCATTACTGCAACTGCGAGCCACAGTAAGCTGTATTTGGTGTGGTACTGAAGATCTGTACTTTCTGGTTCAGAAAAGCTGAACAAACAATCGAAGTTTAATTTATTTATTTTTCTTTTATGCTTAGGAGTTTAATGATCACAGTGAGCAAATCTCTCAATCATCTCTAAGCAGTCACCTGTTCCTAATTATAGGCCATTTCTCCAGTGAAGGGAGAGTGCTAGTACCATAGGTCAAACATATCATCCATGCATCATTTGGAATTTGAACCCAAACCCATCACAGTGACATGGTTTGAGGTCAGTGTCCCTAAATTAGGGATGGGTGACTACTTGTTATAGCACTTAGAGTTGCTCATAGGCACAAAAATGCCTAGTTATGCCTCTTGTAGCAGCACTGTGCAGGGATCAGAAAGCAAAACATTGTGCATTGTACATGCGAGTTCCATGCTTCGGTTTGTTTGTTACGAAGTAAAAAATAGGTTGTAGATCTTGTTATCGGAAGAAATGGAAATCTCGTGAGTTCAAGGGGGAAAAAAATGTGGAAAAAATGTAAATAGTGTAAATATAAATAATAGTAATACTTTTGCAGCTTCATGCAGTCCAAGATGCAGATTCTGTACATAGCATTTCTAGTGGTTGTGTTAGTGCTAGTGAAATTATAAATATTTAAGCTGATAAAAATGTAAATAGTGACAATGTAGATAGCGAACATAAGGAAATTTTCTTTTTGATTCAGAATGTTTTCAAGCAGTTATTTCAACTGAAACCTCCCCTGTAATGCTTGTTATGTAGAACTTTGAATGTTCAGATTGATAAAGAAATAGAACGGAATGGGCAATAACTCTGACACTTATTTGCAGTGAATGTGCTCATGAAACAGAAAACTTTTCTGTGTTAAAAAAAAAAAAAGCAGGGAAAAGTTCCTGAAGTAAATAGAAGGTTAGTGTATGGTATGAGAGAGGTCAGCTGTTGTTATGCAGAAGGAAGATAGTGAGTTTGAGGAAGAAACTGTTTGTACTGGATGCAAAATAAGCCTTGATGGCACAAAGGTTACCCAGGTAAATGAGTTTGTGTATTTAGGAAGTATGTTTGACAGAGAGAACAAATTAAATGGTGAAATTAATAGGCGAGTAAATTCTTCATTGAAAGTCATAGTTGCCTTAGGAGGATTTCACACAAATGATCAGTTCTCAAGGAATTCCCGAATGGCTGTTTATGAAAGTGTAATTGTTCCTACTCTGATGTATGGCAGTGAAATCTGGGTACTGCAGAAAAGACATAGGAGTTGTTCGTGTGCTGGGGAGATGCGTTACTTACCAGGGATTTGTGGTAAGACGCGTGCTGATCATGTGAGGAATGAAGATGTGTTGCAGATGTATAATGTGAGGGAGAATGTTGTTAGTAAGGTGGAGACTAATATTCTTAGGTGGTTTGGCAATGTTGAAAGAATGAGTGATGAGGTGCTGACTAAGAGAATTTTTTCAGCCCAAGTGGCAGGAAAGAAAGGTAGAGGAAGGCCAAGGAAATCATGGGACGACCATATTCAGGAATGTCTGCTTGAGGAAAAGATTGAGTATGATGTACAAAATGTCTTGTGTGCGGCATGTGATGGATGTTAATGAAGCTCCAGCGGTGCACAGAGATCATTGCAAATGGAGACATTTGATAACCAACAGTAAGTAAATTCTAGTTATATCGGTTAAATGTGTACTTGGCACATGGTCTTTTTTTGAGGAGCTAACATCTATCTGCTAAATATGCCTCCACCAAGAACAAATGCATACCAAGCTTATGTGAAAGCACTCTACAGAGTTACGAGTAAAGTTGCTGAAGATTCAATGAGAAATGCTGCATGTGAAGTGAAGAAACTTACAGGAGGTGTGTGTAGAGTTTCTGTCAATGGCACCTAGCAAAAGTAAGGCTTTTCTTCTTTGTCAGGTATCATTACAGTGATATATGTAGATACTGATAAGGTTCTTGATACTGAGATGTTGTAAAAGAAGTGTATAGGATGCAAGAAGCATGGATACGGTGACAAGCAGTCTGCAGCCTTCTTATATATCTTGGAAGGTAGGTCACAAATAAGTTTGTGCTGTCAACTATTATATTTAAGTTCATTATCTCATATGGAGCCAATTGAGGCAATGAGAATTTTCTTCACTCGAAGGAGAGAATAAATTTACAATATTTAAAATTTTTTGGTGATGGGGACTACAAATGTTTTAAATGTGTGACAGATGGGCATCCATATAATGGAAAAGAAATACTGAAAACGGAATGTGTGGGACTGTTAGAACAAATGTGGCATAGCTCTTAAGAAGATGGCAGTGGAAAAAAAATTGGCAGAAAAGGGAAGCCAACTTGCGATGGTCCAACCTGCACTATTCTTCTACCCAACTCAACTAGCTCAAACCCCCTGTAGAAAGGACTGTCTTAACTAAGTTGACTTGTTAAATTAAATTAAATATTGACAGTGCTCAAAAAACTTTACTACACAATTTCAATTTTCAAACTATTTAATTTCACAAGAATTAGCTGTCAAATTAAATATCATTATTATGAATATTTAATGGGAATTATCGAGGATAAGTTTATTAAGGTGCATTACCTCTCAAATTTTCGATACATACACTAGATCATCGCCAGGAGTTCTTGCGTCTTACTACTTCCACAGGTCTGGCGACCAAGCCTGATGGATTTTCCATCCAGCATGGTCATTGATGTTGCCACCTTGCATCTTGTAAATTTCCAGGGATTCCTCAAATTTCCGGATAATTGCGTGGGATTGATGTTTGGTCACTTTTAAGGAGTCCCATAGGCGGAGATAGAGCCTATTGCTTGGGGGGGGGAGCACGATAAAGATGTCGTGTTAAGAGTGGGGGGGGATTGTTGTGATATCCCAGAAGATAAGTCATGCCAAGACCTGCAATTGTCAACAGTACAAAAACCATACGATTGACGATGGCCTGTGACATCGTACCAATAAGAACCATCGTAGAATATATTTTTATATTTAGGATTAAAAGTTTGGAATGGCGGCTATTTTGTAACGGTGAAAATTACATGTAACATTGTAACTAAGAGATAGATGATTTAAATAAAAACAATGAATTATTTATATTTGTTTTAAATTATTCAATCCATAATAACATTATATTAACACAGTCAGACTATAATACCAATAAAAATCACTTACAGAATGAGTCTGTTTCTGAATCAGTGGTCAGTGCACAAACTACTATTGCAAAACAATCTTTTGTTTTTCACATTTCGAGTTATATTTGTCAATCAAGGCATCTGGGTCCAAATCTTTAACTATGTGTGATTCTGAAAATAAAATCGCCAAGTTAGATAATCGTTCTTGGTTCATAGTGCATCTTAACCAGTTATTAATATGACGCATTGCTGAGAACGACCGTTCACAGGTAGCACTGTTAGATGGCAAAGTTAAACAGATCTTGAGGAGTTTCCGTATATTCGGATAAAGATCCATGTCCTTGTTCAAAATATTTTCTTTCATATCTTTAAGAACACTTTTAAGGGGCCTGTCCTTTAAACTGACACCCGAGCTTTCCATCACATTTCTCAATACAGGCATTTCTGCTTTCAACATTGCGTGATCTTTTCTTGACACAGAATAGGTGTCAATAAAAAACTTGGAACCTTCCTCGTTTAAACGAAGGAACTCCTCACTGAACTCTGCGACTTGAAGAGCATCACCAGTAAATCTTCTCCTCATTTCTTCCAGCAAAATGTCCAAAACAGGATAGAAGAAATTGCATCTGTAATTTCGTTTCAATTGAGATTCAGCATTATCGATTTCTTCAACTTTTGCCTTTACTCCTTCATTCCTCATTCTTTGACCAACAGATGACAACACAGCATAAGGATCTAGCTTTTTCGAAATCATCCGGGGCTGTTTTTGTTTTTAAACCTCCCAATCTTCTACTTCCATTTCACTTGTAACAGGTATTGTGTCGAATTCACGGTCTTTTCCGAAAACTTACACTTCTTCCCATTTTTGATCCTAAGCTACTTCATTTACTTCAATTACTCCACTGGCTGTCTTAGCACATTGTGCGATACAAGTGTCCACTCTCTGCAATGTTTTACTCAGGATACTGATAAGAGACAGGTATTCATCAAAAGCAACCAGGCAAACAGTGAAATCAAGTGATTTGGTAGACATTAGGTGTCCTCTTGCTTCTGCCAATTTAGAGTGTCTCGTGTCTGCCGCTGTATCGTTTAATACAGCCACAATCGCCATGTAGTTTCGCTTGACAGACAGCACAGTTGTGGCCCTACAAGACCAGCGTGTGTGGCTCAATTTATTTATTTCGTGAGGTCCTGGAGTTTTTATATTTATTTCTTTTTGCACAGCTTGGAACATAGCACGAGTGTCCGGATATGAAAAATACTCATACAATGACTGCATAATGTTGAAAAAATTACAGCTCAAGTCATTGTCCTTGCAAGCAGCCACCAGAACCAGGTTGATCTTATGTGCCAAGCAATGCACATATATCACAAAAGAGTGATTTTCTCTTATAATTTTCTGCAGTCCGTTTTTCACTCCAGACATGACACTGGCCCCATCGTATGACTGGCCAACCATCAGGGCATTAACTCCAATGCCATTAAGAAAGGTCAGAATAATATTTGCTAACGAATCTGCAGTTCGTGACAGCGATACATCCTCCATTGTCAGTATTTTTTCTTGTAACTCTTGGCCGTAAAGTTATCGTATACAAATACATAGCTGTTGAACTCTATGGGATTTGGCCTCATCGACCATGAGTGAAAAGAACCCAGCTTCATTTACCTTTTTCACAATTGTTTTCAAGACTTCTTCTCTGACAATTTGTAACAATTCATTCTGTATATAAGGACTCTTAAAATTATGGTAATGTTCATACTTGTCTTAAAATTTTTCGTCATATTTACAAAAAAGTTCACACAACTCTAAATAATTGCCCTTGTTGTGGGATTCACTGGACTCATCATGGCTGTGAAGTGCCAGATACAGAAGAATATCCAACACCTTTTTTAAATATTCACGGTTTTCACTCACAAGTTCTTTATGAGACGCACATATTTTCGTAGCTACTGTCTCTGTCTGTTTCCTAACATTAACCCATTTCGACAAAGAAAATAAAGTGTGCTGCACTAACTGCATGTTTTTTCAACTTTTCACCTGCTTTTTTCCAATTTTTCATTCCTTTTTCTGTGTATAAATCCTCTTTGTTACTTGGAGGAAATTGCCTACATGCATAACAAAACTTTCACACTATATTCTAGCCATTCAAACTTTTTTAAATACAAAGCTGTAAAGCCACGCTTAGTGCCTGAGAAGTCTAATAGCGGATACTGTAATAAGACTGGGTGAGATGAACCGCTCTGCAAATCACCCAGATCGTCCATGAACTCAACAGAACTACATGGTTCCTGTTAGGAAGATCTCGTTCTCGTTGCACTTCACTTTCACATGTTGAAGTTTGTGAACTACGCATAGAAGGTGTTTGCGAGTCGTTTGACTTTGAAAAGAAAAAACGTATGTCTAGAACACTTCATGATTAATTTCTTAAAATGTAGATACTAACTAAATACAAGCACATAGCGCAATAATATTTTACCACACGCAAAAACAACAGCGTAAGACTGAGACCACCACACACACAAGCAGTCAAATACTGTGCTAAGAATAACACACTGGCGGAGCTTCGTGAATGGAAGGGGGGGGGTCGAAGAAGGCTCGCTCAAGACAGAGGTGCAGGCATTTGTCCAATCAGTGACGGGCAGATCATCTGTCCGAGTCCCACGTTGGTTGGCAGTGGCAGGATTGGTGGTTGCTATGAGCCAGATGTCATAGCAACTGGATTACAATGGATTAGATAGAAAGTTGACTTTCTGCTGTATATAGGAGCGCATTTTGACTGTTTGAGACAGCTTTATTTGTCATTGGCATAATTGTTGTGGAATGTGTGAGGGCGACAACTGTTGGTTGTTTATATTTCATTCAGAGACCGGTTCACATTCAATAATTGTCTTGGTTATAGATATAGACTATCTTTATTGTAGAAAAATTCATTAATTCCCCCCCCCCAACTCCGCCCATGCCCAGTCCATTTTGTGGCCAGTTTGTTGCCGTCGACGAAGTCAGTCCGATACAAAGTTTTTTTAGCACTGTCAATATTTAATTTAATTTAACATGTCAACTTAGTTAAGACAGTCCTTCCTACAGGGTGTTTGAGCTAGTTGAGTTGAGTTGGGTTTAAGAAAGAAATATCACATTTACCTTGAGATGCTCTATCCCGCAAAAGAGGCACAAACAATTCTTGACCAAACAGTGAAGCATGAAACAAAAGAATGCAATAATTATCAGGCCCCGCAGAATTTTGGCACACATCCCACTCCTCTGCATGGACGCTCACCGGCAGGCAGATGAGAACCAACTATAACACAAAACAACAGCACAGGCAGGCAGGTGTGAGCAAAAAATCCACTTCAGCATCACTGGATCAATATCTGCTCTTTTAGATGCCTCCTACAGAGTCAACAAATCTCCAACAAAAGAAAAGAAACAGACGAGCAGGCCAACCATGAGCCACACAACAGGCAAGAAAACAAAAATCAACAACAACAGCCACACTAGCAGCCAGCCACAAATCAATAGTCCGTGTTCTTTTATTTTACTCCACAACAAAGAGCACAAGGAGCACACATTCGAAGGATATGCAAATACACATTAAAAGCAGTGAGTCAAGAAGTACCCAAGGAAAAGTACTTTTAGTTTTCGTTCAATGGCTTTCTCTGATTACCTGTAATGTGACATACCCCCACCCATAAAAGCGAGTTTACCCAAGTAAAGTCAAAATAAAAATTTTTACTGTCACGTTGCAAAAAAGTTTAACTCTTAGGCAATTAATTCAGTTATCGTTAATTCCTACAAATCCAAAAAAAAAAAAAAAAAAAAAATATAAAAATTATTAAATAAATATATAAATATAATATAAAAATCCAAATTACAATTAATTTTTTAATTTACAAAATCTCGAACTATCATATAACTAACAACTCAACGAAACCCCTCCGCAGCAACTGATGCAGTAATATATACATACAATCAAAATGAACATTAGCACCACCCCATTTTAACAGTGAGTCCCCGAAACACCAATTAATGAATCACACACATACAAAAATGAACAATGAACCAGCTGAATATAACAATGAATGATACGACAGTGATCAAACTTTTGATGAAGTGGCTCACCACACAATACATGAAAACTGAATACAAAACTATTACTGCTGCTGTTCAAAAACGAGTATGGGTTACAACCCTGAAAATTTTCGATAGTCCACCCTCTGTCATCAGGGCTCACGGAAAATACACTACCAATTTCATCCACTTGAAGACTCGGAACAGACAGAATCACTCTCAAGCTTGAAAATGTCCTTGAACTACTAGCAGGATGCCCACCTCGTACAGAAAGTGAAACAGGAACCAAATTTCGAGCAGAGTTCAATGAAATTTCATGATTTGTGGAATCATCAACAGAATGTCTGTTGCACTACAATAGTGGGTAACAATAGAGGTGGTGCTTGGTGGAATAGTGAGATTGAACAGGCAGTAAAGAGAAAGAAGGAAGCCTATTTGGAGATGTTGCAAGGTATAGTCTCTGTGGATGAATATCGCTCAAAGAAGCGTGAAGCTGCTAAGCTGGTTTGCCAGAGTAAGGCAAAAGATAAGAAGGTGGAAAGGCGTGAACTGGCTTTTGGGTAAGATAAGAAGTCTGGAAGTACATGAGACTCAGGAAAAATAGGGGAAACAAAGTTGTAACTTGTGTGAAGAATGAGATCGGGGAAATGATATGGGAGCCCAATGAGTTAAGTGAAAGATTTGGTGAATATTTCTCTGAGTTATTAGATAAGGAAAGCAAAGATGATTCTGAGACAAATGCAGATGATGTCACAGTGAGGGATGGAAGCACAGGAGGGATCTCAAGAGAAGAAGTGTGTAAAGCTCTAAAATCTCTTCAGAATGGTAAGGCTTCAGGAGTTAATGGCATAACTGCCGAGATGTTGAAATATGGTGGTGACTCTGTAATTGACTGGTTAACTGAAATTTGCCAGTTGTGCTGGGAGTTAGGAAGGTTCCCTCGGGATTGGAAGGATGCTATTGTTGTTCCCTTGTATAAGGGAAAGGTGATCAGACTGAATGCAAGAACTATTGTGGTATTAGCCTACTAAGTGTGCCAGCGAAAGTGTTTGGTAAGGTTGTTATTGGAAAAGTACTGGGTCTTACATCAGAGAAAGTGTGGGATGTTCAGAGTGGTTTTATGCCTGGTAAAGGCTGCACTAACCAGATATTTGCATTACGCATGATGATTGAAAAGTATCTGGCTGTTGGTAAGAAAGTTTTTGCTGCCTTCATAGATTTAGAGAAAGCTTACGACCGAGTAAATAGGACACTTTTGTGGAAGGTATTGAATGAATATGGTGTTACTGGGAATCTACTTAATAGTGTAAAAGCCATGTATGCTGGCAGTAGAACTTGTGTACGAGTGAATGGTGTTTTATTAAAATGGTTTTATATTGGTGCAGGAATCAGACAAGGTTGTGTAATGTCACCATGGCTGTTTAATATATTTATGGACGTGTGCATGCGTGATGCCAAAATAGATGATAGTGGTTTATGTTTTGGTGATATCCGTGTTTGCAGATTGCTGTATGCTGATTACATTGTCCTGTTGGCAGAGGGCAAAAGTGATTTGCAGAGTATGTTGTCTCGGATGTACGAAGTTTGCATGCAATTCAAACTGAGTATAAATAAGGGAAAAACCAAAGTTATGGCGTTTGAGAGAGGAGCTGGTAGCACTGAATGTAATGTAAGTTTAAACGGCACTGTGATTGACCAGGTGAATGAGTTGGTGTATTTAGAAAGCATGTTTAACAGAGAGAACAAATTGGATGGTGAAATTAGTAGGCGAGTGAATTCTTCATTAAAAGTCATGGCTGCTCTGGAAGGTTTTCACAGGAATGATGGGTTCTCTAGAGAGTCCCGCATGGCTGTGTATGAAAGTGTAATTGTTCCTACTCTGATGTATGGCAGTGAAACCTGGGTACTGCAGAAGAAACGTAGGAGTCGTTTGTGTGCTGGAGAAATGCGTTACTTACGTGGGGTTTGTGGCAAGACACGATCTGATTGTGTGAGGAATGAAGATGTGTTTGCAGTTGTGTGATGTGAAGCAAAATGTTGTTAGCAAGGTGGAAACCAATATGCTTCGGTGGTTTTGCCATGTTGAAAGAATGAGTGATGAGATGCTTACTAAAAAAATCTTTTTAGCCCAAGTGGCAGGAAGGGAAGGCCAAGGAAGAGTGTCTGCATGAGAAAAAGATTATGAGTATGAAGTATAAAAGATCTTATGTACGGCATGTAATGGATATCAGTGAAGCCTGAGTTGTAGTTCAAGATCGCTGTAAATGTGGAAGTTTGATACGACAACAATAAGTAAAAATATCTGGTAGTTTGTATTTCTTTTTGGAGCTAACCCTCTGAATCTCAGAGAACAGCTCAGTGATATGTATGTATGCATCAACAGAATGTCGATTCTCTGATGAAGAAACAGAAAGTGACAGAGTCAAAATTTGAGGAGAAAACTCTCCTGGAGTTTCAACTGCAGAATCTAATTCGACACAATACTTCAAGTTACACACATTGCACAATCCCTTTGGTTGACCCTCAAGAGTTTGAAGTTCATATACTAAGGAAGATAACACTGCAGTGACAACGAAAGGTCTTTCCCAACACAGGAAACATTTAGAAATCTCGTGCCGATCTGCGTAATAACATGAATGTGTTTTCAATAACACTTTTTGACCAATCTGAAATAGTTCATCCTGACGGTGCTGATCATATCTTTCCTTCCATCTGAGTTGCCGTTTCCTAGCCCTTCCATGGATTTTCTCATGAATATCCTCCTTAACCTGCTTGGCATGTACTTTACGCAACTGACCCCTTTAAGTCAAACCAATCTTTGCCCCCCTTGTCAACTGATTAATCTCCGACCATTTCACTTCCTTCTTATATAGGTTACAGGACCTGCCTCCACCCTCTGGGTGCCTGTATCGATACGCAAAGAAATCTAGGACATTATGTCTAATCTGACAATTACATCAATTGTCAATCCAGACACAACTAAAAAATCATGCCAAAAACAATGTCCGTAAATCTCTGCCACGCATGTGACAAGACCCTCTGGTTTACAAGTGTCACCATTGGTGGTAACCAAAGTGGCCAAAGCCTGAGAACTACCCTGATCACTGAAGGTTGAATACAGCTTTTTATATGTACGCAGACTAATCACTGAACATACTGAACCTGTATCCAAATATCCCTTAAACTTCTTTCCATCCAAAGTGATCTTGGGAGTAAGATGCACAGCATTCTGCAAATGTATGTGTGCCACTGACAAACAGGAACTATCACGACGCTCTGTAGTTCCCAATAGGGAGTTTCCCTGATGCTCTGATGTGAATCACAAAGTGGACAAGAAGCTTGAAAATCTCTATAAGACCCGTAAAAAAGTTATTCCACAATAATATTTAACAAAATCACAGCACAATGTTCCGACATGTTGGCAAATTTTCAATTTCACAGAAGCAGACAATCAAGCAAAAAAAAAAAAAAAAAAGAACAAAAAAAAATCTACCATGAGAGCAGCTCCCGAGAAGTTAATTATACACATAGAAATAACTTTACTATACTCCAAATACATTAACATTCAATTTTAGAATTTTGACTAAGCAAGGTCGCATGTCTTAACTAAGTTGATATGTTAAATTAAATATTGACAGTGCTTAAAAAACTCTACAACACAATTTCAATTTTCAAATTATTTAATTTCACAAGAAAATTTTAGCTGTCAAATTAAATATCACATTTACCTTGAGATACTCTACCCCACAAAAAAGGCACAAACAGTGCAGCATAGAACAAAGGAATGCAATAATTATCAGGCCCCGCAGAATTTCGGCACACATCCCACTCCTTCATGGACGTTCACCAGCAGGCAGATGAAAACCAACTGTAGCACGAAGCAGACAGCCTAGGCAGGAGGGCCGCCCCGATGGCGCAATGGTCTAAGCGATGGCTTCTGATCATTCGTCCGAAAAGGGTCCGGGTTCGAATCCCGGTGAGACATGGATGCTGTGTTTGTCTTACGGCACTAGCTCTGCCTTCCCTGGAACCAGTAGCCCTAAATTAGGAACGGGCGACTGCTTATAGCCCGTTAAGTTGCTCACTGTGATTGTTAAACCTCCAATAAAAAAATTTAAAAAAATAGGCAGGAGGCCGTCGACGAAGTCAGTCCGATGCAAGGCAAGTATCAGTTCCAGCAGCAAATTTGGCACACATCCCACTCTTCTCCATGGATGCTCATCGGCAGGCAGCTGAGAACCAACTGTAACACAAAGCAGAAAGCATAGGCAGGAGGTCGTCAACAAAGTCAGTTTGATACAAAGCAAGTGTTAGTTCCAGCAGCAATTCGACACACATCTCACTCCTTTGCATGCATGCTCACTGGCAGGCAGCTGAGAACAAACTGTCACACAAAGCAGCACAGTACAAGCAGGCAGGTGAGAGCAAAAATTCACTTCAGCATCACTGGATCGGTATCTGCTCTTCCAGATGCATGGCTCCTACAGGGTCAGCAAATCCCCAACAAAAGAAAAGAAGCAGGCCAGCCATGAGCCACACAACAGGCAAGAAAACAAAAAGTAATAACAGCATCCACAGTAGCAGCCAGCCACGAATCCATAGTCAGTGTTCTTTTTGTTACTCAACAAAGAGCCCAAGGATATGCAAATACACATTCAAAACAGTGAGTCAAGATGAGGTGTCCAAGGAAAAGTGCTCTTGGGCCTTTAGTTTTCATTCAATGGCTTTCTCTGATTGCCCATAACATGACAGACTGGTGGGATGATTGATAAGATGCAGAATGATTTTGGACTTGCAGTTTGATCTAACACCAGCAGCATTACAGTAATGTCCAAAGAAATATGGGCAACACTATTCCATCTTCTTATATTCCCATACGCAAAAAAGCGCATGGCGTGGGCAAAGACTTCAATATAGAACTGCTATATTAAGCAGCGATAATTACGTGGCCAAAGACTTCAATATAGAACTGCTATATTAAGCAGCGATAATACTGTTTGTCACGTATATTTTGTTTAAGTATGCAGGGTGGAGTAGCTAGGTCCATATAACGCTATGAAATACAAAAAACGAACTTTAATGGTAAAAAATCTTTTACTTACTCATAGTAATTTCCGCATTTTTGTCACTGTTGCAATTCCTCTGCTCGTAGAACGGACATTTGCTTATTTTGATGAGCTACTAGATCTGCCTGAACGGAATATTCACGGATTAAAAGCACTATTTCAAGTTAAAATTCTATACCTTTGTATAGGTGTTTGCAAGGAATGATGATTAAACAATGAAAGTTAAAAACCCAAATGAGGAATAAAAGCCAAATGAGGAAAGTTAAAACTCAAAGGAACAAAAGATGGACCTAAGCTCAACCCACCACGGCAACACATTTCCAAACATGTTTCAACAAGAATTTTGCCTTCTTCAGTGGAACATCAAGTTATACGTGGGCACCAAGTCCTGGTCGACGAATCTTGAAAGACTGATGTAATGTCTTGTATCGCTCTGCCTTCAACCCTCGTCGTCGCAGACCAACTGTGTATCACTGCGCAAGCTGTTAGTGGAGGCATCTATGGCATTGTGTTCACCTCGGTCTACTTTTGCCATTCCGCTCCTGTGATCTTTGAACCTACATAGTTTTTTTTTTTTAACCTACATAGGTTCAAAGATCACAGGAGCGGAATGGCAAAAGTAGACCAAGGTGAACACAATGCCATAGATGCCTCCACTAACAGCTTGCGCAGTAATACACGGTCTACGACGACGAGGGTTGAAGGCAGAGCGATACAAGACATTACATCAGTCTTTCAAGATTCGTCGACGAGGACTTGGTGCCCACGTATAACTTGATGTTCCACTGAAGAAGGCAAAATTCTTGTCGAAACATGTTCGGAAGTGTGTTGCGGTGGTGGGTTGAGTTTAGGTCCATCTTTTGTTCCTTTGGGTTTTAACTTTCCTCATTTGAGTTTTTAATCATCATTCCTTGCAAACACCTATACAAAGGTATAGAATTTTAACTTGAAATAGTGCTTTTATTCTGTGAATATTCCGTTCAGGCAGATCTAATATCTCATCAAAATAAGCAAATGTCCGTTCTACGAGCAGAAGAATTGCAACAGTGACAAAAATGCCGAAATTACTATGAGTAAGTAAAAGATTTTTACCATTAAAGTTTGTTTTTTGTATTTCATAGCGTTATATGGACCTAGCTACTCCACTCCGCATACTTAAACAAAATATACGTGACAAACAGTATTATCGCTGCTTAATATAGCAGTTCTATATTGAAAACTATTCCGTCTGTCTTCCAGAGACAACCAGCTTCTTCCCACTAAGTGCGCAGAAGGTGCTGACAGCTGGTGCTCATTTCAGGGGGCAAAGATAGATAGTATAGGAAACAAGTACATACTTATATTTGTACTTAGTCTTCCTCTGAAAATTGTGCATACCATTCAGCTTATTTGCAAAAGACTTAGTGCCCCAGACATGCTAGGTGCCACCCCAGTTGCACAGTAGTCTTAGCACTGGCTTCTGAACATTCATCCAAGCTGGATCCAGGTCCGAATCCCTGTGAGGCATAGATGTTGTTTGGCTTACAACACTGGCTCTCTCCCTTCCCTAGAGCCAGTGATTCTATTAGGGATGGGCGACTGCTTATAGCCCATCAAGTAGCTCATGCTAGTTGTTACACCCCCAAATCAAATAATGATTTAAAAAAAAAAAAAAAATCAGACTTGCTAGTCAAGTGGTTACATGGTAAGATGCAACATGCAAATAAATCATTCAACTACGTAATTTAGAATAGGTGCCCCCAAAAATATTTGTGTGGGATGTACAGCCCTGAAACTGGGGGTAATGGATATTATCTGTCTCTTCAATTGTGGCAACAGGATTGAACTGAACATCTTGAAGATAAACATTACTCCAGGAAAGTACACAGAGGCTGGTATATATGAAGCAGTAGACACCTGAAAAGAGATGATCAGGAAGCAGTGCACCCTTGGACAAAAACAGTATAGGAGGTACCTTAGAAGAAAAAGAAAAGAATAGTCAAGCAGAAGATCCCACCAATGCTGCAGGGGCATATTAGGAGCAGACAAGTAAGATCTATATTTCCTATATCAAATGCAAATTTTAGTGCCGATTTTCTCCCATTTGTTTTTTGACAATTTTCGACCTTTTGATAAAGTAAAAGTACACTTCTAATTGTCTAAACGACTTCATTCAGGCACCAAAATAAAGCTTAGACATGTGGCTATGTCTTAGCTTTATTTTTGTGGCTTTGTTGTATTGTAAAATTATTCAGTCATATGAATTATAAGAAATTGAACGACAGAATTAATTAAGAAAAAAATTGACTCCAAATTTATAATATGCCTAAAAAATAAAATAATTTTCAGTGGTTTAAGATAGAACATTGATTTTACTGTACAACATTAATCATGTATGTTGAATCGTTTTAGTGAAAAAATCTTTTTGTAGCTCAATTTATAGTGAAGTTAGGCTTGTCCAAAAATACAATAATTTAATTTCCTTGCCCCATCCCCCGGGGGAACGGAAAGTAATGTTGTTGGGGGCAAAGTTTGGAGAATAGTTGTGAGGTGTTTATGTACGTTCAACGTAAAGTAAGTGTATGTACAAGTGAATGAACTGTTCGCCTTTAACTTATGTAGGTGTTTTTGTCTTCCAGATTTGCAGAACAAATTGAGTGGCATAAAACCCAAGGAGAGCCATGTTCGTCATTGTATGCTGTATGAATTTCACAAGGGTAACAATGCAATCGTGGCCACCAATAAAATTTGCACTATTTGAAGAAAAACTTTTCATACATACATACATATCACTAAGCTGTTCTCTTAGATTCAGAGGTTAGCTCCACAAAGAAATACAAACTGCCAGATAATTTTTACTTACTGTTGCTGTATCAAACTTCTCCATTTACAGCGCTCTTGACATACAACTCGGGCTTCACTAACATCCATCACACGCCGTACACAAGACCTTCAGAGGCAACTTTAGATCTTTTGTGGCCCTAGGCGCTAAAAGATTCGGGGCTCCCCTTCTTATCGCCTCAGAAATTTTCATCAGTCTGATTAACTACAAAAAAGGTAAAGTCAAGAAAAATGTTTTTACGCTTTTTAATATGATATTCTATCTTCTTATTATCAGAACGTTTTGTAAGAAACAATGCTAGTGTAATCACTTTGTCTGTCCATGCGCATCAAACTTTTTATTTTCAGAAATATTTAAAAAATTATTTTTTGCGGTTAACAGGAAATCAAAGGATGTTAAATTTGGCACTTTAAATATCCCATATACTTCATGAATTTACATCTAAGGGCTGTCAAAGTCGAAAATTAAAAAAAATTAAAGTTCTATTGTGAAGAAACTGTTCAACTTAGAGGGAAAAATTTGTTTTGTGCCTCTCAGATTAGCCTTAACTGTTCCTTCTCAAATATTAAAATTGTATCATTATTAGTTCATTATATTCTTGCTACAGGTGCTAAGTCCAAAGAATTTGGTTTCCACAGATTTTTCAAAAATTATTTTTGTGAATGATAGGACATAATAAATATTCATTAAATTTTGCCCATTTTAAATTTCACTACTAGTTCATAAATTTCCCGCTAGGAGTTCTCAAAGTAAAAATTTAGTAAATTTTAGTTTACGCTACCATTTCGGTTACAGCAAACGTTCTTTCTGAGTTTGATACGTTAGGTAAAACTGATTACTAAAGCACTTTTTCAGTTGCAAGTTACTTGCCAAATTTAATGCTATGGGTACTGAAAATGGAATTTCTCCACCTTTATCAGTACACTAAGTATAAATTGACATAAAATTGGAAGGCGTTTCAATTACAAAACGTGCTCTTTCCGTTGCTTCAGCTTTGGAAAATCATCTTGTTTGTACGTTATGAGCAAATTAATTGGCAATGAGCATGGTATCAAGCAAAAAGGAAATACTTTAAGATATTGGCAACCGGAAAAGTTCTCCACATTAGAAAATTTGGGTAAAATTCAATTTGTGTACAGTACTGCACTTGAAAAGGGTGGATGGCTTTTCGGGAAGGAGTTTTTCTGTGGCGAACAATTCCCTGAATCAAAGAGATTGAGTTAAGACATCCATGGCATAGACCAGAGGTTCCCAAACTTATTCGGCCTACTGCCTCCTTTGCAGAAAAAAAAACATACTCACTGCCCCCTAGAAATCTACCATCTTTAAGCGAACAAACAGAAAAATGCAATGATAAATTTCAGTTATTTTATGCTTCTTATCTATATTTCTACCTAATCCTACAACATAGTAACACTTTGAACTTACAAAATTATTGAAATCAATCATAGTAACATTGGCATTCACAGAAATTTAAGATAACGAAGAACATATTAAAATAAAAACTACAAATGACATTGAAAATGATCCTAATGAGAAGGATGAACCTGGTGCGCTGCTATCAATTTATTAATGTTCGGCTCTATTTTTGTCAGCAGCATTCTTAAATCACTGCGATTAGCTATTTGCAGTTGGTTTCCTTTTTTAGTTATCCGATTTGTGACTGCACTGAACCCTCGTTCCACTAAATATGATGAAGGAAATTCAATCAAGAACTTTAGTACTACAGCCCATAATCCAAGATAAAGTGTAGGTATCTGCTTTTGCAGCCAGAACTGTTGGTAGCCGTCTTTGAATTTCAATTTCGATTCCTCATTTGTTGTTACCTCTATCAATTCTTCTTGTAGTTTTAGAGATACTTCTGTGTTTGTACTTGAAAAAGGGTCCAAAACCCAATTGGGTATGTTCATTTCAAGAATATCTTCAAATCGTTGATTGAAGTCAGAATGGAGAACCTTCAAGTGCTGACAATAGGTAAGCATGTTTTCATCATGTTTTTCTACTGTTGATAAATTTGGAAACTGGTTGAATTCCCCTCGTCCAAAATTTTGTTTGTACAGAATAAGTTTGGCCATAAACGCGGAAATAACACCTTTGGTTTTGATTATATTCAGCTCATAGCCTTGGAGCTGTAGATTTGTTTCATTAAATTTATGAAACGAGTCTGTTAAATAAGCTATGTAATTTTTGGAATCAATCGAGTTGGATCGTAAAGCATCATCTTTGTTTTCTAGGAACTCCAGCACTGAGTCAAGGAGTTTATAAAACTGATCCAAACTGGCACCTTTTGACAGCCAGCGAACTTCTGTATGAAGCAGCAAGCGATAGAATTCTTCATCGTTTCCAATACAAAGTTTTCCCAACAATCTGTCATTCAATGAATTGCTTCTGATTTTGTTGATTGCTGTAATGGCATAATGTAATGATTTATGTAGGCGTTCACTCAAATTTTTGGCAACTAAATGTTGACTATGAATGACACAGTGTACAGCAAATGCATTCAGAACCGCTTTTTTAAATATGCAATAAAACCCCTGTAGCGCCCTATCATCGCTGGAGCACCATCAGTAGCAATTGACAAGATATTACTCAGGGGGATTTCTTTTTCTTTAAAAAACTCTTCCAATGCATAAAATATTGATTCTCCTTTAGTATCAGTTTGCAAATTTTTAGCAAATAATAATTCTTGACAATTTTTTTCTTCTTTTATAAAACGCACATATGCTAAAAGTAAGGCTTCATTTCCTGGCAAAGTTGACTCATCAAGCTGTACAGAGAAGTGGCATGTTTTTAAATATTTACATAATGAGTCTTCAACATCTTGAGCCATTTTATCAATTCTTCTTTGCACTGTGTTATTACTCAAAGAAATTTTCTTGGTAATATCAGACGCTGGCATGTGTAGCATAGTACGTATTACCTCACGTATAGCCGGTAGAATTAGTTCTTCACCAATAGTATGTGATTTTCCCGATTCAGCAATCATTAACACAATATTGTAAGAAGCACGCAACCCATCGTCGTCTTATTTGGAAGCTGTTGAAAAGAGCTTTGACAATGTCGGCTGCCTCAAAAAGTTTTCTTTAAGTGCTTGAAAATAAGATAAATCCTTACTTTTCTTATCCGCATGAACTACTCGCAAATGTTCTTGCAGTCTTGAAGGCTTCATTTGAAAAAACTTTTTGGCAAATCAGGCACATCGGTAATGTAATGTTCATAGGCGACTTGATGAAGCCATATTTCAAATATTCAATGCTATACTGCCTACATTTTCTTCTTAGATTCAGCCATGATAAACAACTTTAACACTAACCTTTTCATCATCAAAATATGTATCCAATAATGAATAATCTAATCCAGATAGAAATAGGTAGTACAAAGAAGATTTGTCAGCTTTCATTTGGTTGCTGAAAACAGGTATTTACAGATCCCGAGGTAGCTAGCCAGAGAGATGCCCGCTGTGAAAAGACGCCATGTGCTCCTTTCCGTTCCAGCGTTTGTAATGCGCAGAGATGCTGGCGCTCTGACAGATGCCAGGGATTCCTCTGGCATGACGTAACAACCCCAACTTTGTGGGAAGGCTAGAGCCGGAAGCGAGACCCTAGTTCATTGGATATGACCTTTTCATTTGCAACAGCTCGGGCATCAGAGAAAGCAATAAATGAATGATTCTTGTGCACCAAAAATGTAAGTTATTGGTTATAACTTCCATTTGTGTGTTTATTTGGAAAATAAAGTAATCACTATGACCTTATTTTACTGTTACAAAATAGGAATAGAATACATGAAACATGTACGAACGGTTTTACAATTTTTTTCTCTTCTTTCTTTATGCTTCCACTGCCCCCTTATTTCTACTCAACATCCCCAATTGCACCCGAGGCTACTGCTCTGCCCCCTTGGATCGTTCCAGCCCCCCCCCATGGAACAAAAAACTTGGACAGTAAGAATTTCGAGAGTGGGGAGTTTCACTGGAAAGATAGCGAAACGAGCGAGTTGCACCGCATAGTCCCTTTCTACTGATGGGCGAGTTGCACCGTAGCAACTCGCACCGCGAAAGAAAGCGGGGGAGATGAAGCAAGGTTCTGAAGACTGAATCTAAGAACCATAATAATGAAGCAAGGTTAAAGGTTAGAAGCATAATAATGAAGCCCCCCCCCCACCACCACACACACACACACCGGTTTTTCCCTAGGGAGAGATTACTAGACTCGCTCAGAGTTTTTTTCCACTGTTAGAAAACTGCTCTTATAGAACCATAAATACGTGTGGGTATGTACAGAGCGTGGGAGTGGGTGAGTTGCACCAGAAAAATAGTGAAACGGGCAAGTTGCACCGCATAGTCCCTTTCTACCAACGGGCGAGTTGCACTGGTGCAACTCACACCGTGGAAGAACGCGGGGGGGGGGGGCAAGGTTCTGAAGACTCTGAATCTAAGAACCATAATAATGAAGCAGGGTTAATAAGGGGGGTTTTTTTTCATCCGCATAGTTTTCATTTCCCCCTTTACCAGGCTTAGGACTGGCAGGGGCTAATAGCTTCTGGCGTGTTTAAAAAATTTGGGGAATGAATTTCCTTTGTCTTTGTCTTAAAGCAAGATTATGTTCTCTTGTCTTGTTTCATGATCTGTCTTTTACCTCTTTGCCTTTTCTTCTTATCCCTCTTAGAACCATAATAAGAAATAGCTTTTAAAAATTCAAATCTTGTAAGTTCTTTATTCTTGTACTTCTGCTTCCTTCTTTCCATATTTCCCATCTTCTTCTTCAGATTTTGGTTTGGTTGCTTTATGACATTTCCACTATTTTTCAATGCATAAACATCAACCTGGATTTACTTAATTACTTCAACAAAAGCATAAATATTTGGGATAGGTGCACTGAAATTGGAATTGAATTTTGTATGCAATGATTCACAGGCAGTAGTTGTTCTCTCTTCTTCTATTCTATCCGAAGCCCATATTATGGGTGGGAATTTGGCTTCTTCAGCTACATATGTATCTGTCATATAATCAGCGTATTTTTGCATCCTTCCATCCTGTGAGATATCCAACATCAAATCGTCTACGAAATATGGTAAATACACTAGGCAAAAATTATTCGTGCATACACAAATGGTAAATATTCAGAATTTCTGTCGCTACACGATCTTAATAAATAACACAGTGATCAACATAAAGCTGGTCGCAAAGTTAAAAAGGTTTTTAGTTAAAAACACATATGTACAAATTATTATTTTTTTTTTTCGAGATCTTTCGGACAATCATATTGTCCATCATCAGGAAATCAATAAAAGAATGAAACGAAGCGGACGAAGGTCTGAAGGTCTATATACAGGCCAGAGTGAATGAGATCAAAATAGTCTGCAACTACCCATGAGACAAGAGGGGAGTCAGATGCAACTGACCCTCATCCAGAATTTCATCAGTCAGTGCAGGAAAGGAAGAATGTGTTGTTTCTTAAAAGTATTTTTCTTGTTATTTTCATTGGAAAATTGAGGTCTGCATTTTTTTATTCTGTCAAAAAAATGCATGCGATTTTTTTTTATATCTGCACTGTAGTTATCAGAAACCGATGCATAAGAATTAAATGTGGAAGATTCGATTTGAAAATGTAAAAGTTGGAACCACATTATACTCTGTTGGAACCAATGATACTTTTGTTTTTCAAGTAAGAGTTTCATTGAAACTTTTTCATTGCTTTTCCGAAAGTTAGTTTTGTGTCGATTTAAGGAATAGAAAAGGGGAGAATACTTGACAATTTATCAGTATTAAACCAGGGAAGACAATAGGAATTTCTTTTAATACTAATAAATAAGAAAAAGGTAGTGTGATATTCTGATATTCTCAACTTTCTTTGTTTTTTCAGGCTAATTATGAACTCTTTTGGTTTAGGCTGGCTCAGGGGATTAGGGCTGAAAAAGAACTTGATTACCCTACGCCAAAGGGAAAAAACAAATAACAACAATCACCCCCGATCAGCAGAATAGTATCCACGAGCACTCCTCAACGTAACTCAGAAGGGGGGGTGATAAGACACAGATGTTTTCCTTTGGCTGAAAGTAGCAAGAAAGTAATTTGTATAACAGCAGGACAGTTAAATATTCGCCTTAAACAATGAAAAGTGTGGGAAGCGAAAATCCTTCCTTCAGCTATCACTAAAAGGAAGGCTAAATTATTTCAACACTTCCTTTCAATATACACAACACTTGCTGTTTTACACGATATTATAAAAGTCGATGATGGTGACTTTAAAACTTTAATCGAAAGGTTGAAATACATTAGCACTGATGATCAAAAATTGTCAACGTTTTACTTTCTGGTTAATCGTGCCTTCTCACATTCTTCTTCTCGTAATCAGGAGTTCAAGAAAATTACAGACTTAGCACGAATTTCTGGGTACCCTGGGCCTGAAAACACAGTCCAACGTATAATTGGGAAAGTTGCAAATAGGACAATAACTTCCTTGTCTAAGGAGAATCAGAAGACAAGATTTGTGGGGTCAGTACAATATATTCCACTTATTGTTCATGCCCTAAAGAATGCCTGCCACAGATATCAAGTCGACGTAGGAGTCAAAACCATGAATATCTTATCATCGATCCGTAGCGACCATGATCCTGTGCCAAGCCTCGACAAATGGGGTGTTTACTGTATTCCGTTGAGATCAAACGACCCAGGAACTCGCGATTCTGTATATATCGGCTCAACTTCTAGGAAGTTTCATACTAGACTTATAGAACACAAATACAATGTTCGGAACGGATCGCAAACGACTGCCTTGGCAAGAGCAGTTAACAGTGGTAAGTTTTTTCCAGATTGGGACAATATGTCAATACTGGCATCTCCGTCATGTAAATCAAATTTTTTATTTACAGAAAGTTTATTTATACTTAAGAACTTTGACTCTTGTTGCAATAATGATTTCCCTAATTACCTTCCAGGGGTTTGGAAGAACCTTATTTTGAACAAACTGTACCCCCTCCCACAAGACGTTGACTCTCGTGCACAGGTTTTGTGATTGATTACGTCACATGTGTGTTTTTCTTCTCAAATTTTAAGTTGTAATCTGGCATTGTTCTTGATATATAACCATATGTAATCTCAGAGTTTTATTATTTCAAATCTGAAGATGGGTCTATAGTAGGCCCGAAAGTGCTAATGTACACTGCTAGCCACCCAAAATGCAACACCAAGAAGGAAGCATCCGATTGGCCTGAAATTCGCAGCATGCACCACCCGCGAGAGGGCATGCAAATGATTAGCATTGCAGGGCATATGCAAATCATGTGCGCCCGGCACACCACCGAGAAGCCGTATAAGAAGGGTGTACAGAAGGCGGGGTGCGCCACACCACCGAACGAGAGGACCGGCATGTTGTGCAGTGGGCATTGACAACTCGCACCGCCACATCACGAACGTTAGCGCAGGAATTAGGGTGTGTTGCGCAACAACATGTGTCGGCACGTACCGTTCGACGTTGTCTGCAGGAGCGAGGACTTGTCGCATGGCGCCCATTGCTCCGATTACCATTGACGTTACACCACTGGCAAGTGCATCGGTAGTGGGCCGTTGATGGCCAAGCCACTGAAGCATATTAGTCTCCACATGGCCAAGCCACTGAAGCATATTAGTCTCCACCCTGTTAACAACATTTTGCTTCACATTACACAACTTCAACACGTCTTCATACCTTTCACAATCAGAACATGTCTTGCCCCCCCCCAGCGCACAAACAACTCCTATGTTTCTTCCGCAGTACCCAGGTTTCACCATCCAATTTGTTCTCTGTGTCAAACATGCTTCCTTAATACACAAACTCATTCACCTGGCCGATCACTGTGCCATTTAGAATTATATTACATTCAGTACTGCCAGTTCCTCTCTCAAACACCATAACTATGGTTTTTCCCTTATTTATACTCAGTTTGAATTTAGTGCAAACTCGACAGCATGCTCTGCAACTCACTTTTGCTCTCTGCCAACAGGACAGTGTCATCAGCATACAGCAACCTGCACACACAGATATCACCAAGATATAAAGCAGTATTATCTATTTTGGCATCACGCATGCACACATCCATAAATATATTAAACAGCCATGGTGACATTGCACAACCTTGCCTGACTCCAGAACTAATAGAAAACCATTTTAATAAAACACCATTCACTCGTACACAAGCTCTACTGCCAGCATACATGGCTTTTACACTATTAAGTCGATTCCCAGTAACACTATATTCATTTAAAACTTTCCACAAAAGTGTCCTATTTACTCAGTCGTAAGCTTTCTCTAAATCTATGAAGGCAGCAAAAACTTTCTTACCAAGAGCCAGATACTTAAACTTAGTAATAATTGAAGTCAAGGTCTTTCCTAGACAATCATATGATAGATACATACAACACACAGATTATGGGATTTACTTAGGATACTTTTTATTCCTAAGTAAATCCCATAATCTGTGTGTTGTAGCCAGATACTTTTCAATCATCTTGCGTAATGCAAAAATTTGGTTAGTGCAGCCTTTACCAGGCATAAAACCATTCTGAACATCCCATACTTTGTGATGTAAGACCCCGTACTTTTTCAATAACGACTTTTCAAGCTCGTGAAATTTTACTTTATGGATGCAATATGTAGACGATACTTTCGTTCTATGGAAAGGAAAATTCTGAAATTCCTGAATTAGTCAAACTTATAAATTCCATTGATCCTCACATTCAATTCAGCTACGAAACTGAAAATAATGGATGTCTACCGTCCCTTGACGTCCTGGTTACTCGCTCGAATGGATCTTTCGCAACCACAATTTATCGGAAGCCTTTTGCTGTTTTCTCACCTCCACATGCCAAGTCCAATCACCCTTGGCAACAAAAACTCAGCGTATTTTACAGATGCGTATATCGCGCGATACATATATGTTCAGATATAGACAGTTTGGAAAAAGAACTTTATTTCCTTAAACATGCTGCAGTACAGCAAACATACAAACCTTCCATTATAGACAAGGCTCTAACAAAATTCCGGAAACCAAATCCTATCTCCACGTTAACTCCTGTGATGCGCCCATTGCAAGAGAATTATTCCATTTTCCCGTGACATTGCCTTCGAAATTTAAAAAATTCTCAAAACCTTTAATTTTAAAGTGTTTTTTAAACCCATAAACAAAATGAACTTTTTAGGATCAAAGGACTACATTGTATGTTGAAGACAAAAACTCGTGGGAATTTTTTCAAATTCCATGTGAATGTGGCGCTTCGTATATAGGATAGACCCGTAAAGCCTTTCGTTTTCGATTGAAGGAGCACAAGACCTACATTTGTAACTGTGACCAAAAGAAGTCATCGATGGCTAAAGAGTTACGAAAAGGACCTTAAATTTCTCTTTGAAGAAGCAAAACTAATTGACAAGCCAGATTCAACCACCAAACTTGATAATTTGGAAGCTTTCCATATATATCAGAAGTCTTTGCAACTTGTTAATGACATGGCATCCACCCAGGCCCCGATTTACGGGAGGGCACACGGGGCACGTGCCCAGGGCCCCTGATTTTGAGGAGCCCCTAAATTTGAATTAAATGTGTACTTAGTTAATGGGAATTTTGTGTGTATATTTAAAATGTATTTTTTTACTTTTGCATGCTCATGAGTCATGTGTTTATAAATGTGGTACTTACATGCAGTGAGTTTCAGTTGCGAGTTTCACGTAAACACGTGGCCATTAATGAGTTTCAGTGGTTTAATAACCTTCAGGTGGCCATTGAGAAGGAGGATCACTTTCATTGATTCACGTGACCTTTACTTGCTTCTCCGAACACACCTAAACTCAACTGATCCTTCAACTTCCTGCACACGGCTCGTCATTGTCGTAACTGTAACCGCGAAAGCGATGGCTTGGTTGTATTTTGCGTTGCGTTTCTTGTAGTCTGATGGAATGTTGAATATATGTTAATTTTATATATAATCAAATTTAGTTAGTTGTAACAATATATTTAAGTTGAAATATTTAACAGTTAAATTATGTGAAAACGAACATATTTATCCGGCAGTGCTAAACGGAAAGCCAAACAATTGAAACTGAAGGATGATGACCTGCAGCATGGTAGCATTGAACGTTTTGCCATTAAAAAATTGGATATTTCACTTGGTCCCAAAAGTCCTACACATTCCTCTAATTTTACTACTGGTGAGTCTCTTGAGTGTAATTTGTCTTTGGAAGCCAGTAATCTGACTTCAGAATCATCTAACATCACAGATGCTCCTAATTTGGGAAATCTTTTGAATTCATCTAATGAAGAGAGCACAAGTTCCACAATGAATGTAGTGGATCCTGCCTTATGGGGAGAAATTACAGAAGAAATACGCGAATGCTTTTTGAGCAATCCATCAGTCCAAGATTTGAAGTTACTGGCATTCACAGGGAAGGATATCTGTGGTAAAAAATGTTTCCTAACGGAAGGTAATTTTTTCAGAATGAAAAAAATAATGAGAAGGTAAAACGTGACTGACTTCTTTTATCCCCATCAACTTGTTTACTATTCTGCTGGATATGCAAATTGTATGCTAGGAGCACTACAGCATTAGGATCCACAGGTTTTTCTGACTGGAAGCATGCAAGTGAACGTCTTACAGTGCATGAAAATTCGCACATACACAGGCAAGCAGTTTGTGACAATTCATCATGCATGAATGCTTCTGCACGCACTGACTGTCAGATAGTTATGCAGTATCAGAATGAATCCAAGTACTGGCAAGATGTCTTGCATAGAGTTGTTGCAACAGTTAAGTATCTCTCAGTTTGTGGGTTGCCAATGTATGGTGATGATGAAACAATTGGATCAGTTCAGAATGGAAATTTCCTGGGCTGCTTAGAATTAATGGCAGAATTTGATCCATTCTTAGCTCAACACTTGGAAAAATGTGGGAATCCAGGAAGGGGTAACACTAGTTACTTATCTTCAACATGTATGGATGAATTTGTTGAATTAATGGCTGTACGTGTTTTTAATGCCATCACTGATGAAATAAAAATGTCAAAATATTTTTCTGTCATAGTTGACTCTACTCCAGACATTACACACATAGATCAACTGGCTTTTATCATAAGGTATGTCAACAAGGATTGTAAAGCAAAAGAACGGTTTTTAACATTTATTCCATTCCATGGACATACTGCAGAAAACATTACAAATGCCATGATATCTTTCCTACAGGAGGCTGGCCTGGATATTATGAATGCCAGAGGCCAAAACTATGACAATGCCAACAACATGTCTGGGAAGTATTCTGGTGTTCAAACACACATTAGGGAAATCAATCCACTAGCGGAATATGTGCCATGTTCTGCTCACACTTTAAATTTAGTTGGTGTGAATAGCATAGATAGTTGTGGTAAAGTTCTTTCTTTTTTTACATTTTTGCAAACACTCTATACTTTTTTTCTGCATCAACTCACCGTTGGAAGATGCTTCAGGAGAAAGTCCAGGAAGCACATGGAAATTCATCACTCACACTGAAGAGTCGGTCAGTTACCAGATGGTGTGCAGATGCTGCAGCTACACAATCAGTGAGGAAAAATTATCGTGAAATAGAGAAAGTTTTAGTATTTCTGTCAGAAAATGTAGACGATTCTCCACAGACAAGAGATGAAGCAAAATCACTGCTGATGGAAATATCGACGAGCACAGTAGTTCGGGACACAATACTTCAGAGATTAAACTGTGTAAATCAAACTTGCCAGAATCCAAAAGGAAATATTTCTGAAGTACCTAAAATTTTCCAGTCGTTAATTGAATTCATTCAGTTCGTGAGGGAAAATTTTGAAGTCTATGAAGAAGAAGCTAAAACATTAGTGTCTGAAAATGTTCAATACCATGGTCATGATTCCCGAAGAAAGAAAGTGCCCAAGAATAAACACCTAGATGAATGTAACAGTGAACATATAGAACTCAGTGCAAGGGATATATTTAGAACTCAGGTTCATTATGTGCTTTGTGATGCTTTAGTCACTCAGCTTTCAAGCAGAAAAAGTGCTTATGAAAATATGAGAAAATTTGAATTTTTTACAAAAAAATCAAGATCTGAAATTTTTGAAGGGGCAAAAGCATTGCAGGAATACTATAACAATGACCTTGACGACCAGTTTGCCGAAGAGTTTTTGCAATTCTCCTCAATGATGGGGGAGCATGCAACCATTCCCCAGATGCTGAAAACTTTGAAGGTAAACAATTTAGAAGCCACATTTCCAAACACTGAGACTGCACTTAGAATGTTCATGACATTACCGATTTTAAGTTGTACAAGTGAAAGATCATTTTCTTTGCTGAAAAAGACTTAAAAATCCCTTATGATCAACTATGCGACAAACGAAACTGGCATCATTAGCTCTGCTGTCTTTGGAGAGTGATGTGACACAGTCTTTAAATTATGATTCTCTAATACATGACTTTGCATCTAAAAAATGTAGAAGAAAAATATTCAACCCAACTGTTATGTCCTGATATAGGAGGTAAATTTTCAATTCTTTTTATTCATTCCTAAAAATAAAGAATAGTAACTAAGTTATTACAAATAAAAAGATCTGGTGCCCAAACACAGCACTTTGCCATCGTATTGTCAGTTTTGTTTGACACTGGACAATTTATACATTCATGTCATTATGTGCTCATTAGATTTTGGTAAAAATTGGGTAAATGTGTAGTTTAGCGTCCTAAATTATTTGGTCGGAAAAGTTGAAAAATTTCGAAAAAGTGTGACATACAGATTCTAAAATATGCAATTTAAGGGGAAATGGTGAAAAATTTTCATCGTTAGAATGAATATTAAAGATGTTTACCGAAAAACTTGAACTCCAAGTATGACGAGTCAGCAGATGCTGCAGGAGGCCTTAAACAACGCTGCGGCGTTGACATGTAGCTGTGCTCCGTTGAAAGGAAGGATCGCTGCAGCCAGGATATTCCCGGGCGGAATAGTACAACAGGAACCGGGTACACTGTTGTCAGGAAAGAATGTAGTGCTACGCTACAGAAAACAGTTAATTTCGGTGTCAGTTCTTGACATCGCAATCGGACAGTTTCTTGGTTTTTTCACATGGGATTCTTTGATGCTGAATGTATAAACTCATTTCTCCATGGAAGCTTTTTTTATTTAGTAATCAAACTTCCACATTGAGGTTTGCCATCTAACTTCCGTTGGAGAGAATGCGACACCTACTCTAACGCTTTTGTAGAAAAAAGGCATCTGCATACTTACTATTTCGTAACATGGAATTACATGCCAAAGAACGAAGACAATCTCTGCATGTTTCTTTAAAAAATTAGACAGAATTTATAAACTACATTCTTTAGCATAGCAGTATATTCTGTTACTCTTTCCTGACGAGAGCGTACCTGATTCGTGTTGTACTCTTCTGTCCATGAATTCCTCGCCGCAGCAAACTTTCCTTTCAACGGAGCAAAGCTTCAGGTCGTCGCCGCGGCATGTCTTTACTCATCCTACTTGGAGGTAAGTTTTTCAGTAAACATCTTTAATATGCATTTTTTTTTTAAATTTTACAACTTTTCTGACCAAATAATTTAGGACGCTGAAGTACACATTTACCAAAAATTGAACCGGTACTAGGTGTTCCTCTCAGCTTTTCAGATTATGAATATAATGCTGTTGTTTTTTTGTTTGTTTTTTTGTATAACTCAGACTTTTTCCCCATCAACACAAAATTTTATGTGTTGCAGTTTTCTGATATATTGATCATGATGTGCTGATTTGATCTTGGTAGAAACCGGGAAGCTGGAATTAGGAGTTCCCATAGCACTTTTTCAATTTTTTATGCAGTTTCACATCTCTATTTATGAGAAAGTCCAGTGGAGGTCACCATGGATTATTTTGTTTTGTTTTAGTTCACATTTTTTGTAGGATGCATTGTTCTCATGTTCTAAACGCAAGAATCAGTACATTGCAAGACCACAATATTCCCTAAAATTAAGATGTCCATCCATTTTGTCATAGATATATTGTTATATAGTTAGAATCTATGGGGTCATTAACACCACAAACAGCTAATCAACCAGTTGTCCACGCACAGCCATAGTTATATAAAAATAAAATGTATCTGCGTACACAGCTATTGAAACAGAAAACTTGCTGCAAACCATGATAACAATAGAATAAGATAATTTAAGGGAAAATTAATAAAACAAATTATTAGAACATTACAGGTTCTAATGAGGACAAAATAAGTACATTCCAATTGAATGTGCAGCAATGTGTGTAAAATGGACTTTTATGGCAAAATATAAAAATATTGGACTACGGACCTCATAAAAACAAGAGATTAATTAAAGAAAGTTTTTATATCCAGAAAAACAGATATATCAATGAACCTTCAAAAATTATAAATATCATTTTCAACAAGTTAATTCAAAAATACTGGACTTTACAAAATGTATAAGGAGATTATTTTTATTTAATTGGCAACTGAAAGAGGAACCTGGCAATAAAATTTAAATTATGTGTAAACAAAACTTCTAATACAGTTCGTGTACATTGAGAACAGGCCTTGATAAAATCTAGAGGCCAGAAATGTCTGTAAAAACAAAAGAACTCAGAAGATGTGAAAAATAATTAAGTTCTTCACTTGAAATAGAATTAAGTATATTAATCTAAGTAAAGCATTGAGTAAGTGTTTTAATTGCTGTATATAGGCCTAACATTTTTATTTTTTAATCTACATGCAAAAATTATCTGCAAACCTGTTAATGATTTGGAAACTATCAGCGTATGTACATACGCCTACATTCTGCTACTCTGCACACATTGACTATTATTTGGTCCTAGAGAATAACGAGGGGGGGGCGGAAATGTTTTGTGCCCTGGGCCTTGCATGTAGTAAATCGGGCCCTGCATCCACCCCATGTATATCAAGCTCGTGGAAGCAACTAACCGAAACCCGCTACTGTAAACACTATTTATGATATTATATACAATTTGAATATTTACGTACCATTCGTCCTGATGAAGATAGGTCAATACCCAGCGAAACCATGGTAGATTGAAAAAAATATATATATTTGTGACAAACCACGTTGTATTCTCTCAATATATATTTGCACTGTTTATCCGAAAGCTTTAAATGTCCGCAAGTGCCATTGTTGGTTTGCCCAATTCCGGTCGGGCAATTTTGACCTGTGTGATGCCCCTCATTCAGGAAGGCCCATGGAGCTGGACAGTGACCTGCTGCATGCAGCCGTTGAGGCAGATCCTCATCAAACCATTGATGAATTATCCGAACATCTTAATGCATCATGGTCTACTGTTCAAGAGCACCTGCAACAGATAGGGAAGGTCTATGGACAAGGAGTGTGGGTCCCACACTAACTTTTACCTGACAACAAAGCCCAGCGTTCCACCATCTGAAACTATTTGCTCAGCCGACAGGAAAAGGATCAATTTCTTTATCGAATTGTCACTGGAGATGAAAAGTTGGTTCTTTACGTGAACAACAAATGCAAAAGCCAGTAGCTTTCTCCAGGTCAAACACTAGTTCCTATGCAAAAAAAAAACCAGGCCTACAACCCAAAAAGGTTTTGCTCTGTGTTTACAGCTGGCATAGCTCTCTTGGAACCCGGGCAGACTGTAACGGCAAATTTCTATTGTCAACAACTGGACCATTTGAAACAAACTCTTACTGTAAAACATCCAGCACTGGTCAACAGAAAAGGCGTCGTCCTCTAGCATGATAACGGGTGACGGACCCAGCAGACAATCGTAGATTTTGGCTAGGAAGTTCTGCCCAATCCCCCTTATTCCCTGACATTGCACCATCCGATTACCATTTGTTAAGATCTCTGCAGAACTTTCTTAATAGGAAAATATTCCTTAATATTGATAATGTCAAAACCGGGCTCTCAGACTTTGCATCACAGCCGTCTTTTTATAAAGAAGGCATTGAAAATTTGGTTTCACGATGTGCAAGTGTGATCGATAATGATGGCAATTATATAATTGATTAAGAAATAAATTTCTTCTTTTACAAACAGTGTTTCTCTTCTTTTACAAAAATGACATTACTTTCCGGTCCTCCTCCCCTCAATAATTATCTTCGTTTATCCTCAAGAATCATGTGACGAAAATTTGAAGGAGATTGGATAAAAAATGTGTGTCTGAAGGGTACATGTATACCTTAAGAAGCATATTTGATAGGGAAAACAGATCTGACTGAATTTGTCTTTGAAAGTCACAGCTGCTTTTGGCAGATTTCACAGAACTAATGGGTTGTGAAAAAGCTGCGGAATGGCTGTGTATGAAATGAAATTATTTCTACTAAACATAATTACTTCAGAAGAGACTGGAGCCATTTAGCTACTGGAGAGATACATTACGTATGGGTGGTTCATGCAAAACTTGTGATCATATACATAACAAAAATGAGTAATGTGAAATATAATGTTATTAGTATGGTGCTGGCAAATACTTGGAGGTGGTTTCATCATGCTAAAAGAATGAGACAGGTGCTAACTAAAAGAATTCGTTTAGCTCACATGACAAGAAAGGAACGCTGAGGGAAATTTTCAGCAATGACTGAAAAAGATAATAAGTATGAAAGTACAAAAGCTCTTGTGTGATGAATTTTGGTGAGGCTCCAGTCGTGTGCCGAAATCGCTGTAAATGGAGACATTTGATCATCAACAGTAAGTAAAGTCTAACATCATCAGTAACTTTGATTTAACAGATGATATTAATCTTGCTTTGAGGAGCTAACTTCTGAATCTCAGAGAACAGTATGTATTAATGATATCTGATGCCTCAGAATGTACAGTAGGGTGGTCCACTTTGCAATGGGAAAAAAAAAGGTATTCAAATCATGGCTCCACATAGCGTAATTTTGTCCATTATGATGCACCAAATTTTAGCTCGATACATGGAAGTTTAGTGGTCGCCCAGAAGTTTACTTTTTGGTAGCTAACTCAAATTTCTCTTCTTTTCAGGTATAAACAACCATGTCGACATCTAGCTTGAGATCTGCCCCCACTAACTGGCTTCTTGGAAAGCCAATCTCTGCTTCTCTACAGCAAGACTTCCCCGTGGATTGGATGTGCTCCGGATGGTCCAGTTTTACCATTTAGAAGACGGCAAGAGCTTGTAAGTGAGTTACAAATTGACCTGTGAAGCAGTTGTGATTGTTTGGAAGCGTGCGAGGATTCCTACACAGCGGATTAATTCGTGTGTGAGAAAACTCTCAAAACTTTATGAACAATATTTAGCTGTGAAGAAGCACTGTACTCGTCAAGAAGAAAATGACCGTGTGCATGAGGATATGTTCAAAAGTGATCTAGAAGAATTGTTTGATGTTGCCGTGAAGAATGCTATAATGCAAATGAAAAACGACGAAGACCAGGTATTCCTCCAGAAACAAAAAGAATATGTCTTTTCATGTAGTATGAGTGGTGCTGACTTAAAAACAACAGAAAAAGAAATTAGGAAAAGACAGCGGGAGGAAAAAGATAGAAAGGCGACAGAGAAATATAAAGATAGAGAGAGCAAATGTCTTCCTGGGAAAACTGCAGAGCTTTCTTCATCATCTTCACATAGCTCCGAAAGCGAAGGCAAATATCAATCTGTAGCGTCCACATCTGCCGCACCTTCTACTCCATTCCCATCCAAATGACGTAAAAATATATTTACGTTACCAGAAGTCGTCGGAGCCCTGGATCGAGTCAATCTTCCGGATAGAGGAGCTGTATTCATTACTGGAGCCATTGCAGGGGCGCTTGGACATGATATTTCTGAAATCACCCTTTCCCAAAGCTCCATTAGGCGCTCTAGAAGATTAGAAAGGCAGAAAGCCGCAGCAGCTGAACAAAAGAAATCGTCTTTGGAGGGGCCTTTTCTTTTACATTGGGATGGCAAACTTTTTCCTGATATTGATGGATCCAAGGTGACAGTTGATCGCATTGCTATACTTTTCACTGGAAATGGCCAAGAACAGCTTTTGGGAATTCCCAAGATGGACAGAGGAACAAGGAAAGCTCAGGCACAAGCTTGCATTGAAGCAATCGAGAAATGGAATGTTAAGTCTGAAATCAAAGGACTTGTGTTTGATACGACAGCGAGTAGCACTGGGCTTCACACAGGAGCTTGCACAACAATTGAAAAAACCCTAGGCAGTGAACTCGTTTGGATTGCATGCCACCATCATGTTATGGATATTATGCTTTCCGCTGTTTTCTTATGTGTATTCGGTTCTACTGGAGGCCCAGAAACTGCACTCTTCAACTGCTTTCAGAAAGGGTGGCCAACGATTGATCAAAGTGCTTATGTGCAGCAGACATTGACCTCTTTCAGGATCCTATATTAAACAGATTACGACAAGAAATGCTGGAGTATTTACCAAGTGCATTGGAAAAACAGCAACCAAAAGATGATTATCAAGAACTTCTGCGCTTGTTTCTAGGTTAAGGAAGTGGCACGGAAACATTTCGAGCTCCTGGCCCTACACATCATGCTCGATGGCTGGCTAAAGGCATTTGCGCTCTAAAAATATGCCTCTTTCAAAATCAGTTTCAGTTAACACCTCGAGAGACAATAAATACAGTGAATTTGGCTATGTTTGTAAGCCTGGTTTATGTGAAGTATTGGAATGAAGCTCCACTTAGAATTAGAGCTCCATATAATGATATCCAGCTTCTAAGCCTCTTAAAACTTTACCCTAATAAAAAAATTGGCGAGAAAGCCTACAATGCTTTTGCCAGGCACCTTTGGTTTCTTGCTGAGCACTTGGTAGCCTTAGCTTTTTTTGATGATCGAGTGCCCAAGAAAACTAAAGAAAAAATGGTCAAGAATCTGAAACGTCCACAGCTGCCCGATTTTCCGCGACAGATAGCAATATCTGAGGGAAAATGTTGTAACTGAAAGGACTAGCTTCTTCTTCGATGTCCTTGTTGGAAGAAAAACTAAATCTAAAGCGTTTCTGAAAATGCAACCCGAACAGTGGAGAAATGATCCTGTTTTAATTGAACTTCGTGAATGTTGCTGTAAGATGAGGGTTGTGAATGACACTGCCGAGCGAAGCATCAGTTTGATTAAAAAATACAACCAGTCGCTTACCAAGGACGAAGAACAAAAGCAGTTCATTCTTCGACTGGTGGCAAATCATAGAAAACAGTTTCCTTCACCATCGAAGGCATCTCTTATGTCATAATTATTCAATTTTCGAAATTTTTCATTTTCAGTTATGTAGTACCCAAAAGTTAAATATTGGGCGACCCCTAAATATCGTTTTTTTGCAAAACCCTTTGGTGTACTTATCATTCACATACTATGGCATAAAATAAAAGTTGTGGAGAAAGAATATTTCAAACTTTTTTTTTTTTACATCTGCATAAAGTTTTCTAATTCAGTGGCTCTTGTGCATGCACTTCACAATCTTTTGAAGTTGGATGTACCACCCTGTCATTAGGGTGGTCCAAAAAAAAAAGTCATTTATGCAGTGTATATGCAAAACACATGGTCACATACGTCACCATGTGATCTGGGCAACTATTTAAGACCGCTGCTTGTCAGTAATCATTATTAGTGTTCATCACAATGGGAAAAACAAAGGATCTTTTGGAGTTCAATAAAAGACATATTGTGTGTGGGGGGTGCCCATCTGGCTAGAGCAATGATTTTGAAAACAGTAGAGCTGACTGGTTTTTCAAGAGGTGAGATATCCCAGGTCTTTACTCAATGGAAAAGAACCCACATTGCTAGTCTAACAAGGAACACCCCAGGGTTGAACAAACAAAACCGCACCAAACTTCTGTTATAAGTCATTTACATACCTCCGAATTCAATGGTGATACTTGGTTTTCTGTCGCAGTTGCTCACTACAGAGTTCCGTTGAGTCACCCGTCACTCACCGACTGCCACGCCAGTCGAGAGTGTGCAGGTGCTTGTATCACATGCCTTGTTTGTCTGTGTACATAGTGAGATGACAAAATGGTTCGACGATTAGTAATCAATCCACTTAATGTATTGAGGTTGGTTGAGCTGAAAGTACGACATAAGGTGTGCCATGAAGATGGTAGTGGTCTGGAAGATGAGTCGTTCGCATGTTTTCTTGCATTTGTGATTATGAACAAATATAAAAACCTGTTAGACACTGATAGTGTCGTAACGTTAGATTGCAGCTACGTTAATGGTGATGAAGGTAATGATGAGCTATGCATTGAAAGCAGTGATTGCGCTTCAAGTCCGAAGAGAGAAGATGGAAGAAGCCACAGTGAATATGAACTTTCTCCTGTAAAAACGGTCAAAGTGTCAAGTGTAGTCACAATGTTCGATGATAAAACATTAGACAATATTTTTGACGATTATTATGTCCAAGGGTATAACACATGAGAAGCTAATGAAGAGATACCCAAAACTAATATTAAAGTAGTGTTGGACTATGTAGCGAAGAAAAGGGAAGATGTAACCGTTTTTAAAGGAAATCGCACACTACAAGTAAATGCTGTTAAACAATATGCAATAGCCAAGTTTGATGAGGCAAGAGAACTGGGATGTAGCATTCATTACTGGCATTTACAACATTGGGCAATTGAAGCAGCCAGGAATATCAGGCGTGTGAACATCAAAGCTTCCGTACATTTCATTGATAATTTGAAACGAGACTTTGGAATAACGTCTCGCCACATAACTATGCTCCAAGCAAAGAATGATACCCAAGACGACAAAGAAGTAATAAAACAAGCAGACACATTCGTTACTGAACTTAATGAACATATTGAAACAGAAAATATTCAAATGGGATGTATCTGGAACTGTGATCAGAGCCAGTTTAACTACAAGATTTCATGCGAAAGAACATTGTCCAAAAAGGGAGAGAAAGATACCAAAGCGACGATGCAATCACTTCATAGCACAACACACATCTACACGACAGACGTTGCAATGTCTATGGATGGCCATTTAGTAAACAAACTTTATATATGCTTCCAAAAACGAAATGGAACATTTGGACCTCATGTGGCAAGAGAAATCGAACAAAAGTGTCCATCAAACATTTTCGTGGAAGCCAGTGTGAGCGGAAAGATGACTAAAGGACATCTCAGACCTTGTTTGCATCAGTTTTGAATATGCATCTGTCTGACAAGTCACTCGTACTTTGTGATTCCTGGTCTGGGCACATGGATGAACAAATAATTCAGGAGACCTCCGGGGGGGGGAACAAGTTCATTTAAAAATCATTCCACCAAAAACTACGAAATATGTTCAACCCCTCTATGTTTATTTTTTCAGACAATATAAAATTTACGCAAAGAGGATTTTCCAGACTACATAAGACCTACGATCCAACATGCCACTGCCATAATTACATGACAGAGTATTCCTTCTGTGATCTACAATCAACTGTCTGCGGAGTTCTATAGACTGATGCTTCGTTACACATGGCAGAAAGCTGACTACCATTGTGGTGAACCTGTGCAGAATTTCAAAAGTGTCGTTGACGTGGCTTTCAACACTGTTCTTTGTGCGTGTGCCTTCTGTGGGTGTACCGATGTTGCATTTATTAATTGTGCATTTTGCAGCAATGGTTATTGCTTTGATCATTTTATAGACAGCCCTCACATGCATTTATCTTTTGACACTTGCACACTCTGACCCTTCATTATGAAGTTACAGACATCAAGTCCTATGTACGTGATAATTATTTTTGTGCAGATACACTCTTTATGCTTCGATGTGGCACCTGTTTTTAGAGACCTCTACTAGTCAACTACAGTGTTTTACAGAAAAACGAATATCACCACTGGATTCAGAAGTACATAAATAACTTATAACGGAAGTTTGGCGCGGTTTTGTTTGTTCGACATCGGGTGTGTTCCTTGCAGAGGCATAAATGTGGCACGACAACAATCTGTTAGAAATGAAATTGCTGTTGTCTGAGAAGGCTTGTACAGATAAATGAGATTTCTGTGTGTAGCAGTTGACCAAAGCATTCAATGAAGATTATTCCTGACTCACATCTCAGCAAACTATGCACAGGAAATTGAAAAGGATTGGTATTGGCAGTCTCATGACTATATGGAAACAACTGATTTCTATGAAGAACTGGAAAGTTCATCTACAGTGGTGTCAGAAACTCTGTGGCTGGACAGTTACAGTACACCTTGTTCTGTACTGACACTAGACAGAGTTTGGCAGGAGTGCCATGAAGCAATGAACCCAGCTTGCCGTGTAAACACAACTCAGGGTTCTGTAGGTGGTGCCATGGTGTGGGGCACACTCTGTTGGTATGGAATGGGTCCCTTGTTATTGCTGGAAGATTGGGTGTCCTCCAAGGTTTATCTGAATGCTGTTGCCGAGTAAGTCCATCGTGCAATGTTGATTTTTTATCTAGCAAGTGATGACTGTCTCATGGATGACAAAGCTACTGTTAAAATATATATATATATCTAGGAGCAAAGGCAAAGTCCTCTTCTGTCAAATCAGCATCAATTAAAGAACTCTCTACGTAGTGAATGCCTGGTATGCTGTAGACTTGGATGCACTCCAACACCCTGTGAAATCTATGACAAACTTCATATGTGGTGTAATTTCAGGCTGAAGGAGTTCTAACCTAGTATTGAATAAAAGTTTCTAATTCAATAGTTATCATGGCTGACACTTCCGCTGTTCCACTTTGGTCCAATACTAAAAAGTTGGCTCCCTTCCAAAATCGGTATGCTCTGAGGTTTAGGGAAAGTTTGGAAATTTTATTTTCCAAAAATTGCAACTCTGAGCTCCCCATTTTCGTTCCTTACATCTGGAAATCCCTCATTGCATCACGTCACCCGAAGTTACCATTACAAAACTTACCTGTCCAATCTGGCAACATAAACCAATCGTAGTTGCACTGATGAAGGCCATAGTAATGGCTGAAATATATTTGCATTAAACTTTTATAAGTATCTTAGCGTGTTCTACACTACCTTCTTAATTTGTTTGTTTGTTTGTTACGTGCATTGCCTACCACTCATTTATGAGTTTCCATTATTGAAGAGGGAGATTACACTATACCCATTCCATTCGTGATTATAATAAACTGCAAGTTTTCATTTTTTTGTTCTAGGCTTCGTGATTTTGTTCCATACTAAGCACATTCATAGTGTTTGATATTTATTGTCATAGCTGTACAAAAGACAAGTTTGAAATATTTCCAAATGTTCATCTATTCGAATGAGATTCTTGATATACCTCATATCAGATAACTACGATTATTATGTGTACAGAACAAAACAAGTGATCATCATAACACTGAATGACAACAACTATGGCCTTTTGAAAGAAGAAATACACAACAATTTTTTTAACACAGTGTATGAAGCCCACTTGAAAAATCTTATATTTTTTTACCAACCACAACTTCAGAAGAAAGCTCTCCATACTGGCTTGAGACATCTGACCTCCAGAACAATGACAAAGAAGGAAGTGTTTTGTAATTCCAAAGTTTGTATCAGCATAGTTTTTGATATATAATTGATTTTTTTTTTGGTGGGGGAGGGGGTGATTTCCATAACCTTTATAGTTCTGAGTGTCTTGAGTAGCATTATATTGAAACTTAAGATGCCCTTTTTGTAGTGTATGGATGTGTGTGTACATATATATATATAATTTTTTTCCTCACCAAAATGTGAACATGTGCTAATTTTGTCACCGTGGTTTCAAATAAATTAACATTTTTTTTTGCTGTGGAGCACTTACATTCTAAAACTCCTACACTTTTTTGGGCAACTATTTTAGTCATTAACATAAGTTGTTAGGGCTACTAATTTTACTATTAGTGGCTACTAAATCAACTATTTTCTTGGGTGTGATAGGCTGGTGGCCTTGGTAGTTGTTTGTCTTCCCAGGGGCAAGAATTTTTTTGCCTCTGTTGGCATTTTGTTACCCCCCCCCCCCAAAAAAAAAATTTTTCCATGCAAGATAATTCCACAGTATGATAAATGGTTGCAACATCTCTTACTTAGCAAAATAAGTGTTAAAAATTAACATTTGTGGGGATATTTTCCTGTATTACATAACACATGGCAACTCTATTATAGGTATTAAAGTATATATTTCCTTGGCAAATATGTTACAGCAGAAACCTACGTTCACTGGGTCTTCGTTGAAATGAGAGAGAGTTTATCTATGCTGGTCCTTAAAAAAGCCATGGGTAACGGCTCTCAATTTCTACATTCCTTGCAACGTGTTCCAATGTGGTTTTGGTGTGTTAATTGAAGTGCTTGCCAAAAATTTTGCAAAATAGTTCCATTTTGTATTATAGATTTAACCCAACACTGATGACATTCCCCCTTAAAAAAGTTTTTAGTACATATTCTATGTTGTATTTATTCAATATACACAGTCATATCAGAATAATATGGCCATCTACCTAATAATAGGAATAACCATCCTTGGCCCAGATGACAGTGGCTAGATGGCGTGGCATGGGCGCAATGAGGCCCTGGAAGGTTGCCCAAAGCACACGTGCTCATTCAGACTGCAGCAGAGCATGGAGATGACGTGGTTGTGGGTCAGCACGTCGAACCTGTCGATTTAAATAGTCCCACAAGTGCTCTATGACCAAGGGAGACATCGCTGTCATGTTCCTGGGACCAGTTACGCATCCCCTTAGTGACATAGCATTGTCCTGTTGGTTGACACCATTGCCACCAGGGTAAATGTCCAACATGAAGGGATGCATGTGGTCAGCAAGGATGGACAGATAGCCATTGGCATTCAGGGACCCATCCAGTGGTACCAGCAGTCCCAGGTCATACCGGGGAAAACATGCCCCAGACATGCTCATTGCCACCGCTGGCGTGTCATGGTGGTGGTTCTTGTGTGTCTGATACCATATCCTCTATTGCCTATCACTTCTATGGAGTAGAAACCTCGATTAATCGGAGAAGGCAACCTTTTCCCACTGTCCCATGCGAACTGCAGGCATAGTTGTCCATGGACCTGGGTTAATATGGGCGCTTTGAAGCAGCGTCGATTCCAGAGACCCATGCAACAATAGGGTTCACTCTACTGCTATTGAGAGACACGTACCTGGGTGCCCCAGTGTTCATTTGTGGGGTCAATTGCTGTACTATTGCACATTGATTGCCCATTACCAATCGACGGAGGCGACATTCTCCTCTGGGGTTCCACAGTCGTGAGGTACTCTGTGTGCCAGTGGTCCATTGTTGGTACACCTCGCGAATAGCCCACAAAGTTTGCTGTTTCTGAGATGTAGCCGATGATTATTCCTTTTTGAATGCCCATCAAGCTCATGTGATGCACTATGGCTCCTCTGTCCTGGCCGGTTGCTTGTCATGGGCACTCTGATTTTGGGTGTGGTCATATTTTGATATGACTGTATACATATTACTGTGAACCGTGGATGGAAACATGACGACCTTCAACAAGATTTTTTCATGAACTTAACGTCATTTTTAATGTTTGCTGTCATAGGGCTGTTTGTAACTTGATAAGCAGTATCAACTTTTTAAACTGTAATTGTGAAATTATCTTTAGTTCTGTTATTCTTTCAAGACATTCACTCAGAGAACTCCCACCAGTAAATTTAACCGAATGTTCATTTTATATGGAAAAAGTCTGCGATAGGCTTAGCTTTCCTCCTAGGCAGGGACGAGCAGAGGACTTGCTCCACGATATACAGTGAAATATATTATTTTTAGTATAAAGAGAAAAACACAAAGCTTTGTGTTGTAACAAGAACATATGTTTGCATTTATAAATTCCAGCACACCGATGATTTTGGATGAGTAGTTTTTACTGAACAATAGAGAAGTTGGGGTGCCATTTAAATAAAATGTATGCCAAAAATAGTGAGTGCTATCGTTTTCTGAAGAAAGTGATCGGCATATAAATTTCTTATTTTCTCTAGTTGGGGGGGGGGGGAAGGCTAAAAAAGTTAGGGGTGGGCTGAAGTTTACGTGTGTCACATCGTTCCCCAGTGAGACTCAAGGAACAGAATTTATTGAACATTATCTTGTTCTATAGGATATTATTATTGCTACCACATAAATAATTATACCAATCTAGGTTGAAACTGAGTCAATTTATGTGACCTGGTACACTTCACAGCATAACGACATTAAAATCTACGACTTTGTCATTGCATGTTCAGAAAACTGTTTTGCTTTGAGAAGGGTTTTTTTAAACTGAAATGGAACACCAAAAACAAATTTCAATTATTTTTATTTTGTAATGTTTACATGCCACAGAAATAAATAAAATGATACATAATGCATATGATTTTCTTTGATGCTACAATAAAAAGGAGAGAGAAAACTACTTTCAATTTAGGTAACACAAAAGCATAACGCTTTTTTGCAATGAAATTAATTCTTAAATTTCACCTGCTGGGTTACAACAAAATGAATGATTTGCAACTTAAACCCATTTAGACTAGGTTCTAGTCACAGACACACTCATAGCTGCTCAGATCAATACCATCCACAAAAATCTTTTTGTTTGTTTCCTTACATTGTCTAGTGTATTTATTCATTTAGCATTTGAAATCCCCTTGTACATTACACTGAATGTTTCTCTTAGAAAACACAGCAGTTCACCAAGCAATTATTTTATATGAGTAAATATAAGGCAGTCTTTCTTGTTTCTAATAACTCAAGTCTGCAAGATTAAATGGGACTCTTGAGGAAGCTGCTTTCTATTAAATCAAAGCCTGAGGGTTCCTTAGCAGTAGTATTGAAAAGTTTTTAAGTAATGACATAAAGGTAAGCAGTAAAAAATGAAAAGTTTTAAACGCTATCTCTGCATTTTCGGATTGAGTATTTGATCTGTATGTTGCATTACAGTTCCATCATGAAGTGTTAAAAACAGATTTGCAGCTTCTATTGACGAGAAGAATGTTCAAAGGTACTTTTGTTTTGATAACTAGATTAACACACAAACTTTTTTTGAAGCTGTAGGCAGAAGTTTTGCTACTCAAACTGACATGACTTAAAAAGGCCTGGTGACCAATTAAATTCCTTCTTCTTTCATGATGAGATCAGCAACAGCTTTGATACCTTCCCAGTTCTCTTCTGCTGTTGGTAGAATTTGAGTGTTCGAAAGCATGAAGCCCTGTCGACCAGTGTCGCGAAGTTCCAAGGCAAAGCTATACTTAACATTAGCTTTATCGTGGACCCAGTCAGTCGAAGAACCTGTGGCAGGATCTGAAAGCACAACAAAGATGTTGGTGTAAATCATGCACATAAGTATACGCCAATTTTCCGGGGTTTTTAATATACTGTAAGAAATAAATGATGTCAGTTCATAACAATAATGTTCAGCAAAGTTGCCTGTAGTTCTCCAACTTTTAAGAAAGTTTCTAATAACAGAAACTTCAGCATTTCGCTTTTTTACTTTTCCTGGCCTTGTAGAGATGAACTTGCTTATGCACGAGAGGCATTGCAGGACTGTACCAATCTAGGTTCAATTGCCATACAAAGTGAAGGAATCCTCCTGGGGGGATCGGGCTACCAGATCACGTTTAAGGAAGAAAATATTAAAACTAGCAGAGTGGATATTTTTCTGTTTATTATTATTTTCCTGAATGCGTTTATAGTAAATTTATTCTGTAGGACTTTCAATAATGTTTAAGAAAAGATGAAATGTACTACTTATTAATATTATTTCACGAAATCGCTGGGTTCGAATCTCGGTGAGGCATGGATGTTGTGTTTGCCTTACTGCTCTGGCTTTTCCTGGAACCAGTGGCCCTAAATTAAGGACGGGTGATTGTTTATAGCTCACGGTGGTAGTTCCCCTCTCCCCGTACGACACTTATGTTTATAAAAAAACACCACCTGAAAGGAGTCGAGCTATGACTGTTTTTTACAGGATATGCTAATGCATTATCGCAGAAAAGATTCGCATTTCGACGTCATAGACCGGAAACCGGCTGTTTTGCTGTTATAAGTGCCACGTAGCTCGGTCGGTATGTCAGTGCTTGGTCAGCAGTGCGGGGAGTGCCGGTCGTATTGGGCAAGAGTGTATGGAGAATGGCACGAAGAGAAGGTTCCGGACATCGTACACAGACAACACCGAGAGACAACCGACATCTCCTGATGATGTCTTTTAGTGCCCGTCCTGCATCATCAACAGCAGTGACCAACTGTAACAACACGTCGCTGGTTATTACAGTTCGGACTGCAGGCTCGTCGACCTCTTGGGCTACCTTTGACACCGCAGCAACGGGCTTCCATGCTGCATCGGACAAAGGTAGTGGCGTGACAAATGGCACAATATCGTGTTCTCGGACGAAACGTGCTTCTGTGTCCGCCGAGGAAAGAGGCGTCAGGAAGAGTTTGTTAGCACGAGGCATTATGGCCTTGGGGTTGCTAGCAGGTACAAAAAGCAGTTTACCTCTTGTGAGAGTCCGTGCATACCATCATAACGAGTGCCAGTTACGTCAATGACATTTTACGGCCGGTCGCCCTTCCGTTTTTAGGGATAACAACGTTCTACTTCTGTCTTGGCCAGCTGGATTTATCACCAATAGAAAATCTGTGAAACATGTTCAAACGACAGGTGCCACGATACGACCGTCCACCTGCAACTTTGGATGCTGGTCAATACAGCCTTGATAACTATTTCACAGGACACCAGCGCGTACAGCAGGTGATACAAGCCAGAGGTGGCCTCACCGAGATGCTAATTATTTGTTCTGTATTGCCTAACGAACACATTCTGTAAAAATCAAAGTCATAGCTAGACTCCTTTAAGGTGTTTTTTTATGAACATTAGTGTATTTCACCAATACTTCTAAGGCCTCAAGAACCTTGAATTCGGCAGCAGCAAAGAGTGCCATGCCTATTAAAAGTTAAATCGTTATTTCAAGTGCTGCAAGTCACACATAGCCAGTTCCACAAACATTTCTATCACTGCTCAAATTAAACACATACCTGAAGTAACCAGTATGATACAAAACAAAGTACATTTAAGAAAAATAACTGATAACACATGCTAAAGAGAAGGTGCATTTATTGACTGCATGTGTATCTCATTCAGAACACAGCTAAGAATATGATTTAAATTACAAAAGATGACAAACAATCCAAACTACAAGTGGCATTCCTGTCGCACCCTTTTCGCTCGTGCACCACCAAAAACACTAACTTGTACACAGGATTCACTGCCAGAATACGTAGCTTTTACACATCCTAGTAAATTTTAATTAATCCCATAATTTTTCAAGACTTTCTAGGAGAGCACCTTGTTTGATTTATCGTAAGCCTTCTCCAAATCCACAAATGAAGAAAATACTTTAACACCGACAGATGCATATTTGCCACCCAAAACGCATAAAGCAAAACTTTGGTTAGTACAGCTCATATCAGGCATAAAAACCACTCTTTTTACATAGCACACTTTCTCTGATGCCAATTACATTGCTGGACAATTGCTAAGGACGGATCATAAACGGCTATATAGCGCATAAAAAAGTAAGTGTGGTTGGATGCCAAGTGAAATAAAATAATGTCAGAATGCCAGGACATTACAAGAAAGACAATTTATTGTGTTCTGAAATCCAGAAGGCTTTGGCACGTGTTCAAGGGACAAACAGGCCATTTTGTGCAGAATACGTAAACGTGAAGAAAATGCAATTACCGACCGCAGGTGTTCCAGCGTAAGATGTCAGTACGGGATATGGCCACCATGGAGGGCGATGCAAGATTCCACATGTCGTGTCATGCTTTGCACTACATTATCAAGCAGCTGTTGGGGTAATTTATCCCATTCCTCTGTCAGTGCACGGATGAGGATGTCTTTGTTTATTGGAGGGCATTGGCGACCAGCAAGACTCCTCTCCAAAGCATCCCACACATTTTCAATGGGATTCAGATCTGGAGAACGTGCTGGCCATACGAGGCGTTGAATATCCTCGCTCTCAAGACACTCCTGAACAGCGACTGTTCGATGGCATGTTGCGTTGTCGTCCATGAAAATGAATCTATCACCGACAGCACCACGGAACATGCGAACATGAGGTAGCAGAACATCATTAATGTATCGTTGGCCAGTCATAGTCCCAGTTGGAAGCACATAGAGGGACGTACGGCCATTGATCATGATGCCAGCCCATACCATGACACTACATGTCGGATATAGGTCCCTTTCCTGGACAATATGCAGTACCACTATCACGCCAGATCAGTTGTCGTCGACAATCAGACGATATCTACTCTCATCTGAGAAGAGGACAGCAGACCAGTCGTTATAAGTCCAATTGCGATGTTTATGGCACCATTGCAAACGGGAGGTACGGTGACGTCTGGACAATGGGATGCACACAACAGGACGGCGGGCGTATAGTCCTCCTTCATGCAAACGTCTGGAGACAGTTTTTCGGGAGATCCGCTTGCCAGTAGCAGCCATAAACTGATTTGCTACCTCACTAGCTGTGCTGCGCCGGTGTCTTTTTGTTGATAGCACTATGTACCGATCTTCTGCAGGTGTCGTACTGCGAACACGACCTCCCCCGTGACGTTTGCTACACTCTCCATTTGTTTGAAATGATTTCCAAAGCCTTGAAACAACACTGTGGCTGACGTCGCACTCCCTGGCAACATCTGTTATTTTTTGCCCTTCTTCAATCTTGCCAATAATACGGCCACGCGTAAAATCATCTAGGTGATGTCGGGAAGACATACTGAAACTTGCAAGTTCGTCAATCGATTCTTTCCCTTTCAACTTTGCGTTTGAACAACAACGGTCAATACGCGTCAAATCCTTTATATCTCTTATCAGCGCTATGACGTCACGAACAAGTTCGGCAATCCAAAATTTGCATACGCACAACACGTCTTACTGTATTCCGCACTTATGCTAATTTCCACATTTTCTTGCTATTGTCATCCGTCCTTAGCAATTGTCCGGCAGTGTATAATCTCATGGAACACTCAGTAAACTGATATCATGATATGTCATATATTCGGCCCGCTCCCGTTTGCCTTTACACAAAGTATCAATGATTGCAACCCTCCATCCTGAAGAACCATTTTTAGTTGCAAACATACTCGTCAAATCCCAGCTAACTAATCAATAACACAATCATCACAATACACTTCAGCGTCTGTTATGTCATTCGTTGTTAGCGACTTTTTAGATTCTGTAGCTTCACAAACCTCTTCTCTAGATATCTCTGCGTTGTCAACGTCTGTTTCTACTATGCGATCATCTAATGATTTAGCCGCCCCGGTGGCGCAGTGGTCTAAGCGATGGCCTCTGATCATTCGTCCGTAAGGGGTCCGGGTTCGAATCCCGGTGAGGCATGGATGTTGTGTTTGTCTTACGGCACTGGCTCTCTCCCTTCCCTGGAACCAGTGACCCTAAATTAGGGACGGGCGACTGCTTATAGCCCATTGAGTTGCTCACGGTGGTCGTTAAACCTCCAATCAAAAAAAAAAAAATCTAATGATTTACAGAAATATTCATTTCATAATTTGACTCACTTAGATTACCAAATTATCTTTTCATTCCTTCTCACATAATTCAAACTTTCACTTTACATGTGTGTGACTTGCTCCACAAGGAGGAACTTTCGTTTTCACAACAACAAAAAAGCTACAAAACTCTCAGCCGCCCGTATGGTCAGAGGGCAGGGCTACCAGCTAATTTTTTTTAGTTTGTTTCGGAATTCGACTACCAACATTAATAACTCTTATAATAATAAGCACCTGTCCCTTATGTAGAACCACTGGCTCCAGGGAAGGGACAGAGCCAGCCAGCGCCATCAAACAAATACACCCATGCTTCATTCGGGACTCGAACCCTGGCTTATGATGATTCGTTCATGAAGGGTTCGAATCCCGGTGAGGCATGGATGTTGTCTTTGTCTTACGGCACTGGCTCTCTCCCTTCTCTGGAACCAGTGGCTCTAATTAGGAACGGGCGACTGCTTATAGCCCATTGAGTTGCTCACGGTGGTCGTTAAACCTCCAATAATAAAAAAAAATGCCTCAGCGCGTAGAGCAGGTAATATAAGCCAGATGTGGCATGTATGACACCCAGATGCTAATTATTTGTTCTGTACTGCCTAATGAACATATCCAGTGAAAATCAAAGTCGTATCTCGACTCCTTTCAGGTGTTCTGTTTTTTATGAATATAAGTATAGTTCGTTAATTTACTGAAAATGGCTCGTGAATTTCTGGATTTTTTTTTTTTCAGTGTAGGATGCAACATATCTAAATTACTGAAATGTGGCATTTGTTTTATTACAAGGATATGAGAGCTCAAACATTTGATACTGTACATGATAGGTTGTGATTTAAAATGTTAGAAGAATTTCGTTTCCTTAATTTTAAAGAAGGAAGATTATACCGGATTCTCGGGTTTGGAATAGTTTGACAGAAAATGAAAAAAATTCAGCGTAAAAAAAAAAAAAGGAATGCATTTACGCTCCTAGTAGAGAAACTTCACATTATTAAAAATACACAATCTACATAGGGAATGGAATCGGTGGAATATATCCAAGGCAAAAGTGATTTTTTCAAGTCGATTGACTGGAGGGAAACATGGTATAACTTTACGACCTCGAACAGGAAGCTGTGCGTTGTTTCAAGAAAAAGTGTGCGCAAAATATTCTACCAAGAAAGGATTTTTAGAACTCAAGAAAATCTTTTACATAAATACAAGTATACGCCCCTGGTGGCAGAATTGTAATTATGCGCAATATATTCATTACGTTAGCTTTGCGGTGGAAGAATAATTTTTCAAATGCAACTTCTGGAAGCAGAAATATATAAAAAAATGTACCTAGCGGAAAGATGATTAAATTCGCAGTCTTTAGTACAAGAAGGATTTTTCGAAGCGAGAGAAAGTCGCCACCGAAAATTCACATAACGCCACTTATTATTTGGCTTGTACTCTTGGATTCTCCATAGTGCACAAAACATGTGACAAATAACTGAATGTAATTTGAATAACACGCTTTTACGTTAAGGAAAAGCACTGTCAACCTAACTTAGATCTTGATCACCTGTAAACAATCGGAGCAAGACTAGTTGTCAGATTTGAATTTCCAAGTTCATCGTTATGGTTGTTGCTAAATGATAGGAATAAAATAAAAACCGTTAGAAGATTCTAAACTTTTTTTTTTTTGTTGCTAAATGATAGAAATAAAATAAAAACCGTTAGAAGATTCTAAACTTTTTTTTCTTTTTGACGAGAGTGTGATTCAAACCCACATCTTCCTAGTCCATTTGACTCGTAAATTTACGTCACAGAGTAAGATATTTCAGTGCTCTCACGAAAACCCTACTAAAACTTGGTTTGGGGAAAGGGGCTAATTATTACTTTCGTGGCTCCATGGAAATGTCGGCACTGCACACGTTATTAAAAATAAAATATGTTGACAAAAGGTTTTGGGATTCAATAGAATCTTCTGTAAATGAAAACATTCCATATGTTTTTGCATCGACAAGTAAGAAATTATTCTCCATAAATTTCTTCCTGAAAAGTGAACTTTTAATAAGTAACTCCTCATTGCTTAGCTACAGGGATTTATCAAAACAATGGAAACACCGACCGCAGCACAAGCAATGTGCTGTATGCAAATCACAGGACGACGTCGGCCATCGCGTAGCAGTACCACAGTCGCTGGTGAAACAGCTCTTGTGCAGTAATTGTCGACAATGACTTTTTTTTTTTTTTGATTCGAGGTTTAACGACCACCGTGAGCAACTCAATGGGCTATAAGCAGTCGCCCGTCCCTAATTTAGGGTCACTGGTTCCAGGGAAGGGAGAGAGCCAGTGCCGTAAGACAAACACAACATCCATGCCTCACCGGGAGTCGAACCCGGGCCCCTTTCTGACGAATGATCAGAGGCCATCGCCTTAGACCACTGCGCCACCGGGGCGGCAACAATGACTTCAAGAAAGGGCATGATCATTGGTGTGCGCCTTGCAGGACTTCAATAACTAGAACGGCAGAAACAGTATCAAAGATTATGACTACCTATAAAAAAAGTATACGCCGTTGCATCCAAATGTGCAAATTGTGAACGCCATGCGAAGGTGTCACATAGGGATCGGCGAACGTTGGCACGGACTATTCAACGGAAGCACAAGACCACGGCACCGCAAATAGCAGCAGAGCTGAACACCAGTCGGAAAGATCCCATTTCCGTCATAACAGTTCGTCGGGAATTCCATCGTACCGGTTTATACGGCCGTACTGCAATCCACAAAACGTGTAAGGTCGTGCAAAGCACATAAAAACTGGGATGCTGAACATTGGTAATGTGTTATCTGGTCTGATGAATAGTGCTTCCCAGCACTGGCAGAAGCGTACCACCCCGACTGTGGAGGTGGGCGACATTCCTTAGGACCATTGGTTACTCCTCAGACTGTTGTCACATCTGTAACGTACGAATCCATTCTTGGGGACCATCTGCATGCTATGTTCCCTGGTTTCCAGCAGCTAATTCAACCGTGCATTGTGCGAAACGCGTCAAGTTGGGGTTTGCAGAGCATGAGGCACAGCAGCTACCCTAGCCACTTCAATATCACTGAACACTTATGGAAATATCTGGAGCGAAATGGCAGGTGATACTTTCCGCCTCCAACGTCACTGGCACACATTTTACCGAAAGAATGGTCCCGAATTCCATGTGTGTGTGGTTTGTATTCAGGGTACTTTAAAACTCCACGTACAAACTTTGAAGGGTGGTCGAGAACAGCAAAAGGAACCATAGTCACATAGAAAAGCCTTACCGGAAACTGCACCCGACGGTGATAGGTGGCGCTACGCGCCAGCATTGCAGGTGGGCAATTGGGGCTGCCTCATTCAAGCGTTCGACGTCGTACGAAGAACATGCATCGTTTTACGAACACGGAAATGGCGGACATGCATCTCGTGTATGGGTTAGCTGACGGTAATGGACCGCGACAGGTACCGCATCACCAAATGTTTGCACATTTGCATGACTATGATTCATTCAGGGGTAAGGGGCATGATCGGCGCGAACTCGAAGAGGAGTTGTTGCATGATGCGATGGACGAGAATCCCGATATGGCGCGTTTTGAACGCTGAGTCCTTACATCCATTTCATGTGCAATGGGTTCAGTTACTGCAGGCCGCAGATTATCTTCGACGTGTGGAATTCGCGCAGTGGTTTCTGCAAAAAAGTACCGTAGACCTGGAATTTCCAACTTTTGTTCTGTTCACGGATAAAGCTGCATTTACTCGTGAAGGAGTCTTCAATCAACACAATGCTCAGGTGTGGGCCCATGTGGGCCCACATGCTGCACAGCAACGCTTCGCCGTTAATGCATGAGCAGGTAGCGTCGCTGATGGCTGTTTAGTCGGCCCATACCTGTTACCACCCCGACTTGACTCCCAGAAGTATCGGACCTTTCTGGAGGAAGTGCTGCCGGAGCTACTGAACACTGTTCCAAGACTGCGTTGAAAGATGTGTTGTTGTTTTTTGGATTGGAGGTTTAACGACCACCGTAAGCAACTCAATGGGCTATAAGCAGTCGCCCGTCCCTAATTTAGGGTCACTGGTTTCAGGGAAGGGAGAGAGCCAGTGCCGTAAGACAAACACAAAATCCATGCCTCACGGGATTCGAACTCAGACCTTTCGGACGAATGATCAGAGGCCATCGCTTAGACCACTGCGCCACCGGGGCGGCAAAGATGTGGTTCTAACCCATTTTGGCATTACTGTGCGTAAGTATTGGACCGGTCCTTTAGGACCCGTCCAATGCCCCCCCCATGTTCACCTGATTTAACTAGCATTGATCTCTTTCTGTGGGGGACGTACTAAACGCCCGTTGACTCGGAAATGGACTGATGGTCGGAACTTTGAGCACCTGTTGTGAAAGCGGGTGTCCAACTACTGTTGAGTTACGCTTAGTGAAGTTGTTTCCACTACTTACTGTCATGTGTTTCTTTGGGTGCCGTTTCCGGTCATGCTTTCCTATGTTACTTTGAGGGGAGGTAGAGAACAGCAAAAGGAACCAAAGTTTGTACGTGAAGGTTTGGAGCACCCTGTATATTAATTCCAAGTCGGCCGCCCCGGTGGCGCAGTGGTCTAAGCGATGGCCTCTGATCATTCGTCCGAACGGGGTCCGGGTTCGAATCCCGGTGAGGCATGGATGTTATGTTTGTCTTACGGCACTGGTTCTCTCCCTTCCCTGGAACCAGTGACCCTAAATTAGGGACGGGCGACTGCTTATAGCCCATTGAGTTGCTCACGATGGTCGTTAAACCTCCAATAAAAAAAATCCAAGTCGAATTGCTTCTGTTCTGAAAGCCTGAGGTGGGCCTACAACTTATTAATAAAAATTTCTCCACACTGTTTCCATTATTTTGATAAACTGCTGTACATTTTGATCAGAAATCTCCGGGAATAATAGAGCTACCTGTTGTCATACAACCTTTGTGACAGATGATATAACTGTTTGTTTTTCTTTATTAAATGTCATTTCAAAGGTTATACTGGCCTTGACTGTACGTGTTTTCTACATTTATAAACGCTCTGTGCACGGTTATTGCCATTTACCTGTGGAAGTGATCATGCAAACCGTTGCAGCGCAGTCTGAGGGAAACTTGTTCAGTAAAAAGTGTGGTATCTGTTAGTTAGATTTGTATAAAAATTTACCACAATAGTTAAAGAAGAAAGGGAATACTTACAAATAGTGTTGGCAATGGTCCCGTACCGATAATTCATTCCATGTTTCCTTTGTATAGCTGTAGCTGCTAATCTGAGAGCATTCATCTGTAAATTTTGAAAACAATCAGTTATGAAGAGGATCTTTAAAAAAACATGAATCATAACAAGAATATCTATATGAAACTTGGATATCCGCATGACAGACAACGAACGCCTACCCTCTGGTCACCTGATTATAAAGTTACCTTCTCACTATTAGTCGTGGGTAACACCTGAACGGTGTTGTGTTCAATATTTATTTCTGGTTCTCTCCTCAACCCGAAGGTTGGTGAGTGCCCGTTTTCTTCCACTTCGCAGTACGAAGTGGACTTTACAGGGAACCATCTACTCATTCGCGTTTCCAACCACGGGGAGTCTGCGGTAAAACTGCAGACTAGATGGCCGGCAGGACCGAGATTAGCACACCGGTCAGAGACGTCCGCCTTCCACACAGCTCGTTAACCAACTGCGCCATGCCGGTGGTATCCTTCGATTTAATAGTCCTAAATTAACGATAGGGGAAGTCTTCGATCTCCCTGCCAAATACAGCATCTGCATCATTTTTTTTTATTTCTTTAAATTGTGGATTTAACGACCACCGTGAGCAACTCAACGGGCTATATGCAATCGCCCGTTCCTAATTTAGGGCCACTGGTTCCAGGAGAGAGCCAGTGCCGGAAGATAAATACAACATAGATGCCTCATCGGAATCCGTACCCACCTCGGATGAATGGTAAGAAGCCGCCGCGGCAGCTGCATCAATTCCACAAGGAATATCAGCCATCTTTATAAAGAATTGTAGTATAGTTAATTCCACATGTCATCCCGTAAGCGAACTACACTAAAGCAGCAAATTATTAGTAAAACCTACCAAATTAACGTGCTGAGCCACCCTTGACTTGATGTGGTGCTGATTTCGTTCTACAGAGTGTCCAAAAAATAACTTGCACTGAAAATTAACACCAAGTTAAACTGGTTCCTACAGGTGGTGTTGGAGATCGGCCCCACCGACGTCCAGACATGTCTGCATACCTTTCTCGAGGTATGTGGTGTGATTTGTTGGATGTGGGTCGTTACTGCAACCTGTAGCTTGAAGTGTATGCGGATTACCTGCGTACACCTTCCCCTTCAGTGCTCCCCACAGAAAAGAAGTCAGGCGGTGTCAGAGCCGTTGATCGGTCAGCTCACAGTCCTCGGGAAATGCGATTTCCAAAGAATTCCTCCAGAAGCTGTATTGATGTGCCAGCGGTGTGAGCAGTTGCACTGTCTTGCTAGAATCATCCTTCGTTGATTTCCAATTCCGTGAGTTCGAATATGAATGGTTGGATAATCTGCGCACAGTACCGTTCTGAGTTAATGGTTTCACTGAAGAAAATGGGCCCAATAATGAGCGTAGGAGTCATGACACACCAAACTTCTGGTTGTGGAGAGGCACTACCTTAAATTCGTGGGGATTTTCAGTATGCCACAGACGAGTGTTTTGGCTGTTGATGTACCCAGACAGGTGGAACCATGCCTCATCTGTAAAAAAAAAGTCACGTCCAGAATGGCTTCACCTTCTTCAGAGAGAAACTCTTGCAAACACGGGCATCTTTGTTTCTTCAGCTGATGCACGACCGACACTTTGTATGGGTGGAAACGCAACTGTCTGTTCAGAATATCTTGGGCTGTACTCTCTGGCACATTAGCTTGTTGTAACAGCAGTCTCACGGACTTGTGTGGAATCCTCAATACCGGGGCGGGAGTTTCCCGAAACTTCGCTATAGCTCATGTACCGCATTACGGTGGGGGACGTCTGTATCACGAAATTTCCTAGCGTACTGTTTTTGTACTTGTCATGGCAAAAGACATGTTCAACCGTTAATACCATTGTCATTGTGCCGAGACGAATAATCAATCTACACGTCTGCCTCCGTCGACCTAGCGCTCGGAATGACAGTTGCGCGCACTTCGGTGTGGGGAGACATGAATTTACCAGACACATAGCAAATCTACTGTAATTCCATTCAAAATTTCTTTATTATTACGTTGCAGCAATTCGTACATTCAATGCACAGTCATTATTCGGACACCTTGTACAAGTATGTTCAGCTAAGCGGATGTGATATCCGTCGTTACGAATGGCTTTCTGAATCTCATCCCACAGGTGCTCGGTTGGGTGAAGTGCTGGAGAATGTGGGGGCCATTTTGAAGTCACTATCGTGTTCCTAGAACCACTGCGGGACGATCTGAGCTTGTGCTATGGCGTATTATCCTGCTCAGACAGGAAAAAACCATGCTCTTTTACGGTTGTTTCTGGTCCTCAGTGATGTTAAGATTCCTCGTGGCATTCAAATGCTGTCCCAGAGGTATTAAGGAGCCTAAAGCTCGCCATAAAGACAGACCCTACACCACCTTGTACAGTTAATGCTAGGATCCACCAATTCGTGCTGTTGACGCCGTACTGTGATTCGTTCATCTGCGTGTATTAACTAAAAACGTGATTCGTCGGAGCAGGCTACCTTATTCCTGTCTTTAAAGAACCCGTTTTAATGCTCCCGTGCCCACTACAGACGAATTTGTTCGTTTTTGCAAAGAAAAGGAGTACACGAATGGGACGTCTGTAATTATAGCCCATTCACGCCAATATTTCTTTGTATACTGAAATTCCCCTCTCGATACACAGTTGTACGGCGCGGTTACTTGACTCAATGGAGCTCGTTTCTGAGCTCCGTGGATTATCACAGTTCGCTTTTTTTTAATCTCTACTTGCTCTAATAAGTAAAAGAGCCTTATTTTATTCTTCCGGGAAGTCTCCGGCTGTTCAACTTTATTTTATTTTGCTACTCTTTTGGTGGCGTTCTTCAACGCCGTGATTTTTTTTTTTTGATTGGAGGTTTAACGACCACCGTGAGCAACTCAATGGGCTATAAGCAGTCGCCCGTCCCTAATTTAGGGTCACTGGTTCCAGGGAAGGGAAAGAGCCAGTGCCGTAAGACAAACACAAAATCCACGCCTTACCGGGATTCGAACCCGGACCCCTTTCGGACGAATGATCAGAGGCCATCGCTTAGACCACTGCGCCACCGGGGCGGGGCCTACTGACCTTGGACAAGGGAGCAAAGGTGCATCACACTGAGTTTTATGCAAATTATCATTAGCGGTTCCCTGAGATAATTCCTCAATTAGAAGCTTTCGTTACTCGCCTTCCAGAGAAAATCACAGATAAAAGAATTTTTGTTATGATACGCCGTAATCGAGGCCGTATAAGAACACTTGGAAAAACTGAGGACGACAATGCCCTTCGACCTTCACATGATGTCTAAATTTAAAATCGCTTCCTTTAATTGTAAAGGATGTAATAACCTTCTCACAAACTCTTTGACACATGCTGATATTATAGCATTACAAGGGACGAATTGCAAATCAACTACTCAGTATAATAAATGGCGTATGTGGCCATTTCAGTTCTACCACAGTTATAGTCATACAATAAATTCTGGCATTGCAATTCACAATCATATTCAAGTCCAAATTTCCGATATTTCAGAAACTGAGAATTACAACGGACAACTGCTTCATTTGAAGTTCACCTTCCATTCAGAAATCTTTCATCTATTCAATATTTACGTTCCAAAACAAAATAACGATGCTATAAGCCTTTTAAATCGCCTCTCACACAACATTCAACAAGTTTCTACTTCAGAACACATTATTTTGTGCGGAGACTTCAACTGCACGCTGGACTACCGAATCGATAGATATAACGCAACTGAGCACCGCTATAACGTAGTTAACACTCTTGCAGCCGTTATTAAAAACTCAAAGTTAATTGATACCTTCCGCTATCTGAATCCCACCCTTCAGCATTTTGCATGGCGTTCCCCCGTTGCAACCTCCACAGCTGCAGCACGATTAGATCGCATTTATATCTCACAATCTCTTCAAACTCGTTTTACTGAAGCCACCCACCACCCCACTGCTTCTTTAGATCCTCAAATTGTGTCAACTTCGCTTCTTTTAAGTTCGACTACAGCATTTTGTCAACGAAGTTGGTCATTCAACGATTCACTTCTGGAAGACGCTGACTTCTGTAATTCGGTAAACGACATGCTTCTTGCTGCTCAAGTACAACTTCCAACAGTTACTAATCCAATTGAACATTAGATATATACTAAACAGAAAATTAGTGCGTACACACAAAGGATCTCCTTCTCCAGACGAATTATTCAAAACATGGAAATTGAAAATCTCCGAAATATACTACGTACTCTCGATCAAACTACTGAAGAAATTGTTGGAACCAATTGCAAAACAAGCCATTCACCGCCTCAAACTTCTTGACGTTTGCAACATCGACCAACCACATAAACCTCACGCATATTCAATTACAGAACGGAACTGTTACTTCTGACCCCCAGAAAATATGTTCTGAAGTTCGACATTACTTCCATGAACGATTCAGAAAATTTATTTCACCTCCGCAAGCTACAACGTTATTGTTTCGCAACATCACCACTCTGATCTCACCTCGCCAATTTTCTCTTTAGAAATTAAAAATTCACTGGCGAAACTCAACCTTCAAGCAGCACCGGGGAGTGATGGCCTCACGGTCTCATTCTACAAAGCCTTCTTTTCTTCACTATTGCCACTACTGCACGCAAGCTTTAATTATGCTCTTATTGCTGATGTCATTCCCTCTGACTTCACTCGTGCAATTATTAAATTCCTCCCTAAGAAAAATTGCCTCCAAGATTTAAATAACTGGCGACCCATAAGTCTGTTGAATGTGGACTATAAACTGTTGACTAAAATTCTCTCCCATAGGTTAAACCCCATCTTGTCTACAATTATCCATCCAGATCAGACATATACAATACCAAGCCGAAGCATTGATCAGAATCTAAATATTATTAGACACCTTATTCACATTGCCGACCTTAACCATGAACCGCTTGCAGTGTTAAATATTGACCAGCGCCAGGCATTTGATAATGTTGGTCACGATTATTTATTTGCAGTTTTAATTCATTTCGGTTTTTCGCACAACTTCTACAGGCTGATTTTGAATCTTTACCGTAATTCTATCGTTGATGTACGTGGTAGGAACTTCCTCACAGCAACAATTCCATTTGAGAAAGGAATCATACAGGGTTGTCCTGTATCGAGACAACTTTTTGCTATTATTTTTGAACCGCTGCTTATTCACCTCAGGCAGTTTTTTACAGAAAAAGCGACCTCCACTTCTGCCAGTCTGCGACATCATCAGATTTTCCAACAGCATATGCAGACGACCTCACGCTATTTTTACGTTCTGATACAGATTTCCCGCACGTGCTTCAAATTAATAACACTTACGCTTCGGTTTCAGGAGCTTCATTAAATACTGAAAAAACAGCAGGGTTATTATGGTGAGGAGCATGGCTACATCGCACAGATCATCCCTGTGGTGCCCAATGGAACTCTAATATTCAAAAACTCTTAGGTATTTATTTTGGTAAAAACACTATTACCGATCGAACCACCTGTACATCTACACTGCTGGCTACCCAAAATGCAACACCAAAAAGGAAGTATCCGATTGGCCTGAAATTCGCAGCATGCGTCGCCCGCGAGAGGACATGCAAACGATTAGCATTGCAGGGCATATGCAAATCACGTGCGCCCGGCACGCCACCGAGAAGCACTATAAGAAGGGTGCACAGAAGGCGGGGTGTAAGTAGTGGAAGTGTGTTGTGCTGCCGGACCTGTGCGTGGGAAGCTTCCTGATACCTCATCGCAGAATACGGCAGTCATTCCAGCACGTTTCGGAGTTCGACAGAGGACGAATAGTGGCTTATCGTGACAGTGGTTTATCGTACCGAGACATCGGCGCCCGTGTGGGACGACATCCAACCACAGTGAGGCGAGTTTGGATTCGGTGGGTGCAGGAAGGACGGACTGACTGACGTGAGCCGTTGCCGCAGCCGCGGCATACCACCGAAAGAGAGAGGACCGGCATGTTGTGCGGCGGGCATTGACGGCTCGCACCGCCATATCATGAACGTTAGCGCAGGAATTACGGTGTGTTGCGCAACAACCTGTCAGCACGTACCGTTCGACGTCGTCTGCAGGAGCGGGGATTTGTCACACGGCGCCCGTTGCTCCGATTACCATTGACGTTACACCACCGGCGAGTGCGGCGGCAGTGGGCCGTTGAACGCCGCACCTGGACTACGGAATGGCACGACATTGTCTTCTCCGACGAATCCCGCTTCTGCCTGCAACACCACGATGGTCGGATCAGCGTGTGGCGGCACCGCGGCGAGAGACTGCATGACGCCTGCGTTATGCATCACCATACCGGTCCGTCCTCTGGTGTTTCGGTTTGGGTTGCAATTGGATGTGACACCCGCACCCCTCTGGTACGCATCGCAGGTACACTCCACAGCCACCGCTACATCTCCAACGTTTTGGAGCCTGTAGTCCTCCCTTACCTGTAGGACCTGCCAGCGGCCACGTTTCAACAGGACAATGCGCGCCCGCACGTGGCACGCATCGTGTAACAACTCTTCACGGCCCACTAGGTGTCACTGCTGCCGTGGCGTGCCTGTTCTTCCGGTATGTCGAACACGTCTGGTCGCTGATCGGCAACCGAGTGGCCCGGCAAGCACCACCTGCGGCTACGCCTGATGAACTGTGGCAACGTGTGGAAGCAGCCTGGACCGACATACCCCAAGCCCACATCCAAAGCCTCTTTCGTTCGATGCCGCGGCGTGTAGCGGCCGTTATTGCCAGCCATGGGGGCCACACGAGCTATTGATGTCTGCGTGTTCCGCAAGTCGCACGGGCCTGTAAGCTCAGTCGTTTCATTTTTGTATCTGTTGTTATGTATCCAGTAAATCTGGCTTTGATATCTCGTGTCCTTCTTGGTGTTGCATTTTTGGTGGCCAGCAGTGTATGATCAACAAGACGAAACAATCTATTGGTCACTGGTCAAGAGTAAAACATTTCACGTATTTCCATGGCAGAGCAAATATTATGAATGAAATCATGCTTCCGTCCCTGCAGTATACATGGGCTATCCGCACATTACCAACTCACGTTCTCACAGAAATCCTTAGACTCACTGTTAACTTCATCTGGATTAGAGTCCATTGGGTGAAAGCAAATGTTCTCACCCTTCCAGTCAAGTTTGGAGGCATCGACTTATGTGATATCCAAAGTAAATACAATACCCAAAGGATCATGACTTTCATCAATCTTCTTCTAAGGCCAACCATTGCTTCTCAGATTATCAATGATGTTCTCTCATCCCCAAGGAACCCACATCTCACGTTTTTGCCAATGGACAGATACCAGCTGATTCCTCTCCGTTTCCCTCCTGTGCATGAAGAAGCCATTTCACTCCTAAATCAGCTTTCCTTGAAAAAAACTCTCACCTGGAACAACACTTGACCTTATTGCAGAACCACTGTTTTATTTTTCTTCCCTGCACACCAAGAATACTTTTTCTACCCTACTTGGTTAAAAGCTGGAATTGTCACTGTTTCACTACTGGTAAATCAGGATTTTACTTGGAAAAATTTATACGATCTCTCAGTGCATCTTCCCTCAACCACTGAAAATGCAGTTAAATTCCAAAGTCTCAAGGATGCTATCTGTCAGTCATTTCCATCTTTGGCAACCACTCAAGGCTTAATTCCCACAGCATCAGCTTCTCTTCTGCTTCCGTTCACAATTACTTTACAAGAACAATCATATCTTTTGCACTCCGTCACCTCCACAAAGTTATATCAAATCTCCCTCCTTCACAATGCTTCTCCATGCTCTATTCTCAACGAACGACCTTCTGAACTTCGTTTCATCTGGAATGCAGCACAATCAACTAATGCTCATCCTAACGAAATCGACACGCATTAGCTTTACCTACACAACAGGCTTCCTGTTCCGACTGTACTTTACAGGTTTCAGCTTACATCATCTCCCAACTGCCGTTACTGCTGCATGCCAGGCGATGTGCATCATATTTATTCAACTTGACAAGTACTGTCACCGCTGTTTATCTATTTTTTTGCACTTCTTCCTAAGATTTGCACCTCCAGCCACACCCACATTGAATATCTTTGCCTCGTGTCTCTTGGCTGTTGAACTTTTCACAAATTAGCTAATGTGCCTACCTTTTTGTGTTACTCAAGTATGTCATATACTCTTTTGTATTACACGCTGATTTGACCTGCCCAACTGCTACAATTCAATCTGCTCAACGGAAACTTTTGATGTTTTTCCGCTGCAGATTTACAGCCCGACTACAAACAGATTACACAGAATCTTTACGCAAGAACTGCGTGCCTAAATTCCACAAAGACTGGTCTCCACTTGATCGTTGGTACGAAATCTCCAATCATCGTATCAAACTGAACACTTAAAATTCATAAAACTTCCCACAATTTTTTTTCTTTCTCTTACAGTGAACAGTTTTTTTTTTGTTTTTTGAAGACCTCTAACTGCTTTCCACTGTTCATAGCATATGTATACAATGCTATTAACAGTATTGTATCCTCATCATGATCATGTCTGTTAAATTCAAAGACTCTTTATTTACAAGTATGTTTCTCATAATGTAAATATCCTTTTTATATATTGTGTAATTTTCTCGTTGTAGAATAAAGAACATTTGAACTTGTCTATTACCTCATGCAACCCTCTCCAGTCGCTGTTGCTCTCAAACATAGATCAGTCGTTTTCGCCAACAGGAAGACTGCTTTTGTTGTTCGAGCATCATTCATTGTACACCCTCGATCCAGTTATTCTTGCATAGCCAAGAGGGTTTGGAGATGCTCGCACGTACATGCCTAGAAAGCCCACTATCATGTTTTTTTCAGAGTGGCTTAAATCAAGTCTTTTCCATGTTGCTACGATCTACGCTTCGTACACGTCATAGTCCTTGGCAGTGAGCTATTGTATTTACAAAGCCATCTCAGTGTCATAGTTCCGTACGTAAATGAGGATGGCACCTCACTGATTGCTATTGGGTGTTCCTAATAATTTGCGACTTCAGTATGTAAGCATGTTATTATCAAATCAAGAATGCTGCCCAGAAGGCCAAGTGGTCTGAGGCGTTGGCCTCTGACCAATCATCCGAGATGAGGCATGCATGTTGTGCTAGTCTGATATCGCTGATTCTTCTCCTTCCCTTGAATTAAATTAGGGACCAGCGGCTGCTTATAGCGCTAAGAGTTTCTCATGGTGGTCGTTAAATCCTGAAACAACAGAAGAAAAAAACTAGGATGTATCGAGTTGAGCTACCAATGTAAAACAGCAGGGGTTTTTTTTTCGCTGTATATAAAAGACTAGCAATTTTTTTAGATTGTCACTTATTATTCGATCGTCATTTGACACTGAGGTTCATTCGTGCAACTGTTTCATCCGCCTTTTCTCTACGTGGCCTGCAATATGTGTTTTATGTAACCTGTATCCAGTCTTGCTCACCGGGTCAAGTCTCATCCGAGCTGCCTGCCATTCCTTTTCTGCTGATTCGCCAGATACGCATCTGGTATCTCTGACTACAGACAATCATCCCCTATCTCCTGCACCTGCTTCAGCACCACCCTGTAGTAGTATCAGCTCAGTAGAAGTCCATTGTAACTTCTACTGAACTGATTTCTACTTCGAGGGTATCTCCTCCTCGAGAAGGGCTTAACAGTGATTTTCCTGTCACAGTGACTTTAAACCGTGACAAAATCACTGTTTACGGCAGGGGTGACCCGAACTTTTGTAAGAAAGCGTTTTCTTACAAATACCAGCCGAAGGAAAATTTTCATCAACGACGAAGAAATAATTCCATATCTCACTGGTTTTTCTACGCTTGGCGTCAGACATTCTACACTGCCGGACAATTGCTAAGGACGGATGACAATAGCAACCATAAAATGGAAGGCAAGAAAATGTGGAAATTAGCATAAGTGCGGAATACAGTAAGACGTGTTGAATTTTGGATTGCCGAACTTGTTCGTGACGTCATAGCGCTGATAAGAGATATAAAGGATTTGACGCGTATTGACCGTTGTTGTTCAAACGCAAAGTTGAAAGGAAAAGAATCAATTGACGAACTTGCAATTTTCAATTTGTCTTCCCGACATCACCTAGATGATTTTACGCGTGGCCGTATTATTGGCAAGATTGAAGAAGGGCGAAAAATAACAGATGTTGCCAGGGAGTTCGACGTCAGCCACAGTGTTGTTTCAAGGCTTTGGAAATCATTTCAAACAAATGGAGAGTGTAGCAAACGTCACGGGGAGGTCGTGTTCGCAGTACGACACCTGCAGAAGATCGGTACATAGTGCTATCAACAAAAAGACACCGGCGCAGCACAGCTAGTGAGGTAGCAAATCAGTTTATGGCTGCTACTGGCAAGTGGATCTCCCGAAAAACTGTCGCCAGACGTTTGCATGAAGGAGGACTATACGCCCGCCGTCCTGTTGTGTGCATCCTATTGTCCAGACGTCACCGTACCGCCCGTTTGCAATGGTGCCATCAACATCGCAATTGGACTGATAACGACTGGTCTGCTGTCCTCTTCTCAGATGAGAGTAGATACAGTCTATCGTCGGATTGTCGACGACAACTGATCTGGCGTGATAGTAGTACTGCATGTTGTCCAGCAAACATACAAGAAAGGGACCGATATCCGACATGTAGTGTCATGGTATGGGCTGGCATCATGATCAATGGCCGTACGTCCCTCTATGTGCTTCCAACTGGGACTATGACTGGCCAACGATACATTAATGATGTTCTGCTACCTCATGTTTGCATGTTCCGTGGTGCTGTCGGTGATAGATTCATTTTCATGGACGACAACGCCACATGTCATCGAACAGTCGCTGTCCAGGAGTGTCTTGAGAGCGAGGATATTCAACGCCTCGTATGGCCAGCACGTTCTCCAGATCTGAATCCCATTGAAAATGTGTGGGATGCTTTGGGGAGGAGTCTTGTTGGTCGCCAATGCCTTCCAATAAACAAGGACACCCTCATCCGTGTACTGACAGAAGAATGGGATAAATTACCCCAACAGCTGCTTGATAATGTTGTGCAAAGCATGACACGACATGTGGAATCTTGCATCGCCCTCCATGGTGGCCATATCCCGTATTGACATCTTACGCCGGAACGCTTGCGGACGGTAATTGCATTTTTTCACGTTTACGTATTCTGCACAAAATGGCCTGTTTGTCCCTTGAACACGTTCCAAAGCCTTCTGGATTTCAGAGCACAATAAATTGTCTTTCTTGTAATGTCCTGGCATTCTGACATTATTTTATTTCACTTGGCATCCAACCACACTTACTTTTTTATGCGCTATATAGCCGTTTATGATCCGTCCTTAGCAATTGTCCAGCAGTTTATTTTGCTGAATGCTGAACATCATTAACACTTATCATGCTCCTCGTGGATAGACTAGCACGAAAAACCGGTTTCTTCTAAAGAAAGCTGGCATCTGATGTTTCAACAAAAACGACATGTTAACTTTGGACCCCAACCAAGTATTGCTCGGACACGGCTAACGGTGACAAAGTAACAGTTACGTGATTTATGACCCATCTCTAACTTCTACCTACTGAGGTCTAGATTCTCTGAAGATGCCTCCAGCGAAATTCCCTTCTACTGCAAAGCGTCATCTTCGCAACAGGGGATCTACTCCTGAAGCCCCGGATTTGAAATCTTCGAGCCGAAGCCGTTAACTCCGTGAGCATGCAACTTCGGTCTCTGACGAGTTTATTTCGCAGTGCAAGCGCATTGCTAAGGACATTCCTCCTCCCCTGTGATGATGCAAAATGAAACTGAGGATGTGTTTGAAGATGTTCAGCATCCGGATGAGTCTACCGATCCCGGAGCTTCTGCGCTTGTTCGTTAAGACACCGCCTTTCTCCTGCGACTGATATTGCGATACTACGATGCAGTTCCTGGGATGAATCCCCGTTACCCACGGACACAGTGATTACTTTCCTGATGGGGTTAGGAAAACAAAATAGTACACTATGCCCACAATTCGCAATGCTTTTTTGTGATCAGTTCCCCAAGCATTAATGTCTGTTCAACTGGACATTTTCAGTTACGACCCGGAGCCCCCGTCGGTGTACAAGATTGTCAGGTGGTTGGAAAAACTTTTTTGGCATTAACGGAAGACTTTCCTGCTATAGAGTGCCGATGAGCTAAGATCCAGGGTCACCAGTTTCGCCATTCCTTTTACGGTTTGTTCCCTCAACTGCAGATGATGTGTAAACCTCCTCGCAAATTCACTCCGTCAGGAAGTTCTTACCTTTCGTCCTCTTTTTGCAGGAGGCAAACTGGACCGACTTCGGCTACACGTTGGAGACCGTGGTCCTACATCTTCAGGGATAGTCAAACAAGCAGCGCTGAGGTGTGGCGATTACTTTTTGACGCACCTTTCCTCCTTACGAAATCACGATAGCGTACCCGGATATTATGTCTATGCTTGTCTTTTCCGTGATACTTCACTTAATTTTTTAATGTTCATATTCTACCACAGATTGAAAAGTCTCCCACCTTCTCACTGCTCACCACATCGATGTCGCGTCCGGAGATTTTGTGTTACTAGGAGGAGTCTTCAACTGCACCCTTCAACCGGCTTTGTATCGTTTCAGTACTACAGAATTTCGCTATAGTCACTAGTGTACTTCAAGAGTTGTTTGACGCTTTTACCCTGCTAGACGTGTATCGACTTAAATATCTTACTCAACGCTCCTACACGTGGACCAGAACTACGCCATATGAAGTCGAAGCAGCCAGCCTTGATGGTCTATACATCCCTCCAATTCTTAATACTACCCTCTTTGAAATCACTCATGTTCCTAATATGTCCTCAAATCATATTTTTCACTGCCCGGTTACATTACTAGTTCTCGTTCCTCGTCTCCCCTGTGTGTTCTTGGTCTCTAAACTCTCCAAAGCTTCTTGTTTCAGCAACTTACTTCCGACCTCTTGGTGTTATTTTTTCCTATGGGTCGTTCCTCCATTAAAACTTGCTGGTTGCTGTCTCCCGTTCGTTTTCCCATTCATTTCATACCACCGGAAAGATGAAAGTGGTGAGATAGACCAGCGTTCTCTCTCCGTCAGCAAGTCTGATGTTTCAGCGGCGCTTCTGCGTATATGAAACACTACATCCTCTCCCGATCTGACCGTCCAGCATCCTACTACCTGCTATTGGAGAAACACAGCGCTATTAAACTATGCTGGCAGCCACCCGTCATTCCACTGGTGAGATCATCGTTGAACTTGCTGTCATTTGCAAGCTTATGCATCTACATTTCTCTCATCAGTTTGCTCCATCGCCCTCCGTTACATTAGCATCACTTCTTCTCTCCAAAACTTACCTTCTGTGCCCGTTCATCTTCGTGATGCCCTTGTTTCTCCTATCCAGCTAACTTCGAAGTCTAACATGCCTTGCTCGGGGATTCGATGGTCTCACCCTTCATTTAGCTGCTTCTTCCTCACCTCATTCGTTGTTATAATCATGCCCCTCTAGCCAGCTTCTTGATAGCAGTCCTGACTTCTGCGGAAAAAAGTTTACCTCTTGTGCATTACCAATTGGCGTGCTAATACTGTTTTGACGATCAGGTGGCGATAGGTATCCTGGGGTATCTGGTACCATAATGTCAACAGCAGGTCCTCCAATTCCCATACATTTCGGGGTGATGGTGATTTACCGCGAACCCACTTTTCCAAGTCGAACCACAAATGTTCCATTGGGTTCATGTCAGGTGAATTGGAGGCCAGGGCATTAACAGAGAGTCATCAGCATATTCCTCGAACCACTCCTTGACGATTCCGGCAATGTTGCATGACACATTATCCTGTTGGTAATGGCCATCACCCGCAGGGAACACAGTTGCCACGAATGAGTGAAATTGGTCTGCAACGATGTTCAGATACCTGACAACTGTCAGGGATTGTGCTACTGGTATAATGGGCCCTAAAGTGTCCCAAAAAACATCGCCCACAGCATAACACCGCCGTCGCTGGCCTATTTCCGCCCAACAGTGCATCCAAGTGCCATAGCCTCCGTTGGTAATCGGTGTATCCGCGTCCGGCCGTCTACGTGATGCACCAGGAATCTTGATTCGTCAGACCAGGCCACTTTTTTCCAATCATCGACGGTCCAATCTTGATGATCTTGGGCCCATTTCATGCGTTGTTGGCGATTACGTTCAGTGACCATGGGGACACAGCTGGGTCTTTGACTACGCAGACCCATGCGCAGAAGGCTGCGATGAACTGTGTGTAGTGACATATTGCTCTGATCACTACTAATATAGCTGCGGTTGATTTGTCGCACTGTGTCGCTGTGAACAATGCGAAACAGTCTCCGCTCGCCTCCCCTCTGGCATCAATGAGCTGCAAACGACAGGGCCGTTTGGCCATCGGTGCACCACTTTTGATAGGTACTCACTACAGCGGCACGTGAACAACCCACAAGCAGCACTGTGTCATCACAATTTGTCCTTTATCAAACTCCGGTAAATCGGCAGCTTTTCCCATTCTGACTCCGAACGCTGCACTAACGGAAAGCCGTTCCTCGGGTTGTATGTACACTGCTCTGTGAACTGCGGCACTGTTCGGTTTCCAGGCGCGCTCATTTCTCTAGGCTGGGGTTGGTCATAATGTAATGTCTCATCGGTGTACAAGATTTTCGTTAAGTTTCTCTCATTCCGGTTGAATCTTGTTCTCCCCTTTTTCATCTCTTCCTCTCAGAGATACGCTTTCCGCCCTTTGTGACGTCATGTTTTACGTTAATCGTTATTCCAACCCTGCGCTAGGGTCGCTCACAGCTACCTATTCCCGGTTCTGCAAGTCTTTCAATTTCTCCCTTTCTTCATACTGCGAATTCAATCTCTCTATCAGATTTCTTTTATGTTTGTCAAATGTGGATATTCTCTTACAGCTTCCATATCGTACCGCTCTGGTATTCGGCAGTACTGTCCCGTCTCAAGATAGCTCTACCACATCTTCGAGCCTTTCCTTTCTTGTCTCTGCAGTGACCTCGCCGATTAGTATATTTTCTTTTAGCCTACGTAATCGTGAAATCACCGTTGAACAAGTCTATGCGCTCTACTCATCTCTTCAGGCACCTATCTCAGCAAACCAAAGTGCAATGGTCTATGGTACGATCTGTATTGAGGTCGTCCAGATTTCCCCTGTGTCGCATCGCGGTTCTCCGTCAGTCAACAGTTGCTGGGCGGCACCCCCACCGTTCACCGCTCCCTGAAACGGATACTATTTCAATAACGGATTGAGCCCAGTCTTCGTGTTTGGCAACGTATCCGCACCACCTCTTCTGTGCACGGCCGGGCGATTTATCGTCAACCATCTTATCGCCCAGATGTTGCGGTATCTGTGCCAAGTTTTACATCCACATCCACATACCATCCAGCAGATTTTTTCCCCTACATCTGGAATTTGGTTCACTGGGTCTCCTCCATAATTCTAGCGTTGATGCTGAGCATGGCAGACCGGCTGTCAACTCAGTTCACTATAAGGTCCAGACCTTTCGTATTGCTGTCTGCATTAATCATCTTCGGTCAGATGCTACCGCATTTCTTAATACCATCCTCTCTTATCGCTCCACCACGAATACTCTGTTTTACAAATGACACATTTCCCGGTTATCACCACTCAGATCGACCCCTTTCACCCTTCGTGCTTTATCTCCTGGTTCTCTGCGCATCTCACCCATTCCCAGCCCACCACTCTTTCTACGTTTCTTGATGAACTACTTTTCTGTTCTGCGTTTCGGCATCCGCTACAAACATACTATGGCTGGACAGGAATGTTCCCAATACCATTTGAGAACATTCATTTCAAGCCATAGTATGATTTAGGGTCGGGATAAACGTCGAACCCGGACTTATGGAAAACCTAAACGGAACCGACTGTCCATAAAATTGCTTTGCCCCTTTGCTAAAGGAGTACCGCAGTCGAAGGTGCACTGCAGGACCATTGTCGCACAATAGGGCCACCAGATGAACCATGATCGATTGTGGCCTTAAACAAGAGATAGTCCACAGACCTCTAAAAACAGCTCCATATAAAGTAATCAACCTAAATACTGTATGACTGTAACCTAGAAATGAAAGTTGTGTATTGAGACAAACCGGAAAGTCTTAATGATGCTGTAACGGCCCTCGCACCTATCAATCACTTTACGTATAGACTCTTGGGATCCAGAAAGAGCCAGCAAGATGATTTCGATTCGTTCCTTCTATGATACGATACCGTTAGTCCCCTCTTTTTCTAAATATATCTCAGGAAGTAATAAAGAGGAACTGTACACCAATTACACTTATAAATAATATAACTATATTAGTAATCCGAATATCTTGGCGTAGATTATAAATCAAAGTTTCCAAGCTTTCGCACATCAACCAGATGGCTTTTTCAAGGAAGGTAGACACCAAACTGAATAATAGAACGCTTCAACAATTTGAACGCGGTGACTTGACTTGGCAATTAACGAACAGATGCTGAAGTAATTATTCATTCAGACTCGAGGCGTGATGTTCGTTTAGCACGCGGAAGCAAAAGGCATTTACTATTTGAAGAACTGGTTCCAAACTCGTGGGAACTCCAGCGAGACACTCTCATTGCATGATGCGCTGTTGATATCTAAAGTTTCGCGAATTGCAGTAAATTTTGGGGTAGAATAGGAAGCTAATTTCTTTAAGTCATCCCACGTAGAAGTAGCGGACTTGAGCTGGAACTATCTGAATAGGGCCGTTGTTACTTTACCGTTCTTTATGTCCCTTTATGCTCGTTGATTCTTGTTTCAAATGAACGCTTGGTCATTCCAATGTAGTATCGCTTGGAGCCGTCAGGATATTGTAGAGGGATGGCATAAACACCTGCTTCATTGGAAAGCGGGGGCTTGTTTTCCTGAAGTATGGCATATAAAGATGTCGGAGACCTGATGCCAACACCGAGGTTGGTACATAACTATATCGAAAAAGTCAGAACCAGTCATAATAATCTTTCTATGCCGCAACTACGCTACCTGGGCTCAATTCCCTACATACCAAATGTTTCTTATCAGCTCAAGAACGCGCTCAAGAAAATGAACCTCGGTGCTGGCATCAGGTCACCGACATCTTTATATGCCATGCTTCAGGGAAACACTGACAAGACCCCGCTTTCCAATAAGGCAGGTGTTTATGCCATCCCTCTACAATATCCGAACGGCTTCAAGCGATACTACATTGGAATGACCAAGCATTAATTTGGAACTAGAATCAACGAGCATAAAAGGGACAAAGAACAGTAAAGTAACAACGGCCCTATCCAGAGAGGTCCAGCTCAAATCCGCTACTCCTATGTGGGATGACGTAAATAAATTAGCTTCCTACTCCACCCCAAAATTTACTGCAATTCGCGAAACTTTAGATATCAACAGCGCATCATGCAATGAGAGTGTCTCGCTGGAGTTCCCACGAGTTTGGAACCAGTTCTTCAAATAGTAAATGCCTTTTGTTTCCGCATGCTAAACGAACATGACGGCTCTAAGTCTGAATGAATAATTACTTTAGCATCTGTTCGTTTATTGCCAAGTCAAGTCGCCGCTTTCAAATTGTTGAAACGTTCTATTATTCAGTTTGCTGTCTACCTTCCTTGAAAAAGCCATCTGGTTGATGTGCGAAAGCTTTTAAACTTTGATTTATAATCTACGCCAAGAAATTCTGATTACTATTTTAAGTAGGAAGCTATCAAGCAGAACCGTACACGTAAAATGAAAGTCAAGATTCCTTTTTCTCAAACTTAAAAATGCAGTTTAATGGATGTTCCGCCATGGAATGGAGATGGCCCTGTTGTTAATTCCTTCTTCCACGGACGCCTTTACTTTTTCCACTGCTGACCTCCCCGTTTTTCTCCTGCTCCTCTAAGAGCGCCAAGAAAAATAAAGTACCCGCCAGCTACCACCGGTAATCGTCAAATGTCCCCGTCACTAACGCGCGAGCCTGAACGCTGATCAAGAAGTCCTCCTATCGTGCCAAACAAAGCTCTTATACTCTCCAGAAGTCCCAGGAGCTTTAAATCCTCTTTGACTGGGTTTACCTTGAAGATTCGAATATTCCCGGTTCCTTCCATCCACCGACAGCATCAGCACAATCACAGCGTATACCGCTATTTTTAACGTGAACTTCTTCACCAAGACTGCTAATTCTTAGCTGTTCGGCGCCAGCCTAACTAGGGACCTTTCTTGCCTTGCGGCTGCTGCTGAAAATAGCGCACACAAAGAAACTTTACGAGTGAACATGAATATTAAAACTTATTTACAATAGTTAGTCCCATACGGGGTCGGAGAATCCTACCGGCGTTTATCTCTATATGATATGATATGAAAAGCACTTTAATATCCATCATCTACACATCGAAAAATTGTGTCGAACACAGGAACTTCACATCACCTATTGGGTCCGTGAACCAACAAAAGCTGGAAATCGTGTGGAAAACTTTGGTAGCAGTTGTAAGTATCTACTTCAAAATAAATTTTTACAGTTAGTCATCCAAGCAGAGATATCGTGACAAATCTAAATATTCATTTCTGCCACCCAGCTGCAAATTATCATGTGGAAGCTCTTGATCATCTTGCGCTTCCTTATATGATAAGTGGAATATATTTTTTAGAAACAGAAATACCGTAACAAACACACCCGCATTAAGAAAGAATTAAAAAAAATATGGAAATTTTGGGGTGTATTTGCGTCTATTAAGTGCAAAAGAAGTTTCATAATTTTCCTTGTAAAAAGAAAGACTATAAGGAACATACACACAAATCCCACCCCCTACCCCCAACAGTAAAATGTGCGTCAGGGAAAGGATAAACTAGGTCATGCTCACATATATCCGATATAAAAAGAAGTTCGTCAGTATGACTTTTAGAGGAGCAGATAAAAGTTATGGCGTCTGTGTTCCCCGTCTAGCACAGCACAAACGATCTTACTTTTGAAATTTGTCTTGCCACAGACATAACACAAGTTCAGTACTGAAAAATCTGTGTTGTCTAAAAGGGAATTAATAATTCATGTAGTAATTCGTATAATTCAATTCATAAATAATACAACTTACGTGTTGCGAGTAATGCGGAGGATAGCTTCTGGAATGGCCGTATGGAGTCATCCATAGTTGTGAATAAGCGTGAACTGTGAAATAGGCTTTGAGCCTGTCTTGGAGGGCGAGAACGCCGTCTCTGATAGCCTTACTCTCAGCCTCAGAAAATGGAGCTTCTCCTCTGTAGATTTCTGAACATGGATCGCCACTGGTGCTTGCACCTGCAAATGGAACGTAATTTGCATAAATTGCTGACCAGCATTATGCTATAAAAGTTTAATATTTGTTTAAATGTGTTTACGATTAGTTTTCTTTTTAATTGAACCACTCATTGGCCTGAGAAATATATTTTTTAAAACCTATTTGTGATGATTTCTAGAAAATTTTGTAACATAAAATAGGTACATGTGGTATCCCAAAGGCTTCCTGCAATATAATTCACCTAGCCTATATTCTCGGGTTTTAAGAAATTCTTCAAAAGAGAAGTTTGTTGGGAAATGAAATATTTCTGCCTGAAAGTTTGAAACTATTTTCGGTGCTACCTACATAAAGTGTGAACCGAAGACTTTTTGCACCATAGGCAAATTCCAACCAGATAAGAAGTTTCTGAGAAAAAAAGAGCGAGACAGAGATTGAAAGGCAACTATAAAACTAAAAGAAATACTTGAAGTTCGTAATTCTGAGAAACTCGGTGCCGTATGCGCATTGGCTATTTTATGAACGCTTGGGTATATGATTTGAGACACACGTGATACTTAACGCTCAGTAAGAAGTCGCAGTGGGAAAATTCTTGCATTTTAGACCCGACACTGATGCTTGCCAGCAACGTAGTCCATTAAAAGTTAACACGTATGTTTCAGATATTCTGAGTTTTAGCTTGTTGTCTGAATACACCGCCGTCTGTTGAAAATGCAGCACCGCCCTGGTCGCGCAGTGGTCTAAGCGATGGCTTCTGATCATTCCTCCGAAAGGAGTGCGGGTTCGAATCCCGGTGAGGCATGGAAGTTATGTTTGTTTTACGGCACTGGCTCTCTCCCTTCCCTGGAACCAGTGACCCTAAATTAGGGACCGGCGACTGCTTATAGCCCATTGAGTTGCTCACGGTGGTCGTCAAACCTCCAATCCAAAAAAAAAAAAAAAAAAAAAAAACAGAAAAAGAAAATGCAGCACCAAGACCTGAGATATTGAAGTAAGATTCATGGGGTGCTTTACTTAAGATGCAAGACGTAAGTGATCAGTTCATACATGTAAGCGATGCGGAACTCGCAATCCTCAATACCTTGTGTACCCACCACGAGCGGCGATAACGGCTTGTACCTGAAGTGTCATCGACTAGAAGAAGTTCTGTGGAAAGTCTTTCCACGCTATCTCGATTCGTATCCAGAATTCAACTTGGGTAACTAGCGGTAGAGCCTGGCGATCCAGGCGTCGAGCGATCATATCCCACACTTGTTCAATGGTAGACAAACAAGGTCAACGCGTTGGCCTAGGAAGACGTGGCACATGTCGGGCAGCCAGGAGCTGTAAGCCATTCCGCGCCATATATGGTCTGGCATTGTCCTGTTGAAAGATGGGACCGAAGACCGTCTGCAGATATGGCAGCACTTCAGCCTCCACAACATCTGATGTAACGCTGGCTGGAACATGAATGGAACCCAACACACCTCACACCAGAACGTTCGGTGTCGGGCCCGTATGACGCTGCATAATTCATGTCTCCAGCAGCCGTTCACCACGGTACCGCCGTACAAAGACACGTCCATATGGGTCGTTAGGTTGAACCGCGACTCATCGGAAATTACTATACACTGTTATTCATCACGTCAGTGTCTGCGCCCTTTTCCCCATTGCAGCCGCTGACGTCTGTGGTTTATGGTCAAGGGAAGTTTAAGCAATGGACAGTAAGCGACGAGGCCTCTCTGAAGAATGCCGTTGGACAGAGCTTGCAGACCTCCACTGTTGTGCTAACCCTCGGGACATCGCTGTTCCGTCCGTCAATGCCATACGGTGGATATGACGGTTTCTCCGTGCGTTCGTCCATCGCTGGGCTCCTGGCGTAGGTGCATCAGAGCTCCCACTGACGCCATATTCACATCGCTGTGCTCGTGTTTCGTCCAAAACGAACGGCGATGTAGGGGAAGGAAGATCCTTCTTCACTCCGTGCAACACATCGGCCTCGTTAGAAGTCTGTCAACTGCACATACGGGTCTCGTCTGCTGCGATTGGCCATACTCAATTACTACCATTACCGCGAATCGACAACCGCAACTTGCATTGAGCGCCCTGCTTTTATACAGGCTGCAGTAATAAGATCAGGGTGCACAGATCATTGATCAGCAGGGCTGGCACAATTCATTTGCATGTGCACTGCGGTTGTAATCATTTGTACCTACACATCCTGCAAGTTTCACTCCGAGTGCACACGTTTTTCCTCGTGCTGCATTTTCAAAAACAGAAGTGTATTATGAGATACTCGTAGTATAGCGAAATTTACTTCTAAGATATGTTGTTCAAGAGTCAAAAAAATTCAATTGGCAATTGGATAGATTCCAGCGAAGTTTTTCACCAAGAATTTGAAATTAGAAGCTGGCCTGTGTTGCAGAATTACTGAGACGTTCTGTATTTGTTTTTCATTCAACAAAAAAAAAAAAAAAAAAAAAAAAACATCGCAAACATCAAAATCACCAAATGATATATTTCTTTCTTTTTTTCGCATTAAATGACTCCTAGGGCATCCCAGTTTATAAGTCACCCTTCCCTAACTTAGGGTAACTGGTACGAGGGAAGGAACATATATTGGGTTGGAAATAAAGTAATGTCCGATGACGAGGTCACCGAAGTCGGAGCTCCGGCGCACATTGGCCACTGAGATTGCGCAACACACCGGCATGACATCAGCAGGTAGGTGACTTAAGTAGCTGGCAGTTAGCCATCAGAAAGTGAAGAGTGTAAGCGCCAGACAACATTGAAGTGGACAAGCAGCACATCCGCTATTGCATGCGGGATGAATTTTGTCGCGTTAGCACCCCCGCAAGTGCTGTAAGAAACATTACCACTGTGTACCCCAATGCTATATCACATCGTCAGTGTTGTCGTTGATTCGAGAGGGAAATTTTAACCTGTCAGACCAGACCGTCCCAAAGCCGGAAGACATTAGTGGAGACCGCACCACGCGGGAGTAGGCCGAACAGCTGGGGACTACCCTCACGAGTATTATCACGCACCTGCGTCAACTTGGGAAGATGCACAAGAGTTGACCGCATTGTGACAGGTGATGAGAAATGGGTCTTGTATGACGATGCCAGCTCCCGGGAACAGTGGTTGGACCCAAAACAGAAGCCCATGCAGACCCCCAAAGCCGGCTTACATCCACGTAAGGTCCTGCTCTCTATTTGGTAAGATATGCTGGGTGTCGTGATTTTTGAGCTGCTGCCGGACTACACCACTATCATCGCCGATGTGTACTGCCATCAGCTGGACGCATAGCTCACATCGGAACGACAGCATTGCTAAACCGTAATAACGTTCACCTACAGCAGGATAGAGTGAGACCTCACACAGCTCGGGTGAGCTGGGAGCGGTTGCCGCACCCAACCTATATCCCGGACATTTCCCCAAGTGACTATTATCTTTTTCACCCGTTTCAGCATTTCCTGGACGGACAGCGGTTCACCAACAGGGACGATGTCAAACGCGCACTTACTTCTTTGCGTCCAATCCGTCAAAATTCTACAGGGATCGTATCGAACAGCTGCCCAGACGATGGAAGCACGACATGGCAAACGATGGAGACTACATTTTGGACTGATTTGTACTTGTATATACGGTAATTAGCACTTTTCTGTAGCTTTGCATTTGCAGACATTACTTTCTTTTTAACCGAATAGGAGAAGCACAGTACCCATGTCTCATCCACATTCAAAACCTTTCATCGCTCGGTCACTTAGCTACAAGTCTGAGCCTCTGAACACTCGGTACCAAGGCGGGATAACAATTCAGAAGGAGGTTTTACTTTTATTTCTCTCAGTGTACTGCTTTTTAGAAGAAAGTCACAAGGAGAAAAATATGAAGATGTACGATCATTTAGAGAATACTCTGAAACTGCAAAAATTCAGTGCCGATCCCGTGTGGTCAGAGGCACGGGTTGGGCCCAGGTTTTATTCTTGGTGGTGTGCTTGTTCTACGACGCAGACTCTCAATCCCATAGAACCAGTGGCCTAAGATGTTCTCGGTAGTCTGTCAACTCCGAAAGAAACATTCAGCTTCGTAGAATGGTAAGAGGTATATATTTCTGTACTGGATCATCTTTAATTTATTTCTAAAAAGGTTCCGTTGTTGACCGAGAACACTAGCTTCTAGCAACTGGGTTCGAATACATAGACGTTGTGTTAATACTTCGCTTCTGTTTCTTTGGCTTTCCTGAAGCCACTCTAAGACAAGAATAGATTACTTTTAAACTTAGGTCTTCGTGTAAGTCTTTAAACTATGGAGACATGATTTTAGAAGTGTGTATTACAAGAAAAATATATGTCTAAAGACCCTAAGAATAGAATGAACTATTCAAATTCGTCATTAATATAAACGTACAACTGGTATTTCTTCTGCAGCAAAAATATCCATTTTCTATCCCCAACACAGAGTACTAGACTAAACCAGTAAAAATCAAATTTGACCAGCCACAATTAACATTTGTCCATCAGATTTTATGATGTAACTTTGCCTTCTGCAATGCTTCAATAAAAGAAAAAAAACGACAACTAAACACTTTAATCAAAATAGAAGAAATTCAAACTTCCAGTAAATCACACCTTTCATTTAACCAATAATAGGACATTTCGGATAACTTTTCATGATTTTCCGTAAACAGAGTGAAACAGTATCACATGGTGTATGGCAAAAGACATACTTTCCTGGTTGATACACACACACAGATTTAGTACGAAAATCTCTGGTTAGAATTCTCATAATAATACAAATCCCGTTTTAGTTTCTCCGATTGTTCCTAAGGAACAATGCTTCCAAATTTGAAAAAAAAATCATTTTGCGGACTTAATTTTAGAACCCTTAACAAGTCGTAATAATGCCAGCCACACAAGAACTATAGGCAATGACTTTTACTCTAACCAAGACTTCGGGTTCATTTTCTAAAGAGAAATATTACAACAGATGTAAAATCAAAGGAAGCTTTCGATATGAAACAATGAAGAGGTAATATCGTATAGTAAAAGAAGTAGAACGTAACTCTTGTTTTCTAATTAATTCCATTGAGCGAAGATGTAAAAAATGGAAATAGCAGGAAAAATACGAATTAGGTGTTGATCATAGATTTTGAGCCTCGTCAAAGAAAGTTACTCAGGACAAATTAGTCAACGAAACAAGAAAACACACGTTTTCGCAGTACGTGTAATATCAGAAATCTTATTTCGAACTCAGATATGCACTAAGCAGTACCTTAAACAATTGTCATCAAATTTTGAAAATACACTGGTGCTCAAAATCAAAGGGTAATTTATAAATGTACTCATAGCTCCAAATAGTAATGAGGAAATTCAATGAAATTTGGTAAAGAGGTTTATTATTACATATGTAACTCAAGCAGAAGAAAGCCATAATCTTACTATTTGCAAGTGTTGATATCATAATCTTGTAATTTATGTGAAAGAGCACAGTCCATGGAACAAGATTTATAGTCTTTTGATTAAAACATGTATTTTAATATGGAGTATGATCACCCCTGACGGCCATACAGCTCAAGCAACGACTCTTCATACTGTTTAGGAGGGTACTGATAATTTCTTGAGCTATCAGTGATCTCTCCTCAACACCAGGTGTTCTGTCAGGGGGCTGGTGAACTCCGATGCGTTTCCCTAGAGCATCCCATATGTACTAAATAGGATTAAGATCAGGGGACCTGGTTGGCCACTATTCGGCAAGTATCTTTCTCTTCGAGAAAATCGTTCACCAAATGAGGTTTGGCATTGTCGTGCATAAGAATAAAATCTGGACAGACGGTTCCCCTGAATGGCCTGACATATGGGTTCAGGATCTCGTCTGTGCACTTCAGGAAAGTAACTGAGACTCTCAAAGATGCGCAGACCATTACACCGTTACCAGAGTAATTCTCTGATGTTAGAGGAACTGTTGTGGGTTCCTGGTTATCTCCAGATGAGAATACGTCGCGAATTAGTACTTAAACTAAATCGCGATCCATTTGTGTAAAGAACATTCGGCCACCGGTCTGGATTCCAAGTGTAATGATGGCGTTAAACGAGCTCGCAGGGCAGCGGAAGTTAGAGGTATGCATATAACTGGCCTCCTTGTATAAACTGTATGCGTTGAAATCCTTGTTACTTTACCTGGTGCAAACTCCCAAGAGAGCTAGTGGGCATTTCTCTGTTCCGTTTGGCAGCAAGACTCATATAACGATCATCTACAGTAGTTTTGGCTCTGGAACAGCCTTGCCTTGGTCAATGTCGAACATCTGACCGTTGAAACTGTCTCCAGAGTCTTGACAGGACATTTTGTGGAACATTCATTGCTCTGGAAACTTCCGTCTGGGACTGACCCGCTGCCATCCTACCAATTGCTCGCCACCAGTGAAAAGCATCCACAAGATATCTTCGTGACGTAGTCAGATCAACGTGCCACTGAAGTGAAAGTCACAGTTGCAAGACGCATGTAGATTCACGTGCAATCCTAACTTATTCCGTGTTACTCTCTGCAAAGGTAACTGAGGAATAGCCTTCCGCGTAGCGAAATTTGTATGTTCCCCAATTTTCAGTTGAACACGTTTTTGTAGATTGTAGTTTAATTTTGAGCGCCAGTGTAGTGTATGGCGAATTCAATTTTAGGATCCTTGAATTCCTTTGAGAAATCTTGAGAAAAAAACAAACCCTTCACTATCCTTTTTTGTGCACTAAAAATAGTGAATCTGGAAATATTTTCAATGGATACTATTGAGTGTCTTTCTCAATTAAAAGTTACCATCCCCGGATTCTCCCACGTACTTGGGAATAAACAAAGTCCATAGTTTTCATATAATATCAAGTAAAAATGTAAGTTTTGCTTCAGCATCTGGAAAATTTCACTTAAAGATGAAGTTTTCCAAATGCCGATATTGTAGCCTGAAATTCCATGAAAAGATGCAAAACAAAAACAGAAAGCTGGAGTGCATAAATTGATCAGTTTTGCAAATCTTGTTTCGTAAGGTGCTGTGATGACCTCTCTTATTTAGTGAATTATCCAAAACATAATATGCACAAACTTTCGCAACAGAAACAAAGAGCAAGAAGCCTAATGGAAAAATTCAGCTACAGCTAGTACGATTTCCTACTAAGCATCTCAATCCAAACCAAACACAACGCAAGTAAATTAATCAATTGACTGAATTTATTAGTTACGCAAATTTGCTTTCATTAATTTTTTCTCGGCATTTCCGAATTACAAAACAATATTTTTGGGAAACACTTTTTACTAACACGATTTTTTTCAGAACCGATACAATTTTAAGGTAAAAGCTTAAGAACATTTTGGAAGTTTGTTTTTTTGCTTATATACTCACGCTACCCAGCCGTAAAATTAAATTATTTTATTCTTGTTAATTAAAAGAGTGGGAGCAAAAATAAACTTAAGAAAGTTTAATGCACGGAACACGTAGAATAAATAAGTAGCTCGGTGTATACTGTTCTCGTTGTTTTCAAACCCGAAGGATTTGAAGTTTGCCTGATTATACAATGGAAATTACAATAAGTAAGATTATGTTTGTTCTCTTTCAAACAACGCAATATGAATTACAAGATTGCACATACACTGTCGTATCAGAATAATATGACCACTCCCGGAATCACAGTGTACTCGCCCAGGCGCGTCACAGAGTGCACGTGACAAGGTTGACCACAAGTAGATATAAGCGGCCGGTCAGGACAGATGAGCCATAGTGTGTCACGTGAGTACAATGGGCAGAGGTAGTGATTTGACAGGCGTTCAAAAAGGGATGATCATCGGCTACCGAGCCAAGGGTGGAAGCATCTCAGAAACAGCAGACTTAACAGTCTGACATGTCTACAGCAGTAACGGAACTTGGAATCATAACTAGGGCAGACCTGAATAAGAATTCCTTGTCCGCATAGAGAGCAAGGAATTGTGATTAAACACTAATCACGTGGCAGCTCTAAGCCTTTGCATAACGTATTGTGGAAGATGTATTTAACAATTGCTGTGCCAAAGTTTTCTGTATTTTTTTTTTTTTTTAAGATACGTTTGATATAAAGATGGTGAATCTCTACATTTTTGCACGTTTCAAAGGTTATTGACTTACACAGTTTGTTTTTTTATATAACATAATTGCACATACAATGAAATGAAGTTACCTCCGAAACTTGAGTCGAAATTTCTGTTGGGATCTGTTCCACGGCAGAAAAAGTTTGACCGACCACCCATTGCTCTGTTCTTTCTCCACATGCGATTCTAAAGTACAAAACATCACTTATGAGCGATAATGCAATAAAAAAAGCACAGACAAATTTGCTAAAAAATTCAAAGCTAATTTGATCGTTTTTAACGAACAACATTTAACTAGGCGCAGAACAGCTAAGATGATTAATTTTAACAAACAAAGTAAATTTTAGTGAAATTCATATTTAACGAGAGGCACAGAACACCTGCTGCGCTCTGCATATAGGGCCAAATTCAAACAGCACAGTGGATACTTGCTGTGCTAGTGGAAGAACGTTGATAGAAAAGCAATGGGAAGCGAGTTTTCCAAGAGAATCTCTGCCACACACTCCATGAGGCAAGTGGGAGTACCAAGTTAGTATAGTTAAAAACAGTTGCCTTACTCCAAGGAGAAAATACGATGGAGTGGGGTTAACGCACATGTATTAAGTGGATTTCTGGATGGCGATTGCAGAGAGGAATATGGGAACAGGAGACAAGTTCTGGAATTGTGCCCGTTGCCCCTTTCACCCTCCAATTGAGTGTCGCATTGGGAAGATCGGTGCTGCTTTTGCTTCATGTGTGTCGTTAAACAGCGGCCAACACACATAACCGTCGAGTAGGAAATCCTAAACTTTTATAAGTGACAAAATGTCAAAGGAAAAACCGTTATCCATAAACAAAGTAGCTTTCATTAGATAGCTAGAAAATAGTAGGAAAATGTTGCCATATGTTATATGTATCGATATATGCACATTTTTATATGGTGGAAATTTTCCCTCAAAAATAAATTTAGCGAGCTCCAGTGTTTAACGAGGATTCGTTGGTCCCCGAGCCCCTCGTTATAAGCGGGTTCTACTGTATTAAGTCTTACAAAACTAAGCTTAGGTCTTGCACAACTGAAGGGGTTCTTACGACCGACAAACAGCAGTATCAATATACCACCGGGACTAGAGCAAATGCTGTCCCATAACCGCCGGCCCACATGGCCAGCGAGATGAGTTATAACCACTCCCATAACTTCAAAACTTGACCGTCAGCCTTCGACGTTGGAATGCACCTGGCCAAGGTAGGGCCCAGTGCGACATGAAGGCAGAGAGTGCTAAGGATTACCCAAAATACAGCTTAGGCTGGCATCTAATGCTGACTATGGCTACGCATAATTGACGAACCGTATTTTCTGATACAAGTCTCCTTGAATTGGAGGAAGAACTCCAGGGCATCAAGTGGGATGTTATTGAACCAAGTGAAGTAACAAGAAAATTAAAGTATATCATAGAACTGAAAAGTGCCCATCTCTTTTACTACCGCGGAACAGATAGTTTCAGAACTAGTGGTGTTGGATTCATAATTAACCGAAGGACAATGTTCTACAGATAAAAAGTTCCTCAGACAGAGCTGCATGACCTCCAATCCAACTCTCAAAAAGATACCATTGTTGGGTAGGTTGGACATGATAGAAAAGCCGACCACCGCTGGACAACTGAAATTCTGTATGGGTAGTGACCTTTTAAGAAAACCACGTGGAAGGTTTGTGGATGAAATTCGAAAGCTTGCCTGAATTATATGGAAGGAAGGGAATCGCTCAAGACAGTGAAATGTGGGAGACTTTGGGAGACCTTCATCCAGCCGCGGATTGAGAATGGCTGATATTGATAATACAAATTTCTGTAACAATCAGTAGATGGGAACATATGTCTAGTATTTGGGAAAACTGTTAAACTATTTCTCGTAGGCCGACATTAAATTTCAATTTTATTAGTTTGTGTGGGAAGCGCAGAAAGTACAGCTGAATAACTGTATCGAAACACATGAAATCCATCTCTACTAGGTTATACATTTTGAATTTAATCTAACATGGACAAAGGGAATAGAGTGGGGCCAAGTGGAACTTTGAGCTGTGCTTAACAATTCTACGTTCTAATGGAAATGTGTGTTTTCGGTGCTAAAAAGTCTTCTAGATGCGATACTTGCACGTCTGCTTTCTAACATAGGTACTAATTTATTTAATGGGTAAGCTGATTTCGGTTCCTTTAACAGTACGTTTTTTCAGAATGCTAAAAGAATACACATGTATCATTTGGTTTGCTGTACACCTGGGTATGATTAGTTATCAACCTGATGTCCCGTTTTTGTACGTGAGTTACTTTTTAACACTACACAAAATGGAAGTGATAACAGCACAAATTTAATGAAAGAGTTCTACGAAATCAACCGCATGCATGAAGGATATCGCAAGCTGCAAGTGATTAAATTAGAAGAAAGTAATGCGCAAACATTTGTCTTTATTCAGAGAGAAATATGCACATCGTTACAGATGATAAGTGACTGTATAGTGTTGGTCAGACAGTCAGTCGCGTTCCGGGAATGTTTGTCAACTTGTGCTTGCAGTTTGTATATTGTATAAGGTGTGATTGGCAATGTCATCCGATAGGATTCAGAACAGGCTGCACACGTCATGTAGGTGTGCATAGGAAGACATACAGTGTGTATTCAGCTGTATATCGACCTGGTAACTCCACAATAATAGCATTGGTAGTATCCCAGGTAGCACAGCCTTGCAATTTCGCGTAGGGCCAGCACTGAGCCACCGTTTTCTAGGAATAGAAGACGGTGGCTCAGTGTTGGGCCTACGTTAAATTGCAAGACTGTGCTACCTCAGATGGTTTGTTAACAATGTTGATGGACGTATCGTCGTGTTGTGAGAGCAAGTAGAACTCCGGTTGAATATGTAGTAAAACAGAAGATAATGAATACACTGCTGTCCAAAACCTAAGGACGAACTGACAATTACAGATCTTCACGTGGCTAAAAAAGTTAACATATGCACTTATGAAGACACTCCATGATATGCAGCTCGTATGCAAATTTGCTGCAGAGGGTGTGTATAGGCAAAAAAACAGAGCTGTGTCTCACATGAGTTTTAGCAAACTGCGTGTCTGACGAAACAAAAGGTTGTCTCGCAGGCATCACACTGATTATTTTAGAAGAATCCAAATTATCAGCAAGCTCAAAGAAGGCCGGACTATGACCGCCTAGGTCGCCAGAAAGTTTGGAGTAGCCCACAACATAGTGTCGCGGCTTTGGTCAGCCCTTCAGGCGATACAGAACCTCTACCAGATGTTTTGCTAGAGGTTGTCCCCGGTGCAGGGACCAAGGGGATGACCATTACCGGGACATAATAGCAAAACGAAGTCTGAAAAGTACTGAGAGCCAGTTGACTAATCGTATTCAAGCAAGCACAGGTGTGCTAATTTTGCCCCAAACCGTGTGAAGAAGTCTAAATCCAGCAGGAGTATATGCCAGAAACTCGTACGCCGTCTTTCATTATCCAGGGTGAATCGTACACTTCAGCACACCATCAGTAGTATACGTCTCATGTTGACTGGTCTTTCGATCAGTGTGCCAAGGTGATGTTCACAGGCTAAAGCCGCTTTAGTCCTTCGTCGCATTTCAAGAAGCAATTGATCTGGAGGGAACGTCGGATTTTGTATGATGCCAGGGACATTGTTTATAGGGACAGATATTGTGGTCCCCGTGTCATGGTGTGGACCGTATCATAGTCAATTAACATACCACACTGCAGGTGATTAAGCAATCACCGGGTGTCGGTACTGCAATGACGTGATTCTTTGCCACGATCATCTTTTGCTTGGTGCTGTGGGCGGAGTTTTCATTTTTATGGAAGATAACGTATGTCCTCACCGTACAGCATCTGTGGATGAAGTATTAGTTAGTGAGGTTATATCCGTCGGATGGAGCGGTCAACGCTCTCCATTGACCTCAGTCCAATTGAAATGCACGAGATCCTCTGAAGTGAGGGCTATTGCGCGAAGAAATCCCTCATAAGAAACCATTCCAGCACTTATTAAGGCTCTCCTGCAAGAGTGGGGAAATTTACCCAAGAACTCCTAAAGCAGTTGGTGCTAGTCATGACATGTCGGTTCTAAACATGTATTTCGGTGTGGGATGGACATATTCCCTACTGATGACTTTGCCCTGTAGTCTGTTTATGCAGTGCTGACGAAACAATGGCAGTGGACGTGAGCCTGGACTTCATAACAATTTGTTCCGTTTCAATCTCAATTACATATTACTTATGGTTATTGACGTCGTGAGTTTCATTTTACTGTTGATATTACCATCGATACCCTTAGAGCTGTAAAACACCTTTTTTCGGTAACGCTATTTCAAAGTACACCAGACCGTTCACACTCAAGAAACACTTTTATAGCGTAGTAAATCCGTTTATTCACTGGTGCAACCATTGCCTTGAAAAAACCTCCCAGTGAAGAACGAAAGCTTGGCGAAACTTTATGCGTATTACATTAGTGAATAAACCGATTTGCTACGCTACAAGAGTTTTTTTTTCGGTTTTGACTGGTCAAAATGTATCTCGTCCTTAAGTTTTGGACAGCAGTGTAGATTGCGCTGCGGGCTATGCTGCAGATAGGCTTCCCGGGGTTTTCTAGGACTTTAACATGGAGACTTGTTTTACAGACCACGCTGTGTAAATATCTCATCATGCCTGTATTTTTCTCTTGTCTAAGGTGAGTCGAAGAGGGTAAAGAACAGAACCGATCCTTGAGGTACACCTTCACTAAGAGAAATTTGTTACAACGTGCATCCTCAATCACATCACTTAATAATGAGCTTAGATGACTAAATTATACTGGATCTTCTCATTCATAGCCTTCTTCCTTGCTTTAGGTGACACAAATGTTAAAGTTCTAGGACCGCAATTTGAGGAACAGGAAAAATCGTTTCTGCGAAGAGGTTGTGCATAAGAAATTTATTTTGTTGTTACATGCTCTTAAAAGAAAAAAAATGAGTGGAAAAAAATGGACAATTCATAAACTGTAACAACAGGGAAGACAAGGGAAAAGGCCAAAATGGCTTGACATAGCCCTATACTCCCCGTTGAAGAAACAAATAAAACAACAGATAACACATCAAGTCAGACAATCAGAAGAAGTTTTGCCAATCCTTTCCTTTTTTTTAATTATTGAAAAAGATAGAGTTTGAATTTTTTTTAAATAAATTAAAATTATTTAAATTAGTCAGGGTACTAAGTAAAGAATTCCAGTATTGAGGGCCTCTGTAATTTAAAGTAAGTTTAATTGATTCCGTACTAAGAAAAATAGGTTGTAATTGTAGTTTATTCCTTGTTTCATACGAATGTATTAATAAATATGAGATCTGAATATAAATTATATTTAATTCGTTTGAACATAATTTTACCAAGCTTAAATAGGATATAATATAAAAATTATATTATATTATATTTATTAGGATATACTTTTGTTTTGAAATTTATTGAAGGTCAAGTATTAGGATGTGATTTAAGATCAATTAGTCTAATAAATTTATTTTGTACAATTTGTAATTTATTAATATTGTATTGTGTCGTTTGTCCCCATGATAGCATGCAGTAATTAATATGAGTTTGAAATAAAGTGTAATACAATGAGATCAATGTTTTAGTTGTTAGATCAGTCAGGATATTATTCACTATACCAATGCTTCTAGATAGTTTAATTAAAAAAAATCGATATGTTTATTCCATTTGAGGTTAAAATTTATTGTAGTTCCCAGGTAGTTGAATGAAGATACTAGATCAATTCTTTTATTATTAAGGGATATTTGTGCATTTGGTGTTAAAAGAGATAATGCATTAGAAAAAATCATTGCTTTAGTTTTATTAATACTAATTCATTGGAATTTAACCAGTCAGATATAGTTTGCAACTGTTGTATTACATTGTGTTAGTATTTCACCTAAGTTTTTTTTCTTTTATAAGAACAGCTGTATCATCAGCATACAGAAAAAGATCCATATGAGTTGACAGCGAAAATAAATCATTAATATATATATTAAACAATAAAGAGCCAAGGACAGAACCCTGAGGTACTCCCAATCTCATAATTTGAAATGAGGAGTGATAATGCTCAATTTGTGTATATTGTTGTCTGTTAGTCAAGTAATTTTTGAAAAGTGAATAAGTATTACCCCTGGATTCCTATATTTTGTAATTTAGAAAGAAGAATATCATGATTTAAAGTATCAAATGCCTTTGATAAGCCAAGTAATTTTTGAAAAGTGAATAAGTATTACCCCTGGATTCCTATATTTTGTAATTTAGAAAGAAGAATATCATGATTTAAAGTATCAAATGCCTTTGATAAGTCCAGGAATAAAGCTATTGTATATTTTTGCGTAAAATTATTTTGAAGATATAGCAGTGCTAATTCTGTAGATTTATCTGCTAAAAATCCAAATTGGTACTGACCAAGTATCTTGTATTTTTGAAGGTAGGAAATTTGCCGAGTATAAATTAATTTTTCTAGGATCTTGGCAAAAATTGAAAGATTTGCTATAGGACGATAATTAATTAGCTTCATTTTTTGAACCATTTTTAAATTTAGGAGTGATTTTGGTTACTTTTAGGCATCTGGAAAAATTCCTGAATGAAGTATAGAGTTGTAAATTGTTAGTAATGGCTCAACAATGACGTCTGCAACATACTTAATAACCCTGGGCTGGAAATCATCATAACCTGGTCCTGAGTTGATGTTAATTTGTTTAAGTATACATAAAAGTTTAGATCTGTATGTACCGGATAAATATTGAGTAAAGTTGGTGCTAGACATATTCAAATTTTGTTTGAAAACTTGTGGGATTGACATAAAATAATAATTGAAAATAGTGGCCATTTCATCTTTGTCTGTGGTAAAAAGGGAAGCTAGGGAGCCAGTGACATGACGCTGAAGTTTGTTTAGAAAACTTCAGTGTCGGACTTAAGTAAAAAGCTTTTAAAATACTAAGTGACGCAAACAGTGCTTCTTCGTACTTTCCCTTAGTCATATTGCAAACATGGTTAATAGATTTGAAGAAAAAATGCTATATTGATGATGATAATAATAAGAAGCTTAAATGACGAAATTATACTGGATCTGCTCATTCATAGCCTTCTTCCTTGCTTTAGACGACACACGTTAGAGTTCTAGGACAGCAATTTGAGGAACAGGAAAAATAGTTTCTGCGAAGAGATTGTGTATAAGAAAGATTCCAAATTATTCAAAAGATTTTTGTCGTAAACGATAGCTGGAATAGACAACGAAAGGGCTTTACAAAATTTCAGAACAGTAGACAGTATGCTACGTGGAGTAGATATTGTACTAGAGTCAAGAACTGGAATATCTTTTGATGATGGAACGGAACTAAACGCACGAGCTTAGAAGTTATTAAGAACTTGACATTTATTAGCATTATTCAGTGTAGAATTATCAGGGAAAAGAAATCAAGGGCATCTTCTTCCCTCAGGGATATTAATAACAGGATGATCTGGACTAGTGAGGGAGGAGAAACAGGACAAAAAATGCGAACATTGCAGTGGCAGGTGATCAAAGTGAATATGCAACATGTAGAATTCTGTTTTTTTGTTAGATCAATTACTTGTTAATATTCATAGCAAAACTCAACACATGATCTTGATTCTGATAATGGACAACTTAGGTTAGATTTTCAGTTATGAGAACCTGCTTTGTTTTTGAGAGCTACAGCATAAGAGTAAGCTTTATTGAACCAAGGTTTATTTTTAGCCTTACTGAAAATGTCATGGAAGGTAACGAAAGCCTCAATATCAGCAAGAAATATATGTAGCTTTATGAGTACAGTAAAATGGATCAATGGTCCATAATATGTTTTGTTACCTTCCATAACTTTGGCAAATTAAACTTCTCAAAATTTTCGGGAGATATTAATTGTTCACATTCAAAAACGAAGGGGTGGTTCAGTGGCGGCTTTTCAGGTGAAGTAGGGGAAGTGCCTCTTCACCTATTTTATTTGAAATAAAGTTTCATTTAATAATTTCGTATAATATATTCTTTTTTTGCCTTTATTGCGCGCTAAAATACCCAAAATTTTTATTAGATATCAATTCACAATGCGCGTCCAATACGGAAAACAGGTCCTTATACGCAAAACAGTTCAAGTGAAGAGCTGAAATGAGAATGCTTGGAGGTCTGCACTTTTCGTCCGAGTTGCCATGGTAACTGTGACGTCACCCTCCCCTATCTGCCTGGCAAGTGAAGTGTCTTAGCTTGAGACGCAAAGCCTCTGCACCTGAAGTCGTGACCTTCCGAAGAGATCGCAGTGGAACGGGAATCCTTGGCAATCCACTAGGGCTTTGCGGTGTTTCCGTACATACTTTCCGAAAGAGATTTGTTTTTTCGTGTTTTGTGATTGTTTGTTAAAAACTTCATTAGTTACTTTAGTTTTGTGTACAGTTTAACTGACAGTGATAGTATTAGTTTTCAGTATGTATCCTGTGAACGACATTGTCTGTAATTTATTGCAAACTCCGTTCAATCGGTGGAAAGATGAAAATAAAAGACATTTTACTTCAACGACGACCGACGGATTCACTGACAATTGTCGCCAAGAAAGAAATCAAGAAGAGTGGCAAATCTTACAATATTAATTTTAAAAATTGTTGTTTTGCTGAATATAAATGGCTTTGTAGCCCTTCTGTGTTACAAAAACTATTTTGTTGGCCCTGCTTATTTTTTGGTAACAAAATTCCGCGTGGAATAAAGACAATTTGCAGATTTCTTAAATATAAAACGGTCACTTCACAAATGTGGGAATTCTAGCGAACACCTGAAATGCGAATTAATGCTAAATAATTTTGAAAATAATCAGAACACCATTGCCGATGCCCCGAGGGAGAATGCTAGGCTTTTAAAAATGCATTTCGGCGAAAGCGTTCGTTTAAATAGACTTTTCCTGCAGACAATGATTGATGCAGTACTGTATTTGAGTAAACAAGAACTAGCATTCCGTGACCATGACGAAGGCATTGACTCGATAAATCGTAGAAATTCAAAGAATTGCTTTCACTGTTAATATCAAGAAGTCCTTTAAAAATTCAAAATCAATACGAAACGATGAAAAATGTCTTCTCGTGGTACATCCTGTTCCCACTAAAGGGGCTCTGACGACCGCCAATAGCGGTATAACTATACCATCGGGATTAGAGGAAATTCTATCCCACACTCACCAACCCGCTTGGCCAGCGTGGTGAGTTATGGCCAAACCCCTCCAAAATGACTCTACAACTTAAATCTTGGCCCTCAGTCTCCGGCAGCTGGAATGTACCTGGCCAAGGCAGCGGCCAGCGCGACATGAAGGCAGAGGGTGCTAAGAATCCCCGGAAGACCGGACTAGGCTGCCATCTGATGCTGACCTTGGCTACGTATAACGGACGCTCCCTATCTTCTGATTCAAGGCTTCTTGAATTGGAAGAGGAACTACAAAGGATCAAGTGGGACATCGTCGGGCTAAGTGAAGTAAGGAGAAAAGGAGAAGATCTCATTGAAATGAAAAGTGGACATCTCTTCTACTATCGTGGGACAGATACTGGCAGAACTAGTGGTGTTGGATTTATAATAAACAAGAAACTGAAGGATAAAGTTGTAGAAGTTGAAAGTTCCTCTGACAGAGCTGCACGACTCGTTATCCAACTCTCGAGAAGATACCAGGCTCAGATTATTCAAACTTATGCACCCACAACAAGTCATGCTGAAGAAGAAATTGAAGAATTTTATGAGGAAATTCGTGATCTAAATAATAAAGGTAAGCAGCACTTGAAGATAATTATGGGAGATTTCAATGCAAAAATAGGGCAACGGCAACAGAATGAAACTTCAGTAGGTAAATTCGGTCACGGCAACAGAAACCAGCGTGGAAATACTCTCGTAGAGTTTGCAGAGGCAGAAGGGTTTTTCATCTTGAACTCCTTTTTCAAGAAAAAGCCACACAGAAATGGACATGGAGACATCCAAATGGTACGACAAGTGAAATTGATTTTATTATGTGTAACAAAAAAATTCGTCATAGAAGACTGCAGTGTGCTAAACAAGTTCAACACAGGCAGTGACCATAGATTGGTGAGATGTAAGATGCACCTCAACACTAAACTCGAACGTAGCAAGCTCATAAGACAAACAACATATATTGACATAACCAACCTTAAAAAACACCATAATACCTTCAAATTGGAACTGAAGAACAGATTCTCTGCTTTAGAAGGCCTAACATTGGAAGAAGTGGATATTTCTGAAGTTAACTGAAAAGTAACCAAACCTCTTATGGAAACAGCAACAAAATTAGCTGGGTCTAAGAACAAATTGTATGTGAACAAATTATCAGGAAAAACCAAAATGTTGATGCAAAAAAGAAGAGAGATGAGGACAACTAAAGAAGATGTGACTTCCAAAGTGGAATATATAGAGCTATGCAAGACAGTACGAAAAAGTATCACTGAAGACGTAAGGAAATTCAACTGTGAACTAGTAAGGAAAGCAATTGAAAACAACCAAAGCCTAAAGATAGCAAAGGGACATCTCAGTAAGGGAAAAAAACAGATTATGGCACTGAGAAAAGAAGATGGTTCTGTAACAAGAAATAGAGGCGAAATTTTGACAAGAGTGAAAGATTTCTACTCCAAATTATATGAAAGGGATGATACATGTACTCCAGGCATCATGAAAGGTACCTGAGTTCTTCCAGTCCTTCCACCAGAAGTTGCACATGCAATCAAGAACATGAAGCGGGGAAAAGCTCCAGGAGAAGATGGAATTACTGTAGACATCATACAAGAAGCAAGTGGAGAAATCGAAACAATACTCGCCCAAATTTTCACTCGATGCTTTAATGAAGGGAAAATTCCTGAGGATTGGAACAACGCTACAATGATCTTGCTACATAAAAAAGGTGACATTGAGGATCTCAGGAACTACAGACCTATCAGCCTCCTATCAGTGGTTTATAAAATCTTCACTAAAGTTCTTTCACACCGCTTGAAGGTGACACTGGACATGGCTCAACCGAGAGAACAAGCTGGATTCAGGAGTGGCTACAGCACAATAGATCATATCCACGTACTGAGAGAACTAATTGAAAGAGCGAGGGAATATGAACTTCCATTGTGCATGGCTTTTATCGATTATGAAAAAGCCTTCGATTCGGTGAAACCATCAGCAGTTGCAATAGCTCTGAAATCCTGCGGTATTGAAGATGCATACATTAATATTATTAATAACATCTATGGAAATGCAAGTGCAAAGATTCGGCTGTTTGAAAATACAACACACATAAAAATTGGAAAAGGAGTGAGACAAGGTGACACCATATCTCCGAAGCTCTTTAATGCCACATTGGAAAATATCTTTCAATCACTGAACTGGGAAAACAAAGGGATAAAGATTAATGGAGATTATCTAACCCACCTTCGTTTTGCTGATGACATAGTCATTTTTGCAACTACCTCATCAGAGCTACAGAGTATGATCCAGGAACTTGCTGACAAGAGTAAAGAAGTGGGATTAAAAATGAACTTTCAGAAGACAAAAGTGATGTTCAATGCTTTTACAAGAAATGAAGATTTATCGATTGATGGAGAAAAGCTGGAGATAACAGACACATACGTTTATCTTGGACAGCAGATATCAAGTGAGGGTCACATTGATGAAGAAATTAATCGGCGTACAAAACTTGCCTGGAGAGCTTTTGGAAGAAACAGCATAATTTTCAAGAGCAATATGCCATTATGTCTTAAAAGAAAAGTGTTTGATCAATGCATCCTTCCAGTGCTTACGTATGGTGCAGAGACGTGGACCTTAGCTAAAAGAGACATACAAAGGCTGCAGACAACTCAAAGTAGCATGGAGAGGTGCATGCTTGGTGTAACCAGGAGAGATAAGAAGAGGAACACGTGGATCCGAAAAATGACAAGAGTGGAAGACATCATGATCAGAGTTAAATCCCTGAAATGGCAATGGGCTGGACATACTGCCAGAAGAACAGACCATCGATGGACAGCCGAAATTTTAGATTGGATTCCAAGGGACAGGAAAAGACCCAGAAGAAGACCACATGGAAGATGGGTGGGTGAAATTCGAAAGTATGCGGGAGTGACATGGAGGAGACTGGCACAAGACAGACCGTTGTGGAGGAAACTTGGGGAGACCTTAGTCCAGCAGTGGATTGATAATGGTTGACAATGAAGATGATTTCTGAATATATAAACGATCACGTCAAAAGTGAAATAAATGAAGTTCAATGCTTTTATATTCAAGTAGATGGGAAGCCATAACCAAACTTCCGAGTGCTCTTTAATAATACGATCTGTTGATTCGGAAGGTGTATTTGGTTGAGCGATTTTTGGGTTTGCATGGTGTGAGTGAAGATAGAACGTCAGAAGCTTTATACAAAATGCTAGACAAAGTTTTGGAACAGTTTGATTATCAACACAAGTCAATAGGACAATGTTACGATGGGGCAAACGTAATGTCTGGACACTGGACTGGGCTCCAGAAAAAAAAATGAAGCATAAAGCTTCTCAAGCTGTTTTTGTTATTGCTTAGTACATCGTTTGAACCTTGTATTACAGCAGAGTTTTTCTAAAATTTCTAAGTTTCGACAATTTTTTGCAAGCCTCAGTGTAATTCCTTTGTTTTTTCACCACTCAGCGAAGAGATCGCTTCGCTGAGTGGTGAAAAGACAATACACTCACATCAACAACCGCAAGATGCATGCAAACCATAACGGAAACTCGATGGTCCTCCACTTCGAAGTTAGTATGTGTAATACAGTAGTTGAAGATTGGGATAAATTGAAGGAAGTATTCGAATTTCTCACAAATAATGACCAATCAGAAAAAAAATCAATTCAACTTGCCCAAGGGTTTTTAAATGATATGAACACTTTTGAATTTACATTTTTGGGAATAGTATTTAATGAAATATTTGACTTCACCGATCTATTGTTCGAAATTTTGCAGAAAAAATCAATAGACATAAACTACTGTGTTACTCAAATTAAAAACAACTTATGAAATTTTGAGCCATAAAAGGAACGATGAGGTATTTGGAACACTGTTTGGAAAAGCTAGCAAAATCACAGAAATAAGCAGATCTAAACGGGAATATGCTGCTCTTACACCAAAAACAATTTTTCAAAATTATAAAAAATTGTATTTTGAAATTTTTACCACATTCTTATGGAAATGGATATAAGATTTCAAGACTGTGAGAAACTTAAACTTCAATTTGCCTGGCTTGCTGACACAACCAAATTCGACCAATTTAATTCATGCTTTCCCTCTCACGCTTTTGAAAATCTACAACATTTTTACGGAAAATTTTTTTACTAAACACCAGCGCTTTAAAGATGAACTGAGTCTTGTATATGCTGATGAAAAATTAAGGAATATATCGACTCATGAACTTCTTCGAGTGCTTCATGGAGATAAAGGCATTTTTACAGAAGCTTATAAATTGGTTTCCCTGATTTTAACAGTTGCATCTGCAAGTGTTTCAGTGGAAAGAAGTTTTTCTTGCCTTAAAAGAATACAAACTTACTCTAGAAACACCATTTCTCCAGATAAACTTGCTTCTTTGTCAAATCTTTCTATTCAGAAAGACATTTTCTTGATGTCACAAAGAAACAGCCATTTTCTGACGACATAATCGACAAATTTCCAGCTTTAAAGGGAAGAAGAATTGATCTAATATATAAAAAAATAGGTAAGTTCTCATTAACTGATTTTCATTGAAGACAGTAGATATCTTTTCATATTGCTCTTGTAGCTCTTCACCTATTTTTCCTGCCACGAGTCGCCACTGGGGTGGTTATACATATATTGCAAGAGAAGAATGTGGTTCACACTGTTAGAGATTCTCTGGGGGCTGTTTTATCATTACTGCGACTGTGAGCCAAGACTTCCAGCTATATTCGGTCCGTTTGATGTGGTACCGAATGTCCGTAGCAGCTGGGAAAAACAGTACAAGCTGATTGTGCTTCCCACATAGAGATAATATTGGGGAGAGACATTAATTTCGTTTTGTCGAGCAATGTACAGTGTATATTTATGTAGATATATATAAAAGTAATAATACAGTCTATATTAAGATAGACATTTTGTTTGTGTGTGTGTGGGGGGGGGCAACATTTTTTGGTTTGCTTGAGCCGCAGAAATGTCTTATGATTCTGGGAAAAAGATTTGCAATGCCACTCTCGGAGGTAGTCTACAATATGTGAATTAGACACAATGTACCGCAAAGAAGGCATGAAAAAGGGAATGAAATAACGGAAATTTCGTGAGTGAGACGTTTCTTATGTGTAAAAGAAGTCAATAAATTCATTAGCAGTTACTGCATCTGTTTTTAAAGAAAAAGGTTTACAGTAAAATGCATCAATGGTCCATAATATGAACAAGTAAATCTATGTCCATTTTTCATACTTACAGATGTCCAAGTAAATCTGTATCCATCGGGATTGACCACTGGAAAAATATACCAGTCGAACTTGTCGACGAGTTGCTTAACTTCAGGATCCGCGTCATAGCCAGTAACCAGATGTTCAATTATGTAAATAGCAGTGGCTGGGGCAACCCACTCACGCGCATGGATGCCGGCATCAATCCATATGGCAGGTTTATTATGGCCATATGCTCCGATCTGTTAAGAAACACATTACTTATGAAACATGTACGGGAAAAAAACATCTTTTTATCATTTTATGCTGTACTTAAGTAGCATAAAGTAGGCCCATAGAGACATTAAAAAATTGTAGCTTTTCAGTAATTACCGATACTTACTTTCACTCCTTTGATGGGATTTCCTTCGTAAGTCGATCCAAGCGATTGAACAGAGGCTATGGCAGAATGACGAGTTCCTACTGTATCGATGTATGAACTTATCTGAAATAAAGAACTAAGAATTACACACATAAAATTTTCAACAAAGCATACCATAGATGTCTCAACAAATTATGTTGGGAAGAATTTTGCCTTCTTGTTGTATTTGAGGGTGAAAACGTTCTACGTAGCGTTTTTGAATCATCAAAGAAAGAGAAAAGTTATTTCGATACTGAGTGCACACACATTTTCATAGAAATTACTAAAGATATCGTCTTCCAAAGCGAATGCTTGCCATCTGCGAAAACTATTTTTGGCATAGAACATCCACAGTGTGCTAGTCTAGGCTTTCCCAGCCTGCTTGTAGAAGCGAATCATCCGTCCAACGGCACCGAGATTAAAATAATAATAATAATGATGATGATGATCTCATACATACACTCATCGTCAAAAAAATAGTTGCACCCAGAAGGGCGTTTCGTATTGCAATGCTATTTGGTTGGTTGGTAGATTTTTATGGCACAAGGGCCATGATTGGCCAAAAGAGCGCCAGACACACAATGCTATCCGGGAGGAAGGTAAAGGTTACCAGGAACAATAAATAATTAAAGCTAACATTCAGACTGATATGGGCACTATTTATTTAGCTACACGCCAATAAGTAGTGTCTCTCAGTATGGCGTCGGGCCGCCATGTTTGCTCACACAGCACGCCAGACGTCTCAGCGTGGAACTTTACAGGTTCCTAATGGTGTTTTGCAATAAGCCATACCATGCAGCTTGAATCTTCTCACGCAGTTCCTGCAGATTGTACGGTAGGGGTGGAGTGTGGATAGCGAGTCCAATAGCATCCCTCACATTTTCAATCGGCGATAAGTCGGGCGATGCGGCTGGCCCTGGCAGAGTGTCAGTGCCTTAAAAGCAAGCTCTCGAGACAGCAGCGGTATGCAGACGAGCGTTGTCCTGTTGGAAAATCACACCAGAGTGAGCGTTCAGAAAAGGTGCCACTGGTTGCAGGATTTCATTAACGTAACGTTGGGCTGTCAAAGTGCCTGTAATGAACACCAAAGGTGATCTGGCATCGTAGGCAATTGCACCCCACTCCATGACACCTGGACGTGTCACGCTCGACAACAAACCATTCATCTTGGCGCTGACCACGGTGCCTCCGCACGCGGATTCGGTGGCCGTCCCCTCCAAGACAAAAGCGGGACTCGTCACTGAAGATCACTCGCTGCCATTCTGCGTGGCTCCATGACAGTCTGGTGCAACACCATTGCAGACTTTGGCGACGATACGCTGTTGTTAAGGGCAGTGGTCGTAACGGTCTGCGTGCGTGCAGTCTTACGTCTTGCAGCCGTCTGCCAATGGTGCTGGCACTAATCGGACGATGCAAGGAGGGTACCACTGCTCGCTAAATATCCGCAATCGTGGCTGTTGGGTTACTCCGCGCATGTCGGACAATCCGTCGGTCCCCTCTGTCTTCGTGGTTCGTCTAGGTCTCGCAGACCCTTCCTGTCGCTGCTACGTGCCTTGTTCTATCCACTGCCACCAACAGCGTGCTATGGTGATATCCGTATGACCGGTATGGCGCGCAGTACGGCGATAAGACCTTCCCGGAGCCCGATGATGCGGCCGCTCTCAAACTCCTCCAACTGCTCGAATTGCTTCGAACTTTTCTCCGAGGCATTCTTCAATTGCAAAGGATGCAACCATCACAAGCCAGAATGGCAAGCACGCGCAACGGGACGACCTTATATAGCCGGTCAGGCACAGCGCTGCGACCCCTCCTTGCTTGCGCCACATGCGCGGCCGAGCGTGATACTGGAAGCATTTTCATGTCTTACGATGTCAAACTTACCCACCAAGTTTCCATTCTTATCAGTTGCTTCCTTCTGTGCGCAATTATTTTTTTGACGATGAGTCAATGTGATGGCAGTCAATGTGTTAAAAACATGCATTTGTTTCTGTACTCATGATGATTGCAGCGACTGAGGGCCGCATGCGTGGCGCGTAAAACTAACATAATTCCGTTTCATGTCTTCAGAAAGGCAGTTCCGAAATTTTGTGTAAGTCTGGAAACGGAAGTTTCAACGAAAGCCCCAAAACAAAAACTTATGTAACTCAACCAAATTTGAAATCGGTGATTTCCCATATTACAGAACTATGAAATAGCAGTCATACAGAAGTCATATTTTCTCCAGAGGAAAAGTTTCTTCCCGAATTGAAAAAACAGCAACAACTTAAGAACTGTCACGTACAGTTATGCACATGCTTGAACGTTTTAAAAGAGCAAGCATCTCTTTTTACCAGATTTTATTTTCTTAGTGTGACCCATGTAGATCCCTTAGAATTTTCATGTGTTTAAAAAGTCGTGTAGTGGTTTTAGGAGCAAGTTTTTTATCTTTATGGCACTTAATTCTAATTCCTAGGCAAGAAATGGATGTTGTGTTCAACTTCGCAGCTTTGGTTCTCTACTTTTCTTAGAATCGTTGGCTCTAAATTATGAATGAGTGACTCCTTATATGTATAATAGCGTATGTATTTAATGTTTACGGAAGCTACACACCCGAGCAAAACGAAAGTCCATGAAAAGTTATACTTTAAACAAACGTGGGAAGGACTAGACGAAAATCCGAGTAGTGACCACGAACAGCCTAAAAACCTCATATTCTGATACATGTTGCATAACAATAAATCAGGGCAAACAATAAGAATTCTGTTTTGGGGGTTAACAATCTTCATGGGCATCCAAGGCTGTGCTCATTCCAAGTTTGGGGTTACTAATTCCAGGGCTGAAAGGACAAATACAACATCCAAGTCTTTCTGTGGGATTTGGGCCTAATGTCAACAGCTCGTTAGCTATTACTGAGTTAAAGTTAACATACACACAAAACAAAGCGCTTCTATAAGTGGAAAATAATATTTGAAAGTCTGAATGAACTGTGATTCTATTCCGTTTTGGTAAATCAAATGACTGATGAACTGATTTGGATACTTACAGCTTCAAAAGTGTGGTATGTATCCATCTGGAAAACCCTTTGTCTTCCGGCTAAAGCACCATCAGGAGGATTTTCTTCTCTCTCTTTATCAACCCACCTAGGAAAGAAACCCAGGAATCAGTAATTTGTTCATTTTAAATGTAGACTATACGTTTTAACAGACATATTTATCGTAATCATACATCATTCAGAGCGCACGTAAAACTGAAAAGTTAAGGAATGGAAGCTTTTGAAGTGACAAGCCATGATGATTCCATTACTATCAAGTCAAAAGGCAGAAGCTACAAAGTTTATTAGTTTTCTTTCTGAGTGACTGTTGTAGATGCTTATTTCGGACAGTATGCCCTCTCTATCAGGAATACACGGCCTCTCAAAACGCCTAAAAAGGTGTCCATCTCTTCCATGTCCGTTTAAAGGACTCTCATAGGGAAAAGTACTTTCCTACATAAAAGGTTCTTGGTTCTCAACTAACCACAAAATCTGTCATTTTGAGAAATAAATTATCGTTGTATCTCATAGCAGTTCATTCAGGGTTGGGTGTAATGAAAGCTGCTCTTCAAAAGTAGTAATTACCTTCCTCGAACGCTGTAGTTTTCATTCTACTACTATTCTTAGAACACTCCCCACATTTGGGAGGATAGCCTAAATATTTATACATATTCCCAGAGCCCGATAGGCACAGCACAAGATGAGCAACACACACATTCTTGAAAGAGTAAGTACATTTGTCACCACCAAATATTATCAATTAATTTAAAAGTTGATTTAATAAATGGGACACCCTGCGGGGAAAAATAGGAAATACCTATTTTTATTAAATCTTAATATTAGAAAGGAAATTCACACTTAAAAGTATAGACCGGTAAGTAAAACACTGTTAACAGTTTACTATTGCTATTTTCGCATTTAATTACGTAATGATTCAAACTTCCACGGACGTTAAGTTATTCATCCCCCTTTAATCAATGAACGTTATTTAAACTTGGTGCAGACTGATTTTTTGGGGGCAAGGTGAACTTCCTTGTAGCTGATTAATCACCTGTGATGTGTTCAATGTTATAATAGAATAATTCTATTAACAGAGGAATGATACTTAGATTTGAGCAAACATGCACAACTAGATAATTATCACACTCATAAAAGCATATTATTCAGATCATTAATTCACTTAATTTAGACCCGAGCAATTTTAAAATCTGATACTTTACAATATGAAATACTCAAAGCTTCTACAAAGTGTCTTAGCAATGCAAAACCTCTCTCAAGAGGTGTATAGTATAGTATATATAAGAATGTAGCACATTTATATTTCATCTGCAAGTTTCAGATGAAATATAAGAATGTAGCACATTTATATTTCATCTGCAAGTTTCAGATGAAATACACTGAGTTTCCTGTCTTATCCATTACTCACATTTGAAATTAAATGGACCCCATATAAATCAGTTTTTTCAACTTCCCTGTTGCGGTTATAGAATAGCTGCTCTTGTGGGCTACTCTTGTTCCGACATGACATGACGTCACTGAGCTGCAGTTGAAATGAGGTGGTAGTGAAGGAGCCTAGTAAAACACCAGTGTTAATCTTCATTTCGGGGGGGGGGGGTACTTGTTTCCTCCCAGATGTTTTTTTTTTTCCATTCGTAGTAATTAATTAGTAAAAAAAAGCATTTTTTTTTCTGCATTGCGATTCTGGAGCCCCCTAAAATGGCTCTAGGCCTAAATCAGGCCCTGTGTATTCCAGAAATCATCTGCCACACAGAATATTTTAACAAATGAGAGTACACTGTTTTTCAAAACTTAAGGACGAGGGACATTTTATCCAGTCAAGCACGCAAAAAGTGAACTTTACAGCTACACATTTTATCAATAGTTGTAGCAATGGTAAAATGAATCGCATGATATTAAAAACCATGACAGTTGTATAATAGAGATAGTATCAGAACAAAATATTACGAAGGAGATACAGGCTCACCTGTAGTCCAGTGACGCTCTTTCATCAGCATTACAGGGCGAAGTCCTCAGTAGGGGTTATGTCCACTACACACCGAAGTGCATGTTTGACACGAGTGTATCATGCTAAGCACCAACTGGTTTAGGAGCTCTTAAGATAAATATCCCCACTCCTGCTGGAGAGACATAAGTTACTGGAATGGTTTCTAGTGGGGGATTTCTTTTCGCAAAAGGGCGGTATCTTCCATGAAAATGAAAACTCTGCCCACAGGATCACGGAACAGACGAACTTGAAGAAGAATCACATTATTGCAGTAAAGCTGCCGGTGAATGATCCATCATCTGCATTTCAACCGTACCACACCATGACTTCGCAACCGCCATATCTATCCAGATCAACGATGTCCCTGGCATCCTGCGCAGTCTCACGTTCTTACTACTGCTACTTGGAATCCGACTAAAGCGGTTTCCGTCTGTGAACATTACCTTGGCCCACTGATCTGAAAATCAGTCAACGTGAGACTTACACCACTGATAGCGGGCTTATGTGTGCAATGCGCCCTGTATAATGGTAAAGAGCGTTCGGGTTTCCGGGCATACAGTTTTGCTGTATTTAGATGTCTTGACACGGTTTGAAGATTTAATTAGCCAGGTGGCCCACAGTACGTTTTAGACTCCTTTTTGCCATTATGGCCAGGTAACGATCATCCCCCCCCTGCTCGTAAAGCGGGGACGACCTCCAGCAAAACGTCTCGTAGCGGTTCTGTCTCCTGAATGCTGAACAAAGCTAGGACACCTAGCTGTGTGCTACTCCAAATTCTCTGGTGACATCAGTCACAGTCCAACCTTCTTCGAGTTCACCGAGAATTCTCCCTCGAGTAAAAACATTCAACAGAATGAACTAATATGAAATATTCCTTTGGCAGCTGTGACGTGCTCACAGCAAATTTACATACGGGCTAAGTATCATTGAACGCCTTCAAGGTCAATCACATCGTGCACGTGTGTCAATGTTAGTTAGGTACTTTAGCTTTGCATTATAATCATATTTTATGTTCGTCATTCAGTTTTGGACAGCAGTTAACAATCCATAGTGAAAATAAAGCAAGTACGGATTATGTAGGTATAGAAATTCTTAGAAAAGCAGGGTAGAAAATAAACAAGTTAGTAAAATCATGCAATGCATTGATTATGATACGCTTTCCAATATACTAGAAATCATTACTCAAGCTATTACTCAAGTTATGAGGAAAATGACTGTGGAATAAATCTCACCCCTGTGCCCTGACCTTTAATCCATTTGGATGATATTCAACAGAACTGGTTCAGTATATCTCTGAAATAACATGATAAAGTTTTGTCCCAATTGAAGCAATTTTACGTAAGTTATGATGCATAAGCGCTATGGAATAGATCCCGCTCCTGTGTCCTAACCTTTCACCCCATTTCGCTCATTTTCGATAGGATTCGTCCCCAGGAAGGTCCCTACAACATACCAACATTTCATCCAAATCGAAACATTTTTACGTAAGTTATGACTCATAATGGCGATGGAAGTGATTCCGCTCTTATGTCCTGACCTTTGACCCCCATTTCGCCAATTTTCAATAGGGTTTGTCCCCAGGTGGTCTCCTACCACATACTAAAATTTAATCAAAATCGAACCTTTTTTACGTTAGTCATGACGCATAAGAGCAGTGAAATGAATCCCGCTCTTATGTCCTGACCTTTGACCTCATTTCTTTCACTTTCAATAGGGTTCCTTCCCAGGTGTTCCCCTACCACATACTAAAATTTCATCGAAAGCGAACGGTTTTTTACGCAAGATATCGTGCGGACGAACATACGCACACAACGCGTGACGTAATGAGGCAGATGGGAATCGCGACCATCTGCTAGCAAGGTGTGACGTCATAAAACTTTAAGGATCCACAAACAACGCGTGACGTAATGAGATGATGGCATGACCGTGCGCCAACCTCTAAAGGGGCGACGTCATTACACCACACTACAAACTTGGTAATTCGGGGTGGTTATTTAACCCACTAAACAAATTTTCTTAAAAATGAGATCAAGCTAAATCGATTTCTAGTACCAGAAAACGGTAGGTTAACGACTTTCATCAAAATCCCTAGAGCCGTTTTCAAAATAAAATTTACATACATACAAGAATTGCTCCTTTAAGGTGAACGTCAAGTAATTTTGCTTCCTGTACTTCGAATGGAAAAATTTCTGTACACATTTTCTTCCCAATTAATGCGTTCCCAAGGATGAAAATTTGAACATCGATTAACATACCTTCATTTTATAACTTGGAATACTTAATATTTTCTAAAACATAACCATAATTATGCAATCCAACATTTGTTTGTCTACTAACGTCATCAAAGTACAGGTCGCGCCATACTTTTTCTGGTTTAAACACCACCAAAGGAAAAGTTATTGATTTTTAATGTAATTATGGTTATGTTTTAGAAAATATTAAGTATTCCAAGTTGTAATCATCATCATCATTGTCAACCATTATCAATCCACTGCTGGACGAAGGTCTCCCCAAGTTTCCTCCACAATGGTCTGTCTTGCGCCAGTCTCCTCCATGTCACCCCTGCATACTTTCGAATTTCATCCACCCATCTCCCATGTGGTCTTCTTCTGGGTCTTTTCCTGTCCCTTGGAATCCAATCTAAAATTTCGGCTGTCCATCGATGATCTGTCCTTCTGGCAGTATGTCCAGCCCATTGCCATTTCAGGGATTTAACTCTGATCATGATGTCTTCCACTCTTGTCATTTTTCGGATCCACGAGTTCCTCTTCTTATCTCTCCTGGTTACACCAAGCATGCACCTCTCCATGCTACTTTGAGTTGTCTGCAGCCTTTGTATGTCTCTTTTAGTTAAGGTCCACGTCTCTGCACCATACGTAAGCACTGGAAGGATGCATTGATCAAACACTTTTCTTTTAAGACATAATGGCATATTGCTCTTGAAAATTATGCTGTTTCTTCCAAAAGCTCTCCAGGCAAGTTTTGTACGCCGATTAATTTCTTCATCAATGTGACCCTCACTTGATATCTGCTGTCCAAGATAAACGTACGTGTCTGTTATCTCCAGCTTTTCTCCATCAATCGATAAATCTTCATTTCTTGTAAAAGCATTGAACATCACTTTTGTCTTCTGAAAGTTCATTTTTAATCCCACTTCTTTACTCTTGTCAGCAAGATCCTGGATCATACTCTGCAGTTCTGATGGGGTAGTTGCAAAAATGACTACATCATCAGCAAAACGAAGGTGGGTTAGATAATCTCCATTAATCTTTATCCCCTTGTTTTCCCAGCTCAGCGACTGAAAAACACCCTCCAATGTGGCATTAAAGAGCTTCGGAGATATGGTGTCACCTTGTCTCACTCCCTTTCCAATTTTTACGTGTGTTGTATTTTCAAACAGCCTAATCTTTGCACTTGCATTTTCATAGATGTTATTAATAATATTAATGTATGCATCTTCAATACCGCAGGTTTTCAGAGCCATTGTAACTGCTGATGGTTTCACCGAATCAAAGGCTTTTTCATAATCGATAAAAGCCATGCACAATGGAAGTTCATATTCCCTCGCTCTTTCAATTAGTTCTCTCAGCACGTGGATATGATCTATTGTGCTGTAGCCACTCCTGAATCCAGCTTGTTCTCTCGGTTGAGCCATGTCTAGTGCTACCTTCAAGCGGTGTGAAAGAACTTTATTGAAGATTTTATAAACTACTGATAGGAGGCTGATAGGTCTGTAGTTTCCGAGATCCTCAATGTCACCTTTCTTATGTAGCAGGATCATTGTAGCGGTGTTCCAATCCTCAGGAGTCTTTCCTTCATTAGGTTATTTTAATCGATGTTCAAATTTTCATCCTTGGGAACACATTAATTGTGAAGGAAATGTGTACAAAAGTTTTTCCATTGGAAGTATAGTAAGCAAAATTACTTGACGTCCACCTTAATAATATGGGATAAGAGCGATGGAATGGATCACATTCCTATGTCCTGACCTTTGACCCCATTTCGTCCACATTCAATAGGGTTCGTCCCCAGGTGGTCCCCTCACACTTACTGAAATTTCATCGAAATCGAACCATTTTTACGCACGTTATGACGCATAAGGGCAATGGAATGCATCCCGCTCTTATGTTCTAACCTTTGACCCCACTTCACCGATTTTGAATAAGATTCGTCCCCAGGTGGTCCCCTACCACATACTAAAATTTAATTGAAATCGAACCATATTTACGCAAGTTATGACGCATAAAGACAATGGAATGATCCAGCTCCTACGTCGTGACCTTTGACCTCATCTGTCCCATTTTAAATAGGGTTCATCCCCAGGTGGTCCCCTACCACATAGTAAACTTTCATTGAAATCGAATCATATTTACGCAAGTTATGACGCATAAGGGCAATGGAAGGATTCCGCTCCTACGTCGTGACCTTTGACCGATTTTGAATAAGATTCGTCCCCAGGTGGTCCCCTACCACATACTAAAATTTAATTGAAATCGAACCATATTTACGCAAGTTATGACGCATAAAGACAATGGAATGATCCAGCTCCTACGTCGTGACCTTTGACCCCATCTGTCCCATTTTAAATAGGGTTCATCCCCAGGTGGTCCCCTACCACATAGTAAACTTTCATTGAAATCGAATCATATTTACGCAAGTTATGACGCATAAGGGCAATGGAAGGATTCCGCTCCTACGTCGTGACCTTTGACCCCATTTGTCCCATTTTCAATAGGGTTCGTCCCATGGTGGTCCCCTACCACATACTAAAATTTCATCGAAATCGAACCATTTTTACGCCAGTTATCGTGCGGACGGACGGACGTACAAAGCTGGAGCATTATTCAACCTACGGTTGGAAAGCGTAAAAAACCGGGTAAAAATCACAGAATTCCGAGATTTAAAAATGGAAACCTTGAAACAAAAGAACTACAACCCATGATGACTAGGCCTGTGGAAACTACACCACAGCACTTGACAAATTATCTACAAAAACTAAGCCTCTTAGAAATGCCGCCTGCGTTATTTTCAAACTGCACTACCTGAAATTCCAGAAATGTTGGGTAGATACTTGGCCTTTTCTTAAACCCTTGTATTTTGTCCAATTCAAATCCAATCCAAGGCGTAATCATTTTTCTGTTTCGACTATGAAACATTGTTGTTAGATACACAATACTACAACCACCACGCCTACTTGCTAACAATAATGGTGGCGTAGCTGTCAAACAGATGGACAAACCCTAAAGGTATATTTATCTCAAAAACTACAGTCTTGTGACGAATACATATAGATTAAGATAATACAACGCAGTTGTCACCAGTGGCGACTCGTGGTTGGAAAAATAGGTGAAGAGGTACAAGAGCAGTATGAAAAGATATCTACTGTCTACAATGAAAATCCCTTAATGAGGACTTACCTATTTTTTGTATATTAAATCAATTTTTCTCCCTTTTAAAGCTGCAAATTTGTCGATTATGTCGTCATAAGATGGTTAGATGGTTGTTTCCTCGTGAGCATCAATAAAATGTCTTCCTGAATAGAAATATTTGCCAAAGAAGCAAGTCTATCTTGGGAACTAGCGTTTCTTGAGTAAGTTTGTATTCTTTTAAGAAAACTTCTTTCCACTGGCACACTTGTAGATGGAATTGTTAAACTGAGGAAAACCAATTTATAATCTTCCGTAAATATGTCTGTCTCCGTGAAACACTCGAAGGAGTTCTTGAGTCAATATATTCCTTAATTTTTCATCGGCATATACAAGACTCAGTTCATTTTTAAGGCGCTGGTGTTTAGTAAATATGTTTCCGTAAAAATGTAGATTTTCAAGAGCGCGAGAGGGAAAGCATGCATTAAATTATTAGAATTTGGTTGTGTCAGCAAGTCAAACAAATTGAAGTTTCTTACAGTCTTGAAATCTTATATCCATTTCCATAAGAATCTGGTCTAAAATTTCAAAATACAATTGTTTATAATTTTGAAAAATTGTTTCCTGTGTAAGAGCAGCATATTCCCATGCTTATTTCTGAATGGTGAACAAACGAAGCAATTCCACTGAGGCTTGAAAAAAGTATTCGACACTTAGAAATTTTAGATCGTGTAATGCAAGATTCAAACGATGAACTAAGCATTGAACAAAAACAGCTTGAGAAGCTTTATCCTTGACTTTTTTTCTGTATCCCATTTAAGTGTCCAGACATTATACTTGCCCCATCGTAACATTGTCCTATTTATATGTGTTGGTAATCAAACTGTTCCAAAATTTTGTCTAGGATTTTGTATAAAGCTCCTAACGTTCTATCTTCATTCACATCATGGAAACCCAAAAATCCCTCAACCAATACACCTTCCGAATCAACAATCAAAAATTACTTAATTTTTGACGTGATCGTTTATATATTCAGAAATACATTCAATTAATTCATTTTGAATAGTTTTTTATCCTTTCGTATTGATTTTCAATTTCTAAAGAACTTCTTCATATCAACAATGAAAGTAATTCAATGAAATTCACACGATTTATCGAGCCCATGCTTTCGTCATGGCCATGGAATGCTAGTTCTTGTTTTCTCAAATACAGTATAGACTAATACTGCATCAATCACTGTCTGCAGGAAAAGTCTAGTTAAACGAACGTTTTCGTTAAAATGCGTTTTCAAAAGCCTAGCATTCTTCCTCAGGGCATCGGCAATGGTGTTCTGAATTTTTTCAAAATTCCTTAACATTAATCCGCATTTCAGGTGTTCGCTAGAATCACGATGCTTATGAAGTGACCTGTTACGCTTAATAAATCTGAGAATCCGTCTTTATTCCACGCCGAATGTTTATTACTAAAATGTAAGCAGCCCCCCCCCCCCCAAAAAAAATTAACACAGAAGTGCTGCAAATCCATTTATATTCAGTAAACCAATAATTTTTAAAATTAATATTGTTAGATTTACCACTCTTCTTGATTTCGTTCTTGGCAACAATTGTCAGTGAATCCGTAGGTCGTCCTTGAAGCAAAATGTCTCTTTCATCTTCACCTTTCCACAGAATAAATGGAGTTTGCAATAAATTACAAACAATGTCGTCCACAGGATGCATACTAAAAACTATCACTATCAGTTAAATTGTACACAAACCTAAAATATCAGTTAAAGCTTTCAACAAATAATCGCAAAGCACAAATTTCTTTCAGAAAATAATGTACCACAGCATTACAAGGGAAAAGCCCCTAGCAGATTGCATGGTAGCCTGGTAGTCCGCCCCCGTGATCTCTCACGACTTTACGCTCAAAAACTGAAAGATGCAGAGGTAAGGCGCGTGAAGCTGAAACACTTCACTTGAGCGAGCAGATTGGGGAGGGTGACGTCACGGTTACCATGGCAACTCGACGGAAAACTGCAGACTTCCAATCATTTTCATTTCGGTTCTTCACTTGCACTGTTTTGCGAATAAGGATTTGTTTTCCGTATTGAGCGCGCCATGTGAATTAATATCTATTCAAAATTTTGAGTATTTTGGAACTGAATAAAGGCAAAAAAGAATATATTATAAAAAATTGAATAAAACTTTATTTTGAGTAAAATAGGTGAAGAGGCACTTCACCTACTTCACCTGAAAAGCCGCCACTGGTTGTCACAAATGTTTATTTTTTCAAGCTGACCATGGTTTCGCTGGGTATTGACCTAGCTTCATCAGGACGAATGGCACGTAAATATTCAAATTGTATATGACATCTTAAAAGTGTTTACAGTCACGTGTTTTGGTTAGATGCTTCCACGCGCTTGATAGAAATGGCGTGGATGCCATGTCATTAACAAGTTGCGAAGACTTGTTAATGACCAATTAGGTTAGATAGAAATAAGAGGAGCTGGTAACAGCTCCTCTCCCTGTGCTTCTGGCGTGACGCCACTTTTTATCAGCTGACTACGCCAATGCGTCCAACCTAAGAATCTCCTGTATATCTCTATGGGGAAATCGCGATTTTTAACGGGTTTTTCGGACCCTTACTCTACCCATACAAGCATGAAAAAAATTGAGGCTGAAATATTCATTCCCATAATACAAAATTTCCAGAAAAAACAGGAAAATATGAGTTGGTATTTCTTTAAAGGGATGTAAGGTCAGGTGATGCGTAACATCACAGCCTCTCCTTGACAAATGTCAACCCCGCCTTCTCGTGGTGCATCCTGTTCCCACTAAAGGAGGCTCTGACGACCGCCCATAGCGGTATAACTATACCATCGGGATCAGAGGAAATGCTATCCCACACTCACCAACCCGCTTGGCCAGCGTGGTGAGTTATGGCCAAACCCCTCCAAAATGATTCCACAACTTAAATCTTGGCCCTCAGTCTCCGGCAGCTGGAATGTACCTGGCCAAGGCAGCGGCCAGTGCGACATGAAGGCAGAGGGTGCTAAGAATCCCCGGAGGACCGGACTAGGCTGCCATCTGATGCTGACCTTGGCTACTTACAATGGACGCTCCTCTATCTTCTGATTCAAGGCTTCTTGAATTGGAAGAGGAACTACAAAGGATCAAGTGGGACATCGTGGGGCTAAGTGAGGTAAGGAGAAAAGGAGAAGATCTCATCGAACTGAAAAGTGGACATCTCTTCTACTATCGTGGGACAGATACTGGCAGAACTAGTGGTGTTGGATTTATAATAAACAAGAAACTGAAGGACAAAGTTGTAGAAGTTGAAAGTTCCTCTGACAGAGCTGCACGACTTGTTATCCAACTCTCGAAAAGATACCAGGCTCAGATTATTCAAACTTATGCACCCACCACAAGTCATCCTGAAGAAGAAATTGAAGAATTTTATGAGGAAATTTGTCATCTAAATAATAAAGGTAAGCAGCATTTGAAGATAATTATGGGAGATTTCAATGCAAAAATAGGGCAACGGCAACAGAATGAAACTTCAGTAGGTAAATTCGGTCATGGCAACAGAAACCAGCGTGGAAATACTCTCGTTGAGTTTGCAGAGGCAGAAGGGTTTTTCATCTTGAACTCCTTTTTCAAGAAAAAGCCACACAGGAAATGGACATGGAGACATCCAAATGGGACGACAAGTGAAATTGATTTTATTATGTGTAACAAAAAATTCGTCATAGAAGACTGCAGTGTGCTAAACAAGTTCAACACAGGTAGTGACCATAGATTGGTGAGATGTAAGATGCACCTCAACACTAAACTTGAACGTGGCAAGCTCATAGGACAAACAAAATCTATTGACATAACCAACCTTAAAAAACACCATAATACCTTCAAGTTAGAACTGAAGAACAGGTTCTCTGCTTTAGAAGGCCTAACATCGGAAGAAGTGGACATCTCTGAAGTTAACAGAAAAGTAACCAAAGCTCTTATGGAAACAGCAACAAAATTAGCTGGGTCTAAGAACAAGTTGCATGTGAACAAATTATCAGGAAAAACCAAAATGTTGATGCAAAAAAGAAGAGAGATGAGGACAACTAAAGAAGATGTGACTTCCAAAGTGGAATATATAGAGCTATGCAAGACAGTAAGAAAAAGTATCACTGAAGACGTAAGGAAATTCAACTGTGAACTAGTGAGGAAAGCAATTGAAAACAACCAAAGCCTAAAGATAGCAAAGGGACATCTCAGTAAGGAAGAAAACAGATTATGGCACTGAGAAAAGAAGATGGTTCTATAACAAGAAATAGAGGCGAAATTTTGACAAGAGTGAAAGATTTCTACTCCAAATTATATGAAAGGGATGATATATGCACTCCAGACATCATGAAAGATACCAGTACCAGAGTTCCTCCAGTCCTTCCAGCAGAAGTTGCACATGCAATCAAGAACATGAAGCGAGGAAAAGCTCCAGGAGAAGATGGAATTACTGTAGACATCATACAAGAAGCAAGTGGAGAAATCGAAACAGTACTCGCCCAAATTTTCACTCGATGCCTTAATGAAGGAAAGATTCCTGAGGATTGGAACACCGCTACAATGATCCTGCTACATAAGAAAGGTGACATTGAGGATCTCGGAAACTACAGACCTATCAGCCTCCTATCAGTAGTTTATAAAATCTTCACTAAAGTTCTTTCACACCGCTTGAAGGTAACACTGGACATGGCTCAACCGAGAGAACAAGCTGGATTCAGGAGTGGCTACAGCACAATAGATCATATCCACGTGCTGAGAGAACTAATTGAAAGAGCGAGGGAATATGAACTTCCATTGTGCATGGCTTTTATCGATTATGAAAAAGCCTTTGATTCGGTGAAACCATCAGCAGTTACAATGGCTCTGAAAACCTGCAGTATTGAAGATGCATACATTAATATTATTAATAACATCTATGAAAATGCAAGTGCAAAGATTAGGCTATTTGAAAATACAACACACGTAAAAATTGGGAAGGGAGTGAGACAAGGTGACACCATATCTCCGAAGCTCTTTAATGCCACATTGGAGGGGTGTTTTTCAGTCACTGAGCTGGGAAAACAAGGGGATAAAGATTAATGGAGATTATCTAACCCACCTTCGTTTTGCTGATGATGTAGTCATTTTTGCAACTACCCCATCAGAGCTGCAGAGTATGATCCAGGAACTTGCTGACAAGAGTAAAGAAGTGGGATTAAAAATGAACTTTCAGAAGACAAAAGTGATGTTCAATGCTTTTACAAGAAATGAAGATTTATCGATTGATGGAGAAAAGCTGGAGATAACAGACACGTACGTTTATCTTGGACAGCAGATATCAAGTGAGGGTCGCATTGATGAAGAAATTAATCGGCGTACAAAACTTGCCTGGAGAGCTTTTGGAAGAAACAGCATAATTTTCAAGAGCAATATGCCATTATGTCTTAAAAGAAAAGTGTTTGATCAATGCATCCTTCCAGTGCTTACGTATGGTGCAGAGACGTGGACCTTAACTAAAAGAGACATACAAAGGCTGCAGACAACTCAAAGAAGCATGGAGAGGTGCATGCTTGGTGTAACCAGGAGAGATAAGAAGAGGAACTCGTGGATCCGAAAAATGACAAGAGTGGAAGACATCATGATCAGAGTTAAATCCCTGAAATGGCAATGGGCTGGACATACTGCCAGAAGGACAGATCATCGATGGACAGCCGAAATTTTAGATTGGATTCCAAGGGACAGGAAAAGACCCAGAAGAAGACCACATGGGAGATGGGTGGATGAAATTCGAAAGTATGCAGGGGTGACATGGAGGAGACTGGCACAAGACAGACCGTTGTGGAGGAAACTTGGGGAGACCTTCGTCCAGCAGTGGATTGATAATGGTTGACAATGATGATGATGATTTCTTTAAAAAATTGAACAAAATAATGATTTTTTGAGCGGAAGTGCATAGTGCGCATAGATACTTACTGCCCATGTGCAAGTAACCATGCATACTGCCCATGTGCAAGTAACCATGCATACTGCCCATGTGCAAGTAACCATGTTTAAAATATAACCAAAAGCCTAATGTTAAGAAATAAGAAGTCCGAAATATTCCTTCTTTCCAACCTTGGTTTGCATGCGCTAAGCAAAACTGCTTAAGCCACAGGAAGGGACGTCATGTTCCCGAACTCTCGCAGCGCAGACTCCCACCACCTCAGAGAGAGGACAGAAACAGCTGATCTGTTTTGGCTTCACTCAAAGCGGGTCCCTTCACCTTCTCTTCTTCTAACCTCCTTGTTAATGACATTGCATCCACGCCACTTCTATCAAGCGCGTGGAAGCATCTAACCGAAACACGTGACTGTAAACACTGTTTATGATGTCATATACAATTTGAATATTTACGTGCCATTCGTCCTGATGAAGCTAGGTCAATACCCAGCGAAACCATGGTCGGCTTGAAAAAATAAACATTTGTGACAACTACGTTGTATTACCTTAATCTATACCTAAAGGTATATTTTGGAAGCATAGTGAGTTCAATATACTTGTGACATACTTCAGTCAGAAAACTGCGCTAACAAAAATAAATGTGGAATTCGTAAAACATATCTAGTGTGTTAAAATTAACGTCGGGTTTGTTAATCACTTAAATATTTGGGACGATTTTTACCAGAGGAAATATTTTTCACAAGAAGGAAAAGAAAAATGATTGTGCTGTTTTGAAGAGTGAATAGATAATTCCAAAAATGAACACCCATTTGCAACTATGCACTGATAGTGGAATATGTTCCTAACTCTGAAGATAAAGTAATGTGGCTGAGTGGTCAGAAGTGTAGGTTCCTGGCTAGTTGTGTGAGCTGGTCACGGATGGGGGCATGGACGGAATACTTGTCTTACGGCACTGGCTCTCTCCCTTTCCTGGAACCATTGGTCCCAAAGTCTGAGATTTGTTTTAGAAACGCGAGATTTTTTATTACCCTTAGAGTCGCTCACAATGATCGTTATTCCCCTCCAAAAAATGGTGAATGCATTAAAACTTCAGGAATTCATACAAAGATGCCAAGAAAGGCTCGAAATTATGGTGTTCAACATACTCGAATGAGAGAGAGTGATGAAAGTTTATGGCAAGGTTGATTAATGGCCCAAAGATTGGTCCACCCAGGGTGATTTGGAATTCGAAATTTTTTTTGGTAAAAGAGAGAGAGTGTATTTAGTTACATAATCCAACACTAGACCGTGTCAACGATACCTCACCTATTGTCAGCAGGTATGCTAGCTGACTCGTCTAGTGTTACTAACTCCTTGTTACGTAACTGGGAGAAAAATATGGTGACTGAAATATTAATAGAAAAATGAAGGAAGACGCCGTAAAACAACGGGAACAAACACTGGATGCCAGAAGATGCGCCCAACAATCGAATAAAAACATAATAGAATCACAAAAAAAAAAACCACGCGATAAAAGGGCAGGTCGAAACCTGAGATGTACAGACAAGACAGCCACATTCAGACGAATATGAAGAAAAAGTAAATGACGACACGGACACTCGACTTCCAAAGTTCCGCACACTTTGGGAGAAAAACTGCAGATTTTATTTACTTATTGAAGAGTTCAATATACAGAAAGAGATATATAAAACTTAACCAAAGCAAACAGGAGTAAGTTGCTCTTTAAGATTGTTTACTTAGAATTCAATGTTAAGAAATACAGACGGAAGACGAATGCGGAAGTAGTGTTACACAGCCATGTGTCAATCAGATTAGCACCTCGACAAAACATTGTATCAGTGTTAGGAAAACTTCACATGGGTGAAAAGTAGACTCCTCATCAAAAGACTGGTTAATACTCACTGGGGAACGCAACTTTTGGTGCCTAAGATGTTAGACCCTTTTTGGAGTCACAGATTCCGAAAATGGCATTAGTTTTTGTCCATCAGATCTGTTTCTCACGATATGACATATACAGAGAAATCCCAAGAACACGAACAACACACAAGTTTCGTCATTGAGACATGATGCTGAACCCACGTTTCTGTGATTTCCTGCGATGCGATGTTCCTGGACATTCACGGTGGATGCTCCAACAATAGTCCGCCATTATATGCGTATCCCATCATCCACGGTACCGTTCTTCCATGGCCATTATTTCCTGGTGAAATCGCTCCCCTTGTTCATCGCTGATATCACCAAGACAATGTGGAAATCGATCCAAATGTCTGTGGAGATAATTCAATTTGATGCTCATGTTACAACCAAGTGTACAAAACGCAGTGAGCATATTCTCCACGAGTTCACGGTAGTTGGCGGCCTTATGGTTCCCAAGAAAATTCTGTACAACCATACAAAATGACGACCTCGCACATGCCTCAGTATTGTCCATTGAGTCTTGGAAATGCTGGTCTTTCAAGAGTTCCCGGATTTGTATTCCATCGAATATACCTGCTCTTAATTTCTCCATGCTCAACGCTGGAAATTTTCTACATATGTAGCCGAAACACATTCCATCTCTCTTAAGTGCCTTTACAAATTGTTTCATTAAACCAAGTTTGATGTGCAGTGGTGGCAATATGATGTTTTCTCTGTCCACCAAAAGGTTCTGTGATGTGTGATGATATTTTTCTCTCCAGCTACCATGTTTTCTCTCACAGGCCACTGTCTTCTCACCCAGTGTTGATCTTTAGCTCTACTGTCCCACAGACATGCAAAGCACGGGTACTTGGTGTACCCGGCCTGCTGCCCTAGGAGAAAATTCACCATCTTCAAATCCACACAGATGACCCATTGGTGATCGTGGTATGCTATCTTCTCTAGGACTATGGCTATTGTCGTCCGATCTTCCCGCATACCAACTGAGTGACCGATTGGGATTGATCTGTATCTGTTATGTAGAAGTACACATTTGAGGCTGCGTTTGGAGCTATCTATGAATAACAGCCATTCACTGGGTGTGTATTCCCGTACGCCCAATTTCATCAGCAATCCTGGCACATTGCTGCAGAAAACGAATTCGTTTTCTTTTGTGAAGAATGGCAGAAACTCTTCTTCTCTGTTGATATGATTTTTGTTCGATATGTTCCCGGTAACAGTACATTTTTTTCTGCCAGCCTGGAAGCTAACAATTCAGCTGCCTTCTTTGGAAGACTTAGGTCCCTTGCAAGGTCGTTCAATTCCGTTTGACTGAAACCAGATGCAGCTGATGAAGGTCCTTGGAAATCACTATCATGTCGCTCAGCATAGCTTTCTTTCTCACCAGCAGATTCATCTGACTCTTTGGAGAGCTCTGGAAGCCTGCTGCATGTTGGGACAGGTATCTCTTTTGAATGTATAGCGGAAGCTAGATCAGGATACATCCACTTACTCTGGTTCTTCCCATTGTTACCCTTTTATATTCACCAGACAAAAGTAACAGTCATCATTGTGGTTGCTCTGTTTGCACCATACCATTGGTATACCAAATTCCATGCACTTCCTTTTTCCATTCATCCACTGTCGCAGGTACTCTGTACACATTTTACACATAACATGCGGTGCCCAACGCTTATCTTGGTCCCCTAGTTTTACTGTGGAGTAGGCAAAATAAGCTCTTTTCAAAGTCCGTTATAACTTGTCTCTGTTGAGCGAACGTGCACTCTCCGCAAATGTAACAAAAAACATCTGGATGATTAACACATTTTCTTCATGATGAATCCATGTCAACTCCTGAATCAGAAATAAAACACGTCGTACATGTAACGTGCACACTCAAACACGGACAGTAACAGAAATTTCAAAAGGTATGTATACGAGCAGGTAACAAATGCTGGCGGGGAAAATAAAGTAATACTAGGTAATAACGCCAACAATATCTCAAAAACTAGAGTTGCTAGAGCAAAAAGAATACCATTTCCGGAATCAGCGGCACAAAAATACACAGAATCAGGGCGAATATTCCAGGCCCCACAATTATTATTATCTTTTTTTTTGTTCCCCAGTGTACTTTATGGATTGCGAGAACTTTTTGTCTTCCTGTCACTAAAGATTTTTCGTTTGGCAAAGTAAGTATCCATGTTAACCTTGAAACATATTCATTGGTGCATGGTACCCATATTTACCTTGGAGCCAAACAGGAAAGAAGGTAGTAGGTGTGTAAGCTCAAATGGATGCACGACACAGCTTTCGAGTTTTGCTATCATATTCAGCTGACAACGGTCGTATGCAATTAATAGGTAACGCAGAGTTGCTGCCTCTGTGTATCGGTTTGAATAAGAATCTTTACGTGCCGACGTCTTTATCTGTGCGTATATGCTTTCAAGAGGCACTGAGATTGCTCAGAGATGGTATAGGATACTGAACAGGTATAAAATGCAAATGCAGTAAGAAACAGTTTTTTATCTTAGAAAGGGTCATAAATACGAATCGCGTATTGTTTAACACACATCTGGGGTTAAAAATCAATCCATACTGAATATGTAACACGTCTTTATTTTTATATTCTACGGAGAGTTGTTCCTGAAAAATATGTTGCTAATCTTCAAATAATGCAGTCTCTCCGAGAGCTCTTTTGAACGAAGAGGCATCATTTTCAGCTAAGCTTCTTGACAGCCTCGTCAGCAGCTCTACAAATTCTGTAGGTTGTCAGAGAGCTAAATTTTTTATAGACCTGCATTTGATAATCCAACCAAATTTTTGACCCTTATATATCTTTGCCTATGATTTCTGAGTACATATTCACTTTTAGTTCATATCTACAGCTACATAATATTCATTACAAACATCTCCTTGAAATTTTTTGGTAGAACATTTCAAGGATAGTCGAGATTTGCTTACATTTCTGAATATTGATTTACATTTAAAAAGGTTATATGGTGCATAAGAGACCCTTCATTTCGTCTGCATCCTAACATCTATGAAATAATAGCTTTTATCTGGATTGTAGAATTATATTAAGTTTAATTTTACTTGAACTTGTCAACTTAGATTTACTTTGCTAACCCGGATTATTCCAAATTGTTCGTTATAGCCGAAATTTTAATGACGCACTCTTTTCAAAATAAACGGCCAGGGATGTTATCAGACAGTACTTACAGAAATCCAGTTCCACTCTTTATTCAGTAATCCAGCACGCCAGGTAGTCCACAGTAATCACTTCGTTCTCAACAACAGGTATGTTTCTCTATTTACTTTGAATATAAACCCAACGCACTCAAAGTATAATTTTGCGCGCCATTGCTTTCAACATATAATATCGCTCTCAACTCTGAATATAATCTGTTCTGCTCATATTCTTTCTGCTATCGCCACATCGTTCCTATCTCAGAGCACTTTTTATTTTCACTTGATTGAATTTTGACCCACTATCAGGTTGCACCAGAGTTTTTCCGACAGGCTTGTCGGGAGAAACTCTGTGGCGTTAAATGAGAAAATATTTAACGAGGAGAAACCAAATTTACATGAAAACACAAACTCAAAAGAAAGGTTAAGTTAAGGCTATACGTCATACATAGGAAAAGTGTGTTCCGTCTGTCTGTACTTACTGCATTACTACTGGAATGTCTTAGTGGCCCTTGCCTGAAACAACATCACGTCATGAAAACCAGTACACAAGAAAAAGGAATATCTACATGATGATAATCTTGTGTCCTCATAAATAATTTCCCTGTATAAACACAGTGTTGACAGAAACATTTAACAGCCTTAAAATTTATAAATAATTTCAGAAGAATAACCTCTGATTTCACTGGTTATTGACTGATAAGTTTGTTCACTTACATTTGCAGATTGTCTGTTATGACGTAGAAGTCGATGCCTTCACCTATGAGCTTCTCTTCAAGCTTCTTAGAAACTTCTGGTGATATACGAATGTTGACTTTTTCATACAGCGCAACTGGGTCATTCCAAAAGTCAACCTATTCAATAAAAGCATGCAAAAAAATTATTGGGAATCTTCTTTTCTTTTATTATTACAATTGCATTAGCAGCATGTGTAAAGCAAAGCATCTCAACGGGAAATACAAGCATAGATTTTTATTAATGGCTTGGAGAAGGAACTATGGGAACAGAGAGAGTGAATACAAAAACTATTTGGAACATATAATACTCCTCAGATTTCTTTATTTCGAACAATTTTTTAAACTGTTTTGTGTATCGGATGCCAGAATTAGCTTGTTTCTAATTTAGGGCCATATTCAATATGTTCCACATTGGCATACCTAAGAAGACTTCCCCTATTTCTTTCATTGAGAAACATCACTGTTTTAATAGCAGCGATAGACAACGAAGTCGTTGTATTTTCTTTTCTTTGCGTTTCTCAATGATAAAACTTTGGCCTATTACCTTCCCATCAGGTGCGATGCTGCTGGGGGGGGGTGTCTGTCACCAGCCCGAAACTTTTCTCTCAGATGACCCTTTAGACCCCAAATATTGAAACATTTAGAATTAAATGGAGAGTTCTTATTCTCAGAGTTCAGGGAGCCTAGACGGGATTTTCCATGGATTTTTTGGATGTATGAAATATTGTCAGAAAAAATTTGCTCTTTCCGCAGTGTTTCATTTAATCGACTTAAATGTGTAGGCAGTGATATATTCAGGCATCTTCTCGGGGGTGCTTACCGGAAAATCCATGAGCGACAATGCCCCCCCTGTAGGTTTTTGGACGATCTCCCCTTATATTTAGTCTAATTGTTTTCGTTTATAGCTGAATAATTGGAGAAATAAAAAAAAAAATAAGAAAATGAGGCAAAATATTATAGTAAAAAAACAAAACAAAAAAACACTCACATGGACTTCACTCTTAAATTTCTATAATCCTTCAATAAAACATTAAATAGTCCTGGCTGAAGGGGTGAATTTTCAAGCACTGACAACTCGGACTACTTCCGCAACAAAAACCTAATTCCACAGAGTAGCGATGTTTGCAAAGCAATACATCATATTTTGGAAGCTGGCATTCAGCTTTGTTTCAGTCTTCTGGATGCCGACTTTCCATGTATACGGTTAAGCCTCAGTGTAGCTAACGTGGCGTTAGTGCTTCCAATACAACAAAATATTTGCTACCTAATTTTGAACAATAGCAAATTATTAGAAATTGTTCCCATAATTTTTTTTTCCTGGCGGTGGGTGATTTACACTCTGTAGTAAAAAAAAACCCGAGGCATCTCAAACTGGCATCCAAACGGTTAGTTAGTTGTTTTTTACTACTTTGTGCTAACCTAAATAATCTAAAGGGGCTGAAACCAAACGGCATGGGAATGGTTTATACTTTACATCATACGTTTTCAGGTAACACTGTAATGATTCCTTAACACGTTCGCTGCAGCGACGCTTTTCAGCGATTTTTTAGTACGTTACGACCCACCGCTGGGATCGTAACTGTTTCAATACAGTGCTGTACGACACACCAGTGGGTCGTTTAAAGATATATACATAAAGTGACTCATATCCACTACAGATTTATGTATAGAAACTTTTTTTTCCTCCTCTGAAAAATGTAGAAGTTAACGCGTTACGACCCACACGCAGCGAACGTTTTAATGATAAGAAACAGGCTTGTAGTAAGGCGAGGACATTTTTACCACTCGTAATGTTTTAGGGGCGGAGGGATTTTCTCCGGCACAGCGTTATCTTACTATCATCCTCAGTACTTTACACCACCTCATGGTGCATTGCTGAATTAAAGCAAAGGTATAACATTTTTTACGTTTTTAGTCACTTGTATGTGTAGATTACTTAAAATTTGCATTTGTGATATACGAACATAAGAAAATTTTTATACTCTAAGATTTTTATATACGTACATATAAATAACCAAATTGTGATATGTATACAAGTTTCAGCCCCCCCTCAGAAAAACTCTGAATGCAACACTGTGTGTAGGCAAAACAGTGTAGTTTGTTGCCAAATACAATTCCACAAATGCTGGGGTGTTCTGGAGTCACATGTATGCTTTATAACCAATAAAGTTTGAAACGTGCAGTTAAGCTGAGCATTCTTAGTTCGCCGCACACAGAAGGCAAAGATATATTTACCCCTATCAGTTATCCACGCTTCCGAGAGACCCCAAGAAAACAGCGTATGAAATCCTTCGCTCTCTTCGCAGCTGTGTCGAATCCTCAACAGCAGCCAAAATATCCTATTGTGTACATGATCGTAATACGGTCCTGTCCCCTTAACATAGGTACGCTGAACAACTTCAAATAATTCTGCATTTGAAATTTTATCCGAATGCCAGAGACTAGCCAACTTCGCCGTTTTCACGACAGTATTAATGGTTATCACAGCCGTAATTCCAGTTTCGCTCTCGCTGCAGTTGCTAACAAGCAAGCTGCTGCGATTATCCAGTCACATATAAAATTGGAGCAGGCTCCTTTCCTACGGAAGTGGATGAAGAGTGTTTGAGATGAAATAAATACACGTGAATTTGTATCGCTAGTGTCCAGAAGCGAAGCCATTCATAGAAGCACCAATTTAGCAAGAACTAATGCTTTACAGCAGGCATAAGCTGATAAAAAGCATTAGTTAACAGCAGTAAGCTTTCATTCTTTGTGACTCTTCTGTTCAGTGGTGGATTTTTAGTGTCAATACATAAATAAATAAAACATACTTACTTCAGGACTGATAGCAAGTTCCTGCAACAATTCCAGTTCCTTTTCGTCGCTTGCAAAAACACCCAGAAGCTTGTGCCTGAAGAAAAACAAAAAAATAATTGGTAAATATTTACGGTGTGATAAAAGTACAGTACGCACCCATTGGATTGTCGTACAATCTATATTTTATTTTTGTAAAAATATGGAGTACACACCGCACCATAGAATTACTGAAGTGATGCATACCATGCACATCTATGTGTGGGTTAAACATACAGAAACTTAACCATTCGTCTCAACATAGACGTGGAGCAAAATGTGGAAACACCACTAGATCTACAGTAGCTGAGCAGTCAACTGATCACGATCACATCAGTTAGAATGACACGAAAGTACACTCACGGACAAAGAATTTGCGCACCAAGAAGGGAGCGTCGGATTGACCTGAAATTTTATGGACGCAATGATACAGATGAATGATACACACGATGGCAAAAAAAGAGCTGTAGGACAATTACAGGAAGGATCTGTGGCACGCAGTCCGGTCATCTTCAATAGCGCGTCTCACTGCCTCGTGCAACAATACATGCTGCAATACAATACAATACAATACGGCATGAAGGCGAACAGACGCCTGATGATGTCCTGCGGCAGACTGGCCCACACGTGTTGGACGGTGTACTCCAAATCCCGGATAGTGTGGCACGGCGGCAGCCGGAGTTCCCACTGGTCCCGCACATACTCGATGGGGTACATGTTCGGGGAGCGGGCAGGCCATGGAAGTGTCCGGACAAGACGTAGACAGTCCTGGGCAACCCGAGCTATGTGCGGCCGGGCATTATCCTGCTGGTATAGCGCACCTGGAATTCCTGCCAGGAATGGGAGCACATTGGGCCGTAGGATCTCATCAACATACCGCTGGCCCGTTAATAATCCACATACCACTACTAGAACTGATCGGCTACGGTAGGCAATGGCTCCCCAGACCATAATACCTGCAGTGGGTGAGGTGTGGCGCTCGATACCGAAGTCGGGATTGTGCCGTTGACCCGGGGACCTCCAACACACGGACACGATGATCATATGTCTCCCAAACCGAAGCGGCACTCATCGCTAAACACCCCACGTCTCCAGTCTAAAGCGTTCCATGTCGCTCTGGCCTGGCAGCACTGCACACGGAGCCGGCGATGTTCCGGTGTTAATGGCAGCACACGTAAGGGGGCACTGGTATCGCAGATTCGCTTCCGCGAGACGTCGGTAAATGGTTCGTGGGCACACAGGAGCCGCTACATCTGCCTGTACAGTGGGCCGCGTCCCCGTGGGCTTCGTTTGTGCCTGGCGCACGATCCGTCGATCCCCTCTACTAGAGGGTCCTCCTGGTACGTCCGGAGTAGCTCTGCCGTGTGGCAGTGCCGTCACTTGTCCACTGCTCCCAACACAGAGGGACGGTATGGTCAGAACGATCCACGTGGCGGGCTATGCGCTGTGCCGATCACCCTGCGGTTTTCAGCCCGATGATCAGGCCTCTTTCAAAGTCCGTAAGTTGCGTAAATCGACGTCTCTGGAGTCTATCCGGCATTCTTGTCACTTTGTACTCTTGCTTGCGTCGGCCAGTGGTTTCAGCACACGCCGGTTTATAAGGCTGCCGGTTCGTGCTTGCAGCGCCACCACAGGATGTACGGATATGCGCAGTCGCACTAAACGTGGATCAGTTGCATACGAGCACGCACTCTAGCTATTTGCAAAGTTTCGCGGTTGTAGCATGTTTTCTTCTAGATGCGCAAATTTCATTGTCCGTGAGTGTACTTAAATCATATTGATCAAAATATCAGGGAGTACTTGGAAGTTAAAAACAAAAACAAAAAAACGTCACGCTCAAAACTATGATTATGCTGTAAAGGAGATATTCTGATATTTCGGAATCTTGTCTGCATCCACCACTCAAAATATCCAGTGATTGTACCAATGCAATTTCTATCTCAATTTTTAAAATGTCGCATTATTTTATGGCAACAGTTTTCACATCTCTGAGCGATACAGTGGAAATGTTATTTGCACCGAATGATGACTCAGTTTTATCTTTCTCGAAACATAGAGTATGCTTTTCAAAATCGAAGTTTCAGAGCACAAATAAAATGTGTTATCTGTAATTTCCTCTTTTGTGTGACAGGTGTAATTGTTTCCCCTCATCCAAAACGAGTCGAAAGTAAAAATAAAGATGCATACAAAAACTAAGCAGTGTTACTAACACAATCAAATCACACAATTAACCTGAAGGTAAGTACAGTAGATCCCACTTAAAACGAGCCCGTAACTAGAGAGACCCTGGATTTAACGAACTTTTGTTTGATATAACGTTAATTTAAAGCTAATTTGATCGTTTTTAACGAACAAAATTTAATGAAGTACCCGGATTTAACGAGGGAGTGAAAAGATAAAAACTTTTAACAAGCAAAGTAACAAAGTTTAATGAAATTCCATATTTAACGAGGCAGAGAAAACCTGCTGCGCATTGTCCTGGAACAGAAGAATGGAAATGGTGGCATGCAGGACAAAACTGCAACAGCGCAGTGGAATCTCAATGTGGTAGTGGAAGAATGTTGATAAAAAAGCAATGGGAAGGGAGTACATCAAATACTCAACAAAGGATTGTACAGTAGTGGCCAAAACTGTGGAAACCTTTTGGGAAAAAGTGCATTTTTGGGGCTTGATAGCTCATAACACCACTTAATACCATAAAATTATATGTCAATGGAAAGACAATTTCATCAAGAATGTAATGCAACAAAGTTTGTTCAATTATCTGTATTCTATGAAAAGTTATAACCAGAAAAAGGAAGCACAACTTGCTTAGGTTGATATGAAGTAGCTTTCCTTCATTTGAATGTAGCCAATGAGCATGAGTGTTTAGAGATCGAATCAGGTGTCATCTTGTTTTGGCAATAAGCCAATCAGGTCACAATAGGATTCAGCTATTGATGTCATGTATTGGAGCTGAGAGGAGGACATTTGTCAGTGTGTTATGTGATTGCTATGAAGTTTGAAGTTTTTTTTTTTTTTTTTTTTTATGTTCTTTCATTTAGTGAGCTTGTAAAACGTAATAAAATTAAAGAAATGGCGCAAAGAGTTGACTGGTCACCCAGAAAGCGATGTAAAATAGTACTATTAAGTGAACAAGGCTTCAGTTACGAAGAAATTGGAAGAAAACTTGGTGGAAACTTAACCAAAAGTGCCATTTCTAAATTTTTGAAGAGATACAAGGAGACTCAGTCACTACAAAACCAGACTGGTAAAGGCAGGAAAAGGTGCACAAGAGCAAGTGATGATAGAAGAATTTAGAGACTGTCCCTAGGTGACAGAAGAAAATAATCTGGGTGTATACAAGATGAAATGGCGCAATGAAATGTGAAGTTGAGTGCAAGGACTGTTCGGCGCAGACTAAAGGAATTTGGCCTAAAAGCTAGAATTCCACGAAAAAAGCCATTTTTATCTCTCAAACAAAGGTTTAAAAGATTAAACTGGGATGTTAACTGGACAGCAGAACAATGGGACAGTGTTATTTGGAGTGATGAGACCAAAATCTCCCTGTTTGGTAGTGATGGCATAAAATACGTAAGGAGAAGAATCGGAGAAGATTTGCATCCTGATTGCATTACATGTACCGTGAAACACCCAGTTAGTGTTATGATATGGTGTTGTATGTCATCAAAAGGTGTGGGCAGAATTTGCGTGATTAATGGGAATATAAATGGCCAAAAATGCATTAATGAAATACTTGAGCCCAAACTGTAGCCTTCCGCACGTGATCTTTACACTCACGAACAATGACATTTGCGCACCTCGAAAAAAACATGCTACAAACCGAGAAACTTTGCAAATAGCTAAAGTGCATGCTGGTATGCACTCTAGCTTTGCAACTGTGTTGGTAGCAGTGGACACGTGACGGCACTGCCACACGGCGGAGCGGCTCCGGACGTACCAGGAGGACCACCGGTAGAGGGGATTAAAGGATCGTGCTCCAGGCACGAACGGATCCCATGGGGACGCGGTCCACTATAAAGGCATATATAGCGGCTATTGTGTTCCCACGAACAATTTCCCGAAGCCTCGCGGAAGCAAATCTGAGATCCCAGCACGCCTTACGTGTGCTGCCATCAACACCGGAACATCGCCGGCTCCGTGTGCAGTGGTGCCAGGCCAGAGCGACGCGGAACGCCACAGACTGGCGACGTGTGATGTTTAGCGGTGAGTGCCGTTTCGTTTTGGGAACAGATGATCGTGTCCGGGTGTGGAGGTCCCCGGGTCAACGGCACAATCCCGACCTCGCTATCGAGCACCACACCTCCCGCACTGCAGGTATTACGGTCTGGGGAGTTATTGCCTACGATAGCCGATCAGTTCTAGTAGTGGTACGTGGATCATTGACGGGTCAGCGGTATGTAGATGAGATCCTGCGGCCCCATGTGCTCCCATTTCTGACCGGGATTCCCGGTGAACTATACCAGCAGTTTAATGCCCGCCCGCACACGGCTCGGGTTGCCCAGGGCTGCCTACGTCATGATCATACACTTCCATGGCCTACCCGCTCTCCGGACATAACCCCTATCGAGTATGTGCGGGACCAGTGGAAACGCCGGCTGCCGTCGTGCCACACTATCCGGGATTTGGAGCACACCGTCCAACACGTGTGGGCCAGTCTGCCGCAGGACAACATCAGGCGTCTGTTCGCCTCCATGCCGGACCGTATTGCAGCATGTATCGCCTTTCGGGGCGGTGCGACGTGCTATTGAAGATGACCGGACTGCGTGCCACAGATCCCTCCTGTAATTGTCCTGCAGCTCTGTTTTCGCCATCATGTGTATCATTCATCTGTATCATTACGTCCATAATTTCAGTTCAATCCTATGCTTCCTTCTTGGTGCGCAAATTTCATTGTCCATGAGTGTAGTTTACTAAACTATCGCTGAACATTATTTTATCACATTTCACATAAACGTAACAATATCTCATTGCAATCTGCGTAAATTTCGAGAACTTGATGCTGGATGTGATGAAAGCCATTACAAAAATTTATTTTGATGCTATGAAAACTGTGCGTTGTAGCGAAATCCGGTTTCCTCTCGACACCCCCAAGGGAGGGGAAGGGGGGTAACATGCTATTATCGAGAGCTTTAAAATAATGTACTGTAACATATGGCGTGTAACCTGTAGGTATCCTAGACCAAAAGTTACCAACCCACCTCACTAATAACACTTGCGATTTAGCTTTTCTTCCTGCCTTGAAGTCAGATTCGAGCTTGCGCTTCTGCAGATGGACTTTCGTAACTAAATCACATTTAATCGGAGTCAGAGTTGTTGCTTACGTTTCGTCCAAATCTGAATAATGTATAATAATAAAAATAAATATTGTTTTTGAAAAACTAAATAGTCAAAATATACTTACTATTGTAGCCGCCATATAGTTTTGTAAATATATCTTCTTCCATTACTTTTACGACAGTAACATTCATTAATCAACCTACCTAAGTACCGCTCAATGCGAGGAATTAGTAAACTTATTGTGTGTTCATATGATTTAACTCCACTTAGTATGAACCGAACAGTGGCTCGGTGTGATCGCGAGTGATGCGAATAAATGTAATATGCTGTACGTGCACTGGCGTGCAAAAATTAAGAACGAGACGGTTTTTCGAATGTAACGTCGTGCAGAAGTGCTCCACATCGGCTCAAATCATACCATAAGATCCCCAAGATGTAAGAATATGGTACAAGTGAGCAAAACCGTCCAAAGGATACAAAGGCACTTTACTGAAAAGGTAGCTTCGAGCACAACTGGACAGAAACGCCCATGTGACAGGCGGCTGCCAAGAAAAATCCAGTCTTTAGTAGGGGATATGATCACCCCTGACTGCGTTGCAGGATTTACAATGTCTGTCCATGCTGAGGACGAGGTTGTCAAGGAGCTGTTGAGGCATCGCGGCCCATTCCTCTTGTAGCGCCAATCGCAGCTGCGGAATCGTTGATGGCGGCTGGTGACGTGCTGCCAAGCGTCTCCCGAGAAGGTCCCACACGTGTTCGATTGGATTTAGGTCCGGAGATCTTGCAGGCCAATGCATGCGCTGAATGTCTTTACTCTCCAACAGCTCTGCGACAGCCACTGTACGATGAGGTGTGGCGTTGTCGCCCATGAAGAGGAACTCAGGAACCACAGCACCTATAAACAGACGCACGTGAGGCAGGAGAACCTCGGTACAATAGCGGACACCAGTGACTGAACCTCCTTGGAAGATGTGCAGGTCAGTACGGCTACCAAGCATGATACCGCCCCAAACGAGAACTCCGCCACCTCCACACCAGTCCCTTTCGATGATGTTGGAGGTGTGATTGCGTGTTCCCTGCTCTCTCCAGATGTGTATACGTCCAGAATCACTCGTCACACTAAATCGGCTCTCATCCGTAAAGAGAACTCGACCCCATTGCTGATGTGTCCAGTTCTTGTGTTCCTGGCTCCACAGAAACCGCCGTCTCCGATTAGCAGGCGTTGACGGCACACACCGTACTGGTCGTCGTGCAAATAGACCACCTTTGTGCAGCCTCCTGGCCACGGTAAAACGCGATAACGGACGTCCAGTTGTCTGTTGCATGTGCCTTGCGATTTCTCCCGCTGTCTGCCGTCTGTATCTTCTCGCCTGTAGGACAATATACCGGTCGTCCGCCGCCGTGGTTGCTCGTGGACGACCACTGCTAAACTCTCGGACAGCTGTTCCTGTAGTTTGAAATGCTCTCCAAGCTCGGGAAACGATGCTGTGAGCGATCCCGAACTCCTCGGCCACACTAGTCACACTTCGACCTTCTTCCAACTTCCCAATGACGCGACCTCGGGTAAAGTCATCCAGATGTCGTCTACTGGATTGCCTGTTGGCCATATCACACGGTGGCAGCAACTCGACGTCGTTCAAACCCATGTACACCGTGCAATAGCTTTCACCGAATTGCTGAGCGTACACCGCCCGTGTGCTTTATACCCTTCCGAAACCCCCCCCCCCCCCCCCCCCCCACGCCATGCTGCATATATGCGTATGCCCAACCGTAACGACCCTAGTCTATCTCCTGAGTGGTCTTTCGGTCCGTTCTGCCTGCTCGTTCCGCTGCTATGCTAATTTCTCCTCTTCGTCCTTAATTTTTGCACACCAGTGTACATAAATAAAAATGGAATCACTCGTTTTATTTCACACCCACAAAGATTTTGGCATGCAAATAATGCATAGCATAAATTATCTACAAAGAGTACCAAGGCATTCTCTCGATTTTTTTTTCGGGGATGAACGACCTGCATGAGCAATAAGTAGTCGCACATCCTTAATTTGTGGTCACTGGTTCCAGAGAAGGGAGAAAAACAGAGCCGCAAGACAAGCACACCATCTATGCTTCATCCGGGACTTGAACCTAAACTAGCTCCGACGGTTTGTCGGGAAAAAAGCGTCTCTGGTCACCGGTGCGGCCGCCGATCATTCCCGTTTGCCTCTCATGCTGACATTTCTTTTCTGTTAAATTGCTTATGTGGTTGCAGCTGTGTACGTGACTATTTTGATGGCCAGTAAACGTAAAGCATTAACACTCAGAATAACGTTATAGAATTTTGCGTTGTTTCTACTTACCGTAACTTAGAAATAATGCAAATCTCTTAAGGGTGCCTCTCTTTAAATTAAAAAAAATATATATATATATATATATATATGGGATGTAAGGTCAGGTGATGCGTAACATCACAGCCTCTCCTTGACAAATGTCAACCCCGCCTTCTCGTGGTGCATCCTGTTCCCAGTAAAGGGGTTCTGACGACCGCCAATAGCGGTATAACTATACCATCGGGATTAGAGGAAATGCTATCCCACACTCACCAACCCGCTTGGCCAGCGTGGTGAGTTATAGCCAAACCCCTCCAAAAGGACTCCACAACTTAAATCTTGGCCCTCAGTCTCCGGCAGCTAGAATGTACCTAGCCAAGGCAGCGGCCAGTGCGACATGAAGGCAGAGGGTGCTAAGAATCCCCGGAGGACCGGACTAGGCTGCCATCTGATGCTAACCTTGGCTACGTAAAATGGACGCTCCCTATCTTCTGATTCAAGGCTTCTTGAATTGGAAGAGGAACTACAAAGGATCAAGTGGGACATCGTCGAGCTAAGTGAGGTAAGGAGAAAAGAAGAAGATCTGATTGAACTGAAAAGTGGACATCTCTTCTATTATCGTGGGACAGATACTGGCAGAACTAGTGATGTTCGATTTATAATAAACTAGAAACTGAAGGAAAAAGTTGTAGAAGTTGAAAGTTCCTCTGACAGAGCTGCACGACTCGTTATCCAACTCTCGAGAAGATACCAGGCTCAGATTATTCAAACTTACACACCCACCACAAGTCATCCTGAAGAAGAAATTGAAGAATTTTATGAGGAAATTCGTCATCTAAATAATAAAGGTAAACAGCACTTGAAGATAATTATGGGAGATTTTAATGCAAAAATAGGGCAACGGCAACAGAATGAAACTTCAGTAGGTAAATTCGGTCACGGCAACAGAAACCTGCGTGGAAATACTCTCGTAGAGTTTGCAGAGGCAGAAGGATTTTTTATCATGAACTCCTTTTTCAAGAAAAAGGCACACAGGAAATGGACATGGAGACATCCAAATGGGACGACAAGTGAAATTGATTTTATTATGTGTAACAAAAAATTCGTCATAGAAGACTGCAGTGTGCTAAACAACTTCAACACAGGTAGTGACCATAGATTGGTGAGATGTAAGATGCACCTCAAGCTCATAAGACAAACAAAATGTATTGACATAACCAACCTTAAAAAACACCATAATACCTTCAAGTTGGAACTGAAGAACAGATTCTCTGCTTTAGAAGGCCTAACATCGGAAGAAGTAGATATTTCTGAAGTTAACAGAAAAGTAACCAAAGCTCTTATGGAAACAGCAACAAAATTAGCTGGGTCTAAAAACAAGTTGCATGTGAACAAATTATCAGGAAAAACTAAAAAGTTGATGCAAAAAAGAAGAGAGATGAGGACAACTAGAGAAGATGTGACTTCCAAAGTGGAATACATAGAGCTATGCAAGACAGTACGAAAAAGTATCACTGAAGACGTAAGGAAATTAAATTGTGAGCTAGTGAGGAAAGCAATTGAAAACAACCAAAGCCTAAAGATAGCAAAGGGACATCTCAGTAAGAGAAGAAAACAGATTATGGCACTGAGAAAAGAAGATAGTTCTGTAACAAGAAGTAGAGGCGAATTTTTTGACAAGAGTGAAAGATTTCTACTCCAAATTATATGAAAGGGATGATACATGCACTCCAGACATCATGAAAGGTACCAGTACCAGAGTTTTTCCAGTCCTCCCAGCAGAAGTTGCACATGCAATCACATGCAATGCAATCAAGAAGATGGAATTACTGTAGACATCATACAAGAAGCAAGTGGAGAAATCGAAACAGTACTCGCCCAAATTTTCACTCGATGCCTTAATGAAGGAAAGATTCCTGAGGATTAGAACAACGCTGTAATGATCCTGCTACATAAAAAGGTGACATTGAGGATCTCAGGAACTACAGATCTATCAGCCTCCTATCAGTGGTTTATAAAATCTTCACTAAAGTTCTTTCACACCGCTTGAAGGTGACACTGGACATGGCTCAACCGAGAGAACAAGCTGGATTCAGGAGTGGCTACAGCACAATAGATCATATCCACGTACTGAGAGAAGTAATTAAAAGAGCGAGGGAATATGAACTTCCATTGTGCATGGCTTTTATCGATTATGAAAAAGCCTTTGATTCAGAGAAACCATCAGCAGTTACAATGGCTCTGCAATCCTGCGGTATTGAAGATGCATACATTAATATTATTAATAACATCTATGAAAATGCAAGTGCAAAGATTAGGCTGTTTGAAAATACAACACACATAAAAATTGGAAAGGGAGTGAGACAAGGTGACACCATATCTCCGAAGCTCTTTAATGCCACATTGGAGGGTGTTTTTCAGTCACTGAGCTGGGAAAACAAGGGGATAAAGATTAATGGAGATTATCTAACCCACCTTCGTTTTGCTGATGACGTAGTCATTTTTGCAACTACCCCATCAGAGCTGCAGAGTATGATCCAGGAACTTGCTGACAAGAGTAAAGAAGTGGGATTAAAAATGAACTTTCAGAAGACAAAAGTGATGTTCAATGCTTTTACAAGAAATGAAGATTTATCGATTGATGGAGAAAAGCTGGAGATAACAGACACGTACGTTTATGTTGGACAGCAGATATCAAGTGAGGGTCACATTGATGAAGAAATTAATCGGCGTACAAAACTTGCCTGGAGAGCTTTTGGAAGAAACAGCATAATTTTCAAGAGCAATATGCCATTATGTCTTAAAAGAAAAGTGTTTGATCAATGCATCCTTCCAGTGCTTACGTATGGTGCAGAGACGTGGACCTTAAATAAAAGAGACATACAAAGGCTGCAGACAACTCAAAGCAGCATGGAGAGGTGCATGCTTGGTGTAACCAGGAGAGATAAGAAGAGGAACACGTGGATCCGAAAAATGACAAGAGTGGAAGACATCATGATCAGAGTTAAATCCCTGAAATGGCAATGGGCTGGACATACTGCCAGAAGGACAGACCATAGATGGACAGCCGAAATTTTAGATTGGATTCCAAGAGACAGGAAAAGACCCAGAAGAAGACCACATGGGAGATGGGTGGATGAAATTCGAAAGTATGCAGGAGTGACATGGAGGAGACTGGCACAAGACAGACCGTTGTGGAGGAAACTTGGGGAGACCTTTGCCCAGCAGTGGGTTGATAATGGTTGACAATGATGATGATATATCCTGAGAGTGTCCCTAAATAAGAGGTTTCATTGCACACCGATGAGCCATTACATTATGACCACCCCCAGCCTAGAGAAATGGGCGCGCCTGCAGACCGAACGGTGACGCAGGTGAAGTTTACAGAACAGTATATATACAAATTGAGGACCGGCTTTCGGTTAGTAGAGTGTTCGGAGTCAGAATGGGAAAGCTGCCGATTTATCGGAGTTTGATGAAGAAATCGTGATGGCACGGCGCCTCGGAACTACGAGGCACGGATCTCGGAAACTGCGTGGCTTGTTCACGTGCCGCTGTAGTCAGTGCTTGTCAAAAGTGGTTCACAAATGCCAAAAACAGTCATCCAGCCATGTGTCGTACGCAGCCCATTGATGCCAGAGGGAAGCGGAAACTGTTGCGAATTGTTCATAGGACCACAGTGCGACAAATCACCCGCAGCTACAACAGTGGTAATCAGGGCAATGTGTCACAGCACACAGTTCATCGCACCCTTCTGCGCATGGGTCTGCGTAGCCAAAGACCTAACCGGTTCCCCATGCCTACTTCACGTCATCCCCAACAACGCATGAAATGGGTTCAAGATCGAGATTGGACCGTCGATGATTGAAAAAACTAACTGATCTGACGAATCAAGATTCCTGGTACATCATGTAGACTGCCGAGCGCGGATACGCCGTTTACCAACGCAGGCTATGGCACGTGGATGCACTGTTGGGCGGAAATAGGGCGGCGGCGGTGTTGTGCTGTGGGCGATGTTTTCTTGAGACAGTTTCGTCCCCATTATCCCAATAGCACAATCCCTGACAGTTGTCAGGTATCTGAACATCGTTGCGGACCAAGTCCACCCATTCATGGCAACTGTGTTCCCTGCTGGTGATGGCCATTACCAACAGGATAATACGGCATGCCACATTGCCAGAAACATCAAGGAATGGTTCGAGGAGCATGCCCGTGACTTTCTGTTAATGTCCTGGCCTGCAAATTCACCTGACATGAACTCAATCGAACATTTGTGGTTCGACTTGGAAAAGCGGGTTCGCGCTAAATCACCACCACCCCGAAATGTACGGGAACTGGAGGAGTTCAACAATTTTATTCAGAAAATGAAGATACAAGCGCACCTCGGGCGATGAAAACATAAAAAAGAACAATAAATAACAATATCTACAGATGAATGCATGTAACAAGATAGAATCACTGATGAAGATCATCATCATCATCATTGTCAACCATTATCAATCCACTGCTGGACGAAGGTCTCCCCAAGTTTCCTCCACAACGGTCTGTCTTGTGCCAGTCTCCTCCATGTCACTCCCGCATATTTACGAATTTCATCCACCCATCTCCCATGTGGTCTTTTTCTGGGTCTTTTCCTGTCCCTTGGAATCCAATCTAAAATTTCGGCTGTCCATCTATGGTCTGTCCTTCTGGCAGTATGTCCAGCCCATTGCCATTTCAGGGATTTAACTCTGATCATGATGTCTTCCACTCTCGTCATTTTTCGGATCCACGAGTTCCTCTTCTTATCTCTCCTGGTTATACCAAGCATGCACCTCTCCATGCTTCTTTGAGTTGTCTGCAGCCTTTGTATGTCTCTTTTAGTTAAGGTCCACGTCTCTGCACCATACGTAAGCACTGGAAGGATGCATTGATCAAACACTTTTCTTTTAAGACATAACGGCATATTGCTCTTGAAAATTATGCTGTTTCTTCCAAAAGCTCTCCAGGCAAGTTTTGTACGCCGATTAATTTCTTCATCAATGTGACCCTCACTTGATATCTGCTGTCCAAGATAAACATACGTATCTGTTATCTCCAGTTTTTCTCCATCAATCGATAAATCTTCATTTCTTGTAAAAGCATTGAACATCACTTTTGTCTTCTGAAAGTTCATTTTTAATCCCACTTCTTTACTCTTGTCAGCAAGTTCCTGGGTCATACTCTGCAGCTCTGATGGGGTAGTTGCAAAAATGACTACGTCATCAGCAAAACGAAGGTGGGTTAGATAATCTCCATTAATCTTTATCCCTTTGTTTTCCCAGTTCAGTGATTGAAAGACATTTTCCAATGTGGCATTAAAGAGCTTCGGAGATATGGTGTCACCTTGTCTCACTCCCTTTCCAATTTTTATGTGTGTTGTATTTTCAAACAGCCGAATCTTTGCACTTGCATTTTCATAGATGTTATTAATAATATTAATGTATGCATCTTCAATACCGCAGGATTTCAGAGCCGTGGTAACTGCTGATGGTTTCACCGAATCAAAGGCTTTTTCATAATCGATAAAAGCCATGCACAATGGAAGTTCATATTCCCTCGCTCTTTCAATTAGTTCTCTCAGTACGTGGATATGATCTATTGTGCTGTAGCCACTCCTGAATCCAGCTTGTTCTCTCGGTTGAGCCATGTCCAGTGTTACCTTCAAGCGGTGTGAAAGAACTTTAGTGAAGATTTTATAAACCACTGATAGGAGGCTGATAGGTCTGTAGTTCCTGAGATCCTCAATGTTACCTTTTTTATGTAGCAGGATCATTGTAGCATTGTTCCAATCCTCAGGAATCTTCCCTTCATTAAGGCATCGAGTGAAAATTTGGGCGAGTACTGTTTCAATTTCTCCACTTGCTTCTTGTATGATGTCTATAGTAATTCCATCTTCTCCTGGAGCTTTCCCCCGCTTCATGTTCTTGATTGCATGAGCAACTTCTGCTGGGAGGACTGGAAGAACTCTGGTACCTTTCATGATGTCTGGAGTACATGTATCATCCTTTTCATATAGTTTGGAGTAGAAATCTTTCACTCTTGTCAAAATTTCGCCTCTATTTCTTGTTATAGAACCATCTTCTTTTCTCAGAGCCATAATCTGTTTTCTTCCCTTACTGAGATGTCCCTTTGCTATCTTTAGGCTTTGGTTGTTTTCAATTGCTTTCCTTACTAGTTCACAGTTGAATTTTCTTACGTCTTCAGTGATACTTTTTCTTACTGTCTTGCATAGCTCTATATATTCCACTTTGGAAGTCACATCTTCTTTAGTTGTCCTCATCTCTCTTCTTTTTTGCATCAACATTTTGGTTTTTCCTGATAATTTGTTTACATGCAACTTGTTCTTAGACCCAGCTAATTTTGTTGCTGTTTCCATAAGAGCTTTGGTTACTTTTCTGTTAACTTCAGAAATATCCACTTCTTCCGATGTTAGGCCTTCCAAAGCAGAGAATCTGTTCTTCAGTTCCAACTTGAAAGTATTATGGTGTTTTTTAAGGTTGGTTATGTCAATACATTTTGTTTGTCTTATGAGCTTGCCACGTTCCAGTTTAGTGTTGAGGTGCATCTTACATCTCACCAATCTATGGTCACTACCTGTGTTGAACTTGTTTAGCACACTGCAGTCTTCGATGACGAATTTTTTGTTACACATAATAAAATCAATTTCACTTGTCGTCCCAATTGGATGTCTCCATGTCCATTTCCTGTGTGGCTTTTTCTTGAAAAAGGAATTCAAGATGAAAAATCCTTCTGCCTCTGCAAACTCAACGAGAGTATTTCCACGCTGGTTTCTGTTGCCGTGACCGAATTTACCTACTGAAGTTTCATTCTGTTGCCGGTGCCCTATTTTTGCATTGAAATCTCCCATAATTATCTTCAAGTGCTGCTTACCTTTATTATTTAGATGACGAATTTCCTCATAAAATTCTTCAATTTCTTCTTCAGGATGACTTGTGGTGGGTGCATAAGTTTGAATAATCTGAACCTGGTATCTTCTCGATAGTTGGATAACGAGTCGTGCAGCTCTGTCAGAGGAACTTTCAACTTCTACCACTTTATCCTTCAGTTTCTTGTTTATTATAAATCCAACACCACTAGTTCTGCCAGTATCTGTCCCACGATAATAGAAGAGATGTCCACTTTTCAGTTCAATGAGATCTTCTCCTTTTCTCCTTACCTCACTCAGCCCGACGATGTCCCACTTGATCCTTTGTAGTTCCTCTTCCAATTCAAGAAGCCTTGAATCAGAAGATAGGGAGCGTCCGTTGTAGGTAGCCAAGGTCAGCATCAAATGGCAGCCTAGTCCGGTCCTCCGGGGATTCTTAGCACCCTCTGCCTTCATGTCGCACTGGCCGCTGCCTTGGCCAGGTACATTCCAGCTGCCGGAGACTGAGGGCCAAGATTTAAGTTGTAGAGTCATTTTGGAGGTGTTTGGCCAACTCACCACGCTGGCCAAGCGGGTTGGTGAGTGAGTGAAGATATAGAACAGAAAATGACATACGTACAAAAATGGCCCGGAGACAATCCGGGATAAATGACATACAAAAAAGACATACTATAAAGTCCGATAAGGAAGGAAAGGAAAGTTCAGATAAGCTATAAAACACAGGACTAGTCCAGGAGCAAGGAATAAGTCAGGAAAAGTCCTACTCATCAGCAGGGGAATGACAAAGAAATGAAGCAGAAAGTTGAACGGTGTCCTCCATTTCACAGAGCCGTCGATAACAAGAAAGGAACGTACAGTCAGTCTTGCAAAGAGCCTTAAGGTCAGCTCTTATACACGTCAGCCGACGACAAACATCATCCGGAGGAAAAGTGGAGTGAGAAAGGTAAGAGGCCAGATCAAACGATGGATCCCGGAAGAGCGAAAATAGGCGAAACAGTTGTCTATGGGTAAAGGGTCGAGTGAGCACAACAGTATCTTGACAAAACTGTTCAAATTGCGCTTGGAGCGCAACCTCTGCGAGTTCCTCTGGATTTTCCGTAAGGCTACACTCCCTGGGGGACGCTGGAGGAGAACGAGTGCTAGAAGATGAGCGAGAGCGAAACACTCGTGGACGTCCACGTTTAGCTGGAGCGCTAGGAGCTTTGAAAACGGTGCGTTTTGCGTATCGGCCACTGAAATCAACAACAATCTCATCAGGAACGGCCAGGTCATCCACACTGGTGGGATCTGCAGTAGGAGTAATGGGAAGATGAAACAGTCCAGGAGTGTCCAGAGCAGTTGTTAAAGCATTGCGGTAATCATCAAGATCTGTTGCCGATGAATCAGTGGTAACCATGGCCACCTCCTTAGAGGGAGCCTCACCAGGAGAAGTAGAAAACACCACATGAGCAGAAGCGTCCTACTCAGAAATCGAGCAAGGAGGTGAAAACGGTGCAGGTGAAGTTGAAAAATCAAAGAGAGGAGGAAAGTGAGCTTCAGTAAAATCAGGAGCAGGCATGTCAGGCTCTGCACGAGAACCAGACGGGGGCGTATCAACAGGCACTGATGTAGACAACAAACCAGAAGAGGGTCCAGAAGAAGAGGAAGGTCCAGGACACTCTTTATAAAAATGCCCTAGGCCTTTACACTTACTGCAGTGGAACTCAGTTAAGAGATCGTTGTGTCTCCGTTGACCGTGACAATGGACAGTAAATTGTGTAGGTAAAGTTGCAATATCGTCCTGAGAAGAAGAAATGACAGGCACCATGCGACGAGCACCATAAATATGGCGATCCTCAAAGTTTTTGGGCGCTGCCGAGTAGGTTACAACGTCCCCGGCAACGCGACCAAGAGATGAAATAACTGAAAGCAACATGATATTTGTGACTTCAGGTGGCACCGGGTAAAACGACACGTTAACCGGGCGCTGTATCACAGGTTTGGGCATCAAGAGGTTATTATTAATAGTAATACCTTTCTGCAAAAGAGAGGTCACATAGTCAGGTTGAGAAAGATAAACAACAATAGTCCGAGCCCGACGATAGAGATGAGTAATAGCAGACGGAGATAAAAGCTTCTTAACTGCCGTAGCATAAACTTTCAACTTGGTATCGGGAAGGGCTTTAAAAAAACTCCTAAAGCCATATGCGAGGAGAACTTTTCAGCTTGAACAGATGACGCCGGAATATGAAGATGAATAGAGTTGCCGGTGCGACGAACATGAGGTCTCAAAGCATCGACTTGCTGTAACACAATCGAGGATGGGCGATCAGATGCAGAGGTCGCTGCAGCAGAATAAGACGATGGCAATCGAGCTGCTGTGGAAGGTGGAGGAGTGACGTCATTGTGAGTATGCAGTGTATCAGTAAAAGTCACAGTAGAAGCTGAATCAGAGGAGCTGTCTGACTGGGCAGCAGCAGGAAAAGAGGTGCCGAATGACGCACCGCAAGAGGGCAGGTGAACAGCGCCATGCGGAGAAGTCAGCGTAGCGGCGCCAGCAGCAGCGATGCCGGATACAGCAAGAGTGGAAGTAGGGCTACCGAACATGACATCTCCACCGGAAGCCGTCATTACTAATGGCGGCGCCCAGCAGTTCTTCTGGCCAGCTCGACCAGAAGGTAAATAAAGCTTGGAATGAAGAAAATATCGTACTTACGAATCGGAAAGTAGAACAAAACGATGCACTAGACCTTTAAATACACGAAAAACACAAAATTAGAACTGGGAGGGCACTATAAACTGAACTTGAGACTCGAAAATATCGGAGCTGATGCCGAGCACTGGAGGGCCTGCTGTTGACATTATGGTACCAGATACCCCAGGATACCTATCGCCACCTCATCGAATCGATGCGTCGCCGAGTGGTCGCTGTTTTGTAGGCCAAAGGGGGTCCTACAGTTTATTAGATAGGTGGTCATAATGTAATATCTCATCGGTGTATATGCTTGTTCTAAAGAGATCTCCGTGAGTATTGCAGGTTTGAAGATGTAGCGCATCACCCCTTTCTGGGCCGCCCCGGTGGCGCAGTGGTCTAAGGCGCTGGTCTCTGATCATTCGTCCTTAAGGGGTCCGGGTTCGAATCCCGGTCAGGCATGGATGTTGTGTTTGTCTTACGGCACTGGCTCTCTCCCTTCCCTGGAACCAGTGACCCTAAATTAGGGACGGGCGACTGCTTATAGCCCATTGAGTTGCTCACGGTGGTCGTTAAACCTCCAATCAAAAAAAAATCCCTTTCTGGTGGTTCTTGCCTCCAGGGAAAGCAGAGAACCAGAAACGTATGGAACAAACAGCACTTATGCTTCAATGGGTACTCGAACCCAGGTTCTCGCAGCTGGAACTAGAATGCCAACTGCTCGTCCATCAAGCAAAGGGAAACTGTTGTTCAGATAACCAGAGCACTAGCTCTAATTGCCAATGCCTTCTCCATCGTCGTTTCTGTCTTCGATAGTAATACATAATGTCAATATGTGAAGTCCGTACAAAGTGCACTTTATGTTTTTAGGCTGTTCACAACTTTAAGTAGCCACAATGAGAATAAACTATGTTACACATTCCTCAGCACCGCCATTAAAATATACCATTGAATATTGATAAGTCCATAAAATATTCTTGAGAAACCGGACACCAGCTACACTTGACTATCGATTTAGGAACTGAAGTAAAAAAAGTATTCAAACTTTATACTGTTCATGTGAGGCATAATGCAAATAATGCTAGGTCTTTTCACATGTGAGTCATTGTGCTATCATGGAACTCAACATGACGCCAGCTTCACGGAAATATGCTCATTACATAAATTCAACTTAACATAAAATTATTCAAATCATGTGAAATAGAATGAGAACTTTGTATACTTCACTAGCTGAAAATACTCACCCAGTAAAGTTTCCTTGAGCTTCACAGAAACAAGATATCTGGACCAATGCAATTGCAACTACCAGAAACTTCTTTTGACAATTCATTCTGGCGAGTGCTTTTCACCTAACAGAACTTGCGAAATGGAGAAAAATCAGTTTAAAGCTTTATTAGAAAAATCATTTAATAACATTTCAATGATTTTTAATCTGATCTATAAATTAAACCTCCGTGTAATCACATATCACATGGAGAATTTAATTACTCCTAGAATTTTTCTAATAGTGCTTCCAGAGAAAATTACGTCATATATCCTACAGAAGTATTAAATTTCAAAGAAATGAAAAGCTGAGATTATACTGAAGGAATTTGTTATCTCATGCGCGTTTAATGGGGTTAAGTTGTTACTCCAAAAGAGTTTAGATGAGGCACAGTTCGTGTGATGAATTTAGTATTAAATAAACTAGCCGGTAACTTGTGCCATGCACGGGTGGAAAAGCTTGGGACTTAAACTTTTTCGGAACCTAGCTGAAAGAAGTTTCAATTAAAATAAATATTATTTTGCTTCTTGTTAAACTGCTGGTGTTGGTAAATTCATTATTCAGTTTTAATACATGCGTTTTCTAAGGGGTTTGAAAGGATCTCGCGATAAACATGAGGCACAGTTCGTGTGATTAATTTAGTATTATTTCATACATTGTTTTTCATTGTTTAAAAGATTTTCTTGCACTTGAGTTGTCTTAAAGTAAACCTTGAGTTATTGAGAATTTTAGAATCTTGACATGGCTACGTGAAATCGGTCACGAGAAAAGCGCTCAGCCAGTATTCGATTTGTCTTCTGCGTTCGGATCCTCATCCATTATGCTACAGGGGAAAACGTACTTTGCTATTAGTTTGAGAAGGATGTCAGATTCGTAAAATAAAAAACGCAACTTTTGCTGTTAGTTTTGTAGAACGCCAGATTCACCCTTTCTACAGGAAAAACGTAATTTGGACAGAATTTCCGCTGCCTTTTTACTTTCCCAAAGGTTTAGACTTATCGCAATAGCTTTATTAAGAAAAGGTAATTAAATTGCATTATTTATGCATGCAACTTTAGCTGACAGCGACAACTGATTGTTGAAATGTAATAAATAGCATCAGCTACATTAAATAACATATGTTAATAACATCAACTACATCAACATTGACAAAATGTATTAAATAGCATCAGCTACATTAAATAACATATGTTAATAACATCAACTACATCAACATTGACAAAATGTATTAAATAACATCAGCTACATCAACATTCAATAACATGTATTAAATAACATCAGCTGACAGCTGTTTTTTGCTGGCAAAAAAATTGGCAAGCGAGGCATTCGGCCACGCGGTTGCTAACAACGAATAGCATACAGAGGCAGTCTGGGCGACACGTACAACATTTGTTTCACTATCGATTTAATTCATGTTAAACACAGTTCTTTGAAAGACGTGGCTATCATCATTGCACGTTTAAAGCAATGGCTTCCGAATAGGAGCAAATATTTTTAAAAATCTTTAAATTTTAGCGTCAAAGTGTTTCAAAGTTACTTGTTCCAGTGCAAGGTTTTGACTTCGAAAGTCTTGATTTGTCACCTGCGGCAGTGGTTTACCCGTGCTCTATCGATAATTTGTGAAACTGGAATAAATATTAAAGTATTTACTTCTTCGTCTCTTTCTGAAAGAACACTAACTGGGCACGGAAGATTTAGTGACCCTTACTTTTTTTTTTTATTTAGAAGAGATTGGATGGGAAAAACTTCGTTGCATTTTAAGATCTGAAATTTCAGTTAAAAAGTTCAATTAGAAGCTGAAGCAGTAGATATACTACAGGAACAAAATCTCTAAGACTCCCCAAGTTGTTGCCCAATTCATCTAGTAGATCACTTTCTGCTTCCCTTGTATTTAGAAATCATCCAGACAATACCATTTTATCTTGCAAAGCACTTACACTTCTTTGCAATGGTCGTTTACAAATTGCTTCACGCAGATTCTTTACACCATTCTCTACTATAATAATAGTTTGAATCTCCTGCCCTAAACAAAGCTGATGATTTTTGCTTTTGGATTGGAGGTTTAACGACCACCGTGAGCAACTCAGTGGGCTATTTATAAGCAGCCGCCCGTCCCTAATTTAGGGCCACTGGTTCCAGGGAAGGGAGAGAGCCAGTGCCGTAAGACAAACACAACATCCATACCTCACGGGATTCGAACCCGGACCCATCTCGGACGAATGATCATAAGCCATCGGTTATGATCATTGCGCCACCGGGGCGGCAAGCTGATGTTGACCTCGCAGCTCTTTGCACTTTCTTTGCTACTTAATTCATGGAATTATCTTTTTTATACGTTTATAGTGACATCATTGTAAACACTTCCGCTGTCAGTCGCATCGAATATTCCCCCTATACATATTGGTCAAACTGCATGTGAGCTCACTAATTTTATCTCGTTTGATGGTACTCATGAATATATACTGAAATGCCAGTCACTTTTTGCACAGCGTAAGGGGCATGAATACGTTGTTGTTTCTAAGTGAAATTACTGAAAATGTTCCAATAAATTTGGCCATTGGTTTCATTTATTTGTCAATATTTCCCTACAAACTCTGGTATTTGAAATCGCAATTATGTCACGAAGAAATATTCAACGAGTGCATACGTATCTTACATTATGCCCGGTTTCATTTTCTAACAGCTGTAAGGTACGAGGAGCAGACGACAATGACAAAATAAAGGACGTTACTCGAAAACTAAAATATCATCAGAAGCATCTGAAGGAATTTGATGTGAGCCTAGCCAGTGCTGCAGTCCTATTTGGAAAAAAGTGGTGAGCAAACATTAGTGTTTTAAGAACAGAATTTCTCCCTTAAATGCACAGATACACGATCCGGGAAAGACTGACTGCTCTGTCATTTTATTTATGGGTATTTTCAAAGGCTTATCTTTGTGATCAACTGAACGCGTTTTGAATTCTGTACAAAATAAACAAGAAAGCTAAAGGGAACGCGCTAGAAATGAGACGCGTCCTATGTTCAGAAAAAGTAGTGGGCAGCGTCCCACTAAGTCTTTCCACGACTGTAGCTCTGAGTAAGAAAAGACTTGGAAGCATCTGAGCAGTGTAATCATACAGTGTCTTCACAACTGTGAGAAAAAATTCCCAGATTGTGATGGGAGATAGCTTTCAATAGGAGTTTAAACACGTCTGAGTAACACAGGTCTTGCAGCGATGCTTCATCTGAAAATTAAAACTCATCCTACTTTAATCTGGGATCACTTTTTATACAAACCAAGCAGTTCCAGAGGAAGAGAAACGTCCCCATCGAAACAATATCTACAACACAGCTGTGTGAAATGCATTAAATATCAGGTACCGTAAAACTCCCTGTTGTGTTTTCCTGAACAAGTTTGATTCGCAGTATGCGAATTAGAAAGCCACATTTGACCATATCATACACATCATCATGTCTTTATCTACAGAGCCATACACAGGGGTTCTGGCAGTTGATTAACAGTAGTAGTCTGCTAACTGATGAAAGAAAATGTAATCCTCTCTCCCCTAAACCACCCACCTCAAAAAGAAATTTTGAGAGGGACCGGCCTTTCCCTTCCTCTCAAAATACTCGAATTCGATTACTCACAAAATTCCTGATTCTGTTGGCTTTAAAATACCAATGAAATTTTTAACTTTGAACATGACCCTTAGCCTATGTTGTAAATTAATGAAGGAGCAATTAGAAGTTCGATTATCTGGAGTCTAGAACAATCCAAATTAGTTCGATTATCTGGAGTCTAGAGCAATCAGAATTCAGACGTGCCCTGTACCAGCTAGCAGTTCTGCCAGAGTTACCTCCGGAATTTTCCCTCCTCAAATTACATAAATACAAAAGGTCAGTTCCCTGAGGAGTGACCCCCAAGTCTCACTCTTATGTTATTAGTCTTCCCTAGGGCAAAGCGTTTGAATCTAAGTATGGGTAGGGCGGTCTCTTATGGTTACAAAAGAGCTCATGGGCGTTGTTCTACTCCTAACATTCTAGACGAATAGGAATGCATTAAACAACGGTCAAAGTTTCTTCATTATGTACTATAAATATTCATAGACAGGCGGAGTTATTTTTTTGCCTTATGTAGGGAAGAGTGACATCATTTATAACCTGCACGAACACCATTACTCGCTTTTAATTATTTTTAACGGAAATTAATTTAAAATGAAAAAGGAACTTTTAACCTAAACATTCTTTGAAAGTGACTTACAATCACTACATTTGTTAGAAGTTATAAAATCTTGCAATTTAATCAAATTTTAAGCTTTTATTATTTCATTTCATTTGTTAGAAATAATGAGAGTTTAAATTCTGACAAATAATCGAAAAACATATTTGGCCTGCACTACCATATTATTTCTAATTGCTTTATAACTCGTTATTAAGGCGCACTATCAAAATGAAAACAATGTAAACAAATGCTGTTTCAGCCACTGGAAAACAGGATGGATACTTCGAAGTATCAAAATTAAACTTTTTTAAGATTCTGAATGATAATCAAAATCGCCTAGAAATTGCATAACCGGTGAACATCGAGTAAATCCTCTAAACCTGTACGAATTGTTCACATGTGCATGCATCATCTTTCGTAAATTTTTTTAATTAATTCTTTTTCTTCCGTTGGTGTCCTGAGAAGAAATATTATAGCTTGCAATGTAAGAAACATCGAGAAAAAAACATCAGAAACTTTAACTATTTATCTATGAGTTTTCATATTTCTGACCGCACGGGGGCAGATGATTTTCAACTGCTTCGGGATTGGGGATGCTGTTGCCTTTATCGACTGGGAGATTAAATCTCATTTATTTTCTTTCTTTTTTTTTTCCGCTCTCATTCAGTGAGTGAAACTTCACGACAGCATCTGGCCTCTCCGCTATTAAACCCCCATTTGTCACTCAACTTTAAGACCAAATTGGGATAATCGACAAAAAACGAAATGTACACTGAAGTAGTAAATTATTAGGAACCACCTATCTAATAAGGTGTTGGGTTGCCTTTGGCCTTCAAAACAACCTTTTTTTTTTTTTTTTTTTTTTTTTTTTTTTTTGATTGTAGGTTTAACGACCACCGTGAGCAACTCAATGGGCTATAAGCAGTCGCCCGTCCCTAATTTAGGGTCACTGGTTCCAGGGAAGGGAAAGAGCCAGTGCCGTAAGACAAACACAACATCCATGCCTCACCGGGATTCGAATCCGGACCCCTTAAGGACGAATGATCAGAGGCCATCGCTTAGACCACTGCGCCACCGGAGCGGCCAAAACAACCTTGATTCGATGTGGTGTGGATTCAACGAGATATCGTTCTACTGATATGTTCAGCCAAGAGGGTGCGAATCTTTTTATCGGGATTTTACGACCACAGTGAGCAACTCAATAGGCTATAAGCAGTCGCCCGTTCTAATTTAGGGCAACTGGTTCCAAGGAAGGGAGAAAGCTAGGGCCGTAAGACAAACACAACATCCATGCTTCACCGGTAATCGAACCCGGGCCCATCTCGGACGAACGGTCAGAAGCCATCGCTTAGACCACTGAGCCAACGGGGTGGCAGGGTGTGATTGCGTCAGTCAACTGCCGAATGTTCGCCGGAGAATGATTTGTGTTACAAATAACTCTCTCAATCTCCTCCCACAGGTGTTCAGTTGAGTTAAGCTCTATTTACGGTGGGATCTATTTTAGCATTTTGAAGTTACTGTCGTGCTTCCTGAACCACTGTGTGACGACCCGAGCCTTGTGCCATGGCGCATTATCCTGATGGAAGTATACCTCTCCATCAGGAAACACCATAGTCCGTAGTGAAGTTAAGATACCTCTTGGCATCTTAGTGCTGATCCAGACGTATTAAGAAACCCAATGCCCTCCATGAAAACAGAACCCAGACCACTACATCGCTGATATCATCTTGTACAGTTAACGCTAGGCCCTTGGGATTCATCGATTCGTGCTGTTGACCCCATATTCAGGTTCTACCATCGGGGTGTGTTAACTGAAACCCTGATTCATCGTACCAGGCAACCTTTTTCTAATTCCCAAGAGTCCAATTTTGGAGCTCCCGTGCCCAGTGCACACGCATGTGTCTGTTTTAGCAAAGACGAGCGGTGCACGAAGGGGGACATCTGTTGTTATAACCTTTTTCGCCAAGGTGTGGCGATCCGTATATGCTGAAATTCTCTTCTCGATACCGCTGTTGTACTGCGCGATTACTTGACAGAATGGAGCTAGTCTGTTACCTCATACAATCCTCTCTAGCCACAACTGCCATTTAACATTGACCAGTCATTTTCGTCCACAAGAAGACCGCCGACTGCTTGTTTTATTGTTTACGCACCACTCACTATACAATCTCCATACAGTTGTTCTTGCATAGCAGAGAAATTTTCCCACCAGCGCTCTCAATCATGCCTCTTTCAAAATCGCTTAAATCACGAGTCTTTCCCATATTGACGCCATCTACGCTTCGTACACGTCTGAATCTTTTGCAGTGAGCTGTTTATAACGGAGTGTGTAAATTGCGAACTAAAATCGGACCGCTCTCAACCCCAATATGGAAATTGCGAGCCAACGTTTTTGCGCCCATTCTGACAATATAAAAAAATAAACCAGTATGAAAAAATAATGATTAAAACAATGTAAAACAATTTAAGCAATGTGTTTGCGAAAACAACAAAACTAGCTTGTCATCCTTGCGCCGGGGCCATGTTAATTTTCTCTGTGATGTTCCATATTTAGTATATGTACATTTGTACTTAATTCATTGTATTCACAAAAACAAAAAAACTAGTTTGTCATCCTTGCGCAGGGGCCATGTTAATTTTCTATGTGATGTTCCATATTTAATATATGTACATTTGTACTTAATGCATTTTATTCACAAAAACAACAAAACTAGTTTGTCATCCTTGAGCAGGGGCCATGTTAATTTTTTTTTCTGTGATGTTCCATATTTAATATAGGTACATTTGTACTTAATTCATTGTATTCACGAAAATATCTTTATTTTGCTGTAAGTGTAAGCGTCTACGATTAACAAATCTTTTCCTTTTTTAGAGATCGAGCGCGTTTCTTCAGTCGTAAAACTTGTCGAACAACAAAAGATATATCTAAAGGAAAGCAATCAAAACAGACGAGCTAGCTTAGGTAATTCCAGCAGATGTTCAGAGAAGTCGGTTCGGAATATACATATAGCGGTCATGGGCCTTAGTTCACAATTTATATATAGAGTTTTAATGGCGGTCTGATTTTAGTTCGCAATTTACATACCACCGTTTATAAAGCCAACTCAATGTTACAGTTGCGTACGTAAGTAAGAATGGCACTTGTCTGATCGTTATTGGGTGTTCTTAATAATTTGCTACTTCAGTGTATATCGTTCCCAGAATAATATCGGCAGTTCCTACAGAGTTCACATTTGTAGTGAACAATAACTCTAAAATTTCCCTAATACCTGCACGATACCAGCTAGGAAGCAGCTTTCGTACAGGATCGGATGGTTCGCCAGCTGATTGGGTGGTGGTCTCTCCATAATCTGAACTGAGTACTGGCTTAATACCTTTTGCTCATGGTCAGGTCTGGACCTTTTATTCCCATGAAACATTTAAAATTGAGTCACTGAGAAGTGGTACGCTTCAAGGAAATCAGGGCGGTTGCATTTCATCTGAGGGATGCGTTCATAATTCAAGACAAACATTTCCAAAGGAATAAATGTCAAGTTGCGGAGATGCTTTCTTCTCGAAGCCACAGATCTCCATCTATTGCTAGGTATTTTAGCCGCCACACGGATATTTATTTTCTCAGTACAACCTATAGTCTCATCCACATTAAACACGTGCAGAACGATATATCTCTTCTAGGATAACCATCAGCAAAATTCTGCGCGTGCCTCGGCCGTGGGCCAGGCTTTCTTTTTTATCAGTTAAAAGATAAGCTGTGGGTTAAGGTCGGACTGAGCATGGTTTAAAAGATTTAGCATTTTGATGCCGAAATTAAAGAAAAAAACATGTCGGCTTGCAAAATGGGGACTAACATGTGAAACAATCAGTTCTATCTTATATTAAACCCTCGTAGTAAAGATTCAAATGAAATTTTCTATTCACTCTGATCTTTTATGTTTCTTTTAATTACCCTTAGGAAGGTTTAAGTGTGACAAAACAGAAGAGCACAGAGTTAAACAGAAGGCGCCGAAGTGCAATGCGAACCGAACGCGTTCAATTGTCAGAGATGAAATCCACGGGCCCGCCTGTTAGTTGGTGAGGCTAAGACGGACTGGGCCTAAAACGTTCGAGTATGGGCCTGGCTGGGCTTCCCAAATTTAAGCCCGTGCAGATCTCAAGCAGCTTCCAATCTTAAAACCATAAAGGGCTTTAAAATTGGACACCCAGTCATGACCTATAGTAAAAAGTTTTGCATCACTGTCTTCTTTCACATTATCAAAACTACAACTTGCGCACAGACGATAGCACTGATTTTTCAATCACGTCGTCAGCATTTTTTTTACTTTTTCCATCATTCTTCCCCAGCGCTTTTTGTGAACTTAAAGGTGCATCTGCTTCAGTGCCGTACCGGAAAAAAAAAACCATCTATTAGATTTCAATTATTTTAATTTTTAAATACCGTATTATTATAACTAGGTTTTATGGGCTTTTTAATAATCCAAATTCTTTGGAATCTACAGGTATTTTACCCAAAACCAAATTTGTTGCACTTTATTGCATGTAACACAAATGTGCACGTTGTAGTTAAACTTTTAATTGGATGAAGAACTCAGTCTTTTCCTTGCCGTAGTTTTATACCCCAATACAAAGTACTACAAAACACTTTCCCCAGCATTAATCATATCATGGAAATTTTATTGTTTTAGAGAACTGAAGCCAGCCTCTTTGAAATGCCTCACGATCACATACACAAGGCATGTAACTACCCTATGATAGCGTCTGAGGACGTTTTCCGATTTACACAAAAATGCCCGACATAAGTAAGCAAATAAAAAAGTAACAATTGAAATAGTGGCAGGAAATCAACAAAATTACTTAAATCATATCTCTTGAACATAAGAAACACACTAATACAATGATACAATGTTTCGCACATAGTAAAAATTAATACATCTTGACTTTGTTATAAAAAATGGCACAGGTCTCTGTTTTTTCGTTCCCGCGAAAAACACTTTTTAGTTCATTATATTCTGACGGATGCGTAGTTATGTGCATACAAGTGTAATATACATAACACCTTATCCTGGTTGGTATAACAATTTCATTCATTGAACTGATATTTCTTTCACATTCTCTTGTTAATATACATGCATGTGATATGGATGGGATAAAGTGCCCCAAAAGTCCTCTGGGATATCTGCTTTCCCATCATCCAGTTTTTATAAGATAAAACCGTGAGAATTATTTTGAAATATTTTAGTTATTTATTGCAAAAATAACTGCCAAAAATTGCTTTTCCTTTTAATATTTCATTCAAATCAGCTGTCAAAAGTTACTTGCTATCTCTTGAACCACCTTCATATAAAAAAAAAAATTAAAACCTTGAGGCCCTCTTAGCCGTGAGTCCAGCTCACCCCACCCCTTGCAATGCGGGGGCTATCAGTACGCCCTTGGCTGCTTCATATTTTCTCAGTGTTATCCTTAATATTTCTCAGGCAGCTGTCTCTTGAATTAACAGCACGGCTTATCATGACGATTGTTTGATATGTTCATTGAATTTTATAACTAACGTCTGTTCTCAAGTTATTGCTTTTCGGCGAGTTTTTCGGAACTTACACTAGCTCTTAAAGAACACTTGTATCACATTGTTACAACATATTGAAATGTTTCAATTGTAATAACAGCGAATGCTAAAATAGCAGCATGATAGCCACCCAAATTACCGCACAAGTTCCGATATATCAGCATGGTTCATACGATATACACCGATGAGTCATTACATTATGACCACCCCCAGCCTAGAGAAATAAGGGCGCCTGGAGACCGAATGGTGGCGCAGGTGAAGTTTACAGAGCAGTATATATACAACCCGAAGACCGGCTTTCGGTTAGTTGAGCGCTCAGAGTCAGAATGAGAAAAGCTGCCGATTTATCGGAGTTTGATAAAGGACAAATTGTGATGGCACGGTGCCTCAGAACTACGATCTCGGAAACGGTGCGGCTTGTGAGTTCTTCATGTGCCGCTGTAGTGAGTACGTATCAAAAGTGGTGCACAGATGGCCAGACGGCGAACCGTCGTCCAGCCACGTGCCGTCCGCAGCTCATTGATGCCAGAGGGGAGCGGCGACTGTCGCGCATTGTTCACAGTTTCGACAAATCACCCGCAGCTACAACAGTGGTGATCAGGACAATGTGTCGTAGCACACAGTTCGTCGCAGCCTTCTGCGCATGGGTCTGCGTAGCCGAAGGCCCAGCCGGGTCCCCATGCTCACTGCACGTCATCGCCAACTAACGCATCAAATGGGCCCAAGATCGAGATTAGACCGTGAATGATTGAAAGAAAGTGGCGTGGTCTGACAAATCAAGATTCCTGGTGCATCACGTAGACGGCCGAGCGCGGATACGCCGATTACCAACGGAGGCTATGACACCTGGATGCACTGTTGGGCGGAAACAAGCCGGCGGCGGCGGTGTTATGCTGTGGGCGATGTTTTCTTGGGACACTTTAGGCCCCATTATCCCAACAGCACAATCTCTGACAGCTGTCAGGTGTCTGAACATCATTGCGGACCAAGTTCACGCATTCATGGCAACTGTTTTCCCTGCTGGTGATGGCCATTACCAACAGGATAATGCGTCATGCCACACTGTCAAAATCGTCAAGAAGTGGTTCGAGGAACATGCTGGTGACTTTCTGTTAATGCCCTGGCCTCCAAATTCACCTGACATGAACCCAATCGAACATTTGTGGTCCGACTTGGAAAAGCGGGTTCACGCGAAATGAACCCTCCCCCTCCCTCCCTCCGAAACGTACAGCAACTGGAGGACCTGTTGACATTATGGTACCAGATACCCCAGGATACCTATCGCCTCCTCGTCGAATCGATGTCTCGCCGAGTGGCCGCTGCAGCTTATTTGGTAGGTGGTCATAATGCAATGGCTCATCGATGTATACTGACAAAGACTGGCGGGTATTTCTGTTTGCCAGTAGGAATAAAACCATGTGGCAATAGCATAACCACAGTTTACAATTCACTCGGACAGTCAGATTTGAAATTACGCTATTCTTCGCAAATGTGCTTTTGGGGATTTGCTTACTGGAAATTATGCGCAAAAAAATGAGATTTTATTAACATTTTTACATTGCAATATTACGCATTCCTTTAAGTACGACTACTCTGTAATCAGTAATCACTGAAGAAAACTGCACTCGAAGAAATAAATGGTGTGAATTCACAGAAAATTTCTAAAAATAACGTGCAGCAAAGTTGCTAGTATAGGTGTCAGTCTTTTAACGAAATTTGAGTTTTTAAAAGTGCCCGTTTTTTAAACCCGTATTTTCACAGATGTTCCGTTGTCAGTAATTCCGTTTATTTCAGAAAAGTCCGTGTCAGGTTTTTCCGTATGTATACAGAAATTTCGCAAAATCTTCGATTTTGACTTTTTAAGCCCTTTTACAAATACTTTTCCTCTGGTGAAATTCGAGCCAGGTACCTTTTCCACGGAAATAGCGCGTGCTACCGTTGAGCCAAAAAAGACCCGTAACATACAGTCACATAAGGTAGAACTCTAGTCGTTTGATCATGAAATGTTTTTTGTTATTAATGCCGGTGAATCAGTCATTTTATTTTCTTGTTGAGTTGAAGCTTATTATTTTTCGCAATAGGATTGTAATCATTTCATATTTTTTCTGTAGCAGGACTTATAACAAATTATTTACTTTTTCATCGTGATTTTTAGAAGAAACAAGATGCTTTGGAACTTGGGATCTTACTGCACTAACAATGACTTTCAGTTACCTTCAAGAAAATCTGAAATGTAGTATTATTTCACAAAATTTCCTAAATATAAAATTTAGTCTTGATAGCTATATAGCTTTTGTCTTAAGGACTCCACAGACTGATACATAGACATTCTATAATCATCTGTACAATCATTTAAGTACCAGGTTTCTTACGGTAACACAATATACAATAGCTGGTGCACAAAATGGGGGAAAGGAAAATAAATATCCTGTGGCACAGTAACCGAATATCCGATCTGGCTTACAGAACTTCAAAATCAGATTCTCCGACAGACCATTAAAATTTAGTAGTTAATCAAACCTCAGGTATATCCCCGCTAATCGCTCCTATAAGAAATTGTTCGTCATACGGATACGGAAAAAGTGAGAACAGAATTTTCCCGTTAATATACAAAAGGAACTGCGGAAAGATTTTCGAAAATTCAGAATTTTCAATTTACACCTCTTAAAAACGGAAATTTACCGTCAATATGAGAAAGAAATTGCGGAAAGATTTCTGAAAATTCAGAATTTTCCGTTGACACCTCTTAAAAACGGCAATTTAACGTCAATATGAGAAAGGAATTGCGGAAAGGTTTCTGAAAATTCAGAATTTTCTGTTAACACCTCTTAAAAACGGCAATTTACCGTCAATATGAGAAAGGAATTGCGGAAAGGCTTCTGAAAATTCAGAATTTTCCGTTAACACCTCTTAAAAACGGAAATTTACCGTCAATATGAGAAAGGAATTGCGGAAAGGTTTCTGAAAATTCAGAATTTTCCTGGCGTACGAAAAATACGTGAAATTGAAGTTTCTTTCCGTCATTTCACGGAAAAGGTTGTATGAGAAATATGTTTCGTTAATTCACGAAAGGAATCACGGAAAGTAGCTCGTGAATTTCAGAAATGTTTTTATAGTTATATATAAATAACTAAATATATATATGAAAACACGGATAACATGCCTCTGGTTATCTCCGTTCAAAGTACTATGCAAAAAAAGTGTGCGTACCATACAAAGCATAAAGTACATGCATGCAAAAAAAGTCTGCACCATACGCAAGCATGAAAACTACTATTAATAATATTAGAAAGAAATGGATCAAAAATAGTACAGCCAGACGTGTACTACGGCCACAATTTTCAATCTGCATTAGCATATTGCCCAATGAAGAATAACAGGTGATTTTTCTATATATCATCATCATTGTCAACCATTATCAATCCACTGCTAGACGAAGGTGTCCCCAAATTTCTTCCACAACGGTCTGTCTTGTGCCAGTCTCCACGTTACTCCCGCATACTTTCGAATTTCATCCACCCATCTCCTATGTGGTCTTCTTCTGGGTCTTTTCCTGTCCCTTGGAATCCAGCCTAAAATTTCGGCTGTCCATCGATGATCTGTCCTTCTGGCAATATCTCCAGCCCATTGCCATTTCAGGGATTTTACTCTGATCATGATGTCTTCCACTCTTGTCATTTTTCTGATCCACGAGTTCCTCTTCCTATCTCTCCTGGTTACACCAAGCATGCACCTCTCCATGCTGCTTTGAGTTGTCTGCAGTCTTTGTATGTCTCTTTTAGTTAAGGTCCACGTCTCTGCACCATACGCAAGTATTGGAAGGATGCATTGATCAAACACTTTTCTTTTAAGACATAATGGCATATTGCTCTTGAAAATTATGCTGTTTCTTCCAAAAGCTCTCCAGCCAAGTTTTATACGCGGATTAATTTCTTCATCAATATTTTATATTTATATATAAAGCCAGTTGTACGGAAGTTCGCTCATATTTGAAGAAAAAATTATTTGTTTGGAAATTCGCAAATTTCATCGCGCAAAATTTGTGAATTTCTTGTACATATAGCCAGTTTGGTCTAAAATGCTAAGTGTGGAGAAAGTATGAATAGTTTGTAAAGGTAAGTACTTTAAATTTCGTGCAAATTTGTGAATTTCAAAACACTGCAATTTTCAAAGCAGGTACAAGCAAGTGTATCATAAAGAAGAGAGAGAGAGAATCTCGAACTCATTCCGAATCGAAATCCTGGATAGGTCATTGTCTCAAAGCAAAAATCCAACTCAATGCCATCCGAGTCCCTAACCTTTTCGGCATGAGGACCGCTTTTCAAACTACAAAGATTTTGGATATCCACACATCTTAATAGCTGCGCTTCGTAGTTCCCAAACTATGAGATTCCGCGATTTTTTAAATTACACTTAAATTGTTACGATTGCCCATGATTATGTGTGCCTATTTGTGAGGCATTTCGTTCTCAGAGAGCTGTGAGAATAAATACCAATTAATTTTCGCTCCTGTGGACAAAATAGATTTCAGTTCAACATACAAAGGTTGCATAGACGTATCGGTTACAGTTTCAGATTTGCGGGTTAGTGAAATTATTTTAGGCATAGAATTTTAGTGAAGAAAGCGACTGAAAATGCGAATTTTTACAGTGCAGACGTTTGTAAATATTTAACATTCTTTTCCACTAGTTTCGATTAATGGCTTCTCATTTAATAATTAAGCGTTTTTTTAGTAAACTGTACGACCTCCAGAGTTGAAACTTGAAATTTCTTCACCCTGGAAAATGCATAACCCACAAACTAATGAACTCCATTGCAGCATATCGGAAAATACATTTCAAGGGAGGTAAATGCATTTTAAAATGACTAACCAAGAAGGAGGTAGTGAATGGATTTTCTCTCAGCGACAGCAATTTTTGTGGCATATAATTTTTGTTCAATTGAAGAATTATTCTGCATTTAGAATATAGTCTGAAGGCATTGCCATATCTGATGTACTAATTTAATTTAACAATTTAGCTAAGTATTTTAATTCCTAAAGAATAAACATGAAGCATCGAGAACAATATATGCAGTTAGTTGATCAGACCCTACGAATCTGTCGACACGCATTCGCGTGAAAGCCACCGTTTCAGATTTAAAAGCACACTGTCGTGGCATAGCCGATTAATTTGAAAATCGTGCAGGTGCTTTTAAAGCAGATAAGAAGCTAGTTTAGAAACTTTTAGCCTCGTGTTCACGGTTCTTCCACGTCTTCCGTAGATACCCTAATGTTTTGTAAGGAAAAAACCCCACCAAACTGTTACTTTCTGATTAAATGACAGGTTAAAATACCTGTTTTTGACAAAAACGATAGTGAGAAAGGTTTAAGTTGTAAAAATAATTTTTCATTTGCTCTTCAATAAGCCTGTAGCATTGTGAGCATGTAATTCATAAAGTTACAAGAATATTTTCCTAGGGAAATTTGTTCTCTAATTATATTTCCTTCCCAACGCAGACACAATTCGGACATTTGTATATATTTAACATTCTTTTCCACTAGTTTTCACAGTGCACACAATTTAAACTCGAATAGGTTTTATTTAGAAAATCGATTCCTACTTCTTTAGATGAAATATTTGTTTTCAAATCTATCGGAAATGTAGACAAGAAAGCGTTTCACAGAACTTTAAAAGCATCCTACCTGAAATGATGATGCTGCCTCTTCAAGATCTCTTCAGAAAGTGTGTTCCGAAGTGCCTTCAAGAGAACTTTTATTTCTCTTTCGATTTATGACGTTGTTACTCGAAATCTTAAACTCCTCACGTTTCTAAAGTGCCGAAATGACAAAATCGAAGAAGCGGAAAATTGGAGAACTTCGCCTGATCTTTCCACGTGGGAGGAACTGGGAATTATAAACAAGCGTCCGTAGTGCACTTCGGAGTCAAGTAGACTCCACTAAAGGCATTCTTTTTCAACTTCTTTAATAAGACTCTGAGGTCGTCTCTTCACCTCTCCTGTGTCATCTTCAATGAAGAAAAAAAGTGGTTTTTTTGACGTTCATTAAGACCCGTTGGGGCGGTTCTGCTGCTTGTGAAGGGCCCCTTTCCAGTTATGATAACACACACATATTCGTGGCCGAAAAAACCTTTTCAGTGTCAATGTCTCTTCGGCGGGTTATTTGTATTCATAGAAGGTGAATTTGTTCTGGTCAAAGAAACCATGAGACACGTCACGAATTCAAAATGAACTTAAATTTGCTTTCTCTTTCAAAGGACTTGCAATACTTCAAGCAACTCTTCCTGAAAGGCATACCGGAAATGCAAAACACGATGGACGTTAACTGTGATAACAGATTAATGCTATGATATATGTAAATTATTGCACCAGAAGTTAGCACGCAAAGAACAGCTTACTTTGAAAAACAAAGAAATGAAAAATACATGGAGAACCTTCTAATTCGTTCCCCCAAAGCTGTTTACCGCACGAAAAAGGTTCGTCAACTTTTTATCTTCAGATTGATCGATATCTTTTTTTATTAATTCGACAGTAAAGCGCAAATTTCCTTCGGTTTCAGTTAATGCATCTTTACTATTATCTGCATGAAAATCAAATGAAATAAAATTTTCACTGTCATAATGAATAAAAGCGTTCTACACGCAGTGATGAATGCAGATCATGAGCTTGTCCTTCCACGTGGATTTTTCTTTAGGAGAGCATATTTAAAAATCGTACACTGATTTTTAAGGATTTCTGAACGCCAGTTCTTAATTAAACGGCGGCAATATTTGCTGCTTAATTCGAAACCACAATAACGGATTTTCGAGGATCTGTTCTTAACCAAAAGATGCATTTTCCCTATTTGATTTTATTCAAAAGTATTAAAGTTGTCCAAGCTGGACTACCATCTGCTGGTAGTTCATGATTTATTTATTTCAACTTACTGATTGTAAGTTAATCTTTTTTTCGTTGGCGCAAATGCTTCATGCCTGTTCTGTTTGCAGTGCTGGAGAAACTACTTTTCAAAAGCAGTTAGCTACTGCTACAATTTCAGAAAAGTATTTTGTTACCAATAAAACTACTTTTCCTAACATGTAGTTTCGCTACAACTACTTTTTAAAAGTAATTTTAAAAACTTTGTGAACATAAATACACACACGTGAATGCATATGCGAATGGGGAAAGTTTGCAGATGCTGATCGTAGTCAATAGAGGTATGACAGTGTAATTAAACCTATTTCAATTAAATATGTAAGATTTTATTAAAAAGATACGGAATTAAAGATTTGCATTTTCACTTAAATGAAGACAATCTGTCATGTTTCTTCAGTGTGGTCTGACGAATCCTTCTTCCAGTCAGAATTAGTATAATAAAAAAATTCGATACTCATTATTCAGTAGTCTTAATAACTGCAGTTCAGTTTATGGTTGTCAAGATATGCCAATAATGATTTATACGATATGCGGTACTAATACTTGCACACTGACGTGACATATGCACAGGAAGATGAACAAAATGCGAAGATACATATACTAACAATATACCTGTCTATTTAACATTTGAATTTCAAAATGCTTATCGATGAGGCACGATCTCATAGGCGTATCAGAAGCGTTACAGAACAGTAGTAGTGTTTCAGAGAAGCGCCTGTTGATTTTCTCCACCAGATATGAATCAGTTGGAGTTAAGTACCTTTAGGCTTTCGACTGATTCATTTGAGCTAAGATTTTGAGTGCCTTATTTATGTTGAGTGAGGTCTTGCATGTGTTACAAAAGTTAAATAACTTTTAGACCAAAATACTGAGCTTATGTATCATATAAGTTTAGCAATTTAATAGACAAACCACGAATATTTCTCCTAAACGGAATTTCATAATAATAATAAAAAAAAAAAAAAAAAACCGGAAATCAATTGCTTTGTTGAACGCAAATCTGGGGCAACGTTTACCTGTTATAGGCGGACTCTGTTTCGGGTGCCTTAGTGAGAAGACGCAAGAAAACGTTTTCAATGCCATGAGCGTGTTATTTGGAAAAGAACAAAAAAATTTGAAAGGTGGAAGATAGAAGAAACCTGAAAAATCTTCAAGACTGATGTTATTGAATGAAAGAAAAAGAAACTTAACCTGATGCTAGAGACGGACACAACCAAAACACAAATTTCTATTTACGCTGCCTAACGGAAGAGTTACACATTATGAAAAGTAAAAAAAAATGGAAAATGTTTTTTGCATTGTGAACTAACTGCCCGATGAAAATGCAGTGTTTTTGCAATCGTTCTTTGAAGTGGAAATATCGTGGTAAAAAGATATACTTATTCACCTGACAAGCAAGAAAATTTTGGAAAAATGGCATGGATCATAATTCTTATACGCCTGTCCAAAAAGAAAAAAATAAAGAAAACAATTGGCCTTTTTTTACATTGGTATTGTACCTGCGCTCGGACAAATAGATATACTGGAGGAAATTTTCATGCTTATTGTACATCATCTATCCACGTGGGAAATGGGTGTGCGAAATTTGAAAACATGCCGGAATAAAACGGAAGAAAATGGCTCAGACAGACAGACAGTTATCCAGGGGACTTTGAGAGACCATCCAGCAGTTGACTGAAAATGGTTGATGTTTATTATACAGTATACGTAATGCATACTTTTATTACATCAACCTTGCTATTTTCTTTACATTTCAGAATATTACTGAAGACTACTTTTAATTAAATGCATTTACTAGTCTAAAGTTGGGTTTCATACCGATAAAGTGTTCATGAAGGAAAAATATAAGGAACAGAAACATTACGATAACGCTACGTTTCAGTTCGAGATCTAAATCTATGAAATGATAGTCATGTCCCAAACCGGGGGGAAAAACAAAAACGGTTTCATGTTTTTAGTAGATGCAAGGAGTCGTGTTATGAAATGAATAACATTAGTTGTAGTAAATGACGCACTCAATGCGTAGTGGATGCAGTAATAGTTAATTAGGAGCCCATTGGCTCCTTTGGTGGTAAATAATGAATGCTCAGACGTGTTTTTAAGTGAATTACTGAACAAAGAAATTAAAAAAAGCTCATTCATTCATGAAATATAGAAAAGTAAATAATCTGTGCTTGCACACACACACACAGTTCATACTATTTCCTCAAGGGGTTCAAAGAGAAATCCATGGTCTTGCGAACTTAGCATACCTAGGCGTTTTCTGGGAGACGCGGGTTCGAGTCCCGCTCCAGGACGATGAAAATTTTCAAGTTTTCGGATATTATCTGACTTACCATCCTTGTCACATTTACGCCAAAAATCGGATTGTCATCTTCAAAATGTGTATTATATGGCGTAATCCCGTATTTCTTTCGTAATAAATATAGTAGTTTGTCATTTTTGAAATAACAGCAAGCGAGCAGAGATCAAGGTGAATTCAACACGAAAAAGGACACAAAAACAAGCGAGCCTACGTTAAAGGCCAACTTTTAGCATTGTGAGAGAAAAGTATAAGTGGTCAGAACCATGGGTATGATCAACACCAAAACACATAGCAAGCCTACGTTAGAGGCCAACTGCTATATAAGTTCTAAATTCTGTTCACTTTGTTGGGTAGCACAAAAGCATCTGAAATCAGGGGGTCCTACTTCCCCAGATTATTGGGGAGGGAGAGGCGTGGAGAGATCAGACGTGGGAGGGGGCATGTCTCTTCCGTTATCGGGAGGAAAAGGGGAGGCAAAAAGATTAACTACGAGTTTAGAGGTATATTTTAAAACGCAATTGTAATTGCTCATCAGCAAATGAATAAGGAAAGAGAAATATTCTTCCGCTGAATATTAATATTTTTAAAAATATAATTTAGCCTGTGATTTTATTAAAATATCCAGATAGATTTTATTTCCAAACGTTTATAAAAATATGAGAAATTAGCGGGGTCACTCAATCAAAGAACAAGCGCAAAAAATAAATAAAGGAGCTAGAGATTATACGCTTCTGTACTTTTATTTATTTTATTTTTGATAATTGGTTTAAACATTTACTACTTATCACGAGAACATGTCAAACACTTAATACGGGGCTGACAATTCAGTTTCTTATCAAATGACCAATGCTAAATATCGGAAAAAGTTTCTTTTGTTATTTATTAATTTTTTGGAAATTAATCGCTTTGGCCTCATAAGGTGGAGCTTGGTACACCTTATCAGGCCAAGCGATTTAAATAAACAGGACGAAAAATACTGGGTGGGCACTGCCTCTCAGTAAAATTATTAGAGGGACAAGATTCATCTTGACACTCCCCCCTCCTCCCGCATCCAGTCGGCGCCTATATATCTGAAATATTTCATACCCATACTAGGTAATCCACATAAGTTATGACATAACAGACACAGAAGCCCAGCGGCCTCCTACGCTTCTTCTCGAATCTGAGGATCGGAAGAGAACATGTCTGCGCAGTAAGAGAGGTTAAATCGGAATCGTCAGAGACGGCTAAGCTCTACGGAAGGGTGACTTCTAATGTCAACGGGAGGGAGGGAATTAGGTGTGGAATTGTAAACTACGATATTTCTACACAAATTCGGCTAGTAAGTTTTTTTTTCTTTTTTTTTTTTTTTTTAAGTTAATTTCAATCACTAGCGTGAAATTTCTCTTGGCCGAAAAGGAAAACACACCCATGGAAAAAAAAAAAAAAAAAAAAAAAATTCTTGCTCCAGGTACGACCAAGTTCAACTTTTATTTAAATTACACAATTCCAGTTGCTAAAAATAACGCGTTTGGTGCTATTTTAAGAGTTAAAATGATTGTCAGATAATTATTTTATAAACACTTTTCAATACAAAGTTTCCCAAACTAAGTGCAACATAGCTCCTTTCAAAAGTTTTGCAAGTTAACCTTGCTGAAGAAATTACACTGTAAAATAAAACTGTATTGTGGACACTATTTTATTCACACATTAAAACAGCTACGTATATGTATATACAGTACATAAATATATATTTTTTTTTCCATGGGTTAAAAGATCACTGTGAGAAACTTTGTGGGCTATAAAAGCACCCCCCCCGTCTCTCATTTGGGCAACTGGTTCCAGGTAAGGAAAAGAGTCGGCAGCGTAAAACATCCATGCCTCAACCGGGACCGACTTGCCTGAAACCTACGTCTCTGATCACTCAGCCACCGGGCAGCCCCAAACTCCTCTAAAAATAAACTTATTTTCGATTATTAGTGTAAATACTCCTTTGCAGGCAGTTAGCTTCCTCAGTATTTCATCCTCATTTGCGAAGAGAAGATTCTTATTTCGGTTTAAGTTCGCAATCCCTCCCTTGTTGTTTTTTCCCAAATTTCGCATTTCCTCGGAAACACACACACACTTCCCTTAGCAGCAACAAGTACTATGGCCATGCAGCTCTGATTTACCTTGGTAGGTCGAAGTGTCTGTTCAGTTGACCATCGTTTATGCTGTTCCACCTAAATTTCCCTTTGAACTGAAGTCTCATACCACCAGCATAGGGTAGTTGGTTAACGCGCTATGCAGTGTGGGAGGTGGACCTTTCTTGCGGGGGTTCGAACCCCGGTCTGCCGACCATCCAGTCTGCGGTTTTTCCGGGGTTTTCCGCAGACTCCCCCGTGTTTGGGGACGCGAATGCGTGGGTGGTTCCATTTAAAGTCGGCCCCGGACGCACATTGTCCTTATTCGGGTGGCTGGCCCACCTCCGGGTCGGCCACCTTTCATCCCCAATCTGGTGTAACAGAGCCTTTTATTATTTCCCTGTAATAGAGGCTTCATAGCCAGTTACGGATTCACATAAATATTTTATTTATGTCCTGATGAAGACGAGCCAATCACTCAGCGAAACTATAGATCTTAAATAAAAATATTTATTGTGAAAAATCTTGCTGATTTAATCTCTCAACATCACAAGTATAAAATATTTAAATATAGTTAATATTTAGGCTTACAGTAAAACAAAGTAATTTTATAAACCACGGGACAAAAAGTGCCTTGTAAAGGGGTGGAACACTCCCGGCTCTTCCTCTGGCCCTGTATCAACTACAGAATATAAGTAATTACGCAACCATGATACAGCAGCTGGAGTCCAGGAAAAACAGAAAAAAAAAAAAAAAAAAGAAGAAACCCTAGTAATTGCTCGTTTTGATGAGAGTCGCTTCGGCTGATTTTGGCAGTTGGTGAAGGAAAAACCCCATTTGGAAACGACCTAACTTCTCTGAAAACGCAAAAAATGTTTTATTGGAAAGGAAGTGTGCTGTGTTTAAGCTGGGATGGATTTAATAAACAAATAGATTTTATAACGTCTGATTTCAATAATAAAAGAAAAACCGTCTGCTGTTCATTGCGGCGGTTTGTGTGAATATTTTTCTATTGCACAGGGTAATTACAAATTTTGGTAATTTATTTTTCACAACATCCATCTAAGCTGCAGAGATCGCAATTAGAATTTTTTCCTGAGGGGGTTTTGATATCGATCAAACCTATATAAACACTAAGCCAGTAATTCGCATGCGATATCGATGCATTGATATGTTCGGGGGAAAATTTTTGCATTGATTAGTACAACTAGATATTCATTTGGCATCCTCAAAGCAAGTATCGTTATTGACCGAATTAAAGTAAAATAGTAAATTCCATTAGGAATAATCAGATAAAAATAATGCAAACATTTGATAAGAATAACTATAATAAAAAGGCAATACATTGAAAGAATGTGCCTCTTCTGTCCGAGGAATCTCCTGTCTGAATGACCAACGGGAACTGCGTTTTTTTATTTTTATTTTTCTGGTAGAATGTTTCGTTGAATGCTCACAATTACTTCCAGAAAAGATTTTGGACATTGCTTGAATACAGACATCCATCCACTTAGTGTGGCAAATTTAGTGCCGAGTGGCCGTTAACGAAATCCTAAAATCCTTTCATCCTACACCCTATCCTAGCAGAATAGAATAGTAGGGTTGGAGGGATTATACCAGCCCCGAGCCTGGTCAAACGGTTTCAAATGGACAAGTTTATTTCCACTTTTTATGTCAATGAGATATAAGGACAATGGAAAAAGTCGAGAAATTGTTATCTGTGCTCGGGTTTCAGATGAATGCCTGACAACGTGGGAAGGCAGAATGTTTATAATTTTGTCTTGGAAGCGCTCAGCAGAGAGAAAAAAGTGAATCGGGCACAGGAGATAGCAAAACAGCATTGCTAATCGTAAATTAAAAAAGCAACAAAAAGACTTTGTTCTGGAGGGGATTTTAACCCTTAAAAACCCTATCCTTGTTGCGCCCCTGGCTATCTCTGAGGGTTCCTAAATTTTCTGAGACCTTAATTGATGCTGGAATGTGTGTTTTCCAAAGATTTTCAGGACTGATATGAAACCCTCATTAATGTGTTACATCCTCAAATTTCTTTGGGCACGGCTTTCCTGCGTATACCACAAGGCGGCAGCACAACACTGAGGCAGAGAAGGAAAAGTGCGTGTTGTGGTTTAGCGAAACAAAGGCGGCAACTGGAGTGTGTTTGTGGGGGAAGGGGATGTTACATTGCTTACGAAGGTCACAGGACTCGTGATTTCATTTTATGGGGGGCGATGTGAAGGATCCTGTCTGCGTGGCTGAGCTGAAAATCCGATTGGAATGGGACGAGGCAACGCTAGACAAGAACTGGATTGTCGCTAAGATATGTGCCGTATTATGAAGAGAACACATATTAAACACGTGTAAAATATTAAGTATGAACCTCAGTATATTTTATGCGTTTTAATTTAACATCACTGCGAATTTTGAGCACGTCTTTTGTAAAAAAAGATCGTGCTTAATAAGCAGTCTGTACCTTGGCAACAATTTGTCCGATTTGAATAATTCTTTTGCATTGGGAAGCTTATAATATGCGAATGATGATCCTCTTCATTTCGTTTTTTTTTTTTTTTACGATGTACAATTTCCCCGCTAGAGGACGTAAATGCAGGTGATGTCGAATTCAAAAATACGTTTTATTCCACAAATTTGCTTCTAAACATCCGATTGAAAAAAATATTTTATCTTTCGATTCCATTTATGTCGAAGAGTATTTTAGATATACATTTCAAATTACGCATAGATTTTTCTCTAGGGGGCGTAAAAGTAGATTACATTTTTCCCGATAACTCTTCTTCTAAAACTTCGATTTGAAAAAAAAATTCTTCAGCTGATACACCTTCCTGATGGAAAATCTTTTACGTATAATTTCAAAATTTTGGTAAAGAATACTTTGGCCACCAGGCAGCGTAAGTGTTAATTTTTGCTTCTGACGTATTTGCCATAAAATCTGAGCTTCTAAATTATCGATTGAAAAAATTCTTTCGTGGACTGATGCCACTCACATCGATAAACCTTTTCGGAATATTTTCTTCTTAAAATATTCCAGTTTCTCTGCCAGGGGGCGTAGATGTTTATCTTATTTTTGTCAATATATCTACTTCTAGGAGTCAGATTTGAAAAATTCCTTTTTTGTTGGATAGTGTTTTCAGTGTGACATGTTTTTCATATAATTTCAAAATTTTCAAGTAATTCATAGACTTTCCGCTAGAGGCAAATTGCGTTTCCCTCTATATCTCTGCTTCTAAATCTCCGATTTGAAAAATTCTTTCTGCACCGGATACAGCTCCTGATGGGAAATCCTTTGCACATAATTTCTATTTTTTGTAAAAAGGTTTTGGCCACCAGGTGGCGTAAGTCTTAATTTCCGCTTTTGATGTATTTGCAACAAAATATGAGGTTCTAAATTCTAGACTGAAAAAAAAAGTCGTTTTTAACCGATACTACTCACGTCGATAAACCTTTTAGGAACATTTTCTTCTTGAAATAATGCATGGTTTCTACACCAGGGGGCGTAGATGTATATCTTATTTTTGTCCAGATCTCTACTTCTAGGAGTCTGATAAATTCCTTCTTTGTTGGATAGTGTTTCCGATGCGAAATGTTTTTCCTATAAATTCAAAATTTTCAAGTAAATCATAGACTTTCCGCTAGGGGGCACAAAGACAAATTGCGTTATTTCTGCTTCTAAAACTCCGATTTGAAAAATTCGTCCTGTATCGCATACAAGACCTGATGGAAAATATTTTTCACATAATTTCTAATGTTTGGTAAAGAATGGTTTGGCCACCAGGGGCCATAAGTGTTAATCTCTGCTTCTGATTTATTTGTATCAAAATCTGGGCTCCTAAAAACTAGACTAATTTTTTTCTTGGACCGATACCGCTCATGTGGAAAAACCTTTTGAGAATACTTTCTTCCTAAAATAATGCATGGTTTTCCCACCAGGGGACGTAAAGTCATCTTATTTTTGTCGATATCTCTGTTTCGAAGAGTCCGATTTGAAAAATTATTTCTGTGTTGGAGAGAGTTTCCGGTGCGAAATGTTTCTCATATAAATTCATGTTTTTCTTAACGCACAAGTCTGCTACCAGATGGCGTAAAAGCTCACGATTCCGTTTACAGCAATATCTGAGGGATTAAAACCCCGATTGAAAACCTTCTTTCTTCCGTCAGATACTATTGTTTTCCATACCGGTTCCATTAACTTTGAATAGCTTTGATAAATTTAATTTGCGTCAGAATGGATTCAAAAGACGTGCTTATTACACCCGAAACTTCGGTGTCATCTTTCTTGTTATTTCTATTTTTCACACTTTTGACTGTCTGTACATTTGCAGGCAACAACATACAAAATTATGTTATAACTCACTTCTCATATGAAGACTTACTTTGACGCAGTTGCGCCTGAGTTACATTTTGGTGTGGAGGCATATGCTTTATATATGTAACTATATATCATCATCAACCATTGTCAGCCCACTGCTTGATGAATGACTCCCAGAGTCTTTTCCACAACTTTCTACATTAAGCAATTCTCTTACAACTCACTCCAGCCTGCTTTCATGGTCTTCTGGGTCTGTTCCTGTCCCTTGGTACCCAGCTTAGTATTTAAGTTGTACAGCGGTGGTCAGTTCTTCTAGCAATATGTCCAGCCCATTGCCACTTGAGGTCATTAATTTGATCATGGTGTCATCAACTCTTATCATTTTCCTAATCCATGTATTTCCCTTCCTGTCTTTCGTGGTTATGCCAAGCATAACATCCTTTGAGTTGTTTGAATATCTCTCTTAGTTAAACTCCATGTCTCTGATTTGTAAGATCCTTTACAGCATAGTTATCTGTCCTCTGCCATTGTGATGTAGTGCAAAGTGCAGGTAACAGATAATTTATGGTCATTTGGAGGGCATAGATCTTTACACCAGTGCTGAGAAAGCCTGAAGTCGAGCCCGGACACGAACCGGGCTCGGGCTGCACAGTACTTATTTGGAGTTCGGGGTCGGGCGGGCTTGGGCTCTGAGAGAAAGAATTTTCTTTCTTTTAATGTGATTTTGTATGATTTAGCACAAGAGACTTTTTTACACTTTCTAGTTGTTAAATAGAATTCTTTGGCAACTGGGTTTAGATGGGGAGTGGGAACTCGACAGGGCTATTCATTCTGGGCTTGGGTAACAAATACCATAGGCCAGGAATTGCTGGATTTCTGCGAAGGAAAAGTTTCTTTAAGAAATATAGATAGTAGATAGCCAGTTGACGAAATGTTGCTCCCTACCTCAGCGGGGCAGCACCCTGCTGATTCTATTGAGCAACGTACGACGTAGATTGTTGTGCCTCCCGTTTTTTCCGCCCCCGAAACAGGAAGAAATGAATGGTCAAAGAAAATTATAGAAATAGATATTCATCCCTTCCCTACTCCGCAGTTGAGAAAGACATCGGTTAATTGCACGGGGAGGAAAGAGTTGAAGTCTGGAAGAAGATTTTTTTTTTCAATGCTTAAACAGGTTAAGCATAGTTTTCGGGCTCATTCGGGCCCGGGTTTTATCTTGCAATATAAAATTCCGGCTCGGGATGACATACTTCGCGCTCTTAAAATTGAGCCCGAACTCAGCTCTGCTTTACACACTGGTCGATGCGACCCTGTTGAGCGTGGTACAGAGAGAGTCTGAGTTCCATGATTACAGCTGAGTACCCCACGTAAAAAAAAAGGTCGGTTTGGTAACATCAGAAGAATTCCTAACGCATATAGATCTTCTATTTGGCCAGTGATTACCGGAAAAACTCAGGGCCCTTCGCAAAAAATATTTTGAGGCCCTTTTGCAAAAATATATTAGATTTCAATTATTGAAATTTTAAAATTCCATATTATTATAACGAGGTAACTTTATTTTAAATACATCAGAGTTGAATAATAATGAAACGCATATAGCGCATTAAATCCGTTTATTTTTGTGGTGTAGTCAGCACAAAGAAAGCTTGGCGAATCTTTGTGCTAACTACACCACAAAAATAAACGGATTTAATACGCTATATGCGTTTCATTATTACACTGCCGGACAATTGCTAAGGACGGATGACAATAGCAACGATAGCAACCATAAAATGGAAGGCAGGAAAATGTGGAAATTAGCATAAGTGCGAGATACAGTAAGACGTGTTGTGCGTATGAAAATTTTGGATTGCCGAACTTGTTCGTGACGTCAATAACGCTGATAAGAGATATAAAGGATTTGACGCGTATTGACCGTTGTTGTTCAAACGCAAAGTTGAAAGGGAAAGAATCAATGTACGAACTTGCAATTTTCAGTGTGTCTTCCCGACATCACCTAGATGATTTTACGCGTGGCCGTATTATTGGAAAAATTGAAGAAGGGCGAAAAATAACAGATGTTGCCAGGAAGTTCGACGTCAGCCACAGTGTTGTTTCAAGGCTTTGGAAATCATTTCAAACAAATGGAGAGTGTAGCAAACGTCACGGGGGAGGTCGTGTTCGCAGTACGACACCTGCAGAAGATCGGTACATAGTGCTATCAACAAAAAGACACCGGCGCAGCACAGCTAGTGAGGTAGCAAATCAGTTTATGGCTGCTACTGGCAAGCGGATCTCCCGAAAAACTGTCGCCAGACGTTTGCATGAAAGAGGACTATACGCCCGCCGTCCTGTTGTGTGCACCCCATTGTCCAGACGTCACCGTACCGCCCGTTTGCAATGGTGCCATCAACATCGCAATTAGACTGATAACGACTGGTCTGCTGTCCTCTTCTCAGATGAGATTAGATAGAGTCTATCGTCTGATTGTCGACGAAAACTGATCTGGCGTGATAGTGGTACTGCATATTGTCCAGCAAACATACAGGAAAGGGACCGATATCCGACATGTAGTGTCATGGTATGGGCTGGCATCATGATCAATGGCCGTACGTCCCTCTATGTGCTTCCAACTGGGACTATGACTGGCCAACGATACATTAATGATGTTCTGCTACCTCATGTTCGCATGTTCCGTGGTGCTGTCGGTGATAGATTCATTTTCATGGACGACAACGCAACATGTCATCGAACAGTCGCTGTCCAGGAGTGTCTTGAGAGCGAGGATATTCAACGCCTTGTATGGCCAGCACGTTCTCCAGATCTGAATCCCATTGAAAATGTGTGGGATGCTTTGGGGAGGAGTCTTGCTGGTTGCCAATGCCCTCCAATAAACAAGGACACCCTCATCCGTGCACTGACAGAGGAATGGGATAAATTACCCCAACAGCTGCTTGATAATGTTGTGCAAAGCATGACACGACGTGTGGAATCTTACATCGCCCTCCATGATGGCTATATCCCGTATTAACATCTTACGCCGGAACGTCTGCGGACGGTAATTGCATTTTTTTCACGTTTACGTATTCTGCACAAAATGGCCTGTTTGTCCTTTGAACACGTTCCAAAGCCTTCTGGATTTCAGAGCACAATAAATTGTCTTTCTTGTAATGTCCTGGCATTCTGACATTATTTTATTTCACTTGGCATCCAACCACACTTACTTTTTTATGCGCTATATAGCCGTTTATGATCCGTCCTTAGCAATTGTCCAGCAGTGTATAACTAGGTTTTATGGGCTTTTTAAATAATCCAAATTCTTTGTAACCTACAGGAATTTTTCGTAACACCAAAATTCTTGCACTTTATTGTATGTAACACAAATGTGCATGCACGTTGTAGTTAAAACGACTGCCGTAGTCTTATTCCCCAATACAAAGTACTACAAAACACTTTCCCCAGCATTAATCATATAACTTTATTGTTTTAGAGAACTGAAGCCAGCCTCTTTGAAATGCCTCACGATCACATACACAGATCAGATCATATGTAGAGGATTTTAGGAAGGGAGTGTCTGACCCCAGGTCTTAAACAACCCTTAGAAATAGGAAGCTATGATATTTGGGCTAGAGTGCCCGATAGAAAAGTGACACGGAAGCGAGGTAGAAAGGGGGAGGAAGACGCCCTTATTTATTACCGGGGGGAGCAGTATCCGGGGTCCGACGGCTTAACGTGCCCATCCGACGCACGGCGGGTATTTAGTGGTTCGAACGTTCGTACCTGCCCAGGATCGAACCTGAGGTTATCTCCATGGCAGTCACGAACGCTAACCACTAGGCCACCGGCGGCCCGATCACATACACAAAACATGTAACCACCGTATAATAGCGTCTGATGAAGTTTTCCGATTTACACAAAAATGCACGACATAAGTAAGCAAATAAGTAACAATTGAGATAGTGGCAGGAAATTAGCAAAATTACTTAATTCATTTTTTTTTTAATATAAGAAACACATTAATACAATGACACAATGTTTCGCACATAGTAAAACTTTACCTCTTGATTTTGTTATAAAAAATGGCACAGGTCTCTGTTTTTTCGTTCCCGCGAAAAACACTTTTTAGTTCATTATATTCTGACGGATGCGTAGTTATGTGTATACAAGTGTAATATACATAACACCTTATCCTGGTTGGTATAACAATTTCATTCATTGAACTGATATTTCTTTCACATTCTCTTGTTAATATACATGCATGTGATATGGATGGGATAAAGTGCCCCAAAAGTCCTCTAGGATATCTGCTTTCCCATCATCCAGTTTTTATAAGATAAAACCGTGAAAATTATTTTGAAATATTTTAGTTATTTATTGCAAAAATAACTGCCAAAAATTGCTTTTCCTTTTAATATTTCATTCAAATCAGCTGTCAAAAATTACTTGCTATCTCTTTAACCACTTTCATATATAAAAAAAAAGGTAAAATCTTGAGGCCCTCTTAGCCGTTACCCCCCCCCGGCAGTGCGAGGATTGCGGGGGCTATTAGTACGCCCCTGCATTTGGTGCAAGCATGAGAAATAGAGAAGAAAAGAAAACATGTAGACATGATGCTTAAAATGATTCTGTAGCTTTCGGAACACTTGGGGGCAATTCCCTTCAAGGGTTTGATTTGTAGAGGCATGTGCCCTCCTTGCCCCCACGAGTTAGGCAGCACTGCTTTGAAGTTATAGAGCGAAAGTTTTCATACTTTTGTGCTGAATTTTCCTCCAGAACTGCATGCTTTCCCATTCCTTACAGTTTCTTCTTGCTATATCAATCTATAGAGCAAGTATGTCTCCTTTCTGTATAGCGAAATTAAAAGTCAGCGTTTACTCCGTGTCGGACAGACCCAGAGCATCTCTTTTGACCCGTAAAATTCTTTTCGTGGAAGAGAGAGAGCAGCGACAACTCTGATTTTCGAAATTGAATTCCGCTTAAAAATCAGGAGAAATGCTTGTTCTGATAACTGACACAAGAAGAATCGATAAGGCACGTTTTCATTTCATAAGAGTGATTCGTTAAAAAACATGCCACTCTTCATTATTATTACCATGCTAACGAGATTTTTTTTAGTTGACTGAAAGTTCTTTCTTGAGCATTTGCTTTTTGGAGGTTCAGTGGGGACTCTTTGTCGCAAAATGTTTCTTTTTGTTGCGATTTTGCGCATATCAAGGACACAGCTGGTTATGTTCTGGCAAGCGGACCAGATAAGAAACATCCTCAGCCGCTTGATTGGAAACCGGGACAGTCTTCAGCACTTAGATATCATCATCATCATCGTCAACCATTATCAATCCACTGCTGGACGAAGGTCTCCCCAAGTTTCCTCCACAACGGTCTGTCTTGTGCCAGTCTCCTCCATGTCACTCCCGCATACTTTCGAATTTCATTCACCCATCTTCCATGTGGTCTTCTTCTGGGTCTTTTCCTATCCCTTGGAATCCAATCTAAAATTTCGGCTGTCCATCGATGGTCTGTCCTTCTGGCAGTATGTCCAGCCCATTTGCCATTTCAGGGATTTAACTCTGATCATGATGTCTTCCACTCTTGTCATTTTTCGGATCCACGAGTTCCTCTTCCTATCTCTCCTGGTTACACCAAGCATGCACCTCTCCATGCTGCTTTGAGTTGTCTGCAGCCTTTGTATGTCTCTTTTAGCTAAGGTCCACGTCTCTGCACCATACGTAAGCACTGGAAGGATGCATTGATCACACACTTTTCTTTTAAGACATAATGGCATATTGCTCTTGAAAATTATGCTGTTTCTTCCAAAAGCTCTCCAGGCAAGTTTTGTACGCCGATTAATTTCTTCATCAATGTGACCCTCACTTGATATCTGCTGTCCAAGATAAACGTACGTGTCTGTTATCTCCAGCTTTTCTCCATCAATCGATAAATCTTCATTTCTTGTAAAAGCATTGAACATCACTTTTGTCTTCTGAAAGTTCATTTTTAATCCCACTTCTTTACTCTTGTCAGCAAGTTCCTGGATCATACTCTGTAGCTCTGATGGGGTAGTTGCAAAAATGACTATGTCATCAGCAAAACGAAGGTGGGTTAGATAATCTCCATTAATCTTTATCCCTTTGTTTTCCCAGTTCAGTGATTGAAAGACATTTTCCAATGTGGCATTAAAGAGCTTCGGAGATATGGTGTCACCTTGTCTCACTCCTTTTCCAATTTTTATGTGTGTTGTATTTTCAAACAGCCGAATCTTTGCACTTGCATTTTCATAGATGTTATTAATAATATTAATGTATGCATCTTCAATACCGCAGGATTTCAGAGCCATTGCAACTGCTGATGGTTTCACCGAATCAAAGGCTTTTTCATAATCGATAAAAGCCATGCACAATGGAAGTTCATATTCCCTCGCTCTTTCAATTAGTTCTCTCAGTACGTGGATATGATCTATTGTGCTGTAGCCACTCCTGAATCCAGCTTGTTCTCTCGGTTGAGCCATGTCCAGTGTTACCTTCAAGCGGTGTGAAATAACTTTAGTGAAGATTTTATAAACCACTGATAGGTCTGTAGTTCCTGAGATCCTCAATGTCACCTTTTTTATGTAGCAAGATCATTGTAGCGTTGTTCCAATCCTCAGGAATTTTCCCTTCATTAAGACATCGAGTGAAATTTTGGGCGAGTACTGTTTCGATTTCTCCACTTGCTTCTTGTATGATGTCTACAGTAATTCCATCTTCTCCTGGAGCTTTTCCCCGCTTCATGTTCTTGATTGCATGTGCAACTTCTGCTGGAAGGACTGGAAGAACTCTGGTACTGGTACCTTTCATGATGTCTGGAGTACATGTATCATCCCTTTCATATAATTTGGAGTAGAAATCTTTCACTCTTGTCAAAATTTCGCCTCTATTTCTTGTTACAGAACCATCTTCTTTTCTCAGTGCCATAATCTGTTTTTTTCCCTTACTGAGATGTCCCTTTGCTATCTTTAGGCTTTGGTTGTTTTCAATTGCTTCCCTTACTAGTTCACAGTTGAATTTCCTTACGTCTTCAGTGATACTTTTTCGTACTGTCTTGCATAGCTCTATATATTCCACTTTGGAAGTCACATCTTCTTTAGTTGTCCTCATCACTCTTCTTTTTTGCATCAACATTTTGGTTTTTCCTGATAATTTGTTCACATGCAATTTGTTCTTAGACCCAGCTAATTTTGTTGCTGTTTCCATAAGAGCTTTGGTTACTTTTCTGTTAACTTCAGAAATATCCACTTCTTCCGATGTTAGGCCTTCTAAAGCAGAGAACCTGTTCTTCAGTTCCAATTTGATATATATATATATATATATATATATATATATATATATATATATATATATACTGAAGAGCAAAACTGAAGACTAAGTAAAAAATTTTAGAATTTAAAACGAAAGCTGCAAAATAAAAGCTGCAAAATAACCTGAAGATCAAAACGCGCAACGCAGCAGTTTTGAAAATTCAGAATTCACATTCTATTAAGGAGAAACCTAATCAAAAAATACATAAATAATTTCGACTCACACCAAGTACGACATAGAAAAGGTTATGTATCTATCGGTGTGAGTAAAAGGAGAAAAGATAAAAATAATAAAATAAAACAACTGAATGTAGAAGGTGTCGAGAATACTTAGCCTTGGCTTTATCAAGGACCAGCAAAAACTCTGCATTTTCTCACTTCCACAAAGACCTAGTCGGAAATGGGTTTCTGCAAGGCCAAGGATGCAAGTAACATTCCCACCTAAAAGTGTTTTAAAATATATATATATATATGTCATGTCCTCCGCAGAGTTGTATGACAAAGCACTAGTTAACAATTTCGCTTGCATCCATTGACCTTCTTGGCCCGACCCATGCTCTTCATCTGTTACTATTAAACAGAGAGAAGAAGATTAAAGAGAACTCAAGCTGTGGGAGTGACATAATAATTAGAAATAATTTTCAGCTATAACGAAATGCCAAGTTCGTTTGAGAGAGAATTTAAACCTGAAAAACAATGCAAAAGAAATCCGAATATTTACATTGCAATTAAAAAAGGAAATATTAATTTTTAAAAAACAGATTTTTGAAAGAAAACTTGAGTCTAAAACCCCCTACTCTACACCTTATGACAGCACGAAAACGAGAATAATTTAAAGACAATAATTAACTAAAGAAAACTTTGTGAAAGTTATATGACTTAAACAGTTAGTTGCAATATGTACAAAGTTTTTCAGCAGTGCTTTAAGTGCATAATTATTTTAGTTATTAAAAACTTAACTACTTGGAAATACAGCGCAAAGAAAAGGAACACGCTTAGCCCTCTGCTGTTCCTAGGTACCCCAAAAGACGCGCAAAGTAACCAAGAAAAGAAAGAGTTAAAACCCGCAAAAATGTTAACAGACAAGCCAGTGCCTAAAAGCTGAAAAGCTAAAAATCAACAGAGAAAAAGTACATGAATTACAAACAATGAACTTATAAAACCTAAAGCCCTAAACACAAGGAAGAGAGCTTATCTCTTGTGCGACAAAACAATCACCTCACTAGAGTAAAACATGGCTGACCTCTTTCCTGACGCTTCTGCCACTCCCTAGACGCTGGGGGGCAGTGTGGGTGGGGCTGATGGCCTCCTCATACAGAAAGAAACCAACACGCGGAGATTTTAGCCAGAGAAAAAAATATATATTGATGATCTGCTGTGTATCAATAATTCAGAAGTTATAGAGAGTGATTTTGATAATATCTATCCTAGCTCTCTTAACTTATGTAAAACCAACCACAGTAATCAGGAACTTGAGTTCCTAGACTTAAGCATTAAGCTCAACAGAGGTAACCCATCTATTAGCCTCTTTGATAAAAGAGTTAATTTTCCTTTCAAAACAATTAAATATCTACACTGGAATAATAACATATCAACCAAAGTAATTGAGAATGTACTAATTTCTCAGGTCCTAAGAATTTCAAGAATTTGCAGCAACAATTTGGACTTCAATTACCACATTAATATACTATTAGATAGTTTTCTAGAGAACGAAATTCCTTCTTCTTTCATCAAAAGAACTTTAAGAAAAATTATCCTGAATAATAGAGTGAGGTTGGCAGATCTGCTTTAATTTTCTACACAGTTAATAATATGATTCTGACCAATCAAAGCCGTAAGGAAGTTGGCTAGAGGATGCCTATTAACTACTAAAAGGAACCTTAGTGCTATGGATATGAAGGTCCTATTAAAACAAAAAATTAAATAATATAAACAAAATCACAAAAAAAGCTTAAAAATCTGTTTATAAAAGAAAATAAAAACAAATAAAAAAGAAAACTAGTTATTCATCACTACGATAGCTATACTAAAAATAGTAAAACCAACATTAAAATTAATAAGATTCTGATTAATCTATAGAAGCTCACTAAGGTGATTTAATACATGCAAAGATTATTGAATACACTACTCGTGTATTCTATAATATTTCTCATGTATTCTGGAGAGTTAATTCTGCTCTTTCTGATCATACAGGTCCACAGTCTTAAGTTTATATATTTTTTTCTCTGGCTAAAATCTCCGCGTGTTGGTTTCTTTCTGTATGAGGAGGCCATCAGCCCCACCCACACTGCCCCCCAGCGTCTAGGGAGTGGCAGAAGCGTCAGGAAAGAGGTCAGCCATGTTTTACTCTAGTGAGGTGATTGTTTCGTCGCACAAGAGATAAGCTCTCTTCCTTGTGTTTAGGGCTTTAGGTTTTATAAGTTCATTGTTTGTAATTCATGTACTTTTTCTCTGTTGATTTTTAGCTTTTCAGCTTTTAGGCACTGGCTTGTCTGTTAACATTTTTGCGGGTTTTAACTCTTTCTTTTCTTGGTTACTTTGCGCGTCTTTTGGGGTACCTAGGAACAGCAGAGGGCTAAGCGTGTTCCTTTTCTTTGCGCTGTATTTCCAAGTAGTTAAGTTTTTAATAACTAAAATAATTATGCACTTAAAGCACTGCTGAAAAACTTTGTACATATTGCAACTAACTGTTTAAGTCATATAACTTTCACAAAGTTTTCTTTAGTTAATTATTGTCTTTAAATTATTCTCGTTTTCGTGCTGTCATAAGGTGTAGAGTAGGGGTTTTAGACTCAAGTTTTCTTTCAAAAATCTGTTTTTTAAAAATTTTAAAAATTAATATTTCCTTTTTTAATTGCAATGTAAATATTCGGATTTCTTTTGCATTGTTTTTCAGGTTTAAATTCTCTCTCAAACGAACTTGGCATTTCGTTATAGCTGAAAATTATTTCTAATTATTATGTCACTCCCACAGCTTGAGTTCTCTTTAATCTTCTTCTCTCTGTTTAATAGTAACAGATGAAGAGCATGGGTCGGGCCAAGAAATTCAATGGATGCAAGCGAAATTGTTAACTAGTGCTTTGTCATACAACTCTGCGGAGGACATGACATATATATATATATTTTAAAACACTTTTAGGTGGGAATGTTACTTGCATCCTTGGCCTTGCAGAAACCCATTTCCGACTAGGTCTTTGTGGAAGTGAGAAAATGCAGAGTTTTTGCTGGTCCTTGATAAAGCCAAGGCTAAGTATTCTCGACACCTTCTACATTCAGTTGTTTTATTTTATTATTTTTATCTTTTCTCCTTTTACTCACACCGATAGATACATAACCTTTTCTATGTCGTACTTGGTGTGAGTCGAAATTATTTATGTATTTTTTGATTAGGTTTCTCCTTAATAGAATATATATATATATATATATATATATATATATATATATATATACTATAAAGATACCTAAGCAAAAAAATACATATATAATTTTGACTCACACCTAGTACAACATAGAAAAGGTTATGTATCTACCTGCGTGAGTAAAAGGAGAAAAGAAAAAAGAAAATAAAACAACTGAATGTAGAAGGTGTCGAGAATACTGAGCCTTGGCTTTATCAAGGACCAGCAAAAACTCTGCATTTTCTCACTTCCACAAAGACCTAGTTGGAAATGGGTTTCTGCAAGGCCATAGATGCAAGTAACATTCCCACCTAAAATAGTTTAAAAATATATATATAAGTCATGTCCTCCGTAGAGTAGCATGACCTAGCACTAGTTAACAATTTCGCTTGCATCCATTAACCTTCATGGCCCGACCCATGCTCTTCATCTGTTACTATTAAACAGAGAGAAGAAGATTAAAGAGCACTCAAGCTGTGAGAGTGACATAATAAATAGAAATGATTTTCAGCTATAACGAAATTCCAAGTTCGTTTGAGAGAGAATTTAAACCTGAAAAACAAATTTTACATTGCAATTAAAAAAGGAAATGTTAATTTATAACGAACAGATTTTTGAAAGAAAACTTGAGTCTAAAACCCCCTACTCTACAACTTATGACAGCACGAAAACGAGAATAAGTTAAAGATAATAATTAACTAAAGAAAACTTTGTGAAAGTTATATACCTTAAACAGTTAGTTGCAATATGTACAAAGTATTTCAGCAGTGCTTTAAGTGCATAATTAATTAGTTATTAAGAACTTAACTGCTTTGAAAAAACAGCGCATAGAAAAGGAACAAGCTTAGCCATCTTCTGTTCCTAGGTACCACAAAAGACGCTCAAAGTTACAAAGAAAAGTAAGAGTTAAAACCCGCATAAATGTTAACAGACAAACCAATGCTTAAAAGCTGAAAAGCTAAAAAACGACAGAGAAAGGTACATGAAGTACAAACATTGAACTTATAAAACCTAGAACCCAAAAACAAGGAAGAGAGCTTACCTCTTGAGTTACAAAAACTTTTCTCCTCACAAGAGGAGAACATGGCTGACCTCTTCCGCCACTCCCTAGACGCTGGGGGGCAGTGAGGGTGGGGCTGATGGCCTCCTCATACAGCAAGAAACCAACGCGCGGAGATTTTAACCAGAGAAAAAAATATATAAACTTAAGACTGTGGATCTGTATGATCAGAATGAGCAGAATTAACTCTCCAGAATACATGAGAAATATTATAAAATACACGAGCAGTTTATTTAATAATCTTTGCATGTATTAAATCACCTTAGTGAGCTTCTATAGATTAATCAGAATCTTATTAATTTTAATGTTGGTTTTACTATTTTTAGTATAGCTATCCTAGTGATGAATAACTGGTTTTCTTTTTTATTTGTTTTTATTTTCTTTTATAAACAGATTTTTAAGCTTTTTTTGTGATTTTGTTTATATTATTTAATTTTTTTTGTTTTAATAGGACCGTCATATCCATAGCACTAAGGTTCCTTTAGGTAGTTAATAGGCATCCTCTAGCCAACTTCCTTACGGCTTTGATTGGTCAGAATCATATTATTAACTGTGTAGAAAATTAAAGCAGATCTGCCAACCTTACTCTATTATTCAGAATAATTTTTCTTAAAGTTCTTTTGATGAAAGAAGAAGGAATTATTTAGGTGGGAATGTTACTTGCATCTATGGCCTTGCAGAAACCCATTTCCAACTAGGTCTTTGTGGAAGTGAGAAAATGCAGAGTTTTTGCTGGTCCTTGATAAAGCCAAGGCTCAGTATTCTCGACACCTTCTACATTCAGTTGTTTTATTTTCTTTTTTTCTTTTCTCCTTTTACTCACGCAGGTAGATACATAACCTTTTCTATGTTGTACTAGGTGTGAGTCAAAATTATATATGTATTTTTTTGCTTAGGTATCTTTATAGTATGTGAATTCTGAATTTTCAAAACTGCTGCGTTGCGCGTTTTGATTTTCAGGTTATTTTGCACCCTTCGTTTTAAATTCTAAAATTTTTTCCTTAGTCTTCAGTTTTGCTCTTAAGTATATATATATATATATATATATATATATATATATATATATATATACACTAAAGAGCAATTGAATTAAAGACAGCTGGCGTTATGCAAATGTGGCGCTGTGGGAGCCCCTGTAAACGGAAAGGATATGACTTATGCAGCGATCTGACAATATAAGGAGTGATGCGACGGGAACTAGTAAGAGTCGGATGCAGTATGGGTAAGACGAAGGATCTAAGAGCATTTGATCGTGGGCAAATTGTCGGGGTCCGACGAATGGGTCACTCCATCTCGGAAGTCGTGCAGGCACTGGGATTTTCACGAGCCACTGTGTCACGGGTGCACCGTGAGTACATCGAATCTGGTAAAACCATCCCTGCAAGGGCCAACTGCCATGGACAACATCGTGTGGATGAGCGGTGTCATCGTTGGCTAGCTCGCATTGTAACAGCGGATAGACGGGCCACAGTGCAAGAAATTACTCGGCAATTTAACGCTGGTGCAGAAAAACGTGTAAGCAGCCACACCATCCAGAACCCAGCGGTACCCATCGTCCCACGAGGGTACCGCTGCTGACTGCACATCACATGGTGCAAATATTAGCATGAGCGCGGGAACATCGCCACTGGACCCTAGACATGTGGAAAAATGATGCCTGGACTGATGAGTCGAGATTTACGTTGGTACATGCGATGGCAGGATACGAGTACGGCGCAAACCACATGAAGTGATGGATCCTTCTTGCCAGCAGGGTACTCTTCAAGCTGGTGGGGGTGGCATTCTCGTCTGGGGACTGTTTACGTGGACTGAAATGGGACTCCTGGTACGTGTGACATCGTCCCTCACAGGTCAACGTTACCGGGATATCCTGGACGACCATTTGCTCCCGTTTGTGCGTCTTCAACATCCCACTGGGGACCTCATCCTGCTACAAGACAATGCACCGTGCCATCGCTCCCGAATTGTATCCGAATGGTTGGATGAACACTCCACCGGCGTGACCTCGCTTCCTTGGCCAGCCAGGTCACCTGACCTCAATCCCATCGAGCACACCTGGGATGCCATCGAGAGAGATGTATGAGGCTCTGACCCCTCTCCATCAAATCTTCGTGAACTGTGGGAGCTTGTTCAGGGGTCGTGGATCCGTATGGCTTCCCAACGCTTCCGGTGTCTCGTAGAGTCCATGCCGAAACGAATCGCCGCCGTCATCAGGGCGAAAGGTGGTGCTGGTGCTACACGTTACTAGACAGGTATCTCTAATTCAATTGCTATTCAATGTATGTATATATATATATATATATATATATAACAGACTTTAGATTGGATTCCAAGGGACAGGAAAAGACCCAGAAGAAGACCACATGGAAGATGGGTGGATGAAATTCGAAAGTATGCGGGAGTGACATGGAGGAGACTGGCACAAGACAGACCGTTGTGGAGGAAACTTGGGGAGACCTTCGTCCAGCAGTGGATTGATAATGGATGATGATGATATAACAGACTATCTCAGATTTCCATTCCTCTAATTCGAATGGTCGTCAAAGCGGTTCGAATCAAAGTCACTACATGATCCACTTCACACACGAAATTTTATTGCACCCGCAACCAGACTGACAAACTCTTAAACGGTGCTATTACGTATAAATATATTTGGAATAAGCTAAAGCTTTTCTTTTTCTTAAGTGAATCTGTATTGTATTTTTTTTTTTTTTTTTTTTTCTAAAAATGAGAGCACATGTTTTTCTAAAAAGCTGAAGGTATAAATACTTCAATCGTCCGAAAAACTAATTGGGGGTATACAACTTGTATGATATATGCCCTCGACTACAGAACTGCTATCCCCCCTGATCTTCGATTACCAGTAAACGCCCCGATCCCCGATGGTTGATACAGTGGGTCTTAGTACTGGCCCTTGACCGTTGTTCCGATGAGGCATAGGTGATTGTCTTACAGCACTGGCTCTTTCCCTTACCTGGAGTTAGTGGCCCTAAATTAGGGACTGGCGACTGCTTATAGCCCATTGAGTACCTCACGGCGATCGTTACTCTCTCAATCAAAAATAAAAACTCCGAAAAAAAGAATAACGAGCACGTCTTTTGAATCTTTTCAGACAGAAAAAAAAAATATTTTCAAGTAGGATTTTCACAAAAGGCGAAAAGTAAGGAAAAAAGTTGCGTTTACGCCTCTAACGGAAAAATTGCGCATTATTTAAAAAGCAGGACGTTCGCCTTATTCTTAATAGTGCCGATACAGAAAGAACTCTTCTAATCAGATTCAGTAAAACATTTGCAAGTTGAAATTTTAATACGCGCCCACTAGAAAAAAATTGTACAGAATCTTCCTCATACAAGATATCCGAAGCGAAAGGTATTTTTTAAATCGAAAAATTAGATGCAAAGATATGGAGGAAAACGCAATGGAACTTCGCGCCCCTAACGGGAAAACTTTCAGCCATTACGAAAAAGAAAATGGGCACAAAATGTTCTTCATAATTTAGGGTACGTGCCAAAAAAAGGGACTTTTTCCATCCGATTTTTCGAATCTCAGACATTCTTGCCAACGACAGTATACCCTGACGCCCTCTAGCAACAACTCTGCATTACGAAAAAGTAGAAAATATACGCAAATATTTTTCACACCAGATGAAAACAGAATTCTTCAAATAAAACCTTTAGAAGCAGAGACAGCAAGAGAAGAATTGAGACACATACGCTACCCTGGGAGGGAAAACGATATTTTTTGATGAGGATAATGTTCGCGACTCTTACTATAGAGAATAGCGTACAATACAATTTTCTTTCAATCAGGACTGTAGAAGCGGAGATACAGTTGTAAGCAGAAATGTATACTTACGTCACGTAGCGCAAGAACTGTGCATTATCAAAATTCAAGAATACATGAAAACTGTGTCAAGAGATTAATGATAATCTTACGCGCAAAAAGAACTTTTCAAGGTGGACATTTAGATGTATATACATCATGAATAATTAAATATAGACGTACCCCCTCCCACCAACATGAGGAGAAATTGTGCGTTATTTTGTGCAGGAAATACCTTAAGATGTTTTCCGTAATGAGCAGTATCTGACCAAATAATTTGTTTTCAATTGAATCCTTAGACGCGTAAATACAGCTGCAAATATGTGGTAAACAGAAATATGCATTTAAGCTCGGATCGAAAAACTGTATACTTTACGAAAATTTTTGAATTACAAGCAACATATTCTTCACCATGAACGAAAACTGTCGCAAAATGAATTTTTCAAGTCGGACTTTTAAAGCGGAGATATCGGGAAAAACAAAACATATACGTCCCCTAGTGAAAAACTGTGCATCATTTTGAAGAAGAAATGTACTCAAAATGTTTTCCGTTGTGAGTGAGTGGTTTTTGGCAAAAGATTTTTTTTTCAAATTGAGTTTTAGAAGCATAGATTGTGACGTACCTACGTCAAAGATGACGAACATGCAAGACTACAAGGTTGCCGCGACAAACTTCATCCGTGTAGATTAATTGGGAAAGCATTCGGCTCCGGAGCAGAAGGATGCAGGTTCGATTTTTGCCACCGGCAAATGACTTTTACCCTGTATAAGATACGGCTGCAAATACCTCGCAAAGAGAAATATGCAGTTACGCCCTTAATTTGCAGACTCGTACCTTACGAAATACAGGGGTTGGACAGAATAATGCGAACACCTAGGAAAAGAAAGTTTCACATACCTAATAGGGCGTGGGATAATCTTTGGCATTCAAAACCGCCTCAATCCTCCTTGGAATGGACGCATACAAATTCTGGATGGTGGTTAGTGGGATGTTACCCCATTCTTCATGCAGAAACTGCTCCAGGTCCGTAATATATGCAGGAGGAGAATAACGGAATCTTACTGTTTTCCAACACAGACCACAGTGGCTCGATGATGTTTAAGTCTGACGATTGAGGAGGCCAAGAAGGGTGTGAAAGTTCGTCCTCGTGTTCTTCAAACCATGATTGGACATTCCTAGCTCTGTGAATTGGGGCGTTATCATCTTAATAGATGGCATCCCCTGCAGGAAACAATGCCTCAGCCATTGGACGGACTTGGTCGGCCAAAATGGTTTCATACGCCCTGCCAGCCATCCGTCCTTTCAAGGTGACCAGGGTACCTGCTGCTAACCTCGATATGACCGCCCATAGCATGAAAGGACCACCACCATGCTGCACTGTTGGGAGCAGACAGTCTGGGTTGTACGCTTCTGTGTTCTCCACACGTAAACACGTCCTGCGGTTGGGAATAGTGTGAATGTGGGTTCATCCGACCGACCACATTACAGGCTTCCATGCATCGGCAGTCCACGTTGTATGTTCCTGGCACCACTGCCATCGCTGTTGTGCATTCACCCCGTTCACCAGAGGTTTTGCAATAGCAGCTCTGCCATGATTATCTTGTTTATGCAGTTCCGGGCGCACTGTTTTCATTGATACTATTCTGGGGACTGGAGATGCTGATTGAGCTCCGCACTAATTTTCAGCGGCGGGGTCTTCTTATTACGAGTAACAATTCTCTTTAATGCTCTCCTATCTCTATCAGTCAGGGTCGTTTTCCGGGCATTCTTGTGTTTCGCAGACGAGGTTTTTGCCATGAACACGGTATGATGTCATGACGCTAGGCACAGTAGCTCTCGATACCCCCACTACCCAAGCGACTGTTGTTACAGAGGCACCAACTAGCCGGCCACCAACAATTAGCCCTCTTTCGAAGTCCGTTAGATCGCTCATTTCGTCGTCACCTTGAAAGAAATTTTGCAACAAGACACTTTAAACGCGCTTAAACAGGACCTTGAGGTTCTAAACAAAGCTATTATAACCAAAAAGTGCTGGATACCTTTGCGTATTGCGCCGTACGCAGCTGCATTAAAAGTCACGTCTCTGAGCGAGGTGTTCACATTATTCTGTCCAATGCTGTTGCATAGAATACCGTTCAATTCTTAAAAACTAATATTTAGAAGCATATTGAAGAAAATGTCATACATTTACATCCTGTAGCGGGAAAAATTAACATTATCTGATGACAGGCGTAACCAGGCATTTCTGGGCCCGCGTCAAACCACAAAATATCGCGCCCCCTATGTGTCTTTCTATCTTTATATATACACTGCTGGCCACTGAAAGTGCAACACCAGGAAAATCGCATCCTAGGGGCTCGAAAGTTGGCAGAAGAACAGAGCACAGGTGCACATGTAAATGATTAACCGGGCAGCACATATGGATATCATGTGGGACAGTAACGCCCCCTGGAAGTCGTATAAGAGGGATGAACAAAGAGCCAGTGTTAAGCACTGGAAGTGTGTTTGCTCGCCATTCTTAGCCACGCACAGCTGCCCCGTCGAAGACAACGGCAGCCCTACCAGCAAGTTTATGACTTTGATCGCGGGAGGATTATAGCATATCGGGATTGCGGATTTTCAGTCCGAGACATCGGTGCTCGTGTGGGACGACATGCGGCCACGGTGGGGAGAATATGGAGTCACTGGATAACGGAGAGACGAACACACCGACGTGCGGAATCCCAACGGTCCCGTACACCACCGAACAAGAGGACCGACATCTAGTGCGCATGGCTCTACCGGATCGCACAGCCACATCGACCACCGTTGCTCAACAGTTCGGGTGAATGGCACAACACCCAGTCTCTGCACGGACTGTTCGACGTCGTCTGCAGCAGCGGGGCATTTTTGCACGGCGCCCATTGCTTCGGCTACCTATGACTGTACAACACCGGCGTCTGCAATGGTATCAAGAACGTAGCGTATGGAGGAGCGAATGGCAAGGCATCGTGTTTTCTGACGAATCCCATTTCAGTTTGGAGCAGCATGATGAAAGAATCCGTGTCTAGCGGTACCGCGGCGATCGTCTGAGTGAGTCCTGCATTACGCTGCGCCATACCTCCCCAGCACTCGGTGGATTCCACTCCAGCACGCGCCTCGTCTGCATTACCGGTATGATGAACAGCCATCGTTACATCACTGAGGTGTTTGAGCCTGTTGTTGTACCATATCTTCAGGGACTGTCTGGTGCCATTTACCAACAGGGTAATGCGCAACAGCATGTGGCGCGCAATGTTCAAAATTTCCTGGACCGCCACCCTGTGCCACGTCGTCTTCAGCCCTCGCGGCCCACAGATATGTCGCCTATTAAACACGCGTGGTCCATGATCGCCGGACGACTGGTACGCTAGCTACAATCCCCGCTACAACGGAGGAACTGTGGCATCGTACCAAATCTGCGTGGACGGACATTCCCCAAACACCCATCCAACGTCTCTTGCTCTCGATGCCGGGCCGTGTAGCAGCTGTAATTGCCGCCCAGTTTGTTCTCATTAAGGATGTCGATGTGCACGAGTTTGACATAGACGGTACGAATGCCGTCATCTACTGGCGAAATGTGCACCGCAACGTCCTTGTAGGCTGTCAAGTGGTGCTCAAGGTAGTGCAGTGCTTGTGCAGCAGTTTGGAAATGCACTGTGAAAAGTCCATTGTTAAGTCGCTGGACTGTGTGCAAGTGTTCCGGATAGTCAAGTTTGTCGACTAATTTCTTTAAAATATTAACATTGGGATACTTCCCATTATGAGTGACCTGAATGGTTTCAGGTCGGTTCAAAAAAGTTCGCCATTTCGAAGGCACGGAGCCCGGCCTGGAACCGGAAAACAAAAATAAGGCTTCGAACTTGAATTTTAAAGAACAAGAAAAAATATATAAATAACTCACAGTCAAATCCTTGACGACCACAAACTATACGAGAATTACTCTGTGATGAAGCAAACTCAACTCCATGCAGCTAAATTATGAGAAAGATTTCTCCCACGCACTTTGCTCTTTACCACTGCACGAGACCGAAAAAACCTATGCACACCGTGCAATAGCTTTCACCGAATTGCTGATCATGATCATATGTAGAGGATTTTAGGAAGGGAGTGTCTGACCCCAGGTCTTAAACAACCGTTAGAAATAGGAAACTAGGAGATTTGGGCTAGAGCACCCGATAGGAAAGTGACACGGAAGCGAAGTAGAAAGGGGGTTGAAGACGCCCTTATTTATTACCGGGGATTTTCAGTACCCGGGGTCCGACGGCTTAACGTGGCCATCCGACGCACGGCGGGTATTTAGTGGATCGAGCGTTCGTACCTGCCTGGGATCGAACCTGAGGCCCTTCCCGTGGCAGTCACGAACGTTGTCCACTCGGCCACCGGTGGCCTGAATTGCTGAGCGCACACCGAACGTGTGCTTTATACCCTTCAGACACTCCCCCCCCCCTACGTCATGCTGCATATATGTGCATGCCCTGCCGTGCCGGACCCTAGTCTATCTCCTGAGTGGTCTTTCGGTCCGTTTGTTACCCGTATGTCCTCCGGAATATCGTGTAACATTGGAGGACCATGATTTCGTAGGTATGAATTTCGGAAAGGGGGCCTACAAATTAGTAAGTGTGGGAAAGCAATATATTCACCAAATAATTCCTACGGTATCGCATAGTACGAGGAAATAGTTAAACGAGGAAGAGTAGTTACCAAGTAAACAATTTAGAGAGCGCGGGAATTGGGAAAGAAAATCCGAGAAGCATAATGTGGACAGGCGTTCTAAGAGGATAATTATAATACCTATTTCATAATTTTTCTAAGACCTGGCTGAGCAGATTTCTTTCTTGAGGAGGAAATTCCTTATTTTTTTTTCATCATTCTTTTGAATTGTTTTTTTATTTTATTTTGTGTTCCCCGAGCTCTCCGGAAATTCCAGTAAGAATACGCACGAAACACACCCCTAGGTTAGTAAAGAGAAAACTCGGAGGTTTTAGCAAGCAACGCTACGAGAATGAAATGCTCGCAATCACAGGTGGGGGCCAATTTACTGGACCTTTCGCTATTAACGAAGTCACGTTTTACGCACGCTAGCGGGCAACGAACAGGGCATATTTCTCGTAGTGGGCGTAACTGGTTGACACCAACAGAAAGAGTCACACAGGAAGCGTACGTGAAAATTCTAAGGCAGCGCGGACATCCCGCGGAGCAGTTGACAAGATAAAGGAATATTCATCTTCAAGAAAACTCGATGTTCTCAAGCCTTTGCCAACGAATCGGAGGGATTCCCATACAGGGATGTAAACCAATGCCGAAGCGAGGAAAAAGCGGCCCAACCAATAAGGGGAGAACCATTTGGGTAGGACAGGAACACCCCCGAAACCCTTAAACATAGACGAGAGAAAAAGTTTTTTTTTAGGCGGAGATGATTTGGAGAGAACACGGGATGGAATGATGACTGCTATTTCTGGGTGAACGCAGAGAGGAAAGATGGACTCTAGATGAATCCTGGGCAGAATATCGCAGAAAGAATTAAGTTAGGAGTTTTCCTGGGAGGACGCTCAAAATTGAGCAAGATGATTTCCAGGTGAAGGGAAGTATGATGTTTTCCCTGAGAGGTTTTTACGCAAATTTTGGGTGAAGCATCGAGTGATCTTATGCGGGCAGTGTGCATTCAGCAGGACCGGATGAGGTCCCAACCATAGACTTTATACCTATAAGTAATACCGGACGACAACGAAATAGATGAAAAGAAAAGAATTTGGTGAGAAAAATTTCATAATTCCCAATATCTCGTTAGCATGATCATGATTTTGTCTCCTATACATCCTCGGTAGAAAAGATAATTTTAATCTCTTGCAAGTGCTGAATAACATAATGTGTCTTATATTTTGCGGAAGGTGAACTTTAAAATATGATTGCGAATATCAAAAAGCATAATGAACTTAAAATATATTTTGGTTTAAATTAATAGAAATCTCCACCGATCAGTGTAATAGATTTTAAGGAAACACAAATGAAAATAAATTCTGTATTTTATAATGAAATTTACCCGAGTTTCTCAAATCTTTGAAAATTCAAAATAAGTGAATCTTTGTTTATTTTAACCTGAATAATTAAGTAGAACAATCGTAAAGTTTTGGTAGAGTAACAACTCCAAGATTTTAAGAAGAAAATAACTTTTAACATTTAGCAAACCCAGTCGCAGGAAAATAAAAGGTCCAAATCTGACATGAGTTTATTAAATTTCAAGCGGCATATGGAGGAATATGGGTTTCCCATGTTCTCCCATATGAAACACAACGCAATGCACCCGTCAACCCTGAACTTGGAGACCCTCCATTAGGGAACCCAACTTCACGGTAGACACCCATAGGCGGAAGATAATAGAGAGTAAAGAGTTACGAAAATTAACGGCCTTCTTAATAATTAATCCCACTGCAGCGAATAGGACGCAGCAGATGGTTCGCCCTCACATCGAGTAGGGGGTGGTAATATAAAACTGGTGCCGTGTGACCAGGATTTTTCAGTTCTTTGGTTAATTAATATAAAATTTGTGCTAGGACCAGGATTTCTTTGATCCTGTGGTTTAAAAAAAAAAAAGAATATTTGTTTTCGGTGGTCAGGATAATTAATCAAGTATACAGAATTAGCAGAAGAATGCGATGTGTTTCTATTATCTTTCCTTCAATTCTTAGTAACGAGATGCAGGTTTTATAGAAAAATTGAGGAAATTGTAGCAAGATTTTACTTCAAAAAAATGAGTGAAGGTGAAATACAAGTAAGAATAAGTTGCAGGAAATCAGAGTATGCTGAAATAAATTTAAATTTCTAAGGAAATAGGCAGAAAAACAAATAAGAGTGATACTGCTAATTTAGCAAATGAATAGATGAAATCTTACAGAAAATACATGAAAATTAATAGTACGGAGAAAATAAATTTATACAAGTGTAATTCATGAATAATTTTGATTTATCGTTGAAAATCAAGGGAAAATTCCTTGCAAATCAAAGTGAAATTATTTTTGATGTGTTGTTTATTTGTGCATTTGAGTGTTGTGATTTTAAATCGGTAACTAGGAGGAATAATAGGTTCATTGATAACTTGGGGAATGTATAATTTAACGGTGAGGCACTGATAGAAGAGTAGTGATGAGAAGTTGTGGTGATATATATTTTAAAATCAAAAGTGCATTATTATTGAAGTGTGATTTTATTATGTGTGTTGATGCATTGATAAGAAACTGATAATTTAAGAAGGAATAGGCAGGTTAATTATTGATAAGAGGAATTAATTTTTTTTCTGCAAGATATAGGAGCTAATAGAAGGTTAAGCAGTAATCTTGATTTGTTTTGGAAGACTAAAAGGGAATGTAATATCTAAGTGTGTGTTTTATTGTGCATTTAAATGTGTAGAGGTACTTGGGAGTGTAGACAGAGAGTAGTTAAGTGGATTAATATTTGGGAAAGAGTAATAAAAAGGACTAGTGCAAGAAGAATTGGTAGGAGTAATAATTGGATAATGCTGGAAGAAATTTTTGAAATGAAAATAGTGTTTATTGAAGTGTGATTTATTGTGCTTTAAATGTGTGATTTATATGCATCCAGCAAGGGAAGTAGACAGAGGTTATTGCTAGTATACTAAAATTTAATGAATTTAGGAAGTCAGCATAAGTATTTGAGGTGTGGTTCTAATTTCTTGAAAAAGTGGTTATCGTATATAATTTTGTTGCAAGTGCATAATTTGATCTCAAGTGTTTCTAGTGTATTTATATATATATTTAAGACGTTCAAATTTATTACATATCTTAGTGTGAAGTGCTGGTTATATATGTGCATATTTTGAGGGAATTTTGTTTAGTGTATCGCGAGTTAGGTACAGTTAAATTGAAAGCCGAATGCAATTTATGAGTAAGCTAGGAACGTTAATCGTTTTATTCGTAGACAATTGTTTTCTGATCATAAGTCAAGTGGGTTAGCAGACGAAGCAGCGAGTTACGTTAGAGTGAATTTTTATTTTTACGTGGTAGCCTTACCGGAATTTTTCTAATTTTATGTGACTTTACGAGATTACGAAGCATATAGTAGAAGCCGTGGAAATTTAATTTTGTAAGGTTAAAGAATAAATATATGGCTAACCAACAGAACGGAGAACAGAGCAACGGTGAACAGAATTTTGTTTCGGAAAATTGCATAGTTGATCAACAGAACCAGGAGAACGACCTTCAGGGCACTCTAGAAGGGGAAGCCGTGTCAGAAAATTGTGTAGTAGCACCGCAGAACGTACCAATAATGGCGGGAATGTTAGCGTATATCCCCACATTCAGCGGATCGGATGAAAATCTGACCGCACGTCAATTTTTCGAAACGTTGGAGAGTACCGCCGAACTGTCAGGATGGAACGACGCCGTTAAAATTTTGTCAGCTAAAGCAAAATTCAAAGGAGCCGCCAGTCACTTTCTTTCGGAGGCCGTCGATATTAGGAGGGAGACCGAGTACGAACGATTTAAGCAGGCGATAGTACAAAGATTCGACGCATTGCAACCGGTTACCGTGAGAATGCAGAAATTTACGACTTGCCGACAAAAACCAGGAGAACGGGTGGCCGAGTATGTAGCTCGTCTTAACGGCTTAGCTTATTCCTACATGGAGACGATGGATTTAGAAAATGAGCAAGTGCGAGGACTAGTAGACAGTACTAAAATGTCGCAGTTTTTGAATGGATTAAACCCTAAATTGAGGCGCACGGTTTTATCCTTCACCCCGGAAAATTTTCAGGCAGCAGTTCAGAGAGCGCTGGCCGAAGAGTCTCACAATCTCTTATTAGACCGGGACGTTAACGCTTACGATGCCCAGCAGGAATCGAGTTCGATCCCAGGGACTTCACAAGGGCAACAGAGCAATTCAACGGACCAGATAGCCGATTTGTGTTCTATGATGGCGAAGCAGCTAGCAACTCATGAGATGCAGGTGAACGCTCTGAAAAGTGAGGCAGAAAATTTGAGGGAAAGGCTAAGGAAAGCAGAGAATTCGCACCGGACGCACGTAAATCGCATTAGAAATTTCCAGAGCGCTAATTATGAATCTAGGGGAAATTTACCCGACGTAGACATTACTTCGGCCATCTGCTATAACTGCGGCGATTTTGGCCATATCAAGCGATTTTGTTATCGGAACAATCGGGAAGGAGCAGTTTATACGCAACCATCGCAGCAAGCTCAAAGAGGTTCATGGGACAGGGCACCCAACCCTTCGTACCCGCGACAGCAGAATAACTTCTCCTGGCGACCGCCGCGGTAATCAGTATCGCTCCTACAGGAACTACAGCGCCACTTACCGACAGGACGCTCACGTCCCACAGAATCCAAGGAATTTGGGGAACAGAAGAGAAAACCGCGTTCGTTTTGAAGAGGATGCACCAGGAAGAGATTGCAATAGGTATTCCAGGCAAAATTCGCGTCCTTTAAACTAATTTCGGGTCAAGATAAGGGGACCGCCCTTGGCCGGAATTATAATAAGGTCCGTGGAGTTACTTTAACAAATTGTTACGTCCGAGGTAATGGAGCACTCCCGTTAGTGAAAGTTAGGATAGGAGATACTCACGCGTTTGCACTCATCGACAGCGGAGCTTGTATCTCAATCTTTTGTGCTTCACTATTAGAGGAGATAAAGGGAAAGATTCGTATACGTGACTTAGGATCAGCAGTTTTAGTGAAAGGCATTACTGGAAACACTTTACCTACATCTCAGTGCTATGAGATACCGGTAGAAATCGGAGGAGAAACCATTTTACATTCCTATCACGTTACTCAGCGGAAGTTGCATCAAGATTATTCTCTAATCTTAGGCTGGGATCTATTGAAGGAGCACGGATACGTATTCGACGCAGGAAAAGGAATTTTGAAACGGGAAAGCAGAGCAAATTTAGCTAGAGCAGAGTACGGTAGAGGAAGGAATAACCGAAAAAGAAATTTTAAAGGAAAAGCACGTCAGTCGAAAATTCGAACCCAGGTCTTGTCCGTGCCTTCAGCGGAAATGGCCAATCCCATTAACCCCGACGTAACCAAGATAGGAAGGACCGTCCATAAGGAACTCATCCCACCGTATTCGGAAAGGGTTATTCGGATCCGATGTGGGAAATTTTCGGGATGTCAGGTTAACCAGGTGCTAGTACAGCCGTTAGAAAGATACGCCCAGGGAAAAGTACGCTTGGGTCGTTCAGTAAACACGCTGGACAAATCAGGCATCATACCCGTATTGATAGCTAACCTCACAAATCGCCCCATTCACTTCAATAAGAAGACCAGATTAGCGAAAATTCAACCAAGTGTCTACGGAAATTTGAAGGAAGCTGCGGCGAAACAAGAGAAGTATGCAGACAGGCACGCTGCGGAAAAGAATCTACATTTAGGCGACAGAGTATTTTTGCACACCCCTTTTTCACAGCCACATTTATCGCGTAAGCTAGCTCGAACTAACTGCGGAGATTGGGAGATAGTTTCGTTCCCCACCCCAGTAAATGTTCAGTTGAGGTCAGTCGAAAATCCGAACAAATATCAGACCGTGCATAAAAATCGAGTCTTCAAGCGGACTGAACGCCTACCCCAGCTTATAGCAGAGTCACCGGTACAGGACAATATAGAGGTACAAGTACCCAGACAATCGCAGGATTTCTCTGACGACGGATCGGAGAGCACACAGGACTACGACTATCTGGATTGGGTCGATTTTCCCAGAGTAGTCATGCCGCAACCGACAAGCAGTAGAGCAATGCCGCCCGTAAGTCAACCGCCCAACATCGGAGTACCGATAAATTCGCCGCCCGCTACGTCGAGTTCAGCGCGAAGGGAGACAAGCAGGGAAGTACCGCTGCCCTCGCAACATGTTGAAGAGCCGAGGCGCACACAGGCAATCGCGGAACCAACGGAGGAGACCATACCGTCACAGGATTCCTATCAGGAAAGTAGCAGCCGACAAACACAAGAAGCAACGCGCCAAAGGGTTATTAGAGATCCATATCTACTACGTTCGCAGGACAGAATTCAGCAAACAGCAGCAATACACCCCACAGCAAATTCACAAGGGCCCAACACTTTGGAAATAGGCCTGAATCGCACGTACCCAAAGGAAATTGTGGTCAGCGACTCGACCGAAAGACTTGAGCAGCCGGAAGATACTAGCTTAGTAAATAGAATGTTGAAAAGTCTCAGTCAACCCAATAATCCAGAGGGAACCTCTTGGTTCGATTTAGCCGACCGCTATTTGTCGCAGCGCATTCAAGAAAACCTAAGCGCAGGGACACCAGAAGGAGCACCCGTCAATAATCTTTATCCACAGTGGAGGAAAATCGTAGCGAAACCTCAGGAATCGTGGGTTTAAGCCCGAGGAAGTAGGAAGAACGCTGGGCGAAGATAAAAAATGTGTGTGTGTTGTGAAAAAAAAACAGCGATGCGGAATAAGTGGGAAGATCCCTGAATTTTCACGGTAAACGTTTAGCAGAAAATAAATTTGATAGGTGAAAAAAAAGAAAAGAAAAAAAATAAAAAAACAAATTTTGCGATCTGATCAGTAATCGAAAATAATTCGTAAAAGAGTCTAGCTAGAAAATGGTGTATAAACATGGAAGAATATGCAGGAAGTAATTAATAATATTCATAGCAGGACCGCAGCCTAGTACGTGCATCGCAATCTTTCCAGTTTTGAGTTCGCGAACCACGGAAAACTAGATTTAAAGTTTTTTTTTGCTACGATAAGGGGAAAATTAATATTAAGTAAGGAAAAATACATTACGTAAGAAAAAAAAAAAAAAAAAAAGAGGAAGAATGGGCCCGGGATTAAGCGCCCAGCAGAGAGAAAAAAAAACCTGTGGAGGAAGCAATGTTTTTATTTCAGAGGAAAGACTGAACGGTAGCAATCATTCCTTTTAAAAAAAAAAAAAAAAAAAATATTTTGTAGGAAGAGAAAAAAAAAAAAGGAGGAAAAATAATAATTTTCCGCTCAAATTTTATTAATGATAGGCAGTAGGAGGATAAGCGAAGGTAATCGTAGGCAGAATGACGTCGCTCATGCACGGGGCTTGCAAGAGTAGAGGAACGGACGGACCGTGTTTCCAGTTTGAGAAACCCCGTACACAAACTGGCTGGCAAGGAGCAAAAGGAAGAATGGGAAGGCGCCATCTTGGGCCGCCATCTTGAAGCAAGAATGCAAAGAAGGAAAATTTATCGTTAAAAGAACGGGAACGCTCGGTAAGATATTTTGTACAGCAACGGCCGAGCATTTCAAAGGATGGAAACTATAAACGGGAGCACAGCACGACGAAGAAAAAAAAAATTAATTTTTTCTCTCAAAACTTTCTGAAGCATAGGCCGGAGTAATATATCACTAGAGAAAAAAAAACGTAAGCACCTTCTGCGGAGAAAAAGCCGTGCGGAAACACCGACGGAATGCAATAAGATTAGCAGCGTATCGGATAATGCAGTGGTTCAAAATTAGCATCCATGGCAGGTATTCAAAGCAATTAAAATACGCGAACCTGAAACAAAACATGGTATAAGAAAGTAGCAACAAACATGATCGACGCGTAGCCTAAACGTCACCTAACATAGCCTAACCATAACCTATCGAAATGACAGTAAAAAGCACTTACCTTGAAGTGAAATATCCAAAGGTACTATATTTTTTTTGTTTTGTTTTGTGGATAGTAGGAAAATTCAGTTTTAATTGATAAGGAAGGCAAGTATAACGGAAGGAAAAGTATAGAAATGAAATCGAGGTAGAAATGCACTAGGTACATCGTGAGGTTAGAGGTTGAGTAAAGCAGAAGAGGAAATGTGAATGACAAATTCACCAGGCCCAGCTCCCCATCCTCTACCACCGCAGCACACGAGGAGCAGTTGCAGATTCTCCCAAACCACAACTGGCGTCGAGCATGCGAAAAATGCGACGAGGTGAGATGAGGATTAATACGTGCAGACATGGTGCAACGATACCAAAAAAAAAAAAAAAAAAAAAAAAAAAAGAGATAAAGCAGAAGAGGAAATTTGAATGACAAGTTCACCAGACGAAAAGAAGCGTGTTGTTTCAATGAAATCCGTCAGCGAACTGAGCACTGACCTGCAGAAATTAGAGGGGTAGTTTTAGCCCCAGGTAACAGAATACTAAGTGGATGCTTCTACATAGGCTAAACAAGAAGCCTCCGATGTAAGCAAAACATGCAAGAGGCTACGCTATTGTGCGCTCACTTACACCCACAGGCATCAGCGCAGGTGTTTCAGATTTCGAGCCGTGAGAGACGGTCAACACAGGAACGACCCAAAATTTTTGGAGCGACGAATTTGCAGGGGTGACATCGCCCAAAGGGGACCCTCGCAAGCATTTTCGAGGAAATCCCCTATTTTCCGAAATCATCGGCGTTCCTTAAATGGTCGCCGCACACCTGCGAATACACGAGAAAAGCATCTGGTCGTGAAATCAGAAATAGCCAGGAATGAGAATACAATTGTAATACGCGAGGAAAAAGAGAGAGGAAAAAAAAAAAAAAAAAAAAAGAGAGTAAAGCACGACAGATAAAATGACAAGAAATAGTTCAGCAAAGAACTAACGATTAAGTTAGACAACGTAAAAGGGAAATAAGCGACTATACGCGGGTAATATCTGGTAGACAATACGACAAACACGAAAAGGGAAATTAATAATTTTTCTTTTAGAAGTAGTAGACGCACCAGCGAATGGAAATAATAGCTGCAGAAGAGATAAATGGGAAGTAAACAACCGTTATTTAATTATAATTTAGTAAGCTTAAGAAACACGAGTGATGAGATTTTTATTTTTGTTGTTTTGTTGGAGAAAACCTACAAGTAGGAAGAAAAAAAATACAATTAGAGAAAAGGAAGCCTGGGATGGAATGCGCTTCGGAATTTCGAAAAATATATATGTATATATAAATAAATATGCACATAAAAACCCCTCGCTTCTCGTAGGTCAGAGTGAAACGAGCTTTTCGAAGGAAATATTACTAGTTCTTAATGTAAAGTGTATATAATGCATGTGCAAGAGAAATACCGAGGTGATAAGGAGTGATTTCATGTGTATGTTTGTTTTGAGATAATTATGGCCGACAAGTGTTGACAGAACCATTACCACTTTTAGGGTATTTGAAGAGAGTGACATTCGTCAATAAAATGGACAAGATGAACGTGATTGCGTTCGCCGTGGTAATCTGGACAGTTAGCGGAGTAGCTGCTAATCACGAACTTTGTCATTTCAAGGAGATAAATATCAGTGCACTGTAGCATCTCGTGCCGAACTTTTGAAACTAGGAATGCCGCGGAGTGCTTGTCATGCACTTTCATGTGACGAGTGCGTGAAAGCCTGGAGGACATTTATTACGCACAACCATGAGCTTATCGAACCGAGAAATTTCTTCGTTCAGCAGGAACCGAACCCACAAGGAGCCCTTTCATTAATGGAGTGCACAAGAGACGGTTTACACTGTGGCTGCACAGCCGATGCACCGTGCAGTGGAACGAGCGAATATTGTGCACTGGCGAGCTGTGTGAATAAATCCGTCACTACGTGCAACTGCCGCCTGACGCCAGCAGTATCTACACTGATACATGAAGCGGAAGGACTACGGATTTCGAACCCAGCGCTGATCTCTTTCACAGAGTGCGTTGGAAAACCGCGCACTAATATTTTACCTCGGCGCCGTCACCAGAGACATTTGCTGTCTGACGAAGAGGCAGTATTTCAAAGGGAAAATATCAAAGTATCATACAACGACCCAATCATCACCAGCTCACTTCCAGGAACCCTGGCTGGTGATTCGAGTTCGAGGTATGGAGCGGGTTATCACTTTAAGGAACGCTCCGTATCAGACATCATTGCCACCGGAACTACTAGAGCTTTCTGCGGAACTAACTTTGATTTTCGTTACCACGGATGGAAAAACCCTAAGGGGTGCTTTGCAAATCGTAGGTAGAACAACGTGTAGACCCCTACAGTGCATACTGTGTCGTGAGATGCTACGACAGCTAAAGTGTTTACCCACGCAGTCACTTATGTAGTGTATATTGTGCTAGTTTTAATTTCAGCGGTAACCTTTCTATATGCCAGGAAAGTAGTAATTAGCATCTGGAAGCTGTTGTGTGGAGTCGGAATAATTCTTTGGAAGTCATATAGATTCCTCAGAGGAACAACGTTTGTGGCAGTAAAGACAGGAGCCCTAACAGGAAATGTTTTACGTAACGGAGTAAATCAGATGCACGAATATTTGGAGAGGCAAGTTGCCCGTCCAGCGGCGCAACCGCCTTTACACGGACTGGTACTTTTGAGCTTATTTCTGTTGGTAAACGGAACTTCCGCGGAATGTAACGCACATTCGATTGTTGCATCAAAGGTGAAGGAGTGCACGGACTCAGAGGTAGAGCACAACTGCCGTCTAACTACTAATGCGCAGGTAACCCTAATGAATTTGGGGCATGAACAATGCATATGGTTTACGGACCAGGAAAATGACCATACACTTTTTTCCTTGAAAGTAACCTACCAGCAGGCAAACTGTATCTGGCACACGACGAGAGACTATTTTACGCACGTGACTACAATGCGTTATCTCAGCCAATTGGTTTGTGCAAATCACGAGACTTGCAATTGGGGAAAAGGATGTGTGCGATCAAAACAATTTGACGCACTGACAAAACAATCGCTAGACTGGCCCGGCATCACAGGCTGTCAGCCGTCCGACAGTGGGTCCACGTCATGCTGGATCATTGACTCGCAACATTGCCATTTCTTTCGAATATGGCTGGAAGCAGATTTCCTGCGAGCATACGACGTACGCAGAATAGTATCGATGCAGTGTAGTTATCAGCTACTAATTCAACAGCACAACAACGACACCGTAGAGACTCTGACGGTTAAGAACCAAGCCACGACCTCTACGGGCATCACAGTGCAAGTAGTCGGATCACTGGACCAGCCTACACAAATCGTGAACACCCATCTGATCTCTCGAGTGGGAAACCCTCAAGAGAGTTATATTGAAAGGGCAAGCTTACCTTCACGACCGATGAAAGGACATATCGGCGATACGCAGAGCAACGAATCGATGTCGAAAAATTTTATCTTCGACGAAAGCATGTTTTCTTGTAGCTATTATGAGGACTCTATGAAATGCCACCGACAACAGTCGTATTTACTGAGTATGATAGAACAAAAAGAGCGCCTTACCAATGGCATCAGCATGGCATCAACTGAAGGTTGACGGAAATGGCCAACTTGTTTCGGAACTGTTACACTCAGCCCCTATAGTGGTAAATCTTCAATTCCAGAAGTACAAGTACTCGATCGAAACCAGAACTGTCTGCCCAAAATTCACGGAGGCAGAAATCAAGGTAACAGGCTGTTTTGCATGCGAGCCCTTGGCTACGGTAGAGATCGAAGCTTTCTCATCGTGCGCAGCCGGGATTGTGGACGTTCACTTCGAAAAACTCACGGTGCACTCTCGTTCGGTAAAACTACAGACGGAAAGACGAACGATCAAGATAAATCTAAAGACGGACGCTAAGTGCCACAGCGAAAAACTCTGCTTAAAGGCCCGAACCGTTACCGCTTGTACCACTTTAGACTTTTGCTTAGAACAACCTTCAGTTCAGCTGACTTATCCTAATATCTCCAGCGCATACTGGCAACCAGCAGGCCCACCCGAATGGAGCAGTGGGCTACTGTTCAACGCCTTCGGCACTTCCCTGTTCGGAGCTTTCAAAATAATCGCAGCCGGAGCCGCTGCGGTAATAATAATTTTGTTTATTGCTTCGTCGGTCATCACTTGCTGCAGGCGGTAAATGTTACCGGGAACTATTCCTCGGCGTAATGGTACGGCACCCTTATGAACTGAACGTGGAGATGGTGTTAGCCTACATCACTCCCGTCTGGGAGGCTGATCTCCAAAGGAACTCTGAGAAACTAGCTGAGTGCTTAAGAGATGGGAACGCCCAAAACCGAAACCATATCGCCCAACGGAGGCGCGTACCCGAGCAAATATTGTGTGTCGCCGAGAAGACGGCGGCTGAAGAAATCTGTCACTATCGGAAAGAATTCATATATATATATATATATATACAGTGCATATGTTATCTGTCAATGTCAAACTTAGAATTAGATTCGGTGGAGGAATTTAATATTTATTGAACATTGTTATAATAATCTTACTCGTAGTTTTATGCTTATTGTATGTGCTTATAATTACATTATGTATCATATATGCGCATAAGTTTTCGCAAATGATTGTAATTCATCGCATGTTGAAATGAGCGAAAACGAGCAGCCTTGCAAGAGAGGAAGGAATCCACAGCACCTAACTTTGGGGGACAAAGCTCTTCAACCCTATGGGAGAGGGAGATAATGTTACCCGTATGTCCTCCGGAATATCGTGTAACATTGGAGGACCATGATTTCGTAGGTATGAATTTCGGAAAGGGGGCCTACAAATTAGTAAGTGTGGGAAAGCAATATATTCACCAAATAATTCCTACGGTATCGCATAGTACGAGGAAATAGTTAAACGAGGAAGAGTAGTTACCAAGTAAACAATTTAGAGAGCGCGGGAATTGGGAAAGAAAATCCGAGAAGCATAATGTGGACAGGCGTTCTAAGAGGATAATTATAATACCTATTTCATAATTTTTCTAAGACCTGGCTGAGCAGATTTCTTTCTTGAGGAGGAAATTCCTTATTTTTTTTTCATCATTCTTTTGAATTGTTTTTTTTTATTTTATTTTGTGTTCCCCGAGCTCTCCGGAAATTCCAGTAAGAATACGCACGAAACACACCCCTAGGTTAGTAAAGAGAAAACTCGGAGGTTTTAGCAAGCAACGCTACGAGAATGAAATGCTCGCAATCACAGGTGGGGGCCAATTTACTGGACCTTTCGCTATTAACGAAGTCACGTTTTACGCACGCTAGCGGGCAACGAACAGGGCATATTTCTCGTAGTGGGCGTAACTGGTTGACACCAACAGAAAGAGTCACACAGGAAGCGTACGTGAAAATTCTAAGGCAGCGCGGACATCCCGCGGAGCAGTTGACAAGATAAAGGAATATTCATCTTCAAGAAAACTCGATGTTCTCAAGCCTTTGCCAACGAATCGGAGGGATTCCCATACAGGGATGTAAACCAATGCCGAAGCGAGGAAAAGCGGCCCAACCAATAAGGGAGAACCATTTGGGTAGGACAGGAACACCCCCGAAACCCTTAAACATAGACGAGAGAAAAAGTTTTTTTAGGCGGAGATGATTTGGAGAGAACACGGGATGGAATGATGACTGCTATTTCTGGGTGAACGCAGAGAGGAAAGATGGACTCTAGATGAATCCTGGGCAGAATATCGCAGAAAGAATTAAGTTAGGAGTTTTCCTGGGAGGACGCTCAAAATTGAGCAAGATGATTTCCAGGTGAAGGGAAGTATGATGTTTTCCCTGAGAGGTTTTTACGCAAATTTTGGGTGAAGCATCGAGTGATCTTATGCGGGCAGTGTGCATTCAGCAGGACCGGATGAGGTCCCAACCATAGACTTTATACCTATAAGTAATACCGGACGACAACGAAATAGATGAAAAGAAAAGAATTTGGTGAGAAAAATTTCATAATTCCCAATATCTCGTTAGCATGATCATGATTTTGTCTCCTATACATCCTCGGTAGAAAAGATAATTTTAATCTCTTGCAAGTGCTGAATAACATAATGTGTCTTATATTTTGCGGAAGGTGAACTTTAAAATATGATTGCGAATATCAAAAAGCATAATGAACTTAAAATATATTTTGGTTTAAATTAATAGAAATCTCCACCGATCAGTGTAATAGATTTTAAGGAAACACAAATGAAAATAAATTCTGTATTTTATAATGAAATTTACCCGAGTTTCTCAAATCTTTGAAAATTCAAAATAAGTGAATCTTTGTTTATTTTAACCTGAATAATTAAGTAGAACAATCGTAAAGTTTTGGTAGAGTAACAACTCCAAGATTTTAAGAAGAAAATAACTTTTAACATTTAGCAAACCCAGTCGCAGGAAAATAAAAGGTCCAAATCTGACATGAGTTTATTAAATTTCAAGCGGCATATGGAGGAATATGGGTTTCCCATGTTCTCCCATATGAAACACAACGCAATGCACCCGTCAACCCTGAACTTGGAGACCCTCCATTAGGGAACCCAACTTCACGGTAGACACCCATAGGCGGAAGATAATAGAGAGTAAAGAGTTACGAAAATTAACGGCCTTCTTAATAATTAATCCCACTGCAGCGAATAGGACGCAGCAGATGGTTCGCCCTCACATCGAGTAGGGGTGGTAATACGTTCTGCCTGCTCGTTCCGCTGTTATACTAATTTCTTCTCTTCATCCTTAATTTTTGCACACCAGTGTATGTGCGAAGCCAAGAACATCTGAATCATAGTGCTTTTCGCACCACTTTTTTCAGCACGTGTTTTTGAAAATAAGACTTGCTTATGTTATCACTCGAGTCCGGACTACCGCCCGGTCTCGTGGTGGTTTAAGCGCTGGCTTCTGACAATTCGTCAGAGATAGGTCTGTAGGTTAGATTCCCGGCGAGGCATGGATGTTGTGTTTATCTTATGCCACTGGCTCTCTTCCTTCCGTGGAACCAGTGACCCTAAATTAAGGAGGGGTGACTGCTTTATAGCCCATCGAGTTAATTGCAGTGGTCGTTATGCCCACAAACAAACAAAAAATAGTACGCACGATATGCAGCTGCATGTTTTAGCCATTTTTGACGTTAATGCATATAAATACATTACATAAAGTCAGCAAACTACCTGTAAAGCTGCATACTTCAAACCAATGGCGGCTCTTCTATTGGTGTACGTGAACCCCCAAAGCAAAAAAGAGTAAACGAAAGAAATAAATTAAAATAATAAGCACATTTCCAGGTTTTGCCAATTTCGGGACGAGCCTCCCCCCCCCTAAATACGCTCTTGGCAAAATGCGACTGTAATAGTATAAAATTCGAAAGTTAGCAGCACATATCGGTTTGTTTTGCGTCGATCGCTCGTGCTATAGAAGAAACTACTTGAAAACCAGTTTGTCTGGTCGGAAGTGGAGATGTGTGTGAGGAATAAGCGCCGCTCATAAAACTTTCAATTCGCACAGCGGGAGCTCACACAGATGGATTGGCAGTTTGTTATTTGCCCGGATTCTCCCGGGGCCAACGTACCTCCCTCGTCCCTTGGTCGGGGCCTGGCATCACCTCCTAATAGCTTAGCTCCTAAGCTATTAGGGGGTGATCATCACCTCGTAAGCTATTAGGGGTGATGGGCCTGGGCGCTCAAAGTTTTCCGCTGTCGTGACGTCACAGGAAGCAACGAACGTTAATCTCGAAGAACGCTGCAGTAACATTGCTTTCTCCTTAGTTGCTCTCGTTACCAAATATATTTTTTAAATGAATGGTTTATCTCATGTTGCTAAAACAAAGTTATACTGTTTGCGATGTACTACAGTTAAATTAAACATTTTCTCATAGACGTAAAATATAGGAAAGTGCATATTGCAGTTACGAAGAAAAATTGCAAGCGAAGACATTGACGGAGATCCAACTGTGAGCTCTTGATTTTATGGCTCTTGGAATTTCATATCACTTTGATAAGATATAAAGGTTTCACATTTTCCGCTAACCAAATACAAAAAATTAGAACAGAAACGAGTCTTCCACCGATATTAATGGGGCATTTTAAAAAAATAAATCGAATAAATTTCAAATGAAAAATACCTGTTTAATGCTTGAACTTCCTTGTCATGGAACGGCCGAAAGGACAAAAAATGTTCTTTTACTTGATTTTCCACCAACGACGTCATTTTTGAGTTTTGCGTAGTTGTTTAGAAAAATGTTCAAAAACACTGAAACACAGTTCACGGCTAACTCTATATCAGTTCTTCCACATCTAATGCACTCCAGGTAGTGAAAATTCAAAATTTTTATCCCGAGCCAGTTTTTTCAGCAGTGATTTTATGTTCCCCATATGGAGCAAATGTTCGTTCTCTTCACGTAAAAACAGTTTAAATAATTTATAACATGCAATGAAAGAAAGTATTACTAGTTCACACGGATATGTCAGTCCACCTCGATCGAGTAGTTCAAAATATGTTTTCACTTCGGAATCTCCTAATTCTAGAATTATTTCTTTATCTGACGTTAATTTTTTCTGGCACAAGTGGCAGTTCAACTTTTCTTTTTGTTTGAATGCTGCATATCCGGACAAATAAACGAATACAGGTAATAAATCAGCCTCGTCACTATTTATTTCATCTAAATCAATTCCCCTTATTCCAATATCAGGTAGGTATTCCGTAGTAGCTGGTTCTTCTTCGACATCAAATTCTTTAAAAAAATCTTTAATTGAAGAGTGGAGTTTTATCAGCAGAACAATTCGAAGTTTTTTCTCCGATTTCACAACTTGTTCCCCTGATATGTTGTAATTCTCTCCATTCAACTGCCGATATTGTCCGAACCTTCCTTCAGTTGCATCAGTTTGGAATTTTCCAGTAAGAATGCAGTTATCTTTCAGCTTTAACACAAGATAAAATATCAATTCCTTCAAGGCGCTGACTGTGTGCGTAAATGAACAAAACGTTTCCTCCGTGAAACAGCCCTTGCGATTTTTTGCATGCAACATTCGTACGGATTTCCATGCCCTTAGCCATGCTGCACATTCTGACAAAAATGAAATTCTTTCATTAACATCGAAAAACGGTAATGAATCGACATCACGAGTTGATACGCCGTGTTGTTGGTGTCTAATATTAGCAATTTTCCACCATTTTGTAACTATTTCTAAAAATTTGATAGTTCCTTCGTATTCAGGATTGTTCTCTAGTTTCAAAGCGTAGATATTGTTTTCGTCAAAAATTCTCAAACATAGGCTAACATTTTGTTTTTCAATGCCAATGGGATAAAGAGCCTTTTCATTCAGATTTGGAGCAAATTTTATTATTCTGTGTTTTTCTTTTTGATGGAGCTGTATGATATGATTAAAAGATGACGTGAGTATTCTGTCATTATCAACGATATCAGGAAAATGAAGGCTTATGCCCTCAGTCGACTGGTTTATCCAGTTATTTCTGATGCACTTCAAAATATGTACCGAGTCGAAAAGGAAAAATAGCTTCAAATCAGGATATGCTGGATTTGGAATTGAACTTTTTAATTCACCCCCACAGAAAAATGTAAACATATTTCTGTTTATTCTGTTGTTATCTGCTATTATCGAAACAACAGTGAATCCTGCACTTGGAATAACTCCTAAAACATTTTCTGTCATTGCAAGTAGGTCTTTGGCAGTCATGTTTTTCACTGGCAATAATGCCACGACATCTTTATTCTTTGAATACAAAGAAGAAATCATGAAACTCTGAACACTAGTGGCTCTCTGCATTTTTTATTCACACTTAGGCCAGATAGAGTTCCACCCGCATAGTTTATTTGAGGTCGGATGATTATTTCGTCTAATAACAAATTTATAATCAATTCGTGGCGCTCCAGTTTCGAAGCCTTGGTTTTCAAATATTGCTCATATTCTTTACCATCATTGCTACTCTTGAAAGGAACTAATGATAATAATTTTCTTAAGTTACGTTCGTGTGGCAAAATTAAAATTCCACTTTTATGAATAATTCGACAGGCAGCCGGCGAACTGGTAAAAAGTGAGAAAGCCCACGCAAGCGTGTCATGACTATACCTTCGAGCGGGCTGACTCTTTGACAATAATGATATTTGTTCTTGACAAAATTTTATGTTGTGTATTTCATTGCTGCCTTAGTGATCGTCAATATAATCCTGCATCATGTTCGATATATGGTTTAACGACACACTTTGAGGAACATCTTCAGTTTCATCAATGTAACTTAAGAGTTTTTCAAGTTGTGACCACCGATTTAACTTCAAATTGCCATTTTCATTTTTTTCAAGAAGCCAGATCATGCTCTTGTTTTCAACTTTAATTTGATTGACGTAAATTTCCATTGACAAATCTGAATAGATAATGAAACTGGATGATATTTTATAGGTGGTGTCTTATAACTAATTTTATAAAAATGAAGGCAGTCCACTTCGTCCAAACTATACCACTCTTTTTTTAATAATTTAGATGTTTCATTCAAAGCATCAAAAGTCTGTATCAGATCTCTATCCAGAATTGCATCATTCGCTTCCTCTTTTCTGTCGGGTAAGTTTTCGAGTGTTTTAGACGGCGTTTTCTTTTTATGAGTGTCTTTGTCAGAAAGATAGTTTGGCAGATTGGGAAAAATACATGGCACTGCATCTTTGCTAAGCGCAAAATGAGAGCGAGGGACAACAATAATCGAACCATCGTTTCTAGTGACACTGTCTTCTGTTATAACATCTTCATGTTTAAAATGCTTGATGCATACTACGCTTCTCTTTCCGGGAAACCAATCCTTCCTAGGAATTTTCTTCAGCCACTGTTGAAATCTGCTTTCTTTACTCGGAAATTTAAACACTAACATTTTCTTTAGCAGGACCGTAATTTGAGGTACATCCTGGGACACAACAGCTAGAAGGCATTCTCGGTTTCAAAATAAATGGGTTAACATTACCAACAAAACTTTCTGGGTGGTGCACGAAAAAAAAAGCCTGTATCATGCCTTGTGAAATCCTCAACAAAGTTTACAAATGAATGGAAGCAGGAGGATTGATTCTGTGAAGAGAAAACAGCTCACAATGAAGCAAGACAACGACTGGGACAATAAGTAAACAGGTTCATCCCGGCGCTTTGTGTGACGTCACAGCGGTCGTAAACTTTCAGCGCCCAGGTCCCGACCAAGGAACGAGGGAGGTACGTTGGCCCCGGATGTAGTCGTAAAATCAGCAGAGGGTATACTATGTGCAAATCCTAAAAAATCAGAGGTTATACTACATGGATTAATAAAAAAAGGCACGGTTCCCTCGTGGGGGTATCGTGCCTTTTTAACAATTATGATATGAGCTCACTTACCGATATGCATAAAGTATCTTAACCTCTCTCCTGCCAATTATGACATGTTGAAGAGCATGCACAAGATTTTGATTTTTATTGAAATATATCCCATAAAGCCTGAGCCGCGGTGGCGCAGTGGTCTAAGCGATGGTCTCTGATCATTCGTCCGAAAGGGGTCTGTGTTCGAATCCCGGTGAGGCATGGATGCTGTTTTGACAGTTGTCATGCTCTGCTTCTCTGGAACCAGTGGCCCTAAATTAGGCACGGCCGACTGCTTACAGCCCATTAAGTTAAGTTGCTCACGGTGGTCGTTAAACCTCCAATCGCCCCCCCCCCTAGTCTTGACGAGATAAGTCCTTACAGCAGTGTTGTTCTATAGAAGAAACTCTTGATCTACTATCAGTTGCTGAACGACGATTCATTAATCAAGATCTTACATATTTTTTTGTATTAAATAGTTCAATGGGCGGTCCATTTAATTTATGAACATCAGGTTAAATAGATACATCGGAGATTAACAAAGATGCTCTGAGATCGGGTATAGTGTTGTTCATTAAACTGAATCAGCTGTCGAACAAGGCAGAGTTGAAATCGTTCTTAAGAGGAGTTTTAAGTTTTCTGGTACAACTTAGACGTTTTCAGTATATTCTCTGTCTCTGAATAGGTTGCATTTTATCAACATTAAAACGTCTACAGATTCGCTTTGTTTCTAGTTCTCCATAGCGCACGTCGTCTGTTTTAATATTTATTCGCTCTAATGGAGAAATATCTTTAAGGAGTTGTACATTTTCACTGTTTGAATCTGAACACAGTCTTGATTTCATCCTGTCAACCGTGCTTTGAATAAACTGGCTTGGTTAATAGGTACAATTTTGTTGTTAGGAATCAATGAGGTATTTTAAAATAATATTAATTCCTCGTTCGCTGCTAATGCTACATGAGTTTTTATCCCAGGATTTTCTCAGAAGCTCTCTATAATTCTTATGGTTCTTTTTATTAGATGTTCAGCTCTTGACAGCGATGTTGTTCGAGATTGAAGTTCTGTTGATAATATGGACATTGAAGGTATACGCTATTCTGTCAAAAAAAAAAAAAAAAAAAAAAAAAAAGCACAGGGTATACGGCGTATACCACCGTATACCCTCCACTCTACAGCCCTTAGGGTTAGTAATCTTTCAATTTCAAAAAATGACAGTGAAAATCTTTTGTCGTAACGTTATATTCTTTGTTTTCCTTAAAGTAAAATTAATGTCCTTGTATAATATACAGTACGTTGTGTTAAAAAAGTGCAATTCTAGTTTAATTGTATAAGACATTTAATTTTTCTGGTTACTTTGAAGAAAATGAATGGCACTGAAGATGTTAAAAGTGTTATTAGTTTAGGTGGTAATCATGAACATTAACAACTGCCAAATTAAAAGAAGCGTTAATCTTTTTGAAGAAAAAATGTTCTATCATGCGCATTACCTATGTGTGTTTTTGATATTTCACCACCACTGTAGTTATTTTCATTTCTGTGGTTATAAACTAACAATTTAAAATAAATGCTTACGTCTTTGCGTTAACGTGGCTATTTCTTAAATTATTTTTAAATAAATTATTAAACCACGTAGAAAATTGTGTAATTAGTTTTCTACGCGACGTAAAATACTTATAAATTACTCGTAATTTATGTAAAATATGTATCATGTAATTTATGCGGCCAACCCTGCTCATAAGGAATCACAGAATTTGCTCGGGGGATTACTTTTGCTGGAGCCGGTTGCGATTTTAGATGAAATGCCCTTCTAAACCACACTTGTCAACCTTTTTTGCAGGGTGATGGGTAGTGGGTATTTAACGACCACTATGAGGAACTTTAAGGGCTAGTAGCCATTCGTTTCTAATTTAGGGTCTCCTAGCTCCAAGGAAGGGAAAAAGCAGTGCAGTAAGACAAGCACACTACTCATGCCTCTACTGGGACACGAACCCAGACTTGCCGCCTCGGTGGCGCAGAGGTCTAAGCCTCTACTGGAACACGAACCCAGACATGCCGCCTCGGTGGCGCAGAGGTCTAGGCCTCTACTGGGACACGAACCCAGACCTGCCGCCTCGGTGGCGCAGAGGTCTAAGCCCTGGTTTATGACCATTCGTCCGAGAAGGGTCCGTATTGGAATCCCGGCCAGGCATGGATGTTGTGTTTTTCTTACGGCACTGGATCTCTCTCCCTTCCTTGGAATCAGTGGCCCTAAATTAGGTTTCGGGCGACTGCTTTATAACTCATTGAGTTGCTCACGGTGGTCGTTAAACTTTCAATAAAAACAAAAAACAAACCAGGCCTACCTAGATAAACGGTGAGAAGACTACTTCATTGCAGTAGCGGCCACATGCATGCATGTTTAACTCTTCTGTGTTGCTTTTCCTCCTTTGGATCACGCCTGTATTTTGGCCGACAGTTTAGTCTCATCTTTGCAATACTAACGTTCTGTTAAGGTACGAGTATGTTTTCATATAAATCAGTGTTCCTTTTACATGATCATCTGAAAAACTCCTTTGCCCTGCTTCACTTCCTAACTACCCACGAAAAGTGCCTTAGCACCGCTAAGCCTAGAGAAAAAGTGTTTTAACGTCGCTAAACCGCACTAAGGCTCTTCTACACCATTGGCTCAGAGATAGCCTCTTGTTACTAGTCAACAGCTGAAACACTCTTCCTCACTCAAAAAACAAAAACTTTCAGATTCCCACCATTAAACACTTCTCCCACACATACATCTCAGAACTACTCCTACTAACCTCAAAACAATTAACACGAAGAAGTTGAAAGCTTTCTCTCTCGCGCGCACAAAGATTTCTTTGTAGCACTCTTTTAAATCGCTTAGAGGGATATACACTATATTGACAAAAGTCACCGGACACCCCTTCAAAAGAAATGAACGGATCCGCTGCGTTGCTAAGATGTGCGGTACAGCTGCAAACGGTATAAAAACAAGCCTGAAGCTGACCGTGATCATATCGCACTGTGAGGTTGAGTGAAAATGTCGCAGCGGGAGAGAACTGACTTTGAGAAAGGAAAGGTTGTTGGATGTTATATTAGTGGGTTGTCCATAAGATAGACCAAGAGGCGTTTAAACTTACCCAAGTCAACTGTTTTGGATGTACTGAATAAGTGGAAGACACATAGCGTGCTTGAAGCAGCAAAACGTACCGGTAGACCAAATAAAATCAGTGATAGAGGACGTCGAAGCGTCAGGAGAGTCGTTACAGCTAATCGAAGGAGTACTGCATAAGACTTCAGTGAACAGGTGAGTAAAATTGCTGGAACCTCGGTATGTACACGTACCATTCGCAGATAACTTCATTCCATGGCTTACCGTGGTCGTGCGGCTCGCGTACGCTTTTTATCTCTACTCGGAATGCTACTCATCGTTTAGCATGCTGTAAATAACATTTATCGTGTACCGTAGATCAGTGGAAACGGGTCCCATGGACTGATAAATCCAGATACACGATTCATCAGTTTGATGGCTGTGTGGGTATGGCAACAGCCGGTGAAACGCTATTTACCACAGTGTACTGTTCATACGGTCAAGTTTGGAGCTGGCAGTGCACTCGTGTAGTGGTGTTTTCGTGGTATGGTCCCGGCCCATTGGTTATCTTGGCAAACCTGTTAACCAGCACGTCTACATCGATATTCTGGGCAGTTATGCCCTACCAATTCTGTGGCAATACTATGGAACCGAGCCTTGTTGGTACCAGCAGGATAATGCACCGAGCCATAGAACAAGGACTATTACGGCGTGGGCGTAGTTTGACGACTGGCCAGCACAGAACCCCGATCTTAATCCCATAGAGCACCTACGGGATGAATTACAGCGCCGCATAAGAAGTTTGGAAACAAGGCCTACTAGTAAGCAACAGTTAGCGGCAGCATTATGTACTGAATGGAAGCTCATACCTATCGCTGTGTTCCAAAACCTTGTCAAAAGCATGTCTCGAAGGGTCAGTGCGGGCATTAAGGCCAAAGGTGGACCGACACCGTACATGTATGTCAATAAATGCTATGTTGTGTTTCTCCTCTAGGTGTCAGGTGACTTTTGTCAATATAGTGTATGTAGCTAAAACGCTCCCACGGCAAAACTTCTCTGAAGGCAGTTAACCACCTGGAAGTTTTTTTAACAGCAGCCTACCCATCCCATAGTCACTTACCAAGTGACGAGCAGTTTCTCGTTCGTATCCGCAACCATTCGACCACCTCCACCTCCCTCTCTCTGTTTTTTTTTTTTTTTCTAATTCTATCTTTTCTGCCTCTAGCAGGTGCCCATGTGGCAGAGAATCATTGGCGCAGCTGTTCCTACTAATTCACTTCGAGACGAGAAGCAATTTCTTTTATGTTGTCCATCGTTTGCATGTGCTGTATCATTGAAATTTTGTTTTTTAAATCGTGCAATACCTGAATAAATATGGTAAAGCATTTGTTTATTATGAAATATATACAAAAAGAATCATAAACCACCAACAATATAAGCTCAGAGAATTTACAACACCTAGTTTTCAGGAGGGGCTTGCTTGCCTTGCAGGAGGGGCTGAGCCCCCTGCTTTTTTTTTTTTTTTTTTTTTTTTTTTGATTGGAGGTTTAACGACCACCGTGAGCAACTCAATGGGCTATAAGCAGTCGCCCGTCCTTAATTTAGGGTCACTGGTTCCACGGAAGGGAGAGAGCCAGTGCCGTAAGACAAACACAACATCCATGCCTCATTGGGATTCGAACCCGGACCCCTTTCGGACGAATGATCAGAGGCCATCGCCTTAAACCACTGCGCCACCGGGGCGGCCCCCTGCTTCACAACCCTAGTTGAAACAAAGGCTTCTATATTTACTGATGGCTTTTTTAAGCCTTGTACCATAAACCGTCAGTGCATATCAAAATAGAAGTGAGCTTTTGGAATTCAATTTCCACACTTATATGACGATGTTTTTACTAGGTCTTTTGCAAGAAGAGAATATGCTCGTGTATATTAATGTTAGTTTTGAAAAATACTTTTCTCATTGGAAAGCTAGAACTGTGCTAACACGATGGTCCTTGCCTTTTGGTCTTTCCCTGATGCGTAACATCGTCGTAAAGGTGTAAATGCAGATGCTGTCGAATTCAAAATGTTTTATTCCATATCATTGTCTCTAAAAATCAGATTGAAAAAATCTTTTCTCGTTCGATACCGTTTCTAACGAAGACAATTTTTCCTCCCCGGTGACAGAGAGGTACGAGGCTCTGGCTTCTGACCATTCGTCCTAGTGGGTCTGAGTTCGAATTCCTGTGAGGAATGGATGTGTTTGTCTTACGGCACTGGCTGTCTCCCTTCCCTGGAAGCAGCGGCCTCAAATGAGTGACGGGCGACCCATTGGGTTGCTCATGGTGGTCGTAAACCTCCAAACAAGCAAAAGTGTTCAAACACTTCTTCAGACAGAGGCCTAACTATACTCGGGGCAAAGCTAACCTCACTATGCAGTTAAAGCTACGGTGCAGTCCACTGCGTAATATAGTTCCAGTTGAAAAGCCCCTTTTCGAGTTTGAACTGAGACCTAACAAGAACATGGATATATAGATGTTCTAAATGTTGTACGTACATTATAAAAATAAAGATCACAGTTTCGGTCGCGTTTCTAAGAAATCCAAATATTTGCGTTTTGGCGATGTCATTGTCACTACTGTTTTGCTTCAGAGAAGCTATACAGTATGTACTGGGGATATTTACTGCGAGCGTGAGAAGAGAATTGTATTAGCCTGAGGGTAAGGGGGAGATAATGACTTGGTCTTTTCTTCGTGGTTACTGTTTTAAAATACTCGTTCAAAAATCGTTTGTCTGGTGATCGGCAAGGTTGAGAAGGTGTGGGGTTTGAAAGGGGACATCGTGATGGAACGCAGGAAGTTTCCTTTTGTCTTGCCTTAAGTCACCCTTAGGGGAAAGCCGAAGAGCCCACGATAGATGGTGCCCCATTAGTGCGCGGAGAAATACTGAAACAAAAGAGATATTTTGTCGGTAAATCGGTTTCACAGCATTAACAGCGTAGTCAGATCAGCTTTGTTCCGAGTATAGGGCGTGGCGGCTTTCCCGGGAGCAGCAGAAGAGAGGGCTTGCAATCTGATTAAACTTGGAATTGATACTGTTACGCCCCAGGGGTGGCCGAATCAAAATAAAGTAACATGTAAATAATTTAGAATGGTAGCTTGCCGGACGATGGCCACGTCCAGGTGGTAGACATTAGAATTTAGAAAATGTGAATAAATTCTTCCGGGATTCTTTATCGCCGAAGTCTTATTGGAGCGAGAGAATTTTTAACCGAAGGTTATTAATCAATCAAAAACAAATTCCATTGACACTCAGAATAACTCATTGGAATTCAGGGGTTGATACAAAGGCGACAGCCATATTTAATCAATAAAAAAACAAGATAAAGACGACTTCACTGTCGAATATACTACTGTACATAAACATACACCGAGCAGACTCGATTTGAGCTGGGAACTGGGGGACTCAGTTTATCGCCATTTTGTCTGCAAACTGCATAACTACTGACTGTCAGCCTATTGCAATTTCGTATTAACTCAGTAAATTCTCGTAGGCTTGAGTCCTTCTACACTATCTACCAACAAGTAATTGGACACCAGTGATAGCAAAGGAAAATGAAGTTTATTCACCTTCAATAGTTGGTGGAGCCTCCACGAGCGGCGATTACAGCTGCGACCCTCCGGGGCATGCTCTCAACCAGGCGTTGTACGACGGCCAGCGGTATTTTCTTCCACTCGGCTTGGAGAAGACAGGTCAGTTACTTCACCGATTTCGGACGGTGGGGGCACCCCTTAAGTCGACGCTCCAACTCGTCCCAGAGGTGCTCGATAGGGTTAATGTCCAGGCTCTGCGCAGGCCAGTCCATTCGATTAACCCTATTGTCACCATACCAAGACATGGTGGACCTCGCAACATGACAGGCGGCATTGTCATCCTGAAAGTAACATGGGTCCACCCCGTAAAACTGCCACAACGTAGGAAGCGCATGGTCATCCAAAATGGTGCAGTAGGTCTCGGCTTTGAGTCTACCAGGAATTGCGACCAAGGGTCCCGTGCCATACTAGAAGAAACACCCCCATAGCATAATTCCACCGCCGCCGAACTTCACAGTTGGCCCAATACATTCTGGCAGGAGGCGTTCTCCAGGCAGACGTCAAACCCAGACCCTGCCATCCGAACGGTAGAGGGTGAACCTTGATTCGTCGCTCCAGAGAACCTGTTTCCAATGTTCAACGGTCCACTGTCGACGTTCTTTGCACCACGTTAGCCGAGCAGCGCTATTGGGCTTGGTGATCCAAGGCTTGCAGGCGGCAGCACGTCCATGATAACCGAGCAGATGGGCTTCCTTACAGATGGTATTCATCGAAAGAACACTCCCGGATGCCTGTTGAAACTCCTCGCGGATGTGGCCCATCGATTTGGTGCGGTTCTTCTGGATATGGGGAGATTGTCACCCCCATTTAGAATGAGCGGCACACGCTCAAAGGTCTGGAACACGTATATACAGGAACGAGAATTGTTCGCCTGCGTATGACAAAGCCAGTACCAAATTTACTTCAAGTGGGCCGTTGGAAGGCCATGGTTACATGTGCTGGCATGATACGCACATGCCGTTGATGTGATTAAGCTGGCCACATGGCTCCTCACCTCAGTGCCCTTCCCGAGCTTGCCCCAACTGTAGTACGATGGGGCACTTAGAGATCTCGTGCGAGCAAGCCTGATCCAAGTGCGGTGCGGATTCTCACACCAAATCCATATGTACCCAGTCATCCTTCGCAGATAGCCGGGCCTTCAACAGCTCCCCTTGTTTCAAATGAGAAGTTTCCAGAGCTACCCTCCACCAGTACTATTGTTGTTCCCGGGGACTCTGGTGTTCCTGATGCAGTTGTACCATGGACCCGGAACATGTTGCTTCTATGGAATTACCGGTTGTCACGATCCGACTACCAAGAATGTCGTGACTTCTGTTGTTCAAGAGACATTGGTTGTTGACGGCCACGTAGATCCTGGAGCCTCTCCTGCTGTCTCACCAGTGCAAGATCTAGAGGTTCTTGATACGCCATATGCAGAGGTCACCTCACTGCCTCTTGCCGTTGAATCGGCTGTTATTAATTCTGAGCCTCCCATGGACGCCGTCGTAAGTACGGAGGTCCCTGTGTCTCATTCACCTGCTTCTCTTGATGCCCAAGTCGGACTTGTTTCTACTGTTGCACTTACCGAGGTTATTTCGTATGATGACAACATTTTCATAGATTCCGTTAATTATGTTGCTTTCACCTCTCCCGTCGGAACTGTCTTCCTCTTTTCCACCTCCGGGGACAAGGTTGTACCTGTCTTCCGTTCCAACGGACCGTCGGGACGTGTTCCTGTTACCATCCACGATGTTCCTCCTACCAGAGACTCTCGTTCTGCTGACCGCTCCTTCCGTCAACAACGACAATCCTCTCCATCATCAGAGGGCCGGACTCACGGCAGCCGTTCGGCTAGTGTATATGCTGGCCGTCGGGAAAGATCACCCGTCCAACTGGAAGAGGGAGAACTTCACCCAAGTAGCCGCCAACGGAACCGCCGCCGGAATCACAACCGTTCCACCTCTGGAGGTTGGCATCGTCAGTTCTAAGTGCCGGTCCACGTTTCTAAAACGGGTGGGTTAATTTGAATCTACTATCCTTACTGACATTTGTTTTGTGTATTCTTTGTGTTTCACTTTCTCTGCTTTACCTTCAACCTTAAAGTCTCAACATTAAATATTCAGGGACTTCGGTCCCGGTCAGTAAGGCGTTGGCTCATCGGCTGGACTATGACCCAGGATATTGATATCTTGTGTGTCCAGGAAACATATTTTCAGAGTTTTAGGTATGTTTCGGATTTTCGTCATTACACTAATGCCCCGTGCTGGTTTAGTCTTTCTCCGACTAGTCAGAGGGGCGTCGGAATTATTGTCAACCCTAACTTCAAGGGTCGACAACTGAAATTTCAATATGATGACGAGGGTCGAGTGGCTGCTGTCGGCTTCGCCCTCGCAGAGTTTAAAATTCGCGTTATTTCAGTCTCTGCGCCGACGGAACCCTCCCAACGGGGGTAGATTCCTCAGGAGTCTTCCTTTATTTTTGGGGGGAGGGGGGTCGTGAAGACTTCCTCATTTTGGGGTGACCATAATCTTGTACGGAGCCTCTTGATAAACAGGGGGTACCTGGCGGAGGGACTCGTCCCGGGCTGTCTTCTCCGGGTTCATGTCGGGGGCGGGGCTGGTGGACGCTTGGCGTTCTACTCACCCTGGGGTCTTCGACTGGACTTGGACGGATGGCTCGTTTCGGACCCGCCTGGACAGGATTCTTGTGGGGGGCCCTGGGTATTGTGACCTTGTGTTTTTTGTTCATTGTGATGTTAATTCTGTGTTTCTCCGTGTGAGTGACCATCGTGCCGTTTCTGGTGAGATCGTTCTAACAGGGGCCCGGACACGAACTCAGGGCCCGTGGAGGATGAATCTGAATCTTCTCGAAGATGACGACATCCTTCAGGGCCTTGAGAGGTTGCTTCGGTGCGAAATTCAGTCTGAGACTCATCACACTGGTGAGTGGTGGGAGGGGGTTAAACCTAAAGTGAAGTCTTATTTACAACTTCAGGGGAAACTTTCGGCTCGTCAGCGGCTTTTAGAGCGAACTCGCCTTGTCTGTATGTTGCGTGCATGCAAAGCCTGGCAGCAAATGGGAGCGCAGAATGCTGGTATGATTGCTGAACTTCAAGCTCTGTTGACAGATTTATATTGTAAAACCGGCCAAAGATGCACACAGGACTCTATTTCACAAAATTTGGAAAACGAGATTTCACATGCAAGTTTTTTGCGAAATCTCGCAGAAACAAAATTATTTCCCACGTAATTCCTGGCTTACAGCATGAGTCACGCTTCGTGACCTCTCAACCAGAAATTCACAATTTGGTTTTCTCGCATTTCAGAGACCTGTTTGCATCTGATGAAGTCGTCCGTCGAATCTTGGGTCGCTGACGTGACCCAACTCGAAGCCGCGGCTTCTGTGCTTACATCGGGGCCTGTCCGTATTTCTGAGGTAAAGCAAGCCATTACCGGCTTGCGTAATGGTCGCAGTCCGGGTACTGATGGTATCCGTGTCGAATTTCATAAACGTTTTGTTGATTTGCTTGCTGAACCTTTATTTGCTGTTTTTAACCATGTTCTGTCAACTGGGCAGTTAACCACGACGATGCGGCTTGGTCAGATCGTTTTGGTTAACAAGCGGCCTAATGGTCCTGGTCGTCATTTCGGAGAGTGGAGACCCATCACTCTTCTCAATTACGATTATAAGATTTTGGCTTAAGTCCTTGCTAACCGACTGATTAGGGTTATTTCTGGCCTAGTAGGCGTGTGCCAGGTTTCTGGAATCTCGGGGAGGAAAATTTTTCAAAATTTAGTCCTCGTGCGGGACGGTATTCACTACCTCGACCGCAAGAGGTTGAAGTGCTGTATCCTTTCTTTGGATCAGAGCAAAGCCTTTGACAGGGTCTCTCACAAGTACCTTGTGACCCTGCTGGAGGCTTGCAACTTTAGCCCAGATTTTGTTCACATGGTGAAGGTCTTGTATACTAATATTTTTAGTTTTATCCGAGTCAACGGTCAGCCTACGGACTGCTTTCCCGTGCGGAGAGGGGTCCGCCAGGGCTGCCCGTTGTCTGCTGCACTGTTCGTACTGAGCATTGAAACTCTCCTTAGGAAGATTCAATCTGCGCCGAATATCTCTGGCATCCCTGTTCCGGGTTTGAGCTCTACAACAGCTGAGCTCAAATACCTTGCGTATGCAGATGACGTTGTTCTCTTCCTTCGGGATGAGATTTCCTTGAGAAATTTGTTTCATGTTTATGATGTTTATATGGACAGTGCAGGCGCTGCATTGAATGTGGATAAAACTAAAGCCTTGTGTTTTGGGGATTGGTCACCTGACGTTTTGCAGTTTGTAGGCTCAACCGATGATCCCATAAGGACCCTTGGTGTTTACTTTGATAAAAAGGGGGTTCACCGCGAAACGTGGCGCTCTGTTCAACAGAAGCTTACGTCGGAATGTGCTTGGTGGGAGGGTTGCCAAATTTCTTTTTTTAATAGGGCTAAATTGGCTAACAGTCTCTTGGTTTCCAAAATTGCTTTTTGCGATACCCTACAACCCCCGACGTGCAGGGTTCTTTTGGCTCTAAAGTCTCTAATTTTTCGATTTGTTTGGGGAACTAGAGCTCTCCTTTCTCGGGAGATTGTCTGGTTCAACCAGTCCATCAGGGGGGGGGGTCGGCACATCCTTGCGTGGTGTCGCGCGTTGATGGTTTCTAATGTGGCCTACATCCTGAAGAACGATTCTCATATATAAATACAATATAAATTATTATATTTAAGCACCCGCTACCTGTCTCCGGTCAGCGTGCTTATGGTTTAAAGGTGATCCTTGCTACTGCTTGTACTGTGTTACATGATACTGCTCTGTCTGACCACGTTAGGCTTTATACGCATAGGCCTTATGTGGTTGCTCTCTTTGTCAAGATCCGATTGCGTGAGTGGGTGATTTCCGACTTTCACCACTGGCCGGAAGACGTTTTTCGCGTCCGATGGCTTTGTTGGTCTCGGCTGGTTTCCCTTCGCAATAATGCCCTCTGCTTTCGGTTCTGAATGCGTTTTCTGTTCGAGCATGTCGCATGCCTGACGACCGCTGCTCTTTTTACCAGGTTTCCTGTTGGTTTGTCTTGATCCTGTGTTTGCATCATGAATTGTATTTACATGCTTTTCTACTGTGTATATATTGTTTTTGTCTGCATTTGTCTATGCTTAGCCCGCGCTTTTGTTCTGTCTGTTGTCTGTGGCAGGTGTTGTGCCTCTCGGACGATAGTTCAGACCACTTCCTGCGTATTTGTCATGCCTCTCGGGCGGGGAGGAGTGTGACAAATGATTTTTCATGCTTTTTTGAGGTTGGAGGTGCTGAGCTGTGGGTCCACTTTTTTCTAAGCACTTTCACCCGGTTTTCAGGAATGCTTCTTCCCTGGAAGTGTTTTTGCTTGTGTTTCGTCTTCCGTGTTCGGTAAGTAAGGCAAGTAATTTATTTTATTGTATTTTTAGTGTGTGTATGTGAGTGTTTGTGTGTGTTGCACCTCGATGATGATAGTGCCGTGGCTGACATATAATATGGGTTTCAGCGGAACAGTGTACAGCCTTGTGCTGTACCACAGTTCACTAACTGAGAGGTTTGAACGACGTCGAGTTGCTGCCACCGTGTGATATGGCCAACAGGCAATCCAGTAGACGACATCTGGATGACTTTACCGAGGTTGCGTCATTGGGAAGTTGGAAGAAGGTCGAAGTGTGACTAGTGTGGCCGAGGAGTTCAGGATCGCTCACAGCATCGTTTCGCGAGCTTGGAGAACATTTCAAACGACAGGAACAGCTATCCGAGATTTTAGCAGTGGTCGTCCACGAGCAACCACGGCGGCGGACGACCGATATATTGTCCTACAGGCGAGAAGAGACAGACGGCAGACAGCGGGAGAAATCGCAAGGCACATGCAACAGACAACTGGACGTCCGTTATCGCGTTTTACCGTGGCCAGGAGGCCGCACAATGGTGGTCCATTTGCACGACGACCAGTACGGTGTGTGTCATTCTGTGGTGCCAGGAATACAAGAACTATACACATCAGTAATGGGGTAGAGTTCTCTTTACGGATGAGAGCCGATTTAGTCTGACGAGCGATTCTGGACGTATACACATCTGGAGAGAGCAGGGAACACGCAATCACACCTCCAACATCATCGAAAGGGACCGGTTTGGAGGTGGAGTTCTCGTTTGGGGCGATATCATGCTTGGTAGCCGTACTGAACTCCACATCTTCCAAGGAGGTTCAGTCACTGGTGTCCGCTATTGTACCGAGGTTCTTCTGCCTCACGTGCGTCTGTTTAGAGATACTGTGGGTCCTGAGTTCCTCTTCATGGACGACAACGCTACACCTCATCGTACAGTGGCTGTCGCAGAGCTGTTGGAGAGTGAAGATATTTAACGCATGGATTGGCCAGCAAGATCTCCGGACCAAAATCCAATCGAACAAGTGTGGGACCTTCTCGGGAGACGCTTGGCAGCACGTCACCAGCCACCAGCAACGATTCCGCAGCTGCGATTGGCACTACAAGAGGAATGGGCCGCGATGCCTCAACAGCTCCTTTACAACCTCGTCCTCAGCATGGACAGACGTTGTAAATCCTGCAACGCACTCAGGGGTGATTATATCCCCTACTAAAGACTGGATTTTCTTGGCAGCCGCCTGTCACGTGGACGTTTCTGTCGTCTGTCCAGTTGTGCTCGAAGCTACCTTTTCAATAAAGTGCCTTTGTATCCTTTGGATTCCTTGTTTGGACGGTTTTGCTCACTTTTCCCATATTCTTACATCTTGGGGAGCTTATGGTATGATTTGACTCGATCTGGAGCACTTCTGCATGACGTTACATTCGAAAAACCGTCTCGTCCTTAATTTTTGCACGCCAGTGTATGTATGTTTGAAAAGCATAAACTGTCTGCATTACCTGAACCTAGAAGTTGAGCGGTGTACCGTTGAGATAGCCACTCTGTATAATTATTAGTTTAGGATTGGTTTGTCTGGATCTTACTCATGTTACTGCCTAAGGTTATCTGAACTTGTCCGACCCAAAATTATGCCAATTGGTTTCAATGACAAGAGTCAAACGATGGCCTTGGGTAAGCGAAATGCTGACTGCACAGCGTTTACGATGCCGACGTCGCTTGCTAACTAAGCTGCGCATTCATGCAATCCCGCTCTAAAAATCCTGGAAAAATCGCAAAAAAGAAGAGCTAGTAAGCTGTGCTGTCATATCCTCGTACCCTATGCGTCTGTGTTTATATCTGCAAGACTAAAATTTCCGGCCTGGTCTGGTCGTCCCAATTGGCCTTTTGCTTCCAGCTCTGCGCGTTTCCGAGTCTAATCCTTCAAAGAGAGTCAGAGGCAGAATGGTTGGAGCGAGGGCTGATCGTCTGAGTTGCCCCTACGTTCGGGGTCATAGGGATCGTTAAACCCTCAAAAAAGCAAGGTCTCGGATATTCAGAGACTGTGCTGATCTCTTTATCTGACTAACATGAAGTACAGTGCGCACCGGGAGATGCTGAACAGGCTCTCGTGTCTCACCTCCTAGGAGGACAGTGTGCACCTAGGAGTGTGGAGCAAGCTCCTTATCAATTGAAAATGAAAACAAATGATGCTTTTGAAACACAAAGCCCCGAGATGAAAAAGGTAGTTCGAGGTTTTGTGGGAGTTTCCATGGATAAATCTCGCGGTGCTGTAAGCTTCAATTCAAATCTCTTCCATGGAACCATGGCTTTCTTGCTGAGGATTTTCTGGTCATGAGTAAGAGTAAGGATGTTTGAAATTACTACGGTGTTCACTGGAGATGTCCTTTCGATAAGTTCCTCGGTTCCTGAAGATCATTTTGTTCTTTACTAGTAGTCCGGACTTCTTAGCTGAGTATTGAGTTTCTATGGACAAATACTTATGAGCAAAATTAGGATTGATTACCTACTTTGCTGCAATTTAACTCATATTGTAACACTACTTGTCTCGTGTGGTTCTTCTAGTTAATTGGAGGTTGGCGTCCCGACAGCCCAAGCGGATCTTTTGTGTAAATGCAATGCATTATGGCGCTTTTTGGCCTAACAAGGCCTTTGCACCAGGAATTCCTGTACTAGAATAAATGTAGATTTAAAACTATCTCGGATAAACTAATATACTTTTTACGACTATTGAAGACTACGAGAAGTTTCCCCATCCCAAATTTTGAGCGACAGAAAAGGGGGCAAATCAGAATCACAAAATAAACAACACACATGTATGATTACGGAATTGAACCCAGATTCTGCTGCTTAAGAAGCTAGTCTCTTGATACTTTGGTCAATGTCGAAACCAATCATCCCTCGCTGTTTATTGTGAGTCTCAGGGAGACTGAGAAATTGCTTTGACCGAGACCTTATTCAGGCGGTAAAAAGAACAAAAAAAAATCTAAAAAAATCTGTGGTACGTTGCACAAAAAGGGGAGAGGGGGGGGCTGGCTCCCTTAACATTTTTTTTAAATGTTATATTGCAAAAAATCTCAACAAATGTTTCACATATTTTTAAAGAGATCTGAAACGTTGTACCGGGCTGATTTGCGGAACGTTCCACAATAAACGTGGAAAATTTCGGAAATGGAAAGGTGCACATTCAACCTCACATCACAGAAACTGACTGACAAGAATTCTGAAAGACTATAAAGTGAAATTCCGAAACACTGCACAAATGAACAGTAAACTTTCTCATGTCCCTTAGTGAAACGAACTTATATCGCCAAATTCTTAAATTACACTAAACTGTGAAACATTTTACTAAAAAGGCTGAGCATTAGCCTTTTTTCAAATTAATTGAAATTTTATGTGAAAAGGCGCACAAATTCGAAAGAACGCTGTTTCTGCGCTTTACACAAGATAAGTTAATAAAATTTAAAAATATTCCACCTACCTCAAACATTCCACAAGTCGCGGAGAGATTTCCATGCGCCTCTCAAGCTAAGAAACGTTACGCGTGTTTTCACATATATATGCGCATTGCACAGCTTAAAGTTCTAAAATGTCACACTGATCTCCGAAACGTATAACAGAAAGGGCTTTAAATTTTTATGATCCACAGAACTTATCAAAAAACATGGGTGAACTTATTCAGAAAATTCCAAGATCGTTACACATATTTTTAACCGTGCATATATCAGTTATCATCCACGGATAATCCACTCAAAAAGCAGGGGAAAATCTTGTCGGGAATAGAATTCAAACACATAATCTTACACTCTAGACTCAGCTGAAGTAGCAGTCAATACTCTGGTTTAATTTTATGCACAGAAAAATTGTAACTGAAAAATATTAACTGAAATTTTTTGTGTGTTATTTTCAACGTTGAAATCTAATGGAGCTTTTTTTATTGGCGTTTACAGACCACAGTGAGCAACTTAATGGGTATAAGCAGTCGCCCGTCTCTAACTTAGGGTCACTGGTTCCAGGGAAGGGGAGAGAGTCTGTATCGTAAGACAAACAGCATCCATGCCTCATCGGGATTTGAACCCGAGTGGGCAATAAGCCAGCGCTTAGACCACTGCTCCACTAAGGCGGCCGTTTCATTTTTGAACAAACTCGTGATACTGAACGGCGTGGAAACGACGGTCAATAAAATGTTGACGTTTCTAGGCAATAAAGAGGATATTTTGACAGTTCGAAGGGATTTACTGCGAAGAAATCGGGGACATGACGCGAATTATCACTCGTTAAAATATTTTTTTTGTTTTGTTTGGGGGTTTAATAACGACCGTGATCAACTCACTGGGCTGTAAAGTAATAGCCCGTCTCTATTTTGGGGCCACTGGTTCCATGGAAGGGAGAGAGCCAGAGTGCCGTAATATAAACACACCATACATGCCCGGAACCACCTTGCGCAAATGCTCAGAAGCCAGCTCTTAGACCACTGCGCCACCGGTGCTGATGAAATACGCATCACTAGACTGTGAAACTGATTTCAGATACTTCCGAGACTGTTCTTTTGTATTTATTTTCTCTCCCTGTCTTTTTGCGACACCCTCGCCGACTTAAGTGCACACAAAGTGCATTTTCTCTCGTCCTTTGTAAACATGTACGTCCTGGTGAGAGCAAACTTGGAGAATTACGGGTAATTTCTGTGCAAAATGCACATTAGTTATTTACAGAAACTTCTTTGGAGCAAAAGCTGTGCTTGTCATCCCAGATGGAACATCACCGAGCATTAAGATAGGAAAAGATCCATAAAAAGGTATAAGAACCTCAATAGAAAGTTTTTTTTTTTGTGTGCAGGCTTGTACACCAAAATATAATGAATTATTTTCACACCCAAATACAATTCACCCCCCCCTTTCTAGATGGAAAACAATTCATTGCTTTCTCATTAAAACAAGAAATCTGAAGAGCTGTCTTTGGCACATAGTTTCTTCCTATTCATGTTTTAAAACACTAAGAAAGGTTCCGAATATTGTGAGCATGTCACTGTCTTCAGTTTAACACTGGCAGTGTTCATTGGACTCACCAGTGACAGAATGGGTAAATGTGACGGAGTTACTGAATGAGATGATGTCGCCAGGCGACCGAGTGGTTAAGATGCTGGCTTCTTCCGCAAAGTGAGATTGTTTGGATCAGACTCTCGGCCAGACGTAAGTGTTGCATCGGTTTTCTGGCTCATCCTTTCCCAGTGACAGTAACCATACATTAGGGGTGTCCTACTTGATGCTTGAGGTTATCACTATAACCCACATGCAAACGAGCAAGAAAAAAACGCGCCACCGCAACCACGCGCACTTCTGGCAAAACAACCTCACGCAGCCTAGTGGTGATGTAAACACGCAGTGGCACTCATGGGGTCACCACAGCCTGCGTGGATATGGTACGGTGAAAAAAAGCCACAAAGGTAGTGGACTAGGTTTTTCGCCTATACGTATCGCAATTAGTTATCGACAAGATTATGACCGTAGACATGGAAATGAAGCATACGAACAAATTAAAGTGGATTCAAATATTCTAGTGAGCAAAGGATTAATTATTCAACATCTAAATAAACCACCCTGACACGAAGAAAAACAAAAGGCTTCCTTCACTTTTAAGGCTAATTTTGACTCACTTACGCACAAGCCCACCACAACCACTTCTGTATGTGGATGAACTCTGAAACTCCGTGCCGCCCGGTGGTCAGAGGCGCTGGCTTCTGCCCATTCGTCCCGGATGAGACATTAGTTGTAAGACAGAGGGCACTGGCTCTCTCGCTTCCTTAGAACTAAACTGGAGACTAGGGACTGCTTTGAGTTGCTCACGGAGGTCGTATAACCCAGAATCAAAGAAAGAAAATCCAAGATACGCGCAGCTGGAGAACCCATTTTTTCTACTAAGAGCATAGGAAATACACGTATCCGTGTAACTGGATTCGAACTCAGACTGAGCGGTACAAGGAGCTCAGAAGCTCGCGCCTCCTAATCAATTTAAGATTGCATGAGAAGTTGAAATGATTCCGAATTTTCGGTTGTGTTTTGGCAGAAGTCTCGAACCTACAATGCCAATTTCAAATTGTTCATTTCAAACTTTGCTGTCAATAGGATTCCATAAAAAAAATGGATTTTGCGCCATCTAAGGGGAGAGTTACAGCATTAGAAAACGTAGAAGTCGCACGGAAATATTAGTCAGGGTTATAACAATCCAATACACAAAAATTATTTTTAAAGTACACGTGTCAGGAGCGCAAGTATCGTGATAGCAGCAGACTATATTTTTAACAACCTTAGCAAGGAAACAGTAAATCTGAACTGAAAATCAGAACAATGTGGATAATTTTGATCGAGGTTAGAACTAGCCAGTGTTAACAGAATTTTTTACAATTAACAGTGTAGAGGCTGAGGTACCATTGGAAAAAAAATTACGCCGCATAGGGGCACAGTTTATCAGAACAGCTGTAAAAGGTATGGGAATTGGCTATCACTGCTACTGCAGTCGGATGCAAAAAAGAATTTTCGAGATCGGACTTTTAGAAGCACAGATATAATCTGATATGCTAATATACCACAGCACCCATTAACAGGAAAAATAATGCATAAAATCAAATGTCTAAATTATATTGATTCAATAGTTAGAACTAATCGTTTAACTAGGAGTCTAAGTTCACGCATCCTGGAGCATCAAAGAAGTTAGGAAGTGTCCGAAATATTTTGCCAATCAGTAAATCCCAACTTCAGGCAGGTAACTTGTAACCTTTACGTAAAGCAAGGAGAATGTGTACGTCTGTACACACAGTTTGCATTCTCTGCGAGATGTATTTCCTATATTGGTACAGCATAAAGAACCAAGGCTGTGACGGTCTTATTCATTGTCTATATACATACTTTTTGCCACCTCGGTGGCGCAGTGGTCTAAGCTATGGCTTCTGACCATTCGTCCGAGATGGGTCTGGGTTCAAATTCTGGTCAGGTATAGATGTATTTTTTGTCTTACTGCACTGGCTTTCTCCCTTCCTTGGAACCAGTGACCCGAAATTAGGGACGGGCGACTGCTTATAGCCCATAGAGTTGCTAACGGTGGTCGTTAAACACCAAAATAAAAATAAATAAAAACATGCTCTCCCCCCTATAAATTAAATTGCACGATGTTTTAAGGAACAGATAGCTATGAGACAGTGGCGGCGGAACCACCCGAGCCGGGTCAGTAATTTCAACAACTTCAGCCAAGATTTCTATTTTTATTTTATTTTTTTATTTGGCATATGTGCGATTGTTGTGATGTGCCTTAGAAAGTTCCTCTAGGTAAGTGGTTGGGTGGTCCTAATTCCCAACAAAGCTCTTTAGGCAATGTTTTTCTTCTGTGTTCTGGGAAGCGGGAAGGGAGAGTGTGCACCAAGATTCGAAATTTTGGGCCAGGTCAACGAACTTCACTTTCCGTCGCCCCTGCTATGAGAAATATACAGAATGATCGTAAAAACTTCAACGGAATTGTTCCTAACTTCTGAACAAATTTTAAAGCGTATTTCATTTTTACAATTAATAAAAAGTTATTCTTAAACTGTAGAGGATATAAACTAGGATTGCTCACTTCAATGACTTCGTTGTTGAATGTCACAAAAGCTTTAGAATGGCTATGAAATATTGATGCCACAAATCCTTCCTTGTTGGGAGTTCATTCACACAAAAGGGTCCTTCAATTTTCAGGTTGTCACTACGCTCATTGAATAAATCATTCGTTGCAGGGATCTCGTGTTTACGACCAAAGTGCTTTCAGGACCACAGCACCTTTTGGCAAACTGACAAAAACAGCTCGATCTCCTCATTCACGATGCACGATTGCTACGAGCCAGGTCATGGCGAACGATTCCTGTACACCATTGAAATGAATGTCATTCACGTATCATTCCCATAAGTTTCACCATTATTCCCTAGCTGATTGCACACTCACATAACGGTTGACACTTATTAGTTCGCGACATTACTTTTCGTATTGGAAATTCAATTCCGAATCCATGGGTGCGGAATCAAGCTAAACCTGCTGCCACTTCAGTGAGTGTCGCAGTAATGGGTGACTGAATATCATTCGCAGCGGTGAGAGCGAACCACTCACGGTGAAGAGCCATTCGTTGTGGACGAATCGTTCACGAAGGGCTCATCTCTATTATGCAACGTTAACCGCAAAGTGTTATTAAAAAAAGAACAATACAGATATATGAAACAAGTCGTTAAACTGCAAGATGTTCTACAAACTAAAGAAAAAAAAACTAGATATTTTCAGTGTTTGAATTCCTTTGTTGTCCGGGACCACAAAAAATCTAGTCGGGCCACCAAAATCAAAATGACGGTGGTCTGGTGAATTAGTATATTTTTTCAGGTAACCACATTGAACCGATGGCTACTACATTTTGGTAAAGCACTTAATAATTTCTGATGTTCTGAAATTACAACTTTTGTGTGTGTGTGTGTGTGTGTGATTGGAGGTTTAACGACCACCGTGAGCAACTCAATGGGCTATAAGCAGTCGCCCGTCCCTAATTTAGGGTCACTGGTTCCAGGGAAGGGAGAGAGCCAGCGCCGTAAGACAAACACAACACCCATGTCTCACCGGGATTCGAACCCGGACCCCTTATGGACGAATGATCAGAGGCCATCGCTTAGACCACTGCGCCACCGGGGCGGCGAAATTGCGACTCTAAAACTGCCATTTGTCATACAAAACGCAGTCTGCCTCTGTTGCTCATGAACATTCATCACATGTTTCGTCGTCCTTAAACACTTCAGACAGGGCCTGATTATCGCAGGGGCATGTGGGGCACGTGCCCAAGGCCCCAAGTTTGAAGGGAGCCCTCAAATTTGCAATTTTTATAATAATGTTATGTTATGAATTTCTTTTTGTTGAAAGTTCCATTTTGATTGGACGTACTAATAAAATTGTTGAGGCACTCATCTTAACTAATTCAGTGAGGCATTTTAAACATTTCAGATTGTGAGCTCCGCCTTCTATCTATTGCTACCACGTCCACTATCGTAAAATGTGACACGTTGATTGGAGCAGTATCCAAAAGTCCGTGAATGGCGCTTTCAGTCTGCAGCCGCACGGATAGAAATATTCGCCGAGGAAAAAGGCAACACATTTATAAAGCACACACTTGTTTATAGCATGTGGTTCTACCATGAAGCTTTTCGACTTGGTTGTAGCGAAGCTCTCAATTTGACGTTTTTGTCAGTGTTAGCATGTGGTAATAGTTTGAAGTGAAATAATAATTTTTCAAATTTTGCAGTTTTTATCAGAATTTTAACTGATATCGTATTTGTTTAAAGTGTAATACCATACTTTTTAAGTGATGTCTCAACGAAGGTATCTGTCCGGTTCTGTTAAAAGGAAATTAAGACTGAAAAAGAAGAATCTACAAAAAAAAAAAACTTGCAGGATCGCCATTAAAGTATTCTGTTACGGTCAGTCTAAAACCGGATATTTCTGAGAATAAAATGATTGTGTGCCAAGTAATAAACATTGTAAAGATTTTGATGTATCAGCGAAGGAAAGAATCCAAAGAACCATTTTTGAAAATGTTTTTTTCAAGAAAGTGGATTTCGCCATTAAATATGAATCGTGAGAACAATAACAAAAAAAACTGTATTTTAACGATGGTAGCCGCCCCGGTGGCGCAGTGGTCTAAGGCGTTGGCCTCTGATCATTCGTCCGTAAGGGGTCCGGGTTCGAATCCCGGTCAGGCATGGATGTTGTGTTTGTCTTAAGGCACTGGCTCTCTCCCTTCCCTGGAACCAGTGACCCAAAGTTAGGGACGGGCGACTGCTTATAGCCCATTGAGTTGCTCACGGTGGTCGTTAAACCTCCAATCAAAAAAAAAAAAAAAAAAAAAACCGATGGTATTAGATGGAGATGCGACACATCTTCATGTCGCAGCAGAAGTTTTCGTATCGGAACATGGTTTGAGAACTGTCGATTGCCTTTAATAAAATAACCCCGAAAATGTGATTTGTGGACCATATTTGACGATTTATCACTTGCGCCCGGCTAACAGAAACGTAGCGTTTATTTTTGATAAATACTATTATGCATATTAAAGAGCAAGTCTGGATTTTTAATTCATTATACCTAGTATATTGTTATTTAAAACTGTCTCACTTTTGTTTGCATATGGCTTTGAAACATTACCCTTAAAGTTCCATACATATGCGTGTCTTTCTGTGACAGAGTAAAAATGTGATGTGAGGGGGCCCGATGTAGACTTCTGCCCAGGGCCCAGACTTAAGATGCAGTTAACTTCTTCCATTTTTCTACCACATTGTGGGACCCAAGCCAATTCACTTTTAAGAACATTAAGAATCGTCATTGACAAAACACCGTGCACACTTAAAGACATGACGCCCATAAGAAAAAGCTCTGTACTTGGCTCGTAAATATGATTCAGTTCTTCGCAATCACTGCGTGAGTGAACATACACCTCCTAACATCCATTGACTTGACACATGTCCTCTGAATAAGATCACATCCGCAAAGTTACTGTGTCCATACTCACAAACGCACTATAGAAGCATCGCTGGACTCTCCCTTCAAAGATAAGTTTTCCTTTCTTCCGACAGACATTTCCTCAGTAATGGCAAAGATTGCCCTTGGAATTCTTACACGGGCCATGAGTACGCGTAGCTTAGTCTGCAGGGATGGGGGGAGGGGCAAACAATTTTTTTTTATTGGAGGTTTAACGACCACCGTGAGCAACTCAATGGGTTATAAGCAGTCGCCCGTCCCTAATTTAAGGTCACTGGTTCCAGGGAAGGGAGAGAGCCAGTGCCGTAAGACAAACACAGCACCCATGCCTCACCGGGATTCGAACCCGGACCCCTTACGGACGAGTGATCAGAGGCCAGCGCCTTAGACCACTGCGCTACCGGGGCGGCCAAACAAATTGTAACTACGGATAACATATACATACACCCTAAGCAAATTTCCACTGCGGCTTCTTGTTATGTAACCATTTTCATCATACTCTCAACACATAAATTTAATTGGAAACCAGAAGACACCCAAAAACTAAGTAAATAAGATAAATGAAATTGGGCAGCATGTTAGGACAATAAGGAAATTTCTTTATCGTTCTTTTGATCTTTTTGGCCACTCGTGTTACATTCCCCATGAAATCTCAGAGATTACACAGCTGGTAATCAAGAATGAAAAAAAATATCCTCAAGACAAATTTCTGGGAAATACTTTGACACATCTTTCTCCTGCAGTGAATGGCTGCTGCAGAGGATGATATATTTTTCATTTCTTCGCTGTAAATGCTTTTCAATACTGAACGTATGTACGCCTTTCTGCAAAATGCAATAGGAAAATTTCATTGGTACTTTCTACTGGAAATTCCCAAAGTTTACCCTATTTTTACTGCATGAACACTCATCCAGAAGTTCAACAGAAAAAATTGCAATGAGAATTAGGGTTATCACGAATTACTCTCTAGTACCTTCCCAGAGCAGTCCGATTTTCAGGAGAGGGCAAATGCCCCCTCTTTCCTCCCCTATATGGACGCCCACGACAAGGGCTCAGGTGCTTTCCAGCCATCACATCTGGGGGAGACCCACTGTGAGCTACTCTAAGGGTCCTGAACCGTCGCCAGAGTGGTTCTTTACAAGATGAAAGTAATGTTGCTGACAGAGTGGCAGGGTTTCCAAATTCGCGACCCTGAAATTGCACATAAATTTATGTAACCCTATTGTTTAGAGCTATTGATCCCTTAAGATTACATAAATAATAAACAAAGTATATTTATCTGTATATGTATGTAACGCAGAGAACTAATTGAAAGAGCTAGGGAATATGAACTTCCATTGTGCATGGCTTTTATCGATTATGAAAAGGCCTTTGATTCGGTGAAACCATCAGCAGTTACAATGGCTTTGAAATCCTGTGGTATTAAAGATGCATACATTAATATTATTAATAGCATCTATGAAAATTCAAGTGCAAAGATACGGCTATTTGAGAATACAGCACACATAAAAATTGGAAAGGGAGTGAGACAAGGTGACACCATATCTCCCAAGCTCTTTAATGCCTAGTTGGAAAATGTCTTTCAATCACTGAACTGGGAAAACAAAGGGATAAAGATTAATGGAGATTATCTAACTCACCTTCGTTTTGCTGATGACGTAGTCATTTTTGCAACAACCCCATCAGAGCTGCAGAGTATGATCCAGAAACTTGCTGACAAAATTAAAGAGGTGGGATTAAAAATGAACTTTCAGAAGACAAAAGGGATGTACAATGTTTTTACAAGAAATTAATATTTTTCGATTGATGGAGAAAAGCTGGAGATAGTAGATGCGTACGTTTATCTTGGACAGCAGATATCAAGTGAGGGTCACATTGATGAAGAAGTTAATCGGCGTATAAAACTTGCCTGGAGAGCTTTTGGAAGAAACAGCATAATGTTCAAGAGCAATATGCTATTATGTCTTAAAAGGAAAGTGTTTGATCAATGCATCCTTCCAGTGCTTACTTATGGTGCAGAGACGTGGACCTTAACTAAAAGAGACATACAAAGGCTGCAGACAACTCAAAGTAGCATGGAGAGGTGCATGCTTGGTGTAACCAGGAGAGATAAGAAGAGGAACTCGTGGATCAGAAAAATTACAAGAGTAGAAGACATCATGATCAGAGTAAAATCCCTGAAATGGCAATGGGCTGGACATACTGCCAGAAGAACAGACCATCGATGGACAGTCGAAATTTTAGACTGGATTCCAAGGGACAGAAAAAAGACCCAGAAGACCACATGGGAGATGGGTGGATAAAATTCGAAAGTATGCGGGAGTAATATGGAGGAGACTGGCACAAGACAGACCGTTGTGGAAGAGGCTTGGAGAGACCTTCGTCCAGCAGTGGATTGATAATGGTTGACAATGATGATGATGATGCTGTATGAAACGCAAAGCATATGCAAAAAAAAAAAGTTTACATACATATAGCGCAAAACAAAAATGAAGTTGACACATGAATATGAAATTTAGAACTGTTACACCGAAAGGAAGGTCTAAAAAATGATATTGCAATTTTTATTTAAACTCAAGCTTATCATTTTGAAATAGAAGAATGATTTTTCTTTGAACTTGCTAAGATTTTCTAAAAACTAGGCTATACCATGAAAAATAATTTCTCCAGACTGACTACCACAAGCGGAAATATTGTGCCTAATAAAAGTCCATATTTACACTGCCAAGAGGAAATTCTTGGAGGAAGAAACTGCTCGATAATCGTAGACATGGTACGAGTCATATAAAGCAACAGGAATTTTTGAAATAGGCATTTTAAAATCTGAAATACTGTGAGCAATAAAAATTAACGCATTCATTTCCATAATCTGTCAACAGACGCCGCTATTATGAGCAATGTCTGACTGCATTGTTCAGCACCATGCGTGGTCTCCAAACTGGATGATATTTTATGCTAATGCCGCTTCGCAATTTTTGTACGCTACAAAAAGGGAAAGTAAGAGACAATGCTCACAATCGTTTGACTATAATTTATAAAAGCGGGAGGTTTTCTTTCTGCTTAATACATCATGCTACTTAATCATAAATAATGTTCCATGTAGTGTAAACAGTACTTTCCAGTGTGAAAATATATCGTCCGGCTGTCAGACAACGGTAACAGTCAGTGTAATAGTTGGGACACCGGGAAATTTCTCAGTGGACCACTCGAGAAATAGCCCATTTTCTGGTATTCTTTTCTCTGGATTTTTTGAGACAAAAGAATTTTGGCATTATGAATAAAAATCATTAACTTCATTTTGTGCTTTATTTCTATCTGAAACATTTTTTTCCTTTGAAATATAAAAATTATAAAACGTTTCCCTGTGATGGGGTTTTATCTGAAGTACAGCAAAATTCTCTCTATGTATGTAAGAAACACACACACACCGCCGGATCAAGCACAATGTTATAAATTAATTGATCTAATGCGAACTACAGTACGTCACAGATCAGTGGACTTGGAGGCCACAGCTTCATTGGTGGGCCATTCTCCTTTGGAAATCTTGAATAAGACTATATAGTACGCATTGTGGTGGCCAAGACTCGTAGCAAGCTTTTCTTATCTGGGAGGACGAGACTTGAAATTACGCCCCTTCGAGTTTAAAATTACGCCCCTTCGCGTTCCACTCAAACAATACGTGGTTTTTACTTTCTTACACACCGCCGTTATACGAAAGTATTACGATCGTTCAAAAATCCCACCAGGTTTTTGACATAATTTTATTGAAGATTAAAAAAACTAGGTAAGTACCCAAGAACCACAGGTGGCAAATGCCAAGTAAAGCGTAAACGTCATGTCAACGGCGATAACACAGCACTCCACAGACATGCAGAATGAAAAGCAAACCAGCGCAGAACGAATGAATATCGGTTACTGAACGTAACGACAGGAAGAAACTTTAGGGTTAGCCGCCCCGGTGGCGCAGTGGTCTAAGCGATGGCCTCTGATAATTCGCCCAAACGGGGTCCGGGTTCGAATCCCGGTGAGCCATGGATGTTGTGTTTGTCTTACGGCACTGGCTCTCTCTTTTCCCTGGAACCAGTGACCCTAAATTAGGGACGGGCGACTGCTTATAGCCCATTGAGTTGCTCACGGTGGTCGTTAAACCTCAGAACAAAAAAAACTTTAGGGTTAGGGCCTGGAAAAATTCCTTTCATGGTTAAGCACTCAGAGAACTTTCTGCGACAGAGCACAAATAGTTACTAATTAGATCTTCATTCCAAAGACATGTTCGGAAATGTCATGGTAGGTAGGCATATCAGCATATTATTTTCTATGCCTCTATTCATTGTTTTGGGAAATTCTCTTCATGGATACGGGATTTTTTTATTGGAGGTTTAACGACCACCGTGAGCAACTCAGTGGGCTATAAGCAGTCGCCCGTCCCTAATTTAGAGGCACTGGTTCCAGGGAAGGGAGAGAAACAGTGCCGTAAGACAAACACAACATCCATGCCTCACCAGGATTCGAACCCGTATCCCATTCGGACGAATGATCAGAGGCCATCGCTTAGACCACTGCGCCACCCGGGAGGCTGGATATGGGATGTTCACACTTCATAGTGTATGTTACTCTTTTTTTTTTTTTTTTTTTTTTTTTTTTTGATTGGAGGTTTAACGACCACCGTGAGCAACTCAATGGGCTATGAGCAGTCGCCCGTCCCTAATTTAGGGTCACTGGTTCCAGGGAAGGGAGAGAGCCAGTGCCGTAAGACAAACACAACATCCATGCCTGACCGGGATTCGAACCCGGACCCCTTACGGACGAATGATCAGAGGCCAACGCCTTAGACCACTGCGCCACCGGGGCGGCTATGTTACTCTGTACCGTGGTTAGCTGTATGCAGAATACTGTATGAGACTAAGTAAAGTCTTTAAAAAGAAAATACCGAAGGGTGTAACTTTCCTTATTAGTTAAATTTATATTTTATATATCCCCTAGATCATGAATTTACGCCCCTGAAATGACAATTCCGGGAGGGCAACCGCCCTCCATACGCTACGATAGCTAGGGCCCTGGTGGTGGCCCATTATCCCACGGCCATATCCACTGATTGTCACAGAATACCAAGCGAGTTTCCTGCAGAGATCTTCCGAAATCCGTGTTTCATGATTTCTTAAACGAAACAAAGATTTACCAGCACTAATTCATGGTATAAAGTAATGGGTAGACTTTAAAAATGCGTCTGCTGAAGGATGAAATACCAATGCGCAGTAGGCAGTTGTTGACCAAATGTTATAAAAATTAATTTCGTGGAATGTGGCATGTGCACATTTTAACATTAAGAACGATCTTCACGGTGATTTAGCTAAAAATGTGTTCTTCAAAATACTCGTGATTCTTTCTTTTTGTCAAAACCAAAATTTTAAAAGGAAAACAATTGCCTAGAATTTTTAAAATACGCTGATGGTTGAAGGTGCCTTGATTTTTACGCTACATTCAATCGTGAGTAGATTTTTTAAATTCTTTCACCGTTCAGTTATTAAAATTTGTTCGACACACACACACACACACACACACGCAAATACATAACGCATATTCTAACAGCTCTCTTTCATCCAGGATCTATTTTTTTCACGAGAGAATTTATGAGGTCTTCCCCTGAATGTACGTGCAAAGACCTTTAAGATGCCTAGACTGGAAAACCGTCAGTTAACCATGCGACATTTGAAATTCAACGCTGTACTGCAAGAATTTATCACATCTCATAGTTCTGTAAAGGCAATCGCGTGTTTACAGCCAACATCTTTTAAATTCAACTTGAAAACTTGGAATCAACGAGTGAAACGCCTGGCCCAATTTGTGCAAGCACTGTACGCCAAAAGCATTTGAACAAGTAAAAGATAGGTTCTCTGACACACCAGAAATCACTGATTTCTAGATAAAACTAACCTTTCCTTTGGAAAGTCTAATTCTTCAATAAAAAGTGTTTTCTTCGTTTGGCAGAAAAGCGAATCTTTTCGGTACTGCCTTTAGAGACAGCAGCTGGCAGCCTAAAAAAGAACTTTCGGTTTCTATTTCTTCAACGACCGCAATGAACAATGCCACAAAATCTAGGCATTTTGGCTTCAAATTTTCATATACACCAACCGCTAATAATCGCACTTTACACACCAACTGCAGGACAGCCAGCTATGTTTGTCCTTCAGGACCTTGCAGGGACTGTTGCCACTTCATTTAAACTTCTCGATGACGTCACGTGCTACATTCTCATTGAATATTGTCGAAATAGAGTCAAAGGTTAGGACACCACAGGTGCGTTATTTATTTCCCGTTTTTCTTTGTGATTGCTTGCGGGAAAATGCATCGACTGCGACCAAATTTTAGTATGTTGTTCCGAACCAACATTGGGGATTTCGATGGGTGACGATTGAATAAAAAATTTAATAAAAGTCCGATTCAGTTAGGCAAAAAGTAGCCTGGCGCCACCAGGCCTTGAAAAAAATTGTCCTGGTGGCCCTAGCACCCACTGGACTTCGACTGCACCTCTGTATGGATGTTTTGTTTATCTTACGGTACTAACTCCCGTGGTTTCAACAAGGAGGTTAGAATATTTCTGGAAATGCCCTGAGTTTGTTAACCGTAAAGCCTCAAGGTGTGGGAATTTGTAGTTCTTTGCATGATAACTATGTGATTTTTTTTATTGGAGGTATAACGACCACCGTGAGCAACTCAATGGGCTATAAGCAGTCGCCCATCCCTAATTTAGGGTCACTGGTTCCAGGGAAGGGAGAGAGCCAGCGCCGTAAGACAAACACAACATCCATGCCTCACCGGGATTCGAACCCGGACCCCTTTCGGACGAATGATCAGAGGCCATCGCTTAGACCACTGGCTATGTGATTTCAACTGTGTATTTTTTTTTATTGGAGATTTAACGACCACCGTGAGAAACTCAATGGGCTACAAGCAGTCGCCTGTCCCTAATTTAGGGCCATTGGTTTCAGGGAAGATAGAGAGCCAGTGCCGTAAGACAAACACAACATCCATGCCTCATCAGGATTCAAACCCGGAACCATCTCGAATGAATGATCAGAAGCCACCGCTTAGGCCACTGCGCCACCGGGGCGGCCAACTGTGTGTATTTTGGAATTGCGTGGTTTTGGGTTGCAGAAATAGTGCTAATATCAAACCGGAATAAATTATACTTCATACACTAGTGAAGTTTTCAATTTTAACGTTATGTTTTGTTTAGAATTCACACTAACGTTCGTGTATTTCAATTTAAAAAAAAAATGGGAAGGAACCTCAGAATAATTAAGAATTTTACAAATTCAGCATTTTCTCACACATCGGCAGCAAGTTACGATGCGAAATTGGAAACATTTGCGACGAAAAGCGCCGATTCGGCCAACACAAAATGTATTGCAATAGCTTTGAAAACTATCAGCTTTCTCACACTTTAACAGCCGTCGCTTGAGGTTATAGGCTTCACACAAAGATGTACTGCTCCATTAACAATCGCATTTTTTTTAAGGATTAACTACCATCGTGAGCAACTCATTGAGCTATAAGCAGTCGTCCGTCCCTACTTTGGTGCCACTGGCTCCAGGGAAGGAGTCAGTGCCATAAGACAAACATAACGGCCATGCCTCACCGGGATTCGAACCCGGACTAATGGTCATAAGCCACGCCACCGGGTCGGCCAGACCAGGGCACCTCCAGATATCTTATTCTAACCTCCTTGGGTTGTCTTTTTTTATTGGAGGTTTAACGACCACCGTGAGCAACTCAATGGGCTATAAGCAGTCGCCCGTCCCTAATTTAGGGTCACTGGTTCCAGGGAAGGGAAAGAGCCAGTGGCGTAAGACAAGCACAACAGGCCGCCCCGGTGGCGCAGTGGTCTAAGCGATGGCCTCTGATCATTCGTCCGAAAGGGGTCCGGGTTCGAATCCCGGTGAGGCATGGATGTTGTGTTTGTCTTACGGCACTGGCTCTCTCCCTTCCCTGGAACCAGTGACCCTAAATTAGGGACGGGCGACTGCTTATAGCCCATTGAGTTGCTCACGGTGGTCGTTAAACCTCCAATAATAATAATAAAAAAAAAAAAGCACAACAGCCATGCCTCACTGGGATTCGAATCTGGACCCCTAACGGACGAATGGTCAGAGGCCATCGCTTAGACCACTGCGGGTTTCAAAGCGTTCCGCCGCCCCAGTGGCGCAGTGGTCTAAGCGATGGCCTCTGATCATTCGTCCGTAAGGGGTCCGGGTTCGAATCCCGGTGAGGCATGGATGTTGTGTTTGTCTTACGGCACTGGTTCTCTCCCTTCCCTGGAACCAGTGACCCTAAATTAGGGACGGGCGACTGCTTATAACCCATTGAGTTGCTCACGGTGGTCGTTAAACCTCCAATGAAAAAAAAATATGCTGGATACACTGCGAACACAAAGCAGATCCATACAGGAATTACCCAACGTGGTGCTCTGTCTCCTTGGGCTTTTTTTTTTACTGCAGGTTTAACGATCACCATGAGCAACTCAATGGGCTATAAGCAGTCGCCCGTCCCTAATTTGGGGTCACTGGTTCCAGGGAAGGGAGAGAGCCAGTGCCGTAAGACAAACACAACATCCATGCCTCACGGACGAATTGTCACAAGCCAGTGCTCAGGCACTGCGCCACCGAGGCGGCTCTTAGGCTTCTTACATTCCTTATCACTTGCTCTTGCCTCTCGTTTTGATTTTTTCCACTTAGTTTTGTTCATTCTACGAATTCTTTTTTTTTTTATTTGAGGTTTAACGACCACCGTGAGCAACTCAATGGGCTATAAGCAGTCGCCCGTCCCTAATGTAGGGTCACTGGTTCCAGGGAAGGGAGAGAGCCAGTGCCGTAAGACAAACACAACATCCATGCCTGTCCGGGATTCGAACCCTTACGGACGAATGATCAGAGGCCAGCGCCTTAGACCACTGCGCCACCGGGGCGGCTGCATGTTTTCGAAAACGATTTGTCAACTCTACCAGGCTTTCATAGTTACGATTCCCCAGCTTGGGATATGCAAACAGTAGAGTCACCAAGTGAGCCTGCCGCCCGGCAAATCACTGAATCGAAACAACAGCCAATCAGTTTTTTTTATTTTTCGGGATTTAAAGACCATCGTGAGCAACTGGATGCGCTATATGAGGAAGGAGGTATATAACTTCTGGAGATGTCCCAAGTCTCTAATCGTGAAGCCGCAAAGAGTGGAAATTTGTTGTTCACATGATACACATGTAGTTTCAGCTGTGTTTATTTTGGTTGAAGAAATCGTGTTATTATTAAACCGGAATGAATTATGCTTCACATATGAGTAAAGTTTTGAATCTTAACGTAATGTTTTGTTTTGAATTCGCACTAACGTTCATGCATTTAAATTTAAAATAAAGATGGGAAGAAACCTCAAAATAATTAAGAATTTTGTATATCCAGCATTTTCTCACACATTGGCAGCATGCAGTTACGTTGCAAATTTTTTTTTGATTGGAGGTTTAACGACCACCGTGAGCAACTCAATGGGCTATAAGCAGTCGCCCGTCCCTAATTTAGGGTCACTGGTTCCAGGGAAGGGAGAGAGCCAGTGCCGTAAGACAAACACAACATCCATGCCTCACCGGGATTCGAACCCAGACCCCTTTCGGACGAATGATCAGAGGCCATCGCTTAGACCACTGCGCCACCGGGGCTTGCAAAATTAGGAACATTTGCGATGAAAGAATGCGATTCGGCCAACACAAAATCCACTGCAATAGCCTTGAAAACCACAAACTTTCCCACATTTTTTTAACGGCCGTCGCACGCTGTTATAGGCTTCACGCAAAGTGATATTGCTCCACCAACAAAGGCATCTCCAGAAATTCTTCTAATAGTTAGTTAATTGATTTTGTGGCGCAAGGGCCAGGTTTGGCCAAAGAGCGCCAGACACAGAACTATCAGTTAAAGATTTTTAAAAGCGGGGTGAAATGATTAAGAGCAGACAGGCTTGGTAAAAGTTAGAAAAGAGAATGATGAAAGCTGTGAAGACTAGTTAGTTAAATAGGTTTATATATAAATTTATTAATTCACTGTTATTAATTTCCACCTTGGTCGCCAAACACCTTTGAGGGGGTAGGGGAATCCCCACCACTCACCAAAAGAACAAAGCTAGGAGACTCGGGCTTTTCTCAAGGTCAAACAATGAAGAAAACCGGCACTATATTCTCCATGGCGTTGAATTATTTTCACAATTTTTGACTTGTTTCTTACACTGTTGACAAAGGTACCTTTCCCCCTCCATTACTAAATTTTTGTAGCCTACCTGTCTGTCCTGGCGCGTATCCCAGGAAGGGAACCACTGATCTAAGGCTTTAAATAGTCACCCGACCCAAATTTGTGGCCACTATGGTTCGACGGCAGGAAGAAAACCAAAGTCTTTTTTTATTAGGGGTTTAACGACCGCCGTGGGCAACTCAATGGGCTATAAGCAGTCGCCCGTCCTTAATGTAGGGTTACTGGTTCCAGGGAAGGGAGAGAACCAGTGCCGTAAGACAAACACAACATCCATGCCGCACTGGGATTCGAACCCGGACCCTTCATAGTCATTAAGCCAGCGCTTAGACCACTGCGCCACCAGGGCGGCAAAACTAAGGTCATAGGACAATCATACCACTAATGCCTCATTTGAGCCTCGCACTAACCTCACCTAGGAGGATTAGCCACAAATCCTCGCCTTTGACTACTCGGCCCAACTTATTATTGCATCATTCTTTTTTAATCAGTTTATTTAAAAAAGTACTTTTCTCTATCATAAAGCCTGATAATTAAATGGGTAAGAAACAAAAAAAACATTTAATTAACGAAATAACAAAGCCAGTAGTTAGATGTAATGAAAAAAATATCTTAAATATTTCTATTCTACGCCAAGAAATTCGGATCGCCGCCCCGGTGGCGCAGTGGTCTAAGCGATGACCTCTGATCATTCGTCCGAACGGGGTCCAGGTTCGAATCCCGGTGAGGCATGGATGTTGTGTTTGTCTTATGGCACTGGCTCTCTCCCTTCCCTGGAACCAGTGACCCTAAATTAGGGACGGCGACTGCTTATAGCCCATTGAGTTGCTCACGGTGGTCGTTAAACCTCCAATAAAAAAAAAAAAAAAAAAAAAAAAGAAATTCGGATCATTAGTATGTTACAAATTTGGAAGATGTGAATCCGTTTATTGGTGTAAATATGGCATGGATGTAAAGTCAGATAAGATCCGAAAACTTCAAAAATTCGTCGTCCTGGAGCGGAAATCGAAACCGCGTCTTACAGATAGCGCCCGAGTATGCTAACCACAATACCACCCAGAACGACCAAGTTTCAGATTAATTCGAATATAACCATCACAAGATTCGCTAGTCGAAGCAACCGGCATTCATGTATAGCGAATCTGGAGGTTTTAATTCATTCCCGCGATTACGCGGAAGCGCATAATATCAATGAATGAAATACGGGATTACACCATACAATACAAATTTGGAAGATGTGAATCCGTTTATTGGTGTAAATATGACGTGGATGTTAAGTCAGATAATATCCGAAAACTTGAAAAATTTGTCGTCCTGGAGCGGGAATCGAAACCGCGTCACCCGGATAGCGCCCGAGTATGCTAAGCACTATTCGGGCGACGGGGGTTCGATTCCCGCTCCAGGACAACACATTTTTCTAGTTTTCGGATATTATCTGACTTAACATCCACGTCATATTTACACCAATAAACGGATTCACATCTTCCAAATTTCTATTGTACGGTGTAATCTCGTATTTCATTCATTGATTAGTATAGTTATCTTAAATAAATATACATACACTCAGTAGACAAAACATTACAGATAGGAGTGATGGTCAATTATGGGCATCCCCCGCGTAGAGTGGAACACACCCAAATCGAAAGCAGGCGATAAATAGGCGGACAGCAGAGCTTCCCAACAGTGTAGAGCCGCGGGTGGCCTAGTGGGCAACGTTCGTGACTGCCGCGAAAAGGACCTCAGGCAGGTACGAACGCTCAATCTACTGAATATCCGCCGTGCGTCGGATGGGCACGTTAAGCCGTCGGACCCCAGGTACTGCCCCCCCCCTCCCGGTAATAAATAAGGGCGTCTTCCCTCCTCTTTCCACTTCGCTTCCGTGTCACTTTCCTATCGGGCACTCTAGCCCAAATCTCCTAGCTTCCTATTTCTAAGGGTTGTTTAAGACCTGGGGTCAGACACTCCCTTCCTAAAATCCTCTACATATCTTTTTTTTTTTTTTTTTGATTGGAGGTTTAACGACCAACGTGAGCAACTCAATGGGCTATAAGCAGTCGCTTGTCCCTAATTTAGGGTCCCTGGTTCCAGGGAAGGGAGAGAGCCAGTGCTGTAAGACAAATACAATATCCATGCCTCACCGGGATTCGAACATGGACCCCTTTCGGACGAATGATCAGAGGCCATCGCTTAGACCACTGCGCCACCGGGGCGGCGATCATTTTTCCCAACAGTGTATCGCAACCAACGAACATAGGCAAACGTGATCTGAGCGACTTTGATCGTAAACGCATTGTCGGCGCAAGACATGATCTAAGGGTCATTCTATTGCCCAAGTGGTAAGAACTCTAGGTTTAACGAGGGCAACCGTATAAAGGGTGTACCACGAATATACCATCGACGAGCAAGCTGCGGCCGACCACGTGACATTGATGACCGTGGTCGACGTAGACTATCCAGGCTCGCACAAAACGACCCTGGCAACGTTGGCGCAAATCACATCCAGGTTAAATGTCGGAGGCCAAAGCACCGTCAGAGAGCGAACGGCATACCCTGGGCTACGGAAACCGATGCCCTACTTGTGTGCCACTGTGTTACAGCAGAATAGTTGTTACGCGCATACCGTATCATGGATTCAGGATTGCTTACAGCAAATGGATCATATCCATGTACTAAGAGAACTGATTGAAAAGGCGAATGAATGTAAACGCTCACCAGGTATTGCTCTTATTGATTACGAAAAGGGTTTTGATTCCATGATGATAACGTCAGAAGTTTTTGTTGTTTTTTTCATTGAAGGTTTAATGACCACTGCGAGAAACTCAATGCGCTATAAGCAGTCGCATGTCCCTGATTTAGGGCCAATGATTCCAGAGAAGGGAGAGAACCAGTGCCGTAAGACAAACACAACATCCATACCACACCGGAATTCGAACCCGAACCCGAACCCTTCACGGACGAATAGTCATAAGCCAGCACTTAGACCACTGCACCACCGGGGTGGCTGATACCGTCAGCAGTTACTGTGTCCTGGAAATCCTGTAGTATTGAAAATGCATATGTTAATTTTATTAACAACATCTACGAACACACAAGGGCAAAAGTTAAACTGTTTGAGAAGACAGCATACATAAAAACTGAAAAGGGAGTGAGACAAGGTGGCACCATATCTCCCAAACTCTTCAATGCCACAATGCCGAATGTTTTCCAATCATTAAGGTAGTTCCACCTAAAATCTCTGCCTTATGCTTCCAATGGTAAAACTTCTTTATATATTTTCTTTGCAATTAATGTATTCCCAAGGATGAAAATTCGCACATCGATAAAACAAACTAAGTTATAGCATGGGATACTTAACACTTGCTAAAACATAAACATAATTATATTAAAAATAAATCATTTTTCTTTGAATAATGTTTAGACCTGTAAATAGATGGCACGACCTGTACATTGATGATGTCAGTAAACAAAACAAATGTTAGGATTGCTTAATTATGGTTATGTTTTAGCAAGTATTAAGTATCCCATGCTATAACTTAAAGTTAGTTTTGTCGATGTGCAAATTTTCATCCTTGGGAATAAATTAATTGCAAAGAAAATATGTAAAGTAATTTTACCATTGGAAACATAAGGCAGAGATTTTAGGTGGAACCATCTTAAACTGGGAAGACAAAGTGATAAAGATTAGCAGAGATTATTTAACCCACCTTTCATTTTGCTGACGACATAGTCATTTTTGGAAGTATCCCCTCAGAGCTGCAGAGTATGATCCACGAAATTACTGACAAGAGTAAAGGTAGAGAAGTGAATTATATATACTTCTGTGAGAAATACATCTAAGTTATTCTCATCAGGTGTTTCAATTACGTGGTATATCCATTATAATGTTGTAACAAAAACTGTCACAATTATTCTGTTCATGACATTTTTTATGCCTTTGCTAGAGGAGCATTTTGCAATTGTTAGTTCTTATTGCTCTTATGTTGTTATTTCATTAATAAAGAAGTTTATTTACCTTGAGTCTTGTTGTTCAAAATTCTTACACTGTTGTTGAATCTTCAAAATGTGCCAAATATTTGCAGGAGGTAGGTGTATCTCAAGTCCTCCTAGGTGACCTCATGGAATGTATGTTATTAATTCGATGAAAAGTATAAGGGGGTTAAAAGGAAGAATATTTACATCAATTCACACTGTGAAAAACTTCGAACTGTACACCTTCATTTGTCGAGGTTGAAAAAGATTGAGTCGATATCTTCAAAAAATTTCACAAGACCCATGTCCAGCAGCTATTAAAAGTCTCAAAGTTGAAAAGGAAATTAAAATATAGGTTAATTACATCAAGCACACACTGTGAAGAGACGAAATAACTTAGAACAAAAAAACTTCGTATTGTACAATCTTGTATGCCGAGGTTGAGTCAATATCCATTTGTAGTAGTACTTCACAAAACTTGAAGACACAACAGTGTAAGAATTTTGAACAAGACTCAAGGTAAATATTTTTTTTATGAATCAAATAACAACATAAGAGCAATAAGAACTAACAATTGCATAATGCTCCTCTAGCAAAGACATAAAAAACGTGATGAACAAAATAATTGTGACAGTTTTTGTTAAAACATTACAAAAAAAAAAGTAAAGAAGTGAAATTAAAAATGAACTTACAGAAAATAAAATTGATGTTCAATACTTTTACAAGAACTGAGGATTTGAGGTCGAGGAGGCAATCTTTTTTTTCTTGGAGGGAGGGGGGGGTTAATGACCCCTGCAAGCAACTTAGTAGGCTATAGGCAGTTGTCTGTCCCTAATATAGGGGCCATTGATTCCAGTGAAGGAAGAGAGCCAGTGCCTTAAGACAGGCACAATATCCATCCTTCACTGGGATTCGAACCTGGACCCATCTCAGACAAATGGTCAGACCATCATAAATGAGTAATGCACCATAAAATAAGTAAAGTAGTACAGGAAGTGAAAACGCCACAGTTAAAGAAACGGTTGTTCTATTGAAAGTGACGAATTAACAGATTGTAGTAGTACTTCACAAAATTTGTTTAGCAAAACTAGATATGCTTTAAATGGGATTCCTGAAACTCATTTCATTCAGCTTGTACAACTATCATATGTTAATGCTGGCAGAATCTATGATGCTATATTAAATGTCTTTCAGGAATATGACATCTAGTAGGCATTGCAACAGATAGTGCTGCAGTTATGACAGGGTACTGAAGAAACCACTGGTTCAAAGAGAATATACTTCACATATAACCAGTACACTTCCAAGCACATAAATTAGTTTCAGCTACTGAAAATTATACACAAGGGTCACAAGTATTTCAAGTATATTCTCAAGAAATGTCCAGACTAGAGACAATTCAAGAATTTGTGCAGACACAAAAGTCACTTCAAGTCAGTCTATCATTTCCTAACAGCGTGACACTTTTACAAGGAATTTGTTTCAAGTGCTGGAAATTTCTAATTTCTTTGTTGCAAATTTGTAATTTCTTTGTTGCAAATTTCATACGACATACTGGATCAGATGAGCAGTTTGCAAAGCTCTACAAGAAGCAATAGATTGTTCTACAGCATGGACATATTTACAAACAATGAAGTTGTGCCTTGATTTCATGTGTAATGATGAACCCAGTCTAATACCTTTTCAAACGAATTGCCAGAAGTTGAAAATGAACTGCACTATTGGCGCCACATTTTAAAAACCACCACTGCAATGAGGAAAACAAGTCACGATATATGCACAAATTTCTTCCGTTTTGTAAGAGAATTTACAAGCTTGTTTCTTTGAGCCAATAGATGGTGATTTACTGGAGACCTTAGAAGCAGTTTTTAAGACTAAGAATCTCCCAATGGAAATTGCAGGTTCTTCCAGTGAAAAGGGGTTAGAAGTCTTGACTCAACACTTTCTCCACTTCATTGCAGGAGAAAAACTGCAGTAGTTTCTGCTTTTCAAGCCAAATGTTGTAATGAATACAAAAATGAGTCTCATTTTTAAAATGTTCCAAGCACTGATGACATGACACAGCAAGGCCAACCCTGAACTTCGTGAACTTGCAAATATATTACTAGTAACTACTGTAGACATATAATGTTCAGTAAACAAGAAAAACTGGATCAAGACTGCCCACAGATGTTTTTCAGTGCCTACTTTCACTATTAAGATTTGTTGACAAGAATAAGTTTACAGAGCAAAGACTTCAGAAGCTCTGGCTTGACACATGCTTTTGAACTCTGGAGTGAAAATTTGCCACAGGATAAATATGTGTGTTTGAGATGGTAAGAACCTTACACGCAAATTAAATCATTTCTAACTGTAACATAATTTCTGTCTGAAAATGGTTAATAATAATGTATCACTACTAATTTGTTCTTCTGTAAAAATGTATAGCGCTATTGAATCAGAACTGATATGCAGCAATAACTCATTTTTGTTAGCTACATTGTAAAGGTACCTTTTTGTATATGAAAAAGCTTTTGTGTGTATATATTGGTATTAACCAATTTGTGTTTAATTATGTTAAAAAACAAAGCTACAGAAAAACAAAAATGGCCAAAGAAAAGAGAAATTTGCTAAAGAGAAAAAAATCTACAGCAAAACCTGAGAGGTGAATCGACAATGATTGATGATCATGATGAAGAGAAAAGGAACAGGAATTTTCAACAAATATTTTATAACACACACACACACACACACACACACACACACACACACACACACACACACACACACACAATGTTGTACAGTAATTCAGGCTCACAGTCAGTTTTCTTTCACTTGTGCATCTGAAACAAGCAAATCACAGAATAAGCAAAATGCCTGTAACACTAACTACAAAACACTAATAATTACATAACATTTTTACAGTTCATTTTATGAATATTTACAAAAACAACTAACAATAAGCAAATGTAAAAACTATTATAGCATGCATACCAGCAATATATGGTAATGTTAATGAAAATTCTGCTCTGTGTGTACAAATGCTAAAACATTTTTTTTTTAATTTCTCTATGACATATAACATTACATATGAAGTTAATGCAGAAATGGAGGTAGTTAGGTAAGCACACTAGTTATGTTAAGGAAATTGAGAAAAGCATGGTAGACTTTCAACCCAACTTGAACCTTGATCACCTGTAAACATTCGGAGCAAGACAGGTTGCCAGATTTGGATTTTCAAGTGCATCATGATAGTTGTTGCTAAATGAGAAGAGGGATTTCCAAATGATGGGTATAAAATAAGGACTATTGGCACTGTAGTTTGAAGAGATAGCTATTTCAATGCTCTATAAAAATGTAGAGCCCATTTGCTGACAAACGGAGCAATTCTGTGGGTAGTCTTCCAAACAGGCACTATTCTTCCAACATGCCAAGGAAAAACTTAGGTCTTCCAAGGGTAATGGCCCTTTTATACTCTTTATGAAATGTCTGGCTGTATTTCTGCCTTAAAAGGAAGTATGCATTGCATACTTCTTATTAATGCAGAATAGCTCCAGAAATATTTAGTCCAGCAATTTTTTTATTTGCCTGGTATCTTGGTTTTAAAGATTACGGACATAATGAAAGAACAATCCTATCCCATCCCAACCTACCTAAAAGAACATGGTGCCATGCTTTCAAAAGCTGGAAGCTGTTGCAAGGAGATCAGAATTAAATAAGTTCATTCTGCAACTTAATGATTAACACATTTCTACTCATAAAAAGTGCTAGTTTTGTACATATTGGTAACTGTTTTGATGCTATTTGTTTTAAGCATATGTTTTACAGCATTTAGTAGTTTGTCCAGATATGAGTCACTATGGGCCAGGCTGGGGCCATGCAAGATCTTGTTTCCCACTTGGCCTAAGCACAGACAATAATTCTGGATTGTAACGTCACACAAAGGGTCCTACTTTTCTTAGCATTCACTGTATCATTGGCTTTCCTAGGCTTGTGTTTCTTAATGTTTATGTCAGTGATTTCTTCATAGATTTTGTTTTACAGGACCAAATTTGTCTTCAGCAAGGTAAGTAGTGCTTGTAACACTATTGTGTTCATAGTTTTTTTTATCAAGTATCACTTAAAAAATTCAAATTAAAACTCTATCATAATTTCGAGACAGCATGTGGTTCCACTGGTTTCCAGTCCTTGCAAATGTTTGGCTTTCTAAACTTTCATGTCCTCTTACTCATATTTTACAAAGCAGTAAACATTTTAAGATCATCAGTAACTTTCATAATATTTGCACCCTTAAGGTAATAAACACCAGCAAACAAAGTGTGCATATTTATGTGCAATTCATTAATGACATATCATTAAATGGCCAATCACTTACCCGAAAGTTCTTGGTCACTTTTTCCCTTACACTTCAAGCATGTCAATTATCATCATGTAATGTAGTTGGCCTTCAAAGGTTGAAAAACTCCTTGCCTATGAGATTCTTTCTTCCGGTCATGAAACATCATATCTTTTTTCATTTTTATTTTTTTTAATTTACTCAGTGGACAAAAAACGTAGGTTTCATCATGCCGTTTGAGACGTAAACATAGCTCGTCATCTCCATAAAAACCACACAAATACACACACCATACAACTCATTCATACATTCAGTTAAAACCACTATGTGCATAATTACATTATTTACATTCCCAGGCAGTTAAACCTTTGCCAACTGTGACTAAAAAAGTGCTCCATCCACTTCAAACACCGTACTAACCCTACTGCAAGTGCCAACCTCATTCAGCCCATCACTCACAATCCTTTAGCGCTTTCAACAGTACTTCTGTCGTCATCAGGAGGCCAATGTGTCTCTCTACCCACCACAGCTCAAGTGAGCAAAGTCATTGAAGGTTCCGGCTTCAGTCGCAATCTCAGCATCTTTGTGTCTCTGGCGCCATCTATTGTCAGTGCTGCTCTCTTTTCTTTTTTCTCTCTTAACTGTTGTTCAATTTTTATTAAGGCCTTCCATTGTTCGTTTAAAGTAATTAAACAAGATTTAAGTGAATATCATATGGCTAGTATGGATGTTCGTGCCCTGTTTCCTAGCACACCAGTACCTCAGGTAATTGATATAATTGTTGAAAAATTATATCTGTTGCAAACAATGAATCTAGTACAAATTGAGGAATTAAAAGAAATTTTATTGTACATATATGAAAATAACATTTTTATGTTTAATAAAAATGTGTACAAACAAATTATGGTGGACCTATGGGGTCACCATTGTCAGTCAACCTTATTTGCTGAAATTATAATGAGTGACATAGAAACAAAAATAATAAGTAAACTAGAAGATTTACCACTGATATACTGCAGGCATGTTGATGACATTTTTCTGTTGTCCAAGCTAAAAAATGATGAACTTGAAGACTTGTCAAAAAGGTATAATGATATTTATCCATCTATTGAATTGACAGTGGAACAAGAACATAATACATTGGCATTTTTGGATATTATGATAATCAAAACAAATGATAATATGCAATACAGAGTGCATAGAAAATCATCATATATTCCTGTATTAATACCTTTTCAGTCATCGCACCCATTAACACATAAAAGAAATAATGTTAAAACACTAATTAAAAGAAGTTTAACACACTCATCAATAGAACAATATAAAAAAGAAGAAATTGAATATATTGAAAAAATTGCACATGATTCTGGTTATCTTAAACAGGTATTAAAGAAATGGATTTATGAAGTAACTCAAGCAAATAATAAGGGCAGTAATGATAAAAAAAAAAACTTTTAAAATATGTAGGAGCAATCCCTTATGTTGAAGGTGTTTCTGCTGAAATTAATAAGGTTTGTAGCAAATATGACATACAAGTAGGAAATCAAGTACATACTATAAAAAATTTAGTAATAAAAAATGAAAAAAACAGCCAATTGGACAGAGCAGGTGTATATGGAATTCCTATAGACCAGCAACCACCTTTGTCATATATTGGCAGCACCAAGAACAAATTAAAGTATAGATTGAACCAGCATATAAGTAATTGGAATAAAAAAGAAGCTAAGACTGCATTAACCCAATATTGTCTGGAAAATCACCAATATCCGAAGTTTGAAGATATTAAAATTATTAAGAGCTGTAAAAACAAAAGGCAGTTGAGAATTGCAGAATCAGTATTAATTGAAAAAAACAGACCGAGATTGAGTAACATTAATAAGCCAAGCAACTTAAACGAACAATGGAAGGCCTTAATAAAAATTGAACAACAGTTAAGAGGGAAAAAAGAAAAGAGAGCAGCACTGACAATAGATGGCGCCAGAGACACAAAGATGCTGAGATTGCGACTGAAGCCGAAACCTTCAATGACTTTGCTCACTTGAGCTGTGGTGGGCAGAGAGACACATTGGCTTCCTGATGACGACAGAAGTACTGTTGAAAGCGCTAGAGGATTGTGCATGACAGGCTGAATGAGGTTGGCACTTGCAGTAGGGTTAGTATGGTGTTTGAAGCAGATGGAGCACTTTTTTAGTCACAGTTGACAAAGGTTTAACTGCCTGGGAATGTAAATAATGTAATTATGTACATAGTGGTTTTAACTGAATGTATGAATGAGTTGTATGGTGGGTGTATTTGTGTGGTTTTTATGGAGATGACGAGCTATGTTTACGTCTCAGACGGCATGATGAAACCTACGTTTTTTGTCCAGTGAATAAAATAAAAATAAAAAAAGATACGATGTTTCATGACCGGAAGAACGAATCTCATAGGCAAGGAGTTTTTCAACCTTTGAAGGCCAACTACATTACATGATGATAATTGACGTGCTTGAAGTGTAAGGAAAAAAAGTGACCAAGAACTTTCGGGTAAGTGATTGGTCATTTAATGATATGTCATCAGTAACTTTGTTAAGACATTTGAATAATGAGCTGTTTCTTTTTATATACTTATACTATGCATACATGCATTGAAAGTACTTGTTTCCTCTTACTTTTAGATGGGAAAGAAGGGTTCTGTACCAGGGTGTAAATCTAAGTATAATGCAGATATAACTTATACACCAGTATTATTTTCCCCAAAGGATGAACAGAAACATGCCTTGTGGATTTAGAAACTTAACCTTGCAGATTTTAGCTCCAGCATCACTGCTGTAATATATGTAAATCACTTCAGTGAAAATTGTGTCATAAGAGAAGGCAAAGTAACTCAAAGTGATGATACTTTACTTGTGGTTCTTAGGAAGCTTGGACTTACAACAGTAGATGCATGTCCAACAATTTTTCTCATCCAAAAATTATAACTCTGCCTGTGATGAGGCAAAAGATAATGACACTGAAGATGACAAAAGTATTAACTTACAGCTAAATGTTTTAACAGAACAAGTTAAACTAACTACCTCAACACACGTGCGTGCGTGAGAGAGAGAGAGAGAGAGAGAGGTACACTACAGATCTTGTACTGTGCACTTCTACAATTTATTTTTGCCATCCTGCATCATACACACTGATATGAAACAGTGCTATACTTACACTAGCACATCTTATGTACTTGAAAAAACTAGGTACTGCCCTAAACCATAAAGGTGCAATTAATATTAATAGCTTATTTGAAAAAGAAAGTAGATATTGAAAATCATGATTAGATTGTTAATCTCCTAATAGACGAAATATACGTTACACCAGGGTTCAAAAATCATATTGCCCAACATGCCTAGGGCATGTTAACATTCTGCCCAGGCACGTAAAAGAGTTAGCTCCACACAGGATAAAAAGTTTTTAAAAAAAAGATGTATTTTTTTTATTACCCAGTTAATTGTTTTACTATTCAGAGGACCCCCTCCCTTTGCCTAGTTTAATAAAATTAACGTGGTGTGTTTTGAGAGGTTAAAGGTCAAAATAGACAACTTTGAAAACTAAATTTCCCATAATATGATTGCATGATATCTCAAACAAACACTATGATCCTTACATTGTGTTATCTTACCAAGTTGGATATACTGTCCAATAAAAGCACTAGAGAATACTGGAGAAGAAACAACACAAATAAAATGCAACACCGTTTGCAAAATTCAGATAATGACATTAAACACAAAAGCACGGCATGAAACTTCTCTTCCGTAGAGAAGCAATGGCTGCAACAATGCTGGACTGAAAAGATCCTTTTCATGACACCACAAAACCTATGCTTAGGCCCGGTGGGAACAAAGTGACTGAGGTGATCTCACATGGCCCCGGTCAGGCCTGATTAGTCGAATTTATAGCTTTTAAAAAATTCTTTTTTTTTTTAAATTTAAGTTCTCTAAAATGTGTTTTGACTTAACCTTTTACCTGCCGATATTCCCGTTTGGAAACATGAACTTTTCAATTAAAATAAAAAAAAAATCGGAAGGAAGGAAGCATTCAGTAATTAAACTTTTCTTTAAATTGCTGAATATCCTCTATATTTTTTAGCTATTTTTATTTTGTCTTCCACTTAAAATTACATAGTCCTCCTAAACAAGAAAACCGACAGCGCCCTCCTCCTCACTCACACAGTTTGCAAGGGGTGGGGAGGGAAATTTGTCAGACATAAGTTATGTCAGTAGAAAAATCCTCAACTACAAAACATCGTGCAAGGACAAAAAGACAGGAATGGATAAAATTCCAGGACATGTAACAGAATTTTAGGACATTTCCAGGACAAAATGGAATTCCAGGATGTGTATGAACCATGGATTCGACATATACATATCTATATCAAAGTTGATATTCACGTGTATCAATATTAAATCATCGATATACACAAGCACATCGATATACGCAACACAAATTACGTTTTTTTTTTTTTTAAATAGTAGCCTTACAATTAAAATAGTTCAAGTTTTTCTGAAAATAGTTGTTTTGGCTGTTTTTTGTGAAAAATAGTAGCCATAGTCGCCTGTCATCAAAAATAGTAGCAATAGTTGCCTATTTAGTCGCCACTGGCAGCCCTGCGTGTGATTTGATGTGGATCCAAGTGGATGAGATGGTTCAAACAATCCTCATCAAAGTGAGATGAACGACCTGAGCGTGGAAAGTCATTGAGGTCAAAATTTCCACATCGGAACTGCTCAAACCATTTGCGGGCTGTCCTCGGAGCAATAGCACCCACCCCATACACAGCACAAATTTGTCAAGTAGCCTCGGCGGCTGTGGATCCCTTGTTAAACTCGTAGAGGAGCATATGTCGGAAATGTTCATTCCTCTCTACTTGACACTCCATATTTCAGGACCTGAAAACCAAAAAACCACTAGCCACAATCACACAACGCAATATGATTTAGATACACGATATTACTGGCTACATTTTGATATACAACTGGCCATCTGCACCGTCACTAATGACCTGAGAAACACTCATGAAATAAAACAGCATGAACTTATGCATCAACCCAATATATATATATACACTGAATGGCCACTTTATTATGACCACCTGACAGTTTTAAGCAAATGAGCTATGGCTGCACGCTGTTGCCGCCAGAGGGCGAGGCTAGTATAAAAAGGGAAAGCTTAGTGCTTGTGACAGTAGTAGAAGTTATTATATTTGCACTTTTAAAGTATTAAACCCCTGCAAAGTGCGCATAGTTTACGTGCAATTCATAAATGATATACCATTAAAAGTCACCAATCACTTACCCTAAAGATCATGGTAATTTCCATCTACAACACACTTCAAGCACGTCAATTATCGTAATGTTGTTGGCCTTCAAAGGTTTACAGACATCTTGCTTACGATTCCTTCTTCCGGGGATGAAACTTCGTATTTTTTTTTTTATTTGCTAGACAAACAACGCTGGTTTTTTTTAGCCATATGAGATGTAACCATAGCTCGTCAATTCCATAAAAACCACACAAGCATACTACTCATTCATACATTCAATTAAAAAACTATGTACATATTTACACCACATTACATTCACAGGTGGTTAAACCTTTGTCAACTGTGGTGTAAATATGTACATAGTTTTTTAATTGAATGTATGAATGAGTAGTATGCTTGTGTGGTTTTTATGGAATTGATGAGCTATGGTTACATCTCATATGGCTAAAAAAACCAGCGTTGTTTGTCTAGCAAATAATAAAAAAAAAAATTCGAGGTTTCATCCCCGGAAGAAGGAATCGTAAGCAAGACGTCTGTAAACCTTTGAAGGCCAATAACATTACGATAATTGGCGTGCTTGAAGTGTGTTGTAGATGGAAATTACCATGATCTTTAGGGTAAGTGATTGGTGACTTTTAATGGTATATCAGTAGTAGAAGTGATTTTTGGATGACGAGATGGGTAAAAAATGCGATTTAATGGACTTTCAACGTGGGATGATTGTAGGAGCTCGGAGCCATGGAGCGAGTACCACCGAAACCGCCGCATTCGTGAAACGTTCCAGAGCAGCTGTTGTTAAAGTGTTTAAAGACTGGACTGTCAGCCAAAAAAACTGGGTCTCTATGTGCAACGTGTGGTAGTCATCGACTAGTGACTGCTCGGGTGGAACGGAGAGTGTCCAGACTGTTAACAGACAACAGAAGAGCAACAGTGCAGCAAATTACAAACCATCTTAATCAAGGATCCCCTCAAATGATCTCTGCACACACTGTTCGCCGTACAATGCATCGGATGGGATATGGCAGCCGAAGGCCTGTTCGAACACCTTTGCTGTCTGTAGTTAACAAGAGAAAACGTCTCCAGTTTGCACAGGAGCACAAGGATTGGACAGTCGATAATTGGAATAAAATTATGTGGTCCGATGAATCATGTTTTCAGTTGCACCATGCCGATGGCCGAGTGAGAATTTGGCGGAAACAGCACGAAAGCATGGACCCCAAATACATTACTATAGCCCTTCAAGCTGGTGAAAGCAACGTTACGGTTTGGGGAATGTTTTCCTGGCAGCTTGGGCAGCAGATATCAAGTGAGAGGTCACATTGATGAAGAAATTAATCGGTGCATAAAACTTGGATGGAGAGCTTCTGGAAGAAACAGTACCATTTTTAAGAGCAGTATGCCATTATGTCTTAAAGGAAAGTGTTTAATCAATGCATCCTGCCAGTGCTTACGCATGGAGCAGAGACATGGACCTTAACTAAAAAAGATGTACAAAGAATACAGACAACTCAAAGAAGCATGGAGATATGCATGCTTGGTGTAACCAGGAAAGATAAGAAGAGTAACTTGTGGATAAGGAAAATGACAGGAGTGGACGATATCATGACCAGAGTGAAATCACTGAAATGGCAATGGGCTGGATATGTTGCCACAAGAACGGACCACCGGTGGACAACCAAAATTTTAGACTGGATGTCAAGGGACAGAAAAAGACCCAGAAGACGACCCCATGGGAAATGGATGGATGGAATTCGAAACTATGCTGGAGTGACATGGAGGAGACTGGCTCAAGATAGACAATTGTGGAAGAAACTTGGGAGACCTTCATCCAGCAGTGGATTGATAATGGTTGATGATGATGATAGATCGACCCACCAATCTTTATATGAATATCTGTGGTTTTTGTATATCTTGTGTACAAGTTGACCCTCTGTTTTTTATGTGGATATCTGATTTTTTTTTTTTTTTTTTTGTACATATTGTGTATAAATCGACCTTCCTATCACGTTTTTTTCCCGCAGGCGTATTTAAAGCTTGAAACTTTTTTTTTATTGTTTAAGAGCAGGAAGTCACATGGTCACCATGTTTTGAGAACACCCTATTATACTCCGAGCAAACTTAACCTGGTTACGGATTGAAGGTTATGGATAATTTTTATTCCATAGTTAAAGGGTATGCCGTAAAAAATAAAATGCTAAGTTCAAAAGGTTTTTTTAACTTAGCATTATTTTTTTTTCAAGCATAGTCAAATATAGTGATTCTTGCCATAATGTCACGAAGCCATCACACGGCAAGCATTGTTGGCTGGCCGACAAGCAAGCTGAAATGTCGCGTAGATCATTCTTTATGATCATGTGACTTGGCTTGCCGTGAGATGGCGTTTTCAGCACACAACGTCTGTTAACTTTCAGAAAAACCTTAACCGAGTCTTGAAGTAATGTAAACTGTCAGAAGTAGACTCGGTTCCACGTTGTTGTTGTTTTTTCTTGTTAACTTGATTAGTTGTGGTGTGACATGAATCGCTGTAGCTATGGAGCCTGCTTCAGTGACTTCCAGTTCCAGTGGTGCAAAAAAATAAATGAAAAATTCGCAGGAGTACAAGGAATGTTATTCGTTGGAATTTCCATGTTTACAGCAGTCGCGTGTTTCTGTGAATCATGTGTTTTGTAGCGTGTGTAATTGCAATTTTTCGGTGGCTCGTGGCGGACGGGACGATTGCCAGAGGCAAGTAATTTAGAAAAAACATGAACAATATGGTTTATTAAAAGAAAAGAATAATTCTGTATCCAGTTACTCCATAAAAAGTGATGAGACCTCAGTTATTGAAGCTGAAAGTTATTTTGCTCAATTTTTAATCAAACATAAGTTGCCAATTTCTGCCACTGATCATGTTATTACAAGTGTATTTCCGGCGATTTTTTTTTTTTTTTTTCTGTTTATCCGATGACTGCTGGTACCATCAATTTTAGTTGGCATCTCTGGATTAAAATGTTGCTAAAACTGTAGCAGTGCACTCCGGGAAACAGGCATGCTACCCTGCAAATGCTAATGCAGGAACTTGACTTAACTATGAAGAAATTATAGGCACCATACATGTGGACTACTGATGACTTTCTTCAAATGTTGGCATCTCTGAATAGTATAGATTCCCAGAAGATCAAGTAGATTTGAAAGCTTCCATGTAAAACATAACTTTTACATAACTTAAGTATGTTTGTTTATTTATTTTCTTCACATCCTTCAGAATCGGTATTAATCTGTCCACTGTAAAATCTGGGCCATTTCTGCGACCTGTAAATTTGTTTTCACTGCAAAATGAACAATGCAGTACTGATTTTTTATATTTCAGTTCATTTAAAATGTGTGGGCAAGCATGTTTTCTTTTGTTTAAAGCAAAATTATGTTCAAAAATGCTACTATGTGCTTGCTGTGCAGAGAAAAGGCTTTACAGGGAATGAAAGATGGAAAGCTGAAATTCTGATTTTGAACTTTATTGTTTTTAAAACAAGTGGAGCAATTTGGGATATTTTTGTCTGTTGATATGACGCAGTTTCTAACACGGGCTTAAAAATAATTATTTTCAATTTAAATTTTGCTTTAATAAAAAATTGTTTACTCAGTATCTCACCTTTCCATACCTTAAATTTCAGCAAACCACACACACACACAAAGCTTTTAATATTTAATTTTACTTGGAACATCTTCAAAATTTTAAGCATGAATGCTTTTTCATTACCACACACTTGTTCTCAGCTGATTTCATTTTTCCATCATTCACACGGGCTTAAAATGTGCGACGAGCTTTATATATATACACTGAGTGGCCACTTTATTATGACCACCCCCTCAGTACTTCGTTGGGCCACCTTTTGCCTTTAATACTGCATTGATTCTTCGTGGCATGGACTCCACGAGATGTTGATAGGTGGTTTGTGGAATCTGACACTATGCTTGATAAATAGCACTTTCAAGGAGTGTGAGATTGCAGTGTTGTGGATCCAGCTGTCTGATGGCTCGTTCAACTTCATCCCACAAATTCTCAATGGGGTTCAGATCTGGAGATTGTGGGGGCCACCTAAGCAAAGTAAACTCACCAGCATGTTCCTGAAAACAATCCTGTACAATACGAGCACTATGGCAGGACGTATTATCTTGTTGAATGTAGCCATTGCCATTGGGATAAACCATCCACATGACAGGATGCACTTGGTCCGCAATGATGTTTAGATATGATGTGCCAGTCAGACGTTGATCATCACAAATTAAAGTGGCCCAAAAAAATTCTATAAGCGGCCAAAAAAAAAAAAAAAAAAAAAATTGTTTGTGGTGTACGTAGTTTTCAAAAAAATAAATATTTTACTCAGATATGAATTAAATCTTGTTTTTTTTTTCATAATTATGTAAAGTCATAACGAATTATGCTTTTTATTGTGGAAGGACGTGCTTTGGTCTGTGCTTGTGTTATGTTTAAAATAATATTTCCAATTCACTAGGACATACACGTACTATATTGTACATTTTTGCTATCTACGTATTGTCAAAGCAGTAATTATGTACATACAGTACGTATACTCAGTTTTGCTGCGCGAGTCAGCACTTTTCTTTCAGAGCATAGTAAGGTCAGAGGTCAACCCCATTTCCTGTCTGAATGAAGAGAGGCATCATGGGTAAAGACAGCGGAGCAGCTCATATGTGCCAGAGTAGGATGTCGGGGTTTTGTTAGACTCAGGAAGGAAATAAGTTTGGTGGACAATTCGTGATGAAGATAGAGCGTGTGAAAGAGTGAGTTCAGAGATGCAAGAAAGAACAAGTTAAGGAAGGAAACTTGTATGAACAGCTGGGAGTAGGAGTTAGTTTGCCAGAGACAAAGACAGTGCAAGCAACTGTAATTATGTACACATATTTTTTTTTAAATATAATTTAGCCTCATAAAATGCCACCAAAGAGAACTTCGAGTTTGGAGAATGATGGAAATAAGAAGAAAAGCCGGAAATCTATCACACTAGAGACTAAACTAGAAGTTTCGCGTTGCATTGAAGCTGGTGAGAAAATTGTTCAAATTTGTAAGGCATTAGGACTTGCGAAATCTACTATTCAAACAATACATGATAACAAGGAAAAAATCAAAGCATATCACATCAGCTGCACCATTAAATGTCTCAAAATTAACTCGCCAAAGAAGCAGCCTTATGGAAAGAATGGAAAATTATTAGGCATATGGGTTGAAGACAACAACCAACGGAGGATGCCAATGAGCCAAATGACTATCCAAGAAAAGGTTAAAAGTATTTTCGAACATTTGAAGAGTGAGGATACTGTTGAAACTTTGGAAGAAACTTTCTTAGCAAGTAGAGGTTGGTTTGAAAAATTTAAAAAGTGACAATTTGCATAACATTAAAATGAAAGGTGGAGCAGCTAGTACCGATGCAGCTGCACCTCAAGAGTATCTCAACATTTTGAAAAGAATTATTGAAAGAGGTGGATACCTTCCTGAGCAAGTGTTCAATGTGGACGAGACCGGGCTCAATTGGAAGTGAATGCCTGAAAGAACCTTCATATCAAAAAATGAAAAAGCTGCATCTGGATATAAGGTGTCTAAAGAAAGAGTAACTTTGCTCCTTGGTGCTAATATGCTGCAGGGGATTTTAAACTGAAACCACTTTTGGTATATCCTTACAAAAATCCAAGGGCTTTTAAAGGGTTGAACAAGAAACAATTGCCCATCATTTGGAGATCCAACAAAAAAAAAAGCTTGGATGACCAAGATTCTGTTCCAAGATTGGTTTAAAGATCACTTTACTCTTGAAGTGAAAAAAATATTTGAAAGACAAAAATTTAAGCAAAAAGGTTTTGCTCTTATTGGATAATGCCCCGGGACATCCAGTTAATTCATACGAATTATCTGAAGATGTGGAGATTCAGTATCTTCCTAAAAACACGACAGCCCTAATCCAGCCAATGGATCAAGGTGCAATAGCTACTTTTAAGGCATATTACAGTCAAACCACGATTTAACAAACTTCAAGGGACCAACAGTCTTGTACGTAAAATCGTGGAATTCGTTAAATCGAGGAAGCCTTTCGAATGAAACATTCCAATTAAGCTAGTGTTAATAACAGAATATGTAAGCAGCTAAATTCTCTTTCTTTCAGTGAAATTTAAATTATGTATAGTACATTTTAATTACGAATTTATTATCAAAAATGTTATACGCACACATTTACTTTGCATATTAAATACATAATTTGTAGATATTAGACTTCAATATGTAGCATCAAATTTAAGCGTACTTCAAAATTGCGAGAAAAATATGATAGTTGATTTTTTTCCCCGAGCATTTAGCTTCTTAAATAATGATTTCAGTATCTTAAACTGCATGAAACAGAACAACAGTTAGTACTAATTAACTTGAAAAAACAGAATATGTGTTGATTACCTTTTTACACAGTAGAAAAGAAATGCTTTAGAGAAGATTGCTTGTGTTTTTTCTGAACTTATAAGCTTTATTAATTTCAGCTTCAATTTTATGAAGTGCATGAAAAACATCATCATTAATATCAAAGGGCATGAAGTACTTTTTAGCACATTCTATACTGTTACCAGCATCACTAAAGCAGCTAACTTTCAGTTCTGCTTCATCTTCTTCATCAGAATCTGATGCATTTAGTCCAATCTGTTCATCCAAAACATCAAGGGATTGCATTTGGGCTAACTTTTAACGTGAAAATGCTGGTTAACATATGCAGTTTTGTGGAATTACATAGAAATAAAATTACAGCAGTACAAATAAAAGATATAAAAAAAGTATTGATATTTATTGACAAGAATAACTATTTTGAATTCAATGGTATAATACATATATAGACAAACAACAGGTGCCCCTATGGGGTCTCCCATATCGGGTCTGCCCTCGGAGGTGATTTTACAACAGATTGAGAAATCCATAATGAATAATAACAGTGTTCCACAACCTGCAATCTGCAAATATTCATTGATGAATATAATAAATACTATGATACCATCAATGTAACAATGGAAATAGAAAAAGACAATTGCTTACCGTATCTGAACATTCTATTCCATAAAAAACAAGACAATACTATTGAATACCAGGTTTATAGGAAACCTAATTATGTACCTAATGTCATTCCAGCAAATTCATATCACCCTGCAGCATATAAATATGCAGCTTTTAGATCTTGCATTAATACAGCTTTGACACACATCTCTAATAAATATTTTTTTTGAATAGGGAGTTAAATTGGATTAGACAGGTGGCAGTCAATTTTGGATATGATATAAGAAGAATTATTTAATGACCTCATTAATATAAAACAAAATACAAAAAAGAATATATCAATATACTGAATGATAAAAAGCAAATAAAATACTGTGGTTCAGTGGCATAAAATTATGAAATAAATAATATATTAAAAGAGACGTGTGAAAAATTTGATTTCAGCTTTGGCGTCAGAACCAGGAGTATTGAAGATATATTGACTGGCAGTAAGGAAAAAGCGTCTATCCTGCATAAAGCTGGAGTGTATTCAATACCCATTGAAGACAGATATAATACAATCGTAAGTCAGTACATCGGAAGCACAAAAGCAATTTAAAAATTAGAATATCCGAGTATTTGAGCAATTGGTTTAGAAAACAAAGTAAAACTGCACTTATTGACTACTGCATGAAAAATGAATGTACACCAGTATAGGAGAACAAGAAATTAATTAATCAACAAAAGAATTTGAAAACTCTACAAATTGCGGAATCTGTTGTAATTATGAAGACCCATTCAGCTAACTGCAACTACAACACACTATATGAACTTCTGTATGCGTGGAAGAATTTAATACACACGAAGAAAATATTAACAGAGAAGCAAAAGAATAGACAGCAACAGAGACAGGAAGGTCAGAGTTGCACACCAGATGGCACCTGTCTAATTACGCAGTAATTACCCATGCGCGACATACGTCATGACGTCCAGGGGCAAAGAATATTGCTAATGAATACTTCAGTACCCGTTGAGAATGCCTAGGAGTAACTAGTGTGAAATGTGTCTGGAAACGCAGATGGAGGTGGGTTTCAGGGTGTGCAGTGTATAAAGGATATCGACAGCAGTTATGCTCAACATATTTTATCTCGTTCAACGTTTTAATTGATTCCATTGGTTTTTAGATTTCATCATAGTATTCAATATTTCAATTTTAAATTCTGGTTTTTAACATATCACTACGATTTTAACGTTCGTTGTAAAATTTGAGTTCAAAATTAAGCATGTCTGCATTGTGATCAGCATGTGTTCACAAACCCGTGGAATGAGGCCGTTCTGAATTTGGACCACAACAGATAAAAAAGAATATTACACAAAGCCATGAAATGAAGCCATTCTACACTTGGACCATGCAGATAACAAAGAATATTACACAAAATTATCGGCGCCATTTTGTTGACTTACGGCAGTGAACAATGGAACGAGTGCTAAGTAAGTAACAATCTTGCACCTTGCAGCAGAGTTATTGCATTGTATATATCATTACATAGCTGTGCATCACGGAGCTCATGACCATAACATTTGACGTGAGTAATAGAATATTTTGATGTGTTATATCAACTTTTATTTTAATATCTCAGCCACATATAAAGTATATTTTTCCATATACGGAAGATATACTCGAAGTTCGTAGTTTTGTTGTTTAAAAAAAAAATGTTCGCTAAATTGAGGAAATGTGTTCGTTAAATCAGGAAACGCCAAGCATTAATTTCAATGTGGTTCTGTCTAGACCATAAAAAATTTACGCAAAATCGCGGAATTCCTTAAATCGCAGTCCGTTAAATAGGAGTTTGACTGCACTTACGAACTTTTTGAAAACTTATCAACGAAATCAATGGTGAATGTTCGATTAAACAATTTTGGAAAAAATACATCAAAGATGCCGTGAACAACATTAGCAAATCATGGAAGGAGTTGAAATCAACCACAATGAACCATGCATGGAAAAACATATGGCCAGAATGCATAGTAAATAATCCTGAAGGTGATTGATTCTCTTTCCAAAATTCGACAAGACATATTGAATCTAGCAAATGAATTTTGTTTTGAGGATGTGGAAGAAGGTGATGTGCTCGATTTGCTAGATGCTGATGTACAACCGCTTTCAAATGAGGATCTGATTCAACTAGAAACAGACCGAGCAATTGATGACGAGCCAGAGCCAGCTGTCTCACAACAGTTAACCTCAAAGGATTTGTCGAAAGCGCTTTTTCATTTCGAACAAGGAATAAACAATCTACTTCAAACTGATCCCGAAGAAGAATGCAGTGCTAAAGTTTCTCGAGGCATTAACACAATCATTAACTGCTACAAAGAACTGCAAAAAGGAAGCAAAAAGCAAGGCAAAACAACAAACATTAGGCCACTTTTTTAAAACGGCCCTTCCACACCAGCGGATGGTGATGATATCGGCATAGTATCATGCGGTTCATCATGCTCATCTTCAGATTCTGATTAGAATTACATGATATGTACGTATATTTTCATTTATATGTTTTCCAGCCACAGAACTTGTTAGCACAGTGAGTGGAGAAAACAAAGCTAGATTATTAGATACTTATTCTGCCATATGATAATGCTGCAAACTCATTACTGAAATTGAGGAAACATTTCATTAGGTGAATGAAAGCAACTACAATACAGTCCACTTATAATGAGCCCATATTTAAGGAGTTGTACACATTTACAGAAAATAAATTCCAGGACTTTTCCAGGATTTCATCAAAAAATTCCAAGAGCTCAAAATTTTGCTAAAATCATAGTGCTCTGTTTTATATTTTGCAAATTGGGGTGAAATTTTACTATTCATTCTGAATTTTTATGAAGTCCTATGGGTTCCGCTGTTACAGAGTCTGTTACATCTTCAATAAAGTCAAAATCTCCCTGTATAAAAATTGCTATGTATTAAACTTACACGAAGCAATTTTGAACCCAGCACAATGATAATAACGCAAAACAATTTTTCCATGGCACTGAAGATTTGCTATTCCATAGTACCAAATAAAGGTAACTTGATCACGCTAGTTACGTTAAATGAAAACTTTTACAAAAAAGTTCGTAAGTTGGAAGCTTTCGACCTTATCTTAGGCCGTGATGAAGACCTAAGATAAGGTCGAAAGCTTCCAACTTACAAACTTTTTGTAGAAGTTTTCATTTAACGTAACTAGCATGATCAAGTTACCTTTATTTGTTAATATTGTTATGTGTTTTGCCCATCATCGTCATATTCCATAGTAGTCTATTCACACGCACACTGGCAGCAGGGAGACCACCAGATCAATCTTATTCGGTGATGAAAGTGCATACTAGAAAGAACAGCCATCTTAGACTTACGGGATGGTTTCCACCCACTATTGTGACTCCAACTGCACACAACCACTATACCATAAACCAAGGTCGCTGAAAATATGGCAATCAAACATCTTTCACTGCAGCGTCACGAGATGAAAGAGATAACATCAAGTCTCCAGACTCAATGGGAAGAAATGATGACATCATGAGCAGAAGACACAGGAAGTTAGAACACAGATGCAATTAATTCTAATATTTCAACCTTTTTTTTTTTTTTTTTTCATTGCAAGAAAAAATTCCAGACTATGCCAGGCCTGGAAAAAATAAAAAATAAAATCAAATTCCAGGATTCCAGGAGCCATGCAAACGCTATATTTAGTGAGATCTTAAATTTAATGAGCGAATCATGAACTTTTGGTTTGGTATTATGTTAATTGAAAGCTAATTTGATTGTTTTTAACAAACAAAATTTAATGAAGTCTCTGGATTTAACAAGGAGAGAAAAGCTAAGATGATCACTTTTAACAAGCAAAGTAAGAAAATTTAATGAAATTCCATATTTAATGAGGCAGAGAAAATCTGTTGAGCACTGTCTTTATTCATTTGTCTGGCAACATGGGAAAACACGGAAGTCCTCTTTTTCCTCAAATGAGTCCTGAATGGTATGGGCCCTATACAAGAGGCAGTAGGGAAGTAGTGCCCATTTGTGCATTGCACCTACACAGGTGAAAGAATCTATTCAGTTCAAAGTTAGCCAAGCGAAGTCCATATGCTACGTGAATTTAATTGTGTTAATAGTGTTTTTGGGGTTTCTGAACAATCCCGCAACATGTGAAGTGAGATCTGCAATTTGATTTCTTGAAGCCAAAAAAAAGAAAAAAGAATGCAACCATGTGAAATTCATCATCAAATCAAGGAAGCAGTGGCGGCTCGTGGTAAGCTGAGATGGGGGGGGGGGGGGGGGCTGCATCTCAATTTTGTAGATATCATGATACACTTCGAAAGCTAAGTTACTATGCCTGTGCTGATGCTGTCCGTTTAATAACAATAATAATAACAATAATATATATATATATATATATATACTGATTGAAAGTGCTTTTTTTTTACAAGAAAATAATTGTGGAATAACTTTTTTACGGGTCTTTTAGAGGTTATTTTTAATGAAAGTTGGTTGTCAAATTTTCGAACTAAAGCCTAGTTCGTCATCAGGACTATGTCACTGGAGTAGTTGCTGCCACTCAATTGGAAGAGACCATCCGCAATTATCGTTAATTGTGGTACTTCTTCTTCTTGCTATTTCGATCCCTTCTTCTAGTTTTCTCTTTACTAAGTTTGACTGGTGGGCGATTATTTTCACTGAGTCCCAATTTATGGAGTGTCCACTTGCTTGTACATGTCTGTCTAGCCCTGTTTTGTTCCCAATGTTCCTAATAGCTGCTTGGTGTTCTTTCATTCGGACCTTAATACTTCTCCCTGTTTCTCCTATATAGCTGAGTCCGCAGTTACAGTCGATGCAGTAAATTACTCCTTCTTGCAATTGGATGTCCAATTCTTTCTGCTTTAAAGCTGGCAGGAATTTCTTTATTTTGTTATTAAGATCTGGAGCTAGCCTGATATTATATTTTGCTCCGATCCTTTTCAGTTTCTCGAAAAGTCCCTTGTGGTACGTAATTTTGCTGGTGAATTTGAAGTTGGTTTTTTCCTGCTTCTTTTTTGGCACTTGTTTAAATATTTTCTCAACATATGGGGAGGGGTAATTGTTTTCTGCCAACATTTCCTTTAATTCTTCTTTGTGAAGATCTTTTTGAGAAGCTGAAGAGACCAGGATTTCAATTTTTTCCAAAAATTGTCTCGCTGTATTCGATTTAATATAATCAGGGTGGAATGAGCAGAAGTCTAACATCTTCCCTGTGTTGGTGGGTTTTCTAAAAAGCTGAGTGAATATTTTCCCTTCTCTTGAGGTCAAGGTTAAATCCAGGTAATTGATGCTATGGTCTTTTTCCTGTTCCAGGGTGTACTTCAAGGTATTCTCTAGTAAGTTAAATTCTTCCAGAATCTGAGAGGGTAGAGATTGGTCCACAGTATCTACTATAATTAGGACATCTTGAGAGAAGTATTACAATAAAATGGAAGCTGAATTGAGCAAGCCTTATTATGAAGAACTCAATGGTAATCCTATAGATCAAACTGTAAAAAATCTTAAGAAATTAATCAGCTCTTTAAGAAATAAAAAACAGCTTAATGAGCTCTTCAAAAACTTCTCCAAAATTCAGTCAAGAATTCCACAGATCTATGGTACGATAAAAGTTCACAAAGAAGGCCATCCAATAAGACCTATAATAGACACTAGAAATTCGCCACTCTCCAACATTAATTATTATTTGCTTGGTCACCTCAGAGATATTTTCCCTTCTCCTCCCTACCTACTAAAAAATTCCATGCAGCTAAAAAGAAAACTGGACAACTTGCCAGAATTAATTCATCCAGTAATGGCAAGCCTGGATATAGTCTCTATGTATACCAACATTAACCTGGACCTCCTACTGGAATTCATTGCAGATGACCTGGCAGAAAAAATAGTATTCCATAATCACAATAGAGAAATACTACTTGGCATATATGAACTGCTCCTATTTTCCTTCAAGAATAATTTCTTCCAGTTTGGAAAGAAATATTACAGGCAAACTTCAGGACTTGCAATGGGTTCTCCACTAGCACCTCTGCTAGCAAATTATTATATAAGTAAACTAGAGGCAAAAATCCTTATACAACCCTCCTTGTTTGCTCTCTATGTAAGGTACATGGATGATGTCCTAATTATAGTAGATACTGTGGACCAATCTCTACCCTCTCAGATTCTGGAAGAATTTAACTTACTAGAGAATACCTTGAAGTACACCCTGGAACAGGAAAAAGACCATAGCATCAATTACCTGGATTTAACCTTGACCTCAAGAGAAGGGAAAATATTCACTCAGCTTTTTAGAAAACCCACCAACACAGGGAAGATGTTAGACTTCTGCTCATTCCACCCTGATTATATTAAATCGAATACAGCGAGACAATTTTTGGAAAAAATTGAAATCCTGGTCTCTTCAGCTTCTCAAAAAGATCTTCACAAAGAAGAATTAAAGGAAATGTTGGCAGAAAACAATTACCCCTCCCCATATGTTGAGAAAATATTTAAACAAGTGCCAAAAAAGAAGCAGGAAAAAACCAACTTCAAATTCACCAGCAAAATTACGTACCACAAGGGACTTTTCGAGAAACTGAAAAGGATCGGAGCAAAATATAATATCAGGCTAGCTCCAGATCTTAATAACAAAATAAAGAAATTCCTGCCAGCTTTAAAGCAGAAAGAATTGGACATCCAATTGCAAGAAGGAGTAATTTACTGCATCGACTGCAACTGCGGACTCGGCTATATAGGAGAAACAGGGAGAAGTATTAAGGTCCGAATGAAAGAACACCAAGCAGCTATTAGGAACATTGGGAACAAAACAGGGCTAGACAGACATGTACAAGCAAGTGGACACTCCATAAATTGGGACTCAGTGAAAATAATCGCCCACCAGTCAAACTTAGTAAAGAGAAAACTAGAAGAAGGGATCGAAATAGCAAGAAGAAGAAGTACCACAATTAACGATAATTGCGGATGGTCTCTTCCAATTGAGTGGCAGCAACTACTCCAGTGACATAGTCCTGATGACGAACTAGGCTTTAGTTCGAAAATTTGACAACCAACTTTCATTAAAAATAACCTCTAAAAGACCCGTAAAAAAGTTATTCCACAATCACTATGAATAGAGGTGCCATAAATGCATTTACAACTAAGAAAATAATATTTAGATTTTATATTTAGCATATGATATGGAAAATGTAAAAGTACCGATACCTAAATTAGGCAACAGATATTAAGCGATGGCCACATTGCCACATTTATGAAGAAAATAATCGACCTATTAAACTTCGTCAAATGCATTATTTCTTAAAAAGAAACTGATTAATCAGTGCATCCTTCCAGTTCTTACGCATGGAGCACAGGCATGGACTTCAACTAAAATAGACATACAGACGTTGCAGACAACTGAAAGCAGCATGTAGAGATGCATGTTTGATGTTACCTGGAAAGATACAAATAGGAACTCGTGGATCGGGAAAATAACAAGAGTGGAAGACATTGTCAAAATTCCTGAAATTGCAATGGGATGGACATATTGCTAGAAGAAAGAACCACCGACGGAGAGTTGAAATATTGAACTGGATAGCAAGGGAAAAACGATACCCAGAAGATGACAAAAGGGAGATGGGTACATGAAATTCGAAAGCATGAAAGAAACTGACTCAAGGCAGACTGTTGTGGAAGTAGAAACTTGGAGACTTTCATCCAGCAGTGGATTGATAGTGGTTGCAAATTATATATACATGCATATATTGTATGTAAATATATATATATATAAGGACAAAAAAAATAAAAAAATATAATGCGTGTGCCAGTGGTAGCGGAGACACACTCAAGGTCATGTACGCGTTCTCAAGTGTCTCACTGTGACCCCTAGAAATATGAGAATAAATATTTTTTCTTCTGATACACTCCCTTTGGAACTTCAACTTGATACCAACCACTGCAACTTGGACGGCGATGAAAAACATTTTGTGGAATTTTGAAGGGTCTGCCAGAATTTCGCGATGAGTTGTTATTGCGATACTCACACACCGGCATTCTCTTTAATAAAAACGGGTTGCAAACATATTCAGTCCAGTTTTAATTCTGAAGTCATCATGATAACAATTTAGTGTAGAAAAATTTGTTTTCCAAAATTTACCAACTTCGTAAATTTTCTAACCAATGATATCTGATTAAATGTTCGTTTCAAAGTAATTAAGTACACTACCTTAATTGAAATAATTGAAATGCGCAGCTGATTTTTGGGAGGGAGGGGGGATGCAGCAGAAAAATAAAATGTATCCAGTGGAGTGACTTCAATGATTTTTGGTGAATACAAATCTACGTGAGTTTAAAAGCGGAAATTTCGCTGTGCTTGATAAGTGAAGAAATCAATTTTGTGCAAGTATTTTGCTGCAGAAATTAGTATCTCTCTCTCTCTTTTTTTTTTTTTCCAATTTATCCAATACTGAACTCTATTTTTAATCACAATTTGTTCACATGCCCATTTTGACCAAAAGAGAAAATATAAGTAAAACTTTTTTGCAAAAGTCCCGGCAACTGAGTATTTGTTATTAGATGGGAGCAACATTGTTGTTAGAATTATTACGTTGAATAAAAGCAGGAACAAACCAAAAATTGGAAGAAAAAAACAACAATCCCAGGTTGAGAAATACATTCAAACGTTCTTTATTTAATACTTTATTTCAACATTCGTCATTATTTTTAATTTATTCCCCTATTTTATGTCTTATTCGGAAGCCCAAGAACCGTATTAATCAACAAAGCACACAGGCCCGGCGATGCATTCTCACCCAACGGGAGACTGCATTCGCGAGCAACCCTGCTAGCGAGAGCTGCCATGAATGCAGTCCCCAGGGAAGTTTTATTCAAAGGAAACGAACTGATGTGGGAATAGGCAGAGTTTCCCACATGAGTTGGTTTCAATAGCCGTCAGGGCTGCAATAAGCGCAGTCCGTAACGTTCTTCCCACTCCCACTGGTGTTATGCAGGGAAAACTTCCAGTTGAGTTCAGAAAACTGCAGTCGTGGCATTATGCTGGGAAAATTTACAGCGGTGTTCACAAAACTTCTCTCCCTTGGTACGGCATGAAAAAAAAACTGCTTTGGGTAGGGGGGCTACAGCCCCACAGCCCCATAGCAGGAGCCGCCCCTGCAAGGAAGTTTATGGTGATGATGTTATGGATGAATCACCAGTGCAGCAATGGTATCGAAAGTTTAATGCGAGGAGACAGAATGTCCTTGATGAGGAACGAACTGGGGACCTATCTGTCATTACGGATTATGTTCCACATTGTGTCAAATTCATCAAACAGGATTCGTGTCACACACTTGAAGAAATTGGTGTCACACACTTGATGAAATCCATGAAAATTTACCACACGTTCGTTGCACCATAATCCAAGAAGTTGTCACCAATCATCTTGGGTACAGAAAAATTTGTGTAAGGTGGGTTCCATACACATGTTCATTGACCAACACAAAACAAACTGTATGGGTGCTGTGTTGTCTTTTTTGGATTGGTATTCAAGGGAAGGAGATGAATTTCTGACATACATCACGACAGAGGACGAAACTTGGGTTTCCTACGCTACGTCTGAGAACAAATGTCAATAGATGGAATGGCATCATCTTCGTTCACCAACCAAAGAAGTTTAAGCAGACAATCTCAACTCAGAAAGTCATGGCATCTGTCTTCTGGGACTGAAAAGGTCCCTTCCTCGTTGAGTTCATGCCCCAAGGAGCCACAATTTAAATGCTGACGCATATTGTGCAACACTGAAGTGATTGCAGAGGGCCATTCAGAACCACAGGAAAGGCTTGCTGTCTAGCAGTATGAATCTCGTCCATGACAACACCTGGCCCCACATCGTCAAGAAAACAAACCAATTTCTTGAAAGTTTCAAATGGGAAGTTTTGGACCATCCACCCTACAGCCTGGACATGCCCTCTAGTGACTTTTACCTTCTCCTGAAATGCTGAAGGACTTTTGGGGAGGAAAACACTTTACAAGCGAGAACTCTGAAAACAGCTGTCAAAACGTATTTGACTGGACTGGCAGCAGAAGTGTATGACAATGGAATACAAAAATTTATCACATGGTACAATATGTACCTAAATGTCCAGTGTGATTATGTGGAAAAATTGCCTGAGATACATAGATGTCAAATAAAAAGTTTTGTTATGAAATCTTTATTGGTTATTTTTTTATTCTGAAATGGGTACTACTTCCCAACTGCCCCTCGTAACACTGTGCATCACTCTGTTGGAACACCCATCTAGGTCTGGGACCACTGTCAGCATAAACAGATGAACCTGGGCTGCAATGATGAACAGGTATGTGGTGGCGTTCAGGTTGCCATTTACCGCTATCAGGGTACCAAGAGTGTCCCAGGAAAATATCCCCCAGGGCATTACACTCTGGCCACTTGCCTATATTCACGGGGGTCATGGAGTCTTGTACCATCTTTTCCACAGCTGTTCACCTTACCCTTCACCCACTCGATGCATTAGCGAATGCAATTCATCAGAGAAGGCAACTTTCTTCCAATGTTACACAATCCACTGCCAATATTCTCTGGCAAACTCCAGTCACTGTTGTTAATGAAATGCTGTGATCATGCACTTAACTGTAGACTCATACTATAAGGGGATCATTGCACTGTATCTGTGGATGCACTACTCCCCTGTACTTCCTGGTTGCAAAACATGGTCAGTTGTACCAAAGTAGAACACCTATTGTTCCAGGCAATAGAGTCAAGCTGCCATACTCCCTGACCATTAAGCAGCTATGGTTGTCTAACATACACCTGCCAGTTACACATCACACCTCTTTCCTTCCACTCTCGGTACATTTTCCTGTTTTTCATATACTGCCACGCTTTGCTCTGTATCTGATGACCATGCACTTTTCTTGGATCAAACCTTGTCCTTTATCTATTACAGCCATTATTTCTGCACCAACTGATACTGCACAAACTATAGACAATGTTTCATATGCTTTTGACCTTCAGAAATGCAAACCACAGTACCAGATCCAAATGTCAGATGGGGGGGGGTGTCATGATTTGCTGTTGCTATGTGAATTCTCATACTCATAGGCTAAAAAATTACATTTTCTGGCACATCCCAACTACCAAGTTTGTGGTTGGTTGAATTTAGTGGTGCAATGACCTCTGCAGGCCAAAGAGTGCCAAGCACCACAATTACTAGAAACTTGAAAGAAAAATGTAATATAAAAATACAACTAAATGGCATGGACAAAATACAGAGTGTAAAAGGTTAACACAAAAATGATATACTAAAGAAACTGGGACAGCTATACAGTGTAAAAAAAAAAGAGTCAGCACAGAACACAAATCACAATGATCATTTAAAAGGTGACTCCGGATTGCCAAGTCATATTGTATTATAGTCAAAAAGAAAATGAGTATGTTTATGAAAATAAAAACCACACACAAAATATGAATAAGTCATAGATGAACTACACAACCCACACATAAGGGCAGTGCGTGTCACCACATAGCAAGCAGAACTATGACTAAGCTATGTCAAATGCAGAGGTATAAGAACAACCTCCTTTCTACATAAGGGAGACTGACGAAGAAAAAGAAAAAGCTGACCTTTTTAATCATGTGAAAAATCAGAGCATGCGGTAAAAGAGTGTAAATATAATGCAGCATGAGCAAGATGGAATTGTTCACTGTAATTTATTTATGGAAATATAAAACTGGAACACATCACTATATACTCATAATAGGAAATTACTGAATTCACAACAAAATTAAATGGTTTTAAAAGACACTGCTTCAAACATTTTTTTTCTTCTTGTTTCAGCTCATGTTTCCTCTTGTGAGCAAACCCTGTTTCCTTCTCAGCAAGTTCCATAGCCATATTTGTCTTTCATTGACTCTACAGCTGCACAAGACCCTCAGCTAATTTTTTTCTTTCTGCTGATATCCTTCCATTCACATTTCTTGATTGTTGCTTTCCTTTTCTTTATGCCCTCAGATTTTGGCAAAGGTGGAACTAACAGCTTCTCCCAAATAACCCATTTTGAAGACTTACCAGTGTTTTGAGTTAGAACTTTAATGTTTTAAGTTTACCCATTTTGCTGAAGACTGAACGACAGACCTACCCTGTGTTTTAAGTCTGTAGTTCGCAGTTTGTATATATGATAAGGTTTTGATAATCATTCTTCTTGACTTTACGACAATAATTTCATCTATCATGCTGACAGAACTTTCAGCCTGCAGACATGAATGAATGATACAAAAGCTTACACTGTTTTAGATAAATCGTGAAACTGAGAAGATGAATACTTTTGAACACCAATGCATCAATTTTTACAAATTTTCTAACTTCATCACTTCCATTTTTAAAAACTTTCTCCTCCCTTATCAAGCTGAAATGCAAACATTTATGGGGGGGATAACATTTAAGAACACAGGTAGTGGGAGCATTGCACGTGGCGGGGGGGGGGTTACAGGAGAAATTGTCACTCAGTCCAAAATCCGGTTTTGAACTTTTTTTCTTTTTTTAAGATGAAATGCAAATATTTATGGAATAACATGATATTTAACAACAATACTGTGCAGAAGGAACATTGTGAGAAACAGAATTTAATATTATGCACGGAAATTTTCGCTCTGCCTAACTTCCATTTTCGAAAATTGATGCCTACATTTTCACGCTGAAAGACAAACATTTATGCAATAAAAAAATATTGAACAACAATACAGTAGTGCCTCATTTTAAGTGGGGGTTACGTTCTGACGAGACCGCATAAAGCCGAAACTGTGTGTATTCAAAACCAATAATAAAACTACATACAATAAATCACTTCACACACTTTTTGTTATTACATATGAACGGTATTATTTGCTATTACAGTATGATGTATATTTTACAAAGAACAATGTATATGTACTTCTGCAACGGTTACAGTTAAAATATGAGATAGCATGAAGCAAATCCTTATGCATACCTACCTAATCGTTGCCTTCACTACGTAACAGCAATGCAGGGTCATCAATGCTGAGGGTCCAAAGCCGATGCATTAGGTGCAGTAATTTGGGGACTCTGGGCGGGGCAATGGGGAGCCAGTAGAAGGAGGTTTTTTTTTCGGAAAAACATCGTTATCGGCAACTGTTGCTGCTGCATCTTCAGACTTGAGCACAGACTTCATTGTAAAAAGTAGCACTTGAGAAAAGTGACTTTTTTGGAGAAAAGTGAGCAATTTTTTTTTAGTGACTAAATAGTGACTGCTCAAAAATTGAAAACCAGACTAAACCATTTGAAATGATAGAACACACACACACACACACACACACACACACACACACACACACACACACATGGATAGAACATATAATTTGCACTTTGAATGGATTTACTTTATTCCTTGCTCAACAGTGAACAATTCACTTTATATTTTGTGATATAACATATGTTAATCAATGTGATTATCTATTGTAAAAAAAACAACAACAATATATTGGATGGGCAGGCAATTCCTTTCAATATTTTTTCATACACCACTGTTTGTGAAAATTGCAACACCAAGAAGGAACCGTGCGATTCGGATGAAATTTATACCAAACATTACTGATATGACTGTACATAAGTGATTTAATTTTCAGAACAATACAACAATTTTTACCTACAAAAATCAGTATCTTGTGAAGACTCTGTGAGCTGCAATAAGAGCTTCGAGACGGGTTGGCATTGAATCGAAAAGGCGTTGGATGGTGTCCTGGGTAATTGTTGGCCTGGCAGCCTGTATATGCATCCACAGATCATTGGTACTGACCGCTGTAGGACTTTGATGGGCCAGCTGCCAAGTGACCATATCCCAGACATGTTCAATAGGTGACATGTCTGGTGAACGTGCAGGCCAGGGAAGAAGTGGTATCTGCTGTGCTGCGAAGAGGGCTAGAACATTCCTGGCAACATGAGGTCGGGCATTGTCCTGCTGGAATATAGCGCCAGGAGTGCCATGAAGGAAGGGTATGAATTCTGCCTGTACAACTTCCCTGATGTAGCGGCCGCTGTTGATATTGCCCTCAAGTCGTAACAGCCGAGATAGCGAATGGTACCCAATGGCACCCCACACCATCACACTTGGCGTTCGGCCTGTATGATGCTCGACAATGCATACTGGAAGAAGGTGCTCACCATAATACCGTCTAATACGTATGGGGGCCATCATGGTAGTCCAAGTTGAATCGGGATTCATCCGAAAACATGACACGTTGTCAATCAGCATGCCATTGTCTGCATTGAAAACCCCGTTGCAGCCCGAGGCGTCCATGGTTCAGGGTCAAAGAAATCTGCCGCAAAGAGATGCATGCGTGCAACCAGTATTCTGAAAAGGTTGTTCGATACGAGCGGTATCAGTCCACGAAAGAATTTTTTCAATTCAGGGTTTGAAAAAACCCAGCCTACTTGGGTTTTTTCGGGATTTATCACGCTTTTTTGGGTTTTATTGGGCTTTTTCGGGCTTTTTCGAGTACTGTTGTAAAAAAAAAAAAAAAAAAGAAGCGACAATTAAGGAGTAAATTCTGTCTTAAAAGCAGAAAAGAGCAAAAGGAATCTCTCTTGATAAAACAGTGGATAATTTTTTTTAAGCTGCTAACATACCATTCAATGCAGCAGAATTGGATCACTTTAAAATTACGACTGAAACACTGAGACCTGGACATCAACAACCCTCAGCAAAAGCCATTGGTGGAAAACTGTTTGATACTGCAGCAGAAGAAACTGAGTCTCAGCTTTCAGAAAAATAAAATTAGGCAGTTTGACTCTCACCATAGATGGTTGGTGCAGTGTGAAGAATGAGCCAGTCCAAGCTATTAGTGTCCATACCGGAACAGAAAGTTTTTTGCTGTATGCTGATGATACTAGATCAGAAAAGAAAACAGCAAAATATTGTGCTTCTAAATTAGAGGCGGCCATAAAGAAGTGCAAAGAAAAATTTGGAAAACCTGTTTTTGCTGTTGTAACTGAAAGCAAAAACAAAATGATAAAAATGCAGAAACATTTTAATGAAAGATATCCAACTCTCATAACATATGGATGCTCAGCACATTTGTTGAATTTGTTAGAAAAAGATGTTTCCCCAAAGACTTTTTTAAAGCAGATTGCGGCGGTGCAAAAACATTTTCGTAACGTAGGCCTACATCAACCACATGGATGGTTCAAAGAAAAGCCTGGCTTAATGCCACAACAACCTAACAAAACAACGTTCAACTTTCATCCTGATTGTGTTAAAACATTTGTGGCCAATTATCACAAATACAGAGAAATATCTTAAGAGCATATTGAGGAATTTGATCAATCTATTTAAAAAATCTTGGATAAAATGGGCATTTACAGTGAAGCTAACAATCTGGAAAAGCAGTTATCCATTGTTGCTAGCACACACTGGACACACTTCAGAGAGACAACGTCTGTTTCAGTTGCTATTGAAATATGGCTGGATTTGCTACAAGAAGAAATCCTGCAGCCCTACCATGTAGATTTTAAAAAAGGTTTGAACAAGCAATTCTGGCACCACATTTTCTAGCAGACCTCATGGATCCAAAATACAGAGGTCAGAAACTTAACCAAGAACAGGAGAGTATTGCAGAAGAGTGGATATCCAAATTTCCCTCTGATTACACAGTCAAATAATATGACCACCCCCGGAATCACTGTGTATTCATCCAGACGTGTCACAGAGTGCACGTGACAAAGTGAACCACACAAAGATATAAACAGCTGGCCAGGACAGATGAGCCATAGTGTGTAACGTGAGCACAATGAGCAGATGTAGTGATTTTATGGATGTTAAAAAAAAGAATGATCATTGTTTATCACACCAAGGGTGAAAGCGTCTCAGAAACAGCAGACTTTAGGGACTGTTTGTGAGGTGCTGTAGTAAGGGTGTACCAAAAATGGACCGCCGGCACACCAAGTACCTCCTGACATCATAACTGTGGAGCCTCAAAGGCCATCAACCCCAGAAGAAAATGCCACCTCCGTCAACTTGTAAAGGGCAATCTACATGCAAATGAACGCTGGGTACTCAGGTACGTGTCCCAGATAACAGTAGAGCAAACAGTGTTACGCATGGGTCTTTAGAGTCGACGCTGCGTCAAAGCACCCATGTTAACCCAGGGCCATTGGCGACGATGTCTGCAGTTCGCATGGGACTACCATCATTGGACAGTGAAAACAGGTTTCCTTCACCGACGAATCGAGATTTCTACTTCACAGAAGTGACGGGCGGTGGTGGATATGGCATCAAACACACGAGAACCAACACCCGGACACGCTTGTTGGGCAAGTTCAGGCCAGCGGCGGCAGTGTGCATGTCTGGAGGATGTTTTCCTTGTATGCCGCTGGTACCACTGGATGGGTCCCTGAATGCCAATGGCTACCTGTCCGTTCTTGCAGACCACATGCATCCCTTCACATTGGACGTTTACCCTAGTGGTGATGGTATCTAAAGAACAATGCACCCTGTCACATCGCTAAGGCGGTGCACGACAGGTTCCAGGAATACGACAGCGATGTCTCCGTTTTCCCTTGGTCGGCGAAATCGCCCAACCTCAATCCCCTAGAGCACTCATGGGACTATTTAGATCGACAAGTTCGCCATGCCGACCCACAACCACGTCATCTCCAGGACCTCCATGCTCTGCTGCAGTCCGAATGGGTACATGTGCCTCGGGTAACCTTCCAGGGCCTCAACGATTCAATACCACAACATTTCAGCGCTGTCATCCCGTTATTAGGTAGGTGGTCATATTATTCTGATACGACCGTGTATTTGCTTGGTGTAATGGCTTCCAAAATTAATGACACCGACTGCTGCCTAACATTAATGATGAAAGAAAGTGTCATCAGCCAGTTTTCTTCTGTAAAATGATGGCAAGTCATGGCAAAAAGTCTGAAAAGGGTTCAAATTCAAAATTGCCTGCAGGATTTTGTAACTTTTCTGTCTGCCTCCATTGAGAGAAATTTCTCTGTGTTTCAACTATTTGGAATCAGTTACAAAATAGGCTTGGGATAGAGAAAGCCACAAAACATGTTCAGTTTTTAGATCAAAATTTCCTGTAGATTGGTAGTTTTGTTTCTGGCTAAAACCCCTGAGAATACATAAATTATTTAAATGTGGCTGTTTTACTGAAGAACTCGGAGGTTTGAAAATTGTGTGGGTCACGAAACTGTGAAAATTATACATAAATTATTTAAATGTGGCTGTTTTACTGAAGAACTCGGAGGTTTGAAAATTGTGTGGGTCACGAAACTGTGAAAATTATACATAAATTATTTAAATGTGGCTGTTTTACTGAAGAACTCGGAGGTTTGAAAATTGTGTGGGTCACGAAACTGTGAAAATTATACATAAATTATTTAAATGTGGCTGTTTTACTGAAGAACTCTGAGGTTTGAAAATTGTGTGGGTCACGAAACTGTGAAAATTATACATAAATTATTTAAATGTGGCTGTTTTACTGAAGAACTCGGAGGTTTGAAAATTGTGTGGGTCACGAAACTGTGAAAATTATACATAAATTATTTAAATGTGGCTGTTTTACTGAAGAACTCGGAGGTTTGAAAATTGTGTGGGTCACGAAACTGTGAAAATTATACATAAATTATTTAAATGTGGCTGTTTTACTGAAGAACTCGGAGGTTTGAAAATTGTGTGGGTCACGAAACTGTGAAAATTATACACAAATTATTTAAATGTGGCTGTTTTACTGAAGAACTCGGAGGTTTGAAAATTGTGTGGGTCACGAAACTGTGAAAATTATACACAAATTATTTAAATGTGGCTGTTTTACTGAAGAACTCGGAGGTTTGAAAATTGTGTGGGTCACGAAACTGTGAAAATTATACATAAATTATTTAAATGTGGCTGTTTTACTGAAAAACTCGGAGGTTTGAAAATTGTGTGGATCACGAAACTGTGAAAATTATACATAAATTATTTAAATGTGGCTGTTTTACTGAAAAACTCGGAGGTTTGAAAATTGTGTGGGTCACGAAACTGTGAAAATTATACATAAATTATTTAAATGTGGCTGTTTTACTGAAGAACTCGGAGGTTTGAAAATTGTGTGGGTCACGAAACTGTGAAAATTATACATAAATTATTTAAATGTGGCTGTTTTACTGAAGAACTCGGAGGTTTGAAAATTGTGTGGGTCACAAAACTGTGAAAATTATACATAAATTATTTAAATGTGGCTGTTTTACTGAAAAACTCGGAGGTTTGAAAATTGTGTGGGTCACGAAACTTTGAAAATTTCCGACTGCATTTGAACTTCTAGTAAAACACACAAAGCAAAAATACTTTACTATTTCTACCATTGTTGTATTTTTAGGCAATCTTTGTAAATAGTCAAAAACCATTGCAGTTTACAAACCATACACAAATAATATCTCAGGCAAATTTTATTTAAAGATAATACTTTAGTTAGAAGCTAAGTATGTCATATTCTGTTTCTCTGTTATTATTTTTTTATACAGTGTGAATAGATAATGTTGGTCTATTCTATAGTTATTCTTTATATGTGGAAAGCTATTTATATGCAACCATTTATTTATTCTCAGGATTATTGTTTAATTTTCTTATTTCAGATCAGTTGCTTTGTCAGCTGATCTGAAAGGATTGTTTTGTGTTGCTAAATAATAAAATCCATCAACTATCACCTTTGAGAAGGCAAGAAAGAGAATCTAGTCATTATTCCTATTGTTATTAAATGCAAAAGAAAATATTTTATTGGGTGCTGATTAAATTTGGAAGATTGTAGAAGAAAAAAACAGAATCTAATTCTGAAAAAACACAGGTGGGTTTTTTCAACTGGGCCCACCCTGGCGAACCCTGTTTCAATTGAGTTTTCAGGAGAGCTGATTTTGCTGAAAACACAACAGGTGCAGAAATTAACTCTTATGTCCCCTTAGTGGCCAAACCATTCTTTATCAAATATTAGAAATTATATGCAAAGCATTTCCCATCAGGAGCTGTATCCAGTGCAGAAAGAATTTTTCAAATCGGAGTTTCAGAAGCCGAGATATTGGGGGAAATGCAATTTACCTTTACGCCCCCTAGCTGAAAGTCTATGCATTACATGAAAATTTAGAAATTATATGAGAAACATTTTACACTGGAAACGCTATCTAACAAAGTAGGAATTTTTCAAATCCGACTCTTAGAAGAGGAGATATTGACAAAAATAATATACACATCTACGCCCCTTGTGGAGAAACCATGCATTATTTTAAGAAACTTTTCTCAAATGTTTATCAACATGAGCGGTATCGGTCCACGAAAGAATTTTTTTCAGTCGAGCTTTTAGAAGCTCAGTTTTTTCTGCAAATACCTAGGAAACTTAAATTAACTGCTACGCCACCTGGTGAACAAACCATATTTTATAACAAAATATAAATTACAGTCAAAACATTCCCCACCAGGAGCTCTATTCGGTGCAGGAAGAATTTTTCAAATCGAAGTTTCAGAAGCAGAGATATAGGGGAAAGCACAATTTACCTTTACTCCCCCTAGTGGAAAGTCAATGAATTACTTGAAAATTTTTGAAATTATATGGAAAACATGTCGCGCCGGAAATTCTATCCAACAAAAGAGGAATTTCTCAAATCAGACATCAGACCATCAGAAGTAGAGATTTTGACAAAAATAAGATATACATCTATGCCCCATGGTGGAGAAACCATGGAATATTTTTAGAAGAAAATATTCTGAAAAGGGATATTTATCAACGTGAGTAGTATCGATCCACAAAATAATTTTTTCAATCGAGATATTAGAAGCTCTGATTTTGCTGCAAATGCATCAGAAGCAGAAATTAACACTTACGCCCCATGGTTGCCAAACCATTTCCTACCAAAAATTAGAAATTATACGCAAAATATTTCCCATCAGGGGCTGTATTCGCTGCAGAAAGAATTTTTCAAATCAGAGTTTTAGAAGCAGAGATATTCGGGGGGGGGGGGGGGTGGTTACTTATACGCCCCTAGCAGAGAATCGATGCGTAACTTGAAAAAGTGATTATACCTAAAATAGTCTTCGACATGAATGGAATTGAAAAGTAAATGAATTTTTTCAATCGGCCGTTTAGAAGCAAATATATGGAATAAAATGTATTTTGAATTTGGTATCATCTGCATTTACGCCCTTTAACAGAAAAATTGTGGTTGGTGAAAGGAAAAAAAACAAAAAAAAAAAACGAAATAAAGGATCATCATTCGCACATTTCATGCTTCCCAATGCAAAAAGAATTTTTCAAATCGGGCAATTAGTTGCAGAGATATAGTGTCCACAGACGGACGGACAAACCGATAACATAAGCACGATCATTTTTACAAAAGACGTGTTAATAAATGCACACACAAAATGCCTAGCTACCACTCAAAACTAGAGCATGAAAAGACTGCCGGCTTTCTTCCTTCCTTGGCTCCCAGCAACAGCAGAAATTTCTGCTTGCTTTAGTTTTCCCTATGGCAGGACTGGATAAAAAAAATTAAGACAACTATTTTCCCGAATTCTTCACGTAACTGGCTGAAATTTGTATATATATCATAATTGGCTAGCAGATGATGACCCTAAAAATTTCAAGTGAATTGGTAAAAAAGTTTTTAAATGAGCCTTAAAATGCTGATTACGAACTCTGGGCATGCCATATGATAAAGAGCAAATAAAAAAAAATATGGCTCGTTTAAAAAGTTTTTAATTGATTTACGTGAAATTTGGAGGGCTCATTCCTATTAGCGATTTATGGCGTTGATCAAAATTTCAGATATTTTCATGAAAAACCCACGGAGATAAACTTCTGTATTTTTTATTCCACTTGCAATCAAAATGTGAAGGGACTTTCCCCTGCAATCCATGGGAGAACCTGCTGGCTGCTGTCAGGGCTTTACAGAGGAAGGGCTAGTCCGTCTCTTTGAGAGACTGAATGCCGACCCGTGTCTGGAAGGGAGGGTGGAAAATGGGTAGGTCACTTGTTTCTACGTCATCGCGCAGGCCTGCTCCCCGAGTTCGTTTGTCAACCTGCCTACAGGATCCAATTTTCCTGTTATTGGTTTCGTACGCCCACGTCTTTTCTCGGTTTATAGTATTTATTTCACGTTGTGTTTTATTTAAGTTGTACACTGAGTGTTGATTTTTATATACGTTTTTTTAACGAAATGTCGTCATGTGCGGTTGCAACTTGCCGAAATACACATGTAAACACGAAATGACAGGACATTGTCTTTCACGTCTTCCCACGGAATGATCACGTTCTAGCGAAAGAATGGCTGAATAGATGCTGACGATTGGACACAGTGAACGTGAAATATGCCAGGATCTGCAGCGAACACTTTCATACAAGTGATTACAAAGATGGCATGCAGAATTGCCTTTGAGGAAAATATTGAAATTTTCAGCTACTCCCACTATTAATATGCCATCTACTCTAACTTCAGCAGAAGAAACTCCGCGAAGCTGTCGACAAGCAAAAAGGAAAGTTCTTCAAGTTGCATTAGAACGATTGTGAGAATTGAGCCCTAAAAAGATTTGCCTGCATACTGAAATCCAAGAGGATAATGACCTCACTGTTTTTGATAAGAACAACAGAGATGTTGAAATAACACATTGCGAAATCTGCTCAAAAATGGAAATTTGTAATGACGTTAAGTTGAAAAAAATTTCCTCCCTCGAAGAGCTTCTCAAAAATGTAAACAGAGAAAAAAAGAAATTTTAGGACTTGCGTTCAGCGATCCAAGAGACGGGTGACTTCAAGAAGATCTCTTTTATCTGAAATCAAACAACTGAGAAAAAAATAAGCATGTTGCAAAAAAAATTAAAGAATTTGGAGAGATTGAAATGTCTTAACAATGTTTTTACTAAAACCCAAATGGATGCTCTTAGTGAGAAGAAACAGAGGCTAAAGTGGACACCAGAAGATATTTCAAGATGCATTGTGATTCGAGCCCTTTCTGTCAAATCCTCTGATTTTTGGAGAGACACAATTGGTATTCCATTGCCTAGCACTACAACTTTGAAACGATGGTGCGCAAAATTCACATGCAATCCTGGGCTCCAAAATGATGTCCTTATGCTAATAGAAAAATGTTGTGTGAATTTATCCAGTCAGGAAAAAAACTGCGTTCTAAGTTTTGATGAGATGCATATTGATTCGAAGTTGTGCTATGATACTAGAATGGACCAGATTCTTGGTCCTTTCAAAAAAGTTCAGTTCGTGCTCATCAGGGGTTTGATTTCACAATGGAAATAGCCTATATTTTTTGATTTCGATCTTTCCATGAAAAAAGATGTTCTTTTCGACGTAATCAGGAACATTCAAACAACAGGCATCGAAGTTAAAGCAATCGTGTCCAATTTAGGAGGATGTGGAACTTTGTGGAAAGAGCTTGGTATTTCTCTAAATAATTTTTCATTCCCAAATCCAGCCATGGAAACGGCAAAAATATGGGTGTTTGCAGATTTACCCCATTATTTGAAATTGCCAAGGAATCACTTCCTGGACAAAGGATTAGTTCTTGGAGATGGGAGCATTTTAACAATTGATCTCATTAAAGATGTTTTAAACAACGATTCGGGGAAATCAAAATATGTCATAAACTTAAGCCAAATCACCTCACAGTAAAAGGAAATTACCGACAGAAAGTGGCTCCGGCTAAGATATTATTTTCAGCAACTACTGCTAAAGCTATTTTGCATTTTACTGGAAATAAAGTTGCGTCAATTTTTTTGAACTAATCGATAGTTTATTTGATGTAATGAATAGTAGCAAGCCGTATCCTTCATCTAGTAAGCCTTTGAAAGCAGCATTTGGCATAGAAACCTGTTATTTGGAAAGACAACTTTCTGTTTTAAACAGAGCCAAAAATGCCATCAGTGGCTTAAGAGTCAGGGGAAAATCTTGCCTTTTGCCTTTCCAAAAAGGAATGATTATTTCCATAAACTCGCTTTTGGGCTTGTACGACGACTTAAAAACAGTCAGTGTTAAATATATATTGACAGCATGATTAACGCAGGATGTTTTAGAAAGTCTGTTCAGTCAGATACGAGGTCTCGTTCGATTTAATGATCATCCACCACCGACGGAGTTTATGAACAGATTAAAACAGTTGCTCCTAGCAAACAAATTGCCAAAACTTTCAGAAAAAGTTAATACGACTGAATCCCAAGCAGAAACTCCTAAGAGCCTGGGTGTTTATTTAACATCTGAACTGTTGGAAAATGCTTTCAGAAATGAAGAAGTAGAGGATCTGGTGCCAATGACTTCGACCGAAAACAGCTGTGAGGATATGAACTTTGAATTTTTTAAGACGCATCTCCAATGGCTTGGGAGATTGACTTGAATGAGCAGTCAAGAGAACTCTCTATTTCTGAGCAGGAAGCCATGGCCTACATAGCTGGATACATAGCGTATCATGTTCGCGATAAAGATCCTTCTTTAGGAACTATTTCTAAAAACTGCCCCGATACTAATTCTGTTCAAGGTAATTGAGTAAATCTAATATCTGTTGGCAGTTTGACAGTACCATCATGTTCTTGGAATAATACTGTGAAACAGTTCGAACAGATTTTCTGCGCAGTTCATGGCAGCACGTTTAGAAAAAGAAAAGGTGTTATTCGGGAACTCATAAATGAGCTAGAAAAACGTTTCCCATCTGTCAACAAAGATGCTATTCGTCTGTTTTGCAGAATCTGAACATTTATTCGAATTCATTTTCTGAACAGAAATTCACTATTAGTGCCACGCAGGAAAGCTCTGCAGAAAATGAAAAAAATGATTGACTCAAACGCAGTGAAAAAAATGTAATTTTTTTTTCCTGTTTGTGCAATGAAGAAAAAAGTTTCACATTTGGTGCAATGAAGAAAACAGTTTCCAGTTCGTGCAATAAGGAACATATCTTCACTTCATGAAGTAAATTTTGTTCACCCCTTTTTAAATGCAGTGAACTTCAGAAATCATGATGGATATAAAATGTAAGTAAATAATTTTGATTTTATACATTAACAGAGTGTTTGAACTACTTTTGCAGAGTTTGAATAACTCAGTAGCTTTCCGTGTCTTACAGGTTTTAAACAACTAATGTTTGTGAAAGGGAAAAAGTTTTTAAACCACTAATTCTAGGGAATTACTAAATTACTAAAAAAAAAAAAAAAAAAAAAAAAAGGAAAGATACACTGAGTTTTCGACATCAGAAAAATAGAATTAGTATGTCAAGCAAAATACTTTTTAAAAAATGCATGCATGACAGAAATTGTTCGTTTAAATTTATCGCATTTATACTATTACATCAATGTTTTCCGATTTTAAGACTCAAAATCTAACTTTTATTTTCGAAAAAGGAAGAGTCTAATATTTTAGTGAGCATTGCAATAGATGACACATTGTATTCTGTTAAATACGGTAATAACATTAACTGAAGGTGCCTTTCCTATGGTGGTCCGTTAGAGCACAGCTCCTCGTGGCTCTTGGCTTCCGAAGAGCCAGTGCAGCTACGTCATCAACTTCGCCTGCGTGTTTCAGGGGTGAAGAGCTAAGGACCAGCCCTTATCTCCCAAGCCCTGGGCTGCTGTGCAGTGTGTACGTTTCTGCCTCTTGCTGCTACTGTGAGTCGCGTTTACAACTCGTGACCCCACCCATGTGTTCGACAGGGATGGGCATCTCTGCATCGCACTAGATGTAGTGTGAGCAATCCTATCCAGTTTGTTTAACAAAACAATTTATTTTTGTTTCAGAATTCCTTTTTTTATCTGACAAAAAATCCCTTAGATATAAAAAACAACACAAAACTAGCTAAATTGAAAAAAATTATGGGCACACTTAAGAAAAAGGTGAGAATAGTGACAAAATTTTAAAAAAGGTGACAAAAAGTGACAAATGTAAAAAAAGGTGACAAATAGTGAGAAAAGTGACTTGCACCGAGGTCTGCATCTTTAGCTGCTGAAAAATCTCATTATACAGCATTAAAAATATGCAATACTTTGGTTTATTTTAAGGCTACATTCCATATCATACTTAGAAATTAAATCTTTCAAGTGCTTTGCTGCTTGGAAAATTTCGGCAAGCTTGTGAAGATTACTGCTGGCAGTTTCATCTTGTTCATTGGCGGCGGCGTCATCATCTTCATTCAAGAAAGTTTTCACAAGTTCTTCTAAATCATCATTTTAAAAACAGTTCTTGATGTCCATCAATCAAATCTGTTATTTCTTCCTCTAGAATATCGACAAAGCCTTCATCCGCAATCTGCTTGGCCATCTGTGTAATATGTTTTGCTTCCTCATTGATGGTAAGAAAACCTTTAAAATCATTGACACAATCACACCACAGGGGCCACCAGCATACATTGATTGATTCTGGCTTGATTGCATCCACTGCTTCTTTAACATAAACGCTTCACTCCACGATGCTAAAAGACTTTCAGCACGCTATCACATGTACATTAAGATCGTCATTCATAACGCTACGTATTCGAGAGAACATAAGCCGTGCATACGTTGCTTTCAGCAAACGAATAACGCCTTGGTCGAGAGGTTGAAGTATGGCGGTGGTATTGGGAGTAGGAAGATGACCTCAACGTCTGGATGTGCAACTTTAAGTTCTACAGGATGACCAGGTGCATTATCTACGGTTAGTAACACTTTAAACGAAATTCCTTTTCCTTCAGGTAACTTGTTACTTCTGGAATGAAACACTTATGAAACCTTTCTAGAAATAACGTTGCTGTGACCCAGGAAATTTTATTGGACTGCCAAAACACGGAAATATTATTTCTGTTTTTACCTTTTAGAGCACAAGGATTAGCTGATTTGTGTTAGCATAGCCGGCTTAATTAAGTGTCCAGCTGTATTCCCACAGAGCAGAACTGTAACCCTGTTTTTTGATGACTTGAAGCCAGGTGCCTGTTTTTATGTTTTCGAAATGTATGTCATATGTTCAAGGTTGGGCATTTTTCTCCAAAATAATGCAGTCTCATCTGCATTGAAGACTTGTTCTGGAAGAAAGTTGCTTTCTTTTGTAATCTTCTTGAAGGTTTCCACGAAAACTTTTGCTGCTTTCTCATCAGCAGATGCAGCTTCACCCGTCATTTGCACGTTTTTGAGGTTAAGCCATCTTTCGAAGCTGTCAAGCCAACCTCTGCTGGCTTTAAAGCCCATTTCTGTAGAACCAAAAGTTTCTGTCTCTTCAACACGAGGCGTAAAATGAGCATAGAGGCTGAGAGCTTTTTCTCTTAACACATTTCCATCAATCAGCACATTTCCGATTCATATCTTCGAGTCACAAGTTCAATGCTGATTCTGTCTTGACTAAAGTTTTGTCTTGCACATGGCTTGTCACTTTCGACGTTATGGGAGCACTGGATGCAATTGTTTCGCGAATAACTTTCTCCTGAACTTTAATGCCGTGGATGCTTGACTTGTTACAACTGTATCTGCGGGCCACATCTGCCAGAGATGTACCTTTTCGCAACAAATTTAAAATGTCTACTTTTTCATGCAGTGTTAACACACAGCTCTGTTTCTTTTGCATTGCATCAGGTGAAGCAGCTGTCTTACGTTTCGGGGTCATGTTCTCTTTTCTGAAAGTCACTGAACGTCAGTTGTTGGACAGAATGAAACTGCTAAAAAGGCCTAAACCTAGACCAAGGTATTCATGTTTAATGCCTAAGTAAAACCGCAAAATACTAACTGGACTTCGTACCTAAACCTTATGAATATGAGCACAATCGAATAAAAACTGTTTAAAAGGCTTAGGCCAAGGTATTCATATTTAATGCCTAAGTAAAAGCGTAATAATAGTAACTTGACTTGTTGTCTAAACCTTATGAATATGAACACGATGGAATAAAAACTATTAAAAAGACCTAGGCCTAGGGTCTATTTATTAATATTTAATGCCTAAGTAAAAACACAATAATACGAACTTGACATGGTGTCTAAACCTTATAAAAATGAACATGATGGAATAAAAACTGTTAAAAAGGCCTAGGCCTAGGCATTAATATTTAATGCCTAAGTAAAAGCGCAATAATACTAACTTGACTTGGTGCCTAAACCTTATGAATATGAGCACGACGGGAGAAAAACTGTTAAAAAAGTCCAGGCCTGTTTATTAATATTTTATGCTTAAGTAAAAGAGCAGCATTATTAGTTTGATTTATTAAGTACATGTTACGAATATATTGTATCATGCTCAGATTCATAAGGTTTAGATGCATAGACTAGTATTATTGCCCTTTTACTAATGCATTAAATATTAATCCCTAGGCCTTTGCGCACATCTGAAACCAAGAAACTGCAATTTTTATACAGCCCCTAAAGTGGGTGTTTGCACTTGTCCGTTTGGCCAACTGTTTAGTAGTCAGTTGTCTTAAACTCTATTTCAGTGAATTCGTTTCATTTTTTTTTTTAAGGTCACCTTTTGGTAAATTGCTCGTTTGATAAATTTGCTTTCGATGAATTCGCATTTGACGAATTCGTTTTCAATGAATTTGTTTTTGATGAATTCGCCTGCTCTCCTGACTGGAAAGGGAGAAGTCTGGTCGCAAACAGCAATGAGAGGCGCCGTCCATCCTGTAAACACAAGGGAAGGTTTGTTGTTAGAACGTACTGTTGCTCTCCTAATTTAGTTGCAAAAACTGAACCATCTTCTGTATTATCAGAGCGCTAGATTACTTCAGTGAAGCTTACGTTTCTTATATACACTGCTGGCTACCCAAAATGCCATACCTAGAAGGAAGCATCCGATTGGCCTGAAATTCGTAGCATGCGTCGCTCGCAAAAGGACATGCAAACAATTAGCATTGCAGGGCATATGCAAATCATGTGCACCCCGCACGCCACTGAGAAGCACTATAAGAAGGGTGCACAGAAGGCGGGGTGTAAGTAGTGGAAGTGTGTTGTGCTGCCGGACCTGTGCGTGGGAAGCTTCCCGATGCCTCGTCGCAGAATACGGCAATCATTCCATCACGTTTCGGAGTTTGACAGAGGACTAATAGTGGCTTATCGCGACAGCGGTTTATCGTACCGAGACATCGCCGCCCGTGTGGGACGACATCCAGTCACAGTGAGGCGGCGAGTATGGATTCGGTTGGTGCAGGAGGGACGGACGGACCGACGCGAGCAATTGCCGCAGCCACGGCACACCACTGAACGAGAGGGCCGGCATGTTGTGCTGCGGGCATTGACGGCTCGCACCACTACATCACGAACATTAGCGCAGGAATTAGGGTGTGTTGCACAACAACCTGTGTCAGCACATACCATTCGATGTCGTCTGCAGGAGCGGGGACATGTCACAGGGCGCCCATTGCTCCAATTACCATTGACGTTACACCACCGGCGAGTGCAGCGGCAGTGGGCCATTGAACGCCACACCTGGACTACGGAATGCCACGACATTGTCTTCTCCGACGAATCCCGTTTCTGCTTGCAACACCACGATGGTTGGATCCGCGCGTGTCTGTACCGCGGCGAGAGACTGTATGACGCCTGCATTATGCATCGCCATACCGGTCCGTCGCCTGGCATTATGGTTTGGGGCGCAATTGGATATGACACCCGCACCCTCTGGTATGCATCGCCGGTTCACTCAACAGTGTTCGATGGGCGACATCTGGTCGCTGATCGGCAACCGAGTGGCCCGGCAAGCACCACCTGCGGCTACGCCTGATAAACTATGGCGACGTGTAGAAGCAGCCTGGACTGACATACCCCAAGCCCACATCCAAAGCCTCTTTCATTCGATGCCGTGGCGTGTAGTGGCCGTTATTGCCAGCCATGGGGGCCACACTAACTATTGATGTCTGCGTGTTCTGCAAGTCGCACGGGCCTGTAAGCTCAATTGTTTCATCTTTGTATCTGTTGTCATGTGTCCAGTAAATCTGGCTTTGCTATCTCGTGTCCTTCTTGGTGTTGCATTTTGGGTGGCCAGTAGTGTATTTCTTACGCCGTTTTTCAAGCTCCAATTCACTTTCGTAGCTCCATTTTGAAAGTGATATGAATCTCGTAGTGGGGCTGATCGTGTACAATTGAATCCGTGTAAAATGCGGCACCACTGTAGTGGGCAGAGTGAACATCACTACAAAAAACAAAAACAAATTATGATTGTGGAAGAAACCTTAACTTTGTCTAACTTACATTTTCAGAAGTTTTGAATGAACAATTTTGATCCCAGAAGGAAAATCCCCATCCCCCACTCCAACTAATCCCTCCAAAATTTATCTTCAGTTTTACATCAACCGGAGAATGACCCAAACGATAATGGAAGAAGTGGAATTCCGCAAATCTGCAGAAGAATCTCGTGCCTGTTACAAAGGTTATGTTGAAAGCTTGAAGGCCAGAGTCCAAGAATTGGCTGAATACAGTGTAGTGTGTTTCCTATCTGTTGGTCCCACAGAGTCTACCACATACACTCAACATGCTCATAAGCAACAGAATGTAGGCCCTAATGGTACAGTGGCAAAATAGAGTGACTACCGAGGAGAAAATAGATGTTGCGTCACAGCAGTGTAGACTGATTTCCCTGAGTCTTAACACAACTACAAATCCCACAGAAATTAACCTGAAAACTAGCCACATGCAAAAAACAGAAAAAATGTCATACAAATCACATGGCAGGACCAAGATTAGTGGGCATGAGAAGTTCAATGTGATTTTTAATCTTATAAGCAATTAATATGATTGTTTTCAAAATCATAACTTACTAAACCTTTTGATCTCAACCAATGAAATTTATTACAACCAAATGAAGTATAACATGGGCATAGATGAAATCAGCAAATGCTCTTTCTGGATTTATGCCACTAAAATGGTCCTTGTTTTGAGGATTCACTTGGAGATGAAGGCATACTGAAATGAAAAATATAAAAAAAAATTCCTGTAATACCACTAATAAAAAACATACTTACATATTACATAAAAAAAAGTGTAAGCTCAAATTAAGATCAAACTAAATTTAGCTTGTGAACAGAATGAGCAACTCTCTAGAAATATATATCCTATTGGTGGAGCGCAGACATATTTTAGTCACCACATATTACGTACGTTTTTTGAAACCGTATTATAGATTTCTTCCTTTACCTGAATTATGTTATGAAAAAAAAAAAACGAACCGCAAAGGACATGGATATATAACGGCAAATACAAACAGAGAGAGAGAGTGCCAAAATATAAAAGAAAAACCGCCTTAGTGGTTAGCGCCATTTTTAAGGAATGAAAAAGAACACTTCCAGGAGGCCAGAGTAACTGCAGTATTCCAATTGAGTCAGTATTGGAATTTGACTGAAAGAATTCAGTTTATGTCATTCGATACCACAGCAATCAATACAGGTTTGAAAGGTGGAGCCTGTACCTTGCTGGAGCAGAAATTAAACAGAACTCTTGTGAGCTTACCTTGCCGACAACATATATTTGAACTCATTGTTGCAAGTGCTTATGATAAACTGATGGGGCCACAAGAGCTTGAGAACCTCTGGAAGAGCTAGGGGTGTAGAAGATGAAGTTATTGCTTGTCGAATAAAACCAATTAAAACAGGTTTAGTTACTTTCATTCATGGACAGCTGTGCAAATGTTACCCTAGGAATGATTATAAAGAAATGTTGCAACTCTCACTGCTGTTTCTTGGGGATACACTTGCACTAGAGGATTCTTCCATACATTCTCCTGGTGCTTATCACAGAGCTAGGTGGATGGTAAAACTGATTTACAGTTTAAAGATATACTTGTTTTGATCTCAGTTTCAGATAACTGCTCAAAAATTATTCGGCCTTTGTGAGTTCAACTTGTTTGTCATACAGCTGTACGTGAAATCGTGGTTTACCGCACCAGCTGCTGCCCTTGCTTCAAGGATGGACCTTGAACTCCTAAAAAATTTTGTTGCATGCAAGACCACAAATGAAGCTGTTGCAAATGCTGCAATCAAAAGCTTCTCTCGACATTTGTGGTATTTGAATGAAATTCTAGTTGGTCTTGCATTTTTCGATGAAACAGTGCTCGCAGAGATGAAAGTGGCCATGGATGCATCCTTAGACAAACAAGGGGAGGATCCCGTTCCTCAAAGAACAGAGATTGATGAAAAACAGATGAAAGAAAATAAACTACCAGACTGTGACAAACAATACCAAGAAACTCTTCGTGGCTTTGCATGTTTACGATAACTTTCTTCAAGCTGATCCTAGCACATGGGAGAAAGATGAAGAACTTATTAAAGCCAAATGGAGGGTCAAGAATCTCAAAGCTGTTAACAAATGCAGCAAAAAGAGGCATTTCACTAATACAGTCTTTTAACACTGTATTAACTAACCAAGAAGAACAGAAGCAGTACCTTCTGAAAGTAGTGGAAAAGCAGCACCAGCAGTACTCAAACCCAAATAAACTAATAATTGTCCAGGGAATGTGATAAACGTTATTTTACTTGTAATCTGCAATCTTTGGTGAAACTTTTCATTAGGAATATGTATCAGATCAGAACGCATTAAAATGTTCTGCTGCATTGAGTCACCATTAAATACTAACCGTGTTAACACTTTATGTGCCTTATTTTTTCATTAATTTAACAAAATGAGAGGGTGCCACATTTAATATTAAAAAAAAAAATTTGAACAGCAGTCTACTAACAATGCCACAGGTGTCGGGGAAGAAATCAATATGGGAATGGAGTATGTGTATATTTAAGGACATATTGCAGCCATATTTGTGATATAGAGATAACATGTCCTCAACCAGTTCCTTGTAGTTTTCTACCCTGACATTTCCGAGGACGTTAGTTGACACCAAACAAAACACGTCCCAAGCTTTTTCTCATCACCCTGTAGCAGGTAGTTCAACATCTCATCAACAAAGAGCTCTTGGATCTCAGGACCTACAAAAACTCCCTCTTTAATTTTTGCTTTGCTGAGTCGAAGGGATTTGTCAGCCAGGTACCTGAAGGCTGATCTAGTCCAGTCTTGATGGCTTGAAGTTCTTTTACTAGACCGAGTTTGACGTGAAGAAGTGGTAGCAGAATTTTGTGCGTTTCTCCTTGTGCAGGGTGTTGCACAATCTTCTCTTTGACCTTCACAGATTTCCTTGTAGGCCAGTTTCTTTTCACATAGTGCAAAATTTCTTGCTCAGCTGTCCCATTCACACAAAAAACAGCAGTACTTCGTATATCCCACCTGCAGACCCATCAATATAGACACTGCCTTCAAGTCATCACAGAGATGTCAGTCGTACCTGTTGTATTGATGACAGTCCAACAGCTGTTTTAGGTTTTTGTAGATTTCTTCCTGTAGACAGCGTGTCTGACTGGATCAGATGGAAGCTGGTTTCAATTATGAAGCAACACCGTCATGAGACTCAATTCGACGAGTCTATGAATAGTCACCATTCATGTGGGTCATGTTTGATTCCAAGGGCATTCATCAGGTTATTTGTATAATAGCAGAGCACAAGATAATCTTCCTTTCAGAAGTAAGATTCAAACTGCTTATGACGAGTGTAAAACGAAGTCACTCAGACATTTTCCTCAAGAAGATTCCATTGCAGAGGCCTTGATCCCAGTAACTCAGCTTTGGCCTTGGACAGCTCCAGATCACAAACAAGATCATTCAGTTCTTCTCGTGTAAGAATGTGTGGCGCATATGATGCACCATGTCCAACATATGGATCGTCATTACATGCCAAAGGCTTAGAAGGACACAGCATCAGTTCGCCTCCATCCTCATTGTCCTCTAAATTGGTGGAAAAAATTTTGAGGTACAGGAACGGGAAGTCCTTCGCCATGCAAAACTGGTGGGATAGCAAATAGTATATTCGGGTAAGCTGTTGTCCACTTCTTTTTTCTCATGATGCCTCTTGAAACAGGTAATACCATGCAGAAGTAGCAATTATTTGCATGATTGCTTGGCTCCCTCCAAACCATAGGAACAGCAAATGGCATCGACACTTTACCACCTTTCAGCCACTTCGCAAATTTTCTAGCACACATGCAGCAGTGTATGTGTGAGGCACATGCTTTGTCTTGGTCACCAATCTTGCATCCGAAATAAAGCTGATAAGTCTATTTTCACTATCGGAGTGATGGCCTTTTTCTGGCCTGCAAACATCACTTCCCCGCAAATATAACCAAAGTCATTCGGACTATTAACACAGATACGAGGGATCACGACTGCTGGGTTGCTTGTTTATATGACGCAGAAGTAAATGGGAGTGTAGCCCAGGAAGTTGCACAAACACTTGCTCACCCTACAAGACTTCAGTTTATATTAATGATTGATTCATCTCACATCAGCGATGTCATGACTCAACTGCATTGCATCAGACAATATCACAATAGCTCCTGGGGGTGGTGTGTATGGTGGGCTGATGCAATATGTTGCGGACTGAGTCTATGCTAAACAAAAACCAATCAACAGATTTTATTGTCATTTTCATGTTCAGCACATTGATATTACAAAAGATTTGCTATTTTCATTTCAGAAGCTAATTGTGTGTTGTCCAGTGTTATTAAAACATTGTTTCATCAAACAAAACGAAAAACAACTGTTAAAAATGACTCTTGAGTGTGCCCCTTTTCTGCCATATCATTCCCTAAAAACATATACTAAAATCTTGCACCGTTTCAAACATCACAAGTGAATCCAGATGCTGTACTAGTAGGCATTCACAAATACACAGAGGTACTGACATGTCAGTAAGACACCAATTGCCCTGCAAAGCCGTGAAGAGTAAATTATTTTTATTAACATGTCGAGTGACAGGAGAAAGTAGCTACCTCCATGGGGTAAAGCATAAGGATTTGCACAGGAAAAATAAATGAAGCTACACACACAAAAAAAAAATGTGAAGCTACACGAAATGCGGCAGCAGAATACAGCACAGAGCATGCTGTACTACTGTACCAACTAAAATAAATGAAGAACAATTTAGCAGTAAAAGCAGGGTACAAAGGAAAAAACACGCGATTTTTATTTTTTTTATTTTTTGATTGGAGGTTTAACGACCACCGGGAGCAACTCAATGGGCTATAAGCAGTCGCATGTCTCTAATTTAGGGTCACTGGTTCCAGGGAAGGGAGAATTTAGGGTCACTGGTTCCAGGGAAGGGAGAATTTAGGGTCACTGGTTCCAGGGAAGGGAGAGAGCCAGTGCCGTAACACAACAACATGCCTCACCAGGATTCGAACCTGGACCCCTTTTGGACAAATGATCAGAAGCCATCACTTAGACCACTGTGCCACCGGGGCGGCGACGTCCACCTTAATAATATGGGATAAGAGCGATGGAATGGATCACATTCCTAGTATTTCGGGTAGAAGTTCTATGGTGCAACCCAAGAGAGATACATCTGCATATGCTGAGTATGCATCAGAGATGTTTGTAACCATACACTGATTTTGCGCAAAGTGCTTGCAGTGATTGGAAAGCTTTTTTTTAAAGTAACTAGCTATTGTTACAACTGCATTCTTGGAAAAGTAGCTTGCTACAGTTACAACTACTTTTCCCAAAAAGTAGCCGGCTACTACTTCTTTCTGTAAAGTAGCTACTTTTTCTTCATTTAGTCTTAAGTTAAAAACGAAAATTCTGAAGATGATCTTTACATGTACATTATTACGTATGGCATTCAGTTAAATACCAAAGTAAATTACACAAGTAATTTATTTTGGTATTTACCTTAGAGGTCTGATCATCATATGTAACACATTTTATCATATTCAGTAGCTTATATTTAAAGCCAGCTGATATTCCCAGGGAATTTATATAAAAATACTATCAACAAGTAACTGAAAATTCATTTTCTTTGCTAAGAAAATCGAATCTTGCCGTCAAATATCAACAAAATTGCTAGCTTGAATCATCTTGTACGCATTTGTCTTCGCAGGCTGATTGAGAAGCATAAATAGTATAAAGTTAAGAAGATACTTTATGTTTAAAAGTTTGCCTAATTTTCACAATGGAAGTAAAGTCAGGTACGTGATTATCATAAGATAAAAGTTAGTGGTCACCAATCACCATATGGCGACTAGACAAAACCAAGTGGCCAGTAGTAAAAATTGCTTTAGTCACCAGGCTAAAAAATTGCCTTTCCACATGGACTGGTGTGTGTGTGTGTGTGTGTGTGTGTGTGTGTGTGTGTGTGTGTGTGTGTGTGTGTGTGTGTGATGGCCAAATTATTTTTTATTACTAACTTAAGAATTTACTCTTGCATTTTTTTAAACTCTCCAACTAATCAGCAAGTGTTTTCTACCATCCAACCTCACACGTGAGGAAAAACAGTCCTCTCCAAAGTCGGTGCAATCTATTTATTGATTCATTCTTCAAGAAACAGGAAGGCTATATTTTCTCCCGCTGAAGTTAGGGCTCAACGACTAACACCAGGGGCTTGATAGAGACCATTGATTTGAAAGGAAGTAGTGTACTCTACCATTCCTGGTCGGGGGAGGCGGGCACTTTGTAAGCTGATCAGAGTACATGTTACCTTGTTTAGGTTCTGAAAAGGCACCTTTCTCTTCTTCATTAACAAAAAAAAAAAAAAACCCGAGCTCAAAATCGGAACTCCAACTTTTTGTCACAGTCTTTTGTTTTGCATAGTCATTTTCTCTGCACGGTGTGACCACAGCAGCATTTCAGAACATTAATTCCACTTTAAATAATATTTTTGCTCTGCCTGTATTACCAAAAAAAAGTTATTAAAAAATGGGAAACATTTTAAACGCAATAACAAAAATTGGTACTGCATTGTTTACTTCTCCGTGAAAACAATTTTGTGTCTCAAAAATGGCTCAGATTATATCACAGACATATTAAATACCGAACTTTAAATTTAATTTCACTTTAAAAATGGGGAAGGGGTCAAAATGGCTTCTATACTGAGTGTTTTGAAGAGAAAGAAAGCATGCACTTCATGAGAACAAAATCTTAAAAAATACAAAGTCACTCTTTTTTTAATATTGCCAAAGATATTAAAAACAAGGAACACAATTAAAAAAAATTAAAAAATGAGAATATAATCAGGAGAAATAGTGGGGGATGCAGTTTGATCAGGAAAACTCAAAATTCCAAAAATCAGAACATTCTCATTCCTGATAAGGATTCTTAGATTATGTTTATGCATTGAATTAGAGGTTGATTCGCGTTCATAGTGACAAAGTAAAATGTGTGTCCTACGCAAATCATGTTCACGATTATGTAACCATGTTTATCATGTAGTAGCAGCCTTCCACTTTTAAAGTATTTGTAATTTTGCTTTTGTAGTGTTAAGATGCCTCCATGAGTGATTCCGTTCTGGGAGGAGTATATAGTTGCCCTTTCTAAAGAAGGTTATTCATATATAGCAATCCAAAAAGGTTCAAAGAAAATGGTTGTATGATTTCTAAAAATGGCATATGTCATGTAATTAAGTGTGCAACAAAGAACTTTGCAGCTTGCTCAAGTGGCGCACGCACACACACAAAAAACCCTAAACCAAACAGAACCGCTGAGGCGGTGCGAAAAGTCAGATCTCTTGTAAAGAAAGAGAATCCCGCAATGCAAAGAAGCATTGCACACAGCATATATGTGTCTCACAGGCAACTATAAACTGCATTATCAAATCTGAGCTACACTCAGAAAAACAGTTAAAGCCTAACGTCCACAAGCTACTTCAGCACCACATTTCGGAGCAGATGACAAACTACAGAAACTATATGGCAGGTACCTCGCAAGGGATAGATGGAAGTTTGTAGTCACTTTGGATAAAGCATGGATATACCTTAGTGACACAAAATCCGGGCAATATACTATCAAGAAAAGGATGCCAAAGCATACCCGGAATGGGTACGTGGATTCAAAGAAAGATTTTCATGTGGATCTATGGTTGTGGTAGGTTATTGCTATAACGACAAATTAAAGTTGCAAAAGGTTGTGAATAACACAAAAATTAATGCAGCTTATTATCAAGCAAACATTCTTGACCTAATTTACCGCGAAGAAATTCCATTTTTATACGGTGCTATGGCTTCAAATACAGTAAAACCTCGAAAATCCAGCATCCAGAAAACCGGCAACTTCAGAAATCCGGCACTTTTCTGATTTTGTGAGAACATCGGATGTTACACCAATATCCATGGAAATCTCCCGATGCACTGTCTCAACAACACATCACGAGAGCATTCGATCTCAGTGTGCAAATTGCTGATAGCTGCCTACGTATAACATCAGGAGGTTTCTCAAATTCGTCATCTCATTGGGCGGCGCTGAAGTGACGCGGACCAATGAGGTGAAGAATCGGCGTGTATGTTTGAAATGCATGTTGAATGTGTGATAATGATCTGTGCTTGATGGTGGCAGCATGTGGATTCGATCATGTAATTACATCTGCATCGGCCTTCATGATGCATCCCCGTAATCGCCTTCGTGGTATATAGTAGCTTCGTCAGTCGAAAAACCACAATATTGATGTTAAATTCACATGGAGTTTTCGCGATGTATTGATACATCGCCCAGTCCTAGAGGTTGCTCTGGTTGTTTTCAAGTTTTTGCCTAACCATTCGCAAAATTCATTTATTTTCGACAGCTTTATAATAAATAGCACAAAAAAGTAAGCTACAATTATTTCAACAAAATCTTTTTCCATCGCCAAAATGATATTTTATCGCAAATTGCAAAGAATGAGATCAGCAGCACGACCCCTGCATATTTATAAGGCCTACGTAGACGCACAAATTTTTTTTGAAGTTACCTCTTACGTGTAAGTACGTGCTTTACGTAACGCCCATTACGCAGTTTTTGGATAGCTTCAGAATTCCGGAATTTTCATAAATCCAGCAATCATACGGTCCCGTCAATGCTGAATTTTCGAGATTTTACTGTATATGGATCCACCAAGATAAGGCTTCCAGCCATACAGCAAAGTCCACAGTGGCATACATGCGGAAGATGGAAGCTGAGACCAGGATTCACGCTACACCATTCTCCTCAATTCTTGTCAAATCCCCAGATGCCTCACCCAGGTATTTCTGCGGCTTCGGGTTACTTAAACAAGACCTCAAAAGTAGAAAACCCAAAAATTGACAGCCTTCGGAAAACTTGCAAAGAGGAGTGCGAGAGAATTGATCTTGCCTGTCTGCAAAGGTGCCTACTACAGTGGAAGTTGCGCCGCAGAAAGATAGTACAGGAACATGGTAAGCACATAGAGAACACAACAGAAGTTGATGCTAGGGTATTTCATAACTGTATGATCCTGCAAACTTTGTCCCTATAAATGTGAAACAACCTCTGTATACACTGCATAACAGATAGTGTGCTCTTCTAACTACCGTACTCAGGGGCGGATTTAGATCTTGGGAGGCCCTGGGCACTTCAGTTTCGAGGGCCCCTTGGAATTCGGAAATTCAAATAAACAGCAAAAAGGAGAATTCACCAAATTTGCACATCACAGCCAATGTACTGCTTGTAATTGGAACTGACAAGTTATGCATACATAGGAAGGTACATTATACAGGGAAACATTCTGTCCAATACTTACAGAAAGTCCTTCTTTCTGCACTTGACATCTGAAAAATCTTTAATGAATTCCTCAAACTCTATCATCTTAAGAACATGGCTCTCTACATTCAGTAGGCACAGATCACTTAGTCTTTCACGAGTCATTGTGGTTCTCAAATAATTCTTAATCAGTGCCAGTTTGCTGAATGATCTCTCTCCTGAACAACTAGTGGCCATCATGCTCAAATATATTCTAAGAGCTACATTAACATTTGGGAAAGTATCACAAAGCCCTTCATTATGGAGTAAAACCGCCTGTTGAGATGGAGTGAAACATGACCTGAGCTTGGCAAAGGCTTAACCTAAGTGTGTCCAGTGATCTGTGCGAAACCTCTTTTTCGTAGTGCTCTCAGACTGTATTTTTATTTATAACTTGTGTAAAATGTGCAACATTCCCTATCCACTGTTTTCTTATTTGTGCAGTGACCCTGTTCTTTGCACTGTGCTTATAATTTTAGAATGTTCTGCATATTGTTTGCATTCTTTGTCTTTCTGCATTAGTTCGGCTGTTTACTGCACACAAATCACTGGTCCTTGACCTTTGACTATTTTTGCGAATCTTGTGAACTATGCTTGAATTTGTACTGTGGTTTTAACATTAATGTCTATAATTTCTTGGCTGGCGAGGCCCCATTCATTTGTAAATAGTGTCGCCTGTCTCATCCCACATTTTTTCTTGTTATTTTATCACCGAGTGTGGCGGACCTGTATATATATCATTTTTCGATAATAAAGATTTGCTTGATCTTCGGGCTTAATCCCATACATCCGTGCCCTAGCTTTTTTCCTCAAGAAATCCCTCAGAAAGTTTGGCTTTGATGTCGGTATAAAGCCTCCGAGGTCTTTGTCAGCTATCCGAAGACAGAACAGAGATCCAACCGTGCTACTCTAAGATGCAGGAGTCTACTCCATACCTCTGCTCTATCAAGATCACACAATTGAACATTACACAAGCGTGACAGCAGGAACTAAAAGCTTACAACAGCTCTAGCGAAGGATGTTGCGAACCACGGCCTCAAGAAATTAGTCCTATATGTAGACCCAAGAACCACTGCCTTCAGGGAATCCGTGGAAATACTAACACTGCAAAGCGCTTGCAATTCTGATCTTTCCACGGATCTACCAGCTGTCTGATGTGACCTCCTAGATATACATTCACGAACGTGATCATCTCACTAGTCATCTATTGTTTAACATCACGTGCTCATATAACGTACTTATTACGTGTTTTTTCTGTTTGTTTTAGTTTAAATTTCCTCAGTATGATTCTGTACTCAACCTTGTAAACATTAGCCTGATGAGGCGCCCATCTTCGGTGGTGAAAGCTAGCATTCTAGTTTTTTTAGTTTGTACTCTTACGCCAATTAAACGGAAATGGCACGCTCGTGTTGTAAATACATTTTTTTGTTGATAACTGCATTAGTAACTAGAATTAAAAAGTAGGTCATTGTTAAAAATTGTTTGTCACAATTTTTTTCATAAAATAAAGTGATTTTTTTAATTATTACATTTTTCATATAAAGGGGCCCAGTGCAATTGCCCCCTTTCCCCCCTATAAATCCGCCGCTGACCGTACTAAGCGATTGTATATTTACATAATATATCTATGTCTAAATATATGAAGAAAAGGTACAGTGCAGCGATATTGATGTGTATGCAGCACCAAATAGCCCTAAGCAAGGTGGGCACTACATTTTGGCCATCCACTGCCCAGTTAGAAAAATCACCAGTTTTTATCTTTACTGTTACAGTAGTAGTGCTACTTTGCTTGTATTGAATGTTATACACCCAAAGACAATGCTGAACTTTCTGAAATGAAAACCGATCTTAAAAATTGACTATTAATGCAGGTGTATATATATAGCATGTTACATAGTTTTAGTTACACATTTTGCACTGAACAAATTCTAACAGTCAAAATTAATGTATGTACACTCATCGTCAAAAAAATAGTTGCACCCAGAAGGACGCATCAGATTGCAATGCTATTCAGGAGGAAGGTGAAGGTTACCAGGAACAATAAATGATTAAACATTGAGACTGATATGAGCAATATTTATGGAGCTACATGCCAATAAGTAGTGTCTCTCAGTATGGTGTTGGGCCGTCATGTTTGCTCACACAGCATGCCAGACGTCTCGGCATGGAGTTGCACAGGTTCCTAATGGTGTCCTGTGATAAGTCATTCCATGCAGCTTGAATCTTCTTGTGCAGTTCCTGTAGATTGTACGGTAGGGGTCAAGTGTGGATAGCGAGTCCATAGCATCTCACACATTTTCAATTGGCAATGCGGCTGGCCATGACAGAGTATCAGTGCCTCGAAGGCAGCAGCAGTATGCGGACGAGCGTTGTCCTGTTGGAAAATCGCACTGGAGTGAACCTTCAGAAAAGGTAGGGCCACTGGTTGCAGGACTTCATAACGTAACGTTGGGCTGTCAAAGTGCCTGTAATGAACACCACAGGTAATCTGGCATTGTAGGCAATTGCCGGCACACTATGAAACCAGGAATTCTGGACGTGTGAAGCTCGACAACAAACTGTTCATCGTGGCGCTGACCACGGTGCCTCCACACACAGATTCAGTGGTTGTCTCCTCCAAGACAAAAGCGGGACTTGTCACTGAAGATCACCCACTGCCATTCTGAGTGGCTCCATGACAGTCTGGCACGACACCATTGCAGTCTTTGGCGGCGATGCAATGGTGTTAAGGGCAGTCATCATAACGGTCTACGTGCGTGTAGTCCTACGCCGTGCAGCCATCTGCCAACAATGGTACTGGCACTAAATGGATGATGCATGGAGGACACCACTGCTTGCTGAATATCCGCAATTGTGGCTGTTGGATCACTCCACGCATGTCGGACAACCCGTCGGTCTTCTCTCTGTGGTTTGTCTAGGTCTCCCAGACCCTTCCTGTCGCTGCTGCGCGATTGTTCTATTCACTGCCACCAACAAGCATGCTATGGTGATATCCGCACGACCGGTATGGTCTGCAATATGGCGATAACCATGACGATGCAGCCCCTCTCAAACTCGTCCAACTGCTGGAATTGCTTACGGACTTTTCTTTAAGGCATACTTCACTTGCAAAGGATGCAACCAACACAACAGCACGAGTCAGAATGGCAAGCACGCGCAACTGGATAACCTTATATAGCCGGTCAGGCAGAGCGCTTTGACCCCTCTTTGCTTGCGCCAAATGCGTGGCCGAGTGCTATACTTGAATCATTTGCATGTCTCACAATGTCAAACCTACCCACCACATTTCATTCCTGTCAGTTACTTCCTTTTGGGTGCAACTTTTTTTTTGACGATGAGTGTATAGTTTTTGTCTAAATCGATCATGGTTTCCTCCTTGCATCTCTTAAAAAAATGTGCTGGCTCCTGAAAAATTGAAGTTGGTATCTGAAAATTTTGGAGTTTTGTCTACTCCTGCTGGGTAATCTGGTAAGCCTGAAATATAAGATAATTACTCTGTGTATTACAGCAAGAACTGCACCCAGATTCACATACAGCAATCCCAACTTGGTATGTTGAACATTCCATTGTAACTATCTCTTGTTTATTTATTTGATTTGTTTATGCATTATTCCCTCCCAGTGCTATGCATTATAACATTTTAAGCAGGTAACAGAACATTAGTAAATCTTTTTAGCTACTGTTTGATTTATTAAACAGTTTAATAATAATACTACTGAATTCTTGCATTACAAGTATTCTTGTATATTTTCACTAAAAATGCAAAAAGCTCTGGAGCCGAAAACACCAATGTAAAATGAACAGATTCTGATTTTAAATAAGTCTTTCAACACTGTGCAATAACAAAATCTAGAATTGTGTTGTATCTAGAAATGTACTATTTATACTTATAAAAATCACACCTATCTCATACATGAGACTGACGAGAAAATAAAATGCTGAACTTTTTAACCGGGTAAAAAATTAGAATGCACAGTAAAACAGTGTAAACGAAACATAGCACAAGCAAGACAAACAGAGTTGTTCACTTCAATTTATTTATGTAAATATTAAACTGGAACACATCATTCTTTTCAAAATCTAAAATTACTGACATTTAACAACACAGGATAGAGGAAACATTGCGGAGGAAAAATAACGATTCTAGGTGAAATTTTCTCTCCGTCTTACTTCCGTTTCTGGTGATTTTCCCTCCATTTTCATGCTGCAATAAATTGATATCTAACAATAATGTGAAAATCCTCCAAATACGTGGTGTCAGTGAATAAACAAAGACATTGCTCTTTCCACGTTTTAACAACACACAGCAACCGAACAATTGTTATTCGGTCACCGGACCGGTGGGGGCGATGACCGAATAACAATTGTTCGGTTGCTGTGTGTTGTTAAAACGTGGAAAGAGCAATGTCTTTGTTTATTCATCTAACATCAATACTGAGCAGAAGTGAAAAAAAAAATTATTATGGGAGAAACATTCACTCTGTCTAACTTTCGATTTCGGAAGTCGCAACTTCGTCGTCCTACGGAAAACGACCCGCTCCCCTCCAATTCTGTTCATTTGTGCATTGATCTCAAGTAACACACAAATGGAAGAATCTCATGCCAGAAAATTACAGGGATATTTTTGCAACATCTAACTTTCTTTTCTGGAGTGAGGATTTTTCCTGTAATAATTAATACAAATATTTTTCGAATAAAATTACATTCAACAACAATATCGGGTAGAAGGAACATTGCTAGAATAGGAAATTATAATTACGGGAAAAATCTCCAGTCTATTTAAGCTTCTGTTTTTGAAAGTTTTCAAAGACGAAATATTGTTCCCTAGCGGAAAATGAACCCCTCTCTTAACTAATCCACACAAAATCTCTCTTCAGGTTTGCACTGATCTCGAGAATAACGAAAAAGTGGAATTCCATAAATTCGTGTCGAAGGATCTCATGTACGCTATCTGCAAATGCATTTGTTTATTGTTATTAAAATCAAAGAAGAAAAACCTAGTACAGTACTTGACCTTATGGCATCATGAAAGGTTCCCAAAGCCAGTAAATTTTTGACATTTTTTTTTCAGGAACATAATTTTAGTTTTTTTAATATTTTACATTTTTTGGGTAGTTTTTTTTAGGCGAGATCTGTGGCATTCCTTAATGCCACCAATATTTTATGTTGGTAATACCCACAACTGGGAGAATCCGTGAATGGTATTAACATCCACACAAACTGTGCAAGCTCATGGCAACAAGCCAACAACCCATTCAGTGTTGGAAATTGTTCTACTCAGACTAGCCCTGAAGCTTTGATGTCCCCTGGGTTGGTCACCTGAGACCAGGATGAAAAATAGCAAAACTTATTTATTTCAAAATATTCACAAAAAATAGCCAAAATTCTAATGAACTTTGTAAATTGTAATACGGATGGATCCCCTAAATTTTTAATGAATCGGATACAGATTCTGTAAACTAGCCATGAAAATTTTTAATTGGTTTATGCAATTGCTGCAGCTAGTAGAGCAACTGTAGCCAGGTACAGTTACAACTCAGAGAAGTGCACAAAGCTAAACAAGTTTTTCTTTTTTTTTAAGTTCTCAGATAGTCTCCATAAAAACCAATAAAATAGTAATCATAGTGAGAAGAATTGGCAGGAAGACACGTAACACACAAAACATTAAAATAATTCTTGAAATCGTCATCACATGCGTAAGTTACGTCGAAAATTATAAGCGGGACATTTCGGTAGCGACTTGTACCTTCATCAGTGCCAACCTTATTTGCAACAGCCATTCTGCTCTTCAACAAGAATATCAGAACATCATCAACATTGGCAAATTGCATGGCTTTCCACCCCTTTTAGTACATAGACTAATCAAGAGGTTTGAATCACAGAATAGATCTAGTTTACTGCCTGAACCTTCCACCACCCATCAGTTAGTTGGCACTTTGCCTTTTAGCCTGTCCTTCACTCATAAAGTCCCCGCACGGGAATAACAGGTTTTCCAGTTATTTGGGGAGCTGCGCCCCCATGGCCCGAGCTGACTTTGTGATGGAACATCTTGCTTTTTTGTCTTGTATGATTGCATCACCGAAGGGACAGCTGTTCATCCAGCTGCTGGGGGATGGCGTCCCCACGGCCCGAGCCGACATGTACTATATGTGATGATTTTCACATTTTTTATGGTTTTTTTGTTTTTTCACTTGACACGCACCCGCCTCAGTTGTAGGTTGCTGAGGTTGTGATTATGTGCCAGCTCTGGATTTTAGTTTCTCTTTTTCTTTTCTGTCATCTCTGTTTTATGTTCCTTTCTTTGTTTTTCCGAGCTGGTTAGCTAGACCTACCTGCACGTTTGTCGTGTGCGGTGACCCGTAAGGTGGAAAAGAGGATGCTGGAGGCTGAGGTTTCTGGAGGTCAGGGTGTTGTTGTCTCCAGTTGCCAACACTCCTCTTTGCCCCCTGCTTCACTCTAAATGGACGGCTAGGAACTAACCCACTCCTAGTCAATGAGGTCTGTGGCCGAGTAGAGCCCAGACCTCTAACGGCTTTTCGTTTTGCACGACAGGATGAGTCTGGGGATAGGGTGGGCATGCCAAAGGGGTGTTCCTCAGGCATGGCAAAATCTGGGTGCACGCCGAACGCATGTCTGCCCTATCAACTTGCTATATCCGCTTCCTATCCCTACAGCCGTGTCCTGCGTCTACTTGGGCTTGCGGACTTCCGGTTCTCTCTCGTTGGGCTTGATTGTGGGTGGGGAAGTCGTCGGACGAACTTAAAAAATTTTTCAGGGCTCTCAATTCTGTTTCCCACAAACCAACAACCAAAAGAGGTATGGAGGAAGGCTTAGCTCCTTCCACCAAAACGCATGTGCCTGATTCTTGTAATGCTCGTTTCTTTTTTGTTCACTTATTGGACCCTTCAAAGTTTTTGAGTGACAAAAGTCCATTTTGGATAAATAAAGCACTTCAATCTATAGCAAGCTCTCCTAAGAGCGTAAAGAAGCTCCAATCTGGAGATCTTCTTGTAGAAATGTCCACTGTGGCCTACAGTTCCACACTTATTAACACTACCACGCTGCTTGAGACTCTGGTCAAAATAACACCTCATGGGTACCTAAATTCATCTCCAGGTGTTGTCTCCTCTCAGGACCTCGTTGAGTGTACTGAGGAAGAACTACTTGAAGAACTGAGGAGTCAACACGTTATGGGTGTGCGGCGTATTCTCTTCAGGCGGAATGGGCAGTCCGTCCCATCCCGCAACATCATTTTAACATTTGATAGCCCTTCCCTGCCTACGTCCATCAAGGCAGGGTATCTTCACCTTGAGATACGTCCGTACATCCCTAACCCTTTGAGATGTTTTAGGTGTCAGTCTTACGGCCATTCTCAGAAGTCGTGCAAGAGCAATCCTAGGTGTGGACACTGTGGTGCCACAGATCATCTTTTGCCGGAATGTGTGGCTGAGGCAGAGTTTTGTGTGAACTGCAAGGGTTCACACGCAGCATCAGCCAAAGATTGTCCCAAATGGAAGGAGGGGAAAGAAATCCAAAGGCTGAAAACAGTTGAGAATATTTCCTATCCTGAGGCCAGAAGGAGAGTAGTTCCTGTTGCTTCTGATCGGCGATCTTATGCATCCGTGCTGGTTGCCAAATCTACGGTTGCCATTCAAACAGACATTCAGATCCCCCTAAATGTCCATACAAGCTGGACGATATCATAGCAGCTGGGCTGGAGGCACTCCAGTCTCGAGCTAGGGGTCTGAAAGCGGCACCTACCACTTGGCCGAAGCGTACTCACACCACCACCAGCAAAGGAACTCAGGCCACTTCTTCTGGCAAAAACACCAAAGCCAAAGACAACAAGAACGTTTCTTCTCCTAAAAATCTCGGCAAACAACTCAACGCCGAGCACTTTCCGGTTAAACACTTGGGACAAAGCATGCTCCCATCTTGGCCCCTGGTCACACGCCTCCAGATCTGGGGGAACCCTCATCAGAGGTGATGGAGCCTGACCTCGTTTGATCATTTCTTTTTTCATTTCACTTTTAACCATGGCTTCAATCATTCTGTGGAACTGTCTAGGTTTTCGGACGAGTTTTGATGACGTGAAACATCTGCTTTTGTTGTACTCTCCGTTGTGCTTTTGTTTACAGGAAACAAAACTTAAACCATCATACCTGCTTTCAGTTCAAGGCTACAGTGCGTATCGGACAGATAATGCCTCGGGAGACATCGCCTGTAGGGGAGTCGCTATTCTTGTCCCTCACAGTGTTCCGGTGTCTTCCGTTGCGATATCCACAACTTTGCAGGCCGTGGCGGTTCGCATATCTGTACCTGTGCCTCTTACTGTCTGCAGCCAGACGAGAACGTGAGAGTCTCTGTTCTGGAGAGCTTGGTTGATCGGCTGCCTTTACCCTTTCTTCTACTGGGTGACTTCAATGCTCATCATCATTTGTGGGGTAGTGTCAGCATCAGCACGAGAGGTCGTCGAATAGTCTCTCTTCTGTCCTCGGCCTCTTTGTGCCTTTTTAACACCAGTGCTGACACGTACTTCCATGAGCCGACAAGATCCTTCAGTGCGATCGATTTGGCCTTGGGATCACCATCGATTATTGCCGATTGGTTGTGGACGGTGGGTAATGACCTCCACGGGAGCAACCATTTTCCTATTGTGCTCTCGCATCATGCGAACATGCCATCTTCTGCCTCCCGCCCTCTTCGGTGGAGGATGGAATGTGCGAAATGGGAGGACTTCACATTATCAGCAGTGATATCTTCTGCAATGGTGACCCAAGAGTCAATCGACGCAGCTGTTCTTGAAGTCACAAATTGCATTCTTCAGGCAGCTGATCTTTCTATACCAAAAACATCTACGAAGCTTCCCAGAAGTCCGAAGCCTTGGTGGACCCCTGAATGCGCAGCGGCTAGGAGAGCTCAACATAAGGTCTGGTCTACGTTTCGGCGTTATCCAACCGATGCCAATCTGGTTACATTCAAACGAGCAAAATCCTATGCTCGGTTGGTGCGTCAACGTAGCAAGAGGGAGTCTAGGATCCAGTATGTTTCATCTCTCACTTCACGTGCCAGTTCGAAAAGTGTGTGGGACAAGATTCGTAAGATCCGGGGAAACTACAGCTCTCACCAGATCTCCATTCTCGAGAGTAACGGCTGCACATATGCTGAAGTCGGGGAGATTGCTGATTGTTTGGGGGAAGCGTTTGCCTCCATGTCGAGTGACCGGGAATATCCTTTCTCTTTTCTGAGGATTAAATCCACTGCGAAACGCCAGAAAGTCTCCTTTGCGCCTTTTCGTGGAACTGACTATAACTCTCCCTTCAGCATGTTTAAACTACGGGTGGCTCTGCATCGGTCCGGCGCTATATCTGTCGGTCCCGATGGCATCCACTATGACATGCTCCGTCATCTCTTGCAGTCGTATCTCGAGAATCTTTTAATCCTGTATAATCACATTTGGTTGGAGCACAGTTTCCCGGAATCTTGGTGAAAAGCTTTTGATCTGCCTTTTCCCAAACCTGGCACGTATCCCAAGTCTCCCTCTAGTTATCGTCCAGTTGCTCTCACTAGCTGTCTGTGTAAAGTTCTTGAACGCATGATTAATTCCCGGTTAGTACATTTTTTAGAATATCATCAAGTACTTTCACCATCACAAAGCGGTTTTTGCCACCATCGTTCGCCTCACGATCATCTCCTGCACCTTGAGACATCTATGCGCGAGGTGTTCGTGTGTAGGCAGCACCTGGTGTCTGTTTTCTTTGATATTGAAAAAGCCTATGATCGAGCGTGGCGGCACGGTATTATCCGTGAACTCCACGCATGCGGATTGAGAGGAAATCTTCCGACTTTCATCGTTAATTTTCATCGCAATCGGATGTTTCAGGAGCGCCTGGGTACGACGCTTTCGGCACCGTTCCATCAAGAACAAGGTGTTCTTCAAGGTTGCATTTTATCTGTCACATTGTTTCATCCTTCGAATTAATTGTCTTTTCACAAATCTTCCACCTGCGGTTTCGGCTACTGTTTATGTTGATGACTTGCACATTTTCTGCTCGTCATCAAGCATGAATTTTATTAAAAGGCAGTTGCAGTCTGCGATTAACCAGATCTTTAAAGCGGCGAATAGCAATGGTTTCGTTCTTTTTCCCGACAAGACAACGTGTGTCTATTTCTGCCGGAGGCGCGGCCTCCATCCTGACCCAGAACTGTATTTAAACCGTGCAGCCATACCAGTTTTACCCAAGACCAAGTTCCTTGGATTGACCGTTGACCATGCGCTTACATTCCGTGCGCACGTTCAGCGGCTAAAGACTTCCTGTCTGTGGGCTCTATCTATTCTTAAGATCCTTTCGAGAGTCTCGTGGGGTGCAGACAGGGTGTCTTTAATTCGCATTTACCATTCCTTAATATGGTTGAAACTGGATTATGGTTGTATCGTGTATGGCTCTGCTCGTCGTTCCATTCTCTGGCCTTTGGATACTATTCACCATCAAGCGCTGCGTCTTTGTACGGGAGCATTTCGAACATCTCCGATTACCAGCCTTTACGCTGACGTGAATGAACCATCGCTTGAATTACGCCATCTGCAGCTGTCTGTTCAATTCTACTTGAAATTTCGATCTCTTCTAAACCATCCTTTACACGATGCAGTTTTTCATCCCCAGCATGCTCGTTTATTTGAGAACCGGCCCTCGTGCATTCCAACCTTTGGTCTTCATATGGTGGCCGTAGCTCGTGATGTAGGGCTTGACTTGTCTCTTGTTGAAAAGACCAGGGGCTTTGGGGATCCTCCATGGCACCCACTTGGTGTCATGGTTGATACCACCTTTACATCTTTCGATAAATCCTCAACCCCTGCGTCAGTGTACCAGCAGCTCTTCGCTGAGCACCGTGCCCTCAATTCTGACTACACTCCCATTTTCACTGATAGCTCCAAGATGCATGAAGTCATTGGATCCCAGCTGAGGCCAGGGTGTTTTCGGCGAAGATGCATGCTGTGTATCTTGCACTACTTTATGTTAAGTTGGGCTCTCATCAACGGGCTGTGGTGTACACTGATTCTTTAAGTGTTGTACACTCATTGTCATCGTTGGACTGTTGTGACCACCCTTTCCTTTTAACGTACGAAGGCTTCTTCGTTCTTTGCTCGAGGCCGGTGTCCAGATACAATTTTGTTGGATTCCTGGGCATGTTGGAATCTCGGGTAACGAGGTTGGTGATACGGCTGCTAGATCTGCTTCCTCTTTGGTCATCACACCCTTGCTACTATTTCACCGGGATTTCCACTTTATCGTTCACGACCCTATCAAGCGAACGTTGCAGGGTCTGTGGGACCAAGAGGTGGAAAATAAGCTGCATCGTATTAAACCTAATCTTGAAATCTGGAAATCCTCATATCGTCGGAACCGTAGAGAGGAAGTGGTGCTTGCGCGTCTCCGCATTGGGCATTGTCGTTTCACTCACCACTTTTTGCTGTGTGCGAGACGTGCAATTGCCGACTCACGGTCACTCATCTTTTGTGTAGTTGTGTTCGTTTTTGTGATGTGCGTTTTCATTTCTTTCATTCTCAGTTGTTGACCGAGGACGCCACTATGCTGCAGCGGCTCCTAAATGACCACTGCAATACTGTTGCTGTGTTTTCATTTTTTAAAGAAATTGACTATTTTAAACGTATCTAGATTTTAGCCCTATCATCATCCTCATTTCTCAGTTTTACTGAATCAGCTAGATTTTAAATATTGTACCATGTTTTTAATACTGTTTGTTTCATTATCTTTTTTAGCCCTTCCATCATTCTCATTTTTCAGTTTTACTTGATCAGCCAGATTTTAAGTTTTGTATCACGCTTTTAATACTGTTTGTCTTGTGTCTGGCGCTCTTTGGCCAAACATGGCCATTGCTCCATAAAAATCAACCAACCAACCAACCAACCACTCATAAAGTTTGCTCTATTTTCAAGTCTTTCGGTTACAGGATTGCAGTCAAACCACCTCCACATCTTCTCAACCTCATCCTTAATTGACAGAGATCTCAATAAACCCCTAGAGTTACAAAGTGTCTACTTTATCCCTATCAACACTTCCACAGGCGTTACCCACTATATTGGTAGTACTTACCGCAGCATAAACCGGCGATTGATGGAGCATATTGCTGATGTTAAGAAAGGTAGCCCTTCTACCCCCTTTTAATTTTAACCATCAGCGATACGTCCGCGGTTCGTGATTCGCACAATGTTAAGCAGATCGCCCCGTTCAGCAACCCACATACCCTCAGGTACCGCGAAAGCATTGAAATCTACCTTACCCCTAACACCTGCAATACTGACGCACTTTTTAACATCCCTATTGTTTGGAAAGCGATTTTAAAATCTGGCAACAACTGACGCTTTTACTACGTGTCTCATTCCATGGCTAATGAAGGTAGAAGTCGCTCCCGAAACGTCCCGCTTATAATTTTTAACGTAACTTACACGTGTGACGACGATTTCAAGAATTCTTTCAATAAAATAGTGTAATAAAAACAATTTTGTTGTAAAATAAATTACATACTTTCAAGGGTAGACAAAACCTCAAAATTTTCAGGTGCCAGCTCCATTTCTTCAGGAGCTAGCACATTTTTTCCAGAGATATGAGGAGAAAACCATGATTAATCTAAACAAAAACCACACATCCAAAATTGCGACTAACAGTCAAAATTAATGTATCGTTCCTTCAATATTCAATGCAATATCCATAATTAAAACTAGGAAGCATATTGTGAAATTGTATTAATAGTTGCATTTCAAAATAGGTGTATATTTGAGAAGGTTCAGCTTTGTCTCTTCACGCATAACACTGAATAAAACCACTAATGAATAAACACACTTACGAGAGCTGTACCAAAAGTAATGCAAAAGTGGGCATAACTTTTGATTAACTGACAGAGGTTGTTCAAATTGCACATGTTGGTAGAGTAACTCTTTCTCTATACAAAGGTACTACTCAACATAGTCACCATCACAAGCGATGCATTTGCGCCATCTTTGAACCCAACTCTCGAATCATCTGTGAAAAAATTCAGGTGTGGACGGTTGTACCCACTTCTTCACAGCCACTTTCACCTTGTTTGTGTCATCAAGTCATTGTCCCCAGAGACTGTCCTTCATTGGACCGAACAGGTAGAAGTTGGAGGGTGCCATATCTGGGCTGTACGGCGGATGGGGAACCAGTCCCGGACCACTGACCAGCCTAATTTGCTGGTTGCCTGATTTGTTGCCAAAGATGTGTGTGGTCTCGCAATTGTCATGGTGAATGTGGATCCTTTTCAGATTCTTGTTCAGTCTCTTACTCCTTAAGGTTTCTCTGCGCTTCTTGAGTGACTCAATGTGCCGCTCGCTGGTCATGGTACGGCCACATTCTAGAAAATCAAGGAGAATGACACCCTTGTCCTCCCAAAAAACAGTAACCATGACTTTCTATGCTAATCGCTGGCTCTCGAACTTCTTAGGCTTTGGTGAAGAGGTGCGACGCCATTCCATGGATTGATTCTTCGTTTCTGGATCATAAAGATACGCCCACATTTCATTCCTTATCACCAGATCAGAAAAAAAAAATGTGTCTTCATTGACTTCAAACTCTTCCAGCAGATCAGAGCAGACTTCCACCCTTCTCTCTTTCAAATCAGATGTCAACTGTCGAGGTACCCACTTTGCACACACGTTCTGATACCCTAAGTCTTTCACCATCTTCTGTATGGCATTGCGACCACAGTCCAGTTGTGCAACAAGCTCAGGGATTGTGACTCATCTTTCTGCGCGAATCAATTCATCCTCTCGCTGATGATTCGTGTCAGTGGTCGCATGGGAGGGTCTCCCACTGTCTTCAATGCTGGTTTCCTCTTCTTTAAACTTCTTCATCCACCTGTGCACATTGCTCTTGTCAATGGTGTCATCTCTGTAAACGTTCTGTAGCCTTCTGTGGAAGTCAGACAGCATGCATCCATCCTTTGTCAAGAACTCAATGACTGCACGTTGCTTCTACTTGGAACCCATTATTTACCTGATTTTGATTATTTTTCTTTTGATTGGAGGTTTAACGACCACCGTGAGCAACTCAATGGGCTATAAGCAGTTGCCCGTCCCTAATTTAGGGTCACTGGTTCCAGGGAAGGGAGAGAACCAGTGCCGTAAGACAAACACAACATCCATGCCTCGCCGGGATTCGAACCCGGACCCCGTTCGGACGAATGATCAGAGGCCATCGCTTAGACCACTGCGCCACCGGGATGGCCATTATTTACCTGCAATGAAGAAGGGTTACTATAGAGGAAGAGTTACTCTACCAACATGTGCAATTTGAATGACCTCTGTCAGTTAATAAAAAATAAAAAAGTTATGCCTATTTTTGCATTACTTTCGGTACAACCCTCGCATAAGTGCCTCACACAAAGTCAGTGCCATAGCTCTGATGCATACTCTGCATGCATGTACATATCTTCAGTTTGAATCATTACTGCTGCAGAATTCATAGCTCTGCTGGCAAGAATGCCAAAAACACATTAGGGTCATTCCATGTCAAATCAAACAATGCATGAAACCTTAATGTCATGGGTTTGGTTCAGTTTTGGTACATTTGTACCTTACAAGAGATGTGTAAAAATTATTTTTTCAAATTCTTTTGTCTCCCCATTTGTGAGATATTAAATTTTCAAAATTGCCTAAAAACGCCAAAATTCACTAGCCACCATAACTTTAAATGCCTTTTATGAGATACCTATGATAGCTACAGGCATGGGATAGGTATCATTTTAAAGCTTACGAATAGGGTTTTCATTTGATATACAACATGACACAATTGTAAACTTTAAAAAAATTCACAAATATTCAAAAACATTTTTTCGAGTTTTCGCAAAAACAGAATTTTTTTAAAATCTTCAAAAAATTTATACTTAAAGGTATATGTCTTGTAGTCAGTCAGCCCAAATTTCAAGATGGTATCTCAATGGTGTCATACAAAAAATAAATTTTCCTGTTGGCAGTGACAAGGAATTAAACCCCTCAAGTCCCTTTTTCTACAATTTACATTGATAAAATTATGTGGTAAATTGACATGAATCCAAAAAACTTATAACAGGATTTTTACAGAGAGAGAGAGAGAGAGAGAGATGTACATTGTGTGTATGTGTGTGTGTGTGTGTGGAGGGAGATATCTAAGGCAGGCTATCTTGGCAAAGGAACTGTACCCGGCGCCGCATAATTGGTCCCATCTTCTTCGATACAACCATCACAACAGCTGCATATATGGAAATCTTCAACACCTTTGTAAATCAACTGGATGACATCACACACCAGTATGGCCGAAATTCAGTCCTTTTTCGGCCACCGAGTCATTTTGAAGGGTCTATGGCCATCGTGCTCGCCCGATCTGACACCTCCTGGTTACTTTTTATGGGGATATCTAAAAGGAAGAGTTTACCAAAAGAAACCGCAAACTATAGATGCCCTGGAAGCAAACATCAGCGAAGAAATTCAGGCAGTGACGATGGACGTACTGGCAAGAACTTTCCACAATATGGTGCGCCAGGTTCAATGCTGTCTGGACGCAAATGGTGACCACTTCCAGCACATGTTGTGATGTCATCACATTTTGCATGAAATGAGGTAAGTCCACTTCAAATTTCGTTGCAATATCTTCATTGTTGTTAATATTATTAAAGAAATGTTGGGTTCGGTAACGAGTGGGACACCCTGTATATTTGCTTCCAGTCGCAATGATGGTTACTGTTTTTGTCTGAAAATTGATTCTGATTTAGCTTGAGTCAAGCATACTCGCTGTGCCATATGATTCACACAAGCTAGACAATGGACTTGATCACACAAAGCGCCGATGCGGTATTGTAGTTTTTATTCTTAAAATACATTTCATGCAAAAAAATTTACTTTTGCCAATGCACTGTACTTATGTTTTCATATGTAAAAATAGAAGCCATAAATTTTGCTAATTCTCATAGCATTTTGCTGGGGTTGAATTCCACATGCTGGTGGTTAACTTTTTTCTGGCAAAGAAGGTCCCTCCAACACCAGGTTGCACAAATTAGAAGTCAGATCCTGCGATTCATTTGTCCAGTGACCACCCATTTTATCATAACCAACAGGGAACATTAAATGCCCTCGCATCAGAAAAAACTACATAAACATAACAACTGCACATCTTAACAGCAACTGCCAATCTGTGGAAGTTCCTCCCTTTTGTTACACCTTTTGTGGATAAAATAGTCAAATTGTATTAGGAGAAAAATCTCAGCTAAAATACACATGGGAATTAAAACCCATTTTGCAGTTTTTACCCCAACATGCTACCCAACTACCGGGGATAACAATTTTCAAGTCACTGAAGTACAGAGTAATTCCTACTTCAGGGTAATACATTTTTTAAGTTTGCTATGGAGTTGGCTACATGGTAACCTGTTAAATATGGCATTTCTATGCACAGGAAAAGCAATAATATGCATGAGTTACACTTAAAGAAAAAGAGAGGGGTAAGGGCAAAAGGAAAACCCTGAAAGCACACTTGCTGAAGGGAAGCACATCGTTATGGGTTTTGCTTATACCCAATCAATACATATAATTTGTCTTGTCACATACATTACTGATCACTCAATTCGTGGTCAATCATGTTAGATGACTTTCAAATTCCAATCACTAAAGAAGACAGACAAAAACAAAGAACAAAACTGAAACAGCACATTAATTACTTTTCCATATTGGTAAAATTTGTTTTTCTCACTGTTCATCTCAGTCACCTATACCACTCAGTTTTCTTTTAATCTTTTCTTTCTACTAGCTAGATGGACAGAATATTTCATATATTTACACCAAAGTTTAATTTTTACATAAAATTCTTATGAAAATTGAAAACATAAATAATGCAAAGTTAATCATTTATGATATTGACTACCTTAAAAGGAAAAAATAAGTAGCAGCCCGAGTAGCCCTCCCCCCTTTACATTGCTAAATTTGCTACTGCACAGGAAATACAACCTGAAAACTATCCACAAGATACAAAATACAACTGGTATACAAAAGATCCTCATGAACTAGTTCTTTTTGGCTACATCTTACCAGTTATAATTATTTTAGCTTCTTAGACATGAATGCATAAATAGCTTAGAACATAATATTCTTTAAATATACTTGAAAACAAAAAAACAACAATGTAACTTAAATGTATTTTTGTGTTTTCTTTTTACAGTAGCCCGACACATGTAAGTTAATATAAGCTTTAATCTTTGAACCAGTATACACCTACAAAATTTTCAAAAATGGTTCCTCTAATAGCCTCAATTGTAAAAGGGTTTTGAAACTGACACACCCTGAACATGTGATGTTATGAAAATAAACATTGGAATTTATTTTTTTCACAAATACACCTATGATTGTTTTCAGGTCACACCAGTGGCACAGTGGTCTAAGTGATGGCTTTTGACCATTTGTCCGAGTTCAAATCCTGATGAGGCATGGATGTTGTGCTTGTCTTACAGCACTGGCTCTCTCCCTTCCCTGGACCTAGTGGCCCTAAATTAGGGACAGGAGGCTGCTTATAGCCCATTGAGTTGCTTACAGTGGTCCTTAAACCTAAAAAAAAAAAAATGATTTTTTTTTCAGTAAAAATGAAATTAAAATTGGTTGACCATTAAAATCCATTACAAGTTCAGATGGCAGCAACACATTAGTCACAGACTTTCTACCTAAACAACCAGTTTTGCTTACAGAATGCAACTGTTTTATCAAAAAAAAAAATAAATAAATAAAAGAAATCAAGCTTCACTGACATTGCAAAGGGTTTTACATGTATTAGCCAAATAATATCCTATCACTTGCCTGTACAGCAACATATGAGGGTCACCCAAATGAAAGTGAGACTCATGTAATAGCGTTGTTGTGTAATTACATAGAGCCGTGCATTTGCCCCGGTAGATGGAGTGTTGTGTCAAGAAGCAAGCTGTTATCGGCAGCATGTGTCAGTGTGCTATTTGCATGTGCAGAGGCAAGTTGACTACGTAGGGTTGTGACATGGATTCGTCCAACAGGCAGTTATGCAATTTTTGATAGCAGGTATTAGTGGAGCCGAAATTTATCATCGTATGAAGGATGTGTATGGGAATGAGGGTCAGACACAGTGTTCCGCTGGTGTAGTGAATTTCGTAAAGGATGTGTGAGCACAGAGGACATGCTGAGACCTGGACAAGCACATGTGGCCATCACTATGGAATCGATTGCTGCCGTGGACAACCTTGTGAAGAACAAAACCTGAATCACCACCCATGAGCTTGTGGCAACATTGTCAGTGAGTAAGGAAACTTAACACCATTCTCCATCGCCAACTGGGATACAGCAATGTTTGCGCACAATGGGTCCCCCCAAGCATCTCCAGGAGGAGCAGAAGACTCGGCAAATGGGTGCTTGCCTGGAGCATCTGCATAGTTACCACACAGATCGGGAGGGGGGGGGGGCAGTGTGAATAATTGGCAGTGAAACACGTAACACACATAACATTAGAAAAATTCTTGATGTCAACATATCACGCAAAAGTTACGTAAAAATTACAAGTGGTGGGACGTTTCAGTAGTGACTTCTACTGAAACGTCCCGACAACTGATACTTATTATACCACATGTTTCATTCCATGGCTGATGAAGGTAGAAGTCACTACCGAAACGTCCCACAACTTGTAATTTTTACCTAACTTTTGTGTGATATGTGGATATCAAGAACTTTTTTAATGGGGAGGGGGCAGTTTCTTTCCAAGATTGTGGCTGCAGATGAAACTTGGTGCCACCACTTCGCTCCGGCCACAAAACGGATGCGTATGGAATGGCATTTATTCCAACTCTACGTGTCCCCAAAAAGCTGTTCTCCGTAAGAGCTGGAGAAGTGATGCTCACGGTTTTCTTCAATGAGCATGGCCCCTGTTGCATTGGCAGAACGCAGGCAGTACGGTCAAGGCAACCACATACTGCAATATGTTACACAACCTCAAAACAGCCATCAAACATAAGCGACCGGATATGTTGTCAAATGGGGTTATTCTACTGCAAGACAACGCACGCCTGCATGTGGTGACAGTGTGCCAAGATTTTCTGTGGAAAGTCCGCTGGGAGGTCTGCAACCATCTCTCCCTATAGCCTTGATCAGTCGCCTTGTGACTACATCTTTAGGCCACTGAAAAAAGCTCTCAAGGGGCAGCAGATTCACTAATGACGCTGAGGTCCGGGATGCCATTGAAGACTGGTTTCACAGCCAACCACGGACGTTCTTCAATCAGGGTATCCACAACCTCTTGCCATGCTGGGACACTTGCTTTAACCGACAAGGCGACTGTGCAACGGGTATGTAGCCCATGTATCACTCTCAGTTCCTGTATGTTCACATATTCCAACCTATAAACATTTACGGCAAAAAACCAACAGTCTCAGTTTCATCTGGGTGACCTTTATAATATATGTGATCAGATGCATGAGCACTGACTTCACCAAATATTGTGGAGGGGTGAGGAGACATTTAATTAGATCAGATGTGGGGGACAACCTCATTTTCAAACAAAAAACGAAATTCTTGTTGAACATCAATATTTAAAAAAATAAAAACATGATTTTATGAAAAGATATTCAAGATTTTATTTTTTTAAAGTTTATTGAAATTCGAGAAATTTTATCGCACTTACTAAAAGATCCAAAAAAGAGCAAGAAAAAAAAAAAGGACACATACAAACACAATACGTACACACATACTGGATGGGAACTGACCATAGTTAAATTATTAGATGAGCAAGATTCACCTTGACTCTCTCGCCCTCATTGTCAGCATTCCTTATGAAACTTAGTCTGGTATACTTCTGTATAAAACAGGAAAAGAAATATCATGAACACTTGATGGCGGGTGACACCATTGCCGATTTTTCTGTACTGAACAAGTACTAACTATTCGTCCGATTAAAAAAAATATTTACGAACATTGACAGTTGCTTCATATATAATTATCTTAAAATATTCGGATTGTTTTTGTTCGATATTGAAGAAATAATAGGATTAAATATTTTCACTATTTCTGATTACTAGTACGAAAATACAATATACCTACCGGCTAGTACAAATGATGCAACACATGATATGAAGCCCGAAAGGAATGAATTAAAGGGGAATATCCCCATTCCCCACTAAACAGCAGTACACACTCTGCAAAATGCCAGTTAGCAAAAGGTATAGAAGATAAGCATCTATAATTTTAATTTCCTGAAAAGTATTGGATTTGTAGTCTTGGCAGAATACGGAAAGTACTTCAAATACTACAGGAGCCATCTTTGAGGAAACCAACAAAATCTACAGTTAAGGTAGACAACAAGTTTCTCTTAATCAAAAAATGTTTAAATTCACATTACAAAAACAGACCAGCTCTTCCTGTAAATTAAAGATGCTCAGCGGGCCGGCGCTTTATCACGCGTTACGCGTATCACAATTCGTTTCAGCGTGACTTGGGATGGGGGGGGGGGGGGAATTTCAACCGATTGACTTGGCGACAGCACTAAGTTGTGCACGTGACTATTTCGCACCGTAGCCTGTGTTTTTCGTCAGCCTCGAACTTATTCAAGGCTAACTAGAAAGTTCCAAGGCTAACTCTTTCTAGTTAGCCTTGGAACTTATTCATGTGACGTCAGAAGTGGATTTATGAGGACCAACATGGCTGCTGATTCTTTTTTTTTTTTTTTTTTTTTTGATTTGTGGTTTAACGACCACCGTGAGCAACTCAATGGGCTATAAGCAGTCGCCCGTCCCTAATTTAGGGTCACTGGTTCCAGGGAAGGGAGAGAGCCAGTGCCGTAAGACAAACACAACATCCATGCCTCACCGGGATTCGAACCCGGACCCCTTTCAGACGAATGATCAGAGGCCATCGCTTAGACCACTGCGCCACCGGGGCGGCAGGCTGCTGATTCAATGTTTTCGCTATTTGATTATAAAAAATGCTGTTGGCTAATTTTTACAATCCTAACGTCATGGATTTTGCCGAGTAATCAATAGAGCTATAGGGCGAAGAAGAAGAAATTAATTTCTTAAAAGTACAAATCAAGGTTGCAAAAATATACCAAGACAATTTTGTGTTCGATGTTTATTTTGCATGATCTTATGGTCAGACGTTGGCGACATATCTGAAACATAAAATGGAGTACCTTGTTGTGTAAAACAAAAACATTTAGAAGCTCAGACAAATACGTAATAAGGAAACAAATTAGGGTTCGCACGCTAGGCAATCTGCTTAAAAATTAAATGAACGCGTAACATTAAATAAAAGGGAAATAATACATATGTTTGTTTTATTCTTTGAGGAAAGTAGAACATAATTCGTATTTCACCGATCCAAATATTCCATCAATTTTCTCCTACTCTTTTTTCGTTTTTTTTTTTCTATTTTAAAATTCGAAGGAATACTACGAGTTTCAACTGCCTTTTTTATTTTTTTTTATTGGAGGTTTAACGACCACCGTGAGCAACTTAATGGGCTATAAGCAGTCGCTCGTCCCTAATTTAGGGTCACTGGTTCCAGGGAAGGGAGAGAGCCAGTGCCGTAAGACAAACACAACATCCATGCCTGACCGTGATTCGAACCCGGACCCCTTACGGACGAATGATCAGAGGCCAGCGCCTTAGAGCACTGCGCCACCGGGGCGGCCCAACTGCCTTTGATTCGTAGTGTCATAATATCCAAAAGTTGTTTCGTTAAAGTGGATAGAACATATTGGAGAGTGCACATCGGATTGGAAATCACCGCGTTTCATTTTACACAGCCATTCCTTTAATAATTTTGTCTTTTTCAGAGGAAAATTAAGGAATGTTTTCCTTTCGTCTACACAATTTAGTTTGCAAGATTTATTAGCACAATCATACGATGAGCAAAAGTTAGACATGTGTGTGTGTGTGATTGGAAGTTTAACGACCACCGTGAGCAACGCAATGGGCTATAAGCAGTCGCCCGTCCCTAATTTAGGGTCACTGGTTCCAGGGAAGGGAGAGAGCCAGTGCCGTAAGACAAACACAACATCCATGCCTGACCGGGATTCGAACCCGGACCCCTTACGGACGAATGATCATAGGCCAGCGCCTTAGACCACTGCGCCACCGGGGCGGCTAAAAAGTTAGACATGTCGTTAGTAAATTTACGAAAATCGCGACCTTGCAACTTAACGCCATATTAAGCAATGGGAAAACGCATGTAACAAACTGTTGTTGGTCCTCGGCCACGGAAAAGCTTTCCCGTGATGCAATGCGAGGTGAATAAGGTCCATTGCGAAGAAAATATGTAAAGAAATTTTACCATTGGAAACATAGGGCAGAAATTTTAGGTGGAACCACCTTCAGATGGCAAACTTTGTCAGAAAGAACAGTTTTTTTTATTCTATTTACAGCAGCAGCAGCAATTGAAAAGCATGGAGAGAGACCCGCTCGGGTACTTTCTAACCACTCGAAAGTCTAGCAGACAGTTTTGTGACGTCACGTGCAAAGGCTGTGGAAAAGGGTCTCAAGTCGTTTATAACAGCTGCTTTCCCTTGATCCAGGATTTATTTACTTGAACCGCGAAAATGACTTCAGAATATTTTACTTATTTATTTGAAAAAAGGACCAAAAATTGCTTTTCTTTTAATATTGCATTCAAAGCTGCCGTCAAAATGCCTGGTTGTTTCTTTAAGCAAATTCATATGCAGTTTCCCCGAAAAATTAGTATATCTTTTTCCTGAGGTTAGAGGCCCTTTCAGCTGTGATATCCCCCAGTGATGCTGTGATCACAGTGCTATCAGTGCTCTCCTGTATGATCCGCTGATAGCATATAATAGTTTTCATCTATCGGTTTACATTTATAATCTGTACATATGTTCCGAACGCACCCGTTTATTTCTCTTAGCTTTCCGATTCGAGTGGAAGATAGAGTTGTTTAAGGTTTTGGTTTCGGTTGTACGTAGTTGAATGGACTTCAAAAGAGGAGAAAAGCATTTTGTCGTGGGGCAACGTGATATGTATTATGGTGGTGTTTCATGCGATGAAAGCTTGTTTTATTTCGCAAAGTTTGTTTCCAGCTTGATAGGTAAATATCATACTCTTACTGACACTAATTAAACTTGTATATATGAAAGATTGTTGGTCTTTATAATTGTGGAAGAAGAAAGAAGGTGTTTCTTAGAAGTTTTATCAATTGTGTACAAATAATGTCTTTCACGCTGTAACAGAATGACAGTTGTTATTCTGAGGTTAATTAATAAATAGTTGTCACATTCGAACGTCATTTATTGTTTTGCAGAAATGTTACGGAATACAGTGTCATACTGAATAAATGGTCTTCATGTATGGCCATAATGATGCGCGTCGTACATTCAAAAGAAAAATGTTAATCTGTTCGTGTATACCATGTTATTTGAGGAACTATATGATGGAAAAAAGTGTTGTTTGAGTAACGAGTTCCAGTGATCGTTTTACATTTCTGTATTAATCTACTACATATAGAGATATTGGGTTCCCTTGCTTTAGGGATATAAGCCGTACATCCCAAATGCAAGTTAAGTTGGTTTTGTTTTCTGGATCTGAGTGGTGACGTGTTTTTGCACTCACAGTCTTTAACTTGCATCAAAAGTGCAGGATGTTTAACATATCTATTCCATTCTAGCCTGCTGCTCTGGTCCTAATTTTCTTGAATTAACCACTGTGGTTCTTGTAGTTGAAGGGTGTTAGAAGACCTCCATGGGCAGTGACCTATTATTAAGAGTAGACCACTAGTTTCCTATAGTTAGTAGTGCAACTGCAAAAATTAAAATGTTGTTGTATTCACAGCACATAAAAAAAGTTGTATAGTTTGTAATAAAATACGGTAAACCTTCCGAATGTGGCCCAGAAATAGTTTTCTGAAGCGACGATAGATGGCAAAACGTTATCGCTACATCGAGAAGCGCAGCGTTACGTTGTGAAATTGGCAAAGGAAGTGTCACGAACCAAGTGTACGGGAAGAGTACTCATCATTCCCTGAAACATGTTTCTTCTGACACCTGAATTGTCCTAAACGATGAGACGCATCCACACGTAGAGTCACAAGATGGCCCTCAGAACATATTTTGGAGGTGGAAAACAAATCTTGTTCTTCACACCATGAAGTACAGGTATCCTCATCTTTCCCAACTTCATTAAAGAACTTTGCTACTGTGGCGCCATCTATCGGAGCGGGCTACTTTCGGAAGGTTAGCCTAACTGTTAGTGTTATGTACATTACAAGCTAAACACAGTTTGAATTTGTCTGGAATTTTAGATAAAAACATCCCCCTGGTCCTTGATGCCCTGCACAACTTCTTCAGTGATTATCTTTAGAGTCTACGTTGAATTTTCACCGTAGCGCAACTAAGAAGTCTGTTTGATACAGATTTTGTGTGAGGCAAATTTTACAGAATTGTTTTTTTATGAAAATTTTAGTTTTTTTTTTGTCTAGGTAGTAGTGAAATACAAAGCTAATATTTTTAATTATAATCATGTAAGACCACATGACATTTGAATTTAAAATTGAAACATGCCTTGTTAAAAAAACCCCGAGGAGTGGAAAACATATTTATAACAGAGTATTTTAATAGTAAGGTTATTATACATGTGTTATGATCCAAGTTTTTATGGATCTGAGCATCTTTTTAACTATTCTCTTGTCCAACTTTTCAAATCAAATTTTTAAAAAGTAACACTTTTCATTTGGTGTATTTTTAATGCATGTAAATATCTGCATGAAAACCAGTTAGGCAGTACCCAGCAAAAACAGTCTTGCTGGCCCAGCACTATGTTGTTGCTGCCGAACCGTCAATAAAATGTCCGGGCGGCCAACAGAAGGGCCAGCAGTTCAGGCCAGCAGTTCACACCCCATCAGTTGTCATATGCCACAACAGGGCCTTCAGTTGTCCATTACAGGCAGTAGCTGCCACAAGTGGCCTTTCAGCAGCCCTGCAAGCACATGCCAGAAATGATGGCTAGCCTAATGTGGTCCGCTAGTTTGCTGGTAGTGGCAGCCTGCAACCATGTGACGTAACTGGTGGCTTGCCGAATCTTGTCCGCCAATTTACCAGTAGTAGCCATAAAAAAAAACAAAAAAAACTGAAGGATAACCGCAGTTTCCCAAAGCTACAACTTTTTTCTTTTTTCTACCCTTACGAAACTTGTGAATTATAGCACTGAGCTGGGGAAATTTTCTCAACAGACCGGAAAACGGCCATTTGGATATTGGTAGATACGAACCAGGGCCGTCGGTGTGGGAGCTGAGCTTTCTACCGACCGGACTAATTTGCCACGCGCGAGCGTGTGCTTGAAGCTGTCTGTTTCGTGCGGAACGTGTAATCGAATGGTTCCCTCTTTCATTTTACAATATTGCGAGGTATTTTTCATAAAAGTCAGTTTCATATAATTCATAAATTTATTTTTTCAACGTAATGATAGTTTTTTTTATTTTACCTTAAGAGAACTTCACTTATTTTCAAGGAGTGTACATACTTAGAGTCGCTTTCCAAAGTTTTGTACTGTCCTTGTCGTCTTGAAAGCAGATTGTTGAATTAATATATATGTTTACCCGGGTTCATGTCACATTCTGTTAAATTTTTAACATTGTATCTTTCCTTTCTGTTGTCCGAAGCTACATTTGTTTTAAAGAGAAAAGATATTTTATTTTACTTCTCGTTATTTTTAGAAACAAATTCCTCTCAGTTTTGTGTATTCAACCCATGGATCAGTACATTATATCCACATGGCGTTGCTTTTTTCTTTCAAATAATTAATAAATTTTGTATGCGTATAATTCTTTTTTTTTCCGAACCAACTTTTTTTAATGGTTTTCTAGGACATTTGTTTCAAGCGGTTTAAAATTTTTTCTTGTTATTCACCCACTCCATTCCATGAATTGTTATTCATAGGAATGGAGTCCAACATGAATTGTTATTCATAGGAATGGAGTGGGTGTATTTCATGGCTGTAATCTAGTATTTCATGGCTTAATCTGATATTATAAATAAGTGGTAGGCAATGCACGTAACTAACAAACAAATTAAGAAGGTAGTGTAGAACACGCTAAGTTACGTATAAGACACCTCTGCACACCTCTGCCAGCAAGTGACAAGTGCTTAAATACGTAACTTAGCGTGTTCTACACTACCTTCTTCTTAATTTAATCTGATATCTTCGTCGACGTGGAATTTCATTAGGAAATTAATTCGCCTCTCTACATATGGGATTTTTTTCTTAATATCCACTAAAATAACACGATGGCGATAGCGTCGTCTTCAACTAACTTGTATCATGAGAGACACAGCAAGTGTTGCTTCTGCGCATGCGCAGTCCCGTTGCTTCCCCTGCTGTTGGGGTTGCATTGGTTGCCAGCAATGGGCCACTAGTGGCACTTGCTTGGAGGCCCACAATTCTCGGCAATGCTGCAGGGCCATCAATGGATCACCAACCGATAGCGCTGCCACCAACAGACCGCTACCGGGCCGTGAGCGGCAGATTTCAGCCAGCAGTGACCCATCACTGCCAGCTGGTGGCCAGCAGTTTCCCAGCACTTGGGTTTTTGCTGGGTAATGTTATTTCAAAGTACACCAGATCATGCACACTGAAGAAGCGCTTATAGCATAGTAAATATATGTATTCACTGGTGTAATACACATCACCTTATAAGCGAAAAAATATAAACAAAAATACCAAGTTGTTTGGAAAATAATGGCCGATTTGGAGAGTAAAAATAAAAGAGACATACATACCTCATAGCACACAACCTTGTTTTATTCGAAATAGATGCCTTTAGCAGCTACACACCTCTGTCAGCAAGTGACAAGTACTTAAATGCCAATGTGGAAGAAATCTGGGTAAATGTGTACTCTTAACGTCCTGAATTATTTCATCAGAAAAATTTAACTGTGTGGGAAAAGTGTGACATACAATTTTTTAAGCTTGCAAAATAATAGGGAAAGGTGCAAAAATATAGTATTTGTAGAACAGGAAACAATTTTGCCGAAGTATTATTTACTTGGGAGTATGATGGTTTTGGAAGAGTGTGCGGTAGGCCTAGGATGATGGAGTGGCGACGGCATCACGGTGTAGTCCGGTGAACGGAAGCTTTGTTGAGAAAGGCATGTAACGGGCTGAAGAATACAACAGGAAGCGGTTGAGCAGTACATAGTCATAGAAGCGTCTTGTAGGAACACGCTGAAGGAAAGAAGTCAGCTTTGCGCAGCATTGTAAGTGGTGTTAGTAGCTTTTCCAACAGTGTTGGTGGCTCTTTCCAAAGTTGTGAGTCTCCACACCATTTCGGATTTTGTCAGGGCTTAAAATTTCTTTATCCGGCACAATAAGATAAGAAGCTCTTGGTCTCACTGCCATACTACGATTTCTGAATTGAAGAAACTCCTTTATTTTCAAAAATATCCATTTCAGGACTAAAAATGTAAGCTATGATGTACAGAATACCAGCACAACTACAAATGAAGTGCTTGAAGAAATCAACTACCCCTGTACATCTTCGAAACCATTACCAAACCTTGAGGTTCAACCGGAACCAAAAGTTCTTACTTAACACTTCTGTCGTACATGAAAACATACATTTCTTCATTTTTTCCATTCAGAGACATCGTGAAACTAATAATAACAACATTCTGCACATTTCTTTCTCAAAAATTAAGAAAACAATTAGGAACTACTTCCACTTGTGCAGGATTACAGCACTCATCACATGCTTCAGAAGAATGCACCCCACTCCTATGCATTCTTCTGCACATTCACTATGAACTCCTGGTCCCTTCTGAAGCATGGAAGCTTAACATCGTCGCCGTTAGCATCGCTTAAGCCTCCCGCACCAACTGCTGCACACCATTATACTCGCAAGTAAATACTTTGGTAAAATTCTTTCACATTCTCTTAAATTACTATATTTCTACACCTTTCCCCCTTATTTTGCATGTTTAAAAAATTGTGCATCACATTTTCCCCACACAGTGAAATTTTTCCCACTAAATAATTTAGGATGCTAAAGTACACATTTATCAAAATCTGGCTCCCTGGATGTCCAAAGTGAGAAAGTCCCGGAGTGCAATTGTGGTCTCCTCACGATTTCTGAAGGTCCTGTCCTTGGAGGTAAATGCTAAAATGCATGAACAGGTAGAAATCGGTAGGTGCCAAGTCAGGTAAGTAGGCTAGATGTGGAAGGGTTTTGAACCTCAGTTTGTGTAGTTTCTGTTTCATCATTTGTGACATGTCTCGCGCTATCATGGAGGAGGATAGGACTTTTCCTGTTCACCAAAGATGGCTGTTAGGAACACAACTTCTGGTGCATTCAGTCAATTTCTTCACAGCATGTGACTGAGGTAATGCTTTCACCAGCATTCAAGAACCTGTAGTGTACTTCTGTCCTAAGCAAGAAAGCAGTAATTCCAATTTTGGCCATTTGAAGTTAACGCATGCAGCAGGTTCTATATCATTAAATCTAACATCCTACAATGCTAGAATGAAGTACAAGACCTTGTTCCTATCGAAATCGCCTACAACATTTGCAGTATGTGTCACTGAAACAGCTGAGAACATAGCTTGAAAGCAGTTAGCGATGTTCATTAAGCTTGAACGTAGTACATCCAATGAATGTGGGCTTTAATGTTTGGTAGTGTAGGATGAGACCGCTAGCTCCCTGCACGAGCGAGCGATACTAAGCTTGAATGCGATACCTCCCACGTTTGTGGGATCCACTGCATTCTAGTTAGGATGTAATGAGCCCCATGATGACCTTGGAATGCTAGGGATGTTTTATTACGACACAGTAGTTTGATTACGCAGTTGTGCATTTGTTGTTTGTAATTATCGCAGTGAGTTTTACAGAACAGTGATGAATAATTGTTTTAATTCTTTCTGGAGTGCGACAGTCGTTTTAGGCTACGAAAGCTGGTGATTGTGTGACTCAAGAAACTGCTGTAAAGAGGTATGAACTATCCCTCATTTAAACTGTTATTAGCCGCATGAGACCATCGTATGTTTTTACAGAACCCGCATTTTTTACCATTTGCTCCGTCTGTGTCATTTTTTATTTTGTCTATTAATTCCTGTCGAGGTTCGTTACTTTTGACGGCAGCTCAACGAATTGGTGGCGAAGGATTCTGTGTTGCGTTTGTGAGTATATACATGCTATAGATGTAGGAATAATATGTAGAAATATATCCTCTTACGCCAGCTTGTTTTTTCCATTTGTTGTATATTCGGTCCCTGCGCTGAGGTGTGAATGAGTTTACTACGCGTCGCAATGGCCTTTCACAGTGGTAAAGAAATGGTCAAACTTGCGCAGCTAGAATTAAATGAGAGTGTTCGTAGTGAACTACAACACCTGCAGCTGCAATCTGACGTGATAAACATGTCGATCAATGCAAATTATACATGCGTTACCGACGAAGAGCATCAGCAATTATCTGAGCGAGAAGATGCTGAAGTTGAATTTTTGGACATATCTCTTTAGTAGATTTGATGACAAAGAATATCAAACTTCAGCTGATAAAGATTTTCCACAGTCACACGATTCATTTAATGACCCAGATTTGTTATGAAGTGAAATTTCGGAGGAATGTAATGTTGCTCCTGACGATCCAAAGCTAGCACCCGAAAAGGTGAAAACAAAGTTCGACAGGTCACAAGATTCTTCAACTCGGCAAGAAAATCGAGGACGTGAAGCAGAAATAACCGCCAATTCTTGTAGAATCACAACAAATGAAGAATGTACTAAAAAGAGTGAAATTTGAAAAAGAAGAAAATATGAGAAAAGTTTGAAAGAAAAAAACAAGAAGATAAATTAATACAAGAAAGAAGAAATCATGGTGTTCATTCAGGCTTGTTGTGAAAACTGCAGACTCGTGTGCAATGAAAAAATATCCGATGATCGTCACAATGTTATTAATAATCAGTACTGGTCCTTGAATTAGCAGGAAAGGCAAAATTTTGTCTCTTCCGGCTTATCTGCTGAAGACATTAAACGAAGACGTGCAAAAAGTGAAAACAGTAAGCGTACAAGGTCACTTAGATATTTCTTAAAAAACGAAAATGGGGAAAATATGGAAATATGCAAATCATTTTATCTCACTATGCTGGGATATGAAAGAAAGGGTGACCGGATTATCACCAGTGTTTTTTGCAATGACGGTGGGTCACCAATTTCTCCTGCAAGTGATGGGTGAGGTAGACATCAGAAAACACCAAAGACTGACCGGGAGCTTATTAAAAATCATGTTGAATTGTTCTCACTGACTGTATCCCATTACAGGGGGGAACATGCTCCAAATAAAAGGCATTTGCCGAGTGACATATACTATAAAAAGGATGCACGAGGATTTCACTAAAAGGCATCCTGACATGAAGTGTTCCTATGAACTCTACAGAAAAGTTGTGTCAGAAGACAAACATTTCTTTTACGTCCCTCGGCCATGAAGAGTGCGAGCAATGTGAGAGTTTCAAGCTGCATAATCCAGCACACGACGCAAATTCCTTATCCCCTGATTGCACGATTTGCAGTGCTTGGAGAGTACATAAAACTAAAGCTGAAGAGGCTCATTAGAAATACAGGTGTGATACCGATGATATAGGGCCAAAAACTGTGTGCTTCTCAGCTGATCTTGAAAAGATAATTATGCTACCATAGATCAACATGTACAAAAGGGTAATTTTTTGCCAAAGAATTATCGTTTTTAACAAGAGTTTTGTACCAGTGGGGAAAAAACAGCAGCTGAGAACCTTTGCATGCCTGTGGCATGAATGTATTATGGAAGGGAAAAAGAGGACCTCGTAAGCATGTTTCACACTTTTCTGCTACACATGCACAATTCTCAAAACATCATTCTCTGGCTGGACTATTCCGCTGGTCAAAATAAAAACTGGACTCTGTTTTCTTACTTGGTTTATATTATTAACTTGGAGGAAATAGTAGCACAATCATAGTAGCACAGTCGATAACTCTACGATACTTCGAGGCCGGTCATACTTTTATGTCAGCTGACAGTTTACACCACCAAGTTGAACTTTCTCTTCAAAGAAAGACAAAAGTATACGATTTCGCCGATTTCGTTAGTTGTGTGCACACATCGAATTCTGGAAAAGCCGATGTTAAAGAGATGAAGCAAGAAGACTTTTTGTTTGGCCAGATAATTCATCTTCATATACAATTAATCGCATCAGTCCCAGGCCGTATTTAAAGGACATGGTTGAAGTTGTCACAGAGCAAGGAAAGCGCACATTGGCCTACAGAACCAGCTTTACTGCAGAAGCTTTCTATGTTTTTTCTTGCACCCTCACACTCTTTTGCCTCAACTGTTTAGAAACAATTATTATATTTGCACTTTTAAGGTATTAAACCCCAGCAAAGTGCGCATAGTTTATGTGCAATTCATTAATGATATACTATTAAAAATCACCAATCACTTACCCTAAAGATCATGGTAATTTCCATCCACAAACACTTCAAGCACGTCAATTATCGTAATGTTGTTGGCCTTCAAAGGTTTGAAACATTTAACGCAGGATTTTGTATCACTTTTTTTTTCTTAGATTATTTTCTTTACTATCGCTGTATATTAAAAAGGGGTTTTATAGCATTTCCGACAGGTTTGTCACATATTAAAACACTCGTTCAAGGTCGATGATAATTCAATCATTTTTCTCTCACATTATTCGGATTTGGTATTAATAAAACAATTTCTGACATTTGTTCGCTGTTTAATTTCATCTTCATTTGACCACTTTTTTTAAGTCATGAACATTATTTTATACAATGGCTGTTATTTCAATTTTATTCCAGGTTTTATAATAATTAAACATACTCCTTTCATCTTAACCTTTCATGTTAGTGTTGATTAGATGTTATTTCACAACAGAGGGTTTTAGCCTGGTGATGCATAGCTAAATTGCAGTACAGGCCTTTACTGCTATTTTTAGCTTAGTATTTACCACTAACATGCTGACAATATACTACACTTAAAAGCAATAACTGCCATTTTTATCTAAATCATTTAAAAAAAATACTTTTTTATGCAATAACATTGAAATGTGTGTCATACTGAATCAAACGTGTCATTATCATGATGAAAATAAGATTTCCATTGGTGGCCCAGCCGCAGAAACGTTAAAGTGTTTTTTCTCGAATCTTCGAAATTGGAGTTACTGCTTTCTTTCTTAGATAATATATAGAGATTCAGTACCTCTTTTAGAATTGCTATTGCGCACGTTAAAATATGGACATGTGATTATGGTGGTGCAGTTAATTATGACGTTTATTATTTAAAAAAAGTAAAGACTAAAAGAAGGTAAGAGCAATTACTCACATATATTCGTCCAAAGAGTTGCCTTCGTTCGCATACCACCACAGTTCCGCAAGTTGTTTGGTCCCAGATGTTCAGCGGCTATGCATTGTAAAAAGTCCGATGGTGACTATAACAAAGTGATTAGCAATGCAAAGGTAGTAGTCGACCCAAAGAACCTTGCTATATATTGTATCGTAAGCTCAAAGAATAATACGACTGAAAATAAAAACCATGTAATTAATTACCTTATGCCACAGGCAGGTTAAAAGGCTAACAATGAACAAATCCAAGAAACTAAGTGAAGGAGTCTAAAAGGTTGATAGTGAACGAATTTAAAAGAACAAAATAAAATATGAATGACCAGAAGAGACGATGAGTGAACTATTTACATAATGCATACACCACCTCCTCACGTCTACCAGCGTCCCCGGACACGTTTCGCCCTAGCCTCTTCCTAGGCATTTTCAACGGGAAATGAAATGTTTGTTGGCAAGTGACAACATTTCGTAACTCCGAAAGTCGTGATGTACATTGCGCATGGGTCAGATTTCCTCCTATATGGTGGTGCCATCTGGTGTCATAGTTTGATTTTCCTATATTTGTCGTTTTCTTTTAATTTTATTTTTATGCTATTTTAATCTTTTTTCAGTGTCCACTAAATTCCTCCAGGCATATGAAAGGTCATATAGGGAATTGCTATTGCAGTTTGATGATTTGGTCTTCTCTATTAAGATGGATTCAGCAATCTGTATGGTCCTCCAGCTTTTTTGCTGATTTATTACTTTTATTTTCTCCCATAGTGGTGTGCATTGATTATTTATACAGAAGTCGATAAGTACAGATTAATTTTTTTCTGAACCAATTGCCGCTGTGTTCCGATAATCTTATCCTGATATTTCTTTTGGTGCTTCCTATATATTGGCTGACAATTTTGTTTTGGCTGTCTCCTATTGAAATTGAGTAAACACCCGCTTTCTACAATATCGGTGTGTTTCCATGATCAGAAGTTAATGTGTCCTTGATATTTTTGGTTTGTATGCCAAATCTCAAGTTGAATTTTTTGCATGCTTCTTTCAAAATACTATTAATTTCATGGTTGTAAGATATTGATCCACAATATTTCATTTCCTTTTTATCAGTTGGTATTCTGAAATGATCATTTCTTGTCTTCTCTGTTATTTTCTTTATAAGGCATGGGGTCAAGGGGCTGCATCCAAAATTTTCGTAAAATCTAGTTTCCAATTTAGAACCACCAAATTTGATATACTATCTCATGGTACTCTAATTTAGACCATACATGGCTTTTGGAAGGGGTCGGAGCCCAGAATCAAAGAGCCCCCACACAAAATTTCCGTGAAATCTACAGTTTTCAATTTAGAACCATCAAATTTGGTATACTATCTCATGGTACCCAAACTTAGACCATAGACCTGTTTTTGGAAGGTGTCGGAGCCTGTATTCAAAGGGCTTCCACACAAAATTTCTGTAAAATCTACAGTTTTCAATTTAGAACCGACAAATTTGGTATACTATCAAGGGGTCACCATACAAAATTTTCGTAAAAAAACTGCAACACAATTCAGCACTCCAATATCTGCTCTATGATCTAAGTTAGAGACTGTGGATAATAGTGTACCAAACCTGGTTGTTCTAAATTAAAAACTGTAGATTTTATGAAAATTTTGTGTGGGAGCCCCTTGACCCTGGGCCCCGACCCCTTCCAAAAACCATCTATGGTCTAATTTTGGGTACCATGAGATAGTATACCAAATTTGGTAGTTCTAAATTGAAAACTGTACATTTTGCAATGCTCTCATTCTGGGATGGGAATACTTTCACCCAGGGCCAGCTGATCCAATGCTCTCATTCTGGGATGAGAATACCTTGCACCTGAGATTTTTCCAAAATGGCACCTTTAGAACACAGGAAATCGTAGACTTTCAAACCAAATTCAAACGCATCTAACTCGGAAACTGGCGTTTTTAGGTTCATGAAAATTTACACAGATTTTCTCCTGTTGACAATAAAACAGTGATTTAATTTTCAGATTTAAAAAAAAATGGGGTTTTTGATAAAATCTTTGGGAAGGTTAAAGATTTTTCAAAATCTGCTGTTTTTAATGCTGCCGAAACGTGGAAACTAGCTGTTTCACAGGCATATAAAAAATTGCAAATAAACTGCACATTTGTGTCTTTAACAAAAAAAACGAGTATAGAAAAAACTCCATCCAAAACTGTTAAAAAAATAAAAAAAAAACAACAAACTTTTTTTTTAATTTTTTAAATCTGTGAAGTTCGCGATTCTTAAAAATTTTAATCATACGATGTGTAAACAATACTAGCATCATATATTATTGTATGTTATACACACAATGTAATAAAAAATACCAGAACAAGGTATCTTTCTTAATTCCGCTGCATGACTCTCTGAAGTTAGAGGAAATTACCGTTTTCTAGAGAGCTTGTTTGACGGTGCATGATAAATTGAAACCCTCTATCTCAAAGGGAAAATTTTTTCTTGCCGAAAGAAAAAAATATTTTTAGTCAAGGAATTCCCCTTAGTTTTTTTTAGAGAAATCTGAGACCATGATGGTATGACCCTGCCTGATTTGAAATGGAACCCATCATAAGTAATTTGGCCTTGGTCAAAAGTCCCATGGCTGAGTATGCAGAGAACTTGGCCAGGAAAAGGGTGAACGATTTCAAGTGATTATTGATGCTGGCGTTCTTTTGAACTGAGCCTTTTTAATTCCACAGGAAGGTCAAGGGTGAAGTCAGTCAGTCCATTACTTTTCCAGACAGGTAACAAACAGCTAAGTGGATCCTACTTTGAGTTGTTTAATTTTTCATAGGTGCTTATGTTTTTCTTTCTCTAAGAAGCAGTATGCAGAAAAGAAACAAAACACTACCTGCATTTTGAGGAATAAACAGTAATGAAATTATGAACTTTTTACCATTGAAAATAAAGAAATTAGCAGAGATGCCAATAAGTACGGATATGCGTAATTTTGCGTTTCTTGACGTCATTGCGAACATCATGAAATTATGGAAAACCATCTTTTGGTATTTCTGCTGAAGGAAAAAAATGTTCATCAACAAATAGCTGCAGTAACAATTTTCTTTTGAAATAAAACCATTGCAATAATCTAATTTACATTTTTCACTCTTTTTGAGGTTTTTCTCTCAAAAAAGGGTAAATAGAAATTTCTGATTTAGGAAGTTATCAATCATTAGCAAAGATTATATATGCAGTTAATTATAATTTCTTTTTTCAAATAACTTAAGCTTGATCGGATTTACAATTTTCTTACAATTTCAGAATACAGAATTGCGACATTTTGCTTATTTTTAACGGCTGTTTCTATTTCAGAGTTCTGTGAGGTAGTACCCATCGAGTTCATTAAAGGATTTGTTTTTTCTTAAATAGTGTAATCTCGTTAAGATTTACCTTTTCCTTTCTTTTTAATTTGGGGGTTAAATGACCACCATGAGCAACTTGATGGGCTATAATATGCAGTTGCTTGCCTCTAATTTGGTGCAACTGGTTCCAGGGAAGGGAGAGAGTCAGTGCCATAAGACAAACACAACAACCATGACTTACCTGGATTCAGACCCGGACTCATCTCAGACGAATGATCAAAGGTGAATGCTCAGACCACTACCCCACTGGTGCTGCTCTTTTGGTTTTGATAGTGGAAGCAGAATTTCTACACATACTTACTGCCCCCCCCGCCATACCTTGTTTTCACACCACTGCAGTCTAAATAGAAAAGTAGCTGTCACTTATCCGATGTTACACCATTGGCTTCATTATTCCAGTAAACCACCAATTGTTAGTATGAATGTTATTTTTTGTTGTCGTTGTTTTCTGGTGTAGTTGGCATTTTCCTGATAAATGACTCATTTTCACCCAAATAATTGCCCTTGGTCATTGGAGGATTGATGGACAGACATTGTTAAATAACCAGGGCTCAATAAATCTCGGGCGCCTAGAAATCGAGCCCTGGCACCCAATTTTTTTTACTTCAGATTTCGTAGTTTGCAGTAAATACTGTAATTTGTGTTTTATAATTCAAAGATTATCTGTTAAAAAGCTATAAATTTATGTACTGTGGATACCGATAAGGGGGGTTGTTAGTGTGGGTGTAAAAAAATCCACAAGGTAATTGTCAGGAGAAGTGGTGTTATTTGAAAAGTACCGGAAATTCGGTAACAGAAAAAATGTAACACAATTCGGAAATGGAGGACTGCATCTCCAAATGCTGTTTATGTGTTATTTTCTGAAATTTGAATTCATTTAATCTGGCTCCTGGGCCATTCCATGTCAAATCACCCAGCATTTTTATGAGATGTCACCCACCCATCTCCGATTTTTGTGAAAATTAGTATAAAGTATTGTACTGATAAGATATGAAACCTGTTAAAATTTTAGGTCAGTCAGTCCAGTAGATCTCAAGTAATGCCACTTTAAAAATTGGGTAGCTCTGTCTTTAAAGTTTTCGTGCTATGAGTTTTCACAACTAAACTGTAAGACAAAAAAATTCATAACTTCAGAACTAACTGTTGCAGCCACGTGACTTTTTCTTAAATGATCTGCATGATCCATACATTTTGGAGCAACTTGTTACTGCACATTTTTAGAATTAAAAGAACACTTTTTTTTAAATTTAATGACAAAAGACATGAAAAAATGAGGCCACATTTTTATTTAGCAAAACAATTTTTTTCAAAATGAACCCCCACTTCAAATTTGCTAAAAATATTTTCTTGTGCGTATTATGACGTAACAAATTTCAGCTGGAGAAAAAAATACTTTGGGCAATTCACAATTTTGGCAAAAAAAAAAAAAAAAAAAAAAAATTCAAAAATGGCGATGTTTTATATACACTGAGTGGCCACTTTATTATGACCACCCCCTCAGTACTTTGTTGGGCCATTTTTTGTCTTTAATACTGTGTCGATTCTTCGTGGCATGGACTCCACGAGATGCTGATAGGTGGTTTGTGGAATCTGAGACCATGCTTGATGAATAGCACTTTCCAGGATTGTGAGATTGCAGGGTTGTGGATCCAGCTGTCTGATGGCTCATTCAACTTCATCCCACAAATTCTCAATGGGGTTGAGATCTGAAGATTGTGGGGGCCACCTAAGCAAAGTAAACTCACCGGCATGTTCCTGAAACCAATCCTGTACAATACGGGCACTATGGCTGGATGCATTATCTTGTTGAAAGTAGCCATCGCCATTGGGATAAACCATCCACATGACAGGATGCACTTGGTCCGCAACGATGTTTAGATATGATGTGCCAGTCAGACGTTGATCAAAACGAATTAAAGGGCCCAAAGCATGCCATGAAAACATTCCCCAAACCATAACGTTGCCTCCACCAGCTTGAAGGGTTGTAGCAATGCATTTGGGGTCCATGCTTTCGTTCTGTTTCCACCAAATTCTCACTCGACCATCGGCATGGTGCAACTGAAAACGTGATTCATCGGACAACATAATTTTTTTCCAATTATCGACTGTCCAATCCTTGTGCTCCTGTGCAAACTAGAGAAGTTTTCTGTTGTTAACTGCATACAGCAAAGGTGTTCGAACAGGCCTTCGGCTGCCATATCCCATCCAATGCAGTGTACGGCGAACAGTGCATGCAGAGATCATTTGAGGGGATCCTTGATTAAGATGGTCTGTAATTTGCTGCTCTGTTGCTCTTCTGTTGTCTGTTAACAGTCTGGACACTCTCCGTTCCGTCCGAGCAGTCACTAGTCGATGACTACCACACGTTGTAAAAAATCGCATTTTTTACCCATCTCGTCACCCAAAAATCACTTCTACTACTGTCGCAAGCACTAAGCTTTCCCTTTTTATACTAGCCTCGCCCTCTGGTGGCAACAGTGTACAGCCATAGCTCATTTGCTTAAAACTGTCAGGTGGTCATAATAAAGTGGCCACTCAGTGTATATCAAACATTCCGACATGATATTACCCAATTTTTTAATTAAGTGGTTGCTTGACTATTTTATACACCTTTCCCCCCATAATTTAACCCTATTGGTGAGTAGCTCATAACAGTTTTTATTTTATTTTTATGTGCCACCATCTTGGATATAGGTTCATTTTTCTTTTCTGCGGCAGGCCAAAATAGGGCCTCACAATGGTTTTGAAAACAGGCAGTTGTTTTCCTCTTATTGTGGATCAAAAGTTTTGGTTTTCACTATCTTAAAGAGGACAGTTTCGACTTGCAGAAAATTTATAGAAATGATAGAAACTATTTTTTTAACCTTGCTTATAATGGTGTTGAAATCTACAATACTCACCATTTTTGATGGACTGTTATGGTGATTAGGAGTTGGAACCCCAAGTTAGGAATTTTTGTGTAATAACTATGGTTAGTAGTTTTCAGCTATGGAGAACTTAAGTCTGGGAAAACACACACAGGCACGCACCCACGTTTCAGAGTTTCAGATCATCAGCAAATAAAATAACTTATTTTGGATCTTCAGATTTTTTTGTAAATACATAGTACATAAACTGAACAAGGATAAATATTCTACTTTCATATTAAATGTGCAATCAAATAAAAGTTATTTAACCTGTTGAATGTAAAGTTGTAATAAGGCACAGAAATTTTCTTTAGTTAGTTTTTCATCCAGTGCACATAAATACTTTTAAGAAAATGAAAAAAACAAAAACATCCAACCTAAATTTTTTTGTGTCAAAATGCTTGCCATAGTTACTGTACTTCCAGGGCTGCCAGTGGCAACTAAATAGGCGACTATTGCTACTATTTCTGATGACAGGCGACTATGGCTACTATTTCTTACAAAAAACAGCCAAAAGCAACTATTTTCAGAAAAACTTGAAGTATTTTAATTGTAAGGCTACTATAAAAAAAAAAAAAAAAACGTAATTCAGAGTGTGCACGCGTGCTTGAAAACCTGGACAATCATGATTTTGTTTTCAAGGCCTGGAATATCCTGGGAAAACAGTGTTTTTTCAATGCTGTCTTGAAAAGCCTTGAAATTTGAAATTATTGCTTAAAAAATGCCCTTTTAGGAAATCGTGTTACCCCTTCATTTTTTTAAGTTCCTCTCCTCTGTTTTCAAAGAAACCGCTGGCCACGGTGGTGTTTCGGACGTGCACCGAATCTGTCATGACACCTGATGGTCCGACAACTGCTGAGAACGGAAGGGGAATCTAGAAAAGACATTTAGCATTTGCAGGGGGTCGCCTATGTACCAAGTCAGCTGGCATCCACCAGTGAGGAAGTATGCCTGAACAACACATTCATCTGCTCCTTGTTTATGTTCATGTCAGACACTTGCTTCTGCCCCTCCCCTCAAGAGACTTCGGCTACTTATGATAAAAAAAGAAAAAAAGAAAACTATCTTTGCAAATTTTTCACAAAAGTGGCTGAAATTTTTACATTCACTGTAATTGGATTACAGGAGCTCACTCCCAAAATTCCAATTGAATCGGTTAAAAACTTAAAAAGTTTGCATTGAACATTTTTATTATGGACAAGTATGTGTGCCTCTTTGGACAGAGTGAGCCTGCAGCAGGGTTGATTGACAGCTGGGAGCGACGATTGAAGATTGAAGCCGTTGGTTGGAAAGAAAGCAAACACCTGTCCATCAATCCCTTCCATGGCTCAAAAGGACTAGGAGAAAATTTTCAGAAATCCATTTTCACGAATTTTGAAAATAACAGTAAAATTTTTACAGTGGTTAAGTAAGATACATCACAATAAAGTTCTAGTGCAAATGTCGCCAAATTCCGTTGGTAACTTTAGCAGATTAAAAAAAAATCAAAAAAAAATCTTTGGTTGCATAATCGGATTGAGAAAAAAGAAACTATAATTATAAATTACGGGAAAAGCCAGTGAATTATTTTTTTAGATGCCATGGTTTATTTAAACAGTGACCCTTAAGAAATTTTCTGTGATAATATGGACTCTATTTAAATTACAAACATACATTTTTATTCAGACATCTGAGTTACTGTTTTAATAAAAAAAAAATCATCTATAATTAAAAAAGTTTTCGATGGATTTAGGCGAAACTCAGCAGATAAATATATTTTAGTAAATTGCAACATAATGACATAAATTTGGTCATTTTGTCGAAAATTGGGGAGCATTTTTTTTTTCTTTTTACATTTTCTCCTATAGTTAGGGTGAAGGAGGAAGGGTGCAACTTGACAGTACAGTGAGCTGCAGGTGGTGATTTATGGTGATGTGCCAAATGAAAAGAAGCCCATGTTCCATCAGGACATTCCAAAGGTTGTGTGTGTGCTCCTGCTGTTTGATCTTAATCAGAATGTTTTTGTGCAGGAGGGGTATCCATTTCAGCTTTACAGCTTTCACAGCTCTTTTTGTTTGTTTTTTTGTTTCTTGGTAATAAATAAAAATCATAGTTGCTGCATTCACCATTGATCCATTTTTGCATTTCTTGAATATAAACAGCAGACAATCAGAAACATGGTGTTGGTGGTGTTGGCCGGGTCTTGATTTTCTTCATTTTGCATCTGCTGAATTCAGTTCTGTTGGAATAAGGAATGACTTATACTGTGAATATATACAAAACCATATTTTTGAGCTGAAAAATAGGTGTGCTTGTTCACAGTAGCTAACGTGTGAACTCAGACGGAAGACAATCAGACATACGGACATCTGATTCCATAAAAAAAAATCGACGTAGTTTTTTATTATACACTACAGGTAAAAAAGCAAAAACATGTTTTTAAACATTATGAAGGAAACCGGATTTTTGAAACGCCATGACTTGATGATGATCTTAATTTCTGAAAGTTTCTTTTTTCCACATCCTTTTTTTTTCCAATTACAATACATTGTAACAGGATACCTGTGTGTTGTAACACTTAGTGTTATGGCAGATTTTCAGTTGCCGACATCGACATCCCCGATCGTAAGCGGTAGTTGCATTGCGATTGTTGATGATGACAAGATAAATACTGGAGTGACGTAAAATGTTGCATAAACTAACCCCCCCCCCCCAACTTTTATGCGGTCATCATAGCTGATCAACCATTTCATTCCATGAACATCAGCACATTTCAATCATTTGACCATTGGGGGTAGGTGGGGTCTGAAGGAATTCAGCAGTGCTTAAGCGCCTAGCGCAACAAAAACATGCTAATTTTGGACAGTTCTATTCCCTTCCCCTCTACCATCCCTAATAATTGAGAGTGCATACTGTAGTTTCAAATATTCCATGTATGAGCTAGTTTTCGCGCTGTTCGTTATGTTTTTATTTTTGAAATTACTAACCCTATCGAACTATAGGTTGCAGAAACGTTTATGTTTTGGGTTTGTCCGTACGATAATTTGCATGAAAGCGGTTGCATTTTGGTGAAATTTTAGTATGCTGTTGGGTACAACTTGGAAACCTACCCTATTGAAAATGGTCGAAATTAAATTCAAAGGCCAAGACATAAGAGCAGTATTTGTTCTGCAAGCTTAGGAATGTTAACTCACTTAAAATCTGTTTGATTGCAATGAAGTTTTGGTATGTTATCAGGGAGGAGAAATCTACCCTTGTAGAAAATGGTCCAAATTGAATTCAAAGGTCAGGGCATAAGAACAGATCTTGTGCTTGATAAACTTGATCAATTTGCTTAAAGCACACTCATCAATTTGCGTCTTTCATCATTTTTATTACTTAAAACTGAAATTATTTAAAAAAAATAATTTGAACATGATACTATAAAGCGTAATAATCATCCTGGAATTTTTTTGTATATGTCCTGGAAAAGGCCTGGAAAGTCCTTGAATTTTTTCCCCCCAAAAGTGTAGGAGCTCTGGTAATTTGTGTTGTGTATATCGATGTGCTTGTATAAACATCAGTTTTAATATTGATACACGTGAATATCAACTTTTATAGATATGTATATGTCGAATCCATGGTTCATACACATCCTGAAATTCCATTTTGTCCTGGAAAAGTCCTAAAATTCTGTTACATGTCCTGGAATTTTATCCATTCCTGCCTTTTTGTCCCTGCACGATGTTTTGTAGTTGAGGATTTTTCTACTGACATTACTTATGTCTGGCAAATTTCCCTCCCCACCCCTGCAAAATGTGTGTGTGTGTTGGGGGGGGGGTGCTATCGGTTTTCTTGTTTAGGAGGACTGAAGCTGCGTTATTAGCATCTTTTGCGTCATGCTTATGTTATCACTTTGTCTGTCTCGCCGGGGAGACCATATCTCCGCAATTACTAGTTTGATTTGTAAAGTTATTTTTGTATTGGGAAGCTTTAAATGTGAGAATGATGACCCGTCCGTTCTGTTTTTTTGTTGTTGTTTTTTTCGATGCACAACTTCCCCGCTATAGGGCGCAAATGGAGATCGTATCGAATTTAAAATGCATTTCATTTCATATATTTGCTTCTAAATATCCAATTGAAAAAAATATATTTCCTTTCGATGACATTTATAGCGAAGACTATTTTAGTTGCAGTCCCTTTTTCAAATAATGCATAAATTTTCTGCTAGGGGGTGTGAAGGTAAATCGCGATTTTCCCAATATCTCCGCTTCTAAAAGTCAGATTGAAAAAATCTTCCTGAGTCAGATACAGCTCTTGAGGTTGAAATGTTTTGCATACAAATTCTCATTTCTGGTAAAGAATGGTTTGGCCACCAGGGGTTGAATGTGTTTGTTTTGGCTTCTGATGTATTTGCAACAAAATCTGAGCAGGAAACTCGATTGAAAAAATTCTTCCATGAACCGATACCGCTGAACTCGACAAACTTTTTGAGAATACTTCCTGCTTAAAATAATTTTGCACAATTTTTTCCACCAGAGGGCGTGACGTATATCTTATTTTTGTCCATATCTCTGTTTCTAGGAGTCTGATTTGAAAAATTCTTTCTTTGTTGGAGAACATTTTCGGTGCAAAATGTTTCTCATAAAATTTCAAATATTTTTTAACGCACAAGTGTGCCACTAGAGAGGGCATAAGCTCACATTTCCTTTTATAGCAATATCTGCGGACTAGAAACCCGACTGAAAAATATTCTCTTTCGATCAGATTCCTAACTATGAATACTCCTTATTTGTATTTTCTTCACAAAATAATGTACAATTTCACCGCTAGGGGGCACAAATATTTCATCTATTTTTCTTAATATCTGTACTTCTATATGTCCGATTTAAGAAATTCTTTTAACGCCAGATACCATTTACTGTATGGAACACTTTAGGTTTGTGTTTGAGGAGGTTTGTGGTTCACAATTCTGCCACTAGGGTGGTGTTTGTGTACTTCTGTTTGCAGGCTATCTCTGCCCGTAAAAACCCTATTGAGAAATTTCTTTTTTTACTGTATGCCATTCGCTATAATAAAGATGGAGAGTGAATAAGGTTTTTGCTACAATAAGAAGATCCTCTTAAAATAATGTATAACTTTCCCTGTAGGGGTTGTAAAAGTTAAACGTTTTTCTTGCTATCTCTGCTTCCGGGAGATGTATTTGAAAAGTTCTTTTTCCTTAGCATAGCTTTTGCTATAAAGAATGCTTTTCTCCTGTTTCCATTATGCAAAATTCTTCCGCTAAAACACATAGTTATATTATGCTTCCTTCTATATCTCTCCTTTTAACTGATCGATTTGAAAATCTTTTTGTCTCTAATACCTACTGTCCTTCTGCTATGGGAAACGTTTTTTGCACCATTTGTTGATTTTTGTAACATATTTTATATTTTTTAGCCACTAGTAGAAGTAAGTAGCTGATTTTGTGTGGGTGGGTGGGGGGGTATTTTGTAATGAATACTTTATATAAAAATTTGCCATAAAATCAGATTGCTTTCTAATATCAGAAACTTAAATCTAGTTGTTTCGTAGTATTTTCTGAGCTTCTATAATTCGTTTTTTAATCATGTCCAGTTAAATTGCCATGATCACTAATGAATGCTATTATACATAGCCCTTGGACATAAGGTTTTTCCGTTATTCTCTTTCATTTCACGTTGGAAATTTTTGTGCATACTTTGTTTGCTGGCGATTAAAAATTTAAAACATAGCTACAGCATCGATATTATGTTGAAAATTCCTTCCATAAATAAAATGTAACACAAATACTTGCTCCCATGATTATGTGTTTAAGAAATAATCCCTTTGGTCCTTTGAAAAAGTTCTGGATATTTCATCTTTCCTTACTTTTAAATTTCCAATGTAGCATTATTTCAAAATAATTAAATACAAATAGTATTAATAATCTAAAGCAACTTTTATGGGAATTTTACTAGGAAATTTTTTCTTTAATGCCAAATTTTCGGAGAAAACTCTTCTCCTTCTTCAGGCTGTCTTCTTGTTGTCACTTTTTACTTGTCACTATCACGGTTACGGTTTACCTTGACGGCTATGGTTAACCTTGAGGGTTTAGGTTATTTTTCAACAAATCCTGCCAGATGTTAGGCAGGGAAAATCCTTTGCAGTCATTGATGATGGAATTTTGATTTTTCTCAATCTCTATTCCTTCTTTCAGTTTTCTTTTTTGGAAATTGCTTTGGAAACTGATTACTTTAAAGGAATTCCAATCCATGCTGTGCCCTGTTTCTCTAACATGCCTATCTAATCCAGTCTTGTTGGAGCAATTTTTTTATAGCTGCTTTATGCTCAGCTATACGAGTTTCTAGTCTGCGACCTGTTTCACCTATGTAAGATAGTCCACAACTACAATTTACTTCATAAACTACTCCTTGCATTTTTAAAATATCTTCTTCTCTTTGAACTATTTTAGGGAAAATTTTTTAACTTTGTTCTCTAAACTTGGAGCTAGCCTAATATTGTATTTCTTACTAATTTTCTTTAAAGACTCAAATAAACCTTTGTGATAAGAAATTTTTCTAGTGAATTTTACTTGTTGCTTTTGTGGGTTCTTCGTACCATTAAAATTCAGAAGCTTCTCAATTTCTTCTTTAGGATAGTTATTCTCTGCAAGTATGACTTTAAGCTCTTCTTTATGGGCTTCTTTTTTATCTGCAGTAGAAACTATTTTATTATTTTTTTCTAAAAACTGACTTGCTACATCTTTCTTAATAGAAACTGGATGATAGGAATTGAAATCCAGTTTCTATTAAGACTACCAGATTTGATTAAAAAAGTCTCTTTCACTTCAAAAAAGAAAAACCAGCTTCCAGAAAACTATAAACAATTCTCAAAATTACAGTTCAGATTACCTCAAATATATGGAATAGTCAAACTGCATAAAGAACACCAACCAATTAGACCAATAATAGACTAAAAAAACTATTCTTTCAAATCTAAACTATTTTTTAAAGTCACACCTTCAGAATCTTTTAAAAGAGCCACCTAACTTGATTAAAAACTCAATGCAGCTAAAAGAAAAACTAGAACTGCTTCCTAAATTAGATTCTCCTATTATGGGTAGTTTAGATATAGTGTCTATGTATACTCACATTAATATAGATCAACTTATAGACTTTATAGCGGAAGACTTGGCAGACCTAATAGTTTTTCACAACAAAGAAAAAAACATATTAGTAGGAATTTTTGAAATGCTTACTTTCTCTTTGCAGTACACAACTACTTTCAATTTGGGAAAACTTTTTTCATTCAAAAATCGGGGTTAGCTATGGGCTCCCCACTCTCCCCACTCTTAGCTAACTATTATGTGGGAAAACTAGAAGAAAAGATACTAGTACAACCCACATACTTCTGCTTATATAGCAGATACATGGAAGACATCTTATTTAAAATAGATAGCTCAGAAATTGTTCCAGAAAGAATTCTAGACTCATTCAATGAATTAGATGATTCCCTTAAGTTCACTATTGAACTTCAAAAAGAAAGAAGAATAAACTTCTTAGATATTACTATCTATTATGAAGATGAAAAATTCCTCACTAGTTGGTATAAAAAACCAATGAATACTAAAAGACTACTGGATTTCAATTCCTATCATCCAGTTTCTATTAAGAAAAATGTAGCAAGTCAGTTTTTAGAAAAAATTAATAAAATAGTTTCTACTGCAGATAAAAAAGAAGCCCATAAAGAAGAGCTTAAAGTCATACTTGCAGAGAATAACTATCCTAAAGAAGAAATTGAGAAGCTTCTGAATTTTAATGGTACAAAGAACCCACAAAAGCAACAAGTAAAATTCACTAGAAAAATTTCTTATCACAAAGGTTTATTTGAGTCTTTAAAGAAAATTAGTAAGAAATACAATATTAGGCTAGCTCCAAGTTTAGAGAACAAAGTTAAAAAAATTTTCCCTAAAATAGTTCAAAGAGAAGAAGATATTTTAAAAATGCAAGGAGTAGTTTATGAAGTAAATTGTAGTTGTGGACTATCTTACATAGGTGAAACAGGTCGCAGACTAGAAACTCGTATAGCTGAGCATAAAGCAGCTATAAAAAATTGCTCCAACAAGACTGGATTAGATAGGAATTTAGAGAAACAGGGCACAGCATGGATTGGAATTCCCTTAAAGTAATCAGTTTCCAAAGCAATTTCCAAAAAGAAAACTGAAAGAAGGAATAGAGATTGAGAAAAATCAAAATTCCATCATCAATGACTGTAAAGGATTTTCCCTGCCTAACATCTGGCAGGATTTGTTGAAAAATAACCTAAACTGTCAAGGTTAACCATAGCCATCAAGGTAAACCGTAACCGTGATAGTGACAAGTAAAAAGTGACTACAAGAAGACAGCCTGAAGAAGGAGAAGAGTTTTCTCCGAAAATTTGCTATTAAAAAAAAAATTTCCTAGTAAAATTCCCATAAAAGTTGCTTTAGATTATTAATTCAATTAAACTAGGAAGCCATTTCTCAACATGAGCTTTATTCAAAGAAGTGCAAATAGTATTTTATGTATTGATTGTGTGGTATATATGAAAGCATTTCAAAAGAAATGCCACATACCTATGTATTTCTGAGTTTTATGGGGTTTTTTTTATTCTGTAATTTGCTTCAATAATTGAACTAAAGCCAACGTAGAAAAATAAGAGTTTCTCAAAATCAGTGTAGTGTACTGTATATAAAAGTTTAGTAGATATTAAACCTGGTCACATTTTCAGTGACAGTTTTGGTATTTCAGTTTTTATCTGTGATTCTAAGTTTCTGATTAGCTGCAGCAGACATCATTTTTAACATTCTGCATTCTATATTAAGTTCGCCCAAGCGTGTAGGAAGTTGTTTGTTGTAGGTTACAAATTGAACAGACGTATGGTTTCACTACATTTTAAGTAAGAGCATTTGGATCGTATGTCCTGGAAAAGTCCTGGAATTTTGTGATTGAAAAAGCGTATGAACCGTGCGAATCATTATCGATATGTATTGTTCAGTTTATTGCTTTCTGCTTTATTGCAAATATGATGGAGGAAAGTCAATGGCAAGTATAGACTAGACCCACATGTGATTAAAGGAACAACCTACTCAAATCAAGATATTCCATTGAAAAAGTGTCCTGTTTTTCTGTTTGAAATATGGCAGAGATTGCCGTATGGCAGGCAGTGCCAGGAGCAAGCATGTATCTTGCCTTCACCATATTACAGACTGTTGTTTTCTGTGATTACTGAAGTTTGTTTGCAGTTAAATGTATCAATTTCAAGACAAAAATTTTGTACCTAGAATTTCATAAATGATATGTTCATTGAAAATAAATTTGTGTGATTGTTTTTACAGCTTTCTTTTCCGAATGACACTGAAAATGCATGTTTTCGCCAACAGACATTTGAACTCTCTTTACATTATCTACAAACTGTTTAATATAAATTAGGAATTGTTCATACCGAAAAAATTAAGTGCTAATTGAAAAAACACCTGGTGAGACATTTGTGCGTATCTGTTAAAAATAACAAGACTGTACTTTTTGTCATTTGAGTAGGTCATTCCTCTAGTCACGTGGGTCAAGGTATAGATGTACTTGTACGTGTAAGAATTTATTCCAAACAGCAAAATTGGAATTGGTCATTTTTGGAGAGACATGTTGTATCAGAAGACATTTGGAGACTGGAAATATCCATCTTTGGCTAAAGTTGTGAAAGCATGCCTTGCTTTATCACATGGCAACTTTGATGTAGATAGAGGTTCTTCTGTATCACAAAGAGTTCTTTCATCAAATAGAAGTCATCACTCTTTCCACGTTTATAAATGAGTCACGAAAAATTCTCATTGGCCGCCACCGGGAATCGAACCCAGGTCTTCCCGTTGCACCCCAGACATGCTTCCACAGCACCACAGTGGCCTCGAAATTCTCCAGACTCACATACGACAAACTGCCAAACCACCTGGCAGGTTGCTTCTTTCTGGGGATTCACCAAAGATGAACAGCAGCAACTGAACAAATAACTAGAAGGGGAATGAATAATAAATACACAGTTGACATGGATTAGGAACATCAAATAGAAGTCATCGCTCTTTCCACGTTTATAAGTGAGTCACAGGAAAATTTCAGATGAGAAGGCATCTATGTCTGAGAAGATATTGAATGAGAGACTAACAATTCGAGATGCATTAAAAACGTATAACAACCAAGTTGCAAAGGTGCTAATAACCAAAGAACTAATAAAATTAGCACTTAATGCACATGGGTCATATAGCAACCATTTGGAAGAGGAGCAGAGATTAAAGGAACAGCAACTGAAAGCAGAGAAAGAAAGTGCTGAGAGATTGAAATAAGAATTGCTAAATGAAGGATTTGAAGAGCAGAAAGCAAACTATAGATAACACGGAAAACAAGATAAAAATTCTTGTTCAAGAAAAAAGAGAAGTACAAGAATCATCAGACTCTGTGCTTAAAGAAGCCAGTGTGAGACTAAAGCAAACATTACAAAAAACAAAAACATACCCGCAATACGAGTTGCACATGGCATTCTAGAAGGAGCAGAGAAACTCCGACAAATGGAAAGACAACATGAACTTGAAGCATTAAAAATGAATAGAGCAGTTCATAAAAGAAAATTCTCCCTAATCGATGCATTTATAAAGAAAACCTCAAAAAAAGGAATAAATTTAAGGTTAATGAGGAAGCTTTTTTGTTAAGCCTACCATTATATGCACTGATGGCAGTGGTATAAATTCACACTCAATTTTTTTAAATAATTTACTGCATATAACTCCTCCAAATTGCTACCATGGTATAAGAATAATGTAAACTTTAAAGAGGGCTCCCCCCAAAAAAATTGCTAAATGATAAAAAACAGTTTGTTTATACATATGGGGGGGGGGCATCATATAAAAGTTAATCATTTCAAAAAATTTTAGCTTTGGTTTTATTATTGTCATCAGTGGGTGTAAGGATAATCTTAGTTTTACTGTTGTTAGAGCTTTGAAAATCGATCATGGTTAACATCTAGGGATTTTAACTGTCTGCTGTTTGTACAGTATTCTAGAGGATAATGCTTACCTTGGCATTCCTTCCTAGCGATGGGAACATTTCACACACGTGTTTTCCGGTCTTTGTTGATGTTATTGTCCTAAAGTCCGTTGTATGAGATGACTAGCTTTACTTCTCACCCTTTTCGCTGGGTATACTAATTGGATCTTTGCCTTAGGATTCAAACACATCAATTTTTACCGTTCTTTATACTCGAAATTTTCGCCCATACTCTGGGCATCCTCAGGAGTGTGGCGACCTTACCACCGATGTTCGTGGTTAACTTCGCGCTAATGAAGTCCGATACTCCATGTTGCCATTCATCGGATATACTTTCCTGGATATATTTCGTTATCAAGCCCGTCTGGCGCCATCTATGTTTCATTAAAACAACTTTTTTTTTTTTTTTTTCCTTTTCCTATCCTGGTTTTCTTGTCTTTTTGGCTGGTTTTTCTTTTGTTGTTGTTTTTCTTGTCTTATTAGTTCTTTCCACAGGCCAGATAATGTGCTAGGGTTGTTCTGGTTACATACCCTTGCTTTATTTTTATAGATTAATATTGCTTCTTCCATCCTCATTTGCCTTTCCGATTTTTTATTCTTTTTTAGCATTTTAATTTCATCGAATTTTGGGAATGTCCGGTTTTTGATGCAGAATTGCACTAAAGCAGTTTTGGCTTCTTTTTTTGCCAGTCAGATATGTGTTGTTTAAGTCTTTTTTTTTTTAATCTGTTTTTCGTACTTCCAATGTACGATATTGGGGGTATATGTGCAATTGGAATTTCGTAGGTTCCCGATTCTTCTAGCATTTTTTCCTCTGTTTTTTTGTTGACAGTCATACTTTTCACGGTGTGCACTAAGCTTCCTAGTTGTAAGTCATATTTAGCACATTGCCTATTGATTTCTTTACTCACTCCTTCCAAGTGTGAGAAAGCTCCAATGTATTTCAATTTTTTATTCCTCATCTTCCTTTGGTAGTGCATTTCTTGGCCTTCTTTACTCTGAGTCATATGCTTTTTACTCTCATGTATCCATTTATTGATTAGTTTGCTCGGGTACCCATACTCTTGTGATATTTTCGAGGTAAACTCTAGCTCTGTCGAGCTAGCTATCGAATTAATTATGCAACAACTAAGCATCAACAAAGAACTAGACTTGTCACAACTGAAAGAGCTAAAGAATACCTTATATTTCATCAAGGAAAACAACATCTTCCATTTTGAAGGAAATATATTTAAACAAACGCAAGGTGGCCCTATGGGATCCCCATTATCGGCATTATACGCGGAAGTGATTATAACATACCTCGAAAAAGAAATTATTCAAAATCTACCTGAAAAACCAATACTTTATGCTCGATATGTAGACGACATTATTATAATGTCTAAACTTAACAAAGCCGAGCTACAAGATCTAGCACAGTGGTTTAGCAAAATTTGTAACACCATAGAGCTAACTATTGAGTTTGAAGAGGATAATCGCCTATTCTTCCTGGACATTCAACTAAAGAAAAACAAAAATAGCTTTAAATACTCTGTGTTCAGGAAAGCAACTTACATACCTGTACTGATACCATACTCGCCGCACCATCCAGTGATACATAAAAAATAACAGCATAGTAAACTTGATACGGCGAGCGTACACACACGTCTAACAACAGGCTAAAAATTCAAGAGCTAGAGTTTATCTCGAAAATATCACAAGAGTATGGGTACCCGAGCAAGCTAATCAATAAATGGATACATGAGAGTTAAAAGCATATGACTCAGAGTAAAGAAGGCCAAGAAATGCACAACCAAAGGAAGATGAGGAATAAAAAATTGAAATACACTGGAGCTTTCCCATACGTGGAAGGAGTGAGTAAGGAAATCAATAGGCAATGTGCTAAATATGACTTACTACTAGGAAGCTCGGTGCACACCATGAAAAGTATGACTGTCAACAAAAAAACAGGAAAAAATGCTAGAAGAATCGGGAACCTACGAAATTCCAATAGCACACATACCCCCAATATCGTACATTGGAAGTACGAAAAACAGATAAAAAAAAAAGACTTAAACAACACATATCTAACTGGCAAAAAAAAAAAAGAAGCCAAAACTGCTTTAGTGCAATTCTGCATGGAAAACCGGACATTCCCAAAATTCGATGAAATTAAAATGCTAAAAAAGAATAAAAAATCGGAAAGGCAAATGAGGAGGGAAGAAGCAATATTCATCTATAAAAATAAAGCAAGGGTATGTAACCAGAACGACCCTAGCACATTATCTGGCCTGTGGAAAGAACTAATAAGACAAGAAAAACAACAACAAAAGAAAAACCAGCCAAAAAGACAAGAAAACCAGGATAGGAAAAGAAAAAAAAAAAAAAGTTGTTTTAATGAAACATAGATGGCGCCAGACGGGCTTGATAACAAAATATATCCAGGAAAGTATATCCGACGAATGGCAACATGGAGTATCGGACTCCATTAGTGCAAAGTTAACCACGAACATCGGTGGTAAGGTCGCCACGCTCCTGAGGATGCCCAGAGAATGGACGAAAATTTCGAGTATAAAGAACGGTAAAAATTGATGTGTTTGAATCCTAAGGCAAAGATCCAATGAGTATACCCAGCGAAAAGGGTGAGAAGTAAAGCTAGTCATCTCATACAACGGACTTTAGGACAATAACATCAACAAAGACCAGAAAACATGTGTGTGAAATGTTCCCATCGCTAGGAAGGAATGCCAAGGTAAGCATTATCCTCTAGAATACTGTACAAGTTACTTTGAAATATCGCACGTAAAAGAGAATAGTAGAATGATTAGAACTATCTAATAGTTAGAATTAGAACTACTAATAGGAACTGTCTGCTGTTATAAAAGTAACCTAAGTTAGAAAGAAAGTAAAGTTTTTTGTGTTCTTATTTCTGTAATTATGAGTTGGAATAATTTTGCAGGATAAAGTAATTTCTTTATATTTGTCTCAAAAGCATCAAGAGACACTGTGAAGAATTACTGGCATTATCAAGGCAAGTGTATATCAGTGTAATGTTTCATATCAATTATACCTGACAGCATTTGAATTACCCAGTGGTCCACTGGCCATTGGCCAGTAAAACTTCTGTTGGACCACTGAACTGTTGATTTTACTGGCCCAGATGGGCAGTAAGTTTTTTTTTTCTAAGTTGTCACAAGTTAAAAAATGAATTTCTATTTCTTTTATCTTGCTGTATGGTTTTCTTTTCAGGCTGCAAACTAGTGATAGTTTCGTGAAATGCTAAAGGACAACAGCTATTTTTTTTATCATTCATGATTTGTAAAGAGCGGAAGAAAAAAATACAGAAAGACAGTTTCTCAGTCCTTGTCTTGTATTGACAACAGCTGTTTTTTCTTATCTTTGCCCACCCTAGTGAATGCAGCAGATACTGAAACCAGACACAAGCAAGCTTTTGTTTCTGGCCCAAAAAACACACTAGAGGGGAAGGTCAATTGGATGCATGAAGGTCATTTTAGCAAAAGAGCAATTCACATGAAACAGTGTTTAATGGAGAACTAAAACTAACTTCATGGAAAAGTAGGAGGGATGAGCAGTAAGACTAAAATAAGGGAAAAGAAGCTAAACCCTAAACAATAAAACATATAACAAAGGCTGCTAATGTATAAAACATTTTTTTGTACCCTTGGAGTCTCCTTGTTCTTTCTTACTTAAAAACAGATCGGGAATGCATCTTACTCTGTTATATCGCCAATCCATCGGAATTTTATTCTGGAAACATTCTTTGTCCTTTCAGTTGCACTTTCAAATTAGATGTTTTAAAAACAAATACTGGAGATAATTCCATTAAAATGATACGTTATTTTCTACATATATTATAAACGCCTTCTTTTTTAATTTATTAACGGCCCAGCAGGCATTTTGGTGGACCAGTGGTTTCAAATTCTAGTGGTCCGCTGGGCCAGTAGACTATTTATTTCTAATTCTAACACAGCCTGACCTACACAGACTTGAGCTTGAATCGTAAGACAGTTTAGTTGTCCATGCCCTAATGAAATGAAGACGTTTCAGACAGGTTTTTCACGTTTACCTTTCAAATATGGGAATCAAAATAAAATGTACTCATTTATAACATAATTCAAAATCATGCTAAGCACCATTATTATTATTACTTATAAGTTAGAGTTTCCATTATTGAAGAGGAAGATTGCACTATACCCATTCCATTCCTGATGATAATAAACTGCAAGTTTTCATTTTTTTAGTTCTAGGCTTCTTGTTTTTGTTCCATACTAAACACAATCACAGTGTTTGATATTTATTGTCATAGCTGTACAAAAGACAAGTTTGAAATATTTCCAAATGTTCATCTATTCGAACGAGATTCTTGATATACCTCATATCAGGCAACTATGATTATTATATGTACAGAACAAAACAAGTTATCATAACACTGAATGACCACAACTATGGCCTTTGAAAGAAGAAATACACAACAATTTTTTCAACACAGTGTATGAAGCCCACTTGGAAAATCTTATATTTTTTTACCAACCACAAACGCAGAAGAAACCTCTCCGTACTGGCTTGATACAGATGAGAACATCTGACCTCCAGAACAATGACACCACAAACGTGGAAGAAACCTCTCCATACTGGCTTGATACAGATGAGAACATCTGACCTCCAGAACAATGACAAAGAAGGAAGTGTTTTGTAATTCCAAAGTTTGAATCAGGGTAGTTTTTGATATATAATTGAATATTTTTGGGAGGGGGGGGTTAATTTCCATAACCTTTATGGTTCTGAGTGTCTTGAGTAGCATTATATTGAAATTTAAGATGTCCTTTTTGTAGTGTATGGATGTGTGTGTATATATATAATTTTTTTCCCCCACCAAAATGTGAACATGTGCTAATTTTGTCACAACAGTTTGAAATAAATAAAAAAAATAAAAAAAAATTATTTTTTTTTGGTGTGGAGCACTTACATTCTAAAACTCGTACACTTTTTGGGCAACTGTTTTAGTCATTAACATAAGTTGTTAAGGCTACTATTTAGGCTACTATTTTTACCATTAGTGGATTCTAAAGGAACTATTTTCTTGGGTGTGATAGGCTGGCAGCCCTGTACTTCGATTCATCCTAAGATGACACTGAAGGGGAAGATACATGAAAGTTATCGCAGCAACTAAAAACAATTACCAACATTTTCCGTGAAAAGCAACGCATTTATTGCCCAGAATCATACTTTACGTATGTTGTTCTAGCTCTTTAATAAATATATAAGTAAGTACATGTAGTTCTTTTAGACAAATCTAAAAATGATCTATTTTCAAAAATTGAGTATTAAAATTAAACCAACATATGCATGCGTAGATATGCAGTGTTTGGGAGACAAGGATGCCAAAGAGTTGATGGGGGAAGTGATTGACAGCTGCTAACAGCAGGACACAGTAGGAAGTGACGTGGATGAACATAACCCTCGGCCATCCCTGAAGGCTCAGTGAGTGCGTAGGCTCTTGTACCTTAAACTGAAGTGTCATCTTAGTGTGAATCGAAGTATAATGAATGTTGAGCCCCCCCCCCCCCAAAGTATTCCACCTTACAGGAATTTAAAATAAAGTTCTATCAGGATTTGCTATCTCTGTTTCTGCCTCCTACTAAAATTTTTAGTCATTGTGGATGTTTCTACTTCCTTCAGTTTAGAAAAAAGGTTACACATTACCACAGACTGTGAGAAATATTAAGTATTTCATTGATGGTTGTTCTACACAACATAAAAACTGAAAGAATTTTCTGAACTTGCGCTATCACGAACAGGATTTTTTTAGATTAGTAGGGAAGTCATCATTTTTTGCAATTCAAGCAAGTCACCATGTGATGGTATTGGTGCAGTTGTAAAAAGGCCAACAACAAAAGCCAGTTTGCAGCAACCTTTAGTTCAACAAATAACATTTGCAGCAACAATGTATAACTTCTTCAAAGATAATGAAAAAGATATTGCATTTTTCTTTGTGTGTGCAAAAGAGATGAACAAAGTGCGTAATCAGCTTAGTCCCTGTTTTGAGAAAGCAAAAGCTCTTCCTGGTACATGCACAATTCATCACTTTACACCACTACCCAATTTCAGAATTGGTGCTAAGAGATTAAGTTCTAATAAATATTACAGCATTATTTCCAAAATCAGTGTAACTAATTTTCAAGTTGCAGTTACATGCTAACTGCTATGTAGCATGTGTATTTGATTTCTGTTGGTATGTGGGATTTGTTGAAAAGATTAACTATGATGAAGGTGATGTGACTGTTTAATTCATGCACCCATATGGGCCTTCTCCATCTTTTTATTGGCCTAATAATGATTGTGAAGTACCTCTGACACCCATATTATGTTTGGTTGAGGTAAACACTGCAACAGGAAGAACATACAATACAGCCTATCCAAACAGGCTGAAGACCTGGTTCAGTCCATTTTTTTTTTCATATGAAAATCAGTAATTGTGTTTAGTTTTAATTCAAACTGACAGAGAAAAGAATTCATTTATCTCTTATGTAACCAAAGAAAAGTTCATTTATAAATCATACATAAACGTATCATTCAATGTCAAAATAATTCATAAAATGGTTTGTTCTATTAGTTTATATTTTTATTAAAATTAGTAATAAATTTGGAGACACCTAATCTTTGCAGTTGCTTGTATTCTTTAAAAAAAAGGGAAAGAAACAGCTTGGGACAGCATAGGTGGCCCTGTCGGTTGCATTTTTTGCAATTGGCGATTATTTTTAAGCACAGCAACTATAAAAAAACTTGGGCAATTTGACTGGCGATTGTGAGCACAGCTTTGCAGGCTAGCGTTTTGATCAGTTACAAATTGAAATTGGCCAAAATATTAAATTCAACAGTAACAAATATAGTGAGTTGCAAGCGCACTCACAGAAATAAATCTGTACATCTAGACAAGTGTTGCTGTTAAAGTTTGTGAATTGCAAACTGTACAATATGATTTGGTAAGTTTTGTTTTGTTTTTTTATTTACCTTATGTATAAATTGTACATATAGTATTTGGTAGTTAAAGGTGTTTAAAATATAATTCCATAAGACTTAAAAAATATTTTGATAACAGAAATAAGCATAACTATTCATCAGTTTCTTTACATTTCTAAGTGCTAAAATGTTACCATTTATTCACAAATATTTCAGAGCCTGTAACATCTAAACCAGTTAGAACCACAAAATGAAACTCACAGGTTTTGTTGAGTACCAGTAGGGGTATCCTTGATGGGGAAAAATTATCTGGTCCCTCTTTTGAGACATGTTATCTTGAAATCTGCAAAAGTTGAAAATTTTGCAACTTTGGGGGGCGAACCCAGACTTAAGTTTTCCACAGCTGAAAGTTATTACACAAAAATTCCCAACTTGGCATTCCAACTCCCAGTCACCATAACAGTCCATCAAAAATGGTGATTATGCTTGTGAGTATTGCAGATTTCAACGCCATTTTAAGCAAGGTTAAAAAAAAAATATTTTCTATCATTTCTATACATTTTATGTAAGCTGAAATTGTCCTCCTTAAGGTGGTGAAAACCAAAACTTTTGATCTACAATAAGAGGAAAGTAATTGCCTTTTTTCAAAACCATTGTGAGGCCCTATTTTGGCCTGCTGCAAAAAAGAAAAATGAACCTATTTCCAAGATGGTGGCACATAAAAATAAAATAAAAATTGTTTTGAGCTACTCACCAATAGGGTTAAACTATAGGAGGGGGGAGGTGTATAAAATGGTTAAGCAACCACTTAATTAAAAAATTGGGTAATTTATGTCAGAATGTTCCTTATATAAAACACAATATTTTGGAATTTTTTTTTCCTTGCCAAAATTGTGAATTGCCGAAAGTATTTTTTTCCTCTGCTGAAAGGTTATGTTATAATACACACATGGAAATATTTTAAGCAGATTTGAAGTGTGGGCTCATTTTGAGAAAAATTGTTTTGTTTAATATAAATGTGGCCTCATTTTTCCATGTCTTTTGTCATTAAATTAAAAAAAAAAGTGTTCTTTTTATTCTAAAAATGTGCAGAAACAAGTTGTTCCAAAATGTATGGATGATGCAGGTCATTTAAGAAAAAAAAATGATGTGGCTGCAACAATTAGTTGTGAAGTTATGACTTTTTTTTGTCCTACAGTGTAGTTGTGAAAACTCATAGCACGGAAACTTTAAAGGCAGAGCTACCCAATTTTTAAAGCGGCATTACTGGAGATCTACTGGATCGACTGACCTAAAATTTTAACAGGGTTTCATATCTCACTAGTACAATATGTTGTGCCAATTTTCACAAAAATCCGAGATGGGTGGGTGACATGCCCTAGGTGATCTGACATGGAATTACCCTAAATTTTTGAGCTGGCTCCTAGATCAGGAACATATTTTTCCAGCCCTGGCATATAGTATACTTTTATGTTTATCCAATATTAACTACACGTGTGTATTTTTTATGAGCTGGGCCTGCTATTGTGCTAGTAATATTGTGATTTGTGCCTGTACATTTAAGAGTTAATAGTTTAAGCACATACCTCATATTTTGTACATTGTGATCTGGAACTGACATAAAAAGACCGTAATTCTTTTAGAAAGCAAAGTGATAGAAAAAGAAGGGAAAGAATCAGAAAAAAAAAAAAAAAAAAGACGAAAAATCACAACAGGTGCTCAAGACATCCACCAGGAAACTAGGGGGTACATTATTGCTACTGCAAATTCTTTGGTTTACACAGAACTTTTGTCGGCAAATGCAAAAATCTTGTTCTTTCCCAGTAACATAAATACTGTGGAGTCATAATTTTGAAGTAGTTTTTGGAAATTTCCATTTGTGAAACATGCTAATTTTGCTTGAACTTTATTTAACTGGGAGAACATAACTTTTATTTGTAGTTTATGATGAAAGTTGCCGCAACATTTGAGAATCTCGCTTCCTTGCTGTTTGCTAACAAAATGCTGAAAACAACAACAAACAATTTCCTGTTCCCAGGAATTGTTAGTATGCCACAGAATGCGGATTGACTTTGACCTAGGCCATCTTTGACAGATGACCATCCAAACCAGTAACAAAAGCTTATGGCTGTATGAAGGTCTGACATTGCACACAAATGCTGCAGTGCATGTATAATACTGATTTCATTGTCCCGTTCCGCCAATGTTTCTTGGCTCCACGGGGATTAATTGAGCACCTTGGATTTTATTTTGAAATGTTGCGACAATTATCCTGCCTTGAGACGCTGGTTCGGACCCTGGCCACCCCCATGGCCCAGAGACCAGCCCGCGATGACGTGCTGGCAGGCGACCTAGCGTACCTTATCTGGGTTCCCGCTCTGTCTGGCGGGATAGGTTGTTCATTAATTTAGGGTTGACTGGGAGATTCTCTTGCCCTCGAACTTTTTTGGGGGAATAATTTCCCTTTATTTTTTCAACAAAACTTACACACATCTATACACTGTCCTCATGCTTAGGACTCACAATATTGAGAGATTTAAAAGAGTATTTACATGGTATGTACACTGGAGGTTATTTCGTCTGCTTGCCCACAGACTTTTGCCCTCATTCCTCTTCCGAATCGCTTTCGGTGTGCACATGCACCTCTTGCATTTCGGTCCCCGTTTGACTGGGGAAAATCATGTGTTGCTGGAGGGTTAGCCTCTCTACAAGGGCTATTATCCCTCTCCTGTTAACAGAAGATTGGATGAGCAGATCCAATCTTCGCGTTCTTTGCACACCTGGGATCAGTGTGTTTCTCCATTCGGCGAAGCCGCTGCATTCAAGCACGCAGTGTTCTATGCTTGCCGACCTATTTCCACAGGGACAAGTGCAGTTCCTGATGGCAAATCTGCCCAGGTATTCAGGGCAGATGTCATGGCCACTGAGTACCTGATTCAGGAACTTGTTTGTCTGTGCACATTTGGTCGAGACCTTCGGAAGCACTCTGTGTGTCTTCCGGCCTGTCTCTCCCGTGTCCCATCTGACCTGCCATTCGGTCATGGTCTGTCGTGCTAATGCTGCGTGAATACTCCTTCGCGGCGTTCTGCATTGCACGTCAACCGTCTCTTTCAGCGTGGCTGCCTTCGCCAGCTGGTCTGCCCTTTCGTTTCCATGGGTTCCGACATGGCTTCGTACCCAGTGGAAACTAACTGCCCCATCTCCTTCTGCCCTCAAGAGGGTTTTTAATCCTCTGGACGATGGGGTTTCTTCCCCTGAATCTACTCAGAGCCTGCAGTGCTGCCTCACTGTTCGAGTAGAGTTTTATCCTTTCGTCACTACGCCTGGGGAGTGCCCAGGTGAGTGCCTTCTCTATCGCCAGAAGTTCTGCTTGGAAGACAGAAGCGTTCTGCGATAGTTTCACGCATTCTGCAGTTGCTTTGTTCCCATCCGAGAACGCACAGAAGCCTGCTCCCACTTGTCCCTTCAACTTTGAGCCGTCCGTGAATAGCTCATGCCCAACTCCCGTGGGTTTCTCCTTGTCCCACGGTGGGCAAATTTCCTCGGCCGGGTGGATCTGCCAGTCCACGCTTTCCAGCTCCCTGTTGGAGGCTCGATGTGGCACACCGAGAAGGTAGGCGTCCTCGCCTGACCTTAGGCAGTGCATTGCTGCCTCCCTTTCCACTACTAGGTCTGCCGGCTCGCACCCCGCCAGCACTTGGAGTGCTAGGGTCGACGTTGTGCGAAAGCATCCGGTGATCCCCAGTAGGGCCAACCTTTGGATTTGGTTTATGCCCTTCTACATTCTGACGGTGGGAGTCCACCATGCTCCACTGCCATATGTCAGAATTCTTTCTATTCCTCTCTGATAGATGGCCTTCTTGGTTTTGCCCGATAACCTCATGCCATTCAATCTATTGAGGATCAGCGTGCACCTTGTTCGAAGATGCCTCAGGTGTGGCAGCCCTGATAGACTCTGATCCAGGACCACACCCAAGTACTTCATTTCACGCACCGCCTTGATAGTGCACCCTTGGAATTTGCACTTAGGTGGTGTTTTCATTACTCCACTCTTAGCAATCGCTAGTAGAGTGGTCTTTTCAGGAGCGAAGCACAGTTTGCTTTCTCTGCTCCAGTTGTCTAACACAGATAGGGCACTGTGCGCTTCCCTTTCGATCACGTGTCTCCCTGAGGCGGAGACCACGAGAACGAAATCGTCCGCATAGGCTTGAATTTCCACTGCCGGCCCCAGGTCTAGATTCAGAGCTGCGTCTGCAACTATGTTACACCAAAGTGGTCCGGAGTTGGATCCTTGCGGACACCCTCTGTGGTACAAACGCGAGGCTTGCCCATTCCCTGCTTCGAACTCGACCCTTCTATCAGACAGGTAGCTGCTGATCAGCTTGAACAGGTTCCTTGGACAGCCAAGTTCTTTGAGTCTGGTTAAAACCATTGGCCACCAGACACTGTTGAATGCCCCCCTCACGTCTAGTGAGATGAAGCAGGTATGGAGCCCCTCCGCTTTGTTCCTCTCTGCCCTCTCTCTGAGGCTGCGAATTGCCTGCGTTGCGCAACGCCCCGGAAGGAAACCAAATTGGTTCCTGTTTAACTTTCCCTGCTCCATGAGAAAGCCAAGCGCTCTGTTCGTTATGAGCTTGTCCAGCACCTTGCTCCACGCAGAGAGAAGACAGATGGGACTGTAGGCTGCGGGATCATTTTTGTTCTTTCCTGTCTTGTTGAAAAGAACTAGCACCGCTGTTTTCCACGAGTCTGGGAAGATTCCCCTCCCGAGGCATTCGTTTAGGAGCACCACAAAATACCCGGGATTTGCATAGTAGATTTCTCTCACTATGCTGAGGTTGAACCCATCCTTGCCTGGTGCTTTGCCAGTGTTAAGACTGGAGAGGGCGTTCTCCACTTCCTCTCTTGTGAAGGGGGGGGGTCCTCACCAGTGTCCGGCGGGATCCGACATTCATCCCTTATTTCTTTTTGTTGTGGGGAGTCCCCTTCTCCCTCGTCTCCTTGGAAGTGGTAATCCAAGAGACTCTCCATGGTACTATCAAGAGTCTTTGATAGGCTTCCGTCTGCCCTTTCTACCGCTGCCAGTTTTAGCGGTTCGGTGATGGATCCCCTCGAGATCTTATAGGGGATCCCGAAAGGGTCTGCCGGAGTTTGGAACTCACACAGTTTTCTCCAGTAGGAGATTTCCGAGATATTCAGTTCTCTCCTGTATGCTGAACGAGCCTTTTTATGCACTTCTGTGCACTCCCTGTCTTGCGGTGTAGCTTTTGCTCTTTGCAGAGCTTTCCTACTCCGCCTAGCTCTCGCCCTTAGAGCTTTTAGTTTCTCCGATCACCAGGGGTGGGGATCCTTGGCTCCCCTTTTACTTCCCCTACTACTCTCGCATAGCGCTGTGGCTTGACTGGTAAGTTCTTCAAAGAGGGAGTTGAGGTCCGACGCTTCTCCTGCCTCTTCTGCCCTCCTACCCCCCAACAGGGTAGTTAATTTGGCTTTAAAAGCCCACCAGTCGAGATTCTTCATGAAGAACCTTCTGCGCTTGGGTCGGATGGGCTTTTCTGATCCCAAAATGAAAGATAGTACTAAGTGGTCACTGCAGCTTTCATCGTCCAGTACTTGCCAATCCTGGACGAGGCTGCTCTGAGAGACCCTGACGAGAGTCACGTCGATCCAGGAGGAGCCCCTCGCCCCTTGGAAGGTCGGGGTGCTCTCTGGATCGTTCAGGAAACTCAGGTCTGCCGCGTTGGCAAAGTCCACTAGAAGCTGGCTACGTTCGTCCTCGTCTTGGTGGCCCCAGAGAGGACTCTTCGCATTGAAATCGCCTGCTATTATTATCTCATGACTGGGGAATTCCCCTAATAGAGCCATTAGCTCATTCAGCGTTTCTCTCAGATCGCCTGCTGGAGAACTATATACGTTCACCATTAAAAATTTCTCATCACCACATTCCACCCCCAGGGCGACCACGTTCTTGGAGCATTTTATCTCGAGAACCGCTAGGGACGGGTCCTTCATGACCGTGGCTGCCCTGGGCTTTTCCACCCTAGGGTGGTAGATCCGGTAGGAGTTAGGGAAGCCCACCACTCTTCCCCCTGTTCGAATGGTTCCTGCAATAGCAGAATATGAGCTTTTTGCTCAGTGGCTGTCACCAGGGCCTGTGCTGTTGCTGCCCGTGCATGGTGCAGATTGATTTGGAGCACCTTAACGCCTCTCTTTGGTTTTTTATCCATAATGAGTGCATTCTTTTAGTAGAGCCAGTTCTGTGACAAGGCTTGGGCATTCCTTGTCGAGGCTCGAGTGGCCTATATCCACTCGACGCCTAAATCTCCTGTTGTTTGCCAGGCAGTTAGTGCAGACTGGGCTATTGCTGCACTCCTGGCACTTGTGCCCGGTTTCCCCACACCGGGCACACCTATCCTGCTCTTCGGGACACCTTGACCTGAAGTGCCCAAACCCGTTACACCTGTAGCAACGGACCTCCCTCAGGTATTCCCTTACTGAGTGGACGGTCCATCCCACTCCGAGCTTGCCTCGTCTCATCACTTTTTTGAAGGTCAGTGGGTCTGCCTCTGCTACCCAGTGGCGTTTCCCACCCTTCACCTTCAATGAGAACTTGAGCTGGAGTCTGCTCTCCTCCAGCTCTGGGTTCTGTTCCACGAGACATTGCTCGACCTGTTGCCTTGACAGGTTTCCGTCTATCCCGTAGACGATTAACTTCGGATTCCTTTTAGCTGGCAACCTTGACCGAAGGTTTTCCTTGGTCACTTCGTTGCTCTTTAGCTCAGAATCCAGCTTCTCTATTTCCTTGGTGGAGGAGCATTCCACCATTACTCCTCCCCCATTCACTTTTCTTACTCCCTTTACTCCAATTTGGAGTTTGGCGGGGCAAATCTGTGTTTGCAGAACCGCCTTAACGTCATCAGACGAGGGAGAACCCTTGTCTGATGCCGGGTAAACGAGAAGCACGTGCCTCTTAGCTACCTCCTTTTTAGCCATTTTTTGCCTTGGGGCCTTGTTCCCCTTGCTTGGCTTTGCCCGAGCTGCTTCGGCATATGTTTTTGGAGCCGCGCTTGCGTGCTCCCTTCTCTCCTGGAGTCTCCCTTGGGCGAGACTCATCTCTATCACTTGCTTGGTGCAAGCTTCTTGTAGCGAGTTCGCTACCTTTTCTAATCTTGGTTCTGGTGTTAACCAGAACCTTGTTTGATGGATTCTCCAGAATCCTCTCCAACTCCTGGAAGAAGGAGTTGACTGCGCTTGCGAACTCCGACGGAGTCTCCAAGCCGCAGTCTGCCACAACGGGCCCACTTGGACCGGGGGTTGGGGACCCCGCATCCACTGCCATCTCTCTACTCGGGTTGCTAACAGAGTGCAAGTCCTGGGACCTGTGTCCCTGGTCGGTCAGACTTATGTCGTTCGAAAGCCAAGTGCTCAGCGGTACCCTGGGGTTCTTCCACTGTAACTAACACCTGGCCCTGGCTGAGTGCGGGATTTGGCCTGATCCGTAGATCAGGGGGACCGGCACGACGACGACGTACCCGCTCGTATGTCAGACTTGCGCACAGTGCTGTGACCGCAGTTTGGACTTTGCCCTGACAAGGGCAGTTTTATTCTAAGTCCGAACTGACTGCACCGAAACACTTTTTCGAAACTAAAGAAAAAAAAAAAATTTCGTTAAAAAACGAAAAAAAAACATTTTTCTTTTGAGAGGAGCAAACCACTCCCCTCGCTCTGCTAACAGAGTCTATCGGAACTGCAGTCGATTTGATTCGCAATCAATAGCACTGTACTCACTCAACCAGCCTCTGACAAACGGCCGGTCTGCAGTGCATGTATGCCATTGATTGGCTGATGAACTAAGTAGCATTTCTCTACATTGTTTTTCATCAGCGGTATCACACATTGCTAATTTCACAAATCGCAATGATTAAATGATGCATGAGGTGCTGTTTTTATGCAAAAAATAAAACTTTCTCAATAAAAATCTTCTTTTTTTTTTTGATTGAAGGTTTTTAACGACAACTGTGAGCTACTCAATGGGCTATAAGCAGTTGCCCTTCCCTAATTTAGGGTCACTGGTTCCAGGAAAGGGAAAAATCCAGTGCCGTAAGACAAACACAACATCCATGCCTCACTGGGATTCGAACCCGGACCCTTCACAGACGAATGATCAGAAGCCATCGCTTAGACCACTGTGCCACCTAGGCGGTAAAAATCTTTAAAATGCTATTTTATTTTATTTTCTTAAGTTTCTCTCAAAATATAAGGGTGGGTCTTATGTTAAAAAAAATACGGTAATTTAATTTTGTTCTGTTTGATGGCCATTTTTTTTATGGGTTCTGGCAAGTAAAAATATAAAGGGAAAAAAAAGGACAATGATTCTTGTAAAGTTTTAAAGTTTGCAGCACTTAACTTAATTTTTCTTGTTTCAGGGGGTAATGACCACCATGAGCAACTACTTTAAGGGCTATAAGCAGTTGTCTGTTTCTAATTTATGACCACTGGTTCCTGGAAAGGGAGAGAGCTAGTGCCACCAGGCAAACACACCACCCATGCCTCATCTGGGACTTGGAAGTCATTGCTTAGACTTAGACCACTGGGCCACCAAGGCCACTTGACCTTTTTACAAAGGCCATTCCGTAAAAACAGGCCAATTTTTTTTTATTTTTTGAGTTGACAACAGTGCGAATGGGAAAAATAACCATGCAGACGACTAACTGAATTAAGGAAGTATCTATGGCAACAGTTATTAGCTGGTGCAGGCAATTCTGGTTTTGTTATTGCGCACTTGTTTAAGGTATGTCTGCATTTTGCCATACAGCTATGGAAGTGAGTGATTCAGAGTTAAAAAGTGAAATGTGTTGTGTGATAAAATTTTGCTATTATTTGGGTAAAACGGCCCCAGAAACAGTTGATTTAATGAAAAAAAGCTTACAAAGATAAATGTTTGTGTGAGTCAACGATTTTTAGATGGCACCATAATTTTAAAAAATGGGCGTTTGTTGGCAGAACTCGCTCCTAGGCCTGGTTGACCTGAAAGTGTTGTTATGGAGCGTATTGTTAACACTGTTTGGGCAATCCTGCAAGAAGATCGATGAATGATGTGTGAAGACATAGTGGCATCAACTAATATTTCCAAAACATCGGCATTCCGCATTCTACCCAACAAATTACTGCTGCATTGTGTGTGTTTCAGATGGGTACCTCATTACCTGAAGAGAGAACAATTGTTAGCCAGAGTTCAGGTGTGTCATGAATGGAAACAAATGATTGCAAAGAATTCAAACTTCCTAAACACAGTAATAACTGCCGATGAAACATGGGTCCACTATTTCGACCTCCTCACGAAGCGCACAACGAGTGTCTGGAAACACACGGGCTCACCTCCTCCAAAAAAGTCCACCAAACCAAATCAGTTGAGAAGGTGATGATGATGATTTGCTTTGATCATAAAGGCGTAGTCTACCAGCATGCCGTTCCTCCACAAATTACTGTCAATGCTGAGTATTACATTTCTGTCTTGAAGTGTCTGTGACAACACATATCGATTAAATATGACCAAAACTGGTGGGCAAGTGAACCCTACACCATGATAATGCCCGCCCACATGTGGCTGCTTGTGTTCAACAGTTCCTTAACGAAATGAAGTATTGAAATCATGCCACAGCCTGCCTACAGTCCTGACGTTGCCCCCATGCGATTTCTGGGGGTTTCCAACAATGAAGGAAAAGTTCTGTGGCACAACATTCAACACAGATGCTGATGTTATTCAAGCTGTACAGGGTCGCTAAAGCAGCTTCCGCAAAATACCTTTGATATATGCTTTGAAAAGTGGACTGAACGATGGGACTGTTGCATATCATCTGAGGGAAGATACTTTGAGAAAGAATAACATATATTTTGCTGTACTTATATTTCTTCATTTTGTGTGATTTTACACTCAATTTTTATGGAACGGCTGTTGTATGTGATGCTAATGATCCATAAAATGGAAAAGTACTGAATTATATAAGATGTGCATAGAATGTAATTACATGAAGTACATCAATTTAAAAATCAATGCTCCTGAGAAGAATTTTTTTGTTAGTGATATAAGTGATTGATGAGTGGAATAAATCTTTTACTATGAAATTCTTTCAAGTGTTGATCACTGAAGAAGAGGATGATTTGGGGTCATTCCATATCAAATCAACCAATGAAATAGCTATTTTCAACCTGACCTCTCAATTTTTTTAAGTTTTGGTGTGATTGTTAGACAAGTATACCTATGCATAAATCCCAAATTTTTGTCTCTGTACCTTAAAAATTAAAAAATTGTGACCTTTGGATGATTTTAGAGTAGCTGTGTCTTGTTACCTTACCTAATTGTACTAGAAAGTTGAAGTTAGTGGCTTTCTATGGAATTTTATATGAGCTTTGATATCTTGTGCTGAAAAATGAAAAAAATCGATCTTTGCAAGGTCACAAAAATAAACTTGACCTTGACTATATTAAACAACTAATTTTAAAATTTTGAAAAAAAAAATGCACACTATCTTTTAAGTTTTGAGATTTAAGTTTTGAGTACCAGTATACTGACTTTAAAAGTTAGGATAACCATGAGATCAGTATTTATGAAATATGCAACTGAAGTGAATTTCAACCAAAAATTCTAAAGTGATGAAATGACATTTCTAAGTGCTTGACAATTAATTAACATGTTTAACTTGATATTCATAAAATGCAGTTTGTTCACCACATGACACACTAAATGCATCCTTTTATTGTAAGTGTTTATTGTATAAGGATAGAGACTGCTGGTAGTGAACATGAGAGAGCCTTGCTGATAAGGCTACAATGTTAAAATGAGAAAAAGTGTGTGCGCGCGCGTGTGTGTGTGTGTGTGTGTGTGTGTGTGTGTGTGTGTGTGTGTGCGCGCGTGTGTGCGCGTGTGTGCATGTGTGTGCGCGCGTGCACGCGTACATACCCCTTACTAGCACAAATTCCATGATAATTCTAGGTTTATAGAAAGAATATTATTTTCCCCTTATGTTTCACAAAAAAAAAAAAAAAGTTTCTCCCTTATATTTCGATTTTCATGGGATGGTATACAAACCCTGCTATCCCATGTAAACCAGAAAAACCTAGGGTTTTGACCAATAGCAGGTTTGGTTTTCAATTTACTTTGTGTTTCATCACCCATTCACAGCTTTATTTACTTACCATCCTTAGTCAAATGCAACAGGCCACTTGCATGAAAATGCACTCTTGATGACATTCCCGCATATTGAGATGGCAATGCTGATTTTTTTGGCATGATAATACCAAACATGAGTGGAGAAAGCTTATTTTTCAAAACTCATACCTGTAAAAAATGAGTTAAGAAGCTGTGTGAGGCAAACAAGACTAAATAATTTGTGTTTCATGAGAATTGAAAGTAGTGTACAAAAAATAAATTAATTTTTCAGGTATCTTCTTAGATTATTTGTTGCATGGAAATCCAAAAAAATATGTTCTGACAACAGAAGGATAGAGAGAGAGAGAGAGAGAGAGAGAGAGAGAGAGAGAGAGAGAGAGAACAATGCGAAAGAAATAATAAAAACGGAAACACTTATATATAGCGTACAGGTGAATCTAAGCACAGTGCTCGGGGTTTTCGTAGGCCCACTGGGGACTTTTTTCTGTAAAAAAAGATGCAATATAACCAAACTTATGGGAAATAAACAAAAAAGTTTAATCCCATTCTTGAACTTACCCAATTTTCTTCCCTCAAAACCTTATGACTTTAGTCTGGGCCATTTAATTAATCATATCACCTATGTGCCGCATACTTAAAAATATTCAGATACTTTTGTTTAGAACAGTTTTTTAATGTATTTTTTCTGGCTTTAGAGGTCTTAGGCGCTGGCTTCTGACCACTTTTCGGAGATAGTCCTGGATTTTTAGGTTCCCACGGTGGCCTATTCCAAAACCTTAAGTTGTCTCTCTTCCCTGGAAAGTGGTGCTAAATTAAGGACGAACAACTACCTGTAGCTCTATGAGTTGCTCGTGGTGGTCATTAAACCCTGAATAGAAAAAAAGAAAATATTTTTGGAAACTTGTTTATTTATTTATTTTTATAATAAGTATCTATATTGTTTATTTCATTGTGGAAATACCTGAGTATCAGAAAAATGCATCCTTCTCTTGAATTTCTCTTGACTTCAGTGCAAACCACATGCTTCTGCTTGATGTCCACTGTTTCAAGGTCCTGGATTAATGTTACATAATTTGTTATTTTTATTTTTCATGTCTTATATATATAGTAAATTTTTGTTACACACCGGTAACATCAGTTGCATATAGAAACAATATTACCTAAAAAACACACCAAGAAATTTTTATTGTATTTTCCTCAGGTCAAAAGGAAATGATATGTAAAGCAATAATTTTATGTTTTAGATGATAAAATAGATGTGTGTGCACTCCTAAAGGTGGGCCCTATGCTACAGTGTAGAGATGAGCTCGGGCGGGCTCAGGATTCATTAAGATCTGAAAAGCCTGGGCTTGGCATTACACATGTTGAATGGCATTACTCATGTTGAATTTCATTACTGAATTTTTTATATATATCCACCTTCACAAAAAACAGTAATTAAAAAATAATTCCGTGGATATTATTGTTATAAACTGGTTTCCAAAAATTAAAGAATTTCTAGTGCTGAGTGCACAGTGGTGCCACTACTAGATCTGTAGTTTGATAAAAATGCAGGATATAGAAGTAAAACCTATGAAATTAAAGATTATCAAATGCACACAATCTTGTCATAGCATCTTTGCCATATTATAGGCTCCCGGCAATCAAAGTTTAGAATACGACTCAATCAAAAAGAACGAATGCCTGAAAAAATTGTTTCATTGGATACATTTTTATGTTATGTTGACTGACTTCAAAGCAACAAAACTGTAAAACTGTAGGGTGAAGTAACATTTATAGAGAAGTATTGATTTCAAGAAATACCCTCCATATCTTCAAACTTCAATATTCCTGTAATATAAAGAAAAAGCTGCATAAAAACTATGTGATTTAGATGGGCTTCTGATGCGTAGAGTTTTACTTCTATCCTGCATTTTTATCAAACTGCTATGTCTCGAGCTACAGAGCTTGTAGTGACATAAAATCCCTAATTTTAGAAAACCAGTGTACTTATTATGTTGTAGCCGTAGAGAATAGAGATGCTTTCACCACTGACTGATGCTCAGTTAATACACCATTTGTGTGTGTAGTGATGAAAGGAGTTGTTACTTGGGGTGGCAAAAAGCGAATGCAAAGTGAATTGTTGCTGCATAGAGACAAAACATGAAATGGCCGCCTCAGTGGCGCAGTGGTCTAAGCGATGGCTTCTGATCATTTGTCTGTGAAGGGTACGGGTTCGAATCCCGGTGAGGCATGGATGCTGTGTTTGCCTTACAACACTGACTCTCTCCCTTCCCTGGAGTTAGTGGCCCTAAATTAGGGACGGGCAACTGCTTATAGCCCATTAAGTTACTCACGGTGGTCGTTAAACCTCCAATAAAAAACAAAACAAAAAACCATGAAATGCATGGGAGTGTCCTCTGTATTCAATCGGGCAGTTTAGAGTTCACATTAATGCTCAAGGCCTGAAGTGTCGAAAGACTCAGCAGAGAACAACATGCCTCTCCCCATCGGTACAGGCGCATTCTACAACTGCTTTGTTGTGATTTATGAGATACCAGTCAACTGTGGATAGCAAGGTAAATAAACAGGATGTGCTGACACTGGCAGGAATATCACGTTACTTTAGGTTGTGGTTTCGGTTAGTAGCTGCCCAACGAAATCAAAACCACAACCTAAGGTAACACAGACAAGTGCCAAAAAAGAAGCAAGAAATAAACAACTTCAAATTCACCAGCAAAATTACGTACCACAAAGGACTTTTCGAAAAACTGAAGAGGATCGGAGCAAAATATAATATCAGGCTTGCTCCAGATCTAAGTAACAAATTAAAGAAATTCCTGCCAGCTTTAAAGCAGAAAGAAGTGGACATCCAATTGCAAGAAAGAGTAATATATTGCATCGACTGTAACTGCGGACTCAGCTATATAGGAGAAACAGGGAGAAGTATTAAAGTCCGAATGAAAGAACACCAAGCAGCTATTAGGAACATTAGTAACAAAACAGGGCTAGACAGACATATACAAGCAAGTGGACACTCCATAAATTGAGACTCGGTAAGAATAATCGCCCACCAGTCAAATTTAGTAAAGAGGAAACTAGAAGAAGGGATCAAAATAGCAAGAAGAAGTACTACAATTAACGATAATTGCAGTTGCACTCTTCCAACTGAGTGGCAGCAACTATTCCAGTGACGTAGTCCCTGATGACGAACTAGGCTTTAGTTCGAAAATTTGACCAACTTTTTTGAATAATAACCTCTATAAGACCCGTAAAAAAGTTAATTCCACAGTACAATATGAATAGAGGTGCCATAAATTCATTTACAACTTTTGATATTGTCGAAGGTAAAGGCTTCCTTGACTTAGCTCAATGTTTGATTGATGTCGATGCTTCTGAGGGCAAAGTGATGGCTGAATATGTATCTAAACATATTAAAAGTTCAGCTGAATCTGTACGTATAGAATACGTTATACAAGTAAATGCAGTCATCTAGAAATATGGCAGTGCAGTTACAACAGATATGTGAACAGAAGCATATATTGCCATCTCCTGCCATTATCGTAACGAAGCATATATGGCCATCACCTGCCATTTCATGGATAATGATTTCGTTTTACGAGGCATTGCACTAACAACAGTGGCATTTCCGCAAGTTCCCAGAACTGGGGAAAACTTACAAACTGAAATTTTGCAGTCCCTCAAAAAATGTTGGGGTTGATTGTTCAATTCTGGAAAAAAATATTGTGTTTGTAACGGACGAAGGAGCTAACATGATTTCAGCGTTACAATGTTTCCGCTGGTTGACGTGTACATGCCACGAATTGAACACTGCTTTAAAATCCAGCTTTATGGAGACAACTGAGGAATTACCTGAAATGAAAGCAACTGTGGAGAGTTGTAAATCATTAGTTACATGCTTAAAGAAATCAGGTACTGTGTCAGCGTTAAAAAAAAATGTGTCTACCAAAAAGTGGAAACTCGGTGGAATACCCAGTGCGCAATGTTACAATCAGTGTATGAACAACTAAGTGACATCAGTGACATTTTGGGTAAAAAAATGAAACGTATCGCATGGAAGGAATAAATGCTGGCATGTTGACGGTTTTAATGCCGTTTTTGAAAAAGTTTCAGGAGGCAAGTATTCAACTGGAGAGAGAATTTTGTCTAACTTTGCATTTGGTGCTCTTATGATATCACCACCTCTTGAAGCACTGCAACGTTTCTCCCCAGATTCAGAAGTGGAAAGGGTGTTAAAAACAAAAACTCAAAAATGGTTAAAAACTAAACTTGTTATCAGTGATTTGCACAAAATTGCAACGTTTCTTCACCCGAACTTTAAGTCACTGAAGTCACTGAGAATGCTGACAGAGGATGAAAAGAAAGATGTGCATTTCAAGTACGACCATTGCTGGAACAAAATAATGAACTTTTCCATGAGGAAGAGGTAGAGACTGAGATATTGCTGAAGAAATTGAGTCAGTCGACTTCTGGAAAAAAATCAGCAGGCTTATTTGAAGATTTGGAAGATGAGTTTGAAATTCATGATCCTGATCCAGATGAAATTTGTAAGTATGTGGAATTGCGCATGGGAGAAACACACCTTGAAGCTGTGGATTTGTTACCATGGTGGATGAATTCTCAATTTCTTAAGCTAGCTGCCTTTGCGAGTTGTGTACTATGTATACTATATCAGCCAGTAGTTCTGCAAGCGAGAGAGTGTTTAGTTCAGCAGCAAAGGCAGCTAGAGGAAAGAAGATCAAGGTTAAGCACTGAAGCATTAGATGCAATTCTTTTTTTGAGGAGTTTCAAGAGGCTTAAACGGTAAGCAATTTTCATGATGAAATTGCTGGGAACTGCACACACAGAATAATATCGTGGCTATTACGCTATTAAGTGCAAAGCTTTGTTCGTGTTACAAAATGCAGAATAATCTGGTTTGGAATGCTCATATGTTCTTTTTTTTTTCCTTTGGAAATTTTCTTACATACTTTTTTGAATCTTTACTACATCCCTGTAAACTATCTTTACCAGTTAGCATATATGTAAATTATATTGCAAAGTTTAGCATTCTGGAGTCAAAATTTAAAACTCGTGCAACTGTTTGCAAAGAGTTGTACGTTTCGTAATGCAATTTATTCAAAATAAAAGTAAATTTAGAAATCCAAAAGAAATAACGAATAAAATATTTTGTGTTTCTAAAAGATTTTCTTATCTTCAGCTTTTGGCAAAATTACCGATTCCCGTGGTACAGTCGAATGGCATGTGCATCGATTATTTATTTATTTTCTAGTCCACATTTTAGAACATTTGCTTTTATGTATAGTGTTTTGAATAACATATTATTATGAAGTGGATTAACTAAAGTAAACTTTTTAAACTAATCCTTGATTGGGCCATAGCTTTGGCCTGTGCATAATGCAAGCCTTGCTAAGTAAAATTTTCTGAAAACACAGGCTCGGGCTATAGACTTTTGGACCCGGTCGGGCCAGGGCTCCTATAATTGAGCCCGAACTCATCTCTACTACAGTGCACCAGCCTCAGTGGTTCTTAAAATGTCACTGAACACTGCCACTGAATTATTAGGCTGAGTTTATGAAATAACAGCTTGAACTAGTGACTCAGAATTTATTTGCTCTACGAAAGACAAAGACTTGAGACAAAAGTGTTCAGTTTAAATCCTAAATCATTCTTTTTAATTAAGATTACATTAAATGAAGACTATCACAAGTCAGTTTGTCCACGAATCTTTATTATAATACCCTGGGGATCGCAATTTATAATGAAATGAATTAATTTTATGTATCTCATTCATAAAAAAGCATTACATAAGAGTAAATCTGGAGGTAAATAATGTGAAAAGTGTATTTAATTTTGTTCAATTCCATGACTTTGACATGTCTTAACCAACCAGAATTCATTAATCATTTTGGGAGCAGAGGTTCCAAGAGGATTCAGGAATATCAATTTATTCAGATAGTCTTGATTTACTACATGTACTGTGCTACTATTCCATTTATGTAAGTTAATTTGTTTTGGACTAACGTTCATGCATACAAAAGTTTTCTTACTTAGTTATTTGTAAAAAGTAGTTGTGATAAACTCGTGTTTACCAACATATGTGTACAGGCATGAATGACTTCCACGAATACGCAGAAATTCGCTTTTTTTCTGTTCCGTGTTTGGTGTTACCGATATTATTTCAAAAATGCAATAAAAAAATTAGGGGGGGGGTGCCTCCCTCTTCCAGAAAGCAAAATCGTAATGACTTCGAATGATGGGATGGTTATGGCGGGCAATGACGTCACCTCTTCCAGGGATGGGAATTCTGCGCCAAAGTGTGCTATAACAAAAATCTTGTGCCATCTTGCTACAAAAGGCAGATTTTGCTCTATTGTGCGCTAGAACCGCTGTGTCCCATCGTCATCGTCGGGACTTCGGTATAGTAAATTCTCCGTGCACACTCTTCCACTTGAAGCTGAGTAAGACCATGCGGTGGAAAGAAAGATGCAGCGACTCCAAGTACTATGTGTTTTACGTAGTTACTATGGCAGTTGTCAACGGAAAACATAGAGTATTTTATGGAAATCATCGTTCGAAGGGAAACGTCGAGTATGGAACGGAAATCGAAAATCTCAGTGAAATAACATTATTAAACATGTGTGTAAAGTTTATTTTCGTGTTTTCAAGATTCTAACACTTGTTAAACATTTTTGGGTATATTTCTTGGGTGTTTAGAATGTCACGTCCTTTAAAATTGTTTCACGTCAGAGTGAGCAACACAGTATCGATTTTTCTCGTTCATTTTCTATAAAATTCGTGTTTTTTCATTCCTTAGTCTTTTCTTACTCATACATGAGATTTTTTCGTGGATTCGCTTAATTCCGCTTTTTCTGTCATAATTTGGGTCATTCTTGAGATCGATGTAAAACTGAAAAGAAGCTGTTTGTTTGGGGTGGGAGGGAGGGAGGGGTGCTTTCCCTCTGGGGACGGTGTTTCATCTTTCAAAACTTTTTCGAAAACGGAAGTTAAACAGAGTGAAGTTTTTTTCGTAATCCTAATTTCTTTTTCTCGTGATGTTTCTTCTGTCTAGTATTGTTATTAGATATAATTTTAATGCATAAATATTTGTATTTTAGTTTGAAAAATGGAGGGGAAATGTCCGAAAACGGAAGTCGGACATAGTGAAGATTTCGCCTTCAATCGTAATCCCCGCTCGCGTGACGTTCCCTATGTCCTGTGTTGTTAAATGTCAGTAATTTTATACTTTGGATGCAGTGATGTGCTCCAGTTTAATATTTACATAAATAAATTTCAATGAATCCCAAAACATGCACTTTTTAAGTTAAACAAATCCAGTGCCCTCTCAAAACGGTGAAGGCATTATTGAGTTGTTTTCCTGGCTCTCAAAAGGAAAGTTCCTTTAGTATGATGGGGGATGTACTTGATAAAGAATCCAGCAACATGAAAATTGAAACATTTTCATCTGTTCAAACCATGAAATATAAGCTAGTGAATCAGGATAAGGCAGCCTTGGAATTTTTTATAAAGAAAAACTATAATTTGCATGACCCTGTAAATAAGGATTTATGCCAGAATATGAAATCATCATATTCATAATATAAGAAAGAATTACAAGATAAGGAAGAAGAAATGAAAAGAAGACGAAAGGAGCTAAATATCGCTAAAAACTTATGCAGCAAATTAAAATCAAATGACTAGCTGGCTAATTCATATAAGAAAGTTAGAACAAATTGTTTGACAGAAACAACTTAAGAAAATGAAATTTTATTAGTTGTGAATTACTTTTATTATTTATCTACAAAATGTCTAACGTTTTCGCAAGCATAATATCATATTTCTTCGTTAATAATTTTGTGTCAAATCAAGAATGGACATTTATTCTTCATCAAACTTTTATAATTAATCAACAAACATGTCTGAAGTTTTTCAAACCTTTAAGATTTCATTTCCATACAACATTGTTATGTTATAAAGACATTTGATTAAAGACATTGTTCTAAGGTGAGGGATTTTCTATGCATCTGACCTCATCAGCAATTTTTTCCCTTACATTATATTGTACTATATATTTAATTTTCTGGAAACAAAATACATACATTAAATCTATTTAGTTGGCAGGCCTGTGTCCAATACATAAATGTCATGGCTGTATACATTAGAGAGTGAATTTTATTTTGGCATTAATATCTTCCAATTCAAGGGTCTGACTACAAGAAATTTAAAAATAATGTTCAGTTCCTTCACAGAGTGATTTTATTCAAAAACCATCAAAACAAGAGTACCTTCTGGCAAAACAAAGGAAAGCAGGAAACCTATGCAAATTGTTAACGGTTCATCTGAATCACCCACCCACCAATAACCCCTATTCCTTTGGGAACAAAGTGAACTGACTGGCTTTTTAATAGGGGAAATTGAAAACATAAACTTTGCTGTGAGTCGTTAGGAAAATAGCATAACACAGATATCTTGAGTGACTCAATCAAAAATGTTTGATGGAGGCCCCCAGCAAATGCTGGGTTAACCAGTGTTATAAAACATTACTGGCTGTGTTTCAGTTGCATCAGAGCTTGAAAAATACCATGCCCGAGATGTCCCAGGCATGTAAATTATTGGCCTGGGCAGGTAACTAAAAAATCTGTTTACCTGGTCCGGGCAAGTAAATTAAAAAATAAAGTTTTGAATAGAATGAATTTCCTACTACCAGGAAAAAGACAGTCGCCACATGTCGTGTTTCATTTCACTGCTAATTACCAGAAGTTGTATTATTGTTGCAGAGTGCTAAGGACAGAAGAATATCACTTCTTTAATTATATTGTGCTTCTAGGTCCAGAAATTAGAACCATGTGAAGGTTTGCTTCAAATGTTGTTTGCAGTCAGCGATGGGATACATGTCTCTGATGTTTATAGTTAGTGATGGATGCATGGCCTTCCAGTGTTTTGTGACAAAAGAAGAAAACTTTAACAAAAGGAGCATGGCAGAATCACTGAATTTCTGAAAGTAACGATTTCCTATCATCATTCCATTTCATACCAATTTCAGCATCACTATCTTATAACTTGAGATACACGCTTTTGTACATTGCACATTTTGAATACAGAACTTACAACAGAAATGAAAAGCATGTAAAAAAATTTCATCATATTTTTTTACTTAAAAGAAAATGAGGGCTCTGATTTGTTATCTCAAAAGATAAATTTTCCTGGGCATCCAGCTTTTACTACCTGGGTAGGTAAAACATTTCTGCACATGCCCAGTTGGGCACGTAACTTTTGTGCTGTTTTTCAAGCCCTGTGCATGTAAGAAATTTCTGCTGCACATTTAAATAAAAACATTCATAATAAGGGAGTCATCTAGTGTTTATATGGTTTACCATACATAGGAGAAACAGGATGAAGGTTAACCACCAGAATTAATGAACACAAAGTAGCAATAAGGAACTTTTCAAATAAAACAGGATTAAACAGGCACATACAACAAACTGGCTACAAAATGGACTGGGACTCCTTGCAAGTAATCAAACATCAATCCCATGCAATTATCCGGAAATTAGAGGAATCCCTGGAAATTTACAAGACACAAGGTGGCAACATCAACGACCATGCTGGATGACAAATCCATCAAGCTTGGTTGCCAGACCTGTGGTAGTAGTGAGACCTAAGAACTCCTGACGATGATCTAGTGTATAGATCGAAAATTTGAGAGGTAAAGTACCTTAATAAATTTATCCTCTATAATTTCCATTAAATATTTATAATACTGAAGGAAATTTGGTTTAAAAGTATATAACTTTAAGTTAAAAATATGTTAAAAGGTTTTGGTGCCTAAAAATGAAAGTTTAAAAGAACCTCAACAGTTAGGAGTGCTGAAACAGGTGACAGTAGAACCTGCAGGGCTGCCACTTGGTTACTTTTTCAACTAAAAGTTACTTTTTTTAAAGTCACTATTTGGTAACCTTTTTAATTCAAAGTTACTTTTAAGTTACTTTTTTAGGAATAAACAGCAAGAAACATCAACTACAATGTAATGTACAGGTACCTAGAGCAATCACCTGTTTACCTAAGGTCATCATTTTTTTCTAATTGAAATAAATTATAGGCCTTATTTAAATTTCACTGATTGAACTCTGATGATGAAAATAAACAAATATATCTATCCTTAAGGATATATTATCTGAAGAGTTATATAATTTTATTTTATCCGAAGAGTTAAACTTACCAATTAAACAGAAAGACGTAAAAAAAAACAAAACAAAAAAAAACTATAAGTGTTTTTCTGTTCTTTCTCTTGTGTAGAACTCAATACTGAGGCTTTTTTTAGATTGACTCTGAATACAGAAAATAGCATGGGAAAGTGCAAGTTTCAGACTTCATGGCTATCAAAAACAGATTGCCTCAGTGTTAAAATATCTGAGTGGTTAAAAAAGGGAAACTGAAGATCAAGGATATTGTGTTGTTTGTGAGTGCAACTTTACAGTGACTAAAGGGTTGCAGTCTGTGACTCAGCATGCACAGTCTGTGAAACATAAAAATAATGTTTCAACAAAGATGTCTCCTCTTCAACTGCATTTGTCAGCAAGAATTGGACCACCCGCAGCTCCAATACGTGATAACCATCAATCTGGATCATCCTTATCTGTATCAGAGCCGGTCAATACTACAGGTACAGTGCTTTTATACAGTTCAAAAGACAGTGCAATTAGAGGAGAATTAATTTGGGTGCTGAAAACTGTTGTTAGCAATTATTCTGCTGCTTCATGCAATGGAATGAGTGATATACTTCAGTCCATGTTTCCACAGTGTGTACCTGATGGGTTTTCCTTGTTGAAAACTAAAGTGAGTTATCTTATTATGGAAGCATTAGGTCCTTATTTTCATAACCAAATGATCAAAGATGCTCAGGGTTCATATTACAGCATTCAGTTTGATGAGACAACAAATGCAGAAAATGAAAAAGAACTTAAAATATTAATAAGATATTGGTCAAAAAATAAGGGAAAAATACAGGTTATGCACCTTGAATCTTTCTTCTTAGGTCACGCGACTGCAGCAGAACTATCAAGGCATATATTGCTGGCCTTAGAAAAATCAGATTTGTCCTTAAATCACATGTTGTTGTTAGGAAGCGATAGACCCATCGTCAATATAAAAGTGCACAGACTAGTTAATGAAGAAGTGTTGTCTGTTAGAGGTAGTGGCCTCATTAACATTGGCACATGCAACATACATGTGGTTCATAATGCTTTCCTGAAGGGTCTTAATGAATTAGGAGAGGAATGTTCAGACATTACTATTACAGTTTTCCACTTCTTTGATGGTTTTCCAAGTAGATGGGAAGATTGCACCGGAGTACAGCAAGAAATGAATGGGCCAAGGAAGAAATTATTGAAGCATGTGACATCAAGGTGGCTGACCCTGATAGATTCTTGTGAATGCCTGCTTGAACAAAGTCCTGCTCTGGAGAAATATTTCTTGAATTTTATCCCTAAAAAATGTGCAGCCTTAATGCCAACTAGAAAGTTTAAAGTTACCAGCTCATTCCTGAAAAAACCAACATACAAAGCTGAACTGACTTTTGTCATGTTAAGTGCTGATTTGTTTACAGGATTCACTAAGAGGTTTCAAAAGCAAGAACCGCTCATCCATATTTTGTATGATGAACTGAAAATACTCTGCTGCTCTCTTATTGGTCAGGTTTGCAAGACTGACATATTAAAGAAACTGAATACATCTTGTTCATCGGATCAGGAACAAATCTTTTAGTCAGGCAACTTTTTTCCATTAAAAGCTGTTGTGGTTAACCACATAGTGGAAGCTTACATGAAAGACTTGCCAGAAAAAGAAGTCATTCTGTTTCTAAGGGGTGTACAACAACATTATATTGCCAGTTGTAAACATCTTGTACAGAAAACATCGCTATCTGTATCTATGTCTGCATCTTTTCTTAAACACATGCGTTTTCTGCAGCCTAAGAAGAAAAGTTCAAATCGCAGCGTTACAGATATTATAAAGGTTGCTAAGGCTCTTCCCCTAGATATTCCCACTGACATCCTTCAAGATGAGTGGAAAATGCTACAGTTAGAAAAAGTTGAAGCAAATAAAAAGTCTCCAATTGATGAATACTGGAAAACATACATTAATCTCAAACTCCCTAGTGGCATGCTAAATTATCCAAATGTTGCAGAAGTTATAAATATATGTTTGACTCTGTCTCATGGGAGTGGAGATGTTGAGAGAAGTTTCTCTCAATCTGGTAGAATTTTGACTGATGACAAAGCATCCATATAAGTGCGTATGTTAAATGCACAAATTAATATCCAATGTGCTTTGAAAAACTACAGAAACAAACCAGGATTAATCCCAATCACCAGGGAACTACTGGCTTTGGCAAGATCTGCCCACTCTTCCTACATGACACATCTAGAGAATAAAAAAAATGGAGCAGCAGTTGAACTTAAAGAAGAAGGAAGAAGAAGAGAAGTATGCCAAGATCATAGAAGAAAGTGAATTAGAAATTATAAAGGGAAAACAGTGTATTGAAAAACTACAAGAAGATCTGAAGAGAATTAAAAAAGATCGTAATAAGAAAAAAACAACCAGTGACAAGCTTTTTGAAGAAGCGAATTTGAAGTTAAAGGCTTTGGACAGAAATTATCTTGGGGAAGCAAATATTGCCCAAGCAATGCTTGAAGGAATGATAGTTGTAAAAGAACAGAAAAATCTCGTTTGTAAAAGAAGCAGAACTTATGCAGAATAATTTAGATAAGCAGAGGACACGTCTTATTACAAACTTTTTCCAGAAAAAATAAATATTTTTAGTACATTGTTACTAATTAAATAAACTACATTTGTCACTAATAATGTTCATTCCATTATTTTTTGCAATTATATTATTTTTTCTATTCATGTGTTATTATTAAGGAAGATCTAAAGTATAACAAAGCAGAACTTATGCAAAATAATTTACATAATTATTACCAACTTTTTCCATAAGTAATAAATAATTTTAGTATATTTTTTTGATAAACAAACTACATTTGTCACATGTTTGCTCCATATTTTTATAATTAAATTACTTTCCTATTCATGTATAAGTATATAAAGTAGTTTTAAAAATAAAATAGAAATAAAGTGGGTGGATCGGATGGCTATAAGGGGTGATGAGGAGGCCATTAATAACACACACACACACACACACACACACACACACACACACACACACACTTTTTGGGTACTTTTTGTGAAATAGAATAAGTTACTTTTGGTTACTGTTTGCGCAATAGATAGGTTACTTTTTAAATAATTTTGGGTACTTTTTCAATTTTTATTACTGCTTGAACCGAGTGGCAGCCTTGAACCTGTAGCCAATGTATTTTAAGCACTTTCTCTTGTGCATGTCTTCAGGGCACTATCAGAGCTCAGTGAGGGCCTTGGCTAGCAAAAGGTTTTCATGTGTCTGAATGTTTTCCAAGGACAGTATTTTTTTCAAGTACTCCCATTTTTCCTGATTGGTTACATTATTGATCAGTGTTTTGTCTAGTGCTGTTTTTAATCCAGTGAGTTTGTTAGTGAATTCCTTTCATTTTTCTTTTTATGTTTAATTTTATGTTTCTCATGTGCTATTAGTAGTTTTCACTGTTAGGGTATTTTCGCTGGGTTGTTCCAACTGCAGTTCATGTATCTGGTTTGCTTTACTTTAATAACTTCATTTTACTTTGAGACAAAATTAATCTTCCTGTTGATTACTAATTTCAGCAATCTTCAAATGCAGGATCTGTTTTGATTGGCCATACAAGTACTAAATAAAGCTAGTTTTTCTCATTCCGAGCTCAAGTGCTGGTTTAATTAATGTTTTAGTGGATATTTTGTGCTACTTTTAGGTAAACTATACTATTTTTATTTTTGTGATTGGATTTGATTGGGATCTGGTATATTCCTACTTTATGAGTACTAGCGGAGGTACCTAGCATTGCCCAGGTTTAACAAAAAATAAATAAAATAAATAAATCAGCTTCTGGGCCACTGCTTTCTGAACATTTTTCTTGAATTTTGGATTGATTTGTCCAATAGATTTTTGCTTTTTCAGGAGCATTCTAGAATTCATGCTGTTGAGAGGTCTCAGCTTCTAATTTCACTTTCTTGGAGTTTGGATTGATTTGTCCAATAGATTTTCACTTTTTCAGGGATGTTCTGGAATTTATGCTGTTGAGGGGTCTCAGCCACTCTTAAAATTTTTCTTGGATTTTTTTTTATCACTTCCTTGGAGTTTGGATTGATTTGTTTAATAGATTTTCGCTTTTTCGATTTAAGTTAAAATTTCATAAAAAGCATAGAAGTTTATGATAGTTAACTGAAATTCATTTGGATGTTAGACAAATCCTGTTCATTCCTTTATTTGCCGCAAATATATCAAAATATAATAGTTTTAAATTAACTGGTGCCTTCATACACTAAACAAGAATTGTCACAAAGTGTCTAGGGGATAAAATCAGGATTGGGTGGGGGTGTGGAGTGTCTAGGTTTTATGGGAGTTTATACCTTCTGCAGGGTCCAAGAGAGTAACTATGCAAAATGTGGTCCAGGTAGTTCAAAGGGTTTATGCACAAAGTGTCAAGGAGAGGAAGTGGAGATTCCAGGTTTCGTGGTAGCCTATATTTTTTGGAGGAAATTTGGTCCAGATTGGTCAAAGGGTTTATGCACAAAGTGTCAAGGGGATGATGAAATCAGGAGGAGGGAGTGGGGTGTCCAGGTTTCATGGTAGTCTATATTTTCCGCAGGGCCCTAGAGAGTAGCAATGCAAAATTCTGTCTATATTGGGCAAAGGGTTTAATAGTTCATAGGGAACATACAGACAGACATTCTGTTTTATATACATATATTTTTGACTGGTTCATTTTTTATTAGGAATTTTGCCTCCGTGGTGACTAAATTCCGCAATTTGACATTTTGTTTTTTATATATTTTTTCAGGTTTTTGGTTACATCAGGGATGTATAGGGTAATTTTGCAATACATAAAACCTATAAAACGAGCGAAACACACAGAGTCATGTACGGTAAAAGGTTCGTTTAGCAGTAGCTTTCAGTCATCCTACGATCGAAAGCTACTGCTAAACAAACCTTTTACCGTACGTGACTCTGTGTGTTTTGCTCGTTTTATATGTTTATGTGTTATTGTCGCATGAAGCCTGAGTTTTAAACCATTTTGTGGTACATTTTCTATTTTTATTTTTTTATTCATATTTCATTTTTTTCTCCCTGTATTTATGTTATTTGTTAAAATCTGATGAAACCATAGGATTTAGTTATTTTTTTAATCCATTTAATTTAATTTCATTTTTGCAGTGGGAAACAGCCAGGTGGATATTTGATCTGAAACCAAATTTTGTAGTTTCGGAGATGACTTGAATTTTTAGGAATTTAGGTTTATGTACTTTGAAGTCAATGTGGATTTTCTTTTAATTAGTATGTAATCAATGAAGAGTAATCCTTTGTTCCATCCAGTTTCTAGTAGTTGTTTAAACTAATAAATGATTTTTATGGGTATTAAGAGGAACAGGAGTTTGGTATTTACCTCAAATTTTCAAATAAAATCTTCATTCTTTGTCCGGAGGAGTTGGTTCCATAGTGTTTGGAGACCATATTTGAAAATTTGAAGTAACATAATCCAACTCCTATTTCTTTTAATACACATAAAATTAGAATTTTATCAGAGGAATCCTTGATACAAGTATGAAGCCTAATTTTACAGTGGGGGTATTTATCTGATAGTTTCGTTTGTGGGTTTATTATTTCTTCGTGGCTTCCCTCCAAGACGATAAGAATGTTGTCCAGGTGCTTTTGATAAATGATTTTCTTCTCTAGGTTATTAAGAACCATTTTTCTATATTCTGCATAATAATAGCTGCAAAATAAAAAAAAATCCTCATAGATGGGATTCCATAGCTGCTCCTGAGTTCTGTATGTAGATTTGTTTTTGCACGTTAAATATTTGTTATAAATTTACATTAATTATTATAATATAATCTGTTAATAAAAATAATTGTAAATCTTCCTGATGCTTTCTTACCTGGACAGCTCTCTGGATTCTGCATGTACAGGGTTTTTCAGATAAGAGGTGCCTTTTCCTGAAAGCCAGTGCCCTAGTCACCCAGTAAAGTTGATTGACTTGATTGAGGATAACAGCAGGACCCCAAATTGACTGGTGGTGGTCAGCTTGGGTCCCAATCTAAAAAGTAGTTGGATACTTACTTGGTTGCTTAATTGTTACAGTGTGTGTGAAGAATTGCTTTCAAAAGACAATATCACTGGTAGAATTCTAGGCAGTCCTATTATAGGCTTGTTCATTGATCATGAAACTTGTACATGAAAAATTTATCATGTAGGGCAAATGCCATGATATAAGCCAAAGATGAACCTACATTTTATTAAAAGTGTAATTTTTTAACTTTGTTTTTCTGAGATATCCCAATGCATTTCTGACAACATACTGTAGTGTATAATACTGCAAAACCTGAGTTGAGTGTTTTTATTGTCAGTAAGTAATATCAAATAAGTTGACCAGTGGGAAATTCATCTTTCAGAGTATAGGTGCAAATTAGCACTCGCCACTCGCCAGATGGCGATTAACTGGCAACTTTGGCGATTGCATTTATTTTAGTGGTCGCCAGTTTGGCCATTTGTTATTTTTAGTGCCAATTTACAAAAGTATAACAATTCAGAGAAAAGGTAAAAGAAAGTGAAACCAGTCCTAAATAGGGATGGCAAAAAAACCTCAATGTTTTTGAACATCGAAGTTTTGCCACTGGTAATCGATGTTTAAACCTCGATATTGCAGAACCCTTTAGTGTGGCGGCAATTGATTCATTAGCCTGTGCGTGTTGTGCTAAAAGTGCTGTAGGATGAATGATCATCCCTCGATTTTGACCGAGTAGTTCCCGAACCAAACAGCAGATATCTGCGTGAATGATCGTATCATTTATTAATCATATTGGTTTGAAATGAAATCTCCATGAATCATACCATCAAACAGCAATATTATTCAAAAAATCATGAGAATATAGTCTGTAAAAATCATATCATAAGTTCGCGAAAAAAAAAATTTCGGCCCAAAATATTAAAATTAATATGAAGTACAGCTTTTTTTCTTGAAGATTGCAATTTCTAAGAAAATGGCTTAGCATTTCTGGCATATACACACACATTTCATGTAGCACTAAAAGTGTTTAAACCTTGATGTTTCAGAAGCTGATACATCGAAAAAACATTGATGTTTCATTACCGATGTTTGAAACTGGTAAAGAATATATCTTCTGTGTAACATAAATTAATTTCTTTTTGTTTGCATTCTTGTAAAGAGGAAGGGAATACCATATTTTTATGTCATAAATTGGCTGTTTTGTTTGATGTTTCACCGACGAAATTGAGTTCTTTTCCTTGATGCTACAGGAACCGATATATATAAAAAAAAAACATCGAGGTTTTCACAGATACATCGAGCGTTTTAACAGATATTTTTGGTTACTTGATTTGACTTGGTGAGTAATCACCATTATATTGAGCAGAGATTTTACCTACCGATTTGCCCATTTACTGTTGCAGATAGAAAAGTACGAATTCATCGGCTTATTAGCAAAAACATTGAAACATCGAGGTTTTCACTGATACGTGGCAAATTTCCACTGATACTATCCATGTTTTGGGAATGAGTAAACCCAGAGAAAAAAATATTTACAAAATGGTTTTTATTTTGGGCAGTGAGTGGCTTTTATGTTCAGATAAAGCCATCCATGTAAATAATAGCAGTTACGTTAAATTCCTATTAATCCCGCCCAACTCTTTTATTTTATCATTCTGGAGACTTCGTTTTGGCCACTAAGATTTAACTTACCAGCAAGTTTTATTTTTCCTTTATTGTGTGTGGCCACAAACTTTTTTAGACTTACGGCCACTGGCTACTTAGCTAAAATTCCAGTTTGCACTTATATTTCAGAGCTGATAAATTATGCAAATTTTGGTCATCATAATTCATATTATTTTAATCTAGTAAGTTTATGTTGTAGGCACTTGTTCTTTTATATTTCATAGGCTTTATTTATATTTTCAGGTTTTTAAAAATGACGGACTCTGATCTAGCAGTTCATTTTTTTAGTGCAGTTTTTGAAGAGTATGAGTTCAATTCTATTCACTACACTGAGTTTTCAGAACACCTGAAACAGGCCAACAGAAGAGTAAGAAATTTCATGAAACATCATTATCCAGGTGATCAGATAGAACACTTCTTTGAGGAGCGTGATCAATTTTTTGTAAGTTTCGATGGTTACGTGTTTTTGTCTGATGATGTTGAAGATTCTGCTGTGGATTTCTTTGAAGATCTTTTAGAAAGCAATGTACTCGGACTAATACATTATACAGATTTAGAAAGCCATTTCGAAGGTGAAAGCTACATTACTAAATATATTGAAGAAATTTATCCTGATGATTTGCTCCTGGAATTTTTCGAACAACACCAGGATGTATTTTCTGTTGCCAATAGATATATCTGCCTTCTTTATGAAAGGTGAGTAATTGTGAGTTGAAAAATTAATAAATGTACATGTGCAATAGCAGTGGTTGCTCTGGCTTTTTTTTAAGTTTTTGCCAAACTCCATTTTTTTTTTTTTGCCAAATGTGATCTGAAGTCACCATTTTTTTCATTCTCCATTTGAAGTATAAAAACCATATAAACAAAGTTTTATAATAATACAAAAACAATAGGTTATACAATATTTACAATTAAACAGTATAATATTATTAAAAAGGTGATCACCAGTATTTTCGCCCAAACTTTTTATCCATTGCCAAAAAAAAAAAAAAAAAAGATTTTTTTCCCCGTAAAGTGCGAATAATAATACGATCAGCATCATGATCCCTGCAATAGTGATGGACTATTAATGAACAATTCATTTACAACAAATGACTTTTCACTATAAAAGAGTTTGCTCTCACCACTGTGAATGATCATTTAATACGCCATTACTGCAACACTCACTAAAGTGGCAGCATGTTTACTTTTTTCCAACCCATGAGTTTCAAACCAGTTCCCAATACAGAAAGTAACATGGAAAGTTAATTAGTGCCAACCGTTATGTGAGAGCGCAGTTAGGTAGGAAATTTGGTGAAACCCAAGAATGGGAATGAAATGTGAATGCCATTCACTTGAATGGTGTGCCCGAATTGTTTGGTAGGTGAATGGTAGAGAGCTTTTGCTCTTTTGCGCAGTTTGCCAATTTCTGCTCTTGTCTTGCAGGTAGGTGCTTCCACTTTGTTTGTGAGTCACTCAATGAGGTCCCTCTTTCTGTTGTAACAACATTGCTCCTTCTTGAGCATCTGCTGTCCTTATGTGCTTCATGCTTCTTCACTAATTATTCACAAGGCCTAAACTTGTGGGCGGGATGGCAGGGCTCCCGCCTCAAATTTTAAACTCCCGCTGAAATGAAGTTGTTAGAAGGGAGTCTCCTGTCTTACAAAATTTTAGAAAAAATAAATAAATATTTATGGGTCTGTTTTTGGACAATATATGGGGGGATTCATAAAGAAGTATACAGTTTCCAGATGCTGTAAAACAGTAACAGTTAAAGACATGGACCACAACTGTGAACCTTTAGGTAGATGTTTTTTATTTTTTTATTTTTTTTTATTTGAGGTTTAACGACCACCGTGAGCAACTCAATGGGCTATAAGCAGTCGCCCGTCCCTAATTTAGGGTCACTGGTTCCAGGGAAGGGAGAGAGCCAGTGCCGTAAGACAAACACAACATCCATGCCTCACCGGGATTCGAACCCGGACCCCTTCGGACGAATGATCAGAGGCCAACGCCTTGGACCACTGCGCCACCGGGGCGGCTTAGGTAGATGTACTCATGAAGTTTGTGTCCCGCTACTGAGGGAAGTGACATAGGTGATAGCATGCGTCAAGTGTCTAGTCAGTCAAAATGGCAGCGTCTGCAGTGGAAAAGGCGTTTTGTGTTCTTGAATTGAGCAAAACGGAATATGTAACTGTTGGGCAACAGCATTTTCGATGACGATTCGGAAAAGAACCTCCAACCAGAAAATCTATCTACAATTGGCATAAAAAAATTTTAAACTACGGGCTGTTTGTGCAAACTTAAAAGTTCTGGATGACCGCGTGTAGCAGAAGAAGTCGTCAATAGTGTTTGCATCGCCATTCAACGAAGCCCAGGAAAATCAATGCTGAGGGTGAGTCATGAAGTGCAGATTTCACAGCCCACTGTCTGAAGAATTTTGAGAAAGAAGCTGAAAATGATTCCATACAAAGTGCAAATGTTGCAAAATCTCACTGACCTTGACAAGACAAACTGCTTTGAATTTTGTGCCGAAATGCAGCACTGTTTTGAAAATGACGATTTTGCCGATCACTTAGTTTTCACCGATGAAGCTACATTTCACATGAATGGTCAGGTAAACAAGCAAAATGTTCGCTTTTGGGGAACGGAGAATCCCAGATTTACAGTGCAACACATGCAAGATTCCCCTAAGGTAAATGTGTTCTGTGCTGTGTCCAAAAAGAAAGCGTATGGCCCCTTCTTTTTTCACGAGAAAACTGTCAACGGGAGGCTCTTTTCTGGATATGTCAAGTCTTTGGTTGATGCCATAGTTGCAGGACAACAGTGAACACTTTATTTTCCAATTGGATGGTGCACCAGCGCAGTGGTTAGGCAACGTGTGAGATTATCTCGATGAACATCTTCCTCACCGATGGATTGGACGAGCCGCAGACTACAATATGCCACTGACCCGATGGCCACCCAGAAGTCCTGACTTTAACACCTTGTGACTTTTTCCTGTGGGGGTGCGTAAAGGACAATGTATTTGCCCCTCCCCTTCCTGTTGATCTAGTGGAGCTGAAACTGCATATCACTGCACTTGATTCAGATATCTTACCTCGTGTTTGGGTGGAAATGGATTACCGACTCGATGTGTGTCGTGTGACTAAAGGTGCACACATAGAACATCTGTGACTGTCTCTAAAATAACTTGAAACATTCCCCTACAATTCTGTTACATGCAATATAAAATATCTTACATTGTTCTTGTTTTATAGTGTGTTGAAACTGTATACTTCTTTATGAATCACCCTGTATATACGTATACACTCACATACAGGGGATGCTGATAAGTTCTCGGTCTCACTAAGAAGGAAATGGGCTAGAGCCATGAAACTTTCAGACTATTCCACATATTCACCCCAAAGTTCAACACACTTGGCACAGCGTTTCTGGAGTTCCGTTAATCCTTCAAAAAATTCTTAAATCTGATCACTCAAATACTGCTCTGCTGCTGATATCAACTCTGAATCATTCGAAAAATGCTTCCCTTTCACCTTTTTAAGGTTTGGGAACAGGAAAAGTCTGATGGAGCAAGGTCTGGTGAGTAGGGTGGATGGTCTGTACACTTAAACTCCAAATCCCTCAAAACATCCATTGTCTTGCCAGCCTTATGAGCCGACATATTGTCCTGCAAAAAAGAGAACACCTTTCCACAATTTTCCTTGCTTTTTTCTCTTCAATGCCTCCTTTAATTGGCATAGCAAGTTGGAATAGTATTCAGCATTTATTGTGTGGCCCTTTGCAAAATAGTCAGTTAGTAAAATGCCTTACAAATCCCAAAAAGCATTGCCGTGACCTTTTCTGCAGACCTTTGAGTCTTAAATTTATTTGGCTGTGGAGAACTTGAGTGCTGCCACTGTTGAATTGTAGTGATGTAACCACATTTCATCAACAGTGACAAGTCACTGCAAAAAATTATCACCAGATCGCTCAAAATGCTGCAAAACCGATTTAGAAGTGTCCGCTCGTTTTCGTTTCTCATCGGCGTTTAAACATTTGGGCACTTGCTTCCCTGACATTTTCTGCATATCCAAGTGCTCATGAATTATGAACCCAACACGTTCCCTGGATATCTCCAGTGTGTCAGCTATTGTTTTGGCCGAGATTCGCCGATCTGACAAAATCAAGTCATGAACATGATCAAAAATTTTGGGTGTTGCCACTGTTGAAGGCCTCCCAGATCTTGTAGCATCTTTTGTCTCAAAGGCAACTGAAAGTTGGCACACCATTACTTCACAGTGGAATATGAAGGGCACTGGTCACTTTATGTTTGCGTCATACATTCATAGATTTCCTTTGCAGTTTTCTTCTGCAGGAACAGAAATTTTATGACAGCCCGAAGTTTTACACTCGAAAATTCAACACTTTGCATTGGCATGATTCAGTTCAAGATGTCAAACATCTGCAAAAAAAAAAAAAAAAAGCTATTAGTCTGAAAATTGGCACTTCACAATGCAAAAGAACACTCTTTTGAGTTGCAGTAACAACATAATGCTACAGTTACAGGAAGTGGGTTAGGCTGAAATCTTTTCAGCATCCCCTTGTATATATATAGACAAGGCCGTAGATATGGCTAAGTAAAGGGAGAGATTCTTGATTAGTATGATGAAATCGGTAATTCTGCATAAGTTTTCGTATTTCATTTATTTTTATTATCATTTATTTTTGTGTGTGTGTGAAACTTTTCAACCAAATATAGATAATTGTTTACAATAACTGGGACCCGGAATTTTCGGGTTTTATTTTATACATGAGACTAGTACATACTTGACTATAGTCATTGTAGTACTCTGATTTCAGAAAATTCCATTTACACTGCAACATGTCAAATTCTGCTTTAAATAACAAAATTCTTATTCCTATTTTTCAAAGAAAATTTAGTGACAACATCCTCAGCATTTAAAGGCACACCGCAATGAAACACTCATCAGTGCTAAACCTGTTAAGCACTCAGCAATCATTGAATTCCTGAGCCAGCTTTTAAGGTGTCTTAATGTTGAAACGCATCTTTCTGGGGTTGCAGTAGAAGTATTTTATAATTGGTTGCAAGGTAGCAAGAATCTTCACAAGTCTTTTTATAATTGGGAAAAACATATCGTCACAATCTGTGAGGGTCTTTACCACTGTTTCTGGCTTGCCATCTTCAGACAGTGAATTCTATTTACACTGCCACATTTCAAGTTTTGCTTTAAATCTTCCAAAGTTTTCATCATAAATTTCACAAGCTTGCTGAAATATTTCTGACTTTGCATTTTTGCATTTGAGAGGAAGTAGCTGTTGCAGTTTAGCTATTACTTTGTTATATTCTGAAAAACGATCTTTTAGTTCAGTTAAGAAGTGATCAAGAAAAGGTGAAAATAAATTCCGACGAGAGTATTAATTTACATTGCTTGCTGGGGCATTTTCATGCTTTGATTGTCGTCCAACTATTCTTGATTTGGTCATTTGGCTTCCAACATTGTGCACCATGTGTTCTGCTAACAGGTATATTTCATTGAACGACTCTTCACTGCTACTACACATTTTTTGTACAACATTAATGATGAAATCAGCATGTTTGTAACATTGTACTAAATCTAAATTTACTTTTTAAAGATTTCTACAAAGATTTGCACTATAAGAAAATACCTTATTTAAAGTTAGCAAGGCAACTACAAATTCTACACTAGTTATGCTGCATAATAATTGATAAGCCTGATCAGAGGTTTCTTTAGCTCCGGAATCTTGATTGAAGTTCATGCAGAGCTTGTACTATCACAGAATACAATTCAGCAAAACGAGATACTGAGTCATTCTTTTCAGTCCATCTGGTTTCACACATACCTAGGACTGTCTTATGAGATAGGTCTTCATTTTCTTTGGCAGTTTTCTCCAGAATATTGCTTCTTCGCAATGACATACGAAGATAGTTTACTGCTGTTTTAATGGTGCCATTACAATTTCTAGTGATGGATAATCTGCAAGAGTGTGCAATAACTAAATTCAAAGCATGGGCACTGCAATGCACAAACTGAGCTTTTGGGTACTTTTCCGATACTAATGTACGCATAGCTCTGTACTTGCCACTCATTATGGCAGCCCCCATCATAGCCTTGTCCAACCATGTTGTTCAAATCTACACCAAGCTGTGTTAATGTGGACATGAGAGTTGTAGCCAAACCGGAAGTCACATCAGTTACAGAAATAAAACATAAGAAATCTTCGCAATGATAGTTTCTTTAATGTCAACATATCGAACACAAATTGCAAGCTGTTCTTTCCTGGATATGTCCTGTGTCTCATTGGCTAATAATGAGAAACACTTAGCATTGTTTATTCAAGAAAAAATTGCATCTTGTATTATTTCCCTGCAAATTTCAAGGATTTTGTTTTGAATGATTGAACAAGTATACATACTTTTGGAGCCAGATGATGCAGATAAATGATTTAAAAGCTTTGGTATGGTATCGCAAAAGAGCCCTAAAGTTGCCATCATTGTAGTCTGGTTCTTGGAGATAAATGGGACGTGAATCATTTGTGCCTCTTAAAGGAAGCTCTTGATGACCGCATAAAATTGTTTCCACTATTGGAATTAACTTCGCTCTATTTTTCATTACCTGACGTTTTCTTGCTGAATTTATCTGATACACTACATTAGCTCGTTTTCCGCTTGCAACACTTAAAAAAATATCTGTTTGCATACTCAGGTTGTTACATAAGAGTTTGTTAAAATTTTTCTGGGGTGCTATGCTGGGTAACAGTGGCACTTATGACAGCAACAAGGGTCTCTATGAATCCGAGACGCTGATGCAAAATTCAGCTTTGTATAAGTATTGTTGAGGTACCAGCTAGTTCTGTGTGACATTGGCCAAAAGACTCTTGACTCACTATGTTTTGTTTCAGAACCTTCAGGTAGAATGACCAACTGGAACTGTTAGTTGTGAGCTGATTTCACTGATGTCTTTTGTGATTTTCAAAATTCAAAAGTTTTCACTTTTACGTGAAGATAATAATTTTTTTCAAATTTTGGATATTCATTATTTTTATGCAATATTGAACTAAGGGTTTTTTTTTGTACCAAAACTATCCTACATTGGTAATATCAGAAATTAATTAAAACATCATTAACCCAGTATATCAGAAATTGGCAGAAGAAAAAGAAGTAAAAAAATACCCCCCCCCCCAAAAAAAACCCCCGTAATTCAGTGTTCTGTGTAAAAAAAAGGGGGGGGGTTCAAAAATTTGAAAAAAAACTTAAATTATCCTTACATAAAAATTAAAAAGAATTGAGAATATCTGAAACAGTATCCTTAAGAAAAATGAGCAATGAAACAGTATGTGACAATCACAACTCTACTTCTTAGCACAGTCCTGGAAAGTGTCAATTAAAAATGAGCAATTAGGTGATTGATAGAAATTTAGCAAAATAGTCTTGCAGTCTCTCAGTCAAGAGTGGTCAGCACACAACATTTAAGCAAATCATTGTATGTATCTATGACTTGCACATAAGTGTTTTGCCCTTGCCCATGATGAAAGTAAGCTGAGCTCCAACATTCAGTAGCTTGCAAGTTATTATTTGAGAACAGCTGGTAATGACAAGTGTGCACTCCATTTTTGACATTCACAGTCTTATGCTGCCTCTGTTCAAAACAGAAGTTAAGCTAGTTACATTGTTCATGCTCAAGTGAGTGCTGTGACTATTCCAGGAAAATAAATTAGCATTTGTTTACATAATCACAGCCTTCAGTGTTTTTCTTGTCAAAAAATCAGCTTATTTACCAATCATTGGACACTGGGCAGCAGATCAAAATCATAGAATAGAGGACAGGACAGAGTTACAAGTTCTAATCATGCCAGATACAAGAGAGATAAATGACAAATATAGTATGCTAAAATTTATAAACTTACTCTTTAGCCATGATTATTGAAAACCACAAAAAAGAGTTTAGATTTATTGGTGTTTTGTCTTTTTATGACATTTTAATATGATTTACCTTTTTAATTTGCAGAGACCTAATATCTGAAGAAAAAGAAGCTGCTGAGTATTTTTCTGAAGTCCTTCAAGATGTAAGTGGAGAATTTGATCATACGGGTTTGCAAGAATATGTATATAATCAGTGTGAAGCTACTTTTGATATTATTAATGATTGTTATGATGGAGATGACTTTCTGTGTTTTTTGGAGAAGTATGATGATGACTTTTTCATTGATGATGAAGGGCTTATATACCTAAAAGAATATGTTGATGAAGAAGCAGTTGGTTACTTTGAGGATGTTTTCATAAAGAAAGTGTATGGTCCTGTCCGCTATACCTCATTATATGGCCACATAGGACAAGCGCCTTCACACATTATTAAATACATAAATGAGTACTATGGACATAAAAGGTTTTTAAGATTTCTAGAAATACATAGTGACATTTTTTTAAATCATCATGAGTATATATCATATGTTGGTGATGAAGCTGTGAAGTATTTTATGAGCATTTTGGAATACTATGATGTTGACCCTCATTTTTCAAACTTAAGAGGACATATTGGACAAGCCCCAGGGCATGTTATAAATTTCATTAACTCAAGGTATCCAGGTGAAAAATTCCTTGATTTTATTCTGGAAAATGATGTGTTTACCATCACTGATGATGGTTATGTATCAATTGCGGCAACCTAAACTTCATGTTAATTTTTCAAGTCACACATGCTTCAAACGAAGTTCATGAGTATTTAGTTTTTTGTTTGTGTAATGTAAAACCTTGTTTTTTTCTGTAATAAAAAGTTCTGATAGTTTGTTGTGAGTGTTACTTATTCTTTTCAGAAAAACGCTTAAAAACGTGCATGCAAGTAAATTGTGCCTTCTTGTTTTAAAAAAAATAGCGAGAAAATATTGTCACAGGCTGTTAGAATGTTTTGTATAATGTGTGTTAACAGAAAGCAGAGTTATATCTATCTTCACTTTGTGATTCGTGTCTAGAAGACTGGTCTGTGCTTATTATATAAAAATATGTAGAAATTAATGAATTAATATTCCAAAGTATGTGGTAAAATATGACATCATTACTTTTAGTGTTAGAAATGTTATTTTTGAGAGTTTACTATATGGATACAGTTAATAATACCTCTCTATGCCAAGTGTAATGAACTAGAAACTTAAATTCTAAGTATTTTGAACTGAGCATGTCAGTCACTTTATCAACATCATCTAGTTTCAACTGTATGCCATGACGTTTTTTATAGAAAATGTCAAAAATAGTGCTAGTTTTAAATGTGTATTATTGGAAATCAGTGTTTTCTTTTTTGTGTCTTAACTTTTTGTTTCTTTTACCGTGTGTGTGTGTGTGTGTGTGTTTCAATGACTCCAGTGGGCATCCAAAGTGAGAAAGAGTTTGCTTGTGTACCTAATGTGAGGCTACAGATTGATTCCAGGAAAGCGGGGGAGCCAGTACTGTGAAAGTGTACACATTCCCAGGATTTTTCACAGAAATCAGATTATGACACCGAATTGCTCTAGTTTACTGTTCACCATGTAACATCATAACAGAAAACTCAAAAATTGCATCTCCTTGCAGCAGAAATGGAACCTATATCTGATTTCAGTTGGATCATGCTACTGTTACACCATCCAGGACAAAAAAGTTCCGAGTAACTGAAGCTAAGTAATTATTGCCCTGGAATCTGAACAACTCCAGATTTCACTAGTTGAAACAATCCCATGCTTCCTCATAGCATCAGAAATCACCATTATCTCAGGCATAGAAATTAAGGAAGAACTATTCCTCACAAATACTTGGGAAAACCACAGGATTATTCACAGCATTCAGATTATGACACTGAATTGCATCAGTTTACTGTTCACCATGTAACATCATATCACAAAACTTGAAAATTGTATCACTTTGGAAACTTGGAACTTTGTTTTTGTGGGTGTTATAATAGTAGCTTTTCCAAATAGAAATTGTGTGATGCGGATTTGATTCCTGCTCCTGGGTGATGCAGTTTTCAAGTTTTTTAATATGGTGTTATCTAGTGAACAGTAAACTGGAGCAATTTAGTGTCCTAATGTGATTTCCGTGTGTAATCTTGTGTCTTCTCACACATATGTGAGAAATGTTTCTTGCTTAATTTCCATATCTGAGATACTGGTGATTTATAATGCGTGATTTATATTGCAATGAAGAAGCATTGGATTGCTGAGACTAGAAAAATCTGGAGTTGTTCGGATTCTTGGGCTATAATCGCGTAGTTTCAGTTACTTGGAACTTCATTGTTCTAGGTGGTGTAATGGTAGCCTGCTCAAACAAAAATTGGGAAATGTAGGTTCGATTCCTGTTCCAGGGTGATGCAATTTTTAAGCTGACCGTACACATTCATTATTAAGCATTAGTACTTTGCTTCAGTACCAGTCAAGTTGTCATGGAGAGTACACCGATTTTGTCTGTATTTGCAAGAATAGATGAGCAAAGAAAAGCATGTTTAGCTTTAATTTTAGCTTTAGGAAGGAAACGTCATGTTAAGCTCCAGTATTGGATGAAGTAATGGCTAAAACAATGTGATAAGTATTCACATGTCATCTTATTGAAGGAAATAAGTGATTACAAGAACTATTTCTGCATAAATGAAGAGACATTTGATAAGTTACTACGAATGATTGAGTCGTTTTTAAGCAGGAAAGACACTGTTATGCGAGTTTGATCTGAGTGTATTTATTTTCCTTCTCACCTCAGTGCGATTGACCCCTGGTTTCATTTTACGATAAGTGTTTACCAGCTTATCTAGAGCTAAATTTATTTTTGTTTTGTTCATGTATGATGGGTGTGAATAACTCCACAGTTCTGCAAGAACTTCATATGTTTCGATTTGGCTCCGAAGAACTTCATCTTTTTGTGAATTCGCTGGCTTGTGTGGACTTTGCACTCGGGGTGCTCACTGACAACGGCGACACAACCTTTTATCATGACTTCACAATTTGAACGGAGTAATGACGAGCGCACCTTCATACGATCTGTATTAATGACAGTATCCCCTCCAATGCTGCCTTGGTGGCGCAGTGGTCTAAGCAATGGCTTCTGACCATTTGTCTGAGATGGGTCCGGATCCCGGTGAGGCGTTGTCTTACGGCTCTGGTTCTCTCCCTTCCCTGGAACCAGTGGCCCTAAATTAGGGATGGGCGACTGCTTATAGCCCATTGTGTTGCTCACAGTGGTCATTAAACCCCCAATAAAAAAATCCCCTTCAACAGCCAATACTGACGCTTCAATATCAGAATATCTGGATCTGTATCATTACTTGCCGTCGTCCTATCTGTAGCAACCTTACACATTCAATAATACTGTCATTACTTTCAAGTAATGACAATATTATTGAACGTTTCGGATATGATGTTACATGTTGAACAGTAAACTAGAGTAATTCCATGTCACAATCTGATTGGCATGAGCAATCTTGTAGTTTTCCATTGTATTTGTGATGAATATTTCTTCCTTTATTTCAACATCTCCAAGAGTTGAACTCAAATACCATGTGGGCTTTCATTGTAGTTCTGTCTTTTGCTATGGAATTTTTATTTATTTAAGACTGTTGTTGCAGTTTGGTAGTAACACTTTTTCCTAGTATTATATTGGTGTATTTTGTTTCAGTTATATTATTGATTGAATCTGCAGTAGAATAAATGTGCTTTCTTCTCTAGATTGGTTTTCTTTGCTTTGTTTCACAGGATAGCAGTGTGCTATGGTTGCATTTTTGTTCATGTGTGTGGTGATATAGTACGCTTTTGCTGTTACTTTTAGTGTTGACACCATTTTTGTTGATGTTCTTTATTGTTGAAATATTGGAAGGGTCCTTTTATGTTAAGTACTTTGCAACTTTGCATAGTTTCTTTTTTCTTATTCATGGCCCATATTTTTTTCTAGCTAGTTTAAGAATTGTGATTTTACATAGATCCTTAAAGTGGTCCACTTTTCTTCTCACTGTAGTGTCATTCCATAAATAGAAGTTGTGTCTATTAACTTTGGCAATATTGTGCTTTGTGTAAGGAATTGGGAACTGTCATTTTCAAGAAAATAAGACAAAACTTCTAGAAACATCACTCTCATTTCCAAGAGGTAACTATTTCTTTTACTGAGAAAGATATATATTCTGTACAATATGAAGATGGCAAGATATAAGAGAAGACATGATGAGGAGCTATAACAACTCTATAAAAGGCCAGACATCTTATTTGTGCTAAGTAAGAGACTTGAATGGTTTTGATGCATGAAGAGCAGATGGAAAAATTGTGAAGGAGGTACTCGTAAGCAAAATAAATAGCACAAATCGATGGGGTAGACCGAGGACTAGGTGAACAGATATGGTATTTGGGTTCTGAGAAGAATGAATGCAAGAGCTGAAGAGATACGATTGAGAGCAATGGGCAGATTTGGGGTGGAAGTTCTGTGCTTAAATGGCTTGTTAATAAGCTGCTGCTGATGTTGTTGAACACATTCTATCCTTCCGCCTAGTTGCTGGTGCACTTTGTTTTATTGCTCCCACCACTATTCTTGTGAAGTACTTTTTGTTTCACTTATATTATAGAATATTGCTGAAAGTCATGGGACACCATTTGCTGATTCAAGGCTGAAATTCTCATCAAGAAGTATCAATCCACTGCTGGACGAAGACCTCCCCAAATTTCTTCAATAACTTTTTGTCTTGAGCCAGTCTTTTCTATGTCATTCTGAAATGCTTTTGAATTTCATCCAACCATCTCGCACATTGTCTCCTTCTGAGTCTTTTCTTGTCCCTTGGAATCCAGTAGAGTATTTCAGTTGTCCAACAGTGGTCAATTCTTCTAGCAATATGTCCAGCTCATTCCCATTTCAAGGATTTTACCTTGATTAGGATGTCATCAATTCTCATTATTTTTTCTGATCTAAGAGTTCCTCTTCCTATCCTTCCTGGTTATGCCAAGTATTCACCTTTTAATGCTTTAAGTAGTTTGTAGCCTGTGGATGTCTTTTTTAGTTAAGATCCATATCTCTGATCCGCAATGAACTGAAAAGGATGCACTGACCAAACACTTACCTTTTAAGACATAATGATAAATTGCTCTTGAAAATTATACTGTTTCTTTCCAAACTCTCCAACCAAGTTTTATATGCCTATTAATTTCTTCTTCAATGTGTCTCTTGCTCAATCTGTTGTCCAAGGTAAATGTAGCCTTCAGTCACTTCTAAAATAGCAGCATCAGTTGCTAAATCATCAGTTCTTGAAAAAGCATTGTATAGCAATTTTGTTTTCTGTAAGTTCATTTTAAGACCACTTCATTACTTGTGTTAGCAAGTTCCTGGACCATACTGTGTAGCTCTGAAGGGGTACTTGCAAATATTACTGTGTCATCAGCAGAATGAAGGTGGGCTGAATAATCTCCATTAATCTTTTTATCCCCGTCTTCCCTGTTCAATGATTGAAAGACATTTTGGTAAGTGGCATTGAATAGTTTGGGAGGTGTGGTTTCACTTTGTACGATTTCTTTTCCAATTTTTGTAAGTGCTGTATTCTTAAACAAACCTTTGCGCTTGCATTTTCATAGATGTTATTAATAATATTAATGTATGCATCTTCAACATTGCAGTATTTCAAAGACATTTTAACAGCTGATGGTTTGATAACTAGGAACAGTACACCAATTATGTAGGAAATATAGTAACACTACTAGTGATTTGATTTATTGGTGTAAGAAATATACACATAAGCGTTTCCACAGTTTCTGTCTAACTTCCTTGAAAAATCCATCTGGTTGATGTGCGAAAGCTTGGAAACACTGTATGTGTCTATTTCCTGCGCCAATAAATCGGATCACTAGTATAGTGTTACTATATTTCCTGCTGATGGTTTCACAGAATCAAAAGCCTTTTCATTATCAATAAAAGCCATACATACAGTAATATGATTTCATACTCATTCAGTTTTTTCAATTGGTTCTCCCAGTAAATGAGTATGATCTATAACGCTGTAACCATTCCTGAATCCAGCTTGTTCTCCTGGTTGAGCCATGTCCAGTGTTTCCTTCAAGTTATTGTGATAATACTTTAGTGAATATTTTATAAACAGCTGATAGGAGACTGATGGGTATGTAGTTCTAGTGATCTTCAATGTCCCCTTTTTTATGTAGCAGGATCATTGTAGCATTGTTCCAATCATTAGGAACTTTCTCTTCATCAAGACATTGCATGAAAACTTGAGTAAGTGTAGTATCTATTTCTCCATTGGCTTATATAATGCCCATGATAATTACATCTTCCCCTAGAACTCTTTCCCAATTTATGTTCTTAGTTGCATGTGCAACTTCTTCCAGGAAGACTGGAGAAACTTTGGTGCAGGTACATGTCTTTATGTCTGAAACAGATATGGCATCCCTTTCATATAGTTTAGTGTGGATTCTTTAACTCTAGTCAAAATTGTGCCTCTATTTTTTGTTACACTACCATTTTCTTTTTTGAGTGCCAAAATCTCTTTTCTTCCATTACTCAAATGTACCTTTGCTTTCTTCAGGCTTTGTTTTATTTTTTATTTTTTACTTGTTCACAATAGAATTCCTTTATGTTTTCAGTAATACTTTTTGCATTGTCGTGCATAGCTCTATATATATTCCATTTTGGAAGTAACATTTCCTTTGATTATCTTCATCTCCCTTGGTTTTGTGTGTTTTGATATTTCCTTCATATGGTGTAATATTTGCCCTTATTACCTCCTATTTGTGTTGTTCTTTCCATAAGGGCCTTGGTAAGGTTACTGTTAACTTCAGAAATGCCTACTTCTTTTTATGTTAGACCTTCTAGTGCAGAGGATCAGTTTCTCAGTTCGAATTTGAAAGTTTTATGATGGCTTTTTAAGGCTTGTCATGTCAATACATTTCATTTACTTTATTAGCTTGTGGTGATCAAGTTTTGTGTTAAGCTGCATCTCTTACATCTCACCATTCTATGATTACTTTCTCTGTTGAACCTGTTAAGTACACTTGTTCTCAATGATAAATTTCTTATTACTCATAGTAAAATGAATTTCACTTGTCACCCTATTGGGGTGCTTCCATATCCGCTTCCCATGCAATTTTTTCCCAAAAACGAAGTTCATGATGGGAAACCATTTTGCCTCTGCAAACTCTACAAGAGCTCACATTGGTTTCTACTGCCACGACTGAATTTACCTACTGAAGTTTATTTGTGTTGCTGTTGTCCTATTTTTGCATTAAAATCACCCATAATGATCTTCAAGTGCTACTTACCATTGTTCTTTAGAAGTCTAATTTCCTTGCAAGATTTTTCGATTTCTTCATCAGGATGACTAGTGGTGAGTATGTAAGCTTGAATGAACTGAATCTATTTGAAAGTTGGATAATGAGTTGTGCAGCTCTAAGGAATTTTCGACTTCTAGAACTTCGTCCATCTGTTTTTTATTAATTATAAACCCATCACCACTAGTTCTGCCATTATCTGTTGCATGAAAATAGAAGAGAGTCCACTTTTCAGTTCTGTGAGATCCTCTCCTTCTAACTTCACTCAGCTCGAAGACACTCCACTTGATCCTCTGGAGTTCCTCCTCCAAGTTAAGAAGTCTTAAGTCAGAAGATGGAGTTCATCCATTGCATCAGATGGCAGACTAGTCCAGTCCTCCCGTGATTCCAGAATTGCAAGAATGGTAGTTTGCAGTTTAGCTACTTCTAGTTATAGGTTCTGAAACTAGAGGGGATTGGAGGTTTTTGCCTCCCAATGAAAATAGTTAGGAGTTCTTGCATTGCCCTCCCAAGATCTTAAAGAACAAATTAGTTATCACTAATCAAATGATCTAATTTAATCTGAATGCATATGATTCAACCAGTTGTCCAGATTAATTTTACAGGAGGACTGACATATTAGTAGAAAGAATCACAGATAAACTACTTTGCCCTGTGCCTTATCTTTTTTTCTTTTTCTTTTTAGAATGTTTCTATAAGTTGCATCAGATGAAGCAACAATAAATATTTTATGTTCTTAAAGAATCGGAAATAGTTAATGAACTAACACAATACTATCAAGTTATAGCATAGATATTGCAAATTAAAATATATAACCCACATACCTTATGTGCCTTTTTGACTTCATTCACATTATTTTGAGGTAAGACCAACACCGAAGGGTCGTTCCAGCAATTATATACATACCTTATGTGCCTTTGCGACTTCATTCACATTATTTTGAGGTGTGACCAACACCGAAGGGTCATTCAAGCAATTGTATCACTGCTATTTTATCAAACTAGCTATTTTATTAAACTAGCTATTGTAACTAACAAATTTTCTATTTTTTAATACTATCAATTACAATTATTTAACCCTACATAAAAACATGAATATTTACACCAAACATAACTGGCATTTCATTAGTTAAAATTTACATTTGAATCACACACACAAATTACATTCCATTAAAATATCAAACTAATTAATGTGTGTTTGTGAGATATACTGAGTTTTAATAACGTCGTGTACACAAATTATTGATTAGTTACAGAACTGTAGCGTGGTATATATTTTGATCTGTATTTTATAAGGTATTGATGTTAACTGTGTATAAATATCAAGGGACAACATGAAAACAGTTTAAAACAATTCAAGTACCTTAACTATCAGTTTAGCTTTTAGATTAGTTTATTCTATGTGGTTTTTCTTGATTTCAAAGTTATAGCAATATTGTATAATATCAGCTGTTTCTTTCTGTACTGCGTGTTTTTAATTTCATTTTTATCTTCAAATCTGAATGCTTATTAAAATTTTAAGATATATAGCTACTAATTATTTTTTATTGTAGCCGTTTCTATTACAATTAAAAGTAATCCACCATAAAGAAAAGCAACACTGATATTCAGCATTATTCCAACAGAAAAGGGCTGAAAACAAGGTTTCAACAAAAAGGACTGATATTCAACTTTCAGATAGGAATTAACAAGAATCAAGGTAAATAAAGAACATTTTGCAGAATTATTGAAAAATTAAGCAGCTATATATATTTTAAAATTTTAATAAATGTTTCAGATATGATGATGAAAATTAAATTAAAACATGCAGCACAGAAAAAAAATGCAGCAGATATTAAACAAAAATTTTGATATCAGTTTAAAATGAGTATGTCAGACCAGTATATCCAGTGCACTTGTTTATATTATACGAACATATTGTTAGTATTAATTTACTTTATTTTAAGCAAAGAATGTACTGGTTAAGTTCCCATATAGTGCCATAACTTTTCTGATATTTATGCCTCACCCCATCAAATGAGCATCTATAAAATATAACCTTTTCCTGTTATTTCTTACTGTCTCATGTAATAATGCTGATTGTGTGTAAAAATCTATTTTTCATTTAAATTTGTCCTTTTTATAATAGCACATGCTGAAACACTTATTTGGAAATGTTTGCATAAATAAACATACAGTGAATTGCAATTCTCTTAAACAGTTCATCCTAAATCTTAAAATTGCAATATCTTAACTCTAGATTTTTTTTTAACCTGAAAGTATACTTATATAATAAAGTAGAAGGCACATATGTAAGCTTAAGTATTCTCTTCAAGCCCAGTCTATTCTACCAGAGTTAACTGGAATATAAAGTACATAGTTCTTAAATATCAATAGGAAATAAATCTACCTTGAAAAAAAAACAACCACAAATATACATGGAAGGCACAAATGGTTGTCATTATTGACACGTAGGTGCCATATTTTCTATTGTTTCCTCAGGCCGTAGCTAGTGATAAATCCTAGGGGAAGCTATTAGTAATATGGAAAAGGCTAAAAAAAATTTCACAATGAGGCCCTGGAAGGTTTCACAAAGCACACGTGCCCATTCGAACTGCAGCAGAGCACGGAGGTCCGGGAGATGATGTGGTTGTGAGTCGGCACATCGTACCTGTTGATTCAAATAGTCCCACAAGTGCTCTATGGGATTGAGGTCAGACGACTTTGCCGGCCAAGGGAGAACAGAGACATCAGTATCATGTTTCTCGAACCAGTCATTCACCCCTTTAGCGACATGGCAGGATGCATTGTCCTGTTAGTAGACACCATCACCACCAGGATAAATGTCCAACATGAAGGAATGTATGTGGTCAGCGAGGATGTACAAATAGCCATTGGTGTTCAGGGATCTATCCAGTGGTACCAGTGGTTTTAGGTCATTCCAAGAAAAAAAAAACCCAGACATGCACACTGCCACCGCTGGTCTGTAATCAACTGACAAGCATGTCCAGGTGTTGGTTCTGGTGTATCTGATGCCATATCCACCACCACCTGTCACTTCTGTGAAGTAGAAACCTCGATTCGTTGGAAAAGGCAACCTTTTTCCTCTGTCCAATGATGGTAGTCCCATGCGAACTACAGGCATCATTGCCAATAGACCTGGGTTAACGTAGGTGCCTTGACGTAGCATAGTCTCCGGAGACCCATGCATAACAGGGTTCGCTCTACTGTTATCGGGGACACGTACCTCGGTTCCCCAGCGTTCATTTGTGTAGTCAATAGCTGCACTGTTGCTCATCAATTGCCCATTATATAAAGTTGACAGAGGCAATGTTTTCCTCTGGGGTCAATGACCTTTGGGGCTGCACAGTTATGACGTCAGGAGGTATTCGGTGTGCCAGTGATCCATTCTTGGTACACCTAACTGCAGCACCTCACAAACAGCCAATGAAGTCTTCTGTTTCTGAGATGCTTCCACCCTTGGTGCTGTAGTTGATGATAATTCCTTTTGGAACGTCCGTCAAATCACTACCTCTGCCCATTGTGCTCGTGCAACACACTATGGCTCATCTGTCATGCCCGTCCACTTATATCTTCGTGTGGTTGACCTTGTAACGTGCACTCTGTAATGCGCCTGGGTGGGTACACTGTGATTCCGGGGGTGGTCATATTATTCTGATACGACTGTGTATATTCCATATTTCTGAACTGACTGATGCACGTGATTGCAAAGGTGGGAAGAGTGTGTTCATGTGAGAGCAATTAGCAGTGCGTAACCAGTGTGGTAATCATTGTAGCATTTTCATTGGATGCACCTTTACTTTTGAACTTTACTCTGATATTGTTTCTGACAAAGAGATACCCTCCCACAACTGAAGTCTGGTTGTCCACGTGCATTTTCTGATAGCCACAACCTGACGTAATAAAATTTCCCTCCTACAGGAACAGGTACTTTTGTAGTTGCAGCTCAGTTTATGTTAGTGTGACAGTGCACTGAGTAAGATTTTCTTAACTGTAGCTATTGGAAAGAAATGGTGTTCCAATTTGAGAAAAGTGGTTTTTGTTAAGAAATCCAAAGGTATGAAGAGTAAAACATTTTACTATCTACAGAATGCAAAAGCGTTTTAAAAAATGATTAATTGTAATGAGTATGGGAAAATAGACTGGCAAACAGTGTACGATTGCAACAATTTTATCATGGAAGCCAGAGAGACAAATTGATGTATGAACTGTCAAATAAATGTGCAGGCAGATGGATTCCAAATTAATCTCATCTGAGTCTTGAAACACATCCTCAGTTGCTTGGAAGTTCTTTGTTCTGGGTGGTGTAATGGTGACATACCTGAATGTAAATCGGGAGCTGTGGGCTCGATTCCCATTCCTGGACGATGTAAATTTCAAGTTTTCTGAGGCATGCATATTTACGTGCCTAATGTATGAACTGTATTGCTGTGTCATAAACACAAGCTTCTGTAAAAACACTTGTTTTTTAAAACTTTCAGTGTACAATGATGGCTGGACAGACATGATCTTAAATCAGCTGATTTATGGTCTTTTCTCTCTCTGTCAGATAGATATATAGCATACATGAGATTCTTTCATGGAATTTTGTTTTTTCTGTCATCATTGGGTCATTCTTGAGATTGATGCAAAACTGAGGAAATTGTTAGAGGATTATGGGGGGGGGGGGCTGTTGTTTTCCATCTGGGGACAATATTTTGTCTTTCAAAACTTTCAAAAATGGAAGTGAAATGGAGTGAACATTTTTCCCGTAATTGTAATTCCTTTTTCTTGTGATGCTGCCTCTGTTTAGTATTGTTGTTAAATATCCTTTTATTACATAATGTTTGTATTTTAGCTTGAAACTGTAGGCAACTATTTCTGAAAACGGAAGTTAGACAGTGCGAACATTTCTCCGTAATCTCCAGGCATGAGATTCTTCCATGGATTTGTAGAGTTTTTGTCATTCTTTGGGTCATTCTTGAGGACAATGTGTAACCGAACAGAAATTTTTGGGGGATGATTTTTGGGTGGGAGTTGTTTTCCGTCATTCAAAACTTTTGGAAATGAAGATTTTATCTGTGATAATATTTTTTTCTTTTTTAGTGTGATGCTCCTCCTGCTATGTATTGTTAAACATCATTTTATTCCACAAATATTTGTATTTCAGCACGGAAACAGAAAAAATGTCTGAAAATGGAAGTTGGACAAAGTGAAGCTTCCCCTGTAATTGTAGTACCCCCCCCCCCATAAATGTTGCATTTCAGCTTGAAACGGGAAAGAAAATTTCTGGAAACAGAAGTGAGGAAGTTGGAAATTTTGTAAGAATTGATGCAAGATTCTCAAAAGCATTCATGTTCTCAAAGGTACACCATTTATCTAGAGTAGTGAAAGCTTTGATATCATGCATTTACAGTCCCTCAGGCTGAAAGTTCTTTCAGTATGATGATGAAATTATTGTCATCTGAGGACATAAAAAAGAAAGCAACAATAACGAAATGGGAGGGGAAGGATATCAGCAGAAAAAAAATTCAGCAATGGATGCTGTGCAGCTGCAGAGTCAACAAAATACAAATATGGCTCTGGAACTTGCTGAGAAAGCACAAGACTTCCTCACAAGAGGAGACTTGAGCTGATGTTCTTTCAACAACAACAACAAAAAAAAAACTGTTTGAAGCAATGTCTTTTAAAATCCTTTTATTTTGTTTTGAATTATTACTTTATATTGTGAATACTGTGTTTTGCTCCAATCTAATATTTACATAAGTGAATTACACTGAGCAATTCCATCTTGCACATGCTGCATTATATTCGCACTTTCTCGCAGTGCGTTCTGAGTTTTCACCCATTTAAAAAGTTCCGCTTTTTTTTTCTGTTCGTCAAGCTTTTTAAGTGTGATGTTAAAAAAATTTCAGATATTTCATGTGCTAATTTTTACTATGGTCATTGAGTATTTTTCAGGGGAAGGCTGTTCCTTAAGCAACAGCCCTGTGTTTCCCATGTAACCATCTCATCAGAAAACTGGAAATTGCATTGCCTTGGAGCAGGAATTGAACCTTTATCTCCTGATTTTCGTTCAAGCATACTTCCATTACAAGAAGGTTGTATTTGTTATCAGAAGGACTGAATCTCTTTGACTAGGACAAATCTGAAAGTTATTCCGATTCTTAAGCTCAACTGCTTAGCTTTAGCTGCTTGAAACTATTGTCCTGGTTGGTGTAATGGTAGCATGCTTGAATGAAAATTGAGAGATTTGCATTTGATTCCTGCTTCAGGGGGATGTAATTTTCTAGTTTTTTTCAAGAGATGGATGGTTACATGGGAAACAGTGGAAAATACATATGCCATCTATGTGGCAATGATGCAATGGTACATAGTTCTGTTATGTAGATGGTTCTGGACACAACCTTTTACTATTTGTTCCTCCATCAAAATGTAGCCAAAGCCTCTGAAGTTTTGATTGCATGACAGCAAAAGTTTTTGACTTGGAAACAGCAATTTGTGAACATAATGTTGCTAACATTCACAATAACATATTACAAAAAAAAATTACCTAGAAATAATATCAGATGTAGAAGATTAAAGTAATGATCAACTAAGACATTCAAAAAATGCCTTAGTGCATTTGAAATGATTTGATATGTGCTATGATTTTTGACAGATGTTCCAGGTGATTTATTTAATTCTTCATGCAGATGTTCATTTCCTTACAAACGGAGTACATTGAACTCAGAAATAAAAAAAAACAACAACTTCTGTTTTATGTGGTGTTACCACACACACACACACACACACATGTAAGGCAAATATAAAGCTATCCTGCCTTTCATTTTATCCAGTTAATGACACCATATCTCAATTGTTTGCATGAGTATTATATGTTTTCATGTTAAACTTTATATAATAACCCTAACAATTTTTCATGACTTAATAATTTTATTTTTAGTTCTTGTGTTTCTACATATTAACTTTTCCATGTAGTGAATAGTAGAGGGGGGGGGGTTACATTTCATCTTTATTTTGTGGAAGTTTGAACATTTGGCTTATTCATTTAACAAAACAACCTCACATGTAAATCAGATATATAAGCAAGGATGGACAAATTAAGGAAACACTAATGACAAGAACTGTATTTGTTTTTATAAGGGTTTTTTTTTGGGGGGGGGGGTGTGATATGTTCATTATGCAGGCTTGTATTGGGTTGTCAGATAAGTTCATTCGGTTTGTTCCAATGTTATTTGAAGGAACACGAACAATATTTTGATCATAGTGTTATATGTTTTTTTTTTTTTTTTTTGTAGCTCTATTCTTCCTGTACAACTTTCGTTCATCTGTTTCAATATTATATTTGGTTTAACTCTTTTTGGCCATATGAAGATGGAGTGCCAAGTAGATAGAAATTAGTATTTTCAACACCTGCTTTTCTTTGCTTTTAATCAAGGTTCCAAAGCTGCTTGAGATGTTTGTACTGTGTACGGAGAAGGTGCTGTTACTACACAGAAATGGTATTCACGCTTCAAGAAGGGGAAATTTGACCTCACTGACTCCCCGCATTGTGGCAGACTTGTTCAGTTCATTGAGGATGGACTGAATGAGCTCATCCATGAGGATCCGCGTCCATCCATTAGGGACTTGGCCCAGAGCAGACGGGATGCTCTCACGATACCGTCGCCCGTTACCTTCACTCGATGGGTAAGGTCCAAAAACTTGGTGCATGGGTGCCACATTCTCTGAACACGAGACAAACTCCAGTGCTCCACTATTGCCACCAGTTTGCTTGCTCGACACCAAGCTACTCATGGACACAAATGGAGATTTCTTTACCGCATTGTCATCAGCGATGAAAAATGGTATCTCTACGTCAATATGAAGCAGAGGAAAGAATGGCTGAGTCCTCACAAGCAAGCGACATCTTGAGCCAAGGCCGAGCTACATCCACGCAAGACCATGATCTGCATTTGGTGGGAATGGGAAGGTGTAATCCACTACAAATTGCTTGAAAAGAACACCACAATCAATGCACAGCTTTACATTCAGCAAATGCACTGACTCAATGAGGTAATTCAGCTGAAACGACCCAACCGGCAGCACGGTGTGTTTCTTCAACATGACAACGCTCACCCCCACGTCGCTAATCTGACCAAAACTGTTATTAAGATCTTGGTTGGGAAGTTCTACCGCACCCACCGTATTCTCCTGATCAGCACCCTCAGATATCACCTTTTCCGGTCGCTCTTCAACAGTCTGAGAGGCGCCTTGTTTAACAACGATGTCGAGCTGAAACGGTAGCTCAATTACTTCGTTGAATCAAAACGTGGGGATTTCTACCTTCGAGCAATATTCCTTCTAAGCGGCCATGGGCAATGCGTGTTTAACCCATTGAGCTGGGCAGGCATCAAAACCGCTTTGGCAAAAAAAAAATATTTTCTCAGTTTCTCTTACTAATGCAGTAGCAGTTGGAACTTGGATTTGAACCCTTATTTTTTCTAAATCCCCATTTTTATCACCGTTTATATTGCAATTGATTTTAAATGAAAAAAAATACTAAAAACATTTCATTAATTAAAATTTTTATTTTATAAAAAGTGAGAAGGTTGAACTTCTGGAATAAAAACACTGGGAATTAGGAAAAGCATGATTATGCATAATACACAGTTTCTTTGCATATCAAAATACCAAAGAGAATCAGAAACAAAAAATGTGGCACAAAAACGAACTTGAATGCAAACACAAGGCGTCTTTCAGCATCTTTGATGTTAGAAGAGATCTGCCTTATTATCTGACAAAGTTTTGAGCAAAACCCTTTTACCAGCAGCTTACAATTTAACTGACTGGAATGTCTTTCCCCTGCCAACTAGCATGGGTGCATTAGTTAGTACAATGAACTTAGTTACGGTTTCCTGTGATTGGCTGGCGCTGATGTGTTGTTCTTAGAAAAGACTCAATATCTGCCTCTTTCTCGGCATGGGAAAATCACTAATCTGCATTCTCGCGTTAAATATCTGCTCGCACAAGGCTACTTTGCAAGAAGCATTTGAGAATGAAAAGGACAAGGAGATGAACAGCATTTAAGAAAAGTGTTGTTTTGACTTTTGGGAGGCCGAATTTTATTTATTTATTATTATTTTTGCATTTTCCGTAGTTTCTACAGTTAACAACCATTTAATTAATTTTTCTACGGAGAATTTAGTATAATACGATTTCTTTTCATTGCCGATTACGACGAACGGCTGCAATCAAAGCTTTGAGGCTGGCTTCAGAGCAAAGTGTATATTCTTTGCCAAAAGAAAATCACTTTTTCTCTCTGTCTTTGGCAACCAGCCAAAGAAAATGTCCCACCACAGCAGCTGCATGCGTTTGCTGCCTTATCATATTTGTCTTCGAAATTAAATAGTGTAATTAATTAATATTGATTCTTCCTAGATTATATTTTATTTAGCGTTGTAAAAGTGTTGTGTATTCCTCTAATTTTTATGTCATGAACCTTTAAAAAATGTGTTTTATATTTACACCTTAATTGCGCAATTGTTCTGAACAGCCTTATCTTGCTTTCAATGTATAAATATATTTCAAATGTTTAATGTAATGGTTTTTCTGATGCTCCAAAGTGATGCTCGCTGAGAAACACTTGCATGCATTTTTCCCATTTCTACCTCCTGACTGTCAGATCTGGCGCGTGCGCACCAGATCAGGCATATTTTCTCATGCTCCTTGCCCTCGGCAGTGAGCTTTTGTCTATGTTAGACAGATTTGCGAAGTGCACTTTTTTTTTTTTCTTGTAAAAATGTTCTGTGAAGAAAGTGTTTTTTAGCACGTCTTTTGTAAAAAAAAGATCGTGCTTATGTTATCGGTCCGACCATCTGTAGACACGATAGATATCTCTGCAACAAATAGTCCAATTTGAAAAATTCTTTTTGCATTAGAAAGCTTGAAATGTGCGAATGATGACCCTTTATTTTGATTTTTTTTTACGATGCACAATTTCGCCACTAGAGTGCGGAAATGCAGATGATATCGAATTCAAAATACATTTTATTTCATACATTTGCTTCTAAATATCCAATTCAAAAAATTCTTTTGCCTTTCAATTCTACTCGTGGCGAAGGTTATTTTAGTTATAGTCACTTTTTCATGTTACACATAAATTTTCCGTTAGGGGCGCAAAAGTAAATTGCATTTCCCCCGATATCTCTGCTTCTAAAACTCCGATTTGAAAAAGTATTTCTGCAGAGGATACAGCTCTGCATGGGAAATTTTTCGCATATAATTTCTAATTTTTTGGTGTAAAATGGTTTGGCCACCAAGGGGCGTAAGTGTTAATTTCTGCTTCTGATGTATTTGCAACAAAATCTGAGCTTCTAAAATCTCGATTGAAAAATTCGTTCGTGGACCAATACAGCTTATGTCACCAAACCATTTCGGAATATTTCTGTTTTAAAATAATGCATGGTTTCTCCGCCAGGTGGCATAGATGTATATCTTATTTTTGTCAATATCTCTGCTTCTAATGGTCCAATTTGAAAAATGTCTTCTTTGTAGGATAGAGTTTCTGGTGTGACATGTTTTTCATATAATTTCAAAATTTTCAAGTAATTCATTGACTTTCCGCTAGGGGTAGTAACAGTAAATTGTGCTTTTCCCGACATCTCTGCTTCTAAAACTCCGATTTGAAAAATTCTTCATGCACCGGATACAGCTCCCGGTGGAAAATGTTTTGATTGTAATTTCTAATTGTTTATAAAATATGGTTTGGCAACATACGGGCGTAAGCGTTAATTTCTGCTTCGTGGGTATTTCCATGAAAATCTGAGCTTCTAAAATCTCGTTTGAGAAAATTCTTTCGTGGGCCAATACCGCTCATGCCGATAAACATTTGAGAATATTTTCTTCTTAAAACCATGTATGGTTTCTCCGCCAGGGGCTGTAGATGTATATCCTATTTATGGCAATATCTCTGCTTTTAAGTAAAGAGTCAGATTTGAAAAATTCCTTCTTAGCTAGATAGCGTTTCCGGTGTAAAATGTTCTCATATAATTTCAAAATTTTCAAGTTATACATAGGCTTTCTACTAGGGGGCGTTAAAGTAAATTGTGTTTTCCCCCGATATCTGCTTCTAAAATTCCGATTAGAAAACTTTCTGCACCGGATACAGCTGCTGATAGGAAATGCTTTGCCTATAATTTCTATTATTTGATAAAGAATGGTTTAGCCACCAGGGGGCGTAAGTGTTAATTTCTGCATCTGATGTATTTGTAGCAAAATCTTAGCTCCTGAAAACTCGATTGAAAAAATTCTTTCGTTGACTGATACCGCTCACATGGAAAGACATTTTGAGAATACTTCTTAAAATAATGCATGGTTTTCCCCGCCAGGGTGCGTAAAGGCATATCTTATTTTTGTCAATATCTCTGCTTCTAAGAGTCAGATTTGAAAAATTCTTTCTTTGTTGGAGAGCGTTTCCATGGGGAAATGTTTCTCATATAATTTTAAATTGTTCATAGCTCACAAGTCTGCCACCAGAGGGCGTAAGTTCACGTTTCTGTTTACAGCAATATCTGCGGGAACTAAAAACCCAATTGAAAAACTTCTTTCTGCAGTCAGATACTATTAACTATGCAAACTGTGTGGGTATTTTCTTTCCAAAATAGTGCACAATTTCGCCGCTAAGGGTGCATATGCTTATTCTGTTTTTCCCAATATCACTGTTTTTTCACGTACGATTTAAAAAATTCTTTCAACACCGGATGCCATTTACGTTGTAGAAAACTCAAGGCTAGTATATGAGGAATTTTGTAGTTCACAGTTCTGTCATTAGGTGGTGTTTGTGTACTTCACTTTGCAGATGTATCACCACTTCTGAAAACATTATTGAGAAATTTCTTCTTCACTGTATGCCATTCGCTCCAACAAAGATGTGGAGCATTATCCTCTTTAAGTAACGCAAAGATTTCTCACTAGCTGTGTAAAGGTTGAACACTTTTACCATGAAGAATAATTTTCAACTTTTCCGCTATGCAAAATTCTTCCGCTAACAGGTGTAAACTTATATAATGTTTCCTTTTTTATATTTCTTCTTTTAACTGTTCGATTTGAAAATCTCTTTGTCTCTGGTACCTTCCTTGTAGTATGCGAAACTTTTTGTTCACCATTTGTTAATTTTCGTAACATGCTTTTTCAGCTGCTGGTGAAACTAAATAGATGTTTCTATTTCTGGATGTTTTATAGATTGTTGGAACCAGTTGATTGTTTTCCAGATTGGTTCCATTGATTTTGAATAGCTCTGATAAATTTAATTTGCGTCAGAATGGATTCAAAAGACATGCTTATTACATCCGAGAATTCGGTGTCATCTTTCTTGTTTTTTATCTTGTCAGATTCACAGAAACTTTCTTTCTTTCTTAATAACTTGTTTTAAAGATGTTTTCCCCAGATCATTCTTTGTTGAACATCTTTTAATTTCAGTTTTCTTTTGTTTTTTATTTGTTGATTTTATTTTCATTACTCACTTGCACATTAAGTTGTGACATTTTATTTCTTCACATCTTAGCAGAAAACTTATATTGTGCTAATCAAACGTTGCATGGATTTTTATTATAATTTATTTTATTTGCATTGCGTTTTCCTTTTATCCTTTTTTTTTTCAGGATTTATTTATTTATGCAATTTAAAATATCTTTTTGATTAGTATTTTCGTATCATAAGCATTTAGTGCTAATTTTCTATTTATCCGCATAATAAAGCTATGAAACCTTTCATAGTTAATTGTTCTGTGTGTTGTTGGTTTTTGTTCCCATCATGTTTGTCGCGTGCAAATTTACTTGCAATACTGTCGGGTAACCGGCCACCTGCTTCTACTAATATTCTCGGATCTAAAAAGCAGAAAAGTTGTCAAAAATTCAAGGAGAGTTATTTGCAAAAATTTCCGTATCTAAAATCGTCTCGGGTATCCAAAAACCATAGGTTTTGTTCCCTGTGTGCTGATGATTTTTCAACCGCACACGGAGGAAAAGACTATTGCGATCAATATTTTCACTATAAAAAACAGGAGAAATAACCATAAGTGTGTGGCATTACACACTTATGATATAACATATTTATTAAAAGGTGGAGTTGAAATAGTATGTATTTTTTGTGTATTTACTCAGGTTTTTTTTTTTTTTTTTTTTTTTCAGGGTATTTAGGTTCGTTGCAAAATTTATCCAAGTATTGTCCCCCATCCAGATTAAAATTTTGCTAAAACTGTAGCAGTGTACTCTGGGAAATATGCATGCTACCCTGCAAATTTTAATGCAGGAACTTGACTTGACTATGGAAAAACTATAGGCACCACGCATATGGACACAAAACTGATGCAGAGATGCCAACTTCCTTTAGATGTTGGCATCTCTGTATCAGTTTTGCGTCAAATTCTTTTGTTGACATTTTGGTAAGAGCTGTTTACAAGTAAAAGCATGTTCCCATTTACAGACAATATTGGAATGGCACATAAACTTCAGGAGAAGCAAGAGGATATCTGTCTTTATGAAGAAGTTAAATGACAGTAGGATTTGATTTTACAACAAGGGGGTCTGTAGATGAGTTTTAATGCAGATTTGGGTGAATCTGATGGTATATGTAGTATTAAAAGGAATGGAGCCTGTTAGCATATACCTAATTCTGGCTGAGCAATGCATTGGAGCCTGAAACCCACATCTGGCAACTTTCGTCACTTTACTGTCTGCTGTCCTGGAATCATTGACCAAAATACCACCAGAACATTTCCAACAATTGTAGATTCCATGCCACAACGTTCTTGTGGCATGGAACTGGTGGTTTACTGCTGTTGTGAAAGCGAAAGGTGGACTTGCACATCATTATGTGGGTATGTACTAGTATAATAAATTGTCCTTTCAGTGTGTGTATGTATATATATATATACAATATATATTTTTTAAGGACTCTCGGGATTTTACGTATATATATATGTATATGTAATCTTGGCCCTCAGTCTCCGGCAGCTGGAATGTACCTGGCCAAGACAGCGGCCACTGCGACATGAAGGCAGAGGGTGCTAAGAATCCCCGGAGGAACGGACTAGGCTGCCATCTGATGCTGACCTTGGCTACGTATAATGGACGCTCCCTATCTTCTGATTCAAGGCTTCTTGAATTGGAAGAGGAACTACAAAGGATCAAGTGGGACATCGTCGGGCTAAGTGAGGTAAGGAGAAAAGAAGAAGATCTCATTGAACTGAAAAGTGGACATATCTTCTACTATCGTGGGACAGATACTGGCAGAACTAGTGGTGTTGGATTTATAATAAACAAGAAACTGAAGGATAAAGTTGTAGAAGTTGAAAGTTCCTCTAACAGAGCTGCACGACTCGTTATCCAACTCTCAAAAAGATACCAGGCTCAGATTATTTAAACTTATGCACCCACCACAAGTCATCCTGAAGAAGAAATTGAAGAATTTTATGAGGAAATTTGTCATCTAAATATGATCCAGGAACTTGCTGACAAGAGAGATTTAAATAATAAAGGTAAGCAGCACTTGAAGATAATTATGGGAGATTTCAATGCAAAAATAGGGCAATGGCAACAGAATGAAACTTCAGTAGGTAAATTCGATAACAGCAACAGAAACCAGCGTGGAAATACTTTCGTTGAGTTTGCAGAGGCAGAAGGGTTTTTCATCTTGAACTCCTTTTTCAAGAAAAAGCCTCGCAGGAAATGGACATGGAGACATCCAAATGGGATGACAAGTGAAATTGATTTTATTATGTGTAACAAAAAATTCGTCATAGAAGACTGCAGTGTGCTAAACAAGTTCAACACAGGTAGTGACCATAGATTGGTGAGATGTAAGATGCACCTCAACACTAAACTTGAACGTGTCAAGCTCATAAGACAAACAAAATGTATTGACATAACCAACCTTAAAAAACACCATAATACCTTCAAGTTGGAACTGAAGAACAGATTCTTTGCTTTAGAAGGCCTAACATCAGAAGAAGTGAATATTTCTGAAGTTAACAGAAAAGTAACCAAAGCTCTTATGGAAACAGCAACAAAATTAGCTGGATCTAAGAACAAGTTGCATGTGAACAAATTATCAGGAAAAACCAAAATGTTGATGCAAAAAAGAAGAGAGATGAGGACAACTAAAGAAGATGCGACTTCCAAAGTGGAATATTATATAGAGCTATGCAAGACAGTAAGAAAAAGTATCACTGAAGACGTAAGAAAATTCAACTGTGAACTAGTGAGGAAAGCAATTGAAAACAACCAAAGCCTAAAGATAGCAAAGGGACATCTCAGTAAGGGAAGAAAACAGATTATGGCACTGAGAAAAGAAGATGGTTCTGTAACAAGAAATAGAGGCGACATTTTGACAAGAGTGAAAGATTTCTACTCCAAATTATATGAAAGGGATGAGAAATGTACTCCAGACATCATGAAAGGTACCAGTACCAGAGTTCCTCCAGTCCTCCCAGCAGAAGTTGCTCATGCAATCAAGAACATGAAGCAGGGAAAAGCTCCAGGAGAAGATGGAATTACTGTAGACATCATACAAGAAGCAAATGGAGAAATCGAAACAGTACTCGCCCAAATTTGCACTCGATGCTTTAATGAAGGGAAGATTCCTGAGGATTGGAAAACCGCTACAATGATCCTGCTACATGAAAAAGGTGACATTGAGGATCTGGGAACTACAGACTTATCAGCCTCCCATCAGTGGTTTATAAAATCTTCACTGAAGTTCTTTCACACCGATTGAAGGTAACACTGGATATGGCTCAACCGAGAGAACAAGCTGGATTCAGGAGTGGCTACAGCACAATAGAGCATATCCACGTACTGAGAGAACTAATTGAAAGAGCGAGGGAATACGAACTTCCATTGTGCATGGCTTTTATCGATTATGAAAAAGCCTGTGATTCGGTGAAACCATCAGCAGTTACAATGGCTCTGAAATCCTGCGGTATTGAAGATGCATACATTAATATTATTAATAACATCTATGAAAATGCAAGTGCAGAGATTCGGCTGTTTGAAAATACAACACACATAAAAATTGGAAAGGGAGTGAGACAAGGTGACACCATATCTCCAAAGCTCTTTTATGCCACATTGGAGGGTGTCTTTCAGTCGCTGAGCTGGGAAAACAAGGGGATAAAGATTAATGGAGATTATCTAGCCCACCTTCGTTTTGCTGATGACGTAGTCATTTTTGCAACTACCCCATCAGAGCTGCAGAGTATGATCCAGGAACTTGCTGACAAGAGTAAAGAAGTGGGATTAAAAATGAACTTTCAGAAGACAAAAGTGATGTTCAAGGCTTTTACAAGAAATCCACGGTGCTATGTGTATTTTTAAGTCAGCTTCTGACATCATAAATCCGTAAGATGGGCTCAGCTACTGAGACGTCTCCATGGCCACCGTGGCGTAAATGTAACGCACTCGGCTAGATGTCGAGAGTTCTGTTGGTTCAATTCCACAGCGGCGGTTGAAAAACAATTTTTCGGTTGCTGTGTGTTTCTAGAACGTGGTTAAGAGTGATGTATTTATTTATTTACCGTCGCCACGTATTTGTAATATTTTCAACCCTATATTTGCTTTACGTACTACCTTAATTAGCCGTTCGAAGCACCACACGCTTCATTTCATATACATATCCTTAAAACATCATAAATGGGCTATATCTCGGAAATGAGAGCTAACTAAGCGTTTTAAATGTCATATTTGTTTTTAACATACTGAAATCAATACGAAATAAGTATTTTCAAGTCAGAAACATTGTCATTTCATTGTTGACCAGTGTATTCATATACATTTATATTATACACCAAAGAGCAAAAACCTTATGGCCAGTACATCTTTATGCAAATCAAAGCAACTGCAGGTAAATGATAGTGTGTATGAAGATCATGAAATGGTATAAATAACACCTGAACCTGAGCTCTGTTAATCAGTGTTATTCTTGTTCTTCAGATGGGAAAGGTAATGGATTTACAGCTCTTCGGTTACCCAAGAAGCCATACACAACACTTTTAAAGGCTTCTTAAGCTGGTTGCTCATTGCCCTGGTTTTCATCCACAAGAAGTTCACAAATTTGAGTACCAATGAAGATTCCCTCCTTCACTTTAGCCTCACTCAGCTGTGTAAATTTGTCTCTCAGGTACTTGAAAGAAAGCCTCTCCATCCTTGTTCATCCCCTTTACGAAATTCTTCATAAGGCCGAGTTTGATGTGTAAAGGGGGCAGAAGAATTTTGCTTCGATCAACCAGAGGACTGTACTGGACATTCTTTTCCCAGGGTCACAGAGTTTCCCATGGAGACCAGTCTTTTCTGTTGTACTGTGAGGATCTAGCCCTACTTCCCCACTCACACAAGAAACAGCAGTACTTGGTGTATCACAACTGCATGCCCAGCAATATTGCAATCACCTTCAGGTCTCCACAGATCTGCCATTGGTGGTCTATGTACTTAATTGCTTCCAGAAGTAATTCCATATTGGCATATGTTTCCTTCATATGGGCAGCATGGCCTACAGGTACTGAATGAAAAGAATTGCCATTCTGTAGCAACACAGCTTTTAAACTAAGCTTTGATTAATCTATGAATATCCTCCAGTCCTATGGCTTGTGCTCCACATTCAAAGCTGTCATCAAACCATTCACATCACAGCAGCAACTAGGTTATTATCTTCTGTGTGGCACTGGTCGGATAGCTGACGGGATGTTGTGGTATTTCATGCTCAGCTTCCTTATTCTTGATATACCTTTCTTAATGGGAGGTACCATGCAGAAATAGCAGTTATCTACATGATTTGTTGGCTCTCTCCAAATTATAGGGATGCCAAAGGGCATTGAACTTCCGTTTTTACAGATCCATCCACATAGATTCACAGAACAAGAATTGCAGCAAACATGAGGTGCCCACATTTTGTCTTGATCCCCTACTTTCATACCAAAATAATGGTGGCAGGGTTGTCTTCCCGAGTGAAGTAATTGGGCGTTTCTGGGTGGCAAATATCACATCACCACAAACATAACAAAAATTGTCAGATTTGTTTAGCATTGGCGTGGCATCCTGGCTTTTCAAGTTAAGTATGACCACAAAATCAACCTGCAACAAAGAAAGGAACAACACTATAACTTTCACCCCAAGCAAGCTGTAAACAGACAATGAACTAAAACAAGTTATTAATGAACAAAAGAAGATCTACAGTGACTCTTCTTTCCCGCTCTCAGGTTTGCCAACCCCTATATTTGCTTTACGTACTACCTTAATTAGCCGCTCGGAGCGCCACACGCTTCATTCCATATACATATCCTTAAAACATCATAAATGGGCTATATCTCGGAAATGAGAGCTAACTAAGCGTTTTAAATGTCATATTTGTTTTTAACATACTGAAATCAATATGAAATAAGTATTTTCAAGTCAAACATTTTCATTTCATTGTTGACCAGTGTATTCATATACATTTATATTATACACCAAAGAGCAAAAACCTTATGACCAGCACATCTTTATGCAAATCAAAGCAACTGCAGGTAAATGATAGTGTGTATGAAGATCATGAAATGGTATAAATAACACCTGAACCCTGTTAATCAGTGTTATTCATGTTCTTTAGATGGGAAAGGTAATGGACTTAAGTGAGTTTGACAAAGGCCAGATGACTAGGTCAGATAATTTCTGATATGGCAAGGCTTGTGGAGTGCTCATGGTCAGCTGTGATTAGTACCTTCAAAAAGTGGTCCTAGGAAGAAAACACACGAGTCACTGGCAAGGTGTGGGCCAACCACTGCTCATCGATACTAGTACCTGTATGGTACATGCCAACAGAAGGGATACTGTGGCACAACTCGCTGGTGATTGGAGTAATGTGTCACAGCACACAGTACATTGAACCCTGTGGAAAATGAGGCTGCATAGCCGCGGGGCACTCCGAGTGCCCATGTTAACCTCTGTTCACCATTGAAAGCACCTACAATGGGCATATGAGCATCAAAGCAGGCTTGAATGATTGGAAGAAGGTTGTCATCTGGTCTGATGAATCTTGTTTCTTGTGGTATCGTGGACTGCCAGGTGCATGTACATCATTTACCTGGGGAAGTTTTGGCACCAGGATTCACCGTGGTATTAAAACAAGCCGGTGGAGGAAGGTTAATGATTTGGGCAAAGTTCTGCTAGGAAATGACCAGTCATTCATGTGCACGAAACTAAGATGTCTACCACGTACCTAATTATAATTGAAAATTGGTACATTTTTACCTGGTAAAGTTATTCCTCTCTAGTAGTGCCTTCTTTCAGAAGGATAATGCACCATGCCACACTACCTGGATTGTTTGAGAATGGTTCATGGAACATAAGGAAGACTTCCAGGCATTGATTGCCCTAGGCATCAATCTAACTGAGCATTTGTGGTTTGTGTTGGAACAACAAATCCTATCTGTGGTGGCATAAACACATAACTTACGAGAGTTAAAGGATCTGCTGGTAATGTGTTTGTACTATATACCACAAGACACCCTTTAGGAATCTTGTAGCGTCCTTGCTGGGTAAGAACTGTTTTGGTGGCACGTGAAGGACCAACATCATATTAGGCAAGTAGTCATGTTTTGGCTCTTTGGTGTATGTCCATGACAATTAGATTTTGCCTAGGAGCAGGTGGCTTGTTTTCAACTGTGCCAATATGATACTTGTAGTAGGTGGTGGAGAGAGTCTCTTGGCTCTTTGGTGTATGTCCATGACAATTAGATTTTGCCTAGGAGCAGGTGGCTTGTTTTCAACTGTGCCAATATGATACTTGTAGTGGGTGGTGGAGAGAGTCTCCTGTGTGCTGTCTTGTTGAGCATTTGATGTACTCTCTATCGCGTTTCTATCAACATTCTTCAACTAGTACAAAACCATTCTCCTGCACTGTTGCAATTTCATCCTGTATGTCATCACCATTTCTTCATTCCAGGACAGTATGCAGCAGATTTTCTCTGCCTTGTTAAATATGGAATTTCATTAAATTTTCTTACTATACCTGTTAAAAAAGTGATCATCTTGGCTTTTCTGTCCCTTGTTAAACCCAGGGATTTCATAACTTTGTTCATTAAAAATGCTCAAATCAGCTTTGAACTAACGTTATATCAAACAAAAGTTCCTGTTTCAGTTGACACACTCATAATTTTTATTTTTTTGTAATATGGATCCAAATACATATCAGTTAAGCAGTGAAATTCTCTTTGAGTAGATTTGTATGAGCTACAAATATTACATTAAAACCTTGTTATTGTATATGCATTTTTTTTAATTTTAACTCTGTTACTCAAGGTTTTACTCAGATTAATATCTTTAGTTTTATTTTAACTTGAGATCTTCCAATTTACCTTCACATCTTCCGAGTTCTTATTGATTTTGTGGAGGATGGCTTAAATACTTTACCATCCATCTTTAAAAATAAGTTTAAAGAGAATGTATGTTCTGAAAAATACTTTATTTTTTTTATTGTCAAGTTTTCTTTAAATTTGTTTGAATATCACAACAAATTCGAACTTCATCCAGCAGTATATATACAACATACAAAACATTTTAATAACAAATAATTTATTTTTTCTTTACTTGTAACAGTGTCGTTGATTATGTTTTTACTCCAGAGAACCACTTTGTGAAATGTGATACAAGTTAAAAATCCATAACGCTGTTGTTAATTATATTTACTTTGTCATTGATGATGAATAAAAACTGCAACAACATATGGTAACAATTTCAGTCAACCTTAGGGACATAAATTATTTATGTTGCATGACATCAGTTCATTTCTCTGAGTGGATTTTACTGCTTTACTTATTAATTTTGTAAACTATTTCATTTGTTTTTGGCACTTCACTGAAATCTGTTGCTGTGATATTTTAAGTTTCCATTGTCTTCCTGCCAACACATGTTTCCCCAAGTCTGTGTATCACATATTCCATTGAAAAACCTACATCTTGAAATACTGTTTTGGGCTTGTCAGTCAGGAATGTAGCTTGTTGGAGCTACCTCAAGTAGCAGCTGGAAGAACACAGTCACTCGACCTGAAATAAATTTTTGTATATGTACTTTATGGAAAAGCATACAATATTAAGTCAATTTTTTAAAAAGAAGAGAAAAAAAGTTTGAAAGCACAAGCTCAGTTTTTGGATTATTAGCACTTTCACTGGAAATACCAACAACAGGATCAACGTATCTGCTTAATTAGTACATATGCCAATTACAAAGAGATAATAGTTGCAGAGAGGTTCTACTACCCCCTCCCTTTATTTTTTGGAAGATTGACATTCTTACAGAAAATAATTTTTCACATAGATGTTGAAAATACTTCCTATAGTATTGAATCAATTCAAAGAAAATATTTAGCCTGATTCTACTGGACCATTATGAGATTGAAAAGATCACTGGGTTAGTACTGTTAATTTTTAACTTATGGTAGATTGATTCTGCAGTATATACATTTACCTAAGATACATATTTTTATTAGTGGCACTAGCCATACTATTCACCCTTGAATAATAGAGTAGGAATCTTTTCAATTTCCCTGTCTTTACTTAGCTGGCAGCATGAATCATTATGGAACAGCATGAAGTTCATTATTGTCCTTATTAACAAAGTATCATAGATTGCTGGAACCGCCTGAAAAATTTTCTGAACGATAACAACTATGACTTGGACACACTTTTCAGTGTTCCAAGTATGTAAAAATCTTTTCTGGCAATATGCATGAGAAGATCTGTTGCAGAAGGTTGCATCTCTGTCTCTTTGGAGGAGGGGATGATTGACGACCACTGTGAGCAACTTAATGGGCAATAAGCAGTCATCCATCCCCAATTTAGGGCTGCTGACTCCAGGAAAGGGAGAGAGCCCATGTCATAAGACGAACACAACACCCATGCCTCACTGGGATTCAAACCTGGAACCATCTTGGGCAAATGATCGCCACTGTGCCACTGGGGCAGTCGCATGTTTTACCATTGCACCCAGTGCTTGCAATGAAGGGTAGTCCCTATGGCTCTTCAAAATTTTAACCAATGTAATACTTTCATTATGTAAATTAAAATATTTTACCCTGATCTAAACAACAACTAGTCTTGAATGTAATATTAAAAATACCTCAATGTTGACAATATTGCATCATCTGGATATATCAGTTTTAGAAGCTTAGTAAGGTGATTTGTTAGATCCATCTGTAATATCGGGGAAAATTGTAAATGTTAAGTACTAGGTAGTTTGTGGTGTGATGTTTTAGGATAAACATACAAGGCAAATGCTGTAGGTAGTAGAGTCAGTTATGCACTTTTACTAGGCTGGCCTGCTCTTAAAGATCTATCTTGAAATTATAGAAGTGCAAGATACATTTCAAATTGCAACGGAAAATAAATAATAATATAAATCTTACGTGTCCACAGTTGTTCAATGGATTTGGGAAAATGTTCAAAAACTTTCATATTATTTGCGAATTTAATGCAGTCATCTCTCATAGTGTGAATATTGCCAGACAAGTGTCTACACCTATTTTTCAGAAGGTGAAACAAGTATTGAATAGGCTTGAAAAGATTAGAGGGTCATTAGAAGAATTGCTAAATCTGCAAAATGGTATGCAGGTCTAGTTCCTGCCAAAAGCCAATGTCAGGCTTTTCATGGATTCCACCAAATATAATGAGTGGGTGGTTTCAGAGAAAACAGACACAATAACAGTCAAAGAATCATTTTGTCTCTTGGGAGATTTAAAGATCCTTACAAAAATTGGATGCAAACCCAGGATTTTTTTGAATTCCTATACTGGAAGGTAGGAGTTTTAACATTTATCAGTAAAACTATTCCAGTAAAAACAAAAGAAACAGCAGTTCTTAGTCATGTAAAAGACAACACTGCTACTGGAGTTAGCCAAGAATTGTTACAAGTGATAAATAAAGGAAGTAATTTTACTCTATCCAAGGAAAAAATAAATACAGAAAAAGTGGTAATTGAGTTGGAAAGCATCTGCAGCACTTTAGAAAAAGAAGACCAAACTTAAGCAGACCTCCTCAAAAAAGATTACCACAATAGCCTTACAAAATTCCTGAAGCAAGTAAAGAAACCTCAAAAGTTTTTTGAGAACAGTCAATTAAAAGCTCTTAAAGATTTCAGAAAAAATGAAAGTGTAGTTGCTGTGAAAACAGACAAAAGTAAGTTGATTACTATTATGGATAAGAAAGATTACCAAGAAAAGATGGAAGAAGAACTAAAAAAGCCAATGTACAAAGAAGTAAAAGAAAACTCACTACCAGATTTGATTAAAAGTCTCAAAGCTTATTTCACTTCAAAAGGAGAAAAATTAGCTTCCAGAAAACTATAAACAGTTCTCAAAATTACAGTTCAGATTACCTCAAATATATGGAATAGTCAAACTGCATAAAGAACACCAACCAATTAGACCAATAATTGACTCAAAAAACCCAATTCTTTCAAATCTAAACTACTTTTTAAAGTCACCTTCAGAATCTTTTAAAAGAGCCACCTAACTTGATTATAAATTCAGTGCAGCTGAAATAAAAAATTATAACTCCTTTCTAAATTAGGTCCTCCTGTTATGGGTAGTTTAGACATAGTGTCTATGTATACTCACATCAATATAGATCAACTTATAGACTTCATAGCGGAAGACTTGTCAGACCTAATAGTTTTTCACAACAAAGATAGAAACATATTAGTTGAAATTTTTGAAATGCTTACCTTCTCTTTGCAGAACAACTACTTTCAATTTGAGAAGAAAAAAATCATTCAAAAATCTGGTCTAGCTATGGGCTCCCCACTCTCCCCACTCTTAGCTAACTATTATGTGGGAAAACTAGAAGAAAAGATACTAGTACAATCCACATACTTCTGCCTATATAGCAGACACATGGATGACATCTTATTTATAATAGCTCAGAAATTGTTCCAGAAAGAATTCTAGACTCATTCAATGAATTAGATGATTCCCTTAAGTTCACTATTGAACTTCAAAAAGAAAGAAGAATTAACTTCTTAGATATTACTATCTATTATGAAGATGGAAAATTCCTCACTAGTTGGTATAAAAAAACCCAATGAATACTAATAGACTATTGGATTTCAATTCCTATCATCCAGTTTCTATTAAAAAGAATGTGGCAAGTCAGTTTTTAGAAAAAAATAATAAAATGGTTTCTACAGCAGATAAGAAAGAAGCCCATAAAGAAGAACTTAAAGTCATACTTGCAGAAAATAACTATCCTAAAGAAGAAATTGAGAAGCTTCTGAATTTTAATGGTGCGAAGAACCCTCAAAAGCAACAAGTAAAATTCACTAAAAAAAATTCTTATCACAAAGGTTTATTTGAGTCTTTAAAGAGAATTAGTAAGAAGTACAATATTAGGCAGCTCCAAGTTTAGAAAACAAGGTTAAGAACTTTTCCCCTAAAATAGTTCAAAGAGAAGAAGATATTCTTAAAATCCAAGGTGTATAGTCTATGAAGTAAAATGTAGTTGTGAACTATCTTACATAGGTGAAACAGGTTGCAGACTAGAAACTCGTATAGCAGAGCATAAAGGTGCTATAAAAAATTGCTCCAATAAGACTGGTTTAGGTAGGCATATTAGAGAAACTAGTCACAACATGGATTGGAATTCCCTTTAAGTCATCAGTTTCCAAAGCAATTTTTAAAAAAGAAAGCTAAAAGAAGCAATAGAAATTGAGAAAAATCAAAATTCCATCATCAATGACTGCAGAGGATTTTCCCTGCCCAACATCTGGCAGGATTTGCATTTTTGAACTTCACTTTTAGTTGGTAAAGTTCGATGAACACTTACCGCACGTGGGGCTTGGCTTTCAATCCATATTTCCGTTACGTGGATGCGGCACGGGATTTTTTCATTTGGCCACGGGTCCGCTTCTTCTTTTTTTTTTTTTTTTTTTTTCTCCGTTGGAATTTATTTTGTCTCATCACCAAATGAGTTTTTCCTTTGCTGCATCCTCATTTACTTCAATATTTATTCATACCCGAGTACTTTCGGTACTACTACTATACCGTCTTCGAGGGGACATTTTGCTCCAACTAGCACGGACCGTGTCAGCTGGGCATTTCGGTGGTTCTCGCGGGCTGCTTCTGTCATCTGCTATCGCTTCTTCTTGGGCGTTGTGGCGCCATCTCTTGTTGGTCAGTGATCTCCTTTTTCGAACTTTTTCTTTTTTTTGCTCAATTTTAATTAAATTTCTCCAGCTGTTTCTCAAATTATTAGGGTCATTGTGGTTGCAAACTTTTGTCCTATTTTTTTCAATCATTACCGACTCTGCTATTCTGAGGTGTTTTTCGGATTTACAGCTTTTAATGATTTTTATATTTTCGAATTTTGGATATTTTTGGTTATCCAGACAGTATTGAATCAGTGCTGTTTTTTCTTCTTTTTTCTGCCAGTTTTTTATGTGTTGTTTTAATCTGTGTTTAAGCTTATTTTTGGTACTTATTTTTGGTACTAAAAAGGAGATCACTGACCAACAAGAGATGGCGCCACAACGCCCAAGAAGAAGCGATAGCAGATGACAGAAGCAGCCCGCGAGAACCACCGAAATGCCCAGCTGACACGGTCCGTGCTAGTTGGAGCAAAATGTCCCCTCGAAGACGGTATAGTAGTAGTACCGAAAGTACTCGGGTATGAATAAATATTGAAGTAAATGAGGATGCAGCAAAGGAAAAACTCATTTGGTGATGAGACAAAATAAATTCCAACGGAGAAAAAAAAAAAAAAAAAAGAAGAAGCGGACCCGTGGCCAAATGAAAAAATCCCGTGCCGCATCCACGTAACGGAAATATGGATTGAAAGCCAAGCCCCACGTGCGGTAAGTGTTCATCGAACTTTACCAACTAAAAGTGAAGTTCAAAAATGCAAATGCATTAATGCACGTTAAATAATTAACCTCCAATATCGGAAGTAAATTGAAAATCTGGCAGGATTTGATGAAAAATAACTATAACTGTCAAAGTTAACCATAACCGGGTTAGTGACGCGAATAAGTGACAACAAAAAGACAGCCTGAAAAAGAAGAGTTTTCTCTGAAAATTTCCAATTAAAATGAAAAAAAGTCCTAGTAAAAATTCCCATAACAGTAGTTTTTGATTAGTGATTGAAATAAGAAACTAGGAAGCCAATTCTCAACATGAGCTTTATTCAAAGAATTTATCACTCATTTTTGACATTGTTTTATTTGTCTTCTCTTTGGGATAGCCTGAGCACCAGAGCACTTTCAACAGAAAAGGGTTCATGTTCTAGAAGGCTTACCAGGAATAACTTCTCAAGTAGATGATACTCTGGTCATTGGCAAAAATTGTGAAGATAATGAGAAGAGATGGTATTCTAAAAATACTAGTAAATGCTGAAGTTACCCCTGCTGCCACAGTGGTCTAAGTGTTGACTTTTGACATTCGTCTGAGAAGGGTCCAGGTTTGAATCCCGGTGAGGCATGGATGTTGTGTTTATCGTAATGGCATTTGCTGTCTCTTTTTCCTGGAACCAGTGGTCCTAAATTAGGGACAGGAGACTGCTTATAGCCAACTGAGTTGCTCATGGTGGTTATTAAACCTTCAATCAAAGAAAAAAAATTACCCTCAATTCTGAGAAATGTGCTTTCTCAGCTTCTAGTATTACCTTCCTTGGATACATTATTGATAATAAAGGCACCTGCCCTGATCTTTCTAGAGTCAGTGCTATTAATATTAAGAACTTAAAGGCACCTTCTGGTGTATCTGGAGTAAGAAGAATTTTGGGTTTGATCAGTCATGTGGTAAAATTTATTCCTGGTGTGTTGGACAAAACAGTCTTTCAGGGGCATTTCACAATGGAATTGCAGAGTTCAGATTGGGAGTTTACACAGAAAGCCCTTTGCGAATTAAAAGCAATTGTATACTCATCAGGATGTTTGGTTAAGTATCCAGAATATGAAATTGTCCCATCTGCTGATGCTTCTTCTTTTGGTCTTAGAAGCTGTCATGCAAAACCATCCTACTGGTTAAGCGAGAACAGTAATGCATGCTTCAAGAGTTCTTACGCCTGCTGAAACTCAGTTCTCTCAGATAGAAAAACTCTCTGTAGTAGCCACGTGGCAGTTAAAAAATGCAAGCAATTTCTTTTGGGTTTTCAGTTCATACAGGGGCACAGGCACAGGAGTGCTCACAGGACTTGAGCTCCCTCCAGGAGCACTATTTTGCATCATTCATAAAACTGATCAAACTTAACAGCGAGTGGAGCAACCTAAAATTTATCCAAATATATATATGTATATATATGCTGTATATAATGATCAGCATGTATTTATACCTAGTTTACAGTTTGTACTCTTTCAAACTCTGCCCTCCTCCCCCATCCCCTCCTGAGTGTTGGTGCTTATTGCTGTGGTGGCTTCACAGAGTTGTTTTACACAGGCAAGGTAAGAATAAAAAAATGAGAAGAAAGCTGTAAAATCTAGGTGCTACTCCATAAAGCAGAAGTGAATGCTTCCCCATCTGTAGGATAACAAGTTGGTAAGCTCCTGCAGATTTCAATTAGGGCTGAATACATTGGTGGTTGTTTGTGGGGTGTTTCAGTTTATATCAGTAGATGAACAATGAGGTTTGGCTACAATCAACATATGTGCTGCAACAAGTCAAAAGCTTGTGGCAACTTTGGAAATATTTGTTTATTTCCCTCAGATGTCCTACTCAGTAGTCACACTGTGGGAGCTCATGCAGGAGCAGTACAAGGCTCATGCGAATTCTTCTTTCGTTGATTCTTGTACTACTTTTGAAAAGAAACTATTTCTTTTTCAGTTCCATATTTTTTTCATTTGCAGTGCATCCTCCGAACAATTAAAGGGAAAACTGCAAATTACACCACACCGTCATAAGTGATGTGTCACCATTTTCCAACTTCTGGAAAAGGAGACTGGCCATCTCATTTTCAGAAGGGAAAATAGGCTCCCATCACGCATCTTGATTCCCTTCGGGACAAGATGGAGAAAAAAGGGAAAAGAATGATGCACAGTTCTTTTTTTCTTTTTTTTTGCCATCGACCCCGAAAATCTTAGTAGGGAACTCGAATCAATTTTCTACATCTTCTGAAGTTTCGATTCTTTTTCCCCAGGGAAGTCAAGAAAAAGTTATGAAATTCTTTAATTTCCATTCACTGTTCAAATCCCTTTTTTCTTATCCTTCCCAACCTCCTTTTTGAGTGTTTCAATATTTCTGGCATGAGTGTGTATGTTGAGTAGTAGAGTGGAAATGTCATGTATGTGTATGCCCTTTGGTTTGGTGTTTTGGGATCGAATGTTTTTCTGGTGTGCCGAGATTAAAAAAAAAAAAAAAAAAAAAAACTTAAGTTGTAATTCCTAGCATATTGCTTCAAAGGTTGTAAATTCTAGTGGAAATGTCGTGTATTCATTTGTTTCATTCGGGGAAGAATCTGCTTCGAAATGGTTTCAGAGTTGCTGTTCTGAAATAATTTATAATAATCATTTTGTCCTTACGTTGTCAACTGTATTTGTGGTGGTAATAGTATGCATGTATATATTATTCCCTTCCTTTAAATTAAGGTTTAAAGTGTGACCTGGGTGATTTTCAGTAATAAGCAGCTTAAAGAAAAGAAGAAAAAAATGTATTTTTCAGCAAATAATTTTAAAATACTTTTTTTTTGCCTCTGCTCTGATTCATTTCTAATTGGAAAATCATTTTCATCTGCCTGCCTGTGTATGTATTTTAGAATTTTGTAAAGTATGTAAGACAAGCCACGCTCTGCTAAGCAAATCAGGGAAGAAAAAGTGTTCATTGTGAATAAACACGACATTTCTTTTTTATTTTTACTTTCTTCCCTCTGTCAGAGAATCTCGTGAGAAAGAAAGTTGGCCGGAAGTAGTTTTTTCTTGGAACGGACAGCGTCAAGCGGGGTTCACAGAAGAGGGAAAGGTCAAGCCAACGTAATTTTCTGACCTTGAGGCCATCGAGTTTTAGGAAACGGAGTTGCTTAATCTTTTTTTTTTTTGAGGCAAGGTGTTGCTGTGGGAATCCTTCAGCCAATGAGAGCTTGTACATCCCCACTGAATTAGTGGGACACGTGATTTTTTGCCAGGGGGAGTGAAGTCAAGGGTTACTGGGTCGCGCTGAGTTCGACACTCTCTCGTTGGAATTTTTCACTAATAGGACGTTTTGGCTTCCTGCTGCTTGATGTGATCTGAAGCGGAAGCCGGCCAGCAAAACAATTGTATAACAAAACAAAAAAAACAAAAAGGGAAAAACCCTTTGTCTTTTTCTGCAAAGGGAGATAGGCGGGGATCAAGATAATCAAGTGGAGGTCTAACAACAAGCCACATGACCGGCAAATTGAACATTCAGGCCAACCGCCCTCTGGGCGCTGGGTTTGTCATGGAGCTGACCCGGACTTATTTCTGCCGAAGAGAGGAATTCTCTTCCTTCCTGGCTAGGACTAGCTCCGCAGCCCAAATCTCCCGGAGCCCAAGAGGTTTGGTCCAAATTAGGCTGCAAAGCTTCTAGGAAGCCAGGCTTCTGCTGCAGACTGCTGTTCCTGTTTCTCTCCTGCAAAATCACCTTTCCTCCACCTTCTGGGACAAGATGGACAGACCTGTGACCAGTAGAAGACATCTTTTCTGTCGTCGAGTTAGTGCTCCTTAGAAGACTTTTGGCTCAAAAACCTAGAACTTTTCATCCTCTGCACTGATGGGACGAACCACCCGCGGTTGGAAATGACCGGTTGAAGGTAATCTCTTAGTTGTAAATGCATTTATGGCACCTCTATTCATAGTGATTGTGGAATAACTTTTTTACGGGTCTTATAGAGGTTATTTTTCATGAAAGTTGGTTGTCAAATTTTCGAACTAAAGCCTAGTTCGTCATCAGGACTATGTCACTGGAGTAGTTGCTGCCACTCATTGAGTGGCAGCAACTACTCCAGTGACATAGTCCTGATGACAAACTAGGCTTTAGTTCGAAAATTTGACAACCAACTTTGAAGAAAAATAACCTCTATAAGACCCGTAAAAGAGTTATTCCACAATAGATATTCTATTTGTGGATCTTAAAACCTCCAAAAAGGTTCTTTGATTCTACTGTTTTTTTATATCAGTGGGCATTAGTAGAATTAATTTGAGGTATTGTGAATTGAACACTGATTTACATCTCTAATGAACATGAGTTCAATTTATTCACCTTGGCAGACTTATTTTTGTTTTTTGTATTAATACCATGATTATTTGTACAATTATTCATTTGATAATTTTCATCACATGTAGAATGTTGATCATACCGTAACTTACATGTAGATGGATTTTCACTAAAATCGGAAAAGGCATTTTTGAGAAAATCGTGTTTATTTAAAACTTCACTTTTGCAATCACATATTGTATAAATATTGTGTATCATTTAAGTAATGAATGTATTGAAAAGAGTGAGAGAGAGTATTTCATAAGGGAGTGAATCCTTTACAGAAATGTACTTACCCATGAGATTTAACTTGACTTTATAATGTACAAAGGGAATGTAAATCAACAAACCAGACAGGACAAACAGGAAAGCATATAGATATTCTATTTGTGGATCTTGAACTATGGGAGCTACCACCAGATATATGGATAGAATAAGAACAATGTAAGGTATGATGATTGGAACCTAGAAAGAAAAATGAAATAATGTAATGTGCATAACCACTTCAAAATTTTTAAATTTCTTTATACATTATAAATAGTTGAAAATTGTACAGCAGTTTTTACAAGGCTATCACAAGATAGTCACAGACCACACTAGTGAGTGTAATTAGAGTAAATGATGCATTACTATCCAGTTTCCCATAAGTCTGGTAGAAGGTGCTATGCAATGTGTACATTGTTTAGTGCCCACATTTAGAAAATTTAATCAAAAGTCTTTAAATGCTCCATAACAAATGCGGATGCAGGTAAATTCATTTAACTGGAAATGCAGGGTCCATTCATTTCGGTTGTTCTGGATAAACCTGGTACTTTGTGTTCCGTAGCCTCATAAAGCTCGTGTGTGTGCACCTGTAAAATTCAACTAACCAACTATTATTATGGTGCTTATAGTTTTGAATGTACAAGGGTGTGCTGAAAAGTTTTGCCTCAAGGTAAGAGTGGAGAGATCCAGATGAAATTGGTTTCGGGCAATCGCACAAGTTTTCCACTTTCCCCTCCACCATACTGGAATGGAGTCTTTCAACTTTGCGCAGTTCCTGCTCAGTGTGAGTCTCAAAAAAGAGCTGTTCAGATGTGTGGTTCAAACAGTGAGATGTCATCAGATTTCGAACTGCAGAAAAAACGTTGCTTCCATCGATGTTTGTTGAAGATTGAAAGCAATTTATGGGGATCATTGGGTTGATGCGAGTACTGTGAGAGGATAGGTAAGGCAATATAAGAATGAAGAAGTGGGGAAAGCAAATTTGAGTGACAAACCAAGGTCAGGTTGGTCTGTGACTGCAGCCGACCAGTTTCATCAACATGTTGAAGAAATGATCTGAGGAAACCATGACATAAAGCAAAAAAGAATTGCTTCTGAACTAGGCATTTCTAAAGAAAGGGTAGGACACATTGTCAGTATTCTTGGGTTTTGAAAAGTTTGTGCCAGGTGGGTACTACAGATGTTGTCTGATAAGATGAGTTGCTACTATCAAATGCCTTTAGTTGACTGTGCTGCCACATCCTTGGTATAACCTGGAACTTATTCCTATCGTTTGTTTAACTAAGTGAATACATGAGGGGCCATCACCTCCCATCTGATGAAGGAGTGAAGTTTTTTTGTTTGGGGGTTTAATGACCACCATGATCAACTTGGGGGTTTAATGACCACCGTGAGCAACTTGGGGGTTTAATGACCACTGTGAGCAACTCGGTGCGGGCAATCTCAGTGAGAGATGGGTTTGCCTCCTCGGGGTGCTCCATGGTAACAATGGCACACACAACAGCAACTAGGGCCTCTGTGAATCTTGGAGAGGTGCCAGCTAGTTCTGTGTGACATTAGCAAAAAGACCCCAACTCACTGGGTTTTGTTCCAGAATCCTTAAGTTGAATGACCAAGTGGAACCGTCAGCTGCGGGCTAATCCCCCACACTGATGTACTTACCTGATTAAAAAGACACAAAGAAATCAATATCCGGACTCTAGTGTGGGATATGGTGGACCTACCACACTTGAGAAGGATGGTCCACCACAGAATCAACGTGGACTTTCTAAACGGCATATGAAAAAGAGATCTCGGCTGAGTGAGTGTAAAATTGGTGTATGGAATACTAGAGGTATAAATGGCAAGATGAAAGATGAATAAGTATAGATTGGATGTGCTATGTGTAAGTGAAACCAAAAAGAAGGAAATTGGGATAGAAGAAGTGAATGAAACTGTGAGTGTGTGGGTCTGGAGTATTGGATAATGTGAGAGGACAGGCTGGTGTAGGTGTGATTTTAAGTGAAAAGATGAACAACTTGATTCACTATAGCTGCATAAGTGAGAGAATTCTTTGGATTCGTGTGAAAGTGAAACTTCAAAGAATCGTAATTGTTGTAGTGTATGCTCCTTGTGACTCGGAACCTTCTGATAGGAAGGAAGTTTTCTGGAATGAGCTAAAAGCTGTCTTGAGCCAGTTTGGTGCTAAAGAGAAAGTTATAATAGCAGGGGGTTTCAATGATAGAGTAGGTGTGCAGAATGCAATTTCTGACAATGTTCTGGGTAAGTTTAATGATCCTTGTATGAATGATAATGGTGAAAGATTAATTGAACTCTGCATTGAGAATGGTTTGTGTGTATCTAATACGTTTTTCAACCACAAGTATATCCATAAATATACTTGGGAAAATCGTACTCTTGGTCAAAAGAGTGCAATAGATTTTGTTGTCTATGATCAACGTCTGAAACACTTAATTGTTGACACCCGTGTAATGAGAGGTGCGGATGTTGGTTCCGATCATTACTTGGTAGTGTCACGAGTGAAACTGAATGTTGGTTGGAGGAAGAGGCCCAGGATGGAAAGAATAAAGGTTGAAAGGCTCCCTTAAGAACATTTGCGTTATGCTGACTTACTCAGAGAATGATTGAAGGAGCTGAAGTCTTGTGAGAGGGATGTAGAAAAGAAATGGGAATCACATATTCATACAGCATTGCAAATGTCAAATGTCACCTTAGCTGCTTAATTATTCACGTGCTATTTAGACATCCATATGCTCATAAATGTAACAGTATTAAGACTTTAATAATAAGAGCTTTTATGCACACGTCAAATATGCAATACAGAAAGGATGAATTGAAATATATTACAGATGTTGCAAAAAATTATGGGTATCCCAGTAAAAAATGGATTAATGAAGTACAGAACAATTGTATTAATTCTTCAAACATAAGAAATAATAATAAGCAGATTAAATATATTGGATTGTTTCTGTATATAAAAGGAATTTCAGCTGAAATTAATAAATTGTGTAATAAGTATAATTTGCAATTGGGCAATAAAGTGCACACCATTAAAAATATTGTAATCAATATGAAAGAAAACAAGAAGTGCTTGGATAGAGCTGGTGTTTACGAAATTCCTATAAGTAACAATCCCACAGTATCATATATAGGAAGCACTAAAAAATAAACTAAAACATCGTTTACAACAGCACCTACGGAATTGTCAGAAAAAAACTGCATTGGTCCAATATTGTATTGAACAAAAGCAATACCCAAAGATTGATGAAATAAAAATTATTAAGAATTGTCGTACGGAAATACATTTGAGATTGGCGGAGACAGTGTTGATTGAAAAAAAATAGACACAGGTTATGTAACGTTAATGATCCTAATAGCATAAACACATACTGGAAGGATTTGATCAGAATGGAAAGCTGCAGAGAAGAACAGAGGGGAAAAGGAAAGGAAAACAAAAAAAAAAAATGATGTAACAAAATATAAAAAAAATATATATGATCGAATATAAGATGATTAGTTTCATGAATCAACTACGATCAGCTATCGAACAGATATTTATAAGTACGAAAGGAAAAGAAGGCTATTAGGTCATCTGTTAGATGGCGCCACTGCGCCCGAATGGCGAAGAACAGGAATGAGACGATGCCGCACGAGCACTGGAACATTCGCTACGTTTTGAGGGCGACGTGGTTCTTTGTTGCGTCCACTCCTTGAGAATGGCCTGGGCTGAGGCTGAAAGTGCTAGGATAGTATGCTTATTTCTAAGTGGGGAGAGGTCTGTGATTGTCGAGTATAGTGGTTGTGTCAGGTTTTTATTTTAATTGGTTACCAGTGTGCATTTGTAAATAATTATGGGTTACAGTTTTTTAACTTTGACGTTTTAGGAAATGTGTAATATAAGTTTTTATTGATTGACGTTTTAATTAGATATTAGTGTTTTAGGGAGTTCAATTATGTATACTTGTGGTTGATTATTTGAATTCGTATTTGATCATTGGGAAAAGTAAAGATGGGAACAAAGTTTGCGTGAGTTGAAAAAGACGGGGTTTTGTGGGGGGGGGCTTGAACCACGATGTAACTAAGAAAAATATGTGTTGGAAATGTGTAGAGGAAAACCTTCAAAAGATTTTTGGAATAAAGGTGAGTAACCTCAAAATGTAGATTATAGAAATGGGAATGTTTTAAGAAATGTGTTGTCACTGCTGCTGAAGAGATTTGTGACACCACAATAGTTGGTAACAAAAGAGGTGATGCTTGGTGGAATAGTGAGATTGAAAAGGCAGTAAAGAGAAAGAAGGAAGCCTATTTGGGGATGTTGCAAGGTACAGTTTCTGTGGATGAATATCGCTATAAGAAGCGTGAAGCCACTAGGCTGGTTCGCCAAAGTAAGACAATAGATAGGAAGGACAGGGTAGAAAGGCATGAATTGGCTTTTTGGAAAGATAAGAAGACTTTCTGGAAATACGTGAGAATCGGGAAAATAGGGGAAACAAAGTTGTAAGTTGTGTGAAGAATAGGATCGGGGAAATGATATGGGAGCCCAATGAGTTAAGTGAAAGATGAGGTGAATACTTCTGTGAGTTATTAGATCAGGAGAGCAAAGGTGATTCAGAAGCAGATGATGTCACAGGGAAGGATGGAAGCACAAGAGGAATTTCAAGAGAAGAGGTGTGTAAAGCTCTAAAATCACTTCAGAAAGGTAAGGCTTCGGGAGTTGATGGCATAACTGCCGAGATGTTGAAATATGGTGGTGACTCTGTAATTGTCTGTTTAACTGAAATTTGCCAGTTGTGCTGGGAGTTTAGAATGGTCCCTCGAGATTGGAAGGATGCTATCATTGTTCCCTTGTATAAGGGAAAAGGTGATCAGACTGACTGCAAGAACTATCATGGTATTAGCCTACTGAGTGTGCCAGGGAAAGTGTTTGGTAAGGTCGTTATTGAAAAAGTATGGGGTCTTACATCAGAGAAAGTGTGGGATGTTCAGAGTGGTTTTATGCCTAGTAAAGGCCGCACTAACCAAATTTTTGCATTACGCATGATGATTGAAAAGTATCTGGCTGTTGGTAAGAAAGTTTTTGCTGCCTTCATAGATTTAGAGAAAGCTTACGACCGAGTAAATAGGACACTTTTGTGGAAGGTATTGAATGAATATGGTGTTACTGGCAATCTACTTAACAGTGTAAAAGCCATGTATGCTGGCAGTAGGGCTTGTGTACGAGTGAATGGTGTTTTATCAAAATGGTTTTCTATTGGTGCAGGAGTCAGACAAGGTTGTGTAATGTCACCATGGCTGTTTAATATATTTATGGATGCGTGCATGCGCGATGCCAAAATAGATAATACTGGTTTATGTCTTGGTAACATCCGTGTGTGCAGATTGCTGTATGCTGATGACACTGTCCTGTTGGCAGAGAGCCAAAGTGAGTTGCAGAGTATATTGTCTCGGATGTACGAAGTTTGCATGAAATTCAAACTGAGTATTAATAAGTGAAAAACCAAAGTTATGGGTTTTGAGAGAGGAACTGGTAGTACTAAATGTAATATATGTCTAAATGGCACAGTGATTGACCAGGTGAATGAGTTTGTGTATTTAGGAAGCATGTTTGACAGAGAGAACAAATTGGATGGTGAAACTAGTAGGTGAGTGAATTCTTCATTGAAAGTCATGGCTGCTTTTGGAGGTTTTCACACGAATGATGGGTTCTTAAGAGGGGTGCCGGTCAAAACACCGACACCCAAAACACCGACAACCAAATCACCGACACCCAAAACACCGACAACCAAATCACCGACAACCAAATCACCGACAACCAAAACACCGACAACCAAATCACCGACAGGACAAATCACCGACAGGACAAATCACAGACAGGACAAAACACCGACAGGACAAAACACCGACATCTTGTTTCTATTTTGTTTCCCCATCAGTAGTCTGCGCTGTATGTCAAGGATCAAGTAATATCAGAAAGTTTGTACGACAGTTTTTAACGGCAGAAAAACAACAATTTTGCGGCATTACAGTTTTCAGTTTAGAACCACCAAATTTGGTGTACAGTCTCATAGTTCTCTAAGTTAGACCGTAGACGGATTTTGGAAGAGGTCAAGACCCGGTGTCAAGGGGCCCCATACAAAATTTTCGTTAAATCTACAGTTTTCAGTTTAGAACCAAATTTGATGTACTACGTCATGGTACACTAAGTTAGCCTGTCGATGATTTTTGGAAGGGATCGGGGCACTGGGTCAAGGGAGCTCCATGCAAAATTTTCATAAATTCTTCAGTTTTCAATTAAGAACCAACAAATTTGGTATACTATCTCATGGTGCTCTAAGTTAGCCCGTAGACGGTTTGAGGAAGGGTTCGAGGCCCCCCATACAAAATTTTCGTAAAATCTACAGTTTTCAATTTAGAACCACCAAATTTGGTGTACTAAATTGAAAACTGGTGCTGTAAGTTAAACCGTAGACAGTTTGAGGAAGTGGTAGGGGCTTGGGGTCAAGGGGGCCCTTATACAAAATGTTCGTAAAATCTGCAGTTTTCAATTTAGAACCACCAAATTTGGTATACTACCTCATGGTACCCTAAGTTAGACCGTAAACCCTTTTTGGAAGGGATCGGGGCCCGGGGTCAAGGAGGACCTATACAAAATTTTCGCAAAATCTACAGTTTTCAATTTAGAACCACCAAATTCGATATACTACCTCATGGTACTCTTAGTTAGACCGTAAACCCTTTTTGGAAGGGATCGGGGCCCGGGCTCAAGGGGGCCCCATACAAAATTTTTGCAAAATCTACAGTTTTTAATTTAGAACCACCAAATTTGGTATGCTACCTCATGGTACTCTAAGTTAGACAGTAAACACTTTTTGGAAGGGATCGGGGTCAAGGGGGCCCCATACAAAATTTTCGTAAAATCTACAGCTTTCAATTTAGAACCACCAAATTTGGTATACTGAATTGAAAACTGGTGCTGTAAGTTAAACCGTAGACAGTTTGAGGAAGTGGTAGGGGCTTGGGGTCAAGGGGGCCCTTTTACAAAATGTTCGTAAAATCTGCAGTTTTCAATTTAGAACCACCAAATTTGGTATACTACCTCATAGTACTCTTAGTTAGACCGTAAACCTTTTTGGAAGGGATCGTGGCCCGGGGTCAAGGGGGGCCCATACAAAATTTTCGCAAAATCTACAGTTTTCAATTTAGAACCACCAAATTTGATATACTACCTCATGGTACTCTTAGTTTGACCGTAAACCATTTTTGCAAGGGATCGGGGCTGGGGTCAAGGGGGCCCCATGTAAAATTTTCGTAAAATCTACAGTTCTTAATTTAGAACCACCAAATTTGGTATACTACCTCATGGTACTGTAAGTTAGACCGCAAACCCTTTTTAGAAGGGCTCGGGGTCATGGGGGCCCTCATATAAAACTTTCGTAAAATCTACAGCTTTCAATTTAGAAACACCAAATTTGGTATACTAAATTGAAAACTGGTGCTCTAAGTTAAACCGTAGATGGTTTGAGGAAGCGGTCGGGGCCCGGGGTCAAGGGGCCCCATACAAAATTTTCTTAAAATCTACAGTTTTCAATTTAGAACCACCAAATTTGGTATACTAAATTGAAAACTGGTGCTGTAAGTTAAACCGTAGACGGTTTGAGGAAGTGGTCGGGGTTCAGGGTCAAGGGGCTCCCATACAAAATTTTCGTAAAATCTACAGTTTTCAATTTAGAACCACCAAATTTAGTATACTATCTCATGGGCTCTAAATTAGACCATAAACAGTATTTGGAAGGTGTCGAAGCCTTATGTCGGCCGGTGCCTTTAAAAAAACAGTAATTATAAGGCCTAGGCAGGCGTCTTTTTAGAAGTTCTTATGCTGCCGAGCTCACATTCAAAAAGTTTGCATAACAATTCAAGTAAATTATATTGCACCTTAACGCAAATCAAGAACAAAAATTTTACGGCCCTAGGCCAAGGCCTTTAAAAAAACTTGTCTACCGTGTTCATAGTTATAAGGTTTACATAACAAGTCAAAGTGCTAATGTTCCACTTGTACTTATTCAAAACACAGTAATCATGAGGCCTAAGCTGGTGCCCTTTTAGCAACTTTTAATCTACCGTGCTGATATTGAAAAAAATTACATGACAATTTAAATCATTTATGCTCCACCTTTAATCAATCACAAAACGGAAATGTAACAGCCTTAGGCCTAGGCCTTTTTAGAAAGCTTTAATTCGTTAAGCTCATATTTATAAGGTTTACATAACAAGTAAAGGGAGGAATGTACCATTTGTACTCATTCAAAAACCATTAATTATTAGGCCTAGGTCTACATCTTTTCAGCGACTTTTAGTCTACTGTGCACATATTCTAAAAGTTTACATGACAATTCATGTCAATTATACTCTACCTTTACGAAAAAAATAAATAATAATAAAGCTGCCTTAGGCTTATGCCTTTTCAGTAATTTGCAATCCGTTGTGCTCATATTTATCAAGTTTACATAGTAAATCGAGATGATAATCTTCTACTTGTATTCGTTCAAAAACATCATTTATAATTCCTATGCTGGCGAATTTTAGTCTACTGTGCTCCTATTCTAAAATTTTACATGAAAATTCAAGTAAATTATACTCCTTTACTTAATTCCAAAAAAATAAATAAATAAATAAAATAAAATAGATTAAATACGGCCATAAGCCTAAACCTAGGTCTTTTTAGCAATTTTAATTCGTTGTGCTAATATTTATAAGATTTACATAACAAGTCAAAATGATAATGTTCTACTTGTACTGTTTCAAAAACATTAATTATAAAGGCCTCGGCCGGCGCCTTTTTAGCAAGCTTATGTCTACCGTGCTCATATTAAAAAAGTTTGCATAGCAGTTCGAGTCAATTATACGCTACCTTTACTCCATCCCCAAACAAAAAATTTACAACCATAGACGTAGGCCTTTTAAGCAATTTTTAGTCCATGTGTTCATATTTACAAGGTTTACATAACAAGTCAAGTTGATAATGTTCCACTTGTTCTCATTCAAAAAACATAAATTATAAGGCCCTAGTCCTGCACCTTTTCAACAATTTTTAGTCTGTCGTATTCATATTTATAAAATTTACAAAGCAAGTCAAGTCAAAAGGTAATGTTCCACCTTTATTCAGGAAGGAACCAAAAATTCGCAGTTCTAGGGCTTTTCAGCATTGTTTCAATCTTCCGTTTTCACATTAAGAAAGTTTATGTAATAAGTCAGGTTGATAAAGTTCTATTTCTGCTCACGCTAAAATCAGTAATCATGAAGCCTTTTCCGGATTTTTTAATACGCTGTGCTCATGTTCATAAATTTTACATAAAAAGCATAGCTGTCGCTTTTGGGAGAAGTAAGGAAAACCTCCCCTCCCCCTCAATTTTTCTGGAGGCGCTAATTAGAATTCCTTCCTTTAAATGAGGGCAAATTTTCTAATGTGCGGCTCAAGCCAAAAATTCGGGCATCGGTTCCAGGCTTAAATAAGCTACAGCTTCTTCTAGCTTGATTAGCCTTGCTACAGGCTCGGGTAACCTAGATTTTTCGTCAAGTTGATAAAAAGCTTGAAGAAGATAAAATGTTTTATCAAGTTTTGTTAAGTCTGCGGGATAGCAAAGTTCACAGCATTTTATCTGTATATATACTACTAATGAGTGTATACGAACAGTGTCAATCACGTTCGGTGAATGTTGTCGTAACGCGTAAAAGGAAATGTGAAAGATGCTGCAACTTCTACGATGCAGTCAAGCACATGAATGAACATGTCCGTAACCATCAGAAAGTTGTTAAAAAGGGTCATATAGCCTGTTTCGGCAGCTGATGAACATGCACGTTGTTAGATGTCAAAAATGGAGTAATAAGCTCGAATAACCAATTCTGCTTCAAATTGAGAAAGTATGCACCAGAAACACTTACAATGCTGGAAGAAGCTTACTAGGAGGGGCGAATTCCCTTGCCCCCCCCCCCCCCCGAAAGTGTTTCATTATTTTATGTTTTTGGCTGAAATGCGACTTACATTGGAAAAAAATGTTTTAATAAAAATGCATCCACCTATACTATAAAAAATGCTTTACTTTTTTCTTCTATAGTTTACATTACCTTTTAAATTTTACATACGTCCCTAGGGGTCAGTAATCTTGAAATATGTTTTCGAGTCGTTCAAGGGTTTCTGCAAAGGAAGAGACTCTGTGGAAACACTCCCCTGGGTTGGAAGGCCCGCCACCTCCCAAAATCCTGAGAACACTAAAAAAGTGTGAGCTCATAGCGAATGATCGTCTACGACTGATTGCTTAAGAACTGGGTATTAATCAAAAAGCCGTCCATACAATTTTAACAAGAAAGATGGCACCAAATTTTCGGGTGTAATAAGCACGTTTTTTGAATCCGTTCTGCCGCAAATTAAATTTATCAAAGCTATTCAAAGTCAATGGAACCGGTATGGAAAACAATGGTATCTGACGGAAGAAAGAAGTTTTTCAATCGGGTCTTTAATCCCTCGGATATTGCTGTAAACGGAATCGTGAGCTTACGAACTCTTAGAAACAGAGTTATCGACAAAAACAAGATGTGACTTTACGTCGCTTGGTGGGAAAACCATGCATTATTTTAGGAAGAAAGTATTCACAAAAGGTTTATCCATATAAGCGGTATCGGTCCAAGAAAAAAATTTTAGTCAAGTTTGCAGGAGCCCAGATTTTGCTACAAATACATCAGAAGTAGAAATGAACACTTATGACCCCTGGTGGCCAAACCATTCTTTACCAAACATTAGAAATTACATGAAAAATATTTTCCATCAGGTGTATGCGATACAGGAAGAATTTTTCAAATCGGAGTTTTAGGAGCAGAAAACGCAATTTACCATTGTGCGCCCTAGCGGAAAGTCTATGATTTACTTGAAAATTTTAAATTTATAGGAAAAACATTTCGCATCGGAAACTGTCCAACAAAAAAGGAATTTTTCAAATCGGACTTTTAGAAGCATAGATATTGACAAAAATAAGATATACATCTACGCCCCTGGCGTAGAAACCATGCATTATTTCAAGAAGAAAATGTTCCTAAAATGTTTGTCGACATGAGTAGTATCGGTCCACAAAAGACTTTTTTTCAATCGAGATTTTATATTTTGCTGCAAATACATCAGAAGCGGAAATTAGGACTTACGCCACCTGGTGGCCAAACAATTTTTTACGAATATTTGATTATGTGCAACGATTTCCCATCAGGAGCTGTATTCGGTGCAGAAAGAATTTTTCAGGTCGGAGATTTAGAAGCAGAGATTTAGGGGAAAACGCAATTTACCTTTACGCCCTCTAGCGGAAAGTCTATGAATTACTTGAAAACTTTGAATTTATAGGAAAAACATGTCACACTAGAAACACTATCCAACAAAGAAGGAAATTTTTAAATCGGATTCTTAGAAGTCGAGATATTAACAAAAATAAGATTTATATCTACGCTAACTGGCGTAGAAACCGTGCACTATTTTAAGAAGAAAATGTTTCTAAACGGTTTGTCGACATGAGTAGTATCGGTCTACAAACGATGTTATTTTCAATCGAGAATTTAGAAGCTCATATTTTGCTGCAAATACATCAGAAGCGGAAATTAAGGTTTACGACCCCTGTTGCCAAACCATTTTTTTTTTTTACAAAAATTAGAAATTATGCTCAAACGATTTCCCATCAGGAGCTGTATCCGGTGCAGAAAGAATTTTTCAGGTCGGAGATTTAGAAGCAGAGATTTAGGGGAAAACGCAATTTACCTTTACGCCCTCTAGCGGAAAGTCTATGAATTACTCGAAAACTTTGAATTTATAGGAAAAACATGTCACACTAGAAACACTATCCAACAAAGAAGGAAATTTTTAAATCGGATTCTTAGAAGTCGAGATATTAACAAAAATAAGATTTATATCTACGCTAACTGGCGTAGAAACCGTGTACTATTTTAAGAAGAAAATGTTTCTAAACGGTTTGTCGACATGAGTAGTATCGGTCTACAAACGATGTTATTTTCAATCGAGAATTTAGAAGCTCATATTTTGCTGCAAATACATCAGAAGCGGAAATTAAGGTTTACGACCCCTGTTGGCCAAACCATTTTTTTTTTTTTACAAAAATTAGAAATTATGCGCAAACGATTTCCCATCAGGAGCTGTATCCGGTGCAGAAAGAATTTTTCAGATCGGAGATTTAGAAGCAGAGATATAGGGGAAAACGCAATTTACCTTTAAGCCTCCTAGCGGAAAGTCTATGAATTACTTGAAAATTTTGAAATTATATGAAAAACATGTCACACGGAAAACACTATCCAAGAAAGAAGGAATTTTTCAAATCAGACTCCTTTAGAAGGCGAGATATTGAAAAAAATAAGATATACGTCTACGCCCCTGGCTGGAGAAACTGTGGAATATTTTAGGAAGAAAATATTCCGAAAAGGTTTATCGATGTGAGTGGAATCAGTCCACGAAAGAATTTTTTCAATCGATATTTTAGAAGCTCAGATTTTATGGCAAATACATCAGAAGCGAAAAGTAACACTTACGCCCCCTGGTGGCCAAAGTATTCTTTACCAAAAATTCGAAATTATATTCAAAAGATTGTGCATCAGGAGATGTATCCGCTGAAAAAAATATTTCAAATCGGAGTTTTAGAAGAAGAGTTATTGGAAAAAATGCAATTTAATTTTACGCCCCCTAGCGGAAAATCTATGCGTGATTTGAAAAAGAAACTATATACAAAATACTCTTCGACATAAATGGAATCAAAAGGTAAAAGATTTTTTTCAATCGGATGTTTAGAAGCAAATATGTGGAATAAAACGTATTTTTGAATTCGACATCATCTGCATTTACGCCCTCTAGCGGCGAAATTGTACATCGTAAGAAAAATGAAATAAAGTATCATCATTCGCACATTTCAAGCTTTCGAATGCAAAAAGAATTTTTGAAATCGGACTAATAGTTGCAGAGATACCGTGGGTACAGACGGACGGACGTACAAACCGATAACATAAGCACGATCTTTTTTTACAAAAGACGTGCTAAAAAAGGATTAGGGGAAGAGATCTTGTCAAAATTCGTCTCACATCTAAGGACGGGGCAAAAATTCCACAAGTTCTAGGCATGCAGAGATTTCATTAGCATGTGTGATTATGACCTCTCCTTCTTAGGTGAGACGAGTTAATGCTTTAAATACGATCCAGAGATGAAATGCCAAACCATGCTAGCACCTATCTCCTGTCTGTACCATGCACCAGCGCACCCACGGGGGCACTTTGGGGCTTAGGTCCCCCTAAAGCCCCGTATGTCAACACTTTTTTCTATCTATCTATCTAATGTATATCTGTCTATCTTATGCACTGTATATATACATATTGATGCATCATCATCATCATCATTGTCAACCATTATCAATCCACTGCTGGACGAAGGTCTCCCCAAGTTTCCTCCACAACGGTCTGTCTTGTGCCAGTCTCCTCCATGTCACTCCCGCATACTTTCGAATTTCATCTACCCATCTTCCATGTGGTCTTCTTCTGGGTCTTTTCCTGTCCCTTGGAATCCAATCTAAAATTTCGGCTGTCCATCGATGGTCTGTTCTTCTGGCAGTATGTCCAGCCCATTGCCATTTCAGGGATTTAACTCTGATCATGATGTCTTCCACTCTTGTCATTTTTCGGATCCACGTGTTCCTCTTCTTATCTCTCCCGGTAACACCAAGCATGCACCTCTCCATGCTGCTTTGAGTTGTCTGCAGCCTTTGTATGTTTCTTTTAGCTAAGGTCCACGTCTCTGCACCATATGTAAGCACTGGAAGGATGCATTGATCAAACACTTTTCTTTTAAGACATAATGGCATATTGCTCTTGAAAATTATGCTGTTTCTTCCAAAAGCTCTCCAGGCAAGTTTTGTACGCCGATTAATTTCTTCACCAATGTGACCCTCACTTGATATCTGCTGTCCAAGATAAACGTACGTGTCTGTTATCTCCAGCTTTTCTCCATCAATCGATAAATCTTCATTTCTTGTAAAAACATTGAACATCACTTTTGTCTTCTGAAAGTTCATTTTTAATCCCACTTCTTTACTCTTGTCAGCAAGTTCCTGCATCATACTCTGTAGCTCTGATGGGGTAGTTGCAAAAATGACTATGTCATCAGCAAAACGAAGGTGGGTTAGACAATTTCCATTAATCTTTATGCCTTTGTTTTCCCAGTTCAGTGATTGAAAGACATTTTCCAATGTGGCATTAAAGAGCTTCGGAGATATGGTGTCACCTTGTCTCACTCCTTTTCCAATTTTTATGTCTGTTGTATTTTCAAATAGCAGAATCTTTGCACTTGCATTTTCATAGATGTTATTAATAATATTAATGTATGCATCTTCAATACCGCAGGATTTCAGAGCCATTGCAACTGCTGATGGTTTCACCGAATCAAAGGCTTTTTCATAATCGATAAAAGCCATGCACAATGGAAGTTCATATTCCCTCGCTCTTTCAATTAGTTCTCTCAGTACGTGGATATGATCTATTGTGCTGTAGCCACTCCTGAGTCCAGCTTGTTCTCTCGGTTGAGCCATGTCCAGTGTTACCTTCAAGCGGTGTGAAAGAACTTTAGTGAAGATTTTATAAACCACTGATAGGAGGCTGATAGGTCTGTAGTTCCTGAGATCCTCAATGTCACCTTCTTTATGTAGCAGGATCATTGTAGCGTTGTTCCAATCCTCAGGAATCTTCCCTTCATTAAGGCATCGAGTGAAAATATGGGCGAGTACTGTTTCGATTTCTCCACTTGCTTCTTGTATGATGTCTACAGTAATTCCATCTTCTCCTGGAGCTTTTCCCCGCTTCATGTTCTTGATTGCATGTGCAACTTCTGCTGGGAGGACTGGAAGAACTCTGGTACCTTTCATGATGCCTGGAGTACATGTATCATCCCTTTCACATAATTTGGAGTAGAAATCTTTCACTCTTGTCAAAATTTCGCCTCTATTTCTTGTTACAGAACCATCTTCTTTTCTCAGTGCCATAATATGTTTTTTTCCCTTACTGAGATGTCCCTTTGCTATCTTTAGGCTTTGGTTGTTTTCAATTGCTTTTCTTACTAGTTCACAGTTGAATTTCCTTACGTCTTCAGTGATACTTTTTCGTATTGTCTTGCATAGCTCTATATATTCCACTTTGGAAGTCACATCTTCTTTAGTTGTCCTCATCTCTCTTCTTTTTTGCATCAACATTTTGGTTTTTCCTGATAATTTGTTCACATGCAATTTGTTCTTAGACCCAGCTAATTTTGTTGCTGTTTCCATAAGAGCTTTGGTTACTTTTCTGTTAACTTCCGAAATATCCACTTCTTCCGATGTTAGGCCTTCTAAAGCAGAGAATCTGTTCTTCAGTTCCAATTTGAAGGTATTATGGTGTTTTTTAAGGTTGGTTATGTCAATACATTTTGTTTGTCTTATGAGCTTGCTACGTTCGAGTTTAGTGTTGAGGTGCATCTTACATCTCACCAATCTATGGTCACTGCCTGTGTTGAACTTGTTTAGCACACTGCAGTCTTCTATGACGAATTTTTTGTTACACATAATAAAATCAATTTCACTTGTCGTCCCATTTGGATGTCTCCATGTCCATTTCCTGTGTGGCTTTTTCTTGAAAAAGGAGTTCAAGATGAAAAACCCTTCTGCCTCTGCAAACTCTACGAGAGTATTTTCACGCTGGTTTCTGTTGCTGTGACCGAATTTACCTACTGAAGTTTCATTCTGTTGTCGTTGCCCTATTTTTGCATTGAAATCTCCCATAATTATCTTCAAGTGCTGCTTACCTTTATTATTTAGATCACGAATTTCCTCATAAAATTCTTCAATTTCTTCTTCAGCATGACTTGTGGTGGGTGCATAGGTTTGAATAATCTGAGCCTGGTATCTTCTCGAGAGTTGGATAACGAGTCGTGCAGCTCTGTCAGAGGAACTTTCAACTTCTACAACTTTATCCTTCAGTTTCTTGTTTATTATAAATCCAACACCACTAGTTCTGCCAGTATCTGTCCCACGATAGTAGAAGAGATGTCCACTTTTCAGTTCAATGAGATCTCCTTTTCTCCTTACCTCACTTAGCCCGACGATGTCCCACTTGATCCTTTGTAGTTCCTCTTCCAATTCAAGAAGCCTTGAATCAGAAGATAGGGAGTGTCCGTTATACGTAGCCAAGGTCAGCATCAGATGGCAGCCTAGTCCGTTCCTCCGGGGATTCTTAGCACCCTCTGCCTTCATGTCGCACTGGCCGCTGCCTTGGCCAGGTACATTCCAGCTGCCGGAGACTGAGGGCCAAGATTTAAGTTGTGGAGTCATTTTGGAGGGGTTTGGCCATAACTCACCACGCTGGCCAAGCGGGTTGGTGAGTGTGGGATAGCATTTCCTCTAATCCCGATGGTATAGTTATACCGCTATTGGCAGTCGTCAGAGCCTCTTTAGTGGGAACAGGATGTACCACGAGAAGGCGGGGTTGACATTTGTCAAGGAGAGGCTGTGATGTTACGCATCACCTGACCTTACATCCCTAATATTGATGCATATGTATATATATATATATATATATATATATATATATATATATATATTGATGCATATGTATATATATATATATATATATATATATATATATATATATATATATATCATCATCATCATCATCATTTCAACCATTATCAATCCACTGCTGGACGAAGGTCTCCCCAAGTTTCCTCCACAACGGTCTGTCTTGTGCCAGTCTCCTCCATGTCACTCCCGCATATTTACGAATTTCATCCACCCATCTCCTATGTGGTCTTTTTCTGGGTCTTTTCCTGTCCCTTGGAATCCAATCTAAAATTTCGGCTGTCCATCTATGGTCTGTCCTTCTGGCAGTATGTCCAGCCCATTGCCATTTCAGGGATTTAACTCTGATCATGATGTCTTCCACTCTCGTCATTTTTCGGATCCACGAGTTTCTCTTCTTATCTCTCCTGGTTATACCAAGCATGCACCTCTCCATGCTTCTTTGAGTTGTTTGCAGCCTTTGTATGTCTCTTTTAGTTAAGGTCCACGTCTCTGCACCATACGTAAGCACTGGAAGGATGCATTGATCAAACACTTTTCTTTTAAGACATAATGGCATATTGCTCTTGAAAATTATGCTGTTTCTTCCAAAAGCTCTCCAGGCAAGTTTTGTACGCCTATTAATTTCTTCATCAATGTGACCCTCACTTGATATCTGCTGTCCAAGATAAACATACGTATCTGTTATCTCCAGTTTTTCTCCATCAATCGATAAATCTTCATTTCTTGTAAAAGCATTGAACATCACTTTTGTCTTCTGAAAGTTCATTTTTAATCCCACTTCTTTACTCTTGTCAGCAAGTTCCTGGATCATACTCTGCAGCTCTGATGGGGTAGTTGCAAAAATGACTACGTCATCAGCAAAACGAAGGTGGGTTAGATAATCTCCATTAATCTTTATCCCTTTGTTTTCCCAGTTCAGTGATTGAAAGACATTTTCCAATGTGGCATTAAAGAGCTTCGGAGATATGGTGTCACCTTGTCTCACTCCCTTTCCAATTTTTATGTGTGTTGTATTTTCAAACAGCCAAATCTTTGCACTTGCATTTTCATAGATGTTATTAATAATATTAATGTATGCATCTTCAATACCGCAGGATTTCAGAGCCGTGGTAACTGCTGATGGTTTCACTGAATCAAAGGCTTTTTCATAATCGATAAAAGCTATGCACAATGGAAGTTCATATTCCCTCGCTCTTTCAATTAGTTCTCTCAGTACGTGGATATGATCTATTGTGCTGTAGCCACTATGTATATTATATACTGTATATATACTATGTGCGTATACACACATACCTACATGTACATGTAGCATGGCCCCCCGCCCCCAACAGGAATTCACATTCTGGTGGTCCTTCGCCTTCGATGTCTTTCTTGGTAATATTACGATAGAAACTTTTCTCTTCGTTTTCGAATATGTCTCTGTGTGTTCTCTTTGTATCGTCTTCTTCTTCTTATTATTATTGGATGTCTAAGCATCTCTGGTCACTGTAGAGTTATAACAGCCCATGGAATCTTAGGAACGTCCTGAAATTTCATTTTCCTTTCCAGATCTTGGAAAGTTCTTCATTTTTCGTATTTTTGCGTAAAGTCCTGGAGTAATACTGGAATTCTTTCCTGCAAAAGGAATTTTTAAGAAAAAGGTTTAAAAATTCGGGTGAGTGGTTAGGCATTGAAAAAAAAAATAATCGGGGAAAGTCTACAAATGTTCAGGACTGCAGGAAATGACTGCTGTAGAAGCGTGAGAATGTTCCATCGTTTTCTAGAGAAAGATGAAATAACAGAGTTGTAGGAGTATGCTGATAAGGCTGCGGTTTAGTTCACTGAAACTGCACCCTTAAGAGCTAAGTAAAAATAGCACACAAAAAATGTCCTTACAATTTTGATTTGTACTAAATAAATCAGCTAGACATCATGCCTGAACGCGGATAGGAGGTAAGGTAAGGTACAGAGGAAGAGGAGGGGAGTAGAAGAAGAAAAACAGTTTACTTCAAGTGTTATTAAAAGTGTCATAGTGGGTGGGGTGGGGGAGCCGTGCTGATCTCCAATAATAGTGATGATGAAGCTCATCCTGATCGATGAATACGATTAATCCGAGGTAATTCCTAGGGTGCTGTGAGATGGTGGAGAAAATTGTGGTGTACCGGAAATTTCATGAAACCATAAACAAGGAAAATTTGGGAGATTTTTTGCTCAAAGCAGTAATTTTGGAATTGGATGTAATTCAGGATGCAGATCAATTTTTATTTTTATTTTTGAGTTGACTGGGACATTCTACTTCAAAAAATTAGGGAACGGGGAACCAAATTCTAAAATTCTTTTAAGGGTCAAACAGGGACTACTTATGTTCCAACACAGAGATTAATAAATTTTTGGATTTTGGGATAGAATGGAGATTGTGAGAAATCGTGAATTTTCATTGGATGCCGAGACTCTGAGGGTTAACAATTTTGACACTCCAGAACGAGGTTAGGAAGCCATTTATTCTCTGCTCTTCTTTGTCCTGGCGCCTTTCCCCAAATTCTCAGAAGCCCGGGTCATGCTCCGAGGTCAAACAACCACCTGATCACGTCTTAAGCTTGTAAACCATGAATGACCACACCTTGACATTGCAATGTTCGAAGGCAGGTGCGAATAACAGTGATAGTGATACACAACCTCTGGCTCCAAGAAACATCGAGAAGAATAGTCAAGAGATTATTTCCTGGTCGAACGGTATTCCACGTTACTAAAAGTAATGCCACGTGCTTACTTTGGCACACGAAAAATGAAAAAAAAATTGGCATTCTGAATTAAATATGGAAAATGTCTATATATACAAAGATGTTGGAGATATATAATTTTACTTGTCCTTACACAGTCGTTTTTTTTTATTATTTATTTCTGCAAGATACCTTGGTGTTACATATCAATTGAAGGACCTTATCAAAAGTTTTCAAATGTCACCAAAGGTAATTTTCTAAGCCAATCTGGGACAAGGTACTGCTATTTTTTGAGGAGCGAAAATTGCAAACATAAATAAATAAAAATTAGTTTTTTTGTTTTGTTTTTTGAGAATTTTTGCAACGCACTTTGTTCTTGAGCTACGAGGTGAGATGCACTAAAATATGACAAACTTTCGTTTCACATACAGCATACCAGTTTACTAACTTTTATAAAAGATATCCAGATACCGGGGTAAATTTTTCTATTGCATCAAGTTTCTGTATTTACGATTGTTTTGTGACTGAAGATAGTCTACATTATGTATTTTACATTGTGACTAGTGTTTTTAAAAAAATCTTATCAAACATTTTACTCAAAAAAGAAATATATATATGATCCGTGGATAGCGTAGAATAAATATAAGCTCCATTCTGCAAAAGAGTTCTATGGCGTCCACGCAAAAAGAACTGATAAAAATTGAACTTAAGAGACCCCTCCAAGAAAAAAAAAGTTATACAGAAGCTACCTATCTTTATGAATTTCAATTGATGAACCATGAAGGGAGAAGTTGGATTGATATAGAGGTTTCTGGTTATCTCCGGGCAAGGAGAAGTGGTCACCGGAAAACTAGCCCCCGATGGTCACATTGTGATTTCAGTGACATAAAATCGTGCTGAATAAACAAATATTGTGTGACTATATTTCCCACAACTTGAGCACCTGTTGTTCACAAAGCTTTTTTTTTTATATAATGTTTTGTTTTCAATAAGAAATTTAGACATATCCATGATTTTCAGGCCAAAGACAAAGCGGAGAACTGACCCCCGAAAAACTGGCCACAAAAATGTTAAGGGGCTGTATAAAAATTGCGTTCTGGACTGCTCCGTGGCCACGTCTCTATAGGTTGGTTACCTGAATCACATAAAGTTTCCGTCCGTAATTTCGTATTATCTGAATTGCGATATTTAATGTAATTCTTTATAAAAATGTTTATAATCTACAACTTCACAAAATAATTTCAGGGTTTATATAGTACAGCTAAACGAATTCTCTGCGGGCATGAGCAAACGCAGGAAACCTGTGTGTGTGTGTGGGGGGGGGGTCTTAATACCAAAAATATAAAATATATAGAATTTCTGGTCTGATCGGGAGATTTTCTGCGATTACAAACAACTCAACAAATTCTCTGCGGGCACATGCTAGCGCAAAGAACCTGTCAGGAGGATGGGGGTGTCTTAATGCCGAAAATATAAAGAATTTATATCCACACCGGGAGCAGATTTTTAGCGTTTACAAACTATAACTTAAAAAATTAACGGCTGGCACATGCAAACGCAGGAAATCTGTCGGGGGAGGTTATCCCCCACCCCACGGACAGGCTTCCTGCGGTAGCAAATACCCTCAGAAATTTTGTAGAGTTGTACTTTGTAGATGCTGAAAACCTCCGGTTCATACCAGAAATTCTTTATATTTCATATTTTTGGTAATAAGCCCCCCTTCCAACAGGTTTCTTGCATTAGCACATGCCCGCAGAAAATCTCCGGATCTGACTAAACAAAAGTTCTTTATATTTCCAACAGGTTTCTTGCGTTGACACATACCCGCAAAGAATTTGTTGAGATATAATTTGTAAATGCCGAAAATCTCCGGTTCGAACCAGAAATTCTTTATATTTCATATTTTTGGTATTAAATCCCACCCCACCCCAACCCCATCCGGACAGATTTCCTGCGTTTTCACATGCCCGCGGATAATTTGTTGAATTGTAATTCATAAACCCTGAAATTCTTTTGTTCAGTTGTAGATTATAAACATTCCTTTATAAAGAATTACATAAAATATCGCCATTAAGAAAATACGAAAACTATGTGACTCAGATAACCTACCTCTACGGACGTGGCAACGAAGCGGTCAAAAACGCAATGTTTTTTATGGCCCCTTAAGATCTTTTTGGCCAGTTCCCCGGGTGGCTAGTTCTCCGGTGGCCACGTGTCTGACGGCCAGTTCTCCTACATGCGGTTATCTCTGTCTCTATCCAATATGTTTCTACCTGAAAAATACATCTCAAAGAAATGTAATGGAGAGTGAAGGCATGTGAAACACATTCATGAACTTTTATTAGCTTGATCATAACGATTCCAGCTAAAAATTTCTTGCAAGATAGCTTCTATGCCATTATACATGCTCTCCACCTTCTTTCATCTAAAAATCCTTTCTCCTTCACCAGAGGGGAGAAACAAGATAGGAAAATCTGAACGTGTAGGAAGGTTCCTACGTATAGTGCCAGAAGCGTATGAACCTTTGTACAAACCGTGTTTATAAGCTCACGCATTTGAGACGTTACCCGAATTTCAAATGGCCGCGTGCTATTACAGAAATTGTTCGGCAACGGCTAAGCTGGTTTTGAAATTCATATAGCTTCTCAAACCCCTGGGCCTTTATTGCACTCACACACATTATGATTTTTTTTCTTCAAAAAAAAAAATCTAATACTCAACATATTTCACTTAAAAATACCCAGCCCATTCCAGAAATTACTGCCATACCATTTGTCTTCCCGTTCATTTTCCTCGGAGATCTCAAGGCAATGACAGATCTCTGATAATGCTTCAAGTTCAGAGCAGTTTTTGTTTCATACTGTTTACACTCAAGAAATGCATTCACCTTGAGATCTCAAGAAATGGAGGAAAACATGTAAACTTTTTGATGGAGAGAAAAAAAAAAAAACTGTTATATTCAAAAATCCGTTGCAAAACCGTCCACTCCAAAGCTCCGTTATAGTACTGTATCTAACTGTGATTGAAGCAAGTACAAATCTAAAGCAATTGCACGCAGAATCTCATTTTCTATTGCAGGTGAATGATTTTAAGTTTCACGTTTGCCAATCATTGCTCCTCTTATTGTGTGCGTGTGTGTGCGTGCGTGCACTTGCGTGTTTTCACGCACGTACAATCACATTTTTCCATGCGAATTATTAGAGGAAAATTCCATGGCTTTCACGAAACAAAAGGAAAAATATGAAATAAAAGAAAACTGTTAAAAAATATTGCGGTAAAAGAAACAGATTCTAAACAAAAATGGTTTCGGAGCCCTCTTGGAAGAGCGGGGCAAAAGCAATATGGGTTAGCACACCTTTCTGTTGATAAGGCCCTGACATATCAACAATTGAAAACTGAAACAACAGAACTGAGTACTTTACTTGAGAAAAGGAAACTTAGTCCATCCACTCTTGTCTTCGTATAAGTTTGCACTTTACACTGAAGAGAGAGAAGTGCCATAATGGGCACTCGCACGACACCCTCCCACCAGTATACGAAGCCAGTTACAGTGAACCCGTAAATGCACTTTAGCTGATTTTTGCCCAAATCACCGAAAACACAGTGCCTCGCCTCGCCTCCCCTCATGAATATTGTAGTAATTAGGTCAGATCGGCAGGTGATACAGTCACACCCCTCATACACACACCGCGGTTCCACAATCAAAAGCACATGAACCCTCGATACATGCTAGCCAAAGAGAACTCTCAAAGGCCTATTTAACCCCACCCAGCGGTGACTCTCACCTCCGCCAGGCCTCACACGCATTCTGAACCAGCACACCACACCCATCATAGTTCCCATTTTCAGTCACAAACATACAAAAAACAAATAAATGAACAAACACACACGCACCCCCAGGAATCCACAACATGAAAAAAAGAGGCAAGCTTAGCGTACATAAAATAAAACGCCATCATATTTTTAAAGCATGAAAGAAAATCAGTTATTTACGTTTTCATGAAGAACTGGTTTACTACGCCAAGTAAACTGCTAGTAAATTACCCGTAATTTACATAAAATAAGTAACGAGTAAATTACCTTGCCAAACATGTGCAGCACATGCAAAAACTTTTATTAGCGTGATCATATTTAAATATCACATTTTTTTAACTTCACAAATTTAAATTATAGGCTATGCCTCTACAAAATTCAATAATCGTGCGTTCCTCTCGGCTGTTTACGATTCTTCGAATTCTTTCTTCGCGGCGAATCAAACTTTTCTTAATTCTAAGAGGAGCTTCTCCGCGCATTTTTGTTTCTATTTCTCTTTGGACAGAAGCTTCTTCCTTTCGCAGTTCCTTTATTAACCGAAAACACGAAACGTGGGCACGCCCAGTCAGAAGGTCCCATCGTCGATGCCACGCTTCAACTTTGTTCTGAGTGCGTGGGATCACTCCTGAATTCACTGATCACAGAGTTGGTGGGAAGAGTGGCTCGTTTCGTCGTTCTTCACCGCTACGTGTTGTACGACGAACTTTTCCCAAGACATAGCAGTCTTCAAACCATTTGACTAAGTCTTCCACTTCGTCATCAAACAATAGTTTTATCTCGTTAAAGGCATTAGCAATATCTTCAGGAGGAAGAAAAGCAAGCGCCGGAAGATATCGAACTATCAAGCTGAACTCTTCATCACTACAATATCTCGATTGCAGGCCAGGAGTAGCCTGAACTTTGCGCCAAATGTTTTGTCCAAGATGAAAGAAGCATCCGTGGTGTCTAGCACCTGGAAAGGCGGCCCTTACAGCATTGATGACTGACATCTCAAAATCAGTGATCACCCACTGTGGATCTAAAATAATATCTTTCTGAGTGGCAAATGTCTTTAGCTCTTGAAAGAATGAGAAGTTACTGGCTTGCGATTTGCTAGTCATCAGAGCGTAAACTAACAGCACAACTCTACAGTTGTTCATAGGATCCATGGGACCGTGAATTGAATACAGCTGTTTAAAAATATTGGGCACTGGTTTAAAAGTCCCATCCATCACCCAAAATGCAGCTTCACTCAACATTTTGAGATTAGCTTCTGTTGAAAAAATTAAAAAATTTTCATTGCTCTCATAGAAGTCTTTTAATAGGAATAATTCCACGTCCTCTGTGTATTTTAAGAACTCAGGTATATTTAGTATTTCCACAGTTGCAGGTTCAGGTGGCATTTCAACCCTCCTAGTTCTTTTTATCAATTTTCTCTGTGCTTCTTTCGACGGCATGCTCTGATGAGCCACAAGAGACATTTCGGAGGCTACATCCTGTATAATTCGCAGGGGTAAATCGTTGTTGGTTCTGGCCTTCTCTTTGATGTCCGCAATCTTTTGGGCTACTTTAGATCGAGCACTTTCAGGAGCATGGTTATGCTCGGATGCACTTATAAGATAATGTTCTTCACCTGCAAGTGATGTAATTTCTCTACTTCTGCAGCCATCACTCTTCTGATCGCATATCCAGTAAAATATATTACACCGTTGTCTTTTTTTAAGGAAAAGAAATCCATTTAAACTCAGTTTTTTCCCTCCTTTTTGCGAATCAACAAATGTACATAGTTCTGACATGGTTATGCTTGGAACTTCAAGTGGAATCAAGTATTTGTCATTTTCTTGTAGGACTTCCGTCCACAGTGAGTAGAGTTTAGGTCCCAGCCACCTACAGCGAGATCGCCTTTTGGGCAGGACACAGAAACGGAAGGAATGAGAGCAAGTCTAGCAACTTTGACAGAACAGTTTTGCAGTGAGATTAGAGTACAGTAGATGGCGCCATCGTACAAGTATGATATTGCACATAGAGGGTGAGAGAATTTCAGGGGGACATAGGAAAGGATACCCATTTAACCAGTGGGTGCAGCCTGGGGGCCGCCACTTAACGTGCTCGTCCGATGCACGGCGGATATTCAGCGATTGTTAGTAAATCACACAATCTCCGAAAGATCAGCTCAGGCTTGAACTTGGGGACCTTGCATCGATAGTCTGAATCACTAACCACTAAGCCATCCGCGGCTCTTGCTTGGAACTTCTTCAAAACCTCTGTTACTTATGGAACTGAGAAACAGACTGATTACAAAACGACTAGTGCTCTTAGATCACGTGATTTTTCCCCCGCTCCGAGGAGTGGGGTTCGGTCCAAGGTTAATGAATACAATAACCTGCCAGATAACCTGCTCCCTTCTCACCTTTCCATAGGAGTGTAAGTAGAGGAAGGTCATTAGATAGGAGGGAGGTATTAGCTTTCATTGTAAGATGATTTTTCGGCCGCAGGTTGTTGCTTATCTCTATCATACATCTCAACAAAGCGCATTGTGAGGCTGAGAGAAACTGGGTTTCTCCTGTGGTTAAAACTTGCAGTACCCCACACTGTCTGCTTATCTTTTCTATTACATCTCTGAGCTTTCATAAAGGTGGCGACAGACCAGGGCTATAGAAAAAGAAGGGCTGGGACATTTCTTTGTTTCAAGATTAGTATTCTAAGCTTCTGCAAAGAACGGTTCATGGGTGCTGTGACGTGATAGCGAGAACCAGAGACGTGCCAATCAGCCAAATTCCGAGGGTTGGCAAGAATCCCAAATCAAATTTTACGGTTAATAAATTAATAACAGAGACATGGCAAAAGCTAAAAAAACGTTTTATTGTAAAAAATGGAAATGCTACGTGGCACTTTTTTTTTTTTTGTAAAAATTTAATTCATTTTATAATTTGATAGAAAATGACTTAAAATCAGAGCAAAAAGATATAATTCAATAGAAAACGACTTAAAATCAGAGCAAAAGATTCATTCTTTTGTTCACTAACGGATACTACGGGCAAAGGACTAACATTTTATTTTCAAATTTTTTTTTAATTTTGAAGATTTCAGCTTTCATGATATGCGTGGCCAAGTTCAATACGAAGGAATAAATGAGGCCAGTATGAAGGAAAAACACAATGGACTTAAAAAACATAATTTTGGGACCAATACACTTAGGCAATTTATGTACCTTGAAAAGCATTAACATGTCTTGCCATATAAACGTTATGAACATGAGTACAGGGGATTAAGAATTGTTGAAACTGCCCAGGTCCCCGTGATTAAAAACACGAAAGTAAAAACATAACTTTTTCCCGCTGCTTCACGGAGCAGTGTAGCTGAGAAAAATCTGCAAAACCGAGATAATTTATATCTCAAACCAGCAGGGGTACACGGTATTTCCCGGGTAAATATTACTATTCGTGGAAACACCAAGCTCACCTGGTGAAAGTTAATAAATGAAAAAGGTATTTCTGTAATTTTCCAGTAAATTTATTTAGGTTATTGCTTTTTGATAAACTATACTTTTAGTTTATCAATTGGGAGCAAAAATGTAAAGATTTTTAGGATTGCCAACCCCTGAGCACGCAACGTTAAGTTGTCCGTGTGAAAAGCAGGGTTCTTCAAAATTAATGCCCGCCAATGCCAGTGACTGGCTGGCACAGTAATACTCCTGCAAAAAGGTGCCGGGATGGCTAAAATTGTGAAAAAAAAAATTGATTTACTTAATTTACTTTTACAAAACAAAATAGAAAGGAAAAGGAATGGAAATATTTACCCTCGAAAAGACATCTATAGAACAGCCGTGCATCTGGCGTGCGCTTCTGAGAATCCAGCGACACTGAAATGTAATATACCTGTGACACGTCGAGTGCATGCGACTTGACATTGGCATTGATCATCCTTTTGTTTACCGTTTTGAATTTTGAATATCTGGAACTCTCTATTTACATTACATTGTATTTCTGCCTGATGAAGCAGTCCGTTGGTGACGAAAACCAACGTTTATTAATTTATGTTTCTAATACACCATTAAATGGAAATTTCCCCACTTTATTGTTATCTACGGTCTCCAACTTAGACCGTAGATCGGATATTGGAGTACTGAATGGCGTTGAAGTTCTTAAAAGTACAAAATGGAACTTTTTACAAAAATTTTGTATGAGCCCCTTCACGTCGGGCCCGATCCCTTCCAAAACCCGTCTACGATCTAACTCAGAGTACCATGATATATTATACCAAATTTGGTGGTTCTAAATTAAAAACTGTAGATTTTGCGAAAATTTTGTATGGGGCCACCTTGACCCCGGGCCCCGATCCCTTCCAAAAAGGGTTTAGGTCTAACTTAGAGTACCATGAGGTAGTATAATCAAATTTGGTAGTTCTAAATTGAAAACTAGATTTTGCGAAAATTTTGTATGGGGACCCCTTGACTCCGGGCCCCGATTCCTTCCTCAAACTGTCTATGGGCTAACTTAGAGTACCATGAGGTAGTATACCAAATTTGGTGGTTCTAAATTAAAAACTGTAGATTTTGTGAAAAAAATTATGGGGACCCCTTGACCCTGGGCCCCAATCCCTTCCAAAAAGGGTTTAGGTCTAACTTACAGTACCATGAGGTAGTATATCAAATTTGGTAGTTCTAAATTGAAAACTGTAGATTTTGTGAAAATTTTGTATGGGGCCCCGGGCCCCGATTCCTTCCAAAAAGGGTTTACAGTCTAACTTAGAGTACCATGAGGTAGTATACCAGATTTGGTGGTTCTAAATTGAAAACTGTAGATTTTACGAAAATTTTGTAGGGGCCCCCTTGACCCCATGCCTGACCGCTTCCTCAAACCGTCAACGGTCTAACTTAGAGCACCATGGGATAGTATACCAAATTTGGTGGTTCTAAATTGAAAACTGTAGATTTTATGAAAATTTTGTATGGGGGCCCCTTGATCCCGGGCCCCGATCCCTTCCAAAAAGGGTTTACGGTCTAACTTAAGAGTACCATGAAGTAGTATACCAAATTTGGTGGTTCTTAATTGAAAACTGTAGATTTTACGAAAATGTTGTATGGGGCCCCTTGACCTCTGGCCTCGATCCCTTCCTCAAACTGACAATGGTCTAACTTAGAGTACCATGAGGTAGTATACCAAATTTGGTGGTTCTAAATTAAAAACTGTAGATTTTGTGAAAATTTTGTATGGGGCCCCCTTGACCCCCGGGCCCCAATCTCTTCCAAAAAGGGTTTATGGTCTAACTTACAGTACCATGAGGTAGTATAACAGATTTGGTGGTTCTAAATTGTAAACTGTAGATTTTACAAAAATTTTGTATGGGCCCCCTTGACCCCGAGGCCCGATCTCTTCCAAAAAAGGGTTTACGGTCCAACTTAGAGTACCATGAGATAGTATACCAAATTTGGTGGTTCCAAATTGAAAACTGTAGATTTGTATAGCGGACATACAAACAAACAATCAATTTTACATACACAGGTAAAAGTAAAATTTTTATACAGCTCCTTACTGCAGTTTTAACAAAGGAAATTTTGCATTGGTACTGCAGCGCCGACTATTGTCAAAGAAGTACGATACAAGGCTTGAAGTTTAAAAGTGGGCAAATTTTAGAAATTAAAATGTTAACAGTTTGTCGGTGTTTTGACCCAGACCCCTTAAGAGAGTCCCTCATGGCTGTGTATGAAAGTGTAATTGTCCCTACTCTGATGTATGGCAGTGAAACCTGGGTGCTACAGAAGAAAAATAGGAGTCGTTTGTGTGCTGGAGAAATGCGTTACTTATGGCGGGTTTGTGGCAAGACACGTTCTGATTGTGTGAGGAATGAAGATGTGTTGCAGTTGTGTAATGTGAAGCAAAATGTTGTTAGCAAGGTGGAGACTAATATGCTTCAGTGGTTTGGCTTGTTGAAAGAATGAATGATGAGATGCTTACTAAGAAAACCTTTTTAGCCAAAGTGGCAGGAAGGAAAGGTAGAGGAAGTCATGGGAGGATCAGATTCAGGAGTGTGTGCATGAGAAAAAGATTATGAGTATGAAGTATAGAAGATCTTGTGTACGGCGTGTGATGGATGTGAGTGAAGCCCGAGTTGTATGTCAAGATCACTGTAAATGGAGAAGTTTGATACACCAACAATAAGTAAAAATTATCTGTTAATTTGTATTTCATTGTGGAGCTAACCTCTGAATATCAGAGAACAGCTTAGTGATATGTATGTGAGCAACTCGGTGGCCTATATGCAGTCGCCTGTTACTAATTTAAGGCCATTGGTTCCAAGGAAGGGGCAGAGCTGGTGCCAAAAGGCAAATGTACTGGCCATGCCTTGCTGAAAACTATCATTAAAAGCCAATGCTTTGTACCACTCATAAACTGGGTTAGCAAAGAAGTGAACAAATCAGTAGTGCGCCAGTGACTGTGGGAACAAAATCCTGATTTTAAGAATGGACTTTATTTTTTTAATGCTATAAACACCGTAGAAATGTATTAAAGTAAGAGATGATTATGTGGAGCAGTAATTATGCAGCATCTATTAAATAAAAGGTAAATTTCTGTTTTTGTTTCATTGATTGAAAAAACTTTTACCATTCATTTTTTCAGACCACCTATGTATGTCTCTTCACTTAGCACTAAGTGAGTAACATGAAACTATGTTGCCAGCCTACCCATGTGGTGGCTTCTGACCATTTGTCTTAGAAGGGTCTGGGTGAGGCATCCATATTGTGTTTTGTCTTATGGCACTGGCTCTCTCCTTTTCCTGGAACCAGTGGCCCTAAATTAGGGACAAGCTACTGCTTATAGACTATCGAGTTGCTCAGGGTTGTCATTAAACCTCAATCAAAAAATGAAAAAAAAAATAGTTTTGGTCATAGGATAATTGGTCTATACAAATTTATTACAAGACAAAAGTTTTATTTTCAAGCCATTCCTTGAATAAATAAATGTATCGCGCTTTCCACGTTAAGCAACGCACAGCAACCAAAAAATAAATCCATCGCTCTTTCATGTTAAGCAACCAACAGCAACCAATTTTTCTGTTGCTGTGCGTTGCTTAACGTGGAAAGAGCGATGGATTTATTTATTCAACTGACGCCACATATTTAGAGGATTTTCACTTTGAATCTCTCCCTTGGATTTAATTGCTAGAATTTATATATAGCCAGTGCCGTTAATACCCACCAGATGGAGACGTCTCAGTAGCTGAACCCATCTTATGGATTTATGATGTCAGATGCTGACTGAAAAAGAAAAACACACATAGTGCCGTGAATTGTTGGCCGCTGTGGTGTAAGGCTAACGCGCTCGGCTAGATATCAAGAGATTTGGGGTTTAATTCCCCGACGGCGGCTGAATAACAATTTTTCAGTTGCTGTGCGTTGCTTAACGAGGAAAGAGCGATGGATTTATTTATTCAACTGACGCCACATATTTAGAGGATTTTCACAAGCCATTTCTTGTTTGAACAATCAGTTCCATCAAATTCTGCCCCTTGCCCCACCAAAGAGGGAAGATCATGCTGTCACAACCCTCATTAAAATTTTCCATCAACCTCTCAACCCACCACTCTTATTGCTAGTCTTTGAGAACTGAGTGGCAGTTTGATCTTTTGAAACTCACAGACCATCAGTCAAGTGGTGTATGGCGCAGGCTTCTGATTTCGATGTGGATATTGTGTTTCCAGTATTGCTTCTCTTCCTTTCCTGGAACCAATGGCTCTAAATTGGGGATGGGTGCAGGTGTGATGTTACAAAGCCCACCCAACTTTTCCTTGACCCCCCCCCCCCCCAAAGCAACGTTTAATTAGCTAGACTGTGTCAAGTGCAATCATCTATTGTTTTAGGGAACTTGGATGAACATACATATTTTTTTTTTTTTTACATTCACAGAACTTTTGGTATATAAAATGTTTTTTTTTTTTGTTAAATTTAGTGTGTGTACTTCTGTGAAAGTCCTCCGAGCAAATGTCTAAGAGAATAGTAGAAAGACACCATTTTTGTAATTATAGTTTAAAAAGGTGAAAGATAGATAGATAGTCCTTGTCATGTTACAAACTAAAATTCATAAATAGGCTTATGCCCCAGCAGATATTAAAAAAAGATAAACAAACAAAATGATGTAAGTTAGCTAAAATTGTGAAGAAATAGTAACTTCTTAAAGGCCATGGAGATTCAAATCCATGATTCTCAGTACTACATACACTAAATAAATACTACATACAGTATGTACCAACTGGAAAAACTTTTTTTTTATTGGGGATGACATCATCAATGTTGGGTAAAATGTACGTGAACAAACATTTATGCCAAAATTTATTCCAAGCTCTTCAAAATTTTTACCCCCTCCTAATAGCTCCCAGTTCTGAGGTGCTAACGTCACCACTAAACGGGTGACTCTTAGATGCTCATAGGGAATCATTAAGAAAATTGTCCACTGTTCTGCAGATGATTTCTACATATTATCATGGAACATCTTGCATATGCTATTTTGTTTTTTGTATAAAGCAAAGGAGTCAGTGTGAATTCACTGAGACTTCCAAGAAAGTCTACATGCTGATTTTTCATCTCAGAGTTATGCAGAAGTGTGTGCACCTCTTACCTGTTCTGCTGACAGTTTTTGAAATGTTAAATACTCACTAGATACTTAATTTTTGAGTAACATCTTTTATGTACTAGAATCAGTGAGCATAGTTAATTATTTTTTAACAAAGATAATTTAAAGTCAGTTGTTATGAAAGTCTCAGCATTGTAGACAATGTAGAAAAATGGTGAAATATCTGTAAAAGTGAACATACAGCTGAATGTTGATAATATCCACTCCGGTAGCTGAGTAGTCTGATGTGAGAACTTTGACCAATCATTTGAGTTGTCCCAGAGTTTGAGCCCCGGACATTGCATAGGTGGTGTGTGTCTGCCCTGTGGCACTGCTTTTGCTGGTGGCTCCTCTTGTAGCATTAGATGCTCACTGGGTTATCACACATCCCCTCCAAAAAAAAAAAAAAAAAAGAAAGAAAGAACATGCCAGTGATAGATCCAAAACAGACATTTGCAGCTGGTTCAGTATTCTAGATTCAAATTTGTCTCTGTAATTTTGAAAAATCATGAGAAATTATGGGTTGCAGAAGAGCAAGTTTAAGCAAAATAGAAGTGTATATGGATGGAAAATTATGAGAATTTTGGCACAGTGCAAACCATCTAATTTAAGCAAGTAAGAACCTAGAATTTTGCAGTATTAATGTTTTGATGGCAAATGTAGGCACTCAGACTTGACAGCAGGGAACTGAGTTGAGCTTTGATTTTGGGTGTCTGGATTTGATCCCTGTGAAGGAGTAGGATAATTTTAAAGGGTTTTGGTGAATCAAGAGTGATTGGATAACTTCTAAGGTGCATTAATTAATTACTTGCAGACTTTGTAGGTAATGAGATTTTTAATGGTGGTGAAACTGAAGTTTTTCTTGCATTTTTCGGGAAAGATCATTGGCTTCTAAGAATGTTAATCCTGGGCGATTGGAGATTTTCATGGTGAAGAATTTTGTAATGTTTAATGGGTTGAGTAGGGTAGTTTTTCCACAGTATGGTGTCAGAGTGGAAAGTTTGTAATGTGGCCAGTGGCATTTTAAAAGGTCTTTGGCTTTGTTGCAAGAAATTACTCTGGGCCTCCTACAGAAAATCCATAAACTTGAATTAATTGAAATCTTATGAATACTATTGATATTGAAAACAAATGCAAGGAGTAGTTTATGAAGTAAATTGTAGTTGTGGACTATCTTACATAGGTGAAACAGGTCGCAGACTAGAAACTCGTATAGCTGAGCATAAAGCAGCTATAAAAAATTGCTCCAACAAGACTGGATTAGATAGGCATGTTAGAGAAACTGGGCACAGCATGGATTGGAATTCCCTTAAAGTAATCAGTTTCCAAAGCAATTTCCAAAAAGAAAACTGAAAGAAGGAATAGAGATTGAGAAAAATCAAAATTCCATCATCAATGACTGCAAAGGATTTTCCCTGCCTAACATCTGGCAGGATTTGTTGAAAAATAACCTAAACCGTCAAGGTTAACCGTAACCGTCAAGGTAAACCGTAACCATGATAGTGACAAGCAAAAAGTGACAACAACAAGAGAGCCTGAAGAAGGAGAAGAGTTTTCTCCGAAAATTTGCTATAAAGGAAAAAAATTTTCCTAGTAAATTCCCATAAGTTGCTTTAGATTATTAAGATTTTATACTTTTCTGGGAGTTCCCAAAATGTTAAAAGTTTTATTAGAACTCCCAGAAGTAAGTCCATAAACAAAATGATTGTAATAGTTTTATATCCAATCGGAAAACCTGTAAAACACTAAGGTTTACCATACCCACAATAAAGTAAGCTCATATTAAAATATCTGATCTAGATGATTACACGGTGAAAATATTTTTTGCACCCCTTCCCCCACTCCTTATCTTCAGAAAACTAATGGTAACCATTGTTGTTACCTGCAGGTACAGCTTTTATTGGGGGTTTCACAACCACCAGGAGCAACTTTGTGGGCTACAAGGAATCGCCTGTCCCTAATTTAGGGCCACTGGTTCCAGGGAAGGGTGAGAGCCAGCACTGTAAGACAAGTACACCACTCATCCAGGACTTGAACCCAGGCCCACTCGGATGTACGGTCAGAATCCAGTGCTTAGACCATTGGGTTAGCAGTAATGGAAAATGAGTTCATTGAAATACTTAGTAGACATGATAGAAAAACATATTCGTTGCTATCCTTAGTAAGACATAATGCAGAACAAACTGATTTATCAAAATTTGCATCCATATGAATGAGCATGCTAACAAAGAGCCAAAGGTTTGATTTTGTAACACTGACAAAACATATTTTGCTTGTTTAAGCATAAAATCATTACTGTGATGTACATCCGCTACTCACTTTATATGGTCTTGGCATATCTTTCTTGGTCCATCGCATCACAATGAGCGCTAGGAATGTTGCAGCATAGAAAAGCCAAGCTGTGAAGCTGAAGAAATCAATGAGGCTTCCAATGTTACCGGGAATGATCATACAAATCGATAAAAATGCCTGTAATGAAATTTTAAAATACACAGCATGTAGCACCTTGAAAGACTCGTTAAATTTTAAAATGTTAAATTGAAATTTAATTAAAATCTCATTAAATTCAAGTTTTTCTGCAAACTACTCTTATTTACAGGTAATTTTCTGTTATAGGGATATGGAAAGAATTAGAACAGAATTTCTGTGGTCAAACAGAATCGTGGAAAGGTTCCCTGAAAATTCAGGTTTTTCCGATAACTCCTGAAAATAATAATTTTCCAGTATTAAACTGAGAAAAATAAATGGGTATTTCTGTCAATTCACAAGTGAAAAATCTGTGAAATTAACGTTTTGTCATTTTGTAAAAAAGGTTGAATTGGGAATATGCTTTGTATATTGGCAAAAGGGATCATGGAAAATGGCTCATGAATTTTAGGAATTTTTTTACAGTGCAGGTATGATATTCTCCATTAGCAGACAAACAAACTTTGAAGAGCAGTACTTATTTTGTGATAAAAATGTTGGAATGAACTGCGAAAATGAGAAAAATGGCGTTATATCTGTGCATGTATTTTATTACCCATGCAGAAATGATGTACTTGAAAAGTTTATACTTACATTAAAAATCAGTGCTGGGGATGGTGTAAGTCTATGGATATGCAGGTATGAAAGAATATCCACCAGGTGGCCTTCCCGTGCAGCAACATAACACAACCTGTAAATAATTATATGTGATGTAATTTTACTAGTATATGAGCAGAATCTACTAAATGACACTAAAGTACATAACCAGGTCCATTACTATTAGCCTTATGGATCCTGCAGCACAGGAAAGTCTAAAATTTTAGCAACCCTGACTTAAGATGTTGAGACATGATTGTCAGGATTTTCACTGCAATGCTGAGGTGGTCTCCATTTTGACTTTCTTTTTTTCTCTCTTTTGCCTGTTGTTTATTCTTTAAGCCTGGTGCTGCTAAAAGATCACAAGTTATTTGGAATACTCGAAAACATATCTCTCAATTTTTGTAACCAAAACACACATTTGCTTTTCTTGGCAAAACTTTGATGGGATTAGTTGTTCATTTTGTATAAATTTGAAGGAGAAAGCTGTTTAATGAAACAGTTGAGATTTTTGCTCACTGCTCTCTTTGAAACTATCATTTATCTGTTGGCTTTGCGTGCGAATACATCATAAGAACTGCTTTAAGTCAAATTCAGTTGTTCCCCACTGGTTTGTCTTTGCTGATGCTGGCTGCAACTAGTAGAAAGATAGCATAATGCATGTGTGTGCTTACTAATACATTTTAGTACACCATGAGAGTGCTATTGGAGTGATCATTATAGTTTTGCTATGAATGATACGAAACATCTGGAAAATAAGATTGGGGAAGTTCAAAGAGTGATTCTTTTGTATTAAGTTGAGATCCCAAAACTCAACTTAATACAGCAGGAGAGCTGAAGACAGATCCCATCATAGAAGGATCAAGTGGTTTTCCCATTCTGTCAGTCTACTTTTGGAAAATTGTTCATGCATTGTGAGGATAAATTATGTTGACCACCCTAGGAAACACTGTTAATTTCACAAGTGCTTGAACTCAAGTTGCTATATCTTTAATGTTTAACATATGGATAAAGGACAGCTTTGTTTAACTTCTTTAGTCATTGGTGAAGGTTGTATTGATTTTATCAATCTTTGTTCCATCAAATAAATTGTTAGGTTGTTTAATGTACTGCAGTTCTACTCATAAAAAATCAAAAGGTTTTTTCAAAAAAGGAAGCTTGAAAACAGAAAAAACAAAACAAAAAAAAAACATAACAATCGGCACATTTTTTTAGTCAACTGAAGTTGTATCCTGTAGTGATCTGAGTTTGCTGCAACCCTCGTAGTCTGGATTAGCATTGAAAAACAAAGAACGATGCAGATAATGAAAGATATATTTCATGTGAATTTATTGTTTCTTCCACCACAACATTATTTAGTAGCCAAGAGAAGAATGAGATAGAATAATCTGTTCGAGCATTTGATTCACTTGTTATTACCGACGATGGTCCAGCTAGGAAAACATTTTCTTGTGGATTTAAAAGCAAAGTGATCGTTTTCTGTGAAGTATTACTCATTCACTACAAAAACTGGTCATCGTGGTAAACAGAAAGTGGCATGTTGTTTTCTAGGATTAGGTGTTGTGTATTGTGAACCTTCATATTTGTTTGCCAATGGAAGTCATTTAAATGAAATCACTATGTTTAATACAAAAGGAATCGGCAACTGGATATGATTGTTCAAAAATGAGAGAGAAAGTGTGTGTGTGTGTGTATTTCACGAGGATTTATTGTTTCTTCTTACACACACACACACACACACACACACACACACACACACACACACACACACACACACACACACACACACACACATTCTGTATGTATGGCATATATACACCGAGGTGACAAAAAAACTGGGAAGGGCACTACAATTTCCATTACAAGCCACTGCAACCATGCGGTATAAATGGTATTGTCCGCAAACAACATATACGCTCACGGACAATGAAATTTGTGCACTATGAAGGAAGCATCGAATTGAACTGAAATTTTATGGATGTAATAATACAGATGAATGATGCACATGATGGCAAAAACAGAGCTGCAGGACAATTACAGAGGGATCTGTGGCACACAGTCCGGTCATCTTCAATAGGGTGTCGCAGCAGGTGCTGCAATACAGGCTACAGTACGGTCTGGCATGGAGGCGAACAGATGCCTGATGTTGTCCTGCAGCAGACTGGCCCACACGTGTTGGACAGTGTGCTCCAAATCCTGGATAGTACAGCACGGCAGCAGCTGGTGTTTCTACTGGTCCCACACATGCTTGATAGGGGACATGCCCGGGGAGCGGGCAGGCCATGGAAGTGTCTGGACATGACGTAGGTAGTCCTGGGCAACCCAAGCCATGTGCAGGTGGGCATTATCCTGCTGGTACAGTGCACCTGGTATCCCGGCCAGAAATGGGAGCACATGGGGCTGTAGGATCTCATCCACATACCGCTGGCCCGTCAATGGTCCACGTATCCCTACTAGAGCTGATCGGCTATCGTAGGCAATGGCTCCCCAGACCATAATGCCTACGGGGGGGGATGTGTTGCTCGATAGTGAGGTTGGGATTGTGCCATTGACTCGGGAAACTCCACACCCGGACACGATCATCTGTCCCCAAAACGAAGCGGCACTCATCGCTAAACACCACATGTTGCCAGTCTGTAGCGTTCCACATTGCTCTGACTTGGCACCACTGTACACGTAGCAGGCGAAGTTCTGGTGTTAATGGCTGCACACGTAAAAGGCACTGGGATCGCAGATTTGCTTCCACGAGATGTCGGGAAATGGTTCGTGGGCACACAGAAGCCACTACATCTATCTGTATAGTGGACTGGGTCCCCGTGGGATCCATTTGTGCCTGGCGCATGATCCGTCGATCCTCTTTGCTGGAAGTCCGTCTGGAGCCACTCTGCCGTGTGGCAGTGCCATCATGTGTCCACTGTCCCAACACTGATGGTTTGGTCAGAACGATCCATGTGGCGGGCTATATGATGCGCCGACCACCCTGCGGTTTTCAGCCTGATGATTGGGCCTCTCTCAAAGTCCGTAAGTTGCGTAAATCAATGTTGTGCTTTTGCTGGTGCTTTTTGCTTTCATGGGGCATCAACTACACGTCTGTTAATAAGGCTGCCGGTTTGTGTTTGCAGCGCCACCACAGGGTGTGCGGTCATTTGCACTCGCACCAAACATAGATCATTTGCATACCAGCAAGCACTCTAGCTATTTGCAAAGTTTTGCGGTTGTAGAGCACTCTAGCTATTTGCAAAGTTTTGCAGTTGTAGCACACTCTAACTATTCGCAAAGTTTCGTGGTTGCAGCATGTTTTCTTCTAGGTGCACAAATTTCATTGTCCATGAGTTTATGTAGATGCCAATATCTCCCCAAAGTCAAGTAGTAGCTTATCAGGATTTAAGCGATTACGGATGTTTTATGATAGTTGGTGCCCAGGAGATGTGTCACTCTATCTCAGAAATTACCACGAAATTTGGATTTACCCAGTCAACAATTTTAAAGGTGTACCTGGATTACACCAACTCAGGGAAAACATGCAGAGTACAAGGCCAGTGTGACCGCAAAAAATCCCTGGACAACTGCGGACAGCAATATCTGGCACTCATCATAATATCTTCCCAGCGTGCAACATTGCTGCAAATCACAGCGCAATTCAATGCTGGGGCCAGTAGTAGTATCAGTGTTCGGACAGTGCAATGTTCCCTGTGTTCTGTCAGATTCCGGAAGCAACAACCCACCTGGGTGCCATTGCTGACATTACGACACAAGGCTGTGCGCCTCACCTGAGCTTGGGAACACCATCAATTAGACACAAGATTACTGGAAACATGTAGCCTGTCCGACAAATTCGGGCAGAAGGCCAGGTGTGGCGACAACCCTATGAGGCAGTGGATTGGGCATTCCTACAAGGGACAGTGCAGGCCAGCAGTGGCTCTGTGATGGTGTGGGATGTTTTCAGCTGGTGCGCATTAGGACCCCTCATATATCTGCAGACCACTCTGACCGGTGGAGGCTACATAACTGTCCTTGGGGATCATTTGCACCCATTCATGTCATTCAACCACTCCAACCTCTTTCAACACGACAATAAGCCACTGCACATGTCCACAGTCACCCAATTATGGCTGGAGGAACATTTTACAGAGTTTGTCATTCTGACTTGGCCTCTTCGTTCACCAAATATAAACACCGAACAAATTTGAAATGCTGTTCAATGTGCCATCTATGCCAGGAATCCTCCACAAGCTAATATTACAGAATTGTGGGATGCTATTCAGGAAGCATGGTGCTCACTGTCTCCACAGTACTACAGAGATTGTGGAGTCCATGCCTTGGTGCATTGCTGCTGTTATCCGATCATTAGGGGGACCAACGTGTAATTAGAGAGGTATCCCAGTTTTTTGGGGTTTTTTTGCCACTTCAGTGTATATGCTATATATATATATATATCATCATCATCATCATCATCATTGTCAACCATTATCAATCCACTGCTGGACGAAGGTCTCCCCAAGTTTCCTCCACAATGGTCTGTCTTGTGCCAGATATATCTCATCAACCATTATCATTCATTCTGCTGCTGGATATGAAGGTCTGCCCAAATTTCTTCAATTTTGTCTTGAGACAGTTTTTTCAATGTCACTTCAGCATGCTTTCGAATTTCATCCACTCATCTCCCATGCGTTCTTCTTCTGGGTCTTTCCCTGTCCCTTGGAATCAAGTCTAGTATTTTAGTTGTCCACTGGTGGACAGTTCTAGCAATATGGCATGCCCATTTCCATTTCAGGGATTTTACCTTGATCATGATGTCATCAACTCTTGTCATTTTCCTTATCCACAAGTTCCTCTTCTTATCTTTCCTGGTTACACCAAGCATGCATCTCTCCATGCTACTTTCAGTTGTCTGTGTATGTCTTTTTCAGTTAAGGTCCATGTCTTTTCTCCATATGTAAGCAAAGGAAGAATGCATTGATTATATACTTTTCTTTTAAGACATAATGGCATATCGCCCTTAAAAATTATACTGTTTCTTCCAAAAGCTCTGCAACCAAGTTTTATACGATGATTAATTTCTTCATCAATGTAACCCGTGCTTGATATCGGCTGCCCAAGGTAAATGTAGGTATCGGTTATCTCCAGCTTTCCCCCATCAATTGATAAATCTTCATTTCTTGTAAAAGCATTGTACTTTCTTCATTTCTTGTAAAAGTTTTGTCTTCTGAAAGCTTATTTTTATGCCTCCAGGGTACTTGAGAAAATGACTGTCATCAGCAAAATGGAGGTGGGTTAAATTATCTCCATTAATATTTATCCCCTTGTCTTCCCAGTTCAGTGACTGAAAAACACTCTGCTCTGCAATGTGGCATGGGAGATATAGTGTCACTCTGTTTCACTTCCAATTTTTAGCACGTCTTTTGTAAAAAGATCGTGCTTATGTTATCGGTTTGTCCGTCCGTACCCAAGGTATCTCTGCAACTATTAGTCCGATTTGAAAAATTCTTTTTGCATTCGAAAGCTTGAAATATGCGAATGATGATCCTTCATTTCGTTTTTTTTTACGATGTACAATTTCGCCGCTAGAGGGCGTAAATGCAGATGATGTCGATTTCAAAAATACGTTTTATTCCACATATTTGCTTCTAAACATCCGATTGAAAAAAATCTTTTATCTTTCGATTCCATTTATGTCGAAGAGTATTTTGGATATAGTTTCTTTTTCAAATCATGCATAGATTTTCCGCTTAGGGCGTAAAATTAAATTGCATTTTTTCCAATAACTCTTCTTCTAAAACTCCGATTTGAAAATTTTTTTTCAGCGGATACATCTCCTGACGCACAATCTTTTGCATATAATTTCGAATTTTTGGTAAAGAATACTTTGGCCACCAGGGGGCGTTAGTGTTAATTTTCGCTTCTGATGTATTTGCCATAAAATCTGAGCTTCTAAAATATCGATTGAAAAAATTCTTTCGTGGACTGATGCCACTCACATCAATAAACCTTTTCGGGATATTTTCTTCCTAAAATATTTCACAGTTTCTCCGCCAGGGGGCGTAGATGTATATCTTATTTTTGTTAATATCTCGACTTCTAGGAGTCCAATTTGAAAAATTCCTTCTTTGTTGGATAGTGTTTTCCATGTCACATGTTTTTCATATAATTTCAAAATTTTTCACGTAATTCATAGACTTTCCGCTAGGAGCGTAAAGGTAAATTGCGTTTTCCTCTATATCTCTGCTTCTAAATCTCTGATCTGAAAAATTCTTTCTGCACCGGTACAGCTCCTGATGGGAAATCGTTTGCACATAATTTCTAATTTTTGTAAAAAAATGGTTTGGCCCCCAGGGGCGTAAACCTTAATTTCCGCTTCTGATGTATTTGCAGCAAAATATGAGCTTCTAAATTCTCAATTGAAAATAACATCGTTTGTAGACCGATACTACTCATGTCGACAAACCTTTTAGAAACATTTTCTTCTTAAAATAGTGCACGGTTTCTACGCCAGGGGGCGTAGATGTATATCTTATTTTTGTCAATATCTCGACTTCTAAGAGTCCGATTTAAAAAATTCCTTCTTTGTTGGATAGTATTTCTAGTGTGACATGTTTTTCCTATAAATTCAAAAAATTTTAAGTAATTCATAGACGATTTCCGCTAGGGGGCGTAAAGGTAAGTTGCGTTTTCCCCTATATCTCTGCTTCTAAATCTATGATCTGAGAAATTCTTTCTGCACCGGATACAGCTCCTGATGGTAAATCGTTTGTATGTAATTTCAAATTTTTGTAAAAAATTGTTTGGCCACCAGGTGGCATAAGTCTTAATTTCCGCTTTTGATGTATTTGCAGCAAAATATGAGCTTCTAAAATCTCGATTGAAAAAAAGTCTTTTGTGGACCGATACTACTCATGTCAGCAAATATTGTAGGAACATTTTCTTCTTGAAATAATGCATGGTTTCTAGGCCAGGGGCGTAGATGTATATCTTATTTTTGTCAATATCTCTACTTCTAAAAGTCCGATTTGAAAAATTCCTTCTTTGTTGGATAATGTTTCCAATGCGAAATGTTTTTCCTATAAATTCAAAATTTTCAAGTAAATCATAGACTTTCCGCTAGGGCGCACAATGGTAAATTGCGTTTTCTGCTCCTAAAACTCTGATTTGAAAAATTCTTCCTGTATCGCATACAAAACCTGACGGAAAATATTTTTCACGTAATTTCTAATGTTTGGTAAAGAATGGTTTGGCCACCAGGGGTCATAAGTGTTCATTTCTACTTCTGATGTATTTGTAGCAAAATCTGGGCTCCTGAAAACTCGACTAAAATTTTTTTCTTGGACCGATACCGCTCATATGGATAAACCTTTTGTGAATACTTTCTTCCTAAAATAATGCATGGTTTTCCCACCAAGGGACGTAAAGTCGCATCTTATTTTTGTCGATAACTCTGTTTCTAAGAGTTCGTAAGCTCACGATTCCGTTTACAGCAATATCCGAGGGATTAAAGACCCGATTGAAAAACTTCTTTCTTCCGTCAGATACTATTGTTTTCCATACCGGTTCCATTGACTTTGAATAACTTTGATAAATTTAATTTGCGTCAGAACGGATTCAAAAGACGTGCTTATTACACCCGAAAATTTGGTGTCATCTTTCTTGTTATATCTGCTGTGTCCTTGAACAATTGAATCTTTGCACTTCCCTTTTCATAGTTGTTAATAATATTAATATATGCATCTTCAATACTGCAGGATTTCAAAGATATTTTCACTGCTGATGGTTTCACAGAATCAAAAGCCTTTTCATTCTTTGAATAAAGCTCATGTTGAGAAATGGCTTCCTAGTTTAATTGAATTAATAATCTAAAGCATTTTTTATGGGAATTTTACTAGGAAATTTTTTACATTAATAGCAAATTTTCGGAGAAAACTCTTCTCCTTCTTCAGGCTGTCTTGTTGTTGTCACTTTTTACTTGTCACTATCACGGTTACGGTTTACCTTGACGGTTACGATTAACCTTGAGGGTTTAGGTTATTTTTCAACAAATCCTGCCAGATGTTAGGCAGGGAAAATAGGCATGTTAGAGAAACTGGGCACAGCATGGATTGGAATTCCCTTAAAGTAATCAGTTTCCAAAGCAATTTCCAAAAAAGAAAACTGAAAGAAGGAATAGAGATTGAGAAAAATCAAAATTCCATCATCAATGACTGCAAAGGATTTTCCCTGCCTAACATCTGGCAGGATTTGTTGAAAAATAACCTAAACCTTCAAGGTAAACCGTAACCGTGATAGTGACAAGTAAAAAGTGACAACAACAAGACAGCCTGAAGAAGGAGAAGAGTTTTCTCCAAAAATTTGCTATTAATGTAAAAAATTTCCTAGTAAAATTCCCATAAAAAATAGCCTTTTCATAATCAATAAAAGCCATATATAGTCAGAGTTCATATTCATTCTCTCTTTTAATAAATTCTCTCAGTACATGGATATGAGCTATAGTGCTGTAATCACTCTTGAATCTAGCTTGTTCTCTTGGTTGAGCCAAGTCCAGTGTTTCCTTCAAGTGATGTGATAATACCTTAGTGAAGATTTTATAAACTGATAGGAGGCTGATGGGTATGAAGTTCCAGGGACCATCAATGTCCCCTTTTATATGTAGCAGGATCATTTTAGCATTGTTCTAATCATTAGGAACCTCCCCTTCAGTGAGACATCTTGTGAAAACTTGAGTGTGTGCTAGTGTAGTTTCTATTTCTCCAATGGCTTCTTGTACAATGACCATTCTAATTCAAAAGTGTTTAATCAATGCTTATATATAGATGAAAGACATTCAAAAGTATTTAATCAGTTCTTACATATGGTGAAAGACATGGGCCTTATCTAAAAAAGTGCATACAGAGACTGCAAATAGCTGAAAGAGCATGGAGTGATTTGTGTTGGATGTAACCAGGAAAGATAGGAAGAGAAATGCGTGGATTAGGAAATGACCAGAGTTGATGACATCATGATCATAGGGACTTAAGTGTCAATAATCAGGACATATTACTAGAAGAACTGACCACCATTGGACAACTGAAATACTAGATTGGATATCAAAGGTCAGGAAAAGATCCAAAAAAAGATCACATGGGAGATAGGTGGATGAGTTGAAAGTGACTGGCTCAAGACAGAATGTTGTGGAGGAGACTTAGGAGAACCTTCATCCAGCTGTGGATTGATAATGGTTTTTGATGATTGTATGTATATACATACATACATACATACATACATACATACATACATACATACATACATACATACATATGCATAGAGAAAGGTGTGGATGTAGGCTTGTACAATGTCTTGCTAAGGGAACCCAGAATTGAGCCCTGACCTAGCTGTACAAGAATTCAGAAGTCTGCATGACAGACCTTCACACTATATCATGACATACCTTCAAAAAGCAGTCTGAGGAGGGAAAAACCACAAACCGCTGACAAAGTGTGTGGGGATCATAGCTGATTGATGCTAAATGTTTTTGAAGGCTATCCCGTGTTGTACGAGCCAACAGAAGGGATACTGTGGTGCAATTCACTGGTAATTTGAATGCTGATGATGAGAGTAATGTGTCACAACACACAGTACATTGAACCCTGCTGAAAATGGGACTGCATAACCTCAGATCACTCCTAGTGCCCATGCTAATCTTTGATTCACTGTTGAAAGCACCTATAGTGGGCACTCAAGCATCAAAGCTGGGCCTTGAATGATTGGAAAAAGGTTATCTGGTCCAATGATTCTTATTTCCTGTTGCACCATGTGGATGGCCAGGTACATGTGCGTTGTTTACATGGCAAAGTTTTTGCACCTTGGGACAAAAACATGCCAGAAGAAGGGTGATGATTTGGATGATATTCTGCTGGGAAACCTTAGGTCCAGTCATTCATGTGCAGGAAACTAAGATGTCTACCACATACCTAAACATCATCCTTCATGGAAATTGTATTCCACTCTAGTAGTCTATTCTTTCAGCAAGATAATGCACCATGCTACAGTGCACGGATTGTTTGAGAATAGTTTGTGGAACATGAGGTAGACATCCAGGTATTGCCCTGGCCTCAATTCCCCAAACATCAATCCAATTAAGCATTTGTGGTTTGTGTTGGAACAGCAAATCCGATCTGCAGTGGCTCAACCACATAGCTTACGAGAGTTAAAAGAATCTGCTGGTAACATGTTGGTACCAGGTACCACAAGACACCTTCAGAAATCATGCAGTATCAATGCCTTGCTGGGTAAGAGCTGTTTTAGTGACACACGGAAGACTGATATCATACGAGGCAGGTGGTCATAATGTTTTGGCTCATCAGTGTATGGACGAAAGGAAATACAATTGAATCAGTGATTTAAGAAAAATGGAAGACAATTATTTGTAGGATTATATATTTTATAATCGTACTCATATAAAATGATTTAGCCTGTAGAGGTACCCAAGAGTCATATTATAAGAAAATTACCCATGGTCTAGGAGCGAGAACTTTTTAATAATTACATGATATCTCAGAAAATAGTATACATTTCAGTTGCTTATTCGGTCACCGCTGGGGAATTGAACGCCGGATCTCTCGATATCTAGCTTAGGGCATTAGCCTTACACTGCGGTGGCCAACAATTCACGGCGCTATGTATGTTTTTCTGTCAGCTTCTGACATCATAAATCCGTGTGATGGGTTCAGCTACTGAGATGTCTCCATCTGGTGGGAATTAACGGCACTGGCTATATATTAATTATAGCAGTTAAATCTAAAGGGCGAGATCCAAAGTGAAAATCCTTCAAATACGTGGCGTCAGTGAATAAACAAATACATCGCTCTTTCCACGTTTTAGCAACACACGGCAACTGAAAAATTGTTATTCGGTCACCGTCGGGTAATTGAATCCCGGATCTCTCGATATCCAGCTGAGCGCGTTAGTCTTGCACCACAGTGGCCAAACAATCCATGGCGCTATGTGTGTTTTTCTGTCAGCTTCTGACATCATAAATCCGTAAGATGGGCTCAGCTACTGAGACGCCTCCATCTGGTGGGCATCAATGACACTGGCTATATATAACAGTTAAAGATCCAAAGTGAAAATCCCCCAAATACGTGGAGTCAGTGAATAAGCAAATACATCGCTCTATCCACGTTTTAGCAACACAATTTTTCGGTAAAATTTTTTTTTTCGGTTGCTGTGTGTTGCTAAAATGGGGAAACAGTGATGTATTTGTTTATTCAGTTGCTTGTAGAAAATGCAGAAAAGAAAGTGAAATATCTCAGTCCAAAGATACAAAATAAGATTATTAGAAGAAGTTGTTTTAAGTGATATTAAAAAGAGTTGTTTGATTCAATCATCATGGGCACACCCAAGTACATCAAAAAAAAAAAAAAGGAAAAAGGAACATCTTAGTAAAGTTATGTGCCAAAATTAGAAAACTGGAAATAAGGCACCAATATCTACAGATGTACATGAATCGTTCCATCTTTAGAGAAACGGAAGACTAAACAATCCATAAGATTGGTTTCTAGAATTATAAAAATGATTAAAAATTTTGTCTATAAATGTCGCATAGAGAGATGTATGATGTGGATGCCAGCAAGAGTGGAGTGTACTATAGAGTATGGGACTGGATCCTATGGTAGGAATCGTACATTGTGCCTCCCATTATTTAAATTTGGTACGAAACGACAGGCAGAAATTTCTAGGTTTCATGATGTAATGCATAATTGTGCATTTTTTTTTATTGAAATAACGTTGTAAGAAGGGAAACATGTTGAGCATAATCAAAAGTGAAGATATTGAAATCATTATGTCCTACAAAATGGTCTGCATGCTGTGATTCGATTTTTAGAATCTGATATAGTTATCTGTCTGCATTAAAAGTTATTTTTAGTGGTGTCAGGGGTGGATCCAGAAGCTTACCCCTTGTGGAGGGCAGTTGCTGTGGCCTAAAAAAAAAAAAAAAAAAAAACAAAAAAAAACAAACTAGGTTGATACTAAGGCTATGGAAGAGTTTCTCTCACACACACAATCGAGGAGAGCTGTTCCTCCCTGGCATTGCCTGGTTTTTCAAAAACCTTTTCCATCAAGTAAATTGTTCTAAATTTGTAAATCACGAAGTGGGAAAAACAACTGGAAAATAAGCACAATTTTCATGGTGTTCAATTGCCTGTTTTTGTAAGCTGTGCATTTTAAATATCAAGTCTGGATAGAATCTTTCAAAAAAAAAATATATATATATATATATAAGCCCTTCTATTCAGATGGCTTAATTTAATAAAAAAAACTCCATCTTGAATCATGCCTAGCTCTTTTAAAATATTTGCTTATTCTTTCTAATATTTGCATGATTCACACTTCTTTTGAAAAGAACTTCTGTTTACTTCATATTCATCTAGTCATTCCTATTGGTAATTTTTTTCTCAGAAGTTTGTGGAAATATTACATTAAACAAAATACACCCATTGCTTTTCATGATCAGTCAAAATCTCTTTTCCCTTCTGCTTTGAGCTTCCCTGTTTCTGAAACTAGCTTTTTTTCCTTTCTGCTCTCTCTCTCTCTGAAGCTGGAACAGAAAATTTAATCTCTAAACTCGAAGCAAATTTTAGTTGTCATAAAAACTTTTACAAAACTCTGTGCATTTATCGCTATAATTTTGCAAAAATAGATACATTAATTATTTACGATCTTGCTTTGTCATTTAAAGAGAAATCTACTTTGAGGGAAGTATTCACCCCAGCCACCCATGCTGTATTCACTACTGGGTGATGTGTTTGTCTCACAGCACTGGCTGTGTCCGTTCTCTGTAACCAGTGGCCCAGAAAAATTAAGGAAAAGGCAACTACTTATAGTCCAATGAGTAGTTCTTGGTGGTAATTAAACCCTAAAACAAAACAAAAAAAAAACTGCGATAAGTCAAACTAGAGGCCATTTAGGGAATGAAAGCGGTTGCTCAAAGATTGAATTATATAAGACGTAAAATTTGATTAACAATTTTCAACAAGGATATTATGGAAATGGCAATCCAACTAATAGCATTTATTTCATTCATTTGAAAGAAATATTTTCTAGTAAATGTATTTATTTAAATTATTATTGATTGAAAAATTCAAATGTTTACGTACCACTGATTCAAAAATCAAAATTCTATGTAGCAAAATGATAATTAACACAGCAATCAGACATCACCAAATTTACTGTAATTACTGTTTCACACGTGAATTAAATCACATCAGAAAACTTGAAAATTTCATCGCCGTGGAGCGGGAATGAAATTTTTCACACACAATCTAGGACAGCTGTTTTGAAATTTTCAAGTTTTCTGATGTGATTTAATTCACGTGTGAAACGTTAATTACAGTCAATTTGGTGATGTCTGATTGCTGTGTTAATTATCATGACGTATTTACCACGCATTATGAGAAGAATATATCTTTAACTCTGAATACTATGTAGCAAATATTTGCAAATTCATTAGTTATTGAAAATTTCCTTTATACTTGAAGATGTCTGCACAAATGTGCTGTAGTTTCATTGTTTCCATATAGCAACTCCTTCAGAAAACATGAAAATTACATTGCCCTGAAGTGGAGTAATTCTTTGTGAAAAATTATTTCTTCTGAGAGATTCATTTCCCACTTATATGTATGATGTTCTCTGAAGCACAGGAACTTGTAACCTACATCCAAACCCTGGATGTGAGAATAGGTCATATTGACACTACGAGGAAGCACAAGATAGGTTCGACTAGCGCAAATCGGTTTCCAGATTTCTAATCTACATTTGCTTTGCTTCAGTTGCTTGGAACTTCCTTGTCCTGGGTTATGTAATGGATGGCATGCTCGAACAGAAATCGGCAGATGCGCGTTTGTTTCCTGTTCCAGAACAAGGTAATTTTCAACTTTTCTGAAGGAGTTGCTACATGGAAATAGTGAAAATATGACACATTTGTATTGCCTTCCATGTATTTGTGAAGAGCTATTTCTTCTGAGAGATTAGTTTCCCACTTACATATATAATGCACAGCATTCATGCAGTTTATACAATGGCAAAGAGATCTTGTGAAATGAAATTGATTAAAAATTATTGGCAAAATCCTGTGGCTCAAATTAGATTATCAGATTTGTCAATACTGAGTATTGAACGTGAAATAATGAAAAATATAAATATTGATGAAGTTATTTATTTTTCCCACTTGAAGAATATTCTCTTTGCTTGCATAAATTCAAAATTGTCTGCAACTTTTGTTGTCAAAAGTGAAGAGGCAAATAGTAATAAATTTTATTAGTGCAGAACTGATACCTGAGATGATATATGACTAACAGTATCCTTGAATATCACATGGCATGTATGGTGAGTGCTTGTGAATAACAGATGCTAATAGGAGCTAAAATTAAAAAACCTAATTAATATTTAGGTCATATTGCGCCAAATGGTAGTGTTAAATGTATATGAGTGCATAAGGATGGAGAAAAAGAACATTGTGGAGATGCCCATTAGAAATTTGCAAGGGTTTCCTGTTAAAAATCTGCAACTGACTCCAAAATTACTCCATTATGGCACTGTACATATTAATTTTGGATCAATGTGATTAAGACATGTTTGCAGGAGTGTTATGAATATGTTAGTTTTATACTATGTTTGATTAAAATCCATTTGTGGTGCTGCAAGAGTTTTTGTTTCATTTTATTTGGAGGTTTAACGACTGCTGTTAGTTACTCAATGGGCTGCAAGCCGTTGCCCATCCATAATTTGAAGGCCACTGGTATGCCATGCATGACTCTCCCGGTATTCAAACCTGGACCCATCTGAGGTGAATGATCAGAAGCCAACATCTTGTACCACTCAGCCAGTAGGTAACAGTTCATTAAGTTATAGTACTGTATCATCCTCACTGAAGACAAGGACATCACTCACAATTAACAGTGTGATGTATTTGAGGACAGCAAGTCAGGTACAGACCTAAAAGAAAAAAAAAACGAGCCCCCCCCCCTTAACTTCGGAGCCATTTGATGCAGATAAACAAGTAAGGTACCATTGGAAAGCTCTCAAAGGGAACTATCATGTAATGAGAAGAAAAATGCTAATTAAGCTAATTAACATGCTAATTAGCCCACAATCTCCGAATTTTTCCATATAAGGGGTATGTTATTCTATGAGCATTCCATTTAGCACATGGAAAACATCCCAATATATCTTAAATATCATCCAAATCGGATTATTAATAGCGAAGATATTTGCAAATGAAGTTAGAGGGGGCATCCATATATCTACATCTGGGAAACACACCTGGAATGTTTCCTTCCCTGCAGGAAGAGTGATAATGCTGGAAAGTCTGCATCTTGCCCGAACCTCCGACAAATTGGAAGCAGAGTACGACGTGCAAAGGCCCTTGCAGTGATTTGTACGATAATCTCGGCCATCCAGGGACGAAGTTCATTTACTCTTGCTGTTTCCTTTATAACAACTCCATTTATTCGTGCTAATGACTTGAATTAATGTTAGAATAAACTGTGTGTATTTTTCTAATAATGGAAAACCCTAATCTGTGCAAGCTGAAATTTGTTTTGAATATTCTTGTTTCCGATCATTACACTTGTATCACTAAAAGGTTGTTTCATAATAAAAAATTGAAGCAGAACCATGAAATCCAATTTTTCAGAACGTCTTTTGTAAAAAAGATCGTATTTGTGTTATCGGTTTGTCCGTCCGTCTGTCTGTGGACTCTATATCTTTGCAACTATTAGTCTGATTTGAAAAAATTCTTTTTGCATTAGGAAGTTTGAAATGTGTCAATGATGATCTTCATCTCGTTTTTTTTTTTTTTTATGATATACAATTTCATTGCTAGAGGGCATAAACACAGATGATATCGAATTCAAAACATTTTATTACATACATTTGCTTCTAAACATCCGATTGAAAAAATTCTTTTACTTTTTGATTCCATTTGTCTAAAAGCATTTCAGGTATAGTCACTTTTTCAAGTTATGCATAGATTTTACGCTAGGAGGCGTAAAAGTAAATTGCTTTTTCCTCGATATCTGTACTTCTAAATCTCCAATTTGAGAAATTCTTTCTTCAGTGGATACAGCTCCTGATGGGAAATCTTTTGCATATAATTTCTAATTTTTGGTAAAGAATGGTTTTGTCCACCAAGGGGCGTAAGTGTTCATTTCTGCTTCTAATGTATTTGCAGCAAAACCTGAGCTTTTAAAATCTGGATTGAAAAAGTTTGTTCGTGGACCGATACCACTCATGTCGATAATTTTTTTCGGAATTTTTTTTCTTAAAATAATGCATATTTTCTCCGCCAGGGAGCGTAGATGTATATCATACTTTTGTTAATATCACTGCTTCTAAGAGTCCGAATTGAAAAAATTCCTTTTTTGTTGCATATAGTTTCCGATGTGAAATGTTTTTAATATAATTCCAAAATTTTCAAGTAATTTGTAGACTTTCCACTAGGGAGCATAAAGGTAAATAGCATTTTCCCAGATATTTCTACTTCTAAAACTCAGATTTGAAAAATTCTTCCTGTATCACATACAGCTACTGATGGGAAATATTTTGCGTATAATTTATTATATTTGGAAAAGAATAGTTTGACCACCAGGGGGCATATTTTTAATTTTTCTGTTTCTGCTTCTGATGCATTTGCATCTAAATCTGAGATCCTGAAAACTCCATTGAAAAAATTATTTCGTGGACCCATTTCGCTCTCTTTGGGAAACATTTTCAGAATACTCTCTTCTTACATAATGTACAATTTTTCTGCCAGAGAGTGTAGATGCAGGCAGCTCTGTTCCTAAGAGTCTGATCATAAAAATTCTTTCTTTGTTTGAGAGCATATCTGCTGCGAAATGTTTCTCGTGTAATTTCAAATTTTTCTTAACGAAGAAGTCTGCCACGAGATGGCGTAAGCTCACATTTCCGTTTACAGCAATATCTGAGGGACTAAAATCCCGATTGAAAAACTTCTTTCTTCAGTTCATCATCATCATCATCATCATTGTCAACCATTATCAATCCACTGGAGACGCCAATGTTGTTCTTAATATCTCTGCTTTTAAATGCGCAATTTCAAAAATTTGTTCAACATCGGATTGCATTTACCTTGTGGAACACTTTAGGTTAGTATTTGAGGAGTTTTATAGTTCAGAGTTGTGTCGCTAGCTGGTGCTTGTGTATTTCTGTTTGTAGCTGTATCTTCGCTTCTAAAAACTCTATTGAGAAATTTCTTTTTTTACTGTATGCCATTCACAACAATGGAGACGTGGAACATTATTTTCTTTAAGTAATGCACAGATTTCCCGCTAGATGGTGTAAGGGCCAATGTTTTTTTTTTTTTTTTTTGCTACCTCTGTGGGAGACGTATTTGAAAATTTGAAAGTTCTTTTTCCTTAGCATAGCTTTTTTCACGAAGAATATTTTCAGCCAACTTTCAACTTTCCTATTATGCAAAATTCTTGAGCTAGAAGGTGTATAGTTATATTTGTTCTTTTTATTGTTTGATTTGAAAATCTGTTTGTCTTCGATATCCTACTGCTATGAGAAAAATTTTGTGCGCTATTTGTTAATTTTTGTAACGTACATTTTAGACGATGTTAGAAGAAATGTAGCTGTTTCTATTTCTGGATGTTTTATTGATTGTAAAAAACCGGTTGATATTTCTAACTGGTTGCATTGACTTTAAAAAATTTAATTCACATCAGAAACGGTTCAAAAGATGTGCTCATTACAACAGAAAATTCGGTGTCGTCATTCTTTTTATTTCCAATATTTGGAAGGCACAAATATAGAGAACGAGAATGTAAATATCAAATATAACTGAAAATACGTATAAAATTCTATGCTGCTTGTCATTGGTCACATATTACGAGAACCAGCTGAAAAGTCCACATTCAAGCCGGGCACAGCCACACGTGAACACGGAGTCCAAATTAGAGCAGGGGCTGGTTCGACCTAATAAAATAAACCCGCAAATATAGCCTATGCTCTACTCTGATAAACCGAATCGTGAAAAGGTTCTTTGTCACAATGATTAAAGTTGTCAACTCTTATATACACTGCTGGCCACCCAAAATGCAACACCAAGAAGAAAGCATCTGATTGGCCTGAAATTCGCAGCATGTGTCGCCCGCAAGAGGACATGCAAACGATTAGCATTGCAGGGCATGTGCAAATCATGTGCGCCCGGCACGCCACCGAGAAGCACTATAAGAAGGGTGCACAGAAGGCGGGGTGTAAGTAGCGGAAGTGTGTTGTGCTGCCGGACCTGTGCGTGGGAAGCTTCCTGATGCCTCGTCGCAGAATACGGCAGTCATTCCAGCATGTTTTGGAGTTCAACAGAGGACGAATAGTGGCTTATCACGATAGCGGTGTATCATACCGAGACATCGGCGCCCGTGTGGGACAACATTCAGCCACAGTGAGGCAAGCATGGATTCGGTGAGTGCAGGAGGAACGGACGGACCGACATGAGCGATTGCCGCAGCCGCTGCACTCCGCCAAACGAGAGGACCGCTATGTTGTGTGGCGGGAATTGACGGCTCGCACCGCCACATCATGAACGTTAGCGCAAGAATTAGGGTGTGTTATGCAACAACATGTGTGAGCACGTACCATTCGACGTTGTATGCAGAAGTGGGGACTTGTCGCATGGAGCCCATTGCTCCAATTACCATTGACGTTACCCCACCGGCGAGTGTGACGGCAGTGGGTCATTGAACGCCGCACCTGGACTACGGAATGGCACGACATTGTCTTCTCCGACAAATCCTGCTTCTGCCTGTAACACCACAATGGTCGGATCCGCGTGTTGCGGCACCGCAGTGAGAGACTGTATGATGCATGCATTATGCATCGCCATACCGGTCCGTCGCCTGGCGTTATGGTTTGGCCCGCATCCTTCTGGTACGCATCGCCGGTACACTCAACAGCCACCGCTACATCTCTGACGTTTTGGAGCCTGTAGTCCTCCCTTACCTGCAGGACCTGCCAGCGGCTACGTTTCAACAGGACAATGTGCACCCGCATGTGGCACGCATCGTGCAACAATTCTTCACTGCTGCCGTGGCCCGCCTGTTCTCCCGATATGTTGCCCATCGAACACGCCTGGTCGCTGATCGGTAACCGAGTGGCCCGGCAAGCACCACCCGCGGCTACATGCCTGATGAACTGTGGTAACGTGTGGAAAAAGCTTGGACCGACATACCCCAAGCCCACATCCAAAGCCTCTTTCGTTCCATGCCGCGGCGAGTAGCGGCCATTATTGCCAGCCATGGGGGCCACACGAACTATTGATGTCTGCGGGTTCCGCAAGTCGCACGGGCCTGTAAGCTCAATCGTTTCACCTTTATATCTGTTGTTATGTGTCCAGTAAATCTGGCTTTGCTATCTCTTGCCCTTCTTGGTGTTGCATTTTGGGTGGCCAGCAGTGTATATATTGGGTTGATGCAAATGAAATGTCTGGCAAAGGACCAGCACACGTGGACAGCGAGAATGGAAAAGTAGGACAACTTACCTAGGCAAGATAATCCCCCTCGGCATTGACATGTGGTTGCCATCTGTCCAGCAAGGACATGATCCCGGAACGAAAAAGTCTTGTGGCTGGGACCCGAAGAAGTGGTCTACTTCACGTTGAACCTCGTTGTCTGTCGTGAACTGTTTCCCGGACAGGAAGTGATCCAGGCGATGAAACAGATGATAGTCTGTCGGAGACAAGTCCTGGGAATAGGCAGGATGAGGCAGTGCTTCATAGCCCAAGGCACTTAGTGTCAGCATCGTTCATTGTGCGACATGATGGCAGGCGTTGTCCTGGAGCAGAAGAAACGCCATGTCTGTTGACCAAAGCAGATTGTTTCTGCAGCAATTTCTGGTGTAATTCAGCACAGTAACATTCTGCAGTGATGGTTTGGCTCCTTGCCAAACTCCAATGAATTATCCCGGCTGTGGACCACCAGACAAGGAGCATCATCTTCTTGGTGCGTAGGGTTGGATTTGGATGCCGTCCAGCAGGCTGTGCCTTCCTTAACCATTGTGCAGATCATTTCCGATTATCATAAAGGACACTCTTCTCATCGCAGGTGATGATTCGATGCAGTAGGGGTTCATTTTTTATTCCTGGCAACCATTAATGTGCGGACTTCCAAACGCCTAGCAATTGTCAGTTGTCAACTCATGCAGTAGCCACATGTCCAATGTTTTGACCTTACCCAGCGCAACCAGATGTCGAACAACTGTCGTGTGGTGGAAACCTACCTCTGCCGCTATCTCACGACACATTTTTTGGGAGTCTGCTTCCACCACATGTAACAGAACATCTTTAGAAACAGCAACAGGTTGGTGACCATGTGCTTCTTTTTGCAGGCCGTATCTCTGCTTCGAAACTTCACAAACCATCACCGAATGGTTCATTCGTTGGCCGTATTCTCCCCAAATGCTTTGTTAACGTTCTGAGCGGCAATTCCTGCAGAATGGCCCAGTTTAAATTCATACAGGAAGATGACTCAAATCCGGCATCCGAATGTTTTCTTTGCAAGCCACATTACATCCAAACAAACCACGCCTGAACCTTGTTCTTCACACACGCTAACCATTTATAGTAAATCTGTGACATAATACCAGCAACACCTGTGGGTGGTTCCATTCCGCTGTGGTGGGGGCCTATCTCCACTGCTCATTCGCACTCGGCATTTCATTTGCACCAACCCAATATACCATGGAATTTATAAGGAATGGCACTGCTGTTAACCTACTGAATTGTTGCAGATTAATGTCTATGCACAGAAAAAGACACTTGACGTGTTTGAAGTAAAGTTTCTCTTACCCAAAATCCACTATTTAAGTAAATTAGGGAATTAGTACAGTTAAAAGGATGCAGATGCTTGAGCCATGGCCTATTTCGAGAATTCCTTTTCTAGCTGTCCGTGACATTTTGGAATATATAGCACATTCATGTGTTACCAGTTGAACACATTGAGAAAAGGTTGACAACTCATTCGGAGCACATGGAGAACGTAATTCTGGAAAATGTATTCGCAGTGTGATACGAGAGTGTTCCATGCTTTTGCCACAAAGTGTCACGAATGTGTTATGTAAAAATACAAGTATCTTCCATCATAAAGCATTTTATGGTGGAAAGAGCTTTGAAAACACATGCAGAACAGGTTGATACACATTCGGAACACTTTGGCAACATGTGAGGAACTCAGTGATCACCCAATTTTTGGAAATGACTTTTGCAAAATGCTACGAAATTGTGCGATCTATTCAAAATGATTTGTTATCTTCCACCTCAAAAACTCACTTTTCTTTCATAGTTATCGTGCTTAACATGTGAATTAGCGGGAGCAGCTGTCTTGTAATTTAAATTTGCACCTCTCATGTATTAATTCCCCGTGTCAATATAGAACAAAATTTTCTTTGTTCGAAAGTCTGAACGTTTGTCCCATTTTGTCGCCCACAGTGGACGCATATAACACTTTGCTTTGTTTTTATAGCAAAAAGGACCGATTTCTAATAGCTGCTGGTGTGACACCATCTCATCTAAATCATTCTGACATGACTTCAGAGATGCATTATGTTACACGAACTCTTTTGAAACAGAAAAGCGTTACGTCAGGAATTTTAGTTCTACTTTGTCGTTCATAAACAACATATAGAATTTTTCATTTAAAATCCCATGGTCTGTCTGTCTGTCTGTTAACCCTTTTTATAGCCACTTCTGGCTATAGGCATCTCCCAATTCTTTATTTGGGAGGTAATTGTCTAAGTTCCCATGTTGACCAGACGGCTTGGGAAATGCATTTTTCTGCTACTGCATACAGCATGAGGAGAAATAAAGTGCACCCAGGACCGACTTGACAGGAAACCATCTAAGCATTGGCATCCCCAAGCCCAGGGAGGCTGTGGAAAACCCCGGAAAAACCCCAGACTAGTTTGCCGGCATGTCCGAGATTCGAACACCCAACAAGAATTTTTTCGTATGAAAAATTTAATTTTAAGATTTCTCTTGTGAACATAAAATGTTTATTTTAGATTCTGAAACCAGTTTCTTTTCTCATTTAAGTCTAAAAATTGAGAGTTCCAACAAATTAGGTAACAGTGTGTTTTTATTATGGCGTGCGCATGCTGAAGAAACATGATTTGGGAACTTTCTTTTCCCTTTTTTCCTTTAAACTACGAAATTCTCAGAATATAACTAAATGTTTTTTTGCAGAGTATAACCAGTTATTATTTTATTTATATTTGAAGAAGAAATGAGAAAGAAAACAAAAAGAAAAGAAAATTGCAATTAAATCTGTATTAACTACACTAAGTAAGCTTAATGCTCCAAACGCTACTGGTTACGATTATTTTTTTAACCAGTAGTCGAAAACGTCTAATGCCGAAGAGGCGATTTGCATGCAGATCAAAGCTACACACGTAGATTCGGCTTCTGTATTGCAGCGAAAGGCAGTTCCTTTTTGTATATTGCCGACAGTTTAAGCAGTATAACTACAATGGAAAATATCAATGAATCGGAGCAATAAGCAAATACATGCTGATTACACCATAATTTGAGACAAAATGTAGGCTATACAAGAGCAAATCTGCAATATAAAAATTCAGGCACACGGATTCACTCGTGCAGGAAACAATTTGCAGTTTTCATTTGCATGACCACAGTTTCATAATTTGACGAAGCTGTAAAGGTATTTATGTAAGAAATATACAAAAAACACATTTATATAAATATTTTGTTTTATGGAACATACTGTTTATTTGTGCTTTTGAATTAAACAATGTACAGGAGTCAGCTATGTAACAAATAGAAGAAAATAAATATGTAACTGCAGGAACTACATCGTAAGGTAAGTTATTTTCGTGCAAAATGAACTTATAATGTTCATCATTAAAAGTTGCAATTACGCATTGGATTTCCTCAAACCCATAGTTTCCGTCTCATATTAATACAGCTTAAGTATCAAACAATGTCACGTAGAAACACTTTCTCATAAGTGCTTATAAGCATTGCAAAGTAAACTGTTTTACAGTAAGTAGAGGAAAATATGTTTTTTATGCACAGCTCCTTAATGGATGTATGCTTGAGTTTTCGCTTATATCTCAGCAAGGTTTTGTGCTATCACACTGTAAATTTGGATTTAGGGGTTTAAAAATATTTAGCATCCAATGGACTATTTATCTGATATGGTTATAATTCATTTTTTTTCATGATCATATTTCATAATTCCCTTAATATAGCGGCTCATATTATCTGGGCCTCTTTGTGTTTTACTGTTGCAACACTGTATCTGTTTTCGATTAAATGATACAAATCAAAAACAATTTTTGCAGCTTAACATTAGCGGGATCTTTTTTCCATAACTCACTGTACACGTATTTATTAGTATATTCGTATGAAATTTTGAATTTAAGGGTTTTATTATGTGCTGAATAGAATGCGCGTAAAATAACGTACCTCTTATATGGAAAAATTCGGAGATAGAGAGCTAATTAGCGTGTTAATTAGCATGTTTCTTCACATCACATGATAGTTACCTTCAAGTGCTTTTCAACGGTACCTTGTTTGTTTACATGCGACAAACAGTTCGAAAGTTAAGGTGGGGGCGGCATTTTTTTTTGTGTTTTTTTTAGGTCTGTACATCTTTTATTTTGTACTAATTCTATAACTGTTCAAAGAAGACCTAAAACAAGTTTTTGGTGCAGCACTCTGCAGTCGGTGAAAGCTGATAACAATATGCTGTCAGTTAAAGGAATTATGTTTGATAAAACAATTGCTGTCAACTGATGTAGGAAACTCCATGGAGCAAATATCCTGAACAGAGAATGTCGTGGCCAGGACCAACTCACTGAGCTGTAGCATTCTGTATTGCCACTGATATGAAAACCGCAACCTCTGCCAGGAAGCATCTAAATCTGATATAGCTGTAGGTTGCTTCAATAAGAACACATTTGGAATTTATTGCATGGTACAACCTAGGTACCAAAAAGTATCATTTATTGATTTAAGTAGCTGATAAAGATCTTTTTATTTGAGAAGTGTCCAGTGACAGTTAACACAAAGTCTCCACACAAAGAAGTGATAATGGAGAAATTAGACAGGAAAATTTAACAAAAATTTGAAATATAACTGGCCAGGCACAAAAAATAAGCACATAAAAAACTGTGTAATACTGATCCATTGGCACCACTTGAGGTGCTTTAGGCACTCCAGTGGGTTCTTCTTACGCCAGTGATGATAATGTTGTGCTTATTTTCCAAGCTACAACAGCAGCTTTTCTAAAAGAAAAATTGGGGGGTGGGTGGGGGGTTAATGTTTTTTTCTGGGAGCATTTGTGAGGTGTTTATGTACGTTCAACGTAAAGTAAGTGTGTGTACAAAGGAATGAACTATTCACCTTTAACTTATGTAGGTGTTTTTGTCTTCCAGATTTGTGGAACAAAACGAGTGACATAAAACCCAAGGAGGGCCATGTTCGTCATTCTATGCTTATCACAAGGGGAACAATGCAACCGTGGCCACCAATAACATTTGCGCTGTTTATCCGAATGCGTTAAATGTCTTCGAGTGCAAGCGTTAGTTCACCCAATTCCGGTCAGGCAATTTTGACCTCTCTGATGCCCCTCATGCAGGAAGGCCCATGTAGCTGGACAATGACATGCTGCGTGCGTCCGTTGAGGCAGATCCTCGTCAGACCATTGATGAGTTATTCCAACATCTTAATGCATCATGGTCTACTGTTCAAGAGCACCTGCAACAGATAGGGAAGGTTTATAAGACAAGGAGTTTGGATCCCACACCAAGTGTCACCTGACAACAAAGCCCAGCATTCCACCATCTGCAACTCTTTGCTCAGCCGACAGGAAAAGGATCCATTTCTTCATCAAATTGTCACTGGAGATGAAAAGTGGGTTCTTTACGTAAACAACAAATGCAAAAACCAGTGGCTTTCTCCAGGTCAGACATTCGTTCCTACACCAAAACAAGGCCTACACCCCCAAAAGGTTTTGCTCTGTGTTTACTGCTGGCATAGCTCACTTTGAGCTCTTGGAACCCAGACAGACCATAACGGCTGACCTCTATATTGTCAACAACTGGACCATTTGAAGCAAGCTCTTACTGTAAAACATCCAGCACTGGTCAACAGAAAAGGTGTCATCCTGCAGCATGACAATGCGAGACCTCACATGGAGAGACGGACCCATCAGATGATCAGAAATTTTGGCTGGGAAGTTCTGCCCCATCTCTTCTTATTCCACTGACATTGCACCATCTGATTACCATTTGTTCAGATCTCTGCAGCACTTTCTTAATGAGAAAAGATTCCGCAATATTGATGATGTCAAACGGGGCTCTCTGGACTTCTTTGCATTACAGCCAATGTGTTTTTTATAAAGATGGCATTGAAAGTTTGGTTTCACAATGGGGAAGTGGGATCGATAATGATGGCGTTTATATAACTGATTAAGAAATAAAATTCTTCTGTTACAAACAGTGTTTCTCTTCTTTTCCAAAAACGACATTACTTCCCCCCAATATAATTGAATGACATTACATATACATCTCCTGGAAATGGGATTCACTTTTAAATTGTCAAGTATTTGTGAACCCCTACAAAAGTTAAGTTAAATTAAATTGATAAGGGACATTGTGCTTGACTATTTTAAGCATTACATTTGAGATTGTGAAGCTTTTCCAAACATATTTAAATGTGTGGCTTCTAGAATGTTTTTTTTTTTTTCAGATAACTTATCTGAAAAAAAAAACATATTCTAAGCTTTAGTGTTAAATTTATTTTTGAAAAGATGAAGAAACAGCCTTAAACTTAAGTCAAATTCGGTTGACATTAAATGTCTGTAAATACTGTTTCACACGTTATACAAGTTCCGCTATCGGGAGTTTGCAAAAGGACATTAACGTAGTATTGGCAATTGAAATCAAGTATAATAATAATAATAAGTATCTATATTGTAAGTATAGATACTTATTATTATTATACTTGATTTCAATTGCCAATACTACGTTAATGTCCTTTTGCAAACTCCCGATAGCGGAACTTGTATAACGTGTGAAACAGTATTTACAGACATTTAATGTCAACCGAATTTGAATATCGTAGCCACGTAAAAAGTATGTTCATCGCAACTTAGCGAAAATTGAACAACGATATATGTTAAACTTAAGTATTTTATCAACTTTTTTTCTTGTTTGCTGGTACAGTGTGCAGTTATGTAAGTGGAGTTAATGTTCTTGTGTTAGGAAGACAGTTAAAATGCTGTGTACATCACAGTATGGAAGGTGTGTAAAATTTTATGGTTTTCTTTGCATATAACTATCTCATTCAGCATTTAAAAGCAGGGGAAGAAGCTCAAGTGACATTTGCTCTTTATTTTCCTGATGCAACAGACTAATTCAAAGTTTTTGGGGAGTGAGGTGTGGTTCTATCTGGATGGGATGATAATTAAATATGCTAGATTTGGCCAGCAAAGCCATTCATCGGGTACACAATATCTTCTTTACATTTTGTGGTAGGTTTTCATGACTACCTTCATTATAGGTCCTTGCTTTTGCGAAGAAACCATCCTTGTCTGTGTGCAACTTTTTCAGTTGCCATTCACAATATTAATACATGTTAGTAGTTCTCATTGTTCTACAAGTGACAATGGGGAAGATTGGATACAACAGTTTGCACGTAAAGCAGAGGCTCTTTATACTTTCAGCATCTTATACAAGTGGTGTGAAGGTATTTTATTGATTAACAGGTGTTTGGTCACTCATTTCCAGCATAACTGTGATAGTATCCTTACCACACTTCCTGTGACTTATGATAGTGGAATCGCTTGAGAAAAAGCATGTAGTATAGAATCATTCCTCACCTTGAAGTACTGAAGGGTAGTATTACCACAACTAGGAAAAGTAAACTGTTGTTATGTTGTGCTCTTCCATAGAACATGATGTTACTCTGTTTTAACTGCAGTTATGTCATAATGGAAATCACATATCTCAGTTTTACTAATTGACCTATTTTCTAAAGCTCCTCTGTGTAGGCCTGTTTGCCAAAGCAAATGGTTTTCTGTAATTTTGTGCACACCATGCATTCTGCATTTTTTGTGTGTTTTCGATTCTATTCTTTGTAGATAGTGGCGGTTAATCAAAAATGCTATTTAATACACTGGTGTTCCCCCTTAGCATTTTGAAGACAACCACACAGAGCACGTAAGAAATGGATTTATCTGTATCTGCATTGCCTCATTAGCTCCAGGTGGAGTGGGCATAAGAATAAATTTGTTTTATGTATTCCTCTTTTGTAAGATCTAAGGAACAGGTATGCCAAGTTTCACTTCATTTCTGCTATTACAACAAGCATCAGGGATCTCTGCCTAAGGAAGGCTTAACCATTGGCATTTAGAAGAAATTAAAATGCCCTATGAAATAAGGAAATTGTGACACCATGTCATTAATGAGAAAATTCCAAGAAACTTCTTACTTATGTGGATGACTTGATGTTAAATAAATGCTCCAATTTAGAAGTAGAAATGTCCAAAATGCAAGTTTTATTCATTAAACATAAGTCCACTAGCCTGCTGTATAGTGGTGACTCAGGAATTGAGACAGAGAGAGATTCTACCAATCAGATTAGTTTGCCATGTCTCTGGAGATGTTAGCCATGTAATACCAGCACAATCTGGCAGTTTCTCTGAGGTGCAAACAGAAGAGTTCTTGTAGAATTGTAGAACAGACATGGTCAATGAGGAACAGGGTTGTTGTTTGTGATATCCATAACTGATACAACAGCCTTATAAAAGATGAGGTGCTTATGTCAATATGTTAATTTTGTATTACAGTGTTGCTCTCACTTAAACAGGGTATTCAATTTAAAAAATGTTGCTTTCATGCTTTATTCTCTTTCTAATTCTATTTCTTACTTCATTTTGCTTTATAAATAGTACATAAAAAATTTAGGGTTTTTTTCAATTTTGCTCTGTAGAAGTGGCATTAAAATTATGCAGCAGTGCTATGTTACAATTTGCCACACATCAGTAGTATAACAGACAAACACACATAGATTACTAGTTTTTTTTTTGTTTGTTTCAGGGGAAAAAAGGACAGTGACAGTGTTTTAAGAAATGCTTCACCGAAAGACATTGGTAAGTCAAAATGTTCTATATGATTCATTTGGAATCTTTTTCTATATGATTCATTTGGAATCTTTTTCCTAGCTGTTTGATTTCCATTGGAGAATACTTTCCATTACACAGGCATACATGTTTGTAATCATAACATATTTCAATCAATACTTACCTCCCTCCTGTAAAGCAAGAGCCATTGCCAGCTCCAAAAGTACTTAGAATCACAGATAAGGGCATCACGAATGAGAGAACGCCAAGGACTCGAGTACCCCATGTCTACATATAGAAAAATGGATTTGTAAGTTGTGGAAGACTTGAGTTTTTTTTTTTTTTTTTCAGAAAAGCAACAGACTAATTCAAATCAGCATTAGCACACTATACTTTTTCCAGATTCATAAAGGAACTATGTAATATAAAGGAACACATGAAGCAAATATGACATTTGTAATGCAAACTTTTATTCTGGTCAGTTCATTTATCACATAATTACAACAATTTTTTTTTCTGGAAACAAGGATTTACAAGTGACACTTAACATGTACATTGGTAATGGCGAACATTAATAGCCAGTGTAAATTTACTCTAACTTGTTAGGATTAACTTGGTGAAGTGTTTAAAGGAAGCACATTGCTGCGGTGATGGCAGAGAATTCAAAGCTGTTACGTGCTAGCTCGACTGTTGGACATCAGATAAAATGACCAGAGCCCCAAGAGTACGGATTTTAGGTATAAATACATGGAGTATAACGTAAAACAGCGAACTCTCGGCACAGAAGTCTCTCGGCACAGAAGTTTGACATCTGCTGACAAGGAAACATCAGGAAGTGTGTTTCTACATTTTCTCGAGAACTGAAAGGAGCAGATACATTCTTGAAAATCTCTATAAATTGTTCAGCTTTTTCTATTGAGACTTGCATGCCCAAATTTGGTCTATCGGTGCTACAGTTCACTTGCATTATACAAGTGTCCATATACAAAGAGAACTCTGACCTAGTAAAATAATGTAAGTATCAGGACTATTCATATACATGGTGATCAGAATCAATTGCACAATAAACCTACTGGACGATTCCTCATGGAGAAAGAAGCCGAAAGCCGTTGTCAGATCGGACGTTGCATTGCGGAGATATATGTGCTGAAAGTTTTGTGCCATTACATCCGGTAATGCACATGCTTGTTGAAGAGCGACGTGAATAGTTATGCAGATTCATGTATCACAAGGCAATCAAGCCACCCCGGTGGTGCAGTGGCCTAAGGCGATGGCTCCTGATCATTTGTCCAAACAGGGTCCGGGTTCAAATCCCGGTGAAGCATGGATGTTGTGTTTGTCCTACGGCACCAACTCTCTCCCTTCCCTGGAACCAGTATTCCTAAATTCAGGATGGGCAACTACTTATAGCCCACTGAGTTGCTCACAGTGGTCGTTAAACCTACAATTAAAAGAAAAAAAGGCAATCAACATTTTAAAATGTGGCACGGGGTGGGTATGCAAATTCGAAGGACGTGGTGGCGTGAAACCATCAGTTGTATGCCTGCGTGATGTGGCAGGTAGGGATAAAAAGGGTTGGCGATGGTAGCAGGTAAGCTCATACTGTGTTGGTACATTTGACAGTAGTGTGGGTAGCAATATGTCGTACAGTTTGAGAGAGTATTGTGACACATATCTCCTATTGGGGTAATGCCATGGCTCAGCATTGCGTGTAGCAAGGGCCTACAGCAAGCGATACCCAGCACGATGGCACCTGGACGCCCAGTTCATATGACGGCTTGACGCTCGAATGCGCGACACAGGCAATGTCGCACCACGTCCAATTGTAGACAGTGGCGCTGGACTCTGTGAGAACACCATCCCTCGAGGATGCCATAATAGAGTTCATAAAGGAGGAGCCAACGACCAGCAGCTGTGCGATCGCGTGACAGTTCGGTGTGCACCAAATTGCCGTACTTGCCGTTCTACATGATGAATATCACATCACACGGGTGCAAGGGCTATTACCACAGGATTATCCTCAAAGACAGGCATGCTGTGAGTGGCTGCTACAGCAACATGCTGCTGATAATAGTTTCATCCGTCAGATCTTGTGGACTGATGAAGCAAGGTTTACATGGCAGGGTATCTGCAACACCCATAATAGTTTGCACATTGGACAATCTGCTTGCAACACGTGAACACACTCACCAGGTCCGGTGGGGTGTTAATATCTGGTATGGTATTGTGCGCGATATCCTAGTGGGACCATATCTTCTTCTCGAAGGTGTTGCAGCTGCCAACTACATGGTGTTTTTGGGTTTTTTTAATTTTATTGGAGGTTTAACGACCACCTTGAGCAACTCAATGGGCTATAAGCAGTCGCCCGTCCCTAATTTAGGGTCACTGGTTCCAGGGAAGGGAGAGAGCCAGTGCCGAAAGACAAACACAACATCCATGCCTCACCGGGATTCGAACCCGGACCCCTTCGGACGAATGATCAGAGGCCATCGCTTAGACCACTGCGCCACCGGGGCGGTGACATGGTGTTCCTACATGATGTTCTGCCAGAATTACTGGAAAATGTACCATTGGCTGTTCTCAGCAATCTATGGTTCCAGCATGATGGAGCACCTGTGCATTGCGCTGCAAATGTTCGCCAGTGGCTGGATACAGAATATCCTGGTCGATAGCTTGGTCTTGGTGGTCCTGTCGCATGGACCGCTAGATCGCAGGATCTTAACCCATTGGACTTCTTCCTCTGGGGTCATCTAAAGGAACTGGTATATCGACGGCCTGTCAACAGCCTGCACGACCTAGTGGCCACCTTACACGCGGCCCTCACAACTGTAACCCCTGCTATGCTGCAACGCATGCAGATGTCTATTCCTCGGCGGTCTGCCACCTGTTCTGCACTACAAGGTGGTAATTTTGAACACATGTTGTAATCTGACACAAATCCACATGCTTTATCATTTCTGCTGTAGTGGTAACACATCAATAAATTACATGTTTTCTGTCAAAGTGATTGGGTAAGTTATTTCTAATGTCTGTATTCTTACCGCATGTGACGTCCCAAACTTTCGGCGTGTATATCTCCGGAATGCGACGTCTGATCGGACAACGGTTTTCGACTTCTTTCTCCACGAGGAATCATCTGGTAAGTTTATTGTGCGGTCGATTCTGATCACCTTGTATATGTTCCATGAACAACATAAGTATTGACTGAGCTCATAGTAGTATTAGAAAGAGGGCATTGTCTTTCTGAAAGAGTACACTGCAATCCAAATTCATTGTATTGCAGTGTACTCTTTCAGAAAGACGTTCATTGTAAGGTAAAATGTGATCCGAAACAATGCGTGTTGGATCTGACTGTGTGGGTGTGTGATGTCCATGAGAACAATTCCGATACCACAATGCCGCCAACCTGTTTTCATCCAACAGTTCTGTCTGTTTGAAGTTTGTTACCTGCATGGCTTCGAATATAGATTGATTGCCATATTGCAACTGGAACCTCAACTCATCAAACCAGGTAACTCTTTCAGTTGTCCAATGCCCAGTCCGCTCTGCCTGTGCGGTATATATATATATATATTTTGCACTGGTCGGCGACGTCACTGGTAAGTGCTGTGGGAACATATATATCATCATCAATCATTATCAATCCAGTGCTGGATGAAATATACATGTATATATGAGATAATCTAAAATTAATTTAAATCTTGTGTAAGGAGAAGAAACACACAGAAATTCATGTCTGTGACTATTTTGTTTTACTGTCAAGCCATGTAACTCTGGTGAAGTTACTTTTCCCATAATTTGAGGTTTGACTGAAAATGTTTCATAAAATCCTTTATAATACAGTCCAAGCCATTTCCCACACCTGATCAAATTATTATCACTCAAACAAAGCCTTATGAGAAGAGAGCAGATTAACTGCCAAACTGAGCAACAATGCAAGTAAATAAAATTGGCTCAGTGACTGGCAGAGTTTGTCTGCTCCAAGGTTACTCAAACTGGTCTTGCTCTGTGGAGCGGTGTATATTTCACCTAAAACACCTCACTGTAACAGAGTGATAAAGTGTGTTTGTCTTGGCACATAAACTGCCAAGACAAACTTATATTGAAGAATCTGGCTGTACTTTTTTAATTAATTGGTCTGAAATGTTAATTCCATATTTATTAGAAGTTCGTGTTCGGTGTCATTTTAGCTGGTTTATCACTGATGAACTGAATAATCCACAGAATACACCACTGATAAGTATGCATTTCTATTATATTATGCATGATATTTCTATTTACTGAACTCAAAATGAAAAAATGTTATTTGCATCTGATATCTAACCATTACCCACATTGTTCTTATATCTTCTGATTTTTCTAATGTACAAATTTTCCGTTGGGTGGTAGAAGTCTATTTTTTTTTCATTTGGCACAATGTAGTCCCTGAAAGGGAAAGTCTGAGGAATCTTCAGTTGTTTTCAAAGAAGTATTGATTATATGATTTAACAGAATACCCTAAATGTATGTGATACACATAAATTAATATTTTAGTCCAAAAACTTACTTATTAACTCCAAGAATATGGGGACACTCTTGTTTAATGACTGAAGTCTCATTTATAGATGTTCACTGAACTGCCAAAAGTCATGGAATAGCAGTATGCAAATTTTTAACTGGCACTGCTATCGTATAAAGGCTGTGATGCACTCCACAATTTTTATCAGTTGCGAGGTGTAATCTCATGAGTCAGGTTGATCAACTTCCAGTAGGATTATAGCAAGCCAATGTGAATTATTAGAGTTTGAACAAGGCATGGTAGTGGGAGCCAGACAGAAGAGATATTCAGTTTCTGAAGTTGTGCGAACATTCAACATTCCTCGATCCATGGTGTCATGTGTGTACCAAGAATACCTCATGGAAGGCATTACCACCCACCATGGACAGCGCAGTGGCTGACTATGGGTGCTGAATGACCATGACCAGCTTTGTCTGACCAGGATTGTTCATGCTAACAGACAAGCGACACTGGCTGCTCTTGAAAATAACATCCACATTCAATGCAGGAGGTACCAGAGACATATCCATCAGGTCAGTGCAGCTTAATTTAGTGTCATTGGGGTATGGGAGCAGAAGACCCATCACATTGTCTTTGTTAACACCACAACGTCAGACACAGCATCTCACCTAGGCTCGTGAACATGATAATTTGACCCTGGAAGATTGGCAACATGTGGCGTGGTCCAATGAGTCATGCTACCAATTGTTACGAGCTGGTGGTGGTTCCATACATGTGTGTGTAGTGTCTTTGCGTGGCATGGTTTAGGTCCTTATAAACACATCATTAACCAGTAATCACTTTGTTGCTCTGCTGGGTGACCATTTGCCCAGGGTGTCTACTGGTCATGAAAGTCATGAAAAAGTCATGAAATTGAGCAGGTGGTCATGAAGTAATGAAAAAGTAATAAAATTGAGTTGGTGGTCATGTTTTTTTTTTTTTTTTTGGTGTCAGCACCTGAATGAAGACAAGTTTGCACACCTAGAAGAAAACACGAACTGGCACCCTTAAAAACTGGTATATAGTTGATGCCCCATGACATATATATATATATAAAACATATGGCTTCATCAAAAGCTGATGTTGTGAAGAGGGAATATTTGCAATTTTCTGAATCTTCTAAAAAACAACTGAAACAGTTCAATCCTAAGGAGGACAAACTTGATCACTTCTTGATGAATTTACTACCAAGTGCAAACCATGACTATCAAGCTCTTACAGAAGCTACTATGCATGTTTCATGGCAATGCTGTAGTTGAAAGAGGCTTTTCTGTTAACAAAGAACTTTTAATTGAAAACTTAGAAGAAGATGCAGTTGTTGCAGAAAGAAGTGTTTACATTGCAATACTATCGTTAGGTGGTTTAGCTAATAGTAAGAAAGAACTGAATGTGGAAATCACAAAATTAATGATATTAGCTGTCAAAAATGCTTCATCAAAAAGAGTAGAAGCCTTAAAGAAGAAGAAATCTGATGAAGATGAAGTGGCCAATTGTAAAAGGAGAGCAGTCCAAGAACTAAAAAACTCAAAGATAAGAAAAGAAAGCTTATAGAAAAGGCAAAAGAAGAAGCTGAAGTTCTAGATTCTGAGATAGCAAGTTTAGCTAAGATACTTAAACACTGAGTCTTTCACTGTGAAATTTCAGTCTCCATAAATTTTGTACATTCATAGTTTTGATATTGCCTTAATAAAAACTTGTAAGTTTTTACAGCATTACCATGTTAAAAGAATTTGTGTATTAATAGATGTGATGATAAATATTTCTGAAAATAGATAAATACCCCATCCTAGATGAGAGTATTTCTGAAAATGATGATAAATACCCCATCCTAGATGAGAGTTGAATGTTTTTATTTTTTTAAACACATAGAGTTTTGTGAATGGCATAGTGCAAGCCATACATAATTACATTATTCATGTTAAGCAATTTTAGTGACATAAGAATTCATTCAGCTTTCATCTAAACTGGCTTTCGGGTAGGGGTTAATTAAAAAGCACCCCTCTTCCCCCGTATAGACACATCAGTTTTGCCTAAACTGTTGTCGCATGGAATTAATTTCAGTTTTTGTAAAAATAAAAAATAAGCTGGGATCTCAAGCCACATGGGTACTAGATTATGAGTCTAGAATGGTTGTCATTGTGCCACGCATTGTCGAGAAGTCATGAATTTAACTAAAAAAGTCATGAATTTGGTTCATTGGAAATCAGTAGACACCCTGTTGCAGCCCTTCATGGAATTCATGTACTCCAACAACGATAGGATTTTTCAGGCAGACAATGCACCATGTCATCGGGCCCAAGTTGTCCAAAATTGGTTCGAGGAGAATTCTGGACAGTTTTGACAGGTGGTGTGGCCCCCACATTTACCTGACATGAACCCAATAGGGCACTTATGGGACATGGTGGAAAGGTTCATTTGCACCCGAGATCCTGCACCTACAACTACAAATACCAGGGAACTGTGGGTGGCTGTTCAGACGGCATGGCTCAACATCTCTCCAGAAGTCTTCTGGCCACTTGTAGAATCGATGCCACGTCGAGTTGCTGCGTTCGTCTGGCTAGAGGAGGTCTTGCATATCCGATTACTTTTTGGCATTTCAGTGTAAGTACATGAATTCTAAAGGTCAACCTAATACAGTTAAGACTAAGGTGGTTCACCTGCTTACAATACAATGCCTTTTGTTAATGTTAAGTGTTTAATCAGTGAAATTTTTAGTATGCTTTGCCTGCCTCTGTAGTTATTTTAACAAACATTCGAAAGTTACCTGAGCATTATTAGCATTGAAAAGAAATCATGTGACCTATTCTGAGTGTTGGATATCAACATCAATAAGTTAGAAATTTAAGGATGGTTTTGTTATCCTTGTAGTTTAATGAAGCCCAGTGACTCCAAGAGCTAGGATAAATCACCATTTTAAATTTAAGTTTACTATTTTCAGGGCCAAGGAAGAAACAACTAGAATCCGAGCTACCTGTGTCTCCTTGGGATCCCCCCCCCAGAGAAGAGGTTAATAACTATCATGAGCAATTTAATGGCCTATAAGCAGTTGCTCATCTCTAGTTTAGGACCTCTGGTTCCAGGGAAGGGAGAGAGCCAGTGCCATAAGACAAAGACTTCACCAATGCCTCATCGGGGACTCGAACCCAAGACCACTCTGACAAATGGTCAGAAGCCAGCATTTGACCACTGTGTCACTGGGGACTCTTCCTTGAGATCAATGGCGCAGTTACAACCAGAATGCAATTGAGTTGCTTCAGGGTATCTATGAAAGCATTAAAATACTTACCACCGCTACAGCTTCTGACTCGAGTATTTCAGCTGGCGACATCACAGTCATGTAAGCCACATTAACAAGGATGTAGCACAATGTTACCAGAGGAATGCCGATAGCAATAGCTACTGGAAGATGCCTATGATAAAAAAAATGTGTGACATGGACATACATAGCAAATTATTTGACTTAAGTAGCACGGAAGTCATAACTGTTTCTAATGCTTACATAGTCAGATTTTTTATAAATTAAATAGAATAAGTCATTAAATTTAATAGAGCATGAAAGTCCATTTGACATGTGTAAAAAGATGGAAATTGCAATCCCTCCCCGCCAGTACAATTTATTTCATCAAAAATATGGTTACCGAGTAGCTCTTTCTTGGATAGATTCTGTGGAGCATGGTAAAACTGAATTTTTTATGGTACAAAGTCAGTTTTCTTGAGGAAATAAATTTAAAACTGGAAACGTTTAAGTGCTATTATACTCTCGATAACAGTAAGAGACAAATGTAATGAACTCGTAGTTTTTGTGGCTTGCCGTATTTATGGTACAATCTTGAATGACAAAAGGTAAACAAAGTAATACACTCTGTATTGACCTTAAGGTATGTCCATTTAGTGTCATATCAAATCTGGTCCCCCAAAAATTCATTTTAAACAGGTAAAACCTACAGTTCATGTGCACTTTGTAGAAGGTAGGTATTGATAAATACATGTCATCATCTTTGCCAGAGAACAGCTGTAGCCAAGAAAATTTTGTACTGTATAAAGTATTCAATAAAAGAGGTGCTGTTCTCAGATCATAAAGGAACTTCATCCTAAGTATAAGATGTAACTGTAATTGAATTAGTTTTTGTGATGACATATTTTTTGTATGTAGATGGTGGGCTAAGAATCCAAGTGATCAAAAGAAACAGAACTGACTTTCAGCTGACTGGGCACTCCTTTAAGAAATTGTGTAAAACTGAATGTTGTTTATTGAATACCAAATGAACAGGCTATCTTTGTTTTGCTAAAAATATCTGTATTTTGAGAGGGGGGGGGGGGTTGTGAAGAATGGTATTCATACTGTGCATTTTTAGTTAATGCTAGTAAACCGATGGAACTAAATGACTAAAAATTCAAAACAGCTGAATTACGCATTGCATAATGCAGCTTAACACAGGACAAACAAGTTTTTCAGGGTGCTGTAAAATAAGTATTACTTATTAAAAGCTTCATTCTGCATCAAAGAAAGGTAATTCAAACAATATCCGATTTTCAACTGGGTGTCAGGACCTGAGGTTTCAGTTGTTGTTGCGAGTACCTTAGTCACAAATAATTTCATATGGTCGCAAGAATAAAAAATTAGAATTCTTGGTATTTTTAAAGTCAGTGACCAGTTGAAAGTCCAATGTATTCTGAAAATTCTGTTGTAGCAGGGGATGCCAATATTGATGTACTAGCATTTTATATTATTATAAATTATAAATGTCCCCCAAACCCATAATAACATCTTTAAAGCCGGTATTGCAGTTTTAAAATTCAAATGTGGGTACACCAAGTGAACCATGAAATTTGGTTGTGATTCAAAAGACTTTGTGGCTCTTTAGTTTTTGTGTTGTACATTAAAGTGGTGGGCTACCAAGTTGAAGAGTTTTTCAGCTTTCACTACATTTAAAAAATTATGTACAGGGTACTTCAAATAAATTCTGAAAATTTATCATCAATCAGGTACAACAGTTTTAACTTAATTTCACTGTAGCATATTGGAGGTGAAATTAATTTAGTAAATACAGTATTTAAAATTATGGAGTAATAAAGATGAAAAATCTTTATTTATTTGACATGCATCATATTTTGGCTAGGTGTGTTGCTAGAAATCAAGGTTTCTTACTAGCTGAAATCTGCTTTTATTTTAAAATTTGGATCTTGAGTAAATAGTGTACATTTTGCAATTATTAACAGTACTCTTCTGAAATTACTGGAACTATATTCCATTTATAATGTTTGGTTCCTGGGCTATGAGGGTCAGTGACCTGGAGAAAGAGTTTGAGTGTTTTAATTAAGTGTGCCCTGAATTTATTTCTAGCACCCCTAGTAGCTGAGTCATTGGACTACCACCATTTGTCCAACATAGGCCCGAGTTTGAGTCCTGAATGGGTGGTGTGTTTGTGTGATGGCACTAGCTCTGTCCCTTTTCTGGAACCAGTAGCCCTAAATTATGGATGGGCAACTGCTTTTAGCACTAAAAGTTGTTCATGGTGGTTGTTAAACCCCAAAACAAACAAACAAATAAGAGAAAGTAGCCCAGTGTTATCTCTAAAGCATGCCTGCATTAAGAAAAAATGGCATCAGAACATAGTCCTTCAGCAGTTACAGGTACAACTGTGGACAAGATTAAAAGGGCAAGTAACAAAATGCAGGATTAAGACCATGAAACTGAAGTTTATCTAGAAGGTTCAGTACTTTGCTTCATCAAAAGCCTTAGTAATATGGAGCACCACAAACTGAGTTTCAGTCATATTCCAAAATTGGTTCAAATAGGTTATAAAATCATCAGTTAGTCGTTTGATACAAAAGCCATACTCATGGTCAGTAATAAACTTAAAAACTCCAGATAAGACAGAAGTTTCTCTTTGATTGCCTTCTCCGGAGCCGCGGATGGCTTAGTGGTTAGTGTTTCAGACTATCGATGCTGGGTCCCCAGGTTCTAGCCTGGGCTGATCTTTCAGAGATGGTGTGATTTACTAACAATCGCTGAATATCCGCCGTGCATCGGACGAGCACGTAAAGTGACGGCCCCCAGGCTGGACCCACTGGTTAAATGGGTATCCTTTCCTATGTCCTCCCTGAAATTCTCTCACCCATCTATGTGCAATACCGTACTTGTACGGTGGCGCCATCTACTGTACTCTAATCTCACTACAAACTCTTCTGTCAAAAGTCGCTAGACTTGCTCTCATTCCTTCTGTTTCTGTGTCCTGCCCAAAAGGCGATCTCGCTGTAGGTGGCTGGGACCTAAGCTCTACTCCCTGTGGACGGAAGTCCTACGTGAAAATGACAATGCTCTGTTCGATTGCCTTCTCCTTGGCAGGTACGAACACTCAAACCACTAAATATCCGCCGTTCGTCGGATGGGCACATTAAGCCATCAGACCACGGGTACTGGCCCCCGATAATAAATAAGGGTGTCTTCCTCCCCCTTTCTGCCTCGCTTCCATGTCACTTTCCTATCAGGCACTCTAGCCCAAATCTCTTAGCTTCCTATTTCTAAGGGTTGTGTAAGACTTGGGGTCAGACACTCCCTTCCTAAAATCCTCTACATAGGATCTGATTGCCTTCTCCATATCTGTTGAAAATAGATGTCAAGTGATAGATCAACAGTTCGAGGGACAGAATGAGTCAAATTTTTTTTATTTGAAATAATTTGTGGTTAAAAACAAGTTGAAACTGTAATTCTTACAATGTATCACTGAGGCCAACTGTTGCTGTGGCATCAATAGCAAGCAAACTGATTTGCTTAACATAACATAACTCTTCTGTAGGGATAAACCTAGATTTGATCTAGAGTTGACACATACACTGGTGCCTGCGTTGTCCTGTATAACCTGCAATGCAGACCAAACAAACAGGTATAATAATTTCTAAAAGATTTACTATATATCTTTGATGAGAAGAAACCTCATTAGAAATGTTTCACTACTTATTTTGTCCCCTTGTCAATGCCTTTTCTTCATATGTACTAATTTGCATATATTCTTTTGTTCACAATATGCATCACAAAATAATATATATGTTGCTGATTAAGAATCAGTATTCATTTTCAAAACCTGCCATGAAGATATATTGCTTAAAAATACAGCTCTCAAAAACATTTATTAAAAAATGGGTGTGAAGTATAGAAGTCTTACTTCATAATGTTTTTTATTCCTTCATTGTGTCTCTGACTTGTGAATAGCATGGAAAAAAACTTTATATTTTCTTCTCATATGAAAGCATTTTATCTTCATATGGCAAGTAGTGTACCCACAAAAGTAAAACAGAAATGATTTATTTTATCCTTCAGTACCTTTTAGACGCAGTTACATCTTGTTATTCAAAACAGTTTGACTGCCCACAGCTCTGCATGGAAACACTTTTCTGTTCTATTGTTTTCAACTCTTGCTACTCATTTCAGGCAGTTTTTTAGTAACATTAGGCCCTGGCATGCAGCTCACAGACTTTTCAAGAATGTCTTTGTGACCTTATGTTTCCATGATACGCTGTTTGTAATAAAAAAAATACTGCATGCAATCAGATCTTCAGTAAATTGAAGCACTGATTACATGCAGTTCATGGCCTAATCTGGAAAATATAAAAGATGATATCTTATACCTGTCTTATTTGCTGAATGTGTTGACAATTAGTAGATGTTCGGCATTCTACGGATGTTTGTGGTATTTCGTAACTTGATTATCTAAATATTTCTAACTCACACCAGTACTTCCGTATGTTGCCCATTTTGGGTAATTATCTTAATTTCTTCTAAATGAGGTTATGTCAATGATAAACGCTGTATGCTGTTGTTTGTTCGCAAGTGCTACAAGCAGTTCAACCTCCAAGTGATTACTTCGACTAAGTCAGCGATTTTTCTTTCTGCTGTGGATGTTGGCCAGTTAAATTTCATAAACCAAATAATCATTCAACTGTTTCACAGAAAACGTAGTGTAATCTCACAAAGAATTTCAGATGTAAAATTTCATAGAAATCTCAGACATTTTTAATTACAGAGGGCTTGATTGATTGTTGCAGTAGATCTCAGATAATAATCCATTTCAATAAACAGCTTAATTTGAATTAATAATCTAAGGCAACTTTTATGGGAATTTTACTAGCAAATTTTTTCATTAATAGCAAATTTTCGGAGAAAACTCATATCCTTCTTCAGGCTGTCTTGTTATTGTCACTTTTTACTTGTCACTATCATGGTTACGGTTTACCTTGACGGTTACAGTTAACCTTGACGGTTTAGGTTATTTTTCAACAAATCCTGCCAGATGTTAGGCAGGGAAAATCCTTTGCAGTCATTGATGATGGAATTTTGATTTTTCTCAATCTCTATTCCTTCTTTCAGTTTTCTTTTTTGGAAATTGCTTTGGAAACTGATTACTTTAAGGGAATTCCAATCCATGCTGTGCCCAGTTTCTCTAACATGCCTATCTAATCCAGTCTTGTTGGAGCAATTTTTTATAGCTGCTTTATGCTCAGCTATACGAGTTTCTAGTCTGCGACCTGTTTCACCTATGTAAGATAGTCCACAACTACAATTTACTTCATAAACTACTCCTTGCATTTTTAAAATATTTTCTTCTCTTTGAACTATTTTAGGGAAAAATTTTTTAACTTTGTTCTCTAAACTTGGAGCTAGCCTAATATTGTATTTCTTACTAATTCTCTTTAAAGACTCAAATAAACCTTTGTGATAAGAAATTTTTTCTAGTGAATTTTACTTGTTGCTTTTGTGGGTTCTTCGTACCATTAAAATTCAGAAGCTTCTCAATTTCTTCTTTAGGATAGTTATTCTCTGCAAGTATGACTTTAAGCTCTTCTTTATGGGCTTCTTTTTTATCTGCAGTAGAAACTATTTTATTAATTTTTTCTAAAAACTGACTTGCTACATTTTTCTTAATAGAAACTGGATGATAGGAATTGAAATCCAGTAGTTTTTTAGTATTCATTGGTTTTTTATACCAACTAGTGAGGAATTTTTCATCTTCATAATAGATAGTAATATCTAAGAAGTTTATTCTTCTTTCTTTTTGAAGTTCAATAGTGAACTTAAGGGAATCATCTAATTCATTGAATGAGTCTAGAATTCTTTCTGGAACAATTTCTGAGCTATCTATTTTAAATAAGATGTCTTCCATGTATCTGCTATATAAGCAGAAGTATGTGGGTTGTACTAGTATCTTTTCTTCTAGTTTTCCCACATAATAGTTAGCTAAGAGTGGGGAGAGTGGGGAGCCCATAGCTAACCCCGATTTTTGAATGAAAAAAGTTTTCCCAAATTGAAAGTAGTTGTGTACTGCAAAGAGAAAGTAAGCATTTCAAAAATTCCTACTAATATGTTTTTTTCTTTGTTGTGAAAAACTATTAGGTCTGCCAAGTCTTCCGCTATAAAGTCTATAAGTTGATCTATATTAATGTGAGTATACATAGACACTATATCTAAACTACCCATAATAGGAGAATCTAATTTAGGAAGCAGTTCTAGTTTTTCTTTTAGCTGCATTGAGTTTTTAATCAAGTTAGGTGGCTCTTTTAAAAGATTCTGAAGGTGTGACTTTAAAAAATAGTTTAGATTTGAAAGAATAGAGTTTTTTGAGTCTATTATTGGTCTAATTGGTTGTTCTTTATGCAGTTTGACTATTCCATATATTTGAGGGAAAACTGGGCACAGCATGAATTGGAATTCCCTTAAAGTAATCAGTTTCCAAAGCAATTTCCAAAAAAAGAAAACTGAAAGAAGGAATAGAGATTGAGAAAAATCAAAATTCCATCATCAATGACTGCAAAGGATTTTCCCTGCCTAACATCTGGCAGGATTTGTTGAAAAATAACCTAAACCGTCAAGGTTAACTGTAACCGTCAAGGTAAACCGTAACCGTGATAGTGACAAGTAAAAAGTGACAACAACAAGACAGCCTGAAGAAGGAGAAAAGTTTTCTCCGAAAATTTGCTATTAATGAAAAAATTTCCTAGTAAATTTCCCATAAAAGTTGCCTTAGATTATTAATTCAATTAAACTAGGAAGCCATTTCTCAACATGAGCTTTATTCAAAGAAGCTTAATTTGGTTTTAAAATGCCATGTAAGAACTGTTGAAATTTAGAAATGTGGGACAAGTTAAAACCGCAAATGCATACGAAACCCCAATAGGTGAATACATTGTAAAGATACAGGAAAGTCACTGTTATACTGTGACAGCAGTTAATTTTTTTTTTCATGTTAGGTTTATGCTTTGGTTCTAGTAACTAGCTGTAACAGTTACAAAGCAATGAGGTTTAAATCTGCTGAAATGCTACTTTCTGGCTTCCATCAGTTTTTGACTGTATGCATAGTGTTTTACCTGTAAAAGGATAGATGATCCAAATTGTGAATGTTGTATGAGGGGTGTTCAAAACTTTTGTGGCCTAACTGAATGAATATGAATATATAATATTTTTTTCTGCAGGTAGTATGTATTCTTGCTTGTCACTGTACTAATTTTCAGTACTATGAACACATTTGTTCATTTTCTTTCAGGTGAACCATAGACTTTGAAAAATGGAAAAAAATAAAAAAAAATAAAATAACTCTGGGCCATGATAAATTATTTGTCTTTGAAAGGCAAGTCCCCCAGATATGATGCAGAAATTGACAGATAAGGCTATTGCATATTTCACAGGGAATTTCATTGTTGTATGTTGTTTTTTGCAATGATGAAAATTGTTCTGCATGACCCTCCGCATATACTTCTTAGAAAAACATCAACCATGTGCATGACTTCGTGGTACAAGACAGATAAATGGCCGTTCAGTGTGTAGCTGAGTCATAAGCATTTCAATAGGCAGTCTCGATTCAGCAATAATGAATTCTTCAAAGATGAAAAAGGTCAGTACGCGATGAGTCACAACTGTTGACTGATGAACAAGTGGCATACCACAAAGGAATGTGCCTCACCAACTTGAACATACTTCATGTAGACTTAGTAAATTTTGGTCCCTATTGTGACAACATGGGTACTCCCTTTCACCCAGATACTAAAAACAAAGTCTAATTTGGAAGCATGCATCTTTCTTGCCCCACAAGATGTCTCGTGTTGCTCCGTCAGGTGGCAAGGTGATGGTATCAGTTTTTATTTGGGTGCAAAAGGAATTATTACCATCAACTACCTACTACAACCTCATGAAACAACTTCCTGCAGCCATCAAGCAAATGAGGGGTGAGCAATTGTGAAAGGAGAGTTTTCCTCCTTCAAGACAACGCACCGAGTCACCTGCCCCAGATTGCGAAGACTGCCATGTCAACTGCAGGATTGTGAGTTTTGTTTCCCAAGCTGAAGGAAAGCATTCTTGGGAAGCAATATGCTTTCGACTGAGTTTGTCGAAGCTATGGGTGTAAGGTTGGAAGAGCAAGTTAAGTGTTTTCTACCTGGGATCAAGGCAGTGGTGCATGGATGGGCAAAGTGCATTGCAGTGGCCAGGGACCATGTTGAAGAATAAAAAAAAAAAAGAATCACAATCGCACTACTTTCTTGTATGTGTTAAAATACCAACGATTTGAACGATTCTCGTCATTGTCTTCTGCTTATTTGTTGATTCCAAAGCTTCTTTGTTTTGGCAGAGAGGGACAACAGAAGTGCTCCTTAAAAGGGCAGTGATTTTACTACATGCAGCAGAGCTGCTTCTTCTCAGAAGAAACTTTTTTAGGAAAACTGAAATATTTCAGCAATGAATATTCACATGACACATGGGCATGTACACTCTCTTTCTGTCTCTAATGACTTTCTTTGGCCTAGGGAAAAATCTCATTGTTTTTACTTCCTACTGTTTCTTAAACAAAAACTTAGGGTTTAATGACTTAACGATCTGTAGAGCAAAGCATTTCTAACAATCTGTAAAGCAATCTTTACAGAAATGTGTAAGGTTATATTGTCTAATTTGTTTCAACAAATCATGTGCTGAAATACCCTCAATATGCTTGAAATGTAGCACCTTTTTTTTTTACTGATATTCTTTTCTCAGAAAATTCAAATTGCTGTAAATTGAAATTGGTACCTTTTGAAAAAATCTTACTTATATGGATTCTTCAATTCTTCTGTGACATAGTTCAGATTGTTCCTGGTGGAAAAAACATCAGTAATGCCAATTGTTAATTTCAGTTCTGGAATTGCACATAAAACATATAAATAGAAAAATGGAAGCAATAAATATTCAATATAAGGAAAGAAGTTTGTTTTGCAGAAATGCTAAAGCACAAAAGATGAATTTACTCATTGTTAACACGAAGTATTCAGGCCATTTACTCGATGAACAGATCAAATGAGCTCAAACTGAGATAACTCCACAAATTTTTTGATGCCTAAAAACAATGTTCTAGGTCAAAATGTATCACAGTAGTTAATTTCATCATAAGTAAACTTGTTTTCCCAATATAATAGGACCTATATGAAATGATACAGCTGTGATGGTACCCAATATAATAGGACCGATATGAAATAATACACCTGGGATGGTAAACTTCATTTTGAGCTTTGCATAGAATGTTAATAATACTTCTGCCACATGCCGATCTGTATTGCTTAAAGGCACTTTTCAAACAATGGAGTAGAAGTAATGTCATAATATTTTGTGTGAGTACAATTTCACTTTTCTCTCTTAATTTCTAATCAGAAGGTACTAGATTAACTGCACTGTCTGTACACATGCATGTAATGTATGGCACTTTGATCATCAGGCAAATCTGTTAATGATAAGCAGAGCAAAACGAAAAAAAAAATGCGACTGACAATAGCAAATGGAAATAAATCATATATGATACCTTGGCATTCAGCTTCTTAAGTAGCAAACAGTGCTTCGACAAACATAATAATTCATTAAAAAAAATGGTGTACACACACTCGCTGGGAGAGAGAATTTTGTCACAAGTAAAATAATAGTTTACCATCATAGCTCATCATCTATTTTCTTTTGTGAAATACAGAGCTGACATAAAACGGAAGTATTGGTAAAAACAAAAATATGTAATTCAGGAACTAGAATATTCATAGTAATCAGATGATGAATACTGATTATTCATAGCATAAGATTGTAAATATTTAAAATTGTTTGTTGTCCTTACTGATTATCTATGAAACATCCGTCAGAGAAACCTTGAAAATTTCATCGCCTTGGAGTGGGCATCAAACTCGCATCTCCCAATTTCCATTTGCTGTCTTCTACACCACCCAGTACAGTGAAATTGCTTAAGCTCAGTTGCTTAGAACTGTGGTGTAACAGATAGCATACTCGAATGGAAATTGGGAGATGTGGGTATGATGCCTGATCTAGAGCGAAGAAATTTTCAAGTTTTGTGATGGATGTTACGTGTATGATTAGTAAAGACTACAAGCAATTTCAGTAGTTATTATAATATGATCGCTGTGAACAATCAGAATTCATTTACTGATTGCTATGAATGTGTTCTAGCAAATTTCTCATGTATTTATGAGGAATACTTCATCCTTCATTGAAATACAGGAACTGTTAGTTCATAAAGCAAAACTGTCATTCCTTCCTGGACAACAGCTAAGTTTTGATTAGGTATCAGATGTAATGTTGGTCTGAAACATACTTCTGTATATAGAATAAATATTTATGTAGCGCATGGACATTGAAAACAGCTGGCAGGATGAGAACGGCTTAAATAAGAGGTACGCAGGGGCTAACATTATGACTTAAGGACGCAGTATTTGTATTATACTGACTGAATACCGACATGCATACAGAAATCATGCGGGATGCTCACCTTGCACTTGGATACGGTGGTCTCATTGAGGTTAAATACGTCTTTTTTCCGAAGAGCAGATGACATTACAGCTATGAGGATAGCACTAAAATATGGTATCAAAAGGTAAACACAAAATGAAGTATTTACATGTGTGGAAACTGATCGTCGAATAAAAGTCCACAGGTATCTTCACCCATTCTTGATTCTGGGGTGGAGGATCCATAGCTCTCGAATGGACCTTTCCACAGAATTACAGCTGCTACAAGTGTCCATTGTCCTGCGAGTGCATGTTAATCATGAATTGATGCAGATGGTCTGCAAGGATGGACACAGCATGGACCATTCAGAGGTGCAGCTACATGTAAGAGGTCCCAACTTGCATCAATTAAACACGCCCAGAACTGATCTGCCCCACCAGCCTGAACAGTTCCTTGTTGACATGCTGGGTCCATCGCTTCGTGCATTTTTACCAGATCCGCACACTCCTATTTGTACAAAATTACTGGAAACAGGACTCATCGGATCAGTAGGTCCAGTGCCAGTATTTATTCACCCTGTTGAGACATGCAGGCCAGTGATTTGGCGTTAGCAATGAAACTCTGGTGGGTTGGTGGTTCTGATAACCAATTGCTGTTAATGATCGCTTGATGGAGACGCTTCTGGCATCTCCCTTGTTGAAGTCGGCAGTGATTTGTACCACTGTCGCTGTATGAGTGGTTGCAGCTATGAAAGGCAGATGTTGACAGCCACGTTGATTCGCTACCTTTCTCCGACCACAACTCTGTCCACAATGTAATGATTTCTTGAAATTGGCAAATTCCTGTTACACTCTTGGTAATGTTGAACAGGGATACTGCAGTTGCTCTACTACCTCCACGATGGAGGGACCCATATGTTGGGCGCCAACTACCTTCCCTCTTTCAAGCTGTTAACTCACAATGATTATCTATACTGGCATCGAATTACTGTTTACATGAGTACAGTTATGTCCTAGAACCTATATACCTGCCAAATGGTGGGTTCGTTTACTAGTTCAAGGGATGACAGTGTCACATTGCCTAAGAACCAGATATCCCATGATTTCTGTCTTTTCAGTGTATTCTTCTACTGCCTGGTATCGCACAGTGCGAGGCGATAACTTTACAGGAGGACGCAAGTATAAAATTTTGTTCAAGAATGTTGATTTAAGTACTACAAAGCATAATGGCTACCTTTTGTATTGGCATTTCCAATCAGCAGACCTAAATCTACCTGAGGTCAGTTGGTACTTGTCATAACGAAGAATGTAATGCTATTAGGTTCGTGTTCTGAATTCCACCAGTAAATTTTAGGTTCTTATAGTGAAGCTGTATTCCAATGAACGGTCTAAATTTGATGAATTTCATTCGAAATGGATGGCTGTGGTTAGAGGACATTCTCAGTCTATTTCTGATGTTTAATTTCTGTTCCCGTATCTTACTAACCTCGTGATGTTACCTGCAGGTATTTATTGCTTTAGTCTCGGGAATAAAGAGGTTTTATTTTTGCACATATATTTTTGGCATTATACATTTTGCGGACAATGAAATTTGCGCACGAAGAAGGAATCATCGGATTGAACTGAAATTTTATGGATGTAATGGTACAGATGAAGGATACACATGATGGCAAACACAATTACAGAGAGATTGTAAAAACAAAAATAATTACAGAGAGATCCGTGGCACGCAGTCCGTCATCTTTATAGCGCATCGCACCGCCTGACGTTCTGCGGCAGACTAGCCCACACGTGTTGGACTGTGTACTCCAAATCCCGGATAGTGCAGCAGCCGGCATTTCAACTGGCCCCCACACATGCTCGATAGGGGACATGTCCGGGGAGCCGGCAGGCTATGGAAGTGTCTGGACATGACGTAGGCAGTCGTGGGCAACCCGAGCAGTGTGCGGGCGGGCATTATCCTACTGGTATATCGCACCTGGAATCCCGGCCAGGAATGGGAGCACATGGGGCCGTAAGATCTCACCCACATACTGCTTGCCCGTCAATGATCCACGTACCACTACTAGAGCTAATCGGCTATCGTAGGCAATGGCTCCCCAGACCATAATGCCTGCAGTGTGGAGGTGTGGTGCTAGACAGCGAGCTTGGGATTGTGCCGGGATCTCCACACCCGGACATGATGATCATCTGTCGCCAAAACGAAGCGACACTCATAGCTAAATGCCACATGTTGCCAGTTTGTGTCCGGTGTTAATGGCAGCACACGTAAGGAACGCTGGGATCGCAGATTCGCTTCCGCGAGGCGTCGGGAAATTATTCTTGGCACACAGGAGCCACGACATCTGCCTGCATAGTGGGCCGGGTCCCAGTGGGATCCGTTCGCGCCTAGCGCACGATCAGTCCGGAGTCGCTCCACGGTGTGTCAGTGCTGTTATGTGTCCACTGCTCCCAACACGGTCCGACGTTATGGTCAGAACAATCCACATGGCGGGCTATACGGTTCGCCGACCGCCTTGAGGTTTTCAGGCCTCTCACAAAGTTCGTAAGTTTTGTAAATCAACGTCTCTGGCGTCTACCCGGCATTCTTGTCACTCTGTACTCTTGCTTGCGTCGGCCAGTTAAAGATCAGTGAATTGCAAACAACTTACCTTGTAATTTAATTACAGAACATGAGAAGGGTCAAATATATACTAAAAGTGAAGCAACCTAGTGAAAAATCCAGAACATTAAAATTTCGGTTCTCAATAACATTCGGTTGCAGTAGGGTAACTAATACATTTTGCTGTACAAACGATGTTTATTTGGTACCTTATCGCTAATCCTAAGACTAGACCTTTATGAAACTCGTACTTAACCTACTAAAATGTTGAACTAGAAACAAAAATACAAATATTTAAGGCAAAATGAACATTATTCAAGAATTTTCTTTCTTTTACAAGTGATGAAAGTGAACCATCAAATATAATAAGGTAAACTAAAGTAAAACCTTTCTATAAATCTTCCCATACACGAAACGTTTTGAAATAAGGTTCAAAATTCCTGGAGGAACAAGATATGTCGCAAGAGATAGAATATTTCAGTGGCCAAAGATATTGGCCAAAATTCTGCTCGGGAATTATGTGGGAACTGAAAAAGCACTGTGAAGTAATAAAAATTGGCTTATTACAATCTGATACAGGTATACAACTGAATTTATAATGTTTAAAATATTTATCATATTCACATCTGCATTGGCATGGTGTTGGAATGAATCACAGATACTTTTGAGAAACTAGGTGTTGCCGGTTATTGCTCACTACTTAAGAAAATGAAAGCCATCCCGATGGCTCTAGAGACCAGAAGCACTGGCTCCTGGCTAGTTGTCCAAGATCGGGTCCAGGCTTGAATCCCGATGAGGTATAAGTTTTGTGATTGTTCTACAGCGCTGGGTGTTCCCTTCCCTAGATCCAGTGACCCTAAATTAGGGATGGAAACTGGTTTTAGACCTTAGAGTTGCTCATGGTGGTCGTTAACCTCCAAATTAAAACAAGAAAGATGACACCAAATTTTCGGTTGTAATGAGCACGTCTCTTGAATCCTTTCTGATGTGAATTAAATTTATCGAAGTTATTCAACGTCAATGCAAATGGTTAGAAAAAAATCAAGATTTTTACGATCGATAAAACATCCAGAAATAGAAGCGGCTACTTAAACTAGCGGCTAAAAAGATTGTTACGAAAATTAACTTATATCGCAGAAAAAGTTTCTCCTAGCTGAAGGAAGTAACAGAGACATATTTTCAAATTGAACAGTTAAAAGAAGAAATAGAGAAGGAAACATGATATAAATCTGCGCCATCTAGCGGAAGAATTTTGCATAATGAGAAAGTTGAAAATAGGCAAAACATATTCTTCATAGAAAAAACTACGCTAAGGAGAAAATAGAACTTTTCAAATACGTCTCTCGGAAACAGATAGCGAAAAAAAGAGGTATTGAACTTTACGTCACCTAGCGGGAAATCTGTGCATTATTTAGGTAGGTTAATGCTTCACATCTTTATTGTAGTACATGTAAGCTGACCAGAAGTCCCCAATTCTTGAGGACAGTCCTCGAATTTAGTTTACTGTCCCCAAAAATGTCTGATGCCTTTGGGGACGCAAATTGTCCTCAAATTTTGATGTTTGTCCTCAAATGTTCCCGAATTTGCACTTCCTCATTAGCTCGTTGGATTTCTAATGAAAAATGTTCTTAAAAGTAGTTTTCGTTGTACTAATTTTCCGACATGCTTCTTGTGAAAACAAATTTTGACTTTTTTTTCCATCTTTCCCAGTTTAACGACCACCGCGAGCACCTCTAAGGACTATAAGCAGTCACCTGCCTCTAATTTGGAGACATTCGTTCTAGGGAAGGGAAAGAGCAAGTGCTGTAAGACAAACACACCATCCATGTATCAGTCGGGACTCGAACCCGTACCCACTTGTACGAACGGTCAGTGGCCAGCAGCACTAGGACACTGAACTACTGGCGCTGTCAAAATTCAACTGTATTGATCTAAGTTTTTCCAAAAACTTTGGCAAAATGAAAAATTTGCCATGCAATTAGTTTGGTGTGCAGTTTGATTTTAATTCCGCACATATATAAGGTAAAGCATTTCACTTTTGCGAATATGTTCTGGCCATCATAATTCTACTCTGTCAATACATATTATCAACATTCTACAAGATATATCCTTTTAAGACATACATTTTCATATGTAATATCACACTTATTGAAGCAATGCAGTTTTGTGACAACAAGATTTGCAATTTTATTTTGAGTACGTATGTCCCCAAATGAACTGCCGATTTAGGGACGCCACGCCCTTTTGTCCTCAAATCAGTGTTCCAATATCTGGTCCCCTTAAGTTAAGTACATGGCGTACAGTAAAAATGAAATTTCTCAATAGGGGTTTTAAAAGTGGATACACAGTTTGGTTGCTATAGGTGGTGTTTGTGTATTGCTTGCAGCAAGGAGGATAGAATAAGGGGATGGAGCTTAACAAGCAAGCCCTACGTAAAGCTCTGAAGCCGACGCTTTGAGCGGTAGCCATCTTCTGTTACCTTTCTGATTGCGTTCCCATCGAATTACGTACCTAACAATATATAGGCAGACTAACACTTTTAAAGCCTTGCGAAAAGAAAAATATCATGTACATTTATGGATGTAGTCTATAATATCATCACTGTTTTCTATTCTTTCCTTTCAAAGCACTGCTAAGTCACGTTTTACTGCTGCGTACGACAAAAATCCCTTTAACTCGTCACACGAAAAGTACATGCTGTTTTAAGTAATGCATGAAGCCGTTCACAAACTCTAAAGTGAAGAAGAAAACCCTGATTTATTTCATGTGATCGAGTGAATGTTTCTGAAGACAGAAACACAACGAAATGTTGCCTTAGAAACAATAGTTCGTGCTAAACTTTGATAATTTACAAAATTTTAACGAAGAGTACACGGAATATGCAAATTGAAAAACGTTTGTAGTGCACAATAAAATCCGTTGGTGTTGATAGATTACTATGTACTGATAAGAAATGCGATAATTTACGAATTTAAAATACCCCCCCCCCCCCACACACACACAGATTTTATTGTGCGTGAGAAACGAATGCTTTTTACAAAGTTTTAATAAAACGTTTTCGGGAATGTGATCTTTGACCAGGAGTTATTGAAAACTGGACAAATTTCTAATTCGCACTAGAAATGTTTAGCTATTCCATCATAAGTTTTTGATCCGCAAATACAATAGATCTCTCTTCAGCTTTTAATGTTAGTTGAACTTCAAATAAACAATTCCCATAAATCAGTCATAAGCAAACGCATTTCTCACACGAAATAAAAAACTGAAATCTTCCTTAACTTACAAAGCAAAAATGAGCAACTGAGGGTAATGTAACATGGCGGCCACGCAACTTAGCTGGCTTCAATGGTGAGAGCACATGCTCTCTCCCCTTATTCTATGCTCCTTGGTTTGCAGCTGTACCTCCGCTTCCAAGTACCCTTCGAGAAATTTATGTTTTCTACTGTATGCCATTTCACTACATTAAATATGTGGAGCATTATTCTCTTTAAATAATGCACAGCTTTACTGCTAGGAGGCGTAAAGGTCAAAACCTTTTTCTCGCCTTCTCTGCTTCCAGGAAATTTGAAAAGTTCTTTTTCTTTAGCATAGCTTTTGCCATGAAGAATACTTTCCGCCTATTTTTAACTTTTCCATTGCGCAAAATTTCTCCGCTAGAAGGCGTAGAGTTATATCATGTTTCCTTTTATATTTTTTCTTTTAACTGTTCGATTTGAAAGTCTATTTGTTTCTGATACCTTCCTTATGCTACAAGGAACTTTTTATGCGCCATTTGTTAATTTTCGCAACATACTTTTTGCCGCTGGTGGAAGTAACTTTCTATTTCTGGATGTTAACCGCTTCCACTGACTTTGAATAAGTTTTATTCTCATCGGAAAGGATTCAAAATACATGCTCATTACATCAGGGCCGTAGCTAGGGGCCGGGCAGCGCCCCACCTGCGTTTCCTTTTGCCTGACTAAGCAACTCACACTACAGCCCAGTGGCCGACCTTTTTATATTTTTTACCCGATCTCTTTTATGTTTTTCGCCTGACCTCTTTTATGTATATTCTTTGCCCGACCTCAATCATTAGCCGCCCATCCCAACGTCTCTGTCTGGCTACGGTCCTGTATTACAACTGAAAATTCGGTATCATCTTTCTTGTTTTTAATTTGATTGAAGACAATTATTTTATGCATCTATCGTTACAGTGAAATGTGATACCTCATATATTATCTGGGATTGACAAATTCCCAGGTGCAATCAACTGAAATTTTAGAGTTTGCATTAGAGTTAATTTATAAAATGATCCTAACGTTTTGGAACATTGGTTTAAAATTTCTAGAAATGATTGCATTAAAGTACCACGAATTCAACTTAAACCAGAATGCGTATATGATGAATTTGGGTTTGTGGTATGTTAATAGACCACACACAGTTACTGCACTTAAACCACATGCTCAGAGTAACAAATTTATTTGATAAGCTAATCAATGGTTAATATCTCTGCTGTCGAAGATGTGTAATATAGCATATAATAACACACAACTGTAAAGTTCTAACCACATATAGTAATTATAGACATAGTAAGCACTGACATGAACCAGGGGCCCAATTAATCAGACCTTTTTGTTGCATGGTCTGTGTGTGTGTGTGTGTGTGTGTGTGTGACTATTGACTGCCAGTCACAGCTGAAGAGGAGAAAAACTTGTGGGAGTTCAGTCATAATATTCGGTATGGAAAACATGATGAGAAGCAACCAAAATTTTCGTAAAGTGAAAGGTCAACCAAAACGGATTGTTAAAAAAGACGGCATACTTTACTCGTATTACTAAAAAAAGATCATATAAACAGCACAGCATAAAGGTTGTAGTTTCAACACCCTGCAAAGTAAGAATGCAAAAGTGGCGCATTACAGGTTAATTCAAAAGTTTCGATTACTTTTAACATGAAAGACTGTGTGAATAGTGAATATGATTAACACAAAGCACATTATTCAGCTGTGGCATGGTAGTCTGAATGTACACAGAACTTTTCGAGTCCAAATAGCACACGCACACATTTCAGTTTTGTTTCATTTTCATCCTCAGAAAAATATAGGAATCTGAGCAACTGGCGTAACTGATTGATGTGAAGCTAAATGGCACAAATTGTTACGAGCAGGAGGAAATTAAACAAGAGTTTGTTGCTAGTAACATGTTCCAGTGGTGCCAATATGAGTACTTTTAGGGGGGGCTAATAAAATCCTTACCTCCTTCAAGGCTGTCAGACATTTTAGTAAATGTACAAGATACTAAAATACAACAAAAACAATTGGTATAATCAATCATTAATATCTTGTTATTTTTAAAAATGTTTTAAAAAAAGTTTCTTCTGTTTTAGTGTTTTAAATTTATCAAAAATTTGGCTGTACCAACGGGGGGGGGTCTAGCCTCCCCCTCACCCCTGTAAGCGCCCTTGGCATGATCTACACATATTTTGGTGGAAGCAATCTGCTAACTCTCTTGTTCCAGCTATCTGTATATACACTGAGTTAGCTTAGTATTAGGAACCCCCCCCCCAGTTTTACGTATTCGAAGCGATAACGAAGTACCACGTGATATCAACATTACTTGCGGCTACTGTAAATTGTGCACACCTAACATGTACGTAATCAGTAAACGTTTGCCAGTAATGGGAAACGGCGACGTAAGCCAATTTGACAGCGGCCCGATAGTTGGGGGCAGGGGCCAGTATTTTAGAAACAGCCGCACTTGCTGGCTGCTCTCATACTACTGTACAAGAGTACCAGGGCTGGATTAACCATGCACAGACATCCAGCAGAAGAGCTCATATTGGTCAGCTACACAGTTGATCCTGAAGGTGAGCGTCGGGTATCACAACTGGTATCTAAGCAACATGCAACTGTCACTCAGCTCACCCACCATTACAACAGCAGTGCTGTTCGACCTATTTCCACATGCACAGTGCACCGTATCATGCTTTGCCTGGGGTTCCACTGCCGGAGACCTACGAGGGTACCCATGATGACGCCCAGTCTTTGCAAATAACGAAACGTTGGCAATGGACCCTTGACATATGAAAGAAGGCTGTCTGGAGTGATGAGTTGTTTCCTACTGCACCATGCTGATGTCCGGGTTTGCATATGGCATACACAACATGAAGCCCTATCACCTGGTTACACAGTTGGAGTTCAACAGACTGGTGAAGGTGGTGTGCTGGTCTGGGGAGCTTTTTCTTTTGGCAAGTCTTAGACCTGTTGGTTATCACCCCACAAGCACTGAATGGTGGACGCTACAGGGACCTGTTAGCCGACCATCTCCATCCATATCTGCAGAAGGCTTATCCCAGACCAGAGTGCCATCTTTCAACAGAACACACTGTGTCATAGGGCTTGTATAACTACTGAGTGGTTGGAAGCAGAGATGGAAACGGAATGGGCCAAGGTGTTCCTGACACGGTTTTATTTCTGAAAAGAGAAAAATATATGCCAAAGAAAAATGCGCGTTGTAGAATTCTGTAGTCGATACTGGTGCCCACGAAGTGAATAATGATTTGCCATGCAAAAATATTGTCTCTTTCTTAAAGCAACGAAGATTTCCACCGAACGACGTCACACAACACACCGACTCCATATCGTAGAAAGATCCTTTGCATTCTTTTACAGTGAGATTTTCCAGGGCAAGATACAAGCATACGCCATTCGCTTGCTTCTCAGCTGATTCACTCTCTTCTTGCGAAGTTCAATGTATGACTAAGAGTTACTTTTCACATCACATATTTTACGTTAAGCATTCAGAGGTTTTCGATTGATGCATCGCGTTCCCATGACATGTCATGTCGAAATTAACTCCTTATTTGTTAATATGGATGGATATAATATTAAGGAGGTCGAGAAAGACGTCGAGGCCAACAAATACGTGCTTGTTGAAAACCACAAGGGAAAGAGTGAATGCTGGAAGTTGTTCCGTTTCATTAAGGAACCGGTGAATAATTCTGTGTTGTTTTGGTCTTGCTTGTTGTTCAAAATGTGGAAAGTGTATAATTACAAAGAAAGATGTCGACGGTGTAATAAAAGATTATGGAACCAAAAATGCGTTCCTCCATCAAAGCGTGGAAAGAGAGAACAATCTACTTTGCCGTTCAAACGATCATCAGTTAAAGTACGAGATGCTGATTTAGATCAAATAAGGAAATGTGAAAGTGAACTAGTGGCAGGGTCTCTTTTAGCTTTTAATGTAGTCGATAATATGTACTTCCGTGGTTTTGCTCAAGAATTGGTGAAACTGGGAGCAACGCATGGAAATATAGATAAAAACAGTGTATTTGTGGGCAGAAAGACAGTAAGTTCCGACTGTTTGAAGAAGGTCGAAGGCGTGAAAAATAATATTAAATATTCCTTACAATCAGCCCAGGGCCGTAGCTAGGTCCCAAAACGAGGGGGGGGGGGCTCAAATGTTTGCTTGGCGTGGGCAAAGAGGGCAGTCGCTTACGCATTTTTGCCGACTTGGGGGACATTCACTAAATTCAGGAGATTTCAGAATGGAGTTAGTGGCAGACATATTGTTTTTCGGATTTATGACTTTTTCAGCTGATTTTTTAATGTTTTGAACGATTTCAGTAACTTTTTACATTTATTGTTTCAAACATTTAAAATGTTGTATTTGACACTTCTTCAGTTCCGTAGTTTCCATAACCGTGATTTTTAATTCTTATAATATGCAATCCCTTTCCCCTTTCCGCTTTTATTTTTGACAGGCACAGAAAGCTTGCTTGTGCCAACTGAGATACACTAGAAGAAAAAAAAATCTGTGATCCCTTAGGCCGTAAATATGATAGTGGTGCGATGAATACTCCCTTCTCGTTCGCTCGGAATGTAAGAGAGGCCGAAAGAGTAACAACGAGCAGTGGACTATGATGAAAAATAGGTTTTGGCCTGCTAAGATAATAATTTTTTTCTCAGTAAGTTCTTTGAACTAGATTTTTTGGCATTTCAAAATTATTAGTGTTTTCCCTCCTCCTTAGTTTCACCACTGAAGCCATATTAAGGAAACCAGTGTCGACCTGGTGGCCGACTGGCACAGGGCGCAGACTTGTCTTCACTCGAATCAAACTGGTACCGGGTTCGAGTCGCAGGTGTAACATAGATTGATGTGTGCAGCCTATCTTACGGCTCTGTCTCTGTTGCTTTCTGAAATCTGAAACCAGTAGCCCTAAATTTGGCAACTGCTAATAGCCTTTAGAACAACTCTTGGCCGCCCCGGTGGCTCAGTGGTCTAAGGCGCTGGCCTCTGATCATTCGTCCGTAAGGGGTCCGGGTTCGAATCCCGGTGAGGCATGGATGTTGTGTTTGTCTTACGGCACTGGCTCTCTCCCTTCCCTGGAACCAGTGACCCTAAATTAGGGACGGCGACTGCTTATAGCCCATTGAGTTGCTCACGGTGGTCGTTAAACCTCAAAATAGCCGCCCCGGTGGCGGGACGAATTCTTGGGATATTTTTCAAGTATCACTTGTCTGATATTTTCGCCTGATTTCGAAATATCGTCAGCAACATATTTCTGGGGTTGACTCTCTCCAGAATTTTGGGTAGAATCCTTTAATGTCACTGAATGCTTTGAAGATGTAAATGGAGAAATTGAAGAATTTGCGTGCTTGCGAATTACTATGTATTTTTCCTAAGCTGACCAGACGTCCCCAATTCTTGAGGACAGTGCTCGAATTTAGTTTACTGTCCCCAATTCTTGAGGACAGTGCTCGAATTCAGTTTACTGTCCCCAAAAACATCTGAAACTTTTGGGGACGCAAATTGTCCTCAAATTTTAGTGTTTGTCCCCAAATGTCCTCGAATTTACACTTCCTCATTAACCCTTTAGAATTCCAATGAAAAATGTTCTTAAAAGTAGTTTCCGTTGTATTAATTTTCCAACATTCTTCTTGTGAAAACAAATTTTGACTTTTTTTTTCTTCTTTCTGGGTTTAACGACCGCTACGAGCAACTCTAAGGACTATAAGCAGTCACCTGTCTCTAATTTGGAGACATTCGTTCTAGGGAAGATAAGGAGAGCAAGTGCTGTAAAAAAAACACACCACCCATGCCTCATTTGGGACTCGAACCCGTACCCACTTGTACGAATAGTCAGTAGCCAGCACTAGGTCAATGCACCACTGGCGCTGTCAAATTTCGACTGTACTTGTTCTGAGTTTCTCCAAAAACTTTGGCAAAATGAAAAATTCGCCATGCAATTACTATGGTGTGCAGCCTAATTTTTTTAAGCGCCCAGGTGGCGCAGTGGTCTAAGCGATGGCCTCTGATCATTCGTCCGAACGGGGTCCGGGTTCGAATCCCGGTGAGGCATGGATGTTGTGTTTGTCTTACGGCACTGGCTCTTTCCCTTCCCTGGAACCAGTGACCCTAAATTAGGGACGGTCCACTGCTTATAGCCCATTGAGTTGCTCACGGTGGTCGTTAAACCTCCAATCGAAAAAAAATAATTGAGCCGAATTCTTAAGATAACAGCTAACGGAAAAATCAACTACACTAAGCACTGTTTACAAAGATTCTAGTCTGTCCGGCAGACGGCAGTTAAAAGCAACATGGACGAGAAGACTTTGTTGATGAGTAAACTTCCCATGAAAAAACTACTGAAGTCAGTAGAACTATCAGATTGTGTTTTGTGTGCTTTAGAATTCCAGAACTTCTCACCTTTAATTTTTTCCGTCTTTGGAGCCCCTTCGCGTCACCATATGTGTTAGCAAGTGTCACGCCAAGAAAAGCAAAACAAATGTACGAATTTGTCACCTCCAGCATAATGAGGGACCTTCCCTTTGAAGGCACGGGACAGACCCAACGGCAATATGATCCCATGTGGTCTTAAAGTGCTTCGTTCGTCATCAAGGGCAACATTCAATTGTCTCCTTAAAACTACAAAGGATGCAGCCTGGGACTTAAGCCCCCAAAGCTTCCCACCTACCTTAAACCGGTCCCGAGTGCAAGTACGCCTCCACCCTTGATTACTTTCTTTTAGCTTGTTCTTCTAAATTTAAAGTCGTCCCCCCTCCCAAAATGCGTTTCTTGTTCCTTATAACTCCTACCGCTAGTAAAGAATCACTAAAATTACTAATACAGCCGTTACAACTAATTCACAATTCAAAAAGTCGAAATTTCTTTTTCTTTTGAGTTACATTCATATTGCGTCGTTTTACTGTTACTTAACTTTTTAAAAAGTCCAGTATACGAATAAAGTATTTATGCCTGTGATGAAATATCAAAGTAATTTACGTAAACCATCGAAATAAAAGTTTAAGTCATTTTTGACAGCGCCAATTTTCCAGGGGGCCTCGCTAGCCTTGTAGGGGGAGCTGAGCCCCCCCCCCTCTAACCCCTCTAGCTACGGCCCTGAACCAGCCATAGGAGAACAAGCTGTATCTTTCACGACTGACTCATGGACTGATAACATTGTACAGAGAAGTTATTTGGATATTACATTCTTCTGGATTGAAGAACAAGGTACTGAATATTCTTGTGCTCATTTCCCCGAGAAAAAGACCGCTCAGAATATTGCAAAGGTGTTAAATGCCACTTTGAGGGAAGTAGGATGTGACGAGACCAACACACCTGTCACTACAGATAAAGGGACTAATATTGTAGCAGCAACAGAACAAAATGTTCACATTGATTGTGTCTGCCACAAGCTAAACATGGCAGTTTATAGAGCGTGGGAGAAATGCAAGGACATGGAGAGCATTAACAAGTTTGACCAATGTGCTCACAATTTAGTGACGTATGTAAGGAAAACTACCGGTGTTCAATCGGAGTTGAATATCTCGTTGAAACACGGTGGGAAGACTCGGCCATGGCGATCTCTTCAGAGAATGTTCACTTCGATATTCGAAAATCATAAGACGGATAGTAAATTGAGATCATGCTACGCGACATAGGAAAAGAGTATCTTTTGGACGGTGTAAACCTAAATCTTCTTGAGGGAACTGTTGAATTCTTAGCTCCAATGAGCAACGTACTCGATATGCTAGAATTTGCTTATATGCTAACTACAAAATGTTTTGCCAGCCTTTTATTTGCTGAGAAATCAATGGGATACAAAGAAAGACAGTGATTTGGTGTAAGTCCGGAGAATGAGAAGAGTATTTGTAAATCAACTTGATGAGAAAATGTGGAGCTCGATTACTCCTATTCATTTTTGTTCAACATTACTTGACCCAAGCTTAAAAGCATTCTCGTTCGTGCCTGGGCTAAAGATAACTGAGCGAAAAGCTATGATGGATCAAGCACTTCACTGTATTCGTGATTACGCCGTAAGTGTAATTGCTAGCCTGAATACTCCAGATGAATTGTTTCACATTGAAGAGAGCAATAACCTAAATACAGCAGAACCATCAACTCATGAGAGTCCACATGGAGAACGCAAATTAGAAAATGACCCATTTGCTTCTTTCCGACAAAGTAATGTTGAACGAATTATACAAACTGTGAATCAAACAATCTTCGGAACTGAAGATCTTGATATGGAACTGAAACGCTACCATACAATTGTAGGGCCATTCGTGACTCCCCAGTACAAATGTGGAAAGTGCAAGGATACCCGTGAATTGTCTTTATTCAATCCTCTTAAGTGGTGGGGGGAGCTGAGATTGACGTATCCCATACTAAGTACCATTGCGAAAATAATTTTGGTAATACAAGCATCATCGGCAGAGTCAGAGCGCCACTTTCCGTGTGCTGGCCGGGTTACAAGAAAGGACCGTGACAGACTAAAACCTCAAACTTTGGAGGCTCCTGATTGCTGGAGGCTTAAAAAGAAACGGATAAGCAGTTTTTCTTTTTTCGGTGGATGGGGAGGGGGGGGTGTAGCATTAAAAATTAAAAATATACCGCACACCAGTGGCGGCTCGTGGCAGGTAGGGCACATAACAAACCAGTACTTAATATGCGTTGCAACACAATGAAATTATGTGTTACACACCACCACACTTAAAGAAATAATATATTTAGATATTTAAAATAAACAATAAAAAAACCGGAAAGCAGCGTGCTTGTAAACAGTACAGCGTACAAACAGAAACACTCCTTTGTTATGAAACAAAAAAATTACCGTCTCAAATTTATCTGGGAAGAAAAAGGAAATTTCCTCGACAACAAAGTAACAAAGGGAAGTTTCTGTTTAAAAACAGAAAGCGCTTTTTCTGTTTACAAACAGGCAGCTTTTTTTTGCGTTATATATTTCATAATTTTGCTATACAAACGTGCAGCACAGAAGGGCAGTCAAAGTGCACAAAAGGAAAAAGTATTTAAACAGAAGCTGCCCCTGATATCTTAAATGCACAAATTAGTAAGCTTTGTAGGCGAAGTCCATTCTTCGTTCTTTTCACTGAGAAAATTTATCAATGACCTTATTGTTAAAGTCATGAATATCCATGATAAAGTCTCTTTCTATAGATAGCATGGCAAGAGCAGATAGTCTGTCTTGGAGAACTGTGTTGCACAAGAAAGTTTTTATTCCTTTTAAAGTTGAAAAGCAAAGTTCTGCTTCAGAAGTTAACATGGGAATGGTAACAATAATTTTAAGCAGTAATACACTTTCAGAGAAATTAGTGACAAGATTTGTGTCAGTCAAAAATGACAATAATGGAATGGCTCCCGATACTGTCCTAAATTAATTTCTTCGATAAATTAACTGGAGTTCCGTTTCCAATTTCTTTCTGTCCAAAGGGTTAGCTTTAATTGTTGATGTCAGATATTCAACAGGAAATTCTTTATCGTATTCGGGAAACTTGTCTGAAATAAACAAATTAGCGGCAGATAGATGACCTACGAAGTCAAGTCGTTCTTTCGTTTGCATAAGGATCACATCACATACTTCTTTGGTTTCTCATATTCTGCTTTCATGATTAGTTTGATCTTTTCTCTTGCGAGATAGGTGAGTTTCTGATTCTGAGGTCACAGTCTCAATGTTTTCTCTGATTTGCTCCATGTTCGACTGGAAGCTGTTAATATGACATTTAATCTGAGCTGGATCAATTGCCCTTTTTTGAATTTGGTTGTATAGCATATCGACATGAGGCATTATTTGATGGAAAATAGTAAGCCAGAAGTTAAATCCTCGTCCTTTAATATATGCTTTAAACCACTGGCTTGAGCAATAGTAGACTTCTGCTTTATATCATCTCTCGTTTCTATTGCTTCCATGCATTCGACTAGTTCTTCGCGATTCTCACACACAATGTTGACTGCTCTAGTATGAAAATTCCACCTAGTGTCTGATGTTCTTGGCAAACGACGACCAACTATTTCATCAAGTATGTTGGTTCTTTGAGGTGATTTGGAGAAAAAATGTACACACTGCTCCCAGATTGGCGATTGGCGAATAATATACGGAACGTTACGATTTATGGACGCAGCATTTGACATTATCAAGTTCAGCTGATGAGCGTGACAACGCACATAAGAAGCAAAAGGGTAGTGTTCCTTGACACGAGTCTGCACTCCTTTCCCACTAATGACAGATGCTCCATTGTAACTCTGAGCAATTTATTTGTTTGGGGTGTTCTCCAAATGTTCATCTAGCTTTTTCAGAATGCAAGAAGACAATGATGCCGCATAGTGTTAAAAGGATTTACATAACGCCAAAACCTTTCCACAGCCTTGTCGTGAACTATATAGCGGTAAACCAGTACCATTTGAAAAACATTGGAAATGTCCGTCGTTTCATCTGCAATGATAGCCACAAAATTAGAAGCTATTATTTCTTTAGAATTCTCTTCGTGGCAGATTTCGAGCATACAGTCCAGCAGTTCATTCTGAATTGTTTTCAAAGTACCCTTGAATACTGTAGCTTTGTCTAAATGCGTTTTTAAAGCATCGTTCAACTGTGCGCTAAAATTGACCAGTCTACGAAATATTCCAGGTTTGATTGCAGAGTTCGATTCATCATGTCCTCGCAGAGCAAGTTCAAACGCACCGCAGAATCTGATACAGTTTATGAGAAGCGATAGTACCACTATTTTTTTACTATTTCGATTCGAAGTTGAATCTGCCGCCTGTAATAGGAATTTAGATGGGACCTTATATTCCCTCCTCTTTCTAGTATAGCCAAATTCAGTACATTATTTTTGTGTATAGAAGACACGTTATGCTTCTGAATTTTGTCCGCTAAATGGCGTAAATCTTTAGCACCAGTTTTAGCCCATGAAGTTTCACCTGTGAACAATAAGCACGGGAAGCAAAATACAGAATCTTTTATATCACAGCCGCATATCCATTCATTCTTATTATATGTTTCACAGTTAAACTTTCTGATCCGTTCTGTATTTTTATCTTTACAAGTTTGTTGTAATTTAAGATCCAGCATAGAACTACCAAGCCTTTTAATTTCCAGTTTCTGCTCCAATGAATGAGAGGTGAACGAATGTTTCAGTAAATAATCAACAGTATTCATGTTTAAAAAGAAAAAATGTTAACACTTTATATTTCATTGATATGCATAAATAAGTACTTATCACTTTATCCTGTAAGTTATAAACAAAATAAAACTGCAAACCACACCAAGACATCCACAAAATTCTCGCCAGAAAAGAAACGTAAAAAGGAGTGGAGGGATGCTTCCCTACTTGTTTGTTTAACAGAGGAGTTGACGATAATCACGAAACAACGCGTGGGCCAGTTTTCCATGTGCTCCAATGCTACCCTTTCTGCTTTGGGAAAGGGCTTCAGTAGATCTATACCGCGCATGCGCAAGCACCTTTTGAGCTGTGTTGTGTATGAGCCAAGGAAAATTGTGCCCACAGGCGGAAACGAAAGATGGCGATCGGAACATACAGCTGCTTGGCGTAAAGTTCGCAGTTAATTGAATTAAAATTTATTTCGGATCCATTTTGCGCTATAGATTCGACATTTTTTTAAGTAAACCAATATTTCCCTTACGTGTTGTGGGTATTAATGAATCAATTATTCCGTGATATCTTATGGGTAGAGCACGTGCTCACGTGCCCCTTAAGACGGGCCGCCACTGCCGCACACATGTTCTTCACTTTACAAATTTTAATTTTAGATCAAAGCAGAAAAACTTTTCTGGGAAATCCCCCCACCCCAAAAAATTGTGTACAATGCGAGGTGCTCTATATTTTTCGAATTTTGTACTCAGCTCAGCTCCCTACCCTTTTTATGTTATTCTGCTACTGGTGATATTTTTCTAGGACAATTTAGTTTCTACCAACTCCATAGTAATCACGTGATATCAAATTTATTAATATCATATGTAAGTGGTTAAACAAATATAACCCATGATGTTATACTTTGCACATAGGATCAAGTGGGACATCGTGGGGCTAAGTGAAGTAAGGAGAAAAGGAGAAGATCTCATCGAACTGAAAAGTGGACATCTCTTCTACTATCGTGGGACAGATACTGGCAGAACTAGTGGTGTTGGATTTATAATAAACAAGAAACTGAAGGATAAAGTTGTAGAAGTTGAAAGTTCCTCTGACAGAGCTGCACGACTTGTTATCCAACTCTCGAAAAGATACCAGGCTCAGATTATTCAAACTTATGCACCCACCACAAGTCATCCTGAAGAAGAAATTGAAGAATTTTATGAGGAAATTTGTCATCTAAATAATAAAGGTAAGCAGCACTTGAAAATAATTATGGGAGATTTCAATGCAAAAATAGGGCAACGGCAACAGAATGAAACTTCAGTAGGTAAATTCGGTCATGGCAACAGAAACCAGCGTGGAAATACTCTCGTTGAGTTTGCAGAGGCAGAAGGGTTTTTCATCTTGAACTCCTTTTTCAAGAAAAAGCCACACAGGAAATGGACATGGAGACATCCAAATGGGACGACAAGTGAAATTGATTTTATTATGTGTAACAAAAAATTCGTCATAGAAGACTGCAGTGTGCTAAACAAGTTCAACACAGGTAGTGACCATAGATTGGTGAGATGTAAGATGCACCTCAACACTAAACTTGAACGTGGCAAGCTCATAAGACAAACAAAATCTATTGACATAAGCAACCTTAAAAAACACCATAATACCTTCAAGTTAGAACTGAAGAACAGGTTCTCTGCTTTAGAAGGCCTAACATCGGAAGAAGTGGACATCTCTGAAGTTAACAGAAAAGTAACCAAAGCTCTTATGGAAACAGCAACAAAATTAGCTGGGTCTAAGAACAAGTTGCATGTGAACAAATTATCAGGAAAAACCAAAATGTTGATGCAAAAAAGAAGAGAGATGAGAACAACTAAAGAAGATGTGACTTCCAAAGTGGAATATATAGAGCTATGCAAGACAGTAAGAAAAAGTATCACTGAAGACGTAAGGAAATTCAACTGTGAACTAGTGAGGAAAGCAATTGAAAACAACCAAAGCCTAAAGATAGCAAAGGGACATCTCAGTAAGGGAAGAAAACAGATTATGGCACTGAGAAAAGAAGATGGTTCTGTAACAAGAAATAGAGGCGAAATTTTGACAAGAGTGAAAGATTTCTACTCCAAATTATATGAAAGGGATGATATATGCACTCCTGACATCATGAAAGATACCAGTACCAGAGTTCCTCCAGTCCTTCCAGCAGAAGTTGCACATGCAATCAAGAACATGAAGCGAGGAAAAGCTCCAGGAGAAGATGGAATTACTGTAGACATCATACAAGAAGCAAGTGGAGAAATCGAAACAGTACTCGCCCAAATTTTCACTCGATGCCTTAATGAAGGAAAGATTCCTGAGGATTGGAACACCGCTACAATGATCCTGCTACATAAGAAAGGTGACATTGAGGATCTCGGAAACTACAGACCTATCAGCCTCCTATCAGTAGTTTATAAAATCTTCACTAAAGTTCTTTCACACCGCTTGAAGGTAACACTGGACATGGCTCAACCGAGAGAACAAGCTGGATTCAGGAGTGGCTACAGCACAATAGATCATATCCACGTGCTGAGAGAACTAATTGAAAGAGCGAGGGAATATGAACTTCCATTGTGCATGGCTTTTATCGATAATGAAAAAGCCTTTGATTCGGTGAAACCATCAGCAGTTACAATGGCTCTGAAAACCTGCGGTATTGAAGATGCATACATTAATATTATTAATAACATCTATGAAAATGCAAGTGCAAAGATTAGGCTGTTTGAAAATACAACACACGTAAAAATTGGAAAGGGAGTGAGACAAGGGGACACCATATCTCCGAAGCTCTTTAATGCCACATTGGAGGGTGTTTTTCAGTCGCTGAGCTGGGAAAACAAGGGAATAAAGATTAATGGAGATTATCTAACCCACCTTCGCTTTGCTGATGACGTAGTCATTTTTGCAACTACCCCATCAGAGCCGCAGAGTATGATCCAGGAACTTGCTGACAAGAGTAAAGAAGTGGGATTAAAAATGAACTTTCAGAAGACAAAAGTGATGTTCAATGCTTTTACAAGAAATGAAGATTTATCGATTGATGGAGAAAAGCTGGAGATAACAGACACGTACGTTTATCTTGGACAGCAGATATCAAGTGAGGGTCACATTGATGAAGAAATTAATCGGCGTACAAAACTTGCCTGGAGAGCTTTTGGAAGAAACAGCATAATTTTCAAGAGCAATATGCCATTATGTCTTAAAAGAAAAGTGTTTGATCAATGCATCCTTCCAGTGCTTACGTATGGTGCAGAGACGTGGACCTTAACTAAAAGAGACATACAAAGGCTGCAGACAACTCAAAGCAGCATGGAGAGGTGCATGCTTGGTGTAACCAGGAGGGATAAGAAGAGGAACTCGTGGATCCGAAAAATGACAAGAGTGGAAGACATCATGATCAGAGTTAAATCCCTGAAATGGCAATGGGCTGGACATACTGCCAGAAGGACAGATCATCGATGGACAGCCGAAATTTTAGATTGGATTCCAAGGGACAGGAAAAGACCCAGAAGAAGACCACATGGGAGATGGGTGGATGAAATTCGAAAGTATGCAGGGGTGACATGGAGGAGACTGGCACAAGACAGACCGTTGTGGAGGAAACTTGGGGAGACCTTCGTCCAGCAGTGGATTGATAATGGTTGACAATGATGATGATGATGATATACTTAAGAGCAAAACTGAAGACTAAGGAAAAACTTTAGAATTTAAAACGAAGGTTGCAAAAAAACCTGAAAATCAAAACGCGCAACGCAGCAGTTTTGAAAATTCAGAATTCACATTCTATAAAGAAGATACCTAAGCAAAAAAATGCAAATATAATTTTGACTCACACCTAGTACAACATAGAAAAGGTTATGTATCTACCTGTGTGAGTAAAAGGAGAAAAGACAAAAAAATAAAATAAAACAACTGAATGTAGAAGGTGTCGAGAATACTGAGCCTTGGCTTTATCAAGGACCAGCAAAAACTCTGCATTTTCTCACTTCTACAAAGACCTAGTTGGAAATGGGTTTCTGCAAGGCCATAGATGCAAGTAACATTACCACCTAAAATAGTTTAAAACATATATATATAAGTCATGTCCTCCGTAGAGTTGCATGACCTAGCATTAGTTAACAATTTCGCTTGCATCCATATATATATATATGCCTATTGTTTTTGTTCACAACGAAACCAGAAAGGGTTATATTTGTTTAACCACTTACATATGATATTAAGAAATTTGATATTACGTGATTACTATGGAGTTGGTAGAAACCAACTCCATAGTATGAATAATCGAGTATAAAATCCACGCATATTGTTCTTGCTTCATTGTAAACATCACTAATTAAGATCTTGTTTATGATGTGGTATGATAATCAAGTCTTCAATTTTGTCTGCGCTTACAATTAAATTATTGATATTCTTAAAGATAGCTTTGGCATTGTATTTTTGTTTTTAATATTGATTTTTGCGGACAAAATACATTTGTGTAATCTTAAATAAGGATTCCCATTTGTAATATACTCCATGGTAACGGTCATAGTCAGCCATTACTTCTGGATTACGCAAAATAGTGGCACTAAAATTAAGCAAGTAACCAAATTTTATTATTAAAAAAGGATTTCAGTTATTAAATATCAAGCAGTTATTGGGATGAATACATATATTATATGTACACATATATATAAATAGAGTTTCGAATTTATGGTTCAAAGATTTGTCCGGGTCGGTAATTTTTGACCCGTTTCCAACTCTAGTTGGAGGAACAACGAATTCATCGCATTGCCTAGGCCCTCAAACTCCTCTGACTGTAACCCAATTGAACATTTGTGGGATATGCTAGAATAGTGTGTGAAAACTGCTGATCCTCTTTCACAGATTAAAGCGTAAACTGACGGAGCTTCTGCAGCGGACGTAGGTCAAGTTACACATGGAGGATGTTCGACACATTGTAGAATCTGTTATTAGATGTCTGCGAGCAGTTATTACACAGAAAGCTGGAACTTATTATGTAGGTGTTCCTAATGCTTTGAAGCTAACCCAGTGTAGAAGCTCACCCAATACTGAGAAAATTTTTTGCAACTAAAAATGCGATTTGCGTTTTACATTACAGATTAATTCAAAAAGTTTGATTACTTTTAGAATGAAAGACTGTTAATAATGGATAATACGAGAAACCCAAAGCACATTATTCAGCTTTATATACCGATGATGGAATCATACATTGCCTTCCCAAGCTGCGTGTTTGGATCAAAAACTTGTGAAATGGTATCAGTTTAAATGCGAACAATAAGATAAAAAGTAATTGTTAGAAACCTTGAGCACAGGTTTTAACTAAGTAACAAACAGATTAGGCCCAGACCTTGAAGACAACTTTGGTAAAATACTGAGTTTGCTGACAGTTACTTATGGATTAATGCTTACAAACAGAGAAACGAAATATCAGTTGTGATGTTACGCTTTTGCAAGAAAAAAATATGCTGTAAGTGCACTGTTTGTTTCCGAACATTTTCACATTTCAGCTAATCAGATATTTTTCATTTCCGCAGCAATATTTTGCTGTATTTGTTTGCGTTAAAAAATTGTTTATTCACATTTAGCTGTCGTTCCTTGCGTTAACAGCTTGACTTCCCCCTTTATCCCAGTTCTTAAACTAAGTTTTTATAAATGCAGGTTAATCAGATTAGTTCCCTAACTTATTCAATACCGCTCTTTATAATTAACAAAGCAACTCAGTTTCTGTGAAACAAATAATGATGTGAGCAAATAAAGGTAAAGAATATGTCCAGCTTGTACTGACATTGTATCACTAACCATCCGTCGTAGGCCCAGAGTCCACTGTAGAAAGCTGTAGCTATGTCTGAGAACGAAGACTTTGTTCCTTCAAATCCAGTGGACAAAAATTCTGTGTGACCTGTATAAAATGAAAAATTGAGCGAGATCAGCATTTTGTATTTACGTCACATATTTCTGGTGTATGAAAACTAGAACATACTTTTTTATTTATGAGAACATAAATACATCTTGTTCACTGACACACTAAAAATAACAATTGCTCTGCAACCTATCTTTCACGAGAAGAAATAGATCTGCTGCCAGTTATGGTCAAACTTAAACTACAACATAGAATTAATTGATTACTATTCGATTTGGTAGTCTGTGAATTTGATGTAAATCAACTTTCAGAAATACATTCACAGACCTCAAAAGCACCGTCATGTTACACAATGCAGACACATGGGAAGGGCCATTCAAAGCCTACAAATTATCTGTAATAATGTTTTCAAGTTAACTGCACTGCAGTCAATTTTTCGAGTCTATCAAAATGATCTAAATTTAATAACAAAGGTATGAAAATACGAAAGATACAAAACCTGTGCATCATTTAACAGGTCCCGATATCAAATTCCTTACGAATGGAAAATAAACGTAGCAGTGATTTTATGTATGAATTTGCTTCACATTCGAGGTTACTTGTTCAGAAATTTTACAGGTACATTTAATTCCTCTAGGAAAAAATGATTCCATGTATTTAAGTTGTAATATTCCTGAAACTCGCTAAATAATTGATGTTAACACGCAATGCAAACACGAATACACTCAGTAGACAAAACATTAGAGGTAGGGGCGATTGGTAGTTGACATGGGCATCCTCCACGCAGAGTGGAACAGACCCAAACCGTACGCAGGCGATAAATAGGCGGACAGCAGGGCTTCCCAACAGTGTATCACAATCGACGAACACAGGTAAACGTAATGATCTGAGAGACTTTGATCGTGGACGCATTGTCGGCGCAAGACAGGTAATTCTATCGCCCAAGTGGTAAGAACCCTTAGGATCCCCAGGCCAACCGTATCAAGGGCAAAAGCGACTTTAGATCTTTTGGGGCCCTGGGCGCTAAAAGATTCAGGGTCCCCTCCCTCTTTCTTATCGCTTAAAAAATGTCATTTGTCAGATTAACAGAAATTATAAAAAGTGAAGAAAAATGTTTTTACGAAAACGTTCTATCTTTTTTTTAATTATTAGAAAGTTTTGTAAGAAAAACAGTTTAGTGTAATCACTTTGTCTGGTTGTGCACAACAAACTTTTTGTTTCTAGAGATATTTCAAAAATTATTTTTGCAGCAAATAGGAAATCTAAGGATATTAAGTTTGTCACTTTAAATATCCCATAAGTAGAGGAAAAGGGAGAGTTCTGCCCCAGGGACAGCCGCCCATAGACTTAACATTGGCTGTCCCCAGCTGCCCCTAGCGGTGCTTCTTGGAACTTTCAATGGATCTTTGTTTTTGAGAGATGGCACCGACTGAGTGGGAAAGGGGATGGACATACGGGATGCCAACTCGATGCTGATGTACTGCCCCTAGCGGTGCTTCTTGGAACTTTATTATTTCGATGGATCTTTGATTTTGAGGGATGGCAACGACTGGGTGGGGAAAAGGGGTGGACATAGGGGATGTCAACTAGATGCTAATGTGCTGCCCCCTAGCGGTGCTTCTTGGAACTTTATTATTTCGATGGATCTTTGATTTTGAGGGATGGCAACGCCCGAGTGGGGAAAGGGCGCTGCGTAGGTGTTAGATATGATGTTGCTTATGTGCTTTTTGGAACTTTATTTTTTCGACGGATCTTTGATTTTGAGGGATGGCAACGGTAAAGTGGGGCCCGTCGGGATTCTTTTTTATTTATTCCTGTGGTTTTCAAGCGGGATTCCCCGCCCCCCTCTCCGATGCTATTTTTTCCTGGAGGAAATTTTTACGTAACGATGCAGGGGAATTTTCTTTCCAAGGGAATAAAAATGCTCTGATGGTCTCAGCTAGGTTCTAACTCACGATGATTTGGTTTCAAAAAATGGTCGGGTGGTCAAATGGTTTTCGTGTACAACGTATTCACTCTATTTTTTTTAATTACTTTTACGTTATTTTTTCATGTGTTTTATATATTTTTTGTATGTTTTGAGGGAGTTTTTTCGCGTAGATGTAATGAATTTTCTGGGGAACTTTTCTTTTTCCTCCAGTCAATTTTATTTCAGACCATGAGACGAAGAAATGCTTCTTTAGAAACGATTTCGTTCCTGTTTGCAGTAACTATTGGACTTTGACAAAATTTTTGGGAAATCAAGCGGAAATGTAGACATGTTAATTCTGAGTCTTTCGCCCATCCAATATTTTTTTCTAGTCGCAATGTTTTCATGTAGTATGTATTCCCTCTATTTTTATAACTTTTACGCTATTTCTTCATGTATTTTTTTATATGTTTTGAGGAAGTTTTTCGCGTATATGTAATGAATTTTCTGGGGAACTTTTCTTATTTCTCCAATTTTATTCCAGGCCATGAGACGAGGAATTGCTTCTTTAGAAACGATTTCGTTTCTGTTCGTAGTAATTATTGGACTTTGACAAATTTTTTGTGAAATGACTTCATGTTAATTCTGAGTCTTTCGCCCCTGCAATATTATTTTTTCGTGTGTTCAAGAACTCTACAGGTCTTTCACAATTAAAATTCTACTGAAACAATATTTTTTTACTTTATTTCATGTATAACTAAATTTTTATTGTTTACTCACCTCATCAAAGTCAGTAAGAACTCCCCTAATCTCATTCCTTTTCCTCATTTAGTTCGTTTTAAATTGAGATGTTTCAAAACTTCGCCTATATTTCATTCACTAAATGTCCAGTTCTCCCGTGTCTGTGCATTCATTTTTAACTTCTGTGGCTGCTGCATTTTTATCTTTAGACGTTTAGTTTCATTGACCTTTTCTTTCGTTTTAATTAGGTTTTCATTATCGTATTTTTTATTCATTGTCTCAGCAGAAAAATCTTTTATTCTGGAGACATAGCAACTAAGTCCGTACTTCCTCTAAACATTTTTTTGCACGTTTTACTAATTCGTCAGAAAAGCCCGAAGGAGCTCCCTCCCTGTCACGCCCCCTTGTTATTCGGCTCATTCGGGCTATGTTCCAGCGTCCTCTGCTCCTTCTTGCTCCTGCGGTGCGACCGGATGTGGGGGATGCTAGAATAAGAAAGTTTGATGCCCACAACTTTTGAGATGAGAGAAATTGATTTAGTCATGTGATTCAGAAGTTTTGATAGAAAATTCCATTTTAATAGACAAAGACTGCTGTCAATGGAAAACAAGATGTTAGATTCTACCAGAGGAGGTTGAAAAAAATACATAGAAGGAAGTGATTTCATGCAAAAATGAACCTAGCCTACTTGAGATTGAAATATAAGAAACTGTGATGAAGTTAAACTGAAAAAAATGTTAAAGCTGAAAGGGTTATTCCATTAAGCTGACTTGGTTTTAATGTTCCTCATTAAGAATTCGGGGTTTATTAAATTTTGAGAACTTTTGGTTGGAAAAGGCAATCTGATTGCTCTTGCACGGTTGGGAAGAAAATACGTGGATGAGGAACCGTTGACCCCTTTCATGAGAGCGATTCCCCACTCAAAGGAATGCGTAAGTGGTGATTTCCACCATGTGTTAAATTTCACACAGGAAAAAGTGGGTCAGGATGGCGAGATTTCGAAATCTGAAATTTCTCTGTGTGGAGAACAAAGAATTTCATAGTTCTCTCGTTTTTCAAAAGCAACGTTAATTACAAGATGAATTCTTTGAAGGTTAGAGTGTCTGATTAAATTCTCACGCTTTCCGTATACCACCCTCGTTTTAGTGGAAATTCAGCCTTGAAGAATTTTTTTACGCTCATTATGTACTCAATGAAGCATTTTTTTAGTTTATTCTCTCAAGCAAGATATAAAAATTAATTTTGTGTTTAATGAAATCCTTTCGTTTATCTCTCGCTAAGAATTTGCCTTAAGAAAAGCCCTGAGCTGAAGTTCGCTTTGTCTGATTAGAGTCCTATAGTGATTCATCAGCAACGTGTTCGTTGCGAGATGACCAGCTAAGGAAATAGTCACCATGAAGTTACTGTTTTGAAACGCCCCAAGTGCTGACGCATGGTGACACATCAGCACGTGGTGATAAGGGTCATGCGTTGGTTACAATATGCAAAGGAGACGCTGAGCGAATTTTAGTTCCGTTCTAAGTTTGAATAAAGTAAGACGTCTTCTAGTCTTTCAAATTCTGTTTCCGTTAGCTCGCTAACGTTATTTTTTTCCACATTTAATCATTGTGAAAGAAGCAGTATGAATCTTCCAGACGTTTCTGTTTCATACGCTAAGAAGCAGTGTGTCGGTGCCCCCAGCTGTTCAAATGCTTTGATTCAACCTGAAAATTGTGATGAGTTTTCATTCGTCTCCACTTGTGTTCCGGAGGTTCAACCTGAGAAAAGCTGTCCCATTGGATTCAGGCTGGAATCAATTCCAGAACATTATTTTCATTTAGGAGGAAATCTTTTTATGACTGTTCCCGTATTTTCTTCTGTAATCAAAGTTCATGTTAGGGAATTTAAGTGGACTGGATAATTGTTCACGCCCTCTAGATGTGGGATTACGATGAGTTCAAATTGCTTCTTGGACTTAAGGAGGAATGTTTTTCAACTGGGAGAGCCTGGAAAAACAGCATTGGAAGTGAACTCTTCTCAACTTCACGAGACGGCGAATTCCATCAATTCCAGAAACAGTTCTCTGATGCTAGCGGGATTTTCCACTTAACAACAGGAGTTGCATTAACCAGAAAGCAGTTTAGGAAACTCCAAATTATTTTGAATGGCGTGTGGGACAGCATCCAGGAATTGCTAATGGGTTCAGAATTCCATAAAATCGTACTCGGAGAATCCCGAAACTTTCAATATACATCGATTGAGGAGTGTGAACTTAGACACAATTTAATTGAATGTTTAAAAAATTTAATTGGGGAGAGCATCCTGAAGGTATGTAGATGTCGCGAATGCATTTCTGAAGTACTTCCACATATTCAGATGCATCTCCATGCCTAACCACGGAGTGGAACAGGAAAGCGATTTCAAGTTTCGAGAACGCTGTGGCCTTGTTGAATCCTAAGGAAGTTGCTCAAGCTTTTATGAACAAATGTGGAAAAGTGAAGATTTCAGAAGAGTTCCTCTCTACAATCAGGGGAAAAGAACTACTTGGAGAAATAAGGGAAATAATGATTTCGATTATATAAATTCAGAAATGAATGTAGTTTTTTTTAATGGGCAAGGGAGGTGAGTTTGTGAATATTTATTATTTATTTAAATATTAAGCGTAAATATTTTTTAGTTTTAAGGCATAAATTTAAAGAGTAATTATTATTTTTTTAAATTAAATTTTAAGTGAAATTATTTTTTTATTGAAATGAGTCAAAATATTAAGCTTTCAAGATTTTTAAAGTAAAAGTGAGAATGTAAATTTCTTTTTTGAAATGTTTATGCAATTGTTTTAATGGGGAACTAGTGCTTTTTTGCTAGACTTTTCTTAAGGATATTTGGGTATTTATTAAGGGAAAGGGGCCTGATGTTTTCCATTAGGCGGCCAATCGGGGGGATTTCCGACAAGTCTGAGAGCAATGCTTTACAGTATTGAGCCGAAACCAGTGAACACAGCTTATTTTCGGGGAGTTTGAAATGTTTCAAACTGACTCGCTTTATTCTTTGAGTTGAAAAAAGAAGCGCTCTCACTGAAGATCCCCCTAGGCTGGAAAAAACAACTAAACAGTCTGTGTTTCCTAAAACTTTCTTTCCTTAGACATTTTTAGTACATTCCATTTTCAACCTCATCTATTTTCAACTTTCAGGAACTTGCTGTGACTGTTTTTACTTCATTCCATTTTCTACCTGATCTGTTTTCAACTTTTTAGAAAGCGATTTTCAACAGATTTTTACTCGTTTCGAAACAGTTTTTTTATGTATGCTAGTTTTCCCATGTTATTCTATGGGAATTTCCCTGCTTTTAATGAAACGTGTTTCATCAAAACCGCCCCTAAGAAAAAATGAAGTGTTACATTTTAAACCCTAGGAAAGAATGAACTTTTCCGAAAATGGACTTGGCGATTTTTCATGCATTCCATTTTCTGCCTGATCTATTTTCTTCTTTTTCCGAAAACGATCTTTGCAAACATCTTTCAATCAAAATTTAAACCTTTCTCATTATGAACTTATAGAAAATTAATACATTTAAAAAAAGAGAGAAAAAATCAACTCAAAAGAATGATTCTTTATGAAAAATAGATTAAGAAAAGAAGTTTTAAGTTACATAGGGAAAAAGAAGAAACGAAAGATGAAATGAAGTAGAAAAAGAATAAAGTTTACATGAGCAAATACAGAATTTGATGCAAAAAGAGCCACTTAATGCTTTGAATAGGAAACTTGTTTCAGTGAAAGATTTCTTATTCTTAGGATTTCTTTAAGAAAAACTGACATTTTCAGTAAATTTATGCTTTCCTATGAATTTTTTTCTCAAAGGACTCCATTAAGTTGATCTCAAGTCTTTGAAGTGAATGGGAAGAAAAATAACATGTCTATGTGTTATGAAAAAATGAAATAATTTCCTTAAGACAGTGTGAAGTGAATTGAACATCAAGCAGTTGTAAGATGCTTTACTATCGTAATATGTACATATATTTTGGGAAAATATCTTCTAAAGTTAGAGGGAAAAATATATGAATATTAAAAAAACAACAGCTTTTTAGATTTACAAATAGAGTATTTGAAGTAGAAAGAGGGATGGAATGCTTTGAATAGGAATTTCTTGTTCAGTGAAGGGATTCTTATTCTGGAATTTTTAAAAGAGAAAGTATCATTTTCAGAACATTTCTGGGGAAGTCGAACTCGGACATTTAACAAAATTCTTAGAGATATAGGAATTTGAAGAAAGTTTATGGAATGAAACATGATGAGAAAGAACTGGGTTAAAAGATTTAACATTCAAGCTGCATCAATTTTTTTTTGGTTCCTCATACAATTCTAGGGTTCTGAGGAAATTTTACGTTTTTGTGAGAACTCGTTTTTTTTTTTTTTTTTTTTTTTTTCAAAAATCAACCCTTTAGAAGTCTTTAAGGTAGAAAAAATATTGACCAAGGGGACTCTTAAGTAATGCAAACTTTGACTTGAAGTACTTTAAGCATGAAAATATTTGTGTGAAGTAATTTTTCAATGTCTAAGCATTGACATCTGACTATTCGTCCTATATGGGTCCGAAATTGAATCTTGTGGAGGCTTGAGTTATGAGCTTTCGAATTACGACACTAGCTTTCCACCTTCCTTGGAAACAGTGGACTAAATCATGGTCTGTTTATTTCCCTTCTAGTGGTTCACGGCAGATCTCTTAAATGGTGAATGAACGGTAAAGTTCAAACGCTCTGTCCTATTGAGTCATCAGTTTCAGATTTTTGTCATCTTAGACAATTTAAGTTCGCTCAGTAAACTATGCTTTTGCGAGCTTAAGCTTGAGTTCAAAGTTCAAAACCAGAATTTAGTTTTATCTACCAAGCAAAGCGATTTCATGTCATATGAGGTTTTCCAGCAAGCAGTAGACGCGCGAAAACAGTCGCAGAAGATAGTCAGTTTCCGGTAGAAAGAGGGGGATTCCAAAGTTAATTTCTTGGGGAAAGTTCACACACTGGAGAAAATGTAAAAACACTCTTCTTTCATGTTTTAATGTAAACCTCGAGGAATTAGTATCTAACTATGAAAAGGAAGTAAGTTCTAAAGAGTTAGGGACATTTACACTAAAATTCTAGAATTACTTTATTTGAAATAGGGAAGAATCGGCCTTAGAGACTAAAATACATCTGAAGATTTTAGGTACATTTCTGTTCAAAAGTAAAGTCGAATGGAAAAATAAGCACAATTAAATCGATAGGAAAAAACTGTAGGTTGAATCAGAAAAAAAAAAAAAAAGAAGTTTCATAAAAATAAACCAAAGTTCGAAGAATCATACAACACTGAGCAGAAGGAAAAATATAATAAGTAAAATAAGGGAAAAAGAAATTTTCACTACGGGAGTTTGGAAACAACTGATTTCTGACGAATTAGTAAAACGTGCAAAAAAAAATGTTTAGAGGAAGTACGATGTCTCCAGAATGAAAGCTTTTTCTGCTGAGACAATGAATAAAAAATACGATAATGAAAACCAAATTAAAATGAAAGAAAAGGTCAATGAAACTAAACGTCTAAAGATAAAATGCAGCAGCCACAGTAGTTAAAAATGAAGGGACAGATACGGAAGAACTGAATATTTAGTGAATGAAATATACGCCAAGTTTTGAAACATCTCAATTTAAAGCGAACTAAATGAGGAAAAGGAATGAGATTAGGGGAGTTCTTACTGACTTTGATGAGGTGAGTAAACAAAAATTTAGAATGAAATAAAATAAAAAAATATTGTTTCAGTAGAATTTTAACTGTGAAAGACCTGTAGAGTTCTTGAACATACGAAAAAATTACGAGAAAATAATATTGCAGGGGCGAAAGACTCAGAATTAACATGAAATCATTTCACAAAAAAATTGTCAAAGTCCAATAATTACTACGAACGGGAACGAAATAGTTTCTAAAGAAGCAATTCCTCGTCTCATGGCCTGGAATAAAATTGGAGAAAAAAGAAAAGTTCCCCAGAAAATTCATTACATATACGCGAAAAAAAAATTCCTCAAAACATATAAAAAAAATACATGAAGAAATAGCGTAAAAGTTATAAAAATAGAGGGAATACATACTACATGAAAACATTGCGACTAGAAAAAAATATTGGATGGGCGAAAGACTCAGAATTAACATGTCTACATTTCCGCTTGATTTCCCAAAAATTTTGTCAAAGTCCAATAGTTACTGCAAACAGGAACGAAATCGTTTCTAAAGAAGCATTTCCTCGTCTCATGGTTTGAAATAAAATTGAATGGAGGAAAAAGAAAAGTTCCCCAGAAAATTCATTACATCTACGCAAAAAAACTCCCTCAAAACATACAAAACATATATAAAACACATGAAAAAATAACGTAAAAGTAATTAAAAAAATAGAGTGAATACGTTGTACACGAAAACCATTTGACCACCCGACCATTTTTTGAAACCAAATCATCGTGAGTTAGAACCTAGCTGAGACTATCAGAGCATCTTTATTCCCTTGGAAAGAAAATTCCCCAGCATCGTTACGTAAAAATTTCCTCCAGGAAAAAATAGCATCAAAGAGGGGGAAAAAATCCCGCTTGAAAACCACAGGAATAAATTAAAAAAAAATCCCAACGGACCCCACTCTGTCGTTGCCATCCCTCAAAATCAAAGATCCATCGAAAAAATGAAGTTCCAAGAATCACATAAGCACCATCATATCTAACACCTACGCAGCGCCCTTTCCCACTCGGTCGTTGCCATCCCTCAAAATCAAAGCTCCTTCGAAATAATAAAGTTCCAAGAAGCACTGCTAGGGGCAGCACATCAGCATCGAGTTGACATCCCCTATGTCCACCCCCTTTCCCCACTCGGTCGTTGCCATCCCTCACAATCAAAGATCCATCGAAATAATAAAGTTCCAAGGAGCACCGCTAGGGGCAGCACATCAGCATCGAATTGATATCCTCAATGTCCACCCCTATCCCACTCGGTCGTTGCCATCTCTCAAAATCAAAGACCCATCAAAATAAAGTTCCAAGAAGCACCGCAAAGGGGCAGCACATGATGAGGACGTTTTTTTTTTTTTTTTGATTGGAGGTTTAACGACCACCGTGAGAAACTCAATGGGCTATAAGCAGTCGCCCGTCCCTAATTTAGGGTCACTGGTTCTAGGGAAGGGAGAGAGCCAGTGCCGTAAGACAAACACAATATCCATGCCTCACCGGGATTCGAACCCGGACCCCTTCGGACGAATGATCAGAGGCCAACGCCTTAGACCACTGCGCCACCCGGGCGGCATCATGAGGACGTTCAGGTGACAAAAAAATTGACTTGGGGACAGCCAATGTTAAGTCTATGGGGGGCTGTTCCCGCAATAGAACTCTCCCTTTTCCCCTACTCCCATATACGTTATGAATTTACCGCTAAGGGCTGTCAAATTCGAAAATTCAGAAAATTCAAGTTCTGCTGAGAAGAAACTGTTTAACTTAAAGAAAAACATTGTTTGTCTGCCTCTCAGATTCGGCTTAACTGTTCCTTCTCAAATATTTAAATTTTCAAATGAGTTCGTTAATTCCTTACTAGAAGCGCAGAAGACAAAAAAATTTATTTTCACAGATTTTTCAAAAATTATTTTTGCGAATGATAGGACGTAAAAATTCATTAAAATTTTCCCATTTTAAATTTCCCTACTAGTTCATAAATTTTCCGCTAGGAGTTTTCAAACTGGAAATTTAATGTATTTAATAATAATAAAAAAAAATCTTAGTATCTTCTTTTTAATAATAAGATGAGACTATTTTAGTTACAGTAAAAGTTCTTTTTTGAGTTTGATGCGTGAGGCAAAACTGATTACTTTACACCTTTTCAGTTGCAATTTCTTGGCGAATTTAACATTAACGGCGCTGAAAATGGAATTTCACAAAATTTATCAGTACATTGCGTGTAAATTGCCCTAAAATTGGAATGTGTTTCAATTTCAAAACGTGCCCTTTCCATTGCTGGAAACTCATCTTGTTTTTCACGTTATGAGAAAATTAGCAGGCAACGAGCATGGTATCAAACAAAAGTTGAAATACTTCTTACTAAACATTGGCAAACGGGAAAGTTCTCCACATTAGAAAATACGGGTAAAAAGCAGTTTGTGCTTCACTTGAAAAGGTTGAATGAATTTTCGTAGAGGAGTTTTCCTGTGGCGAACAGTTTCCTAAATCGAAGACATTCAGCCGTCCATGGCATATACGAATGCCATGGACGGCTGAATGTACGAATGCCATGGACCACGAAAGGTGGACAGTAAGAATTTTATCAGTCACTGCAGGAAAGCGAGAATGTGAAGATTTTCTTGAAAGCATTTTTTCTTACTATTTTTATCGGAAAATTTAAAAGGTCTGCATTTTTTATTCTGTTAAAAAGTTGGTGTGGTTTTTTTTATACCTGCACTGCAGTTATCAGAAACAGAAGCATAAGGATTAAATGCAAAAGATCCGGTTTGAAAAAGGAAAAGCGGGAACCACAGCTTTTCGAGTAAGAGTATCATTTAAACTTTTATTACTTTTTCGAAAGTTAATTTTATGTCAATTTCAGGAATAGAAAAAATGAGAATACTTGATAATTATCAGTATTAAACCAGGGGAGGAGAAAGTAATAAGAAAATGTTGTTGCAATGTAATAGAAATTTCGTTTAACACTAGTACATACATGGGCAGCGGAACCCGATAATTTCAGAGGGAGAAAAACTTCTCCGAGAGTTAATTCAATAAAAAGAGAGAGAGAGAGAGAGAGAGAGAGAGAGAGAGAGAGAGAGAGAGAGAGAGAAAGAAACCGTAGGTTATATATGCAAGTACTCTAACAACTGATGGTCAACTATTATCAGTCCACAGCTGGATGAAGGTCTCTTCCATAACTTTCTGTCTTGAACATGGCTCTTCCAAGTCACTCCAGCACACTTTCGAGTTTCATCCACTAATTTCCAAGGTATTCTGTTTCTGTGTCTACTCCAATTCATTGGTCAAATCAAATCTAATACTCAGTTGCTTAACTGTGGTCAATAATTTCATATAGCAATATATCCAGCCCATTGCCATTTGAGAATTCTTTAACGATCTTCTTTAAAGTGAAAAGCACAACGGTGAGTTAACTTTTCAACTTATTTGTGCAAAAACAATTTTCATAGTTGTACTCGAAACGTTTTCCAAAAAAAAGAAGCCTGGCGACGGTCTCCACGAAATTTTCATTGCAAAAAAAGTTATACCATATGTGAAGCAGAAATTTTTAAGATGTTTCGTACGCAGAATGAGGGGGATCATGAAATTCCAGGGGGTTCCGGACCCTCGTGTCTCTTATTTTCCGAGGTCCACGATTATACACGGTCAAGTCACATTATTGTGACCACCAGCTAATATCTAGTTCCAGCCGTGTGCAGCGCGGACAGCAGCTAGACGGACTGGGAGCGACTCAATAACGTGCTGGAAGGTATTCACAGGTATGTGGAGCCATGCTGACTGCAGTGTATCTGACAGCTGCTGGAGAGTGCGTATTGGAGGATCCATAGAGCGAACAACACGATCGAGGTGGTCCCACAGATGCTCAATTGAGTTTAAGTCTGGGGAATTAGGGGCCAGAGAAGTACTTTGAAGTCTCCATCGTGCTCTTCCGACCACTCTCGGACATTTCTAGCTGTGTGACACGTCGCATTGTCGTGTCAGAACATCCCATCCGCCCAATGAAAGACAATCAGCGTGTATGGGTGTACGTGGTCTGCAAGGATGGATTCATAACGAATTCGGTCCATAGTCCCTTCCACAGGTGTGAGTGAACCGAGAGAATGTCACGAAAAAATTCCCCAGACCATAACGCTGCCCGCCCCACCAGCTTTTGTTATTCGAGCAATGGTTGAAGAGTGTTTGTTCTCTAATGTTTCTCGCCTTATACGACAAGGTCCATCCGCTCGATGAAGTAGAAAGCGTGACTCATCGGGGAAGGCGATCCTTTGCCAATCAGCGGAGGTCTAATTCCGACACTGCCGTGCAAATATAAGCCTTTTCTGCCGATGCATCTTCGTTAGTATAGGTGCAGTGACCATTCGTCTGTACGGGAGCCCCATACGCAGCAGAGTTCGCTGAACTGTCGTTTTAGACACACTTCCGGTAGCCTCCTGGTTCACTCAACCAGTGAGTTGCTCCACTGTAGCGTGACAATCGGCCCTCACACACTTTCGAAGCCGACGTTCACCTCTTACATTCATGGCACGTGGTGCTCCGCAGTTCGCACATTGCTTATTCGCTATATGGTGCCATTTCTCCAATCACGATACACTTTAACCACAGCAACACGCGAAAAGTTCACAAACTGCGCTGTTTCAGAAATACTGCCACTCTTGGCCCGAAAGCCGATAATCATATTTTTTTTGCAAATCTGAGAAATCGCTCCTTTTATCCATGACAGCAACAAGTAATATGTTTTCAGATTGCCTACAGCACGCTTTATGTACCCTGCAAGCCAGCTCGCGACACGTGCCTTCTTTCATTGGCTACGCGCTGTTGACGTCTAAAGTAGGATGTAGTCACAATAATGTGACTTGACTGTGTATAAGAAAAAGAAAACGTTGTGACATTCTCGAATTTCTTTATTTTTTCAGCCTAAATATCAGCTCTTTTGGTGTAGGATGGTTTAGGGGGATTAGGGCAGAGGAAGAACTTGATTACCCTACCGCAAAGGGAAAAGGCAATAAACAGCAAACACCCCCGATCATCAAGACAGTTTCTACAAGCACTGCTCATCGTAATTGAGGGGGAAGGAGGTTCGAACACACGTTTTCCTTTGGCTGGAAGTAGCATGGAAGTAATTTATGTAACTGCACGCCAGTTAAGTATTCGCCTTACACAATGAAAAGTGTGGGAAGCATGAATTCCTCCTTCACCTACCACTAAATGGAAAGCTAAATTATTTTAACTGTTCCTTTTAAAACCAGAACATCGATAAGAACTTGAAAATTTGGAATATCAACAACAGCAAGAAAACATATATGTTACTAATATGAGAAAGTAAAATATCAATTTACAATACAAATAAAGTGGCCGCTTTAAGGATTTATTTATTTTGGTCCCTGAAAACCAAAATATTACTGGTAATCCAAATATACGTTTTCGGGGGCCCTCAAACTCGGGGGCCCTAGGCGTGCACCTAGTTGGAAATCCGCCACTGATCAAGGGTGTACTGTGAGTATACCATCGACGGACGTACCAGCGACCAAAGAGCAAGCGGTGGCAGACCACATACCATTGATGACCGGGGTCGACGTAGACTATCCAGGCTCGTACAGACAGACCGCTTGGAAACTGCGGCTCAAATCACATTCAGGTTAAATGTGGAAGACCCAAGCAGCGTCACTGAGGGAACGGCATATCCTGGGCTACGGGAGCCGACGCCTTACGCGTGTGCCACTGCTTACTGCTCGTAATCGGACATTACCCCTCGCTTGGTGCTGGAAACATCAAAATTGGACCTCTGAAGTGTCACGCCACGTCGTGTGTTCAAATGAATCTCATTTTCAGCTGTACCGAGATGACGGGATAGTGCGGGTATGGCGTCGACAGCATGAGGCCATGGCATCGTCATGCCAGGTCGGCTCTATTCAAGACGCTGGCTTCTGATCATTCGCCCTAGTGGGGTCCGGGTTCGAATCCCGTGAGGCATGGATGTTGTGTTTGTCTTACGGCCTTGGCACTCTCTCTTCCCTGGAACCAGTGGCCCTAAATTTGGGACGGGAGACTGCTTATAGCCCACTGAGCTGCTCACGGTGGTCGTTAAACCTCCAATTCAAAGAAAAGGCGGTGGTGGCTCTGTGATGGTTTGGGGAGTCTCCTCATGAGACACATTAGGTCCTTTAGTGTGTCTGGAGAGGTCCTTAACCGCTGCGATGTGCTAGCTGATCACCCACACTCTTTCTTGGACTTTGCGCATCCTGTGGCGATGGTCTGTTCCAGAAGACAATGCGCCGTCCCACCGGATCGCAACCACCCAGGCATGGCACAAGGAACACTCATCTAGAGTTTGGAACCATCCAGTGACCTCCAAGGTAGGTCCACAGATTTCAACTCTGTGGGTAGCCGTGGAGCGGAACATCAGATCATGTTCCGAAGTCTCGGGTGGAGTTGTGGACGTTGCTGCTACAGGCAAGGCTGGCATAACCTCCGGCATCTGATGGAGTCGATGTCACGGCGTGTATAGACTGTCCTTTACGCTAGAGGAGGACCAACACTCTGTTAGGTAATTATCTCTAATGTTTTATCCATTGAGTGTTATGTACATTCACTCATTTCCGTTCTCGACTCTTCTTTCAAATTTCAAAAATTACGTACGAGCGTGAAGATAGAGTGAGAGAGACAGAGAAATTGCTCATTCATATTTCATGATGTCTCATCCATGCTGCTACCGTGTTTCCCCGAAAATAAGACCGGGTCTTATATTAATTTTTGCTCCAAAAGACGCATTAGGGCTTATTTTCAGGGGATGTCTTATTTTTTCATGTACTACCTACTTCTTTTTTTTTTCATCTACATTTGTTCATGTACAAAAATCTACATTTATTCATGTACAAGAATCTACATTTATTCAAATACAGTCATGTCATCTTCTTCTGGAACATCGTCATAACTCTGCAAACCCCGAATTCCGGCCTGAATTTCTTGCGACTCCATTTCCTGTAGAACCATTGACCCCAATCTCTCATGTCCTGCAATAAAGCTCTCCTTAAATGAGCACTTCTTGTCCATGTAGTCTGCTCGTAGTGCATTGGCAACACAGGGCAGCGATTTTATCCCATGAATTCTTCACCCAAGTCACGACCTCTTGCAGGCTAGGCTTCACAAAGTTTCCACGCTGATTTCTCTCCATTCTATTTTCAATGTAGTCATTGATTTCCATGCGCAAATGATCCTTGAATGGCTTATATATTGCAATATCAAGAGTCTGGAGATAGGCAGGCATTCCTGCTGGAATCATTATTTGATCTATTCTCTCTGCAAGAAAGTTCATGACTTTAGCGCAGTGAGTGCTGGCTGAATCCCAGACTAGCAGACCTCTTTGGGCACCTCGCAAAACAAGTGGCAGCATTAAATCTACCCATTTCCTTATAACTGCTTGTGTGCACCAGGCTTTTTTCAAGGACATAAATGCCTGAAACACGTTAAAGCTTATTTTTCTTGGCCTTAGTGATGATTAGAAGTGGGACTTTCTTCCCATCCAGACGAATTGCCAAAACACAGGTAACACGTGCACTTTCGTAACCAGTGGAGGGAATGTAGATTGACGAGGCACCCCTCTGATCAATTGTCGTTTAAGATCCTTGGCCCACAAACACTGCAGTTTCATCCATAGTAATCATGTTGGAGAGTTGGTATTTAGAAAAGTCGATGCCATCAACAAAGGACTTGAATGCAAGTGCACGTTTAATAACTTCAGTATCTTCCAGCTTCAACAGTGTTGTCGTTCTTCTTAGAGACAGTGCATATCGCTGAAGGAAGCCATCCAGTTAGTGTTGTGATGCTTTGAATTCTTCTGGGGATATTTCTAAGCGTGGTGCCATTGCAAGGGCAACTGCTTGAATATCAGCCCTGCGCACAACCAAAGCCTTTGCTCTCCTGTCAGCAATCCATTCACAGATGATGTCTTCCAACTTAGGAAATAATGGTTGCCGACCTGATCCCCACTTGCGCTTCTTAGCATTTCCCTCGTCCACCTGTTGACTGAGGTTATCGTACTCTGCTCGCCATTTTCGGATTATTCGGAGATACAACTTCTTCTCTTTGTAGTAAGCCGCAAGATTCTTGACCCGGGAGTCCTCCACGATTCCTTTCTTGTACTCGACGGAATAGCTCTTTCTTTTTGCACTCATCTTGTCTGGGGGTCAAAATATTATTCCCTTTAAATATACCATTAAATCAAGTGTTAACTGAAGACTGTTAATTGTTAATCGACACAGGAGTGGCAACATAAATGATGACAGTTAAGAATGTACGTTCGGCCCCCAAATTTTAACTCTCTGATTTTTAAAGAATTCTTTCAGTCACCGTTGCCAACACAATAACTTGGACAGAGACGAACCACTTTCGTAATCCATTGAAGGCGGTTAGAACACTTGTTACTTTTTCTTTGAGTTCGCATGTGCCCCCCCCCATTTATAAAAACACACACCGTCTGTTGATGAATAACTTTTCCGCCAAAGACAGCGTTCACCGGTAAAGTTTCCCACGTCGGATTCCCTTTTCGGAACTGGATGTTACAGCTGCCGAACAAAAGACGGCTTCTTTTCATCTTCCGCTAGCTCTCTGAACCGAACTGAATGCATGCGCCATAATTACAAAAACCATATCCTCGGCTGAGTTCAAAGTCAATCGGTTTTCTTTCTTACTCTGGATATTCAAGGCAAATAAAACTCATGAACAGGGTATCCTCCAGTGAGTTTGGCACTCGCTTCAGTTTTTTTTAACAGTGATAGGCTGGCTGACTAGGATACTACGAATCGTAACTGGGGCTTACTTTCGGGGTATAATTACAAAAACCATATCCTCGGCTGAGTTCAAAGTCAATCGGTTTTCTTTCTTACTCTGGATATTCAAGGCAAATAAAACTCATGAACAGGGTATCCTCCAGTGAGTTTGGCACTCGCTTCAGTTTTTTTTAACAGTGATAGGCTGGCTGGCTGGCTGACTAGGATACTACGAATCGTAACTGGGGCTTACTTTCGGGGTATAATTACAAAAACCATATCCTCGGCTGAGTTCAAAGTCAATCGGTTTTCTTTCTTACTCTGGATATTCAAGGCAAATAAAACTCATGAACAGGGTATCCTCCAGTGAGTTTGGCACTCGCTTCAGTTTTTTTTAACAGTGATAGGCTGGCTGACTAGGATACTACGAATCGTAACTGGGGCTTACTTTCGGGGTATAATTACAAAAACCATATCCTCGGCTGAGTTCAAAGTCAATCGGTTTTCTTTCTTACTCTTTATATTCAAGGCAAATAAAACTCATGAACAGGGTATCCTCCAGTGAGTTTGGGCCGCCCCGGTGGCGCAGTGGTCTAAGGCGTTGGCCTCTGATCATTCGTCCGAAAGGGGTCCGGGTTCGAATCCCGGTGAGGCATGGATGTTGTGTTTGTCTTACGGCACTGGCTCTCTCCCTTCCCTGGAACCAGTGACCCTAAATTAGGGACGGGCGACTGCTTATAGCCCATTGAGTTGCTCACGGTGGTCGTTAAACCTCCAATCCAATCCAATCCAATCCAGTGAGTTTGGCACTCGCTTCAGTTTTTTTTAACAGTGATAGGCTGGCTGACTAGGATACTACGAATCGTAACTGGGGCTTACTTTCGGGGTAGAGCTTATAATACGAGCATCCGGAAAAATCATGCTAGGGCTTATTTTCCGGTTAGGTCTTATTTTCGGGGAAATACGGTAGTACAAACTGCTAGATGCCATGCGAAGTAGCTTACAAGAATCGAGGTAGTTCTCGTAGCTATCGAGCAACGTAAAAACTACGAGAATATGTAGGGTATTAATCATAGAGGACTTTCCTGGGATGTGCTTATTAGTTCTCATAAGTATAACATGAGAGTGTGCTACGGGTTTGAATTTCATCCTATCCTTGTCACAGTAGCTTATGTAAAAACAAAAGTGTTTCAAAGTATTTTACAATTTTCAATTGTTATTTGATCATCTGTTTGCTACGTAGGAACAAAATTAAGAGGAAAATCTTAATTATAGGGGCTTCAATACCATTTTTTAGTTTTTGAAATACTTAATGGTATGACGAAGAAAGCTATACCGGTTACTCCAATGCGAAACCTCCCTGAGGGTAAAAACTTTTTCTTCTGTATACTTTTATCTTTCCCATAAAATGACAAATGTCGTTACACTGTGAGCAAAGCTGGTTAGGAAAGACATGAATTTCGACCGACGACATTATGATATCTACTGTGAAAATTAAGCCACTCCGGATGTAAAAATGATTATTTTCTTATTCGTGTAACGTTAAATTATGGGGAGTCTTGCTGCATATACGTACATACGTGCCGCTCCGGTAGCGCAGCTGTCTGACCATTCTTCCGAGTGGGCCAGGGCTCGAGTCCGGGCTGAGGCTTTAGGTGCGACGAAGCCCACCCAGCTTTTCTTTGAGAGCCCAGTCCTTTAGCCCCAATCCCCCCAATATTTAAGTACTTAATACACATGGTGAATTCAGCCATCTATGATTTTAGAGAACTTGGATAAACGTATGGGAATTTCTCGAATTCACAGAAATTTTGTTATACAAAATGAATTGCTAAATTTTGTTTTGTACTATTCTGTGAAAGGGAGGGAATATCTGAGCGATGTCTACAATAGTACCAAAAAGACATTTCCGCAATTATAGTTTAGAAAGATGAGAGTCTCCTTGTCAGGTTACCAACCAAACTTCATAACCAGCCTTATGACAGCGAATATCCAAAAAAGGATAAAATATAAGTGACGTAAATGAGCTAACACTGCGACAAGTAACTTGTTAAAGCCCTTGGAGGTTTCGTATCCATGATTCCCCCAGTATTACATGCAATGAATTAATACTACGTACAGTATGTACCTAAAACTTTATTTTACTGGAAATAACATAATTGGCGTCGGAGAAAAAAATCTACATGAACGTAATTTTTTGGCCAAATTTCTGCCTAGCACTTCAGAATTTTTGCTCACACCTTATAGCCCCCCTCCCCTCCCAGTTCTGAGCTGCTGGCGTCGCCACTGTGAGGCATGGGTCTCACGGTAATGGCTTTCTCCCTACCGTGGAGCCAGTGGCCCCAAATTTGGGATGGGTCCTCAGAGTTGCTCACAGTGGTCGTTCACCCTAAATAAACGTTTACGACAGCAGAGCGTACAACGAAATCAAGTGTTAAGTAAACAGTTGTGAGATAATCCCTATATTTTTCAGAAATAGAAAATACTGTAATGGAAATCCGAAGTGTGTACTTACTTTTTTGATGACACCAGAATATCGCCATCCATGTCAAATCGAATGAAAGTTATTATCATGGGGACATGCAGTCCGCTATTTAATTTATTTAATTTACCCGAAGTTACAGAATACAAAGTGAACAGCATGGCTCAGAGTATGGTGTGTATGCGACTGAGCAGCTGTGGCATAGCTCACAGTTGCTCATGGTAGTCGTTAAACTAAAAAAAAAAACAACAACAACAAAAAACCTGAATTGTTTTTTTCTAAAAAGAACACATTTCGCTGTTTGTGAAGAAAACAGCCTGAAAGCAAAACCGTACAGTCTTCAAGACACCATTCTTCATTTAGATCCAAAAACTGTTCAATAAAAATTATATTTAAAGTATCAGCTTTTTCGTTTTCATCCATCAGTAAAAAACAGGCCGCCATTATACGTGATAGTGGCAGCAAAAAAATTATTGATTGCTAACCGAAGCATTTCATTAACACTGTTAGAGAAAAGCTCTTGGTTGGCTCTTGTGCCAGTTCGACCTTTTACCTGCATTCAAAACAACAGATTGAAGGTGTTAATATTTTTTATGTAAAGATATACCTGATTTGATCACTTTTGGCTCTTTATTAATGGACGTCTCCAGTACAGTAACTGTCTTAGTTATGTGTAACTGATCTTTATACTGAAGACAAAGTTAAATACAGGGTGATCACAATTAAAGAGGTGTTCAGAACTCTCTGTACAAAGAACTACCTGGCAAATCTCAACCAAATTTGTTATACATACTTTTCTGAGTATGAGGTTTTGATTTTCGAAAAGAAAAAAAAAGTTCAAAATTTAGCCGCTAGGATGAAATTTGTCTCTAGTGTCCCCTTAATATGCATATTACGTAAGTTATCTAACGAATTTCGGGTATATAAAGGAGTTGCAAAAACGTTTTTCACAAATCTTCGAAAGATGAAGAGTCATGGTGCTTACTTTACCTGATTGCGACATTCCCACACTGCAGCAGATAAATTGTCTGAACACCACAATCTTTATGCAAGATGGTGCACCCTTCATATAGGATTATATGTGCAAGCCTTACTGTAGCAACATTTTTCGAACGAGAGTGATTAACCGATTGTTTCCAACGTCGTAGCCGCCATGATCACCAGATTTGAACACCTGTGACTTTTAGCTATGGGGATACTCAAAAAGCCTTGATTTTCAAGGCAATGTTCCCAACTGAGCTGTCTTTAAGACAGCTGAGTTAGAATTTCACAACATATGAGACAACTCCACTCAGATCAGTTGCATTCCGCTGTCGAGTGTGTTGTCAGCGAATCCAGTTTTTAGAGTACGGAAATTGAACACACATAGAACCATACCTTTGATTTAATCTGCAGATTTGTTAGTTAACCTACGTAATACGCAAATTAAGGGTGTAGCAGTGCCTAAGTTCACCGCAGCGGCGGAATTTGGATTTTTTTTTTTTTTAGTTTGAAAATTGAAACCCCATACTCAGGAAAGTATGTATACCAAACTTGATTGAAATTTCTCCTATAGTTGTTTCTGCGGAGAGCTTTGAACAGTTCCTCTTTAATTGTGATCACCCTGTATATAATGATTTAAAGGGAACCAATTTCATTTGAGTCACCAATATAGGGAACAATAATTTTAAAGAAGAAATAGCGATTAAGTCTTACCTTGAACAAGCTTGACGGTTCCTCCGATCACAATGATAGCGATAGCCAAAAGTTTAGCCGCAGTGAAGAAGTTCTGTATCTTGGTGGCGAGATTCACGCTGAGGCAGTTGATGTATGTGATGACCCCTGTGGCATGACAATAGAAGGCGTAGTAGTCGGTCCAGGCAGCCAGCAGATGCTTCGAACAGAATACGAACCGAGTTGGAAACAAAAACTAACCCTAACATAATTTATAAGCTAAGTGCTTTAAATTTCTTCTGTATTTTAAATTTTGTGAATAATTCACTTTAAATTTTACCTTATTAGTTTATGTTTAAAGATAAAAACGTTTCAAAATTTTGGTATTATATTTTCGTTAAGATAAAAGGACAGGAACTTTTCAATTTTTCCTCAAAATAAAATTTCAGTTAATCATGCAAATTCACACAAAAATTTTACTCAAACAATAATCCTTATTTTATACATGCTACTAAGAAATTTTTGCACACGTTGAGCCAGGGATCGAGTTCTTAGACTGGGATACTAAGTTCATTAATTCTCGAAACAGTGTAACTTCGTTTCAGATTGTAAACGGACCTCTTATCTGCCATATGTGCATAAAACGTATGTACCAGAATGGATTCAAACTAAGGTTTCAGTCCGAGACGGTGGAGCTTGAGTCAGAGTGTAAACTAATTCTGATCACCTTTGAGCTTGGGCCATAATGAAACAATTTGTGACGTAATATTTCTCACAGCTGTTGTGAAAAAGTATTGTATTCGCTCGCAGCCTGAACTTATCGACTATCAGATGACAACATACCTGGAAACAAGGCCTAAGGACGGTGGAGACAAGTTGATAATTCTCTATAACTATGTTCCGTATATAAATATGTTCCGTCCTAATATACGTATAATGCCCTGCACATAATGAGAATAGCCGCATAATTTTCATCGACTTGCAATTAGAGGCAAACCTTTTGGTGTGTAATACGAAACATACGTGAAATAACAAATAGTAAATCAGATGATTATTTTCACTGTCTGTTGCGAATCGATAAATTATTGAGGGGGGGGGGGGGGTCCGGTTTAAAAAAATAAGCGTTGAGAATATCGAAACTCGGGCGTCATATTAACATGCTGAGCTTTTGAATTACGATTACAGTGCATGTGTATCATACACTGATAGAGCAGCTGATTATACACACCCGCCTTATAATGTGGGTGCTAACTTTCACCCTCACAGCAGCAACAAGTCGTCAGGTGTTGGAAACGCTAGGTCGGTATTGCGGTCCACGATTCCAGAACATCCTTTTGTAAAGTTCCAAGAGTTGCCGGTAGTGCGTTTTGGGATCGTTCCATAGATGCTCAGTTGGGTTCAAATCCAGAGAGTGAAAGGAAAGGGCTTTTAGAGGATTGCGACTCACTATACTGCTCTAATGAGTACTTCGCCAAACGGGAGTAATGAGACGGGGTTTTGTTTTGTTGAAAGAAGGCATACTGCTGTGGGAAATGGATAGCCACGAACGGGTGTAGATCAAAACAGCCTTGCGTGGTGATGGTGGCCCCAATAGGTACAACAGCCCCAAAACATTACACAGCCTCCACCGGCCTGTAACACTCAGGCTTGATCCATAGCATCGTGTGGTCTACTCTGTACATGCACTCTCCCGTCACTGTGTTGTAGTTGGAACCTCAATTCGACATATAAAGCTACCTGCTTTCAGGATCCAGTGGAGGTGCACCTTTCGTCATTGTAGCTTCACACTGAAGTGGAAAAGAACTGGGATATCTCTAATACCTCATTGGTCCTCCTCGCAATCGGATAACAGCCGCAACGCGCCGAGGCATGGTCTCCACGAGCTTTCTATAGTACTGTTGAGACAGTACACACCATGCTTCCTGAAGAGCATCCCACAATTCTCGAGGATTCCTGGCAATGACCACTTTGAACAGCATCCCAAATGTGTTCGATGGAGTTTAAATCCAGCGAACGTGGGGGACCAAGTCGGGATGCTAAACTCTGTGGAATGTTTCTCCAGCCATCATCGGGCGACTATGATGGCGCATTGTCGTGTTGAAAGAGGTCGCACCCGTCGGAGTCGTTGCATGACGTGAACGGTTGCAAATGATCCCCAAGGATGGTTACGTAGCCTCCACCGGTCAGAGCGGTATGCAGACGTATGAGGGTCCTAATGGGTGCCAGCTGAAAACACCCCACACCATAACAAAGCCACCGCCGGCCTGCACTGTCCCTTGTAGGCATGCGGGATTCATTGCCTCGTGGGGTTGTCGCCACACCCGGAGTCAGCCATCTGCCCAAAACAGTTGGTACCACGATTCATTGGATCAGTCTACATGCTTCCAGTCATCTTGCTTCCAATGGTGGTTTTCCGGAGCCCAGGCGAGATTGCATAGTCTTGTGTCGTCGGGTCAGCAATGGCACCCTGGTGGGGCGTTGGCTCCGGAACACCCATAGAACATAGGAAACATTGTTCTGCGCAAAAGGTAATGCTACTACTGGCCCCAGCACTGAATCGCGCTGTATTTGCGGCAATGTTGCTCGCCGGGCAGATGTTGCGGTGAGTGCCTGACGCCGCTGTCCACTATTGTCGAAGGCTTTTCTACGGCCACACTGGTCTCGCAGTCTGGATTTCCCCCAAGTTTGTGCAGTCCAGGTGCAACTTTGAAAATGTTAATCGTGTAAATCCAAATTTCTTGGTAATTTCCGAGATGGAGTGACCCATCTTCCGGGCGCCGACTATCACATCACGCTCGAAATCGCTTAAATCCTGATAAGCTGCCATCTGAACTGCGAATGCTACTACTTGAGCTTGCGGAGATATCTGCCTCTATATATACGTCGTTTGCGGACGATACCATTTACCGCATGGGTGTGGTGGCACGTAATGGAAATCGGAGCGCCCTTCTCAGTTTTTTTGGCACCTCAATGTATATCCCGGTGATGAGCGGGATGTTAACAAGTGTTTCGATGTGGGCGTCTGCTGCCATAGCATAATCGTACCATCTTACGTCGAATTTGCATGAACCTTCGAAGCTTGTCCCTTGTGGAATGTTATCCTCTCACTGGGTCTTCTGTTACGTCATTACGAAGCGGCCCTCACCTAGAACATCAACCACCCGTTTACAGCCACATTTTCTCCGATGGCTGCCGGTTTTGATGTAATCCTGGTACATACATGCATCGGTCAGAAGCGTAAGCCTCGGATATTATGCAGTCGCAGAGATGGAGCTCTCCTACCCTTCTCTCACAACGACTGTCTGCACACAATAGAACTCTTTCACGGCGCCGTATCTACCCATGATCACAGTCGCAGATACGATGTACAGCAGACAGGCATCTAACCTATTTCGGCCGTCCGCGGTATAGGGCGGGCTTGTAGATGGATGTGCTATGTACACTGCTGGCCACCAAAAATGCAACACCAAGAAGGACACGAGATACCAAAGCCAGATTTACTGGACACATAACAGATACAAAGATGAAACGATTGAGCTTACAGGCCCGTGCGACTTGCGGAACACGCAGACATCAATAGTTCGTGTGGCCCACATGGCTGGCAATAACGGCCGCTACACGCCGCGGCATCGAACGAAAGAGGCTTTCGGATGTGGGCTTGGGGTATGTCGGTATAGGCTACTTCCCCATGTTGCCACAGTTCATGCTGCGTAGCCGCGGGTGGTGCTTGCCGGGCCACTCTGTTGCCGATCAGCGACCAGACGTGTTCGATGGGCGACATATCGGGAGAACAGGCGGGCCACGGCAGCAGTGACACCTGGTGGGCCGTGAAAAACTGTTGCACGATGCGTGCCACGTGCGGTCGCGCATTGTCCTGTTGAAACGTGGCCGCTGGCAGGTCTTGCAGGTAAGGAAGGCCCACAGGCTCCAAAACGTCGGAAATGTAGCGGTGGCTATTGAGTGTACCGGCGATGCGTACCAGAGGGGTGCGGGTGTCATATCCAGTTGCGCCCCAAACCATAACTCCAGGCGACGGACCGGTATGGCAATGCATAATGCAGGCGTTATACAGTCTCTCGCCGCGGTGCCGCAACACGCGGATCCGAACATCGTGGTGTTGCAGGCAAAAGCGGGATTCGTCGGAGAAAACAATGTCGTGCCATTCCGTAGTCCAGGTGCGGCGTTCAACGGCCCACTGCCGCCGCACTCGCCGGTGGTGTAACGTTAATGGTAATCGGAGCAATGGGCGCAGTGCGACAAGTCCCCGCTCCTGCAGACGACGTCGAACGGTACGTGTTGACACAGGTTGTTGCGCAACACACCCTAATCCCTGCGCTAACGTTCGTGATGTGGCGGTGCGAGCCGTCAATGCCCGCCGCACAACATGCCGTTCCACTCGTTCGGTGGTGTGCCACGGCTGCGACAATCGCTCACGTCGGTCCGTCCGTCCCTCCTGCAACCACCGAATCCATACTCGCTTCACTGTGGCTGGATGTCGTCCCACACGGGCGCCGATGTCTCGGTACGATAAACCGCTGTCGTGATAAGCCACTATTCGTCCTCTGTCGAACTCCGAAACGTGCTGGAATGACTGCCGTATTCTGCGACGAGGCATCAGGAAGCTTCCCACGCACAGGTCCGGCAGCACAACACACTTCCACTACTTACACCCGGCCTTCTGTGCACCCTTCTTATAGTGCTTCTCGGTGGCGTGCCGGGCTCACATGATTTGCATATGTTCTGCAATGCTAATCGTTTGCATGTCCTCTCGCGGGCGACGCATGCTGCGAATTTCAGGGCAATCGAATGCTTCCTTCTTGGTGTTGCATTTTGGGTGGTCAGCAGTGTATATATATATATATTTATATATTTGATTGGAGGTTTAACGACCACCAAGAGCAACTCAGTGGGCTATAAGCAAATGCCCGTCCCTAATTTAGGGCCACTGACTCCAGGGAAGGGAGAGAGCCAGTGCCATAAGACAAACACAACATCCATGCCTCACAGGGATTCGAACCCAGACACACCTCGAACGAATGATCAGAAGCCATCGCTTAGACCACTGCGCCACCGGGGCGGCCGAGATATTTTCCAAGTACTCCACAAGAAAGGCTGGGAAAGCAAAAACTGGCATAATCTTTAACCTATGAGCCAGTTTAGGTCATAAGCATGCCACATACCTGTGGCGTATATTATCTATGTAACTTTCCATTTATGTTTACTGCCTCTTAATATTTTTTTGGTTATTACTCGTTAAAGTTTTCAACTTAACGTCATATCTGAACTCTCAAGAGTTTATGTTCTATGTGGTATGACTGGAAGTCAGGCAGGTCCAGCATACTGAGGTGTAAACAAGGTATGAGGTATGTTAAGTGTGGTAGGTTTCTTCGATGTTAGATTAGCCGAACAAGATTTCGCCAGACGATGGGTTTTCGTAGGGTTTAACGGCCACCAGGAGCAACTCAATGGGCTATAAGCAGTCTCCCATCCATAATTAACCACTGTTTCCAGGGAAGGGAGAGAGCCAGTGCCGTAAGACAAATACACCATCCATGCCTTATCGGGACTCGAGCCCGGACCCAGTTCTGTCAACTAGCCAGAAACCCACGCCTCTGATCACATGGGACGATGTTGTTTTGGTCTTTTCAAATTAAATATTCAATAACCCTTGTTAATGTGTTCAAGTTAGTTAAATTGTTTCGACGATTAACCTATTCGTTCAATCTTCATACTTCTACGTATCTTCATTCGTGTGTAAGATCCTCATAGTGGTGAACGTGTCCAGATGGGAGGAGCGAAGACTTTGCTGTGGATAAATTGTAAGTCTTCAGTCGGTATCATCTTGGTATTACCGACGAAACAGATTTTTGAATTACTTCTGAGGTCGGTGATTTTGGCCATTTTCCTTCTAACTGCCTTGATTAAGTGGTCGCAAATGCAAGTGCTTTTCTTGAATTTATCGTTTTTCGATTTGCAGAATTCTCATTTCTTTAACCACGCAGATAATCCACGAGCCCTGGAAATACATGCTTATGAATTTTCTTGTAATATCTTATCAATTGAATACATTTCTGTCCTGATCAAACAAGTCCATGAATCACTTATGTCCTCGTCGATTTAGGTCATCCCTCTGCATTTTTCTCACAAGCAGATATTGCTGTAAAGCAATATTTGTAAAGTTGTAAAATAATCCTACAGCACTCATACCGCATTTACTTCCCTTCAATTCTTAAGAATGGAATACGTTCTAAATTAAATATTTCTCCATTGCTCTGTGAAATTCATATTTTTTAAATTAAATTATAAATGACACTTATGAATTTATTCTGTCGGCACCTAAATGGTGTCTGAAAGGTACACTACTGTTTGTGAAAATTGCGACATCATGAAGGACTGCTGGTATTAGCTTGGAACTTACAGGATATGTACAACAGGTTGGGTTATGCAGACGATTAAAATGTCAGTGAAAATGCGCATGCGGTTCCGGAGCAGCTCCCTCTGAACTGTCCGGTCTTGGGTATAAAGAGCTGGCTCAAACGAGATGTTGTAATCAGTGAAGCGCCGACATTGAATCGAAAGGCTTGTGTTTCGCTCTGCCCCGTCGCCGAAGAAGGTCATATTAGGAAAAACTGACGGACTTTGAGCTTGGAAGGATTGTTGGGATGAGAGAAGCTGAATTTCCCTACCCCGAAATTGCCACTCGTTCGGGACGAAACACCTGTACAGTGATTCAAACGTGGCGTCAATGGATAGGTGTGGCTCGGACGCACACAAATCCGGAAAGTGGACCGCGAAATCACACGACAGGCACCTCTACCGCATGGCAGTGTTCGGTCGCACAGCGACATCCGCGGTGCCAATAATGCACTGTCATAGGTCAGGCTTTGTCCTCCAGCACAGTTCGACATCGTCTAACTTAACAGAGGACTGGCCACTGGCAGCCCATTAATGTTTCTTCTTTCTTTTTGAATTTGTATTCTGCGCATTCCTTTGACCCGCAACCACAGACGCCTCAGGCTGCAATGGGGTCTTGAACACAGACATTGGCACGCTGATTGGCAAGAGGTCGTGTTTTCTGACGAGTTCCGATTCAGCTTGAAGCAACATGATGGTCGAAAACATCGTGGTGAACGGCACCTTGCTGCTTGCATTTTACAGCGTCATACCGGCCCAACGCCAAGCGTCATGATTTGGGGCGCCATTGGGTTCAGTTCGCGATCTCGCCCTGATACGAGTTAAGGAAACCCTCAACAGCCAGCGATACATCAGGGATTTTTAGAGGCGGAGGTGATACCCTTCCTTCAGAGTTGTCTTGGTGCTATATTCCAGCAGGACAATGCTCGGCCACACGTGGCCCGGAATGTCCAAGACCTCTTCCATGCACGGCAGGTATCGCTTCTTCCCTGGCCTGCACGTTCGCCGGATATGTCCCTGATCGAACATGTCTAGAACATGGTAGCTAAGCGACTGGCCCGTCAAGCGCCTCCGCCAGTCACCAGAAACGAACTCTGGTCTTGCATAGAAGCAGCCTGGCTGGCTATTCCCCAGGACGATATAAAAAATCTCTTCAATTCAGTGCCACGCCATGTAGAGGCTGTTATTGTTACTCTAGATGACTCCGCACGATACTGAGTTTTGAAGCGGAAAAAATCTTGTATAGCTCTACAAATGTAATCAGTTGTACCCTGTAACATGAGGAATCTGTGATATAAATTTCATTTGAATAGCACAGTTCTTTGTTTGGTATTGCAATTTTCACAAACAATAGTGTATATAGGCCAGTTTTTCATTTTGTACGTTGAAAAATTATTGGCTTGTGGTTCAGTGACTTGTAGACAGACAGAGTTTCTTGCGCGTCATCATAATGCCGGGCTTGGGCTCCAGTCCCAGGTATGAATTCAGGCAGGGTTGTCTTTACGGCGTTAGTCCCCCCCGCCCATATTTTTAGATGATCAACTGCTACCCCCCCCAAAAAAAAAAACCCCAACCTTAACAGCATTCATCTTAATTTCGTTGTTATTGTTTCATGATTTCGGCTTCTCTCCTTTGAATTTCCATTGTCTTAATCTGCAGTAGTTTCGTGAAAAAGTCGAACTGTCTTGACTTGCCAAGAAGGTATTCTCGCTTCTACGTCTATCTATTATGCTTCTTCTTTCTTTTTGAATTTGTATTCTGTGACGTACCTGCAACGCAGGACACACATAAGATAAAGGCAGATAGCAGTGAGAGCACATGTCCGTGTAGCTCAGTTGGGAGAGCGACTTTACTCCGGTGTGAGGGGACGCGGACAAATTCTTTTTTCAGAATTTTACTTCACAATTTAAAAAAATGATAAGTATTGTGCTCAGTTCAGCCACATATAATTATTTGATCAATGTATTGAGGCCACGGTGTATGATAGTCAGGTGATACAACTTGCCATAGAGTTAACAGTTAGAAAAATGGCTCGTTAATGTCATAGCTCGCCAGGGTAGGAGTTGTGGGCCTATTATTTACCCTAATTGTCATAGGAATACACAGCGTTTATGATTTCATCATTGCTAAATCTGTGTTTATCACAAGTATTTTTTATTAATTACATTGTATAGTTGTGTGGTATTGAATTTCCAGAAACGCTGAAGTTTCTTTACAGCAGTTAAAGCATGTCAACTCTTCTTAATTTAGAAGGAGACTACAATTTATAGTGTAGCTGTGTGTGTCGGACTAAGATCTGTTCAATTCTTACGTTTTTGATATGAGGCGAAAGCGTTGTATATCGAACAGATTCTTCCACAAGTAAAGAACGTGTATCAACAGATGAAAAACACTCACTAATTTAGTCTTTGATATCAACAGAACTCTGGCAGTGTAAGTTGTTTACGTCATACATGCGCGCCGCCATATTTATATGTATAAATGGCGGTCCGCACGAAACCATAGTAATTGCTCATAGATAAAAATTTCGTTTTTTTTTCTAATTAAAAAAAAACTATTAACCGCCGCCTTAAACATGCTGTTCTACATATGAAAACTGAAATTATTCTACATAAAGGTGTGGAAACATGAAATACAATGCGTGCCTACTAATCAATGCGATTATCAAACATAAATATGCATATAATCGTTATAATTGACGACATCCCGCCTGCTAGACAAAAATGCCTGTTTATGAAGCGTTTGAGGTTTTGTTTTTTCAACACCAAGCAAAACAGCATTCTTGAAACATGAATACTTCTGCCTCTTCCTCCCATTAGAAAAGAGGTTGTGTTCAGTCATCGGTCCACGCGTTGGTCGTGCCATCTGGTGACAAGTGACATTAACGGGCGATTTTTGTTTCCAGAGTCGGGCCACCTGAGTATCATACACCGTGATTGAGGCACGTAAAGCTAATTAATCCACTAACTGATATGGCAAAGCAAATGAGATATATCCAACCTAGCAGCACCAAAATTCGATTGTACTCCTACCTGTGCCCTAAGAAAACAAAACATGCCGTTAGTTACTAGACTACGTCAAATAATATTGATAAAAAATTAAGCGAATAAAATATTTTAGAAATTTTTGACATAGGTTTTGGTAAGAGTCATAGAGTTAAGCAACGCATTTCTGGCACTGAAAATCCGTTGTTTCCCTCTGCTACAATATTGTCTGTCACTGTATGATTCAAGTGTTACTCCTATGGATTCCTTAGTGGTTCTCTCATTTGGTACTGTTGGCGTGGTAGCTAATTTTGTTGTTAAAATATATTCATATTACGGCACACAGTTTGCTGCAATGGCAGCATACACTATGTATATTATCTCCATTTACCATGGCAGCCAAACAGACAATTTGTTCTAGAAGGTCGTGTGTATACTGTTTTGCACACTAAGTGTTTCATACGAGGGTCATTTCACACCGTGGGTTATCTCTTAACGAACTTATTTCACAACATACCATTACAGGCCTTCGAAGTAATCTCCATGCTTCTTTATGACAGCGGTCCAACGTTTGGGCAAGTCCTGTATTCCAGTCAGGACGCCTCCATTGTTGAGGGGTCGGATTACTTGGGTCACCATATTAGAAACATCCTGAACCGTACTGAATCGTTTCCCGCGAAGTGGCTTCAGTTTTGGGAACAAATCATAGTCTGGGGGAGCTCATGTCAGGAGTGTATGGTGCGTGGGGATGCAATTCCCATCCATACTTTTCCAGAATGTGTCTTACTGCACAGGCAACATGTGGCCTCGCGTTGTCGTGCAAAATAATGACACCAGCTTCGAGCATGTCGGTCCTTCTTTGGCGAATCTTTGGGCGCAAAACATTTTGCACAAACCTTCTATAGTATTCCACTACACTAGCCCCACAAACGTCACACCAAACTTTATGAATTTTAGTAGGAGATTTTCCTCGCAAAGTTTCAATTTTACTGTAGGATCGCTGGTCGCTACGCGAGATCTGACCTAACTCTCTGTCTCCATTTCTAGGCAGAATTTTTCGGAACAGGAACAAATTAGCCAGCAAACGTAAACACAACTTTGTATACTGAAGTCTGACTCACAATTAGCGCAACGATTAGAGCGATTGCATCATCCTACGGGCAGCGCCTGCGCAATGTGCCAAACTTTTGAAATGATCTACGTGTACAATCATGGCAGTTACGTCTGCAATTATTTACCAAAGTGCATAAAATTTCGTCATCTACTGCTGATGAATCAACTAAAATCTTTAAAGAAAAAAACAACTATCACTTATCGAAATGTGGATTTGATTTCATTTATCCAACGGCTTTAGACTTCTATTAGTAGAGTTTCTTGGTTATCGTTTCCTTGCGCTGAGGACCTAGACTGTAGTGAAATGCGGATGATGTGTTTTTATTCGGTTCTGGCTATCTCTTTTTAGTAGAGCCAGTAACCTTTATTTGGGAATGAACAGCTCTTTCCAGTATTTGATACTCAAAGTGTTGCTAAATCGTAAAAGTTGTTTTAATTGCAACAAATAGGTTTTTGTTTTCAATAATTCATCTTTAAATGTTTGTGTTGTTCTACTGGAAATGGCAACGTCGTCTTTCTAATGTTTGTCTTACCCACTGGAAATTCCTGAATTTTCTACATCTGAGAAAATCAACTGTGTGATTAGGGATTTTCACACGTCTTTTGCCGTCTGCTGTTCCATGTTTTAACGCCGAAGCGTACCACATTTCAAGGTATGCATCAATTTGAAATTTCGTAGAAAAAGGAGAAAACAAAGTAATAAATCATTATAGCTTAATTTTGTCATTTGACATTCTTCAGGTTTACCTACTTGAAGTGCTTAGCAACTTCTGTCGGAATTTTTTTAAATCTTGCGGAATAAGTATTACTAAATTATTATAATTAACATATCCGCTGAAGTTTTAATGTTTTTCGTTGGAAGCGAAAATAAAAATTTTAATGATTACTTATAAAGTAATGAATTCATCATGTAAAACAATTTATATATGTTGATAAGAAGTATTAAATCTTCTACATCCAGGAAGTATTTACTTTTAAATATCAGTTTTAGTTTCATACCTAAAAGTTCATAGATGTACTTTATCCTACTACAATAAATACATTTCCAACATTTTGTCTCAGACATCTTCCTCTAACACTAATGTTCTCCAAATCCTCTGCCTGGGCCAATTTATCTTCAACTACTACTACTGTAAAACAGTGCATGAATGTAATCAACGTAAACATGGGTATTAAAACCTCTTGAGAATTGTCAAATATAACCAACATAGTTCTAAATCATTTATGGTTATTCTTCTTGCTTAATTATGTAAAAATATTCAAATATGCTTGAAAGTTGAGCAACTCTAAACATTCGATGTATTTTTCTAGTCATTTAAACGCTTCTGTGTATCCCAGTTAAACTCAACCCCTGACCTCAGGAAGATTTTTGATAAATAAGATGACATTTTTATTCCAGAATGGCAACGTATTAGAACAATATAAAAAAATCCTCGTTTTTTCAGTATTCTGTCCGAAAAATAAAAATATATTCAATTTTATGCATGCTATAAAAACACTTCACTTTGTTTTTCAGGAAAACAGAAAAATGTCTGCACTGTATGAACTTCACATAAATGTTTTCTTTTGGACTCATAAAAAAAAATACATGGTAATTTTCATCGTTTCTAGGAATCTTCAATATAGAGAGGGATGAAGAATTTTTGGGTTGAAAGCTTGGGTTCGAGCACCAAGCCAGATAGGGTCGTAAGTTCATCGGTTCTATTTACATTTCCTACTAGAGTCACTGAGTCTGCATTAGGCAAGGAAGACACGGCCCGGACTTAACATTTATTAAACTACAAAGAAAAGAAGAAGATAAGAAAATGGATATTTTTCAGGGATCTCTGATAGTCCACGAAATCAGAGTTGTGATGGTCATTCTTCTTTAATGATACTTATTTTACCATTATAAATACCAGACGAAAAATCAAATGCAGCGTTCGATACTTTTTTTACTCATACTCATAAAATTTCAAGCGGAATTTCAATATATTCTTTTGGAATATTTCTTGATATAAACTAGCATGAATGAATGCTAGTCATCTAGAATTGTTGCATCAGACCAGGGAAAAAAATGAAACAAAAAAATCCATCTAAGAACTTCTTAACAAGGAGACCGTATCAGTTACAAGGATGTTGCAATTGAAATGTCGGATTATTGGTGGAAACTTCAAACATTACAAGGTACAAAATGAACTTTATTAATCAAAATAATCACCGCCAGCAGGAACACATTTTTGCCAATGAGATATAAACTGCTGTATGCAGTCGGGAAAAAATACTCAACTTCGGGACGCGACAAACTCATGGAATGTGGTTTCAACTAGTATTTGATTGGGAAACGATATACCCTCTAGAAAGGTTTCCAGGTGCTTGAAGAAGTAATAGTTCGTAGGGGGACAAATCAGATGAATAAAGCGGATGAGGTAAGGTTTCGTACCTCAACTGGTGCAGTTTGTGGATCATCTGGCGTGCAACATGGGGTCTCGCGTTATCATGGAGAAGTATGGACCCCATGGTGACTAACTAATGCCGGGTGTTTGCTGGACAGGTTCCCATGCATAATGTCAAATTCTTGACAATACCTGTCCACTGTGATGGTTTGACCTGGTTGTAAGAAGGAGCTACGGACTAGCAAACATTGATCGCCTTCCTGGGATGAAATACCGGCAACGGGTGTTTGGGGGCTTCAGAGCCCCCGAGCTATTGCATTGAACGTCGGCGGTTGTCATACAGCATCCATTTCTCATCACACGCTACGAGGCGCCTCAAAATATCGTTCGTTTGGTTGCGGAAAAGCAGAGAAGAGCAGGCAGCAGATTGTCGTATTTTATGCGGTTTCATCAACTCATGTGAGATTCATTTATTCATCTTCTCCAGTTTACCTATGCCGTTAAATGTCGGAAAATTGTTGCATAGCGTACTCTGAGTTTCTCGCCAAGTTGTACCGTTTGACGTGGATCGGATTCAATCAATGCTCCAGCTCAGCATCATCGATAGCTCTTTCTGCTCTACCGCGTAGTTCATTTTCGAGGCTCATATCGCCGGACTGGAATTTAGCAAACCAGCTTTGTCTTACATTCAGTAACGGTGCCTTCCTTAACTGCTGTATTCATATTGCGATATACAGACAAACGGTTATGACTGTCTCATGTATAATGATGTAGTTTTCATTTCCTATTGTGTTAATGAAATTGGTATGTAAAGAAAAATTATTTCACGAGCACTTAAAAGTAGGTTCAAAAATCAAAATCATTTACTTTCAAAATGTTATTTAGTACTCAAATTTTCTGCGAACTGTTTTAACCCTTTAAGCGCCAGATATACCTGAAACAAATGGTACCAAAAGTTTTCTGCACTCCCTAAATGGAAATGTTCACTAAGCCGCGGGGTTTTGCGATAGCCACGGTAAAACATTTCTTTTCTGCCTCTCACCTCAGCAGTACCGACCGTAAACCTCTAACAGATTATTAGAGCTCGCGTCTAGTCCTCTATTCTTTTCTCCATCGTACAAGGCATGATGGGGAAGGGCTAATCCTCCTGACACAGACATCACGTCACTGGGTAGAAAAAAGTGACTCAAACATCTCTCTCCTTCGCTAGGTTCGTCGCTATTCTTATTGCCCTTTAGCAGATAATCAGTCGGGAAGGATTAGTGTCAATCTTTTCTCAAAATGACTCCACTTTGAATAACAAAGCTAAGGGAAAGCAACGCTTTCTGATGCACAGGTTCACTTCTTCCAGCCGCGTTTCGTCCACTTCTTAGATCAGGAATATATTCGTTTGAGCTAATTTCAGCCCATTTCGCAAACCCCGAGTTAATTCGTTCCAGCTGGTTAAAGGCTTAATAAGGCATATTTTATAAACTATATATGAATGTCAAACTAAGTGTTTCAAGTAACCCAGCAGTGCTATAGGCTTGCAGAACTTAGGTCTGACCAGAGGGGACAACAGCTGCTGTGCATATATGAGTTCGTCTTTCACATATATTGAGTAGTACTGAATTCAGTGCGTCGTCTGCTAAGACGTTTTTCACTTTGCGAGTATGAAGCTGGACAACGTACATTATTAAAGAAGTTTACCAATTTCTTATTACAGTATGTGTGTGTTTTTCGATATTATTACTTCTCAGAAATATATTCTTAGAACTAATCTCCAAATATAAAATAAATATTGCAATAGTCTGTTAAAAGTAATGGTTTAAGTACCTCGTATTATCCTGAAACATTATATCATTACAAGTAGGATTACTTTACACCCTTCACACTGTATTATACAGTTACGGAAAAATTAATAGCAACTCTGGACATTTCTGACGTTTTTCGGTTTTCGGTGTTGCTACAAAAGTAAATACGTAGATAATACTCGCAATATATGTATCATTTTAAAGCTAATCAGTTTACAAAATGGGAATATCTTTAATAGAACTCAAATTTTGAACAGAAATGTGCTGCTTAACAGAAATCATGGCAAAGTAACATATTCAAATTCAAATACAATTACGTACCTAATATTTCGCTGGGTGACTTTTTGATTTAACAACGGCTGCACACCTGATGGGCATGGAGTCAACCAACTTACGCAACATATCGGATGAAATACAGTTGGCCGTGTCTTACGGCACTGGCTCTCTCCCTTCCCTGGAGCCAGTGGCCCTAAATTAGGGACGGGCGACTGCTTATAGCCCATTGAGTTGCTCACGGTGGTCGTTAAACCTCCAATCAAAAAAAAAAAAAAAAAAAAAGAAATAAAGTTGTGCCAAACGTCAGTAATTGCGTTAACCAATTCCACTTTATTTGTGGGGTGACGTTCGTGCACTTTTCCATTCAGAATGCGCCACAAATTCTGAATCGGTTTCAAGCCTGGCGAATTACCAGGCCAAGGAAGAGGCACAACATTGCATAAAGACATAACATAAGCTTTAATGATTTTTGCACGGTGGCATGGGGCCGAATCGTCCTGGAAGATGTATGGCTGACCCTGGAACAAATCACGTCCTGAAGACACCATCTTGTCCTGGAGGATACTTTTGTACACCTGTGCATTAACAGTGCTCTCACTCACATGAATTCTGCCCACTCCAGCAGATAAAACTTGACGCCACCTATCAGTGTTCCACTCCTTATATTCCTTTACCCATTCTAAACGTTTCTTGCATTGTACATCGGTTAGCAATGGCTTCTTTATCGCCCTATGAGCGGTCAGATCCATAGAATGTAACCTGTTCCTCACTGTTTAGAGGACAAACAATAGTACCACAGCTCTCCAGCAATTCTTCGGCAAAATCTGTTGATGAGACGAACCTGTTTCGCAGACATAACCGTTTCAACGCGTTGTTACTTCTAGCAGTTGTTTTCATTTTTCGGCTACATTTACCCAGTCTGCCATTTTTGATTCCACCCATATCACGGATCTTCGCCAGCTGCCGTCCAACTGTATACTCTTGTGCACCCCAGTTATCCGGGTAATTTCTGCATTGCTTTTTCCGAATTCACTTTAAGTCACCATTTGCGAAGCTTTTCGTGGTGAAATATCACCTAATCTTCCCATAACTGCAACACAGTCTGCACAGAATAAACGAAACGCACTTTAAACTTCGGATTTGCACTGCAGTCCACTGCAAAAACCTACGTGCACTGCAAAAACATCTGGAATAACCCCAGGTATGGTATGAGTCATTTTCTTGTAGGACTTCCGTCCACAGTGAGTAGGTTTTAGGTCCCAGCCACCTACAGCGAGTTCGCCTTTTGGGCAGGACACAGAAACGGAAGGAATGAGAGCAAGTCTAGCGCATTTGACAAAACAGTTTTAGAATTACCCCACGCACGTCGCCTCCCCTTTATATCGCATGTACGCGGACGTACAAGCAAGTTCCGTCGGCTTGTGGCAACGACGATGACATTTCACATAACGAAGTGTGTTTCCTTCGCAGCACATTTCTGGTCATAACTTGAGTTCTGTTAAAGATATTCCCATTCTGTAAACTGAGTTGGCTTCTGCATGAAATGTGCTTTGAGATAATATATATATTGTGAGTATTACCTGCATGTTTACAATCGTGGCCAAACGTCCTGCACCAGTAGGTCGAAAGTCAATATTTGATGTTTGAAGTCAACTTATATGTACAGCGTAATGGTAAAGTCTGGAATACATATTATACATAATTTTAAAGAACATGTTATGCTGAATTCAAATATTTTTACAGAATGTTATTACCAGTAATAGAAGTCAAGTTACAAGCAAAAGTACAGCTTTTAGTCATAAAAAGCAAAAAATAGGGGAATTTGTGAAATTAGTGTACATTGCATTTAAAGTAAAATTACTGTACAGTGCGTTATTGAAACTTGCAGGACACTTGAAATAACTTACCAACAAGCAAAATACGCTTTAATATTTAATTGGATAACCACGGTTTTTTAGCAACAAAGTGCACCTTCTTGGCATGGAACTAATGAGCTTATCTAGTTGTCCATTGGTGATAACACGGTGCCATACAGCCCTTACAGACTCAATTAATGCTGTTTTAGACGTGGGTCGTTATTGAAGGATCTTTTGCTTCAATTTCACCCACAGATTCTCTATGGGATTAAGATCCGGTGACTGTGCCGGCCACTGAAGTTTTCTTATAACTTTTCGATTAAACCACTCGTCAACCAACTTTGACCGATGATACGGCGCGTTATCGCCCTGGACGATAAAATTCCGCAAACCCATGTCTTGTGCAGATGGTAGCAGTTTGGACTCCAAATATCCACATATTTCGATCCATTCAATGTGCCATCAACAATGTGCAAACGGGCAACACCACTGGCTGAAATACAGGACCATAACATCACCGAATGTGGGCGCTTGATTGCTGGCTGGGTGTAGCATGCCTTATATCTTTACCAGCCGGATGACGTACATAATTATTTCCATTATTAGCGGAAATAGTAACAGTTGTTTCATCACTGAAAATAATATTTTTCCATTCATCAACAGTTCAATTCTTGTGTGCCTTGGCCCAAGCAATTCTTTTGAGCCGTTGTTGTTCAGGAAGGAAAGGTTTTCGTGCAGCTTTTCGTGCAGCCAGTCCATTTTCTTTTAGCCTACGACGAACTATACGTACAGATGCAATAATGCTTACTTCATTCTCCCACTCATTTCTTAAATCAGTGGCTGTTTTAAACCTTGATTTTAAGGAACGACGAATCAACATGCGATCATCACGTTCAGTACACAGCCTTGGTCAACCTGTTTCCACACATTCAGTTTCTGTAACTCTTTTAATGGTGTGCAAGACAGTGGAATGATCACAGCCACATTTAACAGCAATTTTACGACTACTGAATCCAAGTTCATACAAAGTAATAATTTTTGCCCTGGTTTGAAGAGACGGGACCAATTTTTTGGTCTTTGACATTCCGAAAATCAAATATCACCAGGAATTCAGCATAAACTTCCGTCAACTGACTACAAGCAGCTGCATTTTAAGTCGGCAGACGAATCTACATCCTTTTATATCTCTCTAGCGGACTTCTGAGAAAGCTATAGTGGATTATAGGGGCGCGAACGCTTTTTCAGAACTGGATTTGTGTTTCTTGTCTTTCACATTTTTGCTTGTAATTTCACTTCTATTACTGGTAATAACATTCTGTAGAAATATTTGAATTCAGCATAAAAGTTTCTTTAAAATGATGTATAATATGCATTCCTGACTTTACCATTACGCTGTATAAGTTGACTTCAAACATCAAAAATTGACTTTCGGTCTACCGGTGCAGGACTTTTGGCCACAACTGTACTTTTGTAGCAACACTGAAAACCCAAAAATGTCAGAAATCTCCAGAGTAGCTATTAATTTTTCCCTAACTGTAGATAGAATGGTAGGCATTTCAAGCAGAAACTGACAAAAGACTGCGAACGCTGTAATTCTATGTTTCAGCATGTAAAGAATCGGTGGCGAAACATTCTTTGTATAATTCATCAGTGAAAATGAACAGTTTCCACAAATGGTATGCAGGAAGCGCATTAAGATCGTTCAAATTCCACTTGAACTATACGGATGGTAGTTCCGCTCTGTCCTTTGAAACAGTAATTTCAATTTATACATGAGATTAACCTTCTATCGCTCAATACTCATAAAAAGTATTAGATTTTAAAAAAGACACGGACATTTAAAGTAAAACTAATGGGTAAATAAATAAATTGATTAAAATATCAATAAATTGATGGAGACGATGCATATTTGTCATGACAAGGTATACAAAATTTGTGGAATTAAATGTTTTCAAAAGAAGGGGACGTTACTAAAATGATGCAAGGGTGAGTTCTGCATCGTTGCTGCTTTTAATAAATGCATTGTAGACAGTTCTGTGCTTGTATCATTAATGTAATCTTTCACTGGACAATAACTTTCGAAGTAACACTCTTTTTAATAAAATAACTGCTGCGCAAAAAGCAGCTAAATTAAAAATCTTTTTAAAACATATAAATTTGGCATCAGTTCTTTGTCAGATTCTTAGAAAGTAGAAACAAATGTAAGATATTTATTCTTCATACTCTGGTCCTTATCTGTATTCCGGATAAAACGGGAAAAGATGTTCAGTTATTGCTTGGAAGAATTTATAGATTCTTAAATCAAGCGAGCATGACAATAGCGTTCCCTTATTGAGGGTGATTCACTTGGGAATGAACACTTATTATGTGGAATATATGAGATGGGGAATATACGATGAGCGTGAAACCCGAACAGAGCGGTTCTTTATTCCCTGACGAAGCAGTCGACATGCATTACCTGTGAAGAAAATGTCTCCCCGGCAGCTGCGTAGCGCTGCACTGACGCGCCATCTGTCTAGAACTGGTGCGGGAATAGCGTGTCTCCTCGGACAGTTTAAGCGAGGAGGACGAATGAAGATTGTGTACTCAATGAAGAGCGTGTGTTCATTGTGCGTCATTATCGGGTAACCAGTTCCTTCAAACAATGTCAGAAGGAGTTTCTGAAAAACTTTGGTGGGCGTAAACCACCCACCAGAGCCACCATCAATGTCCCGACGCCATATCATTAGGTCAATGTTTTTTAAAGACACAGCGTATACCGACCGATACTTGGAAATCTTTAATGAGTTTGCGAACCAGCTGGATGATAAGGAACTTGCAGATGGTTACTTTCAACATGACGGTGCAACGTGCCACACTTCCAATAAGAGTATGACACAAATTTGCAGCTTTTTCCAGGACAGGATTATCTCCAAAGACCTGTGGCTGCCTAGGTCTCCCGACCCGACACCCTAGATTTCTTTCTCTGGGGGCTTTTAAAAAGCAAGGTTTATTGGGGAACTGAAAGACAACATCACACGTGAAATTGCTGCCATCGACGTCCCTGCGCTACATCGCACATTCGCCAATATGGAGCGTCAGGTGAATATGTGCCTGGACGCTGGCGGTGGGCACTTCCAGCATCTTCTACGAGGCATTCCTTTTTGTCATGGATTTCAAGGATTGTTTTACATTAATTTCATTCAAATGTACCTTTGCAATCGTGAGTTAATTAAAAAAATAAGTGTTCAGTCCCGAGTGAATCACCCTGTAGTTCAAATGAATAGGGAAGCCTTTCTTCGTTTTCTGCTGCATAAACAATTAATTCAAGTACATCTGCGTGAAATGATAGGGAACAAACAATGTTTTGGATACGTAATTTTGTTTTTAAGGGCTTCCACGTCATGACGCTTTACCCTGAAGGCATTACATCAAAAGCAAATTGCTATTTAAAAGCTTTTCCTTAGATTTCACAAAAATATTGTTTCTAAAACGTTTTCAGCAATGTTTTCAGAGTAAGGTACGTGTTTGGTTGTTATACCTTTCCGAATCAGGATTTTCATGAATGAAATCTGTTGCTTTCATTGTAAGTCAACTGAAATCCAACAATACATTCAAAATGAAATCCAACAATTCGTAAATCACTAGTTCATGGATTTTTAGTAACGTGTAACTTTTTGCGCTGTATTCAGTGAACAGAATTAAATGAAATGTGTGTAAACATTGATGCAAACCATGACTTACCAATTGAAAGAGCAGCGACTAGTTTCACTGTAACAGGATCCGCTCGACAATCGGTAAACAACGGTTCTATGACATACTCTCCCAGAGAAAGGCAGATAATGGCCATCATGGAGGGCTTCAAAACGAACACTGATACCCAGGAAAAAAGGAAGGCTGGCAGTGGTCCAAAGGCATCCATCATGTAAGAGTATTCAGCTCCCGACTTTGTAATCATAGTTCCCAGTTCAGCGTAACACAAGGCTCCTGTGTACAAAAATATTATTTATTTTAACGTTTGCTTCAATGAATTACATGGTTCAATGATCTAATGGAAGGGAAAGAAGCCGTTTCTGATGTATCTGATGGAGAAGTCTTTTCTTAACTATGCATGTGTCGTTAAGTTAGTGAAGACTACCTGTGTTGGACATTTCCTCATTCCTAAACAAGATTCAAAAATTAACTTTGCTGAGAACATCATTTAGATAAGGCACGGTAGCTCGCTATGGGGAAAAGTAGATTTTGTACTGGAATATGAAGTCTTATACAGCCACGATGCTGCAATGTTGAATCTGTTTTTTCAAAATCGTAATTTGGCAGGTGAATACAAATATATATATATATATCCATGTTGATTCTGGAAAAAGCAGCCCTAAAAAAACACCTGGCAGCACCTGTCTTTCAGATCTCTTAGATGGGACCGTTTTCACTTTATGATCATCAGCTAATATTATTTATATATTTAACATTTTTTTTATTGGGGGTTGAACTACTACTGTGAGTAACTCTATGGGCTATAAGTAGTCGCCCGTCGCTCACTGAGAGCTACTGGCTCCAGGGAAGGGAGTGAGCCAGTGCCGTAAGACAAGCACATCGAATCCAAACCTATCTCGGACGAATGGTCTGACGCCAGCGTTTAGAACACCGCGCCACATTTAATATAAATAATTGATATGTAAATAATGAAAATCAGATACAAAGTAAAAGTGTACCAATGTGAGGACGATGTAAACATAGTTTGGAATAGTAACTTATTATGAAAATACAGATTGACAAAATACATAAAAAGCAAGTACGATATACAACTGTACACCATTGCATACTTCATTTTATTCAGTTTCAGTACGATAAGAAAAAATCGTAAGTTCACTAATAATTATGCATCTATAACATAAGCGCTTATGGATTTTTCTTCATTGCCTAGTCATTTTTCTCAGATTCGTTAGATGTATTTTTCATTCCGGGCATACGTCCCACAAGCTCCTTAAAGGCTCTGAGTGGCTCTTGGGAATGTCATTACTTGATCCGCTGTTTAAATTTCCCGAGGAACGAATTTAGTCACAGTACAGATACACTGGGATGGTTGTTAGTTTCAGTCTTGTGTATCAGTAAGCCTACCTGTTAAAATGGATTTCCACAAATTAGGTGGCTTTTAAAATTTTAAGTGTCAAACAAATTGTCTGATCAAGAACTTTTGCCGTGTCACCATTAAAAACCCTTTCAGTTGCTCTGACTTTCATAAAATTTAGTGAGTGGTGATTAGCATGAGTGCTTTATTCAGACATGATTGAGTTCCCAAGCAGTAGCAATAAAATATTTGAAAATAATACATTTAAGGAAAAAACATCTGGCGTTGAAAAAGGGAAGTTCTAGAATGTTCAACCACTGAACGAAAAAAATCCAAACCATTTCCCCCAAATATCTCCTGATGTATATTTGAAATTATGAAAAATGAAAAACAAAATCTTCTGAAAATATTTTACTTGCTTTTGTGTTTAAGCGAATTGAGAGATGTTATCAAAGAGGACAAGACTGCAGCAAAAACGAAAATCTTTCTGGATGAAAATGTACTTAAAAATTAATGCTTTGTGTTGTATAGCCATAACAGTAACAAAGATTTTTCTTGTGTTTCCCAGACTTTCTAGTGCTCATTGGTCATTCTAGGTGCATAAGTATGCGCTTGTCAGAATATCTCGCTTTCAGAAAATGAGAAATATTCTGTAAACATCGGATAAACGTGAGAGTGCTGAAGGTTTTCCGTATGTTTTGCAGCGTTTCTGAGGTACCACGGACTTCCCCGTTAAGTGGAACAAATATGTAACTCTTAATTTGAATTTGTGACGATATCCTCTGCCTCCCTTTCCCTCTTGTTTTGAAGTTTCACGACCTCTATCAGTGTCTAAGGCTAGAAGGAGTCCCATTCTCAATTTGAGATCGTACAGCCACAGCCTGGGACAAACACATCATCCATGTCTCATCCTAGGCTCGATCCAGGGACCAACTCGAATGATTTGCGAGATGCTCACGCCTCTGACCGCTCGCCCACCTGGCTGATATGCCTGTCTTTATGGAATGTTTTAGACCTATATAGAGATAATAAGCATACCCAAGCTCTTTCAGTTTTTGATAGTGGATTTTCCTGTGGATCGCAATAATATAAAGTTATAAAAGAGCACATGATATTGAATATGATAAAAAAAACAACTCCGATGACATTTAATATCTGTGGACAGGATAAACCGATATGATATTAAATATCTGTGGAAATGATAACTTCGCTCAAAAAATATAATAATGTTAATTATATATATATATATATATATATATATATATATATATATATATATATATATATATATATATATACACTGCTGGACAATTGCTAAGGACGGATCATAAACAGCAATATAGCGCATAAAAAAGTAAGTGTGGTTGGATGCCAAGTGAAATAAAATAATGTCAGAATGCCAGGACATTACAAGAAAGATTATTTATTGTGCTTTGAAATCCAGAAGGCTTTGGAACGTGTTCAAGGGACAAAAAGGCCATTTTGTGCACAATACGTAAACGTGAAAAAAATGCAATTACCGTCCGCAGGCGTTCCAGCGTAAGATGTCAATACGGGATATGGCCACCATGGAGGGCGATGCAAGATTCCACACGTCGTTTCATGCTTTGCACAACATTATCAAGCAGCTGTTGGGGTAATTTATCCCATTCCTCTGTCAGTGCACGGATGAGGGTGTCCTTGTTTATTGGAGGGCATTGGCGACCAGCAAGAATCCTCCCCAAAGCATCCCACACATTTTCAATGGAATTCAGATCTGGAGAACGTGCTGGCCATACGCGGCGTTGAATATCCTCGCTCTCAAGACACTCCTGGACAGCGACTGTTTGATGACATGTTGCGTTGTCATCCATGAAAATGAATCTATCACCGACAGCACCCCGGAACATGCGAACATGAGGTAGCAGAAGATCATTAATGTATCGTTGGCCAGTCATAGTCCCAGTTGGAAGCACATAGAGGGACGTACGGCTATTGATCATGATGCCAGCCTATACCATTCCTGTATGTTTGCTGGACAATATGCAGTACCACTTTCACGCCAGATCACTTGTCGTCGACAATCAGACGATAGACTGTATCTACTCTCATGTGAGAAAAGGACAGCAGACCAGTCGTTATCAGTCCAATTACGATGTTGATGGCACCATTGCAAACGGGCGGTACGGTGACGTCTGGACAATGGGATGCTGACAACAATACGGCGGGCGTATAGTCCTCCTTCATGCAAACGTCTGGCGACAGTTTTTCGGGAGATCCGCTTACCAGTAGCAGCCATAAACTGATTTGCTACCTCACTAGCTGTGCTGCGCCGGTGTCTTTTTGTTGATAGCACTATGTACCGATCTTCTACAGGTGTCGTACTGCGAACACGACCTCCCCCGTGACGTTTGCTACGCTCTCCATTTCTTTGAAATGATTTCCAAAGCCTTGAAACAACACTGTGGCTGACGTCGAACTGCCTGGCAACATCTGTTATTTTTCGCCCTTCTTCAATCTTGCCAATAATACGGCCACGCGCAAAGTCATCTAGGTGATGTCGGGAAGACATGCTGAAAGTTGCAAGTTTGTCAATTGATTCTTTCCCTTTCAACTTTGCGTGTGAACAACAACAACGGTCAATACGCGTCAAATCCTTTATATCTCTTATCAGCGCTATTACGTCACGAACAAGTTCGGCAATCCAAAATTTGCATACGCACAACACGTCTTACTGTATCCCGCACTTATGCTAATTTCCACATTTTTCTGCCTTCTATTTTATGGTTGCTATCGTTGCTATTGTCATCCGTCCTTAGCAATTGTCCGGCAGTGTATATAGGGATGTAAGGTCAGGTGATGCGTAACATCACAGCCTCTCCTTGACAAATATCAACCCCGCTTTCTCGTGGTGCATCCTGTTCCCACTAAAGGGGCTCTGACGACCGCCAATAGCGGTATAACTATACCATCGGGATTAGAGGAAATGCTATCCCACACTCACCAACCCGCTTGGCCAGCGTGGTGAGTTATGGCCAAACACCTCCAAAATGACTCCACAACTTAAATCTTGGCCCTCAGTCTCTGGCAGCTGGAATGTACCTGGCCAAGGCAGCGGCCAGTGCGACATGAAGTCAGAGGGTGCTAAGAATCCCCGGAGGACCAGACTAGGCTGCCATCTGATGCTGACCTTGGCTACGTATAATGGGCGCTCCCTATCTTCTGATTCAAGGCTTCTTGAATTGGAAGAGGAACTACATAGGATCAAGTGGGACATCGTCGGGCTAAGTGAGGTAAGGAGAAAAGGAGAAGATCTCATTGAACTGAAAAGTGGACATCTCTTCTACTATCGTGGGACAGATACTGGCAGAACTAGTGGCCCGCCTGTTCTCCCGATATGTCACCCATCGGACACGTCTGGTCGCTGATCGGCAACCGAGTGGCCCGGAAAGCACCACCCGCGGCTACGCCTGATGAACTGTGGGAACGTGTGGAAGCAGCCTGGACCGACATACCCCAAGGCTATATCCAAAGGATCTTTCGTTCGATGCCGCGGCGTGTAGCGGCCGTTATTGCCAGCCATGGGAGCCACACGAACTATTGATGTCTGCGTGTTCCGCAAGTCGCACGGGCCTGTAAGCTCAATCGTTTCATCTTTGTATCTGTTGTTATGTGTCCAGTAAATCTGGCTTTGCTATCTCGTGTCCTTCTTGGTGTTGCATTTTGGGTGGCCAGCAATGTATATACATAATTTATCCAGAACTTCATCATATTTTGTCGACAAGAACTCTACAGATTTTCTTAATTCTATAATCTCAGTCTTAATTTCCACAATCACATAAAGTTTCTTGTTCACTGTATCCAATAATTTCTCATCAACAATACCACCACGAGTATTACTGGAGTCCGTCATCGATGAATGCTCTCAGACTGCCGTATGTCCTGAAAAAGAAGCAGGAACGGCAGAGGCAAAGACAACTCGACGTCTACAGTCGTCACAATGCCTTTTCAATTTCTTTTCCCTGGACATCATTCTATATGTAGTTTCAGCTAACGAGCAACATTCATAGTGAAGAATGCCTCCACAATACCCATAACATTTGACACCATTATTAAATGATAGATCTTCACCACACTTTTGGCAGTTTACTCTTGTCATCGTAATCAAATTTCACTACCAATTTAATCTATAAAGGCAAAATTGTAGTACATTGCTATAGGTGATCAAGTAGTTGCGCTGAAATAAATCGCAGAGGCAACGCCACACCCCAACAACGGCGCAAAATTCGATGAATTTTATTCACTAAGTGAACAAGCAGACGACAACGCACAAGGAACTATAAACACAAGTCAACTCAACTTCAACAGGTCACCGAACATTCAGTACACAAAGCAACCGAAGGTACAAATTTTTCAATACATCAGATAATTACCTCTGCACACTCTATAACCGAACTGAATACATAAGAAGTTCGCTGTAACCTTCACAACTCAGTACCCGATGAAACACGACCACATACTTGGAGTTTGTAACTAATTATCAGCATCTTTTTTTTGACAGTGACCAAATGAAATTTAACGTTGTGACTTGACTGGACTTAACGAAGCCATTGTGATTTTTAATTTACCATGTATATCTTACATATTTTATGTCCTGTGTGAATTTTGATTCACACGTGTGAAGAATATCAAAATTGCTTTGATAGTGAAAATTGTATATTTTATATCTATCCCAGTATTAATAATCTGTTATTTAAACATTGTCTTAGCTAAATTACTTTATCTCCAATTTACATAAATTTGTTAGTCTAATCTGTCAAGTAACACTACTTTATTTGTATTCTTTTTTATAAATGGGTTGGTGGCTTTCACTGCTTTCTTAGGGGTCATGTCTTTTGCTGCTTTCTCTGCTGGGTCCTTTTTCGCAGAGGTTTTAATTTTTTCCAGAGGCTATCTTGCCAGATTCTTTTTCTTAGCAGATTTGGTGGTTTTCTTAGTGAAGCCATTATGAATTTTAGTTTAATATGCATGTTTTGTAGTTATTAGGTTAAGTCCAGCTATATCATTAACGTGTAGGTGCGATTTTCTTAGTTAACTTGTTTTATTATCCAGCAATATCTTTAATATCATTGTCTGATTTATTGTGTGACCCACAGTGTGAGTCATACGTGTGAACATTTATTAACATTTGTTGTTGTACTTTCTTTATAGTATTAGCGCTTGTTATATTTATTGTTATGTTATTTGTTTTATCAACATTTTCAGTGTTGTGCTAAAAATTTATTGTACCAAGAGCTATGTATTTGTCAACTTAGTTTTGTTTTATTATACAATCTGTTTAATTATGTGACTCACAGTGTGATTCAGAAGAATTTCCATCATGCTAATAGTTACTGTAATGTTATTAGTGTAATGTCATTGCATTCATCGCAAACCATAAGTAAGTCAATAAAAATCTGCTTAATTGTATGACCCACATTGTGAGTCACAAGAGTTTCATTCATGTTAACCTTTACTGTAATGTTATGGGTGTAGTGCTATTATATTATACTTATCGCAGACTCTAAGCAAGTCAGTGCTATCAAGAGAATATGTTGTTTTTGTCCAAATTCTCAATCAAGTGTATGTTTATTTTTTATTTTTTTTTATTGTTATACTGTTCTAGGTGTAACGTTTCCAAATTTGTATAGATTTGATGATATTTGTAGATTTGTAGCACCTCTTTGGTAAAATTGAGGTGGCCCTTAAAAGGGCCGTTGTGTTACTTTTCTTTCCAGTTCTTTTTTATTTAAATAGCATTTTAAAAATTTCCATCTTCTTTTCAAATTCTTGGGCTTCAGATGTTTTGCTTGTGCTGGGTCCACCTTCTTTCATTGCTCGTCTTCTTTCTGTGAATGATCTTCTGGCATATGTCCTTCTGGCTTCTTGTATGGTAGTTCGAGTTGGTGATTCAGTCTTTGGTCTCTTCATTGATAGATGTTTTTTCAATAGTTAGTTCAATCCCATTAATAACGAGCACCTCAGGGAGGTGTTCTGCCATTGTGTAGAACGAGACGATTTTTCTTGGCCGATTGGAGTTTCCAAAGTAAAGCTTGTCAATGTTCGTGACTTTGATGTTTTGTCTGGTGAACTCTTCCAAAATCCAAACTGCGCAAGACTTCTGCTAGAATATATATATCTTTGCTGACGTCAGACATCTAGGTGTCGCCCCAGCATTCCTTGCTGCCGGCAGCTCAGTAACCATGGCAATAATTGCGCAAATGGGCACACGCGCAGATGCGAAACATTGCAAGGACGCAACACCAACAACGCTAATCGTTGGAAAGTAAGAAATGTGTTCGTTGTGCGTACCCTTATGGAATTAGAGGTATTCATTCTCTAGTAGATACTAATGGTGCGCTTTTATACTTTGATTATAGTTAACAATTACATGCCGTCATCAGCGACTGCTTCGTCTTTTTCTTGTTTTAGATAAGATACATTGCGAAATAATCCACGTACTTGATATAAGAATTTCTTTATATTTGTATCTTGTTTCGCATGATTGAACCAATTAATTTCTTACGTAGATAGTACAGCTAGGCTTTCCGTGACCGAGACTTCCGTAAGCGAGACTGTGCCTTATGTGTCGATTCGTGCTCAGCGTTTGTAGGGAAGGGTGGGGGGGGGGGTAACGACCCCAATGAACATCTAAGGCTATAAGCAATCGCCTGTCCCCAGTTTGCGGCTGCTGATTCCAGGGAACGGACAGAACCAGGGCCGCAAGATAAACACATCACCCATGTCTCCTCCGTGGCTAGGTCAAACTTAGACTTTGCCCTGAGACTCGGAAATCAGGATGGCTGATCTCTCTCTCTCTTACTGTCATCCTGTTATATTGCGAGCAGGTTTTGTGGGATTTTTATGTGAACATGTGAGTAAATTGCCTAGAAAGGTTTTAAAAACTCTTCGTTTCGGCAAACGGGTCTCTTATTCGCCTTTTCCACTGCAAACGGCGGTCTTTAATGCACGTATGTTTTCTCCACAAGAATCTCATGATGATCTGATAAAATTGTGAAAAAAAAAACACTGATCTCTCAAAGATATATAACATATCAGTAATTCTCAGGTTCTGAAGTCTGGTATAAAGCATTTAATTAATGAATGTTTACTAGCATTTTCAATTATTCATTAATTGATAATTTTTTCTTACATGGCACTTTTAGTTTTAACGTTGGCTATCTCATAATTAATACAGCATAGACAAGAATAATCAAGGGCGAAGTGTGAAAATTACTGTATAAGAACTTCGTAGACTTACCTAACAGTGACAGAATACCACACCCAGCCCATATGATGAGACTCATCGCCATTGATCCCGACCTAAATAGGACTCCCTTTGGGGAAACAAAGATTCCGGACCCTGCAAAAAGCATATAATTATCTTGAAAAAAAAAAAAAAAAAAGAAAAAAATATTATATTTAAAAATTTCAGAAACAATGCAAAAATTAATAATACTTTGTTTTGTTTTCTTTAGTAGTGTGATTATTCAGTTCTGTTTACTTATTTAATTTGAGTTATTTTGTTAAGTATACTAAAACATTTCGCTATCCATTTTCTAAAAAAATCGACGAATAAGAATCAATGTCTATATTTATAAAAACATTGCTTCCCATATGAAAACTGTACAGCTGTCATTTCAGTCCTTAACAGCAGAAATCCCAGCAAAACTGCTCTTGCCTGAAAGATTTCGTTCATACGAAATCTTACCAAAATGGATCTTACCCCAAAATATTAAATTCAAAAGAAATCTGGACCAATGTCGCCCTTATGTGAAAGACCTCATTCATAAGAAGTCATTAAAACGAAAAACAGCCTTTATCTGAAACATTTCTTTCAAAGAAAATTTTAACAAAACCAACCTTATGTGTAAAAAGTTAGAACCACAGTTATTTTGCTACTATTTGCATGAAAATAAGACTGAAAACAAGCATATTTCTTTATGTAGAAATACTGCAATTAAGTCGAAGCAAACGCTCATGTTAATGTGCACTAAGACAATGTTTTTAAATTTTTTTTTTGGCGTAGGACTACGTCTAACTCCACGGATAGTATGGGGCGACCTACGGCCGACCGCCTGTGACAAAAATAGGTCCCAATTGAAATCATTATAGTGTTAAAAATACGTGCCGCACATTGATAGTCTTAGCATATTCGTAAACAGCATCGAGTCCAATTTGCGTACTGCGCAATACATCGTGCGCGCGACGCTCCCCTCGATCCCTGTGCGCGGGGGAGATGATGCAATATTTGTGGAGGGTGCCGCGGCGTTTGGCTCAGTCTATCTCTGCAACCGTGAGCGCAACACGACATTGCGTGGTATCGTTTTAAAGCTCTTGACGACATCTATTTAAATATACGAAGAACATTTTGCAGTGGTTTGAACTGAATATTAAAAAAAAAATTCTTGTGAACCGGTGAACACTTTTAAAAATATCGCGGTTTATCTGGACAACCGTGAGTGCAAAAGACTGTGCGTGGTATCGTTTTAAAGCTCTCGACGAGATCTATTCAAATATATAAAGAATATATCGCAGTAGTTTAAACTAAAAATTAAAAAAAATGTTTTCGTGTGAACGGGTTAACATTTTCAAAAATGCCGCGGAATTCGCAGAATGAACCAAGCAAAAGGGAAGAAAATCAAAACGAGAGGCAGGAGCAAGTGATGAGCAATGTAAGAAGCCCAAGAAGATTGCAGTCCAACGAACTAGAGAGTATCGAGAATGCCTAAAATCAGCCGCCGCCAAACAAAAAACCAACACACCGATCGAACCGGTACCCTGCCCATAATGAACTCTGCTTTGTGTTCGCAACGTATCCAGCATTTTTCGGTTGCTATGTGTTTCTGGAACGTGGAAAGAGCGATGTATTTATTTATGTATCCAGCATTATTTGTAAAAGGTATGAAAGCTACTTTTCATATCATAGACCTGTGTTGACTATAACAAATTAAATAAACGCTTTGAAACCATATTCGATTAGCTCATTTCAGCTCTCCGATCTGCAAGTCGTAACCTTAGTTCCAAACTGACGGTTCAATCAGAACTGAGCCTACCTGTTGTTTGATTTTTTTAGGGATTTAACGACCGCCGTGAGCACATGTTAGGTTGTAGGCGGTAGCGCGTCGTCCAGACTCTGAGGCCACTGGTTCCGGGGAGTGAACGGAGACAACGACATTGGACAGGCGTGTCACCCATGCCTCGCCTGCGACTTGGGCCCGGGTCCGTATCGGATGAATGGTCAAAGGCCAGCGCCTTAGACCAGCCACGGGGAGGCTTAATGAGACAGCAGACTTCGAAATGCACGTATCTTGCATATAATAAGAAACTGCATGTAATAAGAAAAAAGGGATTTAGTTAGTTTGATAGAAAAAATTTCATTCTTTAACTAAGAGCAAGCAACATGTTTTAAAACTGACCTCTTTGTCTGGCGCTTAGCATTCTTCTACATTTTGTTGCAGATGCTGTGACTACAGTGGGACAGAAAGGTTTTGCACCAGAAAACTGTGATGTCCTTTTTCTTCTTCATCTTTTTTTTTGTGTGTGTGTGTGTGTGTGTGTGTGTGTGTGTGTGTGTGTGTGTGTGTGTGTGTGTGTGTGTGTGTGTTTAACGCCCACAGTGAGCATTCATTAAATAGTCAGCCGTCCCTAATTTGGGCCCACTGGTTCCAAAGTAGGGAGAGAACGACTGCCGTAAGACAAGTAGACCGTCCATGTTTCACCTGTGACTCGGTCTCACTCGGACAAAAGGACAGATGTAATACACTGCTGGACAATTGCTAAGGACGGATCATAAACGGCTATATAGCGCATAAAAAAGTAAGTGTGGTTGGATGCCAAGTGAAATAAAATAATGTCAGAATGCCAGGACATTACAAGAAAGACAATTTATTGTGCTCTGAAATCCAGAAGGCTTTGGAACGTGTTCAAGGGACAAACAGGCCATTTTGTGCAGAATACGTAAACGTGAAAAAAATGCAACTACCGTCCGCAGGCGTTCCGGCGTAAGATGTCAATACGGGATATGGCAACCATGGAGGGCGATGAAAGATTCCACACGTCGTGTCATGCTTTGCACAACCTTATCAAGCAGCTGTTGGGGTAATTTATCCCATTCCTCTGTCAGTGCACGGATGAGGGTGTCCTTGATTATTGGAGGGCATTGGCGACCAGCAAGACTCCTCCCCAAAGCATCCCACACATATTCAATGGGATTCAGATCTGGAGAACGTGCTGGCCATACGAGGCGTTGAATATCCTCGCTCTCAAGACACTCCTGGACAGCGACTGTTCGATGACATGTTGCGTTGCCGTCCATGAAAATGAATCTATCACCGACATCACCACGGAACATGCGAACATGAGGTAGCAGAACATCATTAATGTATCGTTGGCCAGTCATAGTCCCAGTTGGAACCACATAGAAGGACGTACGGCCATTGATCATGATGCCAGCCCATACCATGACACTACATGACGGATATCGGTCCCTTTCCTGTATGTTTGCTGGACAATATGCAGTACCACTATCACGCCAGATCAGTTGTCGTCGACAATCAGACGAAAGACTGTATCTACTATCATCTGAGAAGAGGACAGCAGACCAGTCATTATCAGTCCAATTGCGATGTTGATGGCATCATTGCAAACGGGCGGTACGGTGACGTCTGGACAATGGGATGCACACAACAGGACTGCGGGCGTATAGTCCTCCTTCATGCAAACGTCTGGCGACAGTTTTTCGGGAGATCCGCTTGCCAGTAGCAGCCATAAACTGATTTGCTACCTCACTAGCTGTGCTGCGCCGGTGTCTTTTTGTTGATAGCACTATGTACCGATCTTCTGCAGGTGTCGTACTGCGAACACGACCTCCCCCGTGACGTTTGCTACACTCTCCATTTGTTTGAAATGATTTCCAAAGCCTTGAAACAACACTGTGGCTGACGTCGAACTCCCTGGCAACATCTGTTATTTTTCGCCCTTCTTCAATCTTGCCAGTAATACGGCCACGCGTAAAATCCTCTAGGTGATGTCGGGAAGACATACTGAAAATTGCAAGTTCGTCAATTGATTCTTTCCCTTTCAACTTTGCGTTTGAACAACAACGGTCAATACGCGTCAAATCCTTTATATCTCTTATCAGCGCTATGACGTCACGAACAAGTTCGGCAATCCAAAATTTGCATACGCACAACACGTCTTATTGTATCCTGCACTTATGCTAATTTCCACATTTTCCAGCCTTCCATTTTATGGTTGCTATCGTTGCTATTGTCATCCGTCCTTAGCAATTGTCCAGCAGTGTACCACTATACCTTACAGCGTAAAAGCCATTTGCCAGTGGCGGTTTCGCACCCATATCCTTCTGCTACGGAGCCGAATGCTTACCCAATTAACCTACACCGACGGAGTTTGTCACTGCAAATTTGCCGTCTTGACATGTGTGTCACCTCTGAGGTATAGGTACGTCATATACACAGTCGAGTCACATTTTTGTAACCACCAGGTAATATCCAGAGCAACCGCCGTTTGCAGTGCGGACAGCAGCTAGACGGGCTGGGAGTCACTCAATAAGGTGCTGGAAGGTGTTCACAGGCATGTGGAGACATGCTGACTGCAAGTGCATAAGACAGCTGCTGGAATGTGCGTGGTGAAGGATCCATAGAGCGAACAACACGATCGAGGTGGTCCCACAGATGCTCAATTGGGTTTAAGTCTGGGAAATTAGGTGGCCAGGGAAGTACTTTGAAGCCTTCATCGTGCTCTTCCAACCACTCTCGGACATCTCTAGCTGTATTACACGTCGTATTGTAGTGCTGGAAGATCCCATCCGCCCAAGGGAAGACAATCAGCATGTATGGGTGTATGTGAGCTGCAAGGATGGATTCATAATGAATTCGGTCCATAGTGCATTCCACAGGTATGAGTGGACCCAGAGAATGCCACGAAAACATTCCTCAGACCATAATACTGCCCCCCACCAGCTTGTGTCCTTCCAGCAATGGTTGAAGAGTGTTTGTTCTCCGGTGTTTCTCGCCTTATACGCCAACGTCCATCCGTTCCATGAAGCAGAAAATGTGACTCATCGGAGAAGGCAATCCTTTGCCAATCAGCGGAAGTCCAATTCCGATACGGCCGTGCAAATGTAAGCCTTTTCTGCCGATGCACCTTCGTTAGCATAGGTGCAGTGACCATGCGTCTGTATCAGAGCCACATACGCAGCAGGGTTCGCTGAACTGTCATTTTAGACACACTTTCGGTAGCCCCCTGGTTCATTCGGCCAGTGAGATGCTCCACTGTGGCGTGTCGATCTGCCCTCACGCACATTCGCAGCCGACGTTCACCTCTCACATCAATGGCACGTGGTGCTCCGCAGTTTCCACATCGTTTATTCGCAATGGTGCCATTTCTCCAATCACGATGCACTTTAACCACAGCAGCACGCGAACAGTTCACAAACTGCGCTGTTTCAGAAACACTGCCACCCTTGGCTCGAAAGCCGATAATCATCCCTTTTTGCAAATCTGATAAATCGCTCCTTTTATCCATGACAGCAACGAGTGATATGTTTTCAGAATCCCTACGGCACACCTTTTCTGACCTCCAAGCCAGCTCACGGCAAGTGCCTTCTTTCATTGGATACGCGCTGTTGACGTCAAAAGTAGGAGGTGGTCACAATAATGTGACTAAACTGTGTATATCCCCCTCTTGAGAAAAGGCTGAGACGAAATTGTAGGCTTCTGGGTCAGCCGACGAACCGCGCTTGAAAGAGCTCACTGTAGAAGAAGGAATTCTCACTAATTCCAGACGATGTGTGGAACGAACATCACACATTTTCCGAAGAACCCAACGGCTAGGAGATTCATTTTACATTCCGGGGCCGGTATAGCGTAAAAGCCATTTGCCGATGGTGTAATCGAACCCGCTTATCCAATTAAGCTACACCAACGGAATTTGTTGCTGCAACTTTGCCGTCTTGACATGCGCGTCACATCTTAGGTAGGTACGTCACAATCAATCTGATTTTCCTCCTTCTGCAAAGGTGTGACAGAATAATGTGCCTGCTATTTGTTTCAGTACGCCGTATACACAATAATACTAATTGCTTAGTCAGAAGGTTGAACTTTAAAATGAGCCGAAATTGGGGCTAATGCAACTGTGATAAGAGTCAAGGCTGTTGGCTGCGCGCTACGTATGAGACAGGCTTTATCTCAATGAATGCAAAGATGCAATTCAGGATATGTGAATCAGCTTTATCATTTCCGCCACTTATCTTTGCTGAGAAAATTCCTGTGAATCGCAGACATAGCTGTGAAAACTATTGATCGAGAAATCCATTTCCAAAGCTCAGCTGTGAGAAAGTGACGCGAACAGTAAATGCACTTTGCAGAGCTATGTGGTACTTAATGCTACATATTGTTAACTCGTTATGACGTACGTAGTTCAATAAAAAAGAAAATATATCAATACACTGCAGGGTGATGATTGCAGAGTGAAGCGGCTTTCTTATTTCAAATCACTGTAATATATATTCAGAAAGATATCACAGGCATGTTACAAGAAACATGCACTACAAAATTGTTTCATTTACTGCTTTTTCAACAAATATTTCCAAGGTCACATTAGCTGGGAAACTCTTTCACAGATATTAAGGGTAAGTAGATCGTTTCTGATTCTACGACTCATTGCTAGCGTTGCTAATTTTCAAGATCCGAGATCTCAACACAAAAGATTGTTTCTTTTAATCACCTGCATGTTCTGAACAATTTTGTGGAAACAACGTCTATCTCATCTCTTGTCTGAAAAGAGGAAAGAAGCGAATTCAAAAACTGCACGTGTAAAAGCACGAAATTTTATTTTTGGTGATAACCTGAACATCACTAGGTTTGAAATGAATGTTCAGAAACATTTCTTTTTATTGTTTGGAAAACAATCGTCTTTCCTTAATTGGGCATTAAAAGCAAATCACGAAGTACGTACATTTCAGTTGGTTTTACGCTATTTGCCAAACAAACAAACAAAACCGCGAAGCACCCAGAAGGAATCCTTCAATCCAGATGAAAATTGGTATGTGCAACGTACATGTATAATAAAGGAAATTATTCTAATTCCAGAGCAGTTGGGATCTTTATTCGGATAAAAAAGCTACAAGAGTGGAACAAGTCAGTACGTTGTAGCACCAACTCTAGCTCGGATATAAGCCGTTACCCGGCGAGGCATAGACGCTCATCTTCAGACATGTATGCGTTGGTTAACGGCGCCAAGTGCAAACTGTGACTCATCACTGAAGACAACACGATGCCACTGGACACTATCCCACGCTGATCGGGCCCAACAATGATGCAACCGGTGTCGGCGATGCTCACTGCTCAGTAGTATGCGGCGGAGTGGCCTCGTGGAATGTAGTCCCTGTGCCACCAGTCGTCTGGCAACGGTCCGGATTACCACTTTCATACCGATAGACGACGCAACATGGCCGCGGGTGGTTGAGAGCGACGAATTCGGTTCTTTTCGTCCGGCTGTCACACAATCGCTGGATCCTTGCGTTCTGTCGTTGCCCTCGGGCGTCCACTGCTCGCGTGCCGCAGGGCTGTATCTTCCTCAGCCCATTGACGCCAACATCATCTAATTGTGCGTCACCGACCAAATGCCTGGCGATACGCCGACTTGACCAACCGGCCTCTCTCGGTCCAATTATACGTCCTCTCTCAAACTCGCTCAGCGGCTCGTATTATTCCCGGATCCGACGTCGAGGCATACTCACAGTCTGTAAGATTAATGCAACCGCAATCCGCCGTCACAATTGTCCCTGCGTTTGAGCTTTGCTCTTGATATACCCTCCTCGATGCGCGGTTGTCATGCGCTGTAGCGGGCCGCTATTTAGCCATTGGTCGTTAATTTTTAATCATTTGCACTTTCAGTCCTGGGGCACTTGCATGCGGAGTTTCATTAGGATCGAACGACTTTCTCTGGGTGCTTCGGGTTTGTTTTTTTTTTGCAAAGAGTTTACATTATTTGCTGTATGCTTAAAACATTTCTAAATCAAAAAGTCTGTTGGAGAATGCCAAATAAAAATAGAAATTAATAAGTACGAATGAAAACGAATCCAAATGATTTATATCTTCTGGCATGATGACTATTTATTCATTCAGATTAATTTAGTTGGTTGGCCATTTGCACTTTGAAAAACCTCAGCTGTTTAAAGAAAACAAATCGGAGGGTAAGTTTATATACTGTGTTCTTCAGCAGAACGATTTTTTACGTGTTTTGAGCTCTGCCGATGAACTGCGCTGTATATTTATTTTCTCTTAAACTTTTAAGTATTGCTTTCAGTACAATAGCGCGTATGCGAACACAGTAACGAAAGTTTTTAAATGCGAATTTATAAAATGAAGAATTGCTTGCATAAGATTTGTGAAAATCACAGGTGTTTTAGATTATGAAGGTGCGCTCAACATTAATGATGTGTGAGAATGACATATGAGAAACTTTTGGACTTTATGAGCTTACCGATCATGGTTCCAACAATAAGAGCAACACCACTCAGCAGTCCAACTTGCCTCTGCAGTTGAATAGCAGCTCCGTTACCATCTGGAGAGTCTTCATGTTCTTGGACTGCAGCCATTTTCAGAGGAAGTTCAGACAGCGCACTGGCAGCAGAATGGGATGGTGGTATGGTTGTTGCTCTATTGCTTTCATGGTTGATATGTGCTGATTAGGGAAAATACGAAGACAATTCTCAAATCAATTCCAGTGCAATTTTCATTTAATATGTTTAAATAGCATTTAAGTAAGAAAATAAAAGTAGAGCATTAAGAAGAAAGGAAAGAAATAGGGGATCACATACAAAAGCAACCAGGCCATCCTTTGTATTAATGATAAACATTCATTCTCAGATAGACTTTCGTACGAACCAACGGAACCTACTTGCACGAGCATGCTTCGGAACAAATTCTTCAAGGGTTCGGGATTGTTGCCGAATAAGGTTCAGAATTAGTCAGCTGTAACATGTTTCAGCCATGCTAACATCGGTAAAACTTAATCTTTGCATCGTATTTATATGTCATAACATATAATACAGAATGTAAAATAATGATGATACACTGTAAAGAAATTCTGAAATTCACGAGCCGCTTTCGTGAATTAACCAAGCATATTTCCGAATTTTAGATTGGATTCCAAGGGACAGAAAAAGACCCAGAAGAAGACCACATGGGATGGGGGTGGATGAAATTCGAAAGTATGCGGGAGTAACATGGAGGAGACTGGCACAAGACAGACCGTTGTGGAAGAGGCTTGGAGAGACCTTCGTCCAGCAGTGGATTGATAATGGTTGACAATGATGATGATTTCCGATACAACTTTTTTCAGTGAAATGACGGAAAGAAACCTGAATTTCACGAATTTTTCGTACCACGGGAAAATTCTGAATTTTCAGAAACCTTTTCTCAGTTTCTTTCTTATATTGACGGTAAATTACCGTTTTAGAGATGTGTTAACGGAAAATTCTGAAATTTCAGAAACCTTTCCTCAGTTCCTTTCGTATATTAACGGAAAACCTCCGTTCTAACTTTTCCGTCTCCGTATAACGAGAAATTACCGGTAATCGGAGCGATTGGTGAGAATACTTGAGGTTTGATTAACTTTAAATTTCAATCGTCTGTCAAATTTTGAAGTTCTGTAGCGAGATCGAATATTGTGGATAGCATATCGCGCGAATTTTTTTTATTGTGGCATAGGATATATCTTCTCTTCCCCTATTTTGTGCATCAGTTATTTATTATATACACTGCTGGCCACCCAAAATGCAACACCAAGAAGGACACGAGATAGCAAAGCCAGATTTACTGGACACATAACAACAGATACAAAGATGAAACGATTGAGCTTACAGGCCCGTGCGACTTGCGGAACACGCAGACATCAATAGTTCGTGTGGCTCACGTGGCTGGCAATAACGGCCACTACACGGCTGCGGCATCGAACGAAAGAGGCTTTGGATCTGGGCTTGGGGTATGTCGGTCCAGGCTGCTTCCACACGTTCCCACAGTTCATCAGGCGTGATCAGCGACCAGACGTGTTCGATGGGCGACATATCGGGAGAACAGGCAGGGCACGGCAGCAGTGACACCTGGTGGGCCGTGAACAATTGTTGCACGATACGAGCCACGTGTGGGCGCGCATTGTCCTGTTGAAATGTGACCGCTGGCAGGTCCTGCAGGTAAAGGAGGACTACGGGCTCCAAAACGTCGAAAATATAGCGGTGGCTGTTAAGTGTACCGGCGATGCGTACCAGAGGGGTGCGGGTGTCATACCCAATTGTGCCCTAAACCATAACGCCAGGCGACGGATCGCTATGGCGATGCATAATGCAGGCGTCATACAGTCTCTCGCCGCGGTGCCGCCACCCGCGGATCCGACCATCGTGGTGTTGCAGGCAGAAGCGGGATTCGTCGGAGAAGACAATGTCGTGCCATTCCGTAGTCCAGGTGCGGCGTTCAACTGCCCAGTACCGCCGCACTCGCCGGTGGTGTAACGTAAATGGTAATCGGAGCAATGGGCGCCGTGCGACAAGTCCCCGCTCCTGCAGACGACGTCGAACGGTACGTGCTGACACAGGTTGTTGCGCAACACACCCTAATTCTTGCGCTAACGTTCGTAATGTGGCGGTGCGAGCCGTCAATGCCCGCGGCACAACATGCCGGATCTCTCGTTCGGTGGTGTGCCGCGGCTGCGGCAATCGCTTACGTCGGTCCGTCCGTCCCTCCTGCATCCACCCAATCCATACTCGCCTCACTGTGGCTGGATGTTGTCCCACACGGGCGCCGATGTCTCTGTACGATAAACCGCTTCGCGATAATCCACTATTCGTCCTCTGTCGAACTCCGAAACGTGCTGAAATGACTGCCGTATTCTGCGACGGGGCATCAGGAAGCTTCCCACGCACAGGTCCGGCAGCACAACACACTTCCACTATTTACCCCGGCCTTCTGTGCACCCTTCTTATAGTGCTTCTCGGTGGCGTGCCGGGCGCACATGATTTGCATATGGCCTGCAATGCTAATCGTTTGCATGTCCTCTCGCGGGCGACGCATGCCGCGAATTTCAGGCCAATCGGATGCTTTCTTCTTGGTGTTGCATTTTGAGTGGCCAGCAGTGTATATTGTGTTACTGTAAGGAACCGGGTACTTAACTTATTGTACAGATGGTTTTACGATATCTATGTATTAGTCTTTGGAAAATTTAAGACAAAAGTTATTATACCTATCAAGAGTAAATTTTTTATTTGAGAGTGTTTTTTTGTGAAATACTATAAAAAAGTATATTTCACCTTTTTCAAAGATAACTGAAAGTCATTGTCAGTTTGAAAAAATCAAGTTGCAAAGCATTTTGTTGCTTCGAAAAATCAGGATGAAAAATGGTTAATTTGTGAAATGTCCTCCTACAGAAAATAAAAATCATTACAAACCTATTCAGAAAAATAATAAGTTCCAACAGAAAATAAAATGACTAAATCACTCGTATGAACGACAAAAAAAATCATTGTCGCGCAATTTGTTATACGGTGTACGTGAGTCGAATTTCCGAGTGTCTGTGGCTCAGTGGGTTAAGGCGTGCGTTACCTGTTCACCAATACAAGCGGCGCGGGTTCGATCCTGACTGGAGCTGGAGGATTATCCGCGGAAAGCGGGCTGAAAATGCAGGATCGTCGGTTTTGCGGAATTTCAGTTTAAATACGGGAAAATTTGAAATGGGGTTTTCTAAGATAAACGGAATTTCTGAGTACGGAAAATCTGTGAAAACACTTTTAAAAACGGAAATTTCTGAAAAACACGGACACTTACCGGCAACTTTGCTGCACGTTATTTTCAGAAATTTTCTGTGAATTCATACCACTTATTTTTTACAGTGTACTGACCGTTGGCAACAACACTAAAACTTGCATGTATAGTACAGTATTTTACACAACGGAAGTTTTCGTTGGGAAATAAAATTTGGATGATAAGACCGCTGCCAAGTTTAGAATATTTAGTATAGTATTTTTAAACAGTATTAAGTGATCACTTAAATGATTATTACGATTGCAAAGAAAAGCTGTGACGCAGATAAATGCTTGCTAACTAAAACCTGATGCTAATAAAAATTGAGAAAAAGCGGCATTTATTTGGCATAAGAAGAATCAGGCTCAATAGGTTCATCAAGTTCATTAATCATACTATTTCTTCACTCTTTTTTAATTGCCCGCTAAACATATCCGTGTCATCACCTTGGTCTGCTCAGTCTTGGTGTACCTGAGAAACATTTGGTTTAATGATATGAAAATTCATTACTTTAAGAAGTGTGTGACGAGGATATTTTCTACAAAAATTGTACAGATGCATTTTAGTGTTCTTGGCTTTTGTTTAAGGTACGTAGTTTTCTTTCTCTACTTAATCGTATTCAATTTATTGGAGTTTAGTATGATGTAATACAAATATAAGTAAAAGTGATGAAATTGTAGAAGTGATACCTATATAGCTTCGTTAGGTATCACTTCTACAATTTCATCACATTTATCAGTATTAATTCACTTTTCCACATCCTTCTTAAAACTACAAAGTAAGTCGCATACAAAGAAATACATAGTTCATATCTTCTAATTCCTTAAATCTGCCTTTCTTGCTTCTCACATTAAGATCTTCAAATCAGTCTTCACCTGAACAACATTCTGAGAAAATTAGACGGGGCCAGTTTCCAATCAATGCTACATTAAATGTCACATCTTTTATGTTGTTCGAATAAACTTTTATGCTGACCACTGGACGCCCTCGTGGCCAGTGGACCCATGTTTGTGAAATACAAAAGTTTCTCTTCAAAACTTTAGGAGACCCGTCCAACAAATTATATCTTTCTCTATCTCTCACCGATTATTTTCTAGGTATTCCATTTTAGATTTTTCTTTCTGTTTTTGTTTCCTTTTCCGCCCTTTGTAACATACTGTATTTCATAGTAATCTCAGTTTCATCTAGTTGCTTTTGTCTGTTTCTACAATGCGGATAAAACATCTTCATGAATTTTCTCTCCTTGTGAGCTAGGAGTGTGTTTTCGAGTGAATACATTTGAGTGTTCATACCAGCCATCGTAACGTTTCTTTTTGGTTTGCTAGCGAATTTCAACGAATACTTTTCAAAATTTTCATAGCTAGAGGCGATTAGAGCTCTTCGATGCTCTTACTTCGTGACTCTCCTTACGTTTCGATGCATTTATTTCTCTTCGTCTTACAAGTTCACGCTTACGCTCCCAGACGGCTAACATGATCTATTTGTCCGCACTTCTTCGATGTACTTTCTGCGCAGATTCTTTTCTAGCCAAACGGAAATTCATCAGCGCAAAACTAAGTATGTTTCTATAAATAGAAAGCGTTCCGATGGAAGAGACGGTGCTTTATGTGATACAACACCTGACAGGGTCAGTCGTTACTCCGTCTCTACTCCCAGCTGGTATTACATCAGCAGGCAGATCAACACTGCTTAGCAGGCGCTCTTTCGAGCTGCATCCTATTGATCTTTTTCTCGGGCTCTTATACAAATACCAGACAAGAGCTGAATTTCCTTAGAATTGCAACCAGGTCAGTATGTGATTTTTTTCCACTGTCGGAGGCTACTGTATGTAAAAACGCGCTAAGAAAATACTCTACTTTCTACATGCGGAAGAAAAGAAAGCGAGAACATTAATGAGGGTAAGAACAAGTTCTTAGTAGTTACTTAGCTTAGGATAGTTATGTGGGACTTTGTACACAGGACGTGGAAAAAGGACAACAACATTTTCATGCAATCACAGCTCAGTGCTTGATATGATTGATGGGATAGTGTTGGGGGGCGCCACTTTCATCAAAGGTTCGAATCCTAAAGCCGGTTATTCTGCCACAATTTTTTATTTTCAATACTTTACCCTCAGATTAAAGAGGAAATTCTTAGCAAGTTCAACTAAACGCTTAAAGTTTCTTTTTGACATGCTTCCTCAGAAAATTGCGTGTATGTCTAATTCAACGAGACTGATTTAAAATGTACATCTTCATACCTAAGCGCATGAGCTCCACTACAAAAGATAAAGAAACAAAACAAAACAATTTTAGCAGAATTTTAGATAATCTTTCGGAAATTTTAGTGACACCTCGCTTTGCATATGTAGATTATTCTCGTATAAAAAGAAAAACCTTATCCCGCTAAGTTTAGAATTGGAATGTTAGATGAAATTACAAATAAATGCTCTTGATTCTGAAAGATGCGTAATAACTTGTTCTTTTCGGAAATTTGGAAGAAAAGTTATAATTCTCTCAGCATAAATCACACAGTGTATAAGAAAAGTCATCTCGTTGTTGAAAATAGAGTTACTTGAATGAGTCTTACGTAATCTCTCAACGTTCCTCACAAAACAACACATTATGTTAAAACTACTTTCATGTTGAACTAATCTGGTTCTGAACTTTGTTTTATATTGCAGTGCTCGTCAGGGGCGGATTTAGAGGGGGAGCCAGGGGGCCTTTGCCCCCGAATGTATTTTTTTTTTTTTAAGTTTTTGGTTAAAATGCGACTTACACCAGGAAAAAAATGCCTTGATTTGATAAAAATGCATCAACTTACATTAGAAAAAAACGCTTTAATTTTTTTCTTCTATTTTTCATTAATTTAAATTTTGTTCTGGTGGATTTCAACTTCCATTTCTCGTCTGCCCCTATTACTGGGCTCCCAGCGCCTGCGGTGTGTGCACTGGCAGTAATTATGAAAATAACAAGGGAGTCACTCGAATCTCCAAAACTCCCAGTAATAGAGCAGACACAGGCTCGCTACTCGAGGACGGCGTTGTGTTTCACGCAGCCGACGATCCGTGTATCGGGGTCCGCTCAGTGCCGCAATGTTTTTAATGTGATCGCCTAGTTTTTTTCTTTTAAATTTTATTCCCTTGAAATTTGGTTACTCTTGGTTAACTAGAAATTTCTATTCGGTGACTGCATCGATCTGAAAATACTCGGTATTGAACTGGAGGATGTTTTTCCTGATCATTCACTTCCCAAGCACTCACTCACGCACTCAACTCTCAATCATGGTTAACATCATTACTTCACAAAAATGGACACATAAATGAAATTTGCAGACTCATATATAACGTGACAATAAAATGTGTTTATTTGCCTGATAAAGGCGTTATATTTAAATACACTCATATTTATATATATACAGTGGTGGAAATGGGCCGGAACGCACCGGAACGCCGATCCAGGAGCGAAACCCCGCATTCCGGAAGCAAAACCGTGCGTTCCGGCGTTCCGTTATTGACACCAAAAGAAAGGGAGCATTTAATTTTCATAAAACATTTCGTAATGCATTATGCATTTCAATTAATGACACCATCTTGTATTAATTGTTCTTTTCGTTTCAATTTTTTTTATTTTCCTCTAAAAAAGCTCACTCGCCATTTGTGTTGGCACTACCGGAGTTGTTGCTGTAGTTCTCAAAATTTTTTCTCTTCGCCGTCTGACGTCCTTCCTTCGCGATTTCCCGCCATGGTGACGACTGCAACGTCGCTTAATTCCACGATGAGTGCGAAGTGTTTGCGTGAGAGCGAAGGTCATGACAGGAGCTGATTGCTCGATGACCTTGCAGCCTCTCTCCGCTCTTGGCATAAAATGACTTCGCAGTTCCTGTAACCTGGCAACGAGCTTAATTACTACACTCTACACATGCTGTCACTTCAACTCCAGTTCCTGTCGAGGGATGACATGACTTTTTGACTGATATTGTAGTCGTTGTTGTAAGTTTTAATTTGTTCTTGTGTGAGAAAAGAAAACAACTGAAAATAACGAAAAGAACACTAACAGATTTATTTGGGAAAAAAGATAATTCAAATGGAAAAAAACAGAACTCGAAAATTTGGAAATCTTCTCCCTCTGTTCAAGCTCAGACTCCGTGTGAAGTATCACCAAGAAAATCGCCGAAAATACAACAGTCAAAGGAAATCACTGCATCAGGAAGTTTATTAGAAGAATCTGAATCTCGGCAAAGCTCAACAAATGGTAAACCCGAGTGTTGGACTGAGGATCAAAGTAAGTATTTTTTGAAATAGTACTCTTGGCTTGTTTAAAAAAATGGATGTTTAGGATGTTCCGTCTGTAAAACCGCCGGGAATATGAACGTTTCAGAATTTTTAAGTGGTGCAAGGCTTTCTAAGTAGTGGACAGATTGCAAAGTTAGATCTACGGCTGACGATAAGAAGAAGCAAAATACGGTTCTAAGGAAAAACATAAAGGAGCACAGAGAAAGTCACGCTCTAAAGAAGCTTCTAAAATGAACGCAAAACGTTTTTGAAGGCGTCTTTGAAAATATTGTCGAAAAAATAAATAAAAATAAAGTACGTACAAAAATATAGTATACGTACAAAATATTCAATACCGCATATTTCATTGCGAAGAACAATAGACCCTTTGCCGATTTTCCTGGTTTGATTGATCTTCAAAAGAAAAACGACACTGACATGGGGAGGATATTGCAGTCTAGGAAGACATGTACGGATATTTGCGATTCTATAGGAAATGACATGCGTAAAAAGCTCTGTGAAGAAATCGTCTCCCAAAATATAAAATTTGGTATCTTGGTTGATGAGTGTACAACTGTAAGCCGACTCTCAGTACTCATAATCTGCATAAGAATGTCTATAGATCCGGATGATATAAATACCCAAACTCTATTTTTTGACTTGGTTGAATTATACGATTTGAAAGCAACAGCAATAACTGAATCGAATATGAACTGCTTGGTGAAGTACCTTCCAAAAGAGCTCATTAAAAATAATCTGATATCTTTCACTTCCGACGGAGCTGCAAACTTCGCAGGTTCCATATCTGGTGTGGCTCAACAGCTTTAAAAAAATTCCCGAACTTATATGGCACTGTGAAAATCATAATGTAGAACTTGCTGTCGGGGACGTAATTAAAGAGGTCCACGGTATACAGAGTTTTAAATCGTTTTGCGATAAATTATACTCTTTGTATCACGCTTCACCAAAGAACGCCCGCGAGTTGCATCACTGTGCTGAAGAAATTGCAGTTCTGTTTTCTTCAATCGGGAGAGTTCTTGGAACAAGATGGGTTGCATCTAGTGAACGAATAATATCTGTCTGGAATATGTTTTCGGCCTTGGCTTTGCATTTTAAAGCTGCATCTGCGGATGCTTCAACGGATAGTAAAGAAAGAAGCATGTTTTCAGGTTTACTGAAAAACTCACGAGCACACGCTTCCTGGAAAATTTGGCACTAATGAAAACCGCCTTAAAGGAACTTAGGTCATTGTCACTGCGTCTTCAAGGAAATTCTGTATTGTTACCAGAAGCGCATTCGCATATTTCCCTTACAGTGAATGTTTTACAAGGTTTAGCTGATGGTGGTTTTGAAGAGTTTTATTCAGTAGCATCAGATGCCGTAAAAAATATGGTGTTCAAATGGGTGGACTTACATTCAAGGGGATATAAATCTGACGGGAAAATAAACCGTGTTCAGTTTTTTCGGAGTGTTGCCAACAATTTATCAGCCAGATTATTCAGCAGCAAGGACATTGTAAATCAATTTCAGGTTTTGTATCCGTCTTTTTGGCCGACCAACATAAATATTTTATATGGAGAAGGAGAGGTTATAAGTTTATGCCGAATATTCGCATTGGAGGAAGAAAGGAAAATCATCGAAGAGTTCAGACATTTCAAGGAAACCAAAAAAGTTTCACATCATTTAAAAGTCTTATTAAAATCTTTTGCTGCGGTTGCTATATCAACAGCTGAGTGTAAAAGAGGTTTTAGCACCATGAATTTGATAATAACTGATTTAAGAAACGCTTTAAACGTTACACACGTCAGCAACCTCATGTTCATAAAAATAAACGGACCTCCTTCAAAGATCTTCAATCCCGAGCCGTACGTACGGAAATGGTTGAGTGACGGAAGGAGAAATGCAGATTTTTTGGCTTGCAGAGAACGTGAAGAAAAGATGCAAGAAGACTTGTTGAAACAAAAACTTTGGAGATTATTTTAGGTGATGATTTTTTTTTTCAAATGGAAGTTATAATAGATATTGCAGCTAAATAAATGAATATTTCAGACAAAGCCGAATTTCTTTACTTTGCCACCCCATATACAGTAAGTAGTTACTTACATATCTCTGCCTCAAATGCGAGCTGACGTTTTTTCTCCGATGTTTATTTGAGGACACCTCCCGAAAGGGTGATACCTTTAATTGCACCGGCACACATTCGCGTGGTCTTTCAATAAGAAACGTACTTATGAATAAAAAAACAGCTCTGACTTTAGCTAAATGTGACTATTTCATTTTAAAGTTTAATAACGAAATTTCCTTATATGGTTTTATATGTACAGCAAATGGATTTGCGAATATTAAATTTTTAATGCATTCACTCGTACCGTTGTAGTGTTGTCGCCAAAACCCGTCAAAACGGCGTTAAGCCTTTTTGACGAATTCTGACTATGGAGTCAGAAAGAGACCAAACGTTGCGACGTCATTTTGACGGGCTTTGGTGACAAAACTACAAGTTGTACGTTGCGTTCCGGCAGCGAAAAATTCCCATTTCCACCACTGTATATATATATGCTTGAAAACCCTTTTGAAGTAAAATTCTTCCTAACTTAAGGAATTAAGTTAACTTAAGGAAGAATTGCGGGTTTGCTTTCTGGTGCGTCCAGTCGTGCGTTCCTGCAGCTCTATTCTGAGGAAGGCACAGATTTTTGCAGCTCATCGTCACCGGCGATGAGACGTCAATCTCACCAACTACAAACATTTTTTAAGTCGTGCCGTCTGCCGGAAAAGTGATGACAACGGTCTTTTTTGACTGCAAGGGGCCAGTGTACACAGAGTTTATGACAAAAGGGAGTACGATAAACGCTGCAATGCACTGCGAGACATGTAAGAAGTTAAGAAACGCAATTGAGGAAAGAAGACGAGGAAATTTGTCAAAAGGAATCCTTTCGTTGCACGACAACGCAACCCCACACAAGCTGCCGCCACACAGGAGCTTCTTCGCAATTTCAAGTGGGTTGTATGGCCACATCGCATATACATTCCTGATTTAGCCCCGTGCGATTATTACTTGTTCCCCAAAATGAATAAGGACCTTAGGGGCAAACATTACGCAAATGATGATGAAGTCAAAGAAGCTGTGAAAACATGTCTCCGTGAACTTGGAGCGAACTTTTACTTTTTCGATATTGAGAAACTGATTTCTCGTTCCGACAAGCGTTTGCTAAAACTTGGCGATTACGTGGAAAAATAAAGGAAAAGTATATGTTCCAGAAATTATATTGTTTTGGTTTCTCATTGTGTTACAAAAGTTATGTGAAACTTATTTTTTAATACGCGTACGTATGTTAAATTTATAAGCATACCTGGCCATGAGTGTATTTTTCATCACCAAATAACGAAGTATTTTTGAAAATTCGCAGCATAACACTTAGAGGTACTCTGGTTATATCCGACTGGAAGGAGGACTGCTATCATATTCGACGTAGTTATCCCTAGTTTGATACAATAAGTGCAGTGTTCCTGCTTCTGGAAGCGTTCCATGTTGAGCTTTGTATGGATCTGTTTCCCGTATTTAATTTCATTGATATCACTTCCCTTTCGGTTATGAAGTTATAATTGAGCGAATCATTTAAAGTGCATGTGTTTTGCCGTCAAGAACTGATTTATTTGATAATGTGAAATCCTAAGGATGGGGGAAGTAATGAAAGAGTAATTTTCCATTCCCGCAGTTTCAAGGCATTTTTATTATGATGACGGCCCCGAAAGTTCACATGTTGTTCTTGATTTCACGTTCTCAATGAACAAAAACATGGAATTACGAATTCGTGAAATAGCTCATTTTTGTAAACCATGTAATAATTATTATTTGGCACAACTTTGCTTGTGGTATAGAGATCACATCCAAACAGAAGATGGCGAAGCTTCTTATATTCACATTTTTCAGCTACAGATCATATCCTATATCACGTATTGATTAAATTAGTTTTGCTTTTGCGCTTTAAGAAAGCTTAAATGCATGACTTTGAAACAGGTAACCGAAGAGTCAGCTGTAAGTCATTCACTTGTGCACAAAATGTAGACACGTGGGTCAAAGTAACCGAGCTGGTTACCTAAAGGACTGATGCTCAATGGCTGTAAGTGCTATAGAACTCACGCATAACCCATTGCTAACGGTAGGACGAAGGCTTACAATGGAGTGACATAGTTACTGGCTCTACGCTCTCCTGGGCCTGGGTTAGAATCCCTTTCGAGGCATGGGTGTTGAGCTTGTTCTTGTGGCAATGCCTTAGTTTCCCTTTATTGACAGGAGACTCTTTCTTGTCACAGGTGTTCATCGTTCGTTTTCCCAGCTTGTTCTGAGGTCTTCAGGACCGAGATTTAACGATAAGACTCTTATTCAAACAACTGGAAAGTGCGTCTTAGAGTACTGGCATGACATCAGCACTAACATTCCACAGTGAGACTTACAAATTCAACCGCATTTTCCCCTTTTTCTTACGATACTTATTAGCTGCTGGGTGTAACAATCCCCGTGAGCTCGTCCCAAATTTAAGGCCACAGGTTAACGGGAAGGAAAATATCCAACGCCCTATGACAAGCGCACCATCTATGCCTCATCCGAGACTCGAGCTTGGGCACAACTTAGACAATTACCCAGAAGACTGAGCCTCTGACCACTCACCAACGGGGAGGCCCTCGACTACCTGTGCTAATTTTGGTATAGTGTTTTACATAGTTATGGCTATTCAGAAGTGTAGCAATTTAGGCTCCAGACAACGGTATACCATTTTATATTGATGCAGTTGCGAGGGATAGAATTTTGATCTACACCAGCGACGCAAAATTTCCACTTCGCTTGGGGTTTCCAGTTATTTATTTGTTTCAGAAAACGGTGAGATAATCTTTTGTTTTTTTATTTTGTGAAACACAACAAAAACAGCTACAAAAGAGAGCAGTTTAAAACTTGCAAGAGATTTACGCTATGTACTTGTTAAAAAGTAAAATAATTTAAAAGTTCCATAATCGTTCATGGTCTAAGGTTGGTAGTTCGTATAGATTTTCTTATTCGGGGCCAAGTGAACGAGCACTTATGAGGTGATGCTGATAAGTTCTCTGCCTCACCAAGAAGGAAATGGGCTAGAGCCATGAAACTTACAGACTATTCCACATATTCACCCGAAGTTCAAAGCACTTGACACAACGTTTCTGGAGTTCCTTTAATCCTTCCAAAAAAAAAAAAAATTCTGAAGTCTGATCACTCCAATACTGCTCTGCTGCTGATATCACCTCTGAATCATTCGAAAAGTGATTCCCTTTCAAACTTTTTTTTAGGTTTCGAACAGGAAATAGTCCGATGGAGCAAGGTCTGGTGAGTAGGGTGGATGGTCTATGCACTTAAACCCCAGATCTCTCAAAACATCTATTGTCTTGCCAGCCTTGTGAGCCGGCGCATTGTTCTGAAAAAGAGAACACCTTTCCGCAGTTTTCCTCGCTTTTTTTCCTTCAATGCCACCTTTAATCGGTACAGCAAGTTGGAATAGTATTCAGCATTTATTGTTTGGCCCTCCGGGAGATAGTCAGTAAAACGCCTTCCGAATCCCCAAAAAACTGTTGCCATGACCTTTCTTGCAGACCTTTGAGTCTTGAATTTCTTTGGCCGTGGAGAACCCGAGTGCCGCCACTTCAGGGACTGTTGTTTCGTCTCTGGATCGTAGTGATGTAACCACGTTTAATCAACAGTGACAAGTCGTTGCAAAAGATTATTACCAGATCGCTCAAAATGCTACAAAACCGATTTGGAAGTGTCCACTCGTTTTCGTTTCTCATAGGCGTTCAAACATTTGGGCAATCACTTCGCTGACATCTTCTGTATAGCCAAGTGCTCATGAATTATGAACCCAACACATTCTCTGGATATCTCCAGTGTCTCAGCTGTTCTTTTAGCAGAGATTCGCCGATCTGACAAAATCAAGTCATGAACACGATCAACAATTTCGGGTGTTGTCACTGTTGAAGGCCTCCCAGATCTTGCTGCATCTTCGGTCTAAAAGTCTCCACGTTGAAAGTTGGCACACCATTTCTTCACAGTGGAATATGAAGGGCACTTGTCACTTAATGTTTGTGTCATACACTCATAGATTCCTTTGCAGTTTTCTTCTCCAGGAATAGAAATTTTATTATAGCCCGAAGTTCCACATTCGAAAATTCAACACCTTATATTGACATGATTCAGTTCAGGACGTCAAACATCTGCCAAAAAAAAAAAAAAAAAGCTATTAGTTTGAAAATTGGCACTTTATAATACAAAAGAACAGTCTTTCGAGCTGCCGTGACAAAATAATGCTACAATTACAGGAAGTGGGTTAGGCCGAGAAGTATTCTGCATCCCCTCGTAGAATAATTTCTCATGGCAAGAGACTGTATTCTGATCCCACGTGAAATATAGAACTTTTGTTTGTTCTACTCCGATCTCCCCCTTGTGGAGCCTGTAACCTCGAATTAGGTATGGGAAACTCCACATAACCTCAGATGACTTCACTGATTGCTAAAACGCGAAAAAAAGACGCAGAAAAACGTCAAATATCTTCTGGAACCGAATTTTTAGGGAACTTCAGCGGGCAATTTGCAGATTCTAAAATACAAAACAGAGCATGCTGCAACCGTTTTGCTATTCGTTAGAAGACAGTTCGGGTGCAAAGTGGCCCTTGTTCCATCGAAACCGACAGCTGAAATGGACGATGTAAAAATGGTGTTAGTTTTCGTTATTTCCCTCAGTCTATCGTTGATAGATAGCTCTAACATCTGCTTCAACAACAGTTATGAAGAAGATAATTAATGGTTAGTTTCAGTCTCATGCGGAGCTTTCCAAACTCATTAATGACCGTCATCATGGCTTCGTTCAAATCGGTCAACCGGTGATATTTTAGCCAATTTTAACCATGTTTTGAATGCGATTATGGTCTTATATTAAAACCTTTTAAGAAAGGTGTGATCACCACATTTTCATCCTAGTTTGTGTCATTAACTATTCAACTTCATTTCTGACCATGTCATGTGTGTGTTTTTGCTAAAGGTACTTTTGATGCTTTTTTTCTTTAATGTAGGTGTGCCTTGGGGATCGGCTCTCTGTCTGCCGCTCTTTCTTTCTTTTTTATATATATGACCTCTTCACTACAGTTAAACTAATTTACATTTTTGCTGACAACAGCATACTTCATGCGCCTGATACTCTGGAATTTCACACAGTACTAATGAACCTTAGAACTTGAGCTGCAATGTTCTGTCCTCCTTGAACTGTGACACTGAAGTTATATTTTTTAATCGGAGGACAACTTTGTAGATCTAAGTCTTATAGAACCCAGACCCCCCCCTCTCGTGCTCTAAGCTGTTAAAAGATAAAATTTCCCCCTCCAAATAACCTTTTGGAAAAGCAGCACTTCTCTGTTCTATTTTTGCAAAGGTGTTTTGGTTCATCCACATTATTTTCTTAGCTAAATCGTCTATGGAAAAAAAAAACCCTAGGATTTTTCTTTCGAGCTGAGCGATACTTTCATCAGGACAAATTGTGACATGATGTTCGTAGCAAATTCTTTCAACCGAACCATAGAGTTTAAAATATTCACACAGCTCGAGTAGTGTGATCAAATACTTCTTGATTCTGTGCAGGAATGAGCAAGTCTTCTGATTACAACCTGGAACACTATGATTTTCTACATTCCATTTCTTCCAATGGATAGCAGAATACCTGTGTATCTTTTCACTGCTTGCAAGGTTGCCATATTTTCAACCACCTCGTGCAGTGTTTCATAGTGTTACAAGAAGTACAGTAACCCAGGACATAATTCATGTCCAGTTGATTAAGTATGCACCAAAGAATTTGCTAGTTCTTTCATTCTGCTTCTTGAAAACTAGGAATTTTTTTACTTGTTACACTTTCCGAAAATATTGTAGATTCTGAAAACACTGCTCAAAACTGTGAGGTACATCTAGACTCCCCGATAAAGCTAGAGGTCATTTTATTCATAATTTCTGTTTCAACTTGGTATTTATGAATTAAAATACATTTATTAGTAATATTTTAGGCACCCTCAGTTTATTATTATTAGATGTCGTTCAAAATATTTATCAAGAATGCTTTGGATAAGTTAAAATCTGGAATTAATAACAAACTCATCGACACACACACACACAGCGTACCATTATTTTTCTTTTTCCATCTTAATTTCAAAATATCTGAGCGTAACTTTATGGGCTACAAGATAAGTTAGAGGAATGTTTCCACTATGGAACATATTTTATTCGTCTACGTACCTTTAGAGTTGCTGTTTCTTTATGGTGTGTTAAGGTTTGCTTTTGAATTAGAAATCGTTTGCCCTGCCTAACACAGTTTTTCGGAACAGAGGACATTCATTAATACCAGAATAGCAAATTTAGCGTATTCACGAAGAACTTTTCATGAGTAAACAAATTTGTTCTGTGTTTCATCATCAGCAGCAACATCGTTGTTAAATAGTTCATTACAAAGGTCTTGAAAACAAAGCTTTGCGCAGGAGGAAAAAGGATGATTTCTTAGAAAGCCAAACCTTCACTTGCGTCATAATGGACGGGAAATTTTAAGCTACAGTGTTTCGTATTCCCCTTCGTCTGCTTGAAACTATGGGCAGTCACGAGCGTTTTGAAAATTTTTTAAGTTTTAAAACAACAGGTATTCCTTAGAACTTCAGTTTGGCATAACTTTAAGATGCGCTATTCTCGTCACTTGAACTTATTCCAAATATAAAAGTTTGTTTTCGACAAACAACCAAATTAGTCTGATAAAAAGTGTTACTGTTCGTTTGCATTTGACAAAGTATTGAAATTGTTTCATAAATGCGCAGTTCCCTTTGCCCCGCTAATCAGTTCTTAAGCTTGCCAAATTAATCTTCTCTGCCCTCCCGAGAGTCTCAGAATCATTTGTTTTTCAAATGTGCCATTTTAAGAAACACAATCACGCCCGAAACTATTCATCTGCGCATGCTCAACTTCGAGGAAGTGAATGTTTACTGTGTGTTTCTCAACTCTTTTCTCAAGCAACAATTTATCACATGGATCAGAAACAGGAAGATGGCAAAGTGCCTTTTTCTTCCTTTATCTTCGGGAGACTTCGGTAGCTGCTAAGAGAGTTGTTGCTTACTAATAAGGAAGGGATATCCCTGTGCTGATACGAGAAATTATCACGTGGCCAAATGCCAAAGTTTCTCTCTTTCTCTGTCTGAAGGATACACGGGAAAAGTAGGAAAAAAACATGAAAATTCAGCTTCTGATGCATGTATTCATAACTATAACACCCTCGGTGATTTTCTGTAGTGAAAAACGAATAAAATATTTTTAATGTTAAGAATTATGAAAGAGTAAAACATTTTTTTGCCACGTATAAGCTGAAATTTGTGGCATTGCTAGATGCGCAACAGTTCACGCAATATTGTGTAACCTTTCCTGAAGGTAGTTCCAAGTGCCTCAAAGAATGCTATGGCAAATTCTTTGACTTTGCTCGGTTTAGAAGTGATTTAAGCATTGTTTACAAGACAGATGATTTCACGAAATACAATGTAGCAAGCAGGATTATATCATCATTTAAAAACTTTTGATCTAAGTGACGGTTTTCCCAGAAGCAAGTAATCTGCGTGAACTGTTTTTAACAATTCCTGTAACAAGTGCTTCCGCTGAAAGGTCGTTTTCTGCTCTGAAAATAATTAAAACTTATATTTTTTATTAACTAAACTTATATTCTCAACGTCAATAACGACTTTCAGCGTTAGCCCTCTTGAGCATCGAGAAGCAACTTTTGTGCAAAATTCGGAAGAAGCCTGGTTTTCAGCACGATGTGATTAACGAATTTTCAAAAACTGAGAAGAGAATCAGCCTTATGTACAAATAAACAAATCGGGTAACTTAGTTTCCGTTTTATTGGACGATTATTAAGACATCTAATTTGTGCAGCGCTGTATGGAAGCAAACCCCAATTTTTTTTAGAATATAATAGGTGGGTAGTTACGCCAGATGATAACAAATCGTGAGAAAATCCGTTTATTTGGCGTAATGAACACTAAAGAAACATGCGAGTTTTCGCCACGTCTAAAGAATACCCAAGATTTTAAATACAATTCAACCTTAATATAAACATAAAACTTAGTACAATGCTGGAGGTGAAGTGTGCCTCGTGCAGGTGGGTAAAAGACATTGGTTAGGTGCGTGCTGTACTTAGAAACACGCGCCATGCAAAAGCTAAGTCAACTGAGAGTTCTTCATTGCACGTGAGCGGTTTGGTTAAAATCTCAATAGCTTTCCTTATAGCAGTGACCTTAGCATTTGTGTAGGAGACGATTCTCTTTATTTTCGTTGTGTGAGCAGACAAGTTTTTTCCCCTCACAACATTTTCACTGAACAATTTTTTATATATAAATTTTTGCATTTGAACTTCTAGACATTCCTTTTTGGTGTAGCGCGCAAAGTCGCAGTTGGGAGAGGCTAGGGCTTACGATGCTTTCTTCCATGCCTTATTGGCAACGTAGCATATAAACGATGGGTCACTTGCTGATTTTCATTATTAAAAAAATTTATTCATAGCACTTTGGTACCTTTTTATTGCATATTTATTGCATTGCTTCAAAGTCACTTTTCGCAACCGGCGGGCATAAAGTATACTTCCCTCATTAAGAAAATTTTTATTTAAAAAAGCAGTTAGAAACAGCAGTTTGTGGCATAATGCATGTAAACTAACAGATTTTTTATTGTTGTTGTTGTAGGTCTATGCTGAGTAATAAGTAGGTGGCGCTGCCAGCGCAAAAAGTCAAAATGGTGTCATTGCAGGAAAAGGCGCAATGATCTGTGGTACCACGAGATCAAATCACTGGTAACTGTTCAGCATAATTTCAGCAGAGAATACGGACGTCCACCACCACCTGATTATAAAAGGGTAACAGCTTATAAGCGCTAAGTTTAAGGAGACAGGAATTGTTGATGACCGAAAACGAACGGGCTGACCCGGTCTTAGTGAAGAAACTGCTGATGCCGTGCGGACAACTTTCGTACGCAGTCCCTCAAAAACCACACGCCGAGCTGCGTCTGAACTCGGAATCCCCTGCACTACACTGAAGAAAATTTTACACTAAGTGCTTCATTTGTATGCCTACGAAGTGCAGATTATTCAAGCCTTGCAGATGGAAGACCGTCCACGTCACGCTGCTTTTGCAACGGAGATTTTACGGCTTATCGATGACAACAGGAACTACTTGCAATGTGTGTAATTTTCGGATGAGGCTGCTTTTCAAAACTCTGGTGAAGTAAACAGACACAATGGGCGTATATGGGGGTCAGGGAATCCCCATGTTGTCTTTAAAAACAGCGGGACAGCCTAAAAGCGAATGTTTGGTATGGTCTTATGCACAACAGATTCATCGGACCTTTCTTTTTTTTGTGAACGCACAATAACAGCAAATGTGTACCTGGACATGATGGACCTTTTGATACACCTCAGTTAGACGAATGTATGTCAGCCATGGGTTATTTCCCAGCAGGATGGTGCAACACGACATTGGGGATTAATTGTTCGAAAATTTCTCAATAACACATTTCCCAACAGATGGATCGAAAGGGACGGTCCAACATCATGGCAGCAAAGATCACCCGACATAATACCCCTAGACGTTTTGGGGTTATGTCACGGATAAAGTCTATTCAACACCAGTGTCTGATATTGAACCCCTGCAGAGGAGGCTAACCGATGCCACAGTCAGCAAAGAGATGTTAGGCAAAACATAGCGAGAAATTGAATACTGATTAGATGTTCTCCAGGCCACGAACGGTGCTTCTGTGGAGGTGTACCAACAGTGTAGGAAATACCTATTAGTTTGCATGCAACATGCCACAAACCGCTTGTTTCTACCTATCATAGTTCTTTAAAGAAAATTTTTCTTAATGAGGAAAAGACTTTGGGATGTTCAACGATGACTGCCAGCCATTTTCTTAATGATTGAAATACTTTATATATGTTCAACAATGACTGCCAGACATCTAGACTTATTGCTAATATTTTTTTATTATTAAAGGTTTAAGGGCCATCTGAGCAACTCAATGAGCTAGAAGCAGTCGCCCCTCCTGTAATTTAGGGCCACTGGTTCCAGGGAAGGGAGAGAACCAGTACCTTAAGACAGACACAACATCCATGCCTCATCGGGATTCGAACCCGGACCCAACTCGGACGAATGATCATAAGCCAGCGCTTAGACTGCTGCGCCACCGGGACAGCAATATTTTGTTGAACAAATTTTTCGTGAGCTAACAAAACAGAACACTTCTTAATCTTCCAGGACTATTTTTACAGAACTTACATGCAGGAACTTTCCGATCTGCCTGATCGGAAGGTTGGTATGAAGAGAACGGCTTCGTTACACAAGATAAAGCAGACCGCGAGTGGCCTAACGTTTAAACAAAATTAAAAAGCGCCTTTGCCCTCCGGACGCTTAAACTAATTTAACACATCTGACTCAGAATGTGTGTCCGTGTTTCGCTTCACGGCGATTTTTTCTGTTTTCATCGTTTATGCCTCTTTTGGAAGGGATGGGGTTCCAGGGATTTAATGGCCACCATGAGCAACTCTTAGGGCTATAAAAAGTCTCCAGTCCTTAATTTGAGGTCACTGATTCCTGGGAAGAGTGAGAGCCAGCGCCGTATGACAACGGCGCCACCCATGTCTCATCTGGGACTTGAAGCAGGACAAAACTCTGACTACTGGGCAGAAACCAGCGCCTCTGCCTACTTGGCCACCAGGGTGGCACCATGCCTTTTGAACTGAAGTACATGCGTAAAGATACAAGATTTAATTTCATAGCCATTATTTCACACGGAGATGTTGGTCCTCCATTTATCAAATATGATACATCTGTTCTTCTAGTTCAATGGTCCCCAAACTACGGCCCGCAGAAAGCCGTGATCCGGTCCGAGGTAACGTCTCCTGATTGGGGTACCATGCATTTTTAACAGACATTACCGACTCTTTCAATCAACTCAATTTGAATTTGCAAGGGAAAGATAAACTCGCAGATGAGTTGTTTTTTGATCTGAAATCTTTCTAATCAAAGTTGGAACTGTTCAAGCGATAGTTAGCAGAGCAAATTTTTTACACTTTCCATCTTGCAAATATATGTAGGACAACATGTCTGATAAGTTTGTTTGAGCACTGTGTCATATTAATTTGTTGAAAGCTGAGTATGAAAGACGTTTTGATGAGTTTTACAAGCATGGAAAACTATTCCAGGTATTGCAGGACCCATTTAATTTTACGGTTGGTAATGCCAAAGAAAATGTACATTTGCAACTCTTAGATTTGCAATCTAATAATAATTTGAAGTCATTGTTTAAGAGTGAAAGTTTGATAACCTTTTATTCTCTTTTGCCTAGTAATAGTTTTACAAATCTGAATAGTTTTTCAAGGAAAATGCTTTCAGTGTTGGGTAGCACATACGTTATGTGAGAACAAGCTTTCTCTAAAATCAAATACGTGAAATTAAAGCTCGTTCACAATTGACCGACAACCACTTGTTAGATTTTTTAAAAATTGGGTCGTCCAACCTAAAACCAAATTCAAAAATGACCCTAAATCATTCTACAAACAATACCATTCTTCGCATTGATTTGTTTTCCAGTTTTAGATGTCATAAAGGCAATTTGTTTATGTCATGAAGTCTTACTAAAGACTTTAGTAAGTTTAGTTTTGTATTTATTTTAAATGTGTATAAATATCTTTAAATATTTATTTAAAAACTTTCATGTACAATTACAGACCATATAAAATTAGTTAGACCTTGACAAATATTAATTAACTGAAAATTTACAATATCTGCATTGATTGATCTTCGATTTGCCATTTTTTTTAAATCCGGCCCCCTGAGCTTTAGCCGATTTCCCATTTGGCCCTTCTCTCCAAAAGTTTGGTGACCACTGTTCTAGTTGCAATAGAAGACTGATGCAAAGCAAACCGAGTTAGTGACACAAACTCGTCAATACCGGAAAATATGCGGTAGCAGGATTAGAACAAAATGCCTTTACTCGAACTCTAACGAAGCGATTACAATTAAACTTCATTCATTAGGTATCTCTGGCGTCATGTCAGTCGTTGTTTTACGGATTTGGCCCTAAAAGTTTTTTTTTCTTTCGAGGTTTAACGGCCCCTATGGGCATCCAAGGTTGCAAGCAGTCGCCCGTTCCTAATGGTGGGCCACCAGTTCCAGAGAAAGGAAAGAGTCAGTGCCGTAGGACAGACACAACACCCATGTTTAATTCGGAGCTCCTAACCAGAAACCAGCGCCTTAGAGCACCGAGCTGCTAGAGCAGTTCCCAATGGTTTCCAGCTCTGAAAAAAATATGACGAGTTATATACATACGGGTCATTTCACGCCAACTCAGCACAACACTCAACCAAACGTTCTCCGATTTTGATGAAATTCACACGAAAGCTAGATCCTTGTAAGACAAAAATTCTACCAAAGATTTAGACAGGTTGTACAATTCACATAATTTTTGTGGGCATTCGAAGCAACAAAAAATCTAAAATTTTAGGCATACTACCTTGTCTTTTTATAGCAAAATCTCATCTTCTATCAAACATAGAGCTATATAGTTGGTCTTGTTTTAAAGCATTTATTTAGAGCTTTAATTTGATATAAAACAGGACATGAAAACAAAAAACAAATTTAAAGGTCATTAAAATTGACCTTTGGCCTTGAATTTCTAAAAAACCCATTTTTTAAAACTTTCCTAAAAAATATATTTGAATTTCACGAGCATTCTGTACATCATATCTAAATTTCATGCTGGGACAACTATGGGTTTAGTAGGAATTAAATGTACTAGAAAGTCACAATTCTGCAGTTAGATATAATTACTGCTTATTTGCAAGAAAAAACAAAAACATACATACTAAAGTTAAGATGACCTTTCAAAGAGTTCAGTAAAGTAGATTTATTTAGAGAGTAAGATCTAAAGGAATATTAAGAACCCCTAAGAAGAGATGCTTTCAATTTCTAAGCAAGTCCTTACATGACTTGTGCTGAAAAATATACTAAGTTCTTCCTAAACAAAAAAAAAAAAACATAGCAGTTCAAAAGCAATACAGCCGCAAAACATCAGTTTCCCGTAAGAGTGAACTGCATATTCAGAAGTAGTGTCATCCATGCAGGAACTGATATTTCTGGATTGTCTTAACTGTATCATTAGCAGATAATGTGTATGTTCTTCCAGTTGGCGATCTTATATCTGCTATCTCATAAATATCAGTTTTATGCACAAGTAAAATATCTGGCTTTTGCCAATGATAATGTGTTTGTGATGGTCCATTTGGATAAAGAAAACTGGTTTTCACTTCATCAGTTTCTTCATATACAATGCACGAGTCGCACTGCTGATCGTAGTCTTCGCAATTTGGTGGGTAGTTACACCAGATGATAACAAATCGTGAGAAAATCCGTTTATTTGGCGTAATGAACACTAAAGAAACATGCGAGTTATCTTTGGCCCACTCATATAACTAAAGGGGGGGGTATAATTTGTGACGTATAAGGTTGCTGCAAACTTGCACATGTTGCTAGACGTTTGATGGTTCCAGAACAGTCCATCACAGATATCGTTTCCGTGTAAAGTTGCATAAAAATGCCGCTCTGCTGAAACACCTACGTCTTCCTGATGAGAACATAAATTAATAACATTCTTCTTGTTCTTACACTGAGCAGCAGACCCATCAGAAAAATAGAAAATATGCTTCAGAGTACCACTGAATCTGTCATTTAGAAATATCATCAGATATTTCTGAAAAAGGTGCACTGCAGTTGTGTTGTGTTTAAGGCAACCTGAAATGGCAACGCAACTAACATGTGTGGTTAATTTCTTCTTCATTTTTAAAATAAGCAACAAAAAGTTGTATTGTTACTTGAATAATGTTCCAATGGAACGCCTGATTTGCATCCTGCACAAGAAATGAGTACTTTTCAGCAAAATCGCATATAACTAAATATTCACCACATTTCAGCTTTGTCTTTACAGGGCTTGAAAAATACCATGCCCTGGGGCATGTAAATTATTGGCCTGGACAGGTAAATAAAACATTTGGTTGCCCGGTCCGGGCAAGCATATTAAAAAATAGAAAAGTTTGGAACAAAATTTCCTACTACAAGAAAAAAAGACAGTCATCGCATATCGTGTTTTATTTCATTGCTTTATAATTACCAGAAGTTGTATTATTGTTATGGAGTGCCAAGGACAGAAGAATATCACTCCTTTAATTATATTATGCTCTAGATTCAGAAATTATAACCATATGTAGTTTTGCTCCAAATGTGGTTTATAGTCAGCGATGGGATGTATGCCTCTGATGAAACTAGCTTCCGATGTTTAGTGACAAAGGGCGAAAACTTGAACGAAAGGAACATGGGAGAATCACTAAATTTCTCAAATACCAATTTCATCATCATCATCATCTTATAACTTGGGTTTAATGCTTTTGTTCATTGAACATTTTGAATACAGACGTATAAAACGGAAATGCAAACAATGTAAAAAAGCTCATCATATTTTTGAACTTACAAAAAAAGTTCTGATTTATTATCTTAAAATCAGAACCCTTATCTAGGGGAAAAATTTGGAATAATACATTTTTTTATTATTTACCTGGGCATCCAGTTTTTACTACCTGTGCAGGTAAATAATTTCTGCACATGCCCAGCTGGGCATATAACTTTTCAGATATTTTTCAAGCCCTGCCTTTAGGCCACTCTGAAACGTTTGACTGCTCAGTGGATATAAAGGAATGTTCCAATAGAATATTTAATTTTTCAATATGAATGCTAATAACATAGTCACTTAATTTTGTTATACATTCTAAATTTGTTCTATCAGTCACTATCCATTGTTTCTATGTGATTTCACCAATGCCATTCTTGTCGAATAATTCCCTTAAGTGCTCTTCATGCCTAGAACTTCCAGGGTTCACTGAACCAAAACCAAAAGTAACCATCCACTCAGTAATACGAAACCAAAAGCAACTACCCAGCGGTGAGTGAAGTACCAAAAGTGATCATCCACTGAGAAATTTGAAACCAAAACTACGCATAAACTGCAAAGGAGAACTATAACATTTTAACCTACAACCCCCACCCCTAGACTTTATACAATAATATATTCACTAAATCACATTATTCAAATCTGTAGGGGTTTTAAAAACATTGCACACAGTTTTTATGAATTTTTAATTATTAGGTGTCAATCAAAAATAAAACTGAGAAAGGAAAATTAGTTAGAAGAAATTTGTTAGCATGATTTAAAAAAATCTGCTGCTGCTGAGTTGCATTCTTTAAAGGATTATTTTTTGAAATATGCTAAATTTCATATTAAAATTCAAAATTTAGGTTAAAGTACATATTAAAACAGTAGTCTACTTTATTGTGTATGCTGTAAAATGCATTCCTTCTAGAAAGCATCCCTACATGAATGTCTGTTGTTGTTTAAAGAGTATTTCAGTGTTCAAAGCTGAAATAAATGTAAATTTAAATTTATTTCAGTGCTTCAGAATTTTATAAAGTCGAGAACTCTTTACTGTCCCATTATAAAATTTTAACAATATGTAAACAACAATTTAGTGATAAAAATATATTTTTTTAATTTGTTTTAAAAAAGGCAATTCAAAGTCGAAGGTTAAGTTTAATGACCTTGAAAATATTTTTTCCAATAAGACTAATGTGTTACATATCAACTTAAAGCTCATAAAAGTAGCTTTCCAATAAGACTAATGTGTTACTTATCAACTTAAAGCTCATAAAAGTAGCTTTCCAACAAGACTAGTTTTAACTCTGTAAGTTGAAAACAAACTGAGGAATAATAATTTTAAGACATGATGGCAGCCCCCATATTGTACTTTTTTCCTAAGTTCAGAGCCTCGCAGAGAAAGAACTAATGACCATTTTGAGTCAAAATGTTAACAGAATTTTTTCTTATAGCCATCTAACTGCATACTAAATTTCAATAAAATCAAAAGACGCAAGGCTGAAAATCATATTTTTTTGTGTTTACTTAAATAAATCTTGCATCATGGCCTGGATCTGATATGAAAATTGGTGGGTTAAAAGAAGTATGCCGTACCTGGTTCAAAGCGAAATGAGTCATAACTCGAGAAAGCATACAGCTATCCCAGTGAGACTTCATAAGTTAAATATCGTGGTCTCAAGCTATGCATCAAGTATTTTGAACCGGAGTTTATTACCAGCAGAGACAGATACTGGAATTCCGTTTATAAAGAATCTTCAACAAAATTTACCTCACTTAAAGAACACATGGAACTCTTTCTATGCGATTTTATGTGTGATTTTCACATTGTGAGTTCATCTCTTTTGGTAGTTTTGATTGGTTGTGGAACGTAGGATACAGAAATTCAAGCGATTCTATGAATGGAATAAACTGTATAACGAAACCATTTGAAGTATATACTATTATGAAAGTTTAATTTCTAAACTTATTAACTTATTGCAGTAACTGATTATGCGTATATTTTTCTGGCAGGTTCAAAAACAAAAAGAAAATCCAGAAACAGCTGGAAATCTACTTGAAAAATGTTTAGTGTGATTTGAATGAAACTCTTTGTATGAATTAAATAGGCCCTCATGCACAAGGAACCACCAGAATAATAAAAAGAGAAACCTGTAATGCTGATTGTTTAATATAGCTTTGATGAAATTCCATGTGAATTGCTCGCTTTTATTTATGAATTTCCTTTTTCGTTTGAATTCGGCCCTCGAAACTTCCGGTACCGGAAGTGGAACAATTAAAATTGTAACACTGATTTCGTTATTTTAGAAAGCTTTCTGTAACAGGAGGACCCCTGTTGTGATTTTGATTTGACTTTATAGCTTCATGCAAGACTTTAACTTAGCTTTTACTAGTAATTACAACGGTCGTTCCATAAAACCTGAGAGTAAAATCCCACAAAATGAAGAAATATAGGTACAGCAAAATATATGTTATTCTTTCTCAAAGTATCTTCCTTCGGATGATATGCAACGGTCCCATCGTTCAGTCTACTTTTCAAAGCATGTGGCGAAGGCATTTTGTGGAAGCTGCTTTAGTGACCCCTGTTCAACTTGAATAACGTCAGCATCTATGTTGAATGTTTCGCCACGGAATTTCTTCTTCATTGTTGGAAACAACCACAAATCACACTTGGCGAGGTCAGGACTGTAGGCAGGCTGTGCCATGATTTCTATACTGCATTTCGTAAGAAACTGTTGAACACAAGCAACCACATGTGGGCGGGCGTATCATGGTTTAGGGTCCACTTGCCCACCAGTTCCGGTTGCTTAATCGATATGTGTCGTCGCAGATGCTTCAAGACTGAAATGTAATACTCAGCATTGACAGCAATTTGTGGAGGAACGGCATGCTGCTAGACTACACCTTTATGATTAAAAAAAATTATCATCACCTTCCCAGCTGATTTGGTTTGGCGGACTGTTTTCGGAGGAGTCGAGCCTGTGTGTTTCCAGACACTCGTAAGAGGTTCGAAATAGTAGACCCATGTTTCATCGGCAGTTATTACTGTGCTTAGAAAGTTTAGTACTTTTGGATCCTTTGCAATCATTTGTTTCCACTTATGACACACCTGAATTCCGGCTAACCATTGTTCTCCCGTCCGGTGATGAAGTACCCATCTGGAACACACACGATGCAGCAGTAATTTGTCGCGTAGAATGCGGAATGCCGACTTTTTGAAATGTTAGTTGATGACGCTAAGTCTTCACACGTCATTCGTCGATCTTCTTGCAGGATTTCCGAAGCAGTGTAAACAATACGCTCCGTAACAACACTTTCAGGTCAACTAGGCCTAGGAGCGAGTTCTGCCCACAAACGCCTTTTTCGAAATCATGGTGCCGTCAAAATAATCGTTAACTCACCCAAACATTTGTTTTTGTAAGCTTTTTTCATTAAATCAACTGTTTCTGAAGCCGTTTTACCCAAACGACAGCAAAATTTTATCGCACAACACATTTCACTGCTTAACTCTGAATCACTTTCCTCCATAGCTGTATGGAGAAATGCATACCTTAAACAACTGTGCAATAACAAAACCAGAATCGTCTGCCACGACTAGTAACTGTTGCCAACTCAAAAAATAATTACTCTCAATTTTTATGGAACGGCCTTTGTATATTGGAATCAACATGAGTGAAAGTCGTGCTACCGCAGAACTGAAATAACTCTGTGCTTATTATTGTTAATGAATGCTCGTATAGGTGGGATTTTCCTATCACTCTCTGTTGTGTGTCTGCCTCCATTCAAGCCATTTTTCTTACATCAAAAAGTGTGACCAATCACGGTGGCATTACTGTGAATCGTTATTTTCACGAGCATAGTGTACGTAAGCTTTCATTCAGTCGGAGAAAAAATTCTTACTTGCGTGCTCATTTACGAAAGGGCTGCGCGTTTGATGGGACCTTTGCCAATCTAGTGTTCCAACGAGAACATCTACAGCCAGGGCCGTAGCCAGGGAGGGCCAGGCCGGGCTAAACCCGACCTGTATTTCCTTTTGCCCGTCCTAGCGACTCACACAACAGTATAGTGCCCGACCTCTTCCACATCTTTTGCCCAACCACTTTATATCCTTCGCCCGATCTCAATCATCAGCCGCCCATCCTAACTTGCTTGTCTAGCTACGGGCCTGTCTACAGCTGTTATCTCCATTAGTGCAATAAATCTCGACGATGAACATTTCTTTCTTCTAAGGAGAAAAATTAATTATTCATACTTTTGCAAGAATCATCAACATAAAACACCTTTCAGTGAAGAGCATTAATCACTTGGATATGATGTGACGTACTACAGAGGGGAATGACGTGTCAAGACGAGAAATCTGCAGCGGTACATTCCGTCCGTGTAGCTTAGTTGGGAGAGCTACTTACTCCGGAGTGAGGGGTCGCGGTCAAACTTGTGTTTTCACAATGAATGTGCTGGAAATGGTTGGGTGTGATGGCTGCACATTTTTTATGTTTGAAAGAAATTGTGAACTTTGTTTTTCACCTTTAACATTCACTTGATTGATGAGTAAATCAATTGACTGTCGACTGAGTTAGAAAAGTTTTTAAAAAGCCCTAGGTTAATGTACTGAACTGAATGTAAAACGATGAAACTTACCCTCATTGTAATATGCAGCACCGGTTGGTGCCATGACTGGTTTCCTTCTCAAGAACAAACAATAGGATTTCACTTTATACTAGTGCCTAAAATAGAGAGAAAACAAAACATTATATTGTAAAAAATATGGTGGGTTTTGGCAATTATAGAAAATGAAACAAAGTATCAATTTTTTTTTAGTTTGATTTGCATTTGCAATGCGATTTTTCACTCTTAGCTTTTATTTTAGTTTTCGCGTGCAGTTTTTAATGGAATTTAAAGATAAGAAAAAAAGAATAAGAAAAATCCGAGAGTGTAACCCAACTAATAAACTAATTTCACCGAACATTAGAAATATTAATGGTCTTTATCCACATTTAATATAAAACAATATACATGTAGCGAAATACCTTTTTCTGCCAGTGGTGAGATTCAAAACCACTCTGGAGCGAGATATTCTTCCTACTGAACTACGTCGGTGAGACTTGTCGCTGCAACTTGCCGTTTTGACATGCGTTTGACGTGGTAGGTGTGTCACATACTGGCCTCAGTTACTGGGCCAGTAGCATCCTAACAATTACACAATCTTGGTCATGTCGATCCAGTGTCGGCAAAATTAAAGTCCCTTGTATCGAAGCAGTAAGAGAAATTTCGGTTGGTGTATGTTTTTGGAGTTTTATGACGCAAGAGCCGAAAACAAGAAATTAAAGTGATAGACTTGTGACAGACATGAGAACGCAACGCCCAGAGAAATTTAGGTCATCCAGCATTAAGAACGTCAACACCTGACATCTGAAAATTAAGATTTTCCATTTTTGTCATTAGTTGTCCATTGAACAGTGTAGCTACTGAAAGTACTAATATAATCTGTAGTTCAACTGAAATGTTAGTGTGAAAATAATGTAATCAGGATCGCCATAAAATGTTTTACAGTAGTTTCACGTAAGTGCTGATGTGAAAATAAAAATCAGAATTGTCAGAAAAAGCTGCTTGTGCGACGAATGTGCAATTCTACAATGACTGCTTGACAATCAATAACAGAGCCTGATAATGGCGCATCAAAATCTACAGCCTATCGAGTAGTCCGGAGTTATACATGTATGACCATTCAAAAAGAAAATTCAGTAGGGCTGAGAAGTGGAAGCTGGTGATAGGAAGCAGAGGATTTCAAAAAGATGAACGCACACGGGACAAGTTGTAAATGTTACGTACACGACATCCTCAAACAGCGGTCGATGTTAGACAAGTATCAACGCGGTCGATGCAGCGTAATGTTTAGTCTAGATGTATTTTTGTGACTCGCGTAAATATCTTTGGCTCTTGTATCCACACACATCAGTGTTGCTGCGCAGTAGCTATTCTATATCGGCATCTGATGTCTTTCACCAAGTAACAGCAAGGTACCTTTTTCCAGCTGTAACTGCCAGAAGAAGGTACCTTGCTGTCGTTACAGCTGGAACCACCTATGCATACCGCAACTTACAGTTTGTCATCATTCTCTGCCATTGCCACTGTAGTCATTGACTAGCTACCGTGCAGCCCTGACTATAAATGCTTTGGAAAAGATTTGGCGACACTTAGACACAACAGTTCTACAATTGTGAACCCATTTCAATCAGTGCTATTTCCTTTAAGTGGTGGAAATTAGTGATAAGATATGTTGCACACGCACTAGGAAATTCATATCGAGTATCTTAAAGTTACTGGAGAGCAAGGACAATGACTAAAAATCGCTTCGTTTTTATATTATTTGATGTACTTGAGGATTCATCATTCAGGGCAAAATTGAACCTTGAAATTGCATTATAAAAAATAAGCAAACTCCTTGAATTCTTGGAGTGAGTTTCATCTTACCAGGATTTATGTTTATGTAGTTATTAAAGGTGAATTCGGATTTGATTTTGAAAGACCAAGCGAGGTATTTACAGTTTTTGTCATGAAATCAGAGTCCGAATACTCCCGAGCCCGATGTATGGTTAGATTTAATTTACTGTGGCAATTTTTTCGTGCAATATTAAATATGCATGTGTGTGTAGAACCTTGAAACTCCCATATGCAGAAAGAAGCAAAAAATTTAAAGATTGATTTTAAAAACATATTTAATTCGGAAATATTTCGATTTAACATCATAACAAAACTCTGAAGCTTTCACCCATCCGTCGGGAGAGTGGAAATATAATACAATCTATTTAGATGAATTTCACCAAATTCAAATTTGTTTTGCCTTCGTGTCTATCATATTTTTACGTATATATATATACGGTGCATGCTCACTGAATTACGACCGCCTACCTAACTCTTCGTGGGCTCTCCTTTCGCCTTGAAAACGGCCGCCACGCGGCGTGGGATGAACTCCATGAGAGGTGTCTGTACAGTTTTTTGTAGGGATCTGCTACCAAGTCTTTTGCACTACGGTCCACAGTTCCGGTATGGATAAAGTGACTAAACACTGGAACACTGATTTCAAAACAAAATTGCGTAGTGTCCTCAAATTTAGGGACAATATGCAGTTAGTGTCCCCAAATTTGGAGATACATACATAATCAGACTAACTATGCAAAACTTTTTGTTATAAAACCGTAGTGTTTTCAGTAAGGAATTTTAAATATTTGGGACCCTAGGTCAGTCTTGCTTGGAGACCGCCCTCCCCACCCAAAACTTTTAAACAAACTTAAGTGCATCACTGATCATTTAGGCTACTTCACAAATTTTCTTTGCGTACCCTTCTTTAAGATTGCATATGAATGTGTTTCATAACTAAAAAACACTGGGAGGAAAAGAAAAACATTTAATTATTTTTCCTATCTTTAAATAAAATATTAATAATTCAGCTACAAACTACAATAATTTTAATTGTAAAAAAAGAAAAAAAATCTAATTTAAAAGTCTGACGGCATTAAAGTTTTAAAGTTCACCTTGAATTATTATCAAAATCACAATAAGTGTATGATGATATCTCTCCTTAAAAGTCCAGCTGATGTGCTTTAATGACAAAAAGTTTTCAATCACATCTTCAAAATCAAGTTCTCTTACAAGTTCAGTATTTGCAACAAAACTAGCCAAACTGGAGAGGCTTTTCAAGATATTTCTTTACCCTTTTAAGAGTGTTAAAAGACCTTTCATCTAACGCATTACAAGTCATCATGCTCGGGAAAATTCTTAAAGTAATGTCCACGTTAGGAAAAAGTGAACTTAAGTACTTCTCACGACGTACTTTCAGGAATTCTCACGGCCCCCACAGCCCGGCGGCCTAGGTTGGCCTAGTCGTAAATCCGCCCCCGATTGTTTCACTAACCGCAAGTAGAATTTTCTCATTTTGTTTTTACGATAAGCATGGTGGCAGGTGCGTACAACGAAAATTATTTTTAAGCACCATTTTCATTAGAAACGTAAAGCGCTTTTGATAAAGTCGAAATCTGAGGGCAGGAATCAAACTTAAAGGGAAATTAGCGTCCCAAAAGATATAACATGTTTTGGGGACAGTGCACTAAATTTGAGGAATGTCCTCAAGAGTTCGGGACCTCTGGTCACTATATTTTTACAGCAAGGCCACAAGCTGATTCAACGACAATTATTTTCGAAGATATTTTTCATTAGAACCGTAAACACAGTGATAAATTCTGAATTTGAAGACATTTGAGGACAAAAATCTAAGTTCGAGGACAGATTGCGTCTCCTAAAGCATAATTCTTTGGGTACAGTAAACTGAATTTCAGGACTGTCCTCAAGAATTTGGGATTCTGGTCATCTTAGGTATGGAGCAGGGTGGTGGGTCCAACTACCTCATCTGGCGTTCCACAACATCCTACAGATGTTCAGCTGGGTTGAGGTCAGCCGAGGCTGGCGGGCATTCGAAATGTCTCATGTCAACTCCGCGTTCGTCGAACTATTCCTCCTGAAGGCAAGCCCGAGACATGGGGCATATTGTCCTAAAAACATCCATCACCCACTGAGTGGAGGTACTACATTGTGAGGTGTACAAGGTCTGGACGCACCCGTGGTAGCGGTTAGCGTCCACACGTTGGTCTGCACGCACCAGAGATAAACATGCACCATGTCGCACTACCACCTTCACCGTCCTGGATTATCAAAGCCATGCATAAGGGATCCATAGCCTCATGCTGCTGATTCCAAATACGGACTCTACCATTGGCAGAGTGGGGTACAAATCGTGATTCATTGGACCAACAACACCTGCTTTTAATATTCTATCATCCAATCAGGATGCTGTTGGCACCAGGAGAGTCTTTGGTCTGCACGCACCAGAGATCACAGTACATGCAAGCTGAACATGCACCATGTCATATTACCGCCGTCACCGTCCTGGATAATCAAAGTCATGCATGAGGGATTCATAGCCTCATGCTGCTGACTCCAAATACGGACTACCAGTGTGAGAATGGGGTACAAATCGTGATTCATTGGACCATCACACCTGCTTTTTTACGCTTTTCAACCGTAGATTGAAGAAACTTATATGTTCCAGCTTTGTCCGTCTGTCTGTCCGCACGATAACTCGCGTAAAAATTGTTCGATTTCAATGAAATTTTAGTATGTGGTAGGAAACAACCTGAGGACGAACCCTGTTGAAAATGGGCGAAATGGATTCAAAGGTCAGGACATAGGAGCGGGATCCATTTCATCACCCTTATGCGTCATAACTTACGTAAAATTGCTTCGATTGCGACAAAACTTTATCATGTTCTTCCGGAACTATACTGAACCGTTTCTGTTGAATATCATCGAAATGGGGTCAAAGGTCAGGGCACAGGAGCGAGATTTATTCCACAGCCATTATCCTCATAACTTGACTAAAAATGCTTCTATTGCGTCAAAACTTTAGTGGGCTTGTGTTGTCGTTTTTTTTTTGTGTGTTCGTGTTTACTGCTCCGTGTGTACAATATTTCAAGTTCTCAGCTTATAATATTGTGTGTCCGGTATCCGTGAAGGCATCGTCTTGCTTTCTATTCACCTGCCGAGTTGGTAAGTGACTTTTGTTTTGCATTTTGCATTTTACTCTCTTGGCCAAGTCGGTCAAGGCGAAATTTCTTATAGCCATTGCAAATGGCGGCTTCCGGCGATGTCGTAGCCCAATCCCTCGTTGCCGGAATTGCTGATCCAGCACGCACTTCTCCTATTGGTTCAGTCATCACTGACGTGCTTCGTTCGTCTATCCCCTCCTCATCGCAGCGTTCTACTGCTGCCCTGTCAGGTCCTGAAGCTTCTTCCGCTATTCCTAGCGGTAATCTAGTGTTTTTTTTTTGATTGGAGGTTTAACGACCACCGTGAGCAACTCAATGGGCTATAAGCAGTCGCCCGTCCCTAATTTAGGGTCACTGGTTCCAGGGAAGGGAGAGAGCCAGTGCCGTAAGACAAACACAACATCCATGCCTGACCGGGATTCGAACCCGGACCCCTTACGGACGAATGATCAGAGGCCAGCGCCTTAGACCACTGCGCCACCGAGGCGGCCTGTGATCTAGTGTCTGCATACTTCTCTTTTCCAGATAAACCAGAGGATCGCTATCTGCGTGGCCTTCTGCGCCAAGTGCGGGTAGTTTTCCCTACAGATGATGATATGCAGAGGGTACCACCGCACCTCCGAGTGCGATGTGAACCACATACTCGTACTATTACCATCATGCTGGGCAACGCCTGTCCAGTTTGTTACGGTCGAGGCACCCCGGGCTCTCTGCCCTCTACTTGCTTCCACCGCCCCCAATTCAACAGTACAGCGCAGTCCTTCATCATCCTGCCCTCCGGCGTCATCGACTGAGACCTCTGGTGAAGGTATTACTAAAATCGTTGGTTAACGCGTGCATTCGTCACAGCGCCCGACCACCAGCTCTGCCTCCCATCAGCTACTACCTCCTTCCACTAGCCTCCCTACAGATGATGTTAACCAGCCTCTTCCTTCGCCTTTAGAATCAGCTCAATCTCATCTTTCTGGAGTGGACAGTGAGGCCACTTCTCAATCTCATCCTGCTGAAGTTGTCAGTGAGGCCACTGCTTCCGGCCTTTTCAAAGTTCCAGATCCTCCTATTCCGGCATTTTTAAAGTTCCAGATCCTCCTATACCAGCCTCCTCGGACTTTCGGGGGCACCCCAAGCGCCGACGGTCTACTCGTCATCGTGGAAAGAAAACTCGAACGTCGCCCGCCAACTCCGGTCAGCGGGATCGTTCTGCGAGTAACTCCATATCTGAAGGCTCTGTCGCCTCCGACGTTGATGTTAGCTCTGCCGATCTAATTTCTCAGGCTGATTTTCTTCATCTCCTAGACGATTCCGTTCTTCCACAAACACCTGTTACAGGAGAGGCGTTGCATAAGTTCCTCACTAGTACCCGATGTAAACGGATGTATCGCAACTTTTTGGTCTCTTACCCAAATCTACTTCCTAAGGTCTTGCAGCAAATGCAGACTATTCGCCTGAGTCTGATGGAACTGGCTCCTGCGACTTTAGGTAGTCTTGAATGGGCCAGGGAAATTCTACAGCCGCCTTTTCAAGCTCAAAGATGCAGCTGATAAACTCCTCGAACCACCGTCTGACAGTTCCCTTCAAAGAAGTGACCTTGAACTGTCGGGGCTTTAGTTCCCCACTAGCGAACGCGCTAGCCCATGAAGATCTTACCCTACTAGCGGACGCGCTAGCCCATGAAGATCTTACCCTACTAGCGGACGCGCTAGCCCATGAAGATCTTACCCCACTAGCGGACGCGCTAGCCCATGAAGATTTTACCCCACTTGACGCTGATATTCTACTCCTGCAAGAGACCAACTGCCTTTCTTCTACACCTTTCCACCGATGGCGCAGGTGGAGTTACCAATTCCCCCACGCTTTCAAGCTCTCCCAGTACGGTGGCGTAGCGATTGGGATTCGTTCTCGGTTTCGCCAGGCTCTTTCCTCGGTCCACGTCCACAACCTTTGTCATGATTTCCTACAGCGCCTTACCTTCACTTTTGATGGCCAAAGATATTTGGTCTTCAATATTTGCGTTCCATGCTTTTCAATGCCACTGACCTCTTTATTCTCCTTACTGCGTACTGCTCTTCAGTCTGCGCTGCCGTCAGACAATGTTCTGATTGGAGGAGACTTCAATTGCACGCTGCACCCTGATCTTGATCGCACGCCATCTAACAACGAGTATCACCCCCGTCTAGTAGAGCTGCTCCGTTCTCTTGTATCGGATTTCGATCTGAAGGATGTTTTTCGTCGCCTCCATCCGACAACTGTCTCTCATACGTGGAGAGCAACGGCTGCTTCCTCTCTCTCTTCTGCGCGATTGGATCGCCTATATGTCACTTCTCCGCTCCTGCGTGTAATGACGGCCTGCCTCCACTCACCAACCGCCTCCTCGGATCATTGTGCTGTTCGGGTTACCTTCGGTCCCTCTTCGTATCAGCGTTCCGGGTATCAATCCTGGACGATTGACTCGTCTCTTTTCACCGATCCAGATACCTGTGTTAAGCCGTCCGGAAGCTTCTACTACACTTCCGCCCTGGACTATCGAGCCTTGTGCGCTGACATATTGGATAGAGGTCAAGTCTCACCTCTTAAATCTCCTGAAACGTTTCTCCTTTCGCAGCGACACTCTGCGTTCCATGGAGGAACAGAACATCCGACAAATCCTCACTCAGCTTGGTGTCAATCATCCGCTCTACCCTACTTACCTGGTTGATCTACGGGCGCTGCTAGAACCACGTGCACAGCAGGCCATTCTTCGCCTCCGTTTGCAGTATCTTTCTCCGGAGGACTGCACCTTTGAATTTCTCTCCTCGCTCGAAACTCACCGCCGCGCTTCGCGTCATATCCGTCTACTTCGCCAGCCGGATGGTCGAGTTGTCTCAGATCCTGACATCCTTTGTTCACAAGTTTGCAGCTACTTCACCTCCAAATTCGATGAAACTCCTCCTCCTTCTTCCTCCTCTGCTGCTGACTCTTTACTTTCTACTCTCTCTCAAGTCCCTCCCCACCTTTCAGACTCTCTTCGTTAACCTCTCACCTCTTCTGAACTCCGGTCCACTTTCCGCTCTCTGAATTCCCGAGCCGTCCCCGGACCTGACGGCCTACCCATTTCCTTCTATCTTGTTTTTTCTTCCCTACTCTTTTCCGTTCTTACTTGCAGCTTTCACTACTGCTTTATACATCCCTTTCTCTTCCGAGGAGTTTCAATGTTGCCCATGTTGTGCTCTTTTCCAAGAGGGGCGATCTCCTTGACTTGGAAAACTGGCAACCCATCTCACTATTAAACCTTGATTATAAACTATACTAAACTCCTCCCCCGCAGACTTAACTCAGTCCTTCCGTTTCTCTTTTCTCCCGAACAGACCTACACGGTCCCTGGTCGGTCCATCGCTTCTAACCTCCACCTCCTTCGCAATCTCGTACATCTGGCTCGCAATAACTCAGAATCGCTCGCGTTCTTAATTTAGACCAGCGCGCTGCATTCAATAACATCTCTATCTCTCTTCACTGCGTTTGGCTTCCTGCTTTTGTCTCTACTCTTCTTGCCCTCTATCGCGACGCGGTGTTCCAAGTCAAGAACACTGCCTTTCTTACAGCCCCCATCCGTTTTCAGCGTGGCATTCGCAAAGGTTACCCGCTGTCCGGTCAATTGTTTGCCCTGGCGTTTGAGCCGTTTCTTCGATCTTCTCATTGTGCTTTGCTCGCTGCACATCCTCCTCTAACAGCATTCAGCATATGCGGATGATGTTACCTTCTGTGTCCAGAACAACCAGCAATTCGACATTCTTGCGCACTCCTACCAGCTCTACTCGTCTTGCTCCGGTGCTGCACTCAACACCGCTGAAAGCACCGGACTGTGGTGTGCTACTTGGACCACCTGGACAGACGCCCCGTGGGGTGCCACCTGGTCTGTCACCAAGCATAAATTCCTTGGTGTCCCATTAGCAGCACAAAAAGCCAAAACGCTGCTTGGTCTGCACTTCTGCCTCGTCTTACTCGCACCACAACTTTTTGGCGGAATGCGTAGTTCTGCACTTCGTACTTCACTCGAGCTAGAATCACCCGGACATACATACACTCGCTCTGCCTACATGTTTGGACTTATCAAGCTACCAGTCTACTACCTCACGGAGATCACCCGGTTGGTGACCAAGGTGATCTTGTCACACCATCACTGGATACGGGTGTCCACTCTCCTCGTCCGGTGCATGAAGGAGGAATCTCGTTGCTTGATGTGGTGCTATACCATCGAGCACATCGTGTGGCCTCTATTTTCAGTGCATCGCCCGCTCCAGTCCATCTCACCTTAGACGCCATGATATCTCCACACAATCCCCGATTCTCCTTCGTCACATTTCTCATGATGGATCACTTCCCCCTCATACGCTTCCGCCTTTCCTCTGTCTATACTGAAGCGCTATCTTTTCTCCGCTCTCTGCCTATTCTTTGCGCCCCTCCCAATTTCACCTCCGAACTCCTTGCTCAGCCTCAGTTCTTTTGCTCTGTCATCCATCCCCCCCCCCCCATATGCTCCTTACTTCACTGAACTGTCATGGCTCCCCGCTGAAATCGTAACAGTTCAGACCTCCTTTCCACGGACCTTTCTTGGAAACCTTTTTCAGAGCTTCCCCCTCCTTTTTCGCACTATCGCTTCCCTCTCTCTACGCTGCTCTCCGCTCATCTACACTGGTGTGCAAAAATTAACGACGAAGAGGAGAAATTAGCATAACAGCGGAACGAGCAGACAGAACGGACGGAAGACCACTCAGGAGGTAGACTAGGGTCCGGTACGGTAGGGAATGCGCATATATACAGCATGACGAAGGGGGGGGGTGTCGGATGGGTGTAAAGCACACGGGCGGTGTACGCTCAGCAATTCGGTGAAAGCTATTGCACGGTGTACATCGGTTTGAACGACGTCGAGTTGCTACCACCGTGTGATATGGCCAACAGGCAATCCAGTAGACGACATCTGGATGACTTTACCCGAGGTCGCGTCATTGGGAAGGTGGAGGAGTTCGGGATCGCTCACAGCATCGTTTCATGAGCTTGGAGAGCATTTCAAACGACAGGAACAGCTGTCCGAGAGTTTAGCAGTGGTCGTCCACGAGCAACCACGGCGGCGGACGACCGGTATATTGTCCTACAGGCGAGAACAGACAGACTGCAGACAGCGGGAGAAATCGCAAGACACATGCAACAGACAACTGGACGTCTGTTATCGCGTTTTACCGTGGCCAGGAGGCTGCACAAAGGTGGTAGCACGACGACCAGTACGGTGTGTGCCATTAACGCCTGCTCATCGGAGACGGCGGTTTCTGTGGTGCCAGGAACACAAGAACTGGACACATCAGAAATGGGGGTCACTTCTCTTTACGGATAAGAGCCGATTTAGTCTGACGAGCGATTCTGGACGTATACACATCTGGAGAGAGCAGGGAACACGCAATCACACCTCCAACATCATCGAGAGTGACCGGTTTGGAGGCGGCGGAGTTCTTGTTTGGGGCTGTATCATGCTTGGTAGCCGTACTGACCTCCACATCTTCCAAAGAGGCTCAGTCACTGGTGTCCGCTATTGTACCGAGGTTCTCCTGCCGCACGTGCGTCTCTTTAGAGGTGCTGTGGGTTCTGAGTTCCTCTTCATGGACGACAACGCTACACCTCATCGTACAGTGGCTGTCGCAGAGCTGTTGGAGAGTGAAGATATTCAACGCATGGATTGGCCCGCAAGGTCCCCGGACCTAAATCCAATCGAACAAGTGTGGGACATTCTCGGGAGACGCTGGGCAGCACGTCACCAGCCGCCAGCAACAATTCCGCAGCTGCGATTGGCGCTACAAGAGGAATGGGCCGCGATGCCTCAACAGCTCCTTGACAACTTCGTCCTCACCATGGACAGACGTTGTAAATCCTGCAACGCAGTCACGGGTGATCATATCCCCTACTAAAGACTGGCTTTTTCTTGGCAGCCGCCTGTCGCATAGACGTTTCTGTCTTCTGTCCAGTTGTGCTCGAAGCTACCTTTTTAATAAAGTGCCTTTGTATCCTTTGGATTCCTTGTTTGGACGGTTTTGCTCACTTGTATCATATTCTTACATCTTGGGGATCGTATGGTTGGATTTGAGTCGATGTGGAGCACTTCTGCACGACGTTACATTCGAAAAACCGTCTCGTCCTTAATTTTTGCACGCCAGTGTATTATCCGTCTCTATCCTGCTCTTGCTACTCCGTCTGGACTTCTTTGCGTCCCCTCTGTTTCCTTCTCCCTCCTTCCCTATTTCCTCTTGGTTTGGGCTCCGCCCTCCCTCTCTCCAGCTTCTCTGTATCCTCACTCTATCGGTCCCTTCGTGATCCATCCTCTTCTCCACCACAATCCATTCCGGATGTCCCATCTGCAGCCCTGCCCTGTGTGTGGTCAGCAGTGGCGTCCCCCTTGTCTACAACCTACAGAACGGAACACCCAATGGTTATTCTTGCATTGTCAATTGCCGGTGTCCACCACCCTCTTCAATATGACGCTCATCTCTTCACCAGACTGCTTTCTGTACGGCGACGGCAGATGTCCCACATATCTACCTTCACTGCCAGGTACTACTACCTCTCCTTCATCTTGCCTTCGCCGTGGTCCAGCGTTTGTGCTTGCTCGATCTGTCGTTCCAGGCGTATAGTACCTTGCACAGCTCAATCTCTCCACCCGTACCACTACCTGCGGCCGGCGCATATGTCTTCATCCTCGTCAAACACGTGATTTACTCATATTATCAGCAGCTCCGCTCCGCCACAACTGCACCATCCATTTAACAAGCGGGGGACGCGCTTTGCCAGATCTTCCGTGTCAGACTGCTTTCCCGGCTCGCCTTTTCGACAGCTTCTGCCACTCGTCGAATTCCTCAATTTCAGCGCATCTGGTGGCCACATCGAACTTGGTTTACCGATTCTACCGGTGACTTTCGCCTCCTCCTGTGAATCTTACTGATAGACTGGACTGCCTTGGGGTTCCCTCTTTTCTTTTGTACTATCAAGACTTTCGTCGGTTTTTGCCTGACCTGCCTGCAGGGTGCTCCACAGCTCTTCGTCAGGTACGCCGTCCTAACTGTCATCCTATGAACCACGGCGAGTGTTCCTTACTGTGCAATACTGTGCTTATTTGTAATATGCTCCCCCTGCGAGTGCCACTGTATTCTTCTTCCCTGCATTTGTATTATTATTCGTATATTTCCTCATGTACGTCAAATGTTAATTTCTCCAGTCTCTGTATCGGTACATCAGCTACTCGTGTATATCCTTGGTTGCTTGCGCTTCTGTTATAGCGCGGTTCTGCTATTTATGTTACACCCTCTTATTGCGTTGTATATTACCCATTTGTCTTTGTACATATCTTGCGTTTCACAATACCTGTCCACGACTGCGTTATTCATATGTATTTTTCTTTCGCGTCATATAAATTTCTGTTTGCACATGCTTCACCCATAGCGACGTTCCTCTTCCATTTCTTGATGTTCTGCATTTGTTGTACATGTCGTTAATTATATGCATTTGTGTTTCACCTCATCTATTGTATCTTCTGTATCATGTGCTCAAGGTACAGTGTTGTACCTTCTGATTTTACTGCGCTTTCATGCTACCATATTTCCTGCACATGCCTTTGTTTACTAGTTCACTTTTGCAATATCTGTGCACGTTGGCTCTATTATACGTGGTTACCGTTCCCGTATTGTATATACGTTGTACATGTTGCTCCTGTACTTTTTCCGTTTACATTGTAAAAAGCACTTTACTGTATATGATGGAGCTTATATATTGGCAGCTTCATAAGTCTATCGATTTGTGCACAAGCTGCAACCATGGCAAACTTCCTTTTACTTTCCTGATGTTCTGTATTTATGTTGTAAATATTGTCACTTCTCTTCATTTGTACCTCACATGCTCCATTGTATTCTCTGTACCATGTGTTATAATGCAACAAATAAATATTGCTTATTTTATGGCATTATTTTGTATTCCAATATTGTTTTCACATTTGCATTTGTCTATATCTCACTTTTGAAATCCCTGTGCACGTTTGCTCCTTTATGCGTCTTTAACCGTTCACGTCATGTATTTATTATTTCGTACATATTGCTCCTGAGTATATTGTGGTTGCTTTGTGAATAGCACGTTAATGTGTATGTCCGATGGTGAAGCATGTTCGAAATGTGTATGTCCGATGGTGAAGCATGCTCGAAATGTGTATGTCCGATGGTGAAGCATGTTCGAAATGTGTATGTCCGATGGTGGAAGCATGTCCGGCGCGTAACTGGAAGACCCTGTGTTCGATTCCCGGTGGCGGCGGATTAGAATTTTTCCTTGACTGACTTATAAACGTGGAAAGAACAACGACTTCTCTTTCATGTTCCTAATCCACGTCAACTGTGTATTTACTTGAGTAATGACTTCTGGTATGTTGGAAAGCGTATCATAATCAATGCATTGCATGATTTTACTAACTTGTAATATTCTATCATCCAATCAGGATGCTGTTGGCACCAGGAGAATCTTTGGTAGAAACTAAGTGAAAGTCTTTCAGGAGAAGGTGGTGTACTAGGCGTGTGTTCTCGAAGTCCATCCATTCCAGCGTGCCACGCCTAGTCGTGCTGGATGTTGTTTCTGGTTGACCCATATTGTATTGGGCCGTCAACTGCGAAACTGTGCAGCGCCGATTGTGCACCTCTGGAATCCAGCTTCCACAGCCCTTTACAGTTGTATCGTCAGTTGGTTGTTTTGCCATTTTGGTACTACTCCTGTTACATTTTAACTTCGGAGATCATCGAACAACCCACAAGTGCAACCATTTCCACAATAGTCGCAACAACCTTTTGTACGCCTACAATGTGGCCTTTCGCGAACTCCGATAAATCCTTAGTTTCCCACATCACGTCCGTAACTTCACTCTCAACTTAATCAGCAGCCTCATCTATACACCCCTTTAGCATATTGGCCACATTTTCCTCGTTACCCCAGTATCGGGTGCAACTCACTTTGCATAGGGGCCGTCGTAATTCAGGGAGCACTCAGGGAATATACTGTTTTACAACTCATGTGGCCCCAACAAATAAAGCGTTACTGGATCGAAGCCTTGAAAGCAAAACTGATCCGAAGACTTCAAAGTCCCAATCCTTCCGCTTACCGCAATAGTTTTACGAAGCAATTACGGCAATGTAAGCATAAAAAGTTATGGGGAAAATCGAGACTATTTGTTTCTCTTATGCCTTCAAAAGAACTTTCTGCGGGAAGACATCTAATGACAACAGAAAAAGATGAATGGATTCCGTAAAATTGCGGAACGAGAAAGTCCTTATTAGCGGCATAGAGCCTTCAGCCTAATGGTTGTTCACTGCTACAACGGCAATGTGATTGTTTCAATTCCATTCCAATAAGTGCCCTTCTTGTTCTCCCGATTCGGAAACAGGCTGTCAGCTTGACGTAAATATAAGCATTCCCAAATCCCCATCCCAAGTCACTGCTATGTAATGATCCCCAGGAACCCAATCTCATTTCTTTGACGCTAGTATCTCTACATTCTCGTTCTTCGAGCCTCCAGAGCTCCACTTATACAAAACACCACGCCCAGCAAGCTACTTACTTCCCTTAATGCCCCATCGCTCGTTGTGCTGCATCCGTTTTCACTCCGATCAGCCGTATTGTTTGAAGTGCATTAATTACACACACACACGCGCGCGCGCGCGTCGGCTCCCTTCGCCTCCAGCAGATATTCAAAGTCCAAGCACAACGAAAAGATTATTGCATTTTATTGTTTGGGAGTACTACTGCTGAAATGCAAAAAAAAAAAAAAATGTGCTAATTCGAAATCAAAATCATCAGGGAGGGGGGCAAAATAGAATTCGGATGACAACCAGGGTCCCACGAGTAGTTTGCAACATACAACCCAAGTCCGGTCCCGGGCTCTCGCCAACCCTTCCCAGCTCTAGTAGTTATGTCAGACATTCAGTTGGGTTATATTACAATAAAAGGTCCTGAACGACTTCTGAGTATTTTCAGTATTACCTGAATATTCTATGCCGAATGCCTGAGAACACAGCAGGCTGCTTCTTCGTCATACTTCTTTAGGCATTCGACGGATCTTCGAAGAGCATTTAAATTTGGTAAACTTAAAATGTTTTCTAATTATCATTACTTCAGTTTTATCGTATATACTTAATGGACAATGCATTAGAGATACCTACCTAATAGTGGGTTGGTCCTCCTCTATCGCAAATAAAAGCCTGTATACGCCGAGGAACCGAGTCCACTAGATACCGAGAGGTCTCCGGAGGTAGTGCCAGGCATGCCTGTTGTAACATTGTCTACAAATCCGCCCGAGATTCCATGCCAGCGTGGTTGCTGCCCGGTGGGGTGGCGCATTGTCTTGAAACAGACCATCGTTTGCAGGATCCGCAAAGACTATAAAAGATTGTAGGTGTCAGCCAGCACATGCTGGTAGCGTGTAGCGGTTAAGGACCTCTCCAGATACACTAAAGGACCTAATGTGTCTCATGAGAAGTCTCCCCAAACCCTCACAGATCCACCGCCGCCTTGAACAGATCCGAACTGGCACGACAGGGCCATGACCTCATGCTGTTGAAGCCACACCCACACCCTCCGGTCAGCTCGGTACTGCTGAAAACGGGATTCATCTGACTGAACGACTCGGTGCCACTCTGCAGAAGTCTAGTTTTGATGTTCCCAGCACCAGGCAAGGCTTAATATTTGATGATGAGCAGTCAACAGTGGCACACGAGTAGGGCGTCGGATCCCGTAGCCCATGGTATGCATTGTGCTCCGTACCGTTCGTTTTCTGACACTGCTTGGGCCTTCGACATTTAACCTGGATGTGATTTCGGCACAATGTCCGATGACGAGCAGTCAACAGTTGCACTCGAGTAGGGCGTCGGCTACCGTAGCCCATGGTATGCATTGTGCTCCGTACCGTTCGTTTTCTGACACTGCTTGGGCCTTCGACATTTAACCTGGATGTGATTTCGGCACAATGTCCGATGACGAGCAGTCAACAGTTGCACTCGAGTAGGGCGTCGGCTCCCGTAGCCCATGGTATGCATTGTGCTCCGTACCGTTCGTTTTCTGACACTGCTTGGGCCTTCGACATTTAACCTGGATGTGATTTCGGCACAATGTCCGATGACGAGCAGTCAACAGTTGCACTCGAGTAGGGCGTCGGCTCCCGTAGCCCATGGTATGCATTGTGCTCCGTACCGTTCGTTTTCTGACACTGCTTGGGCCTTCGACATTTAACCTGGATGTGATTTCGGCACAATGTCCGATGACGAGCAGTCAACAGTTGCACTCGAGTAGGGCGTCGGCTCCCGTAGCCCATGGTATGCATTGTGCTCCGTACCGTTCGTTTTCTGACACTGCTTGGGCCTTCGACATTTAACCTGGATGTGATTTCGGCACAATGTCCGATGACGAGCAGTCAACAGTTGCACTCGAGTAGGGCGTCGGCTCCCGTAGCCCATGGTATGCATTGTGCTCCGTACCGTTCGTTTTCTGACACTGCTTGGGCCTTCGACATTTAACCTGGATGTGATTTCGGCACAATGTCCGATGACGAGCAGTCAACAGTTGCACTCGAGTAGGGCGTCGGCTCCCGTAGCCCATGGTATGCATTGTGCTCCGTACCGTTCGTTTTCTGACACTGCTTGGGCCTTCGACATTTAACCTGGATGTGATTTCGGCACAATGTCCGATGACGAGCAGTCAACAGTTGCACTCGAGTAGGGCGTCGACTCCCGTAGCCCATGGTATGCATTGTGCGCCGTACCGTTCGTTTTCTGACACTGCTTGGGCCTTCGACATTTAACCTGGATGTGATTTCGGCAAAATGTCCGATGACGAGCAGTCAACAGTTGCACTCGAGTAGGGCGTCGGCTCCCGTAGCCCATGGTATGCATTATGCTCCGTACCGTTCGTTTTCTGACACTGCTTGGGCCTTCGACATTTAACCTGGATGTGATTTCGGCACAATGTCCGATGACGAGCAGTCAACAGTTGCACTCGAGTAGGGGTCGACTCCCGTAGCCCATGGTATGCATTGTGCGCCGTACCGTTCGTTTTCTGACACTGCTTGGGCCTTCGACATTTAACCTGGATGTGATTTCGGCAAAATGTCCGATGACGAGCAGTCAACAGTGGCACACGAGTAGGGCGTCGGATCCCGTAGCCCATGGTATGCATTGTGCTCCGTACCGTTCGTTTTCTGACACTGCTTGGGCCTTCGACATTTAACCTGGATGTGATTTCGGCACAATGTCCGATGACGAGCAGTCAACAGTTGCACTCGAGTAGGGCGTCGACTCCCGTAGCCCATGGTATGCATTGTGCGCCGTACCGTTCGTTTTCTGACACTGCTTGGGCCTTCGACATTTAACCTGGATGTGATTTCGGCAAAATGTCCGATGACGAGCAGTCAACAGTTGCACTCGAGTAGGGCGTCGGCTCCCGTAGCCCATGGTATGCATTATGCTCCGTACCGTTCGTTTTCTGACACTGCTTGGGCCTTCGACATTTAACCTGGATGTGATTTCGGCACAATGTCCGATGACGAGCAGTCAACAGTTGCACTCGAGTAGGGCGTCGACTCCCGTAGCCCATGGTATGCATTGTGCGCCGTACCGTTCGTTTTCTGACACTGCTTGGGCCTTCGACATTTAACCTGGATGTGATTTCGGCAAAATGTCCGATGACGAGCAGTCAACAGTTGCACTCGAGTAGGGCGTCGGCTCCCGTAGCCCATGGTATGCATTGTGCTCCGTACCGTTCGTTTTCTGACACTGCTTGGGCCTTCGACATTTAACCTGGATGTGATTTCGGCAAAATGTCCGATGACGAGCAGTCAACAGTTGCACTCGAGGAAGGCGTCGGCTCCCGTAGCCCATGGTATGCATTGTGCGCCGTACCGTTCGTTTTCTGACACTGCTTGGGCCTCTGACATTTAACCTAGATGTGATTTCGGCACAATGTCCGATGACGAGCAGTCAACAGTTGCACTCGAGTAGAGCGTCGGCTCCCGTAGCCCATGGTATGCATTGTGTGCCATAGCGTTCACTCGCTGACGCTGCTTGGGCCTCTGACATTTAACCTGGATGTGATTTCGGCACAATGTCCGATGACGAGCAGTCAACAGTTGCACTCGAGTAGGGCGTCGGCTCCCGTAGCCCATGGTATGCATTGTGCGCCGTACCGTTCGTTTTCTGACACTACTTGGGCCTCTGACATTTAACCTCAATGTGATTTCGGCACAATGTCCGATGACGAACAGTCAACAGTTGCACTCGAGTAGGGCGTCGGCTACCGTAGCCCAAGGTATGCATTGTGTGCCATACCGTTCTCTCGCTAACGCTGCTTGAGCCTCTGACATTTAACCTGGATCTGATTTCGGCACAATGTCCGATGACGAGCAGTCAACAGTGGAACACGAGTAGGGAGTCGGATCCTGTAGCCCAGGGTATGTAGAATGTGCCATACCGTTCACTCGCTGACGCTGCTTGGGCCTCTGACATTTAACCTGGATGTGATTTCGGCACAATGTCCGATGACGAGCAGTCAACAGTGGAACACGAGTAGGGAGTCGGATCCCGTAGCCCAAGGTATGCAGAATGTGCCGTACCGTTCTCTCGCTGACGCTACTTGGGCCTCTGACATTTAACCTGGATGTGATTTCGGCACAATGTCCGATGACGAGCAGTCAACAGTTACACTCGAGGAGGGCGTCGGCTCCCGTAGCCCATGGTATGCATTGTGTGCCATAGCGTTCACTCGCTGACGCTGCTTGGGCCTCTGACATTTAACCTGGATGTGATTTCCGCACAATGTCCGATGACGAGCAGTCAACAGTGGAACACGAGTAGGGAGTCGGTTCCCGTAGCCCAGAGTATGCAGAATATGCCATACTGTTCTCTCGCTGACGCTACTTGGGCCTCTGACATTTAACCTGGATGTGATTTCGGCACAATGTCCGATGACGAGCAGTCAACAGTTGCACTCGAGTAGAGCTTCGGCTCCCGTAGCCCATGGTATGCATTGTGTGCCATAGCGTTCACTCGCTGACGCTGCTTGGGCCTCTGACATTTAACCTGGATGTGATTTCCGCACAATGTCCGATGACGAGCAGTCAACAGTGGAACACGAGTAGGGAGTCGGTTCCCGTAGCCCAGAGTATGCAGAATATGCCATACCGTTCTCTCGCTGACGCTGCTTGGGCCTCTGACATTTAACCTGGATGTGATTTCCGCACAATGTCCGATGACGAGCAGTCAACAGTAAAACACGAGTAGAGAGTCGGATCCCGTAGCCCAGGGTATGCAGAATGTGCCGTACCGTTCTCTCGCTGACGCTGCTTGGGCCTCTGACATTTAACCTGGATGTGATTTCGGCACAATGTCCGATGACGAGCAGTCAACAGTTACACTCGAGGAGGGCGTCGGCTCCCGTAGCCCATGGTATGCATTGTGCGCCGTACCGTTCGTTTTCTGACACTGCTTGGACCTTCGACAGTTAACCTGGATGTGATTTCGGCACAATGTCCGATGACGAGCAGTCAACAGCTAGACTCGAGTAGGGCGTCGGCTCCCGTAGCCCATGGTATGCATTGTGCGCCGTACCGTTCGTTTTCTGACACTGCTTGGGCCTTCGACATTTAACCTGTATGTGATTTCGGCACAATGTCCGATGACGAGCAGTCAACAGTTACACTCGAGGAGGGCGTCGGCTCCCGTAGCCCATGGTATGCATTGTGCGCCGTACCGTTCGTTTTCTGACACTGCTTGGACCTTCGACAGTTAACCTGGATGTGATTTCGGCACAATGTCCGATGACGAGCAGTCAACACTTGCACTCGAGTAGAGCGTCGGCTCCAGTAGCCCATGGTATGCATTGTGCGCCGTACCGTTCGTTTTCTGATACTGCTTGGGCCTTCGACATTTAACCTGGATGTGATTTCGGCACAATGTCCGATGACGAGCAGTCAACAGTTGCACTCGAGTAGGGCGTCGGCTCCCGTAGCCCATGGTATGCATTGTGCGCCGTACCGTTCGTTTTCTGACACTACTTGGGCCTCTGACATTTAACCTCAATGTGATTTCGGCACAATGTCCGATGACGAACAGTCAACAGTTGCACTCGAGTAGGGCGTCGGCTACCGTAGCCCAAGGTATGCATTGTGTGCCATACCGTTCTCTCGCTAACGCTGATTGAGCCTCTGACATTTAACCTGGATCTGATTTCGGCACAATGTCCGATGACGAGCAGTCAACAGTGGAACACGAGTAGGGAGTCGGATCCTGTAGCCCAGGGTATGTAGAATGTGCCATACCGTTCACTCGCTGACGCTGCTTGGGCCTCTGAAATTTAACCTGGATGTGATTTCGGCACAATGTCCGATGACGAGCAGTCAACAGTGGAACACGAGTAGGGAGTCGGAACCCGTAGCCCAAGGTATGCAGAATGTGCCGTACCGTTCTCTCGCTGACGCTGCTTGGGCCTCTGACATTTAACCTGGATGTGATTTCCGCACAATGTCCGATGACGAGCAGTCAACAGTGGAACACGAGTAGGGAGTCTGATCCCGTAGCCCAGGGTATGCAGAATGTGCCGTACCGTTCTCTCGCTGACGCTACTTGTGCCTCTGACATTTAACCTGGATGTGATTTCGGCACAATGTCCGATGACGAGCAGTCAACAGTGTAACACGAGTAGGGAGTCGGTTCCCGTAGCCCAGAGTATGCAGAATATGCCATACCGTTCTCTCGCTGACGCTGCTTGGGCCTCTGACATTTAACCTGGATGTGATTTCCGCACAATGTCCGATGACGAGCAGTACACAGTGGAACACGAGTAGGGAGTCTGATCCCGTAGCCCAGGGTATGTAGAATGTGCCATACCGTTCACTCGCTGACGCTGCTTGGGCCTCTGACATTTAACCTGGATGTGATTTCGGCACAATGTCCGATGACGAGCAGTCAACAGTGTAACACGAGTAGGGAGTCGGTTCCGGTAGCCCAGAGTATGCAGAATATGCCATACCGTTCTCTCGCTGACGCTGCTTGGGCCTCTGACATTTAACCTGGATGTGATTTCCGCACAATGTCCGATGACGAGCAGTCAACAGTAAAACACGAGTAGAGAGTCGGATCCCGTAGCCCAGGGTATGCAGAATGTGCCGTACCGTTCTCTCGTTGACGCTGCTTGGGCCTCTGACATTTAACCTGGATGTGATTTCGGCACAATGTCCGATGACGAGCAGTCAACAGTGTAACACGAGTAGGGAGTCGGTTCCGGTAGCCCAGAGTATGCAGAATATGCCATACCGTTCTCTCGCTGACGCTGCTTGGGCCTCTGACATTTAACCTGGATGTGATTTCCGCACAATGTCCGATGACGAGCAGTCAACAGTAAAACACGAGTAGAGAGTCGGATCCCGTAGCCCAGGGTATGCAGAATGTGCCGTACCGTTCTCTCGTTGACGCTGCTTGGGCCTCTGACATTTAACCTGGATGTGATTTCGGCACAATGTTCGATGACGAGCAGTCAACAGCTAGACTCGAGTAGGGCGTCGGCTCCCGTAGCCCATGGTATGCATTGTGCGCCGTACCGTTCGTTTTCGCTGACACTGCTTGGGCCTTCGACATTTAACCTGGATGTGATTTCGGCACAATGTCCGATGACGAGCAGTCAACACTTGCACTCGAGTAGAGCGTCGGCTCCCGTAGCCCATGGTATGCATTGTGCGCCGTACCGTTCGTTTTCTGATACTGCTTGGGCCTTCGACATTTAACCTGGATGTGATTTCGGCACAATGTCCGATGACGAACACTCAACAGTTGCACTCGAGTAGGGCGTCGCCTACCGTAGCCCAAGGTATGCATTGTGTGCCATACCGTTCTCTCGCTAACGCTGCTTGAGCCTCTGACATTTAACCTGGATCTGATTTCGGCACAATGTCCGATGACGAGCAGTCAACAGTGGAACACGAGTAGGGAGTCGGATCCTGTAGCCCAGGGTATGTAGAATGTGCCATACCGTTCACTCGCTGACGCTGCTTGGGCCTCTGACATTTAACCTGGATGTGATTTCGGCACAATGTCCGATGACGAGCAGTCAACAGTGTAACACGAGTAGGGAGTCGGTTCCGGTAGCCCAGAGTATGCAGAATATGCCGTACCGTTCTCTCGCTGACGCTGCTTGGGCCTCTGACATTTAACCTGGATGTGATTTCGGAACAATGTCCGATGACGAGCAGTCAACAGTAGAACACGAGTAGGGAGTCGGATCCCGTAGCCCAGGGTGTGCAGGATGTGCGCCATACCGTTCGTTTTCTGACACTGCTTGGGCCTTCGACATTTAACCTGGATGTGATTTCGGCACAATATCCGATAACGAGCAGTCAACACTTGCACTCGAGTAGGGCGTCGGCTCCCGTAGCCCATGGTATGCATTGTGCGCCGTACCGTTCGTTTTCTGACACTGCTTCGGCCTTCGATATTTAACCTGGATGTGATTTCGGCACAATGTCCGATGACGAGCAGTCAACACTTGCAGTCGAGTAGGGCGTCGGCTACCGTAGCCCATGGTATGCATTGTGCGCCGTACCGTTCGTTTTCTGACACTGCTTCGGCCTTCGATATTTAACCTGGATGTGATTTCGGCACAATGTCCGATGACGAGCAGTCAACACTTGCACTCGAGTAGGGCGTCGGCTCCCGTAGCCCATGGTATGCATTGTGCGCCGTACCGTTCATTTTCGCTGACAATACTTGGGCCTCTGACATTTAACCTGGATGTGATTTCGGCACAATGTCCGATGACGAGCAGTCAACAGTTGCACTCGAGTAGGGCGTCGGCTACCGTAGCCCAAGGTATGCATTGTGTGCCATACCGTTCACTCGCTGACGCTGCTTGGGCCTCTGACATTTAACCTTTATGTGATTTCGGCACAATATCCGATGACGAGCAGTCAACAGTGGAACACGAGTAGGGAGTCGGATCCCGTAGCCCAGGGTATGCAGAACGTGCACCGTACGGTTCTCTCGCTGACGCTGCTTGTGCCTCTGACATTTAACCTGGATGTGATTTCGGAACAATGTCCGATGACGAGCAGTCAACAGTAGAACACGAGTAGGGAGTCGGATCCCGTAGCCCAGGGTGTGCAGGATGTGCCATACCGTTCACTCGCTGACGCTGCTTGCGCCTCTGACATTTAACCTGGATGTGATTTCGGCACAATATCCGATGACGAGCAGTCAACAGTGGAACACGAGTAGGGAGTCGGATCCCGTAGCCCAGGGTATGCAGAACGTGCCGTACGGTTCTCTCGCTGACGCTGCTTGTGCCTCTGACATTTAACCTGGATGTGATTTCGGAACAATGTCCGATGACGAGCAGTCAACAGTAGAACACGAGTAGGGAGTCGGATCCCGTAGCCCAGGGTGTGCAGGATGTGCCATACCGTTCACTCGCTGACGCTGCTTGGGCCTCTGACATTTAACCTGGATGTGATTTCGGAACAATGTCCGATGACGAGCAGTCAACAGTAGAACACGAGTAGGAGTCGGATCCCGTAGCCCAGGGTGTGCAGAATGTGCCGTACCGTTCTCTCGCTGACGCTGCTTGCGCCTCTGACATTTAACCTGGATGTGATTTCGGCACAATGTCCAATGACGAGCAGTACACAGTGGAACACGAGTAGGGAGTCTGATCCCGTAGCCCAGGGTATGCAGAATGTGCCGTACCGTTCTCTCGCTGACGCTACTTGGGCCTCTGACATTTAACCTGGATGTGATTTCCGCACAATGTCCAATGACGAGCAGTCAGCACTTGCACTCGAGGAGGGCGTCGGCTCCAGTAGCCCATGGTATGCATTGTGCGCCGTACCGTTCGTTTTCTGACGATGCTTGGGCCTTCGACATTTAACCTGGATGTGATTTCGGCACAATGTCCGATGACGAGCAGTCAACAGTTGCACTCGAGTAGGGCGTCGGCTCCCGTAGCCCATGGTATGCATTGTGCGCCGCACCGTTCGTTTTCTGACCCTTATTGGGCCTCTGACATTTAACCTGGATGTGATTTCGGCACAATGTCCAATGACGAGCAGTCAGCACTTGCACTCGAGGAGGGCGTCGGCTCCAGTAGCCCATGGTATGCATTGTGCGCCGTACCGTTCGTTTTCTGACGATGCTTGGGCCTTCGACATTTAACCTGGATGTGATTTCGGCACAATGTCCGATGACGAGCAGTCAAGAGTTGCACTCGAGTAGGGCGTCGGCTCCCGTAGCCCATGGTATGCATTGTGCGCCGTACCGTTCGTTTTCTGACACTGCTTGGGCCTTCGACATTTAACCTGGATGTGATTTCGGCACAATGTCCGATGACGAGCAGTCAACAGTTGCACTCGAGGAGGGTGTCGGCCTGTAGCCCATGGTATGCATTGTGCGCCGTACCGTTCGTTTTCTGACGATGATTGGGCCTTCGACATTTAACCTGGATGTGATTTCGGCACAGTGTCCGATGACGAGCAGTCAACAGTTGCACTCGAGTAGGGCGTCGGCTCCCATAGCCCATGGTATGCATTTTGCGCCCTACCGTTCGTTTTCTGATACTGCTTGGGCCTTCGACATTTAACCTGGATGTGATTTCGGCACAATGTCCGATGACGAGCAGTCAAGAGTTGCACTCGAGTAGGGCGTCGGCTCCTGTAGCCCATGGTATGCATTGTGCGCCGTACCGTTCGTTTTCTGACACTGCTTGGGCCTTCGACATTTAACCTGGATGTGATTTCGGCACAATGTCCGATGACGAGCAGTGAACAGTGGAACACGAGTAGGGAGTCGGATTCCGTAGCCCGGGGTATGCAGAATGTGCCGTACCGTTCTCTCGCTGACGCTGCTTGGGCCTCTGACATTTAACCTGGATGTGATTTCGGCACAATGTCCGATGACGAGCAGTCAACAGTTGCACTCGAGTAGGGCGTCGGCTCCCGTAGCCCATGGTATGCATTGTGTGCCGTACCGTTCGTTTTCTGACACTGCTTGGGCCTCCGACATTTAACCAGGATGTGATTTGCGCTGCCGTTGCCGAGAAGTCGGTGTGTACGAGCCTGGATATTCTACGTCGACCTTGATCATCAATGGCGTGTTGTCGACCACCGCTTACTCTCTGGGTGCTGTTACACCCTTGATACGGTTGCCTTCGGGTATCGTAGGGTTTTACCACTCGGGCGGTATAATGACCTGTCTGCCTTGCGCCGACAGTTCGTCCACGATCAAAGTCGCTCAGATCACCACGTTTACCCATGTTCGCCGATTGCGATACACTGTTGGGAATCCCAGCTGTCTACCTATTTATCGGCTACGTTTGGTTTGGTTTGGGTTTGTTCCACTCTGCGCTGGGGATGCCCAGCAGGTTCAGTGCCCATCACACCTGTCCCTGATGTTTTGTCTACTGAGTGTAGAATGGGGTAAAATTCATTTAACGTTCTAACGTGCATTTGTCACCCATCAGCTGAATGATAAGGACTCCTGGCTTTTGACTACGTGAGTCTGAATTTGATTATTGGCTAAGAGACATATGTACATTTTTTAATCATGTGTCCAAAGCACTACATTCAAGTATTATACAGATCAAATCCCAATTCTTTAAGTCGGTGCTGTAGAAATTTTAACACACACAACCCTATTTCTCCAGAAAAATGGCTCGCGCTTTCTCCCTTAGAAAAAAAAAGATATTGGGTCGTTTCATGATTATTGGTCGATGCCGACAAGGCGAATTGGCATAGCCGGTTACAAAGGACGCCTCGTAGGAAGAACTACCAAACGCCCATGCAAATTGAATCGGTTCAGTCCACGTGTATAAAACATTATTTCAGACAGATCTCAGCAGTTGGGTACGTGATGGAGCAACCCGACGTGAGGTCAGTGATTTTGCACGAATTCAAACTTGGCCGGAATGTGTCCGAAACGGTCGCAAAATGTTAAGAGAGCGTGGGTTGTCGGAACAACGAGTGACAGAACTGTCTGTAGACTGTTTTCCAAGTTCCATGCCGGTGATGTTGCCATCGACCATAAGCCAGGAGCCGGTCATCCGGTTCTGTGTGACACTGTACATTTAAGGCGGAAAGTGGAAGAAAAACCAACGTCCACAGTACATGAGCTCAGTGCCGAACTTGTCATATCATCAGCGACAGTTTCCAGACACCTGGCAGCTTTGGGCAAGGTTAAAAACTGAATACCTGGGTTCCACACGAACTCACCGAACAGCAGCAGATACGGCGTCTGAAAACACGCATTGCCCTCCAAAAACGTGAGGCTAGTGCTCCCTTTCTGCATCGGATCCTTACGGTTGAAGAAAAAAGGGGTGCTTTATGACAAAAAGGAAGCGAACGGCGCCGTGGCTCGATAAAGGGGAACCACCCAACACACATGTCCAAACCCGAGTTGCACCGGGGCCAACGTACCTCCCTCGTTCCTTGGTCAAATCCTGGCCGCTGAAAGTTTACGACCGCTGTGACGTCACACAAAGCGCCGGGATGAACCTGTTTACTTATTGTCACAGTCGTTGTCTTGCTTCATTGTGAGCTGTTTTCTCTTCGCAGAATCAATCTTCCTGCTTCCATTCATTTGTAAACTTTGTTGAGGATTTCACAAGAATCACTCTGCATGATACAGGCTTTTTATTTTTTTTTTCGTGCACCACCCAGAAAGTTTTGTTGGTAATGTTAATCCATTTATTTTGAAACCGAGAATGCCTTCTAGCTGTTGTGTCCCAGGATGTACCTCAAATTACGGTCCTGCTAAAGAAAATGTTAAAGTGTTTAAATTTCCGAGTGAAGAAAGCAGATTTCAACAGTGGCTGAAGAAAATTCCTAGGAAGGACTGGTTTCCCGGAAAGAGAAGCGTAGTATGCATCAAGCATTTTAAACATGAAGATATTATAACAGAAGACAGTGTCACTAGAAACGATGGTTCGATTATTGTTGTCCCGCGCTCTCATTTTGCGCTTAGCAAAGATGCAGTGCCATGTATTTTTCCCAATCTGCCAAACTATCTTTCTGACAAAGACACTCATAAAAAGAAAACGCCGTCTAAAACACTCGAAAACTTACCCGACAGAAAAGAGGAAGCGAATGATGCAATTCTGGATAGAGATCTGATACAGACTTTTGATGCTTTGAATGAAACATCTAAATTATTAAAAAAAGAGTGGTATAGTTTGGACGAAGTGGACTGCCTTCATTTTTATAAAATTAGTTATAAGACACCACCTATAAAATATCATCCAGTTTCATTATCTATTCAGATTTGTCAATGGAAATTTACGTCAATCAAATTAAAGTTGAAAACAAGAGCATGATCTGGCTTCTTGAAAAAAATGAAAATGGCAATTTGAAGTTAAATCGGTGGTCACAACTTGAAAAACTCTTAAGTTACATTGATGAAACTGAAGATGTTCCTCAAAGTGTGTCGTTAAACCATATATCGAACATGATGCAGGATTATATTGATGATCACTAAGGCAGCAATGAAATACACAACATAAAATTTTGTCAAGAACAAATATCATTATTGTCAAAGAGTCAGCCCGCTCGAAGGTATAGTCATGACACGCTTGCGTGGGCTTTCTCACTTTTTACCAGTTCGCCGGCTGCCTGTCGAATTATTCATAAAAGTGGAATTTTAATTTTGCCACACGAACGTAACTTAAGAAAATTATTATCATTAGTTCCTTTCAAGAGTAGCAATGATGGTAAAGAATATGAGCAATATTTGAAAACCAAGGCTTTGAAACTGGAGCGCCACGAATTGATTGTAAATTTGTTATTAGACGAAATAATCATCCGACCTCAAATAAACTATGCGGGTGGAACTCTATCTGGCCTAAGTGTGAATAAAAAAATGCAGAGAGCCACTAGTGTTCAGAGTTTCATGATTTCTTCTTTGTATTCAAAGAATAAAGATGCCGTTGCATTATTACCAGTGAAAAACATGACTGCCAAAGACCTACTTGCAATGACAGAAAATGTTTTAGGAGTTATTCCAAGTGCAGGATTCACTGTTGTTTCGATAATAGCAGATATCAACAGAATAAACAGAAATATGTTTATATTTTTCTGTGGGGGTGAATTAAAAAGTTCAATTCCAAATCCAGCATATCCTGATTTGAAGCTATTTTTCCGTTTCGACTCGGTACATATTTTGAAGTGCATCAGAAATAACTGGATAAACCAATCGACTGAGGGCATAAGCCTTCATTTTCCTGATATCGTTGATAATGACAGAATACTCACGTCATCTTTTAATCATATCATACAGCTCCATCAAAAAGAAAAACACAGAATAATAAAATTTGCTCCAAATCTGAATGAAAAGGCTCTTTATCCCATTGGCATTGAAAAACAAAATGTTAGCCTATGTTTGAGAATTTTTGACGAAAACAATATCTACGCTTTGAAACTAGAGAACAATCCTGAATACGAAGGAACTATCAAATTTTTAGAAATAATTACAAAATGGTGGAAAATTGCTAATATTAGACACCAACAACAAGGCGTATCAACTCGTGATGTCGATTCATTACCGTTTTCCGATGTTAATGATGAAAGAATTTCATTTTTGTCAGAATGTGCAGCATGGCTAAGGGCATGAAAATCCGCACGAATGTTGCATGCAAAAAATTGCAAGGGCTGTTTCACGGAGGAAACGTTTTGTTCATTTACGCACACAGTCAGCGCCTTGAAGGAATTGATATTTTATCTTGTGTTAAAGCTGAAAGATAACTGCATTCTTACTGGAAAATTCCAATTTGATGCAATTGAAGGAAGGTTCGGACAATATCGGCAGTTGAATGGAGGGATTTACAACATATCAGTGGAACAAGTTGTGAAATCGGAGAAAAAAACTTCGAATTGTTCAGCTGATAAAACTCCACTCTTCAACGTATGGATACTTTTCAATGAAAGATTTTTTAAAAGAATTTGATGTCGAGAAGAACCAGCTACTACGGAAGACCTACCTGATATTGGAATAAGGGGAATTGATTTAGATGAAATAAATAGTGACGAGGCCGATTTATTACCTGTATTCGTTTATTTGTCCGGATATGCAGCATTCAAACAAAAAGAAAAGTTGAACTGCCACTTGTGCCAGAAAAAATTAACGTCAGATAAAGAAATAATTCTAGAATTAGGAGATTCCGAAGTGAAAACATATTTTGAACTACTCGATCGAGGTGGACTGACATATCCGTGTGAACTAGTAATACTTTCTTTCATTGCATGTTATAAATTATTTAAACTGTTTTTAAGTGAAGAGAACGAACATTTACTCCATATGGAGAACATAAAATCACTGCTGAAAAAACTGGCTCGGGATAAAAATTTTGAATTTTCACTACCTGGAGCTTGCATTAGATGTGGAAGAACTCATACAGAGTTAGCCATGAACTGTGTTTCAGTGTTTTTGAACATTTTTCTGAACAACTACGCAAAACTCAAAAACGACGTCGTTGGTGGAAAATCTAGTAAAAGAAAATTTTTTGTCCTTTCGGCCGTTCCATGACAAGGAAGTTCAAGCTTTAAACAGGTATTTTTCTTTGAAATTTATTCAATTTATTTTTTTAAAATGCCCCATTAATATCGGTGGAAGACTCGTTTTTGTTATAATTTCTTGTATTTGGTTAGCGGAAAATGTGAAACCTTTATATCTTATCAAAGTGATATGAAATTCCAAGAGCAATAAAATGAAGCCCTCACAGTTGGATCTCCGTCAATGTCTTCGTTTACAATTTTTCTTCGTAACTGCAATATGCACTTTCCTATATTTTATATCTATGAGGAAATGTTTAATTTATTTAACTGTAGTACATCACAAACAGTATAACTTTGTTTTCGTAACATGAGTTCAACCATTCATTTAAAAATATATATTTGGTAACGGGAGCAACTAAAGAGAAAGCAATGTTACTGTAGCGTTCTTCCAGATTAACGTCCGTCGCTTCCTGTGACGTCACGACAGCGGAAAACTTTGAGCGCCCAAGCCCCGACCAAGGGACGAGGGAGGTACGTTGGCCCCGGTCCACCCCGTAAAACTGCTACAACGTAGGAAGCACATGGTCATCCAAAATGGTGCAGTAGGTCTCGGCGTTGAGTTTACCAGGAATTGCGACTAAGGGTCCCGTGCCATACCAGGAGAAACACCCCCATAGCATAATTCCACCGCCGCTGAACTTCACAGTTGGCACAATACATTCCGGCAGGAGGCGTTCTCCAAACAGACGCCAAACCCAGATCCTGCCATCCGAACGGTAGAGAGTGAACCTTGATTCGTCACTCCAGAGAACCTGTTTCCACTGTTCAACGGTCCGCTGTCGACGTTCTTTGCACCGCGTTAGCCGAGCAGCGCTATTGGACTTGGTGATCAAAGGCTTGTGGGCGGCAGCACGTCCATGATAACCGAGCAGATGGGCTTCCTTACGGATGGTATTCATCGAAAGAACACTCCCGGATGCCTGTTGAAACTCCTCGCAGATTGGCGCATCGATTTGGTGCGGTTCTTCCGAATTTCTCTCGCCAGCACCCGTCGGGCTCTAACTCCCAGTTTTGTGGGTCTGCCGGGTCGGGGCACATTCCTACAGTCACCTCTCATCTTCCACTTCACGTAGGCCACAATCACGTAGGCCACCGTCGATTTTGGGTACTTTAACTCGCTGGATATGTCACGTATGGATCGGCCATTTCTGTGATACCCGACGATTACACCTTTCTCGAAATCAGAGAGCTCCGAACTGCGTGGCATCTTGCATGCGACTGGTTGCGTTGTTGTTTCCCACACGATATTTAACGGCGGCGGCCGTGACGTGTATCAGGACCGCATATATCGTCTATTGCAGGGGTGTCCAATTACTTGTTGGTAGATAGTGTAGATCATATCCATGGACTGAAAGAACTAATTGAAAGAACGAACAAAAATGAACTCCCACTATGTATGGCTTTCATTGATTATGAAAAGGATTTTGATTCCGTGAAACCATCAGCACTTTTAATATCTTTGAAATCCTTCAGTATTAAAGATGCATACATCAACATTAATAATTACGTTTATGAAAATGCAAGCGCAAAGGTTAGTCTGTTCGACGACACATCACGTATAAAAATTGGAAAGTGAGTGAGACAAGTTGACACCGTATCTGCAAAGCTCTTCAATGCCATATTGCATAATGTCTTTCAATCGTTCAACTGAAAAGACAAAGGTATGAAAATTAATGAAGATTATTTAACCTACCTTCGTTTTGCTGACCACAGTCATGTTTTGCAAGTACCGCTTCAGACCTACAGCGTAGGATCGAGGAACTTGCTCAAAAGAGCAGAGAAATGGGTTTAAATAGCACTTACAAAAGACAAAATTGATATTAAATGGTTTTACAAAAAGTGAAAATTTGGAAGGTGATAGTGAAATTCTAAAAGCTACCGATCCCAACGTTTACCTTGGACAACAGATATCAAGCGAGGGCCACAAAGAAAAATAGAAGATATAAATAGACATATAAAACTTGGTTGGAGAGTATTTAGAAGAAACAGTGCAATTTTCAAGAGCAAGTTAGCATTATGTTTTTAAAATAAAAGTGTTTAATCAATGCATACTTCCAGTTCTTACTTATGGATCAAAGACATGAACCTTAACTTAAAGCAACATACAGAGGCTGAAAGCAACTGAAGAGGCATGGAAAGATGTATTCCGGCGGTAACCAGGAAGGATAGAAAGAGAAACACATGAATTAGGGAAATGACAATAGTTGAAAACATCACAGCCAAAGTTAGGACCCTCAAATGGCAATGGGCTGGACATATTGTTAAAAACACTGACCACCGTTGGACAACTAAAATACTATATTGGATATCAAGGAGTCCAAAAAAACCCAGAAGAAGATCATGTCGCGGATGGGTAGATGAAATTCAAAATCATGCTGGTATGACTTGAAAGAGACTGGCTCAACGAGACAAAGAGTTGTGAAAGACACTTCGGGAGCCCTTCATTCAGCAATGAACTGATATTAGTTGATTATGAATCTATCTCTCTATTAAAAATAAGAAGAAAATGCAGTAATGTAGTCAATCCAGATGGAGCACATAAAATTATATAACATCATCATCAACCATTATCATTTCACTGATAGATGAAAGCATCTCCAAGTTTCTTTTACAACTTTGTCTTGAGCCAGTCTCCTCAATGTCACTCCGACTCGCATACAAATTCTATACACCCATCTTCCACATGGTCTTTATCTTGATCTTTTCCTATCTATTGGAATCCAACAGTTGTCCAACGGTAGTCAGTTCTTTTAGTGCAGTGTCCAGCCCATTTCAGGGAATTTACCTTGATCATGATGTCATCATCTCTTGTCATTTTCTTAATCCACGAGTTCCTCTTCGTGTTTTTCCTAGTTATACCAAGCATGCACCTTTCCACGCTTCTTTCAGTAGTTTGCAACCTCTTGGTATCTGTTTTACCAAGGTCCATGTCTCAGATCTGTAAGTAAGAGAGAACTGGAAAGATACATTGATTAAATACACATTTTTCTTTTGAAACATGGTGGTATAAATTGCTCTTGAAGACCGTCCTGTTTCTTCCAAATACTCTCCAACCAAGTTTTATACCCCTAATAATTTCTTCATTGACGTGGCCCTTGCTTGATACTCTTGTCCAATGTAAATTTAGGCATTGGTTACCTCTAGATTTGCTCCATCAATCGGTAAATCTCCACTTCTTGTAAAAGCGTAGTAAATCAGTTTTGTTTTCTGTACGTTCGTATTTAATCTCACTTCTCTACTCTTATCAGCAAGCTCCTGGACCATTCTCCGCAATTCTACGAAGGTACTTGCAAAAATGAACATTTCGTCAGCAAAACGAACATTTGTTAAATAATCTTCGTTGATCTTTATCCCCTTGTCTTTCCTGCTCAACGATTGAAAGACATTCTGCAAAGTGGAATTGAAGAGCTTGGGCGATATCGCCCATCTTGCCTCACTCCCTTTCCAAATTTAATAAATGCTGTGTCGTTGAACCTTTGCACTTGCGTTTTCATAGATGTTATTGGTAATAGATATTGATGTACGCAACTTCAATACTGCAGAATTTCAAAGAGATTAAAACTCAACCACTTTAACTACCGTTAAGTCCTTTTCGCTTCGTCTTCTTCGTTGCATTTCTTCCTCTTGTAAAACTTTGCTCCGGATAGTCGTTTCGTAGCCATTTAACAAAACTGGAGCTCAGTAGCGGGATATTTATTTTTATAACACTCACGCTGCTGTAGATTCAACGTTAATGGTTAACAACTATTCTATCATTTTAACAAAATAATAATAACTTATTTTAGTACCATAACAAACCATACTAAGGTTATGCCGATAACTAATGACAACAAAACAGCGAAAGATAACAATGCTGCAGTTCCTGGGATATATATATATATATACTGTGTGACATGCAGAGCAGCTGAATCTAATGTCAAAGAAATGGGACTTACAAGCAATTGAAAAACTTATTACAGTCGGGGTGTTGCCGTTGCGACTTTCCCGCTTTCCTGATTGTCATTTTCAATGTAGTTGTGGGGTAGAATACAGTAAAATAGGGTGTTGTAGAGCGAGGTTTTGAGCTAGGTCTTCAAATATGAACAACACTTTATCCTTGTTAACTGCGTAGGAAGATGATAGGAAATGGGGAGGGGAGCACTCAGTAGAAGGGTTCCGTGCATTTCTCTTATCCTTACATAATGAATGTTCTGGGTAATAAAGCCGTTTAGGGTTGGAAAATAAAGAAGGGGAAGAGGAAAGTAAGATTCCTAACTGCTTTTGAGTTCAAACTTTCGGTACCACATCAAACTGATCGAATGCAGCTGGAAGTCGAGGCTCCCAGTAGCAGTAATGATCGAATGCCCCCCAGAGAAACTTCATTAATATGAACGACATCTTTATCTTGCAACGTACGTAAAACCAGGCTTTCGTTTCTGAACGTGAGCAACTAACACACCTTAAACATTTTGAGGAAGAAATACGAATTTTAAGTTGCCAAGGCTACCGAAACTGGCAAAGCATATTATAAGCAAATTCTGTAAATGAACAAATAAGTATGGCGCAAAGAAACTGCCAGAAACTGGTGTACAAGTTTCGATTTTAATCCGATTGTACGCAGTGATTTTTGCACCCTCTCTTGCCCCGCCCTTGTTATGTATCTGCTAGAGAGCCACTTCTATGAAGTATGAATACAACTAGAGCTTACAAAACCTGAATACCAAACTTTATCCAAAGCTTTCGAAGTATCAGTTTCATAACTTGAGCTTCAGCAGACCTCTCCCTTGTCATATTCCTAACATGGTTAAGAAAGCCTAGAACATTGCTTATCAAAGGAAAGCTATAGTGGCTGTCATTAATATTCTTCAAAGATTTAAGATAAGGCCGGAGTTAATTCTTTCTTTCATCCCATAATGTCGGGGGAAAAATAAGAAAGCTGATGTCAGAGTGCCGGGCTAGTGGCGCGGTATTCTAAGCTCTGTCCTCTGACCATTCGCTCGAGATGGGCCAGCTCGAGTCCCGCATGGGGTGGCCCCACGGCACTGGCTTTCCCCCTCCCTGGAACCAGTGGCACCAATTAAGGGAAGGGCGTTGTTTGTAGTCCATATAGCGTCGTTAAACCTCCCAACAAACAAAAGAAGATGTTAGAGTTGTAAGGGGAGTGTTTAAAGGTCAGGAGGAGTCTTGTCTTTTAAAATGTGGAATATGGGATATCATTTCCTTAAGCTTATTCTTATGTTTTTAAGTAAAAGAACACAGTGTTGGAATGACGAGAAAATCATAGACTCATTCTAACAACCATTATTAATCCTCTTTCCCTTGTAATCTATATTAATCTTTTGAGTCGGCTACGCGTCTAGCACGTGCAAATGTTTTCTCCAACTCAGTGTCATGGACGCTTCGTCGATGATACTGAGATGGAGAAACGTTTGCACGCACTAGACGTATCGCTGACACTAGGCAAATGAAAGCTTTGCACACGCTAGACGCGTCGCTGACATTCAAAGCGTTAAATGAGTTTTATATCAGATGGGAACACCTTCAGATGTTCAAAATTTCATAACATTCTAATTTAATAAGTCATTGTTACGTAATTTTGGTGTTTGTCATATAATCCCGTGTATGTTAAAGTAAGGTCAGGTGATGCGTAACATCACAGCCTCTCCTTGACAAATGTCAACCCCGCCTTCTCGTGGTACATCCTGTTCCCACTAAAGGGGCTCTGACGACCGCCAATAGCGGTATAACTATACCATCGAGGAAATGCTCTCCCACACTCACCAACCCGATTGGCCAGCGTGGTGAGTTATGGCCAAACCCCTCCAAAATGACTCCACAACTTAAATCTTGGCCCTCAGTCTCCGGCAGCTGGAATGTACCTGGCCAAGGCAGCGGCCAGTGCGACATGAAGGCAGAGGGTGCTAAGAATCCCCGGAGCACCGGACTAGGCTGCCATCTGATGCTGACCTTGGCTACGTACAACGGACGCTCCCTATCTTCTGATTCAAGGCTTCTTGAATTGGAAGAGGAACTACAAATGATCAAGTGGGACATCGTCGGGCTAAGTGAGGTAAGGAGAAAAGGAGAAGATCTCATCGAACTGAAAAGTGGACATCTCTTCTACTATCGTGGGACAGATACTGGCAGAACTAGTGGTGTTGGATTTATAATAAACAAGAAACTGAAGGATAAAGTTGTAGAAGTTGAAAGTTCCTCTGACAGAGCTGCACGACTCGTTATCCAACTCTCGAGAAGATACCAGGCTCAGATTATTCAAACTTATGCACCCACCACAAGTCATGCTGAAGAAGAAATTGAAGAATTTTATGAGGAAATTCGTGATCTAAATAATAAAGGTAAGCAGCACTTGAAGATAATTATGGGAGATTTCAATGCAAAAATAGGGCAACGGCAACAGAATGAAACTTCAGTAGGTAAATTCGGTCACGGCAACAGAAACCAGCGTGGAAATACTCTCGTAGAGTTTGCAGAGGCAGAAGGGTTTTTCATCTTGAACTCCTTTTTCAAGAAAAAGCCACACAGGAAATGGACATGGAGACATCCAAATGGGACGACAAGTGAAATTGATTTTATTATGTGTAACAAAAAATTCGTCATAGAAGACTGCAGTGTGCTAAACAAGTTCAACACAGGCAGTGACCATAGATTGGTGAGATGTAATATGCACCTCAACACTAAACTCGAACGTAGCAAGCTCATAAGACAAACAAAATGTATTGACATAACCAACCTTAAAAAACACCATAATGCCTTCAAATTGGAACTCAAGAACAGATTCTCTGCTTTAGAAGGCCTAACATCGGAAGAAGGGGATATTTCTGAAGTTAACAGAAAAGTAACCAAAGCTCTTATCGAAACAGCAACAAAATTAGCTGGGTCTAAGAACAAATTGCATGTGAACAAATTATCAGGAAAAACCAAAATGTTGATGCAAAAAAGAAGAGTGATGAGGACAACTAAAGAAGATGTGACTTCCAAAGTGGAATATATAGAGCTATGCAAGACAGTACGAAAAAGTATCACTGAAGACGTAAGGAAATTCAACTGTGAACTAGTAAGGAAAGCAATTGAAAACAACCAAAGCCTAAGATAGCAAAGGGACATCTCAGTAAGGGGAAAAAAACAGATTATGGCACTGAGAAAAGAAGATGGTTCTGTAACAAGAAATAGAGGCGAAATTTTGACAAGAGTGAAAGATTTCTACTCCAAATTATATGAAAGGGATGATACATGTACTCCAGACATCATGAAAGGTACCAGTACCAGAGTTCTTCCAGTCCTTCCAGCAGAAGTTGCACATGCAATCAAGAACATGAAGCAGGGGAAAGCTCCTGGAGAAGATGGAATTACTATAGACATCATACAAGAAGCAAGTGGAGAAATCGAAACAGTACTCGCCCAAATTTTCACTCGATGCCTTAATGAAGGGAAAATTCCTGAGGATTGGAACAACGCTACAATGATCTTGCTACATAAAAAAGGTGACATTGAGGATCTCAGGAACTACAGACCTATCAGCCTCCTATCAGTGGTTTATAAAATCTTCACTAAAGTTCTTTCACACCGCTTGAAGGTGACACTGGACATGGCTCAACCGAGAGAACAAGCTGGATTCAGGAGTGGCTACAGCACAATAGATCATATCCACGTACTGAGAGAACTAATTGAAAGAGCGAGGGAATATGAGCTGCCATTGTGCATGGTTTTTATCGATTATGAAAAAGCCTTTGATTCGGTGAAACCATCAGCAGTTGCAATGGCTCTGAAATCCTGCGGTATTGAAGATTCATACATTAATATTATTAATAACATCTATGAAAATGCAAGTGCAAAGATTCGGCTGTTTGAAAATACAACACACATAAAAATTGGAAAAGGAGTGAGACAAGGTGACACCATATCTCCGAAGCTCTTTAATGCCACATTGGAAAATGTCTTTCAATCACTGAACTGGGAAAACAAAGGGATAAAGATTAATGGAGATTATCTAACCCACCTTCGTTTTGCTGATGGCATAGTCATTTTTGCAACTACCCCATCAGAGCTACAGAGTATGATCCAGGAACTTGCTGACAAGAGTAAAGAAGTGGGATTAAAAATGAACTTTCAGAAGACAAAAGTGATGTACAATGCTTTTACAAGAAATGAAGATTTATCGATTGATGGAGAAAAGCTGGAGATAACAGACACGTACGTTTATCTTGGACAGCAGATATCAAGTGAGGGTCACATTGGTGAAGAAATTAATCGGCGTACAAAACTTGCCTGGAGAGCTTTTGGAAGAAACAGCATAATTTTCAAGAGCAATATGCCATTATGTCTTAAAAGAAAAGTGTTTGATCAATGCATCCTTCCAGTGCTTACGTATGGTGCAGAGACGTGGACCTTAGCTAAAAGAGACATACAAAGGCTGCAGACAACTCAAAGCAGCATGGAGAGGTGCATGCTTGGTGTAACCAGGAGAGATAAGAAGAGGAACACGTGGATCCGAAAAATGACAAGAGTGGAAGACATCATGATCAGAGTTAAATCCCTGAAATGGCAATGGGCTGGACATACTGCCAGAAGAACAGACCATCGATGGACAGCCGAAATTTTAGATTGGATTCCAAGGGACAGGAAAAGACCCAGAAGAAGACCACATGGAAGATGGGTGGATGAAATTCGAAAGTATGCGGGAGTGACATGGAGGAGACTGGCACAAGACAGACCGTTGTGGAGGAAACTTGGGGAGACCTTCGTCCAGCAGTGGATTGATAATGGTTGACAATGATGATGATGATGTTAAAGTATTCTTCAACACAGCACTGGCTTCTGAATGTAGCTTACCATGGGTATAATATGAGAGTGTTGTCTTTTAATCATTGAAACACTGAACATAAAAAAATGTTAACAGGAAAAAACTTGTTTTGTTGAAATTCGATAATTTTAAGCATTGTGTTTTTGAGGTTCTGAAACTCCAGTGGTTTTTCAGCAAAATAATTTGCAGATATTTTAAGTGTTGTATGACATACACATTTCTGCAAACGCAGAAGAGAATTCATAAGCTTTCCCACGCTCAGTGAAGTAAAAACCTACTTCTGTTTCCTCTGCTTTTTCTGTTCTCCAATTCTGATTTTTTTGCTTGCTTGACAAAAACACAAGTTCTATGTCTTGAAGATCTGGCTTTGAAGGATTTTCTTTCACTTTGTTTGGCACGTGAAGAAACTTTTGCTTGTAAAAGAAAAAAAAAATTCTTGCAAGCATCCAATTTTCGAAAAACATAGAACCCTGTATTACAAGGGACAGATCAGTGTTCTTTGATGAAGAAGAATGTAGTTTACCTCACTTCCTATTAAATATATCTCAGCTGGTCAAATTATTCTTTTGCGCGAGACATATTTTAGCCATTCTATACAATTGGTCTGGCGCTCTTTTGAAACCTGGCATTTGTCCAAAGTGCATTCGAAGATGTTGAATCGCCCTAGACGTAGTGAACTATTTGCATCTATGTGTCTCTGGTACAAGGTTTTATTCGATGGTGAGAAACTTTTTGGGTAGCCTTTTAAATGCTAGAAAAAGTACGAGTAGTTTCTTTACTTAATTGAATCTCATAAAAACTGAAACTTACATTATCTACTTAATGAATAGAAGAATGTAAAGGGCAAAATTGATACCAATGTTTAACCACAAAATCTCGGTATACCTGGGAAACAGCAGCATGGAAACAACTCTCTGATCTTTACTCCTTGGATCGGTCTTTCGGCGTACTCTTCACAAAACACGACTTCGACAAAAATTAGATATGTACTTCTAAAAACTCTTACCATCTGTCGTGCTTTGTTTCTTAGCACTATAGACGTATCACCAGGTAAGAAGAGCTTACACAAAATTCTCGTCTAGTGGAACAAAAACTGGGAAGAGACAGGCAAATATTCCTAAAAAGATGCCTCAAAATTGTAGAATTAAGGAACATTACGTAAGATAGTTTACTAATAAAATAGACGAACTTTAAAATTATGTTTCACTTACGTTTTGCTGATACCATTAGCAAAGCTCGCAGGAGCTTTCATATCTTGTCCTAACACCAACAAACTCCTGTTGAGTTTCAAGAAACACAGTCAATAAACACCATTTCACTTTCAACAAAACACGCGGGGCAGTAACAGCTTTTACAACACACTTAATCTTGTCATATATAAATCGAAACATTGGAATTCCTTACCTGTTTAGGATGCGAGTGGCCTAGCGTGTAGCGCGTATGACTTGCAGCCGGATGGTACCGTGGGCTGATGTTACATTAAGCCGTTTACTCCGATGTAAACACTCCTTGTTACAAAGAAGTTAATTCTCTCCCTTTCACCCTCACCGGGGTTATTTAGTTCACTGTATACCATAAGTATTGCCAAACTTATCTGGTGACGTCTTCCCAGAAAATAAGCTACAGCTGTCGTATTGAAATCAATGGCAAATGAGCTACTTTTCAGTAGTTCCACAGTAACGTCACATATAGCCCCCCTCTCCGCTTGAAAAAGGGCTGTAACGGAATCTTAGGTTTCCGGGTCATCCGGCAAACCATGCTTTGCATGAGAGCTCATTGTAGAAGAAGGAATTCTGACTAATTCCAGACGATATGTGGAACATTTTTTGAAAAACCTAACGGCCAGTAGATCAATTTTACGTTCGGGCGACAATATCGCGTAAATGTCTTTTGCCGGTGCGGTGAGGCTTAAAACCGCATCCCTCTGCTCCGGAGCCGAATGCTTTCCCAATTAAGCTATACCTACGAAGTTTGTCGCTGCAACTTTGGCGTCTTGACGTGTGCGTCATCTCTGAGGTAGGTACGTCACAACTTGGGTAAATGGTGACATTTTCTAGTAGTTGCTCAAAATGAAATATTTATTACGACATCGGGAACTAAAACAATATCTTTCATGTTATGGACTAATGGTCACATGACGAAATGTTTGCTTAACAGCGTTTACTGCGAATAATGGGGGTTGTTTCGTTCTCACGAGCAAATGTGTAGAGGCTGAGCACACGAGTCTCTTTCCGGCTTGTATCGATTTCTCAGGACTGGAAACAAGTTCTTTTTGTATGTTTCTCTGTATTTCGCACGACTATCCAGATGCACGATGATTTCAGATCCATAATACTCACACATTCCTTTTGTTTTTCAGTTCTGTTCGTTGGAATGCTTCCCAATATTTGCTGTACATGCGTAGTTTAAATATATACTCTATGCCTTCGCAAAAAATAAAGGAACTACTAATAAGAAATTAATTTCTGATGCCAAGAAAATAAATTTTCGAGGCTCATGAAAACAAATTTTAGGCACCTAACACCCGCAGGCTGTTTGGAAGTTGACTTCAAGGAAATAATTTAGATGGATCTTCATCAATCTAGAAACAGTATTTTATTTCATGCGACTTTGTCCATTGCAATTGTTTTTGCAGTCAACAAAAGCCATTGCATCTTAAATTTTTATAGATTTGACCTAAAATTACACAGGTAATTATTTTAACATTTTGTGATATTGTTAATGTTCAAGCAGTACTTTATTGCACATCTGTAATACAGCAATTGAGACCTTCTGTTATATACTCCGTAGGAAATTTTGCATACATTTTGTTAGATAAGTGGTGATTTGATAAGTGTAAGTTAGAATCTGTTCCCTTAAGATCAAGCGAAATTTTGAAAAATACTTGTTTTTGCTTCTGTAAAATTTCTCGTTGATTTATTTTTTTTAATATACTTTCTGCAATTCTCAGTCTGAAAACAATTTTATGTAAATCTGACCTCAAAATTGTGGTAGTTTTCATTCTAGTAGTAATGTACAGCATAATGCAATTAAGAATATTTAATTGAAGTACTTCTTCATGTTTCCTTTATTGGCAGATACCGTAAAGTAAAGGAAATAAGGTCTCACTTTTTTGATAGCCCTGTCAATGTCGTTGTATTGCTGCTTGAATGTATCTTAGTTCCTGAACTTGGGATCCCCTTACGGTGTAACGTGATTCCTGCCGCTATGTTCGTAGATCTCTCAGTGAAGTTATTAGTTTTTTATTTACCTTTTGAGGAGGTTTCAGGCATCAGTGGATCATTTAAAAGGTAAGAGCAGGCGTCCATCTTTACTTTAATGCCACTGGTTCTTGGAGGGGGGTGATACTGTAAGAACGAACACAAGATCCATGTCTTACCCGGGATACACAGCCAAACCCAACAGCATGAAGAGCCAGAAATACACACTCTGAACGATCATTCGCATTTTGTTACAAAAAAATGCATCTTTTTAGGTCGAATCAAAGTTGACTTTGTTTATTGTAAGATACTCGTGTGATTGCTTAACTGAACTGTGATGACATAGGGCAAGTGATTTGTCTGCTTAACAGAATAGTAAAGAATTCAAGATCAAATACTAACTCTTTCAAGGTGAAACCAGATTTATCACACTGTTAAAGTGCTGGTTTAATTGGTGCATTTATTTTTAACTCAAAGGGCGTGTCTACAAAGTGAGCGCACTTTCACCTGCTTGAGCTCTGGAGTTAGGATTGCGAAGCAAAGCTTTTATTTCAGTAGTTACGGCAATGAAGTTCAGTTTAGAGACGAATAACTATGTACGTAATTAATGGGTTTTACTACCGTCAAGATTCTTTCTTGAATGACATAGTGATTCATTGTTAGTTTGAAAGAGTTCCGAGGGCACAATACATTTTGTCTTTCCAGCGTAATTAAAAATAGCTGTTTGTTTAACAGGATTGGGAGGCGAAGACGTGCTTGCATGCATTTCATTAATTTATCCAAGTAACTATTTTCATTTGTAAACAAATAAAGAGGTATTACAGCGTCTTGGGATTTTCTGCAATGTATTTCTGCAATGTATTATTTCCACAATTACTTCCACAGTATTATTCACACCATACAAGTAACTGCATCAAAACCGAGTTTTCCCTTTTTTCTTGTGATGAGAAACGATTTCCAGTTTTAGTGCACATTTCCATGATTCAATTTCATTTAGAGAAGCACTTTCGTCTTAAATTCATTTGTCTGTTTTTCTTTTATTTGCAAGAACCTGCTGTTGAAAAATTTCGTTACACAGTTTAAATTGTACCCAGATTATTATTACGATCTTTCTCTCTCTCAGTAGATTTTAATGCAATACACCCATATTATACACATATGAAAACAATAAATGAAAAACAATTTCTGGTTTATGTGATTAATATGAAAAGTTTTTGGCCATAATGAATAATTTCTTTAGAAATCAATAGATTATTTGCATTTTGTTATTAATTACAAACAGTGAACACAAATTTTTTATTTTAATCGTTGTTTGAGAGTAAAAGCATGTGTCAAACAAACCTGGAATTTACACTCGCAATCAACTTCTCGTTTGAGAATACAGATCTTAAATTTAAGAAAAGCGGTTCTGGAGTAACCTTATAAATTGTTATATTATTTGCTTGGAAGAAGTGTTTCTTGTGAATGATCACCTTTAACACACGAACTACCTGAATCTGAGCTATTTAACGCTCGTTTCAGATGTTTCGTACGATGGGTTGAATTATTATTGTTACAGCTATCATTTAAATAAAATTATTATTATTATTATTATTATTATTACATATTATAATTCGACTGCTATAATGAACTGATAACAGTGATTTATAAATAGATAGATGACAATCGACATTTATGACAAAAATAAAACTGTGATGTAACTACTTTTCCGTTTATTATAATAGCATTACTATTTTTAAATGATTGTTTCCTCACGGGTAGTAAGTGATTAATTCATTACGATTAAAATAAACATGAGTCATTTCATTAGCATAATAAAAATTATTCATAGGCAGAAGAATGAATCTTCTTAGACTATATCAGCAGTGAGAGGAAATGTGTCAGACAATAATTGCTGGGAACCGCTTTCACAATTTCTCACCATGAAGTGGAAGCAGATTTAACTTTTTTACGAGAAGTTTGTTTAAATTTTAAGCATTATGTGCAGATTTCATACCAGAATAGAGGTAAAAATTCCGCTGTTAATGAAATAGGCCCCAAGAAGTCCTTATTGTGTTTAGCTGCCTGGTATAAAACAGATGATAACAACAAAAAATCAACTCCAAATAAATTTGTATTAAACATACACAGCAGCAAATAGCTTTTTACTAATAATAAGCAGTCATTCCTATTTTTGTACATGCAAATATCAAAGTTCCTTACTTTCAATATTTGCATATAGAGCTGTTCCGATCTCAGAATTTCTTATCATTTTTTTAGCATTCTGGATACCACCGATGAACTACAGTATTTCATTAACATTCTTCTAAGATTTCGCATAATTAAATTTCTGATGTGAAGGAGAGAACTGATAACTGTCGTGCAATCATATGAAGTAAACAGATGCAGAAGTCGCCACTGTTAGCGCTCGCCTGAAGCCTAATATTAATTTTAGTTCCGATGCATCAATACTCACTAGATACCGGCATTGAAAAATTCGTGTTTCGCAAAAAGTTATCTTATGCGGAGAGCACGCATTTCAGGGTGAGGGGATTGAAATTTAGAATATTAATAATGTTCTGTAATCACGTGGAACCCCTTAGAAAACTGCAGTACAACACAGATATTTTATTCGCAGGCAGACAAAACAAATGCTCAATATTATTATTTCAGCTACACTGCTTTAACTTCAAATTAACGAAATAATTCCACCGAAAGAAATATTCCTCGAAGATGTTAGTCATTCTAACCCCCAAACAGATCCAAAACTGCAATCCGTTTATAGGAATATAGATACCAGAATAAATGCATTTATGTCACTTAGGTGGGAAATTCTGCGCAACGAAATATAATTGTATAGAAAGCGGAGTGGTCAGAGGACCTGATTTCTGGCTAGTCGACCTAGCTGGTCCCGGGTTCAAGTCTCGGATGAAGCATAAGCGGTGCGTTTCACGGACGCTAGCTCACTCCCTTTCCTGGAACCGCGGACCCCAAATTAAAGACGGGCAACTGCTACAGATCTAAGAGTTGCTGATGGTGGTCACTAAATTCTGAAACAAGCAGTGGGGAAATGCATGGAAAATATTGGGTATATTTTCATGTATCCGATAAATACATGTACGATAGTAAAATTTGTGTGCCAATTCTAAAGAAGCAGAGATATTGTGCCTACCGGCAGGTATAGGAACGAACCGTCAGACGCAGAAATGAAGCTATAGTGTGAACACTGATCAGGGTTGTGATTGGGTACGGAGCCTCTGAAATAAAGAATCGGTGCACTTCTACCTGCCAGTAGCTATTCACTTATATCGTGTACAAAAAGCGAATGAAGAATAGGAATTTCAGATATCACCCTATATAATTTTTATTATAGCATATACATGTATTTAAATGCTTGTTTCTTAGGTATACCTATCTAGTAGCATGTTGCTCTGCTCTTGGACTGCAGAACAGTCTGAACCAGACGCTTAAAACGTCGACAATATACCAGACGCTTAAAACGTCGTGCGGGAATGTTGCACCTCGCGGAAATGAACGAGTCGCGTAGTTGCCACAAATTAGACGGAGGCATAGTCTCGCGGTTAAAAGCTCGTTCCACCTCATCCCAGAGATGCTCGATGGGGTGACTTTGCAGGCTATTCAAACAAGATAAACTAGTAGGCATGCTTCTAGAACCATCTGGTGGCGATACGGACTTTGTCAGCTGGAGCGTCATTCTGCTGAACGTGTTCATCTGCTTGAGGATAACCATGAAGGGGTCAGTTTGGTGGGCAACGATGTTTAGATGCCCTCCGATGGGTAACAAGGAGCATAATGCGGTCCAGGAAAATATTCCTCAGACCAGCACACCGCTGCAATCTATATGGGCTACATGACCTCATGATACTTGCTCCGGGTCCTGCCATTTGCCTGTTGCAGAAGAAACCTTGAATTGTACGCCCAGCCGAGCATTTTAAGCATTTTTCAGTCCTCAACGGTCTGGTGCTCCTGCGCCCACTGGAAGTGTGCTTTCATGTTTTAAGCTGACATCGGCACTCAGCAAGGGCGTCTTTTTTTAATTTTATTTTTATTGGAGGTTTATCGACCACAGTGAGTAACTCAATGGGCTAAAAACAGTCACCCGTCCCTAATTTAGGGCACCTGGTTTCAGGGAAGGGAGAGAACCAGTGCTTTAAGACAAACACAACATGCATGCCTACACCAGGATTCGAACCCGGACCCATCTCGGACGAATGGTCATAAGCCAGAGCTTAGACCACTGCTCCACAGGGGCGGCAGCCAGGGTCTCCTGTTGTTGTAGCCCGTTTGCGACATGATACGACACGCGGCACACTCGGCGATGTTCCTCGGAACACCCATGTTGAATTTTGCAGTGACTTGTCCGGGTTGCGGCCTGTCATTTTGCTTGCACGATTTTTGACAGTTTGCGTTGACTCCTCTGTTTCACCAGCTATTTTCGTCCACAGGATGGCCCATTACTGGAAAATTTTTTGCGTGTCGCGCCATTCAGGAACACCCTTGCTATGGGTTTCGTGAAAAGCCACGGAAAATGACCGTTTGGGAGATGCTCGAACTGACACGCCTTGCACCAACTATCATGTCACGTTCAAAGTTATTAGATCACTCGTTTTTACCATTCCGATCCTCAATCAAACGCTTACTGATTCTGACGAGGTGGTGTGCCTGATTTATTCCGTAGACCGCCCTCACGTGACGTTTTTCTAGTTAGAGAGAGCTATTTGTGTGACGAGGGCAAATTTACCTAGTCAGTTGGCATCTCAGTATATATAAGTGTACATGTACATTTATTATATAATGGGAGGGAGGGAGGGGGGAGAGAGAGAGAGAGAAGCCACTGAAAACTTGTTTTATTTTTTTCCGGTAAGTGACATTCAGCAAGGAAATTTTGTCATGCCGAAATCTGAATGTTGTCATTGCCCAAATCTGAATGTTATTTACTTTTCAGATGCTTTTGTAGACAGGCTGGCCTCAAAAATATTCTTGATCCCTTAAAAGTGTTTCAAAAGCTTTGTAGAAAGTTTAAACTCTAAAATTATGCTTGGCCTCAAATAATATTTTTTAATCTATAGAAGGCTTTTGTTCCAGCTCTGAAGCCAATGGAACATTTAATAAATAATTTATTTCCAAGAATGTAGTTTAAATTATTTGAAAAGAGTACCCTAGCATTTTTAACGCTATTTAATTCAACACATTGCATTTGCCTACTTATTTAATTTAACATATTATATATTGCTTGCTATTTAATTTAACACGTTAATTAAAGTTTTGTATATCACCTGAATAATTTGACGGCACTGCGATCTGTTTGCTTGTCAGGTGTTAAAAACCTGTCTAAATTATGGCAATGATTAAAGAATGTTTTGACCATTCTTTTCATCTCGGTTAAAGTTTTATGATAGACAACCAACGATTCCCTAGTTCGGAAGATGACAACGTCATGACCATGAAGAAGGTAAAAAGACTTTATACACCTGGGTCAGAATAACAACTACGAAAAGATCGACACGTCAAAACACTGACAGACACAACACCGACAACGAGAATGCTGGGAATTATAAAGCCGACATCACAAGATAAAATACCGATGGGACAAAACAGCGGCAGGATTAAAAGTAGACAAGAGAAACACCGAGAGGAGATAATACCGACTGGACAAAGCACCCTTGTAATTTACTTTTCTTATTTTACTGCAAAGGTTTTGAAGTAATATGTTGCATTTAACCCACCAGCGTGTTGCATTGAGCTAAACAGCGTGTTCGGGTTTCAAATTCAGTTGGAAATTTTCAGGGTTTCCACAAATGTGACGTGAATGGATCCCTAAAATCGACCCTGAGCCACTTATGGCGTTTTCTTCTGTTTTTTGTTTCGGCCTTTATGGACCACCGTGAGCAACTGTAAGGGATAGCCATTAATAATCGTCCGTCCCTAATTTGGGGCCACTAGTTTCGGGGAAGGGAGAGAGACAAAGCCGTAAGATAGGTGTCCCACCCATGCCTCATACTGGACCCCACCCTGGACCCAGCTTGAACGATTAGTCAGAAACCTACGCTTCTATCCCACGGTCACCGGGGAGCGACCTTCGGGCTGTTGCCCATTGGACTATAGTAAATAGTCGGATTTTAAATTATATTTTCACCTTATCGACATTTTAACGAATTAAAGTATATTTGAACTCGTAGGTGTAGTTGGATCAATGTGAATGGCTACGATACTGCGATGAGGAAAGCAAGAAAACCCGCTCATTATTATCCCCAAAGAAATTCATCATCATGACTAGACACAGTTCATGATGATGATGACGGCCATCGTTCGCGGAGGACACGGCACTTACAAAAGAAGGCAACACTCGATACTACAAGTTGGGGATCGTACTGTATGTTATCAACGTACTTCATACATAATTAAAGTGGATATCTGTGAGTGCCATTCAATAAAAAGTCAGCTTGTATTATTTATCATAGATAAGGACTTTAAATGCACGACCCTTTTTCCCATGTAACATTCTATATTGGCTTCTATTGGTGTTCTAGAGATTAATAGGCTTAAATAGTCGACAAAAAGCGACCAATTTAGAAATGCAAGAACTTCAATTTTAGTATTACGGCCTCACGAAGACCGAAGCTCTTTATTTCAGCTACAAATCTTGATATAGAGTTGAATCTTTGTTGTTAGGTAAATGTAGATGACAAAAAAAGAATGAACCGAATAATCTGTAAAAGCATATTAATGCCGTAGGGGGATTATCCCTTAGATACTCAGCCGTATGCATCAGCTTCTGGTGTGTGCCAGAGCACACAAACTTAGCTCTTAAGCTAATGGGGGCCCAGAGCGCAGAAATTACTTGGCTCTTAAACTAATAACATTTCCATTGAAAACATGCACTGAATAAATGTAAAATTCGACGAAATCCATTGAAAGAACCTAAATTTAGCATCCGTTATTTATTAAATTTTCATGTATAAGAGTAAAAACATATTCTTCATCTCGAAGGTGATGTTGGAATTCTTAAATATTAACAGAGACACTTATTTGCAGAATGAAGTCATTCAGCATCAAATCATGCATGCCTTTTGTTCGAGTTACAGTCAAATTCAGAAATCATAGCCTTCCAAATTAGACAAAAAACAATTTTAACGGGATTTAATTTACAAACTTCTGGCCCATTATGCATCACTTAAGTTAAATTTGAGAGTTTTGATAGTTTTTATAAGACTACAAATTTCTTTAGTGTATCTGTTATCATGAAAGTGTTTTTTAAACGTAATATAGTTTCAGTGGGTTTTCCACATTTAAGAAGTACATTTCATATTGGTCGTAACTGTAGAATTGTTGATTAAGTAAAGAAGTCCTGTCATATCCTTGAATAAGCCATTTTTACAGATCACGTTAAATATACGATCACTCGCATTTCCTTTTTTTGTGAACTGCTTTATACCTGTTTATATTTTAACAAAATCCATCCAACAACTGGAAATAAATGAAGTAAAATAACACGTAGCATAATACAGAAGAATAAAATGATGGATCTTCTGACGAAGAGAAAAATTATTAAAAAAGAAAAAAAATATTTAAAAGGGTTTTGTAGGAGAGACGTTTAGATTTTTCATAGGCCTAATTCTAGCTTTACCTCTGCATAGTTTATTAATTTGATGAAAAGCTGTATTTGAAAATTAATAACAAAGATGGTAGAATAAAACTAAGAGTGAGCTACCAGAAACTGGAGAATGAAACAGTGACGTCATCCCAAACAGGGCTTTAACTTAATATTCGCTTCCAGCAATGGCGTATCAGAAACATTTTCTATGGGAAGAAAAGAAATACGCCTTACGTCCAGCCCCGGCCTTAGTGCCTCAGCGGCCCCAGGCAAAGATTGACTTGGCGACCCCTAATAGTATTTTTCACTGAAAATCCTCCATGGTTCTTAATCGTTAAAATATCAATTTTGAATCAGATTTCAGTGATATATTTTTTCCTCAATGATAGGAAACTAAAATTAAAGCAAGAATGCTTATAAATTATTGATTAATGAACTGTTCATCCTTTTAGTAATTTTAGAAGGCATACAGATTAATTATTGAATGAGGATGATACAAGTTCAAGCTTATGAGAAATACAATAAATCAAGAAAATAATAGCCGTGATTTTTTTTTTGGGTGTCGTACTCTCAGAACGAATCGCCGTAAGAAATAATATCGGCATTTGGTAAATTTAAAATTGTTCAAAATAAAATATAGGTTTTACAATCTCTTATCGCGTTCATAAGATGATGTGCGCAAAAATGAGTTTTAGTTTTTCTACAAGAGTGATGAGTATATTAGTCAGCTAAAAGAAATTTCTAATTTGAAAGCCAGGTTTAATACAGACTTGGAAAATAAAACTATGATAAATATAACTAACTCTATTTTAAAAAAAAACATTTTTAGAAAAATAGTTTCTTTCGTCATTATTATAGTTTCTTTCGTCATTATTATAGTTTCTTTCGTCATTATTATAGTTTCTTTCGTCGTTACTTTTCGTTTTCAAGAATTAAATATATGCCAAAAACGTATTTACGGTCAACAGTGATTATTATATCCATTTTAAATAATTCAATAAATAAATACCTTAGGGAGCTTCTGCATTTGCGAGTTTTAGTATTAACTAGGACAAGCCACCAACGGTAACCGATAACTCTGGTACAGATGGCAAATCTTGAGTGAAGCTATTGCAAAATCTAAGCTCATTAAAGCGTCTATTATAACAAATTCTAAAAAACGAACGCATAAAATTTGCGACTAAAGAATAAAAGTACAAAACTTTCTAAAAAAAAGAAATACCTAAAATTTATCATGAACTACTTTCCTTCACGCCTTCCCGTTGGTTGTGATCGGGTTGCATGTAAACAAAGCGGAAAGACACACTCAGATCGGGAACTACGTTTTTTATTTTGTATCGCGAGAGACAGACACACACATACATACACACACACACACACGCACACCCAAACTTTCTTTTATTATTATTATTATTATTATTATTATAGATTAGGCAAGTGTTGAGCTAACAGATGGAGTTTTTCCATTTCTTCGTTTTTCAATTCAAACGATTTTTTTTTAAATTAATGTTAGTGAGCCGACTTTCGTGAAACGATTCAAGTAAAGGGCCATCTAGTTTTAATTGAAATTCTTCAGTGTCACGGAATTTCGGGAATCGGTAGGCGTCAAAACCTGACCACGGACGATATCCAGTCGCATGCCAAAAATCACGGTGATCGAATGCGTCATGTCGTAGCTATGCCCGAACAACTAATTGTCCCGGGTCTCGTATATAGAGCGGATTTTTTTCCAATTATTATTAAAATGTGTCAGTTTTTTTAATGGTCATTATTTTTATACGACACGACCAATCACCATGATACCAACTCCATGTCACTCACCATGTCCTTCCCTTTCTCTGTGGTAAGTGTCACCGCGATCGGCTGAAGATCTTTAGAGGAGATAGGTAACAAACGACCCCTTCTCAAGACCCGGAACCCCCCTAAAAATGCAAGTTTTTGGGACGATTATTCTTCAATGACACGGAATTTCGAGAATCGGAAGGCGTCAAAACCTGACCATGGACGATGTCCAATCACATGCAAAAAATCACGGTGATCGGATGTGTCATCTCGTACCTATGCCCGAACAACTAATTGTCTCGAGTCTCGTAAAGAGAGCTCCGCTCGGCCTTGACATACCAACACTGGGCATTTTTCTATATAATTCCGACAAGCAAATAATACACGTTTCTGGAAAAGGTTTTGATATGTTTCGCAATTTACAAGGCTTCACTACAAATTGCGATTGGTGAACGATATACGTGGTATGATAAAAAACAAATAATTCCGGAATGGTCATGAGACAACAAAAGCTGCACGTAGCAGCTATTCCACGTTGTTCCCGTCAAAGAACTCACCTTGGGAAGGGTTACAACGATCCTAGAGATTGCACAATTGTTGGAAGCACTTTTCAAAGTCTCTCCTATTTTTGCAACATTTTTAATGCTTACTGCAATTCTTTCTGAATAACATTAACGTCTTCAAATATTTCTCCTCTGATCCGCATTTTGAGTTTCGGGGGTAAAAAAAGAAAAAAATGCAAGATGCCGAATCAGGAGTTCCGGAATAATAACCATTTCATTTTTCGCCATGAACTCACGAACGGAAAGTGCTCCGTGCGCAGGTGCATTGTCGTGGTGAGCAACCCATTATCCGCTGCATCACTTTTCTGGACGTTTGCGCAGCACATCTTCCCGCAGTCGTTGTAGGACGTCTTTGCAAAACATCTTATTCATATTTTGTTCCTGTGGTACGAATTTCTGACACACTATCCTTTGAGTGTAAAATAAAAATCAAATAAAAAAAAGATCAGGGTGGAATTCAAGCTTCACCGCGCTTATATGTTTTTTTTTTTATTTTTGAGCGTGGAGACGATGAACTGTTCCTCTGAGACGACTAATAGCACATTCCACTCCATAGAGTAGAGTAGTTGATTCCATCCTCTATTGAGCACGACTAAGATCCAAACCACAGCGCACGCACGATGGTACAACACAGACGCCATCCCGGAAACTTTTTTGATCACACCTCGCACTTGTCTAATCAAATTCACGAGTAAGTTAAGATTAAGTTTAGTAAATTCAGTTAGAGAGCGAAACATCGTTTCATCTACTTAGAAGAAGAGCAAACTAGAAAAACGGAGATAAAAAAAACCCCAATAAAACCACATATGTTGAAATGGAACGGGAGAAGTCGGTGGACGATGTAAAAATTTTCTTCGGTAAATTACAGTGGTCGAAAAAAATATGCAAATTTCTTTTCTTAGAACTTAAATATCTACTTCAAAATAGTGGTAAGAACAAATTTCAAATAACGATGAAATTATAAGGTTTTCATTCTTTATTGCAAATGATAGTTTCAGGAACACATATTTTCCCCTCTTATTTAATGGTAGAAAAAAACACTTAAGCCTTCAAGAATCAATAAATTAGTTTCATCACTTACAGTGACAGACAGCATGCAATGTCAAAACACCGTGAAGTACAGAGCCATCATTTTATCTTTCCACTAGGAGAACCATGATCACCCTGGTCTTAGTTTTCAAATTATAAATTCTTGGGATTGTATTTTGCAAGATTCAAAATTATACAGTTTTTTTCAATTTATCGATGTCGCAAGAAAAAATAAATACCGATGGTCGTTTATCAATATTCTGTCAACTTTTTCTACAAAATAGTAACCGATATTTTATCACTATCCAGAAATTAATACCAATAGGATAAATCCAAATATTCTTGTGTGATTAAATTTGACTTATTCCTACCTTGATCGTCATCTGTTACTGGAGAGTTTCTCCTCTCAAAGACAATTAGGTTACCCAGTGGTTAGTAAAGTACGTACATTTCCATAGTCATCATTAAGCTCACGAATGATCACAGTCTCCTGTTATCAAGTTAAACGACATGCAATTTACTCTGTCAATTATCTAATTACATGTGTCAGTTCTCTAGTGGCTTGAACCTGGGTAGACTCTAATCCTTGCTCATCTCCTGCAGCGCAGGCGTGGTTATTCTTGCGGCTAGATCATACACTTTACCGAATAGTATACACTGAGGAGCCAAATTATGACCACCAGACCATTTTATGCAAAGTAACTATCCCGCAAATGCTGCTGACGCAAGATGGCTGTATCAATATAAAAAGGGAACGCTGACGGTTTGCAGAGAATAATGAAGTGCATTGCTCAAGAAACAATGCGTAAAAGGCGTGATCTGACGGAGTTTGAAAGTGGAATGATCGTGGGTGTTCGAAACATTGGCGCCAGCATTAGCAAAACAGCTGTACTTGTGAAATGTTCGAGGGCAGCAGTTGTTAAAGTTTAGAGAGACTGGACTACCAGTCAAAAAACCGGGTCTAAGCGCAAGGCATGTGGTCGGCAACGGCTTCTGGATGCTCGAGCTGAGCGGACAAGCAGGCAGACTCATTCAGTTCAACAGAAGGGCAACACTTCGTCAGATTACAGATAATATGAATCAGAGACTAATTTCCGATGGCATCTCATTCTACAGTTCGCCGCACATTACATTGTATGGGCTACAGAAGCAGACGGCCTGTCCGTAAGCCATTGTCATTTGCAGCGAACAAGATGCAAGGGTGAAGATATGGAGAAACAGCACGAAAGCATGGACCCAACCTTGCATCGTCACTGCTCTTCAAGCTGGTGGAGGCAACGTCATGGTCCAGGGCATATTTTCGTGGGAGTGTTTGGGCCCTTTGATTCGTGTGAAGCAACATCTGACCGCCCAAAGGTATTTAAATATCGTTGCCGACCAAGTCCACCCAGTTATGTTGATGGTTTATCCCAATAGAGATGGATACTTCCAGTAGGACAATGCTCCATGCCCTAGTGTTCACACTGTACTCGAATGTCTTGAGGAGCATCACGGAGACTTTCCTACTACAGCAGCTTCATCAATCACCGGATCTTAATCCCATGGAGCATTTGTGAGACGAAGTCGAAAGGGGCATCAGACAGCTGGATCCCCTACCATCAAATCTTGAAGATTCATCACATTTGGGCTAATATGCCCCAAGCCACTTGCCGATATTTAATAGAGTCCATACCAAGACGAATTCAAGCAATATTAAGGGCAAAAGGTGGCCCAACAACGTTGTAACAAGATGGTCATAATAATTTGGCCACTCAGTGTATGTCGAATTCAACGAAAGGCGTTAACAATGGACAGCAGTTACTTGTCGTCGTATTCTTGTAAGACAGCATAGTTTCCCCCTGTTTATCACTATTGTATAGACTCTGATAGCACACAAAGATTACAAACATTTAATAACGTTAATCCCATTCTTATCCTTGTTGATAATAAAAGGGTCTAGACTGACGTTAGATTACCACTGAAGCAGTACTGCTACTGATAGGTATATTGTTAAGATCGTTGCTCGATTGTTCCTAAAACCTAGAAAGGGCACTCATAACAGTGATGCAAGAAGGTATCTCGATCAGTCCTCGGCCTTAGAAAGATGCAAGTTCAGATGACTAAATCTGAAGTTAAACTAAAGATTATCAAAAGTTGAACGGCGAGGACCAGTACTCAGTTCAACGATAACTAACTCCAATGAAATCGACCATTGCTCAATTAAAAATTTAAACTGCTCTTAGACCGATACCAGTGTCATTGTAGTCATTTCGGCATTTGATCGTAGTTAGACTACCGTTCCATTAGTGATGTTATCAAGAAGATACCTTTTCAGATTAGTTGTCATTCAGTGCGACCCCTCCCAAACAAACAAACAAACATAAAACACACACACACAGTGTGAATACGGAGAAATTAAAAAACCAATGTTATTCATGCTGATAGACGTTTTGCAATTCATTTATAAAAGCTTTGTGGAAAAGAAAAAGAATTCATCGTCAGCATAAAACCACCTGTATGCAGGTGTAGGAAAATGCAAAGAGAAATTATCGGCTTTTGCATGAGGGAGGCGTTTAAGCACTTACTTGGGAGAGAAGGGTGAACCACTGTGATACTAAGTTTTCACGCCTGCACCGATCGAGAGCCAACTCAATGAATCGTTTCTACTTAAACATAGGTTTTCCTACATGTAAACACGGTTAATGGAATTTCCGTTTAACTTATGATTTTTCAGGATTTTGCACTGAGTTTTTTCTCCGGCTTAATCGCAGACCTTCTATAACTTTACAAATGCGGTAACGCTTCCTTTTGAAAATCAAGTGACAACAAGTGTAATATGAACGCTTTGGTACGATGTCAACTTTTCGGGCTGAGAGTCAGAGTAAGATTCTTGAATGAGTTGTAGGTGTTACATTTGTTCTATGATTCTCGCCCACTCCCCTCCCTGGAGTTAGTAACTTTAAATTATGAATAGGGACTCATCCTAACCTTCACTGCTCATAGTAGGCCGTCATACTACAAGAAAAAGAGAAGAATCACAAGGGAAATTCTTTCTTACTGTACTTTAATCATTAAATCCTGATGTTTCACTTCCAAAGTTAACCCTAAAATTCTTTCATTACACAGACTTATCCTGTAACTGGATTCCTCATCCCAGAGCACATTTACTTGCTTTCAAATTAGGACTTTTCCTTACTGTCCCAGTGGCCGAATGATACCAGGCGCTGATCCCAAGTGGGTCCGCTTTCTAACCCCGGGTAAGCCATGGACGGAGTTTTTGTCACTTCCTTGAAACCAGTAGTGCCAAATCAGAGACGGGCGACTGCTTTAAGCCCGTTGTGTTGCTCACAGGGGTTATTAAGCCCCCAAAATTAAAAAGAAAGATATCTTTTCTTTGTTTCAATCAAAGACATATCAACTTATTCATCTCTTCATTCATCCTTCAATTTGATCCTCTTGACGTTCCAGTAATTTACCTTACAATTACCCTATTGTTTTGTTAGTTTCTGTTCGTCAACTACCAGTTGCTTTCGTTGTGAACTAGCCTCATTCAACATTATAGGTTTACCATTTTTCACCTTCGAATGTAAAAAGGATCCGCTTCGATACTCGATTAAATTTGCTCACTTTGACGAGGAATTCAGAATGTATTTTAACCTTCCACGAGACATGAAGAACGGCAGTTCGAGCACAAGACCTTCGCTTAAAAGAAATTCTTCCAAACAGAAAATATAGTTGGGCATGCGCGAACCTCACACACATATCACTGAAAAGCTTTGGCTTATTAATTAAATTGTTTTAATTGTAGTCTTTGTGGTGCATTCGATTTTATTTATCTATATTGGGTTTTATGCATTCATTGAGGTAAAGTGTTATCATCAGAAAGAGTAAAATGATATCGCAGGTTTTTTGATAAGAAACCAAATATATGTAAATATGAAGTCAGTAGGTACATTATGTATAATAAGTATGTTTCGTCATGTTCAAATTTGAAATATTTATAAACATACATTAGTATGTTTATATATATTTCGGTGAAATTCAGTTTGTTTGTTTTTTATTTGGAGGTTTAACGAATACGGTGAGCAACTCGATGAGCTATAAGCAGTCGCCCGTTCCTAATTTAGGGCCACTGGTTCCAGCGAAGGGAAAGAGCCAGTGCCGTAAGAGAAATGCAACATCCATGCCTCACCGGGATTCGAACCCGGACCCATCTTGGGCGAACGGGCTCAAGCCAGCGTTTAGACCACTGCTCCACCGGGGCAGAGCTTTAGTTTTTCGCTTTATCATATTCGTGTTCTGATTACATTTGACTTAAAAACATTTGTTCACAATAAAGCTATTTATGATGTTTGATGAACTGCGACGCGAAAATAAGTGTTTATATTCTATACTTCACACTATCCCTGCCCTCATTGATCAGAGTAAATGCGCTTTAACTGCATTTCCGCCAAGCAAATATTGTGTACGTGCTGTGCTTATACACTGCTGGCCACCCAAAATGCACCACCAAGAAGGAAGCATTCGATTGCCCTGAAATTCGCAGCATGCGTCGCCCGCGAGAGGACATGCAAACGATTAGCATTGCAGGCCATATGCAAATCATGTGCGCCCGGCACGCCACCGAGAAGCACTATAAGAAGGGTGCACAGAATGCGGGGTGTAAGTAGTGGAAGTGTGTTGTGCTGCCGGACCTGTGCGTGGGAAGCTTCCTGATGCCTCGTCGCAGAATACGGTAGTCATTCCAGCACGTTTCGGAGTTCGACAGAGGACGAAGTGGCTTATCGTAACAGCGGTTTATCGTACCGAGGCATCGGCGCCCGTGTGGTACGACATCCAGCCACAGTGAGGAGAGTATGGATTCGGTAGGTGTAGGAAGGGACGGACGGACCGACGTGAGCGATTGCTGCAGCCGCGGCACACCACCGAACGAGAGGACCGGCATGTTGTGCGGCGGGCATTGACGGCTTGCACCGCCACATCACGAACGTTAGCGCAGGAATTAGGGTGTGTTGCGCAACGACCTATGTCAACACGCACCGTTCGACGTCGCCTGCAGGAGCGGGGACTTGTCGCACGGCGCCCATTGCTCCGATTACCATTGACGTTACACCACCGGCGAGTGCAGCGGCAGTGGGCCATTGAACGCCGCACATGGACTACGGAATGGCACGACATTGTCTTCTCCGACGAATCCCGCTTTTGCCTGCAACACCGCGATGTTCGGATCCGCGTGTGGCGGCGCCGCGGCGAGAGACTGTATGACGCTTGCACTATGCATCGCCATACCGGTCCGTCGCGTGGCGTTATGGTTTGGGGCGCAATTGGATATGACACCCGCACCCCTCTGCTACGCATCGCCGGTACACTCAACAACCACCGCTACATCTCCAACGTTTTGGAGCCTGTAGTCCTCCCTTACCTGCAGGACCTGCCAGCGGCCGCGTTGCAACAGGACAATGCGCACCCGCACGTAGCACGCATCGTGCAACAATTCTTCACGGCCCATGAGGTGTCACTGCTGCCGTGCCCTGCCTGTTCTCCCGATATGTCGCCCATCGAACACGTCTGGTTGCTGATAGGCAACCGAGTGGCCCGGCAAGTACCATCCGCGGCTGCGCCTGATGAACTGTGGCAAGAACTGTGGCAACGTGTGGAAGCAGCTTGGACCGACATACCCCAAGCCCACATCCAAAGCCTCTTTCGTTCGATGCCGCGGCGTGTAGCGGCCGTTATTGCCAGCCATGTGAGCCACACGAACTATTGATGTCTGCGTGTTCCGCAAGGCGTACTGGCCTGTAAGCTCAATCGTTTCATCTTTGTATCTGTTGTTATGTGTCCAGTAAATCTAGCTTTGCTATCTCGTGTCCTTCTTGGTGTTGCATTTTGGGTGGCCAGCAGTGTATATACACACTCAATGGACAAAACATTAGAGATTTAGGGTGTCCCTCTCGCTGCTTTACCCAAGTTTGTATTAATAACATCGTGAATAATTCCAGTAATTGAATGATATCTGGTAAGAACATACTTTCATCTATGGAAAACAGAACCATATCATAAGAGATGTTGGGAGTGTCCGCTCTGTGCATAGAGACAAACTTGAACATGAGACTCCATATTTCGGAAAGTTCGCGCCTGTTGCTGGTTTCAAGTATTTGTTGTGGAACGACTGGACATCTTGGACTACGCCTTTTTGAGACGAAGAGTGGATTGACTTATCGGGATGCATAAATGCACAAAACATGCGTATGTGGGCAGCGGCAAATCCTCACGCATTCATCGAAAAACCACTTCACGCACATAAAATTGGAGTGTGGTGCGCACTGTCAAGCCGGCGGATCAGTGGGCCCATCTTCTATCAGGATACGGTCACAACAGCCGTCTACATGCAAATTTTTCCGGCATTCGTTAACCAACTGCACCCTAAAAAACTATCATTGGATACTTTCAAAAAGATGTGGGAACTTTCCATACATCACACGTGAGTATGGCTGAAATTGAGGTATCTCAAATCGGTGGTGGGGGTATAATGGGGGTATCTCAAATCAGTGGTGCTTTAAAACAAGCCAACAACTCTTGAGAAATTGAAGAACAACATCTGCGAGGCAGTGGCAGCGTTGACGCCGGAGCAACTGGAACGAACTTTCTGAAATATGGAGTCTCGTGTTCAAGCCTGTCTTGATGCCCAGGGCGGACACTTTCAACATCTCTTATGATATGGTTGTTTTTCATGGATGAAGGTATGTTCTTACCCAAATATCATTTAATTACTGTAATTATCCACGATGTTATTAATAAAAACTAGGGTAAAGTAGCAAGTGGGACACCCTGTAGCTACCTAATAATGTGTTGGTCCTTCTCTAGCTTGAATAACAGCCTGTACACGCCGAGGCATCTACTCTATCAGATGCCGGGGGGGGGGGTTTGGAGGTAATACCTGCCATGCCTGTGCCTGTTGCAGCATTGTCCACAACTCCAAAGGAGACGTCGGTCCAGGATCCATTGATCTGATGTTCCGCTCCACGGAATCCCACAGAGCTTCCACGGGGTTGAAATCCGGGAACCTTGGGGGGCCACGGGATTGTTCGAAACTCAGATGAGTGTTCCTCAAGCCATGCCAGCGTAGTTGCTGCCCGGTAGGGTGGCGCATTGTCCTTCTGAAACAGACCATCGGCCGAAGGATGCGCGAAGACAATGAAAGCCTATAGGTGAACAGCCAGCACATGCTGGTAGCTAGCAGCGGTTAAGAACCTCTCTAGACACAATAAAGGATCTAATGTTTCTTCAAACCATCACAGAGTAACCACCGCCTTGAACACAGCCGACCTGGTACGACAGGACCGTAGCCTCGTGGTGCCAACGACTCACCCGCACCCTCACGTTAACTCGGTACAGCTGAACAACGGGATTCATCTGACCAAACGACGCGGCGTTATTCTGCAAAGGTCCACTTTTGATGTTCCCGGCACCAAGCGAGGCGTAATTTCTGATAACGAGCAGTTAACAGTGGCACACCAGTAGGGAGTCGGCTCCCATAGCCCAGGGTATGCCGATCGCTCGCGCTTCCGACGTATAATCTGGATGTGATTTGCGCCGCCGTTGCCAAGCGGTCGGTCTGTACTAGTCTGGATAAACTACGTCGGTACACCAGTCTAATACTTGGTAGGTCCCCCACGGGAGCGCAGGACGGCCGAAATACGACGGGGCATGGACTCTACTAGCTTCTGGAAATATGCTGAAGGCAATGCACACCATACTTCCTGCAGAGCGTTCCACAATTCGGGTGTATTCCGAGGTTTCGGATTCCTGTGTTCCTCGATAGCGCGTTGCATGGCATCCCAAATGTGTTCTATCACGTTCAGATCTGGGGACTTGGGTAAGAATAGTAACACCCCAAACTCAGATGAATGCTCCTCTAACCATAATGTGGCGTCCCGACGCTTGCATTGTCCTGTTGGAACAGGCCCAACCCATCAGCATGAATGCAAAACATGAACGCGTGTACCTCGTCGGAAAGTGCGCGCACATAGCGTTGGCCGGTTACAGACGTTTGTAGACGTACCAGGGGTCCCAGTGAAGTCCAGCTAAACACACCCCATACCATTACGGACCCCCCACCAGCCGGTACAGTTCCCTGTTGACAGGCGGGATCCATGGCTTCATGGGGTTTGCGCCACACACGAATCCTTCCATCTGCCCGATGCAGGTGGAAACGCGACTCGTCAGACCAGGCTACTTGTTTCCAGTCATAAAGTGTCCAGTGGCGGTATTGCCGTGTCAAAGTGAGGTGCATAGCTCTGTGTAGTGCACCAATCAAGGGGACTCGACTTGGGCGTCGGCTCCCAAAGCCCATATCGTGCAGGGTACGTTGCACAGTCCGGACGCTGATGCTTGTTGAGGCTCCAGCATTGAATTCCGATGATACCTGCGAGATTGTTGCACACCTATCGCGTGAAACGATTCTTGACAGCCGACGATGATCACGTTCACCCAATGTCTTTTTACGGCCACACTGGTATCGTAGGTTGAAGGTTTTGCCGGAATTATTGTAGTCACGGTACACTTTTGCAATGTTCGTCCGTGAAAATCCGAACTTCGCTTCTACCTCCGAAATACTATGGCCCATCTCACGAGCGCCAACTATGACACCGCGTTGAAAATCGCTTAAATCGTTATTACTTGTCATTCTCATGCCGAAAACAGCTCTGACAGCTGGCAAGGATGTCTATCGCTTTATATACGCACTGGCGGACGCAACCGAATACGCGCATAGGCGACGTTGCTATGTACTTTGCATAAGCTCGTCTGTACCAGTTTTCCTGGCACTTCAGTGTATATAACAACAGATAAACAACAACGTTCAATAGATACTTGTCTGTGGAATTTTGATGGCTGGTTTTGCATAAAATTTCATAATTATGTAAGCCTATTCCTTTTGCCCTAATTTGAAAGTTTATTCTGCCGCCCCAGTTGGTGGTCGTTAAACCCCGAAACAAAAAGAAACTCGATCGTATTGACTTCATGTGCGCATTTAATTTTTCATAGGGATTCTTGAAACACTGAACTGTATAAATCCTTGAACATTCACAAAAACTCATTTTAAACCTGTCTATATAATATTACTAACAACATACTTACTTGCCTTTTTCTTAAACCTGATGTACTGTTGGCTTACTTTATTAAACGTGAAAAAAGAAAAAACATTTTAGGGATTGTAATATGTTTAATTGTGCCTTCATTTACTCTTAATTCTGTTTTCATCTTAAGATCTTAAGATAGCTAACCGCGAATTTATCAACCGGGAGGTTGTTCAGGAAGAACAGCACCCCCTCGCGACATATAAGGTGCTGCTGTATTTTCATTATGGTGCAATAAAATAAGTTTAGGCATAATTGTACTATTGTTTATTAATTTTGGTACAACTATAGATGTTAATTTAGGTGTAATTGTAAATCAAATCGATAAGTGTCCCTGTTTCAATTAACGGTATTTGAATTATCTGAAAACAGTCAGTCTCTATTTCAAATCCCCTATTTTCGAGATTTTGTAATAAATTATGGTATTGGTTTGCTACTGATGTTTGTTTTTACATTTTTGAAGGAAGACTACGTACCGTTGAAGCTTTGATATCTTTCTTCACATAGTTCTAAGAAACACAAGCTGTTATAAAGTTGCAAAAATAAAACTTTTCCTCCTGTAGTCAGTATATTGAAGTCGCCCTTAACCGATAATTGATTCGCCTTTACAGAAACTCTTCTCTAATCCTTGTCAATAAAAGCATACAGTATTTGCTCCTAAAGGGAATTAATATTTTTTGCACATTTTGATTTTACATTAAGCCTTATTTCAATTTAGTATCTTATTATGACATTTATTGAGGCTTTTATAAACTAAGTGAAGTAAACCTGATGTCCTTCTTATTTGTGTGAACTAACACACTTCTTAACAGCCTTACTTTCCTTTATATCTTTTAATAAATAAAGATTTCACATATTCCATGCGTTAGACGTACTCACCGTCGATCGCACGTTTGGAGTTCTTGGTGTTTCGAATCTTTTGCGCTGTCAAATCACCAATACGGAATTATCGCATTTCATTCGAAAGATAGGTTTTACAACATCTATGATGCTCTCAACCAAACAAATATCGCCCCGATTCCCGCAAAATTAATTTCTTCTTCACATTTCTTGTTTTATTCTTTTCCAGGAGTGGAATTCCTAAAACAGAACACTTCGCATCTCTGCAAGTCTAAAGCTAACGAATTTCGCTTCGACAAAGCGATGTAGAGATTCTACATCAAACAGACTTGAAGTTAAGAGTAGGTAATTATTAAACAATTATTTCTTCGAAAATCTTGAAATAATTAAAATAATGAACAGATGTTTTTCAAAGAGTACAAAACGTACTGTTGAGTGGTGTCAATAAAATTTAGGCTTTCACAATTTAAAATCAGGAAATTTAAAAAATTACGGAAAGCCAGTTGTTTTCATAGGACGCAAAATTGAAAAAGCTCAGGAATATACCCAGTACTCAATAATGGGTATAAATCACTGACCTTTCACAAATGAAATAAAATTGTATGATTTTCTCGGTACTTACCACAAGTAGGACTTGCTACTCACTTTCAGTTAAGTGTTTTGATCTTCAGTTTATTAATCAGTGTTTGGAAACTGGCCGGAAGATAAATAAATAAATAAAGAGGATTTCAGGTGGCGCAATGAAGAATCAGGAGTATATGAAAGGGCAATGAATCCCACGCCTCTCTCTCTCTCCGTTCTCGCCTCCTCACATGAAAGAAAACTCCGGGATCAGGGACGTTTAGAGGAGAATTACCCGACATGCGCTGCAAGGAGCGTGACGTGCCTATGACGTAATACAACCTTGTGGCTCCCGCTGAAATCGATTAAGCAATGCGCTTTTACTTACGGGAAATGGACCGATATATGTAAACGTGATTGCAAGTGTTATAAAAGTGATTTTTTTCCCTCTTTTTGAGTTAAAAGGGAAGTTAGATCATAGAAGAAAAAAAACTGAAAAAAATATTACAAAAAAAACAACTGAAATGAGGTTATATGATTTTTAAGAAAGTAATACATAGCGGGAGTTCATTCAGTAAGATCTCTTAATACACAGATACTATTTGTACTGTTATAGCCAACTTCGAATGAAACATATTCTCTAGCTTTAATCATGTCTACTGTTTCACGTGATAATATTTCAGATAAAATTTCTCAAACGACGGAGAGGAGGCTATTATGTCAGTAGTTCTTATTATCTTGTTTGGTGTATTTTTGACACATTTTATGATAAAACAACAACCCCGTGCTTGTAGAGTAACTTGTCAGCCTGCAGATGATATCTTCGCATCTCAATAAAGAGGATTAAAAATTTTCTTTTTATATTAGGTAGCGCAAACAGTTATGGGTGATTATTTATGCATTTTTAATTTCTGCCATGCATAATTTTTCTCCTAGGTAACGTAAATATATCTTTACGTTTGACACGATATGTACTCTTCAAAAGGTCCGACTGGAAAAATTGTTTCTGCATTGGACGCTAGTAAAACTTAGTAAAACTCAACATTTCCAATCCGCTGGTTGGCGTAAATGCATATTTTACGAATTGGTCAAAATGTTCATTTGTAATTCTCATTCTATCTTAGTCTCTGGAAGCCAGATTTGAAACATTCTTTCTGCATTGAAATTACCCGGAAAAGTTTTCCTTGCAATTTCCAGCTCTTTCTAAAGCATAATTTTTCAGCCGGATGACAATCTTTTTCTTTCAGTTAGATTACATCTTTGCTCCAACAGATGAAATGCAAAAAATTATTTTCATCATCGTTTAGTTGCAATGTTGATTAATATCATCAGCATATGTTCTGGTTTTCCCGGTGCTCTATTTTCCCACTAGTTTGAGAAATAGCATATATGCATTTGGTGCTGCGTATAAGCGTACAAATGACCCGTTTGGAAAATAATGTTTACTGCGGATGGCTGATACCAAAGCCAAGGTTATCCGATGTTACCTTAATTATGCCTGATCTTGCATTAAGGACTCATTCGGTCTCGTCCTGGACGTGGCATCAAAATTGAAGTATTTTTAAGCTGATCTTCGGCCATGATGCGTAACAATGTTTTTATGGGAATTGACGCACTTAATCTCGTTGCTATTCCATTCATCGTCTTCGTATATAATTGTATAAGCTGTGAATGCAATGTTTCACTGTTATGTTTAAACGAATAAAGATGCGCCGATAGAACAAAGTGGCCACGAAATGCAATACAGAGGTACTTAATGATCAAATAAGTTACTACAGATGCAACTACACTGCTGGCCACTCAAAATGCAACACCAAGAAGGACACGAGATAGCAAAGCCAGATTTACTGGACACATAACAACAGATACAAAGATGAAACGATTGAGCTCACAGGCCCGTGCGACTTGCGGAACACGCAGACATCAATAGTTCGTGTGGCCCCCATGGCAGGCAATAACGGCCGCTACACGCCGCGGCATCGAACGAAAGAGGCTTTGGATGTGGGCTTGGGGTATGTCGGTCCAGGCTACTTCCACCCGTTGCCACAGTTCATCAGGCGTAGCCGCGGGTGGTGCTTGCCGGGCCACTCGGTTACCGATCAGCAACCAGACGTGTTCGATGGGCGACATATCGGAAGAACAGGCGGGACACGGCAGCAGTAATACCTGGTGGGCCGTGAAGAATTGTTGCACGATGCGTGCTACGTGCGGGTGCGCATTGTCCTGTTGAAACGCGGTCGCTGGCAGGTCCTGCAGGTAAGGGAGGACTACAGGCTCAAAAACGTCGGAGATGTAGCGGTGGCTGTTGAGTGTACCGGCGATGCGTACCAGAGGGTGCGGGTGTCATATCCAATTGCGCCCCAAACCCTAACGCCACGCGACGGACCGGTATGGTGATGCATAATGCAGGCGTCATACAGTCTCTCGCCGCGGTGCCGCCACACGCGGATCCGACCATCGTGGTGTTGCAGGCAGAAGTGGGATTTGTCGGAGAAGACAATGGTGTGCCATTCCGTAGTCCAGGTGCGGCGTTCAACGGCCCACTGCCGCCGCACTCGCCGGTGGTGTAACGTCAATGGTAATCGGAGCAATGGGCGCCGTGCGACAAGTCCCCGCTCCTGCAGACGACGTCGAACGGCACGTGCTCAACAGGTTGTTGCGCAACACAACCTAATTCCTGCGCTAACGTTCGTGATGTGGCGGTGCAAGCCGTCAATGCCCGCCGCATAACATGCCGGTCCTCTCGTTCGGTGGTGTGCCTTGGCTGCGGCAATAGCTCACATCGGTCCGTCCGTCCCTCCTACACCTACCGAATCCATACTCGCCTCACTGTGGCTGGATGTCGTCTCACACCTGCGCCGATGTCTCGGTGCGATAAACCGCTATTCGTCCTCTGTCGAACTCCGAAACGTGCTGGAATGACTGCCGTATTTTGCGCCGAGGCATCAGGAGGCTTCCCACGCACAGGTCCGGCAGCACAACACACTTCCACTACTTACACCCCGCATTCTGTGTACCCTTCTTATAGTGCTTCTCGGTGACTTGCCGGGCGCACATGATTTGCATATGGCCTGCAATGTTAATCGTTTGCATTTCCTCTCGCGGGCGACGCATGCTGCGAATTTCAGGCCAATCGAATGCTTCTTTCTTGGTGTTGCATTTTGGGTGGCCAGCAGTGTATCTAATGTTCATAGTAGGAGAAAAGTACTAACATATCAAATAGTGTTAAGCGAAATGCAACAGAGGAAATTTTGGAACGGATAATGAAAACGGATTAGAAAAAAAGATTCAAAAAATTAAAATAAGAAATAAAAGTAAAATAATAAAATACTTTTTGGGGATGAAGATTCATCCTCCACGTGGTATTCCCTGGGCAACGCTAACAGGCGGCGGAGTGGCCTGTAGTCCCCGAGCCATAAGTCGTCTGGCAAGTCCGGATCGCCACTTCTTTACCTGTAAACGGCGCAACATGGCCACGGACGGTTAAGACAGACGAATTCGGTTCTGTTCGTTCAGCCCTCACAATCACTCGATTCTCGCTTACTGTCGTTGCCCTCGGCCGTACACTTCCCGCTGAGTTTGTGCCCTCCTCGACCTACTGTCGCCAACATCGTCCGATTGCCACGTCGCTCCGACCCAAATGCCTGGCGATACGGCTACTTGACCAACCGGCCACTCTCAGCCCAATTATGCGTACTCTTTCAACTGCTCGTATTGTGCACGAATCCGACGTCGAGGCATTCTCACAGTCCGTGGAGGTTAATGCAACCACAATTCGCTGTCACAATTGTCCCTGCGCGAGAGCTTTGCTCTCGCGCAGGGACAATATACCCTCCTCGATGTACGGTTATATACCCTCCTCGATGTACGGTTCCCATGACCTGTGGCGGGCCACTATTTTGTCATTGGTAGTTATTTTTTAATCATTTGCATATTCGTACCTGGACCTGAGGTACTTGCATGCGGAGTTTCATCAGGATCGAGCGACTTTCTCGGGGTGCTTCGTTTTTGTTTTGTTTTTTTCGGCAAATAGTGTATATTTGAAAATAAGCAGCCAATAACAAAGAACGGAGGACCAAGTGATACCTCATGGGGAGGACCCGGGCCCCTGGGTCACCCCCACTGAGTGCGCCACTGGTTGACAGATTGTATTCTGCTTGTTTAAATTTAATTGATTGCTTACTAATAAAACATACCATAATCAGGGGCAAAGCTAGTAAAAAATGCAAAACATAGTATCAGGGGAAAATATGTAGGGGAAGCAAAGTATGTATATAACTTAAGAAAATGTTGGCCAGCCAATGTTTCTAAAGGCCACTGCTACATGGTATTGTTATAAACAAAATATGCAAACTTTAATGTTTCGAAATTAATCCTATAATTAAAATTATGAACGAAATGACGTTATGAGAATCAAATAAAATATTACCGTACCAGTGTATCAAATTGAATAAAATAGCTGTTGCAATGCAGAATTTCAGTGTTACAGTTCGTGGATTTCAGGTGCTATATTACGAGAACTGCATAATTAACCTGAAATGTATTTTTTCACACTTAAAATAACGGAAACAAGCACGAATCATAATGTGATGACCAACCTAAAGGGGGGGGAGAGGGATCATACATATCAATACAAACATATATAGAAATTAATCGGCGTACAAAACTTTCCTGGAGAGCTTTTGGAAGAAGCAGCATAATTTTCAAGAGCAATATGCCATTATGTCTTAAAAGAAAAGTGTTTGATCAATGCATCCTTCCAGTGCTTACGTATGGTGCAGAGACGTGGACCTTAACTAAAAGAGACATACAAAGGCTGCAGACAAACTCAAAGCAGCATGGAGAGGTGCATGCTTGGTGTAACCAGGAGAGATAAGAAGAGGAACACGTGGATCCGGAAAATGACAAGAGTGGAAGACATCATGATCAGAGTTAAATCTCTGAAATGGCAATGGGCTGGACATACTGCCAGAAGGACAGACCATCGATGGACAGCCGAAATTTTAGATTGGATTCCAAGGGACAGGAAAAGACCCAGAAGAAGGCCACATGGAAGATGGGTGGATGAAATTCGAAGGTATGCGGGAGTAACATGGCGGAGACTGGCACAAGACAGACCGTTGTGGAAGAGGCATGGAGAGACCTTCGTCCAGCAGTTGATTGATAATGGTTGACAATGATGATATATATACTGTATATATACACGCATGGGATAAATGATTGTTCTCAATAACTTGAGAATGAGTACTGAAATCGCGTTGTGTTTCATCCGACTTCCTTTTCCGTAAGCAATAACGTCGGATGCCGCAAAGTATTAAATTTATAATATGTGTGCTAATTTGTTCATCATTTGTTATTAATATTATTATTAATTTTTTTTTAGTTTGAGAAAATTTTATTGCTAAAAGTCGAAGCAAAGATTAAATCTTGAAGATCTTGAAATATTTTACATTCCACTTTAGAGATACTGAACCATATTTATTTTTACCCCTTATTTTTCACTCTATTACGCGCTTGTATCTCGAAAATGTCGGAGGACGCGTACATATTTTTTATTTTTTGTGAGAGTATAGTATAACGTCATTTGAAGTTTTATTTTTATTTTTCAGGAGGATGTTTGCGAATGAAAAAACTATGGAGCTGAAAAAGAAATAGTTTCCTTTCGGAAACAGCACAAGAATCAAAGGAAGAAGAATTTACACCAGCCTTATACTGCTCCTGCGTGTGCTCCCTGTGTGACTCCTGAGGAGGACACCTGAGGGAAATAATCAAAACATCAGTTGCCATAAGCATTTGACATGTTGACGCACATATGTTGATTGTAAAACAATAAAATGCCAAACCTCAATGTTCTTCTACTGATGTAAACTGAAACACTCTACAAACGACAACCAATATATTCAGCCCTAATTGAACTCTGCAGGAGTTTATGAACTTGTTATCCTACGAATGGGGTGGCATTAACTTCTGCAGCTGGATTTTACAGCTTTCTTCTTATTTTTTCATTCTTACCTTGCCTATGTAAAACAACTGCGCGAAGGCACCACAGTGATAAGCACCAATGCTTTTGGACCAAAAAGACTGAAAGAGTGCAAACCGTAAACTAGGTACCAATACATGCTGCTAATTTTTTAAATACATATTTGGGTAAATTTGGGGTTTCTGCACTCGGCGTTAAGTGTGATCAGTTTTATGAACGAAGAGGGGCGCAAAATAGTGCTGCTGGAGGGAACTCAACCCCCGTGCCTCTGCCTTGAGGTTTTACTGCCTTCTGGCGATTACTACATACTTCGCATTGCATCGATGGTCATCGCCACCAGACTCCAATCGCCTCTCTCTTATCGAATCTCTTTTTCCAACTCGTCATTCTTCCGAAATTTCTCACTCTCCTTTCCACGATCTTCGTCTCGCTCGTCCACAAATCAGACTATGACTGGCGAAAAACCATTTTTGGAAGCTAAGTCTTATTGGCTCTAAATATTAAACAAAGAATATGCAGGGTAAGTCAAAATGAGGTTCCCGATTTCAATGATTTGGTACTCATTTTTAATGTAAAGCAGATACACACAACTTCGAAGTACTGGTGAAAAGCACAATTGATAAGTTTTGTTCAACTTATTTATAAATGTTCAATGTGCGCTCCACGCGTAACACGGCACACATCAAGTCAGTAACCAAATTCCTGCCAAACTCTTTGTAGCATGTCGGTGTCAATTTCTATGATGGCTGCTGTGATGCGAGCTTTCAAATTAACCAGCGTCGTTGCAAGTGGTGTGGTACAAAGATACGATCTTTTATGAAACCCCATAAGAAAAAAATCACACGGAGTGTGATCTGGGGATCGTGGTGGCCAACGGAACAGTTCTTCATCCCCCTCAGCTGAACGGCTAATCCATCGTTTTTGCAGCCTGTCATTGAAGTGGCCCCAAACCTCGTTATGGAAATGCGGTGTAGCACCATCGAGTTGAAAAATGAAGTCATCAATGTCTTCTTCCAGCTGTGAGAAAAGCCATTGTTCAAGCATATCGAGATAAGTATTTCCTGTCATAGTGGCTTCAGGGAAGAAGGGTCCATACACCTTTCGAAGAGTAATGGCACAGATGACATTGACTTTTGGGGAAGCACGTTCGTACTGCCAGATTGCATGAGGATTTTCAGTGCCCCAAATTCTCACGTTCTACTTGTTCATCTTTCCTGAAATGTGGAATGTTGCTTCGTCACTAAAACTAACTTTTCAAAGAAACCGTCATCCTCTATTACAGTGAGAAATCTTTTACAGAAAGAAGCTCGCAGGTGGCGGTCATCCCTCTTCAGCTTTTGAAACTACAGACGATACGGTTCCATGTGCAAACGTTTCCTCAGAACTCGCCATACAGTTTTCTAGTTTTCTGCCGAACACAAAATTCTTGTCCTACTCGATAAATGGATTTCTGAGGGATCCTTACGTAACTTACCCGAACACGCTCCGCTACGTCATTTCCTATCAACGGACGTCCAGTAGATTTTCCCTTTCAAATGCAGCCCGTGTCTTGAAATCGTGAATACCAATTACGAATTGGCTGATCACTGGGTGGCTCTGTCCCAAATTTTGTCCGAAAATGCCGTTGAACAGTCCCAACTGACTTGTTTGAATGAAAATCGAGAACACAAAATGCCTTCTGTTTTCCGCTTGCCACCATTGTTTGACTTGTTCCTTCTGCTGGACGTATCGTGCCATCTACTGACCACCGGCGGAATCGGTAGCGGGGCATTAGAACTTGGAGAGATTACCTTCTAAAGTACACATCTCGCAACTAAAAAAATACCCATTACATGTCATGCGGTAAAGCATTGAAATCGGGAACATAATTTTGACTTACCATGTAGTTTTACCTGCGAAATTTTCTAGGAATATCATGACCTTTCATGTGAAGTTTTCCAAGAATTTCGAAAAATGAGCCATCACCAATCGATAGGGTTCCTATCTCAATCCTTTTCTTACTGATACAATGGTCAAGCATGCGGATTCCGGATTAACTATCTCCCATATGAATTCCCCAAATGATGAAGGTCGTACCTCAAGGGTTCCTAACGATCTTAGCTTACACAAAGCTTCACTACCAGCGGGCGCCAATACGAAAGGGGATTGGAATTATATCTCGAAAAATAGAAGTGGCTAAAAGCTTGTTGTCGGGTTTTTATATTAAAATCTTTAATACAACGCTATCCACATTTTTTGCTCCGTGATTATAACATATCTTAATGCTTTTATTTCTCTCTTACGCTTTCATGGAACCACAGTGAAGCGGAAACCATAGTTATATAATTTTTAACTAAAAAGTTGTTTTGATTACAATTTTTTTCATAGTAGGGGGCTATCGACATTTCAAGAGAAGGGTTAGGGCTCGCTCATGTGCTTATAATGGGGTCGTTTGACCTTGGTCTTTTAAAATATGTGGCGGAAGATTGATTGAACGATATAACGACAAAGTATTAATGCAATTTGATTAAATAAAATTTTTTACTAGAAATTTCGTTCACTGGGTGAATTCATTTCCATTCGATGACTGCACATATTTCCTCGCCGGACATCGATGATCGACAGTGTATGAATGCAAATCGCACTGAAAACATTTACCATAAAATGGGGTCCTGGGACTTTTTCTCGTCCCGCGTTGAATGCACGGTGTCACTCAACAGGTTACTCTAAAATTTCAATGAGATTTGTTCTCTGCCGTCACTATCAATGTACGAGTTCGCTCATAAGGACCGAGAGTTGTACCCTGGAAACTTATTTTCCCCTGAGAGAGTGAGTCAACCGGTTAATCAGAAGCGTTGCTTTCTGCACGCATACGATCTCAAGGGTTTATTAGCAAAGAACAAGAAATTGCATATAAATAGTTGATAAAAAACGACGCAGATGGTAAAGAGCGTCACAAGGTAAAAAGAGAGAGAGAGAGTCACCAAGTGCTGCTCACCAATGGTCCAGCATGACTTGTGAGTGACAAAACATATACATACAAAAATAATACATACATATACATACAAAAATAAGACGCCAGTGTAGTTCTGGATTTCCCATGAAAAAATAATTTTTCAAAGCGAACATATTGTTAGTATATAAGCATGTTCTTTTTTTGTTTTTAAAGACGTTGTAAAGCCATCGTTATATAAGTGTGGGAACTGAATTCTAAAAGCTCACTTCTATTGAAACCCTGATGTTACAAGGCTTAAATTATCAGTAAACATAGAAATATTCATTTCTAACTCCAGTATAGTATATTGTAGCTATGGTTATGAAGTAATTATAGTACACTACACGTTTCCAGGTTTCGCACACGATTTTTTATACATAAATTACGTTACGATAAAAAATTATACGAAAACTGTTGAAAAATTAAATGTGAATTTTGTAACTTTTTTTACTTAAAAAATATTAATTACAGGCGTTCTGTGCACGAGAGGTCTTCATGGGCCGCCCCTGGGCTCAGCGACTAGGTCGTGCCGGGCATTTTGTTTAGTTTACAGAACAAAGCAACGGGCCGGGCCGTGTAAACATTTCTCGCTGTCTCTCCCTAATGTGGAAAATTGTGCGTTATTCGTTAATCATAGGAAATAAACACAGGGTGTGTGTGATAACTCTAGCCCGGATTATATGCACTAAAACAGGAAAATATGCACTTAAATGCAAAATATGCATTTATAATTTTTTATTGCGCTTGTAATGGGGTGTGGTCCTTAATTTTAGTAATTTTTTAAGCAGTATGAAGGGCGGTTTTTGCTAACTGCAGAGGCGTAACTAGGCATTTCTGCGCCCGGCGCAAAGCACAAAATATTGCGCCCCATCTACCTTATAAATTAGTTATATATATATTATTTATTTAATCGCGTATACATATACACACAAATAAATGTATATTGTTCGGCAAAACAAAACGTCTCATTCCAATGTATCTATTTATAGAGGAGGCATAATCGAACTGCCGTTCCGGTGGTTCAGTGGTGAAAGTACTTGGCTTCTGACCATTCGTTCGAGATGGGCTCGGGTTCAAATCCCGGTGAGGCATCGATGTCGTTTTACTGGAAACAGTGACCCTAAATTAGGGACGGATCCTCCCTTTCCTGGAACCAGTAGCTCAAAATTGGGGACGGGCGACTCCTTATAGCCCATCGAGTTGTTCACGGTGGTCGTTAAACCCCCAAACCATAAAACTCGGACTGTGCGTGTTTGCACAGCTTAGGACTTAACGACGTTCGGTACCACATCAAATTGAAGTCGAGGCTCAAAGTCTCAGAAATCATTAAACAGTCCCCAGAGAATATTCAACAACGTGAAAGACATCCGTATCTTGCACTATACACGTACAACTGCGCCTTCATTTTTGAATGTGAGCAATTAATATCCCCTGAACGTTTTGAGGGAAAACGATAAAAGTTGTAGCAGAAACTCGTGCAAAGTTTAAATTCCTATTTAAATCAGACTGTAAGCACTGAGTTTTGCGCCCTCTCTTCAGCTGCGCCCGGGGCAGCTGCCCCTCTTGCCCCACCCTAGTTACGGCTGTGCTAGCTGATCGATTTGATGCTTTTTCTCGCAAGCGATTTTTTTCACAACTTGCACAATATGCAGTTTTCCATCAGCAATTAAATCTTTACTATAGCCGGAAAACCAGGCTATGATTAAAACTTCATTTTATTTTATTTTAGTCAATTTAGTCACTGACTCGCACCATCAAAACTGCGTTTTCCAAAGCACTCAGTTTTTCACAAATGAAACGTAAGATCTGCCATGCTGATTTGACAAAGCTAACATTTATTATGACGAGATCATTAGGTTTGACAATAAGTTCACGAAACTAAATGTCGCATGGTGTGTTTGTGCGTAAGCTCGATATGAATTTCGCCTTAGCTATTTTGGGAATTTGAAGGAAATTTCAGTCAGCTTGGTCAATCAAAGACACTTACCGGCACTGGAGATTTCTGATGCCGCGTTTGCGTTTTTTGATTTCGCGTGTGGATGAAGGAAGTTTATTATTTTTTCATTCGTTTGATTTCAGTGGATCGCTGATCTTTTGGCCCATCACCGGGCTATGAAGTTCTTTGAGTTTGAGCTATTGCTTGCTTTTACAGGTCTCCAGAGATTAAAGCCTGCATTTCTCTTTTTTACGTAAAGCTAGCATAATTTAAAAAGATCAAATAAACTGTAAACTTGTTCCATTTAAAATATGCATTTTTACATTTAATTTGCTCGCTTTATGCATTTATAATGCAGTGACATAAAAAATGGCTAAAACATGCAGTTGCATATCCTACGTACTATTTTGGGTGGGGGGAGGCGTAACGACCACCGTGGTCAACTGAATAGGCTATAAAGCAGTCACCTCTCCTTAATTTTTAGGCCCACCTACGGAAGGGAGAGAGAGAGAGCCAGTGACGAAAGATAAACACAACATCCATACCTCACCGGGAATCGAACCAAGAACCATCTCAGACGAGCTATTAGAAGCTAGCGCTTAAACCACTACGCCACCAATCCGGACACGAGTGATAACATAAGCAAGTCTTACTTTCAAAAAACGTACTAAAAAAAAGTGCAGTAAAAAGCACTTCTGTTGAGATGTTCTTTGCTTCGCATATGTGCAAGCTTGAAAAGCATAAACTGCCGTGATCTGAACCTAAAAGTTGAACAATGTACCGTTGAGATTGCTGCTCTGTATATTTATTTAGGACTGGTTTGTCTGAATTTCAACAATCTTATTACCGCCTAAAGTTATCTGAAGTTGCACAACTCAAAATCATGCCAACTGGTTTCAATTTCAGTCAAACGATGGCCTTGGGTAAGGGAAATACTGACTGCACAGTTTTCCAATGCCGACGTCGCTTGCTAACTAACCTGCGCATTAGTAAGGAGCTTGCTTCCCATTTCTAGGTACACACTGTCGTTATTGGAGACAGTGTGTACCTAGAACACACTGTCTCCAATAACGGAGACAGTGTGTTCTAGGTACACACTAGAACCTAGAACACACTCAACAGAAGTGAGTGTGTTCTAGGTTCTCGATTTAAAAATCCTGGAAAATCCCCAAAAAGTAGAGTTAGTAGGCTGTTATGTGATACCCTCACCCCCTTAAGTACGTGTGTGTTTATAGTGAACTGCAAGACAAATTTCCGGCGTGGTTTGGTCGTCCCAATACGCCCCTTGCTTCTAGTTTTGCGTGTTTCTGAATCTAGTCCTTCAGAGAGTCTCAGTGACAGAGTGGTTGGGGCGCGGGCTGATCGTCTGAGCTGGCTCTGGGTTAGAGTTCATGGGGATTGATAAACCCTACCAAAACCAAGAAGTCTTGGATGTTCAACGACTGTGCCAATCCCTGTAGCTGATTAACATGAAGTACAGTGCGCATCACCTGGAGGTGCTGAACAGGTTCCCGTGTTTAACCTCCAATAACGACAGTGTGTACCTAGAAATGGGAAGCAAGCTCCTTACCAATTGAAAATAAAAAAAACTATGCTTTTGAAGCATAAAGGTGGGTTTTTCTAGCGACAGGTTTTATACGCAGCAGAGAACGGAAAACGTCGAGCGCATTACTCTCCCCACTTGTGCAATGGAAAGAACCCAGACTGTTTGTTTTCCTAGAAGGAAGAAACCAGTTCTCCGCCGACGTGAGACACCCTGCGTGATAAGGCGACGGCTTTGAGAACAGTCAAGTGCGTAGCACGCAGCGTGCTAGAATAATTCATTCACCAAGATAGGTTATTAATGATCGAAGAAAAACGAACTAATATTTTTAACAATGTCATTGGATCGTTTCTCAGTTTCCAAGGATAAGCAATTGATAGATTGGTTGGTGGAAATCCTATTTTATGGAACAGTATTCAATTCAAGAAAACAACCTCCTCAGAGACGCTTTTGCATACGTGACAGTAATGAGTAAAAATAAGTACTTTGGGCATAAGTTTTATCCTATTTCAATGCGTGTTTTTTGTGGATTATACCCCGTCAAAAATGACTTTTTCCGAACTATTCATTCCTCTGTCATATTTTTTTTAATGTAGAAACATTTCTTGTGTATGCATACTTATGATACGCAATTACACAAATATTTGTTTTAACAATACATGTTAATCTAGTTAATTTACCTCAGAGTGAGGGAAAGTTTTTCAACAGGTGTTATATGCTTCTTCAGTCGATTATATGAATTACAGGCTATTTTATCTTCAATAAGAGTAACATTAACATTCCCGACATAAATACATCGCACCAATAGGTTTTCGTTCGTGCAACCCTTCAAGTATATAATCCCCCCCCCCCCCTCCCTTCTTCCAAGTACTTGGCAAGCCATAAAACGGGTCTGGTTCATTTGCCCGAAAATCACATCACCTAAAAGATTGTTTCACCGAAAGATCACTTGATCGAAAAGTTCATTTCACCTAAAGGTCATTTCACCGAAAACTTTGGATTTCATTACAGGATCTGTTGAAGCATGGTGCAAGTTCGGCAGACAGATCACCGAAACGTTAGGGAATTATACTTTTGATTTTTTAGCAAATTTTAATCATGTTCATAAGGTTTACATAAAAAGTAATAATGTTGCAAATTTTTTTCAGTCAAAAAGAATCAATTTTAGGTCCCTAGGCCTTGGCTTAGGCCTTTTTACCTAATTTTAATTGTGCGAACTCATGTTCATAAGGTTTACATAAAAATCTAAGTTAATAATATTACACATTTTTTCAGGCAAAAAGAATTAATTTCAGGGCCCTAAGTCTCGACTTAGGCCTTTTTAGCAAATTTTAAACGTGCGTGCTCATGTTCATAAGGTTTACATAAAAAGTTACTTTATATTTTACGTAATGCTTATGAATATGAGTAGGGTTAAAATCTGTTAAAATGGCCTGTATCTAGGTCTACGGTCAAAAAATTAATGCTTTGTGGTCAGGCCCTGATTACCGAAGGGCCCCCAATTTTCAGCCCCCCCAATCCCGGTATTTTCCTCCCAAGCTTTTGATTTTTTTTTTCGAGAATGTATCTAAACATCAAATTTCAGAGTGTATTTTGAACAATTTGGAAGCAAAGTTAATAAGACGTGTACTGGTTCAAAATTTTAGACTGTTTCTTTATGAAGAGAATGGTGTTTGTTTCAGTAACGTAGAATAAACCAGTCCTGAGTAATGTAAGTTACCGTAAACACCTGCAAATGCAAAAATCAGCGCGCGCCATGAAACAAAAATGGCAGTCATTGGAGTTACGAAAAAAATAAAAATATTCTTTTTGAACTCTACATTTATATAGGTAACCACAAACAAAAAAATTATTTTTTTCTAAAATGGTCAAGCAACCTCTGTTGGATCACTTGACATGGAATTACCCCACTACCATATGATTTCGAACTAACGTTCTCATCAGGTAGCCTACGTACCAACAAATGGTTGCATCGACATACGTTGGTATGTTTATGAAGGGGTTGGGGTAAAACGCTTGGGAAAACCACACGCGGGATGGAAAAACTTCTCTGCTGGTGTCCATAATCCACGTTTGAAAACAAAATAGGAACAGCGGGGGTATTGCTCAATACAATGATAGTCCATGTGAAATGCGATACGTAGGTTCAGCAGAGAGAAAACTGAAAAGAGTAAACAAAAAAGACATCGGAAAGTGTAGTACCAAGCCGCCATCCATTCGTAGAAGTAGGATCGGAAGAGGATGGAGTTCCAACTTCAAAAATTCTTAAAAAAAAAAAAAAAAAGCCAAGAACCGGCCCAACATAAAACCAACAGTTATATTCATGGATGAAGTAGATAATAATTGTGGACAAAAAAAAAAAAAGGTAAGCGTGTCAAGTCATCGTATAACGGAACCTCAGGTAGAAGTGTGGGTAACTAAATTTTCAGTAAATAAGACAACATTAGAACATTATATAACAACAAAAGTGTAGGCAGAAAACTGTCCTGAAAAACATATAGAGAGGTACTATTGAGAATGGGATTATCATTTTGCTGTAGGGGCCCCGCAACGCTTACTGTGCCTAGGGCCCCATAAAACCTTAAGCGGGCCCTGTTTGTGGTTGAGTAAAAGTGGAACATTATTTACTTGCTTTACTATGTAACCCTTGTGAATATGATCTCGGAGGATTAAATTTGACAAAAAGGCACATGGGGAGGTGTTTCATAGAAATGTATTTTTTTTACAATCCGATAATGTTTAGGTGACCAGTTTTTCAAAATCCCGCACCACACTCCAACAGATCTCTAACAACAAAATTCTAAGTTTTCGGTAAAGTGATTTTTCGATATAATGAACTTTTAGGTAAAGTAATCCTCCGGTGAAATGAACTTTTCGGTCAAGTGACCCTTCGGTGAAATGTACCTTTCGATCAAGTGATTTTCGGCTAAGTGACATTTCGATCAAGTGAACGATACCCCCATAAAACATATAGCTTCTTTGAAATACACGTTTTTACACTTTTTGAAACGCACTACATTGTACTCAAGAGACGCATATACCGTATTAAATCCGTTTATTTTTGTGGTCTAGTAAGCACAAAGATTTGCCAAGCTTTTGCACTCTACTGGGAGTCTGTTTCAAGGCAATGGTAGACATAAAAATGCAGGGAATTGAAGTAGAAAGATGATTTTTGAAAATAACGTGGGTGACATCACGAGCATATTACATACATTTTTATCACGCAATTATACGGTGTATCGCGATGTGTTTTCATCTTTTAATAACGCACGCCAAACCCTCGGTAGTTCAGTAGAAACTGTATCATTGCACGCTAGTTTGCTGGATAGGATTTCGACTGTTTCCCTGTTGGCAGTCTCTTTAAAAGTCGAGTAAATGGCAATTCTAATTCTATTCCATACAGGAGCGGCCGATGAATGAATGACCGCTCTGGCGAGGGCTGTGTTCTGCATGTCCTGTTTGACACCGCGCACGTGCTCTTTGCATCTAATGTCTAAGGATCGCTTTGTCTGATATATATCTTTTCCGTGTTGTCGGGATATACCAACGGTATACCGTACACACCTGCCTTTTCTTTCTCACACTGTCTCTCCTTGCAACTTGATGTTATATGTGATAACGGGATCGGGAACTTCATTGCTATCAATAGTTGTATTTATGTAACCAATATGTAAAGCTTGGTACATATGTATATTTTTACGGATATGTATATTTTATTATGTAAGTACAACTTATTGATAGCAATGAAGTCCCCTACTCCATTATCACATATAATATCAAGTTTCAAGGAGAGACAGTGTGAGAAAGAAAACGCGGGTGCGTACACTATATCGTTGGTATATCCTGACAACACGGAAAAGATATATATCGGAATGACAAAGCGATCCTTGGACTCCAGATGTAAAGAGCACGTGCGAAGTGTCAACCAGGACATGCAGAATACAGCCCTCGCCAGAGAAGTCATGCATTCATCGGCTGCTCCTCTAAGAATTCTCCCATACACGAACTTTAAAGAGACTGCCATCAGGGAAACGGTCGAAATCCTAACCAGCAAACTGACGTGCAATGATATAGTTTCTACTGAACTACCAATGTTTTGGCAAGCGTTATTAAAAGATGGAAACACATCGCGACGCACCGTATAATGCGTGATAAAAATTCGTGTAATATGCTCAGGATGTCACCCACGTTATTTTCAAAAATCATTGTTTCTTGCGTGTTCCAATTCCCTGCATTTTTGTCAACCATTGCCTTGAAAAAGCCTCCCAGTGGAGTGCGAAAGCTTGGCGAATCTTTGCGCTTACTACGCCACAAAAATAAACTGATTTAATGCGGTATATGCGTCTCTTGAGTATTCACAGTGTGGTGTATTTATAATTACGTTACGCACTGCATTGTTACACGAGTAGATGTCCTCACATTGTTGTGTAACGGCTGGCTTATTCCGTCTTCGTCTGCTCCGAGGAGGAAAACACTCCTCTCCAGCGTATTACGTTACGCAGTGTTCGACGTGATTGGGTAGCGTTTTCCGTTCTCCGCTGCGTATAAAACCCAGAGGAAAACCAGCCTTAAAGCCCCGAAGGGCCAAGAAATCTCGGATATTCAACGACTGTGCCAATCTAAGGGGAAAAGTTACAGCATTAGAAAACGCGGAAGTCACATGGAAAGTATTAGTCATGATTATAGCAATAAAATACTAAAATGATTTTTAAAGTAGGATTATTAGAGGGGCAAGTATATCGTGACAGAAGCAGAAACATATTTTTACCACCCTTAGCAGGGAAACTGTGAATCTGAAAAATCAGAATCCTGTGGATAATTTTGATCGCGGTTGGAACAAGCCAGTGCTAACAGAATTTTTACAATCTCGAGTGTAGAGGCTGAAGCACCATTGATAAAATTAAATTACGCCGCATAGGGGCGCAGTTTATCAGAACAGCAATAAAAGGAATGGAAATTGGCTGTGACTGCTACTGCAGTCAGACGCAAAAAGAATTTTCGAGATCGGACTTTTAGAAGCACAGATATAATCTGATGTGCCACATCACCCATTAACAGGAAAAATAATGCATAAAATCAATGTCTAAATGATATTGATTCAATAGTTAAAACAAATCGTTTAACTAGGAGTCTAAGTTCACGCAACCTGGAGCATCAGAAAAGTTTGGCAAAATATTTCGGGCATTTCCTATCAGTAAATCTCAACTTCAGGTAGGTAACTCGCAACCTTTACATAAAGAAAAGAGAATGTGTACGTCTGTAAACACAGTTTGCATTCTCTGCGAGATGTATTTCCTGTATTGGTACAGCATAAGGAACCAAGGCTGTGACAGACTTATTAATTGCCTATATACATCCTTTTTGCCGCCCCGGTGGCGCAGTGGTCTGAGCTCTGGCTTCTGACCATTCGTCCGAGATGGTCTTGGGTTTGGATTCCGGTGAGGTATAGATGTGTGTTTGTCTTACTGTTCTGGCTCTCTCCCTCCCTCCCTTGGAACCAGTGACCCGAAATTAGGGACAGGAGACTGCTTATAGCCCATAGAGTTGCTAACGGTGGTCGTTAAACACCCAAATAGAAAACAAAGACATGCTCCCCCATAAATTAAATTGCACGATATTTTAAGGAACAGATAGCTATGAGAAATATACAGAATGACTGTGAAAACTTCCACGGAATTGCTCCTAACCTCTCAACAAATTTAAAAGCACATTTCATTTGTACAATGAATACAAAGTTATTCTTAAACGATAGAGGATAGAACAAACTAGGATTGCTCACCTGAAGGTCTTCGTAGTTGAATGTCACAAAAGCCTTAGAATGACTATGAAATAGTGATGACACAAATAATTTCTTGTTGAGGGTCCTTCAGTTTCCAGGTTGTCACTAAGCTCATTGAATAAATCATTCGCAGGGATCTGGTGTTCACAAAAGTCAAGACCACAGCTCCTTTTGGCAAACTGACCAAAACAGCAAGAGCTCCTCACTCACGATGCACGATTTGCTACGAGCCAGGTCGTGTCAAACGATTCCTGTACACCATTGAAATGAATGTCATTCACGTATCATTCCCATCCTTAAGTTTCACCATTATTTCCTAGCTGATTGCTCACTCACATAACTTAGGTTGACACTGATCAATTCTCGACTTTACTTTTCTTATTGGAAATTCAATTCCGAATCCATGGGGGCGGAGTAAAGCTAAACCTGCTGCCACTTCAGTGAGTGGCGCAGTAATGGGCGACTGAATATCATTCACAGCAGTGAGAGCGAACCATTCACGGTGAAGAGTCACTCGTTGTGAATGAATCGTTCACGAATGCACCGCTAACCGTAAAGCTTTAATAAAAAAGAAAACAATACCATACAGGTGTACGAAACAAGTCCTTAACCTGCAAGATGTTCTACAAAATAAAGCAAAAAACTAGATTTTTTGTGGTCCGAGACCACAAAAAATCTAGTCGGACCACCAAAATCAAAATGACGGTGGTCTGTTGGATTAGTATGTTTTTTCAGGTAACCACATTGAACATATGGCTACCACATTTGGGTAAAGCACTTAATAATTTCTGATGCTCTGAAATTACAACTCTAAAACTGCCGTTTGTCATCCAAAACAGTCTGCCTCTGTTGCTCATGGACATTCATTTACGCCGCTGTACATTTATCAGATGTTGTCTGCTATCTACAAAAGTTTCCCTAATCTTCAAACACCGACATACCACACTGTTTCATGCATACACTTCGGTACGTGCAGTTATGGAAGCTCTCAATGACCTGAAGAAAGACCTTGAAAAAATTCGAAAAATGATTGTGCATTTAATGGCCAGAATTAAAATGTGACATAAAACATAGTGCAGGACAGGGAATATCATTTTTCTCAGTTTGTTGAGCAACTAATTGAGCAAAGCTAGGTATTAGGACAGCAATATGAGTTTAATTGCTGTGAGTAGTATTTTACCCTTGTCTGAATGGCCGCTGAAACCATGCAAGCTAACTTTGGTAAAGAAGAAATCAGGGAATTAATTGATGAATATGTATGATGATATATCGCAGAAATTTAAAACAATTATAGAAGTTGAGATTGAACTCCTTAAAAAAATATCAGTGTATTCTTGCAATGTAAAACCCCGCAGATTTTCGTGGGAAGAGAGAAATTCGCAGTACCATATTAGGCATGGAAATATTGTGGCTGGCGGGCGTTCAGCAATATGGGGGAAATGAAAACAGACTGGAGAAACAAACTTAACCCTATTTTGCTACTGTGGGTGAAAATTCACCCAATCCTTAGGATGGATGGAGTGCTTCATATTTAGTTAAAATAATGACAAATAAAAACATTTTTTTCTTTTCATAGAAAAGACAATTAATTACTGAATAATAATAACTGCTAACTCTATTAGAAGAAGTGTGGGTGAATATTCACCCAGAGTAGCAGTAGCGTTTGAAAAATATGAGTAGCATGATAGGGTTAACCCTGAAACTGTTTCAGACTTAATGAGGGCAGATACCATAGATATTTCACAATTTGACCCACTGCCGGTAGAGCTATTATAATAAAATGAAAAGAAAAAAAATTACTACTAAACCTTACACCCTTCAAAATACTAATTACAGTTATACAGTATGTAATTACCTGTTCATTCGTTGGCATACAATATGAAAATGCTTAATATTTGTATTCTATTATGAAATTAATTTGAAATTCAAGTTTGTGCGTCATTGTTGCCCGCCTTGAAGAACGGCAATAAAACTAAGACAGCGTGCAGATTAAATGCTTTTATATTGGTGTCATTTGCGGACCATCAATTTCTAAGGTACGCTGGTCCTGAAGACCAGGGAAGGTGTTTTCAAAAATTCTGCTTCTGGATATTTCAATAAAGTTCGCAACAAAATTCTTTTTTTTTAGGTTTAACGACCACCGTGAGCAACAAGCAGTCGCCCGTCCCTAATTTAGGGTCACTGGTTCCAGGGAAGGGAGAGAATCAGTGCCGTAAGACAAACACAACATCCATGCTTCACTGGGATTCGAACCCGGACCCCTTTCGGACGAATGATCAGAGGCCATCGCTTAGACCACTGCGCCACCGGGGCGGCCACAAAGTTTTTAAACATATGCGATTGCTTTATGTGATACTCTCCTTCACTATGCACAAAGTCTATCGTTGTACCGCACTGCTCCTTTACGAATAAGAGATCCAGAAATCTGTCACACGACAAAGACACATAAAGCTTCCCGGAAAAATTCACCTGTTATGAATCCTGATTCATGCATATCCTTCCGCAGGGCAGCACATAGTCCTTAAACACTTCAGATGTAATCAAGTTCTTTCATTTATCTACCACATTGTGGGACACAGGCCAATTCACTCTAGAATCTTCATTGACAAAACACCGTCCGCACGTAAAGACATGACGCCCATCAGGAAAAGCTCTGTAATTGTCTCTAAAATAAGATTCAGTTGTCTTCGCAATCACTGCGTGAGTAAACATGCACCTCCTAACATCCTTTTGACTTGACACATGTCCTCTGAATAAGATCACATCCGCAAAGTTACTGTGTCCATACTCACAAACGCCCTAGAGGCATCGCTGGATTCTCCTTTTAAATATAGGTTATTCGTTTTCCTTTCTACCGATTGCCCTTGTAATTTCTCACAGGGGCCATGAGTACGCGTAGCTTAGTCTTCAGGAGGGCAAACAAATTGTAACTACGGATAACATATACATACACTACACATATGCAAATTTCCACTGTAGCTTCTTGTTATGTAACCGTTTTCATCCTACTCTCAACACATAAATTTAATTGGAAACCAGAAGACACCCAAAAACTAAGTAAAAAAGATAAATGAAATTGGGCAGCATGTTAAGACAATAAGGAAATTTCTTTATCGTTCTTTTGATCCTTTTGGCCACTCGTGTTACATTCCCCATGAAATCTCAGAGATTACACAGCTGGTAATCAAGAATGAAAAAAAAATACCCTCAAGACAAATTTCTGGGAAATACTTCGACACATCTTTCTCCTCCAGTGAATAGCTGCTGCAGAGGATGATATATTTTTCATTTCTTCGCTGTAAATGCTTTTCAATACTGAACGTATGTACGCTGTTCCCCAACATGCAATAGGCACTGCAAATTCCCAAAGTTTACCCTATTTTTTATTGCATGCACACTCATCCAGATGTTCTACAGAAAAAATAAAAAATAGCAATAAGAATTAGTGTTATCACGAATTACTCTCTAGTGCCTTCCCAGAGCAGTCCGATTTTCAGGAGAGGGCAAATGCCCCCTCTTCCTCCCCTTATATGGACGCCCACGACAAGGGCTCAGGTGCTTTCCAGCCATCACATCTGGGGGAGACCCACTGTGAGCTACTCTAGGGGCTCTTTTTTTTTTTTTTTTTTTTTTTGATTGGAGGTTTAACGACCACCGTGAGCAACTCAATGGGCTATAAGCAGTCGCCCGTCCCTAATTTAGGGTCACTGGTTCCAGGGAAGGGAGAGAGCCAGTGCCGTAAGACAAACACAACATCCATGCCTGACCGGGAGTCGAACCCGAACCCCTTACGGACGAATGATCAGAGGCCAACGCCTTAGACCACTGCGCCACCGGGGCGGCTCTAGGGGCTCTGAACCGTCGCCAGATCTTAATTTGGGTTCATTGGCTCCACGGAGCTCGGGGGACTGGCCAGAAACCTACTCTTCTGACTACTCGGCTACTGGAGCCGCTCCGCCAACGTACAAACAGCATCTGTGGCCAAAATATGTGTTCAGTATGACTACAGTTTTTACAAAGATTACAAAAAGTTTCATTTCTACGGTCAAACGCATCATAACTTTTTTATGGATTTATTAACTGAAAAATGCTTGTGCGATTGCAGACATAATGCAGTTTCATTCTGCAGTTACTGCTAAAACATCTAAAAGATGCATGGCAACACTGAGTTAAAGATTCCATCTGCCATTTTAATGCTTATGATTACGATGATAATATGACGACGAATGATTTACAACCTGCTGAAGATATAAATAAATAAAATTTAAAAGACTGAAATAACGGCAAACATAAGCTACTGTGACCTAAACCAGTACAAATAAAAACACCACTGAAGACTCCGATAATGTCACAATACATAACTGCTGAAGAAAGAAAACTAAAAGTCTGAAATTGTTATGAACATATTTCACAACCTTATCGTGCGCCAAGTCAATATAATTAAAAAACATATAATGCCTGTCCCAAATTTAGTGTCACTGGTTTCAGGGAAGGGACAGGATCAGTACTGTTCGATAATCACCCCCCCCCCCCGCCCATACTTGAGTCCAACTCACAGGATTAGGTGGAAACCAGAGCATTTGACCTCCGAGTTTGGGACGTACTCCTTCAATTAGCGTACAGTTGTCATACAGGAACTCTATTTTGACGAATACTTCAAGAACAGAAATCGAATTTATCCATTCTGAAAGCATGAATGAAGCGCGCGGGGCCGCCCCTCTGGCGCAGTGGTCTAAGGCGCTGGCCTCTGATCATTCGTCCGTAAGGGGTCTGGGTTCGAATCCCGGTCAGGCATGGATGTTGTGTTTGTCTTACGGCACTGGCTCTCTCCCTTCCCTGGAACCAGTGACCCTAAATTAGGGACGGGCGACTGCTTATAGCCCATTGAGTTGCTCACGGTGGTCGTTAAACCTCCAATAAAAAAAAAAAAAAAAAAAAAAAAGAAGCGCGCGGATTTTACGTACCATAATGCCCGTGTGCTTATAAAGTACGTCATCACGTTTTTTTTTTTTTTTTTTTTATTGTAGGTTTAACGACCACCGTGAGCAACTCAATGGGCTATAAGCAGTCGCCCGTCCCTAATTTAGGATCACTGGTTCCAGGGAAGGGAGAGAGCCAGTGCCGTAAGACAAACACAACATCCATGCCTGACCGGGATTCGAACCCGGACCCCTTACGGACGAATGATCAGAGGCCAACGCCTTAGACCACTGCGCCACCGGGGCGGCGTCATCACGTTTCCATGCGATTTTAAGCGAAAACTGAAGTAGCAGACACTTGATTTCATTCTAATCTGTCAACTCACGCATGCTGAAAATAAAGCGGTCAGGTCTCCACACAGTCATATCACTGGATTCTTTAGAAGGGCACTGAAGCTATGGAAATTCGATAGGAGGATGGAGTTAGGACATTCAGATATCTTAAGAGTTGCGCGATAAGGCTAAGTCCTGCGAAGCTAGAATAGAACTCACCTGTTCTTTTTTTTTGTTTTTGTTTTATTGAAGGTTTAACGACCACCGTGAACAACTCAATGGGATATGAGCAGTCGCCCGTCCCTAATATAGGGCCACTGGTTCCACGGAAGGGAGAGAACCGGTGCCGTAAGACAAACACAACATCCATGCCTTACCGGGATTCGAACCCAGACCCTTCCGGGACGAATGGTTATAAGCCAGCGCTTAGACCACTGCGCCACTGGGGCGGCTTCACCAGTTTACAAAAAAGCAAAACAAAAACAAAAAACACACACACACATACAAGAGTGACTGCTAGCTTTAAAAAATACGAGAATAAAGTATCAGAAAAAACTGACAATCGAAGGGTTAGAATTAATAACTATTCGCGCAGTGAGCCTGTTTTAGGGCATCGAGAATGACATGAGATTTACGTTTATTCAATAGTTTGGAATGATTCTTTGCTTGGAATCAAGAACATTGAATTAGGGATGAGGTATTTTACCTGGACTAAAGCGTTCTTGAGGGTAGAGGTACTTAAAAAAATTAAATAGATAAAAAAAAATCATAAGCAACTCCTACTCGAGTCAACTTACAAAAATTTCGGAAACGGTATATCGGCGTCGGAATTTTAGCATCACTTTAATGCCACTATTTCCACTTACTTTTGAACAAGTCTCACTCGTCATTCAACAGTTTGGCAGAGTTGAAAATATTTCCTCAAAATTATGATACTAAAGTAATAATTTGGCCCTTTGTTTGCCCAGAGTATCAATTTTATCTTGTGAACAGATTGCTATGATAATGTATTTATGTCTGAAAAATCTTAAATAACAATTTCAACGCCTTAGAAAGTTTCCGTACAGTTTTACTGCTGATATGTTTGGAAAATAATCTGGCATTCTTAGAACTGTTTTATATGTCTGGAAGGTGTTCAAAGTTTATGTTTTTTATATGCCCGAAAGGTGTTCCCCCGACTCTTATAATCCCTAAAACTAGCACCATCAGCAGAAAGGTAGCGGGGCGTGAATCTCCGTTGAAACTCATTTTTCCTTCCCCAGTATCCTCACAAATTTTGTAAATGTCACAATGAAAATTAAAAACAATGGTGCCAAAATTTGAAATGATGTTCTAAAGAAATAGTTGTTCTTCGAAAATTTCTGATTTTGTACACCTCGAAACTTTTTAATCAGTCTGTGAATCTCTTGTAACGGGTGCTTAGAAAACAGTAAATAGTTAATTTTAAACTAGTAATGCTTAAAAACGAAAGAATGTAACAGCTGGAATAACAGAATTCTCAATACTATCACTTGAGATAAAATTTTGCAGTACCATACTGTCTTACTTTATTTTCAGAGAAAAGAAGAACATTTAGATTTAAATTTTTTTCAAGGAAAGTTTTCTGGGAAATTCGAATTGTGCATTGTTAAATGTTGAAATGCTCCAAATTTCTGAACATATCTTCTTAAAACTGGGGTGTTTAGGCTGTATGCAGAATACGATGATTATTGTTTTAACTTTAAATCTGAATATGTGATATTATTCGAAGTAAAATTTCGCACTATTGAACTGCGAAATAATTAGTATATGTACTAAGTTATTTCAGTGATTAAGATTTTCTTGATGGTTATTTATTTGAGACAATAGGCACGTGTCAAGGAAAATATTTCACTTTATACGTAAGACAGATTGTTGGGATTTAGTGCTCTGTTTTATTCACTTTATTTTTAATGGGCGGTAGACAACATATCTATTAAAGAATGCTATATTTTATATTTACTCTTGTTCTCCTAAATTCGTGGGAAGCACCGGAGCAACAGAGGCAGATTTCAACTTTCACTTGCTTTCCTTGGACTAACGTAAAAGTTTCCTGTATTGTTTAAGTGGATGCTTTTATCGCGTTTCCTAGAACGAAACTTAAATATCGACTTCAGTTCCTTTATTTTAACCCCGAATAGCGCCGGTGTTCTCCACCTTTGGAAGTAGTTGAAGTTCTCCACGAGGTCATCGACTCTGCTGCACCGACATACTACACTGACGGAAAAAAAATCCCAACACCACGAAAAAATAGTTGTAGAGGAATGAAATGGCGGCAATACATTTGTATAGGTAACATATTTAATCGATTAAGGTTTCAAGATCACAGCTTATTGTAAGCGCGAGAAGAGCCATTTTAAATGTGAAATGCTGGTACATTAATAACCGGTGTAACCGCCAGAATGTTGAATGCAAGCACGCAAACGTTCATGCATTGTGTCGTACAGGTGCTGGATGTCAGTTTGTGGGATGGAGTTCCATGCCTGTTGCACTTGGTCGGTCAATACAGGGACGGTTAATGCTGATTGGGGGTGACGCTGGAGTTGTCGTCCAATGATGTCCCATACGTGCTCGATTGGTGAAAGATCTGGTGATCTAGCAGGCCACGGCAACATGTCGACACTCTGTAGAGCATGTTGGGTTACAACAGCGGTATGCGGGCGAGCGTTATCCTGTTGGAAAACACCCCTGGAATGCTGTTCATGAATGGCAGCACAACAGGCTGAATCACCAGACCGACGTACAACTGTGTCGTCAGGGTGCGTGGGATAACCACGAGAGTGCTCCTGCTGTCATAGGAAATTGCTCCCCAGACCATAACTCCAGGTGTAGATCCAGTGTGTCTCGGCCGCAGACAGGTTGGTTGCAGGCGCTCACCTGGCCTCCTTCTAACCAACACACGGCCATCACTGGCACCCAGGCAGAACCGGCTTTCATCAGAAAACACAACAGATCTCCACTCCGTCCTCCAATGAGCTCTAGCTTGACACCACTGACGTCACAAACGGCAGTGGTTTGGAGTAAGTGGAATGCACGCTACAGGGCGTCTGGCTCGGAGCTGTCCTTCAAGTAACCGATTTGTAACAGTTCCTTGTCTCATTGTGGTGGCAACTCCAGCTCGAATTGCTGCCGCAGACGCGGTACGATGCGCCACGGCCATACGCCGTACATGGCGGTCTTCCCTCTCAGTAGTGCCACGTGGCCGGCCGGAACCCGGTCTTCTTGAGGCAGTACCTTCCCTTGACCACCGCTGCCAACAATCATGCACAGTGGCTATATTCCTGCCAAGTCGTTCTGCAATGTTGCGGAAAGAAAATCCGCCTTCTCGTAGCCCTATTACACGACCTCGTTCAAACTCCTTGAGCTGTTGATAATGGCTTCTTCGTCTTCTTAAAGGCATTCTTGACTAATATCAACATCCTACGTCGAATCTCAACGATAACTAACGCTCACGAACGTTACAGCGCGTGTTTACAGCAAACCTGCTTTGCATGTTCCGAGGGGCGCTACTAGCGCCACACGTATGCGCCGAGCGCGAAATTTGCATAGACGTCATCTTACAGATGTACTCTCACCGCCTACCAACTGTCGTTTATCTAACACAACCCCTTCTTGGTGTTGGGATTTTTTTTTCCGTCAGTGTATTTTAAACATTCTGTTTCGGTACATTTCATTTTGAATTCCGCGCGTTACTTTCCACTGCTTAGTTTCCAAACAAGATGCTAACATTGTTTTTCGAGTGCCCTTGGTTTTCCTACGTATGTAAACCCATTAATGGGCGATCAGGACGCGCATATCGCTCAACTTTTAGATTTATATCATTGATCTGTATTTTCTCATATCTTCATGCCATTTTTTCTCGGGCTTTAACAACATCCAGCGAGCACCTAAGGCTATAAGGAGTCAACCGTTTGGGGTAACTGATTCCAGGTAAAGGACAGAGACAGATCCGTAGGGCACATGCACGGCTCATGTTTCACCTGGGATTCTCGGCCTAACCCAGACGATTAGCCAGAAGACCGAGCTTGTGACTACTCCGGTACCTGGACGGCCATTTTTTTATGCTTACCAGATGAATGATCTCGTGTGAGACTCGTTTGATTCAACGAAATTTCATAAGTTCTTATATAACACCAAGTAGTAACGGTAAATGAAATAAGATAAAAACATTTGAACAAGTCATTGCGAAAGACACTTGAGGAATTACTTTTCCCCACAATACAATACAATGTTTTTCCTATAAACATACAAGCAGATTATCGTCAGATTAACATAGCAAAAAGGCAGCAAAATAGATTTATTGCTATTGCTGACAATACTAATGTGCAGAGGTTGGACAGAATAATGACAACACCATGCTCAGAAACGCGACTTTTAATGCAGCTGCGTACGTCACAATACGCAAAGGTATCCAGCACTTTTGGGTTGTAATAGCTTGGTTTGGAACCTTGAGGTCCTATTTAAGTGCATTTAAAGTGTCTTGTTGCAAAATCTCTTTCAAGGTGACGACGAAATGAGCGATCTAACGGACTTCGAAAGAGGGCTAATTGTTGGTGGCCGGCTAGTTGGTGCCTCTGTAACAACAGTCGCTTGGGTAGTGGGGGTGTCGAGAGCTACTGTGCCTATAGCGTCATGGCATCATACCGTGTTCATGGCAAAAACCTCGTCTGCGAAACACAAGAATGCCCGGAAAACGACCCTGACTGATAGAGATAGGAGAGCATTAAAGAGAATTGTTACTCGTAATAAGAAGACCCCGCCGCTGAAAATTAGTGCGGAGCTCAATCAGCATCTCCAGTCCCCAGTATAGTATCAATGAAAACAGTGCGCCCGGAACTGCATAAACAAGATATTCATGGCAGAGCTGCTATTGCAAAACCTCTGGTGACCGGGGTGAATGCACAACAGCGATAGCAGTGGTGCCAGTAACATACAACGTGGACTGCCGATGCATGGAAGTCTGTAATGTGGTCGGTCGGATGAACCCACATTCACACTATTCCCCACCACAGGACGTGTTTACGTGTAGAGAACACCGTCAGAAACGTACAACCCAAACTGTCTGCTCCTAACAGTGCAGCATGGTGGTGGTTTTGTCATGCTCTGGGTGGTCATGTCGTGGTTTTCAGCTGGTCTCCTGATCACCTTGAAAGGATAGATGACTGGCAGGGCGGATTATTTTTACAGTAGTGGGGGAATCGTGCAGAATGGCAGAGCGGTATTGAAATAAATATTTGATATTCTTAGCGGATGAGTCTCACGTAACATTTAATGAAACAAAAAAAAAACCCAGTAATTTTGAGGGTATTCTTCCAGAGTTGTTTTTCCTAAACTTTTATTAGAACTACATCACTGCCTATAAGGTAGGAAGCGAATTCCTAAAAAAAAAAAAAGTAATGTCCAGAACCAATAAGTGTCAACCCTTATGTGAGTGAGCAGTCAGCTAAGAAATAGTGGTGAAACGAATGGGAATGATACGTGAATGCCATTCATTTGAATTGTGTGTCCGAATCATTCCACGTGGCAAGTCATTCATCGTGAACGGTGAATGATGAAGAGCTCGCGCTCTTTTGGGCAGTTTGCCAAAAAAGGATGTGGCCTTGAAAGCGCTTTGGTTGTAAACACAAGATTCCTGCAACGAATAATTTACTCAGTGAGCGTGATGACAACATGGAAATTGAATGATCATTCGTGAATGATTCGTTTGCGTGAATGATGAACCCACAGGAAGGAATGATATATGCCATCACTATGCTCAAATGGAGTTTCTTTTTCTTTCCAAGGGGGCGGGATGTTAACCATACACTTCTCAAGACAAGGCTCTGGACATCCACACAATGGTAATCCCGTTTGATCCAGAGGCAAGCTTCCGCCGCCACTACAGCCACACTCTGTACCATAATGCCATCTAGCCTGCGGGTTTTCTGCAGACTCTCCGGGTGTGGGGATGTGAATGTGTGGATGGTTCCCTCTGAAGTCGGCCCCGGACGCACTTAGTCCCTGCACCCCTTCCCTGACAGGGTTTACCAGATGAGTGTCGATGGGTTGGTAGTAAAAATACAAGACGATTGTAATCTGCTGCCATCTGCTGGCCGGCTTCTACGGGCATTTGTCCCATGGTTGATGATGTACCATAATAAGAACAGTAAATGTTGCTTTAAGTAGTCCCGTTACAAGACAGACCCTATGCCGAAGACTGACAGGGTCAGGACTTCACGCACGGAATCCATTATGTTGCTTACCCCTATCCAATGATCCTTCGCCAGCATTTGGAGTGGTGCAGTGCTCGAGCGAAATGGCACACAGGATGACGGCGTGTGATCCACAGCGACGAATCTCGCTTTTGATTGGGTTCAAATTATCTCTGGGTTAACGTATGGAGACGACGGAGAGAACGGAACAGTTCAATAATAATTGTCCCACATAACATACAGCGCGAACGACAGGGGTCATGGTCTGGATGTAAGCAGCTACGACAGCCGCACACCCCTAGTATTTCTCACAGACAATTTGACAGCTCTGCAGTACGTGGAGAATATTCTGGATACTGTTGCTATCCCTTTCTTATGAGCGAGAGATCTAGCCGCATGTTTCAGGAAAATAATACACGTCCGCATACTACAAGCATCTCCAAGGAAAATTCAACGCGCTGTCAATGTCATGGAATGGCCAGCAAGATCTCAGCATTGGTTACGAATTGGACATGTATGGGAAATGGTTGGACGGCATCTGAAAACCCACCCGCTGGTAACGGCCGCCCTGTAAGACCAGGTGGAAGCAGCATGGTAGGCAGTGCCTGTGGAAGCCATCAGAGGTCTCTACAACTCAATATTACGACCCATCGCTGAATGTTTTGCCAACAGAGTTAGTCGTATCTCTTACTTATGTGCCTTATACACTGCTGTTTGTTGAAAATGCGGAACCAGGAAAACCGTGTGCGATCGGAATGAAACTCGCAGGATGGGTAGGTCATGTGAGTAGTTGCAAATGATTACAACCGCAGAGCACATGCAAATGATTTGTGCCAGCCACGCCCTCACGCAGGAGGTATAAAAGCATGACGCACAGAGCAAGTTGCCATAGTCGATACGCGGACATTGTGGCAGTAAGGTAGCGGTAGTAACTGAGCACGCCCCGCCGCAGCATACGAGACCCGAAAGTACAGCTGACGTACCTTGACCCAGTCCAATGTGCTGGACTGCGGGAAGGCTGACTTTTCTTCCGTGACATCGCCCCTCCTGTTGGACGAAACGCGAGCATATTGATGAGTTTATGGTGTTAGTGGAAAGTCTGACTTACAGATGTCAGGGGTCTGATTTGCTTCACGGAGGCCTTATCGCTCGCTGTCCATTGCTTAGACTTCCCTTGACCATAAACCACAGACGTCAGCGGCTGCAATGCCACCAAGAACGCAGACACTGGCGTGATGAATGGCACCGCGTAGTGTTTTCCGACGAGTCGCAGTTCAACCTAATGACCTATGATGGACGTATCCTTGTGCGGCGACACTGTGATTAACAACTGCTGGAGGAGGCATGCGTTATGCAGCGTCATACAGGCCCGACACCGGACGTTTTGGTGTGGCGTGCCGTTGGGTTTTATTCACGTTCCCGCTTCCTATGCATTGCAGGAACCATGACCACATCGCGGAAGCCGCAGATCATTTATGAAATATTATTTATATTTTCTTGTTCTCAGAGCGTACCCTAAAACGCAAATATTACATAAATATCATATATATGATTCGTCATTATATTATGCACAGAATTTTAATTTAAGAAGTTTAATATGAAATTTTAAAAGTTGTTAAATTATATGGATATCATTAGCAAATGACAATTTCAGAGTAAAGATGCAAAATTTAGGTGTTAGAAATATATTTTTATCCATGAATTCAGTTTTATGATGTTACGCACGTTTCTTCCAAATTGTGTTATCTTCTGTTAAAACAAAGAAAAATTAAACAACGGCAATCATCATGGGATGTTTGAAAGGAAACGAATGGCAGCACCAACTTTTACCGGTTAGATCAAGAGTTATGGAATACTGTTGCAATTTTCATTCAAGGAGTGTCAAATTTTTGTGTAAAATTTGACACTCCAAATATGTGAATTCGACATCTTAACGTGGAAAAGTGTTATACAGGGCAGTAGGAAAAATTTCCAAAAACATTTATGAAGATAAAAGTCATGTGGTGATGCAATAATCAGAAAATTAAAGGAATTAAAGCACTTTTTTGAGGGAAGCACAACCAAGGCGGGTCTTTGAACTGAAAAAAAAGCCGACCCGGTGAAAAAGTGGTCGGAGGCTCTGGCTTCTGGCCGGAGCCTCGGATGAGATATAGGCGACTCCTCCCTCCCACAGCGTCACTGCCCCTCTCTGGAAGCAGAGGCCTCAAATGAAGGACGGAAATTACTCAGAACACTAAGCGTTGCTCATGTAGTGGAACACAGAAACTAAACAGAAAATAACCTTTTCCTCTGAAACTAAAAGAAAAGGGGAAGAAATCATTTCAAAAACAAGTTTCCTGAATGTGAGGGCATTAGAGAAGAAACCCTTCAGCTAAAAGAAGCAAACTTGAAAATATGCAGCTCAGCGCGAGCAAATACACTATATGAGGATAGAAAATGATTTACCGTGAGTCACATGACCTGAGGCTGCTGCAAAGCTAGCAAATCGGTCTTCCAGACAAGCTTGATATGTACGCTACTATCATAGGCTTTGCAACACATGCAAGATTGCTTAAAAAATATTATCTTCAATATATCATTTTCTTCGCTACCTATTTAAACACACTAACTTTATATTGAATTTAATACAAATAGATATTTTCATAAAGCTAACGATTTAAAAATTAATTGCGACACTCTCACAGCTTTGTGCCTTTTGGAAAAACATTTCACAAAAAAGATGGCCAGAAAGAAAGTTGCTATAGCTATACTTGGAAACAATCTAGTTTACATTTTATAATAAAATTTCGAGCTTAACATCTTGTTCTGGATTTTGGCTTAATGTCACATTCTTGTATTATTTATATTTTATCAATTTAGAGGAATATGGAATTTTGGAAACATGGTTTTCTCGAGTTCTGCCTCGAAAGTATAGCATAAAAATATATGTACCTAGATCAAAAAATAATAACGCAGTTGCTACATCGTGTTGAGTTTGTTTAATGGGAAACATGTAATCAAAAGTATTGGGGTAGGACTTGGTTGATTTTATGCCTCCGCTGAAATTTAATGAACAACCAGAAATAGATTTGTGAGTTTAAAAAAAAAATTATGTCTAGCTAACGTTATTGCAAAGGTACATTGCTACAGACGTTTCCTTTAATGTATACATAACATGGGGTTGTTTCAGAAACATATTAAATGTGTGTATCTGATTTCATGTGATTGATTTATATAGTTTGCGAGAAAGAGGAAGACGAGGAATAATGATTCAGAAAACAGGCAACAACTAAAAACATAATGATAATGAAAGGAATAACTACTCAGAGTTATAGGTCGTCAAACATAGAACTTTATCTGACTTCAATTAAACTGTGAAGTTCTTTAAATCGGCTTAGAGAACGTGATGACTGGCGTCATCTGGTGTCCGGTGTATGTCAAGAACAGAAAATGAGAAGGAAAGGCAGAGCAGCTTATGAAGGCGTTCCTGTCGAAAAAGTAAAACCTTTAAATGATGGCTTTCTCTATCAACTTTTAAAGAGAAAGGGATATACAGTATTTTATATAGTTGCCTTTTTTTAACGTGTTTGAAAAAATATAGAATTTTTCATTCGGGAAACTTCACTTCTTACAGAAAAATAGCTTTTATGAGAAAGATACAGCAGAAAACTTTAATTTAAAACAGACGTAAGAGCTGATTAATCGTTATAAGCGGTCTAAGAGACCAAGCCGTACGAACATAGAAACAATGTAAAGTGGCGAAAATCGCTATATTTTCTTTATTAACTGCGGGAAAGAACGAAGAAATATAGAAATTTCCGGCGAGCAAAAGAGATACGCCGGTTTTTTGCTACTTCTAGAAAAAGGTAAAGAAATCTTGGGGGGGGGGGGGGGGGGGCGTGTGGAGGAAAAGAAGGAAGGACTATATAAGAAAACGTGATCAATGACTTTGAGCATCAAAAGTGTAGAGCTAATTGACCTAAATAAAAAAATCACTCACTTATTTTCTCATATTATGCCTGAAATTTCTTTTACAAATTGAATGAATTATGTTCTATAATCAGTCACTTTCAGGAAGGAAGAATTTTAAACTAACACAGCATTTTAATAATTGATATAGAAAGGGACGCAGCCAAGGGGAGGGCCCTCCCGGATTTTTTCACTTACAGATTTTTTTTTACATGCAGTTATTTCATAATACGTATTTTTACGACATAATTATTTACAGCTTGTCAGTGGACAAAGAACAAAAATATTATTCTACAAAAGAAATATTAGTGACAAAGAATAATTATTTGCAGCTTGTCAATAACAAAGAATAGCACCCTGGATTTCTTTATGGGGATGGCCCAAAAAAAAAATGATGCAAATAAAAACACATCGGAAAAACATTCCACAATATTTGGAAGCGATGAAAAAGTCTCCGTCATATATTAAAGTGAGTTTCCAATGCTCCCTAAAATATATGTTTAAAAACATATACAAATATACTAAAACAAGGGCAGCCAATAACAAAGAACCAAGTGATACCTAATGGGGAGGGCCCAGGGCCGTCCCCATTGACTGCGCCACTGCTTTTCTCCATAAGTTTGTGAGATTAACCAGGTTAGCATAACATACACATTCTTATCAGAATAATATGATCACCTGCCTAATAATGGGAATAACCACCCTTGTCCCGGATGACAGCGGCGAGACGGCGTGGCATGAACGCAATGAGACCCTGGAAGGTTGCCCGAGGCACACCTGCCCATTCGGACTGCACAGAGGTCCCGGAGATGACGTGGTGGCGGGTCGGCACCAGAGGCGGTTGGTCCCAGCGGCGCACCCACAATTTCTTTATGGGAGTGGCCCAAAGTACAGAAGATGTAAATAAAAATGACACGGGGAAAACGTCTCCCAAAATATTGGGTACGGATAAAAATGTGCCCGCCATATTAAAGCCCATTCCCAGTGATTCTTTTTTTGATTGGAGGTTTAACGACCACCGTGAGCAACTCAATGGGCTATAAGCAGTCGCCCGTCCCTAATTTAGGGTCACTGGTTCCAGGGAAGGGAGAGAGCCAGTGCCGTAAGACAAACACAACATCCATGCCTCACCGGGATTCGAACCCGGACCCCTCACGGACGAATGATCAAAGGCCAGCGCCTTAGACCACTGCGCCACCGGGGCGGCTCCCAGTGATTCATAAAATACTGTATATACAGTATTTAAAAATATATACAAATATATTTAAAAATAAGCAGCCAAAAACAAAGAACGAAAAACTGAGTGATGCCTCATGGGGATGGGCCGTGCCCCTGGGCCACCCTCACTGCGTGCGCCATTGATTGGCCCACCGGGACACCGGGACATTTCCCAGTGGACCACTCGAGAAATGGCCCACTTTTACGTATTCCTCTGTCTGAATTTTTTTGGAACAAACGAATTATTATTTTGTTACCTATGACTACTAATCGTCAACTTCATTTGAGCTATTTGAGCTTTATTTCTGTCTGAAACGTTATTTCCTTGAAAGAAAAATTAAAAATGAAACGTTTCCTTGTATCTGTTGGGCGTTTACTCTGAAATGACATAGCAAAATTATCTGTTTTATGTTAGCAATGCTTTGCTTCGGCACAATTTTCTCGACAGCGTCAATATAGACGTAGAGAGGCGTTCCTCTCATCGAAGGAAAATATCAGCTACGTTGTATAGTTGTGCTGAGTTCTTGGCCTTCCGACGACAAGTCGCTGAACCGAATTTGATCATCAACCCTGAGCATACATCTCGGGGACGACTAAATCCGATGGAACTACTCTGAGCCTGAAGAAGAGGTGTTCTCATTTACATATGTTGCAAGAGACGAAGACTTCGTGGAACGCACGCTGGTGGCAGAGAAATTTGCATAGCTTTGCGCTTCGGCTAAAGTCACGTTAGGGCAGTGGCGGCCCGTGGCCAAAATTGCTGAGGAGGCAAACTACTTTTCAGCCTGGATTCAAATAAATTTATTCAATTTAATGCCATTTTTTTCACATATTTTTTTATTTACTTTCTCATGTGCGAAGTATAAAATAAGTAACGTGACCCGTAAAAGTAATTATAAAGATTTTACCGAAGACGCACGTTTTACATGACTTTGAGAACACAAAACCTGTTTATGTAAGATTCCAGCCCCTCGCCTAAGTATATTTTTTCTCAGTCTGAATTGCCCTCTTGGACTATTTGGGAACTGTTAAGCCAGTTTGAAAATATATATACTTCATCGAAATAGTTTTTTATTAAAGAGATCAACAGAAAATAAAAAGCAAGACTGAACTATACATCTTTTTCATCTCAAATGAAATTCTATATACACCTCTACCTTCACTGAAGCCAAAAGAAATGTCTTGAAAACTTCTGCACACAGCGTTTACCTATACAGCAAGAGAGAAAGCTTACCTTACGCTTATATTGTCTTGTATATTAGGTCTATTTTTCGTTCTTTCTGTTTGGCGAAGTGATTTATTATATGGTCATACCATGTCTGTTCTGCTTCCATCCTCTTCACAAGCGCCTTCTCGATGGACAGAACTGATGAACTTGGCAACCTTTCTTGCCCAATGGAGTTTCTCTTGTAATTTTTTATCCTCTCCAGGCACGAGAAACTGCGTTCCACAGAGGCCGATGTTGCAGGAATTGTTACTACGAGGGAAAGAAGTCTAAACAACTCTGGCAGTGGCTGTGCTAGATTATTATTGTATATGGAAGATAGAAGTTCTGTTGTACTTTTGGCATTGTTACACAGATCTCTGTCTGAATGCAAAACCTGCAGCTCACTATGCGGTTTTTTTTTATTGGAGGTTTAACGACCACCGTGAGCAACTCAATGGGCTATAAGCAGTCGCCCGTCCCTAATTTAGGGTCACTGGTTCCAGGGAAGGGAGAGAGCCAGCGCCGTAAGACAAACACAACATCCATGCTTCACCGGGATTCGAACCCGGACCCCTTACGGACGAATGATCAGAGGCCATCGCTTAGACCACTGCGCCACCGGGGCGGCCTATGTAGTTTGCTGCTGTCAAAGTATTTTTCATAAGTTTGAAGCAGAGCTTTAAAACAATGTTCAGGAAAACTTCTAGAATGAGTTTCAAAGCAGTGTACATCGACCAGCTGAAGAAATTTTAATTTCTCAATGTCAGAAAGCCGGCATTTTAACTAAGTTGTAACATTGTCTATTACCTCATAATACGAGTACAGTCTTCTGTATTGCACGGTGGGTGGAATATGACTGCTTCCTTTAAATTTTTTATTTGGCGAACCAACCTCACTGCACACGTTATGATAGAGATCATCAAACTGTCTCTGATCTTGAAAGTACAACAATTTTTCACATAAGCCAGTAATTCGTTTGTTACAGAATGTAACATGGGAACTATTTGATTGCAGTACAGAGAAAGTAACCTCAGTTAAATCAAATTTTTTTATATGAGAAGAGAAGAAAAACGAAATTAAAATCTTGAAGCCACCGTTTTAGTCCTGCTGCTTTGTGAATTGTCTCATCATCATAGTTGGAATCATCCTCAATTTTTTCAAATACTTCAATTAGCAGCAACCTGTGGTCAGCTATGTTAGACACTGAACGAGATTTGAAGTTCCACCTGGGCCGCCCCGGTGGCGCAGTGGTCTAAGGTGCTGGCCTCTGATCATTCGTCCGTAAGGGGTCCGGGTTCGAATCCCGGTGAGGCATGGATGTTGTGTTTGTCTTACGGCACTGGCTCTCTCCCTTCCCTGGAACCAGTGACCCTAAATTAGGGACGGGCGACTGCTCATAGCCCATTGAGTTGCTCACGGTGGTCGTTAAACCTCCAATCCAAAAAAAAAAAAAAAAAAAAAAAGAAGTTCCACCTGGTCTGTGTTACACGAGTTGATCTGGGTCCACCAACAGATTCTAGTAAATGAACACGCTTTGTCGATTTGGAAAATAATGCACAAATTGTATTTAAACTTGCAAAGCAAATACGTGACTCCTTCAACACTGACGCTGCTCTGTTCAAAACTAAGTTCAGCCTGTGTGCGTAGCAATGAACAAATAATGCTTGAGGGGCATCACACTTCACTTTAGCTCGCAATCCATTCAGCTCTGATGCCATCACTGCTGCGCCATCATATGTCTGTGCAACAAGTTTTTCTTTGTAGCTAAATCTTTCCAGCTCACGATCCAGTAATTCTTTTTTTTTTTTTTTTTTTTTTTTTTTTTTTTTTTGATTGGAGGTTTAACGACCACCGTGAGCAACTCAATGGGCTATAAGCAGTCGCCCGTCCCTAATTTAGGGTCACTGGTTCCAGGGAAGGGAGAGAACCAGTGCCGTAAGACAAACACAACATCCATGCCTCACCGGGATTCGAACCCGGACCCCTTACGGACGAATGATCAGAGGCAGCGCCTTAGACCACTGCGCCACCGGGGCGGCCAGTAATTCTTTAAGCGAAGTAGAACACCGATCAGAACTTACGTCAAAAAATCCCAAGAATCTTCTTTTTTATTGGATTGGAGGTTTAACGACCGCCGTGAGCAACTGAATGGGCTATAAGCAGTCGCCCGTCCCTAATTTAGGGTCACTGGTTCCAGGGAAGGGAGAGATCCAGTGCCGTAAGACAAACACAACATCCATGCCTCACCGGGATTCGAACCCGGACCCCGTTCGGACGAATGATCAGGGGCCATCGCTTAGACCACTGCGCCACCGGGGCGCCCAAGAATCTTTCTACTGGTACTCCATCGTTCACGAATCGAACTATAATTGATACTTGTGCATGGGAGCTAATGTCTGTCGCTTCATCAATGTGCCAAAAAAAAAAAACTGGGCATTTTCAATATCTGCATTGATTTCATTCTTAACTATATGAGCAACTCATTCGATTAAATCATTCTGTATTGTTTTTGAAGTTCCTGAAAATGTTGTACTATTCTTCATAAACACCCTCAATGTTTCGTCACTCTTGGAGAGAGAATAAATCAATCATCTCGAGGTAATTTCCCTTATTTTCAGAGACTTCGCTCTCATCGTGTCCACGCAATGGGAGCTCTTGCCGGGCCAGTAGTGTTGTAATATCAATCAACTTCTTCATTACATCACGATTCTTTTTTATTATGACGTAAGTCACTTGTTCTCTTCGCTTCGTTGAGAGAGTAGTTTATCCTTGTTTTGCCTAGAAACTCTAATTTAACAACTGCCAGAATGTGATCTTTACACTTTTTGTGCCTGTGGTAAGTTTTTCAAATCATTGAAGCCTTTCTCTTGCCAGACTTCATTGCCACTCACAGGAAACAGCAAACATGGCCAACAATATAGTTTGTTCGTTTCTGTACCAGTCAATATTAAAAACCTCTGTTTGAAGTTTTGCCCTTTGAAGTAATCTTTTTCATTTCAGGTGTCCCCGCACGGGGATAACTGGTTTTCCAGTTATTTGGGGAGCGGCGCCCCCACGGCCCGAGCTGACCTTGTGACTGGTCAACATCTGATGTCATGCCACCGCCTGTTTTTTGTTTTGGTGCTGTTGGTGTTTGCAGGGACGGCTGTTCATCCAGCTGTTGGGGAGTCGCGGCCCCACGATCCCGAGCTAGTCTTGTGTCTCGCTTTTTTGTTTTTGTTTATTTTCTCCACTGGCTAGTTGCCCGTGTTGTATCCTCTACCTAATCGCTACCCCGTTATGTACTAACACCCCGGTCTTGTGGTTTTGTTACCCTCCACCACTAACTGTTTTATATTAACCGCTCAGTTCGTAGGTTGCTGAGATTCCGTTTAGGTTCCCTTCCAGGCTTTTGTCTTCCTTGGATTACTTTTTTCCTTTTAGCTGGTTTGGGTGCTAGACCTACCTGCATGTTTGCCGCGTGCGGAGACCCGTGAGGCGGAAATGGGATGTCTGGCGGCTGAGGTCGCAGGAGACCGGAGAAGTGCCTCCTGTGTACCAACACTCCTCTTCGACCCCGGCTTTGCTGTAAACGAGAGGCTAGAGACTAACCCACCTCTAGTCAGAAGTCATGTACCAAGTTGTGTACAGGGCTTTAGCGGCTTTTTTGTCGTATGGCACGGCAGGGTAAGCCCGGGGGATGTGGGATCATGCCAAAGGCGTTGGCATGACGGTACCCGGAGGCCGAAGTGTCCGCCGAGTGCGTGTGATCACAGCCAACGGACTATATCTGCAACGTATAAGCTCCAGAACTGTGTCCAGCGTCATTTTCTTGGCTTGCAGACCTCCAGTTCTCCCTTGTAGGGCTCGGTGGTGGGTGGAGTAGTCTGCAGACAAATCTTCCTCCTTTTTTCCATGGGTAAAAACAAGAACAAAAACTCCAAATTTAAGTCACCTGAGAAAATGATAGTTGACAACGACTCTCCTTCGTCTTCTCAACCTACCAAGTCTCATACCCTTAAACGGTCTTTAGACCTTGACCTGGACCAAGAATGCGGAACCTCTTCTTCGGCAGCTGTACCAGTCGCTCCGAAGCGTCGTCTCCCCTCGATTGCTGTGACTACGCATGCTACACACTTACTTGTAGAATCCATCGATCCGAATGAGAGACTGTCCACCAGATCTCCCTTTTTCATTTCTAAAGCTTTGGACGCTGCGGTTGGCCCCTTGAAGTCTGTGAGGAAGCTTCGCTCTGGGGACCTGCTTGTCCAAACTTGCAGTGTTTCTCAGAGTAACACTTTTCTGCACCTCACTAGTCTTCAAGGCATTCCTGTAAAAGTGACACCTCACCCGTTTCTTAACACCTCTCGGGGTGTTATTTCGGAGTTTGATCTCTTGCCATGCAGTGAAGACGAATTGGTGACTGAACTTGCTGATCAAGGTGGTATTGCTGCACGTCGTATGATGTTCCGGCGCGATGGTTCCTTGATTAAGTCTAAAAATGTAATCTTGACTTTTAACTCCCCGAAAGTTCCGACCGAAATCAAGGCTGGCTACTTGGTCTGTGGAGTTCGTCCGTACATTCCCAGTCCTCTGCGCTGTTTCAGGTGCCAGAGGTACGGGCATTCCCAACGTTTCTGTAAGAGTTCCGCTCGTTGCGCAAATTGTGGCTCCAGTGCACATGACGGGGATGGTTGCCCTTCTGCGGCCTGCTGTGTTAACTGCGGTGAGGCCCATGCAGCTTACTCCCGCAACTGTATGAAATGGAAGGACGAGATGGCGATCCAGCGCCTCAAGACCCTGGAAGGCCTCTCGTACCCTGCTGCCAAGGCCAAGTTGGGTATACCCACCAACCGACAACGTACTTTTGCCGCAGTAGTTCAGTCTCTGCCACAACCCGTGCAGCCCTTTGTTCCGCGCCCTGTAGCTCTCGCCGCCCTTGCCAAGCGATCTACAGCTGAACAAGCGACACAGGTGGATTTCCCCGAACTCCAGGTTTTTCGAATAGCTGAGTCTGCGCCTTCTCTTTTGAAGACGGCCGACTCTTCCAGTTCCCAGCAGAAAGCCTGCACGTGCGGAAGACCCGGCCCTCAATCCGCAAAGGTGTGCAGTGTCCATCCAACTGTCGCGGTCCACCTGACCAACATTGCAACTGTCTCGGACTCAGCGAGGTCCCCACCCTCAACCAACATTATAGAGGAACATCGGGGGGAGGAGAGTGACAGTTCGTCCCCAGCCTCAACTAACATTGCAGAGGAACATGAGGGGGAGGATAGTGACAGTTCGTCCTCGCCCTCGGCCAGCATTGCATTGGAGTGTGTGGGGGAGGAGAGTGACTCATCCTATGTGTAGTTGTGTTCGATTTCGTAATGTGTTTTATCATTCTCATTCCTCAGTTTTACTTAATTGGCTTGTTTCTCACCATTGTACCATGTTTTTCATACTGTTTGTTTCATTGTCTGTTTTGGCCCTTCCTTTGTACTCATGGTTCGGTTTTACTTGGTCAGCCAGATTTTGTGACTTATGCCCCGTTTTTTTAATTTTGTCTGTTTGTCTTGTGTCTGGTGCTCTTTGGCCAACCATGGCCCTTGCGCCAATAAAATCTAATAACCAACCAACCAACCACTTCAGGTGTAGGCCTACCATCATTTTTAGTTTGATTCTTTTCTTCAAAATCTCTCCTACTGAAAGGCTTTTCCAGTAAGCTCTCCATCATAATAGATATGTTTGAAGCAGAAGCCATGGTCTGACAAACAACTCTACATAAAACATAAATAAAATTAGTTAAACATTAGTGTGAAAAAAGGGCAACTAGGAAGAAGGCGCTATGTAACGCCGCTCGAAGATGTCAGAATGAGGAGTTAAATAGTGGAGCTGCCTTCAGGGAAACAGCTGTTCCCGTGAGGCAAGATAACATCTGCCTCACAGGAAGTCCACGGTGCGCGTGCGCTCTTTGTGTTCGCCGTTCCATCGCCTACCCTTCGGATCTACTGATTCAATGGAAGCAAACAGTTTGGCGCAAAATCTAAGAGAGGCATTTCGTTTCCTGCCTCACGGACAGAGATCGCAAGCTGAGGACATTTCGTAACTACGCGCTACCGATTGTTTTCCAAAAGCGTCAATTTAAATAACTGAGTGAACGAATGGATGACATTTTTTTCAAAAGAGTTAATTAGCATAAACTTTTGCTCTCCTATATCCAAAAGTACTGAATGAACAAAACGAATAATTCTAACTAAGAGTCTTAAAATTCTGAGGAGCCTTGCCTCCTCCCAAAAGCCGCCACTGCGTTAGGGTTAACATCATCGGAAGCCAACATGTTTCAAAAGTAAACAAGCGGGCTACTACAATTTGTAACACCCAAGATTAAAAAAAAATAGCACTCACCACTTTCGAGGAGGATGACAAGATGGTTCCCAAACCTTTATGGAACTGAACACGCAAAAAGAACAAACGAGGTAAGCGAAAAACTTGGAAAACTTTCGTCAACTTCCGGAGCAAAGAAAAGCACGACTCGTAAAAGTCTTGAGGAGGACACTAATACCCACTTAGATGGCCCATCATCCCCAAACCCTTATCCACAGACTAACGCAGAGCACAAAGCGAGTCTCCGGCACAGATATTCCGAAATCCGTACCCCACCCACATTTACCTTGGAGGAAGCAATCAGTACTGGTTCATCAGTCACAATAACCAGTAGGCCCTAGACTTTAAATGGTGTCTGTCGTCGTACCGAGTTCGCCGAGCGACAATTCGTCGCCGACTCAGTTCGTTGAATACAAATTCATCGCGCTTCAATTCGTCGCCGTTACCAATTCATCGCAGGATTAATTTGTCGCGGGAAAATTCATCGCCAGCAAATTTGTCCTGGACGAATTCGTCGTATTTCGACCCCCCTCAGTGAAATACACTGGTGTGCAAAAATTTAGGACGAAGATGAGAAATTAGCATAACAGCGGAACGAGCAGGCAGAACGGACCGAAAGACCACTCAAGAGATAGACTAGGGTTCGGTACGGTAGAGCATGCGCATATATTCAGCATGACGTACGGGGGGGGTGTCGGAAGGGTATAAAGCAAACGGGCGGTGTACGCTCAGCAATTCGGTGAAAGCTGTTGCACGGTGTACATCGGTTTGAACGACGTCGAGTTGCTGCCACCATGTGATATGACCAACAGGCAATCCAGTAGACGACATCTGGATGACTTTACCCGAGGTCGCGTCATTGGGAAGTTGGAAGAAGGTCGAAGTGTGACTAGTGTGGCCGAGGAGTTCGGGATTGCTCACAGCATCGTTTCACGAGCTTGGAGAGCATTTCAAACGACAGGAACAGCTGTCCGAGAGGTTAGCAGTGGTCGTCCACGAGTAACCACGGCGGCGGACGACCGGTATATTGTCCTACAGGCGAGAAGAGACAGACGGCAGACAGCGGGGGAAATCGCAAGGCACATGCAACAGACAATTGGACGTCCGTTATCGCGTTTTACCGTTGCCAGGAGGCTGCACAAAGGTGGTCTATTTGCACGACGACCAGTACGTTGTGTGCCATTAATGCCTGCTCATCGGAGACGGCGGTTTCTGTGGTGCCAGGAACACAAGAACTGGACACATCAGCAATGGGGTCGAGTTCTCTTTATGGATGAGAGCCGATTTAGTCTGACGAGCGATTCCGGACGTACACACATCAGGAGAGAGCAGGGAACACGCAATCATACCTCCAACATCATCGAAAGGGACCGGTTTGGAGGTGGCGGAATTCTCGTATGGGGCGGTATCATGCTTAGTAGCCGTACTGACCACCACATCTTCCAAGGAGGTTCAGTCACTGGTGTCCGCTATTGTACCGAGGTTCTCCTGCCTCACGTGCGTCTGTTGAGAGGTGTTGTGAGTCCTGAGTTCCTCTTCATGGACGACAACGCTACACCTCATCTTACAGTGGCTGTCGCACAGCTGTTGGATAGTGAAGATATTCAACGCATGGATTGGCCCGCAAGGTCTCCGGTCCTAAATCCAATCGAACACGTGCTCGGGGGTCACTTGGCAGCACGTCACCAGCCGCCAGCAACGATTCCGCAGCTGCCATTGGCGCTACGAGAGGAATGAGCCGCGGTGCCTCAACAGCTCCTTGACAACCTCGTCCTCAGCATGGACAGACATTGTAAATCTTGCAACGCAGTCAGGGGTGATCATATCCCCTACTAAAGACTGAATTTATTTTGGCAGCCGCCTGTCACATGGACGTTTATGTCCAGTTGAGCTCGAAGTTACCTTTTCAATAAAGTGCCTTTGTATTCCTTGTTTGGACGGTTTTGCTCACTTGTCCCATATTCTTACATCTTGGGGATCTTATGTCATGATTTGAGTCGATGTGGAGCACTTCTGCACGACGTTACATTTGAAAAACCGTCTCGTCCTTAAGTTTTGCACGCTAGTGTACTTTGGGGTTTGTAAGCGGTCTTTGAGCTCTCCAACCTGAAAAAGTGCTTCGGGAGGATGGTTGAGTGGTGGGCTGCCCTAACGTCCGTAATTTTATATTCTGGACCGCTGGAGGCAGTCAGTGTATCCGGGATGTCCCCCTGAAGCGTCCGTGAGCTTTGGCGGGGGCTTCCCCTCAAAATGTTAAAATGGACGTAAAGCTGTAAACATTGGCACCATGCTTCATGATGATTCTGTACACGACCACAAATTTTCAGGAGGGTGGGATGAATTCAGCCCGCCCAGGTTTCTAAGAGCGGAAACAAGGTGTTCAAGGTAAGTTATTAGCTCGCAATTTCCATGCTTCATGTTGTGTTGAGTGGCAGACTCAACTTGTGGATAGGCCCTTCCCTCAGAAATTTAGTGAAATCTGTAACAGGGATCCGAGGTGCTTTGGTTGGGGGAGCTGCCCCAACTTCCGTAATTTTATATTCTGGACCGCTGGAGTCGGTCAGTGTATCCGGAATGTTCCCCCTGAAGCGTCCTCGAGCTATGTGGCGGCTCCCCCCCCAAATGTTAAAATGCACTTCCCCTCAAAATGTATGTACATTGGTACCATGCTTTATATGATGATTCTGTACACGACCACGAATTTTCAGGAGAGTGGGGTGAATTTCCCCCAGTTTCTAATAGCGGAAACAAGCTGTTCAAGGTAAGTTATTTGCTCGCAATTTCCATGCTTTATGTGGTGTTGAGTGGCAGACTCTACTTGTGGGTATGCCCTTCCCCCAGAAATTTGGTGAAGTCTGTAACAGGGATGCGAGGACCATTGTCGTGCCTAGGTGAAAAACTGGTACAGACGAGCTTATGCAAAATACTTAGCAACGTCACCTATGCGCGTACTCGGTTGCGCCCGCCAGTGCTTATATAAAGCGATAGACATCATTACCAGCTGTCAGAGCTGTTTTCGGCATGAGAATGACAAGTAATAACGATTTAAGCGATTTTCAACGTGGTGTCATAGTTGGCGCTCGTGAGATGGGCCATAGTATTTCGGAGGTAGAAGCGAAGTTCGGATTTTCACGGACGAACATTGCAAAAGTGTACCGTGACTACAATAATTCCGGCAAAACCTTCAACCTACGATACCAGTGTGGCCGCAAAAGGACATTGGGTGAACGTGACCATCGTCGGCTGTCAAGAATCGTTTCACGGGATAGGTGTGCAACACTCTCGCAGGTATCATCGGAAATCAATGCTGGAGCCTCAACAAGCATCAGCGTCCGGACTGTGCAACGTACCCTGCACGATATGGGCTTTGGGAGCCGACGCCCAACTCGAGTCCCCTTGATGGGTGCACCACACAGCTATGCGCCTCGCTTTGACACGGCAATATCGCCACTCGACACTTTATGACTGGAAACAAGTAGCCTGGTCTGACGAGTCGCGTTTCCAACTGTATCGGGAAGATGAAAGAATTCGTGTGTGGCGCAAACCCCATGAAGCCATGGATTCCGCCTGTCAACAGGGAACTGTACCGGCTGGTGGGGGGTCCGTAATGGTATGGGGTGTGTTTAGTTGGATTTCACTGGGACCCCTGGTACGTCTACAAACGTCTGTGACCGGTCAACGCTATGTGCGCATTCTTTCTGACGAGGTACACCCGTTCATGTCCTGCATTCATGCTGTTGGGTTGCCCCTGTTCTAACAGACAATGCACCTCCTGACAAGTGTCGAGACGCCACATTATATGGTTACAGGAGCATTCATCTGAGTTTAGGGTGTTGCCATTCCCACCCACGTCTCCAGATCTGAACGTGATAGAACACATTTGGGGTGTCATGCAACGTGCTATCGAACACAGGAATCCGAGACCTCGGATTACACCCGAATTGTGGAACGCTCTGCAGGAAGTATGGTGTGCATTGCCTACAGCATATTTCCAGAAGCTAGTGGAGTCCATGCCCCGTCGTATTTCTGCAGTCCTGCGCTCCCGTGGGAGACCTACCAAGCATTAGACTGGTGTATCAGTTTTTCTGGCACTTCAGTGTATATACACTGGTGTTCAAAATTAGGAGAATTTGCACATTTTGTCAATTTTCACAAAAAGTACGGAACCAAAGGTACAAATTATGCCGCCGAATAAGAATGCAAATCTGCAGTGTCGAATACGTAAGCGTACACGTGCGTGTGGGCGGAGCTGTGACAGCGGAGGGCATGACAACACACGTGGCTTTTTCCGCGATTAGTTCACTCATACTCCTCGGCGACATTCGTTGTTTCTTGCAGGAGTTAGTTCAATTTCATAAGCAATCAGGTAAAATGAGTTGCCACGAACGTATTGATGACGGAATGAGGTGGAGAATCGTCGGTAGATTGAAGGCAGGGCAATTGCAAGTGCAGGTTGCTGCAGAGCTCAATGTAACGCCCAGTGTTGTCTGCAATTTGTGGAAACAGTTTTAGGACACCGGATCCATATCGAGAAGGCCTGGGCAAGGTCGTCCAAGAGCCACGACGGCCAATGAAGATCGTTATTTGGCATTTTCAGCGAGGCGCCACAGCAGGACTGCTACAGCTGCACAGCTATCTCGTGAGCTGCATGCCGCCACTGGAACCCGAGTTTCAAGGGTTACTGTTCCCCGAAGGCTTCATGGAGAGGGCTTTTTGCCAGAAGACTCGCTGTTTGCGTCCCGCTCACTTCAGCACACAAGAGAGCGCGTTTAGCATGGTGCAGGCATCAGCCTTGGACCAGACTTCAGTGGGGTAACATTCTCTTCACAGACAAGTCGCGATTCAGCCTGGACACTGATTCTCGACGTACCTTCATCTGGAGAGAACCTGGGACCCGATACCTTTCCTCCAACATCCGAGAAAAGGACCGCTATGGCAGCGGAGGTGTCATGGTTTGGGCAGGCATCACGTTGGATAGCCGCACACCTCTCCATGTGTTTGACAGAGGCTCCCTGACTACTGAGAGGTATAGGGATGAGATCTTACAGCCCTATGTTCGACTTTTCAGGGGCACAGTTGGCTCTCGGTTCCTTTTTATGGACGACAACGCTCGTTCACATAGGGCTCACCTGGTCGACGATTATCTGGAAAGTGAGGATATTCGCCGGATGGATGGGCCAGCCAGACCTAAATCCTATCGAACATGTCTGGGATGCTCTTGGGAGGGCAACTGCAGCTCGCCATCCCCCTCCGAGAACCATCCAGGAGCTGAAAACTGCGTTGCTGCAGGAGTGGGACCGACTGCCACAGGGACTCATCAACTGCCTCGTTTCCAGTATGACGTCGCGCTGTGAGAGGGGATCATACCCCATATTAGAGTAATTTTATGTTTCATCTAGCAACGTGGATTTTGGACATTCCTGCGCTGATGAGCCTTACTGACGATCATGAGTGCGTACCATGACTGTTGTATGGTATAATTTTTTCTCTTATATAACTGTGTATCCATACCAAATTTAATTAAAATGTGCCCATTGGTTTTTCAGAAATTCGACAAAATGTGCAAATTCTCTTAATTTTGAACATCAAGGTATATACCTGATCATGATGTCACCCACCCTCCCTCTCTATATATATCTCTTATATATAAAACACAAAACGTCTGTTTGTCTGAAGCAGCAAAAACTCTCGAACGCTGAACTGTGGCATCGTGAAATTTGCGTAGCTTATTAATACTGGAATTTCTAGGTCAACGCAACTATTTTAAGATGTCTACGTTGTTTCGTTCGCGAGTTATGAATTAATTAATAAGCTAATCAATAAAATCAGCGTCGTTTGCTACGTCATCCTGTTCGAAATCTGAAAGCACGTGATTGCATTCATCGCCGCCGCACATCCATAGGTGTTTCTATTCTTTGAGAACTGCATAAAAAAATGCAAAAACGAACTCTGCGAAATCTTAACGAAACGGGCTGAAATTTTTATCACCACCATGAATTGGTAATACGAGGAGTCCCTCAAAATTTCACCGGAATCCGGTCAAATCTTTTTAAAATACGCATTTAATTTTTAATTCATCGGTAAACAGAAATATACAGGGTGATTCAGAATAACTGTTCAATAATTTGCAGGGAGGTCAGGAACACAAAACCAAGCAATAATAACATAGGAACATGGGGTCGCGGTCACAAAGACAGTTATCACAACGTTGGATGAGCAAAATGATTTAATTCGAAGGCTACAAAAATAAGACATGATTTTAACAGATTTTTGGACAGCAATTAACATTTCACAATACCTTTACGGGAAGTGTTCGAAGTTGCGGCCTTGCGCAGTAACACAAGCTTCACAGCGACGGCGCATCGACCGGCGGACGTGGGCGAACATGCCTGGTGCATCACTAACAACTCCAGCTGCTGCAACGATTCGTGCCACCAGTTCCATGTCGGAGTCAACAGGGGTATCATACACCATACCTTTCAAACACCACCACAAAAAAAGTCAATGGAGGACAGATCAGGTGAACGGGTCCACCGCGACCAATCCATCGCCCCGGAAATGTTGCGTCCAGATACTGGTGAACATTGCTGGAGAAATGCGCAGGAGCTCCGTCGTGTTGAAACCGCATGCGCTGTCGCACATGGACGGGTACATCACTCAACAATTCCGGCAGGAAGATGAGATAATTGTGTCCATCCAGTCTCGATGGCAATACGTAGGGCCCGATCAGACAGTCGGCAACCATACCTGCCCATATGTCGACACTGCAGCTACGTTGCACGGCATGCGACCGTATGGCTCGGGGATTTTCATGTGCCCACACGTGCACATTGTGCAACTTACAGATGCCCTCCAGTGTGAAAGTCGCTTCATCAGAGCAGAGGACGTAGGACACGAAGTTCGGCTCCCTGGCAATCTGCTGTGAAAACCAACGTGCGAAAGCCATACACTCCGGGAAATCACTGGCATTCAGAGACTGCAAACGTTGTACATGGAATGGGTGTAAATTATCCTCGTGTGCGACGCGCCATACGGTGGATTGCGACACATATAAGCGAGCAGAAATAGCCTGGGTACTGGTCCCCTGATTGCGTGCGATTTCATCCAAGACGGCTTCTTCCAAGTTATTTGTCCGCGGCGTTCTGTCAGCTCCAGCATCGCGCCTTCGCACATTGAAACTTCCCGTTTCACACAATCGGGTATGCAGCAGTCCGAACATCGTATGAGGCGGAATGTGTCTGTTGGGAAACCGTTCCTGATACAATTGCCTGGCAGCGGGTCCACTGCAGTTCGCTGCACCATACATGAGATGCATATCCGCCACCTCGCTTTTCGTGTAGCGATACATCTTTCTTCACAATCCTGTCACAACTGACGCCACCGCTGATTCCTCTTGCCCAAAGCACCGGCCGACACACAGCGTCCTCCTGTGACTCTGTTTTGATATACCAGTCATGTTTGCCCACGTCCGCCGGTCGATGCGCGGTCGCTGTTTTTTTTTTTTTTTTTTTTTTTGGATTGGAGGTTTAACGACCACCGTGAGCAACTCAATGGGCTATAAGCAGTCGCCCGTCCCTAATTTAGGGTCACTGGTTCCAGGGAAGGGAGAGAGCCAGTGCCGTAAGACAAACACAACATCCATGCCTCACCGGGATTCGAACCCAGACCCCTTTCGGACGAATGATCAGAGGCCATAGCTTAGACCACTGCGCCACCGGGGCGGCGCGCCGTCGCTGTGAAGCGTGTGTTACTGCACAAGGCAGCAACTTCGAACATTTCCTGTAAAGGTACTGTGAAATGTTAATTGCTGTCCAAAAGTCTGTTAAAATCATGTCTTATTTTTTGTAGCCTTAGAATTAAATCATTTTGCTCATTCAACGTTGTGATAACTGTCTCTGTGACCGTGTATCACCTCTGTTTTGCATTTGCGACCCCATGTTCCTATGTTATTATTGCTTGGTTTTGTGTTCCTGACCTCCCTGCAAATTATTGAACAGTTATTCTGAATCACCCTGTATACGCAGAAACGGTTAATAAAATTTTGAAGGCTAATTTAAAAAGATATTTACCGATTCAGGCGAAATTTGGAGGTCATGTTCCTATTAACGATTTACGGTGTTCATTAAAATTTCAGCCACTTTCATAAAATATTTGCAAATATACGTTTTCAACTTTTTTATCCCAGAAATTTGCCCCTCAAAGACGTCTGAAACTGAAAGCACGTGATGCATTTGATCACCGATAAATTGTTAACGAATTTTGTTCAGTGTTCTAATGCTGTGTCTCTTGGACGCGTGTTAAATAATTCGTAACACTTTTGGTCCGTTTGATTCTACAGATTCCATACATTCTGTACATTTAGTTGCTTTAATTCTCGACAAATATTTGTGACAGCAATGTACGGCCAAATACTGAAATAATCACACTATGAATAAATACTTTGTAATGACCGAATTTGTGAAATCAGCTTTTTTCTTTCTTGCAAGCATCAATTTTTTCCCCGATTATTTCAATGACATATAAGGGAATATGAAATTAATAAGCCTAAATTCCGGGCAAAGCCGGATAGTAAAGCTAGCACATATATAAAACGTTACGTATAAACATTACTTACCTTTTTACTGAATTTTTGATTCTGTCGGTTTACTTTTTGATGTACTGCTGGTCACCCAAAATGCAACACCAAGAAGGACAGGAGATAGCAAAGCCAGATTTACTGGACACATAACAACAGATACAAAGACGAAACGATTGAGCTTACAGGCTCGTGCGACTTGCGGAACACGCAGACATCAATAGTTCGTGTGGCCCCCATGGCTGGCAATAACGGCCGCTACACGCCGCGGCATCGAACGAAAGAGGCGTTGGATGTGGGTTTGGGGTATGTCGGTCCAGGCTGCTTCCACACGTTGCCACAGTTCATCAGGCGTAGCCACGGGTGGTGCTTGCCGGGCCACTCGGTTGCCGATCAGCGACCAGACGTGTTCGATGGGAGACATATCGGGAGAACAGGCGAGCCGCGGCAGCAGTGACATCTGGTGGGCCGTGAAGAATTGTTGCTCGATGCGTGCCACGTGCGGGCGCGCGTTGTCCTGTTGAAACGTGGCCGCTGGCAGGTCCTGCAGGTAGAGGAGGACTACAGGTTCCAAAACGTCGGAGATGTAGCGTTGGCTGTTGAGTGTACCGGCGATGCGTACCAGAGGGGTGCGGGTGTCATTTCCAATTGCGCCCTAATCCATAACGCCAGGAGACGGGACGGTATGGCGATGCATAATGCAGGCGTCATACAGTCTCTCGCTGCGGTGCCGCCACACGCGTATCCGACCATCGTGGTGTTGCAGGCAGAAGCTCGATTCGTCGGAGAAGACAATGTCGTGCCATTCCGTAGTCCAGATGCGGCGTTCAACGGACCACTGCCGCCGTGCAACAAGTCCCCGCTCCTGCAGACGACGTCGAACGGTACGTGCTGACACAGGTTGTTGCGCAACACACCCTAATTCCTGCGCTAACGTTCGTGATGTGGCAGTGCAAGCCGTCAATGCCAGCCGCACAACATGCCGGTTCTCTCGTTCGGTGGCGTGCCGCGGCTGCGGCAATCACTCACGTTGGTCCGTCCGTCCCTCCTACACACACCGAGTCCATACTCGCCTCACTGTGGCTGGATGTCGTGCCACACGGGCGTCGATATCTCGGTACTATAAATCGCTGTCGCGATAAGCCACTATTCGTCCTCTGTCGAACTGCGAAACGTGCTGGAATGACTGCCGTATTCTGCGACGAGGCATCAGGAAGCTTCCCACGCACAGGTCCGGCAGCACAACACCCTTCCACCACCTTCTGTGCACCCTTCTTATAGTGCTTCTCGATGGCGGGCCGGGTGCACAGGATTTGCATATGCCCTGCAATCCTAATCGTTTGCATGTCCTCGCGGGCGACGCATGCTGCGAACTTCAGGCCAATCGGGTGCTTCCTTCTTGGTGTTGCATTTTGGGTGGCTAGCAGTGTATTTTAACATCAGGGATAGGTTAATCTTTCTTTAGATGAAAATTATTTTATGTATCTACACTGCTGGCCACCCAAAATGCAACACCAAGAAGGAAGCATCCGAATGGCCTGAAATGCGCAGCATGCGTCGCCCGCGAGAGGACATGCAAATCACGTGCGCCCGGCACGCCACTGAGAAGCACTATAAGGGTGCACAGAAGGCGGGGTGTAAATAGTGGAAGTGTGTTTTGCTGCCGGGCCTGTGCTTGAGAAGCTTCCTGATACCTCGTCGCAGAATACGAGTCATTCCAGCAGGTTTCGGAGTTTGACAGAGGGCGAATAGTGGCTTATCACGACATCGGCGCCCGTGTGAGGAGAGTATGGATTCAGTATGTGCAGGAGGGACAGACGGACGGACCGACGTGAGCGATTGCCGCAGCCGCGGCACACCATCGAACCGGCATGTTGTGCGGCGGGCATTGAGTGCTCGTACCGCCACATCACGAAGTTAGCGCAGGAATTAGGGTGTGTTACGCAACGACCGTGTCAGCACGTACCGTTCGACGTCGTCTGCAGGAGCGGGGACTTGTCGCACGACGCCCATTGCTCCGATTACCATTGACGTTACACCACCGGCGAGTGCGGCGGCAGTGGGCCGTTGAACGCCGCACCTGGACTATGGAATGGCACGACATTGTCTTCTCTGATGAATCCCGCTTATGCCTGCAACACCACGATGGTCGGATACGCGTGTAGCGGCAAGACTGTATGACGCCTGCATTATGCATCGCCATACCACTCCGTCACCTGGCGTTATGGTTTGGGGCGCAATTGGATATGACACCCGCACCCCTGTGGTACGCATCGCTGGTACACTCAACAGCCACCGCTACATCTTCGACGTTTTGGAGCCTGTAGTCGTGCCAGCGGCCACGTTGCAAGAGAACAATGCGCGCCCGCACGTGGCACGCATCGTGCTACAATTCTTCACGGCCCACTAGGTGTCACTGCTGCCGTGGCCCGCCTGTTCTCCCGATATGTCGCCCATCGAACACGTCTGGTAGCTGATCGGCAACCACAACCCGCGGCTACGCCTGATGAACTGTGGCAACGCGTGGAAGCAGCCTGGACCGACATACCCCAAACCCACATCCAAAGCCTCTTTCGTTCGATGCCGCGGCGTGTAGCGGCCGTTATTGCCAGCCATGGGGGCCACACGAACTATTGATGTCTACGTGTTCCGCAAGTCGCACGGGCCTGTAAACTCAATCGTTTCCTCTTTGTATGTTGTTATGTGTCCATTAAATCTGGCTATGCTATCTCGTGTCCTTCTTGGTGTTGCATTTTGGGTGGGCAGCAGTGTATATATGTTTATTTGCTATGTTTTATTTAACTAACTTCAAAAGTTTATCCGTAAGAAGAAGAAGAATTGAAAATAATTGTCAAGTGCAGTTTAAATAAACTTTGACCTAATATCTGTTGCGGTCAGAGATATACATATGTATATCTCACTTCTGTAACTCCCCTGTGACCTAGGTATAGACAATCATTGGGGAAATATGATGCTCCAAATGCTATTTACAGTTAGCGACACCAGTACTGAGTAGATAAAAATAGTTTTATGCACTTTCTGAACCTAAAAAAAAAAAAAAAAAAAAGACCAATTTTTGGCATCAAAAGAAAAATCTTTCTACATATCCTGCTTTTAATACCTGGGCAGGTAAATTTTCTCTGAGCATGTATTATTTTAGATATTTTTCAAGCCCTGGGCTCAGTGACCAAAAAATTCAGATTATGGACTTAAATTGTCTTTTTGTTTCAATATTAAGTATTTAATATTTTTTATTTGCACTTTCATATTTTACTTTTGTAAGAAGCTTAGTTTTTTTGTAGTCCCAAAGCTCAAATTTGGTGGCTTTCACCTGATATTTGTACACATTTTGGCAATTGTTACGATGTGCTGGCACATAGTGTTTTTTTTTTTTTTTTTTCACCTTTAAGGGTACAGCCTCTTATTAATATGAAGTGAAAGATTAACCACTGATTTGCATTCATGGTGTGCAAAAAGTTTGGTGAGCAAATGTTTGTGTGTTTGTGTTATTTTGTGGGTTCCTTCAGCAGTCTTGCTGGAAATACAAGTGTGACTGATTTGTATTTTAGAAAAATACAGGCACAACTTGTTCAATTCAGAGAAAGATTGATTTACGCGAGTGATATTTGTTTAATAATAACCTCTCATAGGTTGATGCAAAAGGAATAACGGGCAATTTGTCGCATGGACATACTGACTGTTCATCCATCATGAATCAGAGAACACATTCTTCCAACAACAAAAAAAAAAAAAAAAAAAAAACTATCACAAAAATCTTTATTTAGAGTATTAATTATACTTTTTTTCAGTTGTCATTCATAATTTTTTGCGCCAGTTTTAATAAATACTTTGAATTGTTGAGGTACCGTTGTACTCATCATTTCCTATTTTCAGTTATAAATCAATATTGCCTGTAGTTTTTTTGCTACGCAAAAGATCACACACACATTGTACTTACACATTCATAAAGAATATTCTGTCCAGAAATTTTCAAGCTCCCCACTCTCACTTTGTTGCAGCAAGACTACAGATTAATCACCAATCAGAGACAAATTCCTAGAACACAAGTTGGGTGACCCTGTGCTTTCGGATAGAATACTAGATTGTTTCCTGACAGGTGTCAGCAAGCAATAAATTTATATTACCAATCACAATTATTACTTCTGAAATTTAAGTAACTATAAATTGACTTTTTTTTTTTTATTGGAGGTTTAACGACCACCGTGAGCAACTCAATGGGCTACAAGCAGTCGCCCGTCCCTGATTTAGGGTCACTGGTTCCAGGGAAGGGAGAGAGCCAGTGCCGTAAGACAAACACAACATCCATGCCTGACCGGGATTCGAACCCATACCCCTTACGGACGAACGATCAGAGGCCAGCGCCTTAGACCACTGCGCCACCGGGGCGGCAAATTGACTTATTTACCAATATTTGCTATCTAATGATTATTGGCCATGGGTACACGATTTTTGTCGCATAAAAAGAAATTGCAGGTTCCTAAGGTTTGGAAATGTTTATTGTCCTGGAAGACAAGTTACATGTACACTCTACAGATTCTATAATATGTATGTAAATATCAGTTGCAAGACATGCTCAGTATACGTAAAACAAAACAAAAAACACTTGTATAAATAAAAATTGTTCCCAAAAAAATCCCCTCCAAGTTGGTAACCCATGCAGTTAACATAGTAAGCAGGAATTATAATTCAGTGTTCGCACTGAGCAAGACTGTTTACAAAATATAAGAAGTCTTAAAATAACAGTTATTAAAAAGGTTTATCTCCTGCTTCAATCACCAACTAAACAGATTAGATGTTTTATTCTTTGTGTTTGATTAACTGGGCATTTACAGCTAAACCTCATTTAATAAAAACGAAGCTTACTTGTGAAATTTAGTTCCGCAGTACTAGTTTCTTTTATTCTTATAATTAAAAGCTACACAATAAAACTTTGTTTTAATGTTGATAATATTTATCCAAAATGTGCTGATACTTGAGAATATTTACAAAACTGTAGACTTAAATGTGTAATGGAACATAAGATCGACGAACAGCTGAAAGAACTGAGTTGACTCCTTGGCACTCACATAAGTTGTACCTAATCAAACATGGCGGGCTTTCCTCTCATTGGCTTCAGCTGCCTCAGTGGAGAACCAATAACAGAAACACTCTACGTACTTCTATCTCGTTGTTTGAATGTTTACCATCAATTTGACCTGATGATGCAGAGACAGACGCTCGGCGAAACTATAGTCTATGTTAAATTAACGTTGATACTCAATTCTATCCAACATCACAAGGACATAGTCTTAAATATATAGCTTATTTTAATGCTAAAAATAAACTTACACTCATACAAGTTGGAGTTTCAACATCGCTTTATTGACAAAAGAAAAGGTACAACTTGCCCTTGAAAAAAGATGTAGTATATACATCGAGTGAAAAATGATAGTTACAAGAATGCGCTATAAAATCGTGGGAGCGAAATTAGCTCGCAACGGCATTAAGTCTATTAGGAGATGAAATGAGGTGAGGTGAAACGGTGGGGGGGGGATACGGCAGAAGAGGTAGACATAGACATGGAGTACATCACTGGGGGAGGAACAGAAGGTGCAAGGGGAAAGGAAACAAGGTTCATTTGATGAAGGGAGTAGGGGACAAAGGAACTGCTAATGAGTGATAGGGTCCAAGAGATTAACACACAAGTTAGAGCTTCCGGATTTTATGGAAGCACTGTAAAAAGACAAATTCAGTGATACTTTCATACTGCATGCCCACAATGTTAAAATATGTGTTGTATTTTTAAACTAACAGAACAAACTCTTTCGAAACACAACAAATCTTTATTCCTTACATGGGAACATGTAATACATGAAGAGAACAGAACAAAACTAATAACTGCTTGACCTAAAAGGGTAGCATTTACGCTCCAATATAAATATTTTTCGTTGTCAGGTTCAAAGCTGCTTGTTGCTTAGTAAATATTTCCCTCTGACGCCTGAAACAGAAAATGAAACAGTAAATCATAACACCCCTGGCTTTCTAAGTCACAAAGTCTTCAAAATGTTCGGTTTAATAATCTGGCATCGTGGTCAGGTAGGGGCTTTCGTCTTGGTTGGGCTTTCTATCATACAAAGCTTCCATTTTCAGGAACAGTTTCCATTTCTTGTCCTAGAGGAACATTTGGTTCTTCCCCTGGGCTGTCAACAGGTACATTTGTAGAAACTGGACGTAGTTCAGGATCTCCGATACCAGACGTTTCATGCCTGTCAAGTATTTGGTCTATGTGGCATTGAACTACATCACCATTGATAGTCACAATTTCGTAAGACACACGAACTGTGGGTTGAATCACTGTCGCTGAATTGCATGTAGGTTTCCCCCATAATTATGGATATAGACTGGATCACTGGAATTGTAGGAGAGTTATTCCCTCTGAATCCTTTGTTGGCACAAAGCTCCTCCTTTTCTCTGCAATCAGCAACAAGATCCGGATGAATGGATCTAAATAAGTTTTCAGTCTTCGAAGCACTAAAAGTGCTGCATACTAAAACCTGTTTCAAAAGAGAGTAATATATAGCCATAAAAAAAGCAAAACATCTTTTCCAGTTCCCTGTAATGGTACACCTTAACGAATCTTTTGTAGTCTGAACCATTCCGTACTAAAATACCTCGTAAAGCATCAACAGTTGCTGCAGCAGATGCTGTTATGTTTAACTTCTAACCATTTTGAAAACTAATCTGCCATAAGGAACCTTTGCTTGTGCAATGGTTCTGCTAAATAAATCTATGTGCAGACGAGACCAGAAGGTGCTAATTTCTCACGGATGCACAGGAGTTCGTGGTGGAGCATACCTTATCTCTTGACATGTTACACAATTTTTAACATGATTTTCAAAATCTATATCAATACGAAGCCACCAAACGTAGAAACGTACGAATGCCTTCATTCTTTTAATTCCTGGATGCGCAAGATGCAATTTGTTTAGCACACGATGGCGCCTTGCCTTTGGTATAACTCTGTGACCTAACAAAACAGTTTTTGTGCACAGAAAGTTCATTCAGTTTGACATAAAACGTGTGGAATTCAGGGTTAGGGGTTTACTCCCCTTTAACACCCAGTTTAACATACGAGATAATTAATACTGGATCACGAAGCGCCATCTTTACAACTTCGTGAGCATGCAATGCTAGATTTTGCAGTTCTTCGGTAAGCAAAAATTAAAGTGGTGGGTGCCTCAGAATCGAGCAGTTATCTGCTTAGAGCATCTGCAATCTTTATTTTCTTACCTGGAGAATGTAGTTTGCAATCGCACGCATTTTATATAAGTGTCCACCTTAACATACGTTGAGACATCTCTGGAGTGAGTATTGACTCGGAAAAGTCTTAGAAGAGGTTGATGGTCCATGGCAATAGTGAGCGTTTGTCCATACAAGGACATATACAATTTCTTTAACCTATGTGACAGTACTAAAATCTTCTTTATAGATTTGTGCATAATTTCTCTATGCAAAAGTCATCGGAGCTTCGTGACCATTAGGAAGTTTATGGCTTACTCCGGAATTGTTGTCCAATGAAAATACCTCCTTTTAATTTTGCTTCACTCAATCTAGGGAACTTTTCCTTCAAATACTGAAATCCACTAATCCCTTTATCCATAGCTTTGACAAAAAATTTCATCAAGCCTAAGTTGATGTGGAATGGGGGCAATAAAATTTTTGACGGAATCAACGAACGATTTGTATTTCACACGCTTTTCCCCAGGCACGAAACTTTCTCTCAAAGGTCAGTCTTTGACCTCATAATGATGTTCCCTATTACGACTGTCCCACTTGCACAAAAACAAAACTTGGTAAACTATGCCTTCATACCTGTTGGAAGCCCCCCCCCCCATATTTGCCATACGTGTTCGGAGTAATTGATAGACTTAAGGAGAAGATCTATATTCTGGCAAGTTTCTTTCAAGTGCGCAGTATAGGCCAGTGGTATAGACTGGTAAATGTTCCCATCGTGTAATAACACCGCATTTACACTTAGTTTCAAAGAATCAATGAAGAGACGACATTCTTCAGGGGCCGCCCGGTGGCGCAGTGGTCTAAGCTTTGGCTTATGACCCTGCCTTCATACCTGTTGGAAGCCCCCCCCCCCATATTTGCCATACGTGTTCGGAGTAATTGATAGACTTAAGGAGAAGATCTATATTCTGGCAAGTTTCTTTCAAGTGCGCAGTATAGGCCAGTGGTATAGACTGGTAAATGTTCCCATCGTGTAATAACACCGCATTTACACTTAGTTTCAAAGAATCAATGAAGAGACTACATTCTTCAGGGGCCGCCCGGTGGCGCAGTGGTCTAAGCTTTGGCTTATGACCATTCGTCTAAGAATGGTCCGGGTTCGAATCCCGGTTGGGCTTGGATGTTGTGTTTGTCCTACGGTACTGGCTCTCTCCCTTCCCTGGAACCAGTGACCCTAAATTAGGGACGGGCGACTGCTTATGACCCATCGAGTTGCTCACAATGACCGTGAAACCTTCAATAAAAAAAATCGTCAGGACTCGGCAAACAGTCCATTAACATCCTTGCAATAAACAAGATCACCATTCTTGGAGAAAAGAGACTACAGATGCTCATGACGTTTTCTATAGGTTGTGACTTTAGTGCCAGGCGGAAGATGCCGCCACACTTGTAGCCGAGAACCTAACAGTTCTGCTTGGTTTTTCGTGAGGTTCAGGTCTCTCACTAGGTCGTTCAGCTCGTACTGTAAAATTAAAGGAGGCTCTTCCGATTCAGGCAGGTATTTGCGATCAGTAGAATAGAATGGTTCAGCTTCAGAAGACTAGTTTGATATTTCGTCATCCAGGGTCCATTTTGCCGGCAGTTTGGGAATTGGTAGGGAATCATCATGCTTAACAGGTCTCAAAGGCAGAAGGCAAATTTGAGTAAACCATGGTGTGCTTATTTTTTGAGGAAAGCCAGATACGTTAAACAGAAGTAGCAATCGGAAACATTGTCCTTTGGTTCTCTCCAAATCACTGGGATAGCAAATGGCATTGAAGGGTGCGTGCTGTTTAACCAACTTCTTAAATATGGTGGGCACTTGCTGCAACATACATGAGACACCCAAATCATATCTTGATCACAAAGTTTGCAAAAAAATGAAACATTCATATGCCTTCTTAATCACCGGGGAAATTATTTTATTTTGGGCTTTCATAGTAAATTCACAGCACATGTGACAAGAGATTTGTAGCGTTTACACATTGGAGCTTCTGCGACATTGCAACTACACAGTAGTAGAAAGTAAAATGATCCGAACAGCTCCACGAAGGAAGAGATGTAACTGCTTTTAGTTCTCACAAACAAACAAGTGAAAGCCCTCACTGATCAGAAATGAGTCACACAATGGGAGGAGTGCATTCGGCCTTTAGCCGAATACCAGGGGTTTCAATCACATGTGCACACCAGATGTTCCCATTTCGCAAGGGATGACACCCAGCCTATCACAACAGCGTTAGGTGGTTCTAGGGGGGGAGATGAATTCATTTTTGGTTTTAGCACATCCTAAACCGCAATATTGGCCGCCCCGGTGGCGCAGTGGTCTAAGGCGCTGGCCTATGATCATTCGTCCGTAAGAGGTCCGGGTTCGAATCCCGTGAGGCATGGATGTTGTGTTTGTCTTACGGCACTGGCTCTCTCCCTTCCCTGGAACCAGTGACCCTAAATTAGGGACGGGCGACTGCGTATAGCCCATTGAGTTGCTCACGGTGGTCGTTAAACCTCCAATCAAAAAAAAAACAAAAAAAAACGCAATATTCGTAATGCTTTGAGTTGGAGCAAATTTCAGTGTTGTACGGTGTAATCAGTAACGCTTATTAAATTGGAAACGGTAGTACTACTTCAGATTTGGGGCTGACATAATTCTTCAGAATATCTTAGTTTCTCATAAGACTTATCAGATGGACTACTAGAAGATGTGAGGGATCGAATAATACTTGGTGTCGCACGCTTCTTCGCAGCTTCTACGGTACTGTGTTTTCCTAAAGAGCATCATTTGTTTTGCGTACAAGTCCCACAAAGCAGGGTTAAAAGTATTGAATTCCGTTATGATACCCACAGTAGCCGTGATCAGATTTCTTGAGTGGAACTGCGTTTTGCTTGACAAAAAAAAAAAATCTTACCTTACGAACATTCGATATTAAAAATGAGTTCGCTATCACAGTCCTTGTCGCCAGTTGTACTTCTAAACTACAAGAACTCTTCCGTAACACAAATCTTCATTTCTTACATTGAAACACTTAATACATGACGAGAATGGAACACAACAGTAATTGATTGACTCGCAGACTGGCCGACTGACCTGAAATGTAGCGTTTACGCTCCAATTTTGTTTACAGGTTCAAGGCTGCTTGCTGCATAATAAATATTGCCCTCTGGCAACTCTGAAGCAGAAAATCTAAAACAGTAAATCATGACACTATGACAAATATATTAAGCTGACTAAAACAAGATAAAACTTTATTAAAACCACAGCACACTAGTTACAAGTTGAAATGAAAATTTACTACAATTAAAACCAATATGTTACAGTTAAAATGATAAAATTACATGAGGCGAGATCTTTCGGGTCACCCCTTGGTGCCCATTGTCAAGCCAACTGGCTTGACAATCATTTTAACTGTAACATACTGGTTTTAATTGTAGTAAATTTTCATTTCATCTTGTAACTAGTGTGCTGTGGTTTTAATGAAGTTCTATCTTGTTTTAGACAGCATTACAACCTAAATATATTTGTGAATGGTAACGCGAATTTTCACACAGAACTTTGGATATGACACTATGACCCTAGATCATCTAATACAAGAGATAGCTGCGGTTTTCTCAGTACTAAATAGTAAAACTATGGCCTAGACCAAATGTAATAAACATTGTTTAGCAAATCAGACATTCATAGCTCAGCCATTATAATGGTAATCATATTCACAAAACCATCAAACATATGTTCTCATACACACAAGAACCTTTTCACTTGTGGAGCTCTGACAGAATTAGCCCATTCAGGTTTCTGCACAGCTAAAAAGAAAAGAAAAACCACATGACACAGCTGCCGAGGGTGTATATAGGCAGGATGTAGTCACGTGTTCTTTTTTTAGCGACGGAGAAATTGCGCGTAATGATATGGACAGAACGTGGGATTGCGCGCAATGCTAAGAGCATCGTTAAGCGGGACTGATATGACGGTCGTGGAGTCATGGTGTGGGCTGGTATCGTGGTTAATGAGCATATCGAACTGCAGGTAACGGATGAAGGAACAATTACCAGGCATCAGTGCTACAATGATGTGTTTCTTTCTCACGTTAGTCTGTTCCGTGGCGCAGATTTCATTTTTATGGACAATAACGACCTGATCCCTGCACAGCAGCTGTGGATGAAGTATTGATAAGTTAGAACATCTGTCGAATGGAATGGCCAGCGCACTCCACTGATGTCAATCCAATCGAACATGCATGGGACGCTCTGGGGAGACGTATTGTGCAACGGAATCCTTGCCAGAAACCATTCCAGCATTTATCAGGGCTGTCCAGTAGGAGTGGGACAATTTACTCGAATAGCTGCTAAACCACTTGGTATGAAGCATAACACAAGAGTGCCAAGCTTGCATTTCGGTGCGAGTTTTTTTTGATTGAAGGTTTAACGACCACCGTGAGCAACTCAATGGGCTATAAGCAGTCGCCCGTCCCTAATTTAGGGTCACTAGTTCCAGGGAAGGGAGAGAGCCAGTGCCGTAAGACAAACACAACATCCATGGCTCACCGGGATTCGAACCCGGACCCCGTTCGGACGAATGATCAGAGGCCATCGATTAGACCACTGTGCCACCGGGGCGGCTCGGTGCGAGTTCAACATATCTCCTATTGAAGACTTCGCCCTGTGATGATGGAAGAGTAACTGGACGACAGATTAGTCTATACCTCCTTCGTAAAATTTAGATTTCTATTACATATTACTCATGATTTTTGATGATGTGCATTTCATTTCACTGTTGTTATTACCATAGATACCACTTACAGACTCTCTAAAGCTGCTTTTTCCGATTTTGGTCAAAATGTACCTCGTCTTTAAGTTTTGGACAGCAGTCTATAAACGAGCCTTAGATAAAAACATTTTCATGTCTAGTGAAATGTTTAAGAATTATCCACACATGGGAGCTCTCTGAAGTTGCTAGTTGTGTGGTCTGGCTCACAGATCCCCAAACCATCATACTTCTAAGACATAGGAGTCTCAGCATAAGAATGTTGAACTTGTTTTCAGTGTTCTCAGAAACCCTGTTTAAAAACAGGGTTTCTCAAGTTGGTTCATAATACTATTCAGGGGTTCAATCTATAAATGCAGCAAAATGAAAAAAATAGTGCGAGGGAAATACCTGGTACGAAGATAAAGCCAATCTATGCCTTATCATGGAACAAAGTGTCAGCCTCCATGTCGTCAATTTTATATTTCCTGTTCCTTACGAGTTTATGACTATAGCGTACCTTCAATTAATGAGCAGTTTAAAGTCAACGAGTTATGTCTCGTAAGGACTTCGTTTAACGACAACCTCACAAGCTGCTTGGTGATGCGTGTGCATCAGCCGACTCGCCACCATATGCATATCTTGTGATTGCCTAGCCCACCAACATGCAATCGGTTCTTAGTTTAGGTTTGTTCCCAGTGGAACAGACATCGAGAAAGTTGTGCGCGTCAATAGTGTATTTTCGCATTTTTACATTAAATTATAGTTTGCTCTGAAATTATCGACAATGAGTCCAAATAAATGTTGGAAGGTCATTTCAGTTCAAGTGAAACAAAAAATCATTAAGAAATATTAAGAAGCAATTAGAACCAATGCACTCTGTAAATAATATGGCATATCATAATCGACCGTGTCTACAATTATTGCACAAAAAGACATTCAAACGAGTGACAGTGAGAGATAAATAAAATCCAACAGTGTTTAAAGTAGGGATGAAAAAATAAGCTCCAGATGTAGGAGCCAGGTGAAACGAAAGCAAATTGCAAGGTATCATGCACAAACGTAATGCATGGTGATGTCGGAACAAAGAGTAATAATATAAGTGTACTAAGCACTGCCTATTACCCAAACTACTTACTGCAAAATGAAATTCAAATTTGGTCTATAAATCTCAGAGTTCTATAGTTTTGATAAAAACTAAACAAAGTAGAAAGTGAAAAAAAAAACTTTTTAACCTCATCAATCTGAGATGAAACTATCTGGAAGAAAATAATAGATAAAAAGAATTGCGACCGCCAGCTTTCGGAGTACCACGTAATACGGCTTTGGAAGCAAAGCGGGGGGCGTTAAAAATATGTGAAAATGTGGCTTTAGAAAAAGAAAAAATCGAGATAAAGCCATCTGGAAGTAAAAAAGATAAATAAAATGCGACCGTCAACTTCCGAAATGCCGCAGAAACGGAAGGGAATGTTGCAAACGCTTAACAAATATAGATTTAAAAAAAAAAAACTGAAATGAAGCTATCTGAAACCAAAAAACGCAAAAACTGCGATCAGCTTCCGGAATGCCTCGTAATGCGACCGTGAAAAACGGAAGACGGACGATAAAACTGTAAAAATATGGTTTAAAAAAAATAAAGAGGAAGAACAAAAAAAAAAAAAAAAAGACACCTTATCAATCTAACTGAATACTGAAGTGAAGCTGCCTGGAAGCAAAGGGGAGGAAAAAGTTGCGACGTCAAATTACGGAAGGCCGCGGAAACAGAGAAAACGCTTTAAAAATAGGGCATGGCTCTCAAAAAAAAAACAAAAAGAGATCACCTTAATTTAACTTTCAGTTAGATTAAAATTTAGGCTACCATGTCAAAAAAAAAAAAAAAAAAAAGAAAGAAAGAAAGAAGGAAGAATTGCGACCATTAGCTTCCGAAATGTTTTTATGCACTTTTAAACCCACGCACATCAAACGTGCGTGGTGCGTTTAAAGTGCATAAAAATATCGCTTCCGAGATTCAAAGCTAAAGAAAAGCAATTATATCTCATCAAGTTGAAGTTCTGTTTGAAAAATATGGAAGAATGAAACCTAAAATGAAATGAGGAAGGGGCGATCTATCGATTATAGTTGTCTGCGTGATCTATCGATTACAGCTTTACATCTTAAACGGGAGCCAACGTTAAAAATGCGTGAAAATTTCCCTTCCTTTCTTTTAAAATTTAAAGAAATCTTAAAAACAATTAATGTTAAGAAAATAGAAAAACAGTCTGCAAACTTTTCCAAGAATTTGCAACGGGCGTCGCCGCATCTCGCTGTTTCTGCTCCCGGCTGGCAGCTTAAACGAAACAGTGTGATCTTCAATGCTTCTGCGATCTGACAGATTAGTCACGTGACTCAGGGTTTCATCGCGTTTTTCTGCTTGAAACACACGGTTCAGGATAAAAGCTGACAGAATTTATAAATGCGATCAAAGCAGAAAACTTCAGAGTTTGATTTTATTAAATTACAGTTTGTTGAAGTTACATTTTGCATCTATGAACTAATGACTGCAAATTACAAAATTTGAAGTAAAAAAGTTGGGCGCAAGGACCAAATTTTTAGGCGCCCGGTAATTTTCCAGCACTGGTTTAAAGGTTGATCGCTAATCGCAGAAATGAAGAGATTACTTTGTATTTGGGTCAAAGTAAAACAAATGAAAGGTGATTTCATTTCAACTGAAATTCATTTGTGAATGAGCCACGGAATTGTAAGAATATTTGGCAACCTAGGTTACCTTCTGAAAGTTTAGCAACTAGGTTACCTTCCCCTTAGATTCCTTAAACCAACAGCAGGCTTACCTTGCCTCTAAACATAACACAGCATGAAGGGGGGAGATATCAGCACAGGCTAATTTGTCCTATATGACAACACTTTTTTCTTCAAAAGTCTGTGCCTTGACTTATGAGCCACATCAACGTATCTATTGATTGGTCGTTGAAATTTCTCAATGAGAAAAAAAAAAGTAGCTTAAATTCGTTCATGATCTGAGCACCAGAAGAGCAATATTTTGTTCTTAAGAAACCATTCCGGGGCCTATGAAATGTTACATTCTGTTCACTAAGAATTTGTGCAAAAGCTGCTAAAATGGATATTTTCATTCTACAGAAATATCATTGAAATTGCCATGACCAGTTCGGAGTGGCAGATGTTGCCTGTCATTAGTGTCCTCCTCATGATTTCTCCAAGACCCTGTGGGTGACATTCACCCCTTGATGCGCGGTCACCAAAATGATTATACAATGGGTGCACCTCATTTATCTTACAGTGATTAACCCACTGAAACATGTCACAAAATTGATTTCCTGGTGATCATCTTGCTGACAGACAGCAGTGCAGTGCATACTCTTTAAGAATAGCAATGGCCATGGCTGGTGAAGGCAGTCTTTTTTCGTTCTGTCAATCTCTCAACTGAATAGAAATAAACTATTGCTTCCATTTATTATGCTTATCTTAATTTATTTCATATTTCTGGTTGAAATCAAATGTTTTAGTTTGTGATTTTCATCAGACTCTGTGCGAAAGCAGTGAACGCTAACTCATGCTGCAAGTATCACTCTGTACTGGCACACTTTTGTGATTTTTTATTTTCTTTTTCCACCTTAGCACGACAGCTTCTTTGACTTGTCAGGCAGAGGGAAGGAATACAGTAATGTCGATTCCCAAGAGAAGAGTAAAAAGTTAGGTAATTTACACAATTCAACAGTTTACTAAAATGAAAAAAAATGTGTAAATTACCTCACTTTCTCTTCATTTTAGTATTTACTAAAGCATTAAAAATATAGTTACAGAATTTCAGAGCAGTAACTACATTTGTTCTAGCCTCATCTTATGCTCAGGATCAACATATCTATGAATGACGATAAAGAAACTGAGAAATTTAACTCATTCCACTTATAAGCCAAAAAATATGGTAATATGTTTTCTCTGTCAAACATGCTTCTTAAATATAAAAACTCATTCACATGGTTAAATTTTGTATCATTTAGACTAATCTTGCATTAAGTACTAACAGTTCCTTGTTCAGAAATCATAACTTTGGGTTCTCCTTTATTTATACCCAATTTGAATTTCATACAAACTTTGTACTTCTGGGGCAACATACTCAGCAACTCCCTTTGCCCTCAGAAAACAGGACAGTGTCATTAGCAAACAACAACCTACACACACAGGAATTACCAAGACATAAACCAGTAGTCTATTTTGGCATCGTGCAAGCATCCATAGATATACTGAACAGCCATGGCACCGTTACACAACCTTGTCTGACCCTTGCACCAATAGGAAACAATATTGATAAAACACCATTCACATGTACACATGCTCTACTGCCAGCATACATAGTTTCCACACATTCAAGCTCATTCCCAGTTATATCATAATTACTCACGACATTACACAGAAGCACTTTATTTATACAGTCACAAGCTTTCTCAAAATCTACAAAAGCAGTAGTAACTTTATTACTAGCTGTTTTACTTTTCCAGTCGTAATACATAATGCAAAAATTTGGTTAAGTACCTTTAACCAGGCATAAAACCACTCCACACACCCAATACTTTTGATGTAAGGCCTTTTACCCTATGCATAATGACATTTTCGAACACTTTCTGTGGCACATGGAGCAATCTGATACCATGGAAATTCTTACATTTAGTCTGATCACCTTTTCTGTTATACAAAGTAACAATGATAACTTCCCTTCAGTCCTGAGGGCCAACTCCAAACACAACTGACAAATTTCAGTGAAACATTCAATGGCAAAGTTATCACCACATTTTATTGGGGGGACCGAAAAGTAATGTTTTTCTTTGAGGGGGGGGGCTTAGTTTAGGGAGCAGTTGTGAGGTGTTTATGTATGTTCAACGTAAAGTAAATGTATGTACAAGTGAATGAAATATTAGCCTTTGACTTATGCAGGTGTTTTTGTCTTTCAGATTTGCAGAACAAAATGAGTGACATAAAACCCGAGGAGAGCCATGTTCATTATAGTATGCTGCATGAATTTCACAAGGGTAACAATGCAACCATGGCCACCAGTAATATTTGCGCTGTTTATCCGAATGCATTAAATGTCCGCAAGTACCAGCATTGGTTCACCCAATTTCGGTCGGATAATTTTGACCTCTCCGATTTTCCTCGTGCAGGAAGGTCCATGGAGCTGGACAACGAACTGATGCGTGCAGCTGTTGGGGAAATCCTCGTCAAACCATAGATGAATTATCCCAACATCTTAATGTATCCCAATCTACTGTTCAAGAGCACCTGCAACAGATAGGGAAAGTCTATAGACAAGGAGTTTGGGTCCCACACCAACTTTCACCAGACAACAAAGCCCAACATTCCACCATCTGCAACTCTTTGCTCAGCAGACAGGAAAAGGACCCATTTCTTTATCGAATTGTAACTAGAGTTGAAAAGTGGGTTCTTCACATGAACAATAAATGCAAAAACCAGGGGCTTTCTCCAGGTCAGACACCAGTTCCTACGCCAAAATGAGGCCTACACCCCAAAAAGGTTTTGCTCTGTGTTTGGTGGACTACCGCTGGCATAGTTCACTCTGAGCTCTTGGAACCTGGACAGACCATAACGGCAGACCTCTATTGTCAACAACTGGACTGTTTTAAGCAAGCTGTTACTGTAAAACATCCAGCACTAGTCAACAGAAAAGGTGTCATCCTCCAGCATGACAATGCCAGACCTCACACGGTGAGACTGACTCAGCAGACAATCAGAGATTTTGGCTGGGAAGTTCTGCCCCATTCCCCTTATTCCCCAAACATTGCACCATCTGATTACCATTTGTTCAGATCTCTGCAGCACTTTTTTTAATGGGAAAAAATTCCACAATATTGATGTCAAAACGGGGCTCTCGGACTTCTTTGCATCCCAGCCAATGTCTTTTTATAAAGACTGCATTGAAAGTTTGGTTTCACGATGGGCAAGTGTGATCGATAATGATAGCGATTATATAATTGATTAAGAAATAAATTTCTTCTGTTACAAACAGTTTTTCTCTTCTTTTCCGAAAATGACATTACTTTCCGGTCTCCCAATAACATCTCAGGTGTTATGCCATCTATTCCTGGGGACCTACCATTTTAAAGAGATTTTATAGTTTTATGAACTTATCCTGAGATCCCTGTTGTGCTTGTTTTTCTCTGTCACATCATATGCTCACACAATAAAATTATCTTTGCTTTCATGTTTTATTAACTCACAAAAGTATTTGCTGCATCTTTCACTTAATTTAATAAGAGCCCACATCATTTTTTACACACAGCTTAGAACCTTATTTCCCCTGTTCTTTCAGTCTGGTGTACTTCCAGAATGATCTTGTATCTTCTGAAGAAGCTCATTCATGCCTGTCCACTTTTTCTTTCCTACATTTTTGCCTTACTCTGACAAACCATCTTTGCTGCTGCTTCACATTGTTTACAGCGATATCCAGCCTCAGTATCTCTACCTACCAACCTTCCCAGATATGTTTTCTCCTTTCTTTTTATCACTTCTTTAATCTCACGGTTCCACCATGTATCACATACTTTCCACTGTTGCAGTAGCATCTCTTGAGTGACAGAATAGTTCTTAAAACATGTCCACTTCTTTTCCACATGCTTTCAGCTGATAGCTGTTCACTAAGCATTTCATAACACCACCAATATTCCTTGGCTAATCTTTCAACCAGGGGTGTAGAAGAGCCATAGCGCTGCTTAGCGGCACTAAGGCTCTATTTTTCTAGGCTTAGCGGTGCTAAGGTACTTTTCGTGGGTAGGCGGTTGTAAAAGATGGGTAAGGAAATTTTTTTATTCGAAAACAGCGAATACTGTGTTTTAATAATAACACTTAACATTTGTAATCATAACTGAAATATTCGTATTGCAAGGCTGAGATTAAACCGTCGGATCACACAATAGGGCATTTTATGGATCATAAGGGTAAGGAGAATGTTTCTAGGATCAATTTTCACTGTGAGCTGCTATGAGGGCTATATGCTGTTGGACGTCCCTGATTTAGGGTGGGAGGCGCATCACCCATGCTGAGCTCAGACCACTAACCAGAAACATACACCTGGATGGCGTAAAGATAATATAAGTCTATTGTTTAGATGGTAGTCCTCAAAATTATTTCATTGCCAAGAAAAAAACTGCAGAGAAATTATGCAGCCATTTAGACTAAGTTACAGTGTGTGCAAGGAATATTCTTAGTAAGCTACCCTTTCTTTTATTCCTTGAGAATAACAACAGATATCTCCTAGAATCAGAGGGAAAAAGTGTATTTGTCGCACTGTAGAATAGATATGACTATATTATTTACATTTATCCAATTTGACTATATTAGTTACATTTATTCAATGTGACTATTAGTTAAATCTATTTAATGTGAATCAAGTAATAATCACACTGAACATTTGTAATCATGTGAAATGATGGCGTTACTATAAAAAAAAAACTCCATAGTTTTAGGATGTAACTTAAACATTTTTTTTCCTTTATAAAAAAAATTGTAATGAAACGACTAATTTCTAAAAAGGTTCAGATTCCACTCTCCTACAGTGCGCTGCACCTTTTGGAAGGATGAAAAAAAAAAATTATAGAATCGGGAACAGAATACTTTAGTAGGAAAGAACAGAAAGGAATAGTGCGGAAAATATGAGAGTCTATAATAGGAGTATATGGTTTCTGGTTAAGTAATGAAGTTATGAGCTGCCCTACATAGTTACCTGTTCATTTCTCAGCAGCACTCCAAACTTCAAACATAGGGAGAGCGGAGCCTAAAAAAAAACGTAGAAAAATATTCACAGAAAAGAAATATCAGAGAGGACCCAGTTCTCACTGAAGTCCATAGAGATTGTTTCCTGAAGAATTTGCCGAATTAATTATTAGCTTGTTGTCACCTACTAAAACTTGCAATTTAAATAAAAACAATTAGTAATAATTTTTTTATAGAATACTGAACAGTAAAAATAGCAAATTGGAATTCACAATGCTTTTAAAGATTCAGTCTTTTTTCCAAGGCGTTTTTACCTAATCAGTTTACCGCTAAGGCAGGGTTCAAACCCTTTTCTGTGAGGAAAAAAAAAAAAAAAAAAAAAGACTTTCTAAGGACCTACACTCCAATTGATATTGTGTGTCATTGGAATATCACCATGTGAGTGTATACATATGTAGGGGATTAAACAGCGCTAGTGGCCATTTACCAGGCATTTTGTACCAAATATAAACTACTTTGCCTTAAAAGAACATACACGAGACTGACGAAGGAAAAAAAAAAAAGCTGAACTTTTAAACCACACGGGTGAAAAATAAGGACATGCTGGAAAACAGCGTGAATATAGTGCTGCATGAGCACGACGAGATTTGTTCACTGAAATTTATTATGTAAATATTAAGCTGGAGCACATCTCTCTCTCTCTCTCTCATATATATATACACACACACTACTAAGAAGAGACAGATGCAAAAAATAAAAACTTTATCTGGTACTAAAACAACCAAGAAATACTCAAAAACCAACAGGTATAAGTAAAAAAGAGAAAGTAATAGCAACCTGAATGCAGAAAGTGTCGAAAATGCCGAGCCTTGGCTTTATCAAGGACCAGCAAAACTCTGCATTTTCTCACTTCCACAAATACCTAGTTGGAAATGGGTTTCTGCAAAGCCATAGATGCAAGTTTAATGCCCACAAAAATGTTTTTAAAATTAACATAACTTCCTCAGAGTTGCATGAGGAATCATTTAGTTAAAGTTTTTGCATGCATCTATAACTTTCCTTGCCCAACCCACGCTCGTCATCTGCCACAAAAAACAGAAAAACGATTAAAAAAAACACAAGTTGTGAGTTTCTGAATAAGCCATCAGAAATATTCAGCTAAAGCACACACTGCCAAGCAACCTTGCTGCCAAAGAGAGATTTTAAACATGAATAACAGTACTAAAGTACTACAAAATCTTATGCTTTGTGGTGAAAAAAGCTTTATCCAAAATGCCATAAAATAAGAAACAAGATAATAACAAGTTTTCTTAAAAAATGAGATTCCTAAACGTAATCAGGATGTTGGTACCCACAACTTTCTCAATAACTGACATCACAAGAAAAAATAATAATAAAAATAAAAAGATGCATTGGAAAAAATTATATGAAGTTAACAATTAGTTGCAATATTTACAAATATTCCAGTAGTGCTTTAAGAGTATAATTATGTAGAAATTAAGTTCCTACCAATAATGAAAAAACATCGTTGACAACAAGAACAATAAAACGGCTATCTACTTAAACAAAGTGCCCAAAAACACGCTAAAATTCCAATTAAGTGAAAGGGAAAAATACTCAAAAAGGTAGCAAAAATGCTTGCTCCTAATTCTTGATGCAAAAAAACTAAAATTTCCGCCAAGAATGTTCATTAATAAAACTTAGAATGAAGTTAGTATAAGAACAAAGATGAGAGCTTACCTTCTAAGCCACACTTGCAGTTCAAGTGCCAAAAAACATGGCCGAACTCCCTTCTCGCCACTCCCAGAAGCAGGGGGTGGTGTGGGTAATCCCCAACTTTTCTCCACATAAAAGACGCTGCCCGTTAAACTTCTTCCAAGAGAATTATACAACTAAGAATTAAGTCCTGCTTGTCCAGATAGAGTAGAATAACTCTCTAGAATACATGAAAAATATTATCAAATACACTAGTAGTGTATTTAATTACCTTAGTGTGCTTCTACGGACACTACAAGTTATTATTTATTTTAACGTAAGTTTTTCTATTTTTAGGATAGTTATTCTAGTGAGCGAATACCTATTTTACTTTTTATTTATTTTACTTTTTAATCAAATTATAAACTTTTTTGTGTGATTTCATTTGCATTTTTTATTTTTAATAGGACTGTCCTGTCCATAGCACTAAAGGTTCCCTTTTGTAGTTAATATGCATCCTCCAGACCAACTTCCAAATGGCTTTCATTGGCCAGAATCATTTTTATTAACTGTGTAGAAATTAAAACAGATCTGCCAACCTAACTATTATTCAGAACAATTTTTCTTAAATATATATATATATATATATATATATATCATCATTGTCAACCATATATATATATATATATCATCATCATCATCATTGTCAACCATTATCAATCCACTGCTGGACGAAGGTCTCCCCAAGTTTCCTCCACAGCGGTCTGTCTTGTGCCAGTCTCCTCCATGTCACTCCCGCATACTTTCGAATTTCATCCACCCATCTTCCATGTGGTCTTCTTCTGGGTCTTTTCCTGTCCCTTGGAATCCAATCTAAAATTTCGGCTGTCCATCGATGGTCTGTTCTTCTGGCAGTATGTCCAGCCCATTGCCATTTCAGGGATTTAACTCTGATCATGATGTCTTCCACTCTTGTCATTTTTCGGATCCACGTGTTCCTCTTCTTATCTCTCCTGGTTACACCAAGCATGCACCTCTCCATGCTGCTTTGAGTTGTCTGCAGCCTTTGTATGTCTCTTTTAGCTAAGGTCCACGTCTCTGCACCATACGTAAGCACTGGAAGGATGCATTGATCAAACACTTTTCTTTTAAGACATAATGGCATATTGCTCTTGAAAATTATGCTGTTTCTTCCAAAAGCTCTCCAGGCAAGTTTTGTACGCCGATTAATTTTTTCACCAATGTGACCCTCACTTGATATCTGCTGTCCAAGATAAACGTACGTGTCTGTTATCTCCAGCTTTTCTCCATCAATCGATAAATCTTCATTTCTTGTAAAAGCATTGTACATCACTTTTGTCTTCTGAAAGTTCATTTTTAATCCCACTTCTTTACTCTTGTCAGCAAGTTCCTGGATCATACTCTGTAGCTCTGATGGGGTAGTTGCAAAAATGACTATGTCATCAGCAAAACGAAGGTGGGTTAGATAATCTCCATTAATCTTTATCCCTTTGTTTTCCCAGTTCAGTGATTGAAAGACATTTTCCAATGTGGCGTTAAAGAGCTTCGGAGATATGGTGTCACCTTGTCTCACTCCCTTTCCAATTTTTATGTGTGTTGTATTTTCAAACAGCCGAATCTTTGCACTTGCATTTTCATAGATGTTATTAATAATATTAATGTATGCATCTTCAATACCGCAGGATTTCAGAGCCATTGCAACTGCTGATGGTTTCACCGAATCAAAGGCTTTTTCATAATCGATAAAAGCCATGCACAATGGAAGTTCATATTCCCTCGCTCTTTCAATTAGTTCTCTCAGTACGTGGATATGATCTATTGTGCTGTAGCCACTCCTGAATCCAGCTTGTTCTCTCGGTTGAGCCATGTCCAGTGTCACCTTCAAGCGGTGTGAAAGAACTTTAGTGAAGATTTTATAAACCACTGATAGGAGGCTGATAGGTCTGTAGTTCCTGAGATCCTCAATGTCACCTTTTTTATGTAGCAAGATCATTGTAGCGTTATTTCAATCCTCAGGAATTTTCCCTTCATTAAGGCATCGAGTGAAAATTTGGGCGAGTACTGTTTCGATTTCTCCACTTGCTTCTTGTATGATGTCTACAGTAATTCCATCTTCTCCTGGAGCTTTTCCCCGCTTCATGTTCTTGATTGCATGTGCAACTTCTGCTGGAAGGACTGGAAGAACTCTGGTACTGGTACCTTTCATGATGTCTGGAGTACATGTATCATCCCTTTCATATAATTTGGAGTAGAAATCTTTCACTCTTGTCAAAATTTCTGCCTCTATTTCTTGTTACAGAACCATCTTTTCTCAGTGCCATAATCTGTTTTTTTCCCTTACTGAGATGTCCCTTTGCTATCTTTAGGCTTTGGTTGTTTTCAATTGCTTTCCTTACTAGTTCACAGTTGAATTTCCTTACGTCTTCAGTGATACTTTTTCGTACTGTCTTGCATAGCTCTATATATTCCACTTTGGAAGTCACATCTTCTTTAGTTGTCCTCATCACTCTTCTTTTCTGCATCAACATTTTGGTTTTTCCTGATAATTTGTTCACATGCAATTTGTTCTTAGACCCAGCTAATTTTGTTGCTGTTTCCATAAGAGCTTTGGTTACTTTTCTATTAACTTCAGAAATATCCACTTCTTCTGATGTTAGGCCTTCTAAAGCAGAGAACCTGTTCTTCAGTTCCAATTTGAAGGTATCATGGTGTTTTTTAAGGTTGGTTATGTCAATACATTTTGTTTGTCTTATGAGCTTGCTACGTTCGAGTTTAGTGTTGAGGTGCATCTTACATCTCACCAATCTATGGTCACTGCCTGTGTTGAACTTGTTTAGCACACTGCAGTCTTCTATGACGAATTCTTTGTTACACATAATAAAATCAATTTCACTTGTCGTCCCATTTGGATGTCTCCATGTCCATTTCCTGTGTGGCTTTTTCTTGAAAAAGGAGTTCAAGATGAAAAACCCTTCTGCCTCTGCAAACTCTACGAGAGTATTTCCACGCTGGTTTCTGTTGCCGTGACCGAATTTACTTACTGAAGTTTCATTCTGTTGCCGTTGCCCTATTTTTGCATTGAAATCTCCCATAATTATCTTCAAGTGCTGCTTACCTTTATTATTTAGATCACAAATTTCCTCATAAAATTCTTCAATTTCTTCTTCAGCATGACTTGTGGTGGGTGCATAAGTTTGAATAATCTGAGCCTGGTATCTTCTCGGGAGTTGGATAACGAGTCGTGCAGCTCTGTCAGAGGAACTTTCAACTTCTACAACTTTATCCTTCAGTTTCTTGTTTATTATAAATCCAACACCACTAGTTCTGCCAGTATCTGTCCCACGATAGTAGAAGAGATGTCCACTTTTCAGTTCAATGAGATCTTCTCCTTTTCTCCTTACCTCACTTAGCCCGACGATGTCCCACTTGATCCTTTGTAGTTCCTCTTCCAATTCAAGAAGCCTTGAATCAGAAGATAGGGAGCGTCCGTTATATGTAGCCAAGGTCAGCATCAGATGGCAGCCTAGTCCGGTCCTCCGGGGATTCTTAGCACCCTCTGCCTTCATGTCGCACTGGCCGCTGCCTTGGCCAGGTACATTCCAGCTGCCGGAGACTGAGGGCCAAGATTTAAGTTGTGGAGTCATTTTGGAGGGGGGTTTGGCCATAACTCACCACGCTGGCCAAGCGGGTTGGTGAGTGTGGGATAGCATTTCCTCTAATCCCGATGGTATAGTTATACCGCTATTGGCGGTCGTCAGAGCCCCTTTAGTGGGAACAGGATGTACCACGAGAAGGCTGGGTTGACATTTGTCAAGGAGAGGCTGTGATGTTACGCATCACCTGACCTTACATCCCATATATATAGGGAAAAACAAAGCATAATTTTGAACAGGAGAAATAAAAAATAGAAAGACCAACGGTCACCAAATACATCATCCGAACCAGGCTAGTTTCAAATGATGCAAAGTGCCGAATAAAAGAATGCAGAGAAGCATATTAATGACTGACCTCTTGTCGGCTTCGTCAATGGCAATTTTCCCTATTGTTATTTGATCTTTCTTTTATGAAGCCTCTGCCGCTAACGAATTTCAAATTTGTTCGATGGTTTTTGTTGTTTAACATTTGCTTTTGCTATATATATAGCATATATTTTCTATCCGTGAACTTTTCTTTCTTGTTACCAACAAGATCTACACCAGAGGTAAAAGAGGGCAGAGGTTATTTCGTACTTCTAGCAAGGTTGATTTTGAAAGCTTGCAAATAACTCTGGGTAGTTTTAAAAATGAAACAAGTTTTGTTAAAAATACTTGCAAAATTCTTAAGTCCTTTAAGCACTCTGTCCTAAAAAGTTTTTTTCAAATTCTGGAAAGAAACTGCTAATCAAGTTGATAAGCATGTTTTTGTTTTGGTTCTAGACATTCTTAAGCATGTTCTTAAAGATAAAATTTCTCTTAAAGAAATTTCCAGAAATTATGTGACCATCAGGTTTCTCAATAAAACATATGATCATCTCAATATAAGGAAGCTGTTCTACAATAATGCAATTTTTTTCCCATACACAGGCACCAGTCTATTGTAAGTTGTAAATATGTTAAGACCTTAGGGTCAACTGTTAAAAACTACAAACTTAATTATCCATGTTCCATACCTGTAGTTACTGCATGATTTTGAGAAGGACAAAGACACAGTTCACTATGATAAGAATTACAAGCATATTATCACCGGTAACTTGAGCTTTGTTGAAAATGACAAGCTTAGGTATTTATTAGAGTATGGTACTAAATTTAGACCTCCTTTCAAAATCTCCAAAGAAAGAATTCTAGAGAACTTTACTCAAGATGTAAATAGGTACATAATTAAAACCAGTTTAGCATACAATCAGCCTATTGAGGCCTTCACAGAATGGAAATATAATGTAATTAATAGCTTCTCTAATAAGTTGGCAGGTCTTGATTTATGTTTTGACAGAAATCTTTTTTTCTCTGGAGATGCTAAAAGGTCACTCTCTTCCCTACAAGACCTATATATTTTTACCACTACAGATAAAGCTAGCAATAATTTTGCAATTATCTGTAAGAAATTTTATTTTGAATTGTTAAATATAGAACTCAACAATAGAGTAACCTACGAGCCCGTAAGTTACAGTACCAAGCAGTTAGAAAATCGTTTTAAGGCATTCTTCAAGAAACTTAAAATTCCACAAATGAGAAGATATGAGCCTGAATTTCCCTTTCTTTTTGCAACTGTCAAGTTTCATAAAGATCCAATAAAGTTTAGATTCATAGCTAGTGGAGTTAGGAGTCATAAAAAGAAAATTGATCTAGCTTTTGAAGACATCTTGAAGAAGGTCTTGAAACACATTAGTAACTGCACTAATTTGAAGTACAGAGATTTTTGGATAATTAATAATAATTCAGAAGTAATTTCCAGTATTCTCGACATTAATCCCATAGATATAGTTATGATTTTGAGAATCTATATACTAATCTTCCTCTATCAGATATCATCACTACCTTTAAAGAGCTGCATGTAGAATTTAAGCTTAACCAATTTGTTAATGTAGGAGCCTGGAACTCTTATCTCAATTGCTGCATAAACAATAACCATATTTTATATAATAATACTCTCTATAAGCAAGTAAACAGTATCCCTATGGGAATATCTCCCTCCACAAGTGTAGCAAATCTATTCCTGTTCTTTAAAGAATATAAATTCATTAAAAATAGCTCCTCTTGCTCAGATAACTACCTTTTCACTTTTAGATATATTGAAGATTTGATTTGTATAAATAATTCAGAAGTTATAGAAAGTGATTTTGCAAATATCTGTCCTAGCTCTCTTAACTTATGTAAAACCAAATACAGTAATCAGGAACTAGAGTTCCTAGACTTAAGCATTAAAACTTAACAGAGGTAACCCATCCATCAGTCTTTTTGATAAAAGAGTTAATTTTCCTTTCAAAGTAATTGAATATCTGCACTGGAACAATAACATTTCAACCAAAGTAATTGAGAATGTACTAATTTCTCAGGTACTTAGAATATGAAGAATTTGCAGCAACAATTTGGACTTCAATAACCACATTAGAATACTATTAAACAGTTTTCTAGAAAACAAAATTCCAACATCTTTCATCAAAAGAACTTTAAGAAAAATTATTCTGAATAATAGAGTAAGATTAGCAGATCTGTTTTAATTTCTACACAGTTAATAATATGATTCTGTCCAATGAAAGCCTTTTTTGGAAGTTGGTCTAAAGGATGCATATTAACTACAAAAAGGAACCTTAGTGCTATGGACAGGACAGTCCTATTAAAAATAAAATAATACAGATAAAATCACACAAAAAAACTTTAAAATTAGATTAAAAAATAAAATAAAAATAAATAAAAAGAAAACTAGGTATTCACTCACTAGAATAACTAAACTAAAAATAGCAAAACTAATGTTAAAATAAATAGGATTATGAATTGTTTGTAGAAGTTCACTAAGGTAATTAAATACATATAAATGTTATTAAATACACTGCATGTGTATTTGATGGTATTTTTCATGTATTCTGGAGAGTTAATTCTACTCTATCTGAACAAACAGGACTACATTTTTAGTTGTATATTTCTCTTGTGTAAAACTCCGTGGGTAGGATCCTTTTTAGTGTGTAGAAGCCTTCAGACCCTCCCACGCTGCCCCCAGCATCTAGGGAGTGGCCAAGAAGAAAGTTAGGGGAGAAAGTTTGGCCATGTTTTTTGGCAGTGGTGGCAGAAAAGTTGCATAAGAGGTAAGCTCTCTTCTTTGTTCTTGTAGTTTGGGAGTTCCTAGTTCTATTTAAGAACTTTTTAAGCAGTTATTTTCTTTTTTTCGCATCAGGCAATTAGGTGCAAGCAAGTCTATAAACTTTGTATTTTTTTCTCTTTCACTTTACTTGGAAATTTAGCGAGTTTTTAGGGCACTTAGGCAAAGTAGCTGGCCGTTTTATTGTTCTTGTAGTCAACGATGTGTTTCAATGTCAGTAAGAACGTAATTACTACATTATTAGGCACTTAAAAGCACTCCTGGAATACTTTGTATATATTGCAACTAATTGTTAAAGTCATATAATCTTCACAAAGCATTTTTTTAGTTTATTATTTTTTATTTTTTGTTCTTGTGATGTCAGTTGTTGAGTAGGGGGTTCAATATTCCAGTTTTCTTTCAGGAATCTACTTTTTAAAAAATTATTATTTTTTATTGTATTGTATTTTTGAATAAGCGGTTTTTCACTGCAAGGTATAAGAATCTAATACTTTGGTATAGCTATTCTAGTTTAAATTCTCTCTTGGGCGGCTAGATGGCTTGGCAATGTGTTATTGCTGAATAATCCTTTTGATTCAATCAGTCACTCTCTCAGCTTGTGTTTTTTTGTAATCGTTTTTCTGTTTTTTAGTAGCAGATGACGAGCATGGGTTGGGCCAGGAAAGCTATAGATGCATGCCAAAAATATTATCTTGTGATTCGTCATGCAACTCTGAGGAGGTTGTGATATTTTAAATAAATTTTTTGGTGGGCTTATTACTTGCATCTATGGCTTTGCAGAAACCCATTTCCAACTAGGTCTTTGTGGAAGTGAGAAAATACAGAGTTTTGCTGGTCCTTGATAAAGCCAAGGCTCGGCATTCTCGACACTTTCTACATTCAGTTTGCTATTATTTTATCCTCTTTTTACTCATACCTGTCAGTATATGAGTTATACTATGTTGTTTTTGAAGTATTGGTTAAAAAATTGTTTTTGCTTCTTCTCTTCTTAATAGTGTGTGTATATACAGGGGCGGCTCCTGCTGGGGGCTGCGGGGCTGCAGCCCCCCCCAGATATTACGAAGCACATGTTATAATTTTTTTCTCTCCTTCCTGCCGTTCATAGTTCCCTGACGGCCTAACCTTATTTAGTTTCCGTGTACATTGTACAACTGCAATATACGCAATGCGCGAGACTGCAAAATTCACAGCTCTTTATCTAAAGAGCGTGGCGAGGGCTGAAATTCCTGTAAGTAACATGTGTGTGTTTAAACTTACAAGGTGGGGATACAACTTCACCGGGACTGGTATCTCTGCAGCCCTCGCTTCGAAATATCTTTTCACTGGCTGCCGTTAAAACAAACTTCGTGGCTTGTGATGTCGATCGCCTAGGGGTGGGGATAACTTGTGCAGGGATCAGAAAATCTAATGAAGGGAAGCGTCCCTCTCTGAAACCCCACTGCAATTCCCGTTCCCCAAAAGCTTTGGAAGACTGAACGGTGGGGGGGAGGCGGGAGGTCATTCGAATGCATTTCTTGTTTTTCATCGGAGACTGCAGTTCCTGCAGCCCTTAGTACTAAATCCATTTTCACTTGCTGCCGTAAAAACAGTCCTCGTGGTGACGATCGCCTAGGGGTAAGCTGGACGGGTAGGGCGCATAGGGCGAGGGTGGTGAATAGAGAAATTTCCCGCTCAGAACCCGTTCTGCGATTCGTCTTAAGCTTTGGGAACATGAAAGAGAAGGGAAGGTGGGTCACTCCAATACCAATATATTCCTTTCCGTGTTTCTCCGGAGAAGAAATGTTGATTATTTGACATTCGCATTAGCGGTCAGTTTGCTTTTGCTGTTCGAGAGTTCAGTTCGAAACGTTATTGTCCCTTGCGTGTCATCAAATTCTGTAGTTAGTATGGCGCAAATTGTGGAATATCTGAAGCGGATTCAGTTCAGCAATTTGACATTTCAAGAAAAATTAGACTTTAAAAACTTTGATAGACCGATGCCTGATTTGAAAATAACGCAGATAGCACATAGCCGAAATAAAAGTTATCAGCGTAATTTTAACACTAAGATGTACATGGAAAATGACTGGATTTGTGGATGTGAAGTCTCAAACTCCCTGTTTTGCTTTCCATGTCTGTTGTATGGTGGGGACTCTGTGTGGACCAAAACAGGTGTGAACGACTTAAAAAAAACTCCGTGAAAAAATGACAAAGCATGAAAATTCTACGAAGCACATAGAAAGTTCAGTGGATTTCGCGATGTTGGGGAGTGTCAATATTGCTACGCAAATGGATAGTGCGTACAAATTGAGCACTGAACGCCACAATAAGGAAGTCGAGAAAAACAGGTCAGTGTTTTCAAAAATTATTGATTGCATCAAATTTTGTGGAAATCACGAGCTTGCACTAAGGGGGCATGATGAAACATCGGAATCCTCTAATTCCGGAATATTTCGAGGTTTACTCGATTTTGCTAGTCAGTTAGACCCAACAGTCAGGGAACATTTGGAGAATTCAACAGTCTTCAAGGGCACATCAAAAACAATCCAAAATGAGCTCTTGGATTGTATGTTAGAAATTTCACGCCAACAAATAAAACAGGAAATTGATTCTGCACAGTTTTTGTCCATTATGGCAGATGAAACCACAGATGTATTGGAAATAACACAAATAGCAATTGTATTCCGATATGAGTTATAAGGTTGCGCTGTCGAGCGTTTCTGGGGCTTTTATAATCCTTCTGGGCAGGATGCTGCTTCCATTTCAGGATGTCTTCTAAAAGTGTTGGAAGAAATAATTCCCAATGAATCTCAGAAATTAATAGCACAGAGCTATGATGGTGCAGCTGTGATGAGTGGTGCAACTTCAGGTGTCCAGGCCAGGGTGAGACAGATATATCCTAATGCTTTTTATATTCATTGCTATGCTCATCAGCTAAATTTAGTGATGGAGAAAGCCGCATCACAAAACACTAAAGCCAGGATTTTTTTTTCAAACTTATCTGGAATACCTACATTTTTTTCACGTTCACCACAAAGATTAGCAGCTCTTAACACCGTAGTTGGAAAGAAAATTCCACACTCGGTGACGACCCATTGGAATTTTAATATTCGTACTGTGAATTCTGTTTTCGAACAACAAGTCAATCTATTGGAATGTTTTCGATCACTCAAGGAAAGTAGTACATCTCCAGCAGTTACAATAAATGCTGCAAGTGGGCTTGAATTGAATGGCTATTGAAAGATCCGGAATTTAAATTCTGGTTGACATTTTTTCATAATCTTATGCCTCACGTAGACATATTATACCACCAATTGCAGAATCGTCAAACGGATGCAGTGAAGACAAAACATTGTGTTTCAGCTTTCATTAACGCTGTGCAGAACATAAGAGCTCATATGCCAACTGACAATACAGACTGTTCTGAGGATGAAACTCCGGATCAGCCTCCCCCTCCAAAAAAGAGACGGGTCGAGCAGAACAACAATATTAGAATAGTTGCCGCAAAAGAAGTATGTGATCTAATTACCACTCAAGCCACTGAACGGTTTCATTTTACAGATAATCTTGAAGCTGCCAAACTTGTTTTACCTGAAAATTTTACCAGTTACGCTAAGCAGTTTCCAAACCATGAGATGGACATTGCAGTAAAACGTTTTGGAGTGCTAGAAAAGGAAAAGCTGTATTCGGAGCTCAGCGTGTTGTATAACCGAAGCGATTTCCACAATATTACAAAGTGCGACTCAGCTATTACAGTTCATGCTGAAAAATAATTTGGAAGCATCCTTTTCGGAAACTGTGAAACTTCTTCGCATCTTAGTTACTATCCCAATGACCACATCAGAGCCAGAACGTTGTTTCTCGTCCCTCAAGAGAATCAAGAATTTTTTAAGGAACAGTATGGGACAAGATCAACAGACAGCACTTGCAATGTTGTCAATAGAAAAAAACATTATTGCTAGCACCAAGAAATTCAACGAACAAGTTATTGATATCTTTGCTACTCGTCGAGATCGGCGCATGGAATTTATTTACAAGTGACGTATGTATGTTATCACTGCTAAAAAAAATTTGCACGCTTTGCTAAAAACTGCTAACATTTTTATTTTGTGTGTATTTTTTTATCCTATGTGGTGCCCTGTTTGGTGTTGATCACTATAAAATATTTTTAATATCTTATATCTCAAACAGAATAACTTTTTTTTTTTTTTCCAAAATTTAGAAACATTCTTTTGTGACCGATAACATTTAAAAATCGTAATGTTTAGGTTCAATTAAATTTCCAACATATTTCATAAAGGAAATTAGAAAATTTTTAAGTCACATTAGAACAGGTATTTTAGGTGAAGCCAAAATTATCGGTATGATTGATCCTGAAGCACAATAACAGTTTGTTTGATACAGTAACATTTCAAGTAGTTCTTAAGCCCCCCACCCCCTAGGAGTGATGAAAGTCCTGCATACTCGTATCTTTAAACTTACGTTTCTAAACAGTCTTCGCTGCTTTAAAAGTTCGTTAACATCTAACGTGCACTTCGTAAAACATAAATTTACTAATTTAAGCAGTACTGAAGTTTTAATTACGGTGAAATTCCTTTGTATCATATTTACTAATCAATTTTTTAAAAAAAATATTTTGATCTCCCTATCACTGCAAGTCATTTCTCAATTTTAACGCTAGGAAGTAAATTTTTTATTACTTTAATTAAAATTAAGAACCGTTTAAAAATTCTTAAAGCACTTGAAGGAAGTCAGAAACTGTTAAATTTGACATTATTGACATTTCCCGCTTGCACTGCAAATTTTCCGCGGCTTCCGCTAAATATCAGTAAATTACGCAAACCATGTGTTTTTGTTACAAAATGTTTTCTTGATATTCCTTGAGCAGTGGAAAGTTACATAACTGCCAGTATCCCAATACGGAGTGCGCTGGGCCGAGGTAGCTCAGTGGCAGCATGCTCGCCTCCCGACTTGAAGGGTTCGAGTCTCGTTGCAGCTGAAGACCCGTCGTGGTTCGGAAGTGATGTTAAGCCGGCGGTACCGGGGTAATGACTCCTCGTTATAAATAAACCTAACTCCCATCCTCCGATGTTTGGCCCAGGCCGTTTAGCCCTCAGTGTAGCATAAATAATCACCGGTGGGGGTCAGCTAATAATGTTTTATATATATAATGGAAAATAAACCAGCAGGCAACCGGTGAAAGAAAGGTGAAAGAAAACATCAAAGTGATTTACTTGCATTTGGAAAATAAGTGTATAAGTGCAAACTGGATATCTTTTGCTTGTTAAACTTTTAATTAATCATCTCTGTTATAATGTAAGTATCGGGAGGGAAAAAAGCTGAAGTGTATCTGTGAAATTAAGCTCTAAGCATATAATATTTTTTATTCATTTCAACTGTATCACACAAAAAATTTGGCTGTATGTGTACACAACACAGCAATAAATAACCCTTACCAAAGCACGAACAGACGCAAAAAAAATTTATCTTTGAGAAAGATATCCATAAAATTCGGATGCAGCCCCCCCTTATCAACTAGGCACGAGCCGCCACTGTGTGTGTGTATGTATGTATGTATATATATATATTCTATTAAGAAGAGACTGAAGCAAAAAAAATTTTTGACTCATACCAAGTACAACATAGAAAAGGTTATGTATTGACCGGTGTGAGTAAAAAGAAAAAAATAGAAAAGCTGAATGTAGAAAGTGTCGAGAATACTGAGCCTTGGCTTTATCAAGGACCAGCAAAAACTCTGCATTTTCTCACTTCCACAAAGACCTATTTGGAAATGGGTTTCTGCATAGTCATAGATGCAAGTAATAAGCCCACCAAATTTTTTTTTAAATATATATATGTCATAACCTCCATAGAGTTGTATGACCAAGCTTTAGTTAACAATTTAGCTTGCATCCATAACTTTCCTGGCCCGACCCATGCTCTTCATCTGTTACTAATAAACAGAAAGAAGATGATTGTAGAAAACTCAAGTTGTAAGAGTGACATAATGAATCAGAAATAATGTTCAGCAATAACAAATTGCCAAGTTACCTAGTCGCCTAAGAGAGAATTTAAACCTGAATAGCAATACTAAAGTACTACAAATTCTTAAACATTGCAATAAAAAAGGAAATATTAATTTTTTTCTAAAGCACAGATTCTTGAAAGAAAACTGGATTATAAAAACCCCCTACTCCTCAACTTCTGACAACACAAGAACGAGAATAAAATAAAGACAATAATAAACTAAAGAAATGCTTTGCGAAGGTTATATGACTTAAACAATTAGTTGCAATATGTACAAAGTATTTCAGAAGTGCTTTAAGTGCATGATTAAGTAGTTATTAAGACCTTAACTACATTGAAAACACATCATAGACTACAAGAACAATGGAACGGCCGGCTGCTTAGCCTTAGTGCCCTAAAAAATGCGCAAAGTAACCAGGAAAAGAAAGAGTTAAAATCCGCAAAAAAGTTAATTGACTTGATAGTGCCTAAATGCTTAAAGCAAAAAATAGAAAAAATGTTCAAGAAGTTCAAACATTGAACTTGGAAAACCTAAAACCCAAAGACAATGAAGAGAGCTTACCTCTTATGCAACTTAACTTCTTCCACTCTTGAGGAAACATGGCCGACCTTTTCCCCAAACTTCTAAACACCCCTGCCACTCCCTAGTCGCTGGGGGGCAATGTGGGTGGGGCTGAAGGCCTCCACACACTGAAAAAAATCCTACTCGCGGAGATTTTAACTGGAGAAAAATATAATTAAGATTGTGGACCTGTTTTATCAGAAAGAGCAGAATTAACTCTCCAGAATACATGAGAATATTATGAAATACACAAGTAGTGTATTTAATAATCTTTGCATGTATTTAATCACCTTAGTGAGCCTCTGTAGACTATTCAGAATCCTATTAATTTTAAAGTTAGTTTTACTATTTTTAGTATAGCTATTCTAGTGAGAGAATAACTAGTTTTCTTTATATTTATTTTTATTTTATTTTATAAACAGAATTTTAAAGTTTTTTTTTGTGATTTTGTCTATATTATTTAATTTTTTATTTTTAATAGGACCATCTTATCCATAGCACTAAGGTTCCTTTTTGTAGTTAATAGACATCCTCTAGACCAACTTCCAAAAGGCTTTTATTGGTCAGAATCATATTATTAACTGTGTAGAAAATTAAAGCAGATCTGCCAACCTTACTCTATTATCCAGAATAATTTTTCTTAAAGTTCTTTTGATGAAAGAAGTAGGAATTTTGTTCTCTAGAAAACTTTCTAGTAGTATAATAATGTGGTAATTGAAGTCCAAATTGTTGCTGCAAATTCTTGAAATTCTAAGCACCTGAGAAATTAGTACATCTTACTTAAAGCACTTCTGAAATACTTTGTACATATTGCAACTAATTGTTTAAGTCATATAACCTTCGCAAAGCATTTCTTTAGTTTATTATTGTCTTTATTTTATTCTCGTTCTTGTGTTGTCAGAAGTTGAGGAGTAGGGGGTTTTTATAATCCAGTTTTCCTTCAAGAATCTGTGCTTTAGAAAAAAAATATTTCCTTTTTTATTGCAATGTTTAAGAATTTGTAGTACTTTAGTATTGCTATTCAGGTTTAAATTCTCTCTTAGGCGACTAGGTAACTTGGCAATTTGTTATTGCTGAACATTATTTCTGATTCATTATGTCACTCTTACAACTTGAGTTTTCTATAATCATCTTCTTTCTGTTTATTAGTAACAGATGAAGAGCATGGGTCGGGCCAGGAAAGTTATGGATGCAAGCTAAATTGTTAACTAAAGCCTTGGCCATACAACTATATGGAGGTTATGACATATATATATATTTAAAAAATTGGTGGGCTTATTACTTGCATCTATGACTTTGCAGAAACCCATTTCCAAATAGGTCTTTGTGGAAGTGAGAAAATGCAGAGTTTTTGCAGGTCCTTGATAAAGCCAAGGCTCAGTATTCTCGACACTTTCTACATTCAGCTTTTCTATTTTTTTCTTTTTACTCACACCGGTCAATACATAACCTTTTCTATGTTGTACTTGGTATGAGTCAAAAAATTTTTTTGCTTCAGTCTCTTCTTAATAGAATGTGAATTCTCATAACTGCTGCGTCGCGCGTTTTGATCTTCAGGTTATTTTGCAACTTTCGGCTCTCGTGTGTGTGTGTGTGTGTGTGTGTGTGTGTGTGTGTGTGTGTGTGTGTGTGTGTGTGTGTGTGTGTGTGTGTGTGTGTGTGTGTGTGTGTACACTCAAGAGCAGAGACTGAAACAAAAAAGTTTTTTATATATTACATTTAACAGGATAAATGTAACATTGCAGAGAAAAAAGAAATTATGATTATTAGTGAAATCTACGCTCTGTCCAATTTCCGTTTTAGGAATGTTTTTTTTTCATTTTGAAGCTGCAAAACAAGTATTTATGGAATAAAATTATATTGAACAACACTACTGGGTATAAAACACATAGCTAGAAAAAAGGATCATGATTACGGGAGAAACCTTCACTCTGTCTAACTTCTATTTCCAAAAGTTTTGAAAGTCGAAATTCCGCCTATCGATGGGAGACGACCCCACCACCATCACTACCACCAACGCCAATCCCTTCCAAATTTCTGTTGAGTTCTGCATCGATCTCTAGAACACCATCGAAATGACGATGGAAAAGGCGGAATTCTTCGAATCCATTGAAGAATCTCGTGCCTGAAGATCGCAGGGAAAATTTCGCGTCAAATTCCATTTTCAAGCTGAAATGCAAATATTTATGGACTAAAATTATATTTAGGCCTAATAATAATAATACTGCGCAGAAGAAACATCGCGAGAAAAAGAGATCACGATTACGGGAAAATATTTCACTCCGTTTAACTTCCGTTTTCGGAAGTTTTGAAAAACGAAATATCATTCTCAGACCAAAAAACGACCCCAACTAATTCTACAAAATTTCTTTAGTTTTGCATCGATCTCGATAATAAACCAAACGATGACAAAAAAACGGAATTCCGCGGACGAATCTCATGTATGAAAGAAAAAAATAAAATACACGCCGAAAAAAAAAGGAAAAGCAGGAGACACTGCGACAATGAAGCAAAGTGAGTTGAGTAGAGCAGTAGATACTAGATAGCTCAGACCACATGCAACAACTGACACCAAAAATTGTGAAGAAGTCAAACAGAACCTCTCCCTTACCTTTGACCTTTGCTTTAACCATCTGATCCCTGAAAAGACACACAACACAGATGTTGATCCCACTGGTAGGGCCATGCAATGTAAGTCATGCACAATGGGAATAGTGTGTGTGAGGGGGGGGGGGGGTGAAGGGAGATCATTTCTAAGAACATTCCAGTGGATTATCTCCCTTCAATGAGCTAGAAGGAAGTTCCCCTGGTGAATGGGTTAGCATATTTACAGACACACAAACAAAAATGGGGGCAGGGTCAATGCCCATTACAGTAATGGCATTACTGCAGTGCAAAAACAAGTTTGGGGGGGATGATAAGCACTTGTTTTAAAAAATAAGGACTTTTAAGGGCCTTAGAAATGGAAATAAAAAATGAGGAGTTCTTAAGGACTTTAAAAGACCATACGAGCCTTGTAAGACACTTTTTAAATTAAAACTACATCACTGCTTTCAACCTTTATTCCTTTCACCTCAGGCATCTTCCTATTCTTCTTTCTCCAATCAATATTCAGTTTCACTCATGACACTAACAGGTAATGATCAGACCAAACATCTGCACAGTGTGCATGTTTTTGAATATTCATTATCAGGGGTGGTTCGTCATTAGGGGCCAGAGGGGCCGGGCCCCACCTAAACATTTCTATTTTTTAATTTTTATTTTTTTTTGCTTTGATTCTTATTCTCTCTCTTAACTACATGGTGATAAACCTTTCCCTTCAAAAACTATTACCTAAGGGAAAAGTTTCCTTCAAAAACGAAAAACTATTCCCTGAGGAAAGAGATCACGTTCAGAGTGTGAGGTTATTGGGGCCGGCTCCAACAGGCCCCAGTAACATCACTACGCAAGCAAAGAGGAGACGATTTCCTCCCAGTCTCATTCAGTATGATGACCTACATACAACACTGCCTTAACGCATGTGCAAAAAGCTGTGGGGGCCAGATCTATCTGGCTCCGCGCTAATTTGATTGGCCAGGAGAGTATCCATTTCCTTAACGCCGTGGGTTGACAGAGAAGCTTACCCCGACCAAGCTCAAAGTTCAGTTAATTGTTTTTTCTGTGTCTCTCTGTCTCTCTCAGTGATGTGCTGTTCCTTTGTGTAGTGACTTTTTTTGCTTGTCGATTACAATAAATGGAGTGGATATTTTGTTAAAATCTCTGTTCTTTGCTTTAAATCTGGAAGAAAAGCTTTACTTAAAAAACTCCGTGCTTATCACCCCAAGAATTTTTAGTTTGAGCTTCACTTAAAAAATACACAGTGCTCATCAGCCCAAGAATTTGAGTCGAAAAGTTTCACTTAAAAAAACTCTGTGCTTATCAGCCCAAGAATTTGAGTTTCCAAGAGTATGAAGTTTACAAAGCGCTTTGCAGAACTAATTTCAGTTTTAACTGAGAGGATTTTCTATGTTAAAAATAAATAAATAAATGAGAAAACCTGTAAGTATAATTTGCACATGAGTACATATATGTTTTTAGGTTTCACAAGTTCTTTAAAAAAAAAAAAAAGGTTAAACCTTTCAAATAATGAAAATTGTAGTATTGTACTCATTCTATATGGGACGAAATTCATGAAACATTCCGTCCCTGCATGTATTTGGAGTTATTATTTTTTCACTACATTTTTTTATCCTGTGATTATTCCTCAGTTGAAAAATCAGAAGAAACACAAAGCACAACTAACAAATTAATTTGCATATGTTTTAAAAAATTTATTTAAGGAGTTTTAACATTTTTCTGTTAATAATTATGCATTCTATTCTGAGGAAATTTTGTTCGTGTGCAATACAATAGTTGACACATTCCTGCCTGATTTGGGCATTATTGTGAGTCAAGGGGGTAAACAGAGGCAGAGTAAAGGAATCTTTTTTTTATTTTTTTTTATTGGAGGTTTAACGACCACCGTGAGCAACTCAAATGGGCTATAAGCAGTCGCCCGTCCTTAATTTAGGGCCACTGGTTCCAGGGAAGGGAGAGAGCCAGTGCCGTAAGACAAATACAACATCCATGCCTGACCGGGATTCGAACCCGGACCCCTTACGGACGAATCATCAGAGGCCAACGCCTTAGACCACTGCGCCACCGGGGCGGCGTAAAGGAATCTTGGGGGTGGGGTGAGTTCTGAATAGTTGGCCTAATAATGACAGTTTTTTTTTATTTCATTGTTTGACTTCGGCTACTGGCCCCACCTGTTTCAGTTGCCACGAGCCGCCACTGTTCATTATACATACAAGTTCACTCTCCACATAAGGAGAGGCATGTCAATAACTCTGTAGTGTGCATATCCCTCCCTGTATAGGTTTTGGATTGGCAATGCAAATCAGTTTTAACTGAAAATAGAACCAACCTGATTGTTGAAAATTACAGTAAAATTTTGTTAAACCAAAGCACCGTAAATAATAAATATTACCTACTGTTGATTGAAACCATTGTAGATTATAAATGGTAGTCCCCAGTGTTATGTATGCTTTATCAATATTTTTTATTTGAAATGTGGTCAATTTATAATTATAACCTGAAGGAGAAGCAACCAACCAAGGTCAGAGTATCTTTCATTATTTAAAGAAAAAAAAAGGGATAAATTCAAAATCAAAGCAAATGTCAAGCAATCGTATGCAGAAGTAGAGGAACGAGTGTCAGTGTCGTGGAGCAACAGGGATCAGGATATGAAAAGAGAAGTTCAGTTTTGATGTTTTGTCATCAAATGACTTTCCTTTCAACAATAAAGTGCTGCAGCATTATTATTATTATTATTATTATTATTATTATTATTTTGCAATTTATGGAAAAACTTAATTGAGATTATCAAAAACTACACAACTGAAAATTTGTATTAACCATTTCTTGTTTTAAACAATTTTTGCCATAATATCATTATTTTGGACCAAGGGGGCCAATGTTGATTTACTATTTAGGTTAGTGTGCTATAATAATGACCATGCCAGGTTTCAAAGGCAACTGTGATTTGGCTTTCTGCATTTTCAGTATCATATTTTGCCCATTTGTTTGTCTCACTGAATTTCTAAATATTTTGCTGATTCAAACTTTGCTGGATTATCTTCTCAATTATTCAGATTTTTTTTTTTTTTTTTTTTTTTTTTTTAAGGTTTTACAAAGTGAAGTTTCCCTGCAATCAGTGTATTGGATTTTATTAATAAGCATTACCAGCATGTTTTACCTGGTATTTTAGATCCTCCACACACTGTGTCATCTGATATCTTGGCACAACAGACTTTAACCACACTTCGTAATAAATCACTACACAACACATAAATATCAATATATTGTGATGTAGCAATGAGTACCAATAATGCTTTTAGCTAAGGTCCCTACACTAATTTTAATTGATTGTCTCTGATAAATTGACTTCCTGTGAATGCAATAAAGTTTTGCAAAATTTATGTCTACATTTTTTAAGCTACTTAAGAAATAGCCCAAGAAACTTAGCTTTCCTTACTACGGGTGTTTCACCAGTTTTATAAGATACCTCCATCAAAGTACCAAGAAACTTGCATGCACCTTTGCCCACCATCTAAAATTGTTCCAGATATTGAAGCTCCACTTCTGTTAACCATGCCCCTTCAGTTTCAATGAAAGGTAATTGTGAAAAGTGTTCTAAGTCAGTGGTTCCCAAACTTTTTTGATTCTTGGCACCCTTGATGAATCCAGGTTTTCCCAAGGCGCCCTATGTCAAATCCTAACAAGTACACTTAGATAAAAATAAATAAAACAAGTATTGAAGATCACAAAAAAAATATAATTGAAAAAATTCAACTAATTCTAATTAGGGGGATGAACAAGCCAGCCTGTTGATCACCGCACATTTTCTCAAATCTTGGAATCAAACTGGACACAGCCACCACCCTCATTTCCTTCTCCACATTGATTTTCGCACGATACTTAGTTTTTATCACAGCGACCAATGTGATAAAAAAACTAAGTAAATGGTCCGGTTTTTACCGTTTAGTAAAAACCGATCCATTTTTAAAAATACATACGAGAAGAAAACTTACAAAAACTTCACTTAATCACAACAATATTTAGTTGATACGTCGAAAGCTTACAAACGCCGAAACTCAGCAACAGAGCATCAACATAACAGACTGCTAACCGCCAAATGAGTCACAAATGGCAACGGATGAGCATATTTAAAGGATCTGGTGACCTCCTCGTAAAATCTGGACTGAGAGTCTCATTTCTAGATGCTCGGAGAATGAAGGAGGAATGTTTATCAGAAGCACGGAGGCTGATGCGAAAGCTGAGGTTACTTCCGGTAGCAGCCGCGCGGAACACACACGTGGGCTCGTCGGGCTGCGATCGTGCGGGGGAAGATCACGCTTGTAACATTATTGTAAAGCGCCATTTAGTAACCATTTGTAGAGGCTTCTGCAAACAGTTATTACTAAGTGAGCTACTGGTTTGCACCAGGTCCTCTAGATGCCGCGATGTCACGTCCTATCACATTGAATTGAAAATGGAAATAAAATTATAAATTTTTTTTAAATATTTTGTGGCTCCCCAGGGAGCCACGGCACACACTTTAGGAACCACTGTTCTAAGTGGTGTAAATATTCAATACTTCATATTTTACAGTATCTGAGAAGGAAATCTTAAGATAACTTCAGAAAGTTTGTTTGAAAATACCACGTTTTTAAGTTCTCTGGAATTAGTGAGAATATAATATGAATCATATTTCTCAATCTGCAATACAAATATTGAAAACTCTAAATAACGATTAGTTTATGCTGTGGCGATAAATATCTATACGAACAGGAAAATGTTCATTAATTTCTGTTACACATGTCAATAATAGATGTATTTCAACTTAAGGAGCAGTGCTGAAAAAGTACAATACATCTCAAACATATTAACTGACAAGAATAATAAGAATCTATTTTACAACAGGCTGGTGCATACAAAATCCAAGTGAAACACCAAGATTTAACTACTAACCCTAAAGTATGCACAAGCAGTACTAAACATAATCTCACTTCTCATTTGAAAGAACATTTGAAGGACTGGAATAAAAAATGATTAAAACAATCAACACTACAATACCACCTCAACAACAAAGTGAATTTTGATTGGGATAATATTGATTAAATGTGTACATATCCTAAACATAAACAAATACTGAAAACAGAATCAATAATCATAAAAAAAACCCTCCAGGAATTCAACTGAAATACTAACTTGCCTGTTGATCTCTCACAAGCATGGAAATATCAAATATATGAAGAGAAGAAATGAAAAAACACAGCGAAGAAAAAATATAGATTACGACATAACGGGATATTGGGAAACCATCCACCAGATGGTGCACATGCTGAACACAGCAAAGCAGATAATGATGAGGAACACAGCAATGTGGCACTGGGACAGTGCATGTTTACAGGCACCACCAAACATGTTGCTCACTAACTGTTCAAAGACCACAGAGGAAAGCACAGACTTGTGGGCTGAAATGCATTTGGCAGCTGCAATGAAATAGTGCAATGTCCCTTTTCATTTCAGGCTTTAAAAGTTTACGTGATTTTTTTTTTAAGTCACTTAGTGGTTTCTTTTCCTGTTCATACACATTAACACCACATTTTTATTAGAGGTATAAGGACAGATGAAGTTTAATTTACTCAACTGTGTAGTCATGTCTACATTTTACCAAGTTAGTTGTCATTACTTGTATTTTAATTTGTTTGAACATTGCCCTTGTTGGTGTTACAATAAAATTCATTTGATTGGCTCAATTGGCATGGGGTTACATGCCATGTAACTTTCTGCTGCTTAGAGCTAGCACTTGCTAAATTTTCAGAAGTTTTAGTGGCTTCCTTGAAAAAGTTTACTGGTATGTGTACCCACTGAAAAAAAGCCCTGGGTTGAAGTACATCTTTTATTGACATGTGTAACAGAAATTAAGGAACATTTTCCTGTTCCTGTAGATATTTAGTGAGAGAATACAGACTACCAGCAGTGTTGCATTCAAGTTGCCGCAAGACATTGTCCCAGTCTTGCGGCAACTTGAATGCAACACAGCCCGTATAAGTGCTTTTGCCCTAGAGAAATGACACTAAAATCAGGGGTGCTTATTCTGTGGAATCAAATTTCCTGAAACCAAACCCAAATTTCCTGAAATTAATGTAGATCAATACTTTAACAAAAAAAAAAAAGTCAATATATGTGTTACATTCACAATTTATTCCCAAGTTCTGATATTTTTTTAAAAGAACAGTGGCCTTTATAAAATTTCCAGTGTTTGACTCTTTAAAGCTACAATACTAATAAAAAGTAAAATACTGAGAAAAAAAAAAAGAAGCAACATACATAATTGATGCCTGCCTGCCTGTGTCAACGGTGTATTTTGTTGTGCAGAAAAGACTATGAAATGTAAATGACAAAGTTTGTTCAGTTTACACTTTAAATGATTTGTATATTCACGTAATAAGTCATAGCCTCTATAAATTCACAATGAAGTTTTTGGTGTAAATAAAACTATGGAATAAACTAGTATGTAGTTGCAGTTGGATAAAATGTTTCAATGAATGTAGTTGAATAAAATGTTTTCAATGAATTACATGAGATGTCAGGAACAGAGCCTATTCTGTAGAATAGCACTTCACCAGGTGGAGTGGTGGCAAGGATAACCAGGGGTGCAAAGAAGGGCGAGGGGTGAAAAAATAGTCAGCATCCACATCACTCCCTAGATCTCTCCATGATAATGAGATGAGAAGTGCTGAAGGCCAAAAGCAGCAGGCAAGGGAATAGACTACTGCAGTAGAGTGGGTGGGCCACTAAGCCCTGGAGTGGGGTAGGAGCAAAGGGATGCTGCCAGGAAAGGGGTGAGGAACTTCTTTTGTTTGGAGTAGCTCCAGGGGAACCCAGCACCAAACCATGAAGGAAAACAAACAGTTAACACACTATCAGGAGATAAACATAACATTGGATGGGGGTGGTGGGAGGTGATCTCTCCCAGTGGAATTGAGTTTCGCTTTGGCCACCAACCAAGAGAACAGGGAAAAAATGTAGAAAATTTCTAAAACAAAAAAAAACAAACGCCAAAAATTTCCGAAGCACAACGCCGAAAAATAAGCACTCCTGTAAAATAAAAAAGAACATAAGGATGCTTCAGTACTAAAAGATATTAGGTCGACATGTACCTATGGAAATGTGGGAAGGTTTGGATGTACTGGCATAGATAACACAGTATCTATAAAAACACTTACAGGCCTATTAAAAAGTAAAATAAAATTTCAAAGCATACCTGTTTTGACTTCAGAATTTGACAGTGGAAGCCTTGAGGACACTACCAAATTATCGACGCCCAAACTAATTTTTAATATTATTGTTCGTTACATCAGTTACTAACACGAACTTACTATTTCCACAAATTCTGGAATCCCAGGCATTTTGAATGACTACTTACTGCAGTCCCATTGTATTGCTTTCTGATGTGGCCATGTTTCTGGTCCAATGTAATAGTGAAACATCCAGAAACAGTTTCTACTTTGTGATATAAAATTTAAAAAAATATCAAATGAGTTGCAAAAAATATATATTTTAAAATGCTCTTAAAAATTTCATAAAACCCAGGAGGTTTTGGCAGTAAATCAGAAAATGGCATTAAAATTGGGAATCTCCTAGGAAAAACAGGATGGTTAGAAATTATGAATATCCATTCTTTCCATTCTTCTTCTAAATCTGTCAGGATGCCTACTGATTTCCTTGGCTTAAACCTCACAAGGCTTGGAGTTGAAATATTCTCTTAGTGTCATGTGAATCTCTCAATCATTCCAACATGTTTTCCCACTGAAAAAGTTTTGCAGAGAATAAAAACAGATGAAAATCAGATGGTGCAATATCCAGTTAATATGGGGGATGTGACAAAACTTCCCATCCAAGTGTTGTGAGCTTTTGCTGTGTCCTCAAGCACATGTGTTCCTGGCATTGTTGTACAACACTATACACTTTCTGTTGGCGCATATAAGACATTTTTCTTTTATTACTGCCCTCCAAATCCTGAGAGCTGCAGAAAATGCTTTATTGCAGTGGCTTCTGCAGGTGACACAGCTTTATGATGGAGACTTTCCTGTCCCATCAGATGCGAAAAATGCACTTCTACTGATGAACATTCAGTTTTGAGATGGTTGGAACTGATTGTCCAGGCTTGCTGTAGGTTTTCATACCACATAAGGGAAAAACAAATCGATAGCCAGTCTATTAGATTTATTTCAGTCAATTCATGTATTACCCATCTTGCATACTTTAAGACAAATTCAACTTACAGATGTGTTGCAAAATGGCAGAACGGGAAATGGCTCTTTCAATTCTATGGACATCAATCAAGTAAGGGTCTTGTTCCAATTCTCTACATATAATAGAATGTCATCATTAAGTTTTGACTGCTTTCCTGATCAACAGTTACACTGCAGGTTGAAACTCCTCCTCTCTAAATTTCACAAACCATCTTTGCACTGTACATACGGTAATAGCAACTACCCTCAAAATGCTACACAAATGTACAGTCATGCTGTTTCCTTTCAGGAATTCATAAAGAGCACAGTGAAATAAATGCACCAGATCTGTTGGCATATTTACACTTCACTTACAGATGAACAAATAAATGCCATACCTGTTTGGTATGCAATTTTTATCCTTGAGGGAGGGAGTGACTCAGCCAGGATAGTATGATGATTTTTTTTCAAAAAGGACAAGAAGTGTGCATTAAGAAAATTTTCCATGAAAAAAAAAAAGAAAAAATAACTTTTTGACACACCCAGTTTTTCAAATGCAGACTATATCTGCCCCATAAAGAAAATTTCATGGAATGAAATCAATCGGTCCTCCTGTTATACTCCCTAACTTTTTAACTGTGTGTATTTCACTGGCTGGTTGAATTTATAACACATTTTAATGTAAAATACATCCATAGTAGAAGCCCTCATCTCCAATAACTTCCAGAACAGTATTTGTACTAGAGCATGCTGAACACAAAATGAAAATGGTAAAATTTATCAAAGGCAGTCAAATTTAACAAGAAATTAATGTGACCTTATATTAATTCAGAAGATAACTTTGTCACTTATTTTTAGAACTAAAAGAAAAAGACTTTTGAAGTTGTGAATCCGTTTATTGGTGTAAATATGACATGAATGGTAAGTCAGATAATATCCAAAAACTTGAAAATTTTGTCATCCTGGATGATGAAATTTTCTTCAAGTTTTCAAATATTATCTGACTGTCCAATGTAACAGTGAAACAGCCAGAAACAGTTTCTACTTTGTGATATAAAATTTAAAAAAATATCAAATGAGTTGCAAAAAAAATATATTTTAAAATGCTCTTAAAAATTTCATAAAACCCAGGAGGTTTTGGCAGTAAATCAGAAAATGGCATTAAAATTGGGAATCTCCTAGGAAAAACAGGATGGTTAGAAATTATGAATATCCATTCTTTCCATTCTTCTTCTAAATCTGTCAGGATGCCTACTGATTTCCTTGGCTTAAACCTCACAAGGCTTGGAGTTGAAATATTCTCTTAGTGTCATGTGAATCTCTCAATCATTCCAACATGTTTTCCCACTGAAAAAGTTTTGCAGAGAATAAAAACAGATGAAAATCAGATGGTGCAATATCCAGTTAATATGGGGGATGTGACAAAACTTCCCATCCAAGTGTTGTGAGCTTTTGCTGTGTCCTCAAGCACATGTGTTCCTGGCATTGTTGTACAACACTATACACTTTCTGTTGGCGCATATAAGACATTTTTCTTTTATTACTGCCCTCCAAATCCTGAGAGCTGCAGAAAATGCTTTATTGCAGTGGCTTCTGCAGGTGACACAGCTTTATGATGGAGACTTTCCTGTCCCATCAGATGCGAAAAATGCACTTCTACTGATGAACATTCAGTTTTGAGATGGTTGGAACTGATTGTCCAGGCTTGCTGTAGGTTTTCATACCACATAAGGGAAAAACAAATCGATAGCCAGTCTATTAGATTTATTTCAGTCAATTCATGTATTACCCATCTTGCATACTTTAAGACAAATTCAACTTACAGATGTGTTGCAAAATGGCAGAACGGGAAATGGCTCTTTCAATTCTATGGACATCAATCAAGTAAGGGTCTTGTTCCAATTCTCTACATATAATAGAATGTCATCATTAAGTTTTGACTGCTTTCCTGATCAACAGTTACACTGCAGGTTGAAACTCCTCCTCTCTAAATTTCACAAACCATCTTTGCACTGTACATACGGTAATAGCAACTACCCTCAAAATGCTACACAAATGTACAGTTATGCTGTTTCCTTTCAGGAATTCATAAAGAACACAGTGAAATAAATGCACCAGATCTGTTGGCATATTTACACTTCACTTACAGATGAACAAATAAATGCCATACCTGTTTGGTATGCAATTTTTATCCTTGAGGGAGGGAGTGACTCAGCCAGGATAGTATGATGATTTTTTTTCAAAAAGGACAAGAAGTGTGCATTAAGAAAATTTTCCATGAAAAAAAAAAAAGAAAAAATAACTTTTTGACACACCCAGTTTTTCAAATGCAGACTATATCTGCCCCATAAAGAAAATTTCATGGAATGAAATCAATCGGTCCTCCTGTTATACTCCCTAACTTTTTAACTGTGTGTATTTCACTGGCTGGTTGAATTTATAACACATTTTAATGTAAAATACATCCATAGTAGAAGCCCTCATCTCCAATAACTTCCAGAACAGTATTTGTACTAGAGCATGCTGAACACAAAATGAAAATGGTAAAATTTATCAAAGGCAGTCAAATTTAACAAGAAATTAATGTGACCTTATATTAATTCAGAAGATAACTTTGTCACTTATTTTTAGAACTAAAAGAAAAAAGACTTTTGAAGTTGTGAATCCGTTTATTGGTGTAAATATGACATGAATGGTAAGTCAGATAATATCCAAAAACTTGAAAATTTTGTCATCCTGGATGATGAAATTTTCTTCAAGTTTTCAAATATTATCTGACTGTCCAATGTAACAGTGAAACAGCCAGAAACAGTTTCTACTTTGTGATATAAAATTTAAAAAAATATCAAATGAGTTGCAAAAAAATATATTTTAAAATGCTCTTAAAAATTTCATAAAACCCAGGAGGTTTTGGCAGTAAATCAGAAAATGGCATTAAAATTGGGAATCTCCTAGGAAAAACAGGATGGTTAGAAATTATGAATATCCATTCTTTCCATTCTTCTTCTAAATCTGTCAGGATGCCTACTGATTTCCTTGGCTTAAACCTCACAAGGCTTGGAGTTGAAATATTCTCTTAGTGTCATGTGAATCTCTCAATCATTCCAACATGTTTTCCCACTGAAAAAGTTTTGCAGAGAATAAAAACAGATGAAAATCAGATGGTGCAATATCCAGTTAATATGGGGGATGTGACAAAACTTCCCATCCAAGTGTTGTGAGCTTTTGCTGTGTCCTCAAGCACATGTGTTCCTGGCATTGTTGTACAACACTATACACTTTCTGTTGGCGCATATAAGACATTTTTCTTTTATTACTGCCCTCCAAATCCTGAGAGCTGCAGAAAATGCTTTATTGCAGTGGCTTCTGCAGGTGACACAGCTTTATGATGGAGACTTTCCTGTCCCATCAGATGCGAAAAATGCACTTCTACTGATGAACATTCAGTTTTGAGATGGTTGGAACTGATTGTCCAGGCTTGCTGTAGGTTTTCATACCACATAAGGGAAAAACAAATCGATAGCCAGTCTATTAGATTTATTTCAGTCAATTCATGTATTACCCATCTTGCATACTTTAAGACAAATTCAACTTACAGATGTGTTGCAAAATGGCAGAACGGGAAATGGCTCTTTCAATTCTATGGACATCAATCAAGTAAGGGTCTTGTTCCAATTCTCTACATATAATAGAATGTCATCATTAAGTTTTGACTGCTTTCCTGATCAACAGTTACACTGCAGGTTGAAACTCCTCCTCTCTAAATTTCACAAACCATCTTTGCACTGTACATACGGTAATAGCAACTACCCTCAAAATGCTACACAAATGTACAGTTATGCTGTTTCCTTTCAGGAATTCATAAAGAACACAGTGAAATAAATGCACCAGATCTGTTGGCATATTTACACTTCACTTACAGATGAACAAATAAATGCCATACCTGTTTGGTATGCAATTTTTATCCTTGAGGGAGGGAGTGACTCAGCCAGGATAGTATGATGATTTTTTTTCAAAAAGGACAAGAAGTGTGCATTAAGAAAATTTTCCATGAAAAAAAAAGAAAAAATAACTTTTTGACACACCCAGTTTTTCAAATGCAGACTATATCTGCCCCATAAAGAAAATTTCATGGAATGAAATCAATCGGTCCTCCTGTTATACTCCCTAACTTTTTAACTGTGTGTATTTCACTGGCTGGTTGAATTTATAACACATTTTAATGTAAAATACATCTATAGTAGAAGCCCTCATCTCCAATAACTTCCAGAACAGTATTTGTACTAGAGCATGCTGAACACAAAATGAAAATGGTAAAATTTATCAAAGGCAGTCAAATTTAACAAGAAATTAATGTGACCTTATATTAATTCAGAAGATAACTTTGTCACTTATTTTTAGAACTAAAAGAAAAAAGACTTTTGAAGTTGTGAATCCGTTTATTGGTGTAAATATGACATGAATGGTAAGTCAGATAATATCCAAAAACTTGAAAATTTTGTCATCCTGGACGATGAAATTTTCTTCAAGTTTTCAAATATTATCTGACTTACCATTCATGTCATTTGCACCAATAAATGGATTCACAACTTCAAAATTTGTATTGTACAATGGTGTAATCCCATAATTCATTCATAGAAAAGAGGCATTTTTAAAGATTCATAACCTAAACAGTTACTTTAACCTGGTATGCAGTTTTTAGGCTTGTCCTTGCAGTTAATTTTCCATCTGTTTTGCTGAGGACAAAGAGCTTTGGTAACTTGGCAGATTTTCTTCATCACTGTTTTCTACATCTTAACTTCTGTTTCCCAACAGGGATGTTTTCACCTATGGGTCTACAAGACTGTTTTTCTTCATCCTCCAGCTTATCAGCTTTATCCACAAGTCTTCCTGAAGCTGAGCTCACAGAACCTGATGCTGCGCTTCCTCCAAAACATTTATCCACTTTCAACATAGGATTAAAATTCAAACTATGTCTTCCTTTTAATTTTGAATTTGCTTTGCCTTTTTCCTTTTTAAAACTGACAGTTTCAGTGATTCTTTCTTCTGCAGAGCCTAAGGTGACTGTACTTGAACTGACAGGAGAAATACTTGAAGCCAAAGAGAGACTGCAACATCCATCTTGAGGGATCACATCAATATCCTTAGGTTTATTTGGACTGGGATTAATGCTTGATGTGTAGTTCCCTTTAGAGGAAGGCTCTATGTCAACAGTACTTACATCATGAACACTGGAAGCTTCATTATCATCCCAATCAGGCAAAAATATTTCTCCCACAGGACTCAAGCTGGGATTACTGAAATAGTAAGAACTACATGAAGAAATACTGCTAAGATCATCTAGTAGAGAAGAGTAAAGTTCTGTGGCAACATTACTGGTATTTAGCTGATCAGTATCATTACTAGTGACACTTGATTTAGTAACACTAGAAGCAAACATTGCACTATCTTCAGTAGAACTTACCATGCTGTAACTTAAAGTGGAAGCATTGCTTGAAGAGTCACTACTAGCACAACTTTGCCGGATAACTTCTGCATCCTGAACAGAAGCTGAAGTGCTAGCAGTATTTTCTTTGCAAAAAGGCCCTACAGTATCAGTACTGACATTATGAAACCTGGATTGTTCACTCTCAGCATTAACACATCTACGCCATTTTGATGCAGGCCCATCATCAGAATTCTTTCTACAAGCAGCCCGCTTTTTATCCATGACGATTTCACAACTAAAAGACAGAATGACATACAATATAGAGACAGTAAAATGTAACTTCGTTTTAAAATGAAATTTTTTCTGCATGAAATTTTAGGTGTTTATGTATGGATGATACAATTGCAGGTAAACTAAGCTAATCTCTTCAAAAAATTGGCTTAAGAATGAATCAGTTCAAGAGCTAAATTTCATTTTCTGTGACTATATGGCAGGAGAAACATAGGATCTGAAAATGACTAAAACTCAAAGTAACTTAAAAATCAAATTATGTGGAATACAAAGTAACATAATTATAAGACACTGTCCTACCAAAGATCACAAGACATCCCTGCGATTGGACTAAAAATGTGTGACAAATTAGGCAAACATTTCAGTTGGCACACTATACTAAGTTTTCTTTTGATAGCTGCACACTGCCCCATGAAAAGTAAAGTCAACTGATCCTTGGAAGCTTTGAAATCAAAAGTTTATTTTCTTAAATGTATTAGATGGCATGTTTTCAGATGATGAAATGAGATATGGCTATTAAATAACAAACGCATGCTTACAGTGAACAAAATGTGTGGTGCAGGTCGAAAGTGAGAGGGAAGCATCAACCCTGAACTGTCTATAACTGGAAACGCAGAGTCCACCTCACTTTCTGTATCAGTTCAGAGACGCATATAAATGAAAGTAGAAGTGTTGTTTGATGTGCATCAGGAAAATGCAAAGTTCAAAAATTGAGCAACAGATACATGTGAAATTTCTGGTGAAATTAAAAAAAATACCTACCAAATCTTTTTGTACATTTAAGTGAGGCATGTGGGGAAGAATGCATGTCATGTGCATGTGTTGTTGCATGACATACAAGGTTCAGTGAAGACTGAAAGGACATTGAAGACAACAAATGTCTGAGACAGTTCCTGAGAATTCTTTACCATCTGCCAAGTGCTGTGTTCAGAAAGATGCAACATAAAGCATGGTAAGGTAACTGACACTGTTTTCTGCTTTGTAGTCAGATGAAACTAGTGAAAACAAATTGGAATCTTAATCAATTCTAGGTATTATTCCAATTACCCTGTGTTCAGACATATTCCTGTTTTACAAACAAAATATCACTGAAAGCATGAATACAAATATTTCAGCAAATAACTGTGTACTTGATTATTTAAAAAAAATTCTGCTCAACAAAAGCAATGCTATTTCCGTTTCTGAATGCAGGAATTTTGAAATACACTATATTGGCAAAAGTCCCCAGACACCTAGAACAGAAATACAACATAGGATTTATTGACATACATTAGTATGATGTTGGTCCACCTTTGGCCTTAACGCATGCACTGACCCTTCGAGACATGCTTTCGACAAGGTTTTGGAACACAGCGATAGGTATGTGCTTTCATTCAGCGCACAATGCTGCCGCTAACTGTTGCTTAGTAGTAGGCCTTGGTTCCAAACTTCTTATGCAACACTCTAATTCATCCCATAGGTGCTCTATGGGATTAAGATCAGGGCTCTGTGCTGGCCAGTCCACACACGATATGGAATTATCATCAAACCACACCATAACAGTCCTTGCTTTATGGCTCGGTGCATTATCCTGCTGGTACCAACAAGGCTCGGTTCCATAGTATTGCCAGAGTTGGTAGAGTATAATTGTCCAGAATATCGAGGTAGACATGCTGGTTAACAGGTTTGTTCATGATAACCAATGAGCCAGGGCCATACCACGAAAAACACCCCCACAAGAGTACACTGCCAGCTCCAAACTTGACTGTAGGAACAGTACACTGTGGTAAATAGCGTTCCCCCGCCTGCCATCATACCCACGCACGGCCATCAGACTGATGGATTGTTTATCTGGATTCATCAGTCCATAGGACCAGTTTCCATTGATCTACGGTCCACGATAAATGTTCTTTACACCATGCTAAACAATCAGTAGTATTCTGAGTGGAGATGAAAGGCTTATGCGCAGCCGCACGACCATGGTAACCCATGGAATGAAGTTCTCTGTGAATGGTATGTGTACATACCGATGTTCCAGCATTTTTACTCACCTGCACACTGAGGTCTTGTGCATTAGTACTCTGTTGATTAGCTGTAACGACTCTCCTGAGGCTTTGATGCCCACTTATCACTGATTTCCTTTGGTCTGCCGGTACGTTTTGCTGCTTCAGGCATGCCATGTGTCTTCCACTTATTCAGTACATCCAAAACAGTTGACTTGGGTATGTTTAAATGCCTCTCGGTTTCTCTTATGGACAACCCACTAATATAACACCCAACAATCCTTCGTTTCTCAAAGTCAGTTCTCTCCTGATTTGACATTTTCACTCAACCTCACAGTGCAATATGATCACAGTCAGCTGCAGGCTTGTTTTTATACCGTTTGCAGATGTACTGAGCATCTTAACAATTCATCAGATCCATTTATTTGCTCTTGAAGGGATGTCCAGTGACTTTGGTCAATATAGTGTATATCTGGAAATTCCTGTAATCCTCCAGAATCAACAATTTTGTAAAGTTTCCCCTCCCTGACTGTAATAAAATGAAAACATTAATAACATGTACACATTTATCATATGCAATTAAAATGGCCAATCGGTCATAAAAAGGTAAAAACCAGTGGCATCTGGGGCTAAGTCCCACATGAAAATGAGAAAGAAAAATGTTTTTTTTTTTTCTTTTAATTGGAAAAATTCCAAAATAAAATTCGAATTAGTAGCCAGTTTGCCAGATTTTCTGAATGCAAATGTGAGCCACTACAATAGTGGAATAACTGGGCAACACATTCAAGCCTTCCATATCCCTTCACCAGAGTGTAATGAATACCATGTGGTGGTAGAGGAGACGCTTCGGAGAACAGTTACGAATGAGCAGATGCGTGCTGAACTGCACTGTGCAAAACTGTCTTTCAGGGCTGGTTGCCTTTTTGTTTAACAGTAGCAATTTTGTTTACACATCGTTGGACAGTGAGTGGCCGATTTTCATTTGTTGACTTAATTAAGCAAGCAGTAAAGTTCGTTCGTGTAAGTAAAATGAACAAAGGGGCTTTGTGTTGGAACACCCTTTTAGCTTATTAAGGGATGGAGAAAAAAACATTTAAAGACTTGGGCTCATATCGACCAAATATTTGCTTGGTGCAAAAACATAAGAATCAGTCTAGAACTTCTACATTATGGAGTTATAGCAAAATAACCTGGTTAACTGCAAGCGAAAGTAAACCCATACTTTGTTTTGTTTCTACTGCTTGTTTCTCTCTCTTTTTTTTTTTTTTTTTTTTTGTTATTCAGCACTGCATATATATGAATAAAATTTCTACTTCGTTCTATGTGGCTAAGTGTGATTTTAGCAGGTGGCGTTTGGAAACTTTATAATACACTGAAATTATATTTCACAGTATATGGAAGGTTAAGAGCAATTTTAAAAATATTTAGCCCCAGAAAAATTTTAGGTCACCCTATGCCACTGGTAAAAACAGGTGTAAAAGTAAATTGATCTAAAATCTTGTTACAAGTTAAAATAGTGTCCTATATAAAATGATCTGACCAAAGATTTGCAGTCTTACATGACGATATCAATTGGACATGTAAAAGATTTGTTGAATCAGCATGTAAAAGACTGATTATAATCAATAGAATACCAAGCACAGCTTGTACCAGTTAGTGAAATTCATGGCTTTACCAAAGCATTCCAGCATTTCAATAATAGATATAAGTGCCAACACAAAATAAAACTTTACCAATGACAAGAAAATTAATTCCCCATCCTCCAATGCAGGAGTGAAATATTAGGTGTGCAACTTAATTCTCGGCTCCTAACTGCAAGCGATCATAGAACGTCGGCAAATGCAAATAGCTGTGTGCAGTAATGGCCGATTGCATTGTCATCCAACAGCTTTCTAGGCAACCGTAACCGCTCACAGCTGTAGTGACAGAAGGGATGAAAGTTGACGGTGAAAGCAATGTCGTTCGAGAAGCAACATTTGAGGCACTGCCTCCTGTTCACGTTTCAGCTGAAAAAAGTGCTGCGGAAGCCCAGCAAATGTTCTGTGCTGCTTTCGGTGAGGCTGCTGTGTCCTACAGTAAGTGTAAAAAGTGGTCCCAGCGGTTTGAACAGAGAAATTTTTATCTCTGTGATGCAGAACATCTGGGACAGCCACAGAAAGTTGACGATGAGGAACTAGAACAACTGTTGGATGCGGATCCCTGTCGCACACAGTCAGAGCTCGCCCAGAAACTCGGAGTAACACGGCAAGCCATTGCAAAGCGCCTGCACAATTTTGGACGGATTTACAAGGAGGGCCATTGGGTGCCCCACCAACTCACAGCTGCGAACAAGTCTAGGCGCTACGATGCTGCTGTGTCCTTGCTCTCCAGATTCAAGAAGGATTTCCTCCACAAGATTTTGACCTGTGATGAGAAGTGGATCCTCTACAATAATCCTAAGTGGCACAAATTGTGGGTTTATCCAGGTCAGCCTACCAGCAGTACCGCCAAACCGAATATCCATGCCAGGAAGTTGTTGTTGTGCATATGGTGGTATCAGTGCGGTTTTGTACACTACGAGTTGCTCAAACCTGGTGAAACGGTCAATGCTGAGCATTATTGCCAGCAACTCATTTGTGTGAGTGACACAATGGTGGCGAAAAGGCCATACACCGGCAAGGGCAGAAGGTCGGTCCTGTTGCTTCAGGATAACACGCGTCTTCACACCGCCAAAACGACTTTAAACACGATCATCAACCTGGGATGGGAGATTTTGTCCCACCCAGCGTATTCTCCAGACTTCACCCCATTGGATTATCACCTCTTTCACTCCCTGCAACATCACCTGAGTGATACGCACTTCATTTCTGTCGAGGAGGTCCACACAAGTATTGATGACTTTATCAACTCGAAACAGCCCTCTTTTTCCGCAGTGGCATGCGGCAGCTCCCCGACCGATGGCTGAAATCTATCCAACACGACAGGGGTTATTTCCCTGATTAGGTACATATTTGATTTGCTATAATTTGCTGTCAATGTGTTGTGTCTGTGGCCGAGAATTAAGTTGCACACCTAATACCTAAGGTCATTCTCAGGAAAAACATCCACTGATAATTTTTTGAGATTCAAATGCATCTAACAGGTTTCTGTAATGGCACAATATTTTCCTGATTTTTTTTTTTTCACTTCTTTACCCTAAGTAATTTAGTTTTAGGATTCACCTTTAGTAATTAAAATTTTTTTTTTCATTTTCGGCACCAGAACTTTATTACAATTGTTTTGATGCTTTCTTCTCACTTCAGAATGGGAAACAATATTTAATCTTTCAATTTACTTCCCATATTGGAGGTTATTTTTTTAACGTGCATTAATGCATTTGCATTTTTGAACTTCCCTTTTTGTTGGTAAAGTTCGATTAACACTTACCGCACATGGGGCTTGGCTTTCAATTCTTATTTCCGTTATGTAGATGCGGCATGGGGGTTTTTCATTTAGTTGCGGGTCCACTTCATTTTTTTTTTCCCCCGTTGGTATTTATCTGGCCACGTCACTAAATGAGTTTTTTCCTTTGCTGCCTCCTCATTTACTTCAATAATTTTTCATAACCCGAGTACTTTCGGTAATACTCCATTACCGTCATCGAGGGGACGTTTTGCTCTGACTAGCACGGACCGTGTCAGCTGGGCATTTCGGTGGTTCTCGCAGGCTGCTTCTGTCATCGGCTATCGCTTCTTCTTGGGTGTTGTGGCGCCATCTCTTGTTGGTCACTGATCTCATTTTTCGAACTTTTTAATTTTTTTGCTCAATTTTAATTAAATTTCTCCAGCTGTTTCTCAAAATATTAGGGTTATTATGGTTGCAAACTTTTGCCTTATTTTTTTCAATCATTACCGACTCTGCTATTCTGAGGTGTTTTTCGGATTTACAGCTTTTAATGATTTTTATATTTTCGAATTTAGGATATTTTTGGTTATCCAGACAGTATTGAATAAGATTTTCTTTTGATTTTTGAAGAAAATGTCCTGCATCGTATGGAAGAAAAACCAGAAGTGTACTGTCGATACGTGGATGATATTTTCATTCTATCAAAACTGAACGAAGAAGAATTAAGAAAATTAACAAAATGTTACAGCTCTTTATATCCAACTATAGAACTCACTGTTGAAATAGAAAAAAATAATGCAATAGCCTTTTTGGACGTACAAGTTATCAAATCCACAGATAAGTTACTATACAGGATTTATCGGAAAAGTTCATTTGTTTCGGTCCTAATCCTGTACAATTCGGCACATCCTTATCCTCAAAAAATGCAATAGTCTAAAAACCTTAATTAAAAGAGCATATACGCACTCTGAAAATAGTCAGTTCATCAATGAAGAAATCAAATTCATAAAAAAAATTGCAGGTAGCTTTGGTTATCCTAACCATTTAATAAAAACATGGAACACAGAAGTAATAAAGAAAATAAAAAATAATGCTGTAGAAAATAAAAAAGAAGTCAAATATTTAAATGGTTTTCCTTACATTAAAGGTACTACCAATGAAATTAATAATATTTGTAAAAAGCATAACATTCAAATTGGAGGAAAAGTAAATACCATCAAAAATATGGTAATAAAAAATAATGAAAAAATAAAAATGTTAGAAAAAGCAGGTATTTACTCAATTCCTATTACTGAAAATCCTCCAATGGCTTATATAGGAAGTACCAAAAATAAGCTTAAACACAGATTAAAACAACACGTAAAAAATTGGCAGAAAAAAGAAGAAAAAACAGCACTTATTCAATACTGTCTGGATAACCAAAAATATCCTAAATTCGAAAATATAAAAATCATTAAAAGCTGTAAATCCGAAAAACACCTCAGAATAGCAGAGTCGGTAATGATTGAAAAAAATAGGGCAAAAGTTTGCAACCATAATAACCCTAATATTTTGAGAAACAGCTGGAGAAATTTAATTAAAATTGAGCAAAAAAATGAAAAAGTTCGAAAAATGAGATCAGTGACCAATAAGAGATGGCGCCGCAATGCCCAAGAAGAAGCGATAGCCGATGACAGAAGCAGCCCGCGAGAACCACCGAAATGCCCAGCTGACACGGTCCGTGCTAGTCAGAGCAAAACGTCCCCTCGATGACGGTAATGGAGTATTACCGAAAGTACTCGGGTTATGGAAAATTATTGAAGTAAATGAAGAGGCAGCAAAGGAAAAAAACTCATTTAGTGACGTGGCCAGATAAATACCAACGGGGAAAAAAAAAAAATGAAGTGGACCCGCAACTAAATGAAAAACCCCCATGCTGCATCCACATAACGGAAATAAGAATTGAAAGCCAAGCCCCACGTGCGGTAAGTGTTAATCGAACTTTACCAACAAAAAGGGAAGTTCAAAAATGCAAATATTTAATCTATTTTACTACTCATAGGAGCTTATTATAGATACAAAGATGCTGGAGACTTATACAGTAGATAAGCTAGCTTTGATCTGCTCCGTGGTAGGGCCTGTTGATATCTGTCCTGCATTTATTTTGGCAATCATTTGATTTTCATTTTAGAGTATGTGCACATATTTGTTCCCTGACAAACTTTGCTCTGCTACACATTAGCAGCTTGACCAGCCTGTGTTCCATGCTCATATTACACTCAGCTAGTAGTTGCAAGAAATCAACAAGACATTGGATTCAGAGATATTTTTACCATGAAATTTTTAAGAACTAATGCAGACTTATTTGTAATTATTTAAAAAAAGGCACTAGGCCAGAACTGAGTCAAAATGGCACCCAAAATGCAAAAAAAAAAAAAAGTTTAGAAGAAAGTGCATTCGTAAACTGAAGAAATACCTTTACAAAACAGCATGTTTTGTATATAATTATTTACAGTGATTATGATCTGTAACAAGTAACATGAACCACCATGTCATTATTTATATACTGGTATTTCTGAACAAAGATTGTCACAATTTAAATAATTTCTACAGACTTTTTCACTATCAAAATCCAGTCATTTAAGGCCTAAGAATATTAAGTCTCTGAACATCTTTCCTGACAAAAAAACAACAACATTGGAGCAGAATAATACTAGGCATTCCTTACCTTGCAAGAGCAGCAAACCTTCAAAACTCAACAAATCTTACAAACAGCAATTACACATTTTACTCAGGCAGTACAGTGCTGCATATCACACAATTTGCTACCATCAAAGTTTACAGAGATGCAGTGTTGGTCCTCATGTACACCAAGGATCATTAAAATGTAAGCATAGCATCCTGTACAATTCTACTCTGGAAAATAGTTCATCCCCTTTTGCTTTAAACTTTCCTAGGACAGAAAAATTCAAGCTTATTTCGAAGACTACCTATTATTTTAAGCAGCTAAAGATCATCAGGAACCAAGACATTTAATCTTTAGTGCTTCAAATTTCTCCTTATATTCCTGTGCTGTACAAAAAGCTAGCTTTGTTTCAGTTGCAGGAATTCTTGCAACAAATGATCACATTGATTATATGCAAAGCATACATTAAAAAAATGTCCATAAGTTAGAAAAAGAAATTCAATTCTGAATAGAAATTATTTCAAAAATACTTCTAGAACATGAAAAGGGTCCTACAAGATCATGCACAGTTTTCAAAAACAGTTTACTATACCACATAATTTATATTTGTTGATTTTCACAAATTTACAGTTAAAAACAGATTACTTCTAAAACATGGACTGTAATGGCACAGTAAAATGGGCCAATAATAAATGACAGGAAAGTGGTGGTGTTACTAGGACAAATTTCACAGAAAATTTGCAAGGGGTGATTCATGAAAGGTTGCCTTTAGTTGACAACACTTGATGGTTTGAGAATGCTGCCATGAAGAGAGTTGAGAAACCTTTATATGCCCTCCCAAATGGACTTCATTATTGAACAACCAGTAGTTGCCTAGCTAAGTCAGTGTTTCCCACGTGAAGAGGATCACGTTACATGGGCAATTATACTTGTCTATGTTGCAGACAATGAATATGATCACCAAAGTAGCAGAACATAGACGTACACATGTATGCCGATAGTTTCCAAATTATTAGCAGATTTTGCAGATAGTTTTTGCTTCTAAATTAAAAGAAATAAAAATGCTGTTTACAGCAATCAAAACACTTACTCAAGACATCACTCAGATTAAAATTTTTAATTCTATTTTTACTTGAAAAACGTTCAATTATATTTCACATCTGAGTTCTTTTGTTTTTACAGACGTTTCTGGCCTCTAGATTTTATCAAGGCCTGTTTTCAATGTATAGGAACTGTATCAAAAGTTTTGTTTATACAGCAATACTTTTAATTTTGTGAGGTTTCTCTCTTGCAGTTGCCAGTTATTACATTACAATCTTTTCCCTCTGTATTTTGTAAGTCTACTGTTTTTGAATTAAGTTGTTGAAAATGCTGATTGTAATTTTTGAAAGGCTCATTAGTGGAACTGTTTTTCTGGATATAAAAACATTCTTTAATTAGTCTCTTGTTTTTATAAGGTTTATAATCCAAAATTTTGCAATAAAGGTCAATTTCGCAGACATTCCTGCACATTCAGTTGTAATGTACTTATTTTGTCCTAATTGGAATCAGTAATGTTTTAATGATTATTTGTTGTTTTATTAACTTTTCTTTAAAGTATCTTATTCTATTGTTGTCGTGGTTCACGCTTTGTGGGTTTGCAGCAAGTTTTCTGTTTCAGTGGTCTTGTACGCAGATACATTTTATTTTTATACAACTCTGATGATCACCAAACAGACTACTGCTCATTTGCTTTCTAAACCACTATAAGAGAAACAAACGTTATGTGCTGTAATAACTAGTAGTTGCTCAGCTACGTCAGTGTTTCCCAACTGAAGAGGATTATGTTATGTGGGTAATTATACTTGTCTGTGTTGCACACAATGAATATATGCTGTCACCTGACACTACAAATCTTTAAAAAATATTTGAAGCTTAATGCAGTTGATCCAATAACATGCACTGATTTGAAGTCAAAATGAAACTAAATGACGTGGCATATCTCTCTGACATATTCAACAAATTAAAGGAAGGTGATTATTCAATTGCAGGGAAATTTTCTGCATGTGAAAAGTGTGTTTCTATTTAATAAAATTACTTGCAGTGGCATATTTCCAACTTTAGCAGTGACATCATTTCAACTTTTTTGGAGCCCCCATGGACTGATGCCTGGAAGAAACTGCCCACACCACACCACTGCAGAAGAAAAAAACTCAGCCAAGATTAAAAAAAAACAAAAAAAAAAACTGTATGACTTCTAGAGCTCTGTAGAAAAAACATAATATATCACAGCATTTCAGAAACTAAATTAATTAAATATGTCCTTTTTTCAGTTACAGGTTTTCCCATATATCCCGTTTTTGAAAAGCAGGTTGTCTCATCTTTCATCTGATATCAGAATTTGTTCAACTGGTCAATTAATGGTGGAATTATCATAGAAAATAAGACCCTATAACTTATTGATATCATACAATTTTAGCAGTTTAACTATAACTTTAAAGTTGACCCCTTGAGCTTTTTAATACTGGCAAAAAAACTGACAAAAAAAAATAAAAAATGCTGAACTTATTCTCGTGGTACCTATTGGAAGAAGAGAAAAACAATTCTGACATATGAACACATTACGTCTGGAACCTACTTCACATAAAATGACCCATTACACCTAAAGCATTTTGTAAAACTTTCCATCTTATATCAAATTACACATACATAAATACACACACAGAGAGAAAAAAAGCGCCGATTTGACATCAGATTTAATGGTTTATAAATTCATAAGCGACAATTAATTTCCACAATGTCTGTTGGATTGAGAGCAACATTTTCAAGGAGAAACATATTTCCAATTAGCAGTCAGAAGTCTGCTATTAATATATACAGAGATAAGAAAAATAGTACTTTACTTTGGTTATAATAACCACTAACACGAACAGCTTCAGATTTTACATGCAGTTTTCATATGAATTAAAGTAAATTTTTTAGATAGCTAAAAATTCCTGTTATTTCTTTTTACAAGCAAGTAAAACAATTGAATTTCCCTAGCAAGGAAAATTTCACAAACTGAAACAATTTGATTAATTTTGCCTTGCAACACATTTGTGGAGAAAAAAAATTGCTGTAATGCGAAGACAGCGAAATATAACTGGTAAACTTCATTTGTGAAAAACATTTACTGATTTCAAAGCCAAACTAAAAATATTTGATAGCCAATAAAACACAGATCACATTATACATACACAGTCGAGTCACATTATTGTGACCACCGCCTACTTTTGATGTCAACAGCGTGTAGCCAATGAAAGAAGGCATGGAGCTGGCTAGGAGGGTATATAGGTATGCTGTGGGCATTCTAAAAACATATCACTCGTTGCTGTCATGGATAAAAGGAGCGATTTATCAGATTTGCAGAAAGGGATGATTATTGGCTTTCGGGCCAAGGGTGGCAATATTTCTGAAACTGCGCAGTTTGTGAACTGTTTGCATGCTGCTATGACTAAAGTGTATTGCGATTGGAGGAATGGCACCATTGCGAAAAAGTAACGTGGACACTGCGGAGCACCACGTGCCATTGATGCGAGAGGTGAACATCGGCTTCGAAGGTGAATGAGGGCCGATTGACACGCTACAGTGGAGCAACTCACTGGCCGAATAAACCAGGGGGCTACCGGAAGTGTGTATAAAATGACAGTTCAGCAAACTGTGCTGCATATGGGGCTCCGATGCACACAGATGGTCACTGCACCTATGCTTACGAAGGTGCATCGGCAGAAAAAGCTTACACTTGCACGGCAGTGTCGGAATTGGACCTCCGCTAATTGGCTAAGGATTGCCTTCTCCGATGAGTCATGTTTTCTGCTTCATCGAACGGACGGATGTTGGCGTATAAGGTGGGAAACATCAGAGAACAAACACTCTTCAACCATTGCTGGAAGAACATAAGCTGGTGGTGGCAGTGTTATGGTCTGGGGAATGTCTTCGTGGCATTCTCTGGGTCCACTCATACCTGTGGAAGGCACTATGGACAGAATTTGTTATGAATCCACCCTTGCAGACCACGTACACCCATACATGCTTGATTGTCTTCCCTGGGGCAGATGGGACATTCCAGAACGACAAGTCACACAGCTAGAAATGTCAGAGAGTGGTGGAAGAGCAGGAAGACTTCAAAGTACTTTCCTGGCCTCTTAATTCCCCAGACTTAAACCCAACTGAGCATCTGAGGGACCATATCAATCATGTTGTTCGCTCTATGGATCCTCCGGTAGCTGTCAGATGCACTGCAGTCAGCACGGCCCCACATACCTGCGAACACCTTTCCAGCACCTAACTGAGTCACACTCCCATCCCATCTAGCTGTTGTCCGTGCTGAACACAGTGGTTACTCGACCATGTATAATTGGGGAATAAATCTCCCTGAAGAAATATTTCTTCACAAATACATGGAAGTACATAGAAATGTAATTGCTGGCACAAATGTGCCATATTTTCACTGTTTCCATGTAGCAAGTCCTTCAGAAAACTTGAAAATTACATTGCCCCAGAGCAGGAAACAAACCCGCATCTCCGGATTTACTTTCTAGTTGAGCATGCTCTCCCTTACACAACCCAGGACAAGGAAGTTCCAATCAATTCAAGCCTTCCCACTCCAGGGCAATGTATTTTTCAAGTTTTCTGAAGAAGTTGACTGCACGTGTGGAAACAGTGAAAATGCAGCACATCTGTGCCAACAATTACATTTTTAAAACACAGATGTTTATCTTCCTGATAACCAATACTGTACAGTATTTTCTCACCCCCCCCCCCCCACACACACACACAAAATAATTGTGGTCCTCGGGGGAAGAAAAGTCAATTTAATATTTCAACAGCTGCAAGTTCAATGATAAGAAAATGCAGTTCCACTGATGATAGAAGTAATCTTATGAGGAAAACCAAGAGCTATAATGTCAAATATCATGTGTCAGAAAAATATCAATGATTCGGAAATAAATAGGGTTAAAGGGGTGAAGAAACTGCTTAGAATTTAACACTACCATTACACATTTAAAGTTGTTGCACTGTAAAATTTAGGGTATGTTTACAAATTTTGACCATCAAGGCTGTAAGGTGTAGCATTACAAAATTGCAATTTGATAAACTAAAAAAGAAAAAAAAACTATATCAAAATTCTTTGGAAAATGTGACAAAAAAAGACAGCCTGAAAAAGAAAACAAGTTTTCTCCAAAAATGTGCAATTAAAATAAAAATTTTCCTAATAGAAATTTTGATTAATTATATCAAAATTTTTCGCTTAAATTGTACAATATTTCGGAAATGCTATTAGAAAGGATTAGATTTAGCAGTTTGAAACCCCCTGGCAAACACACTGAAAAAAAAAAAAAAGTAAGTTATGATTATGTAACCAAAACCACCTTAGTATCCCAGTCTGAATTAACCATAATTTGATATCCTAGTCACATAACTCATGGCCAGGTAAACAGAAAAAATCTTCAAGAATTCAACGTTATCAAAGCTACCATGCTGGAAAAACTCTGGTAATTTTAAAAATAATAATACTATAATATATATATAATCAATATGATAAAGTACCTCTCGTAAAACTACAAGAAACAGCTCCGCTTGGCACGGCTCCAACTGGTTATAAACAAGACCACAAGGTGCAGTCTGGGGAGAGTATGGTTGACATGAACACAAATTGAGTAGACATTGACAGTTGACGCAAAATCTGACGTCATAAAATTGATTGCAGCGCACCATCGGGTGGAAACAGAACTAGCCGTTGATTGACAGCTGGACTTGAAAGCAAACGCATAGGTAACCAGAAAAAAATTATGCTTGCAAGTTTTCATTTGAACTCTGGTTCGTATTGGAGACGCCGATGGCAAGCAGGTGTGAAAAGATCAGACGGTGGAGGGGCACGTCTCTTCTATTGTCAGGAGGAAAATAAAAAACAGAGGAGCAAAAAGATTAACTACGGGATTCGTCGTATATTTTAAAACGAAATTGTAATCAGGAGCGGGGATCCAGAAGTTTACTCTAGGAGGGGGGCTCGGGTACAAAAGGGGGGGGGAAGATATTATAAAATATTTTTTTATACAGGGTGTTCGTAAACTGTTTTGACAAAAGAAGAGGGGTGATAGTACCCATCAAGAAGAACAATATTTACAATGGAACCTAGGGTCGCATTCCATTTGAGTGTCAGAAAAGAGTAAAGTTAGATGTCCAAGTTGAACTTTCAACAGTACAAAGAAAGAGAATTAGCGACATCATAAGTTGCACAATCCCATTTATGGAGATCAGGGACAGACTTAAAATAGATGCTCAAAGTGGCGGCCACGGGTGCCGTTGCACAATTCACACCGGCGAATGAAAGACTGCCGCGCACCCTCTCGAAGACTCCTGGTCCTGGTGTCGTGTTTATCCTGTCCACTGCAACAACGATTCTCGCAACGAGATCTTCCACGGGAGTCCATAGGCGTCTCGTACACCAATGATTTCATGTACCCCAGTGGCGGCTCGTGGGTTCAATAATAGGGTGTTGCACATATATCGTTTTCCTTAGAAACACTACTCGCGAGCACTGTTTTTTTTGTTGTTGTTGTTGTTGGTGGTGGTGTTCTTGGAAGGGGAGGATGCTGCGCAGGAGGAGTTTAACATTATTAAAAGCAACGTAATGTAGCAACAAGATACTTTCCACATAATTATCATATTCCAAAATTTCAAATTGCGTAATAACAATGGATAAGAACATAAAATCAGTTCTTACCATAAGTTATTTGAAGAGAAACTCCATCCTTCTCTCTTTCTGCGTAGCGAATTTGTCAATAACTCTCTGGTTGAAGTCGGGAATATCTACGATAAGATCCTTTTCAATAGAAAGCATGACCAAGGCTGACAACCTTTCCTGTGTCATTGAGTTCCTCAAAAATGTTTTTATTCGTTTTAAAGTGAAAAAACACCGTTCTGCTTTAACTGATGTCATAGGAATTGTTAGGATAAGTTTCAGTAACGTGCAACATTCACTAAATGTTTTTCCTAAATTGTTCTTCATGACGAACTCGCATAAGCTAACACCCCTGAGAGTGATCTGAACTCCTCTGCACAGTAGATGGACAAAAGTTCATGGCGGAGTTTCATTTTATCTATAAATGGATACACAGCACACACTGTTTTTAATGTCTCCGTTGGGAATTTAGTGGCATAATGAGGAAACATTTGTGGTAAAAATAACAAAGCTGCAACTAGATGCCATGTGAAAGTAAGCCTTTCCTTAGCCTGAGAAATAATGACATCACAGATTTCTTTTTCTTCTCTTATCCACTCAAAGTAGTCAGTTTTCCGTTTTTTAAAAGAAACAGATGTACCCTGCGTTGTTGCACTCTCGTCAACATCAATTTGTTCCCTAATTGTCACTGCATTTGTCTCAAACACAGAAATAGCTTTCTTTGCTGTAGAGAGATCAAGGTCACTTTTTTGAAGTTGACCGAACAAAATTTCTACAGGAGGCATGATTTTACCGAAAAATGAAAGCCAAAAGCTGAAGCTGTAACTTGTAGGAACCTTTAAATGACCATCAGCCTGGCAAATAGTACTTTCACTTTTAATGTCATTAGACTTAAGAATGGTCTTCAGGGATTCGATGATATCTCTCTCTCTTTTTTTTTTTTTTTTTTTTTATCAAAAACCGTATTGACACTGCGTGAGAGAAAATTCCATCTTGTAGGGGAAGCTCGGGGTAAACGATTTTTCACAACCTGATCAAGTACTGCAGTTCGTTGTGGGCTATTTGAAAAAAACGTACAGATGCCTTGCAAACTATAGAAAAAATTCGTACATATCTATTTATAGAAGTAGTTTTCATCATAACTAAATTTATTTGGATGAACATAGCAATGTATGTATTCAGCAGCTGGATAAGATTCCTTCACAACTGCTTGCACGCCGTGGGGAAAACCGGCCATAACAGATGGTCCGTCGTACGTTCGTGCAATAAATTTTTCGGGATTTTCATTAATTTTATGCTTCTTCAGCTCTTCTAGTAAACAAGAAGCCAAGGTTTGTGCGTCATTTTGTGAAGGAGAAATAAAATCCCAAAACTTTTCAACTGGTTTTCCTTTTACCACGTACCGGTAAACAATGGCCATTTGAAATGTCACTTGTTTCATCCGCAATGATGGCTAAAAACTGTGCTTCTTTAATTTCTTTTGTTATTTCATCATTACACACTTCTAACATTATTTGCAAAATTTCATTTTGAATTGTTTTCGATGTTCCTTTAAAGACAGTTGCCTTTTCTAAATGAGTTTTTAATGCAGCATATAGTTCCGAACAAAAATTAACCAAACCTTTAAATATTCCAGGGTTAGATGATGATTCAGTTTCATCTTGACCGCTCAATGCTAACTCGAGAACCTCAAAAAACCTAACACAATTTATTAAAATATTTCAAACATATCTGTTATGCCTAACCTTTTCATTGTCCTCTAAACATTTTCGTCTATATGCTGCGTCTAACTGTTCAGCTATATTGACAGCACCAAAAAGTGACAATTTTAAAACATTTTTTAATGTGCTTCTCTGAAGCCTCGTGTTTTTTAATGCGAGTGGTCAAATGATTAATATCTGTCATGCCTGATTTTGTCCACTAATCCTCGCCTCCAAACAATAAACATGGGAAACAAAATAGTGCATTTTTTACATCACACCCATACAACCACTCATTATTTACGTAGAACTCTCTTTTAAAAAATCTTTTAAATCGTTGCCTACGAGTTATGTTCTGGACAATATTCAAGTCAGGTAACGGCAGTCCAAATTTTCGTATATTTTGCTTTTCTTCATAGGAAAGTCCAGGAAAAGCATTTGATAAAAGATTTTCAACACTATTCATTTTAAATTTGCAAAAAAAACATTAATTTATTAATAACAACAAAGCTAATAACGTATGTTTCATTGGCACAATAAAAGAATAACGAATTAGAAAATTAACAAATACTACACAGCACACACATAACCTCTCCTGAAACGCAAACGTCCGCTGTCAGACTATTAAGTTTGCACATGGTGACAAGACAAGAATGCGGAGCTCATCTGCGGGTTTCAGGTTACATGTGATCTCGAGAGCAATGGGTTACTGCGCATGCTCTAGCGGGAGAAAAGCGAAACAAGGTCATTGGTAGTGGGGTTTGCCAAGCGTTTGCAACCACCACATATGTACTGGTTGGGAATGCAACGACTGGGTCTAGCATTTTGAGTCATACCTAGGACATTACGGCGTCGGTGTTGCAGCTCGACTGCAACACCCAGTCAAGCGACGGCTAGCTCATACACTACTCCCAACATCGCATTGGTTATTGGATTGTTTGAGTTGACTGCACTATTTATTTTTGACTGATTTCAAGCTAAATAAACCAATTTCTCATAAAAAAAAATAATGTTTTATTAACAAAATATTATTTTTCTTTATAATGAAACTGGTTGTTGCGCAACACTGCAACCTGATCACCGGCCGCCACTGATGTACCCCCAGAAGAAGGAGTCCAGTGGGTTTGAGTCCGGTGAGCGTGGAGGTAATGCCTCAGGTCCACCACTTCCAATCCATCGTGCGGGATATGTGGCATTCAGGAAGTGTCTACTGCATCTTGATAAGCCAATCAGCTGCAACTGTCGATGCTGCGTCTTTTCTCAGGCAATTTGCATACGGTAAATGCTTGACGGTGATGTTCTGGCGATGTGCTACTTCTCCGGCACGAAAGAAATGACGCCTGAGATGACGACTTGTTTCGAAGTTACTCTTTTCTGACACTCAGAGTGGAATGCGGCCTTAGGTTCCATTGTAAATATTGTTTGTCTTGATGGGTACTGTCACCCTCTTCTTTTGTCAAAACAGTTTACGAACACCCTATATAACGTTAGTATATATATATATATATATATATATATCATCATTGTCAACCACTATTAATCCACTGATGTATGAAGGTCTCCCCGAGTTATTTCCATAACGGTCTGTATATCATCATCATCATCATTGCCAACCATTATCAATCCACTGCGGGACGAAGGTCTCCCCAAGTTTCCTCCACAACGGTCTGTCTTGTGCCAGTCTCCTCCATGTCACCCCTGCATACTTTCGAATTTCATCCACCCATCTCCCATGTGGTCTTCTTCTGGGTCTTTTCCTGTCCCTTGGAATCCAATCTAAAATTTCGGCTGTCCATCGATGATCTGTCCTTCTGGCAGTATGTCCAGCCCATTGCCATTTCAGGGATTTAACTCTGATCATGATGTCTTCCACTCTTGTCATTTTTCGGATCCACGTGTTCCTCTTCTTATCTCTCCTGGTTACACGAAGCATGCACCTCTCCATGCTGCTTTGAGTTGTCTGCAGTCTTTGTATATCTCTTTTAGTTAAGGTCCACGTCTCTGCACCATACGTAAGCACTGGAAGGATGCATTGATCAAACACTTTTCTTTTAAGACATAATGGCATATTGCTCTTGAAAATTATGCTGTTTCTTCCAAAAGCTCTCCAGGCAAGTTTTGTACGCCGATTAATTTCTTCATCAACGTGACCCTCACTTGATATCTGGTGTCCAAGATAAACGTACGTGTCTGTTATCTCCAGCTTTTCTCCATCAATCAATAAATCTTCATTTCTTGTAAAAGCATTGAACATCACTTTTGTCTTCTGAAAGTTCATTTTTAATCCCACTTCTTTACTCTTGTCAGCAAATTCCTGGATCATACTCTGCAGCTCTGATGGGGTAGTTGCAAAAATGACTACGTCATCAGCAAAACGAAGGTGGGTTAGATAATCTCCATTAATCTTTATCCCTTTGTTTTCCCAGCTCAGCGACTGAAAAACACCCTCCAATGTGGCATTAAAGAGCTTCGGAGATATGGTGTCACCTTGTCTCACTCCCTTTCCAATTTTTATGTGTGTTGTATTTTCAAACAGCCTAATCTTTGCACTTGCATTTTCATAGATGTTATTAATAATATTAATGTATGCATCTTCAATACCGCAGGTTTTCAGAGCCATTGTAACTGCTGATGGTTTCACCGAATCAAAGGCTTTTTCATAATCGATAAAAGCCATGCACAATGGAAGTTCATATTCCCTCGCTCTTTCAATTAGTTCTCTCAGTACGTGGATATGATCTATTGTGCTGTAGCCACTCCTGAATCCAGCTTGTTCTCTCGGTTGAGCCATGTCCAGTGTTACCTTCAAACGGTGTGAAAGAACTTTAGTGAAGATTTTATAAACTACTGATAGGAGGCTGATAGGTCTGTAGTTTCCGAGATCCTCAATGTCACCTTTCTTATGTAGCAGGATCATTGTAGCGGTGTTCCAATCCTCAGGAATCTTTCCTTCATTAAGGCATCGAGTGAAAATTTGGGCGAGTACTGTTTCAATTTCTCCACTTGCTTCTTGTATGATGTCTACAGTAATTCCATCTTCTCCTGGAGCTTTTCCCCGCTTCATGTTCTTGATTGCATGTGCAACTTCTGCTGGAAGGACTGGAGGAACTCTGGTACTGGTATCTTTCATGATGTCTGGAGTGCATGTATCATCCCTTTCATATAATTTGGAGTAGAAATCTTTCACTCTTGTCAAAATTTCGCCTCTATTTCTTGTTACAGAACCATCTTCTTTTCTCAGTGCCATAATCTGTTTTCTTCCCTTACTGAGATGTCCCTTTGCTATCTTTAGGCTTTGGTTGTTTTCAATTGCTTTCCTCACTAGTTCACAGTTGAATTTTCTTACGTCTTCAGTGATACTTTTTCTTACTGTCTTGCATAGCTCTATATATTCCACTTTGGAAGTCACATGTTCTTTAGTTGTCCTCATTTTTCTTCTTTTTTGCATCAACATTTTCGTTTTTCCTGATAATTTGTTTACATGCAACTTGTTCTTAGACCCAGCTAATTTTGTTGCTGTTTCCATAAGAGCTTTGGTTACTTTTCTGTTAACTTCAGAGATGTCCACTTCTTCCGATGTTAGGCCTTCTAAAGCAGAGAACCTGTTCTTCAGTTCCAACTTGAAGGTATTATGGTGTTTTTTAAGGTTGGTTATGTCAATAGATTTTGTTTGTCTTATGAGCTTGCCACGTTCCAGTTTGGTGTTGAGGTGCATCTTACATCTCACCAATCTATGGTCACTACCTGTGTTGAACTTGTTTAGCACACTGCAGTCTTCTATGACAAATTTTTTGTTACACATAATAAAATCAATTTCACTTGTCGTCCCATTTGGATGTCTCCATGTCCATTTCCTGTTTGGCTTTTTCTTGAAGAAGGAGTTCAAGATGAAAAACCCTTCTGCCTCTGCAAACTCAACGAGAGTATTTCCACGCTGGTTTCTGTTGCCGTGACCGAATTTACCTACTGAAGTTTCATTCTGTTGCCGTTGCCCTATTTTTGCATTGAAATCTCCCATAATTATTTTCAAGTGCTGCTTACCTTTATTATTTAGATGACAAATTTCCTCATAAAATTCTTCAATTTCTTCTTCAGGATGACTTGTGGTGGGTGCATAAGTTTGAATAATCTGAGCCTGGTATCTTTTCGAGAGTTGGATAACAAGTCGTGCAGCTCTGTCAGAGGAACTTTCAACTTCTACAACTTTATCCTTCAGTTTCTTGTTTATTATAAATCCAACACCACTATTTCTGCCAGTATCTGTCCCACGATAGTAGAAGAGATGTCCACTTTTCAGTTCGATGAGATCTTCTCCTTTTCTCCTTACCTCACTTAGCCCCACGATGTCCCACTTGATCCTTTGTAGTTCCTCTTCCAATTCAAGAAGCCTTGAATCAGAAGATAGGGAGCGTCCGTTGTACGTAGCCAAGGTCAGCATCAGATGGCAGCCTAGTCCGGTCCTCCGGGGATTCTTAGCACCCTCTGCCTTCATGTCGCACTGGCCGCTGCCTTGGCCAGGTACATTCCAGCTGCCGGAGACTGAGGGCCAAGATTTAAGTTGTGGAATCATTTTGGAGGGGTTTGGCCATAACTCACCACGCTGGCCAAGCGGGTTGGTGAGTGTGGGATAGAATTTCCTCTAATCCCGATGGTATAGTTATACCGCTATTGGCGGTCGTCAGAGCCCCTTTAGTGGGAACAGGATGTACCACGAGAAGGCGGGGTTGACATTTGTCAAGGAGAGGCTGTGATGTTACGCATCACCTGACTGTAATATATAGGCCTATATATATAATGCTAGTAGCAGGAGATGCCGAAAATTACCCCGTATTAGCAAAGCCGACTTTAGATCTTTTGGGCCCCTAGGCGCTAAAAGATTAGGGGGCCCCTCCCCTTCTTATCGCCTCAGAAATGTTCATCCGTCAGATTACCAACAAAAAAAGTAAAGTATATAAAAGGGTTTTTGCGCTTTTTAGGATGTCATTCTATCTTCCTATTATTGTTAGAACGTTTTGTAAGACACAGTACTAGTGTAATAAGTTTGTCTGTCGATGTACATCGAGCTTTTTGTTTATATATATATTTCAAAAATTATTTTTGCGGCTAATAGGAAATCAAAATGACATTAATTTGGCACTTTAAATATCCCATATACTTCATGAATTTACCATTAACGGATGTCAAAGTTGAAAATTTAAAAAACTAAACTTTCATTGTGAAGAAAGCAAGAAACTATTAAACTTCGAGGGAAAAAAATATTTCTGTGCCTCTGAGATTAGGTTTAACTATTTTTTCTCAAATATTTAAATTTTCCAGTAGTTCGTTGATTTCTTGCTAGAGGCACTAAGGCCAAAGAATTTGGTTTTCACAGATTTTTGAAACATTATTTTTGCGAATTATAGGACATCAACTTTCATTAAATTTTGTCCATTTTAAATTTTACTACAAATTCGTAAATTTCCCTCTAGTTTTCAAAGTGAAAATTTAGTAAATTTTAGCTTAGCACTACGAAGAGACCAGTTTAGTAACAGAATAAGTTTTTTTTTAATTTGATACGCCAGACAAAACTGATTACTTTAGCACCTTTTCATTTGCAACTTACTTGGCAAATCTAGCGCTAAGGGCGCTGAAAATGGAATTTATCTAAATTTATCAGTATGGTGCGTATAAATTAATTGTCATAAAACTGGAATGTGTTTTAAATAGAAAACGTGCTTTTTCTATAGCTTCAGCTTTGGAAAATCACCTTGTTTTTACGTTATGAGCACATTAGTAGACAATGACCATGCTATCAAGCAAAATTAAAATACTTGAAGACATTGGCGACCGGAAAATTCCTCCACATAGAAAATTCGTGTAAAATGCAATTTGTGCATAGTACTTCACTTGAAAAAGGTGGATGACTTTTCGTGGAGGAGTTTTCTTGTGGCGAACAATTCCCTAAGTCGAAGAGATTCAGTCGTCCATGGCATAGACGAATGCCATGGACCAAGAAAGGTGGACAATAAGAATTTTATCAATCAGTGCAAGAAAGAGAGAATGTGAAGAGTTTCTTGAAAGCACTTTTTCTTATTATTTTGATCGGAAAATTGAGGTCTGCAATTTTTTTTATTCTGTCAAAAACATGAGTGAGTTTTTTTGTTTGTTTTTTATGCCTGCGCTGCAGTTACCAGAAACAGAAGCCTAAGAATTAAACGCAAAAGATCCGGTTTGAAAATGAAAAAGCAGAAACCACACTTTTCGGGTAAAAGTATCATGGAAAGTTTTTTTTTTTTTTCTCTTTCAAAAGTTAGTTTTATGTCGATTTAAGCTATAGAAACGGGTGAGAATCCTTGAAAATTATCAGTATTAAACCAGGGAGGAAAAAGTGATAAGAAAATGTTGTTGCAATACAACAGAAATTTCTTTTAACACTATTAAATAAGAAAAAGATACTGAAACATTTTCGAATTTCTTTATTTTTTCAGCCTAAATATTACCTCTTTGGGTTTAGGCTGGTTTAGGGGGATTAAGGCTGAGACAGAAACTGATTAGCTTACCACAAAATAAAAAAACAATTAAAAGCAAACAACCCCGATCATCAGGAAAGTTTCTACAAACAATCCTCATCGCAACTCAGGGTGTAAGGGGGAAAGTTTCCAACACAGATGTTTCCCATTGGCTGGAAGTAGCATGAGTGCAATTTATGGTACAGCAAGCCAGTTATGAATTCGCCTTAAACAATGAAAAGTGTGGGGAACGTGAATACTCTGTCACCTACCACTAAAAAGAAGGCTAAATTATTTTAACTGTTTTCTTTTCAAAATTAGTACATCAATAACAACTCGAAAATTCGGAGTATCAGCAACAGCAAGAAAAAATACTGTGTTTGTTACTAATATGAGGAAGTAAAATATCAATTGGCAATCAAACAAAGTGGTCGCTTTAGGAATTGATTTGTTTCGGTCCGTGAAAATAGAAACAAAACTGGTAATCCAATTATACGTCTTTGGGGCCCCTCAATCCCTGGGGCCTTAGGCGGGCTCCTACTGCGCCTAGTCGGAAATCCGCTCCTGCGTATTAGCCCCGTTGCCTCCTCCCAGACCGCTTCACCCAAGCGGGGATTTACTTCGGAGTGGATGGAACAACGGGAAGCGCCCGTGAGGCGTGAGGTAGCAGGAAAAATAAGAAAAAAGAAAGAAGTCCTAAAAAGACCATCTGGGAGGAAGCAGTGGGGACATTTTTACGAAATGTCTTTATGGCCCAATTAAGATACGTACGTAGATCAGATTGTTATTCACAGTTTCTTCCACTTACTCTGATTTCAGTACCAAGCTTTGCCTTACCCTGTTTCGAGATGTTACAGATGCTAGACAATATGACAATAGCAAAACACTAACAAAGGATATCCCCATGTTTTTTAACCCCCGCTGTCCCTGTTTTCGCTTTATCTTTTGCGCGCTCTCTCTTCTATTCCCTTCTCTTTCTTTTTTACTGAACCTAAAAAATGTGATAAGTATTTTAAATCATCCGTACTAAGTTTAATTGTAAATTTTTTTTAGAAAAACGGAAATCAAAGTATGCAAAGTTAATTATTTACGATCTTCACTACTTTAAACGTAAAAACTTCGTTGGGTTTAAGGGCGGGGGGGTCGCCCCCGCTGGATCCGCCACTGATTGTAATTGCTCATCAGCAAATGAACAAGGAAACAGAAATATTATTTTGATATATATTAATATTTTTAATTATTTTTTATTTTGTAATATTTTTAATTATTTTTATTATATTTTTTCAGAGGCGTAACTACAGGCATTTCTGAGCCAGGGGCAAAGCACAAAATATTGCGCTCGAATTTGTCTTTCTATCCTATTCATATATATATACATTACTAATTTAATTGTTATGCATATTACTAATTTTATGTAATAGTTAGATATAAATAACTATTATATTAAATTAGTAATATCTATACATATAACTATTGTGTTGAATTAGTAATAATGTTGGGTAGTGTACATATACTGCTCGACAAAAAAAAATTAATATATAACCCAATGTTATCTCTATGCTGGAGGCACAATTCTACTGTGACTTGTTTGTACAGCCTTTCGCAACTGCTTCGGAGCTGCTCGAATCTTCGGTACCACAAAACACGGGCTGAAAGCGGCTGGCAGTCAAGTAATGCTCAAACAAGAACGTGAACGACATTCTCATCTTTCCAACTGAAGAAAAATCGCGGTTCCCATTGTTGTCGCCAAAAGCCGCGGTTGTTCTTTAGTTAAACGGACTGTAGAACCTCTCTTTTATTTCTAAATGTGAGACTCAAACAAAGAACGAGAAGCGCAAAATATAAATAGATAAATAAAGGCGCTAGAGATTATGTATTTCTGTATTTTTATTTACGTATTTTACTTTTGATAATTGTTTTAAACGTTTACCACATATCACGAGAACATGTCAAATACAATACGGAGCTGTCAATCCAGTTTCTAATCAAATGAGCAATGCTGAATACGGGAAAAAAAGTTTTGACTTATTCTGTTATTTATTATTTTTTTTGGAAATAAATCGTTTTGGCCTCATAAGGGGAAGTTTGGTCCATCTTATACAGAATAACACATTTCTATAAAGGAAAGAAATGCATTTTTTTTATTGGAATCAATAATAAATAATAATAATCTTACAATAAATAATACGTTTCTATGAAGGAAAGAAATGCATTTTTCGGACATCTGAATCTGAGTGAGAGTATGTTAGGATCTGACAAAGTTGATCTCAACCTCCATGAGAAGTAGGAAGCTAGGAAAGTGGATAAGAGAACCCGAGAGAAGATCAGAATGTTACGGAAATGAAAGATATGGGGGAGATAGAGAGAGCTGAAGTAGGAGAGGCTATTCCGGGACCAACGGGGAAAACATGTAAATAGAAATATTTCAACTCTCGCATTTCAAAATGACATCACACGCTAAAACAAAAACTTACTGAATTATACATGAAAAATATTAGTTGGGTACTGCCCTCCACCAGTTAAAATTATTGGAGAAGCAAGATTCGCCCCCCCTGCCCATAGTGGGCGCCCATAAGTTCGTATAACATAAAGCCGATCACTCACACACACTGTTTATACTAATTTCCTTGTCGGTATCATTTTCCAGTTACTGTTTTCTTTTTAGCATTTTTAGTTGCTTCTAGCATCTTAAATCAGGTGATGCGTAACATCACAGCCTCTCCTTGACAAATGTCAACCCCGCCTTCCCGTGGTACATCCTGTTCCCACTAAAGGGGCTCTGACGACCGCCCATAGCGGTATAACTATACCATCGGGATTAGAGGAAATTCTATCCCACACTCACCAACCCGCTTGGCCAGCGTGGTGAGTTATGGCCAAACCCCTCCAAAATGATTCCACAAATTAAATCTTGGCCCTCAGTCTCCGGCAGCTGGAATGTACCTGGCCAAGGCAGCGGCCAGTGCGACATGAAGGCAGAGGGTGCTAAGAATCCCCGGAGGACCGGACTAGGCTGCCATCTGATGCTGACCTTGGCTACTTACAATGGACGCTCCCTATCTTCTGATTCAAGGCTTCTTGAATTGGAAGAGGAACTACAAAGGATCAAGTGGGACATCGTGGGGCTAAGTGAGGTAAGGAGAAAAGGAGAAGATCTCATCGAACTGAAAAGTGGACATCTCTTCTACTATCGTGGGACAGATACTGGCAGAACTAGTGGTGTTGGATTTATAATAAACAAGAAACTGAAGGATAAAGTTGTAGAAGTTGAAAGTTCCTCTGACAGAGCTGCACGACTTGTTATCCAACCCTCGAGAAGATACCAGGTTCAGATTATTCAAACTTATGCACCCACCACAAGTCATCCTGAAGAAGAAATTGAAGAATTTTATGAGGAAATTTGTCGTCTAAATAATAAAGGTAAGCAGCACTTGAAAATAATTATGGGAGATTTCAATGCAAAAATAGGGCAACGGCAACAGAATGAAACTTCAGTAGGTAAATTCGGTCATGGCAACAGAAACCAGCGTGGAAATACTCTCGTTGAGTTTGCAGAGGCAGAAGGGTTTTTCATCTTGAACTCCTTCTTCAAGAAAAAGCCACACAGGAAATGGACATGGAGACATCCAAATGGGACGACAAGTGAAATTGATTTTATTATGTGTAACAAAAAATTCGTCATAGAAGACTGCAGTGTGCTAAACAAGTTCAACACAGGTAGTGACCATAGATTGGTGAGATGTAAGATGCACCTCAACACTAAACTGGAACGTGGCAAGCTCATAAGACAAACAAAATGTATTGACATAACCAACCTTAAAAAACACCATAATACTTTCAAGTTGGAACTGAAGAACAGATTCTCTGCTTTAGAAGTCCTAACATCGGAAGAAGTGGATATTTCGGAAGTTAACAGAAAAGTAACAAAAGCTCTAATGGAAACAGCAACAAAATTAGCTGGGTCTAAGAACAAGTTGCATGTGAACAAATTATCAAGAAAAACCAAAATGTTGATGCAAAAAAGAAGAGAGATGAGGACAACTAAAGAAGATGTGACTTCCAAAGTGGAATATATAGAGCTATGCAAGACAGTAAGAAAAAGTATCACTGAAGACATAAGGAAATTCAACTGTGAACTAGTGAGGAAAGCAATTGAAAACAACCAAAGCCTAAAGATAGCAAAGGGACATCTCAGTAAGGGAAGAAAACAGATTATGGCACTGAGAAAAGAAGATGGTTCTGTAACAAGAAATAGAGGCGAAATTTTGACAAGAGTGAAAGATTTCTACTCCAAATTGTATGAAAGGGATGATATATGCACTCCAGACATCATGAAAGATACCAGTACCAGAGTTCCACCAGTCCTTCCAGCAGAAGTTGCACATGCAATCAAGAACACGAAGCGAGGAAAAGCTCCAGGAGAAGATGGAATTACTGTAGACATCGTACAAGAAGCAAGTGGAGAAATCGAAACAGTACTCGCCCAAATTTTCACTCGATGCCTTAATGAAGGAAAGATTCCTGAGGATTGGAACACCGCTACAATGATCCTGCTACATAAGAAAGGTGACATTGAGGATCTCGGAAACTACAGACCTATCAGCCTCCTATCAGTAGTTTATAAAATCTTCACTAAAATTCTTTTACACCACTTGAAGGTAACACTGGACATGGCTCAACCGAGAGAACAAGCTGGATTCAGGAGTGGCTACAGCACAATAGATCATATCCACGTGCTGAGAGAACTAATTGAAAGAGCGAGGGAATATGAACTTCCATTGTGCATGGCTTTTATCGATTATGAAAAAGCCTTTGATTCGGTGAAACCATCAGCAGTTACAATGGCTCTGAAAACCTGCGGTATTGAAGATGCATACATTAATATTATTAATAACATCTATGAAAATGCAAGTGCAAAGATTAGGCTGTTTGAAAATACAACACACGTAAAAATTGGAAAAGGAGTGAGACAAGGTGACACCATATCTCCGAAGCTCTTTAATGCCACATTGGAGGGTGTTTTTCAGTCGCTGAGCTGGGAAAACAAGGGGATTAAGATTAATGGAGATTATCTAACCCACCTTCGTTTTGCTGATGATGTAGTCATTTTTGCAACTACCCCATCAGAGCTACAGAGTATGATCCAGGAACTTGCTGACAAGAGTAAAGAAGTGGGATTAAAAATGAACTTTCAGAAGACAAAAGTGATGTTCAATGCTTTTACAAGAAATGAAGATTTATCGATTGATGGAGAAAAGCTGGAGATAACAGACACGTACGTTTATCTTGGACAGCAGATATCAAGTGAGGGTCACATTGATGAAGAAATTAATCGGCGTACAAAACTTGCCTGGAGAGCTTTTGGAAGAAACAGCATAATTTTGAAGAGCAATATGCCATTATGTCTTAAAAGAAAAGTGTTTGATCAATGCATCCTTCCAGTCCTTACGTATGGTGCAGAGACGTGGACCTTAACTAAAAGAGACATACAAAGGCTGCAGACAACTCAAAGCAGCATGGAGAGGTGCATGCTTGGTGTAACCAGGAGAGATAAGAAGAGGAACTCGTGGATCCGAAAAATGACAAGAGTGGAAGACATCATGATCAGAGTTAAATCCCTGAAATGGCAATGGGCTGGACATACTGCCAGAAGGACAGATCATCGATGGACAGCCGAAATTTTAGATTGGATTCCAAGGGACAGGAAAAGACCCAGAAGAAGACCACATGGGAGATGGGTGGATGAAATTCGAAAGTATGCAGGGGTGACATGGAGGAGACTGGCACAAGACAGACCGTTGTGGAGGAAACTTGGGGAGACCTTCGTCCAGCAGTGGATTGATAATGGTTGACAATGATGATGATGATGATGATTCATAACTGTATCGTTAATTTTTCCTTGCAACTTACAAAACCTAGGTTTCCACTTCTTTCTGTTGTCAATTTCATTTACGAATATTTTATTATTACTTTCTTCAGTAATATTTTTCATGGTAATATGAAGCTCTGACTCCACTTACAATTCATATCTACATTCCTTGGTTTTTCTCTTTCCCATGTCATCTGTTTCGTTGATTCCTCCCCCTCCCTTTTTTTAATGAGGGTTATTGTGTTATTGCCTATCTGTTTCTAACTGGATATTCGCGAATTCGCCTGCTGTTCATAATTGGCAGATATTTTTGTGAATTCCGTCTTTATTTCGTAGTTTACTATTTTTTCCGTAAGAACATTCTTCCTATCTCTTATTTTTATCCTACTAACTGAAAACTTTCCCCCTATATCTGGCCAGGGGCGTACCTATAGCCCCCACAACCCCCATCACTGCGGGGGGGGGGGGGCCCACGGCTAAGAGGGCCTCTAACCTAGTCAAAACATTTTTCAAAGTCTTTAGCGGAAAGTACATATGAAGCTGATTAAAAAAACAGCCAGACATTTTTTACAGCAGCTTTGAATGAAGTATTAAAAAGAAAAAGGATTTTTGGTATTTTTTCCAATACATAAGTAAAATATTTGGAAATCATTTTCGCGGGTTTAGCTTATAAAAAGTGGATGACGGGAAATCAATAATTCCAGATGATTTGAGGCCCCTTTTCAATGAATGAAATTTTTATACCAATGATCGCGGGTTCGATCCTCGTTACCAACAAATTTGTGTTTTCACATTGGCGCCCGATTGTGAAAAATGGATCCACTAGCCGTTGGGTTCTTCGGAAAATGTGTGATGTTTGTTCCACACATGTTCTGGAATTTATGAAAATTCCTTCTTCTCTTTGAAAAAAAAAAGAAGAAGAAGACTATGTGACGTACTACAGAGATGAAACACGTGTCAAGACGACAAATCTACAGCGATACATTCCGTCGGTATTGTTTAGTCGGTTAGAACAACTGGCTGCGGAGGGAGGAGGCGCGTGTTTGAACTCCGTCATCGACAAATTTGTGCTTCCACACCTATTCATGTATATTAACAAGAGAATGTGAAAAAATATCAGTTCAATGAATGAAATTTTTATACCAATGAAGATAAGGTGTTATATATTGCAGTTGTTTGCACATAGCTACACATCCTTCAGAATATAATGAACTGAAAGATGTTCTTCGCCTCGACGAAGAAACAGTCAAAAGAAAAATAATAATATAATGTGCAAAAAATTCGAGCATTATGTTCAGTGTGTTATTTATATATTCAAGAGTAAATAATTTAAGTAGTTTTTCTTTTTGAGTGCTATAATTCTTTATTGTTACTTATTTATTTGCTTACTTATGTTCTGTAAACACTGTCAGCGCCCAACCACAACTTGAGGGACCCTAGTACCCCAGTACAGGCACATGAGCGGGCACTCAGCCCCCCTCTCATCTTTAAAACATCGGTAGTTCCCTACTATGAAAAAAAAATGTGCAATCAAAACAAATGCAAAACGTATATAACGTTGACTTCCATTTCACAGTGATTTTATGTATAGCATAATAGATAAATAAAAGCATTAAGGTATTTTTTGTATAGTTATAATTACCGAGCAAAATATCTGAATACTATTAATATGTAGCAGTGATGACTAAAGCCGTTGGTCTGGGAATATTTTCTTAAGTTTTATACATCCTCTCAACCTCCCCCCCTCCCTCCAGAAAACTAAGTTTTAACATTTTGCTGATTATAAATATTCTAAGCAGCGTGTGTGAGCGCCCGAATACAATTTGAAAATTTTCGGCGGTAGAAACTCAGTTTAGAAAAATCTTCCTCAGGAACAGAGCAAAGGAAAAGTTCCAAAGTAATCAAAACGTCTATTTCTCGAGATAAAAAAATGAGGACCTCTGCAATAAACGCCTATTTACTGGTTTCATGGCAAACTTTTTGGGAATCTCTGAAAAAAATGCGTACGGAAAATAAACTCTCAGAAAAATACCCACATCTCGAAAATATGCAAAAACATCAACAGCATTCTTACATAAACTTCGATTCGTTCTGGATAGGTGCGATGTAGCTTTAGTTGTGGGGATGTAAATCACTTGCAGTTTCTGTTAATTCCTTTCACAAGCCTTCACAATAACTGTATTTGTTAATAAAATATAGCAAAGGAAAAAATAGGCTTACGATGAGCATTTTGAGCAACGCGTAACTCAGGGCAAGAGATCGAAAACCTGTGTGAGAGAACCCTAAATTCCTATGCGTTTAAGAAGTTTGCAAATGTGTGCAATAAATGCACGTCTGCAGAACAGTTGGAAATATGCGTACCTTGTTAAGACATCAAGATAATTAAATTTACAGGTGTACCACTTTGCTATTCTGGGTTACGCAAATGAGTTACTTCACAGATAAAACCAGTGCTCGAAATGGTCCGGTATACGCCGGTATGGCATACCGGCACTTTTTTTTTTTTCTAGTATTTCATACCGGCACTATCTTTACATGTAATTTACATATCAGCACTAATTTTAGTAGTGGAAACTGCGGAAATTATTTTTTTTTTTTCGTCTGCAACTTTTCTATATTATCGCAGCTTGCAGCGCCAGAAATCCCCTAGTGATGACTATTGGAACTTTTTTTTTTTTTTTTTTTTTTGCGGAAATCTCTTCCGCATGTCCTGAATTGTCAGCATACCAAATTTGGTTGCGTTTGGACTGCTAGATATCTCTCCACAGAGTGTTGACTAGGGATACTTTAATTATGATCACCCTGTACATTACTGCTTTTTTTCCAGCTTCATCCACATTTTTACTGTTTATAAATTAAGCTTTAATTTGTCTGCGTTGCTTGACCACGGATTCCCTGGGGGACGAGGCACTGGGAACCTGTCCCCCTTTTTCATCCACGGTTAGTGACTGGACACCAGTGGTGTACCGGAAAAACTCAAGGCCCCTCCGCAAAAAATGTTTTCGAGGCCATTTTGCCGAAATCCATTAGTTTTCAATTACTCAAAATTTTAACTTCCATATTATTAACTAGGCTTTTATGGGCGTTTTAATAAATAAAATTATTTGGAACCTACCAGTATTTTTCGTAAAATCAAAATCATTTCACTTTATTGCGTGAAACACAAATGTGTACGTTATAATTAAAATGATTACAATGGTTTCCGATACAAATTACTACAAAATACTTACGTAGAAGTTAATAATACCATGCAAAATTTATTATTTTAAAGAACGAAGGCCTGCTTTTGAAATGCCTCACAATTGCACACACAAAACATGCAACTGCCATGTAACAATCTCTAACGATTTTTCCGATTTATACGAAATGTCACAACATAAGTAAGCAAATAACTAAGTAACGATTAAGAACTGTAGTACAAAAAACGTAAAACTACTTAAGTTATTTACTCTGGAATATAAAAAAACACTCTTTAACATAATGACACAATATTTTGCGCATAGTAAAAAAAATCTTTTGACTCTCAAAAAAAAACAACAACAAAAAAAAAAAAAAACACATGGTCTCTGATTTTTGGCTCACGGGAAGAACACCTTTCAGTTTATTATATTCGGAACGATGCCTAGTTATGTGCAAACAACTGTAATACATGACACCTTATCCTTATTGGTATAAAATTCCGCTTATTGAACTGATATTTTTTTCATATTGTCTTGTTAATATACCTGCGTATAGAAACTATGAAAGGGCTGTGAACTTGAGGCCCCTTGTAACAGCAAGGGCTACTACAAGGGGCCCCAAGTTCTTTTGAATAGCTGCTTTCTTGTCCTTCAGTTTTTATGAACTAAAGCAACGAAAATGATTTCTTAAGATTTGACGTATTTACTGAGAAAAAAACAAAAACGCTTTTCTTCTTAGAACTTCATTCAAAGCTGCCTAATTCTTGGCTATTTCTTTAACCAGTTTCATATGAAGTTTCCGCAAAACTTTTGTAAAATCTTTTTGCTCAGGCTAGAGGCCCTTTTAACCACGACCCCCCCGCGCACGGCGGGAGTTGCAGGGGCTTTCAGTACGCCCCTGCTGGACACTCACACGGCAATGACGTGTTTTGTATGAGTGTGATCATGAAGAATTTCAAAGAGGCTGGCCTTAGTTCTCTAAAAGAATAAAACTTGCTTGATATGATTAACTTTGGCGTAAGTGTTTTGTAGTACTTTGTAATGGTATAAAACTAAGGAAATCATTTTAATTACAACGAGCACACGTGTGTTACACGCAATAAAGTATAAAAATTTTGATTTTCGAAAAATACCTGTAGGTTCCAAAGATTTTGAATTATAATACGTAGGTCGTTCAAAAAGTAACGAGGCTGACTTCATAGCGCCAAAACAAACGCACGTAGAAAAATGCAGTTGCTTGTGTCGGAACATCTGCAAGCCCAGTACGTGACGACGTGTCGTTACAGCGCTCCGCTAGTTTATTCTTGTAGTAAACGGCGTAGAGATCAGACGTGTTTCTCTAACCCAGTATGAATTTAAACCTTTTTATATAGCATCTATAAAATTTTGCGTGCGTTTGAATAAAACCGCAACAGAAACGCGCGAAATAAATAAAACAGCATATAAGGAAGATGCTTTGTCCCGTGCAAGAGTGTTCGAGTGGCACAAGAAATTTGTGAATGGTGAAGAGTGTCTGGAAGATGCGCCACGCTCCAGTAGGCTTCCGACATCGACTACGGTGGTTAACGTCAATACCATCGAGGCACTCCTGCGCGATGACCGCCGAATGACCATTGAGGAGTTTGCTAGTGTGATGCAGATGTCCGTTGATGACAATATGAGAAACCGGTTGGAGTACCGAAAAGTCGTTGCAAAGTTGATTTCCCACTTGCTCACGGATGAACACAAGGCAAATCGTGTTATCACTTGTCGCCAATAGAAGTGCCGGCTAACACGTGAGCCACACTTTCTGGATCGAGTCGTCACATATGATGAAACATTTTGTCACCATTCCCATACAGAAACAAAACAACAGAGCACCCAATGAATCACCCAGAGTCCCCGATCCAAGAAAGGTTCAAGCAAGTGCAGGGAATGTCATGCATCTGATTTCCTTCGATAGAAAGGGAATTTTGTACGACCATGTTGTTCCACAAGGAAAAACTGTTACCGGTGTCTATTATTCTGAAGTTCTCAAATGTCCTCTAAAGAAATAAGTTTCTCCCAAAACGCCCAGAATATGCACAAATCGGTTGAATTAGGATAATGCCCCTGCACATCGTGCTTTGCTTACCCAGCAGGATATCCAATTATGGCGCACCGATCGTATTCACCGGACTTGGCGCCGTGTGACTTCCACCTATTCCCTGAAGTAAAAAAAAAAAAAACTCCGTGGGTGTCGGTTTGAATCAAATACTAAACTGAACAATGGTGTGATGGGTATCCTGAACCACATATCGAGGAAGGGTTTCGAACACACCTTCCGGAAGCGGATAGAAAAGAGAAACCGGTGCATTCAGGTTGAGGAAGAATACTTGGAAAGTAGGTATAAGTGTAAGTATGTTTACTGCATTAAACTTCTGCTCCATGTAAAATCAGTCTTGTTACTTTTTGAACGACCCTCATATTTAAACATCCATAAAACCTAATTAACAATATATAATTTACAAATTTCAGTAATTGCAAACTAATAGATTTCCGCAAAGGGGCCTCGAAGTTAATTTTTGCAGGGGAAAGCCCCAAGTGTTTCCGGTACGTCACTGCATCTGGCCTATAATTTTTCACTATATTCTAAACTAACTACAATTTGTAAGCAATAGCATGTTGTGCTGTGGTTTAGCAATAAAAAAAGACGGGGTTAAAGCCCTATCAGTTTCCGCATTCATTTTCCCGAAAGATCTTATCAGGTAATCTCAAGGGCCGCCCCGGTGGCGCAGTGGTCTAAGCGATGGCCTCTGACCATTCGTTCGTAAGGGGTCCGGGTTCGAATCCCGGTGAGGCATGGATGTTGTGCTTGTCTTACGGCACTGGCTCTTTCCCTTCCCTGGAACCAGTGACCCTAAATTAGGGACGGGCGACTGCTTATAGCCCATTGAGTTGCTCACGGTGGTCGTTAAACCTCCAATAAAAAAAAATCTCAAGTTTAAAAAACATACACTCACGGACAATGAAATTTTCGCACCAAGAAGGAAGCATCGGATTGAACTGAAATTTTGTGGACGTAATGATACAGATGAATAATACACATTATGGCAAAAACAGAGCTGCAGGACAATTACAGAGGGATCTGTGGCTTGCAATCCGATCATCTTCAATAGCACGTCCCACCGCCTCGTGCGGCGATACATGCTACAATACGGTCCAACATGGAAGCGAACGGACGCTTGATTTTGTCCTGCGGCAAACTGGCCCACACGTGTTAGACGGCGTGCTCCAAATCCCGGATAGTGCGGCACAGCGGCAGCCGGCGTTTGCGCTGGTCCCACACATACTCGATAGGGGACATGTCCGGGGAGCAGGCAGGCCATGGAAGTGTCTGGACATGACGTAGGCAGTCCTGGGCAACCCCATCCGTGTGCATGCGGGCATTATCCTGCTGGTATGGCGCACCTGGAATCTCGGCCAGGGATGGGAGTACATGGGGCAGTAGGATCTCATCCACATACCTGGCCCGTCAATGATCCACGTACTTCTACTAGAGCTGATCGGCTATCGTAGGCAATGGTGCCCCAGACCATAATGCCTGCAATGGGGGAGGTGTGGTGCACGATAGCGAGGTTGGAATTGTGCCGTTGACCCGGGGACGTTCACACCCGGACACCATGATCATCTATCCCCCCAAACGAAGCGGAACTCATCGCTAAACACCACACGTCGCCAGTCTGTGGCGTTCCACGTCGCTCTGGCCTGGCACCACTGCACACGGAGCCGGCGATGTTACAGTGTTAATGGCACCACACGTAAGAGGTGCCGTATTCGCCGATTCGCTTCCGCGCGGCATCGGGAAATGGTTCGTGGGCACACAGGCGCTGCTACATCTGCCTGTATAGTTTACCGGGTCCTCGTGGGAATCATTCATGCCTGGCACACGATCCGTCGATCCTTTCTAACGGTGATCCTCCTGGTCGGTCCACAGCCGCTCCACCGTGTGGCAGTACCGTCACGTGTCCACTGCTCCCAACACAGTCAGACGGTATGGTCAGAACGATCCACGTGGCTGACTATACGGCGCGCCGACCACCCTGCGGTTTTTAGCCCGATGATCCGGTCTCTCTCGAAGTCCGTAAGTTGCAGAAACCAACGTCTCTGGCGTCTACCCGGCATTCTTGTCACTCTGTACTCTTGCTTGCGTCGGCCAGTGCTTTTCGCTTTCATGGGGCATCGACTACACGCCGGTTTATAAGACTGCCTGTTCGTGCTTGCGGCGCCACCACAGGGTGTGCGGTCATACGCAGTCGAACCAAACGTGGATCATTTACATACCAGCACGCACTCTAGCTGTTTGCAAAGTTTGGCGGTTGTAGCACGTTTTCTTCTAGGTGCGCAAATTTCATCGTCCGTGAGTGTATTTCAGTTTTCTAATGCTATAAAAAATTACAGATATTTAAACAGTTATGTATGCTATAGCTTCCCATTAAGATTCCTGATGCAACTGTGTGCTATTAGTTGAACACCCGCACTTGCATGTCATGAAGCTTTTCACTTTGGTATGTTGATAGTAAAATTGTGGAGGCATTTTCATTTATCGCACGGGATGCATAATCACTGTGATTAAAAGCAAAACCTGTGTTGCATATCTGTATCTCCGTACAGTTTTTCTTTCAATTACTTTGAATAATAATCAGCATGGATATCACGCGCAGTCTAACTAGACAACTCAGAGTGTCACGTGGAAAAAAATCGTCCTATTTATTTATGTACGAGGCTATTGTAAACTTTCAGTTGAACTTTTGTACGGGTATATCACGATTATTGTCGTGCTTTTCTGTTAACATATTGCTAAGAAGCACTGGCGCACTGGCGCACTCGGGGTGGGGGTGGGGGTGGAGCTTCACCCCCAAAAGCCCCGTACGTCAAATCTTTTATCTATCTACCTAATGTATATCTGTCTATTTAATGCACTATATATATATGGGATGTAAGGTCAGGTGATGCGTAACATCACAGCCTCTCCTTGACAAATGTCAACCCCGCCTTCTCGTGGTGCATCCTGTTCCCACTAAAGGGGCTCTGACGACCGCCAATAGCGGTATAACTATACCATCGGGATTAGAGGAAATTCTATCCCACACTCACCAACCCGCTTGGCCAGCGTGGTGAGTTATGGCCAAACCCTCCAAAATGATTCCACAACTTAAATCTTGGCCCTCAGTCTCCGGCAGCTGGAATGTACCTGGCCAAGGCAGCGGCCAGTGCGACATGAAGGCAGAGGGTGCTAAGAATCCCCGGAGGACCGGACTAGGCTGCCATCTGATGCTGACCTTGGCTACGTACAATGGACGCTCCCTATCTTCTGATTCAAGGCTTCTTGAATTGGAAGAGGAACTACAAAGGATCAAGTGGGACATCGTGGGGCTAAGTGAGGTAAGGAGAAAAGGAGAAGATCTCATCGAACTGAAAAGTGGACATCTCTTCTACTATCGTGGGACAGATACTGGCAGAACTAGTGGTGTTGGATTTATAATAAACAAGAAACTGAAGGATAAAGTGGTAGAAGTTGAAAGTTCCTCTGACAGAGCTGCACGACTTGTTATCCAACTCTCAAAAAGATACCAGGCTCAGATTATTCAAACTTATGCACCCACCACAAGTCATCCTGAAGAAGAAATTGAAGAATTTTATGAGGAAATTTGTCATCTAAATAATAAAGGTAAGCAGCACTTGAAAATAATTATGGGAGATTTCAATGCAAAAATAGGGCAACGGCAACAGAATGAAACTTCAGTAGGTAAATTCGGTCACGGCAACAGAAACCAGCGTGGAAATACTCTCGTTGAGTTTGCAGAGGCAGAAGGGTTTTTCATCTTGAACTCCTTCTTCAAGAAAAAGCCACACAGGAAATGGACATGGAGACATCCAAATGGGACGACAAGTGAAATTGATTTTATTATGTGTAACAAAAAATTCGTCATAGAAGACTGCAGTGTGCTAAACAAGTTCAACACAGGTAGTGACCATAGATTGGTGAGATGTAAGATGCACCTCAACACTAAACTTGAACGTGGCAAGCTCATAAGACAAACAAAATCTATTGACATAACCAACCTTAAAAAACACCATAATACCTTCAAGTTGGAACTGAAGAACAGGTTCTCTGCTTTAGAAGGCCTAACATCGGAAGAAGTGGACATCTCTGAAGTTAACAGAAAAGTAACCAAAGCTCTTATGGAAACAGCAACAAAATTAGCTGGGTCTAAGAACAAGTTGCATGTAAACAAATTATCAGGAAAAACGAAAATGTTGATGCAAAAAAGAAGAGAGATGAGGACAACTAAAGAAGATGTGACTTCCAAAGTGGAATATATAGAGCTATGCAAGACAGCACGAAAAAGTATCACTGAAGACGTAAGGAAATTCAACTGTGAACTAGTGAGGAAAGCAATTGAAAACAACCAAAGCCTAAAGATAGCAAAGGGACATCTCAGTAAGGGAAGAAAACAGATTATGGCACTGAGAAAAGAAGATGGTTCTGTAACAAGAAATAGAGGCGAAATTTTGACAAGAGTGAAAGATTTCTACTCCAAATTATATGAAAGGGATGATATATGCACTCCAGACATCATGAAAGATACCAGTACCAGAGTTCCTCCAGTCCTTCCAGCAGAAGTTGCACATGCAATCAAGAACATGAAGCGAGGAAAAGCTCCAGGAGAAGATGGAATTACTGTAGACATCATACAAGAAGCAAGTGGAGAAATCGAAACAGTACTCGCCCAAATTTTCACTCGATGCCTTAATGAAGGAAAGATTCCTGAGGATTGGAACACCGCTACAATGATCCTGCTACATAAGAAAGGTGACATTGAGGATCTTGGAAACTACAGACCTATCAGCCTCCTATCAGTAGTTTATAAAATCTTCACTAAAGTTCTTTCACACCGCTTGAAGGTAACACTGGACATGGCTCAACCGAGAGAACAAGCTGGATTCAGGAGTGGCTACAGCACAATAGATCATATCCACGTGCTGAGAGAACTAATTGAAAGAGCAAGGGAATATGAACTTCCATTGTGCATGGCTTTTATCGATTATGAAAAAGCCTTTGATTCGGTGAAACCATCAGCAGTTACAATGGCTCTGAAAACCTGCGGTATTGAAGATGCATACATTAATATTATTAATAACATCTATGAAAATGCAAGTGCAAAGATTAGGCTGTTTGAAAATACAACACACGTAAAAATTGGAAAGGGAGTGAGACAAGGTGACACCATATCTCCGAAGCTCTTTAATGCCACATTGGAGGGTGTTTTTCAGTCGCTGAGCTGGGAAAACAAGGGGATAAAGATTAATGGAGATTATCTAACCCACCTTCGTTTTGCTGATGACGTAGTCATTTTTGCAACTACCCCATCTGAGCTGCAGAGTATGATCCAGGAACTTGCTGACAAGAGTAAAGAAGTGGGATTAAAAATGAACTTTCAGAAGACAAAAGTGATGTTCAATGCTTTTACAAGAAATGAAGATTTATCGATTGATGGAGAAAAGCTGGAGATAACAGACACATACGTTTATCTTGGACAGCAGATATCAAGTGAGGGTCACATTGATGAAGAAATTAATCGGCGTACAAAACTTGCCTGGAGAGCTTTTGGAAGAAACAGCATAATTTTCAAGAGCAATATGCCATTATGTCTTAAAAGAAAAGTGTTTGATCAATGCATCCTTCCAGTGCTTACGTATGGGGCAGAGACGTGGACCTTAACTAAAAGAGACATACAAAGGCTGCAGACAACTCAAAGAAGCATGGAGAGGTGCATGCTTGGTGTAACCAGGAGAGATAAGAAGAGGAACACGTGGATCCGAAAAATGACAAGAGTGGAAGACATCATGATCAGAGTTAAATCCCTGAAATGGCAATGGGCTGGACATACTGCCAGAAGAACAGACCATCGATGGACAGCCGAAATTTTAGATTGGATTCCAAGGGACAGAAAAAGACCCAGAAGAAGACCACATGGAAGATGGGTGGATGAAATTCGAAAGTATGCGGGAGTGACATGGAGGAGACTGGCACAAGACAGACCGTTGTGGAGGAAACTTGGGGAGACCTTCGTCCAGCAGTGGATTGATAATGGTTGACAATGATGATGATGATGATGATACTGTATATACACTGAAGACCAACTGAATTGGATATACCTGTCTAGTAACGTGTAGCAGCCCCTTTCGCCCTGATGACGGCGGCGATTCGTCTCGGCATGGACTCGACAAGACACCGGAAGCGTTGGGAAGCCATACGGATCCACGACCCCTGAACAAGATCCCACAGTTCACGAAGATTTGATGGTGGGGGGATCAAAGCCTCGAACATCTCTCTCTCCCAGATGTGCTCGATGGGCTTGAGTTCAGGTGACCTAGCTGGCCAAGGAAGAAAAGTCACGTCGGTGGAGTGTTCATCGAACCATTCGGATTAAATCCAGGAGCGATGGCAAGGTGCATTGTCTTGTTGCAGGATGGAGTTCCCAGTGGGATGTTGAAGACGCACAAACGGGAGTAAATGGTCGTCCAGAATATCCTGGTAACATTAACCTGTGAGGGACGATGTCACACGTACCAGGGGTCCCATTTCAGTCCACGTAAACAGTCCCCAGACGATAATACCACCCCCACCAGCTTGAAGAGTACCCTGCTGGCAAGAAGGATCCAACGCTTCATGTGGTTTGCGCCGTACTCGTATCCTGCCATCCGCATGTACCAACGTGAATCTCGACTCATCAGTCCAGGCAACATTTTCCCACATGTCTAGGGTCCAGTGGAGATGTTCCCGCGCCCATGCTAATCTTTACACCCTGTGATGTGCGGTGGGCTGCGGTACCCTCGTGGGACGATGGCTTCTGTGCCCCATAGCGAGGAGATGGTTCTGGATGGTGTGGCTGCTTACACGTTTTTGTGCACCAGCGTTAAATTGCCGAGTGATTTCTTGCACTGTGGCCCGTCTATCCGCTGTTACAATGCGAGCTACTCGACGATGACCCCGCTCATCCACACGCAGTTATCCACGTCAGTTGGCCCTTGCAGTGATGGTTTTACCGGATTCGATGTACTCACGGTTCACCCGTAACACAGTGGCTAATGAAAATACCAGTGCCTGCACGACTTCCGAGATGGAGTGACCCATTCGTCGGGCCCCGACAATTTGCCCACGATCAAATGAGCTTAGATCCTTCGTCTTACCCATACTGCGTCCAACTCTTACTGATTCCCGTCGCATCACTCCTTATATAGTCGAATCGCTGCATACGCCATGTCGTTTCCGTTTACAGGGCCGCCCACAGCGCCACATTTGCATAACGACAGCTATCTCTAATTCAATTGCTCTTCAGTGTACATACATACCTATATACACTGCTGGCCACCCAAAATGCAACACAGTGAATGACACGAGATAGCAAAGCCAAATTTACTCGACACATAACAACAGATACAAAGATGAAACAATTGAACTTACAGGCCCGTGCGACTTTCGGAACACGCAGACATCAATAGTTCGTGTGGCCCCCATGGCTGGTAATAACGGCCGCTACATCAAACGAAAGAGGCTTTGGATGTGGGCTTAGGGTATGTCGGTCCAGGCTGCTTCCACACCTTGCCACAGTTCATCAGGCGTAGCCGCGGGTGGTGCATGCCAGGCCGCTCGGTTGCCGATCATCGACCAGACGTGTTCGATGGGCGACATATCGGGAGAACAGGCGGGCTACGGCAGCAGTGACACCTGATGGGCCGTGCAGAATTGTTGCGCGATGCGTGCCACGTGCGGGTGCGCATTGTCCTGTTGAAACGTGGCCGCTGGCAGGTCCTGCAGGTAAGGGAGGACTACGGGCTCCAAAACGTCGGAGATTTAGCGGTGGCTGTTGAGTGTACCGGTGATGCGTACCAGAGGGGTGCGGGTGTCATATCCAATTGCTCCCCAAACCATAACGTCAGGCGACGGACCGGTATGGCGATGCATAATGCAGGCGTCATACAGTCTCTCGCCGCGGTGCCACCACACGCGGATCCGACCATCGTGGTGTTGCAGGCAGGTACGGGATTCATCGGAGAAGACAATGTCGTGCCATTCCGTAGTCCAGGTGCCGCGTTCAACGGCCCACTGCCGCCGCACTCGCCGGTGGTGTAACGTCAATGGTAATCGGAGCAATGGGCGCCCTGCAACAAGTCCACGCTCCTGCAGACGACGTCGAACGGTACGTGCTGACACAGGTTGTTGTGCAACACACCCTAATTCCTGCGCTAACGTTCGTGATGTGGCGGTGCGAGCCGTCAATGCCCGCCGCATACCGTGCCGGTCCTCTCGTTCGGTGGTGTGCCGCGGCTGCGGCAATCACTCACGTCGGTCGTCCGTCCCTCCTGCACCAACCGAATCCATACTCGTCTCACTGTTGCTGGATGTAGTCCCACACGGACGCCGATGTCTCGGTACGATAAACCGCTGTCGCGATAAGCCACTATTCGGCCTCTGTCGATCTCCGAAACGTGCTGCAATGACTGCCGTATTCTGCAACGAGGCATCAGGAAGCTTCCCACGCACAGGTCCGGCAGCACAACGCACTTCCACTACTTACACCCCGCCTTCTGTGAACCCTTCTTATAGTGCTTCTCGGTGTTGTGCCGGGCGCACGTGATTTGTATATGCCCTGCAATGCTAATCGTTTGCATGTTCTCTCGCGGGCGACGCATGTTGCGAATTTCAGGCCAAACGGATGCTTCCTTCTTGGTGTTGCATTTTGGGTGGCCAGTAGTGTATATATACACTGACGGGAAAAAAAATCCCAACACCAAGAAGGGATTGTGTTAGATAAACGACAATTTGTAGGCGGTGAGAGTACATCTGTAAGATGACGTCTATGCAAATTTCGCGCTCGGCGCATACGTGTGGCGCTAGTAGCGCCCCTCGGAACATGCAAAGCAGGTTTGCTGTAAATACGCGCTGTAACGTTCGTGAGCGTTAGTTATCGTTGAGATTCGACGTAGGGTGTTGATGTTAGTCGTGAATGCCTTTAAGAAGACGAAGAAGCCATTATCAACAGCTCACGGAGTTTGAACGAGGTCGTGTAATAGGGCTACGAGAAGGTGGATCTTCTTTCCGCAATATTGCAGAACGACTTGGCAGGAATGTAGCCACTGTGCATGATTGTTAGCAACGGTGGTCAAGGGAAGGTACTGCCTCAAGAAGACCGGGTTCCGGCCGGCCACGTGGCACTACTGAGAGGGAAGACCGCCGTGTACGGCGTATGGCCGTGGCGCATCGTACCGCGTCTGCGGCAGGAATTCAAGCTGCAGTTGCCACCACAGTGACACAACGAACTGTTACAAATCATTTACTTGAAGGACAGCTCCGAGCCAGACGCCCTGTAGCGTGCATTCCACTTACTCCAAACCACTGCCGTTTGCGACGTCAGTGGTGTCAAGCTAGAGCTCATTGGAGGACGGAGTGGAGATCTGTTGTGTTTACTGATGAAAGCCGGTTCTGCCTGGGTGCCAGTGATGGCCGCGTGTTGGTTAGAAGGAGGCCAGGTGAGCGCCTGCAACCAACCTGTCTGCGGCAGAGACACACTGGACCTACACCTGGAGTTATGGTCTGGGGAGCAATTTCCTATGACAGCAGGAGCACTCTCGTGGTTATCCCACGCATCCTGACGGCACAGTTGTACGTCGGTCTGGTGATTCAACCTGTTGTGCTGCCATTCATTAACAGCATTTTTGGGGGTGTTTTCCAATAGAATAACGCTCGCCCGCATACCGCTGTTGTAACCCAACATGCTCTACAGAGTGTCGACATGTTGCCGTGGCCTGCTAGATCACCAGATCTTTCACCAATCAAGCACTTATGGGACATCATTGGACGACAACTCCAGCGTCACCCCCAACCAGCATTAACCGTCCCTGTATTGACCGACCAAGTGCAATTGGCATGGAACTCCATCCCACAAACTGACATCCAGCACCTGTACGACACAATGCATGAACGTTTGCATGCTTGCATTCAACATTCTGGCGGTTACACCGGTTATTAATGTACCAGCATTTCACATTTAAAATGGCTCTTCTCGCGCTTACATTAAGCTGTGATCTTGAAACCTTAATCGATTAAATATGTTACCTATACAAATGTATTGCCGCCATTTCATTCCTCTACAACTGTTTTTTCGTGGTGTTGGGATTTTTTTCCGTCAGTGTATAATAGAGAGATGCAAGCTTGGTGTAACCCGGGGAGATAAGAAGAGGAATTTGTGGATCAGAAAAATGACAAGAGTGGAAGACATCATGATAAAGTAAAATCCCTGAAATGGCAATGGGCTGGACATATTTCCAGAAGGACAGACTATCGATGGACAGCCGAAATTTTAGACTTGATTCCAAGGGACAGGAAAATACCCAGAAGACCACATGGGAAACGGGGTGGGGGGGGGATGAAATTCGAAAGTATGTGGGAGTAACATGGAGGAGACTGGCAGAAGACAGACCCTTGTGAAAGAAAGTTAGGAAGACCTTCGTCTTCCACTCTTGTCATTTTTCTGATCCACGAGTTCCTCTTCTTATCACTCCTGGTAACACCAAGCATGCATCTCTCCATGCTTCTTTAAGATGCCTGCAGTCTTTGTATGTCTCTTTTAGTTAAGGCCCACGTCTCTGCACCATACGTAAGCACTAGAAGGATGCATTGATCAAACACTTTTCTTTTAAGGCATAATGGCATGTTGCTCTTGAAATTATGCTGTTTCTTCCAAAAGCTCTCCAGGCAAGTTTTATACGCCGATTAATTTCTTCATTAATGTGACCCTTACTTGATATCTGCTGTGCAAGATAAACGTACGCATCTGTTATCTCCAGCTTTTCTCCATCATTCGATGAATCTTCATTTCTTGTAAAAACGTTGTACATCAGTTTTGTCTTGTGAAAGTTCATTTTTAATTCCACTTCTTTACTCTTGTCAGCAAGTTCCTGGATCATACTCTGCAGCTCCGAAGGGGTAATTGCAAAAATGACTACGTCATCAGCAAAACGAAGGTGAGTTAGATAATCTTTCTGAATCTTTATCCCTTTGTTTTGCCCGTTCAGTGATTGAAAGACATTTTCCAATGTGGCATTAAAGAGTTTGGGAGATATAGTGTCACCTTGTCTAACTCCCTTTCCAATATTTATGGGTGCTGTATTCTCAAATAGCCGAATCTTTGCACTTTCATTTTCATAGATGTTATGAATAATATTAATGTATGCATTTTCAATACCGAAGGATTTCAAAGTCATTGTAAGTGCTGATGGTTTCGCTGAATCAAAGGCCTTTTCATAATCGATAAAAGTCATGCATAATAGAAGTTCATATTCCCTCGCTCTTTCAATTAGTTCTCTCAGTACGTGGATATGATCTATAGTGCTGTAGCCACTCCTGAATTCAGCTTGTTCATTTGGTTGAGTCATGTCCATTGTCACCTTCAAGCGGTGTGAAAGAACTTTAGTGAAGATTTTATAAACCACTGATGGGACGCTGATAGGTCTGTAGCTCCTGAGATCCTCAATGTCACCTTTTTTATGTAGCAGGATCATTATAGCGTTGTTACAGTCCTCAGGAATCTTCCTTTCATTAAGGCATCAAGTGAAAGCTTGGGCGAGTTCTGTTTCAATTTGTCCACTTGCTTCTTGTATGATGTCTACAGTAATTCCATCTTCTCCTGGAGCTTTTCCCCGGTTCATGTTCTTGATTGCATGTGCAACTTCTGCTGGGAGGACTTGAAGAACTCTGGTACCTTTTGTAATGTCTGGAGTACATGTATCATCCCTTTCATAAATTTTTCAGCAGAAATCTTTCACTCTTGTAAAACTTTCACCGCTATTTCTTGCTACAGAACCATCTTCTTTTCTCACAGCCATAATCTGTTTTCTTCTCTTACTGAGATGTCCCTTTGCTATCTTCAGGCTTTGGTTGTTTTCAATTGCTTTCCTCACTAGTTCACAGTTGCATTTCAATACATCTTCAGTGATACTTTTTCGTACCGTCTTGCATAGCTCTGTATATTCCCCTTTGGAAGTCACATCTCCTTTAGTTGTCCTCATCTCTCTTCTTTTTTGCAGTAGAATTTTGGTTTTTCCTGATAATTTGTTCGTATGCAACTTGTTCTTGGTACCAGCTATTTTTGTTGCTGTTTCCACAAGAGCCTTGGTTAGTTTTCTGTTAACTTCAGAGATGTCCTCTTCTTCCGACGTTAGACCTTCTAGAGCAGAGAATCTGTTCCTCAGTTCCAATTTGAAGGTATTATGATGTTTTTTAAGGTTGGTCGTGTCAATACACTTTGTTTGTGTTATGAGCTTGCCACGCTCGAGTTTAGCATTGAGGTGCATCTTACATCTTACCATTCTATGGTCCCTACCTGTGTTGAACTCGTTTAGCACACTGCAGTCTTCCATGACAAATTTCTTGTTACACATGATAAAATCAATTTCACTGGTCAATCCATTGGGATGCCTCCATGTCCATTTCCTTTGCAGCTTTTTCTTGAAAAAGGAGTTCACGAGGAAAAACCTTTCTGCGTCTGCAAATTCTACGAGAGTATTTCCACGGTGGTTTCTGTTGCCGTGACCGAATTTACCTACTGAAGTTTCATTCTGTTGCCGTTGCCCTATTTTCGCATTGAAATCTCCCATAATGATCTTCAAGTGCTGCTTGCCTTTATTATTTAGATGACGAATTTCCTCATAAAATTCTTCAATCTGTTCTTCAGGATGACTTGTAGTGGGTGCATAAGCTTGAATAATCTGAGCCTGGTATCTTCTCGAGAGTTGGATAACAAGTCGCTCGGCTATGTCAGAGGAACTTTCAACTTCTACAACTTTATCCTTTAGTTTCTTGTTTATTATAAATCCATCACCACTAGTTCTGCCAGTATCTGTCCCCCGATCATAGAAGAGATGTCCACATTTCAGTTCAATGAGATCTTTTTCTTTTCTCTTTACCTCACTTAGCCCGACGATGTCCCACTTGATCCTTTGTAGTTCTTCCATTTCAAGGAGCCTTGAATCAGAAGATAGGGAGCGTCCGTTATACGTAGTCAAGGTCAGCATCAAATGACAGCCTAGTCCGGTCCTCCGGTGATTCTGAGATCCTAATGTCATGTGTTCCTCAGAACACGATTTTTTCAAGCGAAAATACGGGGCCACTTATAACGAAGTGAATTTCTCCGTCATTTTTATCCGCGCCGGGGTTCGAACCCATGTCCACTCATTCCGGAATAAGTTGCTCTACCAATTAAGCTACGCGGACGTTTTATTCTGATTCCTATCTGCCTTTATGTCGTGTACGTCCTTCGGGCAGGTACGTCACATCTCCTGGTACGTTACATCATCTCCCCCTTATTATTTTTTTTTTCGAAGTGCTGGAGAAAGGATTCTCTTATTTTTCCTATCTCGCGGTGTGGAAATAACATCACACCAATGCGAGATTTTGAACGGTCGGGTCATCCGGATAGTTCGGGCGCCATTATAACGAAGTAAATTTCTCCGTCATTTTTGGTCTACGCCGGGATTCGAACCCGAGGCCGCTTATTCCGGAACAAGTTGCTCTACCAATTAAGCTACGCGGACGTTTTATTCTGATTCCTATCTGCCTTTATGTCGTGTACGTCCTTCGGGCAGGTACGTCACATCTCCTGGTACGTTACACACTTACGTTAACGGCGCAACTTCTTGCTCCCCACTTCTTACATCTCTTCCTCAAGTTCCAAATCATCTACAAAACAATCTCACGAATCCTTTCACCTTGCCGGAACTCCAAACCTCATTTAGACTTTTCAATTGGAATGCTGTACGGGGACCTGATGGCTTTCCTCGTGCATTCTTTGATGTCTTCACTTCACACCTACTCCAGGTCCTGCTTCCGGCTTTCAACGATGCGTTCACCTCCTCCAGTCTTCCACAATGCTTCACTCAAGCATACGTTGCTTTATTCCCAAAACAAGGAGACCTCCTGGATCTTGCGCACTGGCGCCCAATTTCATTATTAAACCTCGACTACAAGCTCTATACAAAGCTGCTTTCACACCGCCTCAATACCATTCTACCTCATATCGTTTCCTCTCAACAATCTTATACTGTGCCTGAACGTTCGATCACTGACAATCTTACACTCCTACGTGACTTAATCTTCCTTGCTGACCCTCAGTCCGAGCCATTGGCTCTCCTTAATATTGATCAAAAAGCAGCTTTTGACAATGTATCCCACGTCTTTCTGCAACACTTCAAGAATTTGGTTTCTCTATCTCCTTCATCACCTCACTCCTTTCTCTCTATCAAGGAGCAACTCTACAAGTACAGACCGCTGCCTTACTGACAGCTCCAATAGAGTTCTCCAGAGGAATTCGTCAGGGATGCCCTCTATCCGGACAATTATTTGCCATAATTTTTGAGCCGTTCTTGCGCCTAACTCACAGATAGTTTATACATCGTTTCCCTCCAGCAACAGCCAGCACGAGGCATCATAAAATTCCCTACTCAGCCTATGCAATGATGCAACTTTTTGCATACGTCATGACACCCACTTCTCCACCCTTCTTCGCTGCTACCAAGAGTGCGTCAGCCTCACTCAATCTTGAGAAAAGCACAAGCCTCTGGTGCGGCACTTGGAAACACCGCAACGACTTTCCCTGGGGAGCCAAATGGTCAAGTACCACCCAAATATTCTTAGGAATTCATCTCGGAACCCCATCAGAGGCCGTACGAATGAATTGGTCCTCTCTCTATCCCTCCCTTCTCAAAGCAGCAGGTTTCTGGAGCACAGCGCAATTGTGCACCTCCTTCCTTGAAAGAGCTCACATTGATCGCACATACATCTTATCAAAGTGTTACTATTCCTGGCAAATGGATACCGCCCCTGGCTACAGACTCCGTCAAATCCAAGCATGCCTTACTTCAGTTGTATGGTAAAAGTATCACTGGATCAGCTCCTCTACACTCTGCCTCTCACCTTCACAGGGAGGAATTGGTCTTCCTGCTGTAGATCTCGTTTACCGTGCCGCACGGCTTCACTGGTTTTTTCATGTGCTTAATAGCTCCAACCCAGATACATGCACAGTACGTAATGTTCTTGCCTCATCGAAAAATCTTTCATTATCGTTCGCCATCTTTCTTCGAATGGATGGTTTCCCAGCATTACGACAAAGCCTTCCAGCCGTTTACTGGGAGGCCAAAGAAATCCTGAGGTCTCTCCCAATACAGAGAGCACCCCTTCTCCTCCACTACGGCGATACTAAATGAACCACTCTCTTACTCATCAGCTCTTCATCCCTCTGACCGACCGTTCTGTGCCTCTCCAGAATGGATGCGTTCAGGCATTATTACTGTACAAGACCTTGTGAACCTCAATCTTACTTGAAAAGACTTCTCTCGCCTATCTACTCATCTTCATGATTCTGTCTCCTCCCGGACACTTTACACGTCGATAAAATCGTCGATCATCCGTTTATACCCATCTTTGGCATCTCCTGAAGGAATTCTACAGGTTGCAGCAGCACCGCGACTTTTCCCGTTTTTTGTGCAACTCCGTATGAAATCTTTTACCCTTGAGGCCTGCTCACAGAAGATTTTGAGTGAAATTCTTCGCATTTGTGCACATCAGCAACCAATGCCTATCCCTACGGTTCCATCTGCCTCCTTGACAGCTGTTTGGTCTGCTGCACACCCTCTCCTTGCTGCACCCCATGAGAAGAATGTTCATTGGCTATTTCTACATCGCCGACTTCCCGTTCCTCAATTATTACACCAAATGACTCTTGTTTCTCCACAGCGCGCCTATTCTGATGCCCCGTCAGACGTTGAACACGTCTATTAGTTTTGTCCTGTCTTGCTACCTGTGTTAAATCTCATGTTCCGTATTGCACACCATCTTTGCCCAGGAAATCTGAGTGCTGTCTCATATTTTACCCTACTTCAAGATATCCTTCCTGCTTCTCCTCTCCCATCAGTGTGTGTTTACATTTTCACGTTTGTAAAACTAGTATTTTACTCCTATCAACTGACGCATCAGGAAAACTCCCCTGTACCTACTCTTACAGAGGCAAGCGAGAAGCTTATCCATCAGTTAGCGCATGAACACGCTGTCAATACAGAAACTCTTCCCAACTTCAACATACTCTGGAGACCATACCTCAGCTGGTTCCAGATTGGTGGCCTAAGAGTTTTTACTCTATCCCTTTATTGACCCTTACATTGTTATTTAACCTGTTTCATTTACCCTTCTATCTTACCCTCAGGAACTGTATATAGTTTTATTTCTTTGCCTACTTGTTCTGGCGCTCATTTGTACATAATCATTTCATGACTCACATTCTCATTCTGTACTCCGAGTGTTTAATAAATGCATATTTAAACCTTAGCAACCTCTGCCTTCATGTCGCACTGGCCGCTGCCTGGGCCTGGTACATTCCAGCTGCCGGAGACTCAGGGCCAAGATTTAAGTTGTGGAGTCATTTTGGAGGGGTTTGGCCATAACTCACCACGCTGGCCAAGCGGGTTGGTGAGTGTGGGATAGCATTTCCTCTAATCCCGATGGTATAGGTATACCGCTATTTGGCAGTCGTCAGAGCCCCTTTAGTGGGAACGGGATGCACCACGAAAAGGCGGGGTTGACATTTGTCAAGGAGAAGCTATTGTATATTGACCATCACCTGACCTTACATATACACTGAAGAGCAATTGAATTAGAGATACCTGTCTAGTAACGTGTAGCAACACCTTTCCCCCTGATGACGGCTGCGATTCGTCTCGGCATGGACTCGACAAGACACCTAAAGCGTTGGGAAGCCATACGGATCCACGACCCCTGAACAAGCTCCCACAGTTCACGAAGATTTGATGGAGGGGTCAGAGCCTCGAACATCTCCCACGATGGAATCCCAGATGTGCTCGATGGGCTTGAGGTCAGGTGACCTAGCTGGCCAAGGAAGCGAGGTCACGTCGGTGGAGTGCTCATCGAACCATTCGGATACAATTCAGGAGCGATGGCACGGTTCATTTTCTTGTTGCAGGATGAGGTCCCCAGTTGGATGTTGAGGGCGCACAAACGGGAGCAAATGGTCGTCCATGATATCCCGGCGACGTTGGCCTGTGAGGGATGATGTCACACGTACCAGGGGTCCCATTTCAGTCCACGTAAACAGTCCCCAGACGAGAATGCCACCCCCACCAGCTTGAAGAGTACCCTGCTGGCAAGAAGGATCCATCGCTTCACGTGGTTAGCGCCGTACTCGTATCCTGCGATCCGCATGTACCAACGTGAATCTCGACTCATCAGTCCAGGCAACATTTTTCCACATGTATAGGGTCCAGTGGCGATGTTTCCGCGCCCATGCCAATCTTTGCACCCTGTGGTGTGCGGTCGGCTGCGGTACCCTCGTGGGACGATGGCTTCTGTACCCCATAGCGAGGAGATGGTTCTGGATGGTGTGGCTGCTTACACGTTTTTGTGCACCAGCGTTAAATTGCCGAGTGATTTCTTGCACTGTGGCCCGTCTATCCGCTGTTACAATGCGAGCTAGCCGACGATGACCCCGCTCATCCACACGCTGTTGTCCACGTCAGTTGGCCCTAGCAGGGAGGGTTTTACCGGATTCGATGTACTCACGGTTCACCCGTGACACAGTGGCTCATGAAACTCCCAATGCCTGCACGACTTCCGAGATGGAGTAACCCATTCGTCGGGCCCCGTCAATTTGCCCACGATCAAATGCGCTTAGGTCCTTCGTCTTACCCATACTGCGTCCGACTCTTACTGATTCCCGTCGCATCACTCCTTATATTGTCGGATCGCTGCATACGTCATGTCGTTTCCGTTTACAGGGCCACCCACAGCACCACATTTGCATAACGCCAGCTGTCTCTAATTCAATTGCTCTTCAGTGTATATGTACATATATACCATGTTCGTATGCACACATACCTATATATAAATCTAGCCCCCCCTCCAAACAGGAATTTCTTGGTGCGCCACTGCTAAGATGCAACTGTTTTAGACTGTCATTAACAGAAATTTCCCACGAAAATATTGTATATGGTACGATTCATTTCTACATGGGATTCTGAGTCGCCTGACTGCCCATGACATTCATGCTGATTTTTGGTACCCGATCCTTCTTACAAAGCCCGATAGCCTTGAATTTGGGGGAAACAGCCAATATAGGACATAAAATGTATCGTAAATTGTACTTTAAATAGATTATTGGTATTGACTATTGTACATCGTAGTCTTCATCTGTTTTATGGGTTCTTTGTGAGTGGCCGAATAGTCAAAGGCTAGTCGTTCGGGTTAAATACAGGTTCGAGTTCCAATGAGACACGGGTTGTGAGCTTGTTTAATGGTGCTGGCCATAGGCGCCAACGTGGGTTCGAGACACATTTTGAACACCCAAAGATTTTGTTGTGGGTTCCTCGAACCCCTAATATTTTTGCACGTATTTCGTGGGAAAAATACGCGTACGCATATGTGCATAAATTTTGCTTTTCGTTAACAATTCTTCAAGTTTTTTATTATTAATTCCCCGTTTACTATATGTATAAAGTGTGCGTAGAAATTTACTCCTCAAACTGTTTATTGTGCCTCAAAAAAGGATTAGTGTTTGTTTGTGCTCATCAAATTTGACGCGACAGACAATACCTCAAGTACCGTTGTTTAAAAGCATTTAAAACTGCCTCCTTTATAAAAGAAAATTCCTCGGTTTGTCTGGGTTCCCACACAAAACAAAAGTCTAGCTTTACATTCCGAGACGAGAACCTATTCGAGGTCATAGTGATAAAGGCGGAAATATGTTGTACAGTCAGTTGACCCACCCTATCTCCGGGCAGTCGGGGACCAAGGAGGTTAGAAGAGAGAGAAGATGGCATCAGCAGCCGCTGGTGAAGCCAAATCTGATTATCTGGTTTCTTGCGCTCTCCGGGTGGGGAAGATTCAGTGACGTGGCGTCACTTACTGAAGACCTGTGCTGCATCACAGGTTGATAGCGGCAGTCTCTTTCTCTCTGCAGCAGTCCCTGAAGGTCAACAAGGCTCCAACAGCTCTATCAAGGCCGTGATTGGTTAATACGCAATATGCACTTCCGCTCGAAGAAGCATAATTTTGTTTCATTTTTTTTAGAAAATACTAAACAGTGTTTCTGTAACTTTTTGCAAATTTTTAGTTATGTGCATGTTTATTTCGGTCTCATTTTTTCCTAACTGTTACACAAGTGCCTCTAAAACCTCTTCAAAGTCAACGATTTCCCCATAGAAAAGTACTGTACATAAGCAGCCCAAGTTGGGCATACACAGCTGATACGAAATAGAGCCCACGAAAAACGCAAGGTGTGCGGTTGATGCCATGTCCTCTCCTTCTAACCTCCTATTTTAACTCATAAATCCTTTGAAGAAAAAAATTTGGGGCATTTTTAAAATTGGTAAAAAAAAACCCTTAAAATAAATTTTACATGTTTTCGTTACTTTTATAAGACAGTTTAGTTGGAAATTCACGCAGTATCTGTGTATTGTATTGTATATAATAATGTCGCGCCTACAAAAGCAAAATAAATGAAATAAATAATTATCTAGAGAAAAAATCTGTAATTAACTATAAGTTGCTTCATTTTAGCATTTCAGGCGTCTTATTGTGTCAGATAATCTGACTTAATGAAATTTAAATTAGACTTAAATACTTTGAAAAATGCATGGGTAATTCGATTGAAAATTTATGGAGCCCCCAATAATTTTTCAAGTCGGCGTCTATGGTGCTGGCTCTGTCCTTTCCCTGGAACCAGTGGCCCCTAAGTAAGGACGGGCTACTGCTGTTATAGCCCTTAGAGATCATCACACTGTAAAACATTTTCCGAAATTCACGAGCTACTTTCCATGATTCCTTTGGTGAATTAACGAAACATATTTCTGATACAACCTTTTCCGTGAAATGACGGAAACAAACCTGAATTTCGGGGATTTTTCGTACGCCAGGAAAATTCTGAATTTTCAGAAACCTTTCCGCAATTCCTTTCTTATATTGACGATAAATTGCTTTTTTTAAGATGTGTTAATTGCAAATTCTGAATCTTCAGAAACATTTCAGCAATTCCTTTCGTATATTAACTGAGAAACTTCGTTCTCAGTTTTTTCGTATCCGTATGACAAAAAGTTTCTGATAGTAGGAGGTGTGAAAACACAAGTTTGTCCGTGTTCCCTCACTCCGAAGTAAGTCGTTCTCCCAACTGAGCTACGCGGACAGAATGTTCCGCTGCAGATTTGCCGTCTTGACACATCTTTTCACCTCTGTAGTACGTCATATCATCTCCCTCTTAATTTTTTTTTTGTCTTTGAAGCGAAGTAGGAATTTTTCATTCATTCCAAACAATGTGTGGAACAAACATCACACATTTTTCGAAGAACCCAATGGCCAGTGGATCAATTTTCTACAATCGGGCGCCAATGTGAAAACACAAGTTTGTCCGCTGCGTAATTGAAACCGTGTCCCCTTACTCCGGAGTAAGTCACTTTCCCAACTGAGCTACCCCGGCAAAACCAGTGTTGCTGGGCCAGCACTGGCACAGCCCCATGTTCCCGCTGCCCAACCGTCAATAAAAATATCCCGGCGGCCACCACATGGGTCAGCAGTTCAGGCCAGCAGCAGGCCAACAGTTGGCACCCCATCAGTTGTCATATCCCAGAACAGGGCCATCAATTATCCATCACTGGCAGGGGTTTCCACAAGTGACCCTTAAGCGGCCCTGCAAGCACGTGACATAATTGAGGGCTAGCCTAATGTGGTCTGCTAGTGTCCCGGCAGTGACAGCCGGCAATCACACGACGTAACTGATGGCTTGCCGAATCTTGTCCGCCAATTTCCCAGCAGTAGCCACAAAAAAAAAAGAAAAGTGATAACTGCAGCTTTCCAAAGGCACAACGCCGCCCCGGTGGCGCAGTGGTCTAAACGATGGCTTCTGATCATTCGTCCGAAAGGGGTCCAGGTTCGAATCCCGGTGAGGCATGGATGTTGTGTTTGTCTTACGGCACTGGCTCTCTCCCTTCCCTGGAACCAGTAACCCTAAATTAGGGACGGGCGACTGCTTATAGCCCATTGAGTTGTTCACGGTGGTCGTTAAACATCCAATCAAAAAAAAAAAGGCACTACTACTTTTTATCCTCCTACGAAACTTCTGCATTACGCTGGGGAAATTTTCTCAACAGGTCCTGAAAAACATTCGTTCGGATCTAACTGGAAACAAACCAACGACGGTCTGCGTGTAAAGCGGGCGCTCTAGCAACAACACTGGTTTGACACGCATGTTTCAATGCTTGAAGCTGGGCCTCTTTCTTGCGTGATATGAAACGAATGGTTCTCTTTTAATTTTACAATATTGCGAAGAATTTTTATAAACGTCCGTTTCATATAATTCATAAATTTATTTTTTCAACGTAACGGTTTTTTTTTTATTTACCTTAAGGGAACTTCACTCATTTTCAACGAGTGAACCAACTTAAAGGCGCTTTCCAAAGTTTTGTGCTGTCCTTCTGGGCTTCCAAGACGATTGTTTAATTAATATATTTACCCGTTCATGTCACATTCTGTCACATTCTTAACGTTGTATTTCCTTTCCGTGGTCCGAAGCTACATTTGTTCTAAAGAGGAAAGATATTTTATTTTACTTGACGTTATTTTTAGCAGCGAATTCTTCCAGTCTTGTGTATTAAACCCATGGATGAGTACATTATATCCACATAGTGGGGTTTTTCTGTGTGTGTTTTTTTCAATTTTGTACGCGTATAATTCTTATTTTTTTCCAACATAACGAGTTTTTAAAGTTTTTACAGGACTTTTGTTTCAAGCAGTTTAGTGTATGTTAAAACGAAAGATTACACAGAAATTATTTCTTGTTATTCATGGGAATGAAGTGGGTGTATTTCATGGCTGTCTGTATTCTCGATTCTTTGTGTATCAGTGCAGAAATTTTGCTATGAAATGAGTTTCTATAAATATATGAGAGTAATTGACTATTTCTTACAGTTCATTAGTAATTATTTATATATTTTTCTTCCGACGGTAATTTTCGTCGACGTGGCATTTTATTAGGAAATTGATTCGCCTCTCTTCATATGGCCTTTTTTTCCTTAACATCCACTAAAATAACACTATGGCGATAGCGTCGTCTTCAACTAACTGGTACCATGAGAGACACATCACGTGTTGCTTCTGCACAATGCGCAGTCCCGTTGCTTCCACCTCGTGTTGGGGTTGCTTCGGTTGCCAGCTACGGGCCACTAGTGGCACTTGTTTGGAGGCCCGCAATTCACGGTGATGCTGCAGAACCATTAATGGCTACCAACTGATGGCGCTGCCACCAACGGACCGCTACCGTGACGTGAGCGGCAAATTTCAGCCAGTAGTGACAGCTGGTGGCCAGCAGTTTCCCAAAATTTGTGCTTTTGCTGGGACGCGTACAGAATGTCTCGCTGCAGATATGTCATCTTGACACATGTTTTCACCTCTGTGTACGTCACAAGCAATTCGCGGAAATCCTTGAGGTCTGATTAACTGTTAAATTTCAGTAATTTGTCGAAGGATCTGATTTTGAAGTTCTGTAGCCAGATCGGATATTGTGGCTTGCATATCGCATGAATTTTGTTATTGTGACACCGGATATTTCTTCTCCTCTCCCCCATTTTGTGTACCAGCTATTATATATTGTGTTACCGTAAAATATTGGATACTTAAATTATTGTACAAGTGATTGTATATCAGTCTGAGTGTGTGTGGAGTCCTTAAGAAAAAAGCTATAATAGCTATCCAGAGTAAATTTTATATTCAGTCAACCGAAACCACCTTGGTTCGAGTCCGACCGGAGCGAAAGGATTCTCTGGCGAAAGGACTGAAACATTCAGCATCTTTGGTTTTGCGAAATTTCAGTGTAAATACGGAAAAACCTGAAACCGACTTTTCGGAAATAAACGGAATCATTAACTGCGGAAAATCTGCGAAAATGCGGAAGCTAGAAAAAAAAAAAAAAACGTGAACTTTTAAAAACGGAAATTTCGTTAAAAGATGGACACCTACCGGCAACTTTGCTACACGTTATTTTCAGAAATTTTCGGCGAATTCACATCACTTTTTTTTTACAGTTCATGGTGTGTCGTTAAACCTGAAATGAAAAAAGAATCTTTATGAGAAAGTTAAAATTTTTAGTTCTTTTGATTTTTAAACACGTTAGGCATTCATTGTAGGAATATCACTTGGAAAAGGATTCTAAAGTTGCATAATTTTCCTTGCTAAGAGCCTTTGACATCCTACTTGTACCATAGCCGCGGGGCAAATAGTTTGGGTGGCTCTACTCGTCGGAGTTTCAGAGAAACCTCTTCAAAGTCAACGATTCACTTCCTCGTTCCAACGGACAACGCACTTCCCTCATTCCTAGGGAGGAACGTTGGCCCCGCATCGATTCCACCGGATGCTGGAAAATTTCCGGAGATAATGCCAGCCATGACTGTTGCAGCATTGGCCACAACTCCAAATGAGACGTCGGCCCAGGATCCATGGATCTGATGTTCCGTTCCACTGAAACCCACAGAGCTTCCATAGGGTTTAAGTTCGGGGACCTTGGGGGTTACTGAATGGTTCGAAACTAAGATGAGCGTTTCTCGAGCCATGTTTTGGTTGTTGCGGCCCATTAGAGCGCCGCATTGTCCTGCTGGAACAGACCATCGGCCGCAGGATGCGGGAAGGCCGTGAAACCGTGTAGATGATTAGCCAGCACATGCTTGTAGCGCGCAGCGGTTAAAGACCTCTCCAGACACACTTAGGGATCTAATGTGTTCCATGAGAATGCTTTCCAAACCATGACAGAGCCACCACCACCTTGAATAGAGCCCACCTGGCACAACAAAGCCATGGCCTTATGCTGTCGAAGCCACACCCGCATCCTCCCGTCAGCTCGGTACAGCTGCAAACGGGATTCTGACCACACGACTCGACGCCACTTTGCAGAGGTCCAGTTTTGTAGTTCCCGGCACCAGGTGAGTCGTAATTTCCGATGACGAGCAGTCAACTGTGGCCCACAAGTAGGGCGTCGGCTCCCGTAGCCCAGGGTATGCATTGTGCTCTGTACCGTTTGCCAGCTGACGCTGCTTGGACCTGCGACATTTAGCCTGGATGTTATTTGTGCCGCCGTTGCCAAGAGATCGGTCTGTACGAGCCTGGATAGTCTACGTCGATCTCTGTCATCGATGGCCTATGGTTGGCCACCGCTTGCTCTCTAGGCGTTGGTACGTCCGTCGATGGCATACACGCGGTACACCCTTGATACGGTTGCCCTCAGGTACCCTAGGGTTCTTACTACTTGGAAGATGCAATGGCCCGTCTGTCTATAATGAATAAGCTTTATTTGCTTTCCGCTAAGCTAATTATAATGAATAACCTTTTGTACCAGCTAAGCTAATGATAATGAATAAAGCTTTCAACTAAGCTAAGTATAATGCTTCTGCTACTGAATTATATGCTTGTACTAAACTTCAAATAGTGAATTCAAATGGTTGTTGTTACTAGTTAATTAAGAACATGAATAAAGTCTCCTGCTAGTAGTGTAGTAATAGTATTGAACAAACTTGTAACTGGTAGTAATGTTGTAGCAGTAATTAAGATGAATAAAGTCTTATGCTGGTTGTTACTAGTAATATTAATTGAAATAAACCTAACAGCCAGACAGAGGTCTGACAGTACTATGAACTGAGAAAGACGTACTTACGTAAACCATTTGTTATGACCTTCTACTGGAATCATCACACACAGCTACTCAAATAACAATAATAAAGAATCAACCTAATCACATAGAACGAAGCTCTCCCTATCCAACAACAAAGGCTCTGGCTATACAACAACAAACGCTCTCTAGTATAACAACAAACGCTCTCCCTCAATAACAAACGCTCTCCTTGGCTATCGTTGAACGCGCCTATTTATACTGGCTACCACCACGTCATGACTTACACTCATTGCCAGATCTCATTCAGCGGGTGAAATAATATCTCGTTCAGTAAGAAGATAATTTACATAGAAAAATAAAATAACCAGAGATAGTAAAATCAAAAGGAAAGTGAATATAGAGTATACGTTACATGTCTTGTGCCGACAATGCGTCTACGATCAAAGTCGCTCAAATCACCACGTTTACTTATCTTCATCGATTGCGGTACACTATTGGGAAGCCCTGCTGTCCGCCTATTTATCGTATGTGATCGGTTTGGGTCTGTTCCACTCTGCACTTTGGATGTCCATGTCCACTGCTCATGACTCCTATCTGTAATGTTTAGTCTATTGAGTGCATTTAAGGAAAATAATTTTTGACATTTTGGGGTATTGTATTTTCCGTTTAAAACTAAAATCAGGAATTCCGAATTTCTTTTATTGGCCATATAAGTTATGCACGCAGTAAACTTCTGCTTAAACTGTTGTTGGAGTCCATAGGCATCAGTGATGTAGTTCTAAGAAGAAAAGCGCCTTAGTGGTGAACGGGTTAGGTGAAACAAACCCAGAAAGAAGGACTTTAGAATTTTCAAAAACAAATTAGAATTTGATTTGTTATTTTCTTCCGTCAGTATTTTTATTAAAGCTGTACTACTAATTATGTTTTCAACTTTCATTAAAATTGTCTAATTCGTGCAATTTTAAATGAAAGATAAAGGTTACGTGGGAGTCAGATTCTAAGAACGTTAAGTTTCTCTTTAAATGCCGATCTGCCATTCTGTATAGTTCCAAATATTCAGTACGAATAATGTATCAGTCACACTGAATATATGTAACTTATATGCCGCTCTTGTTAAGGTTACAGAGTGGGAGTGGCGGATCTCTTTTGTGTTGCTTTTTGTTTCTTTCCGGGTATAACAACCACCACGGTCATCTAGGGCTATAGTAGCTGAACCCTAATTTGGAGCCATCGGTTTCTGGAAGGGCCTGCGCCGTGGAGCGGACGCAACGCTAATGCCTTGCCTGGAGCGGACGCAACGCTGATGCCTTGCCTGGAGCGCGAGTCCACCTCCAGATACTGGCCAGAAACTAGTGCTTCTGACCACTCAAACCCCCGGAGTGTCCTTTCACGTTACTCATAAGAAATCACAGAAAATGGGCTCACGGGGTTATTTTTGTTGGAGTCGGTCGCGAGTTTAGCTGAAATATCCTTCTCAACCGTAAAACACTTGTCACCTTTGGATGGGTGCGGGGAGGATGAGGGGGGGGGGTTAACGACCACTATGAGGAACTCTAAGGGATATAAGCAGTCGTTCGTCCCTATAATTTAGGGCCAAGGATTACTGGGTCAAGGGAAGGAAAAAAGCAGTGCTGTATTACAAGCAGACTACCTTTACCTTGATACCAGGTCCACCCAGACAAACGGTAAGTAACCTACGCCACCGTAGCTGCCGCCTGTTACTTTTTCTACATGGATAATCACGTCATACTGTGTGATCCGACAATTTAGTACCGTCCTTGCAATACGAACGTTCTGCTAAAGGTCGAGTATGCTCTCATATATATCAGTGTTTTTTTATATGATCATCTAAAAAAATTTCTTTGCCTTGCTTTCCTTCACAATCAACGACGAAAAGTGTCTTAGCGTCGCTGAGCCGCGCTAAGGCTGATAGGCATTTTGGAAAACACCGAAGCATGCATGTGATTTCCGATTCTTAGCGGTCGTGCAAAGAACTGCTACAAAATTTGGTAAAGGTACGGTCGAACTTGAAAATAGAGCTTCCCACAAAATGAATTTTTCATTCATTCTGATAATAAAATGAGTCAAATTTCACAGTTTCACAGACGCGTAAATATAGGACCTATATTTTCTAGTACTTTATTTCGAATTTCTCGTGTGAGCTGTGCAAAATCGTACATGAAAATATTTACGTTTTGCAGATTTTGTAAAAACTCTCACTTTTTCTGGTTCTTCACAGCCTTGTTTGAATTTGATACACCAAGAGTTTTGTGGGTGCAAATTAGTTCATAATTACATATTTCTTTCGTTTAATTAAAGATGGCACCAGCAACTTTTGTTTTACATGTGTAAAGGTAACGGTAAGTTATCTGCAAAACAATGTTTGGCTATATTCTTAAAAACAAGGTGGATAACCTAGTTTATTTTTGATGCGACCTACTTCCTTTTTCACTCTACCAGTCTTCTTGGCTGCTGCCTTTTTTCTTTCTTAAATATTGTTTTTAAAGGGCAGAAGGAGGTTCCTGAGAGAGATATTTGTTTTCTTTTCTTTTACTCGCTTCCTTTTCTCGCTGAGCAGACCGAAGGAAGTGCAAGAGCGATGGGAACTGATTCAGTTTCTATTTCGGACTCCTTTGGCAACGAGAAAAAGGGGAGGAATAGGGGTCGAATGAAATAAAAGAAAACAACCTTCGGACGTTTCACGTAGAGAAGAAACACTCAAGTCCTGTGGAGATGGTAAACGTTTGCAAAGAAGATATTTGGCAACATTGCAATTTCGGCATCTCGTCCAAGCATCTCTGTGTCACTGACTTTACACATTTTCCGTTCCAATCGCTCAAGCCAGTTGCTGATAGCTTGGAACAATTTACAATTAATGTATAGGAACCTTTTTTTTTCAGACATATCGGAATCCAAAGATTATAACACTAAAAACCCAGGCTCGAATTAAAAATAAAAAAAAATTACTAAAATTTATGTAAAACTCAGAATAAATGTTCTTTGTACAGATTAATTTATGTAAGACTCAGAATTAATTTTCTTCGGACAGCTTAAGCTTGCACCAAGACTAAGACGCAGTATATTTGCAATTGTTTGTCTCTTGTCAAGAGCAGTCAGAGGCCTAAATCGATGACTTCTGACCATTTGGCCGAGATGGGTCCTGGTTTGAATCCTGGTAAGGCATGGATGTTGTGTTTGTCTTACGGCACTGGATCTCTCCCTTTCCAGTAGCAAGTGGCCCTAAATTAAGGACGGGCGACTGCTTATAGCTCATTGAGTTGCTCACGGTGGTCGTTAAACCACCAACTAAGAAAGAAAAAGAGCAGTCAGAAGGTACATGAAAACCTTCGCAGAGCTTCGGTCTTCTGATTTTGTACATCGATATCTGTATATAGTTATATCTCATGAATCGTTAGTGCAAAACCAAAAATCACATTGCTTAAGAAGAAAGTTAAAAAAGTTGCACTGAAGTAAACGTGAATTGTAAAATATAATTATTTATACAGAGTAAATTTCTGTTGACCACATGCGTGCATCAGCTTAGTGTTCTACAAGCGAGTAGCGGATCCACCCTGGGGTGACCCCCCCTCCCGTTCTTTCAAAGTAAACGGACATGGATTTTTTGTGCAAAAATATGCAGATGAAATATATGATTTTCTTGATAAAAATCAACTGAAACAAGTTTTTATTAATATAATATTTTAAAACTTATTAATATAGTTTCGTCAGCTGTGTACGGTCTTACAAAGTCCTATATAAATATATATATATATATAAGATAAAGGTTCACATTTATATATATATATATCTGAGAACCAGATTCTCTATTCTACAAGGTCTAACATCAGAAGAAGTGGACATCTCTCAAGTTAACAGAAAAGTAACCAAAGCTCTTATGGAAACTGCAACAAAATTAGCTGGGTCTAAAAACAAGTTGCAGAGAACAAATTATCAGGAAAAAACAAAACGTTGATGCAAAAAAGAAGAGAGATGAGGACAACATAAGATGATGTGACTTCCAAAGGGGAATATACAGAGCTATGCAAGGCAGTACGAAAAAGTATAACTGAAGACGTAAAAAATTTCAACTGTGAACTGGTGAGGAAAGCAATTCAAAATAACCAAATCCTAAAGATAGCAAAGGGACATCTCAGTAAGGGAAGAAAACAGATTATGGCACTGAGAAAAGAAGATGGTTCTGTAACAAGAAATAGAGGCGAAATTTGACAAGAGAGAAAGATTTATACTCCACATTGCATGAAAGAGATGATACATGTACTCCAGACATCATGAAAGGTGCCAGTACCACAGTTCTTCCAGTCCTCCCAGCAGAAGTTGCACATGCAATCAAGAACATGAAGCGGGGAAAAGCTCCAGAAAAAGATGGAATTACTGTAGACATCATACAAAAAGCAAGTGGAGAAATTGAAACAGTACTCGCCCAAGTTTTCACTCGATGCCTTGATGAGGGGAAGATTCCTGAGGATTGGAACAACGCTACAATGACCCTGCTACATAAAAAAGGTGACATTGAGGATCTCAGGAACTACAGACCTATCAGCCTCCTATCAGTGGTTTATAAAATCTTCACTAAAGTTCTTTCACACCGTTTGAAGGTAACACTGGACATGGCTCAACCGAGAGAACAAGCTGGATTCAGGAGTGGCTACAGCACAATAGATCATATCCATGTGCTGAGAGAACTAATTGAAAGAGCGAGGGAATATGAACTTCCATTGTGCATGGCTTTTATCGATTAGGAAAAAGACTTAGATTCGGTGAAACCATCAGCAGTTACAATGGCTTTGAAATCATGCGGTAATTGAAGATGCATACATTAATATTATTAATAGCATCTATGAAAATGCAAGTGCAAAGATTCGGCTATTTGAGAATACAGCACACATAAAAATTGGAAAGGGAGTGAGACAAGGTGACACCATATCTCCGAAGCTTTTTAATGCCACATTGGAAAATGTCTTTCAATCACTGAACTGGGAAAACAAAGGGATAAAGATTAATGGAGATTATCTAACCCACCTTCGTTTTGCTGATGACGTAGTCATTTTGCAACTACCCCATCAGAGCTGCAGAGTATGATCCAGGAACTTGCTGACAAGAGTAAAGAAGTGGGATTAAAAGTGAACTTTCAGAAGACAAAAGTGATGTTCAATGCTTTTACAAGAAATGAAGATTTATCGATTGATGGAGAAAAACTGGAGATAACAGACACGTACGTTTATCTTGGACAGCAGATATCAAGTGAGGGTCACATTGATGAAGAAATTAATCGGCGTATAAGACTTGCCTGGAGAGCTTTTGGAAGAAACAGCATATTTTTCAAGAGCAATATGCCATTATGTCTTAAAAGAAAAGTGTTTGATCAATGCATCCTTCCAGTGCTTACGTATGGTGCAGAGACGTGGACCTTAACTAAAAGAGACATACAAAGGCTGCTGATAACTCAAATGGAGAGGTGCATGCTTGGTGTAACCAGGAGAGATAAGAAGAGGAACTCGTGGATCCGAAAAATGACAAGAGTGGAAGACATCATGATCAGAGTAAAATCCCTGAAATGGCAATGGTATTGGTATTGGTAACTGTGGGTACCATAGTGGTACCCAGTTTATTGCTATAACGAAATACAGACATAAGAGATTCATTAAAAGCTGCAGTACAGAAAACAACAGTGCGGAAAGTCAGTATATCCACGATGCAGCACAACGGTACACAAAAAGGAAATGAATATGCACACGAACAATGAATGGCCTAACGGCATGTCAAACATTATAACACATATGCACAAATGCATGAAATGTACTATGCTATGATAAATCAACCGAACGGAACTGAAATGCGGTTAGAGCGCAAAACAACATTGAGTACCTCAGCAACTTTAGAAAAATAACACAGGTAACAAACGTACCACCATAATAATCCGCGATAGAGGAAAACACTAACACAACAAACACTCACAATTATAGGTAATTAAAAAAACAGGCACAAATTCAGGAAACAACAGATAAGATAATGAGGAGATCACACAAGTAACGAGACCGATCAGTTGTGAAAACACAGCAAAAACACACAATTATCGCAAATTTAAAATACATTACTTGTGAAACACAGCCAAACACACAAATAAAGCTAATTTGCAATACATTACTTGTGAATTACAGTAAAAACACACAATGAAAACATCAGAATCAACATGCACTAAGTTCTGCACAACCAGGGAATCTGCGAACGGGTTCGCAAATCCCCTAGCATTGAGAGAACAAAAAGTAATCGGTGTGAGGAAGGGAGCTAAAGGTCATCGGTAAAAGGATAGAAGGTATCACATATATGCTTCTCAGCGAGCTCCTTCAAGGAGGCGAGACGGCGCGTGTAACGTCTCAAAAAAGGCTGATACCGAGGATCGGTAGCACACAGAGATTTAAAAAGTGACACATAAGATTCGAATTGCGTTGCCGCAGCATACAGGTCCAGATCAGGTGAGTGAAGGAATTCTTCAGAACCAACAATCGTACGTGCAGGTTGAAAAAGACGTAAAAGTTGCTGTCTGGACAGTGGTCCAGGAACTGGAGGAAACGTATCAACGGCCTGTAGAACCTCAGCATCAGAGAGAGGATTGACAGGATCTGAGCGGAGAAGCATACTGTTTGAAGAATCATCAGGTGGAGAAACTCCGGAACCGGAAACCTCGGGAACACTAGATGAATCCTCAGAATGTGGCACAGAAAGTTGTTTTAACTTTTTCTGTTTTACAGCGCCTTTGGAAGTTCCAATCCGCTTCGAAGAAGAAGCTGAGGCGGATGTATCCAATAGTGGATCAGGCTCACCTCCCAAGTCAGGAGACGAGGAAACGAACGTCGCCGAAGAAGCAGTACGTAGCTGAGCTGCCTTCAGGAAGATGTTGCAACAAGGGTATGGTAGACAAGGTTGTAAATGGAGATCCGATATCCGAGACGCTAGGAGAAGAGCCAGACGGCCGATCTGCCAAACCACCACTCAACACACCCGGATCGGAACACTCCGCTGTAGACACATCTGTATTCGAAGACAACTCTGTCAATCTTGAAGGTGGATACACAATCGTACGGGTCGGGAGAGGAGGAAAGGCAGCATTGTCCGTGACGGAAATGTTCGTCTGACGGAGAAACGAAGAATTCGCGTCAGGCAAACTACCGGTAGTGCGGATAGTAGAAAGACCAATGTGGTCAGCAGTGGGATGCGAACTTGATGAACGTCCACGTCGAACGGGGTCACAGGAGGCAGTGGTGTGATTCTGTGTTAAACAGTGTGTACAATAGTGAGCAGTGAAAATCTTGAAACTGTACGTTCGTCCGCCAATTTCCACAGTAGCTTCTGTAGGGCAATTCACCAAGGCTTTCTCGGTGGGAAAGACGACCAATAACTGACGGCGAGGTCCGGTAGCATGTGCAAATCGAGTTCCGCGGGGAGCGTCAGAGAGGCGACGAACCTTGCCAACAATTTTACAAACATGACTGACAAGGAGAGGAAGTGCAGTATCAGGCACTTCCTGTGGAACAGGATAGAACGTGATGTTCACCGGTCGCTTGGAAAGAGGCGACGGGATGAGATGGTTTGTCCCAATCGAAAGTCCGTTTGCAAGAAAAAAGTCAGCATACTCCTTGTGATTGAACTGTACCGAAATACCCCGAGGAGTACGGGAAATTCCTGCAATGGACGCAGACGACACATGTCCAGAGAGGGCTTCCATGTAGCGTGGTAATGGAGTATTTGGTAAAGCATGAAAGAGCACACCTCTATCCAGGAGGTTATGGAACTCACGGCCAATCTGCGAATTGTCATCTATCGTTACCTTCACCTTGTGGTTGGATACCTGAATAATAGGTGTTGCTTGCAAAAGACCATCTGGTTGAGAGGAACCGGACGTAGAAGTAGCGCTTCGTTGCACTTTAGAGGCAAATGACATCCTCGGAAGAGAAGTCTGTTCGGATCCGGCAAGCACAGAAGGCTGTGAGGGAAGAGAAGCACAGGCCGAAGGCAAGGCAGTAGAATAAGTAGTACCCAGGGAGGGCACCGAGGCAGATGCAGGAGCTGAAGAAGAAAGCGCAGCCATGTCCAGTGAAGGCACCGGTGCAGGAGTACTAGAAAACTGGGAAGGCAACTGAGCAGACACATCTGAGGACGAGAGTATGTTAACTTCCATGGACGTGGAAGTGTGACGTGGCGTGCATCCGCCACGCCCATAGATGATAAGGAAATACCGGAAGCCGTCATGTTGGCAGCTTCCAAACGTAAACAAACGAGCAAACGATAAGAAAACGGATGAATATGAACTAATATGAGGGTGAGAACGCTAAAAAAGTAGCTCAAAACGTACACAGTACCTTTAGACAGCCGAGCCACGCAACAGGTGAGTGAGGGACGAGATATTCCACACTAAAATGCATAAAATATTGGAGCCACCAACACTACGTCTGTCACGAACGAGCAATGGGCTGGACATACTGCCAGAAGAACAGACCATCGATGGACAGTCGAAATTTTAGATTGGATTCCAAGGGACAGGAAAAGACCCAGAAGAAGACAACATGGGAGATGGGTGGATGAAATTCGAAAGTATGCGGGAGTAACATGGAGGCGACTGGCACAAGACAGACCGCTGTGGAAGAAGCTTGGAGAGACCTTCGTCCAGCAGTGGATTGATAATGGTTGACAATGATGATGATATACAGCAGCTATATACACTGAAGAGCAATTGAATTAGAGACAGCTGGCGTTATACAAATGTGGCACCGTGGGCGGCCCTGTAAACGGAAACCACATGACGTATGCAGCGATCCGACAATATAAGGAGTGATGCGACGGGAATAAATAAGAGTCGAACGCAGTATGGGTAAGACGAAGGATCTAAGCGCATTTGATCGTGGGCAAATTGTCGGGGCCCGACGAATGGGTCACTCCATCTCGAAAGTCGTGCAGGCACTGGGATTTTCACGAGCCGCTGTGTCACGGGTGCACCGTGAGTACATCGAATCCGGTAACACCATCCCTGGAAGGGCCAACTGCCGTGGATAACAGCGTCTGGATGAGCGGGGTCATCGTCGGCTAGCTCGCACTGTAACAGCGGATAGATGGGCCACAGTGCAAGAAATCACTCGGCAATTTAACGCTGGTGCACAAAAACGTGTTAGCAGCCACACCATCCAGAACTATCTCCCGCTATAGAGTACAGAAGCCATCGTCCCACGAGGGTACCGCTGCTGACCGCACATCACAGGGTGCAAAGATTGGCATGATCGCGGGAACATCACCTCTGGGCCCCAGACATGTGGGGAAATGTTGGCTGGACTGATGAGTCGAGATTCACGTTGGTACATACGGATGGCAGGATAAGAGTACGGCGCAAACCACATGAAGCGATGGATCCTTCTTGCCAGCAGGGTGCTCTTCAAGCTGGTGGGGGTGGCATTCTCGTCTGGGAACTGTTTACGTGGACTGAAATGAGACCCCTGGTAAGTGGGACATCATCCCTCACAGGTCAACGTTACCGGGATATCCTGGACGACCATTTGCTCCCGTTTGAGCGCCTTCAACATCCTACTGGGGACCTCATCCTGCAGCAAGACAATGCACCGTGCCATAGCTCCCGAATTGTATCCGAATGGTTGAATATGCACTTCACCGATGTGACCTCGCTTCCTTGGCCAGCTAGGTCACCTGACCTTAATTCCATCGAACACATCTGTGATGCCATCGAGAGAGATGTTCGAGGCTCTGACCCTCTCCATCAAATCTTCGTGAACTGTGGGAGCTTGTTCAGGGGTCGTGGATCCGCATGGCTTTCCAACGCTTCCGGTATCTTGTCGTGTCCATGCCGAGACGAATCGCCGCCGTCATCAGGGAGAGAAAGGTGGTGCTACACGTTACTAGACAGGTATCTCTAATTCAATTGTTCTTCAGTGTATACTCTTCCACAATGGTCTGTCTTTTGCCAGTCACCTCCATGTTACTCCCACACACTTTCGAATTTCATCCAACCATTTCCCATGTGGTCTTCTTCTGGGTCTTTTCCTGTCCCTTGGAATCCAATCTAAAATTTCGACTGTCCATCGATGGTCTGTTCTTCTGGCAGTATGTCCAGCCCATTGCCATTTCAGGGATTTAACTCTGATCATGATGTCTTCCACTCTTGTCATTTTTCTGATCCACGAGTTTCTCTTCTTATCTCTCCTGGTTACACCAAGCATGCACATCTCCCTGCTTTTTTGAGTTGTCTGCAGCCTTTGTATGTCTATTTTAGTTAAGGTCCACGTCTCTGCACCATACGTAAGCACTGGAAGGATGCATTGATCAAACACTTTTCTTTTAAGACATAATGGCATATTGCTCTTGAAAATTATGCTGTTTCTTCCAAAAGCTCTCCAGGCAAGTTTTGTACGCAGATTAATTTCTTCATCAATGTGACCCTCACTTGATATCTGCTGTGCAAGATAAACGTACGCATCTGTTATCTCCAGCTTTTCTCCATCAATCGATGGATCTTCATTTCTTGTAAAAGCATTGAACATCACTTTTGTCTTCTGAAAGTTCATTTTTAATCCCACTTCTTTACTCTTGTCAGCAAGTTCCTGGACCATACTCTGCAGCTCCGAAGGGGTAATTGCAAAAATGACTACATCATCAGCAAAACGAAGGTGAGTTAGAAAATCTTTCTGAATCTTTATCCATTCCCAGTTCAATGATAGAAAGACATTTTCCAATGGGGCATTAAAGAGCTTGGGTGTTATGATGTCACTTTCTCTCACTCCCTTTCTAACTTTTATGTGTGCTGTATTCTCAAACAGCCGAATCTTTGCACTTGCGTTTTCATAGATTTATTAATAATGTTAAGGTATGCATTTACAGGGATGTAAGGTCAGGTGATGCGTAACATCACAGCCTCTCCTTGACAAATGTCAACCCCGCCTTCTCGTGGTGCATCCTGTTCCCACTAAAAGGGCTCTGACGACCGCCAATAGCGGTATAACTATACCATCGGGATCAGAGGAAATTCTATCCCACACTCACCAACCCGCTTGGCCAGCGTGGTGAGTTATGGCCAAACCCCTCCAAAATGACTCCACAACTTAAATCTTGACCCTCAGTCTCCGGCAGCTGGAATGTACCTGGCCAAGGCAGCGGCCAGTGCGACATGAAGGCAGAGGGTGCTAAGAATCCCCGGAGGACCGGACTAGGCTGCCATCTGATGCTGACCTTGGCAACGTACAATGGACGCTCCCTATCTTCTGATTCAAGGCTTCTTGAATTGGAAGAGGAACTACAAAGGATCAAGTGGGACATCGTGGGGCTAAGTGAGGTAAGGAGAAAAGGAGAAGATCTCATCGAACTGAAAAGTGGACATCTCTTCTACTATCGTGGGACAGATACTGGCAGAACTAGTGGTGTTGGATTTATAATAAACAAGAAACTGAAGGATAAAGTAGTAGAAGTTAAAAGTTCCTCTGACAGAGCTGCACGACTCGTTATCCAACTATCGAAAAGATACCAGGCTCAGATTATTCAAACTTATGCACCCACCACAAGTCATCCTGAAGAAGAAATTGAAGAATTTTATGAGGAAATTTGTCATCTAAATAATAAAGGTAAGCAGCACTTGAAAATAATTATGGGAGATTTCAATGCAAAAATAGGGCAACGACAACAGAATGAAACTTCAGTAGGTAAATTCGGTCACGGCAACAGAAACCAGCGTGGAAATACTCTCGTTGAGTTTGCAGAGGCAGAAGGGTTTTTCATCTTGAACTCCTTCTTCAAGAAAAAGCCACACAGGAAATGGACATGGAGACATCCAAATGGGACGACAAGTGAAATTGATTTTATTATGTGTAACAAAAAAATTCGTCATAGAAGACTGCAGTGTGCTAAACAAGTTCAACACAGGTAGTGACCATAGATTGGTGAGATGTAAGATGCACCTCAACACTAAACTTGAACGTGGCAAGCTCATAAGACAAACAAAATGTATTGACATAACCAACCTTACAAAACACCATAATACCTTCAAGTTGGAACTGAAGAACAGGTTCTCTGCTTTAGAAGGCCTAACATCGGAAGAAGTGGACATCTCTCAAGTTAACAGAAAAGTAACCAAAGCTCTTATGGAAACAGCAACAAAATTATCTGGGTCTAAGAACAAGTTGCATGTAAATAAATTATCAGGAAAAACGAAAATGTTGATGCAAAAAAGAAGAGAGATGAGGACAACTAAAGAAGATGTGACTTCCAAAGTGGAATATATAGAGCTATGCAAGACAGTACGAAAAAGTATCACTGAAGACGTAAGAAAATTCAACTGTGAACTAGTGAGGAAAGCAATTGAAAACAACCAAAGCCTAAAGATAGCAAAGGGACATCTCAGTAAGGGAAGAAAACAGATTATGGCACTGAGAAAAGAAGATGGTTCTGTAACAAGAAATAGAGGCGAAATTTTGACAAGAGTGAAAGATTTCTACTCCAAATTATATGAAAGGGATGATACATGCACTCCAGACATCATGAAAGATACCAGTACCAGAGTTCCTCCAGTCCTCCCAGCAGAAGTTGCACATGCAATCAAGAACATGAAGCGGGCAAAAGCTCCAGGAGAAGATGGAATTACTGTAGACATCATACAAGAAGCAAGTGGAGAAATCGAAACAGTACTCGCCCAAATTTTCACTCGATGCCTTAATGAAGGAAAGATTCCTGAGGATTGGAACACCGCTACAATGATCCTGCTACATAAGAAAGGTGACATTGAGGATCTCGGAAACTACAGACCTATCAGCCTCCTATCAGTAGTTTATAAAATCTTCACTAAAGTTCTTTCACACCGCTTGAAGGTAACACTGGACATGGCTCAACCGAGAGAACAAGCTGGATTCAGGAGCTGCAAGCACAATAGATCATATCCATGTGCTGAGAGAACTAATTGAAAGAGCGAGGGAATATGAACTTCCATTGTGCATGGCTTTTATCGATTATGAAAAAGCCTTTGATTCGGTGAAACCATCAGCAGTTGCAATGGCTTTGAAAACCTGTGGTATTGAAGATGCATACATTAATATTATTAATAACATCTATGAAAATGCAAGTGCAAAGATTAGGCTGTTTGAAAATACAACACACATAAAAATTGGAAAGGGAGTGAGACAAGGTGACACCATATCTCCGAAGCTCTTTAATGCCACATTGGAGGGTGTTTTTCAGTCACTGAGCTGGGAAAACAAGGGGATAAAGATTAATGGAGATTATCTAACCCACCTTCGTTTTGCTGATGACGTAGTCATTTTTGCAACTAGCCCATCAGAGCTGCAGAGTATGATCCAGGAACTTGCTGACAAGAGTAAAGAAGTGGGATTAAAAATGAACTTTCAGAAGACAAAAGTGATGTTCAATGCTTTTACAAGAAATGAAGATTTATCGATTGATGGAGAAAAGCTGGAGATAACAGACACGTACGTTTATCTTGGACAGCAGATATCAAGTGAGGGTCACATTGATGAAGAAATTAATCGGCGTACAAAACTTGCCTGGAGAGCTTTTTGGAAGAAACAGCATAATTTTCAAGAGCAATATGCCATTATGTCTTAAAAGAAAAGTGTTTGATCAATGCATCCTTCAGTGCTTACGTATGGTGCAGAGACGTGGACCTTAACTAAAAGAGACATACAAAGGCTGCAGACAACTCAAAGAAGCATGGAGAGGTGCATACTTGGTGTAACCAGGAGAGATAAGAAGAGGAACTCGTGGATCCGAAAAATGACAAGAGTGGAAGACATCATGATCAGAGTTAAATCCCTGAAATGGCAATGGGCTGGACATACTGCCAGAAGGACAGATCATCGATGGACAGCCGAAATTTTAGATTGGATTCCAAGGGACAGGAAAAGACCCAGAGGAAGACCACATGGGAGATGGGTGGATGAAATTCGAAAGTATGCAGGGGTGACATGGAGGAGACTGGCACAAGACAGACCGTTGTGGAGGAAACTTGGGGAGACCTTCGTCCAGCAGTGGATTGATAATGGTTGACAATGATGATGATGATGATGATGCATTTACAATACCGCAGGATTTCAAAGCCATTGTAACTGCTGATGGTTTCACCGAATCAAAGGCTTTTTCCTAATCGATAAAAGCCATGCACAATGGAAGTTCATATTCCCTCTCTCTTTTAATTAGTTATCTCAGTATGTGGATATGATCTATTGTGCTGTAGCCACTCCTGAATCCAGCTTATTCTCTCGGTTGAGCCATTTCCAGTGTTACCTTCAAGCGGTGTAAAAGAACTTTAGTGAAGATTTTATAAACCACTGATAGGAGGCTGATAGGTCTGTAGTTCCGGAGATCCTGAATGTCACCTTTTTATGTAGCAGGATCATTGTAGCGTTGTTACAATCCTCAGGAATCTTCCCTTCATTAAAGCATCGAGTGAAAATTCGGGCGAGTACTGTTTCAATTTCTTTACTTGCTTCTTGTATGATGTCTATAGTAATTCCATCTTCTACTGTGGAGCTTTTCCCAGCTTCATGTTCTTGATTGCATGTGCACATTCTGCTGGGACGACTGGAAGAACTGTTATACTGGTACCTTTCATGAAGTCTGGAGTACATGTATCATCCCTTTCATATAATGTGGAGTATAAATCTTTCTTTCTTGTCAAAATTTCGCCTCTATTTCTTGTTACAGAACCATCTTCTTTTCTCAGTGCCATAATCTGTTTTCTTCCCTTACTGAGATGTCCCTTTGCTATCTTTAGGCTTTGGTTGTTTTCAATTGCTTTCCTCACTAGTTCACAGTTGAATTTCCTTACGTCTTCAGCGATACTTTTTCGTACTGTTTTGCATAGCTCTATATATTCCACTTTGGAAGTAACATCTTCTTTAGTTGTCCTCATCTCTCTTCTTTTTTGCATCAACATTTTGGTTTTTTCTGATAATTTATTCACATGCAACTTGTTCTTAGACCCAGCTAATTTTGTTGCTGTTTCCATAAGAGCTTTGGTTACTTTTCTGTTAACTTCCGAAATATCCACTTCTTCCGATGTTAGACCTTCTAAATCAGAGAATTTGTTCTTCAGTTCCAACTTGAACGTACTATGGTGTTTTATAAGGTTGGTTATGTCAATACATTTTGTTAGCCTTATTAGCTTGCCACGTTCGAGTTTCGTGTTGAGGTGCATCTTACATCTCAGCAATCTATGGTCACTACCTGTGTTGAACTTGTTCAGCACACTGCAGTCTTCCATGACAAATTTCTTGTTACACATGATAAAATCAATTTCACTTGTCCATCAATTAGGATGCCTCCATGTCCATTTCCTTTGCACCTTTTTCTTGAAAAAGGAGTTCATGATGAAAAACCCTTCTGCCTCTGCAAACTCGACGAGAGTATTTCCACGCTGGTTTCTGTTGCCGTGACTGAATTTGCCTACTGAAGTTTCATTCTGTTGCCGTTGCCCTATTTTTGCATTGAAATCCCCCGTAATAATCTTCAAGTGCTGCTTGCGTTTATTATTTAGATGACGAATTTTCTCATAAAATTCTTCAATTTCTTCTTCAGGATGACTTGTGGTGGGTGCATAAGTTTGAATAATCTGAGCCTGATATCTTCTTGAGAGTTGGATAACGAGTCGTGAAGCTCTGTCAGAGCAACTTTAAACTTCTACAACTTTATCCTTCAGTTTCTTGTTTATTATAAATCCAACACCACTAGTTCTGCCAGTATCTGTCCCACGATAGTAGAAGAGATGTCCACTTTTCAGTTCAATGAGATCTTCTCCTTTTCTCCTTACCTCACTTTGCCCGACGATGTCCCACTTGATCCTTTGTAGTTCCTCTTCCAATTCAAGAAGCCTTGAATCAAAAGATAGGGAGCGTTCATTGAAAGTAGCCAAGGTCAGCATCAAATGGCAGCCTAGTCCGCGGTCCTCCGGGGTTTCTTAGCACCCTCTGCCTTCATGTCCCACTGACCGCTGCCTTGGCCAGGTACATTCCAGCTGCCGGAGACTGAGGGCCAAGATTTCAGTTGTGGATTGTGGAATCATTTTGGAGGGGTTTGGCTATAACTCACCACGCTGGCCAAGCGGGTTGGTGAGTGTGGGATAGCATTTCCTCTATTCCCGATGCTATAGTTATACCGCTATTGGCGGTCGTCAGAGCCCCTCTAGTGGGAACAGGATGCACCACGCGAAGGCGGGGTTGACATTTGTCAAGGAGAGGCTGTGATGTTGCGCATCACCTGACCATACATCCTATATATAACTATGTATATATATATACACATACATATAGACACTGAAGTGCCAGAAAAACTGGTACACCAGTCTAATACTTGGTAGGCCCCCCACGGGAGCGCAGTACTTCAGCAGTACGACGGGGCGTGGACTCCACTAGCTTCTGGAAATATGCTGTAGGCAATGTACACCATACTTCCTGCAGAGCGTTCCACAATTCAGGTGTATTCCGAGGTCTCGGAATCCTGTATTCGATAGCGCGTTGCATGGCATCTCAAATGTGTTCTATCACGTTCAGATCTGTGGACTTGGGTGGGAATGGCAACACCCTAAGCTCAGATGAATGCTCCTCTAACCATAATGTGGCGTCCCGACGCTTGCATTGTCCTGATGGAACAGGCCCAACCCATCAGCATGAATGCAGGGCATGAACGGGTGTAGCTCGTCAGAAAGAACGCCCACATAGCGTTGGCCGGTCACAGACGTTTGTAGACGTACCAGGGGTCCCAGTAAGTTTAGCTAAACACACCCCATACCATTACGGACTTCCTCCAGCCGGTACAGTTCCCTGTTGACAGGCGGGATCCATGGCGTCATGGGATTTGCGCCACACACGAATCCTTCCATCTGCCCGATACAGTTGGAAACGCGACTCGTCAGACCAGGATACGTGTTTCCAGTCATAAAGTGTCCAATGGCGGTGTTGCCGTGCCCAAGCGAGGCGCATAGCTCTGTGTCGTGCACCCACCAATTGGACTCAAGTTGGGCGTCGGCTCCCAAAGCCCATATCGTGCAGGGTACGTTGCACAGTCCGGACGCTGATGCTTGTTGAGGCTCCAGCATTGCATTCCGATGATACTTGCGAGACTGTTGCACGCTACCGCGTGAAAGGATTTTTGACAGCCGACGATGGTGACGTTCACCCAGTGTCTTTTTACGGCCACACTGGTATCGTAGGTTGAAGGTTTTGCAGGAATTCTTGTAGTCACGGTGCACCCTTGCAATGGTCGTCAGTGAAAATCCGAACTTCGTTTCTACCTCCGAAATGCTATGGCTCATCTCACGAGCGCCAACTATGACACCGCGTTGAAAATCGCTTAAATCGTTATTACTTGTCATTCTCATGCCAAAAACAGCTCTGACAGCTGGCAATGATGTCTATCGCTTTATATACGCCCTGGTGGATGCAACCGAGTACGCGCATAGGTGACGTTGCTATGTATTTTGCATAAGCTTGTCTGTACCAGTTTTTCTGGCACTTCAGTGTATATATAATGCATCTTTCCAGTTCTTTCTTACGTACGGAGCATAGACTTGGACACGTACGAAGGCTGCAGGAAACTGAAAGAAGTATGGAGGGATTCATGCTTGGTGTAAACAGGAAAGATAAGAAGAGGAACTGGTGGAGCAGGAAAAGACAAGAGTGGAAGACATCAAGATCAGAGTAAAATCTCTGTAATGGCAATGGGCTGGACATATTACCAGAACGGATAACCGACATTTTAGACTGGATACCAAGGGGTAGGAAAAGACCCAGAAGAAGACCACGTGGGAGATGGGTGGATAAAATTCAAAAGCATGCTGGAGTGACATAGAGGAGACTGGCTCAAGACAGACCATTGTGGAAGAAACTTAGGGGGACTTTCATCCAACATTGGATTGATAACAGTTGACAATGATATATATATATATATATATATATATATATATATATATATATATATATATATATACTGAAGAGCAAAGCTGAAAACTAAGGAAAAACTTTTGAATTTAAAACGAAAGTTGCAAAATAACCTGAAGATCAAAACGCGCAACGCAGCAGTTATGAAAATTCAGAATTCACATTCTATTAAGAAGAGACCTAAGCAAAAAAAAAATATATTTTTTGACTCATACCAAGTACAACATAGAAAAGGTTATGTATCTACCGGTGTGAGTAAAAGGAGAAAAGATAAAAAATAAAATAAAACAACTGAATGTAGAAAGTGTCGAGAATACTGAGCCTTGGCTTTATCAAGGACCAGCAAAAACTCTGCATTTTCTCACTTCCACAAAGACCTAGTTGGAAATGGGTTTCTGCAAAGCCATAGATGCAAGTAATAAGCCCACCAAAAATTGTTTTAAAAAATATATATATGTCATGACCTCCGCAGAGTTGTATGACCTAGCTTTAGTTAACAATTTAGCTTGCATCCATAACTTTCATGGCCCGACCCATGCTCTTCATCTGTTACTATTAAACAGAAAGAAGAAGATTAAGAAAGTTATGGATGCAAGCTAAATTGTTAACTAAAGCTAGGTCATACAACTCTGCGGAGGTCATGACATATATATATTTTTTAAAACAATTTTTGGTGGGCTTATTACTTGCATCTATGGCTTTGCAGAAACCCATTTCCAACTAGGTCTTTGTGGAAGTGAGAAAATGCAGAGTTTTTGCTGGTCCTTGATAAAGCCAAGGCTCAGTATTCTCGACACTTTCTACATTCAGTTGTTTTATTTTATTTTTTATCTTTTCTCCTTTTACTCACACCAGTAGATACATAACCTTTTCTATGTTGTACTTGGTATGAGTAAAAAATATATATATTTTTTTGCTATATATATACATATACATATATATATCATCATCATCATCATTGTCAACCATTATCAATCCACTGCTGGACGAAGGTCTCCCCAAGTTTCCTCCACAACGGTCTGTCTTGTGCCAGTCTCCTCCATGTCACTCCCGCATATTTATGAATTTCATCCACCCATCTCCCATGTGGTCTTTTTCTGGGTCTTTTCCTGTCCCTTGGAATCCAATCTAAAATTTCGGCTGTCCATCTATGGTCTGTCCTTCTGGCAGTATGTCCAGCCCATTGCCATTTCAGGGATTTAACTCTGATCATGATGTCTTCCACTCTCGTCATTTTTCGGATCCACGAGTTCCTCTTCTTATCTCTCCTGGTTATACCAAGCATGCACCTCTCCATGCTTCTTTGAGTTGTCTGCAGCCTTTGTATGTCTCTTTTAGTTAAGGTCCACGTCTCTGCACCATACGTAAGCACTGGAAGGATGCATTGATCAAACACTTTTCTTTTAAGACATAATGGCATATTGCTCTTGAAAATTATGCTGTTTCTTCCAAAAGCTCTCCAGGCAAGTTTTGTACGCCGATTAATTTCTTCATCAATGTGACCCTCACTTGATATCTGCTGTCCAAGATAAACATACGTATCTGTTATCTCCAGTTTTTCTCCATCAATCGATAAATCTTCATTTCTTGTAAAAGCATTGAACATCACTTTTGTCTTCTGAAAGTTCATTTTTAATCCCACTTCTTTACTCTTGTCAGCAAGTTCCTGGATCATACTCTGCAGCTCTGATGGGGTAGTTGCAAAAATGACTACGTCATCAGCAAAACGAAGGTGGGTTAGATAATCTCCATTAATCTTTATCCCTTTGTTTTCCCAGTTCAGTGATTGAAAGACATTTTCCAATGTGGCATTAAAGAGCTTCGGAGATATGGTGTCACCTTGTCTCACTCCCTTTCCAATTTTTATGTGTGTTGTATTTTCAAACAGCCGAATCTTTGCACTTGCATTTTCATAGATGTTATTAATAATATTAATGTATGCATCTTCAATACCGCAGGATTTCAGAGCCGTGGTAACTGCTGATGGTTTCACCGAATCAAAGGCTTTTTCATAATCGATAAAAGCCATGCACAATGGAAGTTCATATTCCCTCGCTCTTTCAATTAGTTCTCTCAGTACGTGGATATGATCTATTGTGCTGTAGCCACTCCTGAATCCAGCTTGTTCTCTCGGTTGAGCCATGTCCAGTGTTACCTTCAAGCGGTGTGAAAGAACTTTAGTGAAGATTTTATAAACCACTGATAGGAGGCTGATAGGTCTGTAGTTCCTGAGATCCTCAATGTCACCTTTTTTATGTAGCAGGATCATTGTAGCATTGTTCCAATCCTCAGGAATCTTCCCTTCATTAAGGCATTGAGTGAAAATTTGGGCGAGTACTGTTTCAATTTCTCCACTTGCTTCTTGTATGATGTCTATAGTAATTCCATCTTCTCCTGGAGCTTTCCCCCGCTTCATGTTCTTGATTGCATGAGCAACTTCTGCTGGGAGGACTGGAAGAACTCTGGTACCTTTCATGATGTCTGGAGTACATGTATCATCCCTTTCATATAATTTGGAGTAGAAATCTTTCACTCTTGTCAAAATTTCGCCTCTATTTCTTGTTATAGAACCATCTTCTTTTCTCAGAGCCATAATTTGTTTTCTTCCCTTACTGAGATGTCCCTTTGCTATCTTTAGGCTTTGGTTGTTTTCAACTGCTTTCCTCACTAGCTCACAGTTGAATTTCCTTACGTCTTCAGTGATACTTTTTCGTGCTGTCTTGCATAGCTCTATATATTCCACTTTGGAAGTCACATCTTCTTTAGTTGTCCTCATCTCTCTTCTTTTTTGCATCAACATTTTGGTTTTTCCTGATAATTTGTTTACATGCAACTTGTTCTTAGACCCAGCTAATTTTGTTGCTGTTTCCATAAGAGCTTTGGTTACTTTTCTGTTAACTTCCGAAATATCCACTTCTTCCGATGTTAGGCCTTCTAAAGCAGAGAATCTGTTCTTCAGTTCCAACTTGAAAGTATTATGGTGTTTTTTAAGGTTGGTTATAAAAAAAAAAACACCATAATACTTTCAAGTTGGAACTGAAGAACAGATTCTCTGCTTTAGAAGGCCTAACATCGGCCTTCTAAAGAAGGCCTAACATCGGCCTTTCTTCAACATATATATGTGTATATATATATTCCATATATATATATATATATATATATATATATATATATATATATATATATATATATCATCATCATCATTGTCAACCATTACCAATCCACTGCTGGACGAAGGTCTCCCCAAGTTTCCTCCACAACGGTCTGTCTTGTGCCAGTCTCCTCCATGTCACCCTGCATACTTTCGAATTTCATCCACCCATCTCCCATGTGGTCTTCTTCTGGGTCTTTTCCTGTCCCTTGGAATCCAATCTAAAATTTCGGCTGTCCATCGATGATCTGTCCTTCTGGCAGTATGTCCAGCCCATTGCCATTTCAGGGATTTAACTCTGATCATGATGTCTTCCACTCTTGTCATTTTTCGGATCCACGAGTTCCTCTTCTTATCTCTCCTGGTTACACCAAGTATGCACCTCTCCATGCTTCTTTGAGTTGTCTGCAGCCTTTGTATGTCTCTTTTAGTTAAGGTCCACGTCTCTGCACCATACGTAAGCACTGGAAGGATGCATTGATCAAACACTTTTCTTTTAAGACATAATGGCATATTGCTCTTGAAAATTATGCTGTTTCTTCCAAAAGCTCTCCAGGCAAGTTTTGTACGCCGATTAATTTCTTCATCAATGTGACCCTCACTTGATATCTGCTGTCCAAGATAAACGTACGTATCTGTTATCTCCAGCTTTTCTCCATCAATCGATAAATCTTCATTTCTTGTAAAAGCATTGAACATCACTTTTGTCTTCTGAAAGTTCATTTTTAATCCCACTTCTTTACTCTTGTCAGCAAGTTCCTGGATCATACTCTGCAGCTCTGATGGGCTAGTTGCAAAAATGACTACGTCATCAGCAAAACGAAGGTGGGTTAGATAATCTCCATTAATCTTTATCCCTTTGTTTTCCCAGCTCAGTGACTGAAAAACACCCTCCAATGTGGCATTAAAGAGCTTCGGAGATATGGTGTCACCTTGTCTCACTCCCTTTCCAATTTTTATGTGTGTTGTATTTTCAAACAGCCAAATCTTTGCACTTGCATTTTCATAGATGTTATTAATAATATTAATGTATGCATCTTCAATACCGCAGGTTTTCAGAGCCATTGTAACTGCTGATGGTTTCACCGAATCAAAGGCTTTTTCATAATCGATAAAAGCCATGCACAATGGAAGTTCATATTCCCTCGCTCTTTCAATTAGTTCTCTCAGCACATGGATATGATCTATTGTGCTGTAGCCACTTCTGAATCCAGCTTGTTCTCTCGGTTGAGCCATGTCCAGTGTTACCTTCCAAGCGGTGTGAAAGAACTTTAGTGAAGATTTTATAAACTACTGATAGGAGGCTGATAGGTCTGTAGTTTCCGAGATCCTTAATGTCACCTTTCTTATGTAGCAGGATCATTGTAGCGGTGTTCCAATCCTCAGGAATCTTTCCTTCATTAAGGCATCGAGTGAAAATTTGGGCGAGTACTGTTTCGATTTCTCCACTTGCTTCTTGTATGATGTCTACAGTAATTCCATCTTCTCCTGGAGCTTTTCCCCGCTTCATGTTCTTGATTGCATGTGCAACTTCTGCTGGAAGGACTGGAGGAACTCTGGTACTGGTATCTTTCATGATGTCTGGAGTGCATGTATCATCCCTTTTCATATAATTTGGAGTAGAAATCTTTCACTCTTGTCAAATTTCTGCCTCTATTTCTTGTTACAGAACCATCTTCTTTTCTCAGTGCCATAATCTGTTTTCTTCCCTTACTGAGATGTCCCTTTGCTATCTTTAGGCTTTGGTTGTTTTCAATTGCTTTCCTCACTAGTTCACAGTTGAATTTTCTTACGTCTTCAGTGATACTTTTTCGTATTGTCTTGCATAGCTCTATATATTCCACTTTGGAAGTCACATCTTCTTTAGTCGTCCTCATCTCTCTTCTTTTTGCATCAACATTTTCGTTTTTCCTGATAATTTATTTACATGCAACTTGTTCTTAGACCCAGCTAATTTTGTTGCTGTTTCCATAAGAGCTTTAGTTACTTTTCTGTTAACTTCAGAGATGTCCACTTCTTCCGATGTTAGGCCTTCTAAAGCAGAGAACCTGTTCTTCAGTTCCAACTTGAAGGTATTATGGTGTTTTTTAAGGTTGGTTATGTCAATAGATTTTGTTTGTCTTATGAGCTTGCCACGTTCAAGTTTAGTGTTGAGGTGCATCTTACATCTCACCAATCTATGGTCACTACCTGTGTTGAACTTGTTTAGCACACTGCAGTCTTCTATGACGAATTTTTTGTTACACATAATAAAATCAATTTCACTTGTCGTCCCATTTGGATGTCTCCATGTCCATTTCCTGTGTGGCTTTTTCTTGAAGAAGGAGTTCAAGATGAAAAACCCTTCTGCCTCTGCAAACTCAACGAGAGTATTTCCACGCTGGTTTCTGTTGCCGTGACCGAATTTACCTACTGAAGTTTCATTCTGTTGCCGTTGCCCTATTTTTGCATTGAAATCTCCCATAATTATTTTCAAGTGCTGCTTACCTTTATTATTTAGATGACAAATTTCCTCATAAAATTCTTCAATTTCTTCTTCAGGATGACTTGTGGTGGGTGCATAAGTTTGAATAATCTGAGCCTGGTATCTTCTCGAGAGTTGGATAACGAGTCGTGCAGCTCTGTCAGAGGAACTTTCAACTTCTACCACTTTATCCTTCAGTTTCTTGTTTATTATAAATCCAACACCACTAGTTCTGCCAGTATCTGTCCCACGATAGTAGAAGAGATGTCCACTTTTCAGTTCGATGAGATCTTCTCCTTTTCTCCTTACCTCACTTAGCCCCACGATGTCCCACTTGATCCTTTGTAGTTCCTCTTCCAATTCAAGAAGCCTTGAATCAGAAGATAGGGAGCGTCCATTGTACGTTGCCAAGGTCAGCATCAGATGGCAGCCTAGTCCGGTCCTCCGGGGATTCTTAGCACCCTCTGCCTTCATGTCGCACTGGCCGCTGCCTTGGCCAGGTACATTCCAGCTGCCGGAGACTGAGGGCCAAGATTTAAGTTGTGGATTCATTTTGGAGGGGTTTGGCCATAACTCACCACGCTGGCCAAGCGGGTTGGTGAGTGTGGGATAGAATTTCCTCTGATCCCGATGGTATAGTTATACCGCTATTAGCGGTCGTCAGAGCCCCTTTAGTGGGAACAGGATGCACCACGAGAAGGCGGGGTTGACATTTGTCAAGGAGAGGCTGTGATGTTACGCATCACCTGATATATATATATATATATATCATCATCATTGTCAACCATTATCAATCCACTGCTGGACGAAGGTCTCCCCAAGTTTCCTCCACAACGGTCTGTCTTGTGCCAGTCTCCTCCATGTCATTCCCGCATATTTACGAATTTCATCCACCCATCTCCCATGTGGTCTTTTTCTGGGTCTTTTCCTGTCCCTTGGAATCCAATCTAAAATTTCGGCTGTCCATCTATGGTCTGTCCTTCTGGCAGTATGTCCAGCCCATTGCCATTTCAGGGATTTAACTCTGATCATGATGTCTTCCACTCTCGTCATTTTTCGGATCCACGAGTTCCTCTTCTTATCTCTCCTGGTTATACCAAGTATGCACCTCTCCATGCTTCTTTGAGTTGTCTGCAGCCTTTGTATGTCTCTCTTAGTTAAGGTCCACGTCTCTGCACCATACGTAAGCACTGGAAGGATGCATTGATCAAACACTTTTCTTTTAAGACATAATGGCATATTGCTCTTGAAAATTATGCTGTTTCTTCCAAAAGCTCTCCAGGCAAGTTTTGTACGCCGATTAATTTCTTCATCAATGTGACCCTCACTTGATATCTGCTGTCCAAGATAAACATATGTATCTGTTATCTCCAGTTTTTCTCCATCAATCGATAAATCTTCATTTCTTGTAAAAGCATTGAACATCACTTTTGTCTTCTGAAAGTTCATTTTTAATCCCACTTCTTTACTCTTGTCAGCAAGTTCCTGGATCATACTCTGCAGCTCTGATGGGCTAGTTGCAAAAATGGCTACGTCATCAGCAAAACGAAGGTGGGTTAGATAATCTCCATTAATCTTTATCCCTTTGTTTTCGCAGTTCAGTGATTGAAAGACATTTTCCAATGTGGCATTAAAGAGCTTCGGAGATATGGTGTCACCTTGTCTCACTCCCTTTCCAATTTTTATGTGTGTTGTATTTTCAAACAGCCGAATCTTTGCACTTGCATTTTCATAGATGTTATTAATAATATTAATGTATGCATCTTCAATACCGCAGGATTTCAGAGCCGTGGTAACTGCTGATGGTTTCACCGAATCAAAGGCTTTTTCATAATCGATAAAAGCCATGCACAATGGAAGTTCATATTCCCTCGCTCTTTCAATTAGTTCTCTCAGTACGTGGATATGATCTATTGTGCTGTAGCCACTCCTGAATCCAGCTTGTTCTCTCGGTTGAGCCATGTCCAGTGTTACCTTCAAGCGGTGTGAAAGAACTTTAGTGAAGATTTTATAAACCACTGATAGGAGGCTGATAGGTCTGTAGTTCCTGAGATCCTCAATGTCACCTTTTTTATGTAGCAGGATCATTGTAGCATTGTTCCAATCCTCAGGAATCTTCCCTTCATTAAGGCATAGAGTGAAAATTTGGGCGAGTACTGTTTCAATTTCTCCACTTGCTTCTTGTATGATGTCTATAGTAATTCCATCTTCTCCTGGAGCTTTCCCCCGCTTCATGTTCTTGATTGCATGAGCAACTTCTGCTGGGAGGACTGGAAGAACTCTGGTACCTTTCATGATGTCTGGAGTACATGTATCATCCCTTTCATATAATTTGGAGTAGAAATCTTTCACTCTTGTCAAAATTTCGCCTCTATTTCTTGTTATAGAACCATCTTCTTTTCTCAGAGCCATAATCTGTTTTCTTCCCTTACTGAGATGTCCCTTTGCTATCTTAAGGCTTTGGTTGTTTTCAATTGCTTTCCTCACTAGCTCACAGTTGAATTTCCTTACGTCTTCAGTGATACTTTTTCGTGCTGTCTTGCATAGCTCTATATATTCCACTTTGGAAGTCACATCTTCTTTAGTTGTCCTCATCTCTCTTCTTTTTTGCATCAACATTTTGGTTTTTCCTGATAATTTGTTCACATGCAACTTGTTCTTAGACCCAGCTAATTTTGTTGCTGTTTCCATTAGAGCTTTGGTTACTTTTCTGTTAACTTCCGAAATATCCACTTCTTCCGATGTTAGGCCTTTTAAAGCAGAGAATCTGTTCTTCAGTTCCAACTTGAAAGTATTATGGTGTTTTTTAAGGTTGGTTATGTCAATACATTTTGTTTGTCTTATGAGCTTGCCACGTTCCAGTTTAGTGTTGAGGTGCATCTTACATCTCACCAATCTATGGTCACTACCTGTGTTGAACTTGTTCAGCACACTGCAGTCTTCGATGACGAATTTTTTGTTACACATAATAAAATCAATTTCACTTGTCGTCCCAATTGGATGTCTCCATGTCCATTTCCTGTGTGGCTTTTTCTTGAAAAAGGAGTTCAAGATGAAAAACCCTTCTGCCTCTGCAAACTCAACGAGAGTATTTCCACGCTGGTTTCTGTTGCCGTGACCGAATTTACCTACTGAAGTTTCATTCTGTTGCCGTTGCCCTATTTTTGCATTGAAATCTCCCATAATTATCTTCAAGTGCTGCTTACCTTTATTATTTAGATGACGAATTTCCTCATAAAATTCTTCAATTTCTTCTTCAGGATGACTTGTGGTGGGTGCATAAGTTTGAATAATCTGAGCCTGGTATCTTCTCGATAGTTGGATAACGAGTCGTGCAGCTCTGTCAGAGGAACTTTCAACTTCTACCACTTTATCCATTTTGGTTGGCCAGCAGTGTGTATATATATATATATATATACACACTGCTGGCCAACCAAAATGCAACACCAAGAAGGAAGCATCCGATTGGCCTGAAATTCGCAGCATGCGTCGCCCGCGAGGGGACATGCAAACGATTAGCATTGCAGGGCATATGCAAATCATGTGCGCCCGGTACGCCACCGAGAAGCACTATAAGAAGGGCACACAGAATGCGGGGTGTAAGTAGTGGAAGTGTGTTTTGCTGCAGGACCTTTGCGTGGGAAGCTTCCTGATGCCTCATCGCAGACTACGGCAGTCATTCCAGCACGTTTTGGAGTTCGACAGAGGACGAATAGTGGCTTATCGCGACAGCGTCTTATCGTACCGAGACATCAGCGCCCGTGTGGGACGACATCCAGCCACAGTGAGGCGAGTATGGATTCGGTGGGTGCAGGAGGGACGGACGGACCGACGTGAGTGATTGCCGCAGCCGCGGCACACCACCGAACGAGAGGACGGGCATGTTGTGCGGCGGGCATTGATGGCTCACACCGCCACATCACGTACGTTAGCGCAGGAGTTAGGGTGTGTTGCGCAACAACCTGTGTCAGCACGTACCGTTCGACGTCGTCTGCAGGAGCAGGGACTTGTCGCACGGTGCCCATTGCTCCGATTACCATTGACGTTACACCACCAGCTAGTGCGGCAGCAGTGGGCCGTTGAACGCCGCACCTATACTACGGAATGGCACGACATTATCTTCTCTGACGAATCCCGCTTCTGCCTGCAACACCACGACGGTCGGATCCGCGTGTGGCGACACCGCAGCGAGAGACCGTATGACGCCTGCATTATGCATCGCCATAGCGGTCCGTCGCCTGACGTTATGGTTTGGGGCGCAATTGGATATGGCACCCGCACCCCTCTGGTACGCATCGCCAGTACACTCAACAGCTACCACTACATCTCCGACGTTTTGGAGCCTGTAGTCCTCCCTTACCTGCAGGATCTGCCAGCGGCCACGTTTCAACAGGACAATGCGCGCCCGCACGTGGCACGCATCGTGCAACAATTCTTCACGGCCCACTAGGGGTCACTGCTGCCGTGGCCCGCCTGTCCGATATGTCGCCCATCGAACACGTCTGGTCGCTGATCGGCAACCGAGTGGCCCGGCAAGCACCACCCGCAGCTACGCCTGATGAACTGTGGCAACGTGTGGAAGCAGCCTGAACCGAAATACCCCAAGCCCACATACAAAGGTTCTTTCGTTCGATGCCGCGGCGTGTAGCGGCCGTTATAGACAGCCATGGGGGCCACACAAACTATTGATGTCTGCATGTTCCGCAAGTCGCACGGGCCTGTAGGCTCAATCGTTTCCTCTTTGTATCTGTTGTTATGTGTGCAGTAAATCTGGCTTTGCTATCTCGTGTCCTTCTTGGTGTTGTATTTTGGGTGGCCAGCAGTGTATATGTTGTGTTCGTAGATCTAACATACAGAACGTAAGGTTTAAAAGAAACAAAAGCTTACACGATTAACATTTTGCACGTGCATGAATTATTTTAAGTAACAAAACTTTAAATCACTTTGGCTTTATTACAAAACAATTGTGGTTCATAGTACATGCAAAACATTTGGAGACAGTCTTCAGCATATTATATTTTGAACTTGTTTGTGCTAACACGCTTTATAAAGAAAAACCGAAAACACGAAGACTCGCAACAATGAGAATTTATTTTTTGCCCCACGAATTATTGAATACTCCCGAAGCTCGATTTTTTTATAAGTATGGATCATTCAAAAGTACGGAAACCATTTGAAACATCGATGTTTGTTGAGAAAACTGAGTAAAATGCAGTCCTCTCAATGATCAATTTTTTGTTTATAGGACTGGATCCCTCAGAGACTCGGAAGCCATTTTTAACGTAAACTGATATATTAAACAAGTTCATTGTAAAAATGATGAGTGATTCCGTGGCAGTATACAATGTCGAACTGAGTAATCAAGTTTCTTTAATGTACGAAACGTCTTTTAATGTATACGAAACGTCTTTTAATGTATACGAAATGTCTTTTAATGTATACGAAACGTCTTTTAATGCATACGAAACGTCTTTAAACGTACGAAACATGTAATAATTTAAGCTATTGTTATCGCAATCTTTGTCCTTCCTTCTGTGGACACTACCATTTCTCCACATCTATTAGTCGGATTTGAAAAATTATTTTTTCATTGGATTGTTTGAACTTTGAAAACGTTTTCCATACCTTTTAGTTCTGTTTTGTCTCCAAGTTTAACGACTTTGTGAGCAACTAAGATTAACAGTAATGGCTCGTTTCAAATTTAGTCGGTGGTTCCAGGGAATGGAAGAAAGCTAGCGTCCTAGGACAAGAGCGCTGGTCCAGCTCAGACGATTAGCCAGAAGCCCGCCCCTCTGACCCATCGGTCATCGGGGCGGTGTTTAGCTCATGTCATACAGTGTTTAGCTCCACGTCATACCAGATGTCTTTCACAGGGTTTAAATCCGGGGACCTTGGAGCCCCACTGGATAGTTCCAAACTCAGATGAGTATTCCTCGAACCATGCCTGTGTGTTTGCGGCCCGGTGGGGCAGCGCATTATCCTTCTGAAACAGAACATCGGACACAGGATACGCGAAGGCCATGAAAGCGTGTAGGTGCTCAGCCAGCACATGCTGGTAGCCGCAGCAATTAAGGACCTCTTCAGACACACTAAGGGACCTAATACAAGGTGTTCGTAAACTATTTTGACAAAAGAAGAGGGGTGATAGTACACATAAAGACGAACAATATTTACAATGGGACCTAGGGTCGCATTCCACTCTGAGTGTCAGAAAAGAGTAAAGTTAGATTTCCAAGTTGAACTTTCAACAGTGCAAAGAAAGAGAATTAACGACATCATAAGTTTCACAATCCCATTTATGGAGATCAGGGACAGACTCAAAGTAGATGCTCAAAGTGACGGCCACGGGTGCCGTTGCACAATTTACACCGGCGAATGAAAGACTGGCGCACTCTCTCGAAGACTCCTGGTGTCGTGTTTATCCTGTCTGCTGCAACAACGATTCTCACGACGAGATCTTCCACGGAGTCCACAGGCGTCTAGTACACCAATGATTTCATGTGCCCCCATAAGAAGTCCAGTGGGTTTAAGTCCGGTGAGCATGAAGGCGATGCCACAAGTCCGCCACGTCCAATCCATCGTGCGGGATATGTGGCATTCAGGTAGTGTCTACTGCACCTTGATAAGCCAATCAGCTGCAACTGTCGATGCTGCGTCTTTTCTCTTGTAATTTGCATACGGTAAATGCTTGACGGTGATGTTCTGGCGATGTGCTACTTCTCCGGCACGAAAGAAATGACGTTTGAGGTGACGACTTGTGCTTGTTGTACGTATTTCGAAGTTACTCTTTTCTGACACTCAGAATGGAACGCGACCATTGTAAATCATTGTAAATATTGTTCGTCTTGATGGGTACTATCACCCCTCTTCTGTTGTCAAAACAATTTACGAACACCCTGTATAATGTGTTCCATGAAAAGGCTCCCCAAACCATCACAGAGGCACCACCGTCTTGAACAGAGCCGACCTGGTACGACAGGGCCATGGCGTCATGCTCTGGACACCACACCCTCACGTCTGCTCGGTACAGCTGAAAGCCGGATTCATGTGACCACACGACGCGGCGCCATCCTGTAGAGATCTAGTTTTTATGTTCCCGGTACCAAGCGAATCTTAATATCCGATGACGAGCAGTGAACAGTGGCACACGAGTAGGGCGTCGGCTCCCGTAGCCCATGGTATGCATTGTGCGCCATACTGTTCGCTTGCTGACGCTGCTTGGGCCTCCGATATTTAACCTGAATGTGATTTGTGCCGCCGTTGCCAAGCGGTCGGTCTATACGAGCCTGGGTAGTCTACGTCGACCCCCGGCCACCCGGTCATCAACTGACATGTGGTAGTTATCGTTGAGATTCGACGTAGTGTGTTGATGTTAGTCAAGAATGCCTTTAAGAAGACGAAGAAGCCATTATCAACAGCTCACGGAGTTTGAACGAGGTCGTGTAATAGGGCTACGAGAAGGTGGATTTTCTTTCCGCAATATTGCAGAACGACTTGGCAGGAATGTAGCCACTGTGCATGATTGTTGGCAGCGGTGGTCAAGGGTTCCTGCCGGCCACGTGGCACTACTGAGAGGGAAGACCACCGTGTACGGCGTATGGCCGTGGCGCATCGTACCGCGTCTGCAGCAGCAATTCGAGCTGCAGTTGCCACCACAGTGACACAACGAACTGTTACAAATCGGTTACTTGAAGGACAGCTCCGAGCCAGACGCCCTGTAGCGTGCATTCCACTTACTCCAAACCACTGCCGTTTGCGACGTCAGTGGTGTCAAGCTAGAACTCATTGGAGGGCGGAGTGGAGATCTGTTGTGTTTTCTGATGAAAACCGGTTCTGCCTGCTTGCCAGTGATGGCCGTGTGTTGGTTAGAAGGAGGCCAGGTGAGTGCCTGCAACCAACCTGTCTGCGGCCGAGACACACTGGACCTACACCTGGAGTTATGGTCTGGGGAGCAATTTCCTATGACAGCAGGAGCACTCTCGTGGTTATCCCACGCACCCTGACGGCACAGTTGTACGTCGGCCTGGTGATTCAACCTGCTATGCTGCCATTCATGAACAGCATTCCAGGGGGTGTTTTCCAACAGGATAACGCTCGCCCGCACACCGCTGTTGTAACCCAACATGCTCTACAGAGTGTCGACATGTTGCCGGGGCCTGCTAGATCACCAGATCTTTCACCAATCGAGCACGTATGGGACATCATTGGACGACATCTCCAGCGTCACCCCCAACCAGTATTAACCGTCCCTGTATTGACCGACTAAGGGCAACAGGCATGGAACTCCATCCCACAAACTGACATCCAGCACCTGTACGACAAAATGCATGAACGTTTGCGTGCTTGCATTCAACATTCTGGCGGTTACACCGGTTATTAATGTACTAGCATTTCACATTTAAAATGGCTCTTCTCGCGCTTACAATAAGCTGTGATCTTGAAACCTTAATCGATTAAATATGTTACCTATACAAATGTATTGCCGCCATTTCACTCCTCTACAACTATTTTTTCGTGGTGTTGGGATTTTTTTCCGTCAGTGTATAATATAAATATTTATATTTATATTTATCATCATTGTCAACCGTTATCAACCCACTTCAGGATGAAGGATTCTCCAAATTTCTTCCACAACGGTCTGTCTTGAGCCAGTCTCCCCCGTGTCACTTCGGCATGCTTTCGAATTTCATCCTCCCATCTCCCACGTGGTCTTCTTCTGGGTCAAAATTTTGGTTGTCCATCGAAGGTTCGTTTTTCTGGCAATATGTCCAGCCTATTGCCGTTTCAGGAATTTTACTCTGATCATGATGTCTTCCACTCTTGTCATTTTTCTTGTCTATGAGTTCCTCTTGTTATCTTTCCTGGTTACACCAAGCATGCATCTCTCCATGCTGCTTTCAGTTGGCTGCAGTCTTTGTATGTTTTTTATAGTTAACGTCCAAGTCTCTGCTTCGTACGTAAGAACTGGAAGGATACATTGATTAAGCACTTTTCGTTTAAGACATAATAGCACATTGCTCTTGAAAATCGCATTGTTTCTTCCAAAAGCTCTCCAACCAAGTTTTACATGCCAATTAATTTCTTCATCAATGTGACCTTGGCTTGAGATCTGTTGTCCAAGGTAAATGTAGGTATCTGTTACCACAAGCTTTCTCCCATCTATCGATAAATCTTCATTTCTTGTAAAAGTATTGTACATCAGTTTTGTTTTCTGAAAGTTCATTTTTAACCCCATTTCTTCCCACTTGTGAGCAAGTTCCTGGAGCATACTGCGCAGCTCTGATTCTCCATCATGTCTCCATGATACAGCACCCATTTCACAAAGCTCCATCCTGTTGTTCAGTCCAGAAAAAGTTATTGAGCGAACTGATCTTGTGCGAATGGAGTCTGTGAGCTTTCAGAATAAGATGCACAGACCACACTCAAGCATTTTTATTATAGGCGGAACCTTCCGACTGCGGCGTTGCCCTCGGCGTTACAGACGCCGAGGGCAACGAGTTGGGGACTCGCGGATACCTAGTCCGCAAAGCTATGTAAAATAAAGACAATAAGGAAAAAGCCCTCACACATAGCTTGCAGTGAGAGAATAATCCAAGATATGAGAATGGCCGGTCTCACCGAACCCGCCGATTGTAGTTAACTTGACGCTTGCACTACACGCACACGCAGATGCAGGTGACACGGAAAAGCTTGCGGTAGCCTTTCACCTGTATGACCTGCGTGAGGATGGTCACACCCTTTCGTTTCGCTTTCCTCAATAAGCGAACCACTTTCTTTTCGTTCACCGAGGCTTGGCAGAGGTAGATAGCTGCTGGATGGACGGAGGATTGCACTCCTTGACCCCACAGAGAGGTCCGCTATCAGCTGGGCGTACGTTGGGGCTGGCGGCATCCTGAAGGTCAGCGACCTCCACTCCTCTTTGAGGCGAACTCATGCGATGCTGGTTTCCTGGTATAATGGATGATATCTTTACTTGGAGTGCCGGGCTTCCATTTCTAATTTCTCGCTTGTGTTTTGCTATGGATTCTTGGCTGGAGCAGCAGTATATGCGATGATAGACACTTCCTAAGAGCCTAGCGCTCTGACATCGGCTTCTGACCTCTGCAAATAGATCACGCCACTCTTTTATTCAACGGTAGAATAGCTATTTCCGGCGGCTTCCTCCTGATTCCGCTGGCTCCCTCAATTCAAAATTTTGGTGGTCTTTTTTTTTTTTTTTTTTTGATTGGAGGTTTAACGACCACCGTGAGCAACTCAATGGGCTATAAGCAGTCGCCCGTCCCTAACTTAGGGTCACTGGTTCCAGGGAAGGGAGAGAGCCAGTGCCGTAAGACAAACACAACATCCATGCCTCACCGGGATTCGAACCCGGACCCCGTTCGGACGAATGATCAGAGGCCATCGCTTAGAACACTGCGCCACCGGGGCGACTCTTGGTGGTCTTACCACAGCCACCTAGTTACGGCTAGACTTTGCTTTACTCGCACCCGGACGTCTTACCCCTGCGCGGCGGGTACCGTTGACTATATTCTCTCTCGCTAGGACGTCTCTCGCGAACGTCTTACCACAGCGGACTGCGAACACCAACTGAACTTATTTCTCCTCTGCCCCTTTACTGCGGCAAACTAAAATTGCTCCTTTCCGTTGTCAAGTGTATTCACCTTGTTTTTTCTTCGTCTATATCTTAGCCTTGTCCCCCCCCCCCCTCTTCGCACCGAGCGCTATCGCGGGCGCTGAAGTTATTGTTCTGACCTCCAACCCACGAGATCCATAATTTGAGCGCCGAACTGGGTGGTCTCCTTGTTGTTGGGTGGGCTTTCACCGGCAACCTCACAATTCCTTTGTTTCCACCCAGTTAAAGGGAATTATCAGACTTCCCCAATTAAGCGTGCTAATTTCTCTAATTAATTTTTAATGGGCCAATTATTTAATTAAAACATTATCATAATTTGCCACGCCTATCGAGCCCGTTCCCCTTTTATAATTAATTAATTTAGACCACAAATTTTCGTATCCATATGTTGGAGTCCAAACTGCTACCATCTGCACAAGACATGGGTTTGCGGAATTTTATCTGTCAGGACGATAATGCGCCATGTCATCGATCAAAGTTGGTTGACCAGTGGTTTAATCGAATAGTAATAAGAAAACTTCAGTGACCGGCACAGTCACCGGATCTTAATCACATAAAGAATCTATGGGGGACATTGAAGCAAAAAATCCAACAAGGACCCACATCTAAAACAGAATTAATTGAGTCTGTAAGGGCCGTGTGGCACCGTGTTATCAATAATGGACAACTAGAGAAGCTCATTAGCTGTTCCATGCCAACAAGGTGCACTTTGTTACTAAGAAACACCGTGGTTATCCAATTAAATATTAAAGCGTATTTTGCTTGTTGGTAAGTTATTTTAAGTGTCCTGCAAGTTTCAATAACGCACTGTACAGTAATTTTACGTTAAATGCATTGTTCACTAATTTCACAAATTCCACTATTTTTTGCCTTTTACGACTAGACGCTGTACCTTTGCTTGTAACTTCACTTCTATTATTAGTAATAACATACTGTAAAATATTTGAATTCAGCGTAAAATGTCCTTTAAAGTGCTGTATAGTATGGGTTCCTGACTTTACCATTACGCTGTATAAGTTGACTTCAAACATCAAAAATTGACTTTCGAACTACTAGTGCAGGACTTTTGGCCACGATTCATCATCATCATCACCGTCAACCATTATCAATCCACTGCTGGATGAAGGTCTTCCCAAGTTTTTTCCACAACGGTCTGTCTTGTGCCAGTCTCCTCCATGTTACTCTCGCATACTTTCGAATTTCATCCACCCATCTCACATGTGGTCTTCTTCTGGGTCTTTTCCTGTCCCTTGGTATCCAATTTAAAATTTCGGCTGTCCATCGATGGTCTGCCCTTCTGCCAGTATGCCCAGCCCATTGCCATTTCAGGGATTTTACTCTGTTCATGAGTCTTCCGCTCTTGTCATTCTTCGGATCCACGAGTTCCTCTTCTTATCTCTCCATGCTGCTTTGAGTTGTCTGCACCTCTCCATGCTGCTTTGAGTTGTCTGCAGCCTTTGTATGTCTATTTTAGTTAAGGTCCACGTCTTTGCACCATACGTAAGCACTGGAAGGATGCATTGATCAAACACTTTTATTTTAAGACATAATGGCATATTGCTCTTGAAAATTATGCTGTTCCTCAAAAGCTCTCCATGGAAGTTTTATACGCCGATTAATTTCTTCATCAATGTGACCATCACTTGATATCTGCTGTCCAAGATAAACGTATGTATCTGTTATCTCCAGCTTTTCTCCATCAATCGATAAATCTTCATATCTTGTAAAAGCATTGTACATCACTTTTGTCTTCTGAAAGTTCATTTTTAATCCCACTTCTTTACTCTTGTCAGCAAGTTCCTGGATCATACTCTGCACCTCTGATGGGGTAGTTGCAAAAATGACTACTTCATCAGCAAAACGAAGATGAGTTAGATAATCTCCATTAAACTTTATCCCTTTGTTTTCCCAGTTCAGTGATTGAAAGCCATTTTTCAATGTGGCATTAAAGAGCTTGGGTGAAATGGTGTCACCTTGTCTCACTCCCTTTCCAATTTTTACGCGTGCTGTATTCTCAAATAGCGGAATCTTTGCACTTGCATTTTCATAGATGTTATTAATAATATTAATGTATGCATCTTCAATACCGCAGGATTTCAAAGCCATTGTAACTGCTGATGGTTTCACTGAATCAAAGGCCTTTTCATAATCGATAAAAGTCATGCGTAATAGAAGTTCATATTCCCTCGCTCTTTCAATTAATTCTCTCAGTACGTGGATATGATCTATAGTGCTGTAGCCACTCCTGAATCCAGCTTGTTCTCTCGGTTGAGCCATGTCCAGTGTTACCTTCAAACGGTGTGAAAGAACTTTAGTGAAGATTTTATAAACCTCTGATAGGAGGCTGATAGGTCTGTAGTTCTTGAGATCCTCAATGTCACCTTTTTTATGTTGCAGGATCATTGTAGCGTTGTTACAGTCCTCGGGAATCTTCCCCTCATTAAGGCATCGAGTGAAAACTTGGGCGAGTACTGTTTCAATTTCTCCACTTGCTTCTTGTATGATGTCTACAGTAATTCCATCTTTTTCTGGAGCTTTTCCCCGCTTCATGTTCTTGATTGCATGTGCAACTGCTGCTGGGAGGACTGGAAGAACTGTGGTACTGGTACCTTTCATGATGTCTGGAGTACATGTATCATCTCTTTCATATAGTGTGGAGTAGAAATCTTTCACTCTTGTGTGACGTACCTGCCAGCAGGACGCACACGACATAAAGGCAGATAGTAGTCAGAACAAACGTCCGCGTAGCTCAATTGGTAGAGTGACTTATTCCGGAATGAGGGGATGCGGGTTCGAATCCTAGCGTGGACAGAAATGACGGAGAAATTTCCTTCGTTATAATGGCGCCCGAACTATCCGGATGACCCGACCGTTCAAAATCTTGCACTGGTGTGATGTTATTTCCACACCGCGAGATAGGAAAAATCAGAGAATCCCTTCTCCAGCGCTTCGAAAAATAAATGTGTGTGACGTTGCATTCCACACACCAGATTGACTGGCAGTTCTCAAGTGCACGTTCTACAGTGGATGGCTGCCTGCAACGTTTCATGGCCACGGCTGACCCGTGGGCCATGCCCCCGGCCCTCCTTCGGGGGGGGGAGATGTGACGTACCTGCCAGCAGGACACACGCGACATAAAGGCAGATAGTAGTCAGAACAAACGTCCGCGTAGCTCAATTGGTAGAGTGACTTATTCCGGAATGAGAGGATGCGGGTTCGAATCCTGGCGTGGACAGAAATGACGGAGAAATTTACTTCCTTATACTTGTCAAAATTTCGCCTCTATTTCTTGTTACAGAACCATCTTCGTTTCTCAGTGCGATAATCTGTTTTCTTCCCTTACTGATATGTCCCTTTGCTATCTTTAGGCTTTGGTTGTTTTCAATTGCTTTCCTCACTAGTTCACAGTTGAATTTCCTTACGTCTTCAGGGATACTTTTTCGTACTGTTTTGCGTAGCTCTATATATTCCACTTTGGAAGTCACATCTTCTTTAGTTGTCCTCATCTCTGTTCTTTTTTGCATCAACATTTTGGTTTTTTCTGATAATTTGTTCACATGCAACTTGTTCTTAGACCCAGCTAATTTTGTTGCTGTTTCCATAAGAGCTTTGGTTACTTTTCTGTTAACTTCAGAAATATCCACTTCTTTCGATGTTAGGCCTTCTACAGCAGATAATTTGTTCTGCAGTTCCAACTTGAAGGTATTATGGTGTTTTTTAAGGTTGGTTATGTCAATACATTTTGTGTGTCTTATGAGCTTGCCACGTTCGAGTTTATTGTTGAGGTGCATCTTACATCTCACCAATCTATGGTCGCTACCTGTGTTGAACTTATTTAGCACACTGCAGTCTTCGATGACGAATTTTTTGTTACACATAATAAAATCAATTTCACTTGTTGTCCCGTTTGGATGTCTCCATGTTCATTTCCTGTGTGGTTTTTTCTTGAAAAAGGAGTTCATGATGAAAAACTCTTCTGCCTCTGCAAACTCTACGAGAGTATTTCCACGCTGGTTTTTGTTGCCGTGACCGAATTTACCTACTGAAGTTTCATTCTGTTGTTGTTGTCCTATTTTTGCATTGAAGTCTCCCATAATTATCTTCAAGTGCTGCTTACCTTTATTATTTAGATGACAAAATTCCGCATAAAATGCTTCAATCTCTTCTTCAGGATGACTTGTGGTGGGTGTATGGGCTTGAATAATCTGGGCTTGATATCTTCTCCAGAGTTGGATAACGAGTCGTGCAGCTCTGTCAGAGGAACTTTCAACTTCTACAACCTTATCTTTCAGTTCCTTGTTTATTGTAAATCCATCACCACTAGTTCTGCCAGTATCTGTCCCACGATAGTAGAAGAGATGACCATTTTTCAGTTCAATGAGATCTTCTCCTTTTCTCCTTACCTCACTTAGCCCGACGATGTCCCACTTGATACTTTGTAGTTCCTCTTCCAATTCAAGAAGCCTTGGATCAGAAGATAGGGAGCGTCCATTGTAAGTAGCCAAGGTCAGGATCAAATGGCAGCCTAGTCCGGTCCTCCGGTGATTCTTTGCACCCTCTGCCTTCATGTCGCACTGGCCGCTGCCATGGCCAAGTACATTCCAGCTGCCGGAGACTAAGGGCCAAGATTTAAGTTACGGAGTCATTTTGGAGGGGTTTGGCCATAAATCACCACACTGGCCAAGCGGGTTGGTGAGTGTGGGATGGCATTTCCTCTAATCCCGATGGTATTGCTATACCGCTTTTGGCGGTCGTCAGAGCCCCTTTAGTGGGAACAGGGTGTACCACGAGAAGGCGGGATTGACATTTGTCAATTAGAAGCTATGATGTTGCGCATCACCTATACTTACATCCCACGGCCACGATTATATATACATACAGTGGTGGAAATGGGCCGGAACGCCGATCCGGGAGCAAAACCCTGCGTTCCGTTATCGACACCAAAAGAAAGGGAGCATTTAATTTTCATAAAATATTTCGTAATGCATTATACATTTCAATTAATGGCACCGTCTTGTATTAATTGTTCGTCGTTCCAAATATTTTTTTTTATTTTCCTCTAATAAAACTCACTCGCCATTTGTGTAGGTACTATCGGAGTTGTAGCAGTAGTTCTCAAAAAGTTTCTCTTCGCCGTCTGGCGTCCTTCGTTCGCGATTTCCCGCCATGGTGACGACTGCAACGCCGCTTAATTCCACGATGAGTGCGAACTGTTTGCGTGAGAGCGAAGGTCATGACAGGAGCTGATTGCTCGATGACCTTGCAACCTCTCTCCGCTCTTGACCTAAAATGACTTCGCAATTCCTGTAACCTGGCAACGAGCATACACATGCTGTCACTTCAACTCCAGCTCCTGTCGTGGTAGGACGTGACTTTTTGACTGAAATTGTAGTCGTTGTTTGTAAGTTTTAATTTGTTCTTGTGTGAGAAAAGAAAACAACTGAAAATAATGAAAAGAACACTAACAGATTTCTTTGGGGAAAAAGCTGAGTCAAAAGGAAAATAACAGAACTCGGGAATTTGGAACCCCCCCCCCTTCGCATGTTCAAGCTCGGACTCCATGTGAAGCATCACCAAGAAAATCGCCGAAAATACAACAGTCAAAGGAAATCACTGCATCAGGAAGTTTATTAGAAGAATCTGAATCTCGGCAAAGCTCAACAAATGGTAAACCCGAGTGTTGGACTGAGGGTCAAAGTAAGTATTTTTTGAAAGGGTACTGTTGGCTTGTTTTAAAAAATGGGTGTTTAGGATGTGCCGTCTGTAAAACCGCCGGGAATATGAACGTTCCAGAATTTTTAACTGGTGCAAGGCTTTCTAAGGAGTGGATAGATTGCAAAGTTAGATCTACGGCTGACGATAAGAAGAAGCAAGATACGGCTCTAAGGAAAAAAATAAAGGAGCACAGAAAAAGTCACGCTCCAAAAAGAAGCTAATAAAATGAACTTGAAAAAGGTTTTGAAGGCGTCTTTGAAAATATTGTTGAAAAAATAAATAAAAATAAAGTGGACAATACGTACAAAATATTCAATACCGTATATTTCATTGCGAAGAACAATAGACCTTTTGCCGATTTTCCTGGTTTGATTGATCTTCAAAAGAAAAACGGCCCTGAGATGGGGAGGATATTGCAGTCTACTTTTTTTTTTTAGTTGGAGGTTTAACGACCACCGTGAGCAACTCAATAGGCGATAAGCAGTCGCCCGTCCCGAATTTCGGGTCACTGGTTCCAGGGAAGGGAGAGAGCCAGTGCCGTAAGACAAACACAACATCCATGCCTCACCGGGATTCGAACCCGGACCCCGTTCGGACGAATGATCAGAGGCCACCGCTTAGACCACTGCGCCACCGGGGCGGCAATATTGCAGTCTAGGAAGACATGTACGGATATTTGCGATTCTATAGGAAATGACATGCGTAAAAAGCTCTATGAAGAAATCGTCTCCCAAAATATAAAATTCGGTATCTTGGTTGATGAGAGCACAACTGCAAGCCGACTCTCAGCACTCATAATCTGCATAAGAATGTCCATAGATCAGGATGATATAAATGCCCAAACTCTATTTTTTGATTTAGTTGAATTGCACGATTTGAAAGCAACAGCAATAACTGAATCGATTATGAACTGCTTGGTGAAGTACTTTCCAATAGAGCATATTAAAAATAATCTGATATCTTTCACTTCCGACGGAGCTGTAAACTTCGCAGGTTCCATATCTGGTGTGGCTCAACAGCTTAATCAAAAAAATCCCGAACTTATTATATGGCACTGTGCAAATCATAAGTTAGTACTTGCTGTCGAGGACGTAATTACAGAGGTTTACGGCATACAGAGTTTTAAATCGTTTTGCGATAAATTATACTCTTTGCATCACGCTTCACCAAAGAACGCCCGCGAGTTGCAGTACTGTGCTGAAGAAATTGCAGATCTGTTTTCTTCAATCGGGAGAGTTCTTGGAACAAGATGGGTCGCATCTAGTGAGTGAACAGTATCTGCTGCCTGGAATATGTTTCCAGCCTTGGCTTTGCATTTTAAAGCTGCATCTGCTGATGCTTCAAGCGATAGTAAAGAAAGAAGTATGTTTTCTGGCTTACTGAAAAGACTTACGAACACATGCTTCCTGGAAAATTTGGCACTAATGTAAACCGCCTTAAAGGAACTTAGTTCATTGTCACTGCGTCTTCAACGAAATTCTGTATCGTTACCAGAAGCACATTCGCGTATTTCCCTTACAGTGAAAGTTTTCCAAGGTTTAGCTGATGGTGGTTTTGGCGAGTTTTATTTAATAGCATCAGATGCCGTAAAAAATATGGTGTGCAAAGGGGTGGACTTACATTCAAGAGGATATAAATCTGACGGGAAAATAAACCGTGTTCAGTTTTTTCGGAGTGTTGCCAACAATTTATCTGCCAGATTATTCAGCAGCGAGGACATTGTAAAACAACTTCAGGTTTTGTATCCGTCTTTTTGGCCGACCGACATAGATATTTTATATGGAGAAGGAGAGGTTCTAAGTTTATGCCGAATATTCGCATTGGAGGAAGAAAGGAAAATCATCGAAGAGTTCAGACATTTCAAGGAAACCAAAAAAGTTTCACATCATTTAAAAGTCTTATTAAAATCTTTTGCTGCGGTTGCTATATCAACAGCTGAGTGTGAAAGAGGTTTTAGCACCATGAATTTGATAATAACTGATTTAAGAAACGTTTTGAACGTTACACACGTCAGCAACCTCATGTTCATAAAAATAAACGGACCTCCTTCAAAGATCTTCAATCCCGAGCCGTACGTACGGAAATGGTTGAGTGACGGAAGGAGAAATGCAGATTTTTTGGCTTGCAGTGAACGTGAAGAAAAGATGCAAGAAGACTTGTTGAAACAAAAACTTTGGAGATTATTTTAGGAGATGATTTTTTTTTCAAATCGAAGTTATAATAAATATTGCAGCTAAATAAATGAATATTTCAGACAAAGCCGAATTTCTTTACTTTGCCACCCCATATACAGTGGTTACTTACATATCTCTGCCTCAAATACGAGCTGACGTTTTTTCTCCGATGTTTGTTATTTGAAGACACCTCCCAAAAGGGTGATACCTTTAATTGCACCGGCACACATTCGCGTGGTCTTTCAATAAGAAACGTACTTCTGAATAAAGAAAACAGCTCTGACTTTAGCTAAATGTGATTATTTCATTTTAAAGTTTAATAACGAAATTTCCTTATATGGTTTTATGTGTACAGAAAATGGGTTTGCGAATATTAATTTTTTAATGCATTCACTTGTACCGTTGTAGTGTTGTCGCCAAAACCCGTCAAAACTGCGTTAAGCTTTTTTGACGAATTCTGACTATGGAGTCAGAAATAGACAAAACGTTGCGACGTCATTTTGACGGGTTTTGGCGACAACACTACAAGTTGTACGTTGCGTTCCGGCAGCGAAAAATTTCCATTTCCACCACTGTATATACACTATCTACCAACAAGTAATTGGACACCCCTGCAATCGACGATATCTGCGGACCTGATACACGTCACGGCAGCCGTTAAATATCGTGTGGGATGCAACAACGCAACCAGTCGCATGCAAGATGCCACGCATTTCGGAGCTCTCTGATTTCGATAAAGGTGTAATTGTCGGGTATCACAGAAATGGCAGATCCATACGTGACATATCCAGCGAGTTGAAGTACCCAAAATCGACAGTGGCCTACGTGATTGGCAAGTGAAAGATGAGAGGTGACTGTCGGAATGTGCCCCGACCCGGCAGACCCACAAAACTGGGAGTTAGAGACCGACGGGTGTTGGCCAGAGAAGTTCGGAAGAACCGCTCCATATCGATGGGCTACATCCGCGAGGAGTTTCAACAGGCATCCGGGAGTGTTCTTTCGATGAATACCATCCGTAAGGAAGCCCATCTGCTCGGTTATCATGGACGTGCTGCCGCCCACAAGCCTTTGATCACCAAGTCCAATAGCGCTGCTCGGCTAACGTGGTGCAAAGAACATCGACAGTGGACCGTTGAACAGTGGAAACAGGTTCTCTGGAGTGACGAATCAAGGTTCACCCTCTACCGTTCGGATGGCAGGGTCTGGGTTTGGCGTCTGCCTGGAGAACGCCTCCTGCCGGAATGTATTGTGCCAACTGTGAAGTTCGGCGGCGGTGGAATTATGCTATGGGGGTGTTTCTCCTGGTATGGCACGGGACCCTTGGTTGCAATTCCTGATAGACTCAACGCCGAGACCTACTGCACCATTTCGGATGACCATGCGCTTCCTAGGTTTTGGCAGTTTTACGGGGTGAACCCATGTTACTTTCAGGATGACAATGCCACCTGTCATGTTGCGAGGTCCACCGTGGCTTGGTATGGTGACAGTGGGATTCATCGAATGGACTGGCATGCGCAGAGCCCGGACCTTAACCCTATCGAGCACTTCTGGGACGGGTTGGAGCGTCGACTTAAGGGGTGACCCCACCGTCCGAAATCGGTGAAGGAACAGACCTGTCTTCTCCAAGCCGAGTGGAAGAAAATACCGCTAGCCGTCGTACAACGCCTGGTTAAGAGTATGCCCCATTTACGCCTGGTTGAGATAGTGTATATACATGTATATACAGGGTGCATAGGAAAGTCCCTTTAGCCTGGAATAAATTGCGAACGGAGTGAGGTACAGTTATGCAAGTGAGATAACGGTATAGTAAAGTGTCTACGCCCAATCGAATGCAACCAATAGCAGCGCCCCTAGTGGCGAAATGCGGAAGTTAGCCATTGTAAATCGGAAACGAAAAGAGATAGAGCAAATCGTCCAAAAACAAAGTTGTAGAGCATCAATTAATTAGTACAAAACGACATTTGTTTTACACGGATAAGATAAATTGTCGCCGGAATACTCTAAAATATCCGAAATCGATGCGCGACCTTTTGTGTGAACGTTTGAAGGGAACAGGCATAGGTATGAGCAAATACACACAATTTATTGCATAATTGCGTACTTATGTCAATACAGTTTGATGACGTCAGACAAAACAAAAAAAAAAAAAAGGCAAACTGGCGCACAGTGATAAAAAGTTAATGTCGAGTATGTTCGAAGAGTTCGCCATTGCCCACGATACACATTTGTATTCGTGAAAGTAACTCTGCATGCACATTCCTCAGCATGGAAGGTGTCACACTATTGCAAGCATCTGTAACACGACGACGTAGATCCAGCAGACTTGTAGGCGCTGTTGCATACACCTGATTTTTTACGTAACCTCAGAAATCCAAGCTCGCCATTCTCACATAGCGTACGTAGACCTAAACTTCTGATCAGGGTACATCCTGTTACTGGTTTTTATATCGTAGGTACGGTACAACGTCACAATCTGCATTTGCATACGGCTACATTTGCAAAATGTGAATATGTAGATTCGAATCGTCGCGCATCGATTTCGGACATTGTAGGGTATTCAGGCGACAATTTATCTTATTCGTGTGAAACAAATGTCGTTTTGTAATAATTAATTGATTCTCTACAACTTTGTAATTGAAAATTTTGCTCTATCTCTTTTCGTTTTCGATTTGCAATGGCTAACTTTCGCCACAAGGGGCACTACTATCGGTTGCATTCGATCGGGCGTAGTCGCTTTACTATACCGTTATCTCATTTGCATAGCTGTACCTCTCTCCGTTCGCAAGTTATTCCGGACTAAATGGACTATATATATATATATATATATATATATATATATATATATATATATATATATATATATATATATGGGATGTAAGGTCAGGTGATGCGTAACATCACAGCCTCTCCTTGACAAATGTCAACCCCGCCTTCTCGTGGTGCATCCTGTTCCCACTAAAGGGGCTCTGACGACCGCCAATAGCGGTATAACTATACCATCGGGATCAGAGGAAATGCTATCCCACACTCACCAACCCGCTTGGCCAGCGTGGTGAGTTATGGCCAAACACCTCCAAAATGACTCTACAACTTAAATCTTGGCCCTCAGTCTCCGGCAGCTGGAATGTACCTGGCCAAGGCAGCGGCCAGTGCGACATGAAGGCAGAGGGTGCTAAGAATCCCCGGAGGACCGGACTAGGCTGCCATTTGATGCTGACCTTGGCTACCTATAACGGACGCTCCCTATCTTCTGATTCAAGGCTTCTTGAATTGGAAGAGGAACTACAAAGGATCAAGTGGGACATCGTCGGGCTAAGTGAGGTAAGGAGAAAAGGAGAAGATCTCATTGAACTGAAAAGTGGACATCTCTTCTATTATCGTGGGACAGATACTGGCAGAACTAGTGGTGTTGGATTTATAATAAACAAGAAACTGAAGGATAAAGTGGTAGAAGTTGAAAGTTCCTCTGACAGAGCTGCACGACTCGTTATCCAACTCTCGAGAAGATACCAGGCTCAGATTATTCAAACTTATGCACCCACCACAAGTCATCCTGAAGAAGAAATTGAAGAATTTTATGAGGAAATTCGTCATCTAAATAATAAAGGTAAGCAGCACTTGAAGATAATTATGGGAGATTTCAATGCAAAAATAGGGCAACGGCAACAGAATGAAACTTCAGTAGGTAAATTCGGTCACGGCAACAGAAACCAGCGTGGAAATACTCTCGTTGAGTTTGCAGAGGCAGAAGGATTTTTCATCTTGAACTCCTTTTTCAAGAAAAAGCCACACAGGAAATGGACATGGAGACATCCAATTGGGACGACAAGTGAAATTGATTTTATTATGTGTAACAAAAAATTCGTCATCGAAGACTGCAGTGTGCTGAACAAGTTCAACACAGGTAGTGACCATAGATTGGTGAGATGTAAGATGCACCTCAACACTAAACTGGAACGTGGCAAGCTCATAAGACAAACAAAATGTATTGACATAACCAACCTTAAAAACACCATAATACTTTCAAGTTGGAACTGAAGAACAGATTCTCTGCTTTAGAAGGCCTAACATCGGAAGAAGTGGATATTTCGGAAGTTAACAGAAAAGTAACCAAAGCTCTGATGGAAACAGCAACAAAATTAGCTGGGTCTAAGAACAAGTTGCATGTGAACAAATTATCAGGAAAAACCAAAATGTTGATACAAAAAAGAAGAGAGATGAGGACAACTAAAGAAGATGTGACTTCCAAAGTGGAATATATAGAGCTATGCAAGACAACACGAAAAAGTATCACTGAAGACGTAAGGAAATTCAACTGTGAGCTAGTGAGGAGAGCAATTGAAAACAACCAAAGCCTTAAGATAGCAAAGGGACATCTCAGTAAGGGAAGAAAACAGATTATGGCTCTGAGAAAAGAAGATGGTTCTATAACAAGAAATAGAGGCGAAATTTTGACAAGAGTGAAAGATTTCTACTCCAAATTATATGAAAGGGATGATACATGTACTCCAGACATCATGAAAGGTACCAGAGTTCTTCCAGTCCTCCCAGCAGAAGTTGCTCATGCAATCAAGAACATGAAGCGAGGGAAAGCTCCAGGAGAAGATGGAATTACTATAGACATCATACAAGAAGCAAGTGGAGAAATTGAAACAGTACTCGCCCAAATTTTCACTCGATGCCTTAATGAAGGGAAGATTCCTGAGGATTGGAACAATGCTACAATGATCCTGCTACATAAAAAAGGTGACATTGAGGATCTTAGGAACTACAGACCTATCAGCCTCCTATCAGTGGTTTATAAAATCTTCACTAAAGTTCTTTCACACCGCTTGAAGGTAACACTGGACATGGCTCAACCGAGAGAACAAGCTGGATTCAGGAGTGGCTACAGCACAATAGATCATATCCACGTACTGAGAGAACTGATTGAAAGAGCGAGGGAATATGAACTTCCATTGTGCATGGCTTTTATCGATTATGAAAAAGCCTTTGATTCGGTGAAACCATCAGCAGTTACCACGGCTCTGAAATCCTGCAGTATTGAAGATGCATACATTAATATTATTAATAACATCTATGAAAATGCAAGTGCAAAGATTCGGCTGTTTGAAAATACAACACACATAAAAATTGGAAAGGGAGTGAGACAAGGTGACACCATATCTCCGAAGCTCTTTAATGCCACATTGGAAAATGTCTTTCAATCACTGAACTGGGAAAACAAAGGGATAAAGATTAATGGAGATTATCTAACCCACCTTCGTTTTGCTGATGACGTAGTCATTTTTGCAACTACCCCATCAGAGCTGCAGAGTATGATCCAGGAACTTGCTGACAAGAGTAAAGAAGTGGGATTAAAAATGAACTTTCAGAAGACAAAAGTGATGTTCAATGCTTTTACAAGAAATGAAGATTTATCGATTGATGGAGAAAAACTGGAGATAACAGATACGTATGTTTATCTTGGACAGCAGATATCAAGTGAGGGTCACATTGATGAAGAAATTAATCGGCGTACAAAACTTGCCTGGAGAGCTTTTGGAAGAAACAGCATAATTTTCAAGAGCAATATGCCATTATGTCTTAAAAGAAAAGTGTTTGATCAATGCATCCTTCCAGTGCTTACGTATGGTGCAGAGACGTGGACCTTAACTAAAAGAGACATACAAAAGCTGCAGACAACTCAAAGAAGCATGGAGAGGTGCATGCTTGGTATAACCAGGAGAGATAAGAAGAGGAACTCGTGGATCCGAAAAATGACGAGAGTGGAAGACATCATGATGAGAGTTAAATCCCTGAAATGGCAATGGGCTGGACATACTGCCAGAAGGACAGACCATAGATGGACAGCCGAAATTTTAGATTGGATTCCAAGGGACAGGAAAAGACCCAGAAGAAGACCACATGGAAGATGGGTGGATGAAATTCGAAAGTATGCGGGAGTGACATGGAGGAGACTGGCACAAGACAGACCGTTGTGGAGGAAACTTGGGGAGACCTTCGTCCAGCAGTGGATTGATAATGGTTGACAATGATGATGATGATGATATATATATATATATCATCATCATCATTGTCAACCAATATCAATCCACTGCTGGACGAAGGTCTCTCCAAGCCTCTTCCACAACGGTCTGTCTTGTGTCAGTCTCCTCCATGTTACTCCCGCATACTTTCGAATTTCATCCACCCATCTTCCATGTGGCCTTTTTCTGGGTCTTTTCCTGTCCCTTGGAATCCAATCTAAAATTTCGGCTGTCCATCGATGGTCTGTCCTTCTGGCAGTATGTCCAGCCCATTGCCATTTCAGGGATTTTACTCTGTTCATGAGTCTTCCACTCTTGTCATTCTTCGGATCCACGAGTTCCTCTTCTTATCTCTCCTGGTTACACCAAGTATGCACCTCTCCATGCTGCTTTGAGTTGTCAGCAGCCTTTGTATGTCTCTTTTAGTTAAGGTCCACGTCTCTGCACCATACGTAAGCACTGGAAGGATGCATTGATCAAACACTTTTCTTTGAAGACATAATGGCATATTGCTCTTGAAAATTATGCTGTTTCTTCCAAAAGCTCTCCAGGCAAGTTTTATACGCAGATTAATTTCTTTATCAATGTGACCCTCACTTGATATCTACTGTCCAAGATAAACGTACGTATCTGTTATCTCCAGCTTTTGTTCATCAATCGATAAATCTTCATTTCTTGTAAAAGCATTGTGCGTCACTTGTTTTCTGAAAGTTCATTTTTAATCTCACTTCTTTACTTTTGTCAGCAAGTTCCTGGATCATACTCTGCAGTTCTGATAGGGTAGTTGCAAAAATGACTACGTCATCAGCAAAACGAAGGTGAGTTAAATGATCTCCATTAATCTTTATCCCTTTGTTTTCCCAGTTCAGTGATTGAGCGAGATTTTCGAATGTGGCATTAAAGAGCTTGGGAGATATGGTGTCACCTTGTCTCACTTCCGAGAGAGAGAGAATCAATATTAAAAACAAAAATACATTGCCAAATCTGTCATTTAGAACTTCAAAAATTGAACTGCAAGCGCAGACAACATTGAAGACTTAATTACATCATAAACAAGAACTTAATTCTTAGTGCTTACAATGAAGCAAGCACAATATGCATAGATTGCATACATGATTATTCCGAATCGTGGCTGTGTACTAGTTTCGTTGTAAACAAAAACAATGGGCATATGTACGTGCAAAGTGTAATATCAAGAGTTACATTTATTTAACCGCTTACATATATGATATTAAGGAATCATATGACATTAAGTAATTTGATATCACGTGATTAGTATGGAACAGGGACGTCGCTAGACTTCGAGGTCATGGCGGGCGACGGGTGGGCGAGTATTAAATTTGCTGGGGCAACTTTATTTACGAAACACTGAAAAAAATAATTTTAATGCTTTTTGCTGCAGGCTGCAAAGTACTTCGTGCAATCTCTCCCCTCCCCCATGCATAAATAATCATTGATTTAGAAGCTGTCTCGAAATATTTGCACTTTTTAGAGAACAAAGGGAACCAAAGCTTGTGGTTCCTTTTTTGGTAATGTTTCGTCTATCCATTTTTAATAAAATTAGTAAAACCTCAGGACTTACATACTTGTATAACAAACATGACACACTTCCACAAGCACCACACACACTGATTAGAAGACAATTTTATGCCCAAAAGCAAATATTTTCGTAGATTAGGGTTGAGGAGAAATAACGACACGCAGACACAATACCTTGCCTTTCCTTAACTCCTTTCCTTTAAGCCAACAACCTTGTCTTACACTCTTCTCTTCGAAAGCAGTCGTGAGCCATGTCCTGCTCTCTTAATTGCCTCGGGGCGGGCTTAATAGTGCTGTTATAGCTTTAGATTCCATTTTCCGTGTTGGAATTCCTTACTTTGTAGCACGAAAAAACTAGCGGATCCATAAGTAATGACCCTCCTGAATAAATTCTTATCCACCCTCCTCATTAGCCCCTGGCCGTACTAACAAAACAAAAATAAAGGCTTTAACTAAGGATTTGGAACAGTGGAGAACAACTGAATTATTTTCGTGGCCGTGCGTGTGCTATTTTGATAACCTTTCTACGGAGAAGTGAACAACGCACTTTCTAGGGGAAAGTACGGAAGTCTACGCGAGGAAAAACAAGACACTAATTAATTCTTGGCAAAGTTCTGATTATATTTTAAAGTTAAGAAATTGAGGAATGACACATCTCAAACTGGCTGAGCGGCAAGGTGGGCAAGAAAAATTTCAGGGTGGGCTCCAGCCCATCATTGCATCCCCTTGGCAACGTCCCTGGTATGAAATTGGTAAAAACTAAATTACCCTAGGAAAATATCACCAGTAACAGAATACGGTAAAAGGGGTAGGGAGCTGAGCTGAGTACAAAATTTTAAAAATAAAGAACACTTCGCCTCGTACACATTTTTTTGGGGTGGGGAGATTTCCCAGGAAAGTTTTTCCGTTATGATCTAAAATTAAAATTCATAAAGGGCAGAACATGTGTACGATATATTTTAAATGACCCCCTCCCCCAAAGAAAAAATGCTCACTTAATTACACCGATGAGTCATTACATTATGACCACCCCCACCCTAGAGAAATGAGCGCACCTGCAGAACGAACGGTGGTGCAGGTAAAGTTGACAGAGCAGTACATATATACAACCCGAGAACCGGTTTCGGTTAGTAGAGTGTTCGGAGTCAGAATGGGAAAAACTGCCGATTTATCGGAGTTTGATAAAGGACAAATTGTGATGGCCCGGCGGCTCGGAACTACGATCTCGGAAACGGCGCGGCTTGTGGGTTGTTTACTTGTCGCTGTAGTGAGTACGTATCAAAAGTGGTGCACAGATGGCCAAACGACGAACCTTCGTCTATCCGTGTGTTGTCCGCAGCTACAACAGTGGTGATCAGGGCAATGTGGCACAGCACACAGTTCATCGCAGCCTTCTGCGCATGGGCCTGCGTAGCCGAAGAGCCAGCAGGGTCCCCATGCTCACTGCACGTCATGGCCAACAACGCATGAAATGGGCCCACGATCATCGAGATTTGACCGTGGATGATTGGAAGAAAGTGGCCTGGTTTGACGAATCAAGATTCCTGGTGCATCACGTAGACAACCGAACGCGGATACGCCGATTACCAACGAAGGCTATGGCACCCGACTGATCCTAGATAATCAGTGGCACAGACAGATAATAACACTGCAGTGCAGTGTAATGCAGAAAGATATATGGTTTCGTTGGAGCGGTATGGTACTAGTACACCCTCATATCTACGAAACAAGAACTCTGCAACAGCTGTACCGACTTCAGACGGTCTGAAACAATTTACAAACGTTGGCTCTATCAAAGAACGATATATATATATATATATATATATATATATATATATATATTGTATATATATATATATATATATATATTGCTTCGGGGTTTAACGACAACCAAACTATAGCAACTCTTAGGGCTATAAACAGTTACCGGTCCCTGATTTGGGGCTACTTGTTCCAGGGAAAATACAGGGCCAGCACCATCAAACAAGCGCACTACTCACGCTTCATCTGGGAGCTGGGACTCTACCCCGGGCTCATTCAAGGCCTTCTAGGAATTCAAGGCCATGACATCAGAGAAATGAGTTTCCCCTTTTAGTGACGTCACGTGGAAACCAAGGTTTCCGATTGGTTTCCAACGCTGTCGCTTGTGACGTCAAACACGACACCGACGTATTAGTCCGTGTAATATGAGAGTGACGTCACAAACGGAGGGAACTGATCTCTCTAATGTCATGGCTTTGCACTTTCTAGGTGGCCTTGAACCATCTCGGATGAATGGTTTGAAGCCAACACCTCAGACCACTCTGTAACCAGTGCTGCCAAAGAACGAATCCATTACTTTAAAAAAATCCCAAAGTCTTCCGTAAATAAGCAGTCGCCCGTCCCTAATTTAGGATCACTGATTCCAGGGAAGGGAGAGAGATCCGGTGCCATAAGACAAACACAACATCCATGCCTTACCGGGATCCGAACCTATGCTGTTTCACTTCATAAGATCAAAAATATTCAACCTTTCTCTTGATTTGCGTCATTATAAGGGTAGCAAACTTTTTTTCTCTTTCGAAGTATAATGACCGATGTGAGCATCAAAGTCTATAAGCATCTGCCCGTCTCTAATTTGAGGCCACAAGTTACAGGAGGAGGAGAGAGCCAGGACAAAGCTAACGCCCATTGCTTTTCCGGAATTCGATCCCGGGCCCAGCTCTGACGATTAGCCTTACCGGGCCTCAGGCCATATGGTTACCCGAACAGCAGTAGCAGATCATCTTCAGTTCTTCATGTGTGCTATATATTTCTGAAAAGCAGCTGCAAAGTTTTACTTTTTCATGATACGTACATATATATATACATGTATATATACACTGCTGGACAATTGCTAAGGACGGATCATAAACGGCTATATAGCGCATAAAAAAGTAAGTGTGGTTGGATGCCATGTGAAATAAAATAATGTCAGAATACCAGGACATTACAACAAAGACAATTTATTGTGCTCTGAAATCCAGAAGGCTTTGGAACGTGTTGAAGGGACAAACAGGCCATTTTGTGCAGAATACGTAAACGTGAAAAAAATGAAATTACCGTCGGCAGGAGTTCCGGCGTAAGATGTCAATACGTGATATGGCCACCATGGAGGGCGCTGCAAGATTCCACACGTCGTGTCATGCTTTGCACAACATTGTCAAGCAGCTGTTGGGGTAATTTATCCCATTCCTCTGTCAGTGCACAGATGAGGGTGTCCTTGTTTATTGGAGGTCATTGGCGACCAGCAAAACTCCTCCCCAAAGCATTCCACACATTTTCAATGGGATTCAGATCTGGAGAACGTGCTGGCCATACGAGGCGTTGAATATCCTCGCTCTCAAAACACTCCTGGACAGCGACTGTTCGATGACATGTTGCGTTGTCGTCCATGAAAATGAATCTATCACCGACAGCACCATGGAACATGCGAACATGAGGTAGCAGAACATCATTAATGTGTCGTTGGCCAGTCATAGTCCCAGTTGGAAGCACATAGAGGGACGTACGGCCATTGATCATGATGCCAGCCCATACCATGACACTACATGTCGGATATCGGTCCTTTTCCTGTATGTTTGCTGGACAATATGCAGTACCACTATCACGCCAGATCAGTTGTCGTCGACAATCAGACGATAAGACTGTATCTACTTTCATCTGAGAAGAGGACAGCAGACCAGTCGTTATCAGTCCAATTGCGATGTTGATGGCACCATTGCAAACGGGCGGTACGGTGACGTCTGGGCAATGGGATGCACACAACAGGACGGCGGGCGTATAGTCCTCCTTCATGCAAACGTCTGGCGACAGTTTTTCGGGAGATCCGCTTGCCAGTAGCAGCCATAAACTGATTTGCTACCTCACTAGCTGTGCTGCGCCGGTGTCTTTTTGTTGACAGCACTATGTACCGATCTTCTGCAGATGTCGTACAGCGAACACGACCTCCCCCGTGACGTTTGCTACACTCTCCATTTGTTTGAAATGATTTCCAAAGCCTTGAAACAACACTGTGGCTGACGTCGAACTCCCTGGCAACATCTGTTATTTTTCGCCCTTCTTCAATCTTGCCAATAATACGGCCACGCGTAAAATCATCTAGGTGATGTCGGGAAGACATACTGAAAATTGCAAGTTCGTCAATTGATTCTTTCCCTTTCAACTTTGCGTTTGAACAACAACGGTCAATACGCGTCAAATCCTTTATATCTCTTATCAGCGCTATGACGTCACGAACAAGTTCGGCAATCCAAAATTTGCATACGCACAACACGTCTTACTGTATCCCGCACTTATGCTAATTTCCACATTTTCCTGCCTTCCATTTTATGGTTGCTATCGTTGCTATTGTCATCCGTCCTTAGCAATTGTCCGGCAGTGTATATGTCTTACCCAGTTTCCTCAGCTAAATCCGAGATATCTTTCGAGACTATTCCAATTACAAATTGAGTATCTCTTCGTTTCCCCAAGAGTGTGCTTAGCTCGATTAGTAGAGTAGTTTAATACTGCTTCTCACGTTTTAAGAAGCTTGTAGCACGTTAGATTGCTGAAAAACTTAAAGTGCTAATTTATGCAGAGGAAAGAAAAAAAGCACAAAACATTTTTCTGTTTCACGTGATCCGGGCTTTAACTCTCTGATTCAGAAATACATTGAGTAAAATTGACAAATTAATGCATACTCTGTGTCTCTGTTAATGGAGCATATTCATTATATTTGCTATTGAATGAAAAAAAAAAGAATGATGCATAATTAATAATACTACGCTCATTGTAAACTGTACTGATCTAAGCTTTCCATAGCTTACAGTCCTAACAGGATTGGGCAGTCACTTCATGCGCACATACCGAAGCTTTGCCGACTTTTTCTTTTTTATTTCTCGTTGGCATAACGATTGATTTTACTCATCCCTTGGACAAGACTAAAAACCATATTTTGGAACTAAAACTGAAAAACAAAATAGAAACCAACCTAGACTTCGGCACTGTCTTTCATTATGCTATCGTTTTTAGGTGACAGTTTTACTGCTGCCTGTGTTCGAGACAGCAGAACGATTTAGGTTCTGCGATGTCAGCGTATTTACAGCATTAGTTAACTAAATCAGTCTGTAAATCACACAGTCACATGCATCACGATTTTCATCAGTTAAAAATACTGAATAATCCCGATTATAAAGTGCTGGGAACAAATTTCTGGATTTCTGACATCCTCAGCTCGCGACACGAAACAAAGCTCCTGATTCCGGGCAATCCAGTAGAGAATACAGGACATATGATAACCCTACATATACCAGATGTCGAAAATTAAGTATGTAAATTTATGACATGAAAAGTGCAACAGTGCAACAATTAAGAATATTCCTTATGATCTATCAAATCGCGAAAGAATTATTACACTCAGGGCTGGTCTTTAGTGTATGAGAGCAACTCGGTTGCTTAGGGCCGTTCTTTCTAAGGTCTCTAGATTTTAGTCATATGTTGATTTTTATCATCATCTAATTTTTATTCTGTATTATCTTTGAGGAAGGAGTAAATGAAATTACTAAAACATAAGTAGTCGAAGTACGCCTTTGAGCCTTTCCTTATATCATCATCATTTTTTTAATTTGGGGTTTAACGACCGCTGTGAGCAACTCAATGGGATATAAGCAGTCTACCTCCCTTAATTTAGGACCACTGGTTCCAGGGAAAGAAAAAGCCAGTGCCGTAAGACAAACACAACATCCATGCTTCACGAGGATTCGAGCCCGGACGCAAGTCGGACGAATGATCAAAAGCCAGCGCTTAGACCACTGCGCCCCGGGGGCGGTATTGCAGTTAAATGAAGCTTTATGAAAATAAACTTTTCCACGCTTGTTTCTGTTTTGCAATGATGGTTGCTACCTTTTAAACCAGCTTTACAAATAAAACTGCGATAAAAAAAGGGTGCACATTGTGACGTACTACAGCAATCAAAACATGTGTCAAGACGACCAATCTGCAGCGAAACATTCTGTCCGCGTAGCTCAGTTGGGAGAGCGACTTACTCCGGAATGGGGTAATGCGGCTTCGATGCCCGTAGCGGACAAACTTGTGTTTTCACAACATATACACCGATGAGCCATTACATTATGACCACCCCAGCATAGAGAAATGAGCGCGCCTGGCGACCGAACGGTGGCGCAAGTGTAGTTCACAGAGCAGTATATATACAATCTGAAGACGGGCTTTCGGTTAGTAGAGTGTTCGGAGTCAGAATGGGAAAAGTTGTTGATTCATCGCAGTTTGATAAAGGACAAATTGTGATGGCACGGCACCTCGGAACTACGATCTCGGAAATGGCGTGGCTTGTGAGTTGTTCATGTGCCGCTGTAGTGAGTATGAATCAAAAGTGGTGCACAGATGGCCAAACAACGAACCGTCGGTCAGCCGTGTGTCGTCCGCAGCTCATTGATGCCAGAGGGGAGCGGAGACTGTCGCGCATTGTTCACAGCGACCGCAGGCCCACAGTGCAACAAATCATCCGCAGCTACAACCGTGGTGATCAGGGCAATGTGTCACAACACACAGTTCATCGCAGCCTTCTGTGCATGGGCCTGCGTAGCCGAAGAGCCAGCCGGGTCTCCATGCTCACGGCTCGTCATCGCCAACAACGCATGAAATGGGCCCAAGATCATCGAGATTTGACCGTGGATGATTGGAAGAAAGTGGCTAGGTCTGACAAATCAAGATTCCTGATGCATTACCAACGGAAGTGCCATAGCCTCCGCCGATTTGACACCTGGATGCACTGTATGGCGGATACAGGCCGGCGGCGGTGTTATGCTGTGGGCGATGTTTTCTTGGGACACTTTAGGCCCCATTAACCCAATAGCACAATCTCTGATAGTCGTCAGGTACCTGTACATCGTTGCTGACCAAGTTCACCTATTCATGGCAACTGCGTTCCCTGCTGGTGATGGCCATTACCAACAGATAATGCGCCACGCCACACTGCCAGAATCGTCAAGGGGTGATTCGAGGAACATGCTGGTGACTTTCTGTTAATGCCCTGGCCTCCAAATTCACCTGACATGAACCCAACTGAACATTTGTGGTTCGACTTGGAAAAGTGGGTTCGCGCTAAATCACCACCACCCCGAAATTTACGGGAACTGGAGAACCTGTTGTTGACATTATGGTACCAGATACCCCAGGATAATTACCGCCACCTCATCGAATCGATGCCTCGTCGAGTGGCCGCTGTTTTGTGGGCTGAAGGGGGTCCTACTGCTTCTTAGGTTGGTGGTCATAATGTAATGGGTCATCGTTGTACAAGTAGTCAATAAACACAACGGCATATGACAATATACTAGGTTGAGTGGAAAGCAAAACATCTCAGGTTTGCTAATTTAACTGCATTACAGTTCCTACACTCTTAACTACAGGCTCCAGTTGATCATTTGTCTAATGTGAGTCTAAAATCATTTTTCTTAATTGGACGTTTAACGAACACCGTGAGCAACTCAATAGGCTAGAAGCAGTCGCCCGTCCCTAATTTAGGGTCACTGGTTCCAGGGAAGGGAGAGAGCCAGTGCCGTAAGACAAACACAACATCCATGACTCACCGGGATTCGAACCCGGACCCCTTTCGGGCGAATGATCAGAGGCCATCGCTTAGACCACTGCGCCACCGGGGCGGCCTAAAATTTTCCCCATAAGAGTATTGCCTAAGCTTTACGGGATCCTATTCTCGAAAGCAATGTACAACGGTATTTTCAAATAATAATACCGTAGGAAGCGTTTGGAGAAGTTCACATTACAAGTAAACATTAAGTTCATATGAATAATACAGGCTATGCATTTTTGAAATTTTGGTTTCCCCTCATTGATGAAAAGAATATTTCTTAAATCTGGTTGAAAACTGACGTTTTAACATTTAAGAACATGAAATTATATTAAGGGCCCCCAAGTAAATCTTTGATTAGAGATGCCGAAATACTAAGACTGGGCCTTTTTTTTTTTTTTTTTTTTTTTTGGATTGGAAGTTTAACGACCACCGTGAGCAACTCAATGGGCTATAAGCAGTCGCCCGTCCCTAATTTAGGGTCACTGGTTCCAGGGAAGGGAGAGAGCCAGTGCCGTAAGACAAACACAACATCCATGCCACACCGGGATTCGAACCCGGACCCCGTTCGGACGAATGATCAGAGGCCATCGCTTATACCACTGCGCCACCGGGGCGGCAGACTGGGCCTGATTGCACTGGTGAAAATGCCTCTAAACTACGTCGTTTCACAGTATTAAAGTTTTCACACTGCTGAGCTTACAATAGAAAATTGACAATGTAATTGAAAATTCAATGACTTCAAAAACGTCCGGGTTTTATTTGCTTTGAAAGGGTTGTTAGGTGCAAAAAAAATATTCATTTTAATTAAAATTTGTTTTAAACACTTATTTAAAAATTGGCATGACAACATGGGCCGCGGGTGGCCTAGTGGACAACGTTCGTCACTGCCACGGAAAGGACCTCAGGTTCGATCCCTGGCAGGTACGAACTCTCGATCCACTAAATATCCGCTGTGCGTCGGATGGGCACGTTAAGCCGTCGGACTCAGGGTACTGGCCCCCGGTAATAAATAAGGGCGTCTTCCTCCCCCTTTCTACTTCGCTTCCGTGTCACTTTCCTAACGGGACTCTAGCCCAAATCTCTTAGCTTCCTATTTCTAAGGGTTGTTTAAGACCTGGGGTCAGACACTCCCTTCCTAAAATTCTCTACATGTGATCATGGCATGACAACATGACAAGCGGAAAGTTTCAGGAGCAAACGAACTGTTTGCACGGTCAATCAGAAATATTTTTTTGCTCTGACTGAAATAACCAAGGAGGTTATATTACTGGAGACACCACTCCTATCCACGCAGCATTGGCCGCCATAAGTCACCGTCTGTGCTGCAAATGACGTCATGAGCAGGCACGACGCAGCCGCAGAAGAGAAGCTGCTTGGAAACCAATGGAACAAAAGCTTCTAAGCGTATAAACAGATAAAATGAGTAATTCAATAATCTTTATTAATGATACACAAGCTTACTGTTTCATCAACGGTATAATTTAGTTCATTTTTGCCTGCTTGTGACGTCACACCACAGATTTTTTTTTTTTTTTTTTGATTGGAGGTTTAACGACCACCGTGAGCAACTCAATGGGCTATAAGCAGTCGCCCGTCCCTAATTTAGGGTCACTGGTTCCAGGGAAGGGAGAGAGCCAGTGCCGTAAGACAAACACAACATCCATGCCTGACCGGGATTCGAACCCGGACCCCTTACGGACGAATGATCAGAGGCCAACGCCTTAGACCACTGCGCCACCGGGGCGGCACACCACAGATTAGCTGTGACCTATGGCGACAGAGCCAGTGGTGCCTCCAGTAATATAACCTCCTTGGAAATAACCTCATTCACAAGTCATTTCAGAAATCTAAAAAAAAAATCGCTCTGAAAACTCCTAGCAAAAATAATGAATTATTTTCAGAACGGAAATGCAGAATTTTTTTTGGCGAATTTCAGTTACGATTTTTTGATGGCACTTACATCAACCATAAAAAGGAATTTTAGAAAAATCTAAAAAAAAAGAAAAAAGGATTCAATGTGCATGAACGGACAGTCAATGCCACGTTTTTTTTAGCAAAAGTCATTGAAACAGCACTATTAATCAACCAAGAGTATAACTAAAACCTAAATTCCATATACATTTTTCTGGTAAGGCATCTGAAAAATGATGCCATTGGGGAAATGACGGAGGCAACAGAATCGACGGTGCTGAGCCTCTCCCTTCCTAACAAACAGTGACTCCAAATTAGGAACGAGCGATTCCTTATCTGTGGCGGTTCGTCAGGTAACGTGCCACGTTGCCTAAAATTTATAAAAAAACATTCTTAGAGTAATTTAGTGGATTCTTAAAATTAGTTACTTTATCATTTACAAAAATGATTTCTGGAAAACACTGAGGCTTTAAAACGAAAGATCTCCCATTTCTAAAAACAAGCCAGAAGTGTGAGCACGCCGAGCCGTTTCAAATGGCACTATACGAATTGATGAACAGACGATCTTGTAACTTTGCGTAGGCAATGTGAAGAGATAACAGTCACAGTTCCAAATCACTTCACTCCGGGACAACGAAGAGCGCCGATGTAGGAACCTGGACTTCATTGGATAAGGGAACTGCTATAGCAATTAATGACGTCTGTGAACCAGGTAAAGTGACAGCCGCCTTCACTTCTCCGCAGTGCGATCTTGAGTTTAGTTGGTTCTCCTGGTTCATCTGCTGTGTTTTACAGTAACTGTGAATGTGAACTTCGGGTTCAGTGCTGTTTCTTTATTGTTCTCCATGTTTTGGGATCAATGCTTTCGTTGAAAAGCTGAACCGGGAAAATGATTGCCTCCCCGGTGGCGCAGTGGTCTAAGCGATGGCTTCTGATCATTCCTCCGAGATGGGTCCGAGTTCAAATCCCGGAGACATGGATGTTGTGTTTGTCTTACGGCACTGGCTCTCTTCCTTCCCTGGAACCAGTGGCTCCAAATTAGGGACGGGCGACTGCTTATATAGCCCATTGAGTTGCTCACGGTGGTCGTTAAACCTGAGATCAAAAAAAAAAAACCTCCAATAAAAAAAAAAGTGATACAGTGTGCAAGCTGTCGCAGACATATAATGTGCATAAGGATGTATTCCAAGAAGTGTATAATTGGTTTTTTCTAGTTCTTACTTTACCCTCAGCCACTGTGCCAGTAGAGAGAAGTTTTTCCTGTTTCAAACAAATAAAAAAATTACCTACGGGACACTATTTCACAACAAAGAATATCATCGTTATCTAATATCGCGATACAAAAAGAACTTCTCTTCGAACTTGTAGTTAAACAGCAGTTTTACGATGACATCATTGAGCGCTGTACTTCCTTGAAAGATAAAAGAATTGACCTTTTATAAGAAATAGATGCATTTTTTCATGGATTCTCATTTTGTAACACTTCACCTGTTTCTCTGATCACCAGCCGCCACTGCTCCTTATAGCCCTAACAGTTGCTCATGGTGGTCGCTAAACCTTAAAACAAACAAAATAAACGTTTGAATCAGTGCTTGATCAGAAGCATGTATCACAACAGGAAAAAAAAATATTAATCGAAAATTAACATGGGGCAAAAGGTAAATGACAGCTCAGATGAACAAGTTTCACAGAGTTTGTTAACTGAATGTAGAAAACCCAAAATTGAGAAATTAAAAAGCGATGGAATCACTATAGGAGACTTTATCGCCAGACAAAGATAAAATAAAATGTAGTTACTGTTCAAGGATTCGACAACAATTTTAAAGTATTCCAAATATATTTACTGACTTTTACGCGGCGGCAAATCAAATAAATTCTAAATTTGTTGACGGAAAACTTCTGAAAGACCTGAAATTATTTTGATCGAAAATAATGCAACTGAACATTATTATAACAACCTTGCACGAGACAATGGAAAATAAATATTGCACTGAAGGGTCTTTATAATTATTTAACGGCTTTTTTTTCTTTTCTCTTTTTTATTTTCTTCCATTACCGAGGTCTGGGTATTTCACTTTCCACGGTCGAATTCTTCTCGGAGGAGTTATTCAATGTTGCTAATATTACTCCGCTTTTTAACGGTAGTAAAAGACATACTCTTAGGAATGACGATATCCTTGTACTGCGGGTCTGAATGCAAATTTTTATCGGCTATTCAGAAACCAGAAGTACTTTTCAGTCGCTAGAACAGTATGTTTCGTTGCGGCTATCAGTATTCAGAAGCATCTCCACTCGGAACTTTTCCGAATTTCTGTATTAAGCAAAGACGTTTGGAGATTCCCTGGAAAGGAAGGACCGCCATATAAACTGTGGAAATGTTGATGGTATTTATCTATTAAGCGACAGAGATTTCCGCAATTTTTTTAAATTGGAGATTTAACGACCACTGTGAGCAACTCAATGGACTATAAGCAATTGCCCATTCCTAATTTAGGGCCACTGACCCCTACTTTTATTTTGTTTGGACGTTTAACGACCACCGTGAGCAACTCAATGGGCAGCCCCGGTGGCGCAGTGGTCTAAGGCGTTGGCCTATGATCATTCGTCCGAAAGGGGTCCGGGTTCGAATCCCGGTGAGGCATGGATGTTGTGTTTGTCTTACGGCACTGGCTCTCTCCCTTCCCTGGAACCAGTGACCCTAAATTAGGGACGGGCGACTGCTTATAGCCCATTGAGTTGCTCACGGTGGTCGTTAAACCTCCAATAAAAAAAAAAAAAAACTCAATGGATTATAAGTAGTTGCCCGTCCCTAATTTAGGGCCACTGCCTCCTTCTCTGGAGTCAGTCCCTAAATTAGGGACGGGCGACTGTTTATAGTCCATTGAGGCATGGAGATTGTGTTTGCCGCCAGTGCGGTAAAACAAACACAACGTCCATACCTCACCGGGATTCAAACCCCGACCCATCTCGGATGAATGGTCATAAGCCAGCGATTAGACTATTAAAATTATGGAGCCGCTCCGATGCCCCGATGGCGCATCGGGGCGGCTCCGTAATTTTAATTGTGCGAGATTTTTACAATATTACGCATGGTTTTAAATTGATTGAGTTTTGGTTGCAGATATCGTTGCTAATGCTAAGACAGAAAGAATTGGATTCTTTTTTTTTTTTTTTTTTTGATTGGAGGTTTAACGACCACCGTGAGCAACTCAATGGGCTATAAGCAGTCACCCGTCCCTAATTTAGGGTCACTGGTTCCAGGGAAGGGAGAGAGCCAGTGCCGTAAGACAAACACAACATCCATGCCTCACCGGGACTCGAACCCGGACCCCGTTCGGACGAATGATCAGAGGCCATCGCTTAGACCACTGCGCCACCGGGGCGGCGAATTGGATTCTACAAGTGAGCGAAGATTTCTATTTTTTTTTATTTGGAACTTCCAGTAACGTTTTTTTATGTATTCTGTTTGATGCAAGTCAGTACTTAAGTGTAGTGGGTATTTAAATTGTATAATGAAAGGTTGTATTATAAGATTAGAAAGTGTATCAAAGTAGTATAATAGTGATATCGTTTACTGAATATTTGATGTCGTTCGTAAGCACAGCTAAAATTACTTACAATTTGTAGGTGTCCTTGTCTACTTATGATAAAGACCTATAGTAGATCCTTAGTATAAAGTTAAAATTTCAAGAAAGTTTGTGTTTATAGAAATTTCAGTTCTTATTAAGCTCAGAAGAAAGAATATATCAGCGAACATTTTGCGGGTATGGTCAGTATCCGTACTGGCAGCCTTCAAGCGCAGTGGTGGTAAAATCGAGAAGATTATAATAAGATATCTGGAGATGCCCTTGTTTATGGAGCAGTACCACTTTGCGTGAAGCCTACAACTACGAACGACGACTGCTAAAATGTGGGAAAGCTGATGGTTTTCTAGGCTATTGCAATGCATTTGTGTTGGCCGAATCGCATTCTTTCGTCGTAAATGTTTTTCATTTTGCACTGTAACTTGCTGATGGCAATGTATGAAAAAATGCTGGATTTATAAAATTCTTAATTATTTTGAGGCTCTTTCCCATTTTCTATTTTAAATTGAAATACCCAAATGTTAGTGTGAATTCAAAGCAAAATGTAACGTTAAGATTGAGAACTTGACTCATGTATGAAGTATAATTCCATCCACTTAGATATGTATTAACACAATTTTTTCAACCCAAAACCAAGCAATTCAAAAATAAACACAGCTGAAACTGCATGGGTAACAAGCAAACAAATAAAAATTCCCACACTTTGCGGCTCCATGGTTAAAAGACCAAGGGCATCTCCAGAAGTATTATTTAGACCACCTTGGGTAAAATTCATTCACTTTCAATGAATGCCACGTGTTTGTCTAACTTAAGAGCTTTGCTATCGAAATTAGTATTTATATTTGGTGGAACTTGTATTTGCGTGGGTAAATTTATCATTAGATATTCAAATCTTCCCATGCAAACCTCTTAAGCCGCCCCGGTGGCGCAGTGTTCTAAGGCGTTGGCCTCTGATCATTCGTCCGAAAGGGGTCCGGGTTCGAATCCCGGTGAGGCATGGATGTTGTGTTTGTCTTACGGCACTGGCTCTCTCCCTTCCCTGGAACCAGTGACCCTAAATTAGGGACGGGCGACTGCTTATAGCCCATTGAGTTGCTCACGGTGGTCGTTAAACCTCCAATCAAAAAAAAAAAAAAACCTCTTAACTTGCTAAGCTCTGCAGTCTGCAATCTGAAGATCCCCAAAGTCAACGTTGGGAAAACTGCAACAGCCGAAAGCAGTAGCTTGTTTTTTTGTTTTTTTTTGTAGCAGGTGGCACTGCGACACCGAGGCGGTAAGGTGTACTTCATTCATTACTTTGAACGTTGTCCAACAATATTAAAAATGAAATAAAAAAAAAATCGTTCTCCCGCACAGGTATAAATTAAACAAATGATGAAAACCAGAAAAAAGAAAGAATAGACACTGACACCTGGATTCTGGGAATTCTAACCTCGTGAAATTGCTGAGAACTTAGAAGGAATGAAAGAAATGGGGAATTAAAATCTGTCCACTCACTGTCATGATCTCGCACAGGAAGTTGGAGGATGCTACGGATGCTACGGCCATCTCTCGAAATATCTAGATAATCATCATATGATTTGTCTTCCCCCGTGGCAAAAGTTTTAAATCCGGTTCTATAAATTGGTGTACTACTAGTTTTCATTAATATAACACCAGCCTTTATAAAATATATCTATCATTTCTTTTTTTCTTTTTTTAGTGAACGCAGAATTGAATCTTTTTTTCTTTGGTTGGAGGTTTAACGACCACCGTGAGCAATTTAATGGGCTATAAGCAGTCACCCGTCATTAATTTAGTTCCACTTGTTCCAGGGAAGGGAGAGAGAGATAGCCAGTGCCGTAAGATAAACACAACATCCATGCCTCCCCGGGATTCGAACGCGGCTCCAAGTGAATTATTCACAGGCTATGTTTACGTTCAAATATTTTGCTACGGATTACTCCCAAGTATCTTACTACGAGCTCATCCCCCACGCCCCCCCCCCCCACTTTTCTTTTCCGATGTTAAACGACCTCCGTGAGAATCTAAGGCTATACACAGTTGTCGTCCCTAACGTGGGACACTGGTTTTAAACAGAAAGTGGCAGTCAACACCCAGGGGCAGACCGCCCCCGGTGTCCCATCCAGTCCTGGAGCCCAAGCAAAATAGAACGAATTACGACGTGGTTTCCCCTCTGACCGCTCCATTCTTTCATAGGTCGTTTTTAGATTTTCGTGTGCAAATGGGTGTGTGTGTTAATCGTAATCATAATCGTGTTTCCATGTGTTTATGGATTCCACATTTAAATGTCTGCTTTTGGTGACAGATATTTTTACGAAAATTAATTGACTTTGTTTCGTTTTGCTTCTGTATTCATCCCGAAGAAATCTACGAATGTTTGTTATAACCAACTGATCACTTTAAACAAGCAAGGTATGTTGTCTTCAGCTTAAATTTGTGAATAAATTCATTGACCTCTTTGGGTGTTTCTCAAAAAACATTAGAATCATAGTTTGCTATTTCTGCAGCTGTGATCTACATCACTAGTAATAAGAATAAATAGGCATACATAGATAAATTCACCTTATTTTTCAGGTAAAATAGTAGAAAAATATACTTGTTTGCAGTTTATGTATTAATTTGGAGCCCCTAATCAGGACTGTGTTTATATTTGTTGCAATGTGACAGAGATTACCAGCAGTCGTAATACAAAACTAACACTGTAATGTAGATGAAAGTTTGCATCCAGTACATCAAATAAATCTGTTATTGCGGCTGTACGCTGTTTTTCTATATATGTTCGAGATTGAACGTTGAAAGTGATTCATTGTGTGTGTATAAATGGTTGGTGAATTACTACTATGAAACAAACTTGTTATAGATTGCTTGTGATATCAGTTTTTCCCAGGATATATTGTGTGAAATCGTAGGATAACACGAGTACTTAGAAAATAAGCTATTTATTCCATGCATGGTAGAATTTAATTGATATATGGATATGTGTAATCATATGGTGGGGTGGCGAGTTTGATGTAGTTGCCTGCTTACCTTTGACAAAAATAAAAAAAAATGTCCTCCTTGGGTAATTATTTAGTGGTTTTCCATGTATGTTGCTGAAACTGTATGAGTTTTAGCAACTGAATACTGGGATTACAGAAGAGCAGTGTTCAGGCTCTGAGGGAAAGGGCATTAGAGCTTTAATTTATTGATTAATCTAAAGGGAATAAAAAATTTACTTGATCCTATTTTTGCATTTTTTTCAACAATGATTTCAACACATTTTTGTGTTTAGTACCCCTTGAAGTGACCAAAAATGAGTTGCAGTATTAGTTTTCAAACTGAAATTGTAGCAAAAAAAAAAAAAAAAAAAAAGCCTGGTATCTTGGTCTTGCCAGTATACCATGTGACCACCTAAGCCTAACATGAATGCAGAGCACATGCTGATCACTGTTAATGCAAAGCTGATCTGAATAAATGTCATGTATTTACTCTGAAATGAAAAAAAAAATAAAATCTGTTATCAATATGAATGCAGAACAAATGCCGACAACCCTACCATGTCACACCGCAAAACTTGCCAGTCTGCTATTATCCATGCTTACCTGTATCTATCATGAACTCGTATAAGTAGAAAAGAAGGTTAAATATTGTTTCCCCACTCGAAATTGAAAATAACTCGTCAACAATCATCATAAAAAAGGGGGGGTAGATAAAATACATCCCTAAAGTGCAGAAATGCCTGTTCAATAGCTATGAACAGTGACTTATCAAAGCATCTTCTGTTAAAAGTTATATCAAGAAGGTATATCAAAAAGAAAAATAACTAAATGAAACGTAATTATTTGGTTTAAGTGCATGAAGTGTGGAAAACATAATAAAGGAGTAGCAACAAGAAGTAGCCTTATGTCTTGCAGTATTTGAATTACCTAGTGGTCTGCTGGCCATTGGACACTGAGCTATTGATTTTATTGGCTCGAATGGCCAGTAAGTTTTTTTTTTTTTTCTAATTTGTCACAAGTTGAAACATGAACTTCTATTTCTTTTTCCTTTCTGTATGATTTTCTTTTTAGGCTGCAAACTAATGATAGGTTTAAAAACAAATATTGTAGATCATTGAAATGATAAGTTATTTTCTACATATATAGTAAATGTTTTTAAGTTTTTATATTTATTATTTTTTTACGGACCAGTGGGCATTTTGGTGGACCAGTGGCTTTCAAATACTAGTGGTCCACTGGGCCAGTAAAAGATTTATTTCTAATACTAACACTGTCTTGCTTATGTGAATAGAAGCCAAAATGTTTAATCCAAGAAATGCCATAGGCAAGGGGTATTTCCGTAGTGGTATGAAACAGATGTGCAAACACAAAAAGAAAAGTTTTTGTCATTAGTGATTGTGTGTTATTTCTGTGATCTCTTAAGTGTAAATGTTTCCATAGGGTCATTCCACCTCAATTAATAATAACAAGCAACACCTTACCATCTTGGATTGAAAAAAAAAATAATCGTGGTGAATCAATAGATTTGCATGAGAAATGAAGATGTATCAAATGCTAGCTCATGGTTAAAAAGTACCATGATTAAAAAATGCTCAAAAAAAAAAATATATATTTGCATTTTGGCTTACACAAAAAATAACTTTTTCTAAATTCACATAGAGATTTAATTTATGTGGCTTTTAAAACCTTCTAAATTTGTGTTTTATTTGATATGTAATACGTATAAGTGAATTATGCCAAAAAAAATTTTTAAGTCTCACTTAACTTTGACTTTAAATTCTGAAAATACCACCCATCTTTTTGTTAGATTTTGTGTGTGTACTATTTCCTCAAACATTGCTCGATACATGTACTGCTTTTCAAAGTGGGGTTTCAAGCAGTTTAGAAGTTATGAATTTTCTTATACTTAAACCATAGGTTAATCCCAAAAATTCTATGTCAAACAAATATAGCATCATCAGCTACATTTCATTTTAATTTGCATGTTATTATCCCCCCCCCCCCAAGTCATATTAGCATGTGATATTTTCCTATTTCCAGATAATTAAAACCCATAATTTTCTGAAGGGTAGGCATTGTAACTAGATAGCTGATTACAATCCCATTCCCATGCATTTGTTACTTAAACAATTCACAGCTTTCACTTGTTGCTTTGTTTTGTGAAAAATCAAACATGAAACACTTGAACTTAGTCATAATATTTAAATGTCTAAATTATAATAAGAAGAAACAAAAACTGGTTACATTCCTTATCACCACTTCTACATGCAGCACAAGTAAGATCAATTATTTCTCTGATGGTGCAGATGCACCCTTTATGAAAACTTCACAAACTTCTGTCACCTTAAAGATGATTTTTGTATTGAAGCAGACTATTGCTACATTGTTGTATTCAATGGAAAGTGGCCTTGGGATCCCGTGAACAGTACTTTGAAAAAGCTTGAGCAAATTTGCAAAGAAGAGCATCACACAGCTTTCATTCAGTACACCATAAATACTCGTAAAAAACATGAAAAATGTATGAAAGAAATTTGGTTTTAACATTCAAGTCACCTTTAATTGTAGAGAAGACAAATAAATCCTATGTTTCGTCCTTCTTTAGTGGTGGAGCTAGTTTGTTTGCCCCTTCATGGTGGCTGTACATAAACATACTGGCTATATGTAAACATGGCAGAGCAATACATGTGAACTTTGGAACTGTGTGAAAGCATGCATAACTAGAAGTCCAACTGCAGAATCTTTGGTTATTTTCAACATGGAGAAAACAAAACTTCATTTTGAAATGTTACTTCAGACCTGAATGCGTTTCATACCTGCATGTTTCAGACCTGCATGTTTTCAATAGAGTAAAGGAATCAGAGGTGATCTGAAACAACCTTTCAGAGTGCACCTATGCTGTCTAGTTTTCGGAAGGGGAAAGCATTTGGGTTATACTGCATGAGCAGCATATATATTGATGAATAATTTTGGGGATGCTTAAACCAATTAGCCAAGAGATGGATTCGAAAACCATGTATATAGTTAAATGTAATTAAAATAAAGTGCATGCTGAAATTAATTGGGTAACTTATGTGTTTAGGGGAAGATTAATTGCGAAGTGAATGGTGGGCATGAGGAATCACGAAGAATGTAAGTGGATCTGAAGAGAAAAAGAGATAGAGATAAGCTGGGGCCCCCTGTAAGCCAGACCACCGGAAGGGAAATATTTCGAACGAATGCCGGCACTGTTTAGAAGTTCGCCCATTAGTAGAACGCGAAAGGAATTGAGAAATGCTCACGTATGATGTAAACACAAGCTTTCCCAGGACATTAAACCGGGCAATAAAAATACTTGAGTAGGCGAGATGATGTGTTCAGGGTAAGATTCGCAGACGTTTCGCTTAAAAAAGGGTCAAGCGCCCAAAATACTAAAATCGGCAAAGGCACGCTAATGGGTTTCACGTCAGTAAACAGCCTTTTGCCATAAATTTTGCACGTGTGCAAATATTTGGCGCACCTAAAACAGAGGGAGAAAAAAAAAAAAAAAAAGGCAGGCAGTCTCTATCTGAAAGCGTGGAGAAAAGGGTCCCACCTGGAGAGAAGCTGAGTGGCTTGAGGCTCGGTGTCAGCTGAATTCGAATAGCTGAGCGGTTTTTATGCTGGCGAGGTATTGGGGAGACCTGGAATATCGGTTCGAAACAGGAAAGGTTGTACAGTTTGCACCCCAATGAAATGAGGCCGCTCTTAACTAAAGAAAACAGGGGACTAGCGTACCTCTCTGCGTAAAAAAAGAAAAAAAAATGAAAGCAAGTATCGCCTCTCTGCAGCAAAGCACAGATTGAGAACTAATCTTCTGCATACCAGCGTAGATTCGATTGTTGGACCCACAAAACTGAACGTGCCGAGGATGTTGATGAAACAAAAGTGAAACCGGGGACAGAGTTGACAGAAGAACGAATAGTGCGCTAAAGCTGGACCATGATCAGCAGCCACGGCTATCAGTCTGCCAGAGAGAGAGAGAGACCAACCCCTTTTCTCTCTTCTCCCATCAGCAAAGAAGAGACGACAGTTTTGCTAGAGTGAAGTTCGGAAATCCGCAGAATGCACGTATCTTAGTGAAATAGCCACCTACATGTGTGTTTCTTCAAATCACCATTATTGTGTCTGCTGCTACAGTGTTTTGTGTGCATGTATGTTCACTACGAGAGCAACAGTGAATTAGTGCCATCTCAGTTCAGTGCTGTGTCACAGTGATAACCTTTCAAACTGGATTATACAATGTAAGAATCAGTAAGTACATTTATTAATTATACTATTTCACTGGTTACAGAACATTAGTTCAAACTGCAGTAGGAAGCAAGCCTACACGGTCTGCTGACCAAATTAAATCTAATTCCAGTATGCAATCAGTCAGTAGCATGCAGGTATAATTGGTGATAAGTAGTAACCAATGGGTTACAGTAGAAATCGAGGCTGCTCGATAGATAACATTTTTTTTTTTACATTTACAAGTGACGCTTTTACATTATCTTATCTTTTAGTGTTTTTCTAATGGTCTAAATTAAATGTCTGTCTTGTGCCAACCCTTAGTTGAGTGTGTTGTTTTGAGTATCGCAGTAATTTGATTTTCTTTTTAGTGGTCACATTTTTGTTAATTAAACTCTTGGCTAACACACAGGGTTTGGGCGTTGGAAGAACCCTTTAATTAGTAATTCTGCTTGATAAGTTTTAATGCTAACCTCCGGGGTCTCACTCAATATCAGTCCCGCTACCAATCTAAAGTTTTAAAGTAATAATTTGTGTTTCTTTTATTTGTGTGTGTGTGTGTGTGTGTGTGTGTGTGTTTTGGTGGACAGCCACCCCCGGAGTGTAACAATATATTTAGTGGTGAAAATTATGATAAAGTGAGCTTTCGCTTGTAATATTAAAGCTTTTAATATTAAGAAAATTTCATTTTTTGGGCCTAAAAATGCCATGTTCATATGCCACCATGTAGCAAAATCTTTAAAAACTTTGAAACTTTTTTCTCCTTGGAGTGGTAAATTTTTGAACATTTTTAGGGGAAAGAAATTTTGGTTTGAACATTCATGGGTAACAGTTAAATGTGACATTTCTGTGCCAAAAAAATTAAATTATTGCATGCCTGCCATGTGCCTATAAGGATTTATGCTTCATTAACTTCACTGACATGTTAAGATTTACAAAATTGATTGGATGTCTCCACTTAGAATATTATGAAATTGTTATAGTGTGATTAAAATGCTACTGTATATAAACTTGTAAATTGGTTTTACCAGAAAAGTTCTGTGTTATAGAGATAAGCATGGACTCCTTGTTTCAGGTCTAGACTTAACCAAACCTGGACACTTTTGAATCCAGGCTGGCAAGGGTCCAGCAAATCATTGTTCCTTCTGGGCGTAAACTTTTTCCGAATTTTTGTCATATGAGTATTAAAAAATGAAGAATATGGGCAATTTCATGTCAACTCAACACAGCAATGAACATGATGTTCTCCAATTTTGATGGCCGCCCCGGTGGCGCAGTGGTCCAAGGTGCTGGCCTTTGAGCATTCGTCCGTAAGGGGTCCAGGTTCAAATCTCGGTCAGGCATGGATGTTGTGTTTGTCTTACGGCACTGGCTCTTTTCCTTCCCTGGAACCAGTGAGCCTAAATTAGGGACGGGTGACTGCTTATAGCCCGTTGAGTTGCTCACAGTGGTCGTTAAACCTCCAATTAAAAAAAAAAATTAATGAAATTCTAACCGAAGATAGATCCTTATAAGAATAAATTTTATTATAGATTTAGAGAGATTGAAAAATGCCCTTGCAATTTTGTGAGCATTTAAAGTTGAAGAATTTTAAGCCCTGCCATGTATATTGCCTTTTTATAGTGATATTTCATCTTATATCAAATATAGAGCTCTAAAATTGGTCTTGTTTCAAAGCATTTGTTTGGAAGTTTAATTTGATGTAAAATATGGCATGAAACCTTAAAAAAAAAAAAAAAAAAAAAATCAAGATCAGTAAAATTGACTTCCAATTTTGAAACTAGTTTTTTAAACTTTCTTAAAAATATATTTGAATTGCTCAAGCATTTTGTATATCATATCATAATTTTGTGCTGGGACAGCAGTGGATTGGTAGAGGGGTCTAAATAAAGTTTACTAGTAAACAACTCTATAGTTAGATACCATTTCTGCAGATTTGCAAAAAATGCTCACACAGAGATTGATGGGAAACAATCACCCCTCCAAAGAAACTGTTCTGCACAAATACATGGAAGGCGCATACAAATGCCATTACCAGCAGATACGAGGTCTGTTCTAAAAGTTCATGAACTTTTACACTAGTGCACTAACACAATATTACACTCATGTGTGGCAGCTGGCACGGCATGGCCGTGACTTTGCCAAGTAACATCTCATTTATTGCCTCTTTCTATTTTGATTAGTCACCGTGCTGCATTGCTTTGTTTAAGAGCTTTTTGTGTGTGTACTGCAATTTTCAAAATGGAAGAGTTTTTTCAGTCTTCACACTTTTTTCGGTCTTGGTGAACTTTTTTCCAGCCCACTATGAAGATTGCATTTTAGTTTCATGAAATTTTTGTCCTCTTTGTACGATCCAAAAGTTCCTGACAGATTGCAACATAATTGTCTCTATCATGAGTCAGCAGATGTGGGATGAACTTTGTGACAATTCAATGCATCCCCAGTTTTTCAGTCAGAATGTGATAACATCAACTCTTTTAGGACTATGGGCTGTTTTATACCGTATCTACAGCCATTCTACAAGTTCCGTCTAGATGTTGAGCCCCTTGATTTGACTGTAGAGGAAGCCCTATTAAACCGACTAATGAAATCAAGAAAAGATTTAAATTTCTATATAGTTAGTTTACCAGCTGAAAATATCAAGAGTGACATGGTGGATATGACTATTCATCCAGCCACAGCCAACTGTGTTCCATGGGATAGAGTACCACCAACAGGCATTTTACACGAGATATTTACCAATAGTTCTAGCATAGATGGGAAAGTGGGAGTAGGTTCCTGCGCCTACAATAATGGAAAAAAACATTAGACCATCAGACAACAGCACAGTTTTTCAGGCTGTGAACTAAAAATAATTAATGAGGCAGTCTTGCCGAGGACAGGATCTCATTATCATTTCAGATATAACCAACAGGAAGGAAAGTCTCTCTGATATTGGAGAGAGCAGGACAAATCGAAATTAGATGTTAAAATAGTCCCCTGGTCCATTGGACAGCTACAAGAGCAGATCTTTATGGAGAACCTTGAAAAATAGGTGTTACATAATCCGTGCTTCGTCATCAGCTGATTCCAAAATTTGTTCATGAAACATCTCTTTATTGAGACTCCAGCGACAAATCTATATGTTGAGAGGCCCAGTAGCGGTTCTAGGGTGGTGCGAACGCACAGGGCGCCATCGAAAAGGAGGCGCCGAGCTCCAGCGACGGACTCCATCAAAAAAAATCCTCAAGCACGTGCAAGATTTTTTTATCTGCGCGAACCGAAAAAAAAAAAAAAATTTCTGCTGGCACCAGTTGTCTGTCTTATGTCAAAGCAAAGACTGAGGACAAAGACAGGCGGAATGTTTTTCGGCAAGGATCATCTGAGAGCGCTTCTCATTAGTTCATTCCATTTAATTTAGGCATATTCAGAAGGTCCCATCATTTTTTCTTATCTTATCTTTTTTATTTGCAGTGTTAATTAGTTTTAACTATGACATATATTTTAACGAATGAAACAAGGTACAGTCAAATGCCGATTACCTGTAACCTTAATAATTTGGAACTTTTTGGTCATTAAAAATTAAGGTCTCTATCATACATTGCTAATTGAAACCCAATACCATATCGTAACAAGAATGAAAACAATGCGTTATTAGTTGAGAAGCTAGTTTTGTGCTGCCTGCCGTCCCGAATCAAACAAGAATGTTTTGCAGTAAAAAAACGGAAGCAAGTAACTGGTTATTTTAAGATTGTAATTATAGTAGTACGTATATATATATTATAATAGCATTTCAGTCTGTTTTGATATGCTTGCAACAATAACTACAGATCTGAATACATGATAACTTATTTTATGTGTGTATATTTTCTAGCATATCAGTATTTTTTTCTGCAAAATTTGGATTATCCGTCTGCGAAACTTGCGCCATCCTAACAGCAGATAGATACCCTGGAGTTGACTTTGTATGTTAATTTATACATATAATTATAATATTTCTATTTATATCTATGAATTTGATTATAGCTGTTTTCTTTTTTTAGCTTTTGGAAAACAAAAACTTATACTGGTTTGGAGGGGGGGGTCGCCATGATGAGACGTTTTCACCACCTTAAAAAATCGCTAGAACCGGCCCTGGAGAGGCCCTTATTTTCTTTATTCCATCTGGCGTGCCGCTCCTCAAGCATTGCTCTGTGCATATTTGTTTTAGTACTTCTCAAAGACATCTTAAGGCAAATGTTAACTACTTCTCCATAGGCACCCCTTTTGGCTAGTGCATCTGCAAGTTCATTCCCTGATGTTCCTTGATGCGATCAAAGCCAGTACAGACTGACTCATCTCTCCGTCATCTAAGGAACGCTCTTCCGAACCTCTTGAACCAAGCAATTCCAATCATTAAACTCTTCCAATGCCATCAGTGCCAACTGGCTGTCCGAGAAAACATGTAATGTCTCTGTACTCCTGTTTGTGGCTGCTCAGCTTAGGAAATGATTTCTCCTTGATTATTCATTACATTGTGGAGAACCAGGATTCTTGTGTTTATTTTACCTTTGAGCGGCGTGTTTAAAGTGAATTTAGTAATGATGTGTGTCGTTTCGTTCCTTGAAGTCACAGGGAACTATTTTGATTTTGATTTTTCTGGGGATGAGTGGTGGCACCATCTTTGTTTCTTTGTAGGATTTGTATTTTGAGATAGCTGAATATAACTCATAAATGCTTAAAAATTATAATAATAACAACAACTGTAGGTATAGGGATATTGGAATTGTATGAACTCTCACTAAGTCAGTCTGAAATCAAGATAAATCTTATTGATGAGCAGGAGGGTTACGGGGTGAGTTTGATACTATAGGGATGTTGATTAGTAATTTGCTAGTGTAATTTAGAAATTTCTTGATATTAATGATAATTGATTGATAGTTTGCTGGTGCCGATATTAATCATTTTGATATAAATGTTGATTGTAGAAATGTACGAGCTTTGTAAGATCGTGTATGACTTTGTAACATTAATAGATTCTTATTTGGTTGTCATGTATGATTTTGTAAACTTGGTGTTGGAAAGTAGGATAGTTAAACTTGATTGTCTAGATTGTTATTGCCTATATCTTTTGTCATCCTTGGATATATTCCTTAATCTGTGTAGATAGGTTGCTGAAGGAGTTTGGTTATAACTGTGTCCAGTAAAATTAATAATAGTAATTGTGTTAGAAAATTGGTTATGTTGTTGATATAATAATTGTAAGATATCTCGGTACTGTGCCAAAATTTTGCTTTGTTTTAGAATTTAGAGTATGATCTTGTAAATTAAATTTGGTGTAAGATAGAAAGTTATGACTTGAAATCTAAGTATTCACATTATAAAAAGAGTGTAAATATCTTTATAATTGGTTCTTGAACATAGTATTGTTATGATCTACCCTCCAGTAATTCTAGAATTAATAGGCATTAAGAATTAATAGAGGGATGGACTGAATTAATTAAGCATTAATTAATTTTGAGGCTTTGTCTGGGTCGAAAATGAAAAGGGCAGAGGAAGTTTTGGTCATGGAAAGAGGGAGAAATCAGAAAACATCTCGCTCGGTTTATGTGGTCTGAGCTACTAATGCGTTTAAATAATAAATTGCTGTAATTCCTGGTCATAGGTGACACCTAGACTAAACATAGTGTGGCAGTGCGAAGTGAAGCATTACCGCCAGTTGCAGAGTAAAAATAAACGGATTTAATGCACTATATGCATTTCTTGAGTGTTCACATTTGTCTCCTGTTCAAGTGTAATGTCGAATAGCAGTGTGCTCTTTGTGTGTGGTCTGGTTGCATAACAGCATGTGACAGAATTCAAGAGAAGTAAGAGGGAAGAAACTTCAGTTGCTAAATGGAGACCTGCTGATGATGTCATAAAGAACAATTGAGCAACCATTCCCTGTGAAAAGAATGATTCCCCTGTTTTGGATAGCAGAAGCAGCTCGTTAGGCGAATTTCAGGAGACACATCCCTGTAAAGAAAGACTGATCGCTTGACGGTACGCTGAAGTATGATCAAGATCTTCGTGAAATAGAAATCTTCGAAGAACTGCTGGCAAGAGTCGGCAAGCAAGTGTGAGCAAAAGTTCGTGGCATAGGAACCAAGGAAGATGTCCAGCAGAGCAGGTCATTGACCTTCACCCGCAAGAGAAACAAGCGCAAGGGGGGCCACAGATGGCTACTAAACCCCTTTATCACCCCTGCAATGTGTCTGCCCAAATCTCCAAGAGGAAGCAAAGTACTCCTGACAAAAGTGATTTGTTTGTGTGAGTGCGCAAAGAAAGTTCTTCAATTAGAAACCATCAGCATTAGTGAACTAAAACAAAGAATTATTTTGTCGTGTGTGTGTGTGTGTGTGTGTGTGTGTGTGTGTGTGTGTGTGCACACTGGACTTTTGGATTACATACCAGGGAAAGAAACTGCAAATACAAACCATTTGTTTATATTTCCAGACAGTGGATAAATAATGAAAAACTGTGTCAGGAGTATATTCAGAACTATTAATTACAAAAGCAGAACTTGGAACCAGGCATAAAGCTGATTGCTATGTTGAAAATGTCGGTCAAAAGGACCAATCAAATTCATAATAGTTACCAACAATACAAATTAATAGTAAAGAATATTTGTGCCATTTATCCTTTATTAAATTGTTTTGTGCTGTGCAGAACAATGCCTTGTGATAGTGTATTCAAATGTATTCTTGTCGCTAAGGTCGATACGCTACGAAAACTGGCAACAGAGGTAAAATACCAGATGGTCACTATAAAAATCATGACGAATCATAGAATTAAATAATAGCTCAGCCCCAGCAACAGCAGCATTAACGTAACTTGATTGACATTAAATGTCCATTATTACTGTTTCACACATTATGCAAGTTTTGCAATCGGGAGATTATTAAATGATGTTAGATACATATGGAGCATAGTATCACCAATTAAAATCAAGAAACAATGAACTATATCTTGTTCACTCTTGGGATTGCAAATGTAAATTGCTCCTTGGGCTTTTGTAACTCCTTTTTCCTAAATTTGTTGTTGCTTCCTTTTCAATTTGGTTGGTTGCCTTTTCTGGTTTTAATTTTTGTTCATGATTATTTTAAAAATTTTTGGTGTTTTCTGTTTACATTATGGCTGGCAGGTTTTAGGCTTCGCTTTATATGTGGCAAGTTTAAAGTATCTCTTTTGTACCATTTATTGGTTAGATTTTTATTGCCTGGATTTGTGTTAATGGGGAGATTGAATTTCTTTCTTAATTTTTCTTTTTCTTTTATTTGTTGTGAGGTCGGGCAAATGTGTTTTACTTTGCTGGGTTCGGGTTTTTATTAGAAATCTCTTTTAATTGACATTTTCCCCCTAAACTTAATTGGTCCCTATAGCAAACTAAAATAGTAGAAACCCACAATTATCTGGTCTCAGTAGATTAATGAGTGATTTTCTTGTTGCTTGCCCTTGACGAAGCTGACAAAGAGTCAGTCATTAATATGCTTCCCTGCATTCTTATGGTCGGTACATTTTCATCGCTTGAAGCTAGCCTGGTTCGGGTGAATGGATGTGGTGATTGTTGTTCTTTTTCTCGTTTCTCTTTTTTTGTTTTTCTATGTTCAGAATTTTGCTTAATGTTTAGAATTTTTATGTTATTTGATCTTTCTCCTATGCAGCCTCTGGCACTTTGAAATTTCAAATTTGTTCAAGGGTTCTTTGTTTTTTCACTTAATATGCTTTTGCTGTACTTACTATACTCGTAGTGGTTGTCGGGGCTTCTTATGTACGCCTGTAATGTGTTTATTCACAAGACATTGCATGTAACTATCCAACTCATTCAAAGAATGTGAACTTTTTTCAATTGTGAAGTTTAAAAATAAAATTCATGATATTGTAAAATCTGCACCAGATAAAATTGAACAGATGAATTTTTACAATGAAGGCAAAAAATTATTTTATCAACAACGAAATATGAAACAGAATTAAAACCGTGCCGAATTTTAAAAAAAACGAACTATAATCTTGAAGAGGAAGTCATCTTGACTGCGAAGCACCATGACAACAACGAAGCATGAAAACGAAGCACAGAAATTTAAAAAAACGAAGTCTTGAAAAAGAAATAATCATCTTGATTGCAAAGCATTAAGAAAGAAATCTCCCGACTGCAAAGCACCAAACTAGTTTCTGCTAATATTCATAGCTGTCATCAGTGGTGGTAGGTGCACGGACGTTGTAATTACCGCACTCACTCGCTCAGGTATGCTGCTCAACCCGAATGCATGCTGCTCAACCCGAATGCATGTTCAGCCCTGTCGTGCAGATATTTGCGCATCATGGTTTGGGTTTTACTGCGCACATCTATGGTGTCGCCATCTGTAGTTAAACAAAATAAACAAGTAGCATTTAGGAGTAGAAATATGCACTTGTATTTTTAGGTAATACACTGACGGAAAAAAAAAATCCCAACACCACGAAAAAATAGTTGTAGAGGAATGAAATGGCGGCAATACATTTGTATAGGTGCCATATTTAATCGATTAAGGTTTCAAGATCACAGCTTATTGTAAGCGGGAGAAGAGCCATTATAAATGTGAAATGCTGGTACATTAATAACCGGTGTAACCACCAGAATGCTGAATGCAAGCACGCAAACGCCGCCCCGGTGGCCCAGTGGTCTAAGCGATGGCCTCTGATCATTCGTCCGAAAGGGGTCCGGGTTCGAATCCCGGTGAGGCATGGATGTTGTGTTTGTCTTACGGTACTGGCTCTCTCCCTTCCCTGGAACCAGTGACCCTAAATTAGGGACGGGCGACTGCTTATAGCCCGTTGAGTTGCTCACGGTGGTCGTTAAATCTCCAATTAAAAAAAAAAAAAAAAAAAAAAAGCACGCAAACGTTCATGCATTGTGTCGTACAGGTGCTGGATGTCAGTGTGTGGGATGGAGTTCCATGCCTGTTGCACTTGGTCGGTCAATACAGGGACGGTTAATGCTGTTTGGGGGCTACGCTGGAGTTGTCATCCAATGATGTCCCATACGTGCTCGATTGGTGGAAGATCTGGTGATCTAGCAGGCCACGGCAACATGTCGACACTCTGTAGAGCATGTTGGGTTACAACAGCGGTATGCGAGCGAGCGTTATCCTGTTGGAAAACACCCCCTGGAATGCTGTTCATGAATGGCAGCACAACAGGTTGAATCACCAGACCGACGTACAACTGTGCCGTCAGGATGCGTGGGATAACCACGAGAGTGCTCCTGCTGTCATAGGAAATTGCTCCCCAGACCATAACTCCAGGTGTAGGTCCAGTGTGTCTCGGCCGCAGACAGGTTGGTTGCAGGCGCTCACCTGGCCTCCTTCTAACCAACACACGGCCATCACTGGCACCCAGGCAGAACAGGCTTTCATCAGAAAACACAACAGATCTCCACTACGTCCTCCAATGAGCTCTAGCTTGACACCACTGACGTCACAAACGGCAGTGGTTTGGAGTAAGTGGAATGCACGCTACAGGGCGTCTGGCTCGGAGCTGTCCTTCAAGTAACCGATTTGTAACAGTTCGTTGTGTCACTGTGGTGGCAACTGCAGCTCGAATTGCTGCTGCAGACGCGGTACGATGCGCCACGGCCATACGCCGTACACGGCAGTCTTCCCTCTCAGTAGTGCCACATGGCCGGCCAGAACCCGATCTTCTTGAGGCAGTACCTTCCCTTGACCACCGCTGCCAACAATCATGCAGAGTGGCTACATTCCTGCCAAGTAGTTCTGCAATATTGCGGAAAGAAAATCTACCTTCTCGTAACCCTATTACATGACCTCGTTCAAACTCCGTGAGCTGTTGATAATGGCTTCTTCGTCTTCTTAAAGGCATTCACGACTAACATCAACACCCTACGTCGAATCTCAACGATAACTAACGCTCACGAACGTTACAGCGCGTATTTACAGAAAACCTGCTTTGCATGTTCTGAGGGGCGCTACTAGTGCCACACATAAGCGCCGAGCGCGAAATTAGACGTCATCTTACAGATGTACTCTCACCGCCTACCAACTGTCGTTTATCTAACACAACCCCTTCTTGGTGTTGGGATTTTTTGTCCGTCAGTGTATTTGAAGTAAGCTGTTTTATGTTATTGTTTTTCTTCTTGAAATGTTTTTCTCCTGCTCAATAAGGTACCTCCATGCAAACTAAAGCTCTACTGGACTATTAACGTTACAGTTGTATCTTTTGGTTTTCTCAATGACTACAGCCTCGGAGGTCAGAATCTGGGCATGTGATCTATGTGATGTTATAATTTTCGTGTTAATCCAATCAGGAGTTACATGATTTCTGATACAATGTTGTATAAATGAAGTTTTTTCATCTCTTCTTGTCCAATTCGTAATATGTTTATTTAATCTATTCAAAAATCTTCTACGTGTACTTCCGATATATACTTTGTCTTTTTGGTTATCATCTTTTAACTGTTGGAATGACATAAACGCCAGATTTATTTAGAACTGATCTATTATTGGTAGTAGTAAGTATTACTCCATTATCAATGACTGTTTCTGCAGTGTTAATATTGTGGTTGTAACATTCTTTTTTTAAAATAGTACATAATAGGAGGTAAGTATGGAAATTTTCCATAATATTGCTTTTTTTCTTTTTCAATATTATTTTCGGAACGATGTATACTGGCTGTAATGTTGTTATATAAAGATTTGACTAATCCTTTATTATATCCAAACTCCTCTGCAGTCTTTTCAATCCATTTGAGTTCTTTGATCTCTGATATTTTATTGCACGAGTGTGTAATGGCTCTTTTAATATAAAAGCGGAACACTGCAATCTTGTATTTCCAAGAGTGTGTAGAATCCTTTGGGATAATTGCCTGTACATATGATGGATTCCGGTAAACTGAATATTCTATAACTCCATTATCCTTGTGTATAGATATGTCCAAGAAGTTTAACTGACCCATTAACTTCAATTTCTTTACTAACCTGTATTGATGGATAACAACTGTTAAATTTATTAATGAAGTTATCAAGTTCAAGATTGGAGTGCTGCCAAAATAGTACAATATCATCAACGTATCAGAGATATACATATGGTACGTATATATTAGAATGATCCAATATACTGTTTTCAATGTCTTGCAAAATAACTTCAGCCAGTAGCCCTGAAATTGGGGACCCCATTGGGGCGCCATATTGCTGTTTATAAATTGTCCCATTAAATGTGAAAAAAAATATTATTTGTAACAAACACTAATGCAGATATAATACTGTTTCTGACATCTGTAAGATTTTTCGTCTTCTAATCTGGAGTTAATTAAGTCGATAGTGATATCGGTTGGGGTATTTGGATATAGAAAGATGACATCTAAACTGGCCATTGTGAAATTGGAGGTTTTAATTGTTTTTAACTTGTTGATAACTTCAGTAGCATTAGTAATACTGGCTTCATGGCTATTGTAGAATGGTTGTTTGAGATAGTTAAATAGTGCTCTCTCCAAGTTAATGGTTGGAGATAAATTCTTGTTAACAAATAGGCCTGTCTGTCTTATGCATTTTTATTTTACCAAAAATATTTGGTGTACAGGCTCCTACTGGTGTAATACTGTACACCAAATATTTTGGTAAAATAAAAACGCATAAGACAGACAGACCTATTAGGCTTATTGTTAATAAGAATTTATCTCCAACCATTAACTTGGAGAGAGCACTATTTAACTATTTCAAACCATTCTACAATAGCCATGAAGCCAGTATTACTAATGCTACTGAAGTTATTAACAAGTTAAAAACAATTAAAACCTCCAATTTCACAATGGCCAGTTTAGATGTCATCTCTCTATATCCAAAAACCCCGACCGATATCGCTATCGACTTAATTAACTCCAGATTAGAAGATGAAAATCTTACAGATAATGTCAGAAACAGTATTATATCTGCATTAGTGTTTGTTACAAATAATAATTTTTTCACATTTAATGGGACAATTTATAAACAGCAATATGGCGTCCCAATGGGGCCCCGATTTCAGGGCTACTGGCCGAAGTTATTTTACAAGACATTGAAAACAGTATATTGGATCATTCTAATATATACTTACCATATGTATATTTCCGATACGTTGATGATATTTTACTATTTTGGCAGCACTCCAATCTTGAAATGGATAACTTCATTAATAAATTTAACAGTTGTTATCCATCAATACAGGTTAGTAAAGAAATTGAAGTTAATGGGTCAGTTAAACTTCTTGGATATATCTATACACAAGGATAATGGAGTTATAAGAATATTCAGTTTACCGGAATCCATCATATGTACAGGCAATTATCCCAAAGGATTCTACACACCCTTGGAAATACAAGACTGCAGTGTTCTGCTTTTATATTAAAAGAGCCATTACACACTCATCCAATAAATATCAGAGATCAAAGAGCTAAAATGGATTGAAAAGACTGCAGAAGAGTTTGGATATAATAAAGAATTAGTCAAATCTTTATATAACAACATTACAGCCAGTATACATCGTTCGAAAATAATATTGAAAAAGAAAAAAAGCAATATTATGGAAAAATTTCCACACTTACCTCCTATTAGTACTATTTAAAAAAAAGAATGTTACAACCACAATATTAACATTGCAGAAACAGTCATTGATAATGGAGGAATACTTACTACTACCAATAATAGATCAGTTCTAAATAAATCTGGCGTTTATGTCATTCCAACAGTTAAAAGATGATAACCAAAAAGACAAAGTATATATCGGAAGTACACGTAGAAGATTTTTGAATAGATTAAATAAACATATTACGAATTGGACAAGAAGAGATGAAAAACTTCATTTATACAACATTGTATCAGAAATCATGTAACTCCTGATTGGATTAACACGAAAATTATAACATCACATAGATCACATGCCCAGATTCTGACCTCCGAGGCTGTAGTCATTGAGAAAACCAAAAGATACAACTGTAACGTTAATAGTCCAGTAGAGCTTCAGTTTGCATGGAGGTACCTTATTGAACAGGAGAAAAAACATTTCAAGAAGAAAAACAATAACATAAAACAGCTTACATCAAATATTACCTAAAAATACAAGTGCATATTTCTACTCCTAAATGCTACTTGTTTATTTTGTTTAACTACAGATGGCGACACTATAGATGTGCGCAGTAAAACCCAAACCATGATGCGCAAATATCTGCACGACAGGGCTGAACATGCATTCGGGTTGAGCAGCATACCTTAGCGAGTGAGTGCGGTAATTGCAACGTCCGTGCACCTACCACTGATGACAGCTATGAATATTAGCAGAAACTAGTTTGGTGCTTCGCAGTCGGGAGATTTATTTCTTTATGCTTTGCAATCAAGACGATTATTTCTTTTTCAAGACTTTGTTTTTTAAAATTTCGGCAAAGTTATAATTCATTTTCATGTTTTGTTGTTGTCATGGTGCTACGCAGTCAAGATGACATCCTCTTCAAGATTATAGTTCGTTTTTTTTAAAATTTGGCAGGGTTTTAATTCTGTTTCATATTTCGTTGTTGTTAAAAGAATTTTTTACCTTTATTGTAAAAATTCATCTTGTTCAATTTTATCTGGTGCAGGTTTTACAATATCATGAATTTTATTTTTTAAACTTCACAATTGAAAAAAGTTCACATTTTTTGAATGTGTCGTATAGTTACGGCAATGTCTTGTGAATAAACACATTACAGGTGTACATAAGAAGCCCTGACAGCCACTACGAATATAGTAAGTACATATATAGTTCATTGTTTCTTGATTTTAATTGCCGATACTATGCCCCTTACGTATCTAACATCATTTAATAATCTCCAGATTGCAGAACTTGCATAACGTGTGAAACAGTAATGACGGACATTTAATGTCAATCAAGTTACATTATCGTGGCCATGTAAAAAGTATGCTCATCGCAAATTGGCGAAATTTGAACAACGATATACATTGTATAACAATATTAACGACATAGAAATGTGTAATGCTAATTGTGCATACTTAATTTTAATATTGTAACTGCTTGTGAGTTGAAGTTCGGGGTTATTGGTAATTGTACTTGTTTTTTTTCTTGAATAAAGGACCAAGTTGATCCCATTCAGTGGCGAGCTGGTCTCCTGGTCAGTTCTGGTCTGGTGCATAGTGTGGATCACAGTGTGGTGGCACCTGTTGTGTCCTGGGAGTGGGGCTTCCACTGGGCGTGTGCAGTGTGCCCGACTTGTGGGTGAGACTGGTTGGGTTGCTGCCGCAATCCTACCTTTCAAATGGTTCTATTAATCCTTGTTGAGCCAGAGTTGGCAGCACAGATGCAATTCCTTAATAATGTGATGACATGATCCAATTGAAATGTTGCAGTTGCCCAGGATTTCTCAAACAGTCAATCAACAATTTAAATGTACGATTTTGCAAACTTGAGCCACATGAGTATCGTCAGTTGATGTCAAGTGATGTCCTGAACAGGATCATCATCAGTTGACTGTTGACCATCTTTGAATCTCTTAAACCATTCTTCATAACACTGCGTACAGCCTATGCACTGATCACTGTAAACTTGTTTCATCATTTCATGAGTCTGTAAATGTTTTCCCAAGTTTGACAGAAATTTTGATGTTAATACACTGCTTTTGAAACCCCTCCATCTTGAAAATCACAGAACATGCACAACAAGCTCTTAAACAAAGCAATGCGACATAATGACTGATCACAATTGAAAGACATGATAAATGAGAGATTACTTGCCAAAGTCGCCGTTATGCAGTGCCACCTACTGCACATTGATGTGACATCGTATTAGCATGCTATCATAAAAGTTTGAGAACTTTTTGAACAGACCTCGTAGATGCAGTGTTTTCCATTGTTTCCTATGTGTCCATCTCTTTAGAAAACTTGACAATTGCATTGTCATGGAGTGGGAATTGAAAAGCATCCCATTTTCTGTTCGAGCATGCTACCATTACACTAACAAGAACAATGAAGTTTCGAACAACTGAAGCTAAGCAGTAGTAGCTAAGGAATCTAAATAACCTTTCAGATTTGCACTGGTTGAAGCAATCCAATGCTTCCTCGTAGCATCAGTGACCTATTTCTTATCACTGTATGGATATAGGCCATAAATCTCCAGGGCTAGACATTAATTGGAAACAAATCCTTCAGCTGCTTGGAACTTCATTATCATGGGTGATGTAAGAGTAGCTGGCTCAAATGAAAAGAGTAAAATGCTGTTTGATCACCACTCCAGGGTGATACAATTGCACAGTTTTTTTGAAGAGATGGGTACATGGGAAACAGTGGAAAATATAGCACATTTCTTCCAATAATAACGTTTACACTTAAAGTAAAATTACCTGTTAAAGAGTTCAGAAAAGTAAGCTGATATCTAAAGAAACCATAAGGAAAAAAAAATGTTTTCAGTTACTGAGTTAAAATGCTCTAATAAAGTGGGTTCTCTGAGTCCTTACATGACTGGTACTAAAAAGTGTAAGGACTTACAAAACCCATTTTATTAGGTACTAAAAAGTGTACTCAAAATAGCATGGTGTGTAATAGTGCAAAAGCAATGCAGTTGCAAAAAAATCATTTATCTTGCATGAGAAAAACTGTGTATTCAGAAGTACGGCTTATAGTTAGCAAGCAGGACCTGGTGTTTCTGGATTGTCTTGTGCAACTTCACATGTGTCTGTGATGGACTGTCTGGAACCATTAAACATCTAGCAATAAGCACAAGTTCTCAGAGACCTGATATGCATCACAGATGTATCTCTTTTTCAGTTGTATAAGTGGGTCAAAAGAATATTCAAACTCCTTATTTTGTATTTTCTACAGCAAGAAGAATGATGAAGAAACAATTTTGGAGAAAACATACAGTAATGCAATGATATTCCCAGGAAGACAAAAGTTACACTTCTTGATGATAACAAAATTCAAGTGTGCATATTCTCAAATCCCCCAGATTCAAAAATTAAACTAGGAACTACAGCAACACGATAGAGCTCTGTGACATAAGAAGGTATGTCACTTGTACATATGCAAAAAAATGGTGTTCTAGATATGTACTGAATATAAATGAAGAAACTGATGAAGTGGAAATCGGCTTTCTTTATCTGAATGTATCATCACCAACATGATGTTACCCTCAAAATCCACACATTTTACTGAAGGATAAAAATGATATTTATGGGATAATAATATATACTATGTTGACAAAAGTCACCGGACACCTAGAAGAGAAACACAACATAGCATTTATTGACATACATTAGTACGGTGTCGGTCCACCTTTGGCCTTAATGCATACACTGACCCTTCGGGACATGCTTTCGACAAGGTTTTGGAACACAGCAATAGGTATGCGCTTCCATTCAGTTCATAATGCTGCCTCTAATTGTTGCTTAGTAGTAGGCCTTGGTTCCAAACTTCTTACGTGGTGCTCTAATTCATCCCATAGGTATTCTATGGGATTAAGATCAGGGCTCTGTGCTGACCAGTCCACACACGATATGGAATTATCGTCAAACCACGCCGTAACAGTCATTGTGATACGCTCCTTGCTTTTCTTCCAGCCGGAGCCATTACTCACCTCACCTGCCGGCCGCGGACGGTGATTGTTTATTTCACATCCAAAGAGCATGCAGACACGCTTCTAAACTTTGGTCTTGACCTGGGAGACCACCACCTGGAAGCTGAACCGATTTCCAGGCGCCCTGTTCAGGTCTCCTTGCATCCGGTGCCCCCGAAATCTCGGATGCGATGATATGTACTGCACTTAGTAAGTGTGGTAAGATTGTTGGTCCTGTTATCACACATTCAGCTGCGCCCAAGGATCCTGCAAATAAGAATGTTCGTAGTTTTCGCCGGAGTGTTCGACTCATCTTTCCATCAGAAGAGCATCTCCGTAAGTTCCCACGGATCCTAAACGTCCGATGTGGGCAGCTCTCCTACAGAATTGACATGCTAACATCAGAACACTGTGCTAATTGCAAAGAACTTGGGCATCAGCGTGCTCGATGCCCCAACAACCAGTATCCAGCTCCCACGGCTTCTACAGTGCCTACCGCCTCTAAGCAGCCTCCTGCTACATCTCGCTCTCGACCTGCACCGTCTTCAAATGTGCCAACTGCCCCAGGGCCGAGTTACACAAAAAGTATATCTACAGCCTCTCGTCCACGAGCGTCTTTTGATGCTGATCTCACCTCCCACCTTCAATTTCCAGTGCTCACCTCACCTATTACTCCTCATCCCGTGGCAACATCGGGAGACTTCGCCGCTGGTTTCCCACCAGTCTTCACTGTTGGGGTCTCCGAGTGTGACGGCGGTGCCGATAACTCCTCTGACTCTGCGTCAGCTTCCCGAGCATCGTCGCTCCCTGGAAAACGAATTTCTGGCACTCGTACAGGTACCCGACGTAAGAGGAAGAAGAAGAAATCTTCCTCTGCGGATGGGCAACCGTTCCGTACTACCAAATCTTCAGGAGATATCTCTCCCTCTCCTGCGCCAACAGAAATTGAAAGGGACACTGATGATGATGGGTCTCCGCCTTCGTTTGAGGTCTTTTCAAGTGTTCTCTCCAAATGTGGTGCTCCTTCAGAACCTCTCAATCTTGGAGATTACTATCAGTTTTGCACCCACACCACGAACCTGGAGTCGACGTATGACTACCTCCGAGAGCGCGAAGACATTCTTCCCGCGCTGCTCCTGCAAGCCGGATGCATTGCTAAGTACCTTCGTGGGTTTGTTCATGACCCCCTGCACCACTCATGGACCCTTGGCTGCGTAAACCGATTACAACAGCTCCTGAAAGTTGCTCCGCGACTCCTCCAACCAACGACTGACCAGTCCATTCAAGGTCACGACCCTTAATTGCAGAGGGTTCGCTAGCCCCCTAGCGAATGCTCTTGTAATGGAAGACCTCTCGCCCCTCTGGGCCGATTTGTTACTACTACAAGAAACAAACTGCCATTCCTCCACTCTGTTTACTCGCTGGCGTGCTAGCGATTATGTGTTCCATCATGCTTTCCGCTACTCATCTCATGGTGGACTTGCTATCGGAATACATCAACATTTCCGATCCACCCTCACTGCACTCTCAGTGCAGAACTTATGCCGAGATTTACTCCAGCAAGTCTCCTTCACAGTTGGCGGAGCTCGATTTCACATCTTTAATGTGTATATTCCATGCACCTCTATTCATTTATCCATCTTGTTCACCAAACTCCGTAAAGCTCTCTCGAAAGTCTCACCTTCGGATCGTGTGCTCTTGGGTGGAGACTTCAATTGCACCCTTGACCCAGCTCTGGATCGCTCTCCTTCGTCACGAGAGCGTCGGACGGATCTCGTCGCACTACTCCATGACCTTGTTGCTGATTTCTCCTTCACCGATGCTTATAGGCGCCTTCATCCACAAGAGACCTCACACACGTGGCGCTCGTCTGGGAGTCAGCTTCCATCAACTGCACGCTTGGATCGGGTTTACGTTTCCACACCGCTTCTTGCGTCTATTACTGAGTTGCAACATCAACCTACTGCTTCCTCAGACCACTGCACGGTCACCCTCACAGTGTTTGTTGCGGCGTCACTCCCTCGGACTGTTCGTCCGTGGACATTTGACTCCAATCTCCTCACTGATCCTGAATTTTGTGCCTCTGTCCGTTCTTTTCTCGCTGCTCGTCGCGCAGGGTTGCATTCCGCACCCTGTACCTTGACGTATTGGCTTCGTGTCAAGCATCAGCTCCTCTTACATATCAAGCAACTTTCCTTCACCATGAAGACTTCTAGTCAGATGCGCCTCGATCACGCCAGGCAGATGCTCACACTGATTGGGTTATCAGATCCGCTTTTTCCAGCATTTCAGGCGGAGCTCCAGGCTTTGCTGAAACCTCTTGCGCAGCAAGCACTTTTACGTCTGCGCATTAAACATCTCAATCCGGAGGAATGCACCTATGATTTTCTAACATCAATGGAATCTGCACGTAAGTCTTCTACCTCGCTTCGTCATCTTCGCCTCCCCTCTGGCGAAATCACATCCGATTCGGCAGCGATTTGCTCTCACGTTCGTCAGTTCTATACCACCAAGTTCAGTGAAACTCCTCCCCCTTCTCCCTCTGCTCTACCCCATCTTCTCAATAACCTACCTCAAGTTCCGTCTCATCTTGCTCCCACCCTGTCTCTTGCACCCACATCCACGGAGGTGTCAGACACCTTCTCTTCCCTTAACCCCCATGCCGCTCCGGGTCCGGACGGCCTCTCTTTTCCTTTTTACCGTGCGTTCTTGCCTCTTTTGTTGCCTTTTCTCCTCTCCGCTTTTTCTGCTGCATTTAACTGCTCCCCCTCCCGAGGAGTTTCACGGACGCACATGTGGTCCTATTTCCCAAGAAGGGTGACCCTCTTGACTTGGGAAATTGGCGCCCCATTTCTCTTCTCAATCAAGATTATAAACTCTATACTAAGCTTCTTTCCCGTCGACTAAACTCTATCCTCCCTCACATCCTTGCTGACTCTCAAACCTATACTGTTCCTGGCCGTTCTCTTTCCTCCAATGTTCAACTTCTTCGCGATCTCATTCATCTTGCCAAGACTCATTCTGAACCTCTTGCTCTCCTTTCCTTAGACCTCCGTTCCGCTTTCGATAATATCTCACACGCCTATTTAACACAAACCCTGCTACACTTTGGCTTTCCTCCACAATTTGTCTCCGTTCTCGTCTCCCTCTACCGGGACGCCGTTTTCCATGTCAAGACGGCATCTTTTCTCACAGCACATGTTCCCTTCAAGCGGGGAGTTCGTCAGGGCTGCCCGCTTTCTGGTCAACTGTTTGCGATTGCCGTCGAGCCTTTTCTACGCTCTCTGCAAACATCTCTTCTAGCACAACTTCCACCACCAGTTGCCAGCTCACGGCATCACTCAGTCATTTACTCTGCTTATGCAGATGACATCACCGTCTGCATTCGTAGCGACTCACAGTTCCAACTGCTTCGTCGTTTGTTCTCCGCATATGCTTCATGTTCTGCAGCTGAACTGAATACGTCTAAGAGCACTGGATTGTGGTGCGGGTCGTGGTCCAATCGCTTGGATGCTCCATGGGGGGCCACATGGTCATCCACTACCCAACGCTTCCTGGGTGTGCACTTAGGCGCACCACAAGCTACATCCAGTGCAACTCGCTCGGAACTCCATCCTCGCCTCCTCCGCACAGCTGCATTCTGGTGTTGTGCGCAGTTCTGTACGTCCTACTACCAGCGGGCAAATCTCACCAGGACATACCTTCTGTCCATCTGCAAGCATTCTTGGATTGCATCTACGACCCCGCTTTTCTGTCTCCAGGAGGTTACACGCTGCCTTACTCGAGTAATGTGGGCGGGTCATCACTGGATTAACGTCCACAAGCTCTGTGCTCCTCCCTCCTATGGTGGTGCTGGCCTACCTGATGTCCCGCTGTGCTACAAAGCAAGCCGAGTGATCAACTTCATTCACCTTTTCACGGCTCCAGTGGCTTCCGCAGTTCAGGTACGTGACGTTCTTGCCTCCTTGCGTAACCCACATTTTTCCTTTCTTTCCTTAGTTCTCATGGATTGCTGTCCTTTCCCCCCTCCAAACTCCCACCTGCATATTCTGAAGCCCTCATTCACCTTCGCTCTCTCCCCTCATTCGCTCCCCTCCCTCTTCAACTCTAGAGCTTCTTTCTGAACCCCTCTTCTTCAACTCCCTTGTTCATCCCCCCCATCTCCCCTGTTTTTCATTCCCCTCTTGGCTCCGAGCAGGTGTAGTAACTGTACAAGACCTCACTAACTCAGATCTATCCTGGCGCCCTCTCTCTGGCCTCCCCCTGCAATTCTCTCGTCCCCATCCGCCCATTTGGTCTATGACTCTCTGCTAACTGCACTTCTTTCGCTTTTCCCTGATCTTGTCTCCCCCACCGGTCTCGTCTCTGTCTTTTCTGCCCCTCTTCCGCTGCCGTTTTTCCTCCGACTCACAAACTCGGTTCTTCCTCTCTCCTCTCTCTCCTCTAAATCTCTTTATCGTTTTCTAGTGCACCTTGCCGCCCCTTCACCGCTTTCTATTCTGGAGGTTCCCCCTGCTTCTCTTCCTCTTGTCTGGGCCGCTGCCCGCTCACCCTTATCTGCCCCTCTTGAAATTAATACCCACTGGCTCTTTTTGCATAATCGCCTCCCTGTTCCGTATTTTCTCTTTCGCATGTCTCTTCTCTCCTCCCCTCTCTGCTCCTTCTGCGCACAGGAGGCAGACGTTTCTCACGTCTACCTTTACTGTCCCATCCTGATGCCTCTCCTCCACCAGGCTTTCCGGATTGCCAGTCGCTCTTGTTCTCAAGATCTTCCGTTCACTGCCTACAGACATCTTCTTCTGCGGGCTCATCCACCTACAACTCTTCCTTCAGTATGTGCCTATCTTTTCGTGCTGGTTAAACACGTTATTTACGTATACCTTCAACAACTCCGCAGCATTTCCTCGCCGGTCTCTTTACACCAGGCCAGCGCAGCACTTTTGTGCCATTTTCAAGATCGATTGCTTTCTCGACTCCGCCTGGAGTACCAGTCGTCGAGAAGCCACCTTCTATGCTACCTGGGCGCCGGCCGCTCCATGGTTTGCGATTGATTCTGGACTGCTACACCTATCAGAACCCTAGGACATTCTACACCTCCTTTGCTGAGTTCCTTGGCACCCTGGTGGCCCTCCTCCACTCTACGACTCGTGCAATCCACACTACCGTTGAATTGTGAATGCTAATGCCATCTCAGTGTATTTTCATGCTTACTCGTGTACATTACTTACTTTCACCCCGCCTGTATTATGTTGCTTTGGTGCCCTCGTTAAATAACTTGCACAATTGTGCACGCTGTGTTTTTATCTCATGCATGTAATGTTTTACCTTCACGGCGGTGTTTGTGCTGTTCTTTTTCTAATTGTGTGCTATTGTTTCGCCTGTGTTATCCTGTAAATCATGCCCAGCCAATGTCATGTGACACGATGTGTTTCTCTTTGTCACTTCTGCAATTTTTTATTCAATAAGCTTTGCTTGCAGCATTTGTTATTCATCCCCATTGTCATTGCAGTGTATATACCATCATGTTTTTTAACAGCTTTGTATTATTTCCCAGTGAGACGCCCAATACTGTACGTCTCCCTCTTATGTTTTCTTATGATAAATTAGAATAAAGCGATTTTGAAACCTTTCTTTATGGCTCGGTGCATTATCCTGCTGGTACCAACAAGGCTCGGTTCCACAGTATTGCCACAGCATTGGCAGGGCATCATTTTCCAGAATATCAAGGTAGACTTGCTGGTTAACAGGTTTGTTCACGATAACCAATGGGCTGGAACCATACCACGAAAAATCCCTACAAGAGTACACTGCCAGCTCCAAACTTGGCCATAGGAATAGTACACTGTGGTAAATAACGTTCCCCCGGCTGTCGCCATACCCACACATGGCTATCAGACTCGTGCATTGTGTATCTGGATTCATCAGTCCATAGGACCCGTTTCCATTAATCTACAGTCAACGATAAATCTTTACACCATGCTAAATGACTAGTAGCATTCTGAGTGGAGATAAAAAGCTTATGAGCAGCCACACAACCACAGTAACCCATGGAATGAAGTTGTCTGCGAATGGTACATGTACATACCGATGTTCCAGCATTTTTACTCACCTGTACACTGAGGTCTTGTGCATTAGTACTCTGTTGATTAGCTGTAACGACTCTCCTGAGGCTTTGATGCCCTCTTATCACTGATTTCCTTTGGTCTGCCGGTACGTTTTGCTGCTTCAGGCATGCCATGTGTCTTCCACTTATTCAGTACATCCAAAACAGTTGACTTGGGTATGTTTAAACGCCTCTCGGTTTCTCTTGTGGACAACCCACTAATATAACACCCAACAATCTTTCCTTTCTCAAAGTCTCAGTTCTCTCCCGCCTTGACATTTTCACTGAACGTCACAGTGCGATATGATCGCGGTCAGCTGCAGGCCTGTTTTTATACCGTTTGCAGCTGTACTGCGCATCTTTGCAAAGCAGCGGATTCGTTCATTTGCAAATTCGGTTGACATTAAATGTCTGTAAATACTGTTTCACACGTTATACAAGTTCAGCTATCGGGAGTTTGCAAAAGGACATTAACGTAGTATTGGCAATTGAAGTCAAGTATAATAATAATAAGTATCTATACTTACAATATTTATAGTGGCTGTAGGTGCTTCATATGTGCGTCATCCAAGAATGTGAATTCTTTCAATTGTGAAGTTAAAATTCATGATATTGTAAAATCTGCGCCAGATAAAATTAAACAAGATGAATTTTTTACAATGCAAAAAAAAAAACCCTTTAACATCGATGAAATAAGAAACTGAATTAAAACCTTGTTGAATTTTTTTAAAAGCGAACTACAATCCTGAAGAGGAGACTATCTTGACCGCGAAGCATCCTGATACATAATGAAAACCAAAGATGAATTATACTTTTGCCAAAACCTCAAAAATAAACAATCTTGAAAAAGAAAATACAAACATACAAATCTCCCGAATGCGAAGCACCAAACTAGTTTCTGCTACAATTTATAGCCATCATCAGTGGTAGGTGCATGGACAATAGGATCACCGCACTCACTCGCTCAGGTATGGTGCTTCGCATTCGGGAGATTTGTATGTTTGTATTTTCTTTTTCAAGATTGTTTATTTTTGAGGTTTTGGCAAAAGTATAATTCATCTTTGGTTTTCATTATGTATCAGGATGCTTCGCGGTCAAGATAGTCTCCTCTTCAGGATTGTAGTTCGTTTTTAAAAAAATTCAACAAGGTTTTAATTCAGTTTCTTATTTCATCGATGTTAAAGGATTTTTTTTTTTTTTTGCATCGTAAAAATTCATCTTGTTTAATTTTATCTGGCGCAGATTTTACAATATCATGAATTTTAACTTCACAATTGAAAGAATTCACATTCTTGGATGACGCACATATGAAGCACCTACACAGCCACTATAAATATTGTAAGTATAGATACTTATTATTATTATACTTGACTTCAATTGCCAATACTACGTTAATGTCCTTTTGCAAACTCCCGATAGCTGAACTTGTATAACGTGTGAAACAGTATTTACAGACATTTAATGTCAACCGAATTTGAATATCGTAGCCACGTAAAAAGTATGTTCATCGCAACTTAGCGAAAATTGAACAACGATATATGTCGTTCATTTGCTTTTGAAGGGGTGTCCGGTGACTTTTGTCAATATAGTTTATAATAATTTGCAACCGAAAGAACATTTATACATTATCGGCTCATGTTACTGCCACTCTGCTGAAACACCCAAGTCTTCCTGCTAATATCATAAACTAATAAATTTTTTTGTTCTTACACTGAGCACCAGACCCATCAGAGAAATGAAAAATATGCTTTAGAGTACCACTGTGCCTGTCATTTAGAAATAGCATCAGATGCTGCTGGAAAAGGTGAACTGCAGTTGTATTGTGTTTAAGGCAATCTGAAATGACAACAGAACTAGCATGGCTGATTGTGTTTAATTTCTAAAATAAGCAACTAAAGGGTGTATTGTTGGGTGTATTAGTAGTATAAACATATGGCCAGAAATGCTTTCCTACATAGATATAGCACATTCTAGTATGAAATGCAGTATAAAGTTCACTGCCATCGGCGTGTGTGGAAGACTGTGTAGTAGGCACTATGTTATGGAAATGAACATTGTTTGCATATCACTCAGCATTGAGTATGAATGTGAATGTGTGACACAATTGCACAACTCAGCTCAAGTCACCAGTGTGTGATAAGGCTGCTTAAAGTTAAGCATCAGTTGTTTCTGTAAGTACTTGTATTAAACAATGTTACATGCAAGTGAAAGAGTAGCATTGTTGTTATTGTGGATTAGGTTTGTGCAACCATGAATGTTTACTAACACTGAATGGGCTGACATTCATTTCATATGGAGACAAGTGAATGGAAATATGCAGGATTGATTTTCTGCTTAAAAGAAACCCTGCCAAAGTTGCACTTGCTGCTGTCTCTCAGTGTGTACCATAAATGTGGTCAAGGGCACCTCTTACTACAGATTGGGGATGACCCAGACATGCATGCACCTGTGATGCTAGACATGGTGGCATAGGAGCTCTGAACTAGCACAAGTAGAGTAGCCACAGAGGTTGGCACTTCAGGTTCCACTATATGTAGTATCTGTCATCAGGAGCAACCATATCCTTACCACATGCAACAGGTTCAGGCACTCTCAACAGCATATTTTCCCCCATGAGTCAGCTTTGTTCAATGTCTTCTGCAAAAACATACAAGATCTGGTTTTCTGCATGGTGTGCTTTTTATGGGCAGTTACAGTTCACCTAAGATGGCATTGTGAACATGCACAACATGCAACACTCAGTGTGAGACAATCTGCATGAAATCGGGCAGTCTCAGCATCTGCAGAGATTCTATGTGAATGTGTTGATTGTTATTGGAGGCTACCTCATTGGTCTGTTGTTTTTCCCACTGACACTCAGTGGCCAGCAGTACCAGCACTTCTTGGGAAAGGAACTACTGGCATTGTTAGAAGATGTGCCATTGGCAATAAACTGGTGCATATGGTTCATGCCTTGATTGGGCCCCCAAGCATTTTTGTCAAACTATTAAAAAACATATCTGTTGTGCCTATCCTGGCTGTTGGATAATTGATAGGTAGAGGTCTGTAAATTGCATGGCCACCACAATTTACCAATACAAATCCACTATATTTCTTTGTATGCTGACAACTGAAGGCCAATGTGATTGGTTGTATGACAGTGCAGAATATTCAGAGACTTCTGCTGGAGCATGTACAGCAATTTCTCATGTGAAACTGTGTGGTTCATGGAGCCCATCCATTTCGAACATTTGTTGTGATCTAGCAGCAGTGGCATAGCCAGAAATTTCTTGGGGGGGGGGGGTGTAAAGATCCAGACTTAGAAATTTTGCTAGTAGACATTGGCCACCAATACCAAAATTGTTAGTGGCCATAAAAAAAAAAAAAGTCAGTGGCCAAACTTTGAAAAATAGAATTCTATATTTCATACTATTATTTTTATAAAATTGCTCACTATAATATCAATGTTTTATTTTGCATATTTCAATTATATAGTAGTATGCTTAAAAGTTGAAACTGAAGTAATAAAATACATAAATTAATCTTTGTAGTTTGGACAACAAGATTTCACGCTATCCTCCCACCATAGTTTTATCCTGTCTTCAGGGTCAAAAATACTCATTTTTTTCCTAATGTTTTGAACTTAATGCGACTTTCAAGTCCGTTCTTTTTCATTAGAAGGCTTCTTTCACCTAATAGTGTTTTTAACTGCTGACCAAAGACATTCTACATGAGCATTCAACAGCAGTGCTGTTAAAAGCACAGTTACTGGATCTCTTATTATTTCAAAAGGCTTTAGATTATCTGAATTCTCCAATTTGTGTAACAAAGCATTTGAAATACATGAAATTCTGTTAGGATTCAAACTAACAAGAATCTTCTTGATTTGAAGCCACTATTCCAAAGCACGATCAGAGTTAAACTTTAAAACTTTGCATATTTCAGTTATTGCATCATCACCATGATTGTTTAGGCATTCAGAAGATTTGGGAAATAGCACCTCATCTAAAGAGTGGACATATATTTGCAGGAAACAGAGTTTGGACATTTTAAATTTTTTTTTTAAAGTTTTTGTGCAATTCTTTTTCAATAAATCAATGCTGTTTTCTGTAGAACTTAGTCCTATATCTTCATCATCTTCAACACATCTTCTTTGATTACATGTTGTGCTGATTTGGTGACCTTGAAATATTGATGGCATGTCATCATTTTGAGACATTCCTTAAAAAAAGGACCAATTTGCCCCTTCATCTGCAGATTTTAAAACAGCCAACTCTAGTTCAGTAACATAGCTCAAAACACTACTGATGTCCACATCAGTTTTTTCCAGCTTTCTGGAACATTCAGCAACACATGAGATTATGTCAAAAAATCCATTGATCCTCTGAATGGACATATATAATCAAAAGTTGATTTAAGAAAACTGAGCTAGAAATTGGAATTCTAAAAGATGATCATGTAAGAAGATTTATGGGTTTCATTCATGTTTTTTAACTGTGCTACTGCCTGTTTTGCAATTTAGGAATTTTTAACCACATCTGAGAAACTATCAGATTCAATTATTTTTACCACATGTGAAAAAAAAGTCTTTGCTTTTTGCTGACCATGATAAGTCATAGATAGAAATCAGGAAAAATATCCAGATTATCGGTTATTTGGGGTTACCACTCATTTTGCCAAATTAAATTTATCTGCAGACAACAGTATTTTTAAGAGTCACACAAACTGTATTTAAATTGGATGAACAATATTACAGAAACAACACTAACGGACAAAACTTAAACTAAATCATCTGCTGACGGTAAGGTGAAAAAAAGCAGTCTAACACACGAAAATGAAAAATCTCCGCTGATCTTGTAAACATCAGAACTGGCGTAAAAAGAAAAAGTACTTATGTACAGGAATACCATACCTGCCAACATTGGCAAGAGCCTTGTCAGTGGTAAACAGCATTATTATGCTGCATACATAGTCTTTTTTTTACAAAACTATGCATCTCTTTGTGAAAAAGAAATAAGCGCCACAACAAAACGTTACAACAAACAAGGACACTAATGAAACTAACACGTGCGAAACAGAAAGTTGATTCGCCTGGCAAGGGCATGATAGGTAACATTACGAGATTTAAGTTCAAAACTTCCACCAGTAAAAATCAGTCAGATGCGTTCTAAATCCCACAACGCTTAACAGACAGGAAATTCAAGCAAGTGAACCCACAGTGCATGAACCTCCGCACATACCGTATGATCATACTGCCTCTAAAATTGTAGTTTATGTCAAGATGAGACCAAAGAAGGAAAAAAACGCTGAACGTTTTAAGTGGGTGAAAAATCAAAACACACAGCAAAAATGTGGACTATTGTCAGTTTGTTTTTTGTTGACTGTGCAAAAAATATCTTTCTCTCCCTATTTCTTCATTGACACTTTTCTTTCCTTTCTTTTTTATGCCCTCTGATAACAATAACTTCATCCATCATGCTGAAAGAACTTTCAGCCTAATGACCACAAGTGCTTAAAGCTTTAACTATTTTAGATAAATGATGTAACTTTGAGAATATCAGTACTTTTGAACATCATGCATCAATTTTTACAAATTTTTCAACTTTGTTACTTCCATTTTTGTGAATTTCTCTCTCTCTTATCAAGCTTAAATGCAAAAACTTATGAGGGGGGGGGGATGTTTAACAATGCAGGAAAGTGGGAACATCGCTTGGGGGTTACAGTAGAAATCTTTGCACCGTCCGACTTTGGAAATATTCCCGCTATTTTCAAGCTGAAAGACAAATATTTATGCAGTAAAATGCTATTTAATAATAATATTGGACAGATATAACATTGCAATAAAAAAGGAATTTTGATTGCGGAGTGCCCGATAGGAAAGTTGCACGAAACGAGGTAGAAAGGGGAGGAAGGACGCCCTTATTTATTACCAGGGGCCAGTACCCGGGGTCTGACGGCTTAATGTACCCATCCTACGCTCAGCGGATATTTAGTGGTTTGAGCATTTGTACCTGCCCCGTAATCAAACCTGAGGTTTTCCCGTGGCAGTCACGAACTTTGACCACTAGGCCATCTGCGGCCTACCTTTCAGCAAAATCTTCTTCAAGCTCATTTGAATACTGCTTTTGCAACAATTCAGCTGCTCCCATCACATCACTTAGGTCATTCTTGTAGACAAATCCAAATCTAGAGTTCAATTCCTCATATGACTTCTTTTTCTGGTTTGCAACTGTGAAACAAGATTGTCACATATGGGACATTCCACGTCAGATCAATAAAAAAAATAAGTTTTTGACCTCACCATTTCTGATTTTGATGAAATTTGGTATGAAGCACACATATGACAAGGTAAGTAATTCTGCCAATTTTCAGATTTTTATTTTGAAAATTGTCCAAGATACACACATAATAAAAATCGAAATTTTTGTAAAAAATGACAAACTCGCACACTTATAAATGGCTGTAACTGTTTTCCCAATTGTAGTACAGTGACAATTGAAACACAGCTGCAAAGCTAAAGCATTGAGCTTTCTATAGATACCATACATGACCTTCTTACAACAGATTAAAGTTTCAAGGTCATCCACTGTGACCTTTGACCTTGAATATCTCAAAACATGCCATCTTAAAAAATTTGCGAAAAAAATATATTTTATTGCTACAACATTCTTCTACCCATGTGCCAGATATTAGGCTGGCACTGGCAAGGCAGTGTAGGATTAATAGGAGTATATGTCCTCCAGGTTAGGTTCGGACAAATGTACAATAACTGTTTTCCAGATGCATGTATGTATTAATTTCACAATGTGTTACAGGTTATATTAGTGGTGTACACATACAAGTGAACCGCTTGGTTAATAAGGTTGCAAACCAAAAGAATGTGATGCCATCTTGTTAGTGACATCTCTATTTCGCTTCTCTCCATGAAATATGTCCGACCTGTTGCTGTTCGTAGGTCAACCTTCGTAATGACCGCTGTTTTATCCACTTCTAATATATCTGGCTTCTGTGGGTATGTGAAAGACACTGAAGGTCCATGTGGGTGCAGAAAACTTATCTTAACTTGTTCTGTATGAATGTTCACATCCAAAACACAACCAACCCACCACTGGTTATCATACTCAACAATAACATAGCCACGAATATCCTCCAGATCCAGTTCTATTGGATTTAGCAATACTGACTCAACCTTGTATTCAGTTGAGTTTGAATACATCTTGGTTTTAATAGCTGTGCGGCTTACTGGCATTACACAGTGAAGTTTTTGAGTACCAGGAATTGGTCGAGCACTAGCATGACGTATCTCGAGGAACTCCTTGTGGTTCTCATAGTCCTTGTCCGTGCTGTATTTAAAATGGCACGAAGGAATGTTTCTGGAAGCCCAATCATACAGTTGTTGCAGTGTCATAATTTGGTCATTGTATGAACACTGAAGGCTGGCACGTGCAGCTAATCTCTTAATGGTGCCTGCCATGCCATCACATGGCCCCTTTCCATGTGAGGTGGCAAAGAAATGCCACTCAGCTGTGATACCAAAATCTACATCATGATTGCACAGATTGACAAAATTCTTCCTGTTCTTATACTGTGAGGCTGCACCGTCTGAGAAGTAGTAGATGTGTTCTACTTTCTTGTCAAAATGTGATGATATAAACTGCAACAATTGGCTCTGGAAAAGGTGAACACTGATAGTGTCATGCTTAAGACATTCTGAGATGACAACGAAAGAAACATGATCCAACTGAAGTGTGTGTGAACTTTTGTAGTACACGACGAAAGGGTGAATAGTAGCTTGGGAATTGTTCCAGTGGTATCCTTGGACTGCATCCTGCAGTATGAAGGAATAATTCTCAGCAAAATCGCACAACACAACACACTGATTATCATCAAGGTTTTCTTTCAGATTTGACAGAAAGTATGACTGCTGAATAGCTATAAAAGAATGTGGCAATAGCAATTTCACTTTTGATTCAAAGGTCTCAAGGAATTCTTCTACAGTGTTACAGATTGTCATAAATGTTGTGCGATCAGTTGTAGTCCACAATTTATATACAATTTCATCAATCCCATTCATGGTGAATAAGCTACTTATTTGCTCTAGTAAGTGTGCTATACCAGGACAAGAATCACACTTGAAGAAGAAGCATTCTGGAAGAGGAGGGTTACAAGTTATTCTTGCAAGGCAATCTTTGTATGTCCTAACTGGTAATTCATCATTACGAGTTAAGTCTTGCAATTTGCACCCTGCTAGCATAAGTTTTACATTTTCATGAGCACAACACACACAGACACAGTGTGTTCCACTTGCACCAGCCAGCACACAATTCTTTGGGCGTAAACCACATAACTTTGAAAACCCTACTTTGACATTAGGATTCTTGTCTTTAAATCCTTGAAATATCTCTTTCAAATTTCCTAGAATAAGACGTTTCTGTTTTTGTACTTTTGATCCTTATTCCATCATTGTAACAAAATCTTTTTTCCTGGTAAACAACGGCTCACTTCATCACTGTTATAGTATGCAATAACATTTTCAACTGTGCTGTCACTGAGAGTTTTCCCAGGCCTAGGATTTGGAGTTGCTAAAATACCCTGCTCTTCCACAAGATTTTTAGACTTTCGTGCCATGTAATATGTTACACCAAATTCTTCCTGAATTTTACGAATACTTCAGGTTCTAGGTAATATTGTTAGTATTTGGACTTTAACACTGCTAGAGTCTGTTTCTTGAAATTTTTCTTTCAACTGTGAAATCATGACCGATTCATCAGACACTGTCACAGGATTATTACATTCTGGAACACCTATGTAGTCTTTTATCACTTCACCAATTTTCTGATATTTCTTCTTACTGTACTGTCCAATACCTAATCTTTTTTTTCACAGGAGATTCGCCTAGAGAAAGTAACGTATCATTCAGACTATCCAAAGTTGTGTCTCTGTCAGTCCATATCTCACTCTTCACCACTCCTTCTGAATTATCTTCACTTAACCGAGGTTGTTCTGCCTCTGCATCTGTTTCAATTATACATGAAGGACCTGGCATTTCAGATAGATTTTCTGCATGAACTACATATTTTCTGTTCTAATGTTATATTTGGACATTTCTGAACCATCCAAGGCTGTACTTTTCTCAGATTCTTTCTAAACCTTGTGTGTCCACTTTTACCCAGAGGATAGCAACAAAAAATTTGACTTTTAAAGTCCATTTTGGTTAATGAAACTGCACCTGCAAAAAAAATGATAAATAAATATAGTTTGATAAAAAGAAATTGATTAAATAAAGATAACAATAAAGATAAAATAACAATTAAACAGTTAACAATGTTACAGATAAATTGATAACCACACACTCACAAGCTCAGAATTGAAATAACAGCAAATGTAAAATGGTGTACCAGTAAGATTTCTCATTGGCTGTAATAAGAAGCCTTGCCATTGGCTTTAATAAGAAACCCTGTCATTGGCTCTAATAAGAAGCTTTGTCATTGGCTAAGAAGAAGCCCTGCCATTGGCTAAAATGAGTGGAGTTTCAGTCTCTGATCTCAAAGATTTGTTGACATTATTTACTGTTGAAAATTGTGTCTATCAAGTAAAATTGCTGTCACATAGCATATTTCTGATAAATCTGTTGATCTGTTTTAATATATACACATTTCATGTATAATAAACACAAATCCTCAACGTAAGAAATATTTATTGCATGGTATGTCTCTGTGCCTTACATACAGAAGGGTGCAGCATGACACTCCTATTAATCCTACACTGCCTTGCTATAGCGGTGCCAGCCTAATATCTGGCACATGGGTAGAAGAATGTTGTAGCAATAAAATATATTTTTTTCGTAATTTTTTTAAGATGGCATGTTTTGAGATATTCGAGGTCAAAGGTCACAGTGGATGACCTTGAAACTTTAATCTGTTGTAAGAAGGTCATGTATGGTATCTATAGAAAGCTCAATCTTTTAGCTTTGCAACTGTGTTTGAATTGTCACTCTACTACAATTAGGAAAAAATTTACAGCTATTTATAAGTATGCGAGTTTGTCATTTTTTTACGAAAATTTCGATTTTTATTATGTGTGTATCTTGGACAATTTTCCAAATAAAAATCTGAAAATTGGCAGAATTACTTACCTTGTCATATGTGTGCTTCATACCAAATTTCATCAAAATCAGAAATGGTGAGGTCAAGAAGGTGATTGATCTGACATGGAATTGCTCATATTACGTAAAACGTTTGAGTGATGAAGGAATCTCAATTATTAAAAACAACATCTGGAGTTGTTGAATCATCTATAAGTCGTCTCTTGGGTATTTTTTCCTTCTTGAGGATTCATAATCCATTTCTCTCCCTAGCAACTGGTTGGATTCTTTTGAACAGTTTGTAATTTTTTCTCACAAAATTCAAGATGAAGTCAATAATTGACTCATATAATGGTAGAACTAATGACAAATTGCCTATGGAAGATTATCGGGAAGTGCTCATTTTGTTGATTTGTTTTGTTGATTTTTATTGATTCGTGCTCATTTTGTTGATTTTTGTACATGTGTCCCAGGTAATCATTAACAAAGCAGTCTCTCTTTTCATTCATTTGGCATGAAGGGACTTAAAAATGTATTTCATTTCTGGAGGTAGTTTGGAGGCCCCCCAAATTCTGAGGCCCTGTGTGCACGTGCCCTGCATGCACGTGCAGAAATCAGGCCCTGATCCTGAAAACAATCTAAACGATGACAAAATAGGCTGAATTCCGTAAATCCGCTTAAGAATCTCATGTATATCATAAAACAATAGCAAAATGAAAATTCGTAGAATCCGTAGTTTCGACAGCGAAGTCCATAGTCAGACAACTAAATCCGTAGAAACTACGGACATTCTGTAGTAGTTGGCAGGTATGAGACTATTACAGTACAACCTCAAAAATCCGGAATTGTCCGCCCTTTGCCAATTCCGGAATTTAGAAATTTCCGGATTATAGAGAGTTTGGTTAAAATTCAAACTTAGTATTACTAAATACACTATAAAACTCTGTATTTGGTAAAAATAATGACAAAAAGCCAAGTTAACCAATTATTATTTTTTTTAAGTGAACACGGAAAGCGGATGGAAAACTCGGTCAGTAGTAATTCGTAAAATAAATTTTCTTTTTAGCCGGCTGCTTTGCGATGCTCAAAAGCCCGTAAGTTCACACTAAATTCGGCCCTGGAGATGATAGCTAGAGAGTTATAGATTATGCAGGCTTTCAGCAAACATTCATAAAAAATAAAAAAAAATGCCTAACATCTAAGTTTTAATCAGATTTTGACGAAATTTCCCATGAAAGTTTATTTTGACGTGTCTTGGTTACTATAAAATTTGCATTCGGTTATTTAAAAAATTGGAGAATTTTTTTATTAAAATTTCTCCCAGTACGAATTCCCCAAAGGGAAGAAGCTTTCATCCCCCCCACAACCTTGCAAACTCTTTCTCCCATGATGACCCATCATCCTTGCTTGGCGCATTCTTTGTGATCAAAAACCGACGCGATGCCCTCACCTTTTTCTTATAACTTTTTCTTTTCTTTTCTGCTGTTCAAGCAGAATAGCTTCTGTACGTGTGATTTCCGTACATTTGGAGTAAAATTTTTCAAAAACATGAGAGCTCCGTACAGCACAAGTTAAATAAAATAAATTATTATTTTTCCGTACAGTACAAGTTACATTTTTTTCCGTACCGGTACAGGGTCGCCAGAATTGGCGATTTAATCAAACATTTTTAGTCGCCACGACGATGAAGTTTATCACCAATGGCGAACTTGTGACCGTGAGTCTGGATATTGGAGGGGGGGGGTCTATGGAATGGATTTGGTTCATTTGTGGAAGCCTCATATATATTGCTTTAAGTTTCTACTCAATCCACCCTCGAGGGGGAGGGGTCCGGACATGAAGACTCTCTTCTTGTCTATGCCTCTGTGTAGCAGTAAGTGTTGAGTTGCTGCAGTTGAAATGGCTGATTCCATGGTATTGGAACTTAAAAGGAAAAATCTTAGCACCATTCTGCTCAATTGGCGCTATACAGCAAAGACACATGTGATATGTCACATGACCCCTTGGACTGTGGGCTATGCAATAGGATTATCACTTGTGTGGTTACTGGTGGTGATGAATATGGTGAAGTGTAAATGGGCCATTATCTAAGGCATCGAGGAATGTGAATACATACAGCATTTGGTGAGGGAATAGCTATTGAGCAGACAGGGCATTGTGTTGGTTTGCAAAAATTTGGTTTGGCACTACCAGTCTCCAAACTGAACCCTGTGGACATAACCCTGCAACCATTAATCCTGTTGAATTGAAGGAAATCATTGAATCGGATCTATGCCAAATGGTACAGGAGGTTGCACAGAAGTTAAGTGTCCACTATTCATCAGTGTAATAACTGAAAGCAACAGAAAAAGTGAAAATCCTGGCAAACCCTTAATTTCCATATTACTCAACTCACTAAGAGATGGAGTTGAAATATTTAACACTTAGTTTGAAGAAAGTATCAATAAGGATTCATATCAAGATTTGATTGGAAAGCTTGTGAGTTATTGCTTCCCAAAACAAAATGTTGTCTATGAGAGGTATAAATTCTTTTCTTGCATGCAGCAAGATCAACAATCCATTTATAGTTATTTAACTCAATTAAAAACTCTAGCATGTGAGTTTGGTGAGTAAGAAGAAAGACTTATATAAGACAGAATAGTCATAAGCACAAAAGACAGTGCTCTTGAAGAAAGATTGCTAGAGAACCGGTCTTAACTTTAAAGGAAGCTTCTCAGAGTTTATGTATGCATTTGAAACCAGCAAGGAGCAGTTATATTCTATTAAATTTCAAGTGACATCTGTGGACTTGCATGCTGTAAATGTTAAAAAGAAAAATAAGGTTACAGAAAAGTGAAGTCTTCATATGTTTTAAATGTGGAAGAAGTTACAAGAAAATGGAATGTCCAACTTTTTGTAAGTTATGTGCAAAATGTAAAAAGAAAAATCACTTTGCAGGTGTATGTAAAACAAGTAAGTTTTCTGCCACTAAAAAAGTTCATGAGATAGTAGATTCTCAAAGTATTAAAGTAATACACTCTATGTTGACACAATCAAAACAAATTAAGTAGAAAGTTGTACTATTGATAGTACCTGGTCTAAAATTATAGATGTTAAGGGCAACTTAATTGAATTTAAACTAGACACAGGACCTGAGACCAATATTTTACCTTTATCAGTATTCAATTGTATAAAAAGGTCAATTGCACTTGAGTACAAATGTAGAATGTTCAACAGATATAGTTAATAAAATAAAATTAAACTTCAACATTGCCAAAACAGCATCCAAACCAATTTTAGGATTAAACTCATATCAAAAGTGAAGTTAGCTAAAAGAATGGATCGGATGACTGATAACAGATCAGAAATGGTACATTTGCATAAGAAAGTTTGTACAGGACTGGGAATGTTTTTTCTATTTTTTTTTTTTTTTTTGAGAACTATCATATTAAAGTTCTTACATCAAAAACTGATACCATTTACAAACCAACTGCATTATTAAGTAGGGCTTTTAACGAATACTTCAAAATCCAGTGAGTTATTTTTCTGCTAAATTTTTCGTTTTGGCAACAATATGTTACTTGAAATCTGGTAACAAAATTCCAAAAACTTTCAGAGGTAAATGCCAGCCTTCTGACAAAGGAGATAGTTAATTAGACCTTTGCAAACAGGCTTTGAATAAGAACAAAAGCCCAAAACATAGGATTTATACAAAACATTCAGTATTCCTGCAAGATAAAAAGTTTGTTTCATGGCTTCTTTTGTGTTCAAGTTAACTGCATTTTTTTGGTTTCTATAAAAATATGTTCATGGAATTCAACTGTTGAGACTGTACAGGCAGGAAACATTTCTGTTGACCCCTTTCCCTCTTTCTCAGCAGTGTTAGAAGTGTTTGCCATTTTATGGGAAGATTTTTTATGCCTCTAGCAGTGTACAGATCCTGTAAGTTCATGAATAGTCATTTCTCTCTGCATTTCTTGAGCACTGCACTTGAGCTTTCTGGCTACTGTAGTCAATCCAAACAGTGATTGCATAATGAGTAGAACATTTTTTAGTCGGTAACCAAGTCCTGCAATGCTATTGAAAAAAGTTTGAAGATTAGTTTCCGGAAGTCTTACTAGCTGTAATGCCAGTAAAAAAATCTGTAGTTTTCCAAGGCTAATTATTTACTTGTAGGTGACTTTATTTAGTTGTGCAGGAATCAGTGGCTGAGATACGAGATGTGTTACTCACAGAACTTGAGCATCATATCTGATATCTCAGGCACATTTCCTGATGAATAAATGTTGAAATGAATGCATTGAGTATTGATACTAATTTGACAGCTACTTATTTTTTTATGTACTTTCCCTTGTGAATCTGCTTATATCACTATAAGGGTATTCTTATGAATGATAATGTTAACATTAATTTAGAATGAGAAGCATTTGTTCACATCATATGTATGTAAGTAGAGTGACTTGACTTCTCTTGATTTGCCTTTGTCTAGTCTTCTGCATATGTTACAGTTTGAAATATTAAAAACATTTATGAATGACTGATGCATTGATATTTTATGCATCCATATGTATAAAACCTATGTTCATTCCTTTCAGATGAATTGTAACCACTGCACCAACAATCTTCATCCAACTACTTCTTACAGTGTTTGTACACATGCAAATTGTGGTTGTAATTCCTTTTCTGCTGGACCAGGTAATATTGCACCTTGCTTCTATAGAAAACTTAAATATCGCATTATTTAGTTTCAGTTTATTTTGCTATGTACAAGCAGCATTTTCTTTATCATCTTTATCATGTCTGAAGTAACTTGAAATTGGTAGTATAACAGTTCATGGGCCATCATTTTCTTTTGTTTGAAGGAAGTTCAAGATCATGAATTGTACAAAAAAGGGATATGCTGTAGATTATTTAGTATCTGGGTAGGCACTTACTGCTTCTTAGGTTAATTACTAAACAGTTTTTCAAACATACTTTTAAAATTTCCTCCTGCCACATATGCAGAAGCATTCTTTATTCACATAGAATCATGACAGTATAAAATATGGAAATCATTGTTTCTGAACTGATGTCATTGTGAAGCAATTGAAAGCAACACATGTTACTTCAGGGAAAAAGATATCCTACTTTTAGTAAGGCTATGTTGTAAGATTTTCATTATCATATGTAACCTTCAAATGTATCAATTTCTCACTAAGTCATGGCATGATGTTTAAGTCTTTGAAGGTCGTACGTGAAATGTTCCAATTCTTAATGATGACCCTATCAGGATGAAGAAAACATTGCTGATGGGCTGAGTATTGTTCAAGAGATCATGATTTCAATGAAAAAAAAATCGGACTGTATGTAAAGCTTGAGATGAATTGGTTATATGAATGCATTGAGTACTTGTTTGGAAATAAAAGAGAAACAAGAGAAGGACTAAAAAATCATAAGTAGAAAACTGAATTGAAGTAGTGCAGGCTGAAGGAAGAAGCATAGATCAGCTTTTATGGACATTTTTGGTGAGGGTGTATTTCATTTTAATATTTTTTAAATAACGATTCCATAGCTGTCCCAACTTGAAAGCTGGCATACTGCTAAACAAAGCTTGAAGGATGCCATGTAATTTTTTTCCAAATTTTGAATATTTAAGGTTAAAGATTGTTTCTGTGACCTTGAAAAGGTCAACATAATTTTTGTTTTTTGTTTTTCAGCACATGATATAAAAGCTCAGACACAAATTTCAACCTTCCTGCCCAATTAGTAATGAGATACAACTACTCAAAGATTGTCTGGAGGTCATGATTTTCTCATTTTCGAGGTTATGTAATTTGAAACCCTGTGTGTAAACAGAGTTAAAGTTTGGTATTTATGCACAAGTCTGCATGCCTAACAATCACCAAATTTCAAGGAATTCAAAAGAGGTCAGGTTGGAAATGCCTATTTCATTGGTTATTTGATAGGATCCAGAAAAGTGGTCCCTCACATTTCGCCTCCCACAATTCACCCCCAGCGAATTTCGCCCCCGGCACATTTCGCCCCCAGTAGACAATGAGTAGGCTACAAAAATGTAGATAATACACCTAATTTTTTAATAATTCTATTTTATTTTGTTTTAATAGAATAAATGCACATTATTATTGTTTAAAACTTAAAGTTGTATGCAATGCCTCTAAGGTAATCAATCACATTATAATTTTGAAAATCTTGGACTATTCTTTTGATTCTAGCAGAAATTGCAGCATACTTCTTGTTTCTTTGATTGCCTGAATTACCGGCAATTAGTTGTGTAATTTTGAAATTGTGCAGCCCTTGTGTTGTTTCTTTAAAGAATCAAAGAATCGGTAAATATTTGGGAATAAAGTAGCACAAGTTTCCTGAAATCCCCTGTGCCACCTCTCCACGCCATTGTTGGTATGTTGCTGATCATTCAGTGTTCGTGTGTAAACATTCCACTATTCGATGGCAAAAATGGGTACTTGCCAGCCTCTCCGTTGTCTTCTTCCAATGCATCTTCAAAGTAGTTTGCAATCCCCATAGCTTCAATGGGGAAGTCATCAGCTTCAACTAAATCTTTAAATGCTTGAATAACGTTAGCAGGACGAATAAATGCCAATGCCGGAATCATTCGGATCCAACGAGCAAATTCATGTTCTTGTTCGCATCAGGCTTTTAAACCTTCATTCTGTACCTTTTGCCAAACGCTTTGGGAAAGATGAAAAAAACAACGGGTATTTACAATACCAGGAAATTCTTGTTGGAAGGCTTGCATGGCACTTTGTTCGAAATCTGTCATAAGTCGCTGGGGTTGAAGACCCGGTTGTAGATTTTTAACTTCTTGAAGCAAATTGATGTATATGGTACAAGTTTTGTTTGGCAGAAGCGCGTAGACCACTGGAATAACTGCTTTGAATTGAACCACATGAATGTTATAAAGCTGCTGGAAATGCGTGGGTACTGTGCTAAAAGTTCCGTCAGAAAACCACTCCTAGGTACACTCCATTAACTGAAGATTGTTACTGGTGGAAAAAATAAGCATGCGACCCGGGAACAGTTCGTCCTGAGAAGCGTACATCAAAAACTGTTGTACATTGCCGTCAATAATAATTTCTTGATAATTTTGTGGAATTATTAGGTCGTGGAGATTGCTCGGTAAAGCAGGAGTACTTTTGTTGCATCGAACATGACGAATGGTTCGTTTAAGTGAATCGTATTTAGGAAGTAATGCCGTGACATTGGCATAAGCCACTGCAATTACTGATGCAACAATTTGCTGTGGCCGTTCCTTCGTGGTTGTTGCATGTTGCCGTATTTGACCAATCAATTGCACTGCTTCCAACTTTGCAGCTTGAGCTGCATGGTTATGTTTAGTTACGACTTTCACAACTGGGCCTTCCAAACCCTCTGTCCAAACACGCCCTTTGCAGGTGGAACGTTTTTCACAAACCCAGATTCCATGTTGTTCATCTACAGTTCTCTTTGAAAACACGTAAATGTGGTTGTCATCATCTACCCATTTTCTTTTGCCTCTTATTGAAGGAACACGTTTTGCCATTGTACACACAGGATTAATCAATCAAGATGCAAAAATAATATGCAGATATTCCACTGCCTGCGACTCTGAGCTTGTTCACGCGATGCACCACTGATAATGAGGCGTCGAAAACACGTGTTTAGTTAATAAATAGAGAGAGAGAAAGCCGTCCACTGCGCCAGGAAACGTGAGGAACAATTGTAGCTCCCTGATTATCTACAGGGGGCAAAATGTGTTGGAGGCAAAATGTGTTGGAGGCAAAATGTGCTGGGGGCGAAATGCGAGGGGCCACTTTTCCATAAACCTGATTTGACATGGAATGAGTGACCTGTATACATTGTGTAGTTTTTAGAAAACTAGCTGGCTTTTAAAAGAAATTAGTAGAATTTTAAGGACTAATATTAACGTCTAGTTAACATTGAAAAAAAAATCATTGAAAATCTCATTAAAAATCTTTCATAACATTAACCCTGTGATTGTAATTAATATTTTTTTCTTTGCATCTTACTTTACTGTATGCTAAGCAGATAATATTTTCAGTTTCAATCATTAAATTCCTTTGTAGTAAATAATGTTATCTGGTATTCATAAAAATAACTAGTTTATGCATTGAAATGAACTCTCTTAAAGAATTTTCCAGTAATTTTGTTACCATCAGGTTCCTAAATAAAGCCTACGATAATCTCAATGTAAGGAAGCTGTTCTACAATAATGCAATTTTTTTTTCCCATCCACAGGCACCAGTCTATTGTAAGTTTTAAATATGTTAAGACCTTAGGGTCAATAGTTAAAAACTACAAACTTAACTCTTCGAGCTACATTCCTGTAATTACTACTTGTTCTTGTGATGAACATAAAGAAACAGTTCACTATGATAAGAATTACAACCATATTATCACCGGAAACTTGAGTTTTGTTGAAAATGAAAAGCTTAGGAATTTATTAGAGTATGGCTCTAATTTCAGACCTTCCTTCACAATTTCCAAAGAAAGGATTCTTGAGAGCTTCACTCAAGATGTAAATAAGTACATCGTAAAAACCAGTTTAACGTACAATCAGCCTATTGAGGCCTTCGCAGAATGGAAATATAATATAATCAATAGCTTCACCGGTGAGTTGGCAGGTCTGGACTTTTGTTTCGACAGAAATCTCTTTTTCTCTGGAGAAGCTAAAAGGTCACTCTCCAAACTACAAGACCAATTTATTTTTACCACTACGGATAAAGCTAGCAATAATTTTGCAATTATCTGTAAGAAGTTCTATTTTGAATTGTTAACTATGGAACTCAATAATAGAGTAACATACGAGCCCGTAAGTTATTCTACCAAGCAGTTAGAAAATCGGTTTAAGGCATTCTTCAAGAAACTTAAAATTCCGCAAACTAGAAGATATGGGCCTGAATTTCCATTTCTTTTTGCAACGGTTAAGTTTCATAAGGATCCTGTGAAGTTCAGGTTCATAGCTAGTGGAGTAAGGAGTCATAAAAAGAAAATAGATCTTGCTTTTGAAGATGTCTTAAAGAAGGTTTTGAAACACATTAGAAACTGTTCTAACTTGATGTACAGAGATTTTTGGATAATTAATAATAATGCAGAAGTAATTTCTACTATACTCAAAGTGTGTCCCCTAGATATTAATAGTTATGATTTTGAAAACCTATATACTAATCTGCCTCTATCAGATATAATCACTACCTTTAAAGAGCTGTATGCAGAATTTAAACTTAACCAATTTGTTGATGTAGGAACTTGGAACTCTTATCTCAATTGCTGCATAAAAAATAACCATATCTTATATAATAATACTCTCTATAAGCAAGTGAACGGTATTCCAATGGGAACATCAACGTCCACGAATATCGCTAATCTATTCCTGTTCTTTAAGGAATATAAATTCATTAAAAATCACCCCACCTGCTCAGATAACTACCTTTACACTTTTAGATATATTGATGATCTGCTGTGTATCAATAATTCCGAAGTTATAGAGAGTGATTTTGATAATATCTATTCTAGCTCTCTTAACTTATGTAAAACCAACCACAGTAATCAGGAACTTAAGTTCCTAGACTTAAGCATTAAGCTCAACAGAGGTAACCCATCTATTAGCCTCTTTGATAAAAGAGTTAATTTTCCTTTCAAAGTAATTAAATATCTACACTGGAATAATAACATTTCAACCAAAGTAATTGAGAATGTACTAATTTCTCAGGTCCTAAGAATTTCAAGAATTTGCAGCAACAATTTGGACTTCAATTACCGCATTAATATACTATTAGAAAGTTTTCTAGAGAACGAAATTCCTTCTTCTTTCATCAAAAGAACTTTAAGAAAAATTATTCTGAATAATAGAGTAAGGTTGGCAGATCTGCTTTAATTTTCTACACAGTTAATAATATGATTCTGACCAATCAAAGCCGTAAGGAAGTTGGCTAGAGGATGCCTATTAACTACCTAAAGGAACCTTAGTGCTATGGATATGACGGTCCTATTAAAACAAAAAAATTAAATAATATAAACAAAATCACAAAAAAAGCTTAAAAATCTGTTTATAAAAGAAAATAAAAACAAATAAAAAAGAAAACTAGTTATCACTAGGATAGCTATACTAAAAATAGTAAAACCAACATTAAAATTAATAAGATTCTGATTAATCTATAGAAGCTCACTAAGGTGATTTAATACATGCAAAGATTATTAAATAAACTGCTCGTGTATTTTATAATATTTCTCATGTATTCTGGAGAGTTAATTCTGCTCATTCTGATCATACAGATCCACGGTCTTAAGTTTATATATTTTTTTCTCTGGTTAAAATCTCCGCGCATTGGTTTCTTGCTGTATGAGGAGGCCATCAGCCCCACCCTCACTGCCCCCCAGCATCTAGGGAGTGGCGGAAGAGGTCAGCCATGTTCTCCTCTTGTGAGGAGAAAAGTTTTTGTAACTCAAGAGGTAAGCTCTCTTCCTTATTTTTGGGTTCTAGGTTTTATAAGTTCAATGTTTGTACTTCATGTACCTTTTCTCTGTCGTTTTTTAGCTTTTCAGCTTTTAAGCATTGGTTTGTCTGTTAACATTTATGCGGGTTTTAACTCTTACTTTTCTTTGTAACTTTGAGCGTCTTTTGTGGTACCTAGGAACAGAAGATGGCTAAGCTTGTTCCTTTTCTATGCGCTGTCTATGCGCTGTTTTTTCAAAGTAGTTAAGTTCTTAATAACTAATTAATTATGCACTTAAAGCACTGCTGAAATACTTTGTACATATTGCAACTAACTGTTTAAGGTATATAACTTTCACAAAGTTTTCTTTAGTTAATTATTATCTTTAATTTATTCTCGTTTTCGTGCTGTCATAAGTTGTAGAGTAGGGGGTTTTAGACTCAAGTTTTCTTTCAAAAATCTGTTCGTTATAAATTAACATTTCCTTTTTTAATTGCAATGTAAAATTTGTTTTTCAGGTTTAAATTCTCTCTCAAACGAACTTGGAATTTCGTTATAGCTGAAAATCATTTCTATTTATTATGTCACTCTCACAGCTTGAGTTCTCTTTAATCTTCTTCTCTCTGTTTAATAGTAACAGATGAAGAGCATGGGTCGGGCCATGAAGGTTAATGGATGCAAGCGAAATTGTTAACTAGTGCTAGGTCATGCTACTCTACGGAGGACATGACTTATATATATATTTTTTAAACTATTTTAGGTGGGAATGTTACTTGCATCTATGGCCTTTCAGAAACCCATTTCCAACTAGGTCTTTGTGGAAGTGAGAAAATGCAGAGTTTTTGCTGGTCCTTGATAAAGCCAAGGCTCAGTATTCTCGACACCTTCTACATTCAGTTGTTTTATTTTATTTTTTTCTTTTCTCCTTTTACTCACACAGGTAGATACATAACCTTTTCTATGTTGTACTAGGTGTGAGTCAAAATTATATATGTATTTTTTTGCTTAGGTATCTTTATAGTATATATATATATATATATCAGTGTGCTAAACAAGTTCAACACAGGCAGTGACCATAGATTGGTGAGATGTAAGATGCACCTCAACACTAAACTCGAACGTAGCAAGCTCATAAGACAAACAAAATGTATTGACATAACCAACCTTAAAAAACACCATAATACCTTCAAATTGGAACTGAAGAACAGATTCTCTGCTTTAGAAGGCCTAACATCGGAAGAAGTGGATATTTCTGAAGTTAACAGAAAAGTAACCAAAGCTCTTATGGAAACAGCAACAAAATTAGCTGGGTCTAAGAACAAATTGCATGTGTACAAATTATCAGGAAAAACCAAAATGTTGAAGCAAAAAAGAAGAGTGATGAGGACAACTAAAGAAGATGTGACTTCCAAAGTGGAATATATAGAGCTATGCAAGACAGTACGAAAAAGTATCACTGAAGACGTAAGGAAATTCAACTGTGAACTAGTAAGGAAAGCAATTGAAAACAACCAAAGCCTAAAGATAGCAAAGGGACATCTCAGTAAGGTAAAAAAAACAGATTATGGCACTGAGAAAAGAAGATGGTTCTGTAACAAGAAATAAATACGAAATTTTGACAAGAGTGAAAGATTTCTACTCCAAATTATATGAAAGGGATGATACATGTACTCCAGACATCATGAAAGGTACCACTACCAGAGCTCTTCCAGTCCTTCCAGCAGAAGTTGCACATGCAATCAAGAACATGAAGCGGGGAAAAGCTCCAGAAAAAGATGGAATTACTGTAGACATCATACAAGAAGCAAGTGGAGAAATTGAAACAGTACTCGCCCAAGTTTTCACTCGATGCCTTAACGAAGGGAAAATTCCTGAGGATTGGAACAACGCTACAATGATCTTGCTACATAAAAAAGGTGACATTGAGGATCTCAGGAACTACAGACCTATCAGCCTCCTATCAGTGGTTTATAAAATCTTCACTAAAGTTCTTTCACACCGCTTGAAGGTGACACTGGACATGGCTCAACCGAGAGAACAAGCTGGATTCAGGAGTGGCTACAGCACAATAGATCATATCCACGTACTGAGAGAACTAATTGAAAGAGCGAGGGAATATGAACTTCCATTGTGCATGGCTTTTATCGATTATGAAAAAGCCTTTGATTCGGTGAAACCATCAGCAGTTGCAATGGCTCTGAAATCCTGCGGTATTGAAGATGCATACATTAATATTATTAATAACATCTATGAAAATGCAAGTGCAAAGATTCGGCTGTTTGAAAATACAACACACATGAAAAATTGGAAAAGGAGTGAGACAAGGTGACACCATATCTCCGAAGCTCTTTAATGCCACAATGGAAAATGTTTTTCAATCACTGAACTGGGAAAACAAAGGGATAAAGATTAATGGAGATTATCTAACCCACCTTCGTTTTGCTGATGACATAGTCATTTTTGCAACTACCCCATCAGAGCTACAGAGTATGATCCAGGAACTTGCTGACAAGAGTAAAGAAGTGGGATTAAAAATGAACTTTCAGAAGACAAAAGTGATGTACAATGCTTTTACAAGAAATGAAGATTTATCGATTGATGGAGAAAAGCTGGAGATAACAGACACGTACGTTTATCTTGGACAGCAGATATCAAGTGAGGGTCACATTGATAAAGAAATTAATCGGCGTACAAAACTTGCCTGGAGAGCTTTTGGAAGAAACAGCATAATTTTCAAGAGCAATATGCCATTATGTCTTAAAAGAAAAGTGTTTGATCAATGCATCCTTCCAGTGCTTACGTATGGTGCAGAGACGTGGACCTTAGCTAAAAGAGACATACAAAGGCTGCAGACAACTCAAAGTAGCATGGAGAGGTGCATGCTTGGTGTTATCAGGAGAGATTAGAAGAGGAACACGTGGATCCGAAAAATGACAAGAGTGGAAGACATCATGATCAGAGTTAAATCCCTGAAATGGCAATGGGCTGGACATACTACCAGAAGGACAGACCATCGATGGACAGCCAAAATTTTAGATTGGATTCCAAGGGACAGGAAAAGACCCAGAAGACCACATGGGAGATGGGTGGATGAAATTCGAAAGTATGCGGGAGTGACATGGAGGAGACTGGCACAAGACAGACCATTGTGGAGGAAACTTGGGGAGACCTTCGTCCTGCAGTGGATTGATAATGGTTGACAATGATGATATATCATCATCATCATCATCTTCTGGCAGTATGTCCAGCCCATTGCCATTTCAGGGATTTAACTCTGATCATGATGTCTTCCACTCTTGTCATTTTTCGGATCCACGTGTTCCTCTTCTTATCTCTCCTGGTAACACCAAGCATGCACCTCTCCATGCTGCTTTGAGTTGTCTGCAGCCTTTGTATGTCTCTTTTAGCTAAGGTCCACGTCTCTGCACCATACGTAAGCACTGGAAGGATGCATTGATCAAATACTTTTCTTTTAAGACATAATGGCATATTGCTCTTGAAAATTATGCTGTTTCTTCCAAAAGCTCTCCAGGCAAGTTTTGTACGCAGATTAATTTCTTCATCAATGTGACCCTCACTTGATATCTGCTGTCCAAGATAAACACACATGTCTGTTATCTCCAGCTTTTCTCTATCAATCGATAAATCTTCATTTCTTGTAAAAGCATTGAACATCACTTTTGTCTTCTGAAAGTTCATTTTTAATCCCACTTCTTTACTCTTGTCAGCAAGTTCCTGGATCATACTCTGTAGCTCTGATGGGGTAGTTGCAAAAATGACTACGTCATCAGCAAAACGAAGGTGGGTTAGATAATCTCCATTAATCTTTATCCCTTTGTTTTCCCAGTTCAGTGATTGAAAGACATTTTCCAATGGGGCATTACAGAGCTTCAGAGATATGGTGTCATCTTGTCTCACTCCCTTTCCAATTTTTATGTGTGTTGTATTTTCAAAAACCGAATCTTTGCACTTGCATTTTCATAAATGTTATTAATAATATTAATGTATGTATCTTCAATACCGCAGGATTTCAGAGCCATTGTAACTGCTGATGGTTTCACCGAATCAAAGGCTTTTTCATAATCGATAAAAGCCATGCACAATGGATGTTCATTTTCCCTTGCTCTTTCAATTAGTTCTCTCAGTATGTGGATATGATCTATTGTGCTGTAGCCACTCCTGAATCCAGCTTGTTTTCTTTTGGTTGAGCCATGTCCAGTGTTACCTTCAAACGGTGTGAAAGAACTTTAGTGAAGATTTTATAAACCACTGATAGGTCTGTAGTTCCTGAGATCTTCAATGTCACCTTTTTTATGTAGCAGGATCATTGTAGCATTGTTCCAATCCTCCGGAATCTTCCCTTCATTAAGACGTCGAGTGAAAATTTGGGCAAGTACTGTTTCGATTTCTCTACTTGCTTCTTGTATGATGTCTACAGTAATTCCATCTTCTCTTGAAGCTTTTCCCCGCTTCATGTTCTTGATTGCATGTGCAACTTCTGCTGGGAGGACTGGAAGAACTCTGGTACTGGTACATTTCATGATGTCTGGAGTACATGTATCATCCCTTTCATATAATTTGGAGTAGAAATCTTTCACTCTTGTCAAAATTTCGCCTCTATTTCTTGTTACAGAACCATCTTCTTTTCTCAGTGCCATAATCTGTTTTCTTCCCTTACTGAGACGTCCCTTTGCTATCTTTAGGCTTTGGTTGTTTTCAATTGCTTTCCTCACTAGTTCACAATTGAATTTCCTTACGTCTTCTCTTCAGTGATACTTTTTTTGTACTGTCTTGCATAGCTCTATATATTCCACTTTGGAAGTCACATCTTCTTTAGATGTCCTCATCTCTCTTCTTTATTGCATCAACATTTTGGTTTTTCCTGATAATTTGTTCACATGCAACTTGTTCTTAGACCCAGCTAATTTTGTTGCTGTTTCCATAAGAGCTTTGGTTACTTTCTTGTTAACTTCAGAAATATCCACTTCTTCCGATGTTATGCATTCTAAAGCAGAGAATCTGTTCTTAAGTTCCAATTTGAAGGTTTTATGGTGTTTTTTAAGGTTGGTTATGTCAATACATTTTGTTTGTCTTTGAGCTTGCCACGTTCGAGTTTCGTGTTGAGGTGCATCTTACATCTCACCAATCTATGGTCACTACCTGTGTTGAACTTGTTGAGCACACTGCAGTCTTCTATGACTAATTTTTTGTTACACATAATAAAATCAGTTTCACTTGTCATCCCATTTGGATGTCTCCATGTCCATTTCCTGTGTGGCTTTTTCTTGAAAAAGGTGTTCAAGATGAAAAACCCTTCTGCCTCTGCAAACTCTACGAGAGTATTTCCACGCTGGTTTCTGTTGCCGGGACCAAATTTACCTACTGAAGTTTCATTCTGTTGCAGTTGCCCTATTTTTGCATTGAAATCTCCCATAATTATCTTCAAGTGCTGCTTACCTTTATTATTTAGATGACGAATTTACTCATAAAATTCTTCAATTTCTTCTTCAGGATGACTTGTGGTGGGTGCATAAGTTTGAATAATCTGAGCCTTGTATCTTCTCGAGAGTTGGATAACGAGTCGTGCAGCTCTGTCAGAGGAACTTTCAACTTCTACAACTTTATCCTTCAGTTTCTTGTTTATTATAAATCCAACACCACTAGTTCTGCCAGTATCTGTCCCACGATAGTAGAAGAGATGTCCACTTTTCAGTTCAATGAGATCTTCTCCTTTTCTCCTTACCTCACTTAGCCCGACGATGTCCCACTTGATCCTTTGTAGTTCCTCTTCCAATTCAAGAAGCCTTGAATCAGAAGATAGGGAGCGTCCATTATACGTAGCCAAGGTCAGCAATATATATATAGGTGATATATATATATATATATATTCTATAAAGAAGATACCTAAGCAAAAAAATACATATATAATTTTGACTCACACCTAGTACAACATAGAAAAGGTTATGTATCTACCTGTGTGAGTAAAAGGAGAAAAGATAAAAAAATAAAATAAAACAACTGAATGTAGAAGGTGTCGAGAATACTGAGCCTTGGCTTTATCAAGGACCAGCAAAAACTCTGCATTTTCTCACTTCCACAAAGACCTAGTTGGAAATGGGTTTCTGCAAGGCCATAGATGCAAGTAACATTCCCACCTAAAATAGTTTAAAAAATATATATATAAGTCATGTCCTCCGTAGAGTAGCATGACCTAGCACTAGTTAACAATTTCGCTTGCATCCATTAACCTTCATGGCCCGACCCATGCTCTTCATCTGTTACTATTAAACAGAGAGAAGAAGATTAAAGAGAACTCAAGCTGTGAGAGTGACATAATAAATAGAAATGATTTTCAGCTATAACGAAATTCCAAGTTCGTTTGAGAGAGAATTTAAACCTGAAAAACAATGCAAAAGAAAACCAAATTTTACATTGCAATTGAAAAAGGAAATGTTAATTTATAACGAACAGATTTTTGAAAGAAAACTTGAGTCTAAAACCCCTACTCTACAACTTATGACAGCACGAAAACGAGAATAAGTTAAAGATAATAATTAACTAAAGAAAACTTTGTGAAAGTTATATACCTTAAACAGTTAGTTGCAATATGTACAAAGTATTTCAGCAGTGCTTTAAGTGCATAATTAATTAGTTATTAAGAACTTAACTACTTTGAAAAAACAGCGCATAGACAGCGCATAGAAAAGGAACAAGCTTAGCCTTCTTCTGTTCCTAGGAACCCCAAAAGACGCTCAAAGTTACAAAGAAAAGTAAGAGTTAAAACCCGCATAAATGTTAACAGACAAACCAATGCTTAAAAGCTGAAAAGCTAAAAAACGACAGAGAAAAGGTACATAAAGTACAAACATTGAACTTATAAAACCTAGAACCCAAAAACAAGGAAGAGAGCTTACCTCTTGTGTGACAAAAACTTTTCTCCTCACAAGAGGAGAACATGGCTGACCCCTTCCGCCACTCCCTAGACGCTGGGGGGCAGTGAGGGTGGGGCTGATGGCCTCCTCATACAGCAAGAAACCAACGCGCGGAGATTTTAACCAGAGAAAAAAATATATAAACTTAAGACTGTGGATCTGTATGATCAGAATGAGCAGAATTAACTCTCCAGAATACATGAGAAATATTATAAAATACACGAGCAGTTTATTTAATAATCTTTGCATGTATTAAATCACCTTAGTGAGCTTCTATAGATTAATCAGAATCTTATTAATTTTAATGTTGGTTTTACTATTTTTAGTATAGCTATCCTAGTGATGAATAACTAGTTTTCTTTTTTATTTGTTTTTATTTTCTTTTATAAACAGATTTTTAAGCTTTTTTTGTGATTTTGTTTATATTATTTAATTTTTTGTTTTAATAGGACCGTCATATCCATAGCACTAAGGTTCCTTTAGGTAGTTAATAGGCATCCTCTAGCCAACTTCCTTACGGCTTTGATTGGTCAGAATCATATTATTAACTGTGTAGAAAATTAAAGCAGATCTGCCAACCTTACTCTATTATTCAGAATAATTTTTCTTAAAGTTCTTTTGATGAAAGAAGAAGGAATTTCGTTCTCTAGAAAACTTTCTAATAGTATATTAATGTGGTAATTGAAATCCAAATTGTTGCTGCAAATTCTTGAAATTCTTAGGACCTGAGATATTAGTACATTCTCAATTACTTTGGTTGAAATGTTATTATTCCAGTGTAGATATTTAATTACTTTGAAAGGAAAATTAACTCTTTTATCAAAGAGGCTAATAGATGGGTTACCTCTGTTGAGCTTAATGCTTAAGTCTAGGAACTCAAGTTCCTGATTACTGTGGTTGGTTTTACATAAGTTAAGAGAGCTAGGATAGATATTATCAAAATCACTCTCTATAACTTCTGAATTATTGATACACAGCAGATCATCAATATATCTAAAAGTGTAAAGGTAGTTATCTGAGCAGGTGGGGTGATTTTTAATGAATTTATATTCCTTAAAGAACAGGAATAGATTAGCGATATTTGTGGACGTTGATGTTCCCATTGGAATACCGTTTTTTGTCACACAAGAGGTAAGCTCTCTTCCTTGTTTTTGGGTTCTAGGTTTTATAAGTTCAATGTTTGTACTTTATGTACCTTTTCTCTGTCGTTTTTTAGCTTTTCAGCTTTTAAGCATTGGTTTGTCTGTTAACATTTATGCGGGTTTTAACTCTTACTTTTCTTTGTAACTTTGAGCGTCTTTTGGGGTACCTAGGAACAGAAGAAGGCTAAGCTTGTTCCTTTTCTATGCGCTGTCTGTGCGCTGTTTTTTCAAAGTAGTTAAGTTCTTAATAACTAATTAATTATGCACTTAAAGCACTGCTGAAATACTTTGTACATATTGCAACTAACTGTTTAAGGTATATAACTTTCACAAAGTTTTCTTTAGTTAATTATTATCTTTAACTTATTCTCGTTTTCGTGCTGTCATAAGTTCAGGGATCGCATTCCTCCTAAAATTCCTAAAATTCCTAATATTTTGTGACCCTCCTTAAATTCCTAAAATTAGACCTAAAATTTGCTATTCATCCTAAAATTTTCGTAAGCTTATTTTTATTAAAAACACAACCGTTATTAACGCCAATAAATTTACCATTACGGTAAGGTAAAAAGACCTGTTATTGTAGAAACACAGCCTATATGCTGTGCTGCTGAAGGGAGGGAAAAATGACGCCGTCGAGATGCACTTGCTTCGGGGCGGGCGTTCCATTTTTTTGCCTTCGAACAGTTTTCGAGAGTAACAAGAGATCTAAGGGAAAAGGGGAGGGGTCATTTTCACCCCTGGTTTGCGCTTTGCAGACGAACTCCGTGGCACGCAGAAGATCGTACTTTATTTTTGTACATGCCTTGTGGAACCTCCTCTTTCTGCTGATGTTTTGTTATTGTAAACCGCAGGTGGGTGGAAGCAAAGAGGAAACATGTGGTCTCTCTCCGTAACCTCCGGTAATGACGATGGGATGGTAGCTGAGTATTATCTTGGCAGGCAGTAGAGCACGTGATCATTGACCTTCGATCATGCGTCGGCGACAGCGACCTTCGACGCGCAATATATCTCGGCTCCGACTCGCTTTGACTGAACTTGCGTGAGATGCGTATGATAGTTTCTGGTTTTACGTCTTTTATGGTGTTCTCTGTGCTGTGTGCAGGTTCAGTTCTCTAGTGGTGACCTGCTTTTTTTTTTTTTTTTTTTTTCATATCTTCTGACATCCTCGCAGCCAAATTTCGGGAAGTTGTCTGGTTTTGCAATATTGGAACGTGTTTTTGTACTTCCCTTTCATTTTCTGGTTAGTAATACAAGTGTTTAAGATGCCTAAATCCAAAACGAAATTTCAAGATGCGTGGCTCGCCAAAGAATTGGACGGAGTGAAGTTGAAAGAATGGTGTTCTGCAACTGAAACAATATTTTCTGCTAAGTGTATATTGTGTTCAGAAATTTTCAACATTTCTAATAGTGGCTTTTCACAAGTAAAAGCGCATCATAAAGGAAAAAAACATTTGCAGAAATTTCAAAGTAAATTTCAAAATAAGTCCATCCTGAAAGCCTTTGGAGGACGGGATCTTCAGCCCAAAACAAATATTAGTGAAGTACTGAGTCATGATTTACAGTTGGCTAAAGCCGAAGCATTATGGGCCATGAAAGTTGCTAAGGACAATATGTCTTTTGTTTCATGCACTGAAACAGTTGAACTTTTCAAAGAAATGTTTCCTGATTCTGCTATTGCAGCCAAAATGCAACTTAAAGAAAAAAAGTTGCTTATGTGATATCACATGGATTGTCAAAATATTTTGAAGAGGATTTGAAAAAAGACATTGCATCTAGTAGCCCAGGAAAGGTTACTATAGCATTTGATGAAACTACAAATACACAAGTGAAACGGCAGTTGGATGTGTATCTCAGGTACTGGTCTTCAGAAATAAATTCAGTTTCTTGCCGATACCTAACAAGCGTTTTTCTGGGTCATGCAACAGCAGATATTTTGCTAAAAGAAATTCTTGATGTGTTATCATCCTTCAATATTTCGTTGAACAGAATTATTTGTGTATCCATGGACAGCCCAAATGTAAATAAGTGCTTTTTACGCAAATTCAATGAAGTTGTAAAACAAGAAACAGGCCAGAAATCTTTGGAACTAGGTTTTTGCAACCTGCATGTTGTTAGTAATGCATTTAAAATTTTTTTGACAAGCTTAAATATAGAATTTGACGAATTTGCTACTGATATGCATTACTTTTTAAAGAGTAGTGCTGCAAGACGAGAGGATTATAAATCTGTCGAGGATATAACATTGGTCACTGCCAAATTTCTTTTGCGTCATGTCAGCAACAGATGGTTAACCGTTGGTTCTGTAGCCCAGAGGCTCTTGGATCAATGGCTAAATATTACAGAATATTTTTTAAACTTCTTGCCATCTCAAAAAATATTTGAAAAACAACTGCGCAATTCGGCAAGGTATAAAAGAATTCACTGTTTCCTGAAAAATGAGCTTACTCCTTGCTATTTAGCATTAATTTCATTTTCACACCAAAATTTTGAAAAGTTTTCATTATGTTATCAGAGTGAAGAACCAAAAATACACCAGTTATATTCTGATTTAAATACTTTAATGAGGAATGTTATGGCTCAGTTTATCCAAGATGATGTTATAGCAGGGAAATTTGGAGAAGACCTAAAGAATGTAGATTTTGAAAACAAAAATTCATGGAAAAAACTAGGGGAGTTAGAAGTTGGTATGAAGACAAAAAATCTCCTCAGGAATGTTCAGGAGACCAGGCAGAAATTATTTCTCTTAGATGTAAGATCATCACTAATTGCAACCACAAAATATTTAAAGTCAAATTTGCCATTCTGCAATCAAAAGCTAAGAGACATAGAAGTTTTAAAGGTAAAAGAACCAAAGAAAGAGTCAACTCAACTTTCAGTCACTGAAGGACTTTCGGAAATAACCAGAATTTCAAGTGTTTTGCATCTTTCTGAGGAACAAATTGATAGAGTAAGAGAAGAGTGGAAACTTTTAAATTGCGATAAGCCAACTCTAGATGAACTAGTGAAATTTTCAGAGGAAGGGCATGTTCCAGTGCGGATTGATCATTACTGGCGTAATATATTTAGTATTAAAGACTCTAGCGGAAAAGAAAAATACTCAAATCTTGCTAAACTCATAAAGTCAATTTTAGTTTTACCTCATGGTAATGCTGATGCAGAAAGGGGATTTTCGGTTAACACTGCTCTGTTAAGGAAGGACAAGGCTAACTTAAAAGACTCAACTATAACATCATTAAGAATAGTTAAAGGGGCCATTAAACACTATGGATGTGTAAGTAAAGTTCCCATAACAAGAAATTTGTTAAATAGTGTTTGTGATTCACATAAATTTTATAAAGAGTATGTTGATAAGCTGAAGGAAGAAGAATCAAAAAAGGTAAAAGAAAGGAAGCAGAAAGAGAGGGAAAATAAGGAAAAGCAGCTAGAGAAAAAAGAAAAGCTGAGTTTGATGACAAAATAAAAGAAAATGATGCAGAAATAAATAGACTTAAAAACGATAAAGAAGCCTCCCTAGCAATAATTCAAGAGGGAACAGAAAGAATGAGAAAAGCTGTAGAAAAACAAAATACTGTTGAAATAGCAGTTGCCTCTAACTTGATCATACAAGGTTCAGCTGAAATAAAGAAAACTGAAAGTAAATTAGTTGTGGTAGAAGCAGAAAAAGATAGGCTAATCAGGAAAAGGTTAAAACAATAATATGAAAAAAGTAATTCAGTGAACAATTGTACATAGTTCTTGGTTTTCAATTACCTTTTTAGGATATTATAATTTAATGTGAAACCTGAAAACTTTACTGTGAAAATCGTGAATTGCTTCTGGTTCAACAGCATATTAATGTTCAAAGTGAAACTTGAATGTGGTAAATATACTTGAATATGATAATAACACGTGAAAAGATAAGAACTGAACATTAGAAGTAAATCATACTTAAACTTTAGACATTAGACGTTATGCAAAAAATTTGGGTGTTAACTTCGACCATATATACTAATGGACTGCACATTGGCAATAGCTGCATCAAAGCCGCCATGGCTCAAACATTGGGCACGTCATCATCAGACTCCAAATTTCGTGTAAAAATGCTGTTATGATTACTAATTTACGCTGCAGAACTTCAGTGTTTTCGGTGTATTATGTGAATGCGCCTCATATATAATGAAAACTCTTCAGGTAAGTTTACTTATGAGCTATATACATGCATGATCGGGTTGTTTACATTTTGTGATTTATAATGTGATGAACATTTGCGAAGAATTTGGAACATGCATTCCATTTTTTTTTCTTAAGTTACTATATTTTTATATCAATAGCTGCAAGTTTCTGGTTAAGTAATTGAACTTTATTGACTTAGGTATTTAATTCGTTTCTTACCCATGAAAAATCATAGAACTTTCTTTACTATATCGCTCAGAGCAACCATAAGCACAGCAGGTGTAACCCATCTTTTTTACTGGTCATGTGATTTTATGTTGGAGCCAGAAATTTTGATGTCATGCGCAGTCTATCAGTATATATGGTTGAAGGGTGTGAAGCAAACTCTTTACAATGTATACAAAGTTGTTTTACTAGATGTATACAAATATACATCTAGTTTTTATTGAAATACACTCCTAAAATTTTCCTAAAATTTTTCTAAAAATTCCTAAAATTCCTAAAATTCCTACCTAAAATTTTCCAGAAGTATGCTATGATCCCTGTAAGTTGTAGAGTAGGGGGTTTTAGACTCAAGTTTTCTTTCAAAAATCTGTTCGTTATAAATTAACATTTCCTTTTTCAATTGCAATGTAAAATTTGGTTTTCTTTTGCATTGTTTTTCAGGTTTAAATCTCTCTCAAACGAACTTGGAATTTCGTTATAGCTGAAAATCATTTCTATTTATTATGTCACTCTCACAGCTTGAGTTCTCTTTAATCTTCTTCTCTCTGTTTAATAGTAACAGATGAAGAGCATGGGTCGGGCCATGAAGGTTAATGGATGCAAGCGAAATTGTTAACTAGTGCTAGGTCATGCTACTCTACGGAGGACATGACTTATATATATATTTTTTAAACTATTTTAGGTGGGAATGTTACTTGCATCTATGGCCTTGCAGAAACCCATTTCCAACTAGGTCTTTGTGGAAGTGAGAAAATGCAGAGTTTTTGCTGGTCCTTGATAAAGCCAAGGCTCAGTATTCTCGACACCTTCTACATTCAGTTGTTTTATTTTATTTTTTTATTTTTTTATCTTTTCTCCTTTTACTCACACAGGTAGATACATAACCTTTTCTATGTTGTACTAGGTGTGAGTCAAAATTATATATGTATTTTTTTGCTTTGGTATCTTCTTTATAGAATGTGAATTCTGAATTTTCAAAACTGCTGCGTTGCGCGTTTTGATTTTCAGGTTATTTTGCACCCTTCGTTTTAAATTCTAAAATTTTTTCCTTAGTCTTCAGTTTTGCTCTTAAGTATATATATGTATATATATAGGTGATGCGTAACATCACAGCCTCTCCTTGACAAATGTCAACCCCGCCTTCTCGTGGTGCATCCTGTTCCCACTAAAGGGGCTCTGACGACCGCCAATAGCGGTATAACTGTACCATCGGGATCAGAGGAAATGCTATCCCACACTCACCAACCCGCTTGGCCAGCGTAGTGAGTTATGGCCAAACACCTCCAAAATGACTCTACAACTTAAATCTTGGCCCTCAGTCTCCGGCAGCTGGAATGTACCTGGCCAAGGCAGCGGCCAGTGCGACATGAAGGCAGAGGGTGCTAAGAATCCCCGGAGGACCGGACTAGGCTGCCATTTGATGCTGACCTTGGCTACCTATAACGGACGCTCCCTATCTTCTGATTCAAGGCTTCTTGAATTGGAAGAGGAACTACAAAGGATCAAGTGGGACATCGTCGGGCTAAGTGAGGTAAGGAGAAAAGGAGAAGATCTAATTGAACTGAAAAGTGGACATCTCTTCTATTATCGTGGGACAGATACTGGCAGAACTAGTGGTGTTGGATTTATAATAAACAAGAAACTGAAGGATAAAGTGGTAGAAGTTGAAAGTTCCTCTGACAGAGCTGCACGACTCGTTATCCAACTATCGAGAAGATACCAGGCTCAGATTATTCAAACTTATGCACCCACCACAAGTCATCCTGAAGAAGAAATTGAAGAATTTTATGAGGTAAATTCGTCATCTAAATAATAAAGGTAAGCAGCACTTGAAGATAATTATGGGAGATTTCAATGCAAAAATAGGGCAACGGCAACAGAATGAAACTTCAGTAGGTAAATTCGGTCACGGCAACAGAAACCAGCGTGGAAATACTCTCGTTGAGTTTGCAGAGGCAGAAGGATTTTTCATCTTGAACTCCTTTTTCAAGAAAAAGCCACACAGGAAATGGACATGGAGACATCCAATTGGGACGACAAGTGAAATTGATTTTATTATGTGTAACAAAAAATTCGTCATCGAAGACTGCAGTGTGCTGAACAAGTTCAACACAGGTAGTGACCATAGATTGGTGAGATGTAAGATGCACCTCAACACTAAACTGGAACGTGGCAAGCTCATAAGACAAACAAAATGTATTGACATAACCAACCTTAAAAAACACCATAATACTTTCAAGTTGGAACTGAAGAACAGATTCTCTGCTTTAGAAGGCCTAACATCGGAAGAAGTGGATATTTCTGAAGTTAACAGAAAAGTAACCAAAGCTCTAATGGAAACAGCAACAAAATTAGCTGGGTCTAAGAACAAGTTGCATGTGAACAAATTATCAGGAAAAACCAAAATGTTGATGCAAAAAGAAGAGAGATGAGGACAACTAAAGAAGATGTGACTTCCAAAGTGGAATATATAGAGCTATGCAAGACAGCACGAAAAAGTATCACTGAAGACGTAAGGAAATTCAACTGTGAGCTAGTGAGGAAAGCAATTGAAAACAACCAAAGCCTTAAGATAGCAAGGGGACATCTCAGTAAGGGAAGAAAACAGATTATGGCTCTGAGAAAAGAAGATGGTTCTATAACAAGAAATAGAGGCGAAATTTTGACAAGAGTGAAAGATTTCTACTCCAAATTATATGAAAGGGATGATACATGTACTCCAGACATCATGAAAGGTACCAGAGTTCTTCCAGTCCTCCCAGCAGAAGTTGCTCATGCAATCAAGAACATGAAGCGGGGGAAAGCTCCAGGAGAAGGTGGAATTACTATAGACATCATACAAGAAGCAAGTGGAGAAATTGAAACAGTACTCGCCCAAATTTTCACTCGATGCCTTAATGAAGGGAAGATTCCTGAGGATTGGAACAATGCTACAATGATCCTGCTACATAAAAAAGGTGACATTGAGGATTTCAGGAACTACAGACCTATCAGCCTCCTATCAGTGGTTTATAAAATCTTCACTAAAGTTCTTTCACACCGCTTGAAGGTAACACTGGACATGGCTCAACCGAGAGAACAAGCTGGATTCAGGAGTGGCTACAGCACAATAGATCATATCCACGTACTGAGAGAACTAATTGAAAGAGCGAGGGAATATGAACTTCCATTGTGCATGGCTTTTATCGATTATGAAAAAGCCTTTGATTCGGTGAAACCATCAGCAGTTACCACGGCTCTGAAATCCTGCGGTATTGAAGATGCATACATTAATATTATTAATAACATCTATGAAAATGCAAGTGCAAAGATTCGGCTGTTTGAAAATACAACACACATAAAAATTGGAAAGGGAGTGAGACAAGGTGACACCATATCTCCGAAGCTCTTTAATGCCACATTGGAAAATGTCTTTCAATCACTGAACTGGGAAAACAAAGGGATAAAGATTAATGGAGATTATCTAACCCACCTTCGTTTTGCTGATGACGTAGTCATTTTTGCAACTAGCCCATCAGAGCTGCAGAGTATGATCCAGGAACTTGCTGACCAGAGTAAAGACGTGGGATTAAAAATGAACTTTCAGAAGACAAAAGTGATGTTCAATGCTTTTACAAGAAATGAAGATTTATCGATTGATGGAGAAAAACTGGAGATAACAGATACATATGTTTATCTTGGACAGCAGATATCAAGTGAGGGTCACATTGATGAAGAAATTAATCGGCGTACAAAACTTGCCTGGAGAGCTTTTGGAAGAAACAGCATAATTTTCAAGAGCAATATGCCATTATGTCTTAAAAGAAAAGTGTTTGATCAATGCATCCTTCCAGTGCTTACGTATGGTGCAGAGACGTGGACCTTAACTAAAAGAGACATACAAAGGCTGCAGACAACTCAAAGAAGCATGGAGAGGTGCATACTTGGTATAACCAGGAGAGATAAGAAGAGGAACTCGTGGATCCGAAAAATGACGAGAGTGGAAGACATCATGATCAGAGTTAAATCCCTGAAATGGCAATGGGCTGGACATACTGCCAGAAGGACAGACCATAGATGGACAGCCGAAATTTTAGATTGGATTCCAAGGGACAGGAAAAGACCCAGAAAAAGACCACATGGGAGATGGGTGGATGAAATTCGTAAATATGCGGGAGTGACATGGAGGAGACTGGCACAAGACAGACCGTTGTGGAGGAAACTTGGGGAGACCTTCGTCCAGCAGTGGATTGATAATGGTTGACAATGATGATGATGAAGATATATATATATAAGGACAGGTGATGCGTAACATCACAGCCTCTCCTTGACAAATGTCAACCCCGCCTTCTCGTGGTGCATCCTGTTCCTACTAAAGGGGCTCTGACGACCGCCAATAGCGGTATAACTATACCATCGGGATTAGAGGAAATTCTATCCCACACTCACCAACCCGCTTGGCCAGCGTGGTGAGTTATGGCCAAACCCCTCCAAAATGACTCCACAACTTAAATCTTGGCCCTCAGTCTCCGGCAGCTGGAATGTACCTGGCCAAGGCAGCGGCCAGTGCGACATGAAGGCAGAGGGTGCTAAGAATCCCCGGAGGACCGGACTAGGCTGCCACCTGATGCTGACCTTGGCAACGTACAATGGACGCTCCCTATCTTCTGATTCAAGGCTTCTTGAATTGGAAGAGGAACTACAAAGGACCAAGGGGGACATCGTGGGGCTAAGTGAGGTAAGGAGAAAAGGAGAAGATCTCATCGAACTGAAAAGTGGACATCTCTTCTACTATCGTGGGACAGATACTGGCAGAACTAGTGGTGTTGGATTTATAATAAACAAGAAACTGAAGGATAAAGTTGTAGAAGTTGAAAGTTCCTCTGACAGAGCTGCACGACTCGTTATCCAAATCTCGAGAAGATACCAGGCTCAGATTATTCAAACTTATGCACCCACCACAAGTCATGCTGAAGAAGAAATTGAAGAATTTTATGAGGAAATTTGTCATCTAAATAATAAAGGTAAGCAGCACTTGAAAATAATTATGGGAGATTTCAATGCAAAAATAGGGCAACGGCAACAGAATGAAACTTCAGTAGGTAAATTCGGTCACGGCAACAGAAACCAGCGTGGAAATACTCTCGTTGAGTTTGCAGAGGCAGAAGGGTTTTTCATCTTGAACTCCTTCTTCAATAAAAAGCCACACAGGAAATGGACATGGAGACATCCAAATGGGACGACAAGTGAAATTGATTTTATTATGTGTAACAAAAAATTCGTCATAGAAGACTGCAGTGTGCTAAACAAGTTCAACACAGGTAGTGACCATAGATTGGTGAGATGTAAGATGCACCTCAACACTAAACTCGAACGTGGCAAGCTCATAAGACAAACAAAATCTATTGACATAACCAACCTTAAAAAACACCATAATACCTTCAAGTTGGAACTGAAGAACAGGTTCTCTGCTTTAGAAGGCCTAACATCGGAAGAAGTGGACATCTCTGAAGTTAACAGAAAAGTAACCAAAGCTCTTATGGAAACAGCAACAAAATTAACTGGGTCTAAGAACGAGTTGCATGTAAATAAATTATCAGGAAAAACGAAAATGTTGATGCAAAAAAGAAGAGAGATGAGGACAACTAAAGAAGATGTGACTTCCAAAGTGGAATATATAGAGCTATGCAAGACAGTACGAAAAAGTATCACTGAAGACGTAAGAAAATTCAACTGTGAACTAGTGAGGAAAGCAATTGAAAACAACCAAAGCCTAAAGATAGCAAAGGGACTTCTCAGTAAGGGAAGAAAACAGATTATGGCACTGAGAAAAGAAGATGGTTCTGTAACAAGAAATAGAGGCGAAATTTTGACAAGAGTGAAAGATTTCTACTCCAAATTATATGAAAGGGATGATACATGCACTCCAGACATCATGAAAGATACCAGTACCAGAGTTCCTCCAGTCCTTCCAGCAGAAGTTGCACATGCAATCAAGAACATGAAGCGGGGAAAAGCTCCAGGAGAAGATGGAATTACTGTAGACATCATACAAGAAGCAAGTGGAGAAATCGAAACAGTACTCGCCCAAATTTTCACTCGATGCCTTAATGAAGGAAAGATTCCTGAGGATTGGAACACCGCTACAATGATCCTGCTACATAAGAAAGGTGACATTGAGGATCTCTGAAACCACAGACCCATCAGCCTCCTATCAGTAGTTTATAAAATCTTCACTTAAGTTCTTTCACACCGCTTGAAGATAACACTGGACATGGCTCAACCGAGAGAACAAGCTGGATTCAGGAGTGGCTACAGCACAATAGATCATATCCATGTGCTGAGAGAACTAATTGAAAGAGCGAGGGAATATGAACTTCCATTGTGCATGGCTTTTATCGATTATGAAAAAGCCTTTGATTCGGTGAAACCATCAGCAGTTACAATAGCTCTGAAAACCCGCGGTATTGAAGATGCATACATTAATATTATTAATAACATCTATGAAAATGCAAGTGCAAAGATTAGGCTGTTTGAAAATACAACACACATAAAAATTGGAAAGGGAGTGAGACAAGGTGACACCATATCTCCGAAGCTCTTTAATGCCACATTGGAGGGTGTTTTTCAGTCACTGAGCTGGGAAAACAAGGGGATAAAGATTAATGGAGATTATCTAACCCACCTTCGTTTTGCTGATGACGTAGTCATTTTTGCAACTAGCCCATCAGAGCTGCAGAGTATGATCCAGGAATTTGCTGACAAGAGTAAAGAAGTGGGATTAAAAATGAACTTTCAGAAGACAAAAGTGATGTTCAATGCTTTTACAAGAAATGAAGATTTATCGATTGATGGAGAAAAGCTGGAGATAACAGACACGTACGTTTATCTTGGACAGCAGATATCAAGTGAGGGTCACATTGATGAAGAAATTAATCGGCGTACAAAACTTGCCTGGAGAGCTTTTGGAAGAAACAGCATAATTTTCAGAAGCAATATGCCATTATGTCTTAAAAGAAAAGTGTTTGATCAATGCATCCTTCCAGTGCTTACGTATGGTGCAGAGACGTGGACCTTAACTAAAAGAGACATACAAAGGCTGCAGACAACTCAAAGAAGCATGGAGAGGTGCATACTTGGTGTAACCAGGAGAGATAAGAAGAGGAACTCGTGGATCCGAAAAATGTCAAGAGTGGAAGACATCATGATCAGAGTTAAATCCCTGAAATGGCAATGGGCTGGACATACTGCCAGAAGGACAGATCATCGATGGACAGCCGAAATTTTAGATTGGATTCCAAGGGACAGGAAAAGACCCAGAAGAAGACCACATGGGAGATGGGTGGATGAAATTCGAAAGTATGCAGGGGTGACATGGAGGAGACTGGCACAAGACAGACCGTTGTGGAGGAAACTTGGGGAGACCTTCGTCCAGCAGTGGATTGATAATGGTTGACGATGATGATGATGATATATATATATAAGCTTTCATAATTCCATGAAATTGACCCTAGATCTACCACAAGATAATAAATAGCCAAAACTTCCTGAACAGCTCCAAAAGGAAAAATAGACAAAATTGTGTAAAATACATACATATCACTATATCACTAAGCTGTTCTCTGAGATTCAGAGGTTAGCTCCACAAAGAAATAGAAACTACCAAATAAATTTTTACCTAATTATTTACTTACTGTTTGGTCCCATATCAAATTTCTCCATTTACAGCGATCTTCACACACAACTTGGGCTCACTGACATTCATCACATGACATACACAAGACCTTCTATACTTCATACTCCTAATCTTTATCTCATGCTGCCACTTTTGAATCTGATCCTCCCATGACTTCCTTGGCCTTCCTATGTCTTTTCTTCCTGCCACCTGGGCTAAAATAATTTTCTTAGTAAACATCTCATCATTCTTTCAACATGGCCAAACCACCAAAGCATATTAGTCTCCACTTTGCTGACAACATTTTGCTTCACATTACACAACTACAACACATTTTAATTTCTCACATGATCAGAACGCGTCTTGCCACAAAACCCCCATAAGTAACACATTTCTCCAGCACACAAATAACTCCCGTGATTCTTCTGTAGTACTCAGGTTTCACTGCTATACATTAGAGTAGGAACAATTACACTTTCATACACAGCCTTGTGGGAATCTCTTGAGAACCCATCATTCCTGTGAAAACTTCCCAAAGGAGCTATGACTTTCAATGGAGAATTCACTCACCTACTTAATTTCACCATCCAATTTGTTCTCTCTGTCAAACATGCTTCCTAAATACACAAACTCATTCACCTGGTCAATCACTGTGCCATTTAGACTTATATTACATTCAGTGCTAACAGTTCCTCTCTCAAAACCCATAACTTTGTTTTTTCCCTTATTTATACTCAGTTTGAATTTCATGCAAACTTCATACAGCCGGGACAACATACTCTGCAACTCACTTTTGCTCTCCACCAACAGACTGTGTCATCAGCATACAGTAATCTGCACGCACCAGTAGTGTCCATTTTGGCATCACGCCTTCATGCATCCATAAATATATTAAACAACCATGGTGACATTACACAACCTTGTCTGACTCCTGCACCAATAGAAAACCATTTTGATAAAACACCATTAACTCGTACACAAGCTCTACTGCCAGCATACATAGCTTTTACACTATTATGTAAATTCCCAGTAACACTATATTTATTCAATACCTACTACAAAAGTGTCCTATTTACTTGGTCGTAAGCTTTCTCTAAATCTATGAAGGCAGCAAAAACTTTCTTACCAATAGCCAGATACTTTTCAATCATCATGCATAAGGATATGTAAATTTCACCAACAAAATAAATGAATTGAAATTTCACAAAAAAAAAAAAAAAAAAAAAAATTGCATTTACAAAGTTTACTGAGTTTACTGTTTTTCAAAGCTTACTTACTGGTAGGCTAAGTACCAAAATACTTAGTTAAAAGCTGACATTGTAGTAGTCTCTATATTCTCTTCCTTTAGCCTTTGCCTTCTGTCAGTAATAATGATGCTGTACATACTGAAATATCTCTTAGCATCCACACTGTTAACAGGACTATGGAGGCTTTGAATGGCTAACTGCCTTTGCATAGTTTAGGTAGCAGCATTTTGTTGCTTTTAAAATCTGTATGACATCAACAGGAGTCTCGTGGTTGACCACTGTAAGTAGCTGTCTGTGAAAATGATTGTATTCATTGATGAGCTTATCCCGTGGTATGTCTTTAAAAAATGGTATTTTAGAGAAGCTGTCCAATAATAAATTTGCGTTCAAAGATGATGTGGGTGTGGTTGCGGCTACAGATGGACAAAATAGTCTGCCAATATGCTGGTACGCTTCATTTGTTGCATTGGATGTCATGTGGAGATTCAATTTATTTAAACTCTTATCTGCTGCTGTCTTCAGCATAATATTCTCAATCTGCCAATATGTTGGTAGGCTTCATTTGTTGCATTGGATGTCATGTGGAGAGTTAATTTATTGAAACTCTTATCTGCTGCTGTCTTCAGCATAATATTCTCAATCTGCCAATATGTTGGTAGGCTTCATTTGTTGCATTGGATGTCATGTGGAGAGTTAATTTATTGAAACTCTTATCTGCTGCTGTCTTCAGCATAATATTGTGCTCCTGATCAATTTCACCATTCTCGTTTGCCAAAATGCTTTCTGTCTTTTTGCTAAAACACCCTTGACTTTGGCACTCCGGAGAAGACTGTAAAATCTGCTAATGTATTCCACAAAAAGTGTGCGAACAGATAGTTTGATCCTTCAAAATTGTCAATTAATTTCATAATTTTCAGACAGAATTCTGAAACGAAAGTCAATTGAACGCGTATTTTACGAGCTAGAATTTCATTTTCAAAACTTTCCTTTAGGAAACTGGTACTCGAGTTATCGTCCTCATATTCATTGAGAAAAGCAACAATATGCTCCATATATTTGCTCAAATAAATGACAGCTTTAAACCAAGAATTCCACCTGGTTACAACAGGCGTGGGATAGAGTTTTGCATGCAGGTGCCTTTTCTTTCAGGTAGCTTAAATATGCACTTTTCATTTTTCTGGAGTGCAAAAAAGCTGTCTTCATCTTGGCCACAATGGAATTCAATTCTTTGAACTCCTTTATAAATACATCACCCACAAGATTCACCTTTTGCACCCAACATTGGTAGTGCAAAATATGGTCTGCAAGAAGTAGTTTTTAATAAGTTGAAGCACGCAGTCATGTAACGTGCAGAGTCTGATACCAGGCCCTTTACTTGAAAGTATTCAATTTCATATTCTTTCAAGGTGTCAATTATTGTTTGAGAGCAAGTGGAAGAATAGCAACATTTAAAAAATATACACTTGCCAGGAAACATGACTGCTCTGGTTCTGAATTAATAGTTTTCAATCGGACTAGAAAAACACACCTCCCTTGTTTATCGGATGTTTCATCGGCCACTACAACTACTGGTTTATTTTTCAGCTGCTCTTTTATTGCCTCTTACTCCGAAATTCCACAAAGTGGTACATATTTACGTCTCAAAGTATCTCCAGAAAGACGGTTACCTGAACCAGGCACATATTTTGCGAAATAATTGCGTTCAGCTGGGTGATCTAGTTTATGCATGGGAATATTGGTTTTTAAACACATTCTTACCGTGTCTTCTGCACAATCATCTCTTTCCTTTTTGGCACGTTTTTGTGCTTGAAAACCACCGTTAATTGTAGTATGCTGCTTAGCTCCAGATGGGCCTGGCTGAGCTACGTTTTTCTTCTTTAAGTGAGTAGCAGAGGTCGTATGTTTCATTAAAGTATCCCTTTTCTGCTTTTCTAGATGAACATTACAAAATTTGCACATCACTATATTTGTATCACTTAAATGCAATCCCTTGTGGTCAAACTCTTTCACTCTTATCAACTAATTCCTTCTTAGGGTGGAAGGGTTTATATTGATATATATGAATGGGAAAGTGGCGTGGCCTGGGGTTTATATTGTTATACATCTATCAAACGGATCGCAAGTGTTGTAGTTTGTAGTCTAGTAGCAAAATGCAAAAACAAACATGTGCACATTCATATTCTGTCAAGGCCAGCCAGCCAGTGCGACTGAGTGGTGCTGGCTGACTCACCAAATGGGAAAGTGGCGTGGCCTGGGGTTTTTCGGGTAACGCACACTGAGTAAGATATGCACGGCGCAAGTGCTGCTCAAAATTACGTCCTATTTTCGCTTAAAAAAATTTAATTATCGAGATGGCGTGGAAAAGTAGTTAAAATCAAATTTTCGTATTTATTTGCTTATATTGGCAAATTTCGCATTTATTCACATCTATTTCGTAAATACGAAAATTACGTATCCCTAATCATGCGTAATACAAAAATTTGGTTAGTGCAGCCTTTACCAGGCATAAAACCATTATGAAAATTCCACATTTTCTTTGATGTAAGACCTCGTACTTTTTCAATAATGACCTTACCAAACACTTTCCCTGGAACACTCAATAGGCTAATACCACGATAGTTCTCGCAGTCAGTCTGATCACCTTTTCCTTTATACAAGGGAACAATGATAGCCTCCTTCCAATCTTGTGGTACCATTCCTAACTCCCAGCACAACTGGCAAATTTCAGTTAACCAGTCAATTGCAGAGTCACCACCATATTTCAACATCTCTTGTGCCATGTACTCCCCCAGTCTTACCATCCTGAAATTTTTTTAGAGCTTTACACACCTCTTCTCTTGAGATTCCTCCTGTGCTTCCATTTTTTACTGTGACATCGTCTGCTTCTGCCTCAGAATCCCCTTTGCTTTCTTGATCTAATAACTTACAGAAGTATTCACCCCCATCTTTCACTTAACTCATTGGGCTCCCATATCATTTCCCCGATCCTATTCTTCACACAACTTACAACTTTGTTTCCCATATTTTTCCAGAGTCTCACATACTTCAAGAAAGTTTTTCTAACTTTCTTGAAGTAAGTGAGACTTAGGAAAAATATTTTTGGAAAGATAGAAAAACTTCAAGGAAGCCGATTCATGCCTTTCCAAAAAGCCAATTCATGCCTTTCCACCTTCTCTTTTCTATCTTTGCCCTGCTCTGGCAAACCATCTTAGCTACTTCATGCTTCTTACAGTGATATTCATCCACAGAAATTCTACCTTGCAACATCCCCAAATTGGCTTCTTTCTTTCTCTTTACTGCCTCTTCAATCTCACTATTCCACCAAGCATCACCTTTGTTGTTACCCACTATTGTGGCATCACAGACCTCTTCAGCAGCAGTGACAACACAGTTCTTAAAACATTCCCACTTCTTTTCTACATTCCTCTAACATGACTTCAGCTCCTTCAGTCATTCTCTGAGTACGTCAGAATAACGCTGATGATCTTCAGGGAGCCTTTCAACCTTTATTCTTTCCATCCTAGGCCTCTTCCTATTCGTTTTGGTCCAACCAACATTCAGTTTCACTTGTGACATTACCAAGTAATGATCAGAGCCAACATCCGCACCTCTCATCACATGAGTGTCGACAACTAAAGTGTTTCAAACGCTGATTGTAAACAATAAAATCTATCGCACTCTTTTGACCAAGAGTACGATTTTCCAAAGTATATGTGTGGATATACTTGTGGTTGAAAAACGTAGTAGATACAAACAAATCATTCTCAGTGTAGAGTTCAATTAATCTTTCACCGTTATCGTACTCACAAGGATCATTAAACTTACATAGAATATTATCAGAAATTGCATTCTGCACACCTACTCTAGCATTGAAATACCATGCTATTATAACTTTCTCTTTAGCACCAAACTGACTCAAAACAGCTCGTAGCTCATTCCAGAAATCTTCCTTCCTATCAGAAGGTTCTTAGTCACAAAGAGCATACACTACAACAATATTCTCTGAAGTTTTACTTTCAAATGAATCCAAAGAATTCTCTCACTTATGCAGCTATAGTGAATCAAGTTGTTCTTCATCTTTTCGCTTAAAATCGCATCTACACCAGCCTGTCCTCTCACATTATCCAATACTCCAGACCACACACTCACCATTCCATTCACTTTTTCTCTCCCAATTTCTTTCTGTTTGGTTTCGCTTACACTCAGCACATTCAATCATCTCATTTATCTTGTCATTTATACCTCTAGTATTCCATTCCCCAGTCTTACACTCACTCAGCCGAAATCTCTTTCTTGTATGTCCTTTGGAAATTCCAGTTCAATTCTGTGGTGGACTGTCCTTCTCAAGTGTGGTAGGTCCACCATATCCCACACTAGAGTCTGGATATTTATTTATTTGTGTCTTTTTAATGAGGTGAGTACACCAGTGTGGGGGATTAGCCCATAGCTGATGTTTCCAGTTAGTCATTGAACCTAAGGATTGGGGAAGAAAACCCAGTGAGTTGGGGTCTTTTTGTCAATGTCACACAGAACTAGCTGGTACCTCTCCAAGATTTGCCCTTGTTGCTGCTCTGTGTGCCATTGTTGCCCAGGGAGTGCCCCGAGGAGGCAAACCCATCTCTCACTAAGACCGCCAATGCTCAGAGTTAAAATCCTAAAAAAAGGGGGGGGAGGGGAGGGGGTCATCTGTCATCTTCCAAATCCGAATTATTGATCGTTTTAGATTTTACTTCTTGTTGATATATCAGACTTCCCCATTTACAGTGATCATGGTGTACAACTCTAGCTTCTTTGGTATCTGTCACATGTCTCACACAAGACCTTTTGTTCTTCTATCATTATCTTTTCTCTTGCAGGCATTCCTGAATTATATTTTATAGTATGATTTCCTTGGCCTTATTCTACCTTTCTTTCCTGCCACGTGTGTTGAATAAATTCTCTTAGTAAGCATCTTACCACTTGTTCTTTTCAACATGGCCAAACCACCTAAGAATATTTGTCTCCATCTTACTAACAACATTTTGCTTCATTTTACACATCTGGAACACATCATTCCTCATACAATCAGAATGTGTCTTGCCACAACTTCCCATAAGTAACACATCTCTGCAACACACAAACAACCTCCATGTTTCTTCTGCAGTACCCAGGTAATTCATCCTGGTACTAACATGCATCTGAGTAGGAACAATTACAGTTTCATACTCAGCCATTCAGGACTTTTTCAAGAAACCATCATTCTTGTAAAATCCTATTAAGGCAAATATGTCCAAGATGAATTCACTCATTTACTAATTTCAGCATCTAATCAGTTTTCTTCATCAAACATGCTTCCTAAATATACAGTCTCATTCACCTGGTCTGTCTTTGTACTATTTAGATTGATCTGGCATTCACTACTAATAGTTCCTTGCTCAAAATCTAATAGCTTTCAGCTTTCCCTTATTTATACTCAGTTTGAATGTCATACAGACTTTGTACATCTGGGACAACATACTCTGCAACTTTCTTTTGCTTTCCACCAATGGGACTGTGTCATCAGCATACAGCAACCTACATGCTTAGGGATTTCCAAAACATAAACCAGTACTGTCTAATAATATATAGAACAAGACAATGTTCAATAAATTTTGTTGTTCTTGTATTAAAGTGCATGAACAAAGGCTATGGGCTAGGCAATCTTGTGTACATTAATCAGTTTTAAAATATATGTATAAAAAGTAAAAAACTAGAATGCAACATACCAAGTTAGCAGCAAAGCACTTGACATTTGACAGCTTCTGCTTCACTGCTAACTTGGTATGTTGCATTTTAATTTTTAACCTTTCTTATATATATTTTTAAAACTGATGAATGTACACAAGATTGCCTAACCCATAGCCTTTGTTCATGCATATTAATATGTGAAGAATAGAATTTAATAAACATTGTCTTGTTCTATGTTATTATTACTGCATAATTAATTAAAATCAGTAACTGTAGTAGTCATGGTAAATTGCTGATACTGATCTATTCTCAGTACTGTATTTTTTGGCATTATGCATCCATATGTACAGTGCCCTACCCTTAATAGATGATCTGGACACCCCTTATTGGTAGTAAATTAGGTTCTACACAAGCACCATGTCACAGACCAAACTGCAATACGAGGAGCATTCAATAAGTTCTAAGCCTGACCTTGAAAGTAGTGGGTGGCTGCTGCTGCAAGTATTGCATCATCCTTGAGTTATATAACAGCCACACCATATTGCTGTGTCAGCATTTTTGAGATGGCACCACAGTGCATTGAAGTCGGTAAAGTGACAATGGCTGGGCAACAGTTGAAATTGAGGAACCAAGCAGTGATTGAATTTTTGATAAAGGAAGGTGAAACACCATGCAGTATTCAGGAACTGATAATCCGTGTGTACGTCAATAGTGCACCTTCGTGTGCCACAGTCAGAAGATGGGCTGATATCTTTAAACTGGGAAGAGATTTGTTAGAAGGTGAATCTCTCTAGAGATGCTCAGTGGAGGTGACCACAGATAAAATGTGCCAGAAAGTAGAGGACTGGGGATGACAAACCGGCAAATCAGTGCCATACATATTGTTGAGGAACTGAAGTTAAGTATCAACAATGTTTGAACGATTTTGTATGAGAGGTTAGGGATGTCAAAGGTCTGTGCCAGACAGATTCCTCGAATGTTGATACCTGAGATGAAGAATGATCATGTTGAAGCAAGTCATGTTCAACTTGACTGCACGAACCACGATCCAGATGACTTCTCTATTGCAGCATTGTGACTGGTGATGAGACATGGTTTCACCATTGGGTCTCTGATAGTGAACAAGAGAGCATGCAGTGGAAACATCATGGATCACCACCACCAAAAATGTTCAAAACACAATTATCTGCAGGGAAGATTATGGCCAACATTTTTTGGGACTCGGAAGGGTTGCTGTTAATTTATTACTTGCCTCATAAAAGGATTATGAATGCTGCCTATTATGCTGCGCTATTGCGACAATTTCATAAATCCACCAAGAGTAAACAGTGAGGAAAATTGCATCGGAGTGTTCTACTTCTCCAGGACAGTGCTCCAATTCACACTGCCAGTGTTTCCATGCAAGCTGTGGTAGAATGTGGCTTCCAACTGCTTCCCCACCAACCATACTCACCTGACTTTGCTCTTAGTTACTGCATCTGCTTCAAAAATCAGAAAAAAGATCTTATGGATAATTCTGTACTGAAGGAAGCACCAAAGTGTTGGTTTGAGGAGAAAGACAAACCATTTTTTGCAATGGGGATTTGCCAACTGTATGACAGATACAACAAGTGTACCCAAGTCAAGGAAAGCTATGTGCAAAAATATAGGTGTATTTTTGAAAAAAAATAATTGTATGTTAAGTTTAGAACTTATTGAACACCCTATGTATGCTTGATGAGACAACAGCACAACTGTTAATACAATATGCCTTGATTGCCAGAGTTAACTGATTTCCAGTGCAGATTGATAATAGGGTGCCACACATGCAATTGTTTTGTACTACGTGACATTTCAGCAGCATTGAAGATCCCTAGGTTGATGAAGTGGTATGCAAATGGAAGTAGACTGGGGCTGAATCTGCCAAGAAACAACCTGGTAAACCTCCGTAGCTAAAAAAATATGACAATAACTCTGCAAAGGCCTGTCTGCTCAGAATGCAAAATATCATCTGAAATCATGCAAACCCAATGAGAATATTGGGACTGATGTTAGTACCAGTACAGTGTGAAGCATGTTGCATGATATAGGTTACAATGGTAAAGCAGCTATCAACAAACCACTAATCACTATGACTACCACATGTCAATTAGCATGGTTTAAGGAATGTCAATATTTTACTGTAGACTAATGGAAAACCATGTTTTGGAGTGATGAGTCATGTAGTCTACCAGTCTGATGGTCATTCCTGGGTACGCAGGATGCTGGAGAAAGGTACCTTCTGGACTGTATATTCCCAATAATGAAGTGTGGTATAAGCAGCACAATAGTACAGGACTGTTTTTCATGGTCCAGCTTGGTCCATTAGTCACTTTGAACAAAACCATAAATGTTAAGCTCTGCCTGGACATCTTGGACAATTATGCTCTACCTGCATTGTGGCTGTACAGGCCCATACTTTTATTGGTAGGATCAGTGCCAGTTCTAGGGCGTGCGACCACACCGGGTGCCATAGAAAAGGGGGCGCCGAGCTCCGGAATAAGAAACCGCTTTTTCTCTACTTGTAGTTTATAGACATGGATGCGGCTTGATGAAAATTCTGTTCAAGTAAAAAAAAAAACAAAAAAAAACCAGCGACGGACTCCGTCAACATTTTCAAGCATGTGTGGTATTTTTTTACCTGCCCGAACCGGAAAAAAAACCCAACCTTTTCTGCTGGCACCAGTTGTCTGTTTCACGTCAAAGCAAAGACCGAGGACAAAGACAGGCGCAATGTTTTTCGGCGAGGATCAACTGAGAGCGCTTCTCATTAGTAAAGGGCACAAACGGCTGAAGATGGGCTGATGCGGGGGGGGGGGGGTCGTGAGGGTCTGTTCGGTCCGATCACAGAGAGCATCCAAACGGAGCGTGGCTCTGATGAGCTAGCACTTGCAAGATGCGGGGAAGAACAGGTGCGAACAGAAACGGATTGATAGAAAGGGGTCAAAAAGCGGAAATGTGTTTTGGTTGATGGGATGGGGTGTCAGACTCTCAGACAGACAGTTGCCGGCTCTCTGTTCATAACCTTAGCTAACACCATAGTTTGGCCATAAATTATCAGCAAATCAAAGGGTCGGTAAGGGTCTAGTTAGTAAAATTCGTCTGCGCCAACGCCAATCGACATAGAACTAGCGATGGACAGCTACCAATAGGGGTTCAAAGTTACGTTATGCATCCCGCCCTGCTGGTACTGTACTATATAAGGCGAGGTAGATTCGGGCGAGTTAGTAGCGGTTCATTTGTTTTATTTCTAATACCATAGATAGATCCTATGATGCATGAAATTTGAATATTAACAGTTGAATCTAATAATATGTCTGAAATTTGTAAAAAAGTTATCTGGATCTGAAAATTTAAAATGAAAATTGAAGAAGCAAAGAGAAGATGAGGAGAATGCCAAGAAAATGTAAAATTTTTAATTCGCCAACCTAGAGACGAAGGTAAAGGTTTTGTGGAGGAAACTAATATGGAAGTTTCTTTCGAAAATGATCAGCCAATTACGAAAGATGGAAGCATTCAAGTTGCGGATGCATCAACGCATTCGTTTCATCAAAATATACAATATGAAGATATTGCAAGTTGGCCAAGTTTGAACCCTGCTGCAAGAGATGATGTCATCATTCATGGACCTATTAGTGGAGAAATATCCCCAAAATAGCGACGGACGTCATTTTTCTAACAATCACTTTCAAAGAGTAATAGCCAACGGTGAAATTTTTAATCAGTGATGGCTAGTTTATTCACAGAGAGCAAATAAACTTTATTCCTCTGTTGTAAGTTGTTTTCCCGAAACTCTCAAACCAAGTTAGGTAACGAAGGCTACAATGATTGGATTCACTTATCTTGTCTAAAAAGTCTTGAAACTTCTTCAGATCATTGTAGGAACAACTTCCTCAAATCATTGTAGAAACATGGAAAACTGGATAGACACCTCAAATAGGCTTAAAGGATTTAGCAGAATTGATAAAGTGTTGCTAAAGCAAATAGAAGACTAAAAGTCTCGATGGGTACCAATTTTGGAATGCTTAGTAGCTATCACTGTTTTCTTAGCAAAACATAATTCACCTTTCAGAGGAAATTCAGACAAACTCTTTACTTGTGGAAATGGTAATTTTCTTGGTTTAGTTGAGTTATTAGGGAAATTTGATCCTGTAATGATGGAGCACCTTCGCCGTTTTGTAGAAAAGGAATCCAGTGTCAGCTACTGCAGTAAAATATTTCAAAATGAATTAATCAGTGTACTTGGAGAAGTTTGGAAAAGAATCATATCTAAAGTAAAGGAATCTAAGTACTTTTCCATTATATATATTGGATTGCACTCCGGATGTAAGTCATACTGAGCAACTTTCTTTTTCGATTTGATTCGTTCGTACAGAAGACGAAGTGAAGATTCGAGAATATTTCATAGGCTATAAACCTGTAAATGATTCTTCAGACGAAGGACTTACTGGCCTTTTTCTGGACAAAATTGTTAATAGTTATAGTTTAGATATGAATTTCTGTTGTGGCGAAGGATACGACAACGGTGCCAATGTGGTAGGAATCAAAAAGGAGTTCAGTCTAGAATTTTAGAAAAATACCCTCACACTTTCTTTATTTGTTGTGGATTTCACAGTTTAAATTTAACCATTTCAGAAGCTACAAAATCGTCGGTGAAATCAGTGTCATTATTTGGAGTGCTACAAAGATTATTTGTATTATTTTCAGGATCACCGAAATGGTTGGGACATCATGTCGAAACATGTAAGTGAACTTTCAGTGAAAAAGTTTCCAAAACACGTTGGGAATGCAGAATTTCTAGCCTTTGTTCAGTTTGTTACTAGTACAACAAAGTTTATTGTGCTGTTGGAGAACTCTACGAAGATGCTACTCACTCTGTAGTAGCATCCGAAGCGAAGTCGATCATGCAATTCATGAAACAATTTGTATTTATAGTTACATTAGTCATTTGGTATGATGTTTTATTTGAAGTTAACATAGTAAGTAAAGCAATGCAGTCAAAAAGTATGCACTTATCAGATGTTTCTGAGTTACTAAAAAAGTGCTCAGATTTTATGAAAGAATATAGAACTTCAGGTTATTCATCAGCTTTAATAACAGCGAAAGAAATCGCACCAGTGTTTAAGGAAACATGAAGCCGAAAGAAGAAAAAGATGTTTTCTTATGAAACCAATGATGAATCACCAACAAATGTCAAAGAATTATTTAAGGCAACACTATTTTATCCCATGATAGATACAACTCAAAATTCATTGAGCACACGATTCGAACAGCTCTCGGAAATAAAATGTATGTGGTCATTTTTATGTGATATAAAAGTAAATTTGGAGAGAACATATCTAAAGAAAGTTTGCGAAAATTTAAAAGTACTTTTGACAGACGGAGACATGCGACATTTTATCAGATGAATTAGTCGGAGAAATTTTAAGTATGAAATCATGAAACATATAATTATAATATTTCTATTTATATCTATAAATTTGATTATAGCTGTTTTATTTTTTTAGCTTTTGGAAAACAAAAAACTTGTAACAGATATGATGAAGAGACTATCGTGCTGATTGATATACAAATAAAGAAGATAGCTGTCTAAGCACGAACACTTTAGCTCAAACCAATTACAACACTCAAATGAAGCTAAGACGTATCACCGGTATCAAAAGTATACACAGTTAAAACCATGACGACACAAATAACTCATTCCATTGAGGTTTAAAAAGGTTTAATGTTAAAAACTTGCGAGATCTTTCGAACCTACGACTTACAGGTTCATCATCAGGCACACAAAACTCGCAAGGTGCACATGAAACTTAGTGGTTATATACACGTGTGGTTATGGGCAATGACCGCGCATGCGTACAAGTCGGAACAGTATGAGGTCATAAAATACATACATTTAAAATAACCTGTAGGGTAAAAAACACATAATGGTTGTCATAAATATAAGAAATATAAAATGAAGGTCAAAGTTCCCTCGCCTGAGTTTTATATATGTACAATAAAATCAATGGTTGTCTAATCTTGTTTCTTGGTTTTTCAGAAGGTATCGCCAAGGTGCTGGTATATTGGATGGAGCTTCATCATTACAACATTGTTCATTCAAATGATAAATATACAAGCTCTCGAGAAACAACAGGCCATTTTTAGTTTTGGTCGTCGACAACAGTTTTACATTGTCCCAGTCAGGATAGTGCTCTCCTTTTAGTACCTCTCGCGCTAAAGAAGTTGTTAAGGCATGTGTACGAACACTGTATTTGTGTTCTGTAATTCGTGTCTTTAATGATCTACAAGTGGATCCCACGTAAGAAGTAGGCTGTGAGGTAGTTGAGAAAGAGTTCAGTGGTATCGAATAAACGCCGTATTTATCTAAGATTGATGTCGGATCTCGGTCTGATTTGGTCAAATTGAACAAACTTTCCGAAGAAACACCAAAGGAACAATCGTATTTTTTGCATGAATTTTGTAAGAACGGTACAATGGTTGGATGGAAGGGGATGGATGCCACGTATTTTATGGTTACTTCATCACGTATTGGTTGTAACGTTGTGGAGATCCGTCGTTGATACCTGCGTAACAATTTTGTAAATAGATATCCGGGATAACCGGAAACCTTTGTTAGATTGAAAATCCTGTGTAATTCTAGTTTTAAAGATCTTTTGGTGGATGAATGACTATAAGCCCTACAGATTAAAGATGAAATAGAACTATGTTTATAGGGAAGTGGTGTGTACGAATTATATGGAATGAGGGTAGGTGAACAAGTGGGTTTTAGGTAGACGGAGGTTTGAATGTCATTAGATGGGGTGCGTCGTAATAAAATATCTAAGAACGGAAGGGTGTTGGAGGATTCTAACTCTTGGGTGAAGGAAATAGTGGGAAAGACGGCTGATAAAGAAGCAGCAAAAGTGTCTAATTCACTAAGTGAGTATTGCCAAAAAACTAAAACATCGTCGACATATCGTATATAGAGTAATGGTTGGAATGTACCATTATGAAAAACTGTATGTTCGACGTGTTGCAGTACTATTTCTGCCAGGACGGGGGAAAGAGGTGACCCCATTGGGGTACCGAAATCCTGGCGATAGGTGATGTTATTAAATTTAAAATAAGTCCGGTTCTTGATAAGGTTCAGGGCTGAAACTATAGCAGTGGATTCAGTAGAAGAGAGGTTTAAGGATGGAAGTAGTGGGGTAATCAGGTCAATGGCTACATCCACAGGGACAACAAGATGACCGCAGTTATAAATCAGATCCCACATACAGTATTATTAACAAGATGACCGCAGTTATAAATCAGATCCCACATACAGTATTATCTCGTAACCCTATCCCAGCTACTATTACTGCTCTTGCAAAACTTAAAAATAGTAATACACTACCCCCAGCCATTTCAAATAATATGCAACCTCCTTTTGGTCCTCATACACCAGATTTGTTTGGCAAAATTAAACTTCATAAACCGGAACACCCCATCCGTCCTTTAGTATCAGGCTATACTAACCCCACCCGAAATCTGGAAAAATCACTTGCCTCAGTCCTTTCCCCCTTAACCACATCTTCACCTTTCTCAATTAAGAGTTCTAAGTCCGCCCTGGAACGGATCCATTCCGCTACGTCGGGTATTCCATTTAAAATGGCCAGTCTCGATGTAGTTTCCCTGTTTCCCAATGTCCCTGTGGATGTAACCATTGACCTGATTACCCCACTACTTCCATCCTTAAACCTCTCTTCTACTGAATCCACTGCTATAGTTTCAGCCCTGAACCTTATCAAGAACCGGACTTATTTTAAATTTAATAACATCACCTATCGCCAGGATTTCGGTACCCCAATGGGGTCACCTCTTTCCCCCGTCCTGGCAGAAATAGTACTGCAACACGTCGAACATACAGTTTTTCATAATGGTACATTCCAACCATTACTCTATATACGATATGTCGACGATGTTTTAGTTTTTTGGCAATACTCACTTAGTGAATTAGACACTTTTGCTGCTTCTTTATCAGCCGTCTTTCCCACTATTTCCTTCACCCAAGAGTTAGAATCCTCCAACACCCTTCCGTTCTTAGATATTTTATTACGACGCACCCCATCTAATGACATTCAAACCTCCGTCTACCTAAAACCCACTTGTTCACCTACCCTCATTCCATATAATTCGTACACACCACTTCCCTATAAACATAGTTCTATTTCATCTTTAATCTGTAGGGCTTATAGTCATTCATCCACCAAAAGATCTTTAAAACTAGAATTACACAGGATTTTCAATCTAACAAAGGTTTCCGGTTATCCCGGATATCTATTTACAAAATTGTTACGCAGGTATCAACGACGGATCTCCACAACGTTACAACCAATACGTGATGAAGTAACCATAAAATACGTGGCATCCATCCCCTTCCATCCAACCATTGTACCGTTCTTACAAAATTCATGCAAAAAATACGATTGTTCCTTTGGTGTTTCTTCGGAAAGTTTGTTCAATTTGACCAAATCAGACCGAGATCCGACATCAATCTTAGATAAATACGGCGTTTATTCGATACCACTGAACTCTTTCTCAACTACCTCACAGCCTACTTCTTACGTGGGATCCACTTGTAGATCATTAAAGACACGAATTACAGAACACAAATACAGTGTTCGTACACATGCCTTAACAACTTCTTTAGCGCGAGAGGTACTAAAAGGAGAGCACTATCCTGACTGGGACAATGTAAAACTGTTGTCGACGACCAAAACTAAAAATGGCCTGTTGTTTCTCGAGAGCTTGTATATTTATCATTTGAATGAACAATGTTGTAATGATGAAGCTCCATCCAATATACCAGCACCTTGGCGATACCTTCTGAAAAACCAAGAAACAAGATTAGACAACCATTGATTTTATTGTACATATATAAAACTCAGGCGAGGGAACTTTGACCTTCATTTTATATTTCTTATATTTATGACAACCATTATGTGTTTTTTACCCTACAGGTTACTTTAAATGTATGTATTTTATGACCTCATACTGTTCCGACTTGTACGCATGCGCGGTCATTGCCCATAACCACACGTGTATATAACCACTAAGTTTCATGTGCACCTTGCGAGTTTTGTGTGCCTGATGATGAACCTGTAAGTCGTAGGTTCGAAAGATCTCGCAAGTTTTTAACATTAAACCTTTTTAAACCTCAATGGAATGAGTTATTTGTGTCGTCATGGTTTTAACTGTGTATACTTTTGATACCGGTGATACGTCTTAGCTTCATTTGAGTGTTGTAATTGGTTTGAGCTAAAGTGTTTGTGCTTAGACAGCTATCTTCTTTATTTGTATAAACTTGTAACAGTTGGTGGTCGGAGGGGAGGGGGCATGTTGAGGCGTTTTTACCACCTTAAAAAAATCGCTAGAACCGGCCCTGGGTAGGATAGCGCAGCATGTCATACTAATCGCATTGTTACAGATTGCTTTAAGGACATGCACATCAAAAAGTTGGACAGGCCAACCCTGAGTCATGACCAGAAACCTGTAAGAGAATCTCTGGGGTGAATGGATCATTATGACTGCTTATAGCCCATAGAGTTGCTCACAGGAGTTGTTAAACCCTAAAAAAAAAAAAAAAAAGGAATTGCATCATTGGGTGCATGGAAGAAGGGATATCCCAAGAAACAAAGCTGAACTGATCAGTGCTTTGAAAGCTGAATGGAGAAACATATCAGCGGACATTAACAAAAAAAAAAAAAAAAAAAAACTGGTGGAGATTATACCAAGGAATAGGGGCCATCCCATCATAAGGGTCAAAACTCACAATACTAAATTTTCTGTCAAATATTATTTGTGGACATGCAGGTGTGTGTATATTTATGTTAGTTAGGGCAGTGTGTATTGAACATCCATAGTAACATTACACCAAATCAAATAGAGGTGATCACTCTTTCCACATTTATAAGTGAGTCATGGAAAAATTCTCATCGGTCGCCACCGGGAATCAAACCCAGGGGTCTTCCAGGTATGCTCCAGACATGTTTCCACTGCACTGGTGTCTGGCGCGGAACTGGAAGACCCTGGGTTCGATTCCCGGTGGCGGCCGATAAGAATTTTTCTGTGACTCACTTATAAACGTGGAAAGAGCGATGATCTCTATTTGATGTTCCTAATCCACATCAACTGTGTATTTAGTAACATTACACATTCTATCGGAATGTGTAGAAACTGAAATAGTAGAAAACCATTTATATAAAAACACTATTCACATGTACATAAATTGCACTTCCAGTATGCATAGTTTTCACACATTCAGGCAAATTCCCAGTTATACTTTAATTATTCAAGGCCTTCCACATAAGCACCCTGTTCACTTGGTCTTACGCTTTCTCAAATCTATAAAAGCAGCAAAAACTTGCTAACAGAAAGACTGATACTCTTCAATCATTATGCATAATGCAAAAATTTGGTTAGTGTAGCTCATACCAGGCATAAAACTACTCTGTACGTTCCACACCTGTGATGCCAAGTGTCATGAATTATCAGTAATGACCTTTCCAAGCACCTTCTCTGGTACACTCAGCAGCCTGATACCATGATGGTTCCTGCATTCTGTCTGATCACCTTTTCTCTTATGTAAAGGAACAATGAATAGCATCCCATGCAGTTGTTGTGGGGTTATCTTAGCCACTTTATATAAAGGGTTATTATAATAGATAGCCAAAATTAAATCTGAAGGGAAATTTTGCATTTAGACTACTATTTAACTTTGGGAGATGGGTAGATGCATTTCGAAACAAAAATATTTTCTAAGTATATGAAGGCCATAAACATCCCAAACAAAAATGCATCTAAAAGTTACATTCCACAAGAAGTTATTGAAAAGTTTGCATTGTTTGTGTTTACGCAGAGTTGAGTCATCTGAAAGTGCAAAAATAAGTGAATATTGTTGCATGTGTATGAAAATGTGTCACTATAAGTCATAGGATAAAATGTACTCGTTCAATAACAACTTGTGGAGGCTATGAAAGTCAACTTAAAAGGACAGGAGAAAAATTGCAGTTATGAAATACCTTATAATACCAGGATTCGGATCGATAGCCTTAGTCAAGCTAAGGTGAATACATGGGTCCAAGTCATGGAAGACAACAGCACACAAAATTTTTCACACTGCACTAATTTTGGACTTTTTTTTGAAAGGCTACTGCCTATATTAATTTTTTTTTCTTTAAAAACTTAACAAGGTAATTTAGTGGACAATCAGCTGTGGTATTTCTTTCTTTTCTTGTTTGCTTACACACAGCAGTATAAAAACAGAATCTCAATTTTTTTCTATTTGGCCACTGGCCTTATGAACAGCACAACTTGACATATTTCAACACAGTTTGTTTGAACACTAGGCATTGACTTTATGCATCCAAAATAATACTACGATTCACATAGTTTACACACTTTATGCATCCAAAATCATACTATGATTCACGTAGCTTACACACAAAAAAAAATACTGGATTCTTTTTATTTTAATTCCACAAGATGGACAAGTTCTGTTCTTTTTGAAACGTACTCTCTTCTCCCTCACCTAATTAGCTCAATGACAGATTTACAATTTTACACTTATTGATTTAAATTTACAGCACCTGAACAACCTTAGCAAACTCTACAATCTCCCAGACCGGCTTCAAAGACTTCAATTAAATTTACAGTTATTTTAAGAGCCACAAATTATACATTAACAAATCTACTATCTGCAAGTAAACAAACCAAGTAAATTATCCTCAAAACAGAATTTACACTGAGTATAAGCATTAATTAACATTACATAACCTATAGAACTACCCTGAATGAACCTACTTCACTTATAAAGAAACCTCACTAATTAACTTAAAAATTATCACTACTCATAACATCATCAACATAATTCAGAAATTCACACAATCTTCTTGCACTAGCTTGCTCATAAAAATCACATCACTCTGCACTTCAAATAATAGCTCAAGATACTTAATTACTCTATACTGTAAACAAAAGCTCAAAATATCAATTAACTAAATTTCCAAACTAAATATCATGTTCACTAACACTAACAACCAGAATTTAGAATTTACATCCCTAGCACTACAGCACATCATAAACAAATTAATTTAGATACTTTAAATCACACCAAACAAAACATTAAAATTAACACCTGCAGTGAATTACTGAGGTAGCGGTGAGGCAAATACTCTCAGTTCAGACACTACCCTGGGTTTTGAGAACCAACACAGGAAGAAAATATCAGTCAGGCTGAAGGCGTGAAATTGGGTCGTGAATCCAATTTCAGCCTAGGCAAAGGGAAAGGAAAAAATCCTCAAGTGCGACACATCATCATCAGGTACAGAATTCCCTCTAACATGATCTCGCACCATCCATTGAAGCAATGCCTGACCGACCCTCGCTGGCAGTACATATCTCCGTGGGCAGCGAAACTACTGGGGGGGGGGGGGTTTGGAGACAAGTTTTCCCCCAAAAACCACGTCCTCAAGGCTCCCCCTTTTCGAACCAATGCATGATTCCACCTTGATCAACCACACCTGCAAGAGCCTGTCGTACTTCAACACAAAATACTCCAGGCACATCCGGCCCAGAACTAACACAACTATATCCCAGGAAAAATCACTTATCTCTCTATATCCCAAGAAATCCAAAATCACAATATCCACATATATCCCAGGAAAAATCACTTGTCTCTCCACATACATCCCAGGAAAAAATCACTTATCTATCCACATATATCCCAGGAAAAATCACTTTTCTATTCACATATATCCCAGGAAAAATCACTCATCTCACACTACATCCAAATCCCAGGAAAAATCACTAAGCAAGGAAATTCTTCTGTACCATGGCAATGCGCAGGTCGCACTGCAGATAACAACACTGACCATTTACATAACCTACTAAATATTTTCACCTTATTGAAAATTAAAATTACATTTAGACTCTTAACCTTTTAGTAAAAACAAGAAAATTTAGGCCAAAGAAAAGAACAATTGATACTGGAACTGGTGAGCAAAAGTGTGTCTTCTCAACCCATGATGTTCATTCTTTTTGTGAAATACTAAACTTGAGAACCCAAATACCTTAACTTCTATTTTGCACATATGGCATCCTGGTGAAAATTCCCTACTCAGAGCCCTCTGCCTTAGGACAAGTTCCAGGCTTTCCCTAAGATCACCCCTTTCCAATGGGAGATTAACACTCATCTGGAGCATGTAAAATACTGGTCCTCAAAATACACACCAACACTCTTAATTTCGACACTCAATACTCCAAGAATGTAAACAGCACTTTAGGTTTCCAATTTCATCACACTATACATATGCTCCCAAAATCCTAATATAAATCATCCCATAATTTAACTTCACTCAGAAAAAAAAAAAATAACTCAACGCTGTAAAAGGCTAGAGAAAAAGGTTTACAATTATTTCATCACTCACGGAATCCCAATAACACTGCTTTTCAATTTTCACATGCCCAACTAAACTACAATCGATGCCCCAAAATTCACTGTGCTCAAACATTAAACCAAATTTTTCGGATACATTACAATTTACTGGCCTGGGGAGTTGCTAAAATACCAGACATGACAACACAAAAAAAAACAAAAACAAAAAAAACAACATGAAAGCATTTTCAACTCCCCTTTCTTTTTTTCTTTCTTTTTTCTGAACTCATACCTGAGGAACTAATAAATCTTAATTTTGAAAACTGAACGACAACACAGCCACAATCAGCGGCAAAAAAAACCTTGCTTTTTTTTCTTATGCTCAGCTCGAAGCTTAGGTACCCTGCGTGGGATGTTATGTATCAATACTAAAAGATATGAACTAAAAACATTACCTTTGAGCTGGCGTCTTTTTTTCTTTTCTTTTTTTCTCTACAACACAACACACCCACTAGTTCATAGCATTGGAGCCCCCAAAGTCTCTGTAAGTCGTCTTCCATGTCTTTTCTTTTTTTTCTGAACAAGGGCATCGCTGGCAGCTGCAGACTTGAGGTACTTTTTGATGAAAGGTGAGAGAGCCTTCAATATCCACCTGGTGATTAGCAGCAATGTGCCTCTTGATGACCTGCAGGGAAGAGCCTCCCCAAACTTTGGAATGAGATGGAACTGTTTTTGGCTTCTTTCCTCCGGCCTTTGAAGCAGGCCTCCTTTTGGGAGTAGCAACAGAATGGAGAATCTGTAGATGTGTTTGCGGGATATCAATAAGGGAGAAGGCATGTCTTCTCTTTCTCGGCTAAGTTCTCTCCACGAGCGACATCGTCTTGCCTGTCGCCTCCCCGCCATTTTTTCTTGCCAGGGCGAAGTTTCCGGCCGGCGGAATGTCGCTTTAACTGCGTTCTTCTTCCTCAAAGCTTCAATAAGCAGCCCTGAGCCAGAGTGTCACATTGTGGTGGTCAGCAAAGGCAGTCAAGAAAAAACTCTTTTTTCCTGTGGGTCCTCTCCCCACCAAAAGGCGAGGAGAAAACTCGGCCATCCCTTTTTCTGCCGGCCAGCAAGAGCAAAGACAAGAGCAAAAGTGAGTGAGAGAAGCGTCTCAAGGTGTAAAAAAGAACTCTGGGGTGTTGGAAAATGCCGACCCCTGATTGGATGAAATTTTCCCTAGTAACAGCAGCCCTGCAATACCACGGCTCTCTCTCCCACGCCTCGAGTGACCTCTAACCTTCACACGTAAGCATCGTTGCAGCGTCCAGCACTCTCAACGGAAACAAAAATAAATGTTACCCGGCACATGGCATCTTCGGTCAGCCAGGGGAGAGGAACCTCTTGACCTTCACACGTAGGGACCAAGTAACTTCGTATGTGCGGCTGTGACCTTGTCCCAAAAATAGAACAACCCCAACCCTCCTAAGAGCATTTCTGCAACATTTTCTGAGCGACTTCTACCGAATCCTTAAAATGGCCGATCTGAAGGAAGATTTCCTTTTCTCACAACTTTTTTTTTTTTTTTTCAGAAACGCTTTTTCTCCATTCCGTGATGTGAAAGTCAAATTAATTTTGATTCTCTGAGCTGCACACCTACTCGCCTTTTCTTATCACGATAAAAGAACAGATAAAATAATTATTTCCAAAACCCCAAAGTCAGTTAAATCAAATATTATTCTCTTTTTCTTCTTTAACATGAAATTTTGTTTTCCTGGTTGTGATTAAGACAAGCAAATTTTGCACACGAATTCCCCTGCCTTTCAACCAGGAATTTTCTTCTAACGTATGTCATGGGAGAAAATTTTGCATTAATTAATCCCTGATAAACCAACAGAAAGATTGATCAGGTCCTTCTGAAATTCACCAGAGGTTAAAATTTTCACCATGACACAGTCCTGAGTGACAACTCCTAACTCTCACCATAACTGACAGATTTTTGCTAAACAGCCATCACCATGTTCTAACAGAATTGCAGCTGTTATATCATCTGCTCCTGGGTCTGTACTATTTTGAAGAGATCATAGAGTTTTACAGTTACCTCTTCTCTTTAGACCCCTGCTATGCTTCCTTCTCTCTCTGTGGCATCACTTGCTTCTATCCCAAATTCTTCATTGCTGTCACGTAATAACACAGAGAAGTATAAAAAAGAGAATTAAAGAAAGAATAGAAATTGAGAAGAATCAGAATTCCATCATCAATGACTGCAGAGGTTTGTCATTGCCTAACATCTGGCAAGATTTGGTGAAAAATAACTGTAACCATTAAAGTTAACTGTAACCACGATAGTGATGGTGAAAAAAGTGAGACAACAAAAGACTGCCTAATGAAGTTTTCTCCGAAAATTTGCAAATTAAAATAAAAAATTCGTAGAAAAAAACAAAAAACATATTAGAAGTTTAAGTGTTTAACAAAGAAGTATTCACCCAACCTTCCACTCACTTAACTCATTATGCTCGTATATCATTTCTCTGATCTGGTTCACACAAATAAAAACTTTTTTGCTCTTTTCTTTCTACATCTTGTGTAACTTCCAGGACAATTTCTGATCTTTCCAAAAAGCCAATTCAGGCCTGCCCACCTCATCTTTCCTACCTTTTGCTTGACTTTGATGAACCAGTTTTGCTACTTCACTTTTTATACAGGGATATCTATACTCAGCAATTCTACCTTCCCCATGTATACTTCTTTCTTTCTCTTTCTCACTTTAATCTCACTGTTCCACCAAGTATCATGTCTAGTTATACCCACTGTTGCAGTTACAACAAACCTCAGTGACAATGCAGTTCTTGAAATCTGTCCACTTCTGTACCACATGCCTTTTGTACACCATCAGTTAATTCAGTCATTCACTGAGCAATTCAGAATGATGCTGATGTTCTTTAGGAAGCCTTCCAGCCTTATTTTTTTCATTACAGGCAGCTTCCTATTCCTCTTTCTCCAACCAACATTCAGTTTCACTCATGAAAGATAAAGGTTTGACTCAAACAACTGCATTTCTCATCACATGAGTATCAACAACTAAATGTTTCTAGAATTGATCACAAATGACAAAATCTACCATACTTTTCTGTCCCTGAGTACAATACTCCAACGAATAGATGTGAAAAAATGTATTAAATGCACACAACCCATCCTCATTGCAAACTTTAATTAATATTTCACTGTTTTCATTCCTACACTGGGATCACTAAAACTTAATGCAAGAAAAAGAAAAGAATGTCAAATATTTCATTCCAAACACCTACTCTAGAACTGAAATCCTCCTAATAGAATAATTTTATCTTTAGCAGCAAACTAGCTTTAAAAAACTTTTAAGCCCAGTCCAGAAATCACCCTTTTTATCTGAAGGTTCAGAATCATATGCTCGTACTACAGCAATTACTGTTCTCTATTTGTTGATGTAGTATATGATTCATATTTTCTGAAGCTTTACTTTCAAATGCCTTCACAGAATTCTCACGTATGCAATTATAGTGAAACAGGTTGTTTTTCATCTTTTGATTTAAAATTACACGTACACCAGTTTGTACTCTTACATCATACAACACTCCAGATCACACACTCACCATTCACTTCTGTCCTAATTGTTTTCTTTTTTAATCACCTACATACAGCACATCCAATCTATATGAGGTGTGTCTGGAAAATATCCAGCCATTAAATACTAAAAATAAAAAAAACAACGTAGCTGACTGAGGGAAATGGCAATTTAGTCTCCTTTAAAGTACTCTCCTTGGGACCTCATACGTTTTGAGCTTTGGGAAAAGCAAGCAGTCGCTGGAAGCCAAATCTGTGCTGGGGGAGAGGGGGCTGACAGACCTGGGAGATGCAGTGTTTGCCAAAAAGATCTCGCACAAGATGTGAAGAATGGACAGGCGCATTATCCTGATGAAGCTGCCAGTCACCACTTGCCCACAGGTGTGGCCATTTTCTTCTTACTGCATCCCTCAGCCAGTGACTAACATCAATGTAGTACTTCTTATTTATTGTCTAGCGTTGAGGAATGTACTTGTGGTGGACAACACCTTCTTGATAAAACTTCCCCTGACAACATGGCCTTGTCGTTGCTCTAACTTTGCCGCCCCTTCTTCGGACGTGGAGACTTGGACAACCTGAAATTCCTTCTGCTCTTGTGACAGAAGCTGTGGAATGAATTTTGCTGACATATACCTCTGGGTTTTGTCACAGAATCCCTAGGTGGAATGATCATATGGAACTGTTAGCTGAGGGCTGATCATGTGCACTGATATACACTACTCAGCATAGAAAATGCCACACCAGGAAATATTTGTCAGAGCACCATGCAAATTGGAGGGTATGTGTCTACAGTTGATTTTTGTAAATGATTGGAGCTGTGAACCAATCATATGATAGGTGACAGAGATAAAAGGGCAAAACGGCTTGGCGTAGCTAAGTTTAGTTGTCCTTACCTGATCACTGCATCAGAATGATCTCTGTTGCAAAAGCATATGTAAGGAATGAAAATGCCTAGGCAACCTGGTATTGGGAATCTTACCATAACATGGAAACCTTTACCAGAGGCTTCACTACAGGGCTACATATGGCTGGCTAGTCTCTGTGGCGCATTGCATCATGCTGCAACAACTGTTGGCCAAATGTGTCGAAAGTGGTTGGAGAAAGGTAACGTGGATTGCTGATTTGGGACTGATGCACATAGGTGAATGTCCGAAAGCCTTGGTCACTGAATTCTGTAGTAAGCCATAGCAACCCCACACTCCACAGTGGACAACATTCTATGTGGTGTACAAGCAGCTATGGACATCCCCATATTGTTATAGACCACGGATCATAGTGAGAAGAATTGGCAGGGGAACACGTAACACACTAAACATTAGAAGAATTTTTGAAATCGTCATATCACGCATAAGTTACGTTGAAAATTATAAGCAGGACGTTTCGGTAGCGACTTCTACCTTCATCAGCCACGGAATGAGACATGTGGTAAAAGCGTCAGTTGTTGCCAGATTTCAAAAATGCTTTCCAAATAATAGGGATATTAAAAGGTGCGTCAGTATTGCAGGTGTTAGGGGTAAGGTAGATTTCAATGCGTTCGCAGTACCTGAGGGCTTGCCGATTGCTGAACTGGGCGATCCACTTAACATTTTGCCAATCGGGAATAGCAGACGTATCACTGATTGTTAAAATTGAAAGGGAGGTGGAAGGTCTGCCTTTCTTAACATCAGCGATATGTTCCATCAATCGCCGGTTTATGCTGGGGTAAGTACTACCAATATAGTGGGTAACGCTTGTGGAAGTGTTGATAGGGATAGAGTAGACACCTTGTAACTCTAGGGGTTTATTGGGATCTCTGTCTTTAAGGAATATAAGCGGATCGCCTTGTTAAGCAATCGGCAAGCCCTCGGATACTGCGAAAGCATTGAAATCTACCTTATCCCTAACACCTGCAATACTGATGCACCTTTTAATATCCCTATTATTTGGAAAGCATTTTTGAAATCTGGCAACAACTGACGCTTTTACCACGTGTCTCATTCCATGGCTGATGAAGATAGAAGTCGCTACTGAAACGTCCCACTTATAATTTTCAGTGTAACTTGCATGTGATATGACAATTTTAAGAATTCTTCACGTGAATCATAGATTGGCTGAGGCAGGTTTGCGCTCTCGCCAGCCCTTGTGACGGCTGCCACTCACTGGAGCATATCACCACACAAGGTTACAGGGGGCCATACCAGACATGCGCGGTGGAATGAATGGAACCATAGCATACTTAGTGATGGGTTCACTTCTGTCTCAGTGTCGACAATCACCAGTTTAGAGTCTGGAAACAACATGGTGACTGGGCTGATCATGCTACCATCCGTGGGAGTCACACTATTCCTCAGCCTGGTGTCATGGTTTGGGGTGCTATCAGTTTTAACAACCACTCACTGCTTGTATGCATAGTGGGTACAATGACAGCACGATGATACCTTGATGAGGTTCTGCAGCACGTTTTGTTGCTGTACCTCCATGGTACCCCTTATGCCCAGTTTCAGCAAGATAATGCCTTCCCTCACACTGTCAACATTAGCAGACACTGCCTCCAAGGAGTCCAGCTGTTACCCTGACAAGCATGATGCCCAGACTTCTCCCCAATAAAGAATGTGTATGATATCATTGACAGATAACTTAATGCCTCTGCGTGACCCTTTTGCAATGTCGATGAGTTGTGGGCACAGGTTATTGATACCACATAGTCAGTGTTATGCCAGGACACCATCTGAGGACTTTTCCACTCAATGCCATTCCATGCCATGCCATGCTATGCTGCCGAATATATAGCCCAGCATGGTGGTCATATGTCCTACTGACTCAGGCCACATTATACTGTCTCCTTGCCCATTGTATTCATGTAATACCCCAGAAATTAAATCACTTCTTTCCCAACTACTTGTTTACATGTGTAGTAAGTTTCACCTCATTCTGTGAATTCCTTCATGGTGTGGCATTTTCTATGTTGAGTAGCGTATTTTTGTGATTCTAAGACCCAAAGGCAGAATAAAAGTTACTTGAGTGTAGGATATGATGGGCTTACCATACTTGAGAAGGCTAGCCCATCATGGAAACAACCTGGTTGTAATAAATGGCTCGTAAGACAGAGACCTTATCAGAGTGAGTGTAAGACTGGTGTATGAAATACTAGAACAAATGTGAAGAAGAATGAGTCTCTTGAAGAAATGAGTAAGTGTGGATTAGATATGCAGAGAGTGTAAGGAAACTGAAGCAAAAGGAATTGGGGTAAAAAAGACTGGACTGGTTAGTGTGCGGTCTGGAGTGTTAGATGGTGGAAATGGTTAAGCTGGTGTAGGTGTGATTTTAAGTGAAACGATGTACAACACGATTTGCTATAGTTTCATAGGTACTAGACTTTTGTGGTTGTGTTTGAAAGTGAAGCATCAGAAATTGTAGTAGTATCACATGCTCCTTGTGATTTTGAATAAGAAAGATGATTTCTGAAATGTGCTAAGAGTTATTTTTGTTTTGAGTCTGTTTGGTCTTAAAGAGGAAGTGTTAGTTATTCTAGCAGGATATTTCAGTGTTACACAATTGATGCTGTTATGTCTGAGAATCTTCTGGGTAAGTATAATGATACTTCTGTGAATGATGGTGAAAGGTTAATAGAAGTTTGCATTAAGAATGAGTAGTATGTATCTAATACAAATTTCTGAGTCACAAGTATCATCATCATCATTGTCAACCATTATCAATCCACTGCTGGACGAAGGTCTCCCCAAGTTTCCTCCACAACGGTCTGTCTTGTGCCAGTCTCCTCCATGTCACTCCCGCATACTTTCGAATTTCATCCACGCATCTCCCATGTGGTCTTCTTCTGGGTCTTTTCCTGTCCCGTGGAATCCAATCTAAAATTTCAGCTGTCCATCGATGGTCTGTCCTTCTGGCAGTATGACCAGCTAGCCCTTTGCCATTTCAGGGATTTAACTCTGATCATGATGTCTTCCACTCTTGTCATTTTTCTGATCCATGAGTTCCTCTTCTTATCTCTCCTGGTTACACCAAGCATGCACCTCTCCAGGCTGCTTTGAGTTGTCTGCAGCCTTTGTATGTCTCTTTTAGCTAAGGTCCACGTATCTGCACCATACGTAAGCTCTGGAGGGATGCATTGATCAAACACTTTTCTTTTAAGACATAATGGCATATTGCTCTTGAAAATTACCCTGTTTCTTCCAAAAGCTCTCCAGGCAAGTTTTGTACGCCGATTAATTTCTTCATCAGTGTGACCCTCACTTGATATCTGCTGTCCAAGATAAACGTACGTGTCTGTTATCTCCAGCTTTTCTCCATCAATCGATAAATTTTCATTTCTTAGAAAAGCATTCAACATCACTTTTGTCTTCTGAAAGTTCATTTTTAATCCCACTTCTTTACTCTTGTCAGCAAGTTCTTGGATCATACTCTGCAGCTCTGATGGGGTAGTTGCAAAAATGACTATGTCATCAGCAAAACAAAGGTGGGTTAGATAATCTCCATTAATTTTTATCCCATTGTTTTCCCAGTTCAGTGATTGAAAGACATTTTCCAACGTGGCGTTAAAGAGCTTCGGAGATATGGTGTCACCTTGTCTCACTCCCTTTCCAATTTTTATGTGTGTTGTATTTTCAAACAGCCGAATCTTTGCACTTGCATTTTCATAGATGTTATTAATAATATTAATGTATGCATCTTCAATACCGCAGGATTTCAGAGCCATTGTAACTGCTGATGGTTTCACTGAATCAAAGGCTTTTTCATAATTGATAAAAGCCATGCACAATGGAAGTTCATATTCCTTCGCTCTTTCAATTAGTTCTCTCAGTACGTGGATATGATCTATTGTGCTGTAGCCACTCCTGAATCCAGCTTGTTCTCTCGGTTGAGCCATGTCCAGTGTTACCTTCAAACGGTGTGAAAGAACTTTAGTGAAGATTTTATAAACCACTGATAGGAGGCTGATAGGTCTGTAGTTCCTGAGATCCTTAATGTCACCTTTTTTATGTAGCAGGATCATTATAGCGTTGTTCCAATCCTCAGGAATCTTCCCTTCATTAAGGCATCGAGTGAAAATTTGGGCGAGTACTGTTTCGATTTCTCCACTTGTTTCTTGTATGATGTCAACAGTAATTCCATCTTCTCCTGGAGCTTTTATCCGCTTCATGTTCTTGTTTGCATGTCTAACTTCTGCAGGGAGAACTGGAAGAACTCTGGTACTGGTACCTTCCATGATGTCTGGAGTACATGCATCATCCCTTTCATATAACTTGGAGTAGAAATCTTTCATTCTTGTCAAAATTTCGCCTCTATTTCTTGTTACAGAACCATCTTCTTTTCTCAGTGCCATAATCTGTTTTCTTTCCTTACGGAGATGTCCCTTTGCTATCTTTAGGCTTTGGTTGTTTTCAATTGCTTTCCTCACTAGTTCAAAGTTGAATTTCCTTACATCTTCAGTGATACTTTTTCGTACTGTCTTGCATAGCTCTATATATTCCACTTTGGAAGTCACATCTTCTTTTTTGCATCAACATTTTGGTTTTTCCTGATAATTTGTTCACATGCAACTTGTTCTTAGACCCAGCTAATTTTGTTGCTGTTTCCATAAGAGCTTTGGTTACTTTTCTGTTAACTTCAGAAATGTCCACTTCTTCTGATGTTAGGCCTTCTAAAGCAGAGAATCTGTTCTTCAGTTCCAACTTGAAAGTATTATGGTGTTTTTTAAGGTTGGTTATGTCAATACATTTTGTTTGTCTTATGAGCTTCCCACGTTCGAGTTTAGTGTTGAGGTGCATCTTACATCTCACCAATCTATGGTCACTACCTGTGTTGAACTTGTTTAGCACACTGCAGACCTTCTATGACGAATTTTTTGTTACGCATAATAAAATCAATTTCACTTGTGATCCCATTTGGATGTCTCCATGTCCATTTCCTGTGCGGCTTTTTCTTGAAAAAGGAGTTCAAGATGAAAAACCCTTCTGCCTCTGCAAACTCAATGAGAGTATTTCCATGCTGGTTTCTGTTGCCATGACCGAATTTACCTACTGAAGTTTCATTCTGTTGCCGTTGCCCTATTTTTGCATTGAAATCTCCCATAATTATCTTCAAGTGCTGCTTACCTTTATTATTTAGATGACAAATTTCCTCATAAAATTCTTCAATTTCTTCTTCAGGATGACTTGTGTTGGGTGCATAAGTTTGAATAGTCTGAGCCTGGTATCTTCTGGAGAGTTGGATAACGAGTCGTGCAGCTCTGTCAGAGGAACTTTCAACTTCTACAACTTTATCCTTCAGTTTCTTGTTTATTATAAATCCAACACCACTAGTTCTGCCAGTATCTGTCCCACGATAGTAGAAGAGATGTCCACTTTTCAGTTCAATGAGATCTTCTCCTTTTCTCCTTACCTCACTTAGCCCGACGATGTCCCACTTGATCCTTTGTAGTTCCTCTTCCAATTCAAGAAGCCTTGAATCAGAAGATAGGGAGCGTCCATTATACGTAGCCAAGGTCAGCATCAGATGGCAGCCTAGTCCAGTCCTCCGGGGATTCTTAGCACCCTCTGCCTTCATGTCGCACTGGCCGCTGCCTTGGCCAGGTACATTCCAGCTGCCGGAGACTGAGGGCCAAGATTTAAGTTGTGGGGTCATTTTGGAGGGGTTTGGCCATAACTCACCATGCTGGCCAAGCGGGTTGGTGAGTGTGGGATAGCATTTCCTCTAATCCCGATGGTATAAGTTATACCGCTATTGGCGGTCGAGTCACAAATATATTCACACATATATATAGGAAAATCATAATTTGGGGCCGGGAAGTGTAATAAATTTTGTTGTTTATGACGTGCACCTGAAGCATTTCATATGACGAGGAATGCAGGTGCTAATTCTTGTCATTACTTGTTTGTGTCACAAATAAAGAAAGATGCTTAAAATGAAAAAGAATAAAGGTTGAGAGGTTTCTCCTGAAGAATATCAGCATTACTTTAAAATCTTCAGTGAACAATTGAATTAGTTGAATGTATGTGAAACGTACATGGGAAAGAAGTGGGCATTTTTAAGAACAGTGTTGTTACTAGCACTGAAAACGTTTATGGTTCTGCATAGGCAGATAGCATTACAGATGAAGCATGGTAGAATGGTAACATTAAGGAAGCTGTGAAGGAGGAGGAAGAAGCAATCTGGCGAGATTGCAAGGTACAGTAAACCTACTGAGGCTAAATACTTCTGTAAAAAATACAAAGCAACAGAGCTAGTTTACCAGAATAAGGCAAAATATAGAAACGATAGGGTGGATAGGGTAGAATTGGCTTTTTGGAAAGACAAAAAATCATTCTGGAAGTAGATAAAACATAAGAAGAACAGGGGTAGTAAAGTATTAAGTTGTGTGAGGAATTGGATTGAAGAAATGATCTGGCAGCATATAATGAGTTAAGTGAAAGATGGATTGAATACTTTTTGTGAGTTATTAGCTCATGAAAGCAAAGTTAAAAATGGTGTAGAAACAGATGATGCCATAAAGAGTGTAGTAAACACCACAGAGATTCCAAGAGAATAGGGGACTTGTTGATCTCTTGATTGCCGCCCCGGTGGCGCAGTGGTCTAAGCGATGGCCTCTGATCATTCGTCCGAAAGGGGTCTGGGTTCGAATCCCGGTGAGGCATGGATGTTGTGTTTGTCTTATGGCACTGGCTCTCTCCCTTCCCTGGGACCAGTGACCTTAAATTAGGGACGGGTGACTGCTTATAGCCCATTAAGTTGCTCACGGTGGTCGTTAAACTTCCAATAAAAAAAAAATCTGTTGATTAATAAATAAGTCCCTTCAAGTAGGTACAAGATGTTAAAATATGATGGTTACTTTGTTTTTGATTGGTTAGATATTGGTTAGATAAAATTTATTAGTTATGTTGGGAATTAGGAATTATCCCTCAGAACTTGAGAATGCTCTATCATTTTTCCTTTGTATAAGGCAAAAGGTGACCACACTGAGCTGGACTATCATAGTGTCAGCTTGTTGAGGGTGCCATGGGAAAAGTTTCGAAAGGTCATTATCAATAAGGCACAGAGCTAGACGTCAAGGAAGGTTTGGTAAGTACAGAGTGGTTTTGTTCCTGATAAAAGCTGTGCTAACCACATTAAAAGTGTTTGCTGGCAGAAAGTTTTAGCTGTTTTTTTAGATTTGGGAAAGACTTATGACAGAGTAAGCAAGGTGCTTCTGTGGAAGGACTTAAAAAATTATCATATGACTGAGAATTTACTTGGATATGTAAAAGCTGTGTAAACTGGAAGTAGACTTAGTGTATGCACAAATAGCATTTCATCAAATTGGTTTTCCTTTAGTGCAGGATTCAGACATGGTTGTGTAATGTCTCTATTGCTGTTCAGTATATAGTTCAACCTCATTTACTGTATTTTCTGAGAATGTTGTGCTACTTTCATAAAAGATAAATGACCTAATGAAGGGTGGTATTAAGAAAACTGTTAATTTATTTTTTATATAGTTTGAATTGCCTGCACAACTTATATCAAATAACATTGGAGGTGAAAGGAAGGTAGATGCACAGAAAGTTTTGCTCTTAATTGCAGTCATCAGAAAGTTTTGCTCTTAATTGCTTCATTGCTGTACTTGTGTTAGAACTCTTTGTTGTAATAGGTAAAATACCTTCAGTTTATGGGTATCCCATTTATGGGAGAGGTAGTGGGTGTTATAAGACCACAAGTGTTTCACAATGGGGTGTTTGACATCAACCCCTCTTGGCAAGGGGTGAATGTCATTTAGCCTGTGGTTGAAACCTATAATGGTTTATGAGTTCAGAGAGATTCAGTATTGTGCAACAAACTAGATGTGGGACTTTAGAATTAAGTGTGGTATGTCACATTTTTTTTGTGTGTGACAAACTCATTTTATTATGAGTACTAGTGTAAGTCATACTACTTTTTGTTTCTTCATATGTGATATGTTGGCAAGACATCATTTCTGATGTATTTTTCTTACAGTTTGCTTGTGATCTGTTTCACACTCTTTGTTTTTGTATATACTTTTTACAGTAGTATGTACCCTTCAGAGATAGCTGTGAACGTGAACCTGAAGCACCTATCCTTTCTCTTGGAAGTAGAGTTTTATGGCCAACTGAATTTCAACATGTCTTGGGAACTATTAGGTGGATAGGGCGCATTCCTCAACTCTCTCCTGACTGGTCTGCTGGTGTTGAATTTGTGAGTAAAAATTTGTTTTTAACATCAAAATATATATTTTATACTGTGCAGAATTGAATGTTTTATAATAAACATGTAATATTGAAAAGCATGCATGTGTGTAGGTAAAGAAAAAAGTAGTATAAAAGCCAGTTTAATACATTCTGACTTAATAGATAACATTTTGACTAGCATATGTTGGAAACTGTTTCTGAACACTTTTGCAAATACCAGCTAGATAGATGTTCACATTAGCCTGTTTTTTTTTTTTTTTTTTTTTTTTTGGTTACCTCACAGGCTCAGTGCTGTTCTGCAATATCTGTTGGAAGGTCTATCAAACATTACATCTGTTCTCATGTGTGAAGTAAATAATTTCTGTTGCAGTAATTTGCTAAATTATAGATTCATTTTATGTTATTGACATCTGAAAATTACATAAATCTGGCAGCAGAGAAACCATGTCAAAAAATTATTTTGCTATGCTTCCAAAATATCATCATTCTTATATTGATATGCCATATTATGAGACATGGCCTGTGATACCAGAATAGTAGGATACTGTTTGCACCAAATGTTGCAAGATTATATGCACTGTTGTTGAATAGGGGCATAAGATGTCAGATTCACATCAAAACAGTTAGATTGCCATGTTCATCATCAGCAAGTGATTGCAGAACCAGTGTAAATGTAGTGACCATAGAGAGACTGTGGCTGTTACCATGGACATTGCCATCCCTTGGCAGGGAAGACTGATAGAGGCAAGGATGTGGCCCCGAGTTAATTTGCATCAACTGCCTATGATTATAACCTACATCAGTCTCACCTGCGATGTTGTCAGAGTAGACATTCATGGAAAGAGGATTTTCAATAGGTTTCTTCTAGCCAGCAGGGAGTCCAGGTTCTATATACACTGAAGTAGCAAATTTTTAGGAACTGCCAAGAGCAATGAGACACGTGCCATCTTCACTTACGTACGCTACTGTGACATTGAGATGGCCACATAAACAAACCGATGCAAAGGATTCAGACGTGTATGCAGTGTAGATAATGGCAATATGAAACGGACTTGTGATTTAAGCAACTTTGAAAGAGGCATGATAGTGGGTGCTAGGTAGGCAGGTGCAATGGCAAACCTTTGCTATGCCAGAACAACTGTATCAAGTGTGTACAATGTGTAGTACCCAAACAACAAAACAAGTAGTTGGTGGTCTTCCTGTGGGCAGAAACGACTGGTTAATGTTAGAGGGCAACAGTGGCTAGAGAGGCTAGTACAAATTAACAGACAGGCTCTATTGTGTCAGGTAAGTGCACAGTACAACAGTGGTATCAAGATGAGAATTTTAGAATTCACAGCCTGCCACACATTGGCATGAAGGGGCTGTAACAGCAGATGTCCTGTTCATGTACCAGTCATCTCTGCTACAAATCAACAAGTTCATTTGCAGTAGGCATGCAAGCACCAAAACTGCAACCTTTAGAATTGGGGAAAGGTCACATGGTCAGATGAATCATATTTTCAGTTAATACACGCCAATGGACACACCAGAATATGGTGCCAGAAGCACAAATGGATGGATCCTGGTTGCGTAGCTTTACTGTACAACCTGATGGAGACTGTGTAATGGTCTAGGGGTTCATTTTCATAGTGATCATTGGGTTCATTAACCCTCTAGGTGGCAGGAACTTTGAATCAGGCAGCATTGTCAGCATGTATCACAAAAGACTGGCCTAAAAGCGTCGTGTCTTTCCGGAGCAATTTCCTCTTATAGCAGTAGGCATTTTTTGGGCTCATGTTCTCTTCCCCTACTAAGAGGCGGGGCTAGTCCTATGGTCATCACATTAACAACTGTGTTTCCGCAAAGTCACCATCTGCGTTTTATGCCTGAGGTTCAGTTCCAGAAAGAGAGAAAGGAATAAACAAAGCAGCTCCTCTGTAAGGGAGCTGTTTTGTATTCTTTATCCTCACTGCTGTTCTTTTGAAATTAGGAGCAAGAAAACTTTCATCCTCAGTTTTATTCTGGAGGTGAGTTCATTTAGAATTAGAGGGCCATGGAAACACACAAAACTCTCAAATTATGCAAAGAATTTAATAATCTGAGATTGTCCCAATTCTTTTGAGAACGATTATTGTTTTCTTATATCGTGTAGCTTTTGTTATACATTTTTTTTTCTATTTCATACATGAATGGCCATGTAAATGCAATCCTTTTCTAATGATCTGTTGAATTTATATTCTACAGACAATTCTGAAAAATAGATTTTCAAATCTTTGAGATATAGTATGAGGTTTTACGTGAAAATAATACAGACATGCAATATCTCTTCTATTGTTACTCTTTCATAAATGAATGAATTATTGAGGAATATTTTTAAATATTTAAATTACATCAATGTAGTTTTTGATACTGTATTACATTATGTAGATTTGAACTTACATACCTAAATTCTCAACTTTCTGGCTTCAATGTAATGGAAATAATTTAGAGATATGCACTGAAGAAAAAATGCAATTATTTGCCTGGTTGAAAAGGTTTTTAAATTGATATGGCTTGGGGAATATCTGCTACATTATACAATTTCGTTACATTAAAAAACTGGTTGTCAAAACTGTCCGCAAAAAGATTAGGGGGTCATATAAAAATTGCACTCTGGACTACTCTGTGGCCTCATATCAAGAGGTTGGTTATCTGACTTACAAATAGTTTCCGTAATTTCACATTGTGTTGATGGTGACATTTAATGTATTATAGCTGATATTTATTTTAAATATAATTCTGTGACTTTGTACAGGTTGTAAGTGAAACTGGACTAAATTATTAGGAAGCGCTGGGTACCAGGGGAAAAACAGGCAAGTATACATTTCATTATTTATTTGCACAGGAAAAGAATACATACATACAAATTTTTTATCAATAAATAAACTGATTTAAAGAAAAAAACTCTATAATACTTAAAACTTTTGTTGGTGTATTATTTTACAGATCACAAAATGAATCAAAATACAATAAAATGATCATTAGTTCTAACGCCCCTGCTGCGGGGTATCAGAACTACTAAGCAGGGCTCAATGCTGTGATGAAGGGCCATATAGCAACTGAGAAACTGGTACATAAAAAGAAGTGCAAGACATACATGATCACAAGGGCAATATAGCATTTTTTTTTTACTGAAATACTGGGCACCCCCTGCACTCCTTGTAGTTTTGCCTATGTACAGATCACATAATGTTAAGAAACCTGAAATTCATCTCCAAAAGGCAAAATTCAAAGCAAAACAGTTCTCATCTTTGCCAGATTTTCAGGATTTTCAAGGTGCAACTGAAAATCCTGACTCTCCACTAGACACATTGCCTAATGCTGAAACCCTTGGCAAGTTTGGAGATGGGCTTAATTAAAAAAATATGAAAAATATAGAATCACCAGTCTGATCTTTAAAGGTTAATAAACTTTTACGAACCAGTCTGGATCAGATTGGGGGAATGTAACCAAAAAAATTATAAACTATTAAGAATTCTAGTCCAGTTGGGAGCAGATCTTCAGGTTTTATGAACTACAACTTAAGAAATTCTTTGCAGGAATCTGCTACCTCAGTGGGCACGAGCAGTGTTTCTTTCAGGCATACATTCGGGGGTGCGAAGTCCTCCCGGAAGCGGCCGTTCGCCCCCCCTAGACATAGGTTACTGAGCCAAATGTTAATAAATTTAGGCTGTGATGAAAGAGAAATTTATTTTCGTTTTCTTTTTATGCTACAAATATTTCTCCAATTATATTATTTTTAATATTTGTTCTAGTACTATAGTTTATTTTGCTAAAAAGTACATTACGACGCATGCCATTCTTCAAAATATAATAAGTAAACTAATCATACTTAATTGTCTGGGAATCGAGATTCAGGATCAAGAGTGTGTTAAATGAATTTTATTAGGTAAACATTTCAAGCTTGCTTCCCCCCCCTCTCCTTCCCGAACCTACTCTCGTGTAGCTGAAAAAAGTTTGTTATTCTTGAAATGTTTGAAAAAATAATTACTATATCAGGGGTGTTTACAGAATTTTCTTGGGGGGGCAACAATGGAAGTTTTGGGGAATTCACCAGAACAAAATTAAAGTTAATGAAAAATAGAAGAAAAATTAAAGCATTTTTTTTTCTAATGTAAGTTGATACATTTTTATTAAATTAAGGCATTTTTTTCTAATGAAAGTCGCATTTTAACAAAAAAAAATAAACACTTTATGGGGGCCAAGGTCCCCCTGGCCCTCTCTAAATGCACCCCTGTATGAGATATATAATAATTACTTAGATATATATATATTAAAATGAACCTTAAACACTACTATAATACAAGACAAAACACAACACACGATATAAGACAAGTCAGACACGTAAGCAGCGCAAATGCAGCACACAAAAGAGTCTAACAAATAAAGTTAAACATGACAAAACAAAACAAAACAAAAAATGAACAAAGACGATACTTAAATCAAATAAAAATGGCCGTCATCAGGGATGCACCCGTTTTTTGCAAGTGGCTTTTCTAAAACCAAGAAAGGGACAGACAGAATCGAAAAGTCCCCTTGGTTGTGCTTCCTAAGCCACAATACCAAAAGAAATAAATAAATAAAATACAAACAAGACAACAAAAAAGGTAAACCTGATTATTTCCACATGGACAAAAGAAGGCCGGGCGCGAAGTTACCAAAGAAAGTAAGAACGACCTCAAAGTAACATAAAACTACACATATCTTAACAGTACACAACACCAAGGACCACTGATAAAGAATCCCAGATAAGAACGAGGTCAAAGTTAAAAAACACACGGTTACAAATAAAACTACAGAATAGGTGTAAACTGTGTTGTAATTAGTGAGCATGTGCTGTAAGCGGCCTACCAAACAGTCCAGTGAGTCCTTAGTTATTAATATTGAAGGGCCTTTAGTTAGTAATGTTTGCAAAGTTCAAACCCAGTTCTTGACGAGACAGCAACTGAGTAAAGTAGCATTTAAGAAATTCAAAAGGATAACCATTCCTCATTAATATAACAAAGAGATCTTTTAAATTTCTAATGATAGCAGAGTTATCATTACAGATCTTACAAATTCTGAGGATTAGGTTGATTACTAAGTTTCTATGAATAGAAATAGAAATATTAGAACTCCAATTAATATAATAAATTATATCAAAGGCAAAAGTTCTCTTTTTATCAAAGACCTCAACTCTAATATTAGGTAAATCCTCCCAGATGATGTCGATGTCCAAAAAATGTGTATGTCCATCAACTGAATTGTTTTTTTCCAACGTAAGTTGCGAAGGATAAATACCTTTAGCAATAGTCTCAAATTCTAGAATATTACAGACCATAATGCCATCAATATATCTAAAAATATGTCCAGCTTTTACTTTATGCAGATTAAAAGCCCTAGCTTCATAAAAATATAAATATAAATTGGCAAGTGTGCTGGAAAACGAGCTGCCCATTGGGACTCCTGTAATCTGATGGTAAATATGTGATCCCATCATGGCAAAGTTTTGATCAATACAGAAGTGTACCAGAAAACCCCAATATTCTCTGGTGATGTTGAAGTGTGGGTCATTAAATTATCATAAAGGTTGAGACACACTGTGATGAGGTCGTCTAAAGGAATAGAAGTAAACAAATTGCAGAAATCAAATGTGTCAATGTGATTAATTTGACTCTCCTCTTGGTTCAAAAACTTTAAGATGGAAGCGTTGTTTCCAATAATCCATGTGTCTCCCAATGTCTTAAGCAAATGTTTTTAAATAGCCCTTAAAAACAACACCGACCCTCTGACCATAACAAAGACACGCACTGGTAATAAAGCGAAATTTTAGAGGGCTTTTATGAAATTTAGGTATAGCATAAATAAAAGGTAGACGCAATGCAAAGGTACCCAGTTTGAGCCTTTTTTGCCAGGCAATGAGCTTTTTAAAGATCACAGTTTTGTTCGTACCTGTAAATTGATAGGTTTGACTAGTACTCAGCTCCTCATTGATAATTTCTAAGTGCAATTTTTTACACCAGATAGCGAAGTTGTTATTCACTTTTTCGACTGGGGTGATGATAAAGTCCTTTTTGAGGTCTGCAATTTCTCCCAATAGCTTGTGCCAATTGTATACATGAGGTCTCTTGAATATCCTCGGAGAGGTAATCTGACAGCTTAAAATCATCAAGAACCTGACAAATCCACATTACAAACCCCTGATATGGTGTGTGGAATCTATACGCTAATTTGAGCGCAAATTGAATCAAATCTGATTTAAAAGTGTCAAGACAACGATCTAAATAAAACTTGCGAGGATATCTAAATTTTGATCCCATGCACATAGCTTTACGCAAGGTTTCTTGTTTCACAATATCCAAATTACATGTAAGAATATGACCAGTATCTGTATTCACAAAAGGAGCATACCTGTCCAAATGGCAAAAGCACAGTTCATCTCTGGTTTCCCATAGCTCTTGAAAACTTTGGCTCGCTTCAGAATCACGGTAACTATAAATCCATCTGCCCAATGGTCTATCGTATTTATAGCATGGTACCACCTTAATTTCGTTCTTCAAAGGAAAATAATCATGATTTTTTTTCGAAGATTTTACCAAACTTGACATTATTAAAAGTCTTGTCAGCAAACCTAATAACACAATAACATTTTAAGATGTTATCTTGACGAGCATGGACCAACTTATCGGTCAGTCAAAAATTAATCAGATCAGAAAGTAGGTCTCTAATTTGAGTGGTATTATAAAGATGTTTGACATGTACTTTCCTCAGGGCCTTAACTTTACTTACGGAGAGGGATAAAACCTGAATAACACAGAACTTAACGATGTTACAATGACGTGCATCGCAAAAGCTTACGACCGAGTCAATATGACACTTTTGTGGAAGGTATTGAATGAATATGGTGTTACTGGGAATCTACTTAATAGTGTAAAAGCCATGTATGCTGGTAGTAGAGCTTGTGTACGAGTGAATGGTGTTTTATCAAAATGGTTTTCCATTGGTGCAGGAGTTAGACAAGGTTGTGTAATGTCACCATGGCTGTTTAATATATTTATGGATGTATGCATGCGTGAGGCCAAAATAGATAATAGTGGTTTATGTCTTGGTGATATCCGTGTGTGCAGATTGCTGTATGCTGATGACACTGTCCTGTTGGCAGAGAGCAAAAGTGAGTTGCAGAGTATGTTGACTCGGATGCACGAAGTTTGCATGAAATTCAAACTGAGTATAAATAAGGGAAAAACCAAAGTTATGGTGTTTGAGAGAGGAATGGGTAGCACTGAATGTAATGTAAGTATAAATGGCACTGTGATTGACCAGGTGAGTGAGTTTGTGTATTTAGGAAGCATGTTTGACAGAGAGAACAAGTTGGATGGTGAAATCAGTAGGCGAGTGAATTCTTCTTTGAAAGTCATAGCTTCTCTGGGAGGTTTTCACAGGAATGAGGGGTTATCTATTATTAGTCCCGCATGGCTGTGTATGAAACAGTAATTGTTCCTACTCTGATGTATGGCAGTGCAACCTGGGTACTGCAGAAGAAACATAGGAGTCGTTTGTGTGCTGGAGAAATGCGTTACTTACGTGGGGTTTGTGGCAAGACACGATCTGATTGTGTGAGGAATGAAGATGTATTGCAGTTGTGTGATGTAAAGCAAAATGTTGTTAGCAAGGTGGAGACCAATATGCTTCGGTGGTTTGGCCATGTTGAAAGAATGAGTGATGAAATGCTTACTAAGAAAATATTTTCAGCCCAAGTGGCAGGAAGGAAAGGCAGAGGAAATCCAAGGAAGACATGGGTGGATCAGATTCAGGAGTGTCTGCATGAGAAAAAGATTATGAGTATGAAGTATAAAAGATCTTGTGTACGGCGTGTAATGGATATCAGTGAAGCAGGAGTTGTGTGTCAGGATCGCTGTAAATAGAGAAGTTTGATACGACAACAATAAGTAAAAATATCTGGAAGTTTGTATTTCTTTTTGGAGCTAACCTCTGAATCTCAGAGAACAGCTTAGTGATATGTATGTATGTATGTAAAGTGCTCATTGTGCTGTTTCTTTCCATTTCTTTGCTTTCTGGCTTGTGGGAAGCAGACTATACCATGCTTATATTAGTATGTCTCATAAGCTTATTCTTTAATTTTATAGGCATCAACACTGTAGCAAACATAGTTTAGGTAAAAATGATATTCAAGGCTGTAAAATTTTTCACGATGTATGGCTGATGTATGGCAGTGCAACCTGGGTACTGCAGAAGAAACATAGGAGTCGTTTGTGTGCTGGAGAAATGCGTTACTTACGTGGGGTTTGTGGCAAGACACGATCTGATTGTGTGAGGAATGAAGATGTATTGCAGTTGTGTGATGTAAAGCAAAATGTTGTTAGCAAGGTGGAGACCAATATGCTTCGGTGGTTTGGCCATGTTGAAAGAATGAGTGATGAAATGCTTACTAAGAAAATATTTTCAGCCCAAGTGGCAGGAAGGAAAGGCAGAGGAAGGCCAAGGAAGACATGGGTGGATCAGATTCAGGAGTGTCTGCATGAGAAAAAGATTATGAGTATGAAGTATAAAAGATCTTGTGTACGGCGTGTAATGGATATCAGTGAAGCAGGAGTTGTGTGTCAGGATCGCTGTAAATAGAGAAGTTTGATACGACAACAATAAGTAAAAATATCTGGAAGTTTGTATTTCTTTTTGGAGCTAACCTCTGAATCTCAGAGAACAGCTTAGTGATATGTATGTATGTATGTAAAGTGCTCATTGTGCTGTTTCTTTCCATTTCTTTGCTTTCTGGCTTGTGGGAAGCAGACTATACCATGCTTATATTAGTATGTCTCATAAGCTTATTCTTTAATTTTATAGGCATCAACACTGTAGCAAACATAGTTTAGGTAAAAATGATATTCAAGGCTGTAAAATTTTTCACGTGTGCTGCATCTTTTCAATGTTATAATTACGAAAAATGCAATTCATGAGACAACCTTATAGGTTGTTTTATGTTATAAACGTGCTTTTAATTAAACTATACATAATATCTAAGGTATTTTACCTGATATTGTCAAAGTATTTCTCACGTTGTTTGCTCTGTGAAGCACGTGCTCCTGGCCCCGAGAGGTCTCTTATGTTACGGACCCTTTTTGTCCAGAGTTCTGAAGACCCACTTTTTGTCCAGAGTTCTGAAGACCACATATCATACATTGGCAGCACAAAAAATAGATTAATAAAAAGATTACATCAACACATAAAAAACTGGAACAAAAGAAGAAAACACTGCACTTATCCAACACTGTGTTAACCATAAACAATACCCTGATTTCCAAAATATTAAATTACTAACCACCCACACAAACAAAAAGAATTAAGAATTTCCGAAAGCGTTATAATTGAACAAAAAAAAAAAAAAGAAAAAAATATGCAACTTACAAGTCCCCACCACACTAGACACAGCCTGGAAATCACTTATAAGAAAAGAAAAAAATCCATAAAAAAAAACAAAAGAAAAAGAACATTACAAAAAATTACACCAATAATAAAAAAAAATACACCTGTTTCTATGAACAAATAATAATAGCCCAAAAATATTTACACAAAAGAATTATACTTACGACTGATACCTACCAACTCATCCAATAGATGGCGACACATTATAAACAAATCACCTAACACATAGAGACACACAATATAATTATACTTACGACTGATACCTACCAACTCATCCAATAGATGGCGACACATTGGAAACAAATCACCTAACACATACAGGCAACAAACCTTCCCATCGATTCCCGACATGCAACTCCAAAACTACACACACGCGAAGAACCCTTGTGTAGAAATAATGGCCTGAAGACGGCGGTAAACGTACCTCAGAAAGCGCTCGCCATAACAACGAACCACGTGTGAGACGTCTCTTGACCTGATGGGTATAACTCTTTCTACTAAAATTTTTTAATTAATAGTAAATTTCAAATGTTTGATTGTGCAAGTGAATGAATGTGGAACTGAAAATATATAACCTAACTGTTTTATTTCTCCAAAAAAATATTTTATAACCAACGTCCGTAACGTAAGAGACCTCTCGGGGCCGGGAGCACGTGCCTCACAGAGCAAACAACGTGCGAAATACTTTGACAATATCAGGTAAAATACCTTAGATATTATGTATAGTTTAATGTTATAATTGTTCTTTGTATTAGTGAAGTCACGACAAATCATAGTGATGTGTTGCCATTTAAATTTAACTTTAATTTTACAGGGATTAATTTATGTAATTTGCCAAACTTTTGGGCTGTACTCCAACCCATTGTTGGGACTGACTCCTCTTCTAATTTCCATATCTCCTTCCAACTTCCTTTTCATAAAGAGCTGCTGACGTGCTGGAATTTTTATAGAGTCCCAGTTAATTGAATGTTCGGTGTTTCGAATATCTGTTAAGTCCTGATTTGCTGGTTACATTTTAACATTTTTCATAGTGGCTATGTTCTGCAACATGAGACCTTATTTTTTCTCCCAATTTCTCCTACGTAAGATACACCACAATTGTAGTTTATTTTTTAGATTACCCTTTCTTCTCACATGATGTTGTCGTCTTCTTACTTTATGGAAGAAAAAAATATTTAAATTTTGTTTATAATGAAACAATTTTTTGTTAATTCTCCTAAGTTTTTCAAATAAACCTTTATGGTAAGTAACTTTTCTGGGTAGTTTAATGTTATTGTTTGGCTGATTTTGATTTAACCTGATTTTTTTACTGAATATTTTTTCAATTACTATGGACGGGATAATTATTTTCTGCAAGCCAAACTTTTTATTCTTCATAGAGTTTCTTTGATATTGCTGAAGAATTCAGAACATCCATTTCGTTCAGGAATTCTTTAGTCATATTAAGTTATTAGGTTGGATGCTAAAAGTGGCAGAGAGAGTCCCGAACTTCGTTAGTGTTTGTAGGCTTTTTATACAATTTTGTAGAGATTTTTACTCTCAAAGCTGTGTCAATAAAGTGACATCAATGTAAGGGTCAATATAAATTGTCCCTTTTGCAACTTCAGAAAAAATCATCACTACAAAATTGTTTAAAAAGTCTATCAGTAGTAAAAAAAATTCTGAACTACCACTTCTACCAATCCATCTACGTTAAATTTAACGACTAAGAGTGGATTTTAAGTACTTTGTACTCATATACACTGTTTCTCACGTTATAATTAACCATATATCAACGGGTCAATCCTCCATTGCCTCCCGTCAAAATTTCAAACCATTCATGATAAAAATTATAAGTTGTAATAAAACATCTACTGAAAACAGAATCTTTAAGCATAACTTACGTTTTATATCGGATGCATATTGCTGATTGATAGTCTGACGAACTCATAATCCTGTTCAGGCTGTTATTTCATTGTCTGTCGTAATGCAATGTCTTTTCAAATTTTGTAGTTTTTCCAACGTGAAGTCAATAAGGTTATTTTTAAGTCAAACATGAGAAATTGAAGATGGTGACAAAGAAATTAAATTTCGAATGAACAAATGAAGTTTTTTTAAAACATTCTAAAAAGGACAAAGTGGGATAAGCTCGACGGTAGAATTTATCGAAGTACGTTAAAATCAATAAAATCACATGAAGTAGGCATATAGTGTACTTATGCTTTCAACTTATGTAGGTTGACTATTGAAATATCTTTAAAAAGTTTAAAAACACAATAAAGGAAACTGTTATGAAGCAAGTCGAAGTACGATGGACCCTAAAATGCAAACGGGGAACAATGGCGGGAGTTGACGTCGATGACACATACGTTCCTTTCCCGACCGGTTTCGATTGTATAAAACTTCAGTCATTATCAAGATATGTCATCCAGTGCATCTGCACCTGTTCATCGATGTTTGATTAGGCTTTATGTCTGTGTTTCTACACCTCAGAGAGATTGCACATGCACATGGCAGGATATGACATTTTGGTCTGAAAGTGCCATCTATCATGTTTTTAATGTCTGTTTGGTATTCTTTAGATATTATTTTCTTTCCTTTCTTTTCTTTTATCTTCTTTTTCTGAGTTAGTCTTAAAATTCTTTGTTATTTTTTCCTCTTTTCTTTCTGTTCTGTTTTCTTTTCAATAAGATATTTCCATGCAAGCTTAAATTGATAGGAGCATTGTAATTACAATTTTTGCTTTTGTTTTTTCAATTATCACTGCTTCTGAAGTTAATATTTGCTGGTGGGTCTTTAATTTTGTCATTAATTTAATATTCTCCCAGTCAGGATAAGCTTGGTTCTGTATGCAATGCTGTATCAGTGCCGTCTTCTCTTCACACTTGTTCCAATTTGACATATGTTTATTAAGTCTTGTACCTAATCGTCTTCTGGTATTACCGATGTATAACTTAACGGGACAATTTTCTTTTTTTGTTGAATTGCACAGACACCTGCTTTGTTTAACATAGATTCCATTTCATGGCTTTTTGTCAGGTCTTTTGAAGTATCATTTACTGTCTCAGCAAGAACCACGTGATGCTTCTGGCATTCCCTCTTAAGGACATCTAATATAGGTGGAGTATATGGAAACTTTCCTATATATTTTTTATTATTAATAGTAGTTATTTTATTTATACTATTATTCTGATCTTTCATTTTTTTGTGAATTGACATAATTAGAGATTTCTTATAGCCAAAATTAGTAGCCAAGTTTGTTATCCATTTTAGTTCTTTCTTTTCAGATTGTCTTTCAGATGAGTGTGAAAACGAAGAGCTATTTCACACTCATCTGAAAGAGAATCTGAAAAGAAAGAACTAAAATGGATAACAAACTTGGCTACTAATTTTTGGCTATAAGAAATCCCTAATTATGTCAATTCACAAAAAAAATGAAAGATCAGAATAATAGTATAAATAAAACAACTACTATTAATAATAAAAAATATATAGGAAAGTTTCCATATCAAAGAAAGGTGACTTGATCACGCTAGTTACGTTAACTAAAACTTTTACAAAAAGTTCGTAAGTTGGAAGCTTTCGACCTTATCTTAGGTCTTCATCACGCCAATGGAGGACTAAGATTGTTGCCAGATTCTACATTTGAATTTTTCCTATTTTTGTTGCCAAAACTTAGAATTGATCTCCAGATCAACGGAATGTAGAGAGGAGATTCGGAGTTGCAAGTCATTGAGTTGAAAATAATTTCTATGCTTTCACGGTAACGGAGGGCAAAACGATTGTCAAACGAAGCAATTCGTTTTGCTTCGTTCAGTGGGGAACTGCAGATGTGTCTTCCATTGTCAAAATAGACAAGGCAGTGTTGGGATTGCCTTTCGAAACATCTTTTCTATGTTCTAAAATTCTATGGCTAATGCTCCTGTATGTGCTTCCAATGTATAAGTTATCCCAGTAGAAGAAGAGATAGGAATGCAGTAAACTCCTGGGAGGTTCAGGCTTTCAACTTTGTCCCTATCCCTTTGCAGAAGTTTCAAGATGTTTGGGGTAGATTTAATGGCAAGATGGTAACCAAAACTTCTAAAAGAATCTGTAACTTATAAGCATAGGAAGGATGGTAAGGAACAGAACCACAGAATTTCAGGTCTTCTTTCTTGTGAGGAAGCAGGCATTCGATTTTCGAATGGTTTTCATATTTCTTTATGAGGGAGTTGACTGTAACAGCAGGGAAACCATGAGAGAGGGCTATTGTAGAAATTTTGGAGAGTTCTTCTTGAAGAGAAAGTTGGCTGTTGCAAATGATATGAGCCCTGTGGATGTAGGACTTCAATGCTGCAAGCTTGTAGAGATGCAGGGTGCAAGATTTGTAGGGAATGATGTTAGTGGCTGCAGAAGGTTTTCGATAGACGGAACGAGTAATGGAGAGATCAGCGTTTCTGCAGATAGATACATCCAGGAAATCAATTTTGTGATTTACTTCCTTAGATATAGTGAGCTTAATGGAAGGAAATTTTTCTGTAATGGAGTTGATCAGTATCTGTAGCTCAGACTCGGAATGTGGCCAGCTAATGAAAATGTCGTCTACATATCTTAACCATAGGGAAGGTTGAAAAGGGTGTAGAGGAATTATGGAAACTTCAATATGTTGCATGTAGATTTCAGCAAGCAGAGGGGAAAGAGGTGAGCCCATGGGGAGACCAGATTGTTGCCTATACACAATTTTGTTGAAAACAAAATAAACAACTATGTTGATGAATAGTGTGGAAACAATCATAAAGATCTTGATAAGAGGACGGGTTTAAAATGAAGAATCAATTTCTTCATGAGGAGCATGTAGGAATCAAAATATGGTACAGAGGGAAACAAAGATTCTACATCAAGAGTATACAGATTATCACAAGGAGGAAAGGAATTAGGAAGGTTGTGGATGAAGTTTGAAGTAGAGACAACTGTATGAGGATGGTTGGCTGCCAGGGATTTGCATTTGAGGACCAATCTCTTTTCAAGGTTTACTGCTGGAGAAAAGAATATTCCACTAAAGGTCTGATGGGGTTACCAGCTTTATGCAGTTTCACTTGCAGGAAGAGCCTGGGAGTTCTAAAGTAAGGAGGGGGTGATATATCACCAAGGAAGGATTGAAGAGTTTCTTTCTTAGCTAATCTGTCAACTGAGTTTTTGAGTGAGTTGGTGGTGTCTGACTGTAAAGGGATGCAGTTAGCAGATGTAAGAAAAGAAAGCACTTTTTGGTTTAGAGTTTCTTTACCAATGATGACTGGGCAACCAACTTTATCTGCTTTGCATATGGCTAGGTCATTTTCTTGAATAAATGACCTGAATTCTTTTAAACAAGAAGAAGAGTACTTGATTGGCACAGAATTTTGCTTGGATAAGATAACAGCAGCGTTGGCACGAAGGATAGGCTGCTGAACAGTCTCAGTTCTGTGGATGGCTGATTCTATAACAGAAACAGTTTGTGGAAGATTGATAGGAAGAGCAGGTGAAAATTTTGGGCCTAATGATAAGAATTTATCCAAGCTAGGAGGAATAGTGACAGAAGAAAGATTTACATACTTTGGCTTGTCAGTAGAGGCTGATGACGGAGATGTTGCTTGACTTTTGCTTGGAGAGTAGAAAATTGAATTTCTTTGTATGGCGAGCATATTCATTTACTTCAATTGTTGAGACAATTGAAGTAAATGAATATGCTATACAAAGAAATTCAATTTTCTACTCTCCAAGCAAAAAGTCAAGCAACATCTCCGTCATCAGCCTCTACTGACAAGCCAAAGTATGTAAATCTTTCTTCTGTCACTATTCCTCCTAGCTTGGATAAATTCTTATCATTAGGCCCAAAATTTTCACCTGCTCTTCCTATCAATCTTCCACAAACTGTTTCTGTTATAGAATCAGCCATCCACAGAACTGAGACTGTTCAGCAGCCTATCCTTTCGTGCCAACGCTGCTGTTATCTTATCCAAGCAAAATTCTGTGCCAATCAAGTACTCTTCTTCTTGTTTAAAAGAATTCAGGTCATTTATTCAAGAAAATGACCTAGCCGTATGCAAAGCAGATAAAGTTGGTTGCCCAGTCATCATTGGTAAAGAAACTCTAAACCAAAAAGTGCTTTCTTTTCTTACATCTGCTAACTGCATCCCTTTACAGTCAGACACCACCAACTCACTCAAAAACTCAGTTGACAGATTAGCTAAGAAAGAAACTCTTCAATCCTTCCTTGGTGATATATCACCCCTCCTTACTTTAGAACTCCCAGGCTCTTCCTGCAAGTGAAACTGCATAAAGCTGGTAACCCCATCAGACCTTTAGTGGAATATTCTTTTTCTCCAGCAGTAAACCTTGAAAAGAGATTGGTCCTCAAATGCAAATCCCTGGCAGCCAACCATCCTCATACAGTTGTCTCTACTTCAAACTTCATCCACAACCTTCCTAATTCCTTTCCTCCTTGTGATAATCTGTATACTCTTGATGTAGAATATTTGTTTCCCTCTGTACCATATTTTGATTCCTACATGCTCCTCATGAAGAAATTGATTCTTCATTTTAAACCCCCCGGTCCTCTTATCAAAGATCTTTATGATTGTTTCCACACTATTCATCAACATAGTTGTTTTGTTTTCAACAAAATTGTGTATAGGCAACAATCTGGTCTCCCCATGGGCTCACCTCTTTCCCCTCTGCTTGCTGAAATCTACATGCAACATATTGAAGTTTCCATAATTCCTCTACACCCTTTTCAACCTTCCCTATGGTTAAGATATGTAGACGACATTTTCATTAGCTGGCCACATTCCGAGTCTGAGCTACAGATACTGATCAACTCCATTACAGAAAAATTTCCTTCCATTAAGCTCACTATATCTAAGGAAGTAAATCACAAAATTGATTTCCTGGATGTATCTATCTGCAGAAACGCTGATCTCTCCATTACTCGTTCCGTCTATCGAAAACCTTCTGCAGCCACTAACATCATTCCCTACAAATCTTGCACCCTGCATCTCTACAAGCTTGCAGCATTGAAGTCCTACATCCACAGGGCTCATATCATTTGCAACAGCCAACTTTCTCTTCAAGAAGAACTCTCCAAAATTTCTACAATAGCCCTCTCTCATGGTTTCCCTGCTGTTACAGTCAACTCCCTCATAAAGAAATATGAAAACCATTCGAAAATCGAATGCCTGCTTCCTCACAAGAAAGAAGACCTGAAATTCTGTGGTTCTGTTCCTTACCATCCTTCCTATGCTTATAAGTTACAGATTCTTTTTAGAAGTTTTGGTTACCATCTTGCCATTAAATCTACCCCAAACATCTTGAAACTTCTGCAAAGGGATAGGGACAAAGTTGAAAGCCTGAACCTCCCAGGAGTTTACTGCATTCCTATCTCTTCTTCTACTGGGGATAACTTATACATTGGAAGCACATACAGGAGCATTAGCCATAGAATTTTAGAACATAGAAAAGATGTTTCGAAAGGCAATCCCAACACTGCCTTGTCTATTTTGACAATGGAAGACACATCTGCAGTTCCCCACTGGAACGAAGCAAAACGAATTGCTTCGTTTGACAATCGTTTTGCCCTCCGTTACCGTGAAAGCATAGAAATTATTTTCAACTCAATGACTTGCAACTCCGAATCTCCTCTCTACATTCCGTTGATCTGGAGATCAATTCTAAGTTTTGGCAACAAAAATAGGAAAAATTCAAATGTAGAATCTGGCAACAATCTTAGTCCTCCATTGGCGTGATGAAGACCTAAGATAAGGTCGAAAGCTTTCCAACTTACGAACTTTTTGTAAAAGTTTTAGTTAACGTAACTAGCGTGATCAAGTCACCTTTCTTTGATAATATTGTTACGTGTTTTGCCCATAATCGTCAAGTTTCCATATACTCCACTTATATCAGATATCCTTAAGAGGGAATGCCAGAAGCATGACATGGTTCTTGCTGAGACAGTAAATAATATTTCAAAAGACCTGACAAAAAGCCATGAAATGGGATCTATGTTAAACAAAGCAGGTGTCTATGCAATTCCAACAAAAAAAGAAAATTGTCCCGATAAGTTATACATTGGTAGTATCAGAAGACGATTAGGTACAAGACTTAATGAACATATCTCAAATTGGAACAAGTGTAAAGAGAAGACAGCACTGATACAGCATTGCATACAGAACCAAGCTTATCCTGACTGGGAGAATATTAAATTAATGACAAAATTAAAGACCCACCAGCAAATATTAACTTCAGAAGCAGTGATAATTGAAAAAAACAAGAGCAAAAATTGTAATTACAATGCTCCTATCAATTTAAGATTGCATGGAAATATCTTATTGAAAAGAAAACAGAACAGAAAGAAAAGAGAAAAATAACAAAGAATTTTAGGACTAACTCAGAAAAAGAAGATAAAAGAAAAGAAAGGAAAGAAAATAATATCTAAAGAATACCAAACAGACATTAAAAACACGATAGATGGCACTTTCAGACCAAAATGTCATATCCCGCCATGTGCAATCTCTCTGAGGTGTAGAAACACAGACATAAAGCCTAATCAAACATCGATGAACAGGTGCAGATGCACTGGATGACATATCTTGATAATGACTGAAGTTTATACAGTCGAAACTGGTTGGGAAAGGAACGTATGTGTCATCGATGTCAACTCCCGCCATTGTTCCCCATTTGCATTTTTAGGGTCTATCGTACTTCGACTTGCTTCATGACAGGTTCTTTTATTGTGTTTTTACACTTTTTAAAGATATTTCAATAGTCAACCTACATAAGTTGAAAGCATAAGTACACTATACGCCTACTTCATGTGATTTTATTGATTTTAACGTACTTCGATAAATTCTTCCGTCGGGCTAATCCTGCTTTGTTTTTTTTAGAATGTTTTAAAAAACTTCCTTTGTTCATTCAAAATTAATTTTCTTTTGTAACTATCTTCAATTTTCTTCATGTTTGACTTCAAAATAACCTTATTGACTTCACGTTTGAAAAGCTTCAACATTTGAAAAGACTTTGCATTATGACAGACAATGAAATAACAGCCTGAACAGGTTTACGAGTTCGTCAGACTTATCAATCAGCAATATGCATCTGATATAAAATGTAAGTTATGCTTAAAGATTCTGTTTTCAGTAGATGTTTTATTACAACTTATAATTTTTATCATGAATGGTTTGAAATTTTGACGGGAGGCAATGGAGGATTGATCCGTTGTCTAACCCACCTTCGTTTTGCTGATGACGTAGTCATTTTTGCAACTAGCCCATCAGAGCTGCAGAGTATGATCCAGGAACTTGCTGACAAGAGTAAAGAAGTGGGATTAAAAATGAACTTTCGGAAGACAAAAGTGATGTTCAATGCTTTTACAAGAAATGAAGATTTATCGATTGATGGAGAAAAGCTGGAGATAACAGACACGTACGTTTATCTTGGACAGCAGATATCAAGTGAGGGTCACATTGATGAAGAAATTAATCGGCGTACAAAACTTGCCTGGAGAGCTTTTGGAAGAAACAGCATAATTTTCAAGAGCAATATGCCATTATGTCTTAAAAGAAAAGTGTTTGATCAATGCATTCTTCCAGTGCTTACGTATGGTGCAGAGACGTGGACCTTAACTAAAAGAGATATACAAAGACTGCAGACAACTCAAAGAAGCATGGAGAGGTGCATACTTGGTGTAACCAGGAGAGATAAGAAGAGGAACTCGTGGATCCGAAAAATGACAAGAGTGGAAGACATCATGATCAGAGTTAAATCTCTGAAATGGCAATGGGCTGGACATACTGCCAGAAGGACAGATCATCGATGGACAGCTGAAATTTTAGATTGGATTCCAAGGGACAGGAAAAGACCCAGAAGAAGACCACATGGGAGATGGGTGGATGAAATTCGAAAGTATGCAGGGGTGACATGGAGGAGACTGGCACAAGACAGACCGTTGTGGAGGAAACTTGGGGAGACCTTCGTCCAGCAGTGGATTGATAATGGTTGACAATGATGATGATGATGATAACATGAGAAACAGTGTATATGAGTACAAAGTACTTAAAATCCACTCTTAATCATTTAGACTACGTATTGCATATATGTCATATATTATATGGGCATATACTGTTCAAAATTTAACGACACTACACAATTTCTGGACAAAATCGATGCACTGAATTTTCAGAAATATAAAAGAAAATACATAAAGGAGATTTTTCTACAGCTATTGAAAAAGTTATGAAGTCATCTTTCTACAGTTGTCGAAAAATATTTAATAAAAAAAGTTACATTAAAAAAGAGGCAAGTGATAGTATTAAGCTAACTATAAAAAAGTACCTGCCATAAAGGTTTGTGTGAAAAACTTCAAGGAATTAGGAAAAAAAATCCCATGTTAGACTTGCTCCAGGCCAAAAGAATAAAATTTAAAAAAATCTTTCTTACCTTAGAATAGGAAAACAATATGCTGCTACAGTATAAGAATGAGTAGTCTATGGTGTGAACTACAGTTTTAGGGAATATATGTAGATGAATCTGGGAATCACTTTAGGACCCATGTAGCAGAACATAAAGCCAATATAAAAAACAATAAAAGCAGAGCAGGACATGATAGACATATTCAAAACGCTGGCCATTCAGTTAATTGGGACTCCTCAAAAATTCTATTGTGCCAGAAGCACTGTGTGAAAAGAAAGTTGGCAGAAGGTATGGAAATTTAAAGAAAAGGAGCTACAATTAGCGAACAGAAAGGCTGGGTTTTATTATCACACACGTGGCAATGCAGCTGAAAAATCTGACAAACTTAAGCAAAAATTCGTCATAGTAATCCCCATAAAATTAAAGTTAAATTTAAAACAGTAATAATCATGTTTGAACTATGTTAAAATACCTGATGACATGTGGAATGTTTATTTTGCATAATTTTTTTTTATTTCTATGTGTTCTGGATTACTTTTTGTGTAGTTATTTCTGATTTTGAAGTTGTAGTGCTAAGTGCAAAAAATGTTTTCCCTTTTATAAAGGATGAGCCTGTTTGCAATGGAGGAAATGGTATTTTTCATGGACGGAGGTTTTTTTTTTGCCCTAATGGTCATGCTCTCTTTCTGCCAATTTCTGACCTAATCAACAATGATGAAGTTCAAGCAGATAGTCCTACACCTAGAAGTAGGTTATTTTTTTCTATTATATATATTTCTCTCTGTAATTTTATTTCCATGTTGCTAAAACTGAAGTGCAAATTTTAAAAATTCAAATGTGAAGTATAGTGTTTTAAATCACTTAAATGTATTACCTGTATGGTTGCAATATTCCTCTTTGTGGAAAGTTGTAGTCTCAAGTGCTATGTTGTCTGGGGGAGATGAGGCAGTTGGTTATGACAAAAGAGTATATATGTGGGCATTTCAGATTTGTGAAATACACTGTTGTGTAGGAAATAAGAACACTAACATGCATGCAAAACACACAAATGTAAGCATGCTATGTGCCAGAGAAATAAGAGAAGCAATTTCATCCTACATTTAACGAAAAGTATTTCAATGAAGGTTTGGTTGTGGAAGAATCACAACTTATGCATATATGATGTACTGAGGTATGTTGTTTGATTCAGCATAAAGTTTGAGTGTTATTGGTAATGTTTCAGCATCTGATCTGGCAACAGAAATTATTGAAGTAAAGCAGTTTACAGAGTGCTGTCAAAACTGTGTCTCTATCTGATTTATTTTTAAAAATATAGTACAAATTTGCTTTATTTTGTTGATAGTCTGATTTCTTCTATGGCCACAACGTGTGACAGATTTTATAGATGCGATATATGTTGTAACTTTTGTTATAATATTAATCAAAATTTATATGGTATGCTATTTAGGTACAATTGGTATAGGTCATTGATGTTCCATACCATATAGTATTCTGTTCATCATGTTCTGACATTGGAATGTGATGAACAGAATACTATATGGTGTGGATCATCATTGAGCTATACCAATCGTACCTAATCAAACAGATTTTAGAATGTCGAATATTCATGCATAAATACAAATTTGAAATAGCAGTAAAACTTCAATTAGCAGTAGGACTCAAATAAATTGATTTACCTTCCACATACAAGTGGGTGTACAGAGCTCACATGTCATGGGTAAAGTGATTTAAGAATCAGCTCAAGAAAAATATTTGAGACATTTTAAATTTTAAGTGGGATTTGTGAACAAATAATTACCCTCTCACACCTATGTACCATTATATTTGACATTGACCTCTTGGTATAAAAAAGTAATTCCGGTGTGCAATAAATTTTCTCCATCCTTTTTTATCCACTGGGACACACTTCCTCTAATACATTGCTTTCTTGACGCAAATGGTTGATTTCACACTTTCAGTAATCCTTGTCTACGGTCTGCTTCACGAATCTGTCTAGGCGATTTCCCTCCCATTCAACACATGTCTCAATCACCTCCACATGCTCTCAATAAAATTTCGTTCTATTGCTGATATTTCTCAGATCACTTGTCAGCTGCTTCTTAAGTTCTAGAGAGCCCTATCCTCCCTTAGTTTTTGTCATAAAAGAGGATAAGTATCACATTTTATAATACTGCAAGTTTAGTTCTCTGGTCAAACCTCTTGTATAGGGAAAATACTTTCATACAGCTAATGAGAGACATCCCATTCTTTTTGTCTAATTCCTTATCAAGCATTCCTCTGTCATCAATGATCACACCCAAATAATTAAAATCTTTCACTTGTTGCAACCTTTCCCTCTGTACTGTGTGTGCTATATTGGAGTTTGACTATAACACTGATGTTATGTTTTCAGACATTTATGTTCATCCCAGATTTTTCACACAGTTTACTTAGGTGGTTGAGGTTATGCTGTTACTGGTTTACATACATACATATCACTAAACTGTTCTCTGAGATTCAGAGGTTAGCTCCAAAAAGAAATACAAACTTCCAGATATTTTTACTTATTGTTGTCATATCAAACTTCGCCATTTACAGCGATCTTGACACACAACTCGTGCTTCACTGATATCCATTACACGTGGTACACAAGATCTTTTATACTTCATACTCATAATCTTTTTCTCATGCAGACGCTCCTGAATCTGATCCACCCATGTCTTCCTTGGCCTTCCTCTGCCTTTCCTTCCTGCCACTTGGGCTGAAAATATTTTCTTAGTAAGCATTTCATCACTCATTCTTTTAACATGGCCAAACCACCGAAGCATATTGGTCTCCACCTTGCTAACAACATTTTGCTTTACATCACACAACTGCAATACATCTTCATTCCTCACACAATCAGATCGTGTCTTGCCACAAACCCCACGTAAGTAACGCATTTCTCCAGCACACAAACGACTCCTATGTTTCTTCTGCAGTACCCAGGTTTCACTGCCATACATCAGAGTAGGAACAATTACTGTTTCATACACAGCCATGCGGGACTCTCTAGAGAACCCATCATTCCTGTGAAAACCTCCCAGAGAAGCTATGACTTTCAAAGAAGAATTCACTCGCCTACTGATTTCACCATCCAACTTGTTCTCTCTGTCAAACATGCTTCCTAAATACACAAACTCACTCACCTGGTCAATCACAGTGCCATTTATACTTACATTACATTCAGTGCTACCGATTCCTCTCCCAAACACCATAACTTTGGGTTTTCCCTTATTTATACTCAGTTTGAATTTCATGCAAACTTCGTGCATCCGAGTCAACATACTCTGCAACTCACTTTTGCTCTCTGCCAACAGGACAGTGTCACCAGCATACAGCAATCTGCACACACGGATATCACCAAGACATAAACCACTATTACCTATTTTGGCCTCACGCATGCATGCGTCCATAAATATACTAAACAGCCATGATGACATTACACAACCTTGTCTAACTCCTGCACCAATGGAAAACCATTTTGATAAAACACCATTCACTCGTACACAAGCTCTACTACCAGCATACATGGCTTTTACACTATTAAGTAGATTCCCAGTAACACCATATTCATTCAATACCTTCCACAAAAGTGTCCTATTCACTCGGTCGTAAGCTTTCTCTAAATCTATGAAGGCAGTAAAAACTTTCTTCCCAACAGCCAGATACTTTTCAATCATCATGCGTAATGCAAAAATCTGGTTAGTGCAGCCTTTACCAGGCATAAAACCACTCTGAACATCCCACACTTTCAATGATGTAAGACCCCGTACTTTTTCAATAACAACCTTACCAAACACTTTCCCTGGCACACTCAGTAGGCTAATACCACGAAAGTTCTTGCATTCAGTCTGATCACCTTTTCCCTTATACAAGGGAAATAGCATCCTTCAAATCCCCAGGGACCATTCCTAACTCCCAGCACAACTGGCAAATTTCAGTTAACCAGTCAATTATAGAGTCACCACCATACTTCAACATCTCTGCAGTTATGCCATCAACTCCTGGAGCCTTACCATTCTGAAGAGATTTTAGAGCTTTACACACTTCTTCTCTTGAGATCCCTCCTGTGCTTTCATCTCTCATTGTGACATCATCTGCATCTGTCTCAGAATCATTTTTGCTCTCCTGATCTAATAACTCACAGAAGTATTCACCCCATCTGTCACTTAACTCATTGGGCTCCCATATCATTTCCCCAATCTCATTCTTCACACAACTTACAACTTTGCTTCCCCTATTTTTCCTGAGTCTCATGTACTTCCAGAAGGACTTTCTATCTTTCCAAAAAGCCAGTTCATGCCTTTCCACTTTCTCCTTCCTATCTTTTGCCTTACTGTGGCGAACCAGCTTAGCAGCTTCACGCTTCTTACAGCGATATTCATCCACAGAGACTCTACCTTGCAACATCCCCAAATAGGCTTCCTTCTTTTTCTTTACTGCTTCATCAATCTCACTATTCCACCAAGCATCACCTCTATTGTTACTCACTATTGTGGTGCCACAGACCTCTTTAGCAGCAGTGACAGCACAGTTCTTAAAACATTCCCACTTCTTTTCTACATCCCTCTCACAAGATTTCAGATCCTTCAGTTGTTCTCTGAGTAAATCAGAGTGCCGCTGATGATCTTCGAGGAGCCTATCAACCTTTATTCTTTCTATCCTGGGTCTCTTCCTATTCCTTTTCCTCCAACCAACATTAAGTTTCACTCGTGACACTACCAAGTAATGATCAGAACCAACATCCACACCTCTCATCACACGGGTGTCAACAACTAAGTGTTTCGAGCGCTGATCGTAAACAACAAAATCTGTCACACTCTTTTGATCAAGAGTACGATTTTCCCAAGTATATGTGTGTATATACTTGTGGTTGAAAAATGTATTAGATACACACAAACCATTCTCAATGCAGAGTTCAATTAATCTTTCACCATTATCATTCACACAAGGATCATTAAACTTACCCAGAACATTGTCAGAAATTGCATTCTGCACACCTACTCTAGCATTGAAATCCCCTGCTATTATAACTTTTTCTTTAGCACCAAACTGGCTCAAAGCAGCTTTTAGCTCATTCCAGAAATTTTCTTTCTTATCAGAAGGTTCCGAGTCACAGGGAGCACACACTACAACAATTACAATTCTCTGAAGTTTCACTTTCAAACGAATCCAGAGAATTCTCTCACTTATGCAACTATAGTGAATCAAGTTGTTCTTCATCTTTTCACTTAAAATCACACCTACACCAGCCTGTCCTCTCATATTATCCAATACTCCAGACCACACACTCGCCATGCCATTCACTTCTTCTACCCCAATTTCCTTCTTTTGGTTTCACTTACACACAGCACATCCAGTCTATACTTATTCATCTCCTCAATCACCTCACTCATCTTGCCATTTATACCTCTAGTATTCCATACACCAATCTTACATTCACTCAGCCAAGATCTCTTTCTCATACGCTGTTTAGAAAGTCCAGGTCGATTCCGTGGTGGACCGTCCTTCTCAAGTGTGGTAGGTCCACCATATCCCACACTTGAGTCATTCTTAATATTTCTTTTTGTCTTTTTAATCAGGTAAGTACATCAGTGTGGGGGATTAGCCCACAGCTGAGGGTTCCAGTTGGTTATTCAACCTAAGGATTCTGGAACAAAACCCAGTGAGTTTGGGTCTTTTCGCCAATGTCACACAGAACTAGCTCGCACCTCGCCAAGATTCACAGAGGCCTAGTTGCTGTTGTGTGTGCCATTGTTACCACGGAGCGCCCCGAGGAGCAAACCGCTGACATCAGAACCTCCTATTCCCTAAACTGGAAAGTAAGTTGCTTTCTACAAGCAGTTTATCCATGTAGGTTGCAAACAACAATGGGTACAGCCTACATTCCTATTTCACTCTATAGTTAATTCCAAACCATTTCCAGTTCCTTTCATCATAACTAATAGAAGACTATTACTGTATGAGCTTGTGACTATCTTCAATTATTTGTGCAAAATATAGTTAAAGTAGTATTTGTACACTGTTACTTGAAAAACTTCTATAAATAAAATTATCATATTATTCATTTTTTTTTTAATTTTTACTGTTCCCTCCCAATAATTAATCACTACAGTACTGGTTGACTATTGTCATTAATTTCAGCAGCATGTCACTCTAAGAGCGTAAAAGTTTGGCTACCCCTGCTATATTGTCATAAATCACATACTATGTATTATGTAATGAATCACATAATCTATTTACGAGAGAGAGAGGTTCTAATGAAATTACTTAATCTGTTTATTGTCTGTTCTATTGAAATCACATAAATTTGTTATCAAAAGGAGATAGGGTTAAGCTGTTTTATCAAAAGATTGGGCTCATTTTTCAACAACAAGGAGGAAGAAAGAATCCTTGTAATGTAAGATGTTACACCATGTGGTTTGAGGTTTAGCAAATGATCCCATCCCATGGGTGTGATCATTTTTTACATGGAAGGATGAGGAGTTTTGTGGGTAAAAAGAATTTGTTTCTTGATACAAAATGACATCTTTGTTATAGGAAGTCTTCAGTCATCATATTCACTAAATGGAGCAGTTTACAGGAATCACCTGTGGCCTGTTCATTTATTCATATGTTTAAGGATCTTTTATCTGTGGCCTAAAATCACCTTGAAATGCTAAAATCTTTCTATTTTAGTCATTGAATATCTAAAAGTTGTGACTGCTAGTGTGGGCCATATAAACATTGCCAAATGAATTTATATTCTACAAATGATTAATTTCTATATTTATATCGTGATCAGTTTCAGGAGCATATTATTTTGAGATTAATGTTGCATAATTATCTGTTACCTTAAATCACTCACATTTCATTGTGCTTGAAAATTTGATGGCCCTTGTCTTATTTATGAAAAGCACTATTTCTGCAGTATAATGGCTGGTTTTATTAATGGAAATCCAGATTTTTTTTCTTGTGAACTTCTGTGATCTTTTTTGAATGGTATTTGCATAACAGATCTCTAAATAATGTTTTATCAAATTTGATTCATTTGAAAATATTTCTTTTGTGTACTTTTGCTTTATTTTAGCATTAACAAAGTAGTATAGGACATATCATTACTGTTTTTGTATACTTCATTTGATTGTAGAATGGATTACAAATCATTTCAGATATGAAAAAACACTATTTCTGCAGTATAATGGCAAGACTTTGTCATTCCTTTTTGTGCAATGTTAATGTTCAGTAAGTTTTACATTTACTGAGCATTAGCTTGAGCCATTTATCATGACTAAAACCTCCAAAATAAGCAAGCATTTATGCACTAAAAATAAAGAAATATGTGCTAAAATAGTAGAAATATGCAGTCAACATACCTGAAAGTTTTATTGTAGGATTCATATACTTACACAATGTAGATATACTATGTACACTTTACTCCTGAACATTTTCATGGTTGCACATAACTAAATGCTGTTTTATATATTTTGAAAAAACAAACATACAAAAAAAAAACAAAAAAAACATGCCTTCTGTCAGTAAAAAAATGCTAATATATAAAAAAAATCATTTCCACATCCACAGAGGTTATCAGTGCACATTTAAAGCATGCAATGTAATTTGGAGATATACTTTCACAATCAATATTTTGTCCTTGAAGAATTTTAAGATTTTTTTCCAAATCAGCATTATTAGAGAGCACCTGAGAATACTGTTTCATATAGCTTGTCCTTGTACACCAGGTATATTTTTCAATGTCTTTCTTCATGTTTTCTTTCACTTTGAAGGAGTTTACTAAAGTTTCATCCCTGTTCTTCAGAGTAGATATAGCTATTGGAAGTCTGGAAAGATAAGCATTAATAAATGCCAGGTCACTGATGATAATTGATTTTCTTAAGAATTGTTTGGCTCTAATGATCAGAGAGTAATTCTCATTTGGAAGGGCATTCACCATATCTGAAATTTGAAGCACAGTAAACTACAGCAGAAATTTGTGTTCCCACCTCATTAAAACTGGCTGTCATGGGAGACTTAATTCTGAAGCCATTTCTTTAAATAATTGAATTTGAGAGGGAGCTTTTAAGAAGAAACTTTCTTCACACTTGATATCGATCGTAAACATCAGGAAATAATATCCTCACTTCTTCTGAAACTGTGTGTGTAATGCCTGAGCTTAACACATACATGGGATTAATCATATTTAGAAACAAAACTTGTAAAGCTTTACCAGCCTTTTTCGTATAACTAGCAGCATATGTAATGAAAAGTAATAAATCATCATAGTTCCTTTTCTCAGGCCATGGGATGTTTAAACATTTTGTAAACAGTTGAGCTATAGTAGTGCTGTTAGTTTTATTCATATCAAAAAGACCTGAGATGGTTTATAATGATCCATAGCTCCATTAATGATGTTTGCTACGTATCTACCTACATTGTGTGTGGTTTTATTAATGGAAATCCAGTTTTTTTCTTGTGAACTTCTGTGATCTTTTTTTGAATGGTATTTGCATAACAGATATCTAAATAATGTTTTATCAAATTTGATTCATTTGAAACTATTCCTTTTGTGTACTTTTCCAAGAAGTGCTTTCAGAAGGAAATTTCTGACTTTCACAGTGAAATTCCTGCATGAAAAAAATCCTTGCACAAATCCAGAGAGAACTGACTTGCGCGTGGATATAGATGCATAATTCAAAATTTGGTGTATTTTCCATTTTGACTTCCAGCTAGCCAAAGTCATGTTCGGCTGTCTCAAGATGTTGGAAAATGCTAAATTCTTTTCACTGAAAACAGGCTTTTCACCCACTTTAAAAAACAGTATTGTTCCATCTATTGACATACATCTAAACCAAAAATTCGTCACAAACTTATTCCGTCTTGTACTGTTGCACACTTTTACTTTAGGCATATTAAACAATACTGTGCAGTCGCCAGTTAACAATAACAAAAGTGCCAGAAATTGTCCTTGAGAGTCACAGAATAGAACTCTTTCATCTGAATTTGATGGATCAGTGAGAATCCAAAACTTGATTACACAATGTAGTCCCAATTGCTTGTTCATAAAACCCTAAAAGAAAAAGAAATAGTCACATAACTTTTCCTAAGTGCTCCAAAAATCTATTTATCATATCCCCATAAATGGGGAAGGGGGGGCTCACTTACAGTATGTAAACAAACCAGAGCCATGACATCCGTAACCTCATTTCAATAGCCAATGGCAGGCTGACTTCGTAGTGGACCCAACCTTGTATGAAATCTGTAGTAACCTTGCCATGCACTGCTTGCCTGCTCTTGTGCTAAGAGTTTAGCGCCACTTTTGATAAACAATTTGTCAGGCTCATGGATTTTGACGTTCAGAAAAGTTTCATGTTAACCCTTACTAAATAAAAGCTTGGAACCTTACGAGAAAAAAAGCTAGGATTTCAGTAAACATGGTCTTCTTACATAAAAAAAAAAAAACGAAAAAAATATTCACATTGTTAGTACGGTCATTTAATGGAGAGTAGAATAAACATTTTTCTTTTGATTGAAAGTTGATTTGTTTGAGTACCATCATTTTGTAGTGAAAGATAATTTTTCAACATGTGGTTTTGCTATTGTACCAATGGTGTTAAAAATTAAATCTAAAAGATGATAATTTCATTTTTCAAAAGTGCTTTTGCTAGAAAATTTTTAGGATGCAAAAACGTGTGAAAATATGCTTTTATTCCTCAAAGTGGCTAAATACGCAAAAATATGCAAAATAAGCATTTTACTTGTGCATTCGGGCTTTAATCATGACTAATGTGTTAACTTGTTACACTGAGTGTAATACAAGAAAAAACACCCTGGAACAGTTTTTTCATCACAAATGCTAGTTACAGTTTGGAAATCACTCTTATTGAGAGAACTCACTTTACTTCCTGACCACATGTAGTATTGGCCTTGGATAATGATATAAATTTGTTTCAGTGGTCATGTCAATTTTCTGTTTAAAAAAGAATGATCTTGTGAAGCATCTCTCCACAGCTAAGGCACATTTCTTATCTTTCCTTTTTCTATGTACTTCTGTGTATAGTGGCTACATATAGCATTTGCGAGTATGTAAGCCACTAGCTGATGTAGTTATTTCAGTTGATTTTAATATTTGATCTGTGCAGTATTCTGCATGATTATTCTTATTCTTTTGTACCATGAGATTCCAATCACCCACTTATAGTACTTTTTTCATATTCCCCTGTTCTTATCTGCTTGAATGTATTGTATAAATAGGTTATCAGATACATTGTGTTTAGAAGTGTCATTTCTATGTGGGAGATTTATAACTTAAAATCTAGTACATATGTAAAGCTAATAGGTCATTATTATTTTTTATTGCATACTTGTGCCTCTTAAGGTCTTCTGGTGATACTTCTTTGTTTTTGAAATGTTGAAGAATTTAGTTTGTGAGTTGTGATATAAGGGCAGATAGACATTTCTGATACTGTGAGATGTTATTTCTTATTGCTTCTATATATATAAAGGCAAGAAATTTATAATGATTAGTAAGGATTACATTTGTAAGTGAAAAATTGAAATTCTGCGAATAGTTAAAGTGTTTTTTGATTAAATCGTTACACAGATGAATGTAATGTTTCATGTGGATGCAGGCATACTTGTCACAACAATAACAGCTATCAGTACATCAACAGACCAAGAGATGCCACTTATGGTCATTTTAGGCACAACTGTGTAAGTATTGCATTTACATTATGGACTTGTAATTGTATTTCTTAACTGCTAAACATTTGTTCCTGCTATGAATTTGTATTGTTGGTATAACCGTAAAATTGTTTTGATGAAATTGACAGAATGTTTCTTAATTTACTTCATCATACAGGTCATACTTGAAAATTTGCATCCTAAGTATTAATCAGCAAGCAGTTTGGAAGGTGAAATTTTGCATTTTCTGTCAATGTAAAATTATGTTTTGCCCAATAATAAAAAATGTTAGAATTAAATTGTTAGAAAATATGAAGCCTAGTGTGGACAGCAGTTTGAATTTTTCTTATTCTTCTGCAGCATGATTAGTCCCATATCAAAGTTGGGTTGCTGTTATAGAATCTCTTTCCCCATTGTTTTCTGTCTTGTGTCTTCTCACTTATACATTTCTTCCTCTTCATGTCAGTGTTGATAGTCTTTCCATTTCATTTTAGGTTTTGCTGTCAGGAAGCTGTGTGTTCATAATTCTGCATTCACATATTCTTTGTCCATTTTTAAAACATGACTATACCAATGCAGTCATGTTTCTTGAACCTTTTTTTAAACCTCTGTCACTTGAATTATTGCTGTTATCCCCTTATTTCTGATTCTGGCCATTCTGGTGACACCACACATCCACCTAAGCACCTTCATTGTAGCAGCATTTATTCTCCAAACATCTTGTCATTGGCCATGTCTCAGCACTGTTATAGCATTTTTAGTCTTACTACAGCCTTGAAAACCAAACTTTTTAGGCCCATTGGCATCCTTCGATCACCCCTCCCCCTTCATTACTTCATCATGCTTGCACTCTGCTGTTCACAAAATCCCTTCAGATCTCCATATTTCTCCAATATCAGTCCCAGGTATTTGAATCTTTTTTCTATTTTGATTACACTTTCTTGGATATTAACAGCCACAGTTTTTCTCCTTCACTACAGCTAATGTACTCTAATTTGGTTCTTAGTTATGTTCAATTTAATGTCTTCTAATGGTATTCTCTAGTTCTCCAGCTTTTCTTCTGCTTCTCATTTACTCTTGCCACATAACACCCTATCCTCTGCAAACAATATGATCCATTATGCTATATCCCTCACTCCTTCTGTTGTCACATCTAAAACAATATCAAATAAGAATAGGCATACTGCTGATCCTTGGAGTAAGTGTTTTGAATTATGGAAAACTATTGGCATAGGAAAGGTCTGGTTATGAGGAACATGTGCCATTTATGTATTATATGTAAGGTTTGTCTTTGGATTCTAGTCTGGATATTGAAATAGTTTCTATCAGTATTAAAATTTGATGCTTCATGTTTTTTCTGTAAAAGATGTATTATATAGGATTTTTTACTAGACACAGTATATGTAGATATTAACACCAGCTTTGTAAAAACTGATAGTAAATATAACTTTGATAAAATCCAGTAAAAATATAAGCAATTGATGATGGTGTTATATTGAAAAGGAAGTGAGTCAAGATGTCAAAGTTCAGTTGGACTCTTTTAAAAATTTTTTGATGTGTACTTTGCATGTTTGATTTTGATATTTAATGAATTCTTTTATAGCCTTTGCATGTGACTGATATTTCTCATCCTTACTATGTTATTATTTCTATTTTGCTTAATATGCATTTGAAGAACTGAAGGCATCTGTTTTCCCATGCATATCTTCAGTGTTTCTTGAGAGGTATTTCTGTTGTACAATTTAATTGCTTGTACTTCTTTTGCAGCATCAGTCAGTGGCGTAGGAACGCTTTTGATTTAGGGGGTACAAGCGCACGAACCTTACATCTCAAGGATTAAGCCATCTATGGATGACCCCCTCCGAATTTTTTTTTTGGGGGGGGGTAGTATATTAGAGTTTTTATAAAATACGTATACTGATCAGGAATTCATCCGAATGAACATTATTATCATATTATTATTAATTGTTACCATTATTATTTTTATTGCTGACAAAAAGTTCACATTATTAATTTCTTATCAGAAAATGAATGGAGAATTTTTTTTTTTTTTGTGTGTGTTCTCTCTTTTTAATTTTTGTACTTTTTTTCCCATTAAAATATTGAGCAGGGACAAGTCAACATTAGGATGAATTTCTGTCAGCAGGGTTTGAAAAAGAGGAATTTCTCAGGAAATGTTATATAACTCTTTACAAGAATGAATTTTTCTTATCATTTTTGTTTACGTTAATAAAGTAAAACCGCAGTAAGATAAAAATGGCTTTACTCGCGAAGATAGTACCATTGAAGCATTATGAAGTCTATATTAAAAACTTTGAACGATACATAGGCTGACAATTGATGTAAAAAGCACATTGGTCTGGTGCAAAGCTAAATGATGGAGGAAATATCGAGGAATTGGAGTTCTATGAGTGGTATATGAAATCCGTAATGCACTTGTTGTATTGCTACAGATCTTAAGACAGACAATTTTAGTGCCAGGGCTGCGGGCGCTGAAATGTCCACTTGTGCATTAATTTTTTTTTTAAAGTGCAGAAAGGACGACCTGATCAAGATGCATGGAATTTTAAGAGAAAAGAAACGCTGATCACAAGTATGTTATCAAGCCCTAGCCCTATCATATGCTGTTTGAAGTTATTAACAAAAACCTCGCACTCGTCGTTTCCCTGCAGAACTAATTTGCTGGAGTTTCCCAGATGGTTGGCCAGTTTTTGGTGGATGAAAAGCCTTCCACTACAAGCTTCGGATATAAAAAAACAACAGCAGATGACCCGTGATATTGCTTCCACTGTAACCCCCCCCCGTTCCTACGCCACTGGCATCAGTTAATGTTGGTATATTCATGTCTTCAAATTCTGTTTTTTTTGTTTTTGTTTCAGCAGACTTCTAATTTCAAGGGTACTTCCCAGTTTTCTAATTTTCTTTTGTAATCTGATAGTTTTTCTGAAATTTTTGTCAAAAATTGAAATATTTTCCCCTTTTGTAATTATATAACATATTTGTCCAAAAATTCACTGAGCATATGCAAAATTATACTTTTCCAAACTCTGTCATGTAATCTGATTCATTAGAAAGTTTTGTAGTGCATATTGTTATGGATGGAAAACAATAAATTCATCAAGTGATTTGTTTTCATATTTTTTGTTGCCTATTTTATAGAATTCAACCTAGTGTTTTGAAGCTTATGGTCTCATAAATGAAGTTGTGTTATTTTGAACATTTGGAACCAGTTCATTTTTTTTGCCAGTGGAAAGATTGATACTGTTTGAATACAAATTATTTGAAATTAGTAAATTTTAATCAGAAAACATGATTTCTAGGAGTTGATAGATTTTATCCTTATTTGAATGGAATAGAATTGATTGACTTGTGCTAGAAAACAAAATTTCTGGTGCCATGGTTGATTATAACATTTTTTTTTTGTACTATGTGAATAATGTGCAGAGCTTGAAAAGTATCTGTGAAGGTTATATGCCTAATTGGGCATGGGCAGAAAAATCTACCTGTCCAGATATTAAAATTATGCACAGGAAAATTCATCTTTTGAGGCAGCAAATCAAGATGCTTCATTTTTTGTTAAAGTTAAAAAAAAAAAAAAAGTTCTCCCATCTTTTGCAATGCTGTGTTAAGTGTCTGTTTTAAAAATGTTCAATGATAAATGTACATTATCTATCACCTGACACCCCACATTCCTTAAAACAATTCCTGATGGTTTTGGCAAACAATACACCACACTATAATTGTGTCATAATTTAAGTTGCCGGCACAGTGGCCTAAACGCTGGCCTCTGATTATTCGTCCAAGACAGGACCAGGTTTGAATCCTGGTTGAGGCATGGATATTGTGTTTGTCTTACAGCACTGACTCTCTGAGCCTAAATTAGGGATGGGCAATTGCTTATAGCCTATCAAATTGCTCACAGTGGTCATTAAACCTTCAATAAAAAAAAAAAAAGAAGATTGACTTTAGCACATTTTTTTAATCAACAATTTCTGAACTGTTCAGTAGTATTTTTTTAACATTTTGATGTAGTCCACCTGTGTAAGTTTCTGTCTTGTCAAGACATGGGTTCCAGTTCTGTACTTACATCGCACAGTAGTGTAGAAGTAGAATTTCTAACTGCTGCTAACAGATTGGGAATTTTATACATTTCTTGACTCAGAGGTGGACTGGTTATTACTTATTACCATATTTTCCTACAAAAAGCATCTAAATACCCATTAGTTAACTCGGCTTCATCAAGAGTAGCCGAAGTGTCAAAGCTCTTCTTTCAGATAAACTAAGTGACTGCTGGTATGTGCATTCTTGTCTTGAATAGCTGGGATGTATTGCATAGGCTCATTTTTGAATGAAACTTTGTATTTTTTTCAATACTGCAGTTTGTATGCAGACAGCTTCCTCCCTCTCACTCCTCCACAGCAGGGATTTTTGGACATCAACAACTTCATCTCTTGTTTCAAAATTAACGCTTTTTGTCACTAAACACTGGAGATTAGTTCCCTTGCATTTCTCTGGCCGCTAATTGTCAACGGCATTTGGAACAAAACAACATACTGCTCCAGTGTCTGGTCATACAGCATAATATAATTAAAAAAAATGATCTCCTAACTTTCACACTCAGCAGCAATAATGCAATTTCTGATATTTGTGACAAAATAAAAATCGCAGGCAACAGTAGTTTGTTTCTTTGGTATCAAATTCACCATTCCTTTTTTTTACTTTCTACAGAGGGATATATTGGGCATAGCCTTTTTCAAACCCTGATATTTGACTTTTCCTTGAAAATGGTTGGTTAAATTATATCATATCATGCTTTCATATTACACTCACAGACAATGAAATTTGTGCACCAAGAAGGAAACATCGGATTGAACTGAAATTTTATGGATGTAATGATACAGATGAATGATACACATGATGGCAAAAACAGAGCTGCAGGACAATTACAGAGGGATCTGTGATATGCATTCCAGTCATCTTCAATAGCGCATCGCACTGTCTCGTGCGGCGATACATGTTGCAGTACAGTCCGGTATGGAGGCGAACAGATGCCTGATGCTGTCCTGTGACAGACTGGCCCACACGTGTTGGACAGAGCGCTCCAAATTCTGGATAGTGCAGCGCAGCAGCAGCTGGCAGTTTAACTGGTCCCACACAAGTTTGATAGGGGACATGTCCAGGGAGCGGGCAGGCAGGCCATGGAAGTGTCGACATGACGTAAGCAGTCCTGGGCAACCCGAGACATGTGTGGGTGGGCATTATCCTGCTGGAATAGTGCACCTAGAATCCCAGCCAGGAATGGGAGCACATGGGGCCATAGGCTCTCATCCACATACCGCTGGCCTGTCAATGATCCACGTACCACTACTAGAGCTGATCGGCTATCGTAAGCAATGGCTCCCCAGATCATAATGCCAGCAGTAGGGGAGGTGTGGCGCTCGATAACGAGGTTGGAATTGTGCCGTTGACCCGGGGACGTCCACACCCGGACACGATGATCATCTGCCCGCAAAACAAAGTGGCACTCATCGCTAAACACCACACGTCGCCAGTCTGTGGTGTTCCATGTCATTCTGGCCTGGCACCACTGCACCCGGAGCCGGTGATGTTCCGGTGTTAATGGCACCACACGTAAGGGGCGCTGAAATCACAGATTCACTTCTGTGAGGCGTCGGGAAATGGTTTGTGGACACATAGGAGCTGCTACATCTGCCTGTAGAGTGGACCGGGTCCCCGTGGGATCCGTTCATGCCTGGTGCACGATCCATTAATCCTCTCTGCCAGTGGTCCTTCTGGTCTGCCCGGAGCTGCTCCGCCATGTGGCATCCGACCACCCCACCCTGAGGGGTTTTCAGCCCAATGATCAGGCCTCTCTGAAAGTTCGTAAGTTGTGTAAATTGACATCTCTATTGTCTACCCAGCATTCCTGTCACTTTGAACTCTTGCTTGCATCGGCTGGTGCTTTTCGCTTTCATGGGGCATCGACTACATGCCAGTTTATAAGGCTGTCGGTTCATGCTTGCAGCGCCACCACAGGGTGTGCGGTCATGCACACTTGCACCAAACATAAATCATTTGCATGCCAGCACGCACTTTAGCTATTTGCAAAGTTTCACAGTTGTAGCATGTTTTCTTCTAGGTGTGCAAATTTCATTGTCTGTGAGTGTATTAAGTGCTTTCAAAACCATACAAAAAGTTTTTTCCTTAAGTATAATCAGATAGAATGACAAAAAATTGACTTAGATCATGGCAAGTTCACTCGAGTAGTTAGCATAAAATGTGAAATGTTGAAATATGGTGGCGACTCTGTTATTGATTGATTAACTGAAATTTGCCAGTCATGTTGGGAGTTGGGTGTTATCCTTGATCCCTCTGTTTCCTGTTATAATAGTTTTCCATTGATGAAATGCGAAGTTTTTTTATGGTGATGACTTGGTATTATTGAAACAGTATTAAAGATGCTGTGACCTTCATTTAACGAAAGGGAATTATGCTTTTAGGTCAAAATTAACAAATTCAGTCATTCACATTTAAAAAGGAGAACTTCCTCTGCCATAACTTAAATAATTGTTGTTGATTAGCTTAGAAAATTTGCCGTATGTGTGTGTTTATGTTTTAAGATGTTAAAAGCAAAGGTCTGGGAGAATGGCAACTGCACCTTAAATGTGCTGGCTTTGATTACAGCAATCCATTTCTGAGAGGTAACACAGATTATTATTATACATTGTTCTGTATTTTTAAGTTTTCTTTAATTGAAAAATTCATATACTTCTTCACTGTTGAGTATTTTATTTTCCTGCTGACATTTCTGGCCTTTGGGTGATTATCAGGTTTAGGCTAGAAGTATCTGCAAGAAAATAAAGCACTCAGAGCAGAAGAAGTGAATTCTTCAACTAAAGAAAAAACTTAAAAATTAGCTCTGAGTAAATCCAATAAATTTACAGTGTGGAAAAAATATTCTTCTCAACAACTGGAGATTTACTTAACAATACTAGATGGCAGCACAATTTGCTTCGATTAAGAATGCGGTCGGAGAATATTCCGATGCTCTTAACACTCAGATACTTGGGACTTTGTTGTCCTGGATAGTGTAATGGATAGCATGCTTGAATGGTAATCAGGAGATGCGGGTTCGATTCCCGCTCCAGGGCGATGAAATTTTAAAGTTTTCTGAAGTGATTGATTTCACATGTGATACAGTAATTACATTCAATTCAGCTATGTCTGATTGCTGTGTTAATTATCGTGACAATAAATTCAACTTTTCTAATTGTTTGGTGTGAAATTAAAAGATTTCAGTTGGACCATGGGAGGTTTATGTGAAGGAACTGTGCAATCTAGTTAATTTTTTTATTTTTAGCTTTTCCCAAGTAAAAGGAAACAAAATATTGTGCAATCAGTTAATGAAATAATCCTTAAATCATGAGCAATGGTGATGGCATTATTTATGACTCTAAAATTTCAGGATTAAGGCATCCATGTAGTAATTCTTCACAAAACTTGAAAATTGCTTTGTCATGGGATGCTTTGGAAAGGTGCAGTTTTCAGGTTTTCTGAGGGTTCACTACATGGATGACAGTTGCCATTGCATCTTTGTGCTATGAAGTAATGTATATTGAAATGCTTCTGATTTCCTTAAAACTAAACTCAAGAAAAAGTTTTTACGGTATTTAAATCTGGCCAAGAATGTCTGTGATGTGAAAATCTGCTTTTTTTCTTATTTTGAAAAGCTGGTGGCTATGCTTTTACAATAACATCAGGTTAAACAGTAATTTCACTAATATAAAATCTGAAATTATTTTTCAAGTATATGTGAGTAAAATTTTATCTTTTATCAGTCCAGTGAAAAAAAAGTGTACAATATGAGGTTTTGGAGGTGTGAGATCTCTCACAGAATCAGTAGAATAATGATATAATATTTTCCATATTCACAACTCCCAGAAAGGATGTTCCTTGTGTTTAGCAGCTGTCTCACCAGTTTTTTAAATCTTGCACTTAAATTGTGTTTTTAGTTGCCTTGAAGGAAAAAAAAAACCTTTTAATTTGATGAGCAATTAAGTGCTTATGTGGAGCAGATTTGCAACTCTTGCTTTTTGGTATTTATAATCTATTCCAGTTATTGTACAATCAATAAAATTTCTTCAGAAAAAACTATAATTCAAATCTGAAGGTCAATAATTTTTTTTTTTCAAGCAGTAAAGAAATAAAAACAATTTGCTTTATCTGTTTATCTACTCACTCTCACAATTTGACAATTGAATTGCTTTTGAACAAAATGTACTTCCTGTATCTATTTTGTCAGGCTGAGTTTTTGCTATCAGATTGTACCATTTCTGGATCAGAGTAACAGTCATATCTCTTTCGTAGAGTTGAAGTCTTTTACTTTAAGGCTTCACATTTATGTGCCATGGCTTCTTTTTGAAGAATGCATCAGCTGCTCTCTCTGGTAGGAAGTCACAAAATTAAGGTCCTTTTTATCATTATACAAAATATGTCAGTGCTTCAGAACTCATTCTATTTCTGAAATCAGTTTTTATTCTATTCATAGCTGAAAAGGCTCTTTCAAAATATCTTGAAGCAGGCCGTGATGACAGCGTGATGAAGATCTAACCTAAGATAAGGTCGAAAGCTCCCAACTTACAAACTTTCGTGTAAAAGTTTTTTTCATGTAACATAACTAGCGTGATCAAGTTACCTTTATTTGTGATACTGGTTATTCCTCCCCCTCCCTTCTGCCTTGACTTATTCTTCAGATGATGCTTAATTCTAGGATGGTGTTTCCTTTATGGTTGAAGGCTTTGGTTTTGTTCTTCAGCATGGATACTGTGTTGTTTAGCATAATTTTTCTGTCTCCATGAATCTGTGTATGGTATACATTAGACTTCCATTTATTTTCATCAACCCAGGTGTCATTTTACTGTAGAACACAGGTACCATTAATGGCACAATGGTAGGAGGCCTTAAGATGCTGTATAAGGCACCTGATTGAAATTATGGTTTGTTATGCACATGAATCATTCAGTAATCAACAAAATATACAAACTTACAAAATGAAACATATCTTACAGTATCATACAAAAGGAAGAAAATTTAATATTGATTGTAATAAGCCTTTTTTTTTTTCTCTTTCAGATTCTTTGCATGGAGTGTGATATGTGAAGGTAATATACTACTAATATGACTAAACTATGGTCTTGTGTTTGTGAATGTATTTCAGTAACATATATATGTGTTGCATTATTAACTTCATACTTATGTGTGTGTATTGCGGGCTTTTGAATATTGTTATTGACATCTGCAAGAAAATGAACCTTTTGGCTTATCAGCATGCAAATGTATTTAGAAACTGTTGCAATGATCAAGAGCTAGATGTTTATGCACTAAGAAATGTTCTCTTATTTTGAGTTTTTGTGTTGCATGGTTGCCATGTGTTAGTATTAACAGAGGTATAATATATTGTCGATTTTGCCAATTTTTCAAGATTTTAATTAAAAGATTTATATAGAAAACAACTTTATGTACAGCAAAGTTATATTGTGTTGCAGAGTTACTACTAAAGCATATTTATCCCACATATTAAGACATTCCATGTTAAATCATCCAGCACCAAGTTTTCATGATCATTTTAAAAAAAAAAAAATTTTTGCACAGATTTTCCCCAAAATAAAGTGATGCTAAATAATTTTCATGGTTTTAAAAAGTTATGAAAAATTTACCAAAATGCTGTAGGTAGAAAAAGATCTATCTGTATCTATATAGAGATACAGTACCTTTAAGGCTTTTTTTTTTTTTTTTTTAAATTCAAAGTTATCATTAAGTGTACAGATAGATGGTGCTGGCTGTCTAGTGCTCTGTGGCACACGCTTCAGATTGCTTATCAGACTAAGAAACATTTTCATATATTGTACAACACGTTCTGTGTAACTTCAACAACTGCACAAAAGGAAATATAAGAGAGTGTTAGCAACATGGTATAGAAGATTTGAAGAGATAAGATGAATCTTTAACAGAAAATGTCCAAGACAAACAGCTACAAATGATAAACTGTTGAGCATATTCAGCAGTTTCTTTTTCTGCTGCCCAACTTAATTTATCACAGTTAATGGTGTGGAGAGATCTGAGAGAAAGAATATCACTTTGTCTTTGGAAACTCCAACTGTTAAAACAAGCAACACATAGATTTTTTATGTATTTTGTGGCTAGGTGATGGACTCTTGCTGAAGAAGACATGTCTCTTCACTAAAAACAATTTAAGTACAGCTTTTCATATTAATGAAAGGGTCAGTCGACATAGTTGTTTGTATATGGGGTAGTGAAAATTATCACTTGTTCATCAGGGATGTCAAAGATGGTCCATAGGAGGTAAATGCATTTCCTATGAGAAAATGAATGCCATGTTCTTTGCTGTAAAAAGTGATCAGTGTCATTTCCTTAATATATAAGAAGTGACTTATGTCCTAGTTTCTGAAAAATAAACTGGTTATATTGTTTTAGCTGGATGCCTTGCAATCATGATGGTATAATTTTTTTGAGCAATAAAGCTATCCAATCTTTTGATTTAGTATAGAGGGTATAATTCGTACCATCCTCATTTACTTGAGTGAGTCTCCCAGATTTTTTTCTTGGAGTTTCATAAGAATTGAAGTTTTTGTTTCAACAAATGCCATCCATTATTGATAATTTGAAGAAAATATGTAAAGGTGTAAAATATAAGTAATGTATATCTAGAGGAAGACTGACTTGCTGCATTCAGGTCAGTAAAAAGCTCCATATTGATTTTTTTAAAGCTTTTCCATTTCCTGGCAGAATTGTTTTTTTTGTTTTGTTGTTGTTATTTGATTTAATTTTTTTTAATTAAGAAGATCATTGCAAATTACTTTGTTTATTGATAAGGTATTTGAAGGTTGTCATTATTTTATTTTTTATGATTTCACATTTTCATGCTGTATCCATTTTTTTAATACAGTGCTCAGTGTACCATGTTAATGTGAACATGAAGGGTGACAGTAGCCAAATTATCTCCATTGATATTTGTGCTGTGTAAATAACAGATGTAGCTCAAAAATTAGTTACATTTTTCCCATTTACATATTTTATTTGGCTTTCTCTAGATGCTTAAAATTGCTACCTGAAACATTGTACCTTTTTTGAAAAAAGAAAAAAGTTCTCGTGAAGGAAGGTAGACTCGAATTTTACATTTCGTTTTTTGACCTCTGACACACATGCTATATAAAGAATAAAGTTTATTATTTGCTTATAAAGTTTATTACTGGAGATGCCTATTTTTTTCTCAGCAAACCTTTGAAGATAATATATACTTTTGCTGAAATTTAGTACAGTGAAACCTTTGATTAATGGTCACTTCTCGGACCAGAAAAAAAGTGACCATCATTGGGAGGTGGTAGTTGTTCGAAAGTTAGACCTAAATTAATGCTGCTGGTCTCTTTCATTAGTGAAAAAGCAGAATAAATATATGAAACTCATGCATAATAAAGAAAATGCTGCAGTATTTTTTTTAATTCATGGTGTAGAGAATTTCATGAAAGCAGTGTCTGACATCTGGTCTTAAACTGCCCTTAGAAATAGCAAGCTAGGAGATCAGGGTTAGGGTACGCTATAGGAAAGAAAAAAGAAAAATGTTAGACAGTGAAGTGTAACTGCACAGTTAACTGGGTGCTGGAAAGCTGGAACAGAACCCACAGGGAACAAATCAAGAGATACCTTTCCCAACAAGCAACCTTCCATGCCCCATCAGCCATCCCGACCAACCATCCCCGCAGCCTCCAGGGAGTGATTGAAACATACACGTAAGCTGCAGCTCATCTCACTTAAAACTAAAACTTAATTCCTTTCTTTTCACTTAAGCATACCAATGTCCCTTCTGTAATACAATCCATTATGACTTTAGCAATATTCTTCATCCCTGTGTTATTCCTCTTGCCAAAGTACCAAGGGAACTACATAAAATCCTAAAGGACAAGGTATCCGTTATATCTCTTTGGAGACTGGCGAGGATGTCTGTTGTCCACTGTCAAAGAAGAGGTTATGTTGTTTGGATTTTATTTATTGTTAATGTTAATCCTACGGCAGCTGTTTTGCGCTACCAAAACTTGCTGTTGTTCGGAGGTGTCTCTTAATGGAGGTTTCAGTGTATCTTTAGGCCTAAATATCTTCACAGAGATAACTCTAAAATTCTGCAGTTTGTTCATGATAAGGTACTAGACTAGACTAGAGTAGAGTGCAACAAATAGTGGAAGTTTGAACTAATGATACCAAGGCTGTGGTGGAGTATAATAAATTGCATATGTTTATATCAATTCTACTTGTTTTGTAAAAAGAAAAAAAAAGCCATGAAAAGTCAAGAAACAAAACTGTAAAAGGATAGGAAAATCAAGAAAAAAGTTATGAATTTTAAAAGTTCAGGTTATTAATGTTTTTTTGTGTTTACTTTATTTTCAAAAGCTTATTTTCGTATCTGTGCAGTGTTGGAACATTTTTTAAGGTTAAGATTGTTTGTAAAGTTATGAAAAGTCAGGAAAAGGCAATGAAATGAATTTCGATAGTACAGTACCTTGTCAAATATAAGGACATTCCCCACACAAAATAAATGAATGAGTGAGTTTATTATCAGGCATTGGGGAATGATATTTCCTTTGGTTTGTGGCAAATAGCTGCACTGGCTATGGTGTTAACCTGATGAAAGTGATAGGTCTTAAGGATGTGTCAGTTGGGAGATTACTTCAGTTGTGTGTGTACATATTCAGGAGCCAATTTTACTATTAAGCAGTGCATACTTGTGACTTGAAAACCAATGTTGTGCCACTTGTTTTTGTTTTTCATGTGAACAAGATTGCTGTAGGAGCTATTACAATGCTTAAACAAGCATGCAAAGGAAATTGCTTTGGGTGATTCAATGACTTTTTGATGGCACAAGGAATTCAAAGATAGACATGAGAGTGTCCTATTAAAGCCTCATGTTGACTGACCCTTAACACAACAAATAAGGTTTTTGTGTTAAATTAATTGAAGTTGTCAATACACAAGATTGTTAGTTAACTGTCAGACAGTTTGTGGCAATGTTCAATACTCTGATATGCACTGTACACCAAATCTTAATAGCACATTTGTACCAGACTCGTGTCAGATGGATTCCAAACAATATTGTATTGTTTCAGCGGCAGTATGATGTGGTGCAGCATAGGAGAGAAAAGTGTGTGTTGAATATAATGGGAAACACATTGAATATTCATTTGGAAGTGAACAGGTATAATTAATTTCATTATTTATGTAATCTGTATAATTTAAAGCATGATTATTATAAGCAAGAATCACAACTTTTATAACAACTTTGCAGTCCACCTTTGCAAATACACTGGCGGAAAGTGAAAAAAGAACACCAAGAAGGAATTGGCGGACAATCATGAAATTTACATATGTTAATGGGGTCGAGTTTACGTAGGTATGATGTTAATTTCGGGACCAACGGGTGAGCGCTTACGCCACAGCACGGCATAATATGCAAATTATTGTCGGTGGTATTTAAGGAGTACGGCAAAGTGAATGTAATCAGTTGTCGGCGTACGGACACATGCGAAGACCTTGAAGAAGCTGCAATGCCTGGACATGGAAGATGTGTACGATTTCAGCAGTTATCGGACTTTGAGCGAGGTTGTCTAGTCGGACTCCGCGAGGCCGGGCGGTCGTATTGTCGTATTGCGGAGCGAATTGGACAGGAAGTATCGGTGGTGGTACGATGGTGGCGTAGATGGTCCGAGGAACATTCCCACACGAGAAGATGTGGAACCGGGAGTCAGAGACGGACTGATGAACGGACCGATCGACGCATAGGAAGAGCGGCGTTGTCCAGCAGAACATCCACTGCGACGCAAATCCGAGCTGCCGTTGCACCTGAGGTGACTGTGGGAACAATCCGCAACCATCTACTGGATTCAGGACTACGTGCACGTGTGCCTCTGGCATGTGTACCTCTGATTCCAGCCCACCGTCAGGAACGGCTGCATTAGTGTCGCCAACGTCTGCACTGGAGAAAGCAATGGCGATCTGTCGTGTTCAGCGATGAAAGCAGATTCTGCTTGGGAGCCTCCGATGGCTGTATGCGTGTTCGCAGACGCACAGGGGAGCGTCTCCACCCTTCTTGCATCCGCCAGCGACACACAGGGCCTACACCTGGTCTCCTGGTGTGGGGAGCGATCAGCTATCACTCCCGTACACAACTAGTGTTTGTACCGGGTACGTTAAACAGCATCTCCTACATCAACAACATCATTCAGCCCGTTGTTGTGCCATTTGTAAGGTCGGTCCATCGTGGTATTTTCCAGCAAGATAACACATGCCCACACACTGCACGTGTAACGCAACATGCACTTCAGGGTGTGAGACAACTTCCATGGCTTGCACGTTCACCGGATTTGTCCCCCATTGAGCACGTGTGGGTTTTTATGGGACAACGACTTATCCGGTCTCCACGGCCAGCCACGACCATCCCCGATTTACCCGTCCAGGTTGAGGATGCTTGGAACTCAATACCCCTAAACTTACATCTGACAGACTCCATGCCAGAATCGCACAGTGTGACGCAGTTCATGGCGGTTCAACCTTGTACTAACCATGTTACATGGAAATGTTATTTTTCAGTTTACCGGCAAATACAGCTGTATTTTGCCATAATGTTTTGATCACGTTATCCTCTGTATTCCGGTATTATGCTGTATAAATTTCGTTGGTATCAGACGTCTCCTTCTTGGTGTTCTTTTTTCACTTTCCGCCAGTGTACAACGATACCCTACATAATAATATGTCTGGTAAATATTTGTTTTCAACCTTCCATTTTACAAAAAAACATGGAAATTAAAACTAATATCATTGACACATATATATATTAGACCTAGTTTTTTTGTACATGTGCAGGAAATGTAAATTAAAAAAAGGACTCTTTGATATGATTATGAAAGGTAAGTGTCCTATAGCTTTCACAACAGTACCAGGTAAGCTAGACACCAAACCAGTGAACTCAGTTAAGATATCAACAGATGAAGATGTGAGAAGGTTGCAGTTGATGCAATTTTATTTCTGTACAAAAATCACAATGTTTCTCATGAAACAATTCCTTGACCCCATAGTGAAACTGATGCAAAGGAACAGAAGCATATGAGAAAACTCTCTCCTAAGTGAATATGCTGATTTTTAGAAACTGTGTTATTTATGGGAAAATGCCTCAAAAATTTACTTGAAAGAAATTAATAAACGAGTAGGAAATGCACTCAACACTTATTATCACTTATCTTATAATATAAAGGGTCACTTTTAGCATAAAGGACCATTGCAGTTTTATGTGGAGTAGATTTGTTGAGATGTTGGAACACATTCAGAGGGCTTTTCAACCTCATAGACCATAGACATCTCATAATGTTTTAGTGGTGGATAATCATTTCAATCCACCACACAGGTGCTCCAGGTTATTTAAATACGAAGAATTGAGAGGGCCCAAATACATACAGACATATACACTGAGTGGCCACTTTATTATGACCACCCCCTCAGTACTTCGTTGGGCCACCTTTTGCCTTTATTACTGCGCCGATTCTTCGTGGCATGAACTCCACAAGATGTTGATAGGTGGTTTGTGGAATCTGAGGCCATGCTTGATGAATAGCACTTTCCAGGAGTGTGAGATTGCAGGATCGTGGATCCAGCTGTCTGATGGCTCGTTCAACTTCATCCCACAAATTCTCAATGGGGTTGAGATCTGGAGATTGTGGGGGCCACCTAAGCAAAGTAAACTCACCGGCATGTTCCTGAAACCAATCCTGTACAATATGAGCACTATGACAGGACGCATTATCTTGTTGAAAGTAGCCGTCGCCATTGGGATAAACCAATCCACATGACAGGATGCACTTGGTCTGCAACGATGTTTAGATATGATGTGCCAGGGCTCATTTCAGTCCACCACACAGGTGTTCCAGGTTATTTAAATATGAAGAATTGAGAGGGGCCAAATACATACAGACATATACACTGAGTCACCACTTTATTATGACCACCCCCTCAGTACTTCGTTGGGCCACCTTTTGCCTTTAATACTGCGTTGATTCTTCGTGGCATGAACTCCACGAGATGTTGATAGGTGGTTTGTGGAATCTGAGACCATGCTTGATGAATAGCACTTTCCAGGAGTGTGAGATTGCAGGGTCATGGATCCAGCTGTCTGATGGCTCGTTCAACTTCATCCCACAAATTCTCAATGGGGTTGAGATCTGGAGATTGTGGGGGCCACCTAAGCAAAGTAAACTCACCGGCATGTTCCTGAAACCAATCCTGTACAATACGAGCACTATGGCAGGACGCATTATCTTGTTGAAAGTAGCCATTGGGGTAAACCAATCCACGTGACAGGATGCACTTGGTCCACAACGATGTTTAGATATGATGTGCCAGTCAGACGTTGATCAACACGAGTTAAAGGGCCCGAAGTATGCCAGGAAAACATTCCCCAAACCATAACATTGCCTCCTATAGCTTGAAGGGTTGTAGCAATGCATTTGGGGTCCACGCTTTCGTGCTGTTTCTGCCAAATTCTCACTCAGCCATCGGCATGGTGCAACTGAAAACGTGATTCATCGGACCACATAATTTGTTTCCAATTATCAACTGTCCAATCCTTGTGCTTCTGTGTGAACTGGAGACATTTTCTCTTGTTAACTGCAGACAGCAAAGGTGTTCGAACAGGCCTTTGGCTGCCATATCCCATCCGATGCAGTGTACGGCGAACAGTGCATGCAGAGATCATTTGAGGGGATCCTTGATTAAGATGGTCTGTAATTTGCTGCACTGTTGCCCTTCTGTTGTCTGTTAACAGTCTGGACACTCTCCGTTCCGCTTGAGCAGTCACTAGTCGATGACGACCACACGTTGCACGTAGAGACCCAGTTTTTTGGCTGACAGTCCAGTCTTTAAACACTTTAACAACAGCTGCTCTGGAATATTTCATGAATGCGACGGTTTCGGTGATACTCGCTCTATGGCTCTGAGCTCCTACAATCATCCCACGTTGAAAGTCCGTCAAATCGAATTTTTTATCATTTTCGTCACCCAAAAACACTTCAACTACTGTCGCAAGCACTAAGCTTTCCCTTTTTATACTAGCCTCTCCCTCTGGCGGCAACAGCGTGCAGCCATAGCTCATTTGCTTAAAACTGTCAGGTGGTCATAATAAAGTGGCCACTCAGTGTATATTACAAAGCTATTCTCTGAGATTCAGAGGTTAGCTCCTCAAAGAAATTCCATTTGCCAGATTAACTTTTAAATGATGGAACTAGATTTTACTTAATGACATTTCAAACGTCTCCATTTACAGTGATCTAAGCACACAACTTGAGCTTCACTGATATCCATTACACATCTCACACAAGACCTTCTCAGGGTTGTCAGCCGACCGGGAAAACCGGGAATAATCAGGGAATCCAAAAATAAAACTGAAAATCTGGGAAATCTCAGGGAGAAATAATTTTTTTGCAAAAAACCTGGGAAAGTCAGGAAAAATTTAACTTATAATTTTTTGCATGATGCGTATGCAGTTACCAGGGATACGAATTCTGCGGCAGAGTGCGCCAAAACAAAAATCTTGCGCCATTTTGCACCATTGCATGCCAGAACTGCCGTGCCCTGTCATCATTGCCAGTACTTCGTCACACTAAATTCTCCATATGCACCGAGTTCTGCTTGATGCGGAATAAGACCATGCGGCGGGAAGAAAGATTCAGCGATTCCAAGTACTAAGGGTTTTATGTAGTTACTATGGAAATCGTCTGTTCGCTACGGACAACGGAAAACATTGAGTATGCTATGGAAATCGTTGGTCCTCTATGGACGACGGGAAACATAGAGTATGCTACGGAAATCGTTGGTCCGCTGCGGACAAACAAAAACATTGAGTATGCAATGGAAATCGAAAATTTCAGCCAGCAATTAAAAAAAAAAAAAGCCAGCAAATAATTCAAAGTGTACAATGATAGCTTTTTTTAGCACCGTCTTTTGTAAAAAAAGATGGTGCTTATGTTAGCGGTTTGTCCGTCCGTCCGTAGACACCATATCTCTGCAACCATTAGCCAGATCGATTTGAAAAATTCTTCTTGCATTGGGAAGTTTGAAATATGCGAATGGGGATACTTTTTTTTTTTACGATTTCCAATTTCGGCGCTAAAGGGTGTAAATGCAGATGATGTCTAATTAAAAATACATTTTATTCAATATTATTTGCTTCTAAACATCCGATTGAAAAAAATCTTTTATCTTTCGATTTCATTTATGTCAAAAAGTATTTTAGGTATAGTTACTTTTTCAAGTTACTCATAGATTTTCCACTAGGGTGCGTAAAAGTAAATTACGTTTTCCCCGATATCTCGTCTTCTGAAACTCCGATTTGAAAAATCTTTTCTTCAGCGGATACAGCTCCTGATGGAAAATATTTTGCATATAATTTCTAATTTTTGGTCAAGAATACTTTGGCCACCAGGGGGCGTAAGTGTTAAATTTTGCTTCTAATGTATTTGCCATAAAATTTGAGCTTTTAAAATCTTGATTGAAAAAATTCGTTCATGGACCGATGCCACTCACGTCGATAAATCTTTTCGGAATATTTTCTTTTTAAAATATTGCATGGTTTCATTGCTAGGGGGTGTAGATGTATATCCTACTTTTGTCAATAACTCTGCTTCTAATGGTTCGATTTGGAAAATTCTTTCTTCATTGGATAGAGTTTCTGGTGTGACATGCTTTTTAAATAATTTCAAAATTTTCAAGTAATTCATAGACTTTCCGCTAGGGGGCGCAAAGGTAAATTGCGTTTCTCCCAATATTTCTGCTTCTAAAACTTCAATTTGAAAAATTCTTCCTATATTGCATACAGCTCCTGATGGAAGATGTTTTTCATAAAATTTCTAATATTTTGTAAAGAATGGTTTGGCCACCAGGGGGCATACGTTTTAATTTCTGCTTCTGATGTATTTGCAGCAAAATCTGAGCTCCTGAAAACATGTTGACTGCAAATTATTGCAAATTGAATGGAAATAATCCCCGTCGTGTTGGATATATTTCAGCTATCGGTCAGATTGCTGCCGAATGCCACTGCGGAAAAAAGAGGGCTGTTTCGAGTTGATAAAGTCATCGATACTTGTGTGGACCTCCTTGATAGAAGTGAAGTGCGTATCACTCAGATGATAATCCGACGGGGCGAAGTCTGGAGAATACGCCGGGTGGGACAAAATCTTCCTTCCCAGGTCGGTGATCGTGTTTAAAGTCGTTTTCGCGGTGTGAGGACGCGCGTTATCCTGAAGCAACAGGACCGATCTTCTGCCCTTGCCGGTGTATGGCCTTTTCGCCTCCATTGCGTCACTCACACAAATGAGTTGCTGGCAATAATGCTCAGCATTGACCGTTTCACCAGGTTTGAGCAACTCATAGTGTACGACACCGCGCTGATCCCACCATATGCACAGCAGCAACTTCCTGGCATGGATATTCGATTTGGCGGTACTGCTGGTAGGCTGACCTGGATAAACCCACAGTTTGCACTGCTTAGGATTATCGTAGAGGATCCACTTCTCATCACAGGTCAAAATCTTGTGAAGGAAATCCTTCTTCTTGAATCTGGAAAGCAAGCGTCTGCACAAGCTTGGACGGATTCACGGCCCTCCTTGTGAATCTGTCCAAGCTTGTGCAGGCGCTTTGCAATGGCTTGCTGTGTTACTCCTAGTTCCTGGGCGAGCTCTGACTGTGTGTGACAAGGATCCGCGTCCAACAGTTGTTCCAGTTCCTCATCATCAACTTTCTGTGGCTGTCCTGGACGTTCTGCATCACAGAGATCAAAATTTTCCTGCTTAAACCGCTGGAACCCCTTCTTACATGTACTGTAGGACACAGCAGCCTCACCCAAAGCAGCACAGATCATTTGCTTTGCTTCCGCGGCACTTTTTGTCAGCTGAAACGCGAACAGGAGGCAGTGCCTCAAATGTTGCTTCTCGAAGGACATTGCTTTCACCGTTAACTTTCGTCCCTTCTGTCACTACAGCTGTGAGTGGTTATGTTTGCTTGGAAAGCTGTTGGATGGCGCTGCAATCAGCCATTATTGCACACAGCTATTTGCATTTGCTGTTTTTCTACGATCACTTGCGGTTAGGGGCAGAGAATTAAGTTGCACACCTAATAAATTCAAATTTTTCTTAATGCACAAGTCTGCAACCAGAGAACACCGCCCCATTGGCGCAGTGGTCTAAGTGATGGCTTCTGATCATTCGTCCAAGATGGGTCCAGATTCGAATCCCGGTGAAGCATGGATGTTGTGTTTGTCTTACGGGGCTGGCTCTCTCCCTTCCCTGGTGTCAGTGGCCCTAAATTAGGGATGGGCGACTGCCCTTAGCCCAATGAGTTGCTGATGGTGGTTGTTAAAACCTCCAATTAAAAAATAAAACAAAACAAAAACACAGGACATAAGTTCAGGATTCTGTTTACAGCAATATCTGCGGGATTAAAAACCTGATTAAAAAACTTCTTTCTTCGGTCAGATGCTATTGTTTTCCATACCGGTTCCATTGACTTTGAATAGCCTTGATAAATTTAATTTGCGTCGGAACGGATTTAAAAGACGTGCTCATTACACCCAAAAATTCGGTGTCATCTTTCTTGTTTTTCTTGTATTGAATATATTATATTATAGATGTGGCATTTAGTATGTATATTATCATAGAGTTATACATAATCTGTAAATTTTACCTGAAATTCCCTGCAAAATTATCTTCAGGAAAACTTGGAAAACTCAGGGAATTTTTAAAGCCAATATGAGTGGCAACCCTACCTTCTGTACTGCATACTTATAATCTTTCTCTCATGCACACGTTCCTGAATCTGGTCCTCCCACGATTTCGTTGGCCTGCCTGTACCTTTCTTTCCTGCCACTTGGGCTGGGAAAATTCTCTTAGTAAGCATCTCATCACTGATTTTTTCAACATGGCTAAACTACCTAAGCATATTAGTCTCCTCCTTACTAACAATATTTCACCTCACAATTATGCATCTGCAACACATGTTCATTCCTCACATGATCAGAGCATGTCTTGCCACAAACCCCCCGTTAATAACACATCTCTCCAGCACACAAACAACTCCTGTGTCTCTTCTGCAGTACCCAGGTTTCACTGCCATACATCAGAGTGGGAACAATCACACTTTCGTATACCACCATTTGGGACTTTCTTGAAAACCCATCATTCCAAAGTCCAAGTGGATATGAATAATCACCAGATTGGTCTTTCACTATACCTGTACTCATTAGACATGGTGACAGGGAACAGTTATGTCCAGATATATGATGTGTATGAATGGATGGAAATTACCTGCAAGCATGTTGCAAACACATACTGATGAGTTAATTTTATATGTGAAATGGGATTAAATGCTGCAGAATGGGTTTTGAGATATATTAACTTAAAAGATTGTATTTCTCTGTAATTACAATTAAAAACACATTCATTCAGTATAGGTTTTTCATCCATAAAATTAGCCAGCAAATATAAAGGTCTGTCGTCATTATACTAGTTATGTTAATAAGTAGAAAACCACTGTTTTTGCTTGTAAAATATTAAACTTCTAAAAATAAATACCAAAAATGGATCATAGGTCTGTGTCAAGTGCTACTTCTGTGGTTATGTAATTAGGACACTAGATTTTTGTGTTGTGGGTATTGTATTCAAATTGTATGCAAAGTATAGATATTGTATTTGTTCTGTGGCCCTGATTCTTTCCCATTTCCAGACTAAGAAAATTAAGCTAGCAATCAGAAATTCTGGTAGTCCTAGAGATGTTGACAAGGTTTAAAAAACAGCAAAGAATAAAGAAGATAAATAAATATTGTATCTTTTTAATAAATTTCATATTTTTCTTTTTATTATTTTTTTGATTAAAAATCATTGCCCACTTAAAAGTTTTTATGCTTTCAAAAAAATATTTTGCATGCTTCCCATGCTTATTGAAAAATGTAGAAAAAAGTTCCTAAACAGTACATAATGCTAGTCATAAGTATGTTAAAATTTGATGCAATCATTCATTCTCTTAAGACTCACTCATACATTCCTATGAATTTTGCCTAGTAATGATATCCATACACATTTGATTATATGTTAAACAGCATGGATTTTGTTATGTAGAATGTCTTTTAACATTTTTTGGGAGGAGGGAGATTGCATGTTATTTAACAAAAACATGTACAAGATAATCTCAGTTTTTGTGCACCATATGTATACTTCCAGTTGCTTCTATATGCTGAACAGAATAATTTCATTTATATTTCAAGTTTCATTTAAATGTTTTCCAGTATCCACTTTGTTCAAGGGATGATTATCAACTAAATGGACGTTGCTGTGAACATATCCCTATTTATGGAAAAATCAGTTCAAGAAGGCCATTGTGTCATGAAGACCACCCTTATGAAAGTTATATTACCCATCCTGTAGCAGATAACGTTCCTGAACGAAAAGTATCTGATCATAATTATGAAGATGCTGGGCAAAATTATTCATTGGCTGTTGATGCTGTTCGTACACACTCGCCTAGCTGCTGCACTGAGTACTCAACCATACCCAGGTTTAAAGGTAAGAAGACAAGTAACAGACTTGAATCCTCTTACTCTGACTGTGTTATGCCAGATATTCGTATTCCTCATAGAGAATCGCTCTTCATTCCCAGGGGTCCAATAAAACTCATCAGCGGACTCAAGGAGTGGGTGTCTTGCTGGGTACTTGGTACTACTAGAAGAAAGAAAAGGAAAAAATACTTCATTCAAGGTAGCAAAACAGTCACTAGTGTTGTTGTTGCTGCAAATTCTCGCTCCATTACAGGAGAGCGACTGTCAGCCCTTAGTCAGTACTCAGATGTGAGGTACAAATTACAAGACACTAATAATATGCCAAGCAATGTAGATTCTGTCAGTGTACCAGGTAGTACTTCGACCAAATCTGACAATTCAGGGAAGAAAGTACTTCGAAAAAAGAGACCTGCACCACTTCCACCTTGTCATGTGGATTCTGGTCATCCCACTAATAATGAAGAGAATGGTACTCCATCAAATGAAATTAAGAATGTTGCCTCCGATAGCAGCGAAGATGCCACCCATCAAAGAAGTTGCAATTCCTTATTGTCTGTGTCATGTTCAAAACAAGAGCATAAAAGAGGAAAGGTTACCAAGCAAGAGAGTAGGCCAGCATTACCAGCCAAGACTGGAAAAGCTGTTGCCACTAAATCTGCTCATATAAAGAGACAAACAAAGAAAAGGCCTGCCCCACTGCCTCCAGTACCACCTCATGCTGTGCTTCCTTCATCAAAGGCAGGAAGTAGTACTTACAAAACATTAAATATAAATCATCATGATGAAAATGGTGTGAAAATTATTCAGCAGACTCAAGTGAAGCATTTGATTAATGAAGCTAATGCTAAAAGCTTGTCTGATAAAATTCGGTTTGATAGTGGTAATAGAAATAGTATGGTAGCAAATATTTTGCAATCGAAACCCTACAGTGTTTCAAAGAGTGATGCTAATAATGCTAACATCAGTTTGAGTACACTTATAGATAGCATTGATTTCTTTGACAAGAGCAGTAACTCAGAATCAGAAAACAATTCTGAGTCACGAAGAGCATCAATTTCACTTTCTGGTGATGAGAGTGAAGAAGAACCATTAAAATGGATCAGCAATGGTATCATCTCATATCAGAATGGCAATGAATGTAGAAGCTCAAGTGCAGTTGTGGATCACAACAACTCAGGTGATGTTTGTTTGAAGATATCCATTCAGAAGACTGAAACTAATGTAATGACTGTTGAGAGAATGACTCCCCCAGAGAATGTTCAACACAATATTAATTACCACTCATCCCTTTCTGAAGCTTCAGATGATGAAAATAATGGCATTTCCAACAGAGTGATGAGTGTGACATCAATTAAGTCAAGTTCATCAGATGATTTACAGGAGGAAGAAAACATAGAAATCAACAAATCTAGTAAACCAAAAGTTAAACATCCACAGCAAAATTCTGTTAAAACTTTAGTTCAAGCATTCAATATGTTAGCTGAAAAAAGCAACTTAGGAGAAAATAGAAATAGTCATATAGTAAAGCAGCACACTTCAGCATGTGAAGACAAATCAGAAAACTTGCCCAATGCTATACAGATGCAAGGAAATTTAGGCAATCTCAAGGGTTTGAAATCATTTCCTACTACTTGGCAGTATCAAATGAATAGTGGCACTAATTACTGTCACTTGAATAATCATCATTTAATGCCAATTGCAGAGGAATCACATACAGAAGTTTCTGAGCAGGATGCCCACTCCTCTGTGGAAGAGCAAGATGGTCCAAAATCAGTTACAAAAAATAAACCTAAATTTAAAAATGAAACTGAACACAATCCAAATGTACTATTGAATACTTATCAAGAACAAAATGCAATGGAGATATCTAAAGAATGTAATACAACTGGCAAAGCTTGTTCTCACTGTTATGAACAGCATAAAAATAAACTTTCAGCAGAATTTGCTGGTCAAAGTGCTGCCAGTAAAAGATTGAAAAAGAAGACTGGAGTCTCAAGGTCCAACTCGGGTATCTCTAGAAGTGCCATAAAGAGTGAGATGTCTGGCAGTTTATCACCACCAAATGGTCCCTTGGTTCGAGCATCAGAGGCAGCTCTTTCTGCTTTGCTATCAGGGAAGTCTTTTAATGCAGTGGACTTATCCACTGGTAAGTTACATTTCTCACTTCATTGTTATTTAACTGTCTCCCCCACTCCATTTGAGAACATACTTTATCCAAACCTAATGCATTCAAACCAATGCAATTGGAGTGGCATACATTTTGTTTGCTGATATTCTGCATTGCATTTGAATCAACAAACAAACTCTTCCCTTATTGGCATTTTGTACAAGGAACTTCCTTATTGCCATAAGAAAACACTTCCAGTTCCTGCATCCTTGTGTAGATTTTAAAACTTTCCATGCTGATATGGAAATTATGGAAGAAATATTCTTCAGAAATACATGGAATAACTACAGAATTATTAACACGGCAATCAGAATAGCCTAAATTGCCTAGTTTGCTGTTCAACATGTACCATCATATCAGAAAACTTGAAAATTACATCATTCATTCCTGCTCTAGAGTTATGTAAATTTCAAGTTTTGTGATATGATGTTACATGTTGTAATGTATAATACTACAGAGGTGAAGCACATGTCAAGACGGCAAATCTGCTGGGATAAATTCCATTGGTGTAGTTTGGTCGGTAGAACAACTCGCTCCAGAGCAAGGAGACGTGGGTTCAAATCCACCTCCGGCAAATTTATTTTCACATTGGTACTCGATTATGGAAAATAGATCTACTGGCCTTGGAGTTCTTCGAAAAAAAAGAAATGTGTGATGTTTTTTCCACACATTGTCTGGAATGAATGAAAATTCAGTCTTTGATTAAAAAAAAAAAAAATTAAGAAGTAGAACATGTGATGTACTACAGAGGTGAAGCACATATCAAGATGGCAAATCTGCAGTAATAAATTTCATCAGTGTAGTTTAGCCAGTAGAACAACTGGTTCCAAAGTGAGAAAAGGCGTGGGTTGTAATTCCACCACCAGCAAATTTGTGTTTTCACAATGTTTAATGGTAAAGTAGGCAGTTCAGGCTATTCTGATTGTCATGTTAATAATTCTTTCCATGCCAAGTTTTATGATTGATTTCACTTTCTCACATAGCTGGCCTCCCCTAGCCCCTTCCTCTAGTTTTTCCTTTCATTAATGTTAAAAAAATATTGTTATATTGCAAGACAAATAGAGTTTTTGTGTGCTTTAAAGAATTTATGGGATTTCCATGTTCCTCAATGTCCATGGATATACATGTTACATTCTGAATCAGAAGTCTGAAACAGTCTTGCATGAATACTCAGTTTTCTTTATGAAACAGTATTTTATTTTTTGTTATTATTTACTAATATTCATTTTATGGTCAGTTACTTTAAAGCTTTGTCTTTAAAATTTAACAACAGAGCAAATATGATTGAATTCAACTTTTTCTTCATTGTGAACAAACCTTAATATCTGAATGACTTGACTAAGTAATTGTCCAGTACTAGGAAATTTGGTCTGTCGCTTGATTTGGTGTTAGTATCTTTGAGTAGAAAATTTGTCTGTGTAATCATAGGACATTCTGCATTTTTTTTTTTTTTGTGAGCTATTTCATTTTTGCTGTCTCTTCACATCTGCATACAAAGCTGGTGTTCAAACATGATACTGGCACAGGCTGCTGAAATAAATAAATAAATACATAAATAAAAACTGATTTGAAACATAAATATATTGCTCTCTTAATCTAATGGCTAATTCAACACTTTCAATCCAACCTATTGTAGGGCTACTATTTAGGCTGCTGCTTGATGTCATAAAGTACGACATCCCCTCTGTATAGGTAATATTTCATCTACAATGCAACACACATCCACATTGCTTCAATATGCTGCCATTTTTCTGTTTTGTCATCTGAAGGAGTACCTAGTTAAGTTGCAATGTCTGCATTACTAATTCTGCTGTGCCACTGAAACCAGCTGTTTAAACCAAGATATTCATCTTACCACTTCCATATCAGCACCTGCTAACCTTGGAAGAGTCCTTTCCTTCAGACCTAACTCTCCATGCATTGAGAAATCCTTAATACTGCACTGCTAGTTTTATTCTGTGGCCAATCTGTTTCTTAGTGAAAGCATTTTTATACAACTGGTATTCCCCATGCTTTTCTGATTATGTTGCTTAGTTCAGTATCAAGCATTCATGTCTCATCAATAGCCAGAGCCGATAATTAAAATCTGGTACCTGTTCTACCTACTTCCCACAACTAATGATTTTCAGGGTTAAATTTAGAAGAATCACATTGATTTAAACATCCCAACCTTTCCTCAAACATTTTGTCCTTAGCTGATTAAGGTTATATACTGCAGGTTGTTTACAATCTTAGAAGTGAACATGTAAGTTATGAGCAAACAGCTGATACTTGAACTGTTAATTTTAGTGTCTGTACTGAGATACTTTTTCTTTAATCAGTTCGTCTGTGTCAATTAAAAATGAAACTGTGGGCAACCTACATTCCTGTCTTTCCTTAGATTTAAAGTCATACCACGTACTAGCACCATCCTGATTGTTGCAGGGATGAATTGTTGCATCCATCCTGATTGTTGCAGGGATGAATTGTTGCATCCATCCTGATTGTTGCAGGGATGAATTGTTGCATCCATCCTGATTGTTGCAGGGATCTTGGCATAAAAGCTTGTGTCTGAGTTCAGCAGCTACCCTTCCACTTCATAGGTTTTTTACAAAATGAGCAATTTCTTCATAGGTACTTGATAAAGTTTTCTTTTTTTTTTTTCAAAATCAATAAACATACATACATACATACATACATACATACATACATACATACATACATACATACATACATACATACATACATACATACATACATACATACATACATACATATCACTAAGCTGTTCTCTGAGACTCAGAGGTTAGCTCCAAAAAGAAATACAACTACCAGATATTTTTACTTACTGTTGTAGTATCAAACTTCTCCATTTACAGTGATCTTTACATACAACTCAGGCTTCACTGATATCCAATACACATCATACACAAGATCTTTTATACTTCATACTCATAATCTTTTTCTCATGCAGACACTCCTGAATGTGATCCACCCATGTCTTCCTTGGTCTTTCCTTCCTGCCACTTGGGCTAAAAAGATTTTCTTAGTAAGCATCTCATCACTCATTCTTTCAACATGGCCAAACCACTGAAGCATATTGGTCTCCACCTTGCTAACAACATTTTGCTTCACATCACACAACTGCAACACATCTTCATTCCTCACACAATCAGACCGTGTCTTGCCCCCCCCGTAAGTAATGCATTTCTCCAGCACACAAACGACTCCTATGTTTCTTTTGCAGTACCCAGGTTTCACTGCCATACATCAGAGTAGGAACAATTACACTTTCATGCACAGCCATGTGGGACTCTCTAGAGAGCCCATCATTCCTGTGAAAACCTCCCAGAGCAGCTATGACTTTCAATGAAGAATTCACTCGCCTACTAATTTCACCATCCAATTTGTTCTCTCTGTCAAACATGCTTCCTAAATACACAAACTCACTCACCTGGTCAATCACAGTGCCTTTTATACTTGCATTACATTTAGTGCTACCAGTTCCTCTCTCAAACACAATAACTTTGAATTTTCCTTTATTTATACTCAGTTTTAATTTCATGCAAACTTCGTACATCCAAGACAACATACTCTGCAAATCCCTTTTGCTCTCTGCCAACAGGACAGTGTCATCAGCATACAGCAATCTGCACACATGGATATCACCAAGACACAAACCACTATCATCTATTTTGGCATCATGCATGCACACGTCCATAAATATATTAAACAGCCATGATGACATTACACAACCTTGTCTAACTCCTGCACCAATAGAAAACCATTTCAATAAAACACCATTCACTCGTACACAAGCTCTACTACCAGCATACATGGCTTTTACACTATTAAGTAGATTCCCAGTAACACCATATTCATTTAATACGTTCCACAAAAGTATCCTATTTACTCGGTCGTAAGCTTTCTCCAAATCTATGAAGGCAGCAAAAACTTTCATAAGAAAGTTTTTGCATGATTGATAAGTAATCTGGCAACAGCCAGATACTTTTCAATCATCGTGTGTAATGCAAAAATCTGGTTAGTGCAGCCTTTACCAGGCATAAAACCACTCTGAACATCCCACACTTTCTCTGATGTAAGAACCCATACTTTTTCAATAACAATCTTACCAAACACTTTCCCTGGCACACTTAGTAGGCAAATACCATGATAGTTCTTGCATTCAGTCTGATCACCTTTTCCCTTATACAAGGGAACAATAATTGTATTCTTCTAAACCCGAGGGACCATTCCTAACTCCCAGCACAACTGGCAAATTTCAGTTAACCAGTCAATTACAGAGTCACCACCATATTTCAACATCTCAGCAGTTATGCCACCAACTCCCAGAACCTTACCATTCTGAAGAGATTTTAAAGCTTTACACACTTCTTCTCCTGAGATCCCTCCTGTGCTTCCATCCATCACTGTGACATCATCTGCATCTGTCTCAGAATCATCTTTGCTTCCTGATCTAATAACTCGCAGAAGTATTCACCCCATCTTTCACTTAACTCATTGGGCTCCCATATCATTTCCCCGATCTCATTCAACTTACAACTTTGTTTCCCCTATTTTTCCTGATTCTCATGTACTTTCAGAAAGACTTCCTATCTTTCCAAAAAGTCAGTTCATGCCTTTCCACCTTCTCCTTCCTATCTTTTGCCTTACTCTGGTGAACCAGCTTAGCAGCTTCATGCTTTTTTGAGCAATATTCATCCACAGAGACATCCCCAAATAGGCTTCCTTCTTTCTCTTTTTACTGCCTCTTCAATCTCACTATTCCACCAAGCATCACCTCTATTGTTACCCACTATTGTGGTGCCACAGACCTCTTTAGCAGCAGTGACAACACAGTTCTTAAAACATTCCCACTTCTTTTCTACATTCCTCTCACCAGACTTCAGCTCCTTCAGTCGTTCTCTGAGTAAGTCAGAATACCGCTGATGATCTTCAAGGAGCCTATCAAACTTTATTCTTTCTATCCTGGGTTTCTTCCTATTCCTTTTCCTCCAACCAACATTAAGTTTCACTCTTGACACTACCAAGTGATGATCAGAACCAACATCTGCACCTCTCATCACACGGGTGTCAACAACTAAGTGTTTCAGATGCTGATCGTAGACAACAAAATCTATCGCACTCTTTTGACCAAGAGTACGATTTTCCCAAGTGTATGTGTGGATATACTTGTATTTGAAAAATGTATTAGATACACACAAACCATTCTCAATGCAGACTTCAATTAATCTTTCACCATTATCATTCACACAATGATCATTGAACTTACCCAGAACATTGTCAGAAATTGCATTCTGCACACCTACTCTAGCATTGAAATCCCCTGCTATTATAACTTTTTCTTTAGCACCAAACTGGCTCAAAACAGCTTCTAGCTCATTCCAAAAATCTTCCTTCTTATCAGAAGGTTCTGAGTCACAAGGAGCATACACTACAACAATTACGATTCTCTGAAGTTTCACTTTCAAACGAATCCAGAGAATTCTCTCACTTATGCAACTATAGTGAATCAAGTTGTTCTTCATCTTTTCATTTAAAATCACACCTACACCAGCTTGTCCTCTCACATTATCCAATACTCCAGACCACACACTCACTGTGCCATTCACTTCTTTTACCCCAATTTCCTTCTTTGTGGTCTCACTTACACAGCACATCAAGTCTATACTTATTCATCTCCTCAATCACCTCATTCATCTTGCCATTTATACCTCTAGTATTCCATACACCAATCTTACATTCACTCAGCCGAGTTCTCTTTCTCCTACGCTGTTTAGAAAGTCCAGGTCGATTCTGTGGTGGACCGTCCTTCTCAAGTGTGGTAGGTAAACGTAGTATATAAATACTGATTATCTTCATGAAACTATTGAGAAACCTGCTTAAGCATACGTATATTACCCTGGCTTCACTTAGTTGTCCTGGAGCAACTCTGTCTTTCATTCAGGCATTTTATGTGTGCCCTGTGTTAGCAGCACTTATGTTGTGTCATTAATTTCCACTGACAAACATCAGTAACCAGAATTTTGGTTACCATGTTTTTTTTGTTTTTTTTTCCATATAATATTTTCTCTGTAGTTTAATTCTTGATAATAAGTAGTGATATTTTTAATTCTTCAATTTTTGCCACATGCATTCTGTTTTTTACTTTTGTATTGTTACTGATTAGAGATGCCATGGTTTCCTCTGATTAAGCTAATTTAATAAATAAAGTTACTTTGGATATTTAGAGGGGAAAAAAATATTTTATTAACTCTAATATATTTTCTTACCATAAAATAATCTTGTTTGTTTTCCCCTCTAAATTCCCATAGTAACCCATTTATTAAATTTTTATTTTTATTTTTAAATAAACTTAAAAGTACTGGGTTTTCAAAATTTTAAGTTGGCATTTTAATTTAACTTGTTTCCTTGTTAGTTTTTGCCTATCTGAAAGTGCACCTCAACAGTACTTCAGAGGAATTTAAGTTCTGTACTAGGTTTGGTAATGTGCAAGGTACGTTATTATTACCAACTCAAAAGCTGTAGTCATAAAATTCTGATATGAATACCTCTCGTGCTGCTTTTAATTCATTTCATGTAATCTGCCTTCCTTTTACTTTTTGTTTGAAACATAATAAATGCATTTTTAGATATGTTGTGTGCTATGAAAAAGACTGGAATACTGTGCAAGTGCTATGTAGTGTTTGACTCCTTGAATTTTGCTGATGTAAATTCTAAACATCTGTTCTCATGGTTTCTGGGATTTTTGAATCTGCTAATTTGGTTGTCTCATTGTGTTCTAACCATTTTTGAGATAGTTTCTGACACCTGCAATACAGGATTTAAATTTTTAGTATTTTAAGGTAAATTTAAACATTTGTTTTTTTATAAATATAATATCAAAGGTATTGTTTACCTAATATTGAAAGGTATTTCGCACGTTGTCGCTCCGTAAGACACATGCTTCTACCCCGAGAGAGGACTTTTTGTGTAACGGTTTTTGTTAGTTAAATAGAATATATTTATAAATAAAACAATTTAGTTGAATATTAACTTACCAATTTTCAGTTAAACACTCACTCAATAGCACAATCATACATTTAAAACTTTCTTTAATTAGAACAAGCGCATTAGAAAAGGCTATACTCATCGGTTCGGGAGACATGGCTTACGTGAAAACGCTTTGTCTGCGATATCTTGGCTAGCACTTTCTATACTTCAGGAGCATTATCTTCAGGCCATCAACTATCTACATACTGGTTCCTCGCGTGTGTGTAGCCAGAGAAGTTGCATGTCGGGAAACGAAGGGGGCAGTGTGCACTACGTGTCAGGTGAATCTTCTCAGGTGCCGCCATCTATTGGATGAGTTGGTAGGTATATCTATCGTAAGTGCAATTCTTTTTTAATGTAGAGATATATCTCTTTTTCTTTTTTAATGTAGAGATATATCTCTTTTTCTTTTTAATGTAGAGATATATCTTTTTCTTTTTTAATGTAGAGATATTCCTCTTTTTCTTTTTTAATGTAGAGATATATCTCTACATTAAAAAAAAAAAAGAATTGCCTTTATGATAGATATACCTACCAACTCATCCAATAGATGGCGGCACCTGAGAAGATTCACCTGATATGTAGTGCAGACCGCCCCCCCCTCCCTTTGTTTCCTGGCATGCAACTTCTACGGTTACACATACGCGAGGAACCCACGTGTAGATAGTTGATGGCCTGAAGATAATGCTCCTGGAAGCATAGAAAGCGCTCACCAAGATATCGTAGATGAAGAGTTTTCACATAAACCATGTCTCCTGACCCGATGAGTATAGCCTTTTCTAATGCGGTTGTTCTAATTAAAGAAAGTTTTAAATGTATGATTGTGCTATTGAGTGAGTGTTTAACTGATATTGGTAAGTTAATATTCAACTAAAATGTTTTATTTATAAATATATTCTATTTAACTAACAAAAACCGTTGCACAAAAAGGCCTCTCTCAGGGTAGGAGCATGTGTCTCATGGAGCTACAACGTGCGAAATACCTTTCAATATTAGGTAAACAATACCTTTGATATTATATTTATATGATCTGAAGTATGTTTTACCATAAGACAGTCCTTAGGGATTTGTCTCATGATATGCGTATTTCGTAATTCTGTACATTTGGTTTTTATGATTTTTTTTTTTAATTTTGAAAATGTTGGTTTGTTCTGACAGTTAACTGTTTTCCAATTTATTCCATTAACAAGAGCATTTTATGAAACAAATCCATTCTGCATATGTGTACATGTTCTTAAAAAAATTGGTATGCTGTAAATTTCTGTAGGTACAATAAAGGCTAGTTATGAGAACTTTCTTCAAAAAACATATAAATAAATGCAGAAATTTTGTATAAAGTTGACAAAAATTTTACATGTGAAAAAAAAAAAATATCAAACTATTATAATTACTCTAGGCATCTCACCTTTCATATTCACGTCAAGGAGTCCTACATTTTAACGAACAGTTCCTGCACGTAGTTATAGAATTCGGTCTGACTCTTGACTCAAGGTAGCTTTAAAGAACTCCAGCTAATATAAAATCCAAATGAATAAACTTGATAACTCTCAAAACTGACACATACCACTTTCACCCCAAACATATCACAGCTAAAGTATATATACACAATTTTCATTCAAACACCATTTGCAACGAACATTACCTTTTGAGACACCATTTTAAAGAATTTTAGTTAAAAAACCTAAATATTAAAACTTCATATCTGCTCACCTTGGGAGACTGCCACTTTCAAATACTTTCGCACCACACCGGGGGCATCAACAGGAAAGGCCAGAGCTCTCGGCTGCCAGCTGCAAAATGAATATTCAGGTTGTTAAGCTCGGTCACGCCGATGGTCTCAACATCATCGCGGTTCGTAGTGCCATTTATGGGGAAAATAACTATCGTGCAAGCTTTACCTAACTACTAAACTACGGTTCCTCTCTCTGATCTCCCCCTTTTTTTTTCAGTCTTTAATCAGTTCCTTCCATTGGTTTGAAATAATGTTTGGATTGTTTAAATTACACACTGTCTATTTTTTTTTCAAATAATGTTTGGATTGTTTAAATTACACACTCTGTCTATTTTTTTCAAATAAAACTGATTCAGCCCTGCATAAGTGTTTTTTCTGTTTTATAACTTTTTATAATTTTAATTTGTTTTAAGTTAGGACACTGTTTGTTTTCGAAACAATATTGTACAAGTGCTGTTTTGGCCTCTTTCTTTGGCCAATTTTTCAAGTGTTGATTCAATTAATGCTTTTTAATTTATTCTTTGTACTACCTATATAAGACATAGAAGGAGGTGTTTATGAATTTCCTAATAGGAATTTCATAAACACCTGATTTTTCCAAAACCATTTTATTGCCCCTATTACTTAAATAATACAATATTTTTGATAATACACTGGCGAAAAGTGAAAAAAGAACACCAAGAAGGAAACGTCTAATACCAACGAAATTTATACAGCATAATAACGGAATACAGAGGATAACGTGATCAAAACATTATGGCAAAATATAGCTGTATTTGCTGGTAAACTGAAAAATAACATTTCCATGTAACGTGGTTAGTACGAGGTTGAACCGCCATAAACTGCGTCACACTGTGCAATTCTGGCATGGAGTCTGTCGTACAGATGTTGGATGTAAGTTTGGGGTATTGAGTTCCAAGCATCCTCAACCTGGACGCGTAAATCGGGGATGGTGGTGGCTGGCCGTGGAGACCGGATAAGTCGTTGTCCCTTAAAAACCCACACGTGCTCAATAGGGGACAAATCCGGTGAACGTGCAGGCCATGGAAGTTGTCTCACACCCTGAAGTGCATGTTGCGTTGCACGTGCCATGTGTGGGCGTGCGTTATCTTGCTGGAAAACACCACGATGGACCGACCTTACAAATGGCACAACAACGGGCTGAATGATGTTGTTGATGTAGGAGGTGCTGTTTAACATACCCGGTACAAATACTAGTTGTGTACGGGAGTGATAGCTGATCGCTCCCCACACCAGGAGACCAGGTGTAGGCTCTGTGCGTTGCTGGCGGATGCAAGAAGGGTGGAGATGCTCCCCTGTGCGTCTGCAAACATGCATATGGCCATCGGAGGCTCCCAAGCAGAATCTGCTTTTATCGCTGAACACGACAGGCTGCCATTGCGTTCTCCAGTGCAGATGTTGGCGACACCACTGCAGCCATTCCTGACGGTGGGCTGGAGTTAGAAGTACACATGCCAGAGGCACACGTGCACGTAGTCCTGCATCCAGTAGATGGTTGCGGATTGTTTGCACAGTCACCTCAGGTGCAACGGCAGCTCGGATTTCCATCGCAGTGGATGTTCTGCTTGACAACGCCGCTCTTCTTATGCGTTGATCGGTCCGCTCATCAGTCCGTCTGTGACTCCCGGTTCCACGTCTTCTCGTGTGGAAATGTTCCTCGGACCATCTACGCCACCATCGTACCACCACCGATACTTCCCGTCCAATTTGCTTCGCAATACGACGATACGACTACCCGTCCTTGTGGAGTCCGACTAGACGATCTCGCTCACAGTCCGATAACTGCTGAAATCGTACACGTCTTCCATGTCCAGGCATTGCAGCTTCTTCAGGGTCTTTGCATGTGTCCGTACGCTGACAACTGATTACATTCATTTTGCCGTACTCCTTAAATACCACCGACGATAATTTGCATATTATGCCGTGCTGTGCCGTAAGCGCTCACCGGTTGGTCCCGAAATTAACATCACACCTTCGTCAACTCGACCCATTAACATATGTAAATTTCATGATTGTCCACCAATTCCTTCTTGGTGTTCTTTTTTCACTTTCCGCCAGTGTATAATATTTACATTGTTCCCCAATTGCAAGTTATATTTAATACATAATTTATTAATTTCAGCTGAAATATTTTTAATATAAGGAAACGAACGTATGAATTGAAACTGCTTATTTTTGTTTACTTCTTTTCGCACAACTACCCCTGAAACATTCCTGTACCTATTTTTGATCTCTAAACTCCATCTGTCAAAATTCCTAGCTGGATACCCGCAAGGTTCGGAACATTGGAATAATTCTTGATGTCCACATATCACGCATAAAGTTACGTTAAATATTATAAGTGGTGGGACATTTCGGTAGTGACTTCTACCTTCATCAGCCATGGAATGAAACACGTGGTGTAAGCATCAGTTGTTGCCAGATTTCAAAATAGCTTTCCAAATGATAGGTATGTTAAAAGGTGCGTCTGTATTGCAGGTGTTTAGGAGTAAGGTAGATTTCAATGCTTTTGCGGTACCTGAGGGCTTTCTGATTGCTGACAGGAGCGATTCGTTTAACATTTGAATCACAGAATAGATCTACTAGTTTACTGCCTGAACTTTCCAACACTCATCAGTTTGAAAAAATTATGTAAATACGTGGCGTCAGTTGAATAAATAAATCCTTCGCTTTTTCCACGTTAAGCAACGCACAGCAACCGAAAAATTGTTATTCGGCCGCTGTCGAGGAAACGAACCCCGAATCTCTCAATATCTAGCCGAGCGCGTTAGCCTTACCCCAACGGCGGCCGAATAACAATTTTTCTAATATTTTCCCCTGATGGCGGCCGAATAACAATTTTTCGGTTTCTGTGCATTGCTTAACGTGGAAAGAGCGATGGATTTATTTACTCATCAGTTTATTGGCACTTTGCCCATTAGCCTGGCCTACATTCACAAAGTTTGCTCCATTTTCAATTCTTTTGGCTACAGGATTGCTGTTAAACCACCTCAACATCTTCTTAACCTTATCCTTAAAGGCAGAGATCCCAATAAACCCCTAGAGTTACAAGGTGTCTTCTCTATCCCTGTCAACACTTCAACAGTCGTTACCCACTATATTGGTAGTACTTACTGAAGCATCAACCATTGATTTGTGGAACATATCGCTGATGTTAAGAAAGGCAATCCTTCCACCTCCCTTTCAATTTTAACCATCAGCGATACGTCCACGATTCCTGACTGGCAAAATGTTAAACGTATCGCTCCGTTCAGCAATCGGAAAGCCCTCGGTTACCGAGAAAGCATAGAAATTTACCTTACTCCTAACACCTGCAATACTACAGACACACCTTTTAACATACCTATCATTTGGAGAGCTATTTTGAAATCTGGCAACAACTGATGCTTATTCCATGTGTTTCATTCCATGTCTAATGAAGGTAGAAGTCACTACCGAAACGTCCCACCACTTATAATTTTTAACGTAATACTAGGGGCTGCGCCTCTAGGCTTGCTACGCTTGTTTCCAGAGTAGTGCTCAGGCCCTGCAGCCCGATCTCCAAGTATATCACATGAAATAAAAACTGGAAAATTCATATAAATTTCAATTTTTATTGCATGTCTAAGCAAATAAGGCTTGTTATTCCGAAATTTCAGTGTTTTTTTTACTGTCGTTAATTTTTGGAAGGTCAGACCTTTGTCGTTTGAACTTAGAGCACTTACTAAATTTACCACTAAGGAAAACAAAAGCAGTCTAAAAAGCATTTCCGTAAACCGTTATGCTAAACTGCTAAGGTGGACGTCAAGTAATTTTGTTTCCTATACTTCCAATGGACAAACTTTTGTACACATTTCCTTCACAATTATTGTGTTCCCAAGGATGAAAATTTGAACATCGATTAAAATAACTTCATATTATAACTTAGAATACTTAATATTTTTTAAAACATAACCATAATTATATGAAAAATCAATAACTTTTCCTTTGGTGGTGTTGGAACCAGAAAAAAGATGGCGCGATCTGTTCTTTGATGACGTCAATAGACAAACAAATGTTTGATTGCGTAATTATGGTTATGTTTTAGAAAATATTAAGTATTCCAAGTTATAAAATGAAGCTATTTTAATTGATGTTCAAATGTTCATCCTTGGGAATGCATTAATTGTCCAGAAAAAAGATGGCGCGACCTGTACTTTGATGACGTCAGTAGACAAACAAATGTTGGATTGCATAATTATGGTTATGTTTTAGAAAATAATAAGTATTCCAAGTTATAAAATGAAGCTTTTTAATCGTTGTTTAAATTTTCAACCTTGGGAACGCATTAATTGTGTAGAAAATGTGTACAGAAGTTTTTCCATTGGAAGTATAGGAAGCAAAATTACTTGACGTCCACCTTAAACAAGTGAGATAGCTTTACCAACAAAACATATGCATAACAAATTCTCTGCGTTATCATGGCAACAGGGCACGGGACCAGAATGCTCCTTTGTGGTTATCGTGAAGACAGACAAGCCGTTTGTTTCTTTCCTTTTTACGTCTTTAAAAACTGCTTAAAAATCAGAAAATGACTTTTTCTTAAAAAAATTTTGTAAAAAAAAGACGATAGTTGTAAGTTTATGCTGTAAAAATTGAAATGCATTATGATTTATAGTTTGCCATATATCCATTTTTTAAATAGATCCCATCACAAAATAGAAACTTTTGGGAAATTTAGAAATTTAATTTCTTGTAAACTAAATCGAAATTAAAAAAAAGGGCGACGAGGTCTAAAAATTCGGTCATGGCACTACATGCCTACAAAGTTTCGTGGTTCTGTTACTGTTAGTGTGTCCGGAACGCAACCTGATAGCACTTTTTGCTTACCTTAACTTTGAAATACAATAGCTCTTGAAGTATCTCTAGAATCGAGGAACAGTTTATTTCAGTGTGTTCTCCAAACAATTCTCTACAAACAATGTAAATTTTATATTTTTGTGTTCAATACGTTTTGCGCTGCGAGCTAGGAAAGCAAGAGTGTCGCGAAATTTCTAAAACAGCGGCAGTTACTTTTTTAGAATGGAGAGACTTATGCGTGATATGCAGACATCAAAAATTATTCTAATGTTTTGTGTGTTACTTATTCTCACTATGAAGCTTCAGAAATCTTTTTAACATGTTTTACTTCTTTACCTCTATAAAAACCATTTGAGGAATATGTGAATGCTCTTTTAATTAATGTCTTAACACTATTATTTTAACAAGACTTGGGATGGAAAGAATCTAAAAGGAATCGTAACAGGTATAAAACATGGCTTTTGATACACCCTATGTTAAAAATAATAGCTCTTTTTAATAAGCTGAATGTCTAAAGAAGATAATTGCACCTGAATTTCTAGCTCAACTGTTAGTTCTATGGAACAACAGATATCAGTAAATTCCTTGGCCATTTTCTCCAAAGGCGTTTTATTGAGCTGTAGTCCTTCCATAGAACAAACAGTTGAGCTAGATAGTCGGGTGCAATCATCTTTTTTGGACATTCAGCTTATTAAACAGAGCAATTATTTTGAATATAGGGTGTATCAAAAGCCATCTTATATACCTGTTTTGATTCTTTCCATCCCAAGTCTCATTAAAATAATAGTGTTAAGATGTTAATTAAAAAAGCATTCACACATTCTTCCTCAAGTGATTTTTATGGAGGTGAAGAACTAAAATATGTTAAAAAGATTCCTGAGGCTTACGGGTATCCAGCTAGGGTTTTTGACAGGTGGAGTTTAGAGATGAAAAATAAGTATAGGAATGTTTCAGGGGTAGTTGCACAAAAAAAAGTAAACAAAAATAAGCAGTTTCAATTCATAGGTTCTTTTTCTTATATTAAAAATATTTCAGCTGAAATTAATAAATATGTATTAAATATAACTTACATACACACATACATACATACATACATATCACTAAGCTGTTCTCTGAGATTCAGAGGTTAGCTCCAAAAAGAAATACAAACTACCAGATATTTTTACTTACTGTTGTCGTATCAAACTTCACCATTTACAGCGATCTTGACATACAACTCGGGCTTCACTGATATCTATTACATGCTGTACACAAGATCTTTTATACTTCATACTCATAATCTTTTTCTCATGCAGACACTCTTGAATCTGATTCATCCATGTCTTCCTCTGCCTTTCCTTCCTGCCACTTGGGCTAAAAAGATTTTCTTAGTAAGCATCTCATCACCCATTCTTTCAACATGGCCAAACCACTGAAGCATATTGGCCTCCACCTTGCTAACAACATTTTGCTTCACATCACACAACTGCAACAAATCTTCATTCCTTACACAATCAGACTGTCTTGCCACAACCGCCCCCCCCCCCCGTAAGTAATGCATTTCTCCAGCACGCAAACAACTCCTATGTTTCTTCTGCAGTACTCAGGTTTCACTGCCATACATCAGAGTAAAAACAACTACACTTTCATACACAGCCATTCGGGACTCTCTAGAAAACACATCATTCTTGTAAAGACCTCCCAGAGCAGCTATGACTTTCAATGAAGAATTCACTCACCTACTAATTTCACCATCCAATTTGTTCTCTCTGTCAAACATGCTTCCTAAATACACAAACTCACTCACATGATCAATCACAGTGCCATTTATACTTACATTGCATTCAGTGCTACCAGTTCCTCTCTCAAACACCATAACTGTGGGTTTTCCCTTATTTATACTGAGTTTGAATTTCGTGCAAACTTCGTACATCCGAGACAACATACTCTGCAAATCACTTTTGCTCTCTGCCAACAGGACAGTGTCATCAGCATACAGCAATCTGCACACACGGATATCACCAAGACATAAACGACTATCATCTATTTTGGCATCACGCATGCACACGTCCATAAATATATTAAACAGCTATGGTGATATTACACAACCTTGTCTAACTCCTGCACCAATAGAAAACCATTTTGATAAAACACCATTCACTTGTACACAAGCTCTACTACCAGCATACATGGCTTTTACACTATTAAGTAGATTCCCAGTAACACCATATTTATTCAATACCTTCCACAAAAGTGTCCTATTTACTCGGTCATAAGCTTTCTCTAAATCTATGAAGGCAGCAAAAACTTTCTTACCAACAGCCAGATACTTTTCAATCATCGTGCGTAATGCAAAAATCTGGTTAGTGCGTCCTTTACCAGGCATAAAACCACTCTGAACATCCCACACCTTCTCTGATGTAAGATCCCGTACTTTTTCAATAACAGCCTTACCAAACAGTTTCCCTATCACACTTAGTAGGCTAATACCACGATAGTTCTTGCACTCTGTCTGATCACCTTTTCCCTTATACAAGGGAACAATAATAGCGTCCTTCCAATCCCGAGGGACCATTCCTAACTCCCATCACAACTGGCAAATTTCAGTTAACCAGCCAATTACAGAGTCACCACCATATTTCAACATCTCAGCAGTTATGCCATCAAATCCCAGAGCCTTACCATTCTGAAGAGAGTTTAGAGCTTTACACACTTCTTCTCTTGAGATCCCTCCTGTGCTTCCATCCCTCACTGTGACATCATCTGCATCTGTCTCAGAATCATCTTTGCTTTCCTGATCTAATAACTCGCAGAAGTATTCACCCCATCTTTCACTTAACTCATTGGGCTCCCATATCATTTCCTCGATCTCATTCAACTTACAACTTTGTTTCCCCTATTTTTCCTGATTCTCATGTACTTCCAGAAAGACTTCCTATCTTTCCAAAAAGTCAGTTCATGCCTTTCCACCTTCTCCTTCCTATCTTTTGCCTTACTCTGGTGAACCAGCTTAGCAGCTTCACGCTTTTTTGAGCAATATTCATCCACAGAGACATCCCCAAATAGGCTTCCTTCTTTCTCTTTTTACTGCCTCTTCAATCTCACTATTCCACCAAGCATCACCTCTATTGTTACCCACTATTGTGGTGCCACAGACCTCTTTAGCAGCAGTGACAACGCAGTTCTTAAAACATTCCCACTTTTCTACATCCCTCTCACCAGACTTCAACTCCTACAGTCATTTTCTGAGTAAGTCAGAATAACGCTGATGGTCTTCAAGGAGCCTATCAACCTTTATTCTTTCTATCCTGGGTCTCTTCCTATTTTTTTCCCCTCCAACCAACATTAAGTTTCACTCGTGACACTACCAAGTAATGATCAGAACCAACATCTGCACCTCTCATCACACGAGGGTCAACAACTAAGTGTTTCAGACGCTTATCTTAGACAACAAAGTCTGTCATACTCTTTTGACCAAGAGTACGATTTTCCAAAATATATGTGTGGTTATACTTGTGGTTGAAAAATGTATTAGATACACACAAACCATTCTCAATGCAGAGTTCAATTAATCTTTCACCATTATCATTCACACAAGGATAATTAAACTTACCGAGAACATTGTCAGAAATTGCATTCTGCACACCTACTCTATCAGTTTTGATTGAAAAAAATAGACATAGGGTGTGTAATTTAAACAATCAAACAAAACATATGCATAACAAATTCTCTGCGTCACCATGGCAGCAGGGCATGGGACCAGAATGATCGAGCGCAACAACCTGTGTCTCTGTGAGGATAACACGGTACCATCAGCGTGATCGAGTGCAACAACCTGTGTCTCTGTGAGGATAACACGGGACCATCGGCGTGATCGAGTGCAACAACCTGTGAGTTGTTCACTTTGCAGCAGGCTGCCGAGTAGTCAAGAGCTCTGGCCTTTCCTTTTGATGCCTGCAGTGTGGTGCGAAAGTATTTGAAAGTGGCCGTCTCCCAAGGTGAGCAGATATGAAGTTTTAATATTCAGGTTTTTTAACTAAAATTCTTTAAAATGGTGTCTCAAAAGGCAATGTTCTTTGCAAATGGTGTTTGAATGAAAATTGTATATATGTACTTTAGCTGTGATATGTTTGGGGTGAAAGTGATATGTGTCAGTTTTGAGTGTTGCTGAGTTTGTTGTTCCAATTTTATATTAGTTGGAGTTTTTTAAAGTTACTTATAATTCAAATTCTAGATTATGTGTTTATAAATTTTGACAGGAAATAGCGATAATATTTACATATCTTCGAGTCGGGAGTCAGACTAAATTCTATAACTGCGTGTAGGAAATGTTCACTAAAATGTAGGACTCCTTGACATGAATATGAAAGGTGAGTGGCCTACAGTAATTATATTGGCATTGGCTTGGCTTGCACATTTTATGAAGTATGGAGGAATAGATACAAATATTGTCCTAACATATTATATAAATATTGAACTAGGAGAGATATCAGATTTGGCTGATTGGTTTACTATATGCTACCAAGTAATGATACCATTGATATTCAATGAAAGTGACTTGTAGGATTAGGTTTAAAGTAAGATTTTTGCCAATTAGCTGGTAATCCTGTTAATGTGGCAGGATCTTAGTTTTTAAAACTTACTGTAGAAAAGTAAAAGTAAGATTGAGATCTTTAAACTAGACAGCTTATGTTTTAAAAAGTTATCATAATTGATTTAAAATGTTAGTTTATATGAATTGAAGTGCACTATAAAATAGATTAATGAAATTTAAATATCAGTGTTATTCTAGGCTTGATTTTGGTATTTGGCTAACCTAACTCTGTCACACCAAGCTCAATTGATATATATCAATTTTAGCATTTGTTTAGGGTTATTGTTTCATTCAGAATTACCTATGTAAAATATCAGCAAATTCGGTTTACACAAGATCTAATTGATCTAATTGTTTTTTTTATAGTGTGATCTTTGAGATCTAAAATTGCTGTTTTTGTGTGAGTTTTGTTTTCTGTATTTATTTATTGTAAATATACGTAGTTTTTGCCCGGAAATTTCACCTTTTATGACCTACTTAAACATGAATATTTTCTTTATTTTTGGCACCAAGAATATTTTGCACTTTTTTAGTTTTGTATGAATATAATTTCTCTTTTGAAATCTCTTTGTCTGTCTATGTGGCAGCCATCTTTTTTTTTTTTTTTTTTGTGAATCTTATTTTTCAGACTAATTGTCTGGTGACTTAAGAAAGTTGGTTGCATGAAAAAGAATTTTTGTGGAAATCTTATTTTTTCTGTTATGCTCAAAAAATTTTTGGATACATTATAATTTTTGCTGTGCAGCTAAACTATTAAATTCATTGCTAATGTGTGTAATTTATTTTTTCCATGTGCTAAAAAAATCTTTAAAATTTTACTGTTATTTTAGCAAAATTACTTTCATGTTTCTGAAGAAGTTTTTTTCTTTTAATACTTGAAGTGTTTTGTTTTATTGCATATGAAATATTTTATAGACATTCTCTTACTTGGAAAGCAGCAACAAATGTTCTTTTGTTCAGAATGAACAATTTTCAGTTTTTTTTTGTTTTGTTTTATTTTGTTTTTGTTGTTCCTGTATAAATCATCAGCTTAGAGTGTTTTTTTCTTTTCATTCAGAGTAATTTAACACAAAATTTCTTTTTCATGTGTTGCATATTAATGCACACAGTATTTTATCAGCACAATAACAGACTAAGGTAGTGTAATAAAAAACTTTACAAGTATTCTCCAGAGGAAAAATTGGTGTAAGATTTTTGACTGTAGAATAAACTTCAAAAATGATGCTCCATATCAGTTGTACAACAGTTGAGTGTACTTTAAACAAAGTAAGCTTTAACTAAAAAAAAAAAAAAATTACTTTTGGCTGAAATTTTTTGTTACTCTATCTTTTCATCTTTAATATTTTTATCAGTATAAATTTTGTTAGAGGAGAACATCTGTTTGTCCAGCATTTAGTTTTTAGTAATTTAGTCAAGTTGGAAGCCATGTGTTAGTTTTCAAACTGTAGCACTGAATATTGGATAACTAAAATTAATTTATGAAGTGGTCCAGAATTTTCTATCACAGTGACGAAGTGAAATACATTGTTTCAACATTGAATTTTCACATACTGAGAATGCTGTCAAGAAATCCACACTGAGTGCATACAGGCAATGTTTATTATGTGATCCAAATATGACTTCCTTTGATATGTTGGAGTCACTTTGAACAGCATGCATCAGTCCAATATTAGTATCTATACATGTCTGAACTTTGAGTAAATATTTATAGTTATAAAATAATTTTTTTTAACATTTGGAGGAGGTGAACTGAAGTATTGATGTCAAAGTGTTTTTGTTTGTTGGCCATAGGAGAAATTAAGTTTGCACAATGGATATTTTCCTTTTCTTTCCATTTGGTGGTGGCTGTAAAGCATTTTAGCAGGTGGGAATATACAAAAAAGTATTGATAGTACACTGAAATTATATATGCATGCTCAGTGCATACCACACTACTACTATTTAACATAATGCTGTTCATAACAGATTAAGCCTTGAAATGATGGGCCTAACCACATAAGCCTAATCTTTTTGTGAAAGACAAAGAACCAGAGGAACTGAAAATTCTACTGACATGACGATGGAAGGCGAGGTAGATTTGAATAGGAGAGCATTAATATGCTGAGTTCATAATTTTTATCCATAGAGGTTAATTGGCACATAAATTTTCACCGTCGAACGTTATATATTGGCCAGTCAAACTTTCATAGCAACTTAACGTGTGAAACAGAAACATTAAGAAATATCGGACGATTATTTCATATACTATATCTATATTCCATGTATAACTTCATGATTTGGTTAAATACCATAATGTGAATCTTGAACTACTTAAGAGTTCATCCAATTTGCAATTTCTTCACCAACTGATTAAGAAAACTTTTGTAGATGCTATTTAACTCTATCTAAGATAGCCTGTTCCACCATAGCATCAATCTAGAATAAGCAGTTACTGTATGTTTTGTTACTGACCTTAGCGTAGTCTAGTCTTTGCTTCTCCATTTTTACACAAAAAATGCAGTTTCTTTTGCTCATCAAAAAGTAATTAAATATTAAGATTACAAACACACAGAGCAATAAAAAATGAAATTAACATTTAAGTTATGTAAAATAAGAATGCAATGTGGTAGCCTTGAACTATATCTCTAATCTTTTTCAACTTAAGTTTTGAAATGGAAATATTTAGTTTGTTGCCAGAATCTCTATCCTTTTTTTCCTGTAGATTGGTTGCCAGAATCAGAATCATTATGTTTTGTCAAAGTGAGAACAGATTTCCAGATCATTTGAGTAGAGTCTGAATTGCAGTTATGGGAAGGAAGATAAACAACTACATTTTAGAGTTATATGGAGCTATGTAGTTATTGGAGGAAAGATAAATACATAACTGTATTTCAGGCACCCCTCAAATCATCCTTATGATCTGGAAATCTGTTCTCAGTCTGACAAAACAATGATTCTAATTCTGGCAACGATCTAAATGTTTCCTTTTGCAAAACTGGTTGAAAAAGACTAGAGATGTAACACAAAAGCTCCTATATTGCATTCTTATTTTACATAAGTGAGGATTTGGTTCTTTATTGCTATATTTTTATTGGTTATGTTTTTTGCCCAGTTCTCTGAGTACAGACATCTCTTATGGCAACTCGGGTCTCGTAAATAGGGAATCTCACTATTTGCACATTATATTGTATGAAACTGTAATGTCTGTTACTGCCCTAGTGATATGCTGATATTAGCCGATAGTGTGGCCCTACAAAACTGTTGCAGTAGCCTCATACTCTTTAATATAGGACATCCTTTGTGCTACTGCTTAGAGGTTGCAGTACTGGTACTTAAGTGCTCAATATACAGAGCTATTTTTACAAACTGAAAAACCTGTATTTTTATTGGTGAACCACTGGTATTTTGATATTTATTGAAATTCTGATTTATTCACCTTTTTCGACATACAGAAGGGGTCCCCAAGGAACAGCTTACATGCAGCCAAAGAACCTATTGTGTGTGACCCTTATTCTCCCATAAACTAAAATGTTTTGCATTATTTCATATATGATTGATAGTTCTAACTTTAATAATTTTATCCCATGGAATAAATACCTAACTACCAGTATTGTCATTCCAGTTCAGTGTTGCAATCACTAGAATGGCTACATTGTAAATCACTACATTTATGAAACTGATACACCATTCAAGTACTTTCTTGTCACCATCATCTTAAATATATCACCATTTTTTATAGTATACTTCATTAGTAACTAGTATATTCAGCATACAGAGTAAAATGGAAAGCATGATCTCCATTCCACAGACAAAAACTATTTCATTTACAACTTCATGAATTAACAATAAAATGCATCACTGGATATTTATTAACTAATATGCATTATCCGGGATTTCAGTGTGAACAGTTTAAAACTAACTGAATATACAGGGTGATTCAAAAGTCCCCGAACTCTGAATTCAAATATTTTTACCACGAACATAGTGATGTATAACTATTTTTACATACTGTTATATTCACACTCATACTTACTTACAGGTAATGAAAACCGCTTTACAATAGATGCTGGAATTGTCCACCATTCTGTTGAAGACACAAATTCACTCGACGACACATATTGGCGGACACTCTTTTCAGCGTGTTGGCTGGTATGTCCCTCACGGCTGTAATGATGTTGTTTCACAGGTCCTGTACCATCTTAGGGTTGTTGTGGTAAACTGTGTCTTTCAGATAGCTCCACAAATAAAAGTCTGGTGAGCAAGGGGGCCAAAGTTTTTTTGAGATTAATCGATCGTGGAAGAACTCACAGAACATCTCCATTGTGTCGTTTGATGTGTGGCATGTTGCTCCATCTTGTTGAAACCAACAGTAACGTTCGTGTTCTTCCAGCATCGCTACAAATTGATGGATGATGTCTGCATACACAGCGGAATTTACAGTTGCATCAAAAAAAAAAAAAAAAAGGCCCTACAATTCGCTGTCTAGACATGGCGCACCACACTCCAACTTTCTGACAAGGAAGTCCAACCACATGCAATGTGTGTGGATTCTCCGCAGCCCATATGCGAGTGTTTTGGCTATTGACATATCCATTCAAATGAAACCATGCCTCGTCACTGAAAAAAGTGTTGTTAAGCTGGTTAGTCACATTGTTGCACATGAAACTCTTAAACCATTGGCAGTAGTCAATGCGCTTTTCTGAGTCCAGAGGACATAGCTCTTGCACTACTCGAATTCTGTATGGCCATAGCTTTAGACGTTTAGTAGCCCTCTGGCAGGCTGAATATGATGCTCCTAACTCTTGAGATAGCCGCCGAAGTGACTTCAGGGACAGCGCTGCAGGGAAACGTGAATTTTTCCAGAAACGTGGTCCTCACCATTAACGGCCGGCCGCTTTTAGGCTTATCCTGAACACTGCCTGTCTCGCGAAACTGGTTCACAAGCTCATACACAGTTGTTTTCCCTGGTACAGGAGCATCAGGAAACTTCCTTTGAAAGAGCTGGATGCAACGTTGGTAAGATTTTTCCGCAAAATAAACTTCTAACAAAAAGCGACTCTCTGTTCTTGCGTGAGACTCGTGGCTGACTGAACGTTACTGCTTACCAGCGTCTGTGTAAGCGTAGTGTCACGTGGTGCTATCAGGTGGCGCAGCTCATTCCCCAAGGTCACACACAACAGCCACAAGCAGCAATACTGGGATATCTTTTATGGTTTAACAGCAAATATGTTTTAAAACAGAGTTCGGGGACTTTTGAATCACCCTGTATGAACTCATAATGATTGGCACACATGCTAATCAGCAATCAAAAACACTTAGAAAGCTCCCAGAGTGAGTAAAATATTTGCAAAGCTCTTTACAAAAATACTCAAATCTACAACTCCTGTTTCTGAAAATTTGTGCTGCACATGTCACAGTCTTCAAAGCATTCTAAAATATAAAACTGCTAATCTGAACTTTATAGAAGTAATGGATGTGTGTAAGGAACATTGCTTTCACTAGCTGATCAATTAGGAATGCTACAAGCATAATCTTTCAAAAAAACACCGGACCACAATAAAGCTGTGTGTGTCAGCCAAAGAAGGTACCTTTCTCCTCTCTAGAATTTACAAACATGGAGTCAAACCAAATGCACACAGACACCTCTACAAGGACAGAATTGGCAGTATATATAATTAAAAATGTGATTAGATAAAATGAATGTAAGAAACATTGTTACAACAAAATTATCAAAAATAACCTTACCAGTGAGCAAGTACATATACTGATGAATCTGTGCACTTGAGAAACTTCTGTGACAGATCAGCTGAGAAAAATGCTCCCAGCCATGAAATGAACAAGAAATAGATAACGTTCTTTACATACAGCAAACATCAGAAACACATAGGTTACACCTGGTTATGATTGGTATGATCATGATCATATTTAGAGGATTTTAGGAAGGGAGTGTCTGACCCCAGGTCTTAAACACCCCTTAGAAATAGGAAACTAGGAGATTTGGGCTAGAGCGCCCAATAGGAAAGGGACACGGAAGCAAAGTAGAAAGGGGGAGAAAGACGCCCTTATTTATTACTGGGGGGCCAGTACCCGGGGTCCGACGGCTTAACATGCCCATCTGACGCACGGCGGGTATTTAGTGGATCGAGCGTTCGTACCTGCCTGGGATCGAACCTGAGGCCCTTCCTGTGGCAGTCACAAATGTTGCCCACTCGGCCACCCGTGGCAGGTTATGATTGGTAAAAATCCACATGCATTAAAAATCTTCATTTTACCAGTAAAATACTGTGATTTATTCAGGAATAAAAGGATATTACTTGCAGTTGAATTTTTGGTTCCTGAGGACTACACTATAATGGCAACACCTACTACTATAGTGTAATCCTGAGGAAGGGTAGGGGTGCTACCTGAAAATTTGACTGTAAATAATATCATTTTATTCCTAAGTAAATCTCATAATTTAGTGAAATTTATAATATATCAAGTCTAGGAATAGCCACGACATCAATTATCACCAAAAATACTGTGGTCAGAAAAGTGTATGGATGGCAAGAGTGATCTTTTTAGAGACTGATTCCATCAGGAATTTGTGCCAAAAGTAAAATCTCATTTAAAGGCACAAAACCTACTAGAAAAGGCACTGCTACTATAGATAATGATCCACAATACCCATCTATCTGTCAAAAGAATTAACAAGTTATGGACAAATTTATGCTATGTTTTTACCACTAAATATTACTGCACTTTGTCAGCCAATGGATCAACATGATATCCAGGAAACAAAAATAAAATACAAAACAAGATTGCTATTCAATGTCATAGCCCCAGAAGAGTCAAATGAAACAGTGATCTGCAAATTTAATTTAAAAGAAGCTGTAATTTCATTAACAGATGCATAGAACAATCTTCATGGAAAAAGTTATTTCTTTTTAGAAGAAACTGGGCCCTAGGTCACCATGAGTCAATTGATGTAAAAAATCTTAATGATGGCCAGCTCAAAATGGAAGTTACATGCAAACATTTCCGCCTCTGATATTGAAGAATGGATTACTCGTAAAGAAAATTGTAAATATGCACCATAAAAATTTGCCTGATGAGGAAATTATTCAAAGAGTGAAGAAGGAAGGTAGAAGTAATGAGGAGGTGAGTAATGGAGATCTAGCAAGTCAACAAGTGGGTCACACTTTACAGCTGATGCGTTTAATGTGTGCTTGGCATGGATGTGTGCAAACAACATCCGAACTCATGAGCACCTATTACTTCACCATCTTCATAACAAGGCATTTACTTTAAAAACCAAGAAATGCTCATAGAAACCAATAACCATTTTTTTCAAAAAAATAATTAAATAGAAATGCTAATTTACTAAATCACACCCGGAATTTTCAAATAATTGAAGATAATCAATATACCCATACAATATATTTTTTTAATAATTTGTCTCCATACATTGTGTTTTTCGTAATACATATTTATATACATACATACTAGCGAAATTACTAATGTATTATTAAAAATATATTCACTATTGTAACCTCGTTCTGTTTCATTTATATCCCTTGGTAATCCAAACATGTCATACATTAGTTAGTGTAGATTATTGTAACATACAGTACAATGCATACAATACATCTTTAAACAACTTTCAAGTAAGGACTAGAAGGAAGACTGTGTTTTCATTTAAATTTGAAGCTACTACAGAAATAACAGATATTTGGAGTTAGAATAGCAGAATAACTCCCCACATAAGTACAAAGGAAAGGCATTCAATATCACAAATTAAATAAGAGAAGTCATATGGTAATATCTTTGTCATGTTACTCAATTTATAGCTTTCTTTCTCACTGAAGCATATACTATTTTGCCAAAAATATCAGTACATTCCTGAAAAAGCTTACATGATGCAAAGAGCATGCAAACAGAAGATATGTAAACGATGCTCTAAAACATCTCGTATGTGAGCGAGACATCACTGATCACAACACTCAGTTTCAACTAAAATAGAACATATGTATAATGATATGTTGAGAGAATATTCATATTCATCCCTCCATATGGTATAAAATGTGCAAGCCAATATCAATATAATTACTGTAGGCCACTCACTTTTCATATTCATGTCAAGGAATCCTACATTTTAACACACATTTCCTACATGTGGTCATGGAATTAGGTCCAACTCCTGACTCGAGAATATGCTAATATTATTGCTTTTTCCTCTCAAACTTTATAAACTCTAAATCTATTGTTTGAATCCTAAGTAACTTTTAAACAAACTTTGCTGACATAAAATCTGAACGACAAACTCGACAACACTCAACACACATACAACTTTCATCCCAACCTTAACACAGCTGAAGTACATACACTCGATTTTCAGTCAAACGCAATTTGCAACCAACAAAATTATCCTTTGAACAACATGTTAAAAAAACCTGAATATTAAATTTCATATCTGCTCGCCTCAGGAGATGGCCTCTTTCAAACATTTTCACATCACACTGCGGGCATCATTAGGAAGGCCAAAGCTCTCGACAACTCAACTGCCATTGATAGTTGTAAATACTATCAAAAATATTATATTAAATAATAGAGACAAAAAAAGATTTCAGAAAGATCAGGTGTTCAGGGAATTTCTATTAGCAATAATCCTAATGTCTTATATAGGTACATAGCTGCCAATCCTTCCGATTTTGGGGAGTCTTTCCGATATTCCGATCGAAAAGTGATTTCTACCGATTTTTCATTCTCATACCAAAAATCCCTATTTTTTTCTCCTCATTTCAAGAGCAAAAAATAAAAAAAAACTTTATTCCACTTAAAAAAAATCCTTAACACGAGATGATTAAAAAGAAAAAATTCTCTTTATTTCCGCTGTGAAGAGAAAGTGCGAGCGGCACGGTTTTCTGCTTACACATGGACTTTTGGATGGATCCGAGTACCTTCCCCTGCGCAAGCGGCCAGCTGCGTAACATAAGGTTACAATCATGTTCTCTCTCTCTCTCTCTCTCTCTCTCGCTCGCTCGCTGTTTCCCTCCCTTCCCCGTTCTCCTTTTCAGATAACGCATTGTTCGTCCCCGGGGTCGCAGCTTCTCGGAGGCCAGGGTGGGTGTGTCTTGCATTCCAGCACTCCCAGTTCGAAATACTATTTTAGAACGTAGTTATCATAGAAAAAAAAATTCAAACGGATTTTAAATCTGGAATTTTTTTAAGCCCAGATCGATACCCAACATGACGAAATTAAGCAAAAGCTGCCAGTTTTGTGAAATTAAAAATGCATTAGGCATGGTTTCGTAACTTCTTCTGTGGCAATAAATTTGACCTTACAAAAGAATGCTACTGTAAGAGGAAGTTGAAAAAAAAAAAAAAGTCCATCCAATGTTCATTCGAACCTGTGCGTCTCCAGCAATGATTTATTTTGCTGGTCCATTAGTCAGTAAGTTTTCTACGCTTTTCAACCGTGCTTTTTTTGTTCGTCGCTCGATAACGTGCATAAAAATGTCTTGGCTTGATTCAACGAAATTAATATGTTGGGGTACTATTTTTTTCCTCTGCAAATTGCATCTCTTTAAGCTGTTACTGTTTTACTACAGCAGTTTTACTCGCATTTTTTTTCAAGTGTCAATAAATTTAGTATTAGTGATTCGCTATGAGCAGCAATATGAAAGGGGGGAAAAAAGTACTATCAAACATTCCGTGATGCGTATTCTGCGGAATTCCCGTGTATTGCAAAATCTTCAAAAAATGAAAAATATGCATTTTGCACTGCGTATCATGTTATTTCAGCGTTTCGTGTGGTGGAAGGAATGATATTACTAATCATATTTCTAGTGCCCAGCACAAATCTAATGTTGACTGCGTGGAAAAAAAAATACGAAATTAACTTCCTTTGTTAAAAGTTTTAATGAACTGGATGCGATTGGTTCAAAAACTGGATGCGATTTGTTCACTTTATCTTTAGTTGAGCATAATTTACCAATTAGTGTCACTCATTTATTTCATTTTTTTTATTTGACTGCCTCATCGTCCGTCTCTCCGTAAGATAATCCTAGAATGAAAATGGTTTGTTTCTAAAAACATTTTAGTTTGTTCCGTGACGGTGTGGGACACGATCCTATTAGATTTGGGGGTCATAGGGCATGGAACATTCTTCCCTTTAGATGCAAGCTTCCATAAAAATAATTTTTTATCTCTCTATAGATCATAATGATATAGCATAGTAATGAGAAATTCTGTATGGATAATCGAAATAAACGTGCCGATAAATTCAAACATCTGTAGTCATATCAACTAAAAGTTGATACTTGAGTTAGGTAACATATCGTTTTTTAATCGATATGTTCTGTACATTTAATCAATATACGCGACAAGTAATTTCATTGGATATATCGATTAAAAATTTCATCGAATATATCGATTATTATTTTTTTACGATTTTCGGTTTCTGAAAGTTGGCAGGTATGTAGGTAGTACTAAAAAACGAATTAAAAACAACGATTGAATCAACACTTGAAAAATTGGCAAAAGAAAAAGAGGCCAAGACAGCACTCATACAATATTGTATCGAAAGTAAACAGTTTCGTAAATTTGAACAAATAAAAATTATAAAAAGTTGTAAAACAGAAAAACACTTACGCATGGCTAAATCAGTTTTAATTGGAAAAAATAGAGTAAGTAATTTTAATGATCCAAACATTTCAAAACAATAGAAAGAACTCATTAAACTTGAGAGAGAGTGCAGTTTAATAATTAGGTATTGATTACATGATAGTTATTTTTCCTAATAGATGGCGCTAGGAATTGCAATAACATTGAGACCATTGGGGTGACCGAATGTGCCTACAGCAAAGTGCAAAGCTGCCTGCACTTTGCTGCAGGCAGCTAAGTTGTTGAGAGCTCTGGATTTCCTGATGATGCCCACAGCACGGTGTAAAAACATTGAAAGAGTCCATCCCCAGAGGCAAGCTGATATGAAGTTTAATACTCAGGTTGTTTAACTAACAATTTTTAAAATGTTCAAAGGATAATTCTGTTCATCACGTATGGTGTTCGACTGAAAATCGAGTGTATGTACTTCAGCTGTGTAATGGTTGGGATGAAAGTTGTATGTGTGTTTTGAGTGTTATCGAGTTTGTCGTTCGAATTTCATTAATGTGTCAGTACAGTTTTTTTTTTTAAAGTTACTTAGGATTCAAATAATAAATTTAGTGTTTATAAAGTTTGAGGGGAAATAGAGATAATATTAGCATATCCTTGAGTCGGGAGTCGGACCTAATTCTATGACCATGTGTAGGAAATGTGTTTTAAAATGTAGGACTCCTTGACATGAATATGAAAGGCGAGTGGCCTACAGTAATTATATTGAAAATAGAACTTGAGCCAAAACTTAAAGAATTCAAACTTGATCAAGATGCCTAACAGCATACAGTGCAAGGCAAAGTACCTAATGAATTTCCGAGGCATTACACTTTCTCAGTAAAATAGTGTAGACACTGAGTGGAAATGCTAGAGTGGTACCATGGCCTGGAAAACCATGTATTTCAACAGAATGCAGTATGATATATATATATATCATCATCATCATCATCATCGTCAACCATTATCAATCCACTGCTGGACGAAGGTCTCCCCAAGTTTCCTCCACAACGGTCTGTCTTGTGCCAGTCTCCTCCATGTCACCCCTGCATACTTTCGAATTTCATCCACCCATCTCCCATGTGGTCTTCTTCTGGGTCTTTTCCTGTCCCTTGGAGTCCAATCTAAAATTTCGGCTGTCCATCGATGATCTGTCCTTCTGGCAGTATGTCCAGCCCATTGCCATTTCAGGGATTTAACTCTGATCATGATGTCTTCCACTCTGGTCATTTTTCGGATCCACGAGTTCCTCTTCTTATCTCTCCTGGTTACACCAAGCATGCACCTCTCCAGGCTGCTTTGAGTTGTCTGAAGCCTTTGTATGTCTCTTTTAGTTAAGGTCCACGTCTCTGCACCATACGTAAGCTCTGGAGGGATGCATTGATCAAACACTTTTCTTTTAAGACATAATGGCATATTGCTCTTGAAAATTATGCTGTTTCTTCCAAAAGCTCTCCAGGCAAGTTTTGTACGCCGATTAATTTCTTCATCAATGTGACCCTCACTTGATATCTGCTGTCCAAGATAAACGTACGTGTCTGTTATCTCCAGCTTTTCTCCATCAATCGATAAATCTTCATTTCTTGTAAAAGCATTGAACATCACTTTTGTCTTCTGAAAGTTCATTTTTAATCCCACTTCTTTACTCTTGTCAGCAAGTTCCTGGATCATACTCTGCAGCTCTCATGGGGTAGTTGCAAAAATGACTACGTCATCAGCAAAACGAAGGTGATTTAGATAATCTCCATTAATCTTTATCCCCTTGTTTTCCCAGCTCAGCGACTGAAAAACACCCTCCAATGTGGCATTGAAGAGCTTCGGAGATATGGTGTCACCTTGTCTCACTCCCTTTCCAATTTTTACTTGTGTTGTATTTTCAAACAGCCTAATCTTTGCACTTGCATTTTCATAGATGTTATTAATAATATTAATGTATGCATCTTCAATACCGCAGGTTTTCAGAGCCTTTGTAACTGCTGATGGTTTCACCGAATCAAAGGCTTTTTCATAATCGATAAAAGCCATGCACAATGGAAGTTCTTATTCCCTCGCTCTTTCAATTAGTTCTCTCAGCACGTGGATATGATCTATTGTGCTGTAGCCACTCCTGAATCCAGCTTGTTCTCTCGGTTGAGCCATGTCCAGTGTTACCTTCAAGCGGTGTGAAAGAACTTTAGTGAAGATTTTATAAACTACTGATAGGAGGCTGATAGGTCTGTAGTTTCCGAGATCCTCAATGTCATCTTTCTTATGTAGCAGGATCATTGTAGCGGTGTTCCAATCCTCAGGAATCTTTCCTTCATTAAGGCATCGAGTGAAAATTTGGGCGAGTACTGTTTCGATTTCTCCACTTGCTTCTTGTATGATGTCTACAGTAATTCCATCTTCTCCTGGAGCTTTTCCCCGCTTCATGTTCTTGATTGCATGTGCAACTTCTGCTGGAAGGACTGGAGGAACTCTGGTACTGGTATCTTTCATGATGTCTGGAGTGCATGTATCATCCCTTTCATATAATTTGGAGTAGAAATCTTTCGCTCTTGTCAAAATTTCGCCTCTATTTCTTGTTACAGAACCATCTTCTTTTCTCAGTGCCATAATCTGTTTTCTTCCCTTACTGAGATGTCCCTTTGCTATCTTTAGGCTTTGGTTGTTTTCAATTGCTTTCCTCACTAGTTCACAGTTGAATTTTCTTACGTCTTCAGTGATACTTTTTCGTACTGTCTTGCATAGCTCTATATATTCCACTTTGGAAGTCACATCTTCTTTAGTTGTCCTCATCTCTCTTCTTTTTGCATCAACATTTTCGTTTTTCCTGATAATTTATTTACATGCAACTTGTTCTTAGACCCAGCTAATTTTGTTGCTGTTTCCATAAGAGCTTTGGTTACTTTTCTGTTAACTTCAGAGATGTCCACTTCTTCCGATGTTAGGCCTTCTAAAGCAGAGAACCTGTTCTTCAGTTCCAACTTGAAGGTAGGGATGTAAGGTCAGGTGATGCGTATATATATATATATATGGGATGTAAGGTCAGGTGATGCGTAACATCACAGCCTCTCCTTGACAAATGTCAACCCCGCCTTCTCGTGGTGCATCCTGTTCCCACTAAAGAGGCTCTGACGACTGCCAGTAGCGGTATAACTATACCATCGGGATTAGAGGAAATTCTATCCCACACTCACCAACCCGCTTGGCCAGCGTGGTGAGTTATGGCCAAACCCCTTCAAAATGACTCCACAACTTAAATCTTGGCCCTCAGTCTCCGGCAGCTGGAATGTAGCTGGCCAAGGCAGCGGCCAGTGCGACATGAAGGCAGAGGGTGCTAAGAATCCCTGGAGGACCGGACTAGGCTGCCATCTGATGCTGACCTTGGCAACGTACAATGGACGCTCCCTATCTTCTGATTCAAGGCTTCTTGAATTGGAAGAGGAACTACAAAGGATCAAGTGGGACATCGTGGGGCTAAGTGAGGTAAGGAGAAAAGGAGAAGATCTCATCGAACTGAAAAGTGGACATCTCTTCTACTATCGTGGGACAGATACTGGCAGAACTAGTGGTGTTGGATTTATAATAAACAAGAAACTGAAGGATAAAGTTGTAGAAGTTGAAAGTTCCTCTGACAGAGCTGCATGACTCGTTATCCAACTATCGAGAAGATACCAGGCTCAGATTATTCAAACTTATGCACCCACCACAAGTCATCCTGAAGAAGAAATTGAAGAATTTTATGAGGAAATTTGTCATCTAAATAATAAAGGTAAGCAGCACTTGAAAATAATTATGGGAGATTTCAATGCAAAAATAGGGCAACGGCAACAGAATGAAACTTCAGTAGGTAAATTCGGTCACGGCAACAGAAACCAGCGTGGAAATACTCTCGTTGAGTTTGCAGAGGCAGAAGGGTTTTTCATCTTGAACTCCTTCTTCAAGAAAAAGCCACACAGGAAATGGACATGGAGACATCCAAATGGGACGACAAGTGAAATTGATTTTATTATGTGTAACAAAAAATTCGTCATAGAAGACTGCAGTGTGCTAAACAAGTTCAACACAGGTAGTGACCATAGATTGGTGAGATGTAAGATGCACCTCAACACTAAACTTGAACGTGGCAAGCTCATAAGACAAACAAAATCTATTGACATAACCAACCTTAAAAAACACCATAATACCTTCAAGTTGGAACTGCCGCCCCGGTGGCGCAGTGGTCTAAGGCGTTGGCCTCTGATCATTCGTCCGTAAGGGGTCTGGGTTCGAATCCCGGTGAGGCATGGATGTTGTGTTTGTTTTACGGCACTGGCTCTCTCCCTTCCCTGGAACCAGTGACCCTAAATTAGGGACGAGCCACTGCTTATAGCCCATTGAGTTGCTCACGGTGGTCGTTAAACCTCCAATCAAAACAAAAAACAAGTTGGAACTGAAGAACAGGTTCTCTGCTTTAGAAGGCCTAACATCGGAAGAAGTGGACATCTCTGAAGTTAACAGAAAAGTAACCAAAGCTCTTATGAAAACAGCAAAAAATTAGCTGGGTCTAAGAACAAGTTGCATGTAAATAAATTATCAGGAAAAACGAAAATGTTGATGCAAAAAGAAGAGAGATGAGGACAACTAAAGAAGATGTGACTTCCAAAGTGGAATATATAGAGCTATGCAAGACAGTACGAAAAAGTATCACTAAAGACGTAAGAAAATTCAACTGTGAACTAGTGAGGAAAGCAATTGAAAACAACCAAAGCCTAAAGATAGCAAAGGGACATCTCAGTAAGGGAAGAAAACAGATTATGGCACTGAGAAAAGAAGATGGTTCTGTAACAAGAAATAGAGGCGAAATTTTGACAAGAGTGAAAGATTTCTACTCCAAATTATATGAAAGGGATGATACATGCACTCCAGACATCATGAAAGATACCAGTACCAGAGTTCCTCCAGTCCTTCCAGCAGAAGTTGCACATGCAATCAAGAACATGAAGCGGGGAAAAGCTCCAGGAGAAGATGGAATTACTGTAGACATCATACAAGAAGCAAGTGGAGAAATCGAAACAGTACTCGCCCAAATTTTCACTCGATGCCTTAATGAAGGAAAGATTCCTGAGGATTGGAACACCGCTGCAATGATCCTGCTACATAAGAAAGGTGACATTGAGGATCTCGGAAACTACAGACCTATCAGCCTCCTATCAGTAGTTTATAAAATCTTCACTAAAGTTCTTTCACACCGCTTGAAGGTAACACTGGACATGGCTCAACCGAGAGAACAAGCTGGATTCAGGAGTGGCTACAGCACAATAGATCATATCCATGAGCTGAGAGAACTAATTGAAAGAGCGAGGGAATATGAACTTCCATTGTGCATGGCTTTTATCGATTATGAAAAAGCCTTTGATTCGGTGAAACCATCAGCAGTTACAATGGCTCTGAAAACCTGCAGTATTGAAGATGCATACATTAATATTATTAATAACATCTATGAAAATGCAAGTTCAAAGATTAGGCTGTTTGAAAATACAACACACATAAAAATTGGAAAGGGAGTGAGACAAGGTGACACCATATCTCCGAAGCTCTTTAATGCCACATTGGAGGGTGTTTTTCAGTCACTGAGCTGGGAAAACAAGGGGATAAAGATTAATGGAGATTATCTAACCCACCTTCGTTTTGCTGATGACGTAGTCATTTTTGCAACTAGCCCATCAGAGCTGCAGAGTATGATCCAGGAACTTGCTGACAAGAGTAAAGAAGTGGGATTAAAAATGAACTTTCAGAAGACAAAAGTGATGTTCAATGCTTTTACAAGAAATGAAGATTTATCGATTGATGGAGAAAAGCTGGAGATAACAGACACGTACGTTTATCTTGGACAGCAGATATCAAGTGAGGGTCACATTGATGAAGAAATTAATCGGCGTACAAAACTTGCCTGGAGAGCTTTTGGAAGAAACAGCATAATTTTCAAGAGCAATATGCCATTATGTCTTAAAAGAAAAGTGTTTGATCAATGCATCCTTCCAGTGCTTACGTATGGTGCAGAGACGTGGACCTTAACTAAAAGAGACATACAAAGGCTGCAGACAACTCAAAGAAGCATGGAGAGGTGCATACTTGGTGTAACCAGGAGAGATAAGAAGAGGAACTCGTGGATCCGAAAAATGACAAGAGTGGAAGACATCATGATCAGAGTTAAATCCCTGAAATTGCAATGGGCTGGACATACTGCCAGAAGGACAGATCATCGATGGACAGCCGAAATTTTAGATTGGATTCCAAGGGACAGGAAAAGACCCAGAAGAAGACCACATGGGAGATGGGTGGATGAAATTCGAAAGTATGCAGGGGTGACATGGAGGAGACTGACACAAGACAGACCGTTGTGGAGGAAACTTGGGGAGACCTTCGTCCAGCAGTGGATTGATAATGGTTGACAATGATGATGATGATGATATATATATATATATATATCAAGGAGGTTAGAAGAAGAGGAGGTGAAGGGACCCGTTTTAAATGAAGCCAAAACAGATCAGCTGTTTCTGTCCTCTCTCTGTGGTGGTGGGAGTCTGTGCTGCGGGAGTTCGGGAACGTGATGTCACTTCCTGTGGCTTAAGCAGTTTTGCTTAGCGCATGCAAACCAAGGATGGAAAGAAGGAATATTTCGGACTTCTTATTTCTTAACATTAGGCTTTTCATTATATTTTAAACATGGTTACTTGCATATGGGCCGTAAGTAACCATGCGCACTATGCACTTCCGCTCAAAAAATAATTATTTTGTTGAATTTTTAAAAGAAATACCAACACATATTTTCCTGTTTTTTCTAGAAATTTTTTATTATGGGAATGAATATTTCAGCCTGAATTTTTTTCATGCCTGTATGAGCAGAGTAAGGGTCCAAAAACCCGTTCAAAATCGTGATTTCCCCATAGAGATATACAGGAGATTCTTAGGTTGGGTGCATTGGCGTAGTCAGCTGATAAAAAGTGGCGTCATGCCAGAAGCACAGGGAGAGGGGCTGTTGTCACCTCCTCTTACTTCTAACCTCCTTGATATCATCATCATCATCATTGTCAACCATTATCAATCCACTGCTGGACGAAGGTCTCCCCAAGTTTCCTCCACAACGGTCTGTCTTGTGCCAGTCTCCTCCATGTCACCCCTGCATGCTTTCGAATTTCATCCACCCATCTCCCATGTGGTCTTCTTCTGGGTCTTTTCCTGTCCTTTGGAATCCAATCTAAAATTTCGGCTGTCCATCGATGATCTGTCCTTCTGGCAGTATGTCCAGCCCATTGCCATTTCAGGGATTTAACTCTGATCATGATGTCTTCCACTCTTGTCCTCCTTGATATATATATATATATATATATATATATAATTTTTGCACTTCTGAATTACAAGATTCACATAAACAAGTTTGCAAACAAAAGGTATAATTTGCAAAAATTAGGCGCATTTCCAATCATAAAAAGAATTTTGGGAAGATCTTGCAAAATGTAGAGGTTAAAAATGTTAAAGCCAATGAAATTATATTTCAGTGTCTTTTTTTTTTTAATGACTTATGCTAAAAGAAGCAGCCAGAGAGAATGAAGCAGCTAATACTGGGGAAGATTTAGGTAGGAGCAGATACAACAGCTTGCCATCACTTGGTTTTTGATTGCATTGAACAATGTAATAATTGCACTTTTTCTGTATTTGGTTTCAGTTGTAATTTATGCTTGTTTTTCTCTTCTCCTTAGAAGATAAAGGTGCTAAATCTAAAATTACTCAATCTGTCCACCATTCAAAACCAGTTTCAAGGCATGAGCAACCTATTATGTAAGTATAGTAAGCTGTAAATGTACAAAAAAAAAAATGTAGGTTACAAGTAGATTATTTTACATACTGTATACCATTTTATGTTTGATGTCTTTACTGGAGTTTTTCTGTTCTGTTTAAATTTATTATTAGTGATGTACTACTGTCTGTGAAGAGGGTTTTTTTTTAACAATTTTGAGGAATATTCTAAGAACAGTGGTCAACTTGAGTTTTGTTTAAAAAATAAATAAATAAATAAAATAAAAAATGATTAGGCATCTGTAATGGCCTTCTGTGTGCAGATTCTGAAGAGGTGTGACAATGTAGTTGATAAACAATTATGTGTACTGTACATTGCAATTAATGGCAGAAATGAAGAAAAGGTACTATGTTCTAATGAATTCAATAAATGTTATACAATCATGATACCATATAACAGTTGAAATTCCATAGGCCATATTATTGCTATGCACTTTTGGGGACAAGGAGCTCCTGTCCACATACTGCAGTATTTTTACCTTGTTGAGTATCAAACAATTCATAAGGAAATACTGCAACAGTATGTTTTAAATATACATATTTCTCGATATATCAAGATGAAAAAACATGTTTAAAACGTATTCATCTTTAGTTAATATCCATTTAATGTAATGGTTTAACTGCTGCAACTTTTCACATGTTACCTTTCTTTTGTGTCAAATGCATTTCTCGATTGGAAATTATTATAATTACTGCAAGAAATTAGATAGGCAAAGTTCGTTACGTACCTTTTACCTTTTTGTTTGTAATAGTTGTTGGTCTAGTTGTCGTTGCATTATTCTTCACTCGATTCTTGAGTTTAAACATTCTAAAAACAGTTGTTACATTCTTCACAAGGCGCACGTACTCCTTAGTCGCGAAGTTTAAAAAGAGAGATTATGCTATGGAGGAGCTTTCTTCAAGACTATTTTGGACCAGAATACTTTTGTCTGGAAATTCGAAAGGTCGACAAAGGTGAGAGGGTTCAGAAATCCATTAGACCAACATAAAAAATCTCTGTTTAAAAATGCAATTCCTCCATGAAGGGTAGTCATGACAAAAAGAAACACAAAGGACTAAAATGAACTATGAAATGTTAAAATGCCTTAAGACAGGATGTACAAACACGAGTCATTCGAAAATTTCCTCACGAGAAAACGCAAATTACCAAAAACATCGCTGGACCTTTTGGCTGTATTGTCCGATGCATTTCAGCAAACTTGGGTGCTATCTTCTGGGACTTTGAGTCGTCCGTTCGTTCTGCAATCCACACTGACGAACTCAGATCACGAATCTCTGCCTTTACGTTTGAGTTTTTCTTGCTATCTCTGCTTCCGGCAGACGTATTTGAAAAGTTATTTTTACATAGCATAGCTTTTGCTATGAAGAATGCTTTTCATAGTTAAATCATGTTTCCTTCTATATCTCTCCTTTTAACTTATCGATTTAAAAATCTTTTTGTCTCTAATACCTTCTTTCTGCTATGGGAAACTTTTTTTGCACTATTTGTTAATTTTTGTAACATATATTTTAGCCACTGGTGGAAGTCAATAGCTGATTTTGTGTGTGTGTGTGGGGGGGGGATATTTACTGAAATTTTGTAATGAATACTTTATATAAAAATTTGCCATAAAATCAGATTGCTTTTCTAATATCGGAAACTTAAATCTAGTTGTTTCTTAGTATTTTCTGAGCTTCTATAATTAGTTTTTTAATCATGCCAAGTTAAATTGCCATGATCACTAATGAATATAATTGCACACAGCCCTTGGACATAAGGTTTTCCCGTTATTCTCTTTCATTTCACGTTGTAAATTTTTGTGCATACTTTGTTTGCTGGCGAGTAAAAATTTAAAACATAGCTACAGCATCGATATTATGTTGAAAATTCCTTCCATAAATAAAATGTAACACAAATACTTGCTACCATGATTATGTGTTTAAGAAATAACAATCCCTTTGGTCCTTTGAAAACGCTTTAGATAATTCACCTTTCCTTACCCTTAAATTTCCAATGTAAGCATTATTTCAAAATAATTAAATGCAAATAGTATTTTATGTATTTATTGTGTGGTATATGAAAGCATTTCAAAAGAAATGCCACATACCTATGTATTTGTGAGTTTTTATGTTTTTTTTATTCTGTAATTTGCTTCAATAATTGAACTAAAGCCAAAGTAGAAAAATAAAGTTTTCTCAAAATCATTGTAGTATACTGTATATAAAAGTTTAGTAGATATTAAACCTGGTCACATTTTCAGTGACAGTTTTGGTATTTCAGTATTTATCTGTGATTCTAAGTTTCTGATTAGCTGCAGCAGACATTATTTTTAACATTCTGCATTAAGTTTGCCCAAGCGTGTAGGAAGATGTTTGTTGTAGGTTACAAATTGAACAGACTTATGGTTTCACTATATTTTAAGTAAGAGCATTTCGATAGTATGTCCTGGAAAAGTCCTGGAATTTTGTCATTGAAAAAGCGTATGAACCATGCGAATCGTTATCGATACGTCTTGTTCATTTTATTGCTTTCTGCTTTATTGCAAGTATGATGGAGGAAAGTCAGTGGGAAAAATAGACTAGACCCATATGTGATTAAAGGAACGGCCTACTCAAATCAAGATATTCCGCCGAAAAAAATGTCCCGTTTTTCTGTTTGGAATACGGCAGAGCCAGGAGCAAGCACGTATCTTGCCTTCACCGTATTAAAAACTGTTGTTTTCTGTGCTTACTGAAGTTTATTTGCAGTTAAATGTATCAATTTCAAATCGAAAATTTTATACCTAGAATTTCATGAATGATACGTTTTTACAGCTTTATTTTCCGAATGACACGGAAAATGAATGTTTTCACCAACAGACATTTAAACTCACTTTACATTATCTACAAACTGTTTAATATAAATTAGGAATTGTTTATAACGAAAAAATTAAGTGGTAATCGAAAAAACACCTGGTGAGACATTTCTGCGTATCTTAAAAATAACGAGACAGTACTTTTTGTCATTTGAGTAGGTCGTTCCTCTAGTCACGTGGGTCAAGGTATAGATGTACTTGTATGTGTAAGAATTTATTCCAAACAGCAAAATTGGAATTGGTCATTTTTGGAGAGATGTTGTATCAGAAGACATTTGGAGACTGGAAATATCCATCTTTGGCTAAAGTTGTGAAAGCATGCTTTGCTTTATCACATGGCAGCTTCGATGTAGAGAGAGGCTCTTCTGTATCATGGAAGAGTTCTTTCAGATGAGAAGGCATCTATGTCTGAGAAGATGTTGAATGAGAGACTAACAATTCGAGATGCACTAAAAATGTATAACAACCAAGTTGCAAAGGTGCTAATAACCAAAGAACTAATAAAATTAGCACTTAATGCACATCTAGGTCATATAGCAACCATTTGGAAGAGGAGCAGAGATTAAAGGAACAGCAACTGAAAGCAGAGAAAGAAAGTGCTGAGAGATTGAAACAATGATTGCTAAATAAAGGATTTGAAGAGCAGAAAGCAAACTATAGAAAACATGGAAAACAAAATAAAAATTCTTGTTCAAGAAAAAAGAGAAGTACTAGAATCATCAAACTCTGTGCTTAAAGAAGCCAGTGAGAGACTACAGCAAGCATTAAAAAAAAAACGTACGTGCAATACGAGTTGCACGTGGCATTCTAGAAGGATCAGAGAAACTCCAACAAAAGGAAAGACTACATGAACTTGAAGCATTAAAAATGAATAGGGTAGTTCATAAAAGAAAATCCTCCCTAATTGATGCATTTATGCAGATGACCTCAAAAAAGGAGTAAATCTAAGGTTAATGAGGAAGCTTTTTTCTTTTTTTTTTTTGTTAAGCCTACTCTTATATGCACTGATGACAGTGGTATTATTTCACACTCAATTTTTTGAAATAATTTACTGCATATAACTCTTCCGAATTGCTACCATGGTATAAGAATAATGTAAACTTTAAAGAGGACTCCCCCCCCCAAAAAAAATTGCTGAATGATAAAAAACAGTTTGTTTATACATATTGGGGGGGGTCATCACATAAAAGTTTTTGATGTTCCATGACAATGATTTTCAGGAGAGTTATAATCATTTCAAAAAATTTGAGCTTTGGTTTTATTATTGTCAGCAGTGGGTATAAGGATAATCTTAGTTTTACTATTGTTAGAGCTTTGAAAATCGATCATGGTTAACATCTAGCAATTTTAACTGTCTGCTGTTATAAAAGTAACCCAAATTAGAAGAAAGTCAAGTTTTTTGTTTTTTTATTTCTGTAATTATGAGTTGGAATAATTTTACAGGATAAAGTAATTTCTTTATATTTATCTCAAAAGCATCAAGGGCACTGTGAAGAATGACTGTAACATTATCAAGGCAGGTGTATATCAGTCTAATGCTTCATATCAATTATACCTGACCTACACAGACTTAAGCTTGAATCGTAAGACAGTTGTCCATGCCCTAATGAAATGAAGACGTTTCAGACAGGTTTTTCATGTTTACCTTTCAAGTATGGGAATCAAAATAAAATGTACTCTTTTACAACATAATTCAAAATCATGTTAAGCACCATTATTATTATTATTACTTATGAGTTAAAGAGTTTCCATTATTGAAGAGGGAGATTACACTATACCCATTCCATTCCTGATGATAATAACCTGCAAGTTTTCATTTTTTTTAGTTCTAGGCTTAATGTTTTTGTTCCATACTAAACACATTCACAGTGTTTGATATTTATTGTCATAGTTATACAAAAGACAAGTTTGAAATATTTCCAAATGTTCATCTATTCGAATGAGATTCTTGATATACCTCATATCAGATAACTACGGTTATTATGTGTACAGAACAAAACAAGTGATCATCAAAACACTGAATGACCACAACTATGGCCTTTGAAAGAAGAAATACACAACAATCTTTTCAACACAGTGTATGAAGCCCACTTGGAAAATCTTATATTTTTTTTACCAACCACAATGCAGAAGAAAGCTCTCTGTACTGGCTTGATACAGATGAGAACATCTGACCTCCAGAACAATGACAAAGAAGGAAGTGTTTTGTAATTCCAAAGTTTGTATCAGGTTAGTTTATGTAAGTAGTTTTTGATATATAATTGAATACTTTGGGGGGGGGGGGGTAATTTCCATAACCTTTATAGTTCTGAGTGTCTTAAGTAGCATTATATTGAAACTTGAGATGCCCTTTTTGCAGTGTATGCATGCATGTGTGTGTGTATATATATATATATATAATTTTTTCCCCCACCAAAATGTGAACATGTGCTGATTTTCTCACCATGGTTTGAAATAAATAAAAAAACAATTTACAAAATTTTTTTTTTTTTTTTGGTGTGGAGCACTTACATTTTAAAACTCATACACTTTTTCGGGCAACTATTTTAGTCATTAACATAAGTTGTTAAGGCTACTATTTAGGCTACTATTTTTACCATTAGTGGCTACTAAAGCAACTATTTCCTTGGGTGTGATAGGCTGGCAGCCCTGTGTATGCTGGCAGTAGAGCTTGTATATGAGTGAATGATGTTTTATCAAAATGGTTTTCTATTGCAGGAGTCAGACAAGGTTGTGTAATATCACCATGGCTGGTTTAATATATTTATGGATGCATGCATGAGTGATGCCAAAATAGATAATACTGCTTTATGTCTTGATGATATCCATGTGCGCAGATTGCTTTATGCTGATGACACTGTCCTTTTGGAAGAGAGCAAAAGGGAGTTGCAGAGTATGTTGCCCTGGATGTACGAAGTTTGCATGAAATTCAAATTTACTATAAATAAGGGAAAAACCAAAGTTATGGTTTTTGAGGGAGGAACTGGTACTACTGAATGTAATATAAGTCTAAATGGCACTGTGATTGACCAGGTGAATGAGTTTGTGTATTTAGGAAGCATGTTTGACAGAGATTGGATGGTGAAATTAGTAGGCGAGTGAATTCTTCATTGAAGGTCATGGTTGCTTTGAGAGGTTTTCACGGGAATGATTGGTTCTCAAGAGAGTCCCGCATAGCTGTGTATGAAAGTGTAATTGTTCCTACTCTGATGTATGGCAGTAAAACCTGGGTGCCACAGAAGAAACATTGGAGTCGTTTGTGTGCTGGAGAAATGCGTTACTTATGGAGAGTTTGTGGCAAGACACGTTCTGATTGTGTGAGGAATGAAGATGTGTTGCAGTTGTGTACTGTGAAGCAAAATGTTGCTAGCAAGGTGGAGACTAATATGCTTCGGCGGTTTGGCCATGTTGAAAGAATCAGTGATGAAATAAATGCTTACTAAGAAAATATTTTTAGCCCAAGTGGCAGGAAGGAAAGGCAGAGAAAGGCCAAAGAAGTCATGGGAGGATGAGATTCAGGAGTGTCTGCATGAGAAAAAGATTATGAGTATGAAGTATAGAAGATCTTGTGTACGGCGTGGGATGGATGTGAGTGAAGCCCGAGTTGTATGTCAAAATCGCTGTAAATGGAGAAGTTTGAGACAGCAACAGTAAGTAAAGATTATCTGGTAGTTTGTATTTCCTTGTGGAGCTAACCTCTGAATCTCAGAGAACAGCTTAATGATATATATGTATGTATGTAGAGGTGTGATTGCAAATGGGCATAGCAGTAATGACAGACAGGCTACGTTTATTTAATGTCTGACGGATGGTTGTTTGCAATAATTCATGGCAGACTTCCTGATGATGGTGCAAGTCTTGTACTGAAATGCATAGCAAACTAAGACTTATTGTTTTAACGGGTTTTAAGTTGAGAAGATTGGTACCATGTGGTCTGTTTGTTTTCAGACTCAAGTTCTATCCAAAACAATCCAATTTAAAATATCAGAAACAGACCTAAGAACTTAACTTCCCCCACTTCTCACATGTTGTCCCCCATTTGCCGGCAAACGTTCACTCTCACTTAAGAACTTTTGCTCCCTCCTGGAGCATCTCAGAAGCACAACAATGTCCACCAACTCACACCATGCTGACAAAGGAAGCTGTCTCATTACCATCACGTGGGGTATGCTTTTTTAACCAATAGCGTATCAACACCACAAACTTCAGACTCAAACGGAATTTATGCTTGTGCTACCATCTCTCGAGATAAAAAGCAAATCCAAATACGAACACTTATTTCTTTTTTTGATGATGCTTAATAAGAATTTTCCATGGATCAGATAAAGCTGTAGGATCGTGACTATTGCAGACCTGTTTTTTTTTTTTTTTTTTTTTCAATGAATACACCCACCAATTCCAAGTAATTTTTCATTTTTATATTTAGCTAATAATTTCATGTCCTGAAATTTTGGAAATTCATTATTTTTAATACAATGCAATACTATATTAAAGCAGTTTTCTTTCTTCTTTTTTTGCCAGTTTTCAAAAAACTGGCAAAAATTTTTTAGGTCATTAACATCCAGGCTCTGGTAAAAACCTACAGGCACAATTTTTCTTGTGTATGTATTTTTAAAAAACTAAACATGTTTTTATTAAATGCGAAAAGAAAAATAATTGTACTTAGCAGATTCAGTGAGATTTTTTGATATTTCATTCCACAAGTTGTCTTTCATTACACTAGTAACAGTGGAATAACTTTTTTATGGGTCTTATAGAGGTTATTTTTCATCAAAGTTGGTTGTCAAATTTTCGAACTAAAGCCTAGTTCGTCATCAGGACAGGGCTAGACAGACATATACAAGCAAGTGGACACTCCATAAATTGGGACTCAGTGAAAATAATCGCCCACCAGTCAAACTTAGTAAAGAGGAAACTAGAAGAAGGAATCGAAATAGCAAGAAGAAGAAGTACCACAATTAACGATAATTGCGAATGGACTCTTCCAATTGAGTGGCAGCAACTACTCCAGTGACATAGTCCTGATGACGAACTAGGCTTTAGTTCGAAAATTTGACAACCAACTTTGATGAAAAATAACCTCTATAAGACCCATAAAAAAGTTATTCCACAATCACTATGAATAGAGGTGCCATAAATGCATTTACAACTAGTAACAGTGTTTATGATTAATGTTGTACAAAATTGGATTTGTTTGCAGAGCATTGATTAATTTTTTGTCAATAGGCATTTCCAAAACAATGAACAACTTCAAAATGGAACAAGTGATAGTGAGAAAATCAGGTTGTGCCTAGAGCTTGTTGTCTGATGATGCAATAAAGTAAACAACTAAGGCAGGTGACCTTGACTTAGCGCTATACTTGTTCCATTGCTTTGGAAAAAAATGGCATCTTCCAAAAATATTTTCTGTGGGCGGTACCGAAAATGTTCCCTTCTGAACGGAAAGGAAGATTTTGAGACATTCTAGTGTAATGTGCGGGCTACTATTGAAACTTATGGTTACCAATTTTGTTTTCTTCATTTTTGTTCTGACACTTCACTTTCATTTCAAAGTAGTGTGTGGCCAGCTTCATTCAGAGTTTTCTTCATACCAAACTTTGATTGGGAGGATAATAGGGATAGAATATATGAGAATATTGTGGAATGAAACAGAGATACTGAGAAAAAATAGAGTAAAATTACCAGTATTTTGCTCGAAAGTTTTAAATAAGTAAACCTGTTACTGACAAAGTATTAGTATGAAATTAACTGGGAGAATATAAAACTTGAGTTTTCCGTCACACTTGTGCTGTATTATAACCATCTGTTACAACCTAATTAAGCTCACTTTCAGAATGAGTTTGTGAACAGCAATAAAGAGTGCTAAGGTTCATTAAGGAAACAGGAAGAAAATTTAAATTTGTTGATCAATCTGTGATTTGTGTTAAATTAGAACTTACTCTCTTGAAATGTAGATGCAGGTTTTTGAAGAAATCAATAGATCTTTTGAAAAGCTGCCACTTTTTGGCAAATAGAAATAACTTTTTAGTGCTTGTTTGCTCCTTTCCCTTAAGGTATTAGGAAGGAGTGACTTCTTAACTTCTGGTAATTATTAGAGCCATTTATCTACAATAATAATAATTAAAAACAAAAACATGCCTGCAGATACACTCTGATGGACTACTTGTGGTTGTACTCTGTTGTTTAATCAGAGGTTCTGTTCCATTTGTTGAGGACAAAGATTCACATGTGAATGAATTCCCAAAAAAACTTATTTGAATTGCACTATGTATAAGCAAACTTAAGTGACCAATGACTGCAGTATATCAGCAATAAAATACATTACAGTGCATCCACTTGTTGAAATTTCTGAAAGTTATTATTCTAAGTATCATGTCATCAAATGTAAAGTTCTTCATTTTTCATGAAGTTTTGTCTTTTTTCTCTGTCCATTAGCAGTTTACTTCTCATTTGGTAGACAAGGTTGACTTCAAAATGTATTCAGACAAGTTAACTTTTTTATGGGATTTATCTAGGTAAATTCTTATAATTTCTGCAAATTTTCGGAGAGAACTCTTCTCCTTCGTCAGGCAGTCTTTCGTTCAATCTCCATCATGGTCTTCGGTTACGGTTAACCTTGACGGTTACAGCGATTTTGCAAAATGTCTTGCCAGATTTTAGGCAGTAAAAACCCCTTATAGTCATTAATGATGAAGTTCTGGTATTTTCCAATTTCAAGTCCCTCTTTCAATTTTCGCTTCAGGAAGTTGGATTCCCATAAAAAAGTTAACTTGTCTGAATATAATAATCTAGGAAGCCACAGAACAAAGATGAGTTTGATTTACAGATTCAAAATGTAGTTCACTCAATGGAAGCTGGTATCTTTAACAAAGAAGTGAGCAATGCATTCTTTAGCTTCACACAAACTGCGGGATTCACTTGTACTATTTGACAGGGAGACTTAACTTGTTCTTTGTTGCTGTTATGTTGAGCAGAGTAAAGCAACAATTACAAACATTCATCAGTATTGTATGGAGTACAGTGTTTTTTTCTGGAAGAACATACTCTTTATTTCTTGTTTTCTGCATTGCCACTTCTGTAGTTTTACCTTAAAAAAATTCATAATGTGACTGTTATAATGAAAAATGTTGTATGAACCAGTTTGAACAACTTATTTTGTTTTTATTCTTGCTTTCAAATGCTGGTGACAGTATTTCACATATGAGCACTTTTGCGTTATTATTAGTTGGCATTGTCCTTATTTCTTCAGGCAAGGTAACACTTTGCCTGTTAATTTTGTGAGTTCTTTATTTCTTGAATATGAGTTGATGCTTGCAGTATTCAAATTGGCAGATAATCAAATTCCTGTTTTTTCATTTTGTAAGTTTCTTTATTGTTCTCTAAAATGGTAGCATGTAGGTAAAGTAATAACTTAAAACTGTAAACAGTGTCAATATAATTGGGAAAATTTCTGGGAATAACACACACACAAACACTAGTGCCAGCTTTAAAAAGTATGTGCCAGCTTTTAAAAGTACAGAATATATAAACCTCATTGGTCTGTTCAATGATTCATCATTCTAAATAACATTGGGAACATCAATTGTCATATTGAATTAATGAAGCAAAAAAAAAAAAATGACAGTGTCATCTTGGCTGAAGCAATGAGGCAAAAGTATTATTGACAAAAGTATTATAGTACAAGAATAAAAGTAAAGTAATAAGTCATGCTAATTGCTTCATGGAAGTCATAATAGTAATTAGAATATAATATCATAATTTTAGTTCATGGGTTATGAATTTTTATTACCACATATCATACTGACTCCTAAAGTTTGCAGTGGAAAATTTTTAATATGTTGAGAGCATACACATTCAATATTCAGTATTGTTATATGGGAAGTTGAATATGTACCAAGTTCAGGGGGTGCCGAGCTGATATTTTTGTTGCTGCGTGTGTGGGAAATTTTAGAGTATATAAGAAAAAGAAAAATACCCTGTGCGTATTGTAATTCAAGATGAGCGATGATGCTTGGAGATAATGAAAGGGTTTGCTATCACTAGAACAATAAAAATGATCTCAATAGAGAATTGTTACAATTAAATGTGTGTGGAAAAAGAAGCATTGGTATTTTTGGCATTGACTTTGGGATCAATGTGCATAACTATTAATTTTTATTGGCCAAAAAACCATACAATTGAGCACACACACAAAGCTTGTGGGGGATCATCATCAAATATTGTTGCACCAAGCTCCATGCACACTAAGGCCAGCCCTGTTTGTATAACATGTGGAAAAAGAGAGAAAAAGTGAGTCGACATCACATCTAATCTATTGCTTACGGAAATAGTGAAGTTAAATTTGTCTAAAGTCATTTCTGCCAGATCATCCACAGTTAACCAATGAGGACAAAATGCTACTTAAGCTAAAAAGATATGATGGTTTCAGGATTTTCTCTTTCTGTGTAGTGACTCAGGATGATTTATTATATGTTATTCATGTAATAATATATCCTCAAGTACAATGTTTTTATAGTGATTGAGATTGTTAGAGAAGTAGAAATGTTTAATGACAAAGAGCATTGAGGAATATATAAGACAGTTTTATTGTGATCTAAATTTTGTGATATTGTGATAACTTTTTGTAAAGTTGACTTTTTGAAGAAACAGGTTTTGCATAATTTAAAGTTTCAGTTGCAATATAAAAGCAGCAAATGTGAGATACATTAATGCTTTAGTTTTCAGTGGGATTGTTTCTAGAAAAAGAAATATTAAAATACTTGTGATAATTTTTATTTTGCATAACTATTTGTGCTGTCATTTTGCATGGGTAACCTGTTTAAGGGGACAGGATGCTTAGGAAATATTGAGAGTTCATATTTGCATTGTGAATTTTGAGTAATTTTTCACATTGTATTCATGTGCTCTGAAATAATCTATAAACCAGTCATTCAAGCACACTTCATGTAAACTAGTAACAATAAAAATTGTAGTTTGGAAATGACAAGTCTTACCATAAATACTGTTACAAAGTTTTCAGTGAAACAACAAAAAAAAATTAAAGATATTTTGATATACCTGTGATATGATGTAAGTAGTACACTTGTGGATACATGGCACCAAATCACTTTTCAAAATGGCATCCTTTTGCCTTCACACAGTCCTTCAGTCTCTGTGGCCACTCATCAATAGTTTTACACATGGTATTTATTCACAGGGAAAGCTGCCAGTGCCCACACCAAAGAGCTTTTGAGACTGTCAATACTGGGGTGTTTCTTTCTGCAGGCCATGTCCTCCAGTGTGTCCCACAACTTGTTGTCCAATGGGTTGAGGTCTGAGCTGCATGAAGGCCAATCAGCTGGAGAAATGAAGTCTGGCAAATTTGCCTGAAGCCACTCCTGGGTTGACTTGCAAAATCCTGCTAAAAACTCCACTGTCAATTTTGGAAGAGGGTGTGACTCACATTTTTGACCACTGGCTCCCAAACCCTGTCCTGGTAGACTTTGGTGGATGTTTTCACTCCTTTCTCACAGAAATGGAGCTCCGTGGTACTCTCGTAGGAGACTCCCCACCAAACCATGACAGAAGCAGGATGATGGCCCCTCATGATTGTTGGAGCTTTCTCCTGAGCTTCTCATTAGGTTGATGCCATTTGGGTGGTTGAAAGCCTCTTCAATAGTAAAATTACAGTAATAGTCACCCTGTCATTTTGGTGGTTGAAAGCCTCTTCAATAGTAAAAATTTTTTCATCAGAGAAAAGGATCTGTCTGTGGCAATAGTCTGCGTAATGCTGCAGGAACGTTTTGCTTTTAGCACCCTCTGCTGCTTTAGTTGTGGGATGAGGAAGTGCCCTGTACACTGCCGGTAAGCTCTTACACTTAGGTCACTCCGTAGCATGCGTGGCATTGACATTCTTGAAATGTTCAGCTCACAAGCCATCACTGATTGTTTTATGATAGGATTTCGTCGGATGCAAGCTGCCACTGCTTTCACCAGGTGAGCAGTCCTCACGGTATGTGGCCGACCTTTTCGGGGGCGGTCAGCGGTGGTCCCAGTCTCAAGGAACCTTTTTATGGTCCAGTAGACAACAATTCAGCTGATTTTTAGCTTCTTCAGCATGTTGAAAGTCTCGGAAGCTGATTTTCCAACTTTGTGCAGCGCTATTACAGTAAGACGATTCTCATAATCGCCCCACTCCATGGCAAGTACTTCATGAAACATGTTATCTCCTCTGTGACTGAACTCACAATGATTCACTAGCTGCTTTATGCCTCCTGACTGGTCAGTCACATTGCACACCGGTTGCGCACCATCTGTCAAATGTTTGTAACAATGCTTATGCTAAGACTAGGTATATACACTGGCGGAAAGTGAAAAAGAACGTTAAGAAGGAATTGGCGGACGATCATGAAATTTACATATGTTGGGTTGAGTTTACGTAGGTGTGATGTTAATTTCGGGACCAACCGGTGAGCACTTACGCCACAGCACGGCATAATATGCAAATTATCGTTGGTGGTATTTAAGGAGTACGGTGAAGTGAATGTAATCAGTCGTCGACGTACAGACACGTGCGAAGACGCTGAAGAAGCTGCAATGCCTGGACATGGAAGACGTGTATGATTTCAGCAGTTATCGGACTTTGAGTGAGGTCGTCTAGTCGGACTCCGTGAGGCCGGGTGGTTGTATCGTCGTATTGCGAAGCGAATTGGACGGGAAGTATCGGTGGTGGTATGATGGTGGAGTAGATGGTCCGAGGAACATTCTCACTCGAAAAGACGTAGAACCGGGAGTCACAGACAGACTGATGAGCGGACTGATCGACGCATAAGAAGAGCAGCGTTGTCAAGCAGAACATCCACTGCGATGCAAATCCGAGCTGCAGTTGCACCTGAGGTGACTGTGCGAACAATCCGCAACCGGCTACTGGATGCAGGACTACGTGCACGTGTGCCTCTGACTCCAGCCCACCGTCAGGAGCGGCTGCAGTGGTGTCACCAACGTCTGCACTGGAGAACGCAATGGCGATCTGTCATGTTCAGCGATGAAAGCAGATTCTGCTTGAGAGCCTTCGATGGCCATATGCATGTTCGCAGGCACACAAGGGAGCGTCTCCATTCTTCTTGCATCCGCCAGCGACACACAGGGCCTACACTTGGTCTCCTGGTGTGGGGAGCGATCAGCTATCACTCCCGTACACAACTAGTGTTTGTACCGGGTACGTTAAACAACACCTCCTACATCAACAACATCATTCAACCCGTTGTTGTGCCATATGTAAGGTTGGTCCATCATGGTGTTTTCCAGCAAGATAGCGCACACCCACACACGGCACGTGCAATGCAACATGCGCTTGAGGGTGTGAGACAACTTCCATGGCCTGCATGTTCACCGAATTTGTCCCCCATTGAGCACGTGTGGGTTTTTATGGGACAATGACTTATTTGGTCTCCACGGCGAGCCACGACCATCCCCGATTTACGCGTCCAGGTTGAGGATGCTTGGAACTCAATACCCCAAACTTACATCCAACATCTGTACGACAGACTCCATGCCAGAATTGCACAGTGTGCCGCAGTTCATGGCGGTTCAACCTCGTACTAAACATGTTACATGGAAATGTTATTTTTCAGTTTACCAGCAAATGGAGCTGTATTTTGCCATAATGTTTTGATCACGTTATCCTCTGTATTCCATTATTATGCTGTATAAATTTCGTTGGTATCAGACGTCTCCTTCTTGATGTTCTTTTTTCACTTTCCCCCAGTGTATATAAAAAAGTGTTTTATTAACATGTAAATGATGACAGGACTGCAAATTTATATTCCAGTTCATTGATGCTTTTCATTGTATTGAGATTATGGTGATTTCTAGTTTTACTGATTAGAGATTTGTTGTGTACAAATTGCAGCTAAATGTTCTGAAAGCCCACCTCGATCGTTCAGAACAGAAGCAATTCTACTTGGAATAGAATTACATAAGTCATGCATATACAATAATGAAATTAGTTACCATTCTTCCAGTAAAATATGTCCCAACTCTGCCAGTGATGTTGGAGGTGGAAAGTGTTATCTGACCTTTTACTTCAGATATTCCCACAAATGTTCACTAATACTAATAGGTCTGGAGGTTGAAGTGGCTAAGATAGCTGCTGTACCTCATCCTCTGTAAACTACAACTTCACACGTTTTGCACAATGCAATCGAGGATGGGCATTGGGGAACAATGCCTGCAACATCGGCAAAGTACAAATCCAAGAATGGATTTGTACTTTGCAGATGTGACATGACCCTGCTGAATAACCAATGGCCCTAAAGAATGCCATGATATAGCACCCCACAGCATCGGGTATCCACCTTCATGCTTCACAGTTGGAACCAAACAGTCGGGATGGTATGCTTCTGCAGGTTTTCACCAGATGGGCATTCTACCAGTGGTGGGGAACAATGTGAAACACGATTCAGAAGACATGTTGCCAGTCTTTAGCATCCCAGTTTTTATGTGCTTTCACCACCTTACATGTTTTGTTGCATTGATGTTTGTAATCAGAGGTTTGCACATTGCATCATGACCATAAATATGGGCATGATGGAGTTTCTGATGAACTGTTATGATGGAAATGGGATCTTTCTGACTGGTGTTCAACCCTGATGCTATTTGCTGTGCCGTGGTCTTGTGCTTCCATTGTACAATCCATGCCCATGTTCTCTTATAACTACCTGAAATCTTCACATGGCATCCCAATTTGCACATTCTACTTGGAATAGAATTACATAAGTCATGCATATACAATAATGAAATTAGTTACCATTCTTCCAGTAAAATATGTCCCAACTCTGCCAGTGATGTTGGAGGTGGAAAGTGTTATCTGACCTTTTACTTCAGATATTCCCACAAATGTTCACTAATACTAATAGGTCTGGAGGTTGAAGTGGCTAGGATAGCTGCTGTACCTCATCCTCTGTAAACTACAACTTCACACGTTTTGCACAATGCAATCGAGGATGGGCATTGGGGAACAATGCCTGCAACATCGGCAAAGTACAAATCCAAGAATGGATTTGTACTTTGCAGATGTGACATGACCCTGCTGAATAACCAATGGCCCTAAAGAATGCCATGATATAGCACCCCACAGCATCGGGTATCCACCTTCATGCTTCACAGTTGGAACCAAACAGTCGGGATGGTATGCTTCTGCAGGTTTTCACCAGATGGGCATTCTACCAGTGGTGGGGAACAATGTGAAACACGATTCAGAAGACATGTTGCCAGTCTTTAGCATCCCAGTTTTTATGTGCTTTCACCACCTTACATGTTTTGTTGCATTGATGTTTGTAATCAGAGGTTTGCACATTGCATCATGACCATAAATATGGGCATGATGGAGTTTCTGATGAACTGTTATGATGGAAATGGGATCTTTCTGACTGGTGTTCAACCCTGATGCTATTTGCTGTGCCGTGGTCTTGTGCTTCCATTGTACAATCCATGCCCATGTTCTCTTATAACTACCTGAAATCTTCACATGGCATCCCAATTTGCACATTTGGAGGCAACGCCATGTCCTTTTTGATAGGTAGTCATAATTTTCGATACAATTCCTTGTGTTACACGTACTATTTCTGCCATTCCAGTTGATGAAGCTCCTGCAAGATGCACACCAATGATCATGCCTTTTTTGAGATCGCTGAGGTGTGACATTGTCAACAATTACTTGACAACAGCTGTTTCGCCTGTGACTGTGGCACTGCTATGTGATAGTCGACATAGTACTGTACCCCTTTAAATACCTCACATGGTGAGTGATATTGTCCCTTTGATTTGCATAAGGCGCATTGCATGTATTTCAGTCACACTCGGTGTTTCCATTATTTTGATAAATCTCGTAGCTTGAAAGTATCATGTTTGAAATTTTTCTTAGGATTTAATTTTTTTTCCGTACTTTTGAATTGTACATAGATGAAAAGAGTGATGCTACTTTGTCCTTGAAAAAATTGCATAATTTTGTTGAAAGATAAGCAACCACTTTGTTGTTTGACTCACATTTCTTGTCTGTTATTGTATTTATAGGGCTAGTTTATACATTGAAGACAAATCATCTCATCGTGGTCCTATACCATTTCTTGTCACACCGTCCATGTCACTGAAGAAACTCAAAAAAAAAGTAAGTTCCTATTTCATATATTTTATTCCATATTATGGGAATAATTTAAATTCAACATGTTGCTCATAACATGTATCGATTATTTTTAACCAGTGAGTGATTTGCACTCGCTTTTACCACGTTATGTTTTGGACGTCAAAAGCAAAAGTCTCTTGTATTTCGAAATGATACTATTGTAAAATAGAATAAAAAGACTACTCATAAAGTTTTTGCTGGTCCTCTTCCTTTAGTGTTTTCTTTTGTAGTTAATGTAACATGTCATTTTCAGTCATGACAAATTTTATTGACATATTCTCGACTGCAGGTACCTCGAAGACCTTTTTCGTCTCCTAAGGTGAGTATGTACGGTTTAAACAAAGTCTTGGTTAAAAACCCGATGAAAAAACGAAAAAGTCTGAAACTGTGAAACAATGTTAACTTTAAAACCTTTTAGTTAAAAACATCTAGAAAACTTCTTGCATTCCACCAGGCTTTCGTAGAAGACCACAAGGTGAATATGCAAGGCTTAAGAAGGAAGTCTTTGATTAAAATCCCAAAGTATCAAATAAGACCTAAAAAAACCATGAATTCGCAAACTTTAAAGCATCTAAAAACTTCCGGCCGTCCTCCGTGCTCTCCGTGTTGTGTCAAAGGACACTCCCACTAAGGCGGAACTTACATGTGTTTCGGGCTCATGCCCATCTTCAGAGTTAGGAATGACTGCAAAATGGCTGTCACTTGCAGTTCTTTGGAGTTTATTTCAATCGGTTCCTCCTCCCCTCTCAGTGTTGATTCGTTGTCGTCGTTACGTAATTTAGTTTGTTATGCCTTTAGTGGTGTCATCTGGTGTCATTATTGGGGATTACACTTTGTTCCTTTTTTTTTTTTTCTCTCTCTCTCTCTCGTTGGTAATAAATTTTTTCCATTGCACAGGTATTTCGTTAGGTTGATTAATGTTGCAGTTTCAGTTTGTATTTTCAGTTTTTCCGATAGTTACAGACTCGGCGATTCTGATCTCTCTCTCTCTCCGTTTGATGTGATTTTAGATGTTTGATGTTTTTGAAATCGGGTTCTGTATTATTTCGTATGCAATATTGCGCTAATGCTGTTTTTTCCTCCCCTTTATTCCAGTTCGTTATATGTTGGTTTAACCTGGTTTTTAACTGATTTTTGGTACCTCCTATATAGGTTATTTTTTTTTTTATCATTGCTATTAGTCATTTTTGCTGGAATGCAGTATACTCCTGATTTTTCCATTAACTGTACTTGATCTTTATTTTTTATTACCATATCTCTTTGTGTCTTTACTGATATTCCGATGTTTTTTTGGTGATTTTTACAAATTCGTTCTATGATATGAGATAGTCCTTTAATATATGGAAAACCTCCGCAGTATTTATTTTCTTCCGTTTTTGGTCTTCGTACCTTGTGTTTAATGTCATATATAATTTTTTGGGATAATTTTTTATTATATCCAAAATTTTTTATCATTCTATTTATCCATGTTAGTTCTTTTTCTTTGTATTTATTGCTGCTGGAATAGGTAATAGGTAAGCGTTCTTTTTATTAAATTTCTAATAGCTGCTGTTTTATGTGCCCATGGATGGTTAGAGAGCTCTTAGGAATTATTGATGACACGTATGTAGGTTTCCTGTAAATGTGGTAATCGATTCTACTCTTATTCTTGATTAGGTTGTTATCTAAAAAAAGGTAGTTGGTTATTTCTTTCCAATTCAATTGTTAGGTCTATTGATGGAAACACAGATGCCATTTTTCTTTAAAATCAATTAGTTCTGTTTGTTCATTTTTCCCAAAATACCAACACATCATCCACATATCTGCAATACATCAGTGGTCTTGGGGTATGTTCCTTAAGTACCTTTTCTTCCAAGTGTTTCACTATGACTTCTGCAAATATTGTCGATAATGGTGAGCCCATAGGTGATCCGAACTTCTGCCTGTATATTTTCCCATTGAATTGAAAGTAGTTGTTGTTATATATAAGAGTTAGAATCTCATTCAATTCATCTAATTCCATCTGGTTTAATACATTTTTCAATCTTAACTTTTCAATTATTAGCTCAATGGCAATGGATACTGGTGTATTAGGGTATAGTGATGTAACATTTAAGCTTGCCATTGTAACTATTTCCTTTGAGATTCAGTTGTTTAATTTTCTGTATAACTTCCTCAGTGTTGTTGATATTGTACTTTCCTCTCATAAATATGGGTGATAAATATTTAAATAAGTTCTTTTCTAAATTAATCAGCGGAGAACATTGTTTTGACACTATAATTCTCATTGGTGTATCATTTTTATAAGTTTCATTTTTCCAAAAGCTCTTGGTATCCTGGCACCAATGGATGGATGTGCATTTGTAATAATTCGAGGTAGACAACAATGATTTCGTATTTCTGCTAACTTTGGTATGAGTTTATCAGTTGGATCTTTTTGGCATATTTCTGTGTCCAGATTCAGAATTCCCTGTTCCATTTTATTTTTGTAATTACATGTGTTTATTATTATAAGTTGTTTAGTTTTATCTGCTTCTATTATATTGATATTTGGATTTCTTCTTAAATCTAATAGTTCCTGTTTTTCATATTTTGATTTGTCCAACTGTTTTTCTTCTCCTTTCTGCATTTTAGTAGCGGCTATTGCGTTGGTTATTTTTGTCCTAACATTTTTTGGTCTTTTAACATCAAATCTCTGTATCAGATTTTCAATTTTTGGGATATATTCTTCAGTTCTTCTTATTTCTTGAGGGTAACTAAATTTTGCCCCTTTTTCCAGGGCTATTGTTTGTAACCTTGTCAGTTGTGTATCTGAATGATTTTCATAATCCACTGTCCTTGTTCTATCCACCTGGGTTTGGTTCTGCTGTTTATTTTCTGATAATTTTTCAAACTTCTAAAAGAATTTGAAGAACAACAAAAAATTGATGAAAACAGAATATTTAAGAAGTTTGAAAAATTATCAGAAAATAAACACAGAACCAAACCCAGGTGGATAGAACAAGGACAGAGGATTATGAAAATCATTCAGATACACAACTGACAAGGTTACAAACAATAGCCCTGGAAAAAGAGGAAAAATTTAGTTACCCTCAAGAAATAGAAAGAACTTAAGAATATATCCCTAAAATTGAAAATCTGATACAGAGATTTGATGTTAAGGTGGACATCTAGTGATTTTACTTCCCATACTTCCAATGGGCAAACTTCTGTACACATTTTTTTCATAATTAATGTGTTCCCAAGGATGAAAATTTCGACATCGATTAAAATAACTTCATATTATAACTTGGAGTACTTAATATTTTCTAAAACATAACCATAATTAAGCAATCCAACATTTGTTTGTCTACTGACGTCATCAATGTACAGGCCACACCATCTTTTTTCTGGTCTTGACGCCACCGAAGGAAAAGTTATTGATTTTTAATATAATCATGGTTGTATTTTAGAAAATATTAAGTATTCCAAGTTATAATATGAAGTTATTTTAATCAATGTTCAAATTTTCATCCTTGGGAAAGCATTAATTACGAAGAAAATGTGTACAGAAGTTTGCCGATTGGGAGTGTAGGAAGCAAAATCACTAGACATCCACCTTGAAGACCAAAATAATGTTAGGACAAAAATAACCAATGCCACTACTAAAATGCAGAAAGAAGAAAAAAAAAGTTGGACAAATTAAAATATGAAAGACAGGAACTATTAGATTTTAGAAGAAATCCAAATATCAATATAATAGAAGCAGATAAAACTAAACAACTTATAATAATAAACACATGTAATTACAAAAATAAAATGGAACAGGGAATTCTGAATCTGGACACAGAAGTATGCCAAAAAGATGCAACTGATAAACTCATACCAAAGTTAGCAGAAATACGAAATCATTGTTGTCTACCTCGAATTATTGCTAATGCACATCCACCCATTGGTGCCAGGATACCAAGAGCTTTTGGGAAAATGAAAACTCATAAAAATGATACACCAATGAGAGTTATAGTGTCAAAACAATGTTCTCCACTGATTCATTTAGAAAAGAACTTATTTAAATATTTATCATCCATATTTATGAGAGGAAAGTACAATGTCAAGAACACTGAGGAAGTTATACAGAAATTTAAACAACTGAATCTCAAAGGAAATACAGGGACAATGGCAAGCTTAGATGTTACATCACTATACCCTAAGACACCAGTACCCATTGCCATTGAACTAATAATTGAAAAGTTAAGATCAAAAAATTTATTAAACCAGGTGGAATTAGATGAAGTGAATCAGACTCTAACTCTTATATATAACAACTACTACTTTCAATTCAATGGGAAAATATACAGGCAGAAGTCTGGATCACCCATGGGCTCGCCATTATCGACAATATTTGCAGAAGTTGTCATAATACAACACTTGGAAGAAAATTTACTTACCCTGAAGCCACTGATGTATTGCAGATATGTGGATGATGTGTTGGTATTTTGGGAAAATGAACAAACAGAACTAATTGATTTTAAAGAAAAAATGGCATCTGTGTTTCCATCAGTAGACCTAACAATTGAATATGAAAGAAATAACCAACTACCTTTTTTAGATATCAACCTAATCAAGAATAAGAGTAGAATTGATTACCACGTTTACAGGAAACCTACATATGTGCCGTCAATAATTCCGAAGAACACTGAGGAAGTTATACAGAAATTTAAACAACTGAATCTCAAAGGAAATACAGTTCCAATGGCAAGCTTAGATGTTACATCACTATATTCTAACACACCAGTACCCACCCATGGGCACATAAACCCTAACACACCTAACCATCCATGGGCACATAAAACAGCAGCTATTAGAAATTTAACAAAAAGAGTGTTTACTCATTCCAGCAGCAATAAATACAAAAAAGAACTAACATGAATAAATAGAATGATAAAAATTTTTGGATATAATAAAAAATTATCCCAGAAATTTATATATGACACTAAACACAAATACAAAGACCAAAAAAAGAAGAAAATAAATACTGCGGAAGTTTTCCATATGTCAAAGGACTATCTCGTACCATAGACGAATTTGTAAAAATCACCAAAAAAAAAAAACATCGGAATATCAGTAAAGACACAAAGAGATATGGTAATAAAAAATAAAGATCAAGTACAGTTAATGGAAAAATCAGGAGTATACTGCATTCCAGCAAAAATGACTAATAGCAATGATAAAAAAAATAACCTATATATTGGGTTGTCGGAAAAGTCATGACATATTTTAGCCACGTTTTGCAAAGATCATTTATTGATAGAAAGAACAAAGATCAATCAATGATATAATGCCCGTTTTGTTCAATAACCCTTTGCCATCTTTCAGTGAGCTGCAGAATGCCTCGTTCATTGAAGGACCTGTCTTTCGTGGCGAAAAACTGTACAAGGTGCTGATTTACAGCCTCATCTGAATTGAACGTTATATCACACAAGGACTGTTGAAGATAGCGAAACAAGTGGAAGTCTGATGGCGTAAGGTCAGTTGAGTATGCTGGGTGTGATAACACATCCCACTCATGCTCCAATAATTTTTGGCGGGGATCAAACTTGTGTGTGGTCTCGCGTTGTCGTGATGGAACACAACACCTTTATGATGAACGCGTTCTGGACGTTTCTGGATGATGGATTTGTTCAAACTGTTCAATTGCCGAAAGTACACATTCGAATTGATTGTTTGGTTCCGTGGTAGGAGCTCGAAAAACACGACACCTTTGAAATCCCACCACACTGAGACCAGAACCTTCCGCTGATGAATGTCTGCTTTGGATGTCGTTTGAGGTGAAGCAGCACGTCGGGACCAAGAACGTTTGCGCAGCACATTGTTGTACACAATCCACTTTCCGTCACCAGTTATCAGTCGCTTCAAAAAGGATCGTTTTCCTCACATTTTAATGAGCATATCGCAGATGTTTATACGCGCCATCAATTGAGCTTCTTTGAGTTCATGAGGAACCCACACATCGAGCTTACTTACGTATCCCAGCTTCTTCTGGTAATCGTGAATGCTTGAATGATGGATGTGCAATGTGTCTGCAATCTCTCGTGTCGTGTAACGTGGGTTTGACTCAATCAATGCCTTGATTTGGTCGTCATCAACCTCGGTTGGCCTCCCAAACCGAGGAGCATTGTTGAGGTCAAAATCACCAGCACGGAATTTTGTGAACCACCTCTGGCACTGATGTTCTTGTAGAGCATTATTACCATACACTTTACGTAACTTTTCACAAGCTTGACGCACGTTCTTCCCTTTACAGAAGTAAAACAGTAAAATATGGCAAAAATGCACAGTTTGGTCTTCCATCTTCAACTTGATGTCGAATCTCCGCAAATCAACCAAATTGCTCACTATTCCTTTTAGACTGCAGCTAGAACTGGCACCTGTCGAATGCCATAGCGATAACAGAGCTGCGCATGCCACTAGTACTTCCAAAACCGCCCAACCGCCATCGAGGGCCAAAATACATCATGACTTTTCCGACAACCCAATAGGAAGTACCAAAAATCAGTTATAAAAACCAGGTTTAACCAACATATAACGAACTGGTATAAAAGGGAGGGAAAAACAGCATTAGTGCAATATTGTATACGAAATAATGCAGAATCTGATTTCAAAAACATCAAACATCTAAAATCACATCGAACGGAGAGAGTGATCAGAATCGCCGAGTCTGTAATTATTGAAAAAACTGAAAATACAAACTGCAACATTATTCAACCTAACGAAATACCTGTGCAATGGAAAAAATTTATTACCGACGATAAAAAAAAAAAAGGAGCAAAGTGTAATTCCCAATAATGGCACCAGATGACACCGCCAAAGGCATAACGAACTAAATTATGTAACAATGACAACAAATCAACACCGAGGGGAAGGAGGAGCCAATTGAAGAAAACTCCAAAGAACTGCAGGTGACAGCCATTTTGCAGTCATTCCTAACTCTGAAGATGGGCATGAGCCCGAAACACATGCAAGTTTCGCCTTAGTGGGAATGTCCTTTGACACAACACAGAGAGCACGGAGGACGGCCGGAAGTTTCTGGATGTTTTTAAGTTTGCGAATTCATGGTTTTTGTTAGGTCTTATTCGTTTCTTTGGGATTTTAACCAGATACTTCCTTCTTAAGCCTTGCATACTCACCTTGTGGTCTTCTACAAAAGCCTGGAAGAATGCAAGAAGTTTTCTAGATGTTTTTCACGAAAAGGTTTTAAAGTTAGCATTGTTTCATAGCCCCAATTAGTAGTTCTAATTCTGACTATTATATAGCTCTAATCATTCTACTATTCTCTTTTACGTGCGATATTTCAAAGTAACTTGTACAAAATTCTAGCGGATAATGCTTACCTTGGCATTCCTTTCTAGCGATGGGAACATTTCTTGCACGTGTTTTCCGGTCTTTGTTGATGTTATTGTCCTAAAGTCCGTTGTATGCGATGACTGGCTTTACTTCTCACTCTTTTCGCTGGGTATACTCATTGGATCTTTACCTTAGGATTCCAAACACATCAATTTTTACCTTTCTTTATACTCGAAATTTTTGCCCATCCTCTGGGCATCCTCAGGAGCGTGGCGACTTTACCACCGATGTTCGTGGTTAACTTCGCGCTAATGGAGTCCGGTACTCCTTGTTGCCATTCGTGGGATATACTTTCCTGGATATATTTCGTTATCAAGCCCGACTGGCACCATCTATGTTTCATTAAAAACAACTTTTTTTTTTTTATTTTTTTAATTTCTTCTCCTATCCTAGTTTTCTTGTCTTTTTTGCCGGTTTTTCTTTTGTTGTTGTTTTTCTTGTCTTATTAGTCACAACTGAAAGAGCTAAAGAATACCTTATATTTCATCAAGGAAAACAACATCTTCCATTTTGAAGGAAATATATTTAAACAAACGCAAGGTGGCCCTATGGGATCCCCATTATCGGCATAATACGCAGAAGTGATTATGGCATACCTCGAAAAAGAAATTATTCAAAATCTACCTGAAAAACCAATACTTTATGCTCGATATGTAGACGACATTATTATAATGTCTAAACTTAACAAAGCAGAGCTACAAGATCTAGCACAGCAGTTTAGCAAAATCTGTAACACCATAGAGCTAACTATTGAGTTTGAAGAGGATAATTGCCTATCCTTCCTGGACATCCAACTAAAGATAAATAAAAATAGTTTTGAATACTTGGTGTTCAGAAAAGCAACTTACATACCTGTACTGATACCATACTCGTCGCACCATCCAGTGATACATAAAAAAAACAGCATAGTAAACTTGATACGGCGAGCGTACACACACACACTAACAACAGGCTAAAAAATCAAGAGCTAGAGTTTATCTCGAAAATAGCTCAAGAGTATGGGTACCCGAGCAAGCTAATTAATAAATGGATATGTGAGAGTAAAAAGCATATGACTCAGAGTAAAGAAGGCCAAGAAGTGCACAACCAAAGGAAGATGAGGAAAAAAAAAATTGAAATACATTGGAGCTTTCCCATACCCCCAATATCGTACATTGAAAGTACGAAAAACAGATTAAAAAAAGACTTAAACAACACATATCTAATTGGCAAAAAAAAGAAGCCAAAACTGCTTTAGTGCAATTCTGCATGGAAAACCGGACATTCCCAAAATTCGATGAAATTAAAATGCTAAAAAAGAATAAAAAATCGGAAAGGCAAATGAGGAGGGAAGAAGCAATATTAATCTATAAAAATAAAGCAAGGGTATGTAACCAGAACGACCCTAGCACATTATCTGGCCTGTGGAAAGAACTAATAAGACAAGAAAAACAACAACAAAAGAAAAACCGGTAAAAAGACAAGAAAACCAGGATAGGAGAAGAAATTAAAAAAAAAAAAAAAAGTTGTTTTTAATGAAACATAGATGGTGCCAGCCGGGCTTGATAACGAAATATATCCAGGAAAGTATATCCCACGAATGGCAACAAGGAGTATCGGACTCCATTAGCGCGAAGTTAACCACGAACATCGGTGGTAAAGTCGCCACGCTCCTGAGGATGCCCAGAGGATGGGCGAAAATTTCGAGTATAAAGAATGGTAAAAATTGATGTGTTTGGAATCCTAAGGTAAAGATCCAATGAGTATACCCAGCGAAAAGAGTGAGAAGTAAAGCCAGTCATCGCATACAATGGACTTTAGGACAATAACGTCAACAAAGACCGGAAAACACATGCGTGAAATGTTCCCATCGCTAGAAAGGAATGCCAAGGTAAGCATTATCCGCTAGAATTTTGTACAAATTGTTTCATAGTTTCAGACTTTTTCGTTTTTTCATCGGGTTTTTATACCAAGAATTTGTTTAAACCATACATACTCACCTTAGGAGACGAAAAAGTCTTCAAGGTACCTGCAGTCGAGAATATGTCAACAAAATTTGTCATGACTAAAAATGACATGTTACATTAACTACAAAATGAAAGCAATAAAGGAAGAGGACCAGCAAAAACTTTATGAGTACAGTCTTTTTTATTCTATTTTACAATAGTATCATTTCTAAATACAAGAGATTTTTGCTTCTGACGTCGAAAACATAACGTGGTAAAAAGCGAGTGCAAATCTTTTACTGGTTGAAGATAACCGATATAAGTTCCTATTATTTTGTAGTAGTCCTGCAGCACTCCAGGTGTTGCAGTTTTTTTAAATTTGAGAGATAAAGTGATTCTCAGAGCTGGTTTATTGCTGGCTGCTCTACCTTGTTCTTATAATCTGATTCACTCTGTATGTACTGCTTTTTGGCTACACAGCCTTTAATACCACAAAATTTCACCACCAAACTTGCTGTGTGTGTAAATAAATAAACCTCTGATTTTGTTTTGTGTAGCACAGGTTCCTTCAGACTTAAGGCTAACACATGACTTTCTAATCTGTGAGGGTTTCAATTCTGTGTATTATTTTTTAAATTACTAATGCTTATTTGATGATTTTCCCATCTATTGTTAAATATTCATGCCTTTTTTCCTTTTACTTTAAATTTTTTGAGACATATTTTAGGAGAGCAAAACACATTAAATATTTAAATTAAGAGTTTTGCTTTTTGAATAAGATATTTTAGTAAAATCGTAACATTTGGAGAATGATGTATTTGCTCTGTAGGTCACATATACGCACACAATCAACAGCAAAAACCAGTCATGGCTATTAGCGAATGCCTAACCATTGAACCTTTTTATGAATGGAGAAAGGAACTAGTACCTATAAAGTTTTCATGGTTTGTAGCTGAAGTCATGTGCCCTTGACACAAGCAATTACAATTTGTCAAAGAAATCGAGCCTACTTTGTAACATAGCTTAGTTAACACACACACACACACACACACACACACACAAAAGGAATTATCACATCCCTTTATGTGCTACTTTTGAACAGTTTTAATAAGCAGAAGGAATATTGTGATCATTTCTGCTTTCTTTCAAAACATTTTATGGGCTCTTCTCTCATATGAATATCTTGTCTTAATATATTCATACAGCATTGCAAATGTCAAATGTCATCTAGCTGCTTAATTATTCACATGCTATTTAGACAATTTATATTTTGAAGTTACTCACCTTTATTCCCTAAATCTTTTAGGAGGTTTTCGTCTCTACACATTTTCAACACATTTTTCTTATTTACATCGTGGTTCAAAGCCGCAAAAAAATATATATATATTTCAACTCACGCAAACTTCATTCCCTTCCCTTCTTTTCCCTATGACTAAATTCAGATTCAAAATAATCCACCACAAAATATACAGAATTGAACTCCTTAAAACACTTTAATCTAATTAAAACTTCAATCAATAAAAACCTATATTACACATTTCCTAAAACGTCAAAGTTAAAAAGCTGTAATCCAAAATTATTTACAATTGCACATCAGTGCACAATTAAAATAAACCCAAATACCTGACACAACTACTATACTCAACAATCACGGATCTCTCTCCCCTCAGAAACAAGCATAACATCCAAGCACTTTCAGCCTCTGCCCAGGCCATTCTCAAGGAGCGGATGCAACAGATGTACCACCCGTCACCATCCATGAAATGTAGCGAATGTTCCAGTGCTCGCGCAGCATCGTCTCATTTCTCGTTCTCCGTCGTTCAGGCACAGTAGCGCCATCTATCAGATGACCCAATAGCCTTCTTTTCCTTTCGTACTTATAAATATCTGTTTGATTTATTTGATTCTTGAAACTAATCATCTTATATTCTAACAATTTTTTTTACATTTTTTTTTTTTTTTTTTATATTACATCATTTCTTTTTCTCTTGCCTTTTCCCCTCTGTTCTTCTCTGCGACTTTCCTTTCTGATCAAATCCTTCCAATATGTGTTTAAGCTATTAGGATCATTAACGTTACATAACCTGTGTCTATTTTTTTCGATCAACACTGTCTCCACCAATCTCAAATGCCTTTCCGTACGACAATTCTTAATAATTTTTATTTCATCAAACTTTGGGTATTGCCTTTGTTCAATACAGTACTGGACCAATGTCGTTTTTGCTTCTTTTTTCTGCCAATTTCGTAAGTGCTGTTGTAAACGATGTTTTAGTTTATTTTTAGTGCTTCCTATATATGATACTGTAGGATTGTTGCTTAAAAATTTTTTTATAATTTTCTTGCACCAATATTTATGAAACAACAATACAGTTTAAGGAATACATATGATTTTATTCACTTAATTAAAAATATTAATCAAGATTTGCAGTTTTACAAAATGGCTAGTATGGATGTTAAAGCTTTGTATCCAGATACTCCAGTACCTCAGGCCATTGACATTATTACTCAAGAACTAATGCATCAAAAAATTCTAACAGAAACTGCAAGTACAAGAGTTAAAAAATGTATTGTTATATATATACGAAAATAATGTTTTTGCCTGTTATCTCCAGCTTTTCTCCATCAATCGATAAATCTTCATTTCTAGTAAAAGCATTGAACATCACTTTTGTCTTCTGAAAGTTCATTTTTAATCCCACTTCTTTACTCTTGTCAGCAAGTTCCTGGATCATACTCTGCAGCTCTGATGGGGTAGTTGCAAAAATGACTACATCATCAGCAAAACGAAGGTGGGTTAGATAATCTCCATTAATCTTTATCCCCTTGTTTTCCCAGCTCAGCGACTGAAAAACACCCTCCAATGTGGCATTAAAGAGCTTCGGAGATATGGTGTCACCTTGTCTCACTCCCTTTCCAATTTTTACGTGTGTTGTATTTTCAAACAGCCTAATCTTTGCACTTGCATTTTCATAGATGTTATTAATAATATTAATGTATGCATCTTCAATACCGCAGGTTTTCAGAGCCATTGTAACTGCTGATGGTTTCACCGAATCAAAGGCTTTTTCATAATCGATAAAAGCCATGCACAATGGAAGTTCATATTCCCTCGCTCTTTCAATTAGTTCTCTCAGCACGTGGATATGATCTATTGTGCTGTAGCCACTCCTGAATCCAGCTTGTTCTCTCGGTTGAGCCATGTCCAGTGTTACCTTCAAGCGGTGTGAAAGAACTTTAGTGAAGATTTTATAAACTACTGATAGGAGGCTGATAGGTCTGTAGTTTCCGAGATCCTCAATGTCACCTTTCTTATGTAGCAGGATCATTGTAGCGGTGTTCCAATCCTCAGGAATCTTTCCTTCATTAAGGCATCGAGTGAAAATTTGGGCGAGTACTGTTTCGATTTCTCCACTTGCTTCTTGTATGATGTCTACAGTAATTCCATCTTCTCCTGGAGCTTTTCCCCGCTTCATGTTCTTGATTGCATGTGCAACTTCTGCTGGAAGGACTGGAGGAACTCTGGTACTGGTATCTTCCATGATGTCTGGAGTGAATATATCATCCCTTTCATATAATTTGGAGTAGAAATCTTTCACTCTTGTCAAAATTTCGCCTCTATTTCTTGTTACAGAACCATCTTCTTTTCTCAGTGCCATAATCTGTTTTCTTCCCTTACTGAGATGTCCCTTTGCTATCTTTAGGCTTTGGTTGTTTTCAATTGCTTTCCTCACTAGTTCACAGTTGAATTTCCTTACGTCTTCAGTGATACTTTTTCTTACTGTCTTGCATAGCTCTATATATTCCACTTTGGAAGTCACATCTTCTTTAGTTGTCCTCATCTCTCTTCTTTTTGCATCAACATTTTGGTTTTTCCTGATAATTTGTTCACATGCAACTTGTTCTTAGACCCAGCTAATTCTGTTGCTGTTTCCATAAGAGCTTTGGTTACTTTTCTGTTAACTTCAGAGATGTCCACTTCTTCCGATGTTAGGCCTTCTAAAGCAGAGAACCTGTTCTTCAGTTCTAACTTGAAGGTATTATGGTGTTTTTTAAGGTTGGTTATGTCAATAGATTTTGTTTGTCTTATGAGCTTGCCACGTTCAAGTTTAGTGTTGAAGTGCATCTTACATCTCACCAATCTATGGTCACTACCTGTGTTGAACTTGTTTAGCACACTGCAGTCTTCTATGACGAATTTTTTGTTACACATAATAAAATCAATTTCACTTGTCATCCCATTTGGATGTCTCCATGTCCATTTCCTGTGTGGCTTTTTCTTGAAGAAGGAGTTCAAGATGAAAAACCCTTCTGCCTCTGCAAACTCAACGAGAGTATTTCCACGCTGGTTTCTGTTGCCATGACCGAATTTACCTACTGAAGTTTCATTCTGTTGCCGTTGCCCTATTTTTGCATTGAAATCTCCCATAATTATTTTCAAGTGCTGCTTACCTTTATTATTTAGATGACAAATTTCCTCATAAAATTCTTCAATTTCTTCTTCAGGATGACTTGTGGTGGGTGCATAAGTTTGAATAATCTGAGCCTGGTATCTTTTCGAGAGTTGGATAACAAGTCGTGCAGCTCTGTCAGAGGAACTTTCAACTTCTACAACTTTATCCTTCAGTTTCTTGTTTATTATAAATCCAACACCACTAGTTCTGCCAGTATCTGTCCCACGATAGTAGAAGAGATGTCCACTTTTCAGTTCGATGAGATCTTCTCCTTTTCTCCTTACCTCACTTAGCCCCACGATGTCCCACTTGATCCTTTGTAGTTCCTCTTCCAATTCAAGAAGCCTTGAATCAGAAGATAGGGAGCGTCCATTGTAAGTAGCCAAGGTCAGCATCAGATGGCAGCCTAGTCCGGTCCTCCGGGGATTCTTAGCACCCTCTGCCTTCATGTCACACTGGCCGCTGCCAAAACTTGCCTGGAGAGCTTTTGGAAGAAACGGCATAATTTTCAAGAGCAATATGCCATTATGTCTTAAAAGAAAAGTGTTTGATCAATGCATCCTTCCAGTGCTTACGTATGGTGCAGAGACGTGGACCTTAACTAAAAGAGACATACAAAGGCTGCAGACAACTCAAAGAAGCATGGAGAGGTGCATGCTTGGTGTAACCAGGAGAGATAAGAAGAGGAACACGTGGATCCGAAAAATGACAAGAGTGGAAGACATCATGATCAGAGTTAAATCCCTGAAATGGCAATGGGCTGGACATACTGCCAGAAGGACAGATCATCGATGGACAGCCGAAATTTTAGATTGGATTCCAAGGGACAGGAAAAGACCCAGAAGAAGACCACATGGGAGATGGGTGGATGAAATTCGAAAGTATGCAGGGGTGACATGGAGGAGACTGGCACAAGACAGACCGTTGTGGAGGAAACTTGGGGAGACCTTCGTCCAGCAGTGGATTGATAATGGTTGACAATGATGATGATGATGAATGTTTTTGCATTTGAAGATATTATTTATAAGCAAAATACAGGAGGACCTATGGGATCACCCCTGTCTACATTATTTGCAGAAGTTATTATGACAGATATTGAAGCCAAAGTGATAAATAACCTGAATGAACCACCATTAATATATTGCAGATATGTTGATGATATTTTCATCTTATCAAAATTGAATTCCACAGAACTAGATACCATAGCTAAAAAATTTAAGGAAGAGTATTCATCCATTGAAGTAACAATTGAAGTTGAACAGCAGGATACTTTGGCTTACCTTGATGCACAGATTATAAAACAACCCAACACATTAGATTATACCGTTTACAGAAAATCGTCGTATGTACCTGTGATTATACCATATGATTCTTATCATCCATATGCTCATAAATGTAACAGTATTAAGACTTTAATAAAAAGAGCTTTTACGCACACGTCAAATATGCAATACAGAAAGGATGAATTGAAATATATTACAGATGTTGCAAAAAGTGATGGATATCCCAGTAAACAAATAAAAAAATGGATTAAGAAAGTGCAGAACAATTGTATTAATTCTTCAAACATAAGAAGAAATAATAATAAGCAGATTAAATATATTGGATCGTTTCCGTACATAAAAGGAATTTCAGCTGAAATTAATAAATTGTGTAATAGGTATAATTTACAATTGGGCAATAAAGTACATACCATTAAAAATTTTGTAATCAATACGAAAGAAAACAAGAAGTGCTTGGACAGAGCTGGCATTTACGAAATTCCTATAAGCAACAATCCTACAGTATCATATATCATCATCATCATAATCATTGTCAACCATTATCAATCCACTGCTGGACGAAGGTCTCCCCAAGTTTCCTCCACAACGGTCTGTCTTGTGCCAGTCTCCTCCATGTCACTCCCGCATACTTTCGAATTTCATCCACCCATCTTCCATGTGGTCTTCTTCTGGGTCTTTTCTTGTCCCTTGGAATCCAATCTAAAATTTCGGCTGTCCATCGATGGTCTGTCCTTCTGGCAGTATGTCCAGCCCATTGCCATTTCAGGGATTTAACTCTGATCATGATGTCTTCCACTCTTGTCATTTTTCGGATCCACGTGTTCCTCTTCTTATCTCTCCTGGTTACACCAAGCATGCACCTCTCCATGCTTTTTTGAGTTGTCTGCAGCCTTTGTATGTCTCTTTTAGCTAAGGTCCACGTCTCTGCACCATACGTAAGCCCTGGAAGGATGCATTGATCAAACACTTTTCTTTTAAGACATAATGGCATATTGCTCTTGAAAATTATGCTGTTTCTTCCAAAAGCTCTCCAGGCAAGTTTTGTACGCCGATTAATTTCTTCACCAATGTGACCCTCACTTGATATCTGCTGTCCAAGATAAACGTACGTGTCTGTTATCTCTAGCTTTTCTCCATCAATCGATAAATCTTCATTTCTTGTAAAAGCATTGTACATCACTTTTGTCTTCTGAAAGTTCATTTTTAATCCCACTTCTTTACTCTTGTCAGCAAGTTCCTGCATCATACTCTGTAGCTCTGATGGGGTAGTTGCAAAAATGACTATGTCATCAGCAAAACGAAGGTGGGTTAGATAATCTCCATTAATCTTTATGCCTTTGTTTTCCCAGTTCAGTGATTGAAAGACATTTTCCAATGGGGCATTAAAGAGCTTCGGAGATATGGTGTCACCTTGTCTCACTCTTTTTCCAATTTTTATGTGTGTTGTATTTTCAAATAGCAGAATCTTCGCACTTGCATTTTCATAGATGTTATTAATAATATTAATGTATGCATCTTCAATACCGCAGGATTTCAGAGCCATTGCAACTACTGATGGTTTCACCGAATCAAAGGCTTTTTCATAATCGATAAAAGCCATGCACAATGGAAGTTCATATTCCCTCGCTCTTTCAATTAGTTCTCTCAGTACGTGGATATGATCTATTGTGCTGTAGCCACTCCTGAATCCAGCTTGTTCTCTCGGTTGAGCCATGTCCAGTGTTACCTTCAAGCGGTGTGAAAGAACTTTAGTGAAGATTTTATAAACCACTGATAGGAGGCTGATAGGTCTGTAGTTCCTGAGATCCTCAATGTCACCTTTTTTATGTAGCAAGATCATTGTAGCGTTGTTCCAATCCTCAGAAATATCCCCTTCATTAAGGCATCGAGTAAAAATTTGGGCGAGTACTGTTTCGATTTCTCCACTTGCTTCTTGTATGAGGTCTACAGTAATTCCATCTTCTCCTGGAGCTTTTCCCCGCTTCATGTTCTTGATTGCATGTGCAACTTCTGCTGGAAGAACTGGAAGAACTCTGGTACCTTTCATGATGCCTGGAGTACATTCTTATATATATATTTTGGAAGAAACAGCATAATTTTCAAGAGCAATATGCCAATATGTCTTAAAAGAAAAGTGTTTGATCAATGCATCCTTCCAGTGCTTACGTATGGTGCAGAGACGTGGACCTTAACTAAAAGAGACATACAAAGGCTGCAGACAACTCAAAGCAGCATGGAGAGGTGCATACTTGGTGTAACCAGGAGAGATAAGAAGAGGAACTCGTGGATCCGAAAAATGACAAGAGTGGAAGACATCATGATCAGAGTTAAATCCCTGAAATGGCAATGGGCTGGACATACTGCCAGAAGGACAGATCATCGATGGACAGCCGAAATTTTAGATTGGATTCCAAGGGACAGGAAAAGACCCAGAAGAAGACCACATGGGAGATGGGTGGATGAAATTCGAAAATATGCAGGGGTGACATGGAGGAGACTGGCACAAGACAGACCGTTGTGGAGGAAACTTGGGGAGACCTTCGTCCAGCAGTGGATTGATAATGGTTGACAATGATGATGATACATACATATCACTAAGCTATCTCTTGAGATTCAGAGGTTAGCTCCAAAAAGAATACAAAATTCCAGACAATTAAAAAGACCCATATTCTTGCAGTTAGTAATACTGTGCTTCCCATAACATTTGGTTAGTTACTGGAAAATATGTGTACATTGCAGGACAATGTTAAACATGCTTCCAGTATAATGGCTACAGACATGTGATGGGCTTATGAACAAAGCCATGAAGTTCTTTGTTTTGCCATAATTTGCTTCATGCTGTAGGTTTATCACTTACTCTCTTCATGAATACAGTAGATTCCGGTTAATTGGACCATTAGTTAATCAGGGTAGCCATTTATTTAGGCAACTGTTGAAGAACATCTCAAATTAGCTCTTTGGGCTAAAGCATCACATTATTGGGTCAGTTGCTTAATTGAGCCAAAGTGTTCTAGACCTGATGTGTCCCAATTAACCGAATTTTGCTGTAAATGATAAAACCTACAAAATAATAGTTTGATACTATGCTAGACAAGCTAAAGGAGTAATTAAGATTACATTGCAGGACACTAGTGCTTTTTGATATGAGCACTCAAATGTGTATGAGTGATTATTTCTGTTATAGTGTATTTTAAAGTGGGCTGTTCAAAAAATGAAGTTGTGGTTGAGGTAAAGCAAAACATATTTTTGATATTTTTACCTCTTTAAATATGAAATTAATGTTTGGTTTTCATGGGCATTTAGTGTCAAAGATGCATTCTAGTAGACAGGCTTTTTTTTTGTGGGTTTATGGCATTACTTTATTTAACTTGATGGTGACAGCCATCATGAAGTTTTTATGTTTGTTCCTCTTTGTAAAATAGATATTTCGTGAGCAATTCTTCATATTAAGGAAAGCCATTTTAGTATCCAGGGATTTTTTCTACTAGTTTTAATAGTGGATTCTAATTTGTTTAAATACAAATGACAGTTAGCTAATTTTTTTCTTTCCTAATGAAGTCATTATGCTGGCTGGCTCTTATGATTTGCAAGGTTCCCATGCCTAGTAAGTGCATGTGAAATTTTGCTAGAGAAGTAAACGCAGCAGTAAATGGGAAATGCTGTTTCCTGCACAACACATTTCTCTCTAAGTAGAGCTAAAACCTTTTCAAAGTACTTTGAAAATGCAGTTTATTAAATCTAATATTTCATTTTTGTTGGAGCGGGATACAGTCAAATTACTCTCACTTTTTATTTATGGTTTGTGACACATTTTTGTATGTTTTTATTGAATTCAGGTTATATGATGTTGGATTTTGGCTTAGGCAAAATTAATGTGCTTGAATAAGATACTTAAATAAAGCAAATGTGTGGAGTGTGTGTGCCTGTAGCATAATCAGTATTATCTCTGAACATATCACTTCCTTATGTTCTGCAAAATACAAACTTTTATCTTCTTTCCTTAGGTTGAAAAGCAATACAAATTTCCAAAAGAGCTCCAGTGCTGGGTTCTTGGTGAAACCTTTGCTATTCAAGATGATTCTTCTTTGGCAACCTATGGTGTCACTGAGACAGGTTGTCCTCTCCTTTTGTATGTGATGGCAACAGAATCCAAGTGCAAGTCTCTTCCAAATCGACCATCACGTCAGCCAGTGAAACACCCAGTTTATGACGATGTTGCACTTACTAGTAGTGACAGTGAATCAGACAGTGTCAGTAATAGGAGCTCCAGAAAAGGATCGCTTTTTGATAGTGATAGTGATCATAAGACGACTAGTGAGATTGGTGCACAGATTTTAGCTGCTAGAAATAAATCTCCTAAGCCTCATGTTAGTCATAATATAAATCGTATTCCCAAAACATCCCATGGTAAGTAGTTTTACAGTTGGATCATAATTTCTTCCGAATTATTTCCCCTCTCATGCTTATGAATATATATATATATACAGCACCCATAAAAATTAGAAAGGGAGTGAGACAAAGTGACACTAAGTCTCCAGGGTTCCCACTCAACCTGGAAAACAGGGAAAACCTGGAATTCTCAGGGAATTTGAAAATGGTTCCAAAAATCAGGGAAAACTCAGGGAAAATTACCCTTTTTTGTAAAAGTCACGGAAAATTACCCTTTTTTTTTTTTTGTAAAAATCAATGGATACTTTATTTTGCCAAAAAAAAATTATTTTTCAAGATTTCAAATGTTTGCTTGCAATTACTGCCTGCCTAGAATTTGGTAGTTATTACTTTCATCTATATTAAGTATTTCCTTTATTCTCTAAAAAAAGATGCAAAATTGAATTTTTAAAATTGCCAGTTATTAAGCTTTTGTTCAATTTCTGTAGGCAGTTGTTATAACATGGAACAATTAGGCACAATGGCTCTTGCTTGAAGAAACACTTCACAAGAGAACCAGCCAAATGATGGATCAAAGTCCTTTCTCTGTTGGTTCTCTTGAAACATGTTTCTTTGAACAGAGCCATACCATCATTAAGCTTTAGCTGCATTGTGTTCTAGAAAAACTGAAACTATTCAACTGACAGATATTTTTCTTACATATGACCTGTTACTATGGGAATGTATTTACAAATTCCGTGTTGGTAGTATTCACGAAAGCTCACAGAACTTTGGTACAGAAAATAATGTGCACAGTTAGTTGTTATTAATGAAAAGCAGGTAATTTTATAAAGACAAATTACGTAAAGAATTTACAAGTGTGTGCTTTGGTGAGAAAAATGAATGGAATGAAATGTAACACTTCTTTGCAACATTCCACTCTGGAAAACTTTAAAAACCACCTGGAGAACCTGGAAAAGTCAGGGAATTTTTTTATTACTTTTGAGTGGGAACACTGATCTCCCTAACTCTTTAATGCCACTGAACTTGGAAAACAAAGAAATAAAGATTAATGGAGATTATCTAACTCACCTTCGTTTTGCTGATGACGTAGTCATTTTTGCAACTACCCCATAAAAGCTGCAGATTATGATCCAGGAACTTGCTGACAAGAGTAAAGAAGTGGGATTAAAAATGAACTTTCAGAAGACAAAAGTGATGTACAATGCTTTTACAAGAAATGAAGATTTATCGATTGATGGGGAAAAGCTGGAGATAACCGATACCTACATTTATGTTGGACAGCAGATATCAAGTGAGGGTCAGGGTCACATTGATGAAGAAATTAATTGGTGTATAAAACTTGTCTGGAGAGCTTTTGGAAGAAACAGTATAGTTTTCAAGAGCAATATGCCATTATGTCTTAAAAGAAAAGTGTTTGATCAGTGCATCCTTCCAGTGCTTGCGCATGGTGCAGAGATGTGGAACTTAACTAAAAGAGACATACAAAGACTGCAGACAACTCAAAAGAGCATGGAGAGGTGCATGCTTGGTGTAACCAGAAGAAATAAGAAAAGAAACTTGTGGATCAGAAAAATGACAAGAGTGGAAGACATCATGATCAGAGTAAAATCCCTGAAATGGTAATGAGCTGGATATATTGCCAGAAGGACAGACCATCGATGGACAGCTGAAATTTTAGACTGGATTCCAAGGAACAGGAAAAGACCCAGAAGAAGACCACATGGGAGATGGGTGGATGAAATTCGAAAGTATGCGGGAGTAACATGGAGGAGACTGGCACAAGACAGACCGTTGTGAAAGAAACTTGGGGAGACCTTTGTCCAGCAGTGGATTGATAATTGTTGTTGATGATGATATATATACAGAGTGCATAGGAAAGTCCCTTTAGCCTGAAATAACTTGCGAACAGAGAGAGGTACAGGTATGCAAGTAAAATAATGGTATAGTAAAGCGACTACGCCCGATCGAATGCAACTGATAGCAGCGCCCCTAGTGGTGAAATGCGGAAGTTAGCCATTGCAAATTGAAAACGAAAAGATATAGAGCAAAATTTCCAATACAAAGTTGTAGAGCATCAATTAATTAGTACAAAACGACATTGTTTCACACGGATGAGATAAATTGTCGCCTGAATACCCTAAAATGTCCGAAATCGATATGCGACGATTCGAATCTGCATATTCACATTTCGCAAATGTAGCTGTATGCAAATGCAGATTGTGACGTTGTACCCTTCCTATGATATAAAAACCAGTAGCAGGATGTACCCTGATCAGAAGTTTAGGTCTACGTATCCCTGTGTGAGAATGGCGAGCTTCACTTACTCCCAATATTGCAAGATGGTGCTTATTTATGGCGAATGCCAACGAAACCGCGGCGCTAGCTGCACGGGGATATGCCGTTCATTTTCCAGCTGGGCCACATCCAAGTGCGGTTACCATCGCAAGTGTAGTGAGATGGCTCAGGGAGACAGGAAGCACTAAAAGTCGTTCTCATTCTGTCAGACCAGTGGGTGCAGGTGTGCGTATAATGGCAAAGGATATTTTGGCATATGCACTAGCCCATCCACAAAGCAGTACAAGAGATATCAGCAGGGCGAGTGGCTTAACACAGGGCCGTGTATGGCAAATACTGCATGCTCAAGGTGCACATCCCTATTGTGTCACTCCGCAGCAAGAACTTTTACCACGGGACAATGAGCGTCGATTTGATTGGTGCAACTGGGTGTTGAATAATGTTGAATGTGACTTAGACTTTTCATCCAACATTCTTTGGTCAGACAAGGCAGTGTTCCACCGTACCGGATTACTAAACCGACACAACGCCCACTAGTGGGTGATGGAAAATTCCTCATGGGGACGATCCACCAGACATCAAGTGCGTTGGTCCATTAACGTGTGGTGCGTTATTTGGAAGAACCGTTTAGTGAGACCTATGTTCTACGAAGGCACATTAAATGGACAGAGATACCTCCAACTATTACAGGATATCATATCTGACTTTTTATATGACATTCCCTTGTCCGCATTACGTTCCTTGTGGTTCCAACATGACGGTGCCCCTGCACACCAGCCAGCAGCAGTGCGACATTTTCTCACAGATTGTTTTGGGCAACGAATCATCAGGTATGATGGTGCTGTTGAATGACCTCCACGATCGCCGGACCTCACTTTGTTGGATTTCTTTCTCTGGGGTTACGTAAAAAATCAGCTATTTTATCAGGTAGAACCATTTAATGGTGGTTTTAACTGCTGTAACTTTTTACATTTTATATTTCCTTTGAGTGGAAAGCAATTTCTCAGTTGGAAGTTATTAATATTCACTGTGAATATATATTGCGGTAATCGAATGTGATTCAAGCAAAAATCTTTCACGTACCTCTCGGTTGTAGGTGGTCGATGTTCAAATCTTTGCACTGTTGTTTTCATCAGGTTCTTGGGTGTAGGCTTTTTTTTTTTTTTTTTGACTAACTTCAAAAAGTTTGCATGTTTCTTGAGTAGGATATACTTTTTTAGTTGGACTTTGGGAGGCACATGAATACAAAGGAGATGTGAAAATTACGTTGGAAAACTTGAAAAACGGAAAAACGAATCACTCGTAAAAATATTTGCATGAGGAATTGCAATAACCAAAAAACTTCGTCAGACTTCTTGAACATATTGTCCGATGCATTTCGGCAGATCTGTCTGCCATCTTCTGGGACCTCTGGTCATCCATTCTCTCTGCAGTTAATGTTGAATATGCGACATGCTCAATTTGGGAATCTTTGTGTGTTATACGTCATTGGATGTGTTGTGTTGCCACTCCTGTGATTTGAAGACTCGGGATTTTTTTTTTTAATTTATTTATGCGTGTTTGCATTGTTTCTGTTCTGTTTTCCTTCCCATTTAACTAACAACAACAATAGAGTGAAATACATAGGAAGCACAAGAAACAAATTAAAAACAAGATTGACACAACATATGAAGAACTGGAAAAAAAAGGAGGAAAAAACAGCACTTGTACAATATTGCTTAAAAAATTACACAATGCCAGAATGTGAAAATATCGAAATTATCTGCAAACAACCAACTAAAAAGACCATCTGTTTCGCCGAAGCAATCGTAATTGAAAAAAACAAAAAAACAACAACAACTGCAACATTAGTAGTGGAGTAGAAATGCCAATTCCATGGAAGATACTGATAGAAGAAGAGAACAAAAAATGGAAAGGCAAACAGAACAGAGACAATGCAAACACGCAGAAATAAAGTGAAAAAAAAAAAATTCCCCGAGTCTTCAAATCACAGGATTGCCAATGCAACACATCCGATGGCGTATAACACACAAAGATTCCCAAACTGAGCACGTCGCATATTCAACGTAAACTGCAGAGAGAATGGACAACCAGAGGTCCCAGAAGATGGCAGACAGATCTGCCGAAATGCATCGGACAATACATTCAAGAAGTCTGATGAAGTTTTTTGGTTATTGCAATTCCTCATATGAATATTTTTACGAGTGATTCATTTTTCCGTTTTTCAAGTTTTCCAACGTAATTTTCACATCTGCTTTGTCTTCATGTGCCTCCCGTAGTTCAACTAAAAAAGTATATCCTACTCAAGAAACGTGCAAACTTTTTGAAGTTAGTCAAAAAAAAAAAAAGCCTACACCTAAGAACCAGATGAGAACAACAGTGCAAAGATTTATACATCGACCACCTACAACCGAGAAGTACGTGAAAGATTTTTCCTTGAATCACATTCGATTACCGCTATATATATTCGCAGTGAATATTAATTACTTCCAACCGAGAAATTGCTTTCCACTCAAAGGAAATATAACATGTAAAAGTTACAGCAGTTTAAACCACCATTAAATGGTTCTACCTGAAAAAATAACATATGGAAAACATGTTTTTTTAAAACTTGATACATCGAGAAATACGTGCATAATATAGTAAAAAATCAGGTGTATGCAACAGCGCCTACCAGTCTGGTGGATCTACATCGTCGTGTTACAGATGCTTGAAATAGTGTGACACCTTCCATGCTGAAGAATGTGAATGCAGAGTTACTTTCACGAATACAAATGTGTATCGTGGGCAATGACAAACTCTTCAAACGTACTTGACATTAACTTTTTATCACTGTGCGCCAGTTTGCCTTTTTTGTTTTTGTTTTGTCTGATGTCATCAAACTGTATTGACATAAGTACACATTTATGCAATAAATTGTGTGTATTTGCTCATACCTATGCCTGTTCCCTTCAAACGTTCACACAAAAGGTCACGCATCGGTTTAGGACATTTTAGGGTATTAAGGCAACAATTTATCTTATCCGTGTGAAACAAATGTTGTTTTATACTAATTAATTGATGCTCTACAACTTTGTAATTGGAAATTTTGCTGTATCTCTTTTTGTTTTTGATTTGCAATAGCTAACTTCCGCATTTCGCTACTAGGGGCGCTGCTATTGATTGCATTCAATCGGGTGTAGTCGCTTTGCTATACCGTTATCTCACTTGCATAACTGTACCTCTCTCCGTTCACAAGTTATTTCAGGCTAAAGGGACTTTCCTATGCACCCTGTATATATATATACACTATCTACCAACAAGTAATTGGACACCCCTGCAATCGATGATATCTGTGGTCCTGATACAGGTCACAGCCGCCGCCGTTAAATAATGTGTGGGAAACAACAACGCAACCAGTCGCATGCAAGATACCACGCAGTTCAGAGCTCTCTGATTTCGAGAAAGGTGTAATCGTCGGGTATCACAGAAATGGCCGATCCATACGTGACGTATCCAGCAAGTTGAAATACCCAAAATCAACGGTGGCCTACGTGATTGGCAAGTGAAAGATGAGAGGTGACTGTCGGAATGTGCCCCGACCCGGCAGACCCACAAAACTGGGAGTTAGAGACCGACGGGTGCTGGCCAGAGAAATTCGAAAGAACCGCACCAAATCGATGGGCCACATCCGCGAGGAGTTTCAACAGGCATCCGGAAGTGTTCTTTCGATGAATACCATCCGTAAGGAAGCCTGTCTGCTTGGTTATCATGGACGTGCTGCCGCCCACAAGCCTTTGATCACCAAGTCCAATAGCGCTGCTCGGCTAACGTGGTGCAAAGAACATCGACAGTGGACTGTTGAACTGTGGAAACAGGTTCTCTGGAGTGACGAATCAAGGTTCACCCTCTACCGTTCGGATGGCAGGGTCTGGGTTTGGCGTCTGCCTGGAAAACATCTCCTGCCGGAATGTATTGTGCCAACTGTGAAGTTCGGCGGCGGTGGAATTATGCTATGAGGGTGTTTCTCCTGGTATGGCACGGGACCCTTGGTCACAATTCCTTGTAGACTCAACGCCGGTACCTATTGCACCATTTTGGATGACCATGCGCTCCCTACGTTGTGGCAGTTTTACGAGGTGGACCCATGTTACTTTCAAGATGACAATGCCACCTGTAATGTTGTGAGGTCCACCATGGCTTGGTATGGCAACAATGGGGTTAATCGAATGGACTGGCCTGCACAAAGCCCGGACCTTAACCCTATCGAGCACCTCTGGGGCGAGTTGGAGCGTCGACTTAAGGGGTGCCCCCATCATCCGAAATCGGTGAAGGAACTGACCTGTCTTCTCCAAGCCGAGTGGAAGAAAATACTGCTAGCCGTTGTACAACGACAACGCCTGGCTGAGAGTATGCATTGGAGGGTTGCAGCTGTAATCGCCGCTCGTGGAGGCTCCACCAACTATTGAAGGTGAATAAACTTCGTTTTCCTTTGCTATCACAGGTGTCCAATTACTTGTTGGTAGATAGTGTATATGTATATATATATATATGTTTATAATAAACAAGAAACTGAAGGATAAAGTTGTAGAAGTTGAAAATTCCTCTGACAGAGCTGCACGACTTGTTATCCAACTCTCGAGACGATACCAGGCTCAGATTATTCAAACTTATGCACCCACCACAAGTCATCCTGAAGAAGAAATTGAAGAATTTTATGAGGAAATTCGTCATCTAAATAATAAAGGTAAGCAGCACTTGAAGATAATTATGGGAGATTTCAATGCAAAAATAGGGCAACGGCAACAGAATGAAACTTTAGTAGGCAAATTCGGTCACAGCAACAGAAACCAGCGTGGAAATACTCTCGTTGAGTTTGCAGAGGCAGAAGGGTTTTTCATCTGGAATTCCTTTTTCAAGAAAAAGCCACACAGGAAATGGACATGGAGACATCCAAATGGGACGACAAGTGAAATTGATTTTATTATGTGTAACAAAAAATTCGTCATAGAAGACTGCAGTGTGCTAAACAAGTTCAACACAGGTAGTGACCGTAGATTGGTGAGATGTAAGATGCACCTCAACACTAAACTTGAACGTGGCAAGCTCACAAGACAAACAAAATGTATTGACATAACAAACCTTAAAAAACAACATAATACCTTCAAGTTGGAACTGAAGAACAGATTCTCTTCTTTAGAAGGCCTAACATCGGAAGAAGTGGATATTTCTGAAGTTAACAGAAAAGTAACCAAAGCTCTTATGGAAACAGCAACAAAATTAGCTGGGTCTAAGAACAAGTTGCATGTAAACAAATTATCAGGAAAAACCAAAATGTTGATACAAAAAAGAAGAGAGATGAGGACAACTAAAGAAAATGTGACTTCCAAAGTGGAATATATAGAGCTATGCAAGACAGTAAGAAAAAGTATCACTGAAGACGTAAGAAAAATCAACTGTGAACTAGTGAGGAAAGCAATTGAAAACAACCAAAGCCTAAAGATAGCAAAGGGACATCTCAGTAAGGGAAGAAAACAGATTATGGCCCTGAGAAAAGAAGATGGTTCTGTAACAAGAAATAGAGGCGAAATTTTGACAAGAGTGAAAGATTTCTACTCCAAATTATATGAAAGGGATGATACATGTACTCCAGACATCATGAAAGGTACCAGAGTTCTTCCAGTTCTCCCAGCAGAAGTTGCACATGCAATCAAGATCATGAAGCAGGCAAAAGCTCCAGGAGAAGATGGAATTACTGTAGACATCATACAAGAAGCAAGTGGAGAAATCGAAACAGTACTCGCCCAAATTTTCACTCGATGCCTTAATGAAAGGAAGATTCCTGAGAATTGGAACAACGCTACAATGATCCTGCTACATAAAAAAGGTGACATTGAGGATCTCAGGAACTACAGACCTATCAGCCTCCTATCAGTGGTTTATAAAATCTTCACTAAAGTTCTTTCACACCGCTTGAAGGTGACACTGGACTTGGCTCAACCGAGAGAACAAGCTGGATTCAGGAGTGGCTACAGCACATTAGATCATATCCACGTACTGAGAGAACTAATTGAAAGAGCGAGGGAATATGAACTTCCATTGTGCATGGCTTTTATCGATTATAAAAAGCCTTTGATTTGGTGAAACCATCAGCAGTTACAATGGCTCTGAAATCCTGCGGTATTGAAGATGCATACATTAATATTTTTAATAACATCTATGAAAATGCAAGTGTAAAGATTCGGCTGTTTGAAAATACAACACACATCAAAATTGGAAAGGGAGTGAGACAAGGGGACACCATATCTTCGAAGCTCTTTAACGCCACATTGGAAAATGTCTTTCAATCACTGAACTGGGAAAACAAAGGGATAAAGATTAATGGAGATTATCTAACCCACCTTCGTTTTGCTGATGGCATAGTCATTTTTGCAACTACCCCATCAGAGCTGCGGAGTATGATCCAAGAACTTGCTGACAAGAGTAAAGAAGTGGGATTAAAAATGAACTTTCAGAAGACAAAAGTGATGTTCAATGCTTTTACAAGAAATGAAGATTTATCGATTGATGGAGATAACAGACACGTACGTTTATCTTGGACAGCAGATATCAAGTGAGGGTCACATTGATGAAGAAATTAATCGGCGTACAAAACTTGCCTGGAGAGCTTTTGGAAGAAACAGCATAATTTTCAAGAGCAATATGCCATTATGTCTTAAAAGAAAAGTGTTTGATCAATGCATCCTTCCAGTGCTTACGTATGGTGCAGAGACGTGGACCTTAACTAAAAGAGACATACAAAGGCTGCAGACAACTCAAAGAAGCATGGAGAGGTGCGTGCTTGGTGTAACCAGGAGAGATAAGAAGAGGAACACGTGGATCCGAAAAATGACAAGAGTGGAAGACATCATGATCAGAGTTAAATCCCTGAAATGGCAATTGGCTGGACATTCTGCCAGAAGGACAGACCATCGATGGACAGCCGAAATTTTAGATTGGATTCCAAGGGACAGGAAAAGACCCAGAAGAAGACTACATGGAAGATGGGTGGATGAAATTTGAAAGTGTGCGGGAGTGACATGGAGGAGACTGGCACAAGACAGACTGTTGTGGAGGAAACTTGGGGAGTCCTTCGTCCAGCAGTGGATTGATAATGGTTGACAATGATGATGATGATATATATGTAAAGCTTGTGGCGTCTAGGGGAATTCAATCTTGCATTACGACTACAATCAGCCATCATATTCTTAACACTTTATTCGAACACACAACACAAATAACACAGGACAATAATTAACAACTTAAACGGATGCATTCCACACAACGAACAACACCCAACTCCCCTCTTCACTTCCTCTCTTCTGCTTTGTGGGCGTCGTCCTCATTTGTGCAGCTCTCAAGTAGACTGTACTGAACCACCATCTGTGAGGCAGAATTGTCATTACAAGTTGTTAGTCTATCTGAATAAGCAGAAATCTTACAGACTTGTCCACCCTGGAACTGCCACCAGGGACATGTCAGATGAGTAATTAATTAGGCCCACAAATCACAAAACACATTACACAGCACAAAAATGCAAAGAGAACAACATTAGATGTAACCATACCATGCCTTATTGCATGATTCCACATTACAAAAGGAAGTATTGCACAAAATATAAATTCAACAAGAAGGATTGAACAAGTACACAGGAATGCGTTATGAATAATAAAAACATTTCGTAATATGAAAAAAAAATTACAACATTAAACCGTGACTTTTTTGTAAAAGGGTTTCATTAGATCAGTGGAGGTGGTGGTCACAATAGGACCTAAATGACCACCGACCTTTTCAACCTCATATCTGTCTCTGGGATTCACTCTGTTCACATTACACAGACCGAGAAACTTGGGTCTTAACTTCAGACCAGCGCCAAATTGAGTTCTTTGGATGGCTACTAAGTCACCAACTTGATATTTGGGTGCCTTCTTTTTTTTCATGTTGTAAGTCTTCTTGTTCTCAGCCTGAATCCTTTGAATATTCTGCTTTGCCTCTTGCCTGATAAAACTTCTTTGGTCTTGAAACTGTTCTATCATCTCTTTTGCTAGGAGATTCCTGAGGATGATGTTCTCTTTGATCCTCATTTTCACACCAGTCAAAATTTCAAATGGTGTCCACCTTGTACTATGACTCATCGTAATATTAAGAACTCTCTGCAAATTATCCACGTCCAAACCACTTCATCGCATCGTCGAGAGTTGACTTGGTCAGGACCGGTATAAGAGTACGGTGGACTCTTTCATGCAATTCTTTGGGATTTCCATTCGGTTTTTCTTCAACCACTTTCACCACTTCAGCTAAAGATTCTGAATGCTCTGCTTCAATCTAGAAGCACAGTGACACTAGATGATGGAGGTAAATCTGTGAGGAAGCCTGGAATTGTAGGTTCACTGATGTTTTTACACTCCCTGCTATGTTAGCCAAATCTGAGTCACTCATAGAAGCATTCATAGACTTATTACTTTCTATATCATTCTGTTTGCAAGAATTGTCCTTCTGATCGGATTTGTTCACACTGTTTTTGAACACTTAATTCACAATTTAACGCATTAGCAGCACCTTCAGATACAGAGTTATGACCTCCAATTGTATCTGCTGATAAATTCATCTCAGCACAGTAAGTACTGCATGAAAGATTATAGCACTGTTTACTTCCAAAGTGCTATTTTCAAACTCCAAAGCATCGATTATTGAAGATGATGTCTCGAAACTGCAAGCATAATCACAACTTGGGTTTTTATCATTAATATCAACTAAAACTGAAGTGCGTGCACCACTTTAATCTGTTTCCTTTAAACTACTTTCCACATCTACTGCCTCATTTTCTGCTCTCAGACTTTTACTCACTGACTGTGGCAGGGTGCTTTTCTGAGGTTCACTAACTACAGAGACCTTATTTTGGTCATTAACAGTAACCATAATTATTTCTTCAGACATGTTTGAAGCATGTTCTTCACTTATGACTTCACTGACTGAAGGCACTGCTGAATCCACCCTTAAGTTACTTACACCATGATTGCTTTTATTTATAGAATTTAAATCACCTACTTCTACATTAAAATTACCAGAAACTGAGTTATTAATTGTGGAATATTTCATACTTTCTAATTGTATATCACCTTGGATTTTAGAATTTTGTTCTACATGTGAACTATTTGAAGTATCACCAAACTCTACTAAATTTTGGGTAGGTAGTATGGCATTACTATCAACTGAAGTGAAACGTTTCTCTAATGAAGTATCTGACGCTGCATGGGGTGTCATATGAATTTTGCCATGCATGTTGTCTCCACCACTGACAGAATTACTTTGAATTTCACATGATGTCTTTCCTAAAGGCAAAAGTGAATGATCCTTCACCACAGTTTTCTTGAACACAGAAAACTCCCTTGAACAATCCTTTGACTCATTTTCAAGATTTGCTTTGTGAATGACTTCCAAAGAAACTTCATGTGGTCCTTTATCTTCAACTTCCAATGCCTGTTTATTCAACCTTATGCCTTCCTGGAGATGTGTGTCTGTTTGCACATTGCGTTTCAGATATCTCCTCCTGTAGCTTTCTAGCTCGAGGGACATAAAGTGGCATATCTGGTCTTTTCTGCTTCACCTGTGTGTCACGAACATGACTCAGTTCGATTTCATCCTCTTGGGTCAATTTGGATATCTGCATTAGCCACGTCTTTGCCTCATACTTACAAAATTCAGTGCCACTCTTGCTGAAATTTATCAAAGCTTGGTCCAGAATATCGTCACCAATTACCACCTGAAAACTTAGGTGCGGAGTGGGCACAACATGCCACATTAGTGAAAAATGATGTCTATCTGTGGCAACCTCCTGCTCAAAAGATCCCTTAGTCCAAACCTGTGACGCTTCAATTCCAGATAAAAGCTAGGGTTTAGCTGCCAGCTTTGGAAGGCCAGCAACTTGTTTATATACATTTTCACATAGAAGGGATACTGAACTACCTGTGTCGAAAAGTGCAACAACAGTCAAATTATTCAGTGTCATCTCTTTGGTTCGAACCTTCTCATTCACAATCTCGTTACACGCTTTTGTAATGTGGGCGTCCAATACCTTTTCCTTCACACTGCCTCTGTTCGCTGATGGACCACTGACGTTTCTGGTGAATTCAGGGCATTGGGGCCTTAAATGCCCTCTGTTCCCACACTCATAACATCTTATTGGATCTCATCTCTGAAACTTCTCAGCCTGTATGCCTCCAGACATCCCTCTTCCAACAACTTTGTTTTTCATATCTTTGTTTTTGTTGAACATCTCTGGAAAACCATGAAAGGGCGGCCTTAGCAACTTTGGTCATTCGTGCTCGACACCATGAAGTATCTGATGCCGCAGGCCCACGAAAGAAGACTTTCATAATCGTCAAGCTTTTTAGATAATTCTACGGGAAAGACAATGTTGCTCTGTTCATCCAAATAATATTTTCTAAAATCCACTGGAGTTCGTTTTTTAATTTGATCAGTGATGATCAAACCCATCAATTGTTCGAAAGTTTTTATTTTTAGGGCCGAAATTCAACCATCAAAGTACATAAATAATTCATGATAAAAGTCCCGCCAGGTAACGGTCTGTTTCTTTTGATGCGAAGCAAATAACTGACGAAACCTTTCAGGAGTTAACTTGAACCTCTTTAGCAACAACTCTTTCACATGGCCATAACTCTTGACTTTTCCCTCTGGCTCACAAGCAATCAGCTGATTTATTTCATGGGGGAGGAACCCCAAAAGATGAGTGACCCATTCCTCCTGCGGTAACAACACATAACAGGCTTGCTGCTCAAAAAGCACTAGGTACAGGCTTATATCGTCTCCCATATCAAATTTCTGAATTAAGTTTTTAAACTCTTTACTTGGAGTTCTGGTATTTTCAACCTGAACCCTCTCACCTTGTCTAAATTCAGCCTCTACTCTTATTTTTGCAAGTTCAAGTTCCATTTTGTCTCTCCATTGCTTTTCTTCAGTGGCATCTTTCCTTGTATATATGATCATGTTCAATATCTCCCTGCGAAACTCTTCATTATAATTTTCACTTTCAAGAATGGCTCTCTTAAAATCTATAATTCTGCAATCCTGTGATGTTTCTAACCCCAACTTATAAGCCAGTATTTTTAAGTCCTCTTTAAGACCTTTTGCTAAATACGCCATCCTTAGTTATGTACTAAGTCTACAAATCATCGGACTGGAAAATGCATATATTCGAATTTACCGCATACAAAAGTGCAGTGTAGGGTGTATCGAGTTAATTAGGCGCTTGCAGACATGAATTCTTACACCAACATAGCAAAACAAATAAATTCAATGCGAACAAATTATTAAACACTTTGTCTTTCGTTAAAGTCAAAATCCACTAATTAATTTTTATAACCAGATAATTCAGTGCGAACAAATTATTAAACATTTTGTCATTCATTAAAGTCAAAATTCAGTAATTAATTTTCACTTCGACTAACCTGAATCTCCCTCATAGTCCAATTAAAACGTATCCACAAAAAAATTTAAATAAAAAATAAAGAAATCGAAAGTTATTTTCACCATTGTTAAATAAAAAAACAACTTACGGTCTTGAATGAAGATTGAAAGTATCCATGCACAACACTAATGTTCTAGGCAAGATTGCCCTACCAAAACTTGAATCTCTCAGACAAAACTGTCCCACTGAAATATTATATTTGCACTCGAGCAGGATGCTCGCTATTACCATCGAGCCTGGGTGACTCCTCGGAAAACAAGAATGGATCCACACGTGCCAGAGCAACACTCAGCAACACTGCCAAGCCGGGACGACTCCTAAAAAAATAGGAACAAATCTGCACATGCCAGGGTGACATTCAGCAACATGGCCGACTTAGAACTCTGTACGTGTTGACACAGAGCAACATGGCTGACTTAGAACTTTTCGTTTCTCCTTGGAATCAAATCCGGGACAGGCCCCCACTTTTTCCTGGAGAGCTTATGGCGTCTAGGGGAATTCAATCTTGCACTACGACTACAATCGGCCATCATATTCTTAACACTTTATCCAAACACACAACACAAGTAACACAGGACAATAATTAACAACTTAAATTGATTCATTCCACACAACGAACAACAACCAACTCCACTCTTCACTTCCTCTCTTCTGCTCTGTGGGCGTCGTACTCATTTGTGAAGCTCTCGTGTAGACGGTACTGTGCCACCATCTGTGAGGCAGAATTGTCATTACAAGTAGTTATTCTATCTCAATAAGGGCAAATCCTACACACACACGTATATATATATATATATATATTATATACACGCACACACACTCTCAGTAGACAAAACATTTAGAGATAAGAGTAATATGCAGTTGACACGGGCATGCCCCAAGCAGACTGGAACAGACCCAAACTGAATGCAGGCAATAAATAGGCGGACCACAAGACTTCTCAACAGCTCAACAGTGTATTGTAATCGACGAACATGGATAAACGTGGTGATCTCAGCGACTTTGATTGTGGACACATTGTCTACATAAGACAGATGAGTCATTCTGTTGCCCAAGTGGTAAAAACCCAAGGGTTCGTGAGGGCAACCGTATCAAAGGTGTACCACTGGTGTACCATCGACGGATGTACCAGCGCCCAGAGAACAAGTGGTGGATGACCACACTTTGACCAGGGTCAACATAGATTATCCAGTCTTGTACAAACTGACTGCTTGGCAACAGTGGTGCAAGTCACATCCAGGTTAAATGTCGGAGGCCCAAGCAGTGTCAGTGAGCAAACAGTACAGTGTACTCTGCATACCCTGGGCTACGGGATCATACACCCCATTTGTGTGTCACTGTTGACTCCTCGTCATCAGAAATCATGCCTCGCTTGGTGCTGGGAACATCAAAACAGGACATCTGCAGCATGGCGGAGCCTCTTGTGGTTAGATGAATCGAGTTTTCAGTTGTACTGAGCTGACAGAAGGGTGTGGATGTTGCGTCAACAGCATAAGGCCATAGCACCATCATGCCAGGTCAGCTCTGTTCAAAGTGGTGGTGGCTCTGTGATGATTTGGGGAGCCTTCTCATAAGACACATTAGCTCCTAGGTGTGTCTGGAGAGATCTGCAACCGCTGTGTACTACCAGCGTGTGCTGGCTGATCACCTACATGCTTTCATGGTCTTTGTACATCCTGCTGCAGATCTCTTTCAGCAGGACAATGCACTGCCCCATTGGACCAAAACCACCCAGGCATGGCACAAGCAACACTCATCTGAGTTTGGAATCATCCAGTGGCCCCCAAGGTCTTCGGATTTAAACCCTGTGGGAGCTCTCCGGAAGGCCATCCTGAACCGATGTTTCGGGTAGAGTTGTGGACAATGCTGCAATAGGCATGGCTGTCTTTACCTCCAGAAACCCTCCGGCATCTGGTAGAGTCAATGCCTCGGTGTGTACAGGCTGTTATTTGCGCTAGAGGAGGAATAATACGTTATTAGGCATGTATCATTAACGTTTTCCATTTAGTGTACACACACACACGCACACACGTATGTATATGTGTATATACACACCACCAGCATTGTGCTTTTGGTTAAGTTGCTGTGCACTGTGTGGGAGGTGGACATTGCTGATGGGCATTCGAATCCCGTTCCTGCCAGCCATTTTGTCTGCGGTTTTTCTGGGTTTTTTTCTGCAGACTCCCCTTGTTTGGGGATGCAAATGCGTGGATGGTGGTTCCCTGTCAGTGATCACCGGATGCACTTTGTCCTTGGACCCCATTCCCTAGGCTGCCTGGGTTTACCAGATGAGTGTCAATGTGTTGGTAGTAAAACAGTAAAAGACGATTGTAATCTGATGCCCCATGGCACCAGACACCTACAGGAATCTTTCCCATGGTTGTTGTAGATACTGCTGATGATGATATATATACACTGTATTGACAAAAGTCACCGGACACCCCTTCAAAAGCAAATGAACGGATCTACTGCGTAGTCAAGATGCGCGGTACAGCTGCAAACAGTATAAAAACAAGCCTGCAGCTGACCGTGATCATATTATATACTATGAGGTTGAGGGAAAATGTTGCGGTGGGAGAGAACTTACTTTGAGAAAGGAAAGATTGTTGGGTGTTATATTAGTGGGTTGCCCATAAGAGAAACCGAGAAGCATTTAAACATACCCAAGTCAACTGTTTTGGATGTACTGAATAAGTGGAAGACACATAGCGTGCCTGAAGTAACTAAATGTACCGACAGACCAAAGAAAATCGGTGATAGAGGATGTCGAAGCCTCAGGAAAGTTGTTACAGTTAATTGATATAGTACTGCACAAGACCTCAGTGTACAGGTGAGTAAAAATGCTGAAACCTCGTTATGTACATGTACCATTCGCAGAGAACTTCATTTCATGGGTTACTGTGGCCGTGCGGCTGCTCATAAGCCTTTCATCTCCACTCTGAATGCTACTCGTCGTTTAGCATAGTGTAAAGAACATTTATCGTGGACCCTAGATCAATGGAAATGGGTCGTATGGACTGATGAATCCAGATACACGATCCATCAGTCTGATGGCCGAGTGTGGGTATGGCGGCAGCTGGGGGAATGCTATTTACAACAGTGTACTGTTCCTACGGTCAAGTTTGGAGTTGGCAGTGTACTCTTGTGGGGGTGTTTTTCGTGGTATGGTCCTGGCCCATTGGTTATCATGGACAAACCTGTTAACCAGCACATCTACCTTGATATTCTGGACAATTTTGGCCTACCAACTCTGAGGCTGTGGAACCGAGCCTTGTTGGTACTAGCAGGATAATACACCGAGCCATAAAGCAAGGACTATTACGGTGTGGTTTGACGATAATTCCGTATCGTGTGTGGACTGGCCAGCACAGAGCCCTGATCTTAATCCCATAGAGCACCTATAGGATGAATTAGAATGCTGCATAAGAAGTTTGGAACCAAGGTCTACTACTAAGCAACAGTTAGCAGCAGCATTATGTACTGAATGGAAGCGCATACCTATCGCTGTGTTCCAAAACCTTGTCGAAAGCATGTCTCAAAGGGTCAGGCATGCATTAAGGCCAAAGGTGGACTGACACCGTACTAATGTATGTCAATAAATGCTATGTTGTATTTCTCTTCTAGGTGTCCAGTGACTTTTGTCAATATAGTGTATATACACATTTTTGTGATGTAATTTTTCAAACTACCCAGTGCATGTGTTTATGGATTGGCAAAGTAGTTCGTGATCCTAATGGTCATGTATTTGGAGCACCAGCATCTTGAATGTTTGTAAATGAAGCATTTGCCCTGTGATTCTCGCTGTCTCTTTCCACTTGGTTAACACCCTAAATCATATGTAGGTGGTTAAGTACTCTGGAAATAACCATAAAATCAGTCCGAAAGTTGCAAAGAAAGTCTACAAATCAAAAGAAGAAGAGGTGCCACAATTAACAAGCAGAAAGGCTGGATATTACCACTTGAGTGGCAGCACTTATTCTTTTGAATCAGTCCTGATGACAGGTTAATGTGCAACCCGAAAATTTGACAGAGAAGTAAGAATAAAGTCATCTCAGTAATCCCTGTATTGCCAAATTATAGTACTTTTAAGATATCTCATCACCAGGATTTTGCCATGACTTCATTAACACACAGGAGAAAAATGTAGGCCATATTATATAATGGTTGTGAGATGTGTTTTTATGGTACATTTTGTGTTTCGTTGTACCAGTGGAGCAACATTTAAACATCATACAATATCAGAGCATCACTATTGGTCAACTGCACTGCTTCATCGAAGTAGTGCAACTATCAATGAATGGGTTCTTTATGATAATACCCTGTGTTGCAGGGCTAGGATTAGGATCTTCTAGGAATGGATGTAGGACCATGACAGTAACTCCAATTACTCCGGTGACCATCCCAGTTACCTGATTTCATTGTAATTGAGCATCTGTGGGATATGATGGAATGAACTGCTTGGAGTAGAGATCCATCACCAACCAATGTATAACAACTACAGAAAGCAATGGAGTTTATATGGACCAATATCCATGTGGCATGCTTTCAAAAGCTCATTAAGTCCATGCATCAGTCACCTGAGGCTGTTCTTGGAGGTTCAAAGAGGGCTTACTTACTCTTAAGCTGGTGTACCTAATAAAGCAGCATTCAATGTATGTGTTGAATTCTCAAATTGAACTAAATATTTCACCCTTATATGTCTTTCTCCAAAGAAATTTGCTTGTCACTGTGATATAACTGACTATGCATGATAGCAGTTATCAAGTAATGCAAGTTATGTACATTTTCATAGTATTTAACAATGATTAAATATGATCAGAAAGTAAATGTGTATTTTCTGAGAAAATCCCATATTTAATGTACAGTTTCAAAGCAGGAGGTGGCAAGTTAAAGTGCTACATTCCTCATCCATATGTTTTACAAGAAACTGTAGTCTTTCCTTGAAATGTAATTCTGGAAATCTCAAATTCTCAGTTATACAGTATTGAAATGAGTGTACAGTTTGGTAAGCTTGTTCCCTCCCACAAATTGTTGAGGTTACTTGGATGCTTTCTATGGTGCCGTAATTCAACCTCTCACATGGTAAATGCATTTGGATGAACATTCAAGTATGGTATACTCAGTAGCACCTGTTTTTAATGCTTCATGTGATAATTCTTGTGCTTTTGTCTAGCAAAATATTTTCATTGTCACTTTGCATATCAACAGTGACACCACAATTTTTTTTTTTTTTAAAGTATAACTCCAATGTGTCTAGCACAAAAGTTATACAGCTCGGAATCTTGTTTTTCAGTTAGGGTTTTTTGAAGACTTAAAAGTTGAGGATAATTTTCTTTTGCCATGTCACTACTACTTTTTCCACATCATGTCCATATCAGGCTCTGGCTCGCATCATTAGTCAGGGATTTCTTATACACTGGTGTGCAAAAATTAAGGACAAAGAGGAGAAATTAGCATAACAGCGGAACGAGCAGGCAGAACGGACCAAAAGACCACTCAAGAGATAGACTAGGGTTCGGTATGGTAGAGCATGCGCATATATCCAGCATGACGTACGGGGGGGGAGTGTCGGAAGGGTATAAAGCAAACGGGCGGTGTACGCTCAGCAATTCGGTGAAAGCTATTGCACGGTGTACATTGGTTTGAACGACGTCGAGTTGCTGCCACCGTGTGATATGACCAACAGGCAATCCAGTAGACGACATCTGGATGACTTTACCCGAGGTCGCGTCATTGGGAAGTTGGAAGAAGGTCGAAGTGTGACTAGTGTGGCCGAGGAGTTCGGGATTGCTCACAGCATCGTTTCACGAGCTTGGAGAGCATTTCAAACGACAGGAACAGCTGTCCGAGAGGTTAGCAGTGGTCGTCCACGAGCAACCACGGCGGCGGTCGACCGGTATATTGTCCTACACGCGAGAAGAGACAGACGGCAGACAGCGGGAGAAATCGTAAGGCACATGCAACAGACAACTGGACGTCCGTTATTGCATTTTACCGTGGCCAGGAGGCTGCACAAAGGTGGGCTATTTGCACGACGACCCGTACGGTGTGTGCCATTAATGCCTGCTCATCGGAGACGGCGGTTTCTGTGGTGCCAAGAACACAAGAACTGGACACATCAGCAATGGGGTCGAGTTCTCTTTACGGATGAGAGCCGATTTAGTCTGACGAGCGATTCTGGACGTATACACATCTGGAGAGAGCTGGGAACACGCAATCACACCTCCAACATCATTGAAAGGGACCGGTTTGGAGGTAGCAGAGTTCTCGTTTGGGGCGGTATCATGCTTGGTAGCCGTGCTGACCTCCACATCTTCCAAGGAGGTTCAGTCACTGGTGTTCGCCATTGTACCGAGGTTCTCCTGCCTCAGGTGCGTCTGTTTAGAGGTGCTGTGGGTCCTGAGTTCCTCTTTATGGACGACACGCTACACCTCATCGTACAGTGAAGATATTCAACGCATGGATTGGCCCACAAGGTCCCCGGACCTCAATCCAATGGAACACATGTGGGACCTTCTCGGGAGACGCTTGGCAGCACGTCACCAGCCGCCAGCAACGATTCCACAGCTGCGATTGGCGCTGCAAGAGGAATGGGCTGCAATGCCTTAACAGCTCCGTGACAACCTCGTCCTCAGCATGGACAGACGTTGTAAATCCTTCTACGCAGTCAGGGGTGATCATACCCCCTACTAAAGACTGGATTTTTCTTGGCAGCCGCCTGTCACATGGACGTTTCTGTCTTCTGTCCAGTTGTGCTCGAAGCTACCTTTTCAATAAAGTGCCTTTGTATCCTTTGGATTCCTTGTTTGGACGGTTTTGCTCACTTGTCCCATATTCTTACATCTTGGGGATCTTATGGTATGATTTGAGTCGATGCGGAGCACTTCTGCACGACGTTACATTCGAAAAACCGTCTCGTCCTTAATTTTTGCACGCCAGTGTAGTTCAGTTAGGGCAGAAAAATATGCAACTACTTTATGTTTACTACTGTCACGAGCAGTTTTCAGATATACACACTGTAGACTTTATCATTAGTGAAAAATTCTCTACAAAAATGACAATGGTGATAACAAAATGCCGCAATCACCACAGCTTACTATCTGAAGTTAAAAAAAGGGAAAATATATTTAATGCATTAAGTTTCAAATGTGAATAAATCACATAAAGTTTTAAAAATATTACGAAAAACTAACAGTTCAATATTATACTTCATGCTTTGTATTTTTGTAAGCTGTACTTTGCATATATTCTTCATTATCTATTATTAAAAAGTTTATTCTTTTGCCTCCCAAGGCTTTCACAACTTCTGGGAATAGGAATTGTATAGAGCCATGTCTAGGGAGTATGCAAGTTGTCTTACTTGTAAAATTTCACATTTAGGCAGAAGTAGTTTTACTTCAGCTCCTTGTTCTGCAGTTGTGGAATGAACTTTGATGAATCATGTTTCATGCCTAAAATCTTCAGTCTGTGTAACCTGGCAGTGGATAGAAGAGATTCTTAGTTTGGATAGAAGAGATTCTTAGTTCATGCACCATTTGTCTGATGGTTAATCTTCAACAGCTTACATTAAGTTATGCACTTCAGCTATTAGAACATTGTTTCTGCTCATCTAAGAGAGGTCAGGACACTTGTTGCTTTCCATATGTTTTTCCTTTAAAGTAGGAAAATGGCTTAGAATCTTATGAATGGCTCAAGCCTGATGCCTCTGTGTAATTTTATTTTGATCATTGTGTACATTTTGACAGCTGTCTTTGCATGTTTTTGGCAAAGTTTAGTGCACATTTAATGTTCATATTTTCAAACATAACTGTCTGTAAAGCACAATGAAAGCACCAGTACTTTAAAATTTTCTAGCATAAAACTGCAGCAGTGAATTAAGTTGCTGCTGATCCCAGGCATGTATTTACATGTTAAGATGTTCACAGGAAGGTGTCATCTTCTTACTCTGTGATTTATTGGTAATACAGATTTATTGTCTAAAAACGTTTTAACCAGACTCATATGAGTGTCACTCTGTGCACTGTCTTCATGCTAATATATGTAAATTATTGTATACTGTTACTTTATGTAGAAGGATTATGCCATCCCGGTGGCACAGTGATCTAAGCGCTGGCTTATGACCGTTTGTCCAAGTGGGCCTAGGTTCGCATCACGGTGAGGCATGGATGTTGTGTTTGTCTTACTCTTTCCCTTCCCTGGAGCCAGTGGCCTTAAATTGGGGATGGGCGACTGCCTATAGCCCATTGAGTTGCTCTCGGTTGTTGTTAAATCCTGAACCAAAAAATAAAATAAAATAAATAAAATAGGACTATTTAGTAAAGAGATTTTTTTTAAAGACTTGGTGTGTGTGTGTGTGTGTGTGTGTGTGTGTGTGTGCATGGGGCGATTGTAGCTTAGTTTCCAGAAATTTCACTAATTCAGCTTTCAAATATAGGTCAATATGCAGAAAGAGAGAGAGAGAGAATAGTGGAGAAAAACAGGAAGAGCACAACTGAAGTGTGATTGGAAATGTTAAGTGTTGTATTAAATGGAACAAAAAAGTGACAAAAAAAATGTAAAATTCAATTGTAGCATTTTAAAATTTGAAAAAAAAATCTGTGTTAAAATACTGTTTCAATTGATATTACTTTCCTGATAAGAGGAATATAGAATTATGATTTTTCATGCTACTAGTTATGTAATTTCTTATAAAATGTGTGAAAGGATATCTTATTATTTCAGTGACAGAAAAAGATCACTTTTAAAAACTGATCTGTGTGTAGAAAAATTCTGAGAGCCATCACGTGGCAGTTTTTAAAAATATTATTTGTTTACATTATTTTAGATTTTAAATAGTTTAAAATTAATATTTTCAAAAGGGCATGTGAAATTCATTTGCAGATAAATCAGCTCCTGCTGCTCAGAAACGGCCACCAAGGCATCCAAGAGTAAAAAAGGAGAAACACAGGATAAAGGTCGAAAAGTCTGTAAGTACTCATGATACAATTTTTTTTATTAATTTAAAAGAAAATATTTGCAAAGTTTGAATGCATTTGGCATACAATGCTATATGGTATACCTTCTTATCAAGTAGCTGTAATAACGAATATAATGTTCAACAGGGTCTTATATTACATTACAGAAATTCTTTCATGGATTGACACATTTTCAACTGGAGAAAATCAGAGAATGTTGTGATTAGTAATTCTTAACACTCAAATATTTGGGACTTCATCATCCTGGGTGATGTAACAGATAGCATACCCGAATGGAAATTAGGAAATGCGGGTTCGATTCCCTCTCTAGGACAATGAATTTTCAAGTTTTCTGATGTTAAAGCCACATGTTGAACAGTAAGCAAGGCAATGGCTATTCTGTTTGCCACCAAAAAAATCCTGTGGATCTATCTTGGATTTAAATTGAATAAAACTAATTAAATCATTTCAATAACATTACTGCATTCAATTAATGTGAAAATGTAATGCAAGGACAGGGATCTTAGGCTTAAAACCAAACAGTGTTTGGCCTAAAGTACAGTAAAGAAAACAAATGTAAATGTATATGATCATTAGAACAACCCTAAAAGAGAAAAAAAAAAGGTATATTTGAAGTTATTTTGATAAAATATTATTAATAGTGTAAGATTATATTGATGCATAATTTTGGTGTTGCTTAAATCAATTAGCCAATAGATGGAGGCAAAACCGTGTATATAGTTAAATGTAAATAAAATAAAGTGCATGCTGGCATTAATTGGGTAATTTATGTGTTTGTTTATAGGGGAAGATTAATTGCAAGGTTAATGGTGGGCATGGGAAATCACAAAGAACATAAGTGGCTCAGAAGAGAAAAAGAGATAGAGATAAGCAGAAGGGAAAGATTCCGAACGAATGCCAACACTCTGTTTAGAAGTTTGCCCTTTAGTGGAATGGGAGAGATACTGAGAAACAATCCACGTATGATGTTAACACAAGCCTTCCCAGGACATTAAACAAGGCAATAAAAATACTTGAGTAGATGAGATGATGGGTTCAGAGTAAGATCCGCAGACATTTCGCTTAAAAAGGGTCAGGCGCCAAATTACTAAAATCGGCAAAGGCACGCTAATGGGTCACATGTCAATAAACAGCCTTTTGCCATAAATTTCGCGCATGTGCAAATATCTGACACCTAAAACAGAGGGAGAGAAAAAGTGGACAGTCTCGATCTGAAAGCGAGGAGAAAAGGGTCCCGCCCAGAGAGAAGCTGAGTGACTTGGGGCTCGGCGCCAGCTGAATTCTAATCGCTGAGTGGTCTTTGCGCTGGCGAGGTATTGGGGAGACCTGGAATATCTGTTCGAAACCAGAAAGGTTCTACAGTTTGCGCCCCAATGAAACGAGGCCATACTTAACTAAAGAAAAGAGGGGACTATTGCACCTCTCTGCGTAAAAATAAAAGAAAGTATAGCCTCTGTGCAGCAAAGCACAGATCGAGAACTAATCTTCTGCATACCAGCGTAGGTTCAATTGCTGGATCCCCAAAGCTGAACTTGCCAAGGGCCGCCCCGGTGGCGCAGTGGTCTAAGGCGCTGGCCTCTGATCATTCGTCCGTAAGGGGTCCGGGTTCGAATCCCGGTGAGGCATGGATGTTGTGTTTGTCTTACGGCACTGGCTCTCTCCCTTCCCTGGAACCAGTGACCCTAAATTAGGGACGGGCGACTGCTTATAGCCCATTGAGTTGCTCACGGTGGTCGTTAAACCTCCAATCAAAAAAAAAAAAAAAAAGAACTTGCCAAGGATGGTAATGAAACGAAAGTGAAACCGAGGATGAAGTGGACAGAAGAACGAATAGTTCGCTACAGCCGGACCGGGATCAGGAGCCACGGCAATCTGCCTGTCAAAGAAGAGAGACAGACAGACAGACAGACAGACATACAGACAGACAGACAGACAGACCCCTTTCCTCTCTTTTCCCATCAGCAAAGAGGAGACTACCATCTTGCGTGGAGTGAAGTTCAGAAATCTGCCAAATGTACTTATCAGTGAAATAGCTACTTACGTCCGTAGTGCGTGTGTTTCTTCTAGTAAAGTCACCCATCGTTGTCTTCTGCTGCAGTGTTTTGTGCGCATGCGTGGCGAGAGCGACAATGAAATAGTGTGATCACCATCCAGTGTTGTGTCACCGTGGTAACCTTTCAAACTGGAATACACAATGTAAGAATCAGTAAGTACTTTTATTAATTGCACTCTCTCGCTGGTCAAAGAACATTCGTTCAAACTGTAGTAGGAAGCAAGCCTACATGGTCTGCTGACCAAATTAAATCGAATTCCAGTATGCAATCAGTCAGTTGCTCGCAGGTATAATCGGCGATAAGTGGTAACTTATGGGTTACAATGGAAACCAAGGCTGCTCGATAGATAACTAATTTTTTTTTTTTTGCATTTACAAGTGATGCCTTTACATTATCTTATCTTTTAGTGTTTTTCTAATGGTTTAAATTAAATGTGTCTGTCTTGTGCCAGCTCTCAGTTGAGTGTATTATTTCGAATAATGCAATAATTTGCTTTCTATTGGTCAAATATTTGTTAGTTAAACTCTCGCCTAACACGCAGGGTTTCGGTGTTGAGTGAACCCTTCAATTAGTAATTCTGTTTGATAAGTTTTAATGCTAACCTCCGGGGTTTCACCCAATATCAGTCCTGCTACCAATCTAAATTTTTAAAGTAATAATTTGTGTGCTTTTTTATTTGTGTGTGTGTGTATGTGTGTGTGTGTGTGTGTGTGTGTGTGTGTGTGTGTGTGTATTGACAGCCATCCCCATAGTGTAACAATATAATATGTATTTGCCAGGCTTGGCAGGTTATCTAACTGATGTGTAGAACAGAAAAGTACGTATAATATTGTGCAAGCTCTATAAATATAACTGAAAATTTGCAAAACTGTTTGTAACAAGCTTGGGAACTTAATTTATATTTGAAACTTGAGTTCATATAACTGAACATCTAAGGACATGTTTGCATTAAAGACAAAATTGCCATGCTGAAGGTTTGAACTAGAGTTCGAAGAAGAGATGTGGTTGTTCTTCTTGCACAGCTGTGATTCTTATCCTTCACTGTAACCACTAACCCTAAACAGGAATCCAAAAGGATGTACAATTGATCCCAGCATATTGAACTTGGACTTACAAAGTAGTTTGTAAAAGCTTTTCCAAGAGAAGGAGAGTGTCTTAAGTATCTGTGTAAAAAGTTTCTGGAATTGTCAGTTGCCAAATTGAAAGAAGGCATTTTTATCAAACCAGACATTCGAAAATTCCTAAAAGACAATGAGTTTGAAACAAAAATTAAAAATGTTGAAAGCGAGGGTTGGAATGCTTTTGAGGAACTTGTAAAGTAGTTCTTGGGAAACTACACTACAATCCCAACTACAAGCAAATAGTGGAAAGTGTGCTAGAAAGATTTAAAGTATTATGCTTTTCAATGAGCTCGAAGGTGCACTTTCTGAACGCTTACTTGGGCTACTTTTCTGAAAGCCTTGAAGCTGTTGGTGAGGAATAAGGGGGAAGGTTGCCCCAAGACATAAAGATATGGAATGATGATGCCAAGGAACATGGAAGGTCTACATGATGGCAGACTAGTGTTATATGCTGCACAGAGACCAGAAAGCTTTGTATAAAAAAAAGTACCAAATGAAACTTTGAAGTCAAAAGAAAAAGACAGTATAAAGACTTGTAAATATAAATAACATTTTAAAATGATTCTTTGTAACATTTTTTGTACAGATAAATATTTTTTAACTTTTTGTAATAAAATAAACTTTTCATCAGCCTACATGTGAATTGGCTATTTTCCCATATCTTCACATTCATTTTTATAAAACATAAGTTTTAGAAAAACATGTCATTTTTGAAATCAGTGCACCAAATACCTTTGCAGGTCTGTGTAATATACAAAAACATATGTAACTGGTGATGTATGTAAAATAATGCGCTCAAAATTGGCTAACAGGCTAATGTTGCTATGCGGAAAGCCAACCCTCAGTTACTTTTGCAGCAAGTAACACAGAATAAGTTGGGATTGCTCTAAAAAACACACATGAATCTACATGCATCTTGTAGCTGTTTTAGGCAACTGTAGCTTTCACTTCAGTGATTCGGCGAGTTGATTATGTCATGAAGACATCGTTATGAGTGATTTTCAGCAATTGAGAGCGATTTGTGGAATGGAAGCATGTTACTCCCAGACGGAAGTTTCCAGAGCATTGAATGTTCCACAGAATGTCCTGTCAAGACTATGGAGACAATTTCAGAAGACATGAGATGTGCATTTTTTACAAGAACAATGCAATCCCAGGGCCACAGCAGCTGCAGGTGATCTCTATATGAGTCTGACTGCTGTACAGAACAGAGAGATGTTTGCTGGGTAATTCTCTTTGGAGCTTGCAGCAGCAACAAGAATGAGGGGTTCAAGGCATACTGTTTGTAGAAGACTTCATGAGCAATGCTTTTATGCAAGAAGACCAGTTACTTGTGTTCCTCTAACTTCCACCATCTGGTCAGCTTGTTTGATGTAGAGTCGCCAACATCACACTTGGAGTCTGAATCAGTGGACAAATGCTATTTTCTCTCTCTCACACACATCTCTCATTTAGAACAGACTAAGTAATTTCTTGTTATATCTTTTTTCAACTGTATGTATTGTGGGTTGTCGGAAAAGTCATGACGTATTTTGGCACCCGATGGCGGTTGGGCAGTTTTGGAAGTACTAGAGGCATGCGCAGCCCTGTTATCGCTATGGCATTTGACAGGTGCCAGTGCTAGCTGCAGTCTAAAAGGAATAGTGAGTGATTTGGTTGATTTGCAGAGATTTGACATCAAGTTGAAAATGCAAGACCAAACTGTGCATTTTTGCCATATTTTACTGTTTTACTTCCGTAAAGGGAAGAACGCGCGTTAAGCTTGTGAAAAGTTACTTAAAGTGTACGGTGATAATGCTCTACAAGAACGTCAGTGCCAGCGGTGGTTCGCAAAATTCCGTGCTGGTGATTTTGACCTCAACGATGCTCCTCGGTCTGGGAGGCCAACCGAGGTTGATGACGACCAAATCAAGGCATTGATCGAGTTAAACCCATGTTACATGACACGAGAAATTGCAGACACATTGCACATCCATCATTCAAGCGTTCACAAAAACCAGAAGAAGCTGGGATACGTAAGCAAGCTCGATGTGTGGGTTCCTCATGAACTCAAAGAAGCTCAATTGATGGCGCGTATAAACATCTGCGATATGCTCATTAAAATGTGAGGAAAACGATCCTTTTTTGAAGTGACTGATAACTGGTGATGAAAAGTAGATTGTGTACAACAATGTGCTGCGCAAACAGTCTTGGTCCCGACATGCTGCTTCGCCTCAAACGACATCCAAAGCAGACATTCATCAGCGGAAGGTTCTGGTCTCAGTGTGGTGGGATTTTAAAGGTGTCGTGTTTTTTGAGCTCCTACCACGGAACCAAACAATCAATTCGAATGTGTACTGTCGGCAATTGGACAGTTTGAACGAATACAGCATCCAGAAACGTCCAAAGCTCATTCATCATAAAGGTGTGTTCCAGCACGACAACGTGAGACCACACACAAGTTTGATGACCCGCCAAAATTTATTGGAGCGTGAGTGGGATGTGTTGTCACACCCAGCATACTCGCCTGACCTTGCACTGTCAGACTTCCACTTGTTTCGCTCTCTTCAACAGTCCTTGCGTGGTATAACGTTCAATTCAGATGAGGCTGTAAATCAGCACCTTGTACAGTTTTTCGCCATGAAAGACAGGTCCTTCTATGAACGAGACATTCTGCAGCTCACTGAAAGATGGCAAAAGGTTATCGAACAAAATGAGCATTATATCATTGATTGATCTTTGTTCTTTCTGTCAATAAATGACCTTTGCAAAACAAGGCTAAAATACGTCATGACTTTTCTGACAACCCAATATAAGCAGAAACTTGTTTATATATAAATCATTTCGGTGTTTTGAAGAGACTTGTGTACTATGTGTACACTGTAGTTTTGCCATTTGAAGCTACTATGTAATCAATAGACTGAGATGTAACACTGCATTTGACAGTTTATTTTTATTACCAAACAAATTAGTGGTAAATTGCTACAAAACTGCCCTTGATGAAAAACCTTCTAATTGAGGTGCGTTATGCTACTTCTGGCATTATATGTTATTTTATTGTGAAATGTTTTGGAACTGAGTTGTAGGATGAAAGAAATTAGTAATTATATTTCTTAATGACGAACAGTATTTTGTATTATGATCACATATTATTGCTTCACTATTTGATCAAAAGTATCCGGATACTTGCCTATCCTCAAACTCCCTGTAATAGGAAAGGAATTAACATCAAGTTATGCCATTCGTTGCTACAATCACAGCCTGGACTCTGTTTGGGAAGGCTTTTCAATAGATTTTCATATGTTGCTGTGTGTATTGCCTTCCATTATGTCACAAGAGGATTAGTTACATAGGTCACTGACGTCAGGCTGTTTGGTCTGCCTTGCATTCAGAATTCCAGTTCATCACAAAATCAGGGCTCTGTGTATGCTAGTCAAGTTCTTCCACATCCATCTCATCAGACCATTCCTGCATAGGCTTTGCTGTGTGGATGGCAGCATTGTTCTATTGGTAGAGAAAAGGGCTTTCACTGTCACAATGTTGGAAGCACAGAATTGTCAAGAATGTCATTATAGGCTGCAGCATTAGGATTCCTGGGCAGTGGAACTAGGGGGTCCCAACCCAAACTATGAGAAACAGTCCCAAAGCATGATTACTTCTCCACCAAACTTGACAGTTGGCCCAACACAATCAGTCAGGCCTGTAGTGTTCACTTGGCATCCTCCACACTGAGACTTGCCTGTCAAACTGCCAGATGGTGAAGTGTGATTAATCATTCTAGAGAATGCATTTCCACTGCTACAGTCTACTGAGTCTGCTTTACACCACTCCAACCAACCCTTGGCATTGATCTTGCTGATGTCAGGATTGTGTGTGGCTGCTCTGCTGTGGAAACGCATTCCTTTCAGCTCTTGACAAATCATTATAGTGCTGGTGTTACTGCCAAGATCCATTTTGGAACTCTGTGGTGAAGTGTTGCTATTGAGGATAGGTGATTTTGCTCTGCCTCCCTCTTCAGTACTCGATGATCCTGTAGTGTCCTTTGATATGGCCTACCAGGTTATAGTTTTGCTGTTCCTGCTCCTAGGATTTTCCACTTTACAATTACATCGCATACAGTTGATCACAGCAGCACTGATGGAAAGTTTGCGCCAATTGCTCCAAACTGCTCCAATTTCATTATCTTGCGCCAAACTGCTACAAATTACGAAACATTTAATATTTGCACCCAACTGCGCCAAAATAGCCATCTACAGCAAAGACTTCCAAGTGAAAAAAATGTTTTCACAGCAAACATGCCATTTTAAATGGCAAATTGAATGACACTTTTTTAAGTTCTATGCGTAATTTGGTTAAATGTAAAATGACGCTTAATCAACACGTACTGCCAATCACAACATTTCCGAATGTTTTTCATTTACCATCTAATTCGTTTTTTCGGCATAAGTGACGAATAGGTTTTGCGATGTAGGTGGAGCTTGTGGAGAAAGAGCTTTCTTGTGGAGAATCACGTGGTATGTATGAGAAACGATGCCGTATATTATGAAATCCTGATGAAGATTGTTTACAGATAGTTTGGTCTTTTAGAGTGTTGTGCAGTTGAGATTGTATATTTGTCGTTCTGTTCTTTGAGATGGTGCAGTTATTTCATTCCGGACAAGGTGCGCAGTAACGCAAATACAGCGTAAGGTCAGTCGTTAGCTATTTCGTTGATGCGGAGGACGACTGAAAGTGGCTCTCCCGTGGCAGGATACGATGGTTCTGCTTCTAAAGGATTCATAGGTATTCAGAGATGCCAACTTTTACGGATTTTCCATAGTTTGTACGGATTTTCACTCCATCTAACGGTTTTACGGAAGTCACCCAAAAAACTATGGAAAAGCCTGCGCAAGATACCTGCATGCAATTTTCTATTTTTTTACTGTCTTTTGGTCCAAAACGCACTTTACTTATATTCCCTATACGCCTTCGATGTTCTGACTTCCCCTGCCAACGGAGGCAGAACTTCTTCTCGTATACTGTTTGTCACATGATTCCCCATCCCGCCATTTGAGAGTGCCGTGCGCAAAAGCCGAGAGGGAGCTCAGCTCAGCGCCTTTTGCAAACTCTTTACATTGATTACATGTGGCTTTGTGCTTGTGAAAATTTCGGTGCAAACTTTTTAACCTTTTCCACTCTACTGTCGGGTGATACCCAACATTATGAAATCTCCGAATAGTTCGCGCGGCGGATGTCACCTGCCACACTGATGACGCCTCTATAGCTCGCATGTCGGCGCTCGTAAGACATTTCTTTTTCACCAAATAGCTCGTGTGTCAGGTGTCATCCGCCACGCCTATGATGTCTCTATAGCTCGCATGCCGGAGCTTGCAAGACATTTCTTTTTCGCCGAATATGTCGGGTGTCACATTCCTTGACAATGATGCCTCTATAGCTTGCAAGTCAGCGCTTGGGAGATGTTTGAATAGGTCGGGTGTCACTCGCAACGCCGATGAAGACTATAGCTAGTATGTCGGGGCTGGCAAGCCAAAGCTGAGCTTTCACTGCTAAGTTGTGGCCTCTACTGCAGAAAAAAAAAAAAAATGAGTGCTGGGTGAGTATGGGTGAGAAGTTATTTGAGTGGAAAGGGTTAATTTAGATTAAAACAAAATGAAACGTAGCAGTGAAACTGGAATGACAACAAAAAGAACGAATTCGGATAAAACTTATCAAGTCTATCGCGATATACACTATATTGACAAAAGTCACTGGACACCCCTTCAAAAGCAAATAAACGGATCCGCTGCATTGTTAACATGCGCGATAGAGCTGCAAACGGTACAAAAGCAAGCCTGCAGCTGGCCGCGATCATATTGCACTGTGAGGTTGAGTGAAAATGTCGTGGTGGGAGAGAACTGACTTTGAAAAAGGAAAGATTGTTGGGTGTTATATTAGTGGGTTGTCCATAAGAGAAACCGAGAGGCATTTAAACATACCCAAGTCAAATGTTTTGGATGTGCTGAATAAGTGGAAGACACATGGCGTGCCTGAAGCAGTAAAACGTACCAGCAGACCAAAGAAAATCAGTGATAGAAGACGTCGAAGCCTCAGGAGAGTCGTTACAGTTAATCGATAGAGTACTGCACAAGACCTCAGGATACAGATGAGTAAAAATGCTGGAACCTTGGTATGTACATGTACCATTCGCAGAGCACTTCATTCCATGGGTTATTGTGGTCGTGCGGCTGCTCTTAAGCCTTTTATCTCCCCTCGGAATGTTACTCGTTGTTTAGCATTGAGTAAAGAACATTTATCGTAGACCGTAGATCAATGGAAACGGGACCTTATGGACTGATGAATGCAGATACACGATCCATCAGTCTGATGACTGTGTGTGGGTGTGGGGGCAGCCGGGGGAACGCTATTTACAACAGTGTACTGTTCCTACGGTCAAGTTTGGAGCTGGGGCAGTATACTCGTGTGGGAGTGTTTTTCGTGGTATGGTCCCGGCTCATTGGTTATCATGGACAAACCTGTTAACCAGCACATCTACCTTGATATTCTGGACAATTGTGCCCTACCAACTCTGTGGCAATACTATGGAACCGAGCCTTGTTGGTACCAGCATAATGCACCGAGCCATTAAGCAAGGACTGTTACGGCGTGGTTTGATGATAATTCCGTATCTTGTGTGGACTGGCCAGCACACAGAGCCCTGATCTTAATCCCATAGAGTACCTATGGGATGAATTAGAGCGCCACATAAAAAGTTTGGAACCAAGGTCTACTACTAAGCAACAGTTAGCGGCAGCATTGTGTACTGAATGGAAGCGCATACCTATTGCTGTGTTCCTAAACCTTGTCGAAAGCATGTCTCGAAAGGTCAGTGCATGCATTAAGGCCAAAGGTGGACCGACACCATATTAATGTATGTCAATAAATGCTATGTTGTGTTTCTCTTCTAGGTGCTTGGTGACTTTTGTCAATATAGCATATATATAGAAAATAATGGCCTTTTTATGAAGCACCTAAAGTTTTACAGAATCACGTTTTGTAAGCCAAGTGGCTGCAATTTTGGCATAGCGTATGGCAGCCCCGATGATTGTAGGCATCATGCAGAGAGCAAGAAGGACAAAGACCATGTCAAGAGACTAAATGGAAATGTGAGTAAAATTAATGTAACCAAAAGACTTCTGACAGCTTATAAAGAATCCTGGAAAAAATGTAAAGAGTGGATTAGTGCTGGAAACATGCAGGAAAATAAGCAAAAAAGAGAAGAAGAAATTGTATGTTCACAAGGTGATTTGAAACGGGAAGAAACTGAGCTTTTGTAGCAGTTGGATTCCTCTCAGAAAATGTTAAACAATGCTGAGATGAACATTGAATGTGGCATAAAAAAACAGACATGAGTTCCATAGAAAGTGTTCATGTACTATTAAAAGAAGCAAAACAAAACATTGCCATCTTTAAAAAAAAAAAATTGAAGTGACCAATTAAATATCGATAAAAACAGAAAAAAATTAAAAAATTAAACATTTTTTGTAAAATAAATGATTAATAATAATGGAATCCTACTATGGTTACAAATTTGTTGATCTATTTGAAAACTAAAATCTTTGCATGTGTGTGTGAATTTCAATGCAAGATGTTTTAATTTTGAGTAGGGTGCATTTAATTACAAAACATTTTTTGCTTAAGAGTTTGTTCTATCTACTAATATTTTACCTGCTCCAAAAAATGTTTTTTTACACCAAAAATGTATTTTATCTGCTCCATAAATGCATTTTGTTGCTCCAAAAATGTATTTCACCTGCTCCAAAAACACATTTTGCTGCTCAGAAAATGTATTTCACCTGCTCCAAAAATGCATTTTGCTGCTCTAAAAATGTATTTTATCTGCTCCAAAAATGATTTTGCAACTTTCCATCACTGCAGCAGTTACACAGGGTAGAAATTTCCCGATCTGACTTGTTGCTAAGATGGCATTCCATGACCATGCCACGTTGAAAGTCAATGAGCTCTGTTGTACGTCTCATTCTACTGTTCATGCTTGTTTATGATGCTTGCCAAGCCACGTGTGTCTTTTTATACCTGTATGGGCCATCGCTGGGATGTATATATGCAAATTCATTACTCAAAAGGCTTGTCCGGATGCTTTTGATCATAAAGTGTAAGTGTAATGGAAGTGATTTAAAAGAAATATATAATCATCTTTGTTAAACATTGAAAAAGATACACAAACAAGAAAATATTGTCTTAGATAAGAAAAAAGAACAGTGAAAAAATGTTTAATTATGGGTTTTTGGGTTTTACAGAGGTAAATTACACTGCTGGACAATTGCTAAGGACGGATCATAAACGGCTAAATAGCGCATAAAAAAGTAAGTGTGGTTGGATGCCAAGTGAAATAAAATAATGTCAGAATGCCAGGACATTACGAGAAAGACAATTTATTGTGCTCTGAAATCCAGAAGGCTTTGGAACGTGTTCAAGGGACAAACAGGCCATTTTGTGCAGAATACGTAAACGTGAAAAAAATGTAATTACCGTCCGCAGGCGTTCCGGCGTAAGATGTCAATACGGGATATGGCCACCATGGAGGGCGATGCAAGATTCCACACGTCGTGTCATGCTTTGCACAACATTATCAAGCAGCTGTTGGGGTAATTTATCCCATTCCTCTGTCAGTGCCCGGATGAGGGTGTCCTTGTTTATTGGAGGGCATTGGCGACCAGCAAGACTCCTCTCCAAAGCATCCCACACATTTTCAATGGGATTCAGATCTGGAGAACGTGCTGGGCATACGAGGCGTTGAATATCCTCGCTCTCAAGACACTCCTGGACAGCGACTGTTCGATGACATGTTGCTTTGTCGTCCATTAAAATGAATCTATCACCGACAGCACCACGGAACATGCGAACATGATGTAGCAGAACATCATTAATGTATCGTTGGCCAGTCATAGTCCCAGTTGGAAGCACATAGAGGGACGTACGGCCATTGATCATGATGCCAGCCCATACCATGACACTACATGTCGGATATCGGTCCCTTTCCTGTATGTTTGCAGGACAATATGCAGTACCACTATCACACCAGATCAGTTGTCGTCGACAATCAGACGATAGACTGTATCTACTCTCATCTGAGAAGAGGACAGCCGACCAGTCGTTATCAGTCCAATTGCGATGTTGATGGCACCATTGCAAACGTTCGGTACGGTGATGTCTGGACAATGGGGTGCACACAGCCGGACGGCGGACGTATAGTCCTCCTTCATGCAAACGTCTGGTGACAGTTTTTCGGGAGATCTGCTTGCCAGTAGCAGCCATAAACTGATTTGTTACCTCACTAGCTGTGCTGCGCCGGTGTCTTTTTGTTGATAGCACTATGTACCGATCTTCTGCAGGTGTCGTACTGCGAACACGACCTCCCCCGTGACGTTTGCTACACTCTCCATTTGTTTGAAATGATTTCCAAAGCCTTAAAACAACACTGTGACTGACGTCGAACTCCCTGGCAACATCTGTTATTTTTCGCCCTTCTTCAATCTTGCCAATAATACGGCCACGCGTAAAATCATCTAGGTGATGTCGGGAAGACATACTGAAAATTGCAAGTTCGTCAATTGATTCTTTCCCTTTCAACTTTGCGTTTGAACAACAATGGTCAATACGCGTCAAATCCTTTATATCTCTTATCAGCGCTATGACGTCACGAACAAGTTCGGCAATCCAAAATTTGTATACGCACAACACGTCTTACTGTATCCCGCACTTATGCTAATTTCCACATTTTCCTGCCTTCCATTTTATGGTTGCTATCGTTGCTATTATCATCCGTCCTTAGCAATTGTCCGGCAGTGTATAATACATTTGTTGATCAAATTTTCAAACTATAACCTAGTTCATTGTCAGGGCCATAACTTGGGAAGTAGTAGTTGCCAATTGGTTGGAAGTGCCCAACAGCAGTTATCATAATTAAACATTTTTTCACTGTGATTAATATTGGAGGTGCCATGATGTCATTAATTACTAAACAAACTAAAAAAAAATCACTTGCAAAGTATCCTCTATAAGTGGTGCACCAAGATTTTTTTTATATAAAACATCTGCTTATTAACATTATGCAGTTATATGCTCCTGTTCTTCACCAGTTCCTGTGTCTTCACATTTGTTTCCTTTTTGAAAAATAGTGTGTTCTTATGGCATCTCCTGTCCATTTGTCTCTCAGACATGATATCTCAGCATCCATCTTCCAGATTAGTAAAATTCCTTTTGTGGTCAATAGCTTGGATTATGGTAATGAAGATCTTGGAATTTTTTTGTATCTTTTTGTTTTATTATGCATGGTTTTCTTTTTAGGTGGTATGAACATATTGCTATATTTTACATATTGGATTGTCAGAAAAGTCATGACGTATTTTGGCACCCGATGGCGGTTGGGCGGTTTTGGAAGTACTAGAGGCATGCACAGCTCTGTTATCACTATGGCATTCGACAGGTGCCAGTTCTAGCTGCAGTCTAAAAGGAATAGTGAGCGATTTCATTGATTTGCAGAGATTTGACATCAAGTTGAAGACCAAACTGTGCATTTTTGCCATATTTTACTTCTGTAAAGGGAAGAACACGCGTCAAGCTTGTGAAAAGTTGCGTAAAGTGTACGGTGATAATGCTCTACAAGAACGTCAGTGCCAGCGGTGGTTCGCAAAATTCTGTGCTAGTGATTTTGACCTCAACGATGCTCTTTGCTCCGGGAGGCCAACCAAGGTTGATGACGACCAAATCAAGGCATTGATCGTGTCAAACCCACATTACACGTCACGAGATATTGCAGACACATTGCACATCCATCATTCAAGCGTTCACGACCATTTCAAGAAGCTGGGATACGTAAGAAAGCTCGATGTGTGGGTTCCTCATGAACTCAAAGAAGCTCAATTGACGGCGCGTTTAACGAAAGCTCATTAAACGTGGGGAAAACGATCCTTTTTTGAAGCGACTGATAACTGGTGACGGAAAGTGGATTGTGTACAACAATGTGCTGCACAAACGTTCTTGGTCCCGACGTGCTGCTTTGCCTCAAACAACATCCAAAGCAGACATTCATCAGCGGAAGGTTCTGGTCTCAGTGTGGTGGGATTTTAAAGGTGTCATGCTTTTCGAGCTCCTACCACAGAACCAAACAATCAATTTGAATGTGTACTATCGGCAATCGGACAGTTTGAACGAATCCATCACCCTGAAATGTCCAGAGCTTGTTCATCGTAAAGGTGTTGTGTTTCGTCACGACAACATGAGACCACACATAAGTTTGATCACCCGCCAAAAATTATTGGAGCTTGGATGGGATGTGTTGCCACACCCAGCATACTCGCCTGACCTTGCGCCGTCAGACTTCTACTTGTTTCGCTCTCTTCAACAGTCCTTGTGTGGTATAATGTTCAATTCAGATGAGGCTGTAAATCAGCACCCTGTACAGTTTTTCGCCACGAAAGACAGGTCCTTCTATGAACGAGGCATTCTACAGCTCACTGACAGATGGCAAAAGGTCATTGAACAAAACGGGCATTATATCATTGATTGATCTTTGTTCTTTCTATCAATAAATGACCTTTGTAAAACATGGCTAAAATACGTCATGGCTTTTCCGACAACCCAGTAGAATATCTACTTTTTAAGGCTCGCTTGAAGAAAGGTATTTTTCTTTGAATAGCTGGAACTATGAGGAAAACTGTACATATATTTCATGCTTTGCACAACACACAATTTTTTGTACTTCAATACATTTTCAAGCTATTCTATGTACCATTTTTCTGCTGGGTGGCATAAATTTTTTGTTATAAATTTAACAGTATATCATCTTCTAATTATTGAACTGAAAAACATCTTTCAGCATTGACTAACACCAACCATAATAAATATTGTACACATATTTTCAGATTTTTCAAATGGCCAGTTTTGCTGTTAGGTGCCACAGCAGTATATTATGTATGTGGAACTATATCTCAGCTTCTGAAAGTCTAATATGCAAAATTTTATTTGCATTTGATTGCTGTGATCATCACTAAAACTTCCCACACATTTAAAAAATCCCTTTTGGTGCAGAATTTTCATGCTTGATTGTGCAAATTTGGTTTTTTTAGTTCAATATCCCACTTTAAAATGTTAGACTGGAAAAATTCCTTTTGCATTTTTAGTATGTTCTCTAGGAAATATTCAGGTTTTTGAAAGTCAATGAATTTTTTTAAAATTTGTTAAAATTTCAAAAAAATTATTTTAAATTTCCTAAATTACTTATCAAAAGAGGTGATCATTACACCAGATAATTTGGTGGCATCCTTTGTGGTGAAGTATGTTTTTATTATTGTGCAAGTCTTGTATTAATTCTGTGCAAGTATTCTTGTGGAGGAAAAATGAAAGTTCATACCTGTTATTTCTGTTACTAACATTGAAAGTCTGGTACTGTTATTTCTGTTACAGATATAGAAAATATAGGCTATGATAATGTTTTGGAGCTTTAATTTATTATTTATTCATGATAGGGAGAAACTGGGAGCAATTCTAAGTCTGGGCTTGATAAAAATAAGGATTACCATGCTCTTGTGCAGTTGGATGATGTTGATCTTGTCACTAACGTAGAGCAGTTTGAATGCCCTGTGTGCTTCTTAGATATTGAAGCTGGAGAAGGTGTTGTGTTACAGGAATGTTTACACACATTTTGCAAGTATGTAAATTTATTTAGAACTCTAAAATAACTTTTCATGTCCTTCAGTTGTAAAAACTTTTTTCTCTTCTGTGCCTAATAAAATTAAAAAAAATTAATGATCTTTTGTTTAATAGCTGGTATCTTGTGGAGTTAATTTTGCAGTATTGATGTCTTATTATGTGAGATTATTCAATTCATACATCTTTTTTTCTCTCTTTATTAGAAGTTTGAGTGGAAAAGATTTCCATATATAATATCATATTCTTTATCATTGTTTATGTTTTATAAAATGGTGCAATTTACAGAAGACTTAAAAAGGTGCATATAGTGTATATTTTTATGAACTTTGTAAATCCACATTGCTCAAAAAATAGGTTCTCTTTTTAGGCAATATCTATGCAGGACAGCAGCAGCAAATGGGTGCATATGTGTAGTGTTTGTCTTATAGAAAAACTTGAAGCTGTAGCTTGGGAGCGGGGGGAGTTGAATGCAGATGTGACTAAAAAAAGTAAAGGAAAGAATGTGTGAAGTTGGACATGGTTTCAGATAATGAAAGTAATGCTGAAATTTGGGTATATTCAATGTATGGCTCTGTAATAATAGTGTAGTCACCATTTCAGGGAACAGTAGCAAATATTTGTATGATTTTTTCAATGATGAGAAGTGGGGGAGAGAATATTTTAGACCTCATGTAAATATAATGAAATATCATAGAGTGTGAATGAATGAAAAGAAAGCTTTTGACTAGCAGATTTTGATGGTTTATGAAAACTTGGGTAGAAAGAACTCATAATATCTTTAAAAAGTGGATGTGAATATTTTCTTATTCTTTATTACTTGTGATCCTGATTGCTGAAAAATCAGCTTCAAGATCAGAGATCTAGGTTAGCAGAGGGAGTAAGAAAGAAGCTGAAGAATATTGAGAGGACATTTTCTTTTCATACGCACGTATTTCCCGATGTATCGAGATTTAAAAACATGTTGTTCATACGTTATTCTTTTTCAGTTAGAACCATTTAATGGTGGTTTTAACTGTTGTAACTTTTTACATGTTATATTTCCTTTGAGTGAAAAGCAATTTCTCAGTTGGAACTTATTAATATTCACTGCGAATATTTATCTTGGTAATCGAATGTGATTCAAGGAAAAATCTTTCACGTAACTCTCGGTTGTAGGTGGTCGATGTTCAAATCTTTGCACGGTTGTTCTCATCAGGTTCTTGAGTGTAGGCTTTTTTAGAGGTTAGTCCGCACATTTTCTTGACTAGAATATACTTTTTTAGTTGAACTACGGGAGGCACATGAAGACAAAGGAGATGTGAAAATTACGTTGGAAAATTTGAAAAAACGGAAAAATGAATCCCTCGAAAAAATATTCGCATGAGAAAATGCAATCACCAAAAAACCTTCGTCAGACTTCCTGGATGTATTGTCCGATGCATTTCAGCAGATCTGTCTGCCATCTTTTGGGACCTCTGGTTGTCCATTCTCTCTGCAGTCTACGTTGAATATGCCACGTGCTCAGCCTGGGAATCTTTGTGTGTTATACGTCATCGAATGTGTTGCGTTGCCACTTCTGTGATTTGAAGACTCAGGGAATGTTTTTTTTTTTTCACTTTATTTCTGCGTGTTTGCATTGTCTCTGTTCTGTTTGCCTTTCCATTTTTTGTTCTCTTCTTCTATCAGTATCTTCCATGGAATTGGCATTTCTACTCCACTACTAATGTTGCAGTTGTTTTTTTTTCAATTACTATTGCTTCGGCGAAACAGATGGTCCTTTCAGTTGGTTGTCTGCAGACAATATCGATATTTTCAAATTCTGGCATTGTGTTATTTTTTATGCGATATTGTACAAGTGCTGTTTTTTCCTCCTTTTTTCCCCAGTTCTTCATATGTTGTGTCAATCTTGTTTCTAATTTGTTTCTTGTGCTTTCTATGTATTTCACTCTATTGTTGTTGTTGGTTGGCTTAATTGGGATGCTATGTACTCCTGCACTGTCCAATAGTTTTTTTTTTTTGTTGTTTTTTTTCGCCGCCCCGGTGGCGCAGTGGTCTAAGCGATGGCCTCTGATCATTCGTCCGAAAAGGGTCCGGGTTCGAATCCCGGTGAAGCATGGATGTTGTGTTTGTCTTATGGCACTGGCTCTCTCTTTTCCCTGTGTCATGGCGAAAATTTTAACCTCTGGTGAATTTCAGAGAGACCTGATCAATCTTTCTGTTGGTTTATCAGAGATTAATTAATGCAAAAATTTTCTTCCATGACATACGTTAGAAGAAAATTCCTGGTTGAAAGGCAGGGGAATTCATGCGCAAAATTCGCTTGTCTTAATCACTACCAGGAAAACAAAATTTCATGTTGGTGAAAAGAAAAAAAAAAAGAATAATATTTGATTTAACTGACTTTGGGGTTTTGAAAATAATTATTTTATCTGTTCTTTTATCGCGATAGGAAAAGGCGAGTAGGTGTGCAGCTCAGAGAATCAAAATTAATTTTACTTTCACATCACGGAACGAGAGAAAAAGAAAATTAAAATTAGTGATTTTTCTGCAAAGCAAGAATTCGCCATTTTTGCGTTCGTTTCCAAACGTCGAGAAAGTCGCCCAAAAGTAACATCTTTTCGTCCTTTGGGGTAGGGATTTCAGCAACGAAATCTATTTTTAGACCCCAGGGTCAAGGAGAGCTTGGTCTGCACGTGTGAAGGTCAGAGGTCACTCGAGCGAAGCGTGGGAGTGAGTTGCTAGGCTGAAGTTTCGACCAATGAGAGGGGTCAGTGATTTCAAGCACTCCAGAGTTTTTTCCGTTGAGAGACACTTTTGTGCTGGTACCTTTGCTGACCGGAGAGAAAGAGGGGACAGCCGAGTCTCTCCTCGCCCTTTGGTGGGGAGAGCATTTTTGCTGACCGCCATGATTTGACATCGAGTGTAAAAAGCTTAAAGGAGCCTAGTAGCGACGGTCTTCTAGCATGGGGACCTGTCCGGCTCATGGTGGTTACATGAAGAAGAAAATTTTTGAAAGGAACTCAGGGCTGGCGCTAAATTTCTCGCGGATTCCACCAAATAAGAAATGAAAGAAATTAAGAAGAAAGGACAGGACCACCGTAGGACGAGACCTCCTCGGGGCGCAGCGAAAAGATGATCACCGATGCACTCCTAGGCATTCTCGTGAGAGCTGATGGATAAAGAAAGGGGAACCTCCGCGCCTTTGCCGTCCACCTTCCAATGCAGCCGACCAAATTCCCACCAGGGATGAGCATCGAAAAGGACAAGGGAGAATTACTCCCTCTGAGAGGGTCCGTCATCACCAGCTTCGGAATGTCTTTTGTTTTCCCTGTGTTCAGGTGAAGTGCTCGGGCACATTGTGTCCAAAAAAAAAAAAAAAAAAAAAAAAGAAAGAGAAAGACATTATTGGAGGCGAAGAGATTATCAACAGTGACGAAGATTTTTTTTTATTTGAAACAAGTTGTTCCTGCCCAGCCCAGAAGGTAAATTCTTTCTCGATTTTTTTTTTTGTATAATGCTGTGACCGCTGCGAAATTGTTGAACGAGTGGGTCAGCAGTGTGAGATCAAAATTATAGTTCTGCGGAAAAAAAAAAGAAGAAACTTTGTTTTTTTTTGAGGTTAGCTGGATGTGGGACAGATGTCCCCATATTGTTATCGATCAGCTTTCAAAAGTAAAAGTTATTAGTTATTCAGGTATGAATTCAGGAAAAGGAAAGAAAAAAGAGAGGGGAATTGAAAATGTTTTCATTTATGTTTTTTTGTGTTGTCATGTCTGGTAGTTTAGCAACTTCCCAGGCCAGTAAATTTTAATGTATCGGAAAAATTTAGTTTAATGTTTGAGCACAGTAAATTTTGGTGCATCGATAATAGTTTAGTTGAGCATGTGATAATTGAAAAGCAGTGTTATTGTGATGTCGTGGGTGATAAAATAATTGTAAACATTTTTTCTCTAGCCTTTTTACAGCATTGAGTTTTTTTTATGAGTGAAGATAAATTATGGGATGATTTATATTGGAATTTTGGGAACATATTATAGTGTGATGAAATTGGAAACCTAAAGTGTTGTTTACATTCTTGGAGTGTTGTGTGTCGAGGTTGAGATGGCGGGTGTGTTATTTGAGGACCAGTATTTTACATGCTCCAGATGAGTGTTAATCTCCCATTGGAAAGGGGTGATCTTAGGGCAAAGCAGGGAACTTGTCCTAGGGCAGAGGGCTCTGAGTAGGGAATTTTCACCAGGATGCGATATGTGCAGAATAGAAGTTAAAGTATTTTTTTTGTTCTCAAGTTTAGTATTTCACAAAAAGAATGAACATCATGGGTTGAGAAGACACACTTTTGCTCACCAGTTCCAGTATTAATTGTTCTTTTCTTTGGCCTAAATCTTCTTGTTTTTTTTCTATAAGGTTAAAAGTCTAAACGTAATTTTAATTTTCAATAAGGTGAAAATATTTAGTGGGTTATGTAAATGGTCAGTGTTATTGTCTGAAGTGGATCTGCGCATTGCCATGGTGCAGAGGAATTTCCTTGCTAGTGATTTTTCCTGGGATATATGTGGATATAGAGAATAGTGATTTTTCCTGGGATATATGTGGATATAGAGATAAGTGAATTTTCCTGGGACATATGTGGATATAGAGATAAGTGAATTTTTCCTGGGACATATGTGGATATAGAGATAAGTGAATTTTCCTGGGACATATGTGGATATAGAGATAAGTGAATTTTCCTGGGACATATGTGGATATAGAGATAAGTGAATTTTTCCTGGGACATATGTGGATATAGAGATAAGTGAATTTTCCTGGGACATATGTGGATATAGAGATAAGTGAATTTTCCTGGGACATATGTGGATATAGAGATAAGTGAATTTTTCCTGGGACATATGTGGATATAGAGATAAGTGAATTTTCCTGGGACATATGTGGATATAGAGATAAGTGAATTTTCCTGGGACATATGTGGATATAGAGATAAGTGAATTTTTCCTGGGACATATGTGGATATAGAGATAAGTGAATTTTCCTGGGACATATGTGGATATAGAGATAAGTGAATTTTCCTGGGACATATGTGGATATAGAGATAAGTGAATTTTCCTGGGACATATGTGGATATAGAGATAAGTGAATTTTCCTGGGACATATGTGGATATAGAGATAAGTGATTTTTCCTGGGATACATGTGGATATTGTGATTTAGGATTTCTTGGGATATATACAGAGAATAGTGATTTTTCCTGGGATATAGTTGTGTTAGTTCTGGGCCAGATGTGCCTGGAGTATTTAGGGTTGAAGTACGACAGGCTCTTGCAGGCGTGGTTGATCAAGGTGAGATCATGCATTGGTTCGAAAAGGGGAGATCCTTGAAGACGTGGTTTTTGGGGGAAAACTTGTCTTCAAACCACCCCAGTAGTTTCGCTGCTCACGGAAATATGTACTGCCAGCGAGGGTCGGTCGAGCGTTGCTTCAAGAAATGTGGTGAGATCATGTTAGAGGAAATTCTGTGCCTGATGATGATGTGTCACACTTGAGGATTTTTTCCTTTCCCTTTGCATAGGCTGAAAGTGGATTCACGACCCAATTTCACGCCTTCAGCCTGACTTGGTATTTTCTTCCTGTGTTGGTTCTCAAAACCCAGGGTAGTGTCTGAACTGAGAGTATTTGCCTCACCGCTACCTCAGTAATTCACTGCAGGTGTTAAATTCAAGTTTGTTTGGTGATTTAAAGTATCTAAATTTATTTGTTTATGATTTGCTGTAGTGCTAGGGATGTAAATTCTAAATTCTGGTTGTTGGTGTTAGTGAACTTGATATTTAGTTTGGAAATTTAGTTAATTGGTATTTTGAGCTTTTGTTTACAGTGTAGAGTTATTAAGTATCCTGAGCTATTATGTGAAGTGCAGAGTGAGGTGATTTTTATGAGCAAGCTAGTGCAAGAAGATTGTTTGAATTTCTGAATTATGTTGATGTTATGAATAGTGATAATTTTTAAGATTAGTTAGTGAGGTTTCTTTATAAGTGAAGTAGGTTCATTCAGGGTAGTTCTATAGGTTATGTAATGTTAATTAATGCTTGTGCTCAGTATAAATTCTGTTTTGAGGATAATTTACTTGGTTTGTTTACTTGCTGATAGTAGATTTGTTAAAGTATAATTTGTGGCTCTTAAAATAACTGTAAATTTAATTGAAGTCTTTGAATCTGGTCTGGGAGATTGCGGAGTTTGCTAAGATTGTTTAAATTTAAATCAATAAGTGTAAAGTTGTAAATTGGTCATTGAGCTAACTGGGTGAGAGAGAGGAGAGTACGTTTCAAAAGAACAGAACTTGTCCACCTTGTGGAATTAAAAATAATCCAGTATCTTTTTCTTGTGTAAACCATGCGAATCATAGTATGATTTTGAAGGCATAAATTAAAAGCCTAGTGTTCAAACTAACTGTGTTGACATATGTAAAGTTGTGCTGTTCATAAGGCCAGTGGCCAAATAGAAATAGAAAGTAAATTGAGATTCTGTTTTATACTGCTGTGTTTAAGCAAACAAGAAAAAAAGGAAATAATATCTGTTTGTCCATTAAAATTAACTCATTAAGTTTTTAAAGAAAAATAATAAATACAGGCAGTAGCCTTTCAAAAAAAAAAGTTCAAAATGAGTGCAGTGTGAAAAGTTTTTGTGTGCTGTTGTCTTCCATGACTTGGTCCCATGTACTCCCCTTAGCTTGACTAAGGCTATCGATCCGAATCCTGGTTTTCTAAGGTAGTTCATAACTGCAATTTTTGTCCTATCCATTTTAGATTGACTTTCACCGCCTCCACAAGTTGTTGTTGAACGAGTACATTTTATCATATGTCTTATAGTGACACATTTTCATACACATGCAACAATATTCACTTATTTTTGCACTTTCAGGTGACTCAACTCTGCTTGAACACAAACAACGCAAACTTTCCAATAACTTCTTGTGGAATGTAAATTTTCAGATGCATTTTTGTTTAGGATGTTCATGGCCTTTTTCTAGTACTTAGAAAATATTTTTGTTTCGAAATGCATCCACCCATCTCCCAAATTTTTAACTTTTCTATAATTTCCATATGAATTCCAATACCAGCATAAATAAGAACGCCTTTGATAAATAACAATCAATGCAATATAATAAATATAGTCTCAAAACAAAGTAAATTCAAATACTTTATTTCCACCAAAACATTTGGTGCCGTGACCATAGGATACATGCCTTGTCATGGAATTCAACCTGTACTGCACAGTAGTTACGAAAAATCTTGAGTATGGTTTCATATGTGAATTATTTTCTCGTAGTGATAAGTTCTGGTAGTCTCTCTCTCAGTGACCAATGTAGCGAAAGTGCATATTTTTTGATTTCAGCTGAATTTCTGTGTATAAGTATTATAAAATTTCAGTAGCAGTGTTTTTAATATTTGAATAATTGAATAATTTTGGGCTTAACATAAAAGCCAGTTAGGGCTTGACACACATAAAAAGATTTTTTTGTGTTGGTGTAATATTTTCAGTGATATATGAGTAATTTCAGTAATTTTGTGCTTGACACACATACAATTTTTTTTGGGTGTTTACCTACATGAGTTTTCACACAAATAATTTCTCAAGCGTACCTGCATAATGTATAATTTGGTATTTCGAACATAACTAGTGCTAATTAATAGTTTGCAGTGTGTCACATATATATATATGCAATTTCACACTTTTCCAAATATTGAACTTCTAGGTGTATTTTTCATGTGTTGCAAAATTTTTTTTTACCTCTACAGTCCGAGTGTTGAATTAAGTGTAATTTTAATGTGTTGCATTCAGGCAATTTATCATATTCTGTTGAACTAAGCGAAGAAAGTGTATTGTAAAGTAATGTTGTCATTCGAAAATGCCTGTTGTTGGTGATGTCAAATTGGTGAAAGCATAATGAAAAATTGTAAGAGGCGTAACTTCTCTTCTCTCCTCACGCTGGTTAATTTAGTGCCTAGGTGCACTGGTTAGTTATTTTAAGTTAGGTTGTTTACTATTGGAGTGAAGTGTACGTTCAGTGTTGGGTAGGATTAGTATTACTGTAGTAATAGCCAGTGAGTTAGGAATTTAATAATCAGTTAAATTTCTTTTAATTTAATTTTCTCAGTGTAGTTAAAAGGTTAGTATTTGAGCCGGTGCAGAATTTTTTTTTCCTTCGTTCCGTGAAAATTTTTTGGCTTGAAAAAATTCTTTCACCTCTGTAATTAAGGTCAGGTGATAAGTAGCTTCGCTTCGGAACATTTGTTTTCCTAGTTCAGTGGTAGCCATGTTGGAACGGAAGTCAGCTCACCGGAGGTAGGTGGCGCTGCAGGTTTGTTTACATTCATCGGTTTGTTGACATGGTCGGAGCACGTGTGTGTTGAGTAGTAGGTAGAAGCGAATTTTCTGAGATTTTTATTTTATGTTTCGACTCGCTTTGCTCGTCTTTTTCGCAGGGGGAATGTATTTGTCATGGCGAAAATTTTAACCTCTGGTGAATTTCAGAGAGACCTGATCAATCTTTCTGTTGGTTTATCAGAGATTAATTAATGCAAAAATTTTCTTCCATGACATACGTTAGAAGAAAATTCCTGGTTGAAAGGCAGGGGAATTCATGCGCAAAATTCGCTTGTCTTAATCACTACCAGGAAAACAAAATTTCATGTTGGTGAAAAGAAAAAAAAAAGAATAATATTTGATTTAACTGACTTTGGGGTTTTGAAAATAATTATTTTATCTGTTCTTTTATCGCGATAGGAAAAGGCGAGTAGGTGTGCAGCTCAGAGAATCAAAATTAATTTTACTTTCACATCACGGAACGAGAGAAAAAGAAAATTAAAATTAGTGATTTTTCTGCAAAGCAAGAATTCGCCATTTTTGCGTTCGTTTCCAAACGTCGAGAAAGTCGCCCAAAAGTAACATCTTTTCGTCCTTTGGGGTAGGGATTTCAGCAACGAAATCTATTTTTAGACCCCAGGGTCAAGGAGAGCTTGGTCTGCACGTGTGAAGGTCAGAGGTCACTCGAGCGAAGCGTGGGAGTGAGTTGCTAGGCTGAAGTTTCGACCAATGAGAGGGGTCAGTGATTTCAAGCACTCCAGAGTTTTTTCCGTTGAGAGACACTTTTGTGCTGGTACCTTTGCTGACCGGAGAGAAAGAGGGGACAGCCGAGTCTCTCCTCGCCCTTTGGTGGGGAGAGCATTTTTGCTGACCGCCATGATTTGACATCGAGTGTAAAAAGCTTAAAGGAGCCTAGTAGCGACGGTCTTCTAGCATGGGGACCTGTCCGGCTCATGGTGGTTACATGAAGAAGAAAATTTTTGAAAGGAACTCAGGGCTGGCGCTAAATTTCTCGCGGATTCCACCAAATAAGAAATGAAAGAAATTAAGAAGAAAGGACAGGACCACCGTAGGACGAGACCTCCTCGGGCGCAGCGAAAAGATGATCACCGATGCACTCCTAGGCATTCTCGTGAGAGCTGATGGATAAAGAAAGGGGAACCTCCGCGCCTTTGCCGTCCACCTTCCAATGCAGCCGACCAAATTCCCACCAGGGATGAGCATCGAAAAGGACAAGGGAGAATTACTCCCTCTGAGAAGGTCCGTCATCACCAGCTTCGGAATGTCTTTTGTTTTCCCTGTGTTCAGGTGAAGTGCTCGGGCACATTGTGTCCAAAAAAAAAAAAAAAAAAAAAAAGAAAGAGAAAGACATTATTGGAGGCGAAGAGATTATCAACAGTGACGAAGATTTTTTTTTATTTGAAACAAGTTGTTCCTGCCCAGCCCAGAAGGTAAATTCTTTCTCGATTTTTTTTTGTATAATGCTGTGACCGCTGCGAAATTGTTGAACGAGTGGGTCAGCAGTGTGAGATCAAAATTATAGTTCTGCGGAAAAAAAAAAAAAGAAGAAACTTTGTTTTTTTTTGAGGTTAGCTGGATGTGGGACAGATGTCCCCATATTGTTATCGATCAGCTTTCAAAAGTAAAAGTTATTAGTTACTCAGGTATGAATTCAGGAAAAGGAAAGAAAAAAGAGAGGGGAATTGAAAATGTTTTCATTTATGTTTTTTTGTGTTGTCATGTCTGGTAGTTTAGCAACTTCCCAGGCCAGTAAATTTTAATGTATCGGAAAAATTTAGTTTAATGTTTGAGCACAGTAAATTTTGGTGCATCGATAATAGTTTAGTTGAGCATGTGATAATTGAAAAGCAGTGTTATTGTGATGTCGTGGGTGATAAAATAATTGTAAACATTTTTTCTCTAGCCTTTTTACAGCATTGAGTTTTTTTTTATGAGTGAAGATAAATTATGGGATGATTTATATTGGAATTTTGGGAACATATTATAGTGTGATGAAATTGGAAACCTAAAGTGTTGTTTACATTCTTGGAGTGTTGTGTGTCGAGGTTGAGATGGCGGGTGTGTTATTTGAGGACCAGTATTTTACATGCTCCAGATGAGTGTTAATCTCCCATTGGAAAGGGGTGATCTTAGGGCAAAGCAGGGAACTTGTCCTAGGGCAGAGGGCTCTGAGTAGGGAATTTTCACCAGGATGCGATATGTGCAGAATAGAAGTTAAAGTATTTTTTTTGTTCTCAAGTTTAGTATTTCACAAAAAGAATGAACATCATGGGTTGAGAAGACACACTTTTGCTCACCAGTTCCAGTATTAATTGTTCTTTTCTTTGGCCTAAATCTTCTTGTTTTTTTTCTATAAGGTTAAAAGTCTAAACGTAATTTTAATTTTCAATAAGGTGAAAATATTTAGTGGGTTATGTAAATGGTCAGTGTTATTGTCTGAAGTGGATCTGCGCATTGCCATGGTGCAGAGGAATTTCCTTGCTAGTGATTTTTCCTGGGATATATGTGGATATAGAGAATAGTGATTTTTCCTGGGATATATGTGGATATAGAGATAAGTGAATTTTCCTGGGACATATGTGGATATAGAGATAAGTGAATTTTTCCTGGGACATATGTGGATATAGAGATAAGTGAATTTTCCTGGGACATATGTGGATATAGAGATAAGTGAATTTTCCTGGGACATATGTGGATATAGAGATAAGTGAATTTTTCCTGGGACATATGTGGATATAGAGATAAGTGAATTTTCCTGGGACATATGTGGATATAGAGATAAGTGAATTTTCCTGGGACATATGTGGATATAGAGATAAGTGAATTTTTCCTGGGACATATGTGGATATAGAGATAAGTGAATTTTCCTGGGACATATGTGGATATAGAGATAAGTGAATTTTCCTGGGACATATGTGGATATAGAGATAAGTGAATTTTTCCTGGGACATATGTGGATATAGAGATAAGTGAATTTTCCTGGGACATATGTGGATATAGAGATAAGTGAATTTTCCTGGGACATATGTGGATATAGAGATAAGTGAATTTTCCTGGGACATATGTGGATATAGAGATAAGTGAATTTTCCTGGGACATATGTGGATATAGAGATAAGTGATTTTTCCTGGGATACATGTGGATATTGTGATTTAGGATTTCTTGGGATATATACAGAGAATAGTGATTTTTCCTGGGATATAGTTGTGTTAGTTCTGGGCCAGATGTGCCTGGAGTATTTAGGGTTGAAGTACGACAGGCTCTTGCAGGCGTGGTTGATCAAGGTGAGATCATGCATTGGTTCGAAAAGGGGGAGATCCTTGAAGACGTGGTTTTTGGGGGAAAACTTGTCTTCAAACCACCCCAGTAGTTTCGCTGCTCACGGAAATATGTACTGCCAGCGAGGGTCGGTCGAGCGTTGCTTCAAGAAATGTGGTGAGATCATGTTAGAGGAAATTCTGTGCCTGATGATGATGTGTCACACTTGAGGATTTTTTCCTTTCCCTTTGCATAGGCTGAAAGTGGATTCACGACCCAATTTCACGCCTTCAGCCTGACTTGGTATTTTCTTCCTGTGTTGGTTCTCAAAACCCAGGGTAGTGTCTGAACTGAGAGTATTTGCCTCACCGCTACCTCAGTAATTCACTGCAGGTGTTAAATTCAAGTTTGTTTGGTGATTTAAAGTATCTAAATTTATTTGTTTATGATTTGCTGTAGTGCTAGGGATGTAAATTCTAAATTCTGGTTGTTGGTGTTAGTGAACTTGATATTTAGTTTGGAAATTTAGTTAATTGGTATTTTGAGCTTTTGTTTACAGTGTAGAGTTATTAAGTATCCTGAGCTATTATGTGAAGTGCAGAGTGAGGTGATTTTTATGAGCAAGCTAGTGCAAGAAGATTGTTTGAATTTCTGAATTATGTTGATGTTATGAATAGTGATAATTTTTAAGATTAGTTAGTGAGGTTTCTTTATAAGTGAAGTAGGTTCATTCAGGGTAGTTCTATAGGTTATGTAATGTTAATTAATGCTTGTGCTCAGTGTAAATTCTGTTTTGAGGATAATTTACTTGGTTTGTTTACTTGCTGATAGTAGATTTGTTAAAGTATAATTTGTGGCTCTTAAAATAACTGTAAATTTAATTGAAGTCTTTGAATCTGGTCTGGGAGATTGCGGAGTTTGCTAAGATTGTTTAAATTTAAATCAATAAGTGTAAAGTTGTAAATTGGTCATTGAGCTAACTGGGTGAGAGAGAGGAGAGTACGTTTCAAAAGAACAGAACTTGTCCACCTTGTGGAATTAAAAATAATCCAGTATCTTTTTCTTGTGTAAACCATGCGAATCATAGTATGATTTTGAAGGCATAAATTAAAAGCCTAGTGTTCAAACTAACTGTGTTGACATATGTAAAGTTGTGCTGTTCATAAGGCCAGTGGCCAAATAGAAATAGAAAGTAAATTGAGATTCTGTTTTATACTGCTGTGTTTAAGCAAACAAGAAAAAAAGGAAATAATATCTGTTTGTCCATTAAAATTAACTCATTAAGTTTTTAAAGAAAAATAATAAATACAGGCAGTAGCCTTTCAAAAAAAAAAGTTCAAAATGAGTGCAGTGTGAAAAGTTTTTGTGTGCTGTTGTCTTCCATGACTTGGTCCCATGTACTCCCCCTTAGCTTGACTAAGGCTATCGATCCGAATCCTGGTTTTCTAAGGTAGTTCATAACTGCAATTTTTGTCCTATCCATTTTAGATTGACTTTCACCGCCTCCACAAGTTGTTGTTGAACGAGTACATTTTATCATATGTCTTATAGTGACACATTTTCATACACATGCAACAATATTCACTTATTTTTGCACTTTCAGGTGACTCAACTCTGCTTGAACACAAACAACGCAAACTTTCCAATAACTTCTTGTGGAATGTAAATTTTCAGATGCATTTTTGTTTAGGATGTTCATGGCCTTTTTCTAGTACTTAGAAAATATTTTTGTTTCGAAATGCATCCACCCATCTCCCAAATTTTTAACTTTTCTATAATTTCCATATGAATTCCAATACCAGCATAAATAAGAACGCCTTTGATAAATAACAATCAATGCAATATAATAAATATAGTCTCAAAACAAAGTAAATTCAAATACTTTATTTCCACCAAAACACCTGGAACCAGTTACCCTAAATTAGGGACGGGCGACTGCTTATAGCCCATTGAGTTGCTCACGGTGGTCGTTAAACCTCCAATCAAAAAAAAAAAAAGTTTTGTTTTTCCTCTGTTATTGATTATTATATTCTTGTAGTCTTTTACTGAAATTCCAATATCTAGATGTTTTTGCATTCCTTTTTGATTACATTTGTAACCTGTTTTATGTATTGAAATTTACCACAATATTTTATATTTTGCTTGGTTTTATTTGTAGAATGTTTGTACATGTAAATTACTTTTTTGACATCTGAGGTGGTATATCCAAATTTTTTGGCTGTTGTTATTGTCCATTGAAGTTCTTTTTCCTTGAAAAATTTATTGCTGGAATGTATGAAGGCTCTATGCACTAAACTTCTGATTGCCAATATTTCATATGTCTTTGGATGGTATGAGTTTGCAGGATACGTATGGGCACGTAGGTGGGTTTTCTATACACATGGTATTTGCAGGATGTTTGAGTTTTTATTATTGTAATATCTAAGAAATTATTGTAATATCTAAGAAATTATTGTAATATCTAAGAAATATTTTCATTTTCTGATTCCATTGTAAAGTTGATACTTGAATATTTTTCACAGAAATCTTTTTTCAGCTTGTCTAATTCTAAAGAACTGGCATTCCAAAAGAGTAGTGTGTCGTCGACATATCTTCCATAGAAAATGGAATCAGAAAATGAAAATACAATTAATTTCTTAGATATTACAATAATAAAAACTCAAACATCCTGCAAATACCATGTGTATAGAAAACCCACCTATGTGCCAATACTTATACCTGCAAACTCATACCATCCAAAGACATGTACTCATACCATCCAAAGGCAATCAGAAGTTTAGTGCATAGAGCCTTCACAATCACCAAAAAAAAAAAAAAAAAAAACTTTTGTCAGACTCCAGCTATAATTTTTTCAAGGAAAAAGAACTTCAATGGATAATAACAGCCAAAAAATTTGGATATACCACCTCAGATGTCAAAAAAGTAATTTACACGTACAAACATCCTACAAATAAAACCAAGCAAAATATAAAATATTGTGGTAAATTTCAATACATAAAACAGGTTACAAATGTAATAAAAAAGGAATCCAAAAAAAAAAAACATCTAGATATTGGAATTTCAGTAAAAGACTACAATAATATAATAATCAATAACAGAAAAAACAAAACTATTGGACAGTGCATGAGTATATAGCATTCTAATTAAGCCAACCAACAACAACAATAGAGTGAAGTACATAGGAAGCACAAGAAACAAATTACAAACAAGATTGATGCAACATATGAAGAACTGGGGAAAAAAGGAGGAAAAAACAGCACTTGTACAATATTGCATAAAAAATAACACAATGCCAGAATTTGAAAATATCGAAATTGTCTGCAGACAACCAACCAAAAAGACCATCTGTTTTGCCAAAGCAATAGTAATTGAAAAAAAAACAAAAAAAAACTGCAACATTAGTAGTGGAGTAGAAATGCCAATTCCATGGAAGATACTGATAGAAGAAGAGAACAAAAAATGGAAAGGCAAACAGAACAGAAACAATGCAAACACGCAGACATAAAGTGAGAAAAAAAAATTCCAGAGTCTTCAAATCACAGGAGTGGCAACGCAAGACATTCTAATATGTATAACACACAAAGATTCCCAGTCTGAGCACATGGTATATTCAACGTAGACTGCAGAGAGAACGGACGACCAGAGGTCCCAGAAAATGGGAGACAGATCTGCTGAAATGCATCGGACAATACATCCAGGAAGTCTGACGAAGGTTTTTGGTGATTACATTTTTTCATGCGAATATTTTTTCGAGTGATTCATTTTTCCGTTTTTTCAAGTTTTCCAACATAATTTTCACATCTCCTTTGTCTTCATGTGCCTCCCGTAGTTCAACTAAAAATGTATATCCTAGTCAAGAAAATGTGCGGACTAACCTCTAAAAAGCCTACACTTCAAGAACCTGATGAGAACAACCGTGCAAAGATTTGAACATCGACCACCTACAACCGAGATGTACGTAAAAGATTTTTCCTTGAATCACATTCGATTACCAAGATATATATTCACAGTGAATATTAATAACTTCTAACTGAGAGATTGCTTTTCACTCAAAGGAAATATAACATGTAAAAAGTTACAACAGTTAAAACCACCATTAAATGGTTCTAACTGAAAAAGAATAAAATATTTTCTTTTTAGTACCAGTGCAAACACAGATATGTTGCCTCCTGCTCAGTCAGAATAAAGTGTGGCTTTGGATTAGAGTCTCAGGGAGTTGTTAATGATGTAGGAAGTTTTTAAAAAGAAATAAAAATAATCATTACCTTTATTAAACCGAAGGTGTGTGGTGTGGTTAGCTTTGCTAAAACCTATGTTTCATCGTGTAGGGAGAAGTGACTGCATATTAACTTTTGGTGACAACAATAATATGAAAAAAGAACATACATGGATTTTCAAACTGATCAATATTTTGTTTAAATGACATTTATTCACTGAATTATAGAACAGTTGAACATTACATTAAACAACATGAATTTGAAGATTTACATTGTTGTTGAAGAAAACGCTGAAAATATCTGTCATGCAAAAATCTGTATGATCAAAAGAAGGTTTATCACAAAGTAATATATTACCATGGAACACTGCTGTCAAATCCTATCTACGTAAATAGAAAACATTCATCTTGTTACAAAAATTTCATAAAACATGGTGTGAAACGTTCATTTTGTTATTACTTAGTAGTTTCCAAAGCAATTTCAGTTATATCACATCATGATAGGAAACACCAAAAAGAATATTCCAGAATGATCACATCATGGCAGGCAGCTCACAACAACCACCACAGCAACAACTGTTACACTGGGAAAGATGAGCATGGTCTAACAAGAGACACTTGTTTCCAATGATGATTATGGTGCTGTAATGTCATATCCATAAACCAGCATAATGCAAAGAGCAAGCAAATGAAGGCAAACTCTAGTTAACACATTCACTGCAGCGACGTTTTTGTAGTGCGTTACGAACCACCGGTGGGGTCGTAACTGTTTCAATACAGTGCTGTACGACACACCGGTGGGTCTTTAAAGATATATACACAAAGTGACTGATATCCGCTACAGATTTACGCATATAAACTTTTTGTTTTCCTCCTCTGAAAAATGTAGAAGTTAACGCGTTACGACTCACAGGTGGGTCATAATGCAGCTAACGTGTTAACTATATATATATATTTAAAAAAAAAAATGAGACATGCATTTTTTTCTTGTCTTTAGGTTGTTATGACAAGTGGGACTGTTCTCAGTGAATATGTAAATTATTCTGTAAGGTATTTGTATATCTTTTGAACACCAACAAAGGATTTTGCCATAAATGAAAATGCTACATGAAAATTTTTAATGATGTGCATGGGCATGCTGATAGATATTGTGAAAATCTGAATGTTGGAGAAAACACCTGCAATGAATAAAAGTATTGAAAAATTATCTTTTTGTATTTTCATATAAAATGGTGGCTATTTAATGCCAGATCACTTGCATGTGATTGTTAATATTATGTATGTATAGCAAATTGGGGTTTGCTTAGCTGCAAACACTAAAGGACTCGATCAACCTCCAGGTGAGACGTGTATGTCTTCTTTATTCTGCAGTTTTTGAGTTTTTGTTCTCTCCATCCCCTACCCCAGTGGAAAGAGACCATACATTTGGGATGCCAAAATTCTAGCATCATATACTACTATAGTTTTGGAAAGTTAGAAAATGTTCTCTTTTCATTTTTTTTTTCTTTCAGTGAAGTTGCAAACCTTTTAAGATTCTCTAATGTGTTTGGTCATGAGCAAATAAGTATCATAAAATAATGAAGTATTGACTTTATCTCTCTCTAGATGTACTTTTGTGCTTTTTATCAGAATTGTATTCAAAACTCATTGCATTCATATTTTCTTCTTGACTATAGGGAGTGCCTTGCCAGTGCAATTCAGTTTTGTGAGACAGCTCTCATCAAATGTCCATTTCGTAATGATGAGTACTCATGTGAAAGTCATCTTCTGGAAAGAGAAATAAAATCAGTTAGTATATATCTGAAGTTGTGTATGTTACTACATACAACTATGTAATGTTAGAATTTTTCTTTCTTGAAGTACTTAAAAATATCTGTAGCATAGAAATTTTCAGTCAACAAACCTTTGACCAGAAATTTCTACTATAGCTAATATTTCAGTGCATGATGTAGAGCTTCTAGTTTTCAGGCTATTTCTTTGTTGAATTATGTTTAAATTTAAGTGGGTCAATATTTTCCATATTATATTATTAAATAATAATGACTGTACATTGTTGGAAGTTGCCTTTAGTTTAATCACCCTAATAAGTGCTGATATTGAGTGAGCCAAAGTATGAGAGAGATGATAATGTATGATGTCACTTTAGTGCCTCATTATAGTGAAACTTCTGTCCAACCAGGAATGAAGGTAAAGTTGTACACGTTTTTCTGCTTACAAAAGACTAAAAGCTAAACAAATGCACTTATTTTGCATTGCTGTCTAGTTGGGTATGAAGTGACATAAATTATTGCCTTGGTGATTAAAAATAAAAATAAAAAAGAGCTTTATATCTCATGTGATTCTATCATAAAGTTCACATACAATTACGTGACCACAAGGTTCTTCAGGAAGACGCTTTAATGTCTGTAAATTTGTATCTTGCTTCAATTGTCCAAAGTTGTATCTCCCTAACAACTGACCATATTGAAGCAAGATACAACTTTGGACAAAGAAACTCAATAACTACTGACGTTGGACTGAACACGCACTTCCGTAAGTAACATCTTTAGGACTTCTAACCGATTTATATTTTAATTGAATAAGTTAATGCACCACCACAGACTGTATCCACTTTACAGAACGTGTAAAACAGAATTTACAGACGTTAAAGCGTCTTCCTAAAAAAGAGCTGTTGCCTTTGTTGTGAAGGATTATACACTCTTTGCAGAAAAAAACCCCTGAAGCACCCAGAAGGAATCATCCAATCAAGATGAAAATTAGTAATGTACATGTATAAGAAAGGAAGTGAATGCAATTTCAGAGCAGTTGGACCATTTATTTGGATAAAACAGCTACATGAGCGGAACAAGTCAGAATGTTGTAGTGCCACCTCTGGCTCAGATACAAGTGGTTACCTGGCGTGGCATAGATGCATACAGTTCATGGATACTGTCCTGAGGTATAGCATGCCAGATGGTGTCCAAATTGTGGGCCAGTTCACCGACATTCTGGGATGAGTGTAGGTGGCGTCCCATCATGTTCTAAACATGTTCGATTGGTCAGAGGTCGGGCATCAGGCTGGCCATGGAAGTGTGTCGACATTATGGAGGCTGGCCTGGCAAAGCCGTGTCATGTGAGGCCGGGCATTATCCTGTTGAAAAATTGCTTGGTGATGCTGCAACAGGAATGGCAACACAACAGGTTGTAGAATGTTGTCGACATACTGTTGAGCCATGAGGGTGGTACAGAGGACTACCCTGGGTGTCTGGCTATCGTAGAAAATGACTCCCCAGGCAGTCACGCCCAGTGTGAAAGCCATGTGCCATTCCATGGTAAAGGCAGGATTCATGCACTGGCTAGCATTTCTCCAGACATGTATGCGTTGGTCATCAGTGCCGAGTGCAAACCATGCCTCATCACTGAAGACAACACGATGCCACTGGACACTATCCCCGTTGATTGGGCCTGGCACCACTGCAGCCGGTTCCAGCGATGTTCACTGGTCAGTGGTAGGCAGCAGAGTGACTTCCTCGAATGTAGGCCCCATGCCTCAAGTCATTTGGCAATTGTTTGGTTGACCACTTCTGTACCTGTAGACGATGCAACATAGCCGCAGATGGTTGAGAGCGACAAATTTGGTTCTGTTCGTGTGGCTCTCACTTAGAAATGAGCTCGGGCCCGGGTTTGGACGACCTCAGAATTCATTAACTATCGAAAAACCCAGCCTGGGCTTGAAATTACGTCTTGAATTTCATTACTGTAATTAATTCAACACGTATAATTCCGAGCCCGGTTGAATTACAAGTGTTGAATTTCATTGTGGATTTGTTACCATGGTGGAAGGATTTTCAGTTTCCTAAGCTAGCTGCCATTGCAAGACAAATTTTGCTTAGCAAGACTTGCATTATGCATTGTCTAAAGCTATGGCCCAAGCAAGGATTAGTTTAAGGAGGTCTGGTATCGAAAAACTGGGGAAAAATCACATTCCCATTTTTGTATTTTATTAAAAATCAAGAATCTTATCTTTAAAATGATGTATTAATTTCTAAAATTGTGCAGTTAGAAGTATTGTTATTTATTTTTTAAAATTTCCACACTCCCGCGATTTTTGGGGTGGTGGTGGTTTTTTGTGCAACAGGTCGAGTTTTAGAGAAAAGAAGATCAAGTTGAAGCGCTGAGACATTAGATGCAATTCTCTCTCTCTCTCTTTTATCATGATGAACTTGATCTCGAAACTGCACACACATATAATAATATTGTGATTATTATACTATTAAGCGCAAAGCTTTGTTAATGTTACAAAATGCAGAATAATCTGGTCTGGAATGCTTTTACGTTCTTTTTTTTTTTTAATTTTGGAAATTTCCCTACGTGCTTTTTTTATATTCTACTACATCACTCTAAACTACCTTTACCAATCAGCATATATGTAAATTATATTGCAAAGATTAGTTTTCTAGAGTCAAAATTTCAAACACTTGCAACTGTCTGTATGGCATTGTACGTTTTATAATGCAATTTATTCAAAATAAAAGTAAATTTAGTAAAATCAAAAAGAAATACCGAATGAATTTTTTTGTTTCTAAACGATTTTCTTTTCCTCAGCTTTTACCAAAATTACTGATTCCCCTGATACGGTCGAAGGGCACATTGATTATTTATTTATTTTCAAATCCACATTTTAGAACATTTGGCTTTATGCGTAGTATTTCTAAAAACATATTAATATTATGAAGTGGATTAACTGAACTAAACTTTTTAAACTAATGATTTTAAACTAATCCTTGCTTGGGCCATATCTTTGGCCAGTGTATAATGCATAAATGCAAGCTTTGATACGTAAAATTTTCCAAGAATCCGGGCCCAATCTCAGCAAACACATGTAATCAAAGAAAGTGGGCCGAGCCCGGGCTTCTAGGCCTTTGGACCCGAGCGGGCCCAGGCTCCTAAAATTGAGCCCGAACTCATCTCTAGCTCTCACAATTCCTCGAACATTGCCCTCTGCTCTTCTCGACCCATTGGCACCAAAATCATCTGACTATTGTGTCTCTCCAACCCAAATGCCTGGCGATACAGCAACTTGACCAACTGGCCTATTTCAGCCCAATTATACTCCCTCTCTCAAACTTGCTCGACTGCTCATATTGTGCCTGGATCTGACATTGAGGCATCCTCACAGTCTGTGGAAGTTAATGCAACCACAATCTGCTGTCACAATTGTCCCTGTGTGCAAGCTTTGTTCTTGATATACCCTCTTCGATGTGCGGTTCCCATGCTCTGTGGTGGGCCACTATTTCGTCATTGATCTTTATTTTTTAATGATTTGCATATTTGACCCTGAGGTACTTGCATGCAGAGTTTCATCAGGATCAAACAACTTTCTTGGGGTGCTTTTAGGGTTTGTATGAATCACTGATTTCACACGTGCTCTACAGCAATGGCTGTTTGAAGTTCATGAAGTCAAAAATATTTTGTGATGTATAATAACAAATTCTTTCCCTTTTGTTGAAATACTTGTGCAAATGATAATTGCACACATCTTGATCCTCCCAATACCTTTAAAGAAATGTGTCAAATGATAATAAATCAAAACTTTGTCTTTTTGATGTTAAGGCATATAGAAAGCAGTGTAACTTTTGAAGTTCCATAAAAAATTGCAAAGTAGGAAAGTTGAACTTGAAATATGTCTTTAACTTTCGAGCTTCGTGTAGACAATTTCACATGTGGGATCAGTTTTTCACATCACAGGATTTTTCTTCAAAGAATTCATAAAGTACAGGGAGCATTTGGAAATGATTTGAACTCACCTCATTTGCAGCAATTTGATTATTGTTAGGCTAAATACTACACATCATATTCTCCTTCTAGGTCTGTACATCTCTGCTATCTCCTTTGCAGCTTCTGGGTGGTTTCATGTACCCATTATTTAGGGATATTGTGACATGGCTATTAGACAGCTACCTGTAGTGCTTCTTGTCATGGAAATTGCTGACTGCATAGTGCATTCTTCATGCTGTCAAACAGAGCGTAGTCTGATTATGCCAGGTTGGGTAAATAGGGAGGATGAGGCAGTGCACTGAACCCTAGGGAATTTAATGCCTCACAGGTTTTACAGCTGGTATGTGGGCACACATTGTTGTGCCAGTAGGAAGCCAGTCCATTAGAAGCAATATTTACTGTAAGTCCCAGAAAATGGTGGCCAGTTGCTTTCCCACAGAAAGAGTAGTTTGAATTTTTGTGGATTATTAACTTTCAAGGTATTTCCATTGACTGTATCTTCTTTGTGTGTGTGTGTGTGTGTGTGTGTGTGTGTGTGTGTGTGTGTGATACTTAAACGAAGATTTGTCATCTGTGACTAATCTTGCAAAGATGTCAATGTCATTGGTGTCCAAAAGTGCCAGCAATTGATGGCAAATTTTCACCTTTGTCTGTTGCTGCTTCAGGTGTCATGGGACCTAATGTACACACCCCTTATTCATCTTCAGATCCATGTGGATGTCGTTAAGAGTTTTTGACCAAGTTCTGTTTCATGCTGCAGCTCGTCAAAGGTAATGTGTTGACCTGCCATAAACAGATCGGATATAGTTTGCACTCTGGCTATGTCACTGGACGACTGGGTCTTATGCTTTTTGTGCAGTTTCCTTGCCACCGTTGAAGCTCTATACCCAGTTGAACACAGTGTTGCATGCAGATGCTTTCTCTCCACAAATTGTGAATAACTGATGGTGAATATCTAACAGTGTAACACTTTTCCACGGAACTTACGCATTCCATCTCTGCTCATGGTAATCACCTTTCATTTTGTGACACCAGGTTGGGTAAATAGATCCAGTAATGATAGAGCAATTTTTCACGGGCATGCATGATTAGGTAAATCTAGTGGTAGAATGATGTACTAAGACCATATGCTATCCAATGATAACTCATGTACAGCACGTTATTTGCTGAAATAGCAGCCCCTGTCCAAATCATTTCTGAACTCCATAAATAAATAAATAAATAAATATGTATACTTCTTACATATGGTACATATATAATTATGCACTGTTGCTTGATATTAAAACAATTAATCTAGATTGCAATTCTCCTATTTAATGAAATTCATCAAATTTACAAAAATTATTTGTAAGTTGAAGAACAGGTCTTTTTTTTTTTTTTAAGCTTTTATAGTATAGTGCCCTTCCATATAAAGTGACAAATTTAAGTGGTATAAATAGATAGTGTGAAATTTAAACATCTTCAGAGTAGTTTTTAATGAAATGTTTGAAAAGTTACCTGATTTTACACATGCTTTTACTTAAACACAACATGGAATGATACTTTTATGCTTTTGGCTAGTGTGCATCAAAGTTATGCACTGTTCATTGCAGTAAACATTCTTATAGGCATATGTATCATATGAAAACTGCCCATTGATGCTGGTTAGAATATGTTGTCCTCAGTATGTTCTGCTCCATTGTTAAAAAGCATTTAAAAAAATTGTTAATTTGCCCATTTCCTTGTCTGTTTGCTTCCCATGTTCATACTGGCATGTACATCCATAAGTTATAAATTTATAAGTAAATGTTGTTTTGTTTAAATTTCATTGTGAATGAGTGTTTCAATTATATTAATAAAAATAATTAAAACAACTTGTGTATCTGATCATTATCCATTCCTTCAGTTTGACTATGTATAAACTTTGCTACATTGTTCTTATGGGCACCATGTTTCTATCTAGGAATCTTTCGTAAACTGTGAAAATGGTTATTTCATGCAATTGTTTCCTAGCATATAATTTTGAAATCAGTCCTGTGGAAGTTTTTGAATTTAAGAAAAGCTTAATATATATGATCTATGGAAGATATGTGAATGGATTTGTAAATAATATTTCTTTTCTTTCTACTTCTCAGTTAGTGACACCTGAAGTGTTTGAGCGCCACTTACAAAGGAGCATGGCATTAGCCGAGAGTCAAGCATTGGACAGCTTTCATTGCAAAACACCTGATTGTCCCGGATGGTGTTTATTTGAAGACAATGTAAACATTTTCCTGTGTCCTGTTTGCAAACATACTAATTGCTTGACATGTGCCGCAATTCATGAAGGAAAGAATTGCCGTCAATATCAAGATGATGTTGCTTTCCGATGTGATAGCAGTGAAGAAGCAAAAAAGACCAAGGAATATCTAGAGGTTAGTTATCTGTATTGATATTTTGCCTAAAAGTTACCTCAGTGGCTCCACAACAGAAACCTACATGGAGATTATTGGTTATCTGTCAGATGAATAGTGACCTCTAGATTAAGCCGACCTTCTTTATCACCTAGCTCTGCCTTTGAACACCTCAGGGGCAGCTGTTCTTCCTGCTTCTGGAGGATGAGTGACTCCATGGCCAAAGCTAGCCTAGATGCAAGTCTGTTCATCATTTTCAGTTGTTTCCTTTTGGAAACATTGCATGTGACAACTGTACTTACTGTACATACATTTGTGGAGCAGCAACCGTATGACCTATCATGGGATAAAAGATTGCCGTCCTATGCATGATTCAAATAACTAAAAGTTAAAGGGACTGATGTTCCTGTACACACCAGATGTGGTGAAAATGATCTAAATGACACATTAAAACAACATAAGGTTTTTCGATCCCTCTTGGGATCATCCTCAGATGTGCTCACTAATTGGTGGTTCTGACCTTTAAATAACAGAAGGGCAGGTGTCAAGATTCAATCTGTGCGTTCACTGCGCATGCCTGGGTTATTCACGGGAGGATCCGGATCGCCGAGTGGGTTGCTATGTCATCTGGTGTTAAGATATTCAAGGTGTTGTTATTCTGATTATTATTTGAATCCTTTGGCAGGATATTTTTTCAAGGATTGGGGATATTCAATGGTAGATAGTCATTACAACATTGATTACCCTTGATGAATATCATCAAACTCTCAGCAAAAAGCAACAAGGTTTTGTTCCATGGTGTTGTAACGATGGAAGCTTCCTGCCTAGCTGGATAATAAGAACCTTTGTTGGTAAGGCGTGATAATGCAGTTTTATTGTTTCGAGTCTTGGTGTCATATATATGTTCTTTCACTCTAATATCTAACGTCCTCTGGGTAGATCCTATGTAAGTGAAAGGTGGGTCATCTGGCTCAGTACTGTAGAGAGGTATGCTATATACTCCATGTCGGGATCCCTGTTTGATTTGATCGCATTTGTTGCGATTAATGGAGTAGATATTTGATGTTCTAAGGCCAAAATCGATTTTATGACGGTGACACAAGTTTTTCATAGTGCAAGTAACATGTGGGTCATAGCACATGGACCCAACAAATTTCTTAGTCCCAGTTTCTCTCTCGAGGGTAGACATGGTTGAGTTTCTGAGTCTTTTATAAACTGAATCCACCAAATGATCTTCATAGTTATGGTTTTGGGCGATTTCTTTAATTTTTGCAATCTTTTGTTTTTTCAGTTTGTTACTGGAGGAGTGTGTAATGGCTCATTGCATCATGAATTGAATGGCTGCAAGTTTATAACTTAGAGGGTGCATAGAGTTGTAAGGGATGATGCTAGGGACAGACATAGGCTTCCTGAAAACTGAGGTTTGAATAGTATGATTTGTACTGTTTCTGGTTAGTGAGATGTCCAAAAATGGTAAGAATCCTTCAGATTCCAGTTCCAACGTAAAATTCACTGATGGATTTAGTGAAGACATGAAATCCTTAAAGTTCAGTAATTTTTCTTCAGCACCCAACCAAAAAACCAAAATGTGATTGACATACCTCAAATATAGACCCAGGTATTCAGGTAAATGGTTCAGGGCCAAGTGCTCTAGATGTTGCATAAATATCTCTGCTAAAAGTGGTGACAAAAGGGGAACCCATTGGGACCCCCTCTCTTTGCCTGTAAATGATGTTGTTGAAGCAGAAGTATGATCGATTTTGAATAAGTCTTAGGGCACCAAGGATTGCAATGATCTCAGACACAGGCATGTCTAATTCTTTCAGTTTGTCTTCAGTTAAAGAGTGAACTAAAGGTAGAGACACACTAGGCTATAGGGCCGCAACGTCCAGTGAGGCCATAATGAAGAGAGCCCCTTGACTACAGAAGGTTCGAATCCTCGATAAGGCTTCCTTAAAGCTGGAAACAGAGTAGCCCTGAGTTAGGGTAAGAGGTTTAAGGAATGAGGCCAAGGCTCTTTCAAGGGGACGGGTTGGATTAGAATGCCCCGATACCAATGGTCTCATGGGTTGGTTTTCTTTATGTGTCTTTAAGGTTCCGAATAGTTCAGGAACTTTATACCTATTTGGTGGATGCATGTGAGAGGAGATGGTAGATGGAAGAGTTCCAGAATTTTTAAGTCTGCTGAGTGCTGTTACCGTGGCATTTGTTGGGTCATGGGTGACAATATCATGTTGGATCTCCTGAATAGCAGTCTCCATTTTTTGGATGTACGTAGGTTTGTCTAGAATGACTGCCGGGCCTGTTTTATCGGTTGAAATTATAGCTAGGTTCGAATCCCTGCATAATTTCTTCAACTGAGCACGTTCGACTTTAAGCGACGTATCATCCAATTGTCTTTGTCTCTAAGTCTGCTGAGTGCTGACAGACTTGGAGACAAAGGCATGCATAGTGAACGCACAGATTGAATCCTGACACCTGCCCTTCTGTTATTTAAAGGTCGGAGTCACCAATTCGTGAGCACATCTGAGGATGATCCCAAGAGGGATCAAAAGATCTTATGTTGTTTTAATGTGTCATTTAGATCATTTTCACCACATTTGGTGTGTACAGGAACATCGGTTCTTTTAACTTTTAGTTATTTTAATCGTGCATAGGACGGCAATCTTTTATCCCATGACTAATTAAGCATGAACTTTCATCTATTTTAACCTTCAAGCCGCTGTTTGATGCCATGAGGATACTTGTTACTCACACATTGTGTTCTTTTTTGACCACAGCAACATGGACAGAGCTTTCAAGATCTTCTCAGGATTTCGTCAAAAACTGTGTGCACAAGAGACACATCTTCAATTCTTGTTGAACTGCCGGAGTTTGGGAGTTATTTCTAAATTCTTAACTTTGAGGATCAACCCTCGCCTGAGACCTGATAATAAAATTCTACAAACTGCGAAGAAAAAGCGCCTCTCTTCTGAGATCCGATTAAAGAGAGGCTACATCGATTTCTTAAATAGACATTCATACTATGCCTTCCTTTTGTTGGCCAAGACTACACCCAGATGTTTGTTTGACCATTGCCTCGTTGTGCTTCATGCTAATCTTCTGAAAGAAGCCAAGCAACTTCAGAGCACTCACATTCACAAACTTCGGAATCTAGTGGCGGACAAGACAAATCAATCCTTTATCCAAAGCCGGCCTAAACAACATCCAGTCACCACTCAGTCATCTTTCATCAATTTGAGCAGCGTTCAGCTCAGCCAAATTCAACAGCTTGCCTGGAACAGGGGGCTAAAGTTTTCATATCCGCCTAACCTCCCACCCCGCTGACTTTTATCCCGCTGGCCGAGGATATAATTTGCTACCTCCCTGCAACTGATCAAGAAGTGGCTAGATTTCAGATTATTAAGGCATTGCGGAGAAACCTCTTTACAGTATTGAGCCAGATGACCCACCTCTCACTTACATAGGATCTACCCAGAGGACGTTAGATATTAGAGTGAAAGAACATATATATGACACCAAGACTCGAAACAATAAAACTGCATTATCACGCCTTACCAACAAAGGTTCTTATTATCCAGCTTGGCAGGAAGCTTCCATCGTTACAACACCATGGAACAAAACCTTGTTGCTTTTTGCTGAGAGTTTGATGATATTCATCAAAGGTAATCAATGTTGTAACGGCTATCTACCAATGAATATCCCCAATCCTTGGAAAAATATCCTGCCAAAGGAATCAAATAATACTCAGAATAACACCACCTTGAATACCGTAACACCAAATGACATAGCCTCCCACTCGGCAATCCAGGTCCTCCCGTGAATAACCCAGGCATGCGCAGTGAACGCACAGATCGAATCTTGGCACCTGTCCTTCTGTTATTTAAAGGTCGGGATCACCATTTCATGAACACATCTGAGGATGATCCCAAGAGGGATCAAAAGATCTTATGTTGTTTTAATGTGTCATTTAGATCATTTTCACCACATTTGGTGTGTACAGGAACATCAGTTCTTTTAGCTTTTAGTTATTTTAATCGTGCATAGGACGGCAATCTTTTATCTCATGACTAACTAATCACGCACTTTCATCTATTTTAACGTATGGCCTATGCTGAAATGCTGCCAGATTTAGTCCTTTATTTTTGTTGTGATCTTGTAAATGATGTGAACCTAATCCAGTGGTAGGCAGCTGGTCACGAATGCACTGCTGGTCTTGTTTTTAGCTTTTTGTTACACATCTCAGTGCATTTTCTGATTGGGAAACTAAAAGTAATCTGGTGTTAAGCATTTTTATTTTATCAGACAGGTGTATAAAGTTTACCTCCATGTTTGTTGTGTGTAGTTTCCTTTTATGTAATATGTAAAAGGGTTGTTTGGAGCCTGATGTCTCTCTGGTTACCCAGACCAGCTCTCCTTCACCACCAACTCATTATAAATGGGACTAGAACTAGTCTTCTGTAGTTAGTGATAACTGGATTTATCTGGTACATTCATGTAGCAGCTTGTGCATAGTGCTAGGATACATCTGAGAGCTGTATGATGGTGACTGAGACTTAGCCCTGAATCCTTGGGCTGCAGGTGTAAGCTGAGTATACTAAGAACACACTCATGGGCTATAACTGCTGCCAACCCCTGAGATTGTAGTTAGTATCGCTTGGGCTTGCACTCCTCCACATTTGCTTCATTCTTTTTGGGTGATCAAAGACGAGCTGGCAGGTTGCTTGTGAACAAAATCATTTTCTGTTCTGATAAACAAAATGTTACCTTACCAGCCTCAGGAAGATAAAAGTTTGGCAACCACTCAAGATGCATGACTGTTGTAATGCTAAATGACTAACTGTTAATGTGCTTCCTGCATCTTTGGCTTCCCAAAATTTCTTGATAATTCAATCTGCAGATGCTGAGTGGCAGTTTACTATGCCACCATTCTTGATGAACAGAGTGCTGCAGGATGTGGCTGACACATAAAAGTGTGTCAATACACTATGTTCTGGTTATCTCGTAGTGGAGGTAATTTTTTGCCTAGCATAGGGAACTGCCACTCAGAAATATCACTCTTGAAAGTATCTCTGTTACAGTATTTCCTCACAATTACCTGAACTCTTCCATGGTAGAAGTCTCAAAAGAAAAATATTTGTTGTTTCAAAGATGTACTGCATGACAGGGAGGCAGTTCAATTGGGCTTATCCAGTTCAGATAAGACCATTTTCTGTTTCTATCAAGGAATATGATTCTGACCTTTAGATACCTTTCAGCTCCATGCCAACATTGAAGGCAGGGTGCCTGAGCTGGGAGGTACATCATAACATCCCTAATTCAGTGTGATGTTTTCAAGCCTCTTACCAAGGGTAACTTTGGTGAGCCTGAACATACATCATAACATCCCTAATTCAGCAGTGGGGATCATGCAACCTTTTTCATATAGCCACCCAAAGCAGAATGAAGCAAAGGAGATTCAAGGAGGAAATATACTCAAACTCCTTTTTTACTTTGAAATGTGAAGATAAACCTTCTATGAGTGGCAAACCTTCATATGACATCATAGCGAAGATGCCTTCAACTTCTTCAGCTCAAACTATGATTTCTCTACTATCTTTTGAGTCCCAAAGTGTGATCAGTGAATATGAGATTGTATCTCATCCTCCATCTCAGTTTCCTAAAACTACAGTCAGTATGAGAACCACAACATCAGTACCAGCTGTTTCAACTTCAGAAGTCACAACAAAAAATGGATATTGAGTCTTAAGTTTCTCCAAAGTCTGGCCAGATAAGTCTGCTCAAGGCCTTAAAATTTCATTGAGATGCCAAAAGAAATAAGGTAGAGGGCAAATTACTCAATGTCTGTTTTACATTTGTTTGACATATTTATAGTTTCATTTTTTCTTTCATGGGAGTTATGATACTGCGTATGTAGAATTGATGAAAATTCTATTCAAGGTTTAAGCAAGTGGAAACTTCCTGTCTTCTCACTGTTCAATGTGACTCATTCTCCAGCACATGGAATTTCAGTATTCCAGTTAGTTCTCTTTTGGTGTGGCATTCAGTATTCCAGTTAGTTCTCTTTTGGTGTCTCCTAAAAATTGTTAGCACAATAGTGTGGCTTGTGTTGGAATTGCCACCTGTGTTTACTGCTGCATTCCTTTCACAGTGGTATTATTGAGTACTTCTTTGCGGTGTATGACTTATGAATGTTCGGGTCTCCTACAGTGTGTTTTGTCCACCTAGTTCCACAAAAGAATTTCTTATTGAACTTGGAGAGCATACTTGATCAACTACCATCTGTCGTTTCTGTTTGGCCATTTCATTGTACGCAGTCTGTTATGAGGTAATGAGAGTTCAAATTTCTGTGTGTTAAATCCTTGCTGTTAATAGCTCGTTAGTACACCAGTGTGATTAAGACTTTTTTGTCTCATTAGTACTGAGAGAATACTCATTTTCATCAGTCTACCCGCTCGCTTGTAAATGGCCAATGACTTGTCAGGAAGTTCACCATTTCTGTTTCAAGATTGGTCCTGTAGTGTTGTGGCATCCTCGGCAGTTCTAATGTCTACTCATATTAGCAGCTTCTAGAGTTTCTCACATTAGCAGATGTTAGGTACTGCCGTCAATTCTATCCTGCTAGATGAAATCTTCATTGGGACAAGTGGGATGTCTTTGTTGATTTAGTATTTATGACTTGAAACTTGGTTTCTTAAGACACAGTTAATGATGCTTTTGTCATGGTAACTGATTACACCTGTGTGTGGCAAACATTTCAGTACTCAAGATCTCAACTAGATTTCCCAGACTTCCAAAGCTGCAGTGGAATTTGGACCACAGGGAGTCTAGAAAATAAAAAAATAGGGAATTGGGTGAGTTTTTGGGTGTTGACCAACTGAAGACAATTTGACTGTTTTGAAGAGGTTAAGTGTTTTGCATAGTTGGTTTAAATATAGTAGAGCTATAGATCATTCTGGATCTACTATATGTCTACAATCAAGCTGTTGACCAATTCTAAGATCATTTGGAATTATCTCTGTAAGATTGGGGGAAGTGCACATTTTATCAAATATAAATTCATGAGAATGATGGTGTCATAGTTGGCAATATACAAACAATTGCCTTGGTGAAGCATTTAAACTTTACTGCCTAGCATTATAAATAACCTTCCTTATTCTAAACTTTTAAGTTCAGGCCACAGAGAAATAATTGACTTTTTATATGGGATCACTTCAACAACTCACTGATATGAATGGAATTGAAGATAGTCCTTTGTCGGTCAGATATGACATCTGATATGCAGTGCCTTGGCACCCTGCTGCTCTCTCTGTTTAACAAGATTTGGTAAGTGCATGTTTTCCCTCATTCATGCTGTGTTACCACCATAATACCAATATCCAAACCTGAGAAGGATTTCAAGAATCCTGTAGATTGTTGGCTTATTGTCATGAGCAGCTGTTTTTGCAAAGTTTAGGGAATGTATCATAAATTTCCATAACCACAAGATATCCCACTTTGACATTTTCATTTCACCTTTAATAACTGTATTTGCATATAGATACTTATCAAGGAGAAATTCATTGTGTGTCAGCACCTAATGTTGATTTTTTGAACATAGAAAAGGTTTGCATGTGGAGGTATAATGTAATCTTTGGTCTCAGTGTCTGTGAGTTCTAAAAATTCTATCTTATATTCCTTGCTAGTTTACTCCAGAGTGGTGTATTTTAAGTATGTATCCATTCCACCCTGTGTTTCTTACACGCAAGAACAGGACATTCCTGAAGGTTCTATGTTATTAATCCCCCCACATTCTTCTTCTTCCTCCACCTGAATAACATTTTGAATTAGATGATTTATAGCATCACGCATATCCATGATTTGTGAATATATATATACAGTTAGGAAAAATAAATAGCAACTCTGGAAATTTCTGACATTTTTGGGTTTTCAGTGTTGCTACAAAAGTAAATATGCGGATAATACTCACAATATATATACTGTATATATATATATATCATCATCAACCATTATGAATCCACTGCTGGACGAAGGTCTCCCCAAGTTTCCTCCACAATGGTCTGTCTTGTGCCAGTCTCCTCCATGTCACTCCTGCATACTTTCGAATTTCATCCACCCATCTCCCATGTGGTCTTCTTCTAGGTCTTTTCCTGTCCCTTGGAATCCAATCTAAAATTTCGGCTGTCCATCGATGGTCTGTCCTTCTGGCAGTATGCCCAGCCCATTGCCATTTCAGGGATTTAACTCTGATCATGTTGTCTTCCACTCTTGTCATTTTTCGGATCCACGAGTTCTTCTTCTTATCTCTCTTGGTTACACCAAGCATGCACCTCTCCATGCTTCTTTGAGTTTACTGCAGCCTTTGTACGTCTCTTTTAGTTAAGGTCCACGTCTCTGCACCATACGTAAGCACTGGAAGGATGCATTGATCAAACACTTTTCTTTTAAGACATGATGGCATATTGCTTCTGAAAATTATGCTGTTTCTTCCAAAAGCTCTCCAGGCAAGTTTCGTATACCAATTAATTTCTTCATCAATGTGACCCTCACTTGATATCTGCTGTCCAAGATAAACGTACGTGTCTGTTATCTCCAGCTTTTCTCCATCAATCGATAAATCTTCATTTCGTGTAAAAGCATTGAACATCACTTTTGTCTTCTGAAAGTTCATTTTTAATCCCACTTCTTTACTCTTGTCAGCAAGTTCTTGAATCATACTCTGCAGCTCTGATGGGGTAGTTGCAAAAATGACTATGTCATCAGCAAAACGAAGGTGGGTTAGATAATCTCCATTAATCTTTATCCCTTTGTTTTCCCAGTTCAGTGATTGAAAGACATTTTCCAATGTGGCATTAAAGAGCTTCGGAGATATGGTGTCACCTTGTCTCACTCCCTTTCCGATTTTGATGTGTGTTGTATTTTCAAACAGCCGAATCTTTCCACTTGCATTTTCATAGATGTTATCAATAATGTTAATGTATGCATCTTCAATACCGCAGGATTTCAGAGCCATTGCAACTGCTGATGGTTTCACCGAATCAAAGGCTTTTTCATAATCGATAAAAGCCATGCACAATGGAAGTTCATATTCCCTCGCTCATTCAATTAGTTCTCTCAGTACGTGGATACGATCTATTGTGCTGTAGCCACTCCTGAATCCAGCTTGTTCTCTCGGTTGAGCCATGTCCAGTGTTACCTTCAAACGGTGTGAAAGAACTTTAGTGAAGATTTTATAAACCACTGATAGGAGGCTGATAGGTCTGTAGTTCCTTAGATCCTCAATGTCACCTTTTTTATGTAGCAGGATCATTGTAGCGTTGTTCCAATTCACAGGAATCTTCCCTTCATTCAGGCATCAAGTGAAAATTTGGGCGAGTACTGTTTCGATTTCTCCACTTGCTTCTTGTATGATGCCTACAGTAATTCCATCTTCTCCTGGAGCTTTTGCCTGCTTCATGATCTTGATTGCATGTGCAACTTCTGCTGGGAGAACTGGAAGAACTCTGGTACCTTTCATGATGTCTGGAGTACATGTATCATCCCTTTCATATAATTTGGAGTAGAAATCTTTCACTCTTGTCAAAATTTCGCCTCTATTTCTTGTTACAGAACCATCTTCTTTTCTCAGTGCCATAATCTGTTTTTTTCCTTACTGAGATGTCCCTTTGCTATCTTTAGGCTTTGGTTGTTTTCAATTGCTTTCCTCACTAGTTCACAGTTGAATTTTCTTACGTCTTCAGTGATACTTTTTCTTACTGTCTTGCATAGCTCTATATATTCCACTTTGGAAGTCACATCTTCTTTAGTTGTCCTCATCTCTCTTCTTTTTTGCATCAACATTTTGGTTTTTCCTGATAATTTGTTCACATGCAATTTGTTCTTAGACCCAGCTAATTTTGTTGCTGTTTCCATAAGAGCTTTGGTTACTTTTCTGTTAACTTCAGAAATATCCACTTCTTCCGATGTTAGGCCTTCTAAAGCAGAGAATCTGTTCTTCAGTTCCAATTTGAAGGTATTATGTTTTTTAAGGTTGGTTATGTCAATACATTTTGTTTGTCTTATGAGCTTGCTACGTTCGAGTTTAGTGTTGAGGTGCATCTTGCATCTCACCAGTCTATGGTCACTGCCTGTGTTGAACTTGTTTAGCACACTGCAGTCTTCTATGACGAATTTTTTGTTACACATAATAAAATCAATTTCACTTGTCTTCCCATTTGGATGTCTCCATGTCCATTTGCTGTGTGGCTTTTTCTTGAAAAAGGGAGTTTAAGATGAAAAACCCTTCTGCCTCTGCAAACTCTACGAGAGTATTTCCACGCTGGTTTCTGTTGCCGTGACCGAATTTACCTACTGAAGTTTCATTCTGTTGCCGTTGCCCTATTTTTGCATTGAAATCTCCCATAATTATCTTCAAGTGCTGCTTACCTTTATTATTTAGATCACGAATTTCCTCATAAAATTCTTCAATTTCTTTTTCAGCATGACTTGTGGTGGGTGCATAAGTTTGAATAATCTGAGCCTGGTATCTTCTGGAGAGTTGGATAACGAGTCGTGCAGCTCTGTCAGAGGAACTTTCAACTTCTACAACTTTATCCTTCAGTTTCTTGTTTATTATAAATCCAACACCACTAGTTCTGCCAGTATCTGTCCCACGATAGTAGAAGAGATGTCCACTTTTCAGTTCAATGAGATCTTCTCCTTTTCTCCTTACCTCACTTAGCCCGACGATGTCCCACTTGATCCTTTGTAGTTCCTCTTCCAATTCAAGAAGATCAGAAGATAGGGAGCGTCCATTATACGTAGCCAAGGTCAGCATCAGATGGCAGCCTAGTCCGGTCCTCCGGTGATTCTTAGCACCCTCTGCCTTCATGTCGCACTGGCCGCTGCCTTGGCCAGGTACATTCCAGCTGCCGGAGACTGAGGGCCAAGATTTAAGTTGTGGAATCATTTTGGAGGGGTTTGGCCATAACTCACCACGCTGGCCAAGCGGGTTGGTGAGTGTGGGATAGCATTTCCTCTAATCCCGATGGTATAGTTATACCGCTATTGGCGGTCGTCAGAGCCTCTTTAGTGGGAACAGGATGTACCACGAGAAGGCGGGGTTTGACATTTGTCAAGGAGAGGCTGTGATGTTACGCATCACCTGACCTTGAAAGGCGGGGTTGACATTTGTCAAGGAAAGGCTGTGATGTTACGCATCACCTGACCTTACATCCCATATATATATATATATATATGTTATACCGCTATTGGCAGTCGCCAAAGCCCCTTTAGTGGGAACAGGATGCACCACGAGAACGCGGGGTTGACATTTGTCAAGGTGAGGCTGTGATGTTACGCATCCCCTGACGTGCTAAGAATCCCCGGAGGACCGGACTAGGCTGCCATCTGATGCTGACCTTGGCTACGTATATATATATATATATGGAATGAAGAGGAACACGTGGATCCGAAAAATGACAAGAGTGGAAGACATCATGATCAGAGTTAAATCCCTGAAATGGTAATGGGCTGGACATACTGCCAGAAGGACAGATCATCGATGGACAGCCGAAATTTTAGATTGGATTCCAAGGGACAGGAAAAGACCCAGAAGAAGACCACATGGAAGATGGGTGGATGAAATTCGAAAGTATGCGGGAGTGACATGGAGGAGACTGGCACAAGATCATCATCATCATTGTCAACCATTATCAATCCACTGCTGGACGAAGGTCTCCCCAAGTTTCCTCCACAACGGTCTGTCTTGTGCCAGTCTCCTCCATGTCACTCCTGCATACTTTCGAATTTCATCCACCCATTTTCCATGTGGTCTTCTTCTGGGTCTTTTCCTGTCTCTTGGAATTCAATCTAAAATTTCGGCTGTCCATTGATGATCTGTCCTTCTGGCAGTATGTTTAGCCCATTGCCATTTCAGATATTTAACTCTGATCATGTTGTCTTCCACTCTTGTCATTTTTCGGATCCACGAGTTCCTCTTGTTATCTCTCTTGGTTACACCAAGCATGCACCTCTCCATGCTCTTTTGAGTTGTCTGCAGCCTTTGTACGTCTCTTTTAGTTAAGGTCCACATCTCTGCACCTTAGGTAAGCACTGGAAGGATGCATTGATCAAACACTTTTCTTTTAAGACATAATGGCATATTGCTCTTGAAAATTATGTTGTTTCTTCCAAAAGCTCTCCAGGCAAGTTTTGTACGCCGATTAATTTCTTCATCAATGTGACCCTCACTTGATATCTGCTGTCCAAGATAAACATACGTGCCTGTTATCTCCAGCTTTTCTCCATCAATCGATAAATCTTCATTTCTTGTAAAGGCAGTGAACATCACTTTTGTCTTCTGAAAGTTCATTTCTAATCCCACTTCTTTACTCTTGTCAGAGAGAGAGAGAGAGAGAAAGAGAGAGATAAGAAGAGGAACTCTTGGATCAGAAAGATGACAAGAGTGGAAGACATCATGATCAGAGTTAAATCCCTGAAATGGCAATGGGCTGGACATACTGCCAGAAGGACAGACCATCGATGGACAGCCGAAATTTCAGATTGGATTCCAAGGGACAGGAAAAGACCCAAAGGAAGACCACATGGGAGATGGGTGGATGAAATTCGAAAGTATGCGGGAGTGACATGGAGGAGACTGGCACAAGGCAGACAGTTGTGGAGGAAACTTGGGGAGACCTTCGTCCAGCAGTGGATTGATAATGGTTGACGATGATAATGATGATGATATATATAGCCTATTATTTATAAATGTGGGTAACACGAGTAACAATTTTACAGCAAAGAGCTGTTAGTGCAGACTGCAGGGTTAGTCTTAGTGGTATGAAGTGAATGCGTTTGCATACTTAGGAAGTCTGTTTGAGAATAACAAAAAGTTAAGTAATGAAATGTAGTCAACAAATGAGTTCAATTTTGAAGATGTCTTTTGCTTTTGGTGGTTTCAAGGAACAGCAGGTTGCCACTTATTTATGGCAAGAAATGTTTTGAAAGTAATTGTCCTTGCTGTGATGAAAGGTACTGGAACTTGAGACCCCCCCCCCCCTGAAGTGAGCTGTGTTCTGAAGAGGTCCATTATCCTAGGACTATCGCTGCAAATAGAGACAATTTATGTGTCATTATTAGAGAATTTGACTATATTTCTATTAGCTAACTTCTGAGAACAGCTTTGTATACATGTGGAAAACACTTATGCCCTTCATTGTTGCCAAACTATACTACAAGAATCAACCAAATAAGAATAATGTGACAGATGAATTTCAAGTGAAAGTATCAAAGCCAGCAAGGAACTTGAGATATCCTGATATGGACAGCCCTGAAAAATCGCATCATCTAGGTCCAAAATAAAGGCAGATGGTTCTGTTCGTGTAACACTGAATATTGTTCAGCCTCTTTCATAGCGTTGCCAACAGCAGCCTATGTTGAATTTACTAGTTACTGATACCAATGAAATCATTTTTCTGTGACTTTCCTTGAAAGAAGAAAAGAAAACAAACCTGTCTCTGGATCTTATTGAAATTCTTGATCTGTTGCACTATGACTTTCTAGATATGTGTCTCTTACTAGATCAGTGAGAACATGTCTGTATTTTATGTTTATTGTAAGAAAGGACATAACATATGCCATTTTATACACTTTGTAATTTAATTCTTAACATCCTTTGCTATTAATTGTTTTGGTCTGTTTTTAATATGCCGTCCATTGTGTATGGTTGTCTTACAAGTACGTAGGCCATTCAGAAAGTTAAAAAACATTTGCGAAGATTCCTGGCCAGCACACACACACACACACACACACACACAGAGTCAAGGTCATCTGGGTGCACTGTTGGCATCCTTGTCGGGCATGTATTATTCATTTGTGGTTAGTTACAATCTTTCGAAATGAACATGCCAAATGTGAAATTCAATCAGTTATCCGTTTTCTGACTGATAAACACCAGGCCTCTTGACATCATTGAAGACTTGGAGAAGGTGTTGTGAATGAATACGGTGTCAGAAAGTGGTGCACAATGTTTAAAAATGGAAGAACAAATGTTCAGAGCACCTCTCTCTCATCACGGACGAACTCAAACAAAGGTTAATGACATCATTAAACAGAATCGGCACTTTATGATTAGCAAAGTGCATGCAAAATGACCTGAAGTTTCTCGTACACTTGTGCACCAAATTGTAAATGAACATCTGAACTTTTACAAAATCTGTGCAAGATGGATCCCACAGATGAACACAGAACTCAGTGACTGGGAGGAGCATGACCACCAAGATGGCAACAAATTTATTGACCATTGTTTGGAAAGGTTTTGAGCATCCTCCTTACAGTCCAGACTTGGTTACATCAATTTACCACTTGTTCCCCAATTTAAAGCAGTTCCTTGGTGACAGTGTTTTGATGATGATGATGATGCACTAAAGGAGGCTGTTATGGACTGGCTGAAAGGGCAGGCAGCAGAGTTTTGTGAGGAGGGAACACTTAAACTTATCCCTAGATATGATAAATGCTTCAATATCCAGGGCTACTACATAGAAAAATAGGCTAAGGTACGAGTTAAAATTTTAAAGCTTTTATTGCATCACGGTTCGTACGCTCCTTGAAAAGTCCTTCAATTTTCTTTTTTTTCGTTTTTATCTTTAAGTAATGATACAAAAGAGCATGTGTAAAATATTATTATATATATTTGTGCTAAAAGTTGTATAGAAGATTTCTGTGTTGTTCTGATAAAAACACCAAGCTGATCAAAAATAGTACAGAACTTCCGTTGCCGCAGTGGTCTAAGCGTTGGCCCTGGGTTCGAATCCCGGTGAGGCGTGGACGTTGTGTTTGTCTTATGGCACTGGCTCTCTCCTTTCCCTGGAACCAGTAGCCCTGAATTAGAGACTGGCAACTGCTTATAGCCCATTGAGTTGCTCATGGTGGTAATTAAACCTCCAATAAAAAAAAAAAATAATAATAACTTGTGCTCAACTCAGGGGAGCTCATGGACAGCTGGTACCTTGGCTGTGACATCACTACAGAGTAAAACCTCAGCCATGGGAGTAAAATAAGAGGAATGATGTATTCGCTAATCATGATGGACTACTGTTGACTACTGTTAGAGACATGTTCTTGCCAGAGGGTGAATATTGCACACAATAAAATTATATCAAAAACACACCAAAACAGGGCAATTCAAAGAAACCAACAGGGAGAGCAGGGGGCAACAGGCAGGCCATTGAAGGTGTGCCCATCCCAGTTAAGTTTAATGGTTTGAACTTGCTAAAATATCCACCTACTGACAGCACATACACACACATGATAATTTGGTCTTGAAAAGTGCTTGGAACCGTACGAACCTGGTAGCTTAACATTCTTTACTTTCTGAATGACCCTTGTATTTTAACTAATGCATTATTTTCATTGTACTGACTACATCTGAGGCGGTTGGGGGGGGGGGGGGTGCTCATTTCGTCAGCTTGGATTGCAATTCCAGCTGTAGCACTTGTATACAATTTTTTCTATACTTCTCCCAAGTTCATTGGGAGTAGGGTGTATTTTGGCCATATAGAACTAATTCAGTTGGACAAATTATATGCATATTTAATGTTCTGGATATGTTCATACATTTAGATAATTTTCTCCTTTTGTTCTGCAGGACATGTTGAAAAATGGTGATGCCATGAAATGTCCTAAATGCCAAGTCATTTTGATGAAGAAATGGGGATGTGATTGGTTAAAATGTTCAATGTGTCATACTGAAGTTTGCTGGGTTACCAAAGGACCACGATGGGGACCTGAGGTATGTATCAAAGTGCCTTGAATTCTTTGTTATTGATTTATTTTATTCACCCAATATATGTTAAAGTGAGTGCTTAGTTATAATTACCTTAATTTTTCAAAATAAAATTTCTTCTAGTTGTGAAACTGATCTGCAATTTTTGAGAGATCTCTAACATCACAAACAAAGTTCAAAAGATTTCTAACGTACTGGAAGAAAATTGATACAAAAAAAGTGTGAAGTTAAAATGCACAGACACTAGTGGTTAATTGTTTTGTAGCTAGTTAATATAATGTGTAATATATAAACTACGTATGTTACCTGTATTGTGCATTACATATATGCAGTGTAAAATATATTAATAACATATACACTGAGTGGCCACTTTATTATGACCACCTGACAGTTTTAAGCAAATGAGCTATGGCTGCACACTGTTGCCACCAGAGGGGGAGGCTAGTATAAAAAGGGAAAGCTTAGTGCTTGCGACAGTAGTAGAAGTGATTTTTGGGTGAGGAGATGGGTAAAAAATGCGATTTAACGGACTTTCAACGTGGGATGATTGTAGGAGCTCGGAGCCATGGAGCGAGTATCACTGAAACTGCCGCATTCGTGAAATGTTCCAGAGCAACTGTTGTTAAAGTGTTTAAAGACTGGACTGTCAGCCAAAAAACTGGGTCTCTACATGCAACGTGTGGTCGTCATCGACTAGTGACTGCTCGGGCGGAACGGAGAGTTTCCAGACTGTTAACAGGCAACAGAAGGGCAACAGTGCAGCAAATTACAGACCATCTTAATCAAGGATCCCCTCAAACGATCTCTGCACGCACTGTTCGCCGTACACTGCGTCGGATGGGATATGGCAGCCGAAGGCCTGTTCGAACACCTTTGCTGTCTGCAGTTAACAAGAGAAAACATCTCCAGTTTGCACAGGAGCACAAGGATTGGACAGTCGATAATTGGAAACAAATTATGTGGTCCGATGAATCACGTTTTCAGTTGCACCATGCCGATGGCCGAGTGAGATTTGGCAGAAACAGCACGAAAGCATGGACCCCAAATGCAGTGCTACAACCTTTCAAGCTGGTGGAGGCAACATTATGGTTTGGGGAATGTTTTCCTGGCATGCTTTGGGCCCTTTAATTCATGTTGATCAACGTCTGACTGGCACATCATATCTAAACATCGTTGCGGACCAAATGCATCCTGTCATGTGGATGGTTTATTCCAATGGCGATGGCTACTTTCAACAAGATAATGCATCCTGCCATAGTGCTGGTATTGTACAGGATTGGTTTCAGGAACATGCCGGTGAGTTTACTTTTCTTAGGTGGCCCCCACAATCTCCAGATCTCAACCCCATTGAGAATTTGTGGGATGAAGTTGAACGAGCCATCAGACAGCTGGATCCACAACCCTGCAATCTCGCACTCCTGGAAAGTGCTATTCATCAAGCATGGTCTCAGATTCCACAAACCACCTATCAACATCTCGTGGAGTCCATGCCACGAAGAACTGACGCAGTATTAAAGGCAAACGGTGGCCTAACGAAGTACTGAGGGGGTGGCCATAATAAAGTGGCCACTCAGTGTGTATATATATATATATATATAGCACTGAGGTCAGTGTTCAGGTTTATTTTGTTTTGTTTTATCTCACGATCACCCCTGATACAGGTTACATGTGATTTTTCGATCATGATTAAACCTTAAAATACTGTATTTCAATCACATAAATAAAGCTTTTACTCTTTACTTTTATATTGGCTCTGCTTAATCTGTATGAATGTACTGTGGTGTAATTTTTAAATATAGTTCTGCACACTGGATGTACAGGTCAGTCACATTTTATGCAAGGGATGTGCTGTTAAAGTAGACTGCATAATTCTGGACTAATTATACAATAGGAATATATGTAAATTAGGGAGATCATTGTTCTTGGAACACATAAATCTGTGTCACTGTGTTGTATTTTTGCATTTAAAATATACCTTTAAGCACAGTAAACAGTGGGTATTAATGAAAATGTTATCAAATTTATGTGTCTTAGTGTCCTAAAACTTAAAGAATCAGTGCAATAGATTACCATATAGCCATGACATTTGTGCTTCCCATACCTCCCTGTCACCCCTCTATAAAAACAACAACAAAAAACCCTTGAAAATTCATATTCCATGGGATGTGAGTTATCATATTATGTTGACACAGAAGGAACGGTGCCCCAGGACCCAGCATTATTAGAAGTCAGAAGCCTGTGCCATGGACCACTTTATGACTAAGCAATGTAATTTTTGTGGAATTAAATGAAAAGAAATGTGTATAAATTTGGTATACAGACATGAGATTCTTTCGGCAGAATTCCACTTTTTTGTCATCACTTGGGTTATTCACGAGATTAAGGCAAAACTAAAGAGAACGTTTTTTGGGTGATTAGTGGATGGGGTCGCTTTTTATCTGGGGTGACCAAAACTTTCAAAAGCTGAGTGAAGATTTTCCCCCTCGTAATCATAATTTATTTTTTCTCAGTGTTGCCTCTGTCCAATATTGTTGATAAATATCTTTTTATTGCATGAATGTTTGTATTTCAACTTCCAAAACTGGAAGTTAGACATATGAAGATTTTCCTGTAATCTTCAGGCACAAGATTCTTCCATGGATTTGAGGAATTCAATTCAGCCCATTCTTGAAAGCAATGCAACACTGAAGAAAACTTCTTTGGAGATTGGTGGTGAGAGGGAGAGGAGGGTAACTTTGTCTTTCAAAGATTTCTCCTGTAATCGGAATTTTTCTTATTTGTGATATTTTCCTCTGCTCTGTACAGTATTGTTGTTAAATATTTGTATTTCAACTTGAAACTGAAGGCAACCATTTCCAAAAACGGAAGTTAGACAGGACAAAAATTTCCCGGTAATCTACAGGCATGAGATTCTTCCACATATTCTAGGAATTCCGCTTTTTTCATCAACATTTGGGTCATTCTCGAGATCGATGCAAAATGAAAGAGAAATTTTTGGGGGCTGGTCATTTCCATCTGCGGACGAAATTCTAAAAATGGAAGTTAGGTGGAAAGAAAATTTTAAATAAATGAGTGGTAGGCAATGCACGTAACTAACAAACTAATTAAGAAGAAGAAGGTAGTGTAGAACACGCTAACTTACATATAAAAGTTTAATGCAAATATATTTCAGCCATTACTATGGCCTTCATCAGTGCAATTACGATTGGTTTACGTTGCCAGATTGGAAAGGTAAATTTTGTAATGGTAACTCCGGGTGACGTAATGCAATGAGGGATTTCCAGATGTAAGGAACGAAAATGGGGAGCTCAGAGTTGCAATTTTTGGAAAATAAAATTTCCAAACTTTCTCTAAACCTCAGAGCATATCGATTTTGGAAGGGAGCCAACTTTTTAGTATCGGACCAAAGCGGAATAGCATCTCTTCTTACCATGGGTGACACTTCTGCTATTCCACTTTGGTCCGATACTAAAAAGTTGGCTCCCTTCCAAAATCGATATGCTCTGAGGTTTAGAGAAAGTTTGGAAATTTTATTTTCCAAAAAGTGCAACTCTGAGCTCCCCATTTTTGTTCCTTACATCTGGAAATCCCTCATTGCATTATGTCACCCGGAGTTACCATTACAAAACTTACCTTTCCTATCTGGCAACGTAAACCAATCGTAGTCGCACTGATGAAGGCCATAGTTCATGGCTGAAATATATTTGCATTAAACTTTTATACGTAACTTAGCGTGTTCTACACTACCTTCTTCTTAATTAGAAAGAAAATTTCCCTGTAATCTTAAATTTTGTTTCTCGCAATGCCCCTTCTGCTCAGTATTGTTGTTAAGTATCACTGTATATCAGCTTGAAATTGGGGAAAATTTTCCAAAAACGGGAGTCAGACAGAGCAAAGATTTCTCCCACTATAATGTGGTGTTGTTAAATGTTATCCCCCCCACTCCCCCCATGAATGTTTGTATTTCAGCTTGCTAAGGTAGAGAAAACTTTTCAAAAACAGAAGTGGAAAATTTGTAAAAATCTGTACATGGCATTTAAAAGTTACACCATTTGTATAAAATAGTGAAAGCTTCAAAATCGTGCATTCATGGTCCTCAGGCTGAAAGTTTTTTCAGTGTGATAAATTATATTATAGTCATTGTGAGGGCGAAAAAGAAAAGCAGCAATGAAGAAATGGGAAGGGAAAGATAACAGCAGAAAGAAAAGTTAAGCAATGGATGCTGTGCAGCTGTAGAGTTTGAAAGACAAATTTGGCCAAGGAACTTACTGAGAAGAAAGCAAAGCTTTCTTGCTAGAGAAAACTTTAGCTGATGTTCCAACAAGAAAAAAAATTGTGTTTGAAACAATGTCTCTTAAAATCATTTTATTTTGTTTTGAATTCAGTAATTTTATATTGTGAAAACAGTAATGTGTTCCAGTTTGATATTTACATAAATAAATTACAGTGAACAATTCCATCTTGCTCATGCTGTGTTATATTCACACTTTTTCACCACAAGTTCAACTTTTTTTTTCTTCGTTAGTTTCGTGTGGTTTTATCAAAGAAGGCTGTTGTTATATTCATGTGTTGGGTGTAATTTGATGTGAATCAGTGGAGGTTGTAATCTAACACCTAGTTGACTAAATGTGTATATACCAATCTACAGTTTACTGAAGGACATTAAAAAAACCCAAATGTTTTTGATTAACAGGGCCGTGGTGATACCAGTGGTGGCTGCAAGTGCATGGTAAATGGAGTCAGATGTCATCCGAAATGTAACTACTGCCATTAATATTTTAAGGAATTAAAGAGAAAGGTCAGTATATAAAAAAGAAAGTGTCTTTCCATATTATGTTTATAACTACCTCAGTGGCTGAATTGTGTATTTGTCGGTTGGTGCCATGTCTGTCCCTTCCTCGGAACCAGTGGCCCTAAATTCAGGATGAGTGACTGCATATAGCCCTAACAGTTCCTCATAGTAGTTGTTAAATCTCATAACAAAAAAAAACTTTTTATTACTGAACTGTAAAATTCTTTATCAGTGTGCAATCTGGATGATTATCATACAGCTATGCTTAAAGCATTCCATATCAAGTAGTGCCTTGCTTGGATGCTATTAAGGTTGTTTCTGGGGAATTTATACTGTACAACAGTGCAAACCAGCTTACATCGCCAGTTTTTTATTTTGGTGTTTTTAAGTGAAAGCTAATGTATTTTTTTTTATAAACATTTCTTTGTATTAAGAATTATTTGATAATCCATAAAAGAGAAATTGGCAAAAAATGTTCTTAAACTTGGTTCATTAGCAGGAATTCATAGAAGTCCTGTCATTTTTTCTGTTCTTCACGTTTTTTACTCAAGTTCGCTGAAAACCACGACATCTGGACCCCCTAACATCTTATTCATTCAGGTGGTATCATATTGAGGGTGAATGGCACATTTATTTAAAATATGAAATAAAACAACACATAACTTATTTCTCAATAGAAGATGAATGATAGGGTTAAAATAATAACTTGTTACCTCATTGGTTTGCAGTCATTCTTTTGACTAGTTGCTCCTGGTATACATTCAAGCAACAACAAACTGCGTAGTCGAAGTTCCATAAAAATGTACGTACCCCGTAGGCAACAATGAAGTATTTATGATAGCTAAAACCACTAAAAATCTTTTATCGAACACACAAAAACCCTGTCCTCAAAATAGAACTTGAAAGAAACTTAATCCAAAGAATAAATAAAATCCAAATAAAAAACCATTATTCCAACCTCAAATTCGACTGAAAACGATACAAAACAGTCATCAAGGAATCCAGATCCCGAAATTTACGACGCGCGTTTCACCACACTCATTCGTGGCCATTTTCAAGGAGATCCCATGTTGTACTGTTCCTTGCATGTTAACTATTAATTAAGTAGACGATGATGCCATCTCCATTGTCTGCGTCGTCATCATGCTCATCACGTAGAACGTCACTGGCACCTTCTAGTGTCGTCCTGTTTTTTAAACTTTGTTTCATTTGTCGACTAGATCTTCTTATTTGGATTATTCGTTGTTTTTCCTGTTTTATCATGTTCAACCATGTTGGTGATAATTCGATCGGGACATTTAAATTGCAATTATATGCTTTGGTTTTCTCGATTATGATGGCTTCTGCTGTCAGAATCTTTTTATGTGTGTTGTGAGAAGTAACTAAATTTATATTCTCCCAGTCGGGTATGGCTTCATTATTATAACAATATTGTATAAGTGAAGTTCGAATCTCACCTTTATTCCAGTTATTTAAATGTTCACGTAATCTGATATCGATATTTCGCTTTGTGCTACCAATGTAAACTGTTTTATTATCTAGGTTCTTATTTATATTAATAATTGGTATGCTGTATACACCAGCTTTACGTAAGATAGAACATTTTTCGTTACTTGCTTGTAATAATCTGCTATTGTCAAGTACAGTATCTGCAATAAGTAACCCTGCTTTATGGCATTCCTTTTTTAAAGGAGCGGATATAGGTGGACAATATGGTAGCTTTCCACAAAATCTGTATGCATCAGTCGTATTCAGCCTCGGTTTATTTTGGTTATTCTGAATTTGTTTGTAAAGATCGTCGATCAATCTCTCCTCATAGCCGAAGTCATTAGCCAAAGTTTTAATCCATTTCAATTCTTTTTGTCTTGCAGTATTATTAGATGAAAGTATAATTGCTCTTTTTAGGTAATATCGGAATGCTGCTGTTTTAAATTTCCATGGATGATTTGAGTTATTAGGTATTATATTTGGCACAAATGTTGTTTTTCTATATACTTCGTAGTCTATTCTTGAATAATTATTGATGATATTAATGTCTAAAAATGGTTTTTGTTTATTTTTTTCCCATTTAGTGGTAAGATTGATGGTTGTCTATATGCTGCTGTATGTATTAACAAATTCTTCCAGATCCTCTTCAGTATGCTTCCAAAATATCAAGATATCATCCACATATCGAACAAATAGTTCTGGATTTTTATTAGTAAATTTGTTGTCAATAAGTATCTTTTTCTCGATGTCCTAGAGTATAACTTCAGCAAAAAGTCCAGAGAAAGGTGATCCCATAGGTGCTCCTGATATCTGTTTATAAATTATATTGTATGTAAAAAAGTTGTCATTAATTAGGTTTAATGCAGATATAATGCTAGCTATTAATTAATGACAACAACTTTTTTACATACAACAATATAATTTATAAACAGATATCAGGAGCACCTGTGGGATCACCTTTGTCTGGACTTTTGCTGAAGTTATACTCCAGGACATCGAGAAAAAGATACTTATTGACAACAAATTTACTAATAAAAATCCAGAACTATTTGTTCGATATGTGGTTGATATCTTGATATTTTGGGAGCATACTGAAGAGGATCTGGAAGAATTTGTTAATACATACAGCAACATATATACAACTATCAATCTTACCACTGAATGGGAAAAAAATAAACATATACCATTTTTAGACATTAATATCATCAATAATTATTCAAGAATAGACTACGAGGTATATAGAAAAACAACATTTGTACCAAATATAATACCTAATAACTCAAATCATCCATGGAAATTTAAAACAGCAGCATTCCGATATTACCTAAAAAGAGCAATTATACTTTCATCTAATAATACTGCAAGACAAAAAGAATTGATATGGATTAAAACTTTGGCTAATGACTTCGGCTATGAGGAGAGATTGATCGACGATCTTTACAAACAAATTCAGAATAACCAAAATAAACCGAGGCTGAATACGACTGATGCATACAGATTTTGTGGAAAGCTACCATATTGTCCACCTATATCCGCTCCTTTAAAAAAGGAATGCCATAAAGCAGGGTTACTTATTGCAGATACTGTACTTGACAATAGCAGATTATTACAAGCAAGTAACGAAAAATGTTCTATCTTACGTAAAGCTGGTGTATACAGCATACCAATTATTAATATAAATAAGAACCTAGATAATAAAACAGTTTACATTGGTAGCACAAAGCGAAATATCGATATCAGATTACTTGAACATTTAAATAACTGGAATAAAGGTGAGATTCGAACTTCACTTATACAATATTGTTATAATAATGAAGCCATACCCGACTGGGAGAATATAAATTTAGTTACTTCTCACAACACACATAAAAAGATTCTGACAGCAGAAGCCATCATAATCGAGAAAACCAAGGCATATAATTGCAATTTAAATGTCCTGATTGAATTATCACCAACATGGTTGAACATGATAAAACAGGAAAAACAACAAATAATCCAAATAAGAAGATCTAGTCGACAAATGAAACAAAGTTTAAAAAACAGGACGACACTAGAAGGTGCCAGCGACGTTCTACGTGATGAGCATGATGACAACGCAGACAATGGAGATGGCAGCACCGTCTACTTAATTAATAGTTAACATGCAAGGAACAGTACAACATGGGATCTCCTTGAAAATGGCCACGAATGAGTGTGGTGAAACGCGCGTCGTAAATTTCGGGATCTGGATTCCTTGATGACTGTTTTGTATCGTTTTCAGTCGAATTTGAGGTTGGAATAATGGTTTTTTTTTTTTTTGATTTTATTTATTCTTTGGATTAAGTTTCTTTCAAGTTCTATTTTGAGGACAGGGTTTTTGTGTGTTCGATAAAAGATTTTTAGTGGTTTTAGCTATCATAAATACTTCATTGTTGCCTACGGGGTACGTACATTTTTATGGAACTTCGACTACGCAGTTTGTTGTTGCTTGAATGTATACCAGGAGCAACTAGTCAAAAGAATGACTGCAAACCAATGAGGTAACAAGTTATTATTTTAACCCTATCATTCATCTTCTATTGAGAAATAAGTTATGTGTTGTTTTATTTCATATTTTAAATAAATGTGCCATTCACCCTCAATATGATACCACCTGAATGAATAAGATGTTAGGGGGTCCAGATGTCGTGGTTTTCAGCAAACTTGAGTAAAAAACGTGAAGAACAGAAAAAATGACAGGACTTCTATGAATTCCTGCTAATGAACTTAGTATAATATGCCACGTAATAACGTTCATTAGATAACGTGGAATTTGACGTTTTTTGAGCTGATATTAATGTTCTTAAACTTGGGTTGCATCTATTTAAGTGAGGTCTAATACTGGAAAGTACTGAATACCAGCCCCCTTTCCTCACTAGATGATGTGTAAATTAATATTAAGATTGCTGGCTGTGAGGTAGCAGGAGTTGCCACACTGCACATTGATTTTCATGTCATCACGATGAAGTTGTGGTTTTGAGTTATTGTTCATACTTTTGTGATAAGTAAATACCCCTTGCAAGGAAGTTCATGAATATTACTGAACAGGCTGATTTTAATTCAAAATAGATTCAAATTTGTGCTCCCATTACTGATTTATTGGATGCTGTACTGTGTCATAATCAGATGTGTCTGTTGTGTGTTTCCTAATTCTTTGAAAAACTTAGGAGATATAGTTTCTAATAATTTGAACTACACACAGTTTGATAAAAGGCAGGTCATTGGCAGGAATTAAAGCTGTACATCACTAGCTTTTCTTTTCAGTATGTCAAAGAAAAGAAAATGGAATTTTTATGTACTTGAAATTTGGCTTCAGAATGATTGATGAAAAGGGAATAATGACTATGTGTGCTTGTGTCATTTACTGGACAATCTAGTTTATGGCCCAGTTATATCAATGAAATTTTGGTAATTTTACTTGATCACAAGTAGGAGTTAAATGGACTTGTCAACTTTGAAAAATCCCCTTCTATCAGTTATTGCCATCAGACTTCTTAGAAGAATGGTTCTTACTCATACTGGCTGTGCCAATTTCTTTGCTTTTGTGTAGCACTGCATAGTAGCTTCCTGTGTAATGCATAGGGACTGTTAAATTAGCTGGCAAACCTGTTTCAGAAAATCCTAAAGACAACCACTTTATACATTGACACAGATTGCAAGCAGTAACCCATATCTGCTGGGAGGACACCTTAGTCAGCAAGCTTCTTGCTTCTCTTTGAGAAATCATCATGGGTTGTTCAAAGAATGCGACTGAAACAATAAGAGCAAAAGAATCAACCATGCAGAGTATTGTCAAGAAAATATCTCAAGTAAGATGTAAGGTAATATCAGTACCAAGGAATTAGCAAAATTCAGCTGAAATGGGTGATTGTGGTATTTAAGGGGGGGGGGGGGGCAAATACCCCATTGTTTCTTTCTTTCTTTTTTTTTGTTAAAATGTGACTTACATTAGAAAATATGCTTTAATGTTTTTCATTAACTTTTATTTTGTCCTGATGGATTTTAAAAATTTCCATTATTTGTCTCCCCCTCCCCCCCCCCCAAAAAAAATTCTGTATACATCCCTGGGTGAAACTGAAAAGTGTTTGTCAGAGTAGTGTAACCTTAAATAGCCAAAGCCTTCTATCTCAAAAGCTGACTGATGCCCCCCCCCCCCCCCATGTCTTCATAATTGGAGACACCTTGATCCCTTATACCCGTTTCAGTCTGATGTCATGTTACAACCAAGAAATTTCATTTTTCAGGATTGTACGAGGGATGGGCCATAACTTTTTATTAACTGACAGTGGTCATTCAAATTGGACATGTTGGTAGAGTAACTCTTCCTCTATACAAAGGTGGACATTCTTCGTGTGGACGAATGCCCATATATTTAAAAAAAAAAGCAATGCACATCATATAAAAAACACAAAATAAATTTCTTAATCTTTATACTTCTTTTATTACAAATTATCCACGCACAACCATATGTTTTAGCAATGTCAGAATCTTAATAAACAAAGGCCTGTCATGGTCTGCCACAAAGATGGACAAATTATGCTCTATAATAAAAGCTGCGTGAACAGGGTTTCCGCACGTATTACACGGACACCTTCCGTCGTGGAAATAAATGAAGATGTAAGAGTTTGACTAGATGCCTTTACTTTAGCATTTTCTAATGCTAAAGTAAAGGCATCTGCAAATGGCATGTTGCGGTGGCATGCAACATGCCATTTGCAGTCACTTAAACCACCATGTGTGATAGTGAAATCAATGCCACAAACAGAACAGTAAGTGTGTGTTTTGGATTTCTTGGAACGCTTCAAAACAGGCCATTACTTCTCGTATGCATCTGCAAAGCATTGGCTGTGCGGTCATTTCAACATAATGCACAAAAAGAAATTTGCCTTGTTCAGGTAATACACTAAAGTGAAAACTGCAAGCAACTACCTATGTCCACGCCCTGCACCGCCATTCTCCCACAGCCAGCCCTCTACTGCTCTTTAATGCCATAAACAACAAGCACAAATGCAGTGAAACAGATTGGCCTTGATAACACTGCAAGCACCAAGAAGAGCGAAACATCCCATTCTTCCGTAGTTACAAATGCACATTCTGGAAGGCTGCATTTAAAAAAAGAGTAAAAGCTTACTTTAATACATGTGAAAGAATTTACAATTTAACCTTTTAAAAGACACTGAAATAATAAGGATAATAAAAAGAATTACGGTAATTACAATGACCGAAGCACGCAGATTGTCTGTTTTTTAGTCTGTCTCATCACGTGCAGAGTGCCCTCAGTTAAACAACTTGTGCCTGCATTCGTTACTTGTTTCAATTTCTTAAAAACTATCATTAATGGAATCAAGACAAAAGCGTTCAGTGTATACAGCTGGTTTCAAGTTAAAGGTTGTGGAATATGCCAAGCAACATGGAAATAGGACTGCAGCAAGGTATTTTGGAGAGCCACCAACAGAATGTACAATACGAGAGTGGCGAAGACATATCAAGAACAAAATGCAATTTTCGAAGAGGTATTGCTAAATGGCCAAACTTGGAAGAACAGGTAAAAGAACTTGTACTTAAAGAAAATCTGGCATTGCTTTATCAACAAAAATGATAATTATTCAAGCATTGAAAATCAACGAAGAGTTACAAATACACGATTCCAAAGGGACAGCGTCATGGTGCTAAAGATTTATGAAGAGACAAGAACAAGGATTGCCCAGCATATGCTGGACGATTATGAATTTTCATAGGTTTATTGTTAAAGAAAGGAAAAGACAAAATTTTGAAATGGGTCAAATCGGCAACATGGATGAAGTACCTCTCACTTTCGACGTGGACTCGAAAGGTGCCAAGGCAGTAACGATCAGCACTTCAGGGCATGAAAAAAATGTTACCCTGTTGTTCTTGCCTGCACTGCAGATGGAAATAAGCTGCCACCATTGGTAATTTTTAAAAGAAAAACTTTTCCAAAGGAGAAAATTCCTAGTAGCATACATGTGCATGTTCATCCTAAAGGTTGGATGGATGAAGAAGGCATGAAGCTTTGGGTTAAAAATGTGTGGGGGAAGTGCCCAGGTGGTTTGTTAAAGAAGCCATCCTTATTAGTATTGGGCACATTTAGATCTCATCTTACAGAAATAGCAGTTATTCCAGGAGGACTTACAGCCATTAACAAGCCCTTCAAGCGTGAAGAATGGAATAAATACATGTGTGATGAAAACTCAACATGAAGTTGCAAATTCTGGGTGAATGAAAAGACCTAGCATTTCAAAAGTGTGTCAGTGGGTAACGACTTCATGGGACACAGCTAAACAAGATATTGTAAGCAATGCTTTGAATGGTAAAGAAGATGAACTGATTTATGAAGACAGTAGCAGTGAAAGCAGCAGTGTTGAACTGGAAGATAGATATTGGACCTGTTACAAACATTTTAATCAGAATCACAGCTAAGTTTTTTCTTTTGTATTATTTGCCTTATAAGTGGTATAAATATTAATAAACATGTGTGTTGTGTTATCTAAAAAAAATTCAGAGCTCCCAAGTCATTTATTAATTTTTTTTATTACTCAAACTTCCTTCTTAAACTTAGGGTGCATGTTTTATGCTGATAAATACGGTACTTATTTTTCTTTCCTAATTGCCTGCATGAAAAGCAGAAGTTACAATGTAGTGCATACAACTTCTGCTGCTGATGCCGTGGGAGAGCATTGGGCAGGAGGAGCTTTCGTCTGTGACTCATGGCAAACTTGACTTTAGTTTTACAATTCAAGCCATGAAATAATTATGTATAATATCCAAATCTAGATCTTGTAACTTTAACTACAGTTTTATGATATACATTATTTTTGTTTCATATGAAAACTGATTTGACCAGAACTGTTTTTTTAAATTACATAAATTCTAATTTATTACATCAACAGACTTTAGCTTGCATAGTTAAATCATGTGTAAAAGTATATTTGTACGCATGTGCAGTTTGTAGGGTGCTTATATTTTCTGGGAGAAAATGAGCAGGAACCCTGGTTATTATTTATATGACAGGTTGCTGGGAGAGGATTCATCACTGAATTGCACCCAGTGTTTCTGAAGATTTTATGAGTTTTGTAAGAAGGTAGAGAATGTGTATTTCAAAGACAGTATTTTTGGTGGTGGGAGATGACTGATAAATTGATCAGTTAAAGGTGGTCAACAGCTATATCCTAGATATACTTCTTTTTGTAAGGAGAGAGGATCACTGCATATTGTTTGCACACCAGGTGAAATACTTTCAAATGCCACATTTGTCATGTTACACAAGGTGAAAGCACATGCTGTTATCAAGTTTCTACATTTGTGGAAGATGAAAATGGTTTACAGTGAAGAGTGTCCATCTTACAAGGCAGAGGAAGAAACATTTCCAGTGCAGTGATTCAGTTTGAATAATCATACATCCTGCACCATCATTTGCACACAACAAAGTAGTAGTGCATGTTTGTTGGCACTTTAGCCCTATGGATGAGGAGGGTTTCTTCAGTCACTTGGTCACAATGGATGAATGTTGCATTATGACCCAGAGGCTAAAGAAATAAGCAGGACTGCCCAAAAGGAAAAGACGCAGCTGTTTTCTAAGAAAGTGCTGCTCTTTTGGGATTGTTGAGGAGGAGTCATGACTGATTACCTTCAAAAGGGCCATGTCCTTACTGGGGTGTTTTCAATAGGCTACAGGATCAAGTAAAGCAGAAGAGCATGACATTGTCAGCAAAGGCATTCCTTTTCTTCATGACAATGCTCCCACACAGGTTGCTCTAGAGGCAGTGACATTTGTCACAAGTATCGGCTTTGAAATTCTTCCACATCCACCATACTTACCTAACATTGCCCCAAACAGTTTCTCTCTCTTTCATGACATGAAGTAGGACCTGGCTGAACTCTGTAATGATGGTCAGCGGCAGGTGAGAGAAGTGTATTGCTTTGCAGGGAGAATATGTAGAAATGGTCTAATCTCATTGCAATAAATCATTAATTGATCTTCATTCCTTTTGTATGATATATATGGTAGGTACTGCATTTCTGTAGACTGATCCATGGAGGTGATGTCGATACCAAAGAAGATTATGCTATTGTTGGACCCTTTAATGATAGGGAATTCATTGCAGATAACAGGTCTTTGATGTCACATGGCCAGATTGCAGATATATATATATATATATTTTTTTTTTATTGGAGGTTTAACAACCACCGTGAGCAACTCAATGAGCTGTAAGCAGTCACTGGTTCCAGTGAAGGGAGAGTGGGATTCGGCCCCAGATATATGGTCAGTTTAACATAGCCAAAGTTTGAATTGGAGTGGTTGTTATTTTGCTTGAATGTTGTTGCAAGGAGTGTGGAGATTGAAATATTGTTTGTCACTGGTAAAACAAACAGATAAAAGGTTTATCTACATGCTCAGCAGTCATTTTGTTTTAAGGAATATCATCATGATCTCATTTGCTGCATGTCATTTGCAGAGATCACTGGTTTGCAGCAATCTCTCTCTCTCTGTTTTGTCTATTACAAGACATTCTTCCTCGAGTGGTAATGATTGATTGTATACCTTCAGTCCATCTTGGTGTGAGGCCTGATACTGTAGTTTTTTTTAATGTGATTTCCATTAGCAATACTTTGGGATAATTCATTAAAAGTGTATGCATACACCAAAAGGAATTTTAAACTCTTTGCATGTTTGGTCCCTGGCTCCATAGATGCAATACTTATAAAAATGCTGTCTTTTATTGACGTGCAATGGAGTAGCAAATTATTAGGAATGTGTACCTAATGATGTGACATGGATTCAACAAGATGATGGTATCATTTTACAGGCATGTTCAGCCAAGCGGATGCATTGGAGCCAATCAATTGCTGAGGAGGATCTCTATTGCAAATGCCTTTCTCAGTCTCATCCCACAAGTGTTTAATTGGGTGGGGGTCACTTTAGACTTTCAAAGTCAATGACATGCTCATGAAACCACTGTGTATTTATCCAAGCCTTGTAGTCCTCTGCAGCATCCAAATGCTGTTCCAGAGGTATTAAGAAATCCAATACCTGCCATGAACACAGACCCCATACCATTACACCGACTCCACCAGCATGTACAGTTAATGCTAGACAACTGGAATCCATTGATTCATGCTGTTGTTGCCATATTCTCACCCATCCATCAGCATATATTAACTGAAAACATGATTAAACTGACCAGACAATTTTCTCCATTTCTTAGGGGGGGGGTCCAGATTTGCTGCTTTTGTGCCCCTGCAGACAAATTTGTTGGTTTTTAGCAGAGATGAGTACATGAAGAGAATGTCTGCTGTTATAGCCCATTCGCTCAAATGTGTATATGCTGAAATTCTTCTCAGTATCGCTGTTGTACAGCTCGGTTGCTTAACCCAGTGGAGCTCATCTGCTACCTCGTAGAATTCTCACCAGCCACCCTTGAACATCAGCCAGTCATTTCTGCCCACAGGAAAACCTCTGACTGCTAGTTTTGTTGTTTTTGCACCACTCATTATACGCCCTCAATACAGTTGTTCCTCCATAACCAAGAGGGTTTGCCATTTATGAGATGCTTGAACCTGCCCACCTAGCATCCACTATCGTGCCTCTTCCAGACTCACTTAAATCACAAGTCTTTCCCATGTTGCCACTATCATGCTGTGTACAGGTCTCAATCTTTTGCAGTGAGCTGCTCATAAAGCCACCTCAACATAAGTGAGAATGACTCATGTTTGATTGCTGTTGGGTGTTCCCAAAATGTTGGAAGAATTTGAATTTTCTTTGGTGCTGTATTCTGTATTTCTTTTTATTTTTGGACATATTCATATACTTTTAATGAATTATCCCAAAGTGTTCTAAAGAAATCTTTTATCTCCTATGCAACACATATAAGTGCCCAAACCACCTCAATCTATTTTGAGCAACTTTTTCTTTAACCAGAGAAGTATCCAACTAAGTTCTAGTACCTGCATTACCAATTATATATTTTCCATGATAATTCTCAGTAGCTTCTAATCTCTTGAAAAGCCTTTATTTTTAGACACAAAATATTGCCACCTTGAAAAAAGGTGTAAACATTGCAGTGTATATAGACAGTTCTGTTCACTTGCCAAGGGGATACAGCTTATAAGATTTCCATCTTTGCTGTCTCATCAATAACCAAAATCTGTTACCTGTTCCATGTCATTATAACCATTGTAGAAACTTCTCAGCATTTATCTTTATCTCAAGTCCTTTTCATCCAATTCAATCATGAGCAAACTGCTGATACTTGGACCATTTACTCCTACATCTGACTAAGTTATTTTCATTAAACATTTTAGGTAAATAGATCAAGCAAGCCGCCCCCGTGGCGCAGTGGTCTAAGCGATGGCTTCTGATCATTCGTCCGCGATGGGTCCGGGTTCGAATCCCGGTGAGGCAGGGATGCTGTGTTTGTCTTACGGCACTGTCTCCCCTTTTCCCAGAACTAGTGGCCCTAAATTAGGGACGGGCGACTGCTTATAGCCCACTGAATTGCTCACGGTGGTAGTTAAATCTCCAATTAAAAAAAAAAAAAAAAGATCAAGCAAAAATGTGAAATATGGTCTACATCCCTGACTTTCTCCATAGCAAGTTAATTTCAAACCACTTGCTGATACTTTCTTTCATTAAATTCGTGTCAATCCTTTTGCTCCTTAGCTTAACACACCAAACAGCTTGTTCCTAGATCTCTGGTTAAAAAAGCCTTTCTTAAAGTCACTCAGCATTCATCCCATGAAACTTTTCAAAAAGGTGCTTGAGCACAAATATATAATCTTAGTACTGATCTTTTACTCAGTGTGATTGAGTAAACTTTGCAAGGGGTACTACAATCTTTCCTTCTTGTAAATCGACATGACTGCCTGACTTCTGCCAGTTCTCAAGAAACCAAACCAGTTTTTCATGCCATCTTAACAGTGCTTTGTAACCAAAGGCCTGTTATTCAGCTGTATTTAATTTCAACCAGCAGCTTTACCTCTTTCTGGAGACAAAATAATCTCTTTTACTTCATCAATAGTTAGGGTCAGCCACTTTTGATAGTTATTAATGTTCCTATTAGTATAATTAGTCCCTTAATTTTCACTGAAGTGTTCTCAGCATTTTTTCAATATACAATGGAACCCCTAAGTTATACATTTTTCGCTTTTATGTGTAATTCCACATTAGTTCCAATGTTTTACTACAGTTTTTATCGCTTTTTAAAATCTGTTATATGTAATTCATTTATATGCTTAATTTTAAATTATCAAAAATATATGGTTGCAAATTTTGAAGATGAGAATCTGCTTTTTGGTGTAAATATGACATGGATGGTAAGTCAGATTATATGCAAAAACTTGAAAATTTCGTCGTCCTGGAGCAGGAATGGAACCCCGGATAACGTCCGAGTATGCTAACCACTACACCACCCAGAACAACCAAGTTTCTGATTATTTTGATCCTCCAGGACAATGAAATTTTCAAGTTTTCGCATATTATCTGACTTGCCATCTTTTTTAACCAGATATCTAGGAACAAGCTGTTGAAGTGATTGACAAATCTTTAATATGATACGAATTTAATGGAAGATAGTATCAGCAAGTGGTTTGAAATTAACTTACTATGGAGAAAGTAAGGGATGTAGACCATATTTCACATTTTTGCTTGATCTTTTTTTTTTTTTAAATTGGAGGTTTAACGACCACCATGAGCAACTCAGTAGGCTATAAGCAGTCGCCCGTCCTTAATTTAGGGCCATTAGTTCTGGGAAAGGGAGAGACAGTGCCGTTAGACAAACACAACATCCCTGCCTCACCGGGATTCGAACCCGGACCCCATCACGGACGAATGATCAGAAGCCATCGCTTAGACCATTGCGCCACCGGGGCAGCTTGCTTGATCTACTTACCTAAAATGTTTAATGAAAATAACTTAGTCAGATGTAGGAGCAAATGGTCCAAGTATCAGCAGTTTGCTCATGATTGAATTGGACTTGATATTAAGATACATGCTGAGAAGTTTATACAATGGTTACAATGACATGGAACAGGTAACAGATTTTGGTTATTGATGAGACAACAAAGATGGAAATCTTATAAGCTGTATCCCCTTGGCAAGTGAACAAAACTGTCTATATACACTGCAATGTTTACATATTTTTTTTTTATGGTGGCAATATTTTGTGTCTGAAAATAAAGGCTTTTCAGGAGATTAGAAGCTGCTGAGAATTATTATGGAAAATATATAATTGGTAATGCAGGTACTAGAACTTAGTTGGATACTTCTCTGGTTAAAGAAAAAGTTGCTCAAAATAGATTGAGATGGTTTGGGCACTTATATGTGTTGCACAGGAGATAAAAGATTTCTTTAGAACACTTTGGGATAATTCATTAAAAGTATATGAATATGTCCAAAAATAAAAAGAAATACAGAATACAACACCAAAGAAAATTCAAATTCTTCCAACATTTTGGGAACACCCAACAGCAATCAAACATAAGTCATTCTCACTTATGTTGAGGTGGCTTTATGAGCAGCTCACTGCAAAAGATTGAGACCTGTACACAGCATGATAGTGGCAACATGGGAAAGACTTGTGATTTAAGTGAGTCTGGAAGAGGCACGATAGTGGATGCTAGGTGGGCAGGTTCAAGCATCTCATAAATGGCAAACCCTCTTGGTTATGGAGGAACAACTGTATTGAGGGCGTATAATGAGTGGTGCAAAAAACAACAAAACTAGCAGTCAGAGGTTTTCCTGTGGGCAGAAATGACTGGCTGATGTTCAAGGGTGGCTGGTGAGAATTCTACGAGGTAGCAGATGAGCTCCACTGGGTTAAGCAACCGAGCTGTACAACAGCGATACTGAGAAGAATTTCAGCATATACACATTTGAGCGAATGGGCTATAACAGCAGACATTCTCTTCATGTACTCATCTCTGCTAAAAACCAACAAATTTGTCTGCAGGGGCACAAAAGCAGCAAATCTGGACCCCCCCCTAAGAAATGGAGAAAATTGTCTGGTCAGTTTAATCATGTTTTCAGTTAATATATGCTGATGGATGGGTGAGAATATGGCAACAACAGCATGAATCAATGGATTCCAGTTGTCTAGCATTAACTGTACATGCTGGTGGAGTCGGTGTAATGGTATGGGGTCTGTGTTCATGGCAGGTATTGGATTTCTTAATACCTCTGGAACAGCATTTGGATGCTGCAGAGGACTACAAGGCTTGGATAAATACACAGTGGTTTCATGAGCATGTCATTGACTTTGAAAGTCTAAAGTGACCCCCACCCAATTAAACACTTGTGGGATGAGACTGAGAAAGGCATTTGCAATAGAGATCCTCCTCAGCAATTGATTGGCTCCAATGCATCCGCTTGGCTGAACATGCCTGTAAAATGATACCATCACCTTGTTGAATCCATGTCACATCAATTAGGTACACATTCCTAATAATTTGCTACTCCATTGCACGTCAATAAAAGACAGCATTTTTATAAGTATTGCATCTATGGAGCCAGGGACCAAACATGCAAAGAGTTTAAAATTTCTTTTGGTGTATGCATACACTTTTAATGAATTATCCCAAAGTATTGCTAATGGAAATCACATTAAAAAAAACTACAGTATCAGGCCTCACACCAAGATGGACTGAAGGTATACAATCAATCATTACCACTGAGGAAGAATGTCTTGTAATAGACAAAACAGAGAGAGAGAGAGAGAGAGAGAGAGAGAGAGAGAGATTGCTGCAAACCAGTGATCTCTGCAGATGACATCATGATGATATTCCTTAAAACAAAATGACTGCTGAGCATGTAGATAAACCTTTTATCTGTTTGTTTTACCAGTGACAAACAATATTTCAATCTCCACACTCCTTGCAACAACATTCAAGCAAAATAACAACCACTCCAATTCAAACCTTGGCTATGTTAAACTGACAAATATATCTGGGGTGCCCTGGTCTAACTGATGGGTCTGGGTTCGAATCCCAGTGCTGGCACTCTCCTTTCACTGGAACCAGTGACTGCTTACAGCTCATTGAGTTGCTCACGGCGGTTGTTAAACCTCCAATAAAAAAAATATATATATAAATCTGCAATCTGGCCATGTGATATCAAAAACTTCTGTAACAATCTGCAATGAATTCCTTATCATTAAAGGGTCCAACAATAGCATAATCTTCTTTGGTATCCACATCACCTCCATGGGTCAGTCTACAGAAATGCAGTACCTACCATATATATCATACAAAAGGAATGAAGATCAATTAATGATTTATTGCAATGAGATTAGTTCATTTCTACGTATTCTCCTTGCAAAGCAATACAATTCTCTCACCTGCCGCAGACCATCATTACAGAGTTCAGCAGCCTGGCTCAAAAATCATTGTTCTGGAAGGTCCTACTTCATGTCATGAAAGAGAGAGAAGCTGTTTGGGGCCTATTAGGTAAGTATGGTGGATGTTGAAGAATTTCAAAGCCGATATTTGTGACAAGTGTTACTGCCTCTAGAGCAACCTGTGTGGGAGCATTGTCATGAAGAAAAGGAATGCCTTTGCTGACAATGTCATGCTCTTCTGCTTTACTTGATCCTGTAGCCTATTGAAAACACCCCAGTAAGGACATGGCCCTTTTGAAGGTAATCAGTCATGACTCCTCCTCAACAATCCCAAAAGAGCAGCACTTTCTTAGAAAACAGCTGCGTCTTTTCCTTTTTGGGCAGTCCTGCTTATTTCTTTAGCCTCTGGGTCATAATGCAACATTCATCCATTGTGACCAAGTGACTGAAGAAATCCACCTGATCCATATGGCAAAAGTTCCAACAAGTTTGTGCTGATGCACATGCACTAATACTTTGATGTGTGCAAATGTATAATTTTTATTCAAACTGAGTCATTGCACTGGAAATGTTTCTTCCACTTTTTTTACTGTCTTGTATATATTATCTGACTTACCACCCATGTCATATTTATACCAAAAAATTGATTCTCATCTTCAAAATTTGTATTGTATGGTGTAATCCCGTATTCCATTCATAATATATGGTGGTTTGATTCTGGTATGAGAGAATTGAGACAGCATTGTTGTGTTCCTTTTTGGTGCAACCAAAGTTGAACCTTGATCCCACCGCAGAAGGGTATGCTGTTTACTTTCGTTTGGATAAAAATTGGTTTTGCATTTCACGACATTGACAGATATACACTATTTAAAAACTGAGATCTCCGGGACATAACTTTGTGGCTCTGCTGTTTCGTGGCCTAGTAGAATAGAATCCTAGAGGTATCATCAATATTCTGGTTCCAAATGGATGCACTCAGGATCTGCAGAATAAAAAGCTGTTAATTCAAGAGTTCCATACTGAAGCACTCATCTCAGATTCTTAGCTGTGTGGATTTCACTTATTCTAGAATCAGGGTTATTTATAGACATATAGAGCTATCAAAAGAGAAGTTTGAGATTAAATATAATTCATTGTGCTTCTTTTGCTGCCAATTTGACTTTAAATAAATCATTAAGTAACATCATATGCTCATTTAAAGCATAAATTTTGTTTATACATTTTTAAGGCCATCCCTAGAAAAACATATTACTGAGGTTTTGCTTTTTGTATCTGCCAGCAATAAAAGATGCTGATATCTGGTTAAAAGCTGTTATTGATGAGTTGATTGTTTTAATTGAAGGTTTAACGACCAACGTGAGCTACTCAATGGGCTATAAGCAGTCTCCTGTCTTTGATTTAGGGTCACTGGTTCCAGGGAAGGAAGAGAACTAGTGCTGTAAGACAAATACAACATCCATGCCTCACTGGGATTCGAACCCAGACCCTTCTCAGATGAATGGTTATGAGCCAGTGTTCAGACCACTGTGCCAGCAATAAGAAACTTTAATGTACTGAAGAGGGGAACAGAGAGAAAAGCAGGGATTCTGTATTCTGGGTAAGTTGTTAAAGCTAATTTCCATTGGAGAAAAAAAACACTCATTATTAACAAAACAAGCAACCTTAGATGAATTTAAAAAGAAATCCACTTCAGGTAATATGAGGAAAAGTTTTTCAAATCCATTTAATGTATTGAGCTGTCAACTAGCAACATGAAGCCTTCTGTACTGTTGATGTCTATTGGTTTTGTTTGTCTTTATGGAAAACAATAGCATGCTCCTGCCAAAAGCTTTCCCCATGATGCCTTGTTGAAATTCTGTGAGCAGTCATCCACATAAAAAATTTGAAACCTGAATTATTCTGAAATAAAATCTAATCCACATTTTCTGTTTTTTTGTCAGTTAACACATTGATAACTGGACTCTTCTGTTGCTTTTGAAAGTGGGTTGTATAATGATTAACATATTGGAACAGACACTGGGAGATGCAGGATTGATTCCTACCCTCATATGATAGAGTTTTGAAGTTTTCTGAGCAGTTTTTCAGCACCAATAAATAAATATATTTTCTTTTGCATGCATTTTTTAATGTGGGAGCTTTCTCTCTTTTTTCTGAGTCATCTCCCTTAGAATATTGGGCGTGTGCATAAATAAGTTCTACCCTTTTTTGTAGGCTGCAAAGAAAGGAGAACACAAGAAATAACATACCTAGGATTTCACATAATTGCCATCATTCTGTCTATGAGTAGGCGAATCCCACGCTGGAAAAACTCCTGTGTTTTAGATTCAAGAAAGTCATGTCATGCTGTTTTCACATCATCGAAGGTGTTCTGTAATGATCAAAAAAGGTCGTAGGTAACACTTCCCAACCAAAATTCAGTAATTTTGCAGAGTGGTGTCTGGCATTATCATGATGAAAAATCACGCCTTTGCAATTGACAAGTGCCCCGCTTTGATGCCACATTTATCGTTCGGTTAGGTGCCAACACCTCCCAGTGGATTATTCGCTGGACATCCCACTAAACATTCAACAAAACCTTTTTGGGATGCAGTCCTCTTTTTGAGGTCAATGGAGCAAGCTCTGCACCTTGGCACACAGTCCGTTGTCACTTTACATTATGGTACAGTACCCATTTCTCATCACCCATTACAATTCGTCCCAAAAACGGTTCATTTCTGTGACAAGAAAGCAAAGAAACACAGGTACGGATTCTCTCCTCTCATTGCTTTCCAGAAAGCTGTTGCAGAACCCGGTGATGAACCCAAGCGCATGTATCAGTCTTTCGACTGTTCTGTGTACCAACAATGTTTCCACTAGTACCTGAATGGTTGGATGTGGGTCATTTGTTATGGCTTGGTCCACAGCCTCGTCAGAAACCACGGATGGACGTCCAGAACATGGTTGATCTTTACATCTTGTCTCCGTCCCAGAATTTCTGAAACCAACGGCGACATGTGCTATCATCAACTGCATCCTCCCCATACACTTGACAGATGTTGCGGCAAGCTGCGGATGCAGTAGTGCCTTTACCGAACTCGTATAGTAAACAATGTCTAATGTTCTCCTTATCACATGCCATGTTACACTGTCCTTGATTTCCGTTAGGAATGACTTACTCGGACAAACCTAGTGCCTCTATATGCTCTACTGCCTGAAAATTCGGCATCGTAGCATCATCTGTGACGTAACTACTCCAATTGCAATTTGCATCTATTACGAAAACGGGTAGAACTTTTGCCCACACCCAATACTAGAGAATGATTTAGCAGCAATAGTCTACATATACCATTTTTACTGTGCAACTTAAAAAGTTTCTTGAAGCATCTTTTATAAAAAAACATTTATACAATATTATTTTAATTGCATTAATTTTATTTAAACTGATCTCTCTGTGTTAGAGAATGTCATATCATATGGGTGAAGTTATTTTAAAGGCCGACAAGCCAAATAATTTGACTCAAAAGATTACACTATAGTATACAGTATATTTTCAACTGGATTGCCTTTGTTCATGAAAAATAAAAATATAATTTAACAGTGAATTACTCTTAAGTGTTATTGTAATTTTTTTTAACACACTTGCCTCTCAAACATTTTGAAAAAGGTGTTCTGAATCAAGTTTTGTTCTTTTAAGTACAATTGATTGTGTGTGGAATCTGTTAAATGTTAGGATTTGCTTGCATATTTATGTATCTCTTTTGCTGTCATTTAGATGCCTTACCAAGAAGTTGTACAGAATCATCTGTATCAACACTGCACATGGTTCAGAATCTATTTGTTGGAAAGTTGATGTTAAATCATTCAGTAGTAGATTGCTATGTTTGTTGCATTAAGTGTCTGTTCATGTTTATTTTTCCTTGTTATTTGTACTGTTTTGTATAGCTTAATAAAGGTGAAGGATTCCCCCATGAATGAGTTCCTATTTTTGTATGAGATACATTAAATGTAAAGAAGTTGTGCTTTCTTGCTCAATATGTTTACAAATCAGTGCAATAAATATTTTTCAAACTTGATAGGATCTTCAAAATATTAAGCATTCTGAAACATAATTGTTTGATGTGTTATTTAACATGTCTTTATAATCATAATTTTTGGGACTTTTTTTCTGCTTGAGAAGTGATTAATTGGTTTTTCATAGTTGCAGGATGTTTGTACTCAAATCATGACTGAAAATTTTCTCTGCAAAGAATAATTTACATTTTTCAACATCGCAAAGCTTGGTTTTTTTAATAGTGTCAGAAATTATGGATTTAAACAAATCATGTAAAAATATCTTGGCAAAGTTTTCATCATTTAAGTAGTTAGTTCTTTCACTGAAATTCTTTGTGTTGGAGCTAGTAAGAAGAAAAGATTTGAACTACAGCAGTGTAATAGTTGTTTGCATTAGTCTTATGAAGCTCATAAAAAGACCAAACAAATTTAAGAAAAATATTCAAAAATATGATAAGGCATCACTCATTTGTAACACAAACAACAACATATTGTATACAATATGTGACTGCTGATTCCAGTGCAAGTTTTGCTTGCAACTATTAACAAAGGTATTTTGACTGAATTGAAAGTTAATGAGGCAAAATATTTTAGCAATATGTATCACAAAATCTTATAATTGAGAAGGTAATGTAATTTGGCCTTGAGCTCGGTGATTATGAAACACATATAATCACTGATAATCATCATTTGGATGATTGTTGTCCTAAAGAAAAACTGACTCGTGAGAATGATTTGAAAAAGAAGTATGGAATTTAGAAATCCAGGGGGAAAAAAACAAAAACATCCTGTGTTATGTGGCATTGCTGCGAACACAGATTGGAATTTTCTGTTCAAAATACCCTTTGTGACCAGGGATTTTATTTGTAAATCAGTGTCAGTTGTTTCTTGAGCATGGCATGCACATTGCAACAACTGGCCACCGAAAAACTCCTGGACTTTTTACAGAATTAGACATTCAAATCAGTAAAATTGGAGGAATGTTTTTTTCTTGAGGTTTAAGGACCACTGTGAAAAACTCAATGCACCATAAGAAGTCGCCCGTCTCTAATTTAAGGTCACTGGTTCCAGGGAAGGGAGAGAGTCAGTGCCTTTAGACAAACAACATCCATATGCCTCACCGGGATTCAAACCTTGGACCCATGGTCAGTAGCCAGCGTTGTGGCAAGAGGAATGTTCGATGGATATCAAGTTCTCACAGAATAGTAAAAGCTGTTTTATCAAACATACATACATACATATCACTAAGCTGTTCTCTGAGATTCAGAGGTTAGCTCCAAAAAGAAATACAAACTTCCAGATATTTTTACTTATTGTTGTCGTATCAAACTTCGCCATTTACAGCGATCTTGACATACAACTCGTGCTTCACTGATATCCATTACACGCCGTACACAAGATCTTTTATACTTCATACTCATAATCTTTTTCTCATGCAGACACTCCTGAATCTGATCCACCCATGTCTTCCTTGGCCTTCCCTTCCTGCCACTTGGGCTGAAAATATTTTCTTAGTAAGCATTTCATCACTCATTCTTTCAACATGGCCAAACCACTGAAGCATATTGGTCTCCACCTTGCTAACAACATTTTGCTTTACATCACACAACTGCAATACATCTTCATTCCTCACACAATCAGATCGTGTCTTGCCACAAACCCCACGTAAGTAACGCATTTCTCCAGCACACAGACGACTCCTATGTTTCTTGTTTCAGTACCCAGGTTTCACTGCCATACATCAGAGTAGGAACAATTACTGTTTCATACACAGCCATGCAGGACTCTCTAGATAACCCATCATTCCTGTGAAAACCTCCCAGAGCAGCTATGACTTTCAAAGAAGAATTCACTCGCCTACTGATTTCACCATCCAACTTGTTCTCTCTGTCAAACATGCTTCCTAAATATACAAACTCACTCACCTGGTCAATCACAGTGCCATTTATACTTACATTACATTCAGTGCTACCCATTCCTCTCTCAAACACCATAACTTTGGTTTTTCCCTTATTTATACTCAGTTTGAATTTCATGCAAACTTCGTGCATCCGAGTCAACATACTCTGCAACTCACTTTTGCTCTCTGCCAACAGGACAGTGTCATCAGCATACAGCAATCTGCACACACTGATATCATCAAGACATAAACCACTATTATCTATTTTGGCCTCACGCATGCATGCATCCATAAATATATTAAACAGCCATGGTGACATTACACAACCTTGTCTAACTCCTGCACCAATGGAAAACCATTTTGATAAAACACCATTCACTCGTACACAAGCTCTACTACCAGCATACATGGCTTTTACACTATTAAGTAGATTCCCAGTAACACCATATTCATTCAATACCTTCCACAAAAGTGTCCTATTGACTCGGTCATAAGCTTTCTCTAAATCTATGAAGGCAGTAAAAACTTTCTTCCCAACAGCCAGATACTTTTCAATCATCATGCGTAATGCAAAAATCTGGTTAGTGCAGCGTTTACCAGGCATAAAACCACTCTGAACATCCCACACTTTCTCTGATGTAAGACCCCATACTTTTTCAATAACAACCATACCAAACACTTTCCCTGGCACACTCAGCAGGCTAATACCACGATAGTTCTTGCATTCAGTCTGATCACCTTTTCCCTTATACAAGGGAACAATGATAGCATCCTTCCAATCCCGAGGGACCATTCCTAACTCCCAGCACAACTGGCAAATTTCAGTTAACCAGTCAATTATAGAGTCGCCACCATACTTCAACATCTCTGCAGTTATGCCATCAACTCCTGGAGCCTTACCATTCTGAAGAGATTTTAGAGCTTTACACACTTCTTCTCTTGAGATCCCTCCTGTGCTTTCATCCCTCATTGTGACATCATCTGCATCTGTCTCAGAATCATTTTTGCTCTCCTGATCTAATAACTCACAGAAGTATTCACCCCATCTGTCACTTAACTCATTGGGCTCCCATATCATTTCCCCAATCTCATTCTTCACACAACTTACAACTTTGTTTCCCCTATTTTTCCTGAGTCTCATGTACTTCCAGAAGGACTTTCTATCTTTCCAAAAAGCCAGTTCATGCCTTTCCACTTTCTCTTTCCTATATTTTGCCTTACTGTGGCGAACCAGCTTAGCAGCTTCACGCTTCTTACAGTGATATTCATCCACAGAGACACTACTTTGCAACATCCCCAAATAGGCTTCCTTCTTTTTCTTTACTGCCTCATCAATATCACTATTCCACCAAGCATCACCTCTATTGTTACCCACTATTGTGGTGCCACAGACCTCTTTAGCAGCAGTAACAACACAGTTATTAAAACATTCCCACTTCTTTTCTACATCCCTCTCACAAGATTTCAGACCCTTCAGTCGTTCTCTGAGTAAGTCAGAATACCGCTGATGATCTTCAAGGAGCCTATCAACCTTTATTCTTTCTATCCTGGGTCTCTTCCTATTCCTTTTCCTCCAACCAACATTAAGTTTCACTCGTGACACTACCAAGTAATGATCAGAACCAACATCCGCACCTCTCATCACGCGAGTGTCAACAACTAAGTGTTTCAAATGCTGATCGTAAACCACAAAATCTATCACACTCTTTTGACCAAGAGTACGATTTTCCCAAGTATATGTGTGTATATACTTGTGGTTGAAAAATGTATTAGATACACACAAATCATTCTCAATGCAGAGTTCAATTAATCTTTCACCATTATCATTCACACAAGGATCATTAAACTTACCCAGAACATTGTCAGAAATTGCATTCTGCACACCTACTCTAGCATTGAAATCCCCTGCTATTATAACTTTTTCTTTAGCACCAAACTGGCTCAAAACAGCTTTTAGCTCATTCCAGAAATCTTCTTTCTTATCAGAAGGTTCCGAGTCACAAGGAGCATACACTACAACAATTACAATTCTCTGAAGTTTCACTTTCAAACGAATCCAGAGAATTCTCTCACTTATGCAACTATAGTGAATCAAGTTGTTCTTCATCTTTTCACTTAAAAGCACACCTACACCAGCCTGTGCTCTCATATTATCCAGTACTCCAGACCACACACTCACCGTGCCATTCACTTCTTCTACCCCCATTTCCTTCTTTTGGTTTCACTTGCACACAGCACATCCAGTCTATACTTATTCATCTCTTCAATCACCTCACTCATCTTGCCATTTATACCTCTAGTATTCCATACACCAATCTTACATTCACTCAGCTGAGATCTCTTTCTCATACGCCGTTTAGAAAGTCCAGGTCGATTCCGTGGTGGACCGTCCTCAAGTGTGGTAGGTCCACCATATCCCACACTTGAGTCATTCTTAATATTTCTTTTTGTCTTTTTAATCAGGTAAGTACATCAGTGTGGGGGATTAGCCCACAGCTGAGGGTTCCAGTTGGTCATTCAACCTAAGGATTCTGGAACAAAACCCAGTGAGTTGGGGTCTTTTCGCCAATGTCACACAGAACTAGCTTGCACCGCTCCAAGATTCACACAGGCCCTAGTTGCTGTTGTGTGTGCCATTGTTACCACGGAGCGCCCTGCGGCGGCAAACCCATCGCTCACTACGACTGCCCGCTTTATCAAACCTACCCAGCATTTGCCAAATGCTCTAAAAATGATTGCCAGTAGTAATAACAGAAAGCAATTGTAGAAATTTAAACTCGAAATACAGGGTGTCCATAAAGTCTTTCCTACATTACAAAACCTATGTGAGTTAAAATAAAATGGTTGGCAACATAATATAGCAGCATTCACAGTTTTTTTTTTTTTTTTTTCTCTGTTCTTTAGGTAAGTGCTACTGCTGAATAAGAGGAGCATTTCATCGATAATGGCTTCCACGAGACCAAATCGGTGGTTACTGTCCAGCGTTATTTCAGAAAAAAGAGCACAGACGATCACCACTGGACCAAAAAGCATAAAAGCTTTGTATGAAAAGTTTAAAGCAATGGGTAGTATTGGCGATCTCCCCGAGTGGGCAGACCACCAGTTACACAAGGGACAGCTACAGCTGTTCAGTAGACATTTCTGCAAAGCCCCAGAAGATCCATTCGTCATGCTTCACTGGAAACTAGGATTCCCCATGCCACGGTTCACAAAATTTTACACAAATGTCTTCATCTGTATGCTTATTAAGGTACAGATCATAAATGAGTAGTAGGCAATGCACGTAACTAACAAAGAAGAAGGTAGTGTAGAACACGCTAAGTTATGTATAAAAGTTTAATGCAAATATATTTATATATTTTAGCCATTACTATGGCCTTCATCAGTGCGACTACGATTGGTTTACATTGCCAGATTGGAAAGGTAAGTTTTGTAATGTTAACTCCGGGTGACGTAATGCAACGAGGGATTTCCAGATGTAAGGAACAAAAATGGGGAGCTCAGAGTTGCAATTTTTGGAAAATAAAATTTCCAAACTTTCTCTAAACCTCAGAGCATATCGATTTTGGAAGGGAGCCAACTTTTTAGTATCGGACCAAAGTGGAATAGCAGAAGTGTCAGCCATGGTAAGAAGAGATATGGCAGATGAAGGTTTTTCCAAATTTCACATCAGATTTGTGTTCCTGAAGTCTTGAGAGAATTTTCCGGAATGAACTTCCTATGTACGCGGTTAATCCAGCGTTAGTCTTGATCGGAATTTTATACACTCCAGGCGAAGAAAGCGGAGGTCTTGGGTCTCTGTCATTACGGAGCATAACAGAAATTGAAGGGGAAGAATGAATGGCAAGTCTATATCCTTCTCTTTTGAAGATACTGATGAGTTTGTAGGCAGAAGGTTCATAGTAAGGGATTGAGCAAGCAAATGTTAGTTCCTTTTTTGGTGAAATAGGTTGAAGAGCAACAACTGTTTTTTTCTTAGCATTTTGAATTAATTTCGAAACCAGGAGAGGGGAAAGCCATGTTGAGTAGCAATGAAGCGGATGTTTGCTAATTCATTTGTTAGATTAACTTCAGTGTTAGAAACCAAATGAGCTCGATGAATGAGAGACTGCTGACAGTTTATATTGGTGGAAGGTATGAGAATTGAAAGGAATAATGCTATTGGTAGAAACTTGTTTTCGGTAGACAGAAGTGGAAAGAAGATTATCACATTTTGAGATGCTGACATCCAAGAAATTTTTATCTTGCCATCAATTTCTTCATTAATAGTGAATCTAATGGACACGAATTTTTCAGTGATTAAATTTGTGAGTTGCAATAGATCTTTTTTAGGATGAGGCCAGATGACAAAAATATCGTCGACATAACGGAGCCATAAGGTAGGTTGTTGGTCATGTTGCGTCAATATTTTGCAGGTATACTTCAGCCAAAAGTGGGGAAAGAGGTGACCCCATCAGTACACCTTGGTTTTGTTGATAGCATTGATTATTAAAAACGAAGAAACTGTGTAGACGAAGAGAATACAGGCAATCATACAAATCCTTGGTGAAAGTGCCGTCCATGGGGAATTGTTCTTTGAATTTATGAATGAGTAGCATGTGTGCTTCAAATTGAGGCACAGAAGGAAAAAGTGATTCAACGTACAGGGTAAACATACTTGCATGACCATCAATGGAGTTCATTGATGGTCATGCAAGTATGCTTCCAAACTCCATTGATGGTCATGCAAGTATGTTTACCCTGGACATTGAATCACTTTTTCCTTCTGTGCCTCAGTTGTCTTCAATTTAAGATGGAAGATTATATCTTAAATTCCGGAGGACTAGTTCCAAAGATATGGCTAAGATACGCAGACAATATCTTTTTTGTTTGGAGTCACGACAGTGTATCCCTAAATGGTTTCTTAGATTGCATGAACTCCACCCACCAAGAAATAAAATTCACTGCTGAGTATGAAGAGGATCGATGCCTCCCGTTTTTAGACATCCTGGTGCGAACGAAGCCATCGGAAAATCTTGGAACACAAGTGTATTATAAACCTTGTTATGTTCATAACCTGATTCTCCCTTCATCTGCAGTGCCCAGCTCACACAAGTACGCCATGTCTAGAGCCCGAGCGAAGAGAGCTTATGATCTCTCTTCAGATAAAGAGGATCTGCTAGCAGAAATCCGCAACCTAAGAGAGTTTGCCACTGCAGCTGGTTACAACATTGAGTGTATCGAAAGGATAATACATAAAGCATCTTTGAAAGGAACAGGGAGAGCACAAAGGTCACCTTCGGAAAGAGCATGTTTTGTCGGATCCATACCATATATCCCGGGATTTTCTTACCAACTCAAGAATACTCTGCGTAAGTTGAAGCTGGATGTAGGTCTAAGATCCCCGAGGATGATCGGGACCATTCTCACTGCTGATCGTGACCGACAACCACTGTCCACCCAAGCCGGGGTATACGGCATCCCATTAATATACCCGGACGCATCCACAAGGGGGTATATCGGAATGACAAAGAGGCCTTTCCACATCAGAGAGGTAGAGCATAAACGGGATATAAAAAATAGAAAACTAACTACCGCATTAGCACGCGACATGAATTTTAAGGATGCTCAACCGATCTGGAAGGATATAAGAAGACTTGCGCCCTACAGCAGTCAGAGAATCAATTGAGATTATATCAGGCAATGACGTATGTAACACAGACATAACTACTGAAATTTCACCTATCTGGCACAAGGTATTAAACATTAAGAGCTCGCTGGACAATTGATGAGCACGAGGCGTAATACGAGTCTCATGCTATGCTGTAATGATTTTAAATTTTACATTTGCATTTATTCTTTGTCTGTTTCTGTTAAGTGTTTATATTCAGAAGCCGTCCGCTGGCAGTGAAAGCTTGCGAAACTTTTGTAATTTTACGCCTATTAACGGATTAAAAAAACACATTAGTGTGTTATATCGTATTATTGTAAGTGGCGTACAACCCACAATCCAATATTTTCTGTATTTCATAAATATGTTTGGTAAGGTGAGAGAAGAAAACATGGATTATATTTAGTGTTTCTTGAACGTCTGGATACTGAAGACCTCCCTTAAAGTGCCTGCAATTTTTCACTCTTTACGTAGTATTTGTATTTCTTTGTGGATCCCTTCTTCCCCAAACTTTGCAGTGCATTTTGATTAATATAGATTACCAAATATGTAGACACTAACTTATTCTAGCCATAGGAAAGTATAATATGATTTCAGAACTGTAACATTTATATAAACTTCAATTTACTGTAAAGAGTGTTTCAAAGCGTAAACAAAAAGAATAAATACATATTACTAAGCTGTTCCCTGAGATTTAGCACCTCAAAGAAAGATCATCTGCTGAATCATAGTTACAATAGTGTTAGATTCTACTTACTGTTGATGTACCAGACATCTACTTTTATAGCAATCTTGAGCTTCACTGACAACTACCATATGTCTCACACAAGACATTTTAAATTCATACTCATTATTTCTTGAGAGCAATCCTGAATCCAGTTGTCCTATGATTTCCTTAGCTTTCCGTTACCACTCTTTTCTGCCACTCGGGCTGAATAAATTCTCTTAGCACCTGATCATTCAGTCTTTCAATATGGCCAAACCACCTCAAAATATATTTTGTCTTAAAATGAAACAAACACAACATATTTTTTTGCTAAACAGAGGAACTAGAGCAAGCATATGCAAATTCTGTTTAAGCCAAATGCTTCAGAGATCTGAAAGGGTCAAGTTTTCCTTCCACTGTGAACATCTATGTCGAAATGGAAACTCTAATACATGGTGAGCTTATGACTCCAATGTCAACACTTCAGTTTACCTTCTAGAATGTATATCCATTTGTTGTTAGTTTTTTTTTTTTTTTTTAAATTTCAGGTTACATCCCAATCTCAGACCACCACTGTACTTCTGTCGATTATCACAAGAACTCTGTTGTGAACCACTGAACCACAACAGAGTTCTTCAGTGAGATACTGTATATCTGCATCACTGGATTAAGTTTGAATTCCATGAATTTTCATGCAGTGTACCTCAAGTTACCTTAATTTCTACTCTCTCATCCAGAGAATTATTCAATGAAGTAACTAACGTTTCGTCAGTAGCACGAGCCAAATGATTATAAAATTCACAAATGGTGCTGAAATGAAATTCTGACGAATATGACTGGATATGACAGTTAAAACATTTCAGTGAAGGGAAAATGGTAGGAAAGTAGGGTGAAATATTTAAGTTAAAAAAGCAATGAAAGATCAAGGTTCTTATTGCGGAAATAGGAAATTATGCTAGCAGTCTGTCATTTAGAATTGCCAGAGTTCTTGCAATCATGGACATGATGAAATGTCTTTTGGCCAGTTTTAAGTCATGCGTTATAATGCCCTAATATCTTCCACTGGAGTTTTTTTTTTTTGTGGTGTAAATAAATAAAACAGGTATGTCTGCAACTATATGTTTACCATGAAGTCAGGGGAGGGGAAGGCCATAAGGATGCTCTTTTAAAACCTTGTGTGACTAATTCATGCTTAAGGCAGGCAAGATAGCACCCACAGTCCTTTCCATACTTTCACAAAGTAATTGTGTGCATGTAGTTGAAACTCGGGGCTTTGTTTGAGTGATGTTTCTGATACACACAGGACAAGCATGCTCCATAATAAAGGTAAACATCAATTCTAGTTGCTTTCCTTCTATTTTAAAATAGCAGTAACACTCCTGGTGTGTGATGCGTGTGCTAGTGGTAGTTTTACGTCCGATATTATTCTTAAGTACAATACAAGCGATAAATTTCTTAATCTGTTATATGGAATTATGAATCGAAAGGATGTCGAGGGCAATTTTTGTTTTAACTTCAGAACATTATAGTTTTTGCCTTGCAATCGTCTAACTCTAGGTTCCATTTGTCATACCATCTTTCCATAAGCATCATGATTGCTTTTTGTTTTATTTTTTGTAGCAGTTCTGGTTTCGTAGAATTTCACATAAATTACTGTGTCATTTGTAGCTTACAGATTACAGTGTGATTCACGTGAGATCCCTATATTCTTGAAATCGTTTGTTCCGACTGAGACCCAAGCAGTGAAGTTTGAAGTTCTTCTGCCCCCTTATCTCTTGTGTTCATGAGAGCTGGGTGTTGATTTTATGTTATAAAGGTAGAAGTTGACTGTGTGTGTATTTGTATACCTGTAAAAGGGTGGGGGAGTGCAGTCTTTGTGAAGCAAATTGTAAACAAGGTCTTAGTGCTGGATTTTTGTAGCTTTTGCTACATTTGGGGCTAGAGAAACTGTTTCCTTCACTGATAATTGCATAAAAGCTAGATTTGCTGTGTGGTATGAAGCTTGTGTTGCCCAGTATTTTGGTCCATCACACAGTTTCTTAGGCCACAGGTTTTTTTGCTTTCCCCCGATTTTGTAATGTCTACCATAATCATTGGTGATTCCATAAATATTTCTTATATGTATTCCCCGGGTTTAAAAATAATTTGGTAAACAGTTGTTTGTGAGCTATTGAAGATCTCTACAGCTTTTATCTCTATGGTTTCCTCAAGTATCGTCTGAACATTCCCCGAGATTTTTAAATCTCGTTTTCTTGAAAGTCTTTATACTTCTAGCGTGAAAAAGTTCCGTATTCTGGAAATCATTTGCTATTTCTTTCGCATGATCTTCAGAGCTGGTTCTGTTTTGGAAAAATTGTTTTGATCATCGAAAACTGCTTTGTTTAGAGACTGCGGAATGAAGACACTTTTAATGTTTTGATCACTTGTAATACAAAAGTTATGGAAGAAGTATTCTTCCCAAATACATGGAACAATTACAGAATTATTAACACTGCAATAAGAATAGCTTGAATTGCCTAGTTTGCTGTTCAACATGTAACATCATTTCAGGAAACTTGAAAATTACATGGCCCTGGAGCGAGAATTGAACCACCATCTCAGCTTGAGCATGCTGTCTGCTACACCACCCAGGACAACGAAGTTCCAGGTATCTGAAGAATATGAAAAGCTTCAGAGTTTTGCCTGTCGAAGCAATCAGATTCTTCTTTGTAGCATAATAAATCACCAGTTATCTGTTATGGAAGAAATATTCTTGACAAATACAGGTTTATTAACTTATGTGGTACCCAAATGCTAGTAAAAAGTGTCATCTGTAGAATGAGTATTTAGATGGCAGTTCTTATCAGATCTATATGCATTTGTACGTTAGAATTAAAATGTGCATAGTGGTAAAACAAAAAAGTGCAAAGACTGGTTTCAGTACAATTTTTAGTAACTGTAGGGAAAACATTAAAAAAAGAAATGTTTTGGATTTAAATATCGGAAATGTCGCCAAGCTGAATCACCCGAAAAGTATGAAGAGGAATGAGGGAGCCATAAGAGGTCTTACAAAAAATAAACAGAATTTGTCTTCTTTACAATTGTGTTAAAAATAACTGATAAATTCCTCCACTAATGAGTAGTAAATCTTCCTACAGATAAATAATTTGACAATAGATTGTTTCGTTCGCTATTGCTCAGACAACGAAAAATAACGCTTGATTGCGTGAATTTTTTCATTACTGAAGAAAATGTTCCTGGCTGACAGTTCAGTGTTTACTTTTCGAGTATGAACATAATTAAAGATATATAATGCATAGAAAATAAACCAGGTTTTTCTATTGTCGACCCAAAACTTTTGTCACAGCATCAAGACTCTGCTTGAATCTACCGAAAAAAAAAAAAAACAGTTATTATCGCAGTAGTCCAGAACCTCGAGAATAACCTCTTTATCCCCCCCCCCAGACATTTCTGGTACTTTGATCTTCGTGAAGTAAAAGCCCAATACTCACTCTGTGACGTCAATCCGGTGGCCGAGAAGTCTGAGGCGTAGATTTCTGGCTACTCATCTGAGGTGATGCCGGGTTCAAGCCACGGAAAAGGCAAGGGTGGTGTGTTTGTCTTATGGCTCCCTTTTCTGGAAGCTGTGGCGCTAAATTAGGGACGGACGACTGCTCATGGTGGTCGTTAAACCCTGAAAAAACATTCTGCAAAACTTAAATAACCCGCAGTAGCGGTATGGCAATTCACTGGAAATCCACGTCAAGACAGCTTAGGAGGTTAGAAAGTCATAACATTACCAGAACAAAGGAACAACTCTAATACGACAAATACATATTACATCAGTATGAGGCGCAGTGGTCTAAGGCGCTGGCCTCTGATCATTCGTCCGTAAGGGGTCCGGGTTCGAATCCCGGTGAGGCATGGATGTTGTGTTTGTCTTACGGCACTGGCTCTCTCCCTTCCCTGGAACCAGTGGCCCTAAATTAGGGACGGGCGACTGCTTATAGCCCATTGAGTTGCTCACGGTGGTCGTTAAACCTCCAATCAAAAAAAAAAAAAAAACCTCAGTATGATGTTAAACACCCTCCGTTATCGACTACATGTCGTAGAATAAAGTCAGAGTCGTTGAATAGCAACCTCTCGCACTGCCCATCATGCTTATTGTACCAAGTTTTCCAAAAAGACTTATCTGCATGTGTTGCTAGTGTGCCTGGAGACGCACTTTCCACTGGCGGAAAATTCGCCTAGCCACGGTAGATAACGACACTGCCTAAACACTTTCAGGCGGCGTTTTGGGTACACAAACGGGCGTTGTCTTTACCGAAACACGGCGCAAAGCATATTTGTTGTAAAGGGGACATAACTTTGGGTCGTCAAACTGCTTATAACACACCAAAGGTATTCGCCTATTGTAACTGAACGTGTCATAGAAAGCACTTACGTTTATCGCTGCAGACCAAACGTCGCCTTTCTACATATATCCCTGTTGACTCATGAGCAGCACCGGTCAATGGTATGAGCCGCAATGGAAACCGTGCATGGCCGCCCCTGTGGCACAGTGGTCTAAGGCGTTGGCCTCTGGTCATTCGTCCGAAGGGGTCCGGGTTCGAATCCCGGTGAGGCATGGATGTTGTGTTTTGTCTTACGGCACTGGCTCTCTCCCTTCCCTGGAACCAGTGACCCTAAATTAGGGACGGGCGACTGCTTATAGCCCATTGAGTTGCTCACGGTGGTCGTTAAACCTCGAAAAAAAAAAAAAAAACCGTGCATGTAATCCCACATCCTCCAGTCTGCGGAATAATGGTTCTGTGTGTGTGATGGATTGACTTCTGGAATGAGTTTCCACTGCTGATGGAAGCCACGTGGCTGTAGGTACGGTGTAGGCCAGTTGCTGGATCAGACATTTCCACAGTGGTGTAGTCGCGCGACATGCACCAGTCTCAAGACGACGGGTGTTCTCTTAACCACTATTACCGGCATCGATACTTGTTTTGTTGAGGCTCACAAGATCTGCTATATGTGAAGTGGACTACAGCCTTCTCGGAGGCCATTGATATGTTTCCCCTAGAAGTCACTTTGCTGTCTATATGGCTAGCGAACTTGTTTCGGGATCCTGTACAAGCTACTGTTCGTGCAGAAATTGGTCACTAGGAGCTTGAGTGTGTAGTAGGACACAAACTCGTACATTTAAACAAGAGGTCGAAACATACAACCTGCCCCAATATCCGAGTGGTCAGATACAGAAACCTACGCATTTAACGGGATCCGAGTTCGAGTCCCGGATGAGGCATAAGTGGTGAGTTTGTCTTACGGGCACTGGCTCTCTCCGTTCCCTGTAACAAGTTTCCCCAAATTAGGAGCGACGGCTATTTAGCCCTCAGAGCCCCTCGCCCCGCGCAAAAAAACTTCCACTCTCGTTTCTGTCTACGGGCACTGACGAACACTCAGGGCTGTAGCCAGGGAGAGCCAGGCTGGACGGAGCCCCGGCCTGGCTCTCCCCTGGCTACAGCACGTACACTACAGTCCAGGGACCTAACTCTTATATTTTTTTTGCCAGACCTCATTCATCAGCCGCTCCCTCTCAGCTTCTTTGTTTGGCTACGGGCCTCTAAACCCTTTGCACATCCAGACATGAATCTCCCTCGGCGCAGTGGTCTAAGCCATGGCCTCTGACCATTCGTCCGACAGGAGGCCGGGTTCGAATCCCGGTGAGGTATGGATGCTGTGTTTGTCTTGAGGCACTGGCTCTCTCTCCCTTCCCTGGAACCAGTGACCGGCGACTGCTTATAGTAGCCCATTGAGATGCTCACGGTGGTCGTCAAACCTCCAACCAATTAAAAAAAAATCTCCCTCCTGATAATTTACACACGCATCTCCTAGCTGCTTCTAGTTGCTGCAAATTCCACGACAGGGGGCGTATTCGAGTCTATGTGATAGGTCTCCCAATAAGGATGCACGATTTTTAGGATAGTTCTTGCTTTTATTGTCTAGTCGTTTTACTAAAAAAAACGATATCTGAGTATTGAAATGATACTTCGTTAACGTTGCGACGATAATGAATCCTAATCATGCCGTGTCTATACGTCATGTAAAGGCGATTCGATATTTCATATGCCGCCCCGGTGGCGCAGTGGTCTAAGGCGTTGGCCTCTGATCATTCGTCCGTAAGGGGGCCGGGTTCGAATCCCGGTCAGGCATGGATGTTGTGTTTGTCTTACGGCACTGGCTCTCTCCCTTCCCTGGAACCAGTGACCCTAAATTAGGGACGGGCGACCGCTTATAGCCCGTTGAGTTGCTCACGGTGGTCGTTAAACATCCAATTAAAAAAATATTCATATTTCGAATTTCGTTAATTTAATGAGAATTTCCCCCTGGTTTAGGATTTTCATCATCACAACTGATGTTTGGTGCTGCAAATAACTACGCAAAAGTGTGTGTGTTATATTGTGTCGTTTTGTTTGTAGGTAAATACCTGATACAACAGTTTTGTGTCGCAACTCTTCAGTTTTATTTTTGTTCCATGTAATACAATCACAAAGAAATTTGCGCACCTCGAAAAAAGCATGATACAACCGCGAAACTTTCCAAATAGCAAGAGTGCGTACTGGTATGCGGATGATCAACGTTTGGTGCGATTGCGCATGACCTCACACCCTGTGGAGGCGCTGCAAGCACGAACCGGCAGCCTTGTAAATCGGCATGTAGTCAATGCCCTATGAAAGGGCCGCGGGTGGCCTAGTGGGTTCGATCCACTAAATATCCGCCGTGCGTTGGATGGGCACGTTAAGCCGTCGGACCCCGGGTACTGCCCCCCCCCGGGAATAAATAAGGGCATCCCCCCCCCCTTTCTACTTCGCTTCCGTGTCACTTTCCTATCGGGCACTCTAGCCCGAATCTCCTAGCTTCCTATTTCTAAGGGTTGTTTAAGACCTGGGGTCAGACACTCCCTTCCTAAAATCCTCTACATATGATCATTTGATCACGCCCCATGAAAGCGAAAAGCACCGGCCGACGCAAGCAAGAGTACAGAGTGACAAAAATGACGGGTAGACGCCGAGACTTCTATTTATGCAACTTACGGACTTTGAGAGCGGCCGGATCATTGGGCTGAAAACTGCAGGGTGGTCGGCGCGCCGTATAGCCCGCCACGTGGATCGTTCTGACCATACCGTCCAACTGTGTTGAGAACAGTGGACACGTGACGGCACTGCCACACAGCTGAGCGGCTCTGGACGGACCAGGAGGACCACCGATAGAGAGAATCAACAGATCGTGTGCCAGGCACGAACAAATCCCACGGGGACCCGATCTACTATACAGGAAGATGTAGTGACTCCTGTATGCTTACGAACCATTTCCCGACGTCTCGTGGAAGCGAATCTGCGATCCCAGCGCCCTTTACATGTGTTGCCATTAACACCGGTACATCGCCAGCTCTGTGTTCAGTGCTGCCAGGCCGGAGCGACGTGTGGTGTTTAGCGATGAGTGCCGCTTCGTTTTGGGGATAGATGATCATCGTGTCCGGGTGTTAAGGTGCCCGGCACAATCCCAACCTTGCTATCGAGCGCCATACCTTCCTCACTGCAGGCATTATGATCTGGGGAGCCATAGCCTACGATAGCCGATCAGCTCTAGTAGTGGTACGTGTATCATTGCCGGGCCAGCGTTGTGGATGAGATCCCAAGGCCCCACGTGCTCCATTCCTGGCCGGGATTCCAGGTGCGCTATACCAGCATGATAATGCCCGCCTGCACACGGCTCGGGTTGACCAGGACTGCCTACGTCATGTCCATGGCCTGCCCGTTCCGTGGACATGTCCCCTATCGAGCATGTGTGAGACCAGTTCAAACGCCAGCTGCCGCCGTGCTGCATTATCCGGGATTTGGAGCACACCGTTCAACACGTGTGGGGCAGTCGCCGCAGGACAACATCAAGCGTCTGTTCGCCTTTATGCTGGACCGTATTGCAGTATGTATCACCACACGAGGCGGTGCAACGCGCTATTGAAAATGACCGGACTGCGTGCCACAGATCCCTCAGTAATTGTCCTGCAGCTCTGCTTTTGCCATCATGTGCATCATTTTTTTATTGTAGGTTTAACGACCACCGCGAGCAACTCAATGGGCTATAAGTAGTCGCTCGTCCCTAATTTAGGGCCACTGGTTCCAGGGAAGGGAGAGAGAGCCAGTGCTGTAAGACAAACACAACATCAATGCCTCAATGGGATTCGAACCCGGACCCCTTTCGGACGAATGATCAGAGGCCATCGCTTAGACCACTGCGCCACCGGGGCGGCTGTGTATCATTCATCTGTATCATTACGTCTATAAGACCAGTTCAATCCGATGCTTCTTTCTTGGTGCGCAAATTTCATTGTCCGTGAGTATGTCAATTTTCCATACACTGGTTAGTGATCTAATTTTTTCAGTTGTGTATCATTAACTTTTTATTGTTTATTTTTTAAGACAATAAATCTCCTGCTGTTCTGCTAACCACAATGATAATCTATCGGAGTAAGATTTGTTCCAACAACAATGAATATGGTCTAACAACAATCGGTATAAGTTTTTTCGACACATTCACAACTAAGTTACTCTGTCAAAAATTTTGTGGTAGGTTGCAGCAAAAAAGTGGCGCTACACCAGCTGCACCACTTTCTGAGAAAAGATACGCCATCGTGTTTTGCAAACGAAACCCAACAACGTGGTTCAACTTTTCACCACGTTATGGTACAAGGTTGCACCATGTTCTTGTGTCTATTTTGCACCACAGAATGATGTATCTTTTATAAGAAAGTGGTGCAGCTGGTGTAGCACCACTTTTTGAAGCAACCTACCACAAATTTTTAAGTGTACTTTCATGCTATAAACAGAGTAAGAATACCTCGAATACTAGAGTTTTTATCTCCAGATTTTCGTAACAATGTTGTTTAAACAGTTGCATTATTATTATTATTGCAGAGCGCAATTTTCTCTACATGAAAGTGTCTCAGTGTATAAAGTATTCGCACACCTCCACATATGCAATTAAACGCGTGCACATGGGTGTGTTGGGTGCTGTATATAAAGGGGAGCTGTGACATGCATGTCAAACTGCTTTGGAAGCAACTATGAAGCGTGGAGCTGAACTGACGAAATTTTAAAGGAGCATGGTGGTTGGATGCCGCCTGAGTAAGCAAATCACTGCGTAGTATTGCCGTTCTTCAGGGATTCCCCAAATCCACTGTCACGGATGTTCTTCATCGACGAAAAGCAGATGGTGCCATTACAGCAAAGCCTCGCGCTGGGAAGCAGCACAAACTCTTACCGCTGAAACGCTCTTGCCAAATGAAGCTTACTGCTGAAACGCTCGTTCTCCGCCATAGACTTGCCCGGCGACATCGCACATGCCATTGGAACAGTAGAACATCGCACAAGCCGAAACAGTACGTCGGGAACTGCATGGCCAAGGTTACTCTGCTAGGTCACATGCGCACAGGTCCCACATCACTCCAGACAACGCCAGCAGTGGTGTCTCGCTTGCCGTTCGTGGGCAACAGAATAGGGTCATGTGGAGTGACAAATAACTCTACTGACTCCGTTCGGATGGACGTATTTGGGCGCGGCGTTTTCCTAGAGAACGGCGCTGACTGCATTATCCCTAAAGTCAAATTTGGAGGGAGATCTGTGATGGTGTGAGGCGTTCCTGCTGGGAAGGACTCGGCCTTATGTTGTAGTGCCCTCCAGGTACGAAGGCATTGTGAAAAATTGCTTACTACCTAAGCTATGGCAGTACTTCGGTACATATCTCTGCTTGTTTCAGCAACATAGATCGCCTTTTCACGCTGCGAGGTCTGTTGGGGCTTGGTTTGAAGAGCAGGACGCCCAAGTTTTGAATTGGCTGGCCCAAAATTCCGCTCTAAATTCAATAAAACATCTGTGGGACGAACTGGAACGCCGAATCCGAACTCGTCCAGTAGTACCTTCGTCTATGGCTGCTCCGGCAGAAGCTTTGCTGAAAGAATGCTGGGAAATTTCAGTACAGACCTACCGGAATCCCGTGGAAAGCATACTGAGAAGGGTCGCTGCAGTTATGCCGGCCAAAGGTGGGTCAACTATGTACTTATTTTGGCTAATAAATGCTCTTGTTTCCATTCGATCTAGGTGTCTGAATACTTTTGTCTACGTAGTGTAAAATAGTGTATAGACATTTTTGTTTAGTCAGTGTACTTTATACCTGTATTATTGTTAACTTGTCCGATGGTACTACTGGGGGAGGGGGTGGGCAATGAATTTCTTGAATCATGGACTCATCAGTGTTTTCATTCTCTGAATACTAAGCAAACATATTTTGTTATCAACCACCGTACTTTCAGCAAGTGTAAAGATACTCTAACATAAGATGTATGACGGTGGACAAAATAATATAAATACCAGTGATAAGAATGACATGTGTTTAATAATATGGTGGTGGACCGTGAGTTTCTTTCAAATATAATTTGTATTCTGCTTGGAATGGATGTACATAAGTGAGAACTGCCGGGGCATATTTGGAGGTAAATAATGCCTCACCTATCTTTGACAGCAGATATCAAGCGAGGGCAACATCGAAGAAATTAATAAGCACATAAAACTCGGAGTGCATTTGAAAGAACAGTACAATTTTCAAGAACAATGTACCATTATGTCTTAAATGTTTAACGCATCTCTCCTTCCAGTTCTTTCTGATGGATCAGAGGTGTGGACTTTAACTAAAAATAAGGCATGCGGCGGCTGCGGACAAATGAAAGACGCATGGAATGGTGAATGCTCGGTATGACCATAAGATAGGAAGAGGAATTCATGGACCAGGAAAAGAAGAGTGGACAACATTATGATCAAAACAAAGACCCTGAAGTGGCAATGAGCTGGATGTATTGGTAGGAGAACTGACAGCATTGGACAAGTGAAATACTAGACTGGATACAAAGGGACAGGATAAGACCCGGAAGAAGACCACGTGGAATTCAAAAGCATGCCAGAGTATTGCTAACGACAGAGTTATGGAAGAGATTAGAGACCTTCCAGCAGTGGACTGAGAATGATTGACAACGATGATTTGGGATAAATAAATATACACTGCTGGCCACCCAAAATGCAAGACCAAGGAGGACACGAGATAGCAAAGCCAGATTTACTGGACACATAACAACAGATACAAAAATGAAACGATTGAGCTTACAGGCCCGTGCGACTTGCCGAACACGCAGACATCAATAGTTCGTGTGGCCCCCACGGCTGGCAATAACGGCCGCTACACGCCGCGGCATCGAACGAAAGAGGCTTTGGATGTGGGCTTGGGGTATGTCGGTCCAGGCTGTTTCCACACGTTGCTACAGTTCATCAGGCGTAGCCGCGGGTGGTGCTTGCCGGGCCACTCGGTTGCCGATCAGCGACCAGACGTGTTCGATGGGCGACATATCGGGAGAACAGGCAGGCTACGGCAGCAGTGACACCTGATGGGCCGTGCAGAATTGTTGCGCGATGCGTGCCACGTGCGGGTGCGCATTGTCCTGTTGAAACGTGGCCGCTGGCAGGTCCTGCAGGTAAGGGAGGACTACAGGCTCCAAAACGTCGGATATGTAGCGGTGGCTGTTGGGTGTACCGGCGATACGTACCAGAGGGGTGCGGGTGTCATACCAATTGCGCCCCAAACCATAACGCCAGGCGACGAACCGGTATGGCGATGCATAATGCAGGCGTCATACAGTCTCTCGCCGTGATGCCTCCACACGCGGATCCGACCATCGTGGTGTTGCAGGCAGAAGCGGGATTCGTCGGAGAAGACAATGTCGTGCCATTCCGTAGTCTAGGTGCGGCGTTCAACGGCCCACTGCCGCCGCACTCGCCGGTGGTGTAACGTCAATGGTAATCGGAGCAATGGGTGCCGTGCGACAAATCCCCGCTCCTGCAGACGACGTCGAACTGTACGTGCTGACACAGGTTGTTGCGCAACACACCCTAATTCCTGGGCTAACGTTTGTAATGTGGCGGTGCGAGCCGTCAATGCCCGCCGCACAACATGCCGGTCTTCTCGTTCGGCGGTGTGCCGTGGCTGCGGCAATCGCTCACGTAGGTCCGTCCGTCCCTCCTGCACCCACCAAATCCATACTCGCCTTACTGTGGCTAGATGTCGTCACACACGGGCGCCGATGTCTCGGTACGATAAACCGCTGTCGCGATAACCCACTATTCGTCCTCTGTCGAACTCCGAAACGTGCTGGAATGACTGCCGTATTTTGCGATGAGGCATCAGGAAGCTTCCCACGCACAGGTACGGCAGCACAACACACTTCCACTACTTACACCCCGCCTACTGTGCACCCTTCTTATAGTGCTTCTGGGTGACGTGTCAGGCGGACATGATTTGCATATGCCCTGCAATGCTAATCGTTTGCATGTCCTCTCGCGGGCGACGCATACTGCGAATTTCAGGCCAATCGGATGCTTCCTTCTTGGTGTTGCATTTTGGGTGGCCAGCAGTGTAGATGGATGGATCAATAGCCACACCACATAGTTTTGGCGAAAATTTTTAAATATAACATAAATATTAATAGAATATGAAGTGCAAAATTATAAAAGAATTAACATTAATAGAATATAATGTAAATTTCGTGCAGATTAAATTGCAAAAGCAAATGCTTTCCCTCTAAATCTACTTTTTAGAGAATTTCCGTATCACTGGCGAACTAAATCTACCAAAATACGTCGTGTAGCAAAAGCAGTTTTTTTTTCTTGGTGTCGATGGTCTTATGTATTGAGAATTTGTTTCTTGGTACCAAAGGTTTTATGTAGTGAATTTTTCTTTTGTGGTACCGATGGTCTTATGTAGTGAAAATTCTGTTTCTTGATACCGATAGTCCTATTAATTTGCTAGCCTATATACGAATTCGAAATGAGCATTTTGTTTAAACCACACAGTTAGCTGAATTGTTTTTTCTTATTTTTACTATTTTTTAGCTTAACATGTACTTCTCTATAGTAATTGAAAAGGAGAAAGCTACAGACATATCCCCATTGTTTCTGTGTGGAATGTTAATGCTAATATCAAACAACGCTGGTGTATATATGATAGTTAACTTCTGAGCACATTGCCTGTGCAAAATAATTAAATACCAAATTTTACCTCTCTTAAATCACCGTTATGGTCAGCTTGAAAGTTTGATTTGATGGAATTTTACGTGTCCACCAAACAAAGTTGTGATGATCCCAGACTGATCGGTTAAAAAAAGGTAGCTTCCGTAGCTGTTACGAAAGCAAATTTTCCCTAATGCACTTGGGATATTTATCACTCATTTTTCAGCTCTGAAGTCAGGTAGTCTACCAAACTATGTCTACAGCCCGCACAGAAACAGGTATTCTTGCACAAAGAAAGAGATAACGGGAAGACAGTACGTAGGAAATATGAGATGTGAAAAAATTCTTGAACGTGTAACAGAATGTGCATACTTAAGTAACGTCTCGAACCCATTAGCCATAGGAACCAGATGAGAAAATAAGTGCAGAGAGGTATACTACAAAGGCCGTTTCATAAAAACCGAGTAATTTTTTGAGTTGGCAACAGTGCGAAGGAGAAAAATAACCACACAGACGACTAACTGAATTAAGGAAGTATCTAAGGCAACAGTTATTAGCCGTGGCAGACATTTCTGGTTTTGCGCAGTTGTTTAAGATACCTCTGCATTTCGCCATACAGCTATGGAGGTGAGTGATTCAGAGTTAAGAAGTGAAATGCGTTGTGCGATAAATTTTTTCCATTGTTTGGTTATATTACCGCTCCCTAGCTGGGTTGGCGAACCATGTGCTACGTCTTATCCGCTGCAGTGGGATTAAATTATCTTTTGTAAAGGCCGAAATATGCAAAATATCTCCGTGAAATTTTCCCAGTGGTGTCGGCGATGAAATTGGGTTGCCATGGTAGGCTCTCCAATCTCAGGGTCAACAAGATGTTACGTTGTGTTTCATATGGACCAACATGGGGATTTCATATGGATCTCCATGAAATCCCCATGTTGTGTTTCATATGGATCTCCATGCTCATCCATATGCCGCAATATTTTAGTGATCGTCTATTAATATCTAATCATCAGCATATAAAACAATTGTGTTACTCTAATAATCGAAAATGAACATGCAAACATCACAATAAGGTAAATGACTGAGTAACTCATGAATGCTTTAAACCGTTCATTTAATTTATAATTTCCTTAAATTAGGTACAGAATGTACCGGTGGAGTTAATTTCTTCAAACTACACAAACTAGGAATGGCATTATCTTAACAGTATAGATATAATTACAACACTTTGAAACATAGTTAATGGTTTGCTAAAGTTTTAATTTCAACCACGGAATACGGTGCGCTAGAGATTTTGTTTGTATGGTTCGCTGAGACTCTCGGAAAACTGACCCTGCATAGCACATGCGTGACTATGAGGCAATGAAAAAGAATGATATATAATTAAGCGATGCATCTTACCCTACTGAAAGCAGGATATGTAACCGAGTTGAAGTTTCACGCCAATGTATTTGTCAGTCCTCTTATACATTAATTACTTTAGTCCATGATTTCAAATTTCTTCTCCACTTCTCCCATAAATACGAAGGTCTGAACCGACTCCATCCTCTGTCAATATCGAGTCGTGTATTACTCTGCCCAGTCTAGCGTAGTTAGTCTCGAGTCATTACCGTCTGCAGTGAATGTCGGATCATTTCTGTCGCAAGTGCAAGTGCCTGGGTCCGATCATTTCTGTCTCGCAAGAGAATCCCTTCTCTTTTGTCAAGTCATGAATAGTCACCTACTCTGACAAACGTAGCAAGCAAGTCCGAAAGTGAGAGTGTCCCATGATTAGTGTCCGCCAAATCAGTCTGTTGCTTCTGACTCGCAAAGGTCCATCTCGTGAGCAAGAGTCAGCGTATTCTTTTCCAACCCTAAAAAAAAAAAAAAAAAAACTCTCGCCTCCTCGTCCCGCGTCCGGTCAAAGGGGTGTTTCCAGGTCACCCCTGGAAGGGGTCGTTTGTTCCCATTGGATTTCGCGTTTACTCGAGGATTGCGATTCGTCAGACTCTTTCAATACCATGCTCACGATTCGCAGGGCCTACCCTTTCTGCATTCCCCACGACGATTAAATATTCTGCCATTTCCCTTCACTCTGTGCCTCACCCAATTTGTAAAATTTGGGAAAAGTCACGTTCGAGTTGCATCTAGAGATGCTTCCCTATTCAGAGAAACCGCGGGGTGCTTTGTGCAGTGAAATATTTCTGGACAGCATTTACGCCCCTTTGAGAGTTATAACATCTGTTGCTTTCGTACTTTCGCAGATGGGGTGGCTTTCTGTTGCATTCCCCCTTTTTGTACGTGTGAATCTCCTGACCGCTCCTAGTTTCCAACCTGTCTTTCCCTCTTCCTGGGTGGGCGAGCGTTCTCTGCGCAGTAAAAAAAAAAACGAAGGAAGGAAATGAAACCAATTAAATCGAACTGGAATTGGGGACCTAATTAGTGCGCGCCCGGTAATTAGCCGTACGAAATTTAATTCTCGCGCGATAGTTTTTCCTTGGCTACCGCTGTACTGATCCGTAATCCGGGTCTCTTTTTGCTGGTGAAAATCTATACAGAGGCCGAACTCGAAATAAATAAAAAAATGAAAATTTTGAAGTAAACCTATTAGAAGTCCGATATGTTCAAGGAATACGTAGGATTTCGCGGTAACAGGTAAAACGGCTTCAGAAACAGTTGATTAAGTGAAAAAAGCTTACAAATATAAATGTTCGGGCGAGTCCACGATTTTTAGATGGCACCATGATTTTAAAAAAAAGGGCGTTTGTTGGCAGAACTCGCTCCTAGGCCTGGTTGACCTGAAAGTGTTGTTACGGAGTGTAGCTGCATCAAATATTTCAAAAACGTCGGCATTCCGCATTCTACGCGACAAATTACTGCTGCATCGTGTGTGTTCCAGATGGGTACCTCATCACCTGACGAGCGAACAATTGTTTGCCATAATTCAGGTGTGTCATGAGTGGAAACAAATGATTGCAAAGGATCCAAACTTTCTAAACACAGTAATAACTGCCGATGGAACATGGGTCCACTATTTCGACCACCTCACGAAGGGCGCAACGAGTGTCTAGAAACATAGAGGCTCGCCTCCTACGCAAAAAGTCCGCCAAACCAAATCAGCTGGGAAGGTGATGATAATTTTCTTTGATCCTGAAGGTGTAGTCTACCAGCATTACTGTCAATGCTGAGTATCACATTTAAGTCTTGAAGCGTCTGTGACGACACATATCGATTCAGCGACCGGAACTGGTGGGCAAGTGGACCCTAAACCATGATAACGCTCGCCCACATGTGGCTGCTTGTGTTCAACAGTTTCTTACGAAATGCAGTATTGAAATCATGGCACAGCCTGCCTACAGTTCTGACCTCGCCCAGTGCAAACAATGAAGGAGAAGTTCCGTGGCGCAACATTCAACACAGATGTTGACGTTATTCAAGTTGTACAGGGGTCGCTAAAGTAGCTTCCACAAAATGCCTGCGCCACATGCTTTGAAAAGTGTACTGAACGATGGGACCGTTGCATGTCATCCGAGGAAAGATGCTATGAGAAATATTTTGCTGTACCTATATTTCTTCATTTTGTGTGATTTTACTCTGTTTTTATGGAATGGCCGTTGTATAAAAAAGTTCGTAACATGAATTTGCTTCGGAAAAGCGATTTGGAACTACAGGTAAAAAAAAAAAAAATCAAAAAAAAATCAGGTGTTCGGATCCCGCTTGATCCTTTCCTGAAACATGTCCCTGTTCATCATGATTTTCTTTTTAGTAAAACAGAACGGATTTTTAGAAATAAAAAACTTTTCTAAAGTAAAGTGTCCGCGATGCAAATGGACAAGCCTTCTGTTTGCAATCCTCAGAATACAAAACCGGGTAAACAAAAAAATATTAAATAAAATTCTTTCCCGTATCACAGAAGCGCGAGTGCCCCACAGGACATGAAACCTTACGCCCGGAGTTCCCTTTTCCACTTTACGCCAACTTTCCGTTGATTGTTGTCCTCACCTTTTTTAGATTTGAGCATTCCGTTCACGTGCAGCAGCGCTCTTGAGGTCCTCAACACAATCACCAGCGAACGAACGCATATTCGGTTACAAGGAGGAAAACAAGAAAAAGGACCTCCCATTTCGAGAGCGACACTGTGTCTCCCCACCCCGGTAATTCAATGTGTCGGACTCCAGTGTGAAACAACAATTGTTATTGGCTTCCCGAGATGCATCAGTAAGCGATGAAGACAGAGGGTGGGATACGCCATTATATGGCAGTTTTTTGAGAATTGGAGGCATAGATAGCCCTGGACTTCAAATAAGATAATGAAACCATTTCTTAAAAAAATTTGCACGAAAGTAATGTACAACATGCCCGAAGTGACTACAAAGAATTTTTTCACTTTTATGTTAGATACACAGGTGATTTTTTTTTTTTTTTTTTTTTTTTTGATTGGAGGTTTAACGACCACCGTGAGCAACTCAATGGGCCATAAGCAGTCGCCCGTCCCTAATTTCGGGTCACTGGTTCCAGGGAAGGGAGAGAGCCAGTGCCGTAAGGCAAAGACAGCATCCATGCCTCACCGGGATTGGAACCCGGACCCCTTACGGACGAATGACCAGAGGCCATCGCTTAGACCACTGCGCCACCGGGGCGGCAATGCACAGGTGACTAATGCAGCATTCCTTACTTCGGATTTTTGGGAGCAATGCCTTTGACAATTTTCCCGGTTCTCATGGATATGCTATTATGCACACACTAAGTAATAAAATGAACGCTTTAAGGCTTCAGTGGACGATTCGTGCTTTAAAGTTATCTGGGGTCATTTTGTCGGGTACGAGCCATTCCCGGATGGATTCGAGGTTTAACGACCACCGCGAGCAACTCAATGGGCTATAAGCAGTCGCCCGTCCCTAATTTAGTGCCACTGAAGGGAGAGAGACAGTGCCGTAAGACAAGCACAACACCCATGCCTCACCGGGATTCGAACCCGGACCCCTTTCGGACGAATGATCAGAGGCCATCGCTTAGACCACTGCGCCACCAGGGTGGCATTCCCGGATGGAACTTGTAGGGACACAGGTGTCAGTCCAGTACTGTTTCGTCAGTAGAAATGACTTCGTATTCGCGTTCGCGTCTACGGTAAATGCGAATACGATAATCGGTAACATATTTTTAAAAAGCTGTTACCTTATGAATCTCACTCTGCAGCAGATTAGAATCTTGCTCGGCAATAGGATTTTCAGTGCTAATAAACTTATCTCAGTGCCTGTTAATGTTTGAATTGTTACGATCTTCTATCAGTACAATCGTCACAACATTAAATAATAAAGACATTATTCAAGAAAAATATTCTGGAACCACGGGCAAGACAAAAATGTTTAGAAGGTAGAACATTTTGTTAGGGATGTTTCCTATGTAAATACGTATAAGTTACAAAGATCGGAACATGTTTTTGTCACTCAGCATAATATTTACCACAAAATGATATTTAAGAAATGAAAAATGCTATACAGATAACGAAATGTTCTGGATTGCCTCTTGTGGTTAACGTTTACTCTGTCACAAACACAGCACATTTGTGAATAATTACCTGTCATGAAGGTAGTATCGTAATGGATGCGCTTTCTTTTCTGTATATCGGGATATGAATCCCCTCTCCCCTTAAAAAAAGAAAAGTTAAAAACTGAAGAATGAGGAACAAGCTTATGACTTAATTTATGACTTTGGGCCAGAATGGAGATATCTTACAGAGAACTGACCTATGTGGGTTTTTAAGCGTCGTTAAGTTCTACCAAGGTGAGTGCTTTGCGTCAACCCATGATTTATAAGAATTGCTGTTGAATTCAACCACCAGTGGTGACGTCAGAAGTTCAGAACTGGGTGGGCTATTAGAGATACTAAGTATCGTACCGGGGGAAGGGGGGGGGGTACAGATTTTGAACTTAACAGAAATTTTGCCAAAACATTCCGTACATGTAGATTTAATTCGACGCTGATGACGTTATTCCCAGTATAAAAAAGTTTTCAGGTGCATACTGTGCTTAGTATTTATTCAGTGTATGTAGTTCTGAAAACCATGGATACGAATCTCCGAGGAACTATTTCTTCGTAATAACAAGTTACTAATTCTTTGCAATTTTAGCTAACTTACGTCATTTTTTGAGTACGTAATATTTGTTGTCGTAAAGCGGTTTATGATTTTTACCTTGTAATCTGATTAAAAATATCTCATCTTTTTAAAATATGTATAATTGCGAAAATGGTTGGTGTCTTTCCACTACTCTCTTAGCCATTCGCTCAGGAACCCCCTCCTTTCCACAGAACAGTTAACACTAAATTTAACAAAAAATTCATTTTATATAACAAAATTTCTGTAAATTCAAAAACTTCACATCTAATTTCCTTAAAACCTTACATGGCTGCGCTCGTATGTGTTCTAACTGCTTAAATATTTTGAGGGAGCTAAAGGGTGAGCTGAAGCCCACACGTAGCGTCATGCCTGAACTCAGCGAACCTGTGTTAGCTCACAAGTATAAATTCATTGCTGATGGGTATGAACACAAGGTGCAATTAGGGCGCACACAAAGCTTCAGTTTGTTTGAGAGTTTAACGACAACGGTGAGCAACTTGATGGGTATCAGCAATCGCCCATCCCTAATTTAGGGACACTGGTTCCAGAGAAGGAAGTAACCCAGGGCAGTAAGACAAACACAACATCCATGCCTCACCGGGATTTGAACCCATATCGAACGAATGGTCAGAAGCCAGCGCTTAGACCACTGCACCACCTGGGCCGTGAGCTGCAGTGTAAAATTATCTTTATTATACAGTTAAGTAGTAGAACAGAAACAGCGCATACTTTGCGATAAAAAGGTGTAAAACCGATTTATTTGATAAAAATAAAAGGTGTCCGTTTGGCGATGGCATTGCTGGTAGAACAAAAAATGATCCATGAAGAAGAAAACTGCCTCCCCGTTGGCTGAATGATCAGTGGTGCAAGTTTCTGGCCAGTTGGCTGAAATTGCTGCGAGTTCCGAATAAGGCATGGTCTTGTGCTTGTTCCGCACCACTAGCTTTCACCCTACCCGCAAATTAGGGACGAGCGACTGCTTATAGCCTTAAAACTTGCTCATGGTGGTCATTAGCCCCCTCAAAAAAAAAAAAAAAAAAAAGATAATAGATGCAAATGATCTTTCCTTGAGGAAATTTAACAAGCAAATTATACTTTAAGCTACACACACACACACACACACACACACACTCTCTCTCTCTCTCTCTTCAGAGTAACAAATACACGCTGTTACTATCGAACGCTGAATGGTCGATCTTTTCTCTAAAAAAGTAGAACGGAAATGGCACCCATAAAGTTTTAATGATTTACATCTAAAGTCGAGTGACCCAGGATAGTTTTTGTGTGTGAACTTTTTAATCGCTTGCATTATAATAAATATTGCGCAGAAGAAACACAAGATTCTTCATGTCGTATTTTACTCCGTGTAGAAATGTATCATGTACACACTCCACTCTTGTGAAGAGCTACATCATTTTGGGAGACATTTCTGCTCATGCACTCCATTCTCCATTGTAAGCATAATTGTACATTCATGTTCATAAAAAATAGAACACTTGAAAGGAGTCAAGCTGCGATTTCGATATTTACAGGATATGTTCATTAGGCAATGCAGAACAAATGATTAGAATCGCAGTGTCATACGTACAAGATGCGTCGATGTAGCTAATAATCGGTGTGGCCACTTCTGGCTTGCATCACCTGCTGTACGCGCTGAGGCATCGAATCAAATAATGTGTGAATGGTATCCTGTGGAATACCCGTCCAGGCTGTATTGATTCTCGTCCAAAGTTCATCAAGATTTGCTGGCGGACGGTCGTACGCTCTGAGGGATTGAATCAAATAATGTGTGAATGGTGTCCTGTGGAATAGCAATCCAGGCTGTATTGACTCGCGTCCAAAGTTCATCAAGAGTTGTTAACGGACGGTCGTACCGCTGCACCTGTCGTTTGAACATGTCCCAGAGATTTTCTATTGGTGATAAATCAGGCGATCTAGCCAGTGGAAAGTTGTTATCCCTAATAAAGGAACGTGTTGTCGCTGCAACATGTGGTGTGGCAATGTCTTGCTGAAATTTGGCCCTGGGGAAGTCCTGCTGGTACAGAAGTGTGACCGAAAGTAGAATGTCATTGACGTAACGGGCACTCTTGATGATGGTACGGACTCTCACGAGAGGTGATCTGCTTTCTTATCCGATAGCACCCCATTATTTTCGCCTAAACAGAAGCGCGTTTTGTCCGGGAACATGATATTGTGCCATTGGTCACGCCACTCCCTTCCCTCGATGCGCCATTGCAGCCGGGCAGTCCTTTGTGCTGCGGTGGCAAAGGAGCCTGAGACAGGGCCGATGAGCCTGCAGTCCGAACTGTAATAACTACGACGTGCTGTTACATCTGACATGGGAGAATGCGTCACAGTTCGCCACTGCTGCGCTAACGCCGTTGATGATGCAGAACGGTTACTGAAAGACATCCTCATGAGATGACGGCTGTCCCTCGGCGTTTTCTGTGAACGACGTCCAGAACCATTTCTTTCTATCCTACACCCTTTGTACCATTTCCTGCACACTCTTGTCACGACTGACACACTGCGCCCCACACAACCGACAATCTCCCGGAGGGAAACAGTCTCTCATGCCGATAAAGCGACCTCTGTCGAACTCGCTGATCTTACTGTACGACTGTCTTACACGACGACGAGGCATCCTTACAAACTGCTGACCAAGCACTGACATGCCGACCGAGCCACGCGGAGCTTATGACAGAAAAACTGCCAGTTTCCGGACTATGATGTTGCGCGATATGATTTGCCTAGACGCAGTACGCATGCACCTGTGATGCTGAAATGTTACTCATTTCTGCGATATTGCCTGATTAGCATATCCTGTAGCTAATTAGCATATCAAGTCGTAGCTTGACTACTTTCAGGTGTTCTGTTTTTTTATGAGCATGAGTGTACATATATCTTACACGTGAACAGTTTGCCACTGCTCTCCTAATGCTAATGACTGAGTTAGATAATTTGTTCGTATTCTTTTTTACGACGAACTGTATTTACAGACTGTTTTAAAGGGTTAGGCAAAATCCTGTAAGAATCCTTACGTTTATACGGGTGAAAAGGTACATGCAAAGGAACAAACGTTTTGTGAGAAAACTGCTTATAAAAATCTCTGAGAGTCCGATGAAAACCGGCCTGAATTGATGATCCCTTAATAAACAAGTCACAAGAGCAGAAAAACTTCAATATGTGACGTACTTCAATATGTGTTACTAGCACGATACATTGCAGTGGTAAAACGAACGAGCTGCTTGGCACGAGGAAATCCAAAATGTCTTCAGTATGAGACTCGCATCTGCGTGCCACAGAACAATGACCATTTTGGTATGTGCGACGACCGTCGAAAGAGCTTTCAGAACGTGTATCTCTGAGTGAGTGACACACAAAGTTATTTGCTGTATCCTGGTGTGGGATGCAAATATTGGACTCTGCATCCCTCCAATTTCTCATAACCGTCGAGGGTAATATATGTGGATGCCATCTTCCGCCTGTGGCCTTGCCACTCCTTCAGACCAGGACAAAGGCCACATCCCAGTATGACCATCCCGGATCACACACCACACGTGCTACTATGGCCATACCGCTAGCCGAACGTTGTGAAGATCTTAAAGGTCATGAAACTACGTCTGAGAAGAGAATCAACTCCTACATATAACATGACGGATCTTGGGAAAGGAACAAACGTTTTGTAAGAAAACTAGGTGGAAGTGCAGCAAATCAGAAGAATTATAGACCAGGACATTATCTGGAAGCCTTTTGACTCATTTACTAACCGTGTTATATTTGAGGTCGCCTCGAGAGGTGGCCATAGGTCATACTGATGTTACATTTATTTTAACGTCAGTTGTGTTCACATTATTGTTACTATTATCATCTCATGTGCGAAGTGTAAAGAAAGTAAAGTGTACTGAAAAGATTCACCAAGATTTTTACGAGGCATGTTTAATGTGTCCTTGAGGCCAACTCAAAACCTGTTTCTGTAAAACTCCTGACCTGTACTTAATATTTCGTTTTCTCCATGTTTTTTTTTGTTTTGTTTGGAATTTTAACGACCACCCTGAGCAACTCGATGGGCTATAAGCAGTCTCCCGTCCCTAATTTAGGACTACTGGTTCCAGGGAAGGGAGAGAGCCAGTGCCGTGAGACAAACACAACACCCATGCCTGTTTTCTGTGTGTGCGCTGTATACTTGGACCATTTAAGAACTACTAAACCAGTTTCAATATAAAATTATTGCATCGAAATATTTTTTTTATTGAAAATATTTACAGAAAATTATTAAGACTGAAGCTAATATTTTGTTCTTCCTGTTTGGCTAAATGATTTATTATACGGTCGCACAATATCTGTTCTACTTTCATCCTCTTCACGATACACAGAACTTGCCCAACGTTGTTTCCCTTGTAGTCTTGTCCTCCCCGGGCACAAGAAACAGCGTTCCATAGAATCCGGTATTCCAGGAATTGTTACAAGTGAAAGAAGTTTAAACAATTCTGGCAGTTATGATCGTTATTTATGGTAGATAGAAGTTCTGTCGTACTCTATTGGCATCGTTCTATAGACCCCCGTCTACGAATACAGAACCCGTATGTCATCCAGTTTGGTGCTGTCAAAATATTTTCTATAAGTTTGAAGAGTTTTAAAGCCCTACATCAACTGCCACAAGAAAATTTTATTTCTCAGTGTCAAAAACCCGGCGCTTCAACTGAGTTGTAGTATTGTCTATTATCACATAATACAATTATTTGTGCAGCTCGGTGGCTGGAGCACCATTGCTTCCTTTGAATCTTATTTGTAGAACCAACCCCATTGTGCCAAATTGAATAGTGAACTGCAGGCTCTATATTCGTAGACAGTGATCTGGAGACTGTGTCAGAAAATCATGACACGTCTATCGACCGTATGCAATAATAATCGTTTGCCAGAATTGTTTAAACTTCTTTCACTTGTTGTAAAAATTCCTGCAATATTGGATTATGTGAAAAGCAGTTTTAAAAATTAAAATCCCGATTTTAATTTCAAACTCCAAACTGGTTATATATTCGTCTAATGTAACTGCCTTGCTTAAAAAGCCTCCCGTTGACTGGCGAAAGCTCGGAGAATAAAAATATCTTTGTTACTACACCATTTGCGGATTTATGAGACTTTATTTTCTTTTTATTTATTAGGGTGTATTGTTACTTTTTGGACATATCCTTAAGCATGTTTTTTTTTTTTTGATTGGAGGTTTAACGACCACCGTGAGCAACTCAATGGGCTATAAGCAGTCGCCCGTCCCTAATTTAGGGTCACTGGTTCCAGGGAAGGGAGAGAGCCAGTGCCGTAAGACAAACACAACACCCATGCCTGACCGGGATTCGAACCCGGACCCCTTACGGACGAATGATCAGAGGCCAACGCCTTAGACCACTGCGCCACCGGGGCGGCCTTAAGCATATTTCCTATTTGAAGTGTCTTCAACGCCGTTAACGATTACGAACAGTAGATTTGCTGCTATGATATATTCTGCTCAAACTAACCCTTAAATGTTCTTATGTAGTACTGAATACGTTGTATTACGTTCTTATATATATCAGAATAAACATACGTATCTGTTATCTCCAGTTTTTCTCCATCAATCGATAAATCTTCATTTCTTGTAAAAGTCACATTGATGAAGAAATTAATCGGCGTACAAAACTTGCCTGGAGAGCTTTTGGAAGAAACAGCATAATTTTCAAGAGCAATATGCCATTATGTCTTAAAAGAAAAGTGTTTGATCAATGCATCCTTCCAGTGCTTACGTATGGTGCAGAGACGTGGACCTTAACTAAAAGAGACATACACAGGCTGCAGACAACTCAAAGAAGCATGGAGAGGTGCATGCTTGGTATAACCAGGAGAGATAAGAAGAGGAACTCGTGGATCCGAAAAATGACGAGAGTGGAAGACATCATGATCAGAGTTAAATTCCTGAAATGGCAATGGGCTGGACATACTGCCAGAAGGACAGACCATAGATGGACAGCCGAAATTTTAGATTGGATTCCAAGGGACAGGAAAAGACCCAGAAAAAGACCACATGGGAGATGGGTGGATGAAATTCGTAAATATGCGGGAGTGACATGGAGGAGACTGGCACAAGACAGACCGTTGTGGAGGAAACTTGGGGAGACCTTCGTCCAGCAGTGGATTGATAATGGTTGACAATGATGATGATGATGATATATCAGAATACGTTGTATTACGAAACTCATGAAATCACGATGAAGTTAGTAAATTTATAATTTCATAAATGCCCATAAACCAACAGTATTAGTCAGTAATAAATTAATTCTAAACTATGAGAAAAATTTGCTTTTCACCAACAGATATTTTAATAGGTGCATTGCCATTGTACAGATTTAATGGTATCGATTAACGCTTAAGAGTGATAGAAATAAACAAGTTTTGGAGAAAAAATGAAAGAGCGAGATACAGTAGATATCAAGCTGCAAGCTAACAGAAGAGGATACAGCATAATAGAGAATTGGATGCAGTGTGGTTCGGAGGATGCGGGAGGGATCATAAGCAGCTGGGGCTAACAAGATCGAGGAGCAGTTCGCCGGCTGCTGAGGTTATCGGGTTTAGCCTGACGCTTGCCGCTAACAATTGGCCAAATTTGATTGTCTCATTGGGGTATTTGCCGTGGGAGGAATGCTGGTTGGGATCGGGGCGTCCGTTCCTGGTGTATGTGGTTGTTCTCCACCCCAGGCCTGCCGTCCCCCTTGCTCCTAATCATCTTCTCGGCATCCGTCGTGTAGATAGCCTTGCTGCCACGCACTGACCACCAGCATGGACAGTGGACAGAAGAATTCGTGCTTTGAATACGATAAATTCTGCGCGAATTCTATTTTTGAAGAGAAGGTGAAAAGAGGAATGCATTTCTGGAAATGCATATTATATCTTGCTTGCCTACCTTTTCTCGTCATTTACTTAATCTGATTTGCAGCGAGATTCACGCTGCGTACTGGGAGAGGAAATTTAATTCATTTGAAAAGTGATTATGAGATAGCGAATGTGAAAAACTGAAACCATGAACATTTAAATAGGAAAATTGGAAGCTTTAATAACACCTAAATGGGCTCGACATACAAAAAAAAAAAAAAAAAAAAAATTGACCCCTCTGTGATTTGGAATCAGAATAGTTTGTTGTGCCATGCAAAAGACAAGATAACCCTTATTCAGTTAAAATATAGAATCGCTTACATCCTTTTGGGAAGATGAAACTTGAATAACTTCGAAATTTTATAACTTGTGAATTTTCAGAGAGAGAGAGAGAGAGAGAGAGAGAGAGGGAGGGAGAGAGAGAGAGAGACTGGTTTCTGTACATGCCATAAGTTGATTAACCCTTTAACGACCATGACCTAAAAATCTTGTATCACTGTAAATAGCATAATGCCCGAAACTGTCTGTTGGTTCACTTCTTTGTTTAACAATGACAATAGTGACTGAGGGTGACTCCAGCTGATTCCTCATATTTCGTGCAAAAAAGGGTAGGAAATCTGACTCACTCTTTGGGTAGGCGTTTCGGGCTGCTATGGTCGTTTCTATGTACGGGAGTTTTGGGCGTTATGGTCGTTTCTATGTACGGAAGTTTTGGGCGTTATGGTCGTTAAAAGGTTAAAGGTTAACAACCAGGCCCGCGAAAATACCAAGGTACTTTTTCGAGTTTGTACTATTAAACGTTGTATAGTAGTCCCAATTTAGGTTGGACACCATTGTTGTTAGGATTAGGACACTGTATTGACTTCATAGGTAAAAGATCCAGGAAAGAAATAATGTTTTGAGGCCTAGCTTGCACACGTAAATTGTAGGGACTTTTGTACAGATCAGCATTTGGCGACATCAAAACTGGAGCATCACCCAAATTGTTTTTTTTTTTTTTGAAGGAAAAGTTTGCAGTAATTTACGCCTGAAAAAAGAACACAGAATATGATTATTTACAGGTTTATTAGAGCCAGCTCAAAACTCAAGCTCTTATGCGATAAAAAAGTCATAAAGAAAGTGAACAGGATTTTTATAGAGCCTTCTAAACACGTCACCTGTGAATTTGAGTTGAATGAGTAATCAAGAGAAAGCTAGAGACGTCGTAGAAGCGGGTACGACATGTCTCTGGGACAAGGAACAGAGTTTTTACGAAATTATTTATAGGTAGTTAACGGTTGGCAAATGCAAAAGAATCTAAATAGACTGGCAACCTATCAAGAAAAGCATCGGAAGCGTCAGTTTTAGATTTGTATCACATTTTCCGACATACATATGTTCATCAGAGGGAGTAGTCAATGTGTGTTCATGTTATGACAACATTAAACGCCATCTTTTAAGATACTATGCTATCGCTTTAACTACCAGTCAGATTTTCTCAGCCGCCCTGGTGGCGCAGTGATCTAAGTGAGGGCTTCTGATCATTCAGCCGGAAGGGGTCCGGGTTTGAATCCAGTTGAGGCATGGATGTCGTGTCTGTTCTGTCTTACGGCACTGGCTCTGTCCATTCCCTAAAACCAGTGGCCCTAAATTAGGGACGGGCGACTGCTTATAGCCCATTGTGTCGCTCACGGTGGTTTTTCTTAGAAATCTGTTTCTTCTCCTAGGAGAGAAAGTAAAAACCCTTTTCGTTTCGAACAGAGTTAAGCCTAATCGAGAGCTACCATAGAGTTTTCGCTTTACCTGATTCACCCCCCCCCCCCCCGTTAGCGTAAATACACTGCTCGACATAGAAAATCCCACATCATAAAGGAATGCGCAAAATGAGATGAAACTTACCACACACGTAGACAAATAGATGCGAAACAAGTTATTTAATTTCTGAGGGATTACATGAAGGTATAATAAAAAAGGGACAGTATAGTGTGAGCTGAGTCAGTAGATCATATGACCACCGTACTGGGCTATACATTCGGAAACACGGCATGGTATCAAGTCGAACAATGAGGTCCCACACGCTCTCTATTGGAGAGAAGTATGGGAATCGCGCTGGCCAGGGCAACGCTTGGTCACCTTCTTATGCACCGTGTGATGATGTTAAGTGTGTGGGTGGACATTATCATTTTGGAACTGGGCATCAGAGATACCACGGAGATACGGCAACGAAACAAGCTGCTAATAATACCTTATAGGCGTATTATCGTGCTGTCATTGTATCCGCTATGCCTACGAGCGGTGAAGGGCTTTTGAGACTGATAGCGCCCCAAAACGTGACACCCGGCTGATGAACAATATGGCGTTCACGTATGGCAGCAAGATCAGCACGGTGGCAACGTCGTCTTCAGTCCCCCAATCGGCGATCGTCGGCGCTGAGAAAGAGGCCAGACTCGTCGCTGAATACAATATGGTTCCATTCGCCTCGCCAGTTATGTCGGGCACGGCACCACTGCAACCTTGCACGGGGATGTGCTGCAGTAAGAGGCAGCTATCGCAATGGCTGACGAGAGCACGAACCTGCCTCAGCCAATCTATGATTTACAGTCTGTGTCGATACGTGGATGTCCATAGTTTCCTTTACACCTTTCGAATGTCGCCCGCTGTATGGCTGCTACGGCTTGGCGTAGAATGCGGCGATCGAAGCGTTCGGGTGTCCGCCAACGTTCACCAGTCCCACTATAGCGAGCACGTTCCCTTCCTCCAATGACTATCGCCACATTCGGCTGACAGTTGTTGCATTCCGACTCAAAGACCAACGAACAATATGTAGCCTTGATATGGAGCATATGGTGAAGGTTTCCGTGTGATGGTAGGTTTCTCACAATTGTCATTCAGGCAAAGTTTTTGGGGAAACCCACCGCGTGTTCTCTGAAAGGACAGCACATCTTATACATGCTTTCGTCACTGAGATCACTCCGATGAAGTAGTCCACACGCCCAGGTGAGGACGACCAAACTTAGCCTCGCTGATTATTTACATTCCTTACACGTGCTTTCGCCACCGAGATCACTTCGATGCAGTGGTCCACACGCCCAGGTGAGGACGACCAACCTATTGTTTTGCTGATTCTTTACACTCCTTACACGTGCTTTCGCCACGGAGATCACTCCGATGCAGTGGTCCACACACCCAGGTTAAGACGACCAAACTTAGTTATGCTAATTATTTACACTCCTTACATATGCTTTCGCCACCGAGATCAGTACGACGCAGTGGTCCATACGCCTAGGTCAAGACGACCAAACTTAGCTGCGATGATTATTTACACTCCTCACGCGTGCTTTCGATACCGAGATCCCTCCGATGCAGTGGTCCACACGCCCAGGTGAGGACGACCAAACTTAGCCTCGCTGATTATTCACACACCTTACACGTGCTTTCGCCACCGAGATCACTCCGATGCAGTGGTCCACACACCCTGGTGAGGACGACCAAACTCAGCTACTCTGATTATTTACACTCCTTTCACGTGCTTTCGCCACCAAGATCACTCCGATGCAGTGATCCACACGCCCAGGTGAGGACGACCAAACTTAGTTATGCTGAATATTTACACTCCTTACACGTGCTTTTGCTACCGAGATCACTACGATGCAGTTGTCCACACACCCAGGTTAAGACGACCAAACTTAGTTATGCTAATTATTTACACTCCTTATACGTGCTTTCGCCACCGAGATCAGTACGATAAAGTGTTCCATACGCCCAGGTCAAGACGACCAAACTTAGTTACGATGACGATGATTATTTACACTCCTCACGCGTGCTTTCGCCACCGAGATCACTCCGATGCAGTGGTCCACACACCCAGGTGAGAACGACAAAACTTAGTTATGCTGATCATTTACACTCCGTACACGTGCTTTCGCCACCGAGATCACTCCGATGCAGTGGGCTACACGCCGAGGTGAGGACGACAAATTCTTCCTGGTGTTGCATTTTCTACCTCGGGCAGTGTATTTTTCACGATATCTGTTTCAAGACCTGAAATCCAGACTGGAAAATTCGTTGAATGTAAAATAGACATAAGAACATCCAAAATTCTTAAATATACTTGACAGTTTTCCTCGCTGGACCCCCCCCACTTCCCCGCTTAGTAGCGCTAGCGAATATTTGCATTCGTTAAAACATTTCTGTTTGCCGAATACAAAAAAAGAAAAAATCTGTTTTGGAATCCAATATTCAGGAATAAGATTTCCAATTAATTTTTCCTTTTTTTTCTATATAATGTTTTCCGCCATGATTTATTTGCATTGATCAAAGGATCTGTTACTCCTGCGTTTGATCGAAAGGACTTATGTTGTACAGCTTTAATTTAACCTTCCTTTTGAGTTTCTGTTCCTTATGTAAAGTTCGTCATTTTTCAGTTATGTTGTTTCCTACTGAACGGCACATCACTTCCCCGAACAATTTATACGTTTTGACAACGCTGACACTGGGTGAAATGTAAACAAAAAAACAAGATCGAGGGTGTTGAAGTGGAGATATGAAAAACGTATAAAAAGCGGAGATTGCAGATGTATTGTGGGGATTGCTATGTTTGTTAAAATTATATGAGCTTGCTGTTACGACAACCTGATATTTTACGAATTGATTAATGTCAACGAGAAGCTACGCAAAGACAGCGTATTTGTTGCTTTTACTTCATGTTCAGACAATAAACTAGTTAGAGGTTTATTTGAGTTCAACGATTGATTAACTAAGGGCATTAATTACTTATCAACGACCACAAAACACGAAAACAACTGACTGATATTTTCTCCGTCAATAGCTTCTGTCTAAGGGCCCAAAACTGTTCAGTAGAAAAATACAGTGCTCCTCAAAAGTCTTGCAATAGAAGTAATGTGGGGCTCCAAAGAGGAATTCAAACCTCAAAAATATGCCACGATGGAAATAATGTCTAGAAAAAAACATTCTATGATAATAAATCAAAGTTTCGTAATGGAAGTAAGATAATGAGGTCTTGACAGGGTGGAAAAAGAACTTCAGACCACGCAAAGACAGAAATACACCTTTTGCCAAAAACGATAAGAATATTTTTTTTAGTTACGTACAGCGCAGAGATGGATTTTTCGAAAAATAAGTAAAGCATTTAGCTTCTACCAACTGGAGTTTAAGTTGGGTCGATGATTTAGAAAAGGACATGTGATGAACACAAAAACTGTTAGAATAGCATATATAATGTTATCACTTTTTCAACATTTATGGCAGAAACCTGCATCATTATCTGACAGTTTTAGGTCAGAACAAGATATCATTTTATAATTTACACAAACAAAGTGTTTTCAGTTTGGGCTGTTGCTGTCTTTTTGTGGGGGGAATTTTGCCACTTGACTTCAATCCGTTCGCTTTGGTTAGCTAACACGATAGAACTTGAAGTTCCAATGCGAGAGAGAACGAATGATTTCTCAAGTAGAAAAGTACTTTTCTCTCCCCCTCCCCGTCTTAGTTTTTCCTATATGCAGAGGCGGAAGGCTGTTGAGAGGGGAGGTTTCGTGAGAGATTGGATTGGCAATTCGGTTTGACAGCTGCATAAAAGAGATCACATCACCAGGGAACAAAGTTCCTTTCCTCACTTGATTATATCGATTACAAATGGAAAACGTTTCTGGTATTTTAAGGAAGAAACTTCTTTTAAGTTGTCGAACTTTGATTTATTCTGAGGTGACAGAGGATAAAGCGGATAAACACAGTCTTGAATACGTCTGTCTCCTTCGCTTAATTAAAGTGTTTTCAGTTTGGGCTGTTGCTGTCTTACGTGAGATCTAAATGCTTTGCAAAATTAGTTTTTCGGTATTTAAATCGTGGATCATATTTTCGAGGATGCACAGATTTTTAGTTTCAATATTCTGAGTAACAAAGGTATTGCATTATTTGCATATATTTCTTTCATATTCATAATTGTTTTCTCACTTTGCATTGAATATGTTTTCAACTGTTGTTTAGAATATCGTGCTCACGCTTTTGGACTCTGTAAATAATTTTTCTTTTATAGAACATTATAGTAAGACCTCACATACTATCTAAGTTACATCTTTGAAAAGTTTTCTTTGGGGGGGGGGGGGGGGTGAGTGGAAGTTAACGACCATCGAGAGCAACTCGATGGAGAGATTCTTTTTATAGAAAGTCTCTGTAAAAACACTACTGAATATGAAAGATGTTCCCTAAAATTTTGAAACTCCCACTCCCATGGCAGAGTAGCTTGAGACGCGGATTCCTAGCCAGTCGTCCGAGTTGGGCCTGGGCTCGAACGTCGAGTGAGATATGCGCTGGTTGTGTTAGTTCCTTGGAACCAGTGGCCCTAAACTGGGGACTAGCGATTTCTTATTGCCTTAGATGCTGATGGAAATCGTCAACTCCCTCAAATATGAAATAAAATAAAGAATCCTGCTGTAACGAACTGAGGGAAGGGGGCGCTGTTTCAGTACTTATGGCATTAGTAGTATCAGGTAGATAACCAGATACATTCATTACTGAGTAAAGATTGTAAAATGCTGAGGAATGCACCACTGAGTTTTTGAGTGATTTTTTAAGGTGCATGGTTTGACAGAAATTTTTTGACGGCTTTACCACTGTTTACAAGAAACAAAGGGCATTTTTTTTTTGTCCGTAAGAAATAACTGAAAAAATTGCCTTTTATTAGTAACATAATAGGTACGGTAAAAAAAGAAATTTCTGAGGTTTACTGTTGTAAGAAATAGTTTCATTATGAAAGAAAATTTATAGGCATATTTGTTCGACAGTAAATGGTTGCTGGTAAACAGCTAGTTTTCAGTTAAGGTGATTATGCTGCTGTGTATCGGGATAAAAAATCTTATTCGCCAAGTTTTAAAAGAAACGCTGTGATGAGAATTAATGTGTCAGCTTCACTGTTGGACAAAAGCTAAGTTACAAACATAAAAGTTGAAAGTCAACATGTCAATAGAAGTTAATGAAATTATGAAGAGAGGTTCATCAAACCATGACGGAGGACATATGCAAAAGCAAAAAGAAAAAAATTCCAAGTGAGCAGCACTTGCGCAGGAAAATGCAAAACAGCACCCAGTGAAAGGGATCGCAGATACGCCCCTCATTATATCGTATTTCCCACGCTTCAAAACTTGTCAGCTCACAAGTGGTGTTGGAGAAAACAAATACCTGGCAGATTCGGATATATACTGCTGGACAACCAAAATGCAACACCAAGGAGGAAGCATCCGATTGGCCTGAAATTCGCAGCATGCGTCGCCCGCGAGAGGACATGCAAACGATTAGCATTGCAGGGCATATGCAAATCATGTGCGCCGGGCACGCCACCGAGAAGCACTATAAGAATGATGCACAGAAGGCGGGGTGTAAGTAGTGGAAGTGTGTTGTGCTGCCGGACCTGTGCGTGGGAAGCTTCCTTATGCCTCGTCGCAGAATACGGCAGTCATTGCAGCACGTTTCGGAGTTCGACGGAGGACGAATAGTGGCTTATCGCGACAGCGGTTTATCGTACAATGACATCTGCGCCCGTGTGGGACGACATCCAGCCACAGTGAGGCGAGTATGGATTCGGTGGGTGAAGGAGGGACGGACGGGAAGACGTGAGCAATGGCCGCAGCCGCGGCACACCACCGAACGAGGGGACCGGCATGTTGTGCGGCGGGCATTGACGGCTCGCACCGCCACATCACGAACGTTAGCCCAGGAATTAGGGTGTGTTGCGCAACAACCTGTGTCAGCACGAACCGTTCGACGTCGTCTGCAGGAGCGGGGACTTGTCGCACGGCGCCCATTGCTCCGATTACCATTGACGTTACACCACCGGCGAGTGCGGCGGCAGTGGGCCGTTGAACGCCGCACCTGGACTACGAAATGGCACGACATTGTCTTCTCCGACGAATCCCGCTTCTGCCTGCAACACCACGATCGTCGGATCCGCGTGTGGCGGCACCGCGGCGAGAGACTGTATGACACCTGCATTATAGATCGCCATACCGGTCCGTCGCCTGGCGTTATCGTTTGGGACGCAATTGGATAGGACACCCGCACCCCTCTGGTACACATCGCCGGTACACTAAACAGCCACCGCACCATCGATGTTTTGGAGCCTGTAGTCCTCCCTTACCTGCAGGACATGCCAGTGGCCACATTTCAACAGGACAATGCGCGCCTGCACGTGGCACGCATCGTGCAACAATTCTTCACGGCCCACCAGGTGTCACTACTGCCGTGGCACGCCTGTTCTCCCGATATGTCGCCCATCGAACACGTCTGGTCGCTGATCGGCAACCGCGTGGCCCGGCAAGCACCATCCGCGGCGACGCCTGATGAACTGTAGCAACGTGTGGAAGCAGCCTGGACTGACATACCCCAAGCCCACATCCAAAGCCTCTTTCGTTCGATGCCGCGGCGTGTAGCGGCCGTTATTGCCAGCCACGGGGGCCACACGAACTATTGATGTCTGCGTGTTCCGCAAGTCGCACGGGCCTGTAAGCTCAATCGTTTCATCTTTGTATCTGTTGTTATGTGTCCAGTAAATCTGGCTTTGCTATCTCGTGTCCTTCTTGGTGTTGCATTTTGGGTGGCCAGCAGTGTTTGAAGAGCCATCGGCACGGTATTGGAAGGGCAGTCCCAAACTGTGTTAGCCATAGAGCATAACGTCTCTCAAGTGGTCATCTCCAGCCTATGGAAATAATATCAAGAATCCAAAAATGTGTCTCGACATCCAGTTCCTGGCTTGCCAAGGATCACAATAACCTTTGAGGACAGATATCTGGCTTTAACAATGAGAAGGCGCAGAGAGATGACAGCCAGTCAAGTCGCTGTCGATGTCGCCTGTATTTGAGCTGCCATGTTGTCAAGGAGGACTGTGTCCAGTCGACTTCGTGAGAGGGGTCTGTATTACAAGAGACTGGTTTTCCTCCTCCTCACTCCCTCTCAAGTAAGACTTCAAAGGACTTAATGCATCTCACCAGGACCGAACATCAGTGGGCTCATATGCACTTCACTGATGAGTCCTGTATTAGTAAAATTACAGAACCAGATGTGCTCTCATCTGGAGAGAATGCCGATGGATCAATATTCCCCGCAACATTCTGGAGTGATATGAAAGATGAGGTTATACAGTATAGTGTGCGAAGGTGCAACACTGGATAATTGTACACCACTCTGTGTTCGATTGCGGGGCTCTGAATGTTCAAGGTTACATACAAGATATACTGAAGCCCTATCTAAAGCTCTTGAGAGCTGCTCTAGGCCCGAGCTCATTTTAATGGATGCTGATATCCCTCTTCATGGGGATCGACTGATCAAAGATTACCTCGAGAGTGAGGATACTCATGGAACGTAGAAGCCAGCAAGGTCTCCGGGTCTTACAGGACGCTCTGAAGAGACCCATTGCTGTTTTAGGTATGGATGTGATCTATGCTAACCCATTGCTGTTTTAGTACGAGAAGTGATCTATGCTAACGGAGTAATGACGTTTATTTTCATCCAATCTCATCTGTCAGCTTGTCACCAGAACGCATGATCGCTGTGCAACATGCTCGACGGTCAGAGCCGATCATACCTAATAAATACAGGAACAACGCATTTCTGGTACCACCAGTGAAGGACATTTTTTAGACGCATCATTATTCCTGGCTATGCATTTATATGCATCCTATGTTTTCATATGTTCTTTGTCTTGGTTTTATTTAACTCTCAGGTGAATTTCATTAAATTCTATCAAGTCGTTCAATTGCATTGTCAACTTTTAGGTTTGTAATTTAACTTCTGTACATCAGTGTACGTAAACTCTGCCAGTCACCAGGTTTCACGGCAGTTCTTTTCAATTATGCGGCAAATGGGGATGAAAAATCTCCAGGTCGTTTCTCAACAAACTTTGTACAGGATATAAAAGCAGGCGTGCGAATCTCAGTTGTGGACTTACATAATTCAGCATATCCGGTAAAAAAGAAACAGAAATATCATCCTCCTTGTCAGATTTATCCAGGGTCCTCGAGATTTCTCATGGCAGCGAAACCCTTTTTCATCAAAGGAAGAGAAGGCAGTCCTGTTTTGCATAGATATACAATGCAAGAGGAAAAGCTCAAATAACGAAAGGCAAGACACGTCAAGAAAATCATAGCATATTATCTCTGGTGACGGGAAAAGATTTAGATTGGATGTCGCAGATGATGGAGTGAGTACTGGCGTGATCTTCAAAGTGAAAGAGAAACACCTTTCAAATGGCAACAAAGAGTTAACTTTCGTAGGTGAGTTTTGGTTTCACGGCAGGACATTACACAGTGAAAGGGAGGGTACTACTTAATGGATCTTCGATTAGTACAAAGCGAAGATTTACGTGCTAACCAGCACCTAGGAAACACTTGTGTTAAAAGGCGTTCACATGTTAGATTGGTTGACCGTCTCCCCCCCCATTTGAACATCAGGGAGAATGTTTGGTACATCCTAGATGTGTATTTTACTAACTGCAAACAATAGAAGTATGCTGGGAAATTGAGACCAGTTGTAATTTTGAAACACAAAAATAATTATCTTCCTCAATTCACTAGAAAAAGAGGCACAACGCCATTTAGAAACAGTGAATCTAATTGTTTTTTCGTATCTGCCACGTTAATATCAGAAGACACATTTTAACCTCTGTTTGTCGAGACATTTCGTAGGGAAAAGAGAAGTATATATTGCATTTTCTTTTATTAATCATGAACTGCTGTACATTGGAGACAGGCAGGGTCATATAATTAGCTGCTGATGCAAATACACTGCTGGCCACCCAAAATGCAACACCTAGAAGGAAGCATCCGATTGGCCTGAAATTCGCAGCATGCGTCGCCCGCGAGAGGACATGCAAACGATTAGTATTGCAGGGCATATGCAAATCATGTGCGCCCGGCACGCCACCGAGAAGCACTATAAGAAGGGTGCACAGAAGACGGGGTGTAAGTAGTGGAACTGTGTTGTGCTGCCGGACCTGTGTGTGGGAAGCTTCCTGATGCCTCGTCGCAGAATACGGCAGTCATTCCAGCATGTTTCGGAGGTCGACAGAGGACGAATAGCGGCTTATCGCGAAAGCGGTTTATCGTACCGAGACATCGGCGCTCGTGTGGGATGACATCCAGCCACAGTGAGGCGAGTATGGATTCGGTGGGTGCAGGAGGGACGGACGGACGGACCGACGTGAGCGATGGCCGCAGCCGCGGCACACCACTGAGCGAGTGGACCGGCATGTTGTGCCGCGGGCACTGACGGCTCGCACCGCCACATCATGAACGTTAGCGCAGGAATTAGGGTGTGTTGCGCAACAACCTGTGTCAGCACGTACCGTTCGGTGTCGTCTGCAGGAGCGGAGACTTGTCACATGGCGTCCATTGCTCCGATTACCATTGACGTTACACCACCGGCGAGTTCGGCGGCAGTGGGCCGTTGAACGCCGCACCTGGACTACGGAATGGCACGACATTGTTGTCTCCGACGATTCCCGCTTCTGCCTGCAACACCATGGTCGTCGGATTCGCGTGTGACGGCACCACGGCGAGAGACTGTATGACACCTGCATTATGCATCACCATACCGGTTCGTTGCCTGGCGTTATGGTTTGGGGCGCAATTGGATATGACTCCCGCACTCTCTGGTACGCATCGCCGGTACACTCAACAGCCACCGCTACATCTTCGACGTTTTGGACCCTGTAGTCCTCCCTTACCTGCAGGACCTGCCAGCGGCCACGTTTCAACAGGACAATGCGCGCCCGCACGTGGCACGCATCGTGCGACAATTCTTCACGGCCCACCACGTGTCACTGCTGCCGTGGCTCGTCTGTTCTCCCGATATGTCGCCCATCGAACACGTCTGGTCGCTGATCGGCAACGAAGTTGCCCGGCAAGCACCACCCGCGGCTACGCCTGATGAACTGAGGCAACGTGTGGAAGCAGCCTGGACCGACATACCCCAAGCCCACATCCAAAGCCTTTTTCGTTCGATGCCGCGGCGTGTAGCGGCCGTTATTGCCAGCCATGGGGGCCACACGAACTATTGATGTCTGCGTGTTCCGCAAGTCGCACGGGCCTGTAAGCTCAATCGTTTCATCTTTGTATCTGTTGTTATGTGTCCAGTAAATCTGGCTTTGTTCTCTCGTGTCCTTCTTGGTGTTGCATTTTGGATGGCCAGCAGTGTATTAAGGAAATGATAACTTCTATAGTATCAAACAACGATATTCGCTATCTCCACGTTTACAAGTGAGTCACGGAAAAATTCTCATTGGCCGCCACCGGGAGTCGAACCCAGGGTCTTCCAGTTACGCGCCGGATATGTTTCCGCTACACCACAGCGGCCTCGAATTCTTCCAGTCTCACACATTTTTCGTTAGGAAGACCCTGGGTTCGACTCCCGGTGGCGGCCAATGAGGAATTCGAGGCCACTGTGGTGTAGCAGAAGCATATCCGGCGCGTAACTGGAAGACCCTGGGTTCGACTACCGGTGGCGGCCAATGAGAATTTTCCCGTGACTCACTTGTAAACATGGAGAAAGAGAATATCTTTGTTTGATGTTCCTGGTCCACGTTAAATTTCTGTATTAACTTCTATAGTAGTTGTAATTTCAATTACAGGTGGCCTTACTACTGCTGTAAATTTACGCAAATATCCTTAATGTTAGCAGAATGTGTATATCCTTAATGTAGCAGAGTGTAAAATAAGGAGGCTTTGCTTTAATGTTCAGGTGTTACAAGATCAGCCAGCTATACAAAGCCTTTTTAGGATTTAAAAACCTAACAGAAATCTGATGAAAATTTAAACCTTCTTAGATATGTTTCTCGCGAAGCATGAAACCAGTTTCAAACTTTTTCAGTTAATTTGGTTTCGAGCTTTGCACGAACATGGATCTGAACGTACAGCATGACTCGCGAGCGAACATTGGAGGGCGTTAATTGGGCTCATGTGAGTGAGTGGGCTCAAACCTTTGGGCTGGACCTGGCCTGAGACGTACAACATTGAAAACTCTTAAGCCGATTCAGCGGTATATATAGATGGGACTTTCTGTACAGGAAAGGGCCTAAAACGTATTTTAAGCGAACAGGATCTGATCGGCCTTTAAAAATGGGTGTGTAAAACTTCATGGTTTTCTGCAACATAATTAAGTTGCACCAGAAAAGGACTAATTTTGCAATTTTTTACATTGATCTTTATTCAGACGGAGAGTGGCGCATAAATATTTGTTGAGCTTCCAGTTGACGACTGGCTCAAGACAGACATAAAAGCATACATACGCAGGAAAAGTTGAAAAGTAAGTCTCATTTTTTTTGTAGCAAAATAAATTACGAGGGGGGTTGCTGTATTGGAAGTGTCGTTAACGTACAGGTCCGCAAGTGTGAAGCTGCTTGTTAACGACCCTTCTAATACGGGCACGCGAGACAGAATTGACTTCACAACATAAAAAATAGCACACAAAATAAGTTCAACACTTCTACTAAAGTATATGACTTCATGCAATTTATTTTCGGTAGAGATGACATGTAAGGAAATGAATATTTCCAGAAACGTCTCATTTATTTGGGTCAAGGCCTGCCATGAACTTATGAATGGTCACTGGTCTAAACAAACTCCAGCTGTGTTAATATACAAGGAATTCACTACAGAACCTCATTTGACTTCAAGATATTCGTCAGTAAAAGATTCTGATCCACTTTGATAAGTCTGAATTTCTTATATGGAATTTCCAGCTGTTTTACCATTTCAAGAAATGTCAGACACTTCTCGTGTATTGAAGCAGACCAAACTAAGGTTTTACATAAAAGTTCTCAAAGTAAGCGTGCCAAAAAATTCATTCGGTTAACAGTCACAAGTAGGAAAACATAATATATTTTGGATTGTTTGTATACTGTTACAGAGATTTTATACGGGGTCTTAGGATTTCATATAAAATCTCAAAATGCAACCTTTTTTTATCTCGTGCTTCCATTCCTTTGTCTCCACAAAGCGTGAGAGAAATTTCTGAGAGTCAGTTCCCCGTTAAACACCGGATGCGCGGTTTTTTGCTAAGACGACAGTGTGTCTATACGAAGTATTTGCCCTTTGTATGTTGAATGGAGATTAACTCTATCGCACCTCTTTTGATGCTTTTCAGGTTTCAATTTCAATGGTGCCGACTAATACACATGCCCCCACATTTGACTTTGAGGCTTAAGATTTGCCGAGGGCGGTGTGGTGTCTTCTAACGGGGAATTTTAGAATATGCTTAAGGGCATTTCTTGGAGACAAGGGAAGGAGGCGGAGGACAGTGGTCTCTAGGTTTAGGTAGCGAGCGGTCACGAAAGTACGACGAGTTAATTGCCCCAGGCGAAGCCCGGAAGGTCTTCGCCTGGGGCAATTAACTCGTCGGGAGGTCGGGATTTGACGACAGCGCGAGAGATGATCGAAAGCGGGAGAGCTAGGAAATATAGCACAGCTTAACGGACAACCTTTTTAAACGCAATTAAATGAAGAAAAGAATAAAAGTTTCTTAGACATACGAATCGCAAGAACTATTTGCCTACAATTTTACTATCATCTTCAACTATATAAGACTAAGCAACTCAGCCACGCAATGTTTATAAAGTTAACAACAAGAACAAAGATAAGATAAAAACTTGTTAACAATTGGCGCCCAACTCTGTTTACCCCAACCCTTTGGATTAAGTGACAACTCGGAGACTCTACCGCAGCTTATATATAGCCAGCCAAAGAGCGGGATTTTTAATACAGGTTTGAGATCCGTGCTTGATATGAACTTCTACTTGTGCTTCAAAGGACTATGGAAAACTACTTAATTAATCACTCATCGAGGTTTGTTGCAGGGATCCAAAATGTAAGTACTTTCCTTTCCATTTTTTCACAAGTGTTGACACATGAGTTTGACATGGCAAACGAAACAGATCTAGGATTCGGACCGAATCCATGTAGTATCCCAGCCCTCATTGCAGGCTCTGCATCTCTAATACCCAACTACAATCCTACAGACAAGAATCTTAAAATTAATTACTTTTTCCAAACCATCGAAGATATAGGAAATTTGGCAGGATGGAAAGATATGGAAAAAATCATTATTCCGCGGACGAAATTACGAGGAGCCGCAGCTGATTTTTTATTTTCAAATACTTTGTTGGGTACGACAAACAGCTACGACACCTTTAAAGCAACACTAACAGAGCGTTTTGACGATGAAGAACCTGTAGCTATGCGTCTATCGGCACTCTCTAACTGTTTTCAAAGAGAAGATGAAACAGTTAAGAAATTTGCAGCGAGACTCAGCGCTCTTGCTGATAGTTAGTTAAAGGTTACTTCGGATGATCCACTGCAATTGCGGCATTTCAAAGAGCAAACGAAATTGGGTCAATTCACACAGGGTTTGAGACCAGATCTCAGAAGATGGGTATTATCTTTGAATCCCCAGGATTACGCAACAGCAGTAATTAGAGCTATTAGCGAAAAGAGTTATACCAAATCTGTAGCACAACCCATCCCAGTAGCTGAATCTTATTACACGTCACCCCAGCCAGTTTCCAGGAAAGATGTATTGCTCGAAAACATTTTGAGAAAAATTGACGAAAGGGACGAAAGCATTAGGATCTTGTCGGAGGAAATAAAGGATTTGCAACTTCGGAAAACAAGGCAAAATATAAGCCAGTATGATAGAATTTCAGAATCAACGGGACTCTACTGGTCAGCCAATGGAAGAAACACTTATAAAACCAACAAAGAATGCTGAAACTGTGGTTCTTTTCAGCACATACGACATGACTGCCCACAGAAATCGTATCCCGAACGTTATGAAACCAGGCGTTATGAGCATCATGAAACCAGGCTTAATCACATCCAACATTATGAAGTCATCCCTGATCCAATTTCATATGCCCCGCACTCGCAAGAGCAGCGTCTTAGAACAGAGGCGCGGCAGTCGGAGCGATCAGCTAACTTTAGAAGCCAGCAGGATTTAAACTAAGACCGACGGCGTTCATGGGCTTGAATTCAGTCGTGATGGATACAACTTCTCCCTCCCCGTATTTAAGCGCATATGAAAATGGCCCTCTGCGAAGCCCGCCATGTGACGAGGCAGAAGCTCGAAGTATATGCATGGAAGAAGAGAGTAAAGCGCATTCTAGTGAAAATTCGGAAACTACAAACACAAGTGCTCTTCCTATCGTTAATAGTTTACCTGCATTTGTTACTAATGAACCACTAGCGACAGAAATTGGTAGGAGAATAATTTTGCCTGAAACTGTTATTCCTGAAGAAAATCAGCCCACTAGCACTCATGAAACTCAAAATACTACTAATGATGGGAATAATGATTCTAAGGATTCGAAGGAAAATGACAAAGTTCCTAGAAGTATTTCTAGAATAACCCTACAGAAATCATTCCTGATCTTTCTCAGATAAATCAGTACAAAGCTGACTCTATGAGAGATGAAGTCTCTAGTGAACAATACCTGACAGAAAATTCCAATCTAGTCAAAAGTGTTAAAAATGAATCATCAGTTAAACCCAAAACTGTAAATGCAATTCTTCCTAATGTGAAAAACAAAAAATCACCCTTAGGTGAACTGAATTGTGAAACTCGTAACAGAAATCACAGATCATCTATGCAATCCCATTTCCCTACAACTCAAATAAGCCCAGATTACCAAACCCCGCAAGATGCAACTTCCCTTAAATTCGCGCAGTTCTTGATGTGGAACACGAAGAAAGTTAAATACAAACAGCAATAAAGCCAACCCAATCATTCACACAGGTGAAATTTCGCTAAATCGGAACATTACGGGAACGGAAACGCACAATGAATAGAGTATTATCCTATAAAGTGTGTGTATGTATATAATGCAAAAAAATGTTCATGCAGGTGAAACGTGATCTTCAATTTCACACAGGTGCTACTATATTAATTTCTATTGTGAATTCCACGCAAAATATAATGCTCATAAAAGCTGAAAATAAACTCTTGTTTATCAGCAAATAGCAGAAAACTTATGCATTTATCCGAACGTTTTGATAAACTATGTCAGACGCACCTTTTTTTTCAAATAAGCTTTGTTTAAAAATATGTATATTGGTCAATACATGAACTCACGTGCACGATTTTAACAGACAATTTCTGGTATATCAACTGTGATCTACAATGATACTATTTTGAAACTTTAGTAGCACAAAACTTTTGAAAAATGCAAATATGCACTGAACTGATTACGAACCGATTACTTTTACTCAGCACATACGAACTCTCAAATTTTTTTATGCAAGGACTTTTGCATGCTCGAATTCTTGATATTTCATTTTGATTTTTTGTTTTATTTTATGCATTTCATGGTTCAGGTGATGAGTAAGGTCGCCCAGGTTATTTAGCAGTCAACGTATTTGAAAATAGGAAATCATTCCTTTCGTAAGAGATATTTTATGTTTTCAGACAGATAGCATGTAAGTGATTGGCATAATTTTGAGCATAAGTTTTTCAATAATTTTCACAGTGGAGCGGGAGAAATCATGTTATGGGTTAATGTAAGTTGATTAGCTATAGAGAGAGTTAAAGATAATTATCAGAGAAATATGTAACTTGATTTTTGTTCTTGTTGTTAACTTTATAAACATTGCGTGGTTGAGTTGCTAAGTCTTATATAGTTGAAGATGATAGTAAAATTGTAGGCAAATAATTCTTGCGATTCGTAAATATGTCTAAAAAACTTTTATTTTTTTCTTCATTTAATTGCCTGCAAAGGTTGTCCGTTAGCTGCCGTTATATTTCCTAACTCTCCCGCTTTCGATCATCTCTCGCGCTGTTGTGAAATCCCCTCAACCTCCCGGTCCACCTAAGACTCCCGGTCTCTCCTGGGGGAATTACCTCGTCGTACTCTCGTGACCGCTCGCTACCTAAACCTAGAGATCACTGTCCTTCGCCTCCTTCACTTGTCTCCAAGAAATGCCCTTAAGCATATTCTAAAATTCCCCGTTAGAAGATACCACACCGCCCTCGGTAAATCTTAAGCCTCAAAGTAAAATGTGAGGGGCTAGTCATTCGTCGGCCTCATTGAAATTGAAACCTGAAAAGCATCAAAAGAGGCGCGATAGAGTTGATCTCCATTCAACCAAACAATGTGCATATACTAATCTTAGACAGAATGTCGTCTTAGTAAATAACCGTGCATCCGGTGTCTAATGGGAAACTGACTGAGAAATTTCTCTCACGCTTTGTGGAGACAAAGGAAAGTGGAGCACGAGATGGAATATAAAGTTACATTTTGAGATTTTATGTGAAATCCTAAAACCCCGTATAAAATCTCTGTAACAATACATTGTCTTTTAACCACTGTATCAACAAAACCAATTGACTCAATCATAAACATATTCCTCGACAGAAAAGGTCATTAGCATTGCGTAATTTTTTAGTTCTCTAGGATTTGGTTCGTGTTTGTTGCAGAAAAGAAGGAAGACAGGAGAGAAGAAGGAGAGAAAGAGAGGCCATTCTCATTCTACTCTTCATTTTCTGACGTGCCTGAAAAGCAACTTGGACGATTAAACGCCGGTTTTTGCGATCGAATAAAACCTAGCCTTCTCTGTCCTATAAATCAGCATGGGTTCTCCAATAAATCAACCAACATTCCGCACTAAGAAGAGGTGATCCCCCTGCCTCACCACCAAATGAAAAACAGCCTCTGCCACGATATTTCATGCATACCTGACTGGGGGTCACTTCAGCCGTGAATCGAAAGAGGGAGAAAGAGTTTCTCTAGTCTATGTTCTTTCTACAACCTTCCCCAACTAGAGAAAAATGCCTTAGACCTGGATGACTGTTATTCCGATGAGTAGCTGAGTCGATGGCCATTTCGAGCGTGAATTTTACACATTATTTCTCAGCGAAAAAAAAAAAGAAAGAAAAACGTGCACCTCCAAAAGTATGTTTTCTCTTAGGTTAGAAAAGAATGGCTTCCACTCCCCCATCGACAGTTTCACCGTACGGTTTCTGCATACCATAGGTAGTGTTTAAGGAATCTTTCTGCTTGCCCTTCGTCACAGCCGCTTTGTTTTTAAGTGTAATAGTTTGTTTTTTATTAGTTGACCCAAGTTTTGAGGGAACACTAAAAGAAAAAAAAATATATTTATTGCACAACGTAAGCCGGTTAACTTTAAGGTTACAAAATTGTTAGACATTTAATTTTGTTTTCTTTAATTCCTTCATTTTTAGGGAGTTTCTATGAAAATAAAAATGTCATTTTTTTCTCTAGTGGGCAGTTTGTGTTATTTGTAACTGTCTTCCATGTGATGATCTTATCTGAAACTGTTTTTCATGAAAAGTTATCTTTTTATCATCATGATAAACCTGCGTCAGCTGTATATGTTTCGTATCATCTTTGAGGTTGGTTCCTGACCCACTGCTTGTACTGCATATTGGGATGAATGGTCGCCTGCCCAGCAAAAACACAAGTGCTGGGAAACTGCTGGCCACCAGCTGGCAGTGATGGGTCACTGCTGGCTGAAATCTGCCGCTCACGGCCCGGTAGTGGTCCGTTGGTGGCAGCGCTATCAGTTGGCGAGCCATTGATGGCCCTGCAGCATCGCCGTGAATTGTGGGCCTCCAAGCAAGTGCTACTAGTGGCCCGTTGCTGGCAACCAATGCAACCCCCAACAGCAGGTGGAAGCAACGGGACTGCGCATGCGCAGAAGCAACACTTGCTGTGTCTTTCATGGTACCAGTTAGTTGAAGACGACGCTATCGTCATCGTGTTATTTCAGTGGATGTTAAAAAAATCCATATGTGGAGAGGCGAATTAATTTCCTAATGAAATTTTACGTCGACGAAGATATCAGATTAAGTCGTGAAATACTAGATTACAGCCATGAAATACACCCACTCCATTCCCATGAATAACAATTCATGGAATAAAGTGGATGAATAACAAGAAAATATTTGAAACCGCTTGAAACAAATATCCTGGAAAACCATTAAAACAACGTTTGTTGGAAAAAAAAAAAAGATTTATACGCGAACAAAATTTATTAATTATTTGAAAAAAAAAACAAAAAACGGCGCTATGTGGTGTACTCATCCATGGGTTGAATACACAAGACTGGGAGGAATTCGTTTCTAAAAATAACGAGAAGTAAAATAAAATATCTTTTACTCTTTAAAACAAATGTAGCTTCGGACAACGGAAAGGAAAGACACAACGTTAAAAATGTAACAGAATGTGACATGAACCCGGGTAAATATATATTTATTCAACAATCTCTTTTCAAGACGGCAAGGACAGTACAAAACTTTGGAAAGCGACTCTAAGTATGTACACGACTTGAAAATGAGTGAAGTTCCCTTAAGGTAAAAAAAAACTGTCGTTATGTTGAAAAAATTAATTTATCAATTATATGAAACTGACTTTTATGAAAAATACCTCGCAATATTGTAAAATAAAAGAGGGAAGCATTCGATTACATATTGCATACCAAACAGACAGCTTTAAGCATTTGCTCGAGCGTGGCAAAGTAGTCCGGTCGGTAGAGAGCTGAACTGTCACGGCAACAGACCTGGTTCAAATCTAGTCAGATGCAAACGGGCGTTTTTCCGGTCTGTTGAGAAAATTTCCCCAGCGCCGTGCGTTAATTCACAAGCTTCGTAAGGGTAGAAAAAAAAAATTGCAGCTTTGGGAAACTGCGGTTATCCTTGCTTTTTTTTTTTTTTTATTATGGCTAATACTGGGAAATTGGCGGACAAGATTCGGCAAGCCACCAGTTACGTCACGTGGTTGCCACTAACGGCACACTAGCAGATCACATTAGGCTAGCCATCATTTCTGGCACGTGCTTGCAGGGCCACTGAAGGGCCACTTGTGGCGAGCTACTGCCTGTGATGGACCACTGATGGCCCTGTTGTGGCATATGACAACTGATGGGGTGCCAACTGTTATCCAGCTGTTGGCCTGAACTGCTGGCCCTTCTGTTGGCCGCCCGGACATTTTATTGACGGTTCGGCAGCGGCAACATAGTGCTGGGCCATTGCTGGCAGTGCTGGCTGCCAGCAATGGCCCAGCAAGACTGTTTTTGCTGGGTGTTGAAGGGGTCTCGGCGTATTTAGGGCGAGGGGTTTCTACCATGAGGGTAGAGGTTGAGGGTGGCTTCCGAACTACCGTGGATGCTTGGCGACAGCAAGGCGCGAACCAGGGACCCTCCAGCCTCTGACGGTGCGCTGGCACTAGCTGTTTCTATGGCTCCGAACTTACTTTCTAAGAAAGATAGTGTCAATCTTAGAAACAGAATAACACCAGCTCTGACACTCCTTTAATGGATTTTTAAATTTTCGTAGAGAACGGCCGTGTTATTTGGAGTACAGTGTTTTTATTTATTTTGTTGCAAGGGTCAGGTATGCAGTATAGCACCAGGAATAAGACGAATTAAGGTAATAGAGAGCTCATATCGTGGGAAAGCATCTCCTTACGAACTTGAAGTATAATGGTATTATTCATAAATACCCGTCCGAGTGTTTATTTACAGCTTTTGTTTCTGTCCCCTTTTTCTTGGAGTGGAGGACGTCGAGAGCAGTGGACGTACTATCGGCTGAGTATCTGGTAATCATAGAACGAAACTCTCGCTTGATATATGCAAGAATGAGTTATTCCCATGTACAGAAAAAGTAGACTTCAACACCTAGCTTAAACATTTGCATTACACCTCAACAAGAGTTCGGATGACTGACACTCTAAGAAATTAAGCTCTCATATGATGCTTTCGATTCACTTCTGTCAAACAAGGTTTTTCACTCAAAAGTGGAACATCGTATCCTATCTGTTACACCTTAAGTTTCATGTTATGTCATGTGAAAATGAGGCTTTAATTTACTAAATATTCAAAATAATGTTTCAGAGCAAATTAGTCATTATAATTTATAGATTAGAGTTAGCATCGCCTCATCATGTCAAACTGGACTGATCGATTTTACATAACCTTTATTTTAAAAAAGATATATTAGTAACAGCTAAATAATACTTTTGAATTTCGTCGGTTGAGCAAGATTATTCTGTTAGTACTATCATAGTTATTCACATTCTTCTGCCTTATTTTGACTGCTCACTGGCACCTGTAACATGCTAATCTGCTGTCTATCGCGTCTCAAATAATTAAGATGGTTTTCAGACCAGTCCCTATGTCTTTCTCGGAGTTTTTATCCCATGCAATATACGGACGGCACTACCAGCCCACTAGACTCAAAAGCTCGCTAAACCAACGAAACGAACAATAGTCTTAAATTAGAGATCTTAGATTCCCTAGAGGCCTGGATATGCTGACATGGTTTGATACACTTGCTAATACAAAGGTTGCTGAAGTGATTAGCAAATCTCCAGTTTACCATTGTGGCCCGATATTCGAATAGTTTAAGACTTATGCTTCGGTTCGAGTCCCAGATAAAGCATGTATGTCGCTCCCACTGCATTGGTTTAACCCTTGAAACGTGTATCATTCAGTTCAAGAAAGAGGTATAGCGACTTAGATCTCCACGTAGGTATTTAACTTGTCCTCATTAAATTTAATGACCTTCATAAAGTAAGCATCGGAAGCTAGAAATTGCCAGTAGCCAACTCAGAGCTACTGCTACCGTGGAAGTAAAGGAACCAGTGTTTAAGAACGAACACAATATCCATTTCTGTTTCGGGATCCAAACCAGCTCCAGCAGTACGAGGAGCCACAATCACTTACCATATAACACTCGACCACGGGGCGACATTCTTAATTTCAAAGAGAAAAAAGATTGTAGACTCTTTAACGCGCGGCATTTCCGATTGAGGGATATCCGAATTAGTCTGAGACAAATATTTTTTTGATGATAGAATGCTCTCATGGGAAAATACACCTAACAGATATTCAAGAAATATCCATAACTTCAAACTACTCTCAAATAATTTAAGAGTAAAATGGATGTGCAATAACTCCCTTCAACGATCAAGTGTTTTAATATATTTTTCACGTACAAGAAATAAAACAGAAGAAGATTCCATTTGATTCAGAGTAACAGAAGGATATTAGTATCTAAAATTTTACACTGCATTTTTCCAAATTCATTTCGTAAAAACTGATAGTTCAGATTTTACATCAGCACACGGTTGAGTTTTTCTTTTATCAAAAAATGACAATAACAATATTTCATTCGACGTAAATGAAAGCGTTCTTTCGAGCAGGTCGCTTTCAGCGTCTCCACCCTGCACTGGCTAAGCTCATGTCACCAGCATATATGCAGCTTGGATACTTGCGAAACAGGCCTTGGTATGGATATGATGAGATTATAAAGCACCTCTGAGGATGCGGAGACACCATCTTCCTCGTAGATAACTTGCATATTATGGTGTTGGTAATGTGTATACCCACATGTGAAATATCTCATTAAGCCTCATTCTTATTCGAAGAGTGAGGACCTGGCCTCATCTATCTGACTTACTTTCCTATACAGAGACATCCGGATTTGCACCATCAATATTTTCTTTATTCTATGGTTCTAGTTCTACCAACCCCTTGTAGGTAAGGATTCCAAAATCCGGAATAATCTGTTACTTCTAGTTGTAGAAGGATGTGGGGATTGGTATCGGAAACTTACCAAGCCAAAGTAATAACCAGAATCTTGGTGTCCAAGGTAGGAAAGTAATGTGTGTGTGTGTGTGGTACAGTTTTCACACAAACTATGTCTTACAACGAGCACAGGCATTATTCTATTTAGTGGACTCTCCTCTGTGGAGAGTCCACTAAATAGAATAAGGTTTGATTTGAAATAAAATCAGCAGGCGCCATCTGTTACTTTATTAATATCAGAAAATATGAAGAATTTCACCAAAATGTCTTTCAATCCAGTGTTTCAAATATTTTGATGTATGCAACGTGGGAAAAGGGAAGGTCTGCTACTTCTTCCTCACATTGCGAACTTCGTAGTATCAGGAACAAACCTTTGGCTCCAACTAGTTCTGCATTGAAGACGCTACCTCCAGTGGCATCATTATGCGTATTCCTTTAACGATGATTTCCGTATACTGAAATTGCTGTGTGCGCGCGTTCATCTAAAATGTAATTTTTAGCAATTAGAAATGAAACGTCCCCCAGAGTCCAGTGGAAGTAATAGGTGAGTTTAAGCACAATGGTCTGTCGATTATGGAATAATAGAAAGCAATAATGCAGATTTTCATTATCTTTTTAATTAAATGATGAATCGTGCTTTTACGGTGAAATATTATTTCAAGAAAATTACAAAAGTACTTTTCCCTCTCAAATGAGAGATATAGATTTATTATCCAACAAACAGCACATTCTGAATGACAGTCCCCCAGTTTTAAAGGTACGTTCAGGCCAAACAATAACATCACAGCAGCTTGTTTATACACAAGTTGCTGTATAAATAAATCTATATTATATGAACACAACACGTATATACTGTATGTATACACGAAAAAGCTTTTCCTGATAAATTTGTACAATTTTGTAGACTTGAACCAACATCACAGTTCATGATACGAACTTTTACTTAATAAAATGCTGAAGAAACAACTTTTGAGTGGCAATTCACTGCCCACACGGGAATGAAATCTCCGAATTCAAGAAACAATGCAAATATATCAAACAATCTACTCTCGCATAATGTGTCAGACCATCCAGCTCATTTGCAGCTGGAAAGGAACTGACACCTGCTTTATCAATGTTGTTTCAATCACCATATGCGTGTGAACAACTGTTTATTTTCCCTTCGAGCTTTTTGAAATCATCTGCACGAACTCACCTGAGCTTAGACGAAAACTTTCTGGCACCACCATAAACTGTTGTTTTAGGGATGTATGCAATCTCCCGTCCCTAATTTGCAATCACTAGTTCCAGCGAAGGGACAGAACCATCGCCATCAGACTAGCACACAACCCAAGCAACATCCGGTCCCATCTTGGACGAATGGTCAGTAGCCAGCGCTTCAGACCTGTTGGCTACCGGGACAGCTACATGCAGTGTGGGACTCCTGATTGCAAACCAAGAGTAGACTCAATAAATAATGAAGTACAGGAAGAAATTACTCATCTATTTTATGTGCCACCTCACGTATATCTGTTGGCTGCCAATAGAGTGGATACGGGTGTGAGGTTCTGCCTCCTCAAACAACTAAGTATGGATTCAAATTTAGTGTAAGATATGGATTTTGCGTTTTTGTTACGGTTTTGGTTCTTTCCCATTTACTGGAGAAGAAACTTTAAACTCACGATGGAAAACGTTTCTTAGCCTTCGATAATCATGGAAGTCGCCAGACTGGAAAACAAGAAAGTACAGTTTTTTTCAATAAACGAATGATTAAATACAGTAATACCCTTTTAAAATGTATGAAAGCGACAGTATCCTATGATATTCCTTCTGCATATATCAATGGCACGCGCATAGCTCAGAAAATCGACATTTTTTATTGACGCTTAGACGTACTCATCCGCCATTAGTACTTGCTCTTACTCTCTATCTTCTGTTGGCCACCATGGCTTTTCTTTTTAGTGAACAACAGTTATGAGCTAATCTACAAGGGTGCTGAAAAAATGAACTATGTGTTGATATTAAGTAAATGCTAAGTTTTGTTTAACGAGCACCATGAGTAACTCGGAAGACTACAAGCAGTCGTTCTTCTCTAATTTGGGGCCACTGGTTCCAGGAAAGGGACGGGGCCGGAGCCATCGGATGGGCAAGTTACCCATGCTTAATCTAGGACTCTAATCTGGGGCCACTCGGGCGAATGGCCATTGTCCAGTGCCTCAGACTATTCGGCGCTCTTTAAAAGTGCTTGGTCAACCTCTTGAATGACTACTTCTATATCGAATTTTGTTTTGAGATGCAGGACACTGGCTGCTATTTTTCGCATCCCTAAAATACAAAGCCGGCGCTCCAAGACACCAAAAATAAAAGGTAGCGCAGTAGACACCCATACCTCATCCAGGACTCAAAGATGACATAGAAGTATTACCCATCGGACTCGTTACACAGTTGCGTTAAGTCCAGACCCTGCCGAATCGTAGCCAGGAGAGGGCCAAACCGGGTGGCGCTCGATCTGAGTTTCCTTTTGCCCGACCTAGCGAATCACACTACAGTTCAGTGTCCGACCTTTTTAATGTCATTTCCCCCATCTTCTTTATATCATTTGCTGCCCCTCCCAGCTTTTCTGTCTAGCTACGGGCTAGATTCCCTGCGTGATACTAATTTTCCACCTAGGAAGACTTTGCGCAAACGTACTTTTTTGTGGTTCGATGTTTAACGACCACCGTGAGCAACTCAGTGGCTGTAAGCAATCGCCAGCGAGTCGACTGTCGCTAATTTAGGGCCACTGGCTCCAGAGAAGGGAGAGAGCCAGTGCCGTAAGACAAACACACCATCCATGCCTCACCCGGAATTCAAACCCAGACCCATCTCGGACGAATAGTCAGAAGACCACTGTGCCACCGGGGCGGCACACAAACCTCTTGGGTCTCTTATAAAAACAGCTCAGGAAATTCTTTTTCAGTCTGCCCTTGAAACTCCAGAATTACTTTCGGCACACTGAACTATCAGAGAATGTCTACGCAGCTCGTAAATGCAGTGCTTCATCGTGTACTTCTTCCAAATTCTCTGGACATATCTATTTTTAATGCGACGAATTATACACCCTATATTATGTATCATCGTTGGAGGTGAGGGGAACGCCATTCCCACCATTAGATTGGAGGTGGCTGTTACTCCACATCGCCATTTAACAGCACGTCTTATATCATGTCAAGTGCTCGGGTCAATGTGCGGGTTCTTATGTATTTTTGTTTCAACATTTCTGCTCAATTTCGTGTCTTCAACGTGTACCTTTCGGCAAGTAACACTAACTCTCGCTATCCTCGACCTGGTGGACCGGCATCTTGCTTCTGTGCCTCTACAGCGGATTATGGCTTCCTCGGAGGAGATTTTAATCGTAAGATGCATCCGCCCACGGATCTTATTATTCTGCTTGAACGGCGTCTTGTACTCTTGCAATGTTTATGCACTTTGATCGAATAGTTTCAATTCCATGATGTCTTTCGTTATATATGTCTTTCGTTATATTAAGTTTGATTTGTGCTTCGCACGTCTTGGCTGCCCGTCTTGATAGAATTTATGCCAGCTCATCTGCTCTTCCAAGGAAGGTCCAGGGTGTGTGCAGGATGAGGTAGCAGCTCGATTTCATGCAGTTCTTGAAGTTTAACTTGGGTCCGATTAGCGGTACGAGGTTTTGCATCGAGTTGAATATTGAATAATGCAGGCTGAAGCTTGTTATATTATACATCCTGTCCAACTGCTGAGAATACAGTTCGGTATTGATAGACAGACTATTGAGAATGAGCTCGAAGTGGATTACATCTTCATAATTCCACCAGACACAAAACATGAACCTTTTCTCAAAAGGTCCGTGTTTGGGGGTAGGTAAAACTGGCTCACCTCCATTCAAAAACTGTCGTGAAGAATCTGGATTACGCAGATATATTCACTCTTTATCTCCATTAACTATTTGTTTGATAAATCGAGTAGTGCGTGGATTTCTGAGCTGTTCCTGGCATACCTCGACACGTCGTCGAGCACCTCACGGCATCGTCTGTAAACCTTTCCGATCTTGTGCAGGTGCTCAGCGATGGTATATTTAGAAACCCCCACTTCTTCTGACAATTTGAGAGTACTTATTTGTGGATTGTCTTTCACAGCCGCTTGCAGGGCGTCGGAATTACCTGCAGAGGTCCAACTCGAACCTTCCTTTCTTTTCAAGCTCAAGTCACCAACTAGCCACAAATTTCTTGAACCACATTTGTGCGGTGCGAATAACCGCCAGGCCTTCAACTTCGTTAATTTTTAGGCTGCTTCAGCAGCTTTAAAACCCTGTTTTCAGTAATGTCGTAATAGAACCAATATTTCAAACTTTGTAGCCATTGAAACTGACCGTGGTACAAGTTCAACGCATAGGTCGCGACATGTGCTTCACGCCTAGTTTGATTCTCCACAGTACGCCCTTTCAGTCGTCTGCAGCATATGAAAACTGCCCCGCAGAAAATATACATATTTACGTTGTGGAACTGTCCTATGCGAAAATCCCGTTTTTTCCGGACACCCCAATATTATGTTCAACCATATGCGTGATTTTGTCCTAACAGTATTAGGTTTGATTTTTAATACAAATATCTATAATGCAGTTTCATTTAATTTCTGGTCCCACTTTTTTTATGTGTTCTTGCATTCTGATACTCAAATTACGTTTTGTACTCCCGATGTAGAACAAAGTTATTTGAACATATTTTTATAATGGAATTTTACTTATAGCATATTTTGACAGAACTGCTAGTTCTCATGAGCGTTGGATATGTTCTACACTGATTGCCTACCTTTTCTCTAAAATTCAGGTTTTATTTGGAACAAACAACTTTTAGTATTTTTTAGATGCATTCAATATGTGGAATGAGTCCACAGTATTGCTCAGATGTTCTTTCTTTAATTGAATGTTGTAGTTTAATTCACTAACCATTCCAATATTATATCCATTTTACTTCTTGAGGTTTAGAAATTTTTTTATTGATCCTTAGAAGAGTGTTACAAATTATCTTTTCATATGCGCATGAAGAGCTGCAATTTCGTACTTCAGAGGATGATGAGAATCAGAATAGTAATAGGACTTGTGTCTTTTCTAAATATTTTCTTCATATTCAATTAAGCCTTTCTTTATGGAAAGTGCAATGTCCACGAAGGTTAATTTATTGTAGGTTTCTATCTCAGCTGTTGCTTTTATTGTAGGGTAAATAGTACAAAAGCTTTTTGCGAATTTCATAATTTTATCCGCAGGGTACTGTAAGAAGATTAAAATGTTATCAACATAACATATACACAGAGATTTTGTTGGCATTTTGAACGTAAGAAAAATAGTAGTGAGCTTTTCATCTCGGAAGAAAATTTGATATAGATGAAAACATTAAAGAGGTTGACCAACTACTCTTCTAAATACAACAAATGACAGTTGACTTCTTTTCAAGGAAGTTGTCAAACTTCCTTGAAAAAGCCATCTGGTCGATGTGCGAAAGCTTGGAAACGCTTATGTATATATATATTCCTACGCCAATAAATCGGATCACTAGTATAGTTACTATTTTCTACATTATTGGTGTACTGTTCCTAGTTATCAATTAGGAACACCTTCCTAATAACGTGTTGGGCCACCCTTGGATTTCAAAACAGCCTCGATTTTATATGCCATCGATTTTTTTTTCGTGGTTTAACGACCTCGTCAGCAACACGATGGGCTATAAACAGTCACTCGTCCCTAATTTGGCACTGGTTCCAGGGAAGGGAAAGATCCAGCTCCGTAAGACAAGCACAACACCTATGCCTCGAACCCGGATCCACTTCTAACGAATGATCAGAAGCCCGCGCTTAGACCACCGCGACACCGGAGGGGCTGGTATGGATTGAACAAGATGCTGATTTCGTTCTACAAGTATGTTTAGCCAACCGGATGTGATGGCGTCCGTCAATTGTTCGTTTTCTGAATCTCATCCCACAGGTGTTCAGTTGGATTAAGTTCTGGAGAATGTGGGGGTCATTTTGAAGTCACTATCGTGTTCTTAGAACCACTGCGGGACTATTTGAACTTGTGCCATTGCGTATAATCCTGCTCCGTCAGGAAAAACCATACTCTTGTACGGGTGTTTCTGGTTTTCAGTGATGTTAAGATACCTCGTGGCATTCAAATGCTGTTCGAGAGGTATTAAGGAGCCTAACACTCGCCATAAAAACAGACCGCACACAATTACACGGCCTTGTACAGTTAATGCTGGGATCCATCAATTCGTGCTGTTGGCGCCATATTGTGACCCGTTGATCGGTGTGTATTAACTGAAAACCTGATTCGTCGGAGCAGGCTACCTTATTCCTGTCTTTAAGGAACCCGTTTTAATGCTCGCGTGCCTACTACAGAAGAATTGGTTGGGGTTTTTTTTAGCAAAGACCAAGGGTACACACGAAGGAGACGTTTGCAGTTATAGCCCATTCACGCCAATATTCGGCGACCTATGTACGGCGCGGTTACTTGACGAAATAGAGATCGTCTGTTACCTCGTGCAATCCTCCCCAGTCGCCATTGCCCTCAAACATCGACTAGTCGTTTCCGCACAAGGAAGACTGCTGGTTGCTAGCCTTGTTGTTCGTGCATATTGTGTATACCCTCGATGCAGTTGTTCTTGCACAGCCGGTTGCCGTTTCTGAGATACCTGTACCTACCTACTCCCACTTTCATGCCTGCTTCAAGGTCACTTAAACCGCAAGTCGTTTTCATATTACTGCTATCTACGCTTCGTACACGTCTGAATCTTCTGAAGTGAGCTGCTTATAAAGCCATTCCAACATCATGATTGCTTAAGTGAAGATCACATTTGATTGCTGTTGGGTGCTCCTAATAATTTGCTATTTCAGTGTATGACTTCATTTTCTCTAAACCAATTTTTTGTGAGGGTGTCACACGATAATGCAATCAATTATCTGTCCTGTGTCTTCTTTTTTTTTTGTAGGGGCGGTGATAAGATCCCGTAAGAGAGGGAGCTGTGCGCTTCTAATATAAGACAAATGGTTCCATAGAGGCGATATTTAGGGCAAACGGGACTTGACAGAGATCACTGCCTAACACACATTTTGGTGCCTTAAAAGTTAGACCTATTCTTGGATATATTTGGAACGCTGCTTCCAAAAATGGCATCAGTTTTGCCCTATTAGCTGTAGTTTTGGAGATACGGCATAACCACCTTATATATACAGATTCAACCGGTTGTTCATTAAAATTCGTGATTCTTAATCGCATAATCTGTTATTGTTACATACTATAAGAACAACCACATATTACTAAATCAGTTTATTTCAACCCATTCCCTCAGAAATGTGTTGAAATAAACATATTACTAAATCAGTTTGATAGACCCATTTTCTTCAGATGGCCTCTGACATCATTGTAGAACACTAGGTTGTTTGTTATCTTTAGCGAAGAAGGGCAGCAAATCCTTTTCTCTACTACGATAAAACGTAATATTGGCTTCCGAATGAAGTTAATTCGTTTCATTCAACCTGGTGGCCAGCAATCCAGAAGACTTCTTTGAGAGGTTTAGATCCCTGATGAGGTGACTCAGTTCATGGTTAAAATGTTGAGCATTTGATGAAGTTCCTACAGAATCACTGTAACTTTCTACATCTCTGTTATCCTGTATGTCGTAAGACATGCGTGTTTCATGATCATCTGGGAGCTGGCTGAAAGACGGAACAGATATCTCATTTGAGTGTGGATGAGGTAGTTTTGCTGCATCTAAGTCAGGATATGTCCATTACCTTCGACTATTTCGATTTATGCTCTTAATGTTGACAAGACAAAAATAACAGTCATCATGGTTTTTTGGTTCCCTCCGAACCGAACCATTGGTACTCCAAATTTCAGGCAACTGCTCTTTCCATTGCCACAAATGCTTCGTGCAAGTTTTGCATATGATATTGGGAACTCACGGTTTATATTGGTCTCCAAACTAGACATAAGTAACCAGAAATAGATTTCCTACTATATTTTAGGGTGTACTCGCCACAAATGTAGCAAAAGACTTCTGGATGATTCAAGCAGCTTCTTCGTGAGGAAACTATGAAGTCTACTTAATCTGCAAACATAAACCGATCACATTACATTCTCTAGTTGTATAGGTGTTCACAAACTCACAAGTAGACTAACAAGCACTGACTTTACAATCATACATTAGAATATTACATTCATGTATATTTAAGTTATTGTAATTCCGGTTACGTCAATTCCCAGAGCAACGCAACACAGACTCCGTCCACATTCATCCGATTCCACTCGTTATCTGCCCATTTCTGTTTCGGCGAGCTTTGCTTCACGAGATTGTCGGAAAAGTTGGAATACCTACATACTCCAGGGAACCACAATGTTTCTTTGTCGCCCTGAACAATCACTAATTAAAAGCATACACTTTATTATATTTCTGCACATCAGCATCTAAGGTAGGTATTCCTTATCTCCAAAACTGGAGCTGATACGACAAAACACCAATGTCATTTCTGGAATCAGCGCCCCAAATATACCCCAAAAAAAGTCTAACTTCCAAAGCACCAGAATCTTTTTTGTTGGGCTGTGGATTTGATTCCAACAGTACGAGAAGTTGGAGGTTAGCGTCTTAGACCACTTTACCACCGAGCGACCTCGTGGTTTTCGCAGCCTGGATGCAGAGTGCCTTTAACATAGACTGTCCTAAAAACATTCTTATAGATTATATTTCTCTATGAATCGAGGCTTTTGATACCTTTGTAATTGTTCATAGCTACGAGTAACGCTTTCAGCAATTTTGGCTGTTAAATGGTAATGTTGTGAGAAAAAGGATAAAAGGAATAAGATCCGTAAAACGGTGGATTAATTGTGATGAGCATGAATGTAATTTGAAAGTCAGGAGCAATCAAGTGAAACTGAGTTATTGTGGAAAATTGTCTGAACTGTCTTTCTTTCAAACTGTTCATTCAATTTCAAATCACGTTTATAATGGCATTTTTCTTCATTTTATAACATCTTTGAAAATTGTTAAAATCACAGCAGTTCACAAGTGCTTATCGTGCGAGCTTTCAGAGAAATTGATCTTTTGTTCAGATAATGCAGGGGATATACCGTATTTCAGCTCTAAATTATGTATATTAATATAGATGGCGGTTTTACATCCCTGTGTTTTTCAAAAGGGTTGGAAGTACCTGAGGTTTTAATTCCGACTTTTCTAAAGGCATTTAGTTGTGAAATTAGAAATGATCGTCAGAAAAACTTTCTTGGCGAGGTGTGGGACACTGTACCAAGAATAGTTTTAAACATTTTCTTGGCATTTGCAGCGTGTACTGGAAATAAATTAATCTGACAGAAGTAAATAATCCTAATTACAAAAATTTCAGGATGAACTACATTTTTTGGATTTTACTCAAGTACACTAAGTTCAAATCGTATATAATATTTTATGAAAACAGTTTTGAAATGTACCAAACGTGGTGCACAAAATAGAGTTTAAGATCATTTAGTGCATTCTCAGTTTTTTTCCTAGCCCCAGTTATCAGTGTTTGTTGCATCTTTCCCTTGAAAGTGATATATTGGTCGCAACTAGTGCGCAAGAAAAAAAATCAGTCTCCTTTGTGAAGTGTTGTGTGCTTCATGATGAAGAGCAGTGGAGCGACCGTTCATGACTGGGATCAGAGCAGGAATTTATGGTGGAGATTTGAGCTGAGAGCCCCCACGAAGACAATAAATAAATTGCGACGACCGAGGCAACCAAACCACAAATTCACGGCCTCAAACCGTTTTTCGGATCGATCTCCAAGAAGTAATGCCAACAAATGGGCGGTATCTTCTTTCCCTGCGATCCTTCTCCGCGAGCCCTCTTTGATGTTCAATTTTAGGAGCATGTGTTTTTATGGACTTCCACCCTCTCATCATCAGAGCTACAGGCCACTTACTAAGTTGATCCGATTCGCTATTTGAGGTTTCCTGGTTTATTTGATTTCGTGATTACCCACTTTTTGCATTTACTTTTATCGTAAAAAAAAATGCCTTTCTGCTTCGAAAATTTTGTCTAGAGAATAGACTTCTATGATAGGAACTGAAAATGGAAAGCACTTGTTTAAAGCCAACAGTATTCGTAGAGGGTGTGTATCCGGAAATGTGAGCACAGTCATTTGAATGCTTTGCGTGAAGTCACGGCAACAACAAAGAGCCTAGAAGTATTCACATTCTGGATAATATTTTTAACAGTTAGGAACAGAACTCACGGACTTGTGTTTTCTATTGCTAGAATAAAGTGAAGGGAATATCGTAGCGATACTTAAACAAGAAAACTGACAACGAATTTTCGGTTGTATATCTTTTGAATCTTTTCCGACGCGAATAAAATTTATCAAAGTTTTTCAAAATCAATGGAACCTGATTTCTACAATCGACTAAACATCCAGAAAGAGAAACAGCTACTTACTTTCTCTATCACTTCCGCCCATGGCGGGTTGAGTTCCGAAAAGACGACTATGCACCCTTGAGGATTACCGGCAAATTAATGCAGCCGGCCAGCCATTCCTCTGCTGCATACGGGTATGGGACAAAGTGCGTCCGGGGCAGACTTCACAGGGAACGATCAACGCATTCGCGTCCCCAAACACAGGGAGGCTGCAGAAAAACCGCAGACTATATGGCTGGCACGACCAGGATTCGAAAACCTGTCTTACTCCCACTAGCCGTTAAAAAGTATGTTACGAAAATAAACAAGTTGTGCACAAGAACTTTCTCATAGAAAGAAGATATCAGAGACAAAAGGGATTTTCAAATCGAACAATTAGAAAAAGAAATATAAAGGAAAACATGATACAACTCTTTCATTTTTGCATAATGGAAAAGTTGAAAGTATGCGAAAAGTATTCTAAAAGAATGTTTCAAATCGGACTAACAGTTGAAGAGATATGTTGTACTTTTTTTCTTCTTTTTTTTACAAAAGACGTACTAAAAAGCAAACAGTTTTATGCTTAAAGTGTAGTTGTTACGAGGTTTTGTCATGAAAAATTAACCACTGATTTAGAAGAAGTTATAAAGGAGGAAGGAGTTTCATTGATGCACCTTTGTAGCAAGTGAAAAACGTCTACAGCAGTTCCCGATTTTGGTTCACCTGTGAAGTCGGTTTATAGCTTGCCTCTGAGTGGGGATACTGCAACACTTCACGCCTATTTTTGTTTTTCAGAATAAAATAGTTATCGCAACAACTTAAAATAAATACATTAAAATTAATATTATCAGTAGGATGTAACGGGTTCTACAATAAGTACCGATGAAAATATACAGTAGCGGTTCTTTGTGAAGCCCTAATTCTTTTTCACTGGAAAAAGTAACCTGTTTTCTACGAACCTTGGCAAAAATGCGGTAGCTATTCGCAGATGCTCCTCTGTGAAGTTATATCTGAAATTCAAACTGTATTCCACCTGCTCTCAGTTTCCCAGAGGTACTAGTGTAAATACGCTTCAAGTTTGCTTACGAAGATACAAAACTGAAATTCATGTCCCTATAAATTCCACTACGTGTTGGGTTTTGTTTGAAGAAAAGCAAGTCACCAAGAAGGTAAGTTATGAGAATTTAGCTAAAGCTGTTATCAAAATCAATTTGGGTATATCTGTGCACACATGTTACTCCATCTTTTTTTTTTTTTTTTTGCGACCCTGAGTATACAAGAACAGTGACTATCATCATGGTCATCATGAGTGCTTCTTTCACAGGCATAGTTTGTGAAACTTAGAGATTTTTACATTTCACTCTAATTCCGAAATTAGCTTTTGTTACAGAAATCCAGATTACAAAAGAAGTACAGATTTCTTGTACTTCATTTGCAGTATTTCCAAGAAAATGCAAATGGCTGCTGGAAAATTGCTTCAGGATTTCCTCTTTAGGCGAGATACGCGAATTTTCTGCATCAATGCGGGTGTCTTCATGTATACAAATACTTGAAGGGAAACTTTGTGTCTCCATAATTTCAAAGCTTCTCAGGAGTCTGACTTATCAATTATACACTCCTTGAAAAAAAAAAAAAAAAAAAAAAGCAAAGCACCCCGAAAAAGTCGTTCGATCCTGATGAAACTTCGCATGCAAATAACTCAGGGCCGAATATGCAAATGACTGAATAGTGGGTCGCTACGGCTCATGGGAACCGCGCATCGAGGAGGGTATATCAAGAGAAAAGCTCGCACGCAGGGAAAATTGTTACAACGGATTGCTGTTCCATTAACCTCCATGAGCTCTGAGGATCCCTCGACGTCGGATCCGTGTACAATACGAGCAGTTGAGCGAGTTAGAGAGAGAGAGGACGCATAATTGGACTGAGAGGCCGGTTGGTCAAGTCGCCGTATCGCCAGGCATTTGGGTGGGAGCGAAGCGGCAGTCGGATGATGTTGGCGCCATTGGGTCGCTCTCAACCATCCGTGTCCATGTTGCATCGTCTACAAGTACGGAAGTTGGCATCTGGACGTTGCCAGACTACTTGCGGCACAGGAGCTACATTGGAGGAAGAAATGCTTCCTCCTACAACTGAGCAGCGAGCATTCCCGTCACTTGTTGCAGTGGTGTTGGGTGAGATAAACGTGGGACAGTGTCCAGTGGCCTCGTGTTATCTTCAGTGATAAGTCATGGTTTGTACTTTGCCCCGATGAACAGCGCATACGTGTCTGAAGACTTGCCGTACACCACGGATCCTTCCTTTACCGTGGAATGGCACACGGCTCGCACACCTAGAGTGACTGTGTATGGGGAGCAATTTTTGGCAATAACTGGGCACCCTTGGTAGTCCTCCGTACCACATTCACGGCTCAACGATACGTAGACGACATTATACGACCTGATGTGTTGCCATTCCTGTCGCAGCATCATTGAACAATTTTTCAACAGGATAATGCTCGCCCACACACGGCACGACTCTCCCAGGTCTGCCTCCGTAATGTCGACCCCTTTCCATGGCCAACCCGATCACTCGACCTCTCACCGATTGAACTTGTTTGGGACATGATGGGACGCCACCTACGCCCATTTCGGAATGTCGACGAACTGGCCCGCAAGTTGGACACCATCTGGCATGCTATACCGCAGAACAGTATCCGTAAACTGTATGCTTCTATGCCACGCCGGGTAGCCGCTTGTATCCAAGTCAGAGGTGGCGTACAACGTACTAACTTGTTCCACTCGTATAGGTATTTTATTCGAATAAATGACCAAACTGCTCTAGAATTAAAATCATTTCCTTTCCTGTACATGTACATTGCACATACCAATTTTCATCTCGATTGAACGATTCCTTCTGGGTGCTTCGTTTATTTTTGGCAAAGAGTGTATTAACATTCTCTCTGATCTGCGCTGCAATTGTGTTAGGAGGAGCAGGGGGAAGGGGCACCACTCAGATTTTCTCTTCTTTTCTCAGATTTTGGAAACCAGTGCCTTTCTTTTACACCGTCCCCTATGACAATTTTCAAATACCTGCCTTTATTTTTTCCCCTTTCTCTTGTTTTTATGTAACGTTTTGTCTGATATGTACTCACAGAAATGGGGAAAATCCAATTGCCGAAATGATTTTTAAACCCATGAATTAACAAAAAAGATGACACCGAATTTTCGGTTGTAATGGACACGTCTTTTGAATCTCTTCTGACGCGAATTAAATGTATCGAAGTTATTCAAAGTCAATAGAACCAGTTAGGACAACAATCAAATGGTTTCTACAACCGATAAAACATTCAGAAATAGAAACAGCTACTTACTTCCACTAGCGGCTAAAAAGTATGTTACGAAGACTAACAAATGGCGCACAAAAAGTTTTGCATAGCACAAGGAAGATATCAGAGACAAAGAGATTTTCAAATCGAACAGTTAGAAGAAATACAGAAGGAAACATGATATTACTGTAAGCCTTGTAGCGGAAGAATTTTGCATAATGGAAAAGTTGAAAATAGTCGAAAAATATTATTCATGGATAAAGCTATGCTAAGGAAAAAAGTTTCCAAATACGTTTCCTGGAAGAAGTGATAGCAAAAAAATAAATAAAAAATATAGGTTTCGACCTTTACGCCCGTAGCGGGAACTCTTTGCATTATCTAAAGAGGATAATGCTCCGCATTTCTATTGATCTAAACCGCTTGCCACGATTTGATCAGAACACCGTGGGTCGTTATCCCACCGTTGTCAATCATTTGATCTGAACGTAGGTTCTTTTAGTTCGGGAGCTGGTATAAATTGGCGAGAACGTGAGGTTTGCTAAAACACAGGAATTTTATACAAGGGATTATCTACAGCACCAGAGCCTATGGAATGAATAGAGTAAGAATAACAATTAAACTTCTTTATTCGTAGGAGGAAACAATATCCTGGGGCGTTGCCCGCGGTGATACAAACACCTGTTATGCTCCCTATCGGAGCTAATATCTTCTTCCTCGGGATTCCGAGATCAGATTTCCGCCTCAAAAGGGCATATAAAAGTTCTATTTTAGAGTCAAGTATTAGTTCAAGTTCGCAGTTCCTCCTCTCAGTTACAGTATAACAATAGATAAAAACAAAAGGTACTCACGTACTAGTCAACAGTACTCACGTACTGTTGACTGCTTGTTGCATAAATCCGTGTATTTAGTACACTCGTTCAGTATCACTTACGCACACATGCGCCTCTGTAATAGTTAGGGTAGTTTTGTTTTCACCTGTAAGTCACAGAGGGTCCACTGATTTCTTGCTTTTTTACTCTTTCTTTGGAAGTCGCCGAGAATTTCTCCGCTCTTCCCCGTCAGCTCGTGGGATGGGGGGGAAGAGACAACCAGCGCTGACTCCTTTTTCGCTGGCGATCAGTCCATGCGGTTTCCGCCCTCCGGACTCGGCCAATGGGACGCTGTAGAACTGGCGGGGGTCTCTTTCGCACTCAGTCAAGAAAGTCTGTCGACGACAAGGAAGCAATGTTTACGTCGAAAGGTCAGCGACCTCCACACTTGGGCTAGAGACGGCGATTTAGGAAGGCTGGTTCGCTAGTCATGTTTTACTAATGCTTGTTTCCTGGTATTCTCACTTTAGCATATTTGGGGGTTCTTACGCGGCCGCCTAATTATTGTTAAGCTCTCTCTCTTTTTCATTGTACTCGTGGCGGCTTATAACTGCGCCCTCCGTATCGTAGAAATCTTAGGTAAGCATCGAACGTCAGGTTTCACACCTAGCAGGCTCACTACGGCTGACCGCTGCGTAGAGCCGGATAGCGTTGTTCTCCTCGTAGCAATTCCTCGGTGCGACTTACAACGGCGTACCGAGACAAATCCTCGCGAGTTTCTCCATCTGTCTGTCCTCACACAGAGGACAGAGATAACTAACTGTTTTCTTCCTTTCCTACTTTTCAGCTATTCTCTGTCACGTGGGCCTCATATGCTTCTCTTCACTAGACACTCGAAATTTCTCTCCACTAGACACTCGAGATTTCTCTCATGCTTTTCGCACGGAGCGTCGTTGCCCTTGCGAGAATGGTGCCGTTTTTGACCCTCGCCCCCTCATAATCGTAATTTCCAGTGTTTCCTACCGATTTTCGGCACTAATGGTACACTTGAAATCGTATTTATGAGAGTCTGAGTGCCTCTCAATTGCAGTCTGGGAGGTCCGCTGTTGCTAACAGACACCGAGAGTTGATCCACTCATTCCTTTGTTTCCACCTAGACAAAGAGAATTACACGACGTCCCCAATTAAAATAAGTTAATTTTCCAATTTAATTTGCAATAGGCCAAATATTTAATTTAATTATCAACATAATTTAACCACGCCTATTAAGTCCGTGCCCCCTTTTTAATAGTGATTAATTTAGATCCAATTTTCGCATCACTATTATAACGAATGGCATACAGTAAAGGAAAAAAAAATCTCAGTAGCGTTTTTACAAGAGGCGATACAGCTGCAAATTTCAGTATACAAACACCACCTACCGACAAAACTGTGAACTGTAAAACTCCTTTTATACTATCCTAAAGTATTCTACAAGGTAAATGGCATCCGGTGTTGAAAGAAATTTTTAAATCGCACATATAGAAGCAGAGATATTAAGAAAAACAGATTAAACGTTTGTGCTACCTAGCGGCGAATTTGTACATTATTTTAGGAAGAAACTGCCTATACACAGAGTTTGCTTAGTTAGTAGTATCTGACCGAAAACGTTTTTTTTAATCCCGCAGATGTTACTGTAAATGTGAATTTACGCTATCTGGTGGCAGAGTTGTGCGTTAAGAAAAATTTGTAATTTCGCAGCGGAAATGCTCTTCAAACAAAGAAATAATTTTTAAAATGGGACTCTTAGAAACAGAGATATATATCTAAGACCCCTGGCGGAAAAACTGAATTATTTTAAGAAGAAATTATTCTCAAAAGGTTTCCCGAGGTGAACGGTATCGGTCGACGAAAACATTTTTTCAGTCAAATTTTCAGAAGCTCAGGTTTTGCTGCAAATACATGAGAAGCAGAAGTAAACACTTACGCCCCTAGTGGCCAAACCATTCTTTACCAAATATTAGAAATTATATGCAAAACACGCTACCCATTGCGTTTCCCCGATATCTCTGTCTGTTAAACTCCGATTTGAAAGAATTTTTCAAATCGGAGTTTAACAGACAGAGATATCGGGGAAACGCAATGTACCTTTAAGCCCCATAGCGGAAAGTCTATGAATTATTTGAAAATTTCGAAATTACATGAGAAACATTTCGGACCAAAAACGCCATTCAACAAAGGGTAATTTTTCAAATCGGACCCTTAGAAGCAGAAATATTGACAAAAATAAGGTATACATCTACGCCCCCTGCCGGAGAAACCATGATTTAGTTAAAGAAAATATTCCAAAAAAGCTCATCGGCGTGAGCGCTATCGGTCAACGAAATTTTTTTTTTCAATCGAGCTTTTAGCTCCTATTTTGCTGCAAATACATTAGAAGCAGAAATTAACACATATGCCCCTAGTGGTCAAACTACTCTTTACCAAATATTAGCAATCATATGAAAACATTTCCCATCAGGAGCTGTATCCGATGCAGAAATTTTTTTTTTAATTGGAATTTTAGAAGCAGAGATCTTGGAGAAACGCAATTTACTTTTACACCCCCAAGCGGAAAATCTATGAATAACTTGAAAAACTGACTATACCTAAAATAATCTTTGATATAAATGGAATCGAAAGGTAGAACTTTTTTCAATCTGATAATTAGAAGCAAATATATGGAACAAATGTATTTTTGAATTCGATATCATCTGCATTTATTGCTCTCTAGCGGCGAAATTGTGCATCGTAAAGAAACCGGAGTGCAAGGATCATCATTCGCACATTCAAGTTTCCCAATGCAAAAAGAAATTTTCAAATTTGACTAATAGTTGCGGAGATATGGTGTCCACAGACGGATGGACGGACAAACCGGTAACATAAGCACGATCTTATTTTTACAAAAGACGTGCTAAAAAAGTCCCCATCAAATTCTGTTCTGTCTAAAGATTCATTTTTGTCGGAGCAATGTTAATATAGATAATTCTGTGTATATACAACATTATTTTACTCTCTAAGATACACCATATATATATGATGACATACCTTTGATACAACAGTTCCGCGTTTGTCTCTGCAATATCCACATTTTGCTCCTTTTCTCCGTTTCAGTTTGAGGATTTTGTAAATGTTTCCTTCGTGGACCATGATGTCAAAATCCTGGCTGGGCGCTACATTTCGGATGAACTAGGAGAATTTTGTGCAGCCTTTCTTTCGATTTACCTCTTCTTTCTCTTTTTCCTTAAAACAGCAGAGTATTTTCCTTATAAGCATTCCAGTCCATTTTCATTTATTTAGGAACACAAGAAAATATAATAAACAAAAATGACATACTGGCATGGGGTCTGAATTTGTGGCAGAATGCAAAAAAATAGTATCAAAGTCTATCCAATAGATCGGATGCAAATTTAGCTTGCACCGTTTATTCATGCATGCAAATTTTTCTGATGCCTGATGCCTGTGCATACAAGTCATAATAAACTTAGTTCGAGAAGTGAAACCTGAGGATGCCGCACCTCAATAGTCCGAATTGGGCTCGTGCTCAAGCCCCGAAGAGTTTCACTTATAACGTTGGTTCTGTTCCTTCGCTCTAATCATTGGTCCTAAATTAAGGACGGACCAATCCCAATAGACAGGCGTAATTTACAGGGAAGCCTACGTATCCCAGGCGCTGGGCCACGTGATACTGGGGGCCCTGCAGGGCCCCCAGAATGACGTTTCTTTCTTTTTTCTGAAAAAAATAAAATAATAGAGAGGAGGTATAAATCAATTCTGAGTTTTGGGAGCATGATTATGCCCTAAGGTAATTAAACATATTAGTTTTCATGTTCGCATGCCTGTAATAGTCCTCAAAACGATATTCTGAAATTTTTAATTTCACAAGACAGCACTTTTTCTTCTAATTCTTTCAACAACTCAAAGTGCCGCCCCAGTGGCGCAGTGGTCTAAGCGATGGCCTCTGATTATTCGTCCGAACGGGTCTGGGTTCGAATCCCGGATAGGCATGGATGTTGTGTTTGTCTTACGGCACTGGCTCTCTCCCTTCCCTGGAACCAGTGACCCTAAATTAGGGACGAGCGACTGCTTATATCCCGTTGAGTTGCTCACGGTGGTCGTTAAACCTCCAATCAAAAAAAAAAAAAAAAAAAAGAACTCAAAGTTTTTCTTAGCCCCTCACACTAATTTATTGAAAGAAAATATTCTGACACTCGCGAAGAATCTATAATGTCAATGTTCGGCGATAGTTTAGTAATTCCGGTACATAAACATCTTCCTTGGATATTAATATTTCATTGGTGTGTCTAAACAAAGGATATTCGAGACAAGAAGAGCCAGTTACGTTTATTTACGTTCAACAAATTGCGTTTATTCGCGTCACTCACGACCACGCCTAGCCACAGTCCGGTACGTCCTAAGGAATTAAGTCATAACATAAACAATAAGGTTTACTAATTCCTGACACTGAGCGGTACTTAAGTAGGTATATTAATGAATGCAATTGTCGTAGAACCAATGAAAGAAGACATGTGAGTCATAAAAGTAAATATTTACTAAACTGTTGCGGCGGCAATACTATGTATTTCGATTGTTTAGTTTAAAAAAAATATTTTTATTATATATTTATTCAGATTTAGACGAACGTAAGAAATTATTTTGACACCGATGAAATGTGATGTAGGTACGAAAATCCATCTGCGCAAGCTAAAGTCTGACCTCAAGATAGTAAGAAAGGCTGAATCGTAGGTGTGTTAGTGAGGGGGTGGGGGTGGAGGTGGTAACGTTTGGTCCAAGATATACATATACAAGTTGCACCCTATCGTGTTATACATCATTTTAAAGCTCTCGTCAATAGCAGGTAATCGAGAGGAAGCCAAATTCTGCTACGATGCACTGTTTTCATAGCATCAAAAATACATTTTTGTAATGGCTTTTATCATTAGCATCAAGTTCTCATTGCTGTCATTTAGCATTAAGTTCTCGTAATTTACGTAGATTGCAATGAGGTAGTGTTACGTTTATGTAAAACGTGATGAAATAATGTTCGGCGATAGTTTGGTAAAATATATTGTTGAGTAACAATAAAGTTAACTATTGTTGAGTCACATTATGGGACAGCACTCAAAAATCAGATTTAAACAGTGGTTTTAACTACTTCCGTTACTTTCATTACATCGAAATATTACATGAGCATTTCAATATTAGCCTTGATGACCGCTTTTCTTTTATTATAATGAACAGAGCAAGTGACTCAATTGCTCCCAATGTCGTTCAGCTGAAGATATTGTCTGTCGAATTTTCTTTTTATCCAATAACGCTTCTTTCTTTATAGTATTACATCTAACTTCGTTTAACAGAAGCCGCTCCAGGACGTGTTCCAGTTTGCCTGAAGTTCTTTTCCCTGAAAATGTTTCTGATGTCGATCAGCTGAATTAAATTTCTGTCCTTTTTCTAATTCGTTAGATTTATTACCACTGTCACTTTTGCGATTTCATGGCCTGTTTCTCAAAAATACCACCCACACCCACACACACACACACACACACACTAGGGACAGGTGGTCACGAGACTACACTAGACTCATTTTTATTTTTCGAAAACGTGAAAGATCACAATAACAACAGTTTCTTCAAATAAATAAATAAAAAAGAAGAGAACGAAGCAAAAATGTGTATGAAAAGAAATCACAATTCTGTTTCTTTTTTACTTTTTCGTTCTTTCTAGAAAGCTGATAATATTTCTGTAAAACATAAAATCATATCAGCCTTGAGGGTTAAATATAAGCTGAAATATATTTCCCAGCAATATTCATCGGCCCTTTCCCCTGGTGTCTTCCTTTCTGGAGCCATGTACTGATGTTGATGTGGAAGGACATGGAGCCTTGGACGGGGGCGGAAAGATGCGGAAGAAAACTGCTTTATTACCCCGCAGCTCGCAGCACAAAGAAATCAACCGCTGGATAATGGCTGATGAAGATAGGGATTTGAGGCATGTGAATTCGTGGGGCGGAGATGCGAATTCATCTGATCCTCCTTCGCTTCTTGTATGTGCCGCTTTATTGTTTAATGATCCCGTGGAGTAATTACTTCTCTTCTGCGACTAGAGTCGACTTGATTTATCAAATTCCTCACGCAAATTTACAGATTGTGGAACGAATGGATATTACGGTATATGTAGTTGGGAATCGTAGGATTTATATCTGCTGTGATACGATGCAGGGAATTATTCTATGGGGAATTCGTATGACGAAGTATGCAGGGGATTTGAAAACTCCACCTTCGATTTCTAGTAACTTAAAGAAAAGAAAAAGAAAAGGAAATTTAGCATCATCCTTTGATTCATCCGAGTTAATAGACACTTAAGTTACAGTTACAAGCGTCTTGATTGAAGTTTGCTTCCTATGTTGCTGTCTCAAGCGTTTTCAGGAGTACATCTAGGCTGTAAGATGCTAAGAAAATTGCCTTCGACTATCGTCGTGGAGCAGGCAGCATGCTATTTAGGAGTCAGTTCAGTCTACTTTTTTTTCCATGGTTTTTCACTTGTGATTAGGTAAATATAGGAGTGAGTTTCTTTGGCAGAGACCTAATATGCTGCCTCGATTTAGCCCTTATTTTCTTATATTTAAAGTGTTGATTCAATCCCTTCTTATGCCTTCACCGCGAAAAGGTACCATTCTTACTTGTTGCCTATCGAAAAGCCTAAACAGGGAAACAGCATCGTAAAAAATTCGACAAAATAAAAATAAGCAAACGAGGACATAAAAGCAGAAGAGTTTGGGAGCCTTAAGTTAGGTACGAGCTACTGCTTATTGCCCTTAGAGTTCCTCATGATGGTCGTTAACCTCTCTCCCCATTATCTTTTCCCCCGAAGAGCTTGATGTTTTTCTGTCACGGTGGTATTAATACTGTATTTCCTAAACACGAAAAAACTATTGACAGAGGATTGTGTGCAAATAATGACTTACACAAATCAAGTCAATTGTAAAATTCCTTAGAGACTTCAGAAGGCTTTCTAAGCTTTCAATATCTTTGTAATTAGTGAATAAAAATATTTCGATTGCTTATTCATGCACTTGAATTCTGGTTAATCTCTGTTGATTAACGAGGTAGAACGTTTCTCGTGTCGTGCAGGTTTTCTATCTACACGAGCTTTTGTATGTGTAAAAGATTCTAAATTTCATATTTAGGGTTGCTTTATCCAAGAAAGATGAGGAATATGAGCTTTTATAGGTTCATGCGCTATCCCTGATTTATCTGGGATTCGAACCCAGGTACCATACCGCAGCATCTTATTATAACTGGAACATTTTTTTTGATTGGAGGTTTAACGACCGCCGTGAGCAACTCAATGGGCTATAAGCAGTCGCTCGTCCCTAATTTAGGGTCACTGGTTCCAGGGAAGGAAGAGAGTCAGTGCCGTAAGACAAACACAACATCCATGCCTCACCGGGATTCGAACCCGGACCCCGTTCGGACGAATGATCAGAGGCCATCGCTTAGACCACTGCGCCACCGGGGCGGCCATTTTTAGTTTATACCGTCGGAACCAGATCTCACTGCTCGAGATCAATGAAAAGGAGAAAGCCTTTGCTTTCGATGGGATACCACTGTAGATATTACAGTGAAAACGACATTTGTAGGTGCTTCTAAACTTTCAAAATAACTAAGATAGCGTATTTTGCACAACTATTTTGACAAGGCAAGTGATCGCATAACGTATGAAAACGACGTCCTCTCCTCACCTATTGCAACTGGCCTCCAAGGATGGCTGAAGTACGCTCCAGTTGTGGATAAGTCTGCAGATCTCCGCCTACTAATGTGCCGTAGATGTTCGATGGGCTCTACACAAGTCCATCAATATGATTGGCCATGAAAGAGTGTCGACAGCTCGTAGGCATTTCCGAGTGTTGTTGGCATCATCTTGTTGAAACAGGTCATCAGGCATCCCTGCAATGTGTCGTATGGGTTTCAGGGTGTCATCAGTGCGACGCCACATTGTGACGTATACTCTAATTTAACCTTCCTTTTTAGTTCCTAACTTATCTTCTTACGTAAATTTCGATTTATTCGCGTTAAGCATTTTTTAGAATGAACGCTATATTTTCTCTCTCGCAGAATTTGTGTTGGGCCAACATGACGTATGCAAAAACGGAAGATAAGAATGCTGTTTTGAAATGTATCAGATCTGTACAAAGGGTGGTTGCTTTGATATATCGCAGGAGTTTATTTGTACAAAGAGAGTTAGTTTGTACGAGAGTTACCTTGATTCATTCATGCCGAACGTTTACGCTTCCTTGTTCTAAAGTTTTTGTCAAGCGTTGGCGAGATTTAACGATCATATTGTGTCACGAGCAAATGGGTTATTTTGATGTTCGAAACGACAGTTTATTGTTTACGAATTGTAATGATGTTTGCTGCGTTCAAGTACAGTATCTGAACTGTGTGTTTTGACGAAAAATATATGCCTGCAAAAGACCAATAAAAAATAGTGGACATTTAAAAATACATATTGTCATTCAGTAATTGTCCATTTGAATACGTTATTACGTATCTGAGTAACCATCTGACATTTTCACATTTTTGATGTGACATTTTCTTTATTATCTGGCATTTTCGCCTTGAATTCAGCAAAGAAACATGTCTTCCTCTTGCAAAAACTTTAATAAATATAATTCTACTATATTACACAATCATTATGCTTCTACTTTTATACCTTCTTAAAAAATTTACAGTTCGAAACTTCTATTTATATTACTGAAAATTGGAAGTGATAACCATTACTTCCTGTAATATAAATAGAAGTTTTAAACTGTAAGCATTTTTTAAGAAGGTAAAAAGTAAAAGCATACTGATTAACAAATATAATTTTATTATATTACAAAGTTTTTGCAAGAGGAAGACATGTTTCTTTGCTGAATTCAAGGCAAAAATGCCAGATAATAAAGAAAATAATGTCACACCAAAAATGTGAAAATGGCAGATGGTTATTCAGATACGTAATAACGTGTATTGAAATGGGCCATTGCTGAATGACAACATAAAAGTTTTAAATGTGTATATGGTGTATAATGTGAAATATAGATGTCTAGTCAAACGACAGGTTTATGAAACATTAGATAGTGGACATTGTAACAGTTTTTAATATAGACATGAAATATATTTGTCTATATTAATTATTCCATGTGTTTCCATCTTGACAAAAGTTCTTAATTTACCTAGCCATTATCATTCTGTGACGAATTAGTTCTTTCATGTGTAATTAAGCTATCCGGAACATTTTAGTAAACTTTACAACGAAACCAGTTACTGAGCCAGGTTTACGCTTTAGTAAGAAGAGTACTTTACAGTGAAGTTCAAGTATTATAATCCACAACATGGTCAAAGCAAGTTGAATATACACATATGAGCCACTCATTAATGACCACCTCCAGAGAAATGAGCGCTCCTAGAGACCAAACGGTGGCGCAGGTGAAGTTCATAGAGCAGTATATATACACAACCCGAAGACAGGCTTTCTGTCAGTAGAGTTTCTGGAATCAGAGTTTCAGGAAAGCTGCCGATTTATCGGAGTTTGGTAAAGAACAAATTGTGGTGGCACGGCACCTCGGAACTACAAGGCATGTGGGTTGTTCACGTGCCGCTGTAGTGAATACGTATAAAAAGAAATGCACAGATGAAAAAACGACGAACCGTTGTCCAGCCGTGTGTTGTCCGCAGCTCACTGATGCCAGAGGGGAAGTGGCGACTGTCACGCATTGTTCACAGCAACAGCACGGCCACAGTGCGACAAATCACCCGCAGCTACAACAGTGGTGATCAGGACAATGTATCACAGCACATAGTTCATCGCAGCCTTCTTCGCATGGGCCTGCGTAGCCGAAGAACCAGCCGGGTCCCCATGCTCACTGCACGTCATCGCCAACAACGCATGAAATGGGCCTAAGATCGAGATTGGACCGTGGATGATTGGAATAATGATTAAAATAATTATTTAAAATAATGATTTGGAAGAAAGTGGCCTGGTCTGAGGAATCAAGATTCCTGGTGAATCACGCAGACGGCCGATCGCGGATACGCCGGTTACCAACGGAGGCTATGGCACCTGAATGCACTGTTGGGCGGAAACAGGCCGGCGGTGTTATGTTGTGGGCGGTGTTTTCTTGGGACACTTTAGGCCCCATTATCTTAGCACAATCCCTGACAGCTGTCAGGTATCTGAACATCGTTGGGGATCAAGTTCACTCATTGTTGGTAACAGTGTTTCCTGCTGGTGATGGCCATTACCAAGAGGATAATGCACCATGCCACACTGCCAGAATCGTCAAGGAGTGGTTCGAAGAATATGCTGGTGAATTTCTGTTAATGCCCTGGCCTCCAAATTTACCTGATATGAACCCAACTGAACATTTGTGGTTCGACTTCGAAAAGCGGGTTCGTGCTAAATCACCACCACCCCGAAGTGTTCGGGAACGGGAGGACCTGCAATTGACATTATGGTGCCAGATACCTCAGGATACCTATCGCCACCTCACCGAATCGATGCCTTGCCGAGCGACCGCTGTTTTGTGGGCTAAAGGGGGTCCTAAAGCTTATTAAGTAGGTGGTCATAACATAATGGTTCATCCGTGTATATCACAGATCAGCTATCATAAATTATCGTACGTATCTCATACTGCAACATTGTGTTCTGGAAGTGCTTTGTTCGACTGTGGGAGCTGTAGCAAAAAGTTGATCGTGTCATGTTCACATGTGTACGGAGATCGCTGGTATCCAGATAAAACCAGTTTCGTCGAGAAAGAGAACACATGCTCATTCTGCTTCCCAAATTGTTCTATGTTTCCATCACACCAGATGCTGTTGACGAAAGCTGAAAGTCAGTCGAATTCGACGAAATGGATAATGCGAATACAGCCATACCTTTTCAAGTCGTCAGAAAGTAGTTTGCCGTGTTATGGGGAGACGCCGGCTGGCTCATCAGCTGTGCTTATGATGGAGGATAGCGTTGTGCTGATATGATGGACGCCAGTCAAAAAATCCGTCCGTCATATAGTGGTGCCGCTCTGAGGCACGCACCATGTCTTTGATGGCGACTACGTGTGGCTTCACGCTAGCGCCTATATTGAATGGCTGTCACAGTGTTGCGGCCGACGTTCTCCACTATGCGCCGGCTAGGCCCCTTCATGGTATCCAATGATCCGTTCTCTCTTCTACTTGGTAAGCTGGAAATGCGGCTATAGTACACTTTACCATGACATTTAGAATGTGATGATTTTTTGATATTTTACTTTCAATGGAATCGTTCAGGCTTTACCAGACGCCAGCTCGTGAAGCGTTTAGGCGAGGCGTCGGTATGGCTTGCCTTTCAAAGCCGAGTATTTTCTCCTGATTTACCAGAAAATGAAATTATTTCTATCTTCTACCGAGAATTTTTATCAATTTTACATTTAACTTTTTACCTGCGCATTTGAACAAAACTCAGACTTCTTCTGGGAAGTGCGGTTTCAATGTCAGAAAATTCATTCACAGACTCATCAGCCAGAGCAATACCTCGCTGCAGGCTCAAAAATATTGCCAAAATCTTGTCGCGTGATACGATCTTAAATGCTTATGTTGAAAATAAATTAAATGATCTTGGCACTATGACTAACGAATCTTGTTCAAACTACGAAAAGAATCTTCAGATTAAAATACACTTTTGGTAGGTCATTTTTATTCATGTGCCATCTGATTTTTCAGATGCACTAGTTTCATTTGACACTACACGCTTCTAATTTTTTTCCATCCGATCACTGTAACCACTACTACGAGTTTTCAACTTTTTTGAACCAAAATTTTCCAATTTCGTGACATAAATTTCGATATTTTTTTAGAAGACCACAAAAAGGCATGCTCTCTGCACTACAGAATTATGTGTCATCCTTCTTGTTACTCGTGCCTTTGTACATAAAAAGCTGATTACGTTACTATCATTTTCCCGAAACTACCATTCTTTGTGATTTATGATAGTGAACTTTGACCACACACCTCTTTCATAAAATAAAAAAAAAATTTCATTTGGGAATCGCTTCTCATACCTGACAAAAAGTGTTCTACCCCTGAACTTTTACACAAATTTTATAAACAGATAGAAATGAAAAAAGAACGCCGACATTTAATAAAACTGAGTTTGCTGATGAAAATCACCGTGGAAAATCAGAAATTCGATTTTCCTTGTCATTCGAATCGGTATGTTCATATACCTGGAAAAAAAAATCTACAGTTTTAATGATGAAATTCAATTCAATTCTGTTTTTTCCAAATGTTTTTTCTATTACGTTGAAACGCACGGGAACTGTTTTAAACAACAGAAGGGGGAAAAACAACCTACCCTTTTTGTAATGGCATTACTTGAAGGCACAGTGCCGCTGAAAATACCATCTGAAAGATAAATGATTCCTACAGAATGCAGTTGCCATGGTTCTAAATTTAACGACACCTTCTTAGAAATACTTCTTCTACACAGTAAAATCTTGTTGCAAACAATTACATTTTTTCATTCGAGCTTAGTACGCTTGAAACCTTTACTACGTCTGCCTGAATTTTTTGGATGTCCTCGGAAAATCTTTCTTCCGTGGAGCAGCAGTTAACGATGTTTAGACAGAAGAAAGATGTATACTAGACCGGAACTGATGTTGGAGAAGTTGCAGTTTTATTTTATTTTTCATTTGAGTTTTTGGACTATTTTTGTCTCCGTTTTTTAACCCAAAATTACTGGTGCTCTAAGCTCGCAGTCAAGAAAAGTTGAAGGATCCCAATTCCATCAGAAATTTATTTTAAATCTAAAATTAAAAAGAAATCTTGGCTATCTCCCATGTGCAAGCAGCAGCCGTTAATTTTTCTTATTTACTCTGAAGAGTGACGAAATACACAAGGCACTCACTTGTTTGTGTTGGATGGCCGTAGGTGTGATTGCTCTACTGATAACTTTGGAGATAATTAGCCGACACGAAAGTAACTCGGCAATGAAACAGATGCGGCAAAAAAAAAAAAAAAAAACATTCTTCATTGATGCCAATTATGTCACGCCATACATCTATCGCTTTGAGCCATCAGAAATTTTGTTTATGACCAGAAGTCAAGTTTCACAAAAACGGAAAAACATTTCTACCCAAAGTGTCCAATATGTTTTTTTCAAGAGGGAATTCGTGAAAACATAACATAGTCACAATCTTTGATAAATTCTTGTATTCTAAAAAAACAATTTAGATTATCCCTGCGTACACGTGACGTGGTCTATTTTCTCTTTTAGATACTGCATTTTAAAACTCATATCTATAACCAAAAAATTACAGGCAATTTCACTCAAAAAATTTCAGAGCTGCCCTTCACATAGACAAAGAAATTTTGCACAGGGGTGGAGTGACTTTCATTCCACCCATAATTACCGTTTAGCTATATAAGTTTGCATTATATCCGTGTAGATTTAATTTTGAAAGTTACTTTCAATTAAAGATAAAGCAAGACATTTTTACCGACGTTTTTCTAAGTTACGTACTTTTAAATGCATAAGAATTTGTTTCCGGAAAAACATATGAACGACAAATACTCAGCCTTACGCACTTTATTAATTGATTTTATTCAGAAGGAAAGTGTGAAATAAAATACTGCGATTAATCAAAATTGCTTTTACCTTTAGCCATTACTGTATGTCAGTAAAAAAACTAATAGAAAGAAGAGACATTTTAATCTTACAAAATCCATCACTTTCTTCGCCTCCTCCCCCCACGAGTATATTGGTGATGCGAATCTTTCATTTTTTTTTAGTATTGATCAGAGATTTGCTGCACATTGTGCTACACTGGCGAGTAGGCTATGAAAAACTAAGTAGTAAGAACTCCAAAGCTTCAGTTTCTTCTGCATCAGATAGAAAAATACTCTTAACTCATCCCTTATTGTTTTTCAACGTATTCCAAGTATATAGGTCGACAAAGAGTTTGCTTTCCACATGATAATCACACGGGTAAAATCTTTTAGTTTAGATTAGACTCTCACGAGTTTTTGTAGTACTCCAACACCGAATCGCACTGAAAGTGTCTAAAGAAGAAAAATCTAGTTCGTAAATGTTGCGAATCAGAAAGCGACACGGTTTTTCCGTAGCTTACCAAAGCTATTTTGTCTGCTGTACCTCACAACGCTTCATAAAAGAATAAAAAAGTTACAACTGTTTTAAAACTCAGTAGCAAAATGCAAAGTTCTTCACCTCTTCCGTACGAGAGATTAAACGAGCATGAAATGGTCCTTTTGTAAAATCAATCATGAGAGTCCAAGCATTGCTTTTAATGGAGAAATTCAGCTTAGAGATGAAATGAATCTTGGGTGAATCAATGGCGAAAATAAAGATGAGTATCAATTTTGTGTCTTCAGCATCTATTTTTTTAAGAGTCTTAAAAAGAAAGGGGAATGAAGGATCACTAAGATAAATAATTAGAATTTCTTTATCGTTACATCTTTTCTGCTCAACAAACAGCACGGCTATCAACGTTTAAAAAAACATATCCACGAATTAAAGTTACTGGCTCCAGGAAAGGAAAAGAATCAGATGAAAAGAGCAAATACAACATACATGTTTCTCCCTGGGACTCTTAACTCAAGATCTGAATGCACAAAACTAACATTCCAACAGCTTAGTCATACCGCGACTTCGTTAAATGATTTAACAAACCTGAATTGGCATTCTAGATGAAATTATATCCCTGATTTTCATGTTTCGGTTTCATGCAGTGAGTTTAGAATATATGGAATAGTCATAAAGCCCTCTTACTTAAAGACTATTTACATCGACAGTACACGAAAGCCGTAGGGAGGTCATAGGCGCCCATAATAGGGGGGAGAAGGGGCACTTGCCCTCCCCTGGAAATCTAACCATGCCATTTGTTTTGGAGAGGTATTACAAAATTCTCGAAAACACAAGTTGTGATTGCAAATTTTTTCGTTGAACTTCTGGATGTGTCTGGGCAGTTAAAACAGTCAAAACGTTGGGAATTTACAGTAGATGTAGAAATTTACAAACGAAAGTATATACCGATGAGCCATTCCATTATAACCACCCTCAGCTTAGAGAAATGGGCGCGCCTGGAGACTGAACGGTGGCGCAGGTGAAGTTCACAGAGAAGCATATTTACAACCCGAAGACCGGCTTTCGGTTAGTAGAGTGTTCGGAGTCAGAATGGGAAAAGCTGCTGATTCGTCGCAGTTTGATAAAGGACAAATTGTGATGGCACGGCACCTCGGAACTACGATCTCGGAAACGGTGCGGCTTGTGGGTTGTTTACTTGCCGCTGTAGTGAGTACGTATCAAAAGTGGTGCACAGATGGCCAAACGACGAACCTTCGTCTATCCGTGTGTTGTCCGCAGCTAAAACAGTGGTGATCAGGGCAATGTGGCACAGCACACAGTTCATCGCAGTCTTCTTCACATGGGCCTGCGTAGCCGAAAACCCAGCCGGATCTCCATGCTCACTGCAAGTCATCGCCAACAACGCGTGAAATGAGCCCAAAACAATCAAGATTGGAACGTAGATGATTGGAAGAAAGTGGCCTGGTCTGACGAATCAAGATTCCTGGTGCATGACGTAGACGGCTGAGCGCGGATACGCCGATTACCAACGGAGGCTGTGGCACCTGGCTGCACTGTCTGTTGGGCGGAAATAGGCCGCAGGTGGCAATGTTCTGCTGTGGGCGATGTATTTTCTTTTTGGGGAGAGGGGGGCACTTTAGGCACCATTATTCCAATAGCACAATCCCTGACAGATGTCAGGTATCTGAACATCGTTGCGGACCAAGTTAACCCATTCATGGCAACTGCTGATGATGGCCATTACAAACAGGATAATGCGCCATGCCACACTGCCAGAATTGTTCGAGGAACATGCTGGTGACTTTCTGTTTATGCCCTGGCCTCCAAATTTACCTGACATGAACCAAACTGAACATTTGTGGTTCGACTTGGAAAAGTGAGTTCGTGCTAAATCACCACCATCCCGAAATGTACGGGAACTGGAGGACCTGCTGTTGGCATTATGATACCAGATACCCCAGGATACCTATCTCCACCTCGTCGAATCGATGCCTCGCCGAGTGGCCGTTGTTTTTCGGGCTAAAGAGGTCCTAGAGCTTATTAGGTAGGTGGTTATAATGTAACGGATCATCAGTGTATAATAATATTGAAGCTTCCTTTTCATGTTGGAGCACAGCGTGTTACGTACGACATGAAATGTTTGAAGGGCAAAGAAATGAAAATTATATCTTCTTCCGCAGCAGCCATATACTGCTTGGCAAAAACCTCCCGCAGTTTCTTCAAGAACTTTGCCATGAGAGTGCTTTTTCCTTCTTTATGTCCGATTCAGTGATTCCTGGGATTTCGTGGGCTTGCGTAGCCGAAAATCCATTTCGAGGAGTATGGGATATAAGTGTCCAAAAGACGGGAAACTCAAAAGAACAACAAAGACATTTCCTTGTCTCAATATGCTGTCCAATTTCATTTATCCATCTCTTTTGTGCATTTTTTTTATCTTCTGCCTTTCAACTAAATTTGTTTATTGGAAATTTAAAAACCGCTACGAGGAATGAGAATTTTCTTCGACTGGCGAAACCGGACAACGTTTGTTTTCTTAACACTCGGATACTTGAGACTTCGTTGTCCTAGGTGGTGTAACGGATAGTTGGCTCTAACAGAAATCGGGAGATGCGGGTTCGATTCCCGCTCCAGGGCGATGTGATTTTAAAGTTTTCTAATGTTAATGTTACATGTTTAACAGTAAAAGTAAGGCAATGGCTATTCTGTTTTCCGCCTTAAAAAAATCCCGTTTTTGTATGTTATTTTTGTTTACACACAATTTCAGTTTGCCCCATTCTGAAAACTAAATTGAGGGCGGCATTAATTTTCAAATTCGAATACGGAAAACTTAATAGCTGCTCTTAATCCTCTGCTTTCCCCTAAACAAATTTTGCACCATTTGTACAGACTCGGTAATCATTAGCTGAGTGTTTATGCGGAAGTGAACACAGGTGCAGCATTTATACAAAAACCGAATTCGTAAAAATGTTCCAAAGACTATACTTGGAGAAGCCAGAGAACCAAATCTTTTGGTCATTTTCACCTAACAAGTGGGAGGAATAAGTGATTCGAACTCCACACACTAGTCTTTCAATTCCCTGCCTTATTTGTTTTGTACATCAAACAAATGACTGCAGCGTCAATCTGCACAACACCAACGGGAATCAGCTCTCTACGTGCTGTAAAATGGCTTCACTGATAGCTCGCCTTTCTAAACTTAGGTTTTGTAGAATCTGGTAGCCTTGAATTGCACTCATCGTTCTCTGTTTTACCTTGAAGCATCATTTCAAAGCAACTGGTTAATATTTGCATATTTTGTTTTCACACGCAATACCCTAAAGCCGCAATAACGCTCTGGTAAAAGTACTGATGAGATTTTTTTTGAAATGTTTTCAGATTCTATACTCTCCCCAAAACTCTTGCGCCTAGTGACTTTGTGTGGCAGTAGTTATTAAATATTATTTCTCTCCCCCCCCCGTTTTTATTTCCTTGTTTAATGTATTCATGGAACACACAACGATGTAAGGAGCAGAGTTGGAAACGGGTCAAAAATCTTGCACCCGGACGCCACGTAATTGGACCTGCCCCGGACAAATCCGCTTTGAACTATAAGTTCGAAACTCAATTTATAATTACATCATCATCATCATCATCATTGTCAACCATTATCAATCCACTGCTGGATGAAGGTCTCCCCAAGTTTCCTCCACAACGGTCTGTCTTGTGCCAGTCTCCTCCATGTCACCCCTGCATACTTTCGAATTTCATCCACCCATCTCCCATGTGGTCTTCTTCTGGGTCTTTTCCTGTCCCTTGGAATCCAATCTAAAATTTCGGCTGTCCATCGATGATCTGTCCTTCTGGCAGTATGTCCAGCCCATTGCCATTTCAGGGATTTAACTCTGATCATGATGTCTTCCACTCTTGTCATTTTTCGGATCCACGAGTTCCTCTTCTTATCTCTCCTGGTTACACCAAGCATGCACCTCTCCATGCTGCTTTGAGTTGTCTGCAGCCTTTGTATGTCTCTTTTAGTTAAGGTCCACGTCTTTGCACCATACGTAAGCACTGGAAGGATGCATTGATCAAACACTTTTCTTTTAAGACATAATGGCATATTGCTCTTGAAAATAATGCTGTTTCTTCCAAAAGCTCTCCAGGCAAGTTTTGTACGTATAATCATATATATATACACACAGGGCGTTCAAAAAATCTCTCCGCAGTGGGTATCGCAGGTTATATAGAAATCATATAAATGTATTACAGAAACGTATGAAATACTCGCTTACTTACCGAAAGCGTTGAAATTGTCGTTCTTCACATAACCTAATTGTTTTACACACGTTTTCAAGCACATCTACCAGAGTCAAAAAGTCCCTCCTGAGTAATATAAAGTCTGTTCCATTTAATTTTGATGGTACTATAGTCAATATTTTTGAATTAAGTAACTTGTATGTTTATTTTCAGTTTTTGCTGTTTTCTTGGTAACATATCAAGCTTCAGAATATGTTTCACAGCAACACCAATTTTCACCAGCTTCTGATAAGTTGAAAGTTTCCAAAATGCGAATGTTGATTTCTTCATTGCCCCTCAGAAGGAAGGAACACTCATGAAATCAACATTCACATTTTGGAAACTATCAACTCATCACAAGCTTGTGAAAATTGATGTTGCTGTGAAACGTATTCTGTTTTTTCAATGAGACGAAACAACTTCCAGCATTCGCTCTTCTCCTCTTTGTTTTCAACAAGAACGTATTTGTTGGCCTCGATGTCTTTTTCAATTTCCTTAATATTAAATTCATCCACGTTAACAAATCAGGCATTAATTCCGATGCGACGTGCAATGCGACGGGATGTTAGCACGTCAAACGAAAACCTCTGAATGCTTATTGCAAAAGATGCGATGTGAAATGTAACTCTCAGTCGTACAATGTGACACGTGGGGGTGGGGGGTGAGAGAGTGAATCACTAGAGACAGGTGTTTGCCTGTATCTTGTTTTGGACAATCACACTGAAAACAAACGCAAAGGAAGTATCGGTTCACGATATGGTATAGTCAGTCGGTGGAAATCTTTGCTTCAAGGAAGAGACGGCAATAGTTTTGTACGACAAGTTACTTCTCATTCCGCCGGCACCAGCATCAAGCATAAAATTCCACAGTACGCCTTTTTCTTTGAAATATTGTTTTTCTTTTCAAAACTTAAACGTAAATAAAACCTGGTTGAAATTGGGTTAGGAACAACTTGACCCGATCCGTTTGACCACCAAGAAATTGTCGACCCGCTGACCCGTGACCCGTTTCCATCTCTGGTAAGGAGTCGCCGTCCCTAATTTAATGCCACTGGTTCCAGGGATAGGCAGAATCAGTACCGTAAGAGAAACACACCGACCATGCCCTATCATACTGGAACCCTAGCTCAATTCTTACGATTAGCCAAAAGCTCACGAATCTGACTATTCCGGTAAACTTCATTTGCATATCTGGTTAATACTAGGTTTTGAATTTGTTCCAGTATTTCTGTTTATTAAAGTTTCAAGTTCGGTCGCCCATGATAAAGCTGTTAGCAGTATACTGAGGCACTCGATCTTTCTAATCCCTGTTGGGGTTACATTATCAACTCCAATATTCTATACACAACTAGATTGGAAAACAAACCTCTGATCCCTCGAATTCCATCTGGGAGCATGTTTCGCCACTTTTTTTTTTTTTTTGATTGGAGGTTTAACGACCACCGTGAGCAACTCAATGGGCTATAAGCAGTCGCCCGTCCCTAATTTAGGGACACTGGTTCCAGGGAAGGGAGAGAGCCAGTACCGTAAGACAAACACAACATCCATGCCTGACCGGGATTCGAACCCGGACCCTTTACGGACGAATGATCAGAGGCCAGCGCCTTAGACCACTGCGCCACCGTTTCGCCACTTTATCCTACTGAGGCAGAACTTAAGATGTTCTCATTACATTCCAGCCAGATCAAGCGTGCTACAAAATTTTCAAGCTGCTATAAAATCGCTAAGAAGTATAGAAGACATAGGGTATTAATATACCAAAATGTGCGGTTGAAATATGTGTGCTTAAACTAGCTTTGAGTAATATAAATTTATACGATTAGAACATTACACTGCGAAACAAAGACATTTTATATCACTGAAGAATATACATACAGTATATACAGACGGACAGCAGGTCTTCCCAACAGTGTATCGCAATCGATGAACATGGTTAAACGTGTCGATCTGAGCGACTTTGATCGTGGACGCATTGCCGGCGCAAGACAGATGGGTCATTCTATCGCCCAAGTAATAAGAACCCTAGGGTTCCCGAGGGCAACCGTGTCAAGGGTGTACCGCGAATATAACATTGACGGACGTACCACTGCCCAGAGAGCAAGTGGTGGGCGAACACACGTCATTGATGACCGGGGTCGACGTAGAATATCCAGGCTCATACGCACCGACCACTTGGCAACGGCGGGGCAAATCACATCTAGGTTAAATGTCGTAGGCCCAAGCAGCGTCAGCGGGCGAACGGTATGGCGCACAATGTATACCATGGGCTACGGGAGCAGACGCCCTACTCGTGTTCCACTGTTGACTGCTCGTCATCGGACATTGTGCCGAAATCACATCCAGGTTAAATGTCGGAGGCCCAAGCAGCGTCAGCGAGAGAACGGTATGGCGCACAATGCACACCATGGACTACGGGAGCCGACGCCCTACTCGAGTGCAACTGTTGACTGCTCGTCATCAGACATTGTGCCGAAATCACATCCAGGTTAAATGTCAGAGGCCCAAGCAGCGTCAGCGAGAGAACAGTATGTCGCACAATGCATACCATGGGCTACGGGAGCCGACGCCCTACTCGAGTGAAACTGTTGACTGCTCGTCATCGTACATTGTGCCGAAATCACATCCAGGTTAAATGTCAGAGAGCCAAGCAGCGTAAGCGAGAGAACGGTATGACGCACAATGCACACCATGGACTACGGGAGCCGACGCCCTACCCGAGGGCAACTGTTGACTGCTCGTCATCGGACATTGTGCCGAAACCACATCCAGGTTAAATGTCAGAGGCCCAAGCAGCGTCAGCGAGTGGACGGTATGGCGCACAATGCATACCATGGGCTACAGGAGCCGACGCCCTACTCGAGTGCAACTGTTGACTGCTCGTCATCGGACATTGTGCCGAAATCACATCCAGGTTAAATGTCGGAGGCCCAAGCAGCGTCAGCGAGAGAACGGTATGGCGCACAATGCACACCATGGACTACGGGAGCCGACGCCCTACTCGAGTGCAACTGTTGACTGCTCGTCATCAGACATTGTGCCGAAATCACATCCAGGTTAAATGTCAGAGGCCCAAGCAGCGTCAGCGAGAGAACAGTATGTCGCACAATGCATACCATGGGCTACGGGAGCCGACGCCCTACTCGAGTGAAACTGTTGACTGCTCGTCATCGTACATTGTGCCGAAATCACATCCAGGTTAAATGTCAGAGAGCCAAGCAGCGTAAGCGAGAGAACGGTATGACGCACAATGCACACCATGGACTACGGGAGCCGACGCCCTACCCGAGGGCAACTGTTGACTGCTCGTCATCGGACATTGTGCCGAAACCACATTTAACCTGGATGTGATTTCGGCACAGAGGCCCAAGCAGCGTCAGCGAGTGGACGGTATGGCGCACAATGCATACCATGGGCTACAGGAGCCGACGCCCTACTCGAGTGCAACTGTTGACTGCTCGTCATCGGACATTGTGCCGAAATCACATCCAGGTTAAATGTCGGAGGCCCAAGCAGCGTCAGCGAGAGAACGGTATGGCGCACAATGCACACCATGGACTACGGGAGCCGACGCCCTACTCGAGTGCAACTGTTGACTGCTCGTCATCAGACATTGTGCCGAAATCACATCCAGGTTAAATGTCAGAGGCCCAAGCAGCGTCAGCGAGAGAACAGTATGTCGCACAATGCATACCATGGGCTACGGGAGCCGACGCCCTACTCGAGTGAAACTGTTGACTGCTCGTCATCGTACATTGTGCCGAAATCACATCCAGGTTAAATGTCAGAGAGCCAAGCAGCGTAAGCGAGAGAACGGTATGTCGCACAATGCATACCATGGGCTACGGGAGCCGACGCCCTACTCGAGTGAAACTGTTGACTGCTCGTCATCGTACATTGTGCCGAAATCACATCCAGGTTAAATGTCAGAGAGCCAAGCAGCGTAAGCGAGAGAACGGTATGTCGCACAATGCACACCATGGACTACGGGAGCCGACGCCCTACCCGAGGGCAACTGTTGACTGCTCGTCATCGGACATTGTGCCGAAATCACATCCAGGTTAACTGTCAGAGGCCCAAGCAGCGTCAGCGAGTGGACGGTATGGCGCACAATGCATACCATGGGCTACAGGAGCCGACGCCCTACTCGAGTGCAACTGTTGACTGCTCGTCATCGGACATTGTGCCGAAATCACATCCAGGTTAAATGTCAGAGGCCCAAGCAGCGTCAGCGAGCGAACGGTATGGCGCACAATGCATACCATGGGCTACAGGAGCCAACGCCCTACTCGAGTGCAACTGTTGACTGCTCGTCATCGGACATTGTGCCGAAATCACATCCAGGTTAAATGTCAGAGGCCCAAGCAGCGTCAGCGCGCGAACGGTATGGCGCAAAATGCATACCATGAGCTACGGGACCGACGCCCTACTCGTGTACCACTGTTGACTGCTCGTCATCGGACATTGTGCCGAAATCACATCCAGGTTAAATGTCGGTTACCCAAGCAGCGTCAGCGAGCGAACGGTATGGCGCACAATGCATACCCTGGGCTACGAGCGTCGACGCCCTACTTGTGGTCCACTTTTGACTGCTCGTCGTCGGAAATAACACATCGCCTGGTGCTGGTTAACATGAAAACTGGACCTCTGAAGAGTGGCACCGGGTCGTGCGATCAGATGAATCCTGTTTTCAGCCGTACCGAACTGCCGGAAGATACGGGTGCTGCGTCGACAGCATCGTCGTGCCAAGTGGGCTCTGTTCAAGGTGGTGGTGGCGGCACTGTGATGGTTTGGGGAGCCTTCTCATGGGACACATTACATGAGATCCCTTAGTGTGTCTGAACAGGTCCTTAATTGCTGCGGCTACCAGCATGCGCTGGCTCAATACCTACATGTTTTCATGGCCTACGCGCATCCCGCGGCCCAGGGTCTGTTCCAGCAAGACTATGCGCAGCCCCACCTGGCCGCAACCACACAGGCATGGGTAGAGGAACACCCATCTGAATTTGGAATCATCCAGTGGCCCCCAAGGTCCCCGGATTTATACCCCGTGGAAGTCCGCTGCTATGTCGTGGAGCGAAACACGAGACCCATGGATCCTAGACCGACGTTTCAGGCGGAGTTTTGGACAAAGCTGCAACAGGCGCATATATATAATACAAATAACGTACCCAAAATTAAAAAAAAATTAAAAAAATAACCAACTTTGAAATTCTAACGTGCCAAAGGCTGCGATAAAAAAAAATTCAAAACCACATAAGCCCAAACAAGAATAAAAAAAAAGAAATAAAAAATTAAAAAATAATAAAATAAAAATAATGGAAACTTGGATTCAAATAAACTGCATGATTCAGGATTTCAACCAGGTCAGTTGTTATCCAAGGCGTCGTCAGGGGCAAGCTCAAATAACATCTCTCACATTTCTACATAGACCAGAAAGTGTAGGTTTCTGCATTATTCACTTCGCAAGGAAAAAATATAACAAAACCCATTACTGCTGCCCCCTAAACCACCCACTTAGCAAGCACCCACCTTTAGAAAAAAAAACCCTCCAAAAAGTTTAAATAAAATCAAAAAATGACAATTAACGAGTAATAACCTAATGAATAAGGGAAACAACGCCTACAACAAACTGAATAACCGTTGCCCAACTCACACACTCCAGTAACCTCACTGAAATACCACTCAAAAAAATACCTGCAGAAAACATTACTAAACAATTAAAACCATCATTCAACGCTTAACCATTTAAAATATTACCATGAATAAAAAAATAAAACAACTTAGTAAAATCATGCAATGCATTGATTATGATAGGCTTTTCAACATACCAGAAATCATTACTCAAGTTATGAGGATAATGGCTGTGGAATAAATCTCGCTCCTGTGCCCTGACCTTTGACCCCATTTCAATGATATTAAACAGAATTGGTTCAGTATACCTCCGAAACAACATATTAACGTTTTGTCTCAATAGAAACATTTTTAGTCAAGGTAGCTGTGGTATAAATCTCGCTCCTGTGCCCTGACCTTTAACCCAATTTCGATGATATTCAACAGATCTAGTTCGGTATACTTCCGGAACAACATGATAAAAATGCTTCGATTGCAACAAAACTTTACGTAAGTTATGATGCATATATGCAATGGAATGGATTCCACTCCATGTCCTGACCTTTGACCCCATTTCTTCCATTTTCAATAGGATTCATTCCCATGTAATCCCTTACCACATACTAAAATTTCATCGAAATCGAAGTATTTTTATGTAAGTTATGACGCATAAGGCCAATGGAATTGATCCCACTCCTATGTCCTGACCTTTGACCCCATTTCGTCCATTTTCAATAGGGTTCATCCCCAGTTGTACCCTACCACATACTAAAATTTCATCGAAATCGAACAATTTTTACGCGAGTTATCTTGCGGACGGACAGACAGACAGAAGCTGGAGCATATACGCTTCTTTAACCTACGGTTGGAAAGCGTAAATGAGGAGTACAGTTTGAAAAAGTTGACCTAGCTACAGATTATTGCTTAAATTAGTCCTATTGTTGAAATGCAAGACTAAGCCTGTTGAATGATGGTTTTTATTGTTTAGTAATGTTTTCTTCAGGTATTATTTTGCAGTGGTACTGTGTTTCAGTGAGGTTACTGACTGGAGTATGAGTTTTGCAACGGTTATTCAGTTTGCTGTGGGCGTTGTTTCCCTTGTTAATTATGTTATTACTCGCTAATTGTCATGTTTTGATTTTATTTTAACTTTTTGGAGGGGTTTGGTTTTTTTCTAAAGGTGGGTGCTTGCTAAGTGGGTGGTTTAGGGAGCAGCAGTAAGTGGTTTTGTAATATATTTTTTCCTTGCAAATTCCCACACTTTTTGGTCTATGTAGAAATGTGAGAGATGTTATCTGAGCTTGCCCCTAACGACGCCTTGGATGACAACTGAGTCCAGTGGCGTATCTTGGATCCGAGCCCTGGGCTATCTCACTTGTACCCCCACAGTACTGTTTTTTTTTTAATTGGAAGTTTAATTTTTAATTGTTAAGTAATAGAAGTATTTTTTTCTAAATTTTAGGTACATGCTATTGCTAGCATGATACCAAATCAAATAATTATAAGGATTAGGATTTGAACACTTATTTGTACATGAACTCCATTCTTCTTTCCTTTTGTGTGAACTTGAGTGTTACGTTTTCACAAAAATGTTTCTTCCGAGTACTTTTTCATATTTAAAAATAATGTTTCTCTATTGACAAATCAGCCAAGTTGCTCGAATGTACATGGCCTTGTGTGGCTCTAAGATATATCTTGATTCTTTTTAATACAGAGAAATTTCTTTCGGCAGTTGCAGTTGTTGATGGAAAGTTTAACATTAGGTCTGCTAATTTGTACACCTCAATAAACACTATGTCCAATTTATTCAACTTTATGTAACAAGTAAGGTCTTACTAATTTGTTTTGCATTCATGAAGGGAATAAAACAACTTCAGTTCATTTTTCAGTCGAGCTGCATCAAAATTTGAAGCATAGTTTTTTAAGTTCTGATAGTAGATGTTCACGGGAGCTTTCACAAAATTTATCAAGATCAAGACATCCAACAGAGCCACGAATTTAAGATATAATATCAGTGAGTTTAATTCATTGACACTTCACACAAACTGAAAGAACTCTCGCGAAACACGTGCTGTTACACGTGGAAGCACGCGAGTGACTGAGATACTCCAAGGCTTCTCTTTTTATGAGCGAACCGTTGCGCAAAGCAATGTTCCATTCACCTCCACACGCGCATTAATGTTGTCATGGAAACGCTAGCAAGCGATTGCATTGAAGCTCTTCGTTTCAGAACGGCGAAGACTATCGAAGGCCTGCTTGCGTTATGCAGTTGGCCATCGCTTGTCAGACTGATTCTCATAGTCGAAAGAAGCCAATCCGCTCGTGTGTTTTTTTCGCACCGAAGGAATCGACATACTTAATACCGTTGATAATTGACTTTTATTTGTGCATTCTCTGGACTTCGAAGCTAGCCCAGCTAGCCTCGAATATACGCCACTGCAATTGACATATGCTCTGCAGTCCTTGTCTTTTCTCCTGGTTGAAATCTTGAATCATTCAGTTTATTTGAATCCGACTTTCCATTATTATTATTATTATTAATTTTTTTTTATTTCTTGTTTTTTTTTGCTTTGTTCTTGTTTGTCCACACACACACACACACACACACACACACACACACACACACACACACATATTTTGGGGTTTATAGCGACCATATGAGCGACTATAAGCAGTGCCTCGTCCTATAATTAGGGGCCACTGACTCCGAGGAAGGGATATGACCAACGCCGTAGAACAAGCGCACCGCCCACGCCTCGTCGGGACTCGAACCCAGGCCCATTTTCGGGCAGCTAGTCAGAGACCTACCCATATGACCACTAAGCAACTGAGGTGGCCCATTGAAGAATAAATAATCTGCGCGATCCAAATAATATAAACATACATTGCCGGACAATTGCTAAGGACGGATGACAATAGCAACGATAGCAACCATAAAATGGAAGGCAGGAAAATGTGGAAATTAGCATAAGTGCGGGATACAGTAAGACGTGTTGTGCGTATGCAAATTTTGGATTGCCGAACTTGCTCGTGACGTCATAGCGCTGATAAGAGATATAAAGGATTTGACGCGTATTGACCGTTGTTGTTCAAACGCAAAGTTGAAAGGGAAAGAATCAATTGACGAACTTGCAATTTTCAGTATGTCTTCCCGACATCACCTAGATGATTTTACGCGTAGCCGTATTATTGGCAAGATTGAAGAAGGGCGAAAAATAACAGATGTTGCCAGGGAGTTCGACGTCAGCCACAGCGTTGTTTCAAGGCTTTGGAAATCATTTCAAAGAAATGGAGAGTGTAGCAAACGTCACGGCGAAGGTCGTGTTCGCAGTACGACACCTGCAGAAGATCGGTACATAGTGCTTTCAACAAAAAGACACAGGCGCAGCACAGCTAGTAAGGTAGCAAATCAGTTTATGGCTGCTACTGGCAAGCGGATCTCCCGAAAAACTGTCGCCAGACGTTTGCATGAAGGAGGACTATACGCCCGCCGTCCTGTTGTGTGCATCCCATTGTCCAGACGTCACCGTACCGCCCGTTTGCAATGGTGCCATCAACATCGCAATTGGACTGATAACGACTGGTCTGCTGTCCTCTTCTCAGATGAGAGTAGATACAGTCTGTCGTCTGATTGTCGACGACAACTGATCTGGCGTGATAGTGGTACTGCATATTGTCCAGCAAACATACAGGAAAGGGACCGATATCCGACATGTAGTGTCATGGTATGGGCTGGCATCATGATCAATGGCCGTACGTCCCTCTATGTGCTTCCAACTGGGACTATGACTGGCCAACGATACATTAATGATGTTCTGCTACATCATGTTCGCATGTTCCGTGGTGCTGTCGGTGATAGATTCATTTTCATGGACGACAACGCAACATGTCATCGAACAGTCGCTGTCCAGGAGTGTCTTGAGAGCGAGGATATTCAACGCCTCGTATGGCCAGTACGTTCTCCAGATCTGAATCCCATTGAAAATGTGTGGGATGCTTTGGGGAGGAGTCTTGCTGGTCGCCAATGCCCTCCAATAAACAAGGACACTCTCATCCGTGCACTGACAGAGGAATAGGATAAATTACCCCAACAGCTGCTTGATAATGTTGTGCAAAGCATGACACGACGTGTGGAATCTTGCATCGCCCTCCATGGTGGCCATATCCCGTATTGACATCTTACGCCGGAACGCCTGCGGACGGTAATTGCATTTTTTTCACGTTTACGTATTCTGCACAAAATGGCCTGTTTGTCCCTTGAACACGTTCCAAAGCCTTCTGGATTTCAGAGCACAATAAATTGTCTTTCTTGTAATGTCCTGGCATTCTGACATTATTTTATTTCACTTGGCATCCAACCACACTTACTTTTTTATGCGCTATATAGCCGTTTATGATCCGTCCTTAACAATTGTCCAGCAGAATATTAGGTGTGCAACTTAATTCTCGGCCCCTAACCGCAAGCGATCATAGAACGTCGCCAAATGCAAATAGCTGTGTGAGAAAATGGCTGATTGCAGAGCCATCCAACAGCTTTCCAGGCAACCGTAACCGCTCACAGCTGTAGTGACAGAAGGGACGAATGTTGACGGTGAAAGCAATGTTGTTTGAGAAGCAACATTTTAGGCACTGCCTCCTGTTCGCGTTTCAGCTGAAAAAAAGTGCCGCGGAAGCTCAGCAAATGATCTGTGCTGCTTTGAGTAGTGACGGATCAATTTGTCCGTGTTCATTTCGTCCACGCTCACTTCGTCCAGCTCATTTCGTCCAGCGCTCACTTTGTTCACTGTTCACTTCGTCCGCTGTTCACTTAGTCCAATGCTCACTTCATCCACTGTTCATTTTGTCCACAGTTCATTTTGTCCACAGTTCACTTTGTCCACGTTCATTTCGACCTCAGAATGAATGGAATACCGTGGAATTTTTTTGTTTTCATGGAGCTTTTGTTATAGGCAGAAGAAAATGTCAGTGGACATTGCTTGCAAGGGATTTTTTTCCTGACTGAGTTTCTCGAATAAAATATAACGATTTTAAATGTTATTTAAAGTAAAACAAGGAACTTGACTTTGAAGAGCTTTTTAACACTTTTGTGTGGTACGATGTCAATCACTACAGCATGACTCACGCTATGTTCGGAACAGGACTATAAGGTGGGATTTTTTAATAACTCTGCACTTTTACTTAGGCACTAAATATTTCATATGCCCTAGGCCCCTTTTCACAGTTTATTCCAACCACGTCATATTCGTAACGTTTGCGTATCAAGTCAAGGTAATAATATTATGCTTTTGCTCAGGCACTAAATATTATTTCATATGCCCAAGGCCTAGGCCTTTTTCACAGTTTTTATTTTAACCATGCGATATTCGTAACGTTTACACATCAACTCTAGTTAACAATACTGCGCTTTTACTTAGGCATTAAATATTATTTCGTAGGCCCTAGGCCTTGGCCTTTTTAGCACGTCTTTTGTTAAAAAAAGATCGTGCTTATGTTAACGGTTTGTCCGTCCGTCCGTCTGTACCCACGATATCTCTGCAACTATTAGTCCGATTTGAAAAATAATTTTTGCATTGGGAAGCTTGAAATATGCGAATGATGATCCTTTATTTTGTTTTTTTTACGATGCACAATTTCGCCACTAGAGGGCGTAAATGCAGATGATGTCGAATTCAAAAATACGTTTTTTCCACATATTTGCTTCTAAACATCCGATTGAAAAAATTCTTTTATCTTTCGATTCCATTTATGTCGAAGAGTATTTTAGATATAGTTACTTTTTCAAATTATGCATAGAATTTCCGCTAGGGGTCGTAAAAGTAAATTACATTTTTCCCGATAATTCTTCTAAAACTCAGATTTGAAAATTTTTTTCTTCAGCGGATACACCTCTTGAAGAAAAATCTTTTGCACATAATTTCAAATTTTTGGTAAAGAACACTTTGGCCACCAGGGGGCGTAGATGTAAATTTTTGCTTCTGATGTATTTGCCATAAAATCTGAGCTTCTAAAATATCGATTGAAAAAATTATTTCGTGGATTGATGCCACTCACATAAATAAACCTTTTTGAAATATTTTCTTCTTAAAATATTCCACAGTTTCTCCGCCAGGGGCGTAGGAGTCCGATTTGAAAAATTTCTTCTTTGTTGGATAGTGTTTTCAGTGTGACATGTTTTTCATATGATTTCGAAATTTTCAAGTAATTCATATACTTTCCGCTAGGGAGCGTAAGGGTAAATTGCGTTTTCCCCTATATCTCTGTTTCTAAATCTCAGATTTGAAAAATTCTTTCTGCACCGGGTACAGCTCCTAATGAGAAATCGTTTGCACATAATATCTAATTTTTGTAAAAAAATGGTTTGGCCACTAGGGGTCGTAAATCTTAATTTCCGCTTCTGATGTATTTGCAGCAAAATATGAGATTCTAAATTCTCGATTGAAAAAACGTCGTTTGTAGACCGATAGTACTCATGTCGACAAACCTTTTAGAAACATTTTCTTCTTAAAATAATGCATGGTTTCTACGCCAGGGGCGTAGATGTATATCTTATTTTTGTCAATATCTCTACTTTTTTTTTTTTTTTTGATTGGAATTTTAACGACCACCGTGAGCAACTCAATGGGCTATAAGCAGTCGCCCGTCCCTAATTTAGGGTCACTGGTTCCAGGGAAGGAGAGAGCCAGTGCCGTAAGACAAACACAACATCCATGCCTGACCGGGATTCGAACCCGGACCCCTTACGGACGAATGATCAGAGGCCAACGCCTTAGACCACTGCGCCACCGGGGCGGCTATCTCTACTTTTAGGAGTCCGATTCGAAAAATTCCTTTTTTGTTGGATACTGTCTCCAGTGTGACATGTTTTTCATATAATTTCAAAATTTTCAAGTAATTCATAGACTTTCCGCTAGAGGGCGTAAAGGTAAATTGCTTCCCCCCCTATATCTCTGCTTCTAAATCTCCGATTTGAAAAATTCTTTCTGCACCGTATACAGCTTCTGATGGGAAATCCTTTGCACATAATTTCAAATTTTTGTAAAAAAATGGTTTGGCCACCAGGTGGCGTAAGTCTTAATTTCCGCTTCTGATGTATTTGCAGCAAAATATGAGCTAAAATCTCGATTGAAAAAAAAGTCGTTTGTTGACCGAAACTACTCATGTCAACAAAACTTTTAGGAGCATTTTCTTCTTGAAATAATGCATAGTTTCTATGCCAGGGGGCGTAGGTGTATATCTTATTTTTGTCAGTATCTCTACTTCAGTTAGTCGGATTTGAAAAAATCCTTCTTTGTTGGATAGCGTTTCCAATGCAAAATGTTTTCCCTATAAATTCAAAATTTTCAAGTAAATCATAGACTTTCCGCTAGGGGGCACAAAGGTAAATTGCCTTTTCTGCGTTATTTCTGCTTCTAAAACTCCGATTTGAAAAAATTCTTCCTGTATCGCATACAAGACCTGATGGAAAATATTTTTCACATAATTTCTAATGTTTGGTAAAGAATAGTTTGGCCACCAGGGGCATAAGTGTTAATTTCTGCTTCTGATGTATTTGTAGCAAAATCTGGGTTCCTGAAAACTCGACTAAATTTTTTTTTTCTTGGACCAATACCGCTCATATGAAAAACCTTTTGAAAATACTTTCTTCCTAAAATAATGCATGTTTTTCCCACCAGGGGACGTAAAGTCACATCTTATTTTTGTTGATATCTCTGTTTCTAAGAGTCCGATTTGAAAAATTCTCTGTGTCGGAGAGCCTTTCCGGTGAGAAATGTTTCTCATATAAATTAATGTTTTTCTTAACACACAAGTCTGCAACCAAAGGGCGTAAGCTCACGATTCCGTTTACAGCAATATCTGAGGGATTAAAAACCCGATTGAAAAACTTCTTTCTTCCGTCAGATATTATTGTTTTCCATACCGGTTCCATTGACTTTGAATAGCTTTGATACATTTAATTTGCATCAGAACGGATTCAAAAGACGTGCTTATTACACTTGAAAATTCGGTGTAATCTTTCTTGTTTACAGTTATTATTCTGCGGATGTAATATTCATAACGTTTAGATATCAAGTCCAGGTATCAATCTTGCGCTTTTATTTAGGAACTAAATAATAATTATTAAGTGGCTATGTCATTTCCCATATCTTTGGGGAGAAAAAGTACGTAAATAAAAAGCCTTGTGGAGTAATTATCTCGTTTTTTGTTTTTTTTGTTTTTTGTATTTGTTTTTTTAGCAAGTCTTTTGTAAGTAAAAAGAGATCGTGCTTATGCTGCCAATTTGTCACATTTACCTTGTGGAACACTATAGGTTTGTATTTGAGAAATTTTGTGGTTCACAGTTCTGTCACTAGGTGGTGCTAATGTAATTCTGTTTGTAGCCGTATCTTCGCTTCAAAAGTCCTATTGAGAATTTTTAATTTTTACTGTATGCCATTTGCTACAGTAGAGATGTGGAGCATCACCCTCTCTAATGAAATCCACTGGGTACTTAGAACTGACCACCGGAGAACTGACCGCATTGCAATTTCAGTGCCATAAAGTTGTTATGAATAAACAAATATCGTGTGGCTATATTTCCCACTACTTGAGCAACTATTGTTCATTTTCGGCCCAAAGACAAAGCGCGCAGAACTGGCCCCCGAAGCACAGATATTTTACGGGGCCGTATAATAATTTCGTTTTCGACTGCTTCGTGGCCACGTCCCCAGAGGATGGTTATTTGAATTACATAAAGTTTCCGTACTTTCGTATTTTCTTAATTGCGATATTTAATGTAATTCTTTATGAAAAATGTTTATAATCTACAACTCAACAAAAGATTTTCAGGGTTTATAAACTACAGGTCAACAAATTCTTTGCTCGCATGTGCAAACGCAGGAAACCTGTCCGGGTAGAGGGGGGTGTCTTCGGAAAGCGGATTATCCGCTTTCCGAAGATACTAACTGGAGATTAAACCTATGCGGATTTGAATACCCATTGGGAGTCAAAAATCGGAATGTCTGCGAAAACGGGCGACCTGCTCCCAAAGTACTTGGTTCGTTTCTTTTTGACTGTGGTTCTGTGACCTTTTAGTGCTTCTCCCTCGCATTGCCCAAGGCTGCTAATTAGAGGAACTTTCTCTTTGCTGTACAGCAAGATGGACTCAGAAACGCCTGTGCATAGATAAATTCCATAGCACATTTTTCAAAATTCGGGTGAGGACAACTGGGCTCCCGGAAACGGGCCACACGGACAACTGGGCTCCCGGAAACGGGCCACACGGACAACTAGGCACATGTAATTTGGATATGAGAAAAGAATTCCAACAGAAAAAATATGTGATGTGTTCTTATGTCCGTTAGGCATATGAGGTCTTTCTTGATTTCATAAAAATTTCAACTAAACAATGGGCAAAACTAATTAGAACACTTCCTCAAGTCAACCATATAACGTTTTCTTGCATTATAAGGCCATCGTTGTTTGTTTCTAAAAATAGCGGAAGAGGTTCGTTGAGTGAATACGTACCAAGAAGATTAACTACGCTTAAGGCAAAGAATCTCCAGCATTCCTTTCACAGGGAATTATGGAGTGGCGCATTACAGGGGAAGCACCTTTAACGAAGTTCCCTAAATAAAAAAGCCCCCTAACGTAACAAGTCAAGCACATGTTAAAATAAAAAGAACTCACAAACAAGGTATCGCATAGGCTAAGTATTGGTGTGAGGGTGCACCAGAATAATAAGTCTGTACCTAGAAAGGTATTTTGGAAATGTTAATTCATAAACATTTCCAAAATATATTTTTGTAATTTTTATTCTACCGATCTCCTATTCATGAAGTTTCCATAACAAGTCAAGTTAATAGCTTTGCGCTTTTACGTGGGCATTAAATATTAATTACTAGGCCTTAGACCTAAGCCCTTTTAACACATTTTATTTTACTGATGACATATCTATAACATTTACATAACAACTTAGTAACATTGCGCTTTTACTTACGCACCAAATATTAGTTAACTAGCCTTACGCCTAGGCGGTTTGATAGTTTTTAATCCGCCGATCTCATATTCATAACGTTTACATGCCATAAAAATTTTGTAATATTGCGCTTTTACTTAGGCACGAAATATTAATTCATAGGCCTTAGGCCTAGGACCTTTTAATGGTGTTTATTATACCGATGCCCTAGGCCTAGTAATTAATATTTTATGCCTAAGTAAAAGATCAATATTAATAACTTGACATGTTATGCAAATGCTATGAATATTTAAGATAATGGATTAAAAACTGTTCAAAAGGCCTAGAATTTACTAATTAATGTTTCGAGCCAAAGTAAAGGTGCAACATTAATAACTTGAATTGATATGTAAGCGTTATGAATACAACATGGTTAGAATAAATATTGTAAAAAAGGCCTAGGCCCCATGAAATAATATTTAGTGCCTGAGCAAATGCGCTGAATTATTACCTTGATTTGATATGTAAATATTATGAATATGACGTGATCAAAATAAGAATTGTGAAAAAGGCCACGGCCTAGGGTATATGATATAATATTTAGTGCCTAAGTAAAAGCACAATATTATTACCTTGAGTGGATACGCAAACATTTTGAATATGACATCGGCAGAATAAAAACTGTCGAAAGGGCCTACGCATGAGGCATAGTAATTAGTATTTAGAGCCTAAGTAAGTAAAAGAGAAATATTAATAACTTGGTATCTTATGTAAATATTTAGTGCCTAAGTAAAAGTGCAGAGTTATTAAAAAATCCCACCTTATGGTCCTGTTCCGAACATAGCGTGAGTCATGCTGTAGTGATTGACATCGTACCATACAAAAGAGTTAAAAAGCTCTTCAAAGTTAAGTTCCTTGTTTTACTTTAAATAACATTTAAAATAGTTATATTTTAATCGAGAAACTCAGTCAGGAAAAAAATCCCTTGCAAGCAATGTCCACTGACCTTTTCTTCTGCCTATAACAAAAACTCCATGAAAACAAAAAAATTCTACAATATTCCATTCATTCTGTGGACGAAATGAACGTGGACAAAGTGAGCATTGAACTAAGTGAACAGCGGACGAAGTGAGCATTGAACTAAGTGAACAGCGGACGAAGTGAGCATTGAACTAAGTGAACAGCGGACGAAGTGAACAGTGCACAAAGTGAACGTTGGACGAAATAAACTGGACGAAGTGAACGTGGATGAAATGAACACGGACGAAGTGATAGGGAACCCTTTGAGTGAGGCTGCCATGTCCTACAGTACGTGTAAAAAGTGGTTCCAGCGGTTTAAGCAGAGAAATTCCGATCTCCGTGATGCAGAATTTCCGGGACAGCCACAGAAAGTTGACGATGAGGAACTGGGAACAACTGTTGGACGCGGATCCCTGTCGCACACAGACAGAGCTCGCCCAGGAACTCGGAGTAACACGACAAGCCATTGCAAAGCGCCTGCACAAGATCGGACTGATTCACAAGGATCGGACGGATTCACAAGTTGGGTGCCCTCACAACTAACAGCTGCGAACATGTCTAGGCGATACGATGTTGCTGTGTCCTTGCTCTCCATATTCAAGAAGAAGGATTTCCTCTACAAGATTTTGACCTGTGATGAGAAGTGGATCCTCTACGATAATCCTAAGGGGCGCAAACCGTGGGTTTATCCAGGTCAGCCTACCACCAGTACCGCCAAACCGAATATCCATGCCAGTAAGTTGTTGCTGTGCATATGGTGGGATCAGCGCGGTGTCATACACTATGAGTTGCTCAGACCTGGTGGAACTGTCAATGCTGAGCGTTATTGTCAGCAACTCATTCGTGTGAGTGACGCAATGGAGGCGAAAAGGCCATACACCGGCAAGGGCAGAAGGTCGGCCCTGTTGCATCAGAATAACGCGCTTCCTCACACCGCGAAAACTACATTTAACACGATCACCGACCTGGGATGGGAGATTTTGTCCCACCTGGCGTATTCTCCAGACTTCGCCCCGTCGGATTGATCATGATCATATGTAGAGGATTTTAGGAAGGGAGTGTCTGACCCCAGGTCTTAAACAACCCTTAGAAATAGGAAACTAAGAGATTTGGGCTAGAGCACCCCATAGGAAAGTGACACAGAAGCGAAGTAGAAAGGGGGAGGAAGACGCCCTTATTTATTACCGGAGATCCAGTACCCGGGGTCCGACGGCTTAACGTGCCCATCTGACGCACGGCGGATATTTAGCGGATCGAGCGTTCGTACCTGCCTGGGATCGAACCTGAGGCCCTTTCCGTGGCAGTCACGAACGTTGCCCACTTGGCCACCAGCGGCCTTGCCTCGTCGGATTATCACCTGAGTGATACGCACTTCACTTCTATCGAGGAGGTCCACTTAAGTATTGATGACTTTATCAACTGGAAACAGCACTCTTTTTTCCACAGTGGCATTCGGCAGCTCTCTGACCGATGGCTCAAATGTATCCAACACGACGGGGATTATTTCCCTGATTAGGTACGTATTCGATTTGCTATAATTTGCTGTCAACGTGTCGTGTCTGTGGCCGAGAATTAAGTTGCACACCTAATATTTACTAACTGAAACGTATTTTTGCCTGATTCGTATCGTATTGTAAATCACACATGCTGCAATCCCGTCTGCATGTTATAGTTTACATTTGCGTTACTGAGTGCTTAATGCGATTCCTTAGTTTCAAATGTGACATCTTCATCATAAATTTTTATTTCATCTTTTCCATTCCAATGGATGCCTCTGTTGATGACGTCACCGGAGGCAGAACAGGAAGTTGTCTCGGGAAGATGAAGACCCGAATAACAGGCCGGAAGCCGTACGTCCGAGAAACACCGGAAATGAAGAGGATAGAAGGAAGTGATGAAGACAAGTCTTAACTGTCAGCGCAGGGTCGCCCCGGGGAATTAAAGGAACAACGCTGTTGACTTCCGTTCTTCCACACCTCCTCCTCCCCTCCCTCCCGAAACTCTGGCACATTTTCTACGGTTTACGTGAGAGGGGTCAAACGAGAATCATAATCCACGAGATAACAGAAGGAAGTTTAAGACGCCGAAAACAAGTCCTTAGACTGTATAATTACAGAAACTATGGTTTACGAATAACTTCTGATGAAAATATTAAGATATCGATGAAATATTCATAACGCATATTAAACAGAATTCCACGAGGGGAAAATATACGTTCGGTCACGGAAACACTCCCATGAGATTTATTGCGCTTTATTATAATGTAAGTAATGCAAGTTGATTTTACACTGTTCAATGGGCAAACAGCTGAAGAAGAGCTGCCGCAATGATTTCTCGGTGCACCACTGCGGCAGCTCTTCATATGGCTCAAAATATTGGTGGCTCAAAAATATTGAAAAGATGGCTCGAAATATTGAAAAGATGCAAATAAAAATACACCGGACAAACATCTCCCAAGATTCTGCGAATTGATAAAAAAATATTTCTGCCGTATGAAAGTGCGTTTCCATTGATTCCTAAAATGTATATTTGAAAATAAGCAGCCAATAACAAAGAACGGAGGACCAAGTGATACTTCATGGGGAGGACCCGGGCCCCTGTGTTCCCCCATCTGAGTGCGCGCCACTTGTTGACAAATTGTATTCTGCTTGTTTAAATTTAATTGATTACACACTAATAAAATATACCTATAGAGCAAGTATATCAATCTATAGAGCAAGTATTTCTCATTTCTCTATAGTGAAATTAAAATTCAGTTTTCTCCGTGCCAGACAGACCCAGAGCATCTCTTTTGACCCTTATTATTATTTTTTTTTCGTGGAAGAGAGCAGCGACAGCTCTGATTTTCGAAACTGAATTCCGCTTAAAAATCAGGGAAAATGCTTGTTCTGATAATTGACACAAGAAGAATCTATAAGACACGGCAAAGCTTTCATTTCATAAGGGTGATTCGTTAAAAAAACATGAAGCCAGTCTTCATTATTATTACCATGCTAACGAAATTTTTTAGTTAATTGAAAATTCTATCACCTTTTCAACATTCGCTTTTCGGAAATTCAGTGGGGACTCTTTGTCGCAAAATTATTTTTTGTCGCGATTTTTCGGATATGAGGGACACAGCTATCAATAGTTACTTTCTGGCAAGCGGACCAGGAAAGAAACATCCACAGCTCCTTGATCGGAAGTCGGGAGAGTCTTCAGCAGTGCCCGAAAGCCCGTAGTAGAGCCCGAGCTCGGTTCGGGCTGCGTAATACTTACTGGAGTTCGGGCTTGGGCTCTGAGAGAGGGAGATAATTTTCTTCCTTTTTCTTCTAATGTGATTTTAAATGATTCATCACACGAGACTTTTTTACACTTTCGAGTTGTTAAAGAGAATTCTTCAGCAACTGGGTCTAGATGGGGAGTAGGAATTCGGCATGGCTATCCACTCCGAGCTTGGGTAACAAAATACCATAGGCCATGAATTACAGGATTTCTGCGAAGGAAAAGTTTCTTTAAGAACTATAGACAGCAAGCTGACGAAATTTTGCTCCCTACCTCAAAGGGGCTGCTCCCTGCTAATTCTATTGAGCAACGTACGACGTAGATTGTTGTGCCTCCCGATTTTTCCTGATTTCCCCAGAAACATTTCAGGAAGAAATGAATAGTCAAAGAAACTATAGAAATAGATAGACATCTCTTTCCCACTCAGCAGTTCAGAAAGACATCGGTTAATTGCACGTGTAAGAAAGACTGGAAGTCTGGAAAAACATGTTTGCTTAAACGGGTTAATCATAGTTTTCGGGCTCGTTCGGGCTCGGGCTCTATCTTGCAATATAAAATTCGGGCTCGGGCTCTTAAAATTGAGCCCGAACTCAGATCTGTTCCTCAGCACTTAACAGACTGTCTCAGATTTCCATTCCCCTAATTCGAATTGTCGTCAAAGCGCTTCGAATCGAAGTCACTACATGATCCACTTCACACAGGAAATTTTATTGCACCCGCAACCAAGACTGAACAAATTCTTAAACTGTGCTATTACGTGAAAAAACATTTGGAGTGTAAGCTACAGATTTTCTTTTTCTTCAGTGAATCTGTATTGTCCTTTACAAAAAATGCGAGTACGCGTTTCTCTAAAAAGTTGAAGGTATTCATACTTCAGTCATTCGAAAAAATAACTGCGGGTTTAAAACGCATATGACAGTATGCCCACGACTACAGGACTGCAATATTTTTCCTGATCTTTGATTTCCCACAAAACGGCCTGGTAGTGCAGTGGGTCTAAGCGTTGGCCCTTGACCGTCATCAGAGTGGACACGGGGTCCAATCCCAATGAGTCATGGATGGTGTGTTTGTATTACCACACTGGCTTTTCTCCTTCCCTGGAGCCGGTGGCCACAAATAAGGGACGAGCAACCCTTAAAGTTGCTCACGATATGGTTGTTACCACCACCCCTACGAAAAAAAAAACAAACAAAAAAAAACAAAAAAACATTAATCATAAGGTAAAAGTGTCATTTCAAAGCTTTATGAGGACATAGAAAAAGCAAGATATGAATTTGTTTCTTCTCTCTTTAAACTCTGGAGAATAAGTTGATAATTTGTTTTTCTGTGCAAACCACTATAAGTTGCTACTCAGGTAAAACTGTCCGTATCAACTAAATAAAATGTAAATATGATCATTGAAAAAAAAGTATTATGACTCTGGTTAGGAACAATGCATAAAAAATATCTTTATACAGAAAATCAAGAAAGATGGGACCGAATTCTAAAATGTAACGAGCACGTCTTTTGAATCCTTTTAGACAAAAAAAAGTATATTTTCAAGTAAGATTTTTACAAAACAAGAAAATTAACCAAAAGAAGTTGTTTAATATACAACTTCTTTTTTTCATTTAAAAAGAAGTTGCATTTACGCCTTTAGTGGAAAAACTGAGCCTTATTTAAAATGCAAGAAGTTCGCCTTGTTCTTCATAGTGAGTGAAAATAGATGCAGAAAGAACTTTTCCAACCGGAGTCGTAGTCAGCAAAACATTTGCAGGTTGAAATTTTGATAAGCAACCACAAGCTGTAAAACAAAAAAAAAAAAAAATTAAAAAAAAACGCAAATTGTACGGAATTCTTTCTGATACCAGAAGATATATGAAGCAAACGGGACTTTTAAACCGAAAAATTAGAGGTAAAGATATAGAAGAAAACGCAATGTAACTTCGTGCGCCCTCGCAGGAAAACTGTCAGTTATTACGAAAAAGAAAATGGCCTTCATAGTGAAGGGTATCCTGGGGAAAAAAAAACGCACACACACAAAGAGAGGGAGAGAGAGAGAGAGATGACCCGAATTTTGGGTTGTAATGAGAACGTCTTTTTAATCTTTTCCAATGCTAATAAAATTTATCAGTCATTTATAGTCAATGGAACCGATTAGTAAAAAATCAACCAGGTTTGTACAATGGAAAAAACATCCAGAAATAGAAACAGCTACTTACTCCCATCAGCGGCTGAAAAGTATGTTACGAAAATTAACAAATTGTGCTCAAAAAGTTGCTCATACCAGAAAGAACATATCAGAGAAAAACAGATTTTTAAATCAAACAGAAGAAATATAGAGGGTAACATGACATACCATCCCCCGTAGCGGAAGAATTTTCCATAATGAAAAAGTTGAAAATAAGCGAAATATATTCACGGAAAAAGCTATGCTAAGGAAAAACAAACTTTTCAAATAAGTCTCCCGGAGGCAGAGGTAGCGAGAAAAAGGTTTTGACTTTTGCACACCCTAGCGGGAAATCTGTGCATTATCTAAAGAGAATGATGTTCCCCATCTTTATTGTTACGAATAGCTTACAGTAAAAAAGGAATTTCTCAATAGGATATTTAGATGTGGAGATGCAGCTGCAAACAAAAGTAAACAAACACCACCTAGCGACAAAATTGTGAACTACAAAACTCCTTAAATACAAACCTAAAGTGTTCCACAAGGTAAATGGCATCCAGTGTTGAAGTAATTTTTTAATAGCACAAATAGAAGCAGATATATGGAGAAAAACAGATTAAATATGGTGCTTCACAACGGCGATATTGTGCATTATTCTGGGAATAAAATAAAAGGAGTTTTCATAGTTAGGAGTATATGAACGAAAAAGAATTTTTTTCAATCGGGGTTTTAGTCCCGGAGATATTGATGCAAACGGAAACGTGAACTTAACACACAAGCGTACCACTAGAGGGCGCAAGAAAAATTTGAAATTATTTCAAACATTTTGCACCGGAAGCATTCTCCAACAAAGGAAGAATTTTTCAAATTCGACTCTTAGAAGCAGAGATACAAACAAAAATAAGATATACATCTACGCCCCTAGCGGAAAAACCATGATTTTAAGAAGAAAGCACTCCGAAAAGATTTTTCGAGGTGAGCTGTATGGGTTCACGAACAAATTTTTTCAATCCAGTTTTCAGAAGCTCATATTTTGCTGCAAATACATCAGAAGCAGGAATAAATACTTACGCTCCCTAATGGCAAAACCATTCTTTTCCAAAAATTAGAAAATATATGCAAAACATTTCCCATCAGGAGCTGTATCCGATGCAGGAAGAATTTTCCAAGTCGGAGTTTTAGAAGCAGAGGTATCGGAGGAAACGCAATTTACATTTACGCCCCTAGCAGGAATCTATGCAACACTTGAAAAATTTGTAATTATATGAGAGACATTTCGCACCGGAAACTCTCTCCAACGAAACTTTTTTCAAATCGGACTCTTAGGAGCGGAGATATTGATAAAAATAAGATATGCGTCTACGCCCCGTGGCGGAGAAACCATATTATTTTAAGGAGAAAATATTCTGAAATGGTTTTTCGAGGTGAGAGGTAGCGGTTCACAAAATAATTTTTCCAATTGTTTTTTTAGAAGCTCATATTTTACTGTAAATACATCAGAAATAAAAATTAATCCTTAGGCCCCCTTGTGGCTAAATCCTTCTTCACCAAAAATAAGAAATTATAAGCAAAACATTTGCCATCAGGAGCTGTATTCGATGCAGAAAGAATTTTTAAAATCTGAGTTTTAGGAGCAGAGATATCGGGGAAAACAAATTACCTTTATGCCCCTAGGGAAAAATCTATGCATTGCTTGAAATAGTGACTACCTAAAATAATCTTCGATATAAATCGCATCGAAAAGTAAAAACTTTTTCAATCAGATATTCAGAAGCAAATATATGGAATAAAAAGGAGCAAATATATGGAATAAAATATTCAAAACTGAGAACTTGGCCGTCAGTCCCTGGCAGTTGGAAAATCACCGGAGAACCGGACTAGGCTGCCATCTGATGCTGACCTTTGCTACGTTTAACGGACGCTCTGTTTTCTGATTCAAGGCTCCTTGAATTGGAGGAGGAACTTCAAAAGATCAAGTGGGACATTGCCGGACTAAGTGAGATAAGAAGGAGATCTCATTGAACTGAAAAATGAACATCTCTTCTACTATCGCGGGACTGGTACTGGCAGAAGTTGTGTTGGATTTATAATAAACAAGAAACTGAAGGATAAAGTTCTAGAAGTTGAAAGTTTCTCAGACATAGCTGTGCAACTCGTTATCCAACCCTCAAAAAGATACCAGGTTCAGATTTTTCAAGCTTACGCATCCACCACAAGTCATCTTGAGGAAGAAATTGAATTTTACGAGAAAATTCGGTTTCTAAATAGCAAAGGGCAAGCAGCACTTGACGATCATTATGAGCAATTTCAATGCGAAAATAGCACAACAGAATTAAACTTTGGTATGTAAATTCGGCTTCGGTAGCAGAAACCAACGTGAATATACTCTTGTAAAGTTCGTAGAGGTAGAAGTTTTTCATCATGAACTCCTTTTTCAAGAAAAAGCCACATAGGAAATGAACATGGAAGCATCCTAATGGGATGACAGGTAAAATTGATTTTATTATGTGTAACAAGAAATTTGTCATCGAAGACTGCATTGTGCTAAACATGTTCAACACAGAGAGTGACCATAGAATGATGAGATGTAAGATGCACCTCAACACTAAACTCGAGCGTGGCACGCTCATAAAACAAACAAAATGCACTGATATGCAACCTTTAAAAAACATCATAATCGCTTTAAATTCGAACTGAGGAACAGATTCTTTGCTTTAGAAGGTCTAACATCGGAAGAAGTGGACACCTCTGAAGTTAACAGAAAACTAACTAAGGCTCCTATGGAAACAGCAACAAAAACAAGTGGTACTAAGAACAAGTCACACACGAAGAAAATGTCAGGAAGAACAAATATGCTGTTGCAAAAGAGAAGGGAGATTAGAACAAATAAAGAAAATATAGCTTCCAAAGTGGAATATGTAAAACTATGCAAGACAGTTCGAAGAAGTCTCACTGAAGACATAAGAAAATTCAATTTTGAGCTAGTGAGAAAAGCAACTGAAAACAACCAAATCCTGAAGAAAGCAAAGGAACATCTGAGTAAGGGAAGAAAACAGATTGTGGCACTAAGAAAAGAAGATAGTACTGTAGCATGAAATAGAGGCGAAATTTTGACAAGAGTGAAAGATTTTCTATACAAAACTATATGAAAGGGATGATATGTCTATTTCACACATTAAGAAAAGTACCAGCACCAAAGTCTCTCCAGTCCTCCCAGCAGAAGATGCACATGCTATTAAGAACATGAAACTGGGAAGAGCTCCAGGGGAAGATGGAATTACTGTGAACAAGAAATAGAAAGTACACTCGCCCAAGTGTTCACTAGATGTCGCAATGAGAAGATGATTCAAACAATGCTACAATGATCCTGCTACATAAAAATGATGGCACTGGCTATCTGAGGAACTACAAAGCCCACCCGCTTGCTATCAGTGGTTTATAAAATCTTCACTCAAGTTATTTCACGTTGCTTGAATGTAACACTGGACATAGCTCAATCGAGCGAACGAGCTGGATTCAGCTTGCTACAGCACTATATATCATATCCATGTACTAAGAGAACTAATTGAAAGAATGAAGGAATATGAACTATTATGTATGGCTTTTATTGACTATGAAAGGCCTTTGATTCCGTGAAACCATCAGCAGATATGATTGCTTTGAAATCTTGAGGTACTGAACATGCACACATTAACATTATTAATGTGTAAGTGCAAAGGTTCGAATATTTGAGGATGCCGTACCAATAAAAATTGGAAAGGGAGTGAGACAAGGTGACACTAAATCTCTCAAATTCTTCAATGCTACATTGCAAAGTGTCCTTCAATCATTGAACTGGGTAAACAAGGGGATAAAAATTGATGGAGATTTAACTGACCCTCGTTTTGCTGATGACAGTCGTTTTTGCAACGACTTCTTCAGAGCAGCAGAGTACGATCCAGGAACTTACTGACATGAGTAAAGAAGTGGTAATAAAAATGAACTTTCAGAAAACAAAATTGATGTACAATGCTTTTACAAGAAATGGTGATTTGTCGATTGATGGAGAAAATTTGAAAGTAACCGAAAACTACATTTACCTTGGGCAACATATCAAGTGAGGGTCACATTGATGAAGAAATTAATTTGGGTATAAAACTTGACTGGAGAGCTTTTGGAAGGAACAGTGCAATTTTCATGAGCAATATATCATTATGTCTTAAAAGAAAAGTGCTTAATCAATGCATCATTCCAGTTCTTAACGTACGCAGCAGAAGCGTGGACCTTAAATAAAAACAAACAAAATCATACAGACAACTGAAAGAAGCACCGACAGATGCATGCTTGGTGTAACCAGGAAAGATAAGATGAGGAACTCGTGGCTCAGGGAATGACAAGAGTGGAACACATCATGATCAGAGTAAAATCCCTGAAATAGCAATGGGCTGGAAAATTTAAAGAAAAAAAGAGGTGCTGCGAAAAGCACTTTGATTCAGATGTTTAAGGCTTCGCAGAAGTGTAGCTTTAACATTTTCAGATAACGTGAAGTCTGTGCTTGAAAAGCCCCGACTTATTATCTGAACCTAGAATTCGAACAGTGTACCGATGCGATAGCTGCTCTGCACAATTACCAAATTTAGGATTGATTTGTCTAGATTTTAATCTTGTCACGCCTAAGGTTATCTGAAGTTTTCCGACCTAAAATTAAGGCAACTGGTTTCAGTGACAGTCAAACAAGGGCCTTGGGTGAGGAAAAGGCAGACAGCATTTCCCTTACCCTCAAAGACCACATGCTAACGTCGCTTCCTAACTAACTTGCGCATTCATGCAATCTCGCTTTAAAATATCCTGGAAAATACCCAAAAAGTACAGCTAGTAATCCGTGCTGTGATACCCCCCCCCCTCATAAGTACATGTGTGTGTGTGTGTTTTGGTGAAGGTTCAACGGCCACCGAGAGCAACTGAGCGGGCTATAAGCAGTCGCCCGTCCCTAATTTAAAGCCACTGGTTCCAGGGAAGAGAGAGCCAGTTCCGTAAGACAAACACAACATCCATGCCTCACCGGGATTCGAACCCGGACCCTTCTCGGACATAAGCCAGCGATCATGGTCATAAGCCAACAATTAGGCCACCGAGACGACACACGTGTGTTTACAGTGAACTGCAAAACAATTTTCCGGCCTGGTTTGGTCGTCCAAATCGGCCCCTTGCTTCCAAGCATGCAGCGCGTTTCTAAGTCTAATCCTTCAGACAGTCTCAGTGGCAGAATGGTTGGGGCACGGGCTGATTATCTGAGTTAGCCCCGGGTTAGAGTTCATGGGGATCATTAAACCCCTGAAACAAGCAAGAAGTCTCGGATATTCAACGACTGTGCTGATCTCTTTATCTGACTAGCATGAAGTACTGTGCGCACGGGAAGGTGCTGAACAGGTTCCCGTGTCTGACCTCCAAGGAGGCCAGTGGGCACCTAGGAGTGTGGAGCAAGCTCCTTATAAATTAAAAATGAAAACAAACGATGCTTTTGAAGCATACGTCCCGAAAGGCTTGAATAAAAAGGTAGTTCGAGGCTTTGTAGGAGTTTCCATTAATTAAGTGTCTGGGTACTGTAGGCTTCAATTCAAATCTCTCTTCCGTGAAACCAGCGCTTTCTTTCTGAGGAGTTTCTGGTCACGAGTAAGAGCGAGGATGTTTGAAATTACTATGGTATCCACTGGAGAGGTCCTTTCGATTCAGAGATAAATTCGTCGGTTCCTGAAGACATTCTTGTTTTTTTACTGTCCGGACTTCTTAGCTGAGTATTGGGCGGCTGTGGGCAAATACCCATGAGCATAATTAGGATTGATGTCCGGACTTCTTAGCTGAGTATTGGGCGGCTGTGGGCAAATACCCATGAGCAAAATTAGGATTGATTACCTACTTTTCTGTAATAAAGTCAGACATTGAGATAACGAGGTGATTAAGTTGTAACACTACTGGTGTCATCTGGTTCTTCTAGTTGATTAGAAGTTGACGTTCCCACAACCCGAGCGGGCCTTTTGTATAAATGAAATGCATTATGGCGTTCTTTGGTCTAACAAAGCCTTTGAACCAGGGATTCCTAACGAATGAACTATTGTATTGTAACAAATGTCGATTAAAAACTGTCTAGGATAAACTAATATATTTTTTACGACTATTGAAGACTACGAGAAGTTTCCCCATCCCAAATTCAGAGCGACAAACTACAGGAAAGGGGGCGAATCAGAATCACAAAATAAACAACACATATGCATCGTTGCGGAATTGAACCCAGATTCTGCTGCTTAAGAAGCTAGTCTCTTGATACCTTGGTCAATGTCGAAACCAATCATCCCTTGCTGTTTATTCTGATTTGAGTCTCAGAGAGACTGGGAAATTGGTTTGACCAAGACTTTATTCACACCGTAAAAAAAATGTTTGTGGCACGTTGCACAAAAAATGAAGGAGCGGGAGGGTTAGGGGTGTCATCTTGGCTGTCTCAATATTTTTGGAAATGTTACGCAAGAAATCCCAACAAATGTTCCACAAATTTTTTGAAGAGATCCGAAACATTGTGTCAGGCTGATTTGCTGAACGTTCCACAATAAAAGTGGTAACGAAAGGTGCACATTTACCTGACAAAGAAACTGACTGACTGACAAGAGTTCTGAAAGACTATATAGTGAAATTCTAAAACATTGCACATATGTACAGTAAATTTCTCATATCCCTTACTGAAAGGAATTGATATTGCCAAAATTCTTAAAAGTTACGTAAACTATGAAACATTTTAGTAAAACACTGAGCATTAGCCTTTGTCAAATTAACTGCAATTTTGTGTAAGACGTCACACAAATTCGGAAGAACGCTGCCTCTGCGCCTTACACAAATTAATAAATTTCTGAAATATTACACCTACCTCAGATACACTGCACAATTCCGGGAGAGATGTCCATACGACTCCCAAGCTCAGAAACGTTATACACGCTTTCAGAAAAATTTGCGCATGCGCAGTGCACAGCTTGAAATTCTGCAATGTTACACCAATCTCCGAAACGCGTTGCAGAAAGAGCTTTAGATTTTTATGATCCACAGAACTTATCACAAAAAAAAAAAAAAAACATGTGTGAACTTATTCAGAAAATCCCAAGATCGTTACACATATTTCTAACCGGGCATATATCAGTTACCATTCACGGAAAATCCCCTCAATAAGCAGAGGAAAATTTAGTCGGGAATAGAATTCAAACCCATAATCTCACATTCAAGACTCAGCTGAAGTAGCAGTCAGTACTCTGGTTTAATTTTATGTAGAGAAAAATTGTAACTGAAAAATATTAACGAAACTGTTTTGTATGATACTTATTTTCAACGCTGAAATCTAATGGAAGTTATTTCATTTTTGAACAAACTTGCGATACTGAACAGGTTTGTGTTTGTTCAGAAATGAAATGAGACTGTGGACTATGTTTTTTTGCCTATACGAAATTTCAGTTATATACTTGTTTATAAAAATTATTACGACCGTCGACAACACTGAAGCAATCGATAAAATGTTGTCGTTCGTAGGCAACAAAGAGGATATTTTGAAAGTCCGAAGGGATTTACTGCGAACAAATCGCGGACATGATGCGAATTATCACTCGTTAAAACATTTTTTTGGTTGGGGGTTTAACAACGACCGTGATCAACTCAATGGGCTATAAGCAATAGCTCATCTCTGATTTGGGGCCACTGGTTCCAGGGAAGGGAGAGAGACACAGTGCTGAAAGGCAAGCACACAATCCATGCCTCACCGGGCCGTACCCGGAACAATCTCGGGTGAATGGTGAGAAGCAAGATCTGAGACCACTGCGCCACCAAGGTGGTTAAAAAACGCATCACTAGATGACTATGAAACTAATTTCAGATACTTCCGAAACTGTTCTTTGTATCCATTTTCTCTCCTTGTCTTTTTACGACACCCTCAGCGATTTTTAAGCACACAAAATGCATTTTCTCTCGTCCTGTGTAAACGTGTACGTCTTGGTGAGAGCAAACTTGAAGAGAATTACGGGTAATTTTCGTGCAAAATGCACATTGTTCGTTCGAGCAGAAGCTGTATATATACTTGTCATTCCAGATGGAACATCACCGAGCATTAAGATATAGGAAAATATTCCATAAAAAGATACACGAACCGGAAAAGAAAGCGTTTTTTTTTTGTGTGTGTGGGCTTGTGAAGTAAAATATAATAAATTATTCATTCCCCAAATCCAATTTGCTTTCATTCTAGATGAAAACATTCTCTTTAAAACTGGAAATCTGAAGAATTGTCTTTGACACACTGTTTTTACTACTGGTGGATCACATAGTTTCTTCCGATTCGTGTTTTAAAACACTAGGAAAGGTTCCGAATATTGTGAGCATGTCACTGCCATCATTTTAACACTGGCAGTGTTCATTGGACTCACCAGTGACAGAATGCGTAAATGTGACTGAGCTACTGAAGGAAAATAGGTAATCTGAACTGGATGATGTCGCCAGGCGACCGCGTGGTTAAGATGCTGGCTTCCCTCGCCGAGTGCCTGGATCAGAATCTCAGCCAGACGTAAGTATTGCATCTGTTTTCTGGCTCACCCTTCCCCGGTGTCACTAACCACACACTAGGGATATCTTGCTTCGATGACCAAGGTTATCATTATAACACATACAAACAAGCAAGCAGAAAGTTAAAAAAAAAGCTCCCCTACCCCACTCTAAATAAGCGCATCTCTGGCAAAACAACCTCACGCAGCCTAGCGGGGATGTGAACCCGTAGTGGCACTCGTGGATCACCATGGTCTGTGTGGACAAGGTACGGTGAAAAAGAAATCCACAAAGGTAGTGGACTATGTTTTTCGTCAATACGTATCGCAATTAGTTATCGATATGAATACGACCGTAGACATCAAAATAAAGCATACGAACAAATTAAATAAAATGGATTGAAATATTCTAGTGTACAAACGATTATTTAACATATGAATAAACCACCCGGACATAAGCAAGAGATAGAACAAAAACGCTTCCTTCACTTTGAAGGCTAATTTGACTCTCTTACACTCAAATCCACCGCTATTACTGTTCTGTATATGGAATGAACTCAAGAGAAATTTCTCGCCAGTAGAGGAAAAAGGCCAATTCTGTGACAAAGGAGGACCCCACGGACCTCCCCAGCCCCACCACTGCTGGCCACGGACCTCCACCACAGCCCCGCCCACATGCTCGCCACGTGGTCATCTACGGTTACAGTTGCGTGTGGTCAGGAGGAGGAGGGAAGGACACCACCGCCACCCGCGCCTGTGATTGATTGGAGGAGATTGCTTGCCCAGCGCCATTTTTATTTTTTCTTGACCAGAAAATTTTTATTCCCTCCACGTGTTTTGGGATGAGTCACCGGTTTTCTCTTGTCTCCGACGTTTTCATCACCATCTTCTGTTCGCCATTTTATTTTCACCAAGTTGTCATTTTGTACACCGTGTTTTGGGATGGGTCACCATTTTTCTTTTGTCTCCGACAACGCCATTTTGTGTGTGCCACGTGTTTTGGGATGAGTCACCGTTTTTTCTTTTGCATCCAACCATACCATTTTGTATGCCACGTCTTTTGGGATGAGTCACCATGTTGGATGATTTCACACCACATGATTTTTTCGAACAACGCCATCTTTTGTCCGCCATTTTATTTTTCCCGACTAGGAAATTTTATTTTCCCCAGAGGAAATTTTACGAAGTGACGTCACCACGCTGGGGAAAATTTTCACTCAAAGTGAATAAAAATCTTTCGCTGATTATCAGATCACTAGACTCATGCCTTAAGCCACTCGACTATTAAATCAAGTACAGATCCATGCTCGAAAGAGGGTGTCTTTCCTTCCCAGTATGCAATCATGACGTCAGCAGTCCTCCACGTGGAGGGTTTATGAGGACCTGTCTTATCACATCATTCGAGTGGAATTAAGAATGAGGTAAAAGGAGAAGTTGACGTCATTTCAGATTCTGTTAAGCTCCAAGACTGATTTTTTTTCAATAACTTGATCATTTTATAACGAATTTATTCTTTATTTTTTTCCATAATTTTTCAACGTAACGATTTTTTTTATTTTCTTTGAGCTTCACGCATTTTCAACGGACGTACCAACATAAAGACGTTTTCCAAAGTTTTGTGCTGTAGACATAATCTTAAAACACGATTGTTTATTAATGTATTTACGTGTTCATGGCATTTTCTATTACATTTTTTAACGTTGTACCTTTTTCCACAATACAAAGCCGCAATGTTTTATACATAGTTAAAATATTTTTTTTATTTTTTCGTATTTTGTTTTATGATTAATCAGTGAAATGTACCTTTTAATGCATTATCTTAATCTACTTTTTTTCTTAATGCTTGCGTACTCATTAAACTTTTCGATGTACCAACATTATTTCATTTTCTAACTTTACAAACTAACAACTACTTTTATCGAGGCTTTATTGTTTCTGATTCAAACAAGTTAACGTTTCTTCATTATTATTTATTTTTTCCTACGCAAACAACTTTTCTTACTTGCTTTTAATGTATGACTTAATCTGGTTTTCTATATATCTGTTTCATGTTTGAGCAAGAAATGTACAGATCTATAGCAGATATACATAAAATTCGTTCGTAACAGTATATGTTTTTTTTTTTCAGATTTAAACCAGCATACGTTTCTTAGCGACTTGGTATCTTTTCTACAAGATGCGACGAAACTTCAGATTTCTAATTTTTTCCCTCTGAAACTGTTTTTTCTTACTTGCTTTTACTGTATGGTTTAATCTATTTTTCTATCTCGCTTTTCTATGTGTGTACAAGAAATATATGGATCTATAGTAGTTAAAATTCGATTGAAACAATATTTTCTCCATTCTTAGTGTATTTTTACATTTCTTTCTAACAGACGTTTTTTCTTCTCAATTCCTGCTATCTAACTTAATCTATGTTTTGAATATCCTTCTATGTTCGCGTATTAGTCCATTATTTTATTTCAAACTTTGCAAACTGGTTCATACTTTTATTCTGACTTTATTTTTTTCATTTCAACCAACGTTTCTTAAAGACTTGAATTTCTGGATGTGACAAAACTTCAGATTTATTTTTTTCCCCTCTTAAACTATTTTTTTCTTACTTGTTTTAAATGTGACTTAATTTATTTTTTACATCGCTGTTTCGTGTATGTACAAGAAATATACAGTTCTACAGCAGTTAAAAATTCGATTGAAACAGTATTTTCTTTATTCTTACTTTATTTTTACATTTCTTTCTGACAAACATTTTTTTGTCACAGTTTCCCCTATTTAACTTAATTTGTGTTTTGAATATCATTCTATGTTCGTGTATTCGTTCATTGTTTTTTTTTTTTTTTTTTTTTCTAATTTTACAAACTAACAGCTATTTTTTTCAGACTTTATTTTTTCATTTAATTTCAACCAACGTTTCTTAACGATTTGATATCGCAAGATGTAGCAAAACTTCAGATATATTTTTTTTTCTTCATGTAACGTAATTTTTTTTCAAAACTCACTTTTAAGTATTCCTGAAAGCTTACATTTATGAGAAATATACAGATCTGTAGTGGTAAAATTTGGACTGCAACAATATTTTTTTTATTCCAACTTTACTTTTCTATTTCTTTTCAACAATATACGGATTCTTCATTATTATTTCTTTTTCATATGTAAGCAACTTTTCTTTCTTGCTTTTAATGTATGACTTAATTTTTCTATCTTGCCTTTTCATGGATATACGAGAAATATACAGATCTAAGACAGTTAAAATTCGATTGCATTAGTATTTTCTTTACTATGACTTTATTTTTTCATTTCATTTCAGTAAACGTTTCTTTACAACTTGATATTACAAGATGTACCAAACACTTCAGAAGTTTGGTTTCCCTATATAGCACATTATATATTTTCCAACTCACTTTTAAGTATTCCTAAAACCCTGCATGTATGTGAAATATCCATATTTTTTCATTCTATACTAATTTGCTATACCTTTCTTTAACTGACCCAACAGAAAAAAACATTCATTGTCAAGACATTCATTCTAAAGCATTCTTTCTTTTGCTAAAATTTATATTCTTTGCGATATATTTTCTGTATATTTTTTCTAAATCAACAGAAAAAACATTCATTCTGGAGACATAGCGACCAAGTCCGTACTTCCACTAAACATCATATTCTTAGCAAAACATTTTTTTCTCTACGGAGCAATTTGCTAACTCGCCAGAAAAGCAGCTATTTTGAACATGTAGCTAAAATATCGAATTTCTCTAAACAAATGTAATCACTTTTTAAGAAAGACTTAGTTCTTTTCTCCGTATAACGACTTAATCTATTTTTCGAAAAACTGTTCTACGTTTACGTATTTGTTTAACTTTGCTTTTCAACTGCTTTACCCTGTACTTCGATTTTTTTCTTCGTAGTACTTTTTTCCTGTTTCATTCCAACAAACTTGTTTCTTTTCGACTCGATTACTTTCACTTTTCTATACAAACTTTCCTAATATCAGAAATGTAACAAAAACTTCAGATATATTTTTAACTTTAGAATAAGTCTCACCGACATTTATTCTCATGACATAAACTAAAATTTCATACTTTCCCCCAAAATAATTTTCTTAATGATTTGTTTTTACGCTTTTTTCATGTATAACTAAATATTTATTGCTAATTCACCTCGTCAAAGTCAGTATGAACACACCTAACCACATTCTTTTCACCTATTTATTTCGCTTTACAGCGAAATGTGTCAAAACTTTGCGTTTACTTCATTCACTCAAAGACCAGTTCTAACTTAGTAGACATTACATGATTGCAAACATCTGTGTTTGGGCAGCAGTGGGCGGGGCCGTTGACGGCAGTGAAGGTCCGTGGGGGTCCTGCTATGTTACAGAAGGGCCGCAGATAGCCTAGTGGTCAGCGTTCGTGGCTGCTTTGGAGAAGACCTCGGGTTCGATCCCGGGCAGGTACAAACGCTCGAACCACTAAATATCCGCCGTGCGTCGGATGGGCACGTGAAGCCGTCGGACCCCGGGAACTGGCCCCCAGGTAATAAATAAGGGCGTCTTCCTCTCCCTTTCTATCTCGCTTCCGTGTGACTTTCCTATCGGGCACTCTAGCCCAAATCTCCTAGCTTCCTACCTCTAAGGGTTGTTTAAGACTTGGGGTCAAACAATCCCTTCCTAAAATCCTCTACATATGATCTGATCTGATCTTTGTCAAAGAATCGGCCTTTTTCCTCTACTCTCGCCGTCTGGTACGTCAGAGGCGTTGGCTTCTGCCAATTCGTCCTGGATGAGGCATGGGTGGTAACGATTGTCTGATGACGTTGGCTCTGTCCTTTTCGTGAAACTAAATTAGAGACGGGGGTCTGCTTAGAGCCCTTTAAGTTGCTCGCAGGGGACGTTTAACCTGAATCAAAGAAAAAGAAATCCAAGATACGCCACAGCTGGGGAGCCCATTTTTGCTATTAAGAGCATATGGAATACACGTATCCATGTCACTGCATTCGAACTCTGACTCAGTGGTACAAGGAGTTCAGCAGCTCCCCCCCCCCCTTCATCAATTTACGGCTGCATGAGAAGTTTAAAGGATGATTCAGAATTTTCGGTTATGTTTTGGCAGTAGTATCGGACCTACTATGCCAATTTGAGGTTTATTTCAAACTTTGCTGCCGATAGGATTCCGTAAGAGAGAAAAAAAATGGATTTCGCGCCATCTAAGGGGAAAGTAATACAGCATCAGAAAACGTGGAAATCGCATGGAAGTATTAGTCATGATTATAGCTCTCCAATAAAAAATTATTTTCTAAGTAGGATTATTAGAAGCGCAAGTATCATGACAGAAGCAGAAACATACATTTACTACTATTAGCGGTAAAACAGTGAATCTCAAAATCATAATCCTGTGGATAATATAGATGACGGATGGAACTAGCCAGTGCTAACAGAATTTTTACAATCCGGAGTGTAGAGGCTAAAATACCATTGAACATAAAACATTGAAATTTACGCCGCCTAAAGGGACAGTTCATCAGAACAGTTGTAAAAAGGTATCGGAATCGGCTATCACAGCTACTTCAATCGGATGCAAGAAGAATTTTCGAGATCGAACTTTCAGAAGCACCTATATAGTCCGATATGCTAATATATCACAGCACAATCAAGAGGAAAAATAATGCATCTGAAAAATCAGATAATGTCTGAATTCTATTTATTTGACAGTTAAAAACTGAGGTAACGATGAACTAGAAGTCTAAGTTCATGCAACCTGAATCATTAAAAAAGTTCGGAAATCCACGAAATATTTTGGCAGTAAGAAAAACCCAACTTTCGGTAGGCAATCCGTTGCTTTTACGTAAAGCAAAGAGCATGCGTACGTCTGTACACACAGTTTGCATTCTTTGCGATATGTTGAATTTCCTAATATTAGTACAGCATAAAAAGCCGAGGCTGTGACAGACTTATTCATTGTCTATGTACATGCTTACGCTGCACGATGTTTTAAATAACGAGCCGAGGCCATGACAGACTTATTCATTGCCTATGTACATGATCTCACCCCCCCCTCAATTCCATCACATTAATTACACTGCACGATGTTTTGAATAAGATAGCTATGAGAAATATACGGAACGATCGTGAAAACTTCCACGGAATTGTTCCTAACTTCTGAGCAAATTTTAAAGCATATTTCATTTTTACAACGAATACAACGTTATTCCTGACCTGAACGACTGCGGATAAAACGAACTAGGATTGTTCACCTGAAGCTCTTCGTAGTTGAATGTCACAAAAGCCTTAGAATGACTATGAAATAGTGATGGCACCAATCATTCCTTGTTGGGAGTTCATTCACACAAAAGAGTTCTTCAATTTCCAGGTTGTCACTATGATCATTGGGTAAATTGTTCGTTGCAGGGATTTCGTGTTAACGACCAAAGCTCTTTCAAGACCACAGCTCTTTTTGACAAACTGTCCCAAACAGCACGAGCTCCTCATTCACAATGAATGATTTGCTACGGGCCACGTCGTGGCAAACAATTCCTGTAAACCACGGATTTTTTTTTTTTTGTTCGAGGTATAACGACCATCGTGAGCAGCTCAATGGCTATAAGCAGTCGCCCGTCCCTAATTTAGGGTCACTGGTTCCAGGGAAGGGAGAGAGCCAGCGTCTTAAGACAAACAACATCCATGCCTCACCGAGATTCGAACCCGGACCCATCTCGGACGAATGATCATTAGCCATCGCATAGACCAGTGCGCCACCGGGGCGGCCACCATTGAAATGAATGTCATTCACGTATCATTCCCATCTTTAAGTTTCACCATTATTTCCTAGCTGATTGCTCACTCACATAACGATTGACACGGATTAATTCTAGACTTTACTTTTCTTATTGGAAGCTCAAATCCTAACCCGTGTGGGTGGAGTAAAGTTAAACCTGCTGCCACTTCAGTGAGTGTCGCAGTAATGGGCGACTGAATATATATCATTCACAGCAGTGAGAGCGAACCATTTACGGTGAAGAGTGTGTGTGGTTGTTGTTGGAGGTTTAACAACCACCGTGAGCAACTCAGTGGGCTATAAGCAGTCGCCCGTCCCTATTTTAAGTCCACTGGTTCCGGCGAAGGGAATGAGGCAGTGCCGTAAGACAAACACAAGACTCACCGGGATTCAAACCCGGACCTTTCACGGACGAATGGTCATAGAATGGTCATAAGCACGGTGAAGAGTCAGCGTTGTGAACAAATCGTTCACGACTAGGTCATCTCTACTGTGCAACGCTAACCGCAAAGTGTTATTAAAAAAGAGAACAACAGCACCATTCATGTATATGAAACAAGTCCTTAAACTGCAAAAATGTTCTACAAACTAAAGAAAAAAACCTAGGTAGTTTCAGTGTTTGAATTCTTTTGTAGTCTGGGACCACAAAAAATCAAGTCGGGCCACCAAATTCAAAATGACAGTGGTCTGGTGGACTAGTGTCATTTGTCATCCAGAACGCAGTCTGCCTCCGTTGCTCATGGACTGCTAGAATTTATGACATGAAGGAATTCATTTATTAAATGTGCTGTCTACAAAGCGTTTCGCTAATCTCCAAATACCCACATAACACACTGTTGCAAGCATACACTTATGTAAGTGCAGTTATGGAAGCTCTCAATGACCTGAAGAAAGAACTTGAAAAAATTCGAAAAATGATTGTGCATTATGGCCAGAATTTTTTTTTATTAGGAGGTTTAACGACCACCGTGAGCAACTCAACGAGCTATAAGCAGTCGCCCGTCCCTAATTTAGGGTCACTGGTTCCAGGGAAGGGAGAGAGCCAGTGCCGTAAGACAAACACAACATCCATGCCTCACCGGGATTCGAACCCGGACCCCTTTCAGACGAATGATCAGTGGCCAATGGCCAGAATTAAAATGTGACATAAAACTGAAAGTGCAGGACAGGGAATATCATTTTTCTCAGTTTGTTGAGGAAATAATTGAGCAAAGCTTAGGTATTAGGACAGCACTATGAGTTTAATTGTAGTGAGTAGTATTTTATCCTTGTCTGAATGGCCACTGAAACCATGCAAGCCAACTATGGGAAGGAAGAAATCGGGACACTAATTGATGGTATGATGATATATCGCAGAAATTTAAAACATTTATAAAAGTTGAGATGGAACTCCTTAAAAAAATATCAGTGTATTCTTGCAATGTAAAACCCCGCAAATTTTCGTGGGAAGAGAGAAATTCGCAGTACCATATTAAACATGGAAATATTGTGGCTGGCGGGCGTGCAGCAATATGGGGGAAATGAAAACAGACTGGAGAAACAAACTTAACCCTATTTTGCTACTGTGGGTGAAAATTCACCCAATCCTTAGGATGGATCGAGTGCTTCATATTTAGTTAAAATAATGACAAATAAAAACTAATTTTTTCCTTTCATAGAAAAGACAGCAGTTATTATTAATCCATAATTAATTATAACTATTAGAAGAAGTGTGGGTGAATATTCGCCCAGAGTAGCAGTAGCGTTTGAAAAATATGAGTAGCATGATAGGGTTGACCCTGAAACTGTTTCAGACTTAATGAGGGCAGATACCATAGATATTTCACAATTTGATCCACTTCCGGTAGTGCCATTATAACAAAATGAAAAGAAAAGAAATTACTACTGAACCTTATTCCCTTCGAAATACTAATTACAGTTATATGTAATTACCTGTTCATTCGTTGGCATACAATGCAAAAATACTTAATATTTGTATTCTATTATGAAATTAATTTGAAATTCAAGTTTATGCGTCATTGTTGCCCGCCTTGAAGAACGGCAATAAAACTAAGACAGCGTGTAGATTAAATGCGTTTATATTGGTGTCATTTGGAGACCAGTAAAATTGTTTGCGGACCATTTGCTTCTGGGGCACACTGGTCCTGAGGACCAGGAAAGATTTTTCCCAAAATTCTACCACTGCATATTTCGATGAAGTTTGCAACAAAATTTTCAAACATATAGGATTGCTTTATGTGATACTCTCGCTCACTATGCACAAAATCCATAGTTCTACCGCACTGTTACTTTACAAATAAGGGATCCAGAAATCTGTCACACCAAAAAGACACATAAAGCTTCCCAAAAAATCAACCTTTTATAAATCCTGATTCATGCATATCCTTCGGCAGGACAGCTTATCGTCCTTAAACACTTAAGATGCAACCAAGTTCTTACATTTTTCTACCGCATTGTGGGACTCAAGCCAATTCACTTTTAAGAACATTCAGGATCTTCATTGACAAAACACCATGCACACTTAAAAAGCCCATCAGAAAAAAACTCTGTACTTGCCTCTAAAATAAGATTCAGTTGTCTTCGCAATCACTGCGTGAGTGAACACACACCTTGTGACGTGCCTGCCCCGCAGGACGCACATGAGATAAAGGCAGATGGCAGCGAGAGCATACGTCCGCGTAGCAAAGTTGGGAGAGCGACTTACTCCGGAGTGAGGGGACCCGTGTTCGATGCCCGGCGTGGACAAAAATGACGGAGAATTTTACTTCGTTATAACCTCCTAACATCCATTGACTTGACACATGTCCTCTGAATAAGATCACATCCCCAAAGTTACTGTGTCCATATTCACAAACGCACTATAGAAGCATCGCTGGATTCTCCCTTCAAAGATAGGTTCTTCGTTTTCCTTTCTTCCGACAGACATTTCCTCAATAATGGCAGAGATTGTCCTCTGAATTCTCACAAGACCCGAGGTGCTTGGGGGGATTTCCAGCCATCACATCTGGGGGAGGCCCACTGTCAGCTACTCTAGGGGCTCTGAGCAGTCGCCGGTCCTTAATTTGGGTCAGTGGATCCAGGAAAGGGGTAAAGACAGCGCTGAAGAACAAGCGCAAAGCCAATGTTTAAACAAGGGCTATAACGACTAGCCAGAAACCTACACCTCTGACCACTTGGCTACCGGTGCTGCTCCGCCAACATACGAACAGTACCTGTGGCGTAAATGTGTGTTCAGTATGACCATAGTTTTTACAAAGATCACAAAAAGTTTCATTTTTACGGTCAAATGTATAATTACTTTTCTGAAATTGCAGTGATGATGCAGTTTTATTCTGCACCTACTGTTAAAACATCTAAAAGATTAATATGCTTAGGTTTGTGAAGATAGTATGACGACGAATGATTTACAACCTGACGAAGCTATAAATTTATTACAAATGCAATACAGTTTCAACATTTTATAAAACCAAAACTATTAATATATAAGATATTGACACTCACGATGCGCTGTTCTGTCACCAAAAGTAATGCTTTTATTATTCAGAAGGCGTCACTAAAGGATTGTACGTTTTCACCTCCACGTGACCAGTCATGCAAGATAGCCGCAAATACTGTGGAGAAGACAGTTCTGTGTGCTAGAATTAAGCAAAAGGAATTCTGTTACTGTTGTGCACCATCGGGGTTTTTTTTTATTATTTGAGGTTAAAATAATAGTAATGAAAACCACCGTGAGCAACTCAGTGGGCTATAAGCAGTCGCCCGTCCCTAATTTAGTGTCACTGGTTCTAGAAAAGGGAGAGGGCCAGTGCCGTAAGACAAACAACAACATCCACGCCTCACTGGGATTCGAACCCGCACCCATCTCGGACGAATGATCGAAAACAATCGCTCAGACCACTGTGCCACCAGAACGGCTCAACGGCCTTGTAGAACACGTTTCAAGAAATCACTGCCGAATAGGCAATCCATCTACGACTGTCGCAAGAAATTTCAAACAACAGGATATTTGTGTAGAAGTCCAGGGAGACAACGTGTATCGGATGAACAAGTGGAGCGTGTTCGTGCCCATTTACCAACGCAGCCTGAGGAAATCCACAACGATGGCGAGTCGGGAGTTAAGAAATTTCAGAACAGACTCGGAAAATTTTGAGGTAGCGGCTGAAAATGACTACTTACAAACTACAGTTATTACCAGAGGTAAAAGTAGATGATTTGTTTTAGAGGAACGCAGTATTTAGAGTTTCAAGACTGGGGGAATTTACGCACACACATGCATGGAGGAGAAACGAGGGAAAGAAAGATGATCCTGTTTCATAACCCTGAACGAAGAAAGGATATGATCTCGAAAATAGTGAATAGCATTGTTTGCCTCCTCACAGAGTGGTTCCTCTATAGGTTTTAGCTAAAAAAAAAAAAATATCACACTACTGTTAGACGCACTTCTCCGCCGAAGTAAGTGCAGCTTTAGAGCGGCTAGGTACCGAATTGTTACACTATTAAATGAACTATTCTCATCTTTGAATTCAGTATTCTAAAGCTAACTAGTAGCACTTTACTAGTTCAAGATTTCCCCCAGGTGGATAATGTATGCGATGATACGAAAGCAAAACAGTCAAATGCGATCATCCCCTCTAGCTAAAAGTATGAAAAACTTCTAGCTAGAGGGGATGATCGCATCTGATTGCTTTGTAGGACCAATTTTACTGACACAGAACAAAAGCCCTAAAAACTGCAAATCACACAGAGAGACAAAACTTAGAGATATTATTAGGTGTACAAATAAGTTTTAAAGCGTTTTTGTGTGACGTATACCGCTAATTTACATATCCGACATTCCCCCGCGTTGTTGTCATGTGACCGTAATTGGTCCAGAGTATAAAATGTGACACAGAAGTTTGCCCAACAGTCAAACCCACTTGCACATTGGTAGGTGATAGATTGCAAGCCATACTGCATTTATTCGACACTGCATTCGAATTTCATCAAGGAAAAAGTGCTGCAAAAGCATGTGCATGGATCTGTTCTGTTCTGGGGAGAGAATATTGTATCGAAAAGCACGTGTGAGTTTTGGTTAAGACGGTTTTAAGCAGGTGATTTCGATGTTAGCGATCGAGAACGTAGCGGCGCCCCGCAGAAGGATGCACATGAGGAACTGCAAGCATTGCTGGATGAAGAATCGTCTCAAACGCAAAAAGAAGTAGCTGAACAACTGGGGGTAACTCAACAAACTATTTCCAATCGTTTACGCGCAATGGAAAAGATTCAGAAGGAAGGAAAATGGGTACCACATGACCTGAGCCAGAGGAACAAGGGTGAGCGTGTCATGAAGTGTTTGAATCTGTTGAATAAACAACACATAATCTTTCCTGTGGAAAATCGTTACGGGTGATGAAAAGTGGATATGGTACGACAATCCCAAATAGAAGAAACACTGGGTAGACCCCGGTGAAGCAACGATTTTGACACCGAAACGCAATATTCACTCCAAGAAAGTTCTGTTGTGCATCTGGTAGAATATGAAGGGTGTGATCTATTATGAACTATTGGAGTAGGTTCAGACTGTTACTGCTGATCGCTACAAACAACAACTGCTGCGATTGAACAAGGAAATCTGTAAGAAACGTCCATTCACAGGCAAAAGATTGCGTCCCGTGAAATTACTGCATAACAACGCTTGGCCCCATGTCGCGAAATCGGCCAAGGAAACGTTATTGACGCTTGGCTGGGAGTCTTTGGAGCACCCGGGTATAGTCCCGACATAGCCCCTTCAGACTATCTTTTGTTCCGATCTATGCAACATGGTTTGTCTGCTGTACGGTTCCGGACATGTGACGAAGTGCAAAAATTTGTTGAAGACTTCATCGCGTCACACGACGAAGTATTCTTCAAGGCCAGAATCCGTCAGCTGCCCAACCGATGGCGGAAGGTCATAGATAATAGTCAGGGGCGGATTGGGTCGACGAATCCAGGCTTGGGAATTTTTGTATTGTAGTCCAGTACAGAAACACTTGTACTCACAGGGGAACACCTTATAAATTCACTCATAAAAAATCCTGTTAAATCCTAGATGAAATGGAACTGCTGAAATATGCATTGTGAAATTAATTGATTCGTAAATATTTTTAACAGCAATTAAGGGTGAAAGAATCTTAAAACTCTATTCATGATTGAATGTAGTGTATCAAATAATACTCAAAACGGGGTGTTGTACCAGATAATTATATTTATTTGGTCAGTGACTGTCTGCTGCGCAACGGTATTCGCCCAACCCCTGGAATGGGACCCTTTTAAAAGTCTAACCATTATTTTGATTCGTGAACCACCATTTAAACCCATGAACCAGTACCGGTAATTATTTGCTCCCTTTAAGATAAAGGTGGGTGGTACACGGATTTCGGAACATCTATGCCGGAGAATCGCTTTGTGCTCTATGTCGGTACGGGGATAAGGGTGTGGGGATGATGGACCATCAAATTTGTTACTAGTGCCGTCTTCAAGACTACAAATCGAGGGTAGGATCTACCTACGTCGTTTCGGCTCCAAGCCCAACGACCTACGCTTAACCGTAGTTAGTTTAATTTATTTATAACAGCGTGCTTGGTCCGATGGAATATTTTTTATTGAAGCAGCAAAAGTTTTGTTTGGCGATTTTAGAGCAAACGTCAAACATATGTATATGATAGAAGGAAGTTAATTTCTTAAAGACAATAACGTTTTAGACAAATAACATAAAGTTCAAATGAAGTAAACGGTTCTTATTCATAAGTACCAAAATAATTATTCGTTCATTCAAAAAAAAAAAAAAAAAAATCCCAGACAAAGTCAATACGAGAAAGTGGGCCTATTTCTCGAGTGGGCCAATCCGCACTTGTAGATAATTACGGCGCATATTTTGATTCGTCAAGGTGTTGATGTTTTCTCTGAAATTACATGTTGCGTTGTCTTAAAACGCTTTTAAACTTATTTTACACCTAATAAAATCTTACACAAATAAGAATGGAATTCAATAAAACAGTACTCCCGAATTTCTTTGGAATAGTTTAGCCGCGCTTTTCTACGTACTTTTGTTCGCAACTATTGTATTTAGGGCAACGCCTTCTCCTTACCAATTTCTGAAGGGAACCGTCGTTCCCCACCGTTCCCACCCACTTTCACCTCTGGTTATTACAAAGTATAAGTGACAATGACAGAACCGTGCCTCGTGATTACCCAACAAAAATGCAGGGGCGTTTTGAAGATGGTTTTAGTGAGTATCTAATTTTTTAATGACGAATCGACATTCCACATAAGTCGGAAACAACATTCGTATATCGTATATGGAGGACTGAAAATTCTAGAGCAACAGTGGAGCATGTGCAGGATTGCCCAAAGGTTAATGTGTTCTGCGCTATAACACGTAAAAAAGTGTATAGCTCTTTCTTTTCCCCAGAAAATACTGTTACGGGAAGTTTTTATCTCGATATGCTAATTACACTCATCGTCAAAAAAATAGTTGCACCCAGAAGGAAGCAACAGACAGGAATGAAACTTGGTGGGTGGGTTTGACATCGTGAGACACGCAAATTATTCAAGTATAACGCCTGGCCGCTCATGTGACGCAAGAAAGGAGGGGTCGTAGCGCTGTGCCGGACCGACTATACAGTATAAGGTCGTCCCGTTGCGTGCGCTTGACGTTCTGACTAACGCTGTTGTGTTGGTTGCATCCTTTCCAAGTGAAGTATGCCTTGGAGAAAAGTTCGGAAGCAATTCGAGCAGTTGGAGGAGCTCCAGAGAGGCCGCATCTACTGGCTCCAGGAAGCGGGATGGTCTTATCGCCGTATTGCGCGCCACACCGGTCGTGCGGATATCCCCATAGCACGCTGTTGGTGGCAGTGGATAGAACAAAGCACACAGCAGCGACAGGAAGCGTCTGGTAGACCTAGACGAACCACGGAGAGAGAGAGAGAGAGAGAGAGAGAGAGAACCGACGGGTTGTCCGACATGCGCTGAGTGACCCAAGAGCCACCTTTGCGCTATATTCAGCGAGCAGTGGTACCCTCCATGCATCGTCCGATTAGTGCCAGCACTATTGGCATACGGCTGCACGCACGCAGACCGTTAGGACGACTGCCCTCAGCACCATTGCATCGTCGCCAAAGACCGCAATGGTGTCGTGCCAGACTGTCATGGAGCCACTCAGAATGGCAGAGGGTGATTTTAAGTGACGAGTCCCGCTTTTGTCTTGGAGGAGATGACCAACGAATCCGTGTGTGGAGGGAGTGTGGTCAGCGCCAAGATGAACGGTTTGTTGTCGAGCGTCACACGTCCTGAAGGCCTGGTGTCATGGTGTGGGGTGCAAATGCCTACGATGCCAGATCACCTTTGGTATTCATTACAGGCACGTTGATAGCCCAAAGTGGCGTTAATGAGGTTATGCAATCAGCGGTCCTACTTTTTCTGAATGCTCACTCCGGTGTGATTTTCCAACAGGACAACGCTCGTCCGAAATACTGCTGCTGTGTCGAGAGCTTGTCTTCAAGGCACTGATACTCTGTCATGGCCAGCCGCATCGCCAGACCTATCGCCGATTGAAAATGTGTGGGATGCTATTGGAGGCGCTATCCCCACTCCACCCCTACCGCACAATCTGCTGGAACTGCGTGACAAGTTTCGAGCTGCATGGGATGGCTTATCGCAGGATACCATTAGGAACCTGTACAACTCCAAGCAGAGATGTCTGGCATGCTGTGTGAGCAAACATGGCGGCCCGATGCCATACTGAGAGACACTACTTGTTGGCGTGTAGCTAAATAAATATTGTCCATATCAGTCTCAATGTTTAATCATTAATTGTTCCTGGTGACCTTTACCTTCCTCCCGAATAGCATTGCAATCCGACACGTCCTTCTGGGTGCAACTATTTATTTTTTTGACGATGAGTGTATTTGGTTGATGCCTCAACTGCACAAAGACAGTGACAACTTCATTTTCCAATAGGATGGAGCACCGACCCACTGGTATTGGAAAGTAATGAATAAATCGATGTAAATCTTCCACAGCACTGGATTGGCCGGGTAACAGAAGACAACATGCCACTCAGATGTTGGCCAGCACGAAGTCCGGACTAACACCTTGTGCTTTTTTTTTTTTGTAGGGCTATGTCAATGACAAGGTCTTTATTCGTCCCTTTCTTGCTAATTTATCTGATCTGAAACAACATATTACACCAGCTGTTGCTGGAGTTTATGAGGATACGTACAGTATGTTAACGGGTGTTTGGTAAGAATTCCACTAGCGCATTGATATATACCGTGTGACTAAGGGTACACACATGGAACATGAGTAAGTTCCTGTAACAAACTTCAAGAGCTTCCCTACAAAACGGTGCAATGTTAGTGTCAATATCTTAAATGTATTTAGCTTTATAAAATACTGTAACTGTCTATTTCATTCGCAATAACCCTGTATTATACTTGTGTACTTTCTTTGGATTGAGAGCTTTCTGTTAATATGATTGAAAACATAATGCAAACTTCTTGTATTTGCTTTGGGTTGAGGGCTTTCAGATCTTCAAGTGAATGTTCAGTTTCACTTAGCGAAACTAAATCGCCTGGTCCAACGGTATATAATTTGCACAAGATTTCACTGAGCACGGACAATAGCATTCCCCACTTTTTTAAAGTACTTTTCTTCCGGAACGTAAACCCACTTGCTAGCAACAAATATTTACTTTTTTATGAAAATATACGACTCAGTTCCATCTTAGTCTCTTCAACAGATAAACATCAGTGGTTGAAAAGAAGTACATATCTTTGTGTACTTGACCTCCCAATCACAAATTCGGTTCGCCGCCCCGGTGGCGCAGTGGTCTAAGGCGTTGGCCTCTGATCATTCGTCTGAAAGGGGTCCGGGTTCGAATCCCGGTGAGGCATGGATGTTGTGTTTGTCTTACGTCACTGGCTCTCTCCCTTCCCTGGAACCAGTGACCCTAAATTAGGGACGGGTGACTGCTTATAGCCCATTGAGTTGCTCACGGTGGTCGTTAAACCTCCAATCAAAAAAAAAAAAAAATTTTGGTTCCAAGCAATAACCGAAGGGAGAGTTAAGGGCCTGTAGGGTTTTCAGCGCACCTGTTTTAGAACGCAGCGATCGAGGCTTTCGAACGTTCACCAATCCCACTACGGCGGCGCAGATTACCTTCCTTCAACCGATGTCTTCACATTCGGCCTACAGCTGCTGCATCCCTACGAGTTTCAGCTGCGATTCGACGCGGGGACCAACCGGCCATACGTAGTCATATAAAACCTTTGGTAAAGGTGTCCGTATGATTGATGATAGAATACCAGGTTGACATCATCGGCAACCTAACTCCTTAAACTTGCTTTCGCCTAGTCGCTTTGCCTTTTTATTTTCCCCATCTATCACGTTATTGGTTTGCAACGACGATGATTTACATAACCCTACTGTCGACACGCTTGGACAAATACTTCCTGGTGAGGCATTTTAAATGTCGAATAGTATATTAATTGTAGATTATCTGAAATGGATTCCTAGGAATTTTTGATGTTATAAGAAAACACACTATGTTTTAATGGTCTTCCATTTTGGTGAACATTTTAAATGGCGGGCAGTTCTTCAAACATGGATATTCAGAGAAATATGCGAATCCTCGAAAGCAGCGATTCAATTAGTTGTTGATTAAAGGAAGCAGTATGATATTTCTGAACAACATGTATGTGAACTTTTAACACCCTTGGAAAATTTCCAATTCTTGAATTTCTAGTTTCCAAAATATGTAGAGCAACGCATTCGGTCCATTTTTTGGTGAAGCCATCTCTTAGTTCAGAAACACTAGCTTAAATTTGAACAGCATAGCAAAAATTTGTCTTCATATGTTCACTATGTAATTGATACACAATGTTGTCAAAAGCAGTTAGACATCCCATAAAACTGCACATGCAAGGAGCATACAAATAATAACATTGTAAACGATAAGTTTGTCTTTCCTTTCTGTATCGGGGTTTAATGACTACTATGAGAAACTCTGAAGGCTATATAAGCCTCTTCCTAATTAAAAGCCACTGGTTTTAGGAAGGGGACAGAAACAGAGCCATCAGAGAGACAAACCACCACCAATACTTCATCTTACATTCAAACACTGGCCCATCTCGGAAGAGCCTTCCATAAATCTACTCATACCAGGATTATTCAAAGTCATTGCCGTTTTCTGACAGTTGATAAAAGCGTCAAAGTTTAATCTTCGAAATAGAGGCCATCGTGCTCGATGGTCCAACACCATCGTGATACCATGTCTTGAATCTCCTTGCGAAAAATCCCTTTGGTTTCGAGGCGGAAAGGTCTTTGACCCCAAGTTCAATATCGAGGATGTTTGGGAAGTGTTTTCCACGTAGTAAATGTACCATGGACCGGAGTAAGTGGTAGACCGAAGGCGTAAGATCCGGACTAGAATCAGGGTGGGGCACTAGCGCAAAATCTTCCAGTTCCTGCATTTTTTTCTTTAGTTGACCGAACACGATGAACAAGAGCATTATGCAATTGGAGGATAACTCGTTTACAGTTTGCCAGAGAGGGTACTTTCGGCTTAAAGCGGCATGCATCCGCTGCAACTGACCCCAGTACAGCTGTGCATTAATGCCTCGGCCATCTGGAACCAATTCCCAATGAATGGGGCCCTCAAAGTTTCACCCAACGCAAAGCATAACTTTGCGCTTATATCGTCCCCCTTTTCGGGACTGATTGTGGTGGCTTTTAGGGATGCAATCACTGTTTTTTCATGTCAGGATTCCGGAAAAATATCCACTTTTCATCACATGTCACAATTCGCCTAAAGAAACTATCGTTCTGTAGATTTTCCAGCAATTGGCGACACACATGCACACGTCGCTGAACTTGAGCAGCAGTCAGTTCAACTTGAGCAGCAGTCAGTACTTGTCGACAGCTTCTGTGCGTTTTGCCGAGCTTGTGCGTTTTGCCGAGCTTGCGCAGTTCGCGAAAACTTGTGGGCTGAGGGATCCCCATATCATTCGACAGTTGTCTAATGGTTGTGCACAGAGTTGATTCTACGACTTGGCATACAGCTTCAGAATTCACAGTCGAAAGCCTTCCTCAGTACGTGCTTTGTCTTCAAGGCTGCAGTCCCCATTTTTAAATCGCTGAAACCAAAACCTTGCCGTTCTTTCAGACACTGCTCCTTCACTTTCCACAGCACAAATTTCCCTCGCTGCAGCGGTCAACATTAAAAAAAAAACAAACAAACCGTAAAAGCACTCGGATCGTGTATTTCTCGTCCACAGATTTTGACGGCAGAAAATTTGCCAATAAATAACGGCAGCGTGTAGTCCTATTTGTATTAACTAGGCGATACCAGTTTTCCGGTCATGCGTTGCTCTTATCTGCATAACGCATGCGCACCGAGAAATTGCCTGACACAGGAAAACTCTTCAAAACGGCAATGACTTTTGAATCTCTTTAATATGAAAGAGACCTCACTAGAAATACCATATTCGGTTTCAACTAAAAATAAAGCAGATCTAAAATTAAGTAATCCCGACGTGGAGTGGTTATCTAATATCATAATACACGGGCAGCATAAGAAGGATTTGCCGCCCCGGTGGCGGAGGGGTCTAAGCGATGGCTACTGATCATTCGTTCTTGATAGGGTTCGGGTTCGAATCCCGTTGAAGGCATGGATGTTGTGTTTATCTTACGGCTCTGGCTCTCTCACTTCCCTGGAGCCAGTGGCCCTAAATTACCGGCGGGCGACTGCTTATAGCCCATTGAGTTGCTCATGGTGGTCGTTAAACCTCTAATTAAAAAAAAAAGAATAAGAAGGATTTTTGGGGCTTTTAACTGTTCCAGTAAAGGAGTAACGGTATTGACAGTTGTGCGTATTAGACACTGAGTGGAATGCAAGAGTAGAATCTCTGTCCGGGAGACTACATATTTTCACAGAAGAGATCTAAGAATTACAATGCTTTTTGTCAAGCAACCTCGCAAGAAAGACTACAGCACCGTCACCCCGGAAACTTAACATGATGGGAGGAATACCAGTGTGAGCACCGTGAATAGAACGTTCCATGCACTCAATTCTTTATGTGCGAACTGTAGCTTTTAATCTCCTGGATCTCCTGTTACGAAGATTTCTTGCTCAGTGACGATCTCAATTCTGCTTAAACTTCAATAACTGGACTTTTGAATACAGGAAACGGATACTTTGGATTCGTTACTACAATATATATGAGGAAGTTCGAAGTATTTGTTCACATATTTGGGGATTGAGTGCTACCTGGTATGTGTATACATACGTGTAGAAAAGACAAAGCATTGTAAAGCGTTACGTAGTCAGATCTAAGCCTCATTTGTGGGACGAATTACTACGAAAAATGGCATCTCTTTTTTTTTTTTTTTTTTTTTTTTTTTTATTCGAGGTTTAACGATGACCGTGAGCAGCTCAATGGGCTGTAAGCAGTCGCCCGTCCCTAATTTAGGGTAACTGGTTCCAGGGAAGGGAGAGAGCCAGGTGCCGTAAGACAAACACAACATCCATGCCTCACCGGGATTCGAACCCGGACCCCTTTCAGACGAATGATCAGAGGCCATAGCCTTAGACCACTGCGCCACCGGGCCGGGGCGGCTGGCACATCTTCCTATGTTACATTCGATTTACTCCTTGTTCAGTTTAATAGAAAACCTTTGTTGCTCTAGCACGCGGGGGGACGGGGGGGGCGGCGCTCTTCGAACCTTTATAATTCACGGACAACATGACAAGATGTAACAGGATTCGCAGATCACATGAAAAATCTGAGTAAAAATGCATGTGTTTATTATGAATACCGATTATTTCAGACAGGTTTGGAGACCTGAAATTTAACTTCCGGAAAAAAGATGCAGGTTTTTCTTTTTAGTTTGAGATTTTAACGACCACCGTGAGCAACTAGATGGGCTATAAGCAGTCGCCCGTCTTAGGGCCATTGGCTTCACGGAGGGAAGGGAACCAGTGCCGTAAGACAAACACGACACCGGGATTCGAACTCTGACACATCTCGGACGAATGGTAAGAAGTCTGCGCCACCTGTGTGGCAACAGTGCTGTTAACATGAAATCTATGTTACAAAGAATTCCGAAGCAGGTACCTGATATGCCTACATTTTTTATTAGTTTTTAAAAAATTCAGTTCTAAATTTATCGCAGCATAGCTCATAGCAGATTTGAGAATTCAAAGTCCGCGTATCTAAGGTAGCAGGATATTCGTATTTCCCTTTCGAAAACGTATTTGTTTTTCATCTTAGAATTTCCTTTGCTAATAACGCCAACCACCAGCAAGTGTTCCGTGGGCCACGGGTTTAAGACCTAACCCCACCGGGGTAATGGCCACGGGTGGAAGACCGTTGCTCTAGTCTAGAGGAAGTCTTGCCTTATTTGCGATAAGTGGCGGAAGACTCTTGATTCAGTTTGCCGGGACGCAAAGTTATGAGCAGGGCCGGGTTTTCCAAATTAAAACCCATGTGGCCCTCTATTGGAGGTTGCCGAACATCATTTGCATTATTATAATCTGAAACAACTCTGTATTTGATCTACCAAACTTTAAATATGTATATTTGATGTCAGTTCAAAGACAAAAAAACAACTGAACACAGAAATCAGGAAATAATCAAATTGAGAGATGAGATTTCATGTTTCTCCCTAAGTGATATTTGGGCCCAAGGATTACAACTCTTAGCGGATGACGATATTAAGGAAACACTGTCCCCTAACATAGGTAGCTAGACAAGCACCTGAACGGCAGACTACTAGAGATTTTCTGACGCCTGGTATTTGCATTTCTTATAACATGAAACAATCGAAGGACAAAATGTTGTGTTCTCTCCATGCGTCTGATGGGAAATGAATACAAAAGTTTGCACTTTGTGGTGAATGCTTTCGGTTGAAGTGATATTTACTTCCGTAAACATTTTAATTTTGATACGGACGAATCTATTTCCTCTCTCAAGCATTTTGCATTTTTCAATGAATTCATGCTTTTCTATAACACAAAGAGTAAGAACTTAATGATGCGCTTTACTTCTTTTTTGATTTCTTAGTGTAAATACAATAGACCCTTCCTCAATAACTCCAGCATCTCTTTTTTACAATTAGTAAATATTTCCGTTAAGTTAGTTGCACAAAAGGACGATCTCAGCTTCCCTCGATTGTTTTTTCGATGTTTAACGACCGCCATTGGAAGCTTTTGGGGCTGTAAGCAGACATCTGTCCCTAATTTGGGGCTTCTTTTTCTGGTGGGGAGGAAGGGGGTGTCGAGCGAGTGCCCGTACCACGAAACCGGGCCCATCTCGGACAAATGGTCGAAGCAATAGCTTAAGATCTCTCGGCCTTTGAGGTGAATAATTTCCCTATTTGACATTTCTAATATTTCTTAGAGACGACCATAGTTTTCAGCACAATATCTAAACTACTGTGCTCGGAACTGGATTTATAAATTTTTAATTCCCACTTAATTTTTTTTAATGACTTCTGGTTCAGGAAAGGTATAGAACTAGAACTATAATACAAATATACCATCTATGCCACGTCAGGGACTTCAGATTGGCTAATCATTCGGGCAGGGGCCCAACTCGGATGATTAGCCAGATGCCTTCGCCGCTGACCACTCGGTCATCGGGAGGTGGTCAGTTTCAGTCTGTTTTTCTCATGTTACCATGAAATGGCAAAAAACAAAAATTGAAAACTTTTATTCTACTTCAGGGTATGAAGGTTTGTGCTAATCAATTGAAAACTAACTCACAATGTTGCTGTATAAAAAATGAGTGTTAGTGCGATTTGTTGAAACACAGCTTTGGTTATCAAACTTTATTTTAAATTCAAGATCGAACACTTATTTTTTTAATTCAGGGTTTAAGAACGACTCTATGGACCATAAGCAGTCGCCAGTCCCCAATTTAGGGCCACTAGTTCCAGGGAGGTGGTAGAGCCAGGACCGTAAAACAAACATACCACCCATGCCTCGCCTGGTTTGTCTTGGACGAATGGTCAGACGCCAGCGGTTAGACTAGTGCGCTACCAGGGCGGCATCAAATGTTATGTTTAAAAGTGGGTAACAAACGCCTGACTTATTGCAAAAACCAGAGTATACATATTATACAATTAGTTGCAAATTTCTCAACATTTTGCTGATTTTCTTTACTTTTGGGTCTGGGTTTTAATCTGGTGACAAGACATGCTTGTTCTTCCGGCATTGGATCTCACCCTTACGTGGAGTCAATGGCTCTAAATAATTTGAGACGAGCCTCTCCATATTGACTTCGTGTTTTACGAACCCCATGAGTATCTATGGGGACCGTATAATTCGGAGGCATAAAAAAAAAAAAAAAGGTTAACATTTTAAATTTCATAGACTGAGATGTCGAGTTAGTCTTTTTTCACACGTGCAGTTCGAAAATTTTTTATTTCAGTATGGATTTTCCTATAAAGATCTAGTTGCCACTGTACTGGGATGCCAACATACAAGGTATGCTATTAAAAAATATCTACAAAGGCTTTAACAAGGAACAACCCATTGATTAAAATTAAAGCCGAATCAGGACTCTCCTTTAAATAATTACCCTTGTGCACAGATATGCTTATTCCAGCATCCCCGGTGGCAGAGTGGTCTGAGGTGTAGGTATATGATCATTCGTTCGAGACGGGCCGGAGTCTGATTTCTGGATTAGGCGTAGGTGGTGCGCGGTGTTGTACGATGCTGGCTTTTTATCCCTCCTGGAACCAATGATTCCATAATGGGGGCACAGAAGACTGCCCACAGTCTTCTGTACCTCGTGGTGGTCGTTACCGGGGTCTTCCGCATTTTCGCCCTATTTCGACTTATTTTTTTAAAGTTAATCTTCTGTAGATGAAGTTGGAACAAGATGACCTCGTCCACTAAATGTCCTTTGGACTGTTGAATCTCCGTTCTTTCAGTGCTTGGGAACATCTAGAAATCATTCGGTGGTACTTAGGGTTAGTATATACGGTCGTTGCTACCAGCCTGGTTTAGTTAACGTTTTTCAAGCTAATAAAAGACGCAATTTTTCTGCTAAATGTTTCCGAATTGATTTCGGATTATTTATGAAGAAAAATGTACGACCGTATATTACAGCAAAAACCATTTTGATTTTCTATTATTATTTAAATATATGGTTGCTGTGTTTCTAGTTTTCAAAAACAGTTTCACTGGATACCGAGAGTAATATAAATGAAAGTATTGCTTCTGTGTTGAATGACACTGCGACTAATTTTCTTTCAAATATCAACTACATCTATCCCATATAACCTTTCTTTTGCTGACAGTGGGATCCGAAACCACATCTTCCTACCCAGGAGTGGCTGTTCTCCTAGTTGAACTGCACCGGCAGGCTTCTTGCTACTTCATTGTCTATTTGACGCAGACGTCACGACCAAATAAATGAAGACATGACATAAGTGATTTCCTGCATCATTTACCATTCTGACCTTCCATGGGGAACGTCTTGATCCTTGCACTTCTGGTTTCTATTTCAGAGTAGGTGTCATAGTCTCCTCGCCGAGAAGATGGAATGCCTTTCTAAACCACGCTTAAGTCTGAAGAGTCTTGTAAAGACATTCGTGTTCTGTTGCGTAATCCCTAATATTATAAATCTCACTCGCACAATTAGTATACTTCAGTGGCGTAGCCAGAAATTTCTTAAGGGAGGGGGGGGGGAGGGGCATAATAAACAAGTGATTCAGAAATATTGGGCATAAATGAAAATATAGGTAGTACTCATCGAAATAAACAAAAAAAGTCTTAGACAACATAGGTCCGGAAACGAACCGTTTCCAAGATAAATGACATTTTATTTGCAGGGTTTCCAGAGGCAATGTAAATATTTTTTCCCTATTTCGATAGAGTTTGTACTTCTGAGGAAGAAATCGGGAGGGCTAAATTGTTTGAGGGACCAGTTAGACCCCAATTGTTTGAGGGAACGTGACCCAATTGTTTTCCTGAAAGTGCCCCTCGACTTCACCCCAAGGTACAAAAAACAAACCACTCCAGTTCTTGTAGTAAAACACCAAACACGGGGAGTACTTTGAGCTCCTGGGGGACAGTGAAAGGGATGATTTTTGGGAGGGGGTAGATTGAGGGTCCGAACTTTCAGCCCAAGAACAAATGATTCTGAGATGTCTCCCGCAGGAACTCCCCAAATACAACACAAATAAACTGTGGGGGAGAAACCAACGTTACATCCGGTAACCCTGCATGATGTTAAAACGGCAAACAACACGTACAAATACGGACAGAAGTGTCATGTAGGGTGCTCACCTTCACAACAAATGTTCAAAATGTTCTCAGTTTGCTTCGATACAGGCCTCGAGTCTCCTTCTCAGCGAGACGCGCATTCGTTCAAACATGCCTGGGTTGTGCCTCATTTCTGCGCATGCAGTTTCCACTGTTATCCGCAATTCGTCGTCGTTGCCCACAGGGTCTGCATACACTCGTCCTTTCAAATAGCCCCAGATGTAGAAATCCAATGGATTGAGGTCAGGTGAGCGGGAACGCCACGAGCTGGGCTCGCCCCGACCTATCCATCGCTCTCCAAACGTTGCATTGAGATTCTGCCTCACCGTGCGACGAAAATGCACTGGCAAACCATTGTGCATGAACCATATTGTTACACGTGTACGAAGTTAGACATCTTTGAGTAGCTGCGGGAGATCATTCTGCAGAAAGTGCAGTACAAGTCACCTGTAAGCCTGTTGGGAAGCACAAATTGTCCTATGCGATTATCACCTGAAACACCAGCACACACGTTATTTGCGAATCGAACCTGGTGATGTGATTGCTGGATGACGTGAGGATTTTCGGCTGCCCGCTGGTGACAGTTATGGAAGTTGAAAATGCCATGTCTGGTGAATGAGGCCTAATCAGTGAATAAAATATTAGCGAAAAAGCGCGGCTTACGCGCGCGTCGATGCAGCAGCCACCTGCAGAACGCAACTCTCGGTGGAAAGTCTTGCACACCTAGGGCTTGCACTCGCTGGATATGGTAAGGGTGTAGGCGATTGTCATGCAGAACTCTCCAGATGGTACTTTGACTCCTATTCTCCGCAAGAGCAATCTTTCTAGTGCTCGTTGCCGGGTCTTTTTCTATTTTTCGTAACAGTCGCTCGCCCAATTCGGGATCGCTGGCAGTTCTTAGTCTCTCCGGTGGTGCAGCAAACTGAAATGACTCAGTCTCTGTTAGGCGCTGGTGGATCCGCACAAATATGCGACGATCGGAATGCTTTCGGTTTCGATAGGCCTCGGTGTACATATGCGCTGCGAGCCCATTTGGCCGACGACCATACATGAAATGCATGTCAGCTAACTGCATTTGTATAAGCACTAGCCATAGCAGCCTTTAACAGTACGGAACACACTTCGATAATGCCTGTAATGTACACGTTTGAGCCTTTACGTACTAATTGATGCCATACAGACGTGGTGCGTTCGCCGAACTGCGATGCCGTCACGGCGCCATTTGCATGTCTTTTGTCATGTGTTAGGAGGTGCTCGCTGTACTGATGCGGAGATTTTTGCGTGAACCTGGTTAGTATCATACAACAGGTCGTTGTCTGTGTGTCGCCCGCCAGAGACTTCCGTGCACCTGGGTGTCCCATTGATTTATTAAGCTCCCGCGGGAGACATCTCAAGCATTTGTTTTTTGTTTGCCGTTTTAACATCATGCAGGGTTACCAAAAGTAACGTTGGTTTCTCCCCACGGTTTATTTGTGTTGTATTTGGAGAACTCCTGCGGGTGACATCTTAGAATCATTTGTTCTTGGGCTGAAAGTTGGGACTTCACCTCGAACACGCGCGTCTGCAAGCCTTACACTTCCGCTAAACATAATTGCAACCAGAAGCAAAACACATATGCTCATCAAATAATTACTGCAAAAGATAAATGTCTGCTCACCATGACCGCAACAACAACTTAAACACATCTACACAACGTAACTGCGGCTATAATCACAACTGTAAGAAAGAGATTTGTGCTCACCATTAGTACACGAAAAACGAATTTGTTTACCATGATCATGAGCAGAAAGCAAGCACGTTTGTTCATCGTAATCACAGCTCCTCACTCTAATTATTAAACTGTAGTAACGTCGGCGGTTATTAGTTTTTCCTGAGTCTGTTTAATTTTCTAACAACACATAAGATCCAACAGACTGTAGACAAACTTCGTGTTACAAGTGATACTCATATGGAAGTAGACATTCGTCATACATAACACGATATGCAACTTGCTCATTAACCACCTTTGACGAAATGATGATCACTTCTACATTTAATCAAATTAAAAACGGTATTTACAAGTTAAAACATATGATAGATTAAAACACTAGATCTTTCGATCACACTAGTGATCTTCATCAGGTAACTCACTAATGACATCAAGGTACGTCGACACGCAATATATAGGGATTTTTGATGACCCAAACAATGGGTAAAGCGCATGCTCACGAAAGTTGTTGTGAACAGAGAGAGAGAGAGACATAGAGAGACAGGTAACAGTACTGCAAACGAAGAAAGTAAAAATGATGTTACACAAGTATTAATAATTCAGCTGTAATGATTATTTCCGCAATGTTCAAGTAGAGCAGTCCATGTTCGTGGGAGGAAAGAAGTACATCGTCATTACAGCAAATACCTCTATAATGGTGAATATATAAGCTTTCTGCAAAGAGGTCATGCTTTTCGTGCTGTGTGTAATGAGGATTTTGCATTCATCTCATAATGGTCTATGTGTGCCGCTAGCTACCAATCGGGCTAGGGCAGTCGAATGTGAGCGCCTGTTCTGACATCGCGTGAGTGTTCAAGCAAAACGGGTTTTTAAATTACGTAGGTGGAGCCTATGTACTTGATCTATTTCACTGGGGTTTAACGCTCTCAGGGGAATAAGGTAGACTCCGTACCTGTGTTTGGTTTCAACGGGATCCCTGTCACGTTTAATTAGAGTGTACAAACTGCGTGTTTGTAAACCAAAGTTTATATTAAACTTGCTTCATGCATGTTTTAGAACGCTGGTGCAGCCTGGAAAATAGCTGATGGAGCCTACGTACCTGGTAAGGGTGCGGGTTTTTTCTAATGCGGTAAACGCAAGTCGTCGATGCCTGCGGAGAATGGTGTGTACCAGGTCTTTTGGGTACCCGAACTCACTAGCAATGACAAAAATTCGTTGAAGTTCAATGCGCCGAAGGCATACAGATGACGAATGTGTAAATGCCCGTCGTACCAGGTAGCGCAGGAAGCCAGTTTAACATATAAAGGCTGCGCTGAGTTGTATGGAGCCATAATAGGATTGGGATGTGGGTTTACGGTACACTGAGTATTTTAAAGTGAAATTTTGGGGGTCCCGCTCTATGAGCAAGTCTAAGAACAGGAGTTTTAAGTTATTTTCCAATTCCAAAGTAAGGTTTATGGAGCGATATTTAGAGTTTAACAAACTGAGAAAATGCAGCAGGTCGGAATGCGGATGTAGCCAAAAGACAAGAACGTCATCCACATAGCGGGTGTAGAGGAGGGGTTGTCTTTTGGCCACATCCGCATTCCGACCTGCTGCATTTTCTCAGTTTGTTAAACTCTAAATATCGCTCCATAAACCTTACTTTGGAATTGGAAAATAACTTAAAACTCCTGTTCTTAGACTTGCTCATAGAGCGGGACCCCCAAAATTTCACTTTAAAATACCTCAGTGTACCGTAAACCCACATCCCGCCCTATTATAGCCCCATACAACTCAGCGCAGCCTTTATATGTTAAGCTGGCTTCCTGCGCTACCTGGTACGACGGGCATTTACACATTCGTCATCTGTACACCTTCGGCGCATTGAACTTCAACGAATTTTTGTCATTGCTAGTGAGTTCGGGTACCCGAAAGACCTGGTACACACCATTCTCCGCAGGCATCGACGACTTGCGTTTACCGCATTAGAAAAAACCCGCACCCTTACCAGGTACGTAGGCTCCATGAGCTATTTTCCAGGCTGCACCAGCGTTCTAAAACATGCATGTGCCAAGTTTAATATAAACTTTGGTTTACAAACACGCAGTTTGTACACTCTAATTAAACGTGACAGGGATCCCGTTGAAGCCAAACACAGGTACGAGTCTACCTTATTCCCCTGAGAGCGTTAAACCCCAGTGAAATAGATCAAGTGTACATAAGAACTCCACCCTACGTAATTTAAAAACCCGTTTGCTTGAACACTCACGCGATGTCAGAACAGGCTCACATTCGACTGCCCTAGCCCGATTGGTAGCTAGCGGCACACATAGACCATTATGGGATGAATGCAAAATCCTCATTACACACAGCGCGAAAGCATGACCCTCTTTGCAGAAAGCTTATATATTCACCATTATAGAAGGTATTTGCTGTAATGACGATGTACCTTCTTTCTCCCACGAACATGGACTGCTCTACTTGAACATTGCGGAAATAATCATTACAGCTGAATTATTAAATACTTGTGTAACATCATTTTTACTTTCTTCGTTTGCAGTACTGTTACCTGTCTCTCTATGTCTCTCTCTCTCTCTGTTCACAACAACTTTCGTGAGCATGCGCTTTACCCATTGTTTGGGTCATCAAAAATCCCTATATATTGCGTGTCGACGTACCTTGATGTCATTAGGTGAGTTACCTGATGAAGATCACTAGTGTGATCGAAGATCTAGTGTTTTAATCTATCATATGTTTTAACTTGTAAATACCGTTTTTAATTTGATTAAATGTAGAAGTGATCATCATTTCGTCAAAGGTGGCTAATGAGCAAGTTGCATATCGTGTTATGTATGACGAATGTCTACTTCCATATGAGTAACACATAAGATGTTGTGACTTGACTTTTATTATAATCCATGTGTCTTCAAAATCTGATTCTAAGTGATGCAGTATTTTAACTTTGTCCGATGAGGCTTGAAATTCTCTACCGCTCAGAGACAGCTGTGTTTTCACAGTTGTATAGAAAGGGAGAGAAATAAAAATTCAGTTGTAAGACCTGTAGCGAGAGCTTCAATAATCTTACAAATTTAAGGAGAAAACCAATGCATAACTTATATAAACTTTGTATATTCATGATGCAAAAAGTACTTATTTTGAACTGACTGTATGAAAACAATCAGAAAAATACTAGAGGTGAAAAATTTCTGAAGGAAACTCGAGGCCCAGGACCACATCCTTGGCTACGTCCCTGTACGCTACATATGATCGTTATTAACACAACAGCAAGCAAAAAAAAATCGTATCCTCTGATAACCATAAATTCAATTATAATCTGTGCTCCTCTTGTCAACACAATCACAACTATAAACATTTACTCATCATAATAACAACAAGTCCATACACGTGTGCTAACAATAATCACTATCAGTGCTTGGGGGTAGCGCCCCCGCTATTAGCAATGTTATAACAGTGCGCTACTTTTATTGTAGCTGATAGTGTATCGTAACTACAAAAATAAATAAAAAAACAGTAGTTTTACTTTTTAATCGTTTACGAAAATAGAGAAGTTGTAACGAAATTTAACGCTATATTTACTGCTACATTTCTTATTATGAGGCAGAAATTTTACATGAAACCACTATTGTAGGCTTCCAAGGGCAGTTTACAATTGTGATTCCGAGTTAAAAAGCAGAAAAACAACAGAACATTTTCAACGATGGACGTTTTGCGTTACAGGAGGAAAAAGGCTTTCAACATTAAAATCATGGGCCACCCAGATGGTGAGCAGTCTAAGGAGCTGACTTCTAACCTTTCGCCCGAAATGGGCCCGCGCCCAATGTGGCATAGGAGTTGCTTTCCACCCGTAAGCACTGGACCCAGATCAGGTACGAAAGACTTCTTACAGCCTTTGCAGCTGCTCAAAGCGGTCGTGTTGTTCTCGGATTTAAAGACCACTGTCAGCAGTACATGGGCTATAAGCAGTCGCCCGTCCCTAATTTAGGATCAGTGCTTCCAGGGAACGAAGACAGGCTGTGCTCTAAGACAATCACAACATTCCATGCCTCACCGGTTATCGAACCCGGACCCATTTAGGACGAAAAGTCAGAAGCCATCGATTAGACCACGGCACCAACATGGTGGATGTTAAACTTCGAATAAGAAAAAAATTATCATAATCAAACATGAACCTACACCTGTTTTTAGTATTTATGATCTGTGAATATATGTACTATTCATTTATTTGTCATGTATGAATGAATTTTTCTTTTTCACTTCTTTATTTTAAAATTTACTAGGAGTTATTAATGACACGTTTGAGTATTCATTATTCATCGCGAACGGAACCCACGGTTTTTTAATTACCTATTACAGCATTCACTGCTCATTGATGATACATCACTTACTCTAATTGATATTGCTTCAGCATTAGTTTGGCAATTTCTGCTATCGCTAACATTCCGTAAATTTAGGTTTCAATCCGAAATATTGTATTACACAAAGTTTGCTTTTCACGCTTCCTTCATTAACGTTTTATCAGTACAAAGTCAAGTTTAGAACTTGTAAATTCATTTAATTGAAAGTATAGTTTTTGTAAAAGTTTTTAAAAATAAAAACGTTACATTGGGTATATATAAAATTTCACTGTCCGTTAAGATTTCTAATTAGATCAGTAAAGACAAAGTCGGGAAGGCCAAGTGACACACACACACACACACACAGGAAATCCTATGTGTGTGTGTGTATTTTGCTCAGGGATTAACGGTCGCTATAAGCAACTTAAGGGCTAAAAGCGGTTTTCCAGAAAATAGAGAGCCATTGCGGTAAGACAAATGCGCCACCCACTTCCCATCCGGAAGTCAAGCCTGGGAGCACTTGGACGAACTGTTACAGGCCAGCGCTTTAGACCAGTGCTCCACCTGTGCGGATCCTTAATCCAGAAGCGAAGTCATGGTTTTATAGTGCTTAGTCGGTTTCTTCGCGAGCTCTAAGAATCCCTGAACTTTAAAAAATGCCTTTCTGTGAATGAAAATGTACACTCAAGCACTGAAGTTGTAAATTACATTAATGCCATTCTCACTTACGTAAGCAATTATGACGTTGAGATGACTTTAAAAGCAGCTCACTACAAATGATCCATACTTGTGCGAAACGCGGATAGCGGTGATATAGGACAGATTCATGATTTGAGCAACTTTAAACGAGACATGATAATCACTGCTCGGCGGGTAAGTGCAAATATCTCGGAAACAACAAACTTTCTCGGCTATGCAAGAACAACAGTGTCGAGAGTGTACAATGAGTGGTGCAGAAACAACAAAACAAGCAGTCAGAGTTCTTACTGTGGACCGAAACGAATGGTCGATATTCCAGGGCAACTGTTACTGGAGAAGATTGTACGTGGTAACAGATGAGGTTCATTGTGTCAAGTTACGGAGCAATACAACAGCAACATCGAGAAGAGGATTTCAGCATGTACAGACCACCGCTCAGTGTTGCCAATGGGCTATAACAGCAGACGTCCCTTTCACATACCACTTGTTCCTGCTGAAATCGTAGAAATTCATCTGCATTTGGCACGGGAGCATTAAAACCGTACCCTTGAAGGATGAAGAAAGATCGCCCGATCCAATGAATCACGTTTTATCTCAATACATGTTGATGGTCGGGCCAGATTATAGCGTCAACAGCACGCATAAATGGATTCCTGCAGTTTTGCGTCAACTGTACACGCGGATAGAGGCGATATAATGGTTTAGGGTATGTTTTCATGGAAAGCATTGAATCCCTTACTACTTCTGAAAGAGCATTTGAGTGCCACGCGGTACCTAAATATCGTCGCGAACCAGGAACAACGGAATCTGGAAAGAGCTACTTCCAGCAGGATAATCCACCATACCACAAGGCTCGGAAGGTCAAACAGTGAATCATGAGCACGGTAGTGACTTCGAAGGGATAAAGCGGTCCCCACAATTCGTTGATCTTCACCCACTTGAACGTGTGGTGAGATTGAGGAGCCATTAGTAGCAGAGATCCCGTCACAGCGAACATTCGGCAATTGAGAGACTGTATTACATCCGCCTGGCTGAACATACCTGTACGACGACACCAGTACAGGTCTGCACGTGCCTGGCCTATCACAGCCTTAGGATTGGGCCGGGTTTATTTTTTCTCATCAGTTAAATTAAATTTCCGTACTCGGGCCGGGCCTGTACTGAAGGATTTAGCATTTTGCTCCTGCATTAGAAAAAATCTTTTAGTCTCACGAAACGTTTTATCCCCTGAACTTTGCATTTAAATAATCAAATGGCAAAGTTCAAGGGATAAAACGGAAAAGTACATCCGCCACCGGTTGCATTGATTAATTACAGCTGAAACTGACAAACCGGGCTGTAAGATGAGCGTCTAAAATGGGACAGTTTATTTCTTTAAAGGCTGAAATGAAATTCCATTTTCACTTCGTTGGCCGTAGCGACTAACACACGTGGACCAAAGCGAACTTATTGCGCCATTCGTTGTTACAACAAAGATAACGAAGTTCGAAGTATTAGTTTACATGTTTATGGAACGAGGGCTACCTTCTTTATACTGAAGGGTAGAAGAGGAAAATCGTTTATACATATATGTAACAGAAGTATGTAGTCTGGTGCGATACATTTATCCCTTTTACTACTGAGATAAGTCAGTCTAATAGAGCAGCTTTGTTTCTTTAAAGCAGGAGGTCTTCAGCCTTTTATGAATCGCCGACAACACGATAAAATGGAATAGCACTCACTGACCACATGAAAAGAAAAGTAAAAATGCGTGTGTTTGTGATGAATATTGATTATTTCAGAAAGATTTTGAATCCTGAAACTTAACCTTTGGAAAACAAATGGTGCAGTTAACATGATATCCATGTTACGAAAACAAATGTAGGATTACCATGTACAAAAGTAAGTACTTGGTAATCCTACATTTTTTAGTACTCCTTAAAATTTCAATTATATAATTTATCACAGCATAGTTCATAGCAGATTTGAGATTTCGAAGTCCATGTACCCAAAGGTAACTGGATATTGATTTTTCCATTTCGAAAATGCATCTTTTTAAAATTTCCTTTGAGGACGTCTTGTGGGCCATTGGAAAAGTGCTCCGCGGGTCACGGGTTGAATACCTCTACTCTAGAGGGAGCCACGCGTTATTTGCAATAAGTGGCAGAGAACGCTTGATGAAAGTCTGAAACTGTGAAATTCCGAGCCGGGCTGGGCTTTCCAAATTAAAGACTGTGCAGACATCTAAGCATTGACTCTAGGCACCAAAGAAATTTTGTGGTGCTGGTCATAACCCACACTTACTGTTTTGACTTTACGAATGAAGAACAGCATTTCCATTTTTTTAATGTATATACTTTTACTCTATACGACTACTGTACTACGATTAAAGTGCCGTTTTGGGAAAATCTAAAGTGTATATAACAAAGGAAAAATTACGTAACATTTTCAGTTTTGTTGTCTTCTTTTGTTTAGATAAACGGATTTCAAGATAAACAGAACATTATTCAAAGTGATCTTTCCTATGTAAAAAGTAATTAATAATCTTAATAGAGAGCACAAAAATATATCTATATCTGAAAAAAGTACGTTTTAAGCTACTTATACTAATTATTTCAGTTTCTAATTTTCAGGTTATTTGACAGTTCAGAACGAATTCGCAAGCAGAAGTGTTTTCTGTACTTGAGTATCATGCAACACAGTCTGATATTACTGTTCAAGAAGAGTTCAAGAGACAGTACGTGAAAGATCCACCAAAACCTCGCACATTCAAGAGAGAAGCAGAAAATTTAAAGAGATGGGATACGTTTGCGAAAGAAAAGGCGAAGACTGATGGTTTTGAGTGCAACATCTATTGAGCGTATTAGGAAGTATTCTCTGCGGTCCAAGAAAAAAAGCCATGCAATGTAGTAATCGTGAACTTTGATATCACAGCCAGCAATGTTTATAAATCTAGGAAGCCATATTACCCTTTACCCATGTAAATCATAAGTGCTACAACAAATAACAATTATCGACAGACTGCTATACTTGAGGATTTTTGCTGACAGATAACGGATTTCTTCTTGCCGATTTTGAAAGGTGCGAATCAAAAATTCCTTTCAGTGATCTGGCTTTTCACTCCATCGAAAACTCAGTAGACATTACACTGGTGCATGCGGTAACAAAAATCTTCATTTTTGATAGATTTGAGGGGACTTCGTCCTTTTTTGTTGCATTTGATAATAGACAAATGTAGGTGCGATAATTTTTACTTCTCATAGGTTCTCACAGAGATTGTCATATTTTTGCCTACTCAAAGAGGGCACTAAATGAGGACCCGTTCTATCGTAACCAAGCGTTTTTTCACTCGACGAAATGACAGATGTTTTCCGTGCTTCAAACTAACTATTCGTAATTCTCTTAAGGAAAATCTTAAGTGGAATATGCCTTAGAAGTCGAAGGCTGTCAAGAATTTCAGTCTGTACTTCCCCTGAGGTATCTCCTCGGAACATTAATAGCCTGAATGTACTATTTACGAAATTAACAGTTAATGTGTTAGTAATGCTTTCAAAATCAAGTGTAAACGTATGGGAATGCTGGTTCCTTTGAGACCATTGGATAATCAGAGTTTAAAAGATTAATTAGTTTCGTGCTGACGAAAATCATAGAAGGTACACAATGCTGTAGTTTTTACACAATAGTCAAACAGACAACTTTAAAACCACAATTAAAATCCGTGATTCGTTAAAAACATACGCTTATAATACATAGTTAAAATGTCAAAAGATAAAACATTAATGCATGAGGTCCTTTCAATCTCACTTTGAGATCATCATCAGATGCTGTTCTTACTGAAATGAAACGTTCGCAGTATAACGTTACGACATAGGATATGTCCAGGTCATGACTGACTCTTTAGTTCAATGTGCACATGCTTCAGTGAACTCTATATTCATGAGGGTCATAATCGATGACTTGATTTCATTATAACAACACAATACATGAAATACATTGTAGCGATATTATAGAGTTATCTTAATTATGCATGTTCCTCGGTAAAGATCTCTTTCCATGGTAAGACAATTTGATAAGGCATGTCGTCGTTACAGCTGCTTGTCGCGAAATGATGTATGAATAAACTTTCAGTGAACAATGCTGACATACGATATCTTGGTGTAGCTAGAAGTGAAGTGTCCTCCCAACATGGGCAATGGGCTCCCCTGTTTACATGTCTAGAAAGAGATGATGTCTGTGCAATCATTTTCACACTGTACCTGTGTTCCTCAAGTTTAGTCCTTAATGGGCGGACTGTTGAACCAATATACATTATATATATATATGCGATCAGGATCCGATGGTTCTAAAGATTTTTACGGGTTAGTGTATACTCCATGTTTACTGAAGATGTCAGCAACATCTCTGTCATTCTTTAGCTGAGAAATTAGGTTGTTGGTCCTGATCCCGAAGTCAATATTGGCAGTATGACATATGAAAACTATGGATCCAACAAAACACTTTGGTTGATATTCACGCTGTAGTGTAGTAATGGTTGAATTCATATAATGATTATAGAGCTCGGTCACAATGTATTTGGGGTAGCCATATCTACCCGCCAGTTCCATAGTCTATTGTAATTCAGTATGACAGGCTCTTCGTGTAGACGAATGTGTAAATGCTCGTCGAATTTTGAACCGAAGAGCCGAAACTTTATATGACAAAGGATGTGCCAATGCCATTGGTATGATAGTTGTGACAGATGTGGGTTTTCTGTACACAGAGTGATGCAGTTCCATTGTAGTTGGGTTTCGACGTAGAATAAAATCAAGGAACGGCAGCTGGTGTTGATTCTCGATTTCGATGGTAAATTTAATAGTGTCATATTGAGAAGAAAGCAGGTCCGTAAAATTGTTTAAAGAATCCAAAGTGGAAGGCCAAAAGATCAATATGTCGTCGGCATATCGCATGAATACAAAAGATCTAACCTGGGTTTGTTCGATCACCCTGTTTCCGAAGTCAAGATCTAACCTGGGTTTGTTCGATCACTCTGTTTTCCAAGTCAAGATCTAACCTGGGTTTGTTCGATCACTCTGTTTCCCAAGTCAAGATCTAACCTGGGTTTGTTCGATCACTCTGTTTCCCAAGTCATCTCGGCAAGCACCGGGAAAAGTGGTGGTCCCATCGGTGTTCCTGCAAGTTGCTGGTAGAATAAATTATTGAAGCGGAAATAGGTTCTCCCATGAACTAGTCTTAATGCATTCATGGCTGCCTGTATTTCACGTTGTGAAACATTTAGAAGACAGCTTCCTCTCAATAATTGTATTTGTCACATCAACTGGTACGTTTCGATATAGAGATATAATATCCAAAGACGCCATGAAGAATGAAGAATCAAGAGAATTGAATGCCTTAATTCTACTCAGAGTTTGTTTTTTAATTTACTCATCTTATCCCATGAATTTAAAGTGAAGTGCTAAAACTGCGGAGCCACTTCGGACACGCCTAATTCTATACGATGATTCAGATGCTAAGTTTACGACCATTCGTAGGCGTTTGTGGTATTGCTGTTCTATGTCGATCGAGTCATATCATGAGATGGGGACCCACTGTATAGCGGCGCTTTTATGTTAATTGCTGCAGATATCAAGGAGATTTTTTCCGTGTAGGTACAAAATGGGCAGAAAAAAAATCCAAGCTGAGATATTTAGACTCTGAAGAGTACTTCGTGCTTTAAAGCAGGGTGAAAGGCTATTACAACCACTTTAGGAAAACCGTCGCTTGCCACGCATCACAATTAGCAGTTTTCAGCAGACAATATTGTTGTCTTACTATTTGTTTCTTTCTTTTAGTGTAGAACTTGTCTGTATTGAGGTAAGCGGCGTGATGTGGAAAATCTCCTGTGTAATAGAAAACCAATGTAAACGAATTTGTTATGAAATCGATGACCGGCAGAGTCACCTGCCTTTCTAGTCGCAAGGAGCATAATTCATCCCGTTTAATTTTGACTTCTGCACCCTGTGGTATGGAAGTGTCTGATGTGGCCGCTACAAGAACATAGCAACTGATCTCTTAATGTGCAAGCGGACTGAACAACGTGGATTATTTGCCATATCCTTAAATAAGAACACTTCTTCATCTTTTATGTTGTTCATAATTATTTGAGTTATTCTGGGAAGCTGCCAAGTTTTCAATGCAAGGTATGATGGATTAAAACACTGTTCTAGGCAATTCACAAATTCACACTGAATGGACAATTTATTATGTACACCACGATGACAATATGCAAAACAGGAGTATCGCGTCCAGTCATGTGGAACGCTGAAACTGGTTATACTTGTAAACAGAGCAGGTCTCTATGCATTGGAAACCAGTCACGGAAAAGTAATCATGGGGAAAGGCAGCAACGTAAGTTAGTTAGACTGTGGTCGGATAGTAGCTGCGAGGAAGGCCGGTTGTTCAATCACTACAACAGCTGAGCTGTTGGGATTTTGACGTCAGACCATCACACATTCATGACTACGTGAATTACGGCAAAACTTCCAACCAAAGGGAGAAATGCGTAGGTAAACATGCACTGGGAAAATGGCGACTAATTGGCTCCAGGAGCTTTCAGGTGAGTTTACCAAACTTGAATAGCCCCCTCGATCGCCGAACATCAACCCCATCGGGAGAATTTGTGGGATTAATTGGAAAAATCTATTCGAGCTCGCCAATTTTCACTAGCAACTGTGGATTCTCTACGACAGACGATCCTCACTTCATGGAAAGCAATACTACCTCTGCGTTTTCAACACCTAATTCAGCCCTTACCAAAACGTCTGGCTGGCAGCTTGAGGGCAAAAGTGACGCAACGCGTTACTAAGCAGTCCATTCAGTGTATTTCTGCCCAGGATACGAAATTTGACCTAACGATAGTTTTATAATAAACTCTAAAATACTTTTCCAATGGACAATATGAATGGCCACATGACGTGCAGTGGCGTTTTTATTCCTCATTCTTACTTATTGCTCTTTTATTAATTTTTTGTCATTCTCATCCCACATCATGCTCCTGTCACACAAGTCAGTATGTTCTCCATAGTTACCGGCTTTCGTGGTTCACCTTTCGTTGAATGTGCTGCTTACCTCTTGCCTGCAACAGGATGAAGACAGGGTTGCTAATCTCAAGGGCATTGTCCTTACTTCGATTTACCCAGACTGCTGTCAGATGGTGAAAGATGACTTTCACACCAATTGCTTATTAGTTTTCTTTTTGAAGTTAGTGGGTGTGAAACAAAAACTTTGATCTGTCCAAGAGGAGGATGTTTGCAAATCTCCCAATGTTAACTCTGTCTCTTGAAGTAAAAGCAGCACAGGAAATCAAATTTTTCTCCTATTTTCATGCAAGACAACTCATTTACAAGGGCTGTTTCACTGTCAGTTTCTGTGTATCTACAGATATACATTGAACAATCTCTTCTATGAAGGCTTTGTTTCGAATTTTCGTGAAGAATCTAAAACAATGTCATGGGATCCATATTTGCGCATATTGTTGTCTTTGGTAAAAGAATTCCACCTGAGGTAACGTTGTTTGCAAATTATAATCGAAGCTTGGTCGTCGGACTGTGATATATCTAAGTTCCTTTTGCGTTCTACAGACGCTAATCTTTCCGGAAGGTGATAATAGCAACCCCCCTTAGCTAGCTAGACGTCTCCTGTGAACTTTAACCGATTCTAGGTTCCTGGTGTGGGCCTGTTGAATTCCAGAAGTGTTAAAATTAAGGAAAAACGAATTGGATGTCACTGCCAAGTTAGTTTCCACCTTGAACGTCCCTGGGGTACCTCTGCATTTTCGTGACTTTCGATCTGTTGTTTGGAAGCGCATCATACGCTGGTGTCAAGCATTGTGGAGCCAATATTTCAGCGACGAGCTTATCGAAATCAAGGCGGAGAATGGGCTTTGACAATTCAGTCTGAAAATCGGTAGGAGGGTGTCGTGATGGAACGTCTCTGCATCAGGTATAGCCGTTTCTTTACTTGCGATGTTTTGCTGTGTGGCGACAGTATCACAATGTAGCCTACACGTGCAGTTTTTTTTTCTCACGGTTGTTTATGTCTTTAATGCTAGTCTTGGTTTTCCTCTTACCTGTTGTTTGTACTCTTCTGCTCTCTCTCTGATGAGACTACGCTGTCTGTGAAATGCCTAGCGTTGTATGATGTCGGCCTTGTCTTCGTTTTGTGGTGTTTTTCCTTTACCGCTTAATTTGGTCTTTATGTTTTCTTCTTATTGGCTGCATTGAAACTTTTGCATGGGACCTCTCTCTTATACTGCTGTTTGTACGTGTTTCTAATACCTTTGCTTAGTTCTTTGGTGCACATTTTTTCCTGTCATTAAACTTTAATATTAAAAACCAACGTTGAGCATGAAATGGCACTTTATGGCCTCTGTCAAAACTTTTGCCCTAGAAAACACTTGTTACCAACTTATAAAGTTTGTTTGGAGGTTGTAGCAGTGCAAAATCATGTTTCTGGGGTAAACAAATTGCTTTGAACTTCTATTTACGTTTTTCCACGACACAGATAATTCTGAAAGCTGTAAGATGTGGTATATATATTCTGTCGTGTCGCATGTCATGTCCAGTAACTCCCGAGGCTTCCAATGAAAAAACAAGGGATTTCCAAGATCAGAAAACATCAAAATATTGTCCCTTGTCCCTGTGCACAGCAGATATCACTACTGTTCATGTTGACGTTTTCTTTTTAGATAAATTCAGTTTTGATCATAGATCATAACTTATTTAATTATTCCCATGCGTACATAAACGCACAGTTGTTTTAAATTTTTGCATGAAGTTAAAATGAGAACAACGGGAAGCCTTAAAGCAATCACCAGAAAACTGTGCAAAAAATCAATTTCCAGAAAATTGTGTAAAGACATTAAGGCAAATGAAATGCATGAAATTTTAAACTGCTGATTCTCTGAGTAAATATGTGTGTAACTGTAGAAAGTGAGCAAGAAATGGAAATATCATCACGCAGACCTTACAGGAAGGTAGATACATTCGAAAACCATTAACTTTTATAACATTTTCGTAAGAAAGCGCCACAGAGAAAAGTTGAAGCACTTAGAAAAATGTATTTGAATGACAACTATTCATTCACTCATAGGCGCCGGAACCGAAGGCGCAATCGAACATAAAGCCTCTTAAATAGGAATGTCTTGGGGCAGTTCTATTCTGTCATTTTAAGAAGAATGGCAGGATATACTATGGTGAAGACATTAACTTATGGGATCATTATTTTTACCCCAGAACATCCAAGCGATTATCCATCTTGACACCTATCGCATGGAAAGTACACACCGTTCTAGTCGAACGATGAATACTGCTGCTGCAGAGTGTAGTAGTTTTAGTTATGGTAGACAAATTGCATTTTACGGCAGCACTGCTAATCGATGGCCTTGTAATGATGATTGCTACCTTTATCTGCCATCAGTTACTACATTTTAGTTGCTGGAATTTTTAGCATCGTTCGTACGTGCTAATAAAGAAGGGGTTTTCTGAGAATACTGCAACGTGATTATAGTTAAATATTTCCTTGCTACGCTGAAAACTAATATGATTGAGCATCGTTCTTGCACAAGCATTAAAAATACTTCTTACGCCCCCCAAAAGACAACTTATGATATAACTTCAAAATTAACCTCTAGAAGCTGAATCATATTTTCTTCAGACTATGAATGATGAAGTTAGTGTCCAATGTTGCTTTAGTGTGTGAACGTTTTTTCTGTAGCCAGTTTCCTTGGATGCTTTTCTGAGTTCTGCTGTTTATACGTTTAGTGTTTCAACACTATATATATCTAGTCTCATCATAAATTTTTCACATCTTTTGACGAGGAGGAGCACCTTAACCATGAGGTTTTTGCACCCCAAGACTACGAGAGTTGCAGAACCTATCACTAGTACGCCATAATAGATCATTTCTCTTACACGTTGATCGAACTGAAAGTGATTTCTCCATGAAAAGTGGCGAAATGAATCACGCAGTTACATACTACGTTCCTCGAATCTAAGGAATCGGTGTTCCAATAATATTTAAGAACCTAAAAAAATGCTTTTCTACGTTTTAACAAAATTCATGTGTAAATTGATTTCATATTCCTGAAAGTGGAAAAATAAGTTTTGCTCAGTTTGGGCATATTGCAACTATTACGTTTTCTTTAGACGATGAATGTTGATTTCCATAAATGTTTCTCAAAAGTGAGCGGAGTTAAATTTTCTTTTCTTTGGAACAACCGTAGATGTCTTTGTTTCTATTCTTTTTCTCCATTCTCAGTGCTCATCCATAGAGAGATAAATGTGCATATCATGGCGAATAATTTTTCCCGAAGTGATGTGGGTAAGGTGTTGAGGTCAGGGATTCCCGCTGCCCAGCAGGTCACAGATACTCAGTTGATCTGGACGTCGGTCGGCCGCCAGCATGTCGGCTGAATCTTCAACAAGAGACGACTGTCACGAACAGTGGACTCTAATTTCCGCTTCCGCAGCTCCGAAAAATGACATCCTAGCGGGTGGAAGTAGAAGAGAGATCCTTTTGACAAGTGGCTCTTTATACGGACTGTCCCCTCTAGAACTCCAACACCCGAAACTCCCTCCCTCTTTTCAGGATAACTACCCCTACTAAATTTCTGCATCAACTTTCTGTACTTCTTGTCCGTAACAGGCGGTTTCGGTGATACTTAAGCTCAGGCGGTCATCTTTTATACAAAAGTCTACTACAAAACACAACGTTTGCTCGGGAAGTTAAATGTCGACATCGTACACCGGAAAAACAAAGAAGCTATCAAAAATTCATTACAGATTTCTATGATATACAGCGTTTTTAAGCTTGGAAAAGGTTTTATTCTTTTTCAATTTATTTAAAGAGTTTTATTTTGGGGAAAATATCTGTGCAGTTACTTCAAGACCCTTTCGGACATTTTTTTTATTTTATCGATAAAGTGACAGCTGCGAAAACAAACACATAAATCCTGAAATTGTAATAAATTTAGAGTGCTGATTGGTTAAGCGTGAAAATAAACATAGAGGTATGATTTGATATCTGAAACTTGCAGCGCTAACAAACAATGCATTTCAAAGTCCTTTGCTCAACTCTGCTTTATTCTCCTTACATACGCTGAGATGCGAGTTTATTAGGTACACCTGCCAATGTCGCATAAACGTGCAGTTTTACGGTGCCCACGCTCGTTTGGCAGCACGTGACCGTGGTGTGTGGTATAAATCAGGCAGACCAGGTCGTCTACGGTTAGATTGAGCGTCGGAATGGGCGAAACGATTGATCTGAGCGACTTTGAACATGACATGATAGTTTGTACCATGCGTGCTGGTTCAAGCATTCCCAAACACTTGACCTCATGGTCTTTTCGCTCACAACGGTAGAGTTCAACAGTGGTGTGCTTAGGGTCATTGCCGAACGCACCACGTATTGGACCATGTCGTGAATGATCAGTGATGTAGTGGGGCTGGGACGGTGTGTTCCGGAATTTTGTTTCTAGCCGGCACACCTTCCGTAAACCCTATACAGAAGAATTTGTTTTCAATTTAAAATGCGAATGTCTTATACAACCTGCATCCGAATAGTTCCAGGATCTGTGAAAACACAAATTTGTCCGTAACGAAATCGCGCCCCCTCACTCCGGAGTAAGTTGCTGTCTCAACTAAGACACGGACGGAATACATCGCTGCAGATGTTTTGTCTTGACAAGTGCTTTACCTTTGTAATACGTTACATCATCTCTCTTAATTTTTTTTCTTTTTGAAGTGAAGAACGCATTTTTCATTAATTCTAGACGATGTATGGAACAAACATCACACATTTTTCAAAGAACCCAACGGCCAGTATATCTATTTTTTTGTTCGGGCGCCCTCACTCCTGCTCTCCAAAACTAGCTACACGAACGGAATACATATATAGCTGCAGATTTGTCGTTTTGTCACGTGCTTTACCTCTTTAGTACGTCACAGACGGACCGCATAACTGACATAGCAGTAGTGGGATAAAAATATCCCGTGTATGGCAGAAAACAGCAGTCCTTGGCCAATCAGCGAACAGCTGGCAACCGGTTTATACCGGTACCGACAGGCGGCAGGCCGATATTAAGGGAGTCATAGCAAGCGTTCTCGTCCCATTTCATTATAGCTATGGAAGAGATGAGTGAACATCCATTTTTGTTGGAAACTTGGTAAATCAGCTACTGAAACGTACATGTTAAAAGAAGCGTATGCAGACAGCATTATTCCGCCGCAGAGTTTTCAAATGGTATGCACGGCTTCGTGACGGGCGGGAATCCTTTGGTGATGATCCGAGATCTGGGCTTCCCTCCAGTGTGCGGGGTACCAATCTGGCATTAAGTTTTTGTTTTCCCAGATCCTCGCGTGGAATCTCATCTCATGACAGATAGACTTACTGATGCCCACCGACTCACCCAAAAGTCACACTGTAATTTGGCGATCTTTCTTTAACTGATTCCTCACCTCCTCAATTTTTGTCCGCTGTCCGCACGCTGCACAGACACCCAGATCTCAAATCATCATCAAAGGATTCCCGCCCGTCACGAAACCGTGCATACCAATCGAAAACTCTACTGCGTGATAATGCTGTGTCTCCATACGTTTCTTTTAACATTCTGAAAGTTTCAGTAGCTCATTTACCAAGTTTCTGACAACAGCGGATTTTACTCTCTGCTCTTCTATGTCTAAAATAAAATGGGACGAGAACGCTTGCTATGACTCCTTTAATGCCCGTCTGTTGCTTGTCGGTACCGGTATAAACCGGTTGCCAGCTTTTCGCTGATTGCCAAAGGACTGCTGTCTTCTGGCATATACACATAATATCTTTATCCCACTACTGTTACTCGTGGAATTTTTCGGACGTAAGTTGTCATTCTTTTCCTGTAAAAACCTGTAACAGAAATACTGCACAGTTAGTGGAATTAACGTCCCATGTTTGTTTGAAGGTAGAGTTATTCTTTAAATCCATTCTCACTTGGTAGTCCCTTGAAACTCTTTTTCCTACTGTTGTTAAGAACGTTGAGATGGGGATATTGCAGTGGGAAAGTTATTTTAATTGATAATTTAATTAATCAAGTTATTATTAAGGAGTCCAGTTGTGAGTCTCAGTGAAATTAGTCCTCTTACGAGAACCCCTTAATTACGCTGGAGATTATTTTCCTCTCTGGAGCTTTAGGCCCGTTTCACACAGGCGTAAAAAATCCGTCGAAGCAATAAATCTCCAGGCTGTTCTACCGTTCGTTTTCAGGCGGACTATAGAATTGTCCGTGCTGTACCTAAACTGTTCCTATCCAAACATCTCGAAAACTAAGACTCCCAGTTGTTATAAATGGCTTTCACCATTGCATTTTAAATTAGTTTCCGCTTCCAACGAAATATCACTCGATAATATGGGGCTGAGTTTAGCTTTTGCGCCCCAAAACGCCCAACATTTCAGTGTTTTCTTACCAAAATGGTGAAATCCTGTTTCTTGACTGAGTTCGAAGTCTGATTTCGACCGATCACTATACTTCCTTATATTATAAATATAAGAAACAAAAAAGAGGTGAAGCGGAATGGGAGGGGAGAAAGGTATTGAAGCCGTAAAGGCACCGCGCATACCTGTAGTTTTTTCAATTATCTCTACATCTCTGGCTCCAACAGCCAACGACTATGTCGCCAGTCTCTTTCAACCCCTCTGAGCCACTAGCTATTTTCGTCCAGAGGATCGCCGACTGATGGAAGTCTTTTTGGTGTCGCACCATTCACGTAAACCCTTGCTACGGTTATGAGGGAAAAGAATAGGAGGATGGCCGCTTGGGACATGCTGGAACCAGCACGACCTGTTCAAAGTCTCTCAGATCATACCCTGTTCAAGCCTTGTCATTGCTTGTCTCTCAGATCAGTCGTTTTTGCCCATTTGGACCCTCGAAGAACGCTGACTGATACTCGATGACTTGGTATATCTGATTTATAACCCCACACGGCGTTCAGGTGTCTGTGGCCTTACGTGTTGGAGTGAGTCATTTATGTGACGAGGGCGGGTGTGCTTAATATACTGGCGAAAACGCGTGACAATATGATACAATCACATGCCCTGAATTTTATTTTTTTTAAATGTAAAGCTGTGATATTTAAAACATCTTCAGGAATGTGACATAGATGCTAATACATCGAAGCATCAGCATCTATGAGTTATACGAGACGCAAATATACTTTCTACTTGCAGTGTATGCTACTAATACAGATCTTTCTTACAGTGTTCAGCACTGTTAGGAAGCTTTTTTGTGATTGATAAACTGGAGTGTGTAAGGTAGTTTCAAGATATTTACTGTAATTATCGCGGAAATCTTGAAGAAATAATTTTCAGTTCACACGGAAGGCAAGGATACTCGCTATTGAAGACTGTATAACAAATTTCAATTGTTTGAAAATGCAGTGTGCTGGGTGGCGAAATGGATCGAAATTCGGGAGAATCTTGTTCCATTAGAGATACAGGATGATGCGTTTCACAAATTTTCTGATGAGTTGGCTACATTGTTGAAAGTTAACATTTACAATACTATATCGTACATTTTTTTATTGAAGATTTAACGACCACCCTTTTTTAGGACTGATGTTGGATTCCAAAAACAAGGATGTGACCATCATACGAGTAATCCCTAAAGGATGGTAATATGACACCCTGAAATCGACGGCAATAATACATTTTTGACCAGGAGTTGTCATATCAAACAGTGACTCTGCTAAGCAAAATTAATTCGAATTCATTTTAAAGAAGGAACTTGTAAATGTTTGAGGGAACAGCATCAACCAATATTTACAACTCACAAAAATTTATCAAAATAGATGAAATAATACACGGAAAAAAGGACACGAGGAATACAAAAATGAATAAGAAACAAATATCAGGAAAACAGGATAATCAATACATTGGTGCAACCAATATACGAGTAAATACAATAAACACAAACGGAAACCAGAACACCGTTGAAGAGTAATTTGAATTTTTCTGAATTTGGTAGTAATGTTAAGATAAGTTATAAAAACAAACAGTTTAGTTTTCAGAAATTCGATTGAATATTAAAAGAGACAATGGGGGGGGGCAAATTCGGAAGCTGAAATTGCCCTGATTTTCAATCAAAACTTCGAAACGTTTGAAAATTTTTAATTAAAAATGATTGAATTTACAGATTAATGCCCAGAAGAAGGCAAAGTGCACGATATATTGAAGTCACTGATTTCGAGTGGTAAGCTCATGAGAAGGCAGAATGTTGTCTTACGGTACTGCTGAATTACACGGAACAGAGTTGTTTAGAGTTTATCGATGTTCGACACAGGGAGAAAAGGAAGGCTCACATGTTTGTACTCCAGGCATCGCCGCACCATTCAGCTCTGATGAAAGGCACTATCGGAATATTCGATGAATGAATTTGTCGAACAGATCAGCTCCTTCTGCCCAGATTAAGAGTGTTTTTGTGCACTTTGAACTCATTTACTGGAAGTGATGCTGAGATCTCAATCCTTACTGGTTTGTTTGGTCCTAATTATTCATAATCAGCAACCCTTCAGAGGTTTCCTGCTCACAGGTCGACTAGAGCCTGAAATGGCATTCAGTAATGACAGCTGTTTCTGCGTCGGTGTGAGTGCTGGACCAATGAGTTTAAGAAGGCGCCCGGGCGAGAAACAGAAGACTGTAAAAGCAAAAGCCGAGACACACACACACACCACAAATTTCTAGTGTCATTTTTTGACAAACTATCGAACATAAAAAGAAGACAGCTGTCGTGTTTATGGTAGAAAAATGACAGCCCATTATTACGTTGAATATGCCACCAACCCAGTGATAATTCCATTTTTAGCAAATATGGATTTTTCAACTGGAGAATGCCTGCCTTTATTCTGTTGACATTAAGAGGCTGGTTCTTTGAGATATAAATATTCTCCTATGGCTTGCGAGATCTCCAGATCTATCCTCAACAGAATATGCTTGCTATATGATCGGAAGGCTCGATATCTCAAATTCTGAACCTGCACTTTCGATCCCTTAGCTGACAGCTCCAATGGAAACAAGCTTGAAATGATATACCCCAAGATGACATCCAACACCTCTTCAAAATGCTCGGCAGAGTCAGCTCTTGTATTCAACAACGTGGGTGTCACCTCTTTTTATTAATTTTTCAAAAAAGTGTAATTTTCCCCCCTTGTTAGCTTAAATTCAACTTATTGTAATTATTTAAAAATTTAACAATTTACTTTTGTAATCGTTTTCCCATTATCACAGACTTTGATTAAAATCGGCTAACTCTTTCGTAGTGTTACAGTTTTATTTTCTTTAGTGTATCTACACAGCATCATGTATATTGTAAGGCGAAAGTATGTGCTCAAGAAAATTCTCTCGTGTGAACTAAAGAAATTTTCAAAAATACTTTTTTTGGGGGCTATGAATGAATGAGTATTTAGGTGGACAGTCCCGAAGAGGCATTTGGCAGCAGTGATATGCTTACTCAAAAGCGCTCGAAAAACTGTGGCATTGGAGGCAAAAACTGGAAACCAGGAATAAATCCATGAACAGTTCTTGAAAATGGGAGCCTAGGAACAAATGGGCTCATAAAAGGAACAGACTGATTTCCATTGACTCTCAGAAAACCAGAGGCAAACCAGAATTAATGTTACATGCTACTGAATTTATTTACATGCTCAAGGTTTTTCCATACTCCATAAGTGCCTAAAAATCCATATTTCATTGATGAAGTTTCCCAATTGGAAGTATTCAGTTGCAGGGCTTGTTCCAGAAATTCTGAACTGTGCTGCGAGAATGGTAGGGAGTTGAAATGACTGATAAAGCATAAAACCTCAAAACGGAACCTCACATCAAGGTTCCCTGTGGCCCAGTATGCAAAAGAGTGGTCCGGCGGACCTTCGTATGTTTATGGGCAGCGTATGCCACACTGCAGAATGTCTTTCTCTCATTGAACTGAGAAGAAAAGGGGATAAAGATCAATGGAGATTATTTAACCCACCTTCGTTGTGTTGACGACATAGTTATTTTTGCAAGTGCTCCGTTAGAGTTATAATGTATGATCCAAGAACTTGTTGAGAATTGCAAAGAAGTGTTTAAAAATGAACTTACAAAAGACGAAATTGATGTACAATGGTTCTTTTATAAAAACTGAAGATTTGGAAGTTGACATTCCAGAATTTACCGATGCCTGCATTTTCTTCAGACAAACGATAACCAGCGAGGTCCATATAAAAGAAGAAATGAATTAGAGCATAAAACTTGGTTGGAGAGTTCTTGGAAGAAACAGTACAATTTTCAAGAGCAATTTACTATTATGTCTTAAAAGAAAAGTGTTGAATTAATGCGTACTTCCAGTTTTTACTTACGGATCAGAGACATGGACCTCAACTAAAAAAGAGGCTGCAGACAACTGAAAGAACCATGGAGAGATACACGCTGGATGCAACCAGAAAGTATAGGAAGTAGCTGATGACCTCACCATCAAAGTATAGGAAATAGCTGATGACCTCACCATCAAAGTATAGACCTTCAAATGGCAATGGGCTGGGCATATATCTAGAAGAGCTGACCACCGTTAGACAGCTGAAATACTAGATAGAATACCAAGGGACAGACAAATACTCAGAAGAAAACAATGTGCGAAATGGGTGGATGAAATTCCAAAGCATGTTCAAGAGACCTGGAAGATACTGGTTCCAGGACTGAAAGTTGTGAAAGAAATCTTGGGAGACATTCGTTCCGCATTGGATTGATAATGATTGAAGATGATTCATATGAACGTGTACTGCTCCATTGAAGATACGTAAAATTCATCGGATATAGTGGGCAAAATTAGGAACGAAGTATCTAAACAAAATTTATTCAAGTTATAAAGTGTCGTCCTAGAAGTCCTTTTCAGGATGGTTTGCGCCAATGGTGCGTCAAAAGAAAAGAAAAATATGTAGCATCTCAGAAACGTTTATTTTAAAGATCACGGAGACAGTGTGGTGTTTACATGTATTCACTTCTGAAGAGTTAAGATCCCTCCATTGCTCATAGGTCCTCGCTGTTCGGTACATATTTCTTTACATATAAGCCATGTTTTCTTTAGTACCGTAGCCCTAAGGAAAACATGGCTTACAAAAGACTTTTACTTAAGTCTTACATTTAAAAGCTAGGCTCTTTTGCTTATTGTTTTCTAAACCGTAAATAATATTTCAACATTGTTTTGTTTTCATCTGTTTCTTCCTGCCAATATGTTCAAAGCGCATAGGCATGTAAAAGCATATTTACACCAAAAATAAGTTGAGAAAAAGTTGCGGAACTGGCAAAGACTCAGGTTCAAAGTGAGCAATTTACTCTTTCACCTCATTACGAAAAATATAGAAGGTCTGAGGATGTGCAATTTGTTCTTTTTCCCAAAGATTAACTAAAACTGCTTAACATCGGAAAGAAATCTCACAGAAATCATTTGTTTTATATTGTTACAAAAGCTTATAGATAATTTTTGAAAAACTGAATTTGGTGCCTGCGATTTTTAATTTACGTTAAATACTGTCTCTCGTATGTATGGAATGGCTGAGATTATTTTCTTCGGTGATCTAATTGGATCTCGGGCAATCTGACCAACTAGAGTGAGACTTCACTTGGCTGTCTCAGGATACATGCAAGAAACACACTATCATTTCAATATTAAATGGTTATGCATGCAACGGTTTTGTCAAAATCAGACGAAATACCCAAACCGAAAACTGTGTTATCACTGAGCCGAAGAATGTTTTTGTCAGACTAGCAAAAATGCACGCACAACAGAAATTTATTTATTTTACATGTTAAAGCCTCAGTGGCTTTTTTTTTGTAAAATATGACAGGCACTAAAATAACGAAAAACTTCAAATATATTCTATCGCGTGCTACAAGGTTTTTGTTCTTGTGAAACAACATTCATATAAAGGTATCTTCTCATAGTCAGACATTTATTTCGTACTTAGATTTTCGGAGGGTGTCATCACAGAAGCTCCCTCAAATTTTGAAAACAAACCTATATTTTTGTCCAAGGATTTGTATTTCCTTAAATAGACGAGCAATCTTTTGGAAGGATAGAGATTCAGGGCCTCCTACATAAATAAACCTTAACCTCTCTCTGGTATTACGTCCGAGAATATTTACAACCGACAAGCGAACGTTATCTGCTGGACGATTCTATTAAACGAGATATGGTTTGCTTCGATGGTTGGTACTTAAATGCTGTGCTTCCTTCAGTCTGAAGCTCACGCTTTCTTCCGGGTATCAAAGAAACAAATATCTATTGATTTAATGGCCAATAAAAGAACTCTAAAGTGTCTGCTTGCGCAGATCAACAGTAGCGACGAGTGAAACTACAGACACATAGAACTGCGTCATCAGCATACTCACAACCATGCAGGACCTAGGACGGAATCATTTGATTTCCTCTCTCATGGGTTTTGGGGACAGTTTTGTGATATATTTATGCCTTTGAATATTTTGACCAGTTAAACAGACCATGCTTTAATGTTGATATTAAAAATATGATGGCTGTATTTCATTCCGAGAATGAGCTCTACTCTACATGCACACAGCATTAAAAAAAAAGTCATTAGAAATTTTACTTAAATGCAACACATACACATGCACGCCAAAGTTAAAAATTATTAAAAACACTCAATGGAAATCAGACACGTGCGATCTTCACTTACGTACACAATTATGACGTTGAATGACTTCATAAACAGCTCACAGTGCAAAGGACGCGGATGACTTCATAAACAGCTCACAGTGCAAAGGACGCGGATGACTTCATAAACAGCTCCCAGTGCAAAGGACGCGGATGACTTCATAAACAGCTCACAGTGCAAAGGACGCGGATGACTTCATAAACAACTCACAGTGCAAAGGACGCGGATGACCTTGTGGTTAGTCCAGCTACCTACCGACCCAAGGGTCTCTGGTTCGATTGACGTTGTGTGAGTTTAGTCGCGTCAATGATACGCACCAGTAATTGGGAATTCCAGCTGCCAACGTCATTATCCTGAACTTCTATGTTCCACCTAATGTCACTTCGTTTCTGGTACTCGGCTCAAAAGATTGTACAGCCTAGCTGGTAGAGGCTAAACCTTTCCTGTTGGTGTAAACCCTACGTGAGACTGATTGTTGAGCCAGTGGAGGTGGTGGGGCTTGTAAACCCAACGCGAAGAATTGTTGAGTCAGTGGTGGGGGTTGTAAACCCTACGTGAATGATTGTTGAGTCAGTGGTGGTGGTGATGGGATTTGTAGTCAGAGTCTCTTTCCCTCATGACCAGTTTGATCCATTAAATGAGGGCAATGAGCTCACGCTGTGAAGGATTCGGACGTGTACGAAGCGTAGATGACGGCAATACGGGAAGAGTTGTGACTTAAGCGACTCATGGTAGTGGGCGATTATCTCAGAAACGGCAGACCTTCTGGGCTATGTAAAAACAACTGTATCGAAGATGTAGAAATTCCAAGGGGGAGTTTCTGCGGAATGCTCTTCTGACGATGTTCTAGTCACAACAGCTCTGTAAGGAGGCGCATTATTCTGCAGGAAGAGTCCATTGCTTCTTTGGTGGATGACGACCATGAACGGATGCAGATGGTCTGCAAGGAGAGACATCAGCGTGGACCGTTCAGAGATGCATCTAGACATACCAGAGGCCACAAAGTGTGCCTGTTGAGCACGCCCCAGACCATAACCGAGTCTTCACCAGCTTGAACAGTTCCTTGTTGACATGCCGGGTTCATCGCTTCGTGCGATTTTCTCCAGTTTCGTACCTTCCTGTCTGCCCGAAATAACTGGAAATGGAACTCATCGGAAAAGAAGACCTGTCTGCAATCATCCAAGGTCTAGTGTCATTCTTTCTTTGCCCAGTTGAGGCGTACAGTCTGGTGATGTAGCGTTAGCAATGGGACTCTGGTGGGTCAGCGACTCCCATAATATTTAGTGGCTAATGATAGGTGATGGTCTTGGTGGAAACGTTTTTGGCACCTCCCTGGCGTGTTCCCGATACTATCGGACGGAGATACTGCAATTTCTGTACTACCGCCGCAATAGAGTGACCATGCGTCGGGCACCTACTATCTTTCAAACGTTTTTAAATCACGACGTTTATCTATACTACTATTTACTATCTTTCAAACCTTTTTAACTCACGACGGGCACCTACTATCTTTGAAACTTTTTTAACTCACGACGATTATCTATACTAACATCGAATTACCATCTACATGAATGCAGTGATGTCCTCCTACTTATATACCTTGCTTGTGGACGAATCCAAGCGGTAGGTTCGTCCACTAGGAAAACTAGTAATATCTTCATTCTGCTCAGAAACCACGTATTCCATGATTTCTGTCCTTTCAGTGAATATATAACTCAATGGACAAAACATTACAGATACCTACCTAATAGCGTGTTGGTCTGTGTATAGCGAGAAGAACAGGCTGTATACGCCAAGGCATTGACTCCATGAGATGCCGGAGGGCATCTGTAGGTAACGACAGCCAGCATTGTCCACAAATCCGCCCAAGACGTCAGTCCAAGATCCATGAATCTGATGTTCCGCTCCACGGAATCCCAGAGAGCTTCCACAGGGTTTTAATAAAGGTACTTAGAAGGAGGAGAGGTAGGTCCATCGTAACCGCGCCGTCTTCCCGCTTCTCTTCGCTGCACTGTGACGTCACGAAGCTGTAACGCGCAAGGAGCCATACCGAGAAAGAGTCGTGTGCTCTATGAATTTTCAATCGAAATAACAGAGCTAGTTTGGAGTAAATAATTTTTAAGTAAAAATTGTACAAACATCCAACTATTTTTCAAAATAGAGTATAAAAATATATACACTGACGGAAAAAAATCCCAACACCAAGAAGGGGTTGTGTTAGATAAACGACAGTTGGTAGGCGGTGAGAGTACATCTGTAAGATGACGTCTATGCAAATTTCGCGCTCGGCGCATACGTGTGGCGCTAGTAGCGCCCCTTGGAACATGCAATGCAGGTTTGCTGTAAATACGCGCTGTAACGTTCGTGAGCGTTAGTTATCGTTGAGATTCGACGTAGTGCGTTGATGTTAGTCAAGAATGCCTTTAAGAAGACGAAGAAGCCATTATCAACAGCTCACGGAGTTTGAAACGAGGTCGTGTAATAGGGCTACGAGAAGGTGGATTTTCTTTCCGCAATATTGCAGAACGACTTGGCAGGAATGTAGCCACTGTGCATTATTGTTGGCAGCGGTGGTCAAGGGAAGGTACTGCCTCAAGAAGACCGGGTTCCGGCCGGCCATGTGGCACTACTGAGAGGAAAGACCGCCGTGTACGGCGTATGGCCGTAGCGCATCGTACCACGTCTGCGGCAGCAATTCGAGCTGCAGTTGCCACCACAGTGACACAACGAACTGTTACAAATCTGTTACTTGAAGGACAGCTCCGAGCCAGACGCCCTGTAGCGTGCATTCCATTTACTCCAAACCACTGCCGTTTGCGACGTCAGTGGTGTCAAGCTAGAGCTCATTGGAGGACGGAGTGGAGATCTGTTGTGTTTTCTGATGAAAGCCGGTTCTGCCTAGGTGCCAGTGATGGCCGTGTGTTGGTTAGAAGGAGACCAGGTGAGCGCCTGCAACCAACCTGTCGGCGGCCGAGACACACTGGACCTACACCTGGAGTTATGGTCTGGGGAGCAATTTCCTATGACAGCAGGAGCACTCTCGTGGTTATCCCACGCACCCTGACGGCACAGTTGTACGTCGGTCTGGTGATTCAACCTGTTGTGCTGCCATTCATTAACAGCATTCCAGGGGTGTTTTCCAACAGGATAACGCTCGCCCGCATACCGCTGTTGTAACCCAACATGCTCTACAGAGTGTCGACATGTTGCCGTGGCCTGCTAGATCACCAGATCTTTCACCAATCGAGCACGTATGGGACATCATTGGACGACAACTCCAGCGTCACCCCCAACCAGCATTAACCGTCCCTGTATTGACCGACCAAGTGCAACAGGCATGGAACTCCATCCCACAAACTGACATCCAGCACCTGTACGACACAATGCATGAACGTTTGCGTGCTTGCATTCAACATTCTGGCGGTTACACCGGTTATTAATGTACCAGCATTTCACATTTAAAATGGCTCTTTTCGCGCTTACAATAAGCTGTGATCTTGAAACCTTAATCGATTAAATATGTTACCTATACAAATGTATTGCCGCCATTTCACTCCTCTACAACTATTTTTTCGTGGTGTTGGGATTTTTTTTCCCGTCAGTGTATATACTGGGAAAACGGGAATATGACATGAATACTGTTCGATGCTTTTTTGCAGAATATCTTTTTTTTTCTTTTCCAAAAGCACACTGCAATGGCTCTTTGGAGCTGGGAAATCTACATTTCATTACGTCGAATCGGTCGTTTACCAATTTTTATAAAATTAGCAATTTGTTTTCTTTCACGAAAAAAATACTCTACAGCTGTGCTTACGTTGTTAGATTGCATCTGGGGCGCTAAAACTACTTCTGTCTCATGGGGCCTCTCATATTTGTGTGGATCCATTTTATTTTATGAAACACCTTTAATTCTGAGTTATAACGTTCCAGCAAACGGTCAAATGTATGGCGAGTGATGGTTCGACACTACAGCGTGTTCCGCGATCAAATATATGATTTCGGAGAAGTTTAATTAGATGGGGCACATCGGCAAACATCCATATTTTTCGATTTTTATTTACTGGATTTGAAAAAGAAGACAATATTGGGGTTATTCTAAGCTGCCTCCAAACCTTGATAACCCCCCCCTCCCCAAGATCAGCACTAAATAACACGATTGCTCCATGCACTAAATAATCCGATTGCTCAACGGCTCGAATTATGTCAGTTAACAGCTTTTGATCCATCTGTTTATCAAAGGAATAATACAGTATATGGTTGTTTTCAAGCTTTCCAGAAGCCTCTCAGCATAACTACTAAAACGTTACTATGCGGTCCTAAAATTTTATTTGCAGCAGCATCATAACAGTATCGGCAATCAACGCTCATTTCACCAAAATATAAAACTTAAACTTTGACGAATTCGGTTAGCTGTATAGCATTCATTTTCATCACCTTTAAAATGGGCGCATTAAACCATCGGTAACACAAATTTACCACAATACCATTTCAGAGAGGAAATGCTTGGAAGCAGTATGTGCATTTTATTTTTGATGAAAAGATATGCTTTTCGAGAAATAGCATGCAAAACTAGTGCTTGACTTATATCTTCTTCATTCCATTTTGCTGGTCTCTTTTTTGATACAAAAGTTTGAATTTGCACTTCAGTGCAACAATGGCCAAGCAAATTTATGATAGCTGGCCACCTTTCACTGTTGCTCAGCAAATTTCTATTATTGCATTTGCGTTTCATAATATTAATTTCCGTTTTCAGGCTTCTTTTCTAGAGGTAAAAGCATTATTTTACCATTACCAACTGTTTTCTTACGTTTGATAATTCTTCCCGTAGTGAAATATTTTCTCTCTTCAGTTGCATTATACACTGCCGGACAATTGCTAAAGACGGATGACAATAGCAACGATAGCAACCATAAAATGGAAGGCAGGAAAAAGTGGAAATTAGCATAAGTGCGGGATGCAGTAAGACGTGTTGTGCGTATGCAAATTTTGGATTGCCGAACTTGTTCGTGACGTCATAGCGCTAATAAGAGATATAAAGGATTTGACGCGTATTGACCGTAGTTGTTCAAACGCAAAGTTGAAAGGGAAAGAATCAATTGACGAACTTGCATTTTTCAGTATGTCTTCCCGACATAACCGTGGTGATTTTACGCGTGGCCGTATTATTGGCAAGATTGGAGAAGGGCGAAAAATAACAGATGTTGACAGGGAGTTCGACGTCAGCTACAGTGTTGTTTCAAGGCTTTGGAAATCATTTCAAACAAATGGAGAGTGTAGCAAACGTCACGGCGAAGGTCGTGTTCGCAATACTACACCTGAAGAAGATCGGCACATAGTGCTATCAACAAAAAGACACCGGCGCAGCACAGCTAGTGAGGTAGCAAATCAGTTTATGGCTGCTACTGGCAAGCGGATCTCTCGAAAAACTGTCGCCAGACGTTTGCATGAAGGAGGACTATACGCCCGCCGTCCTGTTGTGTGCATCCCATTGTCCAGACGTCACCGTACCGCCCGTTTGCAATGGTGCCATCAACATCGCAATTCGACTGATAAAGACTGGTCTGCTGTCCTCTTCTCAGATGAGAGTAGATACAGTCTATCGTCTGATTGTCGACGACAACTGATCTGGCGTGATAGTGGTACTGCATATTGTCCAGCAAACATACAGGAAAGGGACCGATATCCGACATGTAGTGTCATGGTATGGGCTGGCATCATGATCAATGGCCGTACGTCCCTCTATGTGCTTCCAACTGGGACTATGACTGGCCAACGATACATTAATGATGTTCTGCTACATCATGTTTGCATGTTCCGTGGTGCTGTCGGTGATAGATTCATTTTCATGGACGACAACGCAACATGTCTTCGAACAGTCGCTGTCCAGGAGTGTCTTGAGAGCAAGGATATTCAACGCCTCGTATGGCCAGCACGTTCTCGGGATCTGAATCCCATTGAAAATGTGTGGGATGCTTTGGGGAGGAGTCTTGCTGGTCGCCAATGCCCTCCAATAAACAAGGACACCCTCATCCGTGCACTGTCAGAGGAATGGATAAATTACCCCAACAGCTGCTTGATAATGTTGTGCAAAGCATGACACGACGTGTGGAATCTTGCATCGCCCTCCATGGTGGCCATATCCCGTATTGACATCTTACGCCGGAACGCCTGCGGACGGTAATTGCATTTTTTTCAGGTTTACGTATTCTGCACAAAATGGCCTGTTTGTCCCTTGAACACGTTCCAAAGCCTTCTGGAATTCAGAGCACAATAAATTGTCTTTCTCGTAATGTCCTGGCATTCTGATATTATTTTATTTCACTTGGCATCCAACTACACTTACTTTTTTATGCGCTATATAGCCGTTTATGATCCGTCCTTAGCAATTGTCCAGCAGTGTATTTTTGTTCAGACATTCGCACTTCTTACATAACGTTGACGTTATGATAAATGTTGGTCAGAAATGATGTCACATTCATTGTGACCTGTGGTTTGACGTTTAATTGGAGATATACTTTCAATTCGATATAATGCATTTTTTTCTGACCTCCGATCTTAAACCGTTCACTTCGAACAGAAGTTTGCTCCTCCATCTGCTAAGGCTTGTAGGCACGGCATCTTTTCTCAGTTTTTTTCTGGTAGGCAATTTCAGCAATTAATTTCTAAGATCTCTCTCTTACTTCGAGACATCAAGGTGTTCTGAACACATTCGAGCTTTCTTTGCATCGAATACATCCTTTCGACAGCATTTCGTTACCCATTGCTTCAAGAAATCTCTATCTGATGGGAAAACATGGTATGCAACAACTAACTTCCTTTCCTTTGAACTGTTATTACGACAAAGTGCAACAGCGTATCCAGGTATTTTCGAGATAGTTGTACACAGAAAACAAATTAAGAAAAAAAAATGAATGAAACGACAAAGCAGGTCTAAAATTGACAAAGAAATGCAGTGAGTAATCGACACTACAGCACGAGCTCCGAATGACTCCGAATGCTCAAGAGATCGTTTATGACCACTGTGACGTCACACTCCAGCTCGTAGGGTGACAGCTGGCCGGCGGCACGGAAACAAAGGCGATTGGACCTACCTCTCCTCTTTCTAAGTACCTTGGTTTTAATCTCCGGTCCTTGCGGGCCACTGAATGGTTCCAAATTCAGTTGAGTGTTCTTTGAGCCACGCCTGGGTGGTTAGGGCCCGGTGGAGCGGCACATTGTTCTTCTGAAGCAGACCATAGGCCGCAGGATGCGCGAAGGCCATGAAAGCGTGTAGGTGATCAGCCAGCACGTGATGGTAACGAACAGCGGTTAAGGACCTCGCCACACACAATAAGGGATCTAATGTGTCCCCAAACCATCACAGAGGCACCACCGCCTTGAACAGAGCATACCTGGTACGACAGGGCCATGGCCTCATGCTGTGGACACCATACCCTCACGTCTGCTCGGTACAGCTGAAAGCCGGATTCATCTGACCACACAACGCAGCGCCACTCTGCAGAGGTCTAATTTTGATGTTCCCGGTACCAGATGATGCGTAATTTCCAATGACCAGCAGTCAACAGTGGCACACGCGTAGGACGTCGGCTCCCGTAGACCAGGATATGCACCGTGTGCCGTATTGTTTGCTCGCGGACGCTGCTTGGGCCTCCGAAATTTAACCTGGATGTGATTTGCGCCGCGGTTGGCAAGCGGTCGGTCTGTACGAGCCTGGATAGTCTACGTCGATCCCGGTCATCAATGACGTGTGGTCGGGCACCGCTTGCTATATGGGCGCTGGTATGTCCGTCGGTGGTATACTGGCGGTACACTCCCTGATATGGTTGCCCTCGGGAACCCTAGGGTTCTTACCACTAGGACGATGGAATGACCTAAATCTGTTATGCGCCGACAAGGCTTCCACGATCAAAGTCGCTCAGATCACCATGTTTACCCACGTTGGTCGTTTGCGATACACTGTTGGGAAGCCCTGCTGTCCAATTTATCTCGTGCATTCGGTTTGGGGCTGTTCCATTCTGCGTGGAGGATGCCCATGTCAACTGCCAATCACCCCTATCTCCAATGTTTTGTCTATTGAGTGTATATGTTTCATATAATGGATAGCAATGCGAATAAAAATCTTTTTAGAGAATAAAAGTATTATTTTGTACTCATATATATTTTTTGCCGGTAGTGAAGGTCGAACGTACGTCTTCCTACTCTGGAGCGGCTGTTCTCCTAATTGTACTACGTCGGCAGGCTTGTCGCTGCTCCATTGTCTATTTGTCTCATGCGTCACCTCAGTAGTACGTCATTTACGTCATGGCACGTAGTACGTTACACTGATAGTTGAGAACCTCACGTTACCGAAATAGGTATCTGACATTTGGTCATTAGGAGAAAGCCGAATTTCAGAATAATGCTGTCGACATAGAATTTTCATTTTAAAATGAGTCTTGCAGGCCTTTCATGTATACCTGAATTTTAGGTCAGCTTGTCTTACCTTCGTCGAAAATATAACCCATATGGTGTTTCCCGTCTCTTGCCTTACTAGGTATACTACATACACTGAAAAGCAATTGAATTAGAGACAGCTGGCGTTATGCAAATATGGCACTGTGGGCGGCCCTGTAAACGGAAACGACATGACGCATGCAGCGATCCGAAAATATAAGGTGTGACGCGACGGGAATCAGTAAGAGTCGGACGCAGTATGGGCAAGACGAAGGATCTAAGCGCATTTGATCGTGAGCAAATTGTCGGGGCCCGACGAATGGGTCACTCCATCTCGGAAGTCGTGCAGGCACTGGGATTTTCACGAGCCACTATGTCACGGGTGCACCGTGAGTACATCGAATCCGGTAAAACCATCCTTGCAAGGACCAACTGCCGTGGACAACAGCGTGTGGATGAGCGGGGTCATCGTCGGCTAGCTCGCATTGTAACAGCGGATAGACGGGCCACAGTGCAAGAAATCACTCGGCAATTTAACGCTGGTGCACAAAAACGTGTAAGCAGACACACCATTCAGAAGCATCTCCTCGCTATGGGGTACAGAAGCCATCGTCCCACGAGGGTACCGCTACTGACCGCACATCACAGGGTGCAAAGATTAGCATGGGCGGGGGAACATCACCACTGGACCCTAGACATGTGGAAAAATGTTGCCTGAACTGATGAGTCGAGATTCACGTTGGTACATGCGGATGGCAGGATACGAATACGGCGCAATCCACATGAAACGATGGATCATTCTTGCCAGCAGGGTACTCTTGAAGCGGGTGAGGGTGGCATTCTCGTCTGGGGACTGTTTACGTGGATTGAAATGGGACCCCTGGTACGTGTGACATCGTCCCTCACAGGTCAACGTTACCGGGATATCCTGGAAGACCATTTCCTAATTTTTGTGCGTCTTCAACATCCCACTGGGGACCTCATCCTGCAACAAGACAATGCACCGTGCCATCTCTCCCGAATTTTATCCGAAGGGTTGGATGAACACTCCACCGACGTGACCTCGCTTCCTTGGCCAGCTAGGTCACTTCACCTCAATCCCATCGAGCACATCTGGGATGCCATCGAGAGAGATGTTCGACGCTCTGACACCCTCCATCAAATCTTCGTGAACTGTTGGAGCTTGTTCAGGGGTCGTGGATCCGTATGGTTTCCCAACGCTTCTGGTGTCTTGTCGAGTCCATGCCGAGACGAATCGCCGGCGTCATCAGGACGAAAAGTGGTGCTACATGTTACTAGACATTATCCCTAATTCAATTGATCTTCAGTGTATATTGGGTTGGTGCGAATGATAAGTCCGGCGCGAACGAGCAGTGGAGACAGACCCCCACCACAGCGAAATAGAACCACCCATAGGTGTTGTGGGTATTACGTCACAGAGGTACTATAAATAGCTAACACGTGTGTGAAGAACAAAGTTAAGGCGCGGTTTGTTTGGACGTAACGTGGCTTGCAAAGGAAACATGCAGACGCCGGGTTTGAGAGTCATCCTGCTGTATGAATTTAAACTGGGCCATTCTGCAGGAATTGCAGCTCGAAACGTTAACAAAGGTTTGGGGGAGAATACAGCCAACAAACGAACAATTCGGTGATGGTTTGTAAAGTTTCGAAGCGGAGACACGGACCTGCAAAACGAAGCATTTGGTCACCGACCTGCTTCTGTTTCTGACGGTGTTTTGTTCCGTGTGGTTGAAGCGGACCCACGGAAAACGTGTCTTAAGATAGCGGCAGAGGTAGGTGTCCACCACACGACAATTGTTCGGCGTCTGGTTGCGCTGGGTAAGGTCAAAAAGCTGGGCATGTGGCTGCCGCATGAGTTGAAAACTGTAAACAAAACTAAGCGCTTGGAAGCCTTCACGTCGCTGCTTGCCAGGAATAAACAGGAACCTCACCTGCATCTGCATCGAATCGTCACCTGCGACGAAAATTGGGTCCTTTATGATAATCGGAAACGATCCGCACAATAATTAAGCAAGGCACAGCCTGCTGGACGGTATCCTAAGCCACTCCTACACACCAAGAAGATGATGCTCCTTGTCTGGTGGTCCACAGCCGGGATAATTCATCGGAGTTTCTTGGTAAGAGGCCAAACCATCACTGCAGAACGTTGTTGTGCTGAATTACGCTAGCCGCAGAAACAACCAACTTTGGTCAACAGACATGGTGTTCTTGTAAAATTGCTGCAGAAACAACGGACTTTGGTCAACAGAAATGGTGTTCTTCTACTCCAGGACAACGCTCGCCCTCATGTCGCACAACGAACGATGCTGACACTAAGTGCCTTGAGCTATGAAGCACTTCCTCATTCTGCCTATTGCCTGGACTTGTCAAACAGAAAATCATCTTTTGCGTCGCCTGGAACACTTCCTGTCCGGTAAACAGTTCACGACAGACAACGAGGTTCAACGTGCAGTTGATTTCTTCGGGTCCCAACCACAAGACTTTTTTCGTTCTGGGATCATGGCCTTGCCGGACAGATGACAACAATATGTCGATTCCGAGTGGGATTATTTTGCCTAGGTAAGTTGTCCTACTTTTCCGTTCTCGCCGTCCAGGCGTGCTGGTCCTTTGCCGGACATTTCATTCGCACCAACCCGATATACATTTTCCCAACAAAACCATTTGTTTTTTAATCTTGGTTGATTTTAAATATACGTAAATGTAATATCTCAGAATACCGGCAAGTATTGGAGCTTACTAATGACTGCTTTTGTTAGAAGTTAGACTGTGCTTATTTTCATCATAAGAAACATAGTATCAACATAATATCATTTGTTTACATAATTTGTAGAAATGATAAGCGAACTGCAAGGAAAAGTCCTTCTTACTGGTCATACAATTTAGGAACTATTCATACATGCGAAGCTACTTAAAAAAAGGGTAAGAAATTAATGAATGATGTATTTATTCTATTTCTGTTTTCCCGAAGTTCCGATTCATATGCTGGGCTATCAGGTGGAAGTGTACAAACCTAATGTAAAAGTCGCATCGAAATCGGTCCAGCAGTTCCTACACTCTTCATACACCACTTGCTTACTCTTCATACATGCTTTTAGGTATATGAAGAGTAGCTTTCAGTAAGAACTGAAAGCTTACTCTTCATGTACCTATTTAAAAATGCCTGACATGCTTTAATTAGATTTTTGAACTTCCTCAAAATTCTAATTAAAGCAGGTCTAGGTATTTTTAAATCTTCTTGTAAAAATTTCTGCTACATACAACGTACAGAATGAATGTATTGCAATGTATTTTTTAATTCTGAATACTAATTTCAAACGAACTTGTGAATTATATCTATATAACACATTCTTTGAATTCTTCAGTAGTTCACCCCTGAAAACACTAACAAATATCAGTAATGACTGTATGAATTTTTCGTGTAGGTCTTTCTAAGTTTATTTTCATTTTCAGTTCCATAAAACTTAAAAGTAAATGATTTCACTCTTACAGGAAATACAGCGATATAATTATTTTAAGTTCTGAAGTAGATCATCTTCGTTATTCATTTCAGAGATGCATGCACACCTCATTCTGCTGCCGTCCCTCCCCACTTAACACTAGAGATTCATAAATGTAGGTGCTTGAGTTTCCTGCTATGTTTTTTTAACTCCACCTTACTTCACAAAATCTGAGCACACAATTTCGGTTCTCAGTGTGCGTCATAAAGGGTGAAAAAAGGATAACTGTGAAGCATTTTAAACAATAAGATAATATTTTAAAAGAGGTGAAGAGAGAAATCTTTTGTTAAATCCCTCCGCAAGTGTTCGGTGCTGTGTTTCTATCTCTTTGTAGACTGTGTCGCCCGAAGGCCTTGGTCGGTCGCTGACGTGCGGCATGGCGGTGGCCTTCTGTCGGCAGCACGCTTCGACGACCATCTCGGCGTGCCATCACGGTCGATTAGAGCGACCATAGTGGATCATTTCGCGGGCCCACTAGTCCCCAATCAAGGTAATAGGTTGGCCGAGGGTGCCTTCCAGGGACAGATATACGAGGCTAATCGGGGGAGTCACTGCCAGATCACTTCACCATGCTCGCTCGCACGGATCTTTGGCTCTTTCTAGTTACAGACTCTCGAATCCTCTCACGAAATAACCCCTAAGGCACACACAGAACATTTCTGCTTCGCTTCATCCAAAGGAGAAGAGACGGAGGTGGAACCTTAATTTATGCATTCGACTGTTTAATACATCGTTACAATCTGCGTCACTTTTTTTAAAACTTCTTCGTTTTTTATTGTTTTTCATAAAGTAACTGATGATTTGCGCTTTTCGTTTCCGTAATGAACATAATGAATTTGAAGATTTCTAGGAATTACAAACCGCGAATATGTTTTAGCCTTGTTTATTTGCTATAAGGTAAAAAATTTCGCTTAGAACGCCATCGGAAGTATTCGTATATGCAAAGCATCTATCCATCCATCTACCAAACTTTAGACCGAAATTCATGCTATTGGCTTCCTTCACAAATCCATTTGATGTCATTTCTTGATATTCTATTCATGCTATTATTGATTTCTAATAACCTTCAGAAATCGGATTTCAATATCATATTAGTATATCTCTAATGACATTAATTACTGTCACTGAATTGAGAAATAAAAAGTTTTTTTAGCAAAAACACGTAGTATTAATTTCTTAGAAAATATAAACTTTCAGCCGTCGATCATTGATTGCAGCCAAATAACTTTTAAGTGACCGTTGATTACAAGGTGATTTAAAAGGAATTTCCCAATTTTAGAAAAATATATCTAGTTATTCAAATAAAGAAAAAATTGAGGAAGTTTTTTCAAATTTTCAAGGTATCTAAGAAATCAGAATGGCTTCTCAAACCGAGAAAGTACTTTCTATACTTGAGTACCACGGAAATTCAAATGGAAGTACAAGAGAGGTTCACCAAGTGGCCACCCTATTTTGCGAATGGTGTGCAATATTCTAAGCGATGGGATACATCAGTAAAGGGAAAAGGCCAGGACTCTTGGCTAACAGCGCAGCAACCACAAAGAGTATTCGAAAGTTCTTTCCCTGTAATGCAAATTAATGACAGTAGCAATAATAATTATTATTATTCGCTATAGTAGTGGTGAACGTAACTTATCATAGCTAACAGTGTAGGAAGAGTTCGGAGTAAAAGATGTGCACAAAGCTGTTAGAGCATAGACCTACATACTGTACGCTGCACAGTGTATGGGGGGAGCAGAATTCCGTTTAAATGTCTTCAAATCAACACATCGGGTTAATACTGAACTTTTTCCACCTCATAAAATTAAATTTTTTCTTGGCAAAGCGTTTTTTTTTCGAATTGCGTAGATCATTTTAAACCACCCTGTATCTTCCTCTTAAATTGTATGAGCTCTAACAGATGCAATTTCACGATAACGTTTTTTTAGTTTTTCTGCATATTTTATTTAATAGGCTTATACATACTTCAGTTTTGATTTTGTAATATGTATATCAGCAAAAGAAACTTTTTATAGGTCGTGCATGTATATTTCCGTAATTAAGGTCCCAGAAATCTGTCGAGAAATAAACTTTTAGGGGCCCAGTAATTTTTCGTCTCTCAGGTAGGTGCAAAGGCAAAATTGCTAGCATTAACCATTTAAAGTAGGAAATAATGATTTATTAAACTACAGAACGTACTGATAAAAATTCCTACCACTAGATGGCAAATGATGCTCTCGAATTTCCCTTGAAGTTCTTAAATTTTAAAATGTTATTAAAATCCATAAAAGCAAAACACGGAGTTTTATTTGTAGAAGTAGTACCAAAATAACAGATGCTACCCATGCTGAAAAATTCCTTCGAAAACGCAGGAACTGTATCGTCCTGGAAGCAAAATCGAACTTAAACCGAAACTGAGCAAGGAGCACTGCTCTCGGAGGTGAAAAGAGCAAATACCATACTCGGAAGGTAAAGGGAAAATGAGGGTTAGATTCCAGCTCCAGGACGATACAATTTTCAAGTTTGTTTTCTGCTAATGTTTTCGGCATCTATTGTTGTTCTTTGCGAAACTCTTTGTCCTATTAAGTACGAGTTCTTGAGGAATTTAATAATAATTAACCATAATGTGCTGCTCGATAGTGAAATTGCTCCACCGGGAAGAAATCGGCGAATCAGCATGCAAATTGATTGATACGTGCAGGCAGGTAGGATATCCAAATCATTTGAGTAAGCTACCAATCGCGGGAGATGTGGGAAAGATAAAAAGACAAACAAAGGCTGTCGGAGCCATGCAGTGACCCATTCCTCCAGGTCGTACGGAACAAAGAAACAAAGTGCTAGGGCTGCTGCAGCATATCCAAGGACCGTAGACGCCTCGCAGACCTCGTCAGCAACCGTATCACCAGCTGAACGCGTTTGAGAGAGGAACAATTGTGGGTTTCAGTGAAGCTGGTTGGTCAATTCGCCAAAACGCGGACAATGTGCATCGGGATACCAGAACGTTGTTGACAATGCTGGTTGCAAGGTGACACCGCCATTTGCCGTAGCGGAACTGGTTCATTCAGGTGGGCATCATCTCGCATCGATCGGCGCATTTACCGCCAGGGAATTGCGAGCCATAAGCTACTACAGAGAGCATCCGGCAAGCTCTAGGGGAGAATATGAGCATCCCCGTCACGACTCGAACGGGAAACTGAAGATTGGTGGAAATAGGTCTGAGCTCCCGGCAGCCACTGAGTCTACTGCTATTGACCGTTAGGCATCGGGAAGCTCAGTTGGAGTGGTGTCGTAGTAGAGCTGAGTGGCAACAGGAATGGCACCATGTCGTGTTCAGCGACGAGTCCCGATTTTGCCTCGATACCTATGATCGTGGAGTCGGCATCTGGTGACGACGTGGCATCAGGGAGGACCCAGTTGTTGTCCGCGAGCAGCGCAGTGTTCTCCAGTTCGCATACTGGGTGCGATTATTTAAGATATCCGGTCACCTCTGATAAGCCTAACGGACGCGACGAGAGACCGGCGGAGCGCGGATGACGTTTTACAGCCCTTGTTGCTACCATGTCTGAGTGGTATATCGGAGGCCGTTTTACAGTAACATCATGCTCAGTCATACACCATTAACATCTTCCCAGCGTGCCTACAACGGGTCCATATGCTTTCACCGCCACAGAAATTTCCGAACCTATCACCCATCCAGCATGAATGGGGTCATCGGACGACACTTGCAAGCTTCTCCTCGGTTGTCCCGGATGGGACAAGGTAAACGTTGCGTGGTCCCAGACACCCCAGGACACAATTAGAGGGCTGTAACATTCCGTGCCGCGCTGCACGTCTGGTTGCATTGCACGAGATGGTGGTCACACAAGCTATTGACTGTGGTCACGTGATCCTGTCTTGCAGCCCTCTAATGGCGTCCTGGGGTGTATGGGACCTCGTAGAATTTACCTGGTTTAATAATGCAGAAGTATTCTTGTCAAAGTGATGTACTGCTTTGGAAATTAAATCACGTATTATTCACTTCATATTCTGTCTCTGGTGATTTTCGGCTCATTTGGCTCACACTTTCGGAGTGGGGCATTTTCAATGTCGAGCAATGTACACATTTCTGACGAATCATAGGCTTCTTTTTTCTAAGTAGAGATTCTATCGATAGCTGTACTCCTGATTAATCATATATATTGATGAAATCTTTATACGAGAGAATATTTATAATAGCTGCGACTTTCGGAATAATATTTTGACGAAAACACTGAACGTACTTTAGAAGAAATCTGAGGCAGAAAGGACTTTCTGAAGCAATCTAACTTAGAATCAGTCGTTTATAAATATAGAAGTACAAAAATGGTATTTTCAGCAGAGGCTTAACTAGGGTGGGGCAGACGGGCGCAGCTCAAGAGAAAAAAAAATTACTGCTTACAATCTGATTAAACCGCAGTTGAAACTGTTGCACGAGTTTCTGGTAGAGTTTTTTCGCACCATACTTTGTCATTTATCCATTTACAGAATTCGCCTATGTTTCGCCGGTTTCGGTAGCCTTGGCGACGTTGCATTTCTTCCTCAAAATGCTGAGGGGATTTCAGTTGCTCACATTCAAAATGAAGGCGCGGTTGTGCGTACGTTCCATGATAAGGATGGCGTTCGCAATGATGAAGGTTCTCTGTGGAATAGATATTCGATATTTACTGCAAGCCACGACTTCCAGCTGCATTCTGTCTGTTTGATGGGGTACTGTTAGTCCGAAGCAATGCTGTACAAACAGCCACAGTTTGATTGGGCCACCCCCATGCAGTTAACATGGGGGTGTGACGTTATGGGGTTGTTTGTATACATATATGTACACTGAGATGCAAAAAACAAAACAAAGCAAAACAAAAACTGGGAAGGGCGCTACCAATTCCATTACATGCCACCACACTCATGCGGTAAATGGTATCGTCCGCAAACGGCGTATATATTGAGGCAGATATCTCTGCAAGCTCAAGGAGTAACATTTGCAGTTCATATGGCAGCTTATGAGGATTTAAACTATTCCGAACGTGGTATGATAGTTGACGCCCGGGAGATGGGTCACTCCATCTCAGAAATTATCACGAAATTTGGATTTAGACGATCAACAACTTCAAGGGGTAACTGAATTACACAAACGTAGGGGGGAAATCCAGCGTGAGAGACCGGTATGGCCGTAGATAAGCCCTCGACGATCGAGGACAGCAGCGTCTGGCATCCACCCGGCGTGCAACATTGCCGCAAATCACAGCGCAATGTAATGCTGGGTCCATCAGTAGCGGACAGTGCAACGTTTTCTGTGTTCTATGGGGTTCCAGAGTCGACGGCCCACCCGGATGCCATTAATAACCGGACGGATGTTACGATAGGCGGAACCCGTTAGAAAAAATCGACCGGATTTCTACAATCGATAAAACATCCAGAAACAGAAACAGCTACTTACTTCCACTAGCAGCTAAAAAGTTTGCTACGAAGATTAACAAATGGCGCACAAAAAGTTTCTCATAGCAGAAGTATCGGAGAAAGCAGATTTTCAAATCGAACTCTTAAAAGAAGAAATACAGAAGGGAAATGGTGCAACTGTACACCTTCTAGCAGATGAATTTTGCATAATGGAAAAGTTGAAAATAGGTGGTAAGAATTCTTCATGGCAAAAGCCATGCTGAAGAAAAGGAACTTCTCAAATACGTCTCCTGGAAGCAGAGACAGTCAGCAAAAGGTTTTGACTTTTACACCCCCTAGCAGGAAAGCTGTGCGTTTTTTAAAGAGGATAATGCTTCTCATCTTTAATGTAGCGAATGGCATACGGTAAATAATGAAATTTCTCAATAGGGTTTTTAGAAGCGGAGATACAGGTGCAAACAGAAGTACAAAAACTCCACCTAGCGACAGAACTGTGAACTGCAAACTCCTCAAATAATGTTCCACAAGTAAATGGTATCCGGAGCTAAAAGAAGTTTTTTTAAATCGCACATTTAAAATAGAGATATTGAGAAAAGCAGATTAAACATTTGCGTCCTTAGCGGCGAAATTAGGCTGCATTTTGCGAAGAAAATGAACACAAAGGTGTTTCATAGTTAATAGTATCTGACCGAAAAAGAAATGTTTCAATCGGGTGTTTAGTCCCGTAGCTATTGCTGTAAACGAAAACGTGATCTTATGCGCTCTAGTGGTACACTTGTGCTTTAAGTAAAATTTGAAATTATATGTGAAACATTTAGCACCGGATTCGGAGGTGAGCGGTGTCGGTCCATGAAATAATTTTTTTCAAACGAGTTTTCAGAAGCTCAGATTTTCCTGCAAACATATTAAAAGCAGAAATAAGCACTTACGCCCCCACCCCCGGTGGCCAAACCATTCTTTACCAGAAATTAGAAATTATATGTAAGACATTTCTCATCAGGAGCTGTATCCGATACAGGAAGAAGTTTTCAAATCGGACTTTAAGAAGCAGAGATATCGGGAAAAACGCAATTTACTTCTAACCCCCTGGCGGAAAATCTATGTATTACTTGAAAAGGAGACTGTGTCTAAAGTAATCTTGGATATAAATGACTTCGAAAGGAAAAATAATTTTTTCGATCGAATATTTAGAAGCAATGTATGGAAATATTTGAAGCAAATGATATCGAATTCAGAAATGTACTTTGAATTCGATATCATTTGTATTTACGCCCTCCAGCAGCGAAGTTGTGCATCGGGGGAAAAACGGAATGCAAGGATCATCCTTCTCACATTTCAAGCTTCCCAATGCAAAAACAATTTTTCAAATAGGATTCATACTTGTAAAGATATGGTGTCCACAGACAGACGGATGGATGGTTGAATAAAGTGATGTTACAAGCACTTTCGTTTTATTACAAAAGACGTACTAAGAACCTCTTTCTTGCTGGCTTTGCTTCTAGAAGTCTTATATGGAAATTTTCTCCAATGCGTAGTTTCCACTGCAAAGAGTATTTTGCGTATATTTTCTAATTTTCCATTATTCACAGTTCTGCAGCAGGGGGCTTTAGCATTTCCAGGCAAGAGTTCGTTCGGTAATGAACTATATCGAATGTTGGGCCTCCATTCGCTTTCGAAATTCGCGCCAGCTTCGACTGGATACCTCGATGACGTAGAACGCACCTAGCTGATGACGTGCATGTGGCACGGAATCACATTGTGTTGTCAGGCGAGGAGATGATGACGGTCGATAAACATGCTGTTCGGGTGCTTCTACGGCATTATCGTGAGAAAAGGTTAAACGCAGCAGCAGAAGTGAGAGAAATATTACGCAGCGGAAGGCGAGGAAACAGTGGACAGCATCACTGCACGAAAATGGCTCCGGCGTTTCAATGCTGGAGACACCAGTCTCGAAGACCAGACGAGGTCACCAACGACTACCAACACTGTCACTCTGCTGTGGTCGAAGCTGTAACAGCGAACCCCGGTGCCAGAACTGGCAGCTGAGGAGGGGTCTTCCCAAACCACCATCGGTCGTCACCTACACCAGCTTGGTTTCTCCTTCAGGAGCCATCGAATTGTTCCCCATCAATTGGATCCTCCGAAGGCATAACAGCGTGTCACTCTGTGTCGCAGATTGCTGTTGAATCCACATGCCGATAGGTTATGGGGTCGTTTCGTCACAGGGGATGAAGAAAAGTGGATATTCCTACGTTATCCTACCACAGGGAACTAGTGGCAGATGCCAAGCCAGAAAGCACAACCAGTAATACAAAGAGGGCGGTTCGAAAGGAAAGTCATGTTGTGCATTTAGTGGAATTGTTAGGATCCTGTGCACTGGGAGTTCGTTCCAGATGCTCATTATCCACTGTGGACGGGAACCTCTATGTTGAACAACTGCAGGGGATTCGTGATTCTCTGCGCCAAAGATACCCAGCGCTCATCAGATGGAAGCGGGAGTTGCTGCAAGTGGATAATGCCCCAAATCACACCTCCGGAAAGTACAGGAAGTGGAAAGGGTTGAGATCCTACCCCATCTTCCATACAGTCCGAATACCACCTGTTTCGGTTCATGGCTCATTCCCTACAAGGACGGCATTTCTCTTCAGTGATGGATGTGAAATCTAGCATCAGAAAGTGTGTCCTCCAAACCGGCCGAGTGGGATCATGGTTGTGGTGGAATGTTGGCAAGAGAATATAGAAAACAACGGCCTATACTTTGCACCGTGAGGTGAGTGTGTATGGCTTTCTTGCATCATTAAACTTTTTAGCTGCAAACGCGACGAACTTTTGACTCACACTGGTATTTCCTTTTGAAGAAGTATGCACGACTGTAAAAGTTCTTTGGAAAAATTCTTTCTTAGTAGGAAACCCTTCACCATGAAAAATATTTTGTGCCCATCTTTTCTTCACATTACGCTCAGTTTACCCGCTAGGGGAAGAAAGTTAAATCTTGTTTTCCTCCATGTATTTGTTTTTAATACAATCTTTGCCACCAAAAAAAAAAACAACAACAACAAAAACAAAAAACAACAACGAAAACAAAAAAAACAAAAAAACAAGCACCCCGAGAAAGTCGTTCGACCCTGATGGAAACTCCGCATACAAGTACCTCAGGGCCGAATATGCAACTGATTAAAAAATAACGACCAATGACATGGGAACCGCGCATCGTGGAGTAAATATCAAGAGTAAAGCTCGCACGCAGGGACAATTGTTACAGCGGATTGTGGTTGCATTCACCTCCACGGACTGTGAGGATGCCTCAACGTCGGATCCGGGCTCAATACGAGCAGTTGAAAGAGGACGTATGATTGTGATGAGAGAGGTCGGTTGGTCAAGTTGCCGTATCGCCAGGCATTCGGGTCAAAGCGACGCGGCAATTGGACGATGTTGGCGCCAATGCGTCGAGGAGGGAACAACCTAGCGGCACGTTGGCAGTAGACAGACGAGGGCAACGACAGAACGCAAGGATTGAGCGATTGTGAGAGCCGCACGAACGGAACAGAATTAGTCGCTCTCAACCATTCGTGGTCATGTTGCGTCGTCTACAGGTGCGGAACAGGCCATCCGAACCGTTACCAGACGACTTGCGGCACAGGGACTACATTCGATGAGGCCACTCCGCTAGCTACCACTGAACAGCGAGCATTGCCGGCACCGGTTGCAGTGGTGTCACACCCGATCAACTTGGATAGTGTCCAGTGGTATCGTGTTGTCTTCAGTGATGAGTCAGAGTTTGCACTTGGCGCCAATGAACAACGCATACGCGTCTGGAGATGAACCGGCCAGCGCACGGATCCTGCTTTTACCGCGGAACGGTACACGGCTAACACACCGGGAGTGACTATCTGGGGAGCCATTTCCTACGAGAGATGGACACCCACGGTAGTCCTTCGTTCCATCCTAACGGCTCAACTGTACGTCGACGACATTCTACTACCTGTTGCGTTGCCATTGCTGTCGCAGCATCACCGAAAAGTTTTTCAATAGGAAAATGCCCGACTAAACAAGGCACGGCTGTCTCAGGCCAGCCTCGGTAATGACGACTCCCTTTCTTGTCAGCCCGATCGTCCGACCTCTCACCGATCGAACATGTTTGGAACATGGTGAGGCGCCTCCTACGCTCATCCCGAAATGGCGGAGAAATAGCCAGCAATTTGGACACCATCTGGCATGCTATACCTCAGAACAGTATTCCTGAACTGTATGCGACTATGCCACGCTGGGTATCCGAGCCAGAGGTGGCGCTACAAAGAACTGACTTCTTCCACTCGTGTAGTTGTTTTTCCCGAATAAATGTCCCAACTGCTCTGGAATAGCAATCTCATTTCCTTTCCTATACATATACATTGTACATACCAATTTTCATCTTGATTGGATGATTCGTTCTGGGCGCTTAGTTTTTTTTTTTTTGTTTTTTTTTTTGCAAAGAATAGTTCGATTTTAATTTTTTTTTTTTTTTTGGCGTAGGAGACCTTCCGCTTTGTGTGCAATTTGTAATTTTCTGTAACTCAGATTTCTTCCGCGAGTGAGTGTAAGTAGCTTTTCTTATTTCTGGTTGTTTTACAGGTTTTATAGATCAGGTTGATTTTTTTGTAACTGGTTTCGTTCCGTATGAAGAACACTGAGCATGTTGTGTATTTTAAATAATGGGCAATTTTTCCACTAGGGGCGTAAATACCTTTTTCTTTATGGTGGATTTTTTTCTTTTGTCAAAATCTGTTTTGAAAACTTCTTTTCGTGTAGGAAAGGATTCAAAAGAGGTGCTCACTGCACTCGAGAATTCGGTGTTATATTTCTTGTTTAATATTTTCTTCTCTGGCATTGAGGGGCCCTAATCTAGCAGCTCTCTCGAGCATGGATGGTCACAAGTTACTTAAAATTTAGGATTTTTAACTCATGAAAAGGAATTATGCTGGAGTCCAAGATTAAATATCACACCCATACCACATTAGGATGCTACTGTTACTACTAATATTGCAGCATCAGTAAGTGGCAGTCTAAATTTGAGCTACAAAGTAACTGCTTTCATTAAAACATAGTTGAAGGGAAAAGAAAAAGCATAATGAATATCTTTGTATGTCAATGAGATGCATCATTATGTACTCTTTTTTTAAAAAATAGGGCAGCCCCGGTGGCTCAGTGGTCTTAGCTGTGGCTTCTGACCATTCCTCCACGATGGGTCAGGGTTCGAATCCTGTGAGGCATGGATGCTCTGTTCCTATAATACTGGACCAAGATTAGGAACGGGCGACTGCTTATAGCCCATCGAGTTGCTCACGTGTAAACCCCCAAACAAACAAACAGAAAAAAAAATCAGATGAAAAATATATTAACTAAAAATAATCTGTTATATACACTGACGGAAAAAAAAATCCCAACACCAAGAAGGGGTTGTGTTAGATAAACGACAGTTGGTAGGCGGTGAGAGTACATCTGTAAGATGACGTCTATGCAAATTTCGCGCTCGGCGCATACGTGTGGCACTAGTAGCGCCCCTCGGAACATGCACAGCAGGTTTGCTGTAAATACGCGCTGTAACGTTCGTGAGCGTTAGTTATCGTTGAGATTCGACGTAGTGCGTTGATGTTAGTCAAAAATGCCTTTAAGAAGACAAAGAAGCCATTATCAATAGCTCACGGAGTTTGAAACGAGGTCGTGTAACAGGGCTACGAGAAGGTGGATTTTCTTTCCGCAATATTGCAGAACGACTTGGCAGGAATGTAGCCACTGTGCATGATTGTTAGCAGCGTTGGTCAAGGGAAGGTACTGCCTCAAGAAGACCAGGTTCCTGCCGGCCATGTGGCACTACTGAGAGGGAAGACCGCCGTGTACGGCGTATGGCCGTGGCGCATCGTACCGCGTCTGCGGCAGCAATTCGAGCTGCAGTTGCCACCACAGTGACACAACGAACTGTTACAAATCGGTTACTTGAAGACGCCCTGTAGCGTGCATTTCATTTACTTCAAACCACTGCCGTTTGCGACGTCAGTGGTGTCAAGCTAGAGCTCATTGGAGGAGGGAGTGGAGATCTGTTGTGTATTCTGATGAAAGCCGGTTCTGTCTGGGTGCCAGTGATGGCCGTGTGTTGGTTAGAAGGAGGCCAGCTGAGCGCCTGCAACCAACCTGTGGGCGGCCGAGACACACTGGACCTACACCTGGAGTTATTGTCTGAGGAGCAATTTCCTATGACAGAAGGAGCACTCTTGTGGTTATCCCACGCACCCTGACGGCACAGTTGTACGTCGGTCTGGTGATTCAACCTGTTGTGCTGCCATTTATGAACAGCATTGCAGGGGGTGTTTTCCAACAGGATAACGCTCGGCCGCATACCGCTGTTGTAACCCAACATGCTCTACAGAGTGTCGACATGTTGCCGTGGCATGCTAGATCACCAGATCTTTCACCAATCGAGCACGTATGGGACATCATTGGACGACAACTCCAGCGTCACCCCAAACCAGCATTAACCGTCCCTGTATTGACCGACCAAGTGCAACAGGCATGGAACTCCATCCCATAAACTGACATCCAGCACCTGTACGACACAATGCATGAACGTTTGCGTGCTTGCATTCAACATTCTGGCGGTTACACCGGTTATTATTGTACCAGCATTTCACATTTAAAATGGCTCTTCTCGCGCTGACAATAAGCTGTGTTATTGAAACCTTAATCGATTAAATATGTTACCTATACAAATGTATTGCCGCCATTTCATTCCTATACAACTATTTTTTCGTGGTGTTGGGTTTTTTTTTCCGTCAGTGTATATGACTTTCTACTTTGATAAACTGTTAAGTAATAAATGTCTAAACTTTTACCTTTGGACAGGTATCGTTGTCAGGTAAGGCCTTTACGGCATAAGGAATGTAAGCGAAATTTTAAGCATTCTGGAATGCTAACATAAAATGACACTGAGATGAAAAATCGATTCTCACTTTTTGATTTTAGATTATTTTCTTAGATTTACAAATGAGAAAATTAAATTTCAAGATTTCAAAAGATGTTGTCCCTAACTTTAGTTTTTCCACTGTCGCCTTCTGTATTATTTCTTCATAAACCAATAATCCCATCTTGTTTCAGTTTTTAAGCTTTTATAATCTAAGCTGTTAGACGTCGTGGGCGTGTGATTTTTTTCAGAAGTTTTTTACAATTGCACGAAGATCAAAACCTGGAAGGTTATGCGAATCTCAAATTTAAAGCTACTTGTGTCAAGGCGATAGGAGAACGAGAACTGAAGAACATAGACAACTCCATTGTTTGACCGGGTGAGTAAGAGCATTCATGAAGACGTTCTTGCATAGTCTGGCATCGAACAGTTCAGCCAACATGTGACGATGGTGGTGTTTTTAAATGCTTTTATTAACAATATCTCTATTTTTCTTTTCATTTTTCTTTGCGAGATTTGAGTGAGATACTTTGAATTTCGTTGCCAAGTTCTGTAATGAAACGAAGTTAAGGAACAAGAGGTTGCATGCAAATAACGAGATGCTGAAAATTTATCGACATCTTAATGAATCTGTAGCTTAAGGATTTGACTACTGAAAAGGGCGAATTCAATTTTGAGAGATTTGTTTTTCATTCTGAAGATCCATTTTTCTTTCCTAAACAGAACCGCTCATGTTACTGCAATGTAAACACCATTAGACAAGAGGAAAATTAATTCCTAAATTCTTTTCTTTAGCACAGTTCCTCAAAGTGCACCACCTATCTATGGCATGGATAGTAACGTGATTGTTACACTTGGAAAACTTCTCCAAAAGAATATTTAAATAATGTATTGGTTATCAATTTCTTCTTGAAGGATTTAAAGATATTCTCTTCGTTGCTGTGAACCCCCCCCCCCCCCCATCCTTTGAGAGCTACCATGAGTAAAATACCGTTCGCTCAAATAGAGTTCAAGTATTAAATGGTGTCTTGGTAATCGAATCTGTCGATTTCCGAACAGAAGCCATGCCGTGAGTACTATGTGAAACTCGAGAGCGGTCACGCTCTCTCCTCGTGCCGCTCGCAACGACGCTTTTTACCCAAAAGCACTCTGATCTCTTTGGTATCCTCACGTGATTTTCCGAACTTAGGCACGACAACGGTCGGCTGTTTGAGACAAGAGCTTGTTGAAGACTTCCTGATCGTCCAGATAAATCTGCATTTTGTTCTGAGCGTGAGGGTAAAAGTAGAGCTACCATCATCCCTCCTGCTCCTCTTCTTTTCTCTTTTCCCACTCTGTCCTTCAAGAGGGGAATGGGAGGGTGATGGAGACAACTGATGCTCTCTTGAACATCTTTGGTTTGGATGTTGGGCCTTTGTCTTGAGGGTCGTTCATCTTCATGGGTCGTTTGATGGGTTTCCAAAGCGCTTGCCGCAAAAGAGGTGGCTTATCTTCGAAAAGATGCCCCAGTGAAGATAAGCCAAGATCCACGAAGCAGCCAACTAGAGGAGAGAAGTGTATTGTGTTGGGGTTTTGTAACAAAGTGAAAAAGTAAAACACATCAATCCATCATTTCTTGAGCAGCCATTTACACTGTAAGAAGTCATGCTTAGCAGTATAAAGGGTGCTACTGTTCTTGGTAAAAAAAAAGACGAAAACCTTAGAGCTGACAGATTAAATGTTGTATGATTTTAATCACGGAAGATGAAAATTTGTTAAATCGCGACTTTATTGAAAGCCTGCGGAAAAATATACCGTATTTTGTGACGAACGAGGAATGCGTAGATGTTATATCTCTCACAAAGAAATAATTTTTGATCCATGCCAAAATCCATTAAGATTATTTTTCTGTTTGGGTGTGATATACCTCAAATTAAATGGAATTTGTTGCTTTTCCCCCTCGCTTAATTCAGCAAAGTCATTAGTAAATCAGCATTCATACAACGGATGCACATTGTCACAGCCACACAAAGGATGCTCCCAAATTTGGAACTCAGAATTGCAAAAGCATAACTACGCATTAGAAGATTGGTGTCCTCGAAATTCTCGGTGCAATAAGAACATCTTTAAGAAATGCCTGGAAGTCAGGGTCTTAAATGAATTGTAATTTGTGTTTTAAATAGTTATTGATGAGCCAAAGATTTGTGAAAACACAATTTTGTCCGTGACGGGCATCGAACCCAGGTCCCCCTCACTCCGGAGTAAGTCGCTCTCCAAACTAAGCTACTCGGACAGAATATTTCGCTGCAGATTTGTCGTCTTGACACATGTTTTCACCTCTGTAGTACGTCACATCATCTCCCTCTTATTTTATTTAATGTCTTTGAAGAGAAGTAGGAATTTTTCATTAATTCCAAACAATATGTGGAACAAACATCACACATTTTTCGAAGAAACCCTACGGCCAGTGGATCCATTTTCCACAATCGGGCGCCAGTGTGAAAACACGACTTTTCCGTGTCCTCTCACTCCGGAGTAAGTCGCTCTCCCAACTGAGCTACGCGGACAGAATGTCTCGCTGCAGATTTGTCGTCTTAACACGTGTTTTCACCTCTGTAGTACGTCACAGATTTTGTAATCCTTTTATTATTTAACGTTTAGAAAAACTGTTCACAATCAAAATTAAAAAATATTTCTCTTACCTTGGCTACGGATGCAGCTGAAGCATTATGTTTTCACTGTAACTAGTAGCACGCAGATATTGTGCGAAATACAAGTGCGCATTTGCACCACTTTAACAGGAAATATTTTCGTTGTAAAAGTCAGAAAATGCATGGAAAATCTTGGTTGCTGTTATAAATGTTAGCTGGAATTTCTTTCGCTGGCTTCCACAAGTTCGTACATCACACCAGATGCGAATAAACATTTTCCTCCAGTAGATGAAAACGATTATATAAAGAAAAGATAGGAAATACGTAGATGGGTGATTTTGGGTACGACGTCATCTATCTATTGCAAACAGAATTTTTCTAGTCCAAGTTTTAGAAGTAGGGTATCGCGCTAAATACAGTCATAAAGTATATGGATAGTACTGATTATAGTTGAAGATGTCCAGCATTAGAAACATTTCCCCAAAGCAAATTACAGAAATTGCAATTGTATAGGAAAGAGAGAAATAAATTGGCTCCATATAGCCAAACATATTGGACATTCGATACAAAACACATTTCCGAAATTGGAAATTTAGAAACCGAGAAATACAGTAAAAAGAAAATATACATTTTCGAAGCAAACTGATTTCCAGTCCGTGGAATGCTTTCTGAAGAACAATAGTATCTGAAGATTGATATCCCCTACTTGTTTGGGCAATTCCAAAGTACATTCACTCAAAATTTTTATTGAAGGCAATTTTGAAAAACTCCGTTAATATCAGTCTGGTTCACATGTTGTCAATTAACAGAAGCCAAATATCAACAACTACGCGGGGTAGGTCTACCATTGGCGGAGAGTGATGACCCAGTCCCGGAAAAATATCTTTCCCATAATATCGATCTCTAGTTCCCCGCAAGTCCTGGAATAAATACGAAGTCGAAAAACACTTGGCAATTTTTTTCAAGGTATTTAAAGAAAAAAAATGTAAGACCTGTGAATTAAAAATGAAAAATTTTACCTTCTGCTGATAGGTTTTTCATTTACAACGCGAGAAAACAAAACGTGCAAAATGTTGCCAAATCCAACTTTGAGCAAATAATGAAATTGCATGCACCCACATGGCAAGTAGCAAACTGAAAATAACATTATCTTTTTTGTCTTTCAGTAATGTGTGTAAGCACCTCGTACACATACGATAGGCTTCAGTGCACCACGACAGTTTTCAAATCAAAACCAACCAGTGGCCCTAAACTAGGGACGGACGACTGCTTATAGCACTCGGAGTTACTCAGGGTGGTAGTTAAACCACAAAGCTAATCAATTTGATTCAGGGTGCTAAAACCTTACTTTTAGAAAACCCTTTATGTAGGCAGCCATGTAGTTTTTTGTGCAGTTAGTGAAAAATGGTGATGTTTCTGCCCATTTCAAATGTGCAAGCTTAATATACTCGTACATTCAATGGACAAAACATTAGAGATACCTACCTGACTGCGTGTTAGTCCTCCTCTAGTGTGAGTAACAGCCAGTACATGCCGATATATCGACTCCACCATACGCCTCAGAGTTTCCGGGGGTGATGCCAACACTGCCTGTTGCAGCATTGTCCACGACTCCGCCCGAGATGCCGATCCAGGATTCATGGATCTGATGTTCCGTTCCACGGCATCTTAGAGAGCTTGCATAGAGTTTAAATCCGGGAATCTTGGCGGGCTTTGGATGGTTTAAAATTCATGTGAGTGTTCTTCGAGCCATGCCTGGGTACTTGCGGCCCGTTAGATTGGCGCACTGTCCTGCTGAAACAGACCATCGGACACAGGATGCACGAAGGCCATTAAAACATCTATGTGATCATCCAGCAGATGCTGGTAGCGCACAACTGTTAAGCACATCTCCAGATACACTAAGGGGCCTAATGTCTTCCATGAGAAGGCTCTCAAGTCATCACAGAGCCAACAGGGCATCACGAGGCCATGGCCTCATGCTGTTCCGCACCCTCCTTTCAGCTCGGTACAGTTGAAAACGGGATTCATCTGACCAGATAACGAGACGCCATTCTGCAGATGTCCAGATTTGATGTTCCAGGTACCAGGCGAATCTTAATATCCGATGACGAGCAGTCAACAGCGGCACACGAGTAGGGCGTTGGCTCCCGTAGCCCATAGAATGCATTGTGCGCCATACCGTTCGCTCGCTGACGCTGTTTTGGCCTCCGATATTTAACTTGGATGTGATTTCAGCACAATGCCCGATGACGAGCAGTCAACAGTAGCACACGAGCAGGACGTCGGCTCCCGTTGCCCATGGTATGCATTGTGCACCATACCGTTCGCTCGCTGACGCTGTTTTGGCCTCCGATATTTAACTTGGATGTGATTTCAGCACAATGCCCGATGACGAGCAGTCAACAGTAGCACACGAGCAGGACGTCGGCTCCCGTTGCCCATGGTATGCATTGTGCACCATACCGTTCGCTCGCTGACGGTGCTTGGTTCTCCGACATTTAAAATGAATGTAATTTGCGCCGCCGTTGCCAAGCTGTCGGTCTGTACGAGCCTGGATAGTCTACGTCGACCCCGGTCATCAATGGCCTGTGGCTTGCTACCACTTGCTTTGTGGGCGCTGGTACGTCCGTCGAATGTATATTCACGGTACACCGTTGATACAGTTGCCCTCAAGAATCCCAGAGTTCTTACTACTTGGGCGATGGAATGACCCATCTGCCTTGCGCCGACAATGCGTTCACCACCAAAGTCGTTCAGATAACCACATTTACCCATGTTCGTCGATTGCGATACACTGTTGCGGGAAGCCCTGCCCGCCTTTTTATTCCCTGCGTTCAGTTTCAGTCTCTTCTACTCAGCGCGGGTGATGCCCATGATACCTGTCTACCATCCCTATCTCCAATGTTTTGTCTACTGAGTGTATAAGTAAACAGGGTGCCCAGTAAAGTCCTTTCTCAGCCCCGTAACTTTCGAACGCCGACAGCTATAGCCATAAAAATGGTGTCTAGGTATAGTAAAGTGGCTATGCGCTATTCGATGAGACCGCTTACAGCGCCTCCTAGTGGCAAAGTCAGGAATTAGCGTGCCGATCTTGAAAACTATACGAGATACGGGAAAATAGTCAATTACAAAAAAAGTTGTAGAGCAGCATCGATTTAGTACGAAAAATCACCTTGCGCACATAAATGCTAAGAATAAGAATAGAACGCGTACAATGCTCGTTTGTTTGTTCGCGATGTCAAACACTGTTACGTCACGAAACGCGTCAGAAAGGAGATAATATTGCCTTCCGTAAAGCACTAGCCCGACTCGTGGCCCAGTGGTAGTGCGCGCTCTTCGCATGCGATAGGACCTTGGTTCGATCCTCGTCGGGTCCATGCTATAGTCATTGTCTGTAGGAAACGAGTGGACTCGGTGGCGATCGTGACAATTCGTCTCGCATCGACTAACCAACTCAACTCAACCCTCGATTGGTACGCGAGTCGCAAACAATTTCTGTGATATGCAAATAAGTATGGAACGTAACACCTTTTCGGCAGGTATAAAAGAGAGTTCTCGAGGTGTATGTCAAATCTCGCGGTCATGGAGAAATATTCCAATGATGAGTATTGCGAGATGTTGCTCCTATACGGTGAATGTGGTTGCAATGCAACAAAGGCAGAATGGCTATATCGTGAACGTTTTCCTGCAGGACCGCATCCGTCATGGATCACCATCCTGGATGCTGTTAATAGGTTAAGGGAGACGGGCTGCGTGACCAACCGACCTCGACCCGGCAGACCAGCTGCTGTAGGCCGTCAAGTGCAACCAGAGAATGTCTTAGCATACGTCCTCAACAATCCTGACAGCAGCACAAGAGAGGTTAGTGCCGAGTGTGGCCTCTCAAAAAGCCGCGTATGGCAAATCCTGCGGCGATCAGGTGCTCATCCGTTCCGTACAACACCGTTGCAGGCACTACAGCCAGGGGATGCTGAGCGACGTTACGACTGGTGTAACTTCGTCATGAACAAATTAGAGGTCCAGCCAACGTTCCTTGCCGACATTATTTGGACAGATGAGGCGTGTTTTAGGCGTAATGGTGTCTACAATAGGCAGAACGCCCATTACTGGGCGCTGGAAAATCCTGCACATGGTCTACCAGTTCGTCATCAGGTACGGTAGTCCATTAATGTTTGGTGCGCCATTTTCAAGGACAGCCTCATGGGACCTGTGTTTTACGACGGTACGTTAACGGAAGCCCGATACTTGGAGCTTCTACAGTACGTATTACCCGATCCTTTGGACAACCTGCCGTTGACTCAACTGCGGAATGTTTGGTTCCAACATGACGGCGCCCCTCCGCACCAGCCAGGAAACGTAAGAAAGTACCTGGTCGAGACATTGGAGCAACAAATCATCGGCTATGGTGGTTGCGTAGAGTGATCTGCACGCTCACCGGACCTCACCCCACTGGACTTCTTCCTGTGGGGCTACTTCAAAGAGCAGGTGTATCAGACCCCTCCGACAACGTTGCAGGACCTTCGACGCCGTATAACTGATGCCGTATATCTACAACTTTCTTTGTAATTGACTATTTTCCCGTATCTCGTATAGTTTTCGAGATCGGCACGCTAACTCCTGACTTTGCCGCTAGGGGGCGCTGTAAGCGGTCTCATTAAATAGCGCATAGCCACTTTACTATACCTAGACACCATTTTTATGGCTATAGCTGTCGGCGTTCGAAAGTTACGGGGCTGAGAAAGGACTTTACTGGGCACATTGTATAGCATCTCTTTAGATTTAATTGACAACAATTTAGTAATAATTAAATTGCTCTGTTCGCTGTCAACTTTTTCTGATGTGTAAGCATTTTCACAGGTAGGTGGGAAAAATTTGAGAAATATTTTCTAAATAATATTTTTCGAGAGCTGTTGTTGCTCTCGGATGATCTAGACTACTCTTTAAGTTATTACTAGGCCCTGGGAGTGAAGTTAAAAAACCGTACAAGAAAATATTCCTCATCATGCAGGGTGTTTTCAAAAGCTCTTGTCAGACTATGTTAACGTGTTCTACTGGGCACAGTAATGGAAAAGTTCCGATGATCACCTGGCCGGAAACACTTTCCTTCCGAGTTACAGTATGTTTTTAGGGTGCAAGTAAGGAAGCCTATCAAAGGGTGAGCTGCTAGGTAAATTTCCATCATTTGCATGCCTCACAGCATAGTATTATAAATGTCTGCAAATATTAGACAAAATCTCATCACTCGTGGATGAGGAAATACTGCATAAAGTGCGTCGGCAGTTGTTCTGCAAATCAGTAGTTTGGGAGTTATGTGTAAGTGAATCAGTTGTATTATTTTTACTGTCCACTCATGTGTTAGTTGTGACCTTGATCATGAACAGCCAGTTTTTCAAAGGTGAAATAGCAGATAGTAATTTTGTTTAGGGATGAGCGAATGGAAACAGTAGTGAAGCTTTTAGCTTTTCCGCAACGACGATCTCCAGTCAAAGATACCCTTGCAGTCATCCATCAGCTACTTTGAGAGACAGAATCTTTTGGAATGTGCCACATCGATGGGGCAGTAGCCTAAGCGTTGGCTTCTGACCATTCGTCTGACATGGGGCTGGGTTCGAATCCCGATGAGGCATGGATGTCGTGTGTGTCTTACGGCACTGGCTCTCTCCCTTCACTGGAACCAGAGGTCCTAAATTAGGGACGAGCGACTACTTATAGCCCATTGAGTTGTTCACGGTGGTCGTTCAGCCTCCCTCAACAACAAAAAATAAAATAAAAAGGGGAAAAACTTTTCAGCCGTTACTCCAGAGTGAGATCGAGTTGGCATGTTCGAAGACTTGCTTTAGAGGAACAGCTACCAGATATAAGTTGCAGAAGATCTCAAAACTAGCACAGTAGCAGTAAATGTTTCACATTCACTTTAGTGGAAAATTAGTCGTTCGGAGCTACTTCGTCCATATCACGTGCAAAAAGTATATGCTCTCTCACCAGCTAGTTTTCATTCACGAGTCGTATTTTCGCGCTGGCCTGCAGCGGCATATTTCATTTTGTCTTCTCCGTTGGGCGCCTTTCACCGGTGAATCGCAGTTCATAGGAGATGGTACTATAATTTTTATTTTTTATAAAATTCACCACTGGACATGGAAAAATCGTCATGTAAAAACCCAGTCTCGGCATCAGCAGAGGTTTCATATGAATGTTTGAACTGGTGTCATTGATGACTACCTGATCCGTCCATTTCTCCTGCTGTCAAAGCCAAGTTGTTAACAATGAATGCATTTTTTGAAGAAGAAATTACCTGCACTACTGGAAGACATTCCATTAGCAATATATCGTTACATGTGGGTCATGCATCATGGGGCTCCAGTCCGTTTCAGTCGCACTGCTCGAGAATATCTCAATAGTGCGTATTCTGCCCGTAGGCTTGGTAGAGGTGGTAGCTTGCACGCTCTCCAAATTTGAATCTATTGGATATCTTCTTTTGGGTACACCTTGAAATTGATGTGTTTTTATGTTAACCCCGCTCAAAATATATAAATTGTCCCCGAACGGTGCGTGGATGGTTGCTAAAAAATCCAAAACACTCCTGGGCTTTTCGAAGGCGTTCGACGATCGATGAAAAGATGCTGTCAGGCGTGTATTGCAGCTCAGGGAGGCCATTTTGATCATTCGCTCAGGTACAGACTTACATAATTTCTCTCATCGATCACTTACAGTGCACTGTAATAATTGAAATGAAAACTAATTAACTCCATAGGATTTTTTACTTGAGCTCCCAAAATGTGATATAACTCGGAAGGAGCGTTTTTTGACCCAAAGTTCTTAGGAACTTTCTTTTCCTGCAGTAGAAAGTCTTAACTAGACCATTTGGAAACAACCTGTATTACCTCATGGACTGACCGTGAATCGACTCTTCCGTTCAAATGCCTTTTTTCAGGGCCTCCTTTTTTTTCATAATCAGAAAAACATTCGTTGATTAAAGATGTGTTTTTTTCTTAGTGCGTACAATATTATTAATAATAACAACTATGTTTGGTTGTATGATAATAATGATATTACTCGTACGTACTATCCTGAACATATGAACCAAGGATTGTACGCATTGGAATAAAACCTTCGTTTTGATCTTGAGTAGATTAATCTCGCATTTAAATGCGTTCTACGTAATTTAAAAGACAGAACAATGATCAAGTGTGCATACTACAAAGCCGCCCCGGTGGTGTAGTGGTCTAAGCGCTAGCTTATGACCATTAGTCCGTGAAAGGGTCCGGGTTTGAATCCCGTGAGGCATGGATGATGTGTTTGTCTTACGGCACTGGCTCTCTCCCTTCCCTTGAACCAGTGACCCTAATTAGTGACGGGCGACTGCTTATAGCCCATTGAGTTGCTCACGGTGGTCGTTAAACCTTCAATCAAAAAAAAAAAAATACTACAAATCTATTCTTGAAGTCTGTGGGGTTTAAAGAATATCATCCACGAATATAAAATGAAAAAACAGAAAGTAAGTAATCGGTAACGGAATTAAAGCTTAGCACGAGAAAAACAACAATCCTCATATGAAGAAAGAGGACAACGTGCTTTAAATATTACTATTGCTACATTTGGTAAGTGTACATAGTAAACTGCTTCGAACTAACTTATTTCCTAATGAGCATTTGTTAACTCTACCCAGAGCGTAATGTTATGCGTCTTAATAAGTTTAGTACGTCTTTTGAAAAAAGGTATGTGTTTATAGTACCGCTATGTTCGTCCGTCTGTCTGTGGACACCATATCTCAGCAAGTATTAGTCAGACTTAGAAAAACAATCCTCATTGAGAATCTTGAATTGTGAGAACGGAGATTCATACCATTTGCTTTGTTTTCTATGCATAACCTTAGCATTATGGGGTGAAAATGAAGATGCCATTGAACTCAGAATATATTTTATTCCATATATATCTTTATAAAAATCCGATTGAAAAAATAATCATTTTTTTTCTTCTGTACCTTTTACCACAGGGACAATTTTGCGCACAGTTCTTACTTCAAACAATTCACAGGTTTCTCGTTCGAGAACATAAATATTGTATTTTTCTCGATATCTTTGCTTCTTAGTCAGACTTGAAAGTTTCTTTTTGCGTCCGATAGCGTTTATAGTGAAGAATATTTTGTATACAATATCTAACTTTTCACAAAGCAAAATACTATCACTAAGGGGAGTAAGTGTATATTTCACTTTACAGCATATTTGCATCCGTACCTATGCACCTAAAACCCAACTGAAAAACTCCTTTCCTGATCAGATACCTCTCACTATGGTAAACATTTTATGCACTTTTCTGCTCAAAATAATACACAGCAATACCACTAAGAGAAGTAATTATTTTATTTTTCTTGATATCTCTTTTTCTAAAAGTTGGAGCCGCCCCTGTGACAGGGTTGTATGAGGTGCTGACGTCTGGCCATTCGTCCAAGGTGGGCCCGGGTTCAAGTACCGGATGTGACATGGAGGGTGTGCTTGTCTGATGGCGCCGACTCTGTCGCTTTCCTGGGACCAGTGACCCCAAATTAGCGACGGACGACTGTTAAAGCTCTATGAGTGTCCGCGGTGGTGTTAAACCCCAAAATAAAAACAAAAGTCTGATTAAAAAAATTCTTTTTACATCGGGTTCCATTCACCGCGGGGAACGTTTTGCACATACTTCTGTGTTGTTTGTAATGCATGCTTTTGCCTCTAGGTGGCGTAGGAGTGCATTTATCTTTGCGACTGTATCTACTCTTCCAAAAGTTATATTAAAAAAATATTTCAGTACTGTATAGAATTTGCTATGCCAAAAGCTGCAAACATTATCCACTTTAAACCGGAAAGATGACACCGACTTTTCCTGTGTAATGAGCACGTCTTTTGAATTATTTTCGATGCAAAACAAAATTTTCAAAGCCGACTTCTCAGAAAAAAAGTTTTAGTTCCTTTAAGAAAAAAATTATAACCCAAATATTTACCCCCTATCAAAAAACCTGCACGTTGCTTAACATACATGATGCTCGTAATTTTCTTTACAGTGATTGGAACCAGTTACAATAAGAATTGTTTTAACGGGATTTCTAGAACTGATAAAGCATTTGTATGTAAAAATAACCACTTACGCCTACTAGCGGCAAAAATGCGCGTCACGAAAAACTCCCATTGTGTACACAAAATATTGCTCATACTGGAAGATATCCAACTCAAAACTAATTTTGCACATGGAACAATTAGAAGCAGAGATATGGAGGAAAATGTATTTACAGATCGTTACTTGTTTTTTGTATGTTGCTGTCCTTTCGTCCTCTCGCTCTGGCTGTCCCTCTACCTCTCTGATTCAATGAGGAACACCGACGTGTCTGAGGGGCGGGAAGGGGAGTGTTAATACCCACAGCTTGGTGACTATCTCCTACCTGCTCTCAGAGCAGTAAAATGGGCGGTAAAAATTGCCAAACCATTGGAGAGAAATTTCTCTGTACAACAAAAACTGCTTTTTCTTGATCCCGCCTATAGTTCTGGGAGCAACACAACTTCGTTACCCTGGAAATATGAAATCCCTTGAAGTAAACCTTTCAAGCTGACCTTAACGGAGATGCAATATATTAGATTTGTACGTCTTGAAGATGCCATGTATTCACAAAAGTTAGCAATTACACACTTTCTCTTTGTCCATCAACGTCAATTTGATATTAACGAACCATTCGAATACAAGAAGTAAATGCAGTGGTTGCCTACATTCCTTCCCTGATCTTTGAATTTTTTCATTAAAGTCTACGTGAAAGTACATGTTCATCTAAAAATTAATGAAAAAGAAATACATAAAAGATAGTTCAGCCAAATCTATACTTTAAAAAGTTGAAAGCAACTTTTCTTCCTTTTATGTCCTAATCGGAATTTCTGCCTCCATTGGAGAGTGACGCCCTTCTAAATAACTCATGCAAGATATTCTGCGTACTTTAGAAACAATTGTCATTCCAAATTTGCATTTTTGTCATTACGTAGCGGTTTCACACTACGTGGGGCCACTGTTACTAAGAGAAATACATATACTGGTGCTGTACATAAGTATTTTCCTGCACAAGAACTGATAAAGCATTTGTATGTAAAAATAACTGATACAGCATCTGCACAAGAACTGATAAAGCATCAGCACAGCGTATTTAAACAGATTCTGTTCAAGTATGTCCAACATTGTATTTAGCTCTGGATACTTATCTATCAAAGAAGACTAAAATGTGAACCAATGGTAAGGAAATTTTCTAACAACTAGATCTAAATTAACTCCATTTCTTACATTCTTAACATTATGATGACATTATCGACTGGCTTGATGATGACAACATGCCTTAAGTGAACTGGTGAGCTGAAAACCCCGGTGTAATTCGTACTCAACACTCACCTGAAGAATGAAATGAAACAGCGTTGTCTCTTAGGTGGCTATCTGATCAGAGGTGCCAGCTTTTGGTCTATCGTCTGAGTTAGGCCCGCGCCCGACTTCCGGATGAGACATGGATGCTGCATCTGCCTTAAGGCGCTGGCTTTGTCCCATTGCCGGAAACGGCATGTGGGGAATTGTCTTTGTCAGGCCAGAATCGCTTTTTAATTCAAAACAGTTCTGAGTAAAGAATGTAGTCTTGAGAAACGTGTGAAAGATCCGTGGAAAACATTTTTTTTTCTTTTTAAAAAGTGATGAATTTATTTAAATGGTAATCAAAAGTTAATTTTTTTCCCCTGAAATTCTAGTGTCTCAATACTCCTGCCAGGACAGTGTACTTAAAAATAAAACAACTTCGTATAAGAAGATAGTTATGAACAAAAACTTTTGGATAAACAATGTTTCTTTAAACAAATACATCGCTCTTTCAAAGTTTTAGCAACACACAGAAACCAAAAAATTGTGAGGGTTTTTTTTCGGTTGCTGTGTGTTACTAAAACGTGGAACGAGCGATGTATTTGTTTATTCACTAACGCCACGTATTTCGAGTATTTTCACAATGTTCCTTTATATTATTGCGTTTTCGACTATTTTAAAAAAACAACGAAAAAACTTGAGTTACACTATTAATCCTGAAAATGTGACTAACGGATTAGAGGAGAGCAGGAACATAAAAATATTAAAAACAGGGTTTCCTAAAACACGGTTTGATTAATAAACTTACTTTGTCAGAATTCTATCTTAAGTCATAAGCGGTTCACCAGCATTTAAGAAACTTCGGAATTTAAAAAATGAAGGATCGTATCCCCAATTCAAATCTTGCACAGATGCAAAAAAGGAAACTGATACGCAGATATTTTCTTCGTTAATTCATTTACTATTTAACTGTAAGAGCCCGGCGTTTTTTAAAGAGAAGAGAAATAAGAGAAAAAACACTCTTATAACAGAAGTCTTTGGCTGGAAAGAAGGTCAGTTCATTGTTGCTGACGATCAATTAATGTGCTTCAGAAAGGTTTTGAATTAATTTTGTGTGCAATGTTTTAATAATAGCGTTCACTGCTGCTAATCTTTGAACTTAATTAATCCTGCAAATATACGGAAAATGAAGATGTTGCCTGAGTTTTCCAGAAAGAAACAATTGTTCTTTGCGGCTGTTTTCTATTGCAATTGGAAATTTTGTAATCTTTTTAAAACTGCACCTGCAAGTTATTTAGGAGCACACTTATAAGTTAAAAATAAAAGGAAAGTAAAAGTTTCACACTATCAAGTATTGAAGGTGTCAATGCAACCAATCTTCTAAGCTGTTTTCTTTTTGGTTTCTTTCCTATTTTTTGAAAATCTGTGATGCCGCAAAGAAAAGAAAAACAAGCTCACATTTTAAAAATTCTTCAAAAAGTAATTTTATAAATGGCTAATTGCAAAATAAATCCGGATGCTTTGAGAATATCTCGAGAAAATTTATTTCCTTTCAGTGCACTTTTCTATTTCATTCAGTTTCTCGTTCAAGAGATACTGAATTTTGTTTGCCTTTCTTTGCTGGTCTGCATTCTTATACAAGATGATCACTTAATTTTATCATGGAGTGTAGTTCACTAAAAATGCTTCGTGATCTGTAAGCATTTGAAGCAACTGGAATTTTTGTAACGTCATGAAGTGAGTTAACCGCCTGCAAAGTATACCAAGAAAAATCACTTGCATCCAGCCATAAGATGGATATTATTGATTTTTGTCACGTTTCAGCCGGTAATATCCTTAGTTTAGTATTTTAGTAGCCATTGGCGAAAATTAGCATGTTGCAGTCGTTGAGGGAACGGCCAAAACCTCCAGATGTTTCACCATCGGATGTGTAAGAAACGATTGGAGGCATCTGCTCCATCTCTCGGACATGCCGCAAATTCCTTCTGTGAATCAAGATTTTTTACTCCATTTCGCAAATATATTTGTTGTTTTCTGGGATATAAAATAACAGCGGTGTAAGAAGGTTTACAGTTTTCATAGATGGAATTTCCTTTATAACGAATCAATCATTGTCACAATGAAATGGTGTGGTATACAAAGCACAAATAAAATCAGGTGATTTTAAAAATCTAACTTTTTTGTTTTCTATATAACCTAATGAACCGTTTTAAATGGTTGCTCTCAGAAGGAAGAGAAATTCACAACCGGCATTGTCAAAAGTTGTAGAAGATGAAAATACCTTCAACTTTTTCCAAAATAAAAGAATGCCTCTCTCTAAATTGCAAGTCCATACGTCAAAAGAAGAAAAATGAAGTTCTAAATCACATTTTTTGTGAAAAGCTGTGAGGGCCCATAACAACAAGCATATAGACGGTCAAAATCGAACGTCATTTTGTCAGCATGAAATGAACTGATGTTACATCCGATAATATTTTTAGATTGTGACAAAGTGAAAACAAAAACATAGGGGAAGAAAAAATAAATATCCAAAGTATGGAGAAATATGGTGTTAGTTACATTCATTTGAACAAATCTGATGCTGACTCACCGTGATGAATATATCTAACTTTAGTGATATTCTTTCATTAATGCTGACTGTGCAATTACAGAAATCACTAGCAGTTATTAATTAGTGTAAAATAAAAAGCAATCATGTCTAAATTGCGAAAAACACATTTAAATTTACCTCTAAAGATTTTGGATCATACTTCAAGTTCTCTAAGGGAAATAGAACCCTAACTATCTGTGTCTCTGTGAGAACTGATTTCTAGAAAAAACGCAAAACTGCAATCATATGCTTCATTTTTTTCTGAAGCTTATCAATCCGTACTTTCTGACGGACAACCCAAAAGACATAAAAATGGCTCTAAATTAGATTATGCTATGTACAGCACTGTCAGTATGCTCGCTTAATGCTGCTCCTTAAGAAAATAGATTGATACTTGCATTCTATTGAAACGTGCTGTGGCCGTATTCAAGAGGAACCCGTAAAATGTCTGCAGATGATGCCATTAACTTTGAGCGTAGATTGATATAACATCCAGTGGTTTATAATAATACCTGCACCATTTTAATAGACACTACTATGGAAATGTTCACTTATAAAAGAACCTTGACTCGTCAGTGAGCTATACAGTTTTAAGCGAAATCAAGTCTACGACATAGATTTCAGGAACAGACCCAGAGCAAGTGCAGAGACGAGAGAAAATAAATGAGCAGTAAGCGAACAGAGATGAAAAATAATACACTGGCGGAAAGTGAAGAAAGAACACCAAGAAGGAGACGTCTGATACCAACGAAATTTATACAGCATAATAACGGAATACAGAGGATAACGTGATCAAAACATTATGGCAAAATACAGCTGTATTTGCTGGTAAACTGAAAAATAACATTTCCATGTAACATGGTTAGTACGAGGTTGAAACGCCATGAACTGCGTCACACTGTGCAATTCTGGCATGGAGTCTGTCGTACAGATGTTGAACGTAAGTTTGGGGTATTGAGTTCCAAGCATCCTCAACATAGACGCGTAAATCGGGGATGGTCGTGGCTGGCCGTGGAGACCGGATAAATCGTTGTCCCATAAAATCCCACACGTGCTCAATAGAGGACAAATCCGGTGAACGTGCAGGCCATGGAAGTTGTCTCACACCGTGAAGTGCATATTGCGTTGCACGTGCCGTGTGTGGGCGTGCGTTATCTTGCTGGAAAACACCGCGATGGACCGACCTTACAAATGGCACAAGAACGGGATGAATGATGTTGTTGATGTAGGAGGTGCTGTTTAATATACCCGGTACAAACACTAGTTGTGTACGGGAGTGATAGCTGATCGCTCCCCACACCAGGAGACCAGGTGTAGGCCCTGTGTGTCGCTGGTGGATGCAAGAAGGGGTGGAGACGCTCTCCTGTGCGTCTGCGAACACGCATACGGCCATCGGAGGCTCCCAAGCAGAATCTGCTTTCATCGCTGAACACGACAGATCGCCATTGCGTTCTCCAGTGCAGACGTTGGCGATACCACTGCAGCCGTTCCTGATGGTGGGCTGGAGTCAGAGGTACACATGCCAGAGGCACACGTGCACGTAGTCCTGCATCCAGCAGACGGTTGCGGATTGTTCGCACAGTCACTTCAGGTGCAACGGCAGCTCGGATTTGCGTCGCAGTGGATGTTCTGCTTGACAACGCCGCTCTTCCTATGCGTCGATCGGTCCGCTCATCAGTCCGTCTGTGACTCCCGGTTCCACGTCTTCTCGTGTGGGAATGTTTCTCGGACCATCTACGCCACCATCGTACCACCACCGATACTTCCCGTCCAATTCGCTCCGCAATACGACGATACGACCACCCGGCCTCGCGGAGTCCGACTAGACGACCTCGCTCAAAGTCCGATAACTGCTGAAATCTTACACGTCTTCCATGTCAAGGCATTGCAGCTTCCTCAGGGTCTTCGCACGTGTCTGTACGCCGACGACTCATTACATTCACTTCGCCGTACTCCTTAAATACCACCGACGATAATTTGCATATTATGCCGTGCTGTGGCGTAAGCGCTCACCGGTTGGTCTCGAAATTTACATCACACCTACGTAAACTCGACCCCATTAACATATGTAAATTTCATGATCGTCCGCCAATTCCTTCTTGGTGTTCTTTTTTCACTTTCCGCCAGTGTAATATGAGAAAATAGAAAAAACCCAGTAATGCAAAAAAATTACCTACTTGTCAAAATGATTGACATTTCGAGATCTGTCTAACCTAATATACCAGAAAAGAACAGCTCACGTGTTTCTCAGAGAACTTTGGGTTATCTGGTACGACATACTGAAATTCTGCTTGTCTAAATTTTCGAGAAGACATTGTGAAGCCATGGATTAACCGGTCATTAGACTAATATGTACACTAGTTACTCAGGCTATTTTAACATTTAACATTGTTTCGGTATGTAATCATATTCACCTGCTGACATTTGCGTTTTAAATCTCGATTAGTGACATTTTATGACACAAGGGCCATTCTCTGAGGATACTAGAAGCGTAAGACATTTGGCTAATCTGATAGAACCTTGTACCATATGTGACCATCTCTTAGAAAAGTACGCATCAAGTGTATCCGCGTGGAACTGAAGCTCCTATGCTGCTTACAGAATCCATTGTTTCTACAAAACGTTGTATGATTAGGCAGTTAGAGTATAAGTTTGATAAAGTTCAACACTCAAGTTTTGCAGGGCTAAAATATAATATATATATATATATATATATATATATATATATATATATATATATATATATATCGTCGTTTGCCACGACCTGCTCCCATCGTCTTGGCAACTACTGGACCCCTTCCCTGTAGAATTGTGGCGGCTTGGATGCAAAGAAGTGTATAAGTCCTGGTTGGTGAACCGCTAAGAAGTGTGAAATCATCCTGGTTGGTGAACCACTTTCCGTCCAGGAAATACTGCAACGATCGGAAAAAGTGGTAATCGTTTGGGGCAGCCACTCCCAGCCCAGGTTCCTGATCTTGTGACAGGCCACCCATGATGTGTGAGGTTTCGTTCCATCCTGCTGTAGGAGGTTTCAAAATCGCTTTATTATTATTCATCATAAGAAAACATAAGAGGGAGACGTACAGTGTTGGGCGTCTCACTGGGAAATAATACAAACACGACACGCCGCTCCGGTGGCGCAGTGGTCTAAGCGATGGCCTCTGATCATTCGTCCGAAAGGGGTCCGGGTTCGAATCCCGGTGAGGCATGGATGTTGTGTTTGTCTTACGGCACTGGCTCTCTCCCTTCCCTGGAACCAGTGACCCTAAATGGCGACTGCTTATAGCCCATTGAGTTGCTCACGGTGGTCGTTAAACCTCCAATAAAAAAAAAAAAAAAAACACGACACCCCGCATATCCCGCCAAACGGACAGCAGGACCTTACGTAAGCGTCAGCTGGCTTTGGGGGATATATAAACTTTTGTGAGTGTGCTAGAGATAGAGTAATCGGAGATGTAAAAACTTTACAAGAATTTCATTGACACATTAATAACATACATATTTTCAAGTGATAGCGTTGCGTATTAAGAAAAACTCAGTGGTGTCATTTTATTTTCTTAACAGTTATTGGACTTGAAATGTTATGCTTGTTATTGCGTGTAAAATTACTCATAAGAGTCACAGAAATCCAATTTAGCAGATTCGAAGTATTCTCAGATAATTCGAAGAAGTTGACGGAAGGAACATTCATCAGCATTTAAACACTAAACGGAACTTAATATACTCCCAATATCCCCATTGGGAGTAAGGAATGCTTTCATACATTGACCTAACATTCTTTCCGCCCAGTGTAGCAACAGGTATTTAGAAAATCACCGAGATTTTTAAGATAATCTATTTCTTTTAGACGTTAATACCATTTATCAGCCAAAATGAAAAACAGTATTTCCAATCCATTTCCAAGGAAAAGAAATGTCTTGATAAAACATGAATATGCCTCTACGCAGCCTCGGGTGAAGTTGTGCGCATAAAAACATGCTAAGCATCTGAAAATAATGGAAATATCAGGCCTACCTCTGTCAGATCTGAAATCGTTTTTTTTGTTTAAAACCATCTCTTTGAAGAAGAGAAATATCGTGACAAGTGTACATTTACACGTAGTAGTAGAAAAATATGTGCATCCGTAAAAGTGGAAAATACTGATCATGATGAATTTTATCTAATGCAAAAAAAAAAAAAAAAAACACAACAGAACAGCAGTGCAAACATAAGAAGATTACCGAGTTTCTACGGACAAACAAAAATATAATATAACCATGTAATTCTTATATATACAGTACGTAAGTGAAAAAACTTGCTGAAAACATATTATCGGTGAAATATATGTATTTTGTTCCCTCCATTTTAAAATCTGCTTCCTGATCTATTATTTTTTGCATGATTTGCATTAATAATTTTATTCGAGAGATAAATTTTAAACATCCCCTGATTTGTTTCTCTCATGATTCGAGAAAATGTGGTGTGAGAGAGTTCGTTAATTTCCTTTGCATAAATCATACAGTAAAAAGCTATGCTTTTTTTCTTCTGTATCACACCACAGAGAAGCTTTTTATAGAAGACTTCGTTTTGATGTTGAAATGAAGTTCTTTTCACCTTCGGAATTCATATCGTTCCGTGCTTCAAATGCTTTGATAGTTTGAATATCCTTTTTCTTGAAGAGGCAAATGAACTTCCTCTGATTCCAAAATCAGGAGGAGAAAGCTCGGCGTTTGTTTAAACAGTTAGAAATGTAAAATGGTGATGGGAAATATCGGTTCTTCTTTTCAAGCTGAGTTCACAACACTCTGAGGACTTAGGACGAAAGGATTTTGAGAACTAGAGAAAGAAAAGCAAAAGAAAAAAAAGCAGTGAGTTGGATAAAAGTGTAGATCCGAGTGAGAGAGAGGTATAGGAAACAACTATTGACACTGCAGCAGCTTCTGTTAATGGGAATCATGCATTCTTAAACAATGACTTTTGTCACTGTTTGTCTTTGTGTGTAAAGAGGCGAGGCGAGGCGAGGCGAGGGGTGTTTCTTCGAGCGTGGTGTTCATCCCGCTGCCTCTTCTTCTACTAAATCCCGAATTTTAAACAAAACTTCTCCTCCAGGAACATGAAAGGTCGTTTTACAGTCTTCGATCTTTTCGATGCCTTCCTCTTCTTTTTATGATTCGGCGGCGTACCTACTTACAGTAAATGGGACAAAGGAGAACTTATTTGTAATAAAGGAACCTCCAGGACAGATTTACTTCTCTTCTACATCTGAAGGGTCATTTCATAGATCCGTGTCACAGAACTTTGTGTTTTAAAGACTTGTAAAGTGCATTTCGCATGATGCGGATGGTTTTTAAACAGTTCAGAAAAAAGTGTCGTACTGTACAGATATCACAAGTCACGCAGTATAGTTAGCGGAGAACTAAAGTAAAACTATACCACTTACCAACTAGCTGTTCGTTTAAACGCATATTTTCTTATTTGTACAAACTAACTCAAAGAAAAAAATATACAAAGCTTGTCAAAAGTCGATTCCATTAAGGGGAGGATATTTAGCCAATGCATCTTTCAACTTAAACATATACTGAAAAACCTAGATGCCAAATTCAAGGCAGTCAACGGAAATTCAAGTAACTCAGACAATGATGGAAACGAGTTATCCGGGAAAGTATCAAAATAAGAAACAAACAAACTTGGATGAAACAAAAAATTAATTCCACATTAGAGAAAAAGTTCACAGCACTCTAATGAAATTGAAATGGCCATGCTGCCTACAAAAAGGTGAGATGATGTTTCAGGAAAATTACAAAATGGAGACTGAACTAAGGACATCAGAAAAGAAGAAGATATAGGCAGAGATAGTAAAAGGACATTATAAGCTCTAAACAGAGATGGAGGAAGGACATATATAGTAAGATCGCTAGAGATGGAGGAAGCACATAGTAAGATTGCTAGAGATTGAGAAATTTACGCAGAGATAAGGAAGAAAAGAGTGAAATTTGGTCAGAAATGTAGAAAAGACATAATGAAATCTAGGCAGAAATGCAGACAGGACGTAGTGAAGTAGCAAGAAACGGAGAAAAGGCATAGCAGGATTCAAGAACAGTGTGGATATTAAGGATATGCGATCAAGAATGATGGAAAGAAATGCATTGCTATAGCAAAAAAATGAGGGAGGGGGAAATACATGTCTACAGTAAATTGATACAAGCTGACAATAAAAAAAGGCCTAAAATTTATACAGCGTTAGAACATCTCTAACTACGCCAAGGTACAGTCAAAAAACAGTAATTATTTAGAATCACTTTCATATATGAAGAAAAGAGAGTAATACTGAATTAATCTGTGAATTGCTCGAGCTTCAAGCGCAATGACAAATGACTTCTCTTGACGTTTGAGGCAGCCTACATGACAAGTTTGCAGATGTATAAAACTTACACTAAACTCCATTACGCTCCTTTATTCTATGTGTGAACTGGAAAACGGGTATTGAATTCAAGTGCTTTAAATTTGTTTTGCTAGTTTGTGCGATATTTTCATAAAAGTTTACTTCAAAAACAGTGGATTTGGACGGTATCCTAATAGATAAAATAATAACGCACGACTTTGGTCAAGCAGTGAATATACATGAGAAACCAAAGATATGTTCCAGTCATCCCATATTATGGAGTGTAATTAAAAAATTCCATCATGGAATAATTTTGCATTAAGAAAAAACTCCTTTGATGATTTTATTCATTTAGCATCAAGAACGGGAAAAAGCAACCGAACGATATCAATTTTCATGGCAAATCATACATTGTGATTTAAAAAAAAATCAGTGCTCAATATGAAATGTGATTATTTTAGATCTTTGGCACAACGGAAAACAAAAATGCAATTATGGAATGTTTACTCTATAATGCTGGTGTCGTGGCCAGCCAAAAATGTGTACCCGTTTTCTGAACCATTTTCAGTCTACTTCTGGATGAAGGTCACCCTAAGACTTTTTTAAAACTGTCTGCCTTGGGCAATTCTGTTCCCCAACTCTCTGTCTTGAGAAGTTTTCTTCCATGTCACTCCGGTAGGTTTTCGAATTTCATCCACTCACCTTCCACGTGACCCTTTTCTGGGTCTTTCCTTGTCCCTCAGTATAGAGTTCAGCATTCCAGTTGTCCAACGGTGCTCAGCTTTTCTAGCAATACGCCCAGCTCATTAAAATACTTTCATCATGATGACAACTCTTTTTATTTTCTTGATCAATGACTTCGTTTTCCTATCTTTCCTGGTTACACAAAGCACGCATCTCTCCATGTTTCTTTGAGTTGGACACTGTGTACAGTATATAAGAGGGGCTGTAAAAAAGTTATTATTGCCTAAATTAAGTGAAATTAGGGTCAAAAATTTTTCACTGCACGGAAGACGCATGATTGAGCAATTGGCACGTGCGAATGATCCCGCGTTGTTGTAACATAGAACACCGCTAAGGCTCCGAAAACAAAATGGCGCAGCCTGTGGAGAAAGTTCAATGGCCCTCGGTAATTCGGTTCCTACATTTGAAGGGGCACAATGCCAAGCAGATTCATGCAGAGCTCGTAAACGTGTACAGGGACAATGCCCCATCGTATGACACAGTGCTAAAGTGACTCAGACGCTTTAAATGTGGACAAACAAGTCTGTCAGACAAACCACGAAGCGGAAGACCGTCTCTCAGTGAAGAACCAAGTATTGCGAAAGAAATGGCGGCCCTCGTGCTCGAAGACCGCGCATCACTGTCGCAACCATCACGCACAAGGTCAATATTAGTAATGGATCAGTGGATAACATCATTCACAATGAACTTCACATGACGAAGGTCTCTGCCCACTGGGTTCCGCGAGTGCTGCAGCGGACATATTGAAGCTGTATGCGGCCGACCCGGACGACTTCTTTCAACGCCTCATCACTATGGATGAATGCTGGGTGTACCATTACGACCTCAAAACGAAGGAATAAAGAAAACAGTGGAAGCACGCCGCGTCGCCGACGCCAAAAAAGGCGGAGGTGCAAGTCTCTTCGGGGAAGGTCATGCTCAGCGTTTTCTGGAACTGCCTTGGTGTAATCATCGCATATTATGCCCGCTAGGGCGACACAATAACGGCGAAGTATTACCGGGACCTCATGCAGAAGTTACGGAACGCCATCAAAGAGAAACGCCGCGGAAAGCTGACGAACGGGGTGCGGCTCCTTCATGACAACGCCCCAGCCCATTCTTCTCGCGAGATGGGGACACTTGCGGTTAGTTTGTGTTATGAAATTCTGCCTCAGCTCCCTTACTCCCCTGACCTGGCACCAGCCGACGACTTCTTCCTATTTCTTCGGCTAAAGACCCGATGCGTGGCAGGCGTTTCATGGACAATGACGAGGTAACTTTCGAGGTGGATCACTTCCTGAGCAGCCAGACAGAGGACTTCTACAACACAGGTCTCCGCCAGGTTATCCATCGTTGAGAGAAGTGTGTTGCCCTAGATGAGGGATATGTAGAGAAAGACTAACTTCACCACCAAAGCTCATCTACGTAGCTCTCAATTTCTTAGTGATAATAAAAACTTTTTGACCGCCCCTCGTAAATACGGTATATACATACACTGACGGAAAAAAATCCCGACACCACGAAAAAATAGTTGTAGAGGAATGAAATGACGGCAATACATTTGTATAGGTAACATATTTAATCGAATAAAGTTTCAAGATCACAGCTTATTGTAAGCGCGAGAAGAGCCATTTTAAATGTGAAATGCTGATACATTAATAACCGGTGTAACCGCCAGAATGTTGAATGCAAGCACGCAAACGTTCATGCATTGTGTCGTACAGGTGCTGGATGTCAGTTTATGGGATGGAGTTCCATGCCTGTTGCACTTGGTCGGTCAATACAGGGACGGTTAATGCTGGTTGGGGGTGACGCTGGAGTTGTGGTCCAATGATGTCCCATACGTGCTCGATTGGTGAAAGATTTGGTGATCTAGCAGGCCACGGCAACTTGCCGACACTCTGTAGAGCATGTTGGGTTACAACAGCGGTATGCGGGCGAGCGTTATCCTGTTGGAAAACACCCCCTGGAATGCTGTTCATAAATGGCAGCACAACAGGTTTAATCACCAGACCGACGTACAACTGTGCCGTCAGGGTGCGTGGAATAACCACGAGAGTGCTCCTGCTGTCATAGAAAATTGCTCCTCAGACCATAACTCCAGGTGTAGGTCCAGTGTGTCTCAGCCGCAGACAGGTTGGTTGCAGGCGTTCAGCTGGCCTCCTTCTAACCAACACACGGCCATCACTGGCACCCAGGCAGAACCGGCTTTCATCAGAAAACACAACAGATCTCCACTCCGTCATCCAATGAGCTCTAGCTTGACACCACTGACGTCGCAAACGGCAGTGGTTTGTAGTAAGTGGAATGCACGCTACAGGGCGTCTGGCTCGGAGCTGTCCTTCAAGTAACCAATTTGTAACAGTTTGTTGTGTCACTGTGGTGGCAACTGCAGCTCGAATTGCTGCCGCAGACGCGGTAATATGCGCCACGGCCATACGCCGTACACAGCGGTCTTCCTATTCAGTAGTGCCACGTGGCCGGCCGGAACCCGGTCTTCTTGAGGCAGTACCTTCCCTTGACCACCGCTGCCAACAATCATGCACAGTGGCTACATTCCTGCCAATTCGTTCTGCAATATTGCGGAACGAAAATCCACCTTCTCGTAGCCGTATTACACGACCTCGTTCAAACTCCGTGAGCTGTTGATAATGGCTTCTTCGTCTTCTTAAAGGCATTCTTGACTAACATCAACACCTTACGTCGAATCTCAACGATAACTAACGCTCACGAACGTTACAGCGCGTATTTACAGCAAACCTGCTTTGCATGTTCCGAGGGGCGCTACTAGCGCCACACGTATGCGCCGAGCTCGAAATTTGCATAGACGTCATCTTACAGATGTACTCTTACCGCCTACGAACTGTCGTTTATCTAACACAACCCCTTCTTGGTGTTGGGATTTTTTTCCGTCAGTGTATATCACTTCGATACGCTTTCAAATTTGACATGCACCAAAAGAAAAAATATTATGAATACTTGATGTTGGTCCTCCACGTGCCACCAAAATAGTTCTTACCTAGCGAGGCATAGACGCTACAAGATTTTTAGATTTCTAAAGGTGTCTTGTAGTATTTGGTACCAACATGTTATTAGTAGATCCTTTAGCTATTGTAAGTTACGTGGTTGAGAGGATATGCTGTTCCAACACAAATCACGGATGCTCGATTGGATTGATGTCTGGGTAATTTGGGAGCCAGGGCAAAACCTGGAAGTCTTCCTCTTGTTCCGCGAACCATTCTCGAAAAATCCGGGCAGTGTGGCATGACACATTATCATGTGAAAAAAGGCACTAGGCACTACTGGAGAAGAATACCGTTGCCATGAAAGGATGTACCTGGTCTGTAATGATGCTTAGGTAAGGGATAGGTGTGATAGTGTTTTGCGCATGTATGACTGGACCCACGGTTTATCAGCAGAACATTGCCCAAAGCATTACACTTCCTCCACACGCTTGTTATCGCCCACGGTGCATCCTGGTGTAAATATTTCCCCAGGTAAACGACGTACACGTACCCTGTCGTCCACATGGTGCAACAAGAAATTAAATTCATCGGACCAGACGGCCTTCTTCCAGCCATTCAAAGTCCAGTTTTGATACTCGTGTGCGCATTGTGGGCACTTTCGACGGTGAACAGAGACTAGCATGGGTATTCGGAGCAGCCTGTGGCTCGATGTTCTGTTTCCTATGACACATTACTCCCGTCACCAGCATTCAAGTTACCTGCGAGTTGCGCCACAGTATCGCTTCTGTTGGCTCATATCATGCGGGGTAGCCTTTGCTGATGTCTACATCGACGAGCCGTGGTCGACCCACACCTTGCAGACAGTTTGTAGTTTTTCCCTCCTCTGACCACTTTTTGAAGGTACTAACCACGGCATATCGTGAGCATGCCACAAGCCCTGCCATCTCGGAAATGCTCTGACTCAGTCGTCTGGACACTACTATTTGGCTTTTGTCTAATTCACTTAAGTCCACTACCATTCCCATCTGAAGAACAAGAATAACACAGATTAACAGAACTCAGTAGTTATTTATACAATTTTATGATCTTCACACGCGCCGTCGTTTACCTGCAGTTGCTTCGATTTGCATAACAATATGCTGGTCATAATGTTTTGACTCTTCGGTGTGTATACTAGAAGCTTCAACCTCTTTTGCTATGTCAGATCCCCACTCTATTCGCAATTTTGAGATTCTGCGTCGTTCATTCATTTTTCTCCGACTCACTGTCAGCATTGCTAAAATGTACAAGCTGTTTCAGGAAATAATGTGACGTTCAGTGAGAAAATCGTAACCGAGAAGTAACGCAATTTAAATAGGAGAACAGAATCTTAAAAGGAAGGTTAAATAGAGATATGTCACAGATGAACTTGCAAAAAATAAAACTGACGTACAGTACTTTTACAAGAACTGAACTGTTAGAGGTTCATAAGAAAAATTTAGAAGTAACTGATGCTTACATGTTCTTTGGAAATCAGATTTCAAACGAGGTCCACACCAAATAGGAAATTAATAAGCGTATAAGACTTGGCTAGAGCGCATTTGTAAGAAACAGTACAGTTTTCAAGAGCAGTTTCCCATTATGTCTTAAAAGAAAAGTGTTTAATCAATGCATCCTTCCAGTTCTTACTTATAGACAAGAACAAAAAATGACAGACAGAGACTGCGGACAACTGAGAAAAGCATGGAGAGATGCCTGCTTGGTGTAACCTACAAAGATAGGAAAAGGAAGTAATGGATCAGGAAAATGACAAGAGTTGATGGCATCATGATCAAGATAAAGACCCTGAAGTAGCAGTGAGCTGGATATATTGCTAGAAAACCTGACTGCTGTTGGACAACTGAAGTACATATTACATTGGACAGGAAAAGACCTTAAGACCACGTGAGAGATAAATGAATGGAATTCGAAGGCTTGCCGGAGTGGCATGGAGGAGAATTTCTCAAGACTGAGAGCTGTAGAATTGTGACTTGGGGATATATATATATAGTAGAATACCGTTTATACGTTTTTCTCATTTATGCACAAAATGTCGCTGATCCGAAAATTCTGAAATGTCCTAAATGTTAATTTTTCCCTGTTTCATTAATATGTTTTTCAATTACGGTATACCTTGATTTACTTGGTCCTCTGAAAAACATATAAACGCGGTTCTTATACATATAATATTCGGATTATATACACAGTGTGGCCAATTTATTGCGATCACCTTTGGCTTTCAGGACAACAGTAATTTTCTTCTACATTGAAAGGACTCATTTTTGGTGACATTGTAATGTTCGTGTATATCATCATTGTCAACCATTATCAATCCACTTCTGGACGAAGGTCTCCACAAGTTTCTTCCACAACGGTCTGTCTTGTGCCAGTCTCCAGGATGTTACTCCCGCATACTTTCGAATTTCATCCACCCATCTCCCATGTGGTCTTCTTCCGGGTCTTTTCCTGTCTCTTGGAATCCAGTCTAAAATTTCGACTGTCCATCGATCCATAAGTAAGCACTGGAAAGATGCATTGATCAAACACTTCTTTTAAGACATAATGGCATATTGCTCTTGAAAATTATACTGTTTCTTCCAAAAGATCTCCATCCAAGTTTCATACGCCGATTAATTTCTTCATCAATGTGACCCTCACTTGATATCTGCTGTCCAAGATAAATGTAGGTATTGGTTATCTCCAGCTTTTTTCCATCAATCGATAAATCTTCATTTCTTGTAAAAGTACATCACTTTTGTTTTCTAAAAGTTAATTTTTAATCCCACTTCTTTACTCTTGTCAACAAGTTCCTGGATCATACTCTTCAGCTGTGATGGGGTAGTTGCAAAAATGACTACGTCATCAGCAAAACGAAGGTGAGTTAGATCATCTCCATTAATCTTTATCCCTTTGTTTTCCTAGTTCAGTGAATGAAAGACATTTTCCAAAGTGGCATTAAAGAGTTTGGGAGATATAGTGTCGCCTTGTCTCACTCTCTTTTCAATTTTTATGAGAGCTGTATTCTCAAATAGCCTAATCTTTGCACTTGCATTTTCATTCATGTTATTAATAATATTAATGTATGCATCCTCAATATCGCACGATTTCAAAGGTATTGTAACTGCTGTTGGTTTCACCGAATCGAAGGCCTTTTCATAATCGATAAAAGCCATGCATAACGGAAGTTCACATTTCCTCGCTCTTTCAATTAGTTCTCTCAGTACGTGGATATGATCCACGTACTGAGAGAACTAATTGAAACAGTGGTTTATAAAATCTTCAACAAGATAGATTCAGACGTGCTGCAGCCACTCCTGAATCCAGCTTGTTGAAGATTTTATAAACCACTGATAGGAGGCTGATAGGTCTGTAGTTCCTGAGATCCTCAATATCACCTTTTTTATGTATTATAGCAGGATCATTGTAGCATTGTTCCAATCCTCAGGAATCTTCCCTTCATTAAGGCACCGAGTGAAAACTTGGGCGAGTACTGTTTCAATTTCTCCACTTGCTTCTTGTATGATGTCTACGGTAATACTATCTTTTCCTGGAGCTCTTCCCCGTTTCATGTTCTTGATTGCATGTGCAACTTCTGCTGATGGGAGGACTGGAAGAACTCTGGTACTTGTACCTTTCGTAATGTCTGGATTACATGTAGCATCCCTTTCATATAGTTTTGAGTAGAAATCTTTCACTCTTGTCAAAATTTAGCCTCTATTTCTTGTTACAGAACCATCTTCTTTTCTCAGAGCCATAATCTGTTTTCTTTCCTTACTCAGATATCCCTGTGCTCTCTTCAGGCTTTCGTTGTTTTCAATTCCTTTCCTCACTAGTTCACAGTTGAATTTCCATACGTCTTCAGTGATAACTTTAGTTGTCCTCATCTCTCTTTTTTTCTGCATCAGAATTTTGTTTTTTTCCTGATAATTTGTTCATATGCAAATTGTTCTTAGTACCAGCTATTTTTGTTGCTGTTTTCATAAGAGTCTTGGTTAGTTTTCTGTTAACTTCGGAGATGTCCACTTCTTCCGACATTAGACCTTCTAGAGCAAAGAATCTGTTTCTTAGTTCCAATTTGAAGGTATGATGATGTTTTTTAAGGTTGGTCATGTCAATACATTTTGTTTATTTTATGAGCTTGCCACGCTCGAGTTTAGCATTGAGGTGCATCTTACATCGTACCATTCTATGGTCACTACCTGTGTTGAACTTGTTTAGCACACTGCAGTCTTCCATGACAAATTTCTTGTTACACATAATAAAATCAATTTCACTTGTTAATCCATTGGGATGCCTCCATGTCCATTTCCTTCGCGGCTTTTTTGTGAAAAAGGAGTTCCTGATGAAAAACCCTTCTGCCTCTGCAAACTCTATGAGAGTATTTCCACGCTGGTTTCTGTTACCGTGACCGAATTTACCTACTGAAGTTTCGTTCTGTTGCTATTGCCCTATTTTCGCATTGAAATCTCCCATAATGATCTTCAAGTGCTGCTTGCTTTTATTATTTAGATGACGAATTTCCTCATAAAATTCTTCAATCTCTTCTTCAGGATGACTTGTGGTGGGTGCATAAGCTTGAATAATCTGAAACTGGTATCTTCTCAAGAGTTGGATAACAAGTCGTGCAGCTCTGTCAGGGGAACTTTCATCTTTTACAACTTTATCCTTCAGTTTCTTGTTTGTTATAAGTCCAACACCACTAGTCCTGCCAGTATCTGTCCCACGATAGTAGAAGAAATGTCCACTTTTCAGTTCAATGAGATCTTCTCCTTTTCTCCTTAAATTACTTAGCCCGACGATGTCCCACTTGATTCTTTGCAGTTCCTCTTCCAATTGAAGGAGCCTTGAATCAGAAGATAGAGAGTGTCCATTGTAAGTAGCCAGGGTCTGCATCAGATGGCAGCTTAGTACGGTCGTCCGGTAATTCGTAGCACCGTCTGCCTTCATGTTGCACTGGCCGCTGCCTTGGCCAGGTACATTCCCCCGCACGGGGATAACTGGTTTTCCAGTTATTTGGGGAGCGGCGCCCCCACGGCCCGAGCTGACCTTGTGACGGTTTTTTGCTTTCTTGTATTTGTGCTTTCACGTCACCGCAGGGACAGCTGTTCATCCAGCTGATGGGGAGTAGCAACCCCACGGCCCCAGCCGACATGTTATGTTTGATTTTTCCCATTACAACTTTGTGTTGCCACCACCTTGACAGCACCCACCTCAGTTGTAGGTTGCCGAGGTTGTGATTATGCGCCAGCCCTTTCCTTTCCTCTCGCTTTCCTCTCCCTTTCCTGTTTTTACTTTTTTCTCCACTACCTGTTCTTCTTTTCTTCTCCATTTTCTACTCGACTTGCTTCTCCATTTTCTGTTCCTCTCTTGTTTTTCCGGGCTGGTTTGCTAGACCTACCTGCACGTTTGCCGTGTGCGGTGACCCGTAAGGTGGAAAAGGGGATGCTGGAGGCTGAGGTTTCTGGTGGCCAGGTTGTTGTTGTCGCCAGTCGCTAGTCGCCAACACTCTTCTTTGCCCCCTGCTTCACCCTAAACGGGCGGCTAGGAACTAACCCGCTCCTAGTCAATCGGCTTGTTGTTACGTACAACAGGGTGAGTTTGGGGATAGTGCGGGCATGCCAAAGGGGTGTTACCAAGACCTGGGAAAGTCTCGGTACTCGCTGAGCGCATGTCTGCACTATTAACATGCTATATCCGTTGCTTAACCCTAGAGTCGCGTCCTGCGTCCAATTGGGTTTGCGGACCTCCGGCTTTCCCCTGTTGAGCTCGGTTGTGGGCGGGGAAATCGGTGGACGAACTTTTCACTTCTATTCATGGCTAACAAAAAAATTTCCCAAGAACTTCAAACAAAGCGGCCCATTGAGGAAGGGTCACCCCCTCCCAACAAGAAACCTACACCTGATTCTGCCAATGTTCGGTTCTTTTGCATACACTCCTTGGACGCTTCAAACCCATTAAACACCAGAAGCCCCTTCTGGATAAATAAAGCATTGCAATCAATTGCCAGCTCTCCTAAGAGCGTTAAGAAGCTCCAATCTGGAGATCTTCTTGTCGAGATGTCGAGTCCCAGGTATGCTACAGTACTTTTAAACACTACCTCCTTTTTAGATTGTCCAGTAAAAGTTACCCCTCACGGCTACCTCAATTCCTCACGAGGTGTTATCTCTTCTCAAGACCTTCTGGCGTGCAGTGACCAAGAACTTCTGGAGGAACTGAAAGACCAATAAGTGAGTGGAGTCCGGCGCATCCTATTTCGGCGAAATGGCCAATCTGTCCCATCTCGAAACATCATACTGACCTTTAACACCACGTCCCTGCCAACATCAATCAAGGCAGGATATCTACACCTTGAAGTGCGCCCCTTAATACCAAGTCCTCTACGATGCTTCAAATGCCAAGCATATGGTCACTCCCAGAAGTCTTGAAGGAGCACTGCTCGGTGTGGGCGTTGTACAGCAACAGACCATACTTTGCAAGATTGCCATGCCGAAGCCGAGCTGTGCTTCAACTGCAAGGGATCCCATGCAGCAGCATCGAGAGACTGTCCAAAGTGGAAAGAGGAGAAGGAGATCCAGCGCATTAAGACCGTTGAGGGAATCTCATACCCAGAGGCCAGAAGAAAGGTCGTTCCAAGTCAATTAAATCGGCGATCCTATGCATCAGCAGTTGTTGCAAGGACTACAGTCGGTACACAGACTGATAGCCAAATCCCAGTGAATTGTCCCTACAAGCTAGACGACATCATATCTGCTGGTCTGGCAGCACTGCAATCCCGAGCTAGGGACGCGAAAGCTCCAACAACCACTATGCCAAAACCTGCTGCAACTAACACCAGCACCACCGGGACTTCAACAACCCCGGGAGGAAAGAGAAAGGAAAAAGAGAAGAAATCTCCAAACTCTCATCATAAGAACCAGGATCGGGCAAGACCATCTGCGACACAGGAACCAAAATAACGCCCCATTTTACCACCAGAGACTACAGGGCATCGGACGAAACAGTCCCAAGCGCAAATGGACATTGCTGACGAACTGATGGAATCGGACAACTATTAGTTGTCCTAGTCTTTCTCGAGTTTTGTTTTTCGTTTTTTCTTTTTCACATTAACCACACTTCAAACCATGGGTCAAATCGTTCAGTGGAACTGTCGAGGCTTTCGGACAAGACATGACGACGTGAAACATCTGCTTTCGTCATACTCCCCGGTGTGCCTTTGCCTCCAGGAGACAAAACTTAAACCATCAGACCTGCTTTCAGTTCGAGGCTACAGTGCATTTCGGAAAGATAATGTTTCAGGAGATATAGCTTGCGGGGGAGTTGCCATCCTTGTGCCCCACAGTGTTCCAGTTTCTCCCGTTGCGGTCTCAACATCTTTACAAGCCGTTGCGGTGCGTATCTCCATGCCTGTCCCTGTAACTGTTTGCAGCGTCTATCTGCCGCCGGATGAGGACGTGAGCGTGTCCATTCTTGAGAGCTTAGTTGAGCAGCTGCCGTCACCTGGTCTTCTTCTGGGTGACATCAATGCTCATAATCCATTGTGGGGTAGTGTCAGAGCAGACACACGAGGCCATAGGATCGAATCTCTTCTTTCCTCGAACTCTTTGTGCCGGTTTAACACCGGTGCTGACACTTACTTCCACGAGCCTACACGAAGTTTCAGTGCGATCGATTTATCTTTGGGTCCACCATCGGTTATGGCCGACTGGTCGTGGACGGTGTGTAACGACCTCCATGGAAGCGACCACTTCCCAATTGTACTTAGATATAACGTGAGCGTGCCATCTTCTGCCTCCCGCCCTCGTTGGAAGATGGATCGTGCCAAGTGGGAGGTCTTCACATCGTCCACAGTGATATCTTCTGCTATGGTGACCCGGGGGTCAATTGACGCTGCTGTTACTGATGTCACAACGTATATCATTCAGGCAGCAGATCTCTCTATCCCAAAGACATCAGCGACGCTCCCAAGACGTCCGAAGCCTTGGTGGAATCCTGATTGCGCAGCGGCTAGGAGAGTTCAACAAAAGGCCTGGTGTACTTTTCGGCGTTATCCAACCGAGGCTAATCTTGTTAAATTTAAAAGAGCAAAATCTTACGCTCGGTTGGTGCGTCGACGAAGCAAGAGGGAGTCTTGGATGAAGTACGTTTCATCTATCAATTCACGTGCCAGTTCAAAAACTGTTTGGGAAAAAATTCGTAAGATCCGAGGAAACTATTGTTCCCACCAAATTTCAATTCTTGAGAGTAACGGCTGCACGTATGCTGAAGTTGGGGAGATTGTGGATTGCTTGGGCAAAGCGTTTGCCTCGGTTTCTAGTTCTCAGACGTATCTCCCGTCCTTTCAGAGGATTAAAACAACCACTGAACGCCAGAAAATCTCCTTTGCGCCTTTTCATAACACTGAGTATAACTCCCCTTCAGCATGGTTGAACTACGGGTGGCTCTGCATCGGTCCGGTGCAACATCTGTCGGTCCCGACGGCATCCACTATGACATGATCCGTCATCTCTCGCAGTCGTCTCTCGAGAATCTGCTAGTGCTTTTCAACCGCATTTGGTTGGAGCACAGTTTCCCGGACTCTTGGCGAAGAGCTTTTATTTTACCTTTTCCCAAGCCCGGCAAAGACCCCAAGTCTCCCTCTAGTTATCGGCCAATTGCCCTCACTAGTTGTCTGTGCAAAATCCTTGAACGAATGGTTAATTTCCGGCTAATTTATTTTATAGAAGAACATCGAATACTGTCTCCATCACAAAGCGGCTTCCGCCGTCATCGTTCAGCTTCTGAATATCTCCTGCTCCTTGAGACGTCTGTTCGTGCGTAGGCAGCACCTGGTGTCTGTTTTTTTACATCGAAAAAGCTTACGATAAAGCGTGGTGTCACGGTATCCTCAGTGACCTCCACGAAAATGGGTTGCGGGGAAACCTCCCAACATTCATTGCCAACTTCCTTCGTAACCGCGTGTTCCAGATGCGCCTGGGTACGACGCTCTCTGCCTTTTTCCACAAAGAACAAGGTGTCCCTCAAGGCAGCATTCTTTCGGTGACTCTGTTCATCCTCCGCATAAACTGTCTGCTCAAAAACCTTCCTCCAGCGGTTTCGGCTACCATTTATGTTGACGACCTTCACATCTTCTGTTCGTCATCCAGCATGCATTTCGTTGAAAGGCAGCTGCAGTCTGCAATTACCCAGATTGTTAAAGCGGCTAAGAATAATGGGTTTGTTCTTTCTCCCAACAAGACAGCCTGAGTCCATTTCTGCCGGAGGCGTGGCCTCCATCCCGATTCAGAGCTCTATTTGGACCGTGCAGCCATTCCAGTTTTGCCGGAAACCAAGTTCCTTGGTTTGGCCGTTGACCGTGCTCTCACCTTTCGCTCACACGTTCGACGGCTAAGGACTTCCTGTCTGAGAGCTTTGTCAATCCTTAAGATCCTCGCCTCAGTCTCCTGGGGTGCCGACAGGACTTCCTTGTTCTGTATTTACCATTCTCTCATTCGGTCTAAGCTGGATTATGGCTGTATGGTGTATGGCTCTGCGCGTCCTTCCGTTCTCCGGCCGTTGGATACCATCCACCATCAAGCGCTGCATCTTTGTACGGGAGCTTTTCGCACGTCACCCATTCCCAGCCTTTATGCCGACGCGAACGAACCGTCGCTTCATTTACGCCGTCTGCAGCTGTCTCTTCAATTTTACCTGAAACTTAAATCTCTCTCAGACCATCCTTTATACGATGCAGTTTTTCATCCCCAGCATGCTCGTTTGTTCGAGATCCGTCCCTCGTGCATTCGAACCTTCGGTCTTCGTATGGCGGCCGTAGCTCGTGATGCAGGGCTCGACTTGTCACTCGTTGGAGAGACCAGGTGCTTTGAGGATCCCCCATGGCATCCTCTTGGTGTCATGGTTGATACCAGCTTTACATCTTTTGACAAGTCCTCAACCCCTGCGTCATGTACCAGCAGCTCTTCGCTGAACACCGTTACGTCAATGCAGACTTTATTCCTGTTTTCACCGATGGATCTAAGGCGGCTAGTGTTGTTGGATCCGCCGCCGTCTGCGTTGACGAAGTTTCTGTTGCCCGCATTCCTACTGAGGCCACGGTGTTTTCGGCGGAGATGCATGCTGTGTATCTTACACTTGTTCACGTGCAGTCGAGCTCTCATCAGCGTGCTATTGTGTACACTGATTCGTTGAGTGTTGTGCAATCATTGTCATCTTTGGATTTCACTGGCCACCCACTTCTTTTCACCGTACGGAGACTTCTTCGTTCTTTGTTCGAGGCTGATGTCCAGATTCGATTCTGCTGGATTACTGGGCATGTTGGAATCCCAGGGAACGAGTCTGCCGATGCTGCTGCTAGATCTGCCTCCTATTTGGTCGTCACACCCTTGCCACTGTTCCACCGTGATTTTCGCTTTCTTGTTCACGATCATATCAGACGAACGTGGCGGTGTCTGGGGGACCAACAGGTGGAGAATAAACTGCACCGTGTTAAACCTATTCTTGGAGGTCTACTTCCTACAAATATCACTAAAGCTATGCACCCACCACCTGGACCCCGTGTTCCCGAATTATTTGGAAAACTTAAAACCCATAAAACAGGTAATCCCGTACGCCCCCTCGTTTCGGCCTATGCAAGTCCAACTAGACCCCTCGAATGAGCATTGGCAAAATGTCTAGTTCCATTAACCACTTCATCCATATTCTCGGTGACCAGTTCCGCTCAGGCATTAAATAAAATACATTCTGTTACACCATCTAGCTCGCAGTTTATAATGGTCTCACTCGATATCATTTCCTTATACCCTAACGTACCTGTACCTGCTGTCCACCGTATCATTGAAGAAATGTTGTCAGCCCACGGAACTTATACCCATAATGAAATTCAAGGCATTGTTAATGCCTTAAGACTTGTGTACAACAGAACATTTTTTCGATTTAATGAAACTATTTACCGTCAACGGGAAGGGGCCCCTATGGGGTCACCCCTCTCAGCAGTTCTATCTGAGTTGTTGTTACAAGACCTGGAAAACGAAGTCCTCGCAAACTTTCATGTGAAACCTATTTTATACCTGAGATACGTGGATGATGTGCTTTTGTTTTGGCAGTCCACCCTTGAAAGCCTTACCGAATTCACCAGCTTGTTGTCTACAAAATACAGTTCCATAAAATTTTCTACAGAATTCGAGACCAATTATGCATACCCTATCTGGACATCTTGTTGGAAAGAAACCCTAATACGAACGAAGTAACTCACTCTGTTTATAGAAAACCAACTGCAACAATATCTATGATTCCCTATAACTCCTACCACCCACTCAGGCAAAAACTCTCAGCCCTTCACTTTATGTTTCACCGAGCAGTTACACATTCATCCTCAACCGATCAAAGAGACCTAGAAGTTGCAAAAATTATGGATATTGCAGCATTATATAATTATCCATCTACCACAGTTAATTCCATAATGCGCCGTGTCTTTAATGCATCATACTCAACATTACCAAGAACGATACCAAGCACTTCATATGTCGGCAAGCTACCATACATCCCTGCTGTCACAAATATCCTAAAAAACGTATGTCGTCCACTTAATTTTGATTTTGGCATAAAAACGTGCAACATTCTCGCCCATATTAAAAATGACAGGGATCGGATTCCCCATGATTCCAAATTCGGTGTATACGCAATCCCACTAAAAGCTATGAATGCTGACGTAACCGACAAGATGTACATAGGTTTGACCCGTCGCAATATTAATTTACGTGTCTCTGAACATAGATATAATGTTAAAACATGCTCCACCTCCACCGCCCTTTCAAGACTATGCCTGAAGGGTCAACACCAACCTATCTGGGACGATGTTACTATGTTACATACGCCAACTACATCTTCATCTATCCTCCTGTTAGAAAGCCTATTGATACATAAACATAGGGCTGAATGCTGTAACGACGATACCCCTATCATTATACCGTTGCCATGGAAACTACTCTGTAACTATTACAACGAAAGAGACAATACCGGCTGCTCTAATGAAACGACATGATTGGGTAGTAAGCATGCGCATGCCAAAACATACTATTTCGTCAGTGCGCATACTACATAATATATACCCTCCCAGGGCATAGTGCAACCACAGCATCTGATGACGGGTCCACAGTGGACTTGAAAGTGCTCATGTATATATCATTTTAACCGTAATTTTTTTAAATCGTGTAAAGACGGCAAAACTGTGTTTTTAATATCTTTCAGCACGATAAATCGACTTCCTATGCTATCCTTGGAGTCTGGAAATCATCGTGTCGCCGGAACCGTAGGGAAGAAGTTGTTCTTGCGCGTCTCCGCATTGGGCATTGTCGCTTCACGCATAGCTATTTGCTGTGTGGCGACACTGCCCCAATGTGTGAGGCGTGCGACTGTTTACTCACCATCTCTCATGTTTTATGTAGTTGTGTTCGTTTTCGTAATCATCGGTTTCACTATTTTCAGTCTCATTTACTGGATGACGGCGCAGCTACACTGCAAAAGCTTTTGGGCGACCACTGCGACACTTTCGCAGTATTTTCATTCTTAAGGCAGATTGACTTTTTAAAACTTATTTAAAAAAAAGTTATTATTATTATTATAACAGTGAATTAATAAATTTATATATAAACCTAATTAACTAACTAGTCTTCACAGCTTTCATCATTCTCTTTTCTAACTTTTACCAAGCCTGTCTGCTCTTAATCATTTCACCCCGCTTTTAAAAATCTTTAACTGATAGTTCTGTGTCTGGCGCTCTTTGGCCAAAATTGGCCCTTGCGCCACTAAAATCAATTAACTAACTAACTAACCAGGTACATTCCAACTGCCGGAGACTGAGGGCCAAGATTTAAGTTGTGGAGTCATTTTGGAGGAGTTCTGCCATAACTCACCACACTGGCCAAGCGGGTTGGTGAATGTGCGATAGCATTTCCTCTAATCCCGATGGTATAGTTATACCGCTATTGGCGGTCGTAAGAGTCCTATTAGTGGGAACAGGATGCACCACGAGAAGGCGGGGTTGACATTTGTCAAGGAGAGGCTGTAGTGTGTTGGCCATCACCTGACGTTACATCCCCGTGTATATATATATATATATATATGAATTACTGAACACTACATACAATCAGTTCTTCTTGAATACTTCACCTAAAGGGAAACAAGAGTCACTCGAATTAAAGTCCAAAGAAATGCTTACTTACAGATCTTTGCTTTTGTTCTGTCAAAACCTCATGAATACCGTTCATACAGAAGGTTACTATTCGAACAAGCTTAAATTAATCACACTGGTATTACCACTTCAGAGCTAATTAACAAACGTTAGTGGGCAAAGCACTTTTAAATTCGCACTGTAAATACATACAGTTATAACAACACTTAGCACGTCGCCTTTAAGTAAATGAAATTTCAAAATAACGCAGCCTCCACATTTACAACATCCCATGTTGAAACAGCACTCATCTTCAGACAACATGAAATTTCTCAATGATTTAGGACCAACAGAATCCACCGGATTCCCAGACAGCAATGGTGCATAAAGAGGTCTTCTGCTGTTGTAACTCAGACTTTACAACGTATGGTTCATCTTGCGCTTTGATGCCGTTTGGTACTGTCTCTGATTTAAACTCGATGTTGACCCTTACAAATCTGGCTATCCTCCTCTCATCACGGACGTCGACCAGCTGTTTTCGACCACATGAAGTGCGCTCACTACCAATTTGTTGCTGCGTCAAACACTTTCCGGATGCGGTTGCTCTTCCACATACCACAGGTGCAGCAGTTTTTCTGACATTCTCACTACTCCTCCGAGCTACCACTATCACTCCACACTTTAAGTCCGTTGTATCACGTCGTTTTCCCATTAGACCTGTAGGAATGTATTCCGAACAAGTACTGGGGGTGTTCTCGTTTACTTGATTACATAGTCTCAGTGAAATATCTCCATAAAGTTCTCTGCTGGTCCTAATAAAATGGTTGCTCAGTGTATACAAAGAAATTAGTTTTAGGAAAGGGCGAAAAAGAGATGATGAATGAGATAGAAAATTTAGTGCCGTGAAAAAAAAAGTAAAGACAGAGAGATTAAGAAGTAAAGAAAGAAAAGGCAGATAGCGAAAGAAAGAAAAGGCAGAGAGAAATGAAGAAAAGACATTAAGAAAGGACGATAGCCGCCCCGGTGGCGCAGTGGTCTAAGGCGTTGGCCTCTGATCATTCGTCCATAAGGGGTCTGGGTTCGAATCCCGGTCAGGCATGGATATTGTGTTTGTCTTACGGCACTGGCTCTCTCCCTTCCCTGGAACCAGTGACCCTAAATTAGGGACGGGCGACTGCTTATAGCCCATTGAGTTGCTCACGGTGGTCGTTAAACCTCCAATCCAAAAAAAAAAAAAAAAAAGGACGATATTTCCCCAGATTAGTGGCAGCAGCCAAAATATTGTTGAAAGAGTATTCAAAGAATAACTGAAAAATTATTTCTCTATCCTTTTTTTACGTAGCTATATATTGCATTTTCAATTCCAAATAACGAGAAGTAACTTAAATGCTGTAGAACTTTTGTATGAAGCTAAAGCTCTCCTCTTTGCTATTGATGAATATAAATAATGTTTGCTTCGGTTTCATACAAAAAAACATCTGTACGTTTAGGAAGTATGTTTTCCCATTTTTTTTACTTATATCTCGTGATTGCATAACTATTAATATCCTCCAAATTTGGGTGCTTCAGATTGATCTGATTACATTTGATTAGCCTTCAGCGCAATAATTATTTCAAACGTCTTAGTAGTACTCTACCTCAAGCATATAGCATTTAGATATTCCTAATAATGTTGCCGCTCAATTTACCACGATGATTTCTAATCTAAGCTTCTTATTTATTAACGACGTAGCTTATCTGCCGACAGGAAACGTCTTTCATGGCAGACGGCTTTCCACTATTGATGTTTATTTATGTTTATAGGATAACCAGTAATAAAAGCAGCACAATGTCCGTTCACTGGCGTCAATTACATCTGTTTACATCCTTCGAAATACGCCATCAGCCATGTGTTTTGAATCCTTGATAACTGCCTGTAGCTGACGGAAATGAAGCAAATGTCATTGCTTTAATTTTCACAGTTTACTTCCTTGTCGGTCAGTCTGTTCAGCTGAAATGATAAAACTCACACTAAGCGTTCGAAAGTAATAACACTCATGGTTATTATATTTTCATAGGTTTTTCTAATACAACGTACGAAGTATTTACATTGCATTGTTTCTGATCGAAGTTCCCAATTTATTAAAACTTATCCTAACAGTGCTAAAAAATTCTGATTTAGGTATTCTCAGTTTTCCTCTGTGATAACACCCTACATTCTACACTTGTAAACTTGATATAACGGCTACCATTTGCATTCTTCCTTATTATGTTTACCATTAACTGTTCTCCACGCCTTAGAGCTGTATAACTTGATGGGTACCATGCATTAGAGGCCTGCACGGGTAGTGTAGTGTATCTCGGGTAACCCGGGTCAAGTAACATTAGCTGCTTTTTCTTGTCTGGTTCGGGTCGGGCCAGCATTTTAATCATCACATATAAAAATCGGGGCTTAACACCCGTTTGTTTTTCCATAACTATCTTTCTTTGTTGAAGTTCGTTTTTAAAAATGTGGAGATAAGTCTCAGAGCCCGATGCTGATCACTGATGCACGTCTTTGATATTATTAAAGGACTGCTTAATAGAAATTAATCTTTCTGACAGGTGAGAATGCTAACACCTGTGGAGGCAACTAAAGTGAAGACCTGAGCAAAAGACAGGTTTATGCGAAAAAAGTGTACCAATAGGAATCTGTACAGCAACCACTCGTCAAATAAAGTTTAAATAATTCCAGTGACTAGGAGGATACCAGTACAAAAGAGGAAACATTCTTTGCATTGGCTGATTACATGATTTTTACCGTATGTCGAAAGTCACTCTAATTTGTTATCATGCGGAAAGTTAAATTCAAGCCAATATCCACAGCTAGCTAGAGTCACTAAGCTTGTTCCTACCTCAAAAATGCAAGCAACGAAAGAAATCTGAAGATATTCGAAGAAAGAAAAACTAATTTGAAGCCTGAGGTTGTAGGGCTTCATCAGGACGAATGCCATTTTTCGAGCCAAACGCTCAGAAGAACTATAGATCTTAAAATAGCTTATTTAATTGCGAATAAACGTTGCTGATTCATTCTAGCTGATAATGTTATCGCTAGTAAAAAAAACGTTTTCTGGTGCATACTGTACATATTTATTCAGTGCATGTAGTATGGGAACCATGGATCCGAATCTTCATATCCTTTAACAGGTTACTATTTCTTCGTTCTTCACAATTTTAGCTTATCTACTTCTGCTTTTTCTTCTCTTCTCTCTCTCTCACTCTCTTTTCTGTCATATGGCTGTTTATTGATTTTAGTTTGTAACCTGACACAGCATATCTATTTCTCTCTCCCTCTCTCTCTCTCCCTCTCTCTCTCTCGCTCTCTCTTTCTCTCATCTTTTTAAACTATAATTACAGAAATAGTGACTTTCTATTACCTCTTAGATATAAGGTGGTCATTACATTTTAAACAGATCTATGAGGATTCGCTCAGAGGACTCCCTCCATTTCCCAGAAACACAAATACCAAATTTAACGAAATATTCATTTTATATAACTAAATTTCTGTGAATTCGAGAAATTCACTTACGTTTATCAAAGTTCTTACAATCTTACATGGTTGCACCCGCCATATGTTCTGACTGCTTAAATATATGGGGGAGGGCTAAAGGGTGGGATCAAAGAAAACTTGAGTGGGCTGAAGCCCACCTTACCGTCGCGTCTGCTGGCGGAGGCGCTTGACGGGACAATCGTATAGCTACCATGTCCCAGACATGTTCGATGGGGAACATCCGACGAACGTACAGGACAGGGAAGAAGCGGTATCTGTCGTGCATGGAAAAGATCTTGGACATTCTGGGTCACATGTGGCCAAGCATTGTCCTGCTAGAATATGGTGCCAGGACAACTGTGAAGGAAGGGCATCACCCCTGCTTCTGAAACATTTCTGTTGTATAGCTGGCTGCTGAGGGATCCCTCAGTTCGTATCAGGCGAGATCGCAAATTGAACCCAATGGCTCCCCAAACCATGACGCTTGCCGTTGGGTCGGTATGACGCTGCAATGTGCCGTTCACCACGATGTCTTGGAACACGTATGCGACCATCATGGTGCATCAAGGTGAACCGTGACTCGTAAGAAAACAGTCTATTGACAATCAGCGCACCAATGTCTGTGTTCGAGAACCCATTGCCGCCTGAGGCGTCTCAGATTGAGGGTCAAAGGAATGCACAGCAATCAGCAGCACTGCTAGCACAAGTCCTTTATTAAGCAGACGACGTCGAACGGTGCTGGAGGGGACAAAGCCTGACCTGTGACTGTGATGCGCTAACACCGTGGATGTCGCTGTGCGATAAATCACTGCCATGGGATGAGGTGTTTGTCATTCCGTGCAGTCGTGCGATTTTGCTGTTCATTTCCTGGATTCCTGTGAGTCCGAGCCGCATGTGTCCACTGACGCCACATTCATTCTGATCACTGTACTAGCGTATCGTCCCGTACGAGTGGCAATCTCGCAGTAGGAAAATCTCTCATCCCAAGAATCCTTTCTCGCTCAAAGCCCCTCAGGTACGACTTTCTTCGGCGAATGGTCGTTGTGAGACACAAGAAACAACCTCTCGGCTCAATGTCGGATCTTCATTGATTACAACATCTCGTTTGACCCACCTCTTTATGCCTAAGATCGGACAGTTCAGAAGGCGCTGCTCCGAATGTGCATGAGCATTATCACTGATATTTTAATCATTTGCATGACCCAACCTGTTGTACATATCTTGTAAGTTCCAAGCTAATACCAGCAGTCCTTCATGGTGTTACAATTTTCACAAACGGTAGTGCATATAATTTCGTATTGTTTCAAGCATAGTTTGTTCTGAAAGAAAGTAAAGAAATCCTAAACTGATACTGCATTGTTCAAAGCCCCCCCCATTGCGCCGGAAAATCTTTTTAGGCTAATTAACTGTCCAATGTTAATGATTCAAACCTACCGATCAAATTCTAACGATAACTAAGAGTACGACTTCCTAATTGAGGAACACGTTACTAAATCAGGAAGCCATACATCTTAGTCAGTACAGTATACTACGTAGTATATTGACTAAGATGTTTTCGAGTGAGTACTAAGAGTCAACTTATAGGAAAAATCCGAAATTTGCATCTTTGAAAGTTGTGGAGATACTTCGCACCGAAAACTTCGCTTATCGTAGATTTTAGATTAGGAAAAATTACGTGTGCGCCGCCCCGGTGGCGCAGTGGTCTAAGCGATGGCTTCTGATCATTCATCCGAAAGGGGTCCGGGTTCGAATCCCGGTGAGGCATGGATGCTGTGTTTGTCTTACGGCACTGGCTCTTTCCCTTCCCTGGATCCAGTGACCTTCAATTAGGGACGAGCGACTGCCTATAGCCCATTGAGTTGCTCACGGTGGTCGTTAAACCTCCAATCAGAAAAAACAAAAACAAATTACGTGCAGCAGAGTTTAGTGTACCACCAACACAGAATAATCCAGCGTACCGAGATTTCAAATTTTTGGTTGCATAATGTCTTCAGATTGGAAAACCAAGAACTGCAGTTTAGGAATCTATACAGGTGTATGGAAGTTAATGTGCAGGTGGATGTTTTAAGTGGTGATGCTGAATGTGTACGTGGGTAAGGGAGTTCACAATTAACTGCAAATATTTGAACTTCGCAATATTTAAAATTCGGAATTACGGTCCCTCCTTTTAAAGACTTCGAAAATGAAAGAAGTACAAACAGCAAGAAAATCTGACATCTGTGCTTTTTTTTTTTTTTTTTGACAAGTCTCTCATAAGTAGCCATTTCAAGACAACGGAGATATCGTGTCAATAGGCAGACGACATCGTGTACTTTTTAAATTACACTACGCAGTAGCGCCACCTAGATGGAAAATCTTGCGCTAAAATACGGGAACATTTTGGACACACATACCTCGTATTGCATGAATAAATATTTTATTAATTCCTCTTAGAGAAACAAAAGTATTGCAAGTAATATAAATATACAGTACTGCGTGACATTTAAAGAGAACACTGTAACAAAGTAAAATGTGTAAATTGTAAAGCATATGTAAAAAAATTTTCTTGCTTATCGTTCATGCCCTACAACGAAAAATTTGGAAATGAGAAAAACGGAAAATACATGGAAAACTTTGGACATCATACCCACAGCGGGACGGATAAAAAAACGACGACGTAAGCTCGTCGAAAGAAGTGCAAAATAAAAAGGTGATTTTTTTTCTGGATCTCTGTGTTCCATTACAAAAACTGTAGTTTTAAACATTCATAGTAAAAATTCTAGAAATTCTGAAGTTTTGATAACGCACGTTATGGACATATGGAGTAAAATACTGGACGTTTTGAGTGCTTCAATACATAACCGGAAAAATTTCTGCTTTTCAGTGTTGTGAAGTTGCCATTGATCCGTTACTTCTCTTGTGTAGCACAAATTACCCCTAATCATTTCAGTAGTCATTTACTGTTAAACGGGTATGGGAATCATTCGGTACTGGCAGATGCCACAGAAGAGTTAAAGATCTAAATGGCAGTTAGTTTTGGGCCCCCATGCTTTTGCTCATCATTTTGGTTCCATGCTATTCTTTTTGTCGTTCTCCTTGTATCTAAACTTCTTTTTCATGGATAACTTTCCGGAAAGAAGTTCCTCGAAGAAAAAACGAGAGAGAGAGAGAGAGAGAGAGCATCAAACAAGCTATTGATTTTGCTTTTCGGTAAAACCCCATGACAATATTTTTTCTGCTCTTCTTTGTCCTGTTTTTCCTCCTTTTTGCAACACTTCATAAGACTGATGAGGACGCACAACAACGGCGCTTCATCTTTTTCTTTTTCCTTTTTTTCTCCTTTTGTTGTCTGTGGTCATTTGTTGCGCCACGTGTTCGGTTAGCAATTCCTCTTGAGCTCAGCATTTGTCCGTTTCATGGTCTCATCATCTTCAACGACTAACATGTAAAGACGAGTGTTTGTCTGCCATTATCAGTGTGTTGCTCCCTCAAACGGATGGCTGCAATTTAGTCAAAGAAATTTTCAACTTGTTGCTTCAAGAACTGACTCTGAATATCTCCATAAAATCGCGGAAATATTTTTTGAAGCATTAAATGTGAAATTCTTGATTGCATCGTTTGCGAGAGATTGAATACGTTCACTCATTTCTACTAGAATGTGAGTGGTGAGGATATGAGATACAAATGTAATTATTTTTCAGGTTGGGGCTAAGAAAACACGGCAAATAGGAGAAAATTAGAAATTACCTAATGAAGTCATTTTGGAACTTTTCAAATAGAAAGATCTTTACCTTTCGAAAATTTCATTACATAGAAAAATGCTTAAGTTCATTACATAGAAAAATGCTTAATGTCACCCACAATTAGAAGGATGTATAAAGCTTTACAGTCAGTAATTTCAAATCAAAGACTACCAACATGCCACTGCACGTGTTAAATATTTTGTAAGATATTTTCAGAATATTTTTTTCATCTTACAGTATTGGAGAACTTAACAGCTGCAATGACACTAAGTTCTGCATTTATTTTACAAATCTCCAACTGGAGATATGAACGGTGGTGCAGTGGTCTGATAGCTAACTTTTGACCATTCATTCGAGATGGGTCCGGGCTCGCGGATATTGTATTTGCCTTATGGTACTGGTTCGCTCCCTTCCCTGCAACCAGTAACCCTGAATTAGAGACGGGCGACTGCTTATATAGCCACTCAAGTTGCTCACGGTAGTCTTTAAACCCCTAAAAAAACAAAGTATGAAAACATGTTTCTGCAAATGAAATAAACCATTCTTCTTCCTTTCTCAAGTTAAAAAACAAATTAATTTTATTGGACCCAATCAGTTTTCCACTTTCATAAGAATTTTTTCACTGTGCATGGAACTCTAAAACCCGCGAATTCCAAATCTTTAAATTATGTGTGCAAGCATTTGCAGTGAATAAACCTTTTACCTGTGAAAAAAATTGCTTTGGTCACTGAATTTTCGGGTGCTTCGTAAAATAATAGTCAGTTAGGAACCGTAATATTTTGCAAACAAAATATTTCCCGAAAGTATTTTGTAATTACTAAATCAAGCGAGGAAAAATAATTTTGTATTTTTTTTTTTTTTTTGGTGATTAGGGAATCCCGAATTCTCTACTTAATTTTCGGTTTGTATAGAGAAAAAATGTAAAAATCTCAACTGCAGCACGAAGAAAATAATCAGGTTAACATCTTGAAGCAAATTCTAACCATCTGAAGTGGTCCTTTGATAGTATTATTCTTGTAAGAAGAGAGGGATGGATTCCCCGAAGCACTATCCCTTCATAAGTTAAATTTTACATGCAACAATAAGTTTAAAAACATCAGCAAAGCATTTTTATAAATTAACACAACGTTCTTCATCACTGTAACAAGTTCGTTTTCACACCGATATTTTACTTCATTACACACATGAACTAATGAAACGTGGGATTTCGTTTATCATGCTGAGAAAATACTGAATTCCGGCTTTGCTCAGATGAGAAGCTCGTATCGAAGTGAAATAGAAGTATTAACTCTATTTGATATAGTTCTTGGGACCGCACTGAAACATGTAGGGAACAGAAACGAAGTCGAATTGGTTTTGATATTTCTGGATAAATAAAGATATTGAAACTTTTTGCGTGATGTAAAAATACGTTCTATGGATAAATACTATATCTGTTGGCTCATTGAAAAATGAGTCACTTCTTCCTCTACAGGGACCGTTGTTCAGGTCCGAAATATGAACAACTTTAAATTATATTTTTGCGGGAGATAATTTTTTTCACTTGAATTTGCAATTAGTTATTTTTATTAACAATGTTCACATTATTCTTAAACGTACACATTTTGTTTAATAATGTGCAAATTCTTAAACGCACCATTGCTATTACTTCGTGATATCCTTTGAGTTCTACTAGTTTAGCTTCAAAATTAGTAGGTCTCTATTGTTTTGAATACTTTAAAATCAGAAGGCCAAGTTTCTATCAAATTTAAGTGTAAGGTTCTGTATGCTTATCATAACTATAACTAGGGTAAGTTGCTTGACCTATTATGTTGGGCTTCACTTTAAATAGAATATAACATAACAAAAAAAGTTTGTTGTCGCAACAGCTGGTTTATGACAATATCCTTTTCCAAGTAAATTGCATTAGGAAAGAAATCTGTACTTCATATTTTCTGACTAGCTCTATTATTTTTTAAGTGTACATACGAGGGAAGCTGAAATACTGTGACCATTTGAAGACAAAAAATTAGTTTTTGTTTAAATAAAATTTTAAACATTTTAAGAACTCGATTTCAGCATATTTTTCAACTAAGAAAACAGCAAGACGAAGCTTCGGTCACAGTCAGTTATTCTTTGTTTCAAATAGCAAAGGGAGAAATAGGCAGAAACTTTACGGAAGAAACTTTAAATTGCCCCCTCTCCGTGGCACAGTGATCTAAACGCTAGTTTCTGACTATGCGTCTGAGATAGGTCCGGGTTCGAATCCCGTCTAGGCTTGGATGCTGTGTCTGGCCCCACCCCATAGAAGTAGAGGCCCTAAGTTAGGGACGGGAGACTACTTATATATCATCGAGTTATTTACTGTGGCCTCGTTAACACACCCCTCACCCCTCAAAAATAATTTTAAATTTTGTTCTGTTGTTTCACTTGGACATTTGAGGAAAAAGAATGATTTTGATGTCGAATTTTACATTAAGGAGTGCAATTGCCAGAAACATTTTCTTCTGCATAAATTACACTGCCGGACAATTGCTAAGGACATATGACAATAGCAACGATAGCAACCATAAAATGGAAGGCAGGAAAATGTGGAAACTAGCATAAGTGCGGGATACAGTAAGACGTGTTGTGCGTATGCAAATTTTGGATTGCCGAACTTGTTCGTGACGTCATAGCGCTGATAAGGGATATAAAGGATTTGACGCGTATTGACCGTTTTTGTTCAAACGCAAAGTTGAAAAGGAAACAATCAATTGACAAACTTGCAATTTTCAGTATGTCTTCCCGACATCACCTAGATGATTTTACGCGTGGCCGTATTATTGGCAAGATTGAAGAAGGGCGAAAAATAAAAGATGTTGCCAGGGAGTTCGACGTCAGCCACAGTGTTGTTTCAAGGCTTTGGAAATCATTTCTAACAAATGGAGAGTGTAGCAAACGTCACGTGGGAGGTCGTGTTCGCAGTACGACACCTGCAGAAGATCGGTACATAGTGCTATCAACAAAAAGACACCGCCGCAGCACAGCTAGTGAGGTAGCAAATCAGTTTATGGCTGCCACTGGCAAGCGGATCTCCCAGAAAACTGTCGCCAGACGTTTGCATGAAGGAGCACTATACGCCCGCCGTCCTGTTGTGTGAATCCCATTGTCCAGACGTCACTGTACCGCCCGTTTGCAATGGTGCCATCAACATCGCAATTGGACTTATAACGACTGGTCTGCTGTCCTCTTCTCAGATGAGAGTAGATACAGTCTATAGTCTGATTGTCGACGACAACTGATCTGGCGTGATAGTGGTACTGCATATTGTCCAGCAAACATACAGGAAAGGGACCGATATCCGACATGTAGTGTCATGGTATGGGCTGGCATCATAATCAATGTCCGTACATCCTTCTATGTGCTTCCAACTGGGACTATGACGGGCGAACGATACGTTAAGGATGATCTGCTACCTCATGTTCGCATGTTCTGTGGTGATGTCGGTGATAGATTCATTTTCATGGACGACAACGCAACATGTCATCGAACAGTCGCTGTCCAGTTGTGTCTTAAGAGCGAGGATATTCAACGCCTCTTATGGCCAGCACGTTCTCCAGATCTGAATCCCATTGAAAAGGTGTGGGATGCTTTGGGGAGGAGTCTTGCTGGTCGCCAATGCCCTCCAAAAACAAGGTCAACTTCATCCGTGCACTGACAGAGGAATGGGATAAATTACCCTAACAACTGCTTGAATGTTGTGCAAAGCATGACACGACGTGTGGAATCTTGCATCGCCCTACATGGTGGCCATATCCCGTATTGACATCTTACGCCGGAACGCCTGCGGACGGTAATTGCATTTTTTTCACGTTTACGTATTCTGCACAAAATGGTCTGTTTGTCCCTTGAACACGTTCCAAAGCCTTCTGAATTTCAGAGCACAATAAATTGTCTTTCTTGTAATGTCCTGGCATTCTGACATTATATTATTTCACTTGGCATCCAACCACACTTACTTTTTTATGCGCAATATAGCCGTTTATGATCCGTCCTTAGCAATTGTCCAGCAGTGTATATCTCCCTGAACTTTCTCAACCGTTGAGAATCCATTTGTCTTGTATGATATGTATCGTTCTTCCAGCCTTGAGATACTCTGTGAAGACAACCTAACTAAAAACGAAGTTGACATTCGATATTGGAAAATGTGTGATCAAATACTTCTCCGCATGATGGTTAAGACAAGAACAAATTTCAGATACTGACGTTCTAGTGTTTAACTTTTCAAAGGAGAAAATGGTAAGAAATTGCATATTTCTAAATGATTTTCGTTTGCTGTAGTGTGTAATAAGTAACCTTCAAATAAGCGTTTTGTTTTAATTTTATCACTAAATTGTTTCTTTAGCATGTTTAGGAGAATGATTAATTAAATCACTCTTGCAGCTCAGAATTTCTTTTATAAAATGACCCTCATGAGCATCTAAGGGTGAAAGGAGTCCCACATTCCTAATTTCGGGTCACGCCTTCTAGAGAAGCGAGACAGAGCCAGTGCAGTAAAAGCGAAAGTAGCACCAACTCTTTGACGAGGGATTCGAACCACAGAGAGCCCAAGAACGAGGAGCCAAAGTAAACGTCCTTGATCACTGCACAATGTTCAGTTCCGTAGCAGTCATACCCGTTCTTCGAACGGTGAATCTATAAAATATTTTTTTGGATATAAAATCATAGAAAGCGAAAGTAATTACGGGAAGGAAAAGTAATTTAAGATCTGTAACTGTTTTACGATTTAGAACATGATCATGATGTCAATGCACACAGTTTGACGTAAAACGGTAGCAGGCTTTAGCGCTCCTTAATTTTAAATCAAAATTTTACGGAATTCTTGCAGCATTTCATCGTTTCTGGCATAATTATCTTTAAACCTATTAGCATTTTGGACAGTAAAGCTAATCCAGCCTTATGAATTTTTTTGGTTTTCAGACTTTTCTAAGTGTAGAAGTGGTAGAAAAATTCAAGTAGACAATATTCCAAAACCACCACTTTGATATTTTTGGGTTTCAAACTTTTCTAGGAATCCGGACGTTAAGACCTATCAGCATACCAGTTTTCAGATCTCTAAGTTATTTAGAAGTGATCGAACAATTCGCGGACGGAAACACTCGTATTTTCTTATTTTCCCACTTTGTTTTATATCTATATATATTTCTTTGTATCAACTTTCGTTGGGTATTCAGTGTGTTTTACATTTAGAGTTTTCAACTACGATGTCCTTGTGACATGCCACATATACTTGCATTTTAATGTTTCATCTTCCTAACAATTTAGTGAACATATAATGTTTCATCTTCCTAACAATTTAGTGGACATTTTAATGTTTCATCAACGCAACCATTTAGTGTGCTTTCTTCGAAAGTTCATGTATTACAGAGAGTGTCCATCATTTCATATGTATATAAAATCCCAGCTCTTCTCTGTAGCAGCAAAATCCTTTGGTCTCCCCATGGCCAAGTAGTTAGACTTCTGGCTAATCGTCTGAGTTCTGGATGAGGCATTGGTAGTGTGCTCGTCTTGTCCTCTCTCTGAAACCAGTGATCCGAAATTAAGGATGAGCGACTTCTCATGGGCTTAACTGCTCACGGAGGTTGTTAAACCACGAAACGAAAGAAATAAAATCCCTCATGTGATACAAAGTATCATGAAGCTAAGTATCATCTAGCATCGTCACCGTATTTTTAAAATTTCCCATATAAGGAGATGCGCAGTCTGAAGTCAAGAACAAAAGACATCGGAATCAAAGAGGATTTGCAGTCACTGTCACTGAAGCCGACAGAAAATAAAGATAGCATGAGAAGTCGCTGTTAGTAAAGCCAAGAACAAAAGACAGCAGGAAAAAGCAGTTTTTCAAGCAAATACTGATGAAATGTTTCCTCATTGATTGTGTAGATATTCCAAATGTTATGTTGCTTAAATTGCATCACAGCGCTAACTTCTAAAATCTTTGAAATTCTTTCTTTTTTTCTTAATCCAACATATAAAGACATATTCAGGCTTACATTTATTCTCCGTATTTCCTTCTTTCGGATGATTTAGATTGTTAGTATCAGCTCCCAATTTTACACAATTTATCAAAGCTGAAATTGATGCTTCTGTTTTTATGCTACCTGTGAGGAAAAGTCGAGCATTTGTTGCGGGTGAATTGGCCTTTTCATCATATTATACATCTACTATCAATGGTGATAGAAACATTTCTCTAACGACGAGAGCTCTTAGCGGGAAATTTGAGAAAGAACTTAAATTTTGAATGTGTTTTTCTTTATAGTTCTTCAAAATCGATTATAAAAAGACAGGAAATGCTTCTCTATTTTAAATAATCCTATCAAAATATAAATGAGTATTTCCGGCGGAAAATTGTAAAATCAGGGATAATTTAAATAAATATCTCGAAACTGTTTCCTCAAATTTAACGCAGATTTAACTCCTCAATTTCTTATATTTTTTAGTACTTATGTCCTCTGTAGTGAAAAAGAAATCTCGAATGATCCGTGGACGTTTTATAGTTATATTGGGTTGGTGCGAATGAAATGTCCGGCGTGAACGAGCAGTGGAGACAGGCCCCCACCACAGCGGAATGGAACAACCCATAGGTGTTGCGGGTATTACGTCACAGAGTTACTATAAATAGCTAACACGTGTGTGAAGAACAAAGTTCAGGCGCGGTTTTTTTGGACGTAACGTGGCTTGCAAAGGAAACATGCAGACGCCGGGTTTGAGAGTCATCCTACTGTGTGAATTTAAACTAGGTCATCTACAGCCAACAAACGAACCATTCGGCGATGGTTTGTGAAGTTTCGAAGCGGAGACACGGACCTGCAAAACGAAGTACTTGGTCACCGACCTGCTTCTGTTTCTGACGGTGTTCTGTTACGTGTGGTTGAAGCGGACCCCCGGAAAACGTGTCGTGAGATAGCGGCAGAGGTAGATGTCTACCACACGACAGTTGTTCGGCGTCTGGCTGTGCTGGGTAAGGTCAAAAAGCTGGACATGTGGCTACCGCATGAGTTGAAAACTGCCAACAAGACTAGGCGTTTGGAAGCCTGCACGTCGCTGCTTGCCAGGAATAAACAGGAGCCTCTACTGCATCTAATCGTCACTTGCTACGAAAAGTGTGTCCTTTATGATAATCGGAAACGATCTGCACAATGGTTAAGCAAGGCACAGCCTGCTGGACAGCATCCTACGCCACTCCTACACACCAAGAAGATGATGTCCTTGTCTGGTGGTCCACAGCCGGGATAATTCATCGGAGTTTCTTGGCAAGAGGCCAAACCATCACTGCAGAACGTTATTGTGCTGAATTTCACCAGATGCACCGGAAATTGCTTCTTCAGAAACAATCGGCTTTGGTCAACAGACATGGTGTTCTTCTGCTCCAGGCCAACGCTCGCTCTCATGTCGTACAACGAACTATGCTTACACTAAGTGCCTTGGGCTATGAAGCACTGCCTCATCCTGCATAATTGTCGAACTTGTCTCCGACAGACTAACATCTGTTTCGTCGCCTGGATCATTTCCTGCCTGGTAAACAGTCCACGACAGACAATGAGGTTCAACGTGCAGTTGATGAGTTCTTTGGGTCTCAGCCACAAGGCTTTTTTCGTTCCGGAATCATGGCTTTGCCGGACAGATGGCAGCTTTGTGTCGATGCCGAGGGGATTAGTTTGGCTATGTAAGTTGTCCTTCTTTCCCGTTGTCGCCGTCCACTTGTGCTGGTCCTTTGCCGGACATTTGATTCGCACCAACCCAATATACTAATATATTGCATGTGTACCTATTAATGACCACAGTTTTCAGATTTCAGAAAACTTGACTAAAGATTTTCGAATAATGAAATGAAATCATTCCATTGCAAATGTTTTTGTTATCTGTATTGGAAGCGAACCTACGTATGAAAACTATTTGTGGAGCTACCCAGGCCAAGTACGTAGTGTTCTCCTGTACCTCCATAAAGTAAAGTGAAGTAAAGACCAAGAGCTTCTACCCAGTAAAGAGATAGTTTAAAGGGGAAGACAAACTGATCAGTGTTTTCAATGATTGGTCTGGACCATTACTTGCTTTCAACCTAAAAAGGATGCTGACCTTTGGAGCTCATATAGGAAACAGACCAGGCGAGTTACCTAGTATCCTAGCTTGCCTACATGAAGTGCGAAATGGTAGTCCTCTATCCCATGCAGAGGTATCAAAGCAAAGGGTTGCTTTTCCCATAAGTGGTAGATAGGCTGCTTATAGCCTGTTGCAGCATCTCCACCTCCACCTATGAAAATCACGAAGTGGTATATCTACGTCAAACTTTTTTTGATGAGGTTCCCAGTTTTAGTAGTTGTCATTGATTTTACCATTTTCTGGGGAACTGTTCCTTTTGCGCACATGATTTAGTTAGGTAACTTTTTAGCTGCAGGCATATTAGGTAAAACGGTTCCATAGACTGACTGCCAGGGAATAAATAGCTCGAACTTGACAGTAGTTCTTCTCGATGTTGCAATAAACTTGTTGCTACTCCAGATCGGACTTGGATGGGAGCCGAATTTTGTTATGCGGAATGAACACGGTCGAGTACATAACTGGTGAAAGGAAAAACCACAACCAGGTGATCAGAATTACCGCTTGCATATTCAATTTATTTCATCAACTTATGAAATCAGTAATGCCGCCCCGGTGGCTCAGTGGTCTAAGGCGATGGCCTCTGATCATTCGTCCGAAAGGGGTCCTGGCTCGAATCCCGGTGAGGCATGGATGTTGTGTTTGTCTTACGGCACTGGCTCTCTCCCTTCCCTGGAACCAGTGACCCTAAATTAGGGACGGGCGACTGCTTATAGCCCATTGAGTTGCTCACGGTGGTCGTTAAACCTCGAATAAAAAAATCAGTAATTCACTTCATAAAGAAGTCACTTCAAGAAAAAGATAAAGATCTGAAACTGTGGTTAACTTTAACCATTATTTTCGCACTAACTTTCTAAGCAACCGATGTTTAAGAAATAAATTACATGCTGCCCATTAACATGTAGAAAATAACAATCCACGAGTGTCCTTCTAACATAGACAGAGATATCTTCTTCACATGGTACAGTGCATCTCCAATATCTTGCTTAACTGCTTTTCCATTATTTCGGTTTCAAAGTAGGCGTGTGTATTCATTAGGTCTAATGACAGATGTCGTCAAATTTCTGAGTGGGAAAACAGCTTCTTATATAAAATATGGTTCAAAGGCATACTTGTCCTATTGTATGAGATTCATGTGTTGCGACTACCTCCCTCCCGGTGTTAATAACTACAGCCCACTGTTTGAATATCTCTTTCAAAACGCTGATGTTGATGAATCAGACTGCTCATCCAATAAAATAATTTCATTCTTGTGGACTTGAAGGCATACAATGTAGACTAGGTTGCTCACAATACTCACCATGATCCAAAGGGGCACAGAAGCGGAATATGTCACCATATCCCGAAATTTTACACAATTGGTTGATACTCCAACAAATATTTCTGTAGTAACTGTATAATACATTAACTTTGTATTTTTGAGTTTCTTCTCCGTAAGTAACTCCTAAACTACGAAATTTATGTTGCTCCATAATTCGGTTCACTTCATCATTCCGTTTTCCAGGATTCGTCATCATATGTGATGCCTAAATCCAGTGCTTCCAACCAGCGTCTAGTACAGCATTACAAAACTGCACAGTGGGTTTACCTCAGAAACTTTTCGAGATTAATTATGCTTCCACAGATTCATCCACCTTTACTCTGCAATTCACCAATGTAACATTTGCTGTAATGAAAACTCTCTTTCCCTTTTATGACATTTCTGACAAGACTGCGAACAAACCTTGATTCGGTAATGCCTATCTCAAAATGTCACTTCAAATTCTCAAAAACAAAGTCTTTTACAATTTACATTTACCCCATCGGTTGAATCCAGGTCGAAGTTTACTGAAGCTGATAAAAAAAGCACTTCTCGATATAGAAAATGCCACACCAGGTAATGTTTGTCGGAGCGCCGTGCAAATTAGAGGGTATATTTCGAAAGTTGGTTAGTGAAAAATATTGCAGTTGAAATATTTAACATTAACCAAATGACGTGATGGCTAAGGGAGATACAAAACAAAATGGCTCAGCGTAGCGAAGTTTGGTCGTCTTCACCTGGGCTTGGTTGGTTGGTTGGTTGGTTGTTGGATTTTATTGGCGCAAGGGCCAGGTTTGGCCAAAGAGCGCCAGACAAAGAACTATCAGCCACAGATTTTTAAAAACGTGGAAAATGATTAAGAGCAGACAGGCTTGGTAAAAGTTGAAAAAAGAGTATGATGAAAGCTGTGAAGACAAGGTAGTTAATTAGGTTTATATAAAAATTTATTAATTTACTATTATAATTATATTTTTTTTTTTTTTTTTTAAACACAACTACACAAAGGATGAGTCACTCTCCTCCCCCACACTCCTCTGCAATGCTGGCAGAGGGCGGGGACGAACTGTCACTCTCTTCCCCCCCATGTTCCTCTGCAATGTTGTTTGAGGCTGGGGACGAACTGTCACTCTCCTCCCCCCTATGTTCCTCTATAATGTTGGTTGAGGGTGGGGACCTCGCTGAGGCCGAGACAGTTGGATGGACACTGCACACCTTTGCGGATTGAGGGCCGGGTCGTCCGCACGTGCAGGCTTTCTGCTTTAAACTGGAAGAGAGGGTCGGCTGCAAAAGAGAAGGCCCAGAATCAGGTAGTCGAAAAATCGCGAGCTCGGGGAAAAACACCTGTGTCGCTTGGTCAGCTGTAGATCGCTTGGCAAGCGCTGCGAGAGCTACAGGGCGCGGAACAAAGGGCTGCACGGGTTGTGGCTGAGACTGAACAACTGCGGCAAAAGTACGCTGGCGGGTGTTGGGAATACCCAACTTGGCCTTGGCAGCAGGGTACGAGAGGCTTTCCAGGGTCTTGAGGCGCTGGATCGCCATCTCGTCCTTCCATTTCATACAGTTGCGGGAGTAAGCTGCATGGGCCTCACCGCAGTTAACACAGCAGGCCGCAGAAGTGCAACCTTCCCCGTCATGTTCACTGGAGCCACAATTTGCGCAACGAGCGGAACTCTTACAGAAACGTTGTGAATGCCCGTACCTCTGGCACCTGAAACAGCGCAGAGGACTGGGAATGTACGGGCGAACTCCACAGACCAAGTAGCCAGCCTTGATTTCGGTCGGAACTTTCGGGGAGTTAAAAGTCAAGATGACATTTTTTGACTTAATCATGGAACCATCACGCCGGAACATCATACGACGTGCAGCAATAACACCTTGATCAGCAAGTTCAGTCACGAATTCGTCTTCACTGCATGGCAAGAGATCAAACTCCGAAATAACACCCCGAGAGGTGTTAAGAAACGGGTGAGGTGTCACTTTTACAGGAATGCCTTGAAGACTAGTGAGGTTCAGAAAAGTGTTACTCTGAGAAACACTGCAAGTTTGGACAAGCAGGTCCCCAGAGCGAAGCTTCCTCACAGACTTCAAGGGGCCAACCGCAGCGTCCAAAGCTTTAGAAATGAAAAAGGGAGATCTGGTGGACAGTCTCTCATGCGGATCGATGGATTCTACAAGCAAGTGAGTAGCATGCGTAGTCACAGCAATTGAGGGGAGACGACGCTTCGGAGCGACTGGTACAGCCGCCGAAGAAGAGGTTCCACATTCTTGGTCCAGGTCAAGGTCTAAAGACCGTTTAAGGGTATGAGACTTGGTAGGTTGAGAAGACGAAGGACAGTCGTTGTCAACTATCATTTTGTCATTTGACTTAAATTTGGAGTTTTTGTTCTTTTTACCCATGGAAAAAAAAGGAGGAAGATTCGTCTGCAGACTACTCCACCCACCACCGAGCCCTACAAGGGAGAACTGGAGGTCTGCAAGCCAAGAAAATGACGCTGGACACAGTTCTGGAGCTTATACGTTGCAGATATAGTCCGTTGGCTGTGATCACACGCACTCGGCGGACACTTCGGCCTCCGGGTACCGTCATGCCAACGCCTTTGGCATGATCCCACAGCCCCCGGGCTCACCCTGCCGTGCTATACGACAAAAAAGCCGCTAAAGCCCTGCACACAACTTGGTACAAGACTTCTGACTAGAGGTGGGTTAGTCTCTAGCCTCCCGTTTACAGCGAAGCCGGGGTCGAAGAGGAGTGTTGGTACACAGGAGGCACTTATCCGGTCTCCTGCGACCTCAGCCGCCAGACATCCCATTTCCGCCTCACGGGTCTCCGCACGCGGCAAACATGCAGGTAGGTCTAGCACCCAAACCAGCTAAAAGGAAAGAAAAGAAATCTAAAGAAGACAAATCCTGGAAGGGAACCTAAACGGAATCTCAGCAACCTACGAACTGAGCGGTTAATATAAAACAGTTAGTGGTGGAGGGTAACAAAACCACAAGACCGGGGTGTTAGTACATAACGTGGTAGCGATTAGGTAGAGGATACAACACGGGCAACTAGCCAGTGGAGAAAATAAACAAAAACAAAAAAGCGAGACACAAGACCAGCTCGGGAACGTGGGGACGCGACTCCCCAACAGCTGGATGAACAGCCGTCCCTGCAAACACCAACAGCACCGAAACAAAAAAAACAAGCGGTGGCATGACATCAGATGTTGACCAGTCACAAGGTCAGCTCGGGCCGTGGGGGCGCCACTCCCCAAATAACTGGAAAACCAGTTATCCCCGTGCGGGGTCACCTGGGCTTGCGGATCACTGCATCGGAATGATCCCAGTGGCGAAAGCACGTGTAAGGAGTGTAAATAATCAGCGTAGATAAGTTTGGTCGTCCTCACCTGGGCATGTGGACCACTGCATCGGAGTGATCTAGGTGCCGAAAGCACATGTAAGGAGTGTAAATAATCTTCGTAGCTACGTTTGGTCGTCCTCACCTGGGCGTGTGGACCATTGCATCGGACTGATCTCGGCAGCAAGAGCACGTGTAAGGAGTGTAAATAATCAGCACAGCTAAATTTCGTCGTCCACACCTGGACGTGTGGACCATTGCATCGGAGTGATCTCGGTGGCAAAAGCACGGCTAAGGAGTGTAAATGATCAGTGTAGCCAAGTTTATTCGTTTTCACCTGGGCGTGTGGACCACTGCATCGGAGTGATCTCGGTGGTGAGAGCACGTGTAAGGAGTGTAAATAATCATCGTACCTAAGTTTGGTCGTCCTCACCTGGGCGTGTGGACCACTGCAGCTGAGTAATCTCGCAGGCGAAAACAGGAGTAAGGAGTATAAATAATCAGCGTAACTAAGATGTGTTGTCCTCACCTGGGCTTGTGGACCACTGCATGGGAGTGATCTTGGTGGCGAAATCCCGTGTAAGGAGTGTAAATAATTAGCGTAGCTAAGTCTGATCGTCCTCACCTGGGCGTGTGGACCAGTGCATCGGAGTAATCTTGGTGGCGAAAGCACGTGTAAGGGGTGTAAGAAGTCTATATAGTCTATATAGGGGTGTAAGAAGTCTATATAATCAGCGTAGCTAAATTTGGTCGCCCTCACCTGGGCGTGTGTGCCACTGCGTCGGTGTGATCTCGGTGGTCAGAGCACGTGTAAGGAGTGTAAATTATCATCGTAGCTAAGTTTGGTCGTCTTTACCTAGGCGTGTGGGCCAGTAAATCGGATTGATCTCGGTGGCAAAAGCGCGTGTAAGGAGTGTAAATAATCAGCGTAGCTAAGTTCGGTCCACCTTACCTGGGCGCGTGGACCACTGCATCGGAGTGATCTCGTTAGTGAGAGCACGTGCAAGAAGTGTAAATTATCATCGTAGCTAAGTTTGGTCGTCCTCACCTGGGTGTGTGGACCACTGCATCGGTGTGATCTCGGTGGCTAGACGTGTTGCATCAAGCTTCTGATTTCTGGAAAGTTTTGTGAGTTAATATTGCTAGTATTGGCGTTTAGAACAACCTGCGTTGTGTGTGAGTGCTATATCCTGCGTTTGTGGGCTTCCTGGACGCTGGTAAGCCCTTTCAAGCATTATTTCCTGATTTTTTCATTCATTCCGGTGATTGTTTACATTCACCTAAATTGCAAACGGCGGCTTCCGGTCCTCAAGGCAGCCAGAGCTCTCAACCGGAAACTCTTCTTATTTCCGACACGTCACTAGTCGTTAGTTCAGCTGGTTCTTCGCCCCTTCTCCCAAAGTCCAATAACCAAGAGCTTACGTCAATGGGAGAAGACAGCTATGACCAGACCTTTCCTGCAGTACAAGAATCTTCTTCTTCTGTGCGGAAACGTACAGTTTCAGGAGTGACGTTGAAAAGTATGAATGTTATGAATAAAATTCCTTCAGTTTCAGACCAATCTGCGTCTGTTTCCAGACAGAATTTTCAGTCCCCTCCATCGGTTCCAAAGAGTTTTGCACAAGCTCTCAACCCCAATGCTGCTCCTGCCCGTCCTACTTCTGAAATCAATTGAACTAAAGCTCAACGACAGCCGGTGGCTTTTGTTAACATAGCACCTGATTCAGTTGTGGGGAAACAACATGTGTCCTTAAAGAACAGGACTGTGTTGTACGAAGCCCTTCCGCAGACGGCGATTCCAAAATATTTAGCTGCACTCGAAAACCTTGTTCCGAGAGAATCAATTGAAGCCGCCCCGGTGGCGCAGTGGTCTAAGCGATGGCCTCTGATCATTCGTCCGAACGGGGTCCGGGTTCGAATCCCGGTGAGGCATGGATGTTGTGTTTTGTCTTCCGGCACTGGCTCTCTCCCTTCCCTGGAACCAATGACCCTAAATTAGGGACGGGCGACTGCTTATAGCCCATTGAGTTGCTCACGGTGGTCGTTAAACCTACAAGCCTCAGCCTCAGAATCAATTGAAGGTGTTACGTGGTGCCCTCGAGGCATCTCTGCCCTGTTTTCTGAACAGAATTATGCCGATATTGCCGTAAAACATAGTATCATTATTCAATCTCGTGAACTCTTCGCCTCCAGTCTGGTGCACAGACCAATATGGATCACATTTTATCCAGTGCTGTTGGAAGTTCCTGATGAGGCCCTGTCACTTGTGGTTTCACAGTGGTGCCAAGTCCTTGGATATGTGCAACGGGTCTTGGATGCCTCCCGGAATTCGCCTCACAAACAAGTCACCGGTCTTAAACGGCAAGTTCGAGTGGTTTTCTCTACAGAAGAAAAAAGGAAAGCGTTTCCGGACCAGGGTGCAGTTAAACTTGATAATCATACTTATGTATTTGGAATCTATTCTGAAGAATATTGTAACTGCTGTCGTGCTGCTGGCCATATATTGCCACAATGCCCTAATACACGTTCCTCAGTTGAGAAGCCTCAACTAGCTCCTCCAATTTTGCAACCCGTTAGTCAACTTCCTACTTCTGCCACTACTACTGGCAGTGCTACTTCCTCAGTACTGCCCAGAAAGCCAACTGATGCTCCAATTGCTGAAAAGATCGTAGTATGTTCATCGCAGGAAGAGTCCATTCAGCCTCCTGCTAACCTCGTTCCTGTTAATGCCTTACATGAACCTCCTATTTCTGTTGACAGTGCTACTCTAGCTCCTCTCACAAGAGACACTTTAGAGATTCAAGTTCCGATGGAGACAGAGGAGGATGCAAGTGGCCCTACCGCCAAGCAAAGTGGACCGTCTCCAAGGCAGCCGCAGAATAAGCGCTCTCGTGCGACTCTTTCCTCTCAGATTCCTCCTAACGTTGAGACCAACCACTATAGAGGAGTGTGTTGTTCCTGAAGGGAGCATGATTTCTGCCACATCTTCACTTTCGAGTACGTCTCAGCACGAAATGAGCTTAAGTGAGACGTAAACACGAGATTCTTTGATGAAACCACTTCTGATTAATCCAAAATGTCTAACTGGACCTTTACCACTTGACGCTCTTGGAATTGTTTGCTACGGGGAAATATGATAAATGCCAGAGGAAGAGTTCCCTTGCTTCCGAACTTTCCATGAAGTATTCTGGAGATCGAGCTGCAAATGCCCAACAATTACTTGGATTTCTGTCCTATCTGAGATCATGTAAGTCGGAATATTCGTTCCTTACAAAAGAGGTTCTCGACCGTTATAAGTCAAGAATTGAACACTTTACGGATATGACGGAGACGCAGTTGTGCGACTCACACCATGATAAACGACCTTAGCTTTGACTCTTTCAACTGTCGGGGGTGTTCAAATCCTTTTTTAAACTCTCTCACTTTTGAAGACCTTTCTCCAAATTTACCTGATGTTCTTTTCTTTCAAGAAACTAATTGCTCAAGTTCTACTCCTTTCCACCTTTGGCGACAGTGGCCCTACAGGTCCATGCACTGCTATGGCTTGCACCCGGGATCCGGAGTTGCCATAGCTGTGCATAATAAACTTTCTTCTACTTTTTCAACCATTTCCGAGACTGCTCGACGACCAGGAATTTTTCTGACACTTCGTCTTGTGGTCTCCGGTTTAATTTTTCATTTATTCAATTTACATCTACCCTCCAATAATGCCGAAGCTCGAGTTTTACTCGAGCAACTTCTACAGTGCATGGACCAAATTCCTTCCACAGATGTTATCATCATGGGGTGAGATTTTATTTGTACACTTGACCCAGATCTAGATCGTGGTTCTTCGACACCCTATTATTCAGTTACTCACGTCTCTGCTCCATAAGGTTTCTTTAAAGGATGCCTTCCGTACTCTCCACCCTTTCACACAGGTATTTCCTTGGCGAACAACATGGGCTCGTGCCCCTGCAGCTGCTAGGCTCCACCCTTTCTATGTTTCTTAACATTTCCGTTCTGCTTTTCGCTCAGCTCACTATGCCCTGTCTACTTCTTCCGATCACGATATGTGTTACATTTCTTTTTCTCTGCCAGACCAATCTCCCAAAATTTCGGCTTTGGTCACTTCCAGTAGATTTACTTTCTGATGAAGTTTCCTGATCTGAAATTTCCTATATGTTACAGCATGCAGTTAGTGGTCTGGAGTCTGTTTCTGACCCCATTACTCATTCGATGACCACCAAATCTAGTTTGGTCGTCCACACCTGGGCGCGTAAGCCAGTGCGTCAGAGTGATCTCGGTGGTGAGAGCACGTGTAAACAGTGTAAATAATCATCGTAGCTAAGTTTGGTCGTTCTCACCTAGGCGTGTGGGCCAGTACATCGGAGTGATCTCGGTGGCGAAAGCACGTGTAAGGAGTTTATATAATCAGCGTAGTTAAGTTTGGTCGTCCTCACCTATGCGTGTGCACCACTGCATCGGAGTTATCTCGGTGGCGAAAGCACATGTAAGTAGTGTAAATAATCATCGTAGCTAAGTTTGGTCGTCTTCACCTTAGTGTGTACACTACTGCATCGGAGTGATCTCGTTGGTGAGAGCACGTGTATGGAGTGTAAATAATCAACGTAACTAACTTTGTTTGTCCTCACCTGGGCGTGTGGACCACTGCATCGGAGTGGTATCCGTGGCGAAAGCACGTGTAAGGAGTGTAAATAATCAACGTAGCAAAGTTGGGTCCTCCTCACCTGGGCGTGTGGACCACTGCATCGGAGTGATCTCGGTGGTGATAGCACGTGTAAGGAGTGATAATTGCAGAGGTATGGTGTCTACAGACGGACGGACGGACAAACCGGTAACATAAACAAGATATTTTTTTTTTTTACAAAAGACGTGATAAAAAATGGTCAGGGAACAGGAAATCATTTTCTTTATTGAAGAAACGTAAAATACACAAGAACATTACCAAAACACACACACACACACACGCGCGCGTATCCTCAACTGGTGGAAGCGCAGTTGAGCATACGGGCTAAAGAAAAATCTTTGTGTGAGAGGGAGAGAAAGAGAAAACTTTCAACTTCTTCCTGTTCATTGTTTTGTGATAAGTAGGAGTGTTTTTTTATGGAAGTGTGGGTGAAAAAGTATTGGCGTGGATTCGAGGTATCTTGATTTTTGAGTGGGGATGGAAGGTTTGGCTGTTGACAACGGTAGGCAGAAGCTACCTCCGAGCACCAACAAAGGCGAATGCGGGATTAAAGATGGAGAATAAAAAGCCGAAATTCGGCGTCTATAACTGCTTGATGCCATTGTGTGGATCCGCGAAAAGGAACCAGAGCAGTACCCTAAAAAATAAATAGCTTTTTCATGCTAGTTGGGAATTAACTTTCCTCCAGCGATATTGACCCTAATACTCACTCACCGTCAAACAAATTCTGATAATGCGAGCTTTAACACATCTTTTGTAAAAAAAAATCGTGCTTATGTTATGGGTTTGTTCATCCGTCCGTCCGTCTGCAGACACGATATCTCTATAACTAATAGTCCGATTTAAAAAAATTATTTTTGCATTTGGAAGCTTGAAATGTGTGAATGATGTCCCTTTATTTTGATTTTTTTTTACGCTGCACAATTCGCTCTAGAGGGCGTAAACGCAGATGATATGGAATTTAAAATACATTTCATTCCGTACATTTGCTTTAAACATCCAATTCAAAAAATCTTTTGACTTTCGACTCTACTTATAGCGAAGATTATTTTAGGTGTAGTCACTTTTTCAAGTTACGCACAGATTTTCCGCTAGGGGGCGTAAAAGTAAATTGCGTTCCCCTCGATATCTCTGCTTATAAAACTCCGATTTGAAAAAATTATTTATGCAGTAAATACAGCTCCGGATGGAAAATGTTTCGCATATAAGTTCTAATTTTTTGGTATAAAACGGTTTGGCCACCAGGGGGCGTAAGTGTTAATTTTTTGCTTCTGACGTATTTGCAACAAAATCTGAGCTTCTAAAATCTCGATTGAAAAATTCTTTCGTGGACCGATATTACTCACGTCGACAAACCATTTCGGAATATTTTCTCCTTAAAATAATGTATGGTTTCTCCGCCAGGGGCGTAGATGTATATCTTATTTTTGTCAATATCTCTGGTTCTAAGAGTCCAATTTGAAAAATTTCATCTTTGTTGGATAGTTTCCGGTGCGACATGTTTTTTACGCTTTCCAACCGTAGGTTGAAGAAGCGTATATGCTCCAGCTTTGTCCGTCCGTTTGTCCGCACGATAACTGGCGTAAAAATGGTTCGATTTCGATGAAATTTTAGTATGCGGTAGGGGACCACCTGGGGATGAACCCTATTGAAAATGGGACAAATGGGTTCAAAGGTCACGACGTAGGAGCGGGATCCTTCCATTGCCTTTATGCGTCATAACTTGCGTAAATATGGTTCGATTTCAATGAAATTTTACTATGTGGTAGGGGACCGCCTGAGGACGAATCTTATTTAAAATGGGTGAAGTGGGGTCAAAGGTCAGGACATAAGAGCGGGATGCATTCCATTGCTCTTATGCGTCATAACGTGCGTAAAAATGGTTCGATTTCGATGAAATTTCAGTATGTGGTAGGAGACTACCTGGAGACGAACCCTATTGAATGTGGACGAAATGGGGTCAAAGGTCAGGACATAGGATTGCGATCCATTCCATCGCTTTTATCCCATATTTTTAAGGTGGACGTCAAGTAATTTTGCTTCCTATACTTCCAATGGAAAAACTTTTGTACACATTTCCTTCACAATTAATGTGTTTCCAAGGATGAAAATTTCAATATCGATTAAAATAACTTTATTATGACTTGGAATACTTAATATTTTCTAAAACAGAACCATAATTATATAAAAAACCAATAACTTTTCCTTTGGTGGTGTTGGAACCAGAAAAAAGATGGCGCGACCTGTACTTTCATGACGTCAGTAGATAAACAAATGTTGGATTGCATAATTATGGTTATGTTTTAGAAAATATTAAGTATTTCAAGTTATAAAACGAAGCTATTTTAATCGATGTCCAAATTTTCATCCTTGTGAACGCATTAATTGTCCAGAAAAAAGATGGCGCGGCCTGTATTTTCATGACGTCAGCAGACAAAAAAATGTTGGATTGCATAATTATGGTTATGTTTTAGAAAATATTAAGTATTCCAAGTTATAAAATGAAGCTATTTTAATCGATGTTCAAATTTTCATCCTTGGGAACGCATTAATTGGGAAGAAAATGCGTACAGAATTTTTTCCATTCGAAGTACAGGAAGCAAAATTACTTAACGTTCACCTTAAAGGAGCAATTCTTGTATGTATGTAAATTTTATTTTGAAAACGGCTCTAAGGATTTTGATGAAAGTCGTTAACCTACCGTTTTCTGGTACTAGAAATCGATTTAGCTTGATCTCGACTTTAAGAAAATTTGTTTAGTGGGTTAAATAACCACCCCGAATTATCAAGTTTGTAGTGTGGTGTCATGGCGTCACCCCATTAGGTGTTGGCGCGCGGTCATGCCATCTATCTCATTTCGTCACGCGTTGTTTGTTGATCCTATTAAAGTTTTATGACGTCACACCTTGCTAGCAGATGGTCGCGATTCCCATCTGCCTCATTACGTCACGCGTTGTGTGCGTATGTTCGTCCGCACGATAACTCGCGTAAAAATCGTTCGATTTCGATGGAATTTTAGTATGTGGTAGGGGAACACCTGGGAAGGAACCCTATTGAAAGTGAACGAAATGGGGTCAAAGGTCAGGACATAAGAGCGGGATCTATTCCACTGCTCTTACGCGTCATAACTAACGTAAAACTGGTTCGATTTTGATTAAATTTGAGTATGTGGTAGGAGACCACCTGGGGACAGAGCCTATTGAAAATTGGCGAAATGGGGTCAAAGGTCAGGACATAGGAACGGAATCACTTCCATCGCCATTATGAGTCATAACTTACGTAAAAATGTTTCGATTTGGATGAAATGTTGGTACGTTGTAGGGACCTGCCTGGGGACGAATCCTATGGGAAATGGGCGAAATGGGGTAAAGGTTAGGACACAGGAGCGGGATCTATTCCATAGCGCTTATGCATCATAACTTCCGTAAAATTGCTTCGATTGCGATAAAACTTTATCATGTCATTTCGGAGCTATACTGAACTAGTTCTGTTGAATATCATCCAAATGGATCAAAGGTCAGGGCACAGGGGTGAGATTTATTCCACAGCCATTTTCCTCATAACTTGAGTAATAGCTTGAGTAAGGATTTCTAGTATATTGGAAAGCGTATCATAATCAATGCATTGCATGATTTTACTAACTTGTTTCATATAATTTCAAAATTTTCAAGTAATTCATTGACTTTGGCTAGGGGGAGTAAAGCAAAATTGCGCTTTTCCCGATCTCTCTGCTTCTAAAACTCCGATTTGAAAAACTCTTCCTGCACCGGATACAGCTCCCGGTGGGAAATGATTTGACTGTAATTTTTTTGTTTTTTATAAAATATCGTTTGGCCACCAGGGGGCGTAAGCGTTAATTACTGCTTCGTAGATATTACCATTAAAATCTGAGCTTCTAAAATCTCGATTGAGAAATTCTTTAGTGGACCGATGCCGCTCATGTCGATAAACATTTGAGAGTATTTTCTTCTTAAAATCATGTATGGTTTCTCCGCCAGGGGGCGTAGATGCATATTCTATTTCTGTCAATTTATCTGCTTCTAAGAGTCAGATTTGAAAAATTCTTTCTTTGTTAGATAGCGTTTCCGGTGTAAAATGCTCTCATATAATTTCAAAATTTTCAAGTAACACATAGACTTTCCGCTAGGGGGCGGTAAAGTAATTTGCGTTTCCCGATATCTCTGCTTCTAAAATTTCGATTAGAAAACTTCTTTCTGCATCATATACAGCTGCTGATAAGAAATGCTTTGCCTATAATTTTTAATATTTGATAAAGAATGATTTAGCCACCAGGGGACGTAAGTGGTAATTTTTGCGTCTGATGTATTTGTAGCAAAATCCGAGCTCCTGAAAACTCGATTGAAAAAATCTTTCGTTGACCGATACCGCTCACATCGAAAGACCTTTTGAGAATACTTTCTTCTTAAAATAATGTATAGTTTTTCCGCCAGGGGGCGTAATGGCATATATTACTTTTGTCGATATCTCTGCTTCTAAGAGTCCGATTTGAAAACTTATTTCTTTGTTGGAGAGCGTTTCCGCCGGGAAATGTTTTTCATATGATTTCAAATTTTTCGTAGTGCACAAGTATGCCACCAGAGGGCGTAAGTTCACGTTTCCGTTAACAGCAATATCTGCGGGGCTAAAACCTGATTGAAAAACTTCTTTCTTCGGTCAGATACTATTAACTATGCAAACTGTGTGTGCATTTTGTTTCCAGAATAGTGCACAATTTAAAAAATTCTTTACACACCGGATGCCATTTTCTTTGTAGAATACTTAAGGCTAGTATATGAGGAATTTTTGTAGTTCACAGTTTTGTCTGTAGGTGGTATTTGTGTACTTCAGTTTGCAGCTGTTTCGCCGCTTCTGGAAACGCTATTGAGAAATTTGTTCTTCACTGTATGCCATTTGCTACAACAGAGATGTGGAGCGTTATCCTCCTTAAGTAACGCAAAGTTTCTCACTAGCTGCGTGAAGGTCGAACGCTTTTCCCATGAAGAATAATTTTCGCCTCTTTTCAACTTTTCCGCTATGAAAATTCTTCCGCTAGCAGATGTAAACTTATATCACGTTTCCTTTTTTATATTTCTTCTTTTAACTGTTCGATTTGAAAATCTCTTTGTCTCCGGTACCTTCCTTGTAGTATAGGAAGCTTTTTGTTCGCCATTTGTTAATTTTCGTAACATGCTTTTTAGCCGCTGGTGGAACTAAGTAGATGTTTCTATTTCTGGATGTTTTATCGTGGAACCAGTTTATAGTTTTCCAAACCGGTTCCATTGATTTTGAATAGCTTTGATAAAATTAATTCGGGTCAGAACGGATTCAAAAGACGTGCTTATTACATCCGAAAACTCGTTGTCATCTTTCTTGTTTTTTATATTTTAAGAGAGTTCAGTTTTCTTCCACACTCATTTTCATATTTTGAATTATTTTTTTTACTTTACAGCATGGAGAGATTGTTTGCTAGTGAAGTAAATTAATAAAAGGAACGAAACTAGAAAGCAAAGCTTGCATCTGTGTTTGTAGTTTGTCGTTGAATACTGAGCTCCACAGATGAGTCTTGAGCCCTGCTCTCTGGTTCTGAGACCTAGATAGGGACCTGTTAAGAACTGTCTTCCGCCGCCTTAAAGGAAGCACGAACCCCAAAACCAATTTTATGTACTTTTTAGGAAGAACAAATCTGAATTTTTCTTGTTACTTTGAAACACTAGAATTCCTTTCCGAGTTTCATCTCGAAAAACTACATTAAACTTTTGAAATCCAGGCCAGGTAAATTACTTTTCAGTACTTTTAAACAAATTAGATAACAAACCAAGACCTGATCATGATGCTTCCCACTCTAGGATTTTTCTTTCAACAATATTTCTTTATATAAAGGAACTGAACGTGCTTCCCCACTTCCTATGCAGTAGAACTCAATTTGCAAAGTAACAAGGAACTTTACACACAATAATTATTTTCAGAATTAATCATAAGAAAATTATTTTTTATTTTGTTTTACGTGAAACATTCTTTTCACACAGTCCATCCAACATTTTCGGGAATTTTAGCGGCCCATGCCGTGCTGCGTACAGTACTGAAATAACAAGAATCTAAACCGTTTTAATCTCAGGAATGGCACTGACTATACAAGTAAAATAATATTTATCTAAATGCACACACTCCATCTGTTTAGACAAATAAAACCCATAACGTTTTCGTAAATGCTAAGTAATTTGCCTGTTTGGTGTTTTACCAAGGTAGAGAGAAAATCCGCACTAGTTCAAGGACTGAGCACTGTACATTTAATGGAACATATAATATACATTCATGAGTTATAACATTATAGTAATGTGTTGGAAGCTCTTTGCCACAATAACAGTTTAAACCTGGCGTTGTTTCGACTCTTCTACACTGCGGGAGTTGTCCTCAGGTATACCGTAGCAGCTGGGCAGAATGACGTCCCGCAGTTCGGAGACGAAATGAAGTACTAGAGTGGACAGGCGAATGTTGCGTTTTACTGCATCCCACAGATGTTCGTTAGGATTCATAAGTCGGGGAATTTTGTCATCTAGGAGAACAACACACAAAATATTTGAACATGATCCTCGAACCTTGAACTGCATTGTTCGAGCCATGTGACACAGCGCCTTGTCTTGTTGAGAGTCCACTGCCATGGGGACGCATAGGACAACATTTGGTAGGAAACAATGCCTAGGTAGGTTTTTGTGGTGAGGGTGTGTTCAGTGAGAACAAAGAGACCTAGTGATGTGAATGAGAACAATCCCATACCATGACACTGCCACCGTGTACCTGTTTCCGTCCAATCGTGCAGGCCTTTAACCTGGATGCAGCGGCTTATCTGGGCATTATCGAATGCTGATCCATCTGTAGACATGTTCGAGCTGACATGAAATCACTGCACCACGTGACTCCTCTACAGTTCAACGATGTCCAGTCACTGTGTTCCGGTTTTTTCTATCCTTCCCTTTTACTATTCACGGGCTTTGTACTCGTAAACTGATACACCCAGCCGTGCCGTCAATATATATTCCGTGCCTGTGCGTGATATTACTGCTACGTGCTGCCGGATTTGCCCACTCGTGGAAAAACGGGTAGTCACAATGATCTGGCCTCATGATTATACGCAATATTTTTTATATGTAATGCTGGAAGAGGACGGCAATAAGGTCCTGCAACTTTTTCGTTTGATGCAGTAGAGCAGCTATTATTTCTTAAAGAAGAACGGTTGAATTATAGCCATATGCTCTCATCTAGTTTGCAGATTAGTTGCTGCGTTATATGTATCTTCGTGGCCCTAGCTGTCACATTTCCTGATGCGCATTGTTTCTGACACAGTTGAAAATTACAGACTTTGTGCCCCCCCCCCCCACCAGAAAAAGAAAAAAGCTATCTAAAAAAACTAGCCAGCTAAGGATTTGACTTATGTTTGCCCATTAAGATAAAAGGCGAAATGTTAAAGTGAGAGTGTTATATTTTTTTATTAAACGTGATATTTATGAGGTAAACTACTTGAAGAAATCACTTCTCTGCGTTATTATAAAAGACGGCATGGTGGCACAGGCTGTTTTCTTATTTACTCGGACAGACAGAATTATTACCTCTTATTTTGTCACATTAAGAAGTTGAAATTCTTTTCCAGTTTTTTTTTAAATTGGGGGTTTAACAACCACTGTAAGCAGATTGGTGGGTCATAAGCAGTGTCCCATCCCTAATTTAGCGTCACTGGTTCCAGGGAAGGGAAAGAGCCAGTATCGTATAACAAACACAACATCTATGCCTTACGGGGATTCGAACCCGGACCCATCTCAAATGAACGGTCAGGAGTCAGCGCATAGACCACTGCGCCACCGGGGCTGCCTTTCCAGTTTATGGTATGCATTTGTTTTCGTTTCGAGGTTTAACGACCACGAAGAGGAACTTTGAAAGCTATAAGCACCCTCCCACCCCTAATTTAGGGCTACTGCTTTCACGGAAGGGAGAATGCCAGCACCGTAATGCAAACACACCAAAAAGGCCTAAAGTTTTAAACTCCTCTGTTAACAAGAATACAATTCTTCTCTCGGAAAGCCTGTTTATTCTTAAATATTACGATGTCTGCTGTAATATGGACTTTCCGACTTTAGTCCCAAGACCTTGGAGACAGATGATCGCCCCCCCCCCACGACACACTTTGAAGGTGAGACTCTTACTTGAACATGTTCAGTATTTGCTTTTGGACTATAATTACTTCTTTTTTTCTCTTAATGTAAATGGCATCACTTGTATGATTTTTATGACGTATATCACCTTAGTCACGAATACTATAGTATATAGTCGTTGCCTCTATATGTTCCGGGGATTTTGGGCTTGAAAATGGGTCCATGTGAGCCCCGAAAGTGCTAGCCATGTAAATAGGTTTTTAAAATTGTAAATAAATTGAGTTTTATTTGGCAGTTTTAGGGATTTGTTTTAACTTATCGTACTACAGACAGCAAACTTACGTTCCTCATTTTCACCTATTAAGTACTAAATCTTTATATTCAGAAGGCCTCACTAGTTGGGACTCGAACCTAGACGCAGGATGACTGGTCATAAGCCAACGCTTTTGACTACTCTGCCACTCGGACGGCTGGGTATGCACTAAGTACAGCTTACTGATATTGGGTCAGCAAATCATATTCCTTTCGGGCAAGTGTCCTACAAATAAATATCTTCACTTGAAAAGGATTTATTTGTATCAAACCTTGGTATTTTAAGACGCCATGAAAAAAAACCAAATCAATTGCTGTATATGAATGTATTATTTTGTTTCAAATACACATTCTTCAGAAGCAGTGGTTCGTATTTTAGTGTTCAGACTACTAAGGTGATCCCCTAAGAAATTGTCCTAGCGCAGGTATATCCGATTTGAAATGTCCCAGAGCATCTGTGTCCTAAGGGGCCTATCCTATGTGTCTGGCCTATTAAAATGTATGATTAAGTGGAAATCAACAGTACAAGAGTTCTTGTGTTTCGGTCAAATATGACCCCCCCCCCTCCCACCCAACACCACAAAAAAAAAAAAAAAAAAAGAAAGAAAGAGAGAATACCTTCTCCAGCTGATATCGTCCATTTAATATAGCCATTTTTTGAAATTCAAGAATCGGACTTCGTCTGGCGTCTAATTTATAGGTACTAATAAGAAAAGCTTTACACGGCCTACCAGAAAAGAAAACTTTTTCTGTAATTGAATTGTTCTTACGACATTTAATCCAGTTTCCAATCATTTAGAGAATTCCTAGGAATAATCGAAAGTAACAAAAATTTAAAGTATTTGAAGACCTATCAATCGCAGAAAGAATGTTTGATGTAAATAAAACGTATTTTCATTAAATCAGTTCAGATTTCTAAACTCTTCGAAACTCTTTACAGAATATTTGCTATCAAAACAGGCAATTAAAGTTTCAGAAAAGAATAATGCTTTTTTAAAAGTATCATACACGTAAAGAGTAGGAAAAATTTCTGAAAACTAAGATCTTGATAAGGATTGACAGCAAAAGTATTTATATTAGAAGACTGTCATTTTTCGGAAACATGTTAATGAAGCGAAATTTATAGGTAATCACAAAATTCGATAAAAACACAACTGTTCAAAACTGATAAAAGCTTGTAAGGCATTTTGGAAGCGCGTAAGAAATTCGTTGAAAGTAAGACTACAACAACAACAACAAAACAATTATAAGTATTTAGGGTAAACAGAAGAAAAAACCTAAAGTTAAAATCGTGAGTTCATTATGGTATTGTAATACGTACGATTAAGGAACAATGGTTACTGTTGCTGCGTTTACCACAGAAACTGTTTCCGGTGACACAACTGAAAACAGATTTTCTTTTTTTGATTGGAGGTTTAACGACCACCGTGAGCAACTCAATGGGCCATAAGCAGTCGCTCGTCTCTAATTTAAGGCCACTTGTTCCAGGGAATAAAGAGAGCCAGTGCCGTAAGACAAACACAACCTCCATGCCTTACCGGGATTCGAACTGGGACCCATCTCGATGAATGGTCATAAGCCAGCGGTTAGACCACTGCGCCACCGGGGAGTGAAAACAGAATCAATTTAGTTTAATGGGCAAAGCCGATTTGGAATCCGATAGCATACAAACTATTGATGCGGAATATGTATTCAATTATTTACAAGGGTTTTGCGGAATACTTAAATAACTCAACAGAAGCAGCACAACAGTATATTTACGAGGATACTGGTATCGTAATGTTATCAATGATTACTATTGAAATAAAATTGTCATGATTGATTGCCCCGAGTTTTACATTTTTCTTCACTCCAGTCTTTTCTTGAAAAAATACATTTTTAGTTCAACTTCCTATACTGACTGTTACCTAAATTTTATCTACTAGTTTAGGTCGATTGAGAAAACTGCTTTTTTGATTTTAAGGTGCAGTCCCAAGAAACCATTCGTTAACAAATTAATCATTGTCTCTCTTAATTTTTCATTTGATCCCAGGGGACTTCATTCTTCTCCCAAGATAGATTGTGCGGATACTTAATTATCTGAAAGCGAGTACTCTATCCGATCTTTAACGAACTACTACCGGTAAAAACAAAGAAAAGTATTCGCCAGACAACCGCAATTCAATTAAAAACGGCAAAGGTAAAGAAATGGACACAACCCCAGAAGATTTTTTGTTCTTTTGCAAGAAACTTTTCATGTTTGCTCGTTTAAGGTTTCTTGTGAAACGGATGAAGCCATAGATTGCATTTCGTTGAACCACCTTTCTTCGCTGACCTTAGGACGTGCCGAAAATTCACGATGACAGTTATAATGTGGGGAAAGGACAATAGAACGATCCCGGCATCAAATATCGCATTTTTATATCTTTTCCAACAGATACAGAACTGAAAAGTACGTAGGAAATCAATAAGAACTTTCATTATTTTGTAGATTTTTCAAAATGAGAGGAAATCTTCCGCTAAATCCGCTTTAGATGATTTTCTATCCTTTGAAACATTTTATTAGGAGTGCTTCTAATGAATGCTGAAAGTCTTACATCGGAAAACAGCAAATGATTTCATATTTCATACTAAGTTAAAATAAATTTGAAGAAAAAAACAATTCCACGAAAAAGCTTCATAGAAAAATATTGAACTGCGCAAAACCTATCCAAAGCATTCACATGTAGTATCAGTTATTCACTCAAATTTTCAAGGTAATAACGCAGTTCCGCTTTAACAGATCCCTAGAGCAGAATAAAATCTTTTTCGATTCAAAATTTATCTCACAGCTTTCATTTTTCATCCTACTGTAACATGGCGAATGATTCGCACCAAATCTGTGTGATTTAAATACACAGCTATCTAAAACTTCAGGACGGGGTACATTTTTTTGACCAGTAAAAAGCGGAAAACGCGATTTTACAGCTGTAAGTGGTATGGATGGTAATGACAATAGCACACTGAGTTAGCTTTGCATTAGGAACACCTACCTAATGACGCCTTGGTCCACCTTTCTGTGCAGTCACAGCTCGCAGATGCCTAGAAACAGATTCTACAAAGTGTCGAACATCCTCCATGCGTAACTTGACTGATGTCCGCTACAGCAAGCTCTGTCAGTTGACGCTCGTTCCATTGAGGAGGATCAGCAGTTCTCACACCCTGTTCTAGCGTATCCCACACATGTTCAATTGGGTTACAGTCAGAGAAGTTTGGAAGCCAAGGCAATGTGGCGAATTCGTTGTCGTTTTCCTCCAACCACTCAGTAGTTACACGAACCCGATGACATGGTGCGTTGTTCTGCTGAAAGACGGCATTGTGGTACGTGTAAACCTCCTGCAGATATGGATGGAGATGGTCAGCTAACAGGTCGCTGTAGCGTCCACCATTCAGTGTTTGTGGGATGATAACCAACAGACTTAGAGCTTGTCAGGAAAAGCTCCCCAGACCAGAACACCACCTCCACCGACTGTTGAACCCCAACTGTGCAACCAGAGGATAAGGCTTCACGCTGTTTACGCCATGTGCGAGCACGGCCATCAATATAGTGAAGCAAAAAACGGGACTCATCACTCCAAATGACCTTCTTCCATCTATCGAGGGTCCACTGCCGATGTTCTTTGGCCCATGCGAGGCGTTGATTGAAATGACTGGGTGTCATCATTGGTACCCTCGTTGGTATCCTGCCATGGAACCCTAAAAGAAGCAAGGTACGGTGCATGGTGCATGTGGAAATAAGTCGAACTACACCACTGTTGAGCTGGTGAGTGAGCTCGGTGACTTCCACGTCTTTGCTGAGATACTAGTCATGACACCCGACGCTCACCTCTAGGATCAACCGCGCGTGGCTGACCAATGTGAGACCTTATGCTAGATATGTGTGATGGTTAATTCAGTCCTGGTACATCTTTGATACAGTAGTACGGAAGTTGCCAACAAGTGCAGCTGTTTCTGAAAAACTGGCACCTGCCCTCCGGGTCAGAACTATCTGTTCCGGTCGAATTGGCTTACGTCGTCACCTTTCCTCTATTAATGGCAAACGTTTATTCATTACACACAGGATAGGTAAGTACAATTTATAGTAGATGCACGTGACTTTGATATCACGTGGTACTTTGTTATCACTCCGAACATGTAAAACGGGGGTGTTCCTTATGCAAAGCAAAGTTTGACTGAGCCGTCTGTGTGTATCTCGTGTCCCGATATTTTGAGTGAGTTTTCCTTCCTGTCGTCCATTGAATCTGTGTGTATTGTCATCACAAAGGCACAAACTACGTTTTCCCTTATTCTTAAATCACAGTTTAATGCTCTCATCATTAAGTTCTACTCCTTCTTTTATCCTCAAACTCCGTTTGCTTACATTTGGAAGTCCCCACAATGGCGGATTCCGGTGACCCCGCCTTAGCGATAGCACGGGCAGAAGTTTATCACACTCTACTCTCCAACTCCATGGAAGTAGATGTACCCTCGCTCCCAGATCCCACTGTCATTGGTGTCGTCATCCAGTCTACCAAGACGTCTCCCGTCTCAGAGCTTGGTTCAGACGTGCTACCCCTCTCTCTCCGGCTTCTGTGCCTGCCATTGCACAGTTGCCTTCTCATGATTCAGTGTTGGGTTCTTTTTTTATTGGAGGTTTAACGACCACCGTGAGCAATTTAATAGGCTATAAGCAGTCGCCCGTCCCTAATTTAGGGCCACTGGTTCCAGGGAAGGGAGAGAACCAGTGCCGTAAGACAAACATAACATCCATACTTCACCAGGATTCGAACCCGAACCCCTTTCGGAAGAATGATCATAAGCCATCGCTTAGACCACTGCGCCACGGGGGCGGCAGTGTTGGCTTTTCCACCTCTCAAGCCGTCGGGGAAGGCATCAGTCGTGACTGCTCTTCAACGCGGTTCAACTGCATCACCTGCTTTTGCCTCTTCAGTACCGTCGTCACCTGGTTTCCCGACTGTACAGATCGCCAACAACACTGTTACCGCTACTATTGATGATCAGTTAAAGGTAGGCAGAGAGTTTGCCTTCTTATTAGATCAAGGCCTACTCTTTCATGCCCTACTCAACCCTCCTCTACTTCGTTACATGGAGGCTTTGTCTATCCATATTCCTGCAACTATCATTTCCGGAATCGCCAGAACACCTCAAGGTATCTCTGTGCTGCTTGTCCGCAAAACTGATGCTGACTTCTTCTTGGCCCATAGCTTGAAAATTGGCGCCCACCACCTCATTCCATATCCACTTTCCAAACGGCCTGTTGCAATCACTTTCTACTCCGTCCCTCAGGTGATTCCTGATGACTTACTTCCCTTGCTGGTTGGCAAATTCTGCAAGATTGTCGGAGAAGTCCGTCGCCTTTCGGACGGCCCTCGAGGCACCTGTTTCGCCCATGCCTCTGGCTTTCGAAGATAATTGTTGGTTGTCTTCCCGACCGACCAGGTATTGCCCCACAGATGCAACTGTAAACATCTGTTATCGTTCACATACTTTCAAGATCTTTACTTCTCATTATTGTACAGTGCCTGACGCAAGATCACATCACGGTAACCTGCCCGAACCGACGACGTGACCCTCCTGGTGATCGGCCATCCACGGTAGCTGGTTCCTCCTTGCCGACTGACTTTTCCGCGAGTGCATCTACTGGTGTTTCTCCACTGTTTTCAGTGCTTCACCCGAGCCCTCTGAAACACTCCAGCGATTTTGCACCGTTGTCTCAGCAGAAGGTACTGCATCTTTCTCCACGCCTCTTGGAGACTTACTCGTCCACTGTCATCTCCACGACTGACCTTTGCGACTCTGATGTGCCAAGTCTTGCTCCCGTGGTCCCATCAGAGAATCCTCAGTGCTAACTTCCGGACAGGAAACTGCTAGTGTGGCCTTACCTGTCTCCTTTCTCCAGGAACACACTGCTGTCGTGGCGTCTGGTCGTGACTTATCCCTTTCACACGAGTCCGACTCTCACCCTGATGTTTCCTCTGTGCAATCTGTTTTCCTTCCTTCTGAATCTGAGACCGTCCCTGATCAGTAGATGGATGTGTCGAAAGCTGCTTCATCATCTAAGAAGTCTGTCTCGTCAATCTAATCTACCAAACAGAACAAGGTACGTCAACTATCCCGTTCGCCTTCTACAGATACATCCATTGGTTAAACTCTTCCTGATACCTCTTTGATCCCAGCCGCCCAACGTGCTGTGACGTTGCACTTTCGCTCCAGCACAACGTCTAAGATTCCGGCCATCACTGCTGCCGGCATTTCACGTACGGTGGACTCAAGTCCTCTGATTTCCGGGCCGTTGTCCTGTACACAACTTCTCTTTCTTTCTCCTGGCACGAATGCACAGATATTTTCGACGAAGTTTCGCCGGTCTTTTGACTTGGACATTCAAGCTGCTGCTTGTCAGTTCGAACAATATATCCGCCATTTCCAATCGCACCGCCGTTCTGATCATTGATACTCTGCCCTCGTCCGCAACTTTCTTTCACGCTTGAGACGTCTCAAAGAACTCTGAGTCGTCTCTGTGTGACACTCTTCCATCTGAAGTTGCTGACTCTTAGTTCCCTGAATACCAGGGAGTTTGCGAATCCGTTCGCCAAGTCATTGATGTTCGCAGATCTTGCGACTGTTGGTGGTCACCCACATCCAGAAACTCCTGACTCTATGGCTGCTCTTTTCGATGCAGTTCTGGGTTAGGGTCCTTCCCGCTACATTCTGTGTGATTTTATTTTTTTTATGTGCCTGTATATCTGATTTCGTTGTTATGTGCCTGTCTCTACTGCACGTTTACTATTATTTCATGTTGTACCGTGCATTTTCAGTTTTCACAGATACTTTCTCTGTCGTTTTCCACGTTTTGTCAATATCGTGATATACTGTGACCCATAACACTTGCATGTTTATCATAAAGTTCACATTTATCCTTCTATCATTGTCTTTTTCCCTACGTATGTTATTTTGCCACTTGATTTTGCTGACACCCTTTGTTTTTCATTTAACACGTGCTCCGTGTGAGCGCGTTCATTGTTCTGTCGTTTGGACACTCTTATATGTGCTTTGTGTCCTTTATTTTTGCTGGGTTTTTTTCATATCTCCCGTTCTTCCTGTATGCATTAATGCGAATAAACTGAGTACCCTGGTGGGTGCTCACAATTTCTAAAAAAATGACTTAATGTATATATTACTGGTTTCTATAAAATCCAGGTTTTCTCGAGAAACCGTCGGAACTGCAGCATATTAATTAGACGATGTGTGTTTTTAAACACTGTGCTTAAAAATAACAGTTGAAAGATTGAATACCACTTATAATTTTGAAAATTATACAAGGATACTGATACAGCGATAAGCAGTAAAAATGTTAAAATCAGTTACCATAGATCTAGTGGTTCTGTATGCTGTTTGTTCTCTGATATCCCTGAGCAGATTCCGAACACTAATCTCATATGCTACTGATAGAGCATTTTCACGAATTCTCTAAAGTACGTTGAAGTTCCAGAAGGCTTTCTGGAACGGAATTCAGAAAGATTACTGATTTTTTCTTTAATTAGAGGTTTGACGACCTCCCTGAGCAACTCTAAGGACTATAAGGAGTTTCCCGCCTCTACTTTGGTGCTACTGATTCCAGGGAGGCAGAGTGGGACCACTCCGTAAGACAATCGCACCACACTTGCCTAATTTGGCATTCGAGCCCGCATCCTGCTTCAACGAGTAATCAGATATCTACGCCTCTATCCACTCGGACGCCGGGTAGGCTACACATCTCTCGACAGTGTTGTATGCATGTTCGATGCAATTTATGTCGGACGACCGGTCTGGCCATTCACACGGTTAACAATGCGGTAACTACTCTCCAAGCAACGGTTGACAAAGCGATCGTTAAAGAAGAACGTTCTCGTTGGCTATCTTTGTCTGTGGAAAGCCAGCCACTGAACTAAAGGATAACAGCCGTGACATTGAACTAAGAGATATTGGAGAAATTACGAAATCTCATAAAACCTACTGTGTACGCATACAATCGTAGTTGAATTATTCCTGGACAGCACTGTAAACATGCAACGTGAACTAAATATCTTTTTAATCTTTTCATTTTATTTTTTACTTTATCTTACGTAAATCTTTCCTTGAGGCTTAACGGCCACCGTCGGTAACTCAATGGGCTATAAGCAGTCTACCGTCTCTAATTTAGGGCCACTGGTTCCAGGGAAGAGGAAAAGCCAGTGCCATAAGCTAAGCTCACCATCCATGCCTCACCCGGGATTCGAACCCGAACAACTCTTGGACGAATGATTAGAAGTCAGAGCCTCGTTCTATTGGACGCTGGGGCAGCTATGTAAATTTTGGTTATATCTAATTATACTCTCTGTTCTGAACGCTATCTCCGAACTTCTAAGAGTTTATTAATTAGATCTGAACTTGCAGCCAATCAAGTCAAGATGATTTGAGATAAAACAGGACCAGGCAACTGAAAGAATGAGATCGCTTTATGTTCTTAACGACGTTTCTGTTCTACAAATTAATGATTGTTTCGACGTGCTGTTAAGCTGTGGATCGCTTGAAAAACTTACTAGTACATAATTGTGCGAGTGTTATTCCACTGTGCTACAATTGTTGAAATCTGCAAATAGTTGCTGCAATGTCTACTTGAAATTATGACTTCCATGCCGCACAAACTTGATTCGTGTTAAAAAGAATAAAAAACAGCTCCCAAGAATTTGCCTGTAAGTTAATTATTTTGATACTTTCTCTTAAGTGTGAACGAAGTCGATGTTTACGGTGCTTTATGTTTCACACCTAGAAACATCATTAATATCGAATCTATTATAGCGCCACTCCACGACATACCTAACGGGGTAACACAAAAATAAAAAATATGATCCCAGTAAAACTGAAATATTCTATTATCGAAAACATTCTGTCGCCCAGTGGTCGCGTGGTGTAGGGCGCCATTCTGACTTCTGTCTGGGCTCGAATCCCACAGCAAGACATGGATTTTGTGTTTGTCTTTTCTTTCGCGTGCCTTAAGTCAGAAGCTCTAACTTAGGGATGGGCGGCTCCGTCTAAGTTTAAATACTCGTGGGGATCGTTAAACCCCGAAAAAAAATTCATTACAATGTTTTCATTGATCATCAGTCTCGTTCCATTGCAGGGCAACTGTCGCAGAAATCTCACATCCGAAATGCTACGTCAGTAATTACGTTACTGTAGACCTCATTCCGCCCCGATGGCTGAGTAGCCATAGACTAGAGCATCTGTGTAATCACCCAAATCTTTACCGGGCTCAAGACCGAGATGACGCGTAGGTGAAGTCTACGGAGTTGGTTTTTCCCTTCGTCATACATCGTTGCGTCATACGACCTTCATTGTATAACCGAGACACCTACATGCATAACGAGCTAGAGCGCTAATTATGTGACGTTACAATATATAGTCAAGGGTGTTTGTTAATTCTGACTGCAGAGGCACCCAAAGGGATTTTGACCCAGGTAAAGGTTTGGGTGATTTTGACCAAAATCATCCTATACAATTTTAGCCGCAGGTCATTACGGAGCCAATGCATAATCCCTATTTACCTGGAATGCAGTCATTATACAGTTGTTTCAAATGAATAATATAATAATCTTTTTCGGTAGAAGTGTTTTCTGGGATTTCAGTAAAATTGATTATTGTTGCAGTTTTAAAATATCAGTGTATTATTTCGATCACCCATGGGCGTTCCATTTCAAAGTAAACACGACGAAAATTTCATATTCCAAACCAAGCGGCTATGATCATCAACAATATCATTTCGACATCAATAACGTACACAAAATGACGTCTGAACCCCTTTTTATGTGTAAAATTCATTGCCCGAAAACATTGGAACTTTAGTTACTGACCCGTTTTCAAGATATGCTTTTGTGCTCTTTTTTTGTTTTCCTATCCTGGTGTGGATATCCTAAAAATTACTTCGTTTTTGAGTTTTCTTCACAACAGACTACGCATTAAATTACGCTTAATATCGCACGATTCGGTTGTTAGTGATTATGAAGAGAAATGATTAGAAAACAATATATTTAACAATTCAAAGCTTTAGTTGTACAAGAAATTTCTCTCATCAGAATATAAAATATGGTATTAAATTGTTGGATATTCCTCATTTAAATCATCATGATTTCTCAGAGTGACTCCAGAAACGGGAGGTGATTCACATGAGGAATATTCAACTAGGTTGTACACTTTTTTTGCAGTTCAATCGAGTTGTGTAATTTTCTGTGAGACTCCCGTGATCAGCCCTTGCATGCTTTTCAGATATCAAGTGCTCAGCGACATGGCTGGTGAAATCATCTTCTTTGATGGGTTACAAAGAGGTGTCTCTTTCAAGAGCTATACTACAATTCGAAAGGAAGACAAGTGAATTGGGGTGGGCATAGGGGAGGGAGAACGGCACGGAAAGACTGTGGGGCGATACAGGACTTGGGGAGAGTCACGGATTTGTGAGTACCCACAGATATGACATCCTCCTAAAGTGAAAGACAGACAATGCGTGAGTTTGTAGAGTGGTTCTGAGAGCATGATGTGTATGCTTTATCTAGCTGCGCAGAGCTACCCCGCACTTTCTCACTTGTTCTACACTTAAATCTGTTCCATTAAATTTCATCATCCACTTGGATCTCTTTTCACAGATACGTGGCTTCGGTTTGAAGAAAAAGGTATTCTGCGAATTCCTTTTGAATGGTCACGTGCGGTAACCTCCAAGGGCGCATAATTTGCTTGGATTTCGAAGATAAAAGATACCATGAGAAAAGTTAGAAACAGTCGTATCATCCTGCAGATTGAGATAGTTTCAAAGCATTTGTGTTCACCCGAAAACCCTTCGAAGCATATAATAATATAAAGTTGCACTTTCTATTTGAATTTGAGTTTTCAAAACGTCTCAACAGTAAATATATCATTTTTAGGAATTTTCTTCTTACATTTGTGCTTATTTACGTTTGGATTTACATTATTTTTCATAGGTAATCGAACATATACGGCAAAAGAACCGCGATCGTGGTTTTAAGTAAGGTGATATACTTAAAGGTAGCTAATTTATCCTCGCTTAAAATTATTCAAGATTCCAATGTTCAGAAAATATATTTTCGTGGAGAATTCGAAACTTCTATATAGAAGGAATGCATGGGTTGCCAAAGTGAAATGCGCGATAATAATTCATCAGGAAACTCTTCAGGTGCTAGTAATGTGTTGTAGAGTGGTGCAAAAGTGTTGTTAATGAAACATGTTTTGTCAGTTCTCCAGAGCAAAGCCTATCTATAATCGTCGCTGTAAAAAAATACACAAAGCTGTCATTATCTGTCTGTGTTAAAATAACTCAAAATGATTAATCAGACAAACTACTCTTAGCTGCATCGCATTAAAAAGTTTTAATGTCTATTTGAGTGCAAACGCTTTAAGTTTTAATGTCGCTTTGAGAAATTAGTGCCCTACGGTTGGGTAAACTTGAATGCATATAGGATTGAGAGTTTTTCATAGGAATGATATGAATCTACTCTAAAGAGAAAAGAAACCCAACTTAAAAAAAAAAGATTTTAAAACAGAAGTAATATAGTAGTACACTGATGTGCAAAAGTTAAGGACGAAGAGGAGAAATTAGCATAACAGCGGAACGAGCAGGCAGAACGGACTGAAAGGCCACTCAGGAGATAGACTAGGGTCAGGTACGGTAGGGCATGCGCATATATGCAGCATGACGTAAAGGGGGGTGAAGAGTATCGGAAGGGTATAAAGCACACGGGCGGTGTACGCTCAGCAATTTAGAGCCGCGGATGGCTTAGTGGTTAGTGTTTCAGACTATCGATGCTGGGTCCCCAGGTTCTAGCCTGGGCTGATCTTTCAGAGATGGTGTGATTTACTGACAATCGCTGAATATCCGCCGTGCATCGGACGAGCACGTAAAGTGACGTCCCCCAGGCTGGACCCACTGGTTAAATGGGTATCCTTTCCTATGCCCCCTCCCTGAAATTCTCCCACCCATCTATGTGCAATATCGTACTTGTACGGTGGCGCCATCTACTGTACTCTAATCTCACTACAAACTGTTCTGTCAAAAGTCGCTAGACTTGCTGTCATTCCTTCTGTTTCTGTGTCCTGCCTAAAAGGCGATCTCGCTGTAGGTGGCTGGGACCTAAACTCTACTCCCTGTGGACGGAAGTCCTACATGAAAATGACGAATGCACCTTGAGTGCATTGCAAAGGCTCAGCAATTGGGTGAAAGATATTGCACGGTGTACATCGGTTTGAAAGACGTCGAGTTGCTGCCACCGTATAATATGGCCAACAAGCAATCCAGTAGACGACATCTGGATGACTTTACCCGAGGTCGCGTTATTGGGAAGTTGGAAAAAGTTCGAAGTGTGACTAGTGTGGCCGAGTTATTGGGAAGTTGGAAGAAGTTCGAAGTGTGACTAGTGTGGCCGAGGAGTTCGGGATCGCTCACAGCCAGTGTTTCTTCAGGCATACATCCAGGGGGCGAAGCCCTCCGGGAAACGATCGTTCGCCCCCCCCACCCGGAGACATTTTTGGTTACCGAGCCAAATTTTAATAAATTCAGGCTATGATGAAAAAGGAAGTTTCGTTTCTTTTTATGCTACAAATATTTCTACAATTAAATTTTTTTTAATATTTGTTCAAATGGTACTAGTTATAGTTTATTTTATTAAAAAGTGTATTACGACGCATGGTATTTTTCAAAATATAATGAGTAGACTAATCATGCCTAATTATCTGGGAATCGTGATTCAGGAACAAGAGTGCGTTGAATGCATTTTAATAGATAATAATTTCAAGCCTGCGGACCCCCCCTCCTTTAGCTGAAAGAAGTTTGTTATTCCTGAAATGTTTGAAGAAGTAATTACTATATCAGGGATGTATATAGAATTTTTCTTCGGGTATGGTGGGGACGAAAAGAGGAAGTTTTTGAAATCCACCATCTGGAACAAAATTAAAGTTAATGAAAAATTGAAGAAAAATTAAAACATTTTTTTCTAATGAAAGTTGATGCATTTTTATTAAATTAAGGCATTTTTCCTAATGTAAGTCGCATTTTAACCAAAAACAAAAAAATGAAACATTTTCCCGGGAGGGGGAAGGCTCTAAATGCGCCCATGTGCTAGATATATAGTAATTACTTCTATATATATAAATATATAGCAAATGGAAAACTTGCCCCCTCTAAGGTTCCATCCCCCCCCCCGGCCAAAAAGTCCTGAAAAAAGCACTGCTCACAGCATCTCTTTCACGAGCTTGGAGAGCATTTCAAACAACAAGAACAGCTGTCCAAGAGTTTAGCAGTAGTCGTCCATGAGCAACCATGGCGACGGAGGACCGGTGTATTGTCCTACAGGCGAGAAGAGACAGACGGCAGACGGCGGAAGAAACCGCAAGGCACATGCAACAGACAATTGGACGTCCGTTATCGCGTTTTACCGTGGCCAGGAGGCTGCACAAAGGTGGTCTATTTGCACGACGACCAGTACGGCGTGTACCAGTAACGCCTGCTCATCGGAGACGGCGGTTTCTGTGGTGCCAGGAACACAAGAACTGGACACATCAGCAATGGGGTCGAGTTCTCTTTACGGATGAGAGCCGATTTAGTCTGACGAGCGATTCTGGACGTATACACATCTGGAGAGAGCAAGGAACACGCAATCACACCTCCAACATCATCGAAAGGGGTCGGTTTGGAGGTGGCGGAGTTCTCGTTTGGGGCGGTATCATGCATGGTAGCAGTACTGACCTCCACATCTTCCAAGGAGATTCAGACACTAGTGTCCGCTATTGCACCGAGGTTCTCCTGCCTCACGTGCGTCTGTTTAGCGGTGCTGTGGATCTTGAGTTCCTCTTCATGGACGACAACGCTACACCTCATCGTACAGTGGCTGTCGCAGAGCTTTTGGAGAGTGAAGATATTCAACGCATGGATTGGCCCGCAAGGTCCCCGGACCTAAATCCAATCGAACACATGTGGGACCTTCTCAGGAGATGCTTGGCAGCACGTCACCAGCCGCCAGCAACGACTCCGCAGCTGCGATTGGCGCTACAAGAGGAATGGGCCGCAATGCCTCAGCAGCTCCTTGACAACCTCGTCCTCAGCATGGACAGACGTTGTAAATCCTGCAACGCAGTCAGGGGTGATCATATCCCCTAATAAAGACTGGATTTTTCTTGGCAGCCGCCTGTCACATGGACGTTTCTGTCTTCTGTCCAGTTGTGCTTTAAGCTACCTTTTCAATAAAGTGCCTTTGTATCCTTTGGATTCCTTGTTTGGACGGTTTTGCTCACTTGTCCCATATTCGTACATCTTGGGGATCTTATGGTATGATTTGAGTCGATGTGGAGCACTTCTGCACGACGTTACATTCGAAAAACCGTCTCGTCCTTATTTTTTGCACGCCAGTGTACCATAAGAAATCCAAAAAATAATTCAAGAACAGACCAAAGATTACTTTTCGTTAAGGGATGTTTGGCATGCGTGTAAGAAATTTTGATTTCTTTTGTTAAAAAAAATAAAAAACAAAGGACCAACTTCTACCTCACACAAAGAATAAGACAGCTGCACCATCACTTTTGCTATTTCACCCACGCGACCTATATCTATATTCAGCCTATATATTGTTTTTCGTACTTTGTTCTGTAACAGCATCAATTAGTTACACATGAAGACCAGTGTATTTCACCGGTACTAAGCTTTTTCTTTGGTTTTGTCCTGGACACACTTCAGTAGCTGACTTTAAATCGACATTTTTAGGAATAAAGAAACTAATCAAAAATATCTCTTGACAAGAGATGATATATTATATGTTCATCGGCTATCTAAATTTCTAGGCTTTGACGAATACTAGAAAAACGTAATATGCCATCATAATATTTCCTGTAATACAATGTTTAGAAAGTTCTCTCTGTCACCTGCAGTGGATTCTTTCTACCTGCATGACTAAATAATAGTTTGCTTACAGCATGTATGTACATTTTGCTTGTCGCGTGTATGCTCGTGGCGCATTCAGCTTTAGTTGTCTCTATTTAGATTTATTTTATTTCTTGCTACCTTTTCTTACCTTAATGTCACATAGGAACTTCCCAAAGATTACCTTTCGGACACTCCTGTCAGGCATTCAAGTGAGTAAGCAGATAAAATAAGCCCATGCCATGAGCAATGGGTAAGATAGGTGACATGTGTGATTTAGTCACTGATATAGTGCATTGTCACTGCTTGAAAATTTCATATGAATGTTTCTAGACAGCAAAAGCCTGTTTTTCTATATTTGTGTCAAAAAATTGAACGTTGGATTACAATCAATTGCGGGGTCTGTCTGTGCGACAAATATTTAATGCTCGCAGTTGTGAATGATTTTGCGATGTTCAGTGTCTTATCTACATTTGGGAAAATTCTTTAAAGTTTAGTGCCTGCTTTTGTAAGATATTCGTGATGAGTTTTGTTTACCTTTTGAATAATTTTATCGTGATTAATGAGTGTTTGAACAATTTTGTAGTTCTTATGTTTACTTTTTGAATACTTTTGTCATGTTTGCTGTCTGTCAACGATTTTGTCATGTTAAACGTCTATTTTGCAATGCTTAGTGTATTCTTTTGTATAAAGTTTTGGGATATTTTGTTTTTTACCATTGTGAAGAATTCCTTGACGTTGAATGTTCTCTTTCGTACATAATTCCATATTTCCTAATAGGTTTATGAGAAATCCTTTGTACTTTATTCCAGATATGTGAACATTTCGGATGTTCTGAGTCTACCTCTGTGAAGAATTTTTGATATTTGGTGTCTACCTCTTTGAAAAATATTTTCGCATTTATTGTCTATCTTTCTTAATAATTTTAAGTGTTCGGAGTTTTCATTTGTGAATCGTAGCGCTTAGTTTATACTTTTATGAATAATTTCATGATATTTTGGAAGGAGATTTGCTATGTGTCTCTCGTCGCTGTTTTTTGAGGAATTGAACGGTGTTTATTTAATGCCTACACTGTGTGAAATTTTTACATATCTTGTGTCTGCTTTGGTGAATAACTTTCATTTCGGATAATCCTTCTTTTTTGTCGCGTGGCAGAGTTCCACAAAACTTTCGCTCTGAAAACGAAAGATATGTTTAAAACGGCCGCTAGACGAATTCGTTTCTTAAATCAGTTACATGCGTCTTTTTAGCACGCCTTTTGTAAAAAAAGATCATGCTTCTGTTATCGGTTTGTCCGTCCGTCCGTCTGTACTCACGAAATCTCTGCAACTATTAGTCCGATTTGAAAATTTTTTTTGCATTGGTAAGCTTGAAATAGGCAAATGATGATCCTTTATTTCGTTTTTTCTTACGATGCGCAATTTCGTCGCTAGAGGGCGTAAATGCAGATGATGTCGAATTCAAAAATACGTTTTATTCCACATATTTGCTTCTAAACATCCGATTGAAAAAATTATTTTATCTTTCGATTCCATTTACGTCGAAACGTATTTTAGATATAGTTACATTTTTAAATTACGCATAGATTTCCCGCTAGGGGGCGTAAAAATAAATTACATTTTCCCCGATAACTCTTCTTCTAAAACTCCGATTTGAAATATTTTTGCTTCAGAAGATGCACCTCGTGATGGAAAATCGTTTGCATATAATTTCTAATTTTTGGTAAAGAATACTTTAGTCGCCAGGGGGCGTAAGTGTTAATTTTTGCTTCAGATATATTTGCCATAAAATTTGAGCTTCTAAAATATCGATTGAAAAAATTCTTTCGTGGACTGATGCCACTTACATCGATAAACCTTTTTGGAATATTTCAAGAAGAAAATATTCCACAATTTCTCCGCCAGGGGGCGTAGATGTATATTTTATTTTTGTCAATATCTCTACTTCTAGGAGTCCGATTTGAAAAATTCCTTCTTTGTTGGATAGTGTTTTTAGTGTGACACGTTTCACATATAATTTCAAAATTTTCAAGTAAGTCATAGACTTTCCGCTAGGGGTCACAAAGGTAAATTGCGTTTTCTGCGTTATTTCTGCTTCTAAAACTCCGATTTGAAAAATTCTTCCTGTATCGCATGCAAGACCTGATGGAAAATATTTTTCACATAATTTCTAATGTTTGGTAAAGAATGGTTTGGTCACCAGGGGGCATAAGTGTTAATTTCTGCTTCTGATGTATTTGTAGCAAAATCTGGGCTCCTGAAAACTGGACTAATTTTTTTTTTCTTGGACCGATACCGCTTATATGGAAAAGCCTTTTGGAATAATTTCTTCCTAAAATAATGAATGGTTTTTTCCACCAGGGGACGTAAAGTCACATCATATTTTTGTCGATATCTCTGTTTCTAAGAGTCCGATTTGAAAACTCCTTTCTATGTTGGAGAGCGTTTCCGGTGTGAAATGTTTCTCATATAAATTCATGTTTTTGTTAACGTACAAGTCTGCAACCATAGGGAGTAAGCTCACGATTCCGTTTACAGCAGTATCTGAGGAATTAAAAACCCGACTGAAAAACTTCTTTCTTCCGTCAGATACTATTGTTTTCCATACCGGTTCCATTGACTTTGAATAGCTTTGATAAATTTAATTTGCGTCAGAACGGATCCAAAAGACGTGCTTATTACACCCGAAAATTCGGTGTCATTTTTCTTGTTTATTTCTGAAATTATATCTTTAAACCACAAAAATATTTGATGCATTATCCATAACGCAGGGTACCTTTAGGCGTAAGTTCTATCACCAACTATGTTTCTCCTGTAAGAACTTGTCTATTACAGCTACTATTGTACATACACTAGTAGCTAAAATTGTGGAAAACTAGGAAAATTTGTACTTCTAAGGTTTGATGGCTCATAACATCAGTATTTTTGTGTTTAAAGAGAAGAAACTTGTAAAATATTTGTAATGGAAACTACTCAGTGACATATTTTTATTCACCTGCATAGCAACTATTTTAGAAATCTGATATAAATAAATTCGCTATCGTCTGGAATACAAATTTCTATGGATAACGCGATTGATATTTATCCTAAGGTATCCGCTATTAATTCGTTAACTTTGTTTCACAAAAATAACTATATTAAACATTTCCATGCCAAATACAGCTCCAGCTAATTTTATACCATCGACTAAAGAGATAAATTTTACACGTACAACAATATTGATCTACTTCATTTTGCAGCTTCACCCAGCTATACTAAAATTTGTTACACAACCTGAGAAAGAAAAGTAAGTTGATATCGAAAATTTTCTGATGAATTTTGTAGTTTAATTATCTCAGTGATTTCTCCGTTCGAGTTAAGGAGTTTCTCTGCTACCCGAAAAAGGAAAAGAATATGAGTGAAAATGGAGGCTTTTGCAATGTGCGATGCCGGGGGATGGGGGTCGGAGCAGAAACTAAGTTTGGAAAGAGAAACTTAGCAGCAAGGTAACTGAGGAAGAAACCTGATATAATAAAGAGGAACAGATCAAAGTGGAAATAATAAAAAGAACAACAAAGAAAGCAGGACCAAGCTCATACGTGACTTTCCCCATATACAGCGCTGAATAAACAGAAGCACTGTAGAAGAGCGAGTTTTCATTTTATACCCAAAAGCTCTGGGACCTGACGAGCACAACACCCGACACAGCACTCAAAGTAAACCAGTGAACAGCCTTATAACAGTACCAACTGTTGTTATGGACACGGTATTACTGAGGTAACAGACAAAATAGCGACTACAGCACAAGAGCAGAATACCGATATATCTGAAAACTTTATATTAAACAGTCATATATAAACTTAATGTTAAATATAGAAATCTACAAACAATCTAATTTGTTCATACGCAGGTGGAACTATGTTGCTGGGATTTCTTTGGACTTTTTTATTGCAGGTTTAGCGACCACCGTGAGCAACTCATTGGGCTATAAGCAGTCACCCGTCTCTAATTTAGGGTCACTGGTTCCAGGGAAGGGAGTGTGCCAGTGCAGCAAGAAAACTGGGCATCCATGCCTTACCGGGATTCGAACCCGAACCCATCTAGATTGCTGGGATGTTATCAACTCGTAAAGATATGGGAAAGTAGTGCTTGGCAGTTCCTGTGGAGCAGTGGTCTAAGAGATGACTTCTGACTATTCGTCAGAGATGGGCCCGGGTTCCAATTGAGGCATGGATGTTCTGTTTAACTTACGGGACTGGCTATATCCGTTCCCTGGAACCAGTGGTCCTACATTAGGGACTGGCGACTGCTTATAGCCGAATTAGTTGTTCAAAGTGGTAATTAAACCCCCAATAAAAAAGAAAAAAGAAAATTAGTGCTTGTTCGTATACTACAATGGAAATATTAGAAGGCGTTCTATGCAATACCATGCAAAAAGTTGCACAAAATTTTACTATTTTCCTCAGTAAAAGTTCAATTTGTTTGAAAAAAAAAAAGTCAATAAAAGCTGGTTAACATGGGGTTGGGAGCTCTGGACACAAACCTTTTTGACACCCTTGACCCGCCTTGATGCACTGTCGATGATATAGCGATTTTCATTAATTAGCACAGTGCACAAAGGAATATTATGGTATTCAATGAAAGGTAGAATGTGCAACTCTCTCGGCAGTCCCGGTTGCGCAGCGGTCTAAGCGATGGCCTCTGATCATGCGCCCGAAAGGTGTCCGAGTTCGAATCCCGGGCGGCATGGATGTTGCGTTTGTCTAACGGCTGTCTCCTTCCCTGGAACCAGTGACCCTGAATTAGAGACAGGCGACTGCTTATAGCCCATTGAGTTGTTCACGGTGGTTGTTAAACCTCCAATCAAAAAAAAAAAAAACTCTCTCAATCAGCAGGTTACGGTTAAATTAGTTTTATGAGGTGAGAGATAGAAGTCTCCAAAGAGTGTCACGTGCAACACGCTAGAAAATAAAGATCAAATGTCGTTGGCTCGACTTCCAGGGTGTCTTTCTTGGGGGAGGGGATTACGACCCCCGTGAGCAACTCGATGGCATATAAGCAATCGCCCTTCCCTAATTTAGGATACTGATTCCAGGGAAGGAATAGAGCCAGTACCGCAGGACAAACACGTCATCCATTCCTCACCGGAATTCGAACCAGGACCTATCTTGAACGAATAATCAGGAGCCAGCGCTTAGACCACTGCGCCACCCGGGCAGCCCAGAGTATCTTTTCCCTGACATTTGGCGAACCAGCTGTTCATGTTAAGTGATCAAAACTGTAGTAGTTAAACGGACGACAATCTTAAATTGAGTAATTGGGATTTATAAAGTAAACCTGACAGATATGCTGACGATTCGCCAAGGTATACATAAAAAAATAGAAAACGTAACTTAAAATATTTATCAAATAGGAGGCTCAGACACAAGTTCTGTTCTGAGGTCATTTTGAATGTGTAGAGAGTTAACCTTTAATTTTCATGTTGGACTATTTGGCTGTGTTCCCTGGTGCAGTTTGTTTAATTAGAAGGACAAAAGACGGAGCGATCGACTGAGTAGCAGGAGAAAGAGCGCGTGAGAGCGAGTTGGGGTATGGTATGGCAGGAACGACGTTCTTCCAGGTAGAAGGATTGCATTTCTATTGGGCCCTCCCAAGCTGAGTGATCTGTGCCTTCACAAGAACGCTTTTCATCGGCTGACGTCTCAATGGATGGCGTCGCATTTGTCCCTCTCACTGACGAGGGCGAAGACATCCCTCATCGTCACCCCACGCCGTCACGCTGAGTGGCTATAAATGAGCTCAACATTCGAGAGACGATTTCTAGCTTGCCTTCCTTCGCTCTTCCCTAGATGGCTCTGCTTCATGACAGTAGGCAGCCAGGCATGGGTGGAACGAACGACTCTACCTCTCGGGAAACTAGACTCCGTATTTATGTGGAATCATGTGGCTGATGATAAACATTAGTTTTTAAGTCTTCATTTGCTTAAAAGAAGATAAGTGTAGCTTGTTTCCAGTTTCAATAAACAAACATCATCTCTCATTCCTTCACTTAGATTTCAAGCTCTCTTTCTTCTCTTCCAGATAAGGTATATTTGAAAGGAAGAAAGTAACCAAAGAATATTGTATCTTAATAATTAAAAATGTACGCCAGTAATACGAACGGTATGGTTTTTAATTCAAAAATTCTGCATTTTTAAATCATAGTTTTCTTTTTTCTATCGTTAATGAAGATGAGTTCAGAAAGAAATCCAGTCACTTACGAATCACATAGATACCTTTGCAATACTGAGAAAATATCTCTGAAATAAGGCTAACTGTTGATAAAATTTACGTATACTTGAAGTTACAGTTAATTCCTTTCAATCCAGGATGAAAGTTTAGCGTAAACATCTAAAACTATAAGGCATTAGTCTGAGAAATTTGTGCTAAATTTCATTGTAACGAATTACCTATTCATTACCCTGGCTTTAGGTTGTTTCTGCATCCTTCATTAAGCAATAAAAGTTAAACTCAAAGACGAGAAATTAAATACAAACATGAGTTTCTCTACCTGGAAGGTACTATACTGATGAACCACAATTTTTTTATACTACTTTCAGTATCACGAAATTCACAAAACAGTACGAAAAAACGGTAATACCTGAAATTCAGATGTTAAAAGAATTTACTTTTTGTCACATGAAAGACTTTTCATATCCTTAGTTCAAAACCTTAGACTGTATTAATTGCTGTTAGCAAAAAATGTACAAAGACAGTAAGAAATTTATTTCTGTTAGAGTTTGCCTTTATTAATACCTACTGAAATAATAATGAAATAATGTTTATGCTACCCAAAATGGTCACTATTCGACACATTTGATTGGTCTGTAAGGAAATGTGTTGAAGAGTTGAACATTTTTACTTCTTTTCTCAGTAGCACAATAGGAAGTAAGCTTATTTCATGAAAGAAATACGGGATTACGCCATATAATACAAATTTTGAAGATGACAATCCGATTTTTGGCGTAAATGTGACAAGGATGGTAAGTCAGATAATATCCGAAAACTTGAAAATTTTCATCGTCCTGGAGCGGGACTCGAACCCGCGTCTCCCAGAAAACGCCCGGGTATGCTAACCACTACACCACCCAGAACGACCAAGTTTCAAGTTTCCAATCAATTTGAATTTAACCATCACAGGATTCGCTAGTCGAAGCAACCCGGGCGTTTTCTGGAAGACGCGGGTTCGAGTCCCGCTCCAGGACGATGAAAATTTTCAAGTTTTCGGATATTATCTGACTTACCATCCTTGTCACAGTTACGCCAAAAATCGGATTGTCATCTTCAAAATTTGTATTATATGGCGTAATACCTTTATTTCTTTCATGATTTATCTGCTTCTCCGGGCAAACACGGGATAAAATTCTTAAATTCCAGATTCGCTAAACATGAATGCCGGTTGCTTCGACTAGCGAATCCTGTGATGGTTAAATTCAAATTGATTGGAAACTTAAACTTGGTCGTTCTGGGTGGTGTAGTGGTTAGCATACCCGGGCGTTTTCTGGGAGACGCGGGTTCGAGTCCCGCTCCAGGACGATGAAAATTTTCAAGTTTTCGGATATTATCAGACTTACCATCCTTGTCACATTTACGCCAAAAATTGGATTGTCATCTTCAAAATTTGTAGTAAGCTTATTTGTTCATCAACACGATGCTCAACAGAATGATAAAATGTGTGACAAACCCATCTTGAACTTACCACAAAACCAGTTCAATATATGACTGTGTGTATATTTGGACACCTGGGGTGTTCCTACATCCAATGCATTCCATCCTACAGCGAATATAGTGTTAGATATAGCGGATATAGCTATGTGCAGCGCGACATCGACGCATGGATCTGAAAGGCAACTCTAGACATAACGTGTATAGAGTTTAAAAGCGCTCCTGATATGAGTTCAAGATAATTATTCCTCCACACGTTTAAAACCAGTCTTTTTTTAAACATGATGCATGTTTACGACAGACTTCTTAATACAGTTCAAAGTATTTTCTGTGTCTTTTATATAATGAATATAGGCAGCTTATAAAAAAAACCCCAGCCATAATTTGAGAATAGGAAAGGTTAAAAATTAGCCATAGGGATGCACGTCCCTAGAAGATCTAGATACGAGCACTATATGATTTATTTTGATTGCAACTGAAATGTGAATAGTCATTTCCAAGCTATTCTGTTTTTGAGAGTAATGACGTGGCTGTGCCGAGGTGAGAACTTTTGTGTGGCGCTTTTTATTGGCAGGAATTTGGGGAGGGGGGTTACCAAACACCACGAGAAACTCTTAGGGCTATAGGCAGTTGTCCGTCCCTATTTTAGGGTCACTGGTTCAAAGGAGAGGAGAGAGACAGGGCGATGGGACAACCGCACAACCTTTACTTCATCCGGGACTTAGCCAGGAGCCCAGCTCAGACGACTAGCCCGTCTGACCCCTCCCACGCCGGGACGGCATGTGCAATCCAATAAAATTTCGTACGCGTGTATCCCTGATAAAGCGTGAAAAACCTTTAGTATGGCGTTTTTTGATTATTTATGTGTGTGATCCACTAGCAAAACCTACAGTCTGTGAGGTTGTATATTCCCTCTTCATGACACATAGGCTCGATAAAACAATTTTTCTATGGCACAGAAAGCAAGTTGCAACTTGTATCTCTATTTTGAAAGAAATGTGGGAATATAAGTTTGAGTGACAACAGGCATCTTTTAAGGTAGCTAGGACCATTTCTGATTTCAAGGCGAATGTATGGCATTATGGAAATTCTAAAGCATTGTGGTTGAGAGACAACACTTTTATCCTATGTTTTTGGGTGATCATACATCTTTAGACACAATTTCAGCTTGCAGCACCACATGAAGCATGGATATCATTCGGAATTTAAGGTAAAAAAGTGCATCTATAGCAGTCGTGAACTTATTGCATATAAGTACTATTATTAGACCTTCTGCAAAAAAGGAAAAAGAGAAAACAAAAAACGAAGCACACCGAGAAAGTCGTTCGATCCTGATGAAACTCCGAACGCAAATACCTCATGGCTGAATATGCAAATGATTAAAACATAACGACAAATGACTAAATAGTGGCCCGCAACAGCGCATGGGAACCATGCGCTGTTCGAGGAGGGTCTATCAAGAGCAAAGCTCGCACGCAGGGACAATTGTTACCGCAAACTGCGGTTGCATTAACCTCCACGGACTGTGAGAATGCCTTGACGCCGGATACGTGAACAATACGAACAGTTGAGCGAGTTTGAGAGAGGACATATAATTGGGCTGAGAGAGGACATATAATTGGGCTGAGAGAGGCCAGTTGATCAAGTCGCCGTATCGCCAGGCACTTGGGTCGGAGCAATGAGACGGTGTTGGTGCCGATATGTCGAGGAAAGCACAACTGAGCGGCACGCGGGCAGCTGACTGCCGAGAGCAACGACATACTGCGAGTACCGAGCGATTGTGACAGCCGCACGAACAGAACCAAATTCGTCGCTCTCAACCATCCGTGGCCATGTTGCGTCGCCTGCAGGTACAGAAGTGGCGATCGGGACTTGCTAGACGACTTGCGGTATGGGGACTACATTCGAGGAGGCCACTCCGCCTCCTACCACTGACTAGCGAGCATCACCGACACCGGTTGCAGTGGTGTCTATCCCGATCAACATGGGATAGTGTCCAGTGGTGTCGTGTTGCCTTCAGTGATGAGTCATAGTTTTTTTTGTATTGGAGGTTTAACGATCACCATGAGCAACTCAATGGGCAATAAGCAGTGGCCCGTCCTTAATTTATTGCCACTGGCCCCAGGGAAGGGAGCTCCGCCTCCTACCACTGACTAGCGAGCATCACCGACACCGGTTGCAGTGGTGTCTATCCCGATCAACATGGGATAGTGTCCAGTGGTGTCGTGTTGCCTTCAGTGATGAGTCATAGTTTTTTTTGTATTGGAGGTTTAACGATCACCATGAGCAACTCAATGGGCAATAAGCAGTGGCCCGTCCTTAATTTATTGCCACTGGCCCCAGGGAGAGAACCAGCGCTGTAAGACAAACACAACATCCACGCCTTACCGGGATTCGAACCCGGACCCATCTCGAACGAATGATCAGAAGCTATCGCTTAGACCACTGCGCTACCAGGGCGGCGTCATAGTTTGCACTTGGTGTCTATCACCAACGCATACGTGTCTGGAGACAAGCCGGCCAGGGAGTGACTCTCTGAGGGGGAGGGGGGCATTTTCTACTATAGCCGGGTGCTCTTGGAGTGCTCCGTACCCCCGTCATGGCTCAACGATACGTAGACGACATTCTACGACTTGTTGTACTGCCATTCCTGTCACAGCATCACTGAGCAATTCTTCTACACGATAATGCCCGGACACAGCTCTCTCAGGCCTGCCTTCGTAATGTTGACACCCTTCCATGGCCAGCCGGATTGCCAAACCTTTCACCGACCGAACACGTTTAGGACATGATGGGACGCCACCTACGCCCATCCCGGAATGTCAGCGAACTGGCCCTCAATTCGGACACTACATTTGGCACGACATACCTCAGGACAGTATCCGTGAACTGCATGTGTCCATGCCACGCCGGGTTAACGATTGTATCCGAGCCTGAGACGGCGTTACAAAGTACTTACTTGTTCCACTCGTGTAGCTGTTTTATCCGAATAAATGGCCCAACTGTTCTGGAATTGCAGTAACTTCCTTTTCTATGCATGTACATTACACATACCAATTTTCATCTCGATTGGATGATTCCTTCTGGTTGCTTCGTTTTTTTTTTTTTGTGCGAAGAGTGTATAAAATTATGAAATATGCTAAAACTGTAGAATATTATGAAGCGATTATGAAATTGCAATTTTGAATGCTTTGTTATCAGTGAAAAAGTTAAAATGCATTAAAAGTTTGGAAAATGATTTTGTCTTTAAACAAGATGCACTCAAAATAGCACAGGCAGGCTTAAATTGAAATGCGACTGCGAATGGTCCAAGATATGTATCCTGACATTCCAAGTACGAAAAATAGTGGAAGTTAAATTGCCTTTTGTGTCCAGGAAAAAAAGAGGTGCTGTGGTTATCAGTGACAAGGTGTTTTCTTTTAATTCTAGTATTCGGTGTTTAATGCCTTAAAACTATGTCTGATAAAACTTGCAGTTTTAGAGATATGTTGTTCAGTAATCGCGTGCATAACATGTAGAACATCTCAAAAGTTTCTGATCCATAGTTTTTCCAAAAAATGCTCATCACCGTCTGAATTTGTTGGAATAATGTAAAGTTAGGAATTATGATACGGAATAAGGGTAAAAGTAAATGATCATATGCAACAAATGAGACATTGACGAATTTAATCACCATTACTTCACAAAGAGTGCTATGGGCTCATGCATCCTCCAGTAATAATCCGAGAAAATTTGACTTAGTTTTCTAAAATTAATTACATTTCTGGCTCTTCACCACCAACCCCAAACAAAATGGCATGAACCATGCCAAATATCTATCAGATTTTGTGGGAATGTATTATATTAGGCAGAAACGTTTCAAATTTTAGTTCTATGTGTCTGTTCATTTTTAGAGTGTAGTCTTTGAATAACTATTCTTTCCTTTGGAAACCTTTCAAGGTGAGATATCCGACTTTTGCTGTAATTTCGTATTATTTCTATTATTGGTGTTTCTATTTCATTCTTTTAATATCTCTGCATTTCTTTGTTTTTCAAATCTTGAATAGCCTAAAGGAAAGAGAAGCACACAGAACGACCGATGAAAAAGATGTACCGAAATCGAAACAGGCTATTTGGTCTAAGTTCGTAAAAGTAAGAAGTAGAAGATTTTGAATAGTGAACTGTTGAACAACGTCTGGCCGTTGAGTATCTTAAGGTAACCCCGTAGTTCGCGAACTGCAAAGTTTATGACTAGAAACTTATATTCTAGAATGCCCTCGGTATGTACGAAGAAAGTAAGTGTCACTCTCATAACTTGAGTAGTAAGTCAGTATCGATGCTTCTTATGTGTGATAATCCGAGAAAATTTTAATTCCTTTCTGAAATTAATTGCATTTTTGGCTCTTCCCCACCAACCCCAAACAAAATGGCATGAACCACGTCAAATTTCTATCAGGTTTTTAGAAACGAGGTGAACAATCAAGAAAAGTGCAATTGTCTTAGATTATTACGTTACTTATTGATTTGTTTTGTTTATTATGAACAATTTAGATATCTTAATAATGTAAAAGAAATATTGTAAAAATTACGCGTGCCTCTTAATTACTTTGTTTCTCTAATTTAGAAAGGGTTTTATTTCTGAACTTCTTGCGTTCAAATACGAGGGTTTTTTTTCTGAGGTAAAAAGCTTTTTAACATGGGTATGAAGAAGGAGATACAGAAAATGTTTTCACTATTCTGTTTACTTGTTGTGAAACACGATGAAATGCGATAATGCTCTTAGCTGGGGAATACGAGGAATTCTAATATTTTGATAATATAATCAGTTTAATTTCTTTATTTTCGTAAGATACAGTTTCACTGTTTCCATAAGTTGTATTGCTTCATTTCCACACCAGTAACTTCAGTCTTTCCTCAATAGTACTCTTGAGTTCAGTAGAGGAGCAACACTCGTGACTCATTAGTACTCTTGAGTTCAGTATGACATGCAACACTCGTGACTCTGTGACGTCAGAAGGTTGGGTCTTCAACAGCTAAATTTAATTCATTTGGAAAATTAAGCCGAATTCTCTGGGATTAATAGTAAGGGATAAATTGACATACCATTCTTGCGTAGTTACAGGAATGAAATTCATTAATTTCTCACTTGTTGCACATTTACGTTTCCTCTTGCTCCAATGCTGTGTAGGAATCAGAAATTCATCAGTTAATTCTGCACGAAATTTGAAGTACGTTTCATTTTCGTTAAATCCCTTTGTCATTATTTTGCTAACCCAATATATTCATAATAGAAAGTATTCAAAAATTACACTGGAAGTAAAAAAATCCAAACGAAATACATAGATCAAATAACAGAGGGACGACTCGCAGTACAGTAAATTATCTAACGCCATGTATATAACCACACATGACATGCAACACTCGTGACTGCATATTATACTCGTGTACATACCACACATGACATGCAACACTCGTCATTTTATCCACATCTACGTACAATATGCAGTTCAGAAATACCCGTTCAGCCGCATGTGGTGTAAGCAACAAGGAATTCGAAGGAATCAGCAGTCAGTGATGTCAAAAATAAATTATTTGGACCACAGTTTTACATCAGAAGCAATAGTGAGAATGTAGAACAAAAGACCGATGGTCTAACGTGAGCCACATTGGGATTAGCAGACTATGGAACAAAGACGAAACTTTTTCTAACAGTCAATCTGAGACATGTCTTAGGCGTTCAAAAGTAATGACACAGCTCGATCGTTATCTCGCAATAATAATTATATCACAGATTCAGTTCAAAACGTCAAACTGTCACGGAGTTTCTCATCTTTGTTCCATAGTCTGCTGATCACAATGTGGCTAAAGCGAAAGAAGGGACGTGACTTGACATATCATGTACAGGTGGCTTCAAATTTGGTTTGAAACCTAAAACCGGCAATATGTATCATTTCCTCAGACTCCCGTTTGATATTTATCAATGAGAAACGCTCGTTTGATGTAGTGTCAACAGCATCTCGCCTGAACCCTAGAGAAATGAACATGCTCTGTCCATCACAGTTTATAGTCTGTACCCAGATTCAAGACGGATGCAGATTGAAAGAGAAACAGATTTCACTCTTCTTTCAAATATCTTTGAAAGGGGCTGTTTGGAGAAGTGTCCTGACCACATGTGGAGGCACTGCTGTCAATATTCCTATACGCTTTCCAGCTGCACTGTTATAGCTTTAATTACCGAGATGTAATCCACGAACCACATATACGCCTGTTTGCAACAGCATTGGGTATTGACTTCCTTTTAATAGGTAACAAAACCCACGTGCCGCCCCGGTGGCGCAGTGGTCGAAGCGATGGCTTCTGATCATTCATCCGAAAGTGGTCCGGGTTCGAATCCCGGTGAGGTATGGATGTTGTGTTTGTCATACGGCACTAGTTCTCTCCCTTCCCTGGAACCAGTGGCCCTAAATTAGGGACGGGCGACTGCTTATAGCACATTGAGTTGCTCACGGTGGTCGTTAAACCTCCAATAACCCCCCCCCCAAACCCCACGTCCTTAGAGAGTGAAACATTACTTACTGTTTATCGGAGAGTGAAAAATTATCTACATCTCATAAAACAGCCAGAAAGATATCTGGACCTGAATTCTATCGAGTTTGTTTGGAATGAGTGATAACGGGTGTCCTATCGTAACATCTCCGATCCCTGAGAAAGCTAAAATCTACATTCCACCATTAACGGGCACTATGACTCTAAGATCTCTTGTGCAGTCTTTAATCAAGTACGAAGCATCGCCTAGATATCTATGAGGGTAAAAACAAGTCATATTGCGGAAACCTGCGGTAGACTTTTGTTAAAACTATCTTTTTTCAAAATTTGAGTTTCCTACTGTAACTGGTACTATTTATTATTTCCTTCATTTATGTTCTCGTGTGGGATTTTATCTTATTACAACTGTCACAGCACTTTTATCCAAATCTATCAAAATTATTTGAATGAATTCTCGTTTTTGTGAATCTCACGTAGTATTTAAGCACGAGAGTGAAACTGACTAAACGAGAACACTGATTGTTATGTTCTGTCATGACTCTTAGTTTCAAATTATGTCTGTTACCTCCCAGTTTCTGCTTGAAACTTCAATTTATTCGGATGGAGAAACAAGCAGTTATTTTTAATTTTTTTTTTTTTTTTTGGAATTTAAAGATCCCTGTGAGTATAAGGGCCGGAAGAAATCACATTTGTTTCAATGCTCATGACTGTCTTTCACTGTAGAAAATTAAAAGTCAGACAAAAAAAAACCATTTTAACGCAACTTACTCTAGGGATGAGAGTGAACCACAAATGACGGAAAAAACTTAACATACGTGTGACATTTGGTTTTTAAAGCTACATTCATGAGAAGCTGGTGTTAAACGTAGTCGGTTTCGTTGAAGACTAAGGATTGTAGTTAACTGATCAACATGAGCAAAACGCAATCTATGTCATGCTTTAACACAAATGCAGAACCTCTGAAAGAAACCAAATGTCCTTTTTCATGTCATGTAAACGACTTTATAACTCTAAAAAGACACTGAGAATAGGTTACAAGTGATGAAAGGTTTTTTATATTGTGTATGATTTTCTGCTCTTTGTTGAATTCATTGCGGTATACTTCTTTTTATCTTAGAACAGTGATATTCCCAATGTCTGAACGCACTAAACATGTTTCGATTATAGAGCACCCAAGGCAGATTACAGTTGCCACTTTTATGGATTTCGAAAGACGTAATTTCTTCAACTACGGCGTTTCACTTTTTGCCCAGTTGCACATTCTTTTAACACTGAGCATTTCTAACTCGGCATGAAAAGACAGTTTACTTCTGGTTCCTTAAACATGATGTTTTAAGAAGACTATTTTGATTTGTTTTCTGTGAAGAATTGCATCTTTTAAATAACCATAACCTCAGTTATATTTAATGGCAGAAATAACTTTAACATGTAGATATAAAGTGGTGGTCGATGATTCATAATGCAAGGATCTATTTCTAGCATTAATCGGTTCCGGAACCTGTTTAATCAGCAAGAACAGACTTCACTACTTAGCGCGAAAAGAAAAATGATAAAAATCGACCATCTTTCCACCTTAGAATAAAATCACACAGATTTCAGTGATGCCAAAAATTAGCAACCGTCGCTTCACAGTTGCGGTACATATATCACTCCAACAATCTGGCAACATGTCAAAGAGAAAAAAAGACAGCAGCAATGCGTAGTAGAGTCATATTCCACAAATATGAATAATCGTTTCCGCACTTAAAACTAAAACTAAAAATTCAGTAATGAGCACTGAAAAGTGTTGTGCTCCCCCATTAATGAGGTCGGAACACGTCCTTCAAATAATTCATTCGCAAGACTGAAGTTCGTGTTCTAAATGAAATGAAAAAGTATATAAAAGAAAAACATACGCATAAGAAACTTTTTTTAATGCTAGCGTCAAAAATATCTTTTATATACAGTGGCAGAAATAACGAGCTCCTAAAGCCATGTTAACACAGGGATTTCACAGTTCCGCTATATGCATTTTGCTTTCTTGAAACGTTTCGTTTCTTTTTCTTTTTTTCGAATGAGCTCATCCTTTATAACTGCCAAATTCTTAACGCTAAAAAATAAGGTTACTGATACTAGAATCTTTGCCTCTCCGAAACACATTCAGCAACTTTAAAAATTTTTGTAATTTCGTCACAAAAATAAAAAAATAAAGAAGTAACGGAAACATACGTGGAAGGAAAGGAGAGGAGCATGTGAACACCATTACGTGTCAGTACTTCTCCCCTCGTTAACCTGTAGGTGTATTTGTAGTGCAATGTATTGTACGTGTGTGTCTGTGCTCTTCCTGATTGAGGCAGGCAGTTCACACACACATAATTTAGGATGTGATGAATGGTACATTAACAACCTGTTTGTTTTTTGTTGCTACCACGTAAGAAAGACATCTCAGTAAAAGTCTATGGTTATTAGCTTGTACTAGTTCTTCCAGAACGTCTTTATGGGGTTCCTATGCTATCCCGAACGCTCGTCATTTGAAATAAAACTCGCTATCAAAAACGTGTTCATACTGATATTTTCTTTTCCGAATTAGGCTTCAGAATGAACGCTTCCGATGTTTTTCCAGTATGCGAAATATTTCACCCTTCCTTAAAGTTAAGCATCAGTACAAACTATACATACTGAATATGAGCTACATTGACTTCTTCCTGCAATAATGTTTTTATCTTTCCTCCTCACAGAACTTTTGAGGTTAGTGGCTATTAAAAATGTAGTAAAAGCTTTGCTCATGGTAAAAACAATCGCGTTTTTCGCACAAAAAGACTTACGAGAAAACAGTAGATAGTTAAGAACAGTGAGCTAGCCCATTTGGTTTGGCACGGAAGCGCCGAATTTAACTGCTTTCCATGTAGCCAACTCTTCAGAAAAGTTAAAAATTGTATCGCCCTGGTAGGGGAACCCAACCCTCCTCTCTCGATTTCTATTGAAGTATGCTACCAATTTACCACCCAGGAGAACGAACTTCCCAGCAACTAAAGATAGGAGTCTCAAGAGAATTCATATTTGCTTTAGTCGAAACATCCTAATGCTTTCTCGTAGCGAAAATGACCATTGTAATCCAGAAAACGGACCGAGGCCAGAAATCCCTAAATCCTAAGATATCATCATAGGAATAAATGAAGAGTGAATCTTCATATAAACCTTCATCTTTCAATCTAAATACATGGCAGCCACACAAGCTCATTATTTTCGAAACAGTTTGATTTTCATATAGTCATATTCTCAGCAAATTGCATTGTGTTACAGAGGAATCGACCTCGCATCTCCGGATATACGTTCGACGAGTCATCAGAATGCTTCGACTAACATAAATCTGAAGCATTTTGGGACTCCTAAGCTTGGTTTACTTGAAAATTCGTTCTCCTGGGTGGGATAACGGTAGCGCGCTCAATCAGAAATCGATTCCAGCTTCAGGGTGCTGCAAATTTCAAGTTTGCCGAGGAGATGGATAAATGGAAAAAAGTAAAATAAGGCCCACGCCTGTGTCGAAAATAATGTGTTTGTATGCCGGGCATGTACATGGTGGCCCAAAAGTACCTACCAACTTTAATGCTGTATTATTCCTGAACGAAAAGGCATACAAATCTCATCCAAAGTGTATTAAAATCTACATCTCCTGCCGTTTATATTACAACATGTTTAATATAGTTAAGAACTTCGCCGATCTTTCGCAATCTGATCCCAAAATCAGACAACAGCTTGTGGAGGACGTCTGTTGGAAGGCCAACATTTCATGCTCGACAGATCATTTCAGCTCCTCCAAAGTCTTTGGGTTGCTCTGATACACTTTGTCTTTGAGATGTCCATATAAAAAAGATCCAAAGGATTGAGGTCTGGTAAATACGGGGCCACTCAAGTCTGCGTCCGTGGTACTTTGGATAATCCGAAGCAATGACATTCTCACGGAAATATTCATTTAAAAGGCCGAAAATGGATTCTGTGCGATGGGGACGAGCACTATCTTGCATGAAAAAGTGACTTGTGAGGTCAGAACCAGGGAAGCCCTGAAAGACAGGAATGAAATTGTTTTCAAGCAAATTTCCATAGCTCACTGCGAATACAGTTCTCTAGATAAAAGCAGGTCCACAAATGCCAACTTTCGACAAGGCACACCACACAGTCACACGTTTTGGGTGAAGACTTGAAGCAATCGAAACATGTGGATGTTCTGTGCCCCATATTCGCCAGTTCTGCCTGTTCACGAACTCGTCAAGTCAAAAATGTGCCTTATCTGAAAACCAGATGAGACCAGGATCAATTTATTGGTTCTCGAGTCTTGTGATCATTGCATGAGCGAAGTCCAGTCTTGCTGCCATGTTCGCCTCTGTGAGTGGCTGTTGGTTCTGGATTTTATAGGGAAACAAATGAAGATCTTCTTTGAGAATTCTCTGAAGAGTGCTGCGTTTGATCCCTAACTCCTGGGATGCTCTCCTGGCAGTGGCGGTGGAACCGCCCGTGCCCGGGCCCGGTCAATAATTTCAGCCAATATTTTTTTTTCATTTGGAATATGTGCGATCGTTGTGATGTGCCTTAGAACATTCCTCTAGATAGGTGGTCGGGTGGTCCTAATTCCCAACAAAGCTCCTGAGGCATTGTTTTGTTCTGTTTGTTCCGGGAATCTAGAAGGAAGGGGATGAATCACAATTTGAAATTTCGGGCCCAGTCAACGAACTTCACTTTCCGCTGCCCCTGTCTCCTGGTAACCTTTTTCCGGCTTCCTTCAAATGTTTCTCGAACGTTTTCAATTTCTCGTTCAGTCCTTGATGTGGAGGGCCGGCCGCCTTGAGAGTAATCGCCCAACACTGACCATGTTTTGCAAAATTTCTTGACGAGGTTTGTGTGCCTGTCCGGTGCAACTTTGACACCAAACTTTACCTGGAACGCTCTTCTGACCTTTTCAGGGCTTTCTGATGATCGAATGTACTCTTTGATAATGAAATATCCGCTGCTCCATAGTGTAGGCTGCCATTTTCTATATCCAGCAAAATGAAAAGAAAACTCATGAGACACAAATGGCTTGATGGCTATACTGTGTTTGCAAAGTTTCTTCAAATTATACTAACTAGTTGCAGAGCATATTGGATTTAAACTTGGTAGGTGTGTTTTGGGCCACCCTGTACTTAGGAAGATTCACTATTTTTTTCTGAAGTGTGATGGCCGGCTATTACTTATGGGGTACGACGAATGGGATCAAAATAACTTCATATGTTTACTTTCGTAAGCAGAACCCTCATGCATTATATTGTTACAGGGCTTGATGCTGACTTATATTGCAGCGCCCTGTGTGGAGGGTTCGTTTGATGCTTGCTCTGTATATGGGGTTTAATCCGTATTATTTCTTCCGGCAGATGCAGGTAAATAAAATACCAAGTATACTCAATCGCTTTGCTTGGGACGGCTGAAAAGCAATAATGTCCTGCTCTACTCTCCTCTCACATCCGCGAAACTATAAATATAACACCCCCTCTATTGCGTGAGAAAAAGCTTACTTTGACTGTTCGTTGCCCAGCTCATCGAAATGGCGGGAATTGAAGGAAAATGATTCCAATGCTTTATCCCTCAAAATGGCTACTGAACCTCACTTCTGATAATATGCAAGCCCCGGTTGCAATATCTCCCCCGCCAAAATAAAAATGAGGATGACGCTAGACAGCTTCATTTTTGCCTACAGTAACTAACGTGATTAATTGGAATCAGGTCAAGCTTGTGACCATGCAATATTGGGCGGATAATTTTACATGATTTTGAAGAGGTACCTGCATGCTGAGGTTTACATACAGTTAACATACAGTTATTCTCGTTGATTCCATTGATAAACATATTTCGATACACGTTACGATGATGACTTGAAGGCAGAGTAATTTAAAACACAGTTGGTGATAAAATTGAAGAAAGATTTCCAGTAAGTACGTGGAAATATAACTATCATGATGGGTTCCAGAAATTTTTCTGATATTACATATATACAAACATGGTTACTAATCACACTTCTGAAAAATACATGTACAGATACCTACTACAAACAATACATCACACTTGATATTGCGCTTTTATCGTTATCCACATTTCACTTCACTCCTACATTACAATTTTATTACTGATCTCTACAAAAATTTAACTTCATGCTGCAATTAATTCTCAAAATCTTACCACTTTACTACCATTCTTGAGCAGTTTGTATTAACCCATATTTTAGTTTTTAACGCTGTTGTACGCTGAAAATTTCCGAAAAATATACGACCAAAATTTGCATAAATTCTCTATCAGTTGAAACATGAAATGAAGAAAAATTTTAGTTTTGACAATGCTGATAAGTTACCGATTAAACATTTGAATAATTTTCGCAAAACCTTATACACACTTACACTGCAATGTTTTACATATTAAAATTATTTACGCTAATATTATACACACTAAAACAAGTTAAAAGAAATAATACTGCAAATATAATCATTGTATTTTTCCAGTATTTCGAATGATTCCGATTAAAGTTCAATAAAATCATGGATGATAATTGTCCATCAAACCATTAAAAAGAAATAGCGTAAATTAAAGTTCGTGAAGGCATACAAAAAAATCATTCTAACGCAAATTTTCGATTTGATGCACAAAAATTTAAATCGTCTTTTGGAAAATGTTCATGTAAACACAAAATGTTCGTATGTACATTATCACAAATTGAAAATTATTAAGCAATCAAACTGAGGATCTCACGAATGGTGGAAAGCATCTTGCCATTTCGAATATAATATTCACGGTGGTGCACGAATTGTTTGATAGCAGAATTATATCATAGAGCGTTCACTACACGTCTTCAACAACCTGTGTGATGTGAATAGTTTATAACAAAATATAAATTATCACGAAACACATTGAAGGCACGTTCTTTGCAGTCGATGACTCAGCCAATTGAAATGTTTCAAAAACACTAAAGAATTACACTCGTTGCCTGTTGATGTGTCGCACCCTGCCGAAGATATCACGCACTATGCACGGTTTGCAGGTTCCATATCGATAACGACATGGTTCGGCTGTATCTCGTTCCACGTTTTGGGGAGTTGATAACCTTTTCCCATGTAAGTCTCCACGGTTGCATCATGTACATATATTCCCACGCCGATAAGGAAAATGTCGATCTTATTCGTTGGATGAACCTCGCCGTGCTGTTTGAGTTTCTGTTGTCATTTCCGTCTGTCTGGATATCCCGGTAGGGCATCGGTGTAGCTGAACAAAATTAGCAATTGTCTTCTTTCTCGGATTGCAAACTAACTGCAAATTCGCACTGACCTCATCCATCATGCTTATGATGCAATTGGGCCTTCAGACAAATGATAAAATTTCTTACTCTGCCCAATATCTGCCTCCGGAGAGTTAAGAAATACAATTTGATTTTCTTTAAACATTTTTGAAACCTCTGTCTTCATCTGACGAGTTTCCTGTTTTTCTGAGGTATTTACAATAGGAATTGGGCTCTGCATATCTTCCGCGCTATTAGAATGTTTTTTTCGGAGATAATTTAATGACGGAACAGGTGCCGACATGTTCAGTCTTGAGCGGCTGCTCATTTCTGAAGTGCACAGAAGTATGCACAAAATTCCTCATCGGTGATTTATCTTTCTGACCGATTTCGACTCTCCAGTTCTCTATTCGGGCATTCAAAACAGTATCTGACGGCGCGCAGTTTCCGCTTCCCTGCCACCGCGGTCGGTCATCTCTAGGCGGTGACCTGGGTTGAGGCTTGTAGTAACGCCTGCCGTAGAAATGTGAGAGAGGCCGCCACAGGTGAAAATATGAACTGCAGGTCCAACAACATTTAGTATTATTCCCGTATCTTCTTGGAGTACTAGTGCTTCTGTATTCCTGCGGTTCTCTGCGCCGCTCTTCCTCTATTCCGGATCGGACATTTCGAATATTCAAATCGTTCAACTGATCCGTCAGCACCCTAATTGCCTCATCACTGGCCTCAAGCTTTTTCATCACTAGTTGCAACATGCTCCCTTCTCTCGCATCCAATTGGGGCTGTGCATCCCTACTATAGGATTCTGCGGCACCTGAATATTTGAACGTAGAGCTCTCGGCATTAGGGTACGCGCAAACGGATGTTGCTATGGGTAGAGGCGGTGTCGTTATTTTCATACAGCTTTCTTCATTGATAGCTTTAGCTACCGCCGTAGGGTAATCAGGAGGATTCGAAGAAAGCACCCATCTTCTCAAACTTTGTTTCAATCCTTGCAGGAATTGACCCAGCTTATTTGATCCAGAATCCTGCGCAATTCAGGAGGATCATACCGGCTCTCTCTCAAGTAGTCGTTAGCCACGGCGTTAAATCGAGCAACATATTCTTTGACTGTTTCTTGCTCACGCTGGTAACAATTTGAAAGTGCGGCCTAACGCATTGCCGGCGGCCCCTCATTCTCGAAGCGTTCTTGCAAGATGGCCTTAAATTCTTCATAGTCCGCGGTGGTCCGCAAAATGGGGCTAAAATTTAAGTACTGGGAAGCAGCACCTTACAGTTTTGTGCGTGCAATAATTTTTTTCCAAATCTCCCCATTGAGCCAAATTTCCGACATTCCCAATATTTTGGAAGAATCGTGCTACCGAAAAATTTATGTCCTCCCGATCGAAAGTAGCTATCAAGGGAGAGCAAGATGCAACTAGCGCGGAAACACGATACAGATCATTATTTTGCTCATCTGCCATGATGCTGATGTAAATATTATACTTAAGAAATGCTTTTTATACCACAATTTCTAAAAAATGCTTGTTATATAATTGCTAAAAATGTTTGTCATATCACGTTTGTCTCTTCCGAGTATCATGCGCATTGCAAAGAATTAATGAAAATTGTTTTTCATGGGAAGCTTTCTGAGTTCAGAAATTTTAACGTTCGGAAATTATGATGCATACATATTCTGACTATTAGCAGCGTGTGGTGTGGGATTTCACTGTAAGAGTAGGTACACTTCAAAAAAAGAAAGAAAATATTTTCTACTTACGATACGTCGCTTGACTTCACCCTCGCTTATATGTAGGTAATCCAGATGTTTTTTTCTTTCTTATTTTTTGTCACACACAGTTTTGGTTGTCACAAAAAGTCCAGTAGCACTATGATTATCACTTGTCAATCCAAAAATGTTTACCAATCTGTAGAAAAATTGGAAGAGGTCTCCACGATAAGGAATGCAATATTCTCAGGCCCCACGTAGGTGACTCGAAGACATAACGCTGCTGCATTGAAGAACCAAAATTTGAAGAACCGCTCTGCTTTTCATCAGCGATGCTCGAGTCCCACGCTGCTTATTAAAGATGCTCGGGTTCCACGCTGCTTATTAAAGATGCTCGGGTTCCACGCTGCTTATTAAAGATGCTCGGGTTCCACGCTGCTTATTAAAGATGCTCGGGTTCCACGCTGCTTATTAAAGATGCTCGGGTTCCACGCTGCTTATTAAAGATGCTTCTGGCTCCCTACCGGTGAATGGGAGATTTAGAGCGTCCCCGTTCCGGATGCACAAATTGTTATGCTTGTCATCTGCGATCTAAAGGTCCCTGTTCGGGCGCCAAAATTTTTAAGTGTTACAGGGCTTGGTGCTGACTTATATTGCAGCGCCCTGTTGGAAGGATTCGTTTGATGCTTGCTCTGTATAGGGGGATTAACCCGTATTATTTCTCCCGGCAGATGCAGGTAAATAATATACCAAGTATAAGAGAATTGACTGAAGTCAAACTTTGTTCTTGCAGTGAGCAAGACTTTTATTCAGATGTTGCGGGGAATGTCACCAAGCTTTTGTCCGTCATTTTCGCGCTTTCATTGTTTTATTAACACCTCGGATCACCTTCTGTCTCTCTAATCATCGGCCTCATTGCTTCCTGCTCATCTCGTCCCCCGAACTAGTGAGCTCTTTTCACCTCGTTAAAAACCTCCTTCTTCCTCCACTTCCTGCGAGCGAGTGCCTTGTCCTCTTACTCGGAGAACCCCCCTAAAAAGCGTTGTCCCCTCGCCAAAGAGTGAAGACAAACACATTTCTAGAAAGCGCGGCCACACCCTGAAACGCCTCCTCTCTGAAAACTCTATGTTCTTAATTGTTTCGCTGCCCCCTCTTCTCTTACTCAATCGCTTTGCTTGGGACGGCTGAAAAGCAATAATGTCCTGCTCTACTCTCCTCTCACATCCGCGAAACTATCAGTCTAACACTCCCTCTATTGCGTGAGAAAAAGCTTACTTTGACTGTTCGTTGCCCAGCTCATCGAAATGGCGGGAGTTGAAGGAAAATGATTCCAATGCTTTATCCCTCAAAATGGCTACTGAACCTCACTTCTGATAATATGGAAGCCCCGGTTACAATATTACACAGGGAGTTAAGTTCTATCCGCATATGCACATGTAACGGAAACGTTTATATATTAAGAGTACGTGAAGAATGAAGTTCGATGAGTAAATATAGTCCATCAAAATTTAAAAAAAAATTCAACACTAGGAAGTAGTGATGCGATTTACATGCGTATTGGCAGACAAGATTATAACGTGCAGTTATACAAATGATTCCATTATCGAGCCCATCCGGTAAAAGCTGAAGCTGTTAATAACAGCGTGAATACAGAGAACCGTCAGCAAAAGATCGACATGTGTTTCCGAGTGACACTTTTACAACTTGTTGAAAAGTGATTCCTGGAGAAAAACCATCAGAGGCAGAATAACGCCGTTATTATCATGAGCTAACGGACTTCGAAAGAGGAGGCATTATTGACCTGCATCAATCCAGCTGGTGGACTCGGCGTCTATCTTCACATGTTGACCACCACAATGACACAGACCATCGTTGCTGTACTGGGCGGTTGAGAGAAGGCATGCAGACCTGTCGGTTTGGAAGCGGTCGGCCTAGAGCAACTATAGAACGAGAAGGCGGTTTGGTTGTTTGGTTAGTTGGTTGTTTGAAAGTTAATGGTGCAAAGACCTCAAAAAGCCAAAGAGCGCCAGGTCCAACGGTTTGCAACAGTTACAAAAACATTAAAACATAACCAAAGAGTATGTCACGAAAGAGAAACAGAAGAAACGATGTAAATGGCCGACAAAAGACAATGGACTATGCTAAACGAAAAACACCGATAGATCGTAAAAACGAGAACTCAGAAGACACGTCACATTGAACATTTAAAAGGGGACTCGGGGGTTTTGAGTCGTCTAATAGAGTCGGTAAAAGCAAGAAAGTAGTATGTTCACAAAAAAAAAGGACTAGCCAAACATAAAACATCCACAATAGTCAGAGGAACATTACATGTCTCACATATAGCGGGACTGTAGCCACACAGCAGATAGCAGTGAGTGAAACGGAAACGCCCAATGCGAAAACGTGCCAGTGAAACTTCCTCCCTACCGCTCCGACGAAAGATGAAATCCAGACTCCCAGAACTTGCTTAATGGGATGCAGATCGTTTTCCACCTCTTGTTCCCATAGACCCTGCAACATCCGCTTGGTATGCCCCGCACGAGAAATCGCAAGTCCTGGTGATACAGAAATAAGGCTAGGAGAAGACTATGTGGCTGAGGCTATGAGAAGACTGGAGGCTATTAGAAGACTGCATCAGTCATCCAGTGGCATGAAAAATAATTTCAAACTGTCTACGGAAAGCAGGCTTGCACATGCCGCGTTCATTGCATTGCCTACTACTGACTCCAACCCATTGTCGTCAGCGCTTGAAATGATATTGCTCCCGAGCAGCCTGGGTTGAATAATGGCGTCGTGTAGTGTACAGCGATAAACCTCGCTTGTGCCTTCAACCAGAGTTGTCAGATACAGATATGGCGCAGATGTGGTCAACGGAATAATCGAGGGAATGTCATCGAACGAAACACCGTCTGAGCAGCTAACATCATGTTTTAAGAAGCTGTCTCCTATGATTCGCGCTCGTTTATTGTTTACTGCACGAAATCTGACAGCACTTCGTTATGTCAAAGAAATCCTCCAACCCGTTGCGATACCGATAGTGATAGGATTAAAAGAGGCATTATTTGAGCTAGGCATTGTCTCTCTCTTATACTGCAAATGCATCGACGTAATGTCTGTAAGTTATTAATATGATGCACAACCCAGCCAGATCCCCAGATTTGCCGCCGACAGAAAATTTCTGGGGCATGATGGGACGACACCTGCAGATTTTATGTCAACAATCTCCGAATAAAGATGCATTGAAACACCGTCTCGATGAAGTGTTGTGGTCACAGTGTTGCAGGATTCTACAAGACGTCTGTATCACACTGTTCTGAGGAGGGTGGCAGAATGCATTGCTGAGTAGGGTAGATTTACTTCATATTAGCGTGGCCCTGTGTAAGATTTCTTTTCCAAAGTTGCTTTTATCTCTTCTCACCTGAAAATGTTATAATTTTTTACGTATCTACTGTATGATTTTGTTTGTTCAGTAAGTTTCACAGCATTTGCGACACTACTTCCTAGTTTTGCAATTTTTTTTTTGGAAGGGTGTATTGCGTCGCTAGCTGGCAAGGAGAATGTACACTCCTGGCCACCCAAAATGCAACACCAAGAAGGACACGAGATAGCAAAGCCAGATTTACTGGACACATAACAACAGATACAAAGATGAAACGATTGAGTTTACAGGCCCGTGTGACTTGCGCAACACGTAGACATCAATAGTTCGTGTGGCCCCCATGGCTGGCAATAACGGCCGCTACACGCCGCGGCATCGAACGAAAAAGGCTTTGAATGTGGGCTTGGAGTATGTTGGTTCAGGCTGCTTCCACACATTGCCACAGTTCAGGCGCAGCCGCGGGTGGTGCTTGCCGGGCCACTCGGTTGCCGATCAGCGACCAGACGTGCTCGATGGGTGACATATTGAGAGAACAGGCGGGCCCCGGCAGCGATCACATCTGGTGGGCAGTGAAGAATTGTTGCACGATGCGTGCCTCGTGCGGGCGCGCATTGTTCTGTTGAAACGTAGCCGCTGGCAGGTCCTGCAAGTAAGGGAGGACTACAGGCTTCAAAACGTCGGTGATGTAGCGGTAGCTGTTGAGTGTACCGGCGATGAGTACCAGAGGGTTGCGGTTGTCATATCGAATTGCGCCCCAAACCATAACGCCAGGAGACGCACCGGTATGGCGATGCATAATGCAGGCGTCATACAGTCTCTCGCCGCGGTGCCGCCACACGCGGATCCGACCACCGTGGTGTTGCAGGCAAAAGCGGGATTCGTCGAAGAAAACAATGTCGGGCCATTCCGTAGTCCAGGTGCGGCGTTCAACGGCCCACTGCTGCCGCACTCACCAGTGGTGTAACGTCAATGGTAATCGGAGCAATGGGCGCCGTGCGACAAGTCCTCGCTCCTATAGACGACGTCGAACGGTACGTGCTGACACAGGTTGTTGCGCAACACACCCTAATTCCTGCGCTAACGTTTGGGATGTGGCGGTGCGAGCCGCCACATCCCAAACGTTAGCGTTCCCACCCTCGTTCGGTGTTAGCGTTCCCCCCTCGTTCGGTGTTAGCGTTCCCCCCTCGTTCGGTGGTGTGCCGCGGCTGCAACGTGGTGTTCCCTCGTTCGGTGGTGTGCCGCGGCTGCAACGTGGTGTTCCCTCGTTCGGTGGTGTGCCGCGGCTCTAACGTTTGGTGTTCCCAAACGTTAGCGTTCCCCCTCGTTCGGTGGTGTGCCGCGGCTGCGGCAATCGCTCACGTCGGTCCGTCCGTCCCTCCTGCACCCACCGAATCCATACTCGCTTCACTGTGGCTGGATGTCGTCCCACACGGGCGCCGATGTCTCGGTACGACAAACCGCTTTCGCGATAAGCTACTATTCGTCCTCTGTCGAACTCCGAAACGTGCTGGAATGACTGCCGTATTCTGCGACGAGGCATCAGGGAGCTTCCCACGCACAGGTCCGGCAGCACAACACACTTCCACTAATTAAACCCCACCTTCTGTGCACCCTTTTTATAGTGCTTCTCTGTAGCGTGCCGGGCGCACATGATTTGCATATGCCCTGCAATGCTAATCGTTTGCATGTCCTCTCGCGGGCGACGCATGCTGCGAATTTCAGGCCAATCGGATGCTTCCTTCTTGGTGTTGCGTTTTGGGTGGCCTGCAGTGTAGTTATGTTTTTACTGTACTGGATCGATAGTTAAAAATTCCGCCAAGTCCAAATCTACATAGTGGATTCAATTTCATACCCGTTTAAGTAGAATTAATGTGATTTTATAATGTTTAAAGTTGGCCTTTAGACAATTACTCTGTGTCACATAATGTCTCACTTCAATTTCCTAAACATTTCACCCTCGATCTGTGCGCGGATAGATTTCCAACACTTACTGAACTCGCACTATGTGGATTAAAAAGCACCAATTCAGGTTTGTAATTGTGAATGAGCTTCTTGCGTCATACTGTATAAGTTCCTGTACTTGTACTAGAACACGTACAGTGAAGTATAGTGTACCGCCGACCAGTAGTCGAGTGGTCTCAGACGTGGGCTAAGAATAACTGAAACCTGCTGCACATGGGCTCCAATCCCGCATAAGACAAGGATGGAGTGCTTATCCTACACCTTTTCGCATCAAGGGAACTGGCCCCACAAATTATGCGTATGCTGCTCAGTACTCCTCAGACTCCGGATTCGTGCGCCAAAGCGTGCTTATGCAGGTCTTGCAATCGGACCTTACGTTTTCGGACCTAAGGCACTTAAAACGGAAAAAGAGTACAGTATGTTCATCAGGATTGTGGTTTCAGTTTACCGCGTAAGGAACAGCTACAAGTCCATAAGTTACACTACAGTAATAATACCACCAGCGAATGGCTTGGGAACAATTATATACGTGGATTCAGGGAATCTCACCCACTTTCTACAATCGTTTAATTAAAAAAGTAGTTGTAATCTGACACATTAACGTCAGGAATCGGGAATTACAATATACACCGATGAACCATTACATTATGACCACCTACCTAATAAGCTGTAGGACCCCCTTTAGCCCGCAAAACAGGGGCCACTCGTCGAGGCATCGATTCGATGAGGTGGCGATAGATATCTTGGGGTATCTGGTACCATAATGTCAACAGCAGGTCCTCCAGTTCCCGTACATTTCGGGGTGGTGAATGGGTGAACTTGGTCCACAACGATGTTCAGATACCTGACAGCTGTCAGGGATTGTGCCATTGAAAGAATGGGGCCTAAAGTGTCCCAAGAAAGCATTACCCACAGGATAACACCCCCGCCGCCGGCCTCTTTCCGCCCAACAGTGCATCCAGGTGCTATAGCCAACGTTGGTATTCGGTGTATCCACGCTCGGCCGTCTACGTGATGCACCAGGAATTTTGATTCATCAGACCAGGCCACTTTCTACCAATCATCCATGGTCCAATCTCAATAATCTAGGGCCCATTTCATGCTTTGTTGGCGATGACGTGCATTGAGCATGGGGACCCGACTGGGTCTTCGGCTACCCAGGCTCATGCGCAGAAGACATCGATGAACTGTGTGTTGTGATACATTGCCCTAATCACCAATGTTGGAGCTGCGGGTGATTTTTCGCAGTGTGGCCCTGCGGTTCCTGAGAATAATGCGCGACAGTTTCCGCTCCTCTCGGGCATCAATGAGTTGCGGACGACGATTCGTCGTTTGGCCATCTATGCACCACTTTTGATACGTACTCACTACAGCGACACGTGAACAGCCCACAAGCCGCGCCGTTTCCGAGATCGTAGTCCCGAGGCACCGTGCCATCACAATTTGTCCTTTATCAAACTCCAATAAATCGGCAGTTTCCCATTCTGACTCAGAACACTCTATTATCCAAAAGCCGGTCCTCGGGTAGTATATATACTGCTCTGTGAATTTCACCTGCGCCACCGTTCGGTCTCCAGACACGCTCATTTCTCTAGGCTGGGGGTGGTCATAATGTAATTGCTCGTCGGTGTATGCAGGAAAAAGATTTGTCAGCCGTCTAAATTCTCGTATACCGCTCATTTATTGTAGAGTATGTTGATGGAATTCTATCGGTACGCATAAACGCAAGTATTAAAGCGCATGCATAATATCATCCCGTGAAAATATCCTTGGCGCACAAGGACAGAATTCAGCGGTTAGTTGCTAATGGACCGCTTTGGTTAACATTTGACTGTAGCTGTAGCGAGACTGCTTATACTTTACAGTTAAAATGTAAAGATCACAAAAGTAAATTATTGGATGATTATTCTTCATTCGACATTTACAAAATTATATATTAGATTTGTAAGTGAACAAACCTGCACAAAAAATACGCATAGGAAATACCCATGGAATACCATGAATAAAAATAACATAAAAATATAATGAATAAGAAGCAAAATACCCATGGAAGGATTTTTGCAATGAATTTGCCATCAACTCAAAATTCAGATGAAGTCACTGGGCGCATTACTTCAATACGTTTCGAAGTCTACTGTTATTCATCTACTTCAGAAAGACCGAGTGACAATGTGATATCCTTTAAAGAAGAAAGAAAGTGCTCTCAATCCTTTTTAAATAAATAGTATTTCCAACTCTGATGTTACTTGATCAAGATCATCTGACTGTAAAATTTGAGAGAAAATATTTATTTTCTATGTATAGTCCAAAAAGAGCACCTTTTGTGTTAATCTGCGTTTGTGCCGCTTGGACTATACATAGAAAATCAAATTCCCTAAATGAAATTATTCGTAACAATTTCATTCAGGTCCGAATACTATATCTATGATTCTGTAAAATTTAGTTTTCGCTTGCGAGACGCTCGTGACTTTATATGTCGCAAACAATGTATTCTGTAGTAGGTAACAATTTTTCCAAGTGTCGAGAAAGTTCTGTGAATGTTTCGGGCTGTTATGTTTATTGATAAATTTAATATCTCATTTTCAGTGTATCGGAGGATAGAAGATATCCTGTACGATGCTAGTTCTGCATAGATTTACCTTATGTGCAACATGAATTTTCTTTACATTAAAAAGTAAGCATAAATTATGTGTTGTGCACTATAATGCGGTTTCATTTTCTTTTTACTTTTCCTCAACTTTTTTTCTGCCAAGATTTATCCAAAAATAGACTAAACAACAAAATACTGGATGTAATGGTAAACAACGTTATTTTAGTTTTGTAAATAGAAAACTCAGTTGAGACGGTAGTCATCTTGTTCGATAAACAACATCGCGCCAGCCTGAACTTACGATAGAGCCAAGAAAGTCTCCTTTTTAAAGAAAATGGTGTACACGCCAAATTACTTCCATGGCAAAGTGCACAGCCGCTGCTGGAACTACGTTACCTATCTAACAAACGGAACATCATCAAGTGGCTGATTAATGAAATAATTCTTTGTAGGAGGTACGCCTCGCAAGGTCACACTGTTCTAACTAAAAAATAATTTCTAATATTAAGAGCGTGCGAGTGACAATCAACAAACGAATTTAGCTTAGGTGTTAAAAAGTATCTTCTTAACATAAATTATGCACAATGAAAAATCTTTTCGTGAATATCCCGAAAATTTTTAAATTAACTTTCTTGAAAATTCAAAAGAGCAGAAAATTCTCACAGTTTGTAGAAGTACTTTGAGCTGTCAACACAAAATAGCATCTTTGAGGTAAATTTAAAAATAAATAAAAGATTCAGCTGAAGTTGCATTTTTCTTTGAATTTTCGCTTTTGTGTAATAGCAAAGAAACGCTAAATAGCTGCCAGCAAACATGACATAATTGCGATTTCAAAGTTTCTCTTTGTCACAAATATTGGAATACCGAAAAGCACTTCAAGAATCTCAGAATTGTGTGCATTTGGACCAGAAGGTCCAAATGCTGGTTTCATCTGACAAGTAAACTGCGATATTTAGTTGTCTGTCTTTCAAAATTTTCCTTCCGAACAAAATTTGTATCGCTTTCGTAAAACCTTTTCTGGTTCAATACTCTTGGCCAACGTAACAGACAGGTGCAAATAATTATCTAAATCAGAATCGGTGGGGGAGTGGGTCACAGACGTGAACGGATTGGCAAACATTGCTTTCAGAAATCTATTCGTAACTCCTTCGTATTTCGTCTTGCACGCTGACGAACCCAAGAAAATCAAAGTCACGACAATGCTAACGGAATTCGATAATGTAGTCTCTCATTATAAGTGGTAAAATGTCAACTTATGGAACGTAAATGCTTTGAGGCATATTTCACAGCTTTTACACGTTCTTGTCTTTTTTGTGGTGGAACTTTTATTTCGAAGTAAGTAGTTCAAATGGTCTCTGAGTGACTTAGCTATAAACCGCTGTTTCTTCAAATATGTTTCTATGGATTTTAATGAATATTTTTTTTATAAGAAATTTGTGGGATTCCGCCATCCCCACCACCATTGGCCGAGTGATCTGAAAGAGGGCTTCAGAACTCTCGTCTGAGTTTATCCTAGTTACGAGTCCCGGCGTAGTTATGGGTGGTGTTTTTGTCTTGCTCTTCCTCAGCCTGTGACTTGCCATACCAACTGCACGCATCCCTAGCGAAGCAATCTCACGAAGCAGCCTCGCGCCAATGCCATCTCGTGGTAGCACTCGTGGGCTCTCATGGTCTGGTATGGGTATGGAAAAAAATGTAAAATAAAGTTAGAATCTGAATATCCTAAGATGAACAAGTGTATAACTGATTGCTATATTTTCATGAAATCGAAAGCCAAAGGAGATGAATGGAGGCTGTATAACGAAGTAAATTTCCCCGTCATTTTTAGTCTACGCCGGGATTCGAACCCGAGTACGCTTATTCCGGAACAAGTCGCTCTACCAACTGAGCTACGCAGACGATTATTCTGATTCCTATCTGCCTTTATGTCGTGTGCGTCCTGCTGGCAGGTACGTCACATCTCCCCCCCGAAAGAGGGCCGGAGGCATGGCCCACGGGTCAGCCGTGACCATGAATCGTTTCAGGCAGACAACCACTGTAGAACGTGCACTTGAGAACTCCCAGTCAATCTGGTGTGTGGAATGCAACGTCACACACATTTATTTTTCGAAGCACTGGAGAAGGGATTCTCTGATTTTTCCTATCTCGCGGTGTGGAAATAACATCACACCAATGCGAGATTTTGAACGGTCGGGTCATCCGGGTAGTTCCGGCGCCATTATAACGAAGTAAATTTCTCCGTCATTTTTGGTCTACGCCGGGATTCGAACCCCAGTACGCTTATTCCGGAACAAGTCGCTCTACCAACTGAGCTACGCAGACGATTATTCTGATTCCTATCTGCCTTTATGTCGTGTGCGTCCTGCTGGCAGGTACGTCACAGCTGACTTTAATAAAAGTTGTAATTGTCTACTGACAGTATTCAAGGATTCATCAGGTTTCTTCATGCGGCGAAAACTGTCTATAAACAGATCTGAAGGGTCCGCTGTTACGGAAAGGCTGTTTCAAGATTACGGAAATTTCTGGGAGGAGAGTTCTCAGTCTTGCAATCTCTCTCCCCAAGCATCCAAGGCATATTCAATAAAACTGAAGTAATTCAATCTTTCTGATCAATTAAAACATTCAATAATCTCGTCTAAAATGTTGTTCCTCTCATGAACTGCATGCACTAATGTATTATTAATCACGAAATAGAGCCGTGAACCCAACACACCTTCGGGTGCCAAACATTCGGTTAAGGAATATCATCTCGATACCTCTAGAAAGACATGAATCTCATGTCAGATACGGCGTGATCATTAATGCTAAGCCTGCCCAAATCATAAAATCAGTGTCTTCACACTGGTTCTTACGTTTGATGCCCAACGGATGATGTCACATTTCATATTCTCTTCAACTGAATGTTCTTCGAGTGTCAGCCTGTAAGCTGGATTTCAACTCATCTGTGAAAATAATATTAGCGTATTGTTCCATAATATCATGCATATGTTCTGAGAATAATCCAGGCTGGTTTTTGTGAGTAGGAATCAAGTAAACACAACGCACTGATGTTTGCATAAAGCTATTTGCCGTGTGAACTATTAGGAACAACTCGCCTTGAAATTACTTTTCCGATGGAAAAACAATGCGAAAAACATGTTGAAGAACTGGCCTTCCTTTCATCGTAAAAGCCAAATATTTGTCATCTAGTGATACCATGACTTTTGAGGGATCTTGTGCTGGCGTAATTTCCAGAAAGTGGAGATCAGCTACCTTTTCACACCAGCCTAAGACTAACTAGACTAGTTCCTTTTCATATTATGACATCTTTTCATACCAGCCTGTGACTAACTACACTAGTTCCTTCCGAAGGAATACTACCTTTAGTAAATTATCTAAATTAGACCTTTCAGGGATTTTTTAAAGAACAGGAAATTTCCAATATCCTGTTTGTGGACAAGCGACAAATAATGCGAACCAATCGCGGACAAACGATGAGGAATGCACAGACCTATTAGGGGAAGGAATTTGTAATGACGATTCATATGCATGTTGGGTGTCTCTAAACCGTCTTTGCCTTAATTTACATGTTACCATATTTATTACATCAGTTCACATAAGTAGCACAACTTTCAATTTTTAGGTCAATTAATGCTTTCAGAAAATACCAGTACCAATGTTCGCTGTTTCGCAGAACAAATTTAGATTTCAAACTAAGGAAATATTCCAATGCCATGTTTTAATTTTAGTTTGTAACGTTTTCCTTACTAAACATCTTTATGTGCAGTATTTTCCTCTCGCCACTGAAGCCAAACAAAGATTTTTCCCTCTTCCATCACATGATTGGGCAATATGAGTTGCACATGAGGAAAACAAGGACTTATAATGTTTTAAAATTTTAGCTTTGAGTTTACAGATTGTTTGTTTTAACCACAGTCACTTAAACACTAAGCACTTGGACAAATAATAAAACGGCCAGAGTTCATTCATCTAAAAAATTACTTACAATGAGGGTTTAATGCGTCCTTTATCCTTTCTAACTTGTCAAACTACAGCTTGAAAACACAAATCCACGATAACATAAACAACGATCTATTATCATGAGATGGCACTTTGACACTTACTCGGGGTACAGATCATCTTTGACTCTGGTAATAACAACATGTGGTCCGACATCAAGGAATAAATTGTTTTACGTTTACACACGTACACACTCACTTTTTACTGGGCGTGGATTTTTGCAGGCCTCTGACTCACTGTCAGCCGTTGCCAAAAAGGTATGGAGAAATTCGGAGGTTTTGATGTGCCGTTCAACAAGAAATATAATGAAGAAGTAACATACTTTACTTAACATAAAAATACCACAACAGGAAGTACACGTCTGAGCGCCATGCAAATTGGAGCGTATGTGTCGACAGTTGGTGTATGTAAATCATCGCAGTTGCGGACGAATCGCGTGATATATATGGGAAACAAAAGAGCAAAACGGCACAGATTAGCTAAGTATGGTTGTTCTCACCTGAGCGTGTGGACCACTGAATCGGATTACTCTTGGTGGTGGTGGTGGGGGAGGGGGGAGTACGTGTAAGGAGTGAGAATGCCTGGGCGACGTAATCGGTAACCGTATCGTCACACGGACACCTTTAACAGAGGCTTCATCATAGAGTTACGTACGTCTGGTTGATACCTGCGTCACATCGCTGGCAGAATGTGGCGACAGTGGTTGGAAGAAGGTAAGGTGCTTCGCCGTATTGGGACTGGTGCACGTATGCGTACGTCCGAACACCTCGATCGTCGCATTCCACGGCAAGCAGTAGCAACCTCACAATACACAGCGGACGATATTCGACGAGGCGCACAAGCAGCTATGGACATTTCCATATCGACACGTAGTGTGAATCGCAGATTGGCTGAAATGGGTGTGCAATTTCTCCAGCCATTGCGACGACCACCACTGACCGCAGCCCACCGTCGGGCAAGGTTGCAGTGGTACCGTAAGGGTAAAAAAATTCCATAACTTAAGGCTTTTTCGTACTTAGCTCTCAGTTCCAATCGGGGTGCTTTAACCCGCATCACAAAATTTCGTTGAGACGAAGAGTCGGAAATGAACATACCCAGGAAAAGCTTAGCCTGAACAGCTTTTTCAAAACTCCAAATTATATCCATATTCACTATTTAATTCGTCCGGAAAATTCAAGAAAAGTATCGCTGGAGCCCACACTCTTCGTCTTGGGGATGTTTCAAGAAATTTCAAGAGAAACCAACAGTGACGCCTTGTATATTCTTTTCTGTACTTTACTGCTTATGGCCCACAGGGTTTCTAGATCTTCCAAAAGTGCAGGTGAACGTCAGCTTCCCTGCTCTGGAGAGGTCAGTGAGGAATCTAATTGTAGAAAGTAATGCTGGAGTACCACTTCTCCATTGATTCCTTGGGTGCCCGTAAAACGCAGAAAAAAAACTGACATTCTTGGTGAGATAGCTTATTCTACCAAAAATAACCACTAAGACCGACGTTTGTCTTTTTTTTTGTTTTCCCAAAACTGGAAAACCTTAAGTTTATGAAAAAAGAAAAGACGTACGTGGGAAATATAAGTAAAACGAACTCGTTTCCTGAGTGGAACCTATGATAAGCAAAGCCATTTATAAAGGTTTTCTGGGTCTCAAAATTTATGATGTGAGACCGAATATACTTCTACAATATAATAAATTTAAATTTACTATCCTTGTGAAAATGAAGCATGAAAAAACCGCATGTGAAAAGTCCTGATATGATATAATATAGGACAATCAAATGTTGTATTTCAAATGACACTCAGAATACTTGATTAGTAAGTATGTTTGGGTCTGCATAAAAATTTGGTAAAACTTTTCCAGTTTAAAAAAATAGGCTACCAATTCCTACCAAAAGTTGGTCCAAATTTGTGATTCCGACACAACTCTAGGCCATATTTATCGATCCAGACACAAACTGGGCCAAACCCTTGAAACAATGAATATCATAAGTGTGTTTTTATGTAATTTCAGGACCACAACATGTGCGAAAATCACTGTGCTTCTACTGTGGGTTATAGAGGAAGTGAACAGTTCGGCCCTAGTTAGACGTTAGTTACAATACCAATGAAAAGTTTCGCCAAACGCGCAAGTGTTCTGCAACCTAACTTGCACTGTGAGCATTAAACTGACAGGGGAAGTAGAAACATTCATGAGTCACCACCAGGCATGCAATTGCTTCAACACACCTACGGTGCTTCTACTTAACTGAAAAATATACTGCGCTCCGTTCTAAAAGTCACTGGCAGCAATGAAATTTTTTCAGAACTTTGAGGAAGGCCGTTCCTTCTCACAGACAGCTGTGAGTTATTGCTTTCTGTCCCTCTGGTATGGTACCTGCTTCGTCGATCTCAACACATTCAGCCAGTCACGCTGGGCATACTGAAGTGCTTCGATGTATGCAAGTGGTCCGAAAATTTTACAATTACTTTAACTAGTCATGCAATAAGCAGCTCACTGCGTGGATACTCTGTAAATGGTGCTATGAGTTGATGCCCGAATGCTTTTGAAGGATCACGTATTCGGTTGTGGAGGTGAATATACAGAAGAGGTCAAAAAGAAATTCTCTGTAACTACGTCCACTGTAATTGATTTCTAGTAAGTGTACCAGGACTTTTCTCCCATTCTGTATTTTCGTAAATGTTATAGTTGCAAGCACGTTTTTGTATAAAATGTACTGTTGGAAACAATTTTAGTGTATTTATTAATTCACATTTTTTTTCCAGATAAGGAACTACTGAAAGTGTAATTATACTGGTGTGGGAAATGAACATGACAAATACGATTTTTTTATTGGAGGTTTAACGACCACCGTGAGCAACTCAATGGGCTATAAGCAGTCACCAGTCCCTAGTTCAGGGTCACTGGCTCCAGGGAAGGAAGAAAGTCAGTACCGCAAGACAAACACAACATCCATGCCCCACCGGGATTCCGACCCGGACCCCTTCGGACGAATGATCAGAGGCCATCGCCCAGACCACTGCGCCACCGGGGCTGCCAAATACGAATTCGAGAATATGTTCAAAGTAAGACAACTGATTGTAAAGATTTCTCAGAGACACGTTCAATGGGAAATGCTAAGTCGACGTACCCAAGCAACATTGTGCTAACGTTTATGTAAATCAGCAAATGACAACCTACGTCATCGAGCTGGCAGGAACGCGACATTTATAAACGTTTTTCTGAGCGGGGTGCGGCAATTGAAGCTTGAGCTGGCTGTACACCATGGCTTAGAAGTCTCTTTACGGTGGACAGCGATCGGTAGATTGGAAGCAGGGCAACCGCAAGATGAGGTAGCAAGATGGCTGGATGTGTCGAGGCAAGTGGTCTCCAATCTCGGGAGGCAGTTCCAAGAAAGCGGAACAATAACCACCAGGCTGGGTCAAGAACGCCCATGAGCCACAACAAGTCAAGGCGATCGGTATTGTCTCTAGGAGTCGACAGCCAGGTAACTCCCGAAAGGAGCTCTCCTCTTCTACAGGAACAGCAATATCGAGGCAAACAGTGCGCAGGAGACCCCACGAGAGAGAGGTCTATATTCAAGAAGGCCAATGGCCTGTATCTCAATCGCCGCATCAAACAGAAGGGTCTGTCGGAATTGGGCCTGACTACATCACTCCTGCTCACCAATGGGCCTGCGTTCTCTTCATTGACGAGTTACGGTACAGCCTAAACACGGATTCTCGACTTGTGTACATTTGGAGAGAGGCAGGAAGCCGAAATCTTCTCTCTATAATAAGGGAATCGACCGCTAAGGTGATGAAGGACTCATGGTTTGGGCTGGCATCATGTTGGATACAGACACGATACTGCACGTGAATAGAGAGAAAGGCTACGTTTCGGACCATTGTGCTCCTCACAGCGGTCGCAGGAGGCCGTCACGGGAAGGGGGGGCGGAGCTCCTCATGATGAGCTCCTCACGAGTGAACGTACCGGAAGTTTTTATTTCCGGAGATATCAGAATTTATTGAACTTTGGCAATTGTTTGGGAAAGGAAGTTCTGTATATGTATTTATTGGACTTTGGCAAAATGTTTGAGAAATTTTATGGAATGTATTCATTATAACCTTTTTTCCGACTCCCCAATTTAGGATATATTTTTTTCCCATATGTAATACGGTTTTTTACTCATAATTTGATCGTGTATTATTTTTTCGATTAATTTACGCTAATTCTTCATGTTTCTTTCCCTAACGAAATTATTTAGTTCCAGTATTATTTATTCTTTGCCTTTTTTCTCTCAAATAATTCCTCCGTGTCCTCAACTCAAGAAATTTTGTTGAAATTGGAATAATTTTGAAATTTTGAAAACATTAGCATACTCAAACGGAAATCGGGAGATGCGGGTTCGATTTCCGCTCCAGGGCGATGAAATTTTCAAGTTTTGTGAGAGATGTTACATGGATGACCAGCAAGTGTTACAAGCAAATTCAGAATTTATATATATGTTTGCTTTGAATATTTTGTAGACAATAGGTCTACAAGACAAACTGCTTCATCTTTGCCTAAAAATGTCTCTCATACGACAGTCGCAAAAACTCTAAAACAAAACAAAAATGTTGCGTACATTAAAATGAAGGCACAGCCTTTACTCACTGGTGAACATAAACGCAGAAGATTGGATTGGGACAGAAACGTAATGAAAGGGTCTAAAAAATGGAAAAATGTGTTCTCAGATGAGAAAACAAATTAATTGAGATGGGCCCGATGGAAATAAACGCTACTGGCATGATTCACTGAAGAAGCCCAAAGAATGTTTAGCAGACAAATAGGAAGAAGGTGATGTGATGGTGTGGGCGGCGTTAGGCTATGGCGGAAAATCGGACCTTGTCAATATTGATCATCGTATGACATCCTGAAGTTCCAAGGCTATGCTGAACGAACATTTAATTCCATTTGAGCACCTACTAAGTGGAAACAGTTGGATTTTCCAAAAAGATAATGCACCCTGCCAGGCTTCTAATTCCACGAAACAGTGGTTCACAAATGAAAAAATAAATGTAAATGGATTGGCCGTTTCTAAACCTAGACTGAAACCTGATGGAAAATGTCTGCTCGTTACTTGTCAGGATTGCATATGAAAGAAACAAACAACATTCTTCATCGAAAGAACTGCAAGTCACAATATATCGCTGTTGGGACAAAATCAACGTTTGGCGTTACAAGACTGTAACAGCAATGCCAAACAGAATTTATTCGCTAATTAAGGCAAATAGAAGTGTCATAAATTATTACAGAAAACATTGTTTTCTGCTTTGTAATATCTGATGTGTATTTATAATTTCTTTACAGAAAAATGCGCTTTTTAGCTTTACTTATGTTTAATGATGTAATAAACATCTCGAAATACGCGTACTATACCGCCAAAGAATCTTCTATGTAATACAAATTAATTATATGTGAGAGGAATTTTTGTTTCGTTATTCTTTCCTCTGGCCCTCCAGCAACTAGAACTTGAGCTCCCAGCATTTCAGAATTTAACTTCTTAGAGTACTTTCTCGGAACTTGATCAACTCCCTAAAGGTGGGCGTTCCGACTCATCTGATGTCTCTGGTTTTACCGAAATCTTGTCCTGTATTTGGTATAATACGTCTAAAAATTTAAAACAGGTCTGAGAACCCCAAAACGTCAAAAATGCTTCTCATAACTCTAACTTATGTAAACATCAACAGTACTTGAGTAACTATGAATTCTAAAGAATCAAATTCGGCTGTTAAAACATGCTGTGAATTCGGAAGATATTTTAATGGCAATGTATTATTCATCACCGAAAAGCATAACCGTGAACCTGTAAGCTTACAAGAAATGCAGTGCTACATATGTTTTCTGTTTTTGATACCTCAGAATGAGCCACGTGAACCGAAAGCAAAGGCTGACGAGAGTCTTTAATTTGAGGTTGCTGGTTCTAGTAAAGTGAGGGAATCTGGAATGAAGAAACAAATGCAACACTCTTATCTACTCCGGTGTTCAAACCAGAACCTCGGCGTAAGAATCTAGCCTAATTACCTCTCGTCGACGTTGCTTGGGGTTTCACAAAGAAAATTAAAAGAAAATTTAAAATTAAAGGAAATTCGAGGATATTTTAGTGTTGCGATAAAATGGTACAAATGACGAGAAGTTATTTGCTTTTCTAACAGGGATACACTGTACTTGTAAAATGAGATAATTTTTCTGGCTATTTTCACGATTCGTTAAGGACGAAACTACTTTAGAAAAAATTCCACGAAGTTGAGAACTGAAATATTTTTTTCGCGTTAGGTATAAATAAAATCCAGGCTATTGCTTCCAGATATAGCTTACACAAGAAAGAACATCAAGAGAACCCTTGCGTCCCAAATAAAAAAAAACTTGAGAAAGAAAGAAGCTGTATTTAACGGTACGTAACTCAAAAACGTGCGTCTGGCTACCCTTTTGTCTGCGCCATCGACTAAGCTTCTGGGCCGCAAATGCCAAGAGTCAGCCATAAGTCAAGCCCATCATCCCGACAACAACAGAGACTACATTAGGCCAACTAATCCCTCACTAATACACCTTTCTTTCCACCGCAGTCCCAAAAAGGTTGGGAGCCGGGGAGGGAAGGGATGCAAGAGGAAGTAGGGACGCAGGACCACGTCCAAAATAAATCTACTCCGCCTTAGGACATGCTTCAATGAACACAATTTATGAGAGAATCCCGCTTTTCTTCCTTCCCCTTCTTCGCTCCCTCAGCCGAACCCAACTATAGCTTCATTCACTGCATACGTACTTCGTGAGATTTTTTTTTCTTTCTGTATCTCTCTTTTTTATTTTTCTTCTACTTTTTTTACATAAACGATAGTCTCGCATTTTATGACTCTGACTTTTCAGGCGCACCGTTCGGCAAGCATACTTTTATTGGTGGGAGCATATACAATCCCTTCTTTTCAAAATGGCGGGTTGTTTGAAGGATCTTTTATTTACAAATAGCACGGTGTGTTGAATTCATGGAGGGAGTATTTTTATAAACATACGACTTGTGTTACAGTGCGCAATCACCGAGAAAAATTTCGTAGGAAACACAAGCGGAGTAAAGATCCGACAGCTTTCAACTAAGCCCTATTTCGTTACTAAACCCAGTTTTTAGGCCGATTCCGGAAGTCCGTAAAATCAGTTTTTAGCACAGATCGTAAAGTCTCAGACGCTATTTTTCCTGGCGTAGAGGTGCAAATTATCGACGACATGTATACATGAAAACTTTTAACAGTTCATGAAATCATGCTTAGGCTATCCCACTCTGTTTTTAAAGATAACGGAAAAGCAAAAAACAAATAGGAAACAGAAAAGACAGACAACTAACTCCTAAAATGTTTTTCATTTGTTCTCCAATATGTCTGTTATCATAACAGTCTTAGACTGGGGCGAATAGGTTAGCAATTCATGCAGTGACATCAAAGCAGCTTATTTTTTTCATATTGTAGAATTGGGTGCAGAAATACAGCATGATTATTTCAACAAGCGGGAAGGTAAATCCCTGTTCATTTAATTAGAGTTCTTAATAGTGCCTGGAGATGTTCATGATTAGAATTCAGTCGTACAGATGGATTAAATTAGTGTACGTGTGCTTACATTTGGAGGTTCCTGTAATGTTAGGACTTAAGAACATTTTGGGCCCTTCAAATTGCCATCCAAGACATACAATTTGTGGTGATTTAATTTACTTGCGAAATATTTTGTTTCGGTTTAACTGTTTGTGATAGTTGGTTTCACTGTAACAGCAGGTTTAAGGCTTTAGCTTTTACTTCAAGCTGTAAGATTTACTTGCTTAAATATCAACGTTGCTTAAGCTATGCACTTTGTACACAAAATATCAATGAATAGCGCTGATAGAGAGCAAAACATAAATGGACAAGGCATAGAATGAATCAACGTGAAATTATGGTTAATCCACTCTCTTATTCTCTGTTATGGCACTTCAGCATAACTAGATCACATTAGCTAGAAATGGAGAAGTTTGATACCGCAACAGTAAGTAAATATTCAGTTAAAATTTATCTGGTAGTTTTTATTTCTTTGTGGAGCTAACCTCTGAATCTCAGAGAACAGCTTTGTGATATATGTATGTATTAGCTCGAATTCAACTTGCTGACTTCAAATTAAATACTTCGTAACATGCGTTTATGGCACACAGCTATATCACTTACACTTCTGACAAGTCACCCTTATAAAATTAACCACTTATCTCATATCTATCACAAAATGCACATATAACAAATCGTTATCTCAATCTACTATACACTCATTATTATCTCCATCTTTTTTTTTTTTTTTTTATTGGAGGTGTAACGACCTCCGTGAGCAGCTCAATGAGCTATAAGCAGTCGCTCGTCCCTAATTTAGGGTCACTGGTTCCAGGGAAGGGAGAGAGCCAGTGCCGTAAGACAAACAGAACATCCATGCCTCACCGGGATTTGAACCCGGACCCCTTTCGGGCGAATGATCAGAGGCCATCGCTCAGATCTGCCCTGCCCTGCAACTGCATTTAGTGATTATGTTTTATTGACCTCAGACCCACTGCCAGTGATGCCGAACTTTTTTTTATTGGAGGTTTAACGACCACCGTGAGCAACTCAATGGGCTATAAGCAGTCGCCCGTCCCTAATTTAGGGTCACTGGTTCCAGGGAAGGGAGAGAGCCAGTGCCGGAAGACAAACACAACATCCATGCCTGACCGGGATTCGAGCCCGGACCCCTTATGGACGAATGATCAGAGGCCAGCGCCTTAGACCACTGCGCCACCGGGGCGGCATGCCGAACTTTGAAAGCTCGTCGAAGGAAATAATGTGCCGTTAAGTCAGAAAATGTTTAACGAGAAGCCAAATTTACATAAGAACAGAGCAACTCAAAGGGAGGGTTAAATTAGAGGTACACGCCATAAACTACATCATACCCTGTGTTTTTTTATTACATGCATTAACTATTTTTTCATTTCTTACCAGAAATTTTAAAGAAACGTCTGTTTCTACTGACGGAACTTCTGCCAGCTTCAGCTGAAAGCCGAGGTCCTAGTGCAGGTTTCTAGAGCTATTAGTAACTTTGCATTTATTTAGTATAGAGGCATTAGAATTTTGTCTATGGCATGTTTTTTCACATTGACAACACTTTAGAATTATCTTCTTAAGTCCTGGACAGTCTATTGTTTCCCCAGTCTAGCACTGTGTACTATATACAAAGGGACCCAAAAGCCAAAAACGAAACACAAAATACGGAGTAACAGTGGGATGTAAATTAATCCGACGCCGTGTGTATCACCCAGATCACTGTGCATGAGGCGCGAAGTACGTTTAATCACAACAGTGTGTAATATGCATGTCATTAAAGCAGATGAAAACAAGGTTCCTGCAGAATGCCTGTTCAGTATGACGTGGAACTTTCAGCACGTAATCTTAGATAACCTGCAGTCAGACAACGTAACCAACAAACTGCTTTGTCGATAGCATGTGGTGCAAGTAACACCTGGCCTCATTCCGAACCACTGAGCCATTTTTCTGTTCGCGGACGAATAACAACTCAGAATCAAGGCGACCCTTCATTTGGATAGCAGAAGAATGCAGATTTCAGTCTTTTAACAGAGTTGAAGGGTGATAATCTCAACGCCGTGGTTTGCACGTTTGGAGAGCACCACAGTTAATGACCGTACAGGGCTCTCTGGAGGTTCTGTGACAGGGGTACGTTATTGAGAGAAGATGGTTGAACCCCATACCAGTGGGTATTGACTTCCTTTTAATTTATGATAATACTGCCCATTCCATCAAATGTGAGTAATTTGAAAAATACGGAGTAAATAAAAAGATCGCTGTAACTTAATCCTATGTAGCAGATCTGGAATGCTCTCAGAAGACGGATCACCAGAACCAACTTTCCCAATTTAATTTGCCTTCTATCATGAAAGGATGTTACTGCCCTAAGAACTCCTAAAAATAGTATTTTTGGTATTAAGTTTGCTAGCGACCTACTATCATAATAACTAATAGCCAACAGCATTTAAAATAAGTTTACCAGTGACGATGTGGGTTTACTAGCGATGTAGTGATTTTGTTAGCAGTCGATGTCAAATGCACATCGCTCCCAGGTAGAACGCACGTAATTTTAGAAAAAATTGTCATTGTCTTTGTTAGGGGTATTTTTTTAAACCCGAAATCAGTGTCCTAATTGTTTTTGCTCTAATTAGGATTTCCTCCGTTCATTGGCTATGCTAGTTTTACACTATCACATATATTATTGTGCCTTTATCCATTTTCTTGAAAACTCGTGAATTGGAGCGATTAGGAAGCACATCCTTAGACTCTAACGTTACTTAGACAATTCAAAGCAGTCCTAAATCATAAAGGAAAATTAATTTTCTATGTAACTTATGTATAAAGTATGTGAAAATATTCTCCACAAACCACATCGTGTATACAGATCAAAGGTAGTCCAATACTTTACTAAAAAGTCATGCTTTGATCTTTGTGTTTCTTTGATGTTCCAATACTTTTAGTAATATAATTCAGATGCTATAAAAATAATTAATTGTTGTCTTTTATTAATAGGCATATCTCAGCAACATACTGTGACTCATTTTTAAAATCATCATCTACGTAGATCATACTGAAATAATGAGCAAAGCTCTGCATTGCACAGGCAGATTGCGCATTGAGAGAACTATACAGTAGTTCTGCACAGGTAGTGCCATCTCTCTTTTTGGACATGAATGCCGAAGGATGTCTCCAGCGTCAGTCATGTGACCAAACAGACGCGAGAAAGGATGGGCAACAGTAATACATCGCTCTGTCAGCGTGCTGTGATTCAGTTCCTTGTGAAAGAAAGAATTCTGGCTGCCGACATTCACCGTAGGCTTCAGCGTGCATACAGAGATGCATGTATAGGTGCCAGCAGTGTGAGAAGGTGGGTGAAACATTTTAAAGATGGTTTCATAAACATTAACGATCAGCCTCTTAGCGGTTGCCGTCGAACAGACTCTACGGAACACAGCAAGGAAGGAGTTGATGCCTTTATTCGAGATGACAGAAGTGTGACGGTGAAAGAAATTCCTGCGAACTTAGGCATAAGGCACAGTGTAGTTCAGGAAATTAGTAGCAGCTTGGGATATCGAAAAATTTGTACCCGTTGGTTCCCACGTTTACTGACAGAAGACCACAAAGGCAAGCACAAAAACACCCCGTCACAATTTCTGGAGCGGTATTGAAATGAATGGGCCGATTTCCTGCACAGTATTTTGACAGGTGACAAAAGTTGGTTCTACCATTTCAAACCTGAAACAAAATGCCTAAGCATGGAATGGCATCTCCATTCACTAAACAGGAAGAAGCCTTAGACAGTTCCATCCTCTGTCGTACATTGCGTGATAAACGGCCGGGAAAAAAATTCCTCCAGCACTACACTGCTAGGCCCCACTCTGCTCATTTGACCTCGGAAAAAATCCAGAAATTCCAATAGGTAATTTTACCTTACCCTACTTACAGTCTAGATCTGGCACCCTCCGACTATAATCTTTTTGTATTCCTAAAAGACCAAACCCGTGGCCAACACTACCAGAGCACGGAAGCAATAAAGCAAACTGTACGCCAGTGTATTCATGCAACTGGAACGGAATTCTACCGCAAGCGTATCTTTAAATTGCCAGACCGAAGGACAAAATGTGTCCAAAGAAATGGGGATTTTGTAGAAAAATAGATTAACGGATGTAGATTAAGGTGTCATACTTATTTCTTCAATTATTGCAAATCGCAATTTTGAAAACATTGTTGCTCACTAATTTCGGTATAGCCCTCGCATCTGAGGGGTGGGGGGAGGAGAATAAGAAACAGAATCATTACAGCAACAGACTATCTTGTGGTGATGAATCGTACAAATTTACATTTGTGTCTTTAATATTGATCTCATTTACATATAATTCAATGTATTTTTCATCACTATCAAAGATGTGAACATCTGATGGTCTTTCAAACTGGCTAAGGAATGAAATTCTATTTATTGTCTTTTGCCATAGATGTCTGAGTTTGAGATAAAGCAAAGTTAAATTTAATTCCATGTCCGTAGCTAAATCGCAAAAACTGTCAGCCATCGTGTGCATACCAATAATACCAAGTATTTAACGGTAATAACTGACAATTTTGGAACCACTCACATGATTCTTCAACTCGAATCCAAGACCATATCAGGAGAAATTGGAATCCTACTAGGTGTATTTATCTTTGGAGTGCAGGACGCTGGACGAGATACCTAATTCGTCCACTGTGGAGAGCGCCATTTACAGAGGTTTAGTAGCAATTATGTTTATTTCTTAACAATGATCCTTCGAAAAAAAAAATGTGAGAGCTTCCATTCCATTTAAATCATTGCGAGTAAAGTCTCCTATTTCCGACTTGTGTCATAACTCCACCATTAGTACTCGCTTGTATCATTTCGTGTTTAAAATACCTACCTGTTCTGAAAGAGCAATGGTCTTGTATAGATATGTTTGACGTATCCAACGCGAATGTGAAATTTATCCGCGACTTTACTTTATGTCTGTCTTAAACAAAACAAATATTTAAATAATTTTCAGATGACAATGTATATGGTCAGTAAAACCTTCGATATCCATCACAAAAAGAAATATGCAGAGAATAGACCAAGTATTTATAAACGTTCGTCATGAACACGTATTTAGAAACGATCGTCAGTTGACGTGGAACAGAACGGCAAGATAGCGCTGAACTGCGTTGTTCTTTCGTTTGGCAATACTTTTGCTTATATCCAGCAGGATGTGCCGGAGATGTGTTCAAAATGATGAGGTTAAGCACATTATTAATAACAATGGCTCAGTTTAGCTTTCCGTTTTAACTGGATATCAAGAAACAAATTTGCATTCGCCATTTTACTTCGGATGTTTACAATATAATACACGATTCCCTGAGAATTCCTAAATGTACCTCAAGGCGACGTTTCCCAAGTGGATACAACGTTGGGACAGTTCATTACATGAGGAGGGTCAATAGCACACGGAACTTGCGTAATTAGCACCCTCCTAACTGGACTCAGAAACATATTGTATGTACAGAGGTTTTAATGCACATGCGCCATACTATCTGTATTGATCGCGTACTGAGAATGCTAGCAAGAGCAGTGGTGTAGTGTTGATTGAAAAAAGTACAGGAACCCCACGGTGCATTTACTTTTTCAATACCTTCCCTTCTTACGCCCCCCGCCCATATCCCGCCTCTACCCTTTTTACTTTTTTATACTTACAGTATAAGAAAGTATAGTGATCTGTCGAAATCCGATTTCCGCATTTACACGTTTTGGCATTCAAGGAACAAGATTTCACCATCTTGGCAAGTAAACACTGAAACGTTGGAGCCCAAATTGGGGCCGTTTTGGGGTGCAAAAACTAAAATTAGCCCCATATGATTGAGTAATATGTCGTTGGAAGCGGACACTAATTTAGAGTGCAATGGTAATTGGGAGTCTTAGTTCTCGAGATATTTGGATAGGGGCCATTTGCGTACACCACGGACAATTCTATAGTCCACCTGAAATACAAACTGTAGAAAAGAATGGAGATTTATTGTTTTGACAGATTTTTTCCGCCTGTGTGAAACAGGTCTAAAACTCTCGAGAGAAAAATAATCTCCTCGGCTTCCAGAGTACTTCAGGGGTGCTCGTAACTTAACTATATTCACTGCGACTCACAACTAGATTCCTAAATAATTACCAGATTAATTAAAATCCCAATTACAATAATTTCCCGACTGCAATATCCCCACCTCAACGTTCTTAACAACAGTAGAAAAAGGAGTTTCATGGGACTGCCAAGTAAGAATGGATTTAGAGAATAACTCTACCTTCAAACAAACGTGGAACGTTAATTACACTTACTGTGCACTTTTTCTGTTTCGTTCTTTTATTGGAAAATAATTACAAGACATTCGCATTTTAAAAAGAAAACAAATTATGCTGTATAGGGTTTACCGGAACTCGTAAACGCGTGCCGGCTAGAAAAAAAATTACCGGAACGCCGCTGGTCCGTTCTGGCCGCACTACCCTACTGAGCAAGAGTGAGTTTACGAATCGCGTATCGATCTCATTTGCTGAATGATCCTTTATATATCCCAATAACTTTTCTCCGGTTTCATGAAGCTTTTAATCGAAGGCTGGAAGCTTGCAAAGCTGTTGATCATTTCACCCTAAGAACAGATTTGCTTTTCTTTTTTTTTTCAACAAATATCATTTCTGAGTTTCCTGTGATCGAGTGGACTAGGAACCTGCAGCTTTACTTTTGAACTGTTCGAATCCCTGATAAGGTATGGATGGTGACTTTTCCACTCCTGTACGTACCCAAGGATTAAACACCAATAGCGTTGCATCGATCACAGTAAAAGTGGGTGTGGTCAGCTTGCGTTGGAAACTCGACGAGTCTCAGGACCTAAAGAACTAAACGAAATACAGATGGAAGGCATACTTTACATGAAGGAGCGGAGATATTCTTATGTCGTCAACTTTTTCTGGATTCCCTGAAGCTTTTTTTCTTAGAAAGTCAACAAAAAGTTACACAATTACCAAATCATTTATAGAATCCGAAAAATGTTGCTTGAACGGCTCATGAAATCGAAGGTTGAAGTCCGTTTTCAATGTTTGCCATCGGCAATGTACACTGCTGGCCACCCAAAATGCAACACCAAGAAGGAAACATCCGATTGGCTTAAAATTCGCAGCATGCGTCGCCCGCGAGAGGACATGCAAACAATTAGCATTGCAGGGCATATGCAAATCATGTCCGCCCAGCACGTCACTCAAAAGCACTATAAGAAGGGTGCACAGAAGGCGGGGTGTAAGTAGTGGAAGTGTGTTGTGCTGCCGGACCTGTGCGTGGGAAGCTTCCTGATGCCTCGTCGCAGAATACGGCAGTCATTCCAGCACGTTTCGGAGTTCGACAGAGGACGAATAGTGGCTTATCGCGACAGCGGTTTATCGTACCGAGACATCGGCGCCCGTGTGGGACGACATCCAGTCACCGTAAGGCGAGTATGGATTCGGTGGGTGCAGGAGGGAAGGACGGACCGACGTGAGCGATTGCCGCAGCCGCGACACACCACCGAACGAGAGGACCGGCATGTTGTGTGGCGGGCATTGACCGCTTGCACCGCCACATCACGGACGTTAGCGCAGGAATTAGGGTGTGTTGTACAACAACCTGTGTTAGCACGTACCATTCGACGTCGTCTACAGGAGCGGAGACTTGTCGCCCGGCGCACATTGCTCCGATTACCATTGACGTTAACCACCGGCGAGTGCGGCAGCAGTGGGCCGTTGAACGCCGCACCTGGACTACGGAATGGCCCGACATTGTTTTCTCCGACGAATCCCACTTCTGTCTGCAACAACAGGATGGTCGGATCCGCGTGTGGCGGCACCGCGACAAGAGACTGTATGACGCTTGCATTATGCATCGCCATACCGGTCCGTCGCCTGGCGTTATGGTTTGGAGCGCAATTGGATATGACACCCGCACCCCTCTGGTACGCATCGCCGGTACACTCAACAGCCACCGATACATCTCCGACGTTTTTGAGCCTGTAGTCCTCCCTTACCTGCAGGACCTGCCAGCGGCTACGTTTCAACAGGACAATGCGCGTCCGCACGTGGCACGCATCGTGCATCATTTCTTCACGGCCCACTAGTTGTCACTGCTGCCGTGGCCCGCCTGTTCTCCCGGTATGTCGCCCATCTAACACGTCTGGTCGCTGATCGGCAACCGAGTGGCGCGGCAAGAACCACCCGCGGCTACGCCTGATGAACTGTGGCAACGTGTAGAAGCAGTCTGGACCGACATACCCCGAGCCCACATCCAAAGCCCCTTTCGTTCGATGCCACTGCGTGTAGCTGCCGTTATTGTCAGCCATGGGGGGCACACGAACTATTGATGCCTGCGTGTTCCGCAAGTCGCACGGGCCTGTAAGCTCAATCGTTTCATCTTTGTATCTGTTGTTATGTCTCCAGTAAACCTGGCTTTGCTATCTCGTGTCCTTCTTGGTGTTGCATTTTGGGTGGCCAGCAGTGTAGTAAGGGATCTACTATTTGCTGATGGTTCATGAGGTACTTAGAAGAGCGAACGAGTAAGTGAAGAAAAAGATAATGAGGCAAACTGTAACTAGTGTATGTAACTACTGAGGAATGAGTGAATGAATAAGGAAACCCTCCAGTTTTTGGAGTGCAAGCCAAATGTTATCAGGAAACTTTTGGCATGCGCAGAATCACAAGAAGAAACGAAATTTAGTAGGATTAGTTATTCACTGAGCTCGTGTTAAGCAGTTTCCATTCAGAAAACATCAAGCTGATGTGTTATTCCAATTCGGTGTATAAGTACATACGTACTCTGGATCAGAACAGTTAATAGAATAGTTCATTCCAGTATGAAAAGAGCAGTGAGGAAAAATTATAATCGCCAATAACCGTGATTGTTGAATTATTTAATTGGTAAGTTGTAGATATATACACTTGTATTCACAATAGTGACTGGGGCAAAACTGCCACCTTTTTTGGTAACGCAAGTACACGAAACATGGAAATGAAAAAGTATATATCCTAGTTTAATTAACGTTAATGCGGAAGGGATATTTCGAAAAACTTGTCCGTTGTTATAAAGTGAATTCTTAGGCTCTGTAACTTCTGGATAAACGCTTTCATCAGAAAGCTGAGATCAAGATAAAAATCTGTTTATGAAATCTCAACTTGGCACGCATTGATTTAGGAAAGAAAAATGTGGATGCTTATATGAATGTCTGCTAATAAATTTACATAATTTGATAATGATGAAAAAGGAGGAGAGGGTAATTCTTAGCTTGAATTCTACTGGTTCCCATAAATTAAGGAACATGAAATTTGGTGTTTTTGAACAAAATCCACAGCAAAAGAGGATGAACCCAACAAAACTGAGGAATTTTAATCCGGCAATGTCAGATATGATACGCAAATTAACATAAAGTGCGTCTAAATACACAAATCAGCTTCAAATTCTTTTTTAATTTTTGATTGGGGTTTTGGCGACAACCGTCAGCAGTTCAGTGGGTTTGAGCAGTCGCGCATCCCTAATTTAGAACCATTGGTTCCAGGGAAAGGAGAGAGCCAGTGCCGCAAGAAAAACGCAGCATCCATGCCTCACTGGGATTCGCACCCGTACCCATCTTAGACGAATGGTCAGAAGCCATCGCGTAGACCACTGAGTCACCCTGGCGGCAGCTTTAGGTGGAAAGGAAATAGTTGAGAGCCTCTTCTCATTTCAATTCTGGATTGCGCACAGAACACGTTACTTTGCAATGAGTTTTGCTGTTATAGCGACATTTTCTAGACAACATGAAGAAGAATTAAGATGGAGAACCATTGGGAAGCTCTTAGCCGACCAATCTCAAGCCGAAGCAGCCAAGAGGCTCGGTATGAGTTTTTCTTAGTCCATCGGCTTTGGGAAAAATTCCAAAAGTCAAATACGGTATCGAGAAGGTTTAGTAATGGAAGCAACAGTTTCAAGCGCTGAGTGTTGGAATAAGAATAGTTGCGACACCTATCCAAATGCGTCCGGGTCTTACGGCAGCAACAGGAATATGCTATCTTGTTCCACTGTGCGCAGGGATCATTATGAACATGGTCTTCATGCTAAGAGAACAATGATGTGAATCCCCCTCACATCTCGTCATAAAAGAAAACGTTTCAACTGAGTCGAAGTCATGACAACTGGATTGACGATCAATGGAGCTCTGTTTTCTTTACGGATGAGTCCAGATTTGCTCTCCAAAGTGGCTCCAGGCGAAGACTTATCTGGAGAGAACCAGGTAAAAGCCATCAACGTTTAAACGTTTTAAAAGAGACACTTATGGTGGTGGTAATGTCTACGGTACTATCTCTATGAATGTACAGATTTATAGGGATGAGATTCTAAAACGCTTTGTAAGGCTTTATATTGGAGCAATCGGAATAATGCAAGTCCTCACCGAGCCGAAACTGTTGACCATATTTTGAGGAGAACACCATCAACCGTTTGGAGTGGACAGCTTTTTCCCCGGAGCGGAACCCCATTGATCATGCTTGGAATGCTTTAACCAGACGTGTTACAGTCCTTCAACCCCCTCCCCAAAACTTGCAGGACTTTCGAAGCGCCTCAGTGGAGAAATGATCGTTGTTGTCAGGACAGCTACAAGACACTTTCATTATGAGCATGAAATATCGCTGTGAAGTACGTATAGTTATGAGGGGTGACCAGACTCCATATTGACTCATTTTCTTTATCTCGTTTTAAGCGTGCCTAGTGACTAGGTATGCCTACTTGCTATTTATTCTTTAATAAATAATCATTTTTCTCATTTTCAGCGTACAATACGAAAGAGCGTTCAAAATTATGCGTTTTCTTCACATTTCATATGAAAGCTCCTTAAAACCAGTGTATTTTAGTTTTTAAAGTGCAGATGAATAAAGAATTTCAGAGTTTATCCAGAGTAAGCAAAACAAAATAACGAAACTGATTTAATCGACATCTTTGAAATTCCGTGCATTCATAGTTTATAGCTTAACTGAATTATAGTGAAGACGCTTGACCACTGTATGTCGAATTTTTAATTTGACTGCCAAATCAAATGTGAAGGCCCAAAAAAATAAAAAATAATCATAATAATAGCTGAAAAATTTCTCAATTAAAATCTCATTTCAGTTTAAGTACATGTAATAGGTCTAAGCATAAGTTTTCACCATTTCCTGGTAGAGGGGATGTACTTACACAAACTTGTTGCATTTAATCACCATCGAAGTATGTGCCCCCGTAAGCTATCAACACAGATATTACTGCCACCTTACTTCACAGCACGAAATTCTAAAAACAATTCAACCGTTTCGCTTCTACAGACCGCCACGTGGAACACGGGAAGCTTTCTTTTTTTATTGGAGCTTTAACGACCACCGTGAGCAACTCAGTGGGCTATGAGCAGTTGCCCATCCCTAATTCAGGGTTACTGGTTCCAAGGAAGGGTGAGAGCCAGCGCCGTAAGAAAAACACAACATCCATGCCACCCCACCGGGATTCGAACCCGGACTCATCTCGGACAAATGGTCATAAGCCATCGCTTAGGCCACTGCGCCACCGGGACGGCACCTGGAAACTTATGCATAGAATTAATAATGTATCAGAAGTTGTGAAGTTATGACGGAACAACTGAGAACCATAATTAAAAATTGCACTCCTACACTTCATACATATGGCATTAAATTAGGTGTTTGAAACAGTGGAGAAAACACTTTTTTTTTCCGGTTTTCTTGAAATTATGATATCAAATGTATGAACTCATTAAATTTCAGGAACTTTAACAACTCATGACTAACAGGTTAGGTAAAAAAATCAAACAACATGGAGAAACTTTTTGTGAAGATTTATAATAGCAATGCAGTTTTAAGAAACGCACTGTGGCACGTACTAAATTACTTTTGCAACTTGTAGCTGAAGAACATAGACTGAGCATGAAAAGCTTCAGCTAAATTACGAGAAGTTAAAGGGAAAAAATGAAACAAAAAAAGATCACTGTAGTTTTCGAAATACGGAAGTTCAGTTCTTCAACAAATTGAGTGCCGTCGACTTGTTGACAGTCCCGACATAGATGTATTCTTTTGGCATACTTAAACAGAACGATAGGGATCTTCAAAATTCCTGCGGATAAGAAGTTTCAACACTGATGAAATCAGTTCACATGTTGAACGGTCCGATACTGATCTAGAAGAACTTCTTCGGATAACAAGTTTTCTAACCAGAACGGAAGTGCCACAGCTTTAAATCATTAGAAAATGGTTTAGGTTTAAAGAGGTGAAGAATAAAGCCTGGCCGAAGAGCACTTTAGAATTTTCAGCAAATATGGAAAATTTTTCTCAGAGAATCGGCTTTAAGTTTTATTTTCTAGTGAAGCTTTTAAATCTGCACATTACGCCTCACTGACACACATGTGGCCTTTCCGCCCAATAAAACATTTTGGGTGTCTGCTAAGAAGTTTCTCATGGAAAGAACATCAAATGTATTGGAAATTTCTGTTTTGCACAACTTACAGTATTTCTGTTAGAGCTATGGTATTGTTTATTCGAGGAATAGGGAATTATATTCACTGTAACGTCGTTTAAAATAAACATTTGACATGGATCAGCCAAGAAATCAAACTGGATTCAGGAGTGTCTACAACACTATAAACCATATCCTTGTACTGAGAGAACTACGAGTAATCGAAAGAGCAAATGAATATGAACTTCCGCTAAATAAAATGACTTTATTGATAATGAAAAGGCTTTTGATTCCTAGAAACCATCAGCAATCCTGTCTTGGAAATTCTACGGTATTGAAGATGCATACGTCAATATTATTAATACCATCTTTGAAAATGCAGGTGAAAAGGTTCGATTGTTCGAAAACCCAAGATTTACAGAAATTGGAAAACGAGTGAGACAAGATTACACCATATCTTGCAAGCTCTTCAATGCCAAATTGCAAAGTATCTTTCAACCCCTTAAGCGGCCGATGTACCAGAATCAAATTGTGCCCAAAATTGTCTGCTTTCCCCAAACAGAATTACTCACATAGCGGCCGAGTTTTACGAAAGCTACGGCAAAACAATTGTTTCTCCCTGTCATTTCAGCAGTACCTATCATAAACTTGGCATGAGTAATTAGAGCTTCCTTCTAGTCCTTTATCCTCTGCTCCATGACCCAAGGCATGATGGAAAAGTGCTAATCCCCTTGAGTCGAACATCATGCCACTGGGTAGAACCAAGTTCATCAAACATCTCTCTCCTTTCTTTAGTTCGTCGTCATAGCCCTTTTAGCAGTTAAAAAGGATTAACGTCAATATGGAAGTATTAGCTTCAGATAGCCCCTTTTAGCAGAGTCAGAAAAGATTAGCGTCAGATAGCCCTTTTTAGCAGAGTCAGAAAGGATTAGCGTCAATCATTCCCTTAAATAACCACTTTGAATAATAAAAATAGTAACGCTTTCTTATGCAAAAATGGCAGCCGCGTTCTGCCACCTTAGACAACAAATATATTCGTTCGAGCTGATTTCAACCCATTTTGATAAGCCCGATTTAATTGTTCCAGCCGGTTAAAAGGTTAATCTCTGAAGTGGGATGAAATTGGGATAATGATAAATGGGGAAAGTTCAACTGAATTTTTTTTTGCTCACGACCAGTGGGGGGGACGAGTTAGTACCTAAACAAAACCTAATCTTAACGGCGACATTTTGCTGGACTGCCCTTTTGAATTCTTATATGCTGTAAATACAATACTTACTCAGTTAGACAATACAATTCTGTTGTTTAAATCAGTGCACAGTAGATTTGCATTTCTTACCCAAATGAGCTCTGCTTCTATTCAAGATATATTAATATTAGCTAAAAAATTCATTAAATTTAGTGCCGACGTATCAGATGATCTCTCAGATGAGTTACAAATTGTAAAAAAACATCTGTCTGACAAAAAAAAATTCAAGGTCCTCATGAGCTTCTTCAACACATAGTTAGTTGACTGCAATTACAGCGATATTTCCCTCAACTTTATGATCCCTTTACGACTATTTTTGACGGCACCAAGTACCGTCGCATGTTCCGAAAGATCATTTTGCAAGCAAATATGAGTAAAACAGATTTAAGATCAACCATGACCCAAGGTCTTTTGTCGTCTTTAGCGATGTTAAGCATAGGAAGTGAAGAAGCAAGGAAGTGTCACTTTGATTCCGTAATAAAGAAATGGATCTAGAATAAAGAAAGAAAATTGTTGATGTAAAGTTACTGAAAATATTCATTTTCAAAATAAATGTAAAATTCAAAGTAAATTTTTTCTCGTATTGTCCTGCAACAATGGCGGTTGTATTGACAGATTTTTATTTTTGAAGAAGTATCTATCTCTTGAATTTTCGTGCAAACAATTACAGTGTGCTTAATGTATAATTATAATGAAGTCGAAATGCTCATAATTCACGAATAACGAAAGGACAGCATATTCTCAATTATTAGTGCTCTGTCATTTGAATGACTCCAAAATTTTTATGTGATGACTGATGAGCAACCAACGGGCACTTGTGTCAGGGAGTGCTGTATGGATTTTTGCCCGATAATAACAATAATGTAATCTACGAAACAGAAAAAAAATTACGCATTCATGAAATATTAATCCATTGCCTACTTAATTAGCTGATAAGCAGAATAATGTATAAATTAGACTTCTAGTTGTAAAGATTTTTATTTTTATGAACCATTTTCAAAGATTTCAATATATATATGCTTTTTATTTTTGGCGTAGGGTGGGGGCTTCATTAATGGTTTTGCACCCGGGCCATGATAAACCACGTACTTCCCCTTCTTACGAGAATCATTTCTCAAGTAGCCCCTCAAAGATGCAGAATATGATCCAGAAACTTGCTGACAGAAGTAAAGTAGTAGTATTAAAAATAGACTTACAGAAAACAAAATTAATGTGCAACGCTTCTACACGTACTGAAGATCTGAATTTTAGTGGGGTAAAGTTTGAAGTAAATGATGCCTACATCTACCTTCGACAACAGATATCAAGCTAGGAACACATAGAAGAAGAAAATTTGGCTGGAGTACAATTAGAAGAAGAATACAATTTTCACGAGCAATTTACCATTGGGTCTTAAAAGAAAAGCGCTTAATTAATCCAACCTTCCAGTTCTTATTTACGGATAAAAATATGGATTAACAATACTAGACTGGATACCAAGTGACAGGAAAGGACCCACAAGAAGACCATGTAAGAGATAGGTAGATAAAATTTGAAAGCACGCCATAGTGAGATGGAAGAGAATTGGGAAGACCTTTATCCAGCAGTGGATCTACAATGATTTTTGTTGTTGTTAATGATGATGTAGTTTTTGGATGGGGCGACCATAATTCTTGCGCTGGCTATGCGGGTTGATGAGTGCTCGACAGCATTTGCTTTAATCCTGGTGGTATAACTAAACCGCTACTGTTTGGGCGTCCAAGCCCCGTCAGTGAAACAGTATCTGCTCCAATCTCGATGATATAGTTATGCTGCTACTGGTCGGTCATGACAGCCCCTTCGGTGAGAACAGAACGCTCCAGGAAAAGCAGGTCGACATTTATTAAGGCAAATCATTCAAGCCTGGGTGCCAACCAAAAGTCATCCTGATGAAAAAATCGAAGAATTTTATAAGGAAATTCGACTTCTAAATAGCAAGGATAAGCATCACGTAACAACCATCATGGGTGATTATAACGCAAAAATAGAGCAACAGAATGAAATATTGGTCGGTAAATTTAGTAACGGCAGCAGAAACGAACGTGGAAATTCTGTTCTTGAATATTCAGAGGCAGATAGATTTTTCATTATGAATTCTTTTTTCAAGAAAAAGCGGCAAAGAAAATAGGCACGTAGGCAATCCAATCGGATGACAAGTGTAATTGATTTTATTATGTGTAACAAGAAATTTGCTATTGAAGACTGTAATGTGCTTACAGGTTCAACACAGAAAGTGACCAAAGAATCGTGAGATGTAAGTTGCTGCACCTCTTCATAAAACTTAATTAACGCAAGCTCAAAGAGCAAACGAAAAATATTGACATGATAAATATTAAAACATATCATAAAACTTTCAAATTGGAACTCAGAAACCGATTTTCTGCACTGAAAGGTCTAACAACAAAAGAAGTAGACATCTTCGAAGTTACAGGAAAGATTACCAAGGCTCTTACTGAAATTGCGACAAAAATAGGTGCTCTAAGAACAAAAACCACGTGAAGAAAATATGTGAGAAAACAAAAATGCTGATGCAAAAAAAAAAAGAAGGGAGGTAAAGATAAATAAAAGAAAATGTACCTTCCAAAGTGGAATATATAGCAAATAATTCGAGTGTCTGAATGCTCGAAGAACTAATAAATAAGCACCGCATAATGCGGTAACCGAGACTTCAGAGTTGAAAATAATTGTTCTGATATTCGGAGAAAGTAACTTTTTATTTGTGAGAACGATTCTGCTGTACTAAGTGGATCTCATTTTATATATCATGAAGGATAGCTGAGAGAAATACATGTACGAGAACCCGTTAGACAACGTGTAGATTTTTACATTTTCTCTTTCTTTTTAAGGTACTATATTCTGAAACAAGAGTAATGTCACTAAATTCTCTAGCGTAGTGATTATGTCTTTTTGCTAAGTCCTACATTTGATGCTTTGAAAGTGCCATATAATGTGCGTGAAAGTAAAGTCCCATTTCTGCCAGTGATGGAATTCGAACCCACGTCTCCTCTTTCCGGAGACAGTTGTTCTCCCGACTGAACCGCACCGACTTTGGCTCATCGTTGCAACTTGCCGGTTTGACTCTTGCGTCACCCCAGTGGTAGGTCCCATATATCCCCCCTTGAGAAAGGGCTGAGACGGAATCGTAGGCTTCCGGGGTCAGCCGGCTAACCATGCTTGAAGGAGAGCTCACTGTAGAAGAAAGACGTCTGATTAATTCCAGACGATGTATACAATTTTTCGAAGCACTCAAGAAGGAATTCTCATTTATTGCAGACGATGTGTGGAAGAAGAAGAATCACAAATTCTTTTCAAGCCTCACTGCCAGGAGATTCATTTTTACTTTCGGGGACCAATGTGAGAATAAAGCCCAACTTCTGCCAGTAGTGAATTCGAACCCACGTCTTTTCGCTCAGAAGCCAGTTATTCTCCCGACTGAACTACAGTGACATTGGCTTATCTCTGCAATTTGCGGTTTCAACTCTTGCGTCAGATGTGCAATACCGGATATTCTTTGTCGTGCTTACATGCAACCGGTGCAAACTAACTTTTTTAAGTTCTGTCGGTGGAAATGTCATGACCATAATTTAAACACATTTTTATGCCACCTAATACCAAACTTGTGCACCTAAGAAAGATAGAAAATTCAGGGAAATGTTTAATCGGAGTTATAGCTATCCGTGGTAAAGAGTCCGATCCGATCTCTGGTGGCGTCTATATCGTGCGGAATATGAATATATACATGCTTCCATAACGGGAAATCTCTGCATTAGGGAAATCCCAGAATCCTTGGATAACCAGGCCCATGTGTGAAAACACAAATTTCCCGGTGACTGAACTCGAAATCGCATCCTTCGGCACCGGAGCCGAATGCCTTTCCAATTAAGCTACACCAGCGAAGTTTATCGCTTCAACTTTGCCGTCTTGACATGTGAGGCACCTCTGTAGTACGTCACATAAATCCCCCTTTGAGAAAGGCAAGGGCACGAAATCGCAGGTTTCGCGTCCGCCGCAAACCATGCTTAGTAATTCTCTGCAAAAGAAGAAATTCTCAATAATTCTAGATGATGTATGGGAGGAACATGAAACATTTTTTGAAGAACCTATCGGCCAGAAACCATGTTTACGCTCGTGCGCCAATGTGAAAACACAAATTTGCGGGTGACGAGGCTAGAAGTCACATCTTTCTGCTCCGGAGTCGAATGCTTTCCCACTTAAGCTACACCAAAGAAGCAACTTTGCCGTCTTGTCATGTGCGTCACCTCTGTAGTACGTCACACAAGGTTATATGTTATTAAATGCCATGAAATTTATTTGAACTTTGTTTCTAAATTGCTTTAAATATCCACCTTTTTCATTAATCACATTTATTGATTTGCAGACGGCGAGTGAAGATAACATGTTGCATGTTTTGACAAACAAAAGAAGCTTGGTGGTTTAGAAGCTAACGCTATCAACAACAACTGATTGCTTTTCCTTTCCGGCAGATTTTATCACCACAAAATATTTGATCGCATGTTGAAGCATGTGTGTGTGTGTGTGTGTGTGCGACCAGTTATTTAATTGTCCACTTTCTTATCATTCTTCCTATTGTAATATTCAATGAACGTGTTCTTTTAAAGCACAAATACTGGTAATCTATGGACAATCACGGGAAGCTTTTGTTACGTAATTAGCCATTGTTTATAAAGTATTTAATGGCATTCAACATTAAGATTTTGGTAATTTCTTTGATGATTTGGGATCTCACAGCAAAAGCAGTGCGCCTACCTTTGGAAACAGGTACATTCCATAGACGCTAAACTTATGAATTTGATCTATACATTCATTTCTCTTTCTTCTGGCTGTTGTTTAACACTCTAAACAGAGAATAACAGACTTCTAAAATGTTCACAAAATTATTATTATGTCATTTGTTGTTTTATAAAAATTTGATGACGCTTAAATGTTTCGTCTATGAAAAGGCATGTTAAATGTACAAGAAGCTTCGAGAAGAAAAAATATGGCTGATGAAAATTTACAAATTTCTATTCACACTATCCAGTTTTAAACGTTAGGTACCGGTTATCTGCTAAATTGTAAGAAAGTGCAAACTCAAGACATGTAGAATTATTTTGTCCATGAGAAGTATTTTCTCCTAAATTTGAATAATATAATTTATAACATGTCTACAAAATGCTACATATTAAAAGTTCGAGTTATTTTGGCATATATTGCACATATTTATGGTGCTGATTGCAGATATGATTTTAGTTATACTGCATCACGTGTGCTTTTTTCATGAAATAATGCAGCACTGTGGGTATAGCATGTGTAAAATGTATAAATTGAAACATTTGTACATATCTTTTGTTGTTAGGTCTAATGAATTTCAGACTCTCCCCCCCCTCTTGTAAAATCTCTAACTTTCCTCTTCAACACAGGGCTTCTTACACTTTCGTTTATGTGTTTTTGTAACGTCTCTACGCGCAACATCCAGTAATAGTCGGCCATCATTTTTTTAGTGTTGCATTAAAGAAGCAAAAGTACAATCATTATCGTGATTTTTTGGTTCACTCCAAACCATTGGCACACCAATGGGCTTTTTCTTACTTTTTGTCTACAGCCTCAGTTCTTCAACACAGACCTTATATGGAGCCCATGGTTTGTCCTGGTTCCCAAGTTTCACTTCAAAGTATGCATACTAAGCCTTTTCCCTAGGTATATAATAATTCTCTGTTATTTATAAAATAAAACAGAAACAGGCCAAACATTTTCGTGCAGCCATTGTTATAAAAACTACTGTTCACAACATTGAAACGAAACCCAAATGCAGTAAATAACTGATAGACAACTGTTCAGTTCAATTCCAACTGCTAGCTTTCAGCCTTGCAGAGAGCTGGAGATGACCTCCAGCGCAAGTTTAGACACGCTTGAATCCTGCTTCTATATGTTTCTCTGCACTGTTACCTCCTCCTCTCTCGATACTTCTTAAGCTTCCAGCCCCAAAGTGTTATCAGATTAATGTTCAGACTTATTACGCAGCAAGTTTGATTGATAATATTATTTTGTGGCGATCAGACAGAATCAATAACCTGTAAAGTCTTTATTTTTTGCTTAACCCTATGATTTAAAAAATTTCATTATGTGGAAAAACTACACGAGATAGATAAATTTAAGCACCAGTTTTGAAATCAGCACATCGAAATTAAGAAGAAACAGGCGATTGATCCAGATAATAGAACTGTTGTAATTATTGCATGTACTCATCTACATTATCATGATATTCCTTTATCATTTCTACCAAATTCAGATTCGTAATCTGCAGAACAAAAAAGAAAGCGCGTCGTTAAGCTTAAACATCTTTGGAACATGTCATTTGATTTTGTGGTTACCAGTCTTAATCTCGTAAAATCCTGATTACAAATGTCCGCGTGGGAAGTGATACAATGACAATAACGCTAATAAAATGAAGACATGAAAACAATGCTATTCCTACGGCATTACATGCTCTATTGGTGCAAAAGACGGATTCTTCAATCTGTCAGCAGCGCAGCATTTTAACGTCATAGGTTTCGATACTCGCACTTTGGATCCCAGGAATACCAACCGACGATAAATACCGATAGATGGCGTTGTCAGGCATTACGATACCGTTTGCAAATTCAACTCACTTGATGAAGCGAAGCATTGGGATGAAGGAATCGCCTGAGATGCGGAGGATGGAGGATGCGAATCTGGCAGACGGTTGGCTCTCTTCCAGAGCAAGCGGCGACGCCACAGGAACATCTGGCTGAATGGAGACACGTGGGCCGACGAAGAGACACAAGTTATGGGGACACGGGCTCGCCGAGAGGGTAGGGTCGGTTTACTAAGTCGTCTGTCTCTGAGTTTCGGCTCCCTTTGTCCAAACGCAGCAATTGACGTTCATTGCCAACTACACGACGTTTTCTCTCTCGCTCTGTACTTCTTCTTTCCGTTCCTTTCCCCCTTTTTTATTTCCATCCTATCTTTTTAAGAGAGAACTCCTCGTTTTCTTAGGATTCGGTCTAGTGATGACTGTCTTGTTTAGAGAACATAAAGTTTTTCAGTCTTGTACTCAAGACAGACAGGTCTTAAGAGATCATTTTCTACTCGTCAAGGTAAACAGCAATGTGACACCTGTCCCAAGAGATCACCCGCCTCCCTGGCTGATGAACATCAATCTCCCTCTCAGATTCAATTTTTCTTTCTTTCACCCTTTTCCGTACTTTATCATGTTACAGATCGCGCTCCATGATAATAAAGAAGTATTTTATTATTCATAAACTAGGCCTTTGTGAAAACCCTATCATTCAAAACTGCTGCTAAAGAAGGGGCGTAGTTCAACCCTTAATTTATATTGCACCCGAAAGTATTGTACCAACCGGGTGACGAAAATACAAAAGTGGATTAATCATAGGCAGGTTTCAGCAATAACTGTATAGTCATCTATACCTTTATTCACAAACATCGAAACACTGAAAAACTGCAACTGACCTTGTAAGTTCAGTCCAAAATTGAAAGCATGTGAAAGAAGAAATCCAATAATTGTTTCTGCAGTAACATTTTAAAGTGTAGAAGATGACAACAATTGAAAGGCATTAATGAAAAATATTAATACGTTGCAATTTTTTGAGGGCTACTATGGTTGTTACCTTTATTTATTCAATTGCGAAAAACAACTTCCATTAGTCAGAGCGGGTCAAGGACTTACATTAAAAGAAAGATATTACAAATGCGTAGACGGTTTCTTAATTTATAGTTCAGGTCTTGGTTTTCTTGATATGAGGCCAGTGTTTTCAAAGACCGCTCACGATAGATTAAATACCTTAGTTTGACATCCAAAAATAAATAATGAAACTGAAATTTAATTACTTTCGAAAGCATTCGGTTTTTAATGAAGAAAGTAAATGATTTTAAGGAAAGACTTATGGATCTGTATGAAGTTTTCAGACGAAATCATCATACACCTTAAATAGTTATTTAGATGCAGAATTCAACATCGTACACTGCAGGGAACTTGTCGTCAGCTTCATTTCGTACGGAATTTTTGGAAGATTTCAATTCTTAATTTTCAGTTCACTTTAGAACAATTGCATCATTATCCGGCAATATCTATTCCATCCTATAATTGCAAAAATAACATGCGTTGCTGGAAGCAATATGTGCTAATGAAAGATACTGAACTTTGGTTTTCTCGAACCACGTCGGTCATTTCGTAAACTTTATGAGAATTTATTGTGCGCACATAAAGAAACGTGAAGACAAGATTTTGTCATAAGTTTTCAATATCTTTGAAAACGGATATTGAAATGACGACATTACTGGGCTCAAATAATGGCTCTTAGCATTTCTATGACCTTTAATAAAGTTCGGCATCACCGTCTTCTCATCAGCTTTGGCTACATGTTACTAACCCTGTCACCAACTGCATGCTTTCCTTTTTGATGATATATATATTCTGACATTTTCCCCCATTTATTATTTCCTTTTTACCAGTTATTCTTCTTCGTTTGCGTGTAAATAATATAATTCAATCTCATAGGATTTAAATTTTTCTAAAAACAGCACACATTTAGCCAGCACACACTTAGTCTTCTGCGATTTTTTAAAAAAATGATTAGAATGGGCACTCAAATCCGCATTTGCGTAAGCACCTCTTTAAACAATAAGGACTGGCAAATTTATCACTAATGTTAAAAAATAATTTTGTTCATTTAAATATTTAAGGAATTCAGTGTTCTATTGTTAGGCAGAAACAGATTAAAATATTGTTCGTGATTTCATGTGTGGCCAACGCTGTGAAAGGCTGAATTATTTTTGTTTTGTTCTTCTAGAAGACTGAAGTCTTCTAGCTTAACCACTGATAAAAATGCAAAATCTTTATCTACTCGTAAAAACATGAATACAAAACTACGTTTTCTCTTAAGGACTGAAGGATGGTTTCTTAAGAAACAATAACCGTATAAATGCAATTTATAACGAAAAGTCTCCAACTTTGAAGTACAATGTCTGAAAACATGAAACTATAGTATCTAGTTTGTGCATTTGAAACGAAAAGGCGTAAAAGTGATCATAAAGTTGAGAAATAATGATAAAACAAGGTGGTTTATAATTCAGTCAGCGAAATTAAAAATGGGGACAGTTTCTAAAATGTTGAATGACTAGTTTGTTCTATGCAGGAATGTTTGGTCAGTTCTCATCAAACTTACCAATTTTACGAATTTACGTGTGGTAAAAGAAGCACCAGAGCAATATATATTTGCAAACTTGCGAGCAATGAGTAACAAGATTTTGCATATTATTCAACATTTCGCGACATGAAAAGAGAAGAATGTCAAAGGTTTTGAAAGAAACGCAGCTAAATCTCAAACAAGTGCCGAGGGTAATGGTGTTTAAAAACAGCTTAAAAAGTCTTTTATGGAATTATAAAATTTCCATTGGTAAATTGGAAATTAAATGGTTTCATTAAGACACAATACAGTGTTGGGACTTCTTTTTGTTGCAGGCGATAAAATATTAAATTAGTACGACAAATACATACAGCTTTGCAGTGTAATACTGTAAAATATGCTGGCGGACAAAAGCCAAGTTACAACATAAAATTTGATATATCAACATCACGACCGACTAGAGTTCAATGAAATTCAATAGAGAGGTGCATCAGACAATGAGAAAGAATACATGCAAAAAGGAATGCCACGGTAACAGTGATTGCGTAGGCCCATGAAAAAACCACGCATAAATGCACCATATGAAAGAGATCGCAGATACGTCGCTTCTCATATCGTATTTCTCAAGCTCCAAAGTTTGTCAGCTCGCAAGAGATGTTGAAAAACGTGCAAACGAATACCCGGAGTTTCTTGAAGGATTCAGAGAGGTGAACAGCCATCAGCAGGATGTTGGAAGGACAGACTCAAATTGAGGTAGTCAGGACGCATAATGTCTCGCAGGTGGTCATCTCCAACCTATGGCGACAATAACAGGAATTTGGAAATTTGTCTCGACTATCATTTCTGGGGAGGCCAAGGGTCACAATATCCCAGAAGGACATATATATATATATGGCTTTAGCAACGAGAAGGCACAGGGAGATGACAGCTAGAAAATTCCCTGTCGAACTCGTCTGTGGTTCAACCACGAGGGTGTCAAGGAGGACTGTGTTCAAGTCGACGTCGTGAGAGGGGTGTGTATTCAAGGATACCGTTCTGGTTTTCCTCTCTCTCTCACCCCCTCTAAATGGACTTCGTGCATCTCACATAGACCGAACTACAGTGGATATTTCTGAGCTTCACTGATGAGTGTTGTTTTAGTCAGACTACGAAAGCAAGTGTGTGCTCATATGGAGAGAACGCGCAACCGTTCTTCAATATCCGAGAACGAGACCAATATGGAAGAGGATATCTTCTGATGTGGAGGAGGTATAAGGCAGTAAGGCCGTACGTGTGTTTGAGGTGACACCGTGAATGCTAAAAGCTAAATAGAAAATATAATTGAGCCCTACGTAAGGCTTTTCGGAGGTGCTGTAGACCACGAGTTTATTTTTGTTCACGATAACGCTCCTTCACGTAGAGCTGTGTTGGTCGACGGCTACATTGAGAGTGAGAATATCCACTGGATGAAGTAGCCAGCCAGATTTCCTGATCTTAGTCTGTTGAACATCCTCGGTTGCTCTGTGGAGATGCGTTGCTGCTCTTCAACCCCTCCCAGAAGCCTCCTAGATCTCTAATCAGCGCCCACAGAGCAATGTATCTTTGCTGTGCCATTTCATCCAACACCTTGTCACTGGCATGCAGAATCGTTGTGCAACAAGCTTGGCGGTCAGGTAAGATTCTACTCCTTGTTGATCACCGGAACAACGAGCTTCTGTTAACAACAGTGAATTGATTCTTTTGACGCATTTGCATTATTCCTGGCCATCCATTCGCATACATCTCAAGTTTGCACAAATTCTTTGCTATGGTGTGGTGTACTTCTCACCTGAATTACAATAAAGTCTGTCAAGTCGTTAAGATGCTACGTTAACCTTTATGTTTGTAACTTAATTACTTAACATTTGTCCACCAGCGTAAATAAAAGCATTCTACGTAGGAATAACTCATGTGTGTGTGTGTGTGTGCTGTTAAAGTTTCAAAAGGATATTGATATTGCTATGTAACTTTTGATGTATGGTATATTTATGTATATATTTTCTTTGAAGAACTTTATGTATAGTTACTATAGCATTAACACTGAATGATTTTTAGCGCGGTTATGAATGTAAGATGGACTTTCATTGGATGTTTACCTATTCTAGTGTACAGTATCGGGAATACATGTTTTTAAAGGTATATGTATATGGCCTTTGGCGCTGTGTTTTCCCTGCCATTTCTGATTATTCACTGCATGTAATCTTCCATAATGTTTCCAGAGCCGACTGATTTCTCTTGAGGCCGTTACTCCTACATAAGCACTAACGTTTTGGGATTTTGGCAGAGACAAAGAAATTAATTCATGTGAGGTTATTTGTATTTGTAAAGTCGTATGATCCGATTATGGGCCGCATGATCGTTCCTGACACTCCAGCTGTTGAATTTGTAATTTCATGAAAAGACACCGAGTATGGATAGTATTGCCACTAGGAGGTGTAACTGCGTATTTCTATTTCAAACGTACCTTTAATTCTAAAAGCAGATTAAATAAAATATTTTTTTGCTCAGATACCACTCACTACAAGGAAACATTTTATGCTTATTTTCGGCTCAAAAGAATATGCAGTTTCCCTATACTGTACTAACTTCATTTCAAATTGCAAAAACATTATTTGAAAAATTATTTTTGTGTCGTATATCATATGATACCAAAAACACTTTACATGCAATTTTTAATTTTTCATGCTGCTAATCTCTAATGTTAAGCAGAGTAAGAGTGAATTTTTTTTTTTTTTGCAACTGTATCTCCGCTTCTAAAAATTCCATTGAAAAATGTATTGTTTGCACTTGATATCATTCACTGGGATGAAGATTACCACATTTCTGATTTCAAATAAGTCACAGTTTTTGTGCTCGTGACGTATATGTATATTCGATTTTCCTGCTATATTTACTTCTAAAAGTGCTAATCGAAAAATTCTTTTTCCGTCGCATAGCTTCAACCATGAGAAATATGTTGCGTGAATTTTCGTTTCTTTCACAACGCCAGTTCCGCCGCTATGGGTGCAAGTGAACATTTCAGTATACTCGCTTCTAAAAATCAAATTCAAACAATATTTTCATCCTGTCTTCTTGATAATAAAGAGCATTTTGCGAATATTTTCTTCTTCAAATAACGCACTATTTTCCCGCTATGACGCGTGAAGTTATATTACGTTTTCTTCTACATATTGTTTTCTTAATAGGCAGATTTGGAAAATTCTTTTTGGGTGGGATATCTATTATTGTAAGGAACATTTTGTTTATATTTTTTCTTATTTCTCATAAATCACAGTTCTGCTGCTAGTGAACCTAAGCGCATATTTCTGCTTGAAAATATATTTCTACTTCTAGAAATACTATTTACTACGAAAAATACTGCATACATTTTACACTTTAAATAATGCGCATTTTTTCAGCCACAAGGCTTAAATGCATATGCTGTATCTGATTACCTCACTTTTTAAAAACTCGATTTGGAAAATTTGAATTGTGTTGAAATGTATGCATTATGGGAGTCCTTTCAAGAATACTTATAAGTGCATATAATAGTTTCACAAATGCTGTTTGCGTACGATGAGTAGAATCATTAAAAATTTGCAGAATAAAACCAAAGTTATTTACAAATTAAAATAATTTAAAAGCAAGAACTTTCGGGGCCCTCATGGCCCCCCATCTTCAGGCTAAGTGTCGCAAGAATCCGAAGTAAATACCTTCTTTTCCATCAGTACTTTATAATGATTGACTTTGTATTCTTGCGACACTTAGCCTGAAGATGGGGGGCCATGAGGGCCCCGAAAGTTCTTGCTTTTAAATTATTTTAATTTGTAAATAACTTTGGTTTTATTCTGCAAATTTTTAATGATTTTACTTATTGTACGCAGACAGCATTTGTAAAACCATTATATTTTGCCGTAAGAACAACCACTTGTGTCTTCTATTATAAGTGCATAGTTCTCTTACTAAGGGACAAACATGCATATTTGCATTTCAAATCATAGCTTTGCTTCTAAAACCCCGACTGAAAGAGTCTTTTTTCACATGCTAGTCACTATGACAAAGATCATGATTTCTCCGACCTGAAGTTTTTTTTATTGGGGGCAAAAATGTTTATTTCTGTTTACCATCATATCACCTTTTCAAAAGTCCGATGGAAAAGAAGGTATTTACTTCGGATTTATTTGTTTCTGAATAAAATTTTGTATAAATTTTCTATTACAGTAATTCAATTTTTCGGTAAGGAAGCAAATTTATATTTCTTTTTGCAGCCGTTAAAAGGACAAAATGACTGAATTTTCTTTCTTTTGCAATTGTTAAATGACTAAATGACAGATTTAAAATATACTTTTTCCATCGGACTGCTTTCTTTGTGAGGAACACTTTTGTTGGTTATGATGAACCTTTAGTTATAAGGTTTCATATGCAGGTAAATATTCGGCAATTAGTATATTTGATATTGTCAGTTATTCGATAAGGTCAACAGATGTGCCCATCATACAAGATAATTCGATATTTTGCAATAGTCTTGCAAGAACCTCCGACAGTTTTAAAAAGTTCTGTGTTGCTTATACTAAACAACTGGAGCGTAGTTACAGAATTCATATTTTATAAACAACTTTGTGTTACATGTTTATATTGACATCTATTGAGTTGTTTGACTTCCTACCTAAAGGAAAGTAAGCAATGTCTATGGCGTTTAAAACTCCCTTTTAATTTCGGCCAAATCAATCTTAATAAACCAAATCTCGAAGTGGGCCATGCAATCACACATTCAAACAACATTCTAATGATAGTAAAATAGATATTACGGGCAGAAGGATGCCAAATTTATCATGGAAGTAGACACGCCTCAGAAAACTTGAAAATCACATCGTCCTGGAACGAGAATCGAATCCGCATCTCTCGACTTACGTTCGAGTACGTTACCGTTGCACCACCCAGAACAAGGAACCTTCGGGCAATTGAGGATGTGTTTTGGGACTCAGACGAAACGATCCGCCGTGCGCAAATCGAAACATGTATGATCCTTCATATTAGCGACACGGGAGCAGAAATCTGAAGGTATTTCTTCAGGGGATTCGCTTTTTGCTTCCATGCCGCTAAGATGAAGGATCATATATGCTTCGATTTGCACACGGCTGAGCGTTTCATCTGAGTACCAAAGTACATCCTCAGTAGTTCAGAAGTTACTTGTTCCGGGTGGCGTACCGGCAGCATACTCCAAAGTAAATCGAGAGATGAGGGTTCGATTCTCGTTCCAGGACGATGTGATTTTCAAGTTTTCTGAGGCATATCTACTTGCATGACAACATTCCAATGCTGTATTGTTCAAATATGCACATATTGTAAATGCTTCAAGGTGTTCTAGCAAGATATTTGCAGCGACGAAGTCTACAGTAATTCATTATGTATACTTTTCTTTAGATAAAATGGATCGAACATATTTTGAACACGACTTCGTAACGTTCATGCTCTTAGACTTCGACATTTGAGTTCTTTAACTGTACATATCTGGTATCGCTGTACCGCAACATAATGATTAAGTTGTCAATCATAAAAGTTACATGCTAAAAATATCAAGAAGAATAAAAAAGAGCGTATACAAAAAAAATAGAGCGTATACCCAAAATAAAATAGAGCGTATTCAAAAAAAATAGAGCGTATACCCAAAATAAAATAGAGCGTATACCCATTCCTTGTGCATTGCTGCTCGGAATAAAGAACTTCTTTTTATTAAAACCATTGTGATGGAACATGGGTATGGTGTTGGTATTGTGAAAAAGTTGTGTGCTCGGCATAGGAGAAGTAATTCGTCTTCGTTGTGTGTTCAGCGCGAGCAGATTACTTATGTGGGATCAATGTCTTTCTTTCCACCGGTTACAAATGCATTACGGAGAGTGTGTAAAAACACAAAAAAGATTTTAGTGATGTGGCCTCTAACCTTCGGAGCATGCTTAGGAAGGATCGTGAGCCCAAACCCATCCAAGAACAGTGGGGCGTGTACTGTGTGCCCTTGAAGACCGACGTTGCTCCTGCTCCTAATTCATGGTACATTGGATCCACTCTTCGTAATTTAGGAGTTAGAGTGACTGAACATCAGTACACTGTAAAGACTGGATCTACTACTACTGCCCTTGCACGCCTGGTTAAGTCTGGAACTCATCTGCCCTCTTGGTCTGAGACTTATTTATTACTTAAGACCAGAGGTAGGTATATGACTCTCTTCGCCGAAAGTTTGTATATTGACGTTTTTAAGGACGTATGCTGTAACGATGACTTACCTGCACATGTACATGCACCGTGGATTCGCTTATTTAATTTTTTATGTCGTGCGAAGTACCCTACTGCGGGTGTTGATAACGGACCCTGTGCTTATTTTTCACTTCGGTGAATATGTATTTGTAATCTATTTGGTGTTTTCTTTCCTTGCTTTGTTTCTCGCTGTAACCGAGTTGTGACGCGGATATTATGTCACTCACCGGGATCGCTGTTGTCTTCGGGACTATCTATATATTAAGTGTGTGTGTTCTCCTAGCGCCAGTTCTTTTAACCTGATGACGCACAGGGCGCCTGTTGCGAAAGATCTTGTTTTTACCTAATATTCCTTTTAGTAGTAAAATTCTAATTGTACGTTTTGGGTAGTTTTCTACATGCTTAGACAGCTGCCTTTTTTATTCTTCTTAATGATTATGTTACTATGTTTCTGAAACTTACAGGATAAAATAGAAAAGTAGACGGATATCTTTTATTAATATCTTTGAATCGTCTCCACGTGTCATGCCTTTAAATGCGAAGAAAACCATCCAAATATTTATTTTGGTCTCAATCCAAATATTTATTAATATATGGTCTCAATCCAAATATTTATTTTACAATAATCAGTGACTGATGTTAAAAAATTGAAGAAATATACTGAATTGAGAAATAAAGTGTGCACTTTTGTTCGCACTTCAGTATATTTCTTTAATTTTTAAAAGTTACCTGCATGAAGTGTGCATGATTTTTTTTAAGAAAATTCTAACAAAGACGAGAGAAGGAACATACGTATCCATTTAGGATTCCTTTAGCTCTACAGGAAAAGAAATAAAGGCTTTCTTACGAGAAGGTGCCTTACAAATTTCTTTGCGTGAACTTAAATTATTTTGACAGTTCCGCAATTCTTGCAGCTTCATGCAGAGTTAAAAAATCGTACTGAACAGATCGGTACAGAGGTGTGTTCAGAACATAACTATTTGTAAGGCGTGCACATGCTGTTTATTTTTTGCTGAGTTATTTTCCAACGACTTTATTTAAATGCGATTTGCTTTTCTCAGAACCTTATCTCTTTAACATCTTTAAACCCTTCAACTTTAGATGAAAGAGGCCTCCAAGGGAACTAAAATAATTCCATTTCTTATCGTACGATCTTTTGTATTTTTAACAGCACTTGTTCTTTAACTCTGGAATGACATGTCATCCTATACATCACACATGTCAGGAGGTTTTGGAACATCCTCAACTAGGATTAAGCATAGGTTGAAAATTATGGAGAGCAAAGTACAATACTTGTAGCGACATGGTATATAACTATTTCAGTCTTGGGTATTTCCTCTGATTAGAAAAAAATTAAGTGCATATTCCTCTGTTTGATTATTATAAGTTTTTTAAAAGGAGAGTTACATTCAAAGCACGAAAAACGATAAACCGATGTAAGTAAAGAAGTTCTTCAAAACATACACTTTTTGATCAAAAGTATTCGAATACTTGCCTATCCACAAACTCCCTGTAACTGGAAAGGAATTCATATCGAGTTGGTCCAACCTTTGATGCTATCCTGCTGGGAAGGCTTCCCACCAGATTTTGGTACTTTGCTACCGGAATTGCCTTCCATTCTGCCCCAAGAGCATTAGCTAGGTTAGTCACCGATGTGAGGTGTTTCATCCTGGCTCGCAGTCGGTGTTCCAATTCATCCCAAAGGTATTCCATGGGTTTGAGATTTGGGTTCCTTGCAGGCTAATTAAGTTCTTCCATACCCATCTCATCAAACCATTCCTGCACGGACTTCACTTTATATACTAGGGCATTGTGCTGTTGGTAAAAGAAATGGCCTTAACCGAACTGTTGCCATAATGTTGGGAGCACAGAATCGTCGAGAAGGTTATTATAGGCTGCAGCGTTAACATTCTTGGGCACTGGAACTAAGGAGCCCAGCCCAAACCATGAAAAATAGCCCCAGAGCATGATGCCTCCTCCACCAAACTTCACAATTGGAAAAAACACAGTCGGGAAGGTTGCGTTCACCCAGCATCGTCCACACCCAGACTCGTCCGTTCGTCTTCCATACGGTTAAGCGTCATTCATCACTGCAGGGAACACTATCCACTTCCACAAAGCACGGTATCCACTGCTCCAAAATCTACTTGCGCTAAGCTTTAGACCACTCCAACCCCGACGCTTGGCTTTCATCTTGCAGATTCTAGGCCTGTGTGCGACTTCTCGGACATGGAGATATATTCGTTTCAAATCTGGACGAACCGTTTTTTTCCCCTGGCGTTCCTTCCAGAGGCATTTTGTCCAGTGTTCAAACGAAGACAGGCGATTTTGTTGCGCCATTCGCTTCAGCAGTCGGCTGTCCCACTCTGCCATTTTATGTGGCCTACCAGCTCTCGATTGCGTTGTTGTTGCACCCAGGCATTTCCACTTCACAGTAAGATCGAGGTCGGCCACTGCAGTCTGGTGTAAATTTCCCGAACTGACTTTTGCTAAGATGACACTCTATGGCCTTGCCAAGTTGAAAATCAATGAGATCTACGGTATCGCCCATTCTACTGTTCATGCTTGTTTATGATGATTGCCATGCCACGCGTGTCTTTCTATACTTGTATCAGCCATGGCTGTGAAGTATATGGACAAATCCCCTATTCAAAAATAGTGTCCGGACACTTTAGATCATACAGTGTATATTATCAGCTTGAAAATGTAAAGTACCGATACTAACATGTAGTCACAAAAAAAAGAAAAACTTCAATAGAGAAAGCACTTACAGGGAAAATAATTTTCATTTATTCTCATGACTATGGTTATAGAATGCGCTAAAACTTTCTCGAATCTGACTTATAGATGAAGAGTTATCGCATCTCTAGATGGACGGATAAAGCTATGCCGTAAAAATGTATGCTAGTTTTCAAAAATTGTAGTCAATAACGATACGGCACCTAGATGACAGCATGTTTTGATACCTCAATTGTTGCGTAGCGCTCGATGCGGACACAAGACTTATTAAACCAAAGCTAGCAGTTCCCATTTTGATATCCAGTTTTAAGTACTTGCTGCTTGTGATGTCTCTCACACATTTATATGATTTCACGAGGTTCTATTATGAACTTTGTATTGTTGCTGTGTAATACCCATATCTCGTAGTGCATTATTTTCTCTTTTAAATTCGGGTGGCGAGTGAAAAAAGATAACGGATGGTCGTCTTAGAGATTCTTTCTAAGACGACCATCCGTTATCTTTTTTTACAGTGGGCATAGTTTTGATGCCCACACACACACACACACACACACACACGCAGACATAATAAAAAAATCTAATGAAACGCTTTAATTCCAGATAGGTTTCATTTTGCCAACATTTCCCTCACCTTGCCTTGCGGTCAACAAAATCTCAGAATTTTTTAGTAAGGCTCCTGTGGTGACGAACACAGTTACACCAGAATATGACGAGAGAAAACGCACAGAACTGCAGTTTTCGGATCGAAATTTTACAGAAAGTAAACAATTTGTTTAGATAAGTGAAACAAAAATTTAAAAACTGCAGACGCGATAGACCAGGGGGCGTTGCTAGTTGGACTACCTAAGTTATGAATTCTGAGCTATTGTTAGGCATGGAGGACACTGCAAAACCAAAAATTACAGAGTTTTAAGAGTAGACAAAATACCTGTAATTTTCGTTACCACACACAAGTACAGGTGTTTGGCATCAAAACATTAATAAATAAAAATATTAATTACTTTGTGCAAACAGCGCAGCCTCCTCATTATTAGAAAGTCACGTGACTACTTTCGTTAGCAATACACTTTTCCGCGTTTTACAGCATAGGGCTATTAGAGGTGAAGGATATAGCTTTGTAGCACGTAAGGTTGTGCATATTACAAATGTGTTCTCTGGGCTTTTAATTACGGATACGATGGCAAATTATGTCCTGTTATGTGGCAAATGCTCTCGATAGGGGACAAATCCAAGACCATGAAGAGATGAATGACAGCATAATATTATGATGTAGATATGCTTTGGAGTTCATGACAATATTTAATTATTTACAATAATGTCATAAAATAAATGCCATTATACTTTAAAGAAAAAAAAACAGGAAACAAGAAATAGCTAAGCCATGTCTTCTCAAAAATAGCGGTTGAATCAATTAGGTTAGAATAGATGGAGTAAAGGCCAGCCGTTCCCCACATGTAATCAAAATGAAGCCAGCAAAACTTCACGATAATGACGTCATAGCTTCTGCCGCCATGTTGGTGAGACGACTGAGTTCAAAGCAACACATTGAGTTCTCCGGATGTGGCTGCCGTTTATCGAGTTTTTCAATTTATATCTTTAAATTTCAATATGTGGATCGGTAAAGAAACAGCGATTATTAAGTAACATTATAAACGTTTAAGGTTCAAAATGATGGTGCTTATTGATGTTTTTGAACATCAGACATGATTACTGATGCCCAATGTTCTCAGATTATTATCAGACATGCGTATATTAGCCTCGAGAGTAGTTTTTCTATGTATCAGTTTATGGGTCGTACTTTTGCAAAATCGAACTCTTCAGAACGTATGATTTATGAACAATGTGGTCAATTGAAATTTTTGACATTTCAAAATTTTGACAATGGAAATTTCGTTTAAACTTTAACTGGAACTGTTTAAAATAAAGAGCATTAAACATAAGATCACTACTTTATCTCTTTATATTAAACATTTCTTCGCCGTATTATATGAAAACATATCTGAGAAAGCTCCGCCGAGAAAATCAACCATTTTGCCTCGATACACTCTCTCCGCGACGAAAGCACAGATCGGGACACTCATATATTAGTTTGATTAAGTATAGAAATAACACAAATTTGTAAGCTGTATCGATCATTAGTAAATGAATACATCATTGTAGTTGATTTTGCGAGGGCAAGATCATGCTACATTCTCGTTTGCTAAAAATTTGACAAGTTCCAGAAACAGAAGTTTCTTAACGATACTTTGGTGACTTCCTAACAAACAAAATTTATAGAAAACTTAATATTGAATGTAAAATTACTGATGATAAGTTACACAAACAGGCGCTTTATTTGATGAGTTGACACATCCAAATGCACAATACTATATCATTTTAAAAGAAGTGTAAGTTTTTTGACGGAAAATGGTCTAATCCCTATTCCCATAATGGTGAAAATTACAAGTAATATATCACTGGGCGGGGCCATCAGCTCCACGTCGCCTACTCCAAAAGCTTCAAGCTTGTGACGTCATCCTTACCTCATTTATTCTAACCTCCTTGGGTTGAATGAGCTTTGTGTCCATGTCGTATCCATGTATTTCTGCGATGATGATCCACACTCTAATAGAATCAGCATTCATCTTTGAAGACTGAAAACATGCGGTACTAATTCGACACTAGCAGAGTCGTGTTTGACGTCTGCTGGAAGACTGTGGTGATCAGCACTATAGACAACTAAAATGCAGCCATTTTCGTGCAAGTCGGCTAAAAAACGTTCTTTGTAAAATGGTGTACTGTCGTCAAATTATAAAAGATCTGTCCTGAAAAAGGTCAGTAGTGAAATTGTGTACTACATCTTTGGCGTATCAGCTTTTCTTGTGGTAGATAGAGCAATAGTAGAAAGCCTTTATATCTTTTCGCTTAACAATATTTTTGCTGGAACATACCGTAGTTCCCACGATGTTGTTCATCTAACGAAACTCAACACTTCTCGACTAATTTCGGTCAAGTGTTGCATCAAGTAATTTTCCATGAATCACTCGACGCCATGTTCTAGTTCAACGTTTTAACAATGTTAAAATGTGTTGCGAGTTAATTTCAGCTATCTGTCTCCCATCAAATTTATCTTGCTGGCGGTAGAAAAGGCAAATAAGCATCCTTAGTATTAGTTTCTGTTGGTCGCTAAATCACACTTTGCCTTATATTCATAATCAGACGGCAGTCTCGATTATCAAAGAATTCACCAAGCCTGGATGAATGTTTCTTTACGTCATGAAGAGAGGTTGGGATCTTGTATGGTATTACTTCACCCTGATTTTCCTGTGCAGAATCATAGAAAGCAGACCAATGCAATGGGAACTCCACAAACACTCAGAACATATGCACTACTGGAGACGTGACTGCTCTTTATCTACTACTGGTGCTAGATACTGATATATTTTTCTAGGAAATACCACCACACGTTGGGACACAAGCTGACTTTGAGACATATTTATGCAGCCGTCTGGATTGGGACGATTTCGGTATCATACAGGACGAGATCAATGTAACTGTGTCTTGAATTCTGAAAAAAACTGCACATTTACTTTTTTGTTTTTGTCTTCGGTAATTTCAAGAATGCAATAATATTGAAATTCCCTTTCGGAAAATTAATGAGTAGCATACCAGTACATTTCAAGGTAAGGGCGTTTGACCAATTAAGACTTACAATATTAACACATTCTGAAGATATGTAAACACTGAGTTGACGACAGTATAAAAAAATTGAAGCAACTCAGAAAACGATGGATTAGATTGCACTGAAAATCACCTTCAAAGATAAACGCAGAAATACCAAACTAATTTAAAACCCAAAGCCAAAGACTCTTGAGTTCACATCAAGTTATTGCAATGGAAATGGAAAAACCTTACAGTCCGAAACGAAGTTTGAAAATGAGCCTGGAGAAAACACAAAATAGAAACAGGGTCAGAAATATTATAAGAAGGGCCTTAGCAGAAATGGACAAAATAAAGAGTGCCATTTGAAGGAAGGGAATGAATGCCAAGAGTCAGAGACAGATGAGAAGAAATTTTTGAGGCCTTCGTCCGGCATTAAACTACGCTCGCTGAAAAGACGAAGAAAATTATCTTGATAAATTCCGAGCTGAATGGATTACTTTTCTTTCATGATAAGGTGTTTCATGTACTACACTGTGGTGCGTAAATTTAGGGAGAGTTCCAGGTTTTAATGGTTTTCTCAAACAGAAGCAGAATACTCTTCCTTCACAATTAGTATACATATATTAGGTGATACAGACAGTAGCGAAACCCTATGCAAACGTTTGGATGTAGCACCGAATTTACAAATTAGGGACAACTTTAAAGGAAGTTTTCCAGGCGTCTGCCTATATATAATTCGCCATTTACGTCATCGTGATTACTGTTGCTTACGGGTTTCGTTTCTGTCTGCACGAGGCTATTTGAATGGCATTCAGATGAGGAGGGCCATTGGAAAGATGAAATCAGGTCAACGTCATGCAGGGGTTGTGACGTATACTCTAACTTTCCTTTTTGGTTCCCGTTATGCATGTAAATTTTAGTTTGCTCTTCTTAGGAATTGTTCAAGTTTAACAGCACATTTTCTCTTTAACTGAAAGTTTTGTGGCTACCTGAATTGCGGTCAAGAGTAGAATGATGTATGAGTTCAACAGAAATGAGAAGCATGTGTGCGACGTATGTTGCAGGTTATGTCTCGTTAGATGTATTCTGCTGAATTTCGTTAGGCTGGCTATCTTTCATTAGATGTACTAACTCGCCTTATATACACTCATTGTCAAAAAAATCCGCGCACCAAAAACGTGCGATTAACGTGAAATTAGGCGAATAGCTGCAGAGAGGGCATACATGCAAGTAATTAAAGTTTCATGTGATTCCGTATACCCGCACGTCCAAGACCGGCGCTGCAATCGCAACACTTGGGGCTTATGAAGCACCGCGCAGGGGACTCCACATTCGTGCCAAAGTGCAAGGTAAGAATCAGGTGAGATCCCTGAGCGATAGACATGCCGAGGAACCGCCGTAGATGTGCGTACGGGCAACTGACAGAGTTTGAACGAGGCCGTATCGTCGAGATGAGAGAGGCAGGGTGGCCGGCGTGCGGAATCGGCCGCCATTTGGGCCGGTCGGCCAGTACGGTGAGATCGATTTGAGAGCAATTATGGACACGGGAAGGCACCCAGACACAGCGGACTGGCTCTGGATGTCCCACACACCACCAGCAGAGAGGACCGTGGGATCGTGAGAGCGGCTCGCACAGATGCAACTACGTCCTTGACCAATATCCCGAGACATGTGGCGGCTGTTCAAGAGACTCCTGTGTCCACCAGAACCATTTTCAAACGCCTGGCAGAGGCGAATCTGCACTCTCGACGGCCCTTACGTTTTCTACCCTTAACATCTGACCATCGTCGGCGTCGATTGCAGTGTTGTCAGCAGCGAGCAAAGTGGAATGCTACGGACTGGCGACGTATAGTGTACAGCGACGAATGCCGCTTCTGTATGGGAACGGACGACCACCGTGTAAGAGTGTGGAGGCCAGAAGGTGAGCGCTACAATTCCAACGTCACTGTACAGCGGCACACGTCCCGAACTGCAGGCGTGATGGTCTGGGGAGCTATCGCGTATGACAGCCGGACTTCTCTCGCAGTGATCCGAGGGACATTGACAGCCCAGCACTAGGTACAGGAGATCCTGCGGCCCCATGTGCTGTCTTTCCTGGTAGCGTGGCACGGAGTCATTTTCCAACAAGATAACGCCCGTCCGCACACGGCTCGAGTTTCCTAGGACTATCTACGGCATTCTTCGACGCTTCCGTGGCCTGCCAGATCACCTGATCTCTCGCCCATCGAGCACGTGTGGGGACCAGATGGGACGCCAGCTTTTTCCATGTCTTAGTGATCGTGATTTACAGCGTCAGTTGCAAGAAGTGTGGGCCAATCTGTCCCAGGATAACGTACGGCGTCTCTTGGGCTCCATGCTGCACCGTATTACCGGATGTATCCGAGCACGAGGCGGTCCGACGCGGTACTAACGCTGACCGGAATGTGTACCGTATGTCCGCGGGAAATCATCCTACTGCTGTGATATTGTAATCACTTCTGTCCTTGGTATGTACCATCTCACTTTTAAAATAATATTTCAATTTGACGCTTTCTTTTTGGTGCGCGGATTTTTATGAAAATGAGTGTAGATTCACTCTCTTGTTGGATGTTTTTGAGTTTATTGTTAGGTGTTTTGAGTCTCCCGTTAAGAGGCTCTCTCTTATTAAAAGTCGTTTAGTTTGTTATTCTGTTTTGGAGATAGAAGTTAAAGTTTTAGCTACCTGTTAATTAATGTCAAATTGAATGTTTGAAAGTTACTGAAAGTATTCAGTGTGTTCGAAAATTACTTGTATCCAAGGTCAAAGTACTGGGTGATATGTGGGCTTACAACCTGTGGATTATGAGTGACCTATGAGAGACATGAATAAAGTCAAAACCTGTTAGTAACTTTGTTTTCACTAAATCTCACCATGTATTCTTAAAGTGACATTTCTGTGCTTAGTTTACATTTCCAGCTACTAAATCAATTAAGCTATTCAGAGCATCACGTAAACGCTAAAGAGCGTTTTAATCAAAGCCGTGTACTTATTAACATAATGCTAATGTTCTGGTGAAGCATTGGCAATTAGTTAAATTATTCAACCAAAAAACTCAGAACACAGGCTGCAGGATTTACGAAACTGCACGAAAGTGTCATGCCAAATCTATGGGGACAGTTCCAAGATACAGATGCATATACTAGACGGATATCTTGAGATCGACCATGGTCTAAAACAACTCTGAATGACTGGCATGTAGTCCTAACTGCAAAGCTCAATAGAAGCATGACAGTTCATCTTCTCACTTGAAGCTTCCCTCCACATCAGGGAGATCAGTGCCAAGGTGAACTGTATCCAGATGTCTTCCAGAAAGAGGACTGTATATCATGAAACTTAAGATCTGTATCTCCCTTATCCCTGTCCACAAAAGAGCTCGATTAGCATGGAGTGAGCAGCATCGCAATTGGACCCCAGAAAAATGCGGACATACACTCTACGCAGATGCATCAAGATTTTTGCTAACAAGTGATTTACAACGGCACTACATCTGGAGAGAAGCAGGAATCCAAAATCACCTCTCCAATATAAAGGAAAGTTTAAGTTTTTGAGATGGAGCGGTAATAGTGTATGATGTTATCAAAATCAACAGCCATATGTCAGTACAAGTCTTCGATAAAGAAACTTTGATGGGACACAGGTATCGAGAAGATGTCCAAGAAATTAACGTACGAATTTTACGAGGTGCTGCTGTTGGTCCAGAATTTCTTTTCATGGAGGATAATGCTGGCCTCCGTAGCGTGAGGCCTGGAAAGTACCTGAAAAATACCTAGAAAGTGAAAAAATATAAAGAATGGACTGGCCACCTACGTTCCCACACCTTAACCCCATCGAGCACGCTTGGAAGGCTTAAGGAAGGCCAGCTGCAAATAGTCTACCCCCTCCGCACAAGAATAACCCGTGAGCTGAAAAATTTTGATAGTGGAATGGTAACATTTTCATACTGAGCTCCTTAACCACCATTATGGGAGAATAAGGGATCGTTGTGAGGCTTGTACAGAAGTTGAAGGTGACTATGCGCTAGAGGTCTGCAAGGGCCTGGCCAGGCTTTTTTTCATCAGTAAAATGAAAAATTTCGGGCTAGGGCTAGGCCTGTGCTGAAAGCTTTATCATTTTGTTCCTGGATTGAAAAAAAAATAATTTCCATATAACAAAACGAAGACTGACTTGTTGAATAATAAGATAGAGATGTTCGCTGAGGAAAAGGAAATACCCCGTCCGCCATTCTATGTATTGATCAAATTACAGCTCGAACCGACAAGCTTGGCTGAGAAATGAGAGCCTTAAATGGGACGGTTTATTTCTTTAAAAGTTGAAATCAAATTCCGTTTCCTTTTAGTGGACTTTAGCGACTAAAATAAATGGCTTTTTTTGTTCTCCGATAAATGTTTACATGAACAGAATTTTTAGCTTCATGAAACTAAAATCAAACGTACTTTTGTACCGATTCTTTACTACAAGGGATATGAGGAAGTTCGAAGTATTTGTTTACATATTTGGGCATCGAGTGCTACCTGGTATATACTTACGTGTAGAAGAAAAAAATCCCCTACATTTGTAAAGAATTACGTTGTCAGATCTAAGCCTCATTTGTACGAGGAATTCATACGAGAAATGACATGTCGTTTTATGTTACATTCCGTTTACTCCTAGTTCAATTCAGTAAAGCACCTTTGTTTCTCTAGCACAGGAAACATTTCTGAATCGGGACAACATGACAAGATGGAATAGGATTCGCGGATCACATGAAAAATAAGAGTAAATATTCATGTGTTTATTATGACTACCGATTATTTCAGAGAGGTTTGGAATCCTGAAACTTAACTTTCGGGAAAAGAAACGATGCAGTTTTTTGTTTTAGTTTTTAGTGTAAGGGCCACCATGAGCAACTCGATTTGCTGTAAGCAGTCGCCCGTCCCTAATTTAGGGCCACTGGTTCCAGGGAAGGGAGAGAACCAGTGCCGTAAGACAAACACGACACCCATGCCTCACCGGGATTCGAACCCGGACACATCTCGGACGAATGGACAGAGAAAAGCCAGCGCTATCGGGGCGGCAACGGTGCCGTTAACATGAAATCTATGTTACAAATAATTCCGAAGTAGGTACCTGATGTACCTACATTTTTTAGTAGTTTTTGAAAATTTCATTTATAAATTCACCGCAGCGTAGCTCATATCAGATTTTAGAATTCAAAGTCCGTGTATCCAAGGTAGCTGGGCATTCGTTTTTCCATTTCGAAAACATCTTTTTTGTCATCTTAGGATTTCCTTTGTTAATAACGTCAACCACCAGCAAGTGTTTTGTGGGCCACGGGTTGAAGACCGTTGCTCTAGAGGAGGCCTTGTCTTATTTGCGATAAGTGGCGGAAGACGCTTCATTCAGTTTGCCGGGATGCAAACTGAAAGCTCGGAGCAGGGCCGGGTTTACCAAATTAAGACCGGTGCAGATCTCTAACAGAGGTTGCCGAACAACGCTGGTATTATTATAAACTGAAACAGAACTCTGTATTAGATCTACTAAACTTTAAATGTGAATATCTGATATCAGTTCAAAAACATAAAAACAACTGAACACAGAAATCGGGAAATAATCACATTGAGCGATGAAATTTCATGTTTCTCCATAAGTGATATTTGGGACGGATGAATCTATTTCCTCTCTCAAGTTTTTTTGCATTTTTCAATGAATTCATTCTTTTCTATAACACAAAGGGCTAAAAAATTAAGGACGCTCCTTACTTATACCAACATACTTTTGATTAACAATTTTTTTGAAGAGAAGTAAGGACGCTCCTTACTTCCCTTCCTCAATAACTCCAGTATCTCTTTTTGACAATTAGTAAATAATTTCCGTTAAGTTTCTCTAAAGGACGATCTCAACTTCCCTCGATTTCTTTCTTTCTTTCTTCAAAGTTTAACGATCACCATTCAAAGCTCGTGCGGCTGTAAGCAGTCATCCGTCCATAATTTGGAGCTTCTTGCTCCGATGGGAAGGCGGGGGCGGGCATTGCGAGCCCTCGTGCGTCAAAATTGGGCCCATACATATTGGACGTATGATCAGAACCAATAGCCGAAGATCTCTTGGACATCGAGGAGGTGGATAATACAGTATTTCTACTTGTCATTTTTAATTTGTCTTAGAGGTGATCACAGTTTTTAGCACAATATCTAAACTTTCGTGTTCGAAATTGGATTTTTAACGTTTAATTCCCACTTCCTTTTTTTGCAGAACTTCTGGTTCCAGGAAAGATACAGAGCCAGAACGGTAATAAAAATACACCATTCATGCCTCGTTCAGGACTTGAGCCATGCCCGACTCAGATGATTAGCCAGAAGCCTGCGTTGCTGTCCATTCGGTCATCGGGAAGCGCTTAGTTTCAATTTGTTTTTCTTATGTTACCATGAAATGGCAAAAACAGATAAAAAAAAATCTACTTCAGAGTATGAAGGTTGAGATAATCAATTGAAAACTAACTCACAAATGTTTCTTTAAAAAAATGAGTATTAGTGGGATTTGTTAAAACACAGCTTTGGTTATCAAACTTTTTTAATTTCTTAATTCAAGGTTTAACGAACAACTCTAATGGGCTATAAGCAGTCGCCAGTCCCCAATTTAGGGCCACTAGTTTCAAGGAGGTAGTCGAACCAGTACCGTAAGACAAACACACCACCCATGCTTTGGTTATCGAACTTTTTTAATTTCTTAATTCAAGGTTTAACGAACAACTCTAATGGGCTATAAGCAGTCGCCAGTCCCCAATTTAGGGCCACTAGTTTCAAGGAGGTAGTCGAACCAGTACCGTAAGACAAACACACCACCCATGCTTCACCTGATTTGTCTCGGACGAATGGTCAGAAACCAATTGTTAGACTACTGCGCTACCAGGGCGGCATCAAGTGTTTAAAAGTAGGTAACAAACGCGTGACTTACTGCAAAACCAAAGGATACATATTCGACAATTAATGGTAGATTTCTCAACATTTTGCTGATTTCCTTTACTTTCGGATCTGGGTTTTAATCTGGAGGCAAGACATGAGAGTCGTGCTTCTTCTTCCCACCCTTACCTGGAGTCAATGGCTCTAAATAATTTGGGATGAGAATCTCCATATTGACTTAGAGTTTAACGAACCCCATGGGTATCTACGGGATTCTTAAAACTCTGACAAACACACACTAATTATTAACGTTTTAAATTTCATAGACCAAGATATCAAGGTATTATTTTTTCACACGTGCTGTTCGAAAACTTTTATTTCAGTATGGATTTTCTTATAAAGATCTAGTTGCCACTGTACTGGGATGCCAACATACAAGGTATGATATTAAAAAATAGCTACAAAAACAACCCATTGATTAAAATTAAAGCCGATTCATGACTCTCCTTTAAATAATTACCCTTGTGCACAGATATGCTTATTCCAGCACTCCCGGTGGCCCAGTGGTCTGAGGTGTAGGTATCTGATCATTCGTTCGAGACGGGCCAGAGTCTGATTTCTGGATTAGGCGTAGGTGTGCGCGGTGTCGTACGATGCTGGCTTTTTATCCCTCCTGGAACCAGTGGTTCCATAATGGGGGCACAGAAGACTGCCCACAGTCTTCAGTACCTCGTGGTGGTCGTTACTGGGGTCCTCCCCCTTTTCGCCCTATTTCGACTTATTTTTTTAAAGTTAATCTTCTGTAGATGAAGTTGGAGCAAGATGACCTCGTCCACTAAATGTCCTTTGGACTGTTGAATTTCCATTCTTTCAGTGTTTGCGAACATCTAGAAATCATTCGGTGGTACTTAGGGTTAGTATATACGGTCGTTGCTACCAGCCTGGTTTAGTTAACGTTTTGCAAGCTACTAAAAGACGTAATTTTTCTGCTAAATGTTTCCGAATTGTTTTCGGAATATTTATGAAGAAAAACGTACGACCGTATATTACAGCAGAAACCATTTTGATTTTCTATTACTTAAATATATTGTTGCTGTGTTTCTAGTTTTTAAAAGTAGTTTCATTGGATACTGAGAGTAATATGAAATGAAAGCATTGTTTCTTTGTTGAATGACACTGCGATAAATTTTCTTGCAAATATCAACTACAGCTACCCGATATATCCTTTCTTTTGCTGACAATGGGATCCCAAACCACATATTGCTACCCAGGAGCAGCTGTTTCCCAGTTGAACTATACACCGGCAGGCTTCTTGCTACTGCATTGTCCATTTGACTCAGACGTCACAACCAAATAAATGAAGACATGACTTAAGTGATTTCGTCCATCACTTACTATTCTGACCTTCCATGGGGGACGTCTTGACCCTTGCACTTCTGGTTTCTATTTCAGAGCAGGTGTTATATAGTCTCCCTGCCGAGAAGATGAAATGCCTTTCTAAACCACACGTAAGTCTGAAGAGTCTTGTAAAGAGAGTCGTGTTCTATTACGTAATCCTTAATATTATAAATCTCAGTCGCACAATTAGTATACTTCAGTGGCGTAGCCAGAAATTTCTTAGGGGAGAGAAGTCAAAACTGTGACACTTTTCAAATGCTGGCTATCAGAGATTTAAATTTTTATCTGCCACACTTAACAAGAGAAACCGTAAACTACTACGTCACTCTGAGAATCGTAAACTAGTACGTCACTCTGTGGGTGATAACAAGTACTTTCTCGACATAAGTCCAACCAGGCATATTCTCTTACGTCAGAGAGTCCTTGGTCAGTTCACGTTGCTGTTATCGAATTTTGCGATCTAAAAATATTTTCGAAACGTGGACATCTGACTAAAGTAAGACAATGGATGTTTTTAAAATTTTCCCTTGATTCTCCTTAGCTGTTGTTTCCTTAAACATTGCGCCTTGTCGCGTTTATAAGGAACACAATAACGCTAAACGAAACGATGCGTATTTGGTGAAAACACAAATCTATTTTCTTACGACATTCATAACCGTATTTAATGAATATCTGCTCGTTTTCAGCATAGCTATAAGCGATGCACATCGGCGTCCAGTAAATACGGCTGTAAGAGATGCATATCTGTTCATCTAAAACACTACTGCAAGCTTTACACTTTAGTCCGGAGGTGAATAGGCCATTTTTAGCCGAACCTTGAATTTCAACATATATAAGGTTTTTCAACAACTGTTTTTATATAAATTTGAGGTGCTGATTCCAAATCCGGTAAGTGCCACTATCTAAACTTAGGGAAATTTCACAATCCATCATTAGTACCCCCACGGCCATGGGGCGCTGCTGCTTCTCCTTTTCGTGAATTCACATTTAAGACATTTTAATTAGTAAAACCATTACTCCAGCGGAAATATTTATTCTAAGCAACAGTAAAAGGACTTAAATTCCCGAAAAATATGATGTATAAGAAATTTCTGCTAGTTGCAGCGGTTTTCGTACAAAACATTAATTAGCGATGCTAGATTCTTATTTTCTGTGAAAAATTGTTTCCATCAGTTGTTAATCCATTGTATTTCTTTATTATTTGCAGGTTCTTAATGAGTGAATCTTATTAAAAATGTGGGGCACGCGCATGCTGATGTCCTTTATTGGTTGCGTTGAGACACTAATGAGTGGTAGTAAACTAGAACAGATTCTAAAGTGTGCATTTGCTTGGGTGACAAAGATGCTTTCAGGACATAGGTTTCCACAGAACGTAAGAGTCCTTCGGATGGTCGCAGAAGAAATATCACGAAGAATTGTTACTGGCCTATCATCCAACTGTGTGTTAAGCACTGATCTTATGGAACTGATTGATAAAAAGTCAGAAAGTACTCAGACATCCAAGCTATGGACTGGTTGTTTTTTGAAGACTGTGTTCATAATGATGACGTTCATCCGTGCTGTGAGAGAAGGTGATTGCTCCCCTACATCTTCTCTCCAGGGCATGTTAACTATGGACGTTATGGTTCTTATTACTTGTTGAAGACAATGCAAATACATGACCAAGATCTATTCATAAAGTTCGAGGAGGGCGAGTATGTAGTTAAACATAGTAATGGACTTTGGAATGGAATATGGACTGATCTGTTCATAGAGTCAACATACACTATATTGACAAAAGCCACCGAACACCCATTCAAAAGCAAATGAACGGATTCGCTGCGTTGTTCAGATGCGCTGTACAGCTGCAAAAACGGTATAACAACAAGCCTGCAGCTCACTGCGATCATGTCGCACTGTGAGGGTGACTGAAAATGTCTCGGTGAGGGAGAAATGACTTTGAGAAAGGAAAGATTGTTGGGTGTTATATTAGTGGGTTGTCCATAAGAGAAACTCAGAGGCGTTTAAACATACCCAAGTCAACTGTTTTGAATGTACTGAACAAGTGGTAGACCCATGGCGTGCCTGCAAGCAGCAAAATGTACCGGCAGACCAAAGAAAATCAGTGATAGAAGATCTCGAAGCCTCAGGAGAGTCGTTACAGCTAATCGACGGAGTACTGCACAAGACTTCAGTGTACAGGTAAGTAAAAATGCTGGAACCTTGGTATGTACAGGTATCATTCGCAGATAACTTCATTCCATGGGTTACCGTGATCGTGGGGCTGCTCATAAGCCTTTCATCTCCACTCGGAATGCTACTCGTCGTTTAGCATGGTGTAAATAACATTTATCTTGGACCGTAGATCAATGGAAACGGGTTCTACGGACTGATGAATCCAGATACACGATCCATCAGTCTGATTGCCGTGTGTGGGTATGGCGGCAGCCAGGGGAACGCTATTTACCACAGTGTGCTATTCCTACGGTCAAGTTTGGAGCTGCCAGTGTACTCGTGTGGGGGTGTTTTACGTGGTATGGTCCTAGCCCGTTGGTTATCGTGGACGAACCTGTTAACCAGCACGGCTACCTCGATATTCTGGACAATTATGCCCTAATAACTCTGTGGCAAATACTATGGGACCGAGCCTTGTTAGCACCAGTAGAATAATGCACCGAGCCACAAAGCAAGGAGACTGTTACGGCGTAGTTTGACAATAATTCCGTATCGTGTGTGGATTGGCCAGCACAGAGCCCTGATCTTAATCCCACAGAGCACCTATGGGATGAATTAGAGCGCCGTATAAGAAGTTTGGAACCAAAGCCTACTACTAAGCAACAGTTAGCGGCAGCATTATGTACTAAATGGAAACTCATACCTATCGCTGTGTTCCAAAACCTTGTCGAAAGCATGTCTCGAACGGTCAGTGAATGCATTGAGGCCAAAGGTAAACCGACACCGTACTAATGTATGTATGTCAATAAATACTATATTGTGTTTCTCTTCTAGATGTCCGGTGACTTTTGTAAGTATAGTGTACATTCGGTATGGTCACAGTCCTGGTGGCATCATTGGATTCACCACCAAACCAAAGACGTTGGCATTGTGGGTTCTGTCACTACACGTTTTTGGTCAGATACAAAAGGACCTGGAAGACATGAAGGAAGGGAATGAACATAATGTAGTGACTTGCCACAAAGAGAAAGCTGGCACACGTATGAAGGCCGACTGTGCAGATCAGTTGAAGATCCGGGAGTATCTAGCATCATGCATCGATCCTCTTGATGTCAGGAGTCACCCAAAAAAGTTTGATAAACATTGTCACTGGCCAGATTCTGCACGATAACTCAATGAATGTGTACAATGCAGCAGCTATTAGGAGGAGCCAGTTTAGTGAGTTTGTGGGTAACTGGCCTTCAAGTTTTAATGGAACTATTAGTAAGAAAGTAAAAACAGTAACGGCAGTCACTAAATCAGTGAAGCTCGGTACGACTGCTAAAACGGAAGTGGTTGTGGATCATAATGTTATTTATGCTCGCGCCATGGGATTACTCACATCATCACGAGATATCGACATGTATGATGTTCTCAGCCATGAATTAGCCCCAGTGTCTACTGCTCTCTTCAATGAAGAAGATGATATGCGGACAGATCCAAGGAGTGCGCTCAAAGGAAAACTCGCTGTCATGAAAAGTTCTCGAACCGTCACATCGATTCCCCACGTCATCATTTTTGATGGCTGTGCTATGCTTTGGTGTGTGGCGTGGCCAGCACATCCGGCTACTGTGAAGACCTGTGTGTGCGCTTTCAGAGCGATGGCGGAAAGGCAACTCAAACAAACTCCTGTCCTGCATGTAGTATTTGACAAATATTATGACAAAAGTATCAAGGCTCCTACACGATGGAAACGGCAGGAAGGAAATTCTAGGCAATATGAACTTTCTTTGGCTTCTCCATTGCCAAACAAAGCATTAGTTTTGAATTCCACAAAGACGAGAGTACGGATGATTACGCTGATCGTAAACATCATTAGTGGATGTTGAAACAGACACAAACCACAGACTTATTATCACTGGTCCAGGCCCATCACCGGCAGGGAGGAAATAAACGGCAAAAATAAGGTGGGCTTGTAGGGTCCACCAACAACACACGAAGAAGCTGACTTAAATATAGTTTCCATAACCCTACGAGAGGCAGAACTTCAACCAGAGCGCACAATACGAGTAAGGTGTGATAACACAGACGTCTTACTGCTTTTGGCATACTACGTTTTTATCCGACATATATCAACACCAATTATCATGGACGAATGTAGTGGGCACAGACCTATATAATCGACATAAATGGTGTAGCAACAGCGCAGAAAGCATATATAACGGATATACTAGGAGACCACGCTCTACCTGTTTGCGACACTACCTCATCTCTTGCTGGGATTGGTAAAGTTCGCATGTGAACGTTCTCAAAACGTTTGCAGGGATAGTATGTGCCATTGGTGATCTGAAGTCAGAAGAAACAGTGGTTCTAAAGCAGTGTGACAGATATGCTGTTGCACTTTATTGTTCGGGGGAAACCTTGACTGAAGGCATGCGAAGTCGTTTGTGGAAGAAGAAAATGGCCAGTAAAAAGATAACATGCATGTCGACACTCTCTAGATTGCCTCCAAAACAGTGTGCGCTACAGCAATACTATAAACGGGCGCACCTACAAACTGCTCTTTGGAGGTCGACCCATCTTGGAATGTGTATATAACAGTGTGTCCATGTGCGTTTTGCTCCGTGTAAATCTTCGGATTTCGGACGATTCCTCTAGCATTTCGTTATTATCGTGTTCTTCCCATTTCCATGGAAGTTAGTGCTTTGAGTTGAGCTCATCTGCAGCCCCGGTGAGTGTTTCCTTTTCAATTATGACTTTATTGCGTTTTCATGTTTAAGCGTATTTGTGGGTGACCACGAAATTTCAACAGTGTGTCGCCGTCTGCGGCCTCGTTCCCGGCTAGAACTTGGAGTACACGCTCCACCCTTTGGTGTCGTCCGGGCTCTTTCAGTGGCTGATTCTGATCTGGCATCACGTGTGGATCAAGACCTTTCGCACATCTTTACTACTTCTTCTTCTAGTGTTTCTTCTGTGCTTCTGTAACAGTATTTTACGTCATTGCTGTGCTACTACTCAGTACTTCATTTTCTGCTAACCTCGGTCACATATTATAACAGCTGTGGCGTGTGCACGCTGCCTTATTTATTGTGTCATTTTTCCCTATGCTACTATATTGGGTTGAGGACAGAGGGAAAAAGATATTGCCATTTCTCCGGTCTCCTGGACATGTTGGTACATCTTGGACTTACTGTTGAACACTCATTTCTGCCAGTACAGAGTCTTGGTGTTTTACGGCAGAACACATCGGAACCCGATCCCCGATTTTGGAGATGTCTGTGTCCACCAATGGTGTTGCTGCGGAATTTGATTGTTTAGATAATAATTCTGATTATGAGTTCATATTGCGTGATATGAAATTGCAAATGGAAGAGATTTTAAAGAGTAAAAATAATATGGCTAATTTTTGATAAACTTCAGTCAGCTTATATTTCTCAACTTTGCTTGGTTAGTAGACTGTCTGGTCGACTGGAAGAAAGAACTGAATTATCCCAGATTGTGCTGCAACAGCCTTCATCCTCATACGCTGCTGCGGTGGGGAGGAGCGTGTCATCGGATTTCAATATACCTGGGGAGAAGAAATTTGAGAAAAAACATGTTCTCCTGATTTATCCGAAAGGAAAGTCCTCCTCTGAGGAGGTGAAGGCCAAGATTCAAGATAATGTTGATCCAACTAGAATTAAGATAGGTGTCAGACATAACAAGAAAGTGAATAAGGGAGGTATTTTGATAGAATGTGGAGGGTTGGAGGAAAAAATTGAAAAGGAGATTATGAATAATCCATTGGTAAATGATCATTTGGATATTAAACGTCCAGCAAAGAAGAATCCTAAGGTAATAATTTATAATATTGATGGTGATAAATCGGGAGAACTTTTACAGACAGCTGTGGGTGAACAGAATCCAGAGCTGGGAGATGGAATTAAGGTTTTGTTCTCTATTTCTGGCAAAATGAAAAGAGGCATTTGATCATTGAGGTTCAGCCACGTGGATTTGCGCAGATAATGAAGAAAGGGAAGGTGAATTTTCAGTGTTCCATTTTTCATATTAGAAAATATTTACGTGAGGTTCACTGTTTTCGCTGTAAGGGTTTTGGACATTATAAATTAAAATGTCCGTTGAAAGAAGATGCATGTGCAAATTGTGGCGAATTTGGCCACAGACACTTTGAGTGTGCTTCTGATTCTAAATCCACGAATTGTATTAGAGCACGTGATACTTATAAACAGAAATTGAAAATAGATGACTCAGCTCTTGATAGATCTTGTCCTTCGTTGATAAGAGAGTTTTCTTTACTTCGTGAAAGAATAAATTATGAATAGTTTTCAATCACGATTTCTGCGAGTGGTTCAATTTAATGCACGGCATGCTGGAGCAGCTATTGCTTAGATTTTAAAGGTCGCTAAGGAGAGGCATGCCGATATTCTGTTAATACAAGAGCCTCATGTGTATTTGGAAAGAGTCATTGGATTTCCGCCTGAAGTAAGGATTTTCTCAGTGATTGATGATACACCTAGGGTGTGCACATTTGTTCGAAATAGAGGTGTGAGTATTGTGGAATTGTTTTCACCTAAAAGATTAGTTGCACTTCAGTTTTTCTACGAAATTGGAACCCACATGCTTCTGAATGCTTATGGTGCTCCCTCGGAGGATATTGATGTTCTGATCTCTGATATTGAGATTATATTAGAGAGATACCCCGCCTTTGAATGTATATTGGCTGGGGATTTTAATGCTAAAAATTCCCTTTGGGGTCAGCAAGATGAGGACCACAGGGGGACGAAATTATTGAATTTTGCATTCTCTCGAGGTTTTGCAATTTGCAATGATGAATACAGTCAACCCACATATCAGAGTTTTTGGGTACATCGTTGAATGACATCACGAAGATTAAGTGTTCGGGATCTTCTCCATTACATTATTAAAGGGTTTCTGATGATTACACAGCGAGTGACCATCAATTCATTTGTTTTGAACTTCATATTGATCACGTGGTTAATAGGAGAGATGTGCCACGTTACTCGTTGGGATCATTCAATTGCATTCAATTTAAGGACCAGATTGCCAAATTGCTTTACTCTGTGAAAGACGAAGAGATGAGTTCACCTACGTCTTTGGATAAGTACATCAGCTATTTGAATACATAAATTCAGATGATTTGTGAGAAAACGATGGTTAATAGGCCGTCTTATCGTAAAAAGGGAATAACTTGGTGGAACGATGATCTTAAGAGAATGAGAACCAGAGCTCGTATTTTGCGAGCTAGGACAAATGCTATGGATCGATAGGTTCTTGAGATAGGATATAAAAGTTTCTCGGCTTTTTATAAGAAAGATATTATTTTATCCAAAAAGCGATTTTGGAATGATTTGTGTGGGAACATTGGACCTAATAATGCTTTTAGTAAAACCTATGGCATAGCACGAGATAGAGTGCGACGGAAGGTTGAAATATCTTCAAACTTGAGACAATATGGCACATATACTGAAACAATATCAAATAAAAGTCATCGCTCTTTCCACGTTTATAAGTGAGTCACAGAAAAATTCTCATCGGCCGCCACTAGTTATTTGTTCAGTTGCTGCTGTTCATCTGTGGTGAATCCGCAGCATTGTGCGGGGCTCCAAAGAAGCAACCTGGCCATGTGGTTTCGCAGTTTATCGTTTGTGAGTCTAGATAATTTGAGGCCGCTGTGGTGGAATGGAAGCATGTCCGGCGCGTAACTAGGAGACCGTGGGTTCGAATCCCGTTGGCGGCCGATGAGAATTTTTCCGTGACTCACTTATAAACGTGGAAAGAGCGATGCCTTCTACAGTATTTGATGTTCGTGGTCCACGTCAACTGTGTATTTACTGAAACAATAGATGAGGCTTTGAATGAATTACTGGAGTATAATTTTCCATTGGACTCTGCTTCGGAGGATTCGTTGGATCAAGATCCCATTCGTGGAATTTGCAGGGCTGCTTCAGACAGGGAGAATAACGCATTGTTTACCGTTGAAGAGATTGAATATGTCTTGGGATGTTGTAATCACAGTACTGCGCCGAGCTTCGATGGTTTTGAGATGAATATTATTACTGAGGTTTTCCGTACAAATCCTGAGAAATTTCTCTGTATTATGAACAGTCGTTTGAAAATAGGTATTTTTCCTGAAATTTGAAACGGGCGAAAGTGATATTTTTCAATAAGCCTGGCAGAGATAAAATGAATCTGGCATCACATCGTCCCATTTGTTTATTGCATGTTTGGGGGAAATTGTTGGGCAAGATTATAACGAATTGTCTGCTTCATTTCTTGGACGAGAGGAAGTGGCTTAGTGAATTTCAGTATGGATTTCTGCCGGGACGTGATTCTCCACCGGCTATATCTAATATTAAAAGAATAATTGAGACTAACAGAATGGCTGGAATGCATACTGTTTTAATATCATTGGATGTAGCAAATGCATTTAATAATGTGTGGTGGCCACGTGTTCTGTATACATCGCAAGAGTTAAAATGCCCGAGAAATATATTTTGCGTTATCAGGGACTTCTCATCATTCCGGGTGGTGGAATATGATTCCCCGGAGGGAGTTCTCATTCGAGAATATGATAAAGGTTGCCCACAGGACTCAGTGTCTGGGCCAGTTTATTGGAATATAATTGCGAATTATGCATTGACTCATACGTTTGAAGATTTCATGTTCAAGCATATGCCGATGACTTCGTCATTCTCGTTTCGGCTTTGGGACGTCCAACTATTGAAGAAAAGACCGGCATAGCTTTGGCCTGCTTTCTGTCATGAGCTCAAAATATGAAATTGAGTTTTCCCATTGAAAAATCTGGAATGTTGGTATTTCCTAAAAGAGGTTAAATGAAAAGAAAACATATGTATCATTTCGGAGGTGTTTCTATTAGAAGAGTGGAAACCCTTAATTACCTTGAAGTAATTTTAGACCGAAATTTTTCTGGGCTGGGACATGTTAAATTTTTAAGAAGTAAGGTGATGGGTTTGGTGAATCGAATCATCTCCATGCGATTTACTGCACTTACTCAAAAAATACTCTATAAAAGAGCAGTTGAAGTTATTATTGTTTATGCTGCAGGTGCCTGGTGGCGGGATACTGTTCGACGTCGTTAGAAGCAATTTCAAATACAACGAATGGCCTTATTGGGTATTTCTGGATGTTTTCGGACTACTTCCAGCGCTGCTCTTCAAGCAACAACGGGGTGTGAGCCCCTGGATCTGGTGGTGGAGAGCGAGGCAAGATTGTTTCATGTGCGAGGGGATGTTCAGCCGGTGAGAATTTTTGGAGTGACTTTCGAGATGAGTTCATATGAGAATCAATTGCGACGAACTAAGATTTATATCCGGCTTTGGAATTTTGTTTAAAATGGGATTGTGTGGCCTCGACTGGGTATGGATATGAAATTTTTACTAACGGCTCCAAGTTGAATGATCATCTGGGAGCTGGATTTTGTGCCTTTTTGGATGGAAGACATGTTACGTCGATGTGTTTTCGTTTAATAGATACGTCTACAGTTTTTCAAGCCGAATTATTGGCAATTTTAAGTACTCTGGAATGGATCAATGCAAAAGTGGTTGGTCAGCGTGTTGACATTTATGTGGACAGTCAAACAGCCATGAAGTTTTTGGATAAATTTAATAATTGTGATAACATGGTACAGAGGACGAAGCAGTTGATTCGTGATAATAACATGGTCAATGTGTTGTTTCATTGGATTAAGAGTCATGCTGGAAATCGCGGCAATGAGCTTGCTGATGACCTTGCTTAAAGTGGAACTAGGAAACCAATGGTGGACATGGAGATTATAGAAAGCTTTAGAACTATTAGAACACGTGTTTGTGATATGATGCTATTCGAATGGCAGGAGCGATGAACACATGGTTACACTGGTCAAGTGACTTACGGGAATCTTCCGGTGGTAAAACCTAAACGATGCCTTTCTGATAGACTCCTAAATCAGTTTTTGACTGAGCATGGCATAACTCCAGCCTATTTTAATCGTTTTAGCATTAAGCACTGCACCTGTTTCTGTGGATCTGTTAATGCATCTATGTTCCATTTTGTGACGCAGTGCGTGGGATTAAGTGTCCATCGTGCTGCGGTGCAGTTACCATGTGTAAATCAGCCTTTTTATACTTGGACGAACAGACACAGTGCTGCAGTTTCCTGCATGATCGGGAGACTTGGGGAGGAGGAGGGGACTCTGTTGAATATTTTCCGCAGAGATTCTTCTTTTGGACTTGATGTTGCAGAAGAGTCGGAGGAGGACTGGGAACCTTCATTTTGAGTTGTTTGTTTGTGTTATGTGAAATTATGTTGTAATTTTTAGTGAACTATGTTGTAATTTTTAGTGAACTATGTAGTAATTTTTAGTGAACTATGTTGTAATTTTTAGTGAAATATGTAGTAATTTTTAGTGAAATGGGTTACTTAATATGATTTAGTAATTCAATGGTCCACATAAGCTTGGATTCAATGGTGTACATAAGTTTGGTTTTAATTTATCATTGATTTTATATCATTGATTATATAATATTTTGGGTTTGACTTTTAACTTAATTTATAGCATGTGTTATTCTTTCTATCTTTTTTTTCTATGTGATGTTTGTTGATTTGGGAGTTGGAAAGTTTTGATGTTCAATTATTGATGTGATTATGTGGAGTTTAGTTTTGTGTTGTTGAATACTTTTTTGTTTAACATCAGTCTTTTGAAAGATTGTATTAATATGTGTATTTTGATTAGCGAGGCTTTTTTTCCGCATGTAATTGGTTCAGTTAACCCCTGTGAAGTCAAAACTGGCAATACACGTTCTATAATAAATTACTATACTATACCATACTTCCATTGGACCCATCGGAATTTGGCTGGCACATTTCGTCGATCACTACAAAGTACACACATGTCATGCTGCCACAAGGTACCCCTCCAGCACCTGACAGGGTACTGAATTTCATCAGTTGTTCATGCACCACAGGATGTAATCGTGGATGTCATTGCACTAAAATCACATTAAAGTGAACAACATTCTGTACTTGTCAAGGTGAATGTAGCAACGTGTGTGAAGAATTCGACGACAGCCATGAAGATGTTTCTGAATCATAAATTCAATAATAGTAATTACATTTTGTGATTTAATCTTTAATTTTAGCGTTAAATTATACTGATTTGTTATTTTCCCTGCTGAGTTGTGCTAATGTAAAACAGGTTAACATATCTGTTTATTATGTACTGCTGAAATAAAGGTCCCGTGTTTTGTACGAAAACCACTGCACCTAGCAGAAATTTCTTATACATCATATTTTTCGGAAATTGAATTCCTTTTACTTTTGCTTAGGATAAATATTTCCGTGGGAGTAACGGTTTTACCATTAAATGGCCTCAAATGTGAATTCACGAAAAGCGGTAGAGCCACACTATGGCCGTGTGGGTACCGGATTTGGAATCAGCACCTCAAAATTATATAAAAATTGTTGAAAAACTTTATACATGTCGAAATTCAAGGTTCGGCCTCCTCTCCCCCGGACTACTACTGCTAAACATAATTGCAACCAGAAGCAAAACACATACATTATGATTATCAAATAATACCTGCAAAAGAAGCATGTCTACTGACCATGACCGCAACTACAACTCAAGCACATCTACACAACGTAATTGCGGCTATAATCACATTTGTACGAAATATATTTCTGCTCACCATTAGTAAAAGAAAAACACATCTGCTTAAGATGTTCATGAGCAGAAAAGAAGTACATTTGCTAGCCGTAATCACAGATACAAGCAAGACACATCTCCTCACTCTAATCACAAATGTAAACAATACCCATGTTCTCACCTACAGCACATCTACAAACAATAAAGATCTGTTCACTTTAAGCATAAGTGATAAACATCTGCTCACCAAAACATAACACAAGCGATACATATCTGTGCAAGTCATAATGGTAAGCGGTACAAATCGAGTGAAGCTGCTAGGTTTTCTTTTTTTTCCCCGTAATTCTATCACTGACACTATAGGCTTGTATGTACATACACTCACACACACACATACACAGCGTGAGAGAGAGGGAGAAAGAATGTGTGTGTCCATATGAATATCCTGTTTTGTTAAAATTATTTTAACTGGCATTGATCTTACCCGAAGTAACTAAGAGAGAGGTTCTAACGGTTTGTTCCATATCAGATAACGCTTGCGTTTTTCATGTTTAATTACGAAATTATTATTGGGAAACTTTTAATCTCTATGAAAGTACTTTATTAAAGAACAAACCGGCTTGGGCGCAGAAATATTACATCTAGGACTTCGTCTCTACTAAGAGGAACATCTGGATGCATTGAAAGAAGAGCTAAACCATTGAAGTGTTGCTGTCCAGTTTAACAGATTTAAAACAGATTTAATACTCTTCTTCATCGAAAAAGGATTATTTATTCGCTGTTGTTACTGGGTGCTAAACTAGAACTTTTAGTTGGCTTCCAATACTTGGGTAGAATTCTTGTTTACAGGAAAATAGAGCTGTAGTAACGTCGGCGGGTATTACAGTAGTTTTTCTGGAGTCTGTTTCCTTTTATAACAACACATAAGATGTTATGACTTTTATAAGCCAGGAATATTCAAAATCTGGTTCTTTGGGATGCAGTACTTTAACTTTGTCCGGAAAGAGTTTAAGGTCCCTACCCCGCAGTGACGGCTGTTTCCATAATGGTATAGAAGGAAGAGTTGAAGACAGCACACATAAGAAGTGCAATGATCAGAGGAAATATCTTGAAAGTGTAACATAATCTACATTCAAATTCAGTTGTAAGAACTACAGCGAAAACTTCAATAATCTTACAAATTTAATAAGAAACACAATGCACAAACGTCGTATAATTATGATGCAAAAAGTACGTATTTTGAATTGACTGTATGAAAACAATCAGAAAAATACTAGAGGGGAAAATTTTCGGAAGGGGTCTCAAGCCGCAGAACTACATTCTTGGCTACGTCCCTGTACGCTATATATGATCATTATTAACACAACAGCAAGCAAAAATCGGTTCTTGGAACAGCAAAGCCTAGAGCAAAAAAAATATCCTCTGATCACCATAAATGCACAATTATAATTTTTGCTCCTCTTCTCAACACAATCACAACTATAAGCATTAAATATTTACCCATCATAATCCCAACAAGTCATACACATGTGCTTCCAATAATCACAATCAGTGCTTGGGGGTCTCCCGCTATTAGCGATGTTACAACAGTGCCGTACTTTTATTGTAGCTGATAGTGTAGCGTAACTACAAAAGTAAAAAGAAAAACAGAAGTTTTACTTTTCAATCTTTTACAAAAATAGAGAAGTTGTAACGAAATTTCACGCTACATTTACTGCTACTTTTCATACTATGAGGAACGAATTTTATATGAAACCACTATTGTAGGCTTCAAATGGCAGTTCACAATAGTAGTTCCAAGTTAAAAAGCAAAGCAACAGAACATTGTTCAAAGATGCACGCTTTAAGTTACAGGAGAGAAAAGGCTTTCAGCATTAAAATCATCGGCCACCCCGGTGGCTGAGCGGTTTAAGGTTCTGCCTTCTAACCTCTCGCCCGAAATGGGCCCCTACCCACGTACCATGGGAAGTGTCTAACGGCACAGGGGTTCTGCTTCCTCCCTGGAATCAGTGGGCCCAATTCAGGTGGTACAGAGGACTTCTTACAACCCTTGGCTTTACTCAGTGTGGCCATTTTGCTTTTAAGGACCACATTGATAAACTCCATGGGCTGTAAGCAGTCTCCCGTCCATAATTTAGGGCCAATGCTTCCAGGAAACGAAGACAGCTTGTGCACTAAGACAAACACAACGCGCCATGCCTCACCGGTTATCGAACCCGGCTTCATCTAGGACCAAAGGTCAGAAGCCATCGATTAGACCACGGCGCCACTGGGGTGACATGGTGGATTTTAAACCTCAAATAAGAAGAAAAATTATCAGAATCAAAATATGAAACTTCACCTGTTTTTAGTATTAATGACCTGTAAATATAATGACAATTTATTTATTTATTATCATGCATGAAATGAGTTTTTCTTTTTTATTTCTTTGTTTCACAATTTATTAGGAGTTCTTAATGACCCGTTTGAGTATTCATTATTTATCGCAAGCGGAACCCACGGTTTCCAATTTAACTATTACAGCATCCACTGCTCATTGATACACCACTTACTCTAACTGATATTACTTCAGCATTATTTTGGTGATTTTTGATATAGCTATCCTTCTTAAGTGGTTTGGCCATGTTGGAAAAATGAGTGATGAGATGCTTACTAAGAAAATATTTTCAGCCCAAGTGGCAGGAAAGAAAGGTAGGGGAAAAACCAATGAAATCATAGAAGGACCAGATTCAGGAGTGTCTGCATGAGAAAAAGATCATGAGTATGAAGTACAAATGGTTTTGTGTACGCCGAGTGATGGATGTCACTGAAGCTCGAGCTGTGTGCCAAGATCGCTGTAAATGGAGACGTTTGATACGGCAACAGTAAGTAAATACTCAGTTAAACATTTATCTGGTGGATTTTCTTTCTTTGTTGAGCTAATCTCCAAATCTCAGAGAACAGCTTAGGGTAACTGGTTGATTGATCATTCCGTAAATTTAGGTTTCATTCTGAAATATTGTATTACACAAAGTTTGTTTTTCATACTTCCTTCATTAATACTTTATCGGTGTAAAGCCAAGTTTAGAATTTGTAAATTCATTTAATTGAAAGTATGGTTTATATAAAAATTCTAAAAAATAAGAGAAGTTCACATTGGGTATATATAAAATTTAACTGTCCATTAAGATTTCTTATTCCATCAGTAAAGACGAATTCGGGAATGCCAAGTGATTCTTTGCGCGCGCGCGTGTGTGTGTGTGTGTGTGTGTGTGTTTCTCAGGGGTTAGTGGTCGCTATAAGCAATTCTAGGGGCTAAAAGCAGTCTTCTATCTCTAATTTAGAGCTACTAGTTCCAAAAAAGATTGAGAGCCATTGCAGAAAGACAAATGTTCCTGAAACTCAAGCATGGAACATTTGTCTTTCTGCAATGGCTCTCAATCTTCCAGAACTCAAGCTTGGGAGCACTTGAACGAACTGTTGCAGGCCAGCGCTTTAGACCAGTGCTTCACCTGTGCGGATCCTTAATCCAGAAGCGAAGTCGTGGTTTTATAGTGCTTAGTCGGTTTCTTCGCGAGCTCTAAGAATCCCTGAACATTAAAAAATGCCTTTCTATGAATGAAAATGTACACCCAAGCACTGAAGTTGCAAATTATATTAATGCCATTCTCACTTACGTAAGCAATTATGACGTTGATATGACTTTAAAAGCAGCTCACTACAAATGATCCATACTTGTGCGAAACGTAGATAGCGGTGATATAGGACAGACTCATGATTTGAGCAACTTTGAACGAGACATGATAATGACTGTTCGGCGGCAAGTGCAAATATCTCAGAAACAGCAAACTTTCTCGGCTATGCAAGAACAACAGTGTCGAGAGTGTACAATGAGTGTTGCAGAAACAACAAAACAAGTAGTCAGGGGTCTTACTGTGGACCGAAACGATTGGTCGATATTCGAAGGCAACTGTCACTGGAGAAGATTGTACGTGGTAACAGATGAGATTCATTGTGTGAAGTAACGAAGCAATACAACTGCAGCATCCAGAAGAGAATTTCCATATGTACAGACCACCGTTCACTGCTTTTTTTATTGGAGGTTTAACGATCACCGTGAACAACTCAATAGGCTATAAGCAGTCGCCCGTTCCTAATTTAGGATCACTGGTGTCAGGGAAGGGAGAGAGCCAGTGCTGTAAGACAAAAAAAAAACAAAAAAAACATCCATACCTCACCGGAGTTTGAACCCGGACCCCTTTTGGACGAATGATCAGAGGCCATCGCTTATATCACTGCGCCGCAGGGGCGGCCCGCTCACTGTTGCCAATGGACTATTAACAGCAAACGTCCCTTTCACATATCACTTGTTTCTGTTAAAACGGTAGAAAACCATCTGCATTTGGAACTGGAGCATTAAAACTGGACCTTTGAGGGATGAAGGAAGGTCGCCCGGTCCAATGAATCACGTTTTATCTTAATACACGTTGATGGTCGTGTATTAAGGTAAATATGTGGTCGACTGATAAGTTTTTTATGTGGGCATTCTTTCCTCATACCAGATTATGGTGTCAACAGAACGAATAAGTGGATTCTATCAGCCCATCATTAACTGTATACGGTGGTAGAGGCGGTGTAATGGTTTGGGGTATGTTTTTTTAAGTAAAAATCAATATTTAGATACTGCGTGGCACTTGAGTGCCACGCAGTATCTAAATATTGTTACGCGGGATCAAAAATGCGCTGGGAGAAGAAGCAAATTTTGGGAAGACATGTAAGACGTTTTGGATGCCTTATTTCTCCATTCGGGCCTCTCAGTGGCAAAAACAGGGCAATAAATTGCCTTGTCTTTGCTCTCTTGGCGTTAACCAAATTCCCTAGTAGTATTTTCGGAGAACGCTCTTTGGGGTGCGAAGATGCTGAGTACAGATAAGGCAGCGCTTGTTCAGGGGCCAGTCAAAAATCTACAGTTGGAAGGGAGAAAAACATCATCAGATAGACCAGATGACATTCAGCAATTTTATGCGGAGACGGACAGTTTTCGACGAGGCTGAGCCCTGGACGAGGGAAATGAGGGCTCTTGGCAACAGGGAGAGACGCGGGTACACACGCTGGAGCGGGGAGACGCTGAAATGTCGCTCGGATCGCCGTGCTACCGGAAAAAGAGAAGGAACGAAGGTGAATAGTTGACGTCAGGTCCGAAATGACCAGCCAAAGAGGATAAAGTAGAATAACAGCAGAAACGAGCTGCGATATTCCGCAACCTTGTGGAGAAAAAGAATTTGTAAAGAGGTGAAACCACGGCCGTCCGATCTCAGTGCAAAGACACGTATCGAACCTGCGTACGTCGTCAAGCCGAAACGTGTGGACAGCCCAGAGAATAGCCGCTCTGGAGACCAGCAACCTTCACGGGTCCAGAAGGGACCGTTCCCGTGCTCCTCCACCCTTTCCCCCTTGCAATCAGTGAGAATTAGAAAATATTGGTGAAATCGACGCTATCTCCTGGGGAGAAAGATTACTAGGCCATCAGAAAGAGGGTACTCACACAGGTGATACACAGAGAGTGCGTCATCTCACCGTGATTATAGGTGTGTGTTTCTCCTAAGCGCTAAATTGGCGCAAAAAGGGCTAAGAACTGATTACCCCGAGGTCATGTAAGTACATTGTTTCTAGCTGTAAGCCTTCGGTGGTGAGTGAATATCCGGGAGCCACCCGAGGTGATTGAAAGTAACGCCGGACAGATGATGAGTGAACTCTTACGCAGAATGGTTCATCTGGTCAGAAGTGATGAAGGTTCAGATTAATACGTATAGGTAATAGTGGTTCAGGTTATTTCTTCTGTTTAATTCGTATCCAAGCTCTTAAGCGTATAATTAAATGTTGTGTTCGTGCTACGTCCTTCTGCTCATTATTGTCAGTGTGTTTTGCCTGGTTTCCGGCCAATCAACTGAAACCAAATTGCCTCCTTTAATTCTCGCTGTATTGCAAAGAATTCATGCTCAGGGACGCAACCCTGGTATAGGGGAAAAGCGTAACAATATCATTGCGAACCAGGAGCACCGGAACATAGGGAGGACTACTTCCAGCAGGATAATCTGCCATATACACAAAGCTCGGATCGTCACACAGTGATTCATCAGCAGAGCAGTGACTTCGAAGCGCTAAAGTAGGCCCCACACTTTCTTGATCTTTACCCAGTTGAACACCTGTGGGATGAGATTGAGGAGCCATTCGTATCAAATATCCTCTTGCAGCAACCATTCAGCAATTGAGGGACGGCATCACATCTGCTTGACTAAACGTACCTGTACAACCACACCAATACAAGTCTGCATGGGTCTGGCCCAAGATTGGGGGCGGTTATTCTCGTTTTCATCAGTTAAATAAAAATCTCTGCGCTCGGGCCTGTTCTTGAAGGTTTAGTATTTTACTCCTTCATAAAAAAACCCCTTTTGTTTCACGAAACGAAGACTGATTTGTTAAAAAATCAGACGAAGAAGTTCACTGAATACAACGGAAAAGTCCATTCGCCACCGGTTGCATTGATAAATTACAGCTGAAACTGACAAACCGGCCTGTAAGATGGACGTCTGAAATGGGACAGTTTATTTCTTTAAAGGTTGAAATCAAATTCCATTTTCACTTCGTTGGCCGTAGCGACTACCACACGTGGACCAAAACGAACTTCTGGCGCCATTCGTTGTTACAACAAAGATAACGAAGTTCGAAGTATTAGTTTACATGTTTATGGAACGAGGGCTACCTTCTTTATACTGAAGGGTAGAAGAGGAGAAGCCTTTACGTAGATGTAACAGAAGTATGTAGCCAGGTCTAAATCTCGTCTATGGCATAAATTCCTACGAGAAACGACACGTAGTTCTTCGTTACATTCTTTTTAGTACTAAGGTTAAGTCAGTTCAATCGCGCAGCTTTGTTTCTTTAGAGCAGGAGATCTTCAGTTTTCCTAAATCACGGACGTGAGAAAATGGCATAGCACTCACGGGCCACATGCAAAGGAAAAGTAAAACTGCATGTGTTTATTATGAATATCGATTATTTCACAGATATTTTGAATACTAAAACTTAACTTTTAAAAAAAGAAACGACGCAGTTAACTTGATTTCGATATTACAAACAGCAGGGCCGTAGCTAAGTGTCAGAACGGAAGGGGGGTCTCGGTGTTCAACGACAAGCTTCATTCATCCACGAATACAGTTGCAAGTTTTGCTTTGTATTTTCGTTCCTGTTGTTAATTTATTTCTCTAGTCAACAATTTCTCCACGCTGAAAAGTAAAAGAAAATTAAATTCAAAATATTTAAAAGAAGGAGGGAAGGACTGAACTTTTTGGAAATGTAAAAAGTAAATCTCATTACCATAATTTCTTTGACGATGACTAAGTTGTGGGGTCATCATCACTGAGAGAAAGACAACTGTCACATATCATGAAAAAAACTAATTTTTAGTTTACTATTCAAGTTCCTTTCTCTCTTTCTCTTTCCCTGTCTCTGTCCCCCCCCCCCTCTCTCTCTCTCTCTCCCTCTCCGTGGATCAATGCAATGGCATCAAGGATGTATTGATGCTGAATTTCGAAGATTTCTTTTCCGTCTTTAATGTCGCATTCTCGTTCGCTAGTGCTCGGCGATAGCGTCTTCTTACCGCGGTCAACAGTCAAACCTTCCTTGCCCACTCAAAAATCAAAAGCCATGGAATTTCCTCCGATAAACTCTTCTCCCTCGCATGCACAGGAAAATCACTCCTACCTACAGCATACAATGAACACGAAGAGATTGAAAGCTTTCTCTCTTTTTCTCTTCCTCTCTCTCTTCCAAAGATTTCTCTTCAGCACTGTTTTCTTTTTTTGTGTGCCTACAGGGATACATTTAGCTAAGACGTTCCCATGCCAACCCTTCTTTGTAGGCACTTGACCACCCAGGGAAGTTTTTAACAGCAGCTTAGCGTCTCATAGCCACTTACCAAATGACGAATAGTGTTTTATCCGTATGCGCTACTCGAATTTTTTTTTTTTGGGGGGGGTGAGAGGTAAGGTTTCACTTTTATTTTGCGTTTCTCCAAAAGAGAGAGAGAGAGAGAGAGAGAGAGAGAGAGAGAGAGAGAGAGATTTCTCTCTTACTTGACCCTTAGCAGGAAGAAGTGCGATTCCCATATGGAAGACAATCATTAGCACAGCTGTTCCGACTAATTCACTTCGATAAGTAATTTCTTTTGAGTTATCCATCGTTCGTGAGGTATTATTTCAATTTTTCTTTTCTTAAAAACGTGCCGTACAAGGATAAATAGGTTAAAGTATTTATGCCTATAATGAAATACAAAAGATAATTTCCATAGATACCGAAAATAAAATTTCAGAGAATTTACAACATCCATTTTTCAGGGGGGTCACTCCCTCTAGCCTCCTGCTAGCTACGACCCTGGTTACGAAAATGTCCGAAGTAGGTACTCGATAAGCCTACATATTTCAGTACTCTTTAAAATTTTGAATTATATAATTTTTCGCAGCATAGTTCATAGCAGAAGTCTATGTACCGAAGGTACCTTAATATTAATTTCTCCATTTCAAAAATGTATTTTCATTCCAGTTTAGAATTTTTTTTGTCGACGTCTCGGGGGTAAATTAAAAAAGTGCTCCTCACGGGCCACGGGTTAAAGATACCTACCTACTCCAGAGGAGGCCTTGCGTTATTTGCAATAAGTGGCAGTTAATTCTTGATGAAAGTCTGAAACGGGTCGGGTAGGGCTGAGTCGTAAACTGGAAATTCCGAGTCGGGCTGAGTCGTAAACTGGAAATTCCGAGTCGGGCCGGGCTCAGACCGGACTCTCTAAAGTTCGGGCATGGGCCGGACCGGGCTGTCCAAATTAAAATTCGTACAGACCTCTAGCATACATTTTATTGACCGCATACGGATCTTGAAACATCAAAGTCTAGAATTGGATATTTACATGCCTGTAACATTTATCATGATGAAAATGCACTTTATTATGTATTCTACAGAAGTTTGACAGAGTTGTTAAATTATATGCGCATACAGAGTTTTACTAAATTCTATGTAATTTTCATGAGGATATTTGAATTTATGTTTTATTTTCTTAATTTATGAACATCAATGTGTATACGGAACGCGATCTTCAAAAACCATCAATTTCACTTATGATTTTGCTTCTCTTACTTACTGTTTTGTTTCTTTTTCTTTTGATTGAAGGTTTGACACGACCACCGGGAACAAATCGATGGGCTATAAGTGGTTGCCCGTACCTAATTTAGAGCCACTGGTTCTAGGGACGGAGGAGAGCCTGTGCCGTAAGACCCTTCTCGGACCAATGGTCAGAAGCTAGCTCTTAGACAACTGCGCCACCAGGGCGGCCTTTCTGTTTTGATGGAGAGTTATAAAAACCTCTCACCTGATACCTTTGGCACATAAATTTTAGTAGGTTTCCGAAGTTGACAGAAGAGGCACATTTTCTAGTCTGTCAGCCTACCTGTTTCCAAGCTCCAGTAACAGTTTTCTTGAAAATGGACTACAGTTACTATCCGATTATTGGCGTAAGGAATTAAACATTTTTGCCAAACTTTCACTCATCAACGGATGGGCTTTTTCAAGGTCGACAGCAAAGTAGAAACTGAATATTAAAAGATGAGAACTTAAATATGAGTAGGACTTGACTGAACAAATAAAGGATGATTAAATACAGAGAGCGTTCTGCATTTAAATTCACGAGGTGTGTTGGTTGGGCACCTGGCATTTTGGATGGCAAAACATTAAAACATTGGATCTAAATTTTTGGAAACTCTAGGGAGACGATGTCGTTGCATCGCGTCACAGCTAGTGATGATCTCCCGAGCTTCTCGGAAGGCTGCTGATTTGGGGTTGGAGTAGGGAACTGATTTCAACCCAAATTCAACAGTCTTCCGAAAAACACGGGAAATTATCACTAGGTGTGGCGCTACAAAAATATTGGATTTCCTTACGCCCATAAACAGATGGTTACTATAGTTTATTTTCACACAACGAAGAGCTAAAACATGCCCGTCTTTGTGCAAATCGAGGCAACTGCAGGTAAACGACGGCGCGTTTGAAGGTCATGAAACGGTATAAATAACACCTCATACTGATCTCAGTGGATTAGAGTTTTTCTTCAGATGGGAAAGGCAGCGGATTTAAGCGAGTTTGAAAAAGGTCAAATTGTAATGGCAAGATAACTGGGTCAGAGTATTTCCGAGATGGATTGCTTGTGGGGCTGCTCCCAGTCAGCCGTCGTTAATACCTTCAAAACGTTGTCCCAGGAGGGAAAAACACGAATCGCCGGCAAGATGTGGGCCGACCACGGCCATCGATGCTAGAGGTGAACAAAGACTATCCCGTATGGTACGAACCAACACAATGGATACTGTGGCGCAACTCGCCGGTACTTTGAATGTTGGTGACGAGAATAATGTGACACAACACACAGTGCATCGAAACCTGCTCAAAATGGGGTTGCGTAGGCGCAGGCCGCTCCGAGTGCCCATGCTAACCTCAGTTTACCGTCGAAAGCGCCTACGATAGGCACATGAGCACTAAAACTGGACCTTCAATGATTGGAAGAAGGTCGTCTGCTCCGATGAATCTCTTTTCCTGCTGCACTGTGGTTATCCGGGTACTTGTTCGTCGTTTGCCTGCGGAAGTGTTGCCACTAGGATGCACCGTGGGACGAAAACACGCCGGTGGAAGACGTGTAATGCTTTGGGCAATATTCTTCTTGGAAACCCAGGGTCTACTGCGTATTCTGCTTGTAAACCTCACGTGCAAGAAACTCTCGATGATGTCTAGCACTTATCCAAAATACATTGCAGACCAGGCACATCCTTTCATGGCAACGGTATTCTCCTCTAGTAGTGCCATCTTTCAGCAAGATAATGCACCATGTCATACTGCCCGGATTGTTCGAGAATGGTTGGCGGAAGATGAGGAAGAGTTCCAGGTATTCCAAATTCCCCAGACATCAATCCAATCAAGCGTCTATGGTTTGTGTTGGAACAGCAAATCCGATCTGCCCGAATTGTTCGAGAATGGTTGGCGGAAGATGAGGAAGAGTTCCAGGTATTCCAAATTCCCCAGACATCAATCCAATCAAGCGTCTGTGGTTTGTGTTGGAACAGCAAATCCGATCTGCCCGAATTGTTCGAGAATGGTTGGCGGAAGATGAGGAAGAGTTCCAGGTATTCCAAATTCCCCAGACATCAATCCAATCAAGCGTCTATGGTTTGTGTTGGAACAGCAAATCCGATCTGCCCGAATTGTTCGAGAATGGTTGGCGGAAGATGAGGAAGAGTTCCAGGTATTCCAAATTCCCCAGACATCAATCCAATCAAGCGTCTGTGGTTTGTGTTGGAACAGCAAATCCGATCTGCCCGAATTGTTCGAGAATGGTTGGCGGAAGATGAGGAAGAGTTTCAGGTATTCCAAATTCCCCAGACATCAATCCAATCAAGCGTCTGTGGTTTGTGTTGGAACAGAAACTACGATCTGCGGCGGCTCAACCACGTAACTTGCAAGAGTTAAGAGAATTTGTTGGTAACGTGTTGGTACCACAAGGCCTGTAGAAATCTTGTAGCGTCCATAACTCGCCGGCCGGGTAAGAGCTGTTTTGTGTCACGTTGAGGACCATCATCATATATGGCTGGTGGTCATAATGTTTTGGGTCTTAGGTGCATCAATCGTTTTGTTATTACAGTTTTCTTGTTTTTTGAAATTTAAGTGATACTGTAGTTTACGAGTAAATTTATGTTATTGCAAATTACTGACATAGGCTGCATACTAATGAAGAAACATGCGTTTCCAGTGACACCATGGCAAGGAATTTGGTCGCTGAGTATTGAACGCGGCCTTTACATTTTCACAATTAAACTTAACAGCGTTGCTTTAAGAACACAGAGTGCAATAACTCTGTAGTCTCAGAAAAAAAATGAAAGCCAGTATCAAATCTTATTCTGTGGATTTCTGGTCTTTATGACAATGTGCACAGTATCTTAGTAGCCAAATATTTTTTTCGTTTTTCTTTTCGCAATTGATTGCTGTGAATGTAAGAACTTACCTTTTCATGTTGTCGGAATGCGTGGCATAACTTATGCACTACTTATTTGTCTTATTTTGTATTCCATAGATCAGCATAACAGACCACTTATGGCAGGCAACAGAAATCTTAAAGTTTCTGTGGCATCACAACTTGGAGACCTTAAATTTAGAGCTTTGACTCATGTACGAGGTTCACTGGTTGAATAAATTTGATGCATCATGTTATTTGTTTCTATTTATTGCTGCTTTTCGGTTGCGATAGGAATCGGCAGAAAGCTATTTCGATTTCTATGTAATTATTCTAAATCCCTGAACATGTAATCTATGTAATTATTCTAGATCCCTTTTGTCAGCTTCCTATAGATGCAAAAAAAAAAAAAAAAAACTAATAAAAATTACTTTCAATTTTTTTGAGAGCTTGTTTCAGCTTCTTCCTGATTAGCTCTTTCTTTCCTTACTATAACCTTATTTATTAGTTTCACATAAATAATTGTGTATAAATATCTCCGAGAAACCTGGTACCAAAGGCTGATGAGCTAAGGAATATTTCAATTCAAACTGGTTTTTATTTACTTTTCTCATGTAAAATAAAATAGCACAAAATAAGTAGCCAACACTACAATTTCCTTTGAACACCTAAACTTCCTTCCTTGACATCAATGAAAAATGTGGAGCATTATATAATGCATTTTCATGTGGTAAAATTATCCCATTTGATTTATGGCAGTTTATCGCACTATTCAATTCTGGTCCCGAAAAATTATCCAGCGCTAGCAGAAGAACGGAGAAACCCTCAAATGGTATCAGTGACGGCGGTTTTTGCCCCGAAAAAAGATGTTAGGAGTTGTCGATACACATGGCGGATGTCAAGGGCAACAAAGTCAAAGAGGAGCTTCTCGAGAAGATCGATGACTTCATCTAACACAGCATCTCGTACGTTATTCTGTGGTCAGCCAGTGATTGATGTACTGACGTCTCCTTTTGTTTCTAATGCGTCAATTTGGAGATGGCGATTTGAATCGCCCTGAACAACTCCTTACTTCGGGAACTATTAAATCAGCATTTTCTTTGGTGGGTCGTGAAAGAGTGTTTTTCACAGTTTTGTCATTTATTTGTTACCCTTTTTTACTCTTATCTACAGTAAGAAATGTCAAGGAATTGTGTAAAAAATGGAGCTTATAATTTTGGCAAAAATATGTATTGAAAATTCTTACAAAAGAGTAATAAAAGATTTCATTTGCTGTTCTGTTTGTCTCTCACTTTATGTGACTGAATCAGCAAGAGAAAAGAGAGCACACGTGCATACTAGAGGGAAACCCATAGGAACAGTAGTTAAAGGGAGAACGTGTAGGTCAAATGAGATACGAAGAAGAAAGCAAAGGAGACAAGCTAAATTTCACGAAGTCAGAAAGTTTGAGTGGTTAGCAGCCAGTTAGAGATCCATGGGTTCACATTCCATTATATAAAAAATAAATTGAACTTTTCACTAATTATTTTCGTTATAAATAAAAATATCGTCCACTTGTTGATAAAAAAAATCATTGCACATTCAAAATTGATTAAAATTCAAAATTGCACATGCTTCACAGACATTTTTACTACGTAGGAAAAAAACCCCATACTTTAAAGTTCAAAATTTATTGTACATAGCTCTTATAACTCTCAAATGTATTTCTTGTTGGTTAGATTAAGAATTGTATCTTCAAATATGAGCTACTGTCATCTCAAATCTCCTTTCTTCAAAATATATTTTTAATTCTTTTTTTTTCAAGATTTTTTTTGTTCGCAGAGTGGGGTACACGCGAAAAATTGGTGAAATCTATCAAACTTATCTATAATAAAATTTGACTTCACAGTTTATGTTCCAACTTGTGGTGCTTACCCAGCATTACTCTCCATATCTTTACACTATTTTTGAACATGGAATTCTCTTGTGCATTACCTTTTCGTGCTGTAACTTCGTCTACTCGCTAAATCTGTCCTCCATTATTATTGAATTTGCAGCAGTTTCATCGGTTGTTACAAATTTCTAGTTTGTCTTGAGCCGGATTTCGTTTTGCTGATTCAAGAACTTTTATATTATGTCAGTATTTGTTTCCCGTTGTTGTCGCACCATTTGAAAACTATCTCTGAGATTTTTGCCAAACTTTACACTAATTTTAGTGGTGTCGAGTTGTTCTGTTTTACCATTCCTTTTACTACTTTTTTATTTAAGAAATGCGCCAGAATTACTCACGACTGCGTACTACAAGCATGTTCCTGCTAGAATCCACGGGTGAAGAAGGCTTTATACTTAATAGGAAATGAGACATCCCATTTCGATAGTGGCTTCCTCAGTGTCTTCAAAACCAAAGAGGAGAAGTAATTTATCATCTAACAGAGCACAGAAAACCTAGAGATTTTGGATTTGAGGTAGAATAGAGACGGTAATCGTTTTGTAAATTATAAGCAAAGAGTTTCATAAAATATACTGTATTTTAAATAATATTTTGCTTTTTACGAGGATTGGGCACCGTGTCAAAAATCTCTATCTGTCCACTACACTGGGTTATTATACAACGGCTTGCCCCTACACCTGCGTAAATGATCTATTGAATTTTCAGATTCTAGCAATGAATTTTAAGCGCGTTTATCGCTCTAACAGGAATAACGAGTGATATTATGAAACGGCAGCACAGCATAACTTTTATTTACTCAGAGGTGAATTTCCGAATTCAACAATAAAAGTGAACAAGACTAGGAGGAACTGTCAGCATCTGTTTAATGTGCTGTCTTTAAGACTAATTAAATTCTCTAACTTTTAAAAACTGCATTCTTTGTGATCCACCTTTATTTAAATATTTTGTGTTCAGATCTGCGTGTGCGTACAATGATTTAGTGCATTTGGCTTTAGAAAAAGTAAGGACCTAATTCCACAGTTACCGTGGTAAGTAATTAAACATACCAAATGGACAGCCTCAATATGGTCATGGGTAAGTTCCCTGATATCAAGATAATTTTAGTTAATTTAAATTTAATATGCGTATTACATATAACGAACTTGCTTTATCATGTGTCAATACAAAGCATACACAAAATATTTTCATGAAAGTTTGGTTGTATATTTCGACTTAGGTTTTACCCTAATACCATCTAAGTCAATAAGTCAAAATACTCTGTCAGATTTTAGGAATAATGATTTCTATAATTTATTCTATTATCTTCAGTCTCGGAAAGTATTGTTACAATAAAGCTGTGAGAGAGAGAGAGAGAGAGAGAGAGATAGATAGATAGAGAGAGAGAGAGAGAGAGAGAGAGAGAAGAGAGAGACGTATGTTCTCAAAACTTATCTTATTCTTATTCATTTTGGTGTAATGAAAAAGCTTGGGCTCCAGTACGCAAGTCCTGTAACATCGATTGAGTATTTAAAGCATAGAGAAACGAGAACTAACAAGAAGTGTTGCCTTTATAAAAACTTAAGTGAGCAGAAGATTTAATATATTTCTCAATCAGTAGTATATTGCTGCCCCAGTGGCGCACTGGTCTAAGCGATGGCTTCTGATAATTCGTCCGAGATGGGTCCGGGTTCGGATCCTGGTGAGGCATGGGTGTTGTGTTTGTCTTACGGCACTGGTTCTATCTCCCTTTCCTGGAACCAGTGACCCTAAATTAGGGACGGGCGACTGCTTATAGCCCACTGAGTTGCTCACGGTGGTCGTTAAACCTCCATTAAAAAAAATATCATATTGGTTTTCAACAACTGAAACTTTCTAAGTTTCACGATTACTGAGAGATTAGGATGCCAGTTCCGTGGATCGAGTTCCAGATCAGACAGGAGTTTGTCAAATTCTTGAGCACAGTTCTTATAATTTCCTGGAACCATACCACTGGATAAGGGACGGGCGATATCTCATAGCCATTTATACTCCTGAGGATTTTCGAAATACTTGTGAAAATTAAAAATTCGTGCGCTAGAACTAAAGCACATAATTCATGATCGACCTGAATTGAGGAAACAAATGACGGACGTTTAGATACTTACTCATTAAAAGCAAGTGAAATATGATTAACGCAAGAGCTGGTTTGCCTACCATCCTAGTTTAGAGGCTGTGCTATTATTGTTATTTTGGTTTGGGGGTTTAATGATTACCGTGAGCAACTCGATGGTCTATAAGCAGTCGCCCGCCCCTAATTTAGGACCACTGGGTCCAGCGAAGAGAGAGCCAAAACACAACATCCATGCTTCACGGGATTCAAACACGGACCCATCTCGGACGAATGAACAGATGCCAGCGCTTAGACCACTGAGCTACCGAGGCGGCCGAGAAACTGTGTTATATTACTTGACTATGTAAACTAAGACGTCACACTAAGTGAAGCTATGGTGATCTTCGAAATCACTCCCTTCATTCAAATATTGCTCTACAAATAACATGTTTACTGTGTTGTTTGTAGGGCACCTAACCGTTACATTGCAAAATTAAGTATCATACGATAACTGCTGTAAGTAAAGTAAGTCGTCTATGATTTCGCTTGCTTACAGTTTCATTTACATTTCCTGTAAGGAGTTTAATTTGAAACTTGTTGCAATGATTAAAAAATCTAAGTGCTCATTCGTAGACTGCGTGTGCAATCCAGACATCCGATTTGTTCACGAGATCTGACACAAATTATGATTTGTACATTGTAGTCTAACTCAAATTCAGTTTCCGTGAAATTCTGAGTGAAGAAATGACTATGACTTGAAGAAATCTGATTAGAATAATGACTGCAAAGAGGAGAGTTTGATTACGAAAATGAGAACGCATGGGAGACTATGAGATGGAAAAAACTGATGGAAGATTAGATTGTGAACTGAAGATATTAGAATTTCTTCTACCTCATTGCATAATAAAGCACTGAAACTTTCTCCAATGAAATTGGAGGAATGATTGTGAGCTGAGAAGGTCTAAGGAATGTATTATGAAGTGGTGGAACCCAAATTATAGGAATGACTACGAGCTAGAAAACTCTGAATACAGAAACGACCACGGGTTGTGAAAACATATTTTCGTTTACCTTATGTCATTACATTGCGCTTGAACTTCCTTTTATGAGAAATATAATCTTATATCGTAAAGAAACAAAACGCCTCATTTAGATGATCTTAATTTTACTTTCTAGAAGCTCACTTCATGCAATATTTCTTTAGTTGTTTTACGTAAAACAATTCACAAAAGACGTTTTCAAATAAGTTCGTCGTTAAACAAGGGCTTTAATCAGGGAAAGTATTCTGAACGAAGAAGACTGGTTTTAAACACTTTCTTCTCATATTAGTTGGCCATTTTAAAGTTATGTATTTGTCCTTTTCTAGAAATACAAACGAAATTAGGTTAATTTTGTTCCTGAAAATAGAAACAGTTACATTTATAACAGACAGATACTTCCTGAAACGTTTGGTGCAGAGATTGTCGAAGTGATACGAATCTACTGACTGAGGGTTTGATTGAATATGGTAATTTGTATCACTAGTTACGTTTCTAGTAACCTAAATGTGCGAACTTGGTACAAGGGTTTTGATTTTCCAATTATGCCTCATTATATAACATTTAATACGAAAGAACAAGCACCTGCTTTGGACAATAACCCCGGTAAATTACTTTTGTGCTATGAAACATCGCTGTAACACGAGTCAAAATACATCTTTTAGTTTAGCCCTCCTTTTGAAGTAAAGAAAGAGAAGAACAAATAGGTGAGTGCGTGTTACGTTTCATTGTGTATGGTGGTATGTCTCCCTCATCCCCTTGTTCTTCATGATCTCATTCAGAGCTCTGGAGCATCACAGCAGGAGATGGCTCTCAACATCGCTATCATTAAGTGTATCTCGTTTGTTATGAGCCAACTTCTGTGGTGAGCACAACCCCAATTACGCTCTATAGACAGGGGGATGTAACAACTCCTTCGGGGAGGGGATAACCCATCAGTTCCCCCACTGTCTCTTCTGTAGACACATGAACAAGGAGAAGGGAAGGACCGTGGCAGAGAGTCGGGGAGAATAAATCATTCCAAGCGACAACTTCAGTCTGTTTCACAGAATACCACATAACATAATTTCAAATCTTCTTTCACAGAAACATCAGCATAAATCACTTAATGTTTTCCTTTGTCAACTCTTCATGTAATTGGATTTTAAATTTTTGAGTTGAACTAGCGCTAGTAATAAAATCACGGAATCCGTTTAGTATAGATCCTGAGTTTCGTTGAGAGAAGGAGTATATACGAATGTTTCAGCTACGATTGCCGCAAAATAGTAAAACCCCTTATTACCATGAGTCTTTTATCGGTTCACAGCAGATTAGCTTAACCACATTTAAGTTCACGGAAAAGAAATTTTAATTTGTATGTTATGGTGAAAATAAGTTTTGTTTTTAATAAATGGCATTCACTTTATGTGCAAAGATTAATTTTCAACCTGTAAAAAATACGGCAATTTAAACAATTAAATTTGAGTAAAATATCTTTCGATTGAAGTTAATGTAGCGGAAGTTCAATGAAAATAGACTCGTCTGATGTAGTAATGTCAGTGAAACTACTGTTTACCCAGGTGTAATTGAGCTCGCGTGGCGGAAACTCTCGTGGAACAATGATTGCGACAAAAATAGCTTAGATAAAGATGAAAGTAGTGGAGAAAAAAGAAAGTTTTTGCTCTAACTAACGAAGAGGATCACGTTCGGATTTTAATAGAATGATTATGTACTGTACCTTTTTATACTCGACATGTATATGCTTTTATAATACAATGAAATAACATGATTAGGAAAATTCTTCCTTCAAAGTGGGGATGCGAGGCTTATTAATGGAAGCACAGTATTAAAGAGGAAACCGTAATTACCAAAAAAAGATCACCTGTGAAGAACTGCAGCTTCAACGGAAAACCGAGCGAAATAGATTCCTGTTTATCGGCACTGAATGATTTTTACTTAAAATGTGTACCAGATATGTAAATTAAACCAAGCGAAATTAATTCCTGTTTATCACCACTGGATGATTTTCACTTAAAATGTGTACAAGATATGTAACTGAGGAAAAACTGTGAGATAACGATGATGTAAGCGATGCAAGAGAGATCTGGGAAAACAAAACTTCAAACAGAAGTAAAATCCCGGTACGAAGAGATAGTGGGAGAGATAGTGGGAAAAAGAAAATGAAGCGTACTAGGAATCTGGTGAAAGTTCGTTGTAAGACACATAACTTAGTGAGAAATTCAATGCAGTGTAGAAATAAAAAGAAAAAAAGAGTGTGACAAGTAGAGAAAATAAAGAAATAGCGTGAACAGTTAGTACAGGGGTAAAAATCGGTAACGCTAACTATTCAGTGTCTTTTGAATATGCAATCGTGAAGTGAACACAAGTCTTTCGATGCGGGATTTGTGTGAAACTTTAGTGAAAGGTTGTTTCCTTTTTTTCACAGCATGATCTTTGTATGAGATTTCAAAGGTTTCGTTGCTTTCGAACGACGATTGATGGAAGAGAAAACGAGTGCTGCAAATGCCACCGTTTAGGGAGCCCTTGTCATTCTATGTTACACGGCGGTGCCGTAATGTCGGTAGCTAGGAGCCTACCGAACAATACAACCTTTCTCCCGTCTTTATCTTTTGCTCTTGGAGCTGAAGTTACTCCGAAGGATGATGTTTGCGGGATGAAGGAGAAAAGGGAAGACGTAGTATAAAAGGGGTGGGGAGTAAGTGAGGGAGGCATGGCAAAGATTGAAGACGTTTAGTGCGAGTTAACCCAGGCATCATTCCAGACAGCCCGAGGACAATAGAATGAGGCGTTTCATTCTGGATAAATGTCTCCCTGCGCCAGAAGTGATGAAGGATGCGATGTGTCACTTCCCGCACGCTCTTATTCCGCAAGAATGATCTCGCAACAAGTTTCGTCCTTCGTGCAAGAGTTCAACACGTCCTTTCACCTGTTGACCATTTGCTCTTAATGAATGAACAGTTTCTGCCTAACTTTTCATCGTCATGAAATTATTGCGCCTTAGCAATTTCATACCCAACTACACTTTGAACCAGTTACTAAAGTTTAGTTTCTGGACTTGGTTGTCACAAAGATACTTTTGACATTGTACGTAATATGTTCTACATGAAAAAAATATTAAGAGTACAATACGTTAAACGTTGTTTTCTGTAACAAATTAACGTAAGGACTCATAACCCACCGTAAATAGTGCTGTTACTGTAAATAATATGGCTGTCGAAAAAGCATTTACAATTGTTTGCGGATCCTTACATAAATCTGTCACAACACAGTTCAACTGAAATTTCCTTAGCGGTGCGAAATATCCTCTAGGATAGAGCAGGAAAACTGATTACCAGAACAACTTTTAAAGACTAACTTTCAAGAATTGTACACATACATTCACGTCTAATTTGTTTTGTACATGTGAAAAAATGAAGAAAGAAATATAGCCGTGAACGATTAGAAACGTTTTATAGTTTTAGTATTTCGTCACGAAAAAATATAAATTTTTCGATAGCAAAAATGTTTAACTGTGATGTCAAACTCGATATGGTATAAACAATTAGAGGTCAGGGAAAGCTTTACCATGGCTGAATGAATCCTTGCTCGTTATGCAATTTAAGTACAATTTTACGACTCATTTACCGTATACATCATAAATATATCACTCCTGATGTAAAATTGATGCTTTTCACCGTGCGATTGTTTTCTTGTTTTTCGATTTTCTTTTAGTAAAAGTTAATATTGATTATGAGAATGTACGGGACCTGCAAAAACTGCACTGCATGGAGTGCATCGTGTAGACGAAATGAACTCCACGTATTGTAGGTATAAGTTACAGGAATGGTTAGAAAATCAAGCTTAGTGTAATAGATGAATCGACGTTACGGCACTCTTTTATCATCCGAGGCTCAAGTATGGTACCCAGATGAGATAGACCCATATAATTCTAAAATTATTTTATGAGGAAAATGTCGAGAGAATAGGTTTCCCTTTCAAGAATGCGTAAGAATGGACCAATTGCAACAGCTGCATGGGAACAGGAAGTCTCCTTCTGAAAAATTGAGTCGCGCTCACAAGCAAAATGTGCAGCATACGTATTTTCTTGCATGCAATAGGGTGTAATCAGCGTACAATGTACATATTAATCACGAGCTATAATTTCTCTAGATGTGTAATGTAACACACTATATCACTAGTAATTTAGCTTAAATATTTGTAACGCGTAATTTACCTTACATTAAAGTCCTGTGGATTCGGACAAATTCGTCGTCTCCTATCATGTCTGCATTTGCAACATCTCTTTATGATTCAACACAGTACTTAATCTCAGTTTCCTTGGAAAGACACCAACGCATATTGCGTTGAGCAGCACTAGGGGTAATTCAGCGCAATTCGATAGATATATACTCGTACTATACAGTAAAAGGATATCATACCGTTGTTCATAGTATGAAGAGTTACATGGCCTCCCTGGCAGTGAACAGGGTTAGTATTTTGATAAGTGTGACACGCTGCTTGTTTTAAGGCAGTTTAAAAGTATCGACCGTGTACTAAGTGGTGAGTTCCTGTTATAGTCCTGCACTTTTGGCCTCTGCACGAACTTATTTCGATGGTCGGTTCTTTCAGCGACGGAGTTTTGTAAAAATATCAGGAAACGTCTTTATGCAAATTACTATTAGAGTATTCTCTGGTATCTACTAGCTTCCACTGCAGTCACGGCTACGGAGCTCCTGGGGTTACGAGAGTTCGATGTTTAAAATAAATAACTACCTTAAGAATTATTTGTGACCCAAGCACTTCCCCACTGCAGTATCCTGTTACTGTTCTTAGAGCTCAAAAATTTCAACAACCTCAGAAAAGTTAATCGAAGGTTTGTTTCCAGTATCCGAAAACGAATGTTCAATGTGAAAAGAAAGCTTTTCCCAGAAAGACTGTTAGAACTACTCTATATGCTCCTCTGAGAATGTTTCGAATACTATGAATACGTAGAGTTCACTGAGTTTTTGCTGTGGAATTCTAAAGTTCGGGATCAAAAACATCGAAGATTTCCACCAAACGTACGTTCCTGATAGGATATTTTAGTTACATCACCTACACTTATTGATTCAGAGACGCCGGTTTCTGTGCTACATTTCTCTAGTGGTGCAGTGTTGTGGGTCTGTATGTCACCCTCCTCTGTCGATGCGGTGCTGTCTGCTTTTTGTGTATCATCTGTCTCTAATATTGACTCTTAAGACAATAGCTAATACTTGTTTTTGCAGTACATATATCGAAACTACGTACTAATAAATCTTTGGGAGCTAAATGTGCGTCTTATGAAATGTCATATTTGGTGTAAGAAAGAGCATTTCTCTTCCCCCACCCCCTATGGTGAGTAACAAAGTGCATGACTTGTCATCCTGGATTTATTCTTGAGGGCTTTGTTGATGTATATTATGAGTCTAAGAAGCGTTATCATCTTTGTAAGTTACTAACCTCTACTGATAAGAGCGATTTAAAAAAAATATTTTGATAAGATTCTTGAAAGTCTTTGTTCCCAAATATCGACAAACGTGTAAAATGATATTCGTTTTTTCGTAATTGCTTATCGTAAAATCTCTAAGTTTCTAGATCAGTGGTTATGTGATGTTGATACCATATGTAATGATAATTCTTTGGGAATTGGTTTCGGTTAACTGCTAAAGTTTTTTGATGATATTAAGAGTAAGTTAACTTTAAAAGATGATACATTGAGCACATTGAAGTTGGCAGTGCTCAAGTAAATAATATTCTATGCTCTAATCAATGCTTATGATAGGCTGGAGAGCTCTACATATGTAGCTACTGCTGATGAGCATATTAATTTGAATTCTGACTGTCTGAAGAACAATCCTATCGATGCTGATGAAACGAGTTCAGGGGTCTTGGCTCTGACTCTAATTGGGCATCAATAAGTGTTATTAGTTCAGACTCTGAATGCTGAAATATTGTACACATGTTTGTACTACGAAGGAGCCAAGGAGGTTTGGTGCTAACCCCAGTGATGATGTTTCTTTGAATAACTATATATTAAATCCTCATATTGGTGGTCCTCAGTTTAAAAATTCACAATGATCTAATGTTAGTGATAGACCTGTGAGTCTTTTAAGTCTACATAGATACTGCTGATGATTGCTGTAATAAGAATTCTGATGGTATGAATAACAACTCCATTAACTGTAGCCAATTGTGTTAAGGAAGTTCTGCTCTTGACTCTCTCTAATGTTATTTTAACAGATCACTCATAAAAGTCGGAGTGGTATTTCATAACTAACCATAGAAAATATGCCATGTGCGTGCTGGAGCACTTTACTGATGTAGCTGAATAGACTTTTGGGATTATTCGTAATGATGAACAGTTATCTAGTTACGACTTCGAATTTGATGAACGATGTCTTGAGTGGTGAGCATGCAGTCCTTGATAGAGACGCGTGTCGTCTTGTGTCAATTCCCCATCCTGGGTATTCTGTGATGAGTATTAAAGCTTGCGATAACGGCGAGTCTGATATTGGAGTCTCAAGGTACATTAAGTGTTAGACATCTGCTGTTAAACTTAACTGTATTCGTTTTCGGAATATCGTGGTGGATCAGGTTGTACCTAATGATATTCCTGAAGTGGAGTTTCCTGTTGATTTAGATTGTTCTACTGTTTCGGATGTAAAACTCATAGAGAGTAGACCTCAGTTTAATCCTCAGAGTGCTGCTGGCCTAATAAGCCATATTCCAAAAACGTTTCGAGCCTTGAAAAATTCAAAAACGATTTTGACTGGACTAATTTTGAACTGCTGTGCCATGATTTTGTTGCAGATGTCTAAGAAAGGAACATTAAAGTGGTAATATATGCCCCAAGAAGCGTCTGAATGATGCTTTAGATATAGAGTAGCCTTGATCCTATTAAGACGTTTAAGATTCAAAAGGGATACAACCTGAGTCTCTGAAAGACGACTACTTAGATTTTAAATGATAATTCTTTCTTCTGTGACATACCATCTGACAACCTGACGACTTATTTTTGGATTGTCTACTTTCCTAAAGAGGTTGAGAAAGGCGATTGGACCGATTATCTAAGCATTTAGTGATCCCTACGTGGAGATTAACTCCATGATCTTCTGTTCTTTTAGTCCTGAGGAATTTGTAATGAGACTGCGTAAAATGAAGTACACATAAGTACACATAAGAAGTTTGCTATTCCATACAAAGGATCTTTGACTCTTGATGCTTTTTGTTGCGTAAGATATGTAAGATCAGTCGAGGATTTGGTTGGAAGGAAACACACATTATATATATATATTTAGCCTCAAAAAGGGGATATTAAAATTATTGTGAAAATGGAGACAAACAGCTATCACACATAACTGGGAAGCTGTATGTTCCTGAAAATGCTGATTGTTTGGTGATGTGGGTCGAGTCATATAACTTCCTTCAGACGAGCAGAAGGGATTTCGGTGGACAAAGGGGTGCCTTGAGCACAACTTCCTGTCACAGTCCATGGTCGTCTAATTGAGGAGTAACAAGAGTAATGGACTCTCGCTTGGTAAGAGCTCGAGAATACGTTCGGCTTAATATTCCATGAATGCGTATGGAGAGTGCTCGAGTATATCGTCCTGTTAAAGGAGATATTGAGTACTACCAAATATTTTTTTTTATATTCATTTTCAAAATTTTCACATTGTGTCGGTCTTATGGGCAGGACCAGAGCAAGCTTTTCTTATCTGGGGGTGGGTGGGGGAGGGAGATTGAAATTACGTCCCTTTGAGTTCTAAAGTTCACCACGTCCGCTCAAATTCGTGTCGGTCTTATGGGCAGGACCAAACAAGCTTTTTTATCTGGAGGAGGAGGGCGAGATTGGAAATTTTATTTTAAACACACCAGACTGTGAATACTCAAGAAACGCATATAGCGTATTAAATCCATTTATTTTTTTGTAGTGTAGTAAGCACAAAGATTCGCCAAACTTTCGCACTCCACCGGAAGGCTTTTTTAAGGCAATGGTAGACATAGAAATGCTACCATTGCCTTGAAAAAGAAGCCTCCCAGTGGAGTGTGAAAGTTTGGCGAATCTTTGTGCTTACTACACCACAAAAATAAACGGATTTACTACGCTATATGCATTTCTTGAGATTTGAAATTACGTCCTTTTGAGTTTTAAAGTTCCCCACGTCGACTCAAGTATTATGGAGTTTTTTCTTTCTTATATCTCCGTTATATGAAAGTATTATGATCGTTCAAGGATCGCACTTCCGGTTTTTGACATATCTAAAAATTTGAAAACTTGGTAAATACCAAGAGCCAGCCGTTGTAAATACATGTATGTCATCACAGCAAAATTTACATGCAACTTTCGCTTGTAGAGCTTCAAATGCTTCTCATGCTGAGCTATTTCTTCTGACTGGTGAAGTTGTTCTTCAAATTCATAAGTGTCCTCAAAAGGAGGTTAAAACTTTCTGCCTCTGGTATAAGAATAGCCTCTACCATCATGGACCTCGATATCTTGAAAAATTACCTTAGCAGCACAAGAACCGGTTTGCCAAAGACGAGGAGGTATATAATTCGATAGTATCATAGGACGTTTTACCATAGGATCTTCCACCACACCACAGAAGAACAATTAGTATATACCACGCGATGCACCCATATGAATCGCCACACAGTCTCGAGTTGTCTTCTTCGAACTTTCACAGCTTGACGTTTTTTAAACATTCTTTTTCGATGGACAAAGGAACTCGTTCCCTAATCTCAGGCACACATGGCTCTCCTTGGTAGTCAGAAAAAGCATTCTCCTGTGAGTGCTGTATTTCATGTTGGTCGGATATAGGACCTGGCTCCTCTCCTTCTGGTGCACAGTTTTGCATTGTGATCAAAATGTCCTCCGACCTTCTCAACAGGACACTAAACTACTATAATTTCTGTTCAAGTTTTCCGCGTGTGCGTATTCCTCCAGGGTAATGCCGAACTACAACAGAACGTGGTCGCTTGTGCGTATTTGACCCAATCAAGCGCAAATCTGTGTCGTAGATGTAAATATTGCTGCACCGAAATGATAAAATACATGTTTCAATCGCTAGGGTCACCTAGTTTTCTAATTCCTTGAGAGTTGATATCTCACTGCCCGAACGACCTCTTGTACATATTCCTGTTCTGTTTATGCTCTGTTTGGCCAACTATGGCACTTGTGCCAGGAAATTATAAGAATTTATTATTCATAATATTATTTGGAGCTGTAGGGCTGTTTTCATCTTTCCGAACTGTTGAAAATGCCGGACCGTCCCGGTGGCACAGTGGTCTAAGCGGTGGCTTCTGACCATTCGTTCGAGATGTGTTCGGGTTCGAATCCCGGTGAAGCATGAATATTGTGTTTGCCTTAAGATACTGGCTCTCTCCCTTCCTTGGAACCAGTTGCCCTATATTAGGGACGGTGACTGCTTATAACCCATCGTGTTACTAACGGTGGTCGCTAAACCCCCAAACAAAGCAAAACAAATAAAGAAAGCCAAATAGTCGACTTTCTGCTAGATTACAGTCTTCAATGGCTTTATTCGAAACGGCTGCTGCGATTTTGAGACAGGAGATGTGTATTCCAAGTGATAGTCGGGCCTTGCAGTAAGACTTTTGAGATCGCTTTCTAGAAAGTGCTATTTTTCCAATGAGTCCCAAGCACATGCTTTGACTGACTGTTGAGTTACGTCAATCGACTGGTATCACAGTCGGAACAAAAGAGCTGACTGAATCATGGATGCCATATCCAGACAGGATGCCACAGTTACATATAATAATCGTAATACTGGTCTCCAGGGTGATGGGAAAACTAATAGTAATGAAAAGAAATAGTGGTTAAGCTTGCTTCCACCGAAACTTTTGGCGTTTACCTAACACAGCCTAGGAGGAAGTACTGAACAGAAGGTTTGAGGACATGGTTGTTAAGTATCTGCCAAATATTGACAGATTAAAGATCAAATTCACTTCTGTGAAAACCCCATTAATATTCATCGGTTTCCTGGCGTCATGGGCCATCCGGAACGCTAAAATTTATAGAACTTAAGGATCGGCCGGAAATATCTCAGAGTAATGAAGTAAATATTAATATCTCAGATGAAAGGAGTGTCACAAATATTTACGTGAAACACTTGATGGTACAGTATAAAATAATATCAGGGAATTTTGTGAGCGTAATTTGGGTTTTATCAGATGCACATGTTTTAAAGTGGTAGTCTTCTAACTCTTAAGGCTTTCACGTAGTTCCAGCTTCGCCTGTATCGCTGCGCTTTGTTTACATACAGTCTGCTCACACCAAGCATGAAAAGGCAAAGGAATTAGCTTCATTATTTTTTTCGTTAGGGGTTTAACGACCACCGTGAGTAAGTCAATGGACTATAAGCAGTGGCCCGGCCCTAATTTAGGCCCATGGGCTCCAGGGAAAGGCAGTGCCATAAAAATAACACAACATCCATGCCTCACTGGGATTTGGCGACGGTCCGGTAAGGCGATTCATAATGCAGGCGTTATACAGTCTCTCGCCGCGGTGCCACCACACGCGGATCCGACCATCGTGGTGTTGCAGGCAGAAGCGGGATTCGTCGGAGAAGACAATGTCGTGCCATTCCGTAGTCCAGGTGCGGCGTTCAACGGCCCACTGCCGCCGCACTCGCCGGTGGTGTAACATCAATGGTAATCGGAGTATTGGGTGCCGTGCGACAAGTCTTCGCTCCTGCAGACGACGTCGAACGGCCCGTCCATTTACTACATTAAAGATGGGGAATGGTATCCTTTTTAAACAATGCACAGCTTTTCCCCTAGGGGGCGCAAATGTCAAAAAAATTTTTCTCTGTTTCTGCTTCCAAGAAACGTATTTGATAAATTCTTTATCCTTAGCATAGCTTTTGTCATGAAGAATGCTTTTAGCATATTTTCTCCTTTTGCATTATTGAAAATTCTTTCTCCAGGGGCGTTAGCGCATAATTTAATTTGAAAAAGTTATTTCGATTCTAAAAATCCCTTAGAAAAATCCTTATTTGCTAGAATATTTTTCAGCGTATATTTAGAATATTTTCCGTTCGGGGGCGTAAACTTGTATAACGTTTTTCTCTAGTTGTATAATGTTTTTCTTATTTCTTTTTCTAACTGTTCGATTCGAAACACCTTTAATAAATTTAAGGATTTCTTCTTGGCACTTTGTGCCTCGTTTTATATGTTGTGTAAAACTGTGATTGTTATCGAAGTGGCTATAGTAAAGCTTAATCAAAGTTCTTATTAGTTTCTGCTGTGCCCAAAATGCCATTTGAAATGCGTATTTCTTATTACGGTGGATCCACCTAAAATCTTTGTCTTGTATTTCCAATGGGCAAACTTCTGAAGCCATTTTCTTCACAATTAATGCGTTCCCAAGGATGAAAATTTGAACATCGATAAACATAACTTCATATTATGGCCTAGTATACTTAAAGTTTTCTAAAATTTAACCATAATCAAGCAATCCAACATTTGTTTGTCTACTGACGTCATCAATGGTGTCAACACCACCAAGATTATTAGAAGCCATCGCTTGGTGGTGTTGACATTTCTGGTGTCAACACCACCAAGCGATGGCCTCTAATCATTCGTCCGAAAGGGGTCCGGGTTCCAATCCCGGTGACGCATGTATGTTGTGTTTGTCTTACGGCACTGGCTCTCTCTCTCGCTTTCTAGGAACCAGTGACCCTAAATTAGGGACGGGCGACTGCTTATAGCCCATTGAGTTTCTCAATGTAGTCGTTAAACCTCCAATCAAAAAAAAAAAAAAAAACGCCCCCGAAAAAAAAGGTTAGTGTTTTTTAATATAATTATGGCTAACTTTTAGAAAATATTAAGTATACTAGGCTATAATATGAAGTGATTTTTTTTCGATGTTCAAACTTTTATCCTCGGGAACGCATTAATTGTGAAGAAAATGGCTACAGTAGTTTGCCCATTGGAAATACAAGGCAAAGAGTTTAGGTGGATCCACCTTAAGGGGAAATTGCCTGTTTCTTTCAGTCCATCAAACGCGAAATGATTGCACACTCAGCAAAGAATTCCATCTGATATCCTGATAAGTTTTATTTGCTGGTAACCTGAACTTTCTCTGTACTTGAGTAATTATTCTGACAGTAGCTGTTTGTCATCGTACTGATGGCATTTCTTAACCGACGTGTTACCTTCCTTCCAGATTCCGTAATTTCATAAAAATCAATGATATATTTGCCCTCGAAGTCAGACAACTTCTAATAAATAAGACTGTTTTTATTTTCAGGCATAATGAGCAACATAGCTCCGCTGCACGATCGCGTTGCATAAACATTTACTGTTGTACGGAATTTGTAAATACTCGCACAGCCCTAAAAAGTTGATGAATGATATCCCATTTTTGCAACTCTTCAATTTCTCTGTACTGCTTTGTGTTTTGTACTGTATTTCTACATGCATGGTTTACCCAATAAAAACGAATTACTTACTAACACATTTACACCGTCCTTATTGTAAACTTCATTTTAATTACCTTTGTGCATTTCTATGCCAGTACTGGGCGAGTCAAAAGTTCGTCCGGTTCGCTGCTAAAATGTTTAATAATGTAAGAAAGCCATGCACGCTCCCCTCATTCTGCAAAGTACAGGCTTTTATTTCCTCTAGTTAGGGCAGTATTTTATCGTTGGAAAAAAAGACAAAATTCGCGGGAAGGTCGCGGGGTAAATTATAAAAGTTCGCGGCCGATGATATACACTAACATTTCCAAAAAAAAAGTCTAACAAATTACGAAGCATTAATAACAATGACTAGTACGTAACTAAATAAGCATGATAACGTTATAAGCTTTTAAAATTGATACTTACATTATAATGAATTAGCTTTGTTTATCTTTTTGCTAAGCTAATTATTATGAATGAATAATGCTCTAAGCTTCAAAATGATGAATTCCCAAAAGGGTGTTGTTACTCGTTAATTATGAACTTAAACAAAGTCTCAACGCTGGTTATTTATATTAAGTAATCAAAGTCATAAACCTAACAGCCAGACAGAGGTCTGACAAAACTAAGAATTGAAAAAGACTGAACTTACAGAACAACTTGTTTATTATGATGACTCCTGGTCAACTAAGGCACTCATATATCACTACTACATAACAACACACTGCAACGCAACGCAACACAACTACAACGCAACAACACAACTACAACGCAACAACACAACCCCCACTTCTCGATGAACGCGCCTATATACGAGCTACCACCACGTCATGACTTACACTCATTGCCAGATCTCATTCAGCAGGTGAAATAATATTCCGTTCAGTAGGAAGATAATTTACATAGGAAAATAAAATAACCAGAGATAGTAAAATCAAAAGGAAAGTGAATATAGAGTATACGTTACAACATTTATGAACCATTCAAATTCTGGCAATGTTACAACGCCGTTACACGAGATCAAGATTTCCATTTACGTGGACGGCATTTTGATACATTATATTGTACATACACAGATTTTCTTCTTTAATGCTGTGTCTGTTGTCTTGTAACACGTTTTTAAATTTAAAAAAAGGATCGTTCAATATCGACACTGTTTCTGGGTACTGACAGACAACGGATGGCGACCTTATGTAGCTTAGGAAAACGACCCTTTTTCGTATTCCAGCAGTCTAGCAAACCTTCGCTGACACGAAATTCTTTTACACTCGCTTTGTATGAACGAAATTCACATTTTAGTTGGTTCTCATCTTCGAACATAGGAATGTGGCTGAAAACAAGCAAATCTTCTTCGTCGTCTAAAAGGCCCAAGGACTTAAACTGATCGGAATCAAACACCCTACATAATTTGAAGAAATATGTGGCTGGCTGACAAAATCGATGCTCTTTACCTTCAAAAAAAATAATGCTTAATTTTTTCATAACGAGTGGATTGAGCTGTTTTTCCAGCGACGTGATCGCCGTCTTGACTCTTGCTAAGAAGACTGTTGGAGATGTCCGACATTTCATTATATATCTTGTGCGCGGAAATTCGCTGTTTTTTGAATAAAGTGAAAGTGAGCGGATTACTAGTCCGGCAAGTTGCAAAGGTCATTCAACAGTAGCGGAGGAAAATCGCGAAATACCACCTGTGCACTCTTCAGCAGAGTGCATGTGTCCTTGAATTACCCGTCAAGCTTGTTCGAAAAGAGCATCTTCGTAACGAACAATCTTGAGAGGTAACTCAAGGTCTGGTTAGGACTTTCGAGTAGGATTACGTTGCGGTATATTTTTCGTGTAAATTCTAACGAAGGCAGTACTAAAATTATTTTATTATGAAAAATACAGCAATCAAAAAGTTATAATAGAAATTAGGCAAAAATAGGTTAAAAATCTAAAATTCGCGGATATATTTAAAATTCGCAAAATTACTGAAAAACCTCTGAACTTCGCGAAAAAATCGCGGAAATTCGCGCCGCGACAGAATTACTGCCCTACCTATAGTCCTTTGCCAAAGTTCCACCGAAGCTACGATCCCACGGTGGCATCACTCGGCAGGTTTCGAGGACAAAAACTCTCTGATGCCAAATTCCACATCCACCACTGAAGTAAAGTGCCGACTTTGTAGCAAACGGACTATAGACCGAAGCAGGTGTCGGATGTGGCAAGTTCCGGTCTGGATAGAGGATGGGGTAAAATCTCAACCACTTCCAATTCCTGTAGTTTTCGGCGAGCCACTCTGCAGCTGTGACTTGGGAAATTATCCACTTGAAGCAACGTCCGTTTCCTATTGATGAGCTGTGGGTAGCGTTGGCGCAGATCAACATGGATATGTAGCATTTGTCTGACATACAGATTCCCATCCACAGCCTACCATCGGCACGAGTTCCCAGTGCACAGGATCCTAACAATTCCAACAAATACACAGCATGACTTTCCTCTCGAACCGCCCTCTTTGTTCGTTTGTATCACAAACGAATATCCAAAAACTTTTATTAGTTAGCTTCCTACCAATTTATTTATAAAAAGTTTCCTATCAATTTATTTTGAAGATTTTTAATTTTATGGAGCCATAACCTAAACTTTTATGACCTAAAATTTTGTGCAGCCATCCATTAAATTTGTTTTTATCTACTCACTGAAATACTTTACTTCTTACTCCTTAACAAGTCAGAAAAAGGAATTAATTGCGCAATGTACAAATCCATTTAGGTACTTTTTATGAAACTATGTGCAGTAAATCCAGTAATTAACGTTCTAAAAACATTCTATTCTACTCGCAAAATTAATGAGAGGGAAGCTTTACAAAATTGCTGATACGTCCGGAGACCACCTGTTACTCAATTTTGTGTAAAAAGTCACAAGCAATGATACCGTAACGCTGAGCGCTTTTATCACGAAAAGCAATGACAATGCATGTCAGAGGGTTTCAGCGAGAGCAAACCTTTTCAGAAATTGGAAGCTAGGAGTGTTTGTCTAGGGATCTGGATAGGAAAGAAGTCAGAGAGAGAGAGAGAGAGAGAGACAGACAGACAGACAGATAGACAGACAAACAGATATATAGAGAGAGGTGAGTTGAAAGACAGGAAGAGGTCACCGAACACTCACCGAAACCAAAGAACAGCATCAGAGGCCCACTGTATCAAGAAGATTTGATGTACAAATAACGATCATGAAAGAATAATCTACACCACGCATGGCAACTCAATCAATTTTTGGTTTCCCATTTATAATTGAAAATGGATTTAAATAGTTGAAAGTTCAAACTTCATAGAAATATCTACGTAAGGAAGGAATTTTTAAATTTCTGTGTAGTAGAAATGGATGAGTTAATAAAGCGATTAATGCGGCATTTATTCGAATGAACACTGAATGGCGTTATGTCATCAAGCTTCTTACAGCACGAAAAGAAAATGGTGAAAATGGGACAAGGGCTGACAATTTTTGAGAGACACACCCATGGTAGTACTGGTAAAACGCAGATTGCCGTTGCTCACCTGTCAGAAAGGGTGTCGAAAGTATCGTAAGTGTAATGCTATAAATCACGTGCAAGGCTCCTTTCTGTATAGTGTTAAAAGTATTAGACAATAATTATCAAATTAGGATTGACTACCCCATAGACGAATTTGTAATCCTTGTTTATATACTGCCAAAATTGGTGCAAAGGAAGAGTGTTTCGTTTCAAAACTACACTCACGGACAATGAAATTTGTGCACCAAGAAGGAAGCATCGGATTGAACTGAACTTTTATGGACGTAATGATACAGATGAATGATACACATGATGGCATAAACAGAGCTGCAGAACAATTACAGATGGATCTGTGGCTCGCAATCCGGTCATCTTCAATAGCGCGTCGCACCGCCTCGTGCGGCGATACATGCTGCAATTCGGTCCGGCATGGAGGCAAACAGACGCCTGATGTTGTCCTGAGGCAGACTGTCCCACACGTGCTGAACGGTGAGCTCCAAATCTCGGATAGTGCGGCACAAGGCACCTGGCATTTCAACTGTCCCACACATGCTTGATAGAAGACATGTCCGGGGAGAGGGCAGGCCATGGAAGTGTCTAGACATGACGTAAGCAGTCCTGGGCAACCCGAGCCGTGTTCTGGCGGGCATTATCCTGCTGACATAGCGCACCTGGAATCCCGGCCAGGAATGGGAGCACATGGGGCCACAGGATCTCATCCACATATCGCTGGCCTGTCAGTGATCCATGTACCACTACTAGACCTGATCGGCTATCGTAGGCTATGGCTCCGCAGACCATAATGCCTGCAGTGGGGGAGGTGTGACCCTCGATAGTGAGGGTGGGATTATGCCGTTGACCCGGGGACCTCCACACCCGGACACGATGATCATCTGTCTCCAAAACGAAGCGGCACTCATTGCTAAACACTACACGTCGGTAGTCTGTGGCGTTCCACGTCGCTCTGACCTGGCACCACTGTACACGGAGCTGGCGATGTTCCAGTGTTAATGGCAGCGCACGCAATGGGCGCTGGCAACGCAGATTCGCTTCCACGAGGCATCAGAAAATGGTTCGTGGGCGCACAGGAGCCGCTACATCTGCCTGTATAATGGACCGGGTCCCCGTGGAATCCGTTCTTGCATGACGCACGATCCGTTGATCTTCTCTACCGGTGGTCCTCGTGGTCCGTCCGGAGCCGCTCCGCCGTGTGGCAGTGTCGTTACGTGCTTACTGTTCTTAACACAATCGGACGGTATGATCAGAACGATCCGCGTGGCAAGCTATACGGCGCGCCGACCACCCTGCGGTTTTCATCCTGATGCTCAGGCTTTTCTCAAAGTCCGTAAGTTGCGTAAATCGGCGTCTCTGGCGTCTACCCGGCATTCTTGTCAGTCTGTACTCTTGCTTCCGTCGGCGGGTGCTTTTCGCTTTCACGGGGCACCGACTGCACGCCGGTTTATAAGGCTGCCGTTTATTGCTTGCAGTGCCACCACAGGGTGTGCGGTCATGCGCCATCGCACCAAACGTGGATCATTTGCATACCAACACGCACTCTAGCTATTTGCAAAGTTTCGCGGTTGCAGCATGTTTTCTTCTAGGTGCGCAAATTTCATTGTCCGTGAGTGTATATTTAGGCATGTTTGGAGTAGATTTAGCAATAGGAGAATTGTGGTCTTGTTAAAACAGGTTGGAAGAAACATTGCATTATAATCAGTGGACAGGGTTTTATAAAAGTTCGGTTTCATTTCGCAGGATTGATATCCACTTACAGATCGCATACTACCATATCTGCAATAATATGTCTCCAAATGTTTCGCACATACAAGATGGAAAGTTGAAGCCATAAATATTTGAAGAGCTAATCCCAAGATTACATAAAACCTTGGAATTATAGTAAAGACACGAGAAAGGGTAAAAGTACTTTGGTACCGAAGGTGTACGATGAAACAATTTGTTTCGTAAGTGAAGTTATGTTTTTGTCCGGAATCCAGACAAAAATTCAGCCATCTCCAGAAACGCAACATCTTTCATGGATTTCATCGTTTGAAAATATTTTAGTAGTTACCATATAAAGTGTGTCGCATAAATATAGAGACAGTCGACATTGCGCCGTGAACGCAATGCGAATATAGGTAGGAAGCTGAAGTGGTACCTAATTAGACTTAACCCTACAACAAACGTTTCGATCCCTCGAGATGATTGGATTGTGTGAAAAGAACACCACAAAGTGAAATAGTGTAATTTTAGGTGTCTCATAAATACACTGACGGAAAAAAATCCCAACACCACGAAAAAATAGTTGTATAGGAATGAAATGGCGGCAATACATTTGTATAGGTAACATATTTAATCGATTAAGGTTTCAAGATCACAGCTTATTGTAAGCGCGAGAAGAGCCATTTTAAATGTGAAATGCTGGTACATTAATAACCGGTGTAACCGCCAGAATGTTGAATGCAAGCACGCAAACGTTCATGCATTGTGTCGTACAGGTGCTGAATGTCAGTTTGTGGGATGGAGTTCCATGCCTGTTGCACTTGGTCGGTCAATACAGGGACGGTTAATGCTGGTTGGGGGTGACGCTGGAGTTGTCGTCCAATGATGTCCCATACGTGCTCGATTGGTGAAAGATCTGGTGATCTAGCAGGCCACGGCAACTTGCCGACACTCTGAAGAGCATGTTGGGTTACAACAGCGGTATGCGGGCGAGCGTTATCCTGTTGGAAACACCCCCTGGAATGCTGTTCATGAATGGCAACACAACAGGTTGAATCACCAGACCGACGTACAACTGTGCCGTCAGGGTGCGTGGGATAACCACGAGAGTGCTCCTGCTGTCATAGGAAATTGCTTCCCAGACCATAACTCCAGGTGTAGGTCCAGTGTGTCTCGGCCGCAGACAGGTTGTTGCAGGCGCTCCCCTGGCCTCCTTCTAACCAACACACGGCCATCACTGGCACCCAGACAGAACCGGCTTTCATCAGAAAACACAACAGATCTCCACTCCGTCCTTCAATGAGCTCTAGCTTGACACCACTGACGTCGCAAACGGCAGTGGTTTGGAGTCGGCAGTGGTTTGGAGTAAAGGACAGCTCCGAGCCAGACGCTACAGGGCGTCTGGCTCGGAGCTGTCCTTCAAGTAACCGATTTGCAACAGTTCGTTGTGTCACTGTGGTGGCAACTGCAGCTCGAATTGCTGCCGCAGACGCGGTACGATGCGCCACGGCCATACGCCGTACACGGCGGTCTTACCTCTCCGTAGTGCCACGTGGCCGGCCGGAACCCGGTCTTCTCGAGGCAGTACCTTCCCTTGACCATCGCTGCCAACAATCATGCACAGTGGCTACATTCCTGCCAAGTCGTTCTGCAATATTGCGGAAAGAAAATCCACCTTTTCGTAGCCCTATTACACGACCTCGTTCAAACTCCGTGAGCTGTTGATAATGGCTTCTTCGTCTTCTTAAAGGCATTCTTGACTAACATCAACACCCTACGTCGAATCTCAACGATAACTAACGCTCACGAACGTTACAGCGCGTATTTACAGCAAACCTGCTTTGCATGTTCCGAGGGCGCTACTAGCGCCACACGTATGCGCTGAGCGCGAAATTTGCATACACGTCATCTTACAGATGTAGTCTCACCGCCTATCAACTGTCGTTTATCTAACACAACCCCTTCTTGGTGTTGGGACTTTTTTCGTCAGTGTATAAAGACAACTATGTAAAGTAGCCACATGCAAATGAGATGTACAAATTAGCATGTTGAAAGCACGCGCATGGGTCGTAATTCGGTCCAGCCTATAAAAGACAGCGGACCCGTCGTCAGACATTCATTTGCCGAAATGCCACGCAACAGTCAACTTTCTGGTAAGGAGGTGCAGAAGATTTGGAGACTGAAAGCAAATGGATTGCCTGTAGCGAAATTTGTAAAGCCATGGGGAGGAGAAGAGCAGTCATTTATAAGACTTTATCGAAACGCGGTGCGTTAACTGCCAGAAAACGGCCCGGAAGGGCTCTAATAACAACCAAACGTGATGATCGTGACATCATGCGTTTAGTTTCATCCCAAAGGTTATCACTACGTCAAGTTTCTCGGACTGTTGGTGTCACCGTCTCAAAGGACAGAGTTCATCGACGAATCAAGGAAAGTCGCAACATTGTGCTCAGTAAAATGCGCCGTCTGTCACACCTCACGCGGCACCACATAGAGGCTAGATTGTTATGGGCAAGCAGCCACATGCACTGGACGGATGAGTGGATCACAACTATTTTCTGCGATGAGAAAAAGTTCAACCTGGACGGCCCTGACGGTTGGAACTTCGTTTGGCATGATTTACGACGCGAGCCACGGACCTTCTTCAGCAGACAGAAAAGAGGAGGATCTGTGATGGTCTTGGGAGCTTTTGCGTTCAATGGGACAACGGATATCGCTTTTCTGCAAGGCAGACAAAACTCCGAAACGTATCAGGACATACTCAGCAGCAACCTTCTACTGTTTGCCGAAACTCTAGCGGGTGTTGATTATCTGTTCCAGCAAGACAATGCCTCTATCCATCGGTCTGCATCAACGAAAAGCTGGTTTAACACTCATCATGTGACCGTAATGGATTGGTCAGCAATCAGTCCAGATTTGAACCCTATCGAGAACCTCTGGGGTATCGTAGCTCGTGATGTGTATGTGAATGGACGGCAGTTCTCAAGTGTGGTGGCATTGAAAGAGCAGATTGAACGAAGCTGGTACGCACTCCGTCCAGAACACTTACATCACTTGGTGGGCAGCATGCCCAATCGGGGTTTCAGTGTTATTGGGAACAACGGCTCCACTATTCGTACCGGAGGTGCTCATAACTAGTAAGTCTTTATATTTTTGAGACAGCGTATTTCTGTTTATTCTGGTACTTGGCGTTGTAATTGTTGTTTCCGTCAAACTATTGTGCAGCTGCGTGTCCTATGCTATTTTTGCTATAAATATGAGGTGTACATTTCAGCTCGTTCTTGTTTCTTTTTTATTCGAGAATTTGTTCTGTCTCTATATTTATGCGACGCACTATATTGTTCAGCTATTTTTTCAAGATTTGCTGTTACGCAGCCTAAATTTTATAAAAATTTGTGTAGTCAGTAATCTTCATTTATTTGAAGTTTCGCGGTGGCATTTTGCAGAGTGATAAGGGAAATGTCAAAAAGCAAAAATACTTTTTCAAACATAGAAAAAAGTTTTGTTATCGTTCACAAACAATCTGGTCTAAGTTTTATAATATGACATTTTGTATTTGTGACATCTATTTCAAGGTAGCGCCCTTAAAAGTGAAAAAACTAAGGAAGAAAGCCTATTCACATCAGTCTATGTCCCATTAGAAACACATCCACATTTATTCCTCCTTTCAAGCTACTTCCTAAACATTACCATTTTGGAAAGGTGGTTTAACATTTAAGTTTGATATACAAAACATTTCGAGAAAATATAGGTGTTCATACATGAACTAAAACTTATAGGCCAAAAATTGAGAAGTGGGTCCTCATAGAATGGGACCCGAAATCATATCTTTGAAACGTCCACTGATTATCCATCATTAGTGTCATCACATGACATTTTATAAATTTATAAAAGTACAAAAGCCCACTTTGCCAAAAACATGAAAATACAACATATTGCTTCATCTAATTGATGTTCACCAATGGATACCTAAGAGAAAAAACACGTTGCTAGAGAAAAATTATTCATTTCAAAAACTCTGAGGCATCGTCATCACAAAATAAAATTATGACTTTGAAGAATTCATCATTACCCACAACGGCTTCTCCGTTTGTTAAGAGGTAGGCTGTCTCCTTCCGCCTTCAACAATTGCAACCGCATTTCTTGCACACGGTCCGGTAATTCGCCAATTAATTGAGCGGTTGCGTTTTAACGGTCCGGCCTGATTATTTATTTTATTCATTCTGCTATTTTGCCTCTTTTCTTTTCTTCCATGGATTGGGCAATCGGTTGGAATTTTTGAGCCCCCACACTACTGTTTGTGAGAATTTCAACAACATGAAGGGCTGACTGCTGGTATTAGCTTGAACCTTACAGAATATGTATACAACACTTTGGGACTTGCAAATGATAAAAATCTCCATGAAAACGCGCTTGCAGTTTTGGAACAGCGCTCTCTGAACTGTCCGGTTTTGAGAACAAAGAGCTAACTCAAACGAGATGTTGTAACAGTAAAGAGTCGATATTGAGTCAAAAGGATGGTTCTTGTGTCTCACTATGCTCCGTCTGGAAGAAGGTCGCATTATGAACACCTGACGGACTTTGAACGAGGAAGGAATGTTGGGATGAGAGAAGATGGATTTTCCTATTGCGAAATTGCCACTCGTACGGGACGAAATGCCAATACAGTGATCAGAATGTGGCGTCTGGACAGATGAGACTCGGACTCACAGGAATCCAGGAAATGAACAGCCAAATCGCACGACTGCACGGGATGACAGACACCTCATCACATGGCAGTGACATATCGCACAGCAACATCCACGGTGTTAGCGCAGCAGTGGAACACAGTCACAGGTCAGGCTTCGACGTCGTCTGCTTAACAGAGGACTGGTCGCTAGAAGCGCATTGCTGCGCATTCCCTTGAGTCTCAACCACAGACACCTAAGCTTCCAATGGGGTCTTGAACACAGACACTGGCGCACTGATTGGCAATAGATCGTGTTATCTCAAGAGTCACGATTCAACTTGATACACCATGATGGTAGCATACGTGTTCTAGGACATCGCGGTGAACGAAACCTTGCAGCGTCATACCAGCCCAACGCCAAGCGTCATGGTTTGGTGCTCCATTGGATTTAGCTTGCGATCTCGCCTGATACGAATTGAGGGAACCTTGAACAGGCAGTGATACATCAAGAATGTTTTAGAGGCAGCGATGATACCTTTCCTTCAGAGTTGTCCTTGCGCTATATTTCAGCAGGACAATGTTCGGTCATATGCGGCTTGGAATGTCCAAGACCTCTTTCATACACGGGACACACCGTTTCTTCCATGACCTACAAGTTCACCGGATATGTGCTCGATCGAATATGTCTGGGACATAGTAGCTAAGCGAGTGGCCCGTCTAGCGTCTTCGCCAGTTCCCACAAATGAACTTTGGTCTTGCATTAAAGCAGCCTGGCATGCAGGCTATTCATACCCCAGGACGATATCAAAGCAGGTATTGAGTTTTCATTTGAATAGCGGAATTCTTTCTTGGTGTTGCAATTTTCACAAACAGTAGTTTACGTTGTGGAGGTATAACAAAGAGGGATCCCACAAGAGACCATTCGCCATGGCTATCCCTTTTAGCCTATTCATGTGTCGAATCATGAAGTAGCACAGTGGTTTGAAAGAAGCAAAGTGAACATGATTCAGATATTTCAAAGAAAATGGACATACACAACAGAAATTGAATCTCATACAGTAACATTTATAATTTTTTTTTAAATAAAAAATTCGTGGGAATGATCAGTTAAACAAGTTCGTTACTCAGCTCTCACATTGCCAAAGCTAGGATTAATCTGATCAGTCGACCTAAGAGCATCCTTAAATTAGTTTAATCAATTCTGATCTACACTGCTGGTCACCCAAAATGCAACACCAAGAAGGACACGAGATAGCAAAGCCAGATTTACTGGACACATAACAACAGATACAAAGTTGAAACGATTGAGCTTACAGGCCCGTGCGACTTGCGGAACACGCAGACATCAATAGTTCATGTGGCCCCCATGGCTGGCAATAACGGCCGCTACACACCGCGGCATCGAACGAAAGAGGCTTTGGATGTGGGCTTGGGTATGTCGGTCCAGGCTGCTTCCACACGTTGCCACAGTTCATCAGGCGTAGACGCGGGTGGTGCTTGCCGGGCCACTCGGTTGCCGATCAGTGACCAGACGTGTTCGATGGGCGACATATCGGGAGAACAGGCGGGCCACGGCAGCAGTGACACCTGGTGGGCCGTGAAGAATTGTTGCACCATACGTGCCACGTGCGGGCGCGCATTGTCCTGTTGAAACGTGGCCGCTGGCAGGTCCTGCAGGTAAGGGGGGACTACAGGCTCCAAAACGTCGGAGATGGTGCGGTGGCTGTTGAGTGTACCGGCGATGCGTACCAGAGGGGTTCGGGTGTCATATCCAATTGCGCCCCAAACCATAACGCCAGGCGACGGACCGGTATGGCGATTGATAAGGAAGGCGTCACACAGTCTCTCGCCGCGGTGCCGCCACACGCGGATTCAGCGATCGTGGTGTTGCAGGCAGAAACGGGATTCGTCGGAGAAGACAATGTCGTGCTACTCCGTAGTCCAAGTGTGGCGTTCAACGGCCCACTGCCGCCGCACTCGCCGGTGGTGTGACGTCAATGGTAATCGGAGCAATGGGCGCCGTGCGACACGTCCCCGCTCCTGCAGACCACGTCGAACGGTACGTGCTGACACAAGTTGTTGCGCAAAACACCCGAATTCCTGCGCTGACGTTCGTGTTGTGGCGGTGCGCGCCGTCAATGCCCGCCGCACAACATGCCGGACCTCTCGTTCGGTGGTGTGCCGTGGCTGCGGCAATCGCTCACGTCGGTCCGTCCTTCCCTCCTGCACCCACCGAATCCATACTCGCCTCATGTGGCTGGATGTCGCCCCACACGGGCGCTGATGTCTTGGTACGATAAACCGCTCTCGCGATAAGCCACTATTCGTCCTCTGTCGAACTCCGAAACGTGCTGGAATGACTGCCGTATTCTGCAACGAGGCATCAGGAAGCTTCTCACGCACAGGTCCGACAGCACAACACACTTCCACTACTTACCCCCCGCCTTCTGTGCACCCTTCTTATAGTGCTTCTCGGTGGCGTGCCGGGCGCACATGATTTGCATATGCCCTGCAATGCTAATATTTTGCATGTCCTCTCGTGGGGGACGTATGCTGCGAATTCCAGGCCAATCGGGTGCTTCCTTCTTGGTGTTGCATTTTGGGTGGCCAGCAGTGTAAGTGCGTTCAAGCTTATAAACCCGAATACTAATGGATTAATCACGCGTTTGCGAACCATATATAAACTTCTACATTCGGCTTGGGCTACTGAAGTCTGATAAGGGTGGCGCAGTGGTCTAAGCGATGGCATATGACCATTCGTCAGTGAAGGGTCCAGGTTCGAATCCCGGAGAGGCATGGATGTTGTGTTTATCTTACGGCACTGTCTCTCTCTCCCTTCTCTGGAACCAGTGGCCCTAAATTAGGGACGGGCAAGTGCTTATAGCCCATTGAGTTACTCACGGTGGTCGTTAAACCTTCGATCAAAATAACAACAACAACAACAGAGCAGAAGTGGTTTAGTAGATGTTCATTACCAATTTAGAGTTTATAATACACAGAAAGAGGTGGAATAAATTACCAAATTGACGAATAAGCAAGCTTTTACCTGCACTGAAGCACTACAAGAGATTCAGCCTTTGATACAAGTGGCACAACAGCTTAACAGCTTTATAACGCTGAAAACAAGGGATATAGGGTAGCACATGGAATAAATGGCTGAAATATAAAACTTTAGCGTTACCATTAAATGACCGCTGGAAATACTCTAAATGTACTAGTATTTCTAATGGGAGTACTCTTACAATGCTAAAGACGTGCATATTTGAACCTTGGAAAATGTCGGCATTTGAATTTGGACTAGAGCCCCCCGCAGAAACCAAAGTCAATTAGCAAGAAACGTCTTTCGGACACTCTTCGTGAAACACCCTGTATAATCCATTACGTTTGCCTTAACTTTACTGGATTGCAAATTGAACTTCTTAATCATATAATTTACGAAAAAGGCATTGCAAATGTGTCTTTTATCAACGTTCTTCTTAACTCTTGGCCATCTGCCTTTAAAGAAGTCTTTTCAATAAAATGTTATTTCGAAATTTGTGCAGGTTCTCGACCTTGTGTTTTGATTATCAAAGCTTGAAAATGTTTGCTAAAAATTTGGATACCAGATTATAGATTCCCATAGGTGCTATATATAATATTGTATATGACATTAAGCAGAGACATGGACCTTAACTAAAAAAGACATGCAAAGACTGCAGACAACTCAAAGAGGCATGGAGAGATGCATGCTTGGTGTAACCAGGAAAGATAACCAGAGGAACTTGTGTATAAGGAAAATAACAGGAGTGGACAACATCATGACCAGAGTGAAATCACTGAAATGGCAATGGGCTGGACATGTTGCCAGAAGAATGGATTACGATGGAGAACCGAAATTTTAGACTTCCGAGGGACAGGAAAAGACCCAGAAGAAGACCCCATGGGAGATGGATGGATGAAATTCGAAAGTTTGTTGGAGTGACATGGAGGACACAGGCTCAAGACAGGCAATTGTGGAAGAAACTAGAGGAGACCTTCATCCAGCAGTGGATTAATAATGGTTGATGATGATGATGATGATGATGATATAACATTACAGATATTTATGATCATGCTCCTTATCACTGTGAGCAATCAAGTTTCACTTTAGTACAGAACGTTGCGCAGCTATATACCAATTGTTAATTAATAAATTGACAGTTCTAAACGAGTTACCGAACTCTGACAACAGAACGTGTTTTTTGCGCGAATTTTTTAAAGTTTACGTGGACACTTTGGAAAGTGAGATTCTATCTATTAAGAAAAAAATGCTGTAGCAAAAGCGTCACTCGAAAAGTTGATTTCTTATCTTTTAAGCAGTAATGGAGGTATATAAATACTATTGGTTGAATCTGGGGAATGAACGAGCCAAACCCATATTTCGAACCCAATTTTCGGTCCAAGTGGTTGGCCGTCTGACTGACTTTTCGTGTAAACAGCGGGTAAGACAACAGAAGCTAAGTAAACAGACGGATATAATTTCTTGAGAATTCTTAGAGTTCAGTTATCATTATGATTGCACTGGATTTAAATATGTTGAATAACAGAACCATTATTAATCGACAGATGAACAGGTTAGTTAAAATTGCCAGCATTTCATTGAATGACTTTATTCCATTAATCTGTTATTTCACTTTTTTTACCCTAAATTGTATTTCCATAATTCAAATATTTTGATCTATAATAAATGTGGCCGTTTTATTGAGGAAAATTAGAATTTATTGCCCTTGCTTGACTGTTAGGTAGAACTGATACGACGACGAAATTAAGATATCACTTTCAAGTCATTAAGAAATCGACTACTGTGAAAACTTAATCGTACATCGTGCCGGCTAACTTTAACGCCGAAACAACACTTTCGCATTTCTGTGTCTTGATGACCACCATCATCAGAGTGTCATTTAGCAGCATAATAAATTCATTATAAAAATGAACTCGAAATGAATCACTTGGCAAAAACAATTAAGGAGGATGAAAAACTGGCGCTGACAGTCGTTAAGATTCTAATTTACTTCCCCACTTTTTTGAGCCTAAACACTGACGTTCTTGCATTAAAGCTATTTTAATCTTCTCTAAAAAACTGCAAATGACATTAATTTCGCCGGAGTACTACGAAGTTATGAGTTTGGAATTGCGCATTTTTTCCTTCGTAATGAGAACTAATTCACACTCACAGCTTTTGTGACAACTCACGTGGAAATCTTAAGCACTTCCATGCTTACATGTTCCAGATATTATTCTTTTAAAAACACGGAGCGGCACAGTATATAATAGCTAAATGACTAAGAATTATGTATGGTAACATTCAGATTAAAAAGTTTGAGTTATACGCCAGCCGCTTACGTTAGCTGTACCATGAAATCCGAACTAAATTAATGATACAAGCTTCGGAGTTATATCCGGATTGAGTTGCCTAAATTTCTAAACTTTCAGTGTATCTAAGATATTAATTTTTCTTTTATTTTACAACCACCCGTAAAAATCAGCATTTTAAAGCAGTATGTAACCACTGAAACAATTGGTCGCACGCACACCTTTTTAAATATGATAAAAAAAGATACAACATGTTTCTAAAATGATTGCTTACGATATAAATCTAAGAAAGAATTCGAATGTGCTAACCATCTACATGTACATAGCACTAAATTTTCAAATAAACTGATATCCAAAAATTGATAAATAAAGAAATAAAACAAATTTGGCAATAGTTTTCATCAGAAAATTTACTTAGCACATGCGATAATAATTATTGAACATATACAATAATTTTGTTAAAGACTTATACATATTGTATATTGCCTTTTTTTAAGTATGGAACTTTATTGCACATATATTTTATTGTATATTTGTTGTAACAAACGTGAGTTAACGAATGTAACAAACTAGGCAAGGCAAAATACATGCCGAAGAAAATATTGATATTACGAACGTTTTCTCAAAGGGTAAACTCACGTAGATTTAAGAGGACAGTTTTGCTCTGTTGTACTTCCTTACAAAAGGGAACCGCATTTTTCAGGTGTACCAGACTTTTCTCGCCCCGTGGACCAACGAAGTCCATATCACAATTGAACGAGGAGACATTATTTCACTACAAATACTGATGTTGATTATCACCGTGATAATAATCTAGTATATAAAACGCATGAGGAGGACGGGCATCACCAAAATTGCTGATTGGATTATCTGTACATAAAGCGAAGTATGTATTTTTAGCACGAAATGCGGTCTTTTCTCGTTTACCACCAGAATGAGATTTAATGCACTAAAATCTTACAAGGGGAGGGGAAGTAAACATTTTCGGGTTTAACCAGGAAGAGTTTACGAAGTTTTTCTTCCTTGGAGTTAGTGACTCACTTTTCTGTCCTTTCTCGTATAATGGCTTCTGTCTACTATCCCACTCACGCAGAAAACAATCAAATTTTATGTATCCAACCTGCAAACATACCAAAAGAATAATGTCTTTCAAATCGCCACAGATGTTCTAAGTATATCTGTCACTCTGGATCTTTTCCAGAAAGTAGTTTCATATTTTCATATGGCTCTTTTATTTCAATAACGAGGGCTAATGGTACCGACGGAAATTTATTTCCGTTGTGAAGAAGCACAGCTTTCAAGCTAACATTAGAGGAGCTAAGGAACAAACGCCACTCAGTTGTATCATCTTCATGATCCAGGGCTTCCATTGGAGAGCAAACATCATTACAAAATACTAAATTTCTTGTGAAAAGAAATTTTTAAATTCAACCTGACGGTTCCAAAAAAAAATATGCTTTAATATCTCGGTGGTGAAGATTAAATCCTCTTTTGACCTGTATCCTAAACATTCAGCCCGCTTTTTGAACAAATTTAAATCACGTACCAAGTCATCCCTGTGTTAATAGATGAGGCTCACATGAAAAAGTACTTGCTTCAAAATCAGGGTGATGATGAACGTTTTCCTTTCGTTCTTGATGAATGTCATTAGTATTTGAGCTATAATCACTTAATGTCACATCTTCTGGAGGTTGAGTCACAGGCAAATCCTCCTTGTGAGGAACAGGCCTCATTACAGAAGGTAAATAAGGGTTATTCAGAGTCTGTTTGGACTTAGATGTAATCCCTGTTATGTTTTTTAAACAGAAATAAGAAGCCTGAAGAGTGATCTTTTAGTTCCCTCAAAACCATGGGAACTGCAAAAGTCATACGGCGAGAACCATTCACCCATATCGTGAGGAGCCTAACACGTGTTACACAATAGATACGAGGCGCACAACTAATTTTAGTCACCCACTTTACAACCAAAATAAAGCTCTGTGAAAACACAGTCTTGTCCACGCTGAGCATCGAAACCGGGTCCTTTCACTCCGGCACTACGGAGTAAGTCGCTCTCCCAAATGAGCTGCGCGAACATGTGCTCTCATTGCTATCTGCCTTTATCTCATGTGCGTCCTGCGGTGCAGGCACGTCACCCCCCCCCGGAAAGAGGGCCGGGGGCATGGTCCACGGGTCAGCCGGGACCATGTGTCGCTGTAGGCAGTCATCCGATGAAGAACGTGCATTTGAGAACTCCCAGACAATTTGGTGTGTGGAACGTAACATCACACTGATTTTTTTTTAATTTTTTCGAAGCACTGAAGAAGGGATTCTCATTTTTCTTGTCTCGCCGTGTGGAAAGAACATCACACCATCGCGAGAAACCTAACGGCCAGGTCATCCTTGAAGTTCGGGCGCCAATGTGAAAACACAGGTTTGTCGAATACGGGTCCCCTCACTCCGGAGTAAGTCGTTCTTCCAACTGAGCTACGCGGACATGTGCTCTCATTGCTATCTGCCTTTATCTCATGTGCGTCCTGCGGCGCAGGCATGTCACGGCTCATATCACCTTTTTAATTATAAGAGTAAAGTTTCGCTTCTGAGCTTTGAAGGTTACTTCACTACACACGTAACAGAAAGTACCTGAAGGATTTCAACATTTCCATTGCATAATGAGAAGATTTGAACCACAGCACTATTGACAAGTTACTATTTACTTCAAGAAGAAAACACAACGCTCCCAGTGCTTATACCGTGCAGGCCAGCTCACCATTGGAAGAATAATGGCTGCTCAGATGTTGCCACAACGCGTCGGTGCATGAATTATCTTTGACTGTGGCTGAGCACATGCACTAGTGTCTTAATAATGATAGATCATTTTTCTCACACTATATTCGAAATAAAATGAAACATACAATAATTTAAAAACCCGTTTGTGCACATTATTTCTGTTGACATAATGCCTAAATATTCAATAACCAAACTGACAATGTTGTCACACAAAAACTGGGCGTAATAGAAAAATTCTAATTGCATTTTTATATTCAGCGTAAAAGGTTACAATAGAAACACAATCAATGTTCCATATGACAAAAAATGTGTTTACCAGTGTTATTTGTTTTATGTTTCTGAATTTACTGAAGACTCCAGTAGAACACGTTTTTTAGATAATTAAGATCTCCATTCAATACTCCGCATAGAGAGGAGTGGCTTGCCAGTCATAACAAGCCATCGTTATCGAAGAACGAACAGAACTGGAACAAAAATGTTGTAGGTAAATTGAAGTTACTACATCGAGTAGTAACGGAACAATATTGGTAGAATACAACGCTTTGATACATTGGACTTAGATTTTATGGAATGTTCTTTGCATACTAATGGCTTCTTTCTCAGACCATGGGTCTGTACAGTCAGTTCCAAGTGGTATTTTAAATTTCAGCTGATGTTTGTTGAAATACTTTGTAAGTAATATTTGGCACAAATCAATAAAACCGCTTTTTCCCTTTATCAGAAATTGTCTGAACTAATGATTTAAGGTTCGCATGATTTTTAATTTACAGTCACGTAAATATGACCATATAAAAAAAACATGTTCGATAAGATGTTTTTTTTTTCCGCATATTTCAGTGCTTAGCATGCAATTTGAATTGTGAATGCTTCAAAATAAATGGCGAATTAACCTCACTTTGTACTAGGTTGACGCTCAGAAAGGAACTATATTTCAAGGACGAGTCTCCAAAGTTTTTGTGTAATGAAAAATCAAACCTTGTTAAGGTTTGCGAAACTCGTTTTTGAGTCTTACACTCTTACCTGTGCAGCGTCAAAGGTTTCAAACACGACTAGGCTGTTGACCTTTTCTATTCTATCCTATCTTTGAGGCGTCTGTTAATTAATTTTGAAGGTGTAAATTATAGACAGTCAAGATCAACTGCCATCCGAAACTGCACATCTAAGATTTTTGAACTCTACAGATTGGTGATTAGTTTTCAAATGACATTATTCTCTATCGACCCGACTTATTCAACGAGCTACAATCATCAATGCAGAGTTGGTTTTAATTCAGTGCGGGAGTATTTTCTAATCATATACTTGCTGCTAAAAGTTATTAAGATATGAACTTACTTCAGAAATGGTTTATCATTGCAATGATTTTCTTATAATAGCAAGGAGCTTTATATTCATTACGAAATCATAATCGGAATAAAACTGAGTTTATTTTAAGGTCTGCACAAGTTTTGTTGTTGTTGTTGTTGTTGTTGTTGTTTTTGTTCTGGGGTTTAAGGACCACCATGAGTAACTCTTAGGCCTATAAGCAGTCGCTCGTCCCTAATTTTGAGCCACTGGTTCCAGGCAAGGGTGCGATCCAGGGCAGTAAGGCAAACACGCCACCCATGCATTATCAAGAACTGACACGCGGGCCCAGCTCGGATGACTAGCCAAAGGCCAGTGCCTGACCACTCGGCCAACGTGGTGGCTAGGTCAAGTTTACGTTCATTAAATTCATAATACTGAGAAACTTTAGTTGTCAACTCCAAAACAAAACAAAAATTGTAAGTAAGGCTCATGGAAATACGTATGAAGAATTTAAATTTAATGCTATTTTTTTTTACAAAACTGGAATCCTGTGAGAGCTAAATAATTCCGATCTATTTTCTTCAGTAAACATGGATCGAATTCGTTCAAGCCCATTGATGTCGCATAAAACGACGGTATTTTACATGTAATTTCCCAGAGCTGTCTGACTTTTTTCTGCGTTTTCATTAAACAAAAACTTTGGAAACGGAAATAAGACTATTAGTTTCAAGCTTCCTATAGGAAAATGAGAAGCCTAGTAGTTCAAGCAGTAGGACTTCAGCCTATGAACAGCAAGTTCTCTGGATCAAGTCTCCCTCTGACCGAATAAGAAAACGTTATAAATAAAATTAGAAACATATGAAGATGCGGGATTTTTTTTTCAGAAGAAATTTTACGAAAAGTAAAAATGGCTGATGTTGTCACCTTTAGAAAAAATTGCATCAGAACCGCCAAGTACAAAACAGTAACGTAAGAAAAGCCATCGTCATCGCCGAATTCATTCATCGGGGCTAAATGCACTACGTCACCTGTAGGCTTGGCACTGGGAATGATGTAGGGGGCTGGCATGTTAAGTCTCGAGTCCGTAGCAAGATTTCTCCATTGACGTAGCAATAGGTGCATGTTCAAATAACCGTAACTACAAAATCAATGACGACAGTAGTTAAAAAGGGACGGTTCGGCTCCATGAGATAATTTCCCACAGTGCGCACACACAAGCCAGTGAGTTTGAGACATCAGCGAGGTAGACCGGGGTGGGCATCGTCATGTGTCCACCATCTTGGATGGGCGACATCTGTCGTGAACAACGCGGTTACCGTGATAATTGTTGCACATTCGTATTGATACCTTTGAGAGACTTTGAGTGTTTTCTGTAAGTTTCATCAATCGGAGAAAGTTTATTCAATGACCTCTGATATACAAAGTCATGTGATGATCAAGGTGCAATCGAACTGACAGCCGTTTGCATGGGAGGCAGGGGTGCTAGCGACAGCCCTACAAACATGCTTGAGAAGGTCTGTTTTTTAAGGGATAACGGCTCGTAACAAGCGAGAAGGCTTTTCAGGAACAGGTTCTAGTGTTTTGAAGAGATTGTGTTACAAATCCACATCGAATATACACTGAAGTTAAAAAAACAACAACAACAAAAATAAAACAAAACAAAAAACAACTGGGATACCTCTCTAATACCACGTTGGTTCTCCTCGCGATCGGATAGCAGCAGCAACGCGACGGGGCGTGGACTCCACGAACGCTCTGTAGTACTGTGGAGATAGTGCACACCATCAGTGGCGTTTCCTGACACAGAATTAAAGGCGTTGGCACAGATGGAATAATGTGTTAAGTGTTAATTCTCACGACCCCCACCCTATGTCTTTTCTTCCAACAAATATTTCAATGTTGCTCAGAGCAATTTACGGGTAACTTTAGAAAAAGTCTGAATAAAATTGAATCAAGAAATACAGTGTTCTCATTACATAAGCAATAGGAAGGCACCTAATTAAGTACATTAACCTACTTAAATATGTATTTACGAAAATAAAGTAGAAAGAATTACATAATAAAAATTCAGCAAAACAAAGTGATTACTTACGGTCATTTGAATCCCAGTTCCATTCTTCGTTCGGCATTAATCAACCTCTTCAATATTTCCCTGTTCTTTTTAACTTTTTCATTGTGCAGCTCGATTTCAACCCTTATTTGGGAATCGAAAAGAATGTCAATTCTAGTAGGGGACGCAATAAATCTGTTGAATTTAAAAAAACTAGAAAGATGAATTTCTGACTCACTATGTTTTTTCACTGCAGTATTCAAATGATTCAAGTCCTCATACCCTTCATGATTCCAAACAGTTTTCATATTTGAGAACAACAAGCATGTCCAACAGTAAAATTTGTTATCCACATCACATCCGCAAAGCCAGTCTGAAATTTCGTAGAGCTCTTTACGAAAATGTCTCTCAAAACCTCTTCCAGCGTCATTTTTTAGTTCTGCACGTGTTGATATTGTGAGATTAGGACATGGTCGGCCACTGTCAATTACTTGTTTCTTTTCTGTGTATGAGAGCGATGAAAAACTACTTTTAATAGTTTTTTTTATTACACTTTCCCTATCCATCTTAAATCTTAAAACAACCGAATCCCAAACTTCACTGCGCAAGCAACAATACAATCGCGCGGAACACAGAGACAAATTGAACTTGGGCAAAGCATATAAGCGTTGAAACTGCATACAACGCCTTCGCTGGCTTTCGCACTTACGTGAGCCAGGTAGAAGACATGGGGCGCATGCGCGAACTGAGTCTCGTAAAGCAGCGGAGATACTGTGGGGAGATCGTTGCAACGGCTTGGCCTTATCTGGCTGTTTCTTCGGTCCGGACTCCGGACCCCTCAGCCTACACGTCATTCGAAACGGAGAGCGCGTTAGCGCGACGAACATTTCATAAAAAACAAAAAAAAACAACATTATACTGTGATAGATGAATTATAAAGAAATCCTTTTTTTTTTTTTTTTTTTGTGAATTTCTTTGGGCGTTGACACACAACTTGCACACCCAGAGAAAACGCCACTGCACACCATGCTTTCTGAAGAGCGTCCCACAATTCCGTAATATTCGCCCGTGGAATATTCCTAGCATTGACGGCACTTTGAACACGATGGCGTTTAAATCCCGCAAGCGAGAGGGTCAAGTCAGAATGCCAAACTCCGTGGAATGTTCCTCCAGCCATAATCGGGCGACTGTGGACGTGTGCGGTGGCGTATTGTCGTGTTGAAAGATGTCGCATCCGTCGGAGTCGTTGCATGAACAAGTGCAAATGATCCCCAAGGATGGTGATGTAGCCGCCACTGGTCACAACGGTCTGCAGACGTATGAGGGGTCCTAATACGTGTCAGTTGAAAACACCTCATACCATAAGAGAGCCCCCGCAGGCCTGCACTGTCCCTTGTAGGTATACGGGATCCATTTCCTCGAGGGGTTGTCGCCACACCCGGAGTCGGCCATCTGTCGAAACAGTTGGTGTTGCGATTCGTCGGGGCAGGCTACATATTTGCAGTCATTTTGCGTCCAATGCTAGTATTCCGAAGTCCAGGCGAGGTGTACAGCCCTGTGTCGTCGGGTCAGCAATGACACCCGGAGAGGCCGTCGGCTCCGAAACATAGTAGAACACAGGGAACGATGCACTTCCCAAACGTTGCTGTTACTACTGGCCCCAGCATTGAATTGCGCTGTGATTCGGGGCAATGTTGCACGCCCGGCGGATGTTACAAAGCGTGCCAGACGTCGCTGTCCACGATCGTCCAGGGCTTTTCTACGGCCACACCGGTCTCGCACTCTGGATCCCCCCCCCTGAGTTTGTGTAGTATAGGTACACCCTTCAAATTGCTGACCATGTAAATTCAAATTTCGTGGTAATTACCGAGATAGAGTGACCCATCTCCAGGGCACCGACTATCACACCACGTTCGACATCGCTTAAAGCCTCATAAGCTGCTATCTGAAGTGCGAATACTGCTACTTGAGCTTACAGATCAGGTCAGATCCTATGTAGAGGATTTTAGGAAGGGGTGTCTGACCCCAGGTCTTAAACAATCCTTAGAAACAGGAAGCTAGGAGATTTGGGCTAGAGTGCCCGATAGGAAAGTGACACGGAAGCGAAGTAGAAAGGGGGGGGGGAAGACGCCCTTATGTATTACCGGGGGCCACTACCTGGGGTCCGACGGCTTAACGTGCCCATTCGACGCACGGCGGATATTTAGTGGATCGAGCGTTCGTACCTGCCTGGGATCGAATCCGAGGTCCTTTCCGTGGCAGTCGCGAACGTTGCCCACTAGGCCACCCGCGGCCTACTTGAGCTTACATAGATATCTGCCTCTATATATACGTCGTTTGTGGACGATACCATTTACCGCATGGGTGAGGTGGCATATAATGGAAATGGTAAGCCCCTTCCCAGTTTTTTTTGGTATCTCGAATGATGAATACATCCTCGGATATATTTCAAGATATCGTTGCTGGCGATCGAAGCGATTTTATTGAGCGTGATGAAATTTTTTTTACTTCACAAAACGTTCATTTTTTCTTCTCTTTTAATGCGAACTTATTTCTTTCGAATTTATTATTCACTTTATTTATGAAATTATTATTTTTTTGAAGTTGATTATTCGTTATATTTATTGACTTATATTTTTTCTTCATGATTTTTCACACGTAACGTGGTGTTTTGGGGGAACTTAAGATTTTATTGAACGTATCGAAGTATTTTGATTTTGCTTCTTCGCAAAACGTTCTATGAATGCGAGCTTATTGCTTTTTTCCAGGAGTGTGTTACTTCATTTATTTTATTTTATTTTTAATTTTTTCGTTAAGAAATTTAGACATATATTTAACCAGAGTAGTGTCACAGTGCTGTTATATCCAGTGAGCTAGGGTATTTCTTTCGTAATGTTGAGGGAAATTATAATCTTTTTTATCCCTCTGTATGCGTTAATGCATTTATTCCGATCATTTATATAATTAATTTTCTGTATAAATGCGCGCTTATTAATTTTCTGTAACGGTTAGTTATTCGTTATTTTTAGACATATTAGATTTATTAATATCTTGTTCTGTAGGAGGACTTAATAATTTTTTTCCTTCGTGAATTTTCAAGTGTGGAACGCAACATGTATCAGTCTTTTTATCAATTTATATTCTAATTATTTTTCTCTTGTTTCTTTAAACAACAGGCTTTCACGTTCTCATGAAATCTGCAATGAATCATTTTTTCTTATAACATTATTTTTCTCAGATTGTGTCTCTTGAAGGCTTTCCAGCTTTAATTTGAACATTCATCCAACTTCATTTAATCATTTTATTCTCATTTCACTTATTTTGTCCCTCCGTATGTCAAAAATTTTACACACATGAAATGATTCTAGCTTCTGAGTTAACGATTTTATTTCAGCTGAAATGTGTATTTTTCTGCGTGAGTACTGTAGAACTGTGAAAATGATTTGTAACTCACGTGAAATATTCAGCATCCTGTATCTGTTGAGCATGAAGGACTTGCTTTAAGTGCAAGTGCTTCATGTCCTGACATTATTAGGTTATTCATATTAAAAGTTTATTTATTGGCATTATAGTAAACAAAAACATATTACAAAACAAATAACTGACAGCTCGAAAAAGACCAAGATTTCTGGAATATAAGAGAGAAACAAGGTGTCTGAAATAGGCACCGACGACTACATAGTCATTTAAGATACAATTTCATGAATCCGAGGGAAAACAGTGAAACAGATTACCAAAAACTGGAGTAGATTTTCTTACATTCCACCAACCATGAGAATTGTGCCTCTATTGTAATCCTAAGAACGGTTCCTATCCTTGCGAACTTAAAACTTCAGGCGTTATTTCTTAAAAAAGTTTTGATAACAATTCCTAGGTACACAGGCCAGAGGAGCAAGGGCTGTCTGTGTAACAATACTGCATCCGAATTTACATTTAATCTTTACAAACGATGCAAAAATGTCGAACCGCATCATTTCATTCAGAACGAGGCGTATTCTTTGTTTTGGCCTTCAAGAAAATGGTTAAAAATCATAGCGATATATATAGTTCGTTCGTTATTGAGATTTCCCAAATAAGTACACTGTTTATTATTTGATAGCAATTATAATAATTCTAGTTCTAAACTTTTAGCTAGTATTTAATTTAAAAGTTATTGACTATTTATTAGCCCAGCCGATAGTGCTAACTAATTGCACATGTTGACATTTTAAGATCAAAGCAAACAAATGCAAATAAATAAATAAATAACAGAAGCTTGTGTTCCTGGGTACTGATTTAATTGTGTAGTGCTATATAAAGCTCACTTCCGGGAAACTGAAGTTTTGGTTTTTATCTTACTTTGTCACCGATAGCGTTTTTGCCCCTCGCGGCCTCCTTTGGAATTACGAAAATCTTTATTCCACCGAGGCGTACTGAGCACCTTTCGCCTGGTAGTTCATTATCTAAAGCCGTGTGCAGTTAATTAAAGGCAGTCAGCGCTAAGCCCTTCAGAAGGGAACCTGGCACACACACACACCAACTAACAACAACCCTCCTGCCACTTTTTTTTAATGCCTCCAAGTCGGTGTGGAAGTGGTATACGGTTACACCTGACGAAAGAAGCGAAGCCACCGGAAACTTGACTCCTAGTTACAAGAGGGGACATTTGCCAAGACTCCCCTAATGCCTTGCGCAGTTTCTTGGACGACTGACAGAGGCTAAGGTGGGCCCCGCCTGGCAACTATGTTAATTGTTTGTGGCTCTTGTTGTCTTTGGCTTCTGGGTCTACCGTACGCTTACATTTCTCAGTGTGGGGCGGCCAAATTTGATGCCCGTCTTTCTCGCAGAAATCTCCTACATCTAGTCGTGTACGAACAGATGTGTTTATTTAAATGACAAGCTCCCGAAAGCTATTGTCTCCGAAGAAATGCCATGTGCTTGTTCGCGTTTTCCACCTTTACTTAAACATCTGCTCAAACATTTTTCTTTCCCGTGATAAAAGGCCTGTGGCAACCACGGATGTTGACGTGTTGTGGTACAAAGTGGTTTTTCCGTAGGAGAGAGAGAGAGCAGAAAATTTCCAGTTTTTTTTTTCGTAATCGTGTTGTAAGCTGGATGCAAACAGCCAATTAAAACCCCCCGATATATGGAAACCGCAAAAGTTTCGTTCTGCGAAGAGTTTATTTATGAGGGTGGAAGATTTAGAAAAAAAAACGACATTCCTTTAAAGAAATTCTTAAAAACAACCACAACAACGGAAATTGAGAAGGGGGAAATGACACTCTAATTGCAATAAGAAACGAAGAGCACCTCCATGTTTGTTAAGAAGCAGTGAGGGCCAGAGTATATGACCGTCGTCCTTATTTGCTGTGTATTTAGACGCACACACACACATTTACATAAAGGTATCCCATATTTAGAAATCTTCATGCTTCGATGACGTAAGAATAATTTCGGCAAGTCCTGAATATAACGGTAAAATGGATATCAACTGATTAGACGTGTCTTGTTCAGATTCGCGGACTTGTTGATTTAGGATGCTTCCTGAAGAAAAGCCCCGAAGAAAGGTCTGAAATAGATAAATAAATAAAAATTTCCAGAAAAATCGTTAGTATTATGAAGTCAAAAGTTTCCAAAAATTAAACTCTGATGATAGTACTGTCAAACACTATGTCATTCGTTAACAGCCTAAAACAACTTGAATCAGAAAAAGGGTGGGAGAAATTGAATGACATTAAATAATAGCGCTTCTTGTTCTATACTCAATAAATGCTCATTAACGAAGAGAATTGCTGCTGTTCTTTACAGGACGTGCTTTCAATGCAACTCTTCCATGTTTTACACTGTCCTACTTGTATATTTCAGCATTGAAGTCAGTGTACGGTCACTGCCTGGGTACAAAGTACGATATATCACCCCAGTAAATTTAGAACAAAATATGACTAGCTTACAAATTGCGATATTTCACCCTAATAAATTTAGAACGAAATATGACTAGCGGGTGAAGGTATAAAAACAGCATGTGTAAAGCAATTAAAAATATTTATATCTCTTTCTGCTTAATACACAAGCGTTTGTTGGCGCTATTTAATTCTGAACAGTTCGTGTTTCGAAATTTATGATGTGAGTTTATTTAAGCTTTCCTTCGGCAAGATAATAACTCACTATGAGTAAAGCGACGTGCTTCGAAGGATGAGAAGTCATATCCATCAGATTTTTAAAGATTTTTTATTAATATTTCTGCCCCAACATTCAGACTTTTCGGAAGAAAGCCGTTAAATTTTCTCTTGTCTCTGTACGGAGATTCCACCGCCACGTAATATCTACATACATGCATATCACCAAGCTGTTTTCTAAGGTTCAGAGGTTAGCTCCTCAAATAAAGGTTAACTCTCAGATTAAAGTTTAAAACTGATGGTGCCATATTTTCTGTATTATTGAGGTATCGAATGTCTCCATTTACAGCGTTCTCGGCACACAACTCGAGCTTCACTGACATCCATCATACGTCTCACACGAAACGTTTGTACTTCATACTCGTTATCGTTTATTCATGCAGACATTCATGAATCTGGTCCTCCCATGATTGCCTTAGCCGCCTTCTACCTCTCTTTCTTGCCACTCGGGCTGAATAAATTCTCTTAGTAATCATCTCACAACTCATTCTTTCAACATGGCCAAACTACCTAAGAATATTTGTCTCCATCATACTAACGACATTTTACTTCACGTTGCACATTTGCAACACATCTTCGTTCTTCACATTAACAGAACGTGGCTTGCCATAAACCCCCGTAAGTAACGCATCTCTCCAGCACACAAACTTTCAAAATGTTTTATTCTGAGCGAAAGTTACAGGGAACGAAGGCGGTAGGCGGCATGTGCCTTTGCAATGCCTGAAATCATAATAACAGGAGTCAGATATATACAAAATGTACGCAATTTACATTATGCGAGGGGTATATACAATACAAGTGAAATAGATGAGCTGACGACAAGACATAATTACCGTAGTATGTATACAAGAAGTGCGCTATTTACAGTATGAGAGGTGTATATATACAGCGAATGCGCAAGTTACAGCATGAGAGGTGTATATATAACACAGTGCTAGTGAGATAGATGAGCGATGATACAACATAAGTGCAACAGTGCATTGTGTGATAATGGAAAATATATAGGTGAGACAATAAACGTACAATTTAGACGAAGTATATACAGATGTGCGTGAAGCCATATAGGAACAGGAAATGAACTATGTGCAGCAAGTGAGATATACATACAATGCAATGAAAATATAAATACAAATGACGCAGAACATAATGATGCAATTGAAAATGTGAACTATATACAAAATATGTACAAGAAAGTGCGTGACTGAGATACGCTTGATGCAGACAGTAAAGAATGAACTTCTAGGGCGGCTCCGAAAAGGAGCATATACAGTACCAAGGAATGTGTATATGTACCTAATGAACAGCGAAATATATACAGGATGTGTATGTACAATTTATATGAGCAATATGACGAACGAATGAGCAGAAGATATATGACGAAATAAAAGCATTGAATATACGGGTACAATGTGAGGCACACAGATGAAATTACTAAAAAGATCACTTATTCAGAAGAGGGCACCACAAAGTAAGTGCACGTGAATACACTACAAACACTGACAGTAAAAAGATAAACTGGAGATGGGAATATGAAGAATGTACAGAAGTTCTAAGTCTGACAAGCTTAGGGAGACACTCTCTGGATCCGGTGAGCCAGTCCAGGGTTCATCACAAAGATCAAAGCGGGTAAGGTCCCGACGTACAGGGTGGAAGTCAAAGCACAAGACTTAGGTCTGCAGAAGGCCCTGAAAATCAGCGGTGTAATGGGAACCATACACTCAGGAACTTCTGGCTCTGGTCAGTGGCCCGGGCTGCGGTAAACGCCAATCGGAGACGTGGGGTCAGCCGGTTGCGGAATTGAGCCCAGAGGGTATCTCCTGCTTGAAGGGGAGTAGGCGCATTGGAGGTATGACGGAGTTGCAGATAGAAGCAGTAAATCACATGCTTTGCGAGTACAAAGATGTACGCCCATGGCTCAGATAAAGGCACCGGTGGAGAACAAGAAACCATCAGCGTACTGTACGAAGAAAAAAGCAGCTCTTTGGCACAGAGACACTTGGCAACGGTAAAGGCTAGGTGTAGTAAAGGAAGGATCGCCGGCCAGTACTGGTAGATGTGAAGAATATCAGCATGCTCAGAACAGAAGATGCAGGTGGGTGCGGCTGCCAGCGTAATCCGAAATAACGTGGCCGGCACTGGCAGGCGGCGGCGAAGGAAGAGCCAGTGAATATTCCTTTCATCTGGTATCGAGATGGGCGAAGCTCTTGCCGACCACACACTCGGAAGAGCGGCGTGCGGCACTCCTGAAATGAGCTGGGGTGCGGGTGGCGATGGATCCTGAAGGAGAAAACGATAGAGAGTACGGACAGTAAAACTGGAGATCGGAAGAAATGAGCCACGAACAGGAAGAAAAAAATGAAGGGGAAGAGAAGCAGATGAAACGAGAAAGAGGCCAGCCGGAGAAGCGAGAGCAGGAAAAAGAGTAATGATCGAGGAGCGGAGAGAATCGTAGAGTGCAAGAGAGGCAGAGGTGCGTGGAAGGAAAGGAGAGAGGTCGGAAAAGGGTTTCCATGTTAGGTCGGAGGATAGTAAGTCTCGGACGGATACGATCCCAGCGGGGAGCCAGGAAAGGTCAGTGAAATACGGTGCGTTAGGAGGATGGAGGAGTAGAAGAGGGGTTCAGCTAGAAGTTCTTAGGGGGAAGCGGGTGGGGCACGGAGTAGTGGCAGAGAGCGAAGAAAGGAAAGCGCCTCCGAATAAACGAGGGAAAGACGAAAGCGGAGGAGAGAAAAGTGATCCATCAGCAGAAAAGTTGTGAATTTGAAGCGGGGGTTCTGGGTTGAAATCATCGCGTCTCGGAGAAGAGAGACTGCGGATCTTGGTTCGCAGAGTTGACGCAGAAGGGATACAATCCGGTGTGCTTTAGAGAACTGGCGAACATCCAGGAGCGCAATACCACCAGTGGAGATCGGACGACTTAGAGTTGAGACTTGTATTCAATGATGAGCTGACAAGATCAGAGTAGAGATGATCCGTGTGACTTCAGCAAGATAGTAAGTTGCCTTGCGAGCAGTTGCCCACACATGAAGGCAATGAGACAGAAGATATGCATGAGCAAGGCGAGCCAGGGTGACGTAAGAGGCGCTTTCCGCCAGAAGGCAGCCGATCGAGCAAGACTATTACGAAGAGCAGCCCACGTGTTGTTTCGGGCAGCTATTGGAGCTCCCAGGTGTACACCAAGAAATTTCTGAGAAGAGGTAGTCCAGGAGGCGCCCCAAGGGGAGTCTGTCCTGGACTCCCAGGCACCGCACCACAGGCCGGCACTCTTGGTAGTGTTGAGCATCGCTGAGGAGCAAGAAGAGTAGAGTGCATATACATGAGCGAAGGTATCAAATTGCGACTCCATCCGGACGCCGAAAGTCGCGTTGTCGGCGTAGGCGGAGTACGTTATAGAGAAGTGCCTGGTGCTTGCCGTGGGAGGAGGAAGAGCCGCAAGAAATGCACGATGTACTGTGCGTAGGAAAGGCTCGAACGCCGAGACGAATAATTGCCCAGAAAGTGGACACCCTTGTCGTATTCCACGACGGAAAGAAATGGGTGCTGTCAGAAAGGCGGCTTTCTTGACCTGAAAGACGGCGTCGCGATACAGAGCAAGAAGAGTGGTAACGAAGACAGAAGGAAAGCCAAAAGCGTGTAAAGTAGTTGAGAGAAATGAATGGGAGATATTATCAAAAGCTGCACGTTGGTCTAAATTTAGTAGTGCAAGAGATTCAGAATTAGTCCGGGCAAGATACAGAAGATCACGAAGGAGGTGAAGGTTAGTAGCGATAGAACGACCAGGTACCGTGTAGGACTGGTCGGAAGAGAGAAGGTACGGAATAACTTGATTTAGGCGGCGAGAGAGAATTTTAGTGAACAGTTTGTAATCAAGATTTATTAGTGAAATCGGACGCCAGTTCCCCAGGTCAAGGAGGTCCCCTTCTTAGAGAAAAGCACCATGTGAGCAACAGTGAAGCCCCTCGGAAGGGAGATAGATGCAAAGACAGAAGAGTAAGCAGCGAGAAGGAAAGGAAGGAGAGAAAGTAAAAAGATAAGATAAAATGATAGAGGGAGGCCGTTAGGACCAGGGACGGCTCGGGGATTGAGAGAGGAAAGTGCAGTCCTAAGTTCAGATGGAGAGATAGGCTGTAGAAGAGAAGCGAAGAGGTGAGAGGGGACTTGTGGGAGAGAATAATGTAAAGTATTAGACGCAGAAGCAGAAGGTGGAGGGGTATCACTGTACTTGTCGGAGAAGTATTGACGAACATGGGAGCAAAGCACATATGGGTCCGAAGCCACATACCGTCAGGCAAATGCAGCACTCGGAGTCGATGAGAAGAACGGCGCTGATACTCTAACGAAGACAAGAACTCAAAAGAGCAGTCTTCGGGAGACAAGTGCTGGAGACGAAGTCGTAAAATGGCCTGCCGGGCTCGAGGTTCCAGAAGAGCACGGAGGTCTACCAAATATGCTGGATAGAGGGGGTGAGTGGTTCTAAGCTGGGCGATAACTTGTCGGAGATTGCGTTCTTCCATGGTGCGCAGATTGGCGACTGTGAACGAGTGGCTCTTGAGAAAGTGGAGCAGGTGTGACTTGACATCCAGCCAGTAACTTAGTGCACAGGAAGCAGTGGACAGTCCAGGGTGATAAGAGTTAAGGAGATTTCGGACGTTAGATCACAAATCCTGGTCTTCCAGGGAGAGAGGTATCTAATGTCCAGGTCTGAAACTCGGAGCGTTGACGGAAAGAAACGGTGAAGCTGGCCACAACGGCACAATGGTCAGAAGAGGCGGTGAGTAGATGCTGACAGTCCGTGACCACGGGCAGAAGGGGAGCGGTTGCGTAGAAACGGTCAAATCTAGCGGAAGATGACGAGGTGGCAGCTGAGGACCTCCACGTACGAGAGACCGTTGTAGGATAAATTTGACGAAAGACGTCCCGAAGATCAAACTCCGTGATGAGGGAGTGTAATTGCTCCACAAGACGCAAGTGAGTTTCCTTATGAATTGGAGCACGATCAAGATCAGGGTCAAGCGTGCAATTAAAATCGCCGCCGATCAACATGTGATCCGACGGCAACGTTGACTGAAGAGCCGAACGGAGCGCCATGAAAAGGAGGGTGTGATGTTGAGGTGTGCACGGGACGTAGATGTTGAAAACGACATAACGACGCTCGTCCAGAACAAAGGTGAGGCGTTGTAGCAAGTCACGGCAGAGATGCTGCACCGTCACTGAAGATAGAACTTGACGGAACTGAGTGCGGATGCCTATGGCCAGACCGCCGATTGTAGAGTGTTGGAAAGCGTGGCGGAACTGATAGTTTCATGTACGCCATCGATTGAAGGGCGTTGTAGACAGGCAATTCGTCTCTTGGAGCAGAAGAATGTCTGCTGTAAGGTGATGGAGATCCTCACGAGCAAGCGAGTTCGCCAGAGGGACCCAGACCCCCTACAGTTCAGTGTGGATATCTAGAACGGAAATGTCCGACGGTGGTTCAAGGAACTTGTCAGCGGCTCGTTGGAGCCGAGATAGACGATCGCAGACTTTCTTGAGACATCCGCTTTCGCCGAACGATGTGGATGGTAAGGCTTGGAGGTGAGATCGAACAACCGCCACTTGCGTCATAGTTGCTGCGAGCTCCGTGAGATAGGATTGAAGAAAATCATGAGAAATGGTTTTACTACGAGGACCGATGAGATAGGAGTATGACTCCGCACCAGTAATTGGTGTCTGTGGTAGTGAGGAATCTTCCAGTTACTGTATGAAATCCTCTAGAGTAAGTGGGACCAGTGTGCTGTCGTCATAGTCGGAGATGGAGATATCTAGAAGCGTCAGATGGGAGTGAACGACTTTCCGAGCGATCACGTCCTACTCGAAAGGTGAGAGATGTGCGTGTCTTCTTATTGTTCTACATTGGATCAAGACTTCGGACATTAAACATACGTCTGGCTGAGCACAAATATGCACTCCGATCAAGATCATCTGACACGGCCTTCACAGCTGCTGTTAATCAAGAGGGTTACGTACCTGATTGGAATAACGCAAAAATCTTAAACTCAACTATTAACAAACGGACTACCTTTTTCACTGAAAGCCTCTATATTATCAAATTTATTGACTCCTGCTGTAACGTTGACCTTCCGGCCTATGTTCCGAGCCAGTGGAGACGGCTGGTCGCCCCCTCCGGACAACCAGCTGTTGATGAAGAACCTACATAGTTCCCCTTTTTGAACTTTAACTTTTGGTATCTGGCATCTCCTCGAGACGAATGGTGAAATGAATGATGGGTTATTACTTGTACTTTATAATGATTGACTCTGCATTCCTACGACACCTATCTTGATGATGGCGCCATGAGAGCCCTGAAAGTTCTTGCTTTTAAATTATTTTAATTTGATAATTAATTTGGTTTTACTTTGCAAACTTTTAATGATTTTATTTATCGTACGCAGACAGCATTTGTGATACCTATAACCCGATCAGATTGGAGTATAATGGCAGACAGGGCAGAACTAATTGAAATAGGCTATTCAGTAGAATTCAAGCGATTAAGGTCAAGTTGAAGAGTGCATTTGAAGTCCCCACACAGCACGATAATGTCTGAAAGGGAAATCAAATGCAACTCGATTGAAGTATTTGTAGAATATGGCGTGCTGGTTGATTTACTGGCGGAACATGGAGAATAAATAAATGAAACCAGTCAGAATGATAAGTAAAAGAAACAAATTGTAACTTCTCAGGGAACAAATCCACAGAAAACAAAAGTGCGAATTATTCGAAAAAACTACGGTTCTGGGAGGCGACGGCTGTACCGGATAAAGTAACAGTACCAAAACTGTGAGAAAAGGTGTGAGGCCACCTTCGTCAACGATGGAAAGCAGTGGATTAAGAACTGTAAGTTTCCTGGAAAGCAGTGGATTAAGAACTGTAAGTTTCCTGGAAAGCTAGAATATCAATGCGATCTATTTGAGGACGGGCGCGACGTCCTCAAATATAAGGGAGTTCGTCAATAGATTGGCAAATCCCCTGCATTTGAACGTCCCGATATGAAGAGTTGGAGGTGGCATTACAGAGCAAACCTATCTCGTCTTCTGTGACGTAAAGTTTGTCGGCATATGCCAGGAGACCCCGAGAATGGTTGCGGCTCCGATTTCTAGGAAAATCATCTAAGAGATGTCGAGTTAATTAAATGTTTTATTATTTAAGCTATTGTTTTGCAGTGAAAACTTTACAGTACGTATGGATACATGCAGTGCATACAATGCTAGTATCTTGAGGCATGTTTAAACATACTCACGGAAAAATAAAATATGTTACACCATGAATTTTAAAACGAACGTATTTAAACACTCATTATTCAATTAAATCGGTCTACAATTTTTATCTGCAAAAAAATCTGAGAAAAGCGTTTTCTTTCTCTTTATTTTCTCTCTTTCTTTTTTGGCAATTCGTAGCATATTTTTCAAATTTCAATAGTGCCAATTCATTTTACGAAAAGCGTCTGTAACTCTTCACCACAATATAGAGCTACTTTAAACAAAATCGTCCATCTTGTCTACAACTGCATCACATGCTTCCTCAATCAAATCATTTTCTTTCGATGTTTTCAAAGGAAAAGAATTCGCGCACATGGCGTTGCCTCTTCGATGCACATATCTTCATCGATCGTATTAAAATCGTTCGCATTTCCTTCACTGTTTAGACACGAAATTAGTTCGAAAATGGCGCTTAAATCTTCTGGAGTAACAACGAAAGCCCCACGTTGTTTGAAAGAGGTTGTTTTGCTCACTTTTAAGGAAACATCTGCTACATTGAAAATCAGACCAGCAGTTTTTGTAATGGGGATTTGGAAGACAAAAAGTACCCTATTTACGTCGAAAGAAACTGAACAAAATCTTTGCGGCAAATATTAGCAGATTTTCTCCCATGAACATTTAATGTTTTATGACAAAGATCTTTTTTTTATTTTTTTTATTTGAGGTTTAACGACCACCGTGAGCTACTCAATGGGCTATAAGCAGCCGCCCTTCCCTAATTCAGGGTCACTGGTTCCAGGGAAGGGAGAGAGCCAGTGCCGTAAGACAAACACAACATCCATGCCTCACCGGGATTCGAACCCGGACTCTTTTCGGACGAATGATCAAAGGCCATCGCTTATACCACTGCGCCACCGAGGCGGCTGACCAAGATCACTGTCCGTTATTCGGAGTGACCCAAATTTGGAGCTAAATATTATGTAAAGCCCAGTGGCGTATCGTGGGTCTGAGACCTGGACTATCTCAACCCCCTCCCCCATACAGTACTGTTTTTTAATAATTGCGAAGTTTATTTTTTAATTGTTAAGTAATAGAAGTAAAATATTTTTTTCTAAATTTTAGGTACATGCTATTACTAACATGATACCAAAGTATTATGAGGATTAGGATTTGAACACTTAATGTACATGAATTCCATTCTTCTTTCCTTTTGTGTGAGCTTGAGTGTTACGTTTTCACAAAAATATTTCTTCCGAGTGCTTTTTCATATTTAAAAATAATGTTTTTCTCTATTAACAAACCAGCCAAGTTGCTCGAATGTGCATTTTCTTATGCGGCTCTAAGATTTATGCGGCTCTTGATTATTTTCAATACGGAAAAACTTCCTTCGGCAGTTTCAGTTGTTGATGAACTGTTTAATATTAGATCTGCTAATTCGTACACCTCAATCGACACTATGTCCAATTATTCAACTTTATGTAACAAGTAATGTCTCTAACTGATTTGTTTTGTATTCATCAAGGGAATTAAACACCTTCAGTTATTTTTTTAATCGAGCTGTATCAAAATCTGGAGCATAGAGTTATTTAAGCTCTGATAGTAGATGCTTAGGGAAGCTTTCATAAAATTTATCGAAACAGTTGGAATCCAACAAAGCCACGAATTTAAGATATAGTATCACTGATTTTAATTCGTTGACACCTCACACAAACTGAAACAACTCTCGCGAAACACGCGCAGGAAGCAGGGAGGGACTGAGGTAGTCCGAAGTCTTCGTTTTTCGGAGAAAACCCTTGCGTAAAGCAATGGCCCACTCACCTCCGTAGCCCATTCATGCTGTCATGGAAACGCTAGCAGGGATAGTATTGAAGCTCTTCGCATCAGAACAGCGAAGACTCTCGAAGACCTACTTGCGTTATGCCGTTGATCATAGCTCGCCAGACTGATTCTAATAATCGAAAGAAGCGAATCCGTTCGTGTTTTTTTCGCACCGAAAGCATCGACATATCTTAATACCGTTGATAATTGACTTTTATTTGTGTATATTCAATTGAAGAAGATTAAAAAGTCCGTCGATGCACGATATTAAAATCACTAAAAGCTAAGCTCAATTAAAACCTTTAACTACATACTTAGCATAGTTAAAATATAGTTAACACTAAAACACGTGAGGCCTTTCGAGCCGATTGGGCTCATCCTCAGACGTGATTACAATGGAAGAAGGAGCTTCTTCCACTTCCAGGGTTACATTATCGTATATATAGCCATAATAAATGCCGCCATAACTGTAAGCTGCACAAGTTGAAGTTGTTACATAAAATTACAGGTAGGTATATACAAAAAAAAAAAGCTTAACTATAAATAATTGAGGGGCACAACAATTACATCTCACTCAAACATCCCACTACAATTAGCACCCGAACAGTTATTCATGTTCATCAGCTTCAGTTCTTTTCAGTTCTTTTAGAATTTGTTTCCAATGCTGTGGAATATTAACCGATACTTCATCATTACAACAGGAGTTAGCAAAGCTGTAAATACATAGACTTTCCATAAATAATATCTCAAATTCTGAACGAGGAAGTCATTATGTAGGAGTCATTCCAGCTAGGGTGGTAAGATCCCTGGCTGGAGAGACGTGATAATGCAGTAGTTTGTGAATGCAGTTTCACATTATAGCGGCGTTCCTTTATTATCGTACCCAATGTCCGTGTAGTAGAGCCGATATATACTAAATCGCTGCTGGATGCGTCTACTGAATTTAAGAGGATCGCATATACCCCATATTTACTTTCAGCATCTACTTGATCACGATCACTCTTAACCAGAGACAGTATATTAGACGTTCGCACCCCAAAGTCCAATTTATTTTTATGACAGGCATTTTTTAAATTATTAATGAGTTCTGGTACAAATTCCATTGACCCTACATATTTAGTTATTCGGCTCTCTCGTTGCAAAGTCGAGAGTGTCAACCTTTCTTTGTACCATAGCACTCTTTGAACTATGGAAGTATGGAACCCAAAAGTTTTAGCAATGTCATTAATCACTTTAATCTCCTTATGGCGCATGTTAAACGTGGACGAATGTGTAATTTCTCTTCGAACCATGAAGCGTATGGAGGCTAGTTTATGATGCAGGGGTGTGCCGACATCATAGGTATCATAACGGTGGTCGATGAAGGTTTCCGGTAGACTGAAGTGGTTATAACTTGGGTGACTGGGTCTCTGCATAGTTGGATATTCATAAACGGTAAGGAGTATTGATGTTCAAGTGCCGTTGTAAAATTAAGGGTTGGAAATTTAGAAGTCAGAGCTGTAGCAAATAAATTCATATTTTCCTGCGTCGAAGGCTAAAATAACAACACATCAACAGTGCCATTAAACCACTGTTATATGTTCGCTATGTGGATGATGTGCTGTTATTTTGGCCTTCGACGCAGGAAAATATGAATTTATTTGCTACAACTCGGTCTTCCAAATTTCTAACATTTAATTTTACAACAGCATTTGAACATCAATACTCATTACCGTTTATGGATATCCAACTATGCAGAGACCCTATAACGAAGTAAATTTCTCCGTCATATTTATCCGCGCCAGGATTCGAACCCGGGTCCCCTCATTCCGGAATAAGTTGCTCTACCAATTGAGCTACGCGGACATTTTATTCTGATTCCTATCTGCCTTTATGTCGTGTGCGTCCTTCTGGAAGGTACGTCACATCTCCTGGTACGTTACATCATCTCCCCCTTATTTTTTTTTTTTTTTTTCGAAGTGCTGCTCTTATTTTTCCTATCTCGCGGTGTGGAAATAACATCACACCATTACGAGATTGTGAACGGTCGGGTCATCCGGATAGTTCGGGCGCCATTATAACGAAGTAAATTTCTCCGTCATTTTTATCCGCGCCAGGATTCGAACCCGCGTCCCCTCATTCCGGAATAAGTTGCTCTATCAATTGAGCTACGCGGACATTTTATTCTGATTCCTATCTGCCTTTATGTCGTGTGCGTCCTTCTGGCAGGTACGTCACATCTCCTGGTACGTTACAACCCAGTCACCCAAGTTATAACCACTTCAGTCTACCGGAAACCTTCATCGAACCCCGTTATGATACCTATGATGTCGGCACACCCCCTGCATCATAAACTAGCCTCCATACGCTTCATGGTTCGAAGAGCAATTACACATTCGTCCACGTTTAACATGCGCCATAAGGAGATTAAAGTGATTAATGACATTGCTAAAACTTTTGGGTTCCATACTTCCATAGTTCAAAGAGTGCTAAGGCACGAAGAAAGGTTGACACTCTCGACTTTGCAACGAGAGAGCCCAATAACTAAATACGTAGGATCAATGGAATTTGTACCAGAACTCATTAATACCTTAAAAAATGCCTGTCATAAAAGTAAATTCGACTTTGGGGTGTGAACGTCTAATATACTGTCTCTGGTTAAGAGTGATCGTGATCAAGTAGATGCTGAAAGTAAATGTGGGTTATATGCGATCCCCTTAAAATCAGTAGACGCATCCAGCAGCGATTTAGTATATATCGGCTCTACTACACGGACATTGGGTACGATAATAAAGGAACGCCGCTATAATGTGAAACTGCATTCACAAACTACTGCCTTATCACGTCTCTCCAGCCAGGGATCTTAACACCCTAGCTGGAATGACTCCTATATAATGGCTTCCCTTCGTACAAAATTCGAGATACTATTTATGGAAAGTCTATGTATTTACAGCTTTGCTAACTCCTGTTGTAATGATGAAGTACCGGTTAATATTCCATATCCTTGGAAACAAGTTCTAAAAAAACTGAAAAGAACTGACGCTGATGAACATGAATAACTGTTCGGTTGCTAATTGTAGTGAGGTGTTTGAGGGAGATGTAATTTTTGTGCCCCTCAGTTATTTATATTTAAGCTTTTTTTTTTTTTGTATATACCTGTAATTTTATGTAACAACTTCACCTCATGCAGCTTACAGTTATGACGTCATTTATTATGGCTATATATACGATAATGTAATCCGGAGCTTCTTCCATTGTAATCACGTCTGAGGATGAGCCCAGTCGGCTTGAAAGATCTCACGTGTTTTAGTGTTAACTATATTTTTAACTATGCTAAGTATGTAATTAAAGGTTTTAATTGAGCTTAGCTTTTAGTGATTTTATGATTTTAATATCGTGCATCGACGGACTTTTTAATCTTCTTTAATATCTTACATTTGCACGACAATTAGACGCATTGATAAAATTAATTGACTTTTTATGTGCATTCTCTGGGCTTTGCAGCTAGCCTCGAATATACGCCACTGGTAGAGCCGTATGTACTTCGGGACTAGGGATCACAAAACTGTCCGCTAAGTAAAGCTGCCCACTATTTGGGAGTGTCCATTAAGGAGGTTTTACTGTATGTATGTAATTTTTAAACAGTATTATTGTTTTTATTAATGTTTCAATAAATAATGTATATTAGATTAAAATTAACGTAAGGAAATAACAAAAAGTTTACAAGCCTCCCCTACATTACAGTTAGCCTCCCCTAGAATTCATCACTAGTAGCTAGTGATGAATGGCCGTACCACAACATTAGCTTCTCTTAACACTTGCCCAGGAATTCTACTTTTGTTTTTTGGTTTAACGGTCTTACCGTGAAAATCTAAGGCTATAAGAAATTGCCTGTCTCCAATTTAAGGCAACTGGCTCTGGAAATCTTGAACAGAAATTCTTGAAAGCCTTCGTACTCCCCAAAACGAACATATATTCACCTTATTTCAATATCCATCTTTGGATTTTAGTTTCTCTCTTATGATCTGTTTTAATCCTTTTCTCTTTCATTCTTTACATTCCCACCGAAAAAAGCACTCAATGATGTAGTGTAACCTTCTATCCTGCAATTATTTTTTTAGTTTTTATCAAAGCAATCTACCGTGTAATATATAATCTACTTCGGATTAGGTCTATTTTTCGATTTTTGAAGGAAGTTCCGCCAGTGCCATATCAGGCGCCACAGTAGAAAGATAAGGTTCATCTTCCGCCTGAAAAGCAGGCAGAGGGTAAACCTTATCTCTGTTATTCTGCTGTCCTTTTGATTCCTATCACGATAACTTACTCCTTCACGTATTTTCTGTAGTTTCTTTCATCCTTTGCTCAGCATCACTATTACGATTTCCCGCAAACATGCTCGACCAAATAAACAAGTGAACTGTCGTGAGGTATAGAAGCATATTCACATTGTGTTCTAATACCAGAAAATGGAAGTACTGAGATGAGGGAGAGGATATCCTGATTGGAAAAGTTTAAAGTGAAAACAGGTTAAGTGTTAGGCATCACACTTAGCACACAGATGACGGGGAAAGCAAAAGGCTTCTACGACCAAAAGGTTGAGAGAATAAAATGACGTAAAAATCCTCTGTCTTATGGACGATCCATCAAAACTTGTCAAACACTCAAACAATCGTGACTTCAAGTATACGTTACACTTTAATTACTATGTTTAGAATAAATTGTTTCTATGTTTGAGAGAATACGGCGGAGTTGAGAGGCGAGGATGAAGAGGCAACGAGCAGCAGATGCGCTCTTGGTCATTCCACTGTATTTCCAGCAGGTAATTTCTGTTCTTAAATATTAATCCAATATTCCGATTCAACACACCCTGGCTTCGCAGTGAAGAGGGAGAGGGTGTTAGGAAATTAAGGATAAAATGCTTTTTTGGAAAAACTCTGAATCATTTTCAGGGTACCTTTCCCCACTAACTTTCAGAAATGTTCCTTTCCCTCGTGGTTGCAACCGCCTTGAGGTGTCGAAATGTAAAACATTTATTTCATCATTTCATTCAATACAATTCGTAATGTTTGAATCAATTACTTTTCTTTCTTCGGAACTTCTTATTTTATTTTAGACACTTTGACAGGAAAATCCTCATTCAATTTCTTTCTTGTCCATTGGTTGAGCTATAAAAAGCTTCCAAGTGGCACATAGCGTCCAGTGCTCATTCCCCTTCCATCTCGTTTCTTAATCGTAGAGAATCCTCGTTTCGTTTCCCTCAAGTCACCTTCTAATGCTTTCCACATTCGGTGTTGCCATTCTAAATCTTGTTAGTGATTTTCAGAATCGCTTCTTTAATCACTTCCGTTTTTGGTGTGGTAGCTCTGTAACATTTGTTACTGTAGTAGGACTATCCATTTGCCCATCGTTTTTTGGGGGTGGGGGTGGGGAGTGTTTAACGACAACCGTGAGCGAAAACTCGATGTGCTGTAAGCAGTTACCCGTCTCTAATTTAGGGCCACTGATTTCAGGGAAGGGAGAGAGCTAGTTCCCTGAGACAAACACAAAATCCATGCCTCACTGGGTTTCGAACGTGGGCTCATCTAAGACCAATAGTCAAAAGTAAGCGCTTAGACGGCTGTGCTACCGGGGTGGCGCATCGGTTATAGAGTATGGCATGCTTTCACAGCTCTTGTTTGGGTTCGCATTTCACAAGGTTTTGACAAAATGTTTATGGCACGATACACTTCGTATCGTGAAACTTCTCCTTTGTACGGGCTCATAACCGACTAGAGAATGAACTGACTTGTCCACCCCAACGTGGAATCGAGAGTAAGCGAGGGAAAGCCTCTCCTCATATCTCGATATTATAATTATTACTTGGTCATCATAGTCCCTTTTTTAACCACTGTTTGCACCCCGTGAAGAAAGGGCTGACAGCGTCAACGACTACAGCAAAAGAATCAAAAGAATGACAATAAATGAAATTAATACACACAACTGACGTGGATTAGGAATATCTTCTGTTTGATGTTCCTAATATACGTCAATTGTGTGTATTAATTATTCATTCGCCTCCTAGTTGTTTGTTCAGTTGCTGCTTTCCATCTTTGGTGAATCCGCAGCATTGCGCGGGGCTCCAAGAAGCAACCTGCCATGTGGTTTGGCAGTTTGTCGTATGTGAGTCTAAAGAATTCGAGGTCGCTGTGGTGCAGTGGTAGCATGTCTAGCGCGTAATTGGAAGACCCTGGGTTCGATTCCCGGTGGTGGCCGATGATAATTTTTCCGTGACTCACTTATTAACGTGGAAAAAGCGATGACTTCCGTTTGATGAATAAATTAAATGTAGGAAAAGACATTCGCTAGGACGGCGTTAAATGCTGTGACTAAGCTTTCTATAGAAATCACCAAATGCTGCAATACTGAGCTAATATTTTGTAATGCGCTACAGGAAACTTGGAATAGCTTATATTTAAAAGAAACACGGTATTTGTCATTGATCAACCAGGCATTGCATAATCAGTGTATTTTGCGGTACGCATGCACTTTCAATCTAATGTTTTATGATGTTCAATTTCCGTTACACTTAAGCATTTAGCAGCCGAAATATCTACCTACACAAAATGTTTTGAGTTACATCAGTTCAGTTCCACCAAATGATCACTAGCTAGAAACTTCTTTTATAAGCATGTTTGAAGTAGCAATTCTACTAAACTTCTGACATTCTATTTATACAGCAACGATTTTTTTAATAACATTGGTATCATAACAGCTACAGACACGGGAAGAAAAGCAGAAAATTGTTATTCAACGCCAGCTGTGTCAGAACTGAATTACCAGTGTTAAGTCAGTTGTGTAGTATATCTAATGACAATAGCTGGGTCATTAAAAGAAAATTCGCTGAATACCATATACATATCTCCCTGTCAGTCTCTCTCTCTCTTTTTGTGTGTGTGCTTCAGCTCTGAGTGAGCACGGCCTGAACTTGTTATGCAACTCTATGCGGTGTGTGCAAGCAAAACTTGAAAAATAGTTCGCTGGAGTCATCCAAAATGCATAAACTTTTCAGAATCAACATAGAAATTCACTTTCCTAGTTAAAAATTGTTTATCATTGGGACTTTACACTGTTGCTCATTGTGATCGATATCCAATGCATAAAAATATTTTCAATCGCCATTTTAGATGCGAAGCTATAAACTGAAATAAACTATATGCATGCCAATTAGTACCGGTACTATTGTAACGTATACTCTAGATTCAGTTTCCTTTTGATTTTACTATCTCTTGTTATTTTATTTTCCTATGCAAATTATCTTCTCACTTAACGAGATGTTAGTTCTCCCGCTGAATGATATGTGGCAACGAGTGTAAGTCATGACGTGGTGGTACGCAGTATATATAGGCGCCCTCAACTATACCAAGTGAGCTTCGTTTTATGTGATAGGTTCTTCTTAATTATTGTTATGCGATTCTACGAAAGTTCGGATATTCAGTAGTAGTGTGATTTGTTGAGAGTGTGTTTGATAATACCAGGAGTTCTCCAATAAAAGGTTTAAAGTGAGTACGTTTTCTCAGTTCATATTATTGTCAGACCTCTGTCTGGTCGTTAAGTCTCTTTCATTAAGTGTCTCCATTAAGTCCAGGGTATACTGTGTTTACCGCTCTAATAAGGAGCCTTCAAGGTACTAATGTACTAAAACCGAAGTTATAGTACTGATAGTCAAGATAATGAGGAACGCTGAGTAAAAAGAAGTTCCATATTCAATGAATTTATTGCACGTGCGAGTCTTACCTAAACAAACTCCAGCACTTTGAAGATTAGGTACACTTTAGCTACGTCAAGTAACCTTCCAATAACCCTAACGTGACTTAACGTAAACTTCCCTGCACTACACGTCCAGGCGTAAAACTTTATTCATTATAATTGGCGCCCGAACATTTCTTGAACACGAGGTGTTGACAATTAGTGACTATGTCTTCATTACCTGAGAAAACTTCCCTATTTTAACCTGAATCAAGTTTCGGTGGAGGTGGGGTTATTTTCCACAATTTGCAAGAAGCCTGTGGGTCTAACTTTGATGTCAATGATTTGCAAGTACCCAGGCATTCCTCACAATTTCGTCATTCACCAGCTTCATATCACTCTGAGTCGCGGGTCGTACCTGAGGTATTTCAATCCTCTCACAGAAGCAAAATGCTTGCACATTTCGTGCCGCATGCGGGAGCAATTACTTTCAATGGTTTGGAGGGGTCCTTGAAATTTCTCGAGGATTTGGAGGATCATTTCGACTTATACAATATTCCTCAAGATTTCAAAGTGCAAATAGCAGGCACTTGCTTGAAAGACACCGCTAAGACCTGGTATCGGCAGTGGAGAGTATCGAACCCGGATTCTCATTATGAGAATTTCCGAGCGGAATTTTTGGAAGTCTTTCCTTTCGGCCTCAGTCGAGCTGGCCTTGCACAACAACTTTTTTCTCGTAATCAAGGAACCAACGATAGCCCTGTTGCGTTTGCTTTAGAAACAACACGCTTGTATAAATTATGGGATCCACATGCCAGTCATGTCGACATGTTGGACACTCTATTGCAGTAGCTCGATCCATTTCTACAGGATTTTCTTGAGGTCCGACACCCTGCTACAATTCATGAATGCCTTCGCCTCATACGAACGTATGAGGAGCGACACGGCAAACAGGGTCCAACTCAACATTCTCGGGTACCCCGGGAGGCTTATCACGAAAATCCTCAGCGGCATAATAGGCATAATGACTTTCAACGCGAGCGTACACAGGTGCAAGTCCAAGCATCATACGTCCCACCGCATAGAAGAGTGGTACACCAACCGCTAGTTTCTAAACAATTTTCGGGGTACAGTACAAATGCACAGTATGCTCGACCCTGTTCCAATCGGCAGAATTCGGAACATTTTTATGTTAAGGGCAATAATGATTTTTCTGCCCGTGCTGAGGGAGGAATTAATAGCGATGGAATTTTCAACAGACATGCGGAGTTCCCGCAGCAGTTTTCACGAAGTTTTCCTAAGCGTGAAACCTTTCCCGATACCCGGCAGGGCCGAGGTTTCAGACCGCATGATAATACAACCAGGAATCCTTTAAACTTCCAAAGGAAGTAGACCAAGGATCGGTACTGCTTCCTGATACCAAGAATTCTGACCCTAAAATAGTATTATTGACTGTCCAAACTCCTCAGTTGCCTGATGTGTTATTGACAATTGAAGATATTATTGTCGAGACAAAGTTCGACACTGGTTCTGAAATATCGGCCCTAAATACGAGATTTTGCACTGAAAGTTTTCCTGCAATCCACGTCCAGTATGCGACGCAGTATTTGCGAGGTGCAAATAACGAAATATTCAGTATCACAGGAACTGTCACATTATCTCTAGGGCTGGGAAAGGCTCATTTTACGCATTCTTTCCTGCTCATAGACGACCTACATGTTAAATGTCTAATGGGCATAGATTTTATCAATACTGTTCAAGTTACCCTGAATTTCGTACAACATGTTATTTCCTTTCCGGAACCTGTCGAAGTGATTCCTACAGATCCTATAGACATAACGAATTTGTTACTGAGTAAACAACTGAATGAGAGGCAACGAAACCAGCTTTCTCTCCTTTTGCATGAAAGACCTGGTTTATTTTCCGACCAACCTGGTTTCACACAGGTGGTTTATCACGTCATTGACACTGATGGCTCGAAACCGATAGCGACGAAACCTTACCCTTGTGCTCCCCATAAAAAACAGGAAATGCAACATCAAATTTCCGAGATGATTAAACAGGGCATAATAAGGGAATCAACAAGCGCCTGGGCCGCACCTTCTTTTCTTGTTCCAAAGAAACAACCCAACGAATTTCGTTTCGTGACAGATTTCCGCAAGCTAAACCAAGTCACGAAAGCGATAAATTATCCACTACCTGTCATGTCGCATATTTTGCATGACCTGTCGTCAACTAAATGGATATCAACCTTATATTTGGTGAGTGGATATTGGCAGGTTGCGGTACATCAAGACTCCGTCGATAAAACAGGCTTTGTGACTCCTTTTGGGGCTTATGAATACCTGAGTATGCCCTTTGGACTAGCCTCTGCATCTGCTACTTTCCAAAAGCTTATGGATACGGTTCTCAGACCTGTTCTAGGTCCCCATGTGCATGTATATTTGGATGACATTATTATTACATTCCAGACTTTTGACGAGCACCTTTCTCTGCTCAAACAGGTGTTCCAACTCATATACAATGCTGGCTTGACGTTACAACCTAGTAAATGCCAGATAGCGAGGGACGAGATTGTATATCTGGGGTTGAAAATCACTCCCCACGGCTTATTTACGGATGATGAAAAAATCAGGCCGTTGACTTTCCACGGCCAAACACAGCCAAAGAACTATCACGCTTTCTGGGAATGACCGGATGGTATCAGCAGTTCGTCCCCGCTTATGCTACAATCTGTGAGCCATTGTATGCTTTGAAACGTAAATACAAGAAGTTTGTTTGGACACCTGAGGCTAACGCTGCGTTTGAAGCTCTAAAGTCTGCGTTGACTCAGCATCCTGTATTAGCTTTCCCAGATCATACTAAGGAATTTGATATTTACACTGACGCATCCGGAGTTGGTCTTGGTTGCGTTTTGTCACAAGCTTGGCATCCAATAGCTTTTGCGTCCCGTACTTTAGCCAAAGCTGAACGCAATTATTCAGCTACGGAACGCGAATGTCTAGCTGTAGTGTATGCTCTTGACAAATTTCAATGTTATCTCAACGAATTGACAGTTAATATAATTACGGATCATTCTGCCCTTCAGTATTTGAATTCTGCTAAGCACCTCTCTCAAAGACTTATGAAGTGGGCTCTTAAGTTACAGGAGAGCAATATCAAAATTTCGTACCAGCCAGGTCATAAGAATCAATTACCGGATGCTTTGTCTCGCGTCCCGATTAGTGGGATTCCCACAGAAACTACTCCTGGATGTCAGCCTTTACTTTTAATAGCTGATATAACATCCAGAGAGCAGATAATGGCAGAATTAGTAAATGATCCAGATTTTGGGGATATCTATAAGTTTTTGCTTGCGGGTTCACCATTACAAAGTGACCCTTCTCTGGCTGGGAGGTCACAGCATTTTGAAGTCATAGAGGGCCTTCTTTACTATACGAAATCTAGGACTACTAGGGCAGAGTTTCGCCCATGTATTCCGCGAACCCTTAGAATTGCCCTTTTAAACGAATTTCATGACAAACCTTTTGCAGGCTATTTAGGTATACGCAAGACCCGTTGTAAATTGCGGGATGTTGCCTATTGGCCTGGCATGTACCAAAGTGTGCTCGCATACGTTCAATCATGTCACTTGTGTCAGATTTATAATTACCGTAATGTAAGACCGGCCGGTCACTTGAAATCTAGTTCAAGTTCTCATGTTTTTGACATTATTTCAATAGATTTATTGGGACCTTATCCTTTATCTGTTAAAAACAAAGCTCGTTACGTTTTAGTATTAACTGATAATTTCTCTAAATGGGTCGAAGTTTTTCCCATTAAAGCCGCTACGGCGGAAGGTATTTGTAACGTATTACTTAATGAAGTATTCTCTAGATATGGTGCACCTAATCAAGTAGTTTCGGATAATGGTCCCCAATTTATTTCTGACATTTTTGAAAGAATGTGTGCGAGACTACACATAAAGCATAAATTCATTTCCCCATATCATCCCCAGAGTAATCCCGCGGAACGAGTAAACCGCACGCTAGTTAAAATGATTGCTACATTTGTCATGGATCATCACGAGCGGTGGGACGAACATCTTGAGCTTTTTTCGTTCGCCCTCCGCTCGTCTGTTCACGAATCTACTAAGTTTACTCCCGCAGAACTTTTTTTGGGTCGAAAAATTAAGACCCCTTTTGAAAATTTAACAGGGATTATCGACGAACTAAACCAGCGACCAACTCCGCAATCAGTACGAATCATGGCAGAGAAAGCTGGTGTTGCAATGATAGGAGCACAAGCGGCTCAAGCAAGATACTATAATACTAGGCGTAGGGAACCAGATCTTGTCGTTGGAGATCTAACTCTCGTGGAGACACACTTCCAGTCTTCTGTTTCTCATACTTTAATATATATCAAATACGTGGAGATAATGTAAATGGACGATGTCATCACTCTTTCCACGTTATTTTTTAAACAACGCACAGCGACTGAAAAATTGTATTCTGGAATACAATTTTTCAGTCGCTGTGCGTTGTTTAAAAAATAACGTGGAAAGAGTGATGACATCGTCCATTTTCTCATACTTTAGTAAAGAAATTTGCACCCAGCTACGAAGGTCCATATCGGGTGGCAAATGTGTATGAAAATAACATTATCCTTGAAAAACCTGACAATCAATTTCAATACGTACACGTTGCTCAGTGTCGCAAGTATCATGAACGAAATATAGATTTTATAATCAACCCTACTCAACCTTCTGTTCCACAGACTCAAGAGTCTATATCACACGATCAACCTCCAGAAATTTTGGACGAACCGACAAACCTTTTTGAAGATTCTCCAGTGATTTTTCTTCACCCTCCCCTCCACAAGACAGGTTTCCAAGAACGCAACCTGATTCTACCAAAAGACGAAGGCTCGAATCAAGTTCTTCAAATTCTAGTATCATTGCCTTCCCTCCAACCATTGCCGAGACTGCTGCACCATTCCCTAATAACTCTGCACCAACACAAGCTCCTACTTCCTTGAATACCTCCTCAGAGAGTATTCCTATAGGTAGAAATAAACATCGCCCTGCACGACCACTAACTTACAGCAGCGACTCAGAGTCATCACATATTTCTGATTTATCAGATATAGACAATAATTTGACGATTCCTAAACGTCAGACACAAATTACAAACCGTCCAGCAACACCAAAAACTGGTCGAAAACGCAACTTGTGTCCCCAATCTGCTTCGCCGCAACAGCGACGAAGGCAGAGATCCTTGCATCCGCCCTGGTTTCGCCCCTGGAACTTACGCTCAGGGCAAACAGGGCCGATGCCTGCTTCTACTCTCATGCCAAAAGGTAAAAAGCGAAAACAAGCGATGTGGCCGGAGCCACGTCCCTTCAAAAGAATGCTGGAAGGACAACACGGGCCCCAACACAAAGGGACAACATATCGAAAGCCTGGGGAGACCGTTCCTGTCAGACGCAGGGATTTCCTGACCGACAGACTTCAGCCGTTCCTGACCGACGGACTTCAGCCGTTCCTGACCGTTCCAGTCAGACGCAGGGATTTTCTGACCGACAGACTTCAGCCGTTCCTGACCGACGGACTTCAGCCGTTCCTGACCGTTGCTGTCAGACGCAGGGATTTCCTGACCGACAGACTTTAGCCGTTCCTGACCGACAGACTTTAGCCGTTCCTGACCGACAGACTTCAGCCGTTCCTGACCGACGGACTTCAGCCGTTCCTGACCGTTCCTGTCAGACGCAGGGATTTCTTGACCGACAGACTACAAATGTTCCAGATCCATTCAAGTCGCAGAAAAGATCGACACCACCTGAATTTACCAGTCCGATTAGGCCTGGAAAACGTTATCGTACTAGGGTTTTTTATGCGTCCTCGAGATAAGTAAGTTCTCGTGGACAAGTTATTTTCTCATTATGTTGTTTTTCCTGCACGACCAGTTGGCGTGTCAGAATTTTTTTTTTTTTTTCGTGTGGGCCTACGCATTCTTTTTGTGTATCTATGTGGTTTTTTTTATATATATCTTCTATGTCCGTATACTAATCCAATTTATATATATATATATATATATATATGTGTTAGGGGTAAAATAGTGAAAATTGTTACTGTTAGGCAGCTACAGGCAATTTTTGCTGCTGATACAGTTGGTTTGTAATCAAAGATAATATGAGGAAGTAATATGAAATCAAAAAGTGATTCCTGCTAGGCAGAATAAAAATAAGGTATGCCGATGCAGGTTTGTTCTGTTCAAGTATAAAAAGTGTTTCCTGCTTCACAGACGACAATTGCTGCGGACACAGGTTTACTGAATTTGTTATGCCAAGTTTGATGTTGTAAATACTGCTGCCACCAAAAAAAAAAAAAAAAAGTAGGACGATGAACGATAAACGTCAGTCAGCGAAATGTAAGACTACACTCAAAATTTGATAGGTTTTTCGAAAAAAAAAAAAAAAAAAAAAATTAAGGGGGAGATGATGTAACGTATACTCTAGATTCAGTTTCCTTTTGATTTTACTATCTCTTGTTATTTTATTTTCCTATGCAAATTATCTTCTCACTTAACGAGATGTTATTTCTCCCGCTGAATGATATGTGGCAACGAGTGTAAGTCATGACGTGGTGGTATGCAGTATATATAGACGCGCTCAACTATACCAAGTGAGCTTCGTTTTATGTGATAGGTTCTTCTTAATTATTGTTATGCGATTCTACGAAAGTTCGGATATTCAGTAGTAGTGTGATTTGTTGAGAGTGTGTTTGATAATACCAGGAGTTCTCCAATAAAAGGTTTAAAGTGAGTACGTTTTCTCAGTTCATATTATTGTCAGACCTCTGTCTGGCCGTTAAGTCTCTTTCATTAAGTGTCTCCATTAAGTCCAGGGTATACTGTGTTTACCGCTCTAATAAGGATCCTTCAAGGTACTAATGTACTAAAACCGAAGTTATAGTACTGATAGTCAAGATAATGAGGAACGCTGAGTAAAAAGAAGTTCCATATTCAATGAATTTATTGCACGTGCGAGTCTTACCTAAACAAACTCTAGCACTTTGAAGATTAGGTACACTTTAGCTACGTCAAGTAACCTTCCAATAACCCTAACGTGACTTAACGTAAACTTCCCTGCACTACACGTCTAGGCGTAAAACTTGATTCATTATACTATGCTTTACAGAAAAGTAGGACATATGCACGTAATATTTCTTGTAGTAGACGCTATCGGGTCTAAAAATAATTTCGCAAATGGGGTTCTCAGAAGCAGAGATAATCTGGAAGATAGAGTAAATATTTACCCAGCCTGACGGAAAAACTCTTCATTATTCGAAATATGCAATTTTGTTTTTTGTATCGGGCTTTAGCGACTGCCAAGAGCAACACTGAGGGCTATAAACAGTCGTCTGTCCCTAATTTTTGACCACTAGTTCCAGGGAAGGAAGAGAGCCAGAGGCGTAAGACAAGCCCGCCGCCAATGCCTTATCTGAGACTCGAGGGGGTCCAGTTATGACGAATGATCCGAAGTAAGCGCCACAAACCGCTTACACACCCGGGCGATGAAAGGACCGATGTGAGCAAACTGTTATGCATAGAGAATATTAGTCGGTTCGAAAAGAACATTTTTAATTGGATTTTTAGAAGTGATGTGAAATCAAATATGCATTGATTAAATAGTCATGTGTATTAACGCTCCCTTGTGAAAATATTGTGCATGAGGAAAATATCAAAAAGTATGATCATCGTTCTCATAGTCAAACTTTTCAGCTAGAAAAGCATTGTTCAAATCCAACTAATGGATGCAGAGGTATGGGCAGTGCCCACAACCAGACGGATGAGCAAAGTGATAATACAATCACGTATTTCTTTTGAAAGCAGGTGCTAAAAGAGGAAATAAGAAAATTATGTACACATCTCAGAACCGTAAATAAAAAAAGACTCGAAATATTTTCGATTCTGTTAAAACTTATTTTCCAGAAGTTAATACCTTTAATACCGGAGTGTCGGATGCTATCCATACAAACACGGGCATGGTTTTGATAACGTTAAACGTAGTTGAAAAGCAGATAGCATTGGTGAAGTCGCAGGTTCTAAATTGCCAGAAGTCAAGAAAACTATGGGGCAAAAGGTATGCTCATTAAAACAAAATTTGAACTTTGATGAGACTGGAGTATTTTGGAAAAAAATCATAGCGAAACGTACTTACGAAAGGATTTTAATCCTAATGCATCCAAAATCACGAGGGACAGGAATACTGACATATTGGGGCGAAACGCAACTGGTGACTGCAAACGTTTGTTCAGGATTCAGAAAAACGTAGTCCTTTTCGAGGGGTATCAACTCAGTTGCCTAGACGTTCATACAGGAAAAGGGACTGAATAACTGCTGACATAAAATTGCCTCCATAAAATAATTTAGTCAGTTATATTACAGTGAAATGCAGGCTTACTGACAAAAGAAAAAATCTTGATTTTAAGATTTTCTGGGTTGCACAGGAATACCCATGAATTTCTCACTAAACGCTAAAATAGTGTTTTCCCCCACTAAGTTCGATTTTATGTAGCAGGTGGTCAAGGAGTACAGATTACTTTTTTCAAGCCACAGTGGTAGATGGCAATGGAAAGAGCATTTGTTTAGAACCTATGGAGATTCTGCACTTTCGTACAATCCTGGTGATTTCCACAGTTATGTCTGAAAACGAGGAACACATTTCGGCTACAAGAGGGAAAGAAAGAGTTCCATGAGCCACGCAAGTGGACGATGGCGAGAGAGGTTATGGTTAGTATATTGAGATCGTGCATCATCTTCATCCATCCTGGAGCTCTTCATCGTATCCTCTGAAACCATGGAACATGTTTCAGAGACAGGCAAAGTACAAAGAACAACAATATAGAAAGAGCACCGTGAAGACACAGTTGTAGACAATGATAAGATGATCTTGTGTTCAGAGTCTATGGAGATTCTGCTTAATCCTATGCCATCATGTATCTATCCTCTGTTTTGAGTAATACCGTTGAACACTCTTCGTGCACAAACGTTATGAAAAGAGCTCCAGGAAGTCACACAGGGAAACGATAAAGAGGCGAGCGGATTGTTAGAATCTACGGAGATTGTGCAAAATCCTCTGTCATCGTTGAGGTCATCGTTATAACCTCTGAAACCGCAGAACCCGTTTTAGATCTCTGTTTATACTCAGAGCATAGAGACCACTCTTGTTTGAATCCCAACACAAGCGTTTGTTCTATCTCCTCAATTAAAGTTGTATCCCTAATTTTGGAATGAGCGACTTCTTGTATCCTTAGAAGCTGATGAGAGTCGTTAAACCCTGAAGAAAATAGAAAAAGGAGCCACATAGGAGTGCGTGGTTAGAAGGACATGATAAAGTCTGTATATAATGGCTTTCTGTAAACACAATATATTGTGCTGTTTCAGCCATTATAGCATTTATAAAAATTATTCTACTTGATCCCGTGCTTGTGGTGGGATATCTGACTCATGGCATTGCTGCTGAATTACAAAAGTTACGACAGCTGCGTATGGCTGTTTTGCTTTCAGTCAAAAGGCAAATGGCGTCAGAGAGCAACTGTCTGTGGCGTCTTTCGGAAATACGTCTATTGTTTATTGAAAACCCACATTTGAAGAAGACATAAGTGAAAACAAGTTTTTTCCCTACCGTTTGCTCCAGAGTTAGTACATGAACACAATTATTCAGGTTGCGATCGTAAACATTTGATTTTTCAGACCACTGTATAATGTGGAATTTTTCAATCGTAACCATGTTGTCAAATTATTAAACATTCTGAAACACAACTGAGAATAATTTTTACAACATTTTAAGAAATTTCGGAAAAAAATATTCTTACGAAACATTTTTTCTAGCTCAATGCCATTTCGGGAATGCCATAGAACAAACAAATTCTGCCAGGTAGACAAAACCGCAAAAGCTATTCCCAGAAACTTAATCTTCACGAAAGTGACAGCCGTTTATTCCCATTACTTCTCAATGTCACATCACATTTTTTTTTCTAGGAATGTACGAAGTCTCCTTTATCTTTTGTAATGGAATGTAAGATGGAATTAATAAATTTGTTTAAGCATCACTTGCTACGTTTAAAGACACTTGTGACCTCATTGGAATTTTGTGGAAAAGTAGATTCATTAAAGTCACAGAAGGTTCTTCACCGAAGTAAACGTGTTTTTGTTTTAGAGATGTCTGTTTTATCACTTTGAGATGTCAAGGTGTTCTGTGTAAATGAAACACGTATAAAATGCATGTACGAGTTTTAAATAATAAATTATTTCCGAGGCGTATGGAACAATGATGTTTTGAACCATAGAGATGACGTATTATACATATAAACAGCCAGATCTCTCTGTCATTCTCTCTCTCTCCCTGGAACGCTTGACGTCAGTAACAGTGACGTCTGCATTGTTGCGCCATCTCTTGATGCTGAGAGGAATCGCAGTCAAATACGCCACATTATCGTACATTTTGCTAAACATTTCGCAACAGGCTTACTTACAAGTTGAAGTTGAAATCACTCATGGAAGATCAGACAGTTCGCAGCGTTAGGAGAAAATCGACAGCTCATATCTACACTATTGAGTTTCAAAAGCGATGATCGCCACATGCTCACATTTTAATTGTTCTGCGAGCTAAAACCAAGTTTTTAACTATTGAACGCATCGATCCATTCGTGTGTGCACTCGAGGTGCCAAAGTGACTGCTTGCTATATAATAGCACGCGATCACTTTGAGATGTCAAGGTGATCACGTGCTAATGTAAAAACATTGGATTATCAATGACTCGACTTCTATTTATCCGATCTACAAAATTCGAATTGAATTCTTACTATCACAGCAAGTTGAGCTTGTATATTAATATAATTCAGCACAATTCGAATATTGATTTGTGCGCTTTAATTATTTTTTATTTTTTTTGTTATCTTATCGAACTTTCTGAGTTTAGTGTTGATTATCTTATACATTTTACAAAATATTACAAATACTCCACATTATCACATACAGTTTGCAAAATATTTCGCTACGGGCTTTCTATTACCAATACAAATACCCAGATCTACTTAAAACGCTCTAACCTACAATAAAAACTAAAATTTTGAGATGTCATAGTGAGAAAAATCGCATGTAAAACATTTTTCAGCTGTTACATGAATACGTTTTTACTATATTTCCTTACAGAAATCCAGCATTTATTTGATTTGTTTTCAATCTGCTTCAATTAAAAATTTCACCCCGTCCTAGGTCGGGCAGCATCCCTTATATATTGATATTTATTTAAAGCTCAAAAACAGCCGTTCTAGCACAAGCTGCAGGCTAGTGGAATAATAAAAACAGCCCAACTAATCGGAACTACAACATGCTTATATTGAAATCAGTGAAGAAGGAATTTGTATTACATATTTGCTGATGTTGAAATTTCTTTAAAGGATAAGCGGAAAACGGTGCACTGAAATGTTTTTACCAGCTATAGCAACACCCGTAACCACTAAATTATTAAAAGTGAACTAAAGATATGTAAAAGCACGGGTACAATTTCCTCAGTCCTGTAAAGAACAGTAAAGAATTTAAAAATTGTTCAAAGAAATGGCAGAGAAAGCCTTTTTATTGCAAATACTATTACTATAATCAAAAGCGAAAGTCTAAACCTGTAACACCATCAATGCTTTGACATCAGGAAAGTTTATTTAAATGAAAGTAATCATTATGTAACAATAATGTACTGCTAAAATATTTAGTTGTTTCCTGATCTCATGAAAGCAGCACAGCTATCCAGAAACTAATTCTGTGTTTACCTCGATGTTGAGGAATTATAAAAGTAAGGGGCAGAGATGTGCAAGAAAAAATGTTTTGATATTTTGAGAACTGGAAACTTCATATAACGCTAAAAGTCCCAAAAATAAGAACTAAAACGATGTGTGTCTGTAAAAATGTAAAACAGCTGTGAAAAGACAGGTTTGTCCACGGCCGTAATCGAATCCGGGTCCCCTCACTCTTGAGAAAGTCGCTCTCCCAACTGAGCTACGTGGACATGTGCTCTCAATGCTATATCTGTCTTTATCTCGTGTGCGTCCTGCGTCGCAGGCACGTTACATCCCTCCCCCCCCCCCCCGAAAGAGGGCCGGGGGCATGGTCTACGGGTCAGCCTGGACCATGTGTCGCTGCATGCCGTCATCCGATGAAGAACGTGCATTTCAGAACTCCCAGACAATTTGGTGTGTGGAACGTAACATCACGCTGATTTTTTTTTTTTTATTTTTTCGAAGCACTGAAGAAAGGATTTTCATTTTTCCTGTCTCGCGGTGTGGAAAGAACATCACATCATTGCGAGAAACTTAACGGCCATGTCATCCTTGAAGTTCGGGCGCTAATGTAAAAACACAGGTTTGTCCACGCCGTCATCGACTCCGGGTCCTCTCACTCCGGAGTAAGTTGCTCTCCCAATTGAGCTACGCGGACATGTGCCCTCATTGCTATCTGCCTTTATCTCGTGTGCGTCCTGCGGCGCAGGCACGGCATAAATTCATGTCCTAATACTGATAGTTTTCCGAAATTCTTCAAATGCATAAAAAAAGTTTCCGTTGGTAAACAGGCTTTTTCTCGTCCATTTGGTAATTTAACGGTGTTGTATTCTAACAAAAAACTCCTCCTGAAAATTCAAAATTATCAAAAATAATAACTTATCGAGTCCTTTAAGTCCTGAAAATATTTTAATTTCGTTAGCGAAATAGTCTTCATACAAATCAATTGAAAGTTTAAAAGCCTCCCGACTTGCTCCAGTCGAAGTAAAAACTGTATGGAACTTCAATATAACGAAGATGAATAAAAAAAATTACGCTGCAAACATTCCTTAAATAAATACCTGTCAAAGCTCACGGTCATATTAGATTGTTTTGTAAGTTATCGGAATCTGTGCAAGGTTACTGTTGATTACTCGGCGATAACCGAAGTTATTTTTTCAGTGCGAACTCGAGTCATATCTGTAGGGAAAGGTAAATAAAGAACGGAAGGCAAACAGGTATCTTCAAACAGATCCTTTTCAATTTTGAAAAAAAAACGCATTATCCTTTAATTTGAATTACACTAGCTTTGTCGCATATTATCTCAAACAGACAGATAACTAGAATTTCATCTCACTTGGCGGTGACCGAGTTCCCCAAAACGACAATTACGACATCTTCTACTAAAATTTCGTTCAGCTGACAGTACCGTACTGCACTAACTTGAATTGCAACTGTCATATCGTTCGGACTTGGTGTTATATTTCGTTTTCACTTCCCAAACAGAATGCCACAATGATCAGTGATCTAAGTATGATTTTGCTAGCGTGCTAATCGCGCATTTACATACACTGGAAGAACAAATTATTACCTACACCCACCTAATAGCGTGTGGCACCACGTTTTTCACGCAGGACAGTATCCAAACGTCGTTATACGGACGCAGTGAGGTTCCGAAACACGGACTCAGGCAACCCTGACCAACAATCTAAGAGTGATTGGCGTAGAGCAGGCAGAGATGTAGGTGGGGATGGTTGATCACGAACAGCTTGTTCCAATATGTCCGTTAAATTCTCTGTTGGGTTTATGTCCGGTGAGCAAGGGGCCCATGCGAGTGTCTCACTGCTATGCTCCTGAAGCCAGTCGGTCGATAGTCGGGACCGATGGGGTGGAGCGTTGTCCTGTTGAAAGATCGGACCTTGGTTAGGACAGAGGCACGTAATGAAATGGTGGAGATGGTCGGCCAAGGAGCTGCACATAGCTGAAACCAGTGGACGGAAGACTCAAGATGTCCTAAGGGACCCAGGCCTGACAACGTGAAAGCTGCCCAAACAGTTACTCCGCCTCCACTGGCCTGTAGTACCCCAACCCGGCATGCGGGGTCCATAGCTTGGTGTGGTTTACGCCACACACGCTGCCTGCCATCGGCGCGATACAGTGTGAAACGGGATTTGTCAGACCATATGACGCGTTTCCAGTCATCCATGTTCCAGTTTCGATGGGCCGTCGCAAACTGCAGCCGAATCATGCGATGCTGTGCTGTTAACATCGAGACACGATGTGGGCGTTGCTTGCCCTAGCAGAGGTGGGCCATGTGTCAACGGATGAGCTTGTGGATGTTCCTTCATTAAATTGTGGCGTGATTTTCTGCAAACAAGCCTTCCGATTTGTCTGTACGCCGCGGGCCAATCGACGGCGACCTCGATCATCCAATGCATTTTTACGGCCACATTTCATCCAACTGCCATCGGTTTTGCCGGATTTCACATACTCCTGGTACACACTTGCTACGGTCTGTCGCGGAATTCCTAACAGATTCGCCGTTGCGCTGATTGAACATCCGGCCTTCCTGGCTCCCACGACTTGCCCTCGATCAAACTCACTTAAGTCTCATCGTCGACCCATGCTGGCAATTGACGGAATATATTCCTGTGCATACCGACCCACTCTATTTATAACCCCAACCAGTTTTCCTGCACACTGCGATTTGCTTCTGTCCTGCTGCTTTGCGTATTTTCACTTGGGTGTACGTAATAATTTGTCTTTTCAGTGTAATTTCCCATGGAAAATTTGGAGAACCATGGAGAAGGTAGACACACAACCGTCGGGTCAAGCCATGTCTGATATACCGGGCTCAGACCTGAGCGAGCTCAGAGAATATTGTTTGATAAGCTCCTCTACGTTTCATGGTTTTGCGTATGGGCCACATCAGCATCGGTAAAAAATGAAAAAGTCAGTAGACTGGCATAAGCTAAGATGAAATGTCAAAATGTTGAAATGTGATATTCTTAATATTTCTGAAAGAGAACAGCCACAGTATTGAGCTGCTGGTCGACCCACTGAAAAAATTCTGGCCGGTCTTGGGCCAGTTTTGAAGGCCAGGCAAAATCTTTTGTTCTATAATCTGAATAGCTGTCTTCGTTGTCTGTTCAGATTAACGGAAGATTTTCTCGGTCCCGGCAACAGACGGTTGAATAGCAGTTCTTGCATACCACAAGTTCTCTAAATACGCTCACTCACCAATTTTGGAAATTGAACCGTGACAAATGTTCTTTCAATGCATTCATGCCGGAAGGTAGTTCGCACGTAGAAGGTTAGGTGGATAAACATAACCACGAAAGTGCAACGAGATTATTTCCGTCCTTGCCTTCTAACACCGCAAGTAAGTTGTCAGTTTGAAATGATAAGTAGATGGGCCTGCTCCGGCACGCGCTTCAAGTTGTACATTCACTAGGAAAAAAGTACAAGAGAAAAAAAAAGTAAAAAAATAAGAGAGAGAGAAAAAATACCCGAGTTGCCGTATGTTGACTTGAGTACGAAGCGTCGTTGGCAAATTTACCCAAATTTCCGTCCTCTAATTGCCCGGGGATGCCGCCAGGCGTGACACTCGGGGGTGAAATTCCAATCTGAGAGACAAATCGTTCTACTCCTTGGCATTGTTTCAGACCCATTGTCTGGGAGGGATAAAACAGATGCGATTGGTCAAAAATGGGGTCGATTAGACTTCACAGTTGTCACTTTAAGTTAGTATGAATCATTATTCTCAATTTTTTTCTTCGGCCTGTACACCCTCCTTCTCGCAATGTTGTGAGGTGTGGAGAACGGAGGAAAAAGGAGAGAGGGTTCCTTGAGTTGTGAGTGAATCTGCTGGTTTCTATGTCAACTAAGAGATTTTTCGTTGGCCTGAATAATCTAATCTTTTCATCAATCTTCTCAGTCGGCGCGGCTCCGGAAACAGTTTGCTGCTTCCTCAAATGTCAAAGCTATATATATAGGAGTGTATTTCTCTCCGTTATATATGAAAAAAAGTGCGTACACCATTGTTCGTATATCCTGAGGTGGCTAATGATTCATTTTGTCACATTTCCATGACCGACGAGTGTAAGGGAACTTCGGGCTTATCTGGAATTGTGCGCTTGTTTGTTGTCACATTCAACGAAATTATTTCCTGAAATATGATCTTCAGAAAACATATTTAGCATGCTAAAAATGCGTTTTAGAATATTTTAAATCCCTTACATTCTTGAGGTAATATCGAAATAAGTGTCCTCTTTATCGACATTTTAAATTTGGTATAACGGAGACCAGTGTATCTAGATCATAAAATAAGCGGAACCGTAAATAATGGGCAAATAATTGTCAATTGTCACTAAAAACGTTTGAGTAGAATTTTAAATCATTGATTTCTATTCAGTAGTTTAAACATCAATACGTATGAGAAAGACATGGCAATTCTAAAGCTTCGCTGAAAAGGATGTGAGACATCATGAACTTTTCATATGGAAGAAATTTCTGTTTCTGCAACGAGATAAACAACTAAGCAAAATGTTTTACTTGTGGACTAATCATATTTATTAATTTCTAAAAGTATCTGATTCCTTAACTGTTGTCTGTTGTTCTGTAATGCAATTATCACTGAAAAGTTAAGTACTTATGCTCATTCGTGGAACAAATGCATTTTCCTGATCCATTAATTCTGGTAATTACGCTCCCACCATTAACACCATTCTATGACATGCGAAATGTTCAAGTGAATGCTCTTCTCGTGTTTATCTATCACCTGCTTTGATTCTCAAGTAAGGCGAGATCACTTTGATCGTTTGAGCACAAACGTCTTTACATTATCCAAGAATTAATGCAGATGTTTTTACAATGATTCTACTTTGTAAGTCACATTTCATTTCAGTTGTCGTTATTTTTGCATCTCGTGCTTCCCTTTTTCAACTTTCTGACATATGTTTATACACCCTTCTAATATTATGCAAGAAAAAGTTTTCGGTTTCCCCTCTCTGTTTCTGGCAACGTAACACATCTACATTTGTGACGTATATGCTCTAATTTAACTTCCTATTTTGGTTCTCTGTTCTTATTTAAATTATGTTTATTTCTCTTTATCTTTTCTTACTTTAACGTCAGATCCCCAAAGATTTTACGTTTTCGCAATTTCCGGCAGACAGTTAAGCCAGTAAGATATGGATAAAAGGTAATTTCTTGAACGATGTGGGTGGCATGTGTGATCAAACCGTCGAGCTTGTGACTGGCTGCTGTTTTTATCAACATATTGTAATTTCTTCGAAGCAGAGTTACTGGTATTAGCAAGAGTTTGTTCCTATATTTTATTTGGCTTAGTTGTTAATAATTCTTCAATTACAACGAGTTACCTGTTTGCTCTTCAAGTGTACACGTTCGTATTGGGCAAGAACAATAAAGAAAAGTGTAAGTGAACATTATTTCATTTATTCTTTCTTGTCACGTGCAAGTAGAAGATACGACGGATCCCCAGTTGGGATGTGATACAGTACATTTTGATAAAAACATTTACAACGCAATTGGCTTTATATTATTTGCATGTCTTCCTTTATTAGTCTCCGCCATTTCTGAATATTTCGTACGATCTTTGGCATTGTAAGTTTCATAAAATAAATTAATTATGTATCTCATCTGTAATCTCATATCACGAAGTACTAGCAAAGCCAGATTTCATGGTTCATCCATTTTTGCATTTTTTTCGAGAGGCTCTACCTGTTCGCTAAAACTATGAACATGTAAATAAATGTTTTGGTTTTTCAATTTATGCGATACGCAGGAACAGCTGTTTCGACTATCTACATAGGAAAGTATTTTGGAATCCTTGTGTATGCTTATCACTTACTCAACATTCTTAACGTTAGCTTCTTTCTTTTTTGTGTCAGTGAATTGGGGGTCTCTCTCTCTCTCTCTAAAACCTAAACATTGTTATCCCGAAGTAAAAGAAGAATACTTTTCCTGGCACGTGACAGGCGATGGACACTATGATATAAAGAATGAAGACAGGAATCGATGTAAACCATTCATCGTCCCCTCCGTAACAAAAAAGAAAAAAAAAGGAACACGAGAAAAAAAAAAAGGAACAGAATTCCTTATCTTGATCGCGTGGAAGAAATTCTGGCCAGGAAGTTACATTACTAAAGAGATTTTCCTCTTTTCCTATGCTTTTAAATAAAATTCTCCCCTACGCTGTGAGCAGGGTTTCTCTTTCCCTATATTCTCCCCCTTAGAACTCGATGGCTCACTCTTTGACCTATCACGTGACCAATCATGCAGGAGTGTAGAAGGCTTATACATAATTCTCCTCATTGCTTCCGGGACCAGGGCCTTCGGAACTAGGATATTTCCTTCTTCCTCAAGCTCTTGAATTCCGCAGTCCCTATATATTCATTCCCTTAACCCTGCTTGATGCTTTGAAATGTTACAGCAACTGACCAAAGAATAAAATGACAGCGTACAACTGGTTATTGTTCGCAACTGAATTATATTTAAAAATCTTATAGCGGAAGTACTTGATGTCAGATCCATCCATTAGAAAAGTACAGAGACAACGTAAAAGCTTTCACTGAAAATGCAGCCAGTTCAAAGCTAAGAAATATAGCGCACTTAGTCTACGGGAAAAAGAAATAGAACAATATTTGCTTGTGATTTAACAATTGCGGGAAAAAACAAAACGGTAAAGACGAGCCCTAACTAAAGGGTGTAATAAGTCCGTTTTTTGACTCAAAGGAATGTGTGATGACGAAATAAATGTAATGCATCGAAAATTTATTGGTATGCCAAATCTTATAACTATGTATATGAGATAACTACAAAATTGTTTGCAATGAAGAATCCTGAATCAGTCTTTTAAAAAGGGAGATATACAAAAAGCACTTCTGCCCCTTTCTGCCCCTAAATATGCACTTCTGCCCCTACCAGAAAAATGAATTACGGTAACACAAAATTCACGCAATATGATACTCACAAGGAAATATAAACCTTTTTCAATTGGACTTTCAGAAAAGGAGATATGGTCACACATAATAATAAACATTTGCTCCCCCTAGTAGGAAATTTGTGAATTATTAAAATCAGAAAGTGTTTTAAGTATTTGTCATTGTGACTGCTATCCTGTGCAGTAGAAATTCTTTGTTTTAGAAGCCAAGCTGCAACTTTAGTTGAAAATAACCGTTTTCGTTCCTTAACGGCAGAACTTCTTTGCAAATAAGAAAAATACACGCAAAATGCTTTCCACAGTAGAAGCTTTCCGAAATAAAAAAATCGTCTAATTGTATTTTTAAAAGAGGAAATAATCAGAGACAAAAAGAATATGCCTTTCCTTTAGTCGAAAACCGCGTATTATTTGAAACACACAATATGCGCGGTATTCAGAAAGACTGTTTTCAACGAGATTTTCAGAAGTTGCAATACATTTGCAATTTGAAATATGCACCTGCGCCTACTAACAAAAGAGCTGTGAGTTATGAAAAATCAGAAAGTATATGCAAAATATTCCTCATCGTGGAAGATTCCTTTGCAGAGTGAAAAATTCTTTTTGTGTAATTCTTTCGGCATCTAATGCAGAAAAAATTACACAAATTTGAAGTTGTGATTCCGTCTATTGGTTTAAATTATGACAAGAGTGGTAAGTCAAATAATATCCAAAAACTTGAAAATTTCATCATCCTGGAGCGGAAATCGAATCTCCCGATTTGCTCCCGAGAATGTTATATAGTTATCTGCTTTTCTGCGCAATCACGGGAGGCAATGAATTCTATTCACCCAGATTCGCAAAATATGAATGCCGTTGCTGCGACTGGCGATTCTTGTGATGTGTTAAATTCAAATTTCTCGGGAACTTGAGACTTAGTCGTTCTGGTTGTGTAGTGGTTAGCATACTCGGGCGCAAACCGGGAGACGCGGATTTGATTTCCGCTCCAGGACGTTGAAATTTTCAAGTTTTCGGATATCATTTGACTTAGCACTCTTGTCATAATTTACACCAATAGACGGAATCACAACTTCAAATTTGTATTGCATACTAGTGTAATCCCGTATTTCATGGCAAAAATAATTTTTCAAATCAGCTACAAGAATCATACATCTAAAAGAAAACATAATATACCATACGCCTCTTAGTGCAGAAAATGTGTCGATTATTTGAAGAAGTAATCATGCGCAAAATGTGCTTCAAAGTCAAAGGTATTGCTTCAAAAAGGGATTCTTTCAGTTGACTTTTGGACGCGAGGATACCATTGGAAATAGAAATATATATTTGCGCCCCAAAGCGTCAGAATCATACGATATAAAGGGACAGAAAATATACGCAAAATGTTTCTCGTGGTAGATTCTATCAACAGTGAAACAATTTTTCAAATGCCACTTTTTGAAGCAGAGATAACAAGCAAAAAAAATGCACATACACACATCCTAGAACAATATTTTCCAACCGGAGTGCTGTGAACTTTTCAGGCACAGCCAGAAAAATATAAAATAACTTGTAAAACGTTAATTTATAAATTCTGGGAATTTCGTCCCAGTGATTTACCCATTAAGTTTTGTCTTTAGTACAAGTGTAAAGTTATGCAAGATTTAGTCGGAAACGTTAGATTAGTTAAGTCATTAACTGTTATGGCGTTAATATAGTATGTAGGACTGACTAAATGTACAACACAGCAGGAAGTGGGGGTGAGGTCGTATCCATCCGGCATACATGGGCCAAAGAATGAAAGCCATCAACCGTCTCACAGACACGTTTGACACTAAATATTCGCGCAGCAGCAACGTGGCGTAAGGGTATTTTTGTAACGCTACTAATAGTATTTGGAGTTGTTAAGGTAGCATAATCGATAAAAGATGCTGATGATATTTACGTTACATCAAGTACAACCAGTGATCAAAGATACGCAAGCCGTTGTAGGATTCCCGGAAAACCCTGTTCTTTCACCGAGATGACAGTTCTCTGGTTTCGTCTAAGAAGGAACTTGAAAGAATTCTCCCTGCCTTAACTCGAAGGGACATTAGTTGAGACACTAAGAGGGTAGGGTAAAACGACCACAGTAGCATGTCCGATCACCGCTTTTTCTCCAAACCAGGAGGAAAGGGACCTGCTGTTTTGCCGACCACAGCAGTGCAAAATGTTCACAGGAGACGTCTCACGCCGGTTGGCGGCAGTTGGGAGGTTGCGAGAAAATGTGACGTCGTATGACACATTTTGAAATCCTCGAACACCCTGTGTACACATCAATATTTGGGTAACAATCAAAGTAAAGGGTTGGTATTAGTAGTGTCAAATACACTGCTGGCCACCCAAAATGCAACACCAAGAAGGAAGCATCCGTTTGGCCTGAAATTCGCAGCATGCATCACCCGCCAGAGGACATGCAAACGATTAGCATTGCAGATAATATGCAAACGCCACCAAGAAGCACTATAAGAAGGGTGCACAGAAGGCGGGGTGTAAGTAGTGGAAATGTGTTGAGCTGCCGGACCTGTACGTGGGAAGCTTTCTGATGCCTCGTCGCAGAATACAGCAGTCATCCCAGTACGTTTCGGAGTTGGACAGAGGACGAATAGTGACTTATCGCGACAGCGGTTTATCGTACTGAGACATCGGCGCCCGTGTGGGACGACATCCAGCCACAGTGAGGCAAGTATGGATTCGGTGCGTGCAGGAGGGACGGACGGACCGACGTGAGCGATTGCCGCAGCCGCGACACACCACCGAACGAGAGGACTGGCATGTTGTGCGGCGGGCATTGACGGATCGCACCGCCACATCACGAACGTTAGCGCAGAAATTAGGGTGTGTTGCGCAACAAACTGTGTCAGCACGTACCGTTCGACGTCGTCTGCAGGAGCAGGGACTTGTCGCCCATTGCTCCGATTACCATTGACATTACACCACCGGCGAGTGCAGCGGCAGTGGGCCGTTGAACACCGCACCTGGACTACGGAATGGCACGACATGTTCTTCTCCGACAAATCCCGCTTCTGCCTTCAACACCACGATGGTCGGATATGCGTGAGGCAGCACCGCGGCGAGAGACTGTAGGACGCCTGCATTATGCATCTGCATACCGGTCCGTCGCTTGGCGGTATGGTTTGGGGCGCAATTGGATATGACGCCCACAACCCTCTGGTACGCATCGCCGGTACACTCAACAGCCACCGCTTCATCTCCGACGTTTTGGAGCCTGTTGTCCTCCCTTACCTGCAGGACCTGCCAGCGGGCACGTTTCAACAGGACAATGCGCGCCCGCACGTGGCACGCATCGTGCAGCAATTCTTCACGGCCCACCAGGTGTCACTGCTGCCGTGGCACGCCTGTTCTCCCGATATGTCGCCCATCGAACATGTCTGGTCGCTGATCGGCAACCGAGTGGCCCGGCAAGCACCACCCGCGGCTACGCCTGATGAACTGTGGCAACGTGTGGAAGTAGCCTGGACCGACATACCCCAAGCAAACATCCAAAGCCTCTTTCGTTCGATGCCGCGGCGTGTAGCGGCCGTTATTGCCAGTCATGGGGGCCACATGAACTATTGATGTCTGCGTGTTCCGCAAGTCGCACGGGCCTGTAAGCTCAATCGTTTCATCTTTGTATCTGTTGTTATGTGTCCAGTAAATCCGGCTTTGCTATCTCGTGTCCTTCTTGGTATTGCATTTTGGGTGGCCAGCAGTGTATAAAGCTCCTCTCTGCTTGTATTTTTCTTCTGTTGTTTGTGATTTAACAGCAGATAAATAACAAATAGTACTCTGCTGCCCAAAATTCTCATGGCACGCGAGATAATTTTTTAGAAGATCGTCGCCAGTTTGGGTACACACTCTCAAAAAGGTTCGCCACCCCTGTCCTAGATAAGAATTATTTAGAAGTTACCGGTAGGAACGGATAAGATTACGTAGAAAGAAATCTTACTTGGATAGAAACGTTTGTGACAGACAATAGTGGCCTCATTTGCATGTAGTCTTTCTCAGCGTGAGGCGTCCAGTAAGCTAGTAAGATTGGATGTGCAGCAGATTGCCAGTGAGCTTTTCGAATTAACTCGGTGGCCAAATTGAAGGCACCCGAAACAGTTTGAAAAAGAGCGGTAGAGCTCTTTCTCTAGGCTTAAGGACTGGAGCATGAAGAGGTTTAGCATGACCCTCGAGTAGGAGGAAACCTCAGTATATCCTATTGCTGAGTGAACCATGAGACAACGAAGCTGAGTTGATTCTCCACAATTCATTCGATTAAAGTAATTATTAACGTTAGATGCTTCCTGCTTTGAGTACCACTGGTTCGATTATCAGATACATTTACAAAAAGATGAATCAGTGGAGTCGTATTGGTAAATAATACGAACTAAAACAAACATAAGGCTTTTGCTGGATTCAACACGAGGCGGGCCACCATTTCACATGTAATGAAAAATCGACGAAAAATGAAAAAACGTAAGCACATATTTCAATAGATACTTATCATATGGATTTTCCTGGACTGGTGATGAACATTATCGCATTCCTAAGTGCATTCTACATGGATACGAAATGTCAAATGAATGTATATTTCTCATCAAGTTATGTAGGCATTTTACGACGAGTACAAAACGCAGTCAGATCTCAAACATATCCATGGATATTTTAAAGGCATCGGGACGTCCATAAATTGCATAGCTCTACCTTTAAAAAGAAGACTGAAGTATTTGATGAGACACAATAAACAAGTTGTTTGCAGCCGAGCTAATAGCTAAGGAGATGAAACCTCACACCATAGGTGAGTCACACACTGTTCGAAGCAGAAAACTTCACGACATGAAAGAACGCACAAAATGAGAAGAAACTTACCACACGTGTAGACAAGTAGGTGAGAAAGAAGTGATTTAATTTCTCAGTGATTATTCGATTAAGATGGGCTCCTCACATGGGGTTCTGGGGTATCAATGATCATGCATTGTTGCCTTGTGTGCAAAATTCATGGACATCGTGAGCGGACTTGTAGAGGCGTTAATTCGTCTGCCAATGACGTCCCTCACGCCCTCTGCTGGGGAGAAGTCTGCGTATCGCGCTAGCCAAGGCAACACCTGGACACCTTGTAGAAACTGTGTGTTGATGGCAGTGTGCGGCCGGGGTTATCTTATTGAAACTGGGCATCAGGAATACCATGAAGATACGACAACAAAACGGACTGCATCACGTCATCGACGTATCGTCGTGTTATCATTGTGTCTATTATGCGTGCGATCGGTAAACATCTGTTGAAACTGATACCGCCCGAAACCATGACGCCTAGCTGAGGAGCCGTATGACGCTCACGGATTGAAACAAGATCATACCAGTAACAATGTTGCCTCCAGACTCTGAATCGCTGATCGTCGGCGCTGACACAGAAGCGCGACTGATCAATGAATACAGCATGGTTTCATTCGTACCTCCACGCATGTCTGGTACAGCAATACTGCATTGTTGCGCGACGATGTGCTGAGGTGAATGGCAGTCACTGACAATGACTAGAGAGAGTACAAACCTACCGCAGCCAATCTACGATTCAGAGTCTGTGTTGCTCATGGCTTCTTGTGAACCTCGCCGAATGTCGTCCGCTGTGAGTTGTGGGGCTGCAATGGCTTGCCGTCGAAGTACTGGGTGGTTCCAAGGGAAGACCCATGTTAGTACACGATTCCTCTCGTACATACACACACGGACATTTATACTGTTGTAAATGCTTATGAATTTTGGTTTGGCGAAATGTTTTGCTTTGTGTGGGGAGGGGTTTATTCAAAGAAAGTGTCTTTGTTTTCTTCTCAACTTCAGCAAACGACGTGAGCTGGGACGCTTTTTTGTGTTTTCTGCCGAGACAGACCAAGAAAATATGAGAGATCACGTGATGTAATCTGAACTCCCATGTGATTGTGTCCTTTTTCAACACCGAAAAATCTGAATGTAGCTAATCTGTCCGAGTGCGAGAGCAATTAGACTGTAACTCGAAAAAATATTTTTGAATATTAAATGTGACACCCTCTAATTATATTCATTTTAGTAAAAAAATAAGCCACAGAAAGTTTTAAGACAATTGGTTAATATTTAATGGTGGCTCAATGCAGCCGAACATTTTAATGGGCTCTCGCTGACGCTGCTTGGGCCTCTGACATTTAACCTGAATGTGATTTCGGCACAATGTCCGATGACGAGCAGTCAACAGTGGAACACGAGTAGGGAGTCGGTTCCTGTAGCCCAGAGTATGCAGAATATGCCATACCGTTCTCTCGCTGACGCTGCTTGGACCTCCGACATTCAACCTGGATGTGATTTTGGCACAATGCCCGATGACGAGCAGTAAACAATGGAACACGAGTAGGGAGTCGGTTCCCGTAGCCCAGGGTATGCATTGTGCGCCATACGGTTCACTCGCTGATGCTTCTTGGGTCTCCGACATTTAACCTGGATGTGATTTCGGCACAATGCCCGATGACGAGCAGTCAACAGTTGCACTCGAGTAGGGCGTCGGCTCCCGTAGCCCATGGTATGCATTGTGCGACATACCGTTCACTCGCTGACGCTGCTTGGGCCTCCGACATTTAACCTGGATGTGATTTCGGCACAATGCCCAATGACGAGCAGTCAACAGTGGAACACGAGTAGGGAGACGGTTCACGTAGCCCAGGGTATGCATTGTGCGCAATACCGTTCACTCGCTGACGCTGCTTGGGCCTCCGACATTTAACCTGGATGTGATTTCGGCACAATGCCCGATGACGAGCAGTCAACAGTAGAACACGAGTAGGGAGACGGTTCCCGTAGCCCAGGGTATGCATTGTGCGCAATACCGTTCACTCGCTGACGCTGCTTGGGCCTCCGACATTTAACCTGGATGTGATTTCGGCACAATGCCCGATGACGAGCAGTCAACAGTGGAACACGAGTAGGGAGTCGGTTCCCGTAGCCCAGGGTATGCATTGTGCGCAATACCGTTCACTCGCTGACGCTGCTTGGGCCTCCGACATTTAACCTGGATGTGATTTCGGCACAATGCCCGATGACGAGCAGTCAACAGTAGAACACGAGTAGGGAGACGGTTCCCGTAGCCCAGGGTATGCATTGTGCGCAATACCGTTCACTCGCTGACGCTGCTTGGGCCTCCGACATTTAACCTGGATGTGATTTCGGCACAATGCCCGATGACGAGCAGTCAACAGTGGAACACGAGTAGGGAGACGGTTCCCGTAGCCCAGGGTATGCAGAATATACTGTACCGTTCACTCGCTGACGCTGCTTGGGCCTCCGACATTTAACCTGGATGTGATTTCGGCACAATGCCCGATGACGAGCAGTCAACAGTAGAACACGAGTAGGGAGACGGTTCCCGTAGCCCAGGGTATGCAGAATGTGCGCAAGTACCGTTCACTCGCTGACGCTGCTTGGGCCTCCGACATTTAACCTGGATGTGATTTCGGCACAATGCCCGATGACGAGCAGTCAACAGTGGAACACGAGTAGGGAGACGGTTCCCGTAGCCCAGGGTATGCATTGTGCGCCATACCGTTCACTCGCTGACGCTGCTTGGGCCTCCGACATTCAACCTGGATGTGATTTTGGCACAATGCCCGATGACGAGCAGTAAACATTGGAACACGAGTAGGGAGTCGGTTCCTGTAGCCCAGGGTATGCATTGTGCGCCATACGGTTCACTCGCTGACGCTGCTTGGGCCTCCGACATTTAACCTGGATGTGATTTCGGCACAATGCCCAATGACGAGCAGTCAACAGGGGAACACGAGTAGGGAGTAGGTTCCCGTAGCCCAGGGTATGCAGAATATACTGTACCGTTCTCTCGCTGACGCTGCTTGGGCCTCTGACATTTAACCTGGATGTGATTTCGGCACAATGCCCGATGACGAGCAGTCAACAGTGGAACACGAGTAGGAGACGGTTCCCGTAGCCCAGGGTATGCAGAATGTGCCATACCGTTCACTCGCTGACGCTGCTTGGGCCTCCGACATTCAACCTGGATGTGATTTTGGCACAATGCCCGATGACGAGCAGTAAACATTGGAACACGAGTAGGGAGTCGGTTCCTGTAGCCCAGGGTATGCATTGTGCGACATACCGTTCACTCGCTGACGCTGCTTGGGCCTCCGACATTTAACCTGGATGTGATTTCGGCACAATGCCCAATGACGAGCAGTCAACAGGGGAACACGAGTAGGGAGTCGGTTCCCGTAGCCCAGGGTATGCAGAATATACTGTACCGTTCTCTCGCTGACGCTGCTTGGGCCTGTGACATTTAACCTGGATGTGATTTCGGCACAATGTCCTATGACGAGCAGTCAACAGTGGAACACGAGTAGGGCGTCGGCTCCCGTAGCCCATGGTATGCATTGTGCGCCATACCGTTCCACTCGCTGACGCTGCTTGGGCCTCCGACATTTAATTTGGATGTGATTTCGGCACAATGTCCGATGACAAGCAGTCAACAGTGGAACACGAATAGGGAGTCGGTTCCCGTAGCCCAGGGTATGCATTGTGCGCAATACCGTTCACTCGCTGACGCTGCTTGGGCCTCCGACATTTAACCTGGATGTGATTTCGGCACAATGCCCGATGACGAGCAGTCAACAGTGGAACACGAGTAGGGAGACGGTTCCCGTAGCCCAGGGTATGCATTGTGCGCCATACCGTTCACTCGCTGACGCTGCTTGGGCCTCCGACATTCAACCTGGATGTGATTTTGGCACAATTTCCGATGACGAGCAGTCAACAGTGGAACACGAGTAGGGAGACGGTTCCCGTAGCCCAGGGTATGCATTGTGCTGCAATACCGTTCACTCGCTGACGCTGCTTGGGCCTCCGACATTTAACCTGGATGTGATTTCGGCACAATGCCCGATGACGAGCAGTCAACAGTGGAACACGAGTAGGGCGTCGGCTCCCGTAGCCCATGGTATGCATTGTGCGCAATACCGTTCACTCGCTGACGCTGCTTGGGCCTCCGACATTTAACCTGGATGTGATTTCGGCACAATGCCCGATGACGAGCAGTCAACAGGGGAACACGAGTAGGGAGTCGGTTCCCGTAGCTCAGGGTATGCAGAATATACTGTACCGTTCTCTCGCTGACGCTGCTTGGGCCTCTGACATTTAACCTGGATGTGATTTCGGCACAATGTCCTATGACGAGCAGTCAACAGTGGAACACGAGTAGGGCGTCGGCTCCCGTAGCCCATGGTATGCATTGTGCGCCATACCGTTCACTCGCTGACGCTGCTTGGGCCTCCGACATTTAATTTGGATGTGATTTCGGCACAATGTCCGATGACAAGCAGTCAACAGTGGAACACGAGTAGGGAGTCGGTTCCCCTAGCCCAGGGTATGCAGAACGTGCAGTACCGTTCTCTCGCTGACGCTGCTTGGGCCTCCGACATTTAACCTGGATGTGATTTCGGCACAATGTCCGATGACGAGCAGTCAACAGTTGCACTCGAGTAGGACGTCGGCTCCCGTAGCCCATGGTATGCATTGTGCGCCATACCGTTCACTCGCTGACGCTGCTTGGGCCTCTGACATTTAACCTGGATGTGATTTCGGCACAATGTCCGATGACGAGCAGTCAACAGTGGAACACGAGTAGGAGTCGGTTCCCGTAGCCCAGGGTATGCAGAATGTGAAGTACCGTTCCCTCGCTGACGCTGCTTGGACCTCTGACATTTAACTTGGATGTGATTTCGGCACAATGTCCGATGACGAGCAGTCAACAGTGGAACACGAATAGGGAGTCGGTTCCCGTAGCCCAGGGTATGCAGAATGTGAAGTACCGTTCCCTCGCTGACGCTGCTTGGGCCTCCAACATTTAACCTGGATGTGATTTCGGCACAATGTCCGATGACGAGCAGTCAACAGTAGAACACGAGTAGGGAGTCGGTTCCCGTAGCCCAGGGTATGCAGAATGTGCCGTACCGTTCTCTCGCTGACGCTGATTCAGCCTCCGACATTTAACCTGGATGTGATTTCGGCACAATGTCCGATGACGAGCAGTCAACAGTGGAACACGAGTAGGGAGTCGGTTCCCGTAGCCCAGGGTATGCAAAATGTTCAGTACCGTTCTCTCGCTGACGCTGCTTGGGCCTCCGACATTTAACCTCGATGTGATTTCGGCACAATGTCCGATGACGAGCAGTCAACAGTGGAACACGAGTAGGGAGTCGGTTCCCGTAGCCCAGGGTATGCAGAATGTGAAGTACCGTTCTCTCGCTGACGCTGCTTGGGCCTCTGACATTTAACCTGCATGTGATTTCGGCACAATGCCCGATGACGAGCAGTCAACAGTGGAACACTAGTAGGGAGACGGTTCCCGTAGCCCAGGGTATGCGTTGTGCGCCTTACCGTTCACTCGCTGACGCTGCTTGGGCCTCCGACATTTAACCTGGATGTGATTTCGGCACAATGCCCGAGGACGAGCAGTCAACAGCGGAACACGAGTAGGGAGTCGGTTCCCGTAGCCCAGGGTATGCAGAATGTGAAGTACCGTTCCCTCGCTGACGCTGCTTGGACCTCTGACATTTAACTTGGATGTGATTTCGGCACAATGTCCGATGACGAGCAGTCAACAGTGGAACACGAATAGGGAGTCGGTTCCCGTAGCCCAGGGTATGCAGAATGTGAAGTACCGTTCCTTCGCTGACGCTGCTTGGGCCTCCAACATTTAACCTGGATGTGATTTCGGCACAATGTCCGATGACGAGCAATCAACAGTAGAACACGAGTAGGGAGTCGGTTCCCGTAGCCCAGGGTATGCATTGTGCGCCATACGGTTCACTCGCTGACGCTTCTTGGGTCTCCGACATTTAACCTGGATGTGATTTCGGCACAATGCCCGATGACGAGCAGTCAACAGTGGAACACGAGTAAGGAGTCGGTTCCCGTAGCACAGGGTATGCATTGTGCGCCATACCGTTCACTCGCTGACGCTGCTTGGGCCTCCGACAGTTAACCTGGATGTGATATCGGCACAATGCCCGATGACGAGCAGTCAACAGCGGAACACGAGTAGGAGTCGGTTCCCCTAGCCCAGGGTATGCAAAATGTTCAGTACCGTGTTCTCGCTGACGCTGCTTGGGCCTCTAAGATTTAACCTGGATGTGATCGTGGAAGTGAAAGCACAGTATTCGTGGAAGTGAAAGCACAGTATCGGCTCCTAGGTGAAAGGCCACAAGCAGGAATCTTTCTCTCGGTTTCAGGAAGGACTTTTCTTCATGATGGTTGAAAACCCGGGCGAACTCCAAGTTACATTATGGATCCTCCACACTGCTTCCTGGGTCAAGCGGAATCAGCCTCCCTCCATCTTGGATTTCGTAGGATGGTCCAGGCAAGAAGCGTTGCTGGTCATCGCTGACAGATAGCCGGCAAACTGGGAGCGCGGAGTAATTTTGATTAATTTTCTTTTTTATTCCTTTTTTTTTTTCGATTATAATATTCAGCCCTGCGTGGGACACTGGGTCCACTCACGCCTTTCCCCCCTTTTTTTTATCAAGCCAAACCTCAGAATTAGGGTTAATTTCGCCCAGCCAGCCAAAGCTCACGAAGAGCCGGCTGGGGGGGGGGGGGGGGGCGTCTTCCAACGGAGCCCCGCTCTCGTTACATGCTGCCGGCCGAAAAGAGAAGATAAAAGTGACGCTTCGCTCCCTTGAAGCCGGGGTGCTCAAATCCGTTGACCCCTCTCATTGGTCGAAACTTCTGCCTTAGCAACAGCAAAGAAGCTGTTCTCCCCTCGGTCTGTGCCCTCGTGCCAAAACTGTTGAGAAAAAACACATGGCCGGCCCTCCAACGGACTTTTTTCTCCCACGCAAGCCAGGGGTGACACTCTGACCTTCACTCGGGCAGAATCGCTGTAGCGTCCAGCACTCTGTTCTATAAATAGAATTCCCTTTGTCCAGGGAACCCTCGGCAAACACATTTTAGAAGCCTCTAAAACCTTTGCCTAAAATGGCGGACGCTGAAAAAAAAATATTTTTGGGCCCTCTGCACAACTTTTCAGAAATGGTTTTTCTTCATTCCGTGATTAATACAAATAATTTTGCTTTCACAAAGGGGTTGATGCTGTCTTCTTTTGCTCGCCCTTTTTTTTCTTTTTCTTACTAAAGAGAAAAAAAAATGAATGAGGCCAAAAGAAAAAAAAGAAGTTTAATGCCTATTATTTCCCTTTCTTTTAAGAAATTTTGTTTGCTTGGTCAGGGCTGTGAAGTAAATGAATATGGCCAATTATTCCCTTATCTCACTGCCTCTTCCAAACACAATTTTGAAACGTGGACTGTCGAGTATTTTCATTCTGTGTTTTTTTTTATTTAATTATTTTCTATCACTTTCATTTTTCGCAAATCTCAGCGAAGTGATCAGGTTCCCCAAGATTTACGAACGCGAAAATTCTCGACAGGACAGTTGCTTCAGGGTTCTTATCACTTGGGCAATAGAATGACTCATCTGTCTTCCGCCGACAATGCGTCCACGATCAAAGTCACTCAGATCACCACGTTTACTCATGTTCATCGATTGCAATACATTGTTGGGAAGCCCTGCGTCCGCGTACGTATCACCTGCTTCCGGTTTGGGTCTGCTCCACTTTGCGGTATGGATGTGCGTGTGCGTGGGTGCATTCATGTGGCCATGTGTGTGAGTGAAACAGAAAGAGAGGGAGAGTGAGAAAGAGAAAGAAAGAGAGAGAGAGAGAGAGAAAGAAATAGAGAGCGAAAGAGAGAAAAGGTAGGAGGAGAGAGAGAGAGAGAAAATACTGGATCTATAAAAATGATTATCCTGTGGTACCTTACCATTTCAATTTAAAATTGAAATAGCACATAGAGCGTTAGTGAGAATTCAAAACAAAACAAAGCGTTGAAATTGAAAATTTTCCTAGTTTTTGAAGTGTAACTTTCTCCAGTTTGGTATTAACATACTTTTTGCAACTGAAAACCACGCATTTTAAACCATAGTTGCACTACTATAAAAATACCCCATATTTAAAACTGCACGAAACTCTGTGAGGCATCGTGTAAACAACTACAAAATTCCCATACTTTAATAGCGGTTGTGGACCCATAAAAGACCCAGGGTTTCTCCAGAAGTTTTATTCTGTCCACTTGAGAAATATCACATTCGTAGACATATGCATTCTATTTCTTTCATGAATTATGTTGCTAGTTTGAAATATTTGCTTTTCAGTATTGTGTTTATATGTCATGTTAATAAGATGAAATTAGTGCAATAAGTTTGCTAATTTCGTTCTTTTACTTCACTATGTAACAGTCGCAGATAACTGCTTTCAACAGAGTTTTATTTTCCGATGTGGACTAATATTCTTTGTCCTGTCTCTCACTATAACCATTTGAAAAGAACGCGCCAAAAGCGCTCTTGGTAGATATTCACAAAATCGTTACTGGGGAAAGAAAAGTAGAATAAAAACAACATTCATATCTCACTCCGGATTTGAAGTTATATATTACAATCACACTGTTCCGCTGGTGAAATAAATGTACAACTACAGGATCAAAGATTTAAATTCTTGATTAAAAAAAGTCGGTAAAATTATCTGGCTAATTTTTCCAGTAATTTTTCTAAATCAATTAAATCCGTTGAATAGAGATATTAACAAATAACTGGAACTGTTTTCCATGGCACATACCGTTTTTTAAACAAATAAACCAATCTCCAATTCATTTTTTAAGAAGAGGTACACCTTAACCAAATGAGAAATACAATCATTGAGAGATAAGGACTGTTTCCAAGTAGTCTGAAGGAGAAAAAACCGCGGTAGATGCAGTTCCCCTTTTGTAGCGAATCCGATCTTCGACCAATTAATCATCTGCGTGTGGGAATTGCTTTCCTGCCCAATGCTTTGAGGTCAGTCTTCATTAGGAGTTAAGACTCTCTCAGGGATCGTCAGTTGTGGAGAAATCATCTCCAAAACACAATTCAACGCGTAAGAAGAACAGCTATTTTTATCTTTAATTCGAAACCACATCTTATCATGAAGGAAAAAGTGCGCCCTTTAAAGTACTTCTTAATTTGCCCTCTTCTCGCAAATGTCGACCGCTAATTGTGTTATAATTCATCCTTTCCAGGAAATCTGAAGCCAGCGATTTCTTTATCAGCTTTTTTTACTTGCTCGTTAATTCAAAGTTATTACTCCGAGTATTGGGTTGGGAGCCCTGCAATGAAACGGCTGTGTTTCCGACATCGTTTTAAATTTGTTCTCTTTTTAGCATCTTTTTAGATTTAAAAAGAAAAAAAAATCTCTACTGCTCATCAAGCAAGTCCACTACTCTGCACTTTATAAAATAATCATCAACAGGAGTACATTATGTTAAGTCCATAATTAAAAACCAATTAAAATTTCCGTTCCCCAAGTTTTCTCCCCTCCTTCTTTGGGATGTGTTCTACGCATATCCCTCCGCTTGGTGAGGGTTCTCCCGGAGTCTGCTATCGCCGTTGGGACTCGTGGTGCACAATATGTCATTAAACACCGAGGGGCAATTAGATGCCTTAATGAGCCCCTAAATGGTGTCGAAAATCAACCAACCGATGTTAGCGGTTATTCGCCGTTCCCACCCTTAATAGCCGAAGCGATTCACCATTAAACGATTACGATTAATTGCTTTTATCGCTTATTTCTCAGGTGCTGCCCGAAGAAATGGCCATCGCAGCATTTCTCAGCAGTTCCGTGAAACTCAATCGCTCATTGCATAATATGTGATTTGGAAGCCATTATGCCTAGGACTTGCTTCAATGCAATTATTCCGTGTGCTTTCCGCTCTCTGTTTAAACAGAAAAAAAAGCCAACATTCTAATACTGATTTTGGAGCAATTTATCGCAAAGAAATGTAAAATTTATTCCAGAAAAGAATAACTTACTGTACACCATCAATGAACAGGAACTCACAAATCAAAACGGAATGTGTACCAACTGAAAATGTATCTTGAAGACCGCAAACGCAGAAATTATGTTTTTCGCTTTTTCTGGTAGAAGAAAGAAAAACAAGAAAAGAAAACTGGTGTTCGACTGTAATTACACGCTCGCAACTCTTAGTTTCTATTTTTCCTTTGTTTTCTGCAAAGGGTTTCTCTATGCGTATGAATGTTTAAAATATTTTTTTTTACCATTATAAAATTTTCCATTTTCCAGATGATTACTAAAAACGGAGCTCTTTACAGGCGCTCAATGCACGGGAATAAAACCATGGTAATTAACTCAATTAAAATCCTATACAGCCTTCCTGTTCTGTTTTTTTTTCTGCTGTGCATTTTGATCTATAGTAAATCTTTGAGACCAGCGTTCATGCATTTTTAATAATACGGCACCGTAAAAAAACCCTGATCTTTTTGTTGCCACGCGTCTGATTGATAGATTGCAGCAGGTTTAACGGACATGACCTGATTCATCTAATTTTAGAAAGTCGCTTCAGTGTCGAATATGCTGAATCTTTACAAATGAATGCAAACACAGTATAGCGAAACAAGCCCTATTTGCCGGTGGTGATTGAAATCTACGTCTTCCAGCACCACAGCAAGATACTCTCCCGACTAAACTACGCCAGCAAAGCTCATTGATGCAACTATCCGTTTGGACATTTGCGCCACCGCTGTGGTAGGCACGTCACATATATTCTCCCACTTGAGAAAGGCGGCGACACGAAATCGCAGGTTTCGGGTTCCCTGATAAACCATGCTTGAAGAAACTCAGTGTAGAAGAAGGAATTCTTGATATGTGGAAGAATCATCACACATTTTTTTCTTTCGAACCTAAGGGCCAGAAAATTCAATTTTATGTTCGGGCGCCAATATAGCGAAGCAAGCCCTTCTTGTCGGTGGTGTGACTCGAAGCCATGTCTTCCGGCACCGGAGCAGGACATTCTCCCAATTAAATTACACCGACAAGGCTTATCGCTGCTACTTGAGTTTAGACTCATGCGTCACCTTAGTGATACGTTACAGTTACTTTGATACAACAGCGGGAAGCCAAAAGGCATAATCCTTTTCAAACCACAAAAGCGTGGAAAGAAATTAGTAGTGGTGGCCTTTGAACTGAAGGATCAGCGCACGCCAGGTTGCCTGTCTTGCTTAGGAGGTCAAACAGACAATCGTGTGAAAGGAAAATTACTGTTCACCCAAAATTTGCTTAATTGTTACCTTTAAGACTGCAAATGAAAAACACTGAAGAATTTATAACACAAAAGGGATTCGAAGTCGTTGTAACGAAGTTTGAGGTTCGCATGACATGATATCTCTGGAGTTCTCTCTGTGGAAGTTTCTGATAAAGGAAGGTACATTCATCAAACCCGGTTGACCTGCAAAATTTGAAGAAGCCTGTGACACCGTCGTGTCGATGTCGCCATACTGGATGCTGTTCATCGGAACCGTGTTGCACGTGCCCAGTACTGTGCTGTGGCCAGGGTCGCGCCAAGGGCATTTGCCGCCAGGTGCAAGCCCAAATTTGCCAGCCTCTTGTACGAGAATGTTTTTCAATTTTTATTCACTTTTGCATGAAATAAATACCTTTAGCAACATCATTTCCTATTTCCCTGTAAATTAAGAGTTTTCGTAAAACACAATTGTCTCACATAAAATTCAATGAAAAAAAAAATCTGTAAAACTCTAGTTCAGATGACGCTGAGAATAATCAAAGAAGACAACTTCCTCCTTGTCAATTTCCACAAACGTCTGCTTTAACGGTAAAAAAAGTATCGTCTTGTACGATGATAAACATATTACAGCTTTCCCCATGGTGGGAGGGCAATTGTGATATACTGTATTAACATTGAACATGATGGGCGTCTCTTTAACTCTTCTAACCAAAACGTTTCTCATATGGGTACATATACAGATTAATTGTATAAAACTAAAAAAGCAAATTCGAAATAACTGGTTTCCTTATTAAATAAAAATATTTTTTCCTCTAAACTAAAAACTGAAGCTTAAAGAAAGCACACAAACATGCGTAGTTTCCGCTAAAATTAACTTTTGTAGCTTTTTTTATTACAAACTTTTTAACAATGTCCGAATTGTCTAGGTCTGTAGCAATTTCGTTTTCAATACTAACGATACTCATATATGAAAGTCGTTCCTGTTTCATATTTAATCAAAGGTAACTTTTTTATGATTTTAAGTTTGGAAAATGATCTTTCCCCGTAAGACACTGCTATAGACAGCAAAAATTTGAAATGAGGGTTTTGTTCACCTTATTACCGCTATCAATTCTATGGAATGGAAAAAAGGGGACATTGTAATTTTAAAGACCTTTTTTGAATTTCAAGCTTAACAGCAAGAAAAAAAAATTTAGGCAGTGTAAAAAATCCTCAAAATTCCAAAAAGTTTTCGTTTAATTTAACATGGGACACGTGTGCCCCCCCCCTCCCCTCTAACCGTATTTTGCTACACATATGTTTGGAAAACATACACTGACGGAAAAAAAAAATCCCAACACCACGAAAAAATAGTTGTAGAGGAGTGAAATGGCGGCAATGCATTTGTATAGGTAACATATTTAATCGATTAAGGTTTCAAGATCACAGCTTAATTTAAGCGCGAGAAGAGTCATTTAAAATGTGAAATGCTGGTACAATAATAACCGGTGTAACCGCCAGAATGTTGAATGCAAGCACGCAAACGTTCATGCATTGTGTCGTCGTACAAGTGCTGCATGTCAGTTTGTGGGATGGAGTTCCATGCCTGTTGCACTTGGTCGGTCAATACAGGGACGGTCAATGCTGGTTGGGGGTGACGCTGCAGTTGTCGTCCAATGATGTCTCATACGTGCTCGATTGGTGAAAGATCTGGTGATCTAGCAGGCCACGTCAACATGTCGAAACTCTGTAGAACATGTTGGGTTACAACAGCGGTATGCGGGCGAGCGTTATCCTGTTGGAAAACACCCCTGGAATGCTGTTCATGAAGCACAACACAACAGGTTGAATCACCAGACCGACGTACAACTGTGCCGTCAGGGTGCGTCGGATAACCACGAGAGTGCTCCTGCTGTCATAGGAAATTGCTCCCCAGACCATAACTCCAGGTGTAGGTCCAGTGTGTCTCGGCCGCAGACAGGTTGGTTGCAGGCGCTCACCTGGTCTCCTTCTAACCAACACACAGCCATCCCTGGCACCCAGACAGAACCGGCTTTCATCAGAAAACACAACAGATCTCCACTCCGTCCTCCAATGAGCTCTAGCTTGACACCACTGACGTCGCAAACGGCAGTGGTTTGGGGTAAGTGGAATGCACGCTACAGGGCGTCTGGCTCGGAGCTGTCCTTCAAGTAACATATTTGTAACAAGTCGTTGTGTCACTGAGGTGGGAACTGCAGCTCGAATTGCTGCCGCAGACGCGGTACGATGCGCCACGGCCATACGCCGTACACGGCGGTCTTCCCTCTCAGTAGTGCCACGTGCCCGGCCGGAACCCGGTCTTCTTGAGGCAGAACCTTCCCTGGACCACCGCTGCCAACAATCATGCAGAGTGGCTACATTCCTGCCAAGTCGTTCTGCAATATTGCGGAACGAAAATCCACCTTCTCGTAGCCCTATTACACGACCTCGTTCAAACTCCGTGAGCTGTTGATATTGGCTTCTTCGTCTTCTTAAAGGCATTCTTGACTAACATCAACACACTACGTCGAATCTCAACGATAACTAACGCTCACGAACGTTACAGCGCGTATTTACAGCAAACCTGCTTTGCATGTTCCGAGGGGCGCTACTAGCGCCACACGCATGCGCCGAGCGCGAAATTTGCATAGACGTCATCTTACAGATGTACTCTCACCGCCTACCAACTGTCGTTTATCTAACACAACCCCTTTTTGGTGTTGGAATTTTTTTCCGTCAGTGTATATTAATGAGTCATTTGAAAATACGTATTCTAAGGCACTTTATGGGTTCATGTGATGCTTAAGTCCCAAGAATTTCAATTTAGTCACACAGATCTGAAGCAATTATATCATATTCTATTTGTGCAATATCTGGCAAATGTATTTGTATAAACTAATACAATATTTCATTTTTAGCACGTCTTTTGAAAAAAAAATCGTGCTTATGTTATCGGTTTGTCCGTCCGTCTGTAGACACCATATCTCTGCAACTCTTAGTCCGATTTGAAAAATTCTTTTTGCATTGGGAAGCTTGAAATATGCAATTGATGATCCTTCATTTCGGTTTTTTTTGTTTTTTTACGATATACAATTTCTTCGCCAGAGGGCGTAAATGCATATGATGTCGAATTCAAAATTCCTTTTTATTCCATATATTTTCCTCTAAACATCCGATTGAAAAAATCCTTTTATCTTTCGATTCCATTTATGTCGAAGAATATTTTAGGTATAGTTACTTTTTCAAGTTACGCATAGATTTTCCGCTAAATGGCTTAAAAGTAAATTACGTTTTCCCCGTTATCTCTTCTTCTAAAACTTCGATTTAAAAAATGTTTTCTTTAACGGATACAGCTCCTAATGGGAAATATTTTGCATATAAATTCTAATTTTTGGTAAAGAATGCTTTGGCCACCAGGGGTGTAAGTGTTAATTTTTCTTCTGACGTATTTGTCATAAAATCTGAGCTTCTATTATCCCGATTGAAAAACGTCTTCCGTGGACCGGTGCCACTCATGTCGATAAACCTTTTCGGAATATTTTCTTCTTAAAATATTGCATGGTTTTTCCGATAGGGTCGTAGATGTATATCCTACTTATGCCAATGTCTATGCTTCTAATGGTCCGATTTGAAAAATTATTTCTTTACTGGATATAGTTTCCAGTGTGACATGTTTTTCATATAATTTCAAACTGTTCAAGTAATTCATAGACTTTTCGCTAGGGGGAGTAATGGTAAATTGCGCTTCCCCGATATCTCCGTTTCTAAAACTCCAATTTGAAAAATTCTTTCGGAACCGGATACAGCTCCTGATGGGAAATCCTTTGCATATAAATTCTAATTTTGGTAAAAAATGGTTTGGCAACCCAGGGTGCTTAAGTTTTAATTTTCGCTTCTGATGTACACTGCTGGCCACCCAAAATGCAACACCAAAAAAGACACGAGATAGCAAAGTCGGATTTGCTGGACAAATAACAACAGATACAAAGATGAAACGATTGAGCTTACAGGCCCGTGCGACTTCCGGAACACGCAGACATCAATAGTTCGTGTCTGGCAATAACGGCCGCTACACGCCGCGGCATCAAACGAAAGAGGCTTTGGATGTGGGTTTGGGGTATGTCGATCCAGGCTGCTTCTACACGTTGCCACAGTTCATCAGGCGTAGCCGCGGGTGGTGCTTGCCGGGCCACTCGGTTGCCAATCAGCGACCAGACGTGATCGATGGGCGACATATCGGGAGAACAGGCGGGCCACGGCAGCAGTGACACCTGGTGAGCCGTGATGAATTGTTGTACGATGCGTGCCACCAGCGGGCGCGCATTGTCCTGTTGAAACGTGTCCGCTGGCAGGTCCTGCAGGTAAGGGAGGACTTCAGGCTCCAAAACGTCGGAGATGTAGTGGTGGCTTTTGAGTGTACCGGTGATGCGTACCAGAGGGGTGCGGGTGTCATAACCAATTGCGCCCAAAACCATAACGCCAGGCGACGGACCGGGTATAACGATGCATAATGCAGGCGTCATACAGTCTCTCGCCGCGGTGCAGCCACACGCGGTGGTGTTGCAGGCAGAAGCGGGATTCATCGGAGAAGACAATGCCGTACCATATCGTACTCCAGGTGCGGCGTTCAACGGCCCACTGCGGCCGCACTCGCCGGTGGTGTAACGTCAATGGTAATCGGAGCAATGGGCGCCGTGCAACAAGTCCCCGCTCCTACAGTCGACGTCGAACGGTACGTGCTGACACAGGTTTTTGCGCAACACACCCTAATTCCTGCGCTAACGTTCGTGATGTGGCGGTGCGAGCCGTCAATGCCCGCCGCACAACATGCCGGTCCTCTCGTTTGATGGCGTGCCGCGGCTGCGGAAATCGCTCACGTCGGTCCGTCCGTCACTCCTGCACCCACCGAATCCATACTTGCATCACTGAGGCTGTATGTCGTCCCACACGGGTGCCGATGTCTCGGCACGATAAACCGCTGTCGCAATAAGTCACTATTAGTCCTCTGTTGAACTCCGAAGTGTGCTGGAATGACTGCCGTATTCTGCGACAAGGCATCAGGAATCTTTCCACGCACAGGTGCGGCAGCTCAACACACTTCCACTACTTACACCCCGCCTTCTGTGCACCCTTCTTATAGTGCTTCTCGGAGGCGTGCCGGGCGCACATGATTAGCATATGCCCTGCAATGCCAATCGTTTTTATGTCCTCTCGCGGGACATAAAATCGAATTTCAGGCCAATCGGATGCTTCCTTCTTGGTGTTGCATTTTGGGTGGCCAGCATTGTATTTGCAGCAAAATCTGAGCTTCTAAAATCTCGATTGAAAAAAATCGTTTGTGGACCGATACTACTCACGTAGACAAACATTTCAGAAATATTTTCTTCTTAAAATAATGCATGGTTTCTACGCCAGGGGGCGTAGATGTATATCTTATTTTTGTCAATATGTCTACTTTTGAGAGTCCGATTTGAAGCATTCGTTTTTTGTTGGGTAGTGTTTCCGATGCGAATGATTTTCATATAAATTCAAAATTTTCAAATAAATCATAGACTTTCCGCTAGGGGGCGCAAAGGTAAATGGCGTTTTCTGCCTTATCTCTGCTTCTAAAACTCCGATTTGAAAAATTATTTCTGTATCGCATACAGTTCCTGATGGAAAATGTTTTTCACATATTTTCTAATATTTGGTAAAGAATGGTTTGGCCACCAGAGGGCATAAACTTTAATTCCTGCTTCTTCTGTATTTGCAGTAGAATCTGAGATCCTAAAAACCCGACTAAATTTTTTTTTTCCTGGACCGATAAACCTTTTGACACTACATTCTTCCTAAAATAATGCATGGTTTTCATTCCAGGGAGCGCAGATGCATATGTTATATTTGTTCATGTCTCTGCTTCTAAGAGTACGATTTGAAAAATGCTTTCTTTGTTGGAGAGCGTTTTCGCTGCGAAATGTTTCTCATATACACTCATCGTCAAAAAAACAGTTGCACTAGAAGCAATGCTATTCGGGAGGGAGGTAAAGGTTACCATGAACAATAAATGATTAGACATTGAGACTGATATGGGCAATATTTATTGAAGTACACGCCAATAAGTAATGTCTCTCAGTATGGCGTCGGGCCGCTATGTTCGCTCAAAGAGCATGCCAGACGTCTCGGCTTGGAGTTGTACAGGTTCCTAATGTTGTCCTGCGATACGCCATCCCATGCAGCTTGAATCTTTTCATGCAGCTCCTGCAGATTGTGAGGTAAGGGTGAAGTGCAGATACCGTGTCCAATAACATCCCACATATTTTCAATCGACGATACATCTGGCGATTCGGCTGACCACGAGAAAGTGTCAGTGCCTTGAAGGCAGGCTCTTAAGACAGCAGCAGTATGCGGACGAGCGTTGTCCTGTTGGAAAATCGCACCGGAGTGAGCGTTCAGAAAAGGTAGCGCCACTGGTTGCAAGATCTCATTAACGTAAAGTTGGACTATCAAAGTGCCTGTTATGAACACCAAAGGTGATCTGGTATCGTAGGCAATTTCACACCACATCATGACACCAGGCCTCCTGGATGTGAGACGTTCGACAACAAACCGTTCATCTTGGTGCTGACTACGGTGCCTCCACACAAGGATTCGTTGGTCGTCTCCTCCAAGACAAACGCGGGACTCATCTGCCATTCTGCGTGGCTCCATGACAGTCTGGCACGACACCATTGCAGTCTTTGGCGACGATGCACTGGTGTTAAGGGCACCGGTGTTAAACACAGTCGTCGTAATGGTCTGCGTGCGTGTAGTCCTACGTTGTGCAGCCGTCTGCGAATGGTGCTGGTGCTAATCGGACGATGCGTGGAGGGCACCACTGCTGGCTGAATATTCGCAATGGTGTCTGTTGGGTGACTCCACGTATGTCGGACAACCCATCGGTTCTCTCTCTGTGTGGTTCGTCTAGGTCTCCCAGACCCTTCCTGTCGGTGCTGTGTGCCTTGTTTTACCCACTGCCGCCAATAGCGTGCTACGGTGATATCCGCACGACCGGTATGGCGCAATACGGCGGTAAGACCATCCCGCTTCCCGGATCCCGACGATGCCGCCCTTCTCGAACTCTTCCAAAATGTTTGAATTGCTTCCGAACTTTTCTCCGAGGCATACGTCACTTGCAAAGGATGCAACCAACACAACAGCACGAGTCAGAATGGCAAGCACGCGCAACGGAACGACCTTATATAGCCTGTCAGGCACAACACTACGACCCCTCCTTGATTTCGTCACATGCGCGGCCTAGGGTGATACTTGCATCATTTGCATGTCTCACGATATCAAACTTACCCACCAAGTTTCATTCATGTCGGTTGCTTTCTTCTGGGTGCAACTATTTTTTTGACGATGAGTGTAAATTCAAATTTTTTTTAACGCACAAGTCTGCAACCAGATGTCGTAAGTTCACGATTCCGTTTGCAGCAATATCTGCAGGAATAAAACCCCCTTGAAAAACTTCTTTCTTCCGTCTGATACTATTGTTTTCCATACCGGTTCAATTGACGTTGAATAGCTTTGATAAATTTTATTTGCGTCAGAACGGATTCAAAAGACGTGCGCATTACACCCGAAAATTCGACGTCATCTTTCTTGTTATATCTCTGTTTAGTTTCAATAAAGAAAAAAGGTCATTTAAAAATGAAAAGTTTAGTTATGCGTTTTAGTAGAAGTTCAATCTTTACATACATACACCTGAACACCAAATTACGTGGGAGATAGGCAATGTATATTAGGACAAGGTCCTCCATAATACTGTTACACACGTAGTATATGAGTTTCGAATAGGCAAGTTGACTTCAATGATAATGAAATATTTATAGTTGAAATTAAGAATATTTATTTATGTACAGTATTTAAATGTTGAATCCTAACATAGGTTATATTTAGTGAGACATAAAAACGGCAATGAAGCAAATGGAGCAACACGTATTGCGCTCACCTTACTCCGGTTTCAATCCTTCTGGCTTGCAATCGATCATGCTTCTTGTCTGGTGCTGTACCACGTCATTGAAGATATTCCGCGTTCAAACTTCAACACAAATACGAACATCAGCACAGTTCTACAAGAAGGGGGTGATGAGTTAAAATAATTTTGAGATCACTGTCAAGACAAGATTACGTTGACGCGGCCAGAATTTTAGCAGTTGAAACATTTCGCTGTTCTATGCCAAGCTGCTATGAAGTATCCAAATTAAAAGATTTAAAACTTTAAAAAAATGTAAAAAGAAGTCAACAAGTCCTTCCTCGATCGTACGAACATGTTTCTGGCAATACTGTGCCCATCTTCAGCGGTCGGTTGTATGAGACATCCGTATGCTTTTATTGTGCTGATTATCTCCTTGTCACCAGCCGATTCATCGCTCATTGGTCCTGTATCCGTGCGTAGGTTAATCATGTGATTTACAACTTTTTGCTATTGTTGCACCATCTGGTGTTCTTTCCTGTAATTTCATTGTTAATCGTTGTTGGATGAGATATTTTTAACAAATTTAGTTTTTATATACTTTTCTTCAGTTTCTTTTTCTTTTGTTATTATGTATCGCCAGGCAAACGGCAATTCAATTGGTGCTTGTTCATTGCAGTTAAATCCTCTGGTTTTTTCTATCATAACGGACTCAGAATACAATATCTTTCTATGTGTGTTGTGTGTGGTATATATTTTTGCATTTTCCCACACGGGGATAGAATTATTATTAATGCAATATGTAATAAGAGATGTTCGTTGCTCACCCTTTTTCCAATTTCTCTTGTGTTCTTCCATTCTTGTTTTTAGTCGTCTTTTAGTATTACCTATGTAGATATTGTTAATATTACTGGTGTCGTTATTCTTCGTGGGTATGCCGTATACTCCTGCTCTGTGCATAATTGCATTATTACTGTAATCAGCTGTAAGGAATTTGTTATTATCTATTACAATATCGGCGAATCTTATATTCACTTTATTACATTCCTTTTTCAAAATGCTGCTTAACTGTGGTACGTAAGGTAAACGTCCGCAAAATTTTGTGATGTTCTCAACGTTATTTTCACACTTAGGTCTGTTAATACTGGTTTTATAATTTCTATACATCTTCCAAATGTATCTTTCATCATATCCAAATACTGTGGCTGTTTCTATGATCCATTTCATTTCCGCCTCTTCCAAACTTCTATTTGATGTGTGGGAAACAGCTCTTCTAATAAATGAATGAAATGCAGCTTCTTTATAATGTTAAGGGTGGATTGAATCATTTGGTATAATTACTGGCACATAAGAGTCTTTTATGTATACTGAGTAGTTAATGCGTCCTTGATGTTTAGTTATGCGTGTTCAGATGTTCGAAATGTTCTCGTCGTTGTATCAAAGATTAGGAAAGTATTTTTTTTTATAATTTCTTTATGGCAAATCAATATATCATCCGTATTTTGGCACCAAAAAAATTTTTTTTTTCGTGTTCAACAGGTTGGAAATTCTGTTTCGCAATCTATTTTCTGGGCAATTGTTTTATCTTCAGATAACATGCCTTTAAAACCCCCACGTGTTCTACATTCTTTTAAACAGTCATTTACTTGTTTGAACATTTTTATTATGGTTTGTGTAACTATAACAAATTTTGGCATTAATTTGCTACTAACATTAGTTTTGAAGAAAGAGTGTATTAAATCTTTCTGGAACAAATAAACTTGCATATATTTCTTTTGTTTTTATTATTTCTTCTAAGAAAGATAGGTTACATTTCGTATTTCACCGTCTAAACGATTCGTTAAGGGCTAATACATATATTGTATCGTGGATTGCATCCAAATTGTACCCCATTCCTCTTTACCTTTATTACATGGATCCTACGTTTTCTCACCTTGTTTCACAGTACGGTTTTACGGTCAAGTCTGGAAGTTCCTTTTTTAGAATTTGACAGCTGTATCGTAATTCAGAAAAGAAAGCATACATTTCTTGAACAATGCTGAAAATGTTCACAATTTTTAGAGAAATTTTTTTTGTCGTTATTTACGATTAGATTTAAAATATGGGCCGCTCAAAGTACATAAAATGCATAAGGGTTTTTCTAGATCCAAAACTTAGGTTTTTTGGAGCCCATTGTGTTTTTTCTTCATCCCCATTGTCATAGCGCTGGCCACGCATATATTGAATTCTGAAATCTTTAAAATTAAGAAAAAAGTTGAAAAACAATTGTTAATCCTTTTAAAATTTTTATTTAAAATTTCACCAAAATTCATTCAAAATTAAAACATATTTTTAGCTGTCACAACAACTGGTGTAAAACGCTATTCGTTCTATAAAATGCATTTTGCGCGAAAAGTGCAGTAAAATGTCAATGTATTGGGCGCGTGAATAAGTTCTACCCGTTTTTGTAGGCTACAAAGAAAGGTGGAGAACACAACAAATAACGTATCTAGGATTTCACATAATTGCCATCATTCTGTATGACCCCTTGCCATCTATCTGTCTATGAGTAGGTGAATGCCACTCCGGAAAAACTCCTGTGTTTTAGAGTAAAAAAAGTCATGTAATACTGTTTTCACATCGTCCGCATCATCGAAGGTTTGGAGAGCGAAGGCGTTCTGTAATGATCGTAAAAAGTGATAGTCTGTAGGTGCCAGGTCAGGGGAATGCGCCTGATGAGGTATATCCCCTAACCTGGCACCTACACTTCCCAACCAAAGTCCAGTAATTTTTGCCGAGTGATTAAAGCAGCATGAGGTCTGGCATTATCATGATGAAGGATCACGCCATTGCGATTGACAAGTGCTGGTCGCTTCGATGCCAGTTGTTCTCGCAATCAGTCCAACTCTTGGCAGTAGAGGTCAGCATTTATCGTTCGGTTAGATGCCAACACCTCCCAGTGGAATATTCCCTGGACATCTCATCAAATACTCAACAGAGCCTTTTCGGAATGCAGTCCCTTTTTTGAGGTCGATGGAGTAGGCTCTTCAACTTGGCACACAGTCCGTCAACGCTTTACATTATGGTAGAATACCCATCTCTCATCATCCGTTACAATTCGTCCCAAAAACGGTTCATTTCTGTGACAAGAAAGCAAAGAAACACAAGAACGGATTCTCTCCTCTCGTTGCTTTGCAGAAAGCTTGTGTAGAACCCAGTTATCGAACTTGGGGATGAACCCAAGCACATGCATCCATCTTCCGACCGTTGTTCTGTGTACCGACATCGTTTCCGCTAGTTCCTGAACGGTTGGATGTGAGTCATTTGTTATGGCTTGGTCCACATCTCGTCAGAAACCACGGATGGACGCCCAGGACGTGGTTGATCTTTACAACTTCTGTCTCCGTCCCGGAATTTCCGAAACCAACAGCGTCATGTGCTATGATCAACTGCATCCTCCCCATAACCTTGACAAATGTTGCGGAAAGCCGCGGCTGCAGTACTGCCTTTATCGAACTCGTACAGTAAACAATGTCAAATATGCTGCTTATCGCATGCCATGTTACACCGTCCGTGATTTTCGTTACGAATGACTTACTCGGACAAATCTAGTGGCTGTATATGCTCTACTGCTACACGCTTTATCGGCCGAAAATTCAGCATCGCAGCATCATCTGTGACGTAACTACTCCGATCGCAATTGGCATCTATTACAAAAATGGGTAGAACGATTGCACAAACCAATACACAATTTCATCCAAATCCATTAGGTTTAATTAAAATCATTTTAGCTTACTTGCATCTACAAAATGTAAAATAAACACTGCTTTATCTTAAAGAACCATTGTGTACCAGAAGTTCAGACAAAGATCAGTATCAAGGATTTCATTAAATTGCATTCACGACAAGCTTGTACGGGCTTTTACTTTTTGAAGAAAAAATGGATAAGCGAGTTGTGCATCAGAAAATTTTATTCTCTTTCTTTTTTTTTTTATTTTTTTTTATTTTTGACAAACAAAAATCTGGAGAAGTGCCAAGAGAATTTAAAAACATCATGACATTTTTTCGAAATCACAGCAAAGGTATATACTTGAGAGAATGTGTACAGAAAGAATTAATATTGCAGCTATAGGATTGATTGTCTATTGAGGTCCCCCCTTAAAAAAACAAAAACATACTGTATTCATGTTAATGTTATCTGAACTGGAATCGTAGAAATACATTGAGATGGCACTTTCACTGTGATATAACAGTTTCCAAAGAAATTATTAGATTATAAATAAATACATTCTCAAATATACAAGACATTTTTATCGAACGGAATAACGAAGAACAACGTACATTTTGAAACAGTGTTGTGAAAAAATTGTTTCAGCAAATGCTAGAAAACTTTCACAGTTATCTTGCAGATTTTTCAAGAAACGGAAAGAAATTCCGAAGAAATAAAAAGAAACAAATAAATTTAAGAAATATATAGACTTCAACTGATTTTTTTGAAAAAGCGATTATCTTCTTGTTTCCCATTCTCGACAATAAGATATATATATTTTTTTTGATTGGAGGTTTAACGACCACCGTGAGCAACTCAATGGGCTATAAGCAGTCACCCGTCCCTAATTTAGGGTCACTGGTTCCAGGAAAGGGAGAGAACCAGTGCCGTAAGACAAACACAACATCCATGCCTCACCGGGATTCGAACCGGGACCCCGTTCGGACGAATGATCAGAGGCCATCGCTTAGATCACTGCGCCACCGGGGCGGCCAATAAGATATGCACAGCGCTGCTCACGGAATGAATAAATCACCTGGTTTAGACAATTGCAAAACAGTTTACAAAAAATATTCCTTCTGAGTAACCTTTCTAAGTCCTTTGATATTGTAACAAATGATGTCCCTAAAAACATATTTCAGGAAGTGCAGGGAATCCTCCTTCGCACCGGTGGGCAAGGGAAGGGGTCTGAAGCTCTGGATTCCGACCATTCGCTCAAGATGGGCCCAGGCGACTTCTTATAGCCCTTTGAATTGCTCACACATGGTGATAGTTAAACCCAGAAAGAAAAGTCCGCCTGGTTTAACCACAAAGTTTTCCAAAATATCTCTGAAAAAAATTATTTAAAATTCTTCTAGGAGAATATTCAAGAGAGCAAAGTCACTCTCGAAATAATTTTTTTTAACTTGAAGAAACACTTCTCGGGGTTTTTATTTATTTATTTATTTAATTATTTATTTTATTTTGTTGAGATTATACAAGCATAAAAAGTTTTACAAAATCTCTTCTCTAGGGTTTTTATTTTTTTATTTTGTGAGGGATAATTCAAATTCACTTTCGAATAATATTCGCTGAACAGTTTTTCCAATGAAATACTTCACACAACAAAGTTTCTTTTGCATTGTTTCGCATCTTGCCACGCACAAACAAAATGAAGAATAATCCTAATAAAATAGAACTAACTACGATTCCGTATTTGGCGTGGGCCATGCTTTAATGAGAAAAATGAGAAAAACAAGAACATTTGTTTGGTGGGATATTAATTCAAAGCAAATTTTATCTCTTTAAGCGAGCAAAATTTAACTACTTCCTCGGACTTCACGAAGGAAAGTAAATCCGAGCTGCATATTTTTAATGAACAGAATAACAAAATTTTGTTAAATCCTGTATTTAATGTCGAATAGCTTTGGAAAGGAGAGATAGAAATTGTAGCATGCATAGAGAAATTGACAAAAAATCTGCTAAGCGAGGGAAGGTAGAGGAAGTTTTCATAGCAATTCAGTTTTGAAGGTGTTATCTTTCTCTTCTTATTTCAATCGAACGTTGAGATAATCGCACTAGCAAAGCTGAAAAATAAACTTCTGCTTCCAAACAAAAAGAAAGTGGGATATGGTGTATACATAACGATTACAGAGAGTCAAGGAGTGATATGAGTGTAGATATTACCAGAGGGAAAACAGGAGACAAGGATTCCGGGAATTGTTTCCACTACCGCACCTTTCACACATTTGGAAGTACACTATCTACCAACAAGTAATTGGACACCTGTGATAGCAAAGGAAAACGAAGTTTATTCACCTTCAATAGTTGGTGGAGCCTCCACGAGCGGTGATTACAGCTGCGACCCTCCGGGCCATACTCTCAAATAGGCGTTGTACGACGGCTAGCGGTATTTTCTTCCACTCGGCTTGGAGAAGACAGGTCAATTCCTTCACCGATTTCGGACGGTGGGGGCACCCCTTAAGTCGACGCTCCAACTCGTCCCAGAGGTGCTTGATAGGGTTAAGGTCCAGGCTCTGCGCAGGCCAGTCCATTCGATTAACCCCATTGTCACCATACCAAGCCATGGTGGACCTCGCAACATGACAGGTGGCATTGTCATCCTGAAAGTAACATGGGTTCACCCCGTAAAACTGCCACAACGTAGGAAGCGCATGGTCATCCAAAATGGTGCAGTATGTCTCGGCGTTGAGTCTACCAGGAATTGCGACCAAGGGTTCCGTGCCATAACAGGAGAAACACCCCCATAGCATAATTCCACCGCCGCCGAACTTCACAGTTGGCACAATACATTCCGGCAGGAGGCGTTCTCTAGGCAGACGCCAAACCCAGACCCTGCCATCCGAACGGTAGAGGGTGAACCTTGATTTGTCGCTCCAGAGAACCTGTTTCTACTGTTCAACGGTCCGCTGTCGACGTTCTTTGCACCACGTTAGCCGAGCAACGCTATTGGACTTGGTGATCAAAGGCTTGTGGGCAGCAGCACGTCCATGATAACCATGCGGAAGGGCTTCCTTACGGATGGTAATCTTCGAAAGAACACTTCCGGATGCCTGTTGAAACTCCTCGCGGATGTGGCCCATCGATTTAGTGCGGTTCTTCCGAATTTCTCTGGCCAGCACCCGTCGGTCTCTAACTCCCAGTTTTGTGGGTCTGCCGGGTCGGGGCGCATTCCGACATTCACCTCTCATCTTCCACTTGCCAATCACGTAGGCCACGGTCGATTTTGGGTACTTCAACTCGCTGGATATGGCACGTATGGATCGGCCATTTCTGTGATACCCAACGATTACACCATTCTCGAAATCAGAGAGCTCCGAACTGCGTGGCATCTTGCATGCGACTGGTTGCGTTGTTGTTTCCCACTCGATATTTAACGGCGGCGGCCGTGACGTGTATCAGGGCCGCAGATATCGTCGATTGCAGGGGTGTCCAATTACTTGTTGATAGATAGTGTATAACGTAAACGTCTTTTCGTACTGCTACGTTATTTTAAAAAAATCACCATACGATGAAATAGTTCCTAAATTAAACCTTAACGGCCAGACGAAACATTTAAAAACAGAAGTCAAACTTACGGAAATGATGCTTTATTTCTCCAGCACAGATATAGCACTTCAAATATCAAATGGGTATCAACACTCCACATTAAACGCACCACACAGCACGCTCTACAACGCTACGTTCCACAACGCTCCACATTAATCGCTCCACAAGCAACTGTTTACTCGTAGTTTATATCTCTGGTTCTTATCTAATAACTGGTATACGTCACGTTCATTCAACCTCAATTATGTTGCCAACAGTATTCGTTTGAGAGAAAAGATATCACGTTAAGTGTGAAGTATAACTGAGAACAGACTCAAGATTTACATAGGGAAAGAAACTAAAAGGGGAGTTAATTTAGAATATACGCCACAGAAAATCCGAAGAAGTGTATTACCCGGATGAGAAGCGAAACAACTGTGAGATGTGGAAACTATGCGATTACCCATCCATTTATCAGGACTAGCTCTTAGACATTCTGCTGCTGCTTTTAGACGCTCTACTGTTGTTTGAAGGCAACAAATACGTTCAGTTTCTAGCGATCGTAAAGATGAAGCTGTATGTACCACTTTGAATACGTGGCTAGATATAGAGTGAGACGGCGAGTTATGCGATTGTCCTTTGATGCCGCTTTGCTGTATGTCATTGGGTAAACAGAACCTATCAAGCAGAAAATGCTGAACTTGCATAAGTGACCAAATGAATAACAGAAAATATTATCCATAAACGACAAAGCAGTCTTCATTAGAGAGCTAGAAAATGGCTAAAATATTGTCGGTGTTTACAATACATGTGGACTATCTATCTATCATCTTCGAATATTTCCACGCTGTTAAAACATATGGAAACAGTGTTGAAAGCTTTCGAAAAAACTATGACCTCTTAGACAAGACTAATAAAATGCGTGGAAGTTGGACTTATTCAAATGATGCATTCTTAAACGAAACTCTGTTTGGTTTGCCGATAAATGCGTCCATTATAAAACATCAAGCCGATAAATTTGCTGTTAAATTTTATTAAGAAGATTTTTCGTGGTCCAATGGATGGTTTCATCATTTAAAACGGGACATATTTTCTCAGGAAAAATTAGTTAAGAAGTGAAAGAAACGTCAACGTAATTGGATATAATGTGGCCGAACTTTCAGAAAAACTAAGAGTGTACATATCCATTATAATTAAAATGATGCGGGTATATTTTATAATCAGACTCATAATCAGATTATGAAGATAAAACTTGGTTGGAGAGCATTTGGAAGAAACAGTACAATTTTCAAGAGCAATATACCAATATGTCTTAAAGGAGAAGTGTTTAATCAATGAATCCTTTCAGTTCTCATGAATCAGAGACATGGACTTTAACTAAAATATACCTACAGAGGCTGTGGACAACTCAAACAATCATGAAGTGCATGCTTGGTGTAACCAAGAAAGAGAAGAAAATTAACTCAAAAATCAGGAAAATGATAAGAGCTGCTGACATCGTGATAAAAGTAAAGATCCTCAAGTGGCAATGAACTGGCCACCGTTGGACGCCGAAAATACTAGATGAGATATCAAGGGACAGGGCAAGACCCAGAAGATTATTACATGGTCAAAATGAAATTAATCAGCATCTGTGTCAGTGCAGAGCTCCTCATTAAAAGTGAGTTCCACTCTATTTATTCTTAAAAATGCACGTCAAAAAAGTACCATGTTAAATACTATCCTGAAAAGTTTGCATTCTCTTGAATAAACTGCTTCTGTGAAATCAGCATAACATTCCAATGTAGAAGAAACGAGGATCATATATGCTAAAAGTTTCGAAAAATGTTCTTGAGAAAATGTGTGTGAGATTATTTTTAATGGTAATTATCTATCCTTTCTTCTATATAGAATGCTTTTTCTCGTTCTCTGGATACTCTGCACAGGTATCCAGACAACAAGAAAAAGCATTCCGTACGATGTGCAGTTATAATGGCGACAACTATAATTTCGGTTCTGTGCTTGTTTTTCCTAAGTGAGAGATTGCTTTCTCTTGTTTTCGTTTGAGCAAAGTGTTTGTGAATAGCAAAAGATGATTTTACCCTCTCTTGAAGCTAGCAGAGTTCCCCAAAAGTTTGGACGTTAAGATAAATAAACAGCTGCAAGTCTAGCCTGATAGGCAGAGAAAGATCGATGTGCTTTTTCCCATCAGCTGGACACAGAATGCACATGCATCAAAATTGTGATATAAACAGCAATTGGACAGCTATGTTTTTATCCGAGAACTTTTTTATACAGCTTTTCTTCTCACGTATCGTCTAAATATGATTCTTGTACTAACCTCATTACGCTCGGAGGGAAGTCAAGCGCACATTCCCAGCTAAGCGGTGAAAGGTAGTTAACGGATAAACAGTGCATCTTTTTTGTAAGATGGATGTTATCGATATTATGTTGGTATTTGTTTACGTAGAATGAATTACAGGCAGTAATCCATCTTTCAAAGTTTCGACTAGGAAATTTTCTTGAAGACTAAACTTTTATTGTCCCACTCTTCTGGTGTTTTACTTTGTTGGTGATGTATTAACCTACACCATTCATGATGGAACAATTTCACTTCTTCTGAGGAAATAATCTATTAACTAAATTTTCAAGAGGAATTTTCTTGTTTCCTACCTAGATAATGAATAGTTTTCAAGGGAACTTGCACACTAGCTGTAGTAATTTCCCAAAGGGAAACTTTCAGGATAAAAATTCCTTCTTACGAGTAACTGGCCGTCGCCGACGATCTTTCTCTTTTCTCTCAACGCTTTTCTGTATCGTTTCAGATAGAAATCTACATATATATATATCAGGGGCGAATATTCGGGGTGTGCTAGGTATGCGGCGCACACCCACACAAAGTCGTAAATTTTTTAACCTATACTTACGATATCACATTTTCGGATATATTTTTAATAAAACTCGCCAAGGTTTGTCCTGAGGCTTCGAGTGGTGGTTAGAATTAATTCTGCTACACATTGTTTTCATCAAGAGGAAAAGGTTCGCTTAACAATCATATCACATTTGTGCTAAGATCGTCGGGTGTGCGGTTTCTCGACAAGGCATCCGTCATACTCAGGCAACTGTGGTACAAGTGCACCCTAGATGGCGCTGCTGGTCACTTTTTTACTTCCCTGTGGTTTCAAACATTACAGCTGATCTCTCGGGTGTGCTAGCCAAGTAAAGCACCGCTTGCAATTCCATGGAACAACGCAGCTTAGCGTTGCGATACGAGTTGCTGTTATATTAGGTGTTTGGATTACAAAACCAACCAAAGTTTGTCCTAATAAGGCTTCGCGTAGTGGCTAAAACTAATTCCCTTATACAATGTTTTCGTAAAGTGGAGAAAGTTCGTTGCTTCGTTGAATAAACAAAACATAGTAAGTAATATTCGTATACGTAAATGTGCTGTTTGGCCAACGGACACCCGAGGTGTGTAAAGCAACTGTGATACAAAGCTTTCCAGATGGCGCTACAGGTAACGTTGTTATCTCCTTGCGGTTTCAACGAAGAGCCTAAAAACTTCCCAGGGTGTGCGCTCCTAAAAAAAAACACTACTGGTCATACGTTTGCGTTTTGAATCGCGGAGAGTCACAAACACAATTCAACGTTCTGTCAGGAATTGCAGTTTTTCTGTCTTTTCGTGGCAGTGCGAATCAATGTGTTTATTAGCACAGATTTAAAAACAGATTTTGAATTTTTGTTATTCATATGAGATGGGATAACCCCAATTCATTCTTTTTTTATTGAACGACCGCTAAGTAAAAAAATTCTTTAGTATGTTCAAAATCAATGCGTGAATTTTTCAGCTCAGGTTACATAACAAAATTTTTGCATGTTGTTTATTCCCGTAACAGCGCACACCCAACCTAAACGGGCAAACGACGCCACTGATATATATATATATATATATATATATATATATATATGTATGAAAGGTCAGGTGATGCGTAACATCACAGCTCTCCTTGACAAATAGCAACCCCGCCTTCTTGTGGTGCATCCTGTTCCAACTAAAGGGGCTCTGACGACCGCCAATAGCGGTATAACTATACCATCGGAATTAGAGGAAATGCTATCCCACACTCACCAACCCGCTTGGCCAGCGTGGTGAGTTATAGCCAACCCCTCCAAAATGACTCCACAACTTAAATCTTGGCCCTCAGTCTCCGGCATCTGGAATGTACCTGGCCAAGGCAGCGGCCAGAGCGACATGAAGGCAGAGGGTGCTAGGAATCCCTGGAGGACCGGACTAGGCTGCCATCTGATGCTGACTTTGGCTACGTATAATGGACGCTCCCTATCTTCTGATTCAAGGCTTCTTGAATTGGAAGAGGAATTACAAAGGATCAAGTGGGACATCATCGGGCTAAGTGAGGTAAGGAGAAAAGGAGAAGATCTCATTGAACTGAAAACTGGACATCTCTTCTACTATCGTGGGACAGATACTGGCAGAACTAGTGGTGTTGGATTTATAATAAACAAGAAACTGAAGGATAAAGTGGTAGAAGTTGAAAGTTCCTCTGACAGAGCTGCACGACTCGTTATCCAACTCTCGAGAAGATACCAGGCTCAGATTATTAAAACTTATGCACCGACCACAAGTCCTCCTGAAGAAGAAATTGAAGAATTTTATGAGGAAATTCGTCATCTAAATAATAAAGGTAAGCAGCATTTAAAGATAATCATGGGAGATTTCAATGCAAAAATAGGGCAACGGCAACAGAATGAAACTTCAGTAGGTAAATTCGGTCACGGCAACAGAAACCAGCGTGGAAATACTCTCGTTGAGTTTGCAGAGGCAGAAGGGTTTTTCATCTTGAACTCCTTTTTCAAGAAAAAGCCACATAGGAAATGGACATGGACACATCCAAATGGGACGACAAATGAAATTGATTTTATTATGTGTAACAAAAAATTCGTCATAGGTGACTGCAGTGTGCTAAACAAGTTCAACACAGGTAGTGACCATAGATTGGTTGTAACGTACACTCTAGATTCACTTTCCTTTTGATTTTATTATCTCTGGTTATTTTATTTTCCTATGTAAATTATCTTCGTACTTAACGAGAGGTTATTTCTCCCGCTGAATGATATGTGGCAATGAGTGTAAGTCATGACGTGGTGGTAGGCAGTATAAATAAGCGCGTTCAACGATACCAGAGAGAGCTTTGTTTTATGTGTAGGAGATCTTCGTTTCATGTAAAGAGAGCTTCGTTTATGTGAGAGGAACTTCGTTATATGTGAGAGCCAGATATCGAGTAGTTGTGTGACCTGTAAAGTGTGTGTTGAATAATACCAGGAGTTTCCCTAATAAAAGGTTTTCTTAGTAAGTACGTTTTTCTCAGTTCATAGTTTTGTCAGACCTCTGTCTGGCAGTTAGGTCTCTTTTCATTAAGTGTTACTATTAACAACCAGCATAAGACTTTATTCATCTTAATTACTACTACAACTTTACTAGCAGTTAAGCTTGTTCATTATAAATACTACAACTACTACACTACCAGTAAAAGAACGTTTATTCATTATATGGTGAGATGTAAGATGCACCTCAACACTAAACTCGAACGTGGCAAGCTCATAAAACAAACAAAATGTATTGACATAACCAACCTAAAAAAACACCATAATACCTTCAAGTTGGAACTGAAGAACAGATTCTATGCTTTAGAAAGCCTAACATTGGAAGAAAGTGGATATTTCTGAAGTTAACAGAAAAGTAACCAAAGCTCGTATGGAAACAGCTACAAAATTAGCTGGGTCTAAGAACAAGTTGCATGTGAACAAATTATCAGGAAAAACCAAAATGTTGATGCAAAAAAGAAGAGAGATGAGGACAACTAAAGAAGATGTGACTTCCAAAGTGGAATATATAGAGCTATGCAAGACAGTACAAAAAAGTATCACTGAAGACGTAAGGAAATTCAACTGTGAACTAGTGAGGAAAGCAATTGAAAACAACCAAAGCCTAAAGATAGCAAAGGGACATCTCAGTAAGGGAAGAAAACAGATTATGGCACTGAGAAAAGAAGATGGTTCTGTAACAAGAAATAAAGGCGAAATTTTGACAAGAGTGAAAGATTTCTACTCCAAATTATATGAAAGGGATGATACATGTACTCCAGACATCATGAAAGGTACCAGTACCAGAGTTCTTCCAGTCCTCCCAGCAGAAGTTGCACATGCCATCAAGAACATGAAGCGGGGAAAAGCTCCAGGAGAAGATGGAATTACTGTAGACATCATACAAGAAGCAAGTGGAGAAATCGAAACAGTACTCGCACAAATTTTCACTCGATGCCTTAATGAAGGGAAGATTCCTGAGGATTGGAACAACGCTACAATGATCGTGCTACATAAAAAAGGTGACATTGAGGATCTCAGGAGCTACAGACCTATCAAAGGTTTATAAAATTTTCGCTAAAGCTCTTTCACACCGTTGGAAGGTAACACTGGACATGGCTCAACCGGGAGAACAAGCTGGATTCAGGAGTGGCGACAGCATAATAGATCATGTCCACGTACTGAGAGAACTAATTGAAAGAGCGAGAGAATATGAACTTCCATTGTGCATGGCTTTTATCGATCATGATCCTTTGATTCAGTGAAACCATCAGCAGTTACAATGGCTCTGAAATCGTGCGGTATTGAAGATGCATACATTAATATTATTAATAACATCTATGAAAATGCAAGTGCAAAGATTCGGCCGTTTGAAAATACAACACACATAAAAATTGGAAAGGGAGTGAGACAAGGAGACACCATGTCTCCGAAGCTCTTTAATGCCACATTGGAAAATGTCTTTCAATCACTGAACTGGGAAAACAAAGGGATAAAGATTAATGGAGATTATTTAACGCACCTTCGTTTTGCTGATGACATAGTCATTTTTGCAGCTACCCTATCAGAGCTGCAGAGTGTGATCCAGGAACTTGCTGACAAGAGTACAGAAGTGGGATTAAAAATGAACTTTCAGAAGACAAAAGTGATGTTCAATGCTTTTACAAGAAATGAAGATTTATCGATTGATAGAGAAAAGTTGGAGATAACAGACACGTATGTTTATCTCGGACAGCAGATATCAAGTGAAGGTCGCATTGATGAAGAAATTAATCGGCGTACAAAACTTGCCTGGAGTGCTTTTGGAAGAAACAGCATAATTTTCAAGAGCAATATGCCATTATGTCTTAAAAGAAAAGTGTTTGATCAATGCATCCTTCCAGTGCTTACGTATGGTGCAAAGACGTGGACCTTAACTAAAAGAGACATACAAAGGCTGCAGATAACTCAAATAAGCATGGAGAGGTGCATACTTACTGTAACCAGGAGAGATAAGAAGAGGAACTCGTGGATCCGAAAAATGACAAGAGTGGAAGACATCATGATCAGAGTTAAATCCCTGAAATGGCAATGGGCTGGACATACTGCCAGAAGGACAGACCATCGATGGACAGCCGAAATTTTAGATTGGATTCCAAGGGACAGGAAAAGACCCAGAAGAACACCACATGGGAGATGGGTGGATGAAATTCGAAAGTATGCGGGAGTGACATGGAGGAGACTGGCACAAGACAGACCGTTGTGGAGGAAACTTGGGGTGACCTTCGTCCAACAGTGGATTGATAATGGTTGACAATGGTGATGATGATGATGTATGAATATGAGCTTGGACGTCGACATTTGGACATCTATCACGCATAGTTGCAACCGACCGGAGTGGGACAGTGGCACAAACTGCCTCCGACTTCAAAGAAGGATGTGCCAGAAATGTCTCCGCCAAAACAATCTGGATATCATTAGCCTTAATAGTTTATGGGATATGCCGACCCAACAAAGTCCTAATACTAAGGCCATATCTCAGGAATATACGTTTCAACTGAGGGAAAGAACATCGGCACTGGAGCTTGGATGATTGGACATGGGTTTTATGCTCCGATGAGTCCCGTTTCTAATTATTTTGCGCAGATGGGAGGTTGGGGATCTGGAGGAAACCGCACGAAGCGATGGATCCTGCATGTCAACAAGGAACTGTTCAGGCTGGTTGAACTTTGGGTTGAAGCTCGGTTATAGTCTAGAGCGCGTTTAACTGGGGCATATTGGGACCTCTGGTACGCCTACATACATCTCTGAACTATTCACGCTCTGTTACGATTGGTTATTTCTCTCTCGTCGTGTCGTTTGATATTGAGGTGTAAATGATGCAAAGTTACATATTACTTGATGCAAAGTTACATATTACTTGATGCAAAGCAAGTAATATATAACTCCCCTCAAACATCGGGGCCCTGGGCACGTGCCCCGAATGACCTCCCGTAAATCAGGACCTGGCGGCATAGTAGGTCGTTCTATTAGTTCACGCTATTCAGGAAAAGAAAGATGTTTTTAAATCGAACTGAAAAGTGTAGAGATTCAGACAGCGACTTCAAGAAGGGATAGGGTACAGAGTGCTTGCTGGGAGCCCCACAAAATTACAGGCGCCACCTTAAGATTCAGGTTTTCTTTAACAGCTTATAGGAATTATCAAGATTCACGCTGAATCAGACCTCTTATTTTTCGCACTATCACGATCATAACGAGCCTCTGAGGGCTATAAGCAGTCTCCTGTTCATAATTTGGGGTCACTGGTTCTAGAGAGGGAGAGACCCAGTGCCATCAGACAAACTCACCATTTCTGCTTCCTCCGGAGCTCGAACCTGGGCCGGATGACTGGCTAGATATTTTCGACTCTGACCACTCGGCCGCAGGAGCGACGGAAACATTCTTCTGTAAATTGAGTTCTAGGACATAAAATGAAGATTTATTTTGCATTTCAAATCCCAAATAAGACAAGGATTTTTTATTAAATAATAAATTTTATCATCACTCAACATATAATATTACTTATAATCAATATTTAAAATGGCACTTATTACATAATAATATTATTGTTTTTATTAAGTTGCAAGTCCGTAAATTTAAATTTAGCTGCCTCGTTAGATACTGCTCCCACATGTACCATTTCGCTACAGAAATAACCTGAAGTTTTCGATACCTACATATACAGTCTGAAAAAAAAATAAAAAATAAATTAAGCCCCCAGAAGGAATCATCCAAAGAAGATGAAAATTAGTATGTGCATTGTAAATGTACAGGAAAGGACTATTGCAATTCTAGAGCAGTTGGGCCATTTATTCGGACAAAACAGCTACACGAATGGAACAAGTCAGTATGTTGAAGCGCCACCTCTGGCTCGGATACAACCGGTACCCGGCGTGGCAAAGACGTATACAGTCCACGGATACTGTCTTCAGGTATAGCATGCCAGATGGTGTCCAAGTAGCGGGCCAGTTTGCCGATATTCCGGGATGGGCGTAGGTGGCGTCTCGTCATATCCCAAACATGATCGATAGGTGAAAGATCAGGCGATCGGGCTGGCATTGATGGGTGTCAACATTACGGAGACAGGCCTGGGAGAACCGTCCTGCGTGTGGCCGGACATTATCCTGTTGAAAAATTGCTCGGTGGTGCTGCGACAAGAATGACAACACAACAGGTCGTAGAATGTCGTTGACGTACCGTTGAGCTGTGAGGGTGGTACGGAGGACTAACAAGGGTGTCCGGTTGTCGTAAGAAATGGCTCCCCAGAGAGTCACTCCCGGTGAGCAAGCCGTGTGCCTTACCACGGTAAAGGCAGGATTTGTGACCCTGCCGGATCGTCTCCAGATACGTACGCTTTGGATGTCTGTGACAAGTGCAAACCGTAACTCCTCACTGAAGACAACACGACACCATTGGACACTATCCACGTTGATCAGACCTGACACCACTGCAGCCGGTGCGGGCGATGCTCGCTGGTCAGTGGTAGGCGGTGGAATGGCGGCCTTGAATGTAGTTCCCATGCAGCAAGTCGTCTAGCAACGGTCCGGATGGCTACTTCCGTACCTGTAGAAGACGCGACATAGCCACGGATGGTTGACAGCGACGAATTCGGTTCTTTCTGTGCGGCAACCACAGAAGCGAGGATCGAGCGGTTGTGAGAGCCATCCATTGCTCGCGTGCCGCTGGGTTGTGCCCTTCTAAACCCACTGGCGCCAACACCGTCTGATTGCTCCGACCCAAATGCGTGGCGATAGGGCGATTTGATCAACCGGCCTATCTCAGCTCGATTATACGTCCTCTCTCAAACTCGCTCAACTGTTCGTATTGTTCACGTATCCGGCGACGAGGTATTCTCACAGTCCGTGGAGATTAATGCAACCGCAACCCGCTGTCAAAATTGTCCCTGCGTGCCAGCCAGCTTTGTTCTTCATATACCCTCCTCGATGCGCGGCTCCCAGCGCTAGAGGTCTGCACGGGCCTTATTTGGTTAGTCCGGCCCGGCCCAAGCCCGTGCGTTTAAGGCCTGGCCCGTTTCAAATATTCGACGCTCAGCCTGGCCCTGCCCTGCCCGGGCCCGTCAATTGCCGCTATTATTTAGGCCCGACCCCGCCCGTGATGGGTCATTTTTGTATTATTCTCTCTTTCTACTGTATTTTATTAGATTGTAAAAAAACTAGTAATGAAATGATATATTATTGAAAATATTTAGTTGAATATAAGCCTAAACATATCAACTAAACTTTGGAGATTATCGAAGAATATAACCTTTAAAGAGAGAGTGAGAGAAAAAAAGAAGACTAAGCGCGTTCAACATCTCTCTTTCTCTGAACTAGCAAGCGGCAACACTACAAAAGTCAATCCCTATACAGATTAGGGATAAGAGAAACAATATATGTCGTCCCACTCCCTCATACAAACAACACCCACCCACTCCGTTGCAGACACTTCCCCTCACACAACACACGCACTCGCTGGGGATCGAATCTTTTTGTTGTCAAATGGCCCCAAAGGGATTTTATCATCTTAATACCTGCAGATGGTAAAAACACTGTGAGTGCCTGAGCTATGTCATGGAAGTACGTAAAGATAGCAAAACAGTTAAACTGACGAGAAAATCGGGAAACACGACTTATTTCTTTCTTCGCCATTGCGATAAAAAGAATCGGTCGATTTGGCCAGGCCCGGCCTGCCCCGCCCGTAAATGTCTGGGTAAAAAGCCCGGCCCGCCGCTTTGTTCTCTAAACAAAAAAAGCCCAACCCGGCCAGCTGGTTGTACCGGGTTCGTTCTCAGTGGGCCGGCTCAGCCCATACCCTCTACTCAGCGCTGTGGCAGGCCACTCTTTCGTCATTGGTCGTTATTTTTAAATTATTTGTATATTCTGCCCTGAGGTATTTGCATGCGGAGTTTCATCAGGATCGAATGCCTTTTTCGGGGAGATTTTTTTTTTTTTTTTTTTTTTTTTTGCAAAGGGTTTATATAACAAGTACAAAAATTCTGTCCATAACCTTATTTTCAAAGTTATAGAACTGTGTAACGCATGTCCATGTTTATGCATAATCAAACTTCCGGTGTCCTGTTTATCGGGATTCTCTTTCGGAATAATAACTCCGAGACTCAGACCCTGGTCAGACATGAGAGTTACGTTGATGTTTTAGCTCTTTACCTTTCGGTTGCAGGTTGCAAGTATATAAAATTAGAAACGGCGACTTACCGTTCGTGGACTGTTTTACGATTATGCAGGCGACTTAACCCTTCTACATGCTCACAAAGAATAGAAAAATAGAATGAATTTTGAAATGTCCGGTAAAGAATTTAAGTAAAACAAGTAAACAACGTCGGAAAAAAAACTAGTTTCCATTACGAGTTATTAGCAATTATACAATGCGCAAAGAGGTTTACGGATATAGGTCTGCAATTTCTAAAATTATTCGCTCACCGAGAACAAACAGTACCTGTTGAGAAAATAAATTTCTTAACAGGCATTACGGCGCAGTGCAGTAATTACGTACTACAATTTGGGAAGAAACAAAAAATAAACTTTTTAGAGGTGCAGCATCCTTTGTTTATCTTTGAAGCGTCTTAAAGCAAATTTAAGATGTTTTAGACGTAACGCCGGTAAACTCAGCACTCTTCGGTTTAAATACATGCATTGTTTTTACGTTTATACACATGCTAAGTTCCACCTACAGCCTTCAAATCAGACTGACATGGTTCCAGTTCACCCTCTCAACCCCATCATCAAAGCTACCTGACACCGACACCCCTGTAATGAAATGGAATACTCTGTTACCATCGCAACTGAAAGGGCTCGAACAAGAGCTTTTGCTGCGTAACATGAACACCTGCGCAGTAAAGTTAAAATGGCTGATCCTTGTGAAACGTGATACCTCTATTTTAGTTAGTGCTGCGTTTTAATTTATGACATTATAACAATAAATGAAAGCTGGAATCCATCCGGAAGTGAAGTGTGAACTCAAAGTAGGTCGAATATATTTTTTTAAATATTGGAATTGCGTTCTCGATAAAGCTGCATTTCGCGTCCCTGTTGTTCAACTTCGTCATGTGGTTACCTCGAAGAGAAGTGAGTTATTTTGGCCTACTCTTTTGGTTTGCTTTTAATATTTATTGCGCATAGCAAGAATGCTTGTTTGGTTTAAAAGCTGGATATTCATTGTTGTATGCATTTATACAATCTGTTCCTGAGCCACGTTCGTTCTTTTTTCGTTTGTTTTATTTTTGTAGATAATGTATACGGAAGTTATATAGGTTTTGAAAGCAAATGTTGTCAGAAAATAATTCATGAAACGATTACGAGATTGTGTTTTGCAGTTTAAAATTTTTTTTATTTGACTATTGTTTTTTTATGGATCAAGAGAAGTGCATTAGGGAATACGTTTTTTTCTTTTGTTTTTCGAATTTAACTTATGATGTGTTGCGAGCTTTGGCAGTGAAAATTATTGCTCTAAAATTGTTCTCATTTGGAATCGTAATTGATCTATAGTTTGTGAAACATAACAAACAGTATATGCTTTCTTCGTTTTCTGTTTGACATATCACTTTCATTTTTAGGGTACATGTCATTTCAAAGAGGGCAATTTAATGGGACTCTCATTTGTTAAATATATGTGGTATCTTTTTCATTGTGAATGAATTGCATCCAGTTTACTTGGTAATTTACTTCTTCAGTTCAGTAAATGTATGTGCATCACACTGAAGAACGGTGTGTGTGAAATACAGTAAAGATTATTACACTAACAATGATAGTGCATCTCTATATTGTCAGCTATAAATTATATAATTTGCTGTGAAATGAACATTAATTGTTTGCGCATTGAAGAAAAAAGCGTTATAAAGATTCAATGTTTTCAGCCTATGTAGACATCCTCATTTGTTTACGGAAATTCAGCGAATGAAATTCATGAGAGTCATAGAACAGGACACCAGTCAAACTGTACGTTTTACTTTTGTATGAAGGCCTAATTTTGATAATTTTGGTTGGCCATGTCACGTAAATCAGTCATCAGTGATTTTGCATAAATTACATAGGACGCATGTTAATCTGTTTTATAAATTGAAATTCTTCTTCGCGGAAACTATTCTCGTGTCTTTTTTTTTTTTTTTTTTTTTTTTTACTGCGAGTACTAATTCCTTCCGACAAGCAGGATAGGCAAGGCAGTAGCGTTGCGTAGTCCCGCTCAGGTTACGTAACTGCGATAGCAGAGGGCATTTCATTTTTGTAGGCAAAACATCTGCTCTTGCGCCAGGCACTTATAATCCAAGATTTTTGTTGAGGGAAGGGGAGGGGGACAGAAAAATGCCATACGTATACATGTGTGTGTGTCGCACATATACTTTTCATCTTCCACCCTGATTCATTATGCTTCACTTTCTTCGTGTCCGTACCCAGCCTGATTAGTAGTACCGACCTCTACATCAAAACCTGTACATATATTTACATCGATTTAATAATTCGTAAAATCTCATGTTTTAATGTACTAGTTTTGCGATTATTCAAGAGAAATGTTGTGCTACTGCAAAAAACTATCTATGAAATGCATGTTTAATTTTATTTTGGGGGGGGAAGACCACCAGGTCCGTCCCCCTGGAAACGCATCTGTCTTGCGCTGTGTCCAGAAGACAAAAACATTTGTGTCAGAAAATTTTATTTTATATTTTCGTCCAATCATTATAGAAAAAACAGAGGGGAAAATGTATTTTTCTTAAATTCAAATACTCAAGAGAATGACAACGCCGTGTAAAGATGTCAGGTAGATATAATTTCATTGGCTTTTAAGACCTTCGATGAAGAGTAGGGCTAGGTATATTTGATTGAATTTTAGTTGTTTTTTTAGGGGGAGGAGTGACAGCTATAAAGATTTATATGTCTGCGACAAAAACATTTCGGTAATAGACTGGTGATGACTTATGCTTTAGATTTCTACTTAGTCTCCCACTTTGGTGGCCCATATGATATTTTTCGAAGAGACAGGAGGGGGGTGACTTCTTAACGACACGGTTTCGTATCTCAGTCTAACCACATATGTTTATAAGAAATTTTCATATGGATGAGTTAAAGTAAAAGGGCGTCAATATTTATTTTTATCTTTGATGTGTATATGTGCGACCAATTTTAGCACGTCTTTTGTAAAACAATGATCGTACGTATGTTATCACTTTGTCCGTCCGTCCTCCTCTGGACACCGTATCTCTGTAACTGTTGGTCGGATTTGGAAAACTCTTTTGGAAATGTGAGAATGATGATCCTTGCTTTACCGTCTTTTTTTTTTTTTTTTTTTCCGATGCACAACTTCGCCTCTAGAGGGCGTAAAAGCAGATAATATCGAATTCAAAAAAATATTTTATTCCATGTATCTACTTCTAAAATTCCGTTTGAAGAAGTTATTTTTTCCTTTCGATGCGTTTTATAACGAAGACTGTTTTAGGCACAGTTTCTTTTTCAAGTAATGCCCAGATTTTCCGCTAGGAAGCGTAAAGGTAAATTTCGTTTCCTCCGATATCTCTGCTTCTAAAAGCTCGATTTAAAATAATTCTTCCTGCATCGGATACAGCTCCTCGTGGGAAATATTTTGTATATATCATTTCTAATTTTTGGTAAAGAATGGTTCGGCCAGCAGGGTGGGCAAGTGTTTATTTCTGCTCATGATGTATTTGCAGTAAAATCTGAGCTTCTGAAAACTCGATTGAAAAAAATTATTTCGTGGACCGATACCATTCACCTCGGAACACCTTTTGAAAATACCTCCTGCTTGAAATAGCGTATAGTTTTCCTACCAGGGGACGTAGGCATTTAACTTATTTTTGTCGATATTTCTGCTCAGCGGCGTCGGAACCGCGGGGTCAGTATGGGCAGCTGTCCCCGCACGCAAATGAGGGCGAGAGCAAAACATTAGATTTGCCGCTCACTTTTCTTCCTTATCAAATAATGTTCGTGATTGCAAATCTCATAAACATTCAGATTTTTTTATTTTCCGTTTTAAAGTTTCTTTTAATAAAATTAGAGGGGAGGGGATATATTCTATTTTTACCTGTTTTCCATTTTAAAGTTCTTTTTGATAAAATTAGGGAGAGGGGTGGGGTGTTTTCTATTTTTACCATGAACTATCTAGAAATCTGATTTTTTATTCTACTCCTTTGGGGGGAGGGAGGGTGACCACCGCCGTGAGCGATTCAGTGGTCTGTAAGTAGTAGCCCGTTCCTAATTTAGGGCCACTGGTTCCAGGGAATAGAGAGAGCGAGTGCCATAAGAGACATATACGACATCCATACCTCACCGGGATTCGAACCACGGCCCGTCTCTCACGGATGATCAGAAGCCTATTCCACTACTGAGACAGGCTTATGATCATTCGTCCGAGACGGGCTTCAAATCCCGGTGAGGTATGGATGTTGTGTTTGTCTTACGGCACTGGTTTTCTCCTTTCCCTGGAACCAGTGACCCTAAATTATGGATGGGCAATTGCTTATAGCCCATTCAGTTGCTCACGGTGGTCGTTAAATCTTCAATCAAAAATAAAAAAAAAACCCTCCTGAGACACCTGGTTAAACCGATCTCGTTCTGTCCGGCAAAAGAAAAAGATTCAAGAATTACTAGTCCCATTAAATAATCCAGTGGGGTGGATCCCGTTCGAAGGCCAGTAACGTGCTTTATGTTTCATTTGGTATAAAAAATTCAGTCTTTCTCTTAAAAAAAAAAAAAAGGAATTGAAAGTAGGGCGCGGAATGAGGTATGCCTTCGTTCACTGTGTGATTATAATGTTATAGGGTGCAGCCTAACTTGTGGAACATTTTTATATTTCATTTATGCGGTAAATTTGTGTTTCGATGTAACTGCAAGGCAGCACTCATAGTTATAATTAATTACGGTAATTGATCCTCTAATTTGTTCATCACTGCCATTGTTAAAATTTGTTCAGTATTTGATAAATGCATAATTCGTAGCCTTCTGGCAAACGAGAATTGTGAAAGGCCACATGGCAACAGACCATCTCTATTTCGGACTCATAGCAACAGTCGTGTGCATTTTCAACTAACGAAAGACTGCAAAACTCACCCCCCCAAAAGTCCCTCTGCAAGCCGAGAGACATTCGGTGGTTGCAGTTTTTCTCCGAACTGAACGGGATAAGGGGGAACCGACTATCACCCACAGTTGAAAACAAGGTGATAAATCCCTTTTCAAGTGGCTAAGAGAAGCCCTGTGACAGGACAAAGAGGAGAGAAACGAGCAGAAGAGAAAAACAAGCGGCGGGGCATTCTCAGGACGGTGGCAAAGCCAGACACACGCACGAGAACAGCACCAGCGAGCTGCATGGAACCTAGGCTCTGAGAGCTGACCGCTGGGAGAGCTCGGAAAAAGAAGCAGAGAAGCACGTAAGGAGGGCTATGAATGATCCCCTCTTAAACGAGGACATCTCAGTCCTGTGGACTTCTCGACCGATACTAGGTCGACATTAGTGCACTCTTGCCTAGGCGGTCTACATAGACAAAAAGGCAGGACATTTCTTGCCACTTCTCTGCGCTGAGGACCTCAGACAACGGTTGCCAAGGTATGTGTTCTTTATACGAACTTTTGCTCACGACGTACAAGTGCCGTCGGACAGTGAACAGCATATAGAACTCTGTCCCCTGTAAAAATGAATACGCACGACAGCGGAGGCCTCCAACACATTTTATTCGTGATTTTTATTTGTGTTATGGCCATAAGTTTAAGAGCTCTTCCCTGCTAATTTGGCATCAAGCCTATGCAGGTATGTGTGATGGTATAAAGATATATATAGCTTATAATTAAACTGCGGCAGTCATGATAATTACTGTATCATTTTAATTGCTGGTACCCACGCTCGTACTCAATTATAGTTTTCTAAAGTGTGTATTTAAATGTTTTGGATAATCTTTCACATGTTTCCTTCGCTCTATTTGTTTATTGTGCATGCTAGAATTTCATCAGTGAACAGTGTAAATCAGTGTTAATTGTTAAATCAGAGTTAGTTAAATCAGTGTTATCGTTTAATCAGTGATAAAATGCTTAAATCAGTGTGCATAATTAAGCTGCCGATAGAGCAGCCCACCATACATTCATCTCAGCAGATTTTTGTGCCACTTCATGGATAAAGGTGGCAGTGTATATAATATAACGTTGGATATTAAATGTCAAGCGTACGTGAAATGAGCGTTGGGTATCTTTTCGAGTGTGTGTGTGCGTTGCTGTGATTTTCGGTAGATTGGGACGTGCTGGAGTTAAATCCAGGCATCCACGCCCAATCGCGGTACGGGTTTTGCGGGAAGTTAATAATTAATGTGTTATAATTAATTATGGGAGGTCATTATTAATTATTGGAATCAGATAATTAATTTGTTGTTGCAGAATTTTCGGTTGTCAACGCATGTAGGAAAACTCCTTGCTAGCCCCTAGCAGCAGAGGAGGAGAGCAAAATTTTTGACAAAATTTTCTTTTAGTTTTTTTTATTTTTATTTAGATATTTATTTTTTTTTCGGTGGAGATATCGGGTGCTTCACTGCAGGCGATACTTCACCCGGTGCCGCGGCCACATCAGCCTGTAAAGGTAAGATCCAACAATTGGTTCCGATGACCAGGATTCTTACTTGTTTGTACCTCCAAACCAGAGCAACACACACAAACGTTCGGAATATTGCGAATTGACTGCCATATCAAATTTATTTCAGTACGAGCATATTTTAGCGTATCATAAGTATTGTAAGCCTTAAGCATTTTTGTGTAAAAGACTGCCTTAGGTTAAGTGTATTTAAATATGGCAAATAAAGGAGAGAAGCCGAACACCAAACCTACTGACTCAGATGATTCTGATCATCATGAGGGGGGAGGAACATAGCATTCCCTCAGGAGAATCAACTGATCTAGTAACTAGTAATTCAGTAACAAGTATCGCAGGAGTGTCAGAGACTAGAATGACAGCTCCAGGTATGTTAATGTACGGCGGTGAACAGATAGCAGGATGCATTAATATGCTCAGATATTTTACAGGCACAGATCCTCTATATCGTGCCAAACATTTTTTTCAAGATGTAGAAAATGTAGCTACAGTAGGGAGATGGAGCGAACAAACAAAATTGGCAGTAGTAAAGTCGAAATTCAGGGAAAGGGCTGCAGAATTTTTGTCAGATAGTGATGAGCTGAGATTAGAAGGAAATTATGAAAATTTTAAACGTCTAGTGATCGATCGTTTCCAAGCGGAAGAACCTCTTATTACCCGTATGAAACAATTCATGAGTTGTGTTCAAATGCCGGGACAAGATGTAAGACAGTATGCAACGCGACTCAAAAGTGCAGCGGCAAAATATTTTGGTCATACAACTGATATGTCAGAAGACATCAGGCAGCATAGGGATCAGACAGTGATGTGTCAGTTTGTATCTGGTTTATCCGAATCTATCAGGCGCTGGGTTTTAACGAAGTGCCCAGAAACTCTAGAAGCTGCTATTCTCACAGCAATTCAGGAAGAAGATAATTTGGCGCTCATGAGTAAGAAAGCATCAGTAAATGCAGTAGAGAGATCGGAAACAAACCCAGGATCTGATTTATTAGCGCGTACTTTGGAAGAGATGATGGCACGAATGGAAGCGACGGAAAGATCAGTGGGTCAGTTAGCCGTAAATTTTCAGGAAAACGAAAATCGGAGACGAGAAAGAAACTTCAGAGAGGAAGAAAGTTTGCAGTTACCCAGGTTTCAGTCATCTGGACTCGAACTCGTTCAAAAGTATGGGGCAAATAATAATGAACGCGGAGGATCGGGTACTGAAATCGCTCGCGTGCTGAGAACCAGCAAGCGCAGTACAGGAGCAACAGGATTGTGTGCTACGGATGCAGACAGGAAGGTCATGTGATCAGGCTATGCCCGAATAACGGTCGAAATAGGGATAGGGCAGAAACAACACCGAAACAGAGGTTTAGGAATAACAACGACAGAGATACTCATTATCAATCAACAGGAAAGTTTAGTGCTCAAGGACCCGAGCGTAAGAATAAACAGTTAAACTGAATCGGAGTCGAACTGTGAGAGGTAGTGCGGCTCAGAAATATTTAAAACCCTCTAAAGTGCGGTACGTGTCTATGAAAAATGGGAATGATTTACCAATCATTAATGCGGATCTGGATGGGGATAAAATTAAAGTGCTAATTGACACAGGGTCATCAGTCACTTTATTAGCTAACGATGCTTATCGTAGATTAAAATTTCGCAGAAAGTTAAAATCTGTTGATTTAAATGTAAAAATCAAAAGCATCACAGGAGAAGTGATTCAAACGCTGGGTTGCTACGAGGTAAATCTGCGAATTAAGGGAAGAGACATATGGGTCAAGGCATTTGTGACAAAAAATCCCCTGAGTCAAAATTACTCAGCTTTGTTGGGAATAGATGCTTTACGAAACCACCGTCTTACGTTCGAAGCAGATACAAACCAGCTTCACTTCCCTGACCCCCATCTCAGCCACCCACCCCACAGGAGCGGAGAGGTAATGATGTTTCCAACAGACACCCCAGGATAGCAGCACTGACTCGTAAAACTTTGCATTCCCCCCAACAGCGAAACTTTTCTCCAAGTGGCGCTTAGTAAACCCTCAGTGGGGAAAACAGAAGGAAGTATTTTGTTCGAGCCATTACCGAGAGCACGCAGAAATAGGTTACTCTTAGCACGGTCAGTTAATAATGTTTCGGCAAGCGGACTGTATGATGTAAGAGCAGCTAACCACAGTGATTCACCAATTTGGCTAAATAAACATACGAAACTCTTTCAGGTAGAACCAGTGGAAGTTAAGCGTTGTTCGCAAGGAACATCCCGAAAATCTCAACCAATCTCGGTGGAAGATTTTAAATTAGACCACCTGGAATTTAGCGAACGAGAGAAAATGCTAAATTTATTGCAGAAATATTCTGATGTTTTTGCACGGAATTCTTTAGACTTAGAAGGTACGGATCTTACAGAGCATGAAATTCATCTCACGGATGATAAACCTATTAAGTTGCGTCAGTATACTGTACCACATGCCCTAAGACCCGAAGTAAAAGCTCAGGTAAACGAATTACTTGACGCAGGAATCATATCAAAATCAGATAGTCCCTACAGCTTTCCTATTGTTCTCGTGAGACGCGGAAACTCCTATCGTTTCTGTATTGATTTTCGAAAATTAAATGAAATTACCCGAAAGGATAGCTACCCTGTTCCCCGAATCCAGCAAACTTTATCCTTACTGCATGGATGCAAGTATTTTTCAAAAATTGACCTTTTGGCTGGTTATCACCAAATTAAAGTTAGAGAACAGGATAGGCATAAAACTGCTTTCTCATGCGAATTCGGACATTTCCAGTGGAATCGCTTGCCTTTTGGACTTTGCAACAGTCCGGCAACATTTGAAAGAGCACTTGATTCTCTATTTATGGACAAAAGAGATGATGGCATTTTGGTATATGTGGATGACATCTTGTGTGCCTCCAGGACATTATCTGAACACCTTGAGAAATTGGAATTAATTTTTCAGAGATTAAGGAAGCACCATCTAAAAATTAAGCCCAGTAAGTGTGAATTTTTGGCGGAAGAAGTGACATACCTAGGGCACCTTTTAGATCGTCAGGGCATTAGACCTAACCCACAGAACGTGGAAGCTGTTCGGGAATTCCCTACTCCACGGAAAGTGAAACATGTTCGAGCATTCCTTGGAATGGCAGGATATTATAGGCGCCACATCAAAGATTTTTCGTCCATTGCCTTACCGCTAACAAACCTTACTAGGAGAAACGTGAAATTCATTTGGGACGAACACTGCGAGAAATCTTTTCAAGAGCTGAAACATGCACTAGTGAGTGAGCCACTATTAATATTTCCTGATTTCAGCAAGAAATTTTTCGTCACCACAGACGCCTCCAAAGTAGCGATTGCCGGTATTCTCGAGCAGGAGGATGACGAAGGACACAGACATCCCATCGCTTACTTTAGCAGGAAACTTAATCCAGCTGAGAAAATTACAGCACGACAGAACAGGAAGCACTGGCAATAGTATCATCCATCACCCATTGGCGCGAATATTTGGTAGGTCAGCAGTTTACGGTTATTACCGACCATAGACCTCTAAAGTGGCTTATGAATTTGAAAACTCCTAATTCTAGACTGGTCAGATGGAATCTTAGTCTGTCGGAGTATAACTTCGATGTGCAATATCGACCAGGAAAGAAAAACACAAACGCCGACGTTCTATCTAGGCACATTGCAGCAGTGGAAGCCAATGATACAGTCGCAGTTGTACCACTTAATAACAAAACTCTGAAATCAGCACAAAGAACAGATCCTAAATTAGCTGAAGTAATTGATTGTCTTGAAGGGCGTGATTATTCAGCAGTCGACAAAATTACTGACACCTATTTTATGAGGGACGACCTTTTATTTCATTTTGCCTTACCAGCAAAAAACAGCCCACGGAAATTGATCGCAGAACAGTTAGTGATACCTGATAAGTTAAAATCAGAAGTGATGAAATCAGAACATGACGGACTATGCGCCGGTCACTTCGGTTTTGAAAAGACACTTGGGAGAATTAGACAGAAATACTTTTGGATTAACATGTTCTCAGACATCAAGAACTACACGGCGAGTTGCGAACAATGCCTGAAACGTCGTGGTTTCAAAAAGAAGCAAAAAGCGGGTCTAATTACCCCGGAAATTGTATCTGTCGCATGGTCCAAAATTTCGATGGATATCGCTGGACCTCTCCCACTGACAGAGGATGGAAATAAATATTTATTGGTTGTCACCGACTCATTCACTAAGTACATCGAGCTGATTCCATTAAAGACTATGCGATCTGCAGAAATTGCCGAAAAATTTGCTTCTAACGTGATAGCGCGTCACGGTGTCCCACATCTGTTACTCACGGACAGAGGAACAAATTTTTTGTCAGATTTAATGACCGAGTTGTACCGTAAGTTTGGCATCAAAAAACTGAATACATCTCCACACCATGCACAGACAGACGGACAAGCCGAAAGACAAATTCAGACAATAATGCACTCTTTAGCAATTTATTGTTCCCCTAAGGGAAAGGATTGGGACAAGTATACAGAATTTGTGGCCATGTCCTACAGAAGCGCGACACACAGTGCTACTAAAGAAACACTCCAACTTTCTCATGTTCGGAAGAGATCTGAACATGCCAGGACAGTTGTTGAATGAGGAAATCCCTTTTAACTACGCTGAATCCCAGAGCTACGCCGAGAGCTTAGTCACGAGGATGCAAGAAGCGTATAAAATTGTCAAGGATAATCTGGAAGAGGCAGCCCAAACTTCCAGGGAATATCGAGCAAAGTCTGCTGTAGACAAACAGATCAAGATTGGGGACATAGTGTACCAGCACGACCCATCAGCATCCAAAAGAAGGTCGCGAAAGTTGGCAAAACCTTCTATAGGACCTTTCAGAGTAATTGAGAAAACATCCCCAGTGAACTTTAAAATCGCCCCAGTAAATGATATGAGACGAACTCGACTCACACACGTAGACAGGATTTTCAAACCACCACAGAGAAGGGTGTTTGACACAGGGCAATTTCAAGATGAAAAGGGGGATGAAGAAATTTCGTTGAGCATAGGTATGCCAACCGCAGACGAAAGGCATCATGAAGAAGAGTTCTCAGAGCAGGATGAGGACTGGGTGACGCCCGTTTGGCCGGTGATCACAAGGGATAGGCGCTGTTTTCAGCCGCATGAATCGGAAACACGTCAGGGGTTGGAAGAGACCGGGACAGCGGGCCCAGCCTGCTCCCATGTTAAAGGACGCGGTAGCTCACGGAGGAAACGCAGAGGGGAGCAAAGAAAAAAGTCCCCCCATCATAACGAGAGTTCGTTGAGACCCCGAGACGAGCACGGGAGAGTGGGGAAACCTCTCAGCTTTGGACATCAGGCTGAAGAGGAAAAATCCAGGGAAGAAATGGTTGCAGACGAGGAGGATAGTGATAGCACAGAAATATACAGTTGTGAGGAGGAAGAAGATTTCGCGAGCCAAACTCAGGACCGCGCAGAAGTGCAGACTTAGATAAGAGGAAAGGCACGTTGAGTCAAAAAGGGTTTTGGTCGGACGCACATTGGCTCTCACCTGTGTAACTTATGTTTATATTCTTTTCTTGTTATGGGCAATGATGAATGGATCAGAGATGTTATCGATACTTTCCCATTACCCTTGATGTGTCTAAAATCCGGAATTAGACATGTCATGGAATATAGGAAAGAGGGAGATATCCATATTCAAAATTTTCCATTCTTCAATGAGAAAAAAAATACATTCATATTTTTTTCTTTGGAAGGTAGAAGGATTGTTATAGGGTGCAGCCTAACTTGTGGAAAATTTTTATATTTCATTTATGCGGTAAATTTGTGTTTCGATGTAACTGCAAGGCAGCACTCATAGTTATAATTAATTACGGTAATTGATCCTCTAATTTGTTCATCACTGCCATTGTTAAAATTTGTTCAGTATTTGATAAATGCATAATTCGTAGCCTTCTGGCAAACGAGAATTGTGAAAGGCCACATGGCAACAGACCATCTCTATTTCGGACTCATAGCAACAGTCGTGTGCATTTTCAACTAACGAAAGACTGCAAAACTCACCCCCCCAAAAAGTCCCCTCTGCAAGCCGAGAGACATTCGGTGGTTGCAGTTTTTCTCCGAACTGAACGGGATAAGGGGGAACCGACTATCACCCACAGTTGAAAACAAGGTGATAAATCCCTTTTCAAGTGGCTAAGAGAAGCCCTGTGACAGGACAAAGAGGAGAGAAACGAGCAGAAGAGAAAACAAGCGGCGGGCATTCTCAGGACGGTGGCAAAGCCAGACACACGCACGAGAACAGCACCAGCGAGCTGCATGGAACCTAGGCCTGAGAGCTGACCGCTGGGAGAGCTCGGAAAAAGAAGCAGAGAAGCACGTAAGGAGGGCTATGAATGATCCCCTCTTAAACGAGGACATCTCAGTCCTGTGGACTTCTCGACCGATACTAGGTCGACATTAGTGCACTCTTGCCTAGGCGGTCTACATAGACAAAAAGGCAGGACATTTCTTGCCACTTCTCTGCGCTGAGGACCTCAGACAACGGTTGCCAAGGTATGTGTTCTTTATACGAACTTTTGCTCACGACGTACAAGTGCCGTCGGACAGTGAACAGCATATAGAACTCTGTCCCCTGTAAAAATGAATACGCACGACAGCGGAGGCCTCCAACACATTTTATTCGTGATTTTTATTTGTGTTATGGCCATAAGTTTAAGAGCTCTTCCTGCTAATTTGGCATCAAGCCTATGCAGGTATGTGTGATGGTATAAAGATATATATAGCTTATAATTAAACTGCGGCAGTCATGATAATTACTGTATCATTTTAATTGCTGGTACCACGCTCGTACTCAATTATAGTTTTCTAAAGTGTGTATTTAAATGTTTTGGATAATCTTTCACATGTTTCCTTCGCTCTATTTGTTTATTGTGCATGCTAGAATTTCATCAGTGAACAGTGTAAATCAGTGTTAATTGTTAAATCAGAGTTAGTTAAATCAGTGTTATCGTTTAATCAGTGATAAAATGCTTAAATCAGTGTGCATAATTAAGCTGCCGATAGAGCAGCCCACCATACATTCATCTCAGCAGATTTTTGTGCCACTTCATGGATAAAGGTGGCAGTGTATATAATATAACGTTGGATATTAAATGTCAAGCGTACGTGAAATGAGCGTTGGGTATCTTTTCGAGTGTGTGTGTGCGTTGCTGTGATTTTCGGTAGATTGGGACGTGCTGGAGTTAAATCCAGGCATCCACGCCCAATCGCGGTACGGGTTTTGCGGGAAGTTAATAATTAATGTGTTATAATTAATTATGGGAGGTCATTATTAATTATTGGAATCAGATAATTAATTTGTTGTTGCAGAATTTTCGGTTGTCAACGCATGTAGGAAAACTCTTGCTAGCCCCTAGCAGCAGAGGAGGAGAGCAAAATTTTGACAAAATTTTCTTTAGTTTTTTTTATTTTTATTTAGATATTTATTTTTTTTTCGGTGGAGATATCGGGTGCTTCACTGCAGGCGATACTTCACCTGGTGCCGCGGCCACATCAGCCTGTAAAGGTAAGATCCAACAATAACGTCTATATCTAATATTCTTGTGGAATTCGTACCATACAATGTGGAAGTATCAATGTGTACGGTTTACTTTGTTAAACTCTACATCGTATAACGAAGTGAATTTCTCCGTCATTTTTGGTCTACGCCGGGATTCGAACCCGAGTACGCTTATTCCGGAACAAGTCGCTCTACCAACTGAGCTACGCAGACATTTTATTCTGATTCCTATCTGCCTTTATGTCGTGTGCGTCCTGCTGGCAGGTACGTCACATCTCCTGGTACGTTACATCATCTCCCCTTATTTTTATTTTTTTTTTTTTCGAAGTGCTGCTCTTATTTTTCCTATCTCGCGGTGTGGAAATAACATCACACCATTGCGAGATTGTGAACGGTCGGGTCATCCGGATAGTTCGGGCGCCATTATAACGAACTGTATTTCTCCGTCATTTTTATCCGCGTCGGGGTTCGAACCCGAGTACGCTTATTCCGGAACAAGTCGCTCTACCAACTGAGCTACGCAGACATTTTATTCTGATTCCTATCTGCCTTTATGTCGTGTGCGTCCTGCTGGCAGGTACGTCACATCTCCTGGTACGTTACAATCGATATAAAACAGTATTTTTTTTAAAGATGAATGTTTTATCGATATACATTTTGCAGCTTTTCTTAATGACGTCAGCCCGTCATGTTTTGCAATACTACGATAAATTTTATGTTTTCATCAAAAATTTCGTGTTCTGAAATCTTGCCCCCCGATGTCAAAAAATCGTTCCGACGCTCGTCCTGTCTCTGCTTCTTAGAATCCGATTTGAAAAATTCTTTTTTTTGTTAGAGAGCGTTTCCCGTGCGAAATATTTCTCATGTGATTTAAATTTTTTCAAGTGATGCATAGATTTTCCACTAGGGGCCATAAAGGTAAGTTGCGTTTTCCCCGATATTTGTGCTCCTAAAACTCCGATTTGAAAAATTCTTCCTGCATCGGATCAGCTCCTGATGGGAAATGTTTTGCATGTAATTTCTAGTTTTTGATTAAAAAAAAATGGTTTTGCCATTCAGGGCGTAAGTGTTTATTTCTGCTTCTGACATATTCGCAGCAAAATCTGAGCTTCTGAGAACTCGATGGAAAACATTCTTTCGGGGACCCATACCGCTCACCTGGGAAAATCTTTTCAGAATACCTTCTTAAAATAATTTATGGTTTTTCTGCCAGGAGCTAGAAGTGTATCATATTTTTGTCGATATCTCTGCTTCTGACAGTCCGATTTGAAAAATTCTTTCTTTGCTGGGGAGTGTTTGTGGTGCGAAATTCTTCTCATATAAGTTCAAATTTTTCTTAACTCACAAGTCTGCCACCAGATGGCGTAAGCGTACACTTCCGTTTACAACAATATCTGAGGGAATAAAAATCTGATATAAAAAATTCATTTTGGGTCAGACACTACTTACTAAGAAAGCGCTTCGTGTGTATTTTCTTCCCAAAATGATGCACAATTTCGCCGCTAGGTGGCGCAAATCCTTTCTCTGTTTTTCAGAATATCTTTGCTTTTACATGTGCTATTTAAAAAGTTATTTCAACACTGAATGCCATTTACCTTTTGGAACACTTCAGTTTAGTATTTGAGGAGTTTTGTAGTTCACAGTTCTGTCGCTAGGTGGTGTTTGTGTACTGTTTACAACTGTATGTCTGCTTCTTTTTTTTTTTTTTTTGATTGGAGGTTTAACGACCACCGTGAGCAACTCAATGGGCTATAAGCAGTCGCCCGTCCCTAATTTTAGGGTCACTGGTTCCAGGGAAGGGAGAGAGCCAGTGCCGTAAGACAAACACAACATCCATGCCCGACCGGGATTCGAACCCGGACCCCTTACGGACAAATGATCAGAGGCCAGCGCCTTAGACCACTGCGCCACCGGGGCGGCAATATGTCTGCTTCTAAAAATCCTATTGAGAAATTCCTTTTTTACTGTAGGCCATTCACTACAATAGAGATGTGGAGCATCATCCTCTTTAAATAATGCACAGATTTCCCGCTAGGGGCGTAAAGGTCAAAACCTTTTTCGCTCTATCTCTGCTTCCGGGAGACGTATTTGAAAAGTTTTTCGTTAGCATAGCTTTTTCCATGAAAAGTATTTATCGCCTCCTTTCAAATTTTCGATTACGCAATAATTCTTCAGCTAGGAGGCGTAGATTTATGTTATGCTTCCTTCTGTATTTATTTTAACTGTTCGATTTGAAAATCACTTTGCCGCCCCGGTGGCGCAGTGGTCTAAGCGATGGCCTCTGAGCATTCGTCTGAAAGGGGTCCGGGTTCGAATCCCGGTGAGGCATGGATGTTGTGTTTGTCTTACGGCGCTGGCTCTCTCCCTTCCCTGGAGCCAGTGACCCTAAATTAGGGACGGGCGACTGCTTATAGCCCATTGAGTTGCTCACGGTGGTCGTTAAACCTCCAACCAAAAAAAAAAATCACTTTTTCTCTCATACCTTCATTCTGGTATGAGAAACGTTTTGTGTGTCATTTGGTGATTTTCGTAACTTACTTTCTAGCCCCTGGCGGAAGTAAGTAGCTGTTTCTATTTCTGGATGTTTTATCGGTTGTAGAGACGCTGTTGATTTCTTTCCTAACTGGTTCCTTTTACTTTCAATAGTTTTGATAAGATTAATCCAAGTCAGAAAGGAATCAAAAGACGTTTTCATTACAATCGAAAATTCAGTATCATCTTTCTTGTTTTTTCTTTTCCTGGGGACAATATACGTCCTTTGGATACGAGGGTAGCGACACTACTCCTCACGGTCTGTTGTTACATAAAGGTTAAAACAATAGATAGACCGAAAGAGCCCGAAGACGACTGGTGTAGAACTTTTTCTTGGGGAAGGGATGCGTATTTTTAGAGGGCCCCTTCAGATATTTTGTGGAGGGACCTTAAGATTCACGCTAAGCCACTAGGCAAGCAGTAATTGCCCATTCCAAACTTAAGTGTTCTTGGCTCCAGCAAAGGAAAGGAACAAGAACTGAAGACTTAACATTGAAGTCACTCGAGTTCGAATCCTGGATGCAGGATGGGTGATGTCTAGGGCGTATATGGAATTTCTTTTCGGCCCAGAGGGGTCGATAAAAGATGGAAGTTCTTGAAATTCACCAGGACAAAACACCATAAAAATTATGAAAATGGGAGAAAAAATTAAAACACCTTTTCTTATGAAGTTAATGCATTTTTATAAGATGAACGCATTTTTTTCAATGTAAATCGCATTTTAACAAAAAAAAAAAAAACATAAAAAACTGAAACACTTGGGGGGCCCAGAGGGGTCGATAAATGATGGAAGTTCTTGAAATTCACCAGGACAAAACACCATAAAAATTATGAAAATGGGAGAAAAAATTAAAACACCTTTTCTTATGAAGTTAATGCATTTTTATAAGATGAACGCATTTTTTTCAATGTAAATCGCATTTTAACAAAAAAAAAACCCCCATAAAAAGCTGAAACACTTGGGGGGCCCAAAGCTCCTTGCCCTCCGCCTTCACTTGAAATACGTCCCTGGGTGGTGTGCATGTCTTACGGCGCTAGTTTCCCTGGAGCTTAAGACGGGAGACTGCTTATAGCCCATGATAATTGTTAAACCCCAATACAAAAAAAAAAATAAAAAAAGGATTTAGACTCGGTGCAAATTAATATGAGCAGGAAGCCTGAGGCTCCGCCTGCCCCGCCCTCCCGCCTCAAGTGTCCTGCTGTATAAGATTAACCTCATCCCACAATTCCAGTGGTCGTTTCGTGACGTCACAGTTCAAGTAGATAAAGTAAGGCTACCTAATCGCCACGTTGCTATGTATCTGCGTCACAGAAATGTATCAGAATTATTATTATTAAGATGTATAGATGTAGCAGAATACAGCGCCTCCCACCCCCCGAAAAATATTTTAAATCCTCTCCCCAACAAAAAATTAGTTTGCGCATTTTCATTGATTTTGAATAGATCGTGATAACCTCTAATCACAAATAGGTAATGCATGTCAGTATATTAAATATATATAATATTATATTATATAAATCATTTTTATATATAATACAGTAGAGCCCGCTTATAACGAGGAGGTCGAGACGGGCGGAAACCCACGTTAAATCCAGGCGCTCGTTAAATCCGTTTATGGCTGAAAATTCCCACAATGTAAAAATATGCATGCGTGTTATTATGCACATACGTTTATATTATTCATAATAATTGGATATACTTTAAAGATTCAATTAACCACATTAGCTCTATGATTAATTAATCAAAGCTTTCAAGTGTAATCAACTTGATAGCCACGCGAGATTGACGCAGTCTAACTACACAGGACACATGAAGCCAATGAAGCGCAGATCCTCCCAATTCAGTGCTCACATGAAGATTGAAATGGGCAATGGACACAATTCTAAAAACATTTACTTCCTGTTTCCCCTCCAGCGACATCCCCAATCCATTATTCTCCTATTCCTGTCTGCAATTATCTCCCAGAAACCAATTTGCATGTGCGCGAGCTCCACCTATTTTTATTTGTATTTTTTTTTCGTAGAACTAGATGTTCTGTTTTCAAATCTGCTGACGCGGTACACCCAAGTCATAGCCCTTTGAAGTAGATGGCTCGGAGGCAGTGTCTTGCACAACTCGCTTGTTGGGCATTTGATGTACACCCATGAGCCATTACATTATGCCCACCTACCGAAAAATAAGCTGTAGGACCCCCTTTAGCCCGCAAAAAGAATGTTCCTCGAACCACTCCTTGACTATTCTGGCAGTGTGGCATGACGCATTATCGTGTTGGTAATGGCCATCACCAGCAGGGAACACAGTTGCCATGAATGGGTGAACTTAGTTCGCGACGATGTTCAGATACCTGACAGTTGTCAGGGATTGTGCTATTGGGATAATTGGACCTAAAGTGTCCCTAGAAAACATTGCCCACAACATAACACCGCCGCCGCCGGCCTGTTTCCGCCTAACAGTGCATCCAAGTGCTATAGCCTCCGTTGGTAATCGGCGTATCCGCGCTCAGCCGTCTACGTGATGCGCCAGGAATCTTGATTGCCCTGATCACCACTGTTGTAGTTGCAAGTGATTTGTCGCACTGTGGCCCTGCGGCCGCTGTGAACAATGCGCGACAGTCTCGGCTCCCCTCTGGCATGAATGAGCTGCGGACGACACACGGCTGAACGACGGTTCGTCGTTTGGCCATATGTGCACCACTTTTGATATGTACTCACTACAACGGCACGCGAACAATCCACAAGACGCGCCGTTTCCGAGATCGTAGTTCCGAGGCTCCGTGACATCACAGTTTGTCCTTTATCAAACTCCGATAAATCGGCAGCTTTTTCCATTCTGACTCCGAACACTCTACTAACAGTAAGCTGGTTCTCGGTTTGTATATATACTGCTCTGTAAACTTCCCCTGCGCCACCGTTCAGTCTCCAGGTGCGCTCATTTCTCTAGGCTGGGGGTGGTCATAATGTAATGGCTCGTCGGTGTATTCGTTCCCTATTGATTTTCTGTCAACATTCTTCCACTAACACACCAGGATTCTCCTGCACAGTTGCATGGTCATCCTGTATGACACCATTTCTATTCCTCCATTCCAGGGCAGTGCGTAGCAGATTTTCTTTGCCTCGTTAAATTTAAAATTTTATTAATTTTTGTTACTTTGCTTGTTAAAAGTAATCTTAGATTTTCACTGCCTCGTTAAAACCGGGACTTCATTAAATTTTGTTCGTTAAAAACGATCATATTAGCTTTTAATTGACATTATACCAAACAAAAGTTCCTGTTTTCTCGTTAAATCCGAAATCTCGCTAAATGCTGGCTCGTTGTAAGCCTGTTCTACTGTATTCTGTAAGCTGTATAAAAAATTAAAAAACAAACAAACTAGCTGTTGGAGGTCACACCTGCACGAAATGACCAAAAGATTGAAGGCCAAGTGAGGAAGATAAAGTGCTGAAGGGAAATCTTGCTACTCAACATTTTAGAGCACCTCTCTGTTTCGGAAACCGATAGAAAATCCGTACTACTACACAACTCAGAACGAAGAGGGAACCGGGGTTGCAGCGCAGTTCACCAGGCTTGATCCGATCAGTAGTCAAAACACTAATTTTTTTGTAGGATCAGGTATGACAATGAAATCCTTGTTCTCTATCTGGAGTTTAAGAAGTAACAACTAAATCCTCTGCACCTGCCCAGTGTAATGAAATATATAAAAGAAAATTAGTCATGGAGCCTACTTTAAGTAAGGTGATTCTTAACCCCAGAAACTTTAACTTGAAGTGTTATGCAATAATGGGAGAAAGCTTTTGTTTATTTGTTCAACTTTGCAACGAATGCTAAGGAAAATAGTAGTATTTGTAGAGATATCACCAAGGCCCTTGTCCGTCTGACCCCCCCCCCCTCCTACTGACACGCTAAGCCACTGTTAGGCCAGAAGAAAATACATTCCTAAATTCTACCGCAGTATTTTAATGCGTATTGTTTTCAGTTTTTGATTTTAAAAATTTGTGGATTGCTACTGCGATATCTGTTTGTTCAGCATGAGAGTAATATATGGTAGCACATAGCCCGTTGTTTTTAAACCCTGGTTTCTTTTTAATTAAAATGTACGTAAAAACAGGGAAAATTGCCCTTGTAAATAAATTAATCTTCAAAAATTAATCGGTTTCCCTGCCCTTTACCTTATAAATATGTGCCGTAGGTATTTTGGAAATTTGAAAACTTTGTTTGTTTCGGAGTTTAACGACCATCACGAGCGACTCTTAGGGGCTATAAGCAGTCATCCGTCCCTAATGTGGTGTCACTGATTCCAGGAAAGCGGAAGTGCATCGCCCATGCTTCATCCGGGACGAACGAATGATCAGAAGCCAGCACTCATACTCGACTGCCGAAGTTGCAAATTCGTGGTTTGCCATTTCTAAAAAAATTCACATATATAAAGCTGTTAATTTCTCCTGTTAGTGAAGTAAATGTGCTTCTGCATAAATGTTGGCAGCAAGTTTGCAGTTTTAAGCTTTGTTTGAATTGAAAACTGTTGAAAAGGCTCCATCTTCCATAGTCAGTTCGCATTAATAAGATCACCTGTTAGGACGGTTGCGTCACCGACTCTTCGCCTGCGAGGCAGGCGAGTTGAGAAAATCTTGTGTGCTATTGTTAACATCGCAAAATAATCGTGGATGGTTGTATTCTTAACTTTTTTTCCTAATACTTACTCAAAGTCAGATTAGTGCTCTGCTTCCCACAAGGTTGGGGAAGGGTTCGGTAAACTATGCAAACACACAATAAAGAGAGACAAGAGAGATAGATAGTCACGGGCATCCCAAACCATTTGGGCGCTTGGAGACTCACCATCGTTTGGTACCATTACTCATGGTAACGACACACTCATTCCTTTCGGCATAAGTTCCGCCATACGAAGCATACAAAAATCCGATCATTATTAGGCAACTATCCGTCAGGGCCGTAGCCAGCAGGAGGCTAAAGGGGTCTCTAATCCTCTCCCTGCAAGGTAAGCAAGCCCACCTGGAAAATACACTTTGTTGTACATTTTTGAACTTTTATTTTCGCTGGTTTATGAAAATGACTAAATGCTTTTCCTTATTTTATCGTGCATTTCATTAAAAAATTGAATAGATACAGCCCAAATGATGAATAACTACAGAGAAATTACTTTTTAAAGGTGAATCAGTAGAAGCAGCTGCGCCAATGATTCCCTGCCACATGGTAAGAGGGCTTGTTGGTGTCAGGGAAGAGAGAAATGCAGCCCCCCCTGTTTTGGAGAAATGAAAAATTAAAAGAACATTGCAAAAAAAAAAAAAAAAAAAAAAAAAAAAAACAGTGACTGGAGTGGAAGCATGGGCAGAAGGCAAAACTCTTGTTCGTCATTTGGTGCGTGACTATATTATGCTAAGCTGCTGTTTAAGAAGAGCTTCCAAGTAGTTCGTTGCCTAAAAAGAAGAGCTGTCGTGAGGACATTTTCACTAAATGTATCCTCCTACGCGTTGGAAAAAATTGCTAAGGGGCTACCATTGCGTGTGCGCGCGAGAGAAAGAGATTTCAACATCTTCTCGTTCACTGTTGTTGTTTTTTTGTCAGTAGGAGTGATTTTACGATGCTTGCGCTGGATAAAAGAGTTTTCTTGGAGAGATTCACGTGCTCTTGGTTTTTGAGAGGGAATGGGGGTTTGGCGATTGACCACGGTAAGAAGGGTCTAGCTACCACCGAGCAGAAGCGAAGGACAGTACGCGATTAAAGACGGAGAAAACAAGTGGAACCGAAGAAGAGGAGTAGAAAAGGTTGAAGTATAACATCAGAAAATCCCCGATGCCATTGCGTGGATCGACGAAAAACCGATGAGAACAGTAAACTAAAAAAAAATCGTACTACTTGGGAGTTGTTTTGACTCTAATGATAAGGAACGCACAGCTCAACCACCATCAAGCAATTTCATCAAGCAAATTTACTATGTAAATCCTAGATGGCGTTGCATTATTGCTGGTTTCTGACGATGGTGTTGTATATATATATATATATATATATATATATATATATTCTATAAAGAAGATACCTAAGCAAAAAAATACATATATAATTTTGACTCACACCTAGTACAACATAGAAAAGGTTATGTATCTACCTGTGTGAGTAAAAGGAGAAAAGATAAAAAAATAAAATAAAACAACTGAATGTAGAAGGTGTCGAGAATACTGAGCCTTGGCTTTATCAAGGACCAGCAAAAACTCTGCATTTTCTCACTTCTACAAAGACCTAGTTGGAAATGGGTTTCTGCAAGGCCATAGATGCAAGTAACATTCCCACCTAAAATAGTTTAAAAAATATATATATAAGTCATGTCCTCCGTAGAGTAGCATGACCTAGCACTAGTTAACAATTTCGCTTGCATCCATTAACCTTCATGGCCCGACCCATGCTCTTCATCTGTTACTATTAAACAGAGAGAAGAAGATTAAAGAGAACTCAAGCTGTGAGAGTGACATAATAAATAGAAATGATTTTCAGCTATAACGAAATTCCAAGTTCGTTTGAGAGAGAATTTAAACCTGAAAAACAATGCAAAAGAAATCCAAATTTTACATTGCAATTAAAAAAGGAAATGTTAATTTATAACGAACAGATTTTTGAAAGAAAACTTGAGTCTAAAACCCCCTACTCTACAACTTATGACAGCACGAAAACGAGAATAAGTTAAAGATAATAATTGACTAAAGAAAACTTTGTGAAAGTTATATACCTTAAACAGTTAGTTGCAATATGTACAAAGTATTTCAGCAGTGCTTTAAGTGCATAATTAATTAGTTATTAAGAACTTAACTACTTTGAAAAAACAGCGCATAGACAGCGCATAGAAAAGGAACAAGCTTAGCCATCTTCTGTTCCTAGGTACCCCAAAAGACGCTCAAAGTTACAAAGAAAAGTAAGAGTTAAAACCCGCATAAATGTTAACAGACAAACCAATGCTTAAAAGCTGAAAAGCTAAAAAACGACAGAGAAAAGGTACATAAAGTACAAACATTGAACTTATAAAACCTAGAACCCAAAAACAAGGAAGAGAGCTTACCTCTTGTGTGACAAAAACTTTTCTCCTCACAAGAGGAGAACATGGCTGACCTCTTCCGCCACTCCCTAGACGCTGGGGGGCAGTGAGGGTGGGGCTGATGGCCTCCTCATACAGCAAGAAACCAACGCGCGGAGATTTTAACCAGAGAAAAAAATATATAAACTTAAGACTGTGGATCTGTATGATCAGAATGAGCAGAATTAACTCTCCAGAATACATGAGAAATATTATAAAATACACGAGCAGTTTATTTAATAATCTTTGCATGTATTAAATCACCTTAGTGAGCTTCTATAGATTAATCAGAATCTTATTAATTTTAATGTTGGTTTTACTATTTTTAGTATAGCTATCCTAGTGATGAATAACTAGTTTTCTTTTTTATTTGTTTTTATTTTCTTTTATAAACAGATTTTTAAGCTTTTTTTGTGATTTTGTTTATATTATTTAATTTTTTGTTTTAATAGGACCGTCATATCCATAGCACTAAGGTTCCTTTAGGTAGTTAATAGGCATCCTCTAGCCAACTTCCTTACGGCTTTGATTGGTCAGAATCATATTATTAACTGTGTAGAAAATTAAAGCAGATCTGCCAACCTTACTCTATTATTCAGAATAATTTTTCTTAAAGTTCTTTTGATGAAAGAAGAAGGAATTTCGTTCTCTAGAAAACTGTCTAATAGTATATTAATGTGGTAATTGAAATCCAAATTGTTGCTGCAAATTCTTGAAATTCTTAGGACCTGAGAAATTAGTACATTCTCAATTACTTTGGTTGAAATGTTATTATTCCAGTGTAGATATTTAATTACTTTGAAAGGAAAATTAACTCTTTTATCAAAGAGGCTAATAGATGGGTTACCTCTGTTGAGCTTAATGCTTAAGTCTAGGAACTCAAGTTCCTGATTACTGTGGTTGGTTTTACATAAGTTAAGAGAGCTAGGATAGATATTATCAAAATCACTCTCTATAACTTCTGAATTATTGATACACAGCAGATCATCAATATATCTAAAAGTGTAAAGGTAGTTATCTGAGCAGGTGGGGTGATTTTTAATGAATTTATATTCCTTAAAGAACAGGAATAGATTAGCGATATTTGTGGACGTTGATGTTCCCATTGGAATACCGTTCACTTGCTTATAGAGAGTATTATTATATAAGATATGGTTATTTTTTATGCAGCAATTGAGATAAGAGTTCCAAGTTCCTACATCAACAAATTGGTTAAGTTTAAATTCTGCATACAGCTCTTTAAAGGTAGTGATTATATCTGATAGAGGCAGATTAGTATATAGGTTTTCAAAATCATAACTATTAATATCTAGGGGACAAACTTTGAGTATAGTAGAAATTACTTCTGCATTATTATTAATTATCCAAAAATCTCTGTACATCAAGTTAGATATATATATTCTATTAAGAAGAGACCTAAGCAAAAAAAATATATATATTTTTGACTCATACCAAGTACAACATAGAAAAGGTTATGTATCTACCGGTGTGAGTAAAAGGAGAAAAGATAAAAAATAAAATAAAACAACTGAATGTAGAAAGTGTCGAGAATACTGAGCCTTGGCTTTATCAAGGACCAGCAAAAACTCTGCATTTTCTCACTTCCACAAAGACCTAATTGGAAATAGGTTTCTGAAAAGCCATAGATGCAAGTAATAAGCCCACCAAAATTTGTTTTAAAAAATATATATATGTCATGACCTCCGCAGAGTTGTATGACCTAGCTTTAGTTAACAATTTAGCTTGCATCCATAACTTTCATGGCCCGACCCATGCTCTTCATCTGCTACTACTAAACAGAAAGAAGAAGATTAAAGAGAATTCAAGTTGTGAGAGTGACATAATAATTAGAAATAATATTCAGCTATAACGAAATGCCAAGTTCGCCTGAGAGAGAATTTAAACCTGAATAGCAATGCAAAAGTATTCCAAATTTTTACATTGCAATTAAAAAAGGAAATATTAATTATTTAAAACTCAGATTTTTGAAAGAAAACCTGATTCTAAAACCCCCACTCCACAACTTCTGACAACACAAAAACGAGAACAAATCAAAGACAATAATTAACTAAAGAAATGCTTTGTGAAAGTTATATGACATAAACAATTAGTTGCAATATGTACAAAGTATTTCAGCAGTGCTTTAAGTGCATAATTAAGTAGTTATTAAGAACTTAACTACTTTGAAAATACAGCGCAATGTAAAGGAACTATGCTTAGCCAGCTGCTGGGCCTAAGTTTCCTAAAAAACGCGCAAAGTTACCAAGAAAAGAAAGAGTTAAAACCCGCAAAAACGTTAACAGACTAGCCAGTGCCTAAATGCTAAAAAGCAAAAAACAACAGAGAAAAAAGTACAAGAAGTACAAACATTGAACTTATAAACAACCACAGTAATCAGGAACTTGAGTTCCTAGACTTAAGCATTAAGCTCAACAGAGGTAACCCATCTATTAGCCTCTTTGATAAAAGAGTTAATTTTCCTTTCAAAGTAATTAAATATCTACACTGGAATAATAACATATCAACCAAAGTAATTGAGAATGTACTAATTTCTCAGGTCCTAAGAATTTCAAGAATTTGCAGCAACAATTTGGACTTCAATTACCACATTAATATACTATTAGACAGTTTTCTAGAGAACGAAATTCCTTCTTCTTTCATCAAAAGAACTTTAAGAAAAATTATTCTGAATAATAGAGTAAGGTTGGCAGATCTGCTTTAATTTTCTACACAGTTAATAATATGATTCTGAGCAATCAAAGCCGTTTGGAAGTTGGCTAGAGGATGCATATTAACTACTGAAAGGAACCTTAGTGCTATGGATATGAAGGTCCTATTAAAATAAAAAATTAAATAATATAGATAAAATCACAAAAAAGCTTAAAAATCTGTTTATAAAAGAAAATAAAAACAAATAAAAAAAAACTAGTTATTCACTCACTAGAATAGCTATACTAAAAATAGTAAAACTAACATTAAAATTAATAAGATTCTGAATAATCTATAGAAGCTCACTAAGGTGATTTAATACATGCAAAGATTATTAAATACACCACTTGTGTATTTTATAATATTTCTCATGTATTCTGGAGAGTTAATTCTGCTCTTTCTGATCATACAGGTCCACAGTCTTAAGTATATATATTTTTTTCTCTGGTTAAAATCTCCGCGAGTTGGTTTCTTTCAGTATGAAGAGGCCATCAGCCCCACATACACTGCCCCTCAGCGACTAGGGAGTGTCAGAGATGTTTGGACGTTTGGGGAAAAGGTCAGCCATGTTTCCTCTTGTGTGGAGAAAGTTTAGTTGCATAAGAGGTAAGCTCTCTTCATTGTCTTTGGGTTTTAGGTTTTATAAGTTCAATGTTTGTACTTCTTGTACTTTTTTTCTCTGTTGTTTTTTGCTTTTTAGCATTTAGGCACTGGCTAGTCTGTTAACTTTTTTGCGGGTTTTAACTCTTTCTTTTCTTTTTAACTTTGCGCGTTTTTTAGGAAACTTAGGCCCAGCAGCTGGCTAAGCATAGTTCCTTTACATTGCGCTGTATTTTCAAAGTAGTTAAGTTCTTAATAACTACTTAATTATGCACTTAAAGCACTGCTGAAATACTTTGTACATATTGCAACTAATTGTTTATGTCATATAACTTTCACAAAGCATTTCTTTAGTTAATTATTGTCTTTGATTTGTTCTCGTTTTTGAGTTGTCAGAAGTTGTGGAGTGGGGGTTTTAGAATCAGGTTTTTTTTCAAAAATCTGAGTTTTAAATAATTAATATTTCCTTTTTTAATTGCAATGTAAAAATTTAGAATACTTTTGCATTGCTATTCAGGTTTAAATTCTCTCTCAGGCGAACTTGGCATTTCATTATAGCTGAACATTATTTCTAATTATTATGTCACTCTCACAACTTGAGTTCTCTTTAATCTTCTTCTTTCTGTTTAGTAGTAGCAGATGAAGAGCATGGGTCGGGCCATGAAAGTTATGGATGCAAGCTAAATTGTTAACTAAAGCTAGGTCATACAACTCTGCGGAGGTCATGACATATATATATTTTTTAAAACAATTTTTGGTGGGCTTATTACTTGCATCTATGGCTTTGCAGAAACCCATTTCCAACTAGGTCTTTGTGGAAGTGAGAAAATGCAGAGTTTTTGCTGGTCCTTGATAAAGAAAAGGCTCAGTATTCTCGACACTTTCTACATTCAGTTGTTTTATTTTATTTTTTATCTTTTCTCCTTTTACTCGCACCGGTAGATACATAACCTTTTCTATGTTGTACTTGGTATGAGTAAAAAAAAATATATATTTTTTGCTTAGGTCTCTTCTTAATAGAATGTGAATTCTGAATTTTCATAACTGCTGCGTTGCGCGTTTTGATCTTCAGGTTATTTTGCAACTTTCGTTTTAAATTCAAAAGTTTTTCCTTAGTTTTCAGCTTTGCTCTTCAGTATATATATATATATCTTGGTTTTACTCGTAAATGTAACATCTGAAGATGGGGATGTTGTGATCCTCGAAAGATCTCATGTGGTGTTTTTTTTATCAGTAAAGCTTAATTACATGTAGTGTATGTGTGCTACATATGTGTTTTATCGTGTTCAGTCGATAGTTTAACTTTCAACGTTTTTAACACGAATCATCCTTCATCAAGTTTATGTGTCGCTCTTAATGTGGTACCTATTTTTATGATATCATGATGTGGACCATTAGAACTTTTTTCACCGTACGTCGTAGCTTGGCAATTCAACACGTCCATCTCAATTTCCTTTTGAACTGTAGGGACTTAAAAGTCATACCTAAATTCTTGACTCTAAATTGTCATCCATGTTCTCATGGTGACACTACTATTTTGCGAAATACAGAATCCAGACGACTTACCTGTGCAATCAGAATGAAGAGGTATTTCATCGATTATTCAGGCATATCTAGGATGCTTATTTATTTGTCACTAAAAAGAACCGTCCCATTGTTATGAACGGAACATTTATTTTGTCCAGTTCGGCTATTGCAACCGAGGTTACTAAGATACAAGAAGGCCATATTCATTAATTCAGACTACTTGTCGCACGGCCTGTATCTTTTAAGAAATCTACTAATCACTATTCTCCTAGAGGTGTATTTCAAAAGCTGCTCAATAAACCACCGTATCTAAATCTTAGTGCTGTTACGTTGAGTGCCTGTCAAACCAGGGCACTCCAACGTGGTTCTAAGTTTGCATACACAGAACTTGCACCGAACCTTTTTTCTGTCGTGTCTCAGATCGAAACCGTGATTAATGAGGTCCCTCCTGAAGAACATGATCCAATGCGTTACAGAATGGCTAATGCTCTTCGCAGTCGGGAACGACATTTCGACCGACAACTTAACAGTACATTCAATTCTGAGCGCAAGGCATTAAATGAACTTCGTGACAACCCACAGCTAGCTATAATTTCGGCGGACAAGTCGAATCAGATCATTATTTTAGACAAGACGGAGTATCACCAGAATATGTGTACAGCAATTTCCAAGATCAATACTGTTGTCGTCCAGACTGATCCCACCCAGACTACTATATCAGCACTGACTCGTACGAAAACCCTTGCAAGCCTCCCTCGTCTTTGATTGCAGCTTTGTCTTCTCCGTGTGGCTCCAGAACCCCTGAATTATTTGGACAACTTAAGTTGCATAAACCAGATCTACCTTTGAAACCTCTTGTTTCTAGTTCGTCTAGTCCTACCCGCCCAATGGAATCAACCCTTGAGGGCATGTTTGAAACCATTTATTTCTAAACCCATGTATTCTGTTTCTAATTCATTTCAGGCCTTGACCAGGATCCGACCATTTCTTCAACCTGAGTCTAAGTTTTTGATGGCTTCGCTCGACGAAGAATCGTTATTTTCCAGCATTCCGGTCACATTTGTTCACGGAATTATTGAGTCCAAGCTGTTAGCAGCTGACGTTCCTACACTGGAGGTTCAGGCTGTGCTTACAGCGTTGCGCCTTGTTCAGACGAGATCCTATTTTAAGTTTAATGGCATTATCTACCGTCAGAAGAGTGGGGCTCCCCCTCTCCCCTATTCTTGCGGAGATATTGATGTAGTCTTTGGAGGAGGACATCTTATCCGTCTGCACTCAAACTCCCATATTATTTGTGAGATACGTGGATGATATTTTGTTGTTTTGGACATATTCCGTTTCAGATCTAGTTTTATTTTTTGAGTATTGTTCCTCAAAAATTCCGTCTATCAATTTCACCCATGAAATCGAACAAAACCGGAGTTTACCTTTTTTGGATTTTATTTTGGAATGGGCCCCCTCGAATCATTTGCAGTTTTCTGTTTTCAGAAAACCGTTTTCCAGTGTTGAAATTATACCCTTCTGGTCTTATCACCCGACTAATCATAAATTTGCGTCTATTCGGTATTTATTACGTAGAGCATTTTCACACTCGTCCAACCCTAGATTACGACATTTGGAACTAGTCAAGATTAAACAAATTGCCTGTCATTATGGATACGAGCCCTCGGTGATGGATCGCTTGCACCGGCAAATTAAGAAGTCTGATGTTTCGACTTTTTCTAGAGACTTTCGTAAACCCCGTTTTGTGGGATCACTTCCGTATGTGCCCAGGAGTGTTAATGTACTAAGAAATAAGTGTAAACCATATAATATTGACTTTGGCCTCACGACTAGAAATATTTATGCATTAATCAAGAAGGATCGGGACAAGGTGCCTCCATATACTAGATACGGCGTATACACCATACCTCTACAAGCCGTTGTTTCAGACATTAATGATACTGTACACACTGAAGATCAATTGAGTTAGAGATGCCTGTCTACTAACGTGTAGCACCACCTTTCGCCCTGATGACGGCGGCGATTCGTCTCGGCATGGACTCGAAAAGACACCGGAAGCGTTGGGAAGCCATACGGATCCACGACCCCTGAACAAGCTCCCACAGTTCACGAAGATTTGATGGAGGGGGTCAGAGCCTCGAACATCTCTCTCGATGGCATCCCAGATGTGTTCGATGGGATTGAGGCAGGTGACCTAGCTGGCCAAGGAAGCGAGGTCACGTCGGTGGAGTGTTCATTCAACCATTCGGATACAATTCGGGAGCGATGGCACGGTGCATTGTCTTGTTGCAGGATGAGGTCCCCAGTGGGATGTTTAAGACGCACAAACGGGAGCAAATGGTTGTCCAAGATATCCCGTTAACGTTGACCTGTGAGGGACGATGTCACACGTACCAGGGGTCCCATTTCAGTCCACGTAAACAGTCCCCAGACGAGAATGTCACCCCCACCAGCTTGAAGAGTACCCTGCTGACAAGAAGGATCTATGGCTTCACATGGTTTGCACCGAACTCGTATCCTGCCATCCGCATGTACCAACGTGAATCTCGACTCATCAGTCCAGGCAACATTTTCCCACATGTCTAGGGTCCAGTGGCGATGTTCCCGCGCACATGCTAATCTTTGCACCCTGTGATGTGCGGTCAGCAGCGGTACGCTCGTGGGACCATTTCTTCTGTACCCCATAGCGAGGAGATGGTTCTAGATAGTGTGGCTGCTTGCAGGTTTTTGTGCACCAGCGTTAAATTGCCGAGTGATTTCTTGCACTGTGGCCCGTCTATCCGCTGTTACAATGTGAGCTAGCCGGCGATGACCCCGCTCATCCACACGCTGTTGTCCACGGCAGTTGGCCCTTGCAGGGATGGTTTATACCGGATTCGATGTACTCACGGTGCACCCGTGACACAGTGGCTCGTAAAAATCCCAGTGCCTGCAGGACTTCCGAGATGGAGTGCCTCATTCGTAGGGCCCCGACAATTTGCCCACGATCCAATGCGCTTAGATCCTTCGTCTTACCCATACATCGTCCGACTCTTACTGATTCCCGTCGCATCACTCCTTATATTGTCGGATCGCTGCATACGTCATGTGGTTTCCGTTTACAGGGCCGCCCACAGCGCCACATTTGCATAACGCCAGCTGTCTCTAATTCAATTGCTCTTCAGTGTATATTGGGTCTACAAAACGGAACTTGAATACCAGAGTCTGGGAGCATAAATATGATGTGCGTAATTGCAAGTTAACAACTGCCTTGTCTCGTCTGGTTGCGACCGGTTCCTATACTCCAAAGTGGAATGAGATATGCATTATAAACTCTCCAGGTAAGCTCTCACTGTTATTATTTATGGAGAGCCTATATATTGCCTCATTCGGATCTCGTTGCTGTAATGATTATGTCCCTAAAGTTATAGCGGAACCATGGACTATTTTATTTAAACATTTTCATGATTTATTTTAAATGCACTGTGTAAATCCTAGATGGCGTTGCGTTATTGCTGGTTTCTGACGATGGTGTTTTATATATATATATCTTGGTCTTACTCGTGAATGTAACATCTGAAGATGGGGACGTTGTGATCCTCGAAAGATCTCATGTGGTGTGTGTTTTGATCAGTAAAGCTTAAGTACATGCAGTGTATGTGTGCTACATACATCTGTGCTTTATCGTGTTCAGTCGATATTTTAACTTTCAACAAAGTTCAAAGAATGTGATTTATTTTTTGTTTCAAGACAGTTCTATTTTCTTTCTTCCCCTTTTTGCTTCATATTTTGTGTTTTATCTCATTGTTTTCACTTTTTAGCATAATTACTTGCTAATGAAGTAAATTAATATTGTGACGATCTCCCCCTCGCATAATTAATAGCGAGAGGCGTGGTTAATTAACGGTAATTGAAACTTGATTGGGGGTTTTAATTAACAGAGAGTTATAATTTAAACACTTGCGAGGGGCGGTATATTAAGAAAAGATCTTCTAGCACTTTGAATTCAAGTGGCGAGTTGCAGGTGTTTGCCACGAGAACAAAGAGCCCATAAACGGAAATGGGACGGGTCAGAGTTTAAAAGCTATTTCCCATGACTCAAAAGTGTTTGGACGGCAAAAGCGTTTGAAGCTTTTGTCTGTGCCGCGCGATAAACAATGGGAAAGCTCTTAGACTTGAAGAGCGGTGTATAATAAATGTCGCGGTTTCAAGTGTTGGAATTCACCGCTTACCAATTTCTTGGAGAGGGGAGATTGTTGTTGAAGACAGATCCCGTTTGATATCCGAGAGAACTGGGCCTCGATTTTTCCGCGTGCTAGAAAATGCTTGCCGTTCGTCTGCGTGCTCTTACAATTTTGAGCATAAGAAGGGAATCCAGCTGAAAGCATAAGCTGATGAATAAAAAGCACCAGATCTGCCTGGAAACTTTCTTCACCTCGCCGAAGCATCGATACCTGTCCTAAAGAGCCATTTCAGGTGGAATGCCGACAGAAACATAATAATTAGGGAATATCCTCGCTCAACCAGAGAGAGAGAGAGTGGAGAGGTGAAACGACTGACACCAGGAACCACGGAGGAACCCCCCCCTGCAGAGCCTCTTCGTGTCGAGTAGAGGAGAAAAATCTTGTGTGTGTGTCTGATTATGTATCTCCAGTGACCGGGGAACTACATCGTTTTATCCACAGCAAAGACTGAGCGGTGATGGAAGTTAAGATCAAACTACCCGTAGTGCCAACATATTAGTGAAGCGAGTGAGTGTTTGTGTTGTTTGTGTTGTTTGTGTCATCCATACTGTGGATACTCAAGGACCTATGTAAGTACTTTTTACCAGTATTCTTTGCGGCCCATTGTGAACGAACAGACTTTTCGTTAGGACATATTTTCTGAAACACCGAAGAGGGCCAAAGCTGGCCGGAAACTATAGCTTTGTAATTAGATGAAGAATCCGGTGTACTTTATACATGTATCTATTAAATCCCTGTTTTAATTGTTATACTGTGCCTCCATTGGTTTATTGGTGTACTGTGTCGGCTAATTGGCTAACGAGGTATTGGCGGATCCAGTGATTCGAATCGCAGTCCGGAATTAATTTGGCATCCTGACAACTAAGGCCCAAAGGACGCAACAATATTATTAGTTTGCAGACTTTTAATACTACTACTTTTAAGCAAATAAACGTTTAAGTGTTTTCCGAAAGAGCATTATAGTAAAACTAACTTTCATCAGCATTATGTTCATAACCGAATAGACATGTGGCGATAATTTAGGGCCATTTTAAATCAATCTTCCTTTATACTGTTTTAAGACTTCCACCATTTAGTTCAGTACGAGCGCGTTTGCAAACAATGTTTTCCCTTTTTTTCCAACGACTAGTAATCGTTAGTTACGACAATTATTAGTTACTTTTCTCATATTCACAATTTTTTTTCTGCTTCTATAGCTAAATTTATCGTTAACTCCGGAATCTCTGAAACGAACAGCAGCGAGCAAAATTTCAATGCTGATTCGACTAAGGTTTTGCTTACAATTAAATTTTTATTCTGTTTTGTCCTACATTGCTCATCTTTTACTGTCAACGCGCTTCTTTAGTCTTTTTTTACAAATTAGGTTGAGAAATTCTTAATTGCACAGCAACATTACGTGGACTCAATTTTGACAAAGTTTCATAGTTCTAATGTAGCCACTTTGTTGTTAAGGCTTAGATCTTTACGTTCTGTCGCCCTTGAAATGTTGAAGAGAATAGTATAAAAGTAAAATTTGCAGAGCTCTGTCTTTCAAGAGAAACCTTACCTATTGATTTCGGGCGCAGCCCTAATTGGTGTAACAACGAATACCTTAGCCAGTACTGACGCTTAACGTTAATTTCTGTAGAACTTCCTTGAATTCATTTTCCAACAAGAAGGCAATAATAACCAAACACGAGCTAATTACAATAAACAATTCTTTCTCCATGTATTTGAATGTATCAGTTCGGGACTTTTTTCTGGGTTCCCATCACATTTACCGAATGATAACAATTATGATCATCAACCCTTTAACCGGCCGGAACGAATTAACTCGGGGTTAGCAAATTGGGCTGAAATCAGCTCAAACGAATATATTCGCTGTCTAAGAAGTGGGCCGAACGCGGCTTGAACGAATTCTTCTGGGTATTCTTAGCTTCCCAATGCCGGTCGAACGAGTGACCTGCAAGACCAAAGCATCAGAAAGCGTTGATTTCCCATTTTGCTTTGTAATTCTAAGTCATCATTTAAGAGAATGATGGATACTAATCCATTCTGATTTAGTACCTGCTGAAAGGCCCATAACAATGGTAACGAACCTGAGAAAAGAGAGAGATGTCTCAGTCACTTGTTTCTACCCAGTTCACGACGTCCTTGTCAGGGGACTATAGCCCTTTTCCATCATGGCTTGGAACTAGGAGAAGAGAATAGTGGATTAAAGAGAGAGCTAATCACCAGTGACATGGCTACTGTCCGTTCTGTTGAGATGAGAGGGGGAAAAGAATTGCTTTGTCTTGAAAACAAGAAGTTTTCGTAAAACCCAGCTATATGTGACCAAAGTGAAAATCCCCTAAATACGTGGCGTCAGTTGAATAAATAAATCCATCGCTCTTTCCACGTTTTCACCAACACACAGCAACCGAAAAAATAAATGTTTCAGTTGCTGTGTGTTGGTAAAAACGTGGAAAGAGCGATGGATTTATTTATTATATGTGACCATTTCTGTTTCGGGAGTGCCGAAAATTTAGAGCCAATGCGTCCACAAGCTGCGGCTATTTCAGACATAATTTTGTTCACGTAGATCACCGGCTTAATGGGTTAAGCAACGTCCATTACATTACCTTAGCTTCTACTTTAAAACTCCGAAGACTCCTGGAATCGCTATCCTTCAGAAGATGTTTTCTTTTTTATAAAATTACATCCTTAAACTGTCTAGCTTTATATTTGCCCGGAGTCTGTACCCGATCTGTTTCGGTGAAATCTCACGACTACGTCAATAAAACACTCTCATTCGAGGTTATTCTAATGTAAAACGATCTGCGGTAAGTTATTTAGAGGAATTTTTCAGAGCAAATAAATATTATTGGAGAGGAATTTTATGGAGACATATTACCCCGAGAAAAACTTTCAAAGTAAATTTGGTACGAAGGCGTAACGGTAAATGAATTTTCAAGTGTTAAAGTTCGAGTCTGATTCTTAGGGAAGTTCTTCGACAAATTCTTCAGATGGCATCTTTCCGGTGTTCAAATAACTTAGAGGGACTGGAAGAGCTCCACTCCAGTCGGAGGAAGTTTTGGGGAGATAAGCTATTGAAGAAAGTTTAAGGAAAACCTCAGAACTTACAAGTTCTGGGATTTTATCCCATTTACCCTGTTAGACAAAGTAAAGGGCATCCAGAAAGTAATGCCTCGTCCTTCATAAGATTTTTATTTCTAGCAACAAAATGTGAAACTTGGTGGCAAAATACTTGGACATATGTTTAATAATGCTAGCCTATTCAAAGTATTGTCCATCAATTTCTGTTATACATTTCCGCCATCTGTGTACCCATTGGTAAAATTCCTAAGGCTGTCGTTTCACCCATGTGTTTACAGCCAGTTTAAAGTTTGTCACATCGTCGAAACGTTCCCCACGAAAGGTGTTTCTCAAAGGGGCAAATAGGAAAAAGTCTGAGGGAGCCAAATCAGGACGGGGGTTGGGGCATCACTGCTCGCCCCCATTTTGGCAATAGCCTATGAAGTCTCCATTGAGGTGTTGGGACGTGCATTATCATGGTGTAAAACAACACTATGAAGTGGAATGTCACGTTTTTTCCTTCTGATAGCTTCATTAGCTTCTTCAGTGTCTGCACATAGTGAGCATTATTTATTGTTGCAACTCCTGGATGGTGACACGACGATCAGCTGTGATGCGGTCTTTCACTCGTTGCCTGTTGGCATCTGTCACTGCAGTTGCAAGTCTTCCACTTCGTTGTTTGTCCGACACTGAACTTTCTCCCTCTCGAAACCTCTTCATCCATCTTCGGACATTATTGATATCGATTGTGGCATCTCCAGGAGTCTTTTGTGGATTTCTGCAGCCTCACATCCCTCTTTTTCCAGGAATTCTATTACGGCTCGCTGCTTTTCTCTGTCATTCGTGATCTTTATTTCCGATTCTGAAAATAATTTTTTCCCACATTGGTAACATATCATAGTACATGTCAGTGCAGTTTAATTAAAATCACTTTAAAATTTCAAAAGTTATTAAAGAGGAGGCATTACTTTCAGGATGCCCTTAGTATAATATTTGAAAATCTACATGAACGTGTATTATAATAAAAGCATAAATTTTATTAAATATTAAAGGCAAATGTACTTGTCTTCATGAAAAAATACATAAGTCAAATATAAAGCAGTTTTAGCATTAGTTTTTCAATTTAGACTTCAGTGACACATAAAAGGAAAAATTCCCAAGTATTGAAAAATATATTTCCGCCACGAAGAAAGTTGAACTTTGTTGTCTTGCACCTTAACCTCAAATTTAAGCTTATCTGACTCGAGCTATACTCATGAGAATGGAGTTCTGATATTTATAAAAGCAATGTTCCCCCAGAGGCAAAATTTAAATTTACTATTCGTGTTCAACAAATTAACTTAAAAGTAAAAAGCAAAGAGATTTTTTTAAAGAAACAAATCACTTTAACATTTTATTCATATATGATCATTATTGGAATAACGAAGTTGTTCCGAAATTTCGGAAGAGAAAGACATCAGAACTCATGGAATGATCTCTGCGTACGTAGTACTGTTCTTCTCGGTACAATCAAAGAACAAATTCTTGTGAGTTTCATGCTTGTAGAACGCTGCCACGAAGTCACGATCATTTTCCCAACTTCGAAGATGTCATCCATGCTTTTCTTCTCTTGGGCTTGTAGATTTTCCATTCCACCTGGAACGAAACACGTTTACTACATATGGATATTATTTTAATAGCAACAATACGTTACAACAATTATTCACTTCAGTCAGCACTTTGATCAATTATCACTGTGACTGTGATAAATTTAGTTTTCATTAGTGGCATTAGAAAGGCAAGTGAAAATAATGCAAATAATCTTATGATAATATGAGTTGGAATTTATTCATTTTGTTTGTTTCCGGGTATAACGACCACCATGAGGAACTCTAAGGGCTATAAGCAGTCGCCCATTCCAAATTTAGGGCTACTAGTTCCAAGAAAAGGACAGTTCCTCAGCCGCAAGATAAACACACGACCCATGCCTCAACAGGGCTCAAATCCTGGCTCTGCTCGGACGACTAGCCGGAAACCAATGCCTCTGACCATTCGGCCACCGGAGAGGCAGTTTAAATTTCAACAACACACATGTAGAATGCAGTTTACCTAGTAGATCCAGACACACGTAATGGCATAATCAATCATTTGCCAAAGTGGTGGAAAACCAAATAAGATTAAAAATGGTGATTCTGGGAGTCGAGATGTTCAGAGCTCGCATGTCTTGTATTGCTGGGTCTAAGGTTAATCATGGGCTTTGTGTTCGTCCGCACGTCCCTGATTATCTCCGTTTCATGGAACGGTTGTGACGTACTGCAGAGGTGAATTACATGTTGGTATAAGTTGCAGCGATAAATTCCGTCGGTGTACTTTAATTCATAAAGCATTCCGCTCCGGAGCAGAAGTATTCTATCATCGTCACCGGCAAATTTGTGCCTTCACACAGTCCAAAATCAGGTACTCGCGACTCCTTCTACAATGGAAACCTCATGAAGGTTTTTTAAACTAATAAGGAAGATAAAGATTCAAAGCTGCAATGTGCCTTTAGAAGTTGAAAAGGAATAAGATTTAAAAAATTTTGAATGCAAAACAAAATTAACTTAGTGAAAAAATGAAGCTATCTATCACTTAGTCGGCCGCCTAGCACTGTTACCCATCGTTCTACGGAACCAAAAAAATCGCATACGACCACCCTTATTTTGACAGATGTTCTGGAAAAGCACAGCTGAGAAGTTCAAATGAAAAAGTAGTAGTGCTGTCAAGATTTGTCTGGTGCAAGAAGAGGTGCTTCAGAACCAAAAAGAAAAGTAAATCACCAAACGATGAGTAAATGTGAAAAGAGATGACATTTTATATGATGTTTGTAAAAGTTCATCTATATTTCTTTTTTTGCGAAAATGGTAATGTCATTGCTTTCTAAGAACGTTCACATGGTTGCTTCATACAGTTATCTAGCAGTTACTGACTGAACTCTAATCCTTTTGTTTTTATTTGTTTGCTTGTTTTAAAAGAATTTGTCTTGTAGTCCGGTAATGCAGAAAATGAATTTAAATAACCTAAAAAAAAAATATTTGGTCTGCAAAAAAATTTGCGATGTTATCACTTTCAGATTTCACGGTTTGTTTTCTGAGTAATGAAAATAAAAGCTCGGAATTTTAGAGGCTTATAACTTTTAAAAATTAAAGACTATTTTCAATCAGAACTATCAACATTTCGCCAAGCATTTTTTCCTTGTTTCGGATTTTAATGACCTAAGACTGTAAGAAATCCCACGTCTTTAAGCTGATGCTGGTACATGGAAGGGACATAACTAAGGTTGTAGGACAAATACAGGGACCATGACTTATACGGTACCTGATATTAAACCTGATCCAAATCTGAAGAATAACCCTAGTCACAGTAGATGATACCGTGAGTTAAAACTTTTAGGTGGTGTAAATCTCCTCTCCCGCTCCCCTTCCCCCAAAATTATCGTGAAACCTCCATTCTTAGATGATACCTATAAAAAACTGAAATGTAGTTATTGTTGTCACTAAGTGAAAGCCCGTCAATAATGACGGGGGAAAATAAGGCAAGTAGAGTAATTTTTTTAATAAACAGGTATATTTTTCTTTTTGTTTGTGATGTCCAAATGCGAAAATATGTTTCATATACATTACAGCAAAGAATATTACAGCAATTAAAAAAAGCACTGTGTCATACAGTTGTTACGTCACGCACTGACATAATTCTCAGTTTCCATTCGCGGAACATCTGCCCGAAAACACGAAAGGTTAAGCGGTACATCACGAATATTTTTTTCTCAGATGGTGTTATGGTGATGACGTCACATTATTATACCCGGGAAGCAGTTTCCATTCACTGAACACCTGAACGAAAACACGATAACTAAGAGTGTCGTCACAAATATTTCTTTCTCAGAAATATTTGTGTTCCCGGATTAATTACGAAACATCGGTGATGACATCTTGTAATTCAATCCGGAAAGCAGTTTCCATTCACTGAACACCTGCACGAAAACATGAAAAGCTACGCGTGACGTCACAAATATTTCTCGGTTATTGATATGGCGATGACTCTTTCTACTGCGCCACCAAAGTGGGGCAAATGTTCATATAAAGCAAATCCTATTGTTTGTGAATGCAATTACTTTCCATTTTTTTTGGCATAGAAATTATGTCATGATCTGTCATCCATGCGGCGAACTCTCCGAGAAAATTGAAATCTGTACCACCTTGGAGAGGGAATCTAACGCACTTTTCGCGATTTTCGTCAGAGTTCTGTATGCCAGTATAATTAGACAATCTAATAACTCCATTTTAGGTGATGTAATCGAACCTAAATCAGACCATGGTCCATTCCAGGAAGGTGCAGATTTGTTCAAGAGTTCACGTGAACGACAATCAATCGCGCACTGCATTTTGTTGAAAAACGTTTATAATAATCTCATACGAACCCCATGTAAAAACAAATATCATTTATTTTGTGCTTTGGAAATTAAATGCTAAGTAATTTCTACGATATTTCTAAAACTACATCTGATATATGCTGGAAATTGCGCAACAGAACAGTGATAGGCTTCAGTTATTTTAGCAGGACATACTCTATAACAATTTTCTCTCCTGTGATCAGTTATAAAGTTCCTTTTTATTTTCATTTCTTCATGTCATTTTTTATAAAAAAGACTAGTGACATTATGACACAATTAGTTTATCGAAAACCTTCTTCGAAGTATGATCTCCGCCACTGTAAGTTACCTAACGTGTGCAATACGTTAAGTCTTCGCTAAATTTTCGTGCATTCGAAGAATTTAAAAAGAATGGGCTAAGTGAAGGAGAAATAAAACTAGAGCAGAAAATTTGCAAGTATCTTAAGAAATCGGTATTTAGCTTAATGTTTCGATATCGCACACGATGGTATTAACAGTTGAAAGTTCAGAACTGAAAGCAATGTTTATAGAATTACAGCAAATAAATGTATAATAATATCAGTAGCACATACAGTAGTGGCCACCTTTTGGAAAAAGTGTATTTTTGAGGTTTGATGGTTCATAACACCACTTTTGTTTAGAGTAATACCTTAAAATTATATACCAATGGAAAGGTAATTTCATCAAGAATGTAATGCAAAAAACGTTTGTTCAATTATTTGTATTCTATGAAAAGGTATAGCTAAATAAATAACCAGAAAAAGGAAGCACAACTTGCTTAGGTTGATATGAAGTGGCTTTCCTTCATTTGAATGTAGCCAATGAGCATGAGTGTTTAGGGAGCCAATCAGTGTCATCTTGTTTTGGCAATGAGCCCATCAGGCCACAGTAGGATTCAGCTATTGATATCATCTATTGGAGCTGAGAGGAGGACATTTGTCAGTATGTTATGTGATTGCTATCAAGTTGGTTTTTTTTGTGTGTGTGTTCTTTCATTTAGTGAGCTTGTAAAACGTAATAAAATTAAAGTAATGGCGCAAAGAGTTGACTGGTCACCCAAAAAGCGACGTAAAATAGTACTATTAAGTGAACAAGGCTTCAGTTATGAAGGAATTAGAAGAAAAAAGGGTGGAAACTTAACCAAAGGTGGCATTTCTAAATTTTTGAAGAGGTAAAAGAAGACTCAGTCACTACAAAACCAGACTGGTAAAGGCAGGAAAAGGTGCACAACAGCAAGTGATGATAGAAGAATTAAGAGACTGTGCCTAAGTGACAGAAGAAAATCATCTGTGTGTATACAAAATGAAATGGCGCAATGCAATGTGAAGTTGCGTGCAAGGAGTGTTCGGCGCAGACTGCAGGAATTTGGTGTAAAAGCTAGAATTTCACGAAAAAGCCCATTTTTTTCTCTCAAACACAGGTTGAAAAGATTAAACTGGGCTAAAATCCATGTTAACTGGACAGCGGAACCATGGGACCGTGTTATTCGGTGTAATGAGACCAAAATCTTACTGTTTGGTAGTAATGGCATAAAATACGTAAGGAGAAGAACCGGAGAAGATTCGCATCCCGATTACATTACATGTACCGCGAAACACTCAGTTAGTATTATGAATTGAGGTTGTATGACATCAAAAGATGTGGGCAGAATTTGCGTGATTAATGGGAATATAAATGGCCAAAAAAGCATTAATGAAATACTTGAGCCAAAACTGAAGACTTCCGCACGTGACCTTTTTCAAGATAATGAAGCATTTATATTTCAACAGGATTCAGCTCCATGTCATGTTGCTGCTGTGTGCAAAAAGTGGTTTCAAGATAATCATATTCCACTGCTGGAGTGGCCTGGGAATAACCCAGACCTTAACCCCATCGAAAATCTATGGAGCCAACTAAAGAAATGTGTTAGTCAGAAGCAACCCAGCAACAAAACCCAATTAATAGAAGCAATAATTCAATCTTGGTTTCACATTGTAACAGCTGCAGGACTAAAAAACTTGGTTCACTCCATGGGAAGGCGTTGTAAGGCCGTAATTAACGCTAAAGGTCACCCAACTAAGTACTAACTACTGACATGGTGAGAATTTCTGCATATCTCATTTTTTCTATGTGTTTCACTTTATAACTGCTGTTCTAATACAAAGTCCTTCATAAAAGTCATTGCATTACATTCTTGATGAAATTATCTTTCCATTGATATACTGTATAATTTAATGGTATTACTCAAAAAAAAAAGTCGTGTTATGGGCCATCAAACCTCAAAAATACAATATTTCCAAAAGGTTTCCACAATTTTGGCCACTACTGTAACGTAACATTCAGAGGCAAAACATTTCAAACATTACGGAGTCGGAATTGCTTTTAAGTGATAATTTAATTTAAAAGCCTAGCTGGAGACAGGCCAGATAGAGCAGATCATTTGAACACCGCTTGGTATAAAGAATATAATTTCCCATCACCAGGTAGTTTAACAAAGCATCTGGAATCACCACTGAACTATTCGTGTAGGTAGTGAAAACAATTAAATGCTTTCAATATGGCCAAACCACCTCAGAATATTTGTCTCCACCGTATTGACCAGCTTTAACTCCTGTTACACAACTGCAACGCATCTTTGTTACGCAGGTAGTCACGAGTCTTGCCACAAACCACCCGTAAGTACCTCCCCAGTACTCAAATCTTCTGCAGTACTCAGATTTAACTGTCATACATTAAAGTAGGTAACTTTCATACGCATCTATTCGTGACCTTTTGACTTTGACAACCCATCAATCTTGTGAGTTTCTCTTGCTTACTAATTTCTCCATGCAGTCTGCTTTCCTTGTCAGACATGCTTCTTGAATATGCAAACTCATTCATCTCGTCTGAGTCTTAAACAATGATAAAGATACATCAATGTGTAGAAACAGCATACAGTCGACGATTCCATTTGGTCATTCCAGCTAAAGATTCAGGAAAATAAAATCCCTTTGAGTTGCAGTTTTTCAGCCAATGTAACGTAGGATTGACTAGTATCTTAAGAGTATGCGTGCTGAAGCTTAATTTTATATAAACTTCTAGGACTCGTGGGAACCTGTTGCTGCTATGTCTCACATTGTTGACCAGCAGAGTTCCTCTTGGAATCAAACCAATCTCCCACTAACCTCACCTGCCTTCGATTGCTTTTATAGTAATTAAAACATTTCTTTTCTAAAAAATTTGCAGCTGTTATAGATTTTCTTATCAGGTTACGGATTTATCTACACTGCTGGCCACCCAAAATGCAACACCAAGAAGGACACGAGATAGCAAAGTCAGATTTACTGGACACATAACAGCAGATACAAAGATGAAACGATTGAGCTTACAGGCCCGTACGACTTGCGGAACACGCAGATATCAATAGTTCGTGTGGCCCCCATGGCTGGCAATAACGGCCGCTACACGCCGCGGCATCAAACGAAAGAGGCTTTGGATGTGGGGTTGGGGTTTGTCGGTCCATGCTGCTTCCACACGTTGCCACAGTTCATCAGGCGTAGCCGCGGGTGGTGCTTACCGGGTCACTCGGTTGCCGATCAGCGACCAGACGTGTTCGATGGGCGACATATCGGGAGAACAGGCGGGCCACGGCAGCAGTGACACCTGGCGGGCCGTAAAGAATTGTTGCACGATGCGTGCCAATTCTTTACGTCCTGTTGAAACGTGGCCGCTGGCAGGTCCTGCAGGTAAGAGAGGAATACAGACTCCAAAGCGTCGGAGATGTAGCGGTGGCTGTTGAGTGTATCGGCGATGCGTACCAGAGGGGTGCAGGTGTCATATCCAATTGCGCCCCAAACCATAACGCCAGGCGACTGACCGGTATGGCGATGCATAATGCAGGTGTCATACAGTCTCTCGCCGCGGTGCAGCCACACGTGGATCCGACCATCGTGGTGTTGCAGGCAGAAGCGGGATTCGTCGGAGAAGACAATGTCGTGTCATTCCGTAGTCCAGGTGCGGCGTTCAACGGCCCACTGCGGCCGCACTCGCCGGTGGTGTAACGTCAATGGTAATCTGAGCAATGGGCGCCGTGCAACAAGTTCCCGCTCCTGCAGACGACGTCGAACGGTGGTACATGCTGACACAGGTTGTTGCGCAACACACCCCAATTCCTGCGCTAACGTTCGTAATGTGGCGGTGCGAGCCGTCAATCCCCGCGGCACAACATGCCGGTCTTCTCGTTCGGTGATGTGCCGTGGCTGCGGCAATCGCTCGCGTCGGCCCGTCCGTCTCTCCTGCTGCCACCGAATCCATACTCGTCTAACTGTGGCTGGATGTCGTCCCACACGGGCGCCGATGTCTCGATACGATAAACTGCTGTCGCGATAAGCCACTATTCTTCCTCTGTCGAACTCCGAAACGTGCTGAAATGACTGCCGCATTCCGCGACGAGGCATCAGGAAGCTTCCCAAGCACAGGTCCGAGAGCACAACACACTTCCACTACTTACACCACGCCTTCTGTGCACCCTTCTTATAGTGCTTCTCGGGGGCGTGCCGGGCGCACATGATTTGCATTTGCCCTGCAATGCTAATCGTTTGCATGTCCTCTCGCGGGCGATGCATGCTGCGAATTTCAGGCCAATCGGATGCTTCCTTCTTGGTGTTGCATTTTGGGTGACCAGCAGTGTAATTGTACTATAACAGAAAGATGTATTTTTGCTATAGGAAAATGTGGTGAGATGCCTGTTTTCTCTTAATCTCCCATAGAAGCTGATGGATTTTAAAAATAGATGGAAATTCTTCCTCCAAATGTGTGTTTTTGATGGATACTGAAAACATTATGCCTAGGCAGAACGAAAGTTAAACGTCTCGTTTCATGGTTCTTTGAGTGGTTGAAGAGATTTAACCTACAGTTTGCTCCAGAATGCTATCTTTATTGCTTAAAATTGCAATAAAGGTAGCATCCTTTTTATTTTCATTATTATTTATCTGCAATATGTTAACTAATAGCGCAGATAATAGACAATAGGTGTATAAATTATCGAAATCTACTATCTACCAACAAGTAATTGTTCACCCCTGCAATCGACGATATCTGTGGTCCTGATACACGTCACGGCCGCCGCCGGTAAATATCGTGTGATAAACAACAACGCAACCAGTCGCATGCAAAATGCCACGCAGTTCGGAGCTTTCTGATTTCGAGAAAGGGTAATAGATCATCGATGGACAGCCGAAATTTTAGATTGGATTCCAAGGGACAGGAAAAGACCCAGAAGAAGACCACATGGGAGATGGGTGGATGAAATTCGAAAGTATGCAGGGGTGACATGGAGGAGACTGGCACAAGACAGACCGTTGTGGAGGAAACTTGGGGAGACCTTCGTCCAGCAGTGGATTGATAATGGTTGACAATGATGATGATGATGATGATGATGTAATCTTCGGGTATCACAGAAATGGCCGATCCATACGTCACATATCCAGCGAGTTGAAGTACCCAAAATCAACAGTGGCCTACGTGATTGGCAAGTGGAAGATGAGAGGTGACAGTCGGAATGTGCCCCGACCCGGCAGACCCGCAAAACTGGGAGTTAGAGCCGACGGGTGCTGGCCAGATAAATTCGGAAGAGCCGCACTAAATCGATGGGCCACATCCGCGAGGAGTTTCAACAGGCATCCGGGAGTGTTTTTTCGATGAATACCATCCGTAAGGAAGCCCATCTTCTCGGTTATCATGGACGTGCTGCCGCCCACAAGCCTTTGATCACCAATTCCAATAGCGCTGCTCGGCTAACGTGGTGCAAAGAACGTCGACAGTGGACCGTTGAACAATGGAAACAGGTTCTCTGGAGCGACGAATCAAGGTTCACCCCCTACCGTTCGGATGGCAGGGTCTGGGTTTGGCGTCTGCCTGGAGAACGCCTCCTGCCGGAATGCATTGTGCCAACTGTGAAGTTCGGCGGCGGTGGAATTATGCTATGGGAGTGTTTCTCCTGGTATGGGACGGTACCCTTGGTCGCAATTCCTGTTAGACTCAACGCCGAGACATACTGCACCATTTTGGACGACCATGCGTTTCCTACGTTGTGGCAGTTTTACGGGGTGGACCCATGTTACTTTCAGGATGACAATGCCACCTGTTATGTTGCGAGGTCCACCATGGCTTGGTATGGTGACAATGGGGTTAATCGAATGGACTGGCCTGCGCAGAACCCGGACCTTAACAATATCGATCACCTCTGGGACGAGTTGAAGCGTCGACTTAAGGAGTGCCCCCACCGTCCGAAATCGGTGAAGGAACTGACCAGTCTTCTCCAAGCCGAGTAGAAGAAAATACCGCTAGCCGTCGTACAACGCCTGGTTGAGAGTATGCCCCGGAGGGTCGCAGCTGTAATCGCCGCTCGTGGAGGCTCCACCAACTATTGAAGGTGAATAAACTTCGTTTTCCTTTGCTATCACAGGTGTCCAATTACGTGTTGGTAGATAGTGTATATCAAAAGCACCTGAATTTTAGATTTTATTAAAAAATGTACATTAGCATACTTGCCGACCTTTACGGATTATCCGTAAAATTTACAGATTTCTGCTTAATTTTAGTGATTTACGAATAGAGGTCTTTTTTACAGATATTTTAATATTTCGATTGCTCAATCGAAATATTTCAATCCCCTGCAACCACCCACTTAGATTTTCTACCTGACCTTACAAGTGCTATGTCACGCGATGATGTCATCTTTGACTCGTTGGCTCCGTGACGTCGTACGGAAGCTTTCTCTCCACGGAGGGCTCAAGTGACGTGTCGAGTGCCCACACTAGACGAATGCGCAAAGTCTGCGATGGTAGCCTTCACATTTTCCATTTCCACGGCCCGACTTGATCGAGTGAGTGGTAACGCTGATCGAGCGGCCGTGGTATTTCAGTCCCTGCAGACGCTAGTTCATCGTAGCAGTTGAGAGGTCTCCTCTTGGGAGGGAAATCACCGTCAATGAAAGAGAAGGGTAAAATCTGCATGCACCGTGTTGAACAACGTTGTTGTATCAGCAATACTCTCTTATGTGTGTTGTTTTTAGTGTGTGGTGTTGTTTCTTTATTGTAGAGTTGAATTACTGGGAGGAGCGAGTTGTTAGTTTAGCTTTTATGCAAACCAATAAAGATGAGTACTAAGATTATAGCATCTCAAAGTTATTTTTAAACTTTTAAGGAAGCATACACCGCAAAGTTCCAGTGTATCAGGAAATCTAATAAAGGTGTAAAATTTGCATTTTGCGACATTTGCCAAAACGATTTTAACATTGCCCACGGAGGCAGAAACGATATTTTTCATCATGTAAATGGTCCCAAACACAAAGGTAATGTGAAGTGTACTGATAGTATTTCCAAACTGACTACGTTTTTTAAAACATCCTAATATGTATAATTTGCTAGAGCCCTCCTCCCCCTCCGTGCCACTTTTTAAGTCGTCATAGCAACAACCGAGAAACAAATGTTTGTGACGTCACGATTAGCTTTATGTGTAGGTGGGACGTCATCACCTTCACGCGCACAGTCCACGCGTATATCACTTTGTTCTGTTGTCATAGCAACAAAGAACCCAGCTGCTGGTGTGACGTCATCTAATCCAAATCATCCTGATATGACGTCAGAGGTGCGTTACGTCACACGGTCAACTCTTAAGAGATACGAAAACTTTACATCAGGAATTTTGGTTAACTACCTGAACCGGTGTTTAGCCATCTGTATGTGGCAACGTCAAGAATACGACGATCTGACGACGTCAAGATACAAATAGTTCACGGAAAAGAAGAGGGGAAATTGTTACAGGGTTCACAGTCAGTGTGTACGAAAAATGTTGTGTACATAGAAGTGTTGACGAAAGAGGGACTAAAGGTTTTACAAAACACATAACAAACAGACAGCCCGTCGTATCAATTCCATAACCGACTGCTCGGGAAATTTTCAGAAAGCTGTGAGACAACGTCGCCATTATTGATGTGGAACTCAAAAACTCAATATCATAAATTTTAACTCAAAAACTAATGTATCATAAATTTTATTTTTCCCAGTCATTATTGACGGGTTTTCACTTAATCGGATAATAATCAAGGAAATGTAACACGTGCCGAATTGTTGTTTACGTCTTTTTTGATAGAACACGACGTGCCATTCACTGCTGCCAGCCATGCTGGTCCACTCTTTCGGCAGATGTTTCCAAAAGATGAAACTGCCAAACGTTATGTTCATTTGCTGTATTCCAGAATGTGAATCTCCGTTTCCACTCTAAGGTAAGCATAGACTCTTTTATCATGGAGAGGCAACTTGCATTTTTCAACTTCGTCGGTAACAGAATTTGAAGGAAATAAATGATACATTTCAAAGTTTTAGACGAATTCCCATGGATTCTGTAACTGATATTCCGTTCAATAATTTACCCATGGTACTATTTAAAAATATCACACTTTAAAGTTTTTATTCCGTATTCCTTTTTAAGTCTTTTGAACAACGCATGAATTCATTGTCACTTAATATCTATTGAATCAAAGATATGTTATCAGAATCCGCAATTTGCTAAATTCAAATTGTTCCGCAAGAGCACTGTGCGCAATGTTTAACACTGAACACACACGCTAAATGTTTGTGAAAACCTATGCACTCTTTGAAAGATCAGGAGTGAAAATGCACTGAAGAACCGAATTAAGATAATTCAAGAAGTAGTTAAAGGCGTCACACTAGATTAAACTATTTCGTCCTATATGTCTTTTATGAGCTTCCTTGTACCTCCATCATGTACGATCTTGTGCAGCTCGAATCCAGTAAAAGGACAGTTTAGTTTGAGGTTTCACCGTGTAATTTTAACTTATGCCAAGAGGTACAATATCCTTCAAAGAGAAATAAAAGACAGTCTATATATCTGCCCAGCGTTATCTCCAGTAAAATGGGAGGAAGATTTCACCTTGTAGAACTGAAATTCATAAAATCAGGCTATTTAATTTCTTCTGTACATTTCAGAATCACATTCCACGCATGATATTGAAACAAGATGTGGAATGATGGCAAATTAATGTTACGTTTAAATGGAATTTCCCCTTTTAGGATATATGTAAAATATTATGAGATTTGCCATTGTGGTGTTAATTTTAACTGCATTTTAATCAAAGAAATTGCATGAAAAACTGAACATGTAGTTTTGAGTGCCATTAGATTTTATTTGTCGTTTTAAAAGCATGATTTCATGTAAATATGCAGAAAACACTATAACGCATGTTTATTCAATTGTTTTCTTACTTTCAACGAAACTGATAAATTAAAAAAAACAGAAAGTTGCTTTGGAAAAGACAGAATATCTCATATTCTGTTGTTTGAGGGCTCAACGACCACTATGAGCAACTTGGAGGGCTATAAGCTGTCTCCCGTCCCTATTTTAAGGCTACTGATGGGGAGGAGGTAGGGTGGATGGAGCCGTAGTCATAGGGAGGGCACATCATCCGGTACTGGAGACTGGGCTCATCTCGTACAAACGGTGAAGAAACCAGTGCCTCAGACCACTGGGTACATACTACCATGGGGGTGAGATCATTTTTGTCATTGCACAGCTACAACAAAAACACATATTCATTTGTTGCTCTTATTGACAGACAAAATGCTTTCTAGCTCTACTATAATTTTTAAAAAACTAGTAATTGTATATGCTGTGCCGCCCGGTGGAGTAGTGGTCTAAGCGCTGGTCTATTTCCATTCGTCCGAGATGGGTCCGGGTTCGAGTCCCAGTAAGGTATGGATGTTGTGTTTGTCTTAAGGCACTGGCTCTTTCCTTTTCTTGGAGCCAGTGGCCCTAAATAAGGGACGAGCGTCTGCTTATAGCCCATTCAGTTGCTCACGGTGGTTGTTAAACCCCGAATCAATAACAATAATTGTATATGCTGTAGTTTCTGCCTTTCGTTATCATTATTTAAAATAAGTAGCGAAACTAGGTATCTCATGTACTGTTCGGTTTGTTTTTTGTACGGGAAGAATAACGATTTGCAAATTAGAGATAGGGATTGGTCAACCAGAATATTGTTAGTTGTATACGAGCAACACTGGGGCAAAAGTGTCTTCTTTTGTGGCATGCTTAAGTATGATTTTTCCATGAAAATGAAATTTCAAAGTTTATGACTCTTTAATCATACTTTTCAGATATATAATACCATGTGATTGTCTACAGTATTTGAATACCGTACATGGTATAATCAGATCGAGCTTACGATTAAAAAACCAGCGTGACAGCTATAGGACAATCATGTAATAAGTTTGCCCTTCTAAAGTACCTTAGAGTTAATGAATATTATTGTGAATGCTGAAACTTAATTCTGAAGTGCATTTAAAATTTTTTGTTTGGACATATGGATAATCTGAGTCTGGCACGAATGAAATTTCTTAAACAAGACACTGATTTAAATGTTGTCTCTTCTATTTAAGTCCTCGCATTTCGTGATTTTAACTCACTTTCCAATTCGTAGGTCATATCGGCGAGGTAGAGTATGTGGCGCCAAAACTTCTTTACTGTCACCCTTGCATAAACAAACAAATACTGAACCAACAAGATGTGTAACTAATTCTGAGACTGATTCTTTCAGACACTTGTGGCTTATTTTTACCGTCTTGTGAAAGCGCCGCCCTAAAGATTTTGTCACTTTTGACCTTGCCTCTCTCAAAAGAAGACCCTTTTACAAAAACCCACAACCAAAATCCTGGAAAGCATCTTCGGAGCCGTGGTGTACCATGATGCTTTTCCTTCACGTCTGAAGCGACAAGAAGGCACGTATTGGACCAGGTGTATGGCACGGTTCCAAGATCTCTTCAGGAAGAGCCAGCTTTTCTGTTTGTTTGCTTTATCTTTTATTTCTTGTTCTTGTCACTTGGAGTCATAGCTCCTGAGGAGTTGGTATTGTCATAAGCTAAGCAGCCGAGACTACAAACTCCACTGCGCTGTGCAGTGTGTACGTCAATCGTGGTTCTTTCTCACTAGCACTAATTTTTTCACTCAGTCCTGCCCCCTTCCCAAGAGATTCGGTTGCCTTTACTCTAGCTTTCGCTTTGAACATAAAAACATAAAACACAAATTCATCCTCCTATCTGTACTTGTGCAGCTGAAAACAAGACCTTGCTCCACGTTTGTGTTCCATTATCCCAGAGGTAATTTTAGAAACCTTAATTGTTTTCTTACCAATGAAAATTGGAGCTTCTTTTTTCTTTCAGTCAAATACAGTAAGTGAAGATTTACCAATGGAAAATCTTAATTTCCTTGCACTCTTTAATAAATGTGAAGAGACTTCCACGATATAAATTTCATTTTCAGAGTGAACAAAGTACACACGTTAAGGTGATAGAATGAAGATAATATATAAATTTCTTTGACTTTTTTCCCCCTATTTGCTTTTTAGGTTACAATTCACTAGAAGCTAAGATGGGCTTTCAAAAGATCTAAAGTCGAACAACAACGCGAGACACTTACTTCCCACGGTGTGCAGTGGTAGTTTCTGACAACGGTCCAATGATAACAGATTTTCGATCCCACTTTTTCTGTTTCTAGAATAGCCAAACGCTCCAGTGGAAGTTTTTGAATATAATGAAGTGCTTCCAAAACGACTTTTTAACAAATGTCTGGAACCCTACTTTCTTTAGCACACGCTTACAACTTAGAGTATAAATGACAATGCTTGTTCTTAATCCTCGTGCTTGAAATCCACTTAGGATTATTTTATTAATATAACATTAATAAAAATAACGATATGTAAGAGGGACTTCTGATATTCGTGATTCGTAAACGATAATATCAAGTTTTCTTTGTTAGAACGTATGGATAATAACTTCCCTGGTTACATTTCAATCTTACAAAACGCTAAACTTTTTTCATCCTTCTAACACAGATATTAAATATACATGCGAGAAAAACGGTCGATGGTGAGTGATTACTGTGTGCCAAAATTATATGAAAATATGTTTTTTTTTTAATTAAATGCTTCCCAAATTTTCATGTATCAAAGGCGGGAAAACATTTAAAATATCAGTTATGTCTCAACATAACTGATATTTAAATGTTGTCTCAACATAACTGATATAAGAAAAAATCTAAATATATACTAATGAGGGAGATCTGTAATCAGCACCGTAGCAATTTGACCGAATTTAGTTGATACATAGCGCACAAGGAAGAATGTAAAGCTGCATTTTTTAACTCTCGTGAAATTTATCAATTGTGAATTGATTTCTGTTTCTCAATAATCTGGGACAAAATAAACTAAAATGACTTGCACGAAGTTATAAAACGGAGAATACTACATGTGGGGGAAGAAAAGGCATTGTTTCGTTGCTTCTGAGCTCGGTGACTCCATGTTTTAATTGCGTATTTAAACTGAACTGTTCGGACTCCACAAAATTATACTTGTTATCCAGAATTTCGTTCAAAATGGTGAACACAAATCGAAAACATGAACAATAAAACAAAGAAATTGAAACAGTAATTTTATGCTTCATTAGACGGCAAGTTTAACACTACAATAATCATATTGTTTACTCAAAACATGATTAAGGTATGACTACAATGTAGGGATATTTAATTTTCTGTGTGGCTTATGGAAGCAGAGGAATGGTGCTCATATGTGATTAAACTTTTAACGTTTGTACTTTCAAGATCCTCAAGTAATTTGTGTACTTGCTGCGGCAGATGAAAATGAACGCCGTTTTATGTCACGCTAAAAAATGAATGACTGTTATTGACATGAAATTGAAACAGGTCCTTGACCCTAAATATGATCACCCAGTTAATTCGCCAATTTTTGCTCCGAATGACTTTTCGTTGTTGCCAACATGAAATCTGTCTTCATAGGACATAGATTTGCCACGCCTGAGAACATTCAAGAGAATATAATGCAGGATGTGAAGTCAATTTTAAATTGGGACTTCCAGAAATATTTTGAAAATTAGCAGCATCGTTGGGAATAGTGTGATGTCTCTTAGGGTGACTTCTATTTGAAAAATATAACATCCATTTGGATGTATAAGTTCAAGTTATCTTACTAATACATCTGACTCATTCAGTTATATTATGCACTCCTCGTATTACTCTTGGCCATCTACTTTTTCAAAATAATAATAATAATAATAATAATAATAATAATAATAATAATAAAATAAAAATAAACAACGTAAAACAATGGTATGCTTAGTTAGCTATAATTCTAATGTAGCTAGGGTAGTGCACACTGGGATGCAGTAAATATATCTTATGGGAAAAACTGTTATTATAAATCTCAATTTAAAACGCTTAATTGCCAGCGTTTCAACAACCACGTTAAGCCTTCTAAATAATTCACACGTAACGGAGATTTAGTACTTTTTATTTAAGCTATTCACTTATTATCTCCAAGTTGAGGAAATAAATCAATAACACAACAAGAAACTAAGGTATTTAGAATACACTGTTTACGCTTACCTCTATGCTTTACAGAAAGAATTTTTCCAAGAATTTAAGGATTGTTGATTTTATGTCTGCAAATTGGTGGAGAAAGCAATAACTTAATTACATAACCTTTTAATATGCACACAAGTACCAGTATAGATATTCCAAATAAGTATATAAAAATCTGGAAGTTTGTGATCATTATATACTCAAAGCAGATTATAATTCCATTTCGCTTTCGCTGGGACAGACTTAACTCTGATTTATTACCTGTGACGCTCTACAGAGGTGCAGCACGTGTCAAGGCAACAAATATGCAGCGATGTATTCCGTCGGTGTAGCTTAGTCAGTTAGAACAACTCGATCCGGAGCAAGAAGATGCGGTTCAATGTCGTCACCGACAAATTCTTGTTTTCACATTGGCACCCGAACGTAAAAAGGGATCTACTGGCTTTTGGGTTCTTCGAAAAATTTGTGATGTTCGTGACACACACAAAAATCCCTATTTTCACATATCCATGAAACTAGTTGCAGTGTGGCAATTTACTTTTATGCCTAAATAAGTAGTATACATAAGAGATACCGACAGGCGTTTAAACATACCCAAGTCAACTGTTTTGGATGTACTGAATACGTGGAAGACACATGGCGTGCCTGAAGCAGCACGACCAAAGAAAATCAGTGATAGAGAACGTCGAAGCCTCAGGAGAGTCGTTACAGCTAATCGCTGGAGTACTGCACAAGACCTTAGTGTACAGGTGAGTAAAAATGCTGGAACCTCGGTATGTAGACGTACAATTCGCAGAAAACTTTATTCCATGGGTTACCGTGGTCGTGCGGCTGATCATAAGCCTTTCATCTCCACTCAGAATGCTACTTGTCGTTTAGCATGGTGTAAAGAACATTTATCGTGGACCGCAGATCAATGGAAACGGGTCTTATGGATTGATGAATCAAGATACACGATCCACTGTGGTAAATAGCGTTCCCCCGGCTGCCGCCATACCCACACACGGCCATCATACTGATGTCTGGTGGCTGTGTGTGGGTATGGCGGCAGCCAGGGGAACGCTATTTACCACAGTGTACTGTTCCTACGGTCAAGTTTGGATCTGGCAGTGTACTCGTATGGGGGTGTTTTTCCCTGCCCATTGGTTATCGTGGAAAAACCTGTTAACCAGCACGACCCACTTCGATATTCTGGACAATTATGCCCTGCCAACTCTGTGGCAATACTATGGGACCGAGCCTTGTTGATACCAGCAGGATAATGCACAGAGCTATAAAGCAAGGACTGTTACGGCGTGGTTTGACGATAATCCCGTATCGTGTGTGGACTGACCAGCACAGAGGCCTGATCTTAATCCCATAGAGCACTTGTCGGATGGATTCTTATGCGACGCATAAGAAGTTTGGAACCAAAGCCTACTACTAAGCAACAGTTAGTGTCAGCATTATGTATTGAATGGAAGTGCATACCTATCGCTGTGTTACAAAACCTTGTCGAAAGCGTGTCTCGAAGGATCAGTGCATGCATGCATTAAGGCCAAAGGTGGACCAACACCCTACTAATGAATGTCAATAAATGCTATATTGTGTTTCTCTTCTAGGTGTCCAGTGACTTTTGTCAATATAGTGTATGTTTCCCACTGTCACTTTGAAGCGTTTAAATCTGATCGAGATTGCTTCTTGGCAAAATGTAGTTTTGAATAAAAAGAAAAATACGATTAGGAAACAACGTCATAACTATCTACTTTCTCGTCAACAGCAAAAACAAAAAAGCTGCTCGTTCAAGGCTCTTCATAAGATATTTCATGACCTTGACGGAAACTCAGGACCTACTTCAAAATTTCTGCCACCCGCACTTATCTTTTTATTCAATCTTTGATCCACCTGACTCCTACCGGCAAAACTCATACAATGTAGGAGTTACATAAAGCCAGTTTATTGAAAATGCAATAAAAACTTCACTGAGACGATATTTTTCTCCCCACTTAGTTCAGGTAGCAAAAAATCGCTGCTTTCTCGTAACTCTCGATTTAAAGCTGTCTTTTAACTGACTATTCCCGTCAAATTTCGTTTCTATCCGCAGAAGCAAAAAACTGATTGCTATCTCTTTACATAATTTTAGCAAGTTCATTCGTATGAAATAGTAAAATTTACGGTTTTTGGATAAGAAAACAATTCTAGAGAAATTCATTTATATCACAAAAGAAAGTAAATAAATAAATAAAAGCCTTGCTCACAAAGCTATTTTCACCGTATAGTAGCTGAATTAGAAGTCTAACGTCTACTCTCAGGTATCTAAGTTCCATTAGTTTTGAAAAGACAAGTATTGTGCATTTGTTCTACAGTTTCGGTTCTCTTCTTTTTATGGTGCTAGTAGCTTTAAACTGGAAATAGACGACTCTTCTCTGCTTTATATTATGATAAGTGTAGGAAAACTTCTTAAAAAATAAAAAGTAGACCAAACAAAATGCTGTACCTCACTACGTGTAACAGTAGGATGCCCTCGAAAGAAAAAATCAGGAAGGAAGCAACAAATTCTTGGACACAAATTCATTCCTAAGTTTCAGTTTTATATTCAGTTATCCTCTTTACAGCTGTTTTTGGTAAGAGTACAAACGTATTTCGGAACTTTTACTACCCAACTTCCTAAACTTTTTGGAAATTTCACGAAAGCCGCCCTGGCGGCCAAGTAGTCTGAGCTGCTGGCTTTCGACCATTCGTCCCAGTCCCGGAAGAGGCATGAGTGGTATTCTTGTCTTATGGCCTGGTTCTCCCCACCTCCCGGCATCCGAAAGATGGGGCCGAGTTTGAATCCCTGAAGAGTGATGTGTGGTATAATTGTCTTACGCCCTCCCCCGGGAAGTAATGGCTCCAAATTGGGGACGGGTGACTGCTCATAGCCCTGAGAGCTGCTCATGGTGGTCGATAACCTTCTCCCCTCCCTCGAAATAAAATATCATAAAATATGTATCATGTAATGTACATTCTCAACACAAAGGGTTCCAATTGAGTTAGCTTAATATGAAATTAAGGCAGGGGACCCAATTTCGCTACCGTTAATAACATTTCTTTTCATTTCGATTAACGTTCTTTTGAATAAAATCATGTGTTTTCTTTTAACGGAAATTGTTTTCAATTAGATTTTAGAAAATTATACGTTATTAAAATGCTTTCGACGCTTATTTATAGAACATATATAGCGAATAATTTCTGTCATATGAAAAGAGGTGCTCTGCAGATTATGTTATCGGAATAGACTTACTTCGATACAAGTGTAGAAAACGATGTATTGGCGCAAACCTATAGAACCCAGGCTTTAGAATTTTTCCTGTCTTTCAGTTTATGCCTAAATCTTTTGACAGAGAATTCAGTCTGAATTACAAAAAGTGTTTCAATTTTGTGATTGCATCCGCGATCCAGAGCAATTTTAATACCTGACTTTAGCTGCCTCAGTGGCCGAGTAATGGTTAGGAGGCAGGTTTCTGGCTAGACGTCCGAGCTGGATCCAGGCCTGAGTCCCGAATGGGGCATGGATGATGTCCTTGTCCGCCATCCGTGCCTTATCTGGGACTTCGATATTACATGGCCCTCCCCTTCACTGCAATCAGTGGCTCTAAATTAGTGCTGGGCGACAGCTCACACCCCTAAGGGTTGTCGTTAAATAGGGCAACGATAAAAAAAACCACATTATTCTTGTTTTTAATAAGAAAAATATCTTTTTTACTACTATAAAGTATTCTCAAGTTTGCTCTCTTGTATCTGCCCATCATTCTCTCCCGACTACGGGCAGACACATTTAATGAAGACGTTTTTCAAATTGCAAGAACATAGCAACATAAATATGTGTGATCATGTTTCACTTTCTTTGTCTCTAAATTTGATTAAAATAAGAAAGAGACGGAACAGGTCTTATCTTAATAAATGTATGTATTGTTCAAGCTTGCATCTATGACAATATCTTAGATTACATTTACAAAACGCGGCAAAATCTTTCCTGCATAGCAAACAATCTCATCTATTTCAAAGTTACATGTACAAGTTATTTCATCACAGAGTAAAGAAAATTGGTCTTTCAAGCAATATTTTGTTGAGGTCGATTTTTTTCAGCTTTTTTTCTTTACGAAACCGTTGTTTTTAGATAGCTCGTCTTTGGATATAAGTCCCGCAAACATAAAGTGCTGTTCTTAATTTCTGGACACCAGGATTAAATAATCAAGAAACAGTTGTACATTTCAATTTATTATTTTTTCAAATCTAAACTTGTAAGCTCTGAGTATAAGAAATTTTTTGCAGAAAAAAGTTTCGTTTTTAAAATTAAGGCTTAACATATCGTACGTGAAATGTGATTGTTCTCAAAATGAAGATAGAAAATTGTTGTTGTAAAAACTAAATTGCTCACATATCATTTTACAAGGAAAATAAAAAAAATGACAATAATAAATGAAAAGAAAGTTTAAAAGTGCTTTTTTTTTCTTGAGATACAGTTTTATACACCGGCTTCATATTCGTTATTCCGATGCTAGTTAAACTGAATTTAATAACTAGGTCTTTCGCTGGATTCCAAGCCTTTCAGTACTATGTGCGGATGAACAAAATTTCATCTCAATTGATATTTTTGTGGCATGTAAACGTATAGAGACTGAAGGTGAAATTGGGATATGAGTGTGCATTTTTTTCCAGACAGGAAGAAAAATAATATAAATTGAAAGTTTTGTTTCTGCTTTTTGATTTCAAAAATTCCAAAACCACGAACGTCGTATCTGATACTGGGCAGCTGGCAAGGGGGAGGGAGCACAAGTAGCAGCCTGATACATACGCAACAGGGTTTCCCTGATCAGATAGAAGCCCTTCTTCCGATAAAGCTTTCTGGGGAAAGAGGGAGGGACAGCGACTGAGAATTGAAAGCTCAAGTTTCCCTACGTTTATTTTAGAATCGAAAGGCCGTTAGCAAAGATATAAGACACAGAACGTGTGGCAGGCTATGCCTACCATAACTGTCAGGCGATCCAGACAAAAATCAAATAGCCTTGGCACCTTCCTTTTTCTAACAAATAGTAGCGATAAAAGGTAAAGATGAAGGTCCAAGAATTGGCCCGTCAATTTTTTCCCCCAGCACCGCAACCGTGCTTTGTTTACGACACCTAGAAGTTTTTTACTTTCTTTTCTTTTTTTTGGAAACATATCGCCTGCGTAATGGCCGTTGTATATTCAATGTGGGTATCGCTCCATGCGATGAAATTCTGGTCGCAATGCAGGTCCATTCTTTTCAGCATTCGCTCTGCCTCCCTTCCCCCTCAGTGCCGCCATTTTTTTTTCTTATTCCCTCTGTTTCTGCTTATGTGGCAGCTTTCTTTGAGGTTGACGAAGGAGAATGAGCTTTATTTCGATCTCCCAGAATGGCAACAGCGCCTCACGTGTGTCAGACGATACTTAATTGACGAAAAGAAACGAAGAATTGCTCTTTTCTTCTTCATTTTCACTTTGTTCTTCTCTCTCTCTCTCTCTCTCTCTCTTCCCTCTTTCTGCGTTTTGACCTTTTCTTAACGTTAAATTTTGATCTGCACATGTACAGTTAAAGCATTTTTCTGAACTATTAAAGCTACTCAATTATATCAAAATGCAAGGTAAGAAAGATCACAAAGAGTAATCAAGTAATTTGAGAAAGGGAATACTGGTTTTGGATATTTCAAATTTAGTGCTTTACTCAGTCACATGAGGCAATCGAAAAACCATTAAATATAATATTTTAAAAATTCAACAAGAAATAAAACATTTTCCACTGGAAATGGAAATCTGATCATTCCACTGGAGTAAATCTCACTACGAAAGAGACGAAATACAGTTCGTTTTCAAAATTCGTGCTTAAAACAACAGAAGAGGATTATTATTGGAAATTTCGATGAAGGAAATTGGCGTTGGGTCTATGAGAATAATAACGACGTATTACCAATCCTGTTTAACATTTTTGGTGTATTATTAACATTTCTTCCCTGCGACTGAAAGAATAGGCAATGCTTTTGATCGATCTTATGTGTGAAATTTTAAACCCGTCCCAAACATCTTCTGTTATAATTTCAGACTTTCTTATGAAATTATTTCACAGATTCAGAACCGAATAGAGCGCTAAAAGTGAATTTTTGGTAGCTATAGGGAGACCAGTTGCATTATTTCCTGTAATTACTTATTCAATAGATTTCAGTAACATCTTTTCAAATGAGAGAATGAACTTAACGAGCAGGATTTCTAGTGTATTTGATTGGCTACACACAAGACTACTTAATTGAATGCCCATTCCAGGGAAAGAGAACTTTTTGGGCTAAATAATCGAGAGCCATTTAATTGCAAAAGTTCGTTTCATGATATGGGTATTTGAGTGAATAGTTAATTTCTTCGGAAGTTCATTGAAAACTTTTTTGGAAAAAGTGATTTGCCTGAGAAATTCATTCTGTTCAACGGCTTTTAGTTTGAAATTTCATCACCCATAATTCAATTTATTGGAAAGCGAACGAGATTAATTTTGTGTTATTTATTATTCACATTACTTGTGATATTTTTAGCAATCAGACAGATTTTTCATCTCGTTTTGATCGTCCAGGTAAACTCAGAATTTTGGGTCCCCTAATGTATGAGTTCTCTTTGAAGAGCCTTAAAAGCCAAGGTAATGTATGAGTTCTCTTAAGTAATGTATGAGTTCTCTTTGAAGAGACTTAAAAGCCAAGGTAATGTATGAGTTCTCTTTGAAGAGCCTTAAAAGCCAAGGTAATGTATGAGTTCTTTTAAGTAATGTATGAGTTCTCTTTGAAGAGACTTAAAAGCCTCCTGCAACTGTTAAGGTTCATGCCCTATGTTTTTCAGAAAGAATAAGAAGCTTCTATATTTAGGAGTTCACAGATTGCATGTCTCAACCTGAGTTGTGACTTATCCTGCTTCCCTTTTCTCTCAATGTGTTTACTGCATTGTTTTAAGTTTAAAAGCTTCTTCTTGCAGTATGTCCAAAGCGTGTAAGCTTGTTCTTGTTATTCATGCTCTCAAGAAGATGTCTTTCTATTTTTATTTCAAACCAACTCATTTGTGTCCACTTTATATAGAAAATTTCCAATATTTTCGGCAACTCCCGTATTTCAAATGCATTTGTTTTCTTCCCAGGTTTTCTTAAACTCCATCTTGTATGCTTGCACATGGCCTACTAAGAGATAATTTGAGCTGCAATTCTAAGTTTCTTCCTGGTAGGCGAGTTCTATATCTTTCCTCACTTCAGCTAAATCAGTGTTGCAGAGCACAACTTATTCTCTCTTTATTATAGCTGAAGAACTATCCTTTATTGCTAATTTTTCACTGTAACTAATCAAATACCTTTTTATTGTTTGGGAGTTTAGCAACCATCTTGAGAAACTCAATAGGTTAAAAGCAGTCATCCTTTCCTAATTTGGGATCACTAATTCCAGCGAAGGGAGGGTCAGCCAGTGATGTAAGACAAACATAGTATCCTTACCAGGGACGAAGTAAGTATCTCTGACGATATGGGCACAAGACAAGATGGCGCTCCCCATCACCAAATTTGTTCTTTTGCTAAACGGTGCAGGCTCATGACGCTTATGTGTCTATTTGTCTGGAGTGTGTTTTATTGCGTTTTGTTAAGTAATTTTGCAATGATATTTAATATTAATGAAAAATAGAGTAAGTCTATTTCATAGTGAACCAGTGTACGTTTCAAATTATTGACTTTCAGGATTTTGTGAAAAATAAATGCATTTTGATAATGACATGTATTATTTTAAAACAATATAATGCACCAGAAAAGACACAATAATGTGGGAAAAGAAGCAAATATTAAAACAATTTTAATGAACACTTACGATGCAAATGAAAATTTGATTAACACTTACGTAATTTCCCACTTTGCCACCCAATGTCTAACTGCACCATAATTATTGCATGATCATCGGTTTTTGACGGGCTTTTTCATGGGCAAGATTGTCAATTACTGAAGAGTAGTCTATACCCAGAGTTATGTCCTTTTCTACACATATTATCATGAGTGAGTTAAACTTTTTCTTTCCCTATAACGTCCCTTTTTTTATTTTTTATTCTTTAGTTTGCTGAAAATGATTTTTCAACAGAACAATTCGTGACTGATAATGTTAAAAACAGTCTCAAAACTATTTCTAAGTTTGGAAATGTACTCTGAAGATTGTTCTATCAATGACGAAAGTGTATACATATCCCGTGGTGTGTTCAAGTATTCGGCATTCTTATAGAGTATTGCTGGAAATGTAAAAATTCGTTGCTGAGAAAGTTTATGTCTCCTTGATACCTATGAAAAAGTTTATTTGATCTAACCTCTATGTTACGAGTACTGGTCTCTTTGAAATCCCTGAAAAATCTAAACCTTCCCAGAACAACTTCGTATGATTTCCTCCTGTTTGCTAAATTACTGATTAAATAATCTATAATCTTAAACAAAGGTTTTTAGTCTTGCCCGTCTACGAATATGGAGTGTTACAAGTGCAAGCATTTGGGGCATCAATTAGCTTAATCACCGAGGGTTGTCTCAACACCTTACCAGCATACAAGAAATTTGTTCAGTATCCTAATATGGTAGTAAAAGGTGTTTCAGGAAAGTAACTTGATATCAAGTCTTGTCTGTCTGGAGTGAATTTTAAACATAAGGTGTTTGTCACTCAGACTCGGTTATCGTCAGCCTATGATGTTATTGTTAGTTTTTCCATGACGATGAATCGGCAGAAAGCAAAGAAACTCATCCTTGGTGGGTACCCGCTGTAACGTACCTGCCAGAAGGACGCACACGACATAAAGGCAGATAGGAATCAGAATAATCGTCTGCGTAGCTCAGTTGGTAGAGCGACTTGTTCCGGAATAAGCGGCCTCGGGTTCGAATCCTGGCGCGGATAAAAATGACGGAGAAATTTACTTCGTTATAATGGCGCCCGGATGACCCGGCCGTTCACAATCTCGCATTGGTGTGATGTTATTTCCACACCGCGAGACAGGAAAAATCAGAGAATTCCTTCTCCAGCGCTTCGAAAAATAAAAATGTGTGATGTTGCATTCCACACAGCAGATTGACTGGGAGTTCTCAAGTGCACGTTCTACAGTGGATGGCTGCCTGCAACGATTCATGGTCACGGCTGACCCGTGGGCCATGCCCCCGGCCCTCTTTCGGGGGGGGGTGAGATGTGACGTACCTGCCAGCAGGACGCACACGACATAAAGGCAGATAGGAATCAGAATAAACGTCTGCGTAGCTCAGTTGGTAGAGCGACTTGTTCCGGAATAAGCGGCCTCGGGTTCGAATCCCGGCGTAGACCAAAAATGACGGAGAAATTTACTTCGTTATAATGGCGCCCGAACTATCCGGATGACCCGGCCGTTCAAAATCTCGCATTGGTGTGATGTTATTTCCACACCGCGAGATAGGAAAAATAAGAGAATCCTTTCTCCAGCACTTCGAAAAAAAAAAACAAAAAAAAAAAAAAAGGGGGAGATGATGTAACGTACCTGCCAGAAGGACGCACACGACATAAAGGCAGATAGGAATCAGAATAATCGTCTGCGTAGCTCAGTTGGTAGAGCGACTTGTTCCGGAATAAGCCGCCTCGGGTTCGAATCCCGGCGTAGACCAAAAATGACGGAGAAATTTACTTCGTTATACCGCCACCACCCGAGTATTGCTGACCGTTAATTTGTTGGTCCGGCAGGCCATGGTGTCGTTCGCATCTCTTCGGCTAAGTGGCCGGATGGCCAGTGACAGTTAAATGAATTTCTAGCCAAGGACTGGAATCAAAGACAGGCTGTGACAAATTTTACCAGAGCGTTATGAGTCTGGATAGCCCAAAAATCCGGGGGCGCTGCAGAGTTTTTTTTTCTCTCGCCTCCTCGACCACGTAGCAAGGCCTACCTGAGCCTCTTACATTACAGCTGTCAACATGTCTCCTTGCTTGCCTATATAACCGTTAACAGAAGATCTCCCACACGTATTTCCGGAGGAGCCGGGGAAGCCTACCTAAATAAGCATTACAGATGCCTACATTACACCTTACCTGCCTAAATGATGCACTCGGAGAAGGTATCTCTCACACTTATTCCCTGAGATGCCGTGGTGCCAGAGAAAAAAAGAACTTTCTGAAGTATAGGACTGTGAAGTCAGCAAAAAGGTAATGCCAATTTGATTGTTTTTCAACGAAATGGGCTTACGGTGGCCAGTAGAGCCAGCTATAAGTAGAAAGGGAGAGAAGGCCAATGAAATAACTTTTTATTAAATTTTGTTTTATTTTTTTCCCGCTATCTCTTGCTAAACGTTTTACTGTAATAATCAGCTATTCTTCCTTTTGGGAACATTTTTGTGCATTGTCATTGTAATTATGGGCGTAAGCTAATATGCTTTAAGGTAAAAGGGTTACCAAAACCTTGTAAAAGCATTCCTTTGTCATGTAAGCATGTAATCTAATCTTGTAAGAGCTGGCCAGTTCATAGGGAAAAACAACAACAAACAAACCAAAGAGTGCCTTTTTGTATGTAACAGTGAAAATCAAATAATTTGCTGGGGTAGGTGATTTCTGCCTGTCACAAATTTTAATCACTTAAAGCTAAGATAGTATGAGGTAGGGTCCAGGTAGTTTAAGTAAACAGATAGTAAATTTAAAAATTCTCATTCTGAGAGAATTAATGATAAGAGTAGTAGTATAGTATAGGCCTAATCCTTAATCAAAGAGATATTTGTTTCATATGTAAGTTTTTTTCTTCCATTTTACGTTGTAGGCAGTGAATTTCTAGTTTAAATATATACATCAGCCCTTAAGGCTGTGAGTTAGTCCTGTAGTAGGTGCTGTGCTGGAATCACCTTACTCCAAGGTACGACAGGGTTAGACAGTGTATGTGCAAACCCAGAAAAAAATATTTTTGCCTCTAACTTAAGTAGCTGTTTAAAAAAACAACAAAAAAACAACAACAACAAAACATGTTCAACCAGTAATCTCCTGTGTTGTGTATTACCAGTGGAAATTGTGGGTGCTCTTCAGCTCCGTTTAGCAGATGCTGAAAAGTAAATTGTTTCCGTTGTGTCCTTATGTGTTATATTAAATGCAGGCAATAGCCTTTCAAAAACCATTGGCAAATTTTAATTAGTGTTCTTGAATTCTGTGTCCAGTCACATCCACCACAGCTTGACTGTGGCTTAAAGGAAACGATCGTGGTGCTTATGTGCGGCCAACAACAGCAAGTCCTTGACATTTGTTATCTGTAATGCATAAATTTACACGAGTACAATAACTGCTTTTTTTGTTGTACACATTGCTACACATGTAACAAGAATACAGTGTGATTTGGTGATACACAACAATATTCCAAGTGGTGAAAAACAAAGTTGCTTTATGTATGCTACAAACATCCTTACAAGAAAAAAAAACCCCACAAGTATTCTGTTTTGTTTTTTTGGTGTACTCACACATACATACTTAGAATGAAATAGCCACAACAGGAGTGACGACTACAAATAGCATAAGTTTTAAAATTTAATACATTTTGTAAAATTATTTAAGTTAAAATTTTCTGGTGTGGTGGTGCTAAAATATAAAAAAACTCTTCTAGATTGGCGCCCCCTAAATCTGGCGCCCTGGGCCCTGATCAATGCCTGACTTGTGATTCGAGTCCGGGCCCATCTCGGAAGAATGGTACGAGGCCAGCGCCTCGTACCACTTGGCTACCGGGATTGAATAAATAGGTTAGCAAATTTCAATTTCCAGTCTCTTGCCATCATTTTACGTGAATCTCTCATCTTCCCAATAAAAACAATTTCAAGGTTTATTTAGTTCAGAAATATCTCATTCCCTGCACTGTTTGGTGTATAACTCAAGTGAACTACTTCCTTTCATTTCTTTTTCTTAACGGCAGATTCAAATTGTGCTACGAACACATCTCTTTTTCCATCATTTTTTATAGCGTAGCCAATAATATTTCATGCATGCATGATACATGACATTTTTAGTGCACAGAGTAAGATGTGTGGGGATAAAATACAGAATTGCCGGATTCTGTACAATTCCGAGCCTCTCAATGGCTCTTGCGCTCGTTACCGGATCACTGAAAGTTTCTTGTAAATTCTACTAAGTACTTCAAAATGCCGGTGTTTCTATTGTTTCATATGTTTCACGCCATTAATGTGTTGACGTGTTTTACAAAACATAAAAGAAGTGGGTACATTGATTTTTTTTAGTTTTCAGTAATGGAACATTAGCTTAATATTTATTCAATGATTCCCTTCCTCGTTTGAAACTGTTTTATTCTTCATGGGATTTTTCTAAGTTTGTTAAAGATCTAGGGCAAAATTATTTCGAGAATTTTTTGTCGAGAGCAGATAAATTTGCCATTGAATAGACCTTTTTCATTTGCTTTCAGTAAATGAACTGCAAATTGTTACATTCCATTGATCTGTATCTTCAGAATCACTTTTACAAAATAATTCAATCAAAATTTCAATCAGTTCAGCCGAGTTGTTGTCAAAATCTAGAGATTACTCCAATTTAATGCATTTATTGCCTTTTCTCTTATTCTTGCACAAGACCAATGTTTTGAAGTCGGGTGAAGGCTTCTTGCAATTCGGAATTCTGAGAAGATTTTCGTAATTCTTTCCCATATTTTCTTATAAACGTTGTCCTCTCTTAAAAAGTTAGAACTGGAATCCTTAATCACATTGAGTTGTTTTATAATTTTTGAATTAAGGGCCGCATCGCAGGAAAATTTTTGTAGTACTGTTCTTCTGATATAATACTATGATTATTATACGTATATAATTCATGACTACAAACTTGTGTTGTTGAGATAAAGTAAAAATATCAACGTTTACCACAATCAAAGATTTATTATACATCGACTATAGTTTCGCAGAGCTTCTGGCTCGGCTTCATCAGAACGAATGGAGCGCGTAAACATTCAAATCATTGTGACATCATCAGAGTTCTGACGGTCACAGTTTTTGGTGAGTTGTTTCCACGCGCTTGAAAGAAAGAAGCTCTGCGAAACTATAGTCGATGTATAATAAACCTTTGATTGTGGTAAACGTTGATATTTTTATTTTATCTCAACACAAGTTTGTAGTCATAAATTATATATAATTTCAGGTGTCAACTGGACCTACGACTACAGTTTTGTGCATAAGTATATTGAGATATCCTACAACGGGAGACGGTATTATAAAATCTTGCTTCGCTTCCGTTTTTGTGGACTTATTTAATACCGATATTGACTATTCAGGAACATAACATCTTATTTCCTGATCTTGATTATGACGAACTCACTGTCTGCGACCATCAACCGTTTTTTGAAGCTGAGGATAAAGAAGTTCAGATTACTGAACCACCTAAACTTCTTGCTTCGATGTAAGAGATGCCAGATATTACCAAATTTTATATCTGTGAAATGCAACTTACGAACATCCCATAACGTCAAGAAAGCCATATCTAATGCTTCGTTTGCACTATTAAGAGCTGTTATTAAAGATACGAGGAAAAATATTGCAAACGTTGAGGTCGAACTGCATGACCTACATCTTTTACTGGCTAAAATGTTGCCAGATTTTTCTGACCTGGACGGCAAAACTTGGTCTAGGAGTTACAATATGTCGTTTACTCATAAAATAACATTAGAACGAAAATTTGAAAATCTATCGAATAACAACAACAATAAAGAAAATTCCGCTGCGCAAACTCAGGATGCCTTTTCGGATAATGAAGTAATATCTAACCTTTCTTGTTTTAATCTGAGCGAAATTCAAAGAAGGATTTTACGTTACAATTTGAATTTTGCGATTTCGAAAAAGGTACCTGTATCCAATATGAGGAGTCCCTGATAAAATGCGATCTAAACATTGATCAAAAAGAAACAATCAGACATTGTGTCAGCCAGATAATAACATCAAAGTCATTTCCACCATTTAAACCCAATCTCAACAAGGAAGAATATAATGCTCTAAAAGAATTGCTGTCAAATCGAGATATTGTCGTTACTAAAGCAGCTAAAGGAGGACAAGTTGTTATTCTGGACAAAAAACGTTATGAGACCGAAGTCGAAAAAACTTATTTCCGAAGGACCCTATAAAGAAATAAAAATTGATCCACCGAAGAAACAATTAAAAGAAGTTCGAAAAGTTATATCAAGTTGTGTAACTTTTGACCAAAGTTCAAAAAGTCGTCTAAAGCCCTCATATGCCCGTTGTCCGCGTTTCTGTGCACTTCCGAAGATACATAAGATTGGTAACCTTTCCGTCCCATAGTCAGCAACATCGGCTGAGCTACACATAAGTTGGCCAAGTTTCTATCTTCAAAATTATCCGCCTTAACGACTTCGAACAAAACAGCTGTAAAAATTCCATAGAGTTTGTCAATCGACTAAAACGACATCCGTACAAAGATCAACTCATGTTATCCTTCAATGTGAAATCCATGTTCCCAAGCATCCCACTGAATGGAGCCCTCAAATAATTGAAAGTGAGTCTCCCTGAACATCATTTCAGCCAACCGGAAGTAGAAGATATTTTGAGACTATTGGAAATTTGTACCAGACAAAACAGTTTCCTTTTTCGTGGAAGATTTTTCCAACAGACGGAAGACCTTGCAATGGCCTTCGTCTGTCGCATATTTTATGCGAAGTCTATATGCGTCACTTTGACGACAAACTCTTTCAGCTCCTTACATTTGACCTTTGGTTTCGATATGTAAATGATACTTTTATTCTCTGGAAAGGCATGAATTCGGAAATACCTAAATTAGTGGAACTCATCAATTCAATTGATCCTCATATACAGTTCGCATGTGAGACTGAAAATAATGGCTGCTTATCATTTCTTGACGTCATTGTGTCACGCTCTGTAGGATCCTTTAGCACAACAGTTTATCGAAAACCATTCGCTGTTTCATTACCCCCACATGCAAAATCAAATCACCCATGGAAACAAAAAATCTCTGCCTTCTACACATACGTATATCGTGCAATTCATATATGCTCAGCTGAGGATTCTTTACATAAAGAGCTTGATTTTCTTAAACGAATTGCAGTACACAGAGGATATACACATTCCGTCGTAGATAAAGCTATCCACAAATTTAGGAAATCAAAGTCTGTCTGCTCACTCACGCCGGTAGATCACCCAATATGACAGAATTGGGCGGTTATCCCATTTGCTCCACAGATTTGCTTCGGAATTTCAAAAATTATCAAGAGTTTTAATTTCAAAGTTATTTTCAAACCCATAAACAAGATAAAGTTTTTCGGATCCAAATATTACGTTGAAGACATAAATTCCTGGGGAATTTATCAGATACCTTGTGAATGTGGACTTTTATATATGAGGCAGACCCGCAGGACTTCAAATTTCCGTGTGAAGGAACACAAGACCTACGTACGAAATTGTGAACTGAAGAAGTCGTCTATAGCCCAGCATTGTCACGAAAGCAACCATAAATTTCTGTTCGGAAACTCTATGCTCATTCATAAACCTGATTCAACGATGAAGCTTAATGTTTTAGAAGCTTTTCACATATACCGGAACTCTTCACTGCTTGTCAACGACATGACGTCAGCTCCATTTCTTTTAAGCGCGTGGAATCAACTAACCAAAAACCGTGACCGTCAGAACTCTGATGATGTCACAATGATTTGAATGTTTACGCTCCATTCGTCTTGATCAGGCCGAGCCAAAAGCTCCGCGAAACTATAGTCGATGTATAATAAACCTTTGATTGTGGTAAACGTTGTTATTTTTACTTTAACTATGATTGTTGTTGTTTTTACATAATTCCACCCGTTTTTCCTTAAAAATCTATAGTTTATTTTAGATAACTTGCAGTTCTCATTACTTTTTCTGCACACATTTTTGTGGCTTACTTATACCCAGTTAAGTTATGATACCAGAATGATATATACAACTCTAATTATTTTCCTTTCTTTAAGAAATTTTAAGTAATTCTTTACTATTAATTAATGTATTGTTCCAAACTTCTTCGGTTAAAATTTCAGCTTTAACACCTAAGTTGTCTTGAAACTGGTTATTTGTTTCAATAGATATTAAATAGTATGTATCTTTTTATATTTAAAAATGTAATTATGTTAAGCTTTTTTCAAACCTGAAGAAGCTGATGTTCATTATCACAAAAATGAAAAGCACTTAAGATGCATTGATACTCAAAAGTCATTTCTTGCTTTTATTCTTTTCCCCCTTTTTCTTGACTCCTGATATAAGCAGATTAATTTCTTATTTGTTTACTTGGCGAATTCCATATGTAGAATAGTAGGACGGTGTTTATAGGAGGCATTACAAATAAAGCAGCTTGTTCAAATAAAAGTATTCAGTCAGCCTGTCTGTGTGTTTGCTTCTAGTGTTAAAACCTAACATTCTCCATTCTGGACATTGAGTAACTCACTTAAACATTTTCAGTTGATATCACTTGTAAAACCCAAGAATTTGTTCTTTGAAATATAATCTAGACTTTTTTGAAGATTTACAGACTAAATGTACTCATTTTCGTTTCGGATTGCTGTATCAAGTGCACAAGTGGCTACAGTTGTGACTGTGAGAGTTCCCCACCCCTAAATCTTACAATATTCAAAAGCATTTCTGGACATTTGCATCTGTCGATAGAATTTGAAAATAAAATTACAGTTTATAGCTAAAGCCGTGGGAATAATGATCTTGTAATTTTTCATGCTATTGTAATATTTAATACGTACGGTACGGCTGTAACCAGAATCAATATCATATACATAGTCTTTAAGTTTGTAGATGCAATATTTTCCAGACAGAGAGCGTAACGTACTTTTGCATTTGACAATATTTCAGCTTTTACAAAAGTCCTATTTTGTAAAAAAAAATGCTGAAAGTAATTTATGTAATATCGAAGAATATTTTCTGCATGCACGCATAGCTTTCTATGTAAAACGAATGATAACTGAATTGCGTACGAATTGCGTATCTTCATTTGCAAAAGTTGCATTGGAATTGTTTTTCAGTACAATAGCTTATAAGTCCAAGCAATATTCTCTGTGAGCTTTCAGATTTTTCCTCTACTGAATTGTCACGATAGATTGAATAACAAGGTATTTGTATTAGCAGTACCCTTTGGTTTAATTTGTATTGGAAAACTTTTTGAAGTGGATAGCTGATTTCACGACAAAGACGATCCACATACTTTGCAAGGATTCTGGTTACTAGTTTCAAAATCATTTTCTTTCATTAGGTATTGATAACCATTAACGAGAGTCTTGCATTTCTTAGCTTTTTCTGAGGAAAGCTTCCCCATTTGGTATTGTTACGAATGAGTATTGGCACTTATGACATTATTTCTTCGAATTAATTTTTGTTTGTGATCTGTATGGGTAAATTGCCCAAAGAAAGAAACTTAGTTTCAGATGTTAAAGTGGATGATCCTAATACAAAAGTTCGCAGTCTGCTAATGACAATTTCAACAAGTCACAGAAAAATATCAATGAGCTGAGTATGAGGTTGACGTGTGAGAAATTTGGGATGAAGGTTAATGTTGATCAATCTAATTTAGTGGATCTTAGTTGAACCATTTTTTGTTATTTTGCATTACTGAGAATATGATTGTCATCATTGAAAAGCTGGAAGAAGAACTCGGCAACAGAACTGAAAATGCAAGGAAAGTGTCTTATCAGTCATGTAAGAATATTTTCACCACGAGGGAGGTTTACCACGGAGAGGGCTAACCATGTTGTATAGGACGTAGTACTTAGATCTATACCTTCTTTCACGAAGGAGACAGAGAGAAAGAGAGAGAGAGAGAGAGAGAGAGAGAGAGAGAGAGAGAGAGAGAGTTCTGTAGGAGGTTACAAATAGAAGACATGGGAGTTATAAAAAGAATATCTGAGAAAAATAGGTGGATTCAGAGGTAAAGCAGAATAAAAAAAGAAAAATTGCAACTAAGTCATGCTTGTAAGTAGTTAAAATGTTAAAAAGAGCATATTGATATTGTATGGATATGTGTCTGTAATGAGAGATGAAACAATGGCCAAACAGGTGTCATATTCTATGATACCATGCCACAGATTAATAGGTAGGCCTAATGCAAGGTCGGTAAAACGTCTGAAATCAGCCACTGACGAGAGAGGAATAAATATGCAGAGGCACAAAATCTTGCAATAGACAGAAAGAGAAGGAGAAAGTATATTGCGAAAAAGAACTAATTTTCTTTTACATAGTGGTCAAATGGTCTGTGTTAAATACATGCCTGGACGCTGTTTGCTGCTATTAGGGTGCACAGGCGTAAGAAGGTAGTGATACTAAACTGAAATATTTCTGCCGGTACAAGTTGGACTAAAAATACTTAACACTTAAAAAAGCTGGTGATTCTACACAGGTACATGAATAGCAAAATGATTTCATATTTATAGTTTCCTTCCTCCTTTCTTTTCCTTTGTTTCTCATTTTTTAAGTTAAGCTACGGACAACAAAAATAAAATTTAATTTCCTAATTTCAGTTGTTTTTAAAAGCAGATGGCCTTTGCTCTCGGATTGCTGCTAATATAAGTGAGTGAATTAACCTCTTCAGAATTCTTCGGTATAGAAACGTGTTTCATATAAAATGACCACGAAACTTTATGGGTGAAAGCTTTTTTTTAAGTACCGGCCATGAGAGAGCAACTCAGCCTGCACAAAAAATACCTTGCCTCTTATAAAGAAAACTCGAATTTTTAATGACTTTGGGGTGAATTAGTTGCCAAAGTGATCAGTGAAGTACACGCTTAGTTTTTGTAGATGACTGTGATTTTCAGGTTGTTGAAATACTGAAAGATATTCCATTTGAGAAAGATAAATAGAAAACATCTACCGTCTGAACACCTATGTAAAACTGAATAACAAGAATCAGTGAAACAAAATGTGTTAATTGCTTAAACGTCTTTCTCAGCTGGAAGTTTTGACGAAACTATAAAGTTTTGAGTTTATCTCGGATGTTCATAACACAACATTTAATTAAACCATTCTTTCATCGTTACGCGTAACGCACTCTTCATTACTGAGGTACTCTTTCTTCGCAATTAAACAATTCTTTCTCGACCTAACAGAAATTGTTTTTATTGGGAAAAAAACTCTCAGAAACTTCATAAACTGCTTTTTGTTATGTTTGTACATATTTTCCCGATATATTCTTCCAACGAATTGGCTTTCATAACATGGAGAGCGATAGTGGAAAGGAATCTGATACAGGATTGAATCGTCGAAATTAAAATTCCATTTTTCGTGTTCTACACTATCATCTGGATGTGGTGAAATGAAATAAGGAGATTGTAAGTTTCTGTCTAGAAAAAATGATTGCCCGTTTGAAATTTCATTTTATTTTTTGTTTGTTAGAACGATGTGTCTGCAGATTAAGAAACTTTTGAAGAAATATTGATTTTTTATGAAGCAAAGAATGTTTTCGTACCCTTTTCCGCCCCCCTCCCACCCGCCTTTTTTTTTTTTTTTTACTTTTACAATGGTATTCTTTCAGTTTAGGGAAAGAATGAAGTTGGAAACAGAACTCAATACAACTCTCGTGTTGTGAAAGTAGAGTCTTTGATTTTAGGTTTGAACATCTCGCTTTGTAAGTTGTGGTTTTCGTGACTTTTTGTTAACTTCGTATTTTCTGTTAGCAAAATTCAAAAAAATCAAACCTCAAGCAGCTGGCAAAAGCCAGAAGAAATGGAATGGGCTTGCAAAATAGGTATTTTCCATATTTCAGCATTTTTCTCATTACAGTTTAATATCTCATGGGTATCTAATGAAAGTGGATGAAAAAAATTAGATGCGGAAGACTGTACGCTTATTACTGGATTTTGAAAAGATTCGGTCACACTTATCAGTTAAAGTACTTCTTTGAGGAGTTCTTTTCATCATGCAGCGTTTTTACAGTAAAGAATCTAGTTCTTCTGTTATCACCTCTGCCGTTATAGTTTCGTCCGTCGAGATATTGCAGATTAGCATGTTATGTTGACATCTAGGCTGTCAGCTTCGATTTCGCTCTTTAAGTATTACTAAATACACTGAAAAGCAATTGAAGTACAGACAGCTGGCGTTATGCAAATGTAGCGCTGTAGGCGGCCCTGTGAACGGAACCGACATGACGTATGCAGCGATCCGACAATATAAGGAGTAATGCGACGGGAATCAGTAAGAGTCGGACACAGTATGGGTAAGACGAAGGATCTAAGCGTATTTGATCGTGGGCAAATTGTCGGGGCCCAACGAATGGGTTACTCCATCTCGGAAGTCGTGCAGGCACTGGGATTTTTACGAGCCACTGTGTCACGGGTGCACCGTGAGTACATCGAATCCGGTAAAGCCATCCCTGCAAGGCCCAACTGCCGTGGACAACAGCGTGTGGATGAGCGGGGTCATCGTCGGCTAGCTCGCATTGTAACGGCGGATAGACGGGCCACAGTGTAAGAAATCACTCAGCAATTTAACGCTAGTGCACAAAAACGTATAAGCAGCCACACCATCCAGAACCATCTCCTGGCTATGGGGTACAGAAGCCATGGTCCCACGAGGGTGCCACTGCTGACCGCACATCATAGGGTGCAAAGATTAGCATAGGCGCGGGAACATCGCCACTGGACCCTAGACATGTGGAAAAATGTTGCCTGGACTGATGAGTCGAGATTTACGTTGGTACATGCGCATGGCAGGATACGAGTACGGCGCAAACCATATGAAGCGATGGATCCTTCTGGGCAGCAGGGTACTCTTCAAGCTGGGGGGGTGGCATTCTCGTCTGGGGACTGTTTACGTGGACTGAAATGGGACGCCTGGAACGTGTGGCATCGTCCCTCACAGGTAAACGTTACCGGGATATCTTGGACGACCATTTGCTTCCGTTTGTGTGTCTTCAATATCCCACTGGGGACCTCATCCTGCAACAAGACAATGCACCGTGCCATTGCTCCCAAATTGTATCTGAATGGTTGGATGAACACTCCATCGACGTGACCTCGCTTTCTTGGCCAGCTAGGTCACCTGACCTCATTCCCATCGAGCACATCTGGGATGCCATCGAGAGAGATGTTCGAGGCTCTGACCCCCTCCATCAAATCTTCGGGAACTGTGGGAGCTTGTTCAGGGGTCGTAGATCCGTATGGCTTCCCAACGCTTCCGGTGTCTTGTCGAGTCCATGCCGAGACGAATCGCCGCCGTTATCAGGGCGAAAGGTGGTGCTACACGTTACTAGACAGGTATCTCTAATTCAATTGCTCTTCAGTGTAGATAAAGTGAGTAAAAGAGATGTGCTTCAAGTACTAAAGTCCTAAGCAGATCGAAAATTGAAAGAAATTGATAAATATTTATTTTATTTCAGGCTGAATTCGACTATTCATAGAAATATTGAAACCATTTAAATGAATTGATTTTAATTTAAAACTAAAACAATTTCATTTAATAACTTGAAACATAATTTTTAATTTACATTCAATAAAAAATGATCTGATGTTATTTCACATCTTCAGACAGCGTCTTTCCGTTTAGTTAGAGGCTGGCAGAAGCTCAGTCATACGGTTTTCTTAAAAAATGGGGTAACGCAAACAATGAGTAAAGAAATGATCACAAATCACAAATAGAAATAGTCAATAGAAATAGTCACTGTTAAAAGTTTACTTTTTTGTAATGGGCAAAAGACGTAAAAAGCAAAACAAAATTGACTAAATCAAGAAGAATGTTTCACTGATTCAACAGATATCATTTCCATTATTAGAATTAAAAATGTGTTCATTGAGAATGAAAAACTTAAAACATTGGGCACAGTACAAATTTTGAAGATGACAATCCGTTTTTTTGGTGTAAATATGACAAGGATGGTAAGTCAGATTATATCCGAAAACTTGAAAATTTTGTCGTCCTGGAGCGGGAATCGAATTCACGTCTCCCAGAGAGCGCCCGTTTTGTCATCTTCAAAGTTTCTATTGTATGGTAAACATGAATGTCGATTGCTTCGACCAGCGTATCGCTAAACATGAATGCCGGTTGCTTCGACCAGCGAATCTTGTGATGGTTATATTCAAATTAGTCGGAAACTTGAGACTTGATCGTTCTGGGTGGTGTAGTGGTTAGCATACCCGTGCGCTATCTGGGAGACGCGGATTCGATTCCCGCTCCAGGACGACGAAATTTGTAAATTTTCGGATATTATCTGATTTACCATCCTTGTCATATTTACACCCAAAAAACGGATTGTCATCTTCAAAGTTTGTATTGTATGGTGTAATCCCGTATTCCATTCATGATTGGGAACAGTGTTTCAGCTAAGGTGAGCCAAAGTTCATCTAAATGCAGCAGGCACAGGTCAAAGGACAGGAAAAATGCATTGTCTAATAAAACAGAATGCATCAAACGTTGAAAAACATAACAAAAGTAGAACATAACTGAAAATGTTCTCACATCACCAAACAAAATGCACAGCATTATATTCAAAGATATTAACCACAATACTAATATTTCCATATTTTTTGTAATGAATGAATTTATTTGCGTATGCAGTTTCACAATGTTCCTTTAAATACATAAAAGTTCATTTCGTCGGTATTTATTTTTGTACGCTAAAACTTTGAACTGAGAGAAGAAATCATTAAGTAGCTGCCGAATATGAACGCCGCTTTTTGCTAACGATCTGCTCTTACGTTGTACTAAAAGCAAACTAAAATCACAATATACGGTGTAACATTAAAATTACAGCCCCTGAAGGATTGATTGGAAGTGAATGCAAATCAGTACGCAGTTCATTTGAGTCGAGATATGCACATGATTAAAATATGTGATCAATCCGATTGCAGCGTTTGTTGATACAAGCGAGAACGCCTTTGCTGTAACGTCACAACAAAGACTATTTCAGGATGAGTTGATTTCGTGCGATTAAAATCATGCAGTAATAAAAGCGCTGTCGATTATACGATCATGAAGTTTAAAAACATTATTAAGTAAAAAGGTTAAACACACATTAGATCTTTCGATCCCACAATGGGATCATCATCAGATGCTAAAACAACATAATAAACCCTGGTGAGGGGTATATATATAGAACAAAGACGTAAAACATGATGCCAGATACATTAAGTACAGTAATAGAATGTATGGCAGTGAACATAATAGAGATCAAATTTGCATAAGTTTTATTCATGGCGAATGGCATGCACATTGCCATGACTGCCGTTTTCATTCCGAATAAGTAATTTCCACGGGTTGGGGATATGTTTCGGTAAAACGCCATTACAACATAAAGGACCATAGTTAAAAATATGCAAAGTTTCAGCAAAAAGTAAAACAAATTTGTTGGAGGTAGTTAGTATGATACGTGCTTCATCCCAATTAGGGTAATAAAAGTACGCTCAGAAACCAGGCGAGAAAGTGCTGTAGAAGTAGATCCTGTTCGTATGTTATATTTATGCTCCGTGACATGAATTTTTAAGGAACGCTGTGTGGAGCCTATGTATGAAATGGTAGATTCGTTGTCGTCCACGGAGGTTAGTGGGATGCAGTATATCCCACATCGATCAGAAGGAGGAACAGGATCGCGATCAGATTTGGTACTTGAAAAGATATTCACAGTTTTTACGCCAAAGTGGAGATGATGACGTTTACAGAAGTTTTTCAGAATCGGGGTAACATTTAAGATATATGATATGGATCTCACGTATCTTGGATGCACAAATTCTTGAGAAAGAGTGGTGAATGAATGTCGCTGATAATTTGCTAAAATGCGATTCATGTAATGGTCAGGGTAGCCGAATGGTCGTGCTAGTTCCCTAATTTTACGCAGTTCCAAAGTACGGTTCTGTGCATTGGATGAATGTGTAAAAGCACGTTTAACCAAAAAATGAAGAGATGTTAACTTTTGAGATAGGGGATGGGCAGAATCAACTGGAATCAATGAGTGAACAGAAGTGGGTTTCCGATATACTGAATGTTGAATGTCCAAGGTATCAGGATTACGTTGTAATAGAAAATCCAAAAATGGTAGAGAGTGGTCTTGTTCTATCTCGACAGTAAACTTAGTTGAAGGAAATTGTGTGGACATGGTTTCGGCAAAGTCAGAGAGCTCTTCATGGCTATGATTCCAAAAGATCAGAATATCATCGACGTATCGTATATAAAAAGTGGACCCAATGGGCATTGGTTAAGAACTAGTTCCTCCAAATGTTGCAGTAGAACTTCGGCGAGAATGGCAGATAATTGTGATCTCATAGGGGCACCGCCCTGTTGACGATAGATTATATTGTTGAAACGATAAAAAGAAGGACGGTGGACAAATCTTAATGCAGACAAAATAGCTGTAATTTCAGATGGTGAAGCTAGGCCTTGTGAGGTTAATTTTGAAGTAATTAGATCGTGTACATGCTCTACAGGCACATTGGGAAAAAAGATATGACATCTAAGGGTGACATGAAAAAGTCAGTTCCATTGGGTTGAAAATAATGTATCCGTTCAAGAGCCTGTAGAGATCCTGAAACTGAGTGGGATAACTGTGTAATCAGAAGCTTCAAGTATTTAGATAGGGCTTCTTTTTCCAGCGGTCGAGTTGGGTTTGCGTAAGCGGAAATAAGGGGGCGCAAGGGATATCCAGGTTTATGTAATTCCAGTTTTCCGAAAAGTTCCGGCACCCGGGGACCAAAAACCGGGTGTATGTAGTTAGATATAGCTTCTGGAAGAGCAGAGTGATTTTTTAACTTGCTAATTGCAGTGATGGTTGAGGGTGTAGGGTCTTTGGTGACTACAGAATGAGGTACATTAGATAAAGCTTCATTCATTTTTAATAAATAATCAGACTTGTCAAGTAGAATAATTTGAGAGTTCTTGTCCGCCCCAACAATAGAGAGGTCTGGGTTACTACGAAGTAGTTTTAATTGCTTAATTGCCTTTGTTCTTCCGCTAAGATCTTGGCATTAGGATAATTTGCACTAAGTCTTTTGACGTATGAAAATTTTAGTAATGGAATGATGTGCAAATTCCTGTTCAGAAGGAGGAGGAGCAGTTATTATAGATTCAGCCTCGGAGATAATCTTGAAAAGATTAGGGTTTGATGCTGGAATGGCGTATTTTGAACCGCGGTTGAGAGCCTGTCATTGAAAATGAGTTAAAGTGACACTGCTAAGATTTATGTAAGGTTGCAAAGAATTAGACGGTTGGTGACGGTAATTATTAGGATAAAGTCTGCATTTGTTGTCCAGATCCAACGACATCATATTACGAAGCTTGCTGATATGAGTAGTGTGAAGTTTTTGAAGCTCAGAGTCAGTGACAGCCATGAAGATCTTTAGTTTTTTGTCCAGAAGAATAGGATGAATTCGTGCAGCAAAGTCTTGATAATAAGTATAAGACCTACTACGGCTTAAGTGATCTAGGTCTATTCTCGATATTCTGAGTAATTTTGGAGATTTTTAAGGCATCTGGAAATATTTCGGTTTCAAGTATAAGGTTATTGATACGCAACAATGGCTCAACCATGATGTCTGCCACAAATTTTATGACTGTTGGGGAAAATTCATCGTAGCCAGGTCCGGCATTTGTATTAATTTGGTTTAAAGCATGAGTAAGTTCTGTCCTTGTAATTTTCAACATATAAAAAGTATTAAGTCTTGATACATTTTGTAAGTATTTTGTATAATGGATTCCTGAAAATGTAAGTTGTTGCTTGGTCAATTGTGTTGACAATATGAAGTGATTATTGATCTAATTACCTATAGCCTGTTTATCAGTTATTTTGTAAGTCGATTTAATTAAGTATTGCGGCGTAACTGGGCTAATATTATTCCCCAGTAATAGAATCAAATGTTTCCATGTTAGTCTGGGGTCATTTTGAGAGGATATATTAATGTAGTAATTTCTTTTGAACTTTCGAATATCAGAATTTAATCTGTTTCTATATGTTTTAAAATTGTGGAAATCGACTTGTAGTTTACTTTTAATAAATTTAGAATACAGTCTATTTTTTTATTTATTCGATTTAAAAGATTCCTAGTTGTCCATGGTTTCCTATTCTTTTTCATTTTATTACTTTTCGTTATAAATGGCTCCACAGGTAAAAGTCGCTCACGATACGTCGGAAAACGTGACGGCCATAGATCCTTACTGGTTGTCCTTTCCTGAGTAAAATCACTGTGGATTCGACCGAGTGAACGATCAGAGGTATGGCAAGTCGCTCCATGTTGTTGGAAGAAGGCATAAGTAAGTTTATGCGGAATCAACTTTCTTACAGATTTTTCGTAGATAAATGGACCTACGAAGAGGTTGTAAGCCAGTTGACTGTCAAAAGTTGCTCAGATGGATTTCAGCTCCAGTTGTTTAGATTCATTCTACCGACAGGTGAAAAAGCACCTCAATTACTTTGCGCCAGCTGTGCAAACAAATTACACATAGTTATCCGTTTAGAAGAATCAGTTTCCAGATGATTAACGCAATTGGTTTCCTCAAGTTAAAGTACATACCTTTAATTAAGCCCGTGGTGAATTGTGAAGAATATAGAATCCATGGATTGTATCGAAGAAGCAAATTCTCAATGGGATAACAATTCAGATCCGACACAATTTCGGTGAGCAACTGAAATGCATCGGATCTCTTCAAATGCAACAAGAGTTTGCGTTAAATGTGTTATTCGATATTTAAGTGGAAATGCGTTGGCATGGTCGATAAATTGTATCCTGAAAGAATTCAGATATTAAACTAATGATCATAAACTACTGAAAATTAGCTACCAATTTAAATGGAATGAATTAGTACCCTTGACCTTCGCAGGAGAAGCAGACATTCAGGTGCGACTTACTCCAAGGTTATATGGAAAGTCAGTCCATAAATTTATGAGATGATTGTTCTCTCAATACCATAAGTAAAGTTTTAAGATTTGATATAACAAGTAAGCACTACTTAAATAATAATTATCACATAAATAATTATCGTCCAATCACAAATTTATCAATTTTCGCAAAAATACCTGAGAAATTAATCAATACCAGACTATTTTTGTACATTCAAAGATATACACAGTGCGTCAAAGAATTTTTAAGACTGGCGCTAGATTTCAGCCTACGGTGACGCCACCAGTGTAATCGCGAATGCGTTATAAACCTTGACCATCTGCTTGCTTTCTGCCAAAAGTACTGCGCAGTTGTTAAAGTAACTCAAACGAAACGGCCATTCATTAGAGAAGTAAATTTTTTTTCATGTTGAATTATAAAGATAGAACAAAGAGCTGTTATTAAATTTAAAGCAAAACTTGGTAAAAGTGCCTCGGAAACGTACCAAATGATGAAACAAGTTTACGGGGAATTTTGTTTAAGTAGATCAAATGTTTTCCTGTGGCACAAACGTTTTTAGGACGGAAGAGATAAGCCAGAAGATGATAAGCATACCGGAAGACCAAGTTCATCTAGGACACCTGAGATTATTAAAAAAGTGCGTGATTTCGTATCAAACAATCGATGTGCGTCACTAAGAATGATGGAAGAGTCTTTAAACATCAACAAAGAAACGATTCGAACCATCCTGCATGAAGATTTGGGCAAAACAAAAGTCTGTGCTAAATTTGTTCCGCACACGTTAACCAATGAGCAGAAATCAAGGAGAAGTGCACATTGCAGAGACATCATTTCAGCCGCTGAAAATGACCCAAACTTCTTAAAATCGATTATTACAGGCGATGAAACATGGTGTTTTCAATATGATCCTAAAACAAAGCGACAAAGTGCGGAATGGAAGTAAAAAAACTCACCACAAGCCAAAAAACAAGAAACGTTCCATCGAAAATCAAAACAATGCTCATTACATTCTTCGATAGTAAGGGTATTATCCACAAAGAATTTCTTCTAAGTGAACAAACAATTACTGGTGAGTTTTATTTAAATTTTTTGAGGCGTTTGATGGGAAGAATTCGTCGCATTCGTCCAGAATATCGGGATGAAAACAGTTGGTGTTTGTTGCACGATAATGCACCCAGTCACACCTCACTTCTTGTTCGTAGATTTTTGGCAAAAAATAACGTCTGTGTGTTGGATTATCCACTGTATTCGCCTGCTTTAGCACCCTGCGACTTTTCTTTATTCCCAAAACTTAAAATGACGTTAAAAGTGTATTATTTTGATGATATTTCGACCATACAAATAGCTTCGACGCGAGCTTTGGAGGCAGTTCCGCAAAGTGAACTAGAACAGGCATTCGAATCATTATTAAATCGCTGTAACAAGTGTATTGAAGCCGGAGGGACTTATTTTGAATAGCAAATCAAAACAAATGATAATTTCTTGTTTCCATTTCATTTTACAGACCCAGTCTTAAAAATTCTTTGCCACACTGTGTAATATATTTCAAAAACAATTCTGATTTATTCCAAATACATCAACCGAAATAGCATTATTACGTACACAAAATATGATCCAACAAAATATATAACAGAAACAAACAATAGCAGTCTTTCTTGATCTATCAAAAGCATTCGATACCCTAAATCATGATATATTATTTGCAATGCTCCTAGCGCCCCCCCCTCCCGAATGAGGTTCTATTGCCCGGCTAACATCTGGGCTTTCACCTGTATTTTTAGGGTCCGAGTCAAGCTAGGACGTAAGATGCTGTTAGACAGGCTCTTCCAAATAACCAACTCAAAAATTACTCATACACAGAAATCCAAGTTGTAACTCTTTATGTAATCAAAAGATAAGTCGGGATATTTCAGTGTTTAAATTAGACAAAAATTGCAACATTATTGCAAAACAACTCAACACGCACTTGACTGACATCTTTACCATCTATCGAGTTATTATTATCAATTTATACATAACTAGGTATTAATCAAGTTAGATGCACCCACATAATTGCACAAATTATCTAACGAACTCAAATTCGGTAAGCACTTAATATTTGCAACATACTATCAAGTTCTCACTTTCAAATTACGCAACAATAACATTTAAGAATAACACAACAAAAACAAGAAAATTTACTATTACAAATGCACAACTTCCTACTTCCTGTCCTACCCTAGGTTTCTTTAATCATATTTAATATCCTCTGCCAGTAAACTATTAAGAATTATTAAATGTAAGTAAATCATAGCTCACGCACTGCAATCCGGGAAATCTCTTCACAGGACCCTCTTTTTGATATAAGTCCATGCTGCAGAATTAACCCCCAGACCTAATCCAGGCACAACACTTCAGGAATCAGTTCCAAACAGAAGAACATGTTTCAAGTAATTCCAGCATAGCGCAGCAGGGATCCAATCGGTGAACCCCTAAGACCAAACGTCTAGGTGATTTTTAGGACGCAATCCAGCAAAAGCAACTTCACAACTAAAGCTCTCAGAAAGCAGTTTCTCGGCGAGAACACAACTCAGTCTCAGCCAGGCATAGCACTTCAGGAATCATAGCTCCCTCCATGAAGACTCCCACAGAAGAAATATATTCCGATATTTTTGAGCAATGCAGCAGTAACACATCCAGGTTCCATTACTCAAGCTAATATCACTGCTCTCATCATTCCACCAGGACCTCGCCGGGAACAGTCAACCTCGCCATCCAAGGCCGCCGGAAGCCTCACACTGGTAACCCAGGAAGGCAAAAAGCAAAGTGAAGCTAAGCCAAAATGTCAAGCCAAGCAAAAAGGCCTAGTGTCCAAGATTCGTGGAAGTCGATATAAATAGTACAGCAAGCCTCGGACCCCGACGACTTTCCATCTCGCCTTCTGCAGACGTCATCAAATCACTCATTTACATACTTTCCACCCAAAACTCTTTTACGACATACAACGTAAATAGCATTTACATAGCAAAAGAAAAAAAAAATATAACAACAATTTTAACTTCCAACAATAACACACTTGAAGAAGATATATTATACAATCATACTTCCGGAACGCCAGCACGTGAGCTGTTACCATAGAAAAAAAAGACTTAGAATTTGCCTGTAATAAAATAAATTCCCAAATTTAAATTTAACTAATTTTTAATATTACTTTAAACTAATAATATATTCATTTTAAGGCAGTACATAACTCCTGTCAGTGACCTCGGGACGAAACCCTACCAGGATGTCACAAAAAAAAAAATTAATTCCTCTATTTATTTTCTTTATATATAAGCATTCGATACCCTAAATCATGATATATTACTTCATAAGTTAAATATTATTGGACTTCGGGGATCTAGCTATAATTTATTCAAAAGTTACTTGTCAGAAAGAAGGCAATACACCCAGATTCATCAGAATCGATCTATATTACAAAATATAAACTGTGGGGTACCCCAGGGATCAGTTCTTGATCCTTTATTTTTTAATTTATATATTAACGATTTATTTGCAGTATTAAAAGATAATGATTTACTCTTATATGCAGATGATGTAACTATTCTTTTAAAGGTAACTGATATAAATGAGCTTATACTAAGAACTAATACTCAACTTAAACTAATATCAGATTGGTTAAATGCAAATGAATTAGTTATTAATATTAACAAAACTAAATTAATGGTTTTCTCTAATTCACAAACTTCACATTTATACGATTTGCCAATTCTGTTAAATGGAGTCAGGATTAGCACTGCTTCAACGCATTCTTATCTAGGTACAACGATACATAATGACTTGAAATGGAACAAACATATTGAAAATTTAAGTAACAAGATCTCTAGAAATATCGGGGTGGTCAGTAGTACCTTGCTAAACTTAACACCAAAGACATTAATTTCAATTTATCATACTCTAATTCAAACACATATTAATTATTGCATTTTAACCTGGGGACAAACTACACAATATAATATAAATAAACTACAGATTCTGCAAAACAGATTTATAAGATTAATAGACCTTTAAACATTAAATAATTTTCAACCAATCTCATTTATTCGGTCAAAAGTGAACCCCAATATATATATATTACTGTATTTTAACTATAAAGCAATTATATGACTATAACCTGGGAAAAATAATGTATAAAATAATTAAAAATGGTTTACACAATGATATCATAACACTAAATATACATACTCATTACCACAATAGTAGGAATAGATCAAAATTAGTTCCAATGTTCACACAAACTGAGAAACGTAAAATGAACATAAATTATAGTGGCCCAAAATTTTGGAAATCATTGCCCCAAGAACTAACATCTATTAATAGTTTTAACTTATTTAAAATAAAATTAAAAGCACATCTTTTGAACTAATTGGTAACCAATAGGCAATTTTGATTGAATGGATGATGATATTGGGTAGTGGACTGTAAGCTGTATATATTGAATACGCTACACTATGGTATGCACAATGTTACATGGGAAACAAAATACGATAAAGGATGATAACTATAATATAAAGTGAAAGGAAACATATATAGTTGCCAAGACTAATTAAAAAGAGTAAAGCTGAAGAAATATGGATTAATGTAATCATAGAGTGAGGTGCAAACGATATTTGTTGTTTATTTAACTATAATGAAGGTTATTAATGATGAAACATATTGATATATGTGTTAGTTATGAGCTAGTGCCTGTTTTATTCACATATTAACCTGCCATATACAGTCTAATACTTGACAGGTCCCCTACGGGAGCGCAGCAGGACTGCAGAAATACGACGGGGCATGGACTCTACTAGCTTCCGGAAATATGCTGTAGGCAATGCACGCCATACTTCCTGCAGAGCGTTCCACGATTTGGGTGTATTCCGAGGTCTCGGATTCCTGTGTTCGATAGCGCGTTGCATGGCATACCAAATGTGTTCTATCACGCTCAGATCTGGGGGCTTGGGTGGAAATGACAACACCCCAAACTCAGAATAATGCTCTTCTAACCATAATGTGGCGTCCCGACACTTGTGTGGAGGTGTATTGTCCTGTTGGAACAAGCCCAACCCATCAGCATGAATGCAGGACATGAACGGGTGTACCTCGTCAGAAAGGATGCGCACATAGCGTTGGCCGGACACAGACGTTTGTAGACGTACTAGGGGTCCCGGTGAAGTCCAGCTAAACACATCCCATACCAATAATATATTTCGCACGAAAACTGTAAAATTACTATACACATGCTGTCGAAACGTACGATTAATTCAAACCGTGTCTCCAACTGCAAATTAAAATACATTTATTTACAATTAAAAACACTATTTACAATAAAAGGCAAGTATTTTCAGGGATCTCATGTCCCCATCATCAGGCCTATGTGCCACGAATCATGAGGAACTATCCCATATATGTACATCACAAGACAGCCCCCGTCACACGTCTGTTTAACATTCCTGTGTTGCCAACTTTAAAAGACACAAACTATAATGTTTAAAAATAATTATACAAGTCAAAGTTATATCTAAGTTTCATTCTCGATGGCTGTGAGAGTAATATTGACTTGCCTACCTATATACCAAATCCATGAAGACGGCTGGTAACCCTCACAGCCATCGAGAATGAAACTTAGATATAACTTTGACTTGTATAATTATTTTTAAACATTATAGTTTGTGCCTTTTAAAGTTGGAAACACAGGAATGTTAAACAGACGTGTGACGGGGGCTGTCTTGAGATGTATATATATGGGATAGCTCCTCAAGATTCGTGGCACATAGGCCTGATGATGGGGACATGAGATCCCTGAAAGTACTTGCCTTTTATTGTAAATAGTGTTTTTAATTGTATATAAATGTACTTTAATTTACAGTTGGAGACACGGTTTGAATTAATCGTACGTTTCGACAGCATACCATTACGGATCCCCCACTAGCCGGTACAGTTCCCTGTTGACAGGCAGGATCCATGGCTTCACGAGGTTGGCGCCACACACGAATCCTTCCATCCGCCGATACAGTTGGAAACGCGACTCGTCAGACCAGGCCACTTGTTTCCAGTCATCAAGTGTCCAGTGGCGGTATTGCCGTGCATAAGCGAGGCGCATAGCTCTGTGTCGTGCACCCATCAAGGGGACTCGAGTTGGGGGTCGGCTCCCAAAGCCCATATCGTGCAGGGTACGTTGCACAGTCCGGACGCTGATCCTTGTTGAGGCTCCAGCATTGAGTTCCGATGATACCTGCGAGAGTTTTGCACGCCTATGGCGTGAAACGATTATTGACAGCTGACGATGGTCGCGTTCACCCAATGTCTTTTTACGGCCACACTGGTATCGTAGGTTGGAGGTTTTGCCGGAATTCTTGTAGTCACGGTACACCCTTGCAATAGTCGTCCGTGAAAATCCGAACTTCGTTTCTACCTCCGAAATACTATGGCCCACCTCACGAGCGCCAACTATGACACCGCGTTGAAAATCGCTTAAATCGTTATTGCTTGTCATTCTCATGCCGAAAACAGCTCTGACAGCTGGCAAGGATGTCTATCGCTTTATATACGCACTGGCGGACGCAACTGAGTACGCGCATAGGTGACGTTGCTATGTATTTTGCATAAGCTCGTCTGTACCAGTTTTTCTGGCACTTCAGTGTATGTGTTGGCTTGTCTTTTTTTTTTTTTTTTTGTTAAGCTTCTTGTTTTTTTATATTCTAAGGAAAGGAGGGCTATGTCAGGCCTTACGGCCTTTTCCCTCTTTTTCTTAGTTGCTGCAGTACATATATTGTTCACAGATAAAGCATTATGTGTAAGACAATGTGGCAACTGAAGGGATAAATAAATGAAATGAAAATGAAATGAAAAATAAAAATGACAAGCTCGCTGAAAGGAAAAGTTTACCGCAAAAACCCTCAAACGTTGGAAGAGTTGAAAACCAACATACGGCAAGAGATCGCCTGCATTTCAGTCGCCGAATTGCGGGGCGTTTTCCTAAACATGCTTCAGCGAGCAGAAAAATGCATCGAGGCAAGTGGCGATCACGTCCAACACAGACTTTGAAAAGGTATGTAAATTGCTGATAAAAGTGCCAACTGTTAACATTACAGCCTATTTTTAAGTTAAAAATACCATTTATTTACCACACTAAATGTGATTCAAATGTTCGGTACATTGTAACCAAATAGAACTGTACTACTGTCTTTTGCATTTGGGGCCCATTTTATGTGCGCCACCCTGTGTAAATCTCAACGCTGGCCATATTCGGCATAGTGCACTCAAACAGACCTTAACACTACTTGATGTTGGGCTTATGAATATTTTCTTTTCTGACGACTTCTAAAAGTCGATTCAAAAACATTTTCTATTTTCGTCTACTGTGAGAAATATTTTGGATTCAATTTGATGTTTCATGAAAGAGATTTTGCAACCAGTAGACCGCAAAGGCATAATTCTATTTGGAACCGTATCTTCTTTTCTAAAAATAGGACTGGAAAAATTCTTTATTGGTACCATTCACTACAATGAACATTCTATGTGTATTTTCAGCATAAAACAAAGAGCAGTCAACCCTTTAAGGGCGTAAACTCATATTCTATTTCTCCTCACCATCTTTCTCACAGTGTTCACCGGAAAATTCCTTTTGTATCAAATATCTATTATTACGAGGAACATTTTCTGCATGTTTTCCAATTTTTCATAATGACGATACGTGACGCGAGTGTTTGTTCTACGTATCAGCGTTTGTGAAACCATATACGCAAAAAAAAAAAAAAAAAAAAAAAAAAAAAAAAAATAGATACATAGCGCAAATGACTTCTTCTCAAAATCCCGTTGAAAAATTCTTTTTGTACGAGATGTAATTCACTATGATGAAGATTATACACTCCCCACCGGTGGCCGGGTGTCAGATCATTCATCCGAGATGAATCCGGATTCAAGTTCAGGATGAGGCATAGGTGTTGGGTTCGCCTAATGGTGCTGGCTCAGTTTCGTCTCTGGCACCACTGTCCCTAAATTAGGAACGGAAGACTACTTATAGCCCAAAGAGTAGCTCCTGGTGGTCTTTAAACCCTGAAACAAAAACAAAACAAGTAGAAGAGGAAGATTGTGCACCCTGTCCACTTTAAATAACACACTTTTTTCCGTTACGGGACGAAAATACATATTTTGGTTTTCTTGTTGTCTCTACTTCTAAAAGCGACATTCGAAAAATTCTTTTTCCCTTGCATAGCTTCCACCATGAGGAAAACTTTGCATGTAGGTTTTACAATATCATAATTTTCAATTCTATCGCAAGAGACCGTATATGTGTATTTTCATTTACAAAGGTATATAAGCTTTTAAAAAAGCTATGAACAAAGCAATTATTTTTTTGGAACACCCTTGATTATGAAGAACATTTTACGCGCATTTTTTTCGCTAAATGATTCGCAGGTTTTTTCTTTAGGGGCATAATAGCATGTTTTCCTCAATAACTCTTCTTTTGAGAGTCCGTTTTTTAAGAAAAATCTTTTAGCGTTGTATATCTTCCTCTATGAAAAATATTTTTCGGACATTTTTTTATTTTCGAAAGGCACATTTCTTCCTCTAGTTGATGTGGTGCATATTCCTATTTAAAAAGATATTTCCACTTCTAAACTTCTGATTTAAAAGTCCTTTCTGCACCGAATACTATTCATTATGAAAACTACTCACTCTCTGTATTTTAAATAATTTCTAATATTACTGCTAGGGCAGAAAATGAACATTCTTTTCCCCAGATTTCCTCCTTATCCAAATATCCGACTTAAAAATCCTTGTTCGTGTTAGAAAGCAAGTCTTATGCGAGAAGCTTAGAGTACGCTTTTTACTTTTTTATAATGCACAGTTCTTCTGCTATCGGGCTGAAATGCATATTTGTATTTAAAGTCACAGTTTTGCTTCAGATTCATCGATTAAAAAAGTTCTGCACAGAATACCAGTCACTAGAATAAACATTTACGTACATTTTCAGCTTTTAATGATGCACAGTTTTTCACTTGAGGCACAAGAAAATGTTTTGATTTGCGACCATATCTTTGATGCCGAAAGTCCGACCAGATCATTTACGTTTAAATAAAAATTTTCGTGAATTATATTAGAGGTCAGCACGGGCCGGGCCGAGCTTTTTCCGAGACACCTACGACCGAGTCGACCCATTGTCTTTTTTTTTTTTTTATCGCAATGGTAAAGAAAGAAAAAGTCGGGTTCTCCGAATTCCTTGTCTACTTGCTCCCCTGACGTAGCCCAGGGCGTAATCACAAAGGGGAGTCACTCAAAGTGTTTTTACCATCTGTAGGTATTAAGATGGTAAAAACTCTTTGGGGTTGTTGACGTCAGAAATATTCGACCCCCAGCCTGCGTGTGTGTTGTGTGGAGTAGGGGACTGGAAGTGTCTGCAGTGAAGTAGTGTGTGTGTGTGCGTGCGTGCGTGTGTGTGTTTCTGTGTTAGAGAGAGAGAGAGAGAGAGAGAGAGAGTGGGACATCGATTATTTCTCCTATCCCTAATCCCTATAGGAATTCACTTCTTTAGTGTTACCGCTTGCTAGTTCGGAGGAAGAGACATTTTATTACCCTCTTGCGACATTTCACTCAGAAAACTTATCGGCAACAGATCCCTGTGAATGTTTTCATGAACTCATAGTTGCAAATGCAACTTCTTTTACCATGGAATTAAAGAAATCAAAAGAATTGCGCGAAAAATTTACCACAGGAAAAGACATCTTGTAATAAGAGGGAAAAGTGATGTTTGGGCACATTTTAAACTGTTTGACGATGCAGAAACCCTTCAGCCGAAAAATTTGTACAGTACTTTAAGTGCAAGAATTTTTTTAAGCTATGGCAGTTCAAAATCTGGAACATATTAAGAGAGACATAAATGTGTTTCTGCTGTTACAAGTTCTTCGTCCAAATTTTCTGTTTATATACTGCATAAGAAGAAATGTTTCCTACTGCAATCAGGTATGTTAATGTACTTAAGTTTATTCGGAGTTTGTATAAAAATTTAAGTAGTTTAATCTTATTAAAACTTTAAGTTTATGAATGAACTAGTGTTTAGACTAGGGATTGGAAACATTTGAAAGAAGAGCCTTTTTTATTTTTTTAAAGTGAGCTATACTTTGAAAATTTATTTTGAACGCGCTTAATCTTTTTCTCTCTCTCTCTCTCTCTCTCTCTCTCTCTCTCTTTAAAGGCTATATCCTTCGATAATTGCCAAAGTTTGGTTAATATTTTTAGTCTTACGTTCAACTAAATATTTTCAATAATGCCTCATTTCATTATTTAATTTTCACAATTTAATGAAATACATACAATAGAAAGACAAAATAATGCAAAATTGGCACATCACGGGCCGGGTCTGAATAATAGCTGCAATTGACAGGCCAGGCTGGGCAGAGAGTCTAATGTCTGAAACGGGCCGTGGCCTTAAACGCACGGGCTTGAGCCGGGCTGGGTCGGGCTGACCAAATAAGGGCCGTTCAGACCTCTAAATCATATTACCGAAATTCAGTTCTCTGGTAGGGGCGCAAATGAGTACTTCTGTTTGCAATCGAATCTCCGCTTCCAAAAGACTGATTAAAAATATTTCTGCATTTGACTGCATTCTCCATGACAAACATGTTGCTAGCTGTAATAAGCTCTTCGTCATCTCTTAAGTCATCGTAAACGATCGATGACTATTACCCTTTATATTTTCAGAGTCACTGGACTTTGTTTACAAAGTTTGTTCGCGTAACATTGCATGTGTTGTTGACCGTACTGGTTCAGACTTAGATATCTGAGGATACTCGTGAAATTTTATTAATGTTTTGGAAACTTACTTCTTTTCTTTTTTTCTTTTGGTGGTGTGTTTATATTAAAAAAACAGGCAACAGCCTTTTAAAAATCTATCTTTGAAATTGGCAATATTAAATGAGTATGTGTGTCACAAGTTCTGAGTCACACCAGCATCACCCACAGCTGTGACTGTGGTTCATAGGATTCGAACCCAGGTAATTTTAATTTGCGTACCACCATAGCAGTTCTACCCAGACACGAACATCACGAGCCACTTTATTTTGAAACGTGTCCAATGTATACTATTCCTTTTGCATTTAGTGTAACACATTTTTTATACATATTAACAAGAATACAAATTTGCACACTTTTCAGATGGACTTCAACAGCTGTACCAGACGATTCCAGTGACCACCAAACCAACAAATATTATTTGCAATGGTGTATTTCAAACCATAAAGCTCAACCAAAGTTTACACAAATGCTTCCTAAAAAATAAAATAAAATAAAATAAAATAAAATAAAATAAAATAAAGTAAAATGAAATAAAATGAAATAAAATAAAATAAAATAAATAAATAAATAAACAAAACAAACAAAGAAATTAATACAACAATAAAAAAATTCAACATCTCAAAAATAATACTTTCCCCCAAGAATCGCACATCCTTTCAAGGCGAAACACGTGATCATTTCACTAGACAATTTATAGGCATTCTGCTTATTTATTCCTATCAAGAGTTGGCCTCACCACCTGTAGTTTCCCCATCGTGCCACGTGCGCAGCAAGGTCATCCAGCGGCCATTTTGCGTTCAGCTAAAGAAATGCCTCACTAACGGCTTTACCGCCTTAGTTCCTCCCACGCAAGAATTTTGGAACTACTTTACTTGCTTCATCTTCCAAGAAATGCCCCTGAGAGCCTACAATTCACTGTGTAACACAATTTTTGTTCTTGTATAACGTACAAGTTTGTTTGCGTCGGCCATCGAATCCGGGTCCCCTCACACAGAAGTAAGTCGCTCTTCCAACTGAACTACGCGGACATGTGTTCTCACTGCTATCTGCCTTTATCTCATGTGCGTCCTGCGATGCAGGCACGTGACATCTCCCCGAAAGAGGGCCAGGGGCATGGCCCACGGGTCAGTCGAGACCATGTATCGCTGTAGGCAGTCATCCCATGAAGAACGTGCATTTGAGAAATCCCAGACAATTTGGTGTGTGGAACGTAAGATCACACTGATATATTTTTTCGAAGCACTGAAGAAGGGATTCTCAATTTTCCTGTCTCGCCGTGTGGAAAGAACACCACATCATTGCGAAAACGTTAACAGCCGGGTAATCCTGTAATCCTGAAAGTTCGGGCGCCATTATAACGTACAAGTTATTTCCGGGCTGGACATCGAAGCCGGTTCCCCTCACTCTGGAGTAAGTCGTTCTCCCAACTGAGCTACGCGGACATGTGCTCTCACTGCTATCTATCTACCTTTTTCTCATGTGCGTTCTACGGTGCAGGCAGTTTACACTTGGGTAGTAACTGTTATTTTCTGATTGCTTATATCAACAAAATATAGAAAAGGATTATTCCCACAAAAACTTGCTTTTGTGACCAGGACAACATATTTTTGAAATTTATCAATTTCCAATGAAGAAACAGGCACATTTGTTTCTTTTCGTTCACAGAAAGTAAAACCCAACAGCGCATAATCAAAATTAACATGTATTTATACATACTACAGTTATACAAAAATGACCACAAAAGATTTAGAAGTGAATACTTTTTCAAGATTTACGACTATACTGTAAATCGCTTTCACGAATCAGCCACCAAATGTTCCGTTATCCTATCTTTGATGGCGACGTTTCAATTCCAGTATATCCTGGTGGAAGTGCTCGTCTTGCTCCTCCGAGTACGCTTCCATGCTCTTGAATTTATCAAGATGAGCGTCAAGAATATGAGAACTTTGAAGGACATCCTGCAGCCCATTTTGCTGTAGTTCTTCACCCGAGTCTCAACCAGCTCCACATACGGCCCTGTGATTGCACAGGAATCCCCTGACGACTGCGACAAAGCTGTTTCAAGCTGCTTTCTCCTTTGTAGTGAGCATATTGGGAAATTTCTTGAGCTTCAGGATCTGCTTTATCTGTGATCCGACGAAGACACCGGCTTTGACCTTCACCTCAGACAGCTTAGTGAAGAAGTATCGCAGGCACTTGGCTCCTTATCTACAGTTGTGACAAATTGTTTAAGAAGTCCCAATTTGATGTGCAATGGTGGCATCACCACCTTCCGGAGGTCCACCAGTGCCTCTCACATGACGTTCTTCCCCACAGGGAATTCAGTTTGCTGTGGTCAGTCTAGCCTGTGGTAGTGCGCCTTGGATTCCCTGCTGTCCCAAAGGCAAAGACAGCAGGTGTAGCTTGGTAAAACCGCCTTGGAGACTCTTGAGGAATGCCCCAAGTTTGAAGTCTCCGGTGACCTCCCAGCCGTACTTTTCATGCTTTAAGGCGTCCATTAAGGTCTTGATGCTGTTGTAATCCTCTTTGAGGTGCTCCGAGTGATCCAGGGGAAGAGACAGGTACTTGTTCCCGTTATGGCGCAGCGCAGATTTCACTCTTCTGGATGAGCTTTAAATGAAGAGGAGCCTCTTGTTCGGGTTACAGGCGATTCAGATTGTCTCAAACAGACCGGTCGTATTGTGACAAAGGCAGAGCCTATCTTGACGGGTGAAGAAGCTGGAAAAAGCTCTGATGTAGAACTACAGCAAAATGGGCTGCAGGATGTCCCTTAAAGTCTGTGATGCTCGTCTTGATCAATTCAAGGAGAACATGGGAGCGTACTCGGAGGAGCAAGGCGAGTACTTCCACCAGGATATACTGAACTTCAAACGTCTCTACCAACGACAGTATAACGAGAACATGATGGGAGATTACATTTGGTGGCTGCTTCGTGAAAGTGATTTACAGTTTAGTCGTAAATCTGAAAAACTATCCACTTTTAAATCTTTTGTGGTCATATTTGTGTAACTGCAGTATAAATACATGCTAATTTTGATTGATATTTTGTGTTTTACTTTATGTGAATGAAAAAATGCAAACTTGCCCGTTTCTTCATTGGAGATAGGTAATTTCACTGTCGGTCGCAAAAGCAAAATTTGTGGGGAGTAATAGCCATTTCCTGTACTTTGTAGGTATAAGCAATCAGGAAATAACAGTTACTACCTACTAACAAGAAAATTTTTTTACATTGTGAAATTAAGAACAAATGTGCTACTTTTAAGGAGTTGCACATTTTACAATAAAATTGTAAATAAAAACTGGTTATGGTGCTAAGCAGGGTAAGTTTTACCTTTAGTGATCTGTTCTTCATGAAAATTTATATGCGTATGCGTGCATTGGGGTATGTGTTGTAAGTGTAGTAGAACTGTTTTAGTAGCAAAAGTGTCTGATTTTCCAGTTTTAGGAATCCAAATTTACTGTTTTGTGTGTGTCTGTGTGTGCGTGTGTGTGTGTGCGTGTGTTTAGTATTATTAATAAATACTTCAGATTTGTGTAATAATCTGAAAATCATTTTTAAAGGTTCGTGGCGCGGAAAATGCTACTTCCTATCCTAAATGAGTCCGAAAGCGGCGTTGCGTATTGGTTATTAATCATTTGGTAATGAAGTACGCAGTTAGAGAATTCTCAATTACTCCCGAAGTATTGTGCTGAATTAAAAAGACTTGTTGCACAATATTTGGAAACTTTATTGATGAGCAATTCTCCCACGTTTTTCTGCATTCGTTAGCTTTCTATTTTGTCTCTCGATAAGAAAAAATTCCAGACAGAGCGGTAAATCGGTTGTGAGTAGCAGCAACACATGGTGCTGGTTCTCGATTACGACAAACTTACGAGACAAGCAACACGTAAAAAGGTGTTCGCAATCATGCCAAGAACGAAAACAATGATTCATGTTGCTCTAAAATTCTGGCATTTAAAAATCGGAAAAACGCAACAAGAAAGTAGAATGTACCAAAACCTTATTTATTCTTTTTAAATAAGAAATATTTGCTCACTTTCTAAACTGCTAAAAATTTGGAAGATGGAGAATAAAAACAAAACGATCGAGATGCGTTGATCTTTCGGTTGACTTTCTTTATTAACTGGATTTGAAAGATAATTACCTGGAATTCAATTTTTTTTACTTAGGAATTTTTACCCAGTGCGTAGTCTGCTTTTAGCGTGCAAAATTGAAACAGCTGGAAGGTGAAAAGAAAAACAGCTTTTCATAGATATACCCATAATGGGTGGTGCAGAAATATTTTCTGGAAACATGATTCTGCTTAGTGGCGCGCCGAAATACATTTCGAGGAGAAAGAACTTTAATCCAGCAAGAACTTCATTGGAGCTTTATCGTTGCCACTGGTAACGTTAGGGTACACATCATGAAACCATGTCCAATGTTTGTGTACGACTGCAAAGCAACAGTACATGGGGAATTAAGTAAAAACCTACCAATACAAGACAAAATGTTTCAGATATGTATCAATAATGTTACAATCTCTCATTTTCGTTACACCTTCAGAGATATCTTACAATTACGTTTCAGCAACATCTATTTTGGAACATAACTCTTTGTACATTACGGTTACGTTAAAAATAGCATTCACCGATATTACTGTTTTATAGTTTCCAATGTACATAATTGCTACCTTGATGTTACATTCGGCAATATTTAAGATTTTTTGTTTGGCAACGATGTGGATGCGCGTGCGCATTTATGCCATTTCACCGAAGCACTCTCTTACTCGTATTTCCATGTGCTACTGGGATATTCTTTGGTGATACTATCGTACTCGAGTTAGCTAGTTAGTTGATTTAATATTTCATCCTTTTTTTTGTGTGTGTGATTCAAGATCATCTGAAGGTAAGTAATTGTTTTGATTATAATGATTTTTAAATTCTAAAAAGTATTTTTTTAAATCTAAGTAGATGGCTGTGTTGTTGTATTAGTATACTATACCAGCATATTTTTTTTTATTTTAAGCTGAGAAATTTTATATTGGTAGGTATTTAGAGAAATGACGAATTTGATTTATCTTTTTTTCGCTGAAATATACTCTATTCCACATGTATAATAGAAATTCGGTACCCTCATTTGAAACCGATTTTTAGTTCTTTCTTTATAAATATATAAACGCCGCCACTGTTTCCAATGGACAGCGGACTGCGTTGAACTTGTGAAAATGTAAACAACTCGTAATACGACTGTTGTTGCTTTTGAAACAGCTGTCGAGTGTAATACTTTTTATTGTGATTTTACAAAGTTTGTTAAAATTATAATGTTCAATGTAGTAAATACCTAACAGTAATATGATGATGTCACAAATATCTTTCAAATACGTAACAGTAACATGAAGTTGGTATGTTGAAGCTATGAAAACCTTTCACTGTAACGAATCGGTTATGTTTCAAAGTTATGTAACGTTTGACGACATTTTGAGGTAACCGTAAGGTTTCTTAAACATTACTGTTACATTGCGCAACGTATCTGAAAAGTCTCAATATTTCAGTGCTACGTACTTGTAACATATATGAAATATTCTGTGCTGTGTGGGTAGACTCATGTTCATAAACAACAGAACACCGGAAAGGAGTCGAGCTACGGCTTGGACTTTTACGGAATATGCTAATTAGGGAATATCGCAGAAATGTCATAGGTGCATACGTACCGCATCAAGGCAAATCAGATCGCGCAACACCAGAAACTTGCCATTTTTCGGTTATAAGCGCCGCGTGGCTCGTTCGGCATGTCAGATGAGGGTAAAGAAGTCTCGTCGTTGTGTAAGACAGTCGTACAGTCACATCAGCGAGTTCGGTAGAGGTCACATTATCTGCATGAGAGACTGCAATGCTTCCCTCCAGAAATTTGCCGGTCGTAGCAAGAGTGTGCAGGAGATGGTGCAATGAAGGGCGTAGGACACGAAGAGAAAGTTCTGGACGGCGTACACAGAAAACTCAGAGGGACAACCGTCATCTCATAAGGCTGTCCTTAAGTGATCGTTCTGCATCATCAGCGGCTTTGGCGCACCGATGGCGAACTGTGACGCATTCTTCATTTCAGATGTAACAGTACGTCACCGGTCATTACAGTTCTGGCTGCAGGCTTATAGGCCCCTGAGAATGGGCCGACAAGCCTGTGGTGCCACAAAGCCTGTCCCTCCTCAGGCGCGGACAATCCTGTGGTGTCGTCCCCTGAGAAGGAGCCGACACCACAGCAGCAGGCTGCCAGGCGACAATGGTGCCTCAACGAAGGGAGTGGCGTGAGAAATGGCACAATATCGTGTTTTGGGATGAAACGCGTTTCTGTTCAGGCAAAAACGATGGCCGCATCTGTGTCCATCGACGACAGGGGGAAGGGCGTCAGGAAGAATGTATTCGTTCCCGACATACCGCACCAACACGAGGCATTATGACTTAAGGTGCTGTCGAGTACGAAAGCAGATCACCGCTCGTGAGGATCCGTACCACCTTATCGAGAGCCCTTTGTGAAACGGAGGTCGAACGCTGTAGAATGTCATCGAATGTCATTGACGTTCACAGCGTTCACCTGTGAACGTCATTGACATTTGCTGTAGAATGTCATTGACGTTCATATGTGAACGCTGTGAACGTCAATGACATTCTACAGCGTTCGCCCTTCGTACCTGCAGGACATTCTCGGGGCCATATTTCAGCAGGAGAATTCCACGCCGCATGTAGCAGCCACATCACGTGCCTTCTTCATGGATAACAACGTTCCACTTCTGCCGTGTCTGGCTAAGTCGCCGGATTTGTCACCCGCAGAAAACCTCTGGGACTTGCTCAAACGACAGGTGCAGCGGTACGACTTTCCGCCAGCAACTCTGGATGAACTTTGGACGCGCGTCAATACAGGCTATTCTGCAGGACACCATTCACGCATTATTTGATTTGATGCCTCAGCGCATACAGCAGGTGCTACAAGTTAGAGGTGGCCATATCAAATTACTAGCAGCATCGACGCATCTGGTACTTATGACACCGACATGCTAATCATTTTGTTCTGTATTACCTATTGAAGATATCCTGTAAAAATCAAAGTCATAGCTTGACTCCTTTCAGGTGTTCTTTTTTTACGAAATGAGTGTATTTTAATATGGGTACTCTCAAGTGTATTACAAAAACGTTTTAGTGATAATACATTAGTATCCTCATGAGATACGTCAGAATACATGAGAATTATCACTTATGTGTCCTATGACATTATCTCCAGAATGCCTTGTAAGGTAACTTGAGGCGATCTCAAGATTGACCTGTGTAAAAGTTCACAGCTAACAACACCGAAACAGCAGTCAGATTCAAACTCGACTTGCATCTTTGTTTACTAAATCAGGTGCGTAGCTCTGTTTTACAAGTTAGATTGCCATGAAAGCGTAAAATTACTAGGTTTCACTCCACAGGACAGAGTACGACGACTGGATCTTCATTCATCCACGTTCTGTAAAACTGATTTTGAAGGAAAATTCTTAGAACAGATGTCGTGAACTTTAATAAAGCCCAAATTTTCATGAAAATGTTATTTCAGAGACTATCGTATTTCATCAAGTACGCCAACTGTTAAAACGTGGCATCTTTATTACCGTTTACTCAAGAATTCAGGATTTTCGTCACTCTATCAAGATACTGCTATTTTGCTTGTACAAGTAATTTCAGCAGCGATGTTTCTTAAGATACTGCGTTCTCTACGAAGGATTCCGATATCAGTTTTGTACTAGCATCATTTTCCCTTTTCCCTCTTTTTACAACGAATTCCTTTTATTTTGGTGAACGGAAATAAGTCACAGGGGAATCAAAGGTTACAAGAAGTATTCCAACCGATTTGGGGTCATTGGTTCCGTGGAAGAGAGAACCGATGCCGTAAGAACGAACTCGGCCCAAAGTTGAGTGAAGGAAAAAAGTCCGCTTCTTTCAACACGACTTTCTTCTCTTTCTCTCAAAATATGTTTTTAGTTCATCTGGTTCTCCGAAATGTACATGAAAATTTTGTGAAATTAAGTGCTTCTTTTGTGAGTTTTATTGCACCTTACAGAACGTTCATAATTCAGGAATAAAAAAAGGATTTCTGTCACAGCGTTCTCTTATCCTATGCTCACGCATAGGCACATTCAATGAATTATGTTGTTATGCAAAAAGTTACGTATTTTGAAGGAACGAGGCAGAGTTTGACAATTAAACTGGAACTTAACATCACTTGTCTTATACGAAATTTATACAAAAGCTTAAAACTCAATGGTTTATTAAATTATTCATAACTGAACATTCACAGAACTCGTCAAAACATTTCTTGAGATGCATCTTGTCGTTTTATTAGATTTGGAAAAATAAACTTCCGAATGTAAGGATTTCTTACCGAAATTATTTATTTCAAATCTTCAAGGTGTTTATCATTTTTATTTACGCTTTCCAACCGCAGGTTGAAGAAGCGTATATGCTCCAGCTATGTCCGTCCGTCTGCACGATAACTCACGTGAAAATGGTTCGATTTCGACGAAATTTTAGTATGTGGTAGGGGACCACGTGGGGACGAACCCTATTGAAAATGGGTGAAATTGGGTCAAAGGTCAGGACATAGGAGCTGGATCCATTCCATTGCCTTTATGCGTCATAACTTGCGTAAAAATGGTTCGATTTCGATGAAATTCTAGTATGTGATAGAGAACCACCTGCGGACACATTCTATTGAAAATATGTGAAATAGGGTCAAAGGTCAGGACATAGGAGCTGGATCCATTCCATATCCTTTATGCATCATAACTTGCGTAAAAATGGTTCGATTTCGAAGGAATTTTAGTATGTGGTAGGGAACCACCAGGGCACGGGCCCTATTGAAAACGGGCGGAATGAGGTCAAAGGTCAGGACATAAAAGCGGGATCCATTCCATTGCCTTTATGCGTCATAACATGCGTAAATATGGTTTGATTTCGATGAAAGTTTAGTATGTGGTAGGGTGACCTGGGCACGAACCCTATTGAAAATGGGCGAAATGGGGTCAAAGGTCAGGCAGGCATAAGAGCGGGATATATTCCATTGCCCTTATGCGTCATAACTTGCGTAAAAATGGTTCGATTTCGATGAAATTTTAGTATGTAGTATGGAGCCACTGGGGACGAAACCTATTGAAAATAGGCGAAATGAGGTCAAAGGTCAGGACACCGGAGTTGGATCCATTCCATTTCCCTTGTGCATCATAACTTACCTAAAATGCTTGGATTGCGACAAAACTTTATCATGTTGTTCCGGAGGTATAGTGAACCGGTTCTGTTGAATATCAACGAAATGGGATCAAAGGTCATTGCACAAAAGCCAGATTTATTCCACAGCCATTATTCTCATAACTTGCGTAAAACTGCTTCTATTCAAACAAAACTTTATCATGTTGTTCCGGAGGTATAGTGAACCGGTTTTGTTGAATATCATCGAAATGGGTTCAAAGGTCAGGACACAGGAGCGAGATTTATTCCACAGCAATTATCCACATAACTTGAGTAATAATTTCTGGTATGTTGGAAAGCGTATCATAATCAATGCATTGCATGATTTTCTAACTTTTTAGTAATTTAAACCACACAGAGGAATTTGAATAAAATTTCTTGACTTCTACAGCTCTCATCTTATTAGTGAGACAGTCTTGTATGAAATTTTGATTATAATTGCATAAAAAAACTAAAAACTACTTTTCATAGATAAACGAACATGATTTTCTGTATGTTTAGAGCTATGTACCGCATTTATGCTGAGACTGCTTTATAGATATTTATATCTCTGTACAGGTAGTTTAGGGTATTGAATATTCATGAAAAGTGATGTTTTGGAAAAAAACTGCAAAGATATTCAAACACTCCAAAAAATGTTGGAGTTCTATTTTGATTATTTTGAACATTTTGCGCTGTCAGGAGATTGCTAAACAAAGCTGGAAAAAGTAGTATAAATACGATAAAATTTTGCCTCTGGTATGATTTATCTTTTAGCGTTAGAAGTAGATTAAGAAGCCTAAAATGACGTTTTTGTAAAGATTGTTCATCAAACTTCTGTCCTTATGTGTTCAATTTCGAGAATGCATGCACATATATTAGGTCAATGTATAAATTTCCAGTGTTTCACGGTCGAATAAATGTCATATTTACACAAGCAGGTCGCATTTAATCATAATGGAAGTATCTCTCCAGTAAATGGCGATTGCAGTCGTGAAAGAATGACACCGGTTTTACTGCAGTGAAGTCGTTGATACGTTTTTAGAGATCCTTAAGTTTGGTAAACGGCTGACCGGCCACGAACTGTCGTATCATGCAAAACAAGTAGACGTCCGACGTGGCTAAGGCTATGGAGTAAGCACCCGAATTGTGGAATGCTCTGCAGGAAGTATGGTGTGCACTGCCTACAGCATATTTCCAGAAGCTAGCGGAGTCCATGCCCCGTCGTATTTCTGCAGTCCTGCGCTCCCGTGGAGGACCTACCAAGTATTAGACTGGTGTAAGCCGCATGAGGTAAAACCTCCCACCCTAGCTGCGTAATTGTTTCCAGGGTAGCTGCCGCGACGTGGGATCATGCGTCATTATGCAACATTCGATGCCTTTGTCCAGAAAATGGTCGTTTACTTTGCAGTTCTTCATTCAAAGGCAGTATGTGACGGCAAGTGTTTCGTAGCCACTGTTAGATCTGGTGTCATGAGCTTATGGTTCACCACATCTTGCATGTCCCACAAGATACAGCGAAGTTTGGTACCGTGGATGTTGGCCTTCGGTGTGAATATCGTTGGCTAGCCGGAGTATACTCATGACCTCTTGGGTTGCGAGTTGTCACAGTGAACCCAGTTTTCATCACCCGTAGTGATTTTCCTCATGAAGATTTTTTCCGATGTCTGGCAAGCAATGAAACATACGTGTTCAGCCTCTGACCAATACTCCGTTTGGCGAGTTTGTGAGGGACCCACTTTTCCACTTTTTGAATTTTCCTATGGCATGCAACCGTCGAGCCACGGTCAACTGATTCATGCCTAATTGTATTGTCAATTCTGTGATCGACTAGGCGAGATCATCGTCCGGTACAGCTTGGAAATCTGCGCTTTCCGTCTCCTTCGGCAGTCCGCTACGCTTCTTATCCTCCACTTTGCGATCATTTTTTAACTTCAAAAATTATTCCTGACACATACCTGCACTTACAGCTTTCTCATGGTACTCCGATCAAATCCACTTTCGTGCTTCTGCAGCGGTTTCCCGATACTAATCCTGAACAACAGGCAGTGAGAAATGTGCACCTTTTCGGTTGCCACGTCTTAACTCAAATAAACGCACGTATGGGATGTCTGCCATTTCATGTCTCGTTTAATGTAGTGTTGCCACTTTACTCGCATAGCACGAAATGCTGACAAAAATTCAACAGTTTCGCTTATACATTCCGCAACGGGGAGCGCAGGGAACTAAAGTATAGGCCTAATATATGTTTCATAGAACTTAGCATCTAAGATTGGTGCCATATTGGTTTACGTTTGGAAAATGCGATCAAATTCGAAACCATTCTTCCGTAGCATATCCCTTAAGAGTTTTGCTTTTCATTAGCTGAACCTATTTTGAATAAGTTTCACCGTGTCTTATATTCCTTGGTGGCTCAGTTTGCATCGTCTCTAGATAACCCAGAAAATGTTTTAATGACATTAGTATCACCTTCAGTGGCGTAACTAGCACAACGTGCGCCCCCATCCGCAAGATTTACTTCAGCACCCCTAAGCATAGTAATTTTCTCAGGATTTCGAACACGAGGGAGGATGTATTCTTCGGAGGGGGGGGTGATGGTTGGGGGAGGGGTTAGGAAGTCGGGGAGAGTGTCTGCAAAAGTAATGGTGGTACCTAGAGCTCAGTAGTTTTAACTTTTTAAGTAATAGATTTGACAATACGTGTAATTGCTTTGTCCAAAACTAAAATAAATCACTTGAAGAAATCACCCTCTTAGACATCGCAAATCTGCGGCAGCTGCGAATAAATGTTGACACCTGTCGTGCACATAATCCTAGGTAACTGACTGTTTTCCCACATCCTCCACGGGGAATCCCACTGTGGCCTCCCGCTTTCCCTCAGCAGCGAAGAGAGAGGGCGATTGGAGAGCTTCAAATTGTTTATTGTGAAAATAAGAGAATAGTACAGGCGGTGTGTCTACTGACAATATCAAATTAGGATAAGGCATATACAGTGAAAAATGATAATTACAATGGGAATGAACAATATCCAATGAAATTTAAAAGTAAAATGATCTTAGGCCAGCACAAAGTCTAGAAGATGCCTACCGGTGAACAAATTGCGTGAAAGTACACACTAAGACGTGTACAAATGACATAGCGTGAACAGGAAAGAAGCAAGGTGCAAGAAAGCGTAAAATTGTGCCGTATGGGAACGGCGCAGTACATAATAGTGCAAAAGGTACAATGAAGACAAAACAACAGGGTAATTATGCACATCATAGTGCTGATTTGATAATAGTGCACAAATTACAAAGAGAAAAATAGAATTGACAGAATGCAGTAACACTATGCGCTACAATCCTTTTGTTCATTAAAACAAAAGGAAAAGAAAACAAGGTGCAAGAAGCGTAAAATTGTGCCGTATGGGAATGGGCACAGTACAAAATAGTGCAAAAGGTACACTGAAGACAAAACACCAGAGTAATAATGTACATCACAGTGCGGAATTGATAATAATAATGCGCAAAATTGCATAGAGAAAAATAGAATTGACAGAATGCAGTAACACTATGCGATACAATACATAAGGAAACAACCAAGGACGCATGGCTCCTAAATGGAGCAGGCACTGTACAAATTGTGCATAAGTACAATGAAGCAGGAGGAATAAACAGTGTAAAATATATAACCGCATTCCATGCGAGCTAAGGAATGCAGAGACTGTCAAACGACAGATCGGAGGCATGCATGTACGAAAAGTATTAAGCACACAATAGTTGCGAAGACAAAATAATGAGAAGAAAGGTATGTACAACGTATGTGCACATGAAAACAACAATGAAGGCACTAATATTGAAAATACAGGTAGAGGGGATGAGTGTACAGTAAACAAGATAATACAAGATAATAATACGGTGGCCGAAAACACGGCAGTAGTAAACCGTGAGGGTCCAGATTCAGGTATGCTTAAGAAAAAAGCACTAAGGACACAACGGTGTTGGCCAAGGCTGTCAGAAGAACACGGAGGTGAATAGTGATGGGGAGAGTCAGTGTCCATAAGGGGATGTCCAGAGAATGGCGGGTGAAGAAATCAGGCAGACAACAAGTTTTAGAGTAATAATCGGAGATCATCTGATAGGTCCGTAAACCAAAATTGGTGTGGCGACCAAACCTGGAAAATGCGAGGGACTTGGTTGGCAGCTGATGCTGATGAATATGCAAGTCGTAGCCGAGAAATAATTCGGTTACGAAAAATACTGCAAAGTGCATCCCCCGCTTGGAAGATGAATGGTATTGTGGGTGTGGAACGGAGCTGTTGATGTTACAGATTGACGACATGACGGGCAACAATGAACACATAAGCGCTGGCAACCGATAGTGGTGTAGGCGGAGTAAATGAGCTGTAGAAAGAACTATATGCTTGAAACGGAAGATGAAGTGCACACAGGCGTTGAACTATTGAGAAGGCTAGATGCAACAGAGGATGTAGCACCGGACAGTAAAGGTAAATATGTGGAACATCAGCAGGTGAGGAACAAAATACACAGGTCGGTGAGGTTACAAGTGTCATAAGGTACAGAGTGGCGGGTACCGGTATGCGACAATGCAGAAACAACCAATGGACGTTTCTTTCCATTGGAGTGGACAAAGGTGATGAAACAGTTGACCAAACACAAGGTAATGCAGCAGTCGGGACATCCAGATTCGGGAGTGGCGTAGTAAACGATGGAACACAGAGGAAACGATAAAGGGAAAAAACAGAAAAACTAGATAACGGTAGGGTAGAGCCTTGAAAAGATAGAAAGAAGGGAAGGGGAAGGGAAACGGAGGGAACAAAGAGCAGGCCAGTAGGGGAGGCAAGAGTGGGAAAGATGGTAACAATAGCTGAACGAAGGACAGTGTATAAAGAGAGGGAGGCAGGAGTGTTGGAAAGTAGAGGAGAGAGTTCAGAAAACTGGTTTCATAAGAGATCAGAGGAAAGAAAGTCTTGGACGGCCACGATTCCGGCCGGGAGCCATGAGAGTTCAGTGAAATAAGGGGCGTCAGGAGGATGGATGATAGAACAGTAAAAAAGGGGTTGGGCTAAGAGTTCAGTCGTAGAAGCCGGAGGGGCACGGAGAAGAGGGAGCGAGTGGAGAAAAGAAAGAGCTTCAGTATGGATGGGGAAAGACGAGAGCGGAGAAGAGAGAAGTAGTCCATCATTATGAGTGTGACAAACGAAAGTCCTGGGTTCCGGGGTGACACCATCACATCCATGGTGACAGTAGCTGGAGTCGGTGACGCTTTGAGAATACGGAGAAGGGAAACAATCTGTTGAGCCCTATAATAGATCACAACATCAACGAGAGCAATCCCTCCTGCAGAGACTGTGCGGTAGAGGCTGGAAACTTGAACCCAGTGATGGTTGGTCCACACCACCTTGGAGATGATCCGGGTGATCTCCTGGAGATAATAGATGAGTAGTTTGATGAATGACCAAATGTAGAAACAATATGAAAGCAGGTATATGCGGGCAATCCTTGCCCTCATAACGTAGGAGGTACAAAATTGAGAATTCCGCCAGAAGGCGGTGGAACGATCCAAGCGAGGCTGCAGAGAATTCCAGGTAGTGTTCCTGGAGGCTAATGGCACGCCAAGGGGAATGCCGAGAAACTTCTGTGAAGTTGCAGTCCAAGAAGCACCCCATGGGGTGTCGTACCGAGAAGTCCAGCCACCGCACCATAGCTCTGTGCTCATAGTGGTGTTGAGAGCAGCGCCTGAACAAGATGAGTAGAATTGATGGCACTGTGAGAGAATATCAAATTGGGAGTTATCACGTACGCAGAACGTGGCATCATCCGCATATGCAGAATACGTAATACGGAAGTGCCGGGTACTTGCTGTCAGAGGAGGTAGCACAGTGAGGAAGGAACAATGAACTCTCTTGAGGAACGGTTCAAACGCTAAGGCGAACAGTTGCCCAGATAAAGGGCATTCCTGACGGATGCGACGGCTGAAACTGATAGGTGAAGTAAGGAACGCGACAGTTTTGACCTGAAGAACCACATCCCGATAGAGGTTAAGAATTGTGTTAACAAAAACAGGAGGAAAGCCGAAAGCGCTGAGAGTCATAGAGAGATAAGAGTGAGAGACATTGTCGAACGCTGTGCGGTGATCTAAATTAAGCAGGGCGAGCGATTCTGTGTTAATACGAGCTAAATGAACGAGATCGCGGAAAAGATGGAGGTTAGAAGTGATAGTCCGACCAGGAACCGTGTTGGTCTGGTCGGAAGAGAGGAGGAAAGAAAGAACAGAGTTGAGCCTACGAGATAGGAGTTTAGTGTAGAGCTTATAATCTAGGTTCAAGAGAGAGATGGGACGCCAGTTCCCCAAGTCAAGCAGATCGCCTTTCTTAGGGAATAGGACAACGTGAGCAACAGTGAAACTCCTCGGAAGAGAAGTAGAAGTGAGAGCAACAGTAAAAGCAGCGAGCAGGAACGGGAGGATAGCAGGGGAAAAGGCAAGATAGAAAGAAAGAGGGTGGCCGTCATGACCTAGGACGGCATGGGAATTTTGAGATTGGAGAGTAGTCTTAAGTTCAGGAAATGAAGGAGGTTGTAGAAGAGAGTCTACAAGGTGAGGGGAAACTTGAGTGAGGAAGGGAGGAAAGTAAGGAGGTAGCAGCAGAGGAATAAGGAGGAGGAGTCTCACTGTATCTCGTGGTGAAGTATTGTCGAACTTGTGTGCAGAGGACGTCAGGATCTGACACAACTTGCCCATTAGGTAGACGAAGAAGCCGGAGATGATGTGACGTGCGATGTTTCGCTTCAAGAGTTGAAAGGAAATCAAATGAGCAATCCTCCGGTGTAAGTGCTGTAAGCGGAGACAGAGAATAGCTTGACGTGCACGTGGTTCCAGGAGGGCTCGAAGATCGTCATGATATGCGTTGTAGTGCGGGTGATCAACACCGATCTGAGCGAGTAGTTGACGAAGAGTTTTTTCCTCCATTGTGCGTACAGTAGCGGCACGATGTAACGTATACTCTAGATTCAGTTTCTTTTTGATTTTACTATCTCTTGTTATTTTATTTTCTTATGCAAATTATCTTCTCACTTAACGAGATGTTGTTTCTCCCGCTGAATTATATGTGGCAACGAGTGTAAGTCATGACGTGTGGTATGCAGTATATATAGGCGCGCTCAAGTATACCAAAGAGGTTCGTTTTATATCTGATAGGTTCTTCCTGATTATTGATATGCGATTTACCTACTTTTCTACGATATTACGAAAGTTCGGGCTATCAGTAGTTGTGTTATTTTGGAGTGTATATTTGAGTAATACCAGGAGCTCCCCAATAAAAGGTTAAAAGTGAGTACGTTTTCTTAGTTAATTTTATTGTCAGACCTCTGTCTGGCCGTTAAGTCTATTTCACTGAGTGTTTACGTTAAGTTCAGGGTATATTGTGTTTACCGCTCTAATAAGGAGCCTTCAAGGTACTAATGTACTAAAACCGAAGTTATATTACTGATATTCAAGATAATGAGGAACGCTGAGTAAAAATAAATTCCATATTCTTAGAATTTATTGCACGTGCGTGTCTTACCTAAACAAACTCTAGCACTTTGAAGATTAAGCACACTTTAGCTACGTCAAGTAACCTTTCAATAACCCTAACGTGACTTAACGTAAGCTTTCCTGCACTGCACGTCCAGCCGGAGAATTTTATTCATAATAATTGGCGCCCGAACATTTCTTGAACACGAGGTATTGACACTTATTGACTATGTCTTCATTACCTGAGAAAACTTCACTATTTCAACCTGAATCAAGTTTCACTATTTCAACCTGAATCAAGTTTCGGTGGAGGTGGGGTTATTTTCGAGAATTTGCAGGAAGCCTGTGGGTCTAACTTTGATGTCAATGATTTGCACGTACCCAGGCATTCCTCACAATTTCGTCATTCACCAGCTTCATATCACTCTGAGTCGCGGGTCGTACCTGAGGTATTTCAATCTTCTCACAGAGGCAAAATGCTTGCACATTTCGTGCCGCATGAGGGAGCAATTACTTTCAATGGTTTGGAGGGGTCCTTGAAACTTCTCTAGGATTTGGAGGATCATTTCGACTTATACAGTATTCCTCAAGATTGCAAAGTGCAAATAGCGGGCACTTGCTTGAAAGATGCCGCTAAGACCTGGTATCGGCAGTGGAGATTATCGAACCCGGATTCTCGTTATGAGAATTCCCGAGCGGAATTTTTGGAAGTCTTTCCTTTCGGCCTCAGTCGAGCTGGCCTTGCACAACAACTTTTTCTCGTAAGCAAGGACCCAACGATAGCCCTGTTGCGTTTGCTTTAGAAACAACACGCTTGTATAAATTATGGGATCCCCATGCCAGTCATGTCGACATGTTGGACACTCTATTGCAACAGCTTGATCCATTTCTACAGGATTTTATTGAGTTCCGACACCCTGCTACAATACATGAATGCCTTCGCCTCATACGAACGTATGAGGAGCGACACGGCAAACATGGACCAACTAAACATGCTCGGGAACCCCGGGAGGCTTATCACGAAAATCCTCAGCAGCATAATAGGCCTAATGACTTTCAACACGAGCGTACACAGGTGCAAGTCCAAGCATCATACGTCCCACCGTATAGAAGAGTGGTACACCAACCGCTAGTTTCTAAACAATTTTCTGGGTACAGTACAAATGCACAGTATGCTCGACCCCGTTCCAATCCGCAGAATTCGGAACATTTTTATGCTAAGGGCAATAATGATTTTTCTGCCCGTGCTGAGGGAAGAAATAATAGAAATGGAAATTTCAACAGAAATGCGGAGTTTCCGCAGCAGTTTTCACGAAGTTTTTCTAAGCGTGAAAACTTTACCGATACCAGGCAGGGCCGAGGTTTCAGACCGCATGAAAATACAACCAGGAATCCTTTAAACTTCCAAAGGAAGTAGACCAAGGGTCGGCACTGCTTCCTGATACCAAGAATTCTGACCCTAAATTAGTATTATTGACTGTCCAAACTTCTCAGTTGCCTGATGTGTTATTGACAACTGAAGATATTATTGTCGAGAAAAAGTTCGACACTGGTTCTGAAATATCAGCCCTAAATACGAGGTTTTGCACTGAAAGTTTTCCTGCAATCCACGTCCAGCCTGCGACGCAGTATTTGCGAGGTGCAAATAACGAAATATTCAGTATCACAGGAACTGTCACATTATTTCTAGGGCTGGGAAAGGCTCGTTTTACGCATTCTTTCCTGCTCATAGACGACCTACCTGTTAAATGTCTAATGGGCATAGATTTTATCAATACTTTTAAAGTTACCATGAATTTCGAACAACATGTTATTTCCTTTCCGGAACCTGTCGAAGTGATTCCTAAAGATCCAATAGACATAACGAATTTGTTACTGAGTAAACAACTGAATGAGAGGCAACGAAACCAGCTTTCTCAACTTTTGAATGAAAGACCTGGTTTATTTTCCGACCAAACTGGTTTCACACAGGTGGTTTATCACGTCATTGACACTGATGGTTCGAAACCGATAGCGACGAAACCTTACCCTTGTGCTCCCCATAAAAAAAATGAAATGCAACGTCAAATTTCAGAGATGATTAAACAGGGCATAACAAGGGAATCAACAAGCGCCTGGGCCGCACCTGCTTTTCTTGTTCCAAAGAAACAACCCAACGAACGTTTCGTGCCAGATTTCCGCAAGCTAAACCAAGTCACGAAAGCGATAAATTATCCACTACCTGTCATGTCGCATATTTTGCATGACCTATCGTCAACTAAATGGATGTCAACTTTGGATTTGGCGAGTGGATATTGGGAGGTTGCGGTACATCCAGATTCCGTAGATAAAACAGGCTTTGTGACTCCTTTTGGGGCTTATGAATACCTGCGTATGCCCTTTGGATTAGCCTCTGCACCTGCTACTTTCCAAAAGCTTATGGATACGGTTCTCAGACCTGCTCTAGGTCCCCATGTGCATGTATATTTGGATGACATTATTATTACATCCAAGACTTTTGACGTACACCTTTCTCTGCTCAAACAGGTGTTCCAACTCATATACAATGCTGGCTTGACGTTAAAACCTAGTAAATGCCAGATAGCGAGGGACGAGATTGTATATCTGGGGTTGAAAATCACTCCCCACGGCTTATTTACGGATGATGAAAACATCAGGCATATAGTTGACTTTCCACGGCCAAAAACAGCCAAAGAACTATCACGCTTTCTGGGAATGACCGGATGGTATCAGCAGTTCGTCCCCGCTTATGCTACAATCTGTGAGCCATTGTATGCTTTGAAACGTAAATACAAGAAGTTTGTTTGGACACCTGAGGCTAACGCAGCGTTTGAAGCACTAAAATATGCGTTGACTCAGCCTCCTGTATTAGCTTTCCCAGATCATACTAAGGAATTTGATATTTACACTGACGCATCCGGAGTTGGTCTTGGTTGCGTTTTGTCACAAGCTGGGCATCAAATAGCTTTTGCGTCCCGTACTTTAGCCAAAGCTGAACGCAATTATTCAGCTACGGAACGCGAATGTCTTGCTGTAGTGTATGCTCTTGAAAAATTTCAATGTTATCTCAACGAATTGACAGTTAATATAATTACGGATCATTCTGCCCTTCAGTATTTGAATTCTGCTAAGCACCTCTCTAACAGACTTATGAAGTGGGCTCTTAAGTTACAAGAGAGCAATATCAAAATTTCGTACCAGCCAGGTCATAAGAATCAATTACCGGATGCATTATCTCGCGTCCCGATTAGTGGGATTCCCACAGAAAGTACTCCTGGATGTCAGCCTTTACTTTTAATAGCTGATATAACATCCAGAGAGCAGATAATGGCAGAAAAATTAAATGATCCAGAATTTGGGGAAACCTATAATTTTTTGCTTGCGGGTTCACCACAACAAAGTGAACCTTCTCTGGCCGGGAGGTCACAGCATTTTGAAGTCATAGAGGGTCTTCTTTACTATACGAAATCTAGGACTACTAGGGCAGAGTTTCGCCCATGTATTCCGCAAACCCTTAGAATGGCCCTTTTAAACGAATTTCATGACAAACCTATTGCAGGCCATTTAGGTATTCGCAAGACCCGTTGTAATTTGCGGGATGTTGCCTATTGGCTTGGCATGTACCAACGTGTGCTCGCATACGTTCAATCATGTCATTTGTGTCAGATTTATAATTTCCGTAATGTAAGACTGGCCGGTCATTTGAAATCTAGTTCAAGTTCTCATGTTTTTGACATTATTTCAATAGATTTATTGGGACCTTATCCTTTATCTGTTAAAAACAAAGCTCGTTACGTTTTAGTATTAACCGATAATTTCTCTAAATGGGTCGAGGTCTTTCCCATTAAAGCCGCTACGGCGGAAGTTATTTGTAATGTATTAATTAATGAAGTATTCTCTAGATATGGTGCACCTAATAAAGTAGTTTCGGATAATGGTCCCCAATTTATTTCTGACATTTTTGAAAGAATGTGTGCGAGACTACACATAAAGCATAAATTCATTTCCCCATATCATCCCCAGAGTAATCCCGCGGAACGAGTAAACCGCACGCTAGTTAAAACGATTGCTACATTTGTCATGGATCATCACGAGCGGTAGGACGAACATCTTGAGCTTTTTTCGTTCGCCCTCCGCTCGTCTGTTCACGAATCTACTAAGTTTACTCCCGCAGAACTTTTTTGGGTCGAAAAATTAAGACCCCTTTTGAAAATTTAACGGGGATTATCGACGAACTAAACCAGCGACCAACTCCGCAATCAGTACGAATCATGGCAGAGAAAGCTAGTGTTGCAATGATAGGAGCACAAGCGGCTCAAGCAAGATACTATAATACTAGGCGTAGGGAACCAGATCTTGTCGTTGGAGATCTAACTCTCTTGGAGACACACTTCCAGTCTTCTGTTTCTCATACTTTAGTAAAGAAATTTGCACCCAGCTACGAAGGTCCATATCGGGTGGCAAATGTGTATGAAAATAACATTATCCTTGAAAAACCTGACAATCAATTTCAATACGTACACGTTGCTCAGTGTCGCAAGTATCATGAACGAAATATAGATTTTATAATCAACCTTACTCAACCTTCTGTTCCACAGACTCAAGAGTCTATATCACACGATCAACCTCCAGAAATTTTGGACGAACCGACAAACCTTTTTGAAGAATCTCCAGTGATTTTTTCTTCACCCTCCCCTCCACAAGACTGGCTTCCAAGAACGCAACCTGATTCTACCATAAGACGAAGGCTCGAATCAAGTTCTTTAAATTCTAGTATCATTCTCTTCCCTCCAACCATTCCCGAGACTATTGCTGCACCATTCCCTAATAACTCTGCACCAACACAAGCTCCTACTTCCTTGAATACCTCGTCAGAGAGTATTCCAATAGGCAGAAATAAACATCGCCCTGCACGACCACTAACTTACAGCAGCGACTCAGAGTCATCACATATTTCTGATTTACCAGATATAGACAATAATTTGACGATTCCTAAACGTCAGACACATATTACAAACCGTCCTGCATTACCAAAAGCTTGTCGAAAACCCAACTTGTCTCCCCAATCTGCTTCGCCGCAACAGCGACGAAGGCAGAGATCCTTGCATCCGCCCGGGTTTCGCCCCTGGAACTTACGCTCAGGGCAAACAGGGCCGATGCTTGCTTCTACTGTCATGCCAAAAAGTAGAAAGAGAAAACAAGCGATGTGGCCGGAGCCACGTCCCTTCAAAAGAATGCTGGAAGGACAACACGGGCCCCAGCACAAAGGGACAACATATCGAAAGCCTGGGGAGCCCGCTCCTGTCAGACGCAGGGAATTCCTGACCGACAGACTTCAGCCGTTCCTGTCAGACGCAGGGAATTCCTGACCGACAGACTTCAGCTGTTCCTCACCGTTCCTGTCAGACGCAGGGAATTCCTGACCAACAGACTTCAGCCGTTCCTGACCGTTCCTGTCAGACGCAGGGAATTCTTGACCGACAGACTTCAGAATTTCTTGACCGACAGACTACAGATGTTCCAGATCCATTCAAGTCGCAGAAAAGATCGGCGCCACCAGAATTTACCAGTCCGATTAGGCCTGGAAAAAGATATCGTACTAGGGTTTTTTATGCGTCCTCGAGATAAGTAAGTTCTCGTGGACAGGTTATTTTCTCATCATGTTGTTTTTCCTGCACGACCAGTTGGCGTGACAGAATTTTTTTTTTCCGTGTGGGCCTACGCATTCTTTTTGTGATATATGTAGTTTTTTTTATATATATATATTCTATGTCCGTCTACTAATCCGAATTTTATATATATATATATATATATATATATATATATATATATATGTGTGTGTGTGTGTGTTAGGGGTAAAATAGTGAAAATTGTTACTGTTAGGCAGCTACAGGCAATCTTCGCTGCTGATACAGTTTGTTTGTAATCAACGATAAATATATATAGAGTTGAAAATATGAGGAAGTAAAATGAAATCAAAAAAGTGATTCCTGCTGGGCAGAATAAAAATAAGGTATGCCGATGCAGGTTTGTTCTGTACACGTATAAAAAAGTGTTTCCTGCTTCACAGACGACAATAGCTGCGGACACAGGTTTACTGAATTTGTTATGCCAAGCTTGAAGTTGTAAATACTGCTGCCACAAAAAAAGTAGGACGATAAACGTCAGTCAGGGAAATGTAAGACTACACTCAAAATTTGATAGGTTTTTCAAAAAAAAAAATATATATATATATAAGGGGGAGATGATGTAACGTATACTCTAGATTCAGTTTCGTTTTGATTTTACTACCTCTTGTTATTTTATTTTCCTATGCAAATTATCTTCTCACTTAACGAGATGTTGTTTCTCCCGCTGAATTATATGTGGCAACGAGTGTAAGTCATGACGTGGTGGTATGCAGTATATATAGGCGCGCTCAAGTATACCAAAGAGGTTCGTTTCATATGTGATAGGTTCTTCCTGATTATTGATATGCGATTTACCTACTTTTCTACGATATTACGAAAGTTCAGGCTGTCATGAGTTGTGTTATTTTGGAGTGTGTATTTGAGTAATACCAGGAGCTCCCCAATAAAAGGTTAAAAGTGAGTACGTTTTCTTAGTTCATTTTATTGTCAGACCTCTGTCTGGCCGTTAAGTCTATTTCATTGAGTGTTTACGTTAAGTTCAGGGTATATTGTGTTTACCGCTCTAATAAGGAGCCTTCAAGGTACTAATGTACTAAAACCGAAGTTATATTACTGATATTCAAGATAATGAGGAATGCTGAGTAAAAATAAATTCCATATTCTTGGAATTTATTGCACGTGCGTGTCTTACCTAAACAAACTCTAGCACTTTGAAGATTAAGCACACTTTAGCTACGTCAAGTAACCTTCCAATAACCCTAACGTGACTTAACGTAAGCTTTCCTGCACTACACGTCCAGCCGGAGAATTTTATTCATTATAACGAAAGGGGAAATTTTTAAGAAGTAGAAGGAGATGAGCTTTGACCTCAAGCCAATAGGTGAGGGCACAAGATGTAGAATCAAGACCTGTGCGGAAGTAATGAAAGAGCGCACGAATAGCTGAACAAAGCCCTGGGTCAGTAAGCAGGGATGAATCGAGAGTTCAGGAACGGTATCCGGAGTGTAAACGTGACGAGGAGCCAAAGGTGGTAATAACAGCACAGTGATCTGAAGACGCTGTCGGGAGTGCTGGCAAGTCGTTACTACTGGTAGGAGCGAAGTGGTGGCATGAAAGCGATCCAAATGTGCAGAAGATAGAGAGGAGGTAGAAGATGATAGCCACGTATGAGAGGTAGAAGTGGGGTGAAGCCGACGAAAGACGTCATGCAGATCAAAATCAGTCACTAACGTGCGAAGTTGATCCACTAGACGGATTCTATGTTCATGATGAGATGGAGGGCGGTCCAGATCAGGTTGTAATGTACAGTTAAAGCCACCGCCGATCAATATATGATCAGACGGTGACGCAGACTCTAGTGCAGAATATAGTGCAGAAAAGAACAATGTAAGATGCGTGGAGGAAAAAGGAATATATACATTGAAAATGAGGTAACGTTGACCATCATCGAGGATGAACGTAATGCGTTGTAGCAGATCGTGACATAAATTATGAACGTGGAGTGAGGAGATCATCTGGCGAAACCAGGTGCGAACCCCGATTGCCAGGCCACCATGTTGGGAAAGACGATAGGCATGATGGAATTGGTAGTCCCATCCACGCCAACGATGGAACAACGTCGTGGAAAGACAATTAGTGCCGCCCCGGTGGCGCAGTGGTCTAAGGCGTTGGTCTCTGATCATTCGTCCGTAAGGGGTCCGGGTTCGAATCCCGGTCAGGCATGGATGTTGTGTTTGTCTTACGGCACTGGCTCTCTCCCTTCCCTGGAACCAGTGACTCTAAATTAGGGACGGGCGACTGCTTATAGCCCATTGAGTTGCTCACGGTGGTCGTTAAACCTCCAATAAAAAAAAAAAAAAAAAAAAAAAAAAGACAATTAGTCTCCTGAAACAAAAGAAGATCGGCATCAAAATGGGTGGCGTTTTCATGCACTAGCGCATTTGCTAGTGGGGAGCTAAAGCCCCTACAATTCAGCGTCACTACGTTGAATTGAACAATCAGATGGCGGTTGCAGGATGGAATCAGTGGCGGTTGCAGGATGGAATTTTTAAGATTGTGGAGGCGACTAAGAAATTTTGTTAACCACCGGGGGTCGCCGAAGGTCATCTTAGGTAGTGATGCCAGATGTGAGCGAATGGTCTGCAGTTGTATTAGAACATCATGGAGACGAGGAGTATAGAGTGACAAACATTTCCTCGACAATCTGCAAGTGCGTGGAATGATAAGAAATGCGTGTAGAATGTCCCTAGGAACTAGGGTTTGTGGAAGAGATGCAGCATCGGGGACACGACGAAATTTCTGCAGTGTGACTGGATCTGCAGATCCAACATTGGTGTCAGTTTCAGCAGTAACATCCGAAGCGGAACAGCTGACGGAGCTATCGCTACGATCACGGCAAGCAGGCATTGTGCAAGTCTTTTTAGCGTTAAAATGACGGATTCGACGACGTTTAGGACAGCTCCGAAAGGCTGCAGAAGCGGTAGTAGGAGACTCTGGCACCTTAAAAGGTTCAGGACTAGTGACTGCATTAGGAGGCACAGACTAGTTGTGGTGCGGCTTCGGAAAGCAGAATAGGCGGCGAATGAGGATCATCCGGAGGAATACTAGTGGAAGGAGGTGCCTGCTGAGCAGGATCAAAACTTAGGGATGATGGCTGTGGCGAAGACGCGCGTAGATCAACTGCTTTATCACTACTTTCACCAGAAGTGAACTGTTGGTGACCAGAGGCAGAATGGAGGGTGTAGGGGAAGAAGATGAAGGACGTTGTAGTTGTGCTGGCGAGGCCAAAGTTGTAGCAGTGATATGAGGGCAGGCATCACGAGAGTGACCATATCCTTTTCAATGGAAGCATAGGGCGCCGACATTGATGTTAATGTTACGACCCTGTGAATTACATCGAACACTGAACTTCGCAGGAACACGGTGTTTTGTCCCTTCTGAAGGGAATACCACTCGGATATTGCGCCGCAGACTAAGCAGATAATGATCCTCGGGCGTTGTTGGGAAGGAGAAAAAAGGGTTAACTTTGCCAACAATTCGACCATAGTGCCGAGCAACAGACATCAGAAGATCATCAGAAATTTCTGGAGGGACTGGTGAAAAACTCAGTATGGTCGGCATATGGGAAAGAGGATCCGCCGAAATGCGACGGTCGCCGATGGAAAGGCCGTCAGTAATGACCTGAAGGGCATAATGCGCAGTGGAAAAATAGGTAACAACTTTGCTATCTCTCCGGGCCATATGGGTAACGGCTGACTTCGGTAACTTCAGACGGAGAGCAGCACTGTAAGCAGAAAGCTTGGTATTTGGGAGACTAAGGAAGATGATCCCGAGGTCCATCCTGTGAAGGAAATACTGTCCCGCAGGAGACGTCGACGGAAGATCCACATAAAACTGTGATTTGGCATTACACGTCAACTTATTAGGGTAGGTGGTAGAAGATGATCGAGCGGTGGATGCAGCTGTATCAGAGAGGACAGCAGCATAAGGAAGAGTGGGTGTACTCTGAGGCGACGGGAGTCCACTGACGAAGCTGTGACGTCCATCGCCTCATCAAGAGACTTAAAGGAGGACAACGAGGCACCACTCAGTTACGTGAATGTTGCATCATGAGCAACGTGTAAGGCAGCGGAACATTGCTGAGTAAAGGTGGAGCTTGTCGAGACAGGCCCTCCATTGGTAGATGGATGAAGAGTTGATGAGAGAGGAGGAAAGTCACTTCCGGAATCAAGAGCTGGGACGTCATTCCCTCTGGAAGCCGCCATTTGCAATGGCGATATAACACTCACGTCTTGGCTGAATTGGCCAAGACAGATAAATGAAGATAACTATTGAAAATAAAGACTTATCAACTCGGTACGTAGCTGAAAAGATACGTGAGACTTTCACGTACAACACACATACAAATTAACAAACTGGAAACACGGAAGAGAGCACCAACCGATCAAAAACTGCAGAGCTAAAACACAGCAGGACTCTCGACGATTGGAGAACGATCGTTTTATTTACAACCCATTTCAGAGCAATCGTATTACAACTCGAATTCAAAGAGCCGAACACTTTCAATCTCTAGGGCATTCAGTGTTTTAAAAGTGAAACTAGGCATTTATTTAGACAAAGCTAAATACATCTTAAAGCAAAATATGAATCTTTGGGTTCATTATTGTGCATGTTTGAATGCTTTCATAAAACTATAACTGACAGCTGTAGTAAGCCCCTTCGTTACCTGCGCCCCCCGCAGCTGCTGGGGCTGCGGGGGTAGTAGTTACGCCACTGATCACCTTGTAACTCCCTTTTGCATACTTTTCTAGTTTGTTATACTTAATCAGTTTTACTGTGTCTTTCACTCGGTTACTTCATTCATCTCTTAATTTTAGCAAATCCTAAAGTTTCAAAAGTATTTGCTTCCTCGTGCACTGGAAATCGCACAAGAAAGTTTAACATTTCTCAAACTGGAGATACCAGGGGTAAATGTTTATTCAACAGGTGTACCGAAAAATCTTAGCCCTGAAGTTTTAAAACAGTTCTTTGTGATATGGTCGGCATCTAGCTAACTTCGTACAAATTAATACAGAAGTGTGGGACCAAGATTCACGCATATGGAGGAGAAATCACAGGTCTAGCTACACTTAAAATTTCCAGGATGACACAGATTCCATTAGTTGTATGAAAGGCTGTCATGGGTAAAAAGTGAAGAGCGGAGATTAAGGAAACCGAACCTAACGTATAAATGCAGTTAACATCGAAAGATAATGCCTGTTGTGCTATTTAGACGGATGCTCAAACCACTTAACTATTAGTTTCAGCGCTACGTTAAGAAGGAGGGTCAATGCTACGATTTACAGCGCATTTAAGAGGTGATGTGTGAACAGTTGGCCGCTGCTGGTTGCAATGGACAAAGAAAGACGTTTTATGTTGTCGTTCAGGATTCGATTGTCCTCGAATGACTCTGAAACGGGATGATCTGTAGATTTGCCGGATGGCTATCAGATTTAGAAACGTGACTCCCTACTGATAGACAGTGGCATAAGGACTGATGGGGCAAAGCCGGTATCTGTCACTACCGTATTTCGAGTCTTTACGAAGCTGGTGTTGGAGTGAGACGCTCTGTACTCTTCACAGCGTTCACTCGAAGCCAGAGGAATGTCAGATTGCAGTGCTGCAATAAACGAGCTAAACAGCGTAACGAATGGCAAAATATCGTCTTGAGCGATGAGGCCCACTTCTGTCTGGAGATAACCATGTAGGGACTGACGTGTGATGACATACTAAAGACGGAACTTCCACGTTGTGTATCGTTGAGCGCCACACAACATCCAATCATGGGATTCTGCTGTTAGGCTCCATCTATAATGGCAGTTGGCCATCTTTCATAGTCATTTATGGTAATTTAATGGCCCATCTGTATGCGGATGCCATTATCTATCCTGTAGTCTTATCTCTGACTCAAAGCATGTCATCCACCACATTCCAGCACGATAATGCTAGACCACATGCCATACGTTTTGCTCAACAGTATCTCCAAACCTTTCCCGTGTTACTATGGCCACCCTAGTCGCGGAATCTATCACCCCATTGATTGCATCTAGGACATCATGATAGGTCTATAAATAGAACTGACTCTAGGGTTTTTTATAGCATGCTGGATCTCAGGGCGTAACATGACGGGTACAGAAGATCTGGAGAGCCTTAACCAGAACATTACTGGAAACGTTGTTGACTGACTTTATAACCTTGTTAGTGTTTATGCCGCCGCAAAAGACTGCCATACGTCGTACTAATGACACCGTAATATCCATGTATCAGCTTCACTAAACAGGCTGCAAATATGATTGTTTGTTACGTAATCTACTAATTTTTAGCACACCCTTTTTCATCTTACCTACGGCACTCCTGAGTGGAGAATTATTTTTCTATTGAGGAGTGTATTAGACATATTGGTATGTTATACTTCACGCTACTTTTGTATCTTTCACTTTTCACACGATATTTCGTGTAAATTCGCGTTTCTTCATGAAAAGGCTTTTAAAGCGATGTTTGATACACTTCGAGGTTACTTTTTGTACCTCTTTTTTTTTTTTTTTTTTTGATTGGAGGTTTGACGACCACCGTGAGCAACTCAATGGACTATAAGCAGTCGCCCGTCCCTAATTTAGGGACACTGGTTCCAGGGAAGGGAGAGAGCCAGTGCCGTAAAACGAACACAACATCCATGCCTCACCGGGATTTGAACCCGGACCCCTTTCGGACGAATGATCAGAGTCCATTGCTTAGACCACTGCGCCACCGGGGCGGCATTTGTATCTCTTACTTTTCACAGTATATCTCACGGAAGTTCGTCGTTCCTCATGAAATGACTCTTAAAAAGCGATTTTGAAACTTCTATAATTTGAACTCAAAATGCAGGTGTCAAAATAATATGACAGACAGTTTGTCTGCCTGTGAAAGACATGTATAAAAAATTGCATGGCAGCCATTTTCGATTCAGTGGCAAAAATATATTAACGCATAATGAATGCTCTTATTCGAGAACTACCTCGTACAAATTAATTGCAACTTCCCGATACATATGTTTATTTTGTTCATTATATTTCTGAGATTCAAAAGCTGACGTTTCTGATCACTTAGCCACTTGAGTGCATCCGCAACTGTTCGCTTCTAGAAGCCGTACTTAAAAACAATTACTATATATGACTTCCAATTTTACGGATAAATCAAAATCGTTCTTCGAAACCACAAAGTAAGTCCCGTTTGGTTTTGTGATGGCCCATTATGCTGCATCATAAAGGATAACACGGTTGATCAGAAGCAAAAGGTGCGAGACCTACATTTCGTATCAATGTATTTCATGCTTTGAATAACGTACAACATGAAATGTTTATCCATACACCATTATTTACCGTAGTCAATGAAAACATTTAAGCACTTGCGCTGTATTTTATGGGCTTGTATAATCCCTTAGCACATAATCGTTGTTAATGTCGCTGGAGAGATGGCCTGTGTTGAACTGCTGGGTAAACGCCAACTGCGATTGTTAGCCGTTACAGTATCTATGAAAATATGAAGTTGCTTATGGAGATTTAAGTTAGTTGTAAAGATTTATATATTTACTTGTTAAAGACATAAATGTCTCTTGAAGATATAAACATTTTTCCGGGGTTTAACGACCACCGTTAGCAACTCGATGGGCTATAAATAGTCTCCTGTCCCTAATTCAGGGTCACAGCTTCTAGAGAAGGGAGAGAGCCAGTGCCGTAAGACAAACATAACCTGCATGTCTCATCGGGATTCAAACTCAGACCCATCTCCGACGAATGGGCAGAAGCCAGCGCTTACACCTCTATGCTACCTGGACTGCGAAGATTTAAGGTTAGATTGAAGTGTTTGCTTGTAATGTTGCAAACTGTAAGTTTTCAAGCTTAACTACGCACTTGTAAATATCAAATATTAAACACTCATAACTACAAAATAACCTTTACGTCTAGGAAATGAATCAGTCACTTGCGCTTCAACGTTTACGATTTACTTGTCCTCATGGGCACAACACTGAACAACAAGATCATATCACAAACATCAAAAGCCACTATCAACATGCACTTCTGTGTACCAAACCGTTGTCTTAAAAATACGCAATATTCAGAAGTTATCTCAATTCCGCTCTTTGCTCAATAAATCGTTATCGCAAACAGCACTCTTTACAGATCGTTAGCTCCAAATATTTTCCTACTCTGCACATCATAGCTCTAAAACTGCTTTGCTCTGCTTCCGTACTATTCATTAAGTTACGTATATTGATCTTTGACTTACTGCCAGTTATGCCAAATTTGAACAACTCGTTGAGGAAAATAATATGTCGTTAAGTCAGAAAATGTTTAACGAGAAGGAACTAAATTTACATAATAATTTAATCTTACTCCAAAAAAAGGTCAATGTTAACGCCACATTACGTGTTTGCCATAAACTTCAATAAGCTGTTGAAGAAAATCATCCGGCGAAAGTTTTCTTGCCTGTAGAAATCGAATTACACATCAGATCTCCTCGCTATGCCAAAGTTTTTGACTAATCGCCATTTTGAACTGCTCCGTGCGTCTTGAGCTGCTAAATGTGCACATGCGTCTTCAAGCTGCTCAGTGTTGTGTTGCATTACTATCGGTACTAGTGGTTTTTGTGATTCCTACAGGTGTGCATAAGAAATTATTAACTTTATAAAATTACTGTTCGATGAACCCTCGTATTCAGTGACCACCGTGGTAATTATCGAAATGAAGAAAATGAGGTTCATGCAATACATTACCTCATCAGTAACTTTAAAAATTATTGCTTCTTAGTTTATCCAGAATTTCTCTAACTAGTTTAGCCTATTCCTACTTATTTTTCGAAACGTAAGTGAGAAGAAAAAATTTGCATTTCTAGATGTGAGAAAGAAAAAAAAATTAGTCCATTTATTTATCTGTACAACGGTCTAGTAATCATGTATCATAGTGTTTTGTTTCTTGGGACAGATTATTTCTTCCTTTTCTTAGATATTTTAGTGAAATGGCAAAGCACATCGCGTCCTGATTTTAGCCTCCTTATTCGTAAAGGGTGCCCGGTTCGTGATCGGTATTAAAGATATTCTTAAAGCGCAGAAAAGCAGACGTGAGTTTCGAGCTTCCTGGACTTGATGCATTATGTAATAGTTCGATGTTTGTCAAAAATGGAAAAAGGGCAGCATATATTATTTGTCTCTTTCACAAAGAAGGGACTGTTGTAAGAATCATATGAAACTGTTTTGTTTGTCGTGTACATGCATCAAGGACACAATCATCATGTTTCACGTACATCAAGTCAACAAGCCGGCGACGTTTAGTCTAGCATACCATGATCTTATAAATAATCGATCCAAGAAAAGAAAGCTTCGCGGTTGATATTATACGAAGTATGCAGTCTACAGGTAGTCAAATAACTAAAAAAAAAAAAAAAAAAAAAGAGAGAGAGAGAGAGAGAGAGAAAATGAATGAAAATCACAAAGCACTGATGTACTCTACGTATGAAAAAGCACGTTCACAATAGCTGAAAAGCTTGAACAATGCTGTTATTACTATGTTTTTTTTTGTTTTTGGAAAGAAACAAACGGCTATGTTATATGCACACCCACTGAATATCATAATTAGGCTGTTCGGTGTTACAGTTTTTAAGTTAAACAGCCGCCGTATTGGACATATATCCAACGAAGCCTGATGCTTATTTTAAGATAGTGTCGCGCAGAATAACAAATATATTTTTGTGCCTAACATTTTTCTGCTCTTTACACAATTCTTCAGCGTTGCGCAGAATAGGTGCGTGGTGAATGGCGGATGGAAAATAAGACTTCGCGTTGCAGACTCCCGCTGGGCGGGAGGTCGTTCTGTCAGTCCTGAGCTTGTCTCAGGGAATTTGGCTTTTTTTTTTTTTTTTTTGATTGGAGGTTTAACGACCACCGTGAGCAACTCAATGGGCTATAAGCAGTCGCCCGTCCCTAATTTAGGGTCACTGGTTCCAGGGAAGGGAAAGAGCCAGTGCCGAAGACAAACACAACATCCATGCCTGACCGGGATTCGAACCCGTACCCCTTACGGACGAATGATCAGAGGCCAACGCCTTAGACCACTGCGCCACCGGGGCGGCGAATTTGGCTTTCAGCCAAGACAGTAAAGAAAGGCTTCCAGTCAATACAAGGTATTTTTTTCTCCTGCTTTTTCCTAACTTCGATGTGTTTGCTCGCCTACCAGAGGTAATAGTATAAAATATTTATTAAAACAAAGTTTTTCAACCCAAACTTGTATCTTTTGTACAAAATTTATGGAACAAGTAAGCCTTGCTCATCTCTTTCAAATTAACTTTTTTATTGTTTGGGCTTTTAACGACCACAGTGTGAACAACTCAGTGGACTATAAGCAGTCGCCCGTCCCTAATTTAGAGCCACAGGTTTCAGGGTGGGTAGAAAGCTGGTGCCATAGGACAAACAGATCTTCCATATTTCATCCGGACCCGTCTGGGAGGAATGGCTAGAAACCAACGCCCCTTACAACTCGGCCACCAGGGCAGCCAAACCAGAGAATATTAAGACGTAAAATTCAAATTTGGGAGGTTTTCACGTTTAACAGTAACAAAGAGCTGAATGGTTTAACGTGGTTTGCAAAATGAATGAAGTAATTCTACTAACACCGAATATACATATTATCGCCAAGAAAAGAAAATTGGCTGGATGAAATCTAGTCCCGAAACACTTTTATTCTTCATTATATCTTAAATCAAATTTGTACTCATGTATGAAATAGACAAATTAGTTGATGTGAAAACGCATTTTGTTGATCACTTTTTCATATCACTTGTCATTTTCAATATCATTTTACACTTCCGTCTCTGAAAGTAAGACTCGTCAAACTTCGCATTTGATTGCTGTTTAGTCATTTTAAGAACCCGTATACCCGGCCAAGCTATATATATGTATATACACTGCCGGGCACCCAAAATGCAACACCAAGAAGGACACGAGATAGCAAAGCCAGATTTACTGGACACATAACAACAGATACAAAGATGAAACGATTGAGCTTACAGGCCCGTGCGACTTGCGGAACACGCAGACATCAATAGTTCGTGTGGCCACCATGGCTGGCAATAACGGCTGCTACACGCCGCGGTAACGGACGAAAGAGGCTTTGAATGTGGGCTTGGGGTACGTCGGTCCAGGCAGCTTCCACACATTTCCACAGTTCATCAGGCGTATCCGTGGGTGGTGCTTGCCGGGCCACTCGGTTTCCGATCAGCGACCAGACGTGTTTGATGGGCGACATATCGGAAGAACAGGCGGGCCAGGGCAGCAGTGACACCTGGTGGGCCATGAAGAATTGTTGCACGATGCGTGCCATGTGCGGGCGCGCATTGTCCTGTTGAAACGTGGCCGCTGGCAGGTCCTGCAGGTAAGGGAGGACTACAGGCTCCAAAACGTCGGAGATGTGGCGGTGGCTGTTGAGTGTACCGGCGATGCGCACCAGAAGGTTGCGGGTGTCATATCCAATTGCTCCCCAAACCATAACACCAGGCGACTGACCGGTGTAGCGATGCATAATGCAGGCTTAATACAGAGTCTCGCCGCGGTGCCGCCACACGCGGATTCGGCCATCGTGGTGTTGCAGGCAGAAGCGGGATTCGTCGAAGAAGACAATGTCGTGCCATTCCGTTGTCCAGGTGCGTCGTTCAACGGACCACTGCCGCCGAACTCACCGGTGGTGTAACGTCAATGGTAATCGGAGCAATGGGCGCCGTGCGAGAAGTCCCCGCTCCTGCGGACGACGTCGAACGGCAAGTGCTGACACAGGTTGTTGCACAACACACCCTAATTCCTGCGCTAACGTTCGTGATGTGGCGGTGCGAGCCGTCAAAGCCCGCCGCACAACATGCCGGTCCTCTCGTTCGGTGGTGTGCCGCAGCTGCGGGAATCGGTCACGTTGGTCCGTCCGTCCCTCCTGCACCCACCGAATCCATACTCGCCTTACTGTGGCTGGATGTCGTCCCACACGGGTGCCGATGTCTCGGTACGATAAACCGCTGTCGCGGTATGTGACGTATATTCTAAATTAACTTTCCTTTTTAGTTTCTTTCCCTATGTAAATTTTGAGTTTATTCTCAGTTATACTTCACTCTTAACGTGATATCTTTTCTCTAAAACAAATACTGTTGGCAACATAATGGAGGTTGAATGAACGTGACATATGCCTGATATAAGATAAGAACGAGAGATATGTGCAAGCAGGGAAACGCATGCACTCATGCGATTTGCTTTCTACTCACCTTCTTAAGTTGACGCAGGTGCGTGATAATGCCAATGTGGGTAGTTCCCAGCTGTTCGGCTGACTCCTGCGTGGTCACACGTGGGTCGGTCTCCTCTAATGGCTTCAGCATGTCCATATCCACTGCTACGGGCCTTTCTGCTTTAGGAAGGTCTGACAAATCAAAAGTTCCCTCTCGAAACCGTTCGACTGAACAACAGCACTGACGATATGATATGCATTGAGATACACACTAGTAATGTTCCTTACAGCACTTGCGGTGGTGCTACCACGACGAAACTCGTACAGCACGCAATGGCGGATGTGCTTCTTGTCCACTTCCATGTTGGCTGGTGCTTACACTGTCGCCTTCTGAGGGCTAACTGCCACTGACTTGAGCCACCTACCTGATGATGTCTTGCCGCTGTGCAGAGAAATCTCAGTGGCCAATGTGCCCCGTGGCCAAGGCTTTGACTTCGGGTACCTCGGCATCGGACATTACTTTGTTTCCAACCCAATACTCTATTTTGTAACCACGTTCAGAGGAATATCTTCTCGGAGAATTATGTAAAAGCAATTCTCAGTTCAAAACTGATATATGTTTGTTATAATTAGAAAGTAATGTAATCGGACATTACTGTCTAATAATAAAAAGGAATCGAAATTAACTTCCTTAAAATTTCAAGCTGGTTGCCTTGAGATAGATTTTTCTGAGTCCTATGTATATATTGATGCAATTATATACATACGGTCGAATCACATTACTTTTACCACCAGCTAATATCCAGCGTAACCACCGTCTGCAATGAGGACAGCAGCTAGACGGGCTGGGAGTGACTCAATAAGGTGCTGGAAGGTGTTCACAGGTACGTTGAGCCATGCTGACTGCAGTACGTCTGGCAGCTCGTGGAGGCAGCGTGGTGGAGGATCCATAGAGCGAACAACACGATCGTTGTGGTACCACGGATGCTCAATTGGGTTTACGTCTTAGGAATTAGGGGGCCAGGGAAGTACTTTGAAGTCTTCATCGTACTCTTTCAACCACTCTCGCACATTTCTAGCTGTGTGACACGTCGCATTGTCGTGCTGGAAGATCCCATCCGGCTCAGGGAAGACAATCAGCATTTATGGGTGTACGTGGTCTGCAGGGATGGATTCATAACGAATTCGGTCTATCGTGCCTTCCTCAGGTATGAGTGGACCCAGGGAATGCCAGGAAACATTCCCCAGACCACAACGCTGCCCCCACCAGCTTGTGTTCTTCCAGCAATAGTTGAAGAGTGTTTGTTCTCCGATGTTTCTCACGTTACACGCCAACGTCCATCCTTTCAATGAAGCAGAAAACTTGACTCATCGGATAAGGCAATCCTTTGCCAATCAGCGGAAGTCCAATTCCGATACTGCCGTGCAAATGTAAGCCTTTTTTGCCAATACACCTTCGTTAGCATAGGTGTAGTGACCATCTGTCTGCATCGGAGCCCAAACAACACAGCAGGGTTTGCTGTACTGTTGTTTTAGACACACTTCCGGTAACCCCCTGGTTCATTCAACCAGTGTGTCCCTCTTCACAGCCGACGTTCACCTCTCACATCAATGGCACACGGTGCTCCGCAGTTTGCACGTCGCTTATTCGCAATGGTGCCATTTCTCCAATCACGATACACTTTAACCAAAGCAACACGCGAACAGCTCACAAACTGCGCTATTTCAGAAATTATGCCACCCTTGGCCCAAAAGCCGATAATCACCCCTTTTTGCAAATCTGGTAAATCGCTTCTTTTATCCATGACAGCAACGAGTGATATGTTTTCAGAATGCCTACAGCACACTTTATATACCCTCCAAGCCAGCTCACGACACGTGCCTTCTTTCATTGGGTACGCGCTGTTGACGTCAAAAGTAGGAGGTGGTCACAATAATGTGACTCGACTGTGTGTATATATATCATCATCATCATCATCATCATTGTCAACCATTATCAATCCACTGCTGGACGAAGGTCTCCCCAAGTTTCCTCCACAACGGTCTGTCTTGTGCCAGTCTCCTCCATGTCACCCCTGCATACTTTCGAATTTCATCCACCCATCTCCCATGTGGTCTTCTTCTGGGTCTTTTCCTGTCCCTTGGAATCCAATCTAAAATTTCGGCTGTCCATCGATGATCTGTCCTTCTGGCAGTATGTCCAGCCCATTGCCATTTCAGGGATTTAACTCTGATCATGATGTCTTCCACTCTTGTCATTTTTCGGATCCACGAGTTCCTCTTCTTATCTCTCCTGGTTACACGAAGCATGCACCTCTCCATGCTTCTTTGATTTGTCTGCAGTCTTTGTATATCTCTTTTAGTTAAGGTCCACGTCTCTGCACCATACGTAAGCACTGGAAGGATGCATTGATCAAACACTTTTCTTTTAAGACATAATGGCATATTGCTCTTGAAAATTATGCTGTTTCTTCCAAAAGCTCTCCAGGCAAGTTTTGTACGCCGATTAATTTCTTCATCAATGTGACCCTCACTTGATATCTGCTGTCCAAGAAAAACGTACGTGTCTGTTATCTCCAGCTTTTCTCCATCAATCAATAAATCTTCATTTCTTGTAAAAGCATTGAACATCACTTTTGTCTTCTGAAAGTTCATTTTTAATCCCACTTCTTTACTCTTGTCAGCAAATTCCTGGATCATACTCTGCAGCTCTGATGGGGTAGTTGCAAAAATGACTACGTCATCAGCAAAACGAAGGTGGGTTAGATAATCTCCATTAATCTTTATCCCTTTGTTTTCCCAGCTCAGCGACTGAAAAACACTCTCCAATGTGGCATTAAAGAGCTTCGGAGATATGGTGTCACCTTGTCTCACTCCCTTTCCAATTTTTATGTGTGTTGTATTTTCAAACAGCCGAATCTTTGCACTTGCATTTTCATGGATGTTATTAATAATATTAATGTATGCATCTTCAATACCGCAGGTTTTCAGAGCCATTGTAACTGCTGATTGTTTCACCGAATCAAAGGCTTTTTCATAATCGATAAAAGCCATGCACAATGGAAGTTCATATTCCCTCGCTCTTTCAATTAGTTCTCTCAGTACGTGGATATGATCTATTGTGCTGTAGCCACTCCTGAATCCAGCTTGTTCTCTCGGTTGAGCCATGTCCAGTGTTACCTTCAAGCGGTGTGAAAGAACTTTAGTGAAGATTTTATAAACTACTGATAGGAGGCTAATAGGTCTGTAGTTTCCGAGATCCTCAATGTCACCTTTCTTATGTAGCAGGATCATTGTAGCGGTGTTCCAATCCTCAGGAATCTTTCCTTCATTAAGGCATCGAGTGAAAATTTGGGCGAGTACTGTTTCAATTTCTCCACTTGCTTCTTGTATGATGTCTACAGTAATTCCATCTTCTCCTGGAGCTTTTATATATATATATATATACTAAAGAGTAAAGCCGAATACATAAGAAAAACTTTACAATTTAAAACGAAAGTTGCAAAACAACCTGAAGATCAAAACGCGCAACGCAGCAGTTATGAAAATTCAGAATTCACATTCTATTAAGAAGAAACTGAAGCTAAAAAAAATTTTTAACTCATACCAAGTACAACATAGAAAAGGTTATGTATTGACCGGTGTGAGTAAAAAGAAAAAAAAAAGAAAAACTGAATGCAGAAAGTGTCGAGAATACTGAGCCTTGGCTTTATCAAGGACCAGCAAAAACTCTGCATTTTCTCACTTCCACAAAGACCTATTTGGAAATGGGTTTCTGCAAAGTCATGGATGCAAGTAATTAACCCACCTAAAAATATAAATATATATGTCATGTCCTCCGCAGAGTTGTATGACCTAGCTTTAGTTAACAATTTAGATTGCATCCATAACTCTCCTGGCACGACCCATGCTCTTCATCTGTTACTATTAAACAGAAAGAAGATGATTATAGAAAACTCAAATTGTAAGAGTGACATAATGAACTAAAAATAATGTTCAGTAATTAACAAATAGTCAAGTTCGCCTGAGAGAGAATTCAAACCTGAATATCAATACTAAAGTATTACAAGTTCTCAACATTTTTAAAGCACAGATTCTTGAAAGAAAACTGGATTATAAAAACCCCCTACTCCACTACTTCTGACTACACAAAAACGAGAATAAAATAAAGACAATAATAAACTAAAGAAATGCTTTGTGAAGGTTATGTTACATAAACAATTAGTTGCAATATGTACAAAGTATTTCAGAAGTGCTTTAAGTGCATAATTAAGTAGTTAATAAGTCCTTAACTGCATTGAAAATACAGCGCAGACTACAAGTACAACGAATCGGGCGGCTGCTTAGCCTTAGTTCCCTAAAAAACGCGCAAAAATACCAAGAAAAGTAAGAGTTAAAATACGCAAAAAAGTTGATAGACTTGCTAGTGCCTAAAAACTTAAAGCAAGAAAAGAAAAAATGTTCAAGAAGTTCAAATATTGAACCCGGAATACCTAAAAACCAAAAGACAAAGAAGAGAGCTTAACCTCTTATGCAACTTTGCTTCTTTCACACTAGAGGAAACATGGCCGACTTTTCTACCCAAACTTTCAAACACCCCTGCCCCTCCCAATTCGCTGGAGGGGGGCAGTGGGGGGCTGAAGGCCTCCACACTCTGAAAAAATCCTACTCGCGGAGAATTTTAACTGGAGAGAATATATATATAATTAAGATTGTGGACCTGTATGATCAGAAAGAGTAGAATAAACTCTCCAGAATACATGAGAAATATCATGAAATACACAAGTAGTGTATTTAATAATCTTTGCATGTATTTAATCACCTTAGTGAGCTTCTCTAGACTAATCAGAATCCTATTAATTTTAATGTTAGTTTTACTATTTTTAGTATAGCTATTCTAGTGAGTGAATAACTAGTTTTCTTTTATATTTATTTTTATTTTCTTTTATAAACAGATTTTTAAGGGGTTTTTTTTGTGATTTTATCTATATTATTTAATTTTTTATTTTCAATAGGACCATCTTATCCATAGCACTAAGGTTCATTTGAGCAGTTAATACCATCCTCTAGCCAACTTCCAAAAGGCTTTCATTGGTCAGAATCATATTATTAACTGTGTAGAAAATTAAAGCAGATCTGTCAACCTTACTCTATTATTCAGAATAATTTTTCTTAAAGTTCTTTTAATGAAAAGAAGTAGGAATTTTGTTCTCTAGAAAACTGTCTAAAAGTATATTAATGTGGTAATTGAAGTCTAAATTGTTGCTGCAAATTCTTGAAATTCTAAGCACCTGAGAAATCAGTACATTCTCAATTACTTTAGTGGATATGTTATTATTCCAGTGTAGATATTTAATTACTTTGAAAGGAAAATTAACTCTTTTATCAAAGAGGCTAATAGATGGGTTACCTGTGTTAAGTTTAATGCTTAAGTCTAGGAACTCCAGTTCCTGATTACTGTGGTTGGTTTTACATAATTTAAGAGAGCTAGGATAGATATTATCAAAATCACTCTCTATAACTTCTGAATTATTTATACACAGCAGATCGTCAATATATCTAAATGTGTAAAGGTAGTTATCGGAGCAAGTGGAGTGATTTTTAATGAATTTATATTCCTTAAAGAACAGGAATAGATTTGCAATACTCGTGGATGTTAACGTTCCCATAGGGATTCCGTTTACTTCCTTATAGAGAATATTATTAAATAAGATATGATTATTTTTTATGCAGCAATTGAGATAAGAGTTCCAGTCTGCTACATTAACAAATTGGTTAAGTTTAAATTCTGCATACAGCTCTTTAAAGGTAGTGATTATGTCTGATAGAGGCAGATTGGTATATAGGTTCTCAAAATCATAACTATTAATATCTAAGGGATTTACTTCGAGTATAGTGGAAATTACTTCTGCATTATTATTAATTATCCAAAAATCCTTGTACTTCAAATTTGTACAGTTACTAATGTGTTTCAAAACCCTCTTCAAGATAGCTTCAAAAGCCAGATCAATTTTCTTTTTATGACTCCTGACTACACTAGCTATGAATCTGAACTTCACTGGATCTTTATGAAACTAAACAGTTGCAAAAAGAAATGGAAATTCAGGCTCATATCTCCTTATTTGTTTAATTTTAAGTTTCCTGAAGAATGCCTTAAAACGATTTTCTAACTGCTTGGTAGAATAACTTACGGGCTCGTAGGTTACTCTATTATTGAGTTCCATAGTTAACAGTTCAAAATAGAACTTCTTACAGATAATTGCAAAATTATTGCTAGCTTTATCCGTAGTGGTAAAAATAAATAGGTCTTGTAGTTTGGAGAGTGACCTTTTGGCATCTCCAGAGAAAAATAGATTTCTATCAAAACAAAAGTCAAGACCTGCCAACTCATTAGTGAAGCTATTGATTATATTATATTTCCATTCTGCGAAGGCCTCAATAGGCTGATTGTAAGTTAAACTGGTTTTTATAATGTACCTATTAACATCTTGAGTGAAGCTCTCAAGAATCCCCTCTTTGGAGATTTTGAAGGGAGGTCTAAATTTAGAACCATACTCTAATAAACTCCTAAGCTTGTCATTTTCAACAAAACTCAAGTTTCCAGTGATAATATGCTTGTAATTCTTATCATAGTGAACTGTTTCTTTATATTCATCACAAGAACATGTAGTAACTATAGGTATGGAACTCGAAGAATTAAGTTTGTAGTTTTTAACTATTGACTCTAAGGTCTTAACATATTTAAAACTTACAATAGACTGGTACCTGTGGATGGGGAAAAAAATTGCATTATTGTAGAACAGCTTCCTAACATTGAGATTATCTACTAAACGAGTTCTCTGTCCCACAGATTCGGTTTATAAATTCGAATAAGAGGAGAGAAAAAACAGCAAAGTCATTGTTTGTGTGAAGTGAAAGCATGTTCTAGCGTTGAGGTGTATCAGCATTATTTACCGAAATTCTATCTGAATTCATAAGACAAATCCATCTTTTGACGAAATTGATTTCCAAAATTTCACTTGCCGCGTTATTTAAGGTTATTAATTAACTGACGGCATATTTCGATGCTTAGGTAGGCTATATCAAATTCAACTTGCCTTCAGTCCTGCCAGCAAAACTGTTATTTAAAACGTTGCATTGTGGGTTCTTTTTTTAATGCATGAATGGGAATTGTGTTGATAAGTATTATGACAATGCGTATTATTATGCACATATTTTTCCTGTTATTTATAAGTGTAATTTCACGTTTGAACATATCATTTAATAAGGTGGATTCAATTCCCCGCCGTATATGCGTACTTACATAAAATAAAAATGAAAATCGTCAAAAAGCTGAGGTTCAAAAAGTAAGCATTTCTTACGTGAAGATGGCATGAGGATAGTTTTAAATCAGTACATTATTCGGTATTAGCTTTTAATTTAAAATATTTCTGTGCTTGGCTATTAGGTTTTTTCTCCTGGATGAAAATCTTCACTTTTAACAGTGTCGTTTAGAATGTAAATTATCGAAACGAACAGAGCTCGAGCATTTATTGTATTACGCTCTGAAGAAACATTGTAGCAGAAGAAGACCATTTTCGAAAGGGTCTCTAGAAGTTTATCGACGTAAAGACATAATCGGAAATGAGAATAAAAGTCGATCGTTCAAGATCAGAAGCCGAATGATTACTAGACGTTGTGGTCAGCCAAGGCACGGATCAGGGAAGGGATAGAGGGGAGGGTTTCACTGGGAATCCAGCGAAGTCCATTTCTTATATAATAAGGAAAGATGAAGGACCATACAATTGAAATAGTGAATCTCTTCCTGAGGTAATGCTTCCGGCGGGCGTCACGGAAACGGACACTTCCGGTAGGAGATGGAATAGAGCGGGGATGTTAAGTACTTGCCCCGGTCATTGCTGAACTGACCACTGGATCGAAATCTAGAACGGTCATCAATGCACTGTAAGGAATTTCGCTTAAGTTTCGGATTATTTAGGACAGTAGAATTATCTACAGAGGACTTGTAATCAATCCATCTTTGCCTTGATTGATTTGTATGTTTTCGAAGACACCTTCTCTTCTTAAAACCCTTTTTTCTGTGTAAAAATCCATATGGTCGTCACCTCTTTTTCCTCTAGTTCTCATTCTCGTGCTGTCTATCAATATCTCTTTTCTCATTTAACTAGAAGCCGGGTATATTATTTTTTTACTGCGCTTATGTTTTAACGAGATTTCAATAAAAAAAAAAGAGAAGTTAATAATAACGAAATCGTTTAAAAAGTAGAAAGTGTTGAAAGCATTTCATTGGTTATAATAAATGAACTGGTATGAATATAAATAACTCACTAGTATTGATATGACTGCAGTGGTTAATGAAACTGTCTCACATCATAGAACAATAAATTTATCGACGAATAGCCTCCTCCACCCCAAGAAAAAATCATAAGCAATTTCGATGTCGAAATATTGGATACAGCACTTGCAAGCATAAAGTAAATTCAAGCTACTGTGTATATATGCAAAATGGCCAGTGCATGAAAGCATTAATAAGTCTCTATGCACAATCTTGTTGAGAGTTCGGTGTTTGTAGTGAGATTAGATATGCATTTATTCAAAACGCGGAGTACAGAATGAGAAATAAATCATGAAATGAGTATATACAAATTAGCACCTTACAATTAGACTATGAATTAACAACTATATACACTTACCAAAGCGTAAGATAGAACGGGGGAATGACAGGTGAACAATACTATAAATGACAAATAAAGATGACATAGTGTTCAAATCAGTTCAAACTGTGAGAGATACTCTCAGGCCATCAATCTGGAACCAGCTGAGTTATGGATTCTATAGTTTGTGGAAGTTGGGAAGAGTTTCTGTGTTAACAGCGGGATCATGCGCTAACTGTAAACGGAACTTTAATCGAGATGTGAAGTAATGAACAAGCATTTCGCTTGCCTCTGTTAGAGTAGGTACAGTAGAGTTTTCCGGATGCGTCAGATGATAGAGGTAAATTACAATTTTTACAAGCGTAAAAATACACACACACACACACACACAGGTGGGAGAGGAGAAGCAGAATGAAGATCCTGTAGAAGAGTGTAATATGAGACAGCACCCAGATTTCCTGGGCAAAGATGGTGTGCAATACGGAACATGGGATTAAACACAGGTAGAAAAACAGGACAAAACTAATAGACATGTTCAATGTCTGCCGGGACATTACAGTAGGGGCATTGTGGAAAAACAACAAGCGTCATCCATATAAGATTTGAGGAACAGGGAGGCGGCGATTAAGAAACAGCCAATGAACATTCTTCTCATTAGGTGCAGCAAGGAGAGAGTGTGCAGCAGACCAAACAGTCATCAGGGAGGCAGTGAGATTAGAAGCTTGCCGAGACACTCACTCCGGTTGTTAGACCGCATCATGCCCATTGTACAGTAATTTCCATAAATTAAGGAGCAACTGGAAATTGAGATTTTTTTGTCAGAAATCCACAGTGAAAGTGGATTAACCTAATATAACACAGGTATTTTAATTGGCGATGACAAATATAAGCAAATTAACACGAAGTGTGTCTAAATATGCAAATCAATTTTTAGGTTGAAAGGAAATAGTTGAGTGCCTCTTCTCATTTCAGTTCTGGATTGCGCACAGAACACGTTGCTTCGCAAGTTTGAGTTTTGCTCTTATGGCGACATTGTCTAGACAACATGAAGGATAATTAAGATGGAGAAAAATTGGGAAGTTCTTAGCCGGCCAGTCTCAAGCCGAAGCAGCCAAGAGGCTCGGTATGAGTCTTTTCTTAGTCCGTCTGCTTTGGAAAAATTCCAAAAGACAAATACGGTATCGAGAAGGTTTAGTAATGGAAGATCTCGGGCAACAGCTTCCAGAGATGGCTGTTATTTGCAGCTGAGCGTTCAAATAAGAAAGACTGCCACACCTACCTAAAGGCGTTCGGATCTTACGGCAGTAACAGGAATATGGTATATTGTTCCACGGTACGCAGGGATCTTTATGAACATGGTCTTTATGCTAAGAGACCAATGATGTGTATCCCCTTCACCTCTCGTCATAAAAGAGAACGTTTCAACTGGCGTCGCAGTCATGAAAACCGGATTGATGATCAATGGAGCTCTGTTTTATTTACGAATGAGTCAAGATTTGCTCTCCAAAGTGACTCCAGGCGAAGACTCATCTGGAGAGAACCAGGTAAACGCCATAAACGCTTAAACGTTTTAAAAGAGTCACTTATGGTGGTGGTAATGTCTACGGTACTATCTCTATGAATGTACAGATTTATAGCGATGAGATTCTAAAACGCTTTGTTAGGCTTATATTGGAGCAACCGTAATAATGCAAGTCCTCACCGAGCCGAAGCTGTTGACCATATTTTGAGGGGAACACCATCAACCGCTTAGAGTGCACAGCTTATTCTCCGGACCGGAACCCCATTGATCATGCTTGGAAAGCTTTAACCAGACGTGGGCCAGCACTTCAACCCCCTCCCCAAAACTTACAGGACTTTCGAAGTGCCTCAGCGGAGCAATGATCGTTGTTGTCGGGACAGCTTCAAGACTCTTTCATTATGAGCATAAAATATCACTGTGAAGTACGTATGAGGGGTGACCAGATTCCATATTGACTGATTTCCTCTATCTCGTTTTAAGCGTACCTAGTGACCAGGTATGCATGCCTACTTGCTATGTGTTCTTTAATACATGCCTGCAAAATTTGAGTCACTGAAAATTGTCTGCAAGTTTTTGGTTGATTCTAAAAGCATTTGGTGATTTGATTTCAAAACTGACTACGATTTTTCTCCAAGACGTGAGGAATTTTCACAAAGTGGATGTGAAGGTATGGGAAAAATGGGAAAATAGCATATTCATATGCATTCTGATAAAAAGTTTGTTTTACTACAAAAAGTTAAAAAACATTTTTATATACAAAAATGTTACAAAGAATCATTTTAAAATGCTATTTATATTTACAAGTTCTAATATGTCTTTTTGTTTTGTCCTTAAAGCTTCGTTTGGTACTTTTTCTTCTATACACAGCTAGCGGGTCTTCTCTGTACAACATCCAACTGTACTCTGCCATCACGTTGGCGTTCTATCTTCCCTGGTATCGTCATTTTATCTGATTTATGTCTTGGTGGAGACTTTCTCCTTGTTCATCACTAAGGGCACTAAGGTTTTCAGGAAAGTAGGCCAAGTCGGCTTTCAGAAAGTGCACCTTCGAGCTCATTAAATAACCTAATCCCTTGAATTTTTTACCATGTTTTGTACTATTTGCTTGTAGTTAGGATTTTCAAAACTGTTTACAACTTCTTAAAAGCATTTCAAATCTCTCTTCGAAAGGCTTGAAATGCTTTTAGAAGTTCAACTTTCAACTTCTTTAAAATAACTTCTTTGTACAACTTTAAAAGCATTTAGAGCCTCTGTTCCTGAAATTTTTATTTCTGTTTCAAACTCATTTCCTTTTAAGGGTTTATGAATGTCCAGTCTGACAAAAATGTCTTCTTTTAATTTGGCATCTGACAGCCTTGTTTGTACGGCAAAAAGTAAAATGTGCCCTAAGTCACCCTAAGAGTGTAATATACTGTTGTTAAAAACGGGGAGCCTTATCACGACTTCCCCGTGGTAGGCAAGCCAAGAACCATATCAATCCGTGCTGTTACCTTTCTGTCAAGCAATTACTCTCGCACTGACGCACACATCGCATACGCAGCGGGAATTGTGAATGGGGTGTGGTGTGGACCGGACTTCTTTCCCTACTGCCTGTTAAGAAACCCTCCCCTCAAGTTTTCCCGATTGTCAGTTTATTGTCTCTGTGTAGTGAATGTTGGGAGAAGTCTGCCATCCCTTCCCCTCCTCTCTAGGTTATTCCCAACTAGACAGAAGTATCCGAAAGTGCGAATTACTTGATTGAGTAACTTCTCATATCAAACTTATTCCTAAAAAATCTGACTTTTGAAAAATTTGTTTTAGGTAGCAATTTTGTTCTGTAAACTGCCGAGCAAAGAAAAATGGATTCTGAGCAATAATTCTGCTACTTTTTGCTCTAAACGCCAGAAACAATTTTTCGAAGCGGAAGTAGCTGTTCCGTACCTTCAATAGTGGTGCACACTTAGGTTGACTCGGAGTATAGATCATTTGGTGACAGTAAATCGATCCTTTATCGCTTGACCTCAGCCCGTTTCTTCTAACGAGTGGAAATTAAGCGACGGCAAGTCGATTTTATTTAGTTGAGCCAAACGACTTAAACTAGGTAACTTTTTGAAGTGTGAATATGATTTTGCCGAATCTAATATCTTCTTTTTGTTGCAAACATAATCCTTTCGCAGTAGATTTGTCAAAGTATAGTAAATTCAGTAAACAAAGAGCTAAAATTTTAAAATAATTGTTTTACACGAAAGAACAAATTGACAGATGGAGAAATTAAATTTTTATTTTGTGGAAAAAGGGTATGTGATAAGACTTTTTGCCATTTTTCCTGAAATCGGCACCTAGAAATCTAAGAAATGTGAACATTTTTCAGAAAATTTTTCCATCGCAGATTTGTGTTATTAGTTTTCTTATTTTGCACATATAATATGAAAGAAGGCATTAAATTTTACGTTTTCCTGAAATTTCACATGAAAACTCTTTACGGTTTTTGACACATTTCAGAATTTCCTTTAACTCCTTAATTTATGGAAACCAGATTAGTTTCATCTCGAAACCATAGATTCACAGTCAGATGACCCAAAAAGTTATGTGCTCACACACTTATGCCAAACTCTCTTACCTTAATCCAATATCTTTTAAATTAGGGACGGGATCTCTCCAGGAAAGAGATATTGCATTTCATGCCAAAGACTTTTCCCTAAACTCAGTATCTCTAAATCAGAGGCAAGCAATTCCTAAAAGTTCTGGAGAAGTACATAGGAGTAATTTGGAGATCGTCAAAATGCAAGTCCAATAGTGTTGCTTGAAGTTCTTGATAAAATCACTCAGTGGTTACTTAAAACATCAGTGTCATTTGGCTCTACTGCCGTACGGTGTTTATCACCTTCTACTCTTCTGCAAATGACAAATAATCTGAATTCGCATCAGAAATTACAAATACAAACCTGTCAGCTGAGGAATGTAGAGGGTTCTGTTTTACTTACAACTCAGGACCTCCAGTAAAATTTAAAACCGGACGATTTCTTACCTGAGAGACTGTGAACAGTCCAGCGTGCAGTACACAAGAAAGTACTTTCTGTAATGATTGCAGTTAGCTACAGGGATATCTTTAGATGACTGAATAAGACTACGTGTGTTAGATATAACCTATGGCTGCTGGAAGTACTCATGTCCGGCATTGTGCATGAACATCAGAAGTTTCTCCATAAAAATTGAAACCTTCGCTCACACTGAGCAAGACTGAAGATCATCAAAGGTTTCAGAGCCCATGAGGTAGCCAATATGCTGATAGAAACTCACGTCTGATGCATATCTTAAGATCGTACAAAAGATAAAAAATAATTCCAACCTTAATGCACAGAACTTTGTAAATCCGAATCACACGACGTAAAGTACCGAAATTATGTATTATTCACTTTTCTGTTCATGTCTCCACCTTGTCGTGGTATAAATGGCTTTCCTATGTCCATGGCTCTGAGAGCTATTCCGGCTACCAATAGGCCACCTAAGGTCAACAGGTAGGCTACAGACCAAGAGAGACTCCCTAGTCCACCAGATTGGGGTTCTAGGATGATACACTTGCAATGTACGTAAAATTCCTTCTGAACTGGTAAGTCTCGAAAGGAAATTCAACGGATCGAATGCATGGGCTACTAAAAAGAAACAAGAATTCTTAATTAGCGGATGAATCACTCTTTGCAACTTGGAATGTAATATGACTATGAACCAAAGAAACAGCAAATTAATAAATATGTTGCTAATAAAAATATTGGGATTGCAGTCATTACTGAAACAAAGAGAAAGTTAAAAGGCACGGGGGACATCAGAGATTATGCAATAATTTATTGCAGAGTTTCCCCCAATAGGATACAATCTTGTATTATGACTCTACTACACGAGAAGTGGGAAAAATAAATTACGAAGTTATAGATGCGTGAATAACACGTGATTACAGCCAGGCTGAAGATTTACAGGCAATATTTAATTATTCTAGTTGTTTATGCACCAGACGAAGGGCGCAAAAATAGAGAAAAAAATTATATGATGAGTTTCGGAGAATTTTTGATCGATGCACTAAAAAATGGCTTAATACTTGTAGCCAGATATTTCAGTGCAATAGTAGGTAAACATCTCATCCCAAACATTGTAGGTACATTCGATAAGGCCTGCTTGAATAACAAGGACAGAGAATTACGATATTCCGTTTACTATAACAGTGTAAAAGTAACGAATATATCCTCCAGAAAAAAAGATATAAATAATTTAACATGGAACGCCTGGGGCCTTAGGTACTTCATTGATAATATTTTGGTAAATAAAAAGTTGCATTTTGCAATCTGAACTCATGCCTTTGAAGGATGCGACTTTTATTCGTACTATTCCTCGGTTCTCTCAAAAACTAATTTATTAAATAGGTGTAGATAAATGAAACCAAGGTGAGTGCCTGCGAAAGAATAAATCTACGAAGTTATATCTTATGAAGAATAATAGGGTTAGACATTTATACTGAAGCAGCAAATTATTAGGAACATCTAATTAATAACGTGATGATCAGCCCTTGACCTTCAAACTAGCCTCGATTCGGTGTGGATGTACTCAACGAGGTGCTGATATTGTTTTTCAATTATGCTCAGCCAACGCATGTGATGGAATCTGTCAATCGCTGAATGTTCGCTGGAGGAGGATACCTGTTACGAATGGTTCTCTCAGTCACATCCCACAGGTGTACAAAAAAGGCTCTAGGGACCATAATGGCCATTTCAGCACTTAGAAGTGACTGTCGTGCTTTTGGGATTACTGTGGGACGATTCGAGCCTTTTGGCATTGCACATTATCCAGCTGGAAGTAGCTCTTTCCATCAAGAGACAACATACTCATGTACGAGTGTGCCTGGTCCGCAAAGATGTTAAGATACCTCATGACATCCAAATGCTGTTCCTGAGGTGTCAAGGAACCTAATATCCGCCACATAAACAGACGCCAGACTATTGCACTGCCTTTACCAGCTTGTATAATTCATATCAAGCAGTTAGGATTCACTGATTTGCGCTGTTGATGCCATATTTTGGCCCTTCCACATGAGTGTATCAAGCGCAAATGTGATTCATCTGATCAGGTGACCTTTTCCCAGTCCTCAAGGGTCCAGTTTTTGTGTTACAGTGTCCACTACATACAAATTTGTTGGTTTTTAGCAGAGACGAGTGGTACACGAAGGGGACGTCTGCTGTTTTTGACCATTCACGTTAATATGCTTAAATTCTCCTCTCGATACCGCTGTTTCACTGCGTGGTTACTCAACGTAATGGAGCTCTCCTGTTACCTAAAACAATACTCTCCAGTAGTGTTGCCCTCGAGGATGGACCAGTCGTTTCCACCCACCGGAAGATCACTAACTACTTGTTTTATTTTTGTTGCACCACTCATTGTATACCTCCAATACTCCTGCTCTTGCATAGCCAAGAAAGTTTGTGTATTTGAAGTGCTTGCACACTATAATGTCTCTTTCAAAGTAGCTTAAATCACGTGTCTTTCCCCATATTGCCGCTATCTACGCTTCGTTCACGTGTTAATACTTTGCAGTGAGTTGTTTATAAAGCCCTTACAGCGTCGTAGTTGCTAACATAAGTGAGGATAGCACGTGTTTGATTGCTATTGGCTATTCCTAACAACTTGCTACTTCAGTTTATGTCAAGAATGACGAAAAAGCCCCCGATGAATTCCACTGCTAAAGACACGGTTAACTGAAGAGTGGAAAAATATGAAAACCAATATTTACAAAGCAGCATTTGATTCTCTAGGGTTGACATGAAAAGGCAAAATGTTAGAGGACTGAAATATGGAACGAAGATAAACAAAAGGCTATTGAAGATAAGTGTCTTATCTTCAGCATTTACAAGAAAAATCGAATGATGTAAGGGCAAAACACACTAGTGTGCAAACCCTAGTGACGAGCCAGGTTTTTACCTGTAGCGTTGCACAGGAGCGGCTTAGAGAAATCAAAAACATAGGAACTCCATTACTTATCGAAATGATGACGGAAACAACACCACACAACTGCAGATACTAAAGAATATAATGAAACTTTATTCAGAATTGGCTACATAGCAGTGTGTGCCGTGATGTAGATACATCACTGCGAAAGGCAGAAGAGAATGTCGATGCATTATTTGTACCGTCTGTCCATAGTTCGCACTAGTTTGTTCATGAGAATTTGAGGTGACATCGCCCATTCTTCCGTCAGCACCGTCTTCAGCTGTTGGACAGTTTCCGGTGTGTGTTGACTTGCCGCAACGTGCCTTCCCAGAGCGTCCCGCATGTGTTGTGTGGGATTTAAGTCGGGATAATGTGTTGGCCAATCCATCCTCTGAATGTCTTCAATTTGCAACAGCTCATCAACAGCCACCGTGCGATGTTATCGTTCATTAACACGAACTGTGGGCCAATGACACCTCGGAACAGACGAGCATGGGAAACGATTACCTCATTACAATATCGCCCACCGGTTACAACTCTCACCAGTAAAACGTACCGTGCTCCATTGTTCTGTTGTCCGGTCCTTATGTTCTCTGGACCATTGTAAACGGTGTCTCTGGTGAGCAGTTGTTAATGGAACGGAACACAACGTAATGGTCGTTGTGCAAACCATGCATCTTTGCGTAGTCGCCTGGCCTACTGTAAACCGCGATATTGTTCGTCCCGTGCACATGTTCAGTTGTCTTGCAAAGTTACTTGCTGTCTGGAGCGAATCCGTCTTGGCCTGTAGGAGCAGATATCGGTCTTTACTGGAGGTGATTATGGTGGACGACCACCACCGGTCTTTCACACAGCTGTTCCTGTACTGTTGAAAGCCCTGATGACGCACGCGATACGATGCTAGGGGCGATGCCAAATTCTTGGGCCACGCCGATCACAGTTCGCTCCTCCTGGAGCCTCTCAATTATTCGACCACGAGTAAAAATATCAAAATGTTCTCCACGGGCCATTTCGTCGTCTCCAGCACACAACAAACACAGTCGAACATCTGCAACAGTTATGCCTACCGTCCGGTGACTTCCGTTCAACCCCCTCACTCCGGAGGAAGTTGCTCTTCCAACTAAGCTACACGGACAGAATGTATCGCTGCAGGTTTGTCGTCTTGACACGTGCTTCACGTCTGTAGTATGTCACGGAGCCTGCGAAAAATATAGGCTACACATGAAACCTAGACACCCCACTGCCTCCCCCTAATTTCATCCCCTTGACACTTCGTGATAGTTTAAGTTTAGTGCATGAAGGCGCCAGTTAATTTTAAAATATAGTATTTTGATATAATTGCTGCAATAAAATTATAAACGATTGTGTTTACCTTTCATAACACGACTCTGTGTGTGTTACTATGCACTACAAATATCAAGCTATTTCTATGGTAAGATTTTGAGGTTTCTTCGACCGTTGTTTCTGAATTTGACAAAACACGCGCAATTTAAAATTTGAGATTTGATCTTGCTGTTTACTATGTTAGACTTCCAATGCGTGTATCTTTCCCATGAAGTTTTCAGCAGGTTTGCTTACGTTCCAGGCCGCTGTTCTACGTGTGTTACTACGATCTACAAATAGTTCCACTATTTAAAAAAATATAGTGACGCAATTCTTTTTGAGAGGAAATGCATTTCAATGAAATGCAAATAAAATATTCGAAATGGAAAGCTGAACATTTTTATTCCTCCATTCGCGCATTCTCCCATCCCATCTTGACTTCCTTTATTACTTATTTCGAACTCAACGTAATCCGGATCCACCAACAATCTGCAATGAAAAATGACTGACTGTCTAGAAACGCATGTAAAACGTCATTCAAGCTACCATCGTGTTTTGTATGCTATAGAAGACCATGTTTGTATTCTACGCATTCCAAACGTCCCATCTAATCTTCCACTTCAGTTTAAACGCCTACAGTTTCCTGTTCTCAGTTTTGTTTTTAGTATGAACAAAGCACAGGTTTAATCGTAAAAAGTTGCTGAACTCAACCTGCAAAGTTCATGCTTTTTCCATAACGTTATTTATGTTGGTTGCTCCCGAATTGGTAAAAACAAAAATTCCTCGCCTTTGTTCCGAACAAAACACTCAACGTCGTTGAACCAGAGGATATTCAAGGATATACTTATTTGCGCTTCAAATCAACCGTACATTGCGATGATCACAACACGATAGAAAAATGTAGATGTTTCAAATACACTGGCGTGCAAAAATTAAGGACGAGACGGTTTTTCGAATGTAACGCCGGGCAGAAGTGCTCCACATCGACTCAAATCATACCATAAGATCCCCAAGAAGTAAGAATATGGGACAAGTGAGAAAAACCGTCCAAACAAGGAATCCAAAGGATACAAAGGCACTTTATTGAAAAGGTAGCTTCGAGCACAACTGGACAGAAGACAGAAACGTCCATGTCACAGGCGGCTGCCAAGAAAAATCAAGTCTTTATTAGGGGATATGATCACCCCTGACTGCGTTGCAGGATTTACAACGTCTGTCCATGCTGAGGACGAGGTTGTCAAGGAGCTGTTGAGGCATCGCGGCCATTCCTCCTGTAGCGCCAATCGCAGCTGCGGAATCGTTGCTGGCGGCTGGTGACGTGCTGCCAAGCATCTCCTGAGAAGGTCCCACATGTGTTCGATTGGATTTAGGTCCGGGGACCTTGTTCGCCAATCCATGCGTTGAATATCTTCACTCTCCACCAGCTCTGCGACAGCCACTGTACGATGAGGTGTAGCGTTGTCGTCCATGAAGAGGAACTCAGGACACACAGCTGCTCTAAACAGACGCACGTGAGGCAGGATAATCTCGGTACAATAACGGACACCAGTGACTGAACCTCCTTGGAAGATGTGGAGGTCAGTACGGCTACCAAGAATGATACTACCCCAAACGAGAAATCCGCCACCTCCAAACCGGCCCCTTTCGATGATGTTGGAGGTGTGATTGCGTGTTCCCTGCTCTCTCCAGATGTGTATACGTCCAAAATCGCTCGTCAGACTAAATCGGCTCTCATCCGTAAAGAGAACTCGACCCATTGCTGATGTGTCCAGTTCTTGTGTTCCTGGCACCACAGAAACCGCCATCTCCGATGAGCAGGCGTTAATGGCACACACCGTACTGGTCGTCGTGCAAATAGACCACCTTTGTGCAGCCTCTTGGCCACGGTAAAACGCGATAACGGAAGTCCAGTTGTCTGTTGCATGTGCCTTGCGATTTCTCCCGCTGTCTACCGTCTGTCTCTTCTCGCCTGTAGGACAATATACCGGTCGTCCGCCGCCGTGGTTGCTCGTGGACGACCACTGCTAAACTCTCGGACAGCTGTTCCTGTTGTTTGAAATGTTCTCCAAGCTCGTGGAACGATGCTGTGAGCGATCCTGAACTCCTCGGCCACACTAGTCACACTTCGACCTTCTTCCAACTTCCCAATGACGCGACCTCGGGTAAAGTCATTCAGACGTCGTCTACTGGATTGCCTGTTATCCATATCACACGGTGGCAGCAACTCGACGTCGTTCAAACCGATGTACAAAGTGCGATAGCTTTAACCGAATTGCTGAGCGTACACCGCCCGTGTGCTTTATACCCTTCCAACCCCCCCCCCTCCACGTCATGCTGCATATATGCGCATGCCCTACCGTACCGGACCCTAGTCTCTCTCCTGAGTGGTCTTTCGGTCCGTTCTGCCTGCTCGTTCCCCTGTTATGATAATTTCTCCTCTTTGTCCTTAATTTTTGCACACCAGTGTATATCCTATATCCACATTCAATAAAGCCTGCTGGTTTAAGCAAATAGTGCCGTTACAAATATAAATTTTGTTGGTTTGTTTTAATGCTTTTATTTTCATTACCGGAACACATTTCCGTTAAATTCCGTGCAGTATAGCCTGTTATTATCACTACACTCATCGTCAAAATTATAGTTGCACCCAGAAGGGCGTGTCGGATTGCAATGCTATTCGGGTGGGAGGTAAAGGTTACCAGGATCAATAAATGATTAAACATTGAAACTGATATTCAATATTTATTGAAGTACACGCCAATAAGTAGTGTCTCTCAGTATGGCGTCGGTCCGCTATGTTTGCTCACAGAGCATGCCAGACGTCTCGGCATGGTGTTACACAGGTTCCTATTGGTGTCGTGTGATAAGCCATCCCATGCAGCTTGAATCTTCTCACGCAGTTGCTGCAGATTGTGAGGTAGGGGTGGAGTGTGGATAGCGTGTCCAATAACATCCCACATATTTTCAATCGGTGATAGATCTTGCGATGCGGCTGGCCATGGCAGAGTATAAGTGCCTTGAAGACAAGCTCTCGAGACAGCAGCAGTATGCGGACGAGCATTGTCCTGTTAGAAAATCGCACCGGAGTGAGCGTTCAGAGAAGGTAGGACCACTCGTTGTAGGACCTTATTAACGTAACGTTGGGCTGTCAAAGTGCCTGTAATTAACACCAAAGGTGATCTGGCATCGTAGGCAATTGCAACCCACACTATGACACCAGGACTTCTGGACGCGTGACGCTCGACAACAAACCGTTCACCTTGGCGCTGACCACGGTACCTCCACACATGGATTCAGTGGTCGTCTCCTCCAAGAAAAAAGCGGGACTCGTTACTGAAGTTCACCAGCTGCCATTCTGAGTGGTTCCATGACAGTCTGGCACGACACCATTGCAGTTTTTAGCGACGATGCAATGGTGTTAAGGGCAGTCGTCGTAACGGTCTGAGTGTGTATAGTCCTACTTCGTGCAGCCGTCTGCCAATGGTCCTGGCAGTAATCGGGCGATGCATGGAGGGCACCACTGCTCGCTGAATATCCGCATTCGGGACTGTTGGGTCACTCCACGCATGTCGGACAATCCAGCAGTTCTATCTCTCCGTGTTTCGTCTAGGTCTCCCAGATCTTTCCTGTCGCTGTTGCGTGCTTTGTTCTATCCACTGCCGCCAACAACGTGCTATGGTGATATCCGCACGAGCGGTATGACGCGCAATACGGTGACAAGACCAACACGCTTCCCGGAGCCCGACGATGCGGCCTCTCTCAAACTCCTCCAACTGCTCGAATTGCTTTCGAACCTTTCTCCGAGGCATACTTCACTTGCAAAGGATGCAACCAACACAAAACGGCACGAGTCAGAATGGCAAGTACGCAACTGGACGACTTTATATAGCCGGTTAGGCACAGCGATAAGACCTCTCCTTGCTTGCGTCCATGCGCGGCCGAGCGTGATACTTCAATCATTAGCATACCTCACGATGTCAAACCTACCCCCGGAGGTTCATTCTTGTCGGTTGTTTCCTACTGGGTGCAACTACACTGTATTTCTGACAATGAGTGTATATATTTATGTATTTCTTTTTATACCCGGGCAACGCTTGGGTAACTCCGCTAGTAGACAATAAAATGTATTTGACCGTGTAGACAGATAATTACTGTAGAAGATTATAAAAAAAGTTGGATACCCTCAACATTTGATTCAAGCTATCAAAATTCGTCACAAGGAAAAAAATTCATATTAGAAAAAAATCAAAGATGCCAAATTACAATAAATCACAATGTCAAACAGGGCTTTGGCCTTTCTCCAACTTTATTAAACTATATCGATGACATTCACCGCTCAGGGAAACTCCATATTGGCTGTGAAATACAGCTCTATGACAAGATCTGCATAAAAAACAGTGCTTTCTGCATATGACCAAGTAATTATATACTCAAACAAAGACGAGCTCCAGAGATCGATTTTCAGGTCACATAAAATTTGTAATGATTACAATATGAAAATATAACAAAGGTTATGGCTTTTAGGAATAGCCATTGATAACAGCATTATATGGAGCTGGTTGGCCGTTGTGCCTACCTTGGCTGTGACATCACATTGGACTAAGATGTAAAGCTCCATAATGATCTCGGTATCTGTAGATTTCAGCACACCTGTGGCACCATAAATAGAACCTTAAGAAGAAAACCTAGAAAGAACACTTGGTTAAAATTTTATAAAGTAGTCACACCCACTCTTTCATATGAACGTGAAACCTGGACTGCAAGAAACAAAGACCAAAGTTAAAGTACAGTTAAAGCAGCTGAAATGAGATTCTTACTATCAGTCAAGGGATGTAAAAGCTTTGATCAAGTCAAAAATAAAGACAACAGAAGAGATTTAATCATCAGTAGAACTTACGCAATAAAATTACTACCTACAGCAAAACATAGGACATTTCGAAAGAATGACAAATGAAATATTAACAACAGTTTCCCTTCATTTATAAAGCAAAGGGAAAGACAGACAAAGACGCTCAAAGAAAAGATAAGTAGAGTAGGAAGGCCGAAACAAGCAGACTTGCATAATCCTTGATGAAGAATTAAAAATCATCATCATTCAGACTTTTGACCAGGCCTGTGGAGCGTGTAAGTCATTATCAGGCCTACATAACAATAGAGGAAGATCACACTGTAGCTCTGTTTTAACCACTCTATTTTGTTTACTTCGTAATGTTAACTACATTCATAAATATATGAATACTTTTTAATTTTCTTCTTGAGATACCATATGTTTTTTTTATTTTTCTGAGGTGATACTTTTCCTTCATCTTCTTTCGCATGTTGTCTGAAAACATCATTTTAATTCTGAGATCTAGATATTTTTTAGTTTTTTTACTTGAAGCCAGAGCTTAGACCACTGGTGGCACAGTGGTCTAAGCCCTGGCTTCTGACCATTCGTCCGAGATTGTTCCAGGTTCGAAACCTGGTGAGCCATGGAGGCTGTGTTTGTCTTACAGTACTGGCTCTCTCCCTTCCCTGAAACCTGTTGCCCTAAATTAGGAACGGGCGACTGCTTAGACGCCCATCGAGTTGCTCACAGTGGTCGTTAAACTCCTCCCCCCCCCAAAAAAAGATTTTTTTTTAAAATCAGTGCTTAAGTTCTGTCCGCCACTGCTGTAGGAACTTCTAATGTGCAAAAGAAATCTTGTCTACAGGGAAGTTTCAAATTTTTGTTGTACGAGGCATAGAGATTCGAAAAGAAATGCAGTACGTTAGGTGCAATGCAGATGCTCAGTAACTATTTCTTTTAAAGCGATACAACGCAGTTGGTCGGTGAAATGCTCATAGCTCTGTGGAGCAAATTTACGTTGAATACATACAAAGTTTCCAGTAACGGTATGGATGAAAGAAAATTAAAAGAAATAGTTATTATCAACAGTTCTACTCTGCACGGCATAAAAACAGTAATGTTTGATATGCACGCCATAGATGAGGGACTCCAGAATAAAACGAACACGACACGGGAATCCGCTGCAAGGAACAAACACGGAATGACAAAAAAAATGTATCATAGCAGGATCCAGACCTTTTTTGTAAGTGTGGCTATGTCGTCGAAGATTTGGAGGAGTAATCGAACAGTGAACAAACGTTTACAGTTTGTCAAAGGACCACACGGCATGGATGAAAGCAAATTCATATTTCGGATCATCTTTGTCCAAAGTTTTGAACTGATCTGTACCATAGAGAAGAGTATTAAGAGAAAGTAACTAACATCTGAGTTGTTCATGTGCATCTGAACTAGAGATGAGTTCGGGCTCAATTTCAGGAGCCCGGGCCCGCCCGGGTCCAAATGCCTAGAGCCCGGGCCCGGATTCTTGAAAAAGTTTGCTTATCAAGGCTTGCATTTATGCATTATACACTGACCAAAGATATGGCCCAAGCAAGGATTAGTTTAAAAAGTTTAGTTCAGTTATTCCACTTCACAATATTAATGTTTTTAAAAATACTACGCATAAAGCCAAATGTTCTAAAATGTGGATTTGAAAATAAATAAATAATAAACGTGCCCTTCGACTGTATCAGAGAAAACAGTAATTTTGATAAAAGATGAAGAAAATAAAATCGTTTAGAAACAAAACATTCCATTCGTTATTTCTTTTTGATTTCTAAATTTACTTTTATTTTGAATAAATCGCATTATAAAACGTACAACGCCGTACAGACAGTTGCAAGTGTTTGAATTTTTGACTCTAGAAAACTAATCTTTGCAATATATTTTGCATATATGCTAATTGGTAAAGGTAGTTTAGAGTGCTGTAGTAGAATATAAAAAAACACATGTAGAGAAATTTCCAAAATAAAAAAAAAAAGAACGCAAAAGCATTCCATACCAGATTATTCTGCATTTTGTAATATTAACAAAGCTTTGCACTTAATAGTAGAATAATTACAATATTATCATATGTGTGTGCAGTTTCCAGATCAAGTTCATCATGAAAAGAGAGAGAGAGAGAGAATTGCATCTAATGCCTCAGCGCTTCAACTTGATCTTCTTTTCTTTAAAATTCGACCTGCTGCACTAAAAACCAACGTCACCCCAAAAATCGCGGGAGTGAAGAAATTTTAAAAAATAAATAACAATACTTCTAACTGCGCAGTTTTGTATATCAATACATCATTTTAAAGATACGATTCTTGATTTTTAATAAAATACAAAAAACGGGAATGTGATTTTTTCGCAGTTTTTCGATACCAGACCTCCTTAAACTAATTCTTGCTTGGGCCATAGCTTTGGACAATGCATAATGCAAGTCTTGCTAAGCAAAATTTGTCTTGTAATGCCAACTAGCTTAGGAAATTGAGAATCCTTCCACCATGGTAACAAATCCACAATGAAATTCAACACGTGTAATTCAACCGGGCTCGGAATTACACGTGTTGAATTACTACAGTAATGAAATTCAAGACGTGTAATTCCGAGCCCGAGTTCGGGTTTTTCGGTAGTCAATGAATTCCGAGCCCGTCCGTGCCCGGGCGGTGCCCGAGCTCATCTCTAATCTGAACCACGTGAACAGCTAACTCTCCGTAAAATTGGAACAAAATGTTTCGTTATCAACGAAATTTGAGCTTGGTTGAGATGAATACATCGTACATTAACACATACAGAAGACCACTAGAGAAAAGTTTTAATCCTGAGCTTCACTCATGCTGTAAACAGAAGTAAAACAAAGAAGACAAATGCAGTGCATTTGAACGTGGCATAAGAAGCTTAATGATAAATGTGAATGGCGGATACCCGAGTGTATTAAAACAGTAACTGAGACATCATTCATAAACATTAGTTTTTGGTTGGTTTTGGCTTAAGCAAATCTAATAGCTATTTATGAGCCAAAAAATATCTTTCTCCGTTACTTTGGACCGAAAAATAACAATTTCAGAGGGCATTCATTATTCGATAAATGGGAGAAACATGATGTTCAGAACAAATTTTCCGAGCGGAAGAAAGATAACTCGAATTTCAAAAATGAGCAAAAGACGACGTAAACGTTTTTAAAAGTCCTAATTCATTCAAGTTCAGATTAGCCCTGAGCAATGAGAACACAGATAATGAGAGGAAATGCACGCAGTGTGTCCCAAAGGAAATTGCAATACTCGAATGAAAACTAAGCGTAGAGGAAGAGAAAAGTACAGATGCAGAACACACACATACACACACACACACACACACACACACACACACTGAGGTGCCAAAAAAAAAACACCTGAGAAAGGCGCTACTATTTCCATTACATGCCACCACACCCACACGGTAAATGGTATCGTTCGCAAACGGAGTATATGTATAGGTAGATATCTCCGTAAGCTCAATTAGCAACATTCGCAGTTCAGATGACAGCTTATCAGGATTGAAGCGATTTTGAACGTGGTATGACAGTCGGCGTCCGGGAGATGGGTCACTCCATCTCGGAAATTGCCACGAAATTTGGATTTACGCGGTCAGCAATTTCAAGGGTGTAGCTAGACTACACACACTCAGGAAAAACATCCAGAGCGCGAGACCGGTGTGGCCGTAGAAAAGCCCTGGACGATCGTGGACAGCGGTGACTGGCAATCATTATAACATTCGTCCGGAGTGCAACATTGCCGCAGATCACAGCGCAATTCAGTAGTAACATCAGTGTTCGGACAGTGCAACGTTCCCTGTGTTCTATGGGGTTGCGGAGCTGACAGCCCACCCGGGAGCCATTGCTGACCCGACAACACAAGGCTGTGCGCCTCACCTGGGTTCGGGAACCCGCCATTTGACGCAAGATGACTGCAAACATGTAGCCTGGTCCGACCAATCGTGGTACCAACTGTTTTGGGCTGATGGCCGACTCCGGGTGTGGCGACAACCCTACGAGGCAATGGATTCCGCATGCCTACAAAGCACAGTGCAGAACGGCGGTGGCTCTGTTATGGTGTGGGGTGTCTTAGCTGGCACCCATTAAGACACCTCATACGCCTGCAGACCGTTCTGACCAGTGACGGCTACGTCACCATCCTTGGGGGTCATTTGCACCCGTTCAAGTCATGAAACCACTCCGACGGGAGTAACAACTTTCATAACGACAATGCGCCACCGCACACGTTCACAGTCGCCCGAGCATGGCTAGAGGAGCATTCCACGAAGTTTAGTCTCGTGACTTGTCCCACCCGTTCGCCGGATTTAAACGCCATTGAAAACATTCGAAATGCTGCCCAACGTGCCGTCAATGCCAGGAATCCGCCACAGGCGAGTATTAAGAAATTGTGGGACGTTCTTCAGGAGGCATTGTGTGCACTATCTCCACAGTACTACAGAGAGCTCGTGGAGCCCATGCCCCGTCGTGTTGCTGCCGTTATCCGATCGCGAGGAGGACCAACCCGATATTAGAGAGGTATCCTAGTTTTTTGACCCTTCAGTGTGTTTATATACTGTATATATATATATATATATATATATATATATATATATATATATATATATATATATATATATATATATATATATATTCTATTAAGGAGAAACCTAAGAAATAGAATGTGAATTCTGAATTTTCAAAACTGCTGCGTTGCGCGTTTTGATCTTCAGGTTATTTTGCAGCTTTCGTTTTAAATTCTAAAATTTTTTCCTTAGTCTTTAGTTTTGCTCTTCAGTATATATATATATATCATCATCATCATTGTCAACCATTATCAATCCACTGCTGGACGAAGGTCTCCCCAAGTTTCCTCCACAACGGTCTGTCTTGTGCCAGTCTCCTCCATGTCACTCCCGCATATTTACGAATTTCATCCACCCATCTCCCATGTGGTCTTTTTCTGGGTCTTTTCCTGTCCCTTGGAATCCAATCTAAAATTTCGGCTGTCCATCTATGGTCTGTCCTTCTGGCAGTATGTCCAGCCCATTGCCATTTCAGGGATTTAACTCTGATCATGATGTCTTCCACTCTCGTCATTTTTCGGATTAACGAGTTCCTCTTCTTATCTCTCCTGGTTATACCAAGCATGCACCTCTCCATGCTTCTTTGAGTTGTCTGCAGCCTTTGTATGTCTCTTTTAGTTAAGGTCCACGTCTCTGCACCATACGTAAGCACTGGAAGGATGCATTGATCAAACACTTTTCTTTTAAGACATAATGGCATATTGCTCTTGAAAATTATGCTGTTTCTTCCAAAAGCTCTCCAGGCAAGTTTTGTACGCCGATTAATTTCTTCATCAATGTGACCCTCACTTGATATCTGCTGTCCAAGATAAACATATGTATCTGTTATCTCCAGTTTTTCTCCATCAATCGATAAATCTTCATTTCTTGTAAAAGCATTGAACATCACTTTTGTCTTCTGAAAGTTCATTTTTAATCCCACTTCTTTACTCTTGTCAGCAAGTTCCTGAATCATACTCTGCAGCTCTGATGGGGTAGTTGCAAAAATGACTACGTCATCAGCAAAACGAAGGTGGGTTAGATAATCTCCATTAATCTTTATCCCTTTGTTTTCCCAGTTCAGTGATTGAAAGACATTTTCCAATGTGGCATTAAAGAGCTTCGGAGATATGGTGTCACCTTGTCTCACTCCCTTTCCAATTTTTATGTGTGTTGTATTTTCAAACAGCCGAATCTTTGCACTTGCATTTTCATAGATGTTATTAATAATATTAATGTATGCATCTTCAATAACGCAGGATTTCAGAGCCGTGGTAACTGCTGATGGTTTCACCGAATCAAAGGCTTTTTCATAATCGATAAAAGCCATGCACAATGGAAGTTCATATTCCCTCGCTCTTTCAATTAGTTCTCTCAGTACGTGGATATGATCTATTGTGCTGTAGCCACTCCTGAATCCAGCTTGTTCTCTCGGTTGAGCCATGTCCAGTGTTACCTTCAAGCGGTGTGAAAGAACTTTAGTGAAGATTTTATAAACCACTGATAGGAGGCTGATAGGTCTGTAGTTCCTGAGATCCTCAATGTCACCTTTTTTATGTAGCAGGATCATTGTAGCATTGTTCCAATCCTCAGGAATCTTCCCTTCATTAAGGCATCGAGTGAAAATTTGGGCGAGTACCGTTTCAATTTCTCCACTTGCTTCTTGTATGATGTCTATAGTAATTCCATCTTCTCCTGGAGCTTTCCCCCGCTTCATGTTCTTGATTGCATGAGCAACTTCTGCTGGGAGGACTGGAAGAACTCTGGTACCTTTCATGATGTCTGGAGTACATGTATCATCCCTTTCATATAATTTGGATGATTTATATATATATATATATATATATATATATATATTCTATAAAGAAGATACCTAAGCAAAAAAATACATATATATATATATATACCTATATATATATATATATATATATAAATCATCAGCATCATTGTAAACTATTATCAATCCACTGCTGGATGAAGGTCTCCCCAAGTTTCTTCCACATCCCTCTGTTTTGATCCATTCTCCTCCATCTCACTCCGGCATACATTCGAACTGCAGCCACCCCATCTCTCACGGGAGGAGGGGGTCCTCTTGGTATTTTCCTGCCCCTTAGTATCAGTCTAAAGCCCATGTACTATATATATATATATATATATATATATATATATATATATATATACACAAAATTAATAAAAATATCCAAACCAAAATTCACAACAAGCCAAAAGCCCAAACAAAAATTCACAACAAGCCAAAAGCCCAAACAAAAATTAACATACCGTGAAAAACAGAAATCCTTTAGACAGCAAAAATATCCAGAAAAAACAATGTATGTCGGAACAGTCGTCTTCAGGAGAGCACTTGTTCTGTGAAGTGGCTTTTCTGAAGTCGACAAAGAACTGGTATGACCGACGTCCGTCGACCGTACTCTCTAAGCTACTAAAAACTAAAGAACCACGAACCACAAAAGCTAAAAAAAGAAAAAGAAAGGCGTAAGACATGAAAAACTTGTCAACCAAGCAAACGACGTAAACATGAAAGCCTAAACAAGGCGAAACGACATACAAGCGAGGAAATTTTAGTCCTGTCAGATATCCCCAATCTGAACCACGAAAAAGATCGCGGTCACAGTCGAACAGTCATTTGCAAAAGTTTAAGACCCCTGTTGGTACTAGGAGATTTCTGCCGATTACGTCAGCTACTGTCTATATTACTCGACTTCCTGTCTGTGTTGCATCGTCGTACATCAGCAGCTGTTGATAGAGTTAGGGGAAGTGTGCGAGCATCAATTTGCTTCTGGTTTTCATGCTGAGAGGTATTGTACGTATTTCCTATATAATGAAAAATGGGCAAAAAAGCATTATTAAGTTTTATTCAGAGGGAACAAATAGTGACTTTATTTCATGAAGGATTTGCCGAACGTGACATAAACAGAAAGGTGAATGTGAGAAAGACTGCTATTCATAATACGATCACGATATGTCGAGATACAGGTGAATTTAGCGACCGAAAGAGAAGTGGACGTCCAAGAAAAACAACCCCACGTGATGACAATACCACAAGGCGAATAGTTATGCGTTTTCCGAGGAGTTCGTGCAGGAAAATCAAGACCTTTCTACATTCAAAAAGGTCTGATATTAGTATCAGCACTGTTTCCCGACGACTTAGCAAAGATTTTGGATTAAAGTCTTATAAACCAGCGTATAAACCTAGACTAACCTCTGTCATGAAAAAGAAGAGACTCCAGTTTACGTAGCGTCATCAATTGTGGATTGCTGAAAATTAGAGCCAGATTTTGTTTTCCGATGAATGAACTGTGCGCCGGTTTGGATCACGTGAAGCACATGTTCGACGACCAAAAGGCAAAAGGTTTGATGAAAAACACACCGTTAGCACCGTGAGACATCCGCCTAGTAAGATGATATGGAGGGAGTGCTGTGTCAGCATCCGATACTGCTTCGTTGACGGCCACTACCATGACTGGTCTTTTTATGTGGAAGTGTTACGTGAGAAGCTGTTAACTCATATGCAAGTTCACAGATACACAATCTTCGTGCATGGTGGTGCTCCATGCCACAGATCAACGCCAGTAAAGGACTACCAGCAGAGGAAAAACATAACTGTGCGTGACTGGCCCGGTAATAGTCCCGAACTTAACCCCATCGAAAATTTGTGGACCTTTATAAAAGGCAAGGAAGCAGATAAACAGCCATCGAATTCCCAAGCTTTGATTGACGCGGTAAAGTACGTGTGGTGCAAAGAGATTTCAAGTGACTACAGTAAATCCCTCATTTCGAGTATGCCACATGGTATTCTGTCCGTTATAAAAACTAAGGTGGCCACACAAAGCCATGAATTAGGTCTCTTTGTGTTCGAAAGAATGTAAGTATTCATCTGTGGTGTCATTTATTCAAATATCCCTGACAAGGAATTAATTGTTTCTTTGAGAATCTTAATTTTCAATAAATTGACACGTGGTCTTAAACTTTTGCAAATGACTGCATTTAGACTGCTGGCCACCCAAAATGCAACACCAAGAAGGAAGCATCCGATTGGCCTGAAATTCGCACCATGCGTCGCCGCGAGAGGACATGCAAACGATTAGCATTGCAGGGCATACTCAAATCATGTGCGCCCGGCACGCCACCGAGAAGCACTATAAGAAGGGTGCAGAGAAGGCGGGGTGTAAGTAGTGGAAGTGTGTTGTGCTGCCGGACCTGTGCGTGGGAAGCTCCCTGATGCCTCGTCGCAGAATACGGCAGTCATGCCAGCACGTTTCGGAGTTCGACAGAGGACGAATAGTGGCTTGTCGTGACAGCGGTTTATCGTACCGAGACATCGGCGCCTGTGTTGGACGGCATCCAGCCACGATGAGGCGAGTATGGATTCGGTGGGTGCAGGAGGGACGGACGGACCGACGTGAGCGATTGCCGCAGCCACGGCACACCACCGAACGAGAGAACCGGCATGTTGTGCGGCGGGCATTGACGGCTCGCACTGCCACATCACGAACGTTAACGCAGGAATTAGGGTGTGTTGCGCAACCACCTGTGTCAGCACGTACCGTTCGACGTCGTCTGCAGGAGCGGGGACTTGTCGCACGGCGCCCGTTGCTCCGATTACCATTGACGCTACACCACCGACGAGTGCTGCGGTAGTGGGCCGTTGAACGCCGCACTTGGACTACGGAATGGCACGACATTGTCTTCTCCGACGAATCCCGCTTCGGCCTGCAACACCACGATGGTCGAATCCTCGTGCGGCAGCACCGCGGCGAGAGACTGTATGACGCCTGCATTATGCATCGCCATACTGGTCCGTCGCCTGGCGTAATGGTTTGGGGCGCAATTGGATATGACACCCGCACGCCTCTGGTACGCATCGCCGGTACACTCAATAGCCACCGCTACATTTCCGACATTTTGGAGCCTGTAGTCCTCCCTTACCTGCAGGACCTGCCAGCAGCTACGTTTCAACAGTACAATGCGCGCCCGCACGTGGCACGCATCGTGCAACAATTCTTCACGGCCCACCAGGTGTCACTGCTGCGGTGGCCCTCCTGTTCTCCCAATATTTTGCCCATCGAACACGTCTGGTCGCTGACCGGCGGCCGAGTGGCCCGGCAAGCACCACCCGCGGCTACGCCTGATGAACTGTGGCAACGTGTGGAAGCAACCTGGACCGACATACCCCAAGCCCACATCCAAAGCCTCTTTCGTTCGATGCCGTGGCGTGTAGTGGCCGTTATTGCCAGTCATGAGAGCCACACGAACTATTGATGCCTACGTGTTTTCCGCTAGTCACACGGGCCTGTAAGCTCAATCGTTTCATCTTTGTATCTATTGTTTTGTGTCCAGTAAATTTGGTTTTGCTATTTCGTGTCCTCCTTGGTGTTGCATTTTGGGTTGCTAGCAGTGTATATGTTACACGGTACAAACAAGGATTTTATAGCTTACTATAGAAGTCAGTCTGTACATCTTTTAGATTAAAGAAAATGGAATATACTCTGAGTGGCCAAATCATTATGACCACCAGACCACTTTATCCTAAGTAGCTATCCCACAAATACTGCTGACACAAGATGGTCGAATCCGGGTAAAAAGAGAACGCTGAAGACATGCATAGACTAATGAAGTGTATTGCGAAGGAAATAGTGGGTATTGACGGAGTTTGAATGTGGAATGATCGTGGGTTCTCGAAGCGTTGGTGAGAGCATTAGCAAAACGGCTGCACTTGTAAAATATTCGAGGGTAGCAGTTGTTAAAGTTTACAGAGACTGGACTACCAGGCAGAAAACCGGGTCTGAGCACGAAACGTATGGTCGTCAACAGCTACTGGATGCTCGAGCTGAGTGGAGAGTAGGCAGACTTGTTCAGTCCAACAAACGGGCAGTCGCCCCGGTGGCGCATTGGTCTAAGCGATGGCCTCTGATCATTCGTCAGAAAGGGGTCAGGGTTCAAATCCCGGTGAGGCATGGGTGTTGTATTTGTCTTACGGCACTGGTTCTCTCCCTTCCCTGGAACCAGTGACCCTAAATTAGGGACGGGCGACTGCTTATAGCCCATTGAGTTGCTCACGGTGGTTGTTAAACCTCCAATCAAAATCAATCAAAAATCAATCAACAAACGGGCAACACTTTGTCAGATTACAGATAATCTAAATCAGGGACCAAGTCCGATCGCCTGCCAAGGTACAGTTCGCCGCACATTACATCGTATGTGCTACAGAAGCAAACTCCGTAAGCCATTGCTATCAGCAGCGAACTAGAAGAAATGCAGTTCGCTCAGAAACACAAGAATTGGACAGTAAATGAGTGGAAAAGTGTAATGTGATCCGACGGATCACTTTTTCAGCTACACCATGCTGACGAAAGAGTGAGGATATGGAGTTCGCAGCGCAAAAGCATGGACCCGTCTTGCATCCTCACTACTCTTCAAACTGGCGGAGGCAACGTTATGGTCTGGGGGCATGTTTCTGTAGGAGTGTTTGGGCCCTTTGACTTGTGTGGGGCAATGCCTGACCGACCAAGTCTATCCAGTTACGTTTATGGTTTATCCGAGTGCAGATGGATACTTACAACAGGACAATGCTTTATGTCATAATGCTCACATTGTACGCGAATGGATGGAGGAGTATCACAGAGACTTTTGCCTGCTACATTGGCCTTCTCAATCATCGGACCTCGATCCTATGGAGCATTTATGGGATGAAGTCGAAAGAAGCATTGGTCAGCTGTATCCGCTGCCATCAAATCTTCAAAATTTGGAAGGTGCAATTCATCGCATATCCTGTATATACAGGGTTACAAGGAAAGTCCGTGACCAGGCTAATATCTCACGAACTATGACAGTTAGCGATTTACTTCTTGTGTAGTTGTATAGGAAACCCACTAGGGCGCACACAATAACACCGCGAAGGATCCCCTCGTCCCCTTTGGGCGGTGGGGGGGATTGAGGAGGCTACCGTGCATTTACAGGTAGGGCAAAAAAGTCAATTACAAACTTTTTCAGCGAGGCAAAAATAGTACATAAATGTTTTTGTCTCGTAACAAAAGGTGGAAGGGAACTCTCCAAATGCAAAAAAAAAAAAAAAAAACGGAAAGCTACCTGAGTCGCTGTGTCCGAAGCATATTTGCGTGGATTTCAAATGTGATTTCTGCTCCGTCGTCAGAATACAAAAATGATATGCGTGGTCGGTATTCCAACACTTCATGAACCAGTGACGGGAAGTCGAAAGCTCTGCCACGTACGCAAGTCAATTAGATGTGCATACAGTTTTCCTATTGGATGAGTGTTTCGCTACTTTATGCTATTTCTCCTTGCCTCAGTGTATTTTTTACTGTATTGGACATCAAAGTCTGATATTGAATATGTCAAGGAACTGCGTTTTATTTCAGAACAAGAACTGTTGATATGTCTTGTAGGAAAACTTTTCTTTTGTGCTTTCATTTACTTAACTTACCAGTTTAGATAAGTTCTAAGTAATACGTTCTTGTCTAAATACGCTGTCGTTGCTTCCGGATGTTGGGATTTTTTTGGGGCCACATTTCCGGTCCCCTTCCATATCCTGTTATGGGACAAAAACATTTGTGTACTAATTTTGCCTCGCTGAACTAGTTTGTAATTGACTTTTTTGCCCTACCTGCAAAGTGGGGCGAGATAGCCCCCTCAACCCCCTCAAAAAAGGGGGCGAGGGGACCCTTCATGGTCTTATTTTGTGCGCCATATGGGGTTTCCTATACAACTGCACAAAAAGTAAATCGCCAACTGCCATAGTTCGTGAGATATTGGCTTGATCAAGGACTTTTCTTGTAACCCTGTATACATAACACATCTTCATCAACCATTGCTGGATGAAGGTCTCCTCAAGTTTTTACACACTAGTCTTCACCATGTCACTCGCGGATGCTTTCGAATTTCATCCACCCATCTCCCATGTAGTCTTCTTCTGAGACTTTTCCTGTCCCTTGGAATCCTGTCTAAAATTTCGGTTGTTCATCGGTGGTGTGTCTCTTCTTGCAATATGTCCAGCCCGTTGCCATTTCAGGGATTTTACTCTGATCATGATGCCTTCCACTCTTGTGGTTTTCGCGACCCATGAGTTCCTGTTCTTATCTCTCCTGGTTACACGAAGCATGCATCTCTCCATGCTTTTGTCAGTTGTGCGCAGTCTTTGTATATCTCTTTTTTAGCGAAACTTTAAGAAACCTAAAACGTGAAGCACACGTAAATGTGTTTCACGTGAAGCTCTGTAACATCACTTTTTCGGATTTTAAGGTTACTGCAAAATAAGCAGCCGATGGAATTACAATAAAAAAACAGAAAATAATCGATAACATGATTTTAACAAATAGCAATTAAGGTTTTCAAAGCTTCAAAAAATGCAGCTGACTGCAAAATTTCTAAGGTAAGCAATACCCATTTACCCGATTCGCCTTCTTTTCAAAACGCCGAACTCTTTGTGTAAGAAAGAAATTTTTAAGTAACGTATTTTTCGTCATGTAATCCGCAGATTATCTGTTGAAAAAGTTGTAAATTTAGGTTCTGAGGATTATACGCCAATGCTGATAATACGCCGCTTTGAAAAAAATAGCGTTTTTGCTGCGCTTCGATTTTTAAAACATCCGCATCCTGATTGTCAAGAGAGGTCGTATATTTGGAAAATACGAGAGACTCATTAATAGCTGGAAACCGTAATGCAATACGAAGATGGAGGTCCACAAACAGTTGGAAAGAAGTTGTCTGCTTTTTTTTTTTTTACTTACGAGCATTTTGACAGAAAATACAATGCAACGAGGACGTTATCATTTGCTCACGCTGACGATCACGTGTGTGCTGTGGAAGTCAGCATCACGCACGTTCGTGGTTGGCGCAGGTGTAACGACGGAATACAAATACGAAACTCTCAGGTCTAACTGCATAAATGCGGTAATGCTGAAAAAACTCACAATATTTGCTCTTTATTCACTTCAAAGTAACAGAAAAGCATATAAAAATTACTGCTATTTTTTTAGTGAGAAGATATCTTTTGCATTTTTCTTTCGACTGCTGGGTCATCCCGGGAATCGCGACTTTTTTGTACGAAATTATGGTTCGGGATCAACATCACGGGTACGGATTGTACGACAATTTCTCTCCCTGAATTTCACGATTGAGGATTAGTGCCGCCGCTGATTATACGAAGATTTTTTCTCTTCTTGAATTTCACGGTCTACGGATTACACGAAGAAAAATTCGGTAAATTGCTCTACTCATATAGATTCTTAAAATTTTACTCAGATAATAATAAGGGTTTAAATGCAGGGGAGGGGGGGGGGGTTCTGTGTTTAAGAGGATTGCCAGGTTCAACATGTTCGTAAATTAGACAGTTTCACTGCTTCAGGAAATAATAAGGTATATCTATGTATGGAACACAAATTAACTTATATGTTTCAAAAGCAACGATATTCTACCTCAGACTTTTTTGGTCTTCAACGACGTCACTGCTAAACTTTCAGACTTCTTTGTCTTAAAGTTTTTAGCAGATAGATATGTATAAAAATTGCTCTGCTTTTTTTTTTTTTTTTTTTTTTTTTTGAAATACTACTACTGCATACCTGATATTAGAAAGGGTGAAAATAGAAAGAACAGAATTATGTTCTACACTTGAAACAAGTACCAAAATGAACGACCGCCACTCTGACAAGAGATAATTATCTCACATTCCTTCTTATCAGATCTCACCTTAATGTCATCGCGATTCATTTGCTACATGCATTTGCGTGGGATACAGCAAATATAGATATCGATCTAAATGAGGAGGATATTTAGCTGAGAAAAGAATTCATAAAGCAAAGAATTGTTCCCAGGTCACGAAAAATACTCTGTCCGATGTAGAAAATTTCGCAACATGACGGAATGCACGAAATTAGACGAAACTTACTACACGTGTAGACAAGTAGGAGGAAAAGCAGTGATTTAAGTTTTGAAGAATTACATGAACGCGATGGAAGAGGAGACAGTACAGTGTGGCCTGAGTCACTCAGTAGGTCATATGACTGCCATGTCGTCAACATGACGTGGCATCGAATGGAGAAGTCCCCGGATGGTATTCTTAATTATCGCTAACCATGCGTCGTTGACCTGTGTCCTCATTTCATCAACATTGCGAGGGGGTCGTGCAGAGGCGTTAGGCCGTGTTCCAATTACGCGCCACATGTTCTCTATTGTGGAAAAGCCTTGGGATCGCATTGCCCAGGGCCACATCTGTACATCTTGTATGCACGGTCTGCTGATGTTGGCAGTATGCGAGCGGGCGTTATCTTGAAGAAACTAGGAATCAAGTATACCACAGCGATACGGCACCATTTAGATGTATCGTCTCATTGTACCCAGTATGCATACAAGCGGTGAATGGCTGGTGAAACTGATAAGAGCCCCAAACCATGACACCAGGCTTTGGATCGTTATGATATTCAGGGATGGCAATAAGATCAGCCCGGTGAATCGGCGCTGGACTCCCAATCGGCGATTACCGGCGCTGAGACGTAAGCGAAATTCGTCGCTGAATATAACAAGGTTCCATTTGTCCCTTCACGCATATCTCGTACGGCACCACTGTAACCTCAAGCAACAACGTACTGCGGGGAATGGCTGTCGTCGCAATGGCTGGCTAGGGCAGTCCAAGTCGATATGGGGGATGTCCGTACACGTATATGGCTGCCTGTACACCTCGTCGAGTTTCGTCCGCTGTGGACTGTGCGGCTGATACGCTCGTCTACGTGTGTCAGTTCTACCACGGCGATGTACGTTATCTTCATCCAACCATTGTCGCCCTATTTTGGCTGATCTTTGTTGCATTCCGATCATTTATATAACCCAACTGAACTGTCAACACATACCCACCATTTTTAATGAAGCTCTTACAAATACTTATTGGTGTATCATATTTTCTATGTCAAGCAGTGTAATAGGAAATAAGTGAAAGCCAACTGTAACGTATACTCTCGATTCACTTTCCTTTTGATTTTACTATCTCTGGTTATTTTATTTTACTATGTAAATTATCTTCTTACTGAACGAGATGTTATTTCTCCCGCTGAATGAGATCTGGCAATGAGTGTAAGTCATGACGTGGTGGTAGCCAGTATAAATAGGCGCGTTCAGCGATACCTAAGGAGAGCTTTTTGTTGATGTGGTAGTGAGAGCGTTTGTTGTTGCACGGAGAGAGCGTTGGTTTATGTGAAGGAGAGCGTTTGTTGTTGTACGGGAAGAGCGTTTGGTGCTGTATAAAGAGAGTTCGTTTATGTGAGAGCGAGAAGTCTCAATAATAAAGAATTTGTTGTAAGTACGTTTTTCTCAGTTCATAGTTACTGTCAGACCTCTGTCTGGCTGTTAGGTTTATTTCATTTAGTGTTATTAGTAACAACCAGCATAAGACTTTATTCATCTTAATTACTACTACAACATTACTACCAGTTATAAGTTTGTTCATTACTATTACTACACTACTAGCAGGATACTTTATTCATGATCTTAATTAACTAGTAACAACAACCATTTGAATTCACTATTAGAAGCTTAGTACAAGCATTGAATTCATTATAGTATTAGTGAAAGCTATATTCACGACAATTAGCTTGGTAGCAGAAGAGATATTCATTATACAACTTCTTAATGTGGAACTTCATAACTCCGAGAGCACAAGTAAATGAACAAAACTGTACCAAGTAAATTCTGAAGTCCTATTGAAAGACTCAATGCTGAATAACAGAGGTTAATATGCAATGAATGTCACATGAGGTAAAAAAATGTTTCACATAAGAATTAATAGTGTATGGATGGGTCTTAGTGTTCTTTTATTGAACAAGCAGTCAAAGCTGTACGATTTGAGGGTAGATACGCATAATGATTCAGAGAGTCAATGATGACTACATATTGTGATTGCTATATTCCACATTTTCCAATATTCCACATTTTTGCTATTAGAGTCGGAGCTGAAAGAATGCGGAAACTTGTCTACTTTATTATGCATCGTGAAACATCCAGTTACGATTAACTCCGGTCACGGAAATCTAATTCATTATCATCCACACTTAACCCCCGCCACCTTTATGTTTCTACTAATACAGTGTTAGTCCCATTGGGTAACGCTGTATTAGTAGAAGCAAAAAGTGAATATAATATGAAGCAGTAGAGAAATTTTAAATCGCAATAGATTAGAGAAAGGTGACAGTGTGGGATATCTGACCCTTTATTGCACGTACACATATTACTAAGGATAAATAATTGTGACCACTGCAAGAGAATAAGGTAGTGAATCCTATTATGTTAATAATTTATTTTTCTCAGACTAATGGAATGTTTGTAGATATCGGTAAACAGAATTTACACTAATTATACATGCATACATATCACTAAGCTGTTCTCTGAGATTCAAAGATTAGTTCCAGAAAGAAATACAAACTATTAGATACATTTTTATTTACTTACTGTTGCCGTACCAAACTTCACCATTTACAGTGATCTTGACATACAACTTGGGCTTCACTGACATCCATCACACGACATACACAAGACCTTCTATACTTAATACTCATAATCTTTTACTCATGCAGATACTCCTGAATCTGACCCTCCCATGACTTCCTTGAACTTCCTCTGCCTTTTCTTCCTGCCCCTTAGGCTAAAAAATATTTTCTTAGTAAGCATCTCATTACTCATTTTTTCAACATGGCCAGACCACCGAAGCGTAATAGTCTCCACCTTGGTAACAACATTTTCCTTCACATCACACAACTGCAGCACATCTTCATTCCTCTTACGATCAGAACGTGGGAGTCGTGTAGAGGCGTTAGGCCGTGACTTCCTTGGACTTCCTCTGCCTTTCCTTCCTGCCCCTTTGGCTAAAATATATTTTCTTAGTAAGCATCTCATCATTCATTCTTTCAACATGGCCAGATCACCGAAGCATATTAGTCTCCACCTTGGTAACAACATTTTCCTTCACATCACACAACTGCAACACATCTTCATTCCTCACACGATCAGAACGTGTTAGTCTCCACCTTGGTAACAACACTTTCCTTCACATCACACAACTGCAACACATCTTCATTCCTCACACGATCAGAACGTGTCTGCCACAGCCTTTTCTACAGCACACAAACGACTCCTACGTTTCTTCTGTGGTACCCATGTTTCACTGCCATACATCACAGTAGGAACAATTACAGTTTCATACACAGCCATGCGGGACTCTCTTGAGAACCTATCATTCGTGTGAAAACCTCCCACAGCCGCTATGACTTTCAATGAAGAATTCACTTCAAATAGAGGTCATCGCTTTTTCCACTGCTTGGTTATCATGGACGTGCTGCCGCCCACAAGCCTTTGATCACCAAGTCCAATAGCGCTGCTCGGCTAACGTGGTGCAAAGAACGTCGACAGTGGACCGTTGAACAGTGGAAACAGGTTCTCTGGAGCGACGAATCAAGGTTCACCCTCTACCGTCCGGATGGCAGGGTCTGGGTTTGGCGTCTTCCTGGAGAACGCCTCCTGCCGGAATGTATTGTGCCAACTGTGAAATTCGGCGGCGGTGGTATTATGCTATGGGGGTGTTTCTCCTGGTATGGCACGGGACCCTCGGTCGCAATTCCTGGTAGACTCAACGCTGAGACCTACTGCACCATTTTGGATGACCATGCACTTCCTACGTTGTGGCAGTTTTACGGGGTGGACCCATGTTACTTTCAGGATGGCAATGCCACCTGTCATGTTGCGAGGTCCACCATGACTTGGTATGGTGACAATAGGGTTAATCGAATGGACTGACCTGCGCAGAGCCCGGACTTTAACCCTATCGAGCACATCTAGGACGAGTTGAAGCGTCGACTTAAGGGGTGCCCACACCGTCCGAATTCGGTGAAGAAACTGACCTGTCTTCTCCAAGCCGAGTGGAAGAAAATACCGCTAGCCGTCGTACAACGCCTGGTTGAGAGTATGCCCCGGAGGGTCGCAGCTGTAATCGCCGCTCGTGGAGTCTCCACCAACTATTGAAGGTGAATAAACTTCGTGTTCCTTTGTTATCGCAGGTGTCCAATTACTTGTTGGTAGATAGTGTATATATAACTTACAAAGCAGAAACTAAAACAACAAAAAACATAAAACTCCAAAGCCAACAAGCAGGGAGAAAAAAAAACAAAAAACAGGGATGCAGAAAGTGTAGAAAATGCCGAGCCTTGGCTTTATCAAGGACCAGCAAAACTCTGCATTTACTCACTTCCACAAAGACCTGGTTGAAAATGGGTTTCTGCTATGTCTTAGGTGCAAAAAGTATAAGTGCCCAAGAAATACCAAATTTACAGAACCGCTCACAAAGGAACGAAAAACTTTAAAAAATAAGCAATTTTTTTTTAATTTAGTATACACGACCCATATCTCATCATCGCCCACAGAAACAGAAAAACTACTGCACAGAGCTCACAAATATTGTGAGAAAAGCAAAGAATTTTGATCCAAGAAACATGGGAAAAATGAACTGCCAAAAACTTTTGTTAAAGGAACAATGCGGGAACATACAACATTTTTTGCCACGTGACTGTGCTGTTCGGCGGTGCTTTTGCGCTGTCGAACTCTATATAAAGCATTCCCATAATTCGGTGTACATATTGCATCTGTTATTCTTTAATTTTTAAAGTACCTTTCCAGTGTTTTATATTACGTGTTTTTGTCTGTAGTCATTCTGTGTTTCGTGGAAACTGTCTGTAAAGAGTTCTCTATTGTTTGTTCCTACTCTCTCTGCTTTTTTTTTTTTTTTTTTTTTTTGCTTATTCCTTAACATATGGTTGTTACATTTTATTTGTCTTTTTTTACTGTGGTTCCTAGTGAGTTTTTCCCTTGGATAACTCACCACGGGTTTTGGTCATGTGGTACTGCAGTAAAAAATATTTGTGACTTATGGCTTCAAATAAAATCCTTGTGTTGGAGGGTTTTTTCTTACAAATTGGGTAATATTATTAGCATTGCATTGTTACTCTAAAAAAATTTTTTGCAGTTAATATTTTCTATGTTTCTTGGGACAAAATTCTTTGCTTTTCTCACAATATTTGTGAGCTCTGTGCAGAATGTTTTTCTGTTTTTGTGGGCGATGATGAGATATGGGCCGGGCCAGTTATGTCTTAGATGTATGCTAAATTAAAAAAAAAATTGCTTATTTCTTAAAGTTTTTCGTTCCTTTGTGGGCGGTTCTGTTAATTTGGTATTTTTTGAGGACTTCTACTTTTTGCATCTAAGACATAGCAGAAACCCATTTTCAACCAGGTCTTTGTAGAAGTGAGTAAATGCAGAGTTTTGCTGGCTCTTGATAAAGGCAAGGCTCGGCATTTTCGACACTTTCTGCATCCTTGTGTTTTGTTATTTTCTCCCTGCTTTTGTTGGCTTTTGAGTTTTATGTTTTTTGTTGCTGTAGTTTCTGCTTTGTAAGTTGTGTTTTCTGAGAATTCTTCACTGCTGCTTTTGCACGGTTAGTTTTCAGATTGTAAGTTTGTGTGAAAGAATATATATATTTTTTAATTTTAATTTTTTTTGTTTATGGCTTAAGTTTGGTTTAACTATCACTTTTTCAATTTTCAATTTTGCAGCTTTAGCGCAAATTCTAATTGAAAATGTTCTGAAAGTTCTTGCTGTTTTTTTATTTTTTTATATTTTTGTTCCGAGGCTCTCTTTTTTGGTTTTCATTCTAGGTGGTGTTGGATTTGCTGTTGCTTGGTAATTTTTCATGGAATACGTATTTCGTGCAAAGGTTTACTGGTTGTTTTAACTCGGAACATTTGTGTGTTTGGTCTTTGTGGTGCTTTACTTGACAATGATTGGGTTGGAGGCCTAGTCAGATAATTAAAGTTCTCCCGCTGGGTTAGGCTAGCAACCTTTCCCATAGTGTCTGAATTTTCAGACAAAGTTAATCTCAAGTTATGAAACGACAAGCGTTGTTTGACATGAAAATCTGCGAATCCTAACCTGTATTCTAAAGCTACAGATTGTAACTCAAATAAATTTTGTAAAGCCTACAACACCATTTATAAACTTACCTTTTCTGTTTGCAGCTAGTCTTAGCTATATTGGCTAAAGCAAAAATCCTCTACATCTTAGGATTAATGGGCGCAGGCCTCTTGCAAACAAATTCACTTCCAATAGCGACAACCCATCTATAGGTGCAAACCAATACTCTACTTTTGAATTGGAACATTTCCATACTCATGGGTTTGACAAGGTGCAAATTGAAGTTTTGCATATCCTCCCTGATCTTCTTGCTAGGCTGGAAAAAGAATCCCTTGAAATTCTGCAACATTAATCACTATATCCTTATGGACTTAATTCAACTCTCTCTGAAAATAAGCTTTCTCATAATAAATTTTCCATTCGTGAATTTTTTTTTCTTGTGAACAGCAAGGTCTGCTCTAGAGGTAAGAGAGGCCAGAGGCTTTTCCGAACTGCTAGCAAGGTAGATTTTGCTAATTTACAGCAAGATCTCTCTGGTTTTAAAAATAATCAAAATTTTGTTAAAAATGCTTACAGCCTTCTTAAATCTTTTAAGCACTCTGTCCTGAAAAGCTTTCTCAATTTCTGGAATAGTACTGCTAATCATGGTGATAAGCATGTTTTTGATTTAGTTCTCGATATTATTAAGCATATCCTTAAAGAAAAAAAAATTCTCTCAAAGGTTTTTCAAAACATTTTGTCACTATCAGGTTTCTCAATAAATGCTATGATTATCTCAATGTCAGGAAATTGTTTTATAATAATGCTGGTTACTTTCCTATTCCTAGGTACCAGTCTGTTGTTAGTTTCAAGTATGTCAGGACCTTAGGTTCCTTGGTTAAAAACAACAAGTCAGGTTATTCGAGTTCTTTACCTGCAGATTTTATGTGTTCTTGTGAAAAATATAAGGATCCAGTTCACTATAATAGTTATTACAAGCACATTATCACCGGTAATTTAAACTTTGTTGAGGATGTCAGGTTTCGTAAGTTATTAGGGTATGGTACTAAATTTAGGCCTTCTTTCAATGTTTCTAAAAAGCAAATTCTTGAAAACTTTACTCAAGACGTTAATAGGTATATTATTAGGACTAATTTGGCTTACAATCAGCCTATTGAGGCCTTTGCAGAGTGGGAAGTACAATGTTATCATTAGCTTCTCTGAAAAGTTGGCTGGTCTTGGTATATGTTTTGACAGCAATCTGCATTTCTCCGGTGCTTCAAAAAAGTCTCTTTCTAAACTTCAAGAGCAATATATTTTTACAACTGATAAAGCGAGCAATAATTTTGCAATTATCTGTAAAAAATTCTATTTTGATTTGATTAATCAGAAACTTAATAATAGAGTAACTTACGAGCCAGTAAGTTACTGCACCGGTTTAAAGCCTTCTTCAGGAAGCTTAAAATTCCCTCAGTTAGGGGCTATGAACCTGAATTTACCTTTCCTTTTGCTACTGCAAAGTTTCATAAAAATCCTGTGAAATTTAGGTTCATAGCTAGTGGCGTAAGGAGTCATAAAAAGAAAAAAGACCGGGCTTTTGAAGCACTTTTGAAAACAGTTTTGGAACTTATTGGCAACCGTACTAATCTGCAGAACAGGGATTTTTGGATTATAAATAACAATTCCGAAGTGATTTACTCTATTCTTAGCTTTAAGCCCATAGATATTAATAGTTATGATTTCGAGAACCCATATACCAATCTGCCTCTTTCAGATATTATTTCCACATTTAAGGATCTGTATGTAGAATTTAAAATCAACCAAATTGTTAATGCTAATGCTTGGAATACTTTTCTTAACTGTTGTATCAATAATAACCATGTTTTTATTATAAAACTCTCTATAAGCAAATTAACGGTATTCCAATGGAATGTTCCCACTCTACTAGTATTTATTACCTTTTTTTATTCCACAAAGAAATTAAATTTATAAAATATAGGTCCTCGAACTCCGATAGCAACTTATACACTTACAGATATATTGATGATTTGCTATGTATTAATAACTCTGAAATAATAGAGAATGATTTTACCGATATCTACCCTAGCTGTCTTAAATTAAGTAAAAAAACAACAAAATAACCAGGAGCTTGAATTCTTAGATTTAAGCATTAAGCTTGACAACGGTAACTCTACAATTAACCTATTCGATAAAAGAAAGAATTTTCCTTTCAAAGAAATTAAATATTTGCACTGGAATAATAATATCTCAACAAATGTAATAGAGAATGTACTTATTTCACAGGTACTTAGAATAACCAGAATTCACAGCAATAATTCGGATTTCCATGAACATATCAGTATCCTATTAAATAGTTTTCTAGACAACCAAATTCCAGCTCATTTTATTAAAACAGTCTTCAGAAAAAATAAAATAGTTCTCAAAAATACAGTTAGGTTAGCAGATCTAGTTTAATTACATCACAGTTAATAAAATGATTCTGGCCAATGAAAACCTTCTTGGAAGTTGGTCTAGAGCAGGGGTCGGCAAACTACGGCCCGCGGGCCAAATCCGTCCCACTGCCTCTTTTCGCACGGCCTGCGAACTGTAAGAATGGATTTTACATTTTCAAATTCTTTAAAATTTCAAGGTCTTAAAAATGTCAGAGTCCGCGCTATAACGCAACAGCCGACCGCCGAGTTGAGGAGTTGCAAGATACAACCGTACGTGGCGCTCCTATGGCTTCGCATTCGGTGTCTTCTGCTGTGACGCTACGCAGTTATAATTCAGCAGCGTTTCCAGTGCCACGTGTATTGCTGTTCTGCGACAATTTGTCCTCGGTTGATTACCCTTGCATATCCATCATGTCACTGTCAAAACCCGAAAAGAAGAGAAAAGTGCGTCTCTGTATTTGGCAGCACCCATCTCTCTGAAAAGACATTTTCAAAGGTGAAATACGTAAACACTCAATACAGGTCAGCAATGGAATCAGTTTTGATGATAGGGAGTACTGACTTTGAACCCCAATTTGTTGAAATGTTATCCCCCCCCCAAAAAAAGCAATTCCATTATTCTCATTAGTAGAGCTATATTTCAAACAATTGTGGCATTTGTTTTAGTCAACTTATTATTATTATTATTATTATTATTATTGTTATTATTATGTTAAATTTTGTTCAGTAAATTTGTGAAAACGCGTTCCGTTGTATTTTTTTTGTTATTTAATTAGGCCTAGCTACTTAAATAACAAAAAAAAAAAATACCTACATAAATATCCTCGAGTTTGCCGCTGTGCCCCCTAAAATATTTGCTATTTGGCCCCTTACAAAAAAATGTTTGCCGACTGCTGGTCTAGAGGATGTGTATTAACTAACTATTTGGAACCTTTAGTGATATGGACAGGACAGCTTATTATAAATATAAAATTAATAAAATATTTAAAAATCACAAAAAAAGTTTATAATACATAATTAAATAATTCAAGAAAAAGTTTAAAACGTAAACTAGATATTCTATCTCAATAATAGCTAACATAAAAATGGTAAAACTTATGTAAAACTAAATAAGAAACTGTTTTTGTCCGTAGATGTACACTAAGGTATTTTAATACAGATGAAAATTATTAAATACACATTAAGTGTATTTGATGATATTTTTCGTGTATTCCGGGGAGTTTTTGCTCTTACCAGACAAACAGGTCATCTTTCTCGCTTTGGAATTTTTGATTGGTGGAGAATATTGTATGCGGCGTGCTTTTTGTGGGGAACAGTCCTCGTGCTGCCTCTTCCTTGACCGCCGGATTTGAGTCAGTCATTTTGTTCGTGGATCTGCAACATGTTGGTGGCTTTGCAGGTAGGCCCTTTCATTTGATCCTTATGGAGGGCTTTTATATCTTTTATCGTTTCTGTGCTAGCAATTTCTTTTTTCTTTTTTTGGCTTTGCTTTGACTTGCGTTTTTTTGCTGTTGGCCTTATTTTGGCTTGCTCTTGTGCAAAGCTCCATTTGGGGAACATACATCGTTTCTTGGCCACGTGGCTGTGCGTCAACTTTCGTTGTTTGGCGGTGCTTTTACGTAATTGTACTCTGTGTAAAGCATTCCTATAATACTGTGTACATATTGCAATTTTTATTCTTTAATTTTTTATGTACCTTTCCAACATTTTATATTACGTGTTTTTGTCTAAAGTCATTCTGTGTTTCGTGGGAACTGTCTGTAAAGAGTTATTTGTTATTTGCTCCTATTCTCTCTGCTTTTTTTTTTTTTTTTTTTTTTGCTTGTTCCTTAACATAAGGGTTGTTACATTTTATTTGCCTTTTTTTACTGTGGTTTCTAGTTGAGTTTTTCCCTTGGGTAGCTCCAGTGGCGGCGGGAGCTCTCGAAAACTGGTACGGCTATTTGCAGCAATATATCCCCCTACCCCAGAAGCTATGAGGGATGAAGTATGCATCCCCTATGGTTTCGTTCATTTGCATCCATGTGAAATTTCAGTTTTCCCAACCTAATTTTTACAGTGTTAACACGTATTTTTTACCTTTTAGAAATAAAACATTAAATAACAAAGAAAGAAAATACAGTTTGAAGTAAATGTGAAACGTGTGTATAAAAACAATATTGAAATATCATTTTCAAATATTTTAAAGAAACAAGGCAACTCTTCGTTCGTTTTCATGTTGCAAAACAAAATTAAAAGCATTGCTTACCTAGAACATATGATTGCGTTTATTTAGGAAATAAGAAGTACTGATTATATGTACGCATATTGTTATTACTAATAAGAAAAATTTCTATGCCTATGTTATTTATGGTAAAATGTTCCCAAACAGTTTTTTTCTATTTTCATTGCTATTTACAAATATTTCCATGAACTCTTGAATATCAATGTCTTTACACAAGTCTTTATGCACATGCAAAATACACACATGATTCAGCCGATTGCTAGTCATTGTACTTCTGAAATACGTTTCCAAACGTCTAAAAGCGGAAAAAGATCTTTCTGCTGCGCAGTTGTTGCGGGCATAACTAACAGAAGTTTTACAAATGTAGAAACTTCTGTGAACAGAGATTTTTTAAATCAACTACTTTGTTTAATTCTGCCACTATATTTTCAAGGCTTTTAGAGTCAGAATCACACAAATATTTAAGCATTTTTAACTGATCTTCTAAATCGTTTCCGAAATGAGTGCATACGTGATGTATGTCTTCTTGCAATAAATCCCCTTTTAATGCTGCAAGCAGAACTGCTTCCATTTTCTTATAAATTTTATAACCTGGTTAATCAAACCTGAAACTAATGGAGCCTGTTATGTTATCCAAAAAATTAAAGTATACATGCTTTAATAAGGCTTTGGGATCTGGGAATTCATACGCTGTGGTTCCGTCGTCAATACGCCTTGGTGGTCTTCGAAATCGAGGAACAGAAGGCTCATTTAAGTTAAGCTTATTCGAGAATTTCAATCCACAATTTCTGAAATGTGCTATCACAACGTAGTTCTTCCAAACTACTTTGCATCATTAAAGACCCTTTTTTTTTTTTTTGCTTCGTGAGCCGTCATGGATTGACTCTGTAGAGCCTTACTGAAGTTCTCAATTTTCTCAAAGATAATTAAACTTAATTTGAGAAAGAATAATGTTTCAAATTTTTCTAATTTTCCGCAAAGACAACTTGTAGCTGAACTTGTAGGGCGGCCGCGGTTTTCATGGGCAATTTCGGGTAAAAAGTTTAACTTAGTAATTTTCCAATATAGAAGAACTGTCAGCAACACGGACTGTCAGTAATTTTCCAATATAGAAGAACTGTCAGCAACACGGACTGTCCACCGGGTTAGGCAAAGTGGTTTAACAGTTCTCGAAGCTTCGGATTTTATTTGCACCTGCGAATTTTGGAATTGAGCATTACGCTTCGGTGACGAGTGAATTACGTTTGATAATTCAGATGCGATATCCAAACCGTCTCGAATTTCGGGAATAGCTCGGCAAGTGTCTTGAAGCGCCAAATTTTTGGAATGAACTGCACAATGAATAAAAGTGGCCCTCGGTTCATCATTTAAAATTCTTTTGGCTACATCCTGCGATCTTCCAGCGATATTAGCTGATCCGTCGTAGCTTTGTCCGCGACAGTTTTTTTAAATTTAGGCCGCATCGAACAAGCACGTCTTTTATCACACTTTCGAGAAAAGAAGAGGTGGTTGTTTCAACTTCATACAATCCGATGAAGTCCTCATGCACAATAAAATCATCTGTTACATAACGTAAGCAAACAGATAATTGTTCCCGTGTTCCAGTATCGGATGTCTCATCAGCTATAAGTGAAAAATATGTAGACTGTTTAACTCTGTCTATGATGTTACGCACAACATCTGAAGACACAATTTTAAAATTTTTCGGAACCTCATGGGAAGTGAAGTCATTTCTATGTTCAAGCCATTTTGAAAGTTCTTCACAATCTTCAGAAATCAGTTTCAAAAAACCTTTAAAATTTCCGTCATCTTCGTTATGACCGCGAAAGGCAATGCCTTGCCCTTAAAAATCCTTTTCAGCGATTGCTGATATGTTTGTTGTTACACCCCAAATGGTTCACTTAATTGTTGGGAAACAGGAATATTTTTCAAATAAGCTGAAATTTTGAGTGTTGCCCCCCAGTGAAAACAACAACGTTCATGCTATTTGAACATTCGGGTAGCATCTTTCCAGTTAATGTGGCCACTTGTCGTGAATGCGTTTTCACCATTTCGAGCATGAACATTCATTTTAAGCTTCAGGGATAATCTGCATGTGTGACAAAAAGCTGGGTTTTGCAACTATCCCATTCCACCCATTTCCATGTGTCGAACCATGATTCCTGAAATTTCCTAGTTTGCGATCCAGGTTTTTTAACCACTGGAAAACTGTAGTTTCTAGGTTGATTTGGAGTCAGTGTACTTTTAACCTCCTTTTACCTTCCTTCGATAAGACATCAGGATCTTTAAGGCTGCTGTCCTATAAACTGTAGGTTGTCGATGTAATGTTACCACAAGAACTGCAGTTTGTTGATTCCACGAGGGCTTCTTCTGTGGATGAAGTGATTTCCTTGATATCACCAATACTTGCGGCTGAAGATGGACTCTCTGTTCCTGAAGAACTGGCATCAATTTTTTTTTTCAAATAGGAGGCTGAAGAAACTTGTTTCTTTCTTTTTTTGTAGGCTCGTTCATTTCCAGGATGGTAAAGAATCTGAAAACATATAGTTCTGTAGTCTCGAAATTTCATTTTTGTACGCATATAGAAATTTAAACGATACATAAATATTTTCTTTCTTCTAACAGTTGCAATGAGCTATGCAGGTACAACGAAATGAAGTTATCAAACGAAAAAAGTTACTTGTTTTGTTGTTCTTTCAATGCACTTGTCTTCCATTGAACGTACAGTCAGTATACACGGTCGTATCAGAATAATATGACCACCCCGGAATCTCAGTGTACCCGCCCAGGCGCGTCACAACAAGCTCGACCACACACACACAGTGAACTCGTCCAGGCGCACATGTGACAAGGTCGACCACATGGAGATATAAGCAGCCGGCCAGGATAGATGAGCCATGGTGCGTAACGTGAGCACAATGGGCAGAGGTAGTGATTTGACTGACGTTCAAAAAGGAATGATCATCGGCTACCGCGCCAAGGGTGGAAGCATCTCAGAAACAGCAGACTTCGTCGGCTGTTAGCGAGGTGCTGTAGTAAGGGTGTACCAAGAATGGACCGCTGGCACACTGAATCCTCCCGACGTCATAACTGTGAAGCCCCATAGACCATCGACCCCAGAGGAGAACGTCGCCTCCGTCGACTGGTAAAAAGCAATCGATGCGCAACAGTGCAGCAATTGGCCATGCAAATGGACGCTGGGGCAATCAGATACGTTTCCCCGATAACAGTAGAGCGAACCCTTTTACGCATGGGTCTCCGAAGTCGACGCTGAGTCAAGGCGCCCACGTTAACCTAGGTCCATCGGCAACGACGCCTGCAGTTATCACGGGACTACCGTCATTGGAGAGTGGAAGAGTGAAAAAAGGTTGCCTTACACGACGATTCGTGGTTTCTACTCCATAGGAGTGAAGGGTGGTGGCGGATACGGCGTAAGACACACGAGAACCAACACTTGGACACGCTTGTTGGTCAAGTACAGGCAGGCGGTGGCAGTGTGCATGTCTGGGGGATGTTTACCTGGTATGACCTGGGACCGCTGGTACCACTGGATGGGTCCATGAACGCCAATGGCTACCTGCCCACCTCGCTGACCAGATGCATCCTTTCATGTTGGACGTTTACCTTGGTGTTTATAGGGTCTGCCAACAGGACAACGCGCTGTGTGACGTCGCTAAGAGGGTGCGTGACTGGTTCCAGGAACACGTAAGCTATGTCTCTATTCTCCCCTGGCCGGCGACATCGCCCGACCTCAATCCCATAGAGCACTTGTAGGACTATTTGGATCGACAGGTTCGACGTGCCGACCCACAACTATGTCATCTCCGGGACCTCCGTGCTCTGCTGCAGTCCGCATTGCCCGAGGCACACGCAGTGTGCCTCTAAGCCTTGGCCCTTTTAACAGTTTTTATTCTACCAATGTCATATTCATAAGATATAAAGTATAAAGAATTTCTAGCCAATAGGCAGGCCCCGTCACACACACACATATACACAGAGTTGATGCGGCAGCACGTTCAGCTGTAGTTTATAAACCGTAAAATTATTTTGTTGGGTTGTAGATTATAAACATTCTTTATAAAATATTACATTAAATATCGCAATTAGGAAAATGAAAATACAAAAACTCTATGTGAATCAGATAAACAGCCTCTGGGTACGTGGCCACGGATCAGTCAAGAGCGCAATTTTTATCCTGCCCCTTAATATTTTTGTGGCCAGTTCTCCGGGTGGCCACGTGGTTGCCGGAAAATCGCCACACAGGAAAACTGCCACACATCGGACAACCGCCACACAGGAAAACTGCCACACATCGGACAACCGCCACACAGGAAAACTGCCACATGTTTTTCATTAAGGGCCCGGGCACAAATTGCTGTTCCTCCGAGGGACACTTTGAATGTGTGGCAGTTTTCCAAGTTTCCGAATTATGTGTGGTAGTTTCCCAAAAGTACAAATGAGGGGGGGATAAAGATGGCCGTTTCTTGGCATATATTGAGAATTGAATTGGGAACTCCAAATTTTGAGAAAACGTTTTATGTAGGCCAAACGAGAAACGTACTTTAATTTGAAGAAATCAATTGCCGTGACTTAGTACATTTCTTAAAACTACAGTGTTCGACGAAACAACGGAATTACCGAATGGCTCATGCTGTGTTCAGAAAGGGACGATAAGGTGGGATGTTTTAATAACGCTACAAGTCTACTTAGGCATTTAATACTTGCATAACATGTCAAGATTGTAATACATTTTTGTTTACTTAATTAATTCATAGGCTAGACCTTTGCCTTTTTAATAGCTTTTAATCCTCCGACTTCATATTCATAACGTTTACGTATCAATAGCATAAAAGTCAATAGCATTGACTATTGACTTATATGACACGCAAAAGTCAATAGCATTGACTATTGACTTTTATGACACGCAAAAGTCAATAGCATTGCGCTTGTACTCAGGCACTAAATGCTAATTCATAGGGCTCTAAGCCTTGACCCTTCTAACAGTTTTTATTCTACCAATGTCTTATTCATAACGTTTAGGAATCAAATCAAGTTAATACCATTGCACTTTTACTCCACTACATAGTAAAACTTGCGGGCGAGCATTTGTGTTAAGCAATTCAGCTATTTATGGCTTTATGGTCCCACATATGTTCACTTCTAAAAATACGATAAATCGGCAAAATTACCGACTCCTTCCTTCTCCATCTGACTACCCTGTCATTAACTTTGTATTTAAGCAACTGCAAAAAAGTTATTTGAAAAAAAATCTGATATTTTCATACTGAAAGAGAAAATATTTGGTACGGCTAGCCTATTTCTGGTACGGGTATAGCCGGACCTGCCGTATGGGCTCCGCCGCCTATGGGTAGCTCACCACTTGTTTTGGCCATGTAGTACTGCAAGAAAAATATTTGGAACTTCTGGCTTCAAATAAAATCCTTGTGTTTGGAGTTTTTCTTTTTTCTTACACGTTGGGCAATATTAGCATTGCATTGTTCCTCTAAAGCAAATTTTGTGCAGTTAATTTTTCCCAAGTTTCTTGGGTCAAAATTCTTTGCTTTTCTCACAATATTTGTGAACTCTGTGCAGTAGTTTTTTCTGGTTTTGTGGGGGATGATGAGATATGGGTAGGGCCAGTTATGTCTTAAATGTATGCTAAATTAAAAAAAATTGCTTATTTTTTAAAGTTTGTCCGTTCCTTTGTGGGCGGTTCTGTTAATTTGATATTTTTTGGCGACTTCTACTTTTTGCATCTAAGACATAGCAGAAACCCATTTTCAGCCAGGTCTTTGTGGAAGTGAGTAAATGCAGAGTTTTTCTGGTCCTTGATAAAGCCAAGACTCGACATTTTCGACACTTTCTGCATCCCTGTTTTTTGTTTTTTTCTCCCTGCTTGTTGGCTTGGGAGTTTTATGTTTTTGTTGTTGTATTTTCTGCTTTGTAAGTTGTTGTTTCTGAGAATTCTTCACTGCTGCTTTTGCGCGTTTGGTTTCAGGTTGCAAGTTTGTGTGAAAAAATATATTTATTTTAATTTTTTTTTGTTATTGACTTAAGTTTGGTTTCTGTAGACATCATACAAGAAGCAAGTGGAGAAATCGAAACAGTACTCGCCCAAATTTTCACTCGATGCCTTAATGAAGGGAAGATTCCTGAGGATTGGAACAACGCTACACTGATCCTGCTACATAAAAAAGGTGACATTGAGGATATCAGGAACTACAGACCTGTCAGCCTCCTATCAGTGGGTTATAAAATCTTCACTAAAGTTCTTTCACACCGTTTGAAGGTAACACTGGACATGGCTCAACCGTGAGAACAAGCTGGATTCAGGAGTGGCTACAGCACAATAGATCATATCCACGTACTGAGAGAACTAATTGAAAGAGCAAGGGAATATGAACTTCCATTGTGCATGGCTTTTATCGATTATGAAAAAACCTTTGATTCTTTGAAACCATCAGCAGTTACAATGGCTCTGAAATCCTGCGGTATTGAAGATGCATACATTAATATTATTAATAACATCTATGAAAATGCAAGTGCAAAGATTCGGCTGTTTGAAAATACAACACACATAAAAATTGGAAAGAGAGTGAGACAAGGTGACACCATATCTCCGAAGCTCTTTAATGCCACATTGGAAAATGTCTTTCAATCACTGAACTGGGAAAACAAAGGGATAAATATTAATGGAGATTATCTAACCCACCTTCGTTTTGCTGATGACGTAGTCATTTTTGCAACTACCCCATCAGAGCTGCAGAGTATGATCCAGGAACTTGCTGACAAGAGTAAAGAAGTTGGGTTAAAAATGAACTTTCAGAAGACAAAAGTGATGTTCAATGCTTTTACAAGAAATGAAGATTTATCGATTGTTGGAGAAAAGCTGGAGATAACAGATGCGTACGTTTATCTTGGGCAGCAGATATCAAGTGAGGGTCACATTGATGAAGAAATTAATCGGCGTACAAAACTTGCCTGGAGAGCTTTTGGAAGAAACAGCATAATTTTCAAGAGCAATATGCCATTATGCCTTAAAAGAAAAGTGTTTGATCAATGCATCCTTCCCAGTGCTTACGTATGGTGCAGAGAAGTGGACCTTAACTAAAAGAGACATACAAAGGCTGCAGACAACTATAAGCAGCATGGAGAGGTGCATGCTTGGTATAACCAGGAGAGATAAGAAGAGGAACTCGTGGATCCGAAAAATGACGAGAGTGGAAGACATCATGATCAGAGTTAAATCCCTGAAATGGCAATAGGCTGGACATACTGCCAGAAGGACAGACCATCGGTGGACAGCCGAAATTTTAGATTGGATTCCAAGGGAAAGGAAAAGACCCAGAAGAAGACCACATGGGAGATGGGTGGATGGTATTCGAAAGTATGCGGGAGTGACATGGAGGAGGCTGGCACAAGACAGACCGTTGTGGAGGAAACTTGGGGAGACCTTCGTCCAGCAGTGGATTGATAATGGTTGACAATGATGATGATGATGATGATGATATGTACTAAGGAAATGCAAAACCCAAAGAGAAATAATTTTGAAAAAAAAATCAAAACAAAAGATTCCGAGAACAACCAGAAGAAAAAAGACACCAAACCCCAACCGTCCGAAGCAAGCGAGCTCCGAGCGAATGAAACGAAACAATCAGAAGAACGCAGGGAAGCAGATCAATGTCTGATTCTCGAATGGCTTCGTCAAGGGCAAGCATAAAGAAAATCACTTACTACTGTGACCATGGAAGTGTGGGTTTCTGTTTGTTGTTTTCTGCTGTTACTCCCACCGTCTTGAGTTCGGATGTCATAAATATTTAGACAGTCACTTCGGACGATATTAGGGACTATTCAACAGATGAGTGGTGTGTGCTATGTGCGTCTCACGATTTGAATGCAACAAAAAAGTGGTCTGCATAGCATTGCAAATCGTGTGGTGTTCAAGTTACACTAGAAGATTGTGAGGCAGAATCATTTCTCTTTTCCTAAATACTTTTCTGCTAATTAAAAATAAGAACATCGCAACAAATGAATAGCGAAGCTCACTTTACAGCTTCGAGCTTGAAAGAGCGATGACCTCTGTTTGATACTTTACTGCTAATTAGTAAATGAAACAGTTACCACCGTATTCAAGTAAAAGAAGTTATATTAAGAATATTTTACAGTATTTATGTTTGTTCTAAATCAAAACTAATCCTAGTCGTATGGCTGACTATGTAAACAAAATAAAGTTTAACAAAACAGATTATAGCAAAGCCAAAAAGGTCTGTAAGTTATTCCTGTCTATATTAATAAATATTTAGTTTTATTTTGTTAAGCCTCAGCAGATCAGTTCTCCAATATCAGATGAAACTTTGTATGTTTTACAGAAACAAAAGCTTTGACAATGTTTTACTTGATTTAGCAAAGCAGTTAATGATTTCATTATTGTCAATTAACAGCAGATGTTTTCTTTCCATATCATGATCATAAATACTTCCAGAAGTTTGTCGTTCAGCAAATTTCTCATTCGCGTCTTAATAAATTTCATCTTCGAAAAGGTACGGTCGCACGCAACTTGTGAAATTGAAAGAGTTAGGAGAAATTTGTATGATAGATATAAGTTCCGATAGGAATTGGCATATAGATTATATTTCTTCAGCACGGTGCAGCAACACATGCAACAATTTTGACAAGTTTTACAAGGATGTAGGTCGAATACCGCTTTTGCTTCAGATATTTCATCCGCTTCCATATCACTACTCATTTCAGACGGTGATAAATACTTTTCAGAGATGCTGGATTTTAAACTGTTCCACTTAATAGCAAAACGTGTCAATTCCTATCGTAAATTTGACAGCGTTGCGTCAAGATTACGTTTAATCAAACATTTACTTGATTTCTCAAACGCTAAAGAAGAAATATTTTCCACATTTTTAAATTTTTTTGGATCTAATATTGCCAGATCCGCAAATAAAGTTCCATGCTGCTGAAAACGATCTGTTAATAAACGAATGGCAGCACCCACAATGGCATTGCATACAGAGATTTAAAATTTTTCCAGTGGCTGTTGAACCATTTCATCTCCAGTGTTTTCACCAGGCATACTTTTCTTAAGTCGTTTTCTTACTGAAGGAAAACTACCTTCCACACAATTGCTCCCGTGCCCTCCTTGTTTAATTTTTCATCTGCCCATTTGACGAATTTATCTGCTTTCGCCTGAACATTTTTGAATCTCGAAATTTTCTCAAGTTCATCTACGATAACTTTCACCATTCCATGAGTTTGTAACAAGTTCATGCCTGATGTCTGAAAGTACTTGGAAAGCGGCGCTGTTTGTCGAAAAACCCTTAAATAAGTCATAACTGCTATAACAATTTCGTGTTTTAGTAAGATACTTTTAAGCTCGAAGTTATGAAGTGAGGCTTCGCTATTCATTTGTTGTGATGCCATAATTTTTTTAAGATATAATATAAGGATAACATACACTGCTCCACAGAAATCGTCATAATTCCCTAATGCTTTTCTTAAAGCTATATTCGTAGCCAATCAGCGTGTTTCATTTTCACCAGTGCCCGATTTACACAGAATCGGGCCCTAGGCACAGCACAAGATGAGGCCACGCCCTCCACCCGACCGCATTCTTGAAAGAGTAAGTACATTTGTCACCACTAAATATTATCAATTAATTTAAAAGTTGATTTAATAAATGGGACACTCTGCGGGTAAAAATATGAAATAATATCGACTTTTATTAAATCTTAATATTAGCAAGGAAATTCGCACTTAAAATATGGACGGGTAAGTAAAACACTGTTTAATAGTTTAGTATTGCTATTTTCGTATTTATTTATGTAAAAACTCAAATATCCACAGATGTTAAGTTATTCATCCCCTTTTAATTTTATTTTTAACCGATGAAACATTATTTAGACTTGGTACACACTGATTTTTTGAGGGCAAGGTAAACTTCCGTGTAGCTGATTAATCACCTGTGATGTATTCAATATTATAATAGAATAGTTTTATTAACAGAGGAATGATACTTAGATTTGATCAAGCGTGCATAACTGCACAATTCTCACACTCATAAAAGCACATTATTGAACTCATTAATTCACTTAATTTAGACGTAAGCAATTTTAAAATCTGATATTTCACAATATAAAATACTCAAAGGTTCTACAAAGTGTCTTAGCAATTGAAAACCTCTCTCAAGAGATGTATAGTATACTGTATAAGGAATGTAGCACATTTATATTTCACCTACAAGTTTGATGAAAATCACTCCAGTTTTCCTCTCTTATCCATTACTCAGTACTCACATTTGAAATTAAAGTGTTAATCTTCATTTCAGGAAAAAAAAAAGGCTTTTTTTTCCCCCAATTTTTTTCCATTCGTAATAATTAATTGATAAAAAAACATTTTTTTTTTGCATTGGGATTCTGGGGCCCACTGAAATGCGGAGCCCTAGGCCCAGGCCTTGCGGGCCTATGCGTAAATCAGGCCGTACGTTTCACCAATCGCACACAAGCAGGGACGTCACCAAGTGCGAGGGTGGGCTGCTCCAGCCAAAATCCCCTAAAGATTAAGAAAGCCTCCGAACTGGTCTGTGATGTCAAAGCTAGTGGGCCGACCGACTCGAGCCTCGAGCTCTCCGTTCCTGAAAACGCGAACGAAGTACCGCGGTGTTTACGCAGAGAAATAATTTCTCCAGTGCCATACTAGACAATTTGCGCACACAACAATAAATCGACCGTTTTTTTTTCTCTTTATTTTTTGTCTTTAGACAACATCAAAAGATTACATCCTTAGCTTTCATTTTTTTCTCAGTTTCTAGCAATGATATCCGTAAATCGAGGAATTCCAAAGTTTTGCTCTTCTGCTGGGAAATGATTTCATATAATTTTCCCTTTAGTTTTCAATTTGGCTAAAGGAGCAAAAAAAAAAAAACATTTTTTTTCACGCGTAACGTGGAAACCCCAGCATTTTACGTTAAGTATTTTTGCAACTATATCATCATCATCATCATTGTCAACCATTATCAATCCACTGCTGGACGAAGGTCTCCCCAAGTTTCCTCCACAACGATCTGTCTTGTGCCAGTCTCCTCCATGTCACCCTGCATACTTTCGAATTTCATCCACCCATCTCCCATGTGGTCTTCTTCTGGGTCTTTTCCTGTCCCTTGAATCCAATCTAAAATTTCGGCTGTCCATCGATGATCTGTCCTTCTGGCAGTATGTCCAGCCCATTGCCATTTCAGGGATTTAACTCTGATTATGATGTCTTCCACTCTTGTCATTTTTCGGATCCACGAGTTCCTCTTCTTATCTCTCCTGGTTACACCAAGTATGCACCTCTCCATGCTTCTTTGAGTTGTCTGCAGCCTTTGTATGTCTCTTTTAGTTAAGGTCCACGTCTCTGCAGCATATGTAAGCACTGGAAGGATGCATTGATCAAACACTTTTCTTTTAAGACATAATGGCATATTGCTCTTGAAAATTATGCTGTTTCTTCCAAAAGCTCTCCAGGCAAGTTTTGTACGCCGATTAATTTCTTCATCAATGTGACCCTCACTTGATATCTGCTGTCCAAGATAAACGTACGTGTCTGTTATCTCCAGCTTTTCTCCATCAATCGATAAATCTTCATTTCTTGTAAAAAGCATTGAACATCACTTTTGTCTTCTGAAAGTTCATTTTTAATCCCACTTCTTTACTCTTGTCAGCAAGTTCCTGGATCATACTCTGCAGCTCTGATGGGCTAGTTGCAAAAATGACTACGTCATCAGCAAAACGAAGGTGGGTTAGATAATCTCCATTAATCTTTATCCCCTTGTTTTCCCAGCTCAGTGACTGAAAAACACCCTCCAATGTGGCATTAAAGAGCTTCGGAGATATGGTGTCACCTTGTCTCACTCCCTTTCCAATTTTTATGTGTGTTGTATTTTCAAACAGCCTAATCTTTGCACTTGCATTTTCATAGATGTTATTAATAATATTAATGTATGCATCTTCAATACCGCAGGTTTTCAGAGCCATTGTAACTGCTGATGGTTTCACCGAATCAAAGGCTTTTTCATAATCGATAAAAGCCATGCACAATGGAAGTTCATATTCCCTCGCTCTTTCAATTAGTTCTCTCAGCACATGGATATGATCTATTGTGCTGTAGCCACTCCTGAATCCAGCTTGTTCTCTCGGTTGAGCCATGTCCAGTGTTACCTTCAAGCGGTGTGAAAGAACTTTAGTGAAGATTTTATAAACTACTGATAGGAGGCTGATAGGTCTGTAGTTTCCGAGATCCTCAATGTCACCTTTCTTATGTAGCAGGATCATTGTAGCGGTGTTCCAATCCTCAGGAATCTTTCCTTCATTAAGGCATCGAGTGAAAATTTGGGCGAGTACTGTTTCGATTTCTCCACTTGCTTCTTGTATGATGTCTACAGTAATTCCATCTTCTCCTGGAGCTTTCCCCCGCTTCATGTTCTTGATTGCATGTGCAACTTCTGCTGGAAGGACTGGAGGAACTCTGGTACTGGTATCTTTCATGATGTCTGGAGTGCATGTATCATCCCTTTCATATAATTTGGAGTAGAAATATTTCACTCTTGTCAAAATTTCGCCTCTATTTCTTGTTACAGAACCATCTTCTTTTCTCAGTGCCATAATCTGTTTTCTTCCCTTACTGAGATGTCCCTTTGCTATCTTTAGGCTTTGGTTGTTTTCAATTGCTTTCCTCACTAGTTCACAGTTGAATTTTCTTACGTCTTCAGTGATACTTTTTCGTACTGTCTTGCATAGCTCTATATATTCCACTTTGGAAGTCACATCTTCTTTAGTTGTCCTCATCTCTCTTCTTTTTTGCATCAACATTTTCGTTTTTCCTGATAATTTATTTACATGCAACTTGTTCTTAGACCCAGCTAATTTTGTTGCTGTTTTCATAAGAGCTTTGGTTACTTTTCTGTTAACTTCAGAGATGTCCACTTCTTCCGATGTTAGGCCTTCTAAAGCAGAGAACCTGTTCTTCAGTTCCAACTTGAAGGTATTATGGTGTTTTTTAAGGTTGGTTATGTCAATAGATTTTGTTTCTCTTATGAGCTTGCCACGTTCAAGTTTAGTGTTGAGGTGCATCTTACATCTCACCAATCTATGGTCACTACCTGTGTTGAACTTGTTTAGCACACTGCAGTCTTCTATGACGAATTTTTTGTTACACATAATAAAATCAATTTCACTTGTCATCCCATTTGGATGTCTCCATGTCCATTTCCTGTGTGGCTTTTTCTTGAAAAAGGAGTTCAAGATGAAAAACCCTTCTGCCTCTGCAAACTCAACGAGAGTATTTCCACGCTGGTTTCTGTTGCCGTGACCGAATTTACCTACTGAAGTTTCATTCTGTTGCCGTTGCCCTATTTTTGCATTGAAATCTCCCATAATTATCTTCAAGTGCTGCTTACCTTTATTATTTAGATGACAAATTTCCTCATAAAATTCTTCAATTTCTTCTTCAGGATGACTTGTGGTGGGTGCATAAGTTTGAATAATCTGAGCCTGGTATCTTCTCGATAGTTGGATAACGAGTCGTGCAGCTCTATCAGAGGAACTTTCAACTTCTACCACTTTATCCTTCAGTTTCTTGTTTTATTATAAATCCAACACCACTAGTTCTGCCAGTATCTGTCCCACGATAATAGAAGAGATGTCCACTTTTCAGTTCGATGAGATCTTCTCCTTTTCTCCTTACCTCACTTAGCCCCACGATGTCCCACTTGATCCTTTGTAGTTCCTCTTCCAATTCAAGAAGCCTTGAATCAGAAGATAGGGAGCGTCCATTGTACGTTGCCAAGGTCAGCATCAGATGGCAGCCTAGTCCGGTCCTCCGGGGATTCTTAGCACCCTCTGCCTTCATGTCGCACTGGCCGCTGCCTTGGCCAGGTACATTCCAGCTGCCGGAGACTGAGGGCCAAGATTTAAGTTGTGGAGTCATTTTGGAGGGGTTTGGCCATAACTCACCACGCTGGCCAAGCGGGTTGGCGAGTGTGGGATAGAATTTCCTCTAATCCCGATGGTATAGTTATACCGCTATTGGCGGTCGTCAGAGCCCCTTTAGTAGGAACAGGATGCACCACGAGAAGGCGGGGTTGACATTTGTCAAGGAGAGGCTGTGATGTTACGCAAAATGAAAGAAAAAAGAAAATACTTTTCAGTAATTACGTAACGAACGCGAAAGCAAAATTTCCGATTTAGTGAGTATATTTACTGAAAATACGGTAAGATGTGTGCTCAAATCTTGCAACTATTTCTAGAAGGTAAAAAATATATATAAATTAAAATCATTTAGGAAAAAGTTATTTGTCAAATGAACATGGAATATATTAATTCTAAACTTTCGGATACATTTGTTGGACATTCCAATAAACTTTTCTTTGGGCTAGCCTTCAGATTCTCAGCGCATCAAGTAGTTCTGTACATTTCGTGTGAATTCTTGTTTTAATTAGGACTCTGATACACAGCAATTTTATGAAGAAAAATGACATTTGTTTTACGGAAACGAAATGTTGATTAATAAATAATATAAAATTATTTATTGCCAGTTTCTTTGCCTGATTAACCTTAGTACTTGATGCGCTGATAATATATGTACATCTTTTTTTTTCTTTTTTTTGAATTTGAACAGTACTAACTACGAATTTTGTAAAGAAAAATAGCTATTACTTTATGGAAATGAAATGTTGAATGGTAATTAATACCATTATTAAAACGACAATAAATAATGAGCTGATAATCGGAAGGCTAGCCCTCAAATTTTACTTCGTCAATAATAAAAAACGACTAACAATTCACTAAATTATAATTGTATTTACAACGAAAGCAGAAAATGTTGTCATGAAAACTTAACTAACCTTTGAATTCACGGTGGGTTCAAAATTCTTCATTGGTACGGAAGAAATCCGCCTTCTTTGAAAGCTTTCACTTTCAGGTAAGCTGTAAACAGTGGCTTTTCGATGTGCTTTGTAATTAGATCCATATAAAGGCACTTGATATTTTCCAGGCATGGTGTATAAAAATGCTTACTCACGTGCACAACTACCGAAAGCTCAATACTGATCAATGCTGAATAAACGCGAAGCTAATATGGGCATTCCCTTTACGTTTGTCCTTTGACCTCTCTCGAGAGTGGGATTGCGATGGCCCTTTGACCGTGACGTCACACCCCTTCGTAGTTCGCGCGCTGGGGCTTTCTCTCCAGGGGGTTTTGCTCCAGCACACCCTGAAATTTTTGTTGCCCACCTTGCTGCCCACCCAGTTCAGGATATGCCATTTCTCAATTTAAAAAATTTTAAAATACCATAATCTGGGCTTTACCAAACAATAATGAATCTCGTGTTTTTCGTCGTGTACCACTATATATTATCCCTTAGGAAGTGCGTTGTTTAACTTCTCCGTAGGAAGGTTATCAAAATAGCATCCGCAGGACCATGAAAATTTCATTGTTCTCCACTCACCAAAAAATTCGAGTGAGGAGGGTTGATAGCAATTCACTGAGGGAGATCATTGCTAATTGCACTGCTGTTTGTTTGTGCAACTAAGTAGGGAATTCCAAAGCGGAAAGTAAAGTACAACAGCGCTCTTAAGCCAGTTCCGAGATTGACGACTGTTTTATAAGTGATAAGTGCAAGACAAGGTCGCTGGCTTGAAGGAATGGAGTTGAGTGAAAGGAGGTATTGCGTGTGCGTGTACTTACTTTCCCTCAACCGTAATGTAGGAAAATATTCGCTTTCAGAACCTTCTCCAAGGCAGAAAATTTTCTTTTAATTATTGAGTGCGCTGGAAGCACAGGGGCATGCTTATTATACGGGTATGTAATTCTTCAGGTTTTACTAACTTTATTAAAAATGGATTGGCGAAGCATTAATAAAAAATGAACCTAAACTTTGGATTCTTTTGTATTTCAAAAAATGCAAAAACTTTAAGACAGTTCCGGAATTAATGAGAATGTATCCAGGTGATGGATGGGTATGGGAGTGGATTGTATGAATTCCTTTTCAGGTTGTAGTAAAGAGCATTAAAAATTCTTTCTTTCAGTGTTTCGTAAATAAAATTGCTATCACCCTTGCCCCAGCAAAAGTAACACTGGCCCATCCGTTTCCCACCCTGATTTCGAAGTCTCGCAACGTCCCAGCACACAAACGTGTTTTATCACCACCTATTATGTCTTTACAAAGGGCCATCCTTGGAAACGATTAATTAATGACATTAGCGCAAACGGAAGAGATTGATAGATTCAATCAAGGAATTCGTTTCATCCGACGTCACTGAGTTCACGACATTAGTATAGCACCATATGTGTGTGCACTTGCATTGGGTTAACTGCTTGTAAAACGCTTGAGAAACCTTTATATTAACCTTGCATATTGGCGGCACCATCAGTTGAGTTACCAACACAATTTTTCAATTCTAATAAATTTTTAGATAACACCTCTGCGAGGACTTCAAACAATGCCTTACCTGTAGAAGACTTAGTGAGAACCAATGCTATAAAATTCTCGTTAACCACTTCGTCTACACGTCTGATTATGATAGAACATTCATCTGACACAGATACATCTTGCGTCGTGCCTATCTGAATTGAATATATACCAGCCCGGCGCATTTGTTCACAGTTTCTTTTTTATTGCATTACTGATAAGAATCATGATTTTGTTTATGGTTTGTCTTTGATGGAAGTGATGCAAAATCGCCGCGACCAGTCTTTGTTGCACGTTTTCGCACAATCTCATCTGCATGCATTTTTAATACGGGATCATACTTGCTAATCAAGAGTAAAATTTCTAAAAAGTTACCATGATCTAATTCAGGTTTATTGGCTTTCATAGGCCCCTTTATGGCTTAAACCTCGCTTACCAATTAATTTTACAATTTCAATTATCATATCCCAAACAAACTGCCTTGGTTGTACTTGTTCAACTCTAATATTTTTTTGCTGCGAAAAACAACAAGGAATCTATATTTTGCCCTCTCGATTTGACCATATGAGCTTCAACGCAGTGTAAATGTACTGATGATAGCTCATGCTCCTTAATACGCGTGTATAAAAATTTTTTGCGCTGCAGTCACCCATTCCTTTAAAGAATAAATTTACGTCTTTGGCTTCTGAATATGATAAGCACACTGTGCAGTAGCAGTAAAAACACGTATTTTGCATATTATAAGTCAGCGACTGTTTCTTTGTACTATATGTTTTGCAAAATGTTGACCTTGGTCTTCAAGAAAACAATCCCGTAAGGGGTTGTATCAGATGCTCATTAAAAAAACTGATTAACTCATTCGAGCACGACCTCGAGAATAAAGTGTTCTTATCGAGGGTTTTTCCACTAGTACTTTGCGTACAAATAATTGGAGATCCGGTTAAAGACCTTAGATCTCTCGAAAATGAAGTACTTGGCAAAGATGGAATTAATTCAGCATGCTTCAAATAGTTTTGGTTGTCAGTGATTTCGGCTTGCTCTACCAAATCAGTTTTGCACCAAATTCAACGGAGTAAGATCTGTCACCTCTTCGGCTATCCTTTTAATTTGTGCACAGGAAGATCCAGTTTGCTCTAGGGCTTCGGGTGCTATTTCTCTTTGTCCAACTGAAACAGTTAAGCTTCCCGTGCTCGGCTCACTCGGCAGAAATGAAATCAGTTCCTTTGGTTTTGTTTTAGTTAACAGGAAGTCACTTACTTTTTTTGTACTTGACAGCTTCTTGTAGCATGAGTTTCTTTTTCGTTTCCCTCTGTTTCTCTGCGCCACCTTTTCTTTCACAGTTTTCCATTTTTTTAATTAGCACAATGTCATAGTTTAACTGATGAAATCAATTTTGATTGCTCATTCATTGTGAAAAATAACAAATTTCTAAATTTAAAAAATTAAATCCAAAGATATCTTAAAGTTACAGATCGTAGAAATTTCCTGCCTTGCAAAACAAGCACTAAATGCAATGAGATGACTGTGTAAATTCTACATGCTATTGCCACCAGCCCACGTCTGACGTCTCTGAGTTTGTGGATTGAAAACTGATTCCTCTGCACGTGACACTACGTATGAATCACGAAATCGCGCGTTCCAGGTCTTCACTTATACTGTAGTTTTGCCTGTCAGGCGCCCGTAGCAGACACCGCACCATTAGATGGGCAAAGCTGGTTTATAGAAAAGGGGTAGTGTGAGGGAGACGGTTAGTCATAACAGCATTCCACTTCAGACGTTACGGAGTGTATGAGAATGAAAGAGTCACAGGTGAAACTTCATATTGAGCATCAGCAACCCAGCGGTGGAATGTGGGGTTGGAGGAATATCCCACATTGGCAGTAACATAAATCCTTGGTTGGCATAATATAATTTCAAGAGATATCAGCCTGAAAACTTTCACTAACGGTCTGAAACCACACACACACACGCGCGCGCAAAAAGTTATGAGAAAACGTATTGCTTACCGAATTGAAACAATGCGATTTTGAAAAAAAAAATCCCGCACCAGGAGCGTCCCGCCGCGCGCGCGCGCCACTGGCCAATCCAACCCTGTTTGTAATGTGACAGATGGCGTGCCTGGTCTCGTTATTAATTGCATTCTCAGTAGATGTAGTGATGGCGTCGCGTATAGAACGTTGCACAAAAATGGAGATGAGAGCACTGATATATTTTGGACGTCGCTATTGGTAGTAATGAGACCTGTGTCAGTCAATTTCTCTCTGAGAATTAGAGAACCATAAAAGTATGGAGGTATCCAACCTCACCGAAGCTAAAACGGAATTTCAAAGCGACCCTCTCCGCTGTGAAGATGCTGTTAAATTGCATTTTGAGAAAATAGAGGAGTCATTCTCAACAGTTGTCTAGCAGGCAAGGTGACTAGCGTCGGCTGTAGAACGACCGGAAGCCTGCACCCCAATCCGATAGTTGGGTCTCATCAGAAGACGAGTTTGTGTGTAACACGAAAATGCTCGTCTTCACGGTTCCCGTGAGAAACCTGAAACAATTCAGGAACTTCAGTTTGACGTGCTTCCCGACAGCTCTTGTTCCTCAGACTTGGCTTCAAGTGGTTTTCATCTCTTAGCTCACACAAAGAGATGTTGCTTAGGAAGCACTTTTTTTGTTCGTACTGCGAAATGCAACAAAAGGCTCACGCATCTTGAGAAGTTTTTCTTGTATGAAATCCGCACTTTGGTGTTTCAATGGCAAATGCCCATTACAAGACAAGGGGATATATTGGAAAACTGATTGCATTTGTTCAATTATGAATGAGTTTTTCATGCTTTCCACCCTTGTTGTTTTAGTGTTGAACTACGCTTGAATATGTTCGTATTAGTGTTGAACTACGCTCGAATATGTTCGTATTAGTGTTGAACCGCGCTCGTATATAGATGGAGGGAGAAAGAGAAAATTTTTTGCTCCACTGTTTCTGTAGACAGGTTCATCTTTAGTAACTTTTGAAATGTTTAATGTTCAGAATAAAATTTAAACGACAGTTGAAGCTGACAAAATCTACCTTACGCTTAACAGCTGTTGTATGTCAAATCAGAAAGACATATGAGCTTTTTAAATTATGGGGTTTTATCTCAAAATGTGATTGAAACAATACAGAAAAAAATTTAGTCATTAACCAAATGAACTCACTCGACGTTTCAGCATACCAGTTAATTGGTTTTACTTAAATTGAAATAAAAATACTTTCGTTGGGAAACTAATTTCCTTTTCACTGCAACATATCTTTCTTTTCTGGAAAATAGAAAAGTTTCGTTTTCCTTACCTTCCGGCTCTTCCTTCGCCCTTTTTCATTGCTATCTGCTCTCTACGTGCCACCTTCCCACCTTCCTGCTTCTGAGATTGTCTTTGTGCATGAGCGTGTGATTAGCATTTTCATTCTGAATTTAAAATTCTTCTGTGATCATAATGTGTTTCACTTACCAGTGCAATTCTCTTGACAATAGTGATTTCTTTTTTTTTCATTCAAATATTAACTTCTACATGCTGCCTTAATAATTTCAAACTGTATTCTTCTTATAAGACATAAAATATTCCGCTGCTTGAGAGATTTAGCAAAAATTAAGTTATCAGTGTTTTGACTTACACAAAGATCTTAATTCTCACGCTCAACAGTTTGTTATACGCTTTAGAAGAATATTTAATAGAATATTTCCTTCCGACTAAACGACAAATGGATAAAAGACTTTCCCCTTTAACCCTGGATCGTCTTTCTTAATTTTCAGTAGGGGAACTAAGTATCCCGCCTCGTTAACCAACCACGTGGTTTTGAGGGCGTTAAAAGTAATTGGAAGACATTCTCGGCCAAGAGAGCGAGGAACAGTTTTCGCTGAGACCGCCTCTCTCCCCTTCCGCGCCTTAGAACAATCAAACTGAAGATCTTGCACGGACTCTTTAATTGTTTCTCAGTCCCATTGTTAACGGGAGAAAGACTCAGCTTAAGAATAATGCTGAGATGAGGTAATTGTTGCTTGTTTTCCAAGTCCGACGTATCTTGGCTTTTGTCTTCTGGACTAACGCAGGCTCTCTTGTGGGAAATTAGGCGGGGAAAGTGTGAACGTAATTTGCCATTTAAGAGATTATGAATGCGTAATTAATTCGACTGGCTGACAAACTTTCGCCTTGTTGAGTACACCTTATTTTTTTCAGTGCGTGTGTTACTGCATTTAAGCAGTTTGTAAGATTACTATCACGTACCCAGCAATTAATAACAAAGTACTGTTTGACTGATTTTTACGAAAGTGTCTTGAAACGTTATGATGTTGAAGTCTTACGTGCACAGCGCAGAAATTAAAGTTATTCAAAAGTGCTTCGAACGTTTAGGCGAAGACTCTTTTTCTCAACTTCAATTTTTCGGTAATTCAAATTTATGCACGTGCAATCAAACGGAAGATCTTGCATTTCCTTGTCTGTTGATGCAAGTTATATCGTGCGCGCCCTGTTCAGTTTATTAGAAAACTCTTTTTTATGTCTGAAAATAGCCTCATTCAAACGTTTTTGGACATGGGTATTTTAAGTCATACGAAGTTGTTTATCTCTAATTTAGAGCCACTGGCTCCAGGAAAAGAAAGAAAAAAATGGGAGCCAGAAGGACTTACCCAAGATTCTTGTCTCCCCACTGGATTCAAACCAAGACCCAGCAGTACTAGAATTTAAAACCCCACTTATCGTTATAAGGACCACTCGACTGCTGTAAAACTTCAATAATTCTTAAAAATGTAAATTCGCGGTTTCTAAGTATGGTCACAGTGTAAACTAAAGTAGTTAATCCTAAATATTGCACATAAATTATTAATCTTTAACTCAATGTTTTAAGACAAAACTTAAAGGGTAAAACGTTTCAATTTTCTACAATTAACAGTCAAACCATACCGTAAACCTCCATAATTTGAGAATAAACATTTGCAGTTCGGTAGTTATGTGGAGAATTTATTTTAGAGATAATACATTAAAATGCTTATGTCTTGCCAGGAAGCAGCAGTTGAAGTGTGCTGTTTCAGAACTGTTGTTCTTTACCAGGAACTCGAGTCCGGGGATCACCTAACTATCACATGCTGCAAGCACAATTATCATCCTTGTGTCTCCGTTTGAAGGTACTGTACATAGCTGTTCACTTTATCACTGCAAGCTTCGGTTAGCTATTAACCAATAACATTTTGTGTGTGCTTTGCTGAACTCTTTCCAAGTAACGTTTAGCAGAAAAAAAGAAAAAAGAACTGAGAAAAACTTTCTGTGTGGTGATCGAGGTGGTAAAGGAAGTAATCATCCTCTCTGGAAAGAAACAAATAACTAGTGCCTCACACATTTCCACTTTTGTGATATATATATATCGAGCAAATAATGCTCAAGGTGTATTAGTTGTTGTCACCCTTTTGTGAGTGTTGTAAATATTATTCTGCCTCTTGCATATAGAAGATAAAATATTCATGATTCAGAACACAGCCATGTTTTTAAAGATGAGTGGTGTTTCTTTCGAGTTGGTTTATACGAATGTTGCAAAATAGAGAAATTACAGTAACCTTCGCTATTCTTTAATCAACAATGCAATGTATACCACTCCAACATAAGATATTAATAGTATAAGACTGACTTAAGATACCATTTTCTTGCAAGATATAGACTGCATAATAAAAAGTGCAGATAACAGTTGATTGCTGCATTTATGATATATAGAAAGAACAATTTGTAAGATATGCCGTCATTAATCTAATTCAACAACCACTCAAATGTCCATTGCAAAATTGACTGCAAATAACTATGCAATTTGGAAATTTCGATTTGAGCAATATGTGACTAAATAAAGTCTATGCGGTGTAGTTCCTGAAGACTCTCCTAAACAAAAATAGGCACAGCGGGAGAATAAAAATAATAATCTATGTCCCTCTGTTGAAGGTCAAGAGATTGTACACATAACGGATTGTGTAGAGGCTGGTAGAAGCAAAAATGCCATAGACATCTTTCAAAAAACAAAACACTGTCAGAGCTGGAAAAAGTTCTAGGTATAATAAATTACGACATAAGTGGGCCAATGCCATTAATAATCTCCGGAAATAAGAGATACTATATTACGTTCATAAGATGACTATTCCCGTTTTACGTACACATATCTGCTGAAAAACAAAACGAAAGTGTGAGTACACTTCAAGAATAGTACTTCACCAGGAAATACAAAATACAAAAGGAAACCTGGAGTCCGTAGAACTGGTAATTACGGAGAATACACAAGTAAAAAATTTGAAAAATTTCTGCTAAGAAATGGGATAAAGCATTAAACCACAGCTTCATATTGTCCTCAGCAAAGCGGAATTGCAGAGCATAAAAATAGATCGTTGCTAGAAATGACAAAACCTATGCATCTTGACGCAGGCATAAAAGATACATTTTGGGGAGAAGCTGCACTGACAGCAACTTACATTCAAAACAGATTGCTAGCGAAAGCAACGGAGAAGACTGCTTTCCAACTATGAGAAAACGGAAAACCTTACTAACGGCACATTGAAAGCTTTTGGATCGAAAACCTGTTTATATATCCCAAAGTATATAAGAAGAAAGTTCGACAACCTTGTACACGAGAGATTATAAGGTATGAAGGAAGATCAAGGTCTTATAAAATATAATTAATCCCAGCTACAGAAGATGTGATAATCTGTGGAAATGTGAAATTTGATGAAAGGAGAAGTACCAATTATACATATAGAAAACCGCCTACTTCTTCAAATAATGATAAAGAAGGATCAACGCAGGATATTATCCTGGAAAGCAAAACCACATTCATGGATGTGATCGATGAAAAGGAAAACGAAGAAAAAAACAAGGGGTGCAGATACAGTTCCACAGCTTTCTTCAAGATTGAACATTAGTAGTACTACTTGACACTTCCACGCATAGTTGAGAACAGTGGCGCACTCATTGGCGGTGCCCAAGGGCCTGGGCACTGCCCATGAGGCATCACTTCGTCATTCGTTTTTTGCTGCTTAGTTTTAAATATATTTGTATCTTTTTATATACTATATATATATATATATATATATATTACGAATAATTGGAAACGCACTTTAGCATAACAAAGACATCTTTATGGCTTCTTAATATTTTGGGAGATGTTTTTGCTGAGGTATCTTTATTTGCATCTTAAATAGTTTGGGCCACCCCCATAAAGAAATCTAGGGTGCACCTCTGGCTGAGATACATGCACAAGAACCAAGTACGTAGAATGAAAGGCAAAATCTGGAAAAGTCCGTGGGAAGTAATTGGAAGAAACATGCTGCAGATGAAATGATTTAAATCACTGAAGGAAAATTAAGTTGGGGAACTGGTTGACTTACCCCTAGGCAAAAAAACAATTAATTGAAGATGGATAAGCACTTTACGTCAAAAAAATAGTTGCACTCAGAAGGAAGCAACCGACAGGAATGAAATTGGGTGGGTAACCGTGAGACATACAAATGATTCAAGTATCATACTCGGCCGCGCATGTGACGCAAGCAAGGAGGGGTCATAGCGCTGTGCCGGACAGACTATATAAGATCTTCCTGTTGCGTGTGCTTGCCATTCTGACTTGTGCTGTTGTGTTGGTTGCATCCTTTGCAAGTGAAGTATGCCTCGGAGAAAATATCGAAAGCAATACGAGCAGTCAGAGGAGTTCGACAGGGGCCGCATCGTCGGGCTCCGGGAAGCTGGATGGTCTTATCGCCGTATTGCGCGCCATACCGGTAGTGCGGATATCACCATAGCAAGCTGTTGGCGGCAGTGGATAAAACAAGGTACGCAACAGCGACAGGAAGGGCCTGGTAGACCTAGACGAACGACGGAGAAAGAGAGAGAGGACAGACGGGTTGTCCGAAATGCGCGGAGTGACCCAAGAGCCACAACTGCCGATATTCAGCGAGCAGTGGTGTCCTACATGCATCGTCCGATTAGTACCAGCACCATTGGCAGACGGCTGCACGACGGAGGACTACTCGCACGCAGACCGTTACGACGCCTGCTCTTAACACCATTGCATTGTCGCTAAAAACTGCAATGGTGTCGTGCCAGACTGTCATCGAGCCACTCGGAATGGCAGCGGGTGATCTTCAGTGACGAGTCCCGCTTTTGTCTTGGAGGAGATGACCAACGAATCCGTGTATGGACGCACCGTGGTCAGCGCCGAGATGAACGGTTTGTTGTCGAGCGTCACACGTCCAGAAGTCCTGGTGTTATAGTGTGAGTTGCAATTGCCTACGATGCCAGATCACCTTTGGTGTTCACTACAGGCACTTTGACAGCCCAACGTTACGCTAATAAGGTCCTACAACGAGTGGCCCTACCTTCTCTGAACGCTCACTCCGGTGCGATTTTCTAACAGGACAATGTTCGGCCGCATACTGCTTCTATCTCGAGAGCTTGCGTTCAAGGCATTGACACCATGCCATGGCCAGTCGCATCGCCAGTCCTATCACCGATTGAAAACGTGTGTGATGTTATTGGACGCGCTATCCACACTCCACCCCTACCGCACAATCTGCAGGAACTGCGTGAGAAGATTCAAGCTGCATGGGATGGCTTATCGCAGGATATCATTAGGAGCCTGTACAACTCCATGCCGAGACGTCTGGCATGCTGTGTGAGCAAACATGGCGGCCCGACACTATATTAAAATACACTACTTCTTGGCATGTAGCTCAATTAATATTGCCCATATCAGTCTCAATGTTTAATCATTTGTTGTTCCTGGTAACATTTACCTTTCTCCCGAATAGAGAGATTATGACAAGATATTTTCACCAGCAGTCAATCACTCTACATATGAATTTTTCTTAAGTTTACAGCTCATAAGAGGATGCACATAAGACATTTCGATATTAGGACAGCTTATCTCTAGGGAAAGTTAGATGAGGAAATTTTCACGAGACAGCCGCAAGGATATGAACAAAAAAAAAAGGAAAATAAAATGTATAAATTAAAAAAGGTTCTATATGGAATGAAACGATCTAGAGAATGGGAATCAGACTTTAATATACTATTGAGTGATTAAAGTCATGTACAGAGTGAATATGGTCTATTCCTATTTGTAAAACGTGAGAAAGATTCAACTGCTTATGTGATTGTGAGTATGGATTGCATTCTATTGGGCACAAATGAAAAAAGAAAACAAAACGAGATAATTCTGCAAAACCCCTTAGAAATCAAAGTTCTGGTAAATTTTACATCTTACCTAAGATTGGAAATGGTGATTTTCTCACATATCAAACTAAGAAAATATAGAAACTAATTGATCTGTATGGCGAGAGCAAAAAGGAGTTGTACACACCCATGAGTACCGTATAGCGAAACACAAATTGTCCCTTGGAATCTCGAATCCGCATCCTTCTGCTCCAGAGCCTAATGCTTTCCCAGTTAAGCCACACCGACGCAACTTGCCGCTGCAACGTTGCCGTCTTGACATGTACGTCCCCTCTGTAGTACGTTACATATATCCTCCATCTTGAGAAAGGGCTGGGACGGAATCGTAGGTTTTTGGGTCAGCCAGCAAACCACGCTTGAAGAAGCTCACTGAAGAAGAAGGAATTCTCACTGATTCCAGACGATGTGTGGAAGATGCATCACACATTTTTCGAAGCGAAGAAAGAATTCTCATTAATTCCAGACGATCGATGTGTGGGAGAAACATTACACATTTTTCGAAAAACCTAACGGCCAGTAGATCCATTTTACGTTCTGCTCTGTAGCTGAATGCTTTACCAATTAAGGTACATCAACATATACTTGTCACGGCTAGTTTGCCATCTTGACATGTACGTCACCTGTGTTGTAAGTCACAAAGAATTATGGGAAGAAACCACAACCAGATGATAAGGAATCACAAAGGAATAATAAAACATATAAAGCAGTAGGAGCACTCCTATGTATTGCAACAGTTACAGGACCAGATGTTGCAACATTTGCAAGTTGATTGCCACGTGCTGAAAACATGATTCTCTCCCTTGTGTCACTTTTTGGAGGTATATAGCTGTCCACGTGTTCAGAGCGAGCCCCTGTTAGCTGTTAAAAATAACATTTTGTGTGTGTTTCGATAAACTATCTCCTCGTAACTTTTAACAGAAAAAAAAACGAAAGAAAAGGGAAAACTCGGTATATTATTGAAGGTAGTTTTCGTCGTCACCGTAAAATAAACAGATAACTGGTACCTCGCACGTCTGCGATCACAAACCAATAATTGTTGTCTCGCGCGCCTATGATCAATCTTAATGTGTTGTTATCTCCCTTTTTATATGTTTTGCAAATATTACTCTGCATATTGCACATAAAGGATACAATATATATAACTTGGAAGAGGCCACCTTTCTAAAGGCGAGTGGAGTGTCATTCGATTGGCTTATACTGATATGAGAAAATAAAGCAATTACTCTATCAATCACTAAACGAGTCTTTTATCAACGATATAAAAGATGACACTCCAACAATTTCCACGTATTTGTTCGAGTGCATTTCAAAAATTAGGGAAGTTCAACATACATATTCTTGGTGTGTCATCATTATCCCAACAGTGTATTTTATGACACGACAGAGCCATGAAAGAACATCTCATTTCACTTAAGTTGTGTTACACCTTTTTTACAGACGGATGTTGAGGTCTATTGAACTATTTACAATTTATGGAGCAGAATGAATTTTGAGAGAAAGGTAGGCAATTGAAGAACGTATCTCCTGAAAAGTTTGATGTTTTTTGGTCCTATACTGTAGCGTTTGTGTGTAGCTGATTTACTAGAACATTACATAGATCAAAAACTTCACCTACAGTAATATACGAGTCGCTCAAATGAAGTCAGGAAGTTGTTACTTACAGATAATCCTTTATTGTTGTCAATAGGCATATGATCATTTGCAGTTCAACAAGGTGAGATCGCGAAAACTTGGGTTAATATCCGCAGTCAATTAACTATGAAACACAACACTGGAACTTGAATTAATGTCCACAAGAACACAACACTGTTATTAAAGTAGAACACGTAGCCTTCACAAATACTTAAACGGCAATTAAGCAGTCGCGTATCCAAAAGAAGCATTAACGTTCGCCATCCAACATCTCCCCCTCACAGCTACTGCGTAGCCATTATATATCGCGTCTTGTCCTTATCACATTCATACGTCTCTTACGTACGGACCTCATGGTGTTGCCATACCTCAATTCATGTGAGAGAGAAGATATCACGTTAAGTTTAGAAAGTGCAAAAGAGAACAAACTCAAATTTACATAGGAAAAGGAACTAAAAATGATAGTTAAAATAGAATATACGTCACAATACATTAGTGGTGAAAATTGGCTGGAACAGTGTTCCTTTAAGAAATTCATGAGGAGAACGGCGTCTCCCTAAACCTGGAATAGTTTTTGAAAGCATGTTGTAGAATTTAAAACAATGTCTTTACGGAGCACTTAATAAATACTTTTATTCTGTATACAACTGAAATATGAAAACAAAACTCTTGTGCCAAAAGTGTGCAGCATTGTAAAACTTCAACATAAAAATGCTTGTCCTTATCGTGTTCACTATTTTACCGCCTCGTGCTAAATAATTGTTATTAACGGAAAAGCTCCGCAGTAAAACACACGATAAAATCAAATAGTTTCGAATATTTGATTTTAACGGAATTGCAGACAGACCTAAGAGTTAATAACAGGTATTTGTCCGTTTGAAATATCACGTATTAATTTGACTATCGGGCTGAAACTTCCGAAATGTGGTATTTATTTTAATTCACATGACCGTAGAAAACGTCTTCATTTAACTTCAGATACTTCAGTCTTATTTCGAATGAACTGCTTAGTGCCAAAAGCAGTGTATTTCCATGAATAATTACTGTCTCATGTTTTTCGTGATATTAAAGGATTATAGTTACTAAGAGCGAATGTTCAACAAATATGTATGTCTAACATTGCAGTATACTTAAACTTCACAAGCCTATCGTACGCTGAGAAACGATATGTACATAAATTTCAGTAAATTCATGAAACTTGTCGAATGTTGTTCATGAATATTTAAGTACTGGAAATGAGTGGCATCAATATAGACAGTCGTAAAAGCCATAAAAAAATCATATCTTCTTTATGTTGAAGAAGAGTGCAAAGAAAGAGAGGAAAACACAAAGCGAAATCATTTAAGGCGCCTCAGACTATACTCAGATATTTCAAAAGAATTGGGATCTCATAAACATAGCAGGAATCGATGAGCTTCCATGGTTATCAATTCCTACCATGATTTGCTCATACAGCAGGCACTAATACTGATCATTAGATTAAAGGGACAAAGGTATCCTGCGCCTCGCTTCCATTCGTGTTACAAGAGTGGAGATGATGAAACAAAAAAATTAAAAGAAAGAGAAACATAAATGGCAAAAAGTGCTTTTGAAGCCTAAGACTGAAAACTAGAAAGAGAAGGGAAGATTGTGCTGAAATGAGAAGGATACAAATGAAAAAACGAGGAAAAGAAAAGAGTAAATGGAGATAAATTCAACGGAATAAAAACGAGGGGAAGAAAAGAAAAAAGCAGTAAATTAAAAGGCAAATAAATAGGTCTAAAGAATGCATAGAAAATTAGGCCAAAAAATTATTTTTACCAAATTTCAGTATGAATAAACAATTTAGAAAATTACTCCAGAAATGTAATAAGAAGTTCGGACACACACACACACACACACACACACACACACACGGCAACTTTATTTCGTAAATAAATTTGATTTCCTTGCCGTAAAGACCTTCTCCGATAAGTCACTCGCAGGGAAATTTTTACGTTTAACTTTGTGCAGAAGCAGAAAAGCCGTTACTTGAAATCTTAGGTATCTTAGACATAGACCATCGTGCCATTGGCTTAAAAATGCAAAGTACCTGCAATTTATTATGAGAAACAAATATTTGAGTGGCATGGACGATTATTTTGAGTGGCATAGTAAGTGCGATTACCTTTGCCCGTGCACATAAAATATAAAGCCCACAGCAGAGAAAATTATTTGTTAGCCCGTAACATTTTACAATTTACATTTGTTGATATATTCTGATAGCTGGACTACGACAAAACTGCCGCAGTACAAGATATGTCACAAATATTGCACTGCGCACCTTTATCTAAACCAGCATTTACAGGTTTAGATAAAACAGCATACGACTACAGTATGTTGTCTACTACTCCTGTCCATAATTAGCATCAAGAAACACCTACAGTGGACCGTAAGTAAAAAGAGAGTTCCCGGTTATCTGTTTCAACGAATCATAATTTGCATAACGTAGATGGCACCTCTAGTGTGTGAAGTAAGCAGCATGAAATTATGGACGAATGATACATTACCTAACTGTTAAAGACCTCTTCATTTTCGCTGCTCCGATGACGCAGTGGTGTAACTCTAGCGGCTCACTATTCGTCGAGATTGGCCAGGGTTCGAGTCCTGGCTGAGGTATGGGTTGGTGAGTTTGTCTTACGGCCTTGGCTGTCTTCCTCCTTAGAACCCGCAGAGCTACTCGTGGTGGTCGTTACCTCCCCCCCGCCCTTCCCCCAAAGGCCAGTGTTGTCAGCGTTACGTTGGATAGCGTGTTAGATTAAGTCATTAAGACTTCTAACTCGCATTAAAAAATGCTACACCATGAAGGAATGCATGAAATGAGGAAAAATTACAGCACATGTAGACACATAGGTGGGGAAGAAGTGATTTAATTTCTGAGAGATTGCATGAATGCGGTAGGCGAAGATACAGTATAATGTGGCCTGAGTCATTCAGTAGGTCGTATGACTACCATGCTGGGTTATACATTCGACAACATGGAGTGGCATCGAATGAAAAAATCCCTGAATGGTGTTCCGAGGTATCGCTAACCATGCGTCGTTGAACTGTGTTCAGAATTCAACAACATTGCGAGGGGATCGCGCAGCGGCGTCAAATCGTCTTTGAATGACGCCCTACATTTTCTATATGGAGAGAAGTCTCGGGATTGCTTCAGCCAAGACAGCACGTGGACACCTTTTAGGCCCTGTCTGCTGATGTTGCAGTGTGCGTACGGGCATTTTCTTGCTCAAACTGTGTATCAGGGATACCACGGCGATACTGCAACGAAACGAGCCGCAGCTGATCATCGACGTATCGTCATGGTGCCATTGTATCCACTATGCAGTGAAAGGCTGTTCAAACTGAGAGCACTCTAAACCATGACACCAGACTGAGGAGCCTTATGACGCTGAAGGATAACAACAAGATCATTTCGGCGACCTCGTCGTCTCCAAGCTATGAATCGACGATCGTTGGCGTTGAGACAGAAGCGAGACTCGTTGCTAAAAACAACTTGGTTCCATTCATCCTGACACGCTTATCTGGTACGTCACAACTAAAATCTTGCTGCGGCAAGAGGTAGTCGTGGCAATGGCTGGCGAAATCGCAAACCTGCCTGAGCCAGTCTGCGATTCACAGTCCGGGTCGGTACCGGGATGTTCATAGCTATCCGTTACAAATAGTCGAATATCGTCTGCTGTTGATTGCTGGACTTGTGCAGCTTACAGTCGAGTGATCAAAGCGTTCGGACGTCCGCCTATGCGCACTAATACCACTACGGCGACGCTTGTTACCTTCCTCCAACCACTGCTGTTACATTTGGCAGAAAGTTGTTGCATCTCGACGCTTTCCCCCGCGATTTGACGCAGAGACCTACAAGCCGTTCGTAGCGCTCTGATAAAACCTCTGCTAAACGTTTTCGTGTAATGGTAGGATTCCTGATGACGCTGCGCAGGCATTCTCACTCTATACACGGGTTTTCGTCACCGAGATCTCTCCGATGGAGTAGTCCACACACTCAGGTGAGAACGAACAAACTTAGCTTCGCCGAGGCATTTTGTCCTTTTATCTAACTCACCTGTGGCGTGATTGATTAACAACTGTAATCATTTACATATCCTAACTCTCAGCATATATCCACCAATTTGCATGGTACACTGACAAATACTTCCTGCCGTGGTATTTTCTATGTCGAACAGTGTGTATGGGATTTCTATCTGTAATATGCTTAAAATCAATTTTTATGTGGAAATAAAGTGAAGTTAAAGATGTGTAAATACAACTTTTTTGTTCCTAGAAATGTACATATTCGTGCGAAACATGAGTTTGAAGTTATTCTGGAAAAATATGGTGTTTTTTTTTCCCTCAGAGTTAAACTGAAATTTAATTAATGGCTCCAGTATTTTTTATAGCTTGTGTTCTAACTTCACTAGAAATTCAGAAATAAATATTCGGTATTTTTGTTCAGAAGGAAAGACGCTCTTCCTGCTGTAGAATCAATGCAGTTTAGTATACCATCCCCTTAATTTATTTGTGCATGGCTCTTTGGAGGTATCTGCTTTGTGACGTCAAAACAATGGACGCCACGGGCTTATCTCGGAAGACTTACAACTTCCCCGTGTGTTCTTATCCTATATGCGTGTTTCGGGTGCTTTATGCTTCCGTTAATGCCCCTACGCAAAAGCACCTCTTCTCCTTACTTAACCCGACAACCTTTTCATTGATCTCTTCCACACTTCCGACACGACGTACTCAACTATATAATGTACAAGAAAGCCTCAGAGTTTCGCTGGCAGACTCCTCCAACATTCCGGATCCTTTTTTATCATGTTTGTCACATAATTCTCCCCTGAAATCTATTTATAAAAACAGCGAAATCAACTAGCTACAGGTTTTCTTCATACTCCAGAATACGCAGTTCTTTTAAATAACGCTCGAAAATAACAAAATTAATAGTTTTATTGTTAGAAATATTACACTCTGTCCTGTCATGGAAGTCATTCGCTGTAACAGTCAATTGAACTTCAGAGAAGATTTCCTAAAATGTCATTGCTCATTAATCTCTATGTTATTTATTTGCCAAACATGAAGGTAAGAGAAAGAATACTGCAACTACAAGCTCCCTTTTGCATGTGTTGTAATAACCTAACGTTAGGTTACCGAGCTATCGATAAATGTTGTACAGTTTCACGCCTGTTATGCTGTGCCACTAGTTGAAGGGCTTTGTAAACCAAATAATGGATTCTAAATGCTCGTTCTCGTAGCCTTTACTTGCCCTAGTGTATAAAAAATCATTGCATTGTAAGGTGTAGGCACTCGTATTTTGGGCGTAGGTTAGAATTCTGAGTAAGCTATGGGTTCTGTGTTCTTTTCGACAGCTCTTGTTCTCTTTCTTCTCTGTAACCAGGGGCGTTTATTAAGGACGAGGTACTCATTCTAGCCTTAAGTTTCTATTGAGGCTGCTAAAACAGAAAGGATTGCACTTTTAAAGCCGCCTTAAAACACTCTCTTCCTTCCTCCTTCGTTCATGGGGACAGAATAAAAGTATCTGTTTCAAATGTTAGGCTCAGCTCCTGTTTTCGAAAACCGCTTTTAAAAATGTACAGTTCTTAAAGACCTTTGCTGATTTCAGTCAGCATAATTTCCGCCCCATTAGGATGCAGTGTTTTAAAAAGTACGTTTATCATGTGCAATACGTCATTTTGTTTAAAGGGCTAGACCTAAAATATGTTTCAACAGCGGGCAGCAAAGCAATGGCTGCGATTTTCTGAGTCACAGCGGGGTTGCTGCGGTTTTATTGCATAACTCAACACCATTGCAATTGTTCACTGCTATGATGATCTGTTAGCTCAACTGGTCCGCACAGCAATGAAGAAAATTGTCGTATGAAATTCAGCTGAAGAAAACAGTTTCTAGATAATAACGCTTCAGTGCACTCAACTAAAGGTTCATGGACTGATATTCGGAACGTGGATTTTTCCCGCTTCCTCATCTCTGGACCACTTCGTGACTCTTTGCATTTTCGGAATTTGAAGAACCTCCATGTAGCACCGTTCAGCAAAATGTGAATATTTACGAAACATTATATTAAATGTTCTGGCTAGTGGTCAAGATTCATTTGCGAAAAGCTTCTGGGTTTCAAAATTGATATTTGATCTTTCATATCAAGGGATGCTACTTGTCGCATTTTATTAGTGCTTTAAGGTTTTAGGTGATTACTCCTACTGTGAAGACATGAGTAACTTTTTTTTTTTTTGATTGGTGGTTTAACGACCACCGTGAGAAACTCGATAGGCAGTCACCTGTCCCTAATTTAAGGCTACTGGCTCCAGGAAAGGGAGCGAACCAGTGCCGTAAGACAATACAACATCCATACCTCACTCCGGGATTCGAACACGAACCCATCTCGGACGAATGATCAGATGCCAGCGCTTAGATCACTGCGCTACCGGAACGGCAGTAGTTTTCCTCAAAGTATTGTTCCAAGGAATATTTCTTCCTTCATTGATGTATTGTTGCAAAGTTGTGAGGAATATTTCTTCCTTCATTGATGTATTGTTGCAAAGTTTAATACGCTTTATGATGATCATCTTTTTACCAACACCATGAATGTTGATATAATTTTGAATATAAGCGAATGTAGCTGAAAATTTAGTAGAATTTAGTTTCATATCCGATGTGGGTTATGTGTCAAAGATTTTGCAACATCAGAAAAACTGGTACTTATTTTGTGGAAAATTATGGCGTACGAACTATTGTAGATACAGCACACAAACAGACGGAGAGTGGAGGAGGGAGGCGAGGCGAAATATAAGCCTAGGTCATACACAGTGCCCGACTAAGACAGAGCAGACCCATGGCCAGGGAAATAACAATATCCCCATCAAAACAAAATATCTGAACAATGCATTGCATATCGCTCGAGATGTCATGTGATGCACACGACACGATAGATTTATATATATTTACTTACATTTCCTTCTGTTTCACTTTTTAGTCAAATGAGGAAGCCTTTTCTTATTTCATCCTATATAGAAAATTTGATTGTATAATTGCTGAAATGTATAATTTGATAAATAAGTTACGAACTTGTAATAATAAATTTTTAATAATATTAGAATTTTTAATAAATTTTAAAGCAAAATTGATTGCGTGTGTGTGTGTGCGTGTGTGCGTACGTGTGTGTGTGTGTGCGTGTGTGTGTGTGACCGCGCGTGCGTGTGTACGTGTGTGTGTGACTTTGAAGAGTAACAAAGGGTTTGTAAAAATTGAAACTTCCCCTTCAATGAAAGCATTGGAAATTAAAAGGATGCCTTAGAATGGTGAAATTAGTTCAGAAAAAATCATATACCTTATGCACTCATGTTCATAAAAAACAGAACACCTGAAATGAGTCGAGATACGACTTTGATTTTCACTGGATATGTTCATTAGGCAATACAGAACTATTAGCAAGATTAGCATTTCGGTGTTATACGTACCAGGTGCATCGATGTAGCTAATAATCGGTGTAGACACCTCTGTGGCTTGTATCACTTGTTGTACGCGCTGAGGCATCGAATCAAATAATGTGCGAACGGTGTCCTGTAGAACAATCACTCAAGCTGTACTGATCCCTCGTCCAAAGTTCATTAAGAGTTGCTGGCGGACGGTCGTACCGCTACACCTGTCGTTTCAGCATGTCCCAGATATTTTCTGAGGGTGACAAATCCGGTGATCTAGTCGGCCACGGGCAGAAGTGGAATGTAGTTATCCCTGAAGAAGGAACGTGTTGTTGCTGTCGAACATGCGGTGTAGCATTATCCTGCTGAAATATGGCTCCTGGAACGTCCTGCAGGACGGAAGGGTGACCGGCCGTAGAATGCCATTGACGTAACGGGCACTCGTTGTGGTGTTACGGAATCGCACTAGAGATGATGATCTTTCGTACCCGATAGCACCCTAGGCCATAATACTTCGTGCTGGTGCGGTATGCTTGGTGCGAATACACAGTGTCCCGTCAATTCGTCGCCAACTCAGTACATCGACTGCAAATTCATCGCGCGTCAATTCGCCGCAGTTATCAATTCATCGCGAGCAAATTCGTCGACTACTCAATTTGTTTGGACGGATTCGTCGTATTTCTACCCCCCCCTTCCCCTCCCCCCAGTGAAATACTTTGGAATTTGTAAAAGGTCTTTGAGCTCTAGAACCTGAAAAAGGCTTTCGGGAGAGTGGTTGGGGGAAGGGCTGCTGTTACGATTTTGAATATTTTATAACTTGTGGACCTTTCATGTTCCATGTGACATGTCTCCTCTTTCCCAGGGCCCCGGTGAAGTCCTTTTGAGGGATCAAGTGGTTCAGGAGGGTGGGGGCCCCTTGTACCTCGCTTGCTCTTGCAGTATTAAATTTAACTCTCGTACATTACATTGATTTATTCTTAGTGTACTTTACATTGTTCTGCAGGTCCATGGCGTCTCGGGGATCCCAGAACGGAAATTTGTATAAACCTAACGAAAGTGATTTGTTCGCATTTTTCGTGTTCATTGTTGTATCGAGTAGCAGTCTCTACTTGTGCGTATGCCATTCCCTCAGAAATTTGGTGAATTCTGTTTCCCCTTGAAGCGTCCGTGAGGTTTCCGAGCTTTGGGGCCTCCCCTCCCAAATGTTAAAGTGGACGTAGAGCTGTAAAGATTGGTGTCATGCTTTTTTATGATGATTCTGTATACGACCACGAATTTTCAGGAGGGCGGGGTGAATCCATCCTCCCCAGGTTTCTAAGGGCGGAGACAAAGTGTTCAAAGTAAGTTATTTGCTCACTGTTTCCATGCCTCATGTTGTGTTGAGTGGCTGACTACTTGTGGGTATGCTATTCCCTCAGAAATTTGGTGAAGTCTGGAAGAGGGATCCGTGGTGGTTGGGTCCCATACAGCACAAAACGTTTCAGATATGTATCAATAATGTTACAATCTCTCATTTTCGTTACACTTTCAGAGATATCTTACAATTACGTTTCAGCAGCATCTAGTTTGGAACGTAACTCTTTGAACATTACGGTTACGTTAAAAATAGCTTTCACCATTACTACGGCTTCATAGTTGCCATTGTACATAATTGCTACCTTGATGTTACATTCTGGCGATATTTAAGATTTTTGGTTTGGCAACGGCGTAGATACGCATGCGGATTTATGCCATTTCACCGAAGCACTCTCGTAGTCATCCCATGTGCTACTGGGATATTCTTTGGTGATACTGTCGTACTCGAGGTAGCTAGTTAGTGTACACTAGTGTCCGTCCTTAAGTTTTGCGCGCCAGTGTATAATGTCTTAGTAGGTTTGTTGGTTTTGAATCAGAAAAAAAAGTATCAATAAAAGTAGTTGTTAGTTTGTAAAGGTAGAAAAAAATAATGTTGATATATTGAGAAGTTCAAAGACTACGGAAATTTTGAAAAACAAAATAAAGTAAGATATGCATTAAAAGGTACATTTCTTTGATTAATAATGAAGAAATTTAAGTCATCCTACAGAAAAACAAGTTAGTAAAATCATGTAATGCATTGATTATGATAATCTTTCCAACATACCAGAAATCATTACTCAAGTTATTACTCAAGTTATGAGGATAATGGCTGTAGAATAAATCTCATTCCTGTGACCTGATCTTTGACCCCATTTGGATGATATTAAGCATAACCGGTAAAGTATACTTCCGGAAAAACATGATAAAGTTTTGTCTCAATCGAAGCATTTTTACGTAAGTTATAACGCATAAGGGCGATGAAATGGATCCCGCTCCTTTGTCCTGATCTTTTACCCCATTTCTCCTATTTCCAAAAGCGTTCGTCCCCAGATGGTCCCCTACTACATACTAAAATTGCATCGAAATCGAACCATATTTACGCACGCTATGATGCATAAAGGCAATGGAATGCATCCCGCTCCTATGTCCTGACCTTTGATGCCATTTCGCCCATTTTTAATAGGGTTCGTCCCCAGGTGGTCCCCTACCACATACTAAAATTTCATCGAAATCGAACCAGTTTTACGCGAGTTATCGTGCGGACGGACAGACGGACAAAGCTGGAGCATATACGCTTCTTCAACCTACGGTTCGAAAGCGTAAATAAAATGATCTATGAAAAAAAAAATGTATTACTATTAAATAACGTATTCGCAAAGCATTTAGAAAAAATAGATTAAGATATGCATTAAAAGGTACATTTCGTTGATTAATTATGAAGAAATTTAAGTCATCCTACAGAAAAATAAAATGATCCGTGGAAAAAATAATACATTTCTATTAAATAACGTATTCGCAATGCATTGGCATTCTCGTTAGTTCCTACAGAACTGTGGACGCGCGAGGCGTCCTGTGGTCGAGTGGGATAAAGCATCTGCCTAGAAACCAGCTGGACAGGGATTCGGGCCTGGTGTGATTCTTCGAGGATTTGTATTTCCTTGGGAAGAAAATTTCCCTAGCGTCGTGACGTCGCACCGTAAAATTTCCTGATGGAGAAGAACAAAATGGCGTACAAAAGATATCGGTGAGACCATGTGGGGAGGTAAAAAAGTTGCCGAACAAAACATATTCGGGGGGACCACGTGGCACACAAAATATTATGGTTGAACACAAAGGGAAAATTGCGGACGAAAGACGGTCGGGAAAATCACGTGGAAAGAAAAGTGGCTGCGACTGACGTCATGATTGACCAGGAATCGACCACATCCGTCCTTGAGACAGCACGTGGACGGCTTCCTTTTTACAGAAACCCTCTATTTTCACGTAACAGTAATATGATGATGTCACAAATACCTTTCAAATACGTAACAGTAACATGAAGTTGGTACGGTGAAGTTACAAATACCTTTCATTGTAACAAAGTTATGTAACGTTTGCGGACATTTTGACGTAACCTTGAAGTTTTTGAAACATTACTGTTACATTGCACAACGTATTTGAAAAGTCTCAATGTTTCAGTGCTACGTACTTGTAACATATACGAAATATTCTGTGCTGTGTGGGCTTGGGGGCCTTGCCCCCAACTTTCGTAACTTTATATTCTGGACAGCTAGAGTCGGTCAGTGTATCCGGGATGTTAACCCTGAAGCGTCCGCGAGGTTTGCCAGCTTCGGGGAGGGGGCTTCCCCAAAAGATGTTAAAATGGACGTTTAGCTGTGAAATTGGTATCATGCTTTATATGATGATTCTGTACACGCGTACGAAAATCTTGACCATGAGCTTACCTCTTTCCGATACAGAACAAATACACTGGCGGAAAGTGAAAAAAGAACACCAAGAAGGAGACGTCTGATACCAACGAAATTTATACAGCATAATAACGGACAACAGAGGATAACGTGATCAAAACATTATGGCAAAATACAGCTGTATTTGCTGGTAAACTGAAAAATAACATTTCCATGTAACATGGTTAGTACGAGGTTGAACCTCCATGAACTGCGTCACACTGTGCAATTCTGGCATGGAGTCTGTCGTACAGATGTTAGATGTAAGTTTGGGGTATTGAGTTCCAAGCATCCTCAACCTGGACGCGTAAATCGGGGATGGTCGTGGCTGGCTGTGGAGACCGGATAAGTCGTTGTCCCATAAAATCCCACACGTGCTCAATGGGGGACAAATCCGGTGAAAGTGCAGGCCATGGAAGTTGTCTCACACCCTGAAGTGCATGTTGCGTTGCACGTGCCGTGTGTGGGCGTGCGTTATCTTGCTGGAAAACGGCACGATGCACCTACCTTAAAAATGGCAAACAACGGGCTGAATGATGTTGTTGATGTAAGAGGTGCTGTTTAACGTACCCGGTACAAACACTAGTTGTGTACGGGAGTGATAGCTGATCGCTCCCCACACCAGGAGACCAATTGTAGGCCCTGTGTGTTGCTGGCGGATGCAAGAAGGGTGGGTACGCTCCCCTGTGTGTCTGTGAACACGCATACGGCCATCGGAGGCTCCCAAGCAGAATCTGCTTTCATCACTGAACACGACAAATCGCCATTGCGTTCTCCAGTGCAGACGTTGGCGACACCACTGCAGCCATTCCTGACGGTGGGCTGGAGTCAGAGGTACACATGCCAGAGGCACACGTGCGCGTAGTCCTGCATCCAGTAAACGGTTGCGGATTGTTCGCACAGTCACCTCAGGTGCAACGGCAGCTCGGATTTGCGTCGCAGTGGATGATCTGCTTGACAACGCCGCTCTTCTCATGCGGCGATCGGTCCGTTCATCAGTCCGTCTGTGACTCCCGGTTCCACGTCTTCTCGTGTGGGAATGTTCCTCGGACCATCTACGCCACCATCGTACCACCACCGATACTTCCCGTCCAATTCGCTCCACAATACGACGATACGACCACCCGGCCTCGCGGAGTCCGACTAGACGACCTCGCTCAAAGTCCGATAACTGCTGAAATCTTACACGTCTTCCATGTCCAGGCTTTGCAGCTTCTTCAGGGTCTTCGCATGAGTCCGTACGCCGACGACTGATTACATTCACTTCGCCGTACTCCTTAAATACCACCGACGATAATTTGCATATTATGCCGTGCGTTGGCGTAAGCGCTCACCGGTTGGTCCCGAAATTAACATCACACCTACGTAAACTCGACCTCATTAATATATGTAAATTTCATGATCGTCCGCCAATTTCTTCTTGATGTTCTATTTTCACCTTCCGGCAGTGTATTTTGAATCTGACTTTCAGAAGTGGAAATATCGTGTTTGCAAATATACAGCCTGACGGACAGGCAGGTGGATGGAGAGACATGTAAGATCTTGAGAAGGCGCTTAACAATTTCCGGTGCATACAGAAATTTTCTAATCTGACTTTCAGAAGCAGAGATATGGTGCTCCCATATATAGAGCCGAACAGACAGACGGATTCAGGCCCCACCCCTCACCCCAATCACCTAGGATCCCTCTTACATACTACACCAAGGCTCTGAGGAGGCATAGCCACAACTATAGTCTGCCATTCAACACAACAACACAACATGAAGCATGGATATTGCCAGCAGATAACTTACCTTGAACACCTTGTCTCCGCTGTTAAAAACTTGGGGGGGGGATCCACCCCACCCTCCTGAAAATTCGTGGTCGGGCACAGAATCATCACATAAAGCATGGTGCCAGTGTTTACAGCTCTACGTCTATTTTAATATTTTTGGGAGGTACCCCCCCCCCCAAAGTTCGCGAACGCTTCAGGGTGAACATTCTGGTTACACTGACCTACTCTAGCGGCCCATAATATAAAATTACGGAAGTTGGGGGCAGGCCCCCCAGCCAAAACACCTCGGTACCCTCTTACAGACTTCACCAAATTTCTGTGGGAAGGGAATACCTACAAGTAGAGTCTGCTACTCGATACAACAGTAAACACGAAAAATGCGGGCAAATCACTTTTGTTAGGTTTATACAAATCTCCGTCCTGCAATGCCCGAGGGGCCCGAAGAACCGTGGTCCCCCGAGGTGCCATGTACCTGCAGAACAATGTAAAGCACACTAAAAATAAATCACTGCAATGTACAAAAGTTAAATTTAATACTGCAAGAGAAACCGATGGACAGCAGCCCCCATTCTCCTGAACCACTGGATACCTCAAAAAGACTTCACCGGGGTCCCGGGAAGGAGGAGACATGTCACATGGAACATGAAAGATCCACAAGTTATACAACATTCAAAATCTTAACGACAGCCCACCCCCAACCATCTTCCTTCCCGAAGGACTTTTGAGGTTGGAAAGCTCAAAGACCTTTTACAAACCCTAATTTATTTTACTGAGGGGGGGGTCGAAATACGACGAATCCGTCCACGACAAATTGAGTAGTCGACGAATTTGCTCATGATGAATTTGCCCGCTGTAACGTACCAGGAGATGTGACGTACCTGCCAGAAGGACGCACACGACATAAAGGCAGATAGGAATCAGAATAAAACGTCCGCGTAGCTTAATTGGTAGAGCAACTTATTCCGGAATGAGTGGACCCGGGTTCGAATCCCGGCGTAGACCAAAAATGACGGAGAAATTCACTTCGTTATAATGGCGCCCGAACTATCCGGATGACCCGGCCGTTCAAAATCTCGCATTGGTGTGATGTTATTTCCACACCGCGAGATAGGAAAAATAAGAGAATCCTTTCTCCAGCACTTCGAAAAAAAAAAAAAAATAAGGGGGAGATGATGTAACGTACCAGGAGATGTGACGTACCTGCCAGAAGGACGCACACGACATAAAGGCAGATAGGAATCAGAATAAAACGTCCGCGTAGCTTAATTGGTAGAGCAACTTATTCCGGAATGAGTGGACCCGGGTTCGAATCCCGGCGTAGACCAAAAATGACGGAGAAATTCACTTCGTTATACCGCGACGATTATCCTGCGATGAATTGGCAACTGCGACGAATTGACGCGCGATGAATTTGCACTCGACGAACTGAGTCAGCAACGAATTGGGCACGAAGAATTGACGCATAACCCGAATACACTCTCCAACACCACTCCTCTTGTCGTTGGTGGACACAGATGCGGCCATAATTTTCGCCTAAACGGAAGCGCGTTTCGTCTGAGAACACGATATTGTACCATTCGTCACGCCACTTCCTTCCTTCGATGCACCATTGCAGCCTGGCAGTCGGTTGCTGCAGTGGCAAAGATAGCCTGAAGAGGTGCCGACGAGTCTGCAGTCCAAATTGTCATAACCTGCAACGTACTGTTACAGCTGACATGTGAGAATGCTTCACAGTTCGCCACTGCTGCGCAAACGTCGTGGATGACTCAGAAAGGTCACTCAAAGACACCATTATTAGATGACGGTGGACTCAGTGTTCTCTGTTTATGACGTCCTACACCCTTGGATCCCAGCGTTCTCTGTGCATCTCTTCTTGTCCTACGCCCTTCTTCGTACCATTCTCTGCTCATACTTTTCACCACGGACACACTGCGCCCCACACGACCGGCAATCTCCCGTAGGGAAGCATTGCAGTCTCTCACGCCGATAATGCTACCTTCGCCGAGCTCGCTGATCTGACTGTCAGTGGCGGACTTGCAGATTTGGCGCCCATAGGCACAAATTTTCCAAGCGCCCCCTGCGGAGGAGCTCATCACCCGTTCTCGTTCTGATATCGGGACCGGCAGAGTTGTACTAATGGGGGGTCCAGCTCCATGTGGTCTAGAACCCCTCCCCTAAATGTTCGACTTCATGGTTAAACATATAGATTTATATATTATCCTCGAAATTAAGTTCTGCGTACGTGCCTGGGGCCCGGTTCTTAAAAGGATGTGGCTGCGCTGCGTCTCCCCATCCCCGCCACTTTCTAGGCAAAAGTTTTTAAAGTTTCGTGCTCCCAACACGGCCCTATTCCTAAAAATTACCTTTTCTTCAGCTTGGTTCATAAAAGTCCATAGTTTTAAAAATGCCCCTTCTTTTCCATTTAATGAAGGTCCTCAAAATTTTTATCAGGATGATCAATTTTTAAATTTTTACATAAAAAGTTTAGTTGTGTTTCAATATCTCAATCAACAATCAACAGAAATATCTACATGCATGTAGCTATAATATTGTACTATTAGAAATTGGTGATTTGTAAAGAAACAACACAAAAAAATATAATTTTTATTAAGAAAAGGAATAAAAATATCCGTTTATTGACGTAAAAATATGATTATTAAAGCGTAAGCTTTCAACACCAACAGGTGCCTTCTTCAAACTTATTCGTGGATAGGCAAGGCAAGAAAGCTAAACACCAGAAAAAATTAAAAAAAACATGAACAGAATATGAGAACATGGTATGTTGCGTCGCGTGCGTGCGACAACGAGAGATGTCTACAGAAACGTACTAAGCGCGAAGAAATTGCGCCATATTTGGGGAAGCTCAAGTGAGACGTCATCATTGCACACCACAGGGTTAGTCAATATCTCGATGATTTCCCTGAGGGTAGTGCCTCTGGCGGTAGTATAAGGAGCCACTCTCTTGATCTGGTTCCAGTTCGGGATGGCGGAATGTGTAACCACTTCCCGGGATAGTGCGGTTGTCAATTTTCTGTGCGAGACGTCCCGCTTGTGTTCGACTAGCCGAAGAGCGAAAGAAAGTTTTGTCATTCCGATGTAATGTTTGGTGGTACCATCTGGATATTCCAATGGCATGGCATGGAATACACCACCGCATCAGTCAGTGAGGTATGGGTGTTCCTGGATGATAGCAATCCAATGGCATGAAATACACTCCCGCATCAGTCAGTTAGGTATGGGTGTTCTAGGATGATAGCAGATGGCGTGATATCGATCTTGGTAAGCGTATCCCAAAGGTAAGCCCGCGTTTCTTTAAGGTGTTTTTCAAGAAGTAGGCTTTTCAGCAGCTTAGTTTCCCTTCCTTTTTTGCAATCGCGATTTTCCGATTCTGAGCGCCACTGAGTTTTCCCTTTTTTGCACTCATCACTCACAGACATTTCAGCACAGCACCCCCCCCCCCACACACACACACACTAAAACAAGCTTGTTCAAACTTCTAATTAAAAATCTAAAAAAGCACAACTCACCGTAGAAACTGCCGCAAGCGCTAGGTTAATTACGATTATGACACTTTGATACACTTATAGCACTGAACTCTGACCAATTCCAGTTCCCTGAGCTTTGTCTTTGTGAAGCGCATTTTCATCTGATTGGGGGTTGGGGGTACACGTACACCGTACACTCATGCCCAGCCATTCAGATGAAAGCAATTTAAAAACGTTTGTCTTCGACCACATATACACTGCTGGCCACCCAAAATGTAACACCAAGAAGGAAGTATCCGATTGGCCTGAAATTCGAAGCATGCGTCGCCCGCGAGAAGACATGCAAACGATTAGCATTGCAGGGCATATGCAAAGCATGTGCTACCTGCAGGCCACCGAGAAGCATTATAAGAAGGGTGCACAGAAGGCGGGGTGTAAGTAGTGGAAGTGTGTTGTGCTGCCGGACCTGTGCGTAGGAAGCTTCCTGATGCCTCGTCGCAGAATACGGTAGTCATTCCAGCACGTTTCGGAATTAAACAGAGGGCGAATAGTGGCTTATCGCGGCAGCGGTTTATCGTACCGAGACATCGGCGTCCGCGTGGGACGACAGCCAGCCACAGTGCGGAGAGTAGGGATTCGGTGGGTGCAGGAGGGACGGACGGACCGACGTGAGTGATTGCCGCAGTCGCGACACACCACCGAACGAGGGGACCGGCATGTCGTGTGGCGGGCATTGAAGGCTCGCACCGCCACATCACGAACGTTAGCGCAGGAATTAGAGTGTGTTGCGCAACCACCGTGTCAGCACGTACCGTTCGACGTCGTATGCAGAAGCGGGGACTTGTCGCCCGGCGCCCATTGCTCCGATTACCATTGACGTTACACCACCGGCGAGTGCGGCGGCAGTGGACCGTTGAGCGCCGCACCTGGACTACGGAATAGCATGACATTTTCTTCTCCGACGAATCCCGCTTCTGCCTACAACACCACGATGGTCGGATCCGCGTGTGGCGGCACCGCGGCGAGAGACTGTATGACGCCTGCATTATGCATCGCCATACTGGTCCGTCGCCTGGCATTATGGTTTGGGGCGCAATTGGATATGACACCCGCACCCTTCTGGTACGCATCGCCAGTACACTCAACAGCCACCGCACCATCTCCGACGTTTTGGAGCCTGTAGTCCTCTCTTACCTGCAGGACCTGCCAGCGGCCTCATTTCAACAGGACAATGCGCGCCCGCACGTGGCACGCACCGTGCAAAAATTCTTCACGGCCCACCAGGTGTCACTGCTGCCGTGGCCCGCCTGTTCTCCCGATATGTCGCCCATCGAACACGTCTGGTTGCTGATCGGCAACCGAGTGGCCCGGCAAGCACCACCCGTGGCTACGCCTGATGAACTGTGGCAACGTTTGGAAGCAGCCTGGACCGACATACCCCAAGCCCACATCCAAAGCCTTATTCGTTTGATGCCGTGGCGTGTAGCGGCCGTTATTGCCAGCCATGTGGGCCACACGAACTATTAATGTGTGCGTGTTCCGCAAATCGCACGGGCCTGTAAGCTCAATCGTTTCATCTTTGTATCTGTTGTTATGTACAGTAAATCTGGCTTTGCTATCTCGTGTCATTCTTGGTGTTGTATTTTGGGTGGCCAGCAGTGTAGTGTGGTAAACGGGTCTCACACGGTCACACCCATGCCTCTTCCCATGAGACTCCCTGGGAATGAAGTATGTCTTGTCCCTTTCCTTTCTTTATTCGTTGTTTGTTGTGTCGTGGTCACCATCAGGGGAGGGAGGGGAAGACAGACAGGCACACACACACACACACACACACACACACACACACACACACACCCCAAAAATAAATTTTAGAGAACGCTGCTATGTCCGAACATGGCTCTGCTTAGCATTGTTCCCAGTCCCACCACAATTTTACACCCTCACTGAAATTTTTGCGCTCCTCATAGAGCTGCGCCCATAGGCACGTGCCTACCGTGCCTAATTAGAAATCCTCCTCTGCTGACTGTACGACTGTTTTACTCGACGAAGAGGCACCTTTGCCCATTGCTGACTAAGCACTGAGATGCCGACCAAGCCACGCGGCGCTCATATTAGAAAAACAGCCGGTTTCCGATTTGTGACGCTGCACGATCTGATTTGCCTACGCATGAACCTATGACGCCGAACTGGTAATCATTTCTGCGGTATTACCTGAATATCATATCCTGTAAAAATCAAAGTCGTATCTCGACTCCTATCAGATGCTCTGTTTTTGATGAACAGGAATGTATTTGAAGAAATAAAAGAGACACTTTGACATGGATTGTATTGGTTTTTTTTCTAAACAGAACCCATCGTGGTTAGTTTTTTTTTAATTTTGTTAGAACAGCAAAGTAACCAAAACTGAATACTGATTAAGGCACGTGCATATTACATAGGTCTCTTTCTCGCTTTTTTGTAGCTGCGAAACTGGTAATAACATCCTCAAAATCATATTTACATATAAGGTCGCTTTCTATTATTAAAAATTGTTGAAATAGTAATGTGTTCAATAATGTAGGTCAGGGCCCATTCGGTAAATACATATAGAACATGAAAAAACGATGCTGCTAATCGAGAAACTTTGCTGGCAAACAAAGGGAAGCATCAAAATGTTCTTCCCAACTGAATATAACTTTTCTGTAAAAGGAGCATTTTTCTGTGATTTTCTCTTTTTCTGTTTTATTTCCTGCAATTTACTAGTGATGTATTTTAATTAAAGAGCCTAACTAGGTCATCAGTTTTAAGCTTATTATGTTTTCAACTTGTTTGCTGTCGCCTTATCTGTAAGCTTGAAGAAAGGAGACGATAAACATTTAAACTATGTAAATATTTTTACAGAAGATAGCTGAGTCACAGGACTACTATCTGGCCGAAACCGAGTAAGTGCTTCTTCTTTCTTTTGTGTTACGAACGAAAATTTCTGAAAATAAACCATCTCCGTGAAGTGTTATCTCGCATTTTTTATGCATAGATTTCCTCTCTTGTTTCATAAATTAAACGATACTTGAGTAACTAAAGGAAGTAAAAATTTGCATTAAACTGATATTTGTTTTCCAGAATGTCTTGCGACAGTCGTGACATCATAAGCAAGTTAAACAATGAGTTTTTAACAGAAAATTATTGTTTAAAAGATACGTGCTCATGTTGTCACTTGGCCCGTCCGACCGTCTCTTCACAAGAAACCTTTACTTCTAGAAGTCTGTCTGAAGAAATCGATTTTGTATTTAACAGATCTAAACATGACGAGAATTCTTCGAGAATTTTGCTCTTATCCTACAGCAATATTTTCCTTCTAGATGGCATAACCGAACGATTGCGTTTTTCACAATATCTTTGTTTCTGAATGACGAAATGGAAACATTTTCCAATATCAAATAGAGGCAACCATGCTTAAAATATTTTAATGTATTTTCTCATTTTTCATGGGGCCCAGTGTTCTCGATAAATGGAGTAAACACATATGGATATTTTTCGTGATACTTCCGCTTCGGTAGAAAAACTGGGAAATTCCTTTTTGGGTTGTTCAGAGGTTCACATGAATAAGATTTTCATAGGCTAAAACACACTCGTGTAAATAACATAAGATATGTAGAGTTTACTTCCGTCCATACACGATAAAACTTGTGTATGTTAAAACGCCACAAGTTAAAATTTATTACGAAGACATAAGTTAAAAAGTACAATTAAAATTTAACATAAGATCTTTCGGAACTGCTGCAGGTTCATCATCAGATGTAAGAATAAACATGACAGAGTTTAACAGGCCGATATATAATATGGTATGTGACGTGTGGTGATGCGCAGAACCATTGTTCCGTTGCACAATCAATGATTAAGGTTAAGTTTCCAGCGTCGATTGGGTAGGCACCTCTGAAATGTCTCGATTTAACCTGGGTATTAGAGAAATACAGTTTTGCGGGATGACATGAGGGAGGTTATCGTTACAACAAGATTTTCCGTAACTAATGATATACAGAATGTACAGAAATGATGGTCAAAACTTTAAGGGGTGATAGAACACGGCACAAGGAACAATATTTGTATTACAAGGCGTGGTCGGAAGCTGCGTGGTTAGCCAGTAGAGGGTGCTTCCCGGCGCGTTTCGCACACACACACCGTCCTTCCCAAGCTGTACGGCCACCGAGATGCAGCGGTATTCGAATGCTGAGAAGACCGATATCCATTTCATGTACGGAGCCGCAAACGGCAAAGCCGTCGAAGTTCAACGACTGTACCGGGAGCGTTTTCCACATCGGCCAGTGCCCGATCGCCGAATCTTTCAGCGCTTGCACAGACAACTGTGTGAGACGGGGTCGTTCCACGCCCACAGACAGGACGCAGGCTGTTCATGGACGGTGAGGACACCGAATAGGATAGAGGCGATTCTGGAAGATGTGGGAGATCGGCCGGAAGGCAGCACTCGAGCGATGGCACGTATCCACGGAGTGTGTCATATGACGGCATGGCGTGTGCTTCACGAGGAACACCTCCACCCTTACATCTCCATGGGGTCCAAGCCGTACAAGAACGGGATTTTCCTCGCCGTGTGACATTTGCACGCTGGTACCTGCAACAGTGCACAGTGCAGCCAGAGTTTGCAGCATTTGTTCTGTTTAGCGCCGCTACTGGCGAAGTACGTGCCATGCCGGGAATCCTCCAAACTGTATTCCAATCGCTCCGTCGCCGCTGTGAGGCATGTATTACGGTAGGTGGACGTTCCTTTGAACAATTATTGTAAAATATCCGTAAATACCTTTTTGTACATGATCCGTTCATAAAGATTATTCCTTTGCCGTGTTTTTCGTCCTTCATGTGTTTGCGCATGAACATTTCACATTCGACCATGTCTTGAATAACAAATATTGTTCCTTGTGCCGTGTTCTATCACCTCTTAAAGTTCTGACTATCATTTCTGATACACCCTGTATAAGCTCTCGGTCAAGTGTAAAAATGATTTCTTACAAGGGGTTGTCATAATAGTAGCATCATTCCATACAGGATAGTAGGTCCGTTATTTACCACACGTGATAAGGCGGTAGAGATAGACCCATATGGCTGTGGACCTGTTCGTATGTTATAGATGTGTTCTTTTAGTCTAGTTGCCAACGAATCCTGCGTGGAGCCGATGTACACCTGGTCGGATTCATTCTGGTCCACAACCTTCAAAGGAATACGGTAGACACCAAATTTGCTCACCATTGCTATAGGGTCACGATAGTTTTTAACAAGTGACAAAATATTATTAGTTTTAACGCTGAACGCGATATCGTGGCGTTTGCAAGTGTTTTTAAGAATGTTATTAACATTTGGATCTAAGTTCATGGATCCCACATATTTATAATGCTTAGTCTCTCTTTGTAATTTGGTAAAATCGTTATTTCTTAATTTCTTATAAATGTTATCCACTAAAAATTCTTCATAGCCATAATTTCTGGCAATCCCCTTAATTTTATTAATTTCAATGGTATGTAGACGACGACTAGAGAAATGTGTAATAGCGCGCTGTAACATAAATCGTATCGCAGATAGTTATAGTTCAGCGGATGTGAGGAGGACATGGGAATCTATGATGTATTTTTTTTTTTTGATTGGAGGTTTAACGACCACCGTGAGCAACTCAATGGGCTATAAGCAGTCTCCCGTCCCTAATTTAGGGTCACTGGTTCCAGGGAAGGGAGAGAGCCAGTTCCGTAAGACCAACACAACATCCATGCCTGACCGGGATTCGAACCCGGAGCCCTTACGGACGAATGATCAGAGGCCAGCGCCTTAGACCACTGCGCCACCGGGGCGGCTGCTGATGTATCGAAGGCGGTTTACGGTAAACTGAAAACTGAAGTGTGTGGGAAATTTGGTTCCTTTCCAAGAGAAAGTCCAGAAATGGTAAACGATAATCGGTCTCGACTTCGTGAGCGAATGTAAGAAACTTGTACTGGGATAAAACACGTAACCAGCAAATGAAATCAAGTCATCTAGGTAATGAGTACGTCCAAAGCAAAAGCACATCATCGACATATCTTATGCAAAAGGAAGGTGCATTGATATATATATATATATATGGAGAACATCTTATCCTCTAAAGAGTGCATAATGATTTTCGTAAGTATAGGGCAGAGTGGGATGCCCATGGGTGCCCCACTGCTCTGCCTATTAATGACGTCGTTCAATCTAAAGAAAGAGCACTTCTGAACTAATCGTAAAGCACAAATTACAGCCTGGATTTCGCTGGTTGAAACAGTACCCAAAGATTGGAGTTTGACTCAATTATGTTGTGAACTAAATCTATAGGTACATTTGGGTAGAAAGACGCAACGTCTAGAGAAGCCATTATAAACGGAGTTCCTTTGTGCTGGTAAGTTCGTATCTTGTTCAGGGCCAGGACAGAGCTAGAAACCGAGTAACGCGAATTGGCGATCATAAGAGCTAGATACTTTGCTAGAGCTCTTTTGAAAGGTCGGGTCGTACTTGCATATCCAGAGACCAGTGGGCGGATGGCGTTCCCTTCTTTATGCATTTTGATTTTTCCAAATAACTCGGGTACACGATTGCCACAAGGTGGGTACATGGCAGTAGCTATAGAAGAAGGTAGATAATTTTGATTTTTCAAACTACTTGGGGCCGCGACAGTAGCGGCAGTAGGATCAGATTGAAGCACAACATGTGGGATTTTATTAATATCCATAGGTTCATGCAATTTCACATGCTAACCGGCTTTATTGGGAATAATGATTTCGTTAGATTTATCCACTGAGACGATAGCCTGGTTAGGGTTATCATGGAGTTGTTTTAACTGTAAATTTTCTTCATAGAAATTTGTAGATTCTAGATGTCTAATTTTGGAGTTTGAACGTATCAAAGCGTTGGCAAGTCTGTGGCGTGTGGCATCCTGGTTATCAAGTGGAAGAGATTTAATTAAAGATTCTGCTTAAGGGATAAGCTGGTGATAATTAAAATATTTAGTAGGATATGCGAATTTTAAACCTCTTTGAAGAGCACGAATTTGAGTTGAGTTTAATTGATAAGTGCTGAGATTGATGAGTGAAGGTTGAGACTTCAAGCTCCGGTGGTGAAGTGTTATTAGAAGATTGATACTGCTGCAAGTGCTGAGCAACGAAGTTGCGCAACTTGCATGAAGATATTAAAAAGCCATTAGAAAGATTAGATTAGAAAGTTCATGTTTGCTAATAGCTATTGAAAGCCATTAGAAAGCATGAAGCTTTCTAAAGGCTTTCCACTTCCATTTCTTAGGAAACATTTTAGTCAACTCTTACATTGTGACATTTAAAAAAATGTGTTCAACACAAACCAATTACCTTACAGCAACTGACTAACCAATGATCTTACAAAGTTAAAACTTTCATCTTTTCTAAATGCACCACATGACAGGTCACTCGTGGTCGAAGATTTAGTCAACTCTAATGGCAACACTGCCCACTTATCTATCTTATGCTATTTGATGTTACACCTACTACACATAGGTCTAATACACTCCAATAACTGATATTGCCATGGTTGGATGTCTAGTGTTTGAATGTCTTGGGTAAGTGAGTTTTTGTCTTAGTGTGTTTTTGACTTGGTGTGTTCTGGTCTTGGTGAATTTGGTTGTTTACTTGCACTTTTGCAGTTTCTTTTTCTTGCGTTGTTGATTCGGTTTCGTTCTATATTTTGGTGACCTCAATAACACACAGGTGGCTTTCAATATTTCGCCTGTACCCGTATCGAAAGGTCACCAGGGACAGTGTTCCCCTGACGAAATTGGCCAAATACACTATCTACCAACAAGTAATTGGACACGTGATAGCAAAGGAAAACTAAGTTTATTCACTTTCAATAGTTAGTGGAGCCTCCACGAGCGGCGATTACAGCTGCGACCCTCTGGAGCATATTCTCAATCAGATGTTGTACTACAGCTAGCGGTATTTTCTTCCACTCGGCTTGGAGAAGACAGGTCAGTTCCTTTACCGGTTTCGGACGGTGTGGACACCCTTCTTAAGTCGACGCTCCAACTCGTCACAGAGGTGCTCGATAGGCTTAAGGTCCGGGTTCTGCCCAGGCCAGTCCATTCGATAAACCCCATTGTCACCATACCTAGCCATGGTGGACCTCGCAACATGACAGGTGGCTTTGTCAAGGGCCAGGCACGGATAACACCTTTCCTACCTCTATAAAGACCTGAAAAGTGTGGGTTTCTGCACGATTAAGTCTGCTACTATGCGGCAACGAGCCTACCAGAAAAAATAAAATAACTAAAATAATGGAATTCTTGGGGTTGTTTTAGGGTGTTTAGGGGATCGGAGGGTATCTGGATCCTTGTCTAGGGAGGATTATTGTTAATTGTTTATTTTATTTTATCATTATTTTAGTTATTTTATCATTGTTTCCGGTAGGCTAGTTGCCGCATAGTAGCAGACTAAATCGTGCAGAAACCCACACTTTTCATGTCTTTAAAGAGGTAGGAAAAGTGTTATCCGTGCCTAGCCCTTTACAAAGCCACAGGTAACAGCTTACCATAGTTCTATATCCCTCCCTTTTCCTCCCTGTGGTCATTAATATTTTTCATTTTTACAAATCAGTCATTACATTTTTCAGTATTAAAGAGATTTCAATATATATATATATGATGTAAAGTCAGGTGATGCGTAACATCACAGCCTCTCCTTGACAAATGTCAACCCCGCCTTCTCGTGGTGCATCCTGTTCCCACTAAAGGGGCTCTGACGACCGCCAATAGCGGTATAACTATACCATCGGTATTAGAGGAAATTCTATCCCACACTCACCAACCCGCTTGGCCAACGTGGTGGGTTATGGCCAAACCCTTCCAAAATGACTCCACAACTTAAATCTTGGCCCTCAGTCTCCGGCAGCTGGAATGTACCTGACCAAGGCAGCGGCCAGTGCGACATGAAGGCAGAGGGTGCTAAGAATCCCCGGAGGACCGGACTAGGCTGCCATCTGATGCTGACCTTGGCTACGTATAATGGACGCTCCCTATCTTCTGATTCAAGGCTTCTTGAATTGGAAGAGGAACTACAAAGGATTAAGTGGGACATCGTCGGGCTAAGTGAGGTAAGGAGAAAAGGAGAAGATCTCATTGAACTGAAAAGTGGACATCTCTTCTACTATCGTGGGACAGATACTGGCAGAACTAGTGGTGTTGGATTTATAATAAACAAGAAACTGAAGGATAAAGTTGTAGAAGTTGAAAGTTCCTCTGACAGAGCTGCACGACTCGTTATCCAACTCTCGAGAAGATACCAGGCTCAGATTATTCAAACTTATGCACCCACCACAAGTCATGCTGAAGAAGAAATTGAAGAATTTTATGAGGAAATTCGTGATCTAAATAATAAAGGTAAGCAGCACTTGAAGATAATAATGGGAGATTTCAATGCAAAAATAGGGAAACGGCAACAGAATGAAACTTTAGTAGGTAAATTCGGTCACGGCAACAGAAACCAGTGTGGAAATACTCTCGTAGAGTTTGCAGAGGCAGAAGGGTTTTTCATCATGAACTCCTTTTTCAAGAAAAAGCCGCACAGGAAATGGACATGGAGACATCCAAATGGGACGACAAGTGAAATTGATTTTATTATGTGTAACAAAAAATTCGTCACAGACGACTGCAGTGTGCTAAACAAGTTCAACACGGGTAGTGACCGTAGATTGGTGAGATGGAAGATGCACCTCAACACTAAACTCGAACGTGGCAAGTTCATAAGACAAACAAAATGTATTGACATAACCAACCTTAAAAAACACCATAATACCTTCAAGTTGGAACTGAAGAACAGATTCTCTGCTTTAGAAGGCCTAACATCGGAAGAAGTGGATATTTCTGAAGTTAACAGAAAGTAACCAAAGCTCTTATGGAAACAGCAACAAAATTAGCTGTGTCTAAGAACAAGTTGTATGTGAACAAATTATCAGGAAAAACCAAAATGTTGATGCAAAAAAGAAGAGAGATGAGGACAACTAAAGAAGATGTGACTTCCAAAGTGGAATACATAGAGCTATGCAAGACACTACGAAAAAGTATCACTGAAGACGTAAGGAAATTCAACTGAGAACTAGTAAGGAAAGCAATTGAAAACAACCAAAGCCTAAAGATAGCAAGTAGACATCTCAGTAAGGGAAGAAAACAGATTATGGCACTAAGAAAAGAAGATGGTTTTGTAACAATAAATAGAGGCGAAATTTTGACAAAAGTGAAAGTATTCTACTCCAAGTGTAACGTACCAGGAGATGTGACGTACCTGCCAGAAGGACGCACACGACATAAAGGCAGATAGGAATCAGAATAAAACGTCCGCGTAGCTCAATTGGTAGAGCAACTTATTCCGGAATGAGGGGACCCGGGTTCGAATCCTGGCGCGGATAGAAATGACGAAGAAGCTTTATTCGTTATAATGGCGCCCGAACTATCCGGATGACCCGACCGTTCAAAATCTCGCAATGGTGTGATGTTATTTCTACACCGCGAGATAGGAAAAATAAGAGAATCCATTCTCCAGCACTTCGAAAAAAAAAAAAAAAAAAAAAAAAAAGAAAAAGAAAATAAGGGGGAGATGATGTAACGTACCAGGAGATATGACGTACCTGCCAGAAGGACGCACACGACATAAAGGCAGATAGGAATCAGAATAAAACGTCCGCGTAGCTCAATTGGTAGAGCAACTTATTCCGGAATGAGGGGACCCGGGTTCGAATCCTGGAGCGGATAGAAATGACGAAGAAGCTTTATTCGTTATACAAGTTATATGAAAGGGATGATGCATGTACTCCAGACATCATGGAAGGTACCAGTACCAGAGTTCTTCCAGTCCTCCTAGCAGAAGTTGCACATGCATTCAGGAACATGAAGCGGGGAAAAGCTCCAGGAGAAGATAAAATTACTGTAAACATCATACAAGAAGCAAGTGGAGAAATCGAAACAGTACTCGCCCAAATTTTCACTCGATGCCTTAATGAAGGGAAGATTCCTGAGGATTGGAACAACGCTATAATGATCCTGTTACATAAAAAAAGTGACATTGAGGATCTCAGGAACTACAGACCTAACAGCCTCCTATCAGTGGTTTATTAAAATATTCACTAAAGTTCTTTCACACCGTTTGAAGATAACACTGGACATGTCTCAACCGAGAGAACAAGCTGGGTTCAGGAGTAGCTACAGCACAATAGATCATATCCACGTACTGAGAGAACTAATTGAAAGAGCGAGGGAATATGAACTTCCATTGTGCATGGCTTTTATCGATTATGAAAAAGCCTTTGATTCGGTGAAACCATCAGCAGTTACAATGGCTCTGAAATCGTGCGGTATTGAAGATGCATACATTAATATTATTTATAACATCTATGAAAATGCAAGTGCAAAGATTCGGTTGTTTGAAAATACAACACACATAAAAATTGGAAGGGAGTGAGACAAGGTGACACCATATCTCCGAAGCTCTTTAACGCCACATTGGAAAATGTCTTTCAATCACTGAACTGGGAAAACAAAGGGATAAAGATTAATGGAGATTATCTAACCCACCTTCGTTTTGCTGATGACATAGTCATTTTTGCAACTACCCCATCAGAGCTGCAGAGTATGATCCAAGAACTTGCTGACAAGAGTAAAGAAGTGGGATTAAAAATGAACTTTCAGAAGACAAAAGTGATGTAAAATGCTTTTACACGAAATGAAGATTTATCGATTGATGAAGAAAAGCTGGAGATAACAACACGTACGTTTATATTGGACAGCAGATATCAAGTGAGGTTCACATTGATGAAGAAATTAATCGGCGTACAAAACTTGCCTGGAGAGCTTTTGGAAGAAACAGCATAATTTTCAAGAGCAATATGCCATTATGTCTTAAAAGAAAAGTGTTTGATCAATGCATCCTTCCAGTGCTTACGTATGGTGCAGAGACGTGGACCTTAACAAATAGAGACATACAAAGGCTGCAGAAAACTCAAAGACACATGGAGAGGTGCATGCTTGGTGTAACCAGGAGAGATAAGAAGAGGAACACGTGGATCCGAAAAATGACAAGAGTGGAAGACATCATGATCAGAGTAAAATCCCTGAAATGGCAATGGGCTGGACATACTGCCAGAAGGACAGACCATCGATGGACAGCCGAAATTTTAGATTCGATTCCAAGGGACAGGAAAAGACCCAGAAGAAGACCACATGGAAGATGGGTGGATGAAATTCGAAAGTATGCGGGAGTGACATGGAGGAGACTGGCACAAGACAGACCGTTGTGGAGGAAACTTGTGGAGACCTTCGTCCAGCAGTGGATTGATAATGGTTGACAATGATGATGATGATGATGATGATATCTGCTGTCCAAGATAAACGTACGTTTCTGTTATCTCCAGCTTTTCTCCATCAATCAATAAATCTTCATTTCTTGTAAAAGCATTGAACATCACTTTTGTCTTCTGAAAGTTCATTTTTAATCCCACTTCTTTACTCTTGTCAGCAAGTTCCTGGATCATACTCTGCAGCTCTGATGGGGTAGTTGCAAAAATGACTACGTCATCAGCAAAACTAAGGTGGGTTAGATAATCTCCATTAATCTTTATCCCTTTGTTTTCCCAGCTCAGCGACTGAAAAACACCCTCCAATGTGGCATTAAAGAGCTTCGGAGATATGGTGTCACCTTGTCTCACTCCCTTTCCAATTTTTATGTGTGTTGTATTTTCAAACAGCCGAATCTTTGCACTTGCATTTTCATAGATGTTATTAATAATATTAATGTACGCATCTTCAATACCGCAGGTTTTCAGAGCCATTGTAACTGCTGATGGTTTCACCGAATCAAAGGCTTTTTCATAATCAATAAAAGCCATGCACAATGGAAGTTCATATTCCCTCGCTCTTTCAATTAGTTCTCTCAGTACGTGGATATGATCTATTGTGCTGTAGCCACTCCTGAATCCAGCTTGTTCTCTCGGTTGAGCCATGTCCAGTGTTACCTTCAAGCGGTGTGAAAGAACTTTAGTGAAGATTTTATAAACTACTGATAGGAGGCTGATAGGTCTGTAGTTTCCGAGATCCTCAATGTCACCTTTCTTATGTAGCAGGATCATTGTAGCGGTGTTCCAATCCTCAGGAATCTTTCCTTCATTAAGGCATCGAGTGAAAATTTGGGCGAGTATTGTTTCAATTTCTCCACTTGCTTCTTGTATGATGTCTACAGTAATTCCATCTTCTCCTGGAGCTTTTCCCCGCTTCATGTTCTTGATTGCATGTGCAACTTCTGCTGGAAGGACTGGAGGAACTCTGGTACTGGTATCTTTCATGATGTCTGGAGTGCATGTATCATCCCTTTCATATAATTTGGAGTAGAAATCTTTCACTCTTGTCAAAATTTCGCCTCTATTTCTTGTTACAGAACCATCTTCTTTTCTCAGTGCCATAATCTGTTTTCTTCCCTTACTGAGATGTCCCTTTGCTATCTTTAGGCTTTGGTTGTTTTCAATTGCTTTCCTCACTAGTTCACAGTTGAATTTTCTTACGTCTTCAGTGATACTTTTTCTTACTGTCTTGCATAGCTCTATATATTCCACTTTGGAAGTCACATCTTCTTTAGTTGTCCTCATCTCTCTTCTTTTTTGCATCAACATTTTGGTTTTTCCTGATAATTTGTTTACATGCAACTTGTTCTTAGACCCAGCTAATTTTGTTGCTGTTTCCATAAGAGCTTTGGTTACTTTTCTGTTAACTTCAGAGATGTCCACTTCTTCCGATGTTAGGCCTTCTAAAGCAGAGAACCTGTTCTTCAGTTCCAACTTGAAGGTATTATGGTGTTTTTTAAGGTTGGTTATGTCAATACATTTTGTTTGTCTTATGAGCTTGCCACGTTCAAGTTTGGTGTTGAGGTGCATCTTACATCTCACCAATCTATGGTCACTACCTGTGTTGAACTTGTTTAGCACACTGCAGTCTTCTATGACGAATTTTTTGTTACACATAATAAAATCAATTTCACTTGTCGTCCCATTTGGATGTCTCCATGTCCATTTCCTGTGTGGCTGTTTCTTGAAGAAGGAGTTGAAGATGAAAAACCCTTCTGCCTCTGCAAACTCAACGAGAGTATTTCCACGCTGGTTTCTGTTGCCGTGACCGAATTTACCTACTGAAGTTTCATTCTGTTGCCGTTGCCCTATTTTTGCATTGAAATCTCCCATAATTATTTTCAAGTGCTGCTTACCTTTATTATTTAGATGACAAATTTCCTCATAAAATTCTTCAATTTCTTCTTCAGGATGACTTGTGGTGGGTGCATAAGTTTGAATAATCTGAGCTTGGTATCTTTTCGAGAGTTGGATAACAAGTCGTGCAGCTCTGTCAGAGGAACTTTCAACTTCTACAACTTTATCCTTCAGTTTCTTGTTTATTATAAATCCAACACCACTAGTTCTGCCAGTATCTGTCCCACGATAGTAGAAGAGATGTCCACTTTTCAGTTCGATGAGATCTTCTCCTTTTCTCCTTACCTCACTTAGCCCCACGATGTCCCACTTGATCCTTTGTAGTTCTTCTTCCAATTCAAGAAGCCTTGAATCAGAAGATAGGATATATATATATATATATATATATATACTTAAGAGCAAAACTGAAGACTAAGGAAAAACTTTAGAATTTAAAACGAAGGTTATATATATACACTATCTACCAACGAGTAATTGGACACCTGTGATAGCAAAGGAAAACAAGGTTTATTCACCTTTAATAGTTGGTGGAGCCTCCACGAGCGGCGATTACAGCTGCGACCCTCGGGGCATACTCTCAACCAGGCGTTGTACGACGGCTAGCGGTATTTTCTTCCACTCGGATTGGAGAAGACAGGTCAGTTCCTTCACCGATTTCGGACGGTGTGGACACCCCTTAAGTCAACGGTCCACTTCGTTCCAGAGGTGCTCGATAGGGTTAAGGTTCGGGCTCTGCGCAGGCCAGTCCATTCGATTAACCTCATTGTCACCATACCAAGCCATGGTGCGTCTCGCAACATGACAGGTGGCATTGTCATCCTGAAAGTAAAATGAGTCCACCCCGTAAAACTGTCACAACGTAGAAAGCGCATGGTCATCCAAAATGGTGCAGTAGGTCTCGGCGTTGAGTCTACCAGGAATTGCGACCAAGGGTCCCGTGCCATACCAGGAGAAACACCCCCATAGCATAATTCCACCGCCGCCGAACTTCACATTTGGCACAATACATTCCGGCATCAGGCGTTCTCCAGGCTGACGCCAAACCCAGACCATGCCATCCGAACGGTATAGGGTGAACCTTGATTCGTCGTTCCAGAGAACCTGTTTCCACTGTTCAACGGTCCACTGTCGACGTTCTTTGCACCACGTTAGCCGAGCAGCGCTATTGGACTTGGTGATCAAAGGCTTGTGGGCGACAGCACGTCCATGATAACCAAGCAGATGGGCTTCCTTACGGATGGTATTCATCAAAAGAACAGTCCCAAATGCCTGTTGAAACTCCTCGCGGATGTGGATCATCGATTTGGTGCGGTTTTTCATAATTTCTCTGGCCAGCACCCATTGGTCTCTAACTCCCAGTTTTGTGGGTCTGCAGGGTCGGGGCACATTCCGACAGTCACCTCTCATCTTCCACTTGCCAATCACGTAGGCCACTGTCGATTTTGGGTACTTCATCTTCCTGGATATGTCACGTATGGATCGGCCATTTCTGTAATACCCGACGATTACACCTTTCTCGAAATCAGAAAGCTCCGAACTGCGTGGCATCTTGCATGAGAATGGTTGCGTTGTTGTTTCCCACACGATATTTAATGGCGGCGGCCGTGACGTGTATCAGGACCGCAGATATCGTCTATTGCAGGGGTGCCCAATTATTTGTTGGTAGATAGTGTATATATATATATATATATATATATATATATATATATGTCGAAATTTTGGATTGGATTCCAAGGGACAGGAAAAGACCCAGAAGAAGACCACATGGGAGATGAGTGGATGAAATTCGAAAGTATGCGGGAGTAACATGTAGGAGATTGGCACAAGACAGACCGTTGTGGAGGAAACTTGGGGAGACCTTCGTCCAGCAGTGGATTGATAATGGTTGACAATGATTATGATGATGATGATGATGATGATATATATATATATATATATATATGGAGCCTGTCTCCTCCATGTCACTCCCGCATACTTTCGAATTTCATCCACCCATCTTCCATGTGGTCTTCTTCTGGGTCTTTTCCTGTCCCTTGGAATCCAATCTAAAATTTCGGCTGTCCATCGATGGTCTGTCCTTCTGGCAGTATGTCCAGCCCATTGCTCGTTCGTGATTGACGTAGTGTTGGTGGCTCCAATATTTTATGCGTTTTAGTGTGGAATACCTTGTCCCTCACTCACCTGTTGCGTGCCCCGGCTGTCTAAAGGTACTGTGTACGTTTTGAGCTACTTTTCTAGCGTTCTCATCCTCATATTAGTTCATATTCATCCGTTTTCTTATCGTTTGCTCGTTTGTTTACGTTTGGAAGCTGCCAACATGGCGGCTTCCGGTATTTCGTTATCATCTATGGGCGTGGCGGATGCACGTCACGTCACACTTCCCACGTCCATGGAAGTTAACATACTCTCGTCCTCAGATGTGTCTGCTCAGATGCCTTCCCAGCTTTCTAGTACTCCTGCACCGGTGCCTTCACTGGACTTGGCTGCGCTTTCTTCTTCAGCTCCTGCATCTGTCTCGGTGCCCTCCCTGGGAACTACTGATTCTACTGCCTTGCCTTCGGCCTGTGCTTCTCTTCCCTCACAGCCTTCTGTGCCTGCCGGATTCGAACAGACTTCTCTTCCGAGGATGTCATTTGCCTCTAAAGTGCAACGAGGCGCTACTTCTACGTCCGATTCCTCTCAACCAGATGGTCTTTTGCAAGCAACACCTATTATTCAGGTATCCAACCACAAGGTGAAGGTAACGATTGATGACAGATCGCAGATTGGCCGTGAGTTCCATAACCTCCTGGATAGAGGTGTGCTTTTTCATGCTTTACCAAATACTCCATTGCCACGCTACATGGAAGCCCTCTCTGTACATGTGTCGTCTGCGTCCATTGCAGGAATTTCCCGTACTCCTCGGGGTATTTCGGTACAGTTCAATCACAAGGAGGATGCTGACTTTTTTCTAGCTAACGGACTTTCGATTGGGACAAACCATCTCATCCCGTGGCCTATTTCCAAGAGACCGGTGAACATCACGTTCTATCCTGTTCCACAGGAAGTGCCTGATACTGCACTTCCTCTCCTTGTCAGTCATGTTTGTAAAATTGTTGGCAAGGTCCGTCGCCTTTCTGACGCTCCCCGCGGAACTCGATTTGCACATGCTACAGGACCTCGCCGTCAGTTATTGGTCGTCTTTCCCACCGAGAAAGCCTTGGCGGATTGCCCTACAGAAGCTACTGTTGAAATTGGCGTACGAACGTACAGTTTCAAGATTTTCACTGCTCACTATTGTACACATTGTTTAACACAAAATCACACCACTGCCTCTTGTGACCGCGTTCGACGTGGACGTTCATCAAGTTCGCATCCCACTGCTGACCACATTGGTCTTTCTACTAACCCCACTACCGGTAGTTTGCCTGACACGAATTCCTCGTTTCTCCGTCAGACGAACATTTCCGTCACGGACAATGCTGCCTTTCCTCCTCTCCCGACCCGTACGATTGTGCATCCACCTTCAAGATTGACAGAGTTGTCTTCGACTACAGATGTGTCTACAGCGGAGTGTTCCGATCCGGGTGTGTTGAGTGGTGGTTTGGCGGATCGGCCGTCTGGCTCTTCTCCTAGCCTCTCGGATATCGGATCTCCATTTACAACCTTGTGTACCATACCCTTGTTGCAACATCTTCCTGAAGCCTCGGCTGTTGTACTAGTCTCCACTAAGGCAGCTCAGCTACGTACTGCTTCTTCGGCGACGCTCGTTTCTTCGTCTCCTGACTTGGGAGGTGAGCCTGATCCACTAATGGATACATCCGCCTCAGCTACTTCTTCGAAGCGGATTGGAACTTCCAAAGGCGCTGTAAAACAGAAAAAGTTAAAACAACTTTCTGTGCCACATTCTGAGGATTCATCTAGTATTCCCGAGGTTTCCGGTTCCGGTGTTTCTCCACCTGATGTTTCTTCAAACAGTATGCTTCTCCGCTCAGGTCCTGTCAATCCTCTCTCTGATGCTGAGGTTCTACAGGCAGTTGATACGTTTCCTCCAGTTCCTGGCCCACTGTCCAGACAGCAACTTTTACGTCTGTTTCAACCTGCACGTACGATTGTTGGTTCTGAAGAATTCCTTCACTCACCTGATCTGGACCTGTATGCAGCGGTAACGCAATTCGAAGCTTATGTGTCACTTTTTAAATCTCTGTGTGCCACCGATCCTCGGTATCAGCCTTTTTTGAGACGTTACACGCGCCGTCTCGCCTCCTTGAAGGATCTCCTTGAGAAGCATATATGTGATACCTTCTATCCTTTTACCGATGACCTTTAGCTCTCTTCCTCACACCGATTACTTTTTGTTCTCTCAATGCTAGAGGATTTGCGAACCCGTTCGCAGATTCCCTGGTTTTGCAGACTTAGTGCATGTTGATTCTGATGTTTTCCATGTGTGTTTTTACTGTGATTCACAAGTCATGTATTGTAAATTTGCTTTATTTGTGTGTTTGGCTGTGTTTCACAAGTAATGTATTTTAAATTTGCGATAATTGCGTGTTTTTGCTGTGTTTTCACAACTAATCGGTCTCGTTACTTGTGTGATCTCCTCATTATCTCATCATTATCTTATCTGTTGTTTCCTGAATTTGTGCCTGTTTTTAAATTACCTATAATTGTGAGTGTTTGCTGTGTTAGTGCTTTCCACTATCGCGGATTATTATAGTGGTACGTTTGTTACCTTTGTTATTTTTATATAGTTGCTGAGGTACTCCACGTTGTTTTGCTCTCTAACCACATTTCAGTTCCGTTCGGTTGATTTATGATAGCATAGTACATTTCATGCATTTGTGCACATGTGCTATAGTGTTTGACATGCCGTTAGGTCTTTCATTGTTCGTGTGCATTTTCATTTCCTTTCTGTGTGACGTTGTGCTGCATCGTGGATATACTTACTTTCCGCACTGTTGTTTTCTGTACTGCAGCTTTTAATGAATCTCCTATTTCTGTATTTTGTTATAGCAATAAACTGGGTACCACTATGGTACCCACAGTTACCAATACCAATACCATTGCCATTTCAGGGATTTAACTCTGATCATGATGTCTTCCATTCTTGTCATTTTTCGGATCCACGTGTTCCTCTTCTTATCTCTCCTGGTTACACCAAGCATGCACCTTTCCATGCTTCTTTGAGTTTTCTGCAGACTTTGTATGTCTCTTTTAGCTAAGGTCCACGTCTCTGCACCATACGTAAGCACTGGAAGGATGCATTGATCAAACACTTTTCTTTTAAGACATAATGGCATATTGCTCTTGAAAATTATGCTGTTTCTTCCAAAAGCTCTCCAGGCAAGTTTTGTACGCCGATTAATTTCTTCATCAATGTGACCCTCACTTGATATCTGCTGTTCAAGATAAACGTACGTGTCTGTTATCTCCAGCTTTTCTCCATCAATCGATAAATCTTCATTTCTTGTAAAAGCATTGTACATCACTTTTGTCTTCTAAAAGTTCATTTTTAATCCCACTTCTTTACTCTTGTCAGCAAGTTCCTGGATCATACTCTGTAGCTCTGATGGGGTAGTTGCAAAAATGACTATGTCATCAGCAAAACGAAGGTGGGTTAGATAATCTCCATTAATCTTTATCCCTTTGTTTTCCCAGTTCAGTGATTGAAAGACATTTTCCAATGTGGCATTAAAGAGCTTCGGAGATATGGTGTCACCTTGTCTGACTCCTTTTCCAATTTTTATGTGTGTTGTATTTTCAAACAGCCGAAACTTTGCACTTGCATTTTCATAGATGTTATTAATAATATTAATGTATGCATCTTCAACACAACAGGATTTCAGAGCCATTGCAACTGCTGATGGTTTCACCGAATCAAAGGCTTTTTCATAATCGATAAAAGCCATGCACAATGGAAGTTCATATTCCCTCGCTCTTTCAATTAGTTCTCTCAGTACGTGGATATGATCTATTGTGCTGTAGCCACTCCTGAATGCAGCTTGTTCTCTCGGTTGAGCCATGTCCAGTGTCACCTTCAAGTGGTGTGAAAGAACTTTAGTGAAGATTTTATAAACAACTGATAGGAGGCTGATAGGTCTGTAGTTCCTGAGATCCTCGATGTCACATTTTTCATGTAGCAAGATCATTGTAGCGTTGTTCCAATGCTCAGGAATTTCCCCTTCATTAAGGCATCGAGTGAAAATTTGGGCGAGTACTGTTTCGATTTCTCCACTTGCTTCTTGTATGATGTCTACAGTAATTCCATCTTCTCCTGGAGCTTTTCCCCGCTTCATGTTCTTGATTGCATGTGCAACTTCTGCTGGAAGGACTGGAAGAACTTTGGTACTGGTACCTTTCATGATGTCTGGAGTACATGTATCATCCCTTTCATATAATTTGGAGTAGAAATCTTTCACTCTTGTCAAAATTTCGCCTCTATTTCTTGTTACAGAACCATCTTCTTTCCTCAGTGCCATAATCTGTTTTTTTCCCTTACTGAGATGTCCCTTTGCTATCTTTAGGCTTTGGTTGTTTTCAATTGCTTTCCTCGCTAGCTCACAGTTGAATTTCCTTACGTCTTCAGTGATACTTTTTCGTACTGTCTTGCATAGCTCTATATATTCCACTTCGGAAGTCACATCTTCTTTAGTTGTCCTCATCACTCTTCTTTTTTGCATCAACATTTTGGTTTTTCCTGATAATTTGTTCACATGCAATTTGTTCTTAGACCCAGCTAATTTTGTTGCTGTTTCCATAAGAGCTTTGGTTACTTTTCTGTTAACTTCAGAAATATCCACTTCTTCCGATGTTAGGCCTTCTAAAGCAGAGAACCTGTTCTTCAGTTACAATTTGAAGGTATTATGGTGTTTTTTAAGGTTGGTTATGTCAATACATTTTGTTTGTCTTATGATCTTGCTACGTTCGAGTTTAGTGTTGAGGTGCATCTTACATCTCACCAATCTATGGTCACTGCCTGTGTTGAACTTGTTTAGCACACTGCAGTCTTCTATGACGAATTTTTTGTTACACATAATAAAATCAATTTCCCTTGTCGTCCCATTTGGATGTCTCCATGTCCATTTCCTGTGTGGCTTTTTCTTGAAAAAGGAGTTCATGATGAAAAACCCATCTGCCTCTGCAAACTCTACGAGAGTATTTCCACGTTGGTTTCTGTTGCCGTGACCGAATTTACCTACTGAAGTTTGATTCTGTTGCCGTTGCCCTATTTTTGCATTGAAATCTCCCATAATTATCTTCAAGTGCTGCTTACCTTTATTATTTAGATCACGAATTTCCTCATAAAATTCTTGAATTTCTTCTTCAGCATGACTTGTGGTGGGTGCATAAGTTTGAATAATCTGAGCCTGGTATCTTCTCGAGAGTTGGATAACGAGTCGTGCAGCTCTGTCAGAGGAACTTTCAACTTCTACAACTTTATCCTTCAGTTTCTTGTTTATTATAAATCCAACACCACTAGTTCTGCCAGTATCTGTCCCACGATAGTAGAAGAGATGTCCACTTTTCAGTTCAATGAGATCTTCTCCTTTTCTCCTTACCTCACTTAGCCCGACGATGTCCCACTTGATCCTTTGTAGTTCCTCTTCCAATTCAAGAAGCCTTGAATCAGAAGATAGGGAGCGTCCGTTATATGTAGCCAAGGTCAGCATCAGATGGCAGCCTAGTCCGGTCCTCCGGGGATTCTTAGCACCCTCTGCCTTCATGTCGCACTGGCCGCTGCCTTGACCAGGTACATTCCAGCTGCCGGAGACTGAGGGCCAAGATTTAAGTTGTGGAGTCATTTTGGAGGGGTTTGGCCATAACTCACCAAGCTGGCCAAGCGGGTTGGTGAGTGTGGGATAGCATTTCCTCTAATCCCGATGGTATAGTTATACCGCTATTGGTGGTCCGTCAGAGCCCCTTTAGTGGGAACAGGATGTACCACGAGAAGGCGGGGTTGACATTTGTCAAGGAGAGGCTGTGATGTTACGCATCACCTGACCTTACATCCCTATATATATATATATATATATATATATATATATATATATATATATATATATTTATATATATATATACACAGTGCGTCAAACAATTTTTAAGACTAGGTCTGTAAAATGAAATAGAAACAAGAAATTATAATTTGTTTTGGTTTGTTATTCAAATTAAGTCCCTTCGGCTTCTATAAACGTGTTACAGCGATTTAATAATGATTCGAATGCCTGTTTCAGTTCACTTTGCGGAATTGCCTCCAAAACACGCGTCGAAGCTGTTTGTATGGTCGAAATATCATCAAAACAACACCCATTTAACATCCTTTTAAGTTTTGGGAACAAAGAAAAGTCGCAGGGTGCTAAATCAGGCGAATACGGTGGATGATTCAACACACAGACGTTATTTTCCCCCAAAAATCTACGAACAAGAACTGAGGTGTGACTGGGTGCATTATCGTGCAACAAACAACAACTGTTTTCATCTCATAATTCTGGACGAATGCGACGAATTCTGCCCATCAAACGCCTCAAAACATTTAAACAAAACTCACCAGTAATTGTTTGTCCACTTGGAACAAATTCTTTGTGGGTAATACCCTTACTATCGAAGAATGTAATGAGCATTGTTTTGATTTTCGATGGAACTTTTCTTGTTTTTTTGGCTTGTGGCGAGTTTTTTTATTTCCATTCAGCACTTTGCCGCTTTGTTTTAGAATCATATTGAAAACACCATGTTTCGTCACGAGTAACAATCGACTTTAAGAAGTTTGGATCATTTTCAGCGGCTGAAATTATGTCTCTGCAATGTGCACTTCTTGATTTTTGTTCATTGGTTAACGTGTGTGAAACAATTTAGCACAGACTGTTGTTTTGCCCAAATCTTCATACAGGATGGTTCGAATCGTTCCTTTGTTGATGTTTAAAGACTCTTCCATCATTATTAGTGACGCACATCGATTGTTTTCCACGAAATCGTGCACTTTTTCCATAATCTCAGGTGTCCTAGATGAACTTGGTCTTCCGGTATGCTTATCATCTTCTAGCGACTCTCTTCCGTCCAAAAAACGTTTGTGCCACAGGAAAACATTTGATCTACTTAAACAAAACTCCCCGTAAACTTGTTTCATCATTTGGTACGTTTCCGAAGCACTTTTACCAAGTTTTGCGTTAAATTTATTAACATCCCTTTGTTCCATCTTAATAATTCAACATGAAAAAAATTTTACTTCTCTAATGAACGGCCGTTTCGTTTGAGTTACTTTAACAACTGCGCAGTACTTTTGGCAGAAAGCAAGCAAATGGTCACGGTTTATAACGCATTCGCGATTACACTGGTGGCGCCACCGTAGACTGAAATCTAGCGCCAGTCTTAAAAATTCCTTGACGCACTGTGTACATATATATATATATATATATATATATATATATATATATATATATATATATATATATATCATGATGTGCCAGAAAAACTGGTACGGATGCCAGAAAACTGATAGGGATAAGTTTATGCAAAATACATAGCAACGTCACCTATGCGCGAACTCGGTTGCGTCTGGCATTGCGTATATAAAACGATGTACATCCTTGCCAGCTGTCAGAGCTGTTTTCGACATGAGAATGACAAGTACTAACGATTTAAGCGATTTTCAACGCGGTGTCATAGTTCGCGCTCGTGAGATGGGCCATAGTATTTCGGAGGTCGGATTTTCACGGACGACCCATTGCAAGGGTGTACCGTGACTACAATAATTCCGGCAAAACCTCCAACCTACGATTCCAGTGTGGCCGTAAAAAGACATTGGGTAAACGTGACCTTCGTCGGCTGTCAAGAATCGTTTCACGCGATAGGCGTGCAACACTCTCGCAGGTATCATCGGAATTCAATTCTGGAGCCTCAACAAACATCAGCGTCCGGACTGTGCAACGTACCCTGCACGATATGGGCTTTAGGAGCAGACGCCCAACTCGAGTCACCTTGATGGGTGCACGACACAGAGCTATGCTCCTTGCTTGGGCACGGCAACACCGCCACTGGACACTTCATGACTGGAAACAAGTGGCCTGGTCTGACGAGTCGCGTTTCCAACTGTATCGGGCAGATGGAAGGATTCGTGTGTGGCGCAAACCCCATGAAGAAATGGATCCCGCCTGTCAACATGGAACTTTACCGGCTGGTGGGGGGATCCGTTATGGTATGGGGTGTGTTTAGCTGGACTTCACTGGGACCCCTGGTACGTCTGCAAACTTCTGTGACCGGCCAACGCTATGTGCACATCCTTTCTGACGCGGTATAAAATACACCAGTTCATGTCCTGCATTCATGCTGATGGGTTGGGTCTGTTCCAACAGGACAATGCACCTCCACACAAGTGTCGGGACGCCACATTATGGTTAGAGGAGCATTCCTTTGAGTTTGGGGTGTTGCCATTCCCACCCAAGTCCCCAGAACTGAACGTGATAGAACACATTTGGGTGTCATGCAACGCGCTATCGAACACAGGAATCCGAGACCTCGGAATACACCCAAATTGTGGAACGCTCTGCAGGAAGTATGGTTTGCATTGCCTACAGCATATTTCCAGAAGCTAGTGGAGTCCATGCCCCGTCGTATATCTGCAGTCCTGCGTACCCGTGGGGGACCTACCAAGTATTAGACTGGTGTACTAGTTTTTACCATTTTTTCTGGCACTTCAGTGTATATATATATATCATCATCATCATCGTCAACCATTATCAATCCACTGCTGGACGAAGGTCTCCCCAAGTTTCCTCCACAACGGTCTGTCTTATGCCAGTCTCCTCCATGTCACTCCCGCATACTTTCGAGTTTCATCCACCCATCTTCCATGTGGTCTTCTTCTGGGTCTTTTCCTGTCCCTTGGAATCCAATCTAAAATTTGGGCTGTCCATCGATGGTCATTCCATCTGGCAGTATGTCCAGCCCATTGCTCGTTCGTGACACACGTAGTGTTGGTGGCTCCAATATTTAATACATTTTAGTGTGGAATACCTCGTCCCTCACTCACCTGTTGCGTGGCCCGGCTGTCTAAAGGTACTGTGTACGTTTTGAGCTACTTTTCTGACGTTATCGTCCTTGAATTAGTTCATATTCATCCGCTTTCCTATCGTTTGCTCGTTTGTTTACGTTTGGAAGCTGCCAACATGGCGGCTTCCGGTATTTCCTTATCATCTTTGGGCGTGACGGATGCACGTCACGTCACACGTCCCACGTCCATGGAAGTTAACATAGTCTCGTCCTCAGATGTGTCTGCTCAGATGCCTTCCCAGCTTTCTAATACTCCTGCTCCGGTGCCTTCACTGGACTTGGCTGCGCTTTCTTCTTCAGCTCCTGAATCTGCCTCTGTGCCCTCCCTGGGTACCACTGATTCAACTGCCTTGCCTTCTGCGTGTGCTGCTCTTCCCTCACAGCCTTCTGTGCCTGTCGGATCCGAACAGACTTCTCTTCCGAGGATGTCATTTGCCTCTACAGTGCTACGAGGCGCTACTCCTACGTCCGATTCCTCTCAACCTGCTGGTATTTTGCAATAAACACCGATTATTCAGGTATCCAACCACAAGGTGAAGGTAACGGTAGATGACAATTCGCAGATTGGCCGTGAGTTCCATAACCTACTAGATAGAGGTGTGCTTTTTTATGCTTTACCAAAAACTTTATTGCCACGCTACATGGAAGCCCTCTCTGGACATGTGTCGTCTGCGTCCATTGCGGGAATTTCCCGTACTCCTCGGGGTATTTCGGTACAGTTCAATCACAAGGAGGATGCTGACTTTTTGCTTGCACTAGGACTTTCGATTGGGACAAAACATCTCATCCCTTCGCCTCTTTCCAAGCGACCGGTGAACATCACGTTTTATCCTGTTCCACAGGAAGTGCCTGATACTGCGCTTCCTCTCCTTGTCAGTCATGTTTGTAAAATTGTTGACAAGGTTCGTCGCCTCTCTGACGCTCCCCGCGGAACTCGATTTGCATATGCTACAGGACCTCGCCGTCAGTTATTGGTCGTCTTTCCCACCGAGAAAGCCTTGGCGGATTGCCCTGTAGAAGCTACTGTATAAATTGGCTCACGAACGTACAGTTTCAAGGTTTTCATCATTCACTATTGTACACACTGTTTAACACATGATCACACCACTGCCTCCTGTGAACGCGTTCGACGTGGACGTTCATCAAGTACGCATCCCACTGCTGACCACATTGGTCTTTGTAATATCCCCACTACCGGTAGTTTGCGTGACGAGACCTCTTCGTTTCTCCGCCAGACGAACATTTCCGTCACGGACAATGCTGCCTTTCCTCCTCTCCCGACCCGTACGATTGTGCATCCACCTTCAAGACTGTCAGAGATGTCTTCTACTACAGATGTGACTACAGCGGAACGTTCCGATCCGGATGTGTTGAGTGGTGGTTTGGCAGATCGCCTATCTGGCTCTTCTCCTAGCCTCTCTGATATCGAATCTCCAATTCCAACCTTGTCTACAATATCCTTGTTGCCACGTCTTCCTGAAGCCTCGGCTGTTGTACCAGTCTTCACTAAGGCTGCTCTGCTGCGCACTGCGTCTTCGGCGACGTTGGTTTTCTCGTCTCCTGACTCGGAAGGTGAGCCTGATACGCTAATGGATACATCCGCCTCAGCTTCTTCTTCGAAGCGTATTGTTGGAACTTCCAAAGGCGCTGTAAAACAGAAAAAGTTAAAACAACTTTCGGTGCCTCTTTCTGAGGATTCATCTAGTGCCCCAGATGTTTCCGGTTCCGGTGTTTCTCCACTTGAAGATTCTTCAAACAGTATGCTTCTCCACTCAAGTCCTGTTAATCCTCTCTCTGGTGCTGAGGTTCTACAGGCAGTTGATACGTTTCCTCCAGTTCCTGGACCACTGTCCAAACAGCAACTTTTACGCTTTTTTCAACCTGCACGTACGACTGTTTGTTCTGAAGAATTCCTCCACTCACCTGATCTGGACCTGTGTGCAGCGGTAACGCAATTCGAAGCTTATGTGTCATATTTTAAATCTCTGTGTGCCACCGATCCTCGGTATCAGGCTTTTCTGAGACGGTACACGCGCCGTCTCGCCTCCTTGAAGGAGCTCGCTGAGAAGCATATATGTGATACCTCACTTCCTCTTACCGATGACCTTTACCTCTCTTCCCCAAACCGATCACTTTTTGTTCTCTCAATGCTAGCGGATTTGCGAACCCGTTCGTAAATTCTCTGGTTTTTGCAGACTTAGTGCCTGTTGATTCTGATGTTTTATTTATTCAGGAAACCAATTGCATTCCCGTTACGCCATTTCATCGCTGGCGCCCGTGGCCCTATAGGTTCTTTCATTGCTTTTCCACCCGTCCCGGAAACGGCGTATCCATTGGAATTCATCAACTCCTTTACCCAGCTTTGTCATCAATTGCCGAAGTCGCGAAGACTGAGGGAGTTTCCTTGTATATCTCCTTTCGTCTCGGGGCTTTGGGCGTTCATCTTCTTAACATTCATATACCGCAGCGAAGTGACGTTGCACTTTCCCTCTTAGACTCCATCTTTGTTCATCTTGCCACGGTCGCCCCCTCTGATATTGTTTTCTTTGGTGGTGATTTCAATTGCACGTTGTACCCTACTCTTGATCGGTCACACTGTGTCGAATCTCGTTTTTCTCTTATTCAGGTTTTATCCGACCTTTTGTCCCATTACAACCTAGTTGATGCTTTCCGTTTCCTTCATCCTTCTGTCTGTGATTTTACCTGGTGTTCTTCCAATTATGCTTCTTTGGCCGAAGCACGACTTGATCGGTTTTACGTTTCATCTCATTTTAGTACACACCTTCATACTGCGTCACACATTCCGTGTGTTTCGTCTGATCATTCCATTTGCATTCTTTCTGTATTTCTTCCTGTTTTCTTCAAACCGTTCTTCAGGTTATGGTCTCTTCCCATTTCGTTCTTTACTGATTAAGATTATTGTTCCCATTTATCAGCCTATCTTCAGGCTGCTGAAATTGATCTTCAATCTACCTCGGACCCTGTGTCGGAATGGATCTCCGTTAAAACTACATTAGTTGCTTTCTGCAAGAAATTTTCTCTTTCCACTCGCCTCTCAGAATCCACGATCGTTGATCGCCTTCGTCTTGAGTTAGCTTGTGTTTCACCTACGTCTGCCGCCTATCGAACACGGTCCTCGGGTCTCCGGGGCCTTCTTCAAAGCCAGGCGTCGCAAGCTCTTGTTCGCCTTCATGTACAGGATGTTTCTTCAGACATCCAGGATGCGAGTGCCTTTCTTGAGTTTGAGAGGGACATCCTTCCTTCTCCTTCGCTCACCCATTTAACTCTTCCTGATGGCTGTGTCTCCGATGATCCCTCACGGCTTTCCCCTTTTCTCGTTTCTCATTTTACTGAACATTTCTCTTCCTCATCTTCGCCTCCTGATCCATCCTCCACTCTCTTCACAGGCCTTCCTCAAGTTCCGTCTTATCTTCATTCTTCTCTCCTTGCCCCAATTACTATCTCGGAATTATCTTCAGCTCTCTCCTCTTTAAACTCTCAGTCCGCCCCCGGTTTAGATAGTATCCCAGTTGCGTTCTATCGTACTTTTCTACCTCTGCTTTCTCCCTTTCTTCTAGCTTGCTTTAATAATCTTCTATTTCGCACTGATTTCCCTTCATCTTTTACCATTGTCGTCGTTCGTCTTCTCCCGAAGAAAGGCTGTCTCCTCAATATAGACAATTGGCGTTCTATTAGCATCTGGAACAGCGATTACAAGCTTTTAGCTAAGATTCTTTCTCATCGTTTGAATGGCATACTGCCAGACATTATTCATTCGGACCAAACGTATACAATTCCGGGTCGATCTGTTCAATCAACATTACATCTTCTTCGAAACCTTCTAGTACTTGCTGATCGACAGGTTGAGCGCATGGCCTTGTTCTCGTTGGATCAGCGCCAGGCGTTTGACCGTGTCTCTCATGCCTACCTTTTTCGGGTGCTTCTTTCATTTGGTATTCCTCATAATTTTTGCAGACTTCTTTTAAACCTTTATCGTAATTCTTTTCTTCACGTTCGGACTCACTCATTTTTAACGAGCTCCATTCCTTTTGCTGCTGGAATTCTTCAGGGGTGTCCCCTTTCCGGGCAATTGTTTGCTTTGGCGTTTGAGTCCTTGTTGTGCCAAATCCGTTCTGTTCTTGCTCCCTCGCCTCTTTCTTTACTACCCGAATCTCGTCATTTTTCTTCTGTCCTGTTGCGTATGCAGACGATCTGACAGTACTCATCCGAGCGCAGTCCGGTTTCTCGACCCTGGAATCTGTTTATTCTCATTATGCACAACTTTCAGGCGCTGCGTTGAACAGAGACAAGAGCCCCGGGCTCTGGTGCGGTGCTGGGCGAGCACGCCCTCATCGCCCCTGGGGAGCCTCTTGGTCTCGGACAACGTAGCCGTTTTTTGGTGTAGTTCTTGGTGACCCTTTTTTCATGTCCTCTGGTTCCTGGACACTGCTTCTCCAAAACTTCTCTAATGTTTTATCCCGCTGGAGTCGTGCTAAGGCTTTATTGTCGTATTGGGGTAAAGCCCGGGTTGTCTCTACGTTTCTTCTCCCTTTATTGACATATACATGGTCTACACAAGCGGCTCCTTCTTTTTTCTTCGTAAAATTCAGTCAGCCATCACCCGCTTCATGTGGCATCAGCAGGCTTCGGTGTCTACACGGACGCTCACGCTTCCGGTGTCTCATAGAGGGTGGCACTTCCTGATGTCCATCTCCGATATCGTACTGCTCACCTTGTTTCCATTTTTTCGCTTTATTGCTCTGTTCCCACCACTGCTGCTATTAGTTCTGTTGATGTAATTCTAAGTCCTCGTAACCCAGTTATAACTTCTGCGGCGCTTCTCCTTATGGATCGTTTGCCTCTGTTGCCTAAACGTCTTCCGGAGGTGTAAAGGGAATTTCTTGATTTTTGGTGAGCGTTAAGCCCGGTTCATCTTCCTCTTTCTGGCCTCCTTGAATTGTTAAATGAACCACCCTTCTACTCTTCCGTTTTGACTCAGTCGGATTCTTCATATTTTTGTTTTCCCTCCTGGATTCGGAAGGGTGTTTTTGTTGTCAAGCAACTTGTCACCCCTACTCTTCGGTGGCGTTCTCTCTCGCAAATTTCTGTTGCTCTAGCTGCTGATCCTATTGAGCATTTCCGGTTTCTCCTTCTTCAACGCGCTCTTCGTCGGTCATTTCCCGATATAGCATCTGTTGATGGACTTGTTGCTTGCGCGTCCTCCCCTCTTGTTTTACCTTTTTTCGTTTTCACTCTCTGGTTCTCCCTATCTACTTCATTTCGTCACTTCTCGATGTCTTTACCGTCATCTTCTTCTTCACAATACTCCGCCGTTACCTATTTCCTCTCTTCCACCATCTTTATTTTCTGCCACTTGGTGTGTTCTGCACCTTACTCTTAGTTTACCACTGGAGAAAGATGTGCAGTGGCGATTTCTCCACGGCCGACTCCCCACTCCAGCCATTCTCCATCGTCAGGGAATTATTTCTAGTCCTCTTTGCCCTTTTTGTGGCCAAATCGGTGATCTTCTACATTATTATAATACCTGTGAGATCCTACAGCCATTGTTTACTCTCATCCATCAGATCGTTTCACTTTCCTGTTCCACTCTCCACACTTTACATGATTTCAACTATCTTCTTCCTCGAGGAAGCATTACGCCTCACCGACCTTCCATTTGTTCCTATCTTTTCGTTCTTGCTAAATCTGTTATTTATGCTTACCACCTCTCGATTCGTTTTCTGGGCTCTCATCCATCTGTTTCGGAGGCTCAATCACGTTTGGTCACGGATATTCGTGCCGCCCTCTCATCTCGCCTTACAACTATCTTTCAGCATCGACCCACGGTTCCTTGGCGACGTTTTCCACCTTGTGGTCGCCTGGATCTTCCTGGTTTCGCACTGATTCCTCCACGGTCTCGTTACTTGTGTGATCTCCCCATTATCCTATCTCGCGTATTGCTCTGTTGTTTCCTGAATTAGGGCCATGTATTTTAAATTTGCTATAATTGTGTGTTTTTACTGTGTTTCACAAGTAATGTATTTTAAATTTGCTATAATTGTGTGTTTTTACTGTGTTTCACAAGTAATGTATTTTAAATTTGCTATAATTGTGTGTTTTTACTGTGTTTCACAAGTAATGTATTTTAAATTTGCTATAATTGTGTGTTTTTACTGTGTTTCACAAGTAATGTATTTTAATTGTGCGATAACTGTGTGTTTTGTCTGTGTTTCACAAGTAATGTATTTTCAATTTGCTATAATTGTGTGTTTTTGCTGTGTTTTCACAAATAATAATCGGTCTCGTTATTTGTGTGATCTCCCCAGTTTCTCATTATTATTATCTTATCTGTTGTTTCTTGAATTTGTACCTTGTTTTTAAATTTCCTATAATTGTGAGTTTGTGCTGTGTTTGTGCTTGCCTCTATCGCGGTTTACTATAGTGGTACATTTGTTACCTTTGTTATTTTTATAATGCTGATGAGTTACTCAATAATGTATTGCGCTCTAACCACATTTAAGATCCGTTCGGTTGATTTATGATGGCATAGTACTTTCATATACTTGTGCAAATGTGTTTTTTCATATCGTTTGATATGCCTTTATGCCATTCATTGTTTATGTGCATAATCATTTCCTTTCTGTGTAACTTTGTGCTGCATCGTGGATAGATATATATACATTGCCGCACTTTTGTTTTCGGTACTGCAACTTTCAATGAATCTCCCATGTTTGGTACTGCAACTTTCAATGAATCTCCCAATACCAATACCATTGCCATTCTAGGGATTTATATATATATATATATTTATTTATTCAGAATGAAATATATACCTACTGAAATACTTTGTACATATTGCAACTAATTGTTTATGTCATATAACTTTCACAAAGCATTTCTTTAGTTAATTATTGTCTTTAATTTATTCTCGTTTTTGTGTTGTCAGACGTTGTGGAGTAGGGGTTTTAGAATCAAGTTTTCTTTCAAAAATCTGAGTTTTAAATAATTAATATTTCCTTTTTTAATTGCAATGTAAAAATTTGGAATACTTTTGCATTGCTATTCAGGCTTAAATTCTCTCTCAGGCGAACTTGGCATTTCGTTATAGCTGAACATTATTTCTAAATATTATGTCACTCTCACAACTTGAGTTCTCTTTAATCTTCTTCTTTCTGTTTAATAGTAATAGATGAAGAGCATGGGTCGGGCCATGAAAGTTATGGATGCAAGCTAAATTGTTAACTAAAGCTAGGTCATACAACTCTGCGGAGGTCATGACATATATATAATTTTTTAAAACAATTTTGGTGGGCTTATTACTTGCATCTATGGCTTTGCAGAAACCCATTTCCAACTAGGTCTTTGTGGAAGTGAGAAAATGCAGAGTTTTTGCTGGTCCTTGATAAAGCCAAGGCTCAGTATTCTCGACACTTTCTACATTCAGTTGTTTTATTTTATTTTTTATCTTTTCTCCTTTTACTCACACCGGTAGATACATAACCTTTTCTATGTTGTACTTGGTATGAGTCAAAAATATATATATATATTTTTTTTTGCTTAGGTCTCTTCTTAATAGAATATATATATATATATATATATATATATATATATATATATATGTACACACTATATTGACAAAAGTCATCGGACACCTAGAAGAGAAACACAACATAGCATTTATTGACATGCATTAGTACGGTGTCGGCTCCCTTAATGCATGCACTGACCCTTCGAGACATGCTTTCGACAAAGTTTTGGAACACAGCGATAGGTATACGCTTCCATTCAGTACATAATGCTGCCGCTAACTGTTGCTTAGTAGTAGGCCTTGGTTCCAGACTTCTTATGCTGCGGCGCTCTAATTCATCCCATAGGTGCTCTGTGGGATTGAGATCAGGGCTCTGACGATAATTCCTTATCGTGGCCAGTCCGCACACGATAAGGAATTATCGTCAAACCACGCCGTAACAGTCCTTGCTTTATGGTCCTCTGCACGTGTGTGCCTTCGCTCCGTGTTTTTGTGCCCTTCTACGCTTTTTCAGTGATTCCCGTCATCTGCCTTGTTGCGTGTGATGTTCATGAAGTTCTCGTCTTTCATTTGAGATATCTCCCAAGTCGGTGAGTGCTCGTTTGCTCCTATTATCCTCGTTTTACTTCTCGACCAAGCTGGTCGTTCTACTAACCTTCTGTGTCATTGCAAATGGCGTCTTCTCTCGGATTGACTGAGGGCCCTGTCCATCTCTCTGAGCCTTCTCCTTCTGTCCTGCCTATAACTGACGTGGCTGCTGCTTTCCACAATGCCGTCCTGTCTTTGCCTATCTCCGTTGGCGTCAAGGATGCCACTTCTTTCCCAGCTATGGCATCTGCTTTCCTGCCTTCGCCGGTACGTCAGACAGTGTGATGGATACCTCTTTTTCTCCTGTTGCTGCCGTTAATGCTGTGGCCTCCAGCTGCCCATAGCCTCCTCGCTGCCTGCTTTCCCAGCTGCTGCTCCGGACGTTGCTCCTCTTCCCTCACCTGGTGTTCCACCTTTCACAACAGCCTCGCCTTCCTCGAGGACTGCAACAACCACCTGCACATACTCATCTATTGCCTCGTCTCCTGCTTCGGCGTCTTCGTCTTCCTCGGTAAGTGCTCTGGATTCCTATGTTACTCTCCATGGACGTGAACATTTCCTAGATTTTCCTGAAGACTCTCCCACTGGTTAACAGTTGCACACTGCTCGACTTCGGAGATTCCTTCGAAGCTTTGCCTGATACTCCCCTGAAGATATAGTGTTCTGCTTTAACGACGATTCTCCCCCCCCCGCCCCCCGGTGCCATCACTGACATAGCCAGAAAGACTCGGTCTGTCATTGTGTATTTTGCTCTGGCAGTGTTCCTCGTGGTGACCCCCTTCCAGACTTTTTCCGAGGCTTCTGGGCCTGTTTCCCAGCAAAAGTCATTTACAGCCTCTGCTCAACGCGTGTCTTCGCTTCCACTGCCTTCTCGACCTGCTTCTCTGCAACAGTCAGTTCCAGCCACTGTTCAACGCGCGACTTCGCATACGCAGCCATTTGCATCTACATCCGACAATTCCAGTTTCCGCCAGCCCGCACCACCTGTTGCCGTGTATCACCTTCTGCTAACGCCCTGATCTTCTCTGATGAGACGCAGTGACCGCTATCGCCGCGTCCCCTGTTCTTCATCGTTTGCTCTGCCACGTTTGTGCTACTCAGGCCGATTTTGCCGCCCTGTTCTCGTTGTGTTCCTCCTCCTCGTGTGAACATTTCTGTACTGGACTTTTACTGATTGCGTCCTGCCTCGTGCGCCATGCTCATCATTGTGTGTTCACGTTACTATGATGATTCCCCTGCTTTGGTCTTCTTCCTGCTCGTGTGAACATTTCTGTACTGAACTTCTACTGATGAAATCCTGCCTAGTGCTATACGCTAATCTCTGTGTATTCACGTTACTGCAATGTTTCCCCTGCTTTAGTTTGTTATGCGCGGATTTGGATGTCTAGCCCTGCTTTGTTTTCTCGCTGTGTTCCACCGGCTCGTGTGATCATTTCTGTTCTGAACTTCTACTGATTGAGCCCTGCCTCATGCTCCATGTTCCTCATTGTGTGTTCACGTTACTGTAATGTTTCCCCTACCACGGTTTGTTATGCCCAGTTTTATGTATGTTTTGCCCTGTTTTATTGTATTGCCATGTTTTTCCCGTTATTTCAATGCAACGCCCCAAGAGAACTATTAAAGCGATGTTGAAACCTTGCTTTATGGCTCGGGGCATTATCCTCCTGGTGCGACCGGTCACTCTGATACCGACCGGGTGCGAGTTCTTAGTGTGTGACTTGGTTGAGCTATACTGCACTGTTAAGCAGAACTGACGATTTCAACTGCGAGACGGGGTTTCATCCCGATCTCGCGATTTTTCTTTTATGAAACGGGACTCCTTATGTTCCCCAGAAATTAGAGCAGTGACGGGACTTAGTGAAAACGCCCTTGTGAGGGCGAAGTTCCGTTCAGCCCGCATAGAGACTCTGGTATCAGTTTCGGGTACGTCGTCGCCGTTCTGGTCCCGCGGACGAAGGGGCCCTTTGATCCCTCGTCCGCCCAAAGTCCGAGCGCCCGGCTTCTAAGGTTTGACTAGAGTGGGAGAACCTCAGGGTGCCCACTCAGTACTTAGAAGAAATTTGTGCTTTTCATCTCTCCCACAGAGATGTCAACTACCCAGAAGGGTAAAGTAAAACTTAAGGGGTCAGCCCCCAAATCGTCCGGGTCAACCCGGACGCAGAAGGTAGCGGCAGAAGCACTACCAAGCCCTGTCGACAGTGCTAAAGGGATTAGCCCCTCTTCCGAGAACAGCCGGAAGGTAGAGCTCAATGCCAGGGGGAAACCGTCAAAGACGCTTCCCCCAGCGAAGGGCTCTAAAGCCGCTACACCCACGAAAGGAGCCTCGACTGAGCAGTCTCAGTCAGCTAGCGGTGTAAGCACCCCCTTGCCAGTTCCGCCTATGGCAAGGAAGGGTAAAACACCACCCCAGCCCGAACCCTCTCGGGCTCCTGAGGGGTCGTCCGCGGGTTGCCCAGAGGTATCTTTGGTGGGAAGTACGCATCCCAGGACACCCCCGGTGCTTACACCTGAGGCTTTCATGAGCCACATTTTCAACCTCATTTGGGAAGATGAGTCCGTTCGCTTGGACTCGCGGGTCACTTCCTCAGGGAGAGAAAAGGTGAAAGTGGCCCTGAGCAGTATCAAGAAGGCTTGCTACGAGCAAGCTGAACGGGTAGCCTATGTTGAAGGCAGGCTGTCCGTTCGGTATGAGTCGGGCTGCAAAGCCGACGCGAAAGTGGTTTCCTACGCCGAAGTGGTTAGGAAAGGGGCTAGCAAGGTGAAAGGGCCTTCGCCCGCCCCGATTAAGATTAAAAAGAAGAAGGAAAAGTCGGGAGACAGGAGACACGTGCTTTTAGTCTACCCGACAGTCGAGAGTGCGTCCTCAGAGGACACGAAGAAGACCCTGAAAACTGCAGTTAACCCAACTAAACTGCAGATAGGGGTCAAGAGCTTTCGGAGTATAAGGAAAGGAGGGGTGGCGGTGGAGTGTTCCCATCCCGGGGAGCTCGACCGCCTTGCCCAGGAGTTGAGAAGCAATCCGCTGACCAAGGATTTCACACTCCCCACGGTCCCACGAAAGAGACACCTTCGGTTGATAGTTTATGGGGTCGACGGGGATCTCTCAGGGAAAGAGTTCGAGCAGGCGGTTTGCGGGCAGAACCCAGAGCTCGAGAACGGGTTCAAAGCCTGTTTCCCCATCAAGGGCAAGGGAGGTAGGGTCCACTGGGTGCCAGACGTGGAGCCCAAATCCTTCAAGCACTTGGTGAGGCGGAAGACACTGAACTTGGGTTGGTCAGTGCTCCGTCTAAAGGAATTTTTGAGGGAGGTCAGGTGCTTTCGGTGTAATGGCTTTGGTCATTTCCGAGGCAGCTGCCCCAAGTCAGAAGCAAGGTGCGGCAATTGCGGTGAAGTTGGGCACCAGCACCACCAGTGTGCAGCCGCACCAAAGTGCAGCAACTGCACAGCTGCGAATGCCAAGTTCCGCCTGAAGTTGGACGTCGCTCACTCCAGCTTCAGTAAGACATGTCCTAGTCTTATCAGGGAACTTGAGCAAAGGAAAAGCCGGGTCAACTATGGTTGACAGATGAAAGTACCCTCGGAGGTACGTCGCTCTCGATATTGAGCTTTTGGGTCTATTGACCAAGGTATTTTTGATGACCCTGGCCCGGGGTCATCACCACAGCACTGGCCCTGGCGCTGTGGACCATGTTGTTTTTGTGATGTGTTTTTAATATTTCTCAGTGTTTGAATATTTGTGAGAGGGGTGCATAGGACCCTCATAGTGAAATGGGCATGTTTGTAATCCGTTTTGATACGAAATAAAGGACTTTTGTCCCAAAAACTCGCGTTGGCGGGCGATCTCCCGGCCACGAGATCGGATATTTTTGAAAAAGTTGCTTGCCCCAACTGCCCATAGCACGTCGCACACACGGGTTGTGACAGAAGGGTGTAAGGTACCGGTCCCGTGGGGGAGGCAGATCCCCACAGGTCTCTAGACCGAATCTGTCCGAGTGGAAGACTGTGGTTTCCGGTGACTGACGGGCTAGCTATTGCAGCGCCGTCAGGGATCCTATGAATCCCAAAACTTTCGAGAGGGTTCAACGTTTCCCTGCGAAGTCAACACTTTGACGGTGCAGGTAAAGTCATCAGCTAGTATCCTCCTGGTACCAACAAGGCTCGGTTCCATAGTATTGCCACAGAGTTGGTAGGGCATAAGTGTCCAGAATATCGAGGTAGACGTGCTGGTTAACAGGTTTGTCCACGATAACCAATGGGCCGGGACCATACCACGAAAAACACCCCCACACGAGTACACTGCCAGCTCCAAACTTGACCGTAGGAACCGTACACTGTGGTAAATTGCATTACCCCGGCTGCCGCCATACCCACACACGGCTATCAGACTGTTGGATTGTGTATCTGGATTTATCAGTCCATAGAACCCGTTTGCATTGCTCTACGTCCACGATCAATGTTTTTCACGTCATGCTAATCGACGAGTAGCATTCCGAGTGGAAATGAAAGGCTTATGAGCAGCCACACGACCACGGTAACCCATGGAATGAAGTTTTCTGCGAATGGTACGTGTACATATCGAGGTTCCCGCATTTTCACTCACTTGTACGCTGAGGTCTTGTGCAGTACTCCTTCGATTAGCTGTAATGACTCTCCTGAGGCTTCGACGTCCTCTATCACTGATTTTCTTCTGTATGCCTATGCGTTTTGCTGCTTCAGGCATGCCATGTGTCTTCCATTTATTCAGTGCATCCAAAACAGTTGACTTGGGTATGTTTAAACGCCTCTCGGTTTCTCTTATGCACAGCCCACTAATATAACGCCCAACAATCTTTCCTTTCTCAAAGTCAGTTCTCTCCCGCCGCGACATTTTCACTCAACGTCACAGTGCAATATGATCGCGGTTAGCTGCAGGCTTGTTTTTATACCGTTTGTAGCTGTTTTTTTTTTGTTTTTTTTTATTGGAGTTTTAACGACCACCGTGAGCAACTCAATGGGCTATAAGCAGTCTCCCGTCCCTAATTTAGGGTCACTGGTTCCAGGGAAGGGAGAGAGCCAGTGCCGTAAGACAAACACAACATCCATGCCTGACCGGGAGTCGAACCCGGACCCCTTACGGACGAATGATCAGAGGCCAACTCCTTAGACCACTGCGCCACTGGGGCGACCGTTTGTAGCTGTACCGTGCATCTTAACAACGCAGCGGATCCGTTCATTTGCTTTTGAAGGGGTGTCCGGTGACTTTTGTCAATATAGTGACAGGGCTCTCAAAAAGTCTCCATGCAATGAGTATCTAAGGTTAAATGGAAATCAAGCCAATGTATTATTGGAACATATAATTTACTCACTTACGTAAAGGAAGTATTGAAACTGTTGTCCTTAGTTTGCAAAACATAACCTAACTGTTTTACACATGATTTCAAACACATTTGCGACAATCAAAAAGTCCCTGCTCAATAATGTTAAGACTGTTCCACCTAATTTTGATGGTGATACAGTCAAATCTTTTGAATTAAGTAACTTGTTGTATGCTTAATTTCAGTTTTTGCTGTTTTCTTGATAACATATGAAGCTTCAGAATGCTTCACGGCAGCACCAATTTTCACAACTTTATGGTGAGTTGAAAGTTTCCAAAATGTCTATGTTGTTTTCATCATTGCCCCTCAGATGGAATGAACGCTTTTCCTTTTGAGGGCATTCTTCCTTCATATTGCATGCCAAACATTTTTTCAGTCTGCGGGCACCAGTATCTAGCACACAATTCCACAGTGCTTTTTATATTTGAATAGAAAAAATATTTCTTTTCCAAAATAAAACGGAAATAAAACCGGGTCGAAATCGGGTCAGTAACACCTTGACCCGACCTGTTTGACCCGCTAGAGATTGTCGACCCGTTTACCTGTGACCCGTTTCCATCTCTGGTAGCCTTAGATGCTGGTGGAGTCGTTAAATCCCGGGAAAAACTAAATATCTTATATTTAATTTGTGCAGCTTGTAGAAAAAGAATCTGTCATACTATTGTGAAACCATAATGATGTTTAAAGGTTCCTTGCCTCATTTGAGTATACTCGGATGGGAATTACACATAATCCCAAGTTATATATATTAAAAACAATTTCATTTTGATACCATGATGATTGTTTAGGGTTTATGGTGCGTTTCTGTGGATTTTGATGTAAAATAACCGTATGTATCTGCATAGGTTCCAGAGAATGAACTTAAAATACAATGGTAATATAGTTGGCCAACAACGAAGAACAGACAGTACATCTAACTGGAAGCTGTCGTACGATTATTCAACCATTTGGGCAAAAAATATTGCTCGGAATTCCCAAAAGATCGACATATTTCGAAAAATCTGCAGATAAAGAGTGATGTATAGAAAGAGATGGAGAAAGAGAAGTCAGAATCATCTAATAAATAAATATCTCTCAGGGACTATATTAATTATTAACACTGCTCAAGAGGATTAGGGGAGCAAGAGATATTGTAAAAAAAATTATATGCACCTGAAACTGTTGAACGTAAAATTCCCCAGCAATAGTCTTGCTGGGCCAGCACTGGGCCACTGCTGGCTGCCAGCAGTGTCGCAGTACTATGTTGCCGCCAGCCAACAGGTTAACAAAATGTGCCGGCGGTCACCACATGGGCCAGCAGCGGACCAACAGTGGCACCCTCATCAGTTGTCATATGCCAGAACAGGGCCATTAGTTATTCATCACAGGCAGTAGCTACCACAAGCGGCCCTGCAAGCACGTGCCATAAATGATAGCTGGCCTAATTTGGTCCACTAGTTTCCCGGCAGTGGCAGCCGACAATCACGTGACATTACTGCTGGCTTTCCAATCTTGTCCGCCAATTTCCCAGTAGTAGTCATAAAAAATAATAATAAAAGATAACCGAAGCTTCCCAAAACTACAACTACTTCTTTTTCCTCCTTACGAAACTTCTGCATTATAGCACTGCGCTGGGGGAATTTTCTCAACAGATCTTGAAAAACGCCAGTTTGGATCTGGGTGGAAACGAACCAAGGACTGTCAGCGGGGAAGCGGGTGCTCTACCAACATGACTGATTTGCCACGCACGAGCGGTTGCTTGAAGCTGAGCCTCTTTCTTGCGGGATGTATTCCGATTGGTCCTCTTTTAATTTTACAATATTGCGAGGTATTTTTAATAAATGTCAGTTTCATGTAATTCATCAATTTATTTCTTCAACATAACGATTGTTTTTTGTTTTTGTTTTTTTACCTTAAGGGAACTTCACTCATTTTCAACGAGTGTACCAACTTAAACGAGCTTTCCAAAGTTTCGTGCTGTCCTTGTCGTATTGAAAGGCGATTGTTGAATTAATTTATTTACCGTTCATGTCACATTCTGTTACACTTTTAATCTTTCCTTTCCGTTGTCCGAAGCTACATTAGTTTTAAAGAGGAAAGATGTTTTATTTTACTTCTCGTTATTTTTAGAAGTGAATTTCTCCAGCCTTGTGTATTCAACCCATGGATGAGTGCATTATATCCACATAGCGTTGTTCTTTTTTTTTCCAAATAATTGATGAAATTTGTACACGTATAATTCTTCTTCTTTTTTTCTAACATAACGTTTTTCCAGAACTTTTGTTTCAAGTGGTTTAGTGAATGTTAAAACGAAAGATTACACAGAAATTATTTCTTGTTATTCATGGGAATGGAGTGGGTGTATTTTATGGCTTAATCTGATATCTTCGTCGACGTGGCATTTCATTATTCATTATAAGAAATTAGTTCGCCTGTCTACATATGTTTTATTTTCTTAACATCCACTAAAATAACACAATGGCGATAGCGTCGTCTTCAACTAACTGGTACCACGAGAGACACAGCACGTGTTCCTTCTTCGCATGCGCAGTTTCGTTGCTTCCACCTGGTGTTGGGGTTGCATCGGTTGCCAGCTACGGGCCACTAGTGGCACTTGCTTGGAGGCCCGCAATTCACGGCGATGTTGTAGGGCCATCCATCAATGGCTGCCACCAACGGACCGCTACCGGGCCGTGAGCGGCAGATTTCAGCCAGCAGTGACCCATCACTGCTAGCTGGTGGCCAGCAGTTTCCCAACACTTGTGTTTTTGCTGGGATTATTTTTATGCAAGATACAATAAAATATTCAGTAATATGGGTAAGGAAAAGCACATTAGCGAATTTGTATGCAATATTATCTTTTAATGCACGTGATTCACAACAATATGCATATCTGTACATTAAGAAAAAATTACTTTTTGAAGATGGTAACTGACCTCTAGTAAGTCGTGTGGTCTTTTCAAATGGCTAGGACTGCTACACACTTTGTTGGCATGGAATTGACGAGGTTATCGAAGAGACTTTAGGTGTATCTTCACCACTCCCCAATGAGGGCAGTCTCCACTTCACGAAGAGTCAACGGAGGTGTCGGCCGAGCTGTAATGCGTCTGCCAAGTTCCTCCCAAGCATGCTGAATTGGACTGAAGTCAGGGGAACATGCTGTTCACTTCATACATTCGATTCCCTCCTCTTGAAGTATGTTGTCCACTAGCCGAGCTCTATGACGTCGAGCGTTACAATCTATGAAAAGGAACGAATTATCGGCGGCTGCAGCATACGGCCTGACAATAAGTCTGAGAATCTCGTCTCTATATCTCTAAGGTGTCAGACTGCTGTTTCGGATGACGTACAGGTCCATACGTCTACCGGTACTTATTCCTGCCCAAACGATCGATCCATGCCCGCCGTAATGTGATGTTTCCTGCACAAAACTCTGTTATTTCGTGTGCCGCGTTCCCTCCAGATAAGAACTCATTGATTCTTATCAGACTCCAGACTGAGTTCGACCTTGTCAGAGAAGAGAACTTGACTTCACTCGTGGTGTACCCGACCACGATGTTCCTCAGGCCAGTTTCTACGGAGCGTACGATGTCGTACGGTTAAAGAGACACACACACACACCATTAGTATACGTGTGTAAAGCCCACCTTGGTAAAAGCGATTACGTATAGTTTGAGTTGACAACCTGGGTCCCGTTGACACGAGAAGCTCTCGCTGGATCTGAGTAACATTTTGCCATCTGTTCCGACGGGCTGTCAACAGTAGATAACGGTCGGCTCTTGCTGTAGTTTCTCGTAGACGGTCTTGATCTTGCTTTCTTCGAACACTTCCCGTATCCTGGAATCGTGTCCACAGTCTGGAAATGACACTTTTTGATACTCAAATAGCTTCTGCTACCACTCTCTGTGTCTGACATGCTTCCAGCAGGTCAGACACAGGGAGTAGTAGCAGAAGCCATTTAAGGTTGATTCCGGTAAACCATGCTGTTGAGACATCAATCGAACCGATGACTTCAAGAAACGAAATGTCACGATATACGCGGAACAATAAGGGAGCTCCCGCAGAACCTTCGTTTTTGTCCCAATCTGTACACTCTGATGCCACAAATACAAATTTGTATAATGATATGCATGATTCGGTTGTCCATGTCATTCTCAACTTGCATTTTCGATATTTAGGATATCACACGATTGATTTGTATAATGTCGCCAAAGTCACATGCTTCCCTAATTAATTTGAGCAGTGTACATAAACTACCATATAAGTTTTCCACAATTTCCAACCAGATGTACAAGTTTAGTTTCGTACACTTTTGGAATAATATTGGAAATTAGAATTATTTTAGTTTTGTCTTCCTTTTCCTTTCATGCCATATTTTTGTGATCCTCAAAAAGAAACAAGTTTAAATTTTCACAAAAGTATGCGATAGCTGTAGGACTTGCAAAAGAAGTAGTACATAAATAAAAATATTAATTTTCTTGACATCTCACAACAATAAGAAAAAAAAGTTTTAGAAATTCGGTTTTAATGACTATTATAGCAAAAACTGTGCACAGTAATTGACGTTACGAATATTTAAGCCTGGAAATGCTGCTGGTCTATAAGTACCTGAGGTACTTTAAAAATGGATAATTGTTACTGACATTAACTATCTCATACAGACAAATTGTAATGCTTAGTTGAAGACTACACCAGATTCGAGAGCATATTCTTTAGCACTAGATCAGTGGATGAGTTGAGAAAGAAAACGAACACACTTTTCTTGCATTGCTGTGATAGTTCAGACTATAACATCCTCCGATCACAAAGACAAATTTGGGAAAAGAACCTATTTCGATTTCATGTTTCCAGGAGCTTAAAAATATAATGGTAAAGACTGCCCATTATTACTTATAAACAGGGTTGTAAACTAGTAAACCCATTATTGCTAGTTCACAACCCATATTACAACCCATTATTACTTATAAACAGGGTTGTAATATGATTTGTAAACTAGCACAACAAAAACAGCACAAAAAATAAGAAGTCGATCGCTATCGAAGGCCTGCTCGGTACGACATCTTTTTTAAAGACGGAAAAAGATTAATAGGATCGCATATGAAAAATAAGCGAAATTTACTTTGCCATAACCTAACTGATCAACTTCTACATATTGTTCGCCAAGCTCAAACCACCCTCGAAAGAATGCATATTGAAAAAGAAGTAATACATAGACGGCCTTTGTGTAATTCAAAAACATTCAAAGTCTCGCAAAGTAAAGGATTATTTTCACAGAAAGCTATGTACAGCACTCCTCTGTAAGCGTGTGGTAAAGTAGTTTTTCCGATATTCCTTTCGATTATGTCAAAGATTATGAATTCAATATTTTTTCCAGCATCATTTGATGGTGTTCAGTGTAATGAGCATCATTAGCTTTAACTTCAGTCCATCGTGCAGTGATAGAGTGATCGAAGGCGCGGTATTCTGACTTCTCGTATAGTTGGATCATAATTCAAGATCGGGGGAAAACGTGGATGCTATGTTCGGTCTTCCGACTCTGGTTCTCTTCCTTCCCTCAACCCGATGGCTCTAAATATTAGGGACAGAGGATTGCACGCAGCCTTGTGCGGTGATTTTGGGGCCATAGCCCTCATAACCACTGTTAACTATAGTAAAAACATTATAGAGGCAGCCATTCCATGTATTTCTCTACCTTCACGCTGTTTGCGCTCCAAATCTGAGATCTCTTGGTTGTTGCCGATAAAAAGTGTAGAACTTTGCATAGCTATGCAGTGAAAAAGGAAACGACATCACTGTTGACTTTTACAGCATAGTCTAGAGTTCACTGAAGGAGGCTGGTACCACATTCGGCACTAACATCATAAAGGAACTGTTTATTACTGTCTGTTGAAACTGACGATTCGTAAAATGTAGTAGGCAAAGGTATTTTCTCAGCTGAAAAACAAGTTAAACTTATAAGAAAAGTGTTGCTCTCCCCTCAGAAAGCGAACCATAGAAATGTTTGAAGAAATCCAACAGGAAAAGTTTTACTCATCCAGCATATTCTTTAGACTTGTAATATTGTCATTGCGTTTTGATTATTTGACTTTAATTCTTCATTCTGAATCAGAATAAACTTACTTGACACATTTTCAATGGCATTTTTTTCATGATCTGGCAATAGGAAAGCATTCACCATATTCACGGCAGTCGGTTTGCATGAACTCTTTATTAGGTTCACCAAAAATTTCTCACGCACTTATCACTTTAAATGTATCTATTTTTCTTAAGACGTATGAGCAGAATTTATTTTGATATTCCTATCAGGATTCCTACATCCTCTCTTGCTGACTTCCGTAAACTGTTCCCGATTAGAGTCCAAATTCTGTTGCTGTCAAGATTAGCGTTGCGCCTAAGATTACGTGGAAGGAATCTCTTCAGCAATTGCTGACAGGCACTGATTCAACTTTCTCCAAATAATTGGCAAATTTATTTCTGTGTATAAATTTCGTTTCCTTCCTTTAATTCGTCAAACATTAGATAGTACATTTGTCTTTCACTCATTTGCGGCATTCTAAAGAAAAAAGATAAAAAAAAAATCAGATCGCCATTTATATACACTCATCGTCAAAAAAAATAGTTGCACCCAAAAGGACGTGTTTGATTGCAACGCCATTCGGGAGGAAGGTAAAGGTTACCATGAACAATAAATGCTTAAACATTGGGACTGATACGGGCAGTATTTATTGAGCTACACGCCAATAAATAGTGTATCTCAGTATGACGTTGGACGCAATGTTTGCTCACACCGCATGCCAGACGTCTCGGCATGGAGTTGTACAGGTTCCTAATGATGCCCTGCGATAAGCTATCCCATGCAGATTGAATCTCCTCACGCAGGTCTTGCAGATCGTTCCGTCCGGGTGGAGTGTGGATAGGGCGTCCAATAGCATTCCCCACATTTTCAATCAGCGATAGGTCTGGCGATGCGGCTGGCCATGGCAGGGTGTTAATGCCTTGAAGGCAATCTCTCGAGACCTCAGCAGTATGTGGACGAACGTTGTCCTATTGGAAAATCGCGCCGGAGTGAGCGTTCAGAAAATATAGGGCCACTGGTTGCAGGACCACATTAATGTAACGTTGGGCTATCAAAGTGCCTGTAATGAACACCAAATGTGATCTGGCATCGTAGGCAATTGCACCCTACACTATGACACCAGGCCTTCTGGACGTGTGACGCTTGACAACAAACCGTTCATCTTGGCGCTGACCACGGTGCCTTCACACACGGATTCGTTGGTCGTCTCCTCCAAGACAAAAGCTGGACTCGTCACTGAAGGTCACCCGCTGCCATTCTGAGTGGCTCCACGACAGTTTAGCACAACACCATTGCAGTCCTTGACGACGATGCAATGGTGTTAAGGGCAGTCGTCGTAACGGTCTGCGTGCGTGTAGTCGTACGTCATGCAGCCGTCTGCCAATGGTGCTGGTACTAATCGGACGATGCATGGAGGGCACCACTGCTCGCTGACTATCCGCAATCGTCGCTGTTGGGTCACTCCGCGCATGTAGGACAACCCGTCGGTCCTCCTTCTCCGTGGTTCGTCTAAGTCTCCCAGGCCCTTCCTGTCGCTGCGGCGTGCCTTGTTCTATCCACTGCCACCAACAGCGGACTATGGCGATATCCACACAACCGGTATGGCAGGCAATACTGCGATACGACAATCCTGCTTCCCGGAGCCCGACGATGCGGCCCCTCTCAAATTCCTTCCGTACTTTTCTCTGAGGCATACTTTACTTGCAAAAGATACAATTAACACAACAGCACGAGTCAGAATGTCAAGCGCTCGTAACGGGACGGCCTTATATAGCCGGTCATGCACAGCGCTACGACCCCTCCTTGCACGCGGGGCCGAGCGTGATACTTGACTCATTTTTATGTCTTACAATGTCAAACCTACCCACCAAGTTTCATTCTTGTCGGTTGCTTCCTTCTGGGTGAAACTATTTTTTTTGACGATGAGTGTATCTTCATTAACCCCTGCTTAATGTGGAGCGGTGGAAGCAGAACCTTTTCAGCATTGATTAATGGAATAGCTTTCACATTCTTTGCGCTAGGTGTTTTTCACGAGGTGGCCACTGATTCTCCACACAGTGATTCTCTTTTTCCCAGCTATTCCATTCACAGAGGAAACAGCAGTATTTTGTGTATCCACCCTGGAAATCAAGCGACGTTGCTGTTATGCACAGATGTTCTATTGGTAAGCTTCATAGTTGATTTTTTCAAAAGAATTGGTTTTTTCAAGCTGGTTTTGTAGGAATCAACAATCTCCCTTTCTCAGGTGTATGCACGATATCAAGAGGTTCAAACAACCCATCAATATTGTTACAGTAACATAGTTCACCACTTTCACTGAAAAACAGCATGCACTCACTGTAACGTGACCTAAAGTATGTCACCTTTGTTCCTGGAGCAAAAAGATGCCATCTCTGGAGTCGAGATGCTAATACACTCACGGACAATGAAATTTGCGCACCTAAAATAAAACATGCTACAACAGCGAAACTTTGCAAATAGCAAGAGTGCGTGCTGGTATCCAAATAATTTACGTTTGGTGCGAGTGCGCATGACCGCACACCCTGTGGGAGCGCAGAAAGCACCGGCAACCTTATAAACCGGCGTGTAGTCGAAGCCCCATGAAAGCGAAAAACACCAGCCGACGCAAGCAAGAGTACAGAGTGACAAGAATGCCGGATAGACGTCAGAGACGTAGATGTACGCAACTTACGGAGTTGAGAGAGGCCTGATCATCGTGCTGAAAATCGCATGGTGGTCGGCGCGCCGTATAGCCTGACACGTGGATTGTTCCGACCATACCGTCCCCCTGCGTTGGGAGCAGTGGGCACGTGACGGCACCGCCACATTGCGGAGCGGCTCCGGACGGACCAGGAGGACCACCGCTAGAGAGGATCGATGAATCGTGCGCCAGGCACAAAGAGATCCCATGGGAACCCGGTCCACTATACAGGCAGATGTAGCGGCTCCTGTGTTCCCACGAAACATTTCCCGACCGATCGCAGAAGCGAATCTGCGATCCCAGCGCCCCGTACGTGTGCTGCCATTAACACAGGAACAACGCCGGCTTCGTGTGCAGTGGTGCCAGGCCAGAGCGACGTGGAGCGCCACAGACTGGTGACGTACGGTGTTTAGAGATGATTGCCGATTCGATTTGGTGACAGATGATCATCGTGGCCGGGTGTGGAGGTCCCCGGGTCAACGGCACAATCCCAACCTCGCTATCGAGCGTCACACCTCCCCCACTGCAGGCATTATGGTCTGGGGAGCCATTGCCTATGATAGCCGATCAGCTCCAGTAGCGGTACACTGGACGTAGCAGTCAAGGGCAACCCGAGCTCGCACATGGCTCGAGTTGCCCTGGACTGCTACATCATGTCCAGACACTTCTATGGCCTGCCCGCTCCCCGGACATGTCCCCTATCGAGCATGTGTGGGACAAGGTGAAACGCGGGCTACCGCCGTGCCACCCTATCCGGGATTTGTAGCACACTGTCCAACACGTGTGGGCCAGTCTGCCGCAGGACATCATCAGGCGTCGGTTCGCCTTCATGCCGGACCGTATTGCAGCATGTATCGCCGCACGAGGCGGTGCGACGCACTATTGAAGATGACCGGACTGCGTGCCACACATCCCTCTGTAATTGTCCTGCAACTCTGTTTTTGCCATCATGTGTATGATTCATCTCTATCATTACGTCCATAAAATTTCAGTTTAATCCGATGCTTCCTTCTTGGTGCGCAAATTTCATTGTCCGTCAGGGTAGTTCGGATTGTGTCTTTGATAGATTAAGATCTCTTACCAGTTCATTAAGTTCTCCTTGTGTAATTATATGTGGATTTTAGGAGCATGCAGTGTCAACTTCTTCATCTTGTTCACATATCGCCTTTTCCTTTTCATCATTACTTTCAATATGCACATCGTCGAGTACCAGAGGTTGTGTCAACTTCTTCATCTTGTTCACATATCTATCGCCTTTTCCTTTTCATCATTACTTTCAATATGCACATCGGCGAGTACCGGAGGTTGGGGCACTGGCAGTTCCTTTGAATGCGGCACCGGTCTTATGACTGAAGGAACATTAGGATAAACAATAGAACATTTATTTTTTGAAGAAAATCCGGCCACTTTCGTAAAACAAAAATAAAAATCTGTCGTGGGATCTTTCCGTTCCCTTTATACAACAGGTACGTCAAATGGCATATGACGCCCTTTTCCTTTCAACCATGCTCTGAGATTCACAACACAATTTACACAACTTGAATGTGGTGCAAACCTTTGTCTTGGTCACTAACCTTACGTCTAAAATGAAATTAATTGGCTTGTTTTATCACTCGTGTGAATGGGCTCCTGTTTTTATTCGGTGTAAACTCAGCACACGCATAGCAAAACATATCGGGAGAGTTAGCGCACTTTCACGATATGTTTCACTTACAAACAACTGACTCTAACTGAAAGGGTATGTGAATGGTGCATGCTGGTCGTAGAGCACGTTGGCTCATGTTCTGCTGCGATAACAGCACTGAACAAAGTCCGGGGTGGGAACTCCTGTTTTGAGAGCATCCGCCGACGATTGTGCAATACCGGAAATACACTAACCCTTGTTTTCTCAGAAATGTTACATGATAGAACGAAACGGATTGCAGATTTAGATTCAGCGGGCAAAACTCTATAAGAAACACCGACTTTTGTACAGGAAACAAAATGTGTGTTGAACAGTGTTATCTGCTAAAAGGGCTGTAAAATGGCGTCGAAAGGAGCGAGAAGATGTTTGAGTGACACTGGTTGCTACCCAGTAGCATGATGTCCGCGACAGGGGACCATGTCTTCCCCATCATACCTTGGGACATGGAGAAAAGAATAAAGTCCGAGACGATAGCGCTTATTATCCGTAACAGGTTCGTGGTCGGTGCTGCAGAGATGAGGAGGGGAAAAAATTGCTTTGGCAAAAGTTTTGTAAAATACTTCCGCTATGTGAACATTTCTGTTTGGAAAGCACAGAGACTTTGGAGCACCATTTGGTTCAGGTACATCAACTGCTTAAAGGGTTAAGGGTTTACGGTGGAAATCTTCAAGATGGCAAATGATATAGCACAAGGTCCATAGACTAACCATACTCTCTTCATCACCGGCTCCTTCGCAGGATTCTTAGAGATCTTTTTTCATCTTCTCTGAACGTCTTTCATAATTTGGAAGACAACAATGATGTGCTCCAGGACGGTGAAGTAGAATGTTGATAGTGGGCTTCTATCTATACGCTCCTAAACACTGACAGTCGCAATTTCTTCTTTTTACATACTTCTTTTTTCTTTCGCAGTTCCGGTGCTTCACATTTACGCTATTATCCGCCAGTGCTGTTTGACGTAAAGAACACATCTTCCAAACTCCAAAAACTGATACCACATATCTAGTGACTGCCTTCACGTCGCCTTTATACTTATAAAAAACGAAGCAATGCTAATATGTATGTGTTGTTGCATCGTACGCGGAATTTAAGACTAAGGCAAAGGTTCGGCTACATCTTAGTCTTGTAACATTACTGTAAGTGTAATACATCATATTTTTGTTGATTTAATGATAGATGATGCACGTATTTGCATTCTGAACTTCAGGAAAGGAATGATAAATTGAGATTTTAAAATTTATCATAAGATTAATGAAAAAAAATAGACAGAATGGTAGAACTGCTGAAGATCTCTTTAAGAATGTAGAACTTGATGGATATACAGTGTGATTCAGAAATGTTGTTCATAAATGAAAATATAGGTAGTACTCATCGAAACAAACAAAAAAAGTTTTAATCAACATAGGTCCGGAAACGAACCGTTTCCGAGATAATTGACATTTTATTGCAGGGTTTCCAGAGGTAAGTAAAGTTGTTTTTTCCCCTAGTTGTCAGCTATTTCGGTAGTTTTTGCACTTTTGAAGAAGAAATCGGGAGGACTGAATTGCTTGAGGGACCGGTTAGACCCCAATTGTTTGAGGGACTGGTTAGACCACAAACTTGTCCCTCCCCGAAAATGCCCCCTCGACTTCCCCCCAAGGTAGAAAACAAACCACCCCAGTTCTTGGAGTAAACCACCACACCAGGGTAATACTTTGAGCTCCTGGTGGACAGTGAAGGGGATGATTTCTGGGAGAAAGTGGGTTGAGGGTCCCAACTTTCAGCCTAAGAACAAATGATTCTGAGATGCCTCTCGTAGGAGCTCCCCAAATACAGCAAATACAACAAAAATAAACTGTAGGGAGAAACCAATGTTACATCTAGTAACCCTGCATGATTTTAAAACGGCAAACCAAAAACAATGCCCGAGATATCTCCCGCGGTAGCTTGAGAAATCAATGGGATACCCAGATGCACGGAAGTCTTTTGCGGGCGACACACAGACAGCGACCTGTTGTATGATACTAACCGGGTTCACGCAAAAACCTCCGCATCAGTACAGCGAGCAGCTCCTAACACATGACAGAAGACATGCAAATGCTGCCGTGGCTGCATCGCGGTTCGGCGAACGCACCACGTCTGTATGACATCAGTTAACCTGTGGAGGCTCAAACGTGTACATTACAAGCAATATCGAAGTGTGTTCTGTACTGTTACTATTAAAGGCTGCTATGGCTAGCGCTTTCACAAATGCAAAGTTACCTGACATGCATTTCATATATGGTCGGGCAAATAGAAATGCAGCGCTCGCTGCAGGTATGTACACCGAGGCCTATCGAAACCGAAAGCATTCCGATCGTCGCATATTTGTGCGGATCTATCAGCGCCTAACAGCGAATGGGTCATTTCAGTTTGCTGCACCAGTCGGGAGGCCAAGAACTGCCCGAGATCCTGGATTGGACGAGCGGCTGTTACGAAGAATAGAACAAGACCTGGCATCGAGTACTAGAGAGATTTCTCTCGCGGAGAATAGGAGTCAAAGTACCTTCTGGAGAGTTCTGCATGTCGATCGCCAACACCTTTATCCAGCGAGTGCAAGCCTAAGGTGTCAGGGTTTCCACCGAGAGTTGCATTCTGCCGGTGGCTGCTACATCGATGCGCGCGTAATTCGCGCTTTCTTGCTAATGGTTTATTCACTGATGAGGCCTCGTTCACCAGACATGGCACTTTCAACTTCCTTAACTGCCACCAGTGGGCAGCCGAAAATCCCCACGCAATCCAGCAATTACGTCACCAGGTTTGATTCCCAATTAACGTGTGGGCTGGTGTTTTAGGTGATAGTCTCGTAGGACAATTTGTGCTTCCCAACAGGCTTATAGGTGATTTTTATCTGCACTTTCTGCAGAATGACCTCCCACAGCTACTGGAAGATGTTCGACTTCGTACACATGTAACAATGTGGTTCATGCACGATGGTTCACCACTGCAATTTCGTCGCACGGTGAGGCAGAATCTCAATGCAACGTTTGGAGAGCAATGGATAGGTTAGGGCTGGCCCTACTCGTGGCCTGCCCGCTCACCTGACCTCAATCCATTGGATTTCTACATCTGGAGCTATTTGAAAGGACGAGTGTATGCAGTTCCCGTGAGCAACATCGACGAATTGCGGATAATAGTGGAAACTTCATGCGCAGAAATCATGCACAACCGAGGCATGTTTAAACGAATGCGCGTCTCGCTGAGAAGGAAACTGGAGGCTTGTATCGAAGCAAACGGAGGACATTTGTTGTGAAAGTAAGCACCCTACATGGCACTTCTGTCCGTATCTGTACGTGTTGTTTGCTGTTTTAACATCATGCAGGGGTTCCCAGATGTATCGTTGGTTTCTCCCAACAGGTTAGTTGTGTTGTATTTGTTGTATTTGGGGAGCTCCTACGGGAGGCATCTCAGAATCATTTGTTCTTGGGCTGAAAGTTGGGACCCTCAACCCACTCCCTCCCAGAAATCATCCCCTTCACTGTCCACCAGGAGCTCAAAGTATTCCCCTGGTGTGGTGGTTTACTCCAAGAACTGGGGTGGTTTGTTTTCTACCTTGGGGGAAGTCAAGGGGGCATTTTCGGGGAGGGACAAGTTTGTGGTCTAACCATTCCCTCAAACAATTGGGGTCTAACCGGTCCCTCAAACAATTCAGCCCTACCGATTTCTTCCTCAGAAGTGCAAAAACTATCAAAATAGCTGACAGCTGGGGAAAAAACAACTTTACATTACCTCTGGACACCCTGCAATAAAATGCGAATTATCACGGAAACGGTTCGTTTCCGGACCTATGTTGCCCAAGACTTTTTTTTTGTTTGTTTCGATGAGTACTACCTATATTTTCATTTATGGCCAACATTTCTGAATCCCCCTCAATAGTCGAAGAGGTCCTCAAAGCAGTAGAATTGTTCATAACAAGAACAAAACATCAGACATATTTGTTCTCATGAGACATACTGTGAAATCAATATCAGAGCCTCTACTTTCATCGCAGCAAGAGACTTATAAAGACGCCTTTACAATTATTCTATCTGAGTTCAAGCGAAATTTTAAATCAACCTACTTGTAGTAAACCAAAAAGAAAAATGAGATTTTGATCATAATTGACTCGCCGTTTGTTTATATAGCCTTGATGAGAGATTGAACAGGTTCAAAACTTTGTGAACGGTTGAGGTGATTTTAATTATGAATACCATGTGTTAAATTTCAGTTGTGCAGGCTTAGTGAATTCGAGAATGAACCGATCCTACTGCTTCCATCTGATGTTAACCTTAAACTTTTGGGCTGTAATAAATGCGATATTTAACATTTTATATGTGTAACAGAACAACTTATTTTCTAGACGCTAGACTACTGAAATAACAGGCATAATATCACTGAAGTGGCAAATTATGGTGATTCAGGTAAGCAAATAAAATTACGGACTGCTTCAAGGTTTCATATCAAGTGAAACTTTTTTGCTCAATATTTATATAATGGCTTGTAATGCATCAAATGTACAAACGATAAGTAGCATTTTCATCTGCAGGTGGAAAAGTATGGAATGCCACGTCTGCAGATAAATACATGCAGACGGGGCTTTTCAACACTTTTATATACAGTATGTTATTAACAAATGAAGATATTTTTTTTGATTGGAGGTTTAACGACCACCGTGAGCAACTCAATGGGCTATAAGTAGTCGCCCGTCCCTAATTTAGGGTCACTGGTTCCGCGGAAGGGAGAGAGCCAGTGCCGTAAGACAAACAGAACATTCATGCCTAACCGGGATTCAAAGACCCCGTCCGGACGAATGATCAGAGGCCATCGCTTAGACCACTGCGCCACCGGGGCGGCCAAATGAAGATATGTGGGATTGGTGTTGCTTACCACAAAGGAAGCGCAGAGGATAGCTCTTAGAATAACATTCTGCTGAGAAGAAATACATACATCTGTCATTTAAATATATATACTATATTGACAAAAGTCACCGGACACCCCTTCAAAAGCAAATGAACAGATCCGCTGCGTTGTTCAGATGCACAGTACATCTGCAAACGGTATAAAAACAAGCCTGCAGCTGACTGCGATCATATCGCACTGTGCGGTTGAATGCAAATGTCGCGGCGGAAGAAAACTGACTTTGAGAAAGGAAATATTGTTGGGCGTTATATCAGTGAGTTGTTCATAAGAGAAACCGAGAGACGTTTAAACATACCCAATTCAACTGTTTTGGATGTACTGAATACGTGGAGGACACATGGTGTGCATGAAGCAGCAAAACGTGCCGGTAGGCCAAAGAAAATCAGTGATAGAGGACGTCGAAGCCTCAGGGGAGTCGTTACAACTAATCGACGGAGTACTGCACAAGACCTCAGTGTACAGGTGAGTAAAGATGCTGGAACCTCGGTACGTATACGTACCATTCGCAGAGAACTTAATTCCATGGGTTACCGTGGTCGTGTGGCTGCTCATAAGCCTTTCATCTCAACTCGGAATGCTACTGCTCGTTTAGCATGACGTGAAGAACATTTATTGTGGATGTACAGCAATGGAAACGGGTCCTATGGACTGATGAATCCAGATACACGATCCATCAGTCTGATGGCCGTGTATGGGTATGGCGGCAGCCGGGGGAACGCTATTTACCACATTGTACTGTTCCTACGGTCAAGTTTGGAGCTGGCAGTGTACTCGTGTAGTAGTGTTTTCGTGGTATGGTCCCGGCCCATTGGTTATCGTGGACAAACCTGTGAACCAGCAGGTCTACCTCGATATTTTGAACAATTATGCCCTACCAACTCTGTGGCAATACTATGGAACCGAGCCTTGTTGGCAACAGCAGGATGATGAACCGAACAATAAAGCAAGGTTTCAACATCGCTTTAATAGTTCTCTTGGAGCGTTACATTCAAATAACGGGGTAAACACAGCAATACAATAAAACAGGGCAAAACATAACAAACCGTGGCAGGGGAAACATTGCAATAACGTGAACACACAATAATGAGCGTGGAGCACGAGGCAGGACTCAATCAGTAGAAGATCAGTACGGAAATGTTCACACGAACCGGAGGAACACAGCGAGAACATGACGGTAACATCTGCTGACTAGCACAGACGTAGCAGGACAAACGATGAAGAACAGTGGACGCGCACATCGCACGCAACAAGGAATCACTGAAAAAGCGTAGAAGGGCACAAAAACACGAAGTAAAGGCACACACCTCCAGAACGCCATAAAGCAAGAACTGTTACGGTGTTGTTTGACGGTAATCCCGTATCGTGTGTGGACTGGTTAGCACAGAGCCCTGATCTTAATCCCATAGAGCACCTATGGGATGAATAAGAGCGTCGTATAAGAAGTGTGGAACCAAGGCCTACTACTAAGCAACAGTTAGCGGCAGCATTATGTACTGAATGGAAACGCATACCTATCGCTGTGTTCCAAAACCTCGTCGAAAGCATGTCTCGTAGGGTCAGTGCGTGCATTAAGGCCAAAGGTGGACCAACACCGTACTAATGTATGTCAATAAATGCTATGTTATGTTTCTCTTCTAGGTGCCCGGTGACTTTTTTCAATATAGTGTATGTATATGCGGAGTAGGATCCAAAAGTTCGGGGACAGCACCTACCCGTGACAACGCAAGCATATACACTGTTAAAAAGTTTGTGGTAGGTTGCACCAAAAGTGGTGCTACACCAGCTGGACCACTTTCTTGGAAAAGATACGCCACTCTGTTGTGCAAAATGAACCCAACAACATGGTTCAACCTTGTACCATAAGGTTGTGAAACATTGAACCACGTCGTTGGGTTTTGTTTTACAAATACGATGGTGTATCTTTTCTCAGAAAGCGGTGCAGCTGGTGTAGCACCACTTTTTGGTCCAACCTACCACAAAATTTTAACAGTGTAATTAAAGTTACGGCGTCTGAAATACATCCCGTCATCCCTCCCCTCCGTAGTCAGAATGGCTTGGCCCATGGAAAGTGGTTGGAATGCGTGCGCAAACGTTTGTTGCTGTGGTTAGGCGTCTGTCTTCTGCGATGTGAGGAACATGGCTTTTGAAGCGCAGTGTTGTAACATTAAAATTTGTCAGCGTTTGGGTAAAACTGCTGCAGAGACCTTATAAATGTTTTCGAAGGTGCACGGTTACTGTACGATGGCGGGATCGAAGGTGTACGAGTGGTATCGGCGTTTCAAAGAGGGCCGAGAATCTACAGCAGATAATGAACGCTGTGGTCGACCTGTGGCTGCACGGAGTGAGGAAAACATTACGATGGTGGCGCAGTGTGTTCGTCAGGATCGTCGCCGAATCACTGAGGAAATCGCTAACGCAATTAACTTATCGGAGACCACATGCCAGTGCATTTTGACGGAGGATCTTAACATGCACCGCTTGTGTCAACACATTGTCCCTCGTCTTTTGACCTCCGAACATGAGAATGAACGGATGCCTATATCGGGCGCATTAATTGACACAGCCGATAACGATCCTACGTGTTTTTAATAACGTCATCACAGGTGATGAAACGTGGTGCTACTTGTTTGATATTCAGCCAAAGCGTGCTGCTTCAACATGGAAATCGCCGCCTTCACCGTAATCATAGAAATTCAGACAGGATCGCAACAAAAGGAAAGTCATGCAGGAGGTGTTTTTTGATTCTCACGGCATTGTCCATTCCGAATTTACTCCTGAGGGCACAACAGTTAACAAGGAACGTTATCTGGACATTTTACATCGCTTACAAGAGTCAATCCGTCGTAAACGGCCGAGATAAGGCGAAGTGGACAATAGTACTTTCTCCATGACAACGCGCCTTCCCATCGGTCCTTACTGGCCACGGAGTTTCTCGCCAGAAATCGTGCTAATGTACTTCCACATCCCGTTTATTTACCCGATTTAGCCCCCTGCGATTTTTACCTCTTTCCACTGATGAAACAAAATTTGCAGCGACGTCGTTTTGTGTCAACAAATTAGGTAAAAACAACAACGCAGGATACATTACGAGGAGTTGCAAAACATGGCTTTTAGCAATGTTTCCACAAGCTTTACGAGCGCTGGCAAAAGTGCATCGTCGCCCAAGGGGATTATTATGAAGGTGGTTGTGCATTGGTGTTTCAAAGTGTTCAAGGTAAGGAACTACATCCAAGTCCCTGAACTTTGGATCCTACCTCGTATATATATATAGCTGTAAACATCATCTCAAAGCGAACAAAAAAATTTTAATAAAATTTTAAGACCTGAAAACCTAAACGCGCCAAAGTAGCAGAGAAGAATTCTCAGCAAAACAACAAAAACACCATGACGTATATCCAAACAGAGCTAAAAACAAGAGAAAAAAAATTGTAATGCATCTGCCTTTTTTGCTTGTTTTCCCTGCTTGTATGCATATATACACTCATCGTCATAAAAATTCGCGCACCAAAAAGGAGGCGTCGGATTGAAATGAGATTTTAGTAGTGAGATGGTACATACCAAAGACAGAAGTGATTACAGTATCACAGCAGCAGGACGATTTCCCGCGGACATACGGTACACATTCCGATCAGCGTTAGTACCGCGTCGGACCGCCTCGTGCTTGGATACATGCAGTGATACGGTCCGGCATGGAGTCAAAGAGATGCCGTATATTATCCTGGGACAGATTAGCCTACACTCATTGCAACTGACGCTCTAAATCACGAACACTGGGATACAGAGAAAGCTGGCGTCCCATCTGGTCCCACACGTGTTCGATGAGCGAGAGATCAGGCGATCTCGCAGGCCACAGAAGCATCAAAAAATTACGTAGACAGTCCTGGGAAACCCAAGCCGTGTGCGGATGGGCGTTATTTTGTTGGAAAATGCCTCCGGGCTGCCCCTCCAGGAAATGCAGCATATGGGTCCGCAGGATCTCCTGTACGTAGCGCTGGGCTGTCAACGTGCCTCGTATCGTTGCGAGGGAAGTCCGGCTGTCATACGCGATGGCTCCCAAGATCATCAAAAATACGTCGCCTTGTTTTGTTTAGGTGTTTAACGACAGCCATGATCAACTCAGTTTGGTTCAAGGGAAGACTGTAGTACTTAAGGGCAAGCACACGAACCATGCTTTGCACTAAGAATTTGAGCCATGCTCAAGTTTCGAACATGATTAGAGGTCAGCGCCTCGTGCCACTCGGACACCGGGACGGCGCACTAGCACTTAACTTCGTCAAGAATATGGAACTTTCAGTGTATTACATCATATGGTTTTGCATTAAAGTTCATAAAACAGAAGGCTTTCGACTTTCCATCGTTATTTGGACTTAAAGATTGGTCTTAAAATGCATTTAATAATTTTGAGGCTATTCAAGAGAAGTAAGATATTGTACATAATATGGATCATATGACATGCCCAGATGTTAAGGTAGTTCATAAATAATAACAAGGTATTCAGAGTGTTTCAAAATGTTTGGCCAAACTTTGCGAACTTGCTCTACAGCCGATTCTGAGGGGGTGGGGCGGAGTAATATGACCGCAAAGCAGGACGCGCTTTATTTCAGAGATGTCCAAGGTGCGTGGTAAAGTCTTGTACCAACATCTTCAAAAGCAAACGGAGGCTCTTAACGATTCGCAATCAACGGGATTCGTGTGACTGAGGACTGATTCCATTGGTTCGACTTCAGCACTTCTAGCGGCGAATTCGCGAACTTATTTCACTGAACTCGGAAAATATGATAGATAGGGCAAAACTATCAATTGCAAAGTTGGAAAGTATCATTCTTTTGCTACATCGGTCATAAAAAGTGTGAGACAATAGGCCAAATTCAGGTTGTACACTAAGGAGGCAAAAGTATCCAAGGCCATTTCTAGGCGGTGAAATATCATTTGATTGCTGTACATAGATGATAGAACAACTAAACAAAGGCGAGAATGCATCTTGACACTGGAATCTCCCCTCCTTGTCCGTACGAAACCGTGATCACGGTATACGAGCTGATGGAATTTCAACTGACCAAAGCAACCCGACAGTTTCACACGAACGAGAAGGAGGATTCCAGTGTCACGAGCGAGTATTCTCTCCTTCGTTTAGGGGTCCTATCATCTCTGGAGAGCAATCAAATGATATTTCACGGACTAGAAATGCCCTTGGATACCTTTGCCTCTTCAGTGTGCATCCTAAATTCTCCCCATTGACTCCCCCTTTTTATAACCGATTTGTAGCAAAGGAATCATGTTCTCCAACTTTAGAATTGACATTTTTGTTCCATCATACTTTCGGAGTTCGGTGATCTTAAGTTTGAAAATTTGCTACTAAGGGTGCTGAAGCAGAACTTATTGGATCTTCACCACTCCCCAGGGACACACACCAATTCCGTTGGTTCGACATTGTTATGAGCCTATTTTTTTCTGTGAAGCAGCTAGTGCTCTACTTTACTCCACACCCTATATGTGTGTAGGAAAGCGTTTCCGGCCCTGAGTTTATATGACTTTTGTATCAGAATCGGCGGTAGAACGATTTCTTAAAGTTTGGCCAAAACCTTTAGAAACACCCTGTGTGTTTCCCATTTTTAGGCTTTGACAAACACTTTTTATAAAGAAAAGCACTTTGTCTCAAGGCTGTATTTGTATGTCCATTAGTTTATCTGGGAACCATTTTTAACTGGCAAAAGGTAAGCATGATTGCCTGTGATGACGCACAATAAAAATTTAATTACTTTTGGCGTAATTTTTACGGAAGAAATTGCACTGCAAAATTGAAAAAAATTGTCTAAAATTCCTAAATTTAGCATCTGTAGTTTTTCAGATTCGAAGAACGTAAACTTTACAAAATCTTTTTTCCATATTTGTAACATATTACTCTTTGGTTAAAAAGAAAAAAGCGTGCTCTATTTCGTGAAAAAAGTCCATTCCGTATTCAAGTATATAAAAATGCGGTTATCATTAATATTTTGATTGTTTGTACATAACTGAATTGCAATTGGAACATTTCAGATTTTGCTACGCTCATGTTGTGAGGATTACTGTTGTACGAATTGACGTACAAAGTCTTGAGAAGATACCACAACCTGAGTAACATGAATTTAAGTAACATACCGTGAGAGGTAAATCTTTCAGGAGCCTGATGTTTCTCTTAAACAACTGGTTTTAAAAGTCTGTTGAATTTCTCTATGCATCCGTATAAATAAATGCAACATTGTGCTTAGTCTTTCCGGCAGCTAATTTGCCACGCAGAATTATAAAGTACGGTTTTAATAAAGTATAACATGGAAAATGGCTATAACATGGAAAATGGAAGGTGATACCTCCAGCTATAAACGTAGCATATCGCTGAAAAATTATTTTATAATCAACACATTCCCATGTTTCGCAGATTCCAAGCTTTTGTATTTCTTTTATCTAACTTTATTTAAATTTCTTTTTTAGTTACGTGGTCTTTCGTCGATCCTTTGCTCCTAAACCTGAATGCTTAGTTACAAATAGCATTTGATGACGCCTTACCAGAACAAATATGTTTAAAAATCAACAAAATTTCATATTTTTCTCAGTTTCAGAGTTTTAACGACCACCACGATCAGCTCGTTGAGCTCTAGGCAGTCGCCCGTCCATAATTTAGATCTACTTGTTCCATGAAAGGGAAAGAGCCAGCGTTTTGAGACAAACACACCACCCATGCCTTCTCCGGGACTCGAGAGCGGGCTTAGCTTGGTCGAATGATACGAAGCCAACACCTCAGGCCGCTCAGTTACCGAGATGGCACTTTATATTTAACATAATTACTTTATGACGAGTAGATGGCAACAGTTTGTCTGTGGTTTATCTCATAATATGTGATTTAACATTTGTGCCCCATAAAATTCCTACTGGATAAATGGGCTATAATGGGAATTAGTAAACATTTATCCTGTTATATGGTTACTGCAAAGTGCTGAGAAGAGTATAGGAATGAATCTGACGTTGTTAGGTATTATGCAATAGTTCGTAGTAATATGAATCTAAGTAATACATACATCCAAATGAAAGATAAAGTATTTCAAGGGCATGTTTTTCTTCCGGATTATTTCTATTTTTTACCTTTCTTTTTCCTATTTGTTTTATCGTCTGAACACAGGTTTGTTATTGTAGAACGCAGTTGTGCTGAATTCCGTCTGTTTTCCAGCGTAAGATAACATTTATCTCGTATTTATCTAGTGTGTTTTCCGGTTCTATCAGAGAGGCACAAAGTGTTGCTCTCTGATAACCCTCCAAAACAACATCACTTTCACCGTCTGGGTAGTGTCTGTCTTGCTCCGATGGGATTTAAGCCTTTCAATGCCGTATCACTTGTTTCGAAACCCCATTTTATCTCCATAAACATAGACACTGTAACAGATATTCATTACAAAGTATACTTATTCGTGCCGTTATTTAAATTAGAGGACGAAGGTTGTGTGATTTGCCTTTTCCGTTAGGTGTTAAATCACTCGAACATGTCTAGTGAGAATAATAATACGGACAAAGGGCCAAAGTATTCCATTTTTTTATGAATCTTTTTCTATAAAGCGTTTTTACAAGTATTAGTGCACGAGTATATTTACGCTATGATATACAAATGGCTACAACAATACTACAAATATTTCAAAGAAATAAGATATAGTTTAATAAGATATAGTTTAATAAGATATTTTAATAAGATATAGTTAATACAGACATTTAACGTGGACCAGGAACATCAAACAAATATCTTCGCTCTTTCCACGTTTATAAGTGAGTCACGGAAAAATTCTCATTGGCCGCCACCGGGAGTCGAACCCTTTGGTGAATCCCGACCATTGTGCGGGGCTCCAAGAAGCCACCTACCAAATTGGCTTGGCAGTTAGCGTGTGTGAGTCCGGAGGAATTCGAGGCCGCTGTGGTGTAGCGGAAGCATATTCGGCGCGTAACTGGAAGACCCTGCGTTCGACTCCCGGTGGCGGCCAAGGAGAATTTTTCCGTGACTCACTTATAAACGTGAAAAGATCGAAGATCTTTGTTTGAAGATATAGTGGTGTTGATTTTGGCTTCATCAGCCAAATGAAAAACAATTTGGCAAGACATACAGTATATTGCATTTTCTACTTCCTGATGTGATTGACTGTTCACTTGCCACCAGTGGTGTACTGCTAAGTGAAAAAGTACAGGAACGAGCTGTGCCTTTACGTCTTCAATACCTTTCCCTTATTTACCCTTCCCCCACCTTCCATCGTGCCTCTCCCCCTTTTACTTTCTGATGTTTGTAGTGTAAGAAAGTATAGTGATCGGTCGAAATCAGACTTCAGGATTTACACATTCTAGCATTCAAGGAACAAGATTTGACCATCCATTTGGGACTGCCATGTGAGAATGGATTTAGAGACTACATCTACCTTCAAATAAACATGAGACGTTAATTGAACTAACTGCACAGTTTTTCTTTTGCAATTTTTTTTATTGGAAAAGGATTATAGGACATTCACATTTTAAAAAGAGTACAAATCGTGCTGTAAGGGTTTACCGGAAGGCGTGCCGGCTAGAAAAGAAAAAGTACCGGAACGCCGTTCCGGAGCGTTTCGGCCCCACTTACACCTATGCTTGCCACTGCAAAAGGCAAGTAGTGCTTAAAATATTCGCTTCGATGTGAAAGTGATGTATCATGGCCAAGTGCATGTCTGTCTGTTCATTTCGCTCCTTCATGCTGTGCGTATAAAAAGCGTTTAAGTTCTAATCCCGTGTATGATGCAACCAGGCAGTAGATCATGCAGTAATAAAAGCGCCGTCGGTTACACGATCATGAAGTTTAAAAGCTTTATTAAGTAAAAAGGTTAAAAAACACATATTAGATCTTTCGATCCCACAATGGGATCATCATCAGATGTTAAAACGACATAATAAACCGCGGTGAGGGGTATATATACAGAACAAAGGCATAAAACATGATGCCAGATACATTATGTACAGTAAAAGAATGTATGACAGTGTACATAATAGGGATCAAATTTGCATAGGTTCTATTCATGATGAATGGCATGCACATTGCCATGACTGCTGTTTTTATTCCGAATAAGTAATTTCCACGGGGGGGGGGGGGGGATATGTTTCGGAAAAACGTCATTACGTACCATAGTTAAAAATATGCAATGTTTCAGCAAAAAGTAAAACAAATTTGTTGGAGGTAGTAAGTATGATACGTGCTTCATCCCGATTAGGGTAATAAGTACCCTCAGAAACAAGACGAGCAAATGCAGTAGAAGTAGATCCTGTTCGTATGTTATACTTATGCTCCGTGACACGAATTTTTAAGGAACGCTGTGTGGAGCCTATGTATGAAATGGTAGATTCGTTGTCGTCCACGGAGGTTAGTGGGATGCAGTATATCCCACATCGATCAGCAGGAGGAACAGGATCACGATCTGATTTGATACTTGAAAAGATATTCACAGTTTTTACGCCGAAGTCGAGATGATGACGTTTACAGAAGTTTTTCAGAATCGGAGTATCATTTAAGATATATGATATGGATCCCACGTATCTTGGCTGCGTGTTAACCTAGCAAAAACAGTCTTGCTGGACTAGCACTGGGCCATTGCTGACAGCCAGCAATAGCCCAGTACTATGTTGCCGCTGCCGAACCCTCAATAAAATGTCCGGGCGTCCAACAGAAGTGCCAACAGTTGGCACCACCATCAGATGTCATATGCCACAACAGGGCCATCAGTTATCCATCACAGGCAGTAGCTGCCACAAGTGGCCCTTCAGCGGCCCTGCAAGCACGTGCTAGAAATGATGGCTAGCCGAATGTGATCCGCTAGTTTGCCAGTAGTGGCAGCCGGCAACCACGTGACGTAACTGATGGCTTGCCGAATCTTGTCCGCCAATTTCCCAGTAGTAGCCATGAAAAAAAAATCAAGGATAACCGCAGTTTCCCAAAGCTACAACTTTTTTTTCCCCTTACGAAACTTCTGAATTACAGCACTGCGCTGGGGAAATTTTGTCAACAGACCGGAAAAACGCCCATTTGGATCTGAGTGGATACGAACCAGAGCTGTCAGCGTGGGAGGCGAGCTCTCTACCAACCGGGCTAATTTGGCACGCACAAGCGTGTCCTTGAAGCTGTCTGTTTCGTGCGGAATATGTAATCGAATGGTTCTCTCTTCCATTTTACATATTGCGAGGTATTTTTCATAAAAGTCGGTTTCATATATTTAATAAATTTATTTTTTCAACGTAACGATAGTTTTTTTTTTTACCTAAAGGGAACTTCACTAATTTTCAAGGAGTGTACGAACTTAAAGTCTCTTTCCAAAGTTTTGTACTGTCCCTGTCGTCTTGAAAGGCGATTGTTGAATTAATATATATTTACTTGGGTTTATGTCACATTCTGTTACATTTTTAACGTTGTATCTTTCCTTTCCGTTGTCCGAAGCAACATTTGTTTTAAAAAGGAAATATATTTTATTTTACTTCTCGTTATTTTTAGAAGCGAATTCCTCCCAGTCTTGTGTATTCAACCCATAAATGAGTACATTATATCCACGTAGCGTTGCTTTTTTTTTTTCAAGTGATTAATAAATTTTGTACGTGTATAATTCTTTTTTTTTTTTCAACCAACGTTTTTTTAAGGTTTTTCCAGGACATTTGTTTCAAGGGGTTTCAAATTTTTTCTTTTCATTCACCCACTCCATTCCATGAATTGTTATTCATGGGAGTAGAGGTGGGTGTATTTCATGGCTGTAATCTAATATTCCATGGCTTAATCTGATATCTTCGTCGACGTGGAATTTCATTAGGAAATTAATTCGCCTTCCTACACATGGATTTTTTTATATCCACTAAAATAACACGATGGCGATAGCGTAGTCTTCAACTAACTGGTACCATGAGAGACACAGCAAGTGTTGCTTCTGCGCATGCGCAGTCCCGTTGTTTCCACCTGCTGTTGGGGTTGCATTGGTTGCCAGCAACGGGCCACTAGTGGCACTTGCTTGGAAGCCCACAATTCACGGCGATGCTGCATGGCCATCAATGGCTCGCCAATTGATAGCGCTGCCACCAACGGACCGCTACCCAGCCAGCAGTGACCCATCACTGCCAGCTGGTGGCCAGCAGTTTCCCAGCACTTGTGTTTTTGCTGGGTTAAAGAAAACGCGGAAAGAGCGATGACTTTGTCTATTCACATGAAAGATGTGCAACAAATACGATGCCTTTAAAAGCTCTAAGTCATAAGCTGCAGCTGTTAAACGTCTGTGAATTGCCTTCATCCCTTTCGTTATTGAAAACGGTGCTCAAGAGGAACGCTGGTACGATGCTAACTTTGCCGAATAAAGCCTGTCAGTGAAGATTTTTTTATGCAGGCGGAGAATCGGCAGCAGAAGCTTTGCAAAAGTTTAGAACATAGAAAGGACTTAAAGAAGGGTCAAGGTCCTGTCACCTGGTCTGCAGTGTCTGGTAAGACGATATGAGGAAATTGGGAGCTTGGTGGATCGCCTCCAGCTCCCAATTTCCTCATATCGTCTTAGGGTTAAGGAAGTCCCATCCCAAATGAACGAACTAGCATCTCAAACATCAAGAGGAACAAACAGTGCTCATGAAGAGGCAACAAGTTTGGGATATCGAGAGCACCAGTAAATTGTATCATTCACGGTGTGGTAAATGTGTATCCATAGAAACTTCTACCTTGACACCAGCTGTCACAGTCGGATACCACACAGTGAGAGGAATTTGCTAAAAGGGATCTGGCAAAGATCACGGAGGATCTGCAGTGGTTGTTAAATGTATTGTGGACTGACAAAAATCATTGTTCGTTACAGTGCTCTGGCAGCACGCATAATTCTCTAATAAGGCCACAGGATTATCTACATGCATACATAGAGTAACCGCTGCATTCGTCACGAGTTACGGTGTGGTGTGGATTCAACGTATCCGTCATTCTCGGACGTTTTTTCTTTTGAGGAACCGTTCCCCAGAAACGGCTGAAAGATGTTTGTATCACCAAATAAAAAACAACGTATGTATTTTCATTTATTTTCACTGTATTTTTAGCCGTTATCGCCCTCTATCGGTGACATTTTGACTTTGAAGTTTCCCCGTTGACACACAAAATCGCCTTACTAGCTGTTGCTTTTCGAGTAAACACACGGTAATACATGCTTTTGTTGATTTGTTATCAACTTTTGAAATGTTAACGGACTTTTGAGCCGCCCAGTATTGATACAAATGTCGTTTTCTTATTTATTTGTCTCGGAGTTAAATCACGACCACGAGAAACTCTCAGGGCCACAAACGGCTGCCCGTCCCAAATTCGGGGCCACTGGTTCCGCGGAAGGGTGAAAATGAAAGCCACAAGATAAGCATGCCAGTTATGGCTCATCCCAGACTCGAACCTAGGACCATCTCGGACGACTCTCGCTCGATCATTGGGGAGGCTTCTATATGTTTCAATTAGGTAAATTTTAGTAGATTTCAATTAATGTTCAGATAACTAGAAAAATAAGTAAGCAATACAATTGATAAATCCGTAAATACTATACTTAATTCTGGATTTATTATAAATCATAATGCTGAAATGTAGATTTTTTTAGGGTACGAAGAAGGTTCCCAGAAAATTTTCGTTTTCTACCTTAATGAATTTCAAACTGGGCCGATATTATGCCAATTCTGCAGTTCAATGCTCGGAAGTCATTGACAGATATTTGGGGAGGGAGTGATTCCTTCCACCGAGAGAACAGAATTCATTTCCTCAAATCCTCTACAGAGTTTAGCCTGTGTAGAGTAAACCTGGCTTTTTACGCTCTTGTGGAAACAAGAGCAAGAAGTCTTTGGGTATTGGTCTTTATGACATTTTTTTCCATCCAACTTGTGAAAAAAAGTCTAGAAACTCTCACAGGATTAAACGCCAATGTCTGGGTGCCCGTATTGCTGGATTGATTCCCAAGGATTACATTACGACTGGTAACCACTCACTTTAAAGTACTGCAGACATCTTGAGAACATCGAGGTAACTTCATCTGTCGGATTGTATATCTGCTATTAATCTACACTGCTGGCCACCCAAAATGCCACACCAAGAAGGAAGCATCCGATTGGCCTGAAATTCGCAGCATGCGTCGCCCGCGGGAGGACATGCAAACGATTAGCATTGCAGGGCATATGCAAGTCATGTGCGTCCAGCACGCCGCCGAGAAGCACTATAAGAAGGGTGCACAGAAGGCGGGGTGTAAGTAGTGGAAGTGTGTTGTGCTGCCGGACCTGTGTCTGGGAAGCTTCCTGATGCCTCGTCGCAGAATACGACAGTCATTCCAGCACGATTCGGAGTTCGACAGAGGACGAATAGTGGCTTATCACGACAGCGGTTTATCGTACCGAGACATCGGCGCCCGTGTGGGACGACATCCAGCCACAGTGAGGAGAGTATGGATTCGGTGGGTGCAGGAGGGACGGACGGACCGACGTGAGCGATTGCTGCAGCCGCGGCGCACCACCGAACGAGAGGACCGGCGTGTTGTGCGGCGGGCATTGACGGCTCGCACCGCCACATCTCGAACATTAGCGCAGGAATTAGGGTGTGTTGCGCAACAACCTGTGTCAGCACGTACCGTTCGACATTGTCTGCAGGAGCGGGGACTTATCGCACGGCGCCCATTGCTCCGATTACCATTGACGTTACACCACCGGCGAGTGCGGCAGCAGTGGGCCTTTGAACGCCGCACCTGGACTACGGAATGGAACGATATTGTCTTCTCCGACGAATCCCGCTTTTGCCTGCAACACCACGATGGTCGGATCCGCGTGTGGCGGCACCGCGGCGAGAGACTGTATGACGCTTGCATTATGCATCGTCATACCGGTCTGTCGCCTGGCGTTATGGTTTGGGGGTGCAATTGGATATGACACCCGTACCCCTCTGGTACGCATCGCCGGTACACTCAACAGCCACCGCTACATCTCCTACGTTTTGGAGCCTGTAGTCCTTCCTTACCTGCAGGACCTGCTAGCGGCCACGTTTCAACAGGACAATGCGCGCCCGCACGTGGCACGCATGGTGCAACAATTCTTCACGGCCCACCAGGTGTCACTGCTGCCGTGGAACGCCTGTTCTCCCGATATGTCCCCCATCGAACACGTCTGGTCGCTGATCGGCAACCGAGTGGCCCGGCAAGCAACACCCGCGGCCACGCCTGATGAACTGTGGCAACGTGTGGAAGCAGCCTGGACCGACATACCCCAAGCCCACATCCAAAGCCTCTTTCGTTCGATGCTGCGGCGTGTAGCGGTCGTTATTTGCCAGCCATGGGGGCCACACGAACTACTGATGTCTGCGTTGTCCGGAAGCCGCACGGGCCTGTAAGTTTAATCGTTTCATCTTTGTATCTGTTGTTATGTGTCCAGTAAATCTGGTTTTGCTATCTCGTGTCCTTCTTGGTGTTGCATTTTGGGTGGCCAGCAGTGTAAATACTTGGCAGTTATAACCAGTCATATCGAGGTAAAAAATAAGAATTTTAGAAATTTCTATAGAAATCATTTTGCATTTTCGTCATATATGAATGTGCGTCACGGTGCTCATTATCGTGCTGAGGCAATGGCATCTGATTCCAAAACGTACCTTCTGGACCTAAGAAATTTTAATAAATGCAACAACGTTCAGGGAAAAGAATGTGTTGCGCTGTTACATTTTGTCCAGCTGTGCTTAGAAAAGGTTAAAAATTCGAATAATAATACTCAAATTCGAAGCATATGCTCTTACGGTAGAGAAAATATATCGAAAACTCTTTCTATTGCATTGATAGAATATTCTATTCTTCAGATAAGCTGTACTAAAAGTGAAGAAGAAAATAAACGGAAAAGAGGAGAAAGAAGATTCCCCACATCAGATAATGTTCCAAGTAACAGGAGAGGCTGCTGCATGGTGGAAGAATCGCTGCAATGTTAACATCCTCTGCCTAGGGCCTCGGTTCGAACAGCAGATGAAGTAGAGCGTTGCATTTGTTCTTATGCATTGGTTCTTTTTATTCTTGGGAATAAAGAGTACTAGGAAAAGTACGACTTCGATTATCATAACAGGTATTAACTTCTTAAGCTACAAGAGAAAGAAAATGAGAGAGAGAAGCAGGAGGGCGTCAGATATGAAAAATTCAAAATAATTTTGTTAATTACAAAGAGATATAGCAGATAGTTATCTTAAAATGACGCAAAATCCATTGGTGGAAAAATAAATTTCAAGCCTAACGAGGTAAACTGAAATCATATAAATAGTAAAAGAAATGTTCAGCTCTAACTACTTAAAACACGTCTGTTTTGGCTTTCAAAAATTAACAGTCACTACTTAATTATGCCAAAAAATGGGGTCGAAGTGCATTAGGATTGAAAAAGATTACTTACGAGTAAGGAAAACACCCATCTGAAACAGTTCCAATCTTTTTGATATATCACTTTATGAAAGATAAATACGAACGCGATTTTTCTTTAAGTCAGTTTATTCAATCAATCAGCAAGGAACACTACTTATTTTCATAAGTATTTTTTTTAAATGTTGCACTTTTTGTTTTTTACGGATAATGTGTTATTTCACATAAGAAATGCCCCCTTGCGGATGTGTTAATTAACGAGCAGCCTATATGAGATATATTTTCTAATTGTGGGCTTTCACATACGGGCATGTTACAGCAGATCTCATCGAAGGCTTGATAATTGCTTTCTGCTATGTGTTGCATCGGATTCACCTGAGAATGTAACGCATCGGTAGGGTTTTTGGTTTTATGGTTATCAGGGCAACATTTGAAACTTCTGTTAATGTAAGGATCGCTGGATGGCCACGTTGTACGGCACGCGGGACCCTCTTGCTGCCTCTTATAGTTAGGTTCGAATCTCATGTAAGTCATGGATGTAGTACAATGTCTTATGGTAGTGTCTTTCTTTCTTCCCTGAAACCTTTAACCCTAAATTCAGGACTTGCGGGTCCTCCTAGCCTTTGATTCTCAAGTGACTCGTTAAATGGAAGAAAATGAATCAATTCTAAATTTTGTTGAAATTCTATTCTCACTCGTTTTCTTTCTGTCTTTTGGGAGGGTGGGGATGACGAATTTAACATCCGAAAACGAAAACACCCCAAAATTGTCTGTGGCTAAAGCCAGGAGGATGATTTCAAAGGATGTTTATAGTGACGTGCACTTCGTTTGCAGAATAAATATCAAAAGTCTTTCAGTTGGCATTGTGTGGATTTAATTTCAATTCAAATATTGTCATCGTTTCTTTAATTTCGCGCATTAGGATATGAACGCCGTAAAAGGATATGATAAATGTGACAAATTTCTTTGATTTCAAAGATACAGTACCTAACATTATCGTCCGTTGTTACCAGTCCAAAAGAAATCCTATCCTTCCAACATGACCCGAGTGCATAGTAAATCTAGCCTATATTCGCGGAGATACAAAAAAAATATTTTTCAAAGAGCAAATTTTTAGCTAACCTCTCGTCTGCAGATGAAATGGTACAGATTCTTTTTGTACAAAAAAACTACTGGTTTTTCTGTTTGGGATGTTCATCGCCCCATTCGTGAATTCTTTGAAAATCATGGTCATTAGACGAAACCTACACCACCTTCAGGACGGCTATCTTCAAAGAATAGATAGAATTAAAAAGGAATGAAAAACTCCACCAATTCTACTTACTAGTATTAGTATTTGAATATCTTGGCACTTAGAGCTCGATCACTAACCAAATGACACCAAGCAAAAACAGTCTTGCTGGCCCAGCACTATGTTGCCGCTGCCGAACCGTCAATAAAATGTCCGGGCGGCCAACAGTTCAGGCCAACAGCTGGCCAACACTTGGCACCCCCATCAGTTGTCATATGCCACAACATGGCCATCAGCTATCCATCACAGGCAGTAGCTGCCACAAGTGGCTCTTCAGCGGCCCTGCAAGCACATGCCAGAAATGATGGCTAGCCGAATGTGGTCCGCCAGTTTGCCGACAGTGGCCGCCGGCAACCACGTGGCCTAACTGATGGCTTGCGGAATCTTGCCCGCCAATTTCCCAGTAGTAGCCATAAAAAAATTCAAGGACAACCGCATGTAGTTTTCCAAAGCTACAATTTTTTTCCCCTTACGAAACTTCTGAATTACAGCACTGCGCTGGGGAAATTTTCTCAACAGACCGAAAAAACGCCCGTTTGGATCTGGGTCGAAACGAACCACGGCTGTCGGCGGGGGAGGCGAGCTCTCTACTGAAGGGACTGATTTACCACGCACGAGCGTGTGCCTGAAGCTGTCTCTTTCCTGCGGAATGTGTAATCGAATGATTCTCTTTTTAATTTTAAAATATTGCGGGGTATTTTTCATAAATGTCAGTTTCATATAATTCATAAATTAATTTTTTTAACGTAACGATAGTTTTTTTTTACCTTAAGGGAACTTCACTCATTTTCAAGGAGGGTACCAACTTAAAGTCGCTTTCCAAAATTATGTGCTGTTCTTGTCGTCTTGATAGGCGATTGTTGAATTAATATATTTATCCGGGTTCATGTCACATTCTGTTACATTTTTAACGTTGTATCTTTTCTTTCCGTTGTCCGAAACTACATTTGTTTTAAAGGTAAAGATATTTTATTTTACTTCTCGTTATTTTGAGTAGCGAATTCCTCCCAGTCTTGTGTATTCAACCCATGGATGAGAGTACATTATATCCACATGGCGTTGCTTTTTTTCCTTTCAAATAATTGATAAATTTTGTACTCGTATAATCCTTTTATTTCCAACAAACGTTTTTTGAATGTTTTTCCAGGACATTTGTTTCAAGCGGTTTCAAATTATTTCTTGTTATTCATGGGAATGGAGTGGGTGTATTTCCCGGCTGTAATCTAGTATTTCATGGCTTAATCTGATATCTTCGTTGACGTGGCATTTCATTAGGAAATTAATTCGCCTCTCTACATATGGCTTTTTTTTCTTAACATCCACTAAAATAACACGATGGCGATAGCGTAGTCTTCAGCTAACTAGTACCATGAGAGACACAGCAAGTGTTGCTTCTGCGCATGCGCAGTCCCGTTGCTTCCACCTGGTGTCGGGGTTGCATCTGTTGCCAGCTACGGGCCACTAGTGGCACTTGCTTGGAAGCCCACAATTCACGTCGATGCTGCAGGGCCATCAATGGCTCGTCAACTGATAGAGCTGCCACCAACGGACCGCTACCGGGCCGTGAGCGGCAGATTTCAGCCAGCAGTGACCCATCACTGCCAGCTGGTGGCCATCAGTTTCCCAGCACTTGTGTTTTTGCTGGCAATGATAGTGACCGCCTTTCCTCAGTCTAATGATATTGAAAGCTGACAGCAGCTTGAAAATGTATGTAAATTTAATAATTAAGATTTCATTCCTATTTTAAGTTCAACCGGATCGAAATTCACGTGACTTTTTCATGATAAAGCACTTGAGTTTGTCATATACCATCTGATTATACACTGCCGGACAATTGCTAAGGACGGATGACAATAGCAACGATAGCAACCATAAAATGGAAGGCAGGAAAATGTGGAAATTAGCATAAGTGCAGGATACAGTAAGACGTGTTGTGCGTATGCAAATTTTGGATTGCCGAACTTGTTCGTGACGTCATAGCGCTGATAAGAGATATAAAGGATTTGACGCGTATTGACCGTTGTTGTTCAAACACAAAGTTAAAAGGGAAAGAATCAATTGACGAACTTGCAAGTTTCAGTATGTCTTCCCGACATCACCTAGATGATTTTACGCGTGGCCGTATTATTAGCAAGATTGAAGAAGGGCGAAAAATAACAGATGTTGCCAGGGAGTTCGACGTCAGTCACAGTGTTGTTTCTAGGCTTTGGAAATCATTTCAAACAAATGGAGAGTGTAGCAAACGTCACGGGGGAGGTCGTGTTTGCAGTACGACACCTGCAGAAGATCGGTACATAGTGCTATCAACAAAAAGACACCGGCGAAGCACAGCTAGTGTGGTAGCAAATCAGTTTATGGCTGCTACTGGCAAGCGGATCTCCCGAAAAACTGTCGCCAGATGTTTGCATGAAAGAAGACTATACGCCCGCCGTCCTGTTGTGTGCATCCCATTGTCCAGACGTCACCGTACCGCCCGTTTGCAATGGTGCCATCAACATCGCAATTGAACTGATAACGACTGGTCTGCTGTCCTCTTCTCAGATGACAGTAGATACAGTCTATCGTCTGATTGTCGACGACAACTGATCTGGCGTGATAGTGGTACTGCATATTGTCCAGCAAACGTACAGGAAAGGGACCGATATCCGACATGTAGTGTCATGGTATGGGCTGGCATCATGATCAATGGCCGTACGTCCCTCTATGTGCTTCCAACTGGGGCTATGACTGCCCAACGGAACATTAATGATGTTCTGCTACCTCATGTTTGCATGTTCCGTGGTGCTGTCGGTGATAGATTCATTTTCATGGACGACAACGCAACATGTCATCGAACAGTAGCTGTCCAGGCGTGTCTTGAGAGCGAGGATATTCAACGCCTCGTATGGCCAGCACGTTCTCCAGATCTGAATCCCATTGAAAATGTGTGGGATGCTTTGGGGAGGAGTCTTGCTGGTCGCCAATGCCCCCCAATAAACAAGGACACCCTCATCCGTGCACTGACAGAGGAATGGGATAAATTACCCCACAACTGCTTGATAATGTTGTGCAAAGCATGACACGACGTGTGGAATCTTGCATCGCCCTCCATGGTGGCCATATCTCGTATTGACATCTTACGCCGAAACGCCTGCGGACGGTAATTGCATTTTTTTCACGTTTACGTATTCTGCACAAAATGGCCTGTTTGTCCCTTGAACACGTTCCAAAGCCTTCTGGATTTCAGAGCACAATAAATTGTCTTTCTTGTAATGTCCTGGCATTCTGACATTATTTTATTTCACTTGGCATCCAACCACACGTACTGTTTTATGCGCTAAAAGGCGTTTATGATCCGTCCTTAGCAATTGTCCAGCAGTGTACTAACATGACGCTACTAATCTGTGTTAAAATACGACAAAATATTTTCCCATTCTTAACAAATGAAAAAGCTTTAAATTGTAAAGGGCTTGACAGACGCAAACGCGATATGCTGTACCTAATGTCTTGTTTTTCACTACATTACCAAAACTCTGGGTAAGAAAAAGTTATTCAAACAAAACCCAAAGTCCTCGGGTGTGTGGAACATTACATTTCCGAAATGTATCGTCTAAGCTGTTAATCTGTAAATGTATTTGTTTTCAAGAAAAACTCTTTATCCTGATACTTTTGGAAACTGAAAATATCGTTGAAGAGCGCTCGATTTCGAATAAATTCGATAACAAGGTGAAGTATAGAAATAAGTATCTAAGTAAGCAGGGAATTTGATTCATCATTAATTGAGTTTATCAGTGAATAAATATTGAACTAGAAACTGTTCTCCTACGCTAGAAATTCGAACTTATAAAATTGATTTAATTAAAATATATTAAATTGCAGACTACTGAAGAGAAGAATATACATATTGCTCGATATGTCCAATTCACAGTTTTCGGAAATGATGAATATCCAGCCTACGAGAGGGTGAAATGTCGACCAGGAAAGTAATGGTGGACTTGGCAGAGAGGTAACTACAGTTCGTCAATGTTGGACATCATGGAACGAGAAAAGCACACATTTTCAAAGACTAGACTAGGACCTTCTAGAACAGAGGTTCTTAACCATTTCTAGGCAATCGACCCCTTTAAGAATCTAATGAAAGCTGCAAAACTGTCCTAAAAATGTACATAAATAAATACTAATATAACTGTCATTTCCAAAGCAACCCTACGCTTCACGGACCTTCAAAGGGTCTATGGAGCCCAATTTATTGTTGTTTTGGGGTTTAATGACCACCGTGGGCAGCTCGATGGGATATAAACCGTCTCCCGTCTCTAATTTAGGGCCCCAGGCTTCAGGGAAGGGTGAGAGTCGGTGCCATAAGACAAACAAAACATTCTTACCTCAGCGAGATTCGAACCCGGACTCATCTCAGACGAACGGTCTGAAGCCTGCGCTTAGACCACTGCTCCATCGGGCGGAGGTCCCCAGTTTAGGAACCTCTGTTCTAATAAAACTGACTAAAGACACGTTTTTGCGTGTTCATCGAATGGTTTTGAAAAACAGGTCGCTGCCCCGGTGGCGCAGTGGTCTAAGCGATGGCCTCTGATCATTCGTCCGAAAGTAGTCCGGGTTCGAATCCCGGTGAAGCATGAATGTTGTGTTTATCTTACGACCCAGGCTCTCTCCCTTCCCTGAAACCAGTGGCCCTGAATTAGGGACGGGTGACTGCTTATAAGCCCGCTGAGTTGCTCACGGTGGTCGTTAAACCTCAAATAAAAAAAACCCCAAAAAACCAGGACAGCTGTTCTCAAATTTGGAGTTTTTACGTGAGCCCTGTTATATCCTTTGCTGGACGCAGGTGTGAGTTTTACAATCCGATTGAACTGCTTGCTGCTCTAATCATTCCCATAAACTCTTTTAGTGGCAGGAAGTATTTAGTAAAGGCTACAGAGTTTGTTCAGTTGCCTTTAGTAATGAGAACCACTTGTCTAGGGAGGGATGGACAAATGACAGCATTCTTCTGGGAAACAGAGAAAAAGAAAAACAGGAGTATTATGTGAGAAGTCATTGGATATGACAAAAAAACAACTCCCGTTCAGGACAGTATGATAACTCATTGTTTCGTTTAAAATGTCATTACCACAGTATTTATCCTCTATTTTGGGGAATATTTTCCAATGTGATAATACTCTCCTTCATGCAGCACACATTTACCAGATTGGTTCTTAAAGAAGTTACTATTTCCCCTTCGTCTGTGAGAACACCAGATCTGACATCTATCAAACATGTTTGTGACATGTTGGGAAGGCGACTGACCCTGAATTCAATAACCGCACTTCCGATCCTTTAATTAGTAAGTGCTTAAAGTAAAAAAGCCTGTAATGGAATTATCTAAGATGACATATGATATTTCTTGAACAGAATGCACGCTAGAATATTTGCTTGTGTTCAGTTTACACCCGATGTTAATTTACAAAAAGATAAGTTCTTTGTTTTGTTTGGGGACTTAATGACCACAGTGAGCAACTCGATTTACTATAAGCAATCGCCCGTCCCTAATTTAGGGTCAATGGTCACAGAAAAAAATTCCTGTATATTGTCAGAATACGCAATGGTCGGTATGAGTAAATTAAAGTCTAAGTTCGCCCTAGTAGTACTTGGTCTACTGTTGGCGGAAAAGCACAGACCACTTTATATCCTCACTTGGTCTACTGTTGGTGGAAAAGCACAGACCACTTTATATCCTCACTTGGTCTACATGCAGCTATGGATCCATAAAGTGTGCAAGCAAGTTTGACTCGTACTTGCAAACAAAATAAATTTAATAAAATGTCGTGGATGCATGGGACCAAATGCGCAGACCTCTTATGAACCATTTAGAGAAAGTTTAGGAACCCACGCACTAATCGTACTACAGTGTTCTGTGGTGGATGAATGCACGAATTAAGGATGTCAGGAAAGACACGCATGTTGGCCCTCGCAATGAAGAACCAAGAATAGCCACAGATAAACGGGATATGGACCAGGCGAAATAGATTCTTAAAAACACACGTAGCATTTCATGCACGGTAATTGCCGCAAAAGTTGGTATCTCATCAGGAAGTCTGTATCCTATCATCACTGACCGAATGCGGAAATCAAAAATCTGTACACAGTGGATTCTACACATTCTCCACGACGATCAGCGTGCCATGCGAATGTTTCTGGTTACCACTAACTACAGCGTTGGGAGAAAGAAGATGTTGCATTCCTTAACGGCTTTTTGACTGTTGATGAGTCATGGCTGAAACGTCTGAACGCTCAGTGGCTCTCACCATCTTCGCCAAAGAAGTTAACTTCACGGCGTTGTCAAGGTGCCCAAAAAGTAATGCATATCATATTCTTCAGCAGAAATGGACCGCTAAAGAACTACACTGCTGGTCACCCAAAATGCAACACCAAGAAGGACACGAGATAGCAAAACCAGATTTACTGGATACATAGCAACAGATACAAAGATGAAACGATTGAGCTTACAGGCCCGTGCGACTTGCGGAACACGCAGACATCAATAGTTCGCGTGGCCCCCATGGCTGGCAATAACGGCCGCTACACGCCGCAGCATCGAACGAAAGTGCCTTTGGATGTGGGCTTGGGGTATGTCGGTCCAGGCTGCTTCCACACGTTGCCACAGTTCATCAGGCGAAGTCGCGGGTGGTGCTTGCCGGGCCACTTGGTTGCCGATCAGCGACCAGATGTGTTCGATGGGGGACATATCAGGAGAACAGGCGTGCCACGGCAGCAGTGACACCTGGTGGGCCGTGAAGAATTGTTGCACCATGCGTGCCACGTGCGGGCGCGCATTGTCCTGTTGAAACGTGGCCTCTGGCAGGTCCTGCGGGTAAGGGAGGACTACAGGCTTCAAAACGTCGGAGATGTAGCGGTGGCTGTTGAGTGTACCGGCGATGCGTACCAGAGGGGTACGGGTGTCATATCCAATTGCACCCCAAACCATAACGCCAGGCGACGGAACGGTATGGCGATGCATAATGCAGGTGCCATACAGTTTCTCGCCACGGTGCCGCCCCACGCAAATCCGACCATCGTGGTGTTGCAGGCAGAAGTGGGATTCGTCGGAGAAGACAATGTCGTGCCATTCTGTAGTCCAGGTGTGGCGTTCAACGGCCCACTGCCGCCGCACTCGCCGGTGGTATAAAATCAATGGTAATCGGAGCAACGGGCGCTGTGCGACAAGTCCCCGCTCCTGCAGACGATGTCGAACGGTACGTTCTGACACAGGTTGTTGCGCAACACACCCTAATTCCTGTGCTAACGTTCGTGATGTGGCAGTGCGAGCCGTCAATGCCCGCCGCACAGCATGCCGGTCCTCTTGTTCGGTGGAGTGCCGCGGCTGCGGCAATCGCTCACGTCTGTCCGTCCGTCCCTCCTGCACCCACCGAATCCATACTCGCTTCACTGTGGTGGGATGTCGTCCAACATGGGAGCCGATGTCTCGGTACGATAAACCGCTGTCGCGATAAGCCGCTATTCGTCCTCTGTCGAACTCCGAAACGTGCTGGAATGACTGCCATATTCTGCGACGAAGCATCACAAAGCTTCCCACGTACAGGTCCGGCAGCACAATACACTTCCAGTACTTACACCCGCATTCTGTGCACCCTTCTTATAGTGCTTCTCGGTGGCGTGCCGGGCGCACATGATTTACATATGACCTGCAATGCTAATCGTTTGCATGTCCTCTCGCGGGCTACGCATGCTGCGAATTTCAGGTCAATCAAATGCTTCCTTCTTGGTGTTGCATTTTGGGTGGCGAGCAGTGTATTTACTGCTCACAGTTTGCGTTATAAGGTGAGGCTCTGCTTTCACTACAAACAGTGAGAGCTACTGGAGCGTGGTGTTATTCTTGATCGAGACAATGCCACAACTTCGTCGTCATTCAGATACGTAAAACTTGTTACAACTTTGAGAATGGGAGGTCGTAGAACACACACTGTACGCTTCAAATCTCGACCCACGTAACTATTTTTCGTTTGCATGCATAAAACAGCCCCTAAGGCTGAAACGGTTCCAATCGCAAGATATTATCAACACTCCTGCCACCGTGTGTTGAGAAAGTCTGTGCAAGGAGTACCATGAAGCTGTAATATTTGAAGGGACACTTTACGGGAATCAACCTAATATTTTGGTAATTAAATAATTAGAGAATATTCCAGACACAAATTTGTCAAATTTTAGAAGACAGCAAATGCTACTGGTATTTTCCTTCCTCTCTTTTCTTACAGGCCACTGACAATTTGTTATCTTCCAAAGAATGAAGCAAAATTATATTGGACTCCTTCTAGTAGGCGTGGGGTGTTTGTGCATTGGTGCGATACATTTGAATTACAAGCATTTAAATCTGGGTAATTAAGTAGCTTTCTCACTTAATGAATTTGAGCAATAATTAATTGTCTTTGAAAGAGTCAACATTTTTTAGAGCTGAATTCCAGATAATTCCTAACGCTGGGCTCTTTAGATATTTTTTTTGTTTAGAGAGACTTAGTGCTATTCCACCTCATTAAGAAAAAGTCATTACTGCTTTGATGATAGGAATTCAATCAAAACATTTCAGTGATTAGTTGACCATGTCTCGAAAGTAATAGCTGTAAAAACTTCTCTATTCTTTCGACTTTCGTCGAAGTGCAACTTTTTCTAGCTGATGGATGACACATGATTAAAAAAGGGATTGTTTAAAAGCATCTTAAATACAAGCCATTTCTTATTCATTAGATTTCTGGCTTGTTTCTACAAATCGCACTAAACCTCCGACAAGCGTTATTTCGTAAAAAGAGAAAGAATTGTGTGTTAAGCAAATCTGTGTGTGTGTGTGTGTGTGTGTGTGTGTGAGCGCCTGAGATTTCAGTAAAATCTTTCTCGTGGTTAAGTTAAACAAATTTTACTGAAGTAACGGTGGTGAAACCATTGGCATTTCAAACAGTTGAAGTGATGTTTTACAATGTACAGGAGATGCATTTTCCTGCCGCTCCAGTTCGTAGTGTTCTAAGAGATAGCTTCTGATCGCCCGTCCAAGTGGTCCCGGGCTCAAAGCCCGGATGAGACATGATTGATGGTGCCCTTATCCGACGGCACTGGTCCGGCCCCATTCCTGGAACCATTGTTCCCAAATAGGGACGGGAAATTGCTTGTATCCATTAGAGCTGCTTACTGTTTTTGTTAAACCCGAAACAAACAAACAAAATAATTTTACTACTTTTAAAAGCATTCCAAACAAGATAACATGTCGCATATAAATCAAAAACATAAATTACAAGCACCAATTATTTGATTTCATTTTGTTTTATGTACTTTTGAAGCATTATTACTTGGTTTGTTTTCAAAACGATGTTTTTGAATCCGCACTTTTACAGTGCGTGCCATGCAGTGTATCAAGGCTTCATGACAAGACTAGAAGCACTGCGCAAAGAATAAATAAATAATCTCGAAAATGTAAAGGAACCGTATATAATATACTTTCTTTTTTCTTTCATCTGATGAAACTGAGCAAAATTCAAAGTGCTTTCTGCGATGTTGATGAGAATGGGGATCAGGGACTCATAAAAACTTCAACAAAGGTATTTCATGATGGTTGAAAGCAATGTGTTGGCGTCTTGTTTCCCCTTAGAGATCCAGAATGAAAGGCTACGTCTATAGATGTCAGCCATGAGAACTACGTCTAATGCAAAGCAGCTCAAAAGTAGTTCATTTGTTATTGACTTAAATACCTGAAGACTGAAACTCAGGAGAAATCTCGTTTCAGGAAAAATCAAGTTCCGTAAAAGTGCAACTGGTGTGAAATCTCCCGGGAGAAACGAACGCAATCTATACAATCTGCGTAGTGACAAAAAGTGTTGATGACCGTGAAACATGCCACAAGCTAGGATTAGGCACTTTCTTAAAAGGAGTTATTTGAGATGATTTCACAAAGGAACAGACACTTAAGTACCCATGGACACCTTCTGGGGAATTCGTTCTCCCAGTCTGCTAACAAGAAGCTACCTTTTCAGTTACAGTAATTCAAATTGTATCCTCGGTTAATTTATTCAAAACGATAATGAGGAGCGTTGTGAAAAATCTGTGTATTATTTGATTATCAAGTTGGAGGCTGAGGAGATCAAGCTCAAGGTGCATTGGTAGCGACAGTTTATACGAACTGGGAGAATGCAAAAGAAAATTTTGAAAAACACGAGAAAGCTCGATCTCACATTAATGCTACCTGCAAGCAGCTGATTATTTTGATGTCGTAAGTGGAAAGCAAGCTAACAGATGGGCTTCTGCTGCAACCAGTTATATACAACTTCACGCACATGATCATCCAAAGTGAAACATTTGCCTTTGAGAAATATTTTTAAGTCCAAAGATGTGAAAATCTCAAGGCGATAGGTCAGAACTATACGCCGGATGTTGAAGGTATTCCTAGAAAAAGCGCTGCAACGTCCTTTGCGTGGTAATTGCGGTATGCGGCCGGGTATTATCATGCAGAAGCACAATACCATGAGTGAGGTTGCCAGGTCCTTTTTTTTTTTTTTTTGATGGCTTGTCGAAGCTTCATTAAATTTTGACATTGACGGTTGTTCCTTTTGGTAGCCACTCAAGAAGCAATGGTCTTCGATGGTCAAAGAACAGGCTTAACATCGCCTTGCCTACGGAAATGGTAGATCGTCATTTCCTCGGCGGTGGCGATGGTGCAAGTTTCCATGCATGCGCTGGCGTTTCGACTCTAGTTCGAAATTATGACACCAGCTTTCGTCCCCAGAAATAATGCGTAGCAGGAAATTTTCACTTTCTTCATAGTAGCGGAACAGATGTTGTAACGACAGTTCCAGTAGTTGACACATCTGTTCAAAGGACAGATTTTTAGGTACCCACGTGGCGCTGACCTTACGATATTCAAGGTGCGGATGCATGATTATATTGACGTTCCGATGTTCACACCTGAACTGTTCGCCAGTTCTCGAATACGTGATTCTTCGGTCGGCCTTTACTGCAGCATCCACACGTGCAATTATCGTCACTGAAACATCACGACGTGATGGCATTTTCTCCTCTTTCAAAAACTGAATTACAGCACGTTGAGCAACTTTTGACGTAATCATCTCCCACGAGAGAACAGTAAAATTAGTTCAGCACGTTACACGGCTTCCGTAATAAACAAGCTGCAGTGCAGTTGCATAGCCTTTAAATCTCTTGTACACTAGCGCCACCCATTGACAAAATTAGGAAGCGCTAACGCATTTCAGGCTCACTATTTTTTCTTATTGAACAACCCTCATAATACATTACTATTTGTGAAAATTGCAACACCAAGAAAGAATCGCGCTATTCAAATGAAAATTATATCACAGATACATTACTCAGTGTCGTGTGAAGCCACCTCGAGCAACAATAAAAGTCTCTACACTGCGTGTCATTGAATGGAAGCGATTTTTGATATCGTCCTGGGAAATAGTCTGCCAGGCTGCTTCGATGCGTGACCACAGTTCATTTGTGGCAACTAGCGGAAGCGCTTGACGGAGTAGTCGCTTAGTTACCACGTCCCAGACATGTTCGGTCTGGGACATATCCGACGAACGTGCAGGCCAGGGAAGAAGGGGTATCTGGCGTGCATGGAAGAGGTCTTGGACATTCCGGGCCACATGTGGTCGAGCGTTTGCTGCTAGAATGTAGCGCCAGGAAATATCTGAATGAAGGATATCACTTCTGCCTCTGAAACATCCGTGTTGTATCGCTGGCTGTTAAGGGTTCCCTCAATTCGTATCAGGCGAGATCGCGAATTGAACTCAACTGCGCCCAAACCATGACGTTTGGCCGGTGTGACGCTGCAAGATGCCGTTCACCACTATGTCTTCGAACACGTCTGCTACAATCATGGTGCATCAAGTTGAATCTGACTCGTGAGAAAACACGACCTGTTGCCAATCAGTGCGCCAATGTCTGTGTTCGAGATCTCATTGCAGCCTGAGGCGTCTGTGGTAGAGGGTTAAAGGAATGCGCAGCAATGGGCTGTTAGCGACCAGTCTTGTGTTAAGCAGACAACGTCAAAGTGTGCTGGAGGACAAAGCCTGATCTATGACAGTGCTCCACTAACACCGTGGATGTCGCTGTGCGATCGGTCACTGCTATGCAGTAGAGGTGTCTGCCATCTGATGCAGTCGCGCGATTTTGCGGTCCATTTCGAGGATCTCTGTGCGTTCGAACCTCATCTGTCCACTTATGTCACGTTCGCGTCACTGTACTGGCGTTTCGTCCCGTACGAGGAACAATTTCGCGGTAGGAAAATCAGGCTTCTCTCATCCCAGCAATCCTTCCTCGCTCAAAGCCCGTCAGGTGTTTCTAATGCAAACTCCTTCTGCGACGGGGCATAGTGAGGCACCAGAAACACCCTCTCGATTCAATGTCGGCTCGTCACTAATTGCAACATCTCGTTTGAGATTGCAAGCTCTTTATACCCAAGACTGGACAGTTCAGAGGGCACTGCTGTAAAACTGCATGTGCATGTTCACTGACATTTTAATCACTTGTATGTTCCAACTTGTTGTACATATCCTGTAAGTTTCAAGCTAATACTAGCTGTCCTTCTTGGTGTTGCAGTTTTCACAAACAGTAATGTAGCTGGAAATTTGTGCTTGATATATTCGACATTCCTATAGTAAGAACATTTTTATTAAGATTATATGTTTTATATCTGTAACTGAGACGTGTCTGCCTTAGGTTTGGCTACAGTCCTCATGTCCATATTAAATAAGTTTAGTGTAGATTCGAGCAACATGATTGGGTAAGGCTATGTATTAGGTGTGCAACTTAATTCTAGGCCCCTAACCACAAGCGATCGTAGAACGTCGGCAAATGCTAATAGCTGTGTGCGATAATGGCTAATTACAGCGCCATCCAACAGCTTTCCAGGTAACCGTAACCGTTCACAGCTGTAGTGACAGAAGGGACGAAAGTGGACGGTGAAAGCAATATCGTTCGAGAAGCAACATTTGAGGCACTACCTCCTGTTCGCGTTTCAGCTGAAACAAAGTGCCGCGGAAGCCCAGCAAATGATCTGTGCTGCTTTTGGTGAAGCTGTTGTGTTCTACAGTACGTGTAAGAAGTGGTTCCAGCGGTTTAAGCAGGGAAATTTCGATCTCCGTGATGCAGAACGTCCGGGACAGCCACAGAAAGTTGACGATGAGGAACTGGAACAACTGTTGGAGGCGGATCCCTGTCGCAGAGCTCGCCCAGGAACTCGGAGTAGCACGGCAAGCCATTGCAAAGCGCCTGCACAAGCTTGGACGGATTCACAAGGAGGGCCGTCGGGTGCACCACCAACTCACAGCTGCGAACAAGTCTATGCGCAACGATGTTGCTGTGTCCTTGCTCTCCAGATTCAATAAAAAGGATTTCCTCCACGAGATTTTGACCTGTGATGAGAAGTGAATTCTCTACGATAATCCTAAGCTGCGCAAATCGTGGGTTTATCCAAGTCAGCCTGCCACCAGTACCGCCAAACCGAATATTCATGTTAGTAGGTTGTTGCTGTGCATATGGTGGGATCAGCGCGGTTTCGTACACTATGAGTTGCTCAAACCTGGTGAAACGGTCAATGCTGATTATTGTCAGCAACTCATTCGTGTGAGTGACGCAATGGAGGCCAAAAGGCCATACACCGGCAAGGGCAGAAAGTCGGTCCTGTTGCTTCAGGATAATGCGCGTCCTCACACAGCGAAAACGACTTTAAGCACGATCGCCGATCTGGGATGGGAGATTTTTTCTCACCTGGCGTATTCTCCAGACTTCTCCCCGTCGGATTACCACCTCTTTCGCTCCCTGCAGCATCACCTGAGTGATACGCACTTCACTTCTGTCGAGAAAGTCCACACAAGTATTGATGACTTTATCCCCTCGAAACAGCCCTCTTTTTTCCGCAATGGCATTCGGCAGCTCCCTGACCAATGGTTCAAATGTATCCAACACGACGGGGATTATTTCTCTGATTAGGTACGTTTTCGATTTGCTATAATTTGCTGTCAACGTGTCGTGCCTGTGGCTGAGAAATAAGTTGCACACCTAATATGATGCGCCTGCTATAATGAGTGGCATGTATTGAAATATGAATAAATTTGTATCAGGAGAGAGCCCAGTTTGTGCATTGTGGTGTCATGCTTTGAATTTTGTTATTGCATACTCTTGCGTACTGCCCATCATTAGACATTGTATTGAGACCATTAAAACAGTAGTAAACTTTTCTATATGGCATCGCAAAGGAGCGATATTATAGAGAAAATTCCCAAAGTAAATACGTACAAACCTATCTCATAAAACAGTCCTAGGTCTACGCCAAACAAAATAGAGTAAAAAGAAAGGCTCAGGGTCCCATCTCGTTAAATTGTATTTTGTGAAAGTACCGTCTTTGCACGAACTTCAAGATTCCAGGCCTAAAGAAACCTCTGATCATGCTAATCAAATATTATTCAGCATAACTTTTGGAGAATTTGTAATTGCTTTGGTAACTTTAATATAATACTTTTTATAGTGCAAATTTTGTAAAACTCTTCAGATGGTAAACGTACATTCAGTACAATGTTGCAATCTTGTTGATTTAATTATTGATGCGGAGCAAACATGTGAAGCAAGAGTGAAGAGTATTTTAATGAAATATACCTCTTCGCAGAACGTATGCTGCACAATGTTAGAAGAGAAATGATCAAACCAAAAATAGTTGGACAACAATCAAAGTGTAAAAATGCTCTAGCAAGAGATGCAATTTAATACTATCGTTGGAATTTATTTGTACCTTTTCTGTATTACATCTTCGCTGAATTAAAGGATCGTTTTACAGCACAGAACAAACTAATAGCTAAACTACAAATACTGCTTCCTTTCAAATGTAAAAATGCAATGCTAGAAATAATTCAGCAAGCTTATGAAATGTACGGTGAAAAGTTCGGAAGATCTGAAGCAGAATTTGAAAACGTCGCAGTGTAAATAAAATTCGCTGGTAGGAGATGACAAATCAAAAGCATCTATAAAGACCCTCAAAGTCTGCAACGATGTGTTTTTACCACAGCATAAAAAGCTTTTCGAAGATTTTTGCTTCCTTGCCTTGTTCTACTGTAACCGCAGAGAGATGCTTTTTATCTTTAAGATGCCTTAAAACCTGACTCAGGAATTCAGTGTTTGCTGAACGTTTAACAGGTCTAGCACTGATGTGTGTTCATCGTGGTGTGCATTTTAATGCAAGCGACGTTATCACTAAATTTACTTTGAAAAATAGGAATACGAATTCTGTTATTTATACAGTAGTAATGACTAAAGGCGGCATTTTTTTATTCTTCCTTTTAAAACTAAGTGTTCTTTTTTATCATTATTATGTAATACTTGTAGTCCTGCCGGCATTTCATTGAATCAGAAACTGCCATTATAATAAAATGTGCTAATCTTCAATTTTTGTTTTTCTAAACAGCCTTACAATAAAGTTACATTTATATGTTAAAGGAGTTTCAAAAGATTTTAGAATTAATTTATTTCCAAGCAGGAAATATTCCACAATAGGTCTCTTCGCCGCCAGAATAGAAAATCGTCTTTAAGATGTTATCTATCTGGTCGACAACTGTCATCAGTAGGTGTTAATACGTTGGCTAAGTGTCTAATTGTTATATGGTTTTATTGGCCTGCGCAACAACCATGTACATTTTGATTCGATAGCGCATCGAGATGGCTAAATAGGTTTATTGCTCTTCTAAGTGTCTAAGAAACACGAGAAAGAATAGCGAAGGTCCGAAGACAGAAGGGTCGAAAAAGGGTCGGACGAGATAGAGATCATGCCAGGGAAAGAGTGGTCTCGGGGAGGAGGAGGGGGGGCGGACTGGAGAAGCCGTAAGGGAAGATGACTCCCGAGCTGGGAAGCTTGAGTGGTAGGAAATGAAATAGAAGAGAAATTAGGTAAAACGTGCAGATGACTAGCGGAAAGTAAGGTAATTATAATTAATTCAATAGAAAATAATTCCAGGACAAATCAATAAAGAGAATTAGGCTGTAGTAATGAACACATTTAATACCGCAACTTCCTTTAATGTTTTCTGTGAGATCCTTCGTAACATCCGCAACGAGCTGCAATTAGGCTTAAATATCGAACCCGAATGGTGCTTGTAACTGCACGCCAACAAAGCAACTTTACATAAATTTAAAATATCATTTTATTAAAAAAAGAGAAACCGTCAGAGAGGATCTAAAAATGGCGTTAATTCATACAGAATGGCCAAAATTCAGTCATCCTTCCTCCTACATCAAAAATCCGAGTTGGACTAGTTTGATTTCCTTCCCACACAGACAAGCATAGGAGAGAAAATCAGTAAATCGTTTCATGCCTTAGATAACATATGTTATTAATAACATTTCCGACAATGCAGAATACACTGAGATCTATATATTCAGCTATATGTAAATTCTTTTAAAATCTAACAATTCAGACTACCTGAGAAACAACAACTTCGATCCGTTAACGGTTTTCTGCTTTCCATATTTTCCCAGAATGCTGTCATTTAAAAAGAAAAACACTGTCTTCATCAAACATTGTGCACTAACAGATCTACATTGAAGCCCTACTCAATTATGGGGAGAGGAGCAAGGAAGACCTTTCTGATTTGTAAATGATTTTGTAAAGACATAGCGGGCATCTGAAAGAAATCACTGCTACAATCCCAACAACGAAAAGGTTTCTAAATCAAAGAACCAGTGATAGAGAGCAAGACTTCTCACTTTATCAAAAACCTGGATCGTATTATATCCTATGAATATGTATTTTTTTCTGAACTTAGTGAAGGTGAAAATCAAACGGACTCGAAGCAAACCGAATTTTTATTTTGTAAGAAAAGCTAAAACTCAGCCTGTTAGAGTACGTTCTTCATGCAGGATAACGTATTTCCTGGAAAAATACTAAAAATGAAAGTTATTGGAGTCATGGGAAATTATACATTTGGTAGTGTTTATAAGGGCAACAATTTAAATTTCGATAATCATGATGTCATTGCTATGGTGTGTGAGCTGAAGAACATTCCGTAACCAACAATAATGTAACCTTTCTCTTAGCAGTTCTTTTGCTGGTATTAGTGTCTTTACCAAACAACAGAGAAACTGTGTCATTGAGAAATCATTAATGTCAGACAGATGAGAAGAATTCACGAATTAAAACACTTCATGAAGACTTCAAAAGGTTTTACGTGCTTTCGATCTGAGCTCCCGATCTGTGCGATGGAGTATGTAAGAAAGGCACATAATTTAAAAAGGAAAACGGAATTTCTCAAAACTGCAGTCAGGATAACAGGAAGTACTAGTATGGGGTGTGTATACGTATACGTCTGATTAGCTATTAATAACGATTCTGCTACGCAGCTGTTATCAAATTTTACGGAATATCTATATAAATTTGTTGAAATGTCGATAACATAAATGCCTGCAAAAAACGTTCGACATGGTTACACAATATGGGTGTGATTTGCAATCATCGAACAGAAAGATATTCTTCTGCATGCTGAAGCAGTTCTGAAAATTTTTCACAGTAAGACTCTTTGCGGTTTAGTAAATTACTAGCATTTAATATTTATGTATTTTATAAGGTTCCTTCTGATTCTATGCCTTTTGATAACTACATTTTCTCCGTAAAAATGTCATTTCAAACCATTGTCCATACGCGAGACTTTTGTGGTGTATAGGAACGCCGAATGGGCTGAGTTTGAGCGGCATTAGGTTGGAATACCATATCTGGCTATACGGTTTAAGAACTAAAGCAGCTCTTATCCCCTACTATTCTTCCTTAGCTACGCCTGGGATAAAGATCCAAGGTTGATTTGTGTCTGATTCGGTATGTATTTTCCATTGAGCCTATACAGAAACGTATTTATGTTCATACAAGTTTAAATTTAGATGCTAACTTTATATTCTGAATAATGTTTTTTACACCAAATATTTTTTTGTGTTCTTTATGGTTGCTTAAGAATTAATACGAAGGAAGCGTTGAATCAGTAGCATCGTGATTAAATTCTTCATATTGATCTTAAGTTGCGAAAAGCAGCAAGATACTACATATTAGACATAAAATTGCTACGCGAAAGTGAGGAAAATAAAATGTAACGGCATACAAATTAATTTGCACTTTTATACTACCCCCCTAACACTAAAACCGAAACGCGCAATCTATTAGTCTTATTTTCATGTACCGTGACTGGCATTTTATTAGAAATATCCAAAATGAGAAAAAGCAATTGTAACCACATGAAATCTGTCTGCCATTGTTAGGCTCAACCAAGTGCTAAAAAATACAAACCCGATCGATCAGTACTATTGCCGCATCCGATGATTGGCACTTTAATAGGATTGCTCTCAAATTATGTCAATGTGAAGGTGTACATATAGAAGCTAGAACTTCATAAGTAATATTTATACACTGCTGCTTGTTGAAAATGCAACATCATGAAAAACGTGTGCGATCGGACTGAAAACCGCAGGATGGGTAGACCACGTGGGGAGGTACAAATTATTACAAATATTACAACCGTAGCAAGACCTTCTCGGATGCTTGCTGTGCCACTTTCGTGATCGCCTTCTCTACAGCCTCCCGCTGGAACATCAATCTGCTTTCTCAACTCATAGTGAAAGTGACTTCTTTGCCACGTGGTCACCCTCTGCCCCGTGGTTTGCTATCACGCTACGCCTGCTGCATCTCACAGTAAGCTAAGACTATTATTTCTTACTGACTTTTCTATGTTGATTGGTACCGTGGTGCCCCGCATGTGATTCTCATTATTTCTAAAGACTTTGCTCCGTCTGCATCATACTGTGCATATTGTCATTACTCATCTCAGTGTATATACCATTGTTTTTAGCAGCTTATATCATATTTTTCTTTGAGACGATCCCATATTGTACGTCTCCTTTTTCCTTTATGTTACAATAAAGCAATTTTGAAACTTTCTCGGATGCAGTCCTCCTCTTGAAGTCGATGGAGCAGGCTCTCCGACTCGGCCTACGGTCCTTTGACGCTTTACATTTCCGTAAAGGACCCACTTTTCCTCACCCGTAACTAATCGTTCCAAGAAAAGTTCATTTCTGTGACGCGCAAGCAAAGAAAGACAGGTGGTCATTCTGTCCGATGGATTTCTTGCTGATAGGTCATGTGATACCCACTGGTCGAACTTTTTGACAAACCCAAGCGCATGTATCCTTCTTTCTACTGGTGTTCTGTGTACAGAAAACTTTTCTGATAATACTTCAAGGGTTAGATATTGGTCATTTGATGTGACTTGGTTGAGATCCTCTTCGGAAACCTCTGATGTACGTCCAGAAAATGGTTAATCTCTGCAGCTTCTGTCTCCCCAGAATTTCCGCAACCAACGGCAACATCTGCTTTCCCCTACAGCATCCTCGGCCTGCACATCACAAATGTGGCAGCAGGCTTCATCTGCATTGTTGCTTTGGCCGAACTCATAAAGCAAACAATGCCTGATGTGATCCTTATTGCTTGATATGCTAACCCTTGTGTGACTTGTTTACGAATGAGATGCACCTGCATATTTGGTGCCATTTTATAGCCTACTCCTCAAAGCATTTGGCTATCACACGCTCCATCTGTTATTGCACTTGTTATTTAAATTTTTACTTCGCATTTGCATCACGGAAAATGGGTAGAACATTTGCACGCACCTAATAATTTAACCCTCAAGTGAAACTGATGGTGTATCTTTCTTGGAATTTAGTAGAAACCAAGGATACGCCAGGAAATGAATCTGATGTGTTTGAGCATTCGTATTCATGAAATCCGACAAATGATTTCGAATATTTATAATTCAGCTTCTCTTCAGATCAGTCTTTCGAGAAAAATATCTTTTTCATGCGTTACAATTATCATGAACGTGCGCATTTTTGTACACATAACATGAAATTGTTCCCAACTCGACGTATGCATACAGTACATATCTCGTAAATGCACCGATACTTACGGGAAAGCAAGTATAAGTACATACATTCCCATTGATTGTATAAATAAGGTATTCCTAAAAAAAATTACATTTACCGAATGCAGGAATGGCACTTATCGATTGTGCCCGTAATTTTTAGTTCCAGTTTTGCGAGAAAAAGAGGGAAATGCATTAGAATGTGTATTATAGTTACATTTTAAAACTGTATCTCTCAGTTACAGGTTTGAGAGAGAAAAAGAGGGAAAAGCGACAGATTACAGATAGATCTGCATTCTTTCATTCTGGATATTCTGATTAAGTGCTACTGAAGGTATAACAGCACTGAGCTGCTGTACCTGTAGTTGTGAGTGTGTTTTTTAGGGGGGGGCTTTAATTATGAATAATTCCACTGTTATTAAGTACTTAAAACAATCTCTTGCAGCATTGAACACCATACCTTTTAAACGCATATAGTCTATCCTGAGAAAGTTTATATCGAAAACAATGGCATGCCAATTGCGAGTGTGGTAACGTCTCAGTTATAGATATAAGATATAAGAGAATTATCGGGTTTAGTTCATTTTCCCGACACCGCTTCACCGAAAATATCCTTTATCAAATATAATTTTATCAAATTTTATCTCAAATATTTTAACGAAATAGTCATTTTACCTAAAGGTCGATTCGCTGAAAAGTTCATTTTACCGAAAGATTGTTTCGTCGAAATGTTCCCTTTTCCGAATTGTTCATTTTACAACGGGGCATGTTATCGGACGGTTCATTTCATCGAAGCATTACTTTACCAAAAAAGGCGTTTTCCTCAAAGGGTCAGTTAATCGAAAAGTTTCTATTTCCGTAAAAGATCCACTGGAGTGCAATGCTTTCTCGGATATGTTTATGAAAGTGGCTTCGTAGTGTTGAGATTCTTTCCTCTCAAGTGTTTTCGTAGATGTTGAAGGAGATTTCCTTTGATTTTGATTTTGTGTAGCACATAGATTGTTTAGATCTAGGCTTGAAATAGTTAGTGACTTCAAGCAAGATGGATCGAGTGATTTTTATTTAAAAGAACCCTAACTTTTATGAAAAAAGTTTGCAATTATTGTTAATTAACAATAACCAACTCTTTAGCTAAATTACGTAGGATTAGTTGTTACAAAATTAGTTAGTTACGCTACTTTGGCCAGATGTATGACGAAAGATCTGCGTGACTGCATTGTTACGAGGATTTAATATAGGAGGTATTGATAGTGATATTAAATCCATCCTCGTAACACATTTTCCATGTCGCCATTTATTTTTCTTTGTTTTATAGTGCTCCCTTGGGAGCAACATTTTCATTTCCCTTATCAGGATAAGCAATCTTTGGGTAGGCGCCTCACTGTTACATTTGCGACACCTTTCTCAGGGAGTTAACAATGACTCGAGCATTCAGCAGAATTCTACCTTTGTTTCGGATAGACACTGTGACGTACCTGCTAGCAGGACGCACACGACATAAAGGCAGATAGCAGTCAGAACAAACGTCCGCGTAGCTCAATTGGTAGAGTGACTTATACCGGAATGAGGGGACCCGGGTTCGAATCCTGACGTGGACAGAAATGACGGATAAATTTACTTGTTATAATGGCACCCGAACTATCCGGATGACCCGGCCGTTCAAAATCTCGCAATGGTGTGATGTTATTTCCACACCGCGAGATAGGAAAAATCAGAGAATCCCTTCTCCAGCGCTTCGAAAAAAAAAAAAAGTGTGATGTTGCATTCCACACACTAGATTGACTGGGAGTTCTCAAGTGCACGTTCTACAGCGGATGGCTGCCTGCAACGATTCATGGTCACGGCTGACCCGTTGGCCATGCCCCCGGCCCTCTTTCGGGGGGGGATGTGACGTACCTGCCAGCAGGACGCACACGACATAAAGGCAGATAGCAGTCAGAACAAACGTCCGCGTAGCTCAATTGGTAGAGTGACTTATTCCGGAATGAGGGGACTCGGGTTCGAATCCTGGCGTGGACAGAAATGACAGATAAATTTACTTCGTTATAACACCTTTGGTGATAGAAAACCATTTTGCAGACTTTCGGGTCCTTTGATTGCACTTCCGTAAAGGAGGTCCGATGAGGGAGCTTTTGGCTTGGTTTAGGGGACGCCGCAGTTTCCCAGACCCGGGAGTCAGGTGGTGACAAAAGGATTGCTTGCAGTAGGTGGGAGTGCTTTTACTTTTCGCCCGAGGGCAGAGCACGCGAAATTTTGTGGGGGACCAGAGTGATCACGGAAAAGCGAGATAGAAAGAAGTGGAACTTTGCGAAGAGCGCGAAAGTAGGGGACCCGAGTCCCGAAGGCGGCGAGGAAATATGAAGTCCGGCTAGCCGACGATCTTGGGTAGTTTTAATCCCCGGGGAGTGAAAGATTTTAGGAAAGCACGCGTAAGAGATTTAGGAAGAAATAAGGGTTAATATCGCGAGAGTAAGATTTTTGAGTTAACGAAGCAAGACCGTAGGATAGCCTCACCCAGTATATTTATAGAAAATAAATGTTATTAGAAGTATTTTATGACATCCATTCAATATTCTAAAGTTTGTTTTTCCTGAGTTTAGCAACCAAGAAGTTTATTTATTATTTTGCGTATTTTGCAACAAGTTTAGTATGAGTTATCTCGACAATAACAAATAACAATTATTATTCTAGTACTAGATATAGAGTAACATCTAGTATAAGATAAGAGACATATCACCGAACATCGTTACAAGTAACACCGAACTTTATAACAGTATTCTGAAAATATTCATCGGAAACATAGTTATGTGAAAAGAAAACTGAAGGTATAAAAACCGCAAAGAGAGTGAGACAAGGCGACTATATCTCCCAAGGCCTTCAATATTGCAGAATGTCTTTCAGTCATTGAACTGGGAAGTTTAGGGGATAATGATCAATAGAGATGGTTTAACCTACGTTTGTTTTCTCTCTCGTTTTGCTGCTGACATACTCATCTTTGCAAGTAAACCCTCAGCGTTCCAGGGTATGGTACAGAAAAATTCCGACCAGAGTAAGTGTGCTTCAAAATAAACTTACAGAAAACAAAATTGATGTACAATGCTTTTGATCAGATCTAGAAGTAACTGAAGCTTAAATTTGCCTTGTACAACAGATATCAAGCTAGGGTCACATCGAAGAAGAAATTAAATGGCGTATAAAATTTGGTTGCTGAGCATTTAGAAGAAATAGTACAATTTTCAAAAGCAATTTACCATCACGTCTGAAAAAAAAGACTTTAATCAATGTGCATCCTTGTAGTTATGGATCAGAGACATGGACCTTAACCAAAACACATTCAAAGGATGCAGCCACTGAAAAAATCACGAGAGGTGCATGCTTAGTATGACCACGAAAAACAGGAAGAGGAACTCATGGATTTATATATACACTATATTGACAAAAGTCACCAGGCACCCCTTCAAAAGCAAATGAACGGATCCACTGCATTGTTAAGATGCGCGGTACAGCTGCAAACGGTATAAAAACAAGCCTGCAGTGGACCGCGATCACATCGCACTGTGAGGTTGAGGGAAAATGTCGCGACGGAAGAGAACTGACTTCGAGAAAGGAAAGATTGTTAGGAGATATATTAGTGGGTTGTCCATAAGAGAAACTGAGAGGCGTTTCAACATACCCAAGTCAATTGTTTTGAAATTAATACGTTAAGTGAAAGACACATGACGTGCCTGAAGCAGCAAAACGTGCCGGAAGACCAAAGAAAATCAGTGATAGAGGACTTCGAAGCCTCAGGAGAGTCGTTACAGCTGACCGACGGAGTACTGCACAGGACCTCAGTGTACAGATGAGTAAAAATGCTGGAACCTCGGTATGTACACGTACCATTCGCAGACTACTTCATTCCATGGGCTGCCGTGGTCGTGCGGCTGTTCATAAGCCTTTCATCTCCACTCGGAATGTTACTCGTCCTTTAGCATGGTGTAAAGAACATTTATCGTTGACCGTAGATCAATGGAACCGGGTCCTATGGACTGATGAATCGAGGTACACGATCCATCAGTCTGATGGCCATGTGTGGGTATGGCGGCAGCCGGGGAATGCTATTTACCACAGTGTACTGTTCCTACGATCAAGTTTGGAGCAGGCAGTGCACTCGTGTGGGAGTGTTTTTCGTGGTATGGTCCCGGCCCATTGGTTTTCGTGGGCAAACCTGTTAACCAGCATGTCTACCTCGATATTTTGGACAATTATGCCCTACCAACTCTGTGGCAATACTATGGAACCGAGCCTTGTTGATGCCAGCAGGATAATGCGCTGAGCCATAAAGCAAGGACTGTTACGGCGTGGTTTGACGATAATTCCTTATCGTGTGTGGACTGGCCAGCACAGAGCCCTGTCTTAATCCCATAGAACACCTATGGGATGAATTAGAGCACCGCATAAGAAGTTTGGGACCAAGACCTACTTACTAAGCAACAGGTAGCGGCAGCATTTTGTACTGAATGGAAGCGCATACCTATAGCTGTGTTCCAAAACCTTGTCGAAAGTGCGTCTCAAAGGGTCAGTGCATGCATTAAGGCCAAAGGTAGATCGACACCGTACTAATGTATGTCAATAACTGCTATGTTGTGTTACTCTTCTAGATGTCTGGTGACTTTTGTCAGTACAGTGTGTGTGCGCCCGTTCGTAGTTTAGGGACACTGTCTCCAGAGAAGGGAGACCGGCAGTGCCGTAATACAAACACAGCATTCATGACATTTTTTGATTCAAACCCGGACTCATCTCGGACGAATGATCATAAGCCAGCGCTTACACCACTGCGCCACCGTGGCGGCGAATTCACGGATCAGAAAAATAATAAGTTGATGATATCTTGGTCAGGGTAAAATCTCAGAAATGGCAATGAGCTGGACATATTACTAGAACTGACCACTGTTTGGAAACTGAAATACTAGACTGGATTCCAAGGGATAAGAAAAGTCTGAGAAAGAGACCACGTGGGAGATGGGAGGAAGCAATTTGAAAGAATGCCGGAGTGACAAAAAAATTCTAACGTAAGGAACGTCGATCTTCGATTGCAGTCCATTGAAAAACTCTGCTTTAGACTAAATAATGACAGTACACAGTCTACCAGCCTGATGGTCATTTCTGGGTGTGGCGGATGCCGGAAGAAATAAGCACCTCACCTACAATATCGACCGACGACTTATTTTGGTAGAGGCAGTGTGATATATGGAGCTGATTTTCGTGGTTTCGCTTGAGCCCCTTAGTTGTTTCGGACAAAACTATTAATTCTGAGCTCTACCTAGACGTCTGGACAGTTACACTACAATATTGTAACAATGCTTTGTGGAAGGTCCGTACCTCTACCAGCAGAACAATGCACCTTGTCATATTGCTCGGGTTGTTATAAGTTGGTTTGAGGACATGGGCTTCAAAATGTGGATCTGGCCAGCCCAGAGTCCTGATCTGAACACTGTTGATAATCTCTGGAACGAATTAGATCGTCGGGTGCATGGGAGGAGGACATTTATAAAAAGCCTACGGAGAGTATTCCAGGAATTCTAGAGGCGATCATAAGGGACAAAGGTTCCAGCACACAATACTAAGTTTGTAAAAAAACATTATTTGAAATATACATAAAATATATATGTATATATTGTTCATCCGTGGTGGGGTCCGGGTTCGAATCCCGTGTGAGGCATGGGTGGTATGTTTGGCATACGGCACCTTCCTATCTCCTGTTCCCTATAATCAGTGTCTCCAAATTAGGGACAGGAGACTGCTTATAGACCATTGAGTTGGTCACGGTGGTCGTTAAACACCCAAACAGGAAAAAAATATTTTCAACCATTCCATATTTCACTTATCCAACTTGCACTTTTAGTAAAATAGTGCTAACTCACTATATTGCGGAGTGAGGAGACACCTAACTGCCATTCTAGTTCAAAAGCTTGAGCTTTGTTTTAAACTTTTTTAAGTTTAGTAATAATCAAGTATGTGAACATTCTGAATATCGAAGTTATTTATGCAAAAAATGACGCTTAGGTCGGATGAGCAACGGGGCGCACTGTTTTGTTTTGCGATCAAATAAACTATTCCGTAAAATGATCTTTAGGCGAAATCAACATTTTCATAAAGTGATATTTTGGAGATGGGATTGTTTCGATGGAAAAAATCCGGCGAAATGAACTTTTCGGGAAAACAGTCCTTCGGTAAAATGAAACTTTCGGTGAAAGAACCATTCTATGAAATGTATCTTTCCGTAAAACAACCCTTCGATAAAATTAACTTTTCAGATAACTAATCTTCGGTGAAGTGATCTTTCTGTCCAGTGAGCAGTATTCCAGGGTATCATAAGCCGAAAATAAATTTTTGTGCTAATAATCACAAGAATCTCCTTAAGTTTTAAAGAAAATGCGTATGAATAAATCACACGATACGTTAAAAGGCTGAATTGTGGGTCACCAGTTTCGGTGAAGATAAAGGAAGCGATCGATGCTCAATAAATTTTCAGAAAACTTCAAACAAAAATTGATGTTAAAACAGGGCATCTTTATCCAGAAAATTCATTCGGAAATTCTGAGCAAGAGAGATGATGCCATGGTACTAAATCGGTTATTTAACATTGTAACTTTAAATTTTAGAATGCCTAATTTCAGTCGAAATCGCGCTATTGTAAGGAATTGGTACCCAAGCGAGTTATAACAAAGTCAGGTACACCTAAGGGAACAAATTAAATCTATGGCCCCTTTCCAAAAGCAGAGGAACACGATGGCGCCAGATAGTCCCAAAAAACAAGAGTTTACATAAATTGCTGAAGAGGCATCGTGAAAGTTAAAAACAATGAGACTCAATCACCTTGTGTCCGTAACATCAAGAACGTATAGAGGTCGGCGTTACGAGAAATTAGAATTTCCCCATCACACTCGGAACGGACGTATTTTAGGCTCAAATCATTAACCCCTAAAGCATCTACTAGGCACGCTCTACAAGCTCCCCGTCTCCGCTACAATTTGTCCCGAGAGGCCTTCAGAATGGTTGAAAAAAATTTAGGATGAGTTACCCCCGGACACTTCTACCTTCCTTCCGACAATTTGTCTTCGGAGAAGATTGACAGGTAGCGAGATATTGAAGGTCACGGCTTGCGTGTGATACGCTGTGTGTACCCACTTCCTTACTGTTGGTTCTAGAGGTAGTTCAGAAAACTTAAAGGCGATGACTATCTGATATGCTAAGCTCCTCCTTCCTCTCAATACTATTTGTTCAACAGACTTCCGGATGGCTTGCGATTACATAAAAGGGCTATCAGTCCCTACTGTTCCAAAGATGATAGCGCGAATCATCAAATCTGGATTTCTACCTAGTTTTTGTTACTATAGGTATCAATTTATCAAATATCCTCCTGCTTCAATATTTGCAGTTTATCTTTTGATGGCTTGATTGCAATGTGTAGCTTTTTTGCCCGGTATTGTCCTTCTGTTACAAAATACAACATTGGAACAAACCAGTCAAACAACGTATGTATGCATGCATGTTCTTTAAATTCCACTTCAAAGTGACGGATGACTGATACGGAAACAAAATATGTTTTTGAATAGAGTAGCACATTTAGTTAACAGTAATCATGGCAAAATAAATGAAGAATGGGATCAAATCCCGGTAGAAGAAAGAATTCTTAATTCAAACACGTATGCAATTCTTTGGTAATGTGAAATTAATACATCAGACCGTAGTGATATGAAGATGTCGAAGTACACGATAAAATCTTATTTTTTATGTGATATATTGAATAAATAAAGTAGAAAATGATACCCCTATTTGGAAAATTTGCTTCATTCGCTTAAATTTTAAAGGAACAGCATAAAATTTGACAGATGAAGGCCTTTCCGTTTATATTTTCGTATATTCTAAGGTAAAGGATAGATTTTTTTAACATGTGAAACATAGGCATTTAAAATACTTTAACGACAACATATGTGTAGAGTTTGCAAGCCGTGCCATAACTAGGCTATTATAATACTTGTGCATTTGGATTTACATATTTTATACTTCAAATAACTTCAAAAGTTTTGCTTTGCATTTTCATAATAATGTTTTCCATTATGTTCTTCATTAAATACAAGTTTTGTCGTAAAAATTTAAATCTAACACAATCTTGAAGAATTTTTCAAAATGACTATATCTCTCTTTCTTGCTCCTATATGTGCTATGGCGCCGAATCATCTTAGCTTTTGTCCCATTGGTCACCTCTCTATCACATGTCCATATTATCAGTGCACTGTCTCAGAGTGCGTTCTGCTAGATAGTACAGAATTCTAGTCATGAGTACGCAACACTTTAATTGTTTATCATAGTGTATTTTAATTATATTTTAATAAGCGAATTTTTGTAAAAACAACTGATAAAAATACTAACTACGAAATACTAATTTTGTTGATTATTAATCACAATGCCATCCTGTTATATTTATAGGAAAACACATATAGCAACCAGTAACGTCAAAGTTACAATTCCATTAATATATTTCATGAGTAGGTACCCATACACACTAGCTAAAGTATATGAACTAAGACATTTGCAAACACACACGCGCGCGCTCGCACTGAGCTAAAACATGAGTACATACACACAGACATACACAAATTTCCGAGTTTTACGAAAATTTTCAAGAAAACCTTTCTGGGTAGTATCAGTTCCTTAAATCTAAAATATTGTACACTTACTGGCTGGTATATTGAAAACCTGCCACAGTAGGTGTTCAATATCTAAAATATTGAACACCTACTGTACTACGCTTGATTCTGAATTCCTGTCGCGTAAGCCAACTCTCATATCCTTCAGTTTCGCATGAGTTTTCAACAGAAAAAGTTGCTGAAAAAATTAAATAACTCTTTGAGATACTAGAATTTGAATTGTAAAAGTCATTGGTTGGTTCCAGATACTGAACGTGCAATTTTAAAATTTAAACTGTACTATTTCCAGAAAAGCGTCATCCCTTTTGAAGCGGACTGTAAATAATTGGCTCACAATTCCTATGCCTCAGGATCGTTCAGTTAAATTTGATTCTTTAACTTAAAAAAAGGAATGATAAGGGTTATACTGTCGCATATTTTATGTTTTTCACGTGTCTGTGTGAAATATTGCCAAAAGATCGTTTAACACTTTTCGGTAAACACAGGAATGAACAGATAAGTACCATGGCTGGACTTCAACACTCTTTTCAGAGAAATCCATTTCTGCAACATATGATTTGATTACTGTAGAGGGTTTTCTATAAAAATTCAAATGAAACCCCAAAAATTAGGACAAATTCATTTTATTGTCTTTTTTCAGATAGTAATCTCAGCAGGTAAGAGTAGAATAATTTATTTAATTTATTAGAGAGGGAACTGAAACGTGTGCTGTCCCAGTAGCCGAGTGGTCAGAAGAGTAGGTTTCTAACTAGTTGTACGAGCTGGGCCTGGGTGTGAGTCCAGATGAGGCTTCCTGGTGAGTTTATCGTACGGCTTTGTTCTCCCCTTCCCTGGAACCAGTAATCCTAAATTAGGGTCGGGCGGCTGTCTATAGATCTCAGAGTTGCTCATGGTGGTCATAAAACCCCAAAACAAAACAAAAAGTCTGAAACATGTTGATAACTTTTCTCTTTTTGAAAATTTATTATAAATGTCCAAATGAAAGACGTTTCTCGCGTAATATAAATTTTGAAACACCCTGTATATGTACGATGGCAGATGAAAATCTATCCGATACTGAATCAGTTGCAGCGGTTCCGCTGGATGAAAAGAACAATCATCAACTTTCTGAGCCGGAAGATTGACTTCACGGTAATACCTCTCTATAAATTCCTGAAAGCGTTCTAAAAGCCAGCGTTTATTTGAAATTCCTTTATTTAAATGCATTATAGTGCTTCAATAAAACCAAGATGCGGATCCAAAAAGTTAGGATTCTTTCTCCTTCTACGAAGGAAGGACTGTAGTTAATTGACTAAAGCTCGTGTATTTTGTCTACATGGATAACCAATTTTATTGCATACTTTCAAGAAAATTGCAGAAATATACAAGGATTGTACCGAAAGTAATGCAAAAGTGGGCATAATTAACTGACAGAGGTCGTTCAAATTGCACATGTTGGTAGAGTAACTCTTCCTCTATAGTAACCTCCTTCTTTGTTGCAGGTAAATAATGGATTCCAAGCAGAAGCAACGTGCCGTCATTGAGTTCTTGGACAAGGAAGAGTGCCGGCTGTCCGACATCTGCAGAAGCAGGGCCGTAGCCAAACTCTGTACTTAGGGCAGGCTCAATAAAATTTAGGGCATGCTCAAAAAAGCTATATACTTTTTACCTTTTTTTGAGCATTACTGAAATTTTACAAATTTCAACCCAGACCTACCTTATCTAGGTACATCAGGTACAAAAGTACCATTTTTGATTAACATAAATAAAAAAACAAGAAGCATTTTGTAAAATAAAAATACATTTATAATCGTTGCTTACCAATAGAAAATCAAAATAGTTGTAGTCGTCGGTTCTTTTGACCATTAAATTTTCTCAAAAGTAAGTCCATGTCAAGAGTTTCTGTGCGGTTTTTTTCGAATGCAAGAAGATTCAAATTCGACATTCGTTGATGGAACATCAAAGGCCGCTGTGCGCAAATTCTCGTTAAAACAGAAAAAGTGGATTCACAAGTAGCCGTACTACAGCCTAAAGTCCTGGCTGTGGCCAATAAATTATAAGTATCTCTGTAGAATACTCGCTGCTTAAAAATTTCATCAAAAATGACTTAATTTAGGTTTTCTTTCTTCTGGGTTTGTATGAATCTGTGGACTACTGCAATTTCTTCTGGAGATGGAAGTTTGATACCTAAAGTTTGCAAATATTTGACTTTGTCTAAATCAATATTGTCGTCTTCAGCACTGGAAACTGCAATTAGGAGTTTTTTATTTTCTACGAATCATTGGCAGGACAGGCGCAAAATTTTTCAGGTCAGGCCCTGGCGTCCCCTGGCTACGGCCTTGCACAGAAGGCTGCAGAATGTTTACGGAGATGACACCATTGACAAGAGCAATGTGCACAGATGGATGAATAAGTTTAAAGAAGGAAACCAGCATTAAAGACAAACCACGCAGTGGGAGACCATCATCTGCGACCACTGACACGAATCGTCAGCGAGTGGATGAATTGATTCCCCCGGAGAGACGAGTCACAATCCGTGAGCATGTTGCACAACTGGACTGTGGTCACAATGCCATACAGAAGATAGTGGAAGACTTAGGGTATCGGAAAGTGTGAGCAAACTGGGAACCTCGGCAGTTGACACCCGATTTAAAGGAGAGAAGTGTGGAAGTCTGCTCTAATCTGCTGGAAGCGTTGAATCCAATGAAGACACGCTTTTTTTTCGATCTGGTGACAGGGGATGAAACGTGGGCGTATCTTTACGATCCGGAAACGAAGTATCAATCCATGGAATGGCGTCACACCTCTTCACCAAGGCCTAAGAAGTTCAATAGCCAGCGATCAACACAGAGAGTCATGGTGACTGTTTTTTGGGATGACAGGGATATTATTCTCCTTGATTTTCTGGAACGTGGCCGTACCGTGACCAGCGAGCGGTACATTAAGAAACTCAAGAAGCTTAGAGAAACCATAATGAGGAAGAGACCGAACAAAAATTTGAAAAGGATCCACATTTCACCATGACAATGCGAGACCACACACATCTATGGCAGCAAATCAGGCGATCAGCAAATTAGGCTGGTCAATGCCCCCCCCTCCCCTTCTCCACCGCACAGCCCAGATCTGGCGCCCTCCGACTTTTACCTGTTCGGTCCAATGAAGGACAGTCTCCGGGGCCATCGATTTGATTGATGACACAGACGATATAACAGTCCGTGCCTGAGTTTTTTCAAAGAGGATTCGAGAGTTGGGTTCAACCATGGCGCAAATGCATCGCTTGTGATGGAGACTATACTGACTAGTAACTTTGTATAGCGAAAGAGTTAGTCTACCAACATGTGCAATTTGAACGACCTCTGTCAGTTAATAAAAAGGTTATGCCCACTTTTGCGTTGCTTTCGGTACAACCTTCGTACTATACTGTGCAAATTAATTGGGACAAAGTAAAAAATCACTCTTTGTTCCAAAACTATGCCTTTATATCATTTGATATACACTGATAAATACCTGTATTAGTATGAAGTATGTCCTCCTTTAGCAGAAATTACCTCTTGAATTCGTTTTGGCATTGACTCCACTAATTGAGTGCACATATTTTTGGCTTCATAATCGTGGAACCACACTTTTATAGCATTCGTTATCATGCGTTTTTTGGTTGTACAGTCCATTTTACCTAAACGTCTCTTCAAAATATTCTACAAGTTTTCCATGGGATTTAAGTCTGGTGAATTTCCAGGCCAATCAAGCAAATGAATCTGATTTTCCAGCATGAAATTCTTGACCAATTTCGAATTGTGACATGGGGCCAAGTCATGTTGAAATGTCCCGTCAAAAGTGTGCAAGAATGGAACAATCCTACGTTGTAATATTTCTTTGTACTTGGCTGAATTCAACATACCTTGAACAGGAACTAAACTTCCAGTGCCATTTGATGTGAAAAAACCCCAAAACATCTGTTTCAGAGGGTGTTTTACAGTTTGTTTGACATGCTCAGGTCTTAAGGGTTCACAGTTGCTTCGTCTAACGACATTTGCTTGGTAACCCTGCACAAATAAATGAGTTTAATCTCTGGAAATTACCTTTTTCCAGTCGTCAGCAGTAGATGATTTATATTGTTTGGCCCATACTAAACGTTTTATCTTCATTTTCGCATTCAAATATTGTTTTTTCGTTGGTCTTCTTGCCTTCCGGCCAACTTCCAGAAGCGTACAGCGTACAATTGAATCACTAACATCACAACCACTAGCCAATAAATCTCTTTGAAGGTCGGTGCTTGTTTTTTTTTTTTTTTTTGGATTCATTTTACTATTTCTGATTAGACATTTATCGGTTCGTGGAGTTGTTTTTCGTTTCCTTCCATACCTCTCCTTTTTGGAGACGATGATCCAGATGCATTGTATCGAGTAAGCAGTCTTGATACACTTGATTTGCCTACACCAACTGCAGAAGCGACATCTCTCACTGTCATAGAAGTGTGATCCTTCAGAGCAATTATTTTTGCACGCATTCTTGGAGAAATATCCATTTTTCAATACACGAAAGCAACACGTACTCACAGAGAGCAAAAACTAACATCCACCTGTCACACACGAAAGCTCACAACTGAAGTCTGAAGTGCCTATTTCCTGTTTAAAACCGGTCAAACCACATTCTTACTCTCACGTTCTAACAGTCACACCACCTCACAGCTAATAAAACCGGTTTACGTGGGTTTCCGAGATCAACTGGCGATCACATTACAATTCTGAGAATAAAATAGCTTGTCCCAATTAATTTGCACGGTATAGTACTTTGCTGCTACTTCTTGTTCCGTCAGTTCTTCAGTGTAGCATACATATTATGTAAATGTGTTATAGATGTACACTCGAATTTCTGTGAGTGTTTCTGTGTGCGGCCATTTGTGATGTTTAAAAGAACATGTTATCAGTATGTATCAGTATGTACTTGACTTTCTATCGATAATTTAGAGATGCTATTGGCTTAGTGGACAAACCCCTCAGCTATGGAGCTCTTCGGCTCGATCCCCGATGCCGCTGAAAAGTCTCCGCTATTCAGAGGCTACACCAATGGCAACCTAAGGTGACGACTCCGACAGCCAGCAAACTAGCCACACATCCCCACCCCAAATATCATCCGCATCCATCCCCACAATCAGGGCGCCCCATATCGCATCTCTCAAGACTTTTCTCTTCCGACATAAAATCACAGAACCATCGGAGACAGAATTGAACTTACGCAGAAAAAAAAAAAAAAAAAAAAAAAGGTTTTGTATTTTACAGTCTTCGGATATCTTAAGTATTTTAATAATCACCTGGAGAAATCCTCTGGGGCCGTGACATACGTGTTCTGCGACATGTGGTTCGGAAACAATGTCGTCCGATAATTGATGAACGCTGTCATTTACGACTGCAATGTAAGGATTTTAATAAGTCTCTTATGGGTGAAGTTACCTTTTTAAACGGATAAAAAACGACCATAGCCATATGTTACAGTTTTTGTTTGGGGTTTTAACGACCACTGTAAGTAACTCGTTGGGATATAAGCAGTCGCCCGTCCCTAATTTAGGGCCACTGGTTCCAGAGAAGGGAGAGAGCCAGTGCCGTAAGACAGACACAACATCCATGGCTCACCGAAACTCGAACCTGAACCTATCTCGGACAAATGGTCAGAGGCCAGCGCTTGAACCACTGCGCCACCGGGGCGGCTTGTTGCATTGAACAAAGCATTTTAATGTAACATACGAAACAGCAACATACTCAAAAGCCCTTGAGAATTAGATTCACCTACATACACCGAAAAGCCGAAACATCATAACCAGCGCGTCTTTATGCAAATCGAAGCAACTGCAGGTAAACGACAGTGCACGTGAAGTCATGAAATGGTATAAATTACACCTGACACTAAGCTCTGTTAATCAGCGTTATTCTTGTTCTTAAGGTGAGAAAGGCAGCGAACTGTAACGACTAGACGACGTGGTCAGAGAATTTACGAGACGATAAGGCTTATGGGGTGCTCACGGTCACTCGTGTTTAGTACCTTCAAAAAGTGGTCCGAGGATGGAACCCTACAAATCTCCCACAAGGTGTGGTCCGACCTCGGCTTATCGATGCTAGAGGTGAGCGAAATCTATCCAGTATGATACAAGCCAAAATATGGATACTGTAATGCAACTCGTCGGTAATTTGAATGCTGGTGACGGGAGCAACGTGTCACGACACACAGTTTATCGAACCCTGTTGAATATTGGGCTGCGTAACCGCAGACCGCTCCAAGTGCCCGTGATAACCTTGGTCCACCGTCGAAAACGCCTGCAATGGGCACGCGAACACCCAAACTTAACCTTGAATGATTGGAAGAAGATCGTCTGGCCTGGTGAATCTCGTTTCCTGTTGCATCACGTGGATAGTAGAGTACGTGCACGTCGTTTGGCTGGGGAAGTGTTGGCACCAGGATGCACCGTGGGACAACAACAAGCTAGTGGAGGAAGTGTAATGCTTTGAGAAATGTTATGCTAGGAAACCCTAGTCCAGTCATTCATGTGCAGGAAACTATGACGTCCACCACAAACCTAAACATCATTGCAGACCAGCTACATCCTTTCATAACAACGCTATTCCCTCTATACTGCCTACTTTGAGGAATAATGCGTCACGCCACACTGCGCGTATTGATCGAGAAAAGTTCACGGAACATGAAGAAGATTTCCAGGTATTGCCCTGGCCTCCAATTTCCTTAGAAATCAATCCATTCGAGCATCTATGGTTACTGTTGGAGCAAAAAATCTTATTTGCGGCGGCTCATCTACGTAATTCACAAAAGTTAAAAAATCTGATGGTACCAATTACCACAAGACAGCTTTAGAAATCTTGTAGCGTCCATGCCTCGCCTTTACTGTAAGAGCTGTTTTGGCGGCACGTGGAGGACCAACATCATATTAGGCAGGTGGTCATATTGTTTTTGCTCTTCAGTGTATATATTATAACGAAGTAAGTTTCTCCGTCATTTCTGTCCACGCCAGGATTCGAACCCGGATCCCCTCATTCCGGAATAAGTTGCTCTACCAATTGAGCTACGCGGACGTTTTATTCTGATTCCTATCTGCCTTTATGTCGTGTGCGTCTTTCTGGCAGGTACGTCACATCTCCTGGTACGTTACATTATCTCCCCCTTATCTTTTTTTTTTAATTTTTTTTTCGAAGGGCTGGAGAAGGGATTCTCTTATTTTTCCTATCTCGCGGTGTGGAAATACCATCACACCAATACGAGATTTTGAACGGTCGGGTCATCCGGATAGTTCGGGCGCCATTATAACAAAGTAAATTTCTCCGTCATTTTTATCCGCGCCAGGATTCGAACCCGGATCCCCTCATTCCGGAATAAGTCACTCTACCAATTGAGCTACGCGGACGTTTTATTCTGATTCCTATCTGCCTTTATGTCGTGTGCGTCCTTCTGGCAGGTACGTCACATCTCCTGGTACGTTACAATATTTGTGACCAATAATTGCTTTTCGGCATGTCGACATGCCTAATAATTTTTGTCTGGATATTGTCTAAGGTTTGAAACATTCAACACTCACTTAAAACATCGGATATCCTGCACATCATATGAAAAATTTGACGTCACCTTACACGTGCATGTATGTATAAAGGGCGATATATCCTTACTCTGAAGACTCGTGATATTGTGTAATGCTGCACAGTTTGTTAGAGCTGTAGTGTAGTCAGTTATATGACCTTTTGAGCATAATTACATGAATTCATACGTGTGGGCACACTTCAATGTGCCTGATGATATAAAAAAATTTCCTTTAAATCACGGGTCATACACACAAGTTGTGGAACTGGATTTTTTTCTCAGAAACGTTTCTTATTTGGAACTTTACAAGTGTAACTGTAGGATCCCAGACAGGTATTGCTCTGTAAATGATAGCTAGGAAATTCAATTCCCAAATTATGGTACGCAAAAGTTTCTTAAGTGGTACAAAATTAGAATTTAATGCTCCGTGGGATACCATATTGTTTCTCGAAGAATCTCTTTTTTCCCTGTTATACGGTGTGAATTCGGAAAACCTTATACCAGTGCTGTTCAACTGACGGTCCCCGGACAGCATGTGGCCCGTGGAACGAGACTTTATTGCCCGCAAATAAAAAAAACAATCGAATTTCATTTCTGACTGAGAGTAGTTGGAATCAAATCTGAAATGTCATATTGCGTTGGTACAGTAACAAGCATTATGCGGATCTTCGCAAAAACTATCGAATGCAATGGATAAGGTAGTGAAAATAACGAATTTAATTAGGGGTGAAAGCCGTGCTCTAACGCAAAGGAAATTCAAAACAGTTTTAGATGAATTTGATGCTGGATATGATAACTTGCTTCTGCACAATCGATCAGTTGGTTGAGTGCCAGAAAATATTTAGTGAGACTTTTCTTACTTTGGAACGAACTTCACCTTTGTGTTGCTAAAACGTGGAAAGAGCGATGTCTTTGTTTCTTCACTGACGCCACGTATTTGGAGTATTTTCACTTTGGATCTCGCTCTTTGGATTTAACTACTATAATTAATATATAGCCAGTGCTGTTAATACCACCAGATGGAGACGTCTCAGTAGCTGAGCCCATCTTACGGATTTATGATGTCAGAAGCTGACAGAAAAACACACATAGTGCCGTGGATTCTTGGTCACCGTGGAGTAAGATTAACGCGCTCGGCTGGATATCGAGAGATCTGGGATTCGGATTTCCAGCGGTGACCAAATAACAATTTTTCGGTTGCTATGTGTTGCTAAAACGTGGAAAGAGCGATGTCTTTGTTTATTCACTGACGCCTCGTATTTGGAGAATTTTCACTTATTCTTTTTTTTTTTTTTTATGGGAAGAAATGAAATGTGATAATGATCTAACTAAAAGTCTCAGCGACGTCGCTTTTCTTAGGTAACTCGCTCTCCTAACTGATGTTACGCAGCACTTGAATGCAAAAAATATTGCTCTGCAAGGGAAAGACCAAAACATCTATAATTTTTACAGTCATTGGCTAGTTTTCGTAACAATCTGCATTTTTAAAATCAATTAAAATCAAATCTCTGGAAAGAAACAGCTTGACAAACTTCGAATCCTGCAAGAAGTTTTTTGATGAAATGACAATACTTAGTGAAACTACAGATTTTAAAGTATTTATACCTTAGCTAACATTCTCATCAAGAATTTTGGATGACAGGTATAAACAGTTTGATACGTCTCTTGAACAATCCACTGAATGTTGGTATTGGAAGAACAAACCTCATTTATGAAACAGATTTCCGTGTGCTTCGAGCAAATGAACTTATTAGACCTGAATCGGAAACTGAAGAACTATTTAGACTATTTCTTTACTGAGAAATACACAAAAATCAGAGATTCGGGATTAAAAGTTATTTCAACGTTTGTAAGTACTTATATAAACATGGTAGCATTTTTTATCATGAAATACATAAAGACAAAACACAGGAACAGTATGAATGACTCTACTCTTGAACAATTACTTGGATTTTAAACGCCAAGCATCGAAGTGGACCGCGTCCAAGAAAGTTTAGTGGAGTTTTATCATCCACAGTACTCCCATTAAATGCAAGTCCATTTGTTTTTCCAAATTTAACACTGTTCTAATAGTAATTAAAAGACCCTAGAGATTTAACAAATTAAACAGGACAGCTTTATATTTACGTGTTCTAATATATTCATATTTTTAAAGTAATGTGGTCCGACATCTAATTCGTTTAAAAACCTTGGCCCGCGGCTCTACAGAAGTTCAACAGCACTAACTGCCTTGTAATGAAAAACATGTAATTTTGGAGCCACTGTCTTATATACTAATTCGAAACTTATAGCACATTTTAAAGAAAAGAAGGTGGCGCTGAATTTAATTTCAGTGGAAACACATTTTCCTCTAATGATTTCACTCCATAAAATGGAAAAATGAAAGAAAATTGTTAATTGAAATCTTATAAACTGAAATCTAAACTAAACAATTATGTACTGCATGAAATTTAGATGAACGTAAGAAAAACTGCATTCTCGGTAGAGTTGAAATTTCTGTTTCCATTCTGCATTTTTAACTTTGCGAAACTCACCTGTCATTAAAATTGGAAACAAATGACAAGTGTTGTTTAAAACTTAGTCCCAAACAGTTAGAGAAAAGCGACTTTTAAGAAGAATTTAGGTAAGTCGACGAATTGCAGCATCGAAAAAGCAGATGTAACTGCAAATTTGTACTTTTGCGTGAAAAATAGGGCTACACAAATGAAACCACTTTTTCTTGCTGAAGTTGAAGTACGACTACTTTTTGAAAGAGTTGTTTTAAATCGTTATTTTGCGCATGTACACATACAGTATGTACCTTGTGAATCCACACACACACTCACACACACGCACTCACACACACACACAAACAAACAACAGAAACTACATCACGTATCTATTTATTAATAAATAGATAACGGAATCAAATGGGAGTATCAGATGTCACTTACTAGTAATTCAACGTGGACCTACTTTTTTGCAAAAGAGCTTGTAATATGCCATCGAAATCACAGATCTGTGTGATCTAAAATTTCCTGATGGAACTGAAATTGCAATTGTCTGACTTATTTCATGTGATAAATAACAAGTAGACATATTTTATCAAATAAATTAACTGTCTGTTATAGAAACAATCATACACATTCTTCCTCCTTTAAAAAAGCAAAGATGCCTAGCGAAACTTTTGCATTTCACAGCTGTTGTTCTTTTGAATTGGACTAAGCCTCACGAAAGGAAAACTGCTTGGATCCGAAAAAATCCGAAACGCAAGCAAAATATTTAGTTTATTGTTTTACTGATAAGATACTACGGATCCATGCGAGTTTGCTTCCTGCAGCTCAGGTTATATGACTGCATGTTTCGATTTTTAAATTCAGTAACATCATGAGATATGTAAGAATACAATAAAATAAAAACCCTTAGTTTTCTTTATATTCACACAATTCCTTTGTGCCGTTCGGAATCTGTACTATACACTGAATTTCTGGGTTTACTTAGATAAACCTAGAAATTCAGTGTTGTACTCGAGTGATCATACTCCCATTCCAGAAATTGTACATGTACCAGAACCCTATGCAATTTTTCAAATAAAATTCTCAGAAAATTCATCCTGGGTTTGTGACGTAGTACACAGGTGAAGCACATGTCAATGCAATAAATCTGCAGTGATGAGTTCCAACGGTGTAGTTTAGTTGGTAAGACAACTGGGGAGCGAGGAACGTGGGTTCGAACCCCACAACCGGCAAATTTGTGTTTTCACAGGTTTTATTTAACAACATATGTAATGCCAACGATGCATGCTGCAGGAAGAAATACACTGGCGGAAAGTGAAAAAAGAACACCAAGAAGGAGACGTCTGATACCAACGAAATTTATACAGCATAAGAACGGAATGCAGAGGATAACGTGATCAAAACATTATGGCAAAATACAGCTGTATTTGCTGGTAAACTGAAAAATAGCATTTCCATGTAACATGATTAGTACGAGGTTGAACTGCCATAAACTGTGTCACACTGTGCAATTCTGGCATGGAGTCTGTCGCACGGATGTTGAATGTAAGTTTAGGGTATTGAGTTCCAAGCATCCTCAACCTGGACGCGTAAATCGGGGATGGTCGTGGCTGGCCGTGGAGACCGGATAAGTCGTTGTGCCATAAAATCCCACACGTGCTCAATGGGGGACAAATCCGGTTAACGTGCAGGCCATGGAAGTTGTCTCACACCCTGAAGTGCATGTTGTGTTGCACGTGCCGTGTGTGGGCGTGCGTTTTCTTGCTGGAAAACACCACGATGGACCGACCTTACAAATGGCACAACAACGGGCTGAATGATGTTGTTGATGTATGAGGTGCTGTTTAACGTACCTGGTACAAACATTAGTTGTGTACGGGAGTGATAGCTGATCGCACCCGACACCAGGAGACCAGGTGTAGGCCCTGTGTGTCGCTGGAGGATGTAAGAAGGGTGGAGACGCTCCCCTGTGCATCTGTGAACACGCATACGGCCATCGGAGACTCCCAAGCAGAATCTGCTTTCATCGCTGAACACGACAGATCGCCATTGCGTTCTCCAGTGCAGACGTTGGCAACACCACTGCAGCCGCTCCTGACGGTGGGCTGGAGTCAGAGGTACACATGCCAGAGACATACGTGCACGTAGTCCTGCATCCAGTAGACGGTTGCGGATTGTTCGCACAGTCACCTCAGGTGCAACGGCAGCTCGGATTTGCGTCGCAGTGGTTGTTCTGCTTGACAACGCCGCTCTTCTTATGCGTCGATCGGTCCGCTCATCAGTCCGTCTGTGACTCCCGGTTCCACGTCTTCTCGTGTGGGAATGTTCCTCGGACCATCTACGCCACCATCGTACCACCACCGATACTTCCCGTCCAATTCGCTCCGCAATACGACGATACGACCACCCGGCCTCGCGGAGTCCGACTAGACGACCTCGCTCAAAGTCCGATAACTTCTGAAATCGTACACGTCTTCCATGTCCAGGCATTGCAGCTATCAGACGACTGATAACATTCACTTCGCCGTACTCCTTTGTAACGTATACTCTATATTCACTTTCCTTTTGATTTTACTATCTCTGGTTATTTTATTTTACTATGTAAATTATCTTCTTACTGAACGAAATATTATTTCACCCGCTGAATGAGATCTGGCAATGAGTGTAAGTCATGACGTGGTGGTAGCTAGTATATAGGCGCGTTCATCGAGACTTTGAGCGTTGTGTGTTGTTATGAGGTGAGCTGGTGTGTTGTTATGAGGTGAGCTGGTGTGTTGTTATGAGGTGAGCTTGTGTGTTGTTATGAGGAGGAAAGATTATTCATTATAATGTACAAGAGTTATGAGTGCCTTAGTTGACCTAGAGGCGTTCTAATAAAGAGGTTTTCAGTAAGTTCAGTCTTTCTCAATTCATAGTTTTTGTCAGACCTCTGTCTGGCTGTTAGGTTTATAACTTTTATTACTGACTATAAATAACCAGCGTTGAGACTTTGTTTAAGTTCGTAATTAACTAGTAACAACACCCTTTTGGGAATTCATTATTTTGAAGCTTAGTGCAAGTATATCATTAGCTAGCTGGTAAGAAGAGAATCATTCATAATAATTAGCTTAGCGGAAAGCAAATAAAGCTAATTCATTATACCTTAAATACCACCGACGATAATTTGCATATTATGCCGTGCTGTGGCGCACGCGCTCACCGGTTGGTCCCGAAATTAACATCACACCTACGTAAACTCGACCCCATTAACATATGTAAATTTCATGATCGTCCACCAATTCCTTATTAGTGTTCTTTTTTCACTTTCCGCCAGTGTATTATTCGTCCAGTGCTGTACGGGAAATAAAAGATACTCAATTTTTATAACGTGCCATGAGCGAAACTCTTTTTGAATTTATATAGTTATGTTGCGCTATTATTACAAGAAATGTACTGTGCTACCTCAGTAATGCTACAAGTAGTTCGTTACTCCCTGACTCTGGTAGTTTGCTTTCACTGAACACGGTGTTAAACGTACTGCCCAAATATTGAAATTTATCCGCCATGTAAGTGAGAAATACTTATCGCAATACGTTTGTTTCATAATTACTTTTTCCTTTGGTAATTTTTTTATACTGAAATTAAAAAACTTTTATCAAACTTCGTATTCTTTCAGACTATTTTTTGCTATTTAAAAACATATGCTACTTCTTTGTGAAAAAAGTTTTCAGTTATTTGTAGATGCATATCATGATCATTAGACTTCATAAATGATTTCTGTTGTTGATTTTCATGTTGTCTGCTTGTACACATACCGGCCACTGTATTAGAAACTTTTATTCAATACCGGGTTGGGCCTCCTTTATCCCGAAGCACGTATGCTGTTTGGCACAGCTTCCACAAGGTGTTGGAGTACATCTACATCTGCAGCATACCAAGCGTTCACTAGACAGTCTACTGGCTGAAATTTGACAGAAGAGGACTTTGCACCCCGACTGTTTTTGTAAGATATCCCATGCATTCTCAATGGGGTTCAGATACGGGTTTTGTGGTGGCCAGAGAAGATGGTGGAAGTCGCTGTCATGCTCTCTGAACAACTGCTGAACACATCTTGCGATAATCATTGGAGGACATCCGACCTACAGCAATATAAGGGGACTGGTTCCATGGCACTACAACGTGCCCCACACCATAACACCAGCTCCAGAAACTTGAGTTGTGTTTACAAGGCAAGTTGGGGGACTGGTTCTGTGGCCAAACAACGTTCCCCACACTATAACATCAATTGCTTCATGGGGCTCCCGCTAAACTCTCTGTCTACCGTCGGTACAGAACAAGATGTACCGCGACTCGTCAGATCACACGACGTTTTTACGTTTTTCCCATGTACAGTCACGGTGTTCCTGACACCATTGTAGAAGAACTTTCCGGTTCTTCGCAGAAATCATTTTTTCCGTATATATCATCATCATCATCATTGTCAACCATTATCAATCCACTGCTGGACGAAGGTCTCCCCCAAGTTTCCTCCACAACGGTCTGTCTTGTGCCAGTCTCCTCCATGTCACTCCCGCATATTTACGAATTTCATCCACCCATCTCCCATGTGGTCTTTTTCTGGGTCTTTTCCTGTCCCTTGGAATCCAATCTAAAATTTCGGCTGTCCATCTATGGTCTGTCCTTCTGGCAGTATGTCCAGCCCATTGCCATTTCAGGGATTTAACTCTGATCATGATGTCTTCCACTCTCGTCATTTTTCGGATCCACGAGTTCCTCTTCTTATCTCTCCTTGTTATACCAAGCATGCACCTCTCCATGCTTCTTTGAGTTGTCTGCAGCCTTTGTATGTCTCTTTTAGTTAAGGTCCACGTCTCTGCACCATACGTAAGCACTGGAAGGATGCATTGATCAAACACTTTTCTTTTAAGACATAATGGCATATTGCTCTTGAAAATTATGCTGTTTCTTCCAAAAGCTCTCCAGGCAAGTTTTGTACGCCGATTAATTTCTTCATCAATGTGACCCTCACTTGATATCTGCTGTCCAAGATAAACATACGTATCTGTTATCTCCAGTTTTTCTCCATCAATCGATAAATCTTCATTTCTTGTAAAAGCATTGAACATCACTTTTGTCTTCTGAAAGTTCATTTTTAATCCCACTTCTTTACTCTTGTCAGCAAGTTCCTGGATCATACTCTGCAGCTCTGATGGGGTAGTTGCAAAAATGACTACGTCATCAGCAAAACGAAGGTGGGTTAGATAATCTCCATTAATCTTTATCCCTTTGTTTTCCCAGTTCAGTGATTGAAAGACATTTTCCAATGTGGCATTAAGGAGCTTCGAGATATGGTGTCACCTTGTCTCACTCCCTTTCCAATTTTTATGTGTGTTGTATTTTCAAACAGCCGAATCTTTGCACTTGCATTTTCATAGATGTTATTAATAATATTAATGTATGCATCTTCAATACCGCAGGATTTCAGAGCCGTGGTAACTGCTGATGGTTTCACCGAATCAAAGGCTTTTTCATAATCGATAAAAGCCATGCACAATGGAAGTTCATATTCCCTCGCTCTTTCAATTAGTTCTCTCAGTACGTGGATATGATCTATTGTGCTGTAGCCACTCCTGAATCCAGCTTGTTCTCTCGGTTGAGCCATGTCCAGTGTTACCTTCAAGCGGTGTGAAAGAACTTTAGTGAAGATTTTATAAACTACTGATAGGAGGCTGATAGGTCTGTAGTTCCTGAGATCCTCAATGTCACCTTTTTTATGTAGCAGGATCATTGTAGCATTGTTCCAATCCTCAGGAATCTTCCCTTCATTAAGGCATCGAGTGAAAATTTGGCGAGTACTGTTTCAATTTCTCCACTTGCTTCTTGTATGATGTCTATAGTAATTCCATCTTCTCCTGGAGCTTTCCCCCGCTTCATGTTCTTGATTGCATGAGCAACTTCTGCTGGGAGGACTGGAAGAACTCTGGTACCTTTCATGATGTCTGGAGTACATGTATCATCGCTTTCATATAATTTGGAGTAGAAATCTTTCACTCTTGTCAAAATTTCACCTCTATTTCTTGTTATAGAACCATCTTCTTTTCTCAGAGCCATAATCTGTTTTCTTCCCTTACTGAGATGTCCCTTTGCTATCTTAAGGCTTTGGTTGTTTTCAATTGCTTTCCTCACTAGCTCACAGTTGAATTTCCTTACGTCTTCAGTGATACTTTTTCGTGTTGTCTTGCATAGCTCTATATATTCCACTTTGGAAGTCACATCTTCTTTAGTTGTCCTCATCTCTCGTCTTTTTTGCATCAACATTTTGATTTTTCCTGATAATTTGTTCACATGCAACTTGTTCTTAGACCCAGCTAATTTTGTTGCTGTTTCCATTAGAGCTTTGGTTACTTTTCTGTTAACTTCCGAAATATCCACTTGTTCCGATGTTAGGCCTTCTAAAGCAGAGAATCTGTTCTTCAGTTCCAACTTGAAAGTATTATGGTGTTTTTAAGGTTGGTTGTGTCAATACATTTTGTTTGTCTTATGAGCTTGCCACGTTCCAGTTTAGAGTTGAGGTGCATCTTACATCTCACCAATCTATGGTCACTACCTGTGTTGAACTTGTTCAGCACACTGCAGTCTTCGATGACGAATTTTTTGTTACACATAATAAAATCAATTTCACTTGTCGTCCCAATTGGATGTCTCCATGTCCATTTCCTGTGTGGCTTTTTCTTGAAAAAGGAGTTCAAGATGAAAAATCCTTCTGCCTCTGCAAACTCAACGAGAGTATTTCCACGCTGGTTTCTGTTGCCGTGACCGAATTTACCTACTGAAGTTTCATTCTGTTGCCGTTGACCTATTTTTGCATTGAAATCTCCCATAATTATCTTCAAGTGCTGCTTACCTTTATTATTTAGATGACGAATTTCCTCATAAAATTCTTCAATTTCTTCTTCAGGATGACTTGTGGTTGGCGCATAAGTTTGAATAATCTGAGCCTGGTATCTTCTCGAGAGTTGGATAACGAGCCGTGCAGCTCTGTCTGAGGAACTTTCAACTTCTACAACTTTATCCTTCAGTTTCTTGTTTATTATAAATCCAACACCACTAGTTCTGCCAGTATCTGTCCCACGATAATAGAAGAGATGTCCACTTTTCAGTTCGATGAGATCTTCTCCTTTTCTCCTTACCTCACTTAGCCCGACGATGTCCCACTTGATCCTTTGTAGTTCCTCTTCCAATTCAAGAAGCCTTGAATCAGAAGATAGGGAGCGTCCGTTATAGGTAGCCAAGGTCAGCATCAAATGGCAGCCTAGTCCGGTCCTCCGGGGATTCTTAGCACCCTCTGCCTTCATGTCGCACTGGCCGCTGCCTTGGCCAGGTACATTCCAGCTGCCGGAGACTGAGGGCCAAGATTTAAGTTGTAGAGTCATTTTGGAGGTGTTTGGCCATAACTCACCACGCTGGCCAAGCGGGTTGGTGAGTGTGGGATAGCATTTCCTCTGATCCCGATGGTATAGTTATACCGCTATTGGCGGTCGTCAGAGCCCCTTTAGTGGGAACAGGATGCACCACGAGAAGGCGGGGTTGACATTTGTCAAGGAGAGGCTGTGATGTTACGCATCACCTGACCTTACATCCCTTCCGTATATATATATATATATATATGTTACTGCCAATAAATACCAATCCACTTCAACTTCTAGTGCTGAGATGTGGTTCGGGAACAGCCTTCATTGAATGTTTCGGTCAATTGCTTCATACAGGAAGTCCTGTTTCTCCGTAGAAGCCTTTTCAAACGATGTCGATCTCGTTCCTGACAGATTGCCGTAGCGTCATGGTTACGCCTCTTAGACAAGCAGTGTGGGCTATGTTTCCACAGATTAAAGACCAGGGGCCACCTTTAAAGAAACCAAAGACTACCTTTAGAGAAACCAAAGACTACCTTTAGAGAAACCAGTCATCTCTTCTGTTTTCAAAATCATCCCTTCAGCCAGACGGTCCCTCATAATAAGCCCTTTAACGAACTCTGAAAGATACTTTGTTTTCCAATTGTGATGAACATTACTGACGAGCAGAAGTCTTAATTTGTTTCTAAGATCACGTGGTGATGTACGTGACCACGTATTTTGCATATACGCTGCGTAAGTGATATTTACATGCATCTGCATAAAGGTTTCTAATTCAGTCGCCGGTGTGTGTACATTACCTTTATATATTTCAGTGATTATATACATTCTGCAACTTTTAGTAGTTAGGTAGAAATGAAGAATATTTATGAATGGCACCCTAAAAGAAGCAATATGTTTTTGCTGGAGGTACATCAATCAATTGGCCTTGGAAGCAATAATGGTGTAATTCAATCTTCGGAGAGAACAACTAATGAAATGCTAATCAAGCGCTGCAGTCAAAGTGAGGCAGCTTAGTAGTTTAGTTTGATATACATTTTTATTAGTGTATTGTGTGATTAATTCAAAAATCATTTAAAACATCATTCAGCGAACTATCAAGATCATAAGCAGATCTTTCTAAAAGTATACGGCCATCTTTATTTTCACATCACCGCAAAGCACTATAACGACTCAGAAGCACTATTTTATAGCTTGCTGTCCACAAAAATGTATTTAGGCGTGTTCTCTATAGAATATTCCACAGCAGCGTTTCTCTGGTCTTTAGCTTACTCATATTGGAAGAATTTTCTCACCTCGTGTTGACGGCTACTAGGCCGTCTTCATTACGAAAATCTAATTTGCTCTTTACATTTGATTCGTATTTCAACCTAAAAAACGATTATCGACTGCATACCTTGGTCTGAAGAAATCGGGGAACAAATTCCACTCTCTAATTTAAGATCAAGAACAGTTTCACGTTGTGGAACAATATCACTGTCCGTGGAAACACATTCTTATTCCACTGTGTTTGAATCCCAATTTCAAAATATTGAGCTACGGTTCTGTTCCTCCTATTTACTTTTTAAAAGAGCAATTAATTCAGACTACTTTCCTTCGAGTGGGATGTTGATAATCTTGAGCAACGAGTTCACATTTGGTGTTCTCCGTAGACCAACACTGTATCATTTATTTCAGGGTAACACTTCCTCGCAAACGACGATTACTACCTGAGCAAAACAATTGCCTGTGTGTCAACTAACCTTCTTCGATCTCAGTCCTACACAGAACATCTAGTATGCCATATGATTACAGAATGCCCCTTCTCAGGTTGGAAACCTCGATGTTTTATGTCAATTCGAGAATAGTAGCTGATTCCTTCCGTTTTAACTGGCTATTTTAAGTGGGCGGAACAATATCAAGTCTGGATTAGCACGCAATACATTTGGTTATGTGCTCTTGCTTTGTGAAAGCTATCATAATTTAACTCCAGTTCAAATAGAATTTGTGTATTTTTAATTACAAGCATTTCTCATCAAAACCTATGATTGGTGGCCCCCTCCCGAGCTTCTGTGTCTGACTTTAGTTTTTTAGCATCTGCGGAAATAAATATTTATGTGCGTACGCGTATCGGTTGTATCTAGTATATGTGTGACGGCTACCCTTTCCGTCTTAAGTTCTGACAAGGCGATTGTTAGCTCGGATAAATACCGAACTGTGACACAAATCATCCTGGACTTAGAGAACTTGGGAAGAAACCTTCTTGAGATGTGAGAGAAAAAGACAAAGAATTCGAAACTGGCGTGCTCTACTCAAGATGTTATGCAACTGAACGACTTTTCCAATCTGCCGTAAAACCACTGCAAAAACAGTGATTACTAAAGTTCGGAATGTTAGTAGTATAGCTACAGTTTAGTGACAGCCAATTCAGGATTTTCTGCTGAGCTTTTCCTAAAAGCCAAATCAAACAGCCCTTTTCCTAAAACAAAACGCTTGAAGTACGATCCGCGTGATAAGTCTTAGGTATTTCTCCTTCTTTAGTAGTGGAAAATAGAGTAAGCACAACCCCAAATCATTTTACAGATGTTCATGCTTCGCTAGATATAATTTTTGTGTCGTTAGTATACCTTGTATACTAACGACTAACGATACAAAAATACCTCTGTGTTAATCAATGCTCTAGTGTCCGTTGAGGGTCTCTAGATGTCCGTACGCCGTTTTTTTGTTTGTTTGTTTTGTTGTTGGCGTAGGGACATCAAGAAACCCTTGCCAGACTCTAAAACTTTGAATGTCGAGTGTCATTTATCTACCCGGTCCGATTTAAAAGGCTTCCGAAAAATAAAATTATCTTTGATTATTTATCTATACAGTCCATTTTAAAGATAACCATATCTCGAATAAAATGAGTGTACAATAATGATCATTTCACTGAAACAAATCTAAAAAACAGAAAGAAATTAAAAGTAAAAATAGCATACCTTGAAAGCGCTAATAAAAAATTAGGAAAAAAAATAATAAAAGAAACGAAATAGAACGCTTAGGCTTGTTAATTATATTTTAAAGTACGTTTTCAGTCCATCAGAAAGAGATTTCCTCGCACAAGGGTCGATAAAAGTATGTGTAGAAATTAATCAGATTGAAGTGTGCGTAAAAGAGTGACTTTTTTCAATACTAAATGCGTACCAACGTACTCAACGCGGCGAGATATGTTTGATTTTTGGTGAAAGATCGCACTTACAACTACTTCGCTTTAAGTGATCCGCAGAAAAACTTTGCTTTGCCAGCTTGTTTTGGTGGGTCTTTGGCATCGGCCGTTGAGGTCGACGTCTACAGAACAGAAATTTATGTCACGTACGGCATGCATCAGGTAATGCGATCCTAGAAGAAGTTTGTCATGTAAAACTCATCGCACTTATTCTTTTCTTTCTTTTTTTCTTTGTTTTTTGTTTTTTCTTGTTGTTTTGTTAAAGGATCGCATTTCGACTCAAGTGATGCTCGCAAGAATGAAAATTAAACTTCAAGGAAATGAAAAGATGTGTGAAAAGGAGCAAAAGAGTGTCTGAGCGTTGTAAATTATATTTTGCTTGATTTCCTTTACTGAAATAAGTAAAGACAGATCTCTCAATTCGTTTTTGCTTTAGTGGTTAAAACCCAGTGTAAAGTACTAGGAGATGTGACGTACCTGCCAGAAGGACGCACACGACATAAAGGCAGATAGGAGTCAGAACAAACGTCCGCGTAGCTCAATTGGTAGAGTGACTTATTCCGGAATGAGGGGATCCGAGTTCGAATCCTGGCGTGGACAGAAATGACGGAGAAATTTACTTCGTTATAATGGCGCCCGAACAATCCGGATGACCCGACCGTTCAAAATCTCGCAATGGTGTGATGTTATTTCCACACCGCGAGATAGGAAAAATAAGAGAATCCCTTCTCGAGCACTTCGAATAAAAAAATAATAATAAGGGGGAGATGATGTAACGTACTAGGAGATGTGACGTACCTGCCAGAAGGACGCACACGACATAAAGGCAGATAGGAATCAGAATAAAACGTCCGCGTAGCTCAATTGGTAGAGCAACTTATTCCGGAATGAGAGGACCCGGGGTCGAATCCTGGCGCGGATAAAAATGACGGAGAAATTTACTTCGTTATACCAGTTTATTCCTAACATTAAACTTGTATCAAAATAAATAAATAAAGATGGTCGGTAATTTCTTCATACTAATCCACCTCCCATAACAAACACACACATGCATCATACGTATATGCATGCATGCATAACGGAAATAAACTGGAAAATGTTCAACTGATTGCAGTCTTTCCTAGGATATAACAAGGAAAATAAACACCTGGGACATTTTCATTTACGTGATCTTCCATGGAAAACCCTGCAAAATTCAAGCTTAAAGTTCAACACCCTGAGCTTACATAGTATTAAGTTAAATATTAGTCCACGGCATGCATTCATTCCTTGAGTAGAAAATGTGCTTTTTAATGATAAAATTCCGGGGAGGGGGATATCATGCGGTAACTTTTCATGCAGACAATTTGCCTTCCACTGTTATCTTTCCAGTAAAAACATATTGTTGATGAACAATGACCTTTAAAGATATTTCATTTATTTTCATGTGGGACAATGTTCATCTGATTGAAAGTTTTGTACCAAACAAAATTTGTACCGCGTACACTGGTCAGATATGCTTGTTCAATTTATGGTTAGGATGTGCAGCTCATTGCAAATTTTGATTGAAGAGAGAGGAATGGAAAATGAAGACATTTTAGATCACTATTTGAAGAACTTATCTAAATCTCAAGCGAATGTTCAAAATACGAAAGCTAAAATTGAAATATAAGTGACACCCAGAATTCGAACGAATGTTGTTGGTATAAAATATCTGTTACTGTAATACTGGGGATGCACTATTCTTTCAACATAAAATTTTTAACGTTTACTGTACAATTGAAATTTACTAAAAACATGAATTAAATCAAATTAACTGTAATTATAGCTCAGAATATGCTTAATATATCTTATGTCCTGAAAATCACTACAGACGACAGAAAAGCGATATCAGCAAAATAATTAATATATAATGGCATTAGTCCGGAAAGACTGCTCCGGAAGTAATGAGAAATTTAAATACCATTTGATGTTCATCAGAGAAAATGAAGACAAGGATAACAAGGCAGATGACACCGAATTATCGGTTGCACTGAGCATATGTTTTGAATCGTTTCCGACAAAAAAAAATCAAAGCAGTTTTTTTGAAAATTTAAAAATTCAGCAAAAACCAGAATACGCTTACACTGTCTCGGGAAAAACTGTGCATAATTTAAAAAATAGGACTTTTGGGAGCAGAGATACACTTGCAAAAACAGAAATAAACACGAACACCACCTAGCTCCAGAACTGTAAAATACTAAACTCCACATGTACACGCAGAATGTTACACAAGATGAATGATATCCGGTGCAAAAATAATTTTTGAACGAACTTTTAGAAGCAGAGATATCAAGAAAAATGAGTTAAAAGTTTGCGCTGCCTAGCGGGGAAACTGTATATGATTTTAGACAGGAAATGCGCATAAAGTGTTTTCTTAGTTAGAAGTATCTGACCGAAAAATATTTTTTTCAGACGGGATTTTAGACGAGCAGGTACTGCAGCAAATATGCTGCAAACAGAGACATGAATTTATGCCCTCTAATGCCAAACTTATGGGCTAAAAAATTTTGAAATTATACGCAAAATATGTCGCACCAGAAACGCTGTCCGACAAAGAAAGAATTTTTCAAATTGGACTGTGAGAAGCAGAGATAAAGAGAAAAATACGATACATATCAGTGTTAGAATTAGGAATAAATCTTTTACTGGCCCAGCAGAACACTCGAATTTCTAAATCACTGGTCCGCCAAAATGCCCTCTGGTCCGTGAAAAAAGAAAATACATTGCACATTTACAGTGTATGTAGAAATATAATTTTATTGGAACTGTATATCCGCCGCCCCGGTGGCGCAGTGGTCTAAGCGATGGCCTCTGATCATTCGTACGAAAGGGGTCCGGGTTCGAATCCCGGTGAGGCATGGATGTTGTGTTTGTCTTACGGCACTGGCCCCCTCCCTTCCCTGGAGTCAGTGGCCCTAAATTAGGGACGGGCGACTGCTTATAGCCCATTGAGTTGCTCACGGTGGTCGTTAAACCTACAATAAAAAAAAAAAAAACTGTATATCCCAAATTTAGAACAGAATGTGCACGTGTACGCATGCAAATAATACTAATAAATGAAACACAAATCATGTTATGCAGTGGTAGAAATTTGAAAGAATAAAACAAAAAAACTAGAATTTCACTGGTCTGCAGAACCGGTGTATACCAAAAGTTGGTAGTTCACTTATTTTTACTGGTCCAGAAATGGTAAAACTACTAATACATTTTGTATGCAAATGGTTCTAGTATCCAGGATGGTATACTGACTATAAGTACAGTGATATGATGCACTATCATTGCACTTCATACAGTTCACTGATTCTGAAGCTCTTTGCAACATACCAAAAGCCGCCGTCATGGAATGCGTTGCTTCAGTGTGGAAGGCAGGACGTTTTTCTATGTGGACACACATATGGGCAAAGCCAGACCATGAATTGTTCTTCAACCTTCAGTTGGAAAATATTAGAAAAGACGCATACTCTGGGGTCACTATTTGGGCAAAACAATTGAGCTGTCTTATTCCAAATACAGTATTTTGATCCGGATCTCGGTTTCCTACAGACCAAAATTTCATAAAACTTAAACATGGTTTCCAATTCCGATATTCAGTTTTTGAGTAGTAGATACCTGAATTTCAAAAAATCCGAAAACTGCCAGTAGCGAAACCTATATATTTTGAAATCTGGTTCAATTTTTTATAAACTTACAAATTCCAAAACAAACTGAGAAAAAACAACTTACCGGCTACCCTGGTCGGTAACAAATTTTTCACTGGTCCGATGGATTTTTTTTTTATTGCTGAAAGTTTAACGACCACCTTGAGCAATTCAATGGGCTATTAAAGCAGTCGCCCGTCCCTAATTTAGGGTCACTGGTTCCAGGGAAGGAAGAGAGCCAATGCCGTAAGACAAACACGACATCCATGCCTCACCAGGATTCGAACCCGCACCCATCTCGGACAAATGGTCAGAAGTCATCGCTTGGACTACTGGGCCACCGGGGCGTCATGGAATTTTTACTAGCCAACGGCCAGCGGACCACCAGGTAATTCGAAGGCTTCATATTTACGCCCGCTTTCAGAAAAAATGTGCATTGCTTTAAGCAGAAAATACGTGTAAATGGTTTTCCTTGGTGAGCGGTATCTGACCGCAAAGGAATTTTTTCATTCAAGTTTTCAAAAGCGCAGATATTGCTGCAAAACAACCGAAAATAGAAATGTATTCTTACGCCATGTAGTAGCAAAAATACTTTACCAAAAATTGGAAATTTCTTGCAGAACATTTTCCACTTAGAACTCTATCCGACGCAAAAAATATTTTTCAATTCGAAATTTTAAAAGCAGAGATATCGGGGAAGTCGTAGTTTACCTTTACATCCTCTAGAAGAAAACTGTACATGACTTGAAAAAGGAACTCAGTCCAAAATAGTATTCGTTACAAATGGTATCGAAAAGGAGAAATAATTTTTTAATCGAATATTTAGAAGCAATGATATGGAGTAAATGTATGTTGAATTGAATAGCATCTGCATTTACGCACTCTAACGGTGAAGTCATACATCAGAAAGGGACCGGAAACCGAGCATCATCGTATTCACATTTCAAAGCAAGCAGAATTTTTCAAATCGAACTAATGGTTACAAAGATGTGGTGTCCAGAGACTGACGGACGGATAAAGTGATATTATAAGCACGTACTGTTTTTACAATACGTGCTCTAAATGGATAGAAAATAGGGACTCGTAGGTGCTCGAAGAAAGCATATAAAAGTAGTATTTTAATAGGACAGAAAAAAAAGCAGACTTATTAGTACATCATTTGCATCAAACCGCGTTTGTTACTTGTTTGTTTGTCTGTACACATAAACAAGTGTTCGTTTTAGTTGTTTCGCAAGGAACTGTCCAATCAGTTTTGGATAGGTTTCTACTTATGCACCTGGATACTTTTTTATTCGCGGGACTTTGCTCCAACCGGTTTCGATTCACTTTCCTACATCCCACTTCGATTCACTTTAATCCATTCTGCTTTAATTCACTTTTCTTCAGCTCATTTCGGTTCATTCTCTTACATCCCGTTTTGATTCACTTTCCCCCATGTTTCCTTCGGCATCACATTTTTGGCCATTCCTGGTTGAAGGTACTGTTTCCGATCTCTCGACTGATAACACCACATAAACAAGCCCTTTCTCTTAATTTAATACAATTCGGCTAGTCCTTTATTGTAGCTTGACTGATAATTCCACATAGTCTAGTACTTTCACCTGACCTTGCTAGTCCTTCCTGGCTAAGAGTGTCGTTTTTGATCACATGACTGTTAGCTAGCTCCCCATGAACAGACAGTTTTTCCTGATTTAACATTACTCTGGTAGTCCTTCCTGGTTGAAGAAAGCGTTCCTGCTTTCTCGATGGATTATTCCGTATCAGTAGATACTTTCTCTTCTTGAACGTTGATTTGCCAGCCCCTTCGGATCGAAGAAAGTGTCCTCAACTGATTATTTCACATTAGTTGACAATTTATTTTTATTTAGCGTTACGTTACTAGTTTCTCTAAATTAGATTATGGCTTCTAATTTCCGACTAATAACTTCACATGAACGGAAAATGTCTGTCGATTGATTTAAAAATACTTTTCCAGGCCCACCTGGTTCGCAGTAGCCTTTTCAGCCCCCTAAATGTTAACTCCAAATCAGAGAACACTTTCTCTTAATTTAATGCTTCTTTGCTGGTACCTTCTGGTTGAGGCTATTGTTTTTGATTGCTTGTTGTGCATACATTTTATATTTTGTTTCTATTGTGACTAGTACAAAGCCTTCCCTAACATATTACTCAGCTTAGGTGTATCCTATTTTGCTTATTTCACCTCTTTACGCCGTATTTAGTATTAGTAGCCAAAACGTTTCTACAATTTCAAACGTATCTTCTTTTGTGGCTAGTTTTATATTTCAACATCAGGTTTTACCACAGTGCGTAACTTTGCAGAATATAAAAAAAGAAAAATGCTTAGTATGAAAATGTGTGCGGCGTATATTATAAAACTGTGCCCAGTGAATGAAATTCTTCCAGTGTAAAAGGAGACGGTTTTTTCCTCAAATTCTTGTATGGCAAGGTTTGATTTTATTACTATAAAGATTTTTCAACTGATATTCATAAGGGATTGAAACCTAAAATTATTGACTTCATTTAAATCAGTTTCTGAAAAAGTTTAAAACAACAATCGTAGTAAATTAGATTTTTGTAAAAGATCATTCGTTAGTACATTAATGAAAATTGAAGTAACCCTTCACATCCCACTCATTAGAAGGGCACAGAAAACTGCAGTGGCATTTGACATCACAATACGTATGAAAATTCCAGGGAAGATAAGTTAAACTGCTGAAAATCTAGTATCTTAAACTCACAAATATATTCATAGCATTAATTGTTCAAGAAAATACCACGGTGTGGAAGCTTAAGTTCTCTAACTTGCGGTTATGTGTTTCAATTTTAATTGAAACATGGAAAAGAAACTTCCAGCTGTGCTCTGAGTGGCATTATATTCTCATGAAAGTGTTTTCGTGTTTATAAAGACTTAGGACAAAATTCTTGTATCCGGCGAACATAACGTTATGTGTCTGTCTCTCTATAGTCTTGAAGTTTAGAAACTTAAGTTTCCGCAAATTTCAAAGTTTCAGGAGGATATTTCCAAGTTCAACCAATCGTCAGTTCATTTTGTTCAAAAATCCGTTAAATTTCTTTCAATGTAAACCTTACATGGAATGATTAGTTGTTCATCAGTATACAATTTCTTGAATTTTCATGGCGCTGAAGATCTTTTCACTAAATGTTCGAAGATCGCAGCATTGAGGAAAGGCAGCAATTTCCATTTTGAAGAGAGCATTCCAATTTTATAAAATCCGTTATAAAGGCATGTGTCTTAAGTTTCTAAACAAAATTCTATTAAAGGTGAATGAGACACTATTGCTTTCTGGAAAATAAATAAGAAAGTTATCCTGTTACAAATCGCATTAAAACTAAAAGAAAAAAAGAAGAAATTCAGAAAATTATTTTTTTCTATTCTCTGAAAACTAGAGGAATTTTAAATGCAAATGAACTTTTTTCTCAGTTTTTATTGCACTTATCATTCTGAGAGCAATAGAAATTTGTGCTATTTTTGTAATTTCATAGTTTATTGTTAATTTATTAAAGAAGGTTTAGTCGTTAACTCTCGCTGAAACAGTAGCCCTAAAATTACAGTACGGACCACCGAACTTTCTAGTACGTGAAAATCCTCCCTCCTTCAAATTAGGAGACTGGGAGATCGGAAGTCTAAATATAAAGTTTTCACCACTTATTTAAAATTAAAAAAATAAAATTGCGATGTATTTGTAAAATGTTCTTACGAAATTCTAGTTGCACTGGTTCACTTATTTGCTTTCGTATTTTTTTTACTTTACTTTCTTTTTTTAACGTGCATTCAGAATCAGTTCTGCCTTTTAATCAATCAGTTTCTATTTCAGATAGAAAAAATAAATAAGATGTTTTAAAATTTATCAGAAATGAAGTAGCTAAAAAAGTAAGATAAGTGCTGGCATTGTCAAAAAATCCCATAAGGGACAAAACAAAATATAGAGTATGATCATAAATTATTTTGATTCCCGACAACCATAGTCCTTGCGAGTTTGTATTTCAGACAGTGGTATTTTTAAGGGTAGAAGAGATTAGTTCACCTTTAGAAAAGCTAAAGAGAAAATAATCTTTTTTGACATTGAGAAAAGAAAAGAAATGGGTATCCATATACAGTAAGTCAATCTGTTAAATTAGCCATGTGCGATGCTCATATCATATGTAGAAATATAAGTTGTCTTATCAGTTCATCAAATTACAGAAGAATTTAATAGAACACTTATTTTTATAGATCAGTGTACATGCCACTACTATTGCTGTAATCGCTTCATTAGTACTTTGCCAATTTAATATCAGATCGTACAGTGATTTTTACTGATTCTCGTAGAACGTCTCGATTCAACACACATACGCATATTTTATCGATCTAAGACCAAAGAGAATGTTATGAGTTTTCATTTGATATTTCGAGTATATATCCTGCTCAAAATGACAGGACTGTACGATAAATAAGTAGTTATTTTCTTTAAAACAAAAACTATTTAAATTCCAAATGGCTTTTTGTGTCAAGCCAGTATAAAGTGCAATTTTGTGATACGGAAATATACATAATTTGATTTTTATGAAGGCACACTAGATAAGTAACATTACATCGTGACAGCATACTGTATATTGTGCATTTTAGACTTCATTTCCTCGTTAACTATAACTTTGGCAAAACTTACATTACTTAAAATTTGTCTATACCAATACCAAAATATACTGATCTGCAAAGAAGACTGATCCATATGATATGTGAGAGCTCAGCTTTCCACTGAATAAAACATGTGAGGATATTGTTCCTATGCATGTTTTAAACCTGAAATAATGTGCTTAACTGCAGCAAGTTTGCAAAACAAGATAAATTAATCAGAAATATCCATATTCAGCAGAGTTGTTTATGACAAAATACTTGACGTCAGACATGTTGTATTGGCTCACTATTCTCCATTCATGTGAGAACAATTGCTTTGCCAGGTATTTGACTAGCAAAGATTTCTCATCCCGAGCCAGAATTATAAAATATTTCGGTAGCACGTCTTTCGCGTTTTGTTCTATGAGTGATGTCAATGGTTCGCAATTGATCGTTACACCACAGAGTGTTATTACGCAGTAAATTAAATAACCGATATAAATATTCCATCAAAATTCAGTTTAAAAATTTGGAAAATCATTGTCATATGAGCTTTTAGCTACTTTCTTCTACACGACAAACAACTGGTGATCACTTTTAAAAATTGCTGCTCTCCTCATTTTTTGACAAACGGCAGGAAACGATGTGAGCATGGGCTTAATTTCACAGCAGAGAATGTTTGATCGAAGAATTTACCTCCCTATCAATGGAGATTTAAACACGGAACTTAATGTACAAAAGAAACGTTTGCAGGAAACAAAACTGAAGACAAAGAAATCGAAGCTAAGTATTAATGAACTGCCATCGAAAACGAGTTGGCCCTCCAAATGGCCGAGTAGTCTAAGAGTCCGAGACAAGCCCTGGCTTGAGTCCCGGATGAGACATGGGTATTGTGCTTGTCTGATCCCCGCTGACCCTTGCCCCGCTCTATAAGTAGTCGACCGTCCCCAATTTAGGCACGCACGACTGCTGATGGCCCTGAGAGTTGTTCATGGTTGTCATTAAACCCATAATAATAATAATAATAATAAAGAGTTGGCTTTTAAGATAAAGCAAGGCTCTGTGATTGATTTTCGAAAATTTTCCAGAATATTTGAAAACTTTAAATATTGCGCACATGTTTTTATGTTTGCTTGTTTCGGGGTTTAACGACCACCATGAGCAGCTGTGTGCGCTATGAGCAGTCGCTCGTTCTTAATTTGCGGCAACGAGTTCCATGGAAGGGACATTTGTTTAACCACTGTGGAACAAATGCCCCACATATGGCTTACCCAGGACTCTAACCGGTTCTCATCTCGGACACCGCTACTGTGCCGCAGTGATCTAAGCGCTGCCGTCTGACTTTTCGTCCGAGAGGGTCTCAGCTTGAATCCCGGTGAGGCATGGATGTTGTGTTTGTATTACATCAACGGCTCTTTTCCTTCCCTGGAACGAGTGGTCCTAAATTAGGGACGGCCGAATGCTTATAGCTCGTCGAGTTGCTCACGGTGATTGTTAAACTTAAAGAAAAAAAAACTGATGAACGAACAGCCGTCAGCGCTTCAGACCGCTCGACCCCCAGGGCGGCGTGCACATATTTCTATGACACATATGAAGGGATCTTCAAAACTTTTATTTTAGATTAATTGTAAACATATCGTGAAAATGTTTGTTATTAACAAATTTTGTTGAAATAACAAGAAGCGCAAGCAAATGCTTACGCTTCTTCTTATTTGCTTGTTATGCTTTTTACCTTTTAGTTATTACCCTGATAATTATTTATATACTACTACTTGTACCAAATGGGCACTGAATTTACTCGTCACATGCTAAAATGAAAATTTATCTATGCCAAAGTTACTTTTCTTGAAGCCAAATCTTGTCTTTAATATCGTGATCATTAAGAAACTTTAGCTAGTTCTGTGCTCAGCGATCCTATCTAATTCTTATACACAGTCGAGTCACATTATTGTGACCACCTCCTACTTTTGACGTCAACAGCGCGTAGCCAACAAAAGAAGGCACTTGTCGTGAGCTGGCTTGGAGGGAATATAAGGTGTGCTGTAGGCATTCTGAAAACATATCACTCGTTGCTGTCATGGATAATAGGAGCGATTTATCAGATTTGCAAAAAGGGATGATTATCGGCTTTCGGGCCAAGGGTGGCAGTATTTCTGAAACAGCACAGTTTATGAACTGTTCGCGTGCTGCTGTGGTTAAAGTGTATCGTGATTGGAGAAATGGCACCATTGCGAGTAAGCGAAGTGGAAACTGCGGAGCACTACGTGCCATTGATGTGAGAGGTGAACGTCGCCTGCGAAGGTGCATGAGGGCCGATCGACACGCTACAGTGGAGCAACTCACTGGCCGAATGAGCCAGGCTGCTACTGGAAGTGTGTCTAAAACGACAGTTCAGGAAACCCTGCTGCGTATGGGGCTCCGATGCAGACGGATGACCACTGCACCTATGCTTACGAAGGTGCATCGGCAGAAAAGGGTTACTCTTGCACGGCAATATCGGAATTGAACCTCGGCTGATTGGCAAAGGATTGCCTTCTCCGATGAGTCAGGTTTTCTGCTTCATCGAACAGATAGACGTTTGCGAATAAGGCGAGAAACATCGGAGAACAAACACTCTTCAAACATTGCTGGAAGAACACAAGCTGGTGGGGGCAGCGTTATGGTCTGGGGAATGTTTTCGTGGCATTCTCTGGGTCCACTCATACCAGTGGAAGGCACTATGGACCAAATTCGTTATGAATCCATCCTTGAAGACCACGTACACCCATACATGCTGTTTTCTTTTCTGGGGCGGATGGGATCTTCCAGAACGACAATGAGACGTTTCACACAGTTAGAAATGTCCGAGAGTGGTTGGAAGAGCACGATGAAGACATCAAAGTACATCACTGGCCCCCTAATTCCCCAGACTCAAACCCAACTGAACATCTGTGGGACCATCTCGATCGTGTTGTTCGCTCTATGGATCCTCCGCCACACACCATCCAGCAGCTGTCAGATGCACTCCAGTCAGTATGGCTCCACATACCTGTGAACATCTTCCAGCACCTTACTGAATCACTCCCAAGCCGTCTAGCTGCTGGCAGCGCTGCACGCGGCCGTTACTCTAGATATTAGCTGGTGGTCACAATAATGCGACTCGACCGTGTATATTTTGCATGTGTTTCAACGAATTTTGCTGCGAAGTTTTTATGTATGGAATCAAATGTCAATACCTGTGACAAACTAGAAGCAAAAGTCATTCTGAATTAGAAGATAACGATAAAAGCTTGCTATACTTTTTGAAACTGCGAACTTTTCAAGGTTTGAAATTTTCACTTAAAAATAGTAGTTTGTTATTATCATGATTCATCTAGTCAAACAGTTAATTCACAGAATTAAAAACACTTTGTGACTACAGATTGCGAAAATAGCCTTTCATTGTATTTTATTCGAAAAAAAAAATTACCGCCCTGGTGGCGCAGTGGTCTAAGCGATGGCTTCTGATCATTCATCCGTGATGGGTCCGGGTTCGAATCCCGATGAGGCATGGATGTTGTGTTTGTCTTACGGAGCTGATTCTCCCCGTTCCCTGGAACCAGTGGCACTAAATTAGGGGTGGGCAACTGCTTATAGCCCAGTGAGTTGCTCACGGTGGTCGTTAAACCTTTAATAAAAAAAATGTGTGAGTTCTGAGAATCAACGAAAAAACATTGCTGTCAAAAAGTTTTGAACTTGTATCACTGTGCCCTTTACCTAAACCTTTCGAAATGTTTTTATTTGTTAATTGAACTCCCTTCCCGCTGAATTTGGTCATTTTTAATCACTCCAAAATTGCTCTTGAACGAGTTAATCATTCATGAATCAGTGTTATGTAAATTTCATGCAGTAAAAGATAAGTGAAAGCATTTTCTTGTTGATTGTAAAAAACTCTTTAGTACTTGTATTTCTGAAACAAGATTTTGACGTCCAATTCCATTTGGAAGATTTCTCTCTCTTTTTTAACTATGTCATTTTCAGCGTTGCTGTTTCACATAAAGAAAAAGAAAACAACTCAAATTTTGTTTACAAACTTTCTTCGGTAGGCACAGTTCAAATTTCGGAACGACCTGAAGAAATACTGATGTGTCTCAAGAATTGTAATGAGAGCTTGTTTCAGTGAGGAATGAGGACTTAAACTTTGTATGAGAACAACATGAGCTTTTGTTTGTTTGTTTGTTTTTCCTGGGGGCGTGCCTCTTTGATTTCTCGGGAAGCTTTCTTCTAATTGCTGAATTGAAATTCATTTCTCAGAAGTAAGCATTCATTATTTATTACACTGATAATTAATTTCATTTTTATTTCTCAATACTTTTTGGCCTTTTTTCCTCTAAATAATGTAACGTTTAGAATTCTAAAATATCTCATTTATTAATTTTCCGTGGCATTAAATCATTTCAGCATTATTAGGAGTTACAACACACGAGCTAAGATGTTTCAGATGAATAAAGGAGTTTGCACTTTGATAAATGGTTTAATTGCGCGTTTATGAATTCTGTGGCTTTTAGTATATTCTCGGCTTTTCTGAAGACCAAAATTGTTCATTTTTTGTAATTACGTATACCTTATCGGAAATGAACATTTTTGCCTCCAGAAGATAAATAACTAACAATTTTTAAAGAAAACAAAAGAAACAAAATTTTAAAGAAAACAAAACTAACATTTATAAAGAAAAGTGTTAAATAAAACTAGAAATAATCTTTAGAAAACGTTTCAAGTGAAAATCGTTGGCGAGATTCCCACATAACTTCTTGTAACCATATAGTGGTATATTCATTCAGAAACTGGTTTGCTTAAATCGGATTTCTTAAAGTAAAGTGTTTTCGTTTTGAGTGTGTACATTTATCAATAAAAAATGACAATGTTTTTCATGTTGAAATATCTCAGATATTCAAATTTCGAACGTTATACAGTCAATAATTTAAAGTACGCTGTTTCAATAAATAATTTAATGCACAGTTTTGCTTTATATTGCAGTTCTACTTTTATTATATAAAAGATTAAATAAAATTATTTACTTCTCACATCATCGCTGTTTTTCTCGTCATGTATGCAAGTGGTCATTTGTTGATGTTTTTATCGTTGATCATAAATTTTTAAAATACGAATGACCTGCAGAATTGAACATCTCCATAGTTTTGTGGCCGATGTGGGCATCTCGGTTTCATTAATTATAAGCCCTTTGTTTATCTAAAAGCAATCTATGTACATAAATCGTTTGATTTTTAGAATATTATCTTATTTTCTGAAAGCGAAAACTGTTCATTTTTTAATTTTGCACATTCGTTTTCTCCTCAAAACCGGATTTTTGAAGTCTAAGCATCTTCATTTTAATACAGCATTCTTTACGGTCTAAGAAAACACAATTTCCATCTTTATAATTCTTTTTGGTTATTTATAAAACTTCCCTTAAAAACCTAGCAAGGTAAAACCAGATTTGGTTTGATCTTTGGCGAATGCCTAGTCTTAGTTATTTCGACTCATTTTTACTTCAGAAATTACCTTTTTGGTTGACTTTGGCTCTCGCGCGCGTGTGTGTGTGCATGTGTATTTTCTTTTGTCATTTCTAGTTTCACTGTTTTTCCCGGAACAAAAAGGAAGCAAATAAAAAATTATCTGAGAATATTAACTATAATTTTTCAAACTTACCACTTTGTTTTACTTCAGGAAATACAGATATCTTTCACTTCTGTTTCTCAGCTCTTTTCTTTATGGCAAGTCAGTTTATCTTTCTTTTCTCGTCGTTTAGATCAACGTTCCTCGGAACCGAAAAGTACAAGAATTAATTTTTAGGGTGAGAAGCTGCTTGATTTAAAAAATGAACTCTTAGTTCTGTGGAAGTTTTGTAGAAATGTTCCAAAGTATTTAACATATTCCACAGAAGAAAGTACGGACAAATGTACCTTTGGATAAAATGTATTCCTTGGAAAATTTTCTTCTAGTTTCTGTTGCATGCTAAGCACTGTTACTGACTTATGTATCGTTGTATTTTCTTTTCTGAATTATTTCCTTTTATTCCGGCTCAGTTGCGAAATGTTTTCATCAGACTGTTAAATTTTTATTTCTTGTGCCGTAAATTTAATATCAAAGAAGGAACAGGTATTAGTGAACTTCTTGAGTTGCATATTTGGTTATACAAATTCCATGGATAATTAAAAATAATTCTGAGAAATGTGAAAATCGGTCGCTCTCTCTTAAAACCTTTTCAACTCATTCATTTCAATAAAAATAGAGATATTTAATATTCTTTTCGAATGTCGACTCCTTCGAAATTCATTTTAAGCTCCGAAAAATCGTTTGTCTTCTTCTCATTTTTCACGAAGTTTTTTTTCATGTTTCTTCGAACTCATGGCATTTCTCGTTTCAATATCTGAAGCATTAGTGTTTTGCAGCAGGTATTTAACTACTGAAGAAATGATATAACATATGTTTCAGTCACAGTAAAAAAAAATGAGAGTAGTAATGAGCCGCTAAAAACACTTTGTCCGACCTACGGAACTCGAAATATCTTTTCCAACTTTTTCTCCGGCACTTTCAAGAAAACACTTAGTCCGTGGAACATTATTTGGGGGTCCTAACCCCTTTTCTTCGTGGTGGGTGTACTTCGGAGACCCCTCTGATGTGTTTCTCCGACAGGGCACTCATAGCTCTCGTGGTGACGTCACGGTGCCAGGGAGGGAAGTGAAGCTACAGACGAAAAGAGACTGCTCCAAAGGGGCGGGTTGGGAGGGGTGACGTTACAAGGTGACGTCACACGCTTCATAAATATCGTCGAGGTTGCAGTCCGGGATCCAAGCCTTAGAAGCGAGAGCCGAGTCAGCACAAACATTCCCCCCAAATGCTGTTCATGCTGACGGTACAACTTCTCTAGGTGGAGCGACGTCCCGGGAGTGGTCCTGCTTTCGTTCGTTTCGTACGTGCGACGGTAGCTGATCCTCACATCTCCCTCCCCGCTGTTGTGGGGTAATGATCGGAGGAAATCTCCCCCACCCCTCTTATTCTTGGCAGCGTTAAGAGAGCAGGGGAAGAAAGACGAAAAAAAGGAGGAGGGGTAATCGTCGAGAGCGCCCCCTCTCCTGCGGTCATTGAGGGGGTTGTCAAGTCGAAGTTTTAGGAGAGAGGGTGTTAGCCACTGATGAAAGAAAAGGAGTGTGATGAGGATCATCAGAGGCAGGACTTGTAGACTTTTGACGATCGTCAGGAACTCCCACTTTTCACATGCCAGTTTACTGCGATAAGCTTCATTCAAAATTGTGTGACAATACGGCGATCATCATTTTGGACCTCAGTCATTTTTGCGCTCACTATTCCAAAGTATTTATAAAACAAAGTAAAGTTCTATTCTGGAAGAAACGGCATTTTGCCTCTGCAATACGAAATGCTGCGAATGAAAAAAAGAACGATATGATATGCAAAGCTATTTCTCCTAATGCTCCAGATGACGCTAAATGGAAATGAAGAACCAAAAACTCTTTTAGTGAATTATTTTGACTTCATGAATGGTCAATGGAGTACTACTGGTAATGCAAAATATTCTGGTTTTGCCTTATCTTAAAAATTTGAAAAGGCTTGTAAGAGTGCAAATATTGAGAAATTAGCTGCAGCCAAATTCAAAATGCTTACATAACTTTTGGCATAATTTTAAACATTTTCTTCTGATTAGTAGCAAACTGATTGTTCAATATTAGGCTGACATTTCCACATCAGAGTTCCAAGTTCAGAGTGATGTTCTAGAAAAATTTGAAGTAATTTCATATATTCGATTTGATGTCTCTATTAAGCTCACTCAAGGAAACGTGTTCGTTCTACTGCAGCAATAACTGACAGACAGTGCAGGCAAAAGTACGACTTTATCTTTTTAGCGTGGAAATAAAGTATTTGTTCCGAGAAGAATGATTTTGAAAGTAAAGAAACTGCTAGTTCTTTATTTCATGTCGTGTGAAAGGCACTTTTCAGCTTAACAACTCTAGTCCTCTTGTTTCCACAGAATAAAGTTGAATAACTTGTTCCACGCTACGGTGTTAGATGATTAAAACACAAAAAAGTTGCTTTCGTTAACCATAAAATAAAAAAGGCACTTGCAAGTAATGTGTTAGTAAAGACCCGCAGGAAGTAAATGTTAATAAAGGCCCCAGAAACACTCAAAAAGTATTTCTCATCTTATTAAAAGACAGGTGTTCATACAACAGAGACAGTTTTCTTTCCGATGACGAAAATTATTGATAGATGGATAGTATTTCTATTTAGTGAGAATTGTTGAGTCAATAACTGCAAATTTTAATTTCATCTACGTCGTTGAAAGCAGCAAAATGTTTAAAAGAAAGGCAAAAATGTTCACATATAGTCAGTGAAGAATTAACTTTAAGGCTGTGTAAGATAACAGGAATATTCGAACATTCAAGATTTTAAAAGTGGACTGGTGAATAAAAAAATCATTGTATAATAACGATTCATACTGAGGAGCATCGTTGATTACCAACAGATAAGCTGACTGACGTTGAAGTAGCAAGAACTTAATAACTGGACCTGTATGTTTATGCTTTTAGTTCATAAACGGGGAAACACCATTAGGATTCACTTGCTGTGACTACAGCAGCAAAACAAAACAAAAAGAAAATTGCAGCATCCCACTTATTGGCATTTTCAAGGAGACCAATTAAGAATCCAGTTATATTCTTCTTTTACCAGTGACTTCAGCTGCTGATATTTTCATCGTTAGATACGGTAGGTAAGGTTTTAAGACAAACAATTCTGAATACGAAGTGGCCGGGAGGTCTCTGGTAATAAGCCAACCACCCTTTCTTATCCTGTACGACCTGGTAAGTCACTCAGAATTTGTTTAGAAAATTTTAAAGTCAAAAACAAATCAGTTGCGTGTTCCTGGAATGAAAGAAAACGACTCCTGGAAACTGCAAAGAAACTCAAGACACGGACTTCCCTTATTGGATATGCTTCTTAGGTAAGAAATAATCAAACTTTCGCTTTCTATACGCATGAGTGTTTCTTCCGAGAAATTCTTACTTAAAACACAAGTTAGAGAAACTGGAAAAGAAAATGCAAATCCAGCATTACAAATACAAACCTCTGTTGAGGTAAGCCCATAGTGGGGGAAAGCTTACATGGATTTTTTAATTACCTTATCATACTAGAAGCTCACATTCTCCTTACTACTTTTTACATTAATAAATATTACAGTTTAACGTATGTATTTCGTCTGTATAATCGAAATTCATCTTTTAAGCGTCACTCTGCTTAGTATAAGAATATAAGAACGCACTGTACTGATAATAACTGAATATCTTTCTATCTGGCAGCAAATTGTACAGTGCTTGGAAATATTATTTCAGTATATTACTGAGAACTTGCATATTCTGCAAAGATAGTTTCATAGCGAATAAAAAGAGATCAGAATATTTTTTTCTTTCTCAAAATGTCCTAAAAGTTGTATTGAACTTCTTTGGAAATATTGTAAATATGTGTTGTCATATAAAGAAAGCATCCTCATTTACATGCAGAGGACGCTAAATTTGACAGTGACTGCATAAGCTTATCATAAAGCTAAGTTTATTTTTTCTGCACAAGTTTGAATGTCATACTTCTGTCTTAGAGTTCGCTCTAACCTGTGATTAACGCTCGAAGAGGTACTCCAGAATATTCGATATTGGAGTACTGGAAAATGTTATGGTACCTCAACATTGAGGGTATAAAAACTGAAACATAGTAGATTGTTTTCATCAAATTTGGCACATTTCACATTAAAGTGTTCCGGGTCATGTTTAAGTAGTAAGGAGAGCTCTATTCACCTCATTTCTTGAAATTATTTTTATGGGTGAAAACTGTTGTGTTATGTAATTTGATAGAACCATTTTTCTTGTCGTATAGCTTTTGGTTCCACCTAACTTCATTCTGTGAAATTTTCAGCCAGGATTTTTTATTTCGAAATTTGAATTGAATATTGATATGGTTTAAAACTGTTGCTACATCTTGGTACAGACAGAAAAAAGGTACAATCACAAGGAAAGAAGAAATGCCTCTTTCTCACGTTTTCTAATGAAGCATCACCTAATACATGATAAGATTGTTATGTTTACAACCAAAATGAAAACATTTGATTTTTAAATTAGTTTCTAGAGAAAATACTACTGAAATCAACTACATAGAAAAGTATTTAAAAAAAAGGTCTTCCATTTTTGGAAGTTTTAAGTCACTTTTGCAACAAAACGGAAATTCATCGAAATGAACTGAAGCCTGTGAATGGAAGAAACGATTTTACTTTGATAAAACTATAAAACGGAGTGTTTTTCTTCATGTATCAATAGCGTGTTTTTTTTTTTTTTTGTTTTTTTTTCCCTGAGAAGGATTTAATGCAATTTACAGTAAGAAGAAATTTCATCTCTTCGCACGAAATTCAGTCTCTGAAATAAAGTCACTATTTTTTTTTATTTTATTATAATCGACGAAAGAAGAAGACATTTATTTGATGGCTTTCACTAAAAGTAAAATCATTAATTTGAGACGTAACATACGCATTTTGGATAAGTATTTCAGCAAATACAACGAAAAAACAAACTCTCAAGCCAAATTTGTTTTGAAATGACACGGAGTCAAATGTAAGAAATTATCAAAAGTTTTGATTGTATTTTAAAGATACTGCAGAGGAAAATTAAAATCTTACAAGCTTCTCCAAGATAAAAAAAAATGTTCTTCAATCAGGCGGCTCAACAAAATTCTGAAATTTTATGAAAAGGAAATTAACTTGCAAAAGTATTCCTAATTCGAAGAGTTGTGGGAAAATTGGAAAATTCGACACGCCAAAGTCGGAAACAGACAGACACGAATAAAAACTAGCATTGCGAGCGCGGTGTCTGATTACTGCTCCTTGAGTTTTGACCCGAGCGAAAGAGAAACTTCGCTCGGGATAAAAGTGCGCGCGTGCTTCGACAGTGACGAGACAGCCACGTTGATAGGCGGGTCGGCGCAGCGATAGCGGTTGCATCTCCGCGGAAAAGCCCGCTTCGCTTTCTCTCTTACACGGCTCTGGGCCGTCCACCCATCCAGCGACTACGGCTTCGGGTTGGGGCCCAGCTGGGCCACCCTACATAATCATGGAACCCACTGATACGGGGGCCATGTCGGAGGAATACGTTCATGAATTTGACCTGGAGCATCTGGAGGAAGTGGTCAAGCAAGAAATGCATAGAGTTAAGTATGGAAATATTTCTTGTAGCAACGCTAACACCCACACGATGCAAGTTGCTGGTCACGGGCAGTCCATGGACCACCATCACCATCATCATCAACAACAGCATCATCAGCATGTTTACAACACAACCGGAACGGGAGGAATGATGGTATGCCCAAGAAAACCCCTCGCTTTGGCTGCTACGACCCCTGGAACTCCCCCGGACACCCCACCTGGAACAAATACAAATGCAGCCTGTCATAGTTTGCCACCATCTCCGGCTTTTGCGGCTGTTCCGGTGTCAAATTTAGCTAGCCCAACCATGCCCCCAGCATCTATGGAGTCTAGAACACCCAGCCTTTTGGATGACAGTATGATGTGGCTGACCCAGAGTTTACGTTATGGAGGTGTAACGACACAAGAACCTCTTGACCTCAGGCCACAGTGTGGCAGTGAAATGGACGGTTGGCTCATAAGAAAGGACTATCCAGAAGTACAGGTTGTACCACCAACCTTTGTTGGTCCTCGAGCAAATGGGGCCCCAACTGTTGGAATTAATATCCCAGGAAATTCCGGGGACTTATCCCACCTAGTGAACAACAGCAGCAGCAGCAGCAACAGTAGCACTGGATCAGGTTCTTCGATAAATTCGCAATGCTCGATCAACAATGGGAATGGAGTCATGACCTCTGGAGGTACAAGAGGAGGCTGTGGCGATATTCTTAATGATGATATGTTAATATCTCTTACAGTGAGAGAATTAAACAAACGATTACATGGGTATCCTCGAGAGGAGGTAGTTCGTCTCAAGCAAAAGAGAAGGACTCTAAAAAACAGGGGTTATGCCCAAAACTGTCGCACAAAGAGACTGGCCCAAAGGCATGAACTGGAAAGCCGGAATCGCGCTCTGCAAGCTGAAATAGCCCGACTGAGGCAAGAAATGGAAAGAGTTTGTCAGGAACGGGACTTTTATAAGCAACAGTTTCATGCTCTTCGAGGACGGACGGATTGCACCCAGAGGTCTTTGTCCAGCGTATCCAGCGGTGCTGCCAGCAACCCGAGCTCTCCAGAATTCTACCTCTGACCTTCAACCTCCCAGTGCACAAGTGGCCACTACTTTTGGAAGCGAAGACCATTTTAACGAGCCTTCCTTGCGCTCAGTTCATAAACCTCAAGAGAAGGAAAGTTGAACTCGATTAAAAGAACAAAAATAGAAACAATATTTAATGTAAATTTTGTATCCAAAATGATCTTCTACGGTGTGTGTTATAAAAATGACTAGAACCGAAGAAGACTCATCTGTGTGGTGTGCCAGACTGTTCTTCGAAGTTTAAATGTGTAAGAAAATGGAAAAAAATCTGGTTGAAATCTAGTCGTACCTAAGGTAAGCTTCATTTTCAATATTACTTTTCCAGAACTTCTTCAGAAGTGATGTCAAAGGAAGGCATCTGATATAATATTCTCGTACTTTATGAGCGAAGTGTCAAATGGAATTTTTTTATAATATTCGTTAAAGTAATATGTTGGTTTAGTTATCTATTGTTTATAGACAGCAAGTTTCAATAATCATGTTCCAAACCATCACGAATATATATATAGATTGTGGTGTGTAGAAACACATCTTATTGTAAATAAATTATTGTTGAACAACACTGAATCTCAAATTCAGATTCAATGTCAGTATGTTCAGAGTGATTGATAAGTTCTTTATATAGTGTCTTTGAAAATGATATGAAAATTTGCGTCTCTAATTCGTAAAAGTACGGAAGTGATGTTTTAAGAAGGATTTTTCACATTGTTAGAAATGTTAAAGAAACCACCAGATGTGCTACGAACTGTAGCTTTTTTTAGGAAAAACTGTCAAATGATTTTTGAAGAAATTGCAAATACAAAGCGCAGTTTCCAGGATGATATAATCTGTAGTATCATGAGCCTCTTGGCGTTCACAATGTAAAATTAAATACAAATGCTTAGAGAAACTGTTTGTTGAAACTGGAGGTATGAAACACATACAAAAAAATCCTTGAAAAAAAGCAGTTGGAAGTATCTGAAACTATTTAAACTGTTTTGTATCGTTGAACTTCAAATGTTTCTGTTCTTAAGAGCTGTATTAAACTGATCATTTGTTAAGTGGGACCAGTTTCAAAAATTTCAGTGTCACAACTATGGAATCCAGCAAATGTTAAGGAAATACGTTTCTATTAGACATTTTCAAATACACAAATAAATAGATTATTCAGAGACATCGACTCATAAAACCTCAGTGCATTTTGCATGTGTTTAAGAATTTTTATTCGGACATGGAGATCTTGTTAAACTTAGTGGTGCCTTGATGGAAAATGAGGCTTGTGTTTTTATGAGATCGTCAAAGTCACATAAACTTATCGCGCATCGTAAATATTTCTCTTATTAAGTTTCTTAACTTTAAGTAGTGTGTGGGTTCAAGTAAAAGAAATAGCAGGAACTGAAATTGAAGGTTTCAGATTGACTGTGAAATATAGAATTTTCAGTATCCTACTGTGTGTCAGGATATATAAGATGACGCCCTTACGGTGAGGGAATGTTTGTGTGTATCTAAAAACTGCTTCTACAGACAAGGTATGAATTACTAACTATGAATTCTGTTGAAATTGTAGAAAATTTAAAATGTTAATGTGATACACTGAAGACAAAGGTGTGGTAATGCGCCCTAGAAAAAAAAGTTGAGCTTGTTCAGATCAATGAATTACTTCATAGATGTCATTGTTTTCGTTAAGCGGACCACTTCTGAATGTATCATCTCAATTTATTCTGCTAGATTGAATGTTTTTGTAAATAAATGTTGCAAGGCAATTAATATCTCAAGTCATCACAAACATCAAAATGTGTGAACGCAAATCTTATCGTAAATAACTATGAGTACTGCCTACGAAAGCACACTTTAATGCTCGAAAGCACACTTTAATTCTTTCTGGTCCCGATTAAAATATTCTTCAGTTGGACGAAAAAAATATTCAAATAAGGCTTATTGTTATTGTTGCTTATCTATTTATCGGTTTAAATCGTAAGCATCAGCATCTAAACAAAGAGTAAAAATTTGGCCCTCATTCTTAAAAAAGCCATTTAGTAAAACTCTATGGAAAAAGCACGTTACCCAAATAACGATTTTTCACTGTCCCACCCTCAGAAATGAAATCGATATATAAAAATTACGTATGTTTATGGATGAACCGGAGATTTCATCACCTTCTATTCCGTTTGTATCATCATAAAAACGGTGATACTCAATTTTCTGCACGAATAATATTGATCATAAATAAACATTCAAGTTTTAGGGAAGTCGAAAAATAATCGCTAGGCAATGGCACGTGTTTTCAAAGACACTACGTTTTTGAAATTCAAAACTCATATGCAGCCAAATTTAACCAAATTTTTCAATGATACTTTCGACTCTGAATTAAAAGTTTGCCCAACCTGTACATTCCACTTTTTAATAGTTGCATTGCAGATCCGCTGTGGGGGAAAATGTCAAAGTCGGAATTTCGAGCTTCTTTTTCCATTTTTTTTACCTTTCTGTAAATAAATTTTCATTGTTGCTGTTTATCTTCCAGTTCTAAATCATACAGCAATTTGAACAAAATTAGCTCAGAAAGCAGGAAGATTTCTAAAAATGTGGTGTGGAAACAAGCTATTCGTTTAAATGACTATACTTTAGTGTTCTTTCCCTTGGATATATTAAACAAATTCTAACGAAGTTGTAACGTACCAGGAGATGTGACGTACCTGCCCGAAGGACGCACACGACGTAAAGGCAGATAGGAATCAGAATAAAACGTCCGCGTAGCTCAATTGGTAGAGCGACTTGTTCCGGAATGAGGGGATCCGGGTTCGAATCCTGGCGTGGACCAAAAATGACGGAGAAATTTACTTCGTTATAATGGCGCCTGAACTATCCGGGTGACCCGACCGTTCAAAATCTCGCATTGGTGTGATGTTATTTCCACACCGCGAGATAGGAAAAATAAGAGAATCCTTTCTCCAGCACTTCGAAAAAAAAAAAAAAAAAAAAAAAAAAAAATAAGGGGGAGATGATGTAACGTACCAGGAGATGTGACGTACCTGCCCGAAGGACGCACACGATATAAAGGCAGATAGGAATCAGAATAAAACGTCCGCGTAGCTCAATTGGTAGAGCGACTTGTTCCGGAATGAGGGGATCCGGGTTCGAATCCTGGCGTGGACCAAAAATGACGGAGAAATTTACTTCGTTATAAGGTGGAGAAATCAATAGCTCTATAGTCTGAAGCAACGCAAAGGTATACGACTAAACTTCTGAAGAGTTGCAGTCTCATTCTTTTTCAATACGTACAGTATTTGATGCTTGGCAAATACAAGTATTCAGATATATTAAAATACTTACGGCCAATGCCACTCGATCTTCCGAAATTATCTCGTTCCTCCGCCTCTGATCAAAAAACAGAGAATTTATCTGTTCTGAGCACACTATGGAACTTCCGATTTAACAAAGGGATCAGAATGGCATTGTATACGATATTGCCACTTCACTATTTATGGCATTTTCATTTTACGACACCACGTATCACAGAAGAATCCTGGAAAAAAGGAGCCAAAACCAAATGAAAATAAGCATCTCAAAATGTGTTCTTCAAAATAAAATAAATGCGTTTAATAAATCCTACATTCATAATGTTTCTGCCACCCGGTGGCGCAGTGGTCTAAGCGATCGCTTCTGATCGTTCGTCCGAAAGGGGTCCGGGTTCGAATCCCGGTGTGGCATGGATGTTGTGTTTGTCTTATGGCACTAGCTCTCTCCCTTCCCTGGAGCCAGTGACCCCAAATTAGGGACGGGCGACTGCTTATAGCCCATTGAGTTGCTCACGGTGGTTGTTAAACCTGCAATAAAAAAAAAATGTTTCTCTATCGCTGACTGTTTTTGTCTGTCACTCCCATTCTTTCTTACTATCTGTCTACCTTTGGATGATGTTTCCTTGAGTTTATCTCCATCGGTTTTTGTTTTCTCTATTTTCGTCTTCTGACCATTGTTTTCAGAAAATTATATTTCTCGTTATTTTTTGTCCTAGCGTTTGTTTTGACTTTCACACAAAGAACTTCTGCCGATTTATTGAAGCATGCTGGGTACACACTGTGATAATCAAAGTCTCTAAGTACTGGTGGAAAGTAGAGTACAGTAGAAGGCTATCCAAAACTGAAGTAAACACTTGCAGAAATTTGCAGCCTACAATATACTCTAAAAAACTGTTCTCACTGATTCAACATTTCGCGTTCATATTTAATAAAAATTCATACTTATATTTAATAAAAAGTTAAGGAAGTTTATTCTATGGGAAACGACAATGGAAATCTATTAACTTTTGTTGTAATATTTTAATGAAAAACGCGTTTTGAACAAAGGTCGTAGAAATAAACGAATTCAGCGCCAGACAACCAAGTCGCAAGGTGATGAAAGTTCAGAAATGTGCTGCACCAGTTTCGCGTTCTGTAAGGTATAAATTCAAATTTCATGAAAACGGGAAAACAAAAACAATAAGCATTCATTATACCGAGAAAGTTACTGGTTGTTAACGCCAACATATAAGCATGAAATACTCGCCCTGCGGTGAAACTTAGGAGGCTATTGCTTTTTGTGAGAAAAACAATTCTAAATGTTTGAGCTTCGATTCTCAGAATTATGGTAAATTACTTGTGCCGGTCATGTAATTTCAATGAATTTCTAAGAATCTGCGTTCTTTCTTTTACGATTACGTTCCAAAAATATCTGAACTTTGAACGGGTTCCCTTACACGTAATATGAAATAACCTTTATATTCCAACTGGATTGAACGCATTTTACTAGTAAACGTCTCACATAGCATTTGATTCATGCTACGAATTTCGTTTTAACTTCAGAGAAAAGTTCCGTAAAAAAATAAATGGTGTTCCCTTCAGGAGCTGAACAGCAATTTAAATGAAATATTTTATACTGTTCAGTTATCATTTTAGTTTTGGTGCAGTTAACACGCGACTTGAGTCAAATTATTTTCATATACAAATGATCTTCATTCCTATACTCCAAGTTTAGAGTTATCACAAGACACATGTTGCTCTGAAACTTATCCGTTGAAGATCAGATCCTCTAAGATTTTCAATGCACGAAAATAACGATAAGTGCAGGCTACATTTCGGAACACAGGTCTGAAAACCAGTCCATAAAGAATGAATAATTGGTGACTCATTTTAGAGCTTTACATCGTTAGCAGGTTTGGGCATTTACGGCTTTTGTCTTAGTGATCTCTCCTGACCAAAATGAAAAATAAGTTGTCCAGAGTCCACTTCGGCACGTAAGTTAAAACCAACGTTATGTTTAATTAAGGTTTGCTAGGGGCTCACTTTAGTGTGAACTATACCACTGTCATCGTCAATTAAATGACGAGGGCATTAATGGAATTAATGTTAATACAAGGATAGCCAGGACCCATTTCAATTTGAGCTTCGTCATTGCTAATGTACCTACTTCCGCGGGAAACTTTAAGACCTTTCACACAACAGTCTGACTCATGCTTTAAATTTTTTCTAGACCTTATCTTGCTTTCAAGAAATCTTCCGTGAATCTACGTAGAAGCCCAAAGGTTCGTAAATTTTTCCAGAGAAGACGAATATTCAGTAAATTCATTCATCGGTAAAGAGACAACATTATTTTTACATTTTCTAGTTTTTTAAACATTAGTTTTACTTGAATATTACGCTGCTAGCCACCCAAAATGCAACACCTAGAAGGAAGCATCCGATTGGCTTGAAATTCGCAGCATGCTTCGCCCGCGAGAGGACATGCAAACGATTAGCATTGCAGGGCATATGCAAATCATGTGCGCCCGGTACGCCACCGAGAAACACTATAAGAAGGGTGCACAGAAGGCTGGGTGTAAGTAGTGGAAGTGTGTTATGCTGCCGGACCTGTGCGTAGGAAGCTTCCTGATGCCTCGTCGCAGAATACGGCAGTCATTCCAGCACGTTTCGGAGTTTGACAGAGGACGAATAGTAGCTTATCGCGACAGCGGTTTATCGTACCGAGACATCGCCGCCCGTGTGAGACGACATCCAGCCACAGTGAGGCGAGTATGAATTCGATGGGTGCAGGAGGGACGGAGGGACCGACGTGAGCGATTGCCGCAGCCGTGGCACACCACCGAACAAGAGGACCGGCGTGCTGTGCGGCGGGCATTGACGGCTCGCACCGCCACATCACGAACTTTAGCGCAGAAATTAGGGTGTGTTGCGCAACAACCTGTATCAGCACGTACCGTTCGACGTCGTCTGCAGGAGCGGAGACTTGTCACACTGCGCCCATTGCTCCGATTACCATTGACGTTACACCACCGGCGAGTGCGGCGGCAGTGGGCCGTTGAATGCCGCACCTGGACTACGGAATGGCACGACATTTTCTTCTCCGACGAATCCCGCTTCTGCCTGTAATACCACGATGGTCGGATCCGCGCGTGGCTGCACCGCGGCGAGAGACTGTATGACACCTGCATTATGCATCGCCATACCAGTCCGTCGCCTGGCGTTATGGTTTGGGGCGCAATTGGATATGACATCCACACCACTCTGGTACGCATGGCCGGTACACTCAACAGCCACCGCTACATCTCCGACGTTTAGGAACCTGTAGTCCTCCCTTACCTTCAGGACCTGCCAGCGGCCACGTTTCAATAGGACAAAGCCCGCCCGCACGTGGCACGCATCGTGCAACAATTCTTCACGGCCCACCAGGTGTCACTGATGCCGTGGCCCGCCTGTTCTCCCGATATGTCGCCCATCGAACACGTCTGGTCACTGATCGGCAACCGTGTGGCCCGGCAAGCACTACCTGCGGCTACACCTGATGAACTGTGGCAACGTGTGGAAGCAGCCTGTACCAACATACCCCAAGCCCACATCCAAAGCCTTTTTCGTTCGATGCCGCGGCGTGTAGCGGCCGTTATTGCCAGCCATGGGGGCCACACGAACTATTGATGCCTGCGTGTTCCGCAAGTCGCACGGGCCTGTAAGCTCAATCGTTTCTTCTTTGTATCTATTGTTATGTGTTCAGTAAATCTAGCTTTGCTATCTCGTGTCCTTCTTGGTGTTGCATTTTGGGTGGCCAGCAGTGTATTTTGAGCTTCAAGACTTTGTCTTTCTAATATTCTTTTTCTTAAGAGCTGTAATCAAGTGTCAGGTTTCGTTAATTCCCATCACCTTCCCTCATAATTGTCGAATAAATCTTAAGTGTTAAAGTGTTCTTAAAATGATAACAAAATGTTAGCTAAGAAATAAATGCCTCCATTTCGATTTTATCACGATGCCGACCGCAACTCCTAGTAATTAAGATCTTATATCGCTCGAAATTCCTTAAAGTAACAATTACCATTAAATCAACTGTAGTTCAAATGTAGTGCTTTAAAAGGACAATTTTTTACACCTTTCCATTCTTTCTGCCTTTTTATTGCCCTTCAGTCACCATTTTTTTTAACTTAGAATGAAACCACACACGGACTACAAAAAAAAAAGTTTTTCTCGAATACACGGCAAAAAAAAAAAAAAAAAAAAGTTTAAAGCTCAGGGATTTAATAAGAATACTGAAAATGTTTTCGCCGTTAAATTCAATCATCTGCTTGTAACGAATAATATTTTTGGTAAGTTGTATTTGGATATTAAAAAGTTATGAAAATGCATATTATTTAACTTCTTTCTTGAAATTTCCATGTCAGGGACTAAAATTGAATTAATATAAAGTACGATGCTTACATTTGTCCTAAAGTACTCTCATCGGTGTCATTTCCTGTACCTGACTACCCGAAGTCCTGTGTGACGTATTCCCCTGAGACCTCTGTCATGCTTACGAAATGCTTTATAATCTTAGATATTGTTTGAGACGATACTGGTCTTGTTTCCCAACCAATTTTAACTAGAGTTCAGTTAAAGCTTATTGTATTTCCACGAGCTCCAGTTAATTTAGACTGTTTCTTAAATATATGTGAGAAGTGAAACTATGGAGTTTGAAAATTTGGTAGACATTTTTTTATTCAGTGAATACCGGAGGATTAAACTCTTCCCGATGTTTCGAACACCGCACAATTTTTGTCTTACGTACCACAAAAACTGATACTTTAAAAGAACAACATTGCTTGAAGTAAATAAGAAGAGCCCTTCCTAATCAATTTCAAAGTTCTTTCTTGAAGTTTTAATGAACATCACTCCAAATACGATCTAATATAGCAGAAAAGACTACCATAGGTTTTCCCACACTCTTACTGTAATAATTCTTATTAGCAAATGGTACAAAATTTGGAAAATACACTGCTGTCCACCCAAAATGCAACACCAAGAAGGAAGCATCCGATTGGCCTGAAATTCACAGCATCCGTCGCCCGCGAGAGGACATGCAAACGATTAGCATTGCAGGGCATAATCAAATGATGTGCGTCCGGCAGGCCACCGAGAAGCACTATAAGAAGGGTGCACAGAAGGCGGGGTGTAAGTAGTGGTAGTGTGTTGTGCTGCCGGACCTGTGTGTGGGAAGCTTCCTGATGCCTCGTCGCAGAATACGGCAGTCATTCCAGCAGTTTTAGGAGTTCGACAGAGGACGAATAGTGGCTTATCGCGACAGCGGTTTATCGTACCGAGACATCGGCGCCTGTGTTGGACGACATCCAGCCGCAGTGAGGCGAGTATGGATTCGATGGGTGCAGGAGGGATGGATGGACCGACGTGAGCGATTGCCGTAGCCGCGGCACACCACCAAACGAGAGGACCGGCATGTTGTGCGGCGGCATTGACGGCTCGCACCGCCACATCACGAACGTTAGCGCAGGAATTGGGGTATGTTGCGCAACAACCTGTGTCAGCACGTACCGTTCGACGTCGTCTGCAGGAGCGAGGACTTGTCTCATGGCGCCCGTTGCTCCGATTACCATTGACGTTACACCACCGGCGAGTGCGGCGGCAATGGGCCGTTGACATTGTCTTCACGACATTGTCTTCTCCGACGAATCCCGTTTCTGCCTGCAACACTACGATGGTCGGATCCGCGTGTGGCGGCACCGCGGCGAGAGACTCTATGACGCCTGCATTATGCATCCCCATACCGGTCCGTCGCCTGGCGTTATGGTTAAGGGCGCAATTGGATGTAACACCTGCACCCCTTTGGTACGCATCGCCGGTACACTCAACAGCCACCGCTACATCTCTAACGTTTTGGAGCCCGTAGTCCTCCCTTACCTGCAGGACCTGCCAGCGGCCACGTGTCAACAGGACAATGCGCGGCCGCACGTGGCTCGCGTCGTGCAACAATTCTTCACGGCCCACCAGGTGTCACTGCTGCCGTGGCCCGCCTGTTATCCCGATATGTCGCCCATCGAACACGTCTGGTCGCTGATCGGCAACCCAGTGGCCTGGCAAGCACCACCCGCGGCTACGCTTGATGTACTGTGGCAACGTGTGGAAGCAGCCTTAACCGATATATCCCAAGCCCACATCCAAAGCCTCTTTCGTTCGATGCCGCGGCGTGTAGCGGCCGTTATTATCAACCATGTGGGCCACACGAACTATTGATGTCTGCGTGTTCCGCAAGTTGCACGGGCCTGTAAGCTTAATCGTTTCATCTTTGCATCTATTGTTATGTGTCCAGTAAATCTGGCTTTGCTATTTCGTGTCCTTCTTGGTGTTGCATTTTGGGTGGCCAGCATTGTAGTTTCCTGTAACAGTTTTTTTAGTTTTAATCTCCTTGACTATTTCTTTGTAATTATTCGACCAACCGAAAAATGAGTTGAAAGGATTTTGTTGACATATTTTAGAACAGACATATTTCTTGATTTTCTTAGCATTTTTCAGTTTCGTTATCGCTTCTAAATTTCTAAGATCACGTCAAACAAAATTAACCGCATAATGGATCCAGGTACAAATTCCAGGGAGAAAGAAAGTTCTGTCTGACGAGTTATATGAATTATTTCCTATATCAAGGATAAAGTTTTCATTCATAAAAAGCAGGGCAACTACAGCACATCGTCGGATTTCACGGCGCATAAATTTTTCTTTATCCTTTCAAGTAAATAGACTGAGCGTTATACCAGTTTGGAATTTTGCGAATGTATATTTAAATTGTTTGACTCTGAAGACTGTTTCCTTATGATTTGTTCTTTGCTTATGAATATCATATATATTTAACCAGTGTCTAAACTTCTAGAACTCTAAATACTGGGTAACAGAAAAACTTCAAGAATATCACAAAGTTCTCTTACCCTACCCAAAAATTGCAGCATGACGTGGACCTGATGTGTGGACCATATCCGGAACCTATTTCCTCAAGGATGGGTGATGAATTTTGTCGGCTCTCTTATGAATTGGTATGGCACTTGATCTATTTGTCTCAAAGGACGAAAAATCTTGAAAATCGGATGTTGCAATAATGTATTTCAATTAGCCTATGAGTTATTCCTACGAAAAATTTCTTTTCGAAAAATGACATATTTTACATGCCATCTGGAAACTTAAAGGCCTTCTTTCCATCCTGATACTCCCCAAAACAGAAATAGGTTTCTCCTATTTCTGTTAGGAAATGGCAGGTGTTTTCAAAATTAATATTAATAATCTTGTGTTTTGACAAAACGTCATCAAAATGTAATTATCAAATCTTTTTCAGTAAAACAATTTGTTTCAGCCAACCGTGTGGACACAAAAACACAGCACAGATCAAAAAGTGTACAAAACTAATGAGCCTATAATAATCTACGCCCTTCCAAATTAGTCCAAAACATTCATTCTATCATCTTTTTTTTTTTTTTTTGATTGGAGGTTTAACGATTACCGTGAGCAACTCAGTAAGCTATAAGCAGTCGCCCGTCCCTAATGTAGGGTCACTGGCTCCAGGGAAGAAGCAGTGCCGTAAGACAAACACAACATCCATGCCTCACCGGGATTCGAACCCGGACCCCTTTCGTTCGAATGATCAGAGGCCATCGCTTAGCCCTCTGCGATACCGGGGCGGCCTATCATCTTTGCCAGCGCTCACTGACAGCGCCTACTCAAATTGTGGAGTGGTAATAACATCAACTTCCTCACATTTTCTTTATATAACGAAGTAAATTTCTCCGTCATTTTTGGTCTACGCCGGGATTCGAACCCGAGTACGCTTATTCCGGAACAAGCCGCTCTACCAACTGAGCTACGCAGACATTTATTCTGATTGCTATGTGCCTTTATGTAGTGTGCGTCCTAGCTGGCAAGTACGTCACATCTCCCCCCCCCGAAAGAGGGCCGGGGGCATGGCCCACGGGTCAGCCGTGACCATGAGTCGTTGCAGGCAGCCATCCACTGTAGAACGTGCACTTGAGAACTCCCAGTCAATCTGCTGTGTGGAATGCAACATCACACATTTTTATTTTTCGAAGCGCTGGAGAAGGAATTCTCTGATTTTTTTTGTCTCGCGGTGCGGAAATAACATCACACCAATGCGAGATTTTGAACGGCCGGGTCATCCGGATAGTTCGGGCGCCATTATAACGAAGTAAATTTCTCCGTCATTTTTGGTCTACGCCGGGATTCGAACCCGAGTACACTTATTCCGGAACAAGCCGCTCTACCAACTGAGCTACGCAGACATTTATTCTGATTGCTATGTGCCTTTATGTAGTGTGCGTCCTGCTGGCAGGTACGTCACACTTATTATGATATCTTCTGGGCTTCAAGGCTTTGTTTAACTTTAGGGAGCTTAAAATAAGGTGACAAGGACATTCGTTTAGTAATACTATACTTAGCAAAAACTTTCCCCCGTTGTTTTTATATCTAAGCCAATTCGGGGATTTTGTTTTTGTTTCGGTTTCAGAGTTTATAAAATGAACTTGGCAGAAGTGCATTTATTTTTTCAGTTTCATTTAAAAATGGCCTCTCGCGAGCCATAAGAAACATCAGCTTCTCGAGGCATTGTACCAACGGTCAATCGTGAGCTGTCAAAGCACCCGTTACTTTTGGCTGACATTGTTTTCATTTTAAAGACGGAGAGACTAAATACCTAGCTAAAATGTAAATTTTTCATCTCTTGAAACTTTTTTCATCAACTGTTAAGTTTTTCTGTAAAGTAATTACTTTGTACTCTTGTATACTGTTAAGTTGAATGTAAAACTTCAAACAATCACGAATGAGTGAAGAGACGAAATGAGTTGGAATGCAACAACGTATCAGCGTAGGTTCACCATAGCCGCGGAGAGAGATGATTAAACCTTCGTGCTTTTTTATCTGCTGTTACCCAACATGAACATTTTTTGAGTCGAATAAAATGCTGTGTAAAAGCACAAGTTTGTTCGCTACGGCATCGAAACCGTGTCCCCTCACTCCGGAGTAAGTCGCTCTCCCAACTGAGTCTCTGCAGATTTGTTATCTTGACACATGACTTCACCTCTGTAGTACGTCACAGCTGTTAAAGTGATTTCCTCTTAAACTTACCCCGTTTGATCAGCTTGTCAAAGACCTTTCTCTTCCGGTAGCCCACTACAAAAGTTCTGGCAGAAGGGACAGTACCCGTCGAACACGGATTAAAACAGAGGCTCAAGTAAAATACCTATGCAAAAAGATAAAACAACATCTTTAGAAATATATTTAACTTCTGTTAAAAAAGAAAGAAAACGTACACTGAATAAAGATTCCCCAACTACTTAAAACGTGATGATTAACTCCGCTGTAACAATAGCACTTTCCAAATAAAAATGGAATAAAGTGTTAAATAACACAATTTGATCCAGTTTCAACAATATGGTGCTTCAAATTCGATCCAGTTTCAACAATATGATCAAATTCTGCAGTGGGAACAATACTTTCCGAAGAAGGATAAGATAAGGAAGTTAGTAGCATGATTAGTTCTGATCTCAGGAGCAACAGCCTTCGGAAACAGGTAAACCGCCCCGGTGGTGCAGTGATCTAAGCGATGGCTTCTGATCATTCGTCCAAAAGGAGTTGGAGTTCGAATCCCGTGAAGCATGGATGTTGTGTTTGTCTTACTGTTCTGGCTCTCTCACTTCCAGGAACCAGTGGCCTAAATTAGGGACGGGCGACTGCTTATAGCCCATTGAGTTGCTCACGGTAGTCGTTAAACCTTCAGTAAAAAAACAGATAAGACAAGGTAGTTAATAACAATATTTTTTCAGATGGTAGGTCTCCAAACAAATGAAGCTCTAATTGTCTCTTTGGTACCAGAAAAAATGTATTCGTTTAGGAATTGCATTTGTTCGCTTTCAAGCAAGTGTGCCCTCGAACATTTCTGTACTAGAATAAACAACTTTTCATGCGATGTGATACTGCACTTTGCACAGTTTCGATTCATGACAAGATTTTTCAGGTGTGAAAATTTCGCTTAAAGATAATTGGACTTTTACCGATAATGTAAACAAAACAGTTTTGAATTGCCTGGGTTTCCCGAAATAAGCAAAATTCTGAATTTCATGGGAGGCTATAAAATGTTTTTGATGATACAAACATTAACCCCATTCAATGCCTTCTATAACACTTCTTGAATGAAAAACGTTTTGTTGCTTTTAACTAAAATCTATCGAATTTAAAAGACTTCTGAAAATAGTTTTTCTCTTATTTTCACGTTGTTTTTTCAGTAGAAATGTATAAAAAGCCGCGTTTCGTTTTCTATAACTTGAAGAAATACTACTTTCACGGGTAATGTAAGCGGAAAGAAAGTTGTAGACTCGAAAACATCTATTGAAACTATTCAGTTTTATTAGCCGTTATGTATGCAATTAAAAGAACATCGAAGCAAACGTGTTTGGAATACTTTTCGTCGACAAAGTAACCTACTTTTTTAATCTGATTATAACAAACACCGTAGTTGCATACACATATATGCACATGATTTAACATTTAAAGAATTCGCTAAAATCACCATTATATACCGTTATGTTATATTGGGTTGAAAATAAAGTAACGTCCAATGACGAGGTACCAAAAGTCAAAGCTCCGGCCACGGCACCATTGGCCACTGAGATTGCTCAGTACACCGGCATGACATCTTCAGGTAGGTGACTTAAATAACTCTCAGTTAGCCTTCAGAAGGCGAAGAGTGTAAGTGCCAGCCAACATGGAAGTGGACAAGGAGCACATCTGCCATTCCATGCTGTATGAGTTTCGTCGAGGTGGCACCACGTCAAGTGCTGTAATGAACGTTCCGTTACCAGTGTGTAACCCAATGCTATATTACAACGTTAGTGCTGCCGTTGGTTCGGACGATTTCGAGAGGAACGTTTTGACCTGTCTGACCGTCGCAAAGCCAGAAGACCCGCGACAGTGGATATGGACATGCTGAAGATCTTAGTGGAAACCGATCCACGTGTGACCACGCGGAAGTTGGGCGAACACCTGGGAACTAACCACACGAACATTATCTCGCACCTACGTCAACTTGGGAAGGTGCACAAGAGGGGAGTTTGTTTGGGTACCCCATCAACTCACATTGGAGCAGAAAGCAAATCGCATGTGTACCTGCGTTTCCCTGCTTGCACGTGACTAAGTTGAACCGTTCTTGGACCGCATTATGACAAGGAACGAGAAATGGGTCCCGTATGACAATGTCAGAGCCTGGAAACAGTGGTTGGACCCAAACCAGACGCCCATGCCGACCCCCAAAACCGGCTGACGCTCACGTAAGGTCCTGCTGTCCGTGTGGCGGGATATGCGGAGTGTCGTGTTTTTTGAGCTGCTGCCGGGCTACACCATTATCACCGGCGATGTGTACTGCCGTCAGCACAGCGATCTGCATGCATCGCTCACATTGAAGCGACCAGCGCTGCTGAACCGCACGACAGCCCTCCTACAGCAGGATGGAACGAAACCTCACACAGCATGGGTGGCCTGTCACAAGATCAGGAACCTGGGCTGGGAGCGGCTGCCGCACCCAGCCTACTCCACGGACATAACCCCAAACGATTACCACTTTTTCCGATCGTTGCAGTATTTCCTGGACGGAAAGCGGTTCATCATCCGGGATGACGACAAGCGCACACCTACTCACTTTTTTGCGTCCAAGTCTCCACAATTCTGCAGGTACGTTATCCAACAGCTAGCCAGACGATTAGGATCAGGTCGTGGCAAACGATGGCAACTACATTTTGGACTGATTTCTGCTTGTATTAAGTGTGCAACTTTATTCTCGGCCCCTAACCGCAAGCGATCATAGAACGTCGGCAAATGCAAATAGCTGTGTGCGATAATGGCTGATTGCAGCGCCATCCAACAGCTTTCCAGGCAACCGTAACCGCTCACAGCTGTAGTGACAGAAAGAACGAAAGTTGACGGTGAAAGCAATGTCGTTCGAGAAACAACATTTTAGGCACTGCCTCCTGTCCGCGTTTCAGCTGATAAAATATGCCGCGGTAGCCCAGAAAATGATCTTTGCTGCTTTGGGTGAGGCTGCTGTGTCCTGCACTACGTGTAAGCAGTGGTTCCAGCGGGTTTAAGCAGGGAAATTTCTATATCCGTGATGCAGAACGTCCGGGACAGCCACATAAAGTTGACGATGAGGAACTGGAACAACTGTTGGACGCGGATCCCAGTCGCACACAGTCAGAGCTCGCCTAGGAACTCGGAGTAACACGGCAAGCCATTGCAAAGCGCCTGCACAAGCTTGGACGGATTCACAAGGAGGGCCGTTGGATGCCCCACCAACTCACAGCTGCGAACAAGTCTAGGCCCTACGATGTTGCCGTGTCCTTGTTCCCTAGATTCAAGAAGAAGGATTTCCTCAACAAGATTTTGACCTGTGATGAGAAGTGGATCCTCTACGATAATTCTAAGCTGCGGAAATCGTGGGTTTATCCAGGTCAGCCTATTACCAGTACCGCCAAACCGAATATCCATGCCAGGAAGTTGTTACTGTGCATATGGTGGGACCAGCGCGGTGTCGTACACTATGATTTGCTCAACCCTGGTGAAACGGTCAATGCTGAGCGTTATTGTCAGCAACTCATTCGTGGGAGTGACGCAATGGAGGCGAAAATGCCATACACCGGCAAGGACAGAAGATGGGTCCTGTTGCTTCAGGATAACGCGTGTCTTCACACCGCGAAAACGACTTTAAACACGATCACCTATCTGGGATGGGAGATTTTATCCCATCCGGCGTATTCTCCAGACTTCGCCCCGTCGGATTATCACCTCTTTCTCTCCCTGCAACATCACCTGAGTGACACGCACTTCACTTCTGTCGTGGAGGTCCACAGAAGTATTGATGACTTTATCAACTCGAAACAGCCCTCTTTTTTGCGCAGTGGCATTCGGCAGCTCCCTGACCGATGGCTCAAATGTATGCAACACGACGGGGATTATTTCGCTGATTAGATACCTATTCGATTTGCTATAATTTGCTGTCAACGTGACGTGCCTGTGGCCGAGAATAAAGTTGCACACCTAATATATACGGTAATTAGCACTTTTCTGTTGCTTTGCATTTGCAGAGATGACTTTCTTTCCATCTCAATATATATATTTTTCCTTTTAACAAATTTAGTCAAACTGTAAACGAAACTGAAGATATATATTTAAGCACCCATATTCTGGTAATTTCTTGATGATGCTCAAATAGATCATTAAATGCTAAAATTTTTGTTCGGAGTTGTATTCTTCATAATTGTGTTGATTTCAAAAAGATTTCACATTTAATATGTGTTTCCTAGTATTCATTATGGAAATTATTCAACATGTGGTTTGGATATAGCTGGGTTTTTTTCTAGCGCTAAACAACTTTTAGGGTACCTGCTTTTGAATATTATCGTGCTGCCCATGAATATAATGTGTGAATCGGCTAACACGCCAAACTTTCTTTGCTCAACTTCAGGAAACTGCTGTTCCACTTCACGAGTACAGAGTCGGAATCCTGTCAACCGTTAGTCCCTGCGGCTTTCTCTGGAATTCCTATGGACGTTAATGTACATTCATGCCGCCCCGGTGGCGCAGTGGTCTAAGAGATGGCCTCTGATCGTTCGTTCGTCCGAACGGGGTGTCCAGGTTCGAATCCCGGTGAGGCATGGATGTTGTACTTGTCTTACGGCACTGGTTCTCTCCCTTCCCTGGAACTAGTGACCCTAAATTAGGGACGGGCGACTGCTTATAGCCCATTGAGTTGCTCACGGTGGTCGTTAAACCTCCAATCAAAAAAAAAATTTACATTCGTGGGTATAATTAGTTCTTTTATGAAGAACTGCTATGATTTCATTCACTTCTCGAACGGATTAGTTGGGTTGTGACAGCAGTTTTAAATTAGATTTGAGCTATATTACGGTGAAAGCAAACCTGCAAATAACATTTAATGAAGTTGGATTGTTATACAGAGCTAAATAATTTACTACTTCTTAAAGTTGTAACCATATTCTTTTCAGTTTAAAATACCTGACGTCAATCTAATTAAAAACAATATGTCTCTGAAAACAGACGTGCCGTCAGAGCGTAAGGTTTTTACCTGCTCATTTTAAATATTATTCAAAACGTCGACAAACATCCGAAAGTAGTTGGTCCTTACCTGCAAATTAACGTTAGTCTAACAGTTTTGGCCGGATTTGTCCCGTAACACAAGCGTCTTCTACACCGTTGCCATAAACAGTGCTAGAAGCATTCTTTTTGTTTTATTTTTGTATTTTTCACCTCCTTCCAGTTTCGCGCGGTTATGCTTTCCGGCACTAAGGACCAATTAGTAAACACTTAGATATGAAGCCGTTTGAGGCTCCTGTACGTTCGAAGGTGAGTCGAATGAAAGGAGGATGAGATAAATATAATAAATATAACACACGAAACTCACCTACGCGCAGAAATCCTTGTTAACAAAATTGAATTGCTTTCTGCATATCGAACACCGACTTGAAACATCGTACGAAATTCTGTTTTAGAAAATAAATTATTTTAAATACACTGCTTGACATTGAAATTGCCCCACACAGAAGAAATCGGCGTATCAGCATGCAGATTGTTAGCTATGTGCAGACTAGTGGAATATGCAAACCATTCAACTATGCAATTAATCCCATAAGATGCGCGAAAGATAAAAGGGCAAATACTGTCCCCCAACGCCATGTCGTGTTCCATGCTCATGTCTTCATGTCTTACAGAACAAAGAAACAGAATGCTGAGCGCTGCCGCAGCATATTCGAGGATCGAAGATGTCATGTAGACCTCGTCGCTAGCCCCAGGAACAGCTGGACTCGTTTGAGAGAGGAATGATCGTAGGCCTCCGTAAATCTGGTTAATCGATTCACCGAATTGCAGCACATATGAGTCAGGGTGTCAGAACAGTTTCATACGGTTGGCAATAGTGGTTGCAAGAAGGTACCGTCAGTCACCGTAGTGGGATTGGTGCTGTTAGGCGGGCGTCTGCACGCATTGCTCGGTGCATTCGTCTCCAGGCAGTCGTGGAGCCACAAGCTACGACAGTGATCATTCGACGGTCTGTAGCTGCGACAATGGATACCCCCGTCACCACTGAAACGGCAAACCGAATATTATCGGACGCAATTCTACGCTCCCCGCAGCCATAGCGTCAGCTTCCATTAACCTTAGGGCAACGTCGATCTCGGCTAGAGTGGTGTTATAGTTAAGCTGCTTGGAGACAGGAATGGCACCATGCCGTGTTCAGTGATGAGTCCCAGTTCTGCCTTGGTGCCGACGATCGTCGAGTCCGTGCCTGGCGACGACGTAGCCACAGCGATTATCCCGCTGTTGTCTGCGAGGATATCACACTGCTCGCCAACCAGACATCCTCGTATAGGATTCCATTAATTACGATAGCCGGTCACCTCTGATACTCATAAAGGGCACGGTAATAGGCTTGCAGTACGTGGATTACGTTTTACATTCCGTGTTGTTGCCATTTCCGAGTGGTACACTGAAGGCCGTTTTCCAATAACATAACGCTCGGTCACACACATCTGTTATCCTCCTGGCGTGCTTGCAAAGGGTCCACATGCTTCTATGGCCAATGTCATCACCGGACCTAACTAACACCCAACATGCATGTGTGGGACCTCACTGGACGACGTTTGAAAGCCTCTTATCCACAGCACTGGGATGCAGCTGGATTATGAGGCATGTAAACGTTTCGTGGTTCCATATACTTCAGGATATAATCTAAGTGCTGTATCACTTCATGCCAAGCCGTATTGCATTGCACAACCTGGTGGCAGCACAGATTATTGACTGATATCACGCGATTCTATCTTGTAGCCTGTAAAACTGATGTATTGCCTTGGAAATTAAGTGGTTATCCACCTTACATTCATTGTCTCTGATGATCTATGGCTCACTTGGCTCGTTCTTTCTTGGTTTCTTGGTGGGGCAATTTCAATGTCGATCAGTGTAAGATAGGTTCCACAGCAAACCTTTAAATGTAGCCGAGGATCAATTTTTGCTTTAAAATTACTTTCTTATGATACACTTTTAGATTTGCAGAAATACTTCTCAGACATTCACTGAAATCAGAGCGCCTGTGTAGAATTTTGAGCGACGTCCCTCGAAGGACGGTACTCAAGCTGTGGATCAGCTTGCAGCCAAGGATATTTTATTATAAAGTAATGAAGAAATGTGGTTTATCCATTGGTAAGTCATGTACGGGAATACAAGCAGTACAGCAAGTTAATTACTTCATACATTGCTTACCTGAGCTCGTTTGCAATATTATTTGTTATCTAGGTACTTTCTATGGTTTGGTTGAAGCATGGATGTTTTTCGATAACACTATTCCCTACAACGCCGTGAGATATGTAAGTCATCAGCACATTCGCATGACAACGTCGTTAAACTAATTCTAAAATAAACTGACTAATGGACATAAGAATACCGTCAAATTGTGTAGCCTCATAAACGTTTGCTTTTAGGCTATTATGAGATGCCTGAAAATATATGGGCGTGGCACAAAATTGTCGACTGTCATATTCTAGGTGCTTGAAGTTTGGGAACAGTTCTCTTAGACAAATACATAGATACAAATAACCAAAATTTCTAGAATCTTAGCATCACTGTGCCATCTTTATTAACATTCTCATTTGTTAATTATCATTTGAAAGATTCTGTAACAGCGGCACTCTGTACAATGTAATTGGTGGTGTTATAAGTGGAAGCAACAAAAATTTAATGCTGTACGCCTAAAATAAGTAGACACACTAAGTAATAAAATTCATACACCTCGATTAACTGCAATATTTTACGGCGGACCCTGTGATATGTAGTTTTAAGACACTTCGCTGAATTGACAGAACTAATAACACTGACACACTTTCAAAATTCTGCGCGAAATGTTACCCGATAAATTTGTAATCTTGCACTTTGTCTTTATGTAATCTTATGGTAACAATTTTACCCGTAGAGGCAGGAGTAAAATGTCTAACCTGAGTAACTCTCCAGAGGGCGTCGTGCACTTTCTGTTCGTATTTGTGTGTGCTTTTATTTACACTAGTTTATCGGTCCCTGTGCGCATCGAAATTAAGGTGGAATATTTCCTGAACTTCGGAATGAAAAACTAGCATTCTTATTCTCTCCCATTTGTCTACCGTTCTTTTAATGATGATGCTTTTACACATTTTCTTCATCTTTTAATTGGTCTTGGCGTGGTGCTTTTCAGTCGCATCAGATAACGTCTGCTCCATAAAGTCTTTCTAAATTACTTCAAATACATCTGAACATTTTTGCTACGAGACCTTTATCAATACACTGGTGTCCAGAATTAACGTAATAAATACAAACTCGCTAATATGTCCAAAACGAGAAGACCGATTACAGAGATTTCTCGGAGACATATGCTAGAGAAAACTGTAAGTCGGTGTACCAAATCAACATTGCGCTAGCTCCCATTAAAATATGTAAATAACGACCTACGTCATCGAGCTGTAAGGTGCACGACCTTGATAAACGTTGTTCTGAGCGAGGTGCGGCAATTGAAGCTTGAGTTGGAATGTTAGTGGAAGAATGGCTCCGCACCATGGTTTAGAAGACTCTGTAAGGTGGAGAGCGATTGGTAGATTGGAAGCAAGGCAATCACAAGCTAAGGTAACGAGATGGCTGAATGTGTCGAAGTAAATGGTCTCCAATCTATGAAGACAGTTCCAGGAAACCGGACGAATAACTAGAAGTCATGGACAAGCACGCCCACGAGACACAACAAGTCAAGACGACCGGTATTTGTCTCTAACAGTTGGCAGCCATAGGAAGTCGACAGCCAGGCAACTCTCGCAAAAGTTCTCCTCTGCTACGAGAACCGCAATATCGAGACAAGCAGTTTACATAAGACTCCACGAGAGAAGTCTGTATGCCAGAAGGCCAATGGTCTGTGTCTCACTCGGCGGATCGCACAGAAGGGTCAATCTGTATTGGGCCCGACAACAGCACCTCTCGACCCCTGATCAGTGGGCCTATGTTCTCTTCATTGAGGAGTCTCGGTACAGCCTAAACACGGACTACGGGCGTGTGGACATTTGGAGATAGGCGAGAAGCCGAAATCTTCCCTCCAGCATTAAGGAAATTGATCACTACGATGGTGGAGGACTCCTGGTTTAGGATAGCATCATGTTCGAAGGACGCACCCGCTGCACGTATTTCCAGGAGGCATCCTGACTGCTTCACGCTACAGTGATGATATCCTAGGGTCCTATTCACGGCTTTAGGCCACAGTTTTACTTCATGGACGACAACGCCCGCCCCCATGGGGTTCGGCTAGTAGACGAAAGCGTGGAGAGTGAGGATATTCACAGGATGGAGTAGCCTGCACGATCTCCGGACCTGCACCCGATGGAGCGTGTCTGGGATACCATGAGAAAAGCAATTGCATGCTGGCAGCACCTCCGAACACCATCCCGGACACCGACGCGCCTTGTTGGTGGAGTGTCACTTATTGCCTCAAACTCTCATTCACATCCTTATAAAAGAGCATAAGGGCTCGTTGTGCGAACTGTATCATTGTTCGTGGTAGTCACACAACCTATTAGCCTCTCAAAATTCGGCCCATTTGCTGAATCATTTTTGAACTAGCATGCTGTCATGCACATGCTTCCTCCTCATGCGTACATGGCATTCCATGAACGCATGTTGTGGATTGCTGCGTTATCGATATATGCATGTCCGTATCAAATGTCATTAAAATCTGTCTTGTAAATTTTGCGTTATTCATGATTTTGTGTTTGTCACGATAATTTTGGACATCAGTGTGCATATTTTTCATCTTGAATTCTAAATTTACATGTAAACCAAAAGCATACGTCCTTGGAGCAAGTATTTTGGTAACTCAACGACCCATTCAAAGTAAATATCAAGAAAGTAAAATATCACATAAGTTTGAAAACGTTATTTTTATACTGCCAATTGGCTGAACCCTGGTAGGTGCAATATTTTGTGCTCATCATAGAAATGATAGCTATAGAAAAGATGCGCTATGGCCAAATCTGCACGCTAACACTACACACTGAATATACACATTAAGACATAAAGTGAAACGTGCAACTCAATTTTCTCTCTATTTGGCACTTATTGCCTCAAACTCTCGCAGTATTTCCGGCAAGAAAAAAGGAACCGAGTAAAGTTGATTAGGTGAAAATAGCCTTAGAAGTTAACACAGTTTGAATCAACACTCTTTGATACAGGCAATACTAAAAATTTACGACTGTAAATCTCATGCAGGTACAATGGCGGAATATTTCTCTTTATGGCAGACATAACAGTAACTAAAAACCTACATTAAGTCGGAAAAAAATTAATGATATGAATAAGAAAACATGTATACTGAATATGCAGCAAATGATAAAGAAACTACGCTTCTTCAGGTCTTAAAATCAACGAAAGGAACCAAGCTTGTTGAGTAAAGGTGAGTTATTTTTTATCTTCTTATTTTTTGAAGGAAGAACAATATCAGGAGTTGCAGTGGAAGAACAATAGCCGGCGCAAGGCTCAATGACATTAGAAACATCACAGTTGTGACACAATTAAGAGCAAGAACTCACCATTATTCTGAAATCGGTTGCACTTGACACAGGTACGTGGTTTATTTTAATTCATCATGATCTTGTTCATTTTACACTTATGTGTTTATGTTAGGAATGAGAAGTAAAAATTCGTTGAGTATAAAATTTCTATGAAAAGGTTTAGTATGTGACAGTCGTTGAAGGTTAGTATTTGGACTAGAAGCGAATAAAAAGGTTGCTAACAAATAACAGTAACAATTAAAAATTATGAGTAAAGCGAATGTGTCTCTTCAAATCAAGTAATTAGTAACTCAAGTATGATCTCGTTTAATTAGAAGCTAAGTTCAGATGATTTTACTGTCTCTTTAAAATGAAAAGATCCTGATGGATAGATGTAGCGAGAGCTCTTTACCATGATACTTGTTATTGGTTCAACAAAGGTAAGACTACGTGCCGGGCAGAAAATCCTTTGAAATGGAAACAGGTACGTACTTTATTTTTGTTCACTTTAACAGTGCACGACTTCCATACGTGCTTGCTCATTAAAAAATGGAAAGGCAGAACTGTTACAAAATACAATGGTGCTGTCGCATAGCAAAAGGAAATGTCAGTCTTATGTAAAAGACTTTCAGTTGAACTGGCAGACATCACACATATGGTTAGAATATCTCAAATGAGTAATAAATTGTGGGAGAATTTTTTTTTATGTTGTGTTTATTCGTATAGGCTAATTATCAGAGTTGGGCTCGGGTTTAATTCCCAAATGATACATCATTACCGTGCTTTCCTACGTTTCTAGTTATGTGTCCTCCCCACTGAACCAGTGGCCCTAAATTAGGGATGGGCTACTCCTTATAGTTCTAGGTGCTCATGGAAGTCATTGAACCCCAAAGTAAAATTTCGAAACATGGACAACACTGAGGTTTCCACTGAGATACAAATTGTTTGCAAAATGGTATTTCACGGCAAAGGCGTGAAATACCATTTTGTAAACAATTGTATATTTCTGAAAGAATGAAAAGCTGCTTACAGAAAATTCTGAGGCCTAATTGAACGGACCATTTAGTTAATCTTTCCAATTTCTCATCTATAATTTTTCGAATGTCCTTCAGTTCAGCTGAAAAAATATTCTAGATTTTCTCAGATTTCTTAAGCAAAAAATGAAACAAATTAAAACTTTTACAAGTTAAATAATACCCATTTTTAAAAAAATATGATGACTAAACAAATTTTAGGTTTCAACAATAAGAAATGCGAAACCCAAATACTTGCCATTAGACCTGTACAGCTACATCGAAGGTAAGACCAGGAAACCCTTTTTATATTCAAATGTTTACAAAGGTATGTACAATGTTTCTATTCAATCTAATTGTTGTGTGTTTTGTGTTAGTTATTCAGCAAAGCAATACAGCAATTGAATAGCAAGGATGATTTTATTTGGACTGCTGTATCGTTTAAAATTAAACCGCTTGCATAAAAAGAGCCAGTTTTCTCCATTATTGATTTTCACAAATGTTCTGCAGGAAAGGTGAGCCCAGATTTGTTTTCTTAATATTCATTTTGAAGAAGCAAGCGGATTCATGGTTAGACGAGAGATGCAGTACCAGCTCGTAGCAAATCACAACTTTGACTAAGGTAAGAATGAATGTGACTGACACTGCACTGTCTAAGAGCCAGCACTCACTATAATTTGGAAGAAAGCACATTATATGCAGTTGAATGACTTTAGAAACAATATTTTTATATAAACTCTGCATGGAAGAAGAGCAGGACACGCATCAATCTACAGCTCCAAAAAGGACTTACGAGGTACGATTCGAACAACGTTTCAGGAATACACGGCAACTCAAATTTTCCCCAACTTATCCAGTTGGTCGCTAGTTCTGCTTCGCAACAATTTTTCTAGGTATTGATACACCAAGCCCAGATTCCGCTATCGTTCTAAGCAAGCTCAAAATTAGTTTCAGAGACACTGACAAGTACTTCCAGGAAACTTTGTTGAATATCTAGTATATCTACCAAACATTTAGGTTCATTGTAATACTGTTTAAGAACGCTACACTTCAATATCAGAAGCTTCTATAGTAAAGCTATTTCCAAGAAAGGTGGCCTTTTTGAGTAGTTTTGATGTTTTGTTGTGAGGATGTCTGTATTAATATATTCAATGAAATCGCCGATCCGGAAATTTTGTAGTCATTGAGAACATTTTTTGCCGTCTGCCGTTTAGAGGTAACCATAGAGGAATGACCATATTTAAATTGCGAAAACAACAACAGGCTTATTCCTTTGATAAAACGTTTCCAAAAGCAGTTTGTAAAATATCGTGTGATTATGAAGTTGTTTTACTCCTAAAAAGTTTGGAAAAAAAAACATGACGTTCCTCTTTCGAATCACTAACTTTAAATTTCGCAGACTTTGTCTTACACATCTACACTGAGTATCTCTTTGAAAGTAACTGACACAACATAAAACAAGAAGATACGGCAACTTGTATACAAAAGGACAACCTAACAAAATCTAGCGAGAGGAAAAAGCATGTCGAGACCTGTAACGTTGTAAGATGAGAATTTCCAAAATTTTGAAACACACCTTGCATTGGTTCCATGGCACTGGAATTAATTAAATCAATACGAGAATACGACGTCCCGTGCATTATTTCTGCGTCTTGTGGTACATTATTGACCATAAAAAGAAAGCCTATTATTTTTAGTGAAAGAAATATTTGCCTTATTTGAGCCAACATGATCTTGCAATAAATTAAAAAAATAAAGCCAAAACTTCTGCACAGTATTAATTAGTCTTTAATGAAAATATTTTTTTCTTTTCAAATTTTAACTAGATTGCGAATGGGCGTTCCCATCTTGGTTCTGAATTTTTGCATGATAGCTCATTTGTGCTTAACTGAATGTACTTCTAAAAATATTAATATTTTAACTACGATGATTGATTCAGTAAAGCATTCATTGCTAAATCAAACTTAATCCTTTTCTGTCGAAGCTTTCTTCTCAACATCTTTGAAACTTTCTCTTCTTTCACATAATAATTTTTCTTGTCATTCCTTTTTCCATTAAATCCCGTACTACTTTCCCTCACTTAATTTTCTTTTTGTTTTTTTATTTTCTTGTCCATCAGCTGAACTGTCGGAATTATCCAAGTTTTACAATAATAACAGGAATGGAAACTTTCCATCCTTTAAAGTTCCCGCCCCGGTGTCGCAGTGGTCTAAGCGATGGCTTATGATCATTCGTTCGAGATAGGTCCGGGTTCGAATCCCGGTGAGGCATGGATGTTGTGTTAGTCTTACGGTACACTATCTCTCTCGCTACCCTGGAACCAGTGACCCTAAAATAGGGCGAGTGACTGCTTATAGCCCATCGAGTTCCTTTATTCAAAAGTTTTATAACAGCAATAGGAAAAGAAACGTTTCATTCTTCACAGCAAAGTTTTATACAGTATTAATGATAACAGGAATAGAAACTTCACCCTTTACTCAAAATTTTATAATAATAACAGAAATGGAAACTTTTTTCAACCTTTACCCTAAAATTTCTATGGAAGTAAAAATCAAACCTTGGCCGTACCTCTTAAAATCTAAGACTTTTGCAACTACAGATCACTGTCATTCGAATGTAGATCTGCGTTTGTTGAAGCCCACGGAAAATGTGGGAAATTGATTGTAATCAATTCAGAACCAAGTAGATCAGCAAAGTGAAATGCAAACAGCTTATACAATATATTGCCCTAATAGAGATTTTTCTTTTCACTAATTGCAATTTCAGCAGTTTTTACCTTTTTCTGTCGTTTATTTGTTAAAGGTCTTGCGTCCAAAATATTCCTGAGGAAGATGTTTTTGCATTTAGAAGTCGACTGTGAATTGCTTTTTCTTATTTGACTGTATTCCCAAATACTTCGCGCTTTTTCTTATTCAACTAATGTACCTTCAAGTATGTTATCACTCGAGAAGAATTTTTTGTATTTACACTTTCTTACGTTTTGTTATTCCGAAGACTTCTGCACTTGAACTGAAACCGTCGTTGTGTTTCCTTTTCTAACTTTGATTTCCTCTTCATCTCTCTCCTACACCACGGAAACTTTTACAACTGGTCCATAACACATGTGATTCATGCTCTGTGTCAGGTGCCAGCTACAATCCAGCGCAAGTTCGAAATTGTTCTTAAAATAATCTGGAGGGTTTCAACTTAGTAAAGGTCTCGTTCGGTTGATGAACACTCTAAGACATTTCGAAGCTACAATATTTGTAACACACAACGCAGCAAACGCACACATTCATCACAAAACACAGATTCCAACATCAAAAACGAGCTAAACTTTTTATTTACATCGCTAAAAGTAGAAGAGAGTAATAGAAGCGTTGCCAACAACTAAAAGATAAATAATTTACAAAATGTATAACTTGGTCTGCACTTGACATCCTCCCACCTTGAGTTGGCCGGAGTCAACTCAACACATCTCTCTAGCACAAGTCCATTATAAGTCAAGCTTCATTGGTATCTTAATCAAACGTCCACTTCGTGAGCACTGTTTATCTGCTAAATCTGACGGTCCTTGTGAATGTGTAACGTACCAGGAGATGTGACGTACCTGCCAGAAGGACGCACACGACATAAAGGCACATAGCAATCAGAATAAGACGTCCGCGTAGCTCAATTGGTAGAGTGACTTATTCCGGAATGAGGGGATCCGGGTTCGAATCCTGGCGTGGACAGAAATGACGGAGAAATTTATTTCGTTATAATGGCGCCCGAACTATCCGGATGACCCGACCGTTCAAAATCTCGCAATGGTGTGATGTTATTTCCACACCGCGAGATAGGAAAAATAAAAGAATCCCTTCTCGAGCACTTCGAAAAAAAAATCATAAGGAGGAGATGATGTGACGTACCAGGAGATGTGACGTACCTGCCAGAAGGACGCACACGACATAAAGGCAGATAGGAATCAGAATAAAACGTCCGCGTAGCTCAATTGGTAGAGCAACTTATTCCGGAATGAGGGGACCCGGGTTCGAATCCTGGCGTGGACAGAAATGACGGAGAAATTTACTTCGTTATAAATGTTCTTGTGCCTTGAGATCCGTCACAAAAGTTGAGGATACTTCTAGTGGGTACAGTCTCTGAGCAGGTCTTAGCAATTCAATCGTGGAGGTTTGTAGATAAACTATTCTGGTCACTCCATCCTTGCCTGGTATCAGTTCGATAACTCGAAACAACGGCCAGTCGACACGTTTTACATTGTCGCTACTAATAAGAACATCTCCAGGACAAATCTGCCGGCTCTGTGATTTCGGTGTTCGTTGGATCAGTAGTCCTAAGTACTTAGATCGAAATCTTTTGCGCAGATCATTCCTGATTTTCGTTCTGTACTTCTGCCTCTTTTTGAAGACCGCTTCATTTATACTATCAAAATCTGGAATATCAGAGCCATGTACACTGAAGTGCAATTGAATTAGAGATACCTGTCTAGTAACGTGTAGCACCACCTTTCGTCCTGATGACGGCGGCGATTCGTCTCGGCATGGACTCAACAAGACACCGGAAGCGTTGGGAAGCCATACGGATCCACGACCCCTGAACAAGCTCCCACAGTTCACGAAGATTTGATGGAGGGGGTCAGAGCCTCGAACATCTCTCTCGATGGCATCCCAGATGTGCTCAATGGGATTGAGGTCAGGTGACCTAGCTGGCCAAGGAAACGAGGTCACGTCGGTGGAGTGTTCATCCAACCATTCCGATACAATTCCGGAGCGATGGCACGGTGCATTGTCTTGTCGCAGGAGGAGGTCCCCAGTGAGATGTTGAAGATCCACAAACGGGAGCAAATGGTCGTCCAGGATATCCCGGTAACGTTGACCTGTGAGGGACGATGTCACACGTACCAGGGGTCCCATTTCAGTCCACGTAAACCGTCCCCAGACGAGAATGCCACCCCCACCAGCTTGAAGAGTACCCTGCTGGCAAGAAGGATCCATCGCTTCATGTGGTTTGCGCCGTACTCCTCGTATCCTGCCATCCGCATGTACCGACGAGAATCTCGACTCATCAGTCCAGGCAACATTTTCCCACGTGTCTAGGGTTCAGTGGCGATGTTCCCGCGCCCATGCTAATCTTTGCACCCTGTGATGTGCGGTCAGCAGCGGTACCCTCGTGGGACGGTGGCGTCTGTACCCCATAGCGATGAGATGGTTCTGGATGGTGTGGCCGCTTACACGTTTTTGTGCACCAGCGTTAAATTGTTGAGTGATTTCTTGCACTGTGGCCCGTCTATCCGCTGTTACAATGCGCGCTAGCCGATGATGACCCAGCTCATCGACACGCTGTTGTCCACGGCAGTTGGCCCTTGCAGTGATGGTTTTACCGAATTCGATGTACTCGCGGAGCACCCGTGAGACAGTGGCTCGTAAAAATCCCAATGCCTGCACGACTTCCGAGATGGAGTGACCCATTCCCCGGGGCCCGACAATTTGCCCACGATCAAATGCGCTTAGATCCTTCGTCTTACCCATACTGCGTCCGACTCTTACTGATTCCCGTCGCATTACTCCTTATATTGTCGGATCGCTGCATACGTCATGTCGTTTCCGTTTACAGGGCCGCCCACAGCGCCACATTTGCATAACGCCAGCTGTCTCTAATTCAATTGCTTTTCAGTGTATATCTCTCAGGAACATAGCTGGAGACAAAGGCACAAGCTCCCCATCAGTATCTGAAATATACGTAAGAGGTCTTAAATTGATTACAGATTCAGTAACACATAAGATTGTATTCATTTCCTCGTAGTGTAGGCAGGCTCGTCCTAAGACCTTCCTTAAGACTGTTTTCATTACTCCAACCAATCTCCCCAGAATCCACCCCACCAGGAAGCAGTTGGAGGGATAAACAGCCACTCAATCTCTTGATATGATCCCAGTTCACTGACTTTAGTGCATTGGAAGCACCTACAAAATTTGTACCATAGTCACAGTAGACTACACTTGGCCTTCCTCGTCCTGCAATAAGTCGTCGAAAACTCAGAAAAAATAACTGAGTCGATAAAAAGGACAGCAACTCCAGATGAATAGCACGATATATCGCACAAGTATAAAGACAAATCCAAGCCTTGGGATCACCTTTCAAGTACAAAAGTCCTGCCAGATCAACTCATACCACATCAAACACTGCACATCTTTTATCCGATTTTCGGGTAATGGAGCAGGGGCAACCTTTAAATTATTTCCTTTGTACTTTATGCATACAACACACTTATATATCACAGATCTAATAGTTTTCCTAGCATTCAATATCCAATAATGTTCTCTTATAGTATTCATCAGCATCTGGGTTCCAACATGAGAATGCTTTTTGTGCACTGTCATTATAAGTCTCAACTCATCTTTGGGATTTCGAAATCATCCGTATCGTCACTATAAACAATCTTTGTCTTCAATCGGATAAGTCTCAACTCATCTTGGTAAACATTTAAAAATCTCAGCCTTTTTTCATTTATAAACTCAAATGATTCTTCTTCTTAACCCACCATGCGTACCATCTTATCATAACTTAAGAAGTATCGATAATGCCATTTACATCCATGATACTTGCATGTGCAGCTGTTTTCCTGTTCAGGGCAACCACACCACTCAAAAACGCCTGGGGTACTTGTCAGACCCTGATTCACAAGGCCCACATGACTGATGTCAGTCTTTCTTTTCTCTTGAAATATGTCTTCTTCATTGTAAACGACAGCAGCAGAGCTTGGTCATTTATTCTCAGGCCCTTTACGCCATGGAGGTCCCTCCCACCCTCTAAGTGCTAAGAGCTGTTTGGCAGAACAGACACGTGATGGAAAGTCTGCTGGATTGAAGTCTCCACTGATATGCCGCCATTACTTAGAATCTGTCAATTTTCTTATTTCTTGGACTCTGTTGTTCACAAAGACATTCCAAGGTTCCTCACGCTGAATCCAGGTCAAACCTGTCGACGAATCTGTCCAAAAATGCAGTTCTACATTTTTCCATTTAAGGCTATCTAAAACTGAGGTACACAGTCTAGCTCCCACCGTGGCAGCGAGCAATTCGAGACGTGGAATAGAGATTAGCTTGATAGGCGCGGCTCTTGATTTTGCAGCCAAAATATGCACTTCAATACTCTCGACTTCTTTTACTCTTATAAAAACAGCAGCAGCATATGCATGTTTACTTGCATCACAGAAAGTGGGAAGGCACTTTCTGTGATGCAAGTAAAAGGGGGTCTACCTCCTCCTCCTTATGAGAGGCACATATACACCTTTTAACAGACACTTCTTTCAAAAAGTGGAGAACATTAAACCAACATAAAAATTCATTCTTTCAGACATTGTCAACCTCATCATCCCAAACAATTTTGCTTTTCCATAATTTCTGCAACAGCAGCTTAGGAAGCAAAAATACAGGACATGCTAGACCAATGGGATCAAATTCTTTGTTTACAACAGAAAGTATAGTTCTTTTTGTGACCCCATTTATCTCAAAGTTGTTGCGCCAGGTCATATTCAAATTTAGTGTGTCATTATCATAGTCCCACATGATAATGACACACTAAATTAATACTGGTACATGTTTGGGCTCTTGTCGAAGATCATCATTTGTATAATACACTGCCGGACAATTGCTAAGGACGGATGACAATAGCAACGATAGCAACCATAAAATGGAAGGCAGGAAAATGTAGAAATTAGCATAAGTACGGGATACAGTAAGACGTGTTGTGCGTATGCAAATTTTGGATTGCCGAACTTGTTCGTGACGTCATAGCGCTGATAAGAGATATAAAGGATTTGACGCGTATTGACCGTTGTTGTTCAAACGCAAAGTTGAAAGGGAAAGAATCAATTGATGAACTTGCAATTTTCAGTATGTCTTCCCGACATCACCTAGATGATTTTACGCGTAGCCGTATTATTGGCAAGATTGAAGAAGGGCGAAAAATAACAGATGTTGCCAGGGAGTTCGACGTCAGTCACAGTGTTGTTTTAAGGCTTTGGAAATCATTTCAAACAAATGGAGAGTGTAGCAAACGTCACGGGGGAGGTCGTGTTCGCAGTACGACACCTGCAGAAGATCGGTACATAGTGCTATCAACAAAAAGACACCGGCGCAGCACAGCTAGTGAGGTAGCAAATCAGTTTATGGCTGCTACTGGCAAGCGGATCTCCAAAAAAACTGTCGCCAGACGTTTGCATGAAGGAGGACTATACGCCCGCCGTCCTGTTGTGTGCATCCCATTGTCCAGACGTCACCGTACCGCCCGTTTGCAATGGTGCCATCAACATCGCAATTGGACTGATGACGACTGGTCTGCTGTCCTCTTTTCAGATGAGAGTAGATACAGTCTATCGTCTGATTGTCGACGACAACTGATCTGGCGTGATAGTGGAACTGCATATTGTCCAGCAAACATACAGGAAAGGGACCGATATCTGACATGTAGTGTCATGGTATGGGCTGGCATCATGATCAATGGCCGTACGTCCCTCTATGTGCTTCCAACTGGGACTACAACTGGCCAACGATACATTAATGATGTTCTGCTACCTCATGTTCGCATGTTCCGTGGTGCTGTCGGTGATAGATTCATTTTCATGGACGACAACGCAACATGTCATCGAACAGTCGCTGTCCAGGAGTGTCTTGAGAGCGAGGATATTCAACGCCTCGTATGGCCAGCACGTTCTCCAGAACTGAATCCCATTGAAAATGTGTGGGATGCTTTGGGGAGGAGTCTTGCTGGTCGCCAATGCCTTCCAATAAACAAGGACACCCTCATCCGTGCACTGACAAAGGAATGGGATAAATTACCCCAACAGCTGCTTGATAATGTTGTGCAAAGCATGACACGACGTGTGGAATCTTGCATCGCCCTCCATGGTGGCCATATCCCGTATTGACATCTTACGCCGGAACGCCTGCGGACGGTAATTGCATTTTTTTGATGTTACGTATTCTGCACAAAATGGCCTGTTTGTCCCTTGAACACGTTCCAAAGCCTTCTGGATTTCAGAGCACAATAAATTGTCTTTCTTGTAATGTCCTGGCATTCTGACATTATTTTATTTCACTTGGCATCCAACCACACTTACTTTTTTATGCGCTATATAGCCGTTTATGATCCGTCCTTAGCAATTGTCCAGCAGTGTACTATCCTCTTAAATTGAACTTACTCCCATTCATGATTTTGTTTTGCTTCATCAACAAAATGCACCAATTCCTCTTTAGTGTTCGAACTACTCACCAAATTGTCAACATAAGAACTGTCAAGAAGTGTACTATAACGAAGTAAATTTCTCCGTCATTTCTGTCCACGCCAGGATTCGAATCCGGATCCCCTCACTCCAGAATAAGTCACTCTACCAATTGAGCTACGCGGACGTTTGTTCTGACTGCTATCTGCCTTTATGTCGTGTACGTCCTGCTGGCAGGTACGTCACATCTACCCCTCCCCGAAAGAGGGCCGGGGGCATGGCCCACGGGTCAGCCGTGACCATGAATCGTTGCAGGCAGCCATCCGCTGTAGAACGTGCACTCGAGAACTCGCAGTCAATCTAGTGTGTGGAATGCAACGTCACACATTTTTATTTTTCGAAGTGCTGGAGAAGGGATTCTCTGATTTTTCCTATCTCGCGATGTGGAAATAACATCACACCAATGCGAGATCTTGAACGGCCGGGTCATCCGAAAAGTTCGGGCGCCATTATAACGAAGTAAATTTCTCAGTCATATGTGTCCACGCCGGGGCTCGAACCCGGGTCCCCTCATTCCGGAATAAGTCGCTCTACCAATTGAGCTACGCGAACGTTTGTTCTGACTGCTATCTGCCTTTATGTCGTGTGCGTCCTGCTGGCAGGTACGTCACAGTACTTACTACTTGCTTGGAATATCCCATACCTATACACCTGTTTAAGTAATATTGTAATACTGCGCTGAATAAGAAGGGACTACACTTTACACCAAATACAACTCTGGCATGACGAAACACCTTTAGTTCTTTTCCTTTACCATCAGACCACCAGAAAAAATTCAGGAAATTTCTGTCTTCAGGCCTAATACTGATTTGGAGAAATGCTTTTTCGCCGGGGCTCGAACCCGGGTCCCCTCATTCCGGAATAAGTCGCTCTACCAATTGAGATACACGAACGTTTGTTCTGACTGCTATCTGCCTTTATGTCGTGTGCGTCCTGCTAGCAGGTACCTCACAGTACTTACTACTTGCTTGGAATATCCCATACCAATACACCTGTTTAAGTGATATTGTAATACTGCACTGAATAAAAAGGGACTACACTTTACACCAAATACAACTCTGGCATGACGAAACACCTTTAGTTGTTTTCCTTTACCATCAGACCACCAGAAAAAATTCAGGAAATTTCTGTCTTCAGGCCTAATACTGATTTGGAGAAATGCTTTTTCAGTGTCAGCTACAACACCATATCTATGTTCTCTGAACCTCAGAAGTACCGCAGGAATTAACTCTATCAAATTAGGTCCACACTCGAGACAGTGATTCAGGGAGGGTGAGGACTTCTCTCTTGCAGAAGCATAAAATACAGGCCTCATTCTTGTGGTAGCATTCTCTTTGACCACAGGTCTATGTAGCAAATGATGTTCATTATCACTGCTCTCTCCTAATGGCACCCCTTTTATAATACCCAATTTGAGCCATTCCATCAAAACTTCATTGTTAGGCGAGAACGGGTTTTTCGAATGCAGCTTCTTAGTCACAGAGTCCATTCTTTTCAGAGCGAAATCTTTACATGTCGGATGAGAAAGATCTTCTTCTGACCAAGGCAATACCACTTCATACCGACCTTCATTATTTACAGTTACTGACTGCTCAAATTTCATCTTAGTTGCAAGATCCCTTTCTTCGTCAGTCTTCTTTTTCACAGAGTCTGCTATGCCAATAACTTCTAGACTCCACAAGTCTGAAATTGTGGCTTCTTTGACAAACATTGAAGTCACTTCCATGACTAAATTCTCATCAGCAGTGGGCAAAGGATTTTTACCCATCAGAGTCCACCCCAGGTGGGTTTCAATGGCAACTAATCTACTGGCCAGAAGTTTCCTTTTCCCAGTCAACAGTTTTCCAGCAACATCAGCTCCAATTAATACCTCAATTGATTTCTCATCTCCTTCGATATCACTTAGCTTGATGTGCATGGCTTTCAATTCACTAGTCCAAGATCCTGGCTTTACAGAAGAGATGTGGTCACAAATAATTGGCTGACCAAGTACTTCAAATCTGCAACGTAATTCACCATTCAGTGTTTCTAATTGAACTTTATAGCAGTTATGCTTAATTTCACTAGTCTTCCTTCCACTAAAGAGTGTATGTATTAACATTTCTTCCCTCAGAGTTTCCAGACCTAGTCTCGAAGCTGTAGTCTTCAAAATATAAGACCTCTGAGATCCTGAATCAATTAATACTCTAGCCCGTATGGAGGAATTAGGCCCCCTTAATGTTAATTGTAAAGTTTGTAAGAACACTCTGGTTGTTGCTAGATTTGTCATGTCAACAACCGGCTTCTGACCTATGTCTTCATCCTTATTCTGACAAACAGTACCAATTTTTGGTTTAGTGTCTTTAATTATTGGAAGCTCAGGACACATGACCACTACATGTCCTTTGGAACAAATAACACATCTCACATGTGTCTTGCACTTGGCAATGGATGTCCCTTTTTAAAACATTTGAAACAACCACCCTTTTCCTTCAGAATTTCGTGTTTTTGTTTCAGGTTCATCTTCTGGGCATTAAAGCAGTTTACACTGTCATGTGTACCATCACAAAATATACAGTTCCTGTTATCAACAGAATTTGTGTTCAGTAAGTCATCAGCAGTTAGTACTTTGTGTTTTATGACATTACTGATTTTCTTTTTGCTTTAGATTTGCCTTTTATACCAAAACCAGCTACGGCTAAACTAATTCTTTTTTCAGGTACAACTTCTGACTTTAAAAATGACATTAGGTTATCCAGCCTAGCTTTTGGTTCACTTGTATGGGCAAAAGTAGCACATCTCTGCCATGCCCTCATTAAGTCTTCTGGCATACAGAGTTCTACTAATGGAAACAGCATATCAGCACACTTGTCAGTTGTAACAGCCAATGTCTCAAGTGCCCGAATGTGTGTTCCAAGCTTGTCATAAAGTGCGCACGTGGAACGTGAATCTGTATATGGTGATGTATTTTTTAAAACTAACTGTAACAGTTACCTAATGTACACTTCTACTAAAACATCTTCACGGCCAAACCTAGATTTTAAGCATTCAACTGCTTTCTCATAATTATCAGCTGTAGGGGGAAAACTGTCACAACTTCCCTTGCTCCAGAACCCTTTTCAGTAGCCTGTATCAGATACTGGAGTTTATCCTCAGGAACTATGCCTGAGTCTTTATGTATCTTTTCGAAATGACACCAGAACTTTAGCCATTCTTTAACATTACCATTAAAAGCTCTAAGCTGTAACTTTGGCAATTTAAATTTTTTACTACTCAGTTCATTATTACCAGTTGTGGTATCATTTGAAACAGTATCAACAACATTTTGCTTTGCTATGTCATTTACACGATACCCTACCGCTAAAAATTCCATCGGGTATTCTTCTGCTAATTTACATTCCTCATCCAAATCATCACCTTCACCAAATTCTAATTTTAATAACAGTATTTTATTATCCAGGTCCAGCAACTCTTTATTTTTATTCCTTAATAATGTTAGGCTTATCTCTAGCGTACTGCTATCTACCCCAGCATCTAGTTCCGATTTAAGCTTATTTAAATTTCTGGTGAAAGCAGTACGAAAAACCTTTCTGAGCTTCTGCGAATTTCTAGTCTTCCATATTTACCATTTCAAAAGGCTTAAGGCTTACCTTATTCAGAACCTCAGTCCTGTCGCGGACGCCACTATGTCAGGTGCCAGCTACCAGCCAGCGCAGGTTCGAAATTGTTCTTAAAAACCTCCAGATTATTTTAAGAACATTTTTCATTATTAATTATTATCTCGTTTGGTTGATGAACACTCTAAGGCATTTCGAAGCTACAATATTTGTAACACACAGCGCAGCAAACGCACACACTCATCACAAAACACAGATTCCAACATCAAAAACGAACTAAACTTTTTATTTACATAGCGAAAAGTAGAAGAGAGCAATAGAAGCGTTGCCAACAACTAAAAGATAAATTATTTACAAAATGTTTAACTTGGTCTGGACTTGACACTGCATCAAAATATCCTCACTTCACCGCTCTGATATCCATTCATTTCAAGCAAATAGATAGAAGGGAACTAATTCACTTTCCCCCACTATTTTAATTGTGTGTGGCAATTCAGTTTCAGTAAGGTTTCCTATAACAGACTGTTGAATAAACAAAGCATCGCTATTTCCACGTTTTATCAACACATAGCAACCGAAAAATTGTTATCCGGTCACCACTGGGGATCCGAATCCCAGATCTCTCGATATCTAGCCGAGAAAGAAAAAGGTAAAAATTGCTGAAATTGCAATTAGTGAAAAGTTTATTTAAGAGTCTGTTAGGAATTTCACTAACATACTTTTAAATAAACTTTTTAATATGCCACTAACCCGTTGTGTTAGGTGCTGTCCTGGTTCCCTGATGGTCATATCGTACGTGAACCATTAACACTGAATGTTGTAGCATATTTCCATAACTGGAGAAGCACCTCATGGAACAGTTGTTTCCGAAAGTCTTCAATTCGTATATAGAAGTTTCTTTATAATCTGTTTAACCTAATCCATAATATCGGTGATGACGGTGCTCTGTCTCTTATACTGTTTACTATGTAAACAGCTGTACTGAACTCTAGCGATAAAACCGACTGTTTCGATACGGTTCACTAAAACAATTCGTTCGCGCCCATTCGTTCGTTTCGTTCGTTGAGACTTTAGATTTAGTGAAAGATTTGTTCAAGGAACTCTCGGGAATTGATTCTGAATCGGATCCGAACTGGAAAGCGTTCATTCGTTCGCTGACGCTTCCGGTATCGTGAACGATTCTCAGTTCAAATTTATTTTTAAATCTTTCGGAAAATAATCTTCTTAATTTTCAAATAAGTTGGTTTCAAAACGTTAATGCAAATTATTACAATCTTTACGCTTCTGAATATGGTTACTTTTTCTGACCGGGACATAAACCTCACTAAGACACAAGGGTGAACTTTTGATGTCTAGTTTAAAAGAATTCTCACTTCTTCTTTGAGGGAATTGGCTCTTTTGCAGAATCGATGCTTTTCAGAAACCATTCGTTCGCGAGTAACGTACTTTGATGATTCTTTCTTATCGAACACTGTAAATCTGATATTATGGTTTTTACCTCTTGCAGTTTTGACTAGCTGGTTTTCCTTTCTCTAACATGAGTTACGTACATTTGTTACCACAAGTAGATTTTTTGGTGGGAGGGGGGGGTTAATAAGCACCGCAAGCAACTTCATCGGTTAAAAGAAATCGCCTGTCCCTAATTTTGGGCCACTGGTTCCAGGGAAGGGAGAAAGCCGGTGTCGTAAGACAAACACAACATCCATGTCACCATGTCTCATCTAGATTCGAACTAGGACCCATCCAGGATCCCCAAGTTGAAACCCCAGGGGAACACAGGCAATTGGCATTTTGTGCACAGCCGTAAGAACCAGAGTTCAGCAGCTGATAACACTAGTTCTCATGTTATTTCAAATGGTAGGGGTAACATTTCAGGTATGTTTTTGATCTTGTGAACGATCCTGTAGAGTCTGAGATGTTCCTGTAGATTTCTTATCAGAATAACCCCAACACATGTGTGTTACTTCATTAACAAAATTTTCTCTAGACATTTCTAAGATAAGGAACAGATTCTATGTCTAGAAGCCTTTTTTTAATGGGGGTTTAACGACCACCGTCAGCAATTCAATGGGCTGCAAGCAGTCGCCCGTCTCTAATTTAGGGTCACTGACTCCAGGAAAGGGAGAGAGCCAGTGCCGTGAGACAAACGCAACATCTAGGTCTCACAGGATTTGAACCCGGATTCATCTAGGACGAATGATCAGAAGCCATCGCTTAGACCACTGCGCCACCGGGACGGCAGACGCCATTTGAGCCAGAGGCTCATTTCAACGGGATGATTTCTGTTTTACAGCCGACTAGGACTCCTCTGTATGGCGTTTGCGAAACTTTCCGAAGAAAATTACATTAAAAGATTGGGTAATTCATTAACAAAATTGGCTCACAGGGACTCTTCTTCTTTCAATATGCGATGCACGTGATATTATAGCCGATAATATAAATAATGTCGGGTGTTTCCGACGCTTTCTAAAGACAGCTTCATAACTACGGAGTTATTTTGCTAGTAAAAAGGATCCTGTATACATTTAACGCACTTTGATCCTAGTTTCCAGAAAGAGTGTTCTATCACTCGCTGTATTGTTAGACGTAACTAGATGTTCTATCTGAACCATTGCCTGAAATTTGAGAGATCACCTGTAGTAGCTCTGATATGCAAAATAAGGTCATTCTGCATCGCAGAGTCTAATCTAATGAGTACAAAGAAAAAATACTACTTAGTTGCTGTGTACAAACTTTTTTGAAAAAGTCGCTGACATCGAAGCCAACAAAGTTTCGAAGCTGTAATCTGAAATTCAAAGCGTAACATTTACTCGGACAATCAATGAAGTGGACCTGCTTTAATTTTGTTAACCTTGATAAACTTTATTACTGTAAAACTTATCTTTTTTTCGGGGTTTTCTGAAAAACACCGGAAAACTTTAGGACGCGGTACATTTTGACCAGTCAAAATCGGGAAAAGCGGGTTTACTGCTGTAATAGCAGCAGTAAAATGAAACGCACGACATCAAACATCATGAGTAATGTGTAGCAGAAGTGGAAACAGAACAAAATGTTACGAAGGAGATACAGGATCACACATCCAGTGACATTCTTCCATAAACACGGCATGCACATTCTACAGGGAGAAGTCTACAGCAGGAAATATCTACGTCGCACAGCAGTGCATGTTCATCACATGTGTTTAGTGCTTAGCACCCAGTGGTTTTGGAGCGGGTGGGATAAATTGCCCCACTCCTGCTGGAAAGCCCTGGTCAGTGCTGAAATAGTTTCTGGTGTGTGTGTGTGGAGGGGAGGGTCCTTTGCGCAACATGTCTCCTCAGAGCATTCCATACAGATTTGATTGGATTGAGATCAGGGGAGCGCACTGGCCACTCCATTCGACGGATATATACCGTCCGACTGTGTTGGGAGCAGTGGACACGTGACGGCACTGCCACACGGCGGGGCGGCTTCGGACGGACCAGGAGAAAGGATCGACGGATCGTGCGCCAGGCACGAACGGATCCCACGGGAACCCGGTCCACTATACAGGCAGATGTAGCGGCTTCTGTGTGCCCACGAACCATTTCCCGACTCCTCGCGGAAGCGAATCTGCGATCCCAGCGCCCCTTACGTCTGCTGCCATTAAAACCGGAACATCGCCGGCTCCGTGTGCAGTGGTGCCATGCCAGAGCGACGTGGAATGCCACAGACTGGCGACGTGTGATGTTTAGCGATGAGTGCCGCTTTGTTTTGAGGACGGATGATCATCCTGTCCCGGTGTGGAGGTCCCCGGGTCAACGGCACAATCCCAGCCTTGCTATCGAGCACCACACATCCCCCACTATAGGCATTAGGATCTGGGGGCCATAGCCTACGATAGATGATCAGCTATAGTAGTGGTACGTGGATCATTGACGGGCCAGCGGTATGTGGATGGGATCTTATGGCTCCATGTGCTCCCATTCCTGGCCAGGATTCCAGGTGCGCTATACCAGCAGCATAATGCCCGTCCACACGCGACTTGGGTTGCTCAGGACTGCCTACGTCATGTCCAGACACTTCCATGGCCTGCCGGCTCCCCGGACATGTCCCCTATCGAGCATGTGTGGGAGCAGTTGAAACGCCAGCTGCCACCGTGCCGCACTATCCGGGATTTGGAGCACACCGTCCAACACGTGTGGGCCAGTCTGCCGCAGGACAACATCAGGCGTCTGTTCGCCTCCATGCCGGACCGTATTGCAGCATGTATCGCCGCACTAGGCGGTGCGAAGATGACCGAACTGCGTGCCACAAATTCCTCTGTAATTGTCTTGCAGCTCGATTTTTGCCACCATGTGTATCATTCATCTGTATCATTACGTCCATAAAATTTCAGTTCAATCCGATGCTTCCTTCTTGGTACGCAAATTTGATTGTCCGTGAGTGTATTTGGCGCAAACAACATGAGCCACTCGATCCATCGTGCAGGGTCTCCACAGTGCAAGTCGGTGGATGCGGTTGTATGGTGTGGGGCATGTTTACCTGGCAGGACAGGAACTTGGACCCCTGGTGCGTGTGGAACAACGTATGAGTGGTGCCCACTATCGTGAATTTGCATGCTGACTCTGTACATCCAGCCGTGTTGCATTTTTTCCCGAATGGAGATGGTGTCTTCCAAGATGGCGATGCGCCGAGCCATAGGTCTAATGCTGTTCAGGAATTGTTTGAAGAACACAGATCAGACCTTGAGTATATCGATTGGCCTCCGAACTCCCCAGATATCAATCACATAGAACACTTGTGAGGCACTATGAAACGGTACATCAGACTTTTGGATACTCCAATCACCTCCATACCTGCGTTGAAGGCAACATTACACACAACTTGGTTGGCCATACCGCCCAACTTCTTCCGGCTTTGCATCTTATTGAATCGATGCCACGTCGGATAGCTGCTGTAATGAAGGCGAAAGGAGGACCTACGAAGCATTAGGTAGGTGGTCATAATTCAGTGATGACTCGGTGTACATTTTATTCCATATATTTCCTTCTGTATATCCGATTGACAAAATTTCGTCATCCTTTCCATACCATTTATAACGAAGACTATTTTAGGCACAGTTTCTTCTTTAAGAAATACACAGTTTTTCTTCTAGGAGGCGTAAAGGTAAATTGCGATTTCGCGTATATCTCTGCTTCTAAAAGCCCCATTTGAAAATTAATTATTTCTGCATCGGATAGCGCTTCTAGTGGAAAATGTTCTGCATATAGTTTATAATTTTTAGTAAAAGATGTGTTCGCCACCAGGGTGAGTTGTGTATTTTTCTGTTCTGGATGTATTTTCAGCAAATCTGCTCCTCTGGAAACTCAATTTAGAAAATTATTTCGTTTACCGATACCTTTCACCACAAAAAACCTTTTGAGGATATCTTCTGCTTAAAATAGCGCATAGTTTTCCACCGGGGGCGTAGATATATATTTTACTGTGGACGATAACTGTGCTTCTGAGAGTCCGATTTGAAAATTCATTCTTTATCGGAGATAGTTTCTAATACGAAATACATTGCATACAATTTAAAAAAATTTCTCGCGCAAGTGTGCCACTAAAGTGCGTAAATTTACGTTCCGTTTAAAGCATATTTGTAGCAATATATAGGATACTACAAACTCGATAGAATTTTTTTTTCTTAGGTCAGACACTACTAACTATGTAGATGTTTTGTGTATATTTCCTTCCCAAAATAATGCACAATTTCCTTGCTATGGGACGCAAATGTTTAATCTTTTTTCTCAATATATCTGCTTCTAAATGTCCGATTAGAAAAAAATATTTTAAGACCGGATACTCTTTGCCTTTTGGAGCACTTGCTTGTATTTGTGGAATTTTTTTAGTTCACAGTTCTGCCGGTAGGTGGTGTTTGTGCACTTCTGTTTCCAGCTGTGTCTTCACTTCTAAAAACCCCATTGAATTTTTTTTTCTCTGTCATGCTCTACGATAAAGTTGGGGAACATTATGCTCTTTAAATAATTTACAGCTTTCCCGTTAGAGGGCGTAAATTCAAAACCTTTTCCCCGTTATCTCTGCTTTCAGGAGACGGATTTGAAAAATTATTTTTCCTTAGCATAGCTTTAGCTGTGCAGAGCATTTTTCGCATATTTCTTCTTCTAACTATTTGATTTGAAAATCCACGTGTCTCTGATATGTTCCTTCTGCTATGAAAAACTTTTTGAGCACAATTTGATGATTTTCTTAACATACTTTTCAGCCACTCGTGGGAGTAACTAGCTGTTTCTATTTCGGAATGTTTAATCGATTGTAGAAATACGGCTGGTTCTTTTTCTAACCGGTTCCATTGACATTAAATAACTTTGAAAACTTTTATTTGCGTCGGAAAGAATTCAAAAGACGTGCTCATTACAACCGAAAATTTGGTGTCATCATTCTTGTTTATTTTAAAACAGAATCACAAGCGGTGATTATTTCACCCGATCCACAATAATCCTTGCACGCAGATAACTGCATGATCTGTTGGCCTTTTGGGAAGAATGCAGCTGAATTAACAGTATGATTGATAACAGTCTCGTGCTGGTCTGGTGAACTGTACGGCACGTGACATCATCTCTGCCACAGAATTTGTTTAGTTGTTCAGATGAAACTGAAAAGTGGAGTAATAAATAACAACGTGTATTAGTCACAGGTGTTTGTTCTGATCATTTCAAAAGATTAAAAATAGTAAAAGAAAAATGTAGTTTTAGAAGTCCTCCACAGCGCAACATCAAGTTTGACAAAATGTTATAGTCTTTCTAAGAAAAATATTTTATTTTTATTTTTTATAAGTTTCAAAGAACTAAGAAATCGCAAAAGAGTTGTAGCACTCAACAGACTTGGGTTATACCCAAGCTGGGAAAAAATCGAGGGTTCGTTTCCGGCTTCAGGCAAACACTGAAACAGGGCCAGCCAGACTTCACCTATGACAGTTTCAACTGCTAAGAGTTTTAAATGTTAACGATATTAGCTTACTGATTGACTAGGAGGCAGAATTGTACAAAGCTAAAGCTACATATTGCGAAATGACTCTTGTTACAAGATGGAACAAAAAAGCAACTGACATCACTGGAATTATCAGCATCAGGAACTCTGTCCAAAGATAGGCTATGCTCCATGTTACAAAAGATTGTGGCTCTTGCTGTGCGATGTATACGTTGTTCCGTGCAGCCATTAAGCAAAGAATGCACACGGTTTATTTTTAACAAGTGTTTTGACACGAAGTGCTTATGTTACCACTATGTCCGTGCTCCTATGGACACCATGTCTTTCAACCTATTGGTGCGATTTTAAAAAAAAGTTTCGCATTGAGAAGACTTCAGAACACACACACACACACACACTGTAGATCGATGAACCTTGCTTTTCGGCCTTTTTTCCAATGCACAATGCATAATTTTGCCGCTAGAGGGAGTAAATGCAGATGCTATTGAATTCAAAATATATTTTGCTTCATATCATTGTTTCACAAGATCTGACTGAAAAAAATAAATTCATTCGGTACTTTTTACAAGACCATTTTGTGTACAGTTCCTTTTTCAAATAATGCAATTTTCCCGCTGGGTGCATAAACTTATATAGCAGTTTCCTAAATTGCTGTGATTCTGAAAGTCCGATTTGAAAAATTATTTCTTTGTCGGACAACGTTCCCAGTTCGAAATACTTTTCATAATATTTTTAATTTTAATGTACAATTGTATTACTAGAAGGCATAAGTGCAATATATTTGCAAAGCGTTTGCAGCTGTATCTAGGCGTATAAATTCTAGATTGAAATAATTCCTTTTCGGTTACATACCGATTACTACGTAAACAGTTTATTCTGCAGTTTCTTATCAAAGTAATACGTAATTTAACTGCTAGGGGGCGCGAACGTGTAACATATTTTTATCGATATATCTGCTGCTAAAAGTACGATTTGAAAATTTGAAAATTTTTAACTGCGGACATCATTCCCTTTGTGGAACATTTTCCATATACCTTTGGATTTTTAATGATGCACAGTTCTGACGCAAGGTGGCGTGGTGTGTCCTTTTTTTTTTTCTTTTTGCAACTGCATCACCTCTTCTAAATATCCTATTGAAAAATTCATTTTGTACTGCATGAAATTTACTCTGGTAAAGACATCGAACATTACCCTCCTTAAATAATTCACAGTTATCCCACTATAGTCCGTATTTATAAAAACTCTATTCTTACTGTATCTGTTCCTAGTAGTCCTTTTCGAAATTTCCCTCTCCAACGCATTGTACATTCTGTAAAAAAAAAAAAAAAACATTTTGCGCGTATTTTCTACTTTGAATAATTCACAATTCTGCTTCACGGGGGGGGTTAGCATATATTTCTGCTTGCAAGTGTACCTTCGATTCTAAAAATTCCTTAGCAAAGAAATTTCTTCGTAGAATAGTCTTCATTACGAAGAACATTTTGCAATCATTTGCTTTAAATAGCTCACAGCTTTCATGAAGGGGGCGCAAAGTCATGACACGTTTTCCTCCATGTCTGTTCTTCTAATTGTTTGATTTGAAAAATTCTTTTGCCTCGGTTATCTTCCGCCTTGAGAAAGATTTTGCCCACTATTTGTGATTTTTCGCAACACACATTTCTACCATTAGTAGCTGTTAGTTTAAGTAGCTATTGAGAAAGGTTTATCGATTGTAGAAATCCTCTTGAAATTTTGTTGTTGTGACATTCACTACGAAGAATATTGGCTCACATTGCGTAGTTTAAGTAATGTACAGTATTTTTACAAGGGTACGTAAGCCCATTCCTACTGACTTTTTTCCAAATCAACTTTAAAAAATTATTTTCGTATCAGAAAGGATTCAAAAGACGTGCTTAGTACACCCAAAAATCAGCTTCATCTTTTTGTTTATGTAGCAGAAGAAATCGTGACAATACGAGTACATTTTTCGAGTATGTGTGACAGGCTGACATTTCCGTTTCTAAAATGCAATTGAAAAAGCTGTTTTTATATCATACCGAAAAGTGAACATAGTGTTATTTTTCTCTATATATCGCTTCGTCTTTCCTTTTTTTGGAGGGGGTTTAACGACAGCCGTGCGTAGCTCAATTGGATTTAAACAATTGCCTTAAGTTAGGCTCCAAAGAGAAGCAGGGCCGTAAGCCAAACAGACCACCTATGCCTCTGAGTCATGACGAACGAGTGATTAAAAGCCACCGTCTCGTACCATTCGGCCACCAGGACTGCTCGCTCCGATCTTCTGTCTGTTTTAAGACACTCCATTTCTAAGCATTTGAAATTTTCTTCATAAAACTTTACAATGCTATCGTCCTGATGCTGGAAACGCGCACATATCCCCTGATTTTTCTCAGTTAGTATATTCGCTAGAGCACTAGAGTAGGAATTGGAAGTTATGAATTAGGTTCCCACTCCAAAAACGGCAATTTTATGCCAAAAATATTGATCTTTAGATCACTGTATTCTTTAGAAATTGAATATTAATTGATTTTTAAGGGATTTACGATTTTTTTCAGTGTTTATACATAATTTTTCCACGGGTTCATGGTAATGTCTGTTGTACGTAAGTATAAAAGGAACACAAGCATTGCTTTGAAATTTTTTAGATAATTCTACGTGGTTGTGCATTACCGTGGAAAATTTTGAATTAAAATTATTTTGTTCAAAAACGTTCTTAATGTACAGTGACGTACCTGCCCGAAGGACGCACACGACATAAAGGCAGACAGGAGTCAGAATAAAAAACGTCCGCGTAGCTCAATTGGTAGAGTGACTTATTCCGGAATGAGGGGATCCGGGTTCGAACCCCAGCGCGGATAAAAATGACGGAGAAATTTACTTCGTTATAATGGCGCCCGAACTATCCGGATGACCCGACCGTTCAAAATCTCGCAATGGTGTGATGTTATTTCCACACCGCGAGATAGGAAAAATAAGAGACTCCCTTCTCCAGCACTTCGAAAAAAAAAAAAAATAAGGGGGAGATGATGTAACGTACCAGGAGATGTGACGTACCTGCCCGAAGGACGCACACGACATAAAGGCAGATAGGAATCAGAATAAAAAACATCCGCGTAGCTCAATTGGTAGAGTGACTTATTCCGGAATGAGGGGATCCGGGTTCGAACCCCGGCGCGGATAAAAATGACGGAGAAATTTACTTCGTTATAACAGTACCATAAATTTCGGCGGAATCTCTTTTGTAATCATTTACGTAAATCACATATGGAGCCGTTTGGTACGACAGTTAACTGAGTTGTTTCATTTTGGCATTGCTCAAGCTCTCATAGCTAACTTCGCCTGTAACTTTCCAGGCCACACCACTTCAGAACAATAATTTTCATTCAACTGCACAAAAAAAAACTCAAGAACCAACTGAAATCAATTTTTTTATGATATGTACGGCATTTTTCAACATAATTCGCGTAATACTTTCAGACGTTTTTCACGTAACCTCTTACAAGCTGTGAAAGTAGCAATGAAATACTGTTTGGAGGCGTCTCAGACCACTAGTAAATAACATTTACCGATCTGCCCGGAAAATTCCTGCCATATAGTTTCATCGTACGGAATAACCAAAATTCTCATAATTTCATGGGCGCCCTTAGCTTAATCTTTAGGAGGGGGCAATTGGAAATTGTAAACAGAAATAGCTTAAACAAACATCATATGTAGACATCCATTGCGCCATCTATGTCCTCTGACCATTTTTACCACACACACACACACATCCACGCGTGTGTACGAATAAAGTGAATTGAAAATCAGAAGACCCAAAAAACAGCATAAAAACAGGCGGTTAGATGAAGTTCAACAGAATGTTGAGACAATAAGGAAATGTCTCTGTTGTTTTTTTTTAATCTTATGCGTTTTGGTTACTTGTGTTCCATGCGCCACGAAACCCCAGTGATTACTCAGTTAGTCATCAAGAAGGAAAAATACACCCCCAAGACAAAGTTCTGGAAAACAAACTTTAGGACTTCTTTGTCCAGCACCAAATGACCGTTGTAGAGGATGATACGTTTTTCTTCTCTTTGTCTTTCACACTGTTCTATACTGCACTTGTGTGCTGTGCTCCAATATGCAATAGGAAATTTTAACATTATTACTTTCTACTGCAAATTCCCAGTGTTCTTCCTATTTTTACTGCATACACACTCAAACCTCCAGAAATTCAACAAAAAAAATTAGCAATCAGAATTAGTATCATTTAGAAAATCTTTGAAGTATCTCCCAAGAATTTAAATTACAGTTAGATTTCCAGAAGAAGGCAAGCTCCCCCTCTTCCCCCTCCCTATGGGCTTGTTCTTTTAGTGCATGATCTGGAGAGGATGAAGTGTGATAAGCTAAAAATTGTTTCCCCGGAAATTTATTTCGTACGTTGGCGGCATAATGCGAAAAAGCTTTGTGGTTTGCTCATTTTTAGATCTTCCTGCATAATCACATACGTTGAGCATAGAGATATACTTGTTTCATTCACTGACAACTTTCTGTTGACAATAACCTTGCTTTAGATGGGAAAATATTATTCTTGGAATACTGTTTTGTGAGTTTGTATCCTGTCGTCATTTGTAATTACAACTGCTGTCCTTCTCGAAACTTAGGCACCAAAATGCACACATTTGTTATTGTCATCAGACCTTCTGGACAAACTTCCCATTCTTCTCACCAAAGATCAATGAAAATTTACCCACCGAGATTCAAATATAACATAATCACGTGCTGTTCTGCACAACAGAATGACCCTATTTGCAGTGTGTGAAACATAGAGTTTTAAAATTGATATAAGGTACGCATTGTGCTGTTAGAGCAGTCACTGCCTTGGACGGTGAAGAGCCAGAGGCGTAGGTTTTTAGCTAAGCGTCTGAGCAAGGTCCGAATACAAATCCCGGATGAGGAACGAGTGGTGTGCTTGTATTACGGCGCTAGATGTCTCTCTTTCCTAGAAACAGTGGCTCTAAATTAGGGACGGCTGACTGTTTACAGCCCTTGCTCACTGTGGTCTTAAAATATGGAGGAAAAAAACAGCAACTCCAGATCTGTTTGAGAACTATGGGGTTTATGGATGCTAAATGTACACAAGACCTGTCATGCACAAAAATAAATTTTATCATTCCTTTTCAGTTCTAAATTTCTGTGACTTAAAGCGATCTTCGAATGAATGTCTTTGAAAAACCAGAAAATCCAAAAATGTTGGAATCTCGCCCTTCATTATTAGTCAAATATAAAAAAAAGCATTTCGTTTTCTAAAAATATTTAGACACAGGGATTTCAATGTTTTGTACTTCACTCAATTTCAACATTTTCTGTTTTTGAATAATTACCAGAATTATTAGGGGTATGTAGAAGTTTCCGCCGTTTTAAGGAGAAAGGAAACAGGAACGAGCAGGAAACCTGTACACATTTATTCAACGAAATATTGGCAGTTAACATCAGTGACCTTTCGCCATTTTTCAGGTAACAAATGGATGCCCCTGTGATAGAAGGACTCGGGTTTTGAGATGAAGAACGCAGTGACGAAATTTTCCACCTCTGGAACTGTGGTGAACCACTGTTGGGCTAGGGAATGTTGCATAGAGCAAAACAGAAGGAAGTCTGAGGGGTGCAATGTCCGGGGAGTAAGCCGGGTGCGGTAAAACCTCCCAGTGTAATTGTTCAAGGGTTGAACTCGTGGTGGCACCGACATGTCGTCTGGCATTATCGTGTAACCGGATGACTGGGCGGAGTCCTTTACCTGTCCATGGGCGTTTTTGCTCGATTGCGACGTTCAGTTTTATCAATTGATCGCTGTATCATTGTGCAGTGATTGTTTCGCCCGGTTTCAACAGTTCGGAGTACAGCACTCCGTGCATATCACAACAGCACCTTTTCCCCGTGGATATCCTGTTTTGCAGTGGATGTTGATCGCTGGCCTGGGACGACACAGGATTGCTTGCTTACGGGGTTGTCGCAATAGAACCATTTTTCATGCCCGGTGACAAACTTCCACAAGAAATTCTTCCCTTGAAACCTCTTCAGCAGCAACATGCAGATGCCCAATCGTTGACAAATATAACGCTCCGTTAAAGTATGCGAAACCCACTTACCAATCTTCTGAATCTTCCCCAAGGCCTGTAGACGCCGTTCCACCGTCGATTGAGCCACTCTCAAACCTTTGCGAGTTGCGTGGTCGATTGTGTGGCATCCTCTTGCCACAGCGAATCCAGCTCCTCGTCTGAGAGTTCCTGCGGTCTACCTGCATGTGGCTTGTCTTCCAAGCTTAGATCACCTTTCTTAAACCTGGCAAACCATTCCCGACTCGTCCGCTCAGCCGTAACCGTTTCGCCATACGCCTGACATATTGAACCGTATGCCTCACTCGCACTTTTCCCTAAATTAAACATGAATAACAAACAGTGCCGTTAAATGAACTTTACCGACCGCCATGCTTGGCTTCATGTACGAACTCACACGAGTCGCCGGCCGGTTAGACTCCTACAACGCCTGCTAGCGGGGGAAGTGGAAACCATTGCATACCCATAATATAAATAAACCTACAGTTTCCACTGACTATATACTGTACACTGAAGAGCAATTGAATTAGAGACAGCTGACGTTATGCAAATGTGACGCTGTGGGCGGCCCTGTAAACGGAAACGACATGACGTATGCAGCGATCCGACAATATGAGGAGTGATGCGACGGAAATCAGTAAGAGTCGGACGCAGTATGGGTAAGACGAAGGATCTAAGCGTATTTGATCGTGGGCAAATTGTCGGGGCCCGACGAATGGGTCACTTCATCTCGGAAGTCGTGCAGGCACTGGGATTTTCACGGGCCACTGTGTCACGGGTGCACCGTGAGTACATAGAATCCACTAAAACCATCCCTGCAAGGGCCAACTGCCGTGGATAACAGCGTGTGGATGAGCGGGGTCATCGTCGGCTAGCTCGCATTGTAACAGCGGATAGACGGGCCACAGTGCAAGAAATCACTCGGCAATTTAACGCTAGTGCACAAAAACGTGTAAGCAACCACACCATCCAGAACCATCTCCTCGCTATGGGGTACAGAAGCCATGGTCCCACGAGGGTACCGCTGCTGACCGCACATCACAGGGTGCAAAGATTAGCAGGGCCGCGGGAACATCGCCACTGAACCCTAGACATGTGGAAAAATGTTGCCTGGACTGATGATTCAAGATTCACGTTGGTACATGCGGATGGCAGGATACGAGGAGTACGGCGCAAACCACATGAAGCGATGGATCCTTCTTGCCAGCAGCGTACTTTTCAAGCTGGTGGGGGTGGTGTTCTCGTCTGGGGACGGTTTACGTGGATTGAAATGGGACCCCTGGTACGTGTGACATCGTCCCTCACAGGTCAACGTTACCAGGATATCTTGGACGACCATTTGCGCCCATTTGTGCGTCTTCAACATCCCACTGGGGACCTCATCCTGCAACAAGACAATGCACCGTGCCATCGCTCCCGAATTGTATCCGAATGGTTGGATGAACACTTCACCGACGTGACCTCGCTTCCTTGGCCAGCTAGGTCACCTGACCTCAATCCTATCGAGCACATCTGGGATGCCATCGAGAGAGATGTTCGAGGCTGTGACCCCCCTCATCAAATCTTCGTGAACTGTGGGAGCTTGTTCAGGGGTCGTGAATCCGTATGGCTTCCCAACGCTTCCGGTGTCTTGTCGAGGCCATGACGAGACGAATCGCCGCCGTCATCAGGGCGAAAGATGGTGCTACACCTTACTAGACAGGTATCTCTAATTCAATTGCTCTTCAGTGTATATATTGTATATATATATATGTTTACACTATCTGATCAAAAATATCTGGGCACTTACCTGTCTCCGAACTCCCTGTATAGGAAAGGAAATAATAACGATGTACCACCCTTTGCTACTATCACAACCTCCAGTCAGTTGAAAAGGCTTTTCTCTAAATTTTCATCTGTGGGAATTGCCTTCCATTCTGCCACAAAAGCATTAGTCAGGTCGGTTACCGTTGCCATGCTGTTTGACGTGGCTCGTAATCGACGTTCCGATTCATCCCAAAGGTGTTCCATGGGGTTGAGATTGGGGCTCTGTGCAGGTCAGTCAAGTTCTTCCACACCCATTTCATGAAAGCATTCCTGCACGGACGGGAGCATTGTTCTGTTGGTAACGGAAAGAGCCTTTACCGAACTGTTGCCGTAATTTTGGGAGCGCAAAAATGTCGAGAATTTTCTTACAGGCCGCAGCATTAAGATTCCCAGGCAATGGAACTCTAGCGGCCAACCCAAACCATGAAAAACAGCCCCAAAGCACGATGCCACTTCCACCAAACTTCACAGTTGGTATAACACAGCCGGTCATGCAACGTCGTTCACAAGGTACCCTCCACACCCAGGCTCGTCCGTTGGAGTGCCAGTTGGTGAAGCGTGATTCTTCTGTTCAGATAACTCGTTTCCGCTGTTCCAGAGTCCACTGATGCCAAACTTAGTGCCACTCCAGCCGACACTTGGCGTTGATCTTGCTGATGTTAAGCTCCTGTACGGCTGCTCAGCTTTGGAAACCCATTTCCTTCAGCTCTTGACGAACCTTTTTGGTGCTGGTGTTGCTTCCTGAGTCACTTCGGAACTTGGTGATGTGTGTTTCCGCCGTGGACAGGCAATTTTGTCGCACCATTCGCTCAGCAGTCGGCGTTCCCGCTCAGCCATTTTACGTGGCTCACCAGGTCGCGATTGCGCTGTTGTTGCTCTTAGGCATTTCAACTTCTCAGTAACATCACTCACAGTCGATCGGCGCAGTTGCAGTAGGGCAAAAATTTCCCGAAATGACTTGTTGCTAAGTAATGGCTGCTAAAAACCGTACCAAGTTGGAAGTCATTGAGCTCTGACGTGCGGCCCACTCTACTGCTCATGCTTGCCTATGATATTTGATAGCTGGTATGCATCCTTTTGTACCTGTATGGGCCATGGCTATGACATATACGGGAAAATCCACGGCTCAAAAATGATGTCTTGATGCTTTTGATCGTATAGTGCATGTATATATATGTAACAGTAATTGTTAAAAATGCCCTGCACCACATGGTATAACAACATTCAAGTGTGTGAAAACTCCAATGACCGCCGATGTCCGGGTGAATGCAACAGACTTCGGGGTGAATCGTTTCATTCAGTTGTGGCAGTGTGGAAGGTCTTGTCTGGTACACTCTGGACTTTAAATAATCCCACAACCACAAATCCATGGGTGTCAAGATCTGGAGATAGAGGTGGACACGGAATGCTGCCTGGGCCGGATTAAGACCTTAGTGGGCCCCTAAGCTAAGACATTTGAGTGGGCCCCAAGGCTAAGACATTTGAGTGGGCCCCAAGGCTAAGACGTCTGAGTGAGCCCCCAAAGAAATTATGACGGGCAATTATTATGAACTCCGTTAAAACACGAAACTGTAACTACTAAATCATCTGCAAAGTTTTCATAATAAGTCACTGTATTTTTCGTTGTTCTCACATGAGCATGAGTTAAAAGCTTAAAATTCCTAGATTCTGCCTTGCATTTTCTAATGATTTAGCATTGTATATTTTTCTTAGAGCATCGTTTTTGTTATACAATGAACTGCCTCAGGGGACTTCGATCATTAATGGCTCCAAGTGCAAATTGTGGGGTGTAGGTGGGTAAGGTGAAAAATCTGAAAACTCTCTCACCGACACCGTTGTACACAGCGATATGAAATCTCAACCCTTGGCTAAGTCACTACCTTGAAATCTGTTCGTCTTCTAGCCCCTGTTTTGCACCAAGTGGAAATCATACGAGACAAAAGTAAAATTGTTTTATAAACCCTTTTCTCTCTCTCTCTCTCTCTCTCTCTCTCTCCTCCCTCTCACATCTCTATCTCTCTCTTACTTACCCAGGCATACCTTCTGGGCCCTTGATCATGGTGGGCCCCAAGGCTATATATAGCCCTTAAAGACCCCACCTTAATCCGGTCCTGAATGTTGCAATGACTGCTAGTTAGTCTTTCTGTACCAAATGTAGAGACTAGAAAGTTCTTTACTGGAGATACTACGTGAGCTGGTTTACTGTACTGCATATACGTGACTGTGATCATCAGATTTTTTCTTGCAAATGGCATGACGTTTTCATGCAGCAGTTTCAAGTAGCGTTTGGAATTTGCTGCGCAAGTCTTCCAGCTGGTCTGGGGTAAGGTTCTACAAAGAAAAAAGCCTTAAGAATGATGGATGCAGTGAATCCATACCAAATCGTAACTCGTGGTTCCTCTGTGTATGCATGTGGATAATCCTGTGGCCATATCAGAGCATTATGCGTGCTGACAGAATGTAACGAAAAATGGTCTTTGTCTGTCCACAATACATTTAACAACCACTGGAGATCCTCCGTGATCTTTGCCAGATCACTTTTGGCAAATTCCTCTCTCTCTCTGTGGTATCTGCCGGTGACAGCTGGTGTCAAGGTAAAAGTTTCTATAGGTACACATTTAACACACTCATGAAGCGGCAACTTGTTGCCGCTTCATGAGCACTGTTTGTTTCTCTTGATGTTTGAGATGCTAGTTCGTTCATTTGGGATGGGACTTCCTTAAGCCTGGTCTCCCGGTCCGGAGGCGATCCAGCAAGCTCCCAATTTCCTGAAATTGTCTTACCAGACACTGCAGATTGGCACAGATGATAGAACTTTGGCCCTTCTTTAAGTCCTTTCTATGTTCGAAACTTTTGCAAAGCTTCTGCTGCCGATTCTTTGCCTTCATAAACAAATCTTCTCTGACAGACTTTATTCGGCAAAGTTAGCATCGTACCAACATTCCTTTTAAGCACCGTTTTCAATAATGAGAGAGATGAAGGCAATTCACTGACTATTATAATAGCTGCAGCCTATCACTTAGAGCTTTTAAAGGCATCGTATTTGCACATCTTTTACGGTTTGCATAGGTATAAAGCTCCCTTCGCGTCGTATTTTCGAACTAAAAGTTTTTTCGTTGCCAAACAAAATTCCCCTACGAGCTGATGCTTTTTATGCAAATCGCAGTGTAACATACGCATTGGCTGTTTTCTTATAAATTTTTGAAATTCAAACGGACATTTGAGCCACCTGGTGCTTTCGTATACATAATCAATCAATATTGAGTCCATTGCGGGATGAAAGCCTCCCCAACTTTCTTCCACCTTTTTCTTTTCATAAATTTCTGCCTTGAGCCAGTGCCTTCCAGGTCACTCAGTCATGCTTTCTAATTTCATCCACCCAACCCCCACATAGTCTTCACTGGGGTCTTTTCCAGTCCCTTGGAATCCAGTCTAGTTTATTCAGTTCTCCAATGGTGGTCAGTTCTTCTAGCAATGTGTCCAGCCCATTGCCATTTCAGGGATTTTACCTTGAAAATGAACTTAAAAAACAAAACAAAATTTATGTACAATGCAAAGCAAAAATTATGTACAAAAAGGTGATTTCGAGGTTGATGGGATAAATCTAAAATAACAGATGCTTAAATCTACCTTCCACAGTAGGATTCCAGCAAGGACCACATCGAAAGCGAAATTAATAGGATGGTAGAACTTGGCTGAAGTGTAGTTGGATGAAACAGTGCAATTTTGAAGAGCAGTTTACCATTATGTCTTAAAAGAAAACTGTTTAATCAATGCATCTTTTTAGTTCTTACGTATGGATCATAGACATGGACCTTATCTAAAAAAGATATTCAGAGGCTGCAAAATTCTGAAAGACGCATGGAGAGGTGCATGCTTGGTACAACCAGGAAGGACTCGTGGATCGAGAAAGTGAGAAGAATTGATGACATCGTGATCAAAGTAGAGACCCTCAAGTGGCAATGGGCTGGACATATTACTAACAGAACCGACAACTATTGTGCAATAGAAATGTTAGACTAGATTCCGAGGGACAGAAAAAGACCCAGAAGAAGACCCCAGGGGATATGGGTAAATGAAATTATAAAACATACCGGAGTCACATGGAAGAGGATTGCTCAGGTTTCTAGAGAGCTGTGGAAGAAACTTAGGAAGAGCTTCATTCAGCAGTGGATTGCGAATGATTGAGAGTATGATTATATACCTCTGGCGGAGAATTAGAGACACGTAAATAGATGTGTCTTAACGTCATTATATTCTCCTGACCAGAGGGCTTTGTTTAGAACAGGAGTGTAAATAAATAGGATACGTGCTGAAGAACAGATTTTAGTGAAAATGACGACCCGCTTGGAAACATAGTCTCACTCAGAGGTACGCGCTCTGATTAGATTGAATGATGTGACGCACAATACCGAAGGAAGCATTTGCTTTTGCTCCAGTCTGACGCAAAGTCATTTGTCTGTTTTTTTCCACCAGAGCCTCAACAGACTCCACGTTGCTGTCTGTTGTTGATGATGGACTATCACTGAGTTTCTCATCCCTCAACACATTGAGGCCGAGTGCGAATTTTGAACTCCATTCTGACTCGCTCATGACTTAAGGTCCATGGACTTCTATTTCATTTAAACACTTGACGATGGATCTCCGCTGTCGGCTTTTCCGTGCCCAAAGAAACCTAATCTCTTAGCGTACATCTAAGTGATACCCTGTTTTCACGCGGACCGTTCCAGCACGTTGTCGTTTTATCCAAACTTCTGCGCCAAACAACGTCCTCCAATCAGGAGAGTGTCATGACTTTAGGAGACTCTGATGTGCATATCCCTAATTCCCTGCTAAAATCATCGGATGTTGTTTATTGAACAGCCTACATATATAAAAGGTATGATTGATATATGAATCTATACAGTCGAGTCACATTATTGTGACCACCTCCTACTTTTAACGTCAACAGCGCGTAGCCAATGAAAGAAGGCACGTGTCGTGAGCTGGCTTGGAGGGTATATAAGGTGTGCTGTAGGCATTCTGAAAACATATCACTCGTTGCTGTCGTCGATAATAGAAGCAATTTATCAGAGTTGCAAAAAGGGATGATTATCGGCTATCGGGCCAAGGGTGGCAGCATTTCTGAAACAGCGCAGTTTTCAAACTGTTCGCATGCTGCTGTGGTTAAAGTGTATCGCGATTGAAGAAATGACACCATTGCGAATAGCAATGTGGAAACTGCGGAGCACCACTTGCCATTAATGTGAGAGGTAAACGTCGGCTTCAAAGGTGCGTGAGGGCCGACCGATACGCGACAGTGAAGCAACGACAGTTCAGTGAACTCTGCTGCGTATGGGGCTCGGATGCAGACGGATGGTCACTGCACCTGTGCTAACGAAGGTGCATCGGCAGAAAAGGCTTACATTTGCACGGCAGTATCGGAATTGGACCTCTGCTGATTAACAAAAGATTGCCTTCTCCGATGTCACGTTTTCTGCTTCATCGAACGGATGGACGTTTGCGTATAAGGCGAGTAACATCGGAGAACAAACACTCTTTAACCATTGCTGGCAGAACACAAGCTGGTGGGGGCAGCGTTATGGTCTGGGGAATGTTTTCGTGGCATTCCCTGGGTCCACTCATGCCTGTGGAAGGCACTATGGACCGAATTCGTTATGAATCCATCCTTGCAGACCATGTACACCCATACATGCTGATTGTCATCCCTGGTTTGGATGGGATCTTCCAGCACGACAGTGCGACGTGTCACACTACTAGAAATGTCCAAGAATGGTTGGAAGAGCACGATGAAGACTTCAAAGTACTTCCCTGCCCCCTAATTCCCCAAAATTAAACCCAATGGAGCATCTGTGGGACCACCTCGATCGTGTTGTACGCTCTGTTGATCCTCCACCTCTCACCCTCCAGCAGCTGTCAGATGCACTACCGTCAGCATGGCTCCATATACCTATGAACACCTTCCAGCACCTCACTGAGTCACTGCCAGCCAGTCTAGCTGCTGTCCGCGCTGCACACGGCGGTTACTCTGGCTATTAGCTGGTGGTCACAATAATGTGATTCGACCGTGTGTTACAGGCATAAAGAAATATACACTTTCTAAAGTGCCTCCAGTACTCCAGCAGGAATTGTTCATGCAATTAAGAAAGTGAAACGGGCAAAATCTCCTGGGTAAGATGAAATTACAGGGTCACTGTACAGGAAGGCAGTGGATAAATAGAAACTACTCTTTCTCTCAAGTTTCCGTTAGGTACCGTAGTGAAGGGAAAATTCCTGATGACTGGAACAATGTTGTGGTGATCGTACTACATAAAACAAGGGAACCTTAATCGCCCTAGGAACTACAGAGACATCAAGCTCCTATCAGCTGTTTACAAAATTTTCACTTATGTCACATCGCTTAAAGGAAACACCAAACATGAGTGGCGGATACAGAAATTTTTGACGGGAGCGGATTTTCACATGTTTATTTACAGGCTCGGACGCATAGGAGTTCCTCCTCGCCCTGTCACCTTATAAAAGTTTTTTCTTTGTGCCAAAACAACAGTTCTAAGAAAAGGAAAAAATGTTTCTTCTAACAGCAAATAAAAGCAAAAGTTGAATGTCTTTCTGCTGTACAATGTACGTAATATTTATTCGGTTACGAAGTTGAGTCTGTACTGTGCCCTCCAGGCAGGGGCGAATTGGGACGACCAAACCAGGCCGGGAATTTCAGTCTTGCGGTCCATTACAAAAACATACATGCCTACAGGGGAATACCTCATAAATTCCCTCATGCAAATATTTTTTATTAGATCTTGGATAAACGAAATCTGTCGAAAAATGCATTTAAAAATAAATTCAATCCTTTAAGAAGTTTAACAACAATTCAATTGTAAAAGAATTTTCTAAATTCGCTTATGATTTAATGGTGGATCAAACCACGCTCAAACTGAAGTGTTGTACCGGACAACTTTTTTTTTTTTTTTTTGAAAAATTTTGTTTTGACAAATACGTGAGTTTCTCGAAAACCCTAGTTTCAATTTAATCATCATGAAGGTTATTCTGAGAGTTGAAATGTGTGCTCACGGCACATAACAATTTTTATTTTTCGTACTTAATTTTTAGATTTATTTGGTCACAGATCACCTACTACGTGATCAGTTACCAAATAAATAGGTATTGGTACCTCTTTTTTATAGTATTGGTACCTCCTTCCTCAGTAGACCCATAGTTTGATCAATATAAACCGTTGTATTTCTGTCCCGCAGTATACAAAACAGCTATCTTCCGTTCTCGAATTCGAAGAGCCTTCGCCGTTTCCTCCGATACCCATTCTAGACAACATGAAATTAAAAGCGTCATCAAGTTGGCTACTGATGCAGGATATTCATTGAATCAGATACGTAACTTTATGCAAAAAGCCAGGGTCAAACATTCTAATCTTCCTGTGCCGCAGCTACGTTATTTAGGCTCAATTCCTTACATACCAAATTTGTCTTACAAACTCAAGAACGCCCTCAAGAAAATGAACTACGGCGTCGGCATAAGGTCTCCTACATCTTTATATACTATGCTAAAGAGAAATAGTGAAAAACCACCTCTCTCCTGCGAAGCAGGTGTTTATGCGATCCCCTACAGTATCCGGATGGCTCCAATTAGAATGCCCAAGCGTTCGTTTGGAATCAGAGTCAAAGAACATAAAAAGGACACAAAATACGGTAAAGTAGCCACGGCATTATCCAGAGAAGTCAAATTCAAGTCCGCTACTCCTATGTGGGATGATATAAAGAAATTAGCTACTTACTCTACCCCTAAATGTACAGCCATTCGGGAAACCTTGGAGATCATTACCAACAACGATACTTGCAATGATAGCGTCTCATTCGAGTTGCCAAGAATTTGGAACCAATTCTTCAAGTAACACCTTCTCCCTACCAGAATACCGCGAGCGCAACCAACGTGATGCCTCGTATCTTTATATGAATGTAACGTCGTATCTATTTATTGGCAAGTCTAGTTCCCGCGTTCAAATTGTTAATGCGTTCTTTTATTCAGTTTGCAGTTTCTGTCTAACTTCCTTGAAAAAGCCATCTGGTTGATGTGCGAAAGCTTGGAAACGCTTATGTGCCTATTTCCTACGCCATTAAATCGGATCACTAGTACTGTATAATGTTACTATTTACTAATGTGAACCAGTTCTGTGATAAATCATTGTTGCTTTTAAGATAAATGCGGGAGGACATGAATTTCTGAATATCTCTGCCCAAGAATTGCTTTGTCTGTACCTAAATAAGGGTGTGGGAATGATGGGCCATCACAATGGGTTGTAGTTTACGGTAGCCTTCAAAACTAGGAAAGGATGGTAGGGCCTACCAATTACGCTGAGCTGCAAGTCCAACGACCTACGTCTAACTGTAGTTAGCTTTTTCTTAATTAATTTATAACTGTGTACTTGGTCCTGCTGCACTTTTCTCATATAAGTGCAAAGAACTTTGCAATATCTTTTTTAGAGTAAACACCCAAATTATAGATAGAAATGAACGCTTTTTTTCTTAGGGAAAAAGTTTTCAGACAGATATAAAGCACAAATAAAGTTACCTATTTTTATTCATAAGTAGTAAAATAATTATTCGTTCGTTAAAAAAAATATTCCGATTAAAATATTAGGAGAAAATAGGCCATTTCTCGAGTGATCCACCGGGAAATGTTCCGATATCCCGGTGGGCCAATCCGCACCTGTGGCTCCAGCCAACTATTCCAAAGGTTGCGCAAATACTGTACCTACACATAAACAAAATTATACATTGCTGAAAATAGTCATACACAGTGTTTTATAAGCAATGCTAGACTGTTGCTCTTATGTTTAGCAATAGTATGGATTTATGTATGGAATAGAATGCGAGCAGAAAGAACAAAATGAACAAAAAAATAGGAATAATGTGACTTACGCAGATCAAAATAACAGTTTTACTTTCCTCCTTCTGTTTTCAATCGACGAATAGTTCTTCAACTTTTGATTAAAGTGAAACAAAATATTCAACGAATAGTTCCTCAACTTTTAATTCGACGAATGGAAATTTAACCTTTTATTAATTTTTTCAACGAATGGTTCTTCAATTTTTGATTAAGTGAAACATTATTATTCAACGAATGGTTCTTCAACTTTTGATTAAGTGAAACATTATTATTCAACGAATGGTTCTTCAACTTTTGATTAAGTGAAACATTATTATTCAAGGAATGGTTCTTCAACTTTTGATTAAGTGAAACATTATTATTCAACGAATGGTTCTTCAACTTTTGATTAAAGCGAAACAAAACGTCACAAATATCTTACAGTTATGAAATGAGCCGTGGTATTTATAATGAATCCCTTTATGTATTTGTGCTCTTATTTTAAAAAACACCACCCTTCTTCTGTTTTACCTCTACGACTGATAAGATGTCGTGCATGATTTTTGTCTTAGTTCATTTTTAACCTTCTTGCGCTGTTATGAAATGGCTGTCGTACGTAGAGTAAAAACGCAATCAAGCAGGAGCAGCAGAAAAGAAGCTCAGCTTGCTTAAATTGTAAGAACACTCCCTGGGTGTCGGTTGTATAGGTACATATCTGTACATTGTACAAGCTTTAAGATCGTGGAGTAGAGGACGCAGTACGAATGGAACTTTGCAAATGAATAAATATGAATAAATGAAATTTGTAAATGAATAATGAATAAATTTACGTAGGCTGTACACCAAAAATACATTCAACTTCTGTTTTTAATTTTATGCCGGGAATGGCATTTTTCCATTGCTTACAGCAGTTGTTTTGGCACAAAATAAAACATGTACAAAAATATTCCGCCTTCTCTCCTGCAACCGGCCTTCCAGACAATGTCTCAACAAAGAGATGCTGCATTCAGGAGTGGCTGCAGTGCTGTAGAGTTGTAGAGCATATCCATGTACCGATAGAACTAATTGAAAGCGCAAGTGAACATGAATTCCCACAATGTATGTTTTTATTGATCATGGAAAGCATCTTGAATCCGCGAAATCATCAGCAATTATAACGTATTTGGGGTCCTGTGGTATTGAATGCATACGTTAATATTATGCATAACATCTATGAAAATGCAAGTGCAAAGTTTCAAATGTTTGATGACACAGGAAATATAAAAACTAGAAAGAGAATGAGGCAAGGTAACACCATATCTCCCAAGCTCCTCAACTACACATTGCAAAATGTCTTTCTGTCATTGAACTAGGAAGAAAAGAGGATAAAGGTAAATGGAGATTATTTAACCCACTTTCGTTTTGCTGACGATATAGTCATTTTTGCAAGTACCCACTAAGAGCTGCAGAGTACGATCCAGGAACTTGCTGACAAGAAAAGAAGTGGGATTAAAGACAAAGTTAAAGAGAAAAAAAAACAATGCACAATGCTTTCACAAGAACTGAAACTTTAGAGACTGACGTGGAAAATTTAGAAGTAATGCATGCCTACATATACCTTGGACAACAAATATCAAGCGAAGACCACATCGAAGAAGAAATCAAGGTGGATGGAACTTGGTTAGATAGCTTTTGAAAGAAACACTACAGTTTTTAATAGCAGTTTATTATTCTGTCTTAAAAATGTATTTAATCAATGCATCTTTCCAGTTCTTACTTATATATCAGAGACATGGGCAGACATACAAAGTCTTTGGACAATTCAAAGAAGCATGGGAAGAAGCATGCTTGGTATAACTAAGTAGGATACGAAAACGAACTCATGGATCAGGAAAATAACACGAGTGAATGACGTCATGATCGAAGTAAAGACCCTCAAGTATAAAATGGCTGAACATATTTCTAGAGGAACTGACCACCGTTGGATAAGTGAAATACTAGACTGGATACCAAGGGGAAAAAAACGACGCAGATGAAGACCCCGTCGGATGGGTTAATGAAATTCCAAAGCATGCCGGAGTAACATGGAAGAGAATACAGTGAAACCTCGGTTATACGTTTTTCAGTTGTATGTTTTCACTTTTGTACGCACTTATGCGTTAGTCTCGATATTTTACTGTGGTTCCTAACATTTTTTAAGTCGGTTATACGTAATTCATTTATACGTTTTTGCGATTATGCGTTAAAATTTGAGTTTCAGATTATCAAAAATACAAGGGTCTTTGATTTATTTGTATGTAACCCGGTATTTTAAGACTTTGATTGAATTTTGACAGCTTTGTTGTGTACTGTCTTGGTGCAGCCAAAGTTGAACCTTAATCCCACCGAAGAAGGGTATGTTGTTTACTTTCGGTTCAGGTGAAAAATTAGTATCGCATTTCATGACTAACACACATATGCGCTATTTCAAAATTGATAACTCTCTGGGACGTAACTTTGTGGCTCCACTATTTTGTGGCCTAATAGAATAGAATCCTAAATGTATCCTCAATATTCAGCGTTCTAGTTTCAAAGGGATACACTCAAGATCCGCAGAAAAAAAATCATGAGTTCCACACTGAAGCACTGGGTCTCATATTCTTAGTTGTAACGATTTCATTTTATCTAGAATAAAGATGTTTATAAACAGATTCGTTAAAAGGGAAGTGTGACTTTATGATTTTTGCAATGCGATAAAATATATCACATTTTGTGACGCTTTTTTTTTAATTTCGCCGCGTATCCGACTTTAAATAAATCATTATATAGGAACATTTTATACTCCTTTAAAGCAGAAATTTACAATGGTATTTAACATTTGGAAATTTCATTTCATGTCTTTTACATTTAAACGATTCTACATTTATGCGTTTTTAAGGCCATCCTCTCGAAAAACGTATAACCGAGATTTCAGTGTATTCCTTTTAAGACAGAGAGTTAGGAAAGAGACTTGGGGAGACTTTCATCCAGCAGTAGGTTAAGACTTTGTTGATGACGAAAAATGTGTATGCATCAGCTACAATGATCGAAGATCATGAAACCTAGAAACAGGAGCATTTCATTTTTCTTTTATAAATATTGATTCGCTGTTATCTTGTATCACAAAAATTCAAATTTATAGGTAGAAACAATCTTATCAACTCTGAAATTTTTGTTCCTAACGTTTTGCGCGTTTCTTAATTAGCATAAACCCATCAAAACTAAACTCAAAATATTTCAATTTATTTATTCTTATTATACCATAAAAGCCACGAGATTCCCATCTGTGGAATACGGTTATCATGATTATGCCGTCAACAGAAACGAAACTTTCGCAACCAAAGTTGCCATTTATCTATCTTTGGTCCTTCTGATTTTCAGATTTCCTATAGATCAATTTACAAGGCTGCGTGAAAATCATTGGTTTCGTGATTTATTGTTTTTGAAGACCTGTCGAAAAATAAAAGGATTTTTTTGCAAGTCCTTCCACAGTGTGCGTTAAGAATTTTTGAGTTTTTGGAATACGATGCCACAAGCTGAAAATTTATGCAATAAATGAGAAGATATCTGGAAGACGATATGTTTTATATTATTGTTCTAGTTCTCATAAAATGCAGTTCACAATCTGTAAGGATATTAATGAATCCTTTGTTTTATTTTATTTTATTTTATTTATTCATTTACTTTGGAATTTCTAAAACCTCCTTCTCCCTCCGTACACATCGGCAGCTATAGTATTCGGCCATTCATAAATGTAATTAAGACTGACAGTTCCAGTTGAGTGGGAGAAGCATAATCGTAGAAAAAGCACAGCACCCATGTCTCACTCGGAGGCTCAGAGTGAGAGCATGTGGATTCAGTAAATCCGCTGATCTAATGGTTCACTAAGCCATCAGGCGTGTTCTTTACGGTAAATTTAGAAAATGATTCGTCAGCTCGAGAAGTTGTACACATAGCATACATAAGCTAATAACAAATTTCTAAAAACGTTGCCTTTACAATCTCATATTACTGATATTAAGACTGTATATTCGATTCAAAGGCGTTCACTAAGCTTCGTAATGCTGTGTAGCGAGCCAGTACTTAAAAGACATATATGTTACAAAGACATCACTGCATGATTTACGTTATATTTTTAGTTTCTTTTTAACGTGGTAAGATATCCTGTCATTATATTATAACTCATTACTTGCCTTACCAGCCAGTTTATCACTTACCGAAGCCACGGTTCTGGTTTGACTTTATTTATCACCCTGTACGTAACATAGAATATTCTCTTATATTTCAAATTATGAAGTTTTCTTTCCGCAAGACTGTAGCGTTTCTTTAATTAAACTGACAAAACAACAGAGGAGTTAGTCAAAGTCACTATTTTCTTTTATTTAACCCGACATTCAGTAATAACTTCAATCATGTTTAGGAGAAAGACTACGTTTATTTCTTTTTTCCAGAATATTACGTGTTATACCGTTGTAAATCGCAATAAAAAGTGTCCTAAAATTCCTGGACAATAAAAGAAACAAAAGCACTTTGATAGCGTATAATAAGTAAATAGAGCAACATCAAGCATAAAATATACCTAGCAAATGTGTCAATTGGCAATATTTGCGTGAAGATTTCAAGGCCAATTATTTCTTTGAGATGTATGACAATAACAACTGAAATAAAAAGGAAACATTGTTGCTGATCAGTAATGATAATTTCTAATGCTACTTGAGTACTGCCAGAATTTTATGGTACAAGAACATTTAAAGATTATAGAGTGCCAGAAATAAAATTTATTTGACGTAAAACAGTACAAAACTTTTAACTGGAATTTTCAAGATCTCCTTTTTTGTGTTCCACTTACTACAAAGCCGTTCACAAACAATAAGGGAATCAAAAACGCCTTCGCAATTCTGAACCAGACTAAGTCACTAAAATTTATTAACTTAAAAAAAAAAAAAAGGTCAGTAAGCAAAAAAGTATATATCCATATTCTCGAAATTGCAACGAGCCATTCTTTGGCACTTTCAGTATCATTTATCAAGGAAGTTTCCATTTTTCAACGCCAGTATAAGTAACCTCTGGAAAACGATAATCCTGAAATAAGAAAATGACTTTAATGCCGATACTTATATAATTACACTGCTCGACATAGAAAATTTTACATAAGGAAGTATTTGTTAGAGCGCCATAAAAATTAGGGGTATGTCTCTACAGTTGGGTTATGTAAATGATTGCAGTTGCGGACAACTCACGTGACAGGTGAGGAAGATCAAGGATCCAAACGGCTAGGCATGGCCAAGTTTGATCCTCCACACCTGGACGTGTGGACCACTGCATTGGAGTGATCACGGTGGCAAAAGCACGTGTAAGGACTTTATATAATCATCGTAGCTAAGTTTGGTCGCCCGGACCTGGGCGTGTGGACCACAGCATCGGAGTGATCTCGGTGGCAAAAGCATTGTAATGAGTGTAAATAATCAGCGTAGCTAAGATTGGTCGTCCTCGCCTGGGTGTGTGGGCCACTGCATCGGAGTGATCTCGGTGGCGAAAGCGCGTGTAAGGACTGTAAATAATCAGCGTAGCTGAGATTGGTCGTCCTCACCTGGGTGCGTGGACCACTGCATCGGAGTGATCTCGGTGGCAAAAGCACGAGTAAGGAGTGTAAATAATCAGCGTAGCTAAGTTTGGTTGTCCTCACCTGGGCATGTCGACCACTGCATCGGAGTGATCTCAGTGGCGAAAGCACGTGTAAGGAGTGTAAATAATCAGCGTAGCTAAGATTGGTCGTCCTCACATGGGTATGTGGACCACTGCATCGGAGTGATCTCGGTGGCAAAAGCACGTGTAAAGATTTTATATAATCAGCGTAGCTAAATTTGGTCGCCCTGACCTGGGCCTGTGGACCACAGCATCGGAGTGAGATCGCTGGCGAAAGCACGTGTAATGAGTGTAAATAATCCGCGTAGCTAAGTTTGGTCGTCCTCACCTGGGCATGTGGACCACTGCATCGGAGTTATCTCGGTGGCGAAAGCACGTGTAAGGAGTGTAAATAATCAGCGTAGCTAAGATTGGTTGTCCTCACCTAGACATGTGGACCACTGCATCGAAGTGATCTCGGTGGCGAAAGCACGTGTAAGGAGTGCAAATAATCAGCGTATCTAACATTGGTCACCCTCACCTGGGTGTGTGGACCACTGCATCGGAGTGATCTCGGTGGCGAAAGCAGGTGCAAGGAGTGTAAATAATCAGCGTAGCTAAGATTGGTCGTCCTTAGCTGGGCATGTTGATCACGGCATCGGAGTGATCTCGATGGTGAAAGGGCGTGTAAGGAATGTAAATAGTCAGCGTAGCTAACTTTGGTCGTTCTCACCTGGGCGTGTGGACCACTGCATCGGAGTGACCTCGGTGGCGAAAGCACGTGTAAGGAGTGTAAATAATCAGCGTAGCTGAGATTGGTCGTTCTCACCTGGGCGTGTGGGACACTTGATCGGAGTGACCTCGGTGGCGAAAGCACGTGTAAGGTGTGTAAATAATCAGCGTAGCTAAGATTGGTCGTCCTTAGCTGGGCATGTTGATCACGGCATCGGAGTGATCTCGATATTGAAAGGGCGTGTAAGGAATGTAAATAGTCAGCGTAGCTAACTTTGGTCGTTCTCACCTGGGTGTGTGGACTACTGCATCGGGGTGATCTCGGTGACAAAAGCACGTGTAAGGAGGGTAAATAATCAGCGCAGCTAAGGTTGGTCGTTCTCACCTGGGCGTGTGGGACACTTGATCGGAGTGACCTCGGTGGCGAAAGCACGTGTAAGGTGTGTAAATAATCAGCGTAGCTAAGATTAGTCGTCCTCACCTGGGTCTGTAGATCACTGCATCGGAGTGATCTCGGTGGCGAAAGTACGTGTAAGGAGTGTAAATAATCAGCGTAGCTGATTTTGGTCGTCCTCATCTGGGCGTGTAGACCACTGAATCGGAGTGATCTCGGAGGCGAAGCACGTGTAAGGAGTAGGACTGCCTGGACGACGTCAGCGGTAATCTTACTGCATTGGAGTGAACTCAGGAGGCGAATGCACGTGTAAGGAGTAGGATTGCCTGTACGATCTCATGGGCACCTTTACCAGAGGCTTCATCATAGGGCTATGTGCGGCTGGTTGATCTCTGCGTCGTATCATGAATGAAACTAATCGAGATGCAACAACTGTCTACTGACTGTGGCGACAGTGGTGGAACGAAGGTAACGCGTGTCCCCGTAGTGGGACTGGTGTATGTAGGTTGACAACATTCGACGGAATGAATAGGTAACTATGGACATTCCCGTTACAAAAAGGACTGTGATTCGCTGATAGGCTGTGACAGGGTTGCGCTCTCGCTAGCCATTGCGACGTCTGCCACTTGCCGCAGGACATCATCCGGCAAGGTTGCAGTAGTGACGAACTGAACCATGTGCTACGTGTATGTAGTATTTTAAAGCATTTATGTATCAGTTCATTTCTCCAAGCAGGGAATTTTCTAGCAGTAGGTTCGAAAATGCCATCTTAGGCGGCGTCGGTAATTAGACTTGTAAAAGTGAGTTTCAAAGGAAATTGTTTCTTTTGTGCGGAAGGTAGTTTTATAAAACTTAAATGTGCTAAATTGTTTCATGGCATACGCCGTAGTCCGAGGGTATTGTCATCAGCGAACGATTTCCAACTGCTTAATTAGTGTATTTTATCAGAGACGCGCCATAGCCCTTCAAGCTAAGGACAGGCATCAGAGGTCAAGCTAAAGAGTTTGGAGGGGTCAGAACAGGATGACGCTTGGAGATAGGGGCTTTTCGTGAAGAGAGCGAAGAAGTGAGAAGATTTGGAGACAGCGTGTAGAAAAGAGGATGAAAAAAATGGCCTTTGTTCGAACTTGGAAGCGCGAGGAGTAGAAAGTAAATGAATTAAAAGAGAGACGTTAGGTAGAACGTGTAAACGATAAGTAGAAATGTAAAATAAACATAATTAATTGAGTAATCAGTATAACTTCAGGGCATACTCAGCACGGAAACAAAGTATTAATAAAAAACTCAGTTGATATCGCAAATTATTTTGATACTTTCGAGAAGTACAGTTCTTTCGCTAATAGTTACAACTCATACGTGCCGAACCCAAATGGGAAGGAGAAGTCCAGTTAACAAGCAAACAAAACGACCCCATCAACACATGTATGGCGGGACAAATGGAACGATGTCGTATTCAGAGACGAGCCTCGCATCTGCTGGAACGCCGAAGATAGTCGCTTGAGAATCTGGAAACCACGTGGTCACCGGAGCAATTTTAAGTACGGCTTTTCGTACTTACTTTACCTTTCCTTATACATGTACCCCCATCCCCATCAACCTATCTGTCTTACTTTGCTATCAGTTACCCGGTAACGATATATCCTGGTAGCCGCTAGGGGTCCTAATACACATATTACGTCAATTGTCGAGACCTATAAATTAATGTGTTACTGTGTCTTATGTTCACATTTGTATTTCTCATCTGAAGATGGAATCCAGGGTGGACCCGAAAGTTCTTATGAAGTGTTTTAATTTATCATCAGGTTTTAACTTGTATTTTGAGCATAATTAAAGTTATGGTTCATCAACTCAGGTTTTAAACCATGGATTGATTTTATTGACGTATCGTGCACCAAGGTGAGCAGCCTTGTGTTTTATTATAAGGGTTTTGGTTGCACGAAAACATCTATAGATAGTAGGGCTTCATCACTTTCAACAGCTGTTCACCGCTCTTATGTATAGTGGGTACAATGACGGCATGACAATACGTCGAAGAGGTGCTGCAGCACGTTTTGCTGCCGTGTTTCCGTGGTATCGCTTATGCCTAATTTCAACAGGATAACGCACACCCGTACACTGCCACATCAGGAGTAAATGTACTAGACGTCCAGGATCTGCCCTGGCCAGAGCGATTCCCAGATTTCTTCCCCAACAGAGAACGTGTCGAACCTCATTGGCAGAGGAATTAATGCTTTTGAATAACTTCTTTGCATGTGGATTAATTGTGGACACAGGTCAACGACACATGGTCAGTCCCCTTACCTCTGAACACCGACTGGGGACTTTTACACTCGATTTCAAGCCGTTTTGCTTAATGGATAGCTCAGCATGGGGGTCATACAGCCTACTGACTCCGGTTACATTATACTGTATCCTCGCCAATCGCATTTATTAGAAATTAAAGCACTTCCTACTACACTTGGCTGTTTACATATGCGGTAAGTTTCGTCTCTTTTTTTTTTTTTAATTGGAGATTTAACGACCACCGTGAGCAATTAAGCAACTCATAGAGCTATAAGCAGTCGCCCGTCCCTAATATAGGACCATTGGTTCCAGGGAAGGGAGAGAGCCAGTACCGTAATACAAACACAACATCCATGCCTCACGGGATTCGAACCCGGACCCATCTCGGGCGAATGATCTGAAACTATCGCTTAGACCACTGCACCACTGGGGCGTCCGTCTTATTTTGTGCATTCCCTTATAGTGTGGCATTTTCTATGCGGAATAGTATAATATGGTCCCTGACATCACTCCGGAGACTTTTTATCACTAGAAATTCTAGTCTGAGGTAGCAAATGCGTTTCCTTTGGTAGTCTTCCCACAATTTTAATTTAGTTCGTAGTCAGAAGCATAATTGGAATCACATTGGTTTTACAGGATTTATGATAAGCTTCGCTTTTGTGGTAAAAAAAATTGACACAAATGTCAGTAACACATTTGTTTTTCAATTCATATCCGCTTAGTCCAGATTTCTTCATTACGGCACAGGCTTCAGAAGCACACAACCACAAAAAATCAAAATCAACAACACCCGCTATTTCCAGGAATTATCGCTGCACGATCATTTTTTGTTTTGTTTGTTTGTTCCCCCAATTTTCGGGGTTTAATGACCCCTGAACATTTCAGGTTATAAGAAGTAACTCGTCTCTAATTCAGTGCCGCTGATTTCAGAGAACGAACAGGGATGGCTCAGTGTGACACCCGTACAATCCATGCCTTATCCAGGACTAGATATCTGGCAGAACTCGGATTATTAGCCAAGCGCCCGCTCCTCTGATCACTCTGCTAACCGGAAAGGCTCAAACCGGAAACCGGAAAGGCTCACTCCGATAGTTTTTATACAGTTTCCTAATCTGATACTTTAGTAAGTAAGAATATACATATACAGCCGTAACTTTAAGTTCAACTGGGTAAAATCCCCAATGTGCAGTTGAATTCCAAGCAGAAATAAAGCACCCAGGTTTTCAATGCCAAATTAACAGAGAAAACATGTGTTAAAATAGATCCGGTTTAATTGCGTAAACATTTGACAACGTTTCGCTGTACGAAAAAGACACAGAATGAGATCTGACTGCTTGCTTGAAAATATAGCGTTATCTGTCAATCACTCCCAACAAAATCGCTACTCAGGAAATTTGGGAAATATGTACGTCCTTTCACCATGCTATTCGAAAAGAATCTTCTCCTTCAAAGGAGAAAACAAAAGGTTCGATCCGTGCCAGAATAGTTGGTATTTATTTGTTTGCCATTGCTAAAGGCACGTCATCAAAGGTTCAACACAATTTGATGAAATTGTCTTTCCTAAGGAATATCAATTTTGTAAATACACGTGGCGCAGTTCCTTTAGTTTTTATTCGGCAAATATTTCGCAAAAAAAAAAATTGGTTATACTGTATTGAAAACATGAGTAAAACGGCAACAATCTATTTGCTTAAAATGTTTAACGTTATTTGCGTACTAACTAGTCATCAAAAATATTTACTGCAGTCATAGGCTCACAGTAGTAAAAAGTGGCAATTAACGGATACCTGAATCTATGTTCATCTGATCTGTCTGGAAAATATATTACAAAAGCCAAATTAAAATTACCCCAGTAGGCGGAGAACGTAGCTCGGGAACAGTGTGGAATGCTTTCTACATTTCATTCTGGATATTCATTTGCATTTGGTTTAATCGTTGATCAAGACGGTTTCCAGTTCATGTAGTGAAGTGAGTACAGGTAAGTGGGCTCGAAAGACAGGCCCCATCTTGTTACAAAGGCTTTCGATCGGATTGAGACCTGATGGAAGATTTATCTTGCATGGGAAGATTCTGGAAATCTTTCTCAAACTTCTCGAACTATCTGCAATTGATCCATGGTGAAATGTTCCAGGTTCAGTAGGACGAAAATTATCATCGAAAGCTCCTGGTCCTCGACTAGGATTACTTTATTTTCTTTTGAGGAGTGAAGAGCTGGCACAGATGTACCAGAGAACCCATTTTACGTCATGTAAAAGTGCCTCACGCTAACATATTGCCTCTTTTGCTTTGAACAGTGGGAAGTATTCACGGTAGGTCTGTGGCTTTGTAGGAAGCTCCGGGCGTCCTAGATATTGCTGATTTATAATAAGCAGTACAAAACACGATTTATTGGGACACAGATAAGCTCCACAGTCTAATTTCGCCTATCCATATACCATAGGAGTTGCTTTCGCAAGTAGTGTGAGGAGGTGAAAGTATTTCCAGTTTTTCCATTATTTTTAAAACTTTTTGTTTGTTTGTTTGTTTGTTTGTTTGTCTGGAATAACGGCACAAGGGCCATATTTGGCCAAAGAACGACGAAACATATTATAAATACGTACAAAAGTTGGTTCTGACCGTTTCTAAACTGCATGCGGTTTAGTTTCTGCACATGATTCTTGTTAATGTGGGTACACTTGAATAGCCAGCATTCATGATTACCTAGCTATCGAAAGCTAAAGGTTCTACCCACCTTGGTGGTAGTAATCAATCAGTACAGGCCCCGTTCAACAGTATTTGTTTCCAAATAAATTAGTCTTGTTCTACTGATGTACTTTGTGGCCTTCGCCGAGCGGAATACGTCTGGGAAAGTGTGCCCCTTGATGTCACTCAGATTTAAATGATCTGTATTTTCAAAGATAGCTGCAGACGTGCCGCAGCGATAAAATCTTGTTCGAAGCCCATAGATTCTACCATTTACCGCATACTATAGTTATAGTTACATCATAGGACTGCTCTGACTGTGACGCCATATGGTAGTGGGCCGTTACATCTGCTTAACCTTTGTGCTGGCAGTAATGGTCTTGTTCTGTTGAATATTTATAAAAAATATTTCTGAGGCAATGTATATCTTCGCATCTGGAAACAAGAATGATGACTCGATATTGTTGGGCATAATTAGCACACCTTCTGACAAACTTCAGAAAACTACTAAGCAAATACAGTATGAACATATTACATTTAATTTCAAACTTTGTAGTCAGTAGAATTATCTACTAAGCAAATATGAACATATTACATTTATTTCAAACTTTGTGATTAGTAGAATTCTACAATCAGTGTGATTTAACCTCACCCAGCTGAAAAGTTTCATACCTGGAAAATGCATGAAAAATCTTCGTTGTGATTACACCAAATGAATACAAAACTGATTTTAAAGTGAGTCTTTCATTAGCACAGATACAGTGACAAATACGAATAGAGTATTATGATCTCTAGTGGAAAAATAGTGCATCTGAAAAATCAAAAGCCTATGGATAATACTTATATCCGTAAGAACTGGCCAATGGTAAGATAAGTTTTCCTGTCCGCCTTATACAAGCTGATGTCAATCTAAAAAGTTCGTTTGGAATTTTTTTGAGAGAGCTAAAAACAATCATCAAACAAACCTACCACTGATTCCTTACTCGGAAAATTAAAACAACTTAACTATACAGGACAACTGGGGTCAGTACAGCTGCCTACATATCATTAAGGCTAGTGCAGGGCCTATATTTTGTTACAAAACTTCTTTCTTTGATTTTTTTTAAGTAACTGTTTTTCGTTACCACTTCCCTGACTGGTACGGTTGATATGATGGAGGTGAGGGACTGAACTTTTTGGTCTTACGTCACTAGGGCTACGTGCGTTCATTGGAGTGCCTAAAGTAAGACTATTAACATTAGACCTCGTCTCAGGCCACAGGGGGAACGCCTCGGTTTAGTCAGCGGGCATGTCAAGTGAACCACGTAAGGGTAGCGGGAAGATGAAATTTCAATTAATCTGTATGGGGGAAATCATGTTATCAGTGGTGTTTTTCACTGTTTTATCTCCGAGTGTGTCAAAACATACATATTGTTTATTGATATCTAAAAATTTTAACATACGTTAACGAAGAGGACGCCGCCCCGGTGGCGCAGTGGTCTAAGCGATGGCCTCTGATCATTCGTCCGAAAGGGGTCCGGGTTCGAATCCCGGTCAGGCATGGATGTTGTGTTTGTCTTACGGCACTGGCTCTCTCCCTTCCCTGGAACCAGTGACCCTAAATTAGGGACGGGCGACTGCTTATAGCCCATTGAGTTGCTCACGGTGGTCGTAAAACCTACAATCAAAAAAAAAAAAAAAAAAAAAAACGAAGAGGACGGAAATTTTCAAAGAAGAAATGCTTCTTCAACCGAATTTATGAATGACTTTAAACATATCTGTAAGATTCACATTGGCTGTATGCTTTCGTGTACATGTCTCAGTTTATTTACTTGCTGTGTGTTTTGGTTTTGTAAGCTTTGAACTATTCACTTGAGAAATCAAAATAGTAGCCAAAACAATATAAAATTATTGTGTGAATGGTGCTGTTTGCTCACCAAAGCATCATTTATTTCCAATAATAATAATAATGATAATAATGAAGAAGCTATGCAACATAAATGAAGAAATTGTTCATACAAACCGGGAGAAACTTATCAAGTTGAAGCAACATAAACACAAATTAACAGGGAACGTGACATACATCAGAGTAAATACAGTATAATAAGCGTGTTCCGAAAACCTACCGGAAATGACATTTGTAGAGCTGCGAATCTTTGATTTTAGTTTTGTATGGCTACCAAGTTTTTCAACATAACCATTTACATTCTTCATTGTTGCGTTAGTTCAAAATTCCATGCAGTTTTTCGCTGTTAATGTGGGTGGTTAGTCTCCAAATTTTTACTACCAATCAGTTTATGCTTTTAATGAGTTTTAATGAATATTAATGTGAGTGTAAAGTTAATTTATACTCACTCAAGTTAATTTATCAAAGAAGGGCCAGGGCAAACTAATTATCCACCTCTCCTTCCTTCAGCGGCTTTGTCCATGTCCAACAACCTGGAAAGTAAAACATCTTAATCTGTTCCACTAGCTTAACAATGCTTCGTGGTAAAATTAATAAAAATAGGGTTTTGTCGCCGATTCACAAAATCACTCTCTTGTGCTGAAATAAATATCACATGAGCCAGTTAGCAAGAGCTTAAAATTGTTGCACGCGGATGCTTTCCTAAAAAACAAGAAGGAAACGATAAAAACTGATTCCGTGCTAAGAATGTTTCTGGACCATATTAAGTGAATGCAACTCAGCCAGGAGCAATTGGTGAATTTTGCCGCCTGGACTTCAACATCGTCATTATCGAAAAATACCTTATAACTAAATTTAACTAATTACCGAAATATTCCTTATAATTGAAATTTAATATACCAATTTAAGTGAATGCAACTCAGCCAAGAGCAACTGATGAATTTTGCCGCCTGGACTTCCACATCGACATTACCGACAAATTCCATATAACTAAAATGTGATATATCCATCTAGAATTGAACTTTAAATATGAAACTCCACTAAGCTGAAGGGACGAAGTAAGGTAGTTGACCAGTTGCAAGAGAAGATATCATAATTACGTAATCGCACAGGGATGGTAGAATGTCATCATGTTTGACGTTGAAAATCTTACCCTGTCTATTAACGCTTCAGTGAAATACAAGGCAGTTTTCCATAGCAAAGAGTATGCAAAAGATGCTAGGGTTGTGCTCAAATCTTTTAAGTCAATGACTTCATAAATTGAATTTAGAAAAATGAGAAGCGTGAATGTATATATTACGGAACATCAAGTGGGAACAAACTGACATGATATACGTTAGACAAGAGTATTTCTGAAAACTCACAGCTGTCAAATGTTTCAGAAAGATCAGCGTCCGTTCCGCGCTGCTGAAAATGATAGCGTCCTTGTACACGCGTAAATCAGTTTTCAACAGTTGCTGCTCCGCATTTAGTTTTGTTTGAACTTTTCCACATAGATGATTTGTTTCACCTTTCAGTGTTAAAGGTGTCAGCAACTACACAGAAGCATCCAATTCAAACAAATCAGAAACTTATGCTTCTCTGTCATGAGTTGTGGGACGAACTTTGATGTGTATGTCTCATTCTAAAAATGTTCAGTTAAAATAGCCCGGCATGATACAAAATAAATTCCGATTTCATCAATCAATTTCTATAATGGTTAATCTTTGATCAGCTAGAACTAAATCATGGCTTGAGCTATCAAAATTTCGATGGCATTCGTTGAAGGGCGTTCAGGGTGATCGACGCTTTCAACGGGTATCCACCCCTTCTTAAAGAGCAGGAATCATATAATATAATAACGGCAAGTATCATCGTCTTTACAGTCAGTCCCTACTATTTCATGTTTCAGTAACTGCATTTCCAAAACTTTTTGCTTTCCTTCACGCTTATGTTTCGTACTTTATGACGTAATGAATTGAGACGAAGGACAAAATCACTCTTACATCAAACATCACTCACAATAGTGTATTTGATCTCTGACGATACGTCTGAGCATACAGGAGCATATCAAAACACGCTTTGAAGGGTGGCAAGGTGTATTTTTGATGAATTGCAGTGAAACGAACGTGTGAACTTATTCCTGGAACTTCTTTGATCAAACATCATCATACACTGATAGTTTCAAATAGGTACTGCTTGTTGGCAAGTCCATCCCCCTCTCTAAAAGAGAAAAAAACTATTAAGAAAAAGTTTTATTGCCTACAGTGAACTTATTTAAATCTCCGAATTATGCATATAACATATCTACATTTAAATTAAAAGCAGGAAGCGGTTTTTTTCGAAAGCTCATGGAGGGTTTTTAAGGAATTCATAGTAATTTTTAATTTCAGAGCATTTTTTACACTTGATATAGTCGGTGCTAACGAAGATTTTGATTACACTGCTGGACAGCGAAATTGCCACACCCAGAAGGAGTCAGCGTATCGGCATGCAAATCGGTACGTGTGTGCATGCAGGTGGAATATGCAAATAATTCGAGTATGAAATAAATCACGTGAGATGTACGAGATATAAATGGGGAAACACGGACCGTGGAAACTATATCGTGTCCCGTGCTCCAGGTCGTACAAAGCAACGGAGGATTGAGGGCTACTACAGCTTAAACATGGCCGAAGGTGTCTCCTAGATCTCTCACTAGCTGGACACGTTTGAGAGAGGATGGATCGTAGGCCTTCGTGTAGCTGGATGGTTGATTTGCCTAATCGCGGCACATGTGCATCGGGATGCCAGAACAGTTGGATGTTGTTGGGAACAGTGGTTGCAAGAAAGCCCCTCCAGTCACCGTAATGGAACAGCTGCAGTCAGTCGGACGTTAGCACACATCGATCGGCGTACTGGTCACCAAAATATTACGGAGTCACAAGCTATTGCAGGCAGCATTAAATGGGCTGTATCGGCGACTATGGACATCCTTATCACAACTGTGAACGCAAGATTGCCCGAGGCATGTGTGCGCTTCCAGCAGCAGTTGCGTCGACTGCCTCTGACCGTATGGCATCGCTAATCTTGGCAGGAGTGATGTCGTAGTAGAGCTGCGTGACGACAGGAATGTCATCATGTCGCGTTCAGCTCTGATACTGTCTCCGTGCCAATGATCGCCAAGTCCGAGTCTGCCAGCTACGTGGTCTCAGGAAAGGTAATTGGCGAGCAGCATACTGTTCAATAAAGAAGCATCCTCGTATCGGATGCCCTTATTTACGATAACAGGTCTCCTCTGATACGCGTAAAGGGCTCAGTGAGATCCCGGCGGTACGTGGATGACGTTCTATGGCTCCTGTTGTTGGCATTTCTGAGTAGCATCCTGCAGGCCGTTTTCCAGCAAGATAACGTTCGGCCGCACACCGCAAGCATGCCTGCAAGTGATCCGTCGTGTGTTCCCATGGTCAGCGAGATCTTCGGACCTATCACCCACTGAGCATATATGGGACCTCAATGGACAATGCTTACAAACCACTCCTCGGCAGCCCCGGAATACCCTTTAATTATATGACCAAGTAAACGTTGTGTTTCCCAAATATCCCAGATCACCATTAAAATGCTCCATACTGCGCCATGTGTCTGATTGCATTTAACAACATGATGGTCTCATGAGGTATTTATTGACTGCTGTCACGTGATCCTGACTTGTAACTTGTCAAACTTACATACTGCTTTCTAAATTAAATAATATATTCTCCATTTCACATTCTATGCCTCTGGTGATTTTCTGCTCATTTGGCTTACTCTTTCTCGTGGGACAATTTCAATATCGAGCTGAGTATATTGGTGCTGTACAATGAGACCTTCAAGAACATACAACTGTAAGCCTTCACACTCATACAAAATGTTTCTTAAGTGTCTGAAAAACCGTGTGCAAGATACTTTTGGGGAAAGAATAATGCCACATATTTACGCTCTAGCACATGATGTTTCATGCAAGTACACTACTCGACGTAGAAAACGCCACATCATGAAGGAATGCACGAAATGAGATGAAACATGTCGGATATGTAAACAACTAAGTGGGAAAGAAGATATTTAATTTCTGAGGGATTACATGAATACGGTGGGCAGGAAGAGTAAGTAGGGCGTATGACAGTCATGCTAGGCTGTACATTCGGCAATATGGTGTGGCTTCAAGTGGAAAAGTCCTCGTACGGTGTGTAAACCAATAACAGTTGTTCACTATAAAATAATGCCTGTTTCTTGCTGAAAAACAATATCTGTATCCTCACTTTAACTTAAATCTACTTGATGAACCCTTATATTTTAAATTATTGCTCATAGTAGCTGAAAACTTAACCCGGCATTGCAAGTTTTTAATTAAACACTTTAAAGTAAACTGTCCAGAATAAATGCTGAACAGAGAATCTGTTACTTAACTAATCCAATGTCAAAAGTTTATTTAGTAAACAGGCACGTCAAGAATGAGTATAGTTGAAGTCACTTCACTTCGTAAATATCAGGATGAAGATATAAAGCCCCTACTTCAAACTGTAAACTTCCTACTTTGACAAGACAATATTATCACAACGACACCGGATAAAAAATAGTCACCTGCAACAGCATATTTAATTGCTTAACATGTTATATTTTTGAGTTTTAATCAGAATTTTATTTAAGTATTTCTGAGTTATATAATAATAAAATATAAATTACTTCTTTCCACAAGCAAATTTAGGCTGAAAGTTTTGAAAAATTAAAATCAGTGGGTCGAAAGAACGTGACTGGCAAAAAGGTGTATTGACTATTGGCCGGTCTAAAGGACACAGCATCAAGGAAGTTGCTGAATTTGCAGGTGGTAGCAAAAAAACAGCTCTATGTGTTTATAAACATTGGTTTAAGTCTAACTCGACTAAAAATAAAAGGAAAAACTGTGAACGAAACATCATTTTGAAAAGTTGTGGCCGGTGCAGAATTTCCTGCTTGGCCAATGACAACAGATTTCAAGGCAGGAACTCATGGGAGATTTCAAGGTAGGAACTCGTCCAATCTCTTAGTAATGGACCTCACACGTCTACACTATATTGACAAAAGTCACCGGACACAAAGAAGAGAAACACAACACAACATTTATTGACATACATTAGTACGGTGTCGGTCCACCTTTGGCCTTAATGCATGCACTGACCCTTCGAGACATGCATTCGACAAGGTTTTGGAACACAGCGATAGGTATGCGCTTCCATTCAGTACATAATACTGCCGCTAACTGTTGCTTAGTAGTAGGCCTTGGTTCCGAACTTCTTATGCGGCGCTCAAATTCATCCCATAGGTGCTCTATGGGATTACGATCAGCCCTCTGTCCTGGCCAGTCCACACACGATACGGAATTATCGCCATGCTACGCCGTAACTGTCCTTGCTTTATGGATCGGTGTATTATCCTGTTTGTACCAACAAGGCTCGGGTACATAGAATTGCCACAGAGTTGGTAGGACATAATTGTACAGAATATCGAGGTAGACGTGCTGGTTACAGGTTTGTCCACGATAACCAACGGGACGGGACCATACCACGAAAAACACCCCCACGCGAGTACACTGCCAGCTCCAAACTTGACCGTAAGAACGGTACACTGCGGTAAATAGCGTTCCCCCGACTGTTGCCATACCCACACACGGCCATCAGACTGATGGATCGTCTATCTGGATTCATCAGTCCATAAGCCCCGTTTCCATTGAACTACGGTCTAGGATAATTACACCATTCTAAACGACCGGTAGTATTCCGAGTGGAGATGAAAGGCTTATAAGCAGCCGCACGACCACGGTAACCCATGGAATGAAGTTCTCTGCGAGTGGTACGTGTACATACCGAGGTTCTAGCATTTTTACTCACCTGTACACTGAGGTCTTGTGAAGTACTCCGTCGATTAGCTGTAACGACTCTCCTGAGGCTTCGACGTACTCTATCACTGATTTTCTTTGGTCTGCCGGTACGTTTTGCTGCTTCAGCCACACCATGTGTCTTCCACTTATTGAGTACATCCAAAACAGTTGACTTGGGTATGTTTAAACGCCTCTCGGTTTCTCTTATGGACAACCCACTAATACAGCACCCAACAATCTTTCCTTTCTCAAAGTCAGTTCTCTCCCGCCGCGAGATTTTCACTCAACCTCACAGTGCGATATGATCGCTGTCAGCTGCAGGCTTGTTTTTATACCGTTTGCAGCTGTACCGCGCATCATAACAACGCAGAGGATCCGTTCATTTGCTTTTGAAGGGGTGTCCGAAGACTTTTGTCAATATAGTGTATATCTGAGCGAACATTGCGTAGTGAACTTCATCGAATGGATATCTGGAGTACAGTTGCAAGACTGAAACCAGCGTAAACTTCAGCTTACAGAAAAGCTCGATTAGCTTGGGCCAAAGCTCTCAGATCATGGACTGTTGATCAGTGGAAGGCTGTCATACGGTCTGATGAATCCAGGTTTTGCTGATACAAAAATGACGCAAGGCGTAGGGTGAACAGGAGGTCTAAAGAAACATTCCATCTTGAGTGTGTTCAAAGAGTTCTTGCCAAAGGAGGTTGGTCTGCAATGCTGTGGGGTTGTTTTAATAGTTCTGAATTAGGCCCCTGGTAGAAGTGAAGAATACGATGAATCCTCATGCTTAAAGAGAAATTGTAGACAATCATGTGTTTCCTTTTGCACAGCATTTGCAGGATTCTTATCAAGTAACTTATCCGATTTACCAGGATAACAACTGTAGATTCATAAAGCTGAAGCCATTATGGATTGATGTGAGAAGCATGACGCAAATTTGAGACACATGGACTAGCCAACTAAATCGCCAAATTTAAATCCAATCGAGAATTTATGGGACCACCTTGAACGAAGGGTAAAAACCAAACTTCAGCATCCTAGGAATCTCCTGGAATTGCGAGACAAACTTTTTAGAATTGTCAAACATTGACTCAAATAATTTAAATCAACTTGTTGAATCTCTTCCAGCAAGAATAAATGCTGTGAGTCCCGCACGTGGTGATGCAACTAAATATTAAAAGCAAATTTCTGGAGGTTACAAATTTTTTGTCCGGTGTCTGTTCTTGAGCTCGCTGTAACACGACTTAATCAACATATACACACTCATACAATAATATCGTTCGCTTTTATCTGGCTTGTACATCTCTTATCGCTTTTCTTTATCTCATCACATAGAACATAGTACGCAGTACACACCACGTTCACAGCGAGCATAGTAGACTTAAAACAGTGCTTACACTCTGTTTTATTTACCTTTGACCCACTGCCAGTGATTACCCGCTGTGAAAACACGTCGGGAGAAATAATGTCATTAAGTCAGAAAAACCTTTAATGAGAACAAACCAAATTTACATGAAAAACAAAAGCTCAAAAGGAAAGTCAAATTAGAAGTATACGTCACAGGCGTCCTTAGGTATCGCTGACCATGCGTTGCTGGCCTGTGTGCACAATTTATTGACACTGCAAGGGGTAGTTCAGAGGCATTAAGTCATCTGCCAATGACGTTCCACATGTTCTCTATTGGATAGAAGAAGTCTGGGGATTTCGCTTGCCAGGGCAACACTTGGACACGGTGTAGGCACTGATTTTGACAGTGTGCTGGAGGGAGTTACCTTGCTGAAACTGGGCATCAGGATACCACGGAGATATAGCAACAAAATAGGCTGCAACCACTCATTGACGTATCTTCATGCTGTTATTGTGCCCACTATGCGTACGAGCGGTGAACAGCTGTTTAAACTTCACAGCGTCTCCAAACCATGACACCAGCCTGAGGAGCCGTATGACGCCCACGGATGGCTGGAAGATCCACTCGATGACACGTTGTTTCCATATTCTCAATCGGTGATCGTCGACGCTGTAACAGAAGCGAGACTTGTCTCTAAATACGACTTGGTTCCATTCGTTTCGTCACGCATGTATGATACGACACTACTACAACCTTGGCCGACGGTGTATTGTAGTGAGTGGCAATCGTCAAACTGGCTGGCGAGAGCGCTAATCTGCCTCAGCCAATATGCAATTCACAGTCCATGTCGATCCGGGAATGTCCGTAGTTGCCTGTACACCTCGTCGAATGTTCTCCACTGTTGAGTTATAGACTGCTACGGTTTGTCTTCGAATGTGACGATTGAGGCGTTTGGACGTCTTCCTACGTGCACTAGTTCAACTACGGCGAAGCACGTTACCTTTCTCCAACCACAGCTGCAACATTCGCCCGACAGTTGTTACACCCCGATACGTTCCTCCAGCGATGCGACGTACGGACCAACTAGCCGTACATAGCACTATGGTGGAACCTATGGTAGAGGTGCCCATGTGATGGTAAGATTCACGATCGAATCGCTCATACATTCCCTCTTTTTACAAGTGCTTTTGCTACCTAGATCACTCCGTTGCAGTAGTTCACTAGCCCAGGTGAAGAGACCGAGCCGTTTTGTCCTTTCATCTCCCTCACCTATCACGTGATTTCTTTGCAACTGCAATCATTTACATAATCAAACTGTCGACACATCCCCACTAATTTGCATGCCGCTTCGGCAATTAATTCTTGATGTTTCGTTCTTCATGCTTAGCAGTGTAGTAATGCGCTCTACTCTTCGAAGAACAGAACACTTATTTCGCTGTAGCTGTTCAAGGTCCAATATAAAAAATTTATATCTTGACGGATTTCGAAGCTATTGACAATGGAATTCATCATACTATTCTAGCAAATCCTGTCTGTTTTAGTATTTGAAATAAAGCATGAAAATTTTTCGACACAATGAATTTCGATATATTTTCGAGGTAAATCCTAAGTAGTTTCACCTACAACAGATGGCATAGGATTCCAAACCCTCACTTTAATCGTAACAGTTTATCAAAATATTTGATAAGATAGCTGCTTCGAGGACGAGCGCCGGCACCGGGAATATTAAAATTGTCCTACAATTAAAAATTATTCTGAGTTCATAATAAACTGTTCTATCCGATTTTTTAATTTTCCTGATTCCAGGGAACTAATTGTTGTTTATTTTGTTAAGAATTTTTTTTTCATGTATTTGCTTTTTATATATAAATGTTTTCATTTTGTTTTATATTGATCTTGCATTAGTTGATATAAAGAAATTTTACCCAATTTTTAAATATGTTCAGTATTAACACATTGATACTTTTGGTTGAGTAGTGGTACCTTCCAGAACTGCGTATATTTCCAGTGATATTTGATCGATGTTCCATCGCTTCATCGTTAAACCAAAATCATTAATAATTTTACTTTCTGACAGGCACGTCGTTTAACCAATGAATATTCGCTGCAGTTTCAACGAATCATTTTCCTGCCCGTAAATTGCCAGCCCTGGGGAGAGAATGTGTGTGAAAGAGATTATCTCTTCAATCACTAATTGGATTACCTGGACAGATCTCTACAGTTTCAGAGTAGTAAAGATGTTGAGTGATAGAAATGCCTGCAGTACACGTATAAATAATCTCATTTCAAGGATATTTATTTTCATTCTCAGAATTACTCTTGTTTCCGAGCATTCGGTTATAGAAAGATAAATTTTTCTATTTATTTTCCTTTCTCCAATAAGTGTTCTGTTAATACATTGCAGGGTGTGTTCCTAAAAATCTTTTATGATCTGCTTGAGATGAAGTCATGAATTTGGTACTATGTTGGTGTAGAATTTTTAAGCTTACTTTGAGCTTCATTGTTCTTTAAAGGTTCAGAAGCTTGCCTCTCTCACCCTAGACATCGTAATCTGAGAAGAGTACTGCTAATGCGTTTATTCTTTGGTTTGATTTTTAGTTGGAGCCAATGACCCAAAAGCAAGGGATACGATACCCATTTCTCATAGATACTTACGGGATACAAAAATTAAAAAATTGTTTGCACTTTAATTTACGATGTAACACAGTAGTAATGATTCCGTTTACCGGTTGTAGTAATGATTCCGTTTACAGCTCCTGAGAGATTTTAATTACTATCCTATGGTTTGTATTTTTTAGACATCCTGTGAGTGGCAGATTTTAGTGGTACTTATTTTTTGTGTCATAAATCTCCACTAAGAAACTAACAGTGCAGAACAATATTTAATAATATTCTTGACGTCAATCTGGGGTTGTTAATTATTTACTTTCACGAACTTCTGCGAAAACGTAGCCATTGGATACGGCGCTTCTCTCTGATCTCATTGAAATGAGGGACTGAATATTTGTAGCGTGGGCTCAATCTCGAGGTTGGCAGAACATCTCGTCAGAGGATTTTTTAAGACTTATGGAAGACAATTACGTGCACGGTAAAGTTTTCATTGCGTGCACTTGAGTCAATCTTTATCCTTACTAGTTACTTAACTGCATCACTCGGGAATTTTTCTCTTCTAATTTAGCGCTGCTGACTCATACTTTCGGTTAGTATCAGAGGAGGAAATATGAACGCTATGAATGTAGAAGAGCTAACCTCACGTACCTGTGTAGAAAGGGCAAGAGATACAAATCCTGTGCAAGTCACTGATAATGTGTTTATTTCCTTGTTAAGTTACTCTATCTAGCCTGGAAGCAATTGGTTAAATTAGTGTTGAGCTACTCTTAATAAGTCGAGAAGTGCTCACAAGAGTACCAAAACTGTCCAGACAAAAAAACTAGGAGTTAAAGCTCGCGATTCGGCAAGATATTACCCCAATATTTTTTTTTTTTTTTTTTGGTCTTTCACAGAAGGTCTTCAGAAAATTTTGGACAGAATAGCCATTTGACTGTGAAATTGATGTATACGGAAAATGCATTTCTCTTACTCTATACTAAAAACAAACCAGCTAACGACATCAATCTAATAGTTTTGCCTCTCTCTTTTGTTGAAGTGGAATGAAAATGATGCTTCCGAGTTCACAGAAAGAAGAAACTAAAGCTTTTTCTGTTTCCCCTGTTCCATGTCCCTGTTAATATTAGCTGTCCTTTAAATTTCAGGAAAAATATTCGTCGCCTCGGTGGCGCAGTGGTCTACGCGCTAGCTTCTGACCATTCTTCCGAGATATATTCGGGTTAGAATCCCGATGAGGCATGTATGCTTCGTTTGTCTTACAGCACTGGCTCTCTCCGTTCCTTGGAACCAGTGGTCCTAAAATTACGGACGGGCGACTGCTTATAGCCCATTTAGTTGCTCACGGTGGTCGTTCAACCCTCAAAGAAAAACCAATCATAACTGTAGAACGAACGCAGCAATAGAAATCAAACTAGACACTTGCAGTATCTCTTGTGACCCGCTACTGAAAAAAAAATGAACTTTAACGCCCTAAACTATGACTTTCTAGAAAATGAAACCTTTGCATCTGGAAACATTAAAAAAATCAGTTCTTCTGTGTATCTTGTGGGAGGTGATACGCCACAGTCAGGGATCAGTGTTTAAGGACTAGGTTTGTATTCTGCGTTTAATACCAACAATCAAAATCACAACACTATTGAATTCGGATTCCATTTTAAATGGCAAAGACGGAATGAAAAAGCCCTAAATGGGGCAAATGAACATGTTCTTTGAAAACGTGGTTATGTGATTCAGGATTCATTTATAGTCTGCGTTTAACATCATCAGTTTACTCGCCATTTAGGCCCAACGTTGCCACAACCAAACGTCTCCATCTCTCACGATCATAGGTATCCTTAGGTCTTGCCCTCATTCTTTCAGATTCTAAAGCACCACGCCATCGACCTAGTCCTGTGGGTCTTCCCCTCGGTATTGTCTTATTTACTTTATTCACTAGCACCCATCCACAATCCACTAGTTTTTTCGTTCGTGCTGTAATGTACACAACAGTTTAAAACACATTCCGTCAACGCACGATTTAAAAAATAAGTTATTCACATATTAAAAGCACCTACATTACAGTATTTTTAAAAATAGATACATTTAAGATCTTTCGGGGCTACTTTAGTCCCACCATCAGAAATATAAAAGAAACAGTCAAACAGGGAAGTTTCACATATGTAACACCAAGGGTACTACGTAAGGTTAGCTCATTGGGTGAGTCAAAAAGCTACTTCTTGAACGTCTATGAGAGCGCCACCGAATGGGAATAAATTGTAATTAATTTCATGATGTGAGGGAGTATTTTTGTCTAGAAAAAGTTTCCAGGGGTGGGGAACGCAATGGGAACTTTCTTCGTTACAAAAATATGTTTTCATACATCAAGAAAAACCGAGACCGTGGGCATGATCTTTATAAACATCGAGTACATCACATCCCTCTCCAAGCAGTTAACCAGGACAACCATGACTTATGGTACATTGGCTCGACAACTCGATGCCTTCAGACTAGACTGAAGGAACGCAAATACAACATTGAAAACGGTTCCTTAACTACTGCTCTTTCCTGTACTGTGAGTAAAGGAACCCACTTCCCCGTGTGAGATGAAACCAAGATATTGATCACCTCATTACAGAAACAAAGTGTTTTTCTAACTGAGAGTCTTTTCATTCGCACTTCAATGGAACATGTTGTAACGAAGAAAGTCCCTATTGTGTTCCCCACCCCTGGAAACTTTTTCTGGACGAAAATGCTCCCCCACATTATTAAATTAATTACTATCTATTCCCATGCGGTGGCGTTCTCATAGACGTTCAAGAAGAAGCTTTTTGACTCACTCAATGAGCTAACCTTACGTAGTACCTTTGGTGTTATATATGTGATACTACCCTGTTTGACTGTTTCTTTTATATTTCTGATGATGAGACTAAAGTAGCCCCGAAAGATCTTAAATATATCTATTTTTAAAAATACTGTATTGTAGGGGCTTTTAATATGTGAATAACTTATTTTTTAAATCGTGACTTGAAGGAATGTGTTTTAAACTGCTGTGTACCCTTCCACAATTTGTTTATAGGCTCTAAACACATGTTCAGACCATTCCAGTATATTTCTTCTGACCAATGATAGTATGTATGGCCTTTTATAGAGTTGATGAAGTTCCTCATTGTCTTTGCACATATCTCCCTGTTACCATATTGTATAGAGTATCATCTGTCTTTCTCAGTACTCATCTTTAAAACGTCATAAGTCGTATATCATTAACTTTGGTAGCTAACAACGTTTCATAGTCATATATAAGCACAGACCGTATATAACTTATGTAAAACAGTTTTTCCAATCTTTTTGGTAATATAATACTTTTGGTTTCAAGAGTTTTATAATACTGAAGTACCGCGTATTAGTACTAGTCAGCTTTTCCGTAATTTTCTGATGCATATCTCTATTGATATTGATGCTGACCCCCAGGTATCTGAAGTGATGTACCTACTCAAATACGTAGACTCGAAATGAGAGATCACCTGGATCTTGATCGTTTCTTGAGGCTCGTACATATGTATTTAGTTTCCTCTTGATTAACAACAAAGACCGTGGATTTACTTGCCTCTAAAAATTTGTAAGTATTTTCAGAAAACTCCACACGAAAATCCTCTAATATTAAAATATAATCTGCATATGCAGACATTATGTATTTCTTATTTCCATCCTATGATATTCGATAATATCTCCTTATTTTTTCCAGTGTGAAATTGAACAACACTGATGACACATAACTTCTGTCACAGACCAGATTTTATCTCAGTTTTCCCGAGAGTTCCTGCAGAAAGCGAGTTTTAGAAATAGTCTTTTAATTGCACATTTTCATTAAATTCACATATTTTCTGGTATACCCATTAATATCAGTGCTTTCCACAACTCCTCTGCAATTATGGTATCATATGCCTGTCTGAAATCCATAAAAACCATGTGGAAGTCATTCTTGAATTCATAGTGTTTCTCTAACATTTGCCTTAGAGTAAATATGTGGTCCACCGTAGATTTCCTATTACGGAAGCCGCACTGATAATGTCTAATATTTTCAGCAGTATAAATACTGATTCTTCCTGCAAGGGTCGTCGATAGAATCTCGTAGTATTCAGAAGTGAAATATTTCTAAAGTTAATAATATACCTCTGAAACAGGACACAAAACAAATAATTGTCCTTACAACCAAATCCTCGGAGTATCGATTTATATGTTGAGCTAGTTGAAGATTTAACACCACTATCATTAAAGATGCGACTGCATATAATAGTCGTAATAAACACTGACGTGTGCGCAAGGTGACAAATCAGTACTTCATGTTGCATGGTCTCTGTATTTATACAAGTATGTATGAGGTGGCTGATTGCCATTTAAAAAAGAAGAAAAGCCCATAATAGTTCAGTATCGAAAACTGAATTCTCATTGAAAAGTCAACAAAAACGGAAGGTTAAAAAGGCAGTATGTCACAAACCTTTTGCTAAGAGTAAAAGTATCTTTTAGAGTGCGTATAATAAATTTATGAATATAGAAAGCTTCGTCTAAAAAGAAAAAATATACTTGAAATTATGATCGGCTCATTCGAATCTAACTCCAATACTAATCTCTTACCACTAATTATTTTCAGTGAAGTATCATTTAACGAAAACATTTTAAACTCTACAAACTCCTTTTATGTTTTCTCATTATCCTTTTTATGAATAACTTCATACGCATCACACATTTGTGAAGTGATCCTTCATCAGTTGGTCAGAGGATTGTATAATACTCCATTTAAAAAAAAACAAAAAAACATATGAATATGTTTGCATTAATGCGCGGAAGAACTCATTTCATGAGGTGTATTTCTCAATACATAGGTCATTAGCTCAGAACTCTGCGCACATTCTTTAAATGTGAGTAGTTTAATTTCACTTCGATGCATGTACTAAAGAAATGTAGTTATCTGAATCTTGCAGTAAAAATACTAAAAACAAAAGTTCCTGTAACGATTTTTAGTTCAAGAGACTATTAATCCTATTGTTAAAAACTTTTCACTAAAAATATTTATTACTATCCAGTATACAAATTTTTAAATGTTCGTTGATTTTCGTTGTATTTATAATATTAAAAACTTAAGAAAACATAAAGAAAGGATAAAATACTATGTAATAAACATCGAACTTTAAAACCACCACAATCCCTTCACCTCCGTCATCATCATCATTGTCAACCATTATCAATCCACTGCTGGACGAAGGTCTCCCCAAGTTTCTTCCACAACGGTCTGTCTTGTGCCAGTCTCCTCCATGTCACCCCTGCGCACTTTCGAATTTCATCCACACATCTCCCATGTGGTCTTCTTCTGGGTCTTTTCCTGTCCCTTGGAATCCAATCTAAAATTTCGGCTGTCCATCGATGGTCTGTCCTTCTGGCAGTATGTCCAGCCCATTGCCATTTCAGGGATTTAACTCTGATCATGATGTCTTCCACTCTCGTCATTTTTCGGATCCACGTGTTCCTCTTCTTATCTCTCCTGGTTACACCAAGCATGCACCTCTCCATTTGAGTTATCCGCAGCCTTTGTATGTCTCTTTTAGTTAAGGTCCACGTCTCTGCACCATACGTAAACACTGGAAGGATGCATTGATCAAACACTTTTCTCCTAGACATAATGGCATATTGCTCTTGAAAATTATGCTGTTTCTTCCAAAAGCTCTCCAGGCAAGTTTTGTACGCCGATTAATTTCTTCATCAATGTGACCCTCACTTGATATCTGCTGTCCAAGATAAACGTACGTATCTGTAATCTCCAGCTTTTCTCCATCAATTGATAGATCTTCATTTCTTGTAAAAGCATTGAACATCACTTTTGTCTTCTCAAAGTTCATTTCTAATCACACTTCTTTACTCTTGTCAGCATGTTCCTGGATCATACTCTGCAGCTCTGATGGGTAGTTGCAAAAATGACTACGTCATCAGCAAAACGAAGGTGGGTTAGATAATCTCCATTAATCTTTATCCCCTTGTTTTCCCAGCTCAGCGACTGAAAGACACCCTGCAATGTGGCATTAAAGAGCTTCGGAGATATGGTGTCACCTTGTCTCACTCCCTTTCCAATTTTTATGTGTGTTGTATTTTCAAACAGTCGAATCTTTGCACTTGCATTTTCATAGATGTTATTAATAATATTAATGTATGCATCTTTAATACCGCAGGATTTTAGAGCTATTGTAACTGCTGATGGTTTCACCGAATCAAAGGCTTTTTCATAATCGATAAAAGCCATGCACAATGGAAGTTCATATTCCCTCGCTCTTTCAATTAGTTCTCTCAGTACGTGGATATGATCTATTGTGCCGTAGCCACTCCTGAATCCAGCTTGTTCTCTAGGTTGAGCCATGTCCAGTGTTACCTTCAAGCGGTGTAAAAGAACTTTAGTGAAGATTTTATAAACCACTGATAGGAGGCTGATAGGTCTGTATTTCCCGAGATCCTCAATGTCACCTTTTTTGTGTAGCAGGATCATTGTAGCGGTGTTCCAATCCTCAGGAATCTTCCCTTCATTAAGGCATCGAGTGAAAATTTGGGCGAGTACTGTTTCGAATTCTCCACTTGCTTCTTGTAAGATGTCTACAGTAATTCCATCTTCTCCTGGAGCTTTCCCCAGCTTCATGTTCTTGATTGCATGTGCAACTTCTGCTGGAAGGACTAGAGGAACTCTGGTACTGGTACCTTTCATGATGTCTAGAGTGTACGTGTCATCCCTTTCATATAATCTGGAGTAGAAATCTTTCACTCTTGTCAAAATTTCGGCTCTATTTCTTGTTACAGAGTCATCTTCTTTTCTCAGTGCCATAATCTGTTTTCTTCCCTTACTGAGATGTCCCTTTGCTATCTTTAGGCTTTGGTTGTTTTCAATTGCTTTCCTCACTAGTTCACAGTTGAATTTTCTTACGTCTTCAGTGATACTTTTTCTTACTGTCTTGCATAGCTCTATATATTCCAATTTGGAAGTCACATCTTCTTTAGTTGTCCTCATCTCTCTTCTTTTTTGCATCAACATTTTGGTTTTTCCTGATAATTTGTTCACATGCAACTTCTCCTTGGACCCCGCTAATTTTGTTGCTGTTTCCATAAGAGCTTTGGTTACTTTTCTGTTAACATCAGAAATATCAACTTCTTCCGATGTTAGGCCTTCTAAAGCAGATAACCTGTTCTTCAGTTCCAACTTGGAGGTATTATGGTGTTTTTCAAGGTTGGTTATGTCAATAGATTTTGTTTGACTTATGAGCTTGCCACGTTCGAGTTTAGTGTTGAGGTGCATCTTACATCTCACCAATCTATGGTCACTACCTGTGTTGAACTTGTTTAGCACGCTGCAGTCTTCTATGACAAAAATTTTTTGTTACACGTAATAAAATCAATTTCACTTGTCGTCCCATTTGGATGTCTCCATGTCCATTTCCTGTGTGGCTTTTTCTTGAAAAAGGAGTTCAAGATGAAACACCCTTCTGCCTCTGTAAACTCTACGAGGGTATTTCCACGCTGGTTTCTGTTGCCGTGACCAAATTTACCTACTGAAGTTTCATTCTGTTACTGTTGCCCTGTTTTTGCATTGAACTCTCCCATAATTATCTTTAAGTGCTGCTTACCTTTATTATTTAGATGACGAATTTCCTCATAAAATTCTTCAATTTCTTCTTCAGGATGACATGTGGTGGGTGCATAAGTTTAAATAATCTGAGCCTGGTATCTTTTCGAGAGTTGGATAACGAGTCGTGCAGCTCTGTCAGAGGAACTTTCAACTTCTACAACTTTCTCTTTCAGTTTCTTGTTTATTATAAATCCAACACCACTAGTTCTGCCAGTATCTGTCCCACGATAGAAGAAGAGATGTCCACTTTTCAGTTCTATGAGATCTTCTCCTTTTCTCCTTACCTCACTTAGCCCAACGATGTCCCACTTAATCCTTTGTAGTTCCTCTACCAATTCAAACAGCCTTGAATTAGAAGATAGGTAGCGTCCATTATACGTAGCCAAGGTCAGCATCAGATGGCAGCCTAGTCCGGTCCTCCGGAGATTCTTAGCACCCTCTGCCTTCATGTCGCACTGGCCGCTGCCTTGGCCAGGTACATTCTAGCTGCCGGAGACTGAAGGCCAAGATTTAAGTTGTTGAATCATTTTGGAGGGGTTTGGCCATAACTCACCACGCTGGCCAAGCGGGTTGGTGAGTGTGGGATAGTATTTCATCTAATCCCCATGGTATAGTTATACCGCTATTGGCGGTCGTCAGAGCCCCTTTAGTGGGAACAGGATGCACCACGAGAAGGCGGGGTTGACATTTGTCAAGGCGAGGCTGTGATGTTACGCATCACCTGACCTTACATCCCATATATATATATATATATATATATATATATATATATATATCATCATCATCATCATCATTGTCAACCATTATCAATCCACTGCTAGACGAAGGTCTCCCCAAGTTTCCTCCACAACGGTCTGTCTTGTGCCAGTCTCCTCCATGTCACTCCCTCATACTTTCGAATTTCATCCACCCATCTTCCATGTGGTCTTCTTCTGGGTCTTTTCCTGTCCCTTGGAATCCAATCTAAAATTTCGGCTGTCCATCGATGGTCTGTCCTTCTGGCAGTATGTCCAGCCCATTGCCATTTCAGGGATTTAACTCTGATCATGATATCTTCCACTCTTGTCATTTATCGGATCCACGTGTTCCTCTTCTTATCTCTCCTGGTTACACCAAGCATGCACCTCTCCATGCTACTTTGAGTTGTCTGCAGCCTTTGTATGTCTCTTTTAGCTAAGGTCCACGTCTCTGCACCATACGTAAGCACTGGAAGGATGCATTGATCAAACACTTTTCTTTTAAGACATAATGGCATATTGCTCTTGAAAATTATGCTGTTTCTTCCAAAAGCTCTCCAGGCAAGTTTTGTACGCCGATTAATTTCTTCATCAATGTGAACTTCACTTGATATCTGCTGTCCAAGATAAACGTACGTGTCTGTTATCTCCAGCTTTTCTCTATCAATCGATAAATCTTCATTTCGTGTAAAAGCATTGAACATCACTTTTGTCTTCTGAAAGTTCATTTTTAATCCCTACTTCTTTACTCTTGTCAGCAAGTTCCTGGATCATACTCTGTAGCTCTGATGAGGTAGTTGCAAAAATGACTATGTCATCAGCAAAACGAAGGTGGGTTAGATAATCTCCATTAATCTTTATCCCTTTGTTTTCCCAGTTCAGTGATTGAAAGACATTTTCCAATGTGGCATTAAGGAGCTTCGGAGATATGGTGTCACCTTGTCTCACTCCTTTTCCAATTTTTATGTGTGTTGTATTTTCAAACAGCCGAATCTTGGCACTTGCATTTTCATAGATGTTATTAATAATATTAATGTATGCATCTTCAATACCGCAGGATTTCAGAGCCATTGCAACTGTTGATGGTTTCACCGAATCAAAGGCTTTTTCATAATCGATAAAAGCCATGCACGATGGAAGTTCATATTCCCTCGCTCTTTCAATTAGTTCTCTCAGTACGTGGATATGATCTATTGTGCTGTAGCCACTCCTGAATCCAGCTTGTTCTCTCGGTTGAGCCATGTCCAGTGTCACCTTCAAGCGGTGTGAAAGAACTTTAGTGAAGATTTTATAAACCACTGATAGGAGGCTGATAGGTCTGTAGTTCCTGAGATCCTCAATGTCAACTTTTTTATGTAGCAGGATCATTGTAGCGGTGTTCCAATCCTCAGGAATTTTCCCTTTATTAAGGCATCGAGTGAAAATTTGGGCGAGTACTGTTTCGATTTCTCCACTTGCTTCTTGTATGATGTCTACAGTAATTCCATCTTCTCCTGGAGTTTTTCCCCGCTTCATGTTCTTGATTGCATGTGCAACTTCTGCTGGAAGGACTGGAAGAACTCTGGTACTGGTACCTTTTATGATGTCTGGAGTACATGTATCATCCCTATCATATAATTTGGAGTAGAAATCTTTCACTGTTTTCAAAATTTCGCCTCTATTTCTTGTTACAGAACCATCTTCTTTTCTCAGTGCCATAATCTGTTTTTCCCTTACTGAGATGTCCCTTTGCTATCTTTAGGCTTTGGTTGTTTTCAATTGCTTTCCTTACTAGTTCACAGTTGAATTTCCTTTCGTCTTCAGTGATACTTTTTCGTACTGTCTTGCATAGCTCTATATATTCCACTTTGGAAGTCACATCTTCTTTAGTTGTCCTCATCACTCTTCTTTTTGCATCAACATTTTGTTTTTTCTGATAATTTGTTCACATGCAATTTGTTCTTAGACCCAGCTAATTTTGTTGCTGTTTCCATAAGAGCTTTGGTTACTTTTCTGTTAACTTCAGAAATATCCACTTCTTCCGATGTTAGGCCTTCTAAAGCAGAGAACCTGTTCTTCCGTTCCAATTTGAAGGTATTATGGTGTTTTTTAAGGTTGGTTATGTCAATACATTTTGTTTGTCTTATGAGCTTGCCACGTTCGAGTTTAGTGTTGAGGTGCATCTTACATCTCACCAATCTATGGTCACTGCCTGTGTTGAACTTGTTTAGCACACTGCAGTCTTCTATGACAAATTTTTTGTTACACATAATAAAATCAATTTCATTTGTCGTCCCATTTGGATGTCTCCATGTCCATTTCCTGTGTGGCTTTTTCTTGAAAAAGGAGTTCAAGATGAAAAACCCTTCTGCCTCTGCAAACTCTACGAGAGTATTTCCACGCTGGTTTCTGTTGCCGTGACCGAATTTACCTACTAAAGTTTCATTCTGTTGCCGTTGCCCTATTTTTGCATTGAAATCTCCCATAATTATCTTCAAGTGCTGCTTACCTTTATTATTTAGATCACGAATTTCCTCATAAAATTCTTCAATTTCTTCTTCAGCATGACTTGTGGTGGGTGCATAAGTTTGAATAATCTGAGCCTGGTATCTTCTCGAGAGTTGGATAACGAGTCGTACAGCTCTGTCAGAGGAACTTTCAACTTCTACAACTTTATCCTTCAGTTTCTTGTTTATTATAAATCTAACACCACTAGTTCTGCCAGTATATGTCCCACGATAGTAGAAGAGATGTCCACTTTTCAGTTCAATGAGATCTTCTCCTTTTCTCCTTACCTCACTTAGCCCGACGATGTCCCACTTGATCCTTTGTAGTTCCTCTTCCAATTCAAGAAGCCTTGAATCAGAAGATAGGGAGCGTCCGTTATATGTAGCCAAGGTCAGCATCAGATGACAGCCTAGTCCGGTCCTCCGGGGATTCTTAGCACCCTCTGCCTTCATGTCGCACTGGCCGCTGCCTTGGCCAGGTACATTCCAGCTGCCGGAGACTGAGGGCCAAGATTTAAGTTGTGGAGTCATTTTGGAGGAGTTTGGCCATAACTCACCACGCTGGCCAAGCGGGTTGGTGAGTGTGGGGGTAGCATTTCCTCTAATCCCGATGGTATAGTTATACCGCTATTGGCGGTCGTCAGAGCCCCTTTAGTGGGAACAGGATGTACCACGAGAAGGCGGGGTTGACATTTGTCAAGGAGAGGCTGTGATGTTACGCATCACCTGACCTTGCATCGCATATATATATATATATATATATATATATATCCCTATAGCCTTAATTCCACTCTATCTGACAATAAGCATAATCAGCATAAATTTTCAATTCGTGAACTCTTCTTTCTTGTTAATAATAAGAGCTGCTCTAGAGGTAATAGAGGACAGAGGTTATTTCGCACATCAAGCAAAAGTTGATTTTGCTAACTTGCTAAAAACTCTGGAAAGCTTTAAAACTGGCACTAATTTTGTTAAAAATACTTACAAAATTCTCAAGTCCTTCAAGCACTCTGTCCTTAAATGTTTTTTCAAATTCTGGAATGAAACTGCTGACCATGTTGATAAGCATGTTTTTGCTTTGGTTCTGGACATTCTTAAACATATTCTTAAAGATAAAATTTCTCTTAAAGAATTTTCCAGTAATTTTGTTACCATCAGGTTCCTCAATAAAGCCTACGATAATCTCAATGTAAGGAAGCTGTTCTACAATAATGCAATTTTTTTTCCCATCCACAGGCACCAGTCTATTGTAAGTTTTAAATATGTTAAGACCTTAGGGTCAATAGTTAAAAACTACAAACTTAACTCTTCGAGCTACATTCCTGTAATTACTTCTTGTTCTTGTGATGAACATAAAGAAACAGTTCACTATGATAAGAATTACAACCATATTATCACCGGAAACTTGAGTTATGTTGAAAATGAAAAGCTTAGGAATTTATTAGAGTATGGCTCTAAATTCAGACCTTCCTTCACAATTTCCAAAGAAAGGATTCTTGAGAGCTTCACTCAAGATGTAAATAAGTACATCGTAAAAACCAGTTTGACGTACAATCAGCCTATTGAGGCCTTCGCAGAATGGAAATATAATATAATCAATAGCTTCACCGGTGAGTTGGCAGGTCTGGACTTTTGTTTCGACAGAAATCTCTTTTTCTCTGGAGAAGCTAAAGGTCACTCTCCAAACTACAAGACCAATTTATTTTTACCACTACGGATAAAGCTAGCAATAATTTTGCAATTATCTGTAAGAAGTTCTATTTTGAATTGTTAACTATGGAACTCAATAATAGAGTAACATACGAGCCCGTAAGTTATTCTACCAAGCAGTTAGAAAATCGGTTTAAGGCATTCTTCAAGAAACTTAAAATTCCACAAACTAGAAGATATGGGCCTGAATTTCCATTTCTTTTTGCAACGGTTAAGTTTCATAAGGATCCTGTGAAGTTCAGGTTCATAGCTAGTGGAGTAAGGAGTCATAAAAAGAAAATAGATCTTGCTTTTGAAGATGTCTTAAAGAAGGTTTTGAAACACATTAGAAACTGTTCTAACTTGGTGTACAGAGATTTTTGGATAATTAATAATAATGCAGAAGTAATTTCTACTATACTCAAAGTTTGTCCCCTAGATATTAATAGTTATGATTTTGAAAACCTATATACTAATCTGCCTCTATCAGATATAATAACTACATTTAAGGAGCTGTATGCAGAATTTAAACTTAACCAATTTGTTGATGTAGGAACTTGGAACTCTTATCTCAATTGCTGCATAAAAAATAACCATATCTTATATAATAATACTCTCTATAAGCAAGTGAACGGTATTCCAATGGGAACATCAATGTCCACAAATATCGCTAATCTATTCCTGTTCTTTAAGGAATATAAATTCATTAAAAATCACCCCACCTGCTCAGATAACTACCTTTACACTTTTAGATATATTGATGATCTGCTGTGTATCAATAATTCAGAAGTTATAAGTGATTTTGATAATATCTATCCTAGCTCTCTTAACTTATGTAAAACCAACCACAGTAATCAGGAACTTGAGTTCCTAGACTTAAGCATTAAGCTCAACAGAGGTAACCCATCTATTAGCCTCTTTGATAAAAGAGTTAATTTTCCTTTCAAAGTAATTAAATATCTACACTGGAATAATAACATTTCAACCAAAGTAATTGAGAATGTACTAATTTCTCAGGTCCTAAGAATTTCAAGAATTTGCAGCAACAATTTGGATTTCAATTACCACATTAATATACTATTAGAAAGTTTTCCTAGAGAACGAAATTCCTTCTTCTTTCATCAAAAGAACTTTAAGAAAAAATTATTCTGAATAATAGAGTAAGGTTGGCAGATCTGCTTTAATTTTCTACACAGTTAATAATATGATTCTGACCAATCAAAGCCGTAAGGAAGTTGGCTAGAGGATGCCTATTAACTACCTAAAGGAACCTTAGTGCTATGGATATGACGGTCCTATTAAAACAAAAATTAAATAATATAAACAAAATCACAAAAAAAGCTTAAAAATCTGTTTATATAAGAAAATAAAAACAAATAAAAAAGAAAACTAGTTATTCATCACTAGGATAGCTATACTAAAAATAGTAAAACCAACATTAAAATTAATAAGATTCTGATTAATCTATAGAAGCTCACTAAGGTGATTTAATACATGCAAAGATTATTAAATAAACTGCTCGTGTATTTTATAATATTTCTCATGTATTCTGGAGAGTTAATTCTGCTCATTCTGATCATACAGATCCACAGTCTTAAGTTTATATATTTTTTTCTCTGGTTAAAATCTCCGCGCGTTGTTTTCTTGCTGTATGAGGAGGCCATCAGCCCCACCCTCACTGCCCCCAGCGTCTAGGGAGTGGCGGAAGGGGTCAGCCATGTTCTCCTCTTGTGTGGAGAAAAGTTTTTGTTACACAAGAGGTAAGCTCTCTTCCTTGTTTTTGGGTTCTAGGTTTTATAAGTTCAATGTTTGTACTTTATGTACCTTTTCTCTGTCGTTTTTTAGCTTTTCAGCTTTTAAGCATTGGTTTGTCTGTTAACATTTTTGCGGGTTTTAACTCTTACTTTTCTTTGTAACTTTGAGCGTCTTTTGAGGTACCTAGGAACAGAAGAAGGCTAAGCCTGTTCCTTTTCTATGCATGTCTATGCGCTGTTTTTCAAAGTAGTTAAGTTCTTAATAACTAATTAATTATGCACTTAAAGCACTGCTGAAATACTTTGTACATATTGCAACTAACTGTTTAAGGTATATAACTTTCACAAAGTTTTCTTTAGTTAATATTTATCTTTAACTTATTCTCGTTTTCGTGCTGTCATAAGTTGTAGAGTAGGGGTTTTAGACTCAAGTTTTCTTTCAAAAATCTGTTCGTTATAAATTAACATTTCCTTTTTTTTTAATTGCAATGTAAAATTTGGATTTCTTTTGCATTATTTTTCAGGTTTAAATTCTCTCTCAAACGAACTTGGAATTTCGTTATAGCTGAAAATCATTTCCATTTATTATGTCACTCTCACAGCTTGAGTTCTCTTTAATCTTCTTCTCTCTGTTTAATAGTAACAGATGAAGAGCATGGGTCGGGCCATGAAGGTTAATGGATGCAAGCGAAATTGTTAACTAGTGCTAGGTCATGCTACTCTACGGAGGACATGACTTATATATATATTTTTTTAACTATTTTAGGTGGGAATGTTACTTGCATCTATGGCCTTGCAGAAACCCATTTCCAACTAGGTCTTTGTGGAAGTGAGAAAATGCAGAGTTTTTGCTGGTCCTTGATAAAGCCAAGGCTCAGTATTCTCGACACCTTCTACATTCAGTTGTTTTATTTTATTTTTTTATCTTTTCTCCTTTTACTCACACAGGTAGATACATAACCTTTTCTATGTTGTATTAGGTGTGAGTCAAAATTATATATGTATTTTTTTGCTTAGGTATCTTCTTTATAGAATATATATATATATATATATATATATATATATATGTGTGTGTGTGGGAACAACCAATGATTTATTGTCATGCCACTGTCTACGTCATTGTCTGTCTCTTATGTCATGTTTCTGCTATGTAGCAGATTGTTGCTAAACTGCTGTAACCTGACTTGAACTTCTCGATCCTGGGTTGTATATTCCAATATTTGTTCATCATATGCTTTATTCTTTCGAGAATATCTATCTTTCCTTTTTTGCTTGCATTCTTGTTCTTCATTTAAAATTAGTCTCCAAGGGTATGGAATATCTATAGGATTGATCTTGTTGCAGTTTTTATCGCTAGTTATTTCGTTAACTAAAGCTTCTGCAATCTTAGGTTTTGTTCCGAATCTTGATCTGTAATAATTTTAAAATTATTGAAATCTGGAGTGCATTTGTTACCAGTACAATATTCAACCAATGCAGTCTTTTTTTCACGTTTTCTCCAATTATCTTTATGTTGCTTAATTCGATATAATAGGCGATGCTTTCTACTACCTATATAATGTTTTTCCGTTTTTTTCCTTTTTTGATATAGGATTGGCACTTGGTACACTCCTGTCTTTTCTAACAGGTTTTCTGGTTCTTTATTCTTAAGAAGAATATCTCCATATGTAGTTTTTTTGTTGTCTTTCCTCACATATAAATAGTTGATAAATATCTTCTCAAGGAACATTACTGTGAGGTAATCCTCGCTGATCACAGCAGCCTTTAAGAAAGACAGTGATTTCTTTTCTCTGGTCGACTCAATGGCAGTTGCTGTACCATGGCGTATTCACAACATCTACATCCAAAGATTATATTTTTATTCCTCTGTTTCATCAACAATGTTACAAAACACCATTTTTCTTCATTATTTTGCCGTGCTTTAAAAGACTGTGCTCAGAGTTTCGTCCTAAATGCCTCAGGGGTTCGTAGACAGTATTTCTGAAAGAATGGTCATTAACAGTTTACTTTTTCGCAACACTTTTCGATTTAAAACATGTAACTACTGCCGTTCGTAAAAGATATGGACAAAAACAAAATATTTGGTAACTATCGCAAAACACTCATTACTTTCACTGAAACAGTAAAACACATTTATAGGTTTTTGTGGTCATTAAACAGACTTGATAAAGTTGTCTGGGAGCAGAATAGCAAATTTAAGAGTGTCTCATCTCAGTTTTATCTTCTATTAAGAAAGACAAAATATAACTGATTTTTTAATTCCAATTGGAGTGAAGTATATGTTATAAACAAATAAAATTCGATGCAGACGGACAAGCTTATGAAAACTATTACCGTACTGCATTTAATTAGAAGTAATCTGGTAATATTTTTCATGAAGTACCTTAACGTCATAAGGTACATAGAGTATAATGAAATACTGGAGTATGACGCCCAACAAAGAGTGTCCAGTGTTTAAAAGTTTAACTCTGATTGCTTGTTGCAGTTTTTAAAATTGACGAAAGTGCTAGTGCCTTCAAAAACGCTTAAGCATGTGTATTAGATATTAAGTAGAATCGCAACCCTTCGCATATAATGGTTTCTCTCTCTCTCTCTCTCTCTCTCTCTCTCGGTCATAGTTATGGTGGCTGAAAGCTTCTGTGACACTCACTTTTGCTGAAATCTGCACTACTAATTCTGTCAGCTCCGATAACCGAGTGGTCAGAAGCTTAGGTTTCTGGCCAATCTTCTGAGTTGGTCACGGATTCTAGTCCCGGAAAAAGCGTGAACGTTGATTTTGTCTTATGGTGCTGCCCCTTCCTGGAACCAGTGGCCTTTTCGACATGCTTTGGAACCATGTGATGTGTAAGAACCTTTCGTTTTACCTTCAACTGCAGATTATTTTCAAAATTTGTTACTCTGTTGTCTGCATCTTTTGCCTTAGTGAACTTTCTCCAGTCGTATGACGACGAATTTTATTAGGCAAGATTTTTTAATTCTAGTACAGTTACTGGGAGTAAACTCACTTCTGAACTTCACTCAGTACATAGAACGTTTTTCTGTTTTGATCTTTCCCAGTGTCACTCATCACTTACCGTAGTTTTACTTCGAAACCTAAAGCTCTCTTCCTATGCATGTATTGCCTTCGAAGTTGATTTTTTTGCATTTCACAAGGCAACTATATAAACTAACCATAATTTACCAATTTATGGAAGCGCACCATGCTGTGTACATTGTTTGTAAAGTAAAACCGAAGACGTTGCTTTGACCCTGCAAATGTTTAGAGGTCCAGGAGCCGCATGACCATATTTCGCATATTTTAAATCGCTGTATTTATTATATCTTTATGAGCCATCTGTTTTTAACATGTTTGATACATGCAGTATTCGTTGAGAAAAGCAAATCTGCCAGACTTACAAAAGGTCGTATCAATTTTCTTTGAACAGCATTACTAATCAGATTTGTCTTTTGTTTTCTACAAAAGATTTTTGTCTAAAGCTGCTCTTTATAAAATGAACCAAGACTATGTATAACGAAGTAAATTTCTCCGTCATTTTTATCCACGCCGGGGCTCGAACCCGGATCCCCTCATTCCAGAATAAGTCACTCTACCAATTGAGCTACGCGGACGTTTTATTCTGATTCCTATCTGCCTTTATGTCGTGTGCGTCCTTCTGGCAGGTACGTCACATCATCTCCCCCTTATTATTAATTTTTTTTTTATTCGAAGTGCTGGAGAAGGGATTCTCTTATTTTTCCTATCTCGCGGTGTGGAAATAACATCACACCATTGCGAGATTTTGAACGGTCGGGTTATCCGGATAGTTCGGGCGCCATTATAACGAAGTAAATTTCTCCGTCATTTTTGGTCTACGCCGGGATTCGAACCCGGGTCCCCTCATTCCAGAATAAGGTGCTCTACCAATTGAGCTACGCGGACATTTTATTCTGATTCCTATCTGTCTTTATGTCGTGTGCGTCCTTCTGGCAGGTACGTCACATCTCCTGGTACGTTACATATGTTACAGTATAATTATATCTCGTATTGGTCTTAAAGTTGATCGGCTGTCCTAAACAGTTCAATGTACTTCCTTCTGAAACATGTGACTTGGTATGGATTCCTAAAGATCGTAGAACCTAAAAAATTCAACTAGTAGTTCACAGGTTTTAAGTACTGAACATTACTATAAATCCCAAAAATTATGAAGTAAATGTAGTTCAAAAATTAACTCCCTTCCGCAAAGGCATGTGTTAGTTTTGAGCTTATAACCAGTGCTGTGTAGCAGTAAAATCCGTTTGAAAAGTTGGAAAATTTCAGAGCGCATAATGACTTCATCTGGCACTGTCCCTTCCCTGGAACTACTGGCCACAAATCACAAGAAAGAAAAGAAAGAAAAACCATGATGCTTATTAAGACCCTGTGGCTTACGGAATCTGAGGGGTCAACGCTCACACAGCTTATGATCTGTGTGGTATGTGTCACCACTGCTTCCACGAATTAGGCGCCACTAAGAAAGGTATTACTAGTAATTAGCTTCAATTTAGGATATCCTCTGAGAGGTTCATTGCGAAATTCTATGTACTCACAGGTTGTTGTTTTTAGTGTAGAATATTGGAATGTAGTTAGCCATGTGTTGCCCATTTTTGTTCTTTTTAATATAAGGGATAGGGAGTAATTCTGTATGTACTGTAATACTCCACCCTTCTGGCAAACAACTTCTCATAACAAGCCTACCCCATCGGAAAACTAGAAGATGTAATTTCGGCAGATATTATTGCAGCGTTAATGTTTGTCATGAGAATCATCGAAATCTAAAGTATCTAAAAGTTACTTGCGCTTGTGCTGAGACGAAATTGAATTCTTTCTGGGCGTTTCAAGAGGACGGACAATAATTGCAGTGCGTCCTCCTTTTATATGTAGCATAATCAGAGCAGGAAAAGCTATGGAAAAAAACCCAAGCATGCGAAGAAAACCAACGCAGAGTCAAAATGCTAATAAAATTAAGTCATCGTCCGTCGTAATGTGGGTATTAATTTGTGTCTCAGTGCATTTCTTATTTATGCTTTATTATATTATGGTTTGAAAGTAGGAATCCGGAATCAAAGTTCATAAAAGAGTGAGAGGTTATCGAACAAAAACTGCATTTTAAATATTTTCGTGGGTTTGAATTTCTTTGGATCCAAGTTGCTTTTTTTTTTATTATTCTGAGCTTTGTAGTTCAGTCGAGTATTGCAAAAGATGTTTACGTACAGATAAATTATCATGAAGAATACCATGTCTTTCTTTTTTAATATAAAAATGCTGGGTCTGCGGAAATTTAACTCTTCAAAGGAAATGTCAGCTTCAGGTTATTTCCGCAATCGGTTTATTCTGGTCTGGTGCGACTTGGTGTTGAAATCAATAAAGGAAAGATTATTATTTAAGATATTTATAGCTCAGAGCTGAACAAAACAAAGAAAACACAGCACACTATTTTTCACTTCTCTTCACAAAGCGATAATAAATTATGATAAAATTAAATTAATTTGTGAATGACAGACATTAATTTACTGAGTGAATTCTTTGAATGATCAAAAGTTATTTTCATACACAAAATGGTTTCTGGATAAGACAAAAACTCTTTTGCTGCCCCTGTGGCGCAGTGGTTGAAGCGCTGGCTTCTGACCGCACGATCTTGGCTCAAGTCCCGGATGAGGCATGGATGGTAAACAAGCGCCACGGCAATGCCCCCTTTCCTCTTCCTCGGACCAGCGGCCCCAAAGTAGGGACGGGAGAATGCTTCTATCCCTTAGAGTTGCTTACGGTGGTTGCTAAACTTCCAAATAAAAGACATTCCTCACTGAAATGAATAAATATGATCTTATACAACTGGTGTGTTTTGACTTCAGGGGTTTTCCTCATCTCCTTGCATTTTTGAATCTGACACGCGGTCTCAGAAATCATAAGCGTTTTTGAACATTTAACTTTATTAAGCTTTGGTCTTTCAGTCTTAGGCTCATTAACGTTTCCTTCAGATAGGATTTTTATCAATATTACCCATCAACGCCATATCACAATAGTTTTGACTTTCTCTTCCTTGATTTCATGCGAGTTGCAGTCTTCATATTTATTTGTAACCAGAACACGGGAATATTGCACCAACGACTTACCACGAGAATTAAAAATCGTCAGTGGGTGACACTTAATTTTACTTAGCAACTTACCTGTACAGTACAGAAGGATTTCACAGAATCTGGAAAAGTATTTACGCGCTTTTTTTTTCTTTTTTTATTAGAGGTTTAACGACCTCCGTGAACAATTCAATGGGCTATAAGCAGTCGCCCGTCCCTAATTTAGGACCATTGGTTCCAGGAAAGGGAGAGAGATAGTGACGTGAGACAAACACAACATCTATGTCTCACCGGGATTCGAACCCGGACCCCTTTCGGACGAATGATCAGAAGCTATCGCTTCGACCACTGCACCACCAGTGCGGCCTACGCGCTTTAAGGAATATTGCTGACCAGAGTATATATTTACGACCCAGATTTGTACAGTGTAAACTGTTGCTTAAGAAGCACTTGTAGCTTTAGTAAGGGTCAAATCAATCTAAAAGTTGGACCATCACAAAGACCATGCAACACAGTTGAGTTGTTTTCATCGTTAGATACACATACCCTGCGGGAAAACTTGTATGGGAACTTCGTTTCCTGAAAGAGCATATAATCCTGCATATATAACAATGCGCAACTTTTTATTTTACTCTCAGTGTGTGTTATTTGGTTATTATCGGACAAAATATATCTTTTTCTTAGTTAATTACGTTAATATAATTTTAGACTGCATTTTATATACGATCACTTGTCTGTAAACAAGTCTTCATATTTCTGCGTTAGTTTATATGACTATTTCATTTCTCGAAAATCCAATGCCAGAAACAATGGAATCGCAATCTAACGTCTACCAGATCAAACGATTTCCCGCATTTAAAGCTACAATTTGAAATCCCCAAATTATGTATTTCTTCATTTAACGTTCATATTTGGTGTTCCCTCCAAAACGGTAGATTGCGATTTGATTGCATGTGGAATTCAATGTCAGTCGCATTATCGCGCAAATAAAACACACACCGCAAACAAAATCTCTTACTCTCATAATGTTGCGCATGTTACTGAGAAACATCACGAGATGTAACGAATAAATTTCTAGGAGAGGGACACGCATGACTCAGTTTTATTTCATACATGACTGTGATATGTTTACCAAACAACAGGGAATATTTCCAAAGACAGAAGAAAGGAAGTTCTTTCGAAAATTTGTTTAAAGAAACGAACCATGGCTGAAAAATATGGTAATGCACGGTTGTGCTGGAAACGGAATGATTTCTAGTATGAACATTATGAGAATTCATAGCATGTAGATATATAATGAAGAGACAGAAATACTAGTACAGACGAGCTTGTGCAGAATACATAGCAACGCCACCTATGCTCGTACTCGGTTGTGTCCGCCAGTGCATATATAAAGCGATAGTCATCCTTGCCAGCTGTCAGTGCCGCGGGTGGCCTAGTGGGAAACTTTCGTGACTGCCACGGAAAGGACCTCAGGTTGGCAGGTATGAACGTTCGATCCACTTAATATCCGCCGTGCGTCGGATGGGCACGTTAAGCCGTCGGACCCCGGGTACTGGCCCCCGGTAATAAATAATGGTGTCTTCCTCCCCCTTTCTACTTCGCTTCCGTGTCACTTTCCTATCGGGCACTCTAGCCCGAATCTCCTAGCTTCCTATTTCTAAGGGTTGTTTAAGACCTGGGGTCAGACACTCCCTTCCTAAGATCCTCTACATATGATCTGATCTGATCTGCCAGCTGTCAGAGCTGTTTTCGGCATGGGAATGACAAGTAATAACGATTTAAGCGATGAAGGATGATTCGTGTTAAAAATGTTGAAAGTTAAAATATCGAATAAACACGATAAAACACATATGTAGCACACATACACTACATGTAATTAAGCTTTACTGATAAAAACACACACAACATGAGATTATTCGAGGATCACAACGTCCCCATCTTCAGATGTTATATTCACGAGTAAGACCAAGATATATATATATATATATATATATATATATATATATCTCATCATCATCATCATTGTCAACCATTATCAATCCACTGCTGGACGAAGGTCTCCCCAAGTTTCCTCCACAACGGTCTGTCTTGTGCCAGTCTCCTCCATGTCACTCCCGCATACTTTCGAATTTCATCCACCCATCTCCCATGTGGTCTTCTTCTGGGTCTTTTCCTGTCCCTTGGAATCCAATCTAAAATTTCGGCTGTCCATCGATGGTCTGTTCTTCTGGCAGTATGTCCAGCCCATTGCCATTTCAGGGATTTAACTCTGATCATGATGTCTTCCACTCTGGTCATTTTTCGGATCCACGTGTTCCTCTTCTTATCTCTCCTGGTTACACCAAGCATGCACCTCTCCATGCTGCTTTGAGTTGTCTGCAGCCTTTGTATGTCTCTTTTAGCTAAGGTCCACGTCTCTGCACCATACGTAAGCACTGGAAGGATGCATTGATCAAACACTTTTCTTTTAAGACATAATGGCATATTGCTCTTGAAAATTATGCTGTTTCTTCCAAAAGCTCTCCAGGCAAGTTTTGTACGCCGATTAATTTCTTCACCAATGTGACCCTCACTTGATAGCTGCTGTCCAAGATAAACGTACGTGTCTGTTATCTCCAGCTTTTCTCCATCAATCGATAAATCTTCATTTCTTGTAAAAGCATTGTACATCACTTTTGTCTTCTGAAAGTTCATTTTTAATCCCACTTCTTTACTCTTGTCAGCAAGTTCCTGGATCATACTCTGTAGCTCTGATGGGGTAGTTGCAAAAATGACTATGTCATCAGCAAGACGAAGGTGGGTTAGATAATCTCCATTAATCTTTATCCCTTTGTTTTCCCAGTTCAGTGATTGAAAGACATTTTCCAATGTGGCATTAAAGAGCTTCGGAGATATGGTGTCACCTTGTCTCACTCCTTTTCCAATTTTTATGTGTGTTGTATTTTCAAATAGCAGAATCTTTGCACTTGCATTTTCATAGATGTTATTAATAATATTAATGTATGCATCTTCAATACCGCAGGATTTCAGAGCCATTGCAACTGCTGATGGTTTCACCGAATCAAAGGCTTTTTCATAATCGATAAAAGCCATGCACAATGGAAGCTCATATTCCCTCGCTCTTTCAATTAGTTCTCTCAGTACGTGGATATGATCTATTGTGCTGTAGCCACTCCTGAATCCAGCTTGTTCTCTCGGTTGAGCCATGTCCAGTGTCACCTTTAAGGGGTGTGAAAGAACTTTAGTAAAGATTTTATAAACCACTGATAGGAGGCTGATAGGTCTGTAGTTCCTGAGATCCTCAATGTCACCTTTTTTATGTAGCAAGATCATTGTAGCGTTGTTCCAATCCTCAGGAATTTTCCCTTCATTAAGGCATCGAGTGAAAATTTGGGCGAGTACTGTTTCGATTTCTCCACTTGCTTCTTGTATGATGTCTACAGTAATTCCATCTTCTCCTGGAGCTTTTCCACGCTTCATGTTCTTGATTGCATGTGCAACTTCTGCTGGAAGGACTGGAAGAACTCTGGTACTGGTACCTTTCATGATGTCTGGAGTACATGTATCATCCCTTTCATATAATTTGGAGTAGAAATCTTTCACTCTTGTCAAAATTTCGCCTCTATTTCTTGTTACAGAACCATCTTCTTTTCTCAGTGCCATAATCTGTTTTTTCCCCTTACTGAGATGTCCCTTTGCTATCTTTAGGCTTTGGTTGTTTTCAATTGCTTTCCTTACTAGTTCACAGTTGAATTTCCTTACGTCTTCAGTGATACTTTTTCGTACTGTCTTGCATAGCTCTATATATTCCACTTTGGAAGTCACATCTTCTTTAGTTGTCCTCATCACTCTTCTTTTTGCATCAACATTTTGGTTTTTCCTGATAATTTGTTCACATGCAATTTGTTCTTAGACCCAGCTAATTTTGTTGCTGTTTCCATAAGAGCTTTAGTTACTTTTCTGTTAACTTCAGAAATATCCACTTCTTCCGATGTTAGGCCTTCTAAAGCAGAGAATCTGTTCTTCAGTTCCAATTTGAAGGTATTATGGTGTTTTTTAAGGTTGGTTATGTCAATACATTTTGTTTGTCTTATGAGCTTGCTACGTTCGAGTTTAGTGTTGAGGTGCATCTTACATCTCACCAATCTATGGTCACTGCCTGTGTTGAACTTGTTTAGCACACTGCAGTCTTCTATGACGAATTTTTTGTTACACATAATAAAATCAATTTCACTTGTCGTCCCATTTGGATGTCTCCATGTCCATTTCCTGTGTGGCTTTTTCTTGAAAAAGGAGTTCAAGATGAAAAACCCTTCTGCCTCTGCAAACTCTACGAGAGTATTTCCACGCTGGTTTCTGTTGCCGTGACCGAATTTACCTACTGAAGTTTCATTCTGTTGCCGTTGCCCTATTTTTGCATTGAAATCTCCCATAATTATCTTCAAGTGCTGCTTACCTTTATTATTTAGATCACGAATTTCCTCATAAAATTCTTCAATTTCTTCTTCAGCATGACTTGTGGTGGGTGCATAAGTTTGAATAATCTGAGCCTGGTATCTTCTCCAGAGTTGGATAACGAGTCGTGCAGCTCTGTCAGAGGAACTTTCAACTTCTACAACTTTATCCTTCAGTTTCTTGTTTATTATAAATCCAACACCACTAGTTCTGCCAGTATCTGTCCCACGATAGTAGAAGAGATGTCCACTTTTCAGTTCAATGAGATCTTCTCCTTTTCTCCTTACCTCACTTAGCCCGACGATGTCCCACTTGATCCTTTGTAGTTCCTCTTCCAATTCAAGAAGCCTTGAATCAGAAGATAGGGAGCGTCCGTTGTACGTAGCCAAGGTCAGCATCAGATGGCAGCCTAGTCCGGTCCTCCGATGATTCTTAGCACCCTCTGTCTGCCTTCATGTCGCACTGGCCGCTGCCTTGGCCAGGTACATTCCAGCTGCCGGAGACTGAGGGCCAAGATTTAAGTTGTGGAGTCATTTTGGAGGGTTTGGCCATAACTCACCACGCTGGCCAAGCTGGTTGGTGAGTGTGGGATAGCATTTCCTCTAATCCCGATGGTATAGTTATACCGCTATTGGCGGTCGTCAGAGCCCCTTTAGTGGGAACAGGATGTACCACGAGAAGGCGGGGTTGACATTTGTCAAGGAGAGGCTGTGATGTTACGCATCACCTCCCGCCTTCTCGTGGTGCATCCTGTTCCCACTAAAGGGCTCTGACGACCGCCCATAGCGGTATAACTATACCATCGGGATTAGAGGAAATTCTATCCCACACTCACCAACCCGCTTGGCCAGCGTGGTGAGTTATGGCCAAACCCCTCCAAAATGATTCCACAACTTAAATCTTGGCCCTCAGTCTCCGGCAGCTGGAATGTACCTGGCCAAACAAGGCAGCGCCGTGCGACATGAAGGCAGAGGGTGCTAAGAATCCCCGGAGAACCGGACTAGGCTGCCATCTGATGCTGACCTTGGCTACTTACAATGGACGCTCCCTATCTTCTGATTCAAGGCTTCTTGAATTGGAAGAGGAACTACAAAGGATCAAGTGGGACATCGTGGGGCTAAGTGAGGTAAGGAGAAAAGGAGAAGATCTCATCGAACTGGTGGACATCTCTTCTACTATCGTGGGACAGATACTGGCAGAACTAGTGGTGTTGGATTTATAATAAACAAGAAACTGAAGGATAAAGTTGTAGAAGCAAAGTTCCTCTGACAGAGCTGCACGACTTGTTATCCAACTCTCGAAAAGATACCAGGCTCAGATTATTCAAACTTATGCACCCACCACAAGTCATCCTGAAGAAGAAATTGAAGAATTTTATGAGGAAATTTGTCATCTAAATAATAAAGGTAAGCAGCACTTGAAAATAATTATGGGAGATTTCAATGCAAAAATAGGGCAACAGCAACAGAATGAAACTTCAGTAGGTAAATTCGGTCATGGCAACAGAAACCAGCGTGGAAATACTCTCGTTGAGTTTGCAGAGGCAGAAGGGTTTTTCATCTTGAACTCCTTCTTCAAGAAAAGCCACACAGGAAATGGACATGGAGACATCCAAATGGGACGACAAGTGAAATTGATTTTATTATGTGTAACAAAAAATTCGTCATAGAAGACTGCAGTGTGCTAAACAAGTTCAACACAGGTAGTGACCATAGATTGGTGAGATGTAAGATGCACCTCAACACTAAACTTGAACGTGGCAAGCTCAAGACAAACAAAATCTATTGACATAACCAACCTTAAAAACACCATAATACCTTCAAGTTAGAACTGAAGAACAGGTTCTCTGCTTTAGAAGGCCTAACATCGGAAGAAGTATATCTCTGAAGTTAACAGAAAAGTAACCAAAGCTCTTATGGAAACAGCAACAAAATTAGCTGGGTCTAAGAACAAGTTGCATGTGAACAAATTATCAGGAAAAACCAAAATGTTGATGCAAAAAAGAAGAGAGATCAGGACAACTAAGATGTGACTTCCAAGAGTGGAATATATAGAGCTATGCAAGACAGTAAGAAAAATTATCACTGAAGACGTAAGGAAATTCAACTGTGAACTAGTGAGGAAAGCAATTGAAAACAACCAAAGCCTAAAGATAGCAAAGGGACATCTCAGTAAGGGAAGAAAACAGATTATGGCACTGAGAAAAGAAGATGGTTCTGTAACAAGAAATAGAGGAGAAATTTTGACAAGAGTGAAATATTTCTACTCCAAATTATATGAAAGGGATGATATATGCACTCCAGACATCATGAAAGATACCAGTACCAGAGTTCCTCCAGTCCTTCCAGCAGAAGTTGCACATGCAATCAAGAACATGAAGAGAGGAAAAGCTCCAGGGAAGATGGAATTACTGTAGACATCATACAAGAAGCAAGTGGAGAAATCGAAACAGTACTCGCCCAAATTTTCACTCGATGCCTTTAATGAAGGAAAGATTCCTGAGGATTGGAACACCGCTACAATGATCCTGCTACATAAGAAAGGTGACATTGAGGATCTCGGAAACTACAGACCTATCAGCCTCCTATCAGTAGTTTATAAAATCTTCACTAAAGTTCTTTCACACCGCTTGAAGGTAACACTGGACATGGCTCAACCGAGAGAACAAGCTGGATTCAGAGTGGCTACAGCACAGATCATATCCACGTGCTAGAGAACTAATTGAAAGAGCGAGGGAATATGAACTTCCATTGTGCATGGCTTTTATCGAATATGAAAAAGCCTTTATTCAGTGAAACCATCAGCAGTTACAATGGCTCTGAAAACCTGCGGTATTGAAGATGCATACATTAATATTATTAATAACATCTATGAAAATGCAAGTGCAAAGATTAGGCTGTTTGAAAATACAACACACGTAAAAATTGGAAAGGGAGTGAGACAAGGTGACACCATATCTCCGAAGCTCTTTAATGCCACATTGGAGGGTGTTTTTCAGTCGCTGAGCTGGGAAAACAAGGGGATAAAGATAATGGAGATTATCTAACCCACCTTCGTTTTGCTGATGACGTAGTCATTTTTGCAACTACCCCATCAGAGCTGCAGAGTATGATCCAGGAACTTGCGGGAGAGTAAAGAAGTGGGATTAAAAATGAACTTTCAGAAGACAAAAGTGATGTTCAATGCTTTTACAAGAAATGAAGATTTATCGATTGATGGAAAAAAGCTGGAGATAACAGACACGTTCGTTTATCTTGGACAGCAGATATCAAGTGAGGGTCACATTGATGAAGAAATTAATCGGCGTACAAAACTTGCCTGAGAGCTTTTGGAAGAAACAGCATAATTTTCAAGAGCAATATGCATTATGTCTTAAAAGAAAAGTGTTTGATCAATGCATCCTTCCAGTGCTTACGTATGGTGCAGAGACGTGGACCTTAACTAAAAGAGACATACAAAGGCTCCAGACAACTCAAAGAAGCATGGAGAGGTGCATGCTTGGGTAACCAGGAGATAAGAAGAGGAACTCGTGGATCCGAAAATGACAAGAGTGGAAGACATCATGATCAGAGTTAAATCCCTGAAATGGCAATGGGCTGGACATACTGCCAGAAGGACAGATCATCGATGGACAGCCGAAATTTTAGATTGGATTCCAAGGGACAAGAAAAGACCCAGAAGAAGACCACATGGGGAGATGGGTGATGAAATTCGAAAGTATGCAGGGGTGACATGGAGGAGACTGGACAAGACAGACCGTTAGGTGAAACTTGGGAGACCTTCGTCCAGCAGTGGATTGATAATGGTTGACAATGATGATGATGATGATATATATATATTCTATAAAGAAGATACCTAAGCAAAAAAATACATATATAATTTTGACTCACACCTAGTACAACATAGAAAAGGTTATGTATCTACCTGTGTGAGTAGAAGGAGAAAAGATAAAAAAATAAAATAAAACAACTGAATGTAGAGGGTGTCGAGAATACTGAGCCTTGGCTTTATCAAGGACCAGCAAAAACTCTGCATTTTCTCACTTCCCACAAAGACCTAGTTGGAAATGGGTTTCTGCAAGGCCATAGATGCAAGTAACATTCCCACCTAAAATAGTTTAAAAAATATATATATGTCATGTCCTCCGTAGAGTTGCATGACCTAGCACTAGTTAACAATTTCGCTTGCATCCATTAACCTTCCTGGCCCGACCCATGCTCTTCATCTGTTACTATTAAACAGAGAGAAGAAGATTAAAGAGAACTCAAGCTGTGAGAGTGACATAATAATTAGAAATGATTTTCAGCCATAACGAAATGCCAAGTTCGTTTGAGAGAGAATTTAAACCTGAAAATCAATGCAAAAGAAATCCAAATTTTTACATTGCAATTAAAAAAGGAAATATTAATTTTTAACGAACAGATTTTTGAAAGAAAACTTGAGTCTAAAACCCCTACTCTACAACTTATGACAGCACGAAAACGAGAATAAGTTAAAGATAATAATTAACTAAAGAAAACTTTGTGTGACGGTCCTATTAAAACAAAAAATTAAATAATATAAACAAAATCACAAAAAAAGCTTAAAAATCTGTTTATAAAAGAAAATAAAAAGAAATAAAAAAGAAAACTAGTTATTCATCACTAGGATAGCTATACTAAAAATAGTAAAACCAACATTAAAATTAATAAGATTCTGATTAATCTATAGAAGCTCACTAAGGTGATTTAATACATGCAAAGATTATTAAATACACTGCTCGTGTATTTTATAATATTTCTCATGTATTCTGGAGAGTTAATTCTGCTCTTTCTGATCATACAGATCCACAGTCTTAAGTTTATATATTTTTTTCTCTGGTTAAAATCTCAGCGCGTTGGTTTCTTGCTGTATGAGGAGGCCATCAGCCCCACCCTCACTGCCCCCAGCGACTAGGGAGTGGCGGAAGAGGTCAGCCTTGTTCTTCTCTTGTGAGGAGAAAAGTTTTTGTCACACAAGAGGTAAGCTCTCTTCCTTGTTTTTGGGTTCTAGGTTTTATAAGTTCAATGTTTGTACTTCATGTACTTTTTCTCTGTTGTTTTTTAGCTTTTCAGCTTTTAGGCATTGGTTTGTCTGTTAACATTTTTGCATGGGTTTTAACTCTTTCTTTTCTTTGTAACTTTGAGCGTCTTTTGGGGTACCTAGGAACAGAAGATGGCTAAGCTTGTTCCTTTTCTATGCGCTGTTTTTTCAAAGTAGTTAAGTTCTTAATAACTAATTAATTATACACTTAAAGCACTGCTGAAATACTTTGTACATATTGCAACTAACTGTTTAAGGTATATAACTTTCACAAAGTTTTCTTTAGTTAATTATTATCTTTAACTTATTCTCGTTTTCGTGCTGTCATAAGTTGTAGAGTAGGGGGTTTTAGACTCAAGTTTTTCTTTCAAAAATCTGTTCGTTAAAAATTAATATTTCCTTTTTTAATTGCAATGTAAAAATTTGGATTTCTTTTGCATTGATTTTCAGGTTTAAATTCTCTCTCAAACGAACTTGGCATTTCGTTATGGCTGAAAATCATTTCTAATTATTATGTCACTCTCACAGCTTGAGTTCTCTTTAATCTTCTTCTCTCTGTTTAATAGTAACAGATGAAGAGCATGGGTCGGGCCAGGAAGGTTAATGGATGCAAGCGAAATTGTTAACTAGTGCTAGGTCATGCAACTCTACGGAGGACATGACATATATATATTTTTTAAACTATTTTAGGTGGGAATGTTACTTGCATCTATGGCCTTGCAGAAACCCATTTCCAACTAGGTCTTTGTGGAAGTGAGAAAATGCAGAGTTTTTGCTGGTCCTTGATAAAGCCAAGGCTCAGTATTCTCGACACCCTCTACATTCAGTTGTTTTATTTTATTTTTTTATCTTTTTCTCCTTCTACTCACACAGGTAGATACATAACCTTTTCTATGTTGTACTAGGTGTGAGTCAAAATTATATATGTATTTTTTTGCTTAGGTATCTTCTTTATAGAATGTGAATTCTGAATTTTCTAAACTGCTGCGTTGCGCGTTTTGATCTTCAGGTTATTTTGCAACCTTCGTTTTAAATTCTAAAGTTTTTCCTTAGTCTTCAGTTTTGCTCTTAAGTATATATATATCATCATCATCATCATCATTGTCAACCATTATCAATCCACTGCTGGACGAAGGTCTCCCCAAGTTTCCTCCACAACGGTCTGTCTTGTGCCAGTCTCCTCCATGTCACCCCTGCATACTTTCGAATTTCATCCACCCATCTCCCATGTGGTCTTCTTCTGGGTCTTTTCCTGTCCCTTGGAATCCAATCTAAAATTTCGGCTGTCCATCGATGATCTGTCCTTCTGGCAGTATGTCCAGCCCATTGCCATTTCAGGGATTTGACTCTGATCATGATGTCTTCCACTCTTGTCATTTTTCGGATCCACGAGTTCCTCTTCTTATCTCTCCTGGTTACACCAAGTATGCACCTCTCCATGCTTCTTTGAGTTGTCTGCAGCCTTTGTATGTCTCTTTTAGTTAAGGTCCACGTCTCTGCACCATACGTAAGCACTGGAAGGATGCATTGATCAAACACTTTTCTTTTAAGACATAATGGCATATTGCTCTTGAAAATTACTGTTTCTTCCAAAAGCTCTCCAGGCAAGTTTTGTGCGCCGATTAATTTCTTCATCAATGTGACCCTCACTTGATATCTGCTGTCCAAGATAAATGTACGTGTCTGTTATCTCCAGCTTTTCTCCATTAATCGATAAATCTTCATTTCTTGTAAAAGCATTGAACATCACTTTTGTCTTCTGAAAGTTCATTTTTAATCCCACTTCTTTACTCTTGTCAGCAAGTTCCTGGATCATACTCTGCAGCTCTGATGGGCTAGTTGCAAAAATGACTACGTCATCAGCAAAACGAAGGTGGGTTAGATAATCTCCATTAATCTTTATCCCCTTGTTTTCCCAGCTCAGTGACTGAAAAACACCCTCCAATGTGGCATTAAAGAGCTTCGGAGATATGGTGTCACCTTGTCTCACTCCCTTTCCAATTTTTATGTGTGTTGTATTTTCAAACAGCCTAATCTTTGCACTTGCATTTTCATAGATGTTATTAATAATATTAATGTATGCATCTTCAATACCGCAGGTTTTCAGAGCCATTGTAACTGCTGATGGTTTCACCGAATCAAAGGCTTTTTCATAATCGATAAAAGCCATGCACAATGGAAGTTCATATTCCCTCGCTCTTTCAATTAGTTCTCTCAGCACATGGATATGATCTATTGTGCTGTAGCCACTCCTGAATCCAGCTTGTTCTCTCGGTTGAGCCATGTCCAGTGTTACCTTCAAGCGGTGTGAAAGAACTTTAGTGAAGATTTTATAAACTACTGATAGGAGGCTGATAGGTCTGTAGTTTCCGAGATCCTCAATGTCACCTTTCTTATGTAGCAGGATCATTGTAGCGGTGTTCCAATCCTCAGGAATCTTTCCTTCATTAAGGCATCGAGTGAAAATTTGGGCGAGTACTGTTTCGATTTCTCCACTTGCTTCTTGTATGATGTCTACAGTAATTCCATCTTCTCCTGGAGCTTTTCCCCGCTTCATGTTCTTGATTGCATGTGCAACTTCTGCTGGAAGGACTGGAGGAACTCTGGTACTGGTATCTTTCATGATGTCTGGAGTGCATGTATCATCCCTTTCATATAATTTGGAGTAGAAATCTTTCACTCTTGTCAAAATTTCGCCTCTATTTCTTGTTACAGAACCATCTTCTTTTCTCAGTGCCATAATCTGTTTTCTTCCCTTACTGAGATGTCCCTTTGCTATCTTTAGGCTTTGGTTGTTTTCAATTGCTTTCCTCACTAGTTCACAGTTGAATTTTCTTACGTCTTCAGTGATACTTTTTCGTACTGTCTTGCATAGCTCTATATATTCCACTTTGGAAGTCACATCTTCTTTAGTTGTCCTCATCTCTCTTCTTTTTTGCATCAACATTTTCGTTTTTCCTGATAATTTATTTACATGCAACTTGTTCTTAGACCCAGCTAATTTTGTTGCTGTTTCCATAAGAGCTTTGGTTACTTTTCTGTTAACTTCAGAGATGTCCACTTCTTCCGATGTTAGGCCTTCTAAAGCAGAGAACCTGTTCTTCAGTTCCAACTTGAAGGTATTATGGTGTTTTTTAAGGTTGGTTATGTCAATAGATTTTGTTTGTCTTATGAGCTTGCCACGTTCAAGTTTAGTGTTGAGGTGCATCTTACATCTCACCAATCTATGGTCACTACCTGTGTTGAACTTGTTTAGCACACTGCAGTCTTCTATGACGAATTTTTTGTTACACATAATAAAATCAATTTCACTTGTCGTCCCATTTGGATGTCTCCATGTCCATTTCCTGTGTGGCTTTTTCTTGAAAAAGGAGTTCAAGATGAAAAACCCTTCTGCCTCTGCAAACTCAACGAGAGTATTTCCACGCTGGTTTCTGTTGCCGTGACCGAATTTACCTACTGAAGTTTCATTCTGTTGCCGTTGCCCTATTTTTGCATTGAAATCTCCCATAATTATTTTCAAGTGCTGCTTACCTTTATTATTTAGATGACAAATTTCCTCATAAAATTCTTCAATTTCTTCTTCAGGATGACTTGTGGTGGGTGCATAAGTTTGAATAATCTGAGCCTGGTATCTTCTCGATAGTTGGATAACGAGTCGTGCAGCTCTGTCAGAGGAACTTTCAACTTCTACCACTTTATCCTTCAGTTTCTTGTTTATTATAAATCCAACACCACTAGTTCTGCCAGTATCTGTCCCACGATAGTAGAAGAGATGTCCACTTTTCAGTTCAATGAGATCTTCTCCTTTTCTCCTTACCTCACTTAGCCCCACGATGTCCCACTTGATCCTTTGTAGTTCCTCTTCCAATTCAAGAAGCCTTGAATCAGAAGATAGGGAGCGTCCATTGTACGTTGCCAAGGTCAGCATCAGATGGCAGCCTAGTCCGGTCCTCCGGGGATTCTTAGCACCCTCTGCCTTCATGTCGCACTGGCCGCTGCCTTGGCCAGGTACATTCCAGCTGCCGGAGACTGAGGGCCAAGATTTAAGTTGTGGAGTCATTTTGGAGGGGTTTGGCCATAACTCACCACGCTGGCCAAGCGGGTTGGTGAGTGTGGGATAGAATTTCCTCTAATCCCGATGGTATAGTTATACCGCTATGGGCGGTCGTCAGAGCCCCTTTAGTGGGAACAGGATGCACCACGAGAAGGCGGGGTTGACATTTGTCAAGGAGAGGCTGTGATGTTACGCATCACCTGACCTTACATCCCATATATATATATATATATATATATATATATGCAACACCATCGTCAGAAACCAGCAATATCGTAACGCCATCTAGGATTTACACAGTGCATTTAAAATAAACCATGAAAATGTTTAAATAAAGTAGTCCATGGTTTCGATATAACTTTTGGGACATAATCATTACAGCAACGAGATCCGAATGATGCAATACATAGGCTCTCCATAAATAATAAGAGTGAGAGCCTTACCTGGAGAGTTTATAATGGATACCTTATTCCACTTTGGAGTATAGGAACCGGTCGCAACCAGACGAGACAAGGCGGTTGTTAACTTGTCATTGCGAACATCATATTTATGCTCCCTGACTCTGGTACTAAAGTTCATTTTTGTAGAACCAATATATACGGTATCATTAGTGTCTGGAACAACGGCTTGTAGAGGTATGGTGTGTACGCCGTATCTAGTATGTGGAGGCACCTTGTCCCGATCCTTCTTGATTAATGCATAAATAGAAAGTCGTGAGGCCAAAGCCAATATTATATGGTTTACACTTATTTTTTAGTACATTAACACTCCCGGGCACATACGGAAGTGATCCCACAAAACGGGGTTTACGAAAGTCTCTAGAAAGAGTCGAAACATTAGACTTCTTAATTTGCCGGAGCAAGCGATCCACCACCGAGGGCTCGTATCCATAATAACTGGCAATTTGTTTAATCTTGATTAGTTCCAAATGTCGTAATCTAGGGTTGGACGAGTGTGAAAATGTCCTACATAATAAAAACCGAATAGCCGCAAATTTATAATTAGTCGGGTGATAAGACCAGAAGGGTATAATTTCAACATTGGAAGACTGGTTTTCTGAAAACGGAAAACTGCAAATGGTTCGAGGGGGTCCATTCCAAAAAAAAAAAATCCAAATAAGGTAAACTCTGGTTTTGTTCGATTTCAAGGGTGAAATTGATAAACGGAACTTTTGAGGAACAATACTCAAAAAATAAAACTACACTGCTGGCCACCCAAACTGCAACACCAAGAAGGAAGCATCCGATTGGCCTGAAATTCGCAGCATGCGTCGCCCTCGAGAGGACATGCAAACGATTAGCATTGCAGGGCATATGCAAATCTTGTGCGCACGGCACGCCACCGAGGAGCACTATAAGAAGGGTGCACAGAAGGCGGAGTGTAAGTAGTGGAAGTGTGTTGTGCTGCTGGACCTGTGCGTGGGAAGCTTCTTGATGCCTCGTCGCAGAATACGGCAATCATTCCAGCACGTTTCGGAGTTCGACAGACCACGAATAGGGGCTTATCGCGACAGCGGTTTATCCTACCGACACATCGGCGCCCGTGTGGGACAACATCCAGCCACAGTGAGGCGAGTATGGATTCGGTGGGTGCAGGAATGACGGACGGACCGACGTGAGCGATTGCAGCAGCCGCGTCACACCACCGAACGAGAAGACCGGCATGTGGTGCGGCGGGCATTGACGACTCTCCCCGCCACATCACGAACGTTAGCGCAGGAATTATGGTGTGTTGCGCAATAACCTGTGTCAGCACGTACCGTTCAACGTCGTATGCAGGAACGGGGACTTGTCGCACGGCGCTCACTGCTCCGATTACCATTGACGTTACACCACCGGCGGGTGCGGCGGTAGTGGGCCGTTGAACGCCGCACCTGGACTACGGAATGGCACGCCATTGTCTTCTCCGACGAATCCCGCTTCTTCCTGCAACACCGCGATGGTCGGATCCGCGTGTGGCGGCACCGCGGCGAGAGACTGTATGACGCCTACATTATGAATCGCCATACCGGTCCGTCGCCTGGCGTTATGGTTTGGGGTGCAATTGGATATGACACCCGCACCCCTCTGGTACACATCGCCGATACACTCAACAGCCACCGCTACATCTCCGACGTTTTGGAGCCTGTATTCCTCCCTTACCGGCAGGACCTTCCAGCGGCCACGTTTCAACAGGACAATGCGCGCTCGCACGTGGCAAGCTTCGTGCAGCAATTCTTCACGGCCCACCAGCTGTCACTGATGCCGTGGCCTGCCTGTTCTCCCGATATGTCGCCCATCGAACACGTCTGGTCACTGATCGGCAACCGAGTGGCCCGGCAAGCACCACCCGCGGTTACGCGTGATGAACTGTGGCAACGTGCGGAAGCAGCCTGGACCAACATACCCCAAGCCCACATCCAAAGCCTCTTTCGTTTGTTGCCGCGGTGTGTAGCGGCCGTTATTGCCAGCCATGGAGGCCACACGAACTATTGATGTCTGCGTGTTCCGCAAGTCGCACGGGCCTGTAAGATCAGTCGTTTCATCTTTGTATCTGTTGTTATGTGTCCTGGTAAATCTGGCTTTGCTATCTCGTGACCTTCTTGGTGTTGCATTTTGGGTGGCCAGCAGTGTAGATCTGAAACAGAATATGTCCAAAACAACAAAATATCATTCATGTATCTCGCAAATAATAACGGAGTTTGAAGGTAGACGGGTAAGATGTTCTCTTCCAAAGACTGCATCAACATCTTCGCAAGAATGGGGGAGAGAGGGGAGACCATAGGAGCTCCACTCTCTAGACAGTAGATAATGTCATTTAACTTAAAATAGGATCTCGTCTGAACAAGGCGCAACTCTGTAAGCACAGCCTGGACCTCCAGTGTAGTAACGTCAGCTGCTAACAGCTTGGACTCAATAAATCCGTGAGCAAATGTGACAGGCATGCTGGGAAATAACTGTACTACGTCGAGCGAGGCCATCAAAAACTTAGGTTGAAGACATGGTCGGATCCTGGTCCAGGCCTGAAATGAATTAGAAACAGAATACATGGGATTAGAAATTAATGGTTTCAAATATGCCGCAAGAGTTGATTCCAGTAGGCGGGTAGGGCTAGACGAACTAGAAACAAGAGGTCTCAAAGGTAGATCTGGTTTATGCAACTTAAGTTGTCCAAATAATTCAGGGGTTCTGGAGCCACACGGAGGAGACAAAGCTGAAATCAAAGACGAAGGGATGCGTGTTAGGGTTTTCATACGAGCCATGCTGATATAGTAGCCTGGGTGGTATCAGTCTGGACGACAACAGTATTGATCTTGGAAATTGCTATGCACATGTTTTTAATAGATACAATAATAACGAAGTTGTATTACTAAATTAGCGGTATATTGAGCAATTATAACGGAAACAAAATTTTATTGTTTCGTCACTTATGTTGTTCCTTTCATGCGATGAAACAATTAGCGTTTACATGTTCTCGTAGAAATAGTATGGTAAATAGTTTTGTTTCTAGAAAGCTCCCTTTTGGAATTCAAACTTCAAATCGGCCCCAGCAGATCGGACAAAAATGAGAAGCAATCTAACAAATTTTAAAGTGTCTGCCACGATTTCTCGATCAGTTAAGACACACACACACACACACACGCACACTTTTATTATTATATTATAGATTATGAATGTGTAATTGTTTGCAGTTTTTTTTAATATATATTGTAAGGTGTATTTAAATTTTGCCTTCTTAATGAAAACGTGCTCATACGTTTGTCCAGAGCGATTTACCATTATGACTTAAAAGAAAAGTGTTTATTAATCAATGCGTACTTTCAGTTCTTACTTATGGATCTGAGACATGGACCTTAAATAAAAAAGATATACAGATGCTGCAAACAACTAAAACAAGAAAGACGACGCTGAATTTTCTGTTTTAAGGAGCATATCTTTGGAATCCTTCGGACACGAATCAAATGTGTCAAAGTTATTCATAGTCAATGGAACTGGTTTCAAAAAATCAACCGGATTTCTACAATCGATAAAACAACCAGAAATAGAAACAGATACTCACTTCCAACAGCACCTAAAAAGTATGTTGCGAAAGTTAACAAACGGTTGCCAAAACGTTTCTCATGGCAGAAGGAAGGTATCAGAAACACGGAGGTTTTCAAGTCAAACAATTGTCGGAACAATTTCGCATAACGGAAATGTTGAAAATATGTGAAAAGCATTTTTCATGGAAAAAGAACTTTTTCAAATAACTCTCCCGGAAGCAGAGATAGTGATAAAAAGTTTGGACCTTTTACGCGTCCTAACGGGAAAGCTGTGCATTATTTAAGATTCACCATCTTTACTGTAGCGAATGGCATACAGTAAAAACAGAAATTTCTCAATAGGGTGTTTTGAAGCGTAGATACAGTTGCAAACAGAAGAACACAAACACCACCTACAGACGGAACTGTGAAGTACAAAAACTTATCAAGTACAAATCTAAAATATTGCAAACTGGTATCCGGTGTTAAAAGATTTTTTAAAATCGGACATTTAGAAGAAAAGATATCGAGAAAAACAGATTAAATATTTGCGCCCCTAGCGGCGAAATCACGCATTATTCAGAGAAAGAAATACACACAAAATGTTTTCATGGTTAGTAGTATGACCGGAAAATAATTTTTTAAACCGGGTTTTTAGTCCCTCAGATATTGTTGCAAAAATGCTGTAAATGGAAATGTGAGCATATGTCTTCTAGTGGCATACTTGTGCGATAAGAAAAATTTGAAATTATATGCGAAACATTTCGTACGAAAAACAGTCTCCGATTAACAATAATTTTTCAAATCGGACTCTTAGAAGCAGAAATATCGACAAAGATAATAATATATATCTGTGACCCCCCGGCGGAAAAACTATGCACCATTTTATGTAGAGGGTATTCTCAAAAGTTTGCCCGAAGTGAGCGGTGTCAGTCACCGAAATGGTTTTTTCAATCGAGTTTCTTTTCAGAAGCTCAGATTTTGCTGCAAAGTTCACAGAAAAAAACATTTATTCCCCTGGTGGCCAAACTATTCTCTACACAAAAATTAGATATAATATGTTGAACATTTCCCACCAGAAGATGTACGCAATGAAGAAAGAATTTTTGAAATTTGGACTTTTAGAAGCAAAGATATCGGGAAAATCCCGATTTACCTTTACGTCCCTTAGCGGAAAGTATATACATTAGTTGAAAAAAGAATTGTACTTAAAATACTCTTCGTTATAAATGGCATCACAAGGAAGAAATAATTTTTTCAGTCAGATATTTAGAAGCAAATATATGGAATAAAATTTATTTTGAATTCGATAACATCCGCACCTAACGCCGTAGGCGAAGTTATGCCGGAAAGCAAGAATCACCGTTCTCATATTTCAAGCTTTCCGGTGCGAAAATAATTCTTCAAATTGGACTAATAGTTGCAGAAATATGGCGGCCACACACTGACAGATGGACAAAGTGATACTATAAGCACGTTCTTTTTTTACAGACGTGCTAAAAAGCATGGAGAGATGCATGCTTGCTGTAACCAGGAAAGATAGGAAGAGGAACTCATGAATCAGGAAAATGGCAAAAGTTGATAACATCGCGATCTAAGTAAAGACACTCAAGTGGCAATGTGCTGGACATTTTGCTAGGAGAACTGACCACCGTTGGGCTACTGAAATTCTAGATTGGATACCAAGGGACAAGAAAATACACAGAAAGAAACCACGTGACAGAAGAATGAATGAAATTCGAAATCTTGCCGGAATGACATAGAAGCGAATTTATCAAGTCGAAGAGATTTGGGGAGAATTTGATCCAACAGTGTATTGAGAATGGTTGGTGATGATTCGGCATGCAGTCTCGTTGTTCGTAATTTTTTTTTCTTTTTTGTTGTTGGCGAATTTAACGACTCCCGTGAGCAATTTGATGGGCTATAAGCATTCGCCGTCCCTAATTTAGAGCCACTAGTTCCAGGGAAGGGAAAGATCCAGTGCCGTAAGACAAACGCAGCATGCGTTCCTCGCCGGGATTCGAACCCGGACCCATCTCGGACGAACGATCAAAAACCAGCGCTTAGACCACTGCGCCACCGGGGTGGCTCAGTTCTTAATAAATGTTACAGTGCAGGAAATGGTCCGAGAATATGAAAACTATGAAAAGCCCTGGCCTAAATTATTTTTTACAACTACACTGCTGGCCACCCAAAATGCAACACCAAGAAAGACACGAGATAGCAAAGCCAGATTTACTGGGCACATAACAACAGATACAAAAATGAAACGATTGAGCTTACAGGCCCGTGCGACTTGCGGAACACGCAGACATCAATAGTTCGTGTGGCTCCCATGGTTGGCAATAACGGCCGCTACACGCCGCGGCACCTGACGAAAGAGGCTTTGAATGCGGGCTTGGGGCTATGTTGGTACAGGCTGCTTCCACACGTTGCCACAGTTCATCAGGCGTAGCCGCGGGTGGTGCTTGCCGGGCCACTCGGTTGCCGATCAGCGACCAGACGTGTTCGATGGGTGACATATCGGGAGAACCGGCGGGCCACGGCAGCAGTGACACCTGGTGGGCAGTAAAGAATTGTTGCACGAAGCTTGCCACGTGTGGGCGTGCATTGTCCTGTTGAAATGTGGCCGCTGGAAGGTCCTGCAGGTAAGGGAGGACTACAGGCTACAAAACATCGGAGATGTAGCGGTGGCTGTTGAGTGTACCGGCGATGACGAAACCAGAGGGGTGCAGGTGTCATATCGAATTGCACCCCAAACCATAACGCCGAGCGTTGGACCGGTATGGCGATGCATAATGCAGGCGTCATACAGTCTCTCGCCGCGGTGCCGCTACACGCGGATCCGACCATCGCGGTGTTGCACGCAGAAGCGGGATTCATCGGAGAAGACAATGTCGTGCCATTCCGTAGTCCAGATGCGGCGTTCAACGGCCCACTGACGCCGCACTCACCGATGGTGTAACGTCAATGGTAATCGGAGCAATGGGCGCCGTGCGACAAGTCTCCGTTCCTGCAGACGACGTCGAACGGTACGTGTTGACACAGGTTGTTGCGCAACACACCCTAATTCCTGCGCTGACGTTCGTGATGTGGCGATGCGAGTCGTCAATGCCCGCCGCACCACATGCCGGTCTTCTCGATCGGTGGTGTGCCGCGGCTGCGGCAATCGCTCACGTCGGTCCGTCCGTCCCTCCTGCACCCACCGAATCCATACTCGCCTCACTGTGGCTGGATGTCGTCCCACACGGGCGCCGATGGCTCGGTGCGATAAACTGCTGTCGCGATAAGCCACTATTCGTCCTCTGTCGAACTCCGAAACGTGCTGGAATGACTGCCGTTTTCTGCGACGAGGCATCTGGAAACTTCCCACGCACAGGTCCGGCAGCACAACACACTTCCACTACTTACACCCCACCTTCTGTGCACCCTTCTTATAGTCCTTCTCGGTGGGGTGCCGGACGCACATGATTTGCATATGCCCTGCAATGCTAATCGTGTGCATGTCCTCTCGCGGGCGACGCATGCTGCGAATTTCAGGCCAATCGGATGCTTCCTTCTTGGTGTTGCATTTTGGGTGGCCAGCAGTGTATATAAATGTTGTCAATATGGGCTGAACATTTGATTGTTTTAAACAAATTTGCGACATGCACAAAACTGTTGAAGAAAGGAAATGAAATGTGCTCATTTAAACAGGTATTTAAAAAGTTCTAAATTTATTCCAACATGTAACAACATCGATGCGTACAAAAATATTTGACATTTGGCAAAGTTACTGTGTTATGTTGTAAAACAGTAAAAACTGTGTTGTGTAAATTTTAACTTTAAAATTAAAATTTATCAGCTTCACTTAGTGGTGCTGAAGTTACATGATCTTTCGTTTGTTAATGCCGGGAGGACTTTAGAATACGAAAACGAATCCGCTATTTTTAAATAGCCGTCAAAACATTGTCTGCTCGATGCATTAGCCTTGCTTTTGTCACTTCAAAAAACTCTGAAGCTCTTAAAAGTGCCATCTCTTTAAAACCTTTTGCTATAAAAAATTGACTCCGTCTTCACCAGTACGAAAACGCTACGGTTGATGGGATGAAAACATTCTGGAAAACATCGTTTTCGGCAAATTATCAAGACTAAATTAATTTGCTTTTTCTTGCTGATATTTTCCTGGAAACGGCAACTCTGAGAACAATTATTTTATCTTCTGCTCCGCGTATGCAAACAAACTAAAAGAAATGTCGGTTTCAGTGCATAAATAAAGTTCGTGAAGGGTATATTAAAATGCTTTCTCTCTATTTTGCCATATGCTTTCTCTCTATTTTGCCATATGCTTTCTCTCTATTTTGTTTTTCTTTTAAACTTAAAAACGGCGAGCTATGGCAAATTCGTCGCTGTGTAGATGCGTTTTATTCTCTCCGTTTATTGTCTCGAAATGATTACTCATAAAGGACCGCATCTGTTTGAATTTGGTCTTTTCGTAATATGACTAATGGTAGATGGCATAACTGCTGAGATGCTAAAGAATGGTGGTGACTCTGTGATTGACTTGCTAACTAAAATTTGCCAGTTATGTAGGGAGTTAGGAATGGTTTCTCAGAATTGGAGGGATGCTATCATCGTTCCCTTGTACAAGGGAGAAGGTGATCAGACTGAATGCAAGAACTATCGTGGTATCAGTTTGCTGAGTGTGCCAGGAAAAGCGTTTGGGAAGGAAGGTCATTATTGATCAAATTAGAGGTCTCATTTCAGAGGAAGTGTGGGATGTACAGAGTGGTTTTTATGCCTGCTAAGGGCTGCACAAATCAAATTTTTGCATTACGCATAAGGATTGAAAAGTATTTGTCTGTTGGTAAAAAAAGTGTTTGCTACCTTCATAGATTTAGGGAAAACTTATGACAAAGTAAATAGGACTCTTCTGTGGAAGGCACTGAATAAGTATGGTATTACTGGGAATCTACTTAATAGTGTGAAAGCCATGTATGCTGGCAGCAGAGTATCTGTACGAGTGAATGGTGTTTTATCAAAATGGTTTTGCTATTGGTGCCGGAGTCAGACAAGGTTGTGTAATGCCACCCTGTCTGTTTAATATATTTATGGATGCATGTATGCGTGATGCCAAAATAGATAATACTGGTTTATGTTAGAATGAAAATACCAACGTTTATCACAATACAACTTTTATTATACATAGACAATAGTTTCGCAGAGCTTTTGGCTCATCATCATTTCGTCCTGATGATGCCGAGCCAAAAGCCCTGTGAAACTATTGTCGATGTATAATAAACATTTTATTGTAATAAACGTTGGTATTTTCATTCTATCTCAACACCACAAGTCTGTAGTCATAAATAATAAACTGGTCTATGTCTTGGTGATATCTGTGTGTGCAGATTGCTGTATGCTGATGACACAGTCTTGTTGGCAGAGAGCAAAAGTGAGTTGCAGAGTATGTTGTCCCAGATGTACGAAGTTTGTACAAAACTCAAACTGAGTATAATTGAGGGAAAAACCAAAGTAATGGTTTTTGAGCGAGGAACTGTTAGTCCTGAATGAAAGATAAGCCTTAATGGCACAGAGATTGACCAGGTGAATGAGTTTGTATATTTAGGAAGTATGTTTGACAGAGAGAACAAATTAAATGGCGAAATTAGTAGGCGAGTGAATTCTTCATTGAAAGTCTTAGCTGCCTTAGGAGGATTTCACAGGAATGATGGGTTCTCAAGAAAGTCCCTAAATGGCTGTGTATGAAAGTGTAATTGTTCCTACACTAATGTACGACAGCAAAACCTGAGTGCTGCAGAAAAGACATAGGAATCGTTTGTGTGCTGGGGAGCTGCGCTACTTGCGGGGAGGGGGTGGCAAGACACGCTCTTAGCATGTGAGGAATGAAGATGTGTTGCAGATGTGTAATGTGAAGCAAAATGTTGTTACCAAGGTGGAGACTAATATCCTTCGGTGGTTTGGCCATGTTGAAAGAATGAGTGATGAGATGCTTACTAAGAAATGTTTTTAGCCCAAGTGGCAGGGAGGAAAGGCAGAAGAAGGCCAAGGAAGTCATGGGAGGATCAGATTCAGGAGTGTCTTCATGTGAAAAAAGATTATGAGTATGAAGTGCAAAAGGTCTTGTTTGCGGCGTGTGATGGATGTTAACGAAGCTCGTGCTGTGTGCCGCGATCGTGGTAAATGGAGACATTTGATGCACCGGCATTAAATAAATTTTAGCTCCATCAGGTAAATGTTTACTCGGTAGATGGTCTTTCTTTGGAGAGCTAACCTCTGAATCTCAGAGAGCAGCTTAATAATATGTATTAGGTGTACAAATAAGTTTTAAAGCGTTTCTTTTGTGCTAATTTACATATCCGATACTCCCCCGCGTTGTTGTCATGTGATTGTAACTTGTTCAGAGTATAAAATGTGACACAGAAGTTTGCCCAACAATCAAACTCACTTGCACATCGGTAGGTGAAAGATGGCAAGCGATACTGCATTTACTCGACACTGCATTCATTACGAATTTCATCAAGGAAAAGGTGCTGCAAAAGCATGTTCATCGATCTGTTCTGTTCTGGGGAGAATATTGTATCGAAAAGCAAGTGTGAGTTTTGGTTTAGGTGTTTTAAAGCAGGTGATTTGGTTCTGCTGTGCATCTGGTGGAATATGAAGGGTGTGCTCTACTATGATCTATTCGAACGTGGAAAAACTGTTACTGCTGATCGCTGAAAGCAACAATGGCTGCGATTGAAGCAGGAAATCTGTCGGAAACGTCCATTCACAGGCAAAGGATTGCGTCCTGTGAAACTACTGCATAACAACGCTAGGCCGCATGTCGCGAAATCGGTCAGGGAAACGTTTTTGACGCTTAGCTGGGAAGTCTTGGAGCAGCCGGCGTATAGTCCCGACATAGCCCCTTCAGACCATCATTTGTTCCGATCGATGCAACATGTTTTGTCTGCTGTACGGTTCCGGACATGTGACGAAGTGCAAAAATGGGTTGACGACTTCATCGCGTCACACCACGAAGTATTCTTCATGGCTGGAATTCATCAGCTGCCCAACCGATAGCGAAAGGTTATAGATAATGACGGCGGATATTTCGGTTCGTAAAGGTATTGTTGTTTTCTCTCAAATTACATGTTGCGTTGCCCTAAAACGCTTTAAAACTTATTTGTACACCAAATATGTATGTATGTATGTATGTATGTATGTATGTATGTATGTACTAAAGAGAATGTTTCGAAAGCTGTAGTTGAAGTAATAGATGGACGTGATACAATGTATGTACAACGTAGGAACGAGAATGACTTCGTGTATAACCTTCGTGCACGAGAAGCTTGTTGACCAACTGTTACAAGCTGATGTTTCAGGCTTTCCGTTCATGTTTGACGTGATGAGGTGCTTTCCTTACAATGACGTCCTAAAGACTGCTTATGTTAAATCTGTGCGTGTGGACGTGAATGGCTGTGCGATATACAGTGCTTCAGTGCCCTATGGCGATAATGTGAGACCAATAATGCAGGAAAACATATCTTCCAGAATTCTCATTTTTGATGCCTAGGACTCGCGTTTTGAAACTCCGTATTAAGAAGGAAGGGAAACTTTCTTGTAAATCAGGGGCTATTAAGCGTGTTTATATGTACCCTCGCTGTGAAGCTCTGTCGAAAGTGTGTCAAACTTAGACAAGAGCCTGCGGTTTGTTCTTAAGCCCCTCTCCAGGTTGAAGTACGTACATTTTGACGGTCATGAAGGACAAAAACACACTGGAAGTCGAGGAGGTAGCTCCTGTCTCCAACAAGCATGAAGTACAGCTTATACCGGAGGGTGCTCAACGGGTTCCTATGCTTGACCACCGAAAAAGACAGTGTTCACGCAAGATTTGGGATCCAGTTCCTGTGGTTATAAAAAAATAAAACTGGCTGAAGGAGCGTAAAATAGCGAAAGATTCAGAGACAAAGGCAGTTCGAGACACTGTGGACGGTCATACGGATACGTGACGCTGTGCTGTTGAATTGGGTAACGACTCTTCCTGCGGGGAACTTTAAATTCATGTCATCGAGGAAATTCTGGGTCTGATGCTGATCCTTAGAGGATATAACTATTGGATCAAATGGAGAGTTCTTTTTAGTCTCTAGGACTGAGATGATATGATGTCCGTCAAAAAAGAACCATGTGCCCGGACTTGTTGGTACCATATAAATTGTCTTTGGGGTATAGCTTTTGAAAAGAATGACATCCGACTACGGTCTTTCCTCTTAAGAAATACACTCAGTGATCACTGAATTATGACCACCTACATAATACTTCGAAGATCCTACTTTCGCCCTCAGTACAGCAGCTATACTACGTGGCATCGATTCAAAAAGATGCCGGAAGCAGTTGTGAGGTATGGCCAACCAAGCTGTGTGTAATGCGGCCTTCAATGAGATATGGTGGTGATTAGTGTATCCAGACGCCTGATATGCCATTCCATAGTGCCCCACAAGTGCTCTGTGCGATTGATATCAGGGGAGTTTGGAGGCCAATCTATATCCTGGAAGCCTGAACTGCATTCCTCAAACCAGTCATACACAACATTGGACCTGTGTCTCGTGGCATTGTCATCTTAGAAGACACCGTCGCCATTCGGGAAAAAGTGCAGCATTGCTGGGTGTTAAAAGAGTCAGCAATCAATTCACGATACTTGCTGACTCTTAACACCCCGATATGTGGTGGCATTAGCCATACGTTGTTTCACATGCAGCAGGGGATCCAATTTCCTGCCACGTAAACATGTCCCACACCATAAAACCGCCTTCACCGGCTTACATAGTGGAGACCATGCAGTGTGGATCGAGTGCCTCATGTTGTTTGCGCAAAATACGTACACGACCATCCACGGAGTGGTATGAAAAAACTCGATTCGTCACACCAGCACACTTTTTCCCTGTCATCCGACGGCCAACTTGCATGATATTTTCATCAGGCAAGTCTTTTGCGCCGATGAACCGTGCTTAGGAGAGGATGTAGTCGGGGTCGTCTGTTGGTATAGCCCTTACATGCGAGCGTGCGACATATGGTCATTATAGATACTGCTCCGTGTTGACTTCTGTTGTATTCGGTAGTCAACTGTTGAACAGTGCTCCGTCTGTTGGTCAGTACGAGTCATCGGACCCGGCGCTCACCTCTCACATTAATATTTCGCTTTCCTGTGCAGTTTTGCCTCCGGGTCTTTGTTGTGATCATTTTTACGCCAGTACTGATACATTTTAACTATGGCAGCTCGCTAATAACCCACCAGTTCAGCCGTTTGAGAAATCGAGAGACCCGCCTTCCGAGCTCCCACAATCTGTCTTTTCTCAATGTCCGACAAATCCTTCCGTTTACCCGCTGGGTCCGACGATTCGCAGCACTGTTCAACAGTTGCTTACCCAATTAGACGCAGCACTGTTCAACAGTTGATTACAAAATACAACAGAGGTGAACCCGGAATAGATCTGCCATGACCATGCATCGCACGCTCGCACGTACGGGCTATAACAGCAGACGACCCCGACGGCATCCTGTCTTAACCACGATTCATCGGCGCAAGAAACTCACCTGGTGCAAAGATCATGCGAGTTTGGCGTCGGTTGACTGGGAAAAAGGGTTTTGGTTTGACGAGTCGCGTTTTTTTACTCCACCGCGTGGATAGTTGCATACGTAATTTGTGCAAACAACATGAGGCACTCGATCCATCCTGCGTGGTCTCCACAGTGCAAGCCGTTGGAGGCGGTTGCATGGTGTGGGACATGTTTAACTGGCAAGAACTTGGACCACTGGTGCATGTGTAACAACGTATGATTAATGCCCACTATCGTGAATTGCTTGCTGATTCTGCACACCCCAGCAATGCTGCAATTTTTCCCGAATGGCGACGGTGTCTTCTAAGATGACAATGCATCGAGCCACATTCAGACTTCCAGCATATCGATTGGCCTCCAAACTTCCGTGATATCAATCCCATAGATTACTTGTGGGACACTGTCGAATGGTATATCAGGCGTTTGGATACACGAATCACCTCCATACCTGCATTGAAGGCCGCATTACACACAACTCTGTTGGCCATACCTCCCAACTGCTTCCGGCATTGCATCCTATGGAATCGATGCCACGTCGGATAGCTGCTGTACTGAGTCGAAAAGAGACCCTACGAAGTATTAGGTAGGTTGTCATAATTCATTGATTACTAGGTTTACATCTTTGAATTCATAGTAAGACGCGATTTTTTTTTCTCTAATATATTTTTTCTTGCCACATTTGCTGAAGTCTCAGGAGTTTCAGCTGTTTCTAGTTGTCGTGTTCTGAACGATAATCTGGGGCGATTTTTGAATCTTTATAGCCACCGTAGCTGTATCTGAAAATTTTAGTTTGGTTTTACTTTCCAAACCGTCCAGTTTCTTCACGAATAACATTATCAGTCATAATTATTTTCCTTACATTTACCAGGCTAACCCACTGAACAACGGCATTCTCTAAATTTTCGTGTTTGCCATTTCAGTTGATTTAGTGAGTGCATTTGTTTTTTATATCTCTTGCATTTACATTTGTCGTTTAATGTATTCTAGTATTCAGCAAATGGACTTGTCAGAGAGACTGGAATAGTGACTTCCTGTTGATTGATGGTTAGATTCAGGGATACGCTCTTTGAATGCACATACTAAAAATTTTTCATGAACATCCAAAAACGTTTTGCCCGTTTTGGAATGCTTCAGAAGAATCAAAAATTGCTGCTGGGCAAGAGGTTTTACGCACACAGAAACTTGGCATATGTTTTGATGCCCTCCCGGACACCAGCCTTAAGAAATACTCCTTAGCCGTACGCCAAATCCTCCCAATAAGGGAGCGATCCCCCATATGGCGAGGAAACCTAGGACTGCTCTCATCTATTTTGCGAAGCCAGAGTTTGTGGAGCAAGTCTTATCTGACGGACTACATGTTGGGGATCATACCTTACTGGGAATCCCGCTCACGCAGCGCCCCATACTTGTTACGTGCTATCCCGTACCACCAGAAATCAAGGACCATTACTTAATGGCGGCCCTTTCCCGTTGTGGAAAAGTAGTTGGTTCCATTTCCACTCTGTCTTCCGCACCAACAGACCCAGATGACAGGAACATCTTAGGTCTGCGTCGCCAAGCAAGGATCCTGTTCCCTACTGAAGATGCCATTGCTGACTGCCCTACTGACCTCACTGTGGTTGTAGGGAAGCAGATTTTCCGGATCGATATCGTTACTGCCTTGCATTGTTTTAAATGCAAGGCATATGGCCACATCCAATCACGTTGTCCACATGCATCTGCCAAGCCACCTACTTCCATGCCGCCCCAAGTCAACACCCCACCCTCAACATCAGTTTCTCTGGCCACACCAAGTTCGGCTCCACAGACGTCCTTGATCCCTGCTACTGTTGTTCCAGAGGCTTCTCCTCCAGCAGATGATGACTCGTCAGCAGTCTCCAAGTCTTCGATCTCTACTACGGGAACCTTGGCCACCTCTCCATTGTTGGACCCACTTGCTGCTGTTGTACCTCTACGTTCTTCGAAGGGTATTATCTCCGAAAAGGAATGGCAACCCCTCCGTCGTGTTGCTTCATCTTCCTCCCTTGGATCCCCTAATGTTGAGTCAGATCTAACTGTCCTACACACACCAGCTTCTCCCGGCGTTCCCACGTTGAAACGTACTAGACAGAGTTCAATCTCGCAGGTGACGTCTTCTCCACGCTGCTCTCGTTCCCGTTCGCCAATTCGACAGTCTTTCTCTCCAACTGCTGTTTCTACATCTCTTAAGTCCCCAGCTGTTCCAAAACTGTTGGATCAAAAAGCTTTCGCAGAATATCTGGAAACCTTCCCTGCATTAGACGGGCCGCTGGCGCCGTCTGATCTTGCTCTCATCATACTCAATCAACCGTCACGTCCTCTCAAGCAGCTAGACTGCGTTCAATCACGTAATGCTCAGCTTCCTACTATTATCACCCAACTTCAGAATCTACTTGCTCTTTTGCCGAAAATTGACACAGTCACTAATGCGCAGACATCTAACTTAAAGAAACGTGTAACCAGTCTTCACAGAAGTGCTGATAGTAATATTCAACCACTACACCTCTTTCAAGTTAAAATTACTTTCTTTCAACTGTAAGGGATGCTCCGTCCCTCCTACCAATGCGTTAGTGTTTGTAGACATTACACCGCATGATGCGGATATATTATTGCTACAGGAGACTAACTGTCATCCCAACACCCCATACCACCGGTGGCGAACCTGGCCATTTCAATTCTACCATGTCCATCGACTTAGTCTTTACGCAGGACTTGCGGTGGCCACCCATTTTCGTCTTCGATCCTTAATTACTGATATCACGGTCAAACCGATTTATCGTGACCTCCTGCAGCTTCTGTCCTTCCGACTTCACAACTTCCGATACCATAACTTCAACATCTATGTTTCCGGCAATCAACAGTATGCAGACTGTCTTCTTGAGCATTTTGTTTCGTGTGTTCAAGGTCTTCCAGCCACTGATATTGTCATCCTAGGTGGTGTGCGTCGGCAATGGGCCGTTGAACGCCACAACGGTACTACGGAATAGCACGACATTGTCTTCTCCGACGAATCCCGCTTCTGCCTGCAACACCACGATGGTCGGATCCGCGTGTGGCAACACCGCGGCAAGAGACTGTATGACGCATGCATTATGCATCGCCATACCGGCCCGTCTCCTGGCGTTATGGTTTGAGGCGCAATTGGATATGACACCCGCACCCCTCTGGTACGCATCGCCGGTACACTCAACAGCCACCGCTACATCTCCAACGTTTTGGAGCCTGTAGTCCTCCCTTACCTGCAGGACCTTCCAGCGGCCACGTTTCCACAGGACAATGCGCGCCCGCACGTGGCACGCATCGTGCAACAATTCTTCACGCCCCTCCAGATGTCACAGCTGCCGTGGCCCACCTGTTCTCCCGATATGTCGCCAAACGAACACGTCTGGTCGCTGATCGGCAACCAAGTGGCCCGGCAAGCACCACCCGCGGCTACGCCTGCTAAACTGTGGCAACGTGTGAAAGCAGCCTGGACCGACATACCCGAAGCCAACATCCAAAGCCTCTTTCGTTCGATGCAGCGGCGTGTAGCGTCCGTTATTGCCAGCCATGGGGGCCACACGAACTATTGATCTCTGCGTGTTCCGCAAGTCGCACGGGCCTGTAAGCTCAATCGTTTCACCTTTGCTTTTGTTGTTATGTGTCCAGTAAATCTGGCTTTGCTATCTCGTGTCCTAATTGGTGTTACATTTTGGGTGGCCAGCAGTGTATTATATATATTATATATCGTCGTCATCATTGTCCACCATTATCAATCCACTGCTGGACGAAGGTCTCCCCAAGTTTCCTCCACAACGGTCTGTCTTGTGCCAGTCTCCTCCATGTCACTCCTGCATACTTTCGAATTTAATCCACCCATCTCCCATGTGGTCTTCTTCTGGGTCTTTTCCTGTCCCTTGGAATCCAATCTAAAATTTCGGCTGTCTATCGATGGTCTGTCCTTCTGGCAGTATGTCCAGGTCATTGCCGTTTCAGGGATTTAACTCTAATCATGATGTCTTCCACTCTTGTCATTTTTCGGATCCACGAGTTCCTCTTCTTATCTCTCCTGGTTACACCAAGCATGCACCTCTCCATGCTTATTTGAGTTGTCTGCAGCCTTTGTATGTCTCTTTTAGTTAAGGTCCACGTCTCTGCACCATACGTAAGCACTGGAAGGATACATTGATCTAACACTTTTCTTTTAAGACATAATGGCATATTGCTCTTGAAAATTATGCTGTTTCTTCCAAAAGCTCTCCAGGCAAGTTTTGTACGCCGATTATTTTCTTCATCAATGTGACTCTCGCTTGATATCTGCTGTCCAAGATAAACGTACGTGTCTGTTATCTCCAGCTTTTCTCCATCAATCGATAAATCTTCATTTCTTGTAAAAGCATTGAACATCACTTTTGTCTTCTGAAAGTTCATTTTTAATCCCACTTCTTTACTCTTGTCAGCACGTTCCTGGATCATACTCGGCAGCTCTGATGGGGTAGTTGTAAAAATGACTACGGCATCAGCAAAACGAAGTTGGGTTAGATAATCTTCATTAATTTTATCCCTTTGTTTTCCCAGTTCAGTGATTGAAAGACATTTTCTAATGTGGCATTAAAGAGCTTCGGAGATATGGTGTCACCTTGTCTCACTCCCTTTCCAATTTTTATGTGTGTTGTATGCATCTTCAGTACCGCAGGATTTCAGAGCCATTGTAACTGCTGTTGGTTTCACCGAATCAAAGGCTTTTTCATAATCGATAAAACCATGCACAATGGAAGTTCATATTCCCTCGCTCTTTCAATTAGTTCTCTCAGCACGTGGATATGATCTATTGTGCTATAGCCACTCCTGAATCCAGCTTGTTCTCTCGGTTGAGCCATGTCCAGTGTCACCTTCAAGCGGTGTGAAAGAACATTAGTGAAGATTTTATAAACCACTGATAGGAGGCTGATAGGTCTGTAGTTCCTGAGATCCTCAATGTCACCTTTTTTATGTAGCAAGATCATTGTAGCGTTGTTCCAATCCTCAGGAATTTTCCCTTCATTAAGGCATCGAGTGGAAATTTGGGCGAATACTGTTTCGATTTCCCACTTCCTTCTTGCATGATGTCTACAATAATTCCATCTTCTCCTGGAGCTTTCCCCCGCTTCATGTTCTTGATTTTATGTGCAACTTCTGCTGGAAGGACTGGAAGAACTCTGGTACTGGTACCTTTCATGATGTCTGGAGTACATGTACCATCCCTTTCATATAATTTGGAGTAGAAATCTTTCACTCTTGTCAAAATTTCGCCTCTATTTCTTGTTACAGAACCATCTTCTTTTCTCAGTGCCATATTCTGTTTTCTTCCCTTACTGAGATGTCTCTTTGCTATCTTTAGGCTTTGGTTGTTTTCAATTGCTTTCCTCACTAGTTCACAGTTGAATTTCCTTACGTCTTCAGTGATACTTTTTCGTACTGTCTTGCATAGCTCTATATATTCCACTTTGGAAGTCACATCTTCTTTAGTTGTCCTCATCTCTCTTCTTTTTTGCATCAATATTTTGGTTTTCCTGATAATTTCTTCACATGCAACTTGTTCTTAGACCCAGCTAATTTTGTTGCTGTTTCCATAAGGGCTTTGGTTACTTTTCTGTTAACTTCAGAAATATCCACTTCTTCCGATGTTAGGCCTTCTAAAGCAGAGAACCTGTTCTTCCGTTCCAATGTGAAGGTATTATGGTGTTTCTTAACGTTGGTTATGTCAATACATTTTGTTCGTCTTATGAGCTTGCTACGTTCGAGTTTAGTGTTGAGGTGCATCTTACATCTCACCAATCTATGGTCACTACCTGTGCTGAACTTGTTTAGCACACTGCAGTCTTCTATGACGAATTTTTTCTTACACATAATAAAATCAATTTCACTTGTCGTCCCATTTGGATATCTGCATGTCCATTTCTTGTGTGGCTTTTTCTTGAAAAAGGAGTTCAAGATGAAAAACCCTTCTGCCTCTGCAAACTAAACGAGAGTATTTCCACGCTGGTTTCTGTTGTCATTACCGAATTTACCTAATGAAGTTTCATTCTGTTGACGTTGCCCTATTTTTGCATTGAAATCTCCCATAATTATCTTAAAGTGCTGCTTACCTTTATTATTTAGATGACGAATTTCCACATAAAATTATTCAATTTCTTCTTCAAGATGACTTGTGGTGGGTGCATAAGTTTGAATAATGTGAGCCTGGTATCTTCTCGAGATTTGGATAACGATTCGTGCAGCTCTGTCAGAGGAACTTTCAACTTCTACAACTTTATCCTTCAGTTTCTTGTTTATTATAAATCCAACACCACTAGTTCCGCCAGTATCTGTCCCACGATAGTAGAAAAGATGTCCACTTTTCAGTTCAATGAGATCTCCTTTTCTTCTTACATCACTAAGCCCGATGATGTCCCACTTGATACTTTGTAGTACCTCTTCCAATTCAAGAAGCCTTGAATCAGAAGATAGGGAGCGTCCATTATACGTAGCCAAGGTCAGCATCAGATGGCAGCCTAGTACGGTCCTCCGGGGATTCTTAACACCCTCTGCCTTCATGTCGTACTGGTCGCTGCCTTGGTCAGGTACATTCGAGCTGCTGGAGACTGAGGGCCAAGATTTAAGTTGTGGAGTCATTTTTGAGGGGTTTGGCCATAACTCACCACGCTGGCCAAGCGGGTGGGTGAGTGTGGGATAGCATTTTTTCTAATCCCGATGGTATAGTTACATCGCTATTGGTGGTCGTCAGAGCCCCTTTAGTGAGAACAGGATGCACCACCAGAAGGCGGGGTTGACATTTGTCGAGGATAGGCTGTGATGTTACGCATCACCTGACCTTACATCCCCAATATAGGTCAGGTGATGCGTAACATAACAGCCTCTCCTTGACAAATGTCAACCCCGCCTTCTCGTGGTACATCCTGTTCCAACTAAAGAGGCTCTAACGGCCGCCAATAGCGGTATAACCATACCATCGGGATTAGAGGAAATGCTATCCCACACTCACAAACCCGCTTGGCCAGCGTGGCGAGTTATGGCCAAACCCCTCCAAAATGCCTCCACAACTTAAATCTTGGCCCTCAGTCTCCGGCAGCTGGAATGGACCTGGCCAAGACAGCGGCCAGTGCGACATGAAAGCAGAGGGCGCTAAGAATCCCCGGAGGACCGGACTAGGCTGCCATCTGATGCTGACCTTGGCTACGTATAATGGACGCTCCCTATCTTCTGATTCAAGGCATCTTGAATTGGAAGAGGAACTACAAAGGATCAAGTGGGACATCGTCAGGCTAAGCGAGGTAAGGAGAAAAGGAGCAGATCTCATTGAACTGAAAATTGGACATCTCTTCTACTATCGTGGGACTGATACTGGCAGAACTAGTGGTGTTGGATTTATAATAAACAAGAAACTGAAGGATAAAGGTGTAGAAGTTGAAAGTTCCTCTGACAGAGCTGCACGACTCGTTATCCAACTCTCGAGAAGATACGAGGCTCAGATTATTCAAACTTACGCACCCATCCTGAAGAAGAAATTGAAGAATTTTATGAGGAAATTCATCATCTAAATAATAAAGGTAAGCAGCACTTAAAATATTTATGGGAGATTTCAATGCAAAAATAGGGCAACGGCAACGGAACGAAACTTCAGTAGGTAAATTCGGTCACGGCAACAGAAACCAGCGTGGAAATACTCTCGTTGAGTTTGCAGAGGAAGAAGGGTTTTTCATCTTGAACTCCTTTTTCAAGAAAAAGCCACACAGGAAATGGACATGGAGACATCCAAATGGGACGACAAGTGAAATTGATTTTATTATGTGTGTAACAAAAAATTCGTCATCCAAGACTGCAACGTGCAAAACAAGTTCAACACATTTAGTGACCATAGATTGGTGAGATGTAAAATGCACCTCAACACTAAACTCGAACGTGGCAAGCTCATAAGTCAAACAAAATGTATTGACATAACCAACCTTAAAAACACCATATAACCTTCAAGTTGGAACTGAAGAACAGATTCTCTGCTTTAGAAGGCCTAACATCGGAAGAAGTGGATATTTCTGAAGTTAACAGAAAAATAACCAAAGCTCTTATCGAAACAGCAACAAAATTAGCTGGGTCTAAGAACAAGTTGCATGTGAACAAATTATCAGGAAAAACCAAAATGTTGATGCAAAAAAGAAGAGAGATGAGGACAACTAAAGAAGATGTGACTTCCAAAGTGGAATACATAGAGCTATGCAAGACAGTACGAAAAAGTATCACTGAAGACGTAAGGAAATTCAACTGTGAACTCGTAAGGAAAGCAATTGAAAACAACCAAACCTAAAGATAGCAAAGGGACATCTCAGTAAGGGAAGAAAACAGATTATTGCACTGAGAAAAGAAGATGGTTCTGTAACAAGAAATAGAGGCGAATATTTAAAAAGAGTGAAAGATTTCTACTCCAAATTATATGAAAGGGATGATACATGTACTCCAGACATCATGAAAGGTACCAGTACCAGAGTTCTTCCAGTCCTCCCAGCAGAAGTTGCGCATTCAATCAAGAACATGAAGCGGGGAAAAGCTCCAGGAGAAGATGGAATTACTGTAGACATCATATAAGAAGCAAGTGGAGAAAGAGAAACAATACTCGCCCAAATTTTCACTCGATGCCTTAATGAAGGGAAGATTCCCGAGGATTGGAACAACGCTATAATCATCCTTCTACATAAAAAAGGTGACATTGAGGATCTCAGGAACTACAGACCTATCAGCCTCCTATCAGTGGTTTATAAAATCTTCACTAAAGTTCTTTCACACCGCTTGAAGGTGACACTGGACATGGCTCAACTGAGAGAACAAGCTGGGTTCAGGAGTGGCTACAGCACAATAGATCATATCCACGTACTGAGAGAACTAATTGAAAGAGCAAGGGAATATGAACTTCCATTATGCATGGCCTTTGTCGATTATGAAAGGGCCTTTGATTCAGTGAAACCATCAGCAGTTACAATGGTTCTGAAATCCTGCGGTACTGAAGATACGTACTTTAATATTATTAATAACATCTATGAAAATGCAAGTGCAAAATTCGGCTGTTTGAAAATACAACACACATAAAAATTGGAAAGGGAGTGAGACAAGGTGACACCATATCTCCGAAGCTCTTTAATGCTACATTGGAAAATGTCTTTCAATCACTGAACTGGGAAAACAAAGGGATAAAGATTAATGGAGAATATGTAACCCCCCACCCCCTTCGTTTTGCTGATGACATAGTCATTTTTGCAACTACCCCATCAGAGCTGCAGAATATGAACCAGGAACTTGCTGACAAGAGTAAAGAAGTGGAATTAAAAATGAACTTTCAGAAGACAAAAGTGATGTTCAATGCTTTTACAAGAAATGAAGATTTATCGATTGATGGAGAAAAGCTGGAGATAACAGACACGTACGTTTATCTTGGACAGCAGATATCAAGTGAGGGTCACATTGATGAAGAAATTAATCGGCATACAAAACTTGCCTGCAGAGATTTTGGAAGAAACAGCATAATTTTCTAGAGTAATATGCCATTATGTCTTAAAAGAAAAGTGTTTGATCAATGCATCCTGCCAGTGCTTACGTATGGTGCAGGGACGTGGACCTTAACTGAAAGAGATATACAAAGGCTGCAGACAACTCAAATAAGCATGGAGAGGTGCATGCTTGGTGTAACCAGGAGAGATAAGAAGAGGAACTCGTGCATCCGAAAAATGACAAGAGTGGAAGACATCATGATCAGAGTTAAATCCCTGAAATGGCAATGGGCTGGACATACTGCCAGAAGGACAGACCATCGATGGACAACCGAAATTTTAGATTGGATTTCAAGGGACAGGAAAAGACCCAGAAGAAGGCCACATGGAAGATGGGTGGATGAAATTCGAAAGTATGCAGGGGTGACATGGAGGAGACTGGCACAAGACAGACCGTTGTGAAGGAAACTTGGGGAGACCTTCGTCCAGCAGTGGATTGATAATGGTTGACAATGATGATGATGATGATTATGATGATGATATATTAAGTCATATAATCGTATACAGTGAGTGGCCAATACATTATGACCACCTGACAGTTTCAAGCGAATGAGCTATGGCTGCACGCTGTTGCCGCCAGTGGGCGAGGCTAGTATAAAAAGGAAAAGCTTAGTGCTTGCGACAGTAGTAGAAGTAATTTTTCGGTGACGAGATGGGTAAAAAATGCGATTTGACGGACTTTCAACGTGGGATGATTGTAGGAGCTCGGAGCCATGGAGCGAGTATCACCGAAACCGCCACTTTCGTGAAATGTTCCAAAGCAGCTGTTGTTAAAGGGTTTAAAGACTGGACTGTCAGCCAAAAAACTGTGTCTCTACGTGCAATGTGTGGTCGTCATCGACTAGTGACTCCTCGAGCGGAACGCAGAGTGTCCAGAAGGGCAACAGTGGAGCAAATTACAGATCATCTTAATTAAGGATCCCCTCAAATGATCTTTGCACGCACTGTTCACCGTACACTGCACCGGATGGGATATGGCAGCTGAAGGCCTGTTCGATCGCCTTTGCTGTCTGCAGTTAACAAGAGAAAACGTCTTCAGTTCGCACAGGAGCACAAAGATTGGACAGTCAATAATTGGAAACAAATTATGTGGTTCGATGAATCACGTTTTCAGTTGCACCATGCCGATGACCGAGTGAGAATTTGGCGGAAACAGCACGAAAGCAAGGACCCCAAATGCATTGCTATAACCCTTCAAGCTGGTGGAGGCAACGTTATGGTTTGGGGAATGTTTTTCTGACATGCTTTGGGCCCTTTAATTCGTGTTGATCAACGTCTGACTGGCACATCATATCTAAACATCGTTGCGTACCAAGTGCATCGTGTCATGTGGATGGTTTATCCCAATGGCGATGGCTACTTTCAACAAGATAATGCGTCCTGTTATAGTGCTCGTATTATACAGGATTGGTTTCACGAACATGCCGGTAAGTTTACTTTGCTTAGGTGGCCCCCACAATCTCCAGATCTCAACCTAATTGAGAATTTGTGGGATGAAGTTGAACGAGCCATCAGACAGCTGGATCCACAACCCTGCAATCTCACACTCCTGGAAAGTGCTATTCATCAAGCATGGTCTCAGATTCCACAAACCACCTATCAACATCTCGTGGAGTCCATGCCACGAAAAATCGACGCAGTATTAAAGGCAAAAGGTGGCCCAACGAAGTACTGAGGGGGTGGTCATAATAAATAAGTGGCCACTCAGCATTATCTTGTTGAAAGATGATATGTATTATCATCATCATCATCATCATTGTCAACCATTATCAATCCACTGCTGGACAAAGGTCTCCCCAAGTTTCCTCCACAACGGTCTGTCTTGTGCCAGTCTCCTCCATGTCACCCCTGCATACTTTCGAATTTCATCCACCCATCTCCCATGTGGTCTTCTTCTGGGTCTTTTCCTGTCCCTTGGAATCCAATCTAAAATTTCGGCTGTCCATCGTTGATCTGTCCTTCTGGCAGTATGTCCAGCCCATTGCCATTTCAGGGATTTAACTCTGATCATGATGTCTTCCACTCTTGTCATTTTTCGGATCCACGAGTTCCTCTTCTTATCTCTCCTGGTTACACCAAGCATGCACCTCTCCATGCTTATTTGAGTTGTCTGCAGCCTTTGTATGTCTCTTTTAGTTAAGGTCCACGTCTCTGCACCATACGTAAGCACTGGAAGGATGCATTGATCAAACACTTTTCTTTTAAGACATAATGGCATATTGCTCTTGAAAATTATGCTGTTTCTTCCAAAAGCTCTCCAGGCAAGTTTTGTACGCCGATTAATTTCTTCATCAATGTGACCCTCACTTGATATCTGCTGTCCAAGATAAACGTACGTGTCTGTTATCTCCAGCTTTTCTCCATCAATCGATAAATCTTCATTTCTTGTAAAAGCATTGAACATCACTTTTGTCTTCTGAAAGTTCATTTTTAATCCCACTTCTTTACTCTTGTCAGCAAGTTCCTGGATCATACTCTGCAGCTCTGATGGGGTAGTTGTAAAAATGACTACGTCATCAGCAAAACGAAGGTGGGTTAGATAATCTCCATTAATCTTTATCCCCTTGTTTTCCCAGCTCAGCGACTGAAAAACACCCTCCAATGTGGCATTAAAGAGCTTCGGAGATATGGTGTCACCTTGTCTCGCTCCCTTTCCAATTTTTACGTGTGTTGTATTTTCAAACAGCCTAATCTTTGCACTTGCATTTTCATAGATGTTATTAATAATATTAATGTATGCATCTTCAATACCGCAGGTTTTCAGAGCCATTGTAACTGCTGATGGTTTCACCGAATCAAAGGCTTTTTCATAATCGATAAAAGCCATGCACAATGGAAGTTCATATTCCCTCGCTCTTTCAATTAGTTCTCTCAGCACGTGGATATGATCTATTGTGCTGTAGCCACTCCTGAATCCAGCTTGTTCTCTCGGTTGAGCCATGTCCAGTGTTACCTTCAAGCGGTGTGAAAGAACTTTAGTGAAGATTTTATAAACTACTGATAGGAGGCTGATAGGTCTGTAGTTTCCGAGATCCTCAATGTCACCTTTCTTATGTAGCAGGATCATTGTAGCGGTGTTCCAATCCTCAGGAATCTTTCCTTCATTAAGGCATCGAGTGAAAATTTGGGCGAGTACTGTTTCGATTTCTCCACTTGCTTCTTGTATGATGTCTACAGTAATTCCATCTTCTCCTGGAGCTTTTCCTCGCTTCATGTTCTTGATTGCATGTGCAACTTCTTCTGGAAGGACTGGAGGAAGTTGCACATGCAATCAAGAACATGAAGCGAGGAAAAGCTCCAGGAGAAGATGGAATTACTGTAGACATCATACAAGAAGCAAGTGGAGAAATCGAAACAGTACTCGCCCAAATTTTCACTCGATGCCTTAATGAAGGAAAGATTCCTGAGGATTGGAACACCGCTACAATGATCCTGCTACATAAGAAAGGTGACATTGAGGATCTCGGAAACTACAGACCTATCAGCCTCCTATCAGTAGTTTATAAAATCTTCACTAAAGTTCTTTCACACCGCTTGAAGGTAACACTGGACATGGCTCAACCGAGAGAACAAGCTGGATTCAGGAGTGGCTACAGCACAATAGATCATATCCACGTGCTGAGAGAACTAACCAGTCAACAAGTTTTAGCCCACTCAAAATTTGAAATTGCCCCCCCCCTCCCCTGAAAAAAACTCTCTGAATGCAACACTGATTTCCAGCCATAGAAGGCAACTATTTTTAATCATTTCTATTCATATGTGGCACCTACTCCTCTAAGACTTGCAAATCTCATATGTTCACCAACTGGGCAAAAATCAACTTATACCTGTGTTCATTACGCATACACTCGTAAATCGTCTTCCAATAACATCCCGCAAGTTCTCTATTTGTCAGACGTCTGAGCACGGGCTATGGCACCACCCGGACTCTTTGTAGGTGCTGTTTGCTTCTAGTGTGTTTCATAACCAGCACGTGCGGTCGTATTGCATTTCATAACTAGCACTGTGCGGGAGAGGGTTTTATTGTTGAAACTGGGCATCACGTATACCACGTAGGTAGAACAAAACAGGCTGCAGCACCTCATCGGCGGATCGTCGTGCTGTCATTGCTCGAGTACAGTGAATTGCTGTTGAAATTGATAAAACCATGACACTATGCACCAAACCATAACACCAGAGTAAAGAGCATTACGACACTCATGCAGGCTGCAAGATAAGGCCGACAACCACGTCGTCTCCATACTCTCAATTGGTTATCATCAGCGTTAAGGCAGAAGCCAGACTCGTCGCTACATACGACATGGTTCAATTCGTCTCGACACTCATGCTTTGTAAGGCACCACTGCAGCGATGTGCTGCAGTGATTGGGACTCGTCGCAATGGCTGGCGAGAGCGCAAACACGCATCATAATTCATTCATAATTCCTGTCGATATGGGAATGTCCATAGCTGCCTGTCCACCTCGTCGAATGTCGTCCGCTGGTGACTGTGGTGCTACTACGGCCTGCATCGAATGTAGCGATCGAGGCGTTCTGACGTCCGCCTATGTCCCACTACGGTGAAGCACGTTACCTTCCACCAAACGTTATCGCCCCATTAGGTCAACATTTGTTGCATTCCGATGCATTTCCGCAGCGATGAGAAGCGGGAACCAACGAGCCGTATGTTCCCTTATGGTAGAAGTGTCCAGTGTGATGCTAGGATTCCCGATGACACCGCCCACGCATTTTTGCTACTCGCACTTGCTTTTGCTACCGAAATCACTCCGATACAGTGCTCCACACGTCCAGGTGAGGACGAACAAATGTAACTAAGTCGAGCCGTTTTGCTCTTTCATTTCCTTTGCCTTCGAAAAACGTTTAATCGTAGTATATTTTACCAAAGCCGCGATTAACAAAACAAAAGGAAGTACTGGTTTCTCAAAAGCAACCTTTTCAAACTGGAAGGGAAGCAGATGTTCCATATCCAAAAGGTTTATGAAGCAGGAAAACGAGACTTAAACGACATGAACGTCGTGCTGTAAGAAGGATTGTACGGAAGATGTAGTCTCCCAGTGTACAGTAACTGACTGCCGAATTCAGCTAAAGCCAGGAGCAGTCCGTTTTGACCCGACACTTACGTAAGGAATTAAAGAAATTGGGTCTTGGATGTAATTCAGATGCCACTTATAATGAAGTAAATTTCTCCGTCATTTTTATCAGCGCCGGGGTTCGAACCCGGGTCCCCTCATTCCGGAATGAGTTACTCTACCAATTGAGCTACGCGGACGTTTTATTCTGATTCCTATCTGCCTTTATGTCGTGTGCGTCCTTCTGGCAGGTACGTCACATCTCCTGGTACGTTACACACTTGTCACAGAAAAATAACAAAAAAAAAAAAAAAAACCCAGAAAACTCCGTTTACGGTGGATCAGAGAACGCCGTGAATGGACAGTGGACCTATGGGACAAAATATGTGGTCAGACGGAGCATGCTATACATTCTTTTGCCCGGATAGTAAGCAGAGTTTGGTGAGAATCTGATTGAGCGATGGATCCAATATATCTTGTGATCACAATTTAAGCATCTGAATGTGGTAGCATCGTATTAGGGAGGTACTGTTCGCATGGACTGGGTCCACTGATACCAGTGATAGGTAAGACGACATCCATGGAATACCTGAGCGTTGTAGCGGACCAAGAGCAGCCAGCAGTATTGCATTTTGTTCCTGCGTGTGATAACATCTTTGGGAATGACAATGCAGAAGCGCATCGTGCCAAAGCCCTCCATGAATGGTTTAATGAAGACGAGGAGGACTTCCATTGTATCCCTTTGACTACAAATTTTCATGATTGCAATTCTGTTGAAAATGAGTGGCACACGCTGGAAACAGCTGTCCAACAGAATGTGTGGAACATTCTGCGTCAATATTCTCTTTTTTTAACACTGACAGAGTTGCGAGACATTTTGCTGCAAGAGTGGCTATCCTTGGATCAAAACGTACTCGAGCACCTCATAGAATCCACATGGCGCCTCATACTTCTTATCATTTGCAAAATAGGTGGTCTTACTCTATACTAAATATAGGTTCATATGTCTTGGCCAGCGTGTGTATATAGTGCTGTTTTTCATAATATTAATTGTTATTATTCACGTTTTATTAAACAGAAACTAGCGAATCTGAATGCAATAGTTGTCCCTTAGCTCGAAGGCTTTCGAAACTGTGATAGCTGTCATGATGGCTTTGCTTTGTGCGACCTATTGCAAGAAAAAATAGAGTTGGAGAAGATATCCCTTTGTTGCATTGCTCTCATGATACCTGTCTATTTCTGCAGACATCACGATCTCTTTCTTAACATATCTCTGTTCGTTCGACTTCTATCCTATAGCGAGTTTTTATTTTCGTTCTAAATTTCCGCGCCGCAGTATCTCTCTGTCTGTGTGACGCATCTCATGGCCGCTTTCCTTTTTTTTTTTTTTTTACTAATTTTTCGTTGTTAATTTTATCCGTATTTCTTTGCTGTTTGTACGGCCGCTAGGGCGACAGCTTATTAATTTGGGCAACATAAACAGACATGTCAGTGTCTTTTTATTCGATCTCTGTCGTAACGCCTATTGGCTTGTGCAGTTGTTGTACTGACCCCAGGTGGTATGTCTCCGCGATCGCTCTCGAGTGTTTGTCTATAGACTGTGCGGCTGTTGTGACACCTCTCTGCATTTTTCATCCTTTTAGTTATCACTACTCTGTTCCACCTCTGTCGTGACGTCTTTTTTCTTTTTTACTTATTTTTAAGTACTTATCTCTTGCCTCTCTATTTTATTCACGGCTTTCTTATAATTTCAGCAACACTGCTCTGTGCCACCTTGGTCATGACGCCCGTTTTTTTGTTTAGCTGCGGTTATCTGGGATTCCATGATTTCTGCTTTGCTCTCTCTGTTGGTCAACTTGCGCGACTTCTGTCGTGACGCCTGTTTCTGTTGTCTTTTTTTTCCAGTTTTGCCATAAGGCCCCTTTCTTATTGGAATATTTGTTATAATATCCGCCCCTACCCCTTCTCCCTGTTCTTGCGTTTTAATTTTCCGCATTTCTTCTGTAGCACCTCTAAATTTGTATGACCGTTGTCGGGGAGTGTGTCCCTGCGCAACGTGTATGGCATTATATACAGAGATGTTTGTGTGATCCCTGTTGTGGCGTGTGTCTGTTTCGAGTACCATCGTCGGGACGACTGCACCTTTTGTACGACCCCTGTCTTGACGCTGTTCTTGAGCAATAGCTGTCGTGATGGCAGTATTTGAACGTACGATCTCTGTTCTTAATGTGTTTTCGTAAGCCAGAAATCAGTTGTGGCTCATCTCTTTGTCATCCACGTCGTACCGCCTGCTCCGTGTAGCCTTCGAGCTGCTTGTCTATTTCTGCGATCTGCATAGTAACGCTTGCTTGTTTGAAGGGCCCATGTTTATTTCACGTCTGTTTCAAATTCCTCGGTGGACAAGTCATCTGTTGGAGAGCTGAGTTCTCCGGTATGCTGCAGTCGTTTGCGACTCAGCGTCGGAATGCAGAATTTTTGTGAGAACGCTGATAAAGCTTTATACGATTCATACCATGTGCGCCTGAATGTGTTATCGTGAGATATTTCAAGATCTCATGATAATCAGATTCCAATATGTGTATTAACATGAGATATTGATATAACAGCTGTGGTATATCCAGTGTCTTAGAATTTTCAAATATGAGCCATGGAAATAAGTGCAATTTCGTCAAAGTATTGTGTGTGTGCGTGTGTATTTTCCATGATTAGAAAATGTTACTGAATTCAAAATTTGCTTCACTATACGAGTAGGTCTTGTTACAACCAAGGGTAACGTTAACAGGATGTTTTGATAGCATTTCTGTTGGTAAGAGTAAAATATACTGTTCATTCTTTAGCGCCGTTTTAAAAGCTTTTAATCAATCTAATTTCCTTGAATTTTCTAATCGCACTGCAAGTTTTACTATGGGAAAGTTATAAATTGTAAAATTTTGAAAACTGAACATCTGCAGTCAAATGTTATTATTATAAATGCTAACGCATAATTCTGGAAAAACAAAATTTTAGCCATGCATTGAACGCATAAATGCCCTTTGAAAAATGACCGGTTGTTAAGTGTTTATTTTGGTTCGGGTCCTCTTTCTTTTGTTTTCGTCTCAATCTGTATTTAAACAGGCCTGCGGTTTTTATTTATGCTCATTTATCAAGGCTTATATTTTCTTCTATTGTAATGCTTACAATCTCTCTCTCTCTCTCTCTCTTTCTCTTTCTCTCATTTTCTTTGATTTCTTTCTCTCTCATTTTCTCTCTATCTCATCTTCACTCATTTTCTCTCTTTCTCTCATTTTCTTTGATTTCTCTGTCTCACATTTTCTCTTTTATCTCATCTTCGCTCATTTTCTCTTTCTCTCATTTTCTCTTTTATCTCATCTGCACTCATTTTCTCTCTCTCTGATTTTATGTATCTCATCTACTAGCTCTCTCTCTCTCTCTCTCTCTCTCTCTCTCTCTCTCTCTCTCTCTCTCTCTCTCTCTGTGCTTCATTGTTACACAGATTTTATACGGGCTTTTAGGATTTCGTATAAAATCTCAAAATGCAACTTTTATTCCACCACGTGCTTCCATTCCTTTGTCTCCACAAAGCGTGAAAGAAATTTCTCAGTCAGTTTCCCATTAGACACCGGATGCACGGTTATTTACTAAGACGACATTCTGTCTAAGATTAGTATATGCACATTGTTTGGTTGAATGGAGATTAACTCAATCGCGCCTCTTTTGAGGCTTTTCAGGTTTCAATTTCAATGAGGTAGACGAATGACTAGCCCCTCACATTTTACTTTAAGGCTTAAGATTTACCGAAAACGGCGTGGGTCCTTCTAACGGGGAATTTTAGGATATGCTTAATGGCATTTCTTGGAGACAAGAGAGGGAGGCGAAAGGACAGTGGTCTCTAGGTTTAGGTAGCGAGAGGTCACGAATGTACGACGTGGTGATTGCCCCAGGGTAGGTCTTATGTGGACCGCCAGGTCAGGGAATTCACGAGAGCGCGAGAGATGATCGAAAAGCGGGAGAGTTAGAAAACAGCACGGCTAACGGACAACCTTTGCAGGCAATTAGATGAAGAAAAGAATAAAAGTTTCTTAGACATATTTACGAATCGTAAGAATTATTTGCATACAATTTTACTATCATCTTCAACTATATAAGAATTAGCAACGCAACCACGCAATGTTTATGAAGTTAACAACAAGAACAAAGATAAGAACGACCTTGTTAACATCATGAACATTCTACAATTCATTTCAATAATTTCTTAAAGACAGTTCAGTACATTTTTAGGATCATCCTGCTGTCACATTTGCGAAACGATTCCTTTCTAAATGTTTAAGAATGTGCTTTATCTCTTAAAGAAAGAGAGAGAGAGAGATAGAGAGAGAGATACAGAGATAGAGAGAGAGAGTTTTCTTCTGGGAATTTTTTCTGAAAACCTTTCTCCAAAAGTTTTCTATTCGTTTTTATCAGAGCGCAAGATAGTTTTTTTTTTTTGTGTGTGTGTATTTTCTTTTTAACGGTGTAGTAATGATAATATAAAACACTAAGTGGCAACGCAGATTTGCTGTTTTTACTGCTTATCTTAGAGAAAGAAATGGACTTCTGGTGCTGAGCAACAACCAAATCTTAGTGGGAGTATCATGTTTGGATGGGGATTTTGAAATATGTGTTCAGATTACTGGACATCCCAATAGTTATTCCAGAAAGTCTTTTTCTCGTTCTTTCCACTCATTACCTAATCGACGGAACACGGGGCTAGCAGCTCATTTGTACAATCGGCTGGTTGCGAGTGAAATCATTCCTCACAGACCTGCCGTAGACCTGCGGGGGAAGAACATTAAGAGCACGAGTGAAGGGTGATGCTTCAAGTAGAGATGTTGGGGAGGAGGAGCAGAGGGAAAGAAAGCTTCTGGAAGGGGAGGGGTGTTCAGTAATGGTGCGGCAATGCCGATAATTAAGCCGGTTTCCAATTCATTAGGGTTACAGGAAAGACCTAGCCCGCGGCGGCAGCCTAAATTGTCCGACGATTAGGGGGATGGCAAGGCGTGCTGGGGGAGTGAGCGGTTCACGAAGCGGTTCATTAGGACACCCTATGCTTGCAGCGGAAATTTGTAATTGCGGTTTTGTCGGAAACAGCGCACAGACAAATCGTTCTGAGCTACTAACATTAGCGTGCTTGCTTCCATCCCCCTTTTGCTTGTACGGGGTAGAACAAAAGGGACACCGACGAGAACAAGATGATAGGGACTTTAGGTTGATATTCGTAAAGACCCCTCCCCTTCCCTTATCCAGCATCGAAGCGGAGGGAGTGTGTTTGTAAAAGGTGGTGAAAGGGCGAGTTTAGTTGGAGAGAATGATGCATTGCAGACGTCAGCACAAATCAGCGACTTCGCAGCGAATTGTTGCTATCTAATGAATGCGTAATTGTTTAAGCGACGTCAAATCCTTTTCTCTGTGGTGACGATTATGTTGACACCGTCATTTTGATGAAATGGATGGCTTGAACTCTATACAGCTTACCATGACAAGTACAAGATGCCAAAGAGAAGCAGGAAATGTTTGTGTACTTCTGACCGGTGAACTTTCTTCGACGTTTTTTAATTACATTTCCATATGTGACTGTTACCAAAACACTATTCAGGTACATAATTCTGAAATCTGCGAAGAGCAAAAATATAAGCTACAGCATTTTAGGACATTTTCTCTATCGTCCCATATTCTAGAACATTTAGCGAATAGTATTTACATGCAGTTTCTCTTTTATGACAAAAATTTTAGTTAAGTTTGTTTTTTCTCACACAAGGCACTTCACTGGCTTTTAATTTTAATTTCTTTTGTTATATTCTTGTGTATTAGTCTGGCATTTCTGAATTCATGTTGGTATGTTTATTGTTTTAATTCAACTCTTTTTTTTGTATTATCGTCACATGAAATTCTATTAAGACTTGGGTGTTTAAAATAAAAATAGATATGTACGTTCCATGTGGGATATTTTGTTTTTCGCTGTTCGATCAGAACTGCAACTGATTTCGAGAAATTTTGAAAAAGTCATCAGTGAATTTGTAAAAAGGGGCATTTAGTAAAGTATCCTGAAAACAAATTGAATGGCATAAACGAAATAATGAAGGATAATTGCATTCATGGACGATTTATGATTAGTTTCACTATCGTCAAAGAGCAATCGTCATTCCCCTCTTAAAGAAAACTGTAATAAAATACTAAAAACTAGCAGTAAAAATGTTGTTGTGTTCATAAACGATACTGTCTACAAATAACTGCAGTGCATTCGAATTTTGAGCATCGAAAAGAACGGTTGCATAAAATCAACCACAGACTAGGTTTCTTCACCTTTTTCAGATACAATGCTTTTTGTTGTTTCTTGGTTGAACGACCCACATGTACAGCTAAGGCTATAAATAGTAGCCCGTCTCAGATTTATCTGTAGAGGAATCTAGAAAAGTCCAATACAAGAACCTGATGTGGGAACCACCATCAAAAATCGCGAACGCAAAAACCTCGAATGTCGGTGGAACAAAATCTTAAGCGGTAGAAACAACGAAGTTTACAAGGCACGAAACTATTAGCGGAGGAAACCAGGAAGTGTACGAGAAACGAAATCACTAACATCGAAATGAACGAAGTTGCACGGCTGCTGTTCCCTAAGAAGACGTCTAGATACACGTTACATTCTTACTGGGAAAGCAGCAAAGCCGTTACAGACGTTCAATGTGCATTCCATCCTGATCAAGGAGATATTAAATCCAGGCTACACAAACAGTATTGTGACGTACGGTGTATTGGACACTACGCGTACAATTACATCCTGCCGCCCCGGTGGCGCAGTGGTCTAAGGCGTTGGCCTCTGATCATTCGTCCGTAAGGGGTCCGGGTTCGAATCCCGGTCAGGCATGGGTGTTGTGTTTGTCTTACGGCACTGGCTCTCTCCCTTCCCTGGAACCAGTGACCCTAAATTAAGGACGGGCGACTGCATATAGCCCATTCAGTTGCTCACGGTGGTCGTTAAACCTCCAATCAAAAAAAAAAAAAAAAATTACATCCTTCTGTTTCTTAAGTAGCTGCTCCGGTGGCGCAGGGCTCTAGACGCTGTTTTCTGCCCGTTCGTCCGAGTGGGCTCGGGTCCGTGCCCCCGATAAGGCATGGGTCGTGCGCCTGCCTCACGGCACTGGCTCTCTTCCCTCTTCTGGGCGAGTGGTCCCAAATTAGGGACGGGCGACTGATTATAGCGCACTGAATTGTTTACAGTGGTCGATAAACCCTCAAGCAAACAGCTCCTTAGGTGACCGAGGGAGATGCAAGAAAACTACGATTTTAGAATTCCTAAAAACCAGACGTTTGCCGGGAAAATAGGTCGCGAAGCATATTGAAAAGAGCAAAAATTGTGGGATCGCGGAGTTACATATCTCTTTGATCTTTTTCTATCATTTTTCATATCTTAGAATTTCGTTGTTTCCGCCGCTAACTATTTCGTTCCAACAGTTTTGAGGATTTTCGTTTGATTTTTTCTTCATAGTGGCCTCAACTTTTATTGGTCTTCCCTATACAGATACGAATTAGGGACGGGCGACTGATTATAGCCCACTGAATCGTTTACAGTGGTCGCTAAACCCTCTGGCTGTCGACTATGGGACGAATCTCATGCCCTGGTCGGTCTAACCATGCTTTTCTGTCAGTCGGGATGTATCCCCTCTGTATATTTCATTAAACCAAGCCTAAGTTTTAGATGTTAAAATGACATGACTGAGGATGTCTACTGAGAGCAACGAATTGTCCGTCATAATCCAAATTTTACAAGTGAAGAACGACGAATGTATGAATATGATATGCAAAGACTGCAATTTTTCTGAAATGCGTGCATGCCCCAAAGAAATAAATGAATATTGGATGTGCCAAAAGAAATGTTACAGGGCTGTTCACTGGCGTACTCTGTCGCGTGAGCCCGTCTGTCCTTCGCTTGTAAGGAAATACACTCATCATCAAAAACATACATTGCACCCAGAAGGAAGCAACCGACAGGAATGAAACTTGGTGGGTAGGTTTGACATCGTGAGATATGCAAATGATTCAAGTATCACGCTCAGCCGCGAATGTGACGCCAGCAAGAAGGGGTCGTAGAGCTGTGCCGGATCGGCTATGTAAGGTTGTCCCGTTGTGCGTGCTTGCCATTCTCACTTATGCTGTTGTGTCGGTTGTATCGTTTGCAAGTGAAGTATGCCTCGGAAAAAAATTTGGAAGCAATTCGAGCCCTTGGAGGAGTTCAAGAGGGGCCGCATCGTCGGGTTCCGGGAAGCGGGATGGTATTATCGCCGCATTGCGGGACATACCGATCGTGCGGATATTAGCATAGCACGCTGTTGGCGGCAGTGGATAGAACAAGGCATGCAGCAGCGACAGAAAGGGTCTGGGAAACCTACACGAACCACGGGAGAGATAACTAAAGGATTATCCGACATGCGCGGAGTGACACAAAAGCCACGATTGTGGAACAGGAAGGGTCTGGAATACCTAGACGAACCACGGAGAGAGAGGATAGAAGGATTGCCCGATATGCACGGAGTGACCCAACAGCCACGATTGCGGATATTCAGCGAGCAGTGATGACCTCCATGCATCGTCCGATTAGTTCCAGCACCATTGGCAGACGGCTGCACGACGTAGGACTACATGCACGCAGACCTTTACAACGACTGACCTTAAAACCATTGCACCGTCGCCAAAAACTGTAATGGTGACGCGCCGGACTGTCATGGAACTACTCAGAATGGCAGCGGGTGATCTTCTGTTACGAGTCCTGCTTTTGTCTTAGAGGAGATGACCAACTCATCCGTGTGTGGAGGCACCGTGGTCAGCGCCAAGATGAACGGTTTTTGTCGAGCGTCACACGTCCAGAAGGCCTCTTGTCATGGTGTGGGGTGCAATTGCCTACCATGCCAGATCACTTTTGGTGTTCATTACAGGAACTTTAACAGATCAGCGTTACGTTAATGAGGTCCTGCAAGCAGTGGCTCTACCTTTTCTAAATGCTCACTCTGGTGCGATTTTCCAATTGAACAACGCTCGTCCGCATAGTGCTGCTGTCTCGAGAGCTTGCCTTCAAGGCACTGACACTCTGCTATTGCCAGCCGCATCGCCAGACCTATCGCCGATTGAAAATGTGAGGGATGCTATTGGACGCGCTATCTACATTCCACGCCTACCGCACAATCTGCAGGAACTGCGTGAAAAGATTCAAGCTGCATGGGATGGCCTACCGCAGGACACCATTAGGAACCTGTACAACTCCATGCCGAGACGTCTGGCATGCTGTATGAGCAAACATGGCGGCCCGACGCCATATTGAGTGACACTACTTGTTGGCGTGTAGATCAATAAATATTGCCCATAGCAGTCTCAATGTTTAATCATTTATTGTTCCTGGTAACCTTTACCTTCCTCCCGAATAGCACTGCAATCCGACACGCCCTTCTGGGTGCAACTATTTTTATTTTTTTTGACGTAGAATGTACATAAAACAGTTCCGGTGTTTTATTTATAAATGAAAACTCGCTCTTATCGCAGTGGTGCTCTTTATTCAGTGCTGTATATATGGAAGACCACTGATGTATATGGGGAAGACCACTGATGTGCTTGTCTTAATTTCTATATTAGTCACTTCATTTTTACACATTGGTCTAATCCTGCTGTTTCAATCAGGCGTCTTTATCGGTTAACTGGCTGCTTCCGAATTTCCTTTACGAACTTAATTTGTACTTCGATCTCCTCTTGGCATTGGACATTCTAAAAAATTTCTATCTGCTCTCGTCTTCGCTTCGTTATTCGGGAAACTGAAAAATTATTCCCATCGCATGGAGAGTCCTTCAATATCACCGTTCAAGCGCTAGATCTAAACTTTTTTGTTTCTCTCTTCCCTCAGAAAATCGGGGGCTACTTTTTATTGCATCACCTCCGCTGTCGCACCATCTGGTCAGATGCTGAATGTTCATTATCTCCATTTTTACCCTCATCGTGAGAAATCCCTCATCAAAACCTCAAGTTGTAAGAAAAAGTCATGAGCAATATAGCAATTCTAACTAAACTTCATAAACAGCCGATGTAAGGAAACGGACGGTGTTAGTGTTTTTCCCGAACATCAGAAACGCAGAGGAAGTGGCCCATTTACGGCAGGCAGACATCCATTGAGGAGCCATCTTAGTATCTCCCCAAGAGCTGACGAAACAGGGAAATGACTTTAACTTACATGATATGAAAGATTGTTATTAATGTCAATTTCGCAGAAATTAATGAGACCAGAGTTACAGAAACTCATTATAATGGTTGACATTTAGACACTACCATAAAAAAAATTAGGCAACGTGAGGCGGGATACTACATCTAGGACAGGGAAACCATTGACGACAGGTAGGCAGGAGTATTGTATCAAAATCTATGTACACGGAGGTGCATTTATAATATATGAGAGACTATCGAGAAATAAGCTGTACTGCAAGCCGTGATAACTAAACTGATGTTGGAGAAGAGAAGGCTGTCGGCTTTATTTGAAAGTCTGAGGATTAAGGGCTACCGCTGGAATCAAATAGGTGAACAGTGTAATGAGGAAAAGTCACGAGTTTTGACGTACTACACGTCAAAACTCGTGAATTTTAGTTCAAGACAGAATAGTTCATGCCCAAAATTTCGTCGGTATAGCATAATTGGGAAAGCATTTGGCTTCGGAGCAGAAGGTTTCACGACCGGCAAATTATTGTTTCTCTGTATTGGCGTCCGAACGTGAAAATGGATCTACTGGCGGTTGGCTTCTTAGAAAAATATGTGATGTTCTGTACACACATGGTTTGGAATAAATCAGAATGCCTTCTTCGTTCGAAAAATGTATGATGCTTCTTCCACACATCCTCTGGTTAGTGAGAATTCCTCTTTCTATCTTTCTACAGAGATCGAGTTACTTCAAGCATAGTTTGCGGCGTACTCGAAACCTGCGATTTCGTTCCCAGCCTTTTTCAATGGGAGACCATATATATGACGTACTATAGAGGACGCACATGTCAAGACGGCAAAGTTGGAGCGATAAACCGTCAAATTTGTGTTTCGCTATAGAGTACAATATAATAACGGAATTCTTATTTCCGTAACAATGAAACCTGTGAACACGTCACAGTGACTAACATGGATTTTTATAGTAATGCGAAATGAAGGAAGGGCTCATATATTTTTCTCATAGAAAGAGGGACGCCCCAAGCGGAGGTTTACCGGGCGCACTGCACCCGGGCGGCAGCTTGCGAGGTGGGCGGCAGAAAGTTCCAGTCAAATTTTACGATAAATAAATTAATATCAGAGACGTGGGAGAAGTTTAAAAAAGTTTTTCTGTGAGAAATCGCAACATTTCGTGGCACATTTATTTAAACAATTAATTATAATACAGTGTATGTAATTCAGTTGTCGTGCTTTCATTCCACCGGTGCTACATTTCACCACACTGGAAGTCATCCAGCACATATGGGAGATTCACGAAAGTGGCTTTATACAAAACCGCTGTCTTTGTCATCAACACAAATGTATTTTTATAGTAATGCGCTACCTCTGATGCTTCCCTTATGGCCATGGCCCTTGTCAAACCCCCTTGATTCCGTGGGTGTTCGAGCTAAGATACAGCATCTACATCTTCCCTATGTGACCCACACATAATGTTCGTTCTTCAGGATGAACATTTGCTTTGTGTCTAGAAGGTAACGATTGAGGATGAGATCCCAAGGGCATTCAACGTGGCTTTAGAGCAACAGACGTTTCAACCCCATTTCAGTCATGGCAGGAATCGTTATCATCTTCAACGCAATCACGCCGACAACCCATCGCCCCTCCGCTCTGTGAGCCAACTTCTTATTACACCCTTCCACCATCCCGTTGTTTTTCTCGTGAACTTTTGGCGGTGACAAAAGGAGGTCGTATTTTCTAACATCTGCCAATTAGAGAAGATATCATTTGCGATGGTGTGGTGTGGTGTGGTTGTGGCGGGGTGTTACAACTACAATTGTTAGGGTGGTATGGAATCCTAAGTTGGGTCCTGCTCTTCCTTATCTTGCTCAGATGTCACTAGGCGTGTTGTAAAACTTATGGTGGACGCTCCGTATCTTTAGAGATGCAATTTTTTAAGATGTTGTTTTTCAACACACTTTTCGCGAGTTGAATTGAAACCGCTCCGCAATAAAGATATGTACATTTAGAAGGTTTTTATTTTTTCCGTATTATTTCCACAAACATTAAAATCTACCTTGATGTAATACGAAACTATAACAAAGTGTGTGAAATAAATTCCTACTCAGTTGTTCTGATTAGGTGTTGCATAAGCTATACAGTAAGACCATGTAAAAGTGCTAGTTTTTCTCCGCAAAACAGTATTGGACCAGTATACCAAAACGAAGACTTTCTTATCAGTAGGATTAAAAAGCATCACGGGCGCCGAAAAACGGGAGGGAGAGAAGTAGGTGAATCTGGTCCATTTAATAGTTTTAAGAGTGAGCAGTGTCGTCTATGAATATTTTACATCCTGTTTAATGAAATAATTTCTTGTACGTGTGTAAGCCATTTTCGAAATGCGTGAATTAAAATAGTCGTGAAAACAAATCCCTATGATATGAAAGATGTGGGGTTGGTTTTTTCCTTCAGTTGTTTACAGTTACACTTCTACCGACCTCCCGAATTCAAGCTGATTGGAATTTCTCTCCTCTGAGTTTTTTATACTTTGATTAGTTTTTTGTTTGAGTAAACGTGCTAATTTTTTATATTCTACAAACACTTGGAAATATTTCTGGATATTTTATGAAACGAAGAGGTGCATATTTATTTTTTAAGATGTAGATGATCAGAAGGAATATTGTTTTGTTTTGTTTTTTAATTTTTTTTAGTTTTTTTGTTTTGTTTATTATGAGCAAGTACAATTGCGTTTTCAAGTTTTGAAACGTACGTCGAATCCAGTATTTTGCCTTTTTCGCATTTTTTTTTATTTTTCTTGTGACAATGGAATAAACAGAAGTGTGTTAGCTTCCTCCAAGGTCTGATATGTAAGTCTGCGCTCCCCTCTCCTAATAATTTAGCCAATTCGGCAGCCCTGTGAAACACTGTGTTGTGTGTCGTTTAATAGTTTGAAGCAAAATACGACCCATTGTAGCCCGATTCGCTGCTTCCTCATGGCTTACGCGTCACAGAGCATATGCACAGTTTGAAACAAATGCCATTTTCCCATGAGAAAATAAAATATTTTCCTTTTTCTTGATATTTTCCTGTGACCAGAATGTCCCGTTATTTTTCGGGGGCGCGGGGGGGGGGTCAAATAACAGAGCTTCCAGTTTCTGCGCCCTTGCATTAGCAAGTAATGTAAACATGTAGCTGATGACTGTTCGGAAAGAAAAATAACGTTCTTAGAAAATTTCTCACGTACATGAAAACTATTTTCGTTTGACGCAAAGAAAACATGTAAATAAGCATTTCCTACAGCCGAAATTTCGCATAGCGAATGGTCGTATAATGAAGGATTTTTGTATAAGGGGTTAAGGAAAACTGAGCAGATATAGTTCATCAGGGAGTGCTGTAAAAATTGCACTGCACATTTTGGGCTAATTTTCATGTAGCCACTTCTCCTTACGTATTCCTCAGAATGTAATGAACTAAAAGGTGTTCTCCGCGGGGACGAAGAAACAGAGCCCTGTGTCATTTTTTTATAACAGAGTCAAGAAATGTTTTGTTTTTACTATATGCGAAGCATTGTGGCATTATGTTGAGTGTGTTTTTTATATATTCAAGTAACTTATGATTAATTTAAGTAATTTTATTTTTTGTGTGCCATTATTCTCAATTGTTATTGTTTTATTTTCTTACTTATGTTCTGCATTTCGTATAAATCGGAAAAAGTCATTAGACACTGTCACACGGCAGTTACGTGTTATGTGTGCATGATCGTGCATGGGGCATTTCCAAGAAGCTGAAGGAATAAAATTTGCATAATACGATTCACTTTGGTCTAAGTGTTTTGTAATATTTAGTAATAGTATAAAACTAGAGCAATTATTTTAATCATAACGTGCATATTTGTGTTACATGCAATAAAGTGCAATAATTTTGGTTTTAACGAAAACTACCTGTAAGTTCCAAAGCATTTTTTTTATTAAAACGCCCATAAAACCTAGTTAATAATATGGACTTTTAAAATTTCAGTAATTGAAAGCTTATAATTTTCGCAAAAGGGATGGTTCGGGCTTCTGGGCCACCCCGTCCCCCTCTCCCGGTCAGTTCGCCACTGGTAAGTCACAATTATCCTTCCTCCTCTCCGGTAGAGGCAGCTATACTTATATCACATCGGACATGATCTGAAGTTTTTACCCGCAAAGCGGACATCTATCTGTAAATCGATAGAATGGAAGATTTTACGGGCGCGTTTATCATACCAGAGTTTTAATTTTTTTTTTTTTTTTTATATATTTTTGTGAGGTATTTGTATTTTGTAGAAACTGTAAATTTAAAGGTAACAGAAAATGATGTTCTTGAAGGTATTTACTCCTTACACTTTTTAAAATGATGAATAAAGATTTGAAATATTTTCACTTATTTGGGGGCGGGGCGGTAAATCTGCTGGCACCCGGGCGACAAGTGCCCTCGGCGCACCCCTGCATAGAAAGACCCCGTATAATTTTAAAATAAGTTTAAAATCGTAGGGTTTCGTAAAATGTCTGATAATAAACAAATTTAAATCAGAGAAATTGGCCCAAAGAATTCATATTTAATATAAGCTTTTTTAAGTAATTTTAAGTATACAGGATGTCGAAAATGCGGGATTGTTATCTCCCATGTTCAAAATTTGAGTGCAACTAAAAAAAATGTCCAGTTTAAAATAGCCTTTAAGCTGAAGAACAGATCGTAATTTTCAAGAAACCCTTATACGTAGTAAATCCGTTTATTTTTGCGGTGTAATATGCATAAAGATTCGCCAAGCGTTCGCTCTCCACTGGGAGGCTTTTTCAAGGCAATGGTAGACATAAATTCACGGTCTGGTGTATTTAAAATAACGTTACATCGTAAGTTCGTGACATGTCAAACTAAGGTGCGTATTCAGCTTTTATTCCGCACAGTTTTTCTATAGCTCTTTCATAAACAGTTGTTCCAAAAATTTACAAAATTTCAGTTCGTACAGAAAGAGTACCGAAATTTTTTCTGGAGTGAATGAGTGTATGGCGAGATCAGAAAGTCCCGCGACTAGGCCAATACACAACAAAGTACTTACGTTACTTAAGTCTGGCTATGACCTCCCTCAAAGTACTTACGTTACTTAAGTCTGGCTATGACCTCCCTCAAAGTACTTACGTTACTTAAGTCTGGCTATGATCTCCCTTAAAGTACTTACGTTACTTAAGTCTGGCTATGATCTCCCTCAAAGTACTTACGTTACTTAAGTCTGGCTATGATCTCCCTCAAAGTAGTCTCCTTGGGCAGCGATACACCTCTGCCAGCGTTTTTGCCACTGTTGGAACGCTCCCTGGAAGTCCTGTTTGCGAATCGTGTCAGGCACCGTCTGCGATTCACGCTGGATCTCGTCCACGGTTTCAAATCGGCGACCCTTGAGCTTCAGCATCATCTTCGGGAACAGAAAGAAGTCTCAGGGGCTAAATCCGGCGAGTAAGGTGGGTGAGGAAAGGTAATCATGCTTTTGCAGCTGCGAAACTGGGGTGTTGCTAACGCTCTGTGAGCTGCTGCATTGTCGTGATGGAACAGGAAATCGCCCCTGCGCCACATTTCAAGTCGTTTGCGGCTAATGTCCTCCCTAAGACGCCACAGAACATCGCAGTAAAAACGGGCGGTGACGGTCTGGCCCTGGGGGACTAATTCACGGTGCACGACCCCAAGAATGTCGAAGAACACGATAAGCATGCATTGAGTGGCGCTTCGGACCTGTCAGGCCTTCTTCGGTGGTGGAGATGCCGAGCTATTCCACTGCGACGACTGTAGTTTGGTCTCCGGGTCGTAACCGTAGACCCAAGTCTCGTTCCCAGTGATGATCCGCGACAAGAACGTAGGTTCATTCACCACTTGCTGACGAAGATCTTGACAGAGTTCGACACGGAGCTCCTTCTGCTCAGGGTTCAGAATCTTTGACACAAACTTTGCAACAATGCGGTGCATGTTCAAAACTGACGTCAGAATTTATTGCACTGTTCCGTATGATACATTGACGGTGGTAGCTATGTCTTGAATGGTTCTCCGACAATCCTCATGCAACAGTTCCCTAATTTTGTCCACATTTTGGGGGGTTTTGCTCGTAGACGGCCGCTCTGACCTCTCGTCGCCTTCCAGTGCCGTTCTGCCGCTCTTGAAGCGCGAGTGCCACTGAAAATACCTCGCACGACTCATTGTGGCATTGCCATAAGCCTGCCGCAAAATTTCATGCGTCTCCGTTCCCGATTTGCCGAGTTTGACGCAGAATTTGATGTTCGCTCGCTGCTCTATAGTTTGCAGTCCATGCCTAAATCGCAGCTGGGTTCTGCCCGTGGTCACCAAATATCATGTAGCACAGCTCCTGATGTTAACAGAACGACGCCACTCAGCACAATGACTCATGAAGGTCACTGCCCTCCACCGCTGCTCGAGCATCCGGATACTACCATCTGTTGGCACGCTACGTACCTAGTCTCTGAACTTTTTGATCGCACTACGAGTATTTCATTTCAAGAAATCAAAGGTAAGTAAATTCTCAGTGGCATCTTTTCTGTATGTATGTACATAATCCCCTACTACATTTTGGCATTTGTTTCATGACCGCATGAAACTGGTTCCTTTGTGGAGAAATCTGCAGCCTGTGTACTATAGAAACGGCGCAGCCTCCTAAAAATACCGTAAAAAAATTATGGCCATCCTTACTAACGCATAAAAAATTAACATTATGGTAGCATAGCTTTTAAAATTCAACCATTCTGCAGGTCGCAATATTTGTTCCAACATGACGTCTCCTTTTTATGAAAGGCACTTTCCGATAAACCACTTGCCAACTCATGCAAGACAACAATCCTCACTTCCTCAACATTCCATGCCTCCAGCACTTGAACCTTCGCTGTCGTAACGCAACTTGTACTGTAACGGGCACACTTGTCGTTCGTGCTGTCCACTTAAATCGACAGGGTGTGTAAGAAGTTGGAATCCAGGTAAAGTCCTGCACCAGTAAACTCCCACAAATTCTTCTGCCACTAGGAAAACTGCTACACCGCGGACAACTCCTACACCGAAAATGGCCTACAGCTTCTCGTATAAGGTACACACACACTGCATCTCGTATAAGGTACAACAACACTGCATCTCGTATAAGGTACAACAACACTGCATCTCGTATAAGGTACACCAACACTGCGTCTCGTATAAGGTACACACACACTGCATCTCGTATAAGGTACAACACCACTGCATCTCGTATAAGGTACACACACACCGCATCTCGTATAAGGTACAACAACACTGCATCTCGTACAAGGTACAACAACACTGCATCTCGTATAAGGCACACACACTGCATTTTGTTCAGAGATTTTTTCAAAGTACAGGGTTTTTTCAGTGGAATAAGGGGACATGTAGAAGTTGTCGGACTCACTAAATCTTGAGTAATGGCTTTAATGTTTGGTATGTGTAAGAATGTAGTAAAAGGTAATAAAAGAGACTCAAAGGATCAATCCTGAAGTATTTAAAAAGCATCTATATTCTGCAGTCCATTTTGGAAGATATTAAGTTGCAACCTAAATACCCCTTTCGCTATAAGAAAAAAAAAAAAAAAAAAAGAAGCACCCTGAGAAAGTCATTCGATGCTGATGAAACTCCGCCTGCAAGTACCTCAGGACCGAATACGCCCCCGCACGGGGATAACTGGTTTTCCAGTTATTTGGGGAGCGGCGCCCCCACGGCCCGAGCTGACCTTGTGACGGTTTTTTGCTTTCTTGTTTTTGTGCTTTATCGTTACCGCAGGGACAGCTGTTCATCCAGCTGATGGGGAGTAGCGACCCCACGGCCCCAGCCGACATGTTTTGTTTGATTCTTCTCATTACAACTTTGTGTTGCCACCACCTTGACAGCACCCGCCTCAGTTGTTGGTTGCTGAGGTTGTGATTATGCGCCAGCCCTTTCCTTTCCTCTCGCTTTCCTCTCCCTTTCCTGTTTTTACTTTCTTCTCCACTACCTGTTCTTCTTTTCTACTCCATTTTCTACTCGACTTGCTTCTCCATTTTCTGTTCCTCTCTTGTTTTTCCGGGCTGGTTTTGCTAGACCTACCTGCACGTTTGCCGTGTGCGGTGACCCGTACAGGTGGAAAAGGGGATGCTGGAGGCTGAGGTTTCTGGTGGCCAGGTTGTTGTTGTCGCCAGTCGCCAACACTCCTCTTTGCCCCCTGCTTCACCCTAAACGGGCGGCTAGGAACTAACCCATTCCTAGTCAATCGGCTTGTTGTTTCGTACAACAGGGTGAGTTTGGGGATAGTGCGGGCATGCCAAAGGAGTGTTACCGAGACCTGGGAAAGTCTCGGTACTCGCTGAGCGCTTGTCTGCACTGTCAACATGCTATATCCGTTGCTTAACCCTAGAGTCGTGTCCTGCGTCCAATTGGGCTTGCGGACCTCCGGCTCTCCCCTGTTGGGCTCGGTTGTGGGCGGGGAAATCGGCGGACGAACTTTTTACTTCTTTTCATGGATAACAAAAAAATTTCCCAAGAACTTCAAACAAAGCGGCCCATTGAGGAAGGGTCACCCCCTCCCAACAAGAAACCTACACCTGATTCTGCCAATGTTCGGTTCTTTTGCATCCACTCCTTGGACGCTTCAAACCCATTAAACACCAGAAGCCCCTTCTGGATAAATAAAGCATTGCAATCAATTGCCAGCTCTCCTAAGAGCGTTAAGAAGCTCCAATCTGGAGATCTTCTTGTCGAGATGTCGAGTCCCAGATATGCTACAGTGCTTTTAAACACCACCTCTTTTTTAGATTGTCCAGTAAAAGTTACCCCTCACGGCTACCTCAATTCCTCAGGAGGTGTTATCTCTTCTCAAGACCTTCTGGAGTGCAGTGACCAAGAACTTCTGGAGGAACTGAGAGACCAACAAGTGAGTGGAGTCCGGCGCATCCTATTTCGGCGAAATGGCCAATCTGTCCCATCTCGAAACATCATACTGACCTTTAACACCCCATCCCTGCCAACTTCAATCAAGGCAGGGTATCTACACCTTGAAGTGCGCCCCTTCATACCAAGTCCTCTACGATGCTTCAAATGCCAAGCATATGGTCACTCCCAGCAGTCTTGCAGGAGCACTGCTCGGTGTGGGCGTTGTACTGCAACCGACCATACTTTGCAAGATTGCCATGCCGAAGCCGAGCTGTGCTTCAACTGCAAGGGATCTCATGCAGCATCATCGAGAGAATGTCCAAAGTGGAAAGAGGAAAAAGAGATCCAACGCATTAAGACCGTCGAGGGAATCTCCTACCCAGAGGCCAGAAGAAAGGTCGCTCCAAACCAATCAAATCGGCGATCCTATGCATCAGCGGTTGTTGCAAGGACTACAGTCGGTACCCAGACTGATAGCCAAATCCCAGTGAATTGTCCATACAAGCTAGATGACATCATAGCTGCTGGTCTGGCAGCACTACAATCCCAAGCTAGGGACGCGAAAGCTCCAACAACCACTGTGCCTAAACCTGCTGCAACTAACACCAGCACCACCGGGACTTCAACAACCCCAGGAGGAAAGAGAAAGGAAAAAGAAAAGGAGAAGAAATCTCCAAACTCCCATCATAAGAACCAGGATCGGGCAAGATCATCTGCGACACAGGAACCAAAATACCGCCCCATTTTACCACCAGAGACTACAGGGCGTCGGACAAAACAGTCCCAAGCGCAAATGGACATTGCAGACGAAATGATGGAATCGGACAACTTTTAGTTGTCACAGTTTTTCTCGGGTTTTGTTTTTCGTTTTTTCTTTTTCTCATTCACCACAATTCAAACCATGGATCAAATCGTTCAGTGGAACTGTCGAGGCTTTCGGACAAGACATGACGACGTGAAACATCTGCTTTCGTCATACTCTCCGGTGTGCCTTTGCCTCCAGGAGACAAAACTTAAACCATCAGACCTCCTTTCAGTTCGAGGCTACAGTGCATTTCGGAAAGATAATGTTTCAGGAAATATAGCTTGCGGGGGAGTTGCCATCCTTGTCCCCCACAGTGTTCCAGTTTCTCCCGTTGCGGTCTCAACATCTTTACAAGCCGTTGCGGTGCGTATCTCCATGCCTGTGCCTTTAACTGTTTGCAGCGTCTATCTGCCGCCGGATGAGGACGTGAGCGTGTCCGTTCTTGAGAGCTTAGTTGGGCAGCTGCCGTCACCTGCTCTTCTTCTGGGTGACTTCAATGCTCATAATCCATTGTGGGGTAGTGTCAGAACAGACGCACGAGGCAGTAGGATCGAATCTCTTCTTTCCTCGACCTCTTTGTGCCTGTTTAACACCGGTGCTGACACTTACTTCCACGAGCCTACACGAAGTTTCAGTGCAATCGATTTATCTTTGGGTCAACCATCGGTTATGGCCGACTGGTCGTGGACGGTGTGTGACGACCTCCATGGAAGCGACCACTTCCCAATTGTACTTAGGTATAATGTGAGCGTACCATCTTCTGCCTCCCGCCCTCCTCGTTGGATGATGGATCGTGCCAAGTGGGAGGTCTTCACAGCGTCTGCAGTAATATCTTTTGCCATGGTGACCCGGGGGTCAATTGACGCAGCTGTTACTGATGTCACAACGTGTATCATTCAGGCAGCAGATCTCTCTATCCCCAAAACATCAACGACGCTCCCAAGACGTCCGAAGCCTTGTTGGAACCCTGATTGCGCAGCGGCTAGGAGAGTTCAACATAAGGCCTGGTGTACTTTTCGGCGTTATCCGACCGATGCTAATCTTGTTAAATTTAAAAGAGCAAAATCTTACGCTCGGTTGGTGCGTCGACGAAGCAAGAGGGAGTCTTGGATGAAGTACGTTTCATCTATCAATTCACGTGCCAGTTCAAAACATGTTTGGGAAAAAATTCGTAAGATCCGGGGAAACTATATTTCCCGCCAAATTTCAATTCTTGAGAATAACGGCTGCACGTATGCTGAAGTTGGGGAGATTGTGGATTGCTTGGGCGAAGCGTTTGCTTCAGTTTCTAGTTCTCAGGCGTATCTCCCGTCCTTTCAGAGGATTAAAACAACCGCGGAACGCCAGAAAATCTCCTTTGCACCTTTTTATAACACTGAGTATAACTCCCCCTTCAGCATGGTTGAACTACGGGTGGCTCTGCATCGGTCCGGCGCAACATCTGTCGGCCCTGACGGCATCCACTATGACATGATTCGTCATCTCTCGCAGTCGTCTCTCGAGAATCTGTTAGTGCTTTTCAACCGTATTTGGTTGGAGCACAGTTTCCCGGACTCTTGGCGAAGAGCTTTTGTTTTACCTTTTCCCAAGCCTGGCAAAGACCCCAGGTCTCCCTCTAGTTATCGGCCAATTGCCCTCACTAGCTGTCTGTGCAAAATCCTTGAACGAATGGTTAATTCCCGGCTTATTTATTTTCTTGAAGAACATCGAATACTGTCTCCATCACAAAGCGGCTTTCGACGTCATCGATCAGCTCCTGACCATCTCCTGCTCCTTGAGACATCTGTTCGTGAGGCGTTCGTACGTAGGCAGCACCTGGTGTCTGTATTTTTTGACATCGAAAAAGCTTACGATAGAGCGTGGCGTCACGGTATCCTCCGTGACCTCCACGAGAGTGGGTTGCGGGGAAACCTGCCAACCTTCATTGCCAACTTTCTTCGTAACCGTGTGTTCCAGGTGCGCCTGGGTACAACGCTGTCCGCCTTTTTCCATCAAGAACAAGGCGTTCCTCAAGGCAGCATTCTTTCGGTGACTCTGTTCATCCTCCGCATTAATTGTTTACTCAAAAATCTTCCTCCTATGGTTTCTGCTACCATTTATGTTGACGACCTTCACATCTTCTGTTTGTCATCCAGCATGCATTTCGTTGAAAGGCAGCTGCAGTCTGCAATTACCCAGATTGTTAAAGCCGCTAACAATAATGGGTTTGTCCATTTCTGCCGGAGGCGTGGTCTCCATCCTGATCCAGAGCTCTATTTGGACCGTGCAGTCATTCCAGTTTTGCCGGAAACCAAGTTCCTTGGTTTGACCGTTGACCGTGCTCTCACCTTTCGCTCGCACGTTCGACGGCTAAGGACTTCCTGTCTGAGAGCCTTGTCAATCCTTAAGATCCTTGCCTCAGTCTCCTGGGGTGCAGACAGGACTTCTTTGTTCCGTATTTACCATTCTCTCATTCGGTCTAAGCTGGATTATGGCTGTATGGTGTATGGCTCTGCGCGTCCTACCGTTCTCCGGCCGTTGGATACCATCCACCATCAAGCGCTGCGTCTTTGTACGGGAGCCTTTCGTACGTCACCCATTCCCAGCCTTTATGCCGACGCGAACGAACCGTCGCTTCATTTACGCCGTCTGCAGCTGTCTCTTCAATTTTACCTGAAACTTAAATCACTCACAGACCATCCTTTATACGATGCAGTTTTTCATCCCCGGCATGCTCGTTTGTTCGAGATCCGTCCCTCGTGCATTCGAACCTTCGGTCTTCGTATGGCGGCCGTAGCTCGTGATGCAGGGCTCGACTTGTCACTCGTTGGAGAGACCAGGGGCTTTGAGGATTCTCCATGGCATCCTCTTGGTGTCATGGTCGATACCAGCTTTACATCTTTTGACAAGTCCTCAACCCCTGCGTCAGTGTACCAGCAGCTCTTCGCTGAACACCGTTACGTCAATGCAGACTTTATTCCTGTTTTCACCGATGGATCTAAGGCGGCTGGTGTTGTTGGATCCGCCGCCGTCTGCGTTGACGAAGTTTCTGTTGCCCGCATTCCTCCTGAGGCCACGGTTTTTTCGGCGGAGATGCATGCTGTGTATCTTGCACTTGTTCACGTGCAGTCGAGCTCTCATCAGCGTGCTATTGTGTACACTGATTCGTTGAGTGTTGTGCAATCATTGTCATCTTTGGATTTCACTGGCCACCCACTTCTTTTTGCCGTTCGGAGACTTCTTCGTTCTTTGCTCGAGGCTGATGTCCAGATTCGGTTCTGCTGGATTCCTGGGCATGTTGGGATTCCAGGGAACGAGTCTGCCGATGCTGCTGCTAGATCTGCCTCTTCTTTGGTCGTCACACCCTTGCCACTGTTTCACCGCGATTTTCGCTTTCTTGTTCACGATCATATCAGACGAACGTGGCGGAGTCTGTGGGACCAACAGGTGGAGAATAAACTGCACCGTATAAAACCTAACCTTGGAATCTGGAAACCATCGTGTCGCCGGAACCGTAGGGAAGAAGTTGTTCTTGCGCGTCTCCGCATTGGGCATTGTCGCTTCACGCATAGCTATTTGCTGTGTGGCGACGCTGCCCCAATGTGTGAGGCGTGCGACTGTTTACTCACCATCTCTCATGTTTTATGTAGTTGTGTTCGTTTTTGTAATCATCGGTTTCACTATTTTCAGTCTCATCTACTGGATGACGGCGCAGCTACACTGCAGAAGCTTTTGGGCGACCACTGCGACACTTTCGCAGTGTTTTCGTTCTTAAAGCAGATAGACTTTTTAAAACTTATTTAAAAAAAAAAAAAAAAAAAAAAATAATAATAATAATAATAATAATAATAATAATAATTTATAATGATTATAACAGTGAATTGGTGAATTTATTTATTTATTTATAAACCTAATTGACTAACTAGTCTTCACAGCTTTTATCATTCTCTATTCTAACTTTATCATTCTCTATTCTAACTTTTGCCAAGCCTGTCTGATCTTAATCATTTCACCCCGCTTTTAAATATCTTTAACTGATTGTTCTGTGTCTGGCGCTCTTTGGCCAAACCTGGCCCTTGCGCCACTAAAATCAATTAACTAACTAACTAACCGAATACGCAAATAATTAAAAAATAGCGACCAATGACTAAATAGTAGCCAGCCACAGTACATGGGAACCGCGCATCAGGGAAGATATATCAAGAGCAAAGCTCGCATGCAGGGACAATTATGACAGCGGACTGCGGTTGCATTAACCTTACGGACCGTGAGTATACCTCGATGTCGGATCAGTGCACAATACGAAAAGTTGAGCTAGTTTGAGAGAGAACGTATAATTGAGCTGAGAGAGGTCGCCGTATGGCCAGGCATTTGGGTCGGAGCGACACGGCAACCGAACGATTTTGGCGCCAATGGGTAGAGGAGGGCACAACCCAACTGCACGCGGGCAGTGAACCTCCGAGGGCAACGACAGAAGCCGAAGATCGAGCGATTGTGAGAGCCGCACGAACAGAACAGAATTCGTCTGTCTCAACCATCCGTGGCCATCTTGCGTCGTCTACAGGTGCTGACGTGGCCATTCAGATAGTTGCCAGACGACTTGGGGCACGGGGACTGCATTCTAGGATGACACTCCGCCGGCTACCACTGACCAGCGAGCATCCTCGGCACCAGTTGCAGAGGTTCTGGGTCCGATGAACATGGGATGATATGCAATGGCGTCGTGTTGTCTTCAGTGATGAGTCACGGTTTGCACTTGGCACCGATGGGCAGCTCATACGTATCTGGAGACGAGCCGACCAGCGCATGCATCCGGCCTTTACCGTAGAACGGCACACGGCTCGAACACCGGGAGTGACTGTCTAGGGAGTAATTTCCTATGTTAGTCGGACACCCTTGGTAGTCCTCTATACCACCCTCATTGCTCAACGGTACATCGACGACGTTCTATGGCCTGTTGTGTTGCCATTCCTGTCGCAGCATTACTAAGGGACTTTTAAACGGGAAAATGCCTGGCCACACACGGCACGGCTCATCCAGACCTGCCTCCATAATGTTGACATCCTTTCATGGCTGGCCCGATCACCCGACCTCTCACCAATCGAACATGTTTGGTACATGATGGGACGCCACCTACGCTCATCCCGGAATGTCGGCGAACTGGCCCCGCTATTTGGACACCATCTGGCATGCAATAACCTCAGGACAGTATCCGTGAACTTTATGCGTCCATGCCACGCCGGCTAACCACTTGTATCCGAGCTAGCGGTGGCGCTACAACGTACTGACTTGTTCCACTCGTGTAGCTGTTTTATCCGAATGCATGGCCCAATTGCTCTGGAATGAATTGCTATAATTTCCTTTCCCATACATATACATTGCACATATCAATTTTCATCTCGACTGCATGATTCCTTCTGGGTACTTCCCGTTTTTTTTTGTTTTTTTTTGCAAAGAATGTAATTGGGATGTAGGCACACATTGTGGAACCTTCAGGGTGTTTCATTCGCTCCCGGCCCCTGATTTCCCCATATAACTTGCAAACTAATGGACGTAATTCAGTGAAATTTGACACGGACCTGCCTTGTGTATGAGAAGCATGGTCAGCAAACTGCTGAAGACAGGAAACACGCAATCGGCCTACACTTCGTGCAGACGCAAAACACGGGCTAGAGAGTAGCGGCGCAATTCTCTAGCCCGTGTGTCGCGCCTGCGCGAGGTGAAGGACAATCGTGTGTTCGCTGTCTTCGGCAGTTGGTGTGACGCATCTGACTGTGCTGTTGTTACGGGATCGTCAACAGTCATCGTGCCTTTGTGTTACGAGCGATTACAGTATGAACCGGTACACAGTGGAACAATGCGTGTTTATTGTCCACACATACTGGAAAACTGCGTGACAAAGAAAATTTATCGCGCAGTTTGGGGTTCGGAAACCACCGGCAAAATCCTTTATTCAGTATCTGGTGAAGAAATTGCAAACCACGGGAGCATTGGTGGATGACCACGAAGGAGCACGTCCGACACTTCCAGAAACCACGGTGCAGGAAGTGATAAACAAACTGCTGGCCTTCCCACAGAAGTCCTTGTTTAAACTGTCGCAGGAAATGAGGATTTTCAAAAGCACATGTCAACGAGCTGCAAAAAGAAAAAAAAAGTAAAGTTGCGTGCATATCGAGCTACTGTTGTGCAAGAATTAAAACCTCCCAACGAACAGAAGAGACTGAATTACTGTCATTGGTTCCAGCAGTTTGTCAATGCACATCCGAGAACACGTGGTTCTCCGATGAAGCGTGGTTCCACCTAAGTGGACACGTCAATTCCCAGAATAGCCGTATTTGGGCTAGTGAGAATCCTAACACCGTGCATGAGACACCTCTTCATGATGAAAAAATTGGGGTGTGGTGTGCTATGTTGCGGCGCCATATTATTGGCCCAATCTTCTTCCATACAACGGTGGATACCGCAGTCTACATGGAAATCTTACATCAGTTTGTGAATCAGTTTGACAACGTGGAAGTCCATACTGGTTATTTTCAGCAGGATGGTGCTACTTGCCACATCTCCAATGTCAGCATGGATGAAACTGTTTCCTTCTTTGAAGATCGTGTTCTTTCTAAGGGATTTTGGACACCAAGGTCGCCTGATCTTACCCCACCGGATTTCTTCCTAAGGGGCATGCTGAAAGGGAAAGTGTATCGCAACAAGCCATGGACTCTCATGGAACTGAAGGAAAACATTCGGTGGGAAATTGAGGCTGTGACTCCCGATGTGTTGGTGAATACCTTCTGTAACATGAAGAGGCGTGTGCAGGCATGCCTTGATGCGAATGCGCTAAGATCATCGTGCTTCTTATAGACAAAGGTAGGCCCGTGTCAAATTTCATTGAAGTACGTCCATTAGTTTGCACATTATAAGGGAAAATCAGGGGCCGAGAGCCAGTGAAACACAATGTACTTAAAGGGATTCAACACATTATTCCTCAGGCAATTAAAGACACCTCCAGCCATTAGGCCGTTACGCGGATTTTAAGTTATAACTTAAATATCTAGTATGTGTAAACATGCAACAAAACTAATAAAAGGGACACCACAGATCAGTATTCAGGTGTTAACAAAGCATCTAAACCTCTGGCCTTTTGGGAAGATTTTAAGTTACAAACTAAATAGTTGGTGTGTGTAAATGTAAACATGTAATAAAAACCAGTAAAAGTCACAAGGCACTTAGCTCGCTGGCATTTTCGGAATATTTTAAGTTAGAAGCATTGGTATGTGTTTAAACATGCAATAAATATCAATTAAAAGGGATCCCAACACAAAATCTTCAGGCATTTTCAAGGAACACAATCAGCAAGTCTTTCTTGAAGTGTTGAAACTAGGAGCTTAATGTTTTGTATGGGTAAACATATCAGAAAAGCTAATAAACAGTACTTAACGGAGCAGTCCTCTGGTGTTAACAAGACACCTAGACCGCCGGCTTGCTTGGAATATTTTAAGTTAAATATTTACTATGTGATATACACTATATTGACAAAAATCACCGGACACCCGTTCAAAAGAAAATGAACAGATTCGCTGCGTTGTTAAGATGCACGGTACAGCTGCAAACAGTATAAAAACAAGCCTGCAGCTGACCGCGATCATATCGCACTGTGAGGTTGACTGAAAATGTCGCGGTGAGGGAGAACTGACTTTGAGAAAGGAAAGATTGTTGGGTGTTATATTAGTGGGATGTCCATAAGAGAAACCAAGAGGCGTTTAAACATACTCAAGTCAACTGCTTCGGATGTACTGAATAAGTGGAAGACACATGGCGTACCTGAAGCAGCAAAACGTACCAGCAGACCAAAGAAAATCAGCGATAGAGAACGTCGAAGCCTCATGAGAGTCGTTACAGCTAATCGACGGAGTACTGCACAAGACTTCAGTGTACAGGTGAGTAAAAATGCTGGAACCTCAGTATGTACACGTACCATTCGCAGATAACTTCATTCCATGGGTTACCGTGGTCGTGCGGCTGCTCATAAGCCTTTCATCTCCACTTAGAATGCTACTCGTCGTTTAGCATGGTGTAAAGAACATTTATCGTGGACCGTAAATCAATGGAAATGGGTCCTATGGGCCGATGAATCCAGATACACGATCCATCAGTCTGATGGCAGTGTGTGGGTATGGCGGCAGTCGGGGAAACGTTATTTACCACAGTGTACTATTCCTATGGTCAAGTTTGGAGCTGGCAGTGTACTCGTGTGGGGGTGTTTTTCGTGGTATGGTCCCGGCCCATTTGTTATCGTGGACAAACCTGTTAACCAGCACGCCTACCTCGATATTCTGGACAAATATACCCTACGAACTCTGTGGCAATACTATGGAACCGAGTCTTGTTGGTACCATTAGGATAATGCACCGAGTCATAAAGTAAGGACCGTTACGGCGTATAATTCCGTATCGTGTGTGTACTGGCCTGCACAGAGCCCTGATCTTAATCCCATAAAGTACCTATGGGATGAATTAGAGCGCCGCATAAGGAGTTTGGAACCAAAGCCTACTACTAAGCAACAGTTAGCGGCAGAATTATGTACTGAATGGATGCGCATACCTATAGCTGTGTTCCAAAACCTTGTCAAAAGCATGTCTCGAAGGGTCAGTACATGCATTAAGGCCAAAGGTGGACCGACGCCGTGCTAATGTATGTTAATAAATGCTATGTTGTGTTTCTCTTCTAGGTGTCCGGTAACTTTTCTCAATATAGTGTATGTATAAAGGGAATGCGGACAAAAGTCTTCTGTTTGCAGCTTTACCTCCGCTTGTAAAAAACCTATTGAGAAATTTGTTTTCCATTGTAGGCCATTTGCTACAATAAGGATGTGGAGCATTATCTTCGTTAAATAATGCACAGATTTCCCGCTAGAGGCGTAAGGGTCAATACCTTTTTCTCGCTATCTGTGCTTCAGGTGGACTTACTTGAAAAGTTATTTTTCGTTAGTATAGCGTTTTCCATGAAGAATATTTTCCTCTTATTTTCAACTTTTTCATTATGCAAAATTCTTCCGCTAGAAAGCGTAGAGTTATATCATATTTCCATTTATATTTCTTCTTTTAACTGTTCGATCTGAAAATCCGATACCTTTCTTCTGCTATGAGAAACGTTTTGTACGCTATTTGTTAATTTTCGTAACATACCAATTTTTAAACGCTGGTGGAAGTAAATAGCTGGCTCTATTTCTAGATGTTTTATCGATTGTAGAAATCCAATTGTGTTTTTTTACTAACCGGTTGCATTGACTTTGAATAACTTTGATAAATTTAATTCGCATCAAAAACGATTCAAAAGATTCAAAAAACGTGCTCATTACAATCCGAAATTCGGTGTCATCTTTCTTGTTTTTCAAATGTAAACAAAAACTGCTAAATATCCAAATCCCAAAAAATATATTAATTACAAAAATCAGATGACAGCTCAATTTCTGTTGAAGGGAATTATGTTCAATGAAAGCGCAGTTGAATTCCCACTCAGCATAATTTTGTTTATTCAAGATAATTCATAAAAATATCTTTCAATATCCTACTTGGACCGTCCCCTAGAATAATAGTTACATGTTCCGTTTTCATCATTCGATAATTGCGTCTTTTTGTGTTTCATAGTGTTACAGTAATCAGCGATGTGGTTCCATCACATTGTGCTACGCCCTCCTCAAAAGTACCATAGAATTTTTAAAATGTGGAATTCAAATTATAATACAATATGCAGTCGCTACAGGAAAGAAAAAAAAGCACAAATGAAATTCGAAAGCTCACAAAATGAAGCAGCTTTTGTGGGCGACCATGATGTGGACTACTAACCTGCTAAAACTACGTAAGTATACAGTTGGTTTTCCTGATCCTTCTGCTAAGCACATATCCCACTTAGCAGAAAATAACGTGACTTCCTATTTGTAGGTAGGCTTAAAAAAAAAAGAAAAGAGGTGTCTTATAAGATTTGAAATCTTAAGGAGGTGGAATTCATAATCTTAAGATGATCGAATCAGATAGAATCTCTTCCTTCTGCGGAACCAAACATTTTACGAACTGAACAATACCGGTAAGGCCTATCGTTGTCATTTGCCATTTTGACATGTGTGTAACCTCTGTGGCAGGGACATCTCATATATCATCCTCTTCAGAAAGGCGGGTGCACGAAATCGCAGGTTTCGAGTCAGCCGACAAACCATGCTGTAGAAGAAGGAATTTCGATTAATTCCAGAAGATGTGTGGAAGAAGCATCACACATTTTTCGAATCGTAGAAAAAGGAATTTTTATTGATTCCAGACGATGCGTGAAAAGCATCACACAGTTTTTTTCGAACCTCACGGCTAGGAGATTCATTTTTATGTCCGGGCGCCAACATAGCGAATTAGTCCTTTTTGCTGGAGATGGAATTCGAAGCACGTCTTCTTTCTCCGAAGTCGCCATTCTACTAACTGAACTACACCGGCAAAGCCTACCTCTGCAACTTGCCGTTTTGACGTGTGCACCACCACTGTGGTAACTACGTCAGAGATCTTATGTTAGCGTTTAGTGTGTTCTCTCCATTTCAGCAACAGCATAACACATAGCAATTACCATTCCGGATTTAGAGATTATTGTATCATTTTCATCCCTATTATTAATCGTTATGAGCCTTTGTTGCTGTTTTGAAACAACGTGAGGAGTCTTGCGCTTTTCTTCGGGTCTTCCAACAGAGTTTGTTTAATTAAAACGAAATGTGACAATTTTATTAAGTGTACCATGTGAAGTCAGTATAAAGCCGGCTGGGTTAACGGCCCGAGAAAAAGAAGAGGAATTTTTGGATGGTATTTTTATCATCGATAGGTGAGGGGTTGTATGTCAGAGCAACGCAGGTTAACAGATGTGGAAGGGGAGATGGGAGGTTTTAGTTGTCAGCCCATGTGATCGACGGATTGGTTTCTAGTTCCTTCTATTTCCAGAATGGAACTCAGAATTGCGGGAGCAGGAGATATACATAGCGAAGCCAAGTTCTGAGTTTTTCTTTTGTCTTGAATTTTTTATGCTCATTTTTTCCCTCCTGCCACCCACATCAAGAAGGAACTGAGGACCACACAGCTGACGAAAAGAACAAGTGGTTGTAGATCATTCTACACTGTAATTGCTTCTCCTTGTCACCCCCTCCGCAAAAAAAAAAAAATAAATAAATAAATAAAAAAAAAATTAATAAATTAAGAAACTACGGTAAGAAAAATTAAGGAAAAAGAAACAGAATATTCATCTTTCAGTGCTTCAGAAACTGGAAATGAGTGCAACAGAGTTTTGCAACAAATTTAGCCTGGCAGTTCTTGAAATACTTTGTATACTCGTATCAAGAAGACAGTTTCTCATAATGTCCAAGGACCCTTAATGCCATGTATTTTGTGAAGGTAATAACTTTAGCGTAAAATATATATATCATATATCAGAACAAAATTAGCAACACATTTTTGACCGGGTTTCCCTTGGTAAAGTGCATGTAGGTGAATTTGTTTTCTTGCGAAGAGAACGTTCCCCCCAAAGCAGTGGCGTCGGAACCTCGGTGGCAGAGGAGGCAATTGCCCCCGTATCCATTTGCGTGCAGGAGCGAAACATCGCATCGCCCCCTCACTTTTCTTCCTTTTTTCGAAATTGAATAAATATTTGGAATTTTTTTTATTTCCTGCCATTTAAAATTCCTTCTGATAAAGCATTTTTTTTATTTTAATTATTAACCACATCTAAAATTCTGAATTTCTGAGACACGGGTTAAACTATTCTCTCTTGTTCACTATGAGAAAAAAAGTTTCACGAAGTACCAGCCTTATAGTTATCAGCAGGATTGAAAACCCAAGAAAATAAAAAGCACGTCTTCACAAAGTAACAGCCTTACCAAAAAGCATTTATCCTGAAATGTATTGTGCTTTTATAAGAACAGGAACGTTTTTCTTTTCATTTAAGTAAATAAAATATTTTTACGCGTATGTGTTTTGACATATGACGTAAAAGCTAATAATTAAAATAAATGGTTCTTGCGAGATTCATACTAATGTGGAGGTGTCCACAAATCAATACAGTTTAACATCGTTTATAACATGAGTAAAATATTTTGTATAAAATCCTATCATATAGATATAAAACTTAAGTTTTATGTTAATTTAAACTTTATCGATACCATCGTTCTATCACATCTGGTTCAAATGATGTTATCGCGTCCTATTTTACAACACCGCACGTTTTACGATCGATACAACACCAATACGTTTTACGATCTGACCAAAAAAATGCATATAGTGATATCATGCTCCGTTGTCCGAAAATAGTTCCAAAAGCGCTCCTGCCCCAAAGTTAACCCTTTGCTTCCGTTTTAAAATACATGAGGATGAGCCGCAAGAATGATACCACTAGGTTCTTAGTCAGTCAGGAGTTGTAGGTAGTGTGAACGATACCCCTCGCAGTATATCTGATGTCTGATTTAAATGAGATTTGTGCAGACAGTATCTACAGATGGCTGAGGATAAAGGAATTTTATTATCCTTTTGTTCGGAGCCATCTGTAAATTGGACTGCGAGGTTGGTCAGCGAACCTTGAGCATCCTAACCCACGTGGATGAGATATCCAATGGACCCCAGTGATACAGTTATGTGAAATGTCAATAGAACCTCGTATTCAATAATCTGATGAAAAACTATCTCGGATACTGCATCGTATTATCTGGGGAAATTTTCATAGCTATTGGTTACACGCCGAGTGATGGATAATCTCTAGGCAGAAGCAATCAGCAGTGTTGGAAATGTATGAAATTGTTTCTACAGTCATGCTGAGCGTGTGAAGTAAAATTTGTTATCATCGAAATTGAGCTAATTGAGCTGCAGTTGTAAATCTTCTCTGAAGCTTCGTCGGAAACAAAGAATTAACTTTTCAGTCAGGCAGTATGATTTCACTACCGTGTGCAGAAGTCTTCTTTTTGCAGGCTTCTGAAAGTATTTTTAAAAGACACTTTCCTCTGAATTCTCTTCACTTAAGTACATATTGCAGTGAATTTGAACTGTCGATTAAAAAAAAATAAAAAAATAAAATACGGTATATATGTCTACTATGCAACTTCAAAAAGCCACCGAAGTTATCCGGTTATTGCATGCCTCCCACGATTACACTGAGAACTACACTCATCGTCAAAAAAATAGTTGAACCCAGGAGGACGTATTAGATTGCAATGCTATTTGGGAGGAAGGTAAAGGTTACCAGGAACAGTAAATGATTAAACATTGAGACTGTATAACGAAGTAAATTTCTCCGTCATTTTTGATCCATGCCGGGGATCGAACCCGAGTCCACTTATTCCGGAACAAGTCACTCTACCAGCTGAGCTACGCAGACGTTCGTTCTCATTGCTATCTGCCATTATGTCATGTGCGTCCTGCGGGGCAAGCACGTCTCATCCCCCCCCCGAAAGAGGGCCGGGGGCATGGCTCACGGGTCAGCCATGACCATGAATCGTTACAAGCAGCCATCCGCTGTAGAACTTGCACTTGAGAACTCTCAGTCAATATGGTGTGTGGAATGCAACGTCACACGCATTTATTTTTCGAAGCGCTGTATTGCAGAAGGGATTCTCTGATTTTTCCTATCTCGCAGTGTGGAAAGAACATCCCACCATTGCGAGATCTTGAACGGCCGGGTCATCTGGAAAGTTCGGGCGCCATTATAACGAAGTAAATTTCTCCGTCATTTTTGTCCACGCCGGGGCTCGAACCCTGGTCCCGTCATTCCGGAATAAGTCACTCTACCAATTGAGCTACGCGGACGTTCGTTGTCGCTGCTATCTGCCTGTATGTCGTGTGCGTCCTGCTGGGCAGGCACGTCACATCTCCCCCCCCGAAAGAGGGCCAGGGGCATGGCCCACGGGTCAGCCGTGACCATGAATCGTTGCAGGCCGCTGTAGATCGTGCACTTGAGAACTCCCAGTCAATCTGGTGTGTGGAATGCAACGTCACACACATTTATTTTTCGAAGCGCTGAAGAAGGGATTCTCTTATTTTTCCTATCTTGCAGTGTGGAAAGAACATCACACCATTGCGAGATCTTGAACGGTCGGGTCATCCGGGACGTTCGGGCGCCATTATAACGAAGTAAATTTCTCCATCATTTTTTATCCACGCCGGGGATCGAACCCGAGTCCACTTATTCCGGAACAAGTCGCTCTACCAACTGAGCTACGCAGACGTTCGTTCTCGCTGCTATCTGCCATTATGTCGTGTGCGTCCTGCGGGGCAGGCACGTCACAACTGTTATGGGCAATATTTATTGTGCTACACGCCAACAAGTAGTGTCTCTCAGTATTACGTCAGGCAGCCATGTTTGCTCATACAGCTTGCCAGACGTCTCGACATGGAGTTGAGCAGGTCCCTGATGGTGTTCTGCGATAAGCCATCCCACGCAGCTTGAATCTTTTCACGCAGTTCCTGCAGATTGTGCGGTAGGGGTGGAGTGTAGATAGCGCGTCCAATAGCATGCCACACATTTTCAATCGGTGGTAGGTCTGGCGATGCGGCTGGCAATCGCAGAGTGTCAGTGCCTTGAAGGCAAGCTCTCGAGACAGCAGCACTATGCGGACGAGCGTTGTCCAGTTGGAAAATCGCACCGGAGCACAGTGGTTCCAAATACAAATCTAGCTGATCAAAAGGTATATTTGTTGTAGCTTCAAAACAACTTATATACTGTCGTACTGTAATCCTAAATAGTTGTGTAGCTACAACTTAAAATCAGTTTTACAAAAGAAATAATTGGGTCTTAGCAGGAGCACGTAGATGTCACGTGTTTAGTGCAACCTCCATTTTCTCCTTAGCATCGCCCAGCAGTTGCCTTCGGAACTACGATCTGTGTACACGTAATTTATTCTCGATCCTATTTGGGTCTTCGGTGAATAAAACTACAGGTATCTGCCTACAGTTTTAGTGCCTTTTAAGACTTTAACATTGTGTTATTTAGTTCTTATGTTCATTAATTGTAAGGGATGTATTCCATGAATTTTTTAAGATATAATTGAAGTAACAGGCTTGCAAAAACAAAGGCCGTAAAAGCCCGTTGTGAAAGTATATTCAGCGTTTAAATTAGTCATTTAGGTATGTAATTATAACTGTTTTATGACCAACTTTAACCAACTTTTTTTTTTATTAATACACTGACGGAAAAAAAAATCCCAACACCAAGAAGGGGTTGTGTTAGATAAACGACAGTTAGTAGGCGGTGAGAGTACATCTGTAACATGACGTCTATGCAAATTTCGCGCTCGGCGCATACGTGTGGCGCTAGTAGCGCCCCTCGGAACATGCAAAGCAGGTTTGCTGTAAATACGCGCTGTAACGTTCGTGAGCGTTAGTTATCGTTGAGATTCGACGTAGGATGTTGATCTTAGTCAGGAATGCCTTTAAGAAGACGAAGAAGCCATTATCAACAGTTCACGGAGTTTGAACGAGGTCGTCTGAACGAGGTCGTTTGAACGAGGTCGTTTGAACGAGGTCGGAGTTTGAACGAGGGCTACGAGAAGGTGGATTTTCTTTCCGCAATATTGCAGAACGACTTGGCAGGAATGTAGCCACTGTGCATGATTGTTGGCAGCGGTGATCAAGGGAAGGTACTGCCTCAAGAAGACCGGGTTCCGGCCGGCCACGTGGCACTACTGAGAAGGAAGACCGCCGTGTACGGCGTATGGACGTGGCGCATCGTACCGCGTCTGCGGCAGCAATTCGAGCTGCAGTTGCCACCACAGTGACACAACGAACTGTTACAAATCGGTTACTTGAAGGACAGCTCCGAGCCAGACGCCCTGTAGCGTGCATTCCACTTACTCCAAACCACTGCCGTTTGCGACGTCAGTGGTGTCAAGCCAGAGCTCATTGGAGGACGGAGTGGAGATCTGTTGTGTTTTCTGATGAAAGCCGGTTCTACCTGGGTGCCAGTGATGGCCGGGTGTTGGTTAGAAGGAGGCCAGGTGAGCGCCTGCAACCAACCTGTCTGCGGCCGAGACACACTGGACCTACACCTGGAGTTATGGTCTGGGGAGCAAATTCCTATGACAGCAGGAGCACTCTCTTGGTTATCCCACGCACCCTGACTGCACAGTTGTACGTCGGTCTGGTGATTCAACCTGTTGTGCTGCCATTCATGAACAGCATTCCAGGGGGTTCCAACAGGATAACGCTCGCCCGCATACCGCTGTTGTAACCCAACATACTCTACAGAGTGTCGACATGTTGCCGTGGCCTGCTAGATCACCAGATCTTTCACCAATCGAACACGTATGGGACATCATTGGACGACAACTCCAGCGTCACCCCCAACCAGCATTAACCGTCCCTGTATTGACCGACCAAGTGAAACAGGCATAGAACTCCATCCCACAAACTGACATTCAGCACCTGTACGACACAATGCATGAAGGTTTGCGTGCTTGCATTCAACATTCTGGTGGTTACACCGGTTATTAATGTACCAGCATTTCGCATTTAAAATGGCTCTTCTCGCGCTTACAGTAAGCTGTGATCTTGAAACCTTAATCGATTAAATATGTTACCTATACAAATGTATTGCCGCCATTTTATTCCTCTACAACTATTTTTTCGTGGTGTTGGGATTTTTTTTCCGTCAGTGTATTTTAGTGATGTCGGACGGAATTCCAAGAAGAGACATGTTTGATGTTTGGCGGAATGAAAAGAATATTTCAAGGGGGATTAAGCCTGTGTGTGTGATTATATATTGACTAAATGTGGCTTGGAAGATCCTGAGGGACATATTCGTGAACTAATGCAGAAAAAGTTGAATTTTGTAAGAAACTTAAAAAACGGTGGACTAATTGTCGCTATGTATTGAAAGAATTCTTACGAAAAAACAGTGATTGGTTGATTGTTAAAATTACTTTTTTAGAAGTAGACAGTGCTCAAGAAAGAAAAAACATAGGTCGTCCACGAAAGTTGTTTCATGAGTGCGCCGGTATTAGTCGATAAAGGAAATTGAAACCATTGTTGGAAACACACACTGTTGGCGAGATTGTTCTTGTTGTGGAAATGGGTTTGCGATCTGCAGGCAGTCGTGATGCAGCATAAATAATAAAGCAAGTATCAAGTTTTTCCCCAGAAAGGGCCACGAAAATAAAAAAAAAGCCTATCAATCTCCAAGTTACAAAGCGCCCATTAAAATGACATGTGACGAAGCATTAGCCTTTTTCGTCGATAAAAAGCTTACAAAGGAACAATACATCTCTATGCGTCAGATAAGCATAGCTCACAATGCTGATATTTTCCCAAATTATCATATGCTTCTTGAGGCAAAAAAGCGATGCTATCCAGAAAAATGGAGATCTCTGACTACTCTGCAGAGGTACAACTGCAGTCATTGCTTGATCACACTATACACCGTTTAGTGTCAGTACAGCTGGAGGTGTTACAGCAAGTGCGAGTAGGCAGAGACACACTTCCAACACTTAATATGGTCGTCAAATGGGGCTGTGATGGCGCCTCTGGACAAAGTCAGTATAAGCAGCTATTTTCGGCAACGCAAGAGGGTATTGATGATTCGTATACATTTGTCATATCAATGGTACCACTGCAGATGACCACGTATTCTTCCGTTGGTAGTAGTACAAGTCCAGATGAAAAAGTAATTTTGTGGCAAAATCCTTTGCCTTCGTCGACAAAATACTGCCGGCCTATCAAAATTATTTTAAAGAAAGAAAGTCCAGAGTTAACAAGGAAAGAAATCCACAATATAAAATCGCAAATAGCTGCATTATCTCACACTGTTGTATACGTAGAAGGTCGAGAAATTCTTGTGAGGCAGGAACGTGTTCTCACTATGATCGACGGAAATATTTGTAGTGTGCTCTCAAATCAAGCATCGCAAAATTGTCGTGTGTGTGGGGCAACTTCTTCATAAATGAACAAACTTAGCCTTATTCGGACAAAACATCCAGATGAAGCAGCACTGACCCTGGGCTTATCAAGCCTTCACTCGTGGATTAAATTTTTCGAGTGCATCCTGCATATATCATATAGATTTGACATTGAATCGTGGCAAATACGAAAAGAAAACAAAGCTCAGGTTGAAAAAAAAAAAAAAAAAAAAAGAATTCAAGATCGCTTCCACAAAGAAATGGGGCTTCTTGTCGACATATCCAAACCAGGATTTGGTACGACAAATGACGGAAATAGCGCGCGGAGGTTCTTTGAAGATCCCGCTTTAGCATCAGATATTACTGGCGTAGATGAAGAGCTGATTCGGCGATTTGGAACCATCCTTAAAACAATCGCCAGTGGGTACAGCATTAACAATGCAGAGTTTGAAAAATACTGCTTCGACACAGCAGAATTATACATCCAAAATATAAGTGGTATTATATGCCACATAGTGTGCATAAGATACTTATCCACGGTGCACAGTTGATAAAGGAAGAGGTACTTCCAGTTGGGATGATGTCTGAGGAAGCTCAAGACGCCCGGAATAAGGCCTATAAGAATTTCAGGGAACATCATGCTCATAAATTTTGTAGAGCCGATACAATGACGGACTTGTTGCACACGCTATTACTTTCCTCGGACCCGATTGTAAGCAGTCTTCGAGTCAAACGTCAAAAGAGAAGTGAAAATATATCTCCTGATGTACTGTGACTACTCCAAGATCCAGGTGGCAGCGATGATGATGATGATGATGTTGTTGGAAAATGAATAGATGTACATCTCTCTGAAGCCTGTAAATATTTGAAATGTCTGTTTATTTGACCACAATTGGTTTTCTGTTTAAATCCTATCAATTTGTTATTTTTTTTAAATAACAACAAAGACTTAAGAAATATTTGCACTAAATCTTACAAAACTATGCGAATATTTCGTTGATATCTTTAACACAATAAAAAAATTAATTGAAAATGCAACTTGTAAATTCGTAAAAAATTATATGTCAATCTGTTTTATAGGAGAGGAGTTATTAATTTTGATCAGCTAGATTAGTGTTTGGAACCACTGTGCGGAGTGAGCGTTCAGAAAAGGTAGCAGGACCTCATTTACGTAACGTTGGGCTGTCAAAGTGCCTGTAATGAACACCAAAGGTGATCTGGCGTCATGGACAATTGCACCCCACACCATGGCACCAGGCCTTCTGGATGTGTGACGCTCGACAACAAACCGTTCACCTTGGCGCTGACCACGGTGACTCCACACACGGATTCGTTGGTCGTCTCCTCCAAGACAAAAACGGGACTCGTCACTGAAGGTCACTCGCTGCCATTCTTAGTGGCTCCTTGACAGTCTGGAACGACACCATTGCAGTCTTTGGTGACGATGCAATGGTGTTCAGAGCAGTCGTCGTAACGGTCTGCGTGCGTGTAGTCCTACGTTGTGCAGCCGTCTTCCAATGGTGATGACACTAATAGGAAGATGCATGGAGACACCACTGCTCGCTGAATATTCCAATCGTGGCTGTTGGGTCACTCCGTGCATGTCGGACAAACCGTCGATCCTCTCTCTCTCCGTGGTTCGTCTAAGTCTCCCACATCCCTCCTGTCGCTGCTGCGTGCCTTGCTCTATCCACTGCCGCCAACAGCGTGCTATGCTGATATCCACACGACCGGTATGGCGAGCGATATGGCGATAAAATCATCTTGTTTCCCGGAGCCCGACGATGCCACCCCTCTCGAACTTCCCCAACTGCTCGAATTGCTTCCGAACTTTTCTCCGAGACATACTTCACTTGCAAAGGATGCAACCAGCCCAACAGTACCACGAATCAGAATAGCAAGCACGCGCAACTAGACGACCTTATATAGCCGGTCAGGCACAGCGCTACTACCCCTTCTTGCTGGCGTCACATGCGCGGCTGAACATGGTACTTGCCTCATTTGCATGTCTAACGATGTTAAGCCTACCCACCAAATTTCATTCCAGTCGGTTGTTTCCTTCTGGGTGCAACTATTTTTTTGACGATGAGTGTATTTTTATCCTGTCTTCCATGAAAGGTTGAAGAAACACATATTTTCAGGTACTTCTGTTCCTGCACCGTCGTTTCAATTGCATCAGTCAGAAATATTTTTGAAAACACTAATATTTCTTCACATCGGGGAAAGATCACCTAGAATTTCTTGTCGTTATCTATCTTTAATTGCAATTTATTCAACCGAAGCCTAGCCACTTCGGTGGCAGAGTTATCAGGGCTTGAGCTCGTGAGTAATAGTCTAAGCGGTGCCGTGTTCGAATCCCGCCTAAGAGATGAACTTTGTTCTATGTTGGGTCACTAGAACTTTGTTCTAGGTTGGGTCCCTACGGCGCTGGCTCTGGTTGTTCCCTGGAAATGGTAGCTCAAAATAAAGAACGGCGACTGCTTATAGTCATAGATTTGAAGGGATATTTTTGAAAACCCTAATATTTCTCCACACCGGGGAAAGATCACCTAGAATTCCCTGTCGTTATCTATCTTTAACTGCAATTTATTCAACCGAAGCCTAGCCGCGTCGGTGGCAGAGTGATCAGGGCTTGAGCTCGTGAGTAATAGTCTATGCGTAGCTGTGTTCGAATCCCGCCCGAGAAATGAACTTTGCATGCCCTATGGCTCTGTCTCTTACTGTTCCCTGGAAGCAGTAGCTCAAAATAAAGAACGGCGACTGCTTATAGTCATAGATGCTCTTAGATGACGTTAAATCCCGAAATAGTAACAACATTCTGAACTTTTTAAAAGATATATCCATGATAGTGAAAGAGCAAACATTTTTCATCATTGCAATGTGATAATTTAGAACGCATTATGGAAACCACGTTTAAAGCAATAATTTCTTAATATACTGTGAACCACTGATTAACTTTGCTTTTCAGATAATACCAATATCTTCATTCAACTTTAATCTTATAAAACTAAAGTGTAAATCAAATATTTTCTCAGAAAAGAAATATTTCCTATGGCGCATAAAGCGGTATATTTGACTTATTATCCGAACTTATTCTGAATTTAATACGGATTCAGGTCTACTGCAAGTATTGCGCTTTTTCTTTCTAAACCTCAAATCTCGGCACAAAGTGACTCACTAAAATATTGCGCTACCACTAATACCCGGGCTCCCTTCTATTGATAGTGAATCAGGTCCTACGCAAGGGCAATTATGACCCAACAGAGCAACTGCGAGTGTAAGACTCCGAAAATTATATTATTTATTTGCAACGCATGTGAAAACACAAATTCGTCGGTGACGGAGATCGAAACCACGCATCCGTGCTCCGGAGCCAGTTGTTCTAACCGACTAAACTACACCGACGGAATGTATCGCTGCATATTTGTCGTCTTGACACGTGCTTCACCTTTGTAGTACGTCACAAGCGGATTGATAATAGGGTACCACATAGGCACTGATCCCATACGTGACATTTCAGCGGCATTGAAGATCCTCAGGTAGACGGTTGGTGATGTGATACGCAACTGGAAGTGGTCTGGGGCTGAATCGGCTAAGAAACAACCCAATGGACCCACGAAGCATAACAGAAAATGACAGACGAGGTCCACAAAGGACTGCCCTCTCAGAACGCAAGTCAACATTGTCTCAAACAAACCACGCGCACCCTGTGTGATTCCATTGAGACTGATGTTAACACCAGTTCAGTACCCAGGACGATGCACGACATGGGTCACCACAGTCCAGCAGCCATCCACATGTTTCTTATCCCTTCGACTGGTGCCACACTCCGATCTTGGACTGTAGACCAAAGGAAAACTGTGCTTTGGATTGACTAGTCATGATACACAGTCTACGAGTCTGATGGCCTTTCGGACTGTTTCGTCGGGACAATAAAGTTTGGTGTAGGCAGCGTGATGGTATGGAGCTGGTTTTAGTGGCTGGGCATGCTTCCATTTCTTCTTTTGGGCAAAACCATGAATACTGAGCTTTACCTAGACGTCCTGGACAATTATATACAACTAACATGGTGGCAGTAATTTGAGTAAGGCCCGTACGCACCGTGTCGGTTATTACAGATGGGTGTGATGACATAGGAGCCGAAACGTTGGGCTGCCCAGCACGGAGTCCTAACCTGAATGAACCCTGTACAGGAGTTCTGGGACGAACTGAATTGACGGCTGCGTCGAGGAAGATATCTGCCGAAAAATAAAAGCTGAAACTGGTTACTGCTTTGAAGGCCGAATGGTGGCACGTGTCGGCGGACATTTCCAAAAAGACTTGTGGAGAGTATTCCTTTAGTAGACATGCAGGTGTCCAGATATTAATGTAGCGCATTGTATATTTATTCCAAAGGGAAGAATTCAATGAAATTTAAATTGTAGATCTCTGATTTTTGCACATCACATGATGTCTTCTAGCTCTTCTTTCAGTACGGCATTATCTGTTTACAACGGTCAGTCATACTTCTATATCCCTTGCTTCTACGAGTTTCGTACAGTGCTGACAGAGCGGGAAAACTTCTTGATCAGACGTTATGTATACACCAAAGGGATCATACCTATTGTGGCCTAGATAAGATCAGAGAAGACGCAAACGGAGGGGGCTTGGATCATCGTGCTTACTCAAGAAAAATATTGTGGGCGCTGTCCCCCTAGAATTTCAGATATGAAAACTTCCTTCCTGAAAATGGCAAAGTGAACCTTGAAATGACTGAAATTCTCCAATTCGTCGCACTAGCGCCTGTAGACAGTGAGCAATATTAAATGCTCAGCAAGCCTTTCTTGCTCGGGAATAGTAAAATGGCAGTGATTATGTCAATGGTTAGTCTCACATGACGTTAATGTAAAGACAAATGACGTACCATCAGTCCCACGCCCAGATGTAACATATTGAGAGATGTTTTCAGATTTACCTTCAATGAAAATTTCTTTCGCTGTCACTGTTCGACATCTATTAATCCTGAGTGGCGTATTCTTCTTCCTTTTTGATAAACTCAATGTGTTGCATAATACATCACATTTCGGTAGACATTTTGGATATACTAAGACTTTCTCGGGAGCGGAGAAAAATTGTACGCAACCAGTTTTCCGCTTGCGCCAAGAAGCAGTAAGTACACTGAAGAGCAATTGAAATAGAGACAGCTGGCGTCATGCAAATGTGGTGCTGTGGGCGGCCCTGTAAACGGAAACGACATGACGTATGCAGCGATCCGACAATATAAGGAGTGATGCGACGGGAATCAGTAAGAGTCGGACGCAGTATGGGTAAGACGAAAGGTCTAAGCGCATTTCATCGTGGGCAAATTGTCGGGGCCCAATGAATGGGTCACTCCATCACTCGGATTTTCACGAGCCACTGTGTCACGGGTACACCGTGAGTACATCGAATCCGGTAAAACCATCCCTGCAAGGACCAACTGCCGTGGACAACAGCGTGTGGATGAGCGGGGTCATCGTCGGCTAGCTCGCATTGTAACAGCGGATAGACGGACCACAGTGCAAGAAATCACTCGACAATTTAACGCTGGTGCACAAAAACGTGTAAGCAGCCACACCATCCAGAACCATCTTCTGGCTATGGGGAACAGAAGCCATCGTCCCACGAGGGTACCGCTGCTGACCGCACATCACAGGTTGCAAAGATTAGCATGGGCGCGGGAACATCGCCGCTGGACCATAGACATGTGAAAAATGTTGCCTGGACTGATGAGTCAAGATTCACGTTAGTACATGCAAATGGCAGGATACGAGTACGGCGCAAACCACATGAAGTGATGGCTCCTTCTTGCCAGCAGGGTACTCTTCAAGCTGGTGGGGGGTGGCATTCTCGTTTGGGGACTGTTTACGTGGAGTGAAATGGGACCCCTGGTACGTGTGACATCGTCCCTCACAGGACAACGTTACCGGGATATCCTGGACAACCATTTGCTCCCGTTTGTGCGTTTTAAACATCCCACTGGGGACCTCATCCTGCAACAAGACAATGCACAGTGCTATCGCTCCCAAATTGTATCCGAATGGTTGGATGAACACTCAACCGACGTGACCTCGCTTCCTTGGCCAGCTAGGTCACCTGACCTCAATCCCATCGAGCACATCTGGAATGCCATCGAGAGAGATGTTCTAGTCTCTGATCCCCCTCCATCAAATCTTCGTGAACTGTGGGAGCTTGTTCAGGGGTCGTGGATCCGTATGGCTTCCCAACACTTCCGGTGTCTTGTCAAGTTCATGCCGAGACGAATCGCCGCCGTCATCAGGGCGAAAGGTGGTGCTACACGTTACTAGACAGGTATCTCTAATTCAATTGCTTGCCAGTGTATATGAAAGGTGAAAACCCTCCAAATACGTGGCGTCAGTGAATAAACAAATACGTCGCTCTTTCCACGTTTTAGCCGCACACAGCAACCGAAAAATTGTTATTCGGTCACCGCCGGGGACCGAATAACAATTTTTAGGTCAGGTGTTAGGTCAGAAATTAGGTCAGGTGTTTACTGATAAAATTGAAAATCCCAAACGATTAAAAGTTCATTTTTCATCGCCAGTGATTAAACGTCACACGGTAAAAAAGCTAGTAAACTTGGAAAACGTGGAGAAAGTTTAATCACATTTTCACTAAAAAAGTTCAGTTTCATTATGTAAAACATGGTACAGCTAGAAAGAATGCCGCCCGAACGTCCATCATGACCCGCTGTTAAGTTTCTCGCAATGATGTGATGTTCTTTCCACACGGCGAGACACGAAAACTGAGAATCCCTTCTTCAGTGCTTCGAAAAAATAAATCAGTGCAATGTTACGTTCCACACACCAAATTGTCTGGAATTTCTCAAATGCACGTTCTTCATGGAATGACTGCCTACAGCGACACATGGTCCCGGCTGAGCCGTGGGCCATGACCCTGGCCCTCTTTCGGGGGTAGATGTCACTTGCCTGCATCGCAGGACGCACATGAGATAAAGGCAGATAGCAGTGAGAGCACATGTCCGCGTAGCTCAGTTGGGAGAACGACTTATTCCGGAGTGAGAGGACCCGCTTCGATGCCCGCCGCGGACTAACTTGTACGTTATACATGCAAAAATCACACTGTTTGGCACTTCTACTGGTACTGTATTTTATCCACTTTCTCACTGTGGGAAAACAATAGCATGTGTAAGGGAGATTACTAAAATGAAAACAAAGGAGCATGAAGACGCATTTGTGGATTTTGATTTCCTTTGATTTCGTGCAGAGGAAAAGTCATTTCTCCTGTTTAGTTTAAATTAACATTTTCATTGTTAATGATGGAAGAAAATTTAGGAATCGTTGTTTTTCCTGAATCCTCTGGTCCTCAGAATTTTATATAGTTTTAAACGTGTGTTCTTTTTAAGCTTAAAATACTTTATTTTGGAGTTTGTACCAGGACTTTGTATTTATTTATTAATTCGGTTACACCATTTTTTTAATTTCAGATTTCCATTACTTCTTTTTTTAATTTTTAGTTTGTGATATTCATTATTTTGTTTTTAGGTCTTGAAACCAGTGAATGGAGTTTCTTTTCATTCAATATTATACTCTTCCTGTGTTCTGTGTTTAGTAAACGCTTTCATAAGCATTTATTTGCAGGCTTACGTTAACAGTTCGCCAATCACGAAAGAAAAACTTAACTTTTTAAAAACATTTCGACTTTGACAAGAGGCTCAATTTCCTTTTGGTCAACGCATAATAAAATTCTTAGCTTTTCTAGAATATGGCCTTCACACTCAGTCAGTTTTTAGGTTGTTGTTTTTATCGTTATTTCAGTATAAATTCCAAAAACAGAAAAAAAAGTTGAACGACCATTTTTTGGTACAGTTTTTATTTTTTATTTTTCCTCAAGTTTTTTTGTAACACACTAGAGGCTGTGCCTCTACCCTCGTTTCCAGAGTAGCGCTCGGGACCTGCAGCCCGATCTCCAAGTATATCACATGAAATAAAAACTGGAAAATTCATATAAATTTCAATTTTTATTGTATGTCTAAGCAAATAAGGCTTGTTATTCCGAAGTTTCAGTTTTTTTACTGTCGTTATTTTTTGGAACGGCGGACTTTTGCCGTTTGAACTTATACGTAGCACTTATTCACTAAGGAAAACAAAAGCGGTCCAAAAATCATTTCTGTAAACCGTTAAACATTAACTGAGATAGCTTTACCAACAAAACATATGCATAACAAATACTCTGCGTCACCATGGCAGCAGATCACGGGACCAAAACGTTCCTTTGTGGTTATCGTGAAGACAGACAAGCCGTTGTTTCTTTCCTTTGCGTACTTAAAAATGCTTAAAAATCAGAAAATTATTTTTTCTTAAATTTCTTTTTGTAAAAAAGGGATGATAGTTGTAAGTTTATGCTGTAAAAATTGCAATGCGTTATGATTTATAGTTTGCCATATATCCGCTTTTTTTAAATAGATCCCATCGGGAATTAAATAATTTTGTGAAATTTAGAAATTTAATTTCTCGTAAAATAAATTGAAATTCAAAAAAATGGCAACAAGGTGCAAAAAGTAGGTCATGGCACGACATGCCTACAAAGTTTCGTGGTTCTGTTGCTGTTAGTGTGTCCGGAACGCGACCTGATAGCACTTTTTTGCTTACCTTAACTTTGAAATGTAATAGCTCTTGAAGTATCGACAGAATCGAGAAACGGTTTATTTCAGCGTATTTTCCAAACAATTCTCTATAAACGATGTAAATTTCATATTTTTGTGTTCGATACGTTTTGCGCTGCGAGCTGGGAAAGCAAGAGTGTCGCGAAATTTCTAAAACAGCGGCAGCAGCAGCGGCGGCAGTTACTTTTTTAGAATAGAGAGATTTTTACTGTCGACTTTTAATACTACTGAAACTGATTTCAAAATGTTTTACTGTCATATCCTGGGACAGGCTTTCTGTGGTGGGAGTTAATTCATGCGTTTTTATAATATTTGACTTTTAACTTCTTAAAAGATGAAATATGTAAAGATGAAATATTTTTGTCTGCGAGTCTCCTGAGTCTCCTGAGTTTGCTATTCTAAAGATGGCAACGATACAAGAGCTGTCATTCAGAGTCGGTAAGAAACACCCATAGATGGTTTTGTGGTGAATAATTAAATAGAAAACAATTGCTATCATGATTTTTAGGATAGCGTATTAATGAACTTAAGTTGTCTTTTGCTTATTTTTTGTGTCAAAATTTCCGGGAAGGAGGCAAACAATTTAGTGTTTATGTCTATTAATTTTACGAACCAACCACCATGTACACCTTCATGTTGCTGACTGAGAGTACTCACACACTGTAAAAGTAACATTTATCATTTTCACATAGATCATCAGTCTACTACTAAGTCATTAAAAAGCATTTAAGCCAGACGATCATGGCTGTAATCTGTTTTTGCAGAATTAATTTGCCACCACCAAAGAAGATTAAATGAAGAGGAAGAGGAGGGAAGTTTGCGTCATGTGACACAGGTCTACTTTAAACCTGCATCACTTTTCTGGGAGCCTCCTTTTTTCCAGTTGTTTTGATATGTTGTTACCACCGATATTATCGCCATATACATCCGTACTGCCATTAAACTAAAATGCATCTTCACAAAGGCCCTTGATTTTCGAATTAGATTATAACTTTGTTCCGAAAATATTGCTCCCCGTCAAAGAAAAATCGCCAAATATGAAGAAAACAAACCGAAAGCAAATATTCAATGAAATGCTTGCTTGACAGATACTTGCAAACCATTGAAGGAGTTAATCACTGCCATAACACAGGTTATGCACAAAGATAAAATTAAAAAAACAACAACAACATAGGTCTCCTTCCTCAAGATTTCATGTTTTGCTCTAAAGAAAATTTGTTTATCAGATTGTTCCGAAACACTGTCGCAAATCAGTTAAAAAAAAAAAAAAAAAGAAACACTGAGCGTAACTTAATATGCCTTCCTTTAAAGAGTTCTTAACGGATTATTTGGCAATACCCGCAATGGAACATTTACAAAACTCTTTTACACTTGAATCTTTTACTTCGCATTCTGACTTGTATTCGGTTAAACTGCCCTCAGAAGTACGCAGATGAGTCATTACATTATGACCACCCCCAGCCTAGAGAAATGAGCGCGCCTGGAAACCGAACGGTGGCGCAGGGGAATTTCACAGAGCAGTATATATACAACCCAAGAACCAGCTTTCGGTCAGTAGAGTGTTCGGAGACAGAATGGGAAAAACTGCAGATTTATCGGAGTTTGATAAAGGACAAATTGTGATGTCACGGAGCCTCGGAACTACGATCTCGGAAACGGCGCTGCTTGTGAATTGTTCACGTGCCGTTGTAGTAAGTACGTATCAAAAGTGGTGCCCAGATGGCCAAACCACGAACCGTCGTCCGCACCTCATTGATGCGAAAGGGGAGCGGACACTGTCGCGCATTGTTCACAGCGACCGCAGTGCCACAGTGCGACAAATTACCCGCAGCTACAACAGTGGTGGTCAGGGCAATGTCTCACAGCACACAGTTCATCGCATTCTTCTGCTTATGGGCCTACGCAGCTGGAGCCTCATGCTCACTGCACGTCATCGCCAACAACGCATGAAATGGACCCAAGATCATTGAGATTGGAACGCAGATGATTGAAAGAAAGTGGGCTGGTCTGAAGAATCAAGGTTCCTGGTATATCACGTAGACGGCCGAACGCGGATACGCCGATTACCAATGAAGGCTATGGCACCCTGATGCACTGTTGCCAGAATCGTCAAGGAGTGGTTCGAGGAACATGCTGGTGGCTTTCTGTTAATCTCCAAATTCACCTGACGGAAACTGGAGGACCTGCTGTTGACATTTTGGTACCAGATTCCCCAGGATACCTATCGCCACCTCATCGAATCGATGCCTCGACGAGTGGCCGCTGTTTTGCGGGCTAAAGGGGGTCCTACAGCTTATTAGGTAGGTGGTCATAATGTATAGCTCATCGGTGTATAGTCTTGTCAGAATGTGTCAAATTTTGATAGAAAGTTTTAAGTTTGAAAGTTGTTCGTGCTGAGCTTTCTGTCCTGTTTGTGCTTCAGAAAATATAGCTACTCTTTGTGTTTTGAATATTGCATCACATGCAAAACTGATGAGGAGATAAAAGAATTGATTTCCTGGACAGAGTAATCTCTCATTTTGTTCACGTCGTGAAGATTTCCTTGTTCGGAGAGGTGAAAATATTGAGATACGATATAGGGTTTCGTAATTGGAAAGCGCTGAAAACAAAATAAATCAGAATTAGTTTTTTTTTTCCTTTTAAAAGGCATACTTACAAATGCTTATAACGAAGACCCGAGACAACCAAACTTTATAACTGCATCCCGAAACCACTAAGCCGTGGTCTAAGCGATGGCCTCTGATCATTAGTCCGAAAGGGGTCGGGGTTCGAATCCCGGTGAGGCATGAATGTTGTGTTTGTCTTACGGTACTGGCTCTTTCCCTTCCCTGGAACCAGTGACCCTAAATTAGGGACGGGCGACTGCTTATAGCCCATTGAGTTGCTCACGGTGGTCGTTAAACCTCCAATCCAAAAAAAAAAAAAAGAAAAAAAAACACTAAACATTTGAACTATATCATGGGATCACCAACTTAACGTGATTCCCGATCCACAGCAGGAGTTGGATGGCAGAGGGAAACGAACCTAAAAGCCTCAGTCTCCAGCCTCGCCCTTTAACTTGGCCGCCCGCCACCCAGCCAACTGGAACTGCGAATATTGCATTCCTTTGTCGACTGTGAATATATGGCAATCCTATGTGGACTGTGAATTTTATCAGTACTCCCTTACCTAAAGTGACAACAGTGCCTTGAGTATATGCTGATGTTCCGATTCTATATAAAGCCAGGATTCAAGTTCCGCAGTGTCACCAAACGATCAACTGGTCTAGATCGATGCTTCTGACTTGTACTGGTGGTCTGGGTTCGAATTCTCTGGCAAGATACACAAGTAGTACTTTTATTTCCGGCTCTGGTTCTCTTTCTTTCTTGGAGCCAGTAACTCTAAATTAGAAATAAGCAGCGTTTCATTGCCTTAGATGCACAAAAACCGAAACTTGAAAAAAAAAAAAAAAGTCCAGCTGATCGACTCTGACTGCTGGATTCAACAGTGGTGTATTTAAATCTATCGTACTTTTCAACATAAAGTGTGTTTCCTGAGCTACTTATGATTGGAAGTTGAAATAAAAAGCATTTCATAGTCAATTCTAGGAATAATAGTAGGAGTATGCAGCATATTTCAAAATAAAATAAAGAAACACGCAGATGTGGTGAAAATGTATGAACCAACAAATGAAGTCTACTTTGCTCGTTTTTGCTAGTATTTTAAGGCCTCTTCTTTAAACTGTAACTTGAAAATAAATTCTAATTATTACACGCATACACTTAGTTGTGTGCGGTACTTCACTAAGAAATAAATTACCAGACAGTACCCTGAAATATGTCGCCGTAACTCCTTTAAAAACTATGTGTGCACAACGATTTCCAACATAGTATGTTGCGTTTTCGTTTGCACTGTAGTTGTGGTTTTATTTTATTGTAGGTGAAAAAATATGTTTCACGATTGAAATAGGTTGAGTTGGGACTTTGGTTCCCCTAGGTTTTCATTAATCCTTAAGGCAGGCATGGGGCTACTCTATGTAGCACTTCTTTTAAGGAATATTTTATGTAATGGCTGTTTTTTTTTTTGTTGTTGTTTTTTTTCATTTTCTCTCTCACCTCCTTTTCATTACCAAAATTCTTGAATGATTATAAGAAAACTATTACATTTTCAAACCAAGAATGTACCGTGTTGGCAGAATAGTCCAAACATTTTTCTGAGATTCAGATCCCCCATTGACAACTGCAATTTCGAGAAAATTTTACAAACATTCCTTTTCAGATGCAGTACCGTCCTTGGATCTTGGTCGTCATTATCATCTGCTCACAGTCATGATGAATTTTCCTGGGCATTAACCCTTTAACGACCATTAGCCTAAAATCTAATATCACTCTAAATTCCATAACGTCCGAAACTGTCTTTTGTTTCACTTCTTTGTTTAGTAACAACAATGGTGACTGACGGTAACTCCTGCTGATTCCTCATAGGTTGTGCAAATTTCAAGAACAGGTAAGGGTAGGAAATCTTATTCACTCTAGACAGGAGTTTTGGGCGGCTATGGTCGTTTGTATGTACGGGCGCTTTGGGCGTTATGGTCGTTAAAGGATTAAGGAGCGGTGGTTTATTGTTACCTTACTTCTTTGTTTGGAATTTTAACGAGCACCATGAGCATCGCAAAAGGCTATATGCAGTCGCGCCTGTCCCTAATTTAGGGCCACTGGTTCCAGGGAAGGGAAGGAGCCAGTGCCGTAAGACAAACACACCATCCATGATTCACGTGGAATTTGAACATGAACGAATGATTAGAAACCAATGTCTCGTACCACTCAGCCATCAGGGCTGAGATATGTATGGGTTGGGAACAGCCTTCATTCAATGCTTCGGTCAATTGCTGCACACAGGGAGTCAGTCTGTTTCTCCCTACGAGCCTTCTCAGATGACGGCGATCTCGTTCCAGACAGATTGTCGTCGCATCACAGTTACGCCTTTCAGAGAAGCAATGTGGGTTATTTTTTTCACATATTAAAGACCCGGAATATCTCACCTTTATAGAAATTAGTCAGCTCTACTGTTTTCAAAATCTTGGGTTCAATCACACGGGTACCCACAATAAGGCCTCTGTCGAAATTCAAAAGGCCCTTTGTTTTTCACATTGTGATCAACACTACTGACGATTACTGACGAGCAGCAGTCTTAAATAGTTGCCTAGATCACGTGGTGAATCACGCTACCACGTGTTTTGCATATACACTGCGTAAGTGACGTTTACGTACATCTGCATAAATGTTTCTAATTCAGTAGCCGGTGTGTATATAACACATCACATGCTCAAAATCAAATTAGGATTCGTACATTAGTGGACTAGCTAAGCAAAAATATTTCTTTATATAGAAACACTTTTAAGAATTTGAAATATTAGTTCCTTCTCACGGACCTTTTCAAAGTGAAAAATTACTTAAAGTTTACTGTTTCTGGTAAACACTTGGAGGTTCACAGGGAGTTTCATTTGATTCTTATCCATCGTGGGTGATTTGTGAACAAAAGCTACAAAATAAAAATCGGGAAAATTTTACCTATGTGCCACAAATCACCCTTTGTGGCTCCAAGGTCCATTTTTTTACGCTTTCCAACCGTAGGTTGAAGAAGCGTATATGCTCCAGTTCTGTCCGTCTGTCTGTCTGTCCGTCCGTCCGCACGATAACTCGCGTAAAAATGGTTCGATTTCGATGAAATTTTAGTATGTATTAGGGGACCACCCGAGAACAAACCCTATTGAAAATGGGCGAAATGGGGTCAAAGGTCAGGGCATAGGACAGGGATCCATTCCATTGCCCTGAGCGTAGTACCTTGCGTAAAAATGGTTCAATTTCGATGAAATTTTAGTATGTGATAGGAGATCACCTGGGTACGAACCCTATTGAAAATGGGTGAAATGGGGTCAAAGGTCAGGACATAAAAGCGCGATTCATTCCATTGCCCTTATGCGTTATAACTTACCTAAAAATGCTTCAATTGCGACAAAACTTTATCATGTTATTCCGGAGGTTTACTGAACCACTTCTATTTAATATCATCGAAATGGGGTCAAAGGTCAAGGCACAGCAGCGAGATTTGTTCCACAGCCATTATCCTCATAACTTGACTAAAAATGCTTCTATTGCGACAAAACTTTAGTATGTTGGTTCCAGAGGCATACTAAACCAAATCTGTTTAATATAATCGAAATGAGGTCAAAGTTCAGGGTACAGCAGTGCGATTTGTTCCACAGCCATTATCCTCATAACTTGACTAAACATACTTCCATTGCGACAAAACTTTAGTATGTTGATCCGGAGGTATACTGAACCAATTCTGTTGAATATCATCGAAATGGGATCAAAGGTTAGGACACAGGAGAGAGATTTATTACACAGCCCTTGTCTTCATAACTTGAGTGATAACTTGAGTAATGATTTCTGGTATGTTGGAAAGCGTATAATAATCAATGAATTGCATGATTTTACTAACTTGTTTAAGCCGTTTTTGCCATCACTTCTTCTGGGAAAATGCCAGAAAAGGTACCTCGAAATCACGAAAAACGATTTTTCGATGATTTTCACTTAATGTCAGGTTAACAAGCACATTTTCAGTGGTAATGCTCGAAATAACCAGTACGCAACTTCTCTGAACCCTGTCTCAGGAGAGACACAATTTTAGCCAACATGGGGAGAGTGAAGCTTAAGCAAAGGACGAGTCTTGCATTAATGCTCCATCGACGCCATAATTTGTTCCACCGGTTTTACAAAGAGATAGATGTCTGTTAAGAAAACCATGCTGCAAGGATGGCGCCTGGGGAACGGGTTGTTGCCTGAGACATGTTTTTGCTCCGTTAACATGAAAACAAAAAGGAGAAAACTCTATATACGTCAAGTGTTATAAATGCCGAAGAAGTTCAGTAAAATTATTAAAATCGCTGAATTTTTAATTTGATTGAAAGTTCGGTCAGAAACACATAAACTTGCGCGAAAAATAGATATGTGTGTACTATTTCCCTCTTGCTAATTTTCTGTCAATTTTTCTTATCTATTTTTCATTTTGTATCACATGGGTTTTCACATTTTAAGAAAAAGAAGTCATTCATTTTCAAATTAATAAGTTCATTAATTAATAAAGATTTTACAGAAATGCTTTAGTTAAGATTCAGCTTAACGTTTAATTTATATATATATATATATATATATATATATATATATATATATATATAAGGGAATCAGAAGGTTCAGACTTGTGTTAGCTGTTAACAAAAATGCTGGCTTACAAAAACTGCTTAAAAGACTGAGAGTCACAGCGACTGGGAATGAGCTGTTCTTTCATTTCTTGTTGCCACGGATTATTCAAATAACCATCCCGACTTCAGAAAAAGAGAAGGGTTATTTTAATCGGATGTACTAATATGCGAGTGAATTATTTTCTGTCTTTTTTATACAGGTAAAAGACAAATACTTTTAATCTGCATTTATTTGAAACGCAGCTGCGCTTGTTGTCCTTAAATTCTTAATAAATCGCAAGGTTTTGTCGCAAAAGTTTAATCATTGTGCAGTCTTGCAAAAAGAATTCCAAAATAACGAATTAATTTTTTATGTTCTACCAGTTTTTTCGTTTCCTGACAAGTCACTAAAATTAAATTCTCTTTAACGAAAAAATGCGTCTTATTCTGGCATAGTCAACATTGTATTATTCTTTTGTACGAAACAGTAAAGTAACCATTAAAAAACATCCAGTGGATGTTTAATTTTACCACCGAGCGAACAAAACAATTATACATTACTTTTTTTTATCGCTCTCTCAAGTGGCTGTTAGGGAGAAGTACAAGTAAGATCTAAATTCACCTGCATTAACAGACCATTTTGTTCATCTCTGAAATTTCCCATCTCAGCTATAAAACTGTGAACTGCTCTTAATGACAGGTCACTTTTCGTTGTATAGGCGGCACCCGGGGCATTCACTGAGCAGGACCTTTTAGCTTTACGCATTTGTCTCATGAACATCTGAATAAGGACACTTTTTCGGATTCTCAAGATTGCTGTAGAAACACCGCGATCTCACTGAGACGCCTGCGTCCCTGTATCGTCCACAGGAATTTATTTTTAATTTATCCAGCTTTATTTAGTCTAAAAATGCGGAAAACGCCAATAATTCACTGGGGAGGGGAAGGAGACAAAATCTTCGAAATTGGGGCTTCTAGAAAAAGAAGAGACGCTACTGCGAAAGAATATTGTTTAGCTACTTCATCATGGTTAACAATATTAAAGGATCGCATCAAAATTGAAGACAATAAAACTGATATAGCCTCAGCGAAAAAAAAAAAAACGTAATTCGTTATACGATAGTATAGAATAAAAATGTTTTTCTTCGTTGTACTGTATTCGGGCAAGGAAAAAGAATTGTTAATCGAATATTACGCAAAAAGACTAATTACTGGAATTTAATAAGATTCACACATTTCAGCTGAATGTTCATCTAAACTTTATAACTTAAATATACCAGGAAAGAAAAGCCGTTCCTTAAAGTTTTGTATGAAGGGATTTGACCTGTATAAAAACGATAAAGTATCAAAATCAAGAAATCAAAGGGAAAGATGAAGCATCAAAATCAAGGCGATAATATACCTTTATGTCAAGTGCAATCTTTCATGCACATTTTCATCAACATTTACTGTCGGCTTTGGAATGTTTTATTAGAATTATTGTTCGATATTTAAGACGTATCTAATCACGTAGGAGGAAAGTCTGTTTTCACCCTGTGACGAAAACCAACAACACATTGCGAGAAAAAATAAACGAAAAAAAGGATAAACTATTCCTCTGATTTTGCTAATAATTCTGATTTGTGTCTTACAACAAAAGTTCAACTAAATGTAAGATGGTCAGATTGTTTATCTAAGTATCTCCATTTTCAACTCATCTCTACTGTGATAACTCGGAAGTATGTTAATTTGGCACAACCAGCCAGCTCTTTATCACTCACTGTAAAAATACCTGCCCTGGCCGTAAACTGAAATTCCCAGCCCGGTCCCAAATGCCAACTCATTGTCCTGCCCGATCAAAGCTCGAATGTTCGTGAACCAGTACGTTCTCGACCCGTTTGAGACTTTTATTTTATAGGTCTAAGAAACACCAAAACTGGGGATATTAAACCCCCTCCCTCGAACAAATATACACTGCTGGCCACCCAAAATGCAACACCAAGAAGGAAACATCCGATTGGCTTGAAATTCCCAGCATACGTCGCCCGCAAGAGGACATGCAAACGATTAGCATTGCAGGGTATATGCAAATCATGTGCGCCCGGCACGCCACCGAGAAACCCTATAAGAAGGGTGCACAGAAGGCGGGGTGTAAGTAGCGGAAGTGTGTTTTGCTGCCGGACCTGTGCGTAGGAAGCTTCCTGATGCCTCGTCGCAGAATACGGCAGTCATTCCAGCACGTTTCGTAGTTCTACAAAGGACGAATAGTGGCTTATCGCGACAGCGGTTAATCGTACCGAGACATCGGCGCCCATGTGGGACGACATCCAGCCACAGTGAGGCGAGTATGGATTCGGTGGGTGCAAGAGGAACGGACGGACCGACGTGAGGGATTGCCGCAGCCGCGGCACACCACCGAACGAGGCGACCGTCATGTTGTGCGGCGGACATTGATGGCTCGCACCGCCACATCTCGAGCGTTAGCTCAGGAATTAGGGTGTCTTGCGCAACAACCTGTGTCAGCACGTACCGTTTGACGTCGTCTGCAGGAGCGGGGACTTGTCGCACGGCGCCCATTTTCCCGATTATCTTTCACGTTACACCACCGGCGAGTGCGGCGGCAGTGGGCCGTTGAACGCCGCACCTGGACTACGGAATGACACAACATTGTCTTCTCCGACGAATCCCGCTTCTGCGTGCAACACCACAATGGTCAGATCCGCGTGTGGCTGCACCGCGGCGAGAGACTGTATGACGCTTGCATTATGCATCGCCATACCGGTCCGTAGCCTGGCGTTATGGTTTGGGGAGCAATTGGATATGACATCCGCAACCCCTCTGGTACGCATCGCCGGTACATTAAACAGACACCGCTACATCTGCGACGTTTTGGAGCCTGTAATCCTCCTTTACTTACAGGACCTGCCAGCAGCCACGTTTCAAAAGGACAATGCGCGCCCGCACGTGGCACGCATCGTGCAACAATTCTTCACGGCCCACCAGGTGTCACTGCTGCCGTAGCCCTCCTGTTCTCCCGATATGTCGCCCATCGAACACATCTGGTCGCTGATCGGCAACCGAGTGGCCCGGCAAGCACGACCTGCGGCTACGCCTGATGAACTGTGGCAACTTGTGGAAGTAGCCTGGACCGACATACCCCAAGCCCACATCCAAAGCCTCTTTTGTTCGATGCCGCGGCGTGTAGTGGCCGTTATTGCCAGCCATGGGGGCCACACGAACTATTGATGTCTGCGTGTTCCGCAAGTCGCACGGGCCTGTAAGATCAATCGTTTTATCTTTGTATCTGTTGTTATGTGTCCAGTAAATCTGGCTTTGCTATCTCGTGTCCTTCTTGGTGTTGCATTTTGGATGGCCAGTAGTGTATTAGGAGACACTTCTTTCAGAAAAAGTCCCAAACCTGATTTTAGCTCCAATTTGTATAGGCGCTGATCTTCGATGTCATCCACTTATATCTTTCCAAGGTAAAGGAATGTGAATGGAGCAGATTACAGGGTGAAAACGAAAATCCATGTAAACGTTCTGGAGCTGAGTGTTTCAACTGCATGATAACAGGTGTATGGGTGGTAGTGATGAAAACAGGGGAGGGGGGACAACATTTGTGTAAAAATATCTAAATGAAATTGTTTTTGGAGGGAATCACCTATCGAGTATAAATCAAATTTGATTTATTCTGTAAAGTCAAATTTAACTTTCTTTTATTTTCTAATCTAAATCAGCAACAAGAGGATGTAGTATGTATAAGGAAACATTTATTTCGTCACAAATCACTCTATTATGCGAGCCGAAATGTTTTTCTTCATTTCAGAAGAAAACTGCTAAATCTTTCCACGTTCCAGAAACACACAGCAACCGAAAAATTGTTTTCAGCCGCCGCCGTGGAATTGAACCACGGATCTCTCGATATCTAGCCGAGCGCGTTAGCTGTACAATACGGTGGCCAACAATCCACGGTGCTATGTGTATTTTTAAGTCAGCTTCTGACATCATAAATTCATAAGATGGGCTCAGCTACTGAGACGTCTCCATCTGCTGGGCATTATATCGGGAGATCCGTGGTTCAATTCCACGGCGGCGGCTGAAAATGATTTCTCGGTAGCTGTGTGTTTCTGGAACGTGGAAAAAGCGATGTATTTATTTATTTACTGACGCCAGGTATTTGGAGGATTTTCACCTTGGATCTCGCCCTTTGGATTTAACTGCTATAATATATATAGCCAGTGCCGTTAATGCCCACCAGATGGAGACGTTTCAGTAGCTGAGCCCATCTTACGGATTTATGATGTCAGAAGCTGACTTAAAAATACACATAGCGCCGTGGATTGTTGGCCACCGTGGTGTAAAGCTAACGCGCTCGGCTAGATATCGAGAGATCCGTGGTTCAATTTCACGGTGGCGGCTGAAAACAATGTTTCGGGTGTTGTGTGTTTCTGGAACGTGGAAAGAGCGATGTATTTATTTATTTTCTTAAATCTTCTTGTCATAGCACGGCACGGCAGAGTCCTGACTTCACTAACGGGAAAGAAGAATGAAACTCATTGTTCGATGCGGAGGCAAACTGTCCCGCGGAAGTCAGCTCATATATTGGTTTATAGGAACGTCATGTCCTTATATATGTTTTTTAATTAGGGGTTTAACGGCCACCGTGGGCAACTCAGTGGGCTATAAGCAGTCGCCCGTCCCTAATTTAGGGCCACTGGTTTCAAGAAAGGGAGAGAGCCAGCGCCGTAAGACAAACACAACATACATGCCTCAGCGGGATTTGAACCCGGACCCATCTCGAACGAGTGATCAGAAACCATCGGTAAGACCACTGCGCCACCGGGGAGGCGTCCTTATTTCCAGGGCGTCTGCCAGCTTAATTAGTCTTCTGTGTTTGGTACGGTTCGTATTTCTTTCCATATGTCAGCATGTGGTATGTCCATTTTTTGCAGTTTCCCTAATTCGAAACAAAAATTGAGACGACTTGCTCCTCCCCGGAAGGCTAGTACTCAGGGGCCAGGCTTCTGGCTAACCGTCCGAGTTGAGCCGGTTTTCGAGTTCCGGATAAAGCATGGATGGCGAGTTTGTTCTATGTTACTGGATCTGTCCCTTCCATAAAAACAGTAGCTCTAAATTAGAAAATTAGAGACAGACGACTCCTTACGGGATGATTAGACATTCGAGGGGATCGTCACGGAGTGGCGTGCTCATTGATTTTTAATTTTGATGTTTAGCTGGTATTTTGATATTGGCATTGGTAGTCGAATATGTATTGCATAACACTTTTTTATTTTCTTTGGTCGCCAGTCTATCATTATTTTGACTTTTCTTTCTTTCTTTTGCGGTTCATTGAATTCCTTGTTGTCGGGATTGGATATACACAGCGTTGATTCTTATTTACGAACTAATTGATTTCACTGGGGGTAGTATGCAACTGACAAGGGAGGGTGTTCCAAGGGGCTTCCGCTCAGCTGGTTTTATGACAACGATTGCTGTGGGTAGGGAACGACACTTCGAGGTTTGTGATGTTATAGTTTTGGCGAACCTACATCACAGGTGACGCTCATGTCAAGATGGCAAAGTTGCATCGATAAGCTTCGTTGGTGTAGTTCAAGCGGTAGAATATCTGACTCCGGAGAAAGAAGATGTGAGTTCGAATCTCACCGTCGGATTTATTTTCACATTGGCATCCGAACGTAAAGTGAATCTCCTGGCCGTGAGGTTCGAGGAAAATGATTGTTGTTTCTTCCACTCATCACCTGGAATTAATGAGAATTCCTTCTTCAGCGCTTCGACAAATATGTGGTTTCTTTCACACATCTCAGCGAGCTACTACCGACAAATCGGGCTTTATTTTTATATAGTACATTAGAATCTGAGAAAATGAATTTATCGATGAAATTGTGGAGGCGATGGTCAGTAAGGTTAAAGAGAGTAGATTTTATGGAATTCCAGGTGTTAAACGTATTCATGTGATGACGTGTTGGAACTGGGCAACGATTTAGGAAGCGATGCGTCAGAAGAAAAGGGAAAATGCATGGGAGTAAGCTTTGAGCAGATGTACGTAGAAGCAGAGAGTAGCCTGGCAGTATGGAGAAATCGTTAAGCAAGGAAACGAGAATTCTAGAAGTAGGAGCTTGATCCTTTGTGGTCCGCTGGTGAGGATCACACAAATGTAGCCTACATGTTCTCAATCTGGTAGGGAAATTGTGCATAAAAAAACATCTGAGAAATGCCTGAAAAATCTCTTTACTGTATCTATCAAGTGAGAAGCCAGATTTTCTAATTCACTTCTAGAAGATTCCATATAATGAGCTATCTAACTGAAATACTATGTGTTATCGAAATCTGGACGTTACATGGAAAATCTTTGTCATGATTTAAATATATGCGATGAAAAAGGTTTTCGTTCTGGACCGAATTCTAGAAGCGGAGATATCGTGCCGAACACGAATAGCAATTTAACTGCACATTAAGAAAAGCTCAAAACTATGTGAAAAGTCTTCAGCATGATTGAAATTGTCCGATACATTTACCCCAACTAGAGGGAAATTTGCTCATCATATAGAGCAGAAACACACTAAAATCATTTAGCTACTTTTTTACTGTAGCTGTCTAGTGCAAAAGTAGCTTTTCTTATGTGACATTCAGAAGCAAAAGTATGATACCGGACACAGAGATGCAAAATACTTATTTTGGCTTTGCTCTGAGAAACTGTGTTCAAATAGCTATATGAAAGAATAGGAAGAAATGAAAGAAAGGAAAAAGATGTTTTTGCTTATCCTGAATTCGTTTTCTACTTGATATTTCAAAGGTTCGAGGACTCTGTGGTTGTGTTAAATCATCCACTTTTCTCAATCATGGAGCTCTATTTTTAAAGTAGACAGCAGATGAGAGTACATAGAGTCCACCATTTGAATTACAAATAAAAACACGACCATTAGAATTCGAAAAAAAAAAAAAAATTCAGGATCTGGTAGCATTATAATATTTACAGTCATTGCTGTAACTCCATCTCGGAGATTTATCATTGGCTGCAGACCTTGAACAATTCGTAAGTCTGAAACGTGTGATGAAAAATTTAACAAACCAAAGTACATACTTTACTTAAAGTAACTCAAGAAAAAAACTAGATACCAGGAAAACTAAAAAAAAAACAGGTTTGGCTTATAGTTTTATGGTTACAGTTATCACACGCAAAACAAATTTTTTCAGTGCAAATCATAGTTGCGAATGCATCGCGTACACAGGTATACGAACATAAGGACGGACAAAGGGACATATATTAGTATGTCAACAAATATGCCAAATGAAATGGTAGATCTTGGTGGAAAGAGTCGAGCTTCGAGTCCCTAAATGTACAGACACCTCTCGTTCGTTTTTTTTTTTTTTTTTGCGACGGCGAAAAATCCATTGAGTCATCCTTTACTTACACCTGTATGATCAAAAGTATCAGGATACCCTCTTTGAGTCGTAGATTTGCCCGTATATGCCATAGCCATGGCCCATACAGGTACAAAAAGATGCACGTCAGCTAGCAAACATCATAGGCAAGCATGAGCAGTAGAGTGGGCCGCACGTCAGAGCTCAGTGACTTTCAACTTCGTACGGTCGTTAGCAGCCATCTTTGCAACAAGTGATTTCGGGAAATTTCTGCCCTACTGCAACTACCCCGATCAACTGTAAGTAATGTTACTGAGAAGTGGAAATGCCCAAGAGCAACAACAGCGCAATCGTGACCTGGTTATCCACGTAAAATAGCTGAGCGGGAACGCCGACTGCTGAAGCGAATGGTGCAACAAAATCGCCTGTCCGCGGCTGCAACACACATCACCAAGTTACGAAGTGACTCAGGAAGCAACACCAGCACCAAAACGATTCGTCGAGAGCTGAAGGAAATGGGTTTCCAAAGCTGAGCAGCCGTACAGGAGCTTAACATCAGCAAGATCAACGCCAAGTGTCGGTTGGAGTGCCACGACGTTCGGCGTCAGCGGACGCTGGAGCAGCGGAAACGAGTTATCTGAACTGAAGAAGCACGTTTAACCAACTAGCACTCCAACAGATGAGTCTGGGTGTGGAGGATACCATGTGAACGACGCCACATGACCGGCTGTGTTGTACCAACTGTGAAGTTTGGTGGAGGCGGCATCGTGCTCTGGGGCTGTTTTTCATGGTTTGGGCTGGCGGCTCGAGTTCCATTGCCTGGGAATCTTATTGCATCTGCCTGAAATGAAATTTTTGACAATTCTGCGATCCCAACATTATGGCACCAGTTCGATAATGACCCTTTCCGTTACCAACAGAACAATGCTCCCGTCCGTGCAGGAATGACTTCATGAAATGGGTGTGAAAGAACTTGACAGAGCCCCGATTTCAACCCCATGGGACACCTTTGGGATGAATTGGAAGGCCGACTGCGAGCCACGCCAAACCGCCTGACATCTGTGACCGAACTGATTAATGCTCTTGCGGCAGAATGGAAGGCAATACCCACAGCAACGTACCAAAATTTGGAGAGTTAATTCTGCTCTTTCTGATCATACAGGTCCACAATCTTAATTATATTTTTTTCTCTAGTTAAAATCTCCGCGAGTAGGATTTTTTCAGTGTGTGGAGGCCTTCAGCCCCACCCACACTGCCCCAGCGACTAGGGAGTGGCAGGGGTGTTTGGAAGTTTGGGTTCAAAGGTCGGCCATGTTTCCTCAAGAGTGGAAGAAGTTAAGTTGCATAAGAGGTAAGCTCTCTTCATTGTTTTTGGGTTTTAGGTTTTCCAATTTCAATATTTGAACTTCTTGTACATTTTTTCTTTTTTTTTTTGCTTTAAGCATTTAGGCACTAGCAAGTCTATTAACTTTTTTGCGGATTTTAACTCTTTCTTTTCTTGGTATCTTTGCGCGTTTTTTAGGGAACTAAGGCCAAGCAACCGGCCGTTCCATTGTTGTTGTAGTCTGCGCTGTGTTTTCAATGTAGTTAAGGTCTTAATAACTACTTGATTATGCACTTAAAGCACTTCTGAAATACTTTGTACATATTGCAACTAATTGTTTATGTCACATAACCTTCACAAAGCATTTCTTTAGTTTATTATTGTCTTTATTTTATTCTCGTTTTTGTGTTGTCAGAAGTTGTGGAGTAGGGGGTCTTTATAATCCAGTTTTCTTTCAAGAATCTGTGCTTTAGAAAAAAATTAATATTTCCTTTTTTATTGCAATGTTAAGAATTTGTAATACTTTTGTATTGCTATTCAGCTTTAAATTCTCTCGCAGGCGAACTTGGCAATTTGTTATTGCTGAACATTATTTCTGATTCATTATGTCACTCTTACAACTTGAGTTTTCTAGAATCATCTTCTTTCTGTTTAATAGTAACAGATGAAAAGCATGGGTCGGTCCAGGAAAGTTAAGGATGCAAGCTAAATTGTTAACTAAAGCTTGGTCATACAACTCTGCGGAGGTCATGACATATATATATATTTAAAAAAAAAATTTTTTTGGTGGGCTTATTACTTGCACCTATGACTTTGCAGAAACCCATTTCCAAATAGGTCTTTGTGGAAGTGAGAAAATGCAGAGTTTTTGCTGGTCCTTGATAAAGCCAAGGCTCAGTATTCTCGACACTTTCTACATTCAGTTGTTCTTTTTTTCTCTTTTTACTCACACCGGTCAATACATAACCTTTTCTATGTTGTACTCGGTATGAGCCAAAAAATTTTTTTGCTTCAGTCTCTTCTTCATAGAATGTGAATTCTGAATTTTCATAACTTCTGCGTTGCGCGTTTTGATCTTCAGGTTATTTTGCAACTTTCGTTTTAAATTCTAAAGTTTTTCTTATGTTTTCGTCTTTGCTCTTTAGTATATACCCATTTCCAACTAGGTCTTTGTGGAAGTGAGAAAATGCAGAGTTTTTGCTGGTCCTTGATAAAGCCTAGGCTCAGTATTCTCGACACTTTCCACATTCAGTTGTTTTATTTTATTTTTATTTTTCTCTTTTTACTCACACCGGTAGATACATAACTTTTTCTATGTTGTACTTGGTATGAGTCAAAAATATTTTTGCTTAGGTCTCTTCTTAATAGAATGTGAATTCTGAATTTTCATAACTGCTGCGTTGCGCGTTTTGATCTTCAGGTTATTTTGCAACTTTAGTTTTAAATTCAAAGTTTTTCCTTTGTTTTCAGCTTTGCTCTGCAATATATATATATACTGAAAAACACCAATAGGGCAGAATTTTTTTTTTTGTGTGATAGGTTGTGATAGCAGCAAAGGGTGGTCCAACGTTATTATTTCCTTTCTTATACAGGGAGTTCGGAGACAGGTAAGTGCCCAGATATTTTTGATCAGATAGTGTAAACATTTATATATATATATATATATATATATTCTATAAAGAAGATACCTAAGCAAAAAAAATACATATATAATTTTGACTCACACCTAATACAACATAGAAAAGGTTATGTATCTACCTGTGTGAGTAAAAGGAGAAAAAGATAAAAAAATAAAATAAAACAACTGAATGTAGAAGGTGTCGAGAATACTGAGCCTTGGCTTTATCAAGGACCAGCAAAAACTCTGCATTTTCTCACTTCCACAAAGACCTAGTTGGAAATGGGTTTCTGCAAGGCCATAGATGCAAGTAACATTCCCACCTAAAATAGTTTAAAAAATATATATATAAGTCATGTCCTCCGTAGAGTAGCATGACCTAGCACTAAGTTAACAATTTCGCTTGCATCCATTAACCTTCATGGCCCGACCCATGCTCTTCATCTGTTACTATTAAACAGAGAGAAGAAGATTAAAGAGAACTCAAGCTGTGAGAGTGACATAATAAATAGAAATGATTTTCAGCTATAACGAAATTCCAAGTTCGTTTGAAGAGAGAATTTAAACCTGAAAAACAATGCAAAAGAAATCCAAATTTTACATTGCAATTAAAAAAGGAAATGTTAATTTATAACGAACAGATTTTTTGAAAGAAAACTTGAGTCTAAAACCCCCTACTCTACAACTTATGACAGCACGAAAACGAGAATAAGTTAAAGATAATAATTAACTAAAGAAAACTTTGTGAAAGTTATATACCTTAAACAGTTAGTTGCAATATGTACAAAGTATTTCAGCAGTGCTTTAAGTGCATAATTAATTAGTTATTAAGAACTTAACTACTTTGAAAAAACAGCGCATAGACAGCGCATAGAAAAGGAACAAGCTTAGCCTTCCTCTGTTCCTAGGCACCCCAAAAGACGCTCAAAGTTACAAAGAAAAGTAAGAGTTAAAACCCGCATAAATGTTAACAGACAAACCAATGCTTAAAAAGCTGAAAAGCTAAAAAACGACAGAGAAAAGGTACATAAAGTACAAACATTGAACTTATAAAACCTAGAACCCAAAACAAGGAAGAGAGCTTACCTCTTGTGTGACAAAAACTTTTCTCCTTACAAGAGGAGAACATGGCTGACCCCTTTTATGTACCTTTTCTCTGTCGTTTTTTAGCTTTTCAGCTTTTAAGCATTGGTTTGTCTGTTAACATTTATGCGGGTTTTAACTCTTACTTTTCTTTGTAACTTTGAGCGTCTTTTTTAATAGGAACAGAGGAAGGCTAAACTTGTTCCTTTTCTATGCGCTGTCTATGCGCTGTTTTTCAAAGTAGTTAAGTTCTTAATAACTAATTAATTATGCACTTAAAGCACTGCTGAAATACTTTGTACATATTGCAACTAACTGTTTAAGGTATATAACTTTCACAAAGTTTTCTTTAGTTAATTATTATCTTTAACTTATTCTCGTTTTCGTGCTGTCATAAGTTGTAGAGTAGGGGGTTTTAGACTCAAGTTTTCTTTCAAAAATCTGTTCGTTATAAATTAACATTTCCTTTTTAATTGCAATGTAAAATTTGGATTTCTTTTGCATTGTTTTTCAGGTTTAAATTCTCTCAAACGAACTTGGAATTTCGTTATAGCTGAAAATCATTTCTATTTATTATGTCACTCTCACAGCTTGAGTTCTCTTTAATCTTCTTCTCTCTGTTTAATAGTAACAGATGAAGAGCATGGGTCGGGCCATGAAGGTTAATGGATGCAAGCGAAATTGTTAACTAGTGCTAGGTCATGCTACTCTTACGGAGGACATGACTTATATATATATTTTTTAAACTATTTTAGGTGGGAATGTTACTTGCATCTATGGCCTTGCAGAAACCCATTTCCAACTAGGTCTTTGTGGAAGTGAGAAAATGCAGAGTTTTTGCTGGTCCTTGATAAAGCCAAGGCTCAGTATTCTCGACACCTTCTACATTCAGTTGTTTTATTTTATTTTTTTATCTTTTCTCCTTTTACTCACACAGGTAGATACATAACCTTTTCTATGTTGTATTAGGTGTGAGTCAAAATTATATATGTATTTTTTTTGCTTAGGTATCTTCTTTATAGAATGTGAATTCTGAATTTTCAAAACTGCTGCGTTGCGCGTTTTGATTTTCAGGTTATTTTGCACCCTTCGTTTTAAATTCTAAAATTTTTTCCTTAGTCTTCAGTTTTGCTCTTATATATATATATATATATATGTAAGGTCAGGTGATGCGTAACATCACAGCCTCTCCTTGACAAATGTCAACCCCACCTTCTCGTGGTGCATCCTGTTCACACTAAAGGAGCTCTGACGACCGCCAATAGCGGTATAACTATACCATCAGGATTAGAGGAAATGCTATCTCACACTCACCAACCCGCTTGGCCAGCGTGGTGAGTTATGGCCAAACCCCATCCAAAATGACTCCACAAATTATATCTTGGCCCTCAGTCTCCGGCAGCTGGAATGCACCTGGCCAAGGCAGCGGCCAGTGCGACATGAAGGCAGAGGGTGCTAAGAATCCCCGGAGGACCGGACTAGGCTGCCATCTGATGCTGACCTTGGCTACGTATAATGGACGCTCCCTATCTTCTGATTCAAGGCTTCTTGAATTGGAAGAGGAACTACAAAGGATCACGTGGGACATCGTCGGGCTGTGAGGTAAGGAGAAAAGGAGAAGATCTCATTAAGTGAGGTAAGGAGAAAAGGAGAAGATCTCATTAAACTGAAAAGTGGACATCTTTTCTACTATCGTGGGACAGATACTGGCAGAACTAGCGGTGTTGGATTTATAATAAACAAGAAACTGAAGGATAGAGTAGTAGAAGTTGAAAGTTCCTCTGACAGAGCTGCACGACTCGTTATCCAACTCTCGAGAAGATACCAGGCTCAGATAATTCAAACTTATACACCCACCACAAGTCATCCTGAAGAAGAAATTGAAGAATTTTATGAGGAAAGTCGTCATCTAAATAATAAAGGTAAGCAGCACTTGAAGATAATTATGGGAGATTTCAATGCAAGAATAGGGCAACGGCAACAGAATGAAACTTCAGTAGGTAAATTTGGTCACGGCAACAGAAACCAGCGTGGAAATACTATCGTTTAGTTTGCAGAGGCAGAAGGGTTTTTCATCTTGAACTCCTTTTTTCAAGTAAAAGCCACACAGGAAATGGACATGGAGACATCCAAATGGGACGACAAGTGAAATTGATTTTATTATGTGTAACAAAAAATTCGTCGTAGAAGACTGCAGTGTGCTAAACAACTTCAACACAGGTAGTGACCATAGATTGGTGAGATGTAAGATGCACCTCAACACTAAACTCGAACGTGGCAAGCTCATAAGACAAACAAAATGTATTGACATAACCAACCTTAAAAAATACCATAATACCTTCAAGTTGGAACTGAAGAACAGATTCTCTGCTTTAGAAGGCCTAACATCGGAAGAAGTGGATATTTCTGAAATTAACAGAAAAGTAACCATAACTCTTATGGAAACAGCAACAAAATTAGCTGGGTCTAAGAACAAGTTGCATGTGAACAAATTATCAGGAAAAACTAAAATGTTGATGCAAAAAAGAAGAGAGATGAGGACAACTAAAGAAGATGTGACTTCCAAAGTGGAATATATGGAGCTATGCAAGACAGTACGAAAAAGTATCACTGAAGACGTAAGGAAATTCAACTGTGAACTCGTGAGGAAAGCAATTGAAAACAACCAAAGCCTAAAGATAGCAAAGGGACATTTCAGTAAGGGAAGAAAACAGATTATGGCACTGAGAAAAGAAGATGGTTCTGTAACAAGAAATAGAGGGGAAATTTTGACAAGAGTGAAAGATTTCTACTCCAAATTATATGAAAGGGATGACACGTACACTCTAGACATCATGAAAGGTACCAGTACCAGAGTTCCTCTAGTCCTTCCAGCAGAAGTTGCACATGCAATCAAGAACATGAAGCTGGGGAAAGCTCCAGGAGAAGATGGAATTACTGTAGACATCATACAAGAAGCAAGTGGAGAAAGCGAAATAGTACTCGCCCAAATTTTCACTCGATGCCTTAATGAACGGAATATTCCTGAGGATTGGAACAACGCTACAATGATCCTGCTACATAAAAAAAGTGACATTGAGGATCCCAGGAACTACAGACCAATCAGCCTCCTATTAGTGGTTTATAAAATCTTCACTAAAGTTCTTTCACACCGTTTGAAGGTAACACTGGACATGGCTCAACCGAGAGAACAAGATGGATTCAGGAGTGGCTACAGCACAATAGATCATATCCACGTACTGAGAGAACTAATTGAAACAACGAGGGAATATGAACTTCAATTGTGCACAGCTTTTATCGATTATGAAAAAGTCTTTGATTCGGTGAAACCATCAGCAGTTACAATGGCTCTGAAATCCTGCGGTATTGAAAATGCATATATTAATATTATTAATAACATCTATGAAAATGCAAGTACAAAGATTCGGCTGTTTGAAAATACAACACACATAAAAATTGGAGAGGGAGTGAGACAAGGTGATACCATATCTCCGAAACTCTTTAATGCCACATTGGAAAATGTCTTTCAATCACTGAACTGGGAAAACAAAGGGATAAAGATTAATGGAGATTATCTAACCCACCTTCGTTTTGCTGATGACGTAGTCATTTTTGCAACTACCCCATCAGAGCTGCAGAGTATGATCCAGGAACTTGCTGACAAGAGTAAAGAAGTGGGATTAAAAATGAACTTTCAGAAGACAAAAGTGATGTTCAATGCTTTTACAAGAAATGAAGATTTATCGATTGATGGAGAAAAGCTGGAGAAAAGCTGGAGATAACAGACACGTACGTTTATCTTGGACAGCAGATATCAAGTGTGGGTCACATTGAAGAAGAAATTAATCGGCGTACAAAACTTGCCTGGAGAGCTTTTGGAAGAAACAGCATAATTTTCAAGAGCAATATGCCATTATGTCTTAAAAGAAAAGTGTTTGATCAATGCATCCTTCCAGTGCTTACGTATGGTGCAGAGACGTGGACCTTAACTAAAAGAGACATACAAAGGCTGCAGACAACTCAAAGTAGCATGGAGAGGTGCATGCTTGGTGTAACCAGGAGAGATAAGAAGAGGAACTCGTGGATCCGAAAAATGACAAGAGTGGAAGACATCATGATGAGAGTTAAATCCCTGAAATTGGCAATGGGCTGGACATACTGCCAGAAGAACAGACCATCGATGGACAGCCGAAATTTTATATTGGATTCCAAGGGACAGTAAAAGACCCAGAAGATCACATGGGTGATGGGTGGATGAAGCTCGAAAGTATGCGGGAGTGACATGGAGGAGACTGGCACAAGACAGACCGTTGTGGAGGAAACTTGGGGAGACCTTCGTCCAGCAGTGGATTGATAAGGATTGATAATGATGATGATGATGATGATATATATATATTCCACACGAAATCACCAAATTTTAAAAAAAATTGCAGCTGTAGGGGATTTTTTATTTTCCTGATTTTATTATATGTGACAGTACAACATAAAAGCACCCTGAAAACAAAGTTTGGGATTTATTTTCCCAACTCCTTTGGAGATATGGGTCCTCAACCCCGCGAAATGAGCTAAAATAAGGGTTACGTTAATTAACACAATTTGAGTAATTGTGGAGATAATGACACTTAATGGGTGCCTAAATAGAGGGCCTGTACATTCGTATGCAATAACCTCATTCCCATAGCATAATAATTCGTCAGGTTGTAATGGGGTTAAAGTTAAAGGTCACGGTATCGATTTCGCCACTTTCCGGCAGCATTTTTAGACCAGAAGAATACTTAAACACAAACTGAATATTTTTTCAGGCAATCATGATATGTTGCTAAGAATGTCAAAGCATATTTCAACTTGTGTTATGTTTCCCTTTTTTATTCAGAAAATATTTTATAACTGCGACATTGCTAAAATTTCCGTTTTGGGGATACAATAAACCAAAAGGGGTAGCAGATAAAAAACCTTATTTTTTCTGAGGAACATCTTCTGTTGCATATCTAAATATTCACAAAATTTTGTTTTGTGTTTCACAATAGTTTTAGAAATAATGATAATGCAATTTGCCCTTCATGGTATGCAATACGGGCATACTTTTAGCATTAAATCTAACATGAAATAGTTAGTAATACATGCATTGAATAAATATGTTTACTTTAATGCATTAAAAATGTATATAATTGTTTTGCAAAGTAATAAGGCCGGTCATTGTTACTATGCAACTGTAATACCCCTATTTGTTTCCTTCCAAAAAAATTCCAAACAAATTCTTATTTGCATTCATGTTGTAGGTCTTTTTGCTAAAATTTAATGTACTTGCCCAGTTTTAAGGGTTCTAGAAAAGTGATGCAATCATTAACTAACATGTCATCATTCATGGCAGTCTGATATGTCCATTTGAATTACTCTCAGTGTTGGATGATGCAATACAATCAGATTTTCCATCATCCACCTCAAGTAATAGGATTCAATTCCACTGTCGATTCAGCCAGCTTAAAACCTTTGAGGGTGAAACATCCAAGTCTTTTAGCTTTGTTTCAAATTTATAATATTAGTGTTGCAAATAGGTATAATTTCTATTCAAATCAGATTTGCCTGATTATTTTTAAAGTTGTGTAATCCAATTTTTTTATTAATACTACAAATTCAAAATTATGTGTATCATAAGTGTATTCAGTAATGCAGTATTGTGTTGGTGTCTTGACTGAGGAAGACTGTACTAATGCATCATACAGCTCTTTAAGAAAAGTGACTAAAATGTGTGAGTATTCACCTGAGCAACAGAAATTATTAAAAATGAGAATTAAAGACAATATTCAGAGTGTATGTGAGCATCATAAAATTAAATATTTAGATAAATGTTACCACTAATATGGAAATACATGTTGTGATCCATACAGTGTCCATAAAAAAAAATAAAGTAATCATTGCGTGAGATTTGCTGAAGAACACTCACATCGTCAGCTTTGCTGAAGAACGCTCACATCTGAATACTCACATCGTCAGCTTTCCTGAAAAACTATAACATCTGGAACTACAGTTTGTGGCTGGGAAATTTCTACGCTCTAACTGTCAAAAAATGGTCTCTAAGAGTGAAAAGACCCATCATAGAACAGGAAAGCGCAAGAAAGTAAATTACAAGGAATCATACTCTGAATCTGATATTTTAGACCATGATGCTGAAACTGATGAGAATAGTTTGTATGAACCAAAACGTGTTAAACCTTTGAGGGTGAAACATCCAAGTCTTTAAAACAGCTTAAAACCTTTGAGGGTGAAACATGTTAAACCTTTGAGGGTGAAACATCCAAGTCTTTAAAACAGCTTAAAACCTTTGAGGGTGAAACATCCAAGTCTTTTAGCTTTGTTTCAAATTTATAATATTAGTGTTGCAAATAGGTATAATTTCTATTCAAATCAGATTTGCCTGATTATTTTTAAAGTTGTGTAATCCAATTTTTTTATTAATACTACAAATTCAAAATTATGTGTATCATAAGTGTATTCAGTAATGCAGTATTGTGTTGGTGTCTTGACTGAGGAAGACTGTACTAATGCATCATACAGCTCTTTAAGAAAAGTGACTAAAATGTGTGAGTATTCACCTGAGCAACAGAAATTATTAAAAATGAGAATTAAAGACAATATTCAGAGTGTATGTGAGCATCATAAAATTAAATATTTAGATAAATGTTACCACTAATATGGAAATACATGTTGTGATCCATACAGTGTCCATAAAAAAAAATAAAGTAATCATTGCGTGAGATTTGCTGAAGAACACTCACATCGTCAGCTTTGCTGAAGAACGCTCACATCTGAATACTCACATCGTCAGCTTTCCTGAAAAACTATAACATCTGGAACTACAGTTTGTGGCTGGGAAATTTCTACGCTCTAACTGTCAAAAAATGGTCTCTAAGAGTGAAAAGACCCATCATAGAACAGGAAAGCGCAAGAAAGTAAATTACAAGGAATCATACTCTGAATCTGATATTTTAGACCATGATGCTGAAACTGATGAGAATAGTTTGTATGAACCAAAACGTGTTAAATTGGAATCATTTAATCAAGCATGTAGCATTTTAGGAATTTCTCCAGTGAAAGCTCAAACATTGCCAGCACAGAAGAGATATTCTGCCATAGAAAAAAAATTACCGAACATCTATACATACACTGGTGTGCAAAAATTAAGGACGAAGAGGGAAAATTGGCATAACAGCGGAACGAGCAGGCAGAACGGACCGAAAGACCACTCAGGAGATAGACTAGGGTCCGGTACGGTAGGGCATGCGCATATATGCAGCATGACGTAGGGGGAGGGGGGGTCGGAAGGGTATAAAGCAAACGGGCGGTGAACTCTCAGCAATTCGGTGATAGCTATTGCACGGTGTAAATCGGTTTGAACGATGTCGAGTTGCTGCCACCGTGTGATATGGAGAACAGGCAATTCAGTAGACAACATCTGGATGACTTTACCCGAGGTCGCGTCATTGGGAAGTTGGAAGAAGGTCGAGGTGTGACTAGAGTGGCCGAGGAGTTCGGGATCGCCCACAGCATCGTTTCACGAGCTTGGAGAGCATTTCAAACGACAGGAACAGCTGTCCGAGAGTTTAGCAGTGGTCGTCCACGAGCAACCACGGCGGCGGACGACCGGTATATTGTCCTACAGGCGAGAAGAGACAGACGGCAGACAGTGGGAGAAATTGCAAGGCACATGCAACAGCCAACAGGACGTCCGTTATCGCGTTTTACCGTCACCAGGAGGCTGCACAAAGGTGGTCTATTTGCACGACGACCAGTACAGTGTGTGCCATTAACGCTTGCTCATCGGAGACGGCGGTTTCTGTGGTGCCAGGAACACAAGAACTGGACACATCAGCAATGGGGTCGAGTTCTCTTTACGGATGAGAGCCGATTTAGTGTGACGAGCGATTCTGGACGTATATATATATCTGGAGAGAGCAGGGAACACGCAATCACACCTCCAACATCATCGAAAAGGACCGGTATGGAGGCGGCGGAGTTCTGGTTTGGGGCGGTATCATGCTTGGTAGCCGTACTGACCTCCACATCTTCCAAGGAGGTTCAGTCACTGGTGTCCGCTATTGTACCGAGGTTCTCCTACCTCACGTGCGTCTGTTTAGAGGTGCTGTGGGTCCCGAGTTCCTCTTCATGGACGACAACGCTGCACCTCATCGTACAGTGGCTGTCGCAGCGCTGTTAGAGAGTGAAGATATTCAACGCATGGATTGACCCGCAAGGTCCCCGGACCTAAATCCAATCGAACACGCGTGGAACCTTCTCGGGAGACGCTTGGCAGCATGTCACCAGCCGCCAGCAACAATTCCGCAGTTGCGATTGGCACTACAAGAGGAATGGGTAGCGATGCCTCAACACCTCCTTGACAACCTCGTCCGCAGCATAGACAAACGTTGTAAATCCTGCAGCGTAGTCAGGGGTGATCATATCCCCTACTAAAGACTGGATTTTTCTTGGCAGCCGCCTGTCACATGGACGTTTCTGTCTTCTGTCCAGTTGTGCTCGAAGCTACCTTTTCAATAAAGTGCCTTTGATCCTTTGGATTCCTTGTTTGGACAGTTTTATTTCACTTGTTCCATATACTTACATCTTGGGGATCTTATATTATCATTTGAGTCGATGTGGAGCACTTCTGCACGACGTTACATTCGAAAAACCGTCTCGTCCTTAATTTGTGCACGCCAGTATGCATTTCTACGAAAACTTTTACCTATCTTAAAAGACCATCTTCCCAATATGAAAAGGGTGATTTATTTTACAGATGGTGCTGGAGGACAATATAAAAACAAAACAAAAATGTTAACCTAGTTCACCATAAGAAAGATTTCAACTTAGAAGCTGTGTGGCATTTCTTTGCCACTTCTCGTGGAAAACGACCATGCGATCGAATAGGGGGTACTGTGAAGCGACATTCAACAAGGGCATCCTTACAACTTATTGGCAAACATATTTTAACACCCGAAGACATGTTCAAATATTGTACAGAAAAAATAAAAGGAATACAATTCCTTTTTGTATCACCAAAAGATATTGATGAAGAAAATGTCATGCTTGAAGATACTGTAGATATGCTTCTGCTTTAAAAATAGCAAACACTAGAATTAATCATTGCTTTATTCCAATGGAGAACAATAGATTAAGAATTCAACTTGTGTAAAGCAGAAAAAAATATGAAGTTGTTAACATATCTAAAGTTTTTGTGAATACAGAACTTTCAGAAGAATCCAAAAAAATTGGTGCTTACATTGCATGTGTATATGAATCGAAATGGTGGCTTGGCTTTATCAAAGAATGTTCCGAAGAACACAGAGATTTCAAAATTCAGTTTTTTCATCCACCAGGACCAGGAACATCATTTTCTTTATCAACTAATGACCAAGCATGGGTTCCACAGGCCAACATTTTAAAAGTTCTCACACCACTGCAATTAACCACTGCTACTGGAAGAGGACACAACATTACCACAAAACTGCCTTTGTCTTTGACGCAATTGCTAGTAGGCCATTTAAAACACATCTGAAAGAATGTTCTAATTTGCTGTCCCATAATTTTATTTTTCATATTAACTTTGTACTGTGTTGTATAAGCAGATGAACTTACTGTATTAAATACTTCTATGGTGGGCATATACATTTTTGTAGACTGAAATGGGTCAACTTGTATTATCATTATTTCGGAAACTATTGTGAAACAGAAAACAAAACTTTGAGAATATTTAGATATGCAATAGAAGATAGTCCTCAGAAAAAATAAGGTGTTTATCTGCTACTCCTTTTGATTTATTGTATACCAAAAACGGAAATTTTGACAATGTTGCAGTAATAAAATATGTTCTGAATAAAAAACGGAAACATAACACAAGTTGAAATATGCTTTAACATTCTTAGCAACATATGATGATTGCCTGAAAAAATATTCACTTTGTGTTTAAGTACCCTTCTGGTATAAAAATGCTACCGAAAAGTAGCGAAATCGGCATCATTACCTTGCATTTGACCCCCTACAACCTGACGAATTATTATACTATGGAAATGAGGTTATTACATATGAATGCACAGGTTATTACCTCTATTTAGGCACCCATTAAATGTCATTATCTCCACAATTACTCAATTTGTGTTAATTAACGTAACCCTTATTTTAGCTCATTTGGGGGGGGGGGGGGGTTGAGGACCCATATCTCCAAAGGGGTTGGGAAAATAAATCACAAACTTTGTTTTTATGGTACGTTTTATGTTGTACAGTAACATAAAAAAACCCACAACTACAAGCACTTGGTGAATTCATAGGAAATGGCCATATATATATCGATTGATGGAGAAAAGCTGGAGATAACAGACACGTACGTTTATCTTGGACAGCAGATATCAAGTGAAGGTCACATTGAAGAAGAAATTAATCGGCGTACAAAACTTGCCTGGAGAGCTTTTGGAAGAAACAGCATAATTTTCAAGAGCAATATGCCATTATGTCTTAAAAGAAAAGTGTTTGATCAATGCATCCTTCCAGTGCTTACGTATGGTGCAGAGACGTGGACCTTAACTAAAAGAGACATACAAAGGCTGCAGACAACTCAAAGTAGCATGGAGAGGTGCATGCTTGGTGTAACCAGGAGAGATAAGAAGAGGAACACGTGGATCCGAAAAATGACAAGAGTGGAAGACATCATGATCAGAGTTAAATCCCTGAAATGGCAATGGGCTGGACATACTGCCAGAAGAACAGACCATCGATGGACAGCCGAAATTTTAGATTGGATTCCAAGGGACAGGAAAAGACCCAGAAGAAGACCACATGGAAGATGGGTGGATGAAATTCGAAAGTATGCGGGAGTGACATGGAGGAGACTGGCACAAGACAGACCGTTGTGGAGGAAACTTGGGGAGACCTTCGTCCAGCAGTGGATTGATAATGGTTGACAATGATGATTATGATATACACACTATATTGACAAAAGTCAGCGGACACCCTTTCAAAAGCAAATGAATGGGTCAGCTGCGTTGTTAAGATGCGTGGTACTGCTGCAAACGGTATAAAAACAAGCCTGCAGCTGACCGCGATCATATCGCACTGTAAGGTTGAGTGAAAATATCGCGGCGGGAGAGAACTGACTTTGAGAAAGAAAAGATTGTTATGTGTTATATTGGCGGGTTGTCCATAAGAGAAACCAAGAGGCGTTTAAACATACCCAAGTCAACTGTTTTGAATGTACTGAATATGTTAAGTGGAAGACACATGGCGTGCCTGAAGCAGCAAAACGTACCGGCAGACCAAAGAAAATCAGTGATAGAGGACGTCGAAGCCTCAGGAGAGTCGTTACAGCTAATCGACGGAGTACTTCACAAGACCTCAGTGTACAGGTGAGTAAAAATGCTAGAACCTCGGTATGTACACGTACCATTCGCAGAGAACTTCATTCCATGAGTTACGTACCGTGGTCGTGCTACTGCTCATAAGCCTTTCATTTCCACTCCGAATGCTACTCGTCGTTTAGCATGGTGTAAAGAACATTTATCGTGGACCGTACATCAATTAAAACGGGTCTTCTGGACTGATGAATCCAGATACACGATCCATCAGTCTGATGGCCGTGTGTGGGTATGGCGGTAGGTGGGAGGATGCTATTTACCACAGTGTACTGTTCCTACGGTCAATTTTGGAGCTGACAGTATACTCGTGTGGGGGTGTTTTTCGTGGTATGGTCCCTGCCCATTGGTTATCGCGGACAAACCTGTTAACCAGCATGTCTACCTCGTTATTCTGGACAATTATGCCCTACCAACTCTGTGGCAATACTATGATACCGAGCCTTGTTGGTCCCGGCAGGATAATGCATCGAGCTATAAAGCAAGGACTGTTACGGCGTGGTTTGACGATAATTCCGTATCGTGTGTGGACTGGCCAGAACAGAGCCCTGATCTTAATCCCATAAAGCACCTATGGGATGAATTAGAGCGCCGCATAAAAAGTTTGGAACCAAGGCCTACTACTAAGCAACAGTTAGCGTCAGCATTATGTACGGAATGGAAGCGCATACTTATCGCTGTGTTCCAAAACCTTGTCGAAAGCATGTCTCGAAGGGTCAGTGCATGCATTAAGACCAAATGTGGACTGACACCGTACTAATGTATGTCAATGAATGCTATATTGTGTTTCTCTTCTAGGTGTCCGATGACTTTTGTCAATATAGTGTATATCATATAGGATACCTTTGCTTTAAATTTAGATCCACTGATTTTTTTTTCGCTTATTGTAAATTAAAACAGCTGAATTTTATCAGCAGTGATTATTTGTGTTCGGTTATGCAGGAGAATTTTTGAACTTTTGTTTCCAGTAACTTCATTTTGCATTTAGTACTTGGACACGCAAATAACTAATCGATTGTCCCAACATTTCCATACAGATTTTTTTTTCAACTTTTACTCTCTGTCTGTCTTTATCGAATCCCCATCACCGCGAGTGTTTTATTTTCAGGCCTGGAATAAAAAAAAATAAAAAAGGGCGACAACTGAGCATTAAAACTCCGCGAGTTGCCTTCGTAGACCAGCTGACTTTTCAATAACCTTGGTTCCTTTCCGCTTTTGTCTCTCCGATGACGTCACATCCCGCGGCCCGCTTGTCCTTCTCTTCGCAGAAGAGTTTTGGATTCTGGATTTCATCAAACACACGCTTCACCTGTCAAACAACGCTCGAGTCAAAAGGCTTTACATTCCACTTAGCACAGTCGTTATTTACGCGAAAATGGGACGAACAGAGTTCTCGGCATTAAACTGTGAAAAAAAATCCGTAAGACTTCTGCCTTTCTTTCGGAAAGATAATGCGTGCTTTTCCGACTCAAGGCTTTTTAAAAGATTTAGACTGGGTTGGGAAATTTGAGCAGTCTCTTTTCGCCACATCAGAATTAAATAAACATTTATATATATATAAACACAGGCTGGTATTTTTTCTTTTTTTATGCTTGACTTTATTTTCTGATTTTATTTATGCATCGCAGGTGTGACTGCATGTGGATTAAACACAGCTCAAGTCATGCCACACATATAGGATGAGCATTTGCACATCCTGTCGAATTACGCTGTGTATAATTTTTCGAGACATTTTAGATGATGTCAAAGCGCATACGAAAGTAGTTTTCCAACGTATCTTCGATTGCGAAGGAAACTAGCATTAGTATCGCGAAATGACAAACCACGTCTACTTGGTTGGGGAAAAAAGTTTTTGAAGAATGTATTCTTTTATTTAATTAGCGATATGCTAAAGTTTTGTCACATCGCTTGATAAAAGCATTGGGAAACTGTTGGGGTGAAATAACTTTTATTTATATTAGTTTAGTTTTGTTTTTATTATTTATTGTAAAAAGTTTGGCGTGTAAAAATTAGTGCTGTATTGTAATTATTGTTGTTGTTTATTGTCGTTGCTTGGTGGTACTGGTACACTTATGTTTTTTGGTTTGAGTCCACATGAAAAATACGACTTTTGCAACAGGTAAAGGAAAAAAAAAATAATTTTGTGTTTAGTATGCACTAGCATTATTCTAATCAGAACTGTAAGAAGGCATTTGTGAAGCATACAATGCTTGTGTAAAACAACATTTCAAAGTAGAGTAGCACGTGATGTTTGTTTCTAGGATAGAACTGCAATTGCGTTGCAACAAATAACTTTTTAGGTTATGCATCCATAAAAAGAGTCTGTGCTGTATTGGATGCTGCTAATGACTCAAAATTTATGACACACATACTCACTGAATCTGCCAAACACAAAGATGAAAATTTTGAAAGACTATGTGTATGTCTATTCTGAAACAGCAACATTTAGAAAAAGGCAAATTTAAAACAACAGGAAAGAAAAAATGTAAACGTATCTTCTGATAAGCCAGGCCTGCCGAACAAACTATTGAGAACACATTTGTGGTTTTGACTTTACATGACTAGGAGGTGGGTCAACATGACCTGAGAAACTTGTTACTATTTTCCTTCAGAGATAACTTCGTATTCATATACAGGGTGTGATCAAAAAGTATCCAGAGTGGATCTTTTAAAAAAGAGTACAAGACTTACATTTTGAAACTTTACAGGTTGAAACTTAATCGCCTTCGAAGTAGTCCCCTTCCGAAGCCACACACTTTGTTACAACGCTCAGGATATGAGGTTGTCACATCAGCCCAACGGAAGGGGTAAGGTAGTAACAGGTACGAAAGAAGTAGAGAACCATCAGTTAAATAACATCAATTAAATAACAGTTAAACAACAGCGTATGAGATTTGCATGAAAGGATTGGGGATATAATCCCCCCTTCGTATCAGTTATTAGTGGGATTTATTTAACTAGGGTTGCCGAAACTACCAGGAAAAAGAATGAGAGAAGGGAAGAAGAAAAAAGTAATCTTTCTTGGTATTGTAAAAGCAGTCGGGAAAAAAATCACAATGCAATTGGATTGGTTGGTTGATTGATTTTAATGGCGCAAGGGCCATGTTTGGCCAAAGAGCGCCAGTTTGGATTGCACCAAGTCACAAATTTAAAATTTTTAAATTTAAAGTTGTTTTGCTTATCATACAAACTAATAACTGGGTTACGATTATTAAGATTAATAGACAAATCTAGAAAATCAAGTTCCTGGTTACTATCGTTAGTTTTAATTAATTTAAAGCTGCTAGGATATATAGCCGAAAAATCGTTTTCAAGATTTCCTGAATTATTTAAGCAAAGTAGGTCGGCTATATACCTGTAAGTATACAAGTAGCTATCACGATCGGAAGATGTTGACTTAATAAGCTGATACTCTTTAAAAAACAAGAACAGATTACAATCACTGGTAGAATGGGAGCATCACATAGGAATATCATTAACCTGCTTATAAAACTTATTTCAGAAATGGACGTAATTATTTTTAATGCAGCAATTTAACAATGTATGCCAGGTACTTTCCGAAACTATGTCTGAAACCTTAAATTCAACAAAGAGTAACTTAAGTGTGGTTATAATATCGTCTATTGGGAGGCTGGTATACAAATTCTCAAAGTCATAGCTATTAACATCTACAGGCCTAATTTCAAGGATATCAGAAATAACATCTGAATTGCTGTTAATAATCCAAAAATCTTTATATATTAAATGGGTACTAGATTTAACGATATTTAAAACCTGCTTCAAAACTGATTCAAAATACTGATCTATTACGTTCTTATGACTTTTAATCCCACTAGCTATGAATCTAAATTTTACCTGTTCCTTATGAAATGTTGCAGTAGCGAAAAAATAAAGAAATTCAGATTCATAACTTTTCGCCAACCTAAGCCAAAGCTGCTTGTGAAATGCCTTGAACTTATTAGCAAGTTCATTACCTGAAACTGGAGCTGGGTGATAGGTGACTTTATTATTGAGTTCTTTACAGATTAAATCAAAATATACACAGTGTGGCAAAGAATTTTTAAGACTGGGTCTGTAAAATGAAATAGAAACAAGAAATTATGTTTTGTTTTAGTTTGTTATTCAAAATAAGTCCCTCCGGCTTCGATACATTTGTTACAGCGATTTAATAATGATTCGAATGCCTGTTCCAGTTCAATTTGCGGAATTGCCTCCAAAGCACGCGTCGAAGCTGTTTGTATAGTCGGAATATCATCAAAATAACACCCTCTTAACGTCATTTTAAGTTTTGGGAATAAAGAAAAGTCGCAGGGTGCTAAATCAGGCGAATACGGGGATGATTCAATACACCGACGTTTAATTTTCAACACCGACGTTATTTTTCGCCAAAAATCTACGAACAAGAAGTGAGGTGTGACTGGGTGCATTATCGTGCAACAAATAACCAACTGTTTTCACCTCGATATTCTGGACGAATGCGACGAATTCTGCCCACCAAACGCCTCAAAACATTCAAATAAAACTCACCAGCAATTGTTTGTCCACTTGGAACAAATTCTTTGTGGTAATATTTTACTATCGAAGAATGTAATGATCATTGTTTTGATTTTCGATGAAACTTTTCTTGTTTTTTTGGCTTGTGGCAAGTTTTTTGACTTCCATTCCGCACTTTGTCGCTTTGTTTTTGGATCATATTGAAAACACCATGTTTCATCACCAGTAACAATCGATTTTAAGAAGTTTGGATCATTTTCAGCGGCTGAAATGATGTCTCTGCAATATGCGGTTCTCCTTGATTTTTGTTCATTGGTTAACGTGTGTGGAACAAATTTAGCACAGACTTTTGTTTTGCCCAAATCTTCATGCAGGATGGTTCGAACGTTTCTTTGTTGATGTTTAAAGACTCGTCCATCATTCTTAGTGACGCACATGGATTGTTTGCCACGAAATCACGCACTTTTTCAATAATCTCAGGTGTCCTAGATGAACTTGGTCTTCCGGTATGCTTATCATCTTCTAGCGTCTCTCTTCCGTCCAAAAAACGTTTGTGCCACAGGAAAACATTTGATCTACTTAAACAAAACTCACCGTAAACTTGTTTCATCATTTGTTACGTTTCCGAGGCACTTTTACCAAGTTTTGCGTTAAATTTAATAACAGCCCTTTGTTTCATCTTAATAATTCAACATGAAAAAAATTTTACTTCCCTAATGAACGGCCGTTTCGTTTGAGTTACTTTAACAACTGCGCAGTACTTTTGGCAGAAAGCAAGCAGATGGTCACGGTTTATAACGCATTCGCGATTACACTGGTGGCGCCACCGTAGGCTGAAATCTAGCGCCAGTCTTAAAAATTCTTTGACGCATTGTGTAAGTTTTTACAAATAATGGCAAAGTTATTATTGGCTTTATCAGTTTTAGTAAGAATGTACTATTTTTGCAGAATAGAAAGAGATTGCTTCAATTCTTTAGATAAAATATTTAAATTAGATAAATTTTCCTGAAATTCTTGTAAAATTTTGGATTTCCATTCAGCAAAAGCTTCAACTGGTAAACTGTAGGCTAAGCTAGTTTTAACAATATACTTATCTGAATCCTGACAAAAGGCAAGCTTAATCCTCTCTTTAGAAAGGTGGAAGGAAGGTCTGAACTTAGCACCAAAACGTAAAAGCCTCCTAAGGCTTGGGTTATCTATAAATTCTAAATTACCTGTAACAATATGATTATGGAAGTTATCGTAATAACCAGTGCCTTGGTACTTACTACAATTACAGTTAAAGTTATGTAAGTTAGAAAACGAGGCATGTGGCTTGTAATTCTTTACACTAGAACCCAAAGTTTTAATATATTTAATACTAACTACTGTTTGGTGTTTAGAATTAGGGAAGCTGCCAGCATTATTATAGAATAATTTTCTAATTCTGAGATAACCATAGCATTTATTGAGGAATCTAATAGTGTGTTTAGAAACTGGTTGGGAGGGAATTTTATCTTTAAGAATATATTTTAGCACATCTAAAACTAGAGCAAAGACATGGGAATCTACAGCACCCTCAAGAGAATTCCAAGTTTTAAAAAAACATTTTAATACAGAGAGCTTAAAATATTTGAGAAGGGATACTGCATTTTTAATGAAATTAGCACTATTCTTGAAATCAAGACGATAATTTTTTAAAACTGTGAAATCTATAGAATTGGAGGATTTTACTAGCCTCTTCCCTCTATTACCTCTGGTACAAGCCCTGTAGGGAAACAATGAGATTTTCCTAATTGCAACATTAAACCTAGAGAGCTTAAGCTTAGAACAGGTGGATCAACGAACTTAAAATTTTGCTGACGAGGTCTCCTGTTAGACATTAGTAAATATGCAAAATTTTATTCGTAACGCTCCTATGAGTTTTGTGGTAAATATACTGGGACTTCGGTTATACGTTTTTCTAGGGGATGGCCTTAAAAAACGTATAAATGGAAAGAACGTACAAAAGAAATTTCAAAATGTTAAATACCTTGTAATGATGGTGCCGAGCCAAACGCTTTGCGAAACTATAGTCGATGTATAATAAATTGTGGTATACGTTGCTGTTTTTTTCTAATGTTAAATACTATTGTAAAATTTTGGAATGCACCCAAAAAGAAAAAAGAAAAAAGAAAAACATCATAATTTTAGATTACGCTGATTTATAATGTAAGATATACACATATGAGTACTTTGTTTTCTACTTTAAGCCTATGCCTATTTTGACTTTTGTATTGGTTTTTTATTCAAATTTCATTTTAGAAGCTAGGTTAAGAAATTCTGTACGTTTTCATATTTTCAATATATGTAAAAGAAAACTTATCTTTGAAATAAAGGGAGTAAATCCCAATACGATTTTGTTTTATATTCAATATCCCTACTACACATCCTTTACTTATGTATAACCATCGCATTTTTCAAAGCAGTTTGCCCACCAGTCGATATAGCATTAGTGTCAAGTAAAATGTTCACTAATCTTTGCTTGTTTTAATTTTTTTAATTCAGAGGAAAAGGAGAATCGTGAAAGTTCTTTAGTAGCATCACTATTTCATGTCTAAAAAAAAAAAAAACTGGCTCGATTCTCTCAAAGTTGTAACATACCGGGTTGCGTATAATCTGAAATTCAAAATTTAACATATAATCGCAAGAAGCGTATAAAAGAATTACGTATAACTGAATCGAAAGAGCGATAGACATTAAAATAAAATATCCGGACTAACGAAGAATTACGTATAAACGTGAAAAACGTATAAAATGAGAACGTATAACCGAGGTTCCGCTGTGCCTAGTTTTATCACTTTTTATGGGAGAATTTTTCATGGGTGTTGCTGCATAATAATTTCAGTCGTAATTACATACGTAAACGCTGTTCCCAAGGCAACGAATCGGTTTGTTGTCCCATAGCAACAATGACATCAGGGCCGTGTTACGTCACACGCTCAAAGCAATCTTGTCCTACCATGCAGAGAACTGCGTCGTTTAAACCCCCGCTTCGAAATATCGGGAGGAAAACGTGACGTAACGGCTTTTCAGTTCCACAGTTTCCTATCATAGTAAACAACCTTTAGGAAACAAATGAATGGATTTATAAATGATTTAGCGAGTTATTTCCTTTCATTATTTGTGTAGCTGTATACAGGGGCAGGTTCAGTGAACAAATACGCAGAATTGCGTTACACTCGTGATTTTAATAAGGATATTTTGAAAGTAAAACTGACTTATTGGCTCCAGAATTGTATTCTTAAATGTGATTTGTAACACGCCGGCACTATAACTTCCTCTACACAAAACAAATACCACCGTCTATGTATTATATTTAATAAAATATGAAAGCTATTTACAGATTAAAACCTCCACTAGCACTTTTTTTTTTTTTTTTTTTTTTTTTTTTTTTTTTTTTGATTGGAGGTTTAACGACCGCCGTGAGCAACTCAATGGGCTATAAGCAGTCGCCCGTCCCTAATTTAGGGTCACTGGTTCCAGGGAAGGGAGAGAGCCAGTGCCGTAAGACAAACACAACATCCATGCCTGACCGGGATTCGAACCCGGACCCCTTACGGACGAATGATCAGAGGCCAACGCCTTAGACCACTGAGCCACCGGGGCGGCACTAGCACTTTCGGGGTAACAATTACCCCATCATGAGGTGGAACAGAGAGGTAATGCAGTACTCACGAAGACTTTTATAGGAGTGCAGCAATGCACCATGGTATAATCCTCAAGCGTCACAAGGTTAAGGTGTTGCCATCGTAACTGAGTAAAACATGCAAATTTTCCAACTTTAGTTACACATGATAATACAGATTATGTTACACTGTAAAGATTATGTTACACTGTTATATGATCTGTGTATTAATTCATTAGGGAGCAGTCGAAATTCCAGAGCAGGAAAACGCCCGCGTTTTGATTAAAAACCCAGTGAAACCAGAAGTAGAGCTCAATGGGGTTGACTGAGCTTTACTCGGCGCCACTTCTTACTGGCGCGGAGTGAAATTTCCTGTCACCAAGGGCCTAAGACTGACACACCACCGTCATGATGCTTTTGCCGTGGTCAACTCGCGATTTCTCAGAATGGGTTGACTTTAAGGAACACGTATGGGTGCATGCTGTTTGTCTTCAATGTGCTCCTTTGTAGATGTCCCATTACCTGGTGAAGGAGGCACTATAAGAAATGGCGCCAAGTAAAACTCAGCTTACCCCATTGAGCTCTACTTAGTCTTTCCTGGTTTCACCAGTGTTTTAATGGCTAACAGGAAGAAACTATGGACCTTAATAAGAACCACAAAGTAAAAAGAACTGTGCCTAGTTTAGATTTAACGGACCAGCGGTGCAAACAGTAGATAAAATAACACTGGCCCAGGACAGGCTCAAACCGGCAGCTGGGAAGCTCTGTGTGGAATTGTAAGCTATGATATTTTTTGTACAAACATAGCTAGCTAATTAGTTCCTCTTTCCTTTTTTTTTTTAGATTTATCTCACTACAACGGAATTTCACAAATACTGTACATAGAGGTTGATAAAGATTAGCCGCTGTTAAAAGAATCATAACGTAGAATCAATGCAATTAGCATAAAACAGATGTTGTATTGGTAGAATTTTTTTTTCTTGGTAAATTGATTTGGTTATCGCAATTTTATTTTTACAAATCGGTTTGGTTATCGCGATTTCTTTTTTTATAAATCGGTTTGGTTATCGATAGAGAGCACTAATGCAATGAGAAATCCAAATTGGCAGACTTCACTGGCAGCAAGCGTGCAGTATCTGTTTTGTGGTACAATGAAAGTCATTCTTCGAATGCTGTATAGCGGCTTTTTAAACGAAAATATCAAAAGAAACATCCCGCACGTTCTTCCGTCACCGAATGGCATTCACGCTTCGTAGCAACAGGATACGTAGATCGTGTTGCTACGAAGCGTAAATGCTAATCGTGTATCAAGTCAAGGTCGGCCAGCTCTTTCCTAAGTTACTGTGGAACCTATGCAGAAAGCATGCCCAAGAACTTCGCGCACATCGATTGGGCGAGTGAGCATGGAACTTCAGGTGGCAAACCCAACTGTCTTTGTATCTTGCGTGAACGATTAGGCTTGAAGCCAGACAAACTGCAGCTGCTTCATATACTGTCAGACAGTAATCAGATGCGCCGACATGAATTCTCCAGCAACATAAGTGAACGTATTGAATCGGAGAGGACTTTCGCACGCGAGTTGTCTTTAGCGAAGAGGCTCCACTTGATATCAGTGGCAAGGTAGACAGGTACAACATGCGCATATGGAAAATGAAAACCCCACATTGTGCCGTGAAACACGAATGCGACCATGCCAAAGTGAATGAGTTTTGTGCCGTGAAACACGAATGCGACCATGCCAAAGTAAATGAGTTTTGTGCCGTGAGTATAATTTACGGATCATTTTTGTTTGCGAAACAACGGTGTCTTGTATCATTTACCTGGACATGCTGCAGCAGTTCTTTGTGCATCAGCTGGAGGAGAATGCCGATTTTCACGCTCCAGGCATTATTTTTCATCAACACAGAGCACCACCTGACTTCCTTTTAGAAGTGAGCACTTCCCCATGCTTGGTTGGGTCTAGAACGACAAATTGGGTGGCATCCAAGGCTCCCAGATTTGACGTCACCTGATTTTTTCTTATGGGGCTGCATTAAGGATCAAATGTGTTCACCCCCTCTACCAACTGCCATTAACGTACTCAAGGATCAGATTGTAACTGCTGCTGTAAGTGAAGATATGTATTCCAGGGTGTGAAATGAAATTTGTTATAGGTGGTATGTTTGTTGCGTAACACGTGGCAGTCACATAGAACGTTTGTAAAATTGTGACTTGTGAAAAATCAGATTAAAAGATTCATTAAATGACTGAAAGTTTTACAAACTAACAGCAAAACATGGTTGTAAGCGAAACTTTGTAAACCAGCTCTGCAAAAGGACTTTTCCTCTGAAGTAATAAAGCTGTTTCGTTGAAAGGCTGACATAGACTCGTTTTGTTTACACATGAAGATAAGTTCATAAAAATTTGCTAATTCCCTATTGCCAGTAAATATTTCTTTGCGGTAATTAGCTTCGTAGAATTTATATAACAGCAGCCAGAATTTATTGGTCAGTTGTTTTGATCTACAGCGCAACTCCGCTGTCACTCTCCAGTATTTCACAATTTTTTATGTTCCTTTGAATACCATGTTTTCTTAAAAAAAAATACCGGTTCCTCTTTCATCTGACCCTTAGCACCAATAAGCCCTGTTCCCATGCAACAGAGAACTACTGGCACAACAATTCCTACTGATTCACCTTGAGAAGCCGAAATTTCTATTCTGTTACTCAGTGTTTGTGCAGAATTTTACTTTAAAGATAAGTTCAATACATAAGAAACATAAGCCAAAATATTTATGCTTATAATAAAATATCAAAGTAATTTTCGTAAAATAAAAAGCTTTCCAACGAGATCCATTTTGCAAAGTGCGCTCTTGCCTTGAGCGGCAGATCAACACACTCACGTTTCCCATTTAAGATGCACGGCACTCTCAAAGGCCCTAGAGCAGAAAGTTCCTGATCAGCGCAGATATCATACAGCCAGAATAAATCTCCAGGCGGTCACTGGGCAAGATAACGACCAGATGTGAAAAACAATAAAAAAATTGCACGGGTAGAGATATAAGAAGAAGAAAAGAAAAACTGACGGGTTTACTTTTTTTCCTTCATAAGAAAAAGCGTACCCTTGGTACTACAGGAATTCAAAATGACTAGGATCAAAAACACCCTCCCCTCTGTACCTAGAATTTTGTCTCCACTTTCAAGCTGAAATAAAAAGATTTATGGAATAAAACTATGTTTAACAACAATAATGGACTGAGGGAACTTCGCTAAAAGAATTACAATTCCGAGAGAAATCTTCGCTCCGACCTACTTCCGTTGTCGGAAAACTTTTCCCGATTTTCGATCTTAAATACAAACATTTATGTGATAAAATGATACTTAAACAATAAACAGTCAAGAGAAAACATCGCGAAAACAAACAAACAAACAAAAATGATGATTACGGGAGAAATCATTGCTGCCTTAAGCTTCCGTTTTTTGCCTCCATTTTAAGATAACGCGAGAAATCTTCACTCAGTCCAACTTCGGTTTTCAGAAAGTTTTTCTCCATTTGCAATCTTAAATATAAATATTTATGCAATAAAATTATATTTAACAACAATACCGGACATACGGAACACCGCGAGAAAAAAAAATTACTTTATGGGAGAAATCTTCACTTCGCCTAAATTTTGAAAGACGGAAACCTTGCATTCACAATCGGGAGTGTGCAACAAAGGATTAATATGGGTCTGGGGATATAGTTTTCTTCTGAAGCGACAAACTTCGTCTGTGTAGCTTTATTGGGAAAGCATTTGGCTCCGGATCAGAAGAAGCCGGTTTCAATTTCCGCCAACGGCAAATGGGTGTTACGCTATGTTGGCGCCCGAACGTAAAATTAATCTCCTGACCTTTGAGTCTTCTAAAAATGTGTGATATTCGTTCCACACATCGTCTGATATTAATCAGAGTTCCTTTTTCTACAGTCAGATTAGATCAGATCATATGTAGAGTATTTTAGGAAGGGAGTGTCTGCTCCTAGGTCTTAAACAACCCTTAAAAATAGGAAGCTAGGAGATTTGGGCTAGAGTGCCCGATAGGAAAGTGACACGGAAGCGAGGTAGAAAGGGGGAGGAAGACGCCTTTATTTATTACCGGAAGGCTAGTACCCGGGGTCAGAAGGCTTCACGTGCCCATCCGACGCACGGCGGGTATTTAGTGGTTCGAACGTTCGTACCTGCCCAGGATCGAACCTGAGGTTATTTCCATGGCAGTCACGAACGCTGACCACTAGGCCACCCGTTCTCCTTCAAGCGTGGTTTGCCGGCTTACTCGGAAACCTATAATTCCGTCCCTGCCTCCTTTTTAAGGCGGGGGCGGGGGGGGGGTATGTGACGTACCTATCTCAGAGGTGATGCACATATCAAAACGGCAAAGTTGCAGCCACAACTTCGTCGGTGTAGTTTGATTGGGAAAGTATTCGGCTCAGGAACAGAAGGATGCGAGTTCGATTTACGCCACCGGCAAGTGGCTTTTACGCTACAAGACATTTAATATTCTTATTTATTCAGAAGTATTTTGAATGTTTAACATGTTCGAAAAAAATGATTTTCTGTTAACTGTTGAAACTCAAAAACGCTTACCGTACAATTCGATTTTTTGGAAAGTGCAGGACAAAATAAAATAAATGTTTACTTCAAAATAATTGCAGCATAAGACTAGCTGATATCTTGATTTGTTATTTTTTATCATTTTTGAGTTCAACAGCTAACTTTAAAAATCTTAACAGAAAGCAGAAATAGAGTTTCAGTAGAAAGAGAAGTTAAAATCAGTTTGAAAAGTTCTGAATAAAAAGTTCGCTCAGTGAATTATTCCCATGATCGAGAAATCGCATTACTTTTGGGATGTAAGATGTCCTGCGATCACGAATTTGATTTATGACTCACTTTAGAGAACAACTGTTTCCTTTGTGAAAGATTTTCTTTTGCCTTCTGCAAATAATGTTTGATAGCATGTTTATTTTTCTTTCCGCAAATGCTAACCTGTTGTTTTCTGTGACCAATCGATACTTGAAAAGTAGGGATAAAATAAGTCAGGTCTTAAGAGAAAGACTTATACTTTCCAACATCGAAAAAACAGTGACACACACGCCCACGCACACAGAGAAAGAACGAAGTGAACAAGAAAAAGAAAAACGAAAAAATAATGCAGAAAAATATTCGGCGTTCACAATATGGTCAATAAAAGGGCAAGGAAAAGTTGAGCCACAAATATTGTCACTTTACTTACCCTTTGTGCTTCTCTAGTACACGCGCACGGAATCTCACTCTACATCCGTATGTGTTCAAAATGTCTGCTCGTGTTTCTTTCTTTTTTTTTTTTTTTTTTTTTGTCATTTTTTATCGACCGTCGGTGTAGTGTAGCATTTACGTCCCCCAGTTTATGTTATCCAAAGTACTGCTGCATTCATCATGTTCGTGAATTTCAAGAAAGGAATTTTACAATAAATTTCATTTGTCATTCTCCGAATGACTTATTTTGCTGAAATACATATCATCGTATAGAAATTACATGTATCACTTCAAACTGTGATTCATTGGAACTTTACATATTTCGAGCGATAAAATAAAAAGATGAGATGCACAAAGTATTTCGTTTTGACGCCGTCATAAACGCTCAGTGGCGTCTCATAATACGTCAGGTATGCCTGTGCTTCCGGCTGAGACACCTCGTAGTAATCAAAAATAAGATGCCTTTATTCTCCTGACACCTTTCGTGGGTTGACGGGTCGCCGACAACCCAATTCATTATGCTTACCATTCGTTGTTATTACTCCGCTGAGAGCTCTAGTACAGATCCTTATCGTACGAAGATTGAGTTTGATTAATTGGAAACAACTCGCTGGCACTCCGAATAAAAAAAAAATAACGATAAGAAGGGCATTCTATTTTGGGCTGTGCATTCGAATGCAAGCCGTGCTACGGAGAACACGGTTTATTATCAGCTGGAAGCACCAATCATCAACGCACTTAATTTTTCGAAGAATTTCCGATAAAATCAGAAAGAACATTGATGTCCGAAACTGCTCTTCTGATAAACAGCACGGCAAATATCTAGTTGGAGATCAAACCGCCCTGACGTTAATTTCTTTCTGTCACACGTAATTTTTATTCGACTCACCTGGTGAGTCAAATATATGTATATATATATTTGACTCACCAGGTGAGTCAAATAAAAATGACATGTGACAGAAAGAAATCAACGTCAGGGCGGTTTCTCAGAGTAAGGATTTTTCTGATGTACTCTGAGAAACATTGTACTACAGCACATCGTGGCAAGTAAAAGTTTTGAGTACTGAAAAGTCGTCTAGAAAAGCTAGGTCGACGTGTTCGCCGAATCTAAAAGAATTATTTGACAAATTTTGTCAAGAACTGTACTAAAATAATATGCAAAAATACTCTGTAATACAATGCTTCAACAGTACTCAAAATGCAGGTTTTATAAATATATCTTTGAACATCATAATTCCCAAGCTAACTGCTGTTCATCAGTTTCGATGCTAAAATCAAAAGGTTAATGTATGTCATTTTACGCCATTTCCTATAACGTTTTATCATGTAGGTCCTATTCGGTGTCAAAATTTAATGCTACACCTTTCGCCACCCGATTTCCACAAAAAATCATCTTCTCCATCCACTAAATTTTGAAATTCTAAATTTCTTGAATGATTTTATAATCAGTTTTGATTTTAGCATTGTTCTAAGACTTGATAATGAAATCACATACAACATCTAGTACAACAGTGCTGATATTGCTCTTCTTTGCTGTAAAGGTTTTTTTACCGCATAGCATCTAGTTATTCCACTCTGCTCGAACTCCATCTTTAAAGTATTTGTTCGCGGACACATGAAGAAGTTGAAGTACTGACGTTATTTCTCCTAGGAGGGCAAAAAAAAAAAAATCTGCTTTAAGGCAAACAGTAAGAATTCAGAGGAGTAGATATAATTTGGGTCAGCTGTTGTCCTACAAGTCCTTTGAAACACGTCTCCCTTTCGTGCGGATTCCACTTCATGTTTTCTCGGTCGACTGATGCGGCGAATATTGGTAAAAGTATAGATGTTTATCTTAAATTCTATAAACGGATTCATGTGCAGCGATATACAATATATTAAAATTGCCTTCCATCAGACGACCTAGAAACATTTCATGTTGCACTGATGAAGATAATCACTGAAATTTAAATTACTCTCGGTAGAAAAAAGGGATAAATTGTTTGCATGGAACGCAGTGTATAAAGACTGGGCTAAATTTTGAAAGGTGTTAATATTGCAATATAATGTAATGTATATAATACAATATAGCATAAAATACTACAATTTGATATGTTGTAGGTTTAACGACTACCGTGAGCAAACCGATGGGCTGTAAGCAGTTGCCCTTCCCTAATTTAGGGTCACTGGTTCCAGGGGAGGAAGAGAGTCAGTGCCTTGAGACAAACACAATATCCATACCTCACGAGATTCGAACCCGGACTAATGTCGGACAAATGGTCAGAAGCCAGCGTTTAGATCACTACGCCACCGGGACGGCAATGTAAACCGGTGCAGTGTAATGTAATATAATATAACATAATGCAATATGTGCAGATCATCTGCCTGTATTTTATTTACTAACTTCAGGAAGACGTAAGAAAGCATAAAATATAATATAATATAATGCAATGTATGCAAATTATCTGCCTATATTTTATTTACTGACTTCAGGAAGACAGTAAATAAAGTATAGCCAGCATGAAAACAAGCGTGTTAGTTGTATTATAACATTTTGAATATCTCAAAAATGATTAAATTTAATTAAGATTTGCACCACTGAAAGCAGAAAAGTGAATATTTTCAATGATATCTGATCTAAAAGATTTAACATCAAGATAGGTTTGAGACAAGGAAATGCTCTTCTGCATATTTTCTGCAGTATATTAAAAACTGTGCCAGAGAAAGAACTACAGATGATAAAAATGAAACCGTGATACTGAATACGTTGATGATATCTGTATACTGGTAGAAAGTGCTGAAGATATTGAACAACACTTAGAAAACTTAAAACGCTACGGATAAATTAAAAATAGACGGAATACTTAAGTTTCCTTAAATATTATCTAAGATACTGGTGTACCCCTGTGGCAATATAATCATGTGGCAAGCTTATGGCAAGCGAAGGACAGGGTCAACAGTTTGGCGAATGTGATGAAATGCAAAATAGTGTCATCAGAAATATTTGTGTAATCGAAATTTTAAAATATTCTTTTTGATCTAAATTTGATGTATTCTGAATTCATAAATTCGACAAACTAAGAAGAAAAAAGCATCCGAGAAATAAAAGTAATTACAATCCAACACTCAGCAGAAAAGACAACCTTTGTCGCTGGGCGGAACATGATAATCACAAAGTAAATTTCAACAAACAAATTAATTCATTTTTCTTGAGTAAAGACAACCTTTGTCGCTGGGCGGAACATGGTAATCACAAAGTAAATTTCAACAAACAAATTAATTTATTTTTCTTGAGTAAAGACAACCTTTGTCGCTGGGCGGAACATGATAATCACAAAGTAAATTTCAACAAACAAATTAATTTATTTTTCTTGAGTAAAGACAACCTTTGTCGCTGGGCGGAACATGGTAATCACAAAGTAAATTTCAACAAACAAATTAATTTATTTTTCTTGAGTAAAGACAACCTTTGTCGCTGGGCGGAACATGGTAATCACAAAGTAAATTTCAACAAACAAATTAATTTATTTTTCTTGAGTAAAGACAACCTTTGTCGCTGGGCGGAACATGATAATCACAAAGTAAATTTCAACAAACAAATTAATTTATTTTTCTTGAGTAAAGACAACCTTTGTCGCTGGGCGGAACATGGTAATCACAAAGTAAATTTCAACAAACAAATTAATTTATTTTTCTTGAGTAAAGACAACCTTTGTCGCTGGGCGGAACATGGTAATCACAAAGTAAATTTCAACAAACAAATTAATTTATTTTTCTTGAGTAAAGACAACCTTTGTCGCTGGGCGGAACATGGTAATCACAAAGTAAATTTCAACAAACAAATTAATTTATTTTTCTTGAGTAAAGACAACCTTTGTCGCTGGGCGGAACATGATAATCACAAAGTAAATTTCAACAAACAAATTAATTCATTTTTCTTGAGTAAAGACAACCTTTGTCGCTGGGCGGAACATGGTAATCACAAAGTAAATTTCAACAAACAAATTAATTTATTTTTCTTGAGTAAAGACAACCTTTGTCGCTGGGCGGAACATGGTAATCACAAAGTAAATTTCAACAAACAAATTAATTTATTTTTCTTGAGTAAAGACAACCTTTGTCGCTGGGCGGAACATGGTAATCACAAAGTAAATTTCAACAAACAAATTAATTTATTTTTCTTGAGTAAAGACAACCTTTGTCGCTGGGCGGAACATGGTAATCACAAAGTAAATTTCAACAAACAAATTAATTTATTTTTCTTGAGTAAAGACAACCTTTGTCGCTGGGCGGAACATGGTAATCACAAAGTAAATTTCAACAAACAAATTAATTTATTTTTCTTGAGTAAAGACAACCTTTGTCGCTGGGCGGAACATGGTAATCACAAAGTAAATTTCAACAAACAAATTAATTTATTTTTCTTGAGTAAAGACAACCTTTGTCGCTGGGCGGAACATGGTAATCACAAAGTAAATTTCAACAAACAAATTAATTTATTTTTCTTGAGTAAAGACAACCTTTGTCGCTGGGCGGAACATGGTAATCACAAAGTAAATTTCAACAAACAAATTAATTTATTTTTCTTGAGTAAAGACAACCTTTGTCGCTGGGCGGAACATGATAATCACAAAGTAAATTTCAACAAACAAATTAATTTATTTTTCTTGAGTAAAGACAACCTTTGTCGCTGGGCGGAACATGGTAATCACAAAGTAAATTTCAACAAACAAATTAATTTATTTTTCTTGAGTAAAGACAACCTTTGTCGCTGGGCGGAACATGGTAATCACAAAGTAAATTTCAACAAACAAATTAATTTATTTTTCTTGAGTAAAGACAACCTTTGTCGCTGGGCGGAACATGGTAATCACAAAGTAAATTTCAACAAACAAATTAATTCATTTTTCTTGAGTAAAGACAACCTTTGTCGCTGGGCGGAACATGGTAATCACAAAGTAAATTTCAACAAACAAATTAATTTATTTTTCTTGAGTAAAGACAACCTTTGTCGCTGGGCGGAACATGATAATCACAAAGTAAATTTCAACAAACAAATTAATTCATTTTTCTTGAGTAAAGACAACCTTTGTCGCTGGGCGGAACATGATAATCACAAAGTAAATTTCAACAAACAAATTAATTTATTTTTCTTGAGTAAAGACAACCTTTGTCGCTGGGCGGAACATGGTAATCACAAAGTAAATTTCAACAAACAAATTAATTTATTTTTCTTGAGTAAAGACAACCTTTGTCGCTGGGCGGAACATGGTAATCACAAAGTAAATTTCAACAAACAAATTAATTTATTTTTCTTGAGTAAAGACAACCTTTGTCGCTGGGCGGAACATGGTAATCACAAAGTAAATTTCAACAAACAAATTAATTTATTTTTCTTGAGTAAAGACAACCTTTGTCGCTGGGCGGAACATGGTAATCACAAAGTAAATTTCAACAAACAAATTAATTTATTTTTCTTGAGTAAAGACAACCTTTGTCGCTGGGCGGAACATGGTAATCACAAAGTAAATTTCAACAAACAAATTAATTTATTTTTCTTGAGTAAAGACAACCTTTGTCGCTGGGCGGAACATGGTAATCACAAAGTAAATTTCAACAAACAAATTAATTTATTTTTCTTGAGTAAAGACAACCTTTGTCGCTGGGCGGAACATGGTAATCACAAAGTAAATTTCAACAAACAAATTAATTTATTTTTCTTGAGTAAAGACAACCTTTGTCGCTGGGCGGAACATGATAATCACAAAGTAAATTTCAACAAACAAATTAATTTATTTTTCTTGAGTAAAGACAACCTTTGTCGCTGGGCGGAACATGGTAATCACAAAGTAAATTTCAACAAACAAATTAATTTATTTTTCTTGAGTAAAGACAACCTTTGTCGCTGGGCGGAACATGGTAATCACAAAGTAAATTTCAACAAACAAATTAATTTATTTTTCTTGAGTAAAGACAACCTTTGTCGCTGGGCGGAACATGATAATCACAAAGTAAATTTCAACAAACAAATTAATTTATTTTTCTTGAGTAAAGACAACCTTTGTCGCTGGGCGGAACATGATAATCACAAAGTAAATTTCAACAAACAAATTAATTTATTTTTCTTGAGTAAAGACAACCTTTGTCGCTGGGCGGAACATGGTAATCACAAAGTAAATTTCAACAAACAAATTAATTTATTTTTCTTGAGTAAAGACAACCTTTGTCGCTGGGCGGAACATGGTAATCACAAAGTAAATTTCAACAAACAAATTAATTTATTTTTCTTGAGTAAAGACAACCTTTGTCGCTGGGCGGAACATGATAATCACAAAGTAAATTTCAACAAACAAATTAATTTATTTTTCTTGAGTAAAGACAACCTTTGTCGCTGGGCGGAACATGATAATCACAAAGTAAATTTCAACAAACAAATTAATTTATTTTTCTTGAGTAAAGACAACCTTTGTCGCTGGGCGGAACATGATAATCACAAAGTAAATTTCAACAAACAAATTAATTTATTTTTCTTGAGTAAAGACAACCTTTGTCGCTGGGCGGAACATGGTAATCACAAAGTAAATTTCAACAAACAAATTAATTTATTTTTCTTGAGTAAAGACAACCTTTGTCGCTGGGCGGAACATGATAATCACAAAGTAAATTTCAACAAACAAATTAATTTATTTTTCTTGAGTAAAGACAACCTTTGTCGCTGGGCGGAACATGGTAATCACAAAGTAAATTTCAACAAACAAATTAATTTATTTTTCTTGAGTAAAGACAACCTTTGTCGCTGGGCGGAACATGATAATCACAAAGTAAATTTCAACAAACAAATTAATTCATTTTTCTTGAGTAAAGACAACCTTTGTCGCTGGGCGGAACATGATAATCACAAAGTAAATTTCAACAAACAAATTAATTTATTTTTCTTGAGTAAAGACAACCTTTGTCGCTGGGCGGAACATGGTAATCACAAAGTAAATTTCAACAAACAAATTAATTTATTTTTCTTGAGTAAAGACAACCTTTGTCGCTGGGCGGAACATGGTAATCACAAAGTAAATTTCAACAAACAAATTAATTTATTTTTCTTGAGTAAAGACAACCTTTGTCGCTGGGCGGAACATGATAATCACAAAGTAAATTTCAACAAACAAATTAATTTATTTTTCTTGAGTAAAGACAACCTTTGTCGCTGGGCGGAACATGGTAATCACAAAGTAAATTTCAACAAACAAATTAATTTATTTTTCTTGAGTAAAGACAACCTTTGTCGCTGGGCGGAACATGGTAATCACAAAGTAAATTTCAACAAACAAATTAATTTATTTTTCTTGAGTAAAGACAACCTTTGTCGCTGGGCGGAACATGGTAATCACAAAGTAAATTTCAACAAACAAATTAATTCATTTTTCTTGAGTAACACAATCGTCACTGAGTTTCGTGGACACCTTTTTACAAAGTATACACACGGTAACATAACAAGTGTTTCTGCAAAAACCACTGGGAAGCGGTCCTTGGACCCTTCACCAATAGTGGTTCATAAATCACGTAAGCAGGGGCAGCAAACCTTTGGCACGTTAACTGGGAATGATGGACTCCAGGGTTCGGGTTCTCTAAAAGGACCGAAGGGACCCCGTTCTTGGAACAGGTGGCTCGTAAAAATAAAACAAACACGCGCACACAACACACTTGCAAATCACTCATACAAAAAATCCTCGCAGCATCTACAATATTACTGGCTGAGATTTTGTTGAAACTTTTTAAACATTGGTTGTGCGAGGGGCTTGGTCATGCCATCTATAACAGTTTTCTTCGAAGTACAGTTCCACAATGTTCTAGCTGTATGAATCCTTGATGCAATGGTTCTTGATGTTTGTAAACTTTATTCTTGAATGTATTTTCTCAGACTGCACTAGTTTAATCATTAACTGATTGTTTTGAAACACCGTATCATGATTGGCAGCTGTTCCTGCAAATCCAAGTCCTCCAGCAGCTCTAGTAAATATGTTAGCTCTTGTGCTGAATAGACAAGTGAAACATATTTAGCTTCTCTTCATAAAAAAGGCTATACAGTTCTGTTTTCGAAACTTCCAGCTAATGCAGTTCTTTCACAGGAAATCAGATGACTACAGGTGGTTGGGGGCAGAGAAACCCCCATTTCCTTTTCATTTTTTGTAAAGACAACACTTTCTTCTCCAGTTTTTTTGTTGTTGTTGTTGCTGTTGTTTTGGACCGATTAATGCTAAGCTTTCTGCCTATTTCCAAATTCTGTTTTTTAAGTTTTTATAAACGTCAAAGTTTTCTCCATAAAAAAGTCTTTTTTTCCAGCACGTAGAATCTTAGTCCTTTTTTTCCGTATCTCCAATTGTTCGGCTTTAACTTGAAATGCCAATTAAGCTAAAGGCACTGGAGAAACTCAAATTCTATGTTGTGGTAAAATTGAAAGGAATATTTTGGATACCTTGCCCATGAAAACGCCGTAAGAAATGGGTCCTCTAGTTTCTGCTTCCACTGTTTGTTTTTCCTTTTTGTCTTTCTTTTTTCTTTCCTTTCATCAATGCTAATTTTTTTTCCCACTGTTTAATTTTTTAAAACATCCCACTGTTTTTTCGCAGCCTTCCTTTTTCCAAAATTCTTTTTTCTCTTGCATTTGACTTTTATAAACTTCTCCTCCAGTTCTACGTCACTTCTCACGTTTTTCGTTATATCATACGTTTGATTTCGAAAAGAAATGAGCAAGCATAGATTAGAAACACTGATCTCCAACACTGCTGAAGAAGTTTAAAATATTGGCTACAGTCACCGAAATGTTGCCGACCTTATTTTTCAATTGATGCTGACTGGGTTTTCGCACTCGGCAAAACTATCAACTTGATACTGTACTTATAGACGCTAATACATATCTGTGACACACTATCAGAGTAAGCTCCTAGGATTCGCTTAATGAAGGGATTCGCATAACATGAATCTACAGGGCACATGGGAAAGTAGCGACCATTCAAAGACTCGGTGGTAAAAATGAAACAAAAGAAACCTGCCATGTGCATCATATAGACCGTAGCTCTCACCCAGTGATTTCCTTGCCTGTGAGAGGGCGATGAAAAATTCTTTGAAAGATAAACGCTTCAAATCATACTGGAAGTGCAGTAAGTGCGCCACTAATGGCCTCTGTATCTGCTATGCAAGCTCCATGCGACTAATGTACGTTGGCGTCAGGAACAGTTCGGCAACACCCGATGGATTTTGAAACTGTTTGTTATTGAAGCAAGCATGATAAATAGAAATTTTATGTTTCTTTTCAGTAGCTTAAAAATTTTACATTGTTCTAGAAAACAAACTGAAGTTTCTGAAAGAAAGGAAAAATTAAAAAAACCAACGAGAACACCGAAGATTGAGGAGTAAGAATGCTAAAAAAATTTCCATTCAATTGGAAAGTATGTGAGATTTACAGAATTCATTTTACGAACATGGATACGGTCAAAATAGGTCAGCTTTCAATAGACTGCTCCTCAGACGTTCTCCCTTCTTTACCACTTTATTATGACTGTGTTTTAGTAGCACCGTAGGTTACCTATCGCTCTGATTGTTGGTCTCGTATGTTTTGGCTTAGAGTTTACGATGCCTTTAAGGTGCCAGAATGAATACACGTATTATACTATTCAGTCAGGAAAAGAAACTGCGATCAGTGAAGACCGGCAAATGTGTGAAATGGTGTTTTGACTAAAAGTCTTTTTAGTTCGTCTTATAGATATTTCACTGTATTAGAGTTTGGGAAATGTGCCGGCCAGGGAAGATAAATTAAATTTCCATCATGTTCTTCAAAATATTTATCGTACGGTGGCTTGTTGAAATACCGTCCAGCAAGTATCCCATCCATCTTTGACAATGTAGGCGAGTTACCGGGTATTAACAGGTGATCCCAGATTATAATATCCCATTGATTTTCTTACCAAACATGCTAACTAGGGTGTTCACGAGTGACATACCTTTAAATTTTCTTATTCCACCTGTTGCCATACGTAGACGATTTTACCTCAGATCGTGTCCATCATACCTAAAGCTTTCACCACTTTAGAACGGCGTTTAACAAGATGGAATAAGCCTTATGTGGCTTCACTCGAAGGTGAACTTGAAATAAGGGCTTGCTGCAATGGGATCACGAACAATTGCTTCTCGATTCATTGTTTTCGTTTTTGATATCTATAACGAAGTAAATTTCTCCGTCTTTTTTGTCCACTCGGGGATCAAACCCGAGTCCACTTATTCCGGAACAAGTCACTCTACCAACTGAGCTACGCAGACGTTCGTTCTTGCTGCTATCTGCCTTTATGTCGTATGCGTCCTGTGGGGCAGGCACGACACATCTCCCCCTCCCCCGAAAGAGGGCCGGGGGCATGGCCCACGGGTCAGCCGTGACCATGAATCGTTGCAGGCAGCCATCCTCTGTAGAACGTGCACATGAGAACTCCCAGTCAATCTGGTGGGTGGAATGCAACGTCACACACATTTATTTTTCGAAGCGCTGGAGAAGGGATTCTCTTATTTTTCTTATATCGCGGCGTGGAAAGAACACCACACCATTGCGAGATCTTTAACGGCCGGGTCATCCGGGAAGTTCGGGCGCTATTAAAACGTAATGTCTTTTCGTACTTCTACGTTATTTTAAAAACATAACCATACGATGAAATAGTTCCTAAATTAAACCTTAACGGCCAGACGAAACATTTAAACAGAAGTCAAACTTACGGAAAATTATGCTTTATTTCTCCAGCACAGCTAATAGCACTTCAGGATAGCATAGAAATGACATACCACTTCTCTCACACAAATCAACACCCCACATTAAACACTCCACACTCCACATTAGCAACTGTTGTCTCGTAGTTTATATCTCTGGTTCTTATCTCATAACAGGCATACGTCACGTTCATTCTACCTCAATTGTGTTGCCAACAGTATTCGTTTGAGAGAGAAAATATCACGTTAAGTGTGAAGTATAACTGAGAACAAACTCAAGATTTACATAGGCAAAGAAACTAAAAAGGAAAGTTAATTTAGAATATACGTCACATATCGCTGGGCTTGTTTTCTAAATCACTTTTAAAATTAGCAACACGCAGAGTGGTCTCCATCTGTTACAATCTATTAGTTCTTTGCAAGTTTTCTCATGATAAGCAGCTGCAGCTCGAATGCCATTTGAAAGTGATCCAGCACCCTAATCCACTTCAAACACCGAATATCTAGTTCACGGATCCTGGAAGTACGTGAAGACCATCAGTCTTAGTCGTCCGTTATTCGTACATTTATCCATTCTTAAAACTAAGACGGTCCCGCGTAACGTGACCGTTGCACATTATAAATTCTTACTGCATGCCATCTTGCACTGAGAACCGGTAAGATAATTATTTTTCGCAATTACTAATGAGTACCGCACGGTACTAGGGGCTGCGCACAACCAAATGATGCTCCTTAGGTCCGATATACAGTACATTCACCTAGATGTTAACGAATATCGTCCATTGTATAGGTTCTTATGACTCTTAGTACGACTGGAAGGCAGTGTGGTAGTAAAACCTCTACTATCAAGATACCACCTACCATCCCACATAGCTGCATATTTTTAGTTCATCGATTTCCGTTGGATTACAATTACACCAGTGTTATCACTTAGGTATTACACAGTCGAGTCATATTATTGTGACCACCTCCTACGTTTGGCGTCAACAACGCGTAGCCAATGAAAGAAGGCACTTATCGTGAGCTAGCTTGGAGGGTATATAAGGTGCGCTGTAGGCATTCTGAAAACATATCACTCGTTGTTTTATGGATAAAAGGAGCGATTTATCAGATTTGCAAAAAGATATGATTTTCGGCTTTCGCGTCAAGGGTGGCAGTATTTCTGAAACAGCGCAGTTTGTGAAGTGCCCGCATGTTGCTGTGGTTAAAATTTATCGTGATTGGAGAAATGGCACCATTGCGAATAAGCGACGTGGAAACTGCGGAGCACCACGTGCCATTGGTGTGAGAGGTGAACGTCGGCTGCAAAGGTGCGTGATGGCTGATCGACACGCTACACTGGAGCAACTCACTGGCTCAATAAACAGGGGATTACCGGAAGTGTATCTAAAACGAGCGAATCCTGCTGCGTATGGGGCTCCGATGCTGCACGTATGCTGACGAAGGTGCATCGGCAGAAAAGGCTTATGTTTGCACGGCATTATCGGAATTGGACCTCCGCTGATTGGCAAAGGATTGCCTTCTCCGATGAGTCTCGTTTTCTGCTACATTGAGCGTATGAACGTTGGCGTATAAGGCGAGAAACATCGGAAAACAAACACTCTTCAATCATTGCTGGAAGGACACAAGCTGGTGGTGGCAGCGTTATGGTCTTAGGAATGTTTTCGTGGCATTCCCTGGGTTCACTCATACCTGTGGAAGGCACTATGGACCGAATTCGTTATGAATCCATCCTTGCAGACCACGTACGCCCATACATGATTTCTTTTTCTGGAGCGGATGGATCTTCCAGCAGGACAATGCGACGTTTCACACTGCTAGAAATGTCCGAGAGTGGTTGGAAGAGCACGACGAAGAATTCAAAGTACTTCCCTGGCCCCCTAATTTCCCAGACTTAAACCCAATTGAGCGTCTGTTGGACCACCTCGACCATGTTGTTCGCTCTATGGATCCTCCATCATGCACCCTCCAGCAGCTGTCCGAAGCACTGCAGTCAGCATGGATCCACATACCTTTGAACACCCTTCCAGCACCTCGTTCGGCGGCTGTTGGGGCGCTTTTGCATGGTGTGTAGTTTTTGTGAATTCCGACAGAGGTCGCCATAGGACATCATATGGTTACTTTCAAAAATGCAAGTTATGTCTGAGGTGCTGGAAGGTGTTCACAGGTATGTGGAGCCATGCTGACTGCAGTGCTTTTGACAGCTGCTGGAGGGTGCGTGGTGGAGAATCCATAGAGCGAACAACATGGTCGAGGTGGTCCAACAGACGCTCAATTGGGTTTAAGTCTGGGAAATTAGGGGGCCAGGGAAGTACTTTGAATTCTTCGTCGTGCTCTTCCAACCACTCTCGGACATTTCTAGCAGTGTGAAACGTCGCATTGTCGTACTGGAAGATCCCATCCGCTCCAGAAAAGGAAATCACTCCCAGCCCGTCTAACTGGTGTTCGCGCTGCACACTGCGGTTGGTCTGGATATTAGCTGGTGGTCACAATAGTGTGATTCGACTGTGTAATTAGTTACTAAGAAAGATGGATCATCGCCGCCCCGGTAGCGCAGTGGTCTAAGGCGTTGGACTCTGATCATTTGTCCGTAAGAGGTCCGGGTTCGAATCCCGGTGAGGCATGGATGTTGTGTTTGTCTTACGGCACTGGCTCTCTCCCTTCCCTGGAACCAGTGACCCTAAATTACGGACGGGCGACTGCTTATAGCCCATTGAGTTGCTCACGGTGGTCGTTAAATCTCCAATCAAAAAAAAAAAAAAAAAAAAAAGATGGATCATCCTTTTTGCGGGTGTCATGACTGAAGCAAAAGCTGCACCATAACATTTTTTCTGAAAAATTTCGTCTCTCGATACCCTTTAGAAAGTAAGACATCAGAAATCGATTTAGATATCTGCGCTGGCCTCTGGTACGACACTGCCAGAGGGCCGATGCGAGGTGGATGTTTTCTTTTCTTTATCTTTCTTTCTTTCTTTTTTTTTTTTTTTTTTTTTTTTTCAGTTGAAAATCAGTGCTCGAACCGGGCACAATGTAGGTTAAAGATTTAGTATTTTGCTGCTAGATTTAAGAAAATAACTTTTGGACTTGCAAAATGAAGACTGACTTGTGACATAAACAGTTGTTCTTTACCTTCCATTGATTTAAATGAAAAAATAAAGTACAACCAAATTTAATTTCATAAAAAAAATAATACTTGATTTATATTGAAAGATGATTCCATCAGAGTATGAAGTTTAAGAGATATTTTAATTGGATCTGTTAACAGAAATATTACTCTGCCTCTTGTTCTCTATTACCAGCAACTATACCCTTGTTCCCATAGACATGAGACTCTGAACTCTGAAACATTGAAGTGATATTTTATTTTCACCCCGTGATCTTTTCTGTAGGCTCTAAATTTCCCCAAAATGCATGAGTATGAAGAATGAATGACATGGAAGTGCAACATGAAACGAGCGCGTTCATTCATTATATCTGAAATCAACGGGCCGTACTATAAGTTGGAAGTCTCAAACGATTTGGGAGCGTGCCAGGCTTTGAACATTCGAGCTCAGGCAGGGCCGGACCTGGAACCTTCAGATTTGGATTTAACTGAACATTCCAAATTAAGGCCCGAGCAGATCTCTAATTGGAGTATTCTTTATCCAAAAACCTAATACCTTCACACAGCTAATTTTCAAAATGTCTCTTATAGCGTGTATTACTTTTATGTAAAAACACTTTTTATCACTATGGCTCTCCCGTTGGTTTTCAGTCTCTTGATATTTGGCCGTCGTAATAAATTTCGCCTCAGCAGAATGAAACCAATGAATAGACGAACTTGCTGTCACTTTTACTCATACTTCATCATTCACTTTTGTGTTTGCGATTCACGAAGAAAACTCATGTTCGTTACCAAAAAGCGTTCATCGTTCGAAGTTAAACTGAGAGCTACTTTAATAAAAAAAAAAAAAAAGAAAAGAAAAAAAGGCGGGAGAATAGAAAGGTAGTAAAAAAGCGGCGTTCGATCGGTTGTCAAACGATTCAATTTCCGAACATCGTGATTCCCTGATTTTGCCCAAATCGAATTTCTAGGGGATTTCTCCCTCATTTTGGACCATCAATCTCGGAGCCAAATGAAATTACTACAACGGCTCTTGTTTCGTCATGTATCAACTAAATTGCAGACCTACCTTTAACTCGAATCTAAAATCTGTAACTTCAACAGTTTTTCCCTTTCTGTCGAACATACTTCTTATTTAAGGTGTCAATTCTTGTTCTTTTTTTTTTTTTTTCTGCCTTTCCCCCTCTTTGCTCTTATTTCTTTGTTTACTTTGAAAGTCTATTAAAGGCTACTCCTGCGAGTAAACTATGCGAATTATTTGCACATTTTAGGGTCCAATGAGAGAGGTATTAGTCGCTGATGCACATGTTTTTAGCGACATTAAAACTCAATATCGTTTTCCAAACAAAGAAAAAATATCGTTGAAAACACAGTAAACGTTCAGACATTTGATTGTCAAATTCGCATTAGTATGACCATATAGCTGTGCAAACAGAAGCATATTGATTGCATTTAAAACAGACAAAATTATTTAAAAAGTTTACTATGGTATATGGATTTGCATTTACAATTTAGTACGATCGAACTTATAAAGTGCATGCGTTTTTAACGTGAAATGAGTTTATGTGACGAGGAAAGACTACTATGTATTCCCTTTTATGCTTCTTCTTAACTCAAATTTACAAAACTCTATCTAAAAGAAAAACATTATCTGATTACTTTGTGAGAGCTATACGTTTCATAGCAAAATGTCTAACAACACAAATCATTGCGGTCTGTTATTGTTGAAGTGCTTGATTCAATCACAAGTCATTACTTTTTAAGCAATAGGCAACTTTAAATACTTATAACCGCTAGAATTTAATTACCTTGCAAAAAGGTAAGATTTATTCTAGCTTTTGGGAAGACTACTTTCCCACGCTTAAAAGACAATGTCATGAAACTTCTTTTAGGTTTTGTATCTGTGAATCAAAAATTAGAATCACGCTACCGCAAAAACATCTATTTCCCTGGTCGCTCTTCTTTAGAGAACGTTTATTCCTCCTTTTCAGTTATTCATCAAAATGGATAACAAAAGCATCTTTGGTGAATAATAAAAAGAAGTTAATTAAACAAGTTGGAAAGGACATCAGAAAATAACAAGAAAGATGACACCGAAATTTCGGTTGTAATGATCGCGTCTTTTGAATTCTTTCTGACACGAAAAAATATATTTCAAAGGCAATTTTTTGGAAAATCTAAAAATTTACCAAACAATACAATTCGCTTACAACACCTAGAGAAAAGTGAGCATAATTTAAAACACGCAATGTGAGAAAAACTATGAGAAAAATTGCGCATAATTTAAAATACGCAGTGTGAGCGGGATTGTTAGTTGTCAATGAAACCGATTACAAAAAGGAAAAAAATCAGTAGAATTTCCATAATCGATAAACATCCAGAAACAGAAATCGCAACTTACTCCTATTAGCAGCTGAAAGGTATGTTACTAAAGTTAAATTGTGCACAAAAAGTTTCTCATAGCGGAAGATATCATCGGGAAATGGAATTTGCAAATCAAACAGTTATTGAATAGAAGAAGAGATATAGAGGAAAACAGGATATGCCTTTATGCCGTCTAGAGAAAAAACTGTGTGTTACTTAAAGAAGAAGATGGGTGCAAAATACTCGTGATAATGAAGTGTATGCTACCGAAAAGATCTTTCTAAGAGATTTTTATAATCGAGTAAACTCTTTCAAGGAATTTACTCGATTTGAAAGAGTTTACTCGATTATAGAGTAAACGTCAGCGAAAAGATCTGCTGACGTTCCCTGGCGGAAGAATTTTGAATAATGGAAAAGTAGAAAATACGCAAAAAGTATTTCTCATAGCAAAAGCTATGATAAGGAAAAACAATTTTCAAATACATCTCCTGAAATAGCGAGGAAAATATCTGGATATTGCAGCAAACGAATTTATTTTGGACGACAAATACCTCTCCAGACAATGAGGAAAAGGTTTGACATTTACACCACCTAGAGAGGAAAAAGGGTATTGTTTGAAAAGGACAATATTCCCCGCCTTTACTATAACCAATGGCGTACATTAAAAAAAGAAATTTTTCAATAGGATTTTTAGAACGAAAGATGCAGTTGCAAACAGAAATATACACTTACACCACCTAGCATCGGAAATGTGATCTACAAAAAGCCACAAGTACATACAAATTGTTCCACACAAAAGGTATACAACGTTATTTTAAAAAAAATAGACTCTTTGAAGCAGAAATATCGAGAAAAACAAATTAAATTTCTGCAGCCCCTAGCGGGGAAACTGTGCATTATTTTTGGCAGGAAATGCACATAAAATGTTTTGGTAGTTAGTAGTATCGGACCGAAAAAGCATTATTTCAATCGAGTTTTTAAACGCGCAGATATTTCTGTAAACGAAAACGTAAACTTATGTAGTCTAGTGGCAAATTTATGCGAAAAGAAAAATTCGATATTATATGCAAAACATTTGGCACAAAAAACACTTTCCGAGAAAGAAAGAATTTTTCAAATCGGACTGTTAGAAGCAGGGATATTGAGAAAAAATAAGATACATATCTTGGCCCCAGCATGGCAAAAAATTGCTCATTATTTTGAGCAGAAAATAAGCACTCAACGCTTTCCATGGTGAGCTGTATCTATCTGCGAAATAATTGTTTTAACCGAGTTTTCAGGAGCATAGATGTTGCTGTAAATATATCAGAAACAGAACTAAACAGAACACTTACTCCCTGTAGTGGCAAAACAGTTCTTTACCGAAAATTAGAAATTACAGTAATTTTCGGGCTAAGCGCCGCATCGGTGTAAGAGCCTCACAAGACGAAAGTCTCAATTTAGGAAACAAATTTGTTTTAAGAGCAACATCGACATAACCGCCGTACCCCGCATAGGCATATTCTCTTTGTCATTGATGTAAGGGCTCCGACAAATAACATCCTAACGCGTTTGAAGCACTATCCGAACCACGTGCATACTTTTGGAGTCATTTTTCCATCATTTCATATTATCCTTTAAGTTATTTTCGGTAATTTAATGAGGTAATATAAAAATCAAATGGATGATGGCATTCAAAACAGAATGTGCTTTGATAAACTAAAAGATATCTACAAAGCTCTAAATTTAAAAACTCAAACAAAATTAGAAACTATACTGAACACGCCACCTGTAATATCTATTTGGAAACAACAAATACAAATAAAATTGGCGATAATATATGTAATATCTATTTGGAAACAACAAATACAAATATAATTTCACACAATATCATTCCAAATCGTAAATGGTTGCATAAAATTCATTTATCAAATGACCCGTACTGTAAATATTGTGGACTTTTAGAAACTACTGAACACGTTTTTGTAGAACGCAACTTAGCAAAATATATTTGAGCATGGTTAAAAAATTACTAAATTTAACAGAAGATTTGAATAATAATCAAATTCTAGATCATGTACCTTTAAAATATAGTAATTTAAAAAATAATGCAATTCACAATTTAATATCCATAACAAACTATAATCTTTGGAAAAACTGAAACCTAATGTCTTAGAACCGAACATATCGAAATACAGAACAAATATAGCTAGCAATTAAAAGTGTTTTTCGACGAGTATTAAAATTTGAAACTAGAAAATATAGAGTAAATAGGACTTTTAAGAAGTGCATATCATTAAAACCAATAGTTTACAGAAAACGAAATAATGTTCTCAATAAAATATTGGAATACGATATAACAAATAATAAAAAATAATATAAAACTTGAATTTTAAAACAGGATCCAAAAACAAACTTTCATGTTGTGAATCTTTAATTATCCTGTGGCAACTTTGTTTTCAAATCCTTACTAACTTTTTAAATTATTTTTTATTTTATTTTTATTTTTTCCCCTTTTTTCATTATGGGACTCTTGTTAGTGCTCCCTAAAGGAGTGATTTTAAATTAATTGCACAAAACCTGTTCCGGGTGATTCTTCCTTGTCAGGATCTCCCACCCCCGCTTTCACACACACACACACACACACACACACACACACACACACACACACACACAAAGTTGATGTGAAAGATCTGTATTAATGAATAATCTAAAATAATTACTACAAATTTTATGTAAATTTTTATTGGATCCATAAGAACTTAGATTTTGTAGTGGATAAGAAGTGGATTTCAGTTCGTGTTCCTTTGGGTTCTTTTTAACCTACAACCTTTTTTTTTCAAATACTTATGATAGTTTCATCTAAATAAGTAAGTGGTCTCTATAAAATTTAAATTACTAAATTAGTAAAGTTATAAAAGAGTCTAGAAGTTGTGTATAAAAGTGAAATAGGAAAAAGAATCATAAAACCTTACCAATTCTTTGTTAATCCCTCATGGTAGGCTTTCAATAAAGTCGGGCATGAGAAAAAAAAATAAAGAAACAGAAACTGACCACAAAATAGTCTTCGTTATAAATGGTATCGACGGAAAAAAATACATTTTTTTCGATAGGTTATTTAGAAGCAATGATATGGGATAAAATGCATTTTGAATTTGATAGTATCTGCTTTTACTCCATATAACAGCGAAGTTACGCGCTGAAAGGAACAGAAAAGGAAGGGTCACCATTCTCACATTTCGGGCTTCCTAATGCAAAAAGAATTTCTGAAGTCGGACTAATAGTTGCAGAGATATGGTGTCCACAGACGGAAGGACAGACAAAGTGATATCATAAGCACGTACTTTTTTTACAAAAGACTTGCTAAAAAAGATATTACTACTGATTTCGGGATCCTTAAAAATACAGAGGGTTTATCAAAATAATGGAAACACCTACTGCACCTGGAGTGCTCAGTGAGCTGTATGCAAATTACAAGGACGACGTCACGCGCGATGTGAAAAATATAAAGGAGTGTAGTACGATGTCGGCTATCACGTAGCACTGTCACAGTCGTAGGTGAAACAGCAGATGTGGAGTAATTGTCGACAATGTCAGATCTCAGTAACAACAAAAAAGGCATGATCATTGGTACGCGTGTTTCAGAGCTTCCGTAACTGGAACGGCGGAATTACGTAGTACGTGTAACACGTGGAACTGTATCGAAGATTATTACTGCCTATCAAATAGGACACAGCGTTCACTCCAAACGTGCAAACTGTGAAACACCATACGAAGTTGTCAGATAGGGATAGGCGAATGTTGACACGAATGGTATAATGGAAGCACAAGACCAGGGCACCGCAAATCAGAACAGAGCTGAACACCAGTCGGAATGATCTAGTTTATTTCGTACTAGTTATTTGGGAAATCCATCGCTCCGGTATTTATGGCCGTGCTATAAGCCACAAACCTCTAATTACTAACATCAATGCAACAAAACGTGTAAGGTGATGCAAAGCACATAAAAACTGGGATGCTAAAGACTGGCAACGTGTTATCTGGTCTGATGAATCGTGCTTCCCATTGTTTTGCACCACTGCTAAAGTGTACGTCTGGCAAAATCTGCAGAAGCGTACCACTCCGACTGTTTGGTTTCGGCTGTGAAGCATGGAGGTGAATCCCTGATACTATGGGGTGCTATATCATGTCATTCCTTAGGGCCATTTGTTATTCAGCAGGGTCGCGTCACATCTGCAACGTACAAATCCATTCTTGGGGACTACCTTCACTCAGTGTTGCAGGCATTGTTGCCTAATAACCGTCCTTGTTTCAAGCAGATAATGCACCCATGCATTGTGCGAAACGTGCCTTTTTTTTTTTTTTTTTTTTTTTTTGCAGAGCATGAGGATGAGGTACAATAGCTACCCTGGTCACCTTTATATTATTGAACATCTGTGGGAATATATGGAGCGAAAAGTCATATGACATTTTCCACCTACAACATCACTGGCACAGTTGGGATATATTTTACAGGAAGAATGGTCCCGAATTCCATTATCGTATGTCCATGACTTGTGTAAGTTTATTCCAAGTCGAATTGCTGTGTTTTGAAAGCCCGAAGTGGGCCTACAGCTTGTTAATAAAGCATTCTCCACAAACAGTAAGTGTTTACATTGTTTTGATAAATCCCTGTATGTAACGGCAATTTTTAAGAACACGTATTTGGTTCTAAGCTATGCGGAAGAGAAAAAGAGAGAGGGGGAGGGGGGGTCCCCGTACAATAAACGTTAAAACTGCTGTAGATTTCCTGAGTGTGAAGAAAGTATGGTGACGCGTTATTAAATGAACAAATGATAAAAATGTACCAAGTGTAAGGTCTAATTTTGCGAGAAAAAACGATAAGCTGGTCAAAAATATGTAAGTACAAAGCAAGTACGGTGTGTTAAATAAATTCTAACGTTGGTTTGGTATTTCATAAAAGGCGTTGAATCTCCTGCAGTGGTCTGATATACACTGAAGAGCAATTGAATTAGAGACAGCTGGCGTTATGCAAATGTGGCGCTGTGGGCGACCCTGTAAACGGAAACGACATGACGTATGCAGCGATCCGACAATATAACGAGTGATGCGAGGGGAATCAATAAGAGTCGGACGCAGTATGGGTATTCTCGTTTGGGGACTGTTTACGTGGACTGAAATGGGACCCCTGGTACGTGTGACATCGTCCCTCACAGGTTAACGTTACCGGGATACCCTGGACAACCATTTGCTCCCGTTTGTGCGTCTTCAACATCCCACTGGGGACCTCATCCTGCAACAAGACAATGCACCGTGCCATCGCTCCCGAATTGTATCCGAATGGTTGGATGAACACTGCACCGACGTGACCTCGCTTCCTTGGCCAGCTAGGTCACCTGCCTCAATCCCATCGAGCACATCTGGGATGCCATCGAGAGAGATGTTCGAGGCTCTGACCCTCCTCCATCAAATCTTCGTAAACTGTGGCACTTGTTCAGGGGTCGTGGATCCGCATGGCTTCCCAACGCTTCCCGTGTCTTGTCGAGTCCATGCCGAGACGAATCGCCGCCGTCATCAGGTCGAAAGGTGGTGCTACACGTTACTAGACAGGTATCTCTAATTCAATTGCTCTTCAGTGTAGATTGCGAATGTTGAAGAAAAGTGGCTCTTCTGCGGTTGACTTAGTGTTACTATTCAAAAGACAATTTCAAGGCAAATGAAACATTGCTGTATTCAAAACCCTGGCGTTTAAAAATGAATTATATCATTGTGTAAAAAGTTTTTGCAAAGATTGCGTGTCTGTCCTGCTATGTGCTAATATCAATGGCACAATAAAGCAGCCTCTCGTGGTAGAATAAAAAATGAAGAAGTCGAGACGTTCTGGAAGTTTGAAGTTACTTCCTGTTCAATGCGTACAGAACAAAAATTGTGCATCAGTAGTTCAATATAAGACTGGTTGCACAGGAATGATCTGAAATTCCCTTATCATAAAATAAAAACTATTCTCTCTGTGGATATAACTGTTGGGCACGCCCTTTCATTGGAACGAAAATACTAATTACAGTTAGAAATGCATTTTTAGTACCAAACTTGAAATGTAAACTTCATCCTTTGGATATAGACGTCATGCAAATTTTAAAGCATCTCTAAAGCAGAAGAATCATTTAGAAAATGTTAGAAAGAGTCAGTGAAGAGAAGATATTCGTCATGTTACTCTTCAGAACTATGTTATGGAACTGGATAAAATACGACTTAAAGTATCCTCGGTAAAAATATCGAAGCGTTTTAAATATTCTTTAACATAAAAAGATGGAAGGGAAAGAGAAGAATGAAAAGATCTAATATGCATTAAATTTAAAGAACACAAATAACTTGAATTACAATTTCAGTGACAGAGAGCATGCAGTTTAAAAGGATAAAGCGCCGCAATGTCTAATTTTTGCTGAAATAACTTGTAAGCGTTAAAAAGAGAGAAGATGTTAATTATGAAGTTCTAGTGAATTCTATCGATGAAGATGGCTGCAGGAAAGAGCTGCCCTCAGTTGGAATACATGATTCAACAAACGTCTAGTACGGACTCTTAAAGCTTCCATTCTAGCACAAGAAAATGTCAATAATGATGTTTTGTCATGTACGCGGCCCTTTTTAAGAACTTGTGTTTATATAAAGGGAACACTGTTAACAAAGGCAAAAATATCTGATTTCTTTATATAAATTTTACGACCTACAGTACATACATCTTGTAAGACCGAACTTGTCGTCACGTGATCCGAGGCGCACGCGCTACGTGGGCTCTCACAACAAGCAGAGAGTGGTTTACTCTTCCCGGAAACTCTCTCACTATCTCTCTCTCTCTCTCTCTCTCTCTCTCTCTCTCTCACTATCTCACTCTGTTCGAGCGAACAAACGACCCCCCCCCCACACACACTTTCCTATATATATATATCTGTGAATCGGGGAGGCAGAGCGACAACAGCTGGTTATACGGAAGTATATTCACCTTCAGACATAATAATTTGAAAAGCACGCTTGGTTAACACATATACGAAACATTTATTCTTCATCAACTGGAATTTTGATGGCGGCGAATTACCCGCTCTTAAAAGTGGCCCCGTTATGACTGGGCCTGGCAAGGATCGTGGAGCCGCCCCGGTGGCGCAGTGGTCTAAGCGATGGCTTCTGATCATTCGTCCGAACGGGGTCCGGGTTCAAATCCCGGTGAGGCATGGATGTTGTGTTTGTACTACGGCACTGGTTCTTTCCCTTCCCTGGAACCAGTGACCCTAAATTAGGGACGGGCGACTGCTTATAGCCCATTGAGTTGCTCACGGTGGTCGTTAAACCTCCAATCAAAAAAAAAAAAAAAAAAAAAAAAAAAAAAAGGATCGTGGAACGCGCAAGATAAGGTGATCGAATTCTGTAGAAATCTATCTCTACGTTGGCGTCCCAACTTAGAGTCTCCTTGACACTAGATAGACCTCTATCCCATCGATGCTTCAGGAATAGTCTTCTAGCTATCCTTCTCTAATCGATGTTTCAGTAGACTGTACTAAGTCCGTAATTCAGTAGTATATCATCAACTACTCTACTGGAATCCCTGACTCGGGTCGATTCCTTCTGTAGCGGCGACCTACCTCTTCCAGGGTCGGTGCCCGCTCATTCACCGTGGTCTCCGAGAGCCCACCGTACCATCAACACAAACGCGTTCCTTTCTATCGGAGGACTATCACCTCCGTTTTCCGAAGATAGACTGACGAGCAAATCCTGTCGGAGTGACCTCTTCGCCTCCCACCCTTCATGCTGCTCCTCTTTCAAGGGCGACGGCGCTGACCTTCAACTCCGCAGGCCGGTCCATGCTGCTCTTCTCTCTGGCCACGTGTCACCTCTCGCGCCCTTCACCTGCCCCGCCCCTAGTCGTTTTCCGGGAATCGGGCTCCTAGACCTTTAAATCTACCTTGCGCGTTCTGGTTTTTCTCCCCAGGCCATTCCTCCGTGAGTACCTCCTTCCAAGAAAGCAATCCTGCCACCGTAGTACATCCGTAGCAATACAATACACATTGTTATAATTATACAAAAGAGTATGTCTGCATTTCAGACTTGTAGGCGCCAAGTGAAAATGAACAATGTATCTGTGAAAGTCACAGCGTCCTTGGCGATATTCTCAGTTCGTAGAACAAGTCCTGGACCTTTCTAAGGCGTGAGAACCTGAAGTCTTTTGTCATACATCTTGACTTCACAAAAAAAGGATTAAACATATTTGCGAACTCTCTGTCGCCATTTTGGGAACTTGCGATGTTTTCTTTGGTCAAAAAAACCCCCACATAATGTTTATCATTGAAATGAATTAACATAGTTAATGTGTCCGTTCTTACAGGCCCCTACGTCTGAGACGAAACATGTGGGATGTCATATTTCTCATGTAGTCTTAAACCTCATGAGCAAAGTTCACCGAGCGAACTTTGCTCCACCCCTCAAACTTCTGTAACGCCCACACTATCGCATAGGCTTCCTTATGGCTCGCCGCCCAGCCCAGCGTCCCCGTGTGCTAGTCAGCTTTTTACTGGCGTACGCTACTGGTCGGACCTTCCCCCTCTCGTCTCTTTGCCCCAAACAACACGCTACTGCGTAGGCGCTGGCGTCCGTGTGCAATACGAACAGCTTATTAAAGTCTGGGGTAAACATCACGGGTGCTGTACACAATAGCCCTTTCAGCATGGTAAACGCCTCCTCCAGTTCTGATGTCCAAACCACCTTCTCTGACGCCTTCTTTCCGGTCAGATCGCTCAACGGTTTAGCTATCTCTGCAAATTTAGGTACATAATCTCGGTAGTAGCTACACAGTCCGAGAAAGCTCTGTACCTCCCTTTTCGTCTTGGGGGTGTTCTAAATCTCGTACTGCCTGGAGTTTCTCGGGATCTGGCTGGTGGCACCCAGACCCTACTACATGTCCTAAATAACGCACGCTCTCCCGGGTGAAACAGCACTTCTTCAAGTTGCCCGTGAACCCGGCTCCCTCCAGGCTCCTTATTACCCATCTCCTATGCTGCGTACGCAATAAGCTCCCCGATTTAACGGTAATTATATTCTCCCCTCCGGTAGCGGCTCTTACCTCTCCGGAGAAAAACTTGCCCCTATCGCTTGCTACCTCCGGTCGCTCCTGTAATGGCTAACGCCCCCTGGGTTGAAACTAACCACTCGGGACTCGCTTGCCTAGCTTCCTTCATCTTCGCATAATCTAACGGCGTAATTAACGCATCGTTACTGAGCTGGGGTACGATAGCACAAATTATTTCTGTCATACCCATTATCTCTTTCCCGGCCTTTTCCAAATCTGGGTCTATTAACCTAACTTGTAGTTGTTTCACGGGAAAGTTGGCAGCCCTTCCCGTCGAACCCCGTCCAATTAATACGCCCGATCTCCTCCTCATCTTCTTCCCCTAGCATACCCTCTTTTACACAACAAAATTCTGCCCCGCTGTCTTAGATTATCCCGGCCTGAATTCCTTTCGCTGTTTCTATTTTTAACTGTCGTCCTACAGGTATCTCCATAATCTCGCCTTGGCTACTGTCGGGTCCCCGTATCCTTCCCATTTTTGCATTTAACTTTCTAGGGTCCTCTTCGGGTTGCGTCTCGACGTCCCTTACTTTGGTTACTTCCCTTCTCTCCTCTCTATTCGCTACCCGGCTTAGTTTCTTATTCCCATCGTTTTTACAATTGCCTGTCGGTCCCTTATTATCTTGTCCCGTAGTACCTCTCAGTTGGAAGTTCACGCGTTGGTGCCCCGGCTTCCCGCAAAGAAAACAGATCATACCCCGATCAAAATTGGAGTTCCCTGGAGGTCTATTAAGTTCCCCCTATTATGGAACCCTGATCCGGTCACTGGGAATTTCCCTTTCTGGTGTAGCCCGTTATTAGGCGGATTTTCCCTCTTTATCTGATTTGTCCCTCCTGCATTATACGGACCTCCCTTAAAGTTAGAGCGCGCCGCATAATTGTTTTTGGGTCTCCCTTCTCCCAATTCCATCACTTCCACATGTGTCTCATACAGGTCACATAGCTCTCCCAGTTCGCTCGCTGGAACCAATTTCCCTACGGCGCCCCTCTGCAGCAGATAAGTTTTCAAACTTGGAGAAAGCAAACCCTTGAATTTATCACAAATTAATAAGTTCATTAACTGCTGGAATTCCGATACTTCGCTCTTCTCCACGTAGTATTGGAGCGCTCGTCCAATACGACCTGCTAACTGCTGGAAGCTTTCCCCCTTATTCCGTTTCATTGTCTCAAACTGTTTGAGATAGATATCAGGGGTCAAGTGGCACTCCGCCAAAATAGCTTCCTTGACGGTGCTGTAGCAGTCATGCTGCTCCAGGGTTAGTCGTCTGAACAAGTGGTTCAGGCATTCGGCGTTAAATAAAGCCACGACTAACCGTCCCTGCATCTCTTCTGGAACAGCATGTAACAGAAAGGCCCTCTCTATGGAATCGAAGAAATGTAGGACTTCCTCGGGCTTAGAGGGACTCTTTGGAATTGTCCTCCCTATTATTCTCATGTAATCGGCTAGGCGCCCCTGATCGTTCCCTTTCCTCGCCGGAGCCGGACTTTCTGAAGATAACTGTATCTTATTCAGCTCAAAGTCCCTTTCTTCCTTTCTATCTGTTAACTGCAGCTGTAGCATCCTCTCGGCACGTTCGGCTTCTAGCTCAATTTTTCTCAGCTCCCTCTCCGCTTGCTTTTCCTGCCATTCCCTTTCTGCTTTCTTTTCTTGTAATTCGAGCATGCGAAATTTAAATTCCATTTCCAACCTATCGGTATCCCCTTCCATCTTTCTTTGGTTAATCTGTACCTCGTGATTAGAATCTGAGCTGTTATCTATCTCTTTATCACTTTCCCCTTCACTTCCTCTACACTCTGTCCTTCGTACTCCTGACTCTTTTGCCCGTCCAAAAAGCTCATCCATATTGCATGTAATATTCAAATGTAATATTCATAAAATCAATATACATATAAAAATACAATCAAATATTCGATATCAGCCTATGCTCTCAAACTGATTAGCCTACTTACTCCTAACATTCCTACATGCCGACTTCAACATATAATAATGAGACACAAATAAATTCTTAACTTAAATAATAACCTCAAAATTTACACATAAATACACTTTGACAATTGATAATTTCTTTGACCCTATGGTCTCTAACTAATCGCACCCTAAACGCAAATTCTACTAGCTTTAGGTGGCTAAAATACTACAGGTAGTGTCCCGGAAATAAAATTGCTGTTCCAAAGTGGTACTTACCCGCTGAAGCGATTCGAGCTTCTTCTGCTTCATTCTGTGTCCTGTGATGGCCGGGCACTTCACTTTGAGTTCTTTTTTTTTTCTTATAGGCACAATTCTGTTTTGTAGTACCGTGAGGCACTCTGGTTACGAGCTCTCCTCACTGTATCCACTCTCTCGCCATCTACTTTCATCGATTGCGTCCTGTAGCACCGTGAGGCACTCTGGTTACGAGCTCTCCTCACTGTATCCACTCTCTCGCCGTCTGATTTCACCGATTGCGTCCTGTAGCACCCTGAGGCACTCTGGTCACGAGCTCTCCTCACTGTATTCGCTCTCTCGCCGTCCGGGTCGTAGGTCTCCTTCGATGCGCTGGATCTCTCGTCCGCCGCAGCGTGCGAGAAGCGTCCTGGTTGCGGACCTCCTCCAGTCGTCCGTCGTCGGATAAAGTTCTGTCGGTACCTTCTCTTTCACCTGTGGGTACCGTGATTTTTCTCTTGCCTACCTAACCGAATTTTTCCTCAGCCTGTCTCTCTCCTCAAAGTTTGTTTGTTCTATATATTACCGATGACTGCGCCAAACTTCTTTTCTTGCTGTAAGAGCAAACTTGTCGTCACGTGACTTAGCGCCGCCTTCTACTTAAGGATCCGAGGCGCACGGGCTACGTGGGCTCTCACAACAAGCAGAGAGTGGTTTACTCTTCCCGGAAACACTCTCTCTCCCTGTCTCTCACTCTGTTCGAGCGAACAAACGACCCCCGCCACTTTACTATATATATATCTGTGAATCGGGGAGGCAGAGCGACAACAGCTGGTTATACGGAAGTATATTCACCTTCAGACATAATAATTTGAAAAGCACGCTTGGTGAACACATATACGAAACATTTATTCTTCATCAACTGGAATTTTGATGGCGGCGGATTACTCGCTCTTGAAAGTGGCCTCGTTATGACTGGACCTGGCAAGAATCGTGGAACGCGCAAGATAAGGTGATCGAATTCTGTAGAAATCTCACTCTACGTTGGCGTCCTAACTTAGAGTATCCTTGACACTAGATAGACCTCTATCTCGTCGATGCTTCAGGAATAGTCTTCCAGCTATCCTTCTCTAATCGATGTTTCAGTAGACTGTAGTAAGTCCGTAGTTCAGTAGTATATCATTAACTACTCTACTGGAATCCCTGACTCGGGTCGATTCCTCCTGTAGCGGCGACCGACCTCTTCCAGAGTTGGTGCCCGCTCATTCACCGTGGACTCCAAGAGACCACCGTATCATCAACGCAAACGCGTTCCTTTCTATCGGAGGACTATCACCTCCGCTTTCCGAAGATAGACTGACGAGCAGATCCTGTCGGAGTGACCTCTTCGCCTCACACCCTTCGTGCTGCTCCTCTTTCAAGGGCGACGGCGCTCACCTTCAACTCCGTTGGCCGGTCCATGCTGCTCTCCTCTCTGGCCACGTGTCACCTCTCGCGCCCTTCACCTGCCCCGCCCCTAGTCGTTTTCCGGGAATCGGGCTCCTAGACCTTTAAATCTACCTTGCGTGTTCTCGTTGTTCTCCCCAGGCCATTCCTCCGTGAGTACCTCCTTCCAAGAAAGCAATCCTGCTACCGTAGTACATCCGTAGCAATGCAATACACATTGTTATAATTATACAAAAGAGTATGTCTGCATTTCAGACTTGTAGGCGCCAAGTGAAAATGAACAATGTATCTGTGAAAGTCACAGCGTCCTTGGCGATATTCTCAGTTCGTAGAACAAGTCCTGGCCCTTTCTACGGCGTGAGAACCTGAAGTCTTTTGTCATACATATCGACTTCACACAAAAAAAGGATTAAACGTATTTGCGAACTCTCTGTCGCCATTTTGGGAATTTGCGATGTTTTCTTTGGTCAAAAAAAACAACCACTAATGTTTATCATTGAAATGAATTAACATCGTTAATGTGTCCGTTCTTACACATCTGTTATTAGAGACTCTCTTTACCAAAGGAATGCAAATATTAAAAATTCATGGTTCCAATTTACAAAAAACAACATGCATCTTTTGAGCTGCATAGAGTGCCTGGTAGATTCTGAGTGACTACAGTACCAATGCAACTTGCATAAGCATGTACATGCATTGAATTTAACTGCGTATTCATTAAGCTGTGGTTTATATCTGGTACAGATACTTCAATAATAAACTTCTGTTGACCAAAATTTAACTGAATGAAAATCAAGAAAAATATACATATTTCTCTATTTTAGTTTCCCTAGAATTTCACCTGAAAGTTGTTCTGTTGTAACTATAGTACTTCTTTTTGTTTTGCTTTAAGTTCATTTACAAGTTTCATTGTACGGTATATCACTTTTCTGCGAGATAAATGCATGACAGAGGAAGTACAGAGGTTAATTCACGTTTATAGTGACAACAAAGATTGTAATTTTTTTTATAAGATTTCAGAAGAAACGTAAAAACATAGAAAATTATCCTTTCATATTCCTTTGGAAGCCAAGTAGAACTACAAAAGCATTGTAATAGTGGTATTTGTGAATAACCTTTAATAATAGCGTAATGGAACGGGAATGTTTATTTCATGAAATGCAATGTAATGTAAAATCTTGTAATTGTTGAATTTTAATGAATATGTAAATAATTAAGAATCCTTGCAGTTTTTGAATGTTTTAAAAGTAATCGTGGGAAACTTCTAAGGATATGATTTTTGAGTTCGATTTGGGAGAGCCAGTAAGTCACCAGAAGCGATTAGTTATCGGCGAACTTCCGGGAGTAGACAAAACACAGAATTTCGTGTATAGATAGCTATTATAGAAGAAGGCTTTTTTTAGAGTTTTAAAGCGACTCATTAGGAAGGACTTCCGTTCTCAAGGAAGACGTGTCCTTCGTGGAGGTGATTAGGAATGGAGACGGAATGAGAAGAAGGTGTTCGGACAGAGGCTTGAGGCTCGTTTTTTGGAAGTAGTGCGGAAGACAATAGGACAACGAGAATTCGAGGGTAGCAGTGATGACATGTGTTAGAGGAGATTGCGTCTGACGGGAGAGAGTGAAACGGCGAGACGTTAAAAAAAGGAGTAAAAATATTGAGAGGGAGGTTGTCTTCGCCCACGAGCGGTAACCATGAATGAATAGCGAGGAGTTATGGAGCATGAGAGATGGTCTAATCACAGGTGACATCATTGGCGCCTGCGACTTATTCGCGACTTATGCGCAATAAAAGTTCCATAAGTAATAAGATAGTATTTTCGGAAATGACTGGATTCTTCGACTGCGACTGAATTTTCGTAAGTAACAGGATATTTCCTGGCATTCCGGATTTTTACTTCTGCGGCGATCTGGAGGAAATTGCTAGCTGATGACGACGTCTGGATTTTTCTCCCATTGGACTGAAAGAGATGCAATCCGACTAGCGACCCAACTCAACTCAAGGAATTTGGCGTGTATGGAAACGGCGGGATTTGTGAAGAAATTTCATTTGTTAGAAGAGCCAAGACCGCAGGTGAAACCACAAATTTTCATACTGGTTGAGTAGAACTTTTCAGCGGGAGTGATTCCCTCTATTATTTTTCTGTGGGACTTTTTAGTGCAACTACTTTCCGAGTGGATTAATTTATACTTCATCGTCGTCGACAAGGAAAAAGTCTGTAAGTAGATTTATCTTTTTTGTGCATGCATGACGTAGGAACTATTTATTCGTTTATTTGGTACAAGTGGTTGTTCAAGAACATTCTTTTCATTTTTGCATCTGTTAATATTAAAACGTCGTAATCATGAATACACAAGAAAATTCACAGACTCATAGTAACGATAATTATCGTGTTCCAGCTTTACTAGCTAGTTGAGCTCCGCTAATCGGAGAATTTAATCCGGCACACAAACATTTCAAAGCCACGCATTTTTTTCAATATTAGGAGGAAGTTGCTAATTTAGCACACTGGCGAGATGTGGATAAACTTCTCATTGAAAAATCTAAACTTCGAGGAGCCACGGCTGATTTTTTGGCTCAAAGTCCTGCACTGAGAGCCACGATTGATTACAATTCGTTTAAAGATAGCTTTTTGAATCATTTTGAATTAGAAGAGCCACTTGTTGTCCGTCTATCTGCTCTAGCTAACTGCTATCAGAAAGAGAGCGAATCCGTCAGAGAATTTGCTACGCGTTTAAAGGCAGTTGCTTTCAAATATTTACAAGAGAAGCCTGACGATCCTCCGCAGCTAAAAGCTACGCATGATATAACAAAAATGGCGCAATTTGTTCAAGGTTTGAAACCACAAATTAAGCGTTTTGTATTAAGTGCGAAAAAACCTGATTTCGAGTCATGTGTAAACTCAGCTATGCACAAGAAATGTATGCTCAGATGTCATTCTATCCAGCGTCGGTAGCCGCTATGGCGAGCCATTTACCTCAACATGACACACACAATCAGCATAATTTGGAGCCAATTAACTACCAAGTAGGGAAAAATGATGAGTGTAAATTTATGTATGAAAAATTGCTCCAGAAATCTCAGGACACAGACGCGCTGTTACGCAGTTTAGCAGATGAGTTCCGTGAGTGGAAAATTCAGCACAAAGAGGCCAAACAACGAATGAGACAGAATGAACATCACATAACTGTTGGCGAGCAGCTACATCCGTCTACGGAATCCGGAGGACCACTCTGCTGGTCATTGAAAATGCAGGTCATTTTGCCCGTAATTGTCGCTTTAACCGCAGCAATCAGTATAGAGAAGAGCGTGCTCAAAATTATCAGCAGAGAAATTTCAGAAGCAATAACAGAGGGAGAACAAATGTTGCTGCAAGTCGCAGAAATAGTTATGCTACAAACCATGTGAGCTCTTCTCAGAGAAAGAGCGATTTAAACTAACTTCGGCGAAGTTCGTGGGCCTGAATTTCGCCATGAAGGATGCGTTTCCGTTATCTTGTTCTATTGAATATCCAATAGACGGCCCTCTACCTACCTTTCCTTGTGAGATTACTGGAGAAAAGATAAATGCACTTCTAGATTCAGGAGCAATGGTCTCTTTGCTATCACCCTCGTTAGCCAGAAAAATTAAGAACAAAAAATTGTGTAGGGAATTTAAGTCAAATGTTGTTATCCGTGGAGTAACTGGTATACCCACTAAAACCACAGCTGCGGTAGAAATGCGATTCACGTTGAACGGTGTTTTATGCCAACATTTTCTCTACGTAGCTGAATCCGATTTTCATTCCAGCTGTGACTTAATATTAGGCAATGATTTGATGAGAAGCTACGGAGTTATTTTAAATGCCAGGGATGGAACGGTGATTATAAATACACCGAGGAAAAAAGAGAATAGGGTGGAAGAAAAAATACAGGAGAAGATAAAATAGAATTCCAACCCTCTGAAGAAACAAATATCAAGAAATTATGTATACCTCCACATTCTCAAGAGTGCTTACTGATTCAAGATCCTGACTTCTTACGAGAGAAAGGAGAAAATACGGTTATTATCGAACCGAAAAATGTCGCTCCGCACAATAGAAATATTAAATATCCGTCCATAACTTCTACTGATTCCAGGGCGAGAAAGCAAAACGCTGTTCCAGATTGTTTATCACGAAATATGATTTCCCAATCAAACGCAAGTGATCCTGAAGAGTGTTTGATGTTGCTGAGATTTGTGCTACAGTTAAAGAAGATGAGATCGTTACTTCTATAGTATCGGAAGAAGAGCTAGCAGAAATGCAGTTACAAGATCTTAAATTAGGACCGATTCTGCGTAGCCTTGAAGTTAATCAACCTGAGGCGATTCCTAAAGTTAGAGATCAATTTTTTGTGAGTAATGGTTTACTATATAACTGTACCACTCTTAATTCCGGTGACTTGACTGAAGAAATTACTGAACAGCTCTGTATTCCTCAGTGTTTAGTGGAGGAAGTGTTAAAGCTAATGCACGAATCGAAATTTGCGAATTGCAATCTCGGATTTGATAAATCTTTGCTAACAATTAGAGCGAAGTATTTCTGGTTTAACATGTATGCTGATATTAAATAATTTGTTGCTAGCTGTTACTCTTGTCTCGCAAAGAAAGGGGTTAAACAAAATCAGAAAGCGTCCATTCTTAGTATGCCAGAAGTTTCACGAAAGAATAAAGAAATTTGGAGCCCAACCCCCACAATTAATAGGTTCGTTCACAGCGACCGATTATTTCCAGTCCCGCGAAGAAAATGTTTTGATCCCGACGAAAGTGGGGAACAGCAAAATCCTCATCAGCAGAACACCGACAATTTAACGCCAACCGTGGAAGTCAGTCAAAATGGGTACGGAGAAGTGGCCACCGGAGAACTGGCCACAGGAGAACTGGCCAACAGAGAACTGGCCACACGGAGAACTGGACACATTGGAATTTCAGTGCCATAAAATTATTCTGCATGAAGAAATTTCGTGTGGCTATATTCCCCACTACTTGAGCAACTATTGTTCATCATCATCATCATCATCATTGTCAACCATTATCAATCCACTGCTGGACGAAGGTCTCCCCAAGTTTCCTCCACAACGGTCTGTCTTGTGCCAGTCTGCTCCATGTCACTCCCGCATATTTACGAATTTCATCCACCCATCTCCCATGTGGTCTTTTTCTGGGTCTTTTCCTGTCCCTTGGAATCCAATCTAAAATTTCGGCTGTCCATCTATGGTCTGTCCTTCTGGCAGTATGTCCAGCCCATTGCCATTTCAGGGATTTAACTCTGATCATGATGTCTTCCACTCTCGTCATTTTTCGGATCCACGAGTTCCTCTTCTTATCTCTCCTGGTTATACCAAGCATGCACCTCTCCATGCTTCTTTCAGTTGTCTGCAGCCGTTGTATGTCTCTTTTAGTTAAGGTCCACGTCTCTGCACCATACGTAAGCACTGGAAGGATGCATTGATCAAACACTTTTCTTTTAAGACATAATGGCATATTGCTCTTGAAAATTATGCTGTTTCTTCCAAAAGCTCTCCAAGCAAGTTTTGTACGCCGATTAATTTCTTCATCAATGTGACCCTCACTTGATATCTGCTGTCCAAGATAAACATACGTATCTGTTATCTCCAGTTGTTCTCCATCAATCGATAAATCTTCATTTCTTGTAAAAGCATTGAACATCACTTTTGTCTTCTGAAAGTTCATTTTTAATCCCACTTCTTTACTCTTGTCAGCAAGTTCCTGGATCATACTCTGCAGCTCTGATGGGGTAGTTGCAAAAATGACTACGTCATCAGCAAAACGAAGGTGGGTTAGATAATCTCCATTAATCTTTATCCCTTTGTTTTCCCAGTTCAGTGATTGAAAGACATTTTCCAATGTGGCATTAAAGAGCTTCGGAGATATGGTGTCACCTTGTCTCACTCCCTTTCCAATTTTTATGTGTGTTGTATTTTCAAACAGCCGAATCTTTGCACTTGCATTTTCATAGATGTTATTAATAATATTAATGTATGCATCTTCAATACCGCAGGATTTCAGAGCCGTGGTAACTGCTAATGGTTTCACCGAATCAAAGGCTTTTTCATAATCGATAAAAGCCATGCACAATGGAAGTTCATATTCCCTCGCTCTTTCAATTAGTTCTCTCAGTACGTGGATATGATCTATTGTGCTGTAGCCACTCCTGAATCCAGCTTGTTCTCTCGGTTGAGCCATGTCCAGTGTTACCTTCAAGCGGTGTGAAAGAACTTTAGTGAAGATTTTATAAACCACTGATAGGAGGCTGATAGGTCTGTAGTTCCTGAGATCCTCAATGTCACCTTTTTTATGTAGCAGGATCATTGTAGCATTGTTCCAATCCTCAGGAATCTTCCCTTCATTAAGGCATCGAGTGAAAATTTGGGCGAGTACTGTTTCAATTTCTCCACTTGCTTCTTGTATGATGTCTATAGTAATTCCATCTTCTCCTGGAGCTTTCCCCCGCTTCATGTTCTTGATTGCATGAGCAACTTCTGCTGGGAGGACTGGAAGAACTCTGGTACCTTTCATGATGTCTGGAGTACATGTATCATCCCTTTCATATAATTTGGAGTAGAAATCTTTCACTCTTGTCAAAATTTCGCCTCTATTTCTTGTTATAGAACCATCTTCTTTTCTCAGAGCCATAATCTGTTTTCTTCCCTTACTGAGATGTCCCTTTGCTATCTTTAGGCTTTGGTTGTTTTCAATTGCTTTCCTCACTAGCTCACAGTTGAATTTCCTTACGTCTTCAGTGATACTTTTTCGTGCTGTCTTGCATAGCTCTATATATTCCACTTTGGAAGTCACATCTTCTTTAGTTGTCCTCATCTCTCTTCTTTTTTGCATCAACATTTTGGTTTTTCCTGATAATTTGTTTACATGCAACTTGTTCTTAGACCCAGCTAATTTTGTTGCTGTTTCCATAAGAGCTTTGGTTACTTTTCTGTTAACTTCCGAAATATCCACTTCTTCCGATGTTAGGCCTTCTAAAGCAGAGAATCTGTTTTTCAGTTCCACCTTGAAAGTATTATGGTGTTTTTTAAGGTTGGTTATGTCAATACATTCTGTTTGTCTTATGAGCTTGCCACGTTCCAGTTCAGTGTTGAGGTGCATCTTACATCTCACCAATCTATGGTCACTACCTGTGTTGAACTTGTTCAGCACACTGCAGTCTTCGATGACGAATTTTTTGTTACACATAATAAAATCAATTTCACTTGTCGTCCCAATTGGATGTCTCCATGTCCATTTCCTGTGTGGCTTTTTCTTGAAAAAGGAATTCAAGATGAAAAATCCTTCTGCCTCTGCAAACTCAACGAGAGTATTTCCACGCTGGTTTCTGTTGCCGTGACCGAATTTACCTACTGAAGTTTCATTCTGTTGCCGGTGTCCTATTTTTGCATTGAAATCTCCCATAATTATCTTCAAGTGCTGCTTACCTTTATTATTTAGATGACGAATTTCCTCATAAAATTCTTCAATTTCTTCTTCAGGATGACTTGTGGTGGGTGCATAAGTTTGAATAATCTGAGCCTGGTATCTTCTCGATAGTTGGATAACGAGTCGTGCAGCTCTGTCAGAGGAACTTTCAACTTCTACCACTTTATCCTTCAGTTTCTTGTTTATTATAAATCCAACACCACTAGTTCTGCCAGTATCTGTCCCACGATAATAGAAGAGATGTCCACTTTTCAGTTCAATGAGATCTTCTCCTTTTCTCCTTACCTCACTTAGCCCGACGATGTCCCACTTGATCCTTTGTAGTTCCTCTTCCAATTCAAGAAGCCTTGAATCAGAAGATAGGGAGCGTCCGTTGTAGGTAGCCAAGGTCAGCATCAAATGGCAGCCTAGTCCGGTCCTCCGGGGATTCTTAGCACCCTCTGCCTTCATGTCGCACTGGCCGCTGCCTTGGCCAGGTACATTTCCAGCTGCCGGAGACTGAGGGCCAAGATTTAAGTTGTAGAGTCATTTTGGAGGTGTATTGTTCATATATATATATATATTTTTAATATTTCATTTTCAGTAAGAAATTTAGATATTTCCATGATTTTCGGTGCTAAGACTAAACGGAGAACTGGCCACAAAAAATTTAAGGGGCAGTATAAAAAATGCGTTCTGGGCTGCTCCGTGGCTACGTCTCCCGAGATGCGGAAATTTTTGTGTGTTATCTGATGCACATAAAATTTCCGCAGTTTCTTATTTACGATATTTTTCAAGGTCTATAAACTACAGCTAAACAAATTTTCTGCGGGTATGTGCAAACCCAGGAAACTTGTCGGGTGGGGGGTGGGTGCTTAAAACCTACTGTATAATATGAAATATAAAGAATTTCCGTTCCGATCGAGATATTTTCAGCCTTTACTAGCTAAAACTTGACATATTATCTGAGGGCATGTGCCTATTCAGCAAATCTGTCCGGGGGGAGGGGGGGTAATATCAAAAGTGTAAAAGTTGAAGAATTTCTCTGTCTGAACGCGGGAGATTTTCAGCATTTACAACCCAGCAAAAACACAAGTGCTGGGAAACTGCTGGCCACCAGCTAGCAGTGATGGCTCACTGCTGGTCGAAATCTGCCGCTCACGGCCCGGTAGTGGTCCGTTGGTGGCAGCGCTATCAGTTGGCGAGCCATTGATGGCCCTGCAGCATCGCCATGAATTGTGGGCCTCCCAAGCAAGTGCCACTAGTGGCCCGTTGCTGGCAACCAATGCAACCCCCAACAGCAGGTGGAAGCAACGGGACTGCGCATGCACAGAATCAACACTTGCTGTGCCTCTCATGGTACCAGTTAGTTGAAGACGACGCTATCGCCATCGTGTTATTTTAGTGGATGTTAAGAAAAAATCCATATGTGGAGAGGCGAATTAATTTCCTAATGAAATTTTACGTCGACGAAGATATCAGATCAAGCGGTGCAATACTAGATTACAGCCATGAAATACACCCACTCCATTCCCATGAATAACAATTCATGGAATGGAGTGGATGAATAACAAGAAGAAATTTGAAACAGCTTGAAACAAATATCCTGGAAAACCATTAAAACAACGTTTGTTGGGAAAAAAAAAAAAAAAAAAAGAATTATACGCGTACAAAAGTTATCAATTATTTGAAAGAAAAAAAAAAAGCAACGCAATGTGGTGTACTCATCCATGGGTTGAATACACAAGACTAGGAGGAATTCGCTTCTAAAAATAACGAGAAGTAAAGTAAAATATATTTTACTCTTTAAAACAAATGTAGCTTCGGACAACGGAATGAAAAGACACAACGTTAAAAATGTAACAGAATGTGACATGAACCCGGGTAAATATATATTTATTCAACAATCACTTTTCAAGACGGCAAGGACAGTTCAAGGCGTGTACATACTTAGCGACTCTAAGTATGTACACGCCTTGAAAATGAGTGAAGTTCCCTTAAGGTAAAAAAAAAAAAGAAAAATCGTTACGTTGAAAAAATTAATTTATCAATTATATGAAACTGACTTTTATAAAAAATACCTCGCAATATTGTAAAATGAAAGAGGGAAGCATTCGATTTCAGATTGCATACCAAACATACAGCAGGCGCTCGAACATGACAAATTAGTCCGGTCGGTAGAGAGCTCAGCTATCACGCAAACGGCCCAGGTTCAAATCTACTTAGATACGAACGGGTGTTTTTCCTATCTGTTGAGAAAATTTCCCCAGCGCAGTGCGTTAATTCACCAGCTTCGTAAGGGTAGAAAAAAATGTAGGTTTGGGAAACTGCGTTTATCTTTGCTTTTTTTTTTTTTGTTTTTTATTATTATGGCTACTACTGGGAAATTGGCGGACAAGATTCGGCAAGCCACCAGTTACGTCACGTGGTTGCCGGCTGCCACTAACGGCCCTGTGATGGACCACTGATGGCCCTGTTGTGGCATATGACAACTGATGGCGTGGCAACTGTTGGCCAGCTGTTGGCCTAAACTGCTGGCCCTTCTGTTGGCCGCCCGGACATTTTATTGACGGTTCGGCAGCGGCAACATAGTGCTGGGCCATTGCTGGCAATACTGGCAATGCTGGCTGCCAGCAATGGCCCAGCAGTATTTATACGTAGTTCCTAAGGCACTGTCAGCTGCGCTGAACAAATTGTACTTCACTAGAACATGGTAGCAGCAAATACAACAGTTTTTATATTGTTTGCATGGCGTTACCTTTTGTTGACTTTCTCCAAATCCATCCTGTTCCAGTATTTCATGTTGGATAAACATTTGTTGTTGTTCTTCAATCGATTTTTGAAGATACTCCCAATTTGTAGCAAAGTGCACCAGCTCATTTTTAAGATTTTCCGTTGTTGCTTGGCTATTGTGCTTTAAAAATCTTTCACTCAAATTTTGAAAGGCGCCTGAGGGAATTCCCCTTTTAACTACATCAAAATTAATCGGTGAAAGAAGTGAAAGATTCGTATACAATTCCCCATTTTTTACGAAGCTCTCTCTCATACTTTCCACAACGGCATCCAAAATTTTATTGTGTACATCAAAAGTATATTTTTCATAGCATCTGGGTTAGTGCCATCATCAAGTGTTTCACTTGGCATTTTCCTCACCCTTGTCATGCGTTTCTCTGGAAACTCTTGTATTGCAATATCGGAAACTGGGCATCTTTCTTCAATTTCATTTGTCGCCCATTCGATAAAATCTGATGCCGCATTAACAACTGAATTCATGTCTCTTTGAATTGTTTTCAGCTGCTTTTGCGCTGACATTACCAGTTGATGACTTTTCAAGAGATCTACTCCACTGGACTGTAAATATTTTGACAAAAGGCAAGTAATATGGGAAATTCGTAGATATATATGAGTTGCCAAAATTGTGTCATATTTTAATAACACATCTATAAGGTTCTGTGCCTTAACTCGAATTCCCAGATCAGTTTCATCACATTTCACAGTTTTATGAAGAGCAAGGATTACATCAACATAAAAGGCGTTTTTTTGGAACATGAAATGAACCAGAAATTTTGCTTAGCGCAACTTCTTTAGCCCACCAGCGAGGTTCTACAATAGCTTGCAATTTTCTCTTTTTGTTTGTGGTGGTTTCGGCCCAAATGTCCATCCGTTGGTAAGATTCTTCGGAAAAAACAGCAACTCAATTCAGCAAATTAAAAAGTGATGCTGCTGATAGTGAAGACTTGGTATATAGCATCAGACAAAACTAGGTTTAAAAGGTGTCTGTAACACCATACATGTGTGGGATTCGGCGAAGCTTTGGCTAACCATGCCCAAAACGCATTATATTGGCCCTGCATGTTAGCCACCCCATCTGTAGCATTTTCTACACAGTCTTCCAGTTTTAAATTATTGGAGAGCAAAACTCCTTGCAAAAGATCAAGGAGTCCTTTACCTGTGGAGTCAGTTGTTTTTACCAGGCCTATTAGCCTTTCGCAAATGCGTTCATTTTTCACATATCTGACAATTATGGAGCATGTGATCTCTAACCGATATATCTTTAATTGTATCTATTTGTATAGAATACATGCTCGCTTCCACAATTTCATCTCACATCGATTTTTTAATCAGTGAAGATATGGTTTGTACCATCATATCAACAGTATATAGTTTTCGACAGGAAAGTTACTAAGCCACCACGTCTCTTATTTCTAAGGTCATGAGACTTCTTGCATTTTCTTATGACATTATCTAAATGTTCGTTCAGTGTAACGTCATACTTGCTGAGCAATAATATCAACAAAAAATTACCATTATCTATCATTGGATCCCCTAATGTATATGCAGCTTCAAATGTTTTGCCTCTAAAACTCATTCCGCGCTTTCCTAAAAGTTTCACAACTTCGATTACCCTTTCAATAATTTGCCGGTTCTTTCTTACTTGTTCTTTTTTTAAATTTATGTGTTTTGAGATAAGAAAGCATTCAATATTACCTTGCTTTTTCGCCATGAAAAATTACTCTGTGCTTGTATTGTGCATTTTGCTATTTTCATGCTCAGAAATTCTTTGGTGAACATGTTTGCAGTCATTCATGTCTCCTGTAAAAGCATTTTCTTCCAGAGTTTTTCACAATTGCAAGACACACAGTGCAATAGAGGGAACTCGAAATTTCATCATAGCTCAGCCAACGGCCGTTCGACCCATTTTCGCGATAAAACACATTTTTTGAAATGGATGGAAATTTTGCGTCATTTGTAGGTTGCATCGGGTGACTTCGAAAAAGAATTCTATGTCCTCCTTCTTGAGTTGTTTGAATATTTCAGGTTTTGATACAACACTGTTTTCCACCACACTTGCATAAGATGTTTTAGCAGAAGTTGACATATCAATGGATGATTCCTTATTATCCATTGAATCTTTTTGAACACATCAGAACTTAAGATGGAAATAAGTGAAATTAAACAAAATTATATTCCAGAATTGAGAGATCGGTTAAAAGAAGTTAAGCACTCAACAGAATTTATGAGTGCAAAGTACGATGTGGTTATTTCAAGATGTACTGTATTAGAACAAACTAACGAGGATCTAAAAAAAATAGTCTTTGCAGGATAAAGATAAAGAAAAATCACAAGACAATCAACTACTAAATAAAGAACTGAATCAATATCAATGACTTAAAAATACAGAAATTCATGGAATAGATCTCTCAAATATTAAAACTCAAGCTGAGCTCAATGATCATATTGGTCTCCTAGCTAATAAATTACAAATTGAAAACATTTATCAACAGACATTGATATAGTACACCTTTTACCAACTAAACATAAAAGGACACAGGATTCAGTGTCAATAGTCCAGTTCAAATCAAGATCAATAAGGAACATTTGGATGCCTAAAAAAAGAACTCCGGTCTACAATAATGAGTTATTGCCTAGTTTGCAAGCTACAAGAATTTTTCTGAATGAGAACCTTACTCCATATAACAAACATCTCTATTGGCAGGCAAGGACACTAGTCCAGCAGTCGAGGCTCAAGTATGCATGGGCATAGAATGGAACTCTGTACATAAAACAAAGTGAGAAAGCTCAAAACAAATATTTACTATTGAAGAACTACAGGAATATATGGATTCACTTTTATAATTAATAATAGATATGAATGAAAAAGGGGGGAATAGGAATAGAAAAAGGAAAAAAATGAAAGAATAGGAAAAAAAGGGGAAAAAATATGGAAGATTATTATTCAGTTGACAACTTTAATCACATACTAACAACTAATCCGAATAATTTACTGAACATTATACACATAAATGCAGGATCACTAACTAACAAAATAACTCTATTGGAATTTTTATTACACTCAATTAAAACAGTGATAGATATTGTCTGTATAACTGAAACGTGGTTTCCAAAGGGTAATAATAATAAACAAGCAAATAATTGAAAATCCTCCAAATACGTGGCGTCAGTGAATGAACAAAGACATCGCTCTTTCCACGTTTTAGCAGCACACAGCAACCGAAAAATTGTTATTCGGTCACCGTCGGGGAATTGATTCCTGGATCTCTCGTATCTCGGCTAGATATCGAGAGATCCGGGATTCAATTCCCCGACGGTGACCGAATAACAATTTTTCGGTTCCTGTGTATTGCTAAAACGTGGAAAGAGCGATGTCTTTGTTTATTAAGTAGATAATTATAATATACAGTGTATTTAATTTAAACAGAAATTACTCAAAAGGAGGGGGCGTTGCGATAAATGTTAATAATAAACATATGGATTACAACTGTTAATAACTTTACAATAACAAACCCTAATTTAGAAATACTAACTATACAAAATCAATTTTATATACTTGCAGTATGTTATAGACCACCTCATTCTGACTACAAGGTATGCTTAAATATACTAAACGAATTTCTTAACTATGCTAACCTTACTAAAAAAAAACTTTACATTGACATTTTACAAAATAATTCCATAATTAATCAATTAACATACATTTTGGATTCGTCAGGATTTCGGAATACCATCATAGGTCGCCAACAAGAATTACTCCACATTAGAAAACAACTTAGATCTTTGTTTTACTTACATTCAACTAGACCCTATTACTGCAGGAATTTTGGAATTTAGTTTTAGTGATCATTTACATCTATTTATAATGCATAGACATATAGAGCAGGCGACCCAAGTCCGCGGGGTTTACAAAACGAGAGATATATTAATAACAAAAACTTAAAAAATTTTAGGACAAATCTAAAAAATAAAAACTGGAGTGATATAAATACCAATTCTTCACCGAATATGAAATATTTTTCACTAAACTAAAAGATGTATATGATAACAGTTTTCCTATATCTGAAAGAAGTACTAAGTCGGGAAATTTTTTTTAGAAAATCATGGATTACCAACACATTACTGAATAAAATTAAAAAAAGGAATAAGTTTTTTTTTCTTAAAACAAAACAACATCTAGATTTCAATAATTTTAGGCAATATAGAAACAAATTGAATTATGAAATAAGATCAATCAAAAGAGATTATTATACCAATATACCCTGCTGGCCACCTAAAATGCAACACCAAGGACACGAGATAGCAAAGCCAGATTTACTGGACACATAACAACTGATACAAAGATGAAACGATTGAGCTTACAGGCCCGTGCGACTTGCGGAACACGCAGATATCAATAGTTCGTGTGGCCCCCATAGCTGGCAATATGGGCCGCTACACGCTGCGGCATCGAACGAAAGAAGCTTTGGATGTGGGCTTGGGGTATGTCAGATCAGGCTGCTTCCACACTATGCCGCAGTTCATCAGGCGTAGCCACGGGTGGTGCTTGCCGGGTCACTCGGTTGCCGATCAGCGACCAGACGTGTTCGATGGGCGACATATCGGAGAGACAGGCGGGCCACGGCAGCAGTGACACCTGGTGGGCCGTGAAGAATTGTTGCACGATGCGTGCCACGTGCGGGCACGCATTGTCCTGTTGAAACGCGGCCGCTGGTAGGTCCTACAGGTAAGGGAGGACTACAGGCTCCAAAACGTCGGAGATGTAGCGGTGGCTGTTGAGTGTACCGGCGATGCGTACCAGAGAGGTGCGGGTGTCATATCCAATGGCGCCCCAAACCATGACGCCAGGCGATGGATCGGTATGACGATGCATATACAGGCGTCATACAGTCTCTCGACGCGGTGCCACCACACACGGATCCGACCATCGTGGTGTTGCAGGCAGAAGCGGGATTCGTCGGAGAAGACAATGACGTGCTATTCCGTAGTACAGGTGCGGCGTTCAACGGCCCACTGCCGCCGCACTACCCGGTGGTGTAACGTCAATGGTAATCGGAGCAATGGACGCCGTGCGACAAGTCCCCGCTCCTGCAGACGACGTCGAACGGTACGTGCTGACAAAGGTTGTTGCGCAACATACCCTAATTTCTGCCCTAACGTTCGTGATGCGGCGGTGCGAGCCGTCAATACCCGCCGCACAACATGCTGGTCCTCTCATTCGGTGGTGTGCCGCGGCGGCGGCAATCATTCCCGTCGGTTAGCCCGTCCCTCCTGCACCCACCGAACCCATACTAGCCTCACTGTGGCTGGATGTCGTCCCATACGGGCGCCGATGTCTCGGTACGATAAACCGCTGTCGCGATAAGCCACTATTCGTCCTCTGTCGAACTCCGAAACGTGCTGGAATGACTGCCGTATTCTGCGACGAGGCATCAGGAAGCTTCCCACGCACAGGTCCGGCAGCACAACACACTTCCACTACTTACACCCCACCTTCCGTGCACCCTTCTTATAGTGCTTCTCGGTGGCGTGCCGGGCTCACATTATTTGCATATGCCCTGCAATGCTAATCGTTTGCATATCCTCTCGCGGGCAACGCATGCTGGAATTTCAGGCCAGTCGGATGCTTCCTTCTTGGTGTTGCATTTTGGGTGGCCAGCAGTGCATTTTCACAAAATTCACCTAAACAAACATGGAAACACCTTAATCAATTACTAGGTAATACACCAAAACTATGTTGCCCTCTTTCTTGACTACTACGAATAATATAAAAATAGAAAAAAAACAACAACAGGGTATTATAACACATATGAATCATCATTTTACAATAATACCACTGATAACAAAACAAAAATTAAAATCGGTTAATAATCACTACTCAAATTACTTGCAAAAATCCTATCGCCATAATAATTTTCACTTTACAGATATTACAGAAGATCAATTACTGGTGGAATTAAAAAATATAAAATTGACATTAGGTACAGGTTACGATGATATTAATCCACCAACAAATAAATATATAGCAGATGTGTTAAGAGTCTTTCATACAGGAATTTTTCCGGATGAAATAAAAATTACAAAAATTACCCCAAAGCATAAATCAGGATCACATAATGATGAAAATAACTATCGCCCAATATCTAAAATATCAATTTTTGCAAAATTACTTGAAAAATTAATGTACAATAAATTATTACCCTACCTACAGAAATATCATATTGTAAATGAAAATCAATTTGGATTTGAACAAAACAAATCAACAGAGCTTGCACTTCTTCATATTGAATATGAAGAATATTATCCAAATAAATTTTGAGGACAAAAAAATAACTCCTTCCCTCTTTTTAGATCTAACAAAAGCTTTTGATACACTAAATCATAACATACCGTTAAACAAATTACAAAATATAGGTATTAGGGGTACTGCATATACACTACTCAAAAACTATTTATTAAACAGAAATCAATTTACTCAATTGGAGATTTATTATCCACCAATGGAAAAAGTAGAAATGGAGGTGCCAGAGGGATCAATACTTGGACCACTGCTGTTTAATATCTATATAAATGATATTTTAATATAGAAGCTAAATCTAATAATACCCTTTATGCAGATGATACCACTTTGTTATTCAGTGGAACTGACCCAAATGGAATAATTTTACAAGGCAATATAGAATTACAGAAATATACGGAGTGATTGGGAGCTAATGAACTGGTATTAGATACAGATAAGACTAAAGCGACATTTTTTTCGAGACAGAAAACAAAACAAGATATAAATATACCATTATTATTGGCTAACAAATCATTTGAAATATTAAGTAACTTTACTTACCTTAGAATTACACACAATAATAATTTAAAATGGGATAAACCCATTAAAAATCTTCTGAGTAAAATATCAAAAAATATAGGAATTGTAACCCATGCTTTAATAAATCTTATGGTTAAAATATTAAAATAATTATATTTTACCTTAATTCATACACACCTTAATTATTGCATATTAACATGGAATCAAACAACTCAATCCAATATTAAAAAAACTGCAAATACTTCGAAATAAATGTATTAGATTTAAAATACAACTTTAACAGTAATAATTATATACGGTTGGGTATTCATAAATATACAAGAGTTTTCCCTAATAAATATAATATAATGACTGTTAAGCAACTATACGATTTCAACTTAGGGAAAATTATGTATAAAAGAATAAAAAATAATGTAGAACATGATCTAATAAAAATAACTACTTATGCACATCAATATGATACTAGAAATCAGCATATACTTATATCAGTTTTACCTAAAACTATAACCATAAAACAAAGTCTACATTACTGTGGACCAAGATTTTGGAATTCACTACCTAAAGAACTAACAGAGATCAATAACTATAACTTATATAAAAAAAACACTTATAGCATGTATATTAAACTAACTACAAAAAAAAAATACAAAAGAAAATAATAATAATATAAAAAAAAGAGATGGGGAGGAGAGGATAATCGGAACGTTGGAGGGCAAGAGTGATCTCTAACTGTAGCGCCGCGGAGATTTCATGTTACACAAATAGTAATCTAATTTCATTGCTGTCTTGGATTGCTGACTTTACTTAGGGAGCTAGGGGCCAAGTCAGGACTCTGTGAGGCCTTTTCCCGTAGCTTCCTTGCGGTTATTATAAAGTTAGATAAGTAATAATGTGTTAACAAGTTCGTTGCTATCTTTTAATTCTTGTATTAACTTCATAAATATTGCGTGGTTGAGTTGCTAAATCTTATATAGTTAAAGATGATATAGTAATTAACACGTAATAACCAAATGATAATAATTGTATGCAAATAATTCTTGCGATTCGTAAATATGTCTAAGAAACTTTTATTCTTTTCTTCATTTAATTGCATGCAAAGTTTGTCCGTTAGCTGTGCTATATTTCCTAACCCTCCCGCTTTCGATCATCTCTCGGGCTGTCGTCAAATCCCCTGATCTCCCGGTCCACCTAAGACCTTCCCGGCCTCGCCTGGGGCAATTACCTTGTTGTACTTTTCGTGACCGCTCGCTTCCTAAACCTAGAGACAGCTGACCCTCGCCCCCTTCCCTTGTCTCTAAAAAATGCCCTTAAGCATATTCTAAAATTCCCCGTGAGGAGGAACCACACCGCCCTCGGTACGTCTTTAGCCTCATAGTAAAATGTGAGGGCTACTGCATTAGTCGGCAGTATTGAAATACAAACCTGTAAAGCATCAAAAGATGCGCGATAGAGTTAATCTCCATTCAACCAGCAGTGTGCAGATACTAAGCATAGACAAAATGTCGTCTAAGTAAATAACCGTGCATCCGGTGTCTAATGGGGAACAGACTGTGAAAAATTTCTCTCACGTTTTGTGGGGACAAAGGAAAGGGGAGCACGAGATGGAAAAGGTTTGCATTTTGAGATTTTATATGAAATCCTAAAACCTAGTATAAAATCTCTGTAACAATACTTCCCCTTGCGAAAAAAATGAAATGAATGAAATTCGTTGCATTTTTTAGCTCAAAGTCCAACTCCTGCCCGTATTGGATTCGATGCTAAAGCTGAGCTTAGGACAACCTTATGAATTACATAAATTCAATTAATGTACATTAGATAGCTCGATTTTACCTACATGCGGAGATTTAACAACACAAGATATTTTCGAAGTTTGCAAATTCATGTCTTTCATATTTACATTGCTGAGATACTTCAGGCCAATTCATTAATGACAACTGAATTAAACATTACTTGATACGTAATTGAAATGGATCATATGAACAAATGGTTTAACAAATCGTTTTCAGTAATAAGAAAAGTGTACTAGCCGTTGATGGGTTCCTGAAAAATTTCCAGCATTACACGTATGCAAGTTGAACTATTCGTTACAGTTAAAGTAATATGAGATAAACACATTTCAACAAATTGTTATACACTTCCTATTCAACACGATTCCTCTGAAATACAAATACGAAGGAGAAGTAAAAAAAAAAAAAAAACGCTTTCATCTTTCTTCAAGTTACATATTTCTCTGATAATTATCTATAACTCTCTCTATAGCTAATCAACTTACATTAACCCATAACATGATTTCTCCCGCTCCACTGTGAAAATTATTGAAAAACTTATGCTCAAAATTATTCCAATCACTTACATGCTATCTGTCTGAAAACATAAAATATCTCTTACGAAAGGAATGATTTCCTATTTTCAAATACGTTGACTGCTAAATAACCTGGGCGACCTTACTCATCGCCTGAACCATGAAATGCATAAAACAAACCAAAAATTAAAAATTAAATATTAAGAATTCGAGCATGCAAAAGTCCTTGCATAAAAAATTAAGAGTTCATATGTGCTGAGTAAAAGTAATCGGTTCGTAATCAGTTCAGTGCATATTTGCATTTTTCAAAAGTTTTGTGCTACTAAAGTTTCAAAATAGTATCATTGTAGATCACAGTTGATATACCAGAAATTGTCTGTTAAAATCGTGCACGTGAGTTCGCGTATTGACCAATATACATATTTTTAAACAAAGCTTATTTAAAGAAATAATGCGATGTCCTCATCTCCTTTTGTAAAAATGTGCGTTTAACATAAAAATGTGCGTCTAACGGCCACCCAAAATGCAACACCAAGAAGGAAGCATCCAATTGGCCTAAAATTCGCAGCATGCGTCGCCCGCGAGGGGACATGCAAACCATTAGCATTGCAGGGCATATGAAAATCATGTGCGCCCGGCACGCTACCGAGAAGCAATATAAGAAGGGTGCACAGAAGGCGGGGTGTAAGTAGTGGAAGTATGTTGTGCTGCCGGACCTGTGCGTGGGAAGCTTCCTGATGCCTCGTTGCAGAATACAGCAGTCATTCCAGCACGTTTTAGAGTTCGACAGAGGACGAATAGTGGCTTATCGCGACAGCGGTTTATCGTACCGAGACATCGGCGCCCGTATGGGACGACATCCAGCCACAGTGAGGCTAGTATGGGTTCGGTGGGTACAGGAGGGACGGACGGACCGACGTGAGCGATTGCCGCAGCAGCGGCACACCACCGAACGAGAGGACCGGCATGTTGTTCGGCGGGTATTGACGGCTCGCACTGCCACATCACGAACGTTAGCGCAAGAATTAGGGTGTGCTGCGCAACAACCTGTGTCAGCACGAACCGTTCGACGTCGTCTGCAGGAGCGGGGACTTGTCGCACGGCGCCCATTGCTTTGATTACCTTTGACGTTACACCACCGGCGAGTGCGGCCGCAGTGGGCAGTTGAACGCCGCGCCTGGACTACGGAATGGCACGACATTGTCTTCTCTGACGAATTCCGCTTCTGCCTGCAACACCACGATAGTCGGATCCGCGTGTGGCGGTACCGCATCGAGAGACTGTATGACGCCTGCATTATGCATCACCATACCGGTCCGTTGCCTGGCGTTATGGTTTGGGGCGCAATTGGATATGACACCCGCACCCCTCTGGTACGCATCGCTGGTGCACTCAGCAGCCACCGCTACATCTCCGACGTTTTGGAGCCTGCAGTCCTCCCTTGCCTGCAGGACCTGCCAGCGGCCACGTTTCAACAGGACAATGCGCGCCCGCAGTGGCACACATCGTGCAACAATTCTTCACGGCCCACCAGGTGTCACTGCTGCCGTGGCCCACCTGTTCTCCCGATATGTCGCCCATCGAACACGTCTGGTCGCTAAACGGCAACCGAGTGGCCCGGCAAACACCACACGCGGCTACGCCTGATAAACTGTGGCGACGTGTGGAAGCAGCCTGATCTGACATACCCCAACCCACATCCAAAGCCTCTTTCGTTCCATGCCGCGGCGTGTAGCGGCCGTTATTGCCAGCCATGGGGTCCACACGAACTATTGATGTCTGCGTGTTCCGCAAGTCGCACGGGCCTGTAAGCTCAGTCGTTTCATCTTTGTATCTGTTGTTATGTGTCCAGTAAATCTGGCTTTGCTGTCTCGTTTCCTTCTTGGTGTTGCATTTTGGGTGGCCAGCAGTGTAGTTTATCAAAACTTTCGCTTAAATGCATAAGTTCTCTGCTGTTTGCTGATAAACAAGAGTTTATTTTCAGCTTTTATGAGCATTATATTTTGCGTGGAATTCACAATAGAAATTAATATAGCAGCAACTGTGTGAAATGGAAGATCACGTTTCACCTGCATGAACATTTTTTGCATTATGCACATACACACACGATAGGATAATATTGTGCTCATAGTCCGTTTCCGTTCCCGTAATGTTCCGATTTAGCAAAATTTCACCTGTGTGAATGATTGGCTTGGCGTTATTACGGTTTGTATTTGACTTTCTTCGTGTTCCACATCATGATCTGCGCGAATTTAAGGGAAGTTGCATCTTGCGAGGTTTGGTAATCTAGACTAACTTGAGTTGTAGGGAAAGAGGATTGCATAGATATTCTGTGATTTCTGTTATGGGTTTCACAATTCAGTTCACCTAAGAGTGATTTTTTGTATTTCACATTAGGAAGATTTTCATTTACAGTTTTGGGTTTAACTGATGACTCATTTTCAACACTTGATTGAAATTTTCTGTCAGGTATTGTTCCCTAGTGGATTCATCTTTCATGCAGTTAGCTTCAGCTTTGTACTGAGTTATCTTAGAAAGATCAGGAATGATTTCTGTAGGGTTCACATTAATTATCCTAGAAATACTTGTAGAAACTTTGTCATTTTCCTTCGAATCCTTAGAATCATTATTCCCATCATCAGAAGTATTTTGAGTTTCATGAGTGATAGTTGGCTTATTTTCTTCAGGAATGACAGTTTCAGGCAAAATGATTTTCCTATCAATTTCTGTCGCTAGTGGTTCATTAGTAACAAATGCAGGTAAACTATTAACGATAGGAAGAGCACTTGTGCTTGTAGTTTCCGAATTTTCACTAGAATGTGCTTTACTCTCTTCTTCCATGCATATACTTCGAGCTTCTGCCTCGTCACATGGCGGGCTTCGCAAAGGGCCATTTTCATATGCGCTTAAATACGGGGAGGGAGAAGTTGTATCCATCACGACTGAATTCAAGCCCATGAACGCCGTCGGTCTTAGTTTAAATCCTGCTGGCTTCTAAAGTTAGCTGATCGCTCCGACTGCCACGCCTCTGTTCTAAGACGCTGCTCTTGCGAGTGCGGGGCATATGAAATTGGATCAGGGATGACTTCATAATGTTGGATGTGATTAGGCCTGGTTTCATGATGCTCATAACGCCTGGTTTCACAACCATCGGGATACAATTTCTCTGGGCAGTTACGTCGTATGTGCTGAAAAGAACCACAGTTCCACTATTCTTTGTTGGTTTTATAAGTGTTTCTTCTATTATCTGACCAGTAGAGTCCTGTTGATTCCGAAATTCTATCATACTGGCCTATATTTTGTCTTGTTTTCCGAAGTTGCAAATCATTTATTTCCTCCGACAAGATTCTAATGCATTCGCCGCTTTCGACAATTTTTCTCAAAATGTTTTCGAGCAATACATCTTTCCTGGAAACTGGCTGGGGTGACGTATAATAAGATTCAGCTGCTGGGATTGGTTGTGCTGCAGATTTGGTATAACTCTCTTCGCTAATAGCTCTAATTACTGCTGTTGCATAATCCTGGGGATTCGAAGATAATACCCATCTCCTGAAATCTGGTCTCAAGCCTTGTAAGAATAGGCCTAATTTAGTTTGATCTTTGAACTGCCGCAATTGCGGTGGATCATCCGAAGTAACCTTTAAGTAACTATCAGCAAGAGCGCTGAGTCTCGCTGCAAATTTCTTAACTGTTTCATCTTCTCTTTGAAAACAGTTAGCGAGTATACCGATAGACGCATAGTTAGAGGCTCTTCATCGTGAAAACGCTCTGTTAGTGTTGCTTTAAAAGTGTCGTAGCTGTTTGTCGTATGCAACATGGAATTTTAACATAAAAAATCAGCTGCGGCTCCTTGCAATTTCGTCCGCGCAATAATTATTTTCTCTATATCTTTCCATTCTGCTAAATTTCCTATATCCTCGATGGTTTGGAAAAATTAATTAATTTTAAGACTTTTATCTGTAGGATTGTAGTTAGGTATTAGAGATGCAGCGCCTGCAATGAGGGCTGGGATACTACATGGATTCGGTCTGAGTCCTGGATCTGTTTCGTTTGCCATGTCAAACTAATGTGTCAACACTTGTGAAAAAATGGAAAGGAAAGTACTTACATTTTGGATCAGTGCAACAAACCTCGATGAGTGATTAATTAAGTAGTTTTCCATAGTCCTTTGAAGCACAAGTAGAAGTTCATATCAAGCACGGATCTCAAACCTGTATTAAAAATCCCGCTCTTTGGCTGGCTATATATAAGCTGCGGTAGAGTCTCCGAGTCGTCACTTAATCCAAAGGGTTGGAGTATAAACCGAGTTGGGGGCCAATTGTTAACAAGTTCTTTTGCTAATAACTCCGTAGTGGTTGATGATGACAGTAATTAACACGTGATAACCAAATGATAATAATTGTATGCAAATAATTCTTGAGATTCGTAAATATGTCTAAGAAACTTTTATTCTGTTCTTCATTTAATTGCCTGCAAAGGTTGTCCGGTAGCTGTGCTGTATTTCCTAACTCTCCCGCTTTCGATCATCTCTCGCGCTGTCGTCAAATCCCCTGATCTCCCGGTCCACCTAAGACCTTCCTGGCCTCTCTTGGGGCAATCACCTCGTTGTACTTTTCGTGACCGCCCGCTTCCTAAGCCTAGAGACAACTGACTCTCGCCCCCTTCACTTGTCTCCAAAAAAAAAAAAAAAAAAAATGCCCTGAAGCACAGCCTAAAATTCCCCGTGGGAAGGAACCACACCGCCCTCGGTAAATCTTTAGCCTCAAAGTAAAATGTGAGGGCTAGTGCATCCCAGCAAAAACACAAGTGCTGGAAAACTGCTGGCCACCAGCTGGCAGTGATGGGTCACTGCTGGATGACATCTGCCGCTTACCGCCCGGTAGTGGTCCGTAGGTGGCGGCGCTATCAGTTGGCGAGTCATTGATGGCCCTGCAGCATCTCCGTGAATTGTGGGCCTCCAAGCAAATGCCACTAGTGGCCCGTTGCTGGCAACCAATGCAACCCCAACAGCAGGTGGAAGCAAAGGGACTGCGTATGCGCAGAAGCAACACTTGCTGTGTCTCTCATGGTACTAGTTAGTTGAAGACGACGCTATCGCCATCGTGTTATTTTAGTGGATGTTAAGAAAAAAATCCATATGTAGAGAGGCGAATTAATTTCCTAATAAAATTTTACGTAGACGAATATATCAGATTAAGCCGTGAAATACTAGATTACAGCCATGAAATACATCCACTCCATTCCCATGAATAACAATTCATGGAATGGAGTGGAAAAATTTGAAACCGCTTGAAACAAATGTCCTGGGAAACGATTAAAACAACGTTTGTTGGAAGAAAAAAAAAAGAATTATACGCGTACAAAATTTATTAATTATTTGAAAGAAAAAAAAAAGCAACGCTATGTGGTGTACTCATCCATGAGTTGAATACACAAGACTAGGAGGAATTCGCTTCTAAAAATAACGAGAAGTAAAATAAAATATCTTTCCTCTTTAAAAGAAATGTAGCTTTTGACAACGGAAAGGAAAGACACAACGTTAAAAATGTAACAGAATGTGACATGAACTAAAAATATGTATTTATTCAACAATCTCTTTTCAAGACGGCAAGAGCAGTACAAAACTTTGGAAAACGACTCTAAGTATGTACACTCCTTGAAAATGAGTGAAGTTCCTTTAAGGTAAAAAAAAAAACTGTCGTTACGTTGAAAAAATTAATATATGAATTATATGAAACTGACTTTTATGAAAAATACCTCGCAATATTGTAAATTGAAAGAGGGAAGCATTCGATTACACACTGCATACGAAACAGACAGCTTTAAGCATACGCTCGAGCACGGCAAATTAGTCCGGTCGGTAGAGAGCTCAGCTACCACGCCAATGCAACGGGCGTTTTTCCGGTTTGTTGAGAAAGTTTCCCAGCGCATTGCGTTAATTCACATGTTTCGTAAGGGTAGGGAAAAAATTGTAGCTACGGAGAACTGCGGTTGTCCATTTTTTTTTTATTATTATTATTATTATGGCTACTACTGGGAAATTGGCGGACAAGATTCGGCAAGCCACCAGTTACGTCACGTGGTTACCGGCTGCCACTACCGGCACACTAGTGGACCACATCAGGCTAGCCATCATTTCTGGCACGCGCTTGCAGGGCCACTGAAGAGCCACTTGTGGCAGCTACTGCCTATGATGGACCACTGATGGCCCTGTTGTGGCATATGAGAACTGATGGGGTGCCAACTGTTGGCTTGAACTGCTGGCCCTTCTGTTGGCCGCCCGGACATTTTATTGACGGTTCGGAAGCGGCAACATAGTGATGGGCCAGTGCTGGCCCAGAAAGACTGTTTTTGCTGGGATTAGTCGGCAGTATTGAAATGCAAACCTGTAAAGCATCAAAAAACGCGCGATAGAGTCAATCTCCATTCAACCAACAATGTGCAGATACTAAGCATAGACAAAATGTAGTCTTTGTAAATAACCGTGCATCCGGTGTCTAATGGGGAACAAACTCTTAAGAAATTTCTCTCACGCTTTGTGGGGACAAAGGAAAGGGGAGTTTTGCATTTTAAGATTTTATATGAAATCCTGAAACCTAGTATAAAATCTCTGTAACAAATGTAACAATAAATTATGAATCTGTAACAGCAGAAATAATAAATGAAATGAAATGAAAACTGTTGAGGAAATTTCCTCAGCGCCGAGACATCATGTAGGAGTTTTGTTGGGGGGTGGGGGGGGGTGGAGCAGTTGTGTGTCTGTGCCTTTGATGAATTGTGATTATTTTTTTTATTTTTTTTATTAGTACTGGGAAATTGACGGGCAATATTCGGGAAGCCATCAGTTACGTCACTTGATTGCCGACTGCCACTTCCGGGACACTGGTGGACCACATTAGTCTAGCCATCATTTATGGCACGTACTTGCAGGGCCTCTTAAGGGCCGCTTCTGGCAGCCACTGCCTCTGATGGGCAACTGATGGCCCTGTTCTGGCATATGACAACTGATGGGGTGCCAAGTGTTGGCCAGCTGCTGGCCTGAAGTGCTGGCCCATCTGGTGGCCGCCGGGACATTTTATTGACGGTTTATGTAACGGCAACATAATCCTGGGCCAGTGCTGGCCCAGCAAAACTGTTTTTGCTGGGCACCCATCTCTCGTATCTTTTTGTCCTTTGTTATCCAGTCTAGTAATTCAGTTACCTAACGGTGGTCAGTTTGTAAGTGCAATATTAAAATTATTTTCGTCATTTTTTCCCCAAATAAGGCGTGTACTGTCTTTCATAGGGGAGACTGAGCCCTCCCTGGCGGCCCCCGAGCTACGGCCCAGCGCGCCAGTGTTATTGGAACAGGGCTCCCGCAATTGGAGCGACGGCATTACTTTCACCAACATTGAGATGTTTCTTCTGTACCTCAACAGAGCTTTCCCCACATCAAAAAAAGTGATAATAATATTATTAAAATGAAACAACACACATTTCAATATAAAGTGCATTCTCCCAGACAATAAAGGTCTGAATTTGTCTCTTTAGGGGTGTCATGATAACATGGGAAATAGGTTGACGAACATTCAAACTTCAGATTGTTACTGGATTTTACTGAATAACTGATTTTTATAGTAAGGTACCGTAGCGCCATTTTATCGAGTATAAGTTTGAAGTATAGTGATGCCGCATTTTACGCGGATTCAATTATATGCGGTCAGCCCACTGCTAGATTCATATCACACGGGAAATGGAGCTACGAAAGAATCAATCAATGCGTGCTGGCGGCCCCTGTGGTGTGACTGTGTTAATGATTTTAAAGGTTTTCCTACCATCAAAGAGGAAGCAAACCATATTACTCAAATGGCCAAGCAAATTGAAATGTGAAGGCTTCGTCGATATTCTGGAGGAAGAAATGACTGATGCACATCAAGAACCGTTGAAAAATGAAGAGTTAGAATAATTGTGAAAACTTCCTCCGACGAAGATGACGATGACGACGCCGACGAACAAGATGAAACTGCCAGCGGTAATCTGCACAAGTTTGCCGAAATTTTCCAAGCAGTAAAGCACTTGAACGATTTAATTTCTGTCTATGATCCCTCTATGGAACGTAGCCTTAAAATAAACCGAAATATTGCGGACTCTTTAATGCCGTATTATGAGATTTTTCAGCAGGTAAAGACACAGCGGCAACAGCTGATGATAACAATGTTTTTTCCAAAAAAAACTCCTTTTTGCTGGTTCCCCATTGCCCCGCCCAGAATCCCCAACTACTGCACCTAATGCATCAGCTTTAGACCTCAGCGTTGACGACCCTGCAGTGGTGTTACGTAGTGAAGGCAACGATTAGGTAGGTATGCATAAGGATTTGCATCATGTTATCTCATATTTTAACTGTAACCGTTACAGAAGTACGAATACATTGTTCTTTGTAAAATACACATTATACTGTAATAGATATATGTAAGCGAATAATATCGTACATATACATGTATAACGAAAAAAAGCGTGTGAAGTGATTTATTGTATGTAGTTTTATTATTTGTTTTGAATACACGCGATTTCGGCTTAACCCGTCTCGCCTTTTAAAGTGATATTTAAAAAATATTTTAAAATCTCACTTTAAAAGCTAGTGGGACGGCCTTAGTATCGCGACCTACATGACACTGTGCTAAATAGAAAGCAGTAATCCTGATGTGTAAGTCTTATTAGGTTTACTGAACTCTTCACTGTCAAATGTTCTTATATGGTATGCTCATTAACTCACCAGTAATTTAAAACCTGGAATTCTGGAAAACGATACTCAAGTGTTCCAGCCCAGTTGCAATTAACGACGTCAGATAGCCTGCTATTCGTTAAAAGTTAAAACAATGTCTGTATTTCAGCTATCGGTTAATTTTTCAAAGTAACAATTGGGAGTTTTTTAATTCCAGTCGCTGTCTATCTCGGCCTTCTCTGATGTTCGGCCCGGGGACTCTTGTTCCTGTTTTAATCTTATTTTTCACTGGGTAATTGAGGTAATTACCTCTCCCCCAGTCCTCTAGCTGAGAATAACGGGGGGAAATGAATGATTCGAAAGCGCATTTATATAACACAATCCGAGGAACAAACAAGATTTATGAGAACAGGAAGTTGGAATGCGATAGGGGGAGAGCTCACAGTGAGAAATAAATAAACTCGCCCCAATGTTCCTGCGCCAAGTGTTGTAACCCCGTCCTTCCTCCCATCTAGCCTAACTCTGGCGGTTCCAAAACATGAGCAACCAAAACAGAAGCGGATTTACGAGTCGGGCACTCCGCAGGAGGTACTAATTGCTCGTCGCGCGCTCTGTGCGTGTGTGGTCTTTCACGCAGATGGCCGGCCACTCACGCGCCAAAACCAATTCGGAAGAGCAAAACCACTAATAGATCGCAGTTGTCTTCCTATTTGCAGGTTCATTTGCTTCATAACTTCTCACAACAGACTGCTGCTTTGAGTGGCACTAAGGGTGTTAGTAAGTTTAAAAGCTCCCTTCTCCCACGTGAGAGCTTTTGACGTCGGACGGTGTGATTCCCGTTGGTTTCATAAACGTTGAAATTTATGGATAGTACAGGGGAACGTCTGGTGTAGTTAACCTATTTCTAGGCAAATTATCTGCTAACGGATGTGATAGCAACTATTTTTGATGTCCTAAGCAGCATGATTCCAGTGACATTCGCGCAATTATTTTGATTCATTTAATTCTCACAGATTCTCAGAAAATTGTCTGTGAGCGTAAAAAAATGTTATTCTCGGTATGTGAAAGTCAAGCTTTTCGAGGAAATTTTAACAACTGTTTTAAAGAACAGTAAAGGATCAGTAATAGTAATAAAAAAAATAAAAAGCTTTTATGTAAAAAACTGCGCTAAAGAACAAAAATGCGCTTTAACGCAGGAATTATGGAGACTTGTAAAAGTATATTTGCGTTGGAGGAAAATTGTAAAACTGACTTCAGAGGGAATGAAATCGCCTTCTCAGGAGAACGTGAAATAGCTGTTTAAAATCCATTTCTATCTTAAAAGCATTAAACATTCCAGCTTCCACAAAAAGTTAGGGTCCGTGTGAAATCGCGTTTCTGTCTGATGTGTCACATAATATTACAATATAACTGCATTTCTCAACACTTGGGTATGTAGAAAATATCGTTTCAATTAGCAGTAGTAAAAGTTTTACATTTCTATTTGACACGAATACAAAAATATCTATTTACCCGAAAAGTGAAAGATCATATAAAAGTGCATTTCAGTGAAGCACAGGAAATTTTAATTTCTGTTTCGCAAAGAATAACCGGCTGTTCTCCTTAGAAAGTGATAGTTTAATCGAGGTGTATACGGGTTTTCTATATTTTCTAAGTTTAAACTGGCTCTGTACTTCATTAAGTATTCACCAGCAGTGGTTTAGTCCAAAGAAACAGCTAACGCGATATGTGCCATGAATTAGAGTCGACGTTTGAAAAGTGTCCTGTCATCCGAAAGCGAGACGAGAGAGTTGATCTTCAAATTGCGCTAAGCCTGAGTTACGTGGAATGAAGGGTCATACAAAAATGCATCTCCTTTGCAGTGGTTCAGTAGTAACTGAATTTAAAATTGTTAAGCTGGGATATTCAGCTGCTTTTTGGCTAAGCCCAGTGGTGGTGTAGTGGCTCCGGAACGGCGTTCCGGTACTTCTTTTTCTAGCCTGCCTGCGTTCCGGTAAACCCTATGCAGCATAATTTATTTTCTTTTTAAAATGCGAATATCTTGTAATTCTTGTCCAATAAAAGAACGCAACAGAAAAGCTGCACAGTTAGTGGAATTAACTTCCCACGTTTGTTTGAAGGTAGAGTTAGTCTCTAAATCCATTCTCACTTGGCACCAAGTCCCTTGAAACTCCCTTTTCTACTGTTGCTAAGAACTTTGAAGTGAGGATATTGTAGTGGTGAAATTATTGTAACTGGGAATTTAATTAATCTAATCATTATTAAGGAGTCTAGTTGTGTGTCTCAGTGAATTTAGTCCATTTACAAGTGCCCCTTAATTACGCTGTAAGCAGAGGAGATTACTTTTCTCTTAGAAGCTTTAAGCCATTTTCACACAGGCGGAAAGAACCGTTGCTGTCCCCATAAAATGTTACTTAAAACGATATCTTAATAGATAATTTTTACTTAAATTTGTACTTACATTTGTTTTGTGCAGTACTCAAACGGCCCCTATCCAAATATCTCGAGAACTAAGAATCCTAGTAATAAATGGCTTTCACAAATTCACTCTAAATTAGTTTCCGCTGCTAACAACATCTTATTCGATAATATAAGGCTGATTTTAGTTTTTGCACCCCAATACGGCCCCAGTTTAGGCCCTATCATTTCAATGTTTTCTTGCCAAACTGATGAAATCTTGTTCCCTGAATGCCAAAACGTGTAAATCTGGAAGTCTGATTTCTACCGATCACTACACTTTCTTATAATTAATATAAGGATATAGAAAGGGGAGAGGCGGAATGGGGAGGTAAGTAGGGAAAAGAATTGAAGACGTAAAGGCACCGCTCGTTCTTGTACTTTTTCAGTTAGCGGTACACCACTGGTTAAGCCATGGTTCGTAAACTTCTTTTCAAGTAAGGCTGCAAAATTTAACATGGACGTCCAGTGGCTGAACAGTTAGGGAACTAATTTCCCTCGTGAAGGCCTATGCGCGAAGCCTTTGTGCTGTATGGATGGTATGTTTAACATGTTTTTTGGCTTCCGAAACAAATTGGTGTATAAAAGTATTGCACCAACTGCAGAAAGCGTGAATTTTGAAGTTTAACTCTTTTTTTAACTAACTAATTTTCATAGTTATTTCATCATTTATATATCATTAGATACGGAATTTAATGGATATTTTAAAAAATGTCTTTGTTTTTCCTGTACCTACTCCTGTTCCTAAGATACTTTACAAAAATCACGACCAAGTCGAAATTATTATGAAAAAGATCATTTATCCAACACTTAGGTCTACAGCAATAAATACTGGATTCAACAATACCATTCCAAATTTGAATTACATCTTCAGTGAGTTGAATTTTGGTTGGTGGTGTTGGAAATAAAATTATTTAAAAAAAATTTAGTCCAACATGCACGTGCATAGATAGCCCCAGGGGATAGCGGGACGCAATCCCAAGCCTTGTGACGATACTTAGGCCCCAGGGGATATCGGGGGGTTGCAAGAGTCGATGTGGTCAGTTCCCAAGAAGGGAGTGAAGTGACCTTCACCTCGCGGATTAGATGAACCTCCAGAAGGTCACTTGACCTTGGCATCCGCAGATACCAAGGAGAAATCCAAAGAGGTCAGAAGGTTGTTAGACTGGTCAAGACGACAGATCGGGAGTTGAGGTCTAGTAGCAGAGAGAGACAGACAGAGTGGAGTTCGAGTGACGGTGGGTGACTGGTGACAGTTGAGTACGGAGTTTTTGAGTGCTGAAGCGGGTGAGCGATATATACGGATATGAGCGGGAACAGATGAGAGACATATGGAGATTCCGGATAAGCTATTTTTTTCTTTTCCCTATTATTGCATGTGCCTGCTTAAATTTATTCATAACCCTACTTAGATCACGTGGTTTGTGTAATGGTCATGATCAAACAATGAAAACCCAGTTAGCTAGGTAAAACCTTTAAGTAAAGCATAGAAGAAAAGGAACTAAAAGTAAAATAAATCACTAAGCATTGCACTTATATATATGTATGCAGAAATGATCGGAGACGTTGTAGAGCAAAATCGCAATAATAATAAATTTTATGTGTAAGGTATTGTTTGCGGCTGCACCCTCGCACGTGATAATTTAGTGTTCTTAACTCTCACGTATTAAACCATTTTGATTACTTCCACATAAGATTCCTGTTTGTTTTCCTTATAACCACACATGACATAAGTTAAGGTATGTGTAAACTAAGATATGTCTTTATGTTTCTAATTTCTTTCACGAGCGGCACCTTTATTCCTCCACCATTCCAGTGACGGGATAAGGGTGAATCACAACGCCGTGCTTTATTTTATGCCAGTACATATAAGGGGCACGTTTTTGTCCATATACGATCACTGAAGAACAAAATTCCCATAGTTATAGCATTGGCATGATAAAGTAAATTTAATCGGTAAATAATCTGTAATTGATGCGCCTATAACTTTTTCATAATAATAAATATAACAATGAAATTAACGCATTGTATTTAACATTGATGACATTAACACGTGTTCCATTGTGAATAACATTAACACGTGTTCCATTGAATAGCATTAACACGTGTTCCATTGTTCATAACATTAACACGTGTTTCATATTAGAATATAACGTTGGTACCGATTAACGATTGAAGATAACTATCGTGAATTGTTTATAACACATGATTATAACATTAATACGATATAACATTGGTGCACTAATTCATAATATATAACAGTGGCTTTTTTTTTATAGTTTATACGACACTTTGGATCACAAATTTTCGATCAGGTTTAAGACCGATGACTGTGGTGGGCAATCAAAATGCTGATTTTTTTCCCGAAACAACTTTTTCATTATTTTAGCACGATGACAGGGAGCATTGTCATTTTGAAAAATAAAATTGCCGTCATGAAGTCTCTAGATGGTTGTAGCATCTTTTTTTCTAAAGAGGTTGAGTCGAAAGTTTTGCAAGATTTGGCTCATTTTGTCTTCATACGTACCTTTATGACGAAAGCTGACTAGCATTCAAAGTATATCGTGTTGCACCCGTTTTAGCCATCTGTCTGCCAGTTCTTCGATTCCCCGGTGGTACCAGTTCTTTTCCTTCAATGCGAAGAACTCCTTCACCCCAGCTGCCACCTCATCCTGGTTGTTGAAGTGCCGCACGCGAAGGATGTAGGCCATGTACCGGAACAAGTAATAGTCCGACGGGGAAAGGTCCGGACTATATGCTGGGTGTGGCATTAGTTCGATGCCCTGTAGTTCTTGGAGTTTTGCCCTGGTCGTTCGTGCGGTATGAGGTCGAGCGTTGCCCTGCTGAAGGATAGCGTGCTTTCTGTTCACCAGCTCCGGGTTCTTCTCCAAAACCGCACACATCCGCTCCATCTGTTCAGAGTAAAGGCTAGCGCTGATGGTCCGACCGTCTCGACAAAATTCGTAATGGATTATCCATTCGAAATTCCAACAGACGCAGAGCATCACCATGTGCACGAAGCGCTCATGTTTGGCAACAAGTTCAGGAAGCAGGCTAGGGCTCATCCGCTGTCGCTGTGTGTTAGGATTACGGAAATACACCCACATTTCATCGCAAATAACAATTCTCTTGATGAAACGTACATCGCGCGGGTTTTCTAGGAGTTTCGTGCACACTTCCACTCGGCGGTTTGCTTCAGCTGGCGTCAGTTCGTAAGGAACAATGCCGCTGCTCCTGTAGTCATTGCCGAGGTCCTGAAGGTGACGAACCACGGAGGTTTGTGATATGCCAAGTTCGCTTGATAATCTTCGAGTGGTGCTTGTCGGATTTGCCTCCACAGCCTGGCACACGGCCTCTGAATCCACGGTTTCTGCAGGTGATGCAATACTTTTGCACACCACTGTATGTAGAAATTCGCTCTGTTAGTATCAGCATGTCCGTTTTCCCATATATGGACATAATATTTCTGTACCTATTACTCGCATCCTAAATATTATTTTTTCCGTTGGGTGACTTGAACTACACTGCTGGCTACCCAAAATGCAACTCCAAGAAGGACACGAGATAGCAAAGCCAGATTTACTGGACACGTAACATCAGATACAAAGATGAAACGATTGAGCTTACAGGCCCGTGCGACTTGCGGAACATGCAGACATTAATAGTTCATGTGGCCCCCATGGCTGGCAATAACGGCCGCTACACGCCGCGGCATGGAACGAAAGAGGCTTTGGATGTGGGCTTGGGGTATGTCGGTCCAGGCTGATTCCACACGTTGTCACAGTTCATCAGGCGTAGCCGCAGGTGGTGCTTGCCGGGCCACTCGGTTGCCGATCAGCGACCAGACGTGTTCGATGGGTGACATATCGGGAGAACAGGCGGGTCATGGCAGTAGTGACACCTGGGTGGCCGTGAAGAGTTCATGCACGATGCGTGCCACGTGCGAGCGTGCTTTGTTCTGTTAAAACGTGGCCGCTGGCAGGTCCTGTAGGTCAGGGAGGACTACAGGCTCCAAAACGTCGGAGATGTAGCTGTGGCTGTTGAGTGTACCGGCGATGCGTACCAGAGGGTGTGGGTGCCATATCCAATTGCGCCCCAAACCATAACGCCAGGCGATGGATCGGTATGGAGATGCATAATGCAGGCGTCATACAGTCTCTCGCCGCGGTGCCGCCACACGCGGATTCGGCCATCGTGGTGTTGCAGGCAGAAGCGGGATTCGTCGGAGAAAACAATGTCGTGTCATTCCGTAGTCCAGGTGCGGCGTTCAACAGCCCATTGCCGTCGCACTCGCCGGTGGTGTAACGTGAATGATAAACGGAGCAATGGGCGCCGTGCGACAAATCCCCACTCCTACAGACAACGTAGAATGGTACGTGCTGACTCAGGTTGTTGCGCCACACCCCTAATTCCTGCGCTAACGTTCGTGATGTGGCGGTGCGAGCCGTCAATGCCCGCCGCACAACATGCCGGTCCTCTCGTTCGGTGGCGTGCCGCGGCAGCGGCAATCGCTTATATCGGTCCGTCCGTCCCTGCTGCACCCACCGAACCTATACTCGCCTTATTGTGGCTGGATATCGTCCCACATGGGCGCCGATGTCTCGGTACGATAAACCGGTTTCACGATAAGTCACTATTCGTGCTCTGTCGAACTCCGAAACGTGCTGGAATGACTGTCGTATTCTGCGACGAGGCATCAGGAAACTTCCCACGCACAGGTCCGGCAGCACAACACACTTCCACTACTTACACCCCACCTTCCGTGCACCCTTCTGATAGTGCTTCTCGGTGGCGTGCCGGGCGCATATGATTTGCATATGCCCTGCAATGCTAATCGTTTGCATGTCCTCTCGCGGGCGACGCAGCCTGCGAATTTCAGGCCGATCGGATGCTTCTTTCTTGGTGTTGCATTTTGGGTGGCCAGCAGTGTATAAAACAGTGGCCCATCTTACGTATTGTCCAATTTTCCGATATAGTCTTGCCTCTGAGGACGCGTGAATGCATATGGTTATTTACGTCAATACATTTATTTTTATAAATCTGATTGAAAACATTACTGTTTCGTTGAATATCTTTTACTGGCGAATATATTGTGCACATTTTCTAATCAAATAACACCCAGTTTCCCCGCTATAAGGCGCAAATGTGTACGCTGTTTTCCTCGTAATCTCTGCCTCTAAAAGTGCGATTTGTGATTGACATCTTTCACTACGAGGGACATTTTGCGTATGTTTTGTACGTTTTCATAATGAGCGTTTATGTCGCTACCGAGCGTAAGTGCTAATCTCCCCTTCTAAAAACCCTTTGAGAAAAATGTTTTATGTGCTGGATACCACTATGGAAAACATTTTGTGCACCTTTTCTGCTCCCAATAATACCCAGTTTTTCCCGTTACAGTCATTGGGAAATTTCATGATTCTGTTTCTCTTGTTGTCTTTCCTTCTTAGTGGCAGATTTCGACAGTAAAAATAAAAAAAAAATGTGATAGCATCCTGTGTGGAAAAATTTCCTTTGCATTTTCAACTTTTCCGAAGCTCCCCGAAAGTGTCTTCCCCCTATACTTCACTAAACAAACCTACTCTTCACTACAAAAGAGCAAGTCTTCACTTTAGTTGGCAATTTATTTGTTTTCATCATCGGGGTAAGATGTAATTGAAACCCCGGAACATCTGAAAAATTCATCCCGCGAAGGTCGAACGAACCCATGTGCAATTTCATGTACATCCTCCTTAAATTTATATTACGCTGCTGGCCACCCAAAATGCAACACAAACAAGGACATGCGATAGTAAAGCCAGATTTACTGGACACATAACAGCAGATACAAAGATGAAACGATTGAGCTTACAGGCCCGTACAACTTGCGGAACACGCAAACATCAATAGTTCGTGTGGCCCCCATGGCTCGCAATAACGGCCGCTACACGCCGCGGCATCGAACGAAAGAGGCTTTGGATGTGGGATTAGGGTATGTCGGTCCAGGCTGCTTCCACACGTTGTCACAGTTCATCAGGCGTAGCCGCGGGTGGTGCTTGCCGGGCCACTCGGTTGCCGATCAGCGACCAGACGTGTTTGATGGGCGACATATCGGGAGAACAGGCGGGCCAGGGCAGCAGTGACACCTGGTGGGCCATGAAGAATTGTTGCACGATGCGTGCCACGTGTGGGCGCGCATTGTCCTGTTGAAACGTGGCGGCTGGCAGGTCCTGCAGGTAAGGGAGGACTACAGGCTCCAAAACGTCGGAGATGTGGCGGTGGCTGTTGAGTGTACCGGCGATGCGCACCAGAGGGGTTGCGGGTGTCATATCCAATTGCGCCCCAAACCATAACGCCAGGCGACGGACCGGTATGGCGATGCATAATGCAGGCGTCATACAGTCTCTCGCCGCGGTGCAGCCACACGCGGATCTGACCATTGTGGTGTTGCAGGCAGAAGCGGGATTCGTCGGAGAAGATAATGTTGTGCCATTCCGTAGTCCAGGTGCGGCGTTCAACGGCCCACTGCCGCCGCACTCGCCGGTGGTGTAACGTGAATGGTAATCGGGAAAATGGGCGCCGTGCGACAAGTCCCCGCTCCTGCAGACGACGTCAAACGGTACGTGCTGACACAGGTTGTTGCGCAAGACACCCTAATTCCTGAGCTAACGCTCGAGATGTGGCGGTGCGAGCCATCAATGTCCGCCGCACAACATGACGGTCGCCTCGTTCGGTGGTTTGCCGCGGCTGCGGCAATCTCTCATGTTGGTCCGTCCGTCCCTGCTGCACCCACCGAACCTATACTCGCCTCACTGTGGCTGGATGTCGTTCCACACGGTCGCCGATGTCTCGGTACGATAAACCGGTTTCACGATAAGCCACTATTCGTGCTGTGTCGAATTCCGAAACGTGCTGGAATGACTGCCGTGTTCTGCGACGAGGCATCAGGAAGCTTCCCACGCACAGGTCCGGCAGCACAACACACTTCCATTACTTACACGCCCCCTTCTGTGCACCCTTCTTATAGTGCTTCTCGGTGACGGCCGGGCGCATATGATTTGCATATGCCCTGCAATGCTAATCGTTTGCATGTCCTCTCGCGGGCGACGCATGCTGCGAATTTCAGGCCAATCGGATTATTCCTTCTTGGTGTTGCATTTTGGGTGGCCAGCAGTGTATATCTAAACTCATAACATTTAGAAAATTGTAATTCGAAGATCAAGATGTTTATTCCTTTCCTGACTATGTGAATTTTATTAGATTTTACGTCGTGCTGAGGTCACTATTGATATTAATAGCAAAGCTTGCGTCATTTCTTTAACACTTAAGAGTGAAGTTTAGGTAGTGAAAATGTTTAAGGCCGCCCCGGTGCCACAGTGGTCTAAGCGCTGGCTTATGACCATTCGTCCGAGAAGGGTCCGGGTTCGAATACCGGTGAGGCATGGATGTTGTATTTGTCTTCCGGAGCTGGCTCTCTCCCTTTCCTGGAACCAGTGGCCCTAAATTAGGGACGGGCGACTGCTTATAGCCCATTGAGTTGCTCACGGTGGTCGTTAAATCTCCAACCGAAAAAAAAATTGTAAGTATATAAGCCTGTTTCTAACACTAGTAAAGAACATGATATTGAAATGTGTATTAAAAACAATTTACTTACTGTCACCCTTTCTTCCTGGAACTATGGCAGGCAGGTGGCAATCCTCGTGGTGCGGCGCCCTACAAAGGAAGCGGGGGAGGGGCTGGGCTAGGAGCGGGGAGAACGGAGGAGGCATTAGTAAGGAAAGCTAACTTCACCCTCTCCCACACTGTCCTTCTCAACCATCAGCCGACCTTGAAAAATATCATGCTGTGCTTTTTCGAGAAAGTCATTTTTTGAGTGTTTCGTGGGACATCCTTCCGGGGCCCCCTCAGACCCCCTCCCCGCCCCCCGCACTGTGGGGGTTGCGAGGGCTTGCGGTTCGCCCCTGGATCCCAGGGTTACATGAATGCGATGGGAGAGGAGACAGAATAATGATACGTTGATGCTGGGAAATATTTGTTACCAAAGATATAACACTCAATAGTAGGTCTCCTTTGTCGCCATCTTACAGTCAGCAAGAAAAGGAGGTTGAGGAGGTTTTTAAAAGCTCATCAGCAACAGTAATAATCATAAGTGACAGTCAGGGCCGTAGCTGCCGGGAGGGCGGTTGCCCTCCCAGAATGGTCATTCCAGGTGCGTAAATTCATGCTGTGGGGATGTAAAAAAAGAAATTGTAGCTAATAAAGAAAGCTACACACTTCAATATTTTCTTTTTAAAGACTTTACTTAGTCTCATACAGTATTCCATGCAGTTTACCATGCTACAGAATAACATACATTATGAGGTGTGAACATCTTATATCCACGAAGGGAATTTTCCAAAACTGTAAATGGAGGCATACAAAACAATATGCTGATATGCTTAACCTCTATGACCTTTCCGAACATGTCGTTGAAATGAAGAGCTAATTATCATTTGTGCTCTGTCGCAGACATTTCTTTAAGCATTTAACCTTGAACGGAATTTTTCCAAGCCCTAAAACTTCTTCCTATTGTTACGTTCACTATCCGATACTCATTCGTTCTGTGCTAGCTTGTTTTTCTTTGAACATTTCTGTGGAGTGTTGTGTTGTCGGCGTTCACATAACGTTTACGCTTTACTTGGTTCTTCGGCATTTACGTAATTTTACATTTTTAATAAAATTATGTCAAAAACCTGAAGTGTGATATTTGAACGATCGTAAATAACACTTTCCTTTATCGGCGCTGTGTGAGAAGGTAAAAACCACGTGTTATTTGAGTAGAACGCGAAGTGGCGTAATTTTGAACTCGTAGGGGTGTGATTTCAAGTCTCGCCTTCCCGGATAAGTAAAGCTTGCTGTGGTCCTGGTGACAGTTCAAAAAGCGTTTCCGAGAGCTATCGAGCATCGTACTTTAGGTAAGTCCTTTCAACTAGGGGTTTTATTGCAGTCATTTTACTATGCCCTCAGCTAAGAATATCACGGTGAACGAAGGTGATTCCAGACTACGTAATTATTTTACAGCTTTTGCGATGCCAGTTGGCGTTTTCTTCAAAGCAAGGGGAATAAGGGTGCAAAAGAAAGAATAAATGAAGGTCCACGGAGGACACAAAAGGCATACGACATGACTTTCGGGACTCGAGGAGTCGAGACAAGCGCCGGAAATGTGAATGTACTGTTAGCGGGTTCGTTTGTATGAAAGAATACAGTTGTTACGGGGTTCGTAGTGATACCGCCGCTGGCACCAAATGTTACGACAGTGGGTCATTATCCCACCGCTGTCAATCAATTTAACAACCGTAGCCGAGCAATTAGTATATTTCTTCACTGATCTCTTTCGACGTAGTTCTTGGCGCGAAAACTGTATTATATGGGCATGCAGTTAAACAATTTGAACCAATCACCTGCGTACACATAAATAATGTGTTCTATGATGGCGCGGACTGCCTAAACAAATATTTAATTGGCTATAAAAACATAACAATGGCACACAAAAGAATCAAATTTAGCTGTCTTCTGAACATAAGTCTTGGGTCAACTTTGACCTAAATCAGTTCCCGCGAGATAGTTTTAATGAACTTAAATTCCACAGTTCAGTCTTACTATTTCTCAGTTCAGTTCTTGCAATATATCAGTTCAGTTCCTCAACTAATTGCGTAGCAGATGTAACAATAAAAACAAAATGTTTCTACTTACATGGATGCTGTCAAGAATAAATCCAAATTGTGACTTAACATTTCACCTGTATATTTGTTAGGTATCCAAGCCACCGCTCTTACGCTACCAATTATCCTTGCGCCGGCTTTCTCCCGTCGCTCTTACACGTAGAGGCTGCGCCGCTTACGTAGCCACACACACACACACACACACACACACACACACACACACACACACACACACACACACACACACACACACACACACACACACACACACATGGGGCCTCGCTTCGCCCCGCAGGACCAGCTGGCTTCCTTCGCCGCTTTAGGGAGAGGATGGTAATTGCACACTGCCGTAGTTGGACTCGAACCCGATCTTCGGCTTGGCTTCGCTTCGATCAACGTCCACTCGCAGACTTCTTAATTCCTCTGTAACTTTGCTTTCATTGGGCCAATCAGTCGCTGATTTCCATTAGGCTCCCAGCCTAGAAATTGCTGCTTTATCACGCGGATTTAGGTATTCCGCTGTCGTTATGGCAAACTGCCTCGAGTTGTCGTCTCCATTTCTTACCAAATGCGGGGAGTTACGCTCTTCATCGCCCAATTCATATAGCAGATCCAAGGCATCCAGCCCAGCCTTTCACATCGGAGAGCGTACAGACAACTGAACTTTCTTCCTTATTTTCACGCTAAGTGCGAAATCTTATTTTTCTGCACGGACCACACAGAGAGCAATTTGTTCTCGAAAATGCCCCAAACAATCGACGAATTTACGATTATTCGCTAAACCTTTTGTCCCCCATCTTCATTCATTTACTCAAGTGGCCCTTCTTTGAAATGTACCCTGTTTAAACTGGCCGTCAGCTGCAACCTTCGATTTATGAATTAACAGAGCTATTCTGAGACCACCCAGCCAGAGGGAGAATTCTTCGTCTCTTTTCTTTCCAACCCCCAGATAAAACTTTATCGGCTGTTTACACTTTTAAACTTCAATCAAGCCTCGAACATAATTAATACTTAATTAATTTCACACATACATCACGCCCATTAATTACTAAATTAATGGCGGGGTTGGGTCGTAACAGTAGTATTGTTACAGGTTTTGGTGCTGAGCTATATTACAGCGCCCTGTGTGAAGGGTTCGTTTGATGCTTCCTTTGCCGCAAGCTCTGTATGGGGTTTAACCCGTAGTTCTCCCTATTTGAGCAGATAGATAAAGTATGAATAAACACGACTAAATTTAAGCTTTGCTCTTGCAGTGAGGAAGACTTTTATTCACATGTTATGGGGAATGTCTCAAAGCATTGTCCTGATCTCCTTTCCTCTGTTATCATCAACAAACTGATCACCCTTTTTCTCTCGGCCCGTGTTTGCTTCCTATCTTCTCATTCTCCGACGATGATTCCCCTCATTTTTTTCCAATTCCCACCAACGGGACAGATTTCACACCTCCTCTCTCCACTCCTTAACACCGAATCCCTTTAATCTAAATGACACCACAAGTTAAAAATGTGTACATTTAAAACCACATTAGCTCTTTCGAACTCGCTTTGAGTTCGTCATCAGATGTAAAACCGACAAAATGGAATGACAAGCACCTTATATACAAGATTTACTGTTGCCAAATCATAAAATGTAAAAAGTTATTTAACATAGAAGATTAACTAAAGTCCAGGTGACGTATCAAAACACATGTGAAGAGCACCAAAATATTTGAATGTATATTAGGTCTTCTGGTCTTCTCCCTCTGAAGATTTCTCTGAATTTGCACTTAATTTGTCCTCGTTTCACCCCTCTCTCACTTTTACTACTGAACTTGAACATGATTTTACCTTTCTTTACTTGGATTTCACTCTGTGTCGCAACCCTTCTTCTGGCAAAATTAGATATTGTGTTTACCACAAGAATTCGTCGCATTCCTCATTGATTATTCAATCGTCATTTCACCCGTCTCCCTCTAAACTTTCACCATTATTCTTTCACATCCGTCGAGCATTTTCCCATTCTTCTACCTGCAGGCTTCGTCAAAAACAACTCAACAGAGTGTTTCACTTAGCTTATGCTCATGGTTTTGCACGGTCTACTGTTTCTTTCATTTATAAGAAAATCTGTAGGTCGACACTCACAACTCTCACGAGTGAACGCGCTGTTGTAAGGTATGTTGAATCCACGGCATACCTTCCTCATGTCAACTTCACCTTGTCAAATATTTGCCGCAGGTTCGAGATCGGGTTCGGACTTAAAACCAGAAATCTACTTTCTCTCATTAAGAATGATCGAGACCCTGTCCATTTAAAAGATCGTTTTGGAATTTATTGTATCCCTTTGAAACCAATAACTCCGGGACAGCAACCACTTGTGTATATCGGCTCAATTCAACGGAGGTTACACACCTGGATACAGGAGCACAAATACTCTGCTAAAAATGGCTCCACATCTACTGCCTTATCTCGACTGACTGCATCCGGCACTCATTTTCCTCTCTGGGAACAAACAACTATTCCAGCCATTCCACCTTCCCGGGGTGTCACTTTATTTATGGAGAGTTTGTTTATTTTTCACCGCTCGAATCAATGCTGTAATGAAGTAGTTCCAGGGTACATTTCACAGGCTTGGAAATTATTATTTACCACACCTGAACCGGATTAATCAAGAAACGTGCGTATTTCCTTTAAACATTCAAATATTTTGGGGCTCTTCACGTGTGTTTTGATACGTCACCTGGACTTTAGTTAATCTTCTATGTTAAATAACTTTTTACATTTTATGATTTGGGAACAGTAAATCTGGTATATAAGGTGCTTCACATTCCATTTTGTCGGTTTTATATCTGATGACGAACTCGAAGCGAGTTCGAAAGTGCTAATGTGGTTTTTAACTGTATATGTATATTTTTAACTTGTGGTGTCATTTGGATTAAAGGTGCTACCTTTGGCCACTGCCACTATGCTAGTCATTCTCATCGTGTTTTACAGCAACTTATTTATTTAGTCATATGTAGTACAAATCTTCATTATTAATTACTCCATGTGTGTTGTTTATATTACTCACTATGCATGTGTTATTGTGACTCTTTCACATGGGAAAAAATATTCCTACCAGTCAAACTTATGTTCTTAATGGACATTGGACGGTCAAGCGCGTGATTAACCTACCGTAATATTGTAGGCCTAATCTTTGTCATAATGCAGCAGTAACTAACCTCTCTGCCACCAGAGGACAGTCAATGTGCAGATTTTCATGTCTAACCTCTCTGTATATATATACAGGGCACATGGCACCTTTTACCTAGTCTGATGATGGGAACAGAGTGCTCCCGAAAGATCTTACTTTTATTTGTACATATTTTTTTTTAGCTTTTAGTGAAGATTTAGTGACTTGAAGGTGGTTTACAGCTACTTTGAGTTAATAACGTGTATAGACGGTTTATCAACGTGGTGTTTAATTAGTGTTTGCACGTATCTTTGCTCTTTTAATGAGTAGTGAGATAAATGAAAGTGTAAACAAGTAAATAAGGTAATCTCAAGACAAACCATAATCGGCATGTTAATAAGTCTTAGCTAATAATAAATTAGTTGAAAAATGTGTTTATCCCTATTTGTTTTTCATGATGTGATGTATCTTACTAGATAAAGTTACAATACAAATCGAACCCAAAGCGGGAGAGGAAGCCTCGCCAACAATAATGTGGCCCGAGTAAGTAGGTCATATGACCGCCATGCTCGGCTACAGATACGGCAACACGCCGTGGCATCGAGTAAAAGGTCCCCAAATGGTGTCCAGAGATATCGCTGACTATATGCGTTGTTGACCTGCGTCCACAATTCATCAACATTGCGAGGGAGTCGCCCAGAGACGTTAAGTCGTCTACCAATGACTTCGGAGACGTTTTTTATTTGGAAGAAGTCTGGGGATCGCGCTGTCCAGGGCAGCACCTGGACACCTTATAGGCACTGCACTGTCTGCTGATGTTGACAGGGTGCGTCTTGCTGATACTGGGCATTACACATACCACGAAGATACGGCAACAAAATGGTCTGCAGCACCTCATCGACGTATCATCGTGCTGTCATTGTACCCACTATCAGTACGAGCGGTGTACAGCTGTTGGAACTAATAGCGTTCCAAATCATGACACCAGACTCAGGAGCTGAATGACGCTCACGGATTGCGGCAAGATTGTTGTATGCAAAATTATTAGTATATATTTGTGCAACATGGATGTGGATTTGTTTTAGAGATAAAGAAAAGTCCATTGGTATACATATGTTTTATTTTCTGATGTCCAGTTGTTTTTCAGTGACACTCGAGCAAATGAAGTATAACAAATTGCTTATTTAGAAGGTGCAGGTCGCTTTCTGCTTCGCCCTCGACATTTAGACCTATGAGCACCGGTCTTCGAGAACACAGTATTAATCCCTTTCTACGGGCTTCTTGTTGGAAAAAGGATTATCTCATTTGACTCTGGATTCGGCTGCCTTGTAATATCTGGGCCGCAAAGGAAAGTTGGCCAAAGGCGTCGGCGTTCAAGTGAATCTATCGTGGTTAACCGCGGGTTACTTTGATTAAGCGTAATATCCGATGATGGCAGATGGGACGTGACCACAGTCAATCCCATAGGCTAAAGGAATTTTATTGCCCCTCCTTTACGAGCCCTGCAGTTTGAGAGAAAAGAAAAAGGTTAACATGTTCGAGAGAGAGAGAGAGAGAAGTCAGCAGACTTTCAGAGAGTTAAGTTTTCAGTCCAGCAAAAGAAAAAGGGCGAGATCCCCGGATGAAATGAAGGAGTCGTGCAAAATTATATACTAAGGCTCTCACAAAGCTGACAGAGCAGGATGCTTCATGGAACCAGAATCCAGGACTAGAGAACTAAGTCAAATGCTTCTTCTCTTTCCCCAAATGTATATACCGTAATTCATTTTCGGCATTTCATTAATAGCTGGAAAGGAATTTCATCATTTCAAACAGTTTCGAATCCCAGTTAGTTAGTTGGTTTGGTATCTTTTGTATGGATTATAACATAGAACTAAAAGCAACGGAATCTAGAGAAAATTCATGATTAGGGATAAGCAAGAGATTGGAGAATAAAAGTAATGTTAAGTAGTGCAGGGTTTTGATTGCAAATTAAAGGAAAGATTGATAATGAAAGTGGCACGTACATTTTATATGATAGAATGTAATAGCATTTTGTATCTTGTTGGTTAATAATTTCGTATTAATGATTAAGGTGTAGTTTGAAAATTTTATTAAGTTAAGACACAGGTTATTATTGTCAAAAATAAGCTAATTTGTTAACGTCGGTTACACCCACGAAGCTAAATACCTGGTAATTGCGTGCTCCAATACATCAACGATTTTTGATATTGAAAAGTTGCTATTTGTTAAACAGGAGTTACAAAGTTATTTCCATATATATGTCACATTTTCATAAGATATGGCATTACTAAGGTCAAAATAAATACAGCTTTTAAATTACAACGCATTTTTAGTGCAAATTCAAAGGTGGCACTCCTATTTGCCCACACCATTGACGGAGTAAGGGTGAATCACAACGTGGTACTTTCTTGTATATTCTTATATGTACAAGGATTATTATTTTTATTTGCAGACGATCACGAAAGAAAAATTGAATATATGTGTATGCATGTGTAGTTCTTCATTGTTTTACAGGTCGTGAGGTTATCGACGACATTGTTGGTTATATATTTCACAACGCATATTTAAATGATAAAATAGTATAAACCCATAGTTAAAACCTATAAATATAACAAGATCATTCTGGTGGCCATGTCATCTCCAGACTCTCAATCAGCGATCGTCGGCACAGAGACAGAGGTGTAATAGTAATAATCGTTAGTAATGTTTAATAATAAATTTTAATTTAATAGGCTAGTAGATAATCATGTTAATTTTAGAAAATTTCACTGTCTTGTAAATATTTAAAACATTTTTATTTATTTATTTGTATTGGGGATTTAACGACCACTGTGAGCAACCCGATGGGCTGTAAGCAGTCGCCCGTACCTAATTTAGGGCCACTGACTCCTAAAAAGGGAGAGAGCCAGTGCCGTAAGACTCAACGTCTATGCCTCACCGGGATTCGATTCAAACCCGGACCCATAGCGGACGAATGGTCAGAAGCCAGATCTTAGACCATTGCGCCACCAGGGTGGCTTAGAATCTTTCAGTTAATAATGCTTAATTTTAATTTGTAAATACTTAGAATCTTGCATTTTTAAAATTTTTTGAATGCTGATAATACGTGGGAGCCTTCTTTAAGAAGCAGATATTTCTTTGCTTCCTGAAGTGTCTACTTAATTAGGCTAGTTGCGGTAAAAATTCTTTGAGGGTCAGATTTCAGCGTACGCTAGGTGCCAGAATGTAAGAGAGAAAATTGTTGTTTTAAGGCCAGGGTCTCGGATCGAGAGAGACAGTGATTCCAGCGCGCAAAAATTTATGGCAGAGGATATTCTGTTTGCCGTGGAACAGGATTTTTGACTTTCGTTCCGATGCCGGTCAACGCCGGAAGTCAGGAGCTTAGGAGTGTTAGGGAGATGAGTCAGTGAGGGCGAAAGAATAGGGTGATGTTATTTTGCGAAGAAGACGATGTCTCTAGGCATGCACAGGACAAAAGACGAACCCGATTTTAACGGAGAATGGATTAAGGCAAGCAGAAAACTTAAGCTCTCATTGCCGATGACTCGGGATTTAATAAAAGGAAAACTCGCATTAAGAGGTGTTCCTATCGGCCACAAATCGTCTCTATTTTAGCATACTTTATTTTATAATAACTGTGCTGCCGAAACCCGCAGTCTCCTGAGATAATCGAATAAGGGAGTAAAGTAATTAAAAAGAACAAGTAGCACTATTACAGAGGCGAGACTCGTCGCTGAATACTACATTGTTCCAATCATCTCGCCACACATGTCTGGCACGGCACCACTGCAACATCGAGAAACAATGTGCTGCAGTAAGTGGCAGTCGTCGCCATTGCGACGAAACCACCCATTAAGAGTTGGGACCCGTTGTTTCAGGTTGACCCACGTTTAAATGCCCAAGAGTTGCTGATCAATTTCATCCCTCCACGGTCACTCTCTACCCAGTAATGATAGATACTTCTAGCAGGACACTGCACCATGTTACAATACCATCACTATCTTGGAGTAGTTTCAGACATTTTGTTGAGGCCATCTTAGCTTCTGGACCCTAAGTCTCAAGGATCATTTATGGGATGAAGTAAAATTGGACATCAGACGTCTGGATCCAATGGCATGAATCTGTATGAAATGGAAGATGCTATTAGATATGCGAGGACCAATATTTCATCGAATGTTGCCGAAATGTAGTTACATCAACGCTAAGGCGAACTGCTGCCGTTGTGAAAGCCAAAGGTGATCCAACACATTATTAGATAGTTGGTTCAAATAAGGTGGCCACTGAGTGAATATCGAAATGAGACTGCACTGAAAAACTAAATTTTTGCGTGTTTTACTAATAAAAAAAAACGAAACTTTTACTTTGATTGCGGGCACCCAGCATGCTGCCATTTTTTTTTTTTTTTTTGGATTGCCTTGGAAATATATAAACTACCATAAATTTCGAATCCTAAAGAATTATTACTGTTGAAGCGCTGCATATCCACTGATATAAAACAAAGTTCTTGAAGTAACTTTTGGGACAGAACCCATTTTTAGACACTGCATCACTTTAACAGTAAAGGGGAGGGGGATGTCGCTATTGTCGAAATGTTTTAATCACGTATGACACCAAAAATGAATTGAACCGATACAGGATTAGCGTTTGCTTCCAAAAACAATGCGTTTGCTAGTTGGACACATTTCATTCTTGTAGAACAGAAGTGGTCGATGTACTGGAACTGTATTTAGGGATGATTCCTGAAGAGAGACTGACATGTCAACAAGAAAGAAAACTGGCACCTCTGAGAATATCTTCAACCATAGATTTAAGCTGTCATGTTTGACCTGAATCGGCCTCTCAGTTCCGTAGCTGTTAGTAGGACACAGATACCACACACGCTTTACATGATGGGCGTCTTGTAATGTTCCTTTCTTACGAGAAGAAAGGCTAAAAATAAGTAGTTTTAGATCACGTTTATCAAAGATTGACTCTCATGGATTTCACTCCTCTTTTATTTATAACTTTTGAAGAGAGGTTGAGGAGGATAACGCATTCTTTCTTAATGAATGTGAAGTTTAAATGCTATTTAGTGCAAAAGAAGTATATCACCCCAGTGACTCAGTGGGCTAAGCGCTGGCTTCTGACCATTCGCCCGAGATGGGTCCGGGTTTGAATCCCTGTGAGGCATGGATTTTGTGTTTGTTTAACGACTCCCTTCCCAGGAGTCAGAGGACCTATATTAGGTAGGGACGGACGACTGCTAGCCCGCACGGTGGTCGTTACCCCCCCCCCCCCCCAAGAAGTATGCCTTACTGCAGTCTGGTCTGATGTTATATTCATTTGAAATGGTCGATATTGGGAAGGGAGATAATGTTTTCCCATGTTCGGAATTAAATGTGCAATAGACAAATTTTCGCGGAATGTCGCAAGGCAGTGTGTGACATCACGCCACGCAGTTTCTATCGTGACTTGAATGCTTTTTCAGAAACAGCCAGCACTGAAATATATACGTCACTGTGTTCAGAACAAAAAGTGCAGCATCTGGTAAACGAGGAAAATAGTGTTAATACGACCTCATGTACTAATTGCCTACAGCTTCGAGTACTGATACTTCTGTCACAGCCTGCATATGGGACCAAAAATATCCTATATTTAGAATTACCCCCTAGAATCAATTTCAAGATTATGTGTGCGTTGATTTGATTAAGCAATTTTGGTGAAATTTTTCATGCTACTTATCCGTTAGCTCAAATCCGCACGCGGTTAGTAGGTATTCCAGATTACTGGGAGTTGGCGTCTTTACTGCCCGAGCAGAGCCTGTAACTGATTTGTTTGTACTTGGTGCTCTATAAACAAATATGGATCCTTCGCCAACAAAATAATAAATTAACAATGAGTTCACGCAGCGATTGTCCTATTAAATATCGTATTCAGTTTTGGGAAAAGCTGTAAACGAGCAGTTCTGAATCTAGAATAAAGTATGATTTGACTAAAGAAGGCATGGATCTCTTTTTAAGAAACTGAATTAATTAGTTTCGTTTAACATTTGGTCATCCCTCACGAACCAACCCGATTTTTTTCTGGGAGGGAGACCACATTTCAGTGGTCTGAAAAGTGAAAATCTTGAAAAGTTTACTCAGGCATCGCATTCCCAATTTACAACTCCAAGGAAGGGGGAAAACCATCCCCTAAAATTATGTCTCACTCAGTACTCGAGTGGTATTCAAATAGCTTTCTTACTGTTGTAATTGCGAGGGCAACCCAGTTCTGAAAAGACAGAAATGCCAGAAAAGCAAGGGAACTAAGTGCACAAGTACACAACTCTGTGACTATTTGTGTTTCGCTTCTGGCGTCGGTAATGGACGTTACTAGAACAGAAGAAATATAATTCTGTCCAAGAAAAAGGTGTCATCCGAACACAAGAATTATATGAAGATAGTAAAAAAGGACCGCGACTGGAGAATACTTCATGAAGGTAACGAATTTCTTATTTTTCTCCAAAAGTTATAAACACTGAAAACTGGTGGTGTTCAGAGACAGTCTTCTCTCGAAAGGCAGGAAACACGTCATTATATAAAATGCCTTAAACGTGATGGGCATTTAGAAAAAATTAAAACTGGCGATACCAATAATTTTTAGGCTTGGTGTGTATCTTTCCTAGTTCATTTCTAAGTTAGTAAATGTTGTAGTTGTTCTTCTGTTTTGTTTGAGCTAAGTGTTAAGTGTTTGTGAAGGGGCCTTCCTCAATACTACAAACCAGTTGAGTTCCCCTGGAGGTCAAGGTAAACAAACACCTAAGAATATGTGCCAAAAACAGAGGAAAGAGGTCGATCCAGTTTTTTCATAACCTGCACATGAAGTAGTGCGCGCGTTCTACATGTGATCACAGAAGCAGCCCTGCAGCGATTGGTCAGTTTTGTTTTTCCTCGGGAACGATTATCGTGCAACATTAAACCAGAGCTTTTTCTTATCATGTGTATCCTATAGGTATGACTGAGTGTAGCAGACGTCTCCTGGCCTTTGAGAAGTAAACTGCAAAGCAGTAAAAGTGAAATGAAAGCATTTCCTTATTTGAAACTACAAAGTGGTATGTTTTAAAATTTGAACTCTTAGTGTGTAAAGAGTGAAATCGTCTGAGCATCACTGCATTCATTTCCATTTTTTCGGTGTGGACTTTCCAAGAATATTGCTTTGTTCTGTTACTGTTGTTTCAGTAGAATAAATTAGAAGTAGTAGTCCATCACACAAAGTTTCGACTACGAAATTTTCCGAAGACTGAAATTTTACTGAGTACCATTTTTTTTATCTTCACCTGAGGCTGGGTCCCATTCTTCTGTCTTTTAAACAGAGTTGGTGATTTATTCACAAAGAAAACTTTATGATGAAACTTCACTAATGGGTACCTTCCCCATGACTCTATGTTATGCATCTCCTCTTCTGGTCAGAATTTGATATCTGAAAAACTGCAGTGGAGTTTCAGTCCCGGGTATATTACTATGACTAAAAATTGTGTGAGGCACGATTCTGTTACTTCATAAAAAATTCCTCCAGTTTCTGTACATTTTGGGGTGGTGGTGATTTAGCGCGAACCCGCTTTTCCAAGTCGAATCAAAAATGTTCGGTTAGGTTCATGTCAGGGGAATTTGGAGGTCAGGGCATTAACAGAAAGTCATTACCCTGTTGGTAATTAAAGGCCATCACCATCAAGGAACACAGTTGCCATGAATAGGTGAACTTGGTCCGCAGTGATGTTCAGGTACCTCACAGTTGTCAGGGATTGTGCTATTGGGATAATGGGCCGTAAAGTGTCCCAAGAAAACATCAGCCACAGCATAACATCGACGCCGCAGGCCTGTCTCCGCCCAACAGTGCATACAGGTGCCATAGCCTCCGTTAGTAATCGGCGTATCCGCGCTCGGCCGTCTACGTGATGCACCAGGAATCTTGATTCGTCAGACCTGGCCACTTTCTTCCAATCATCCACGGTCCAATCTCGATGATCTTGGGCCCATTTCATGCGTTGTTTGCAATGACGTACAGTGAGCATGGGGACCCGGCTGACTCTTCAGCTACATACACCCATGCGCAGAAGGATGCGATGAACTGTATTCTGTGACACATTGCCCTGATCACCACTGTTGTAGCTGCGGGTGATTTGTCGCACTGTGGCCCTGCGGTCGCTGTGAACAATGCGCAACAGTCGCCGCTCAATGTGCTGCATACGACACATGGCTGGACGACAGTTCGTCGTTTGGCCATATGTGCACCACTTTTGATACGTACTTAATACAGCGGCACGTGAACAACCCACAAGCCGCGTCGTTTCCGAGATCGTAGTTCCGAAGCGTCGTGCCATCACAATTTGTCCTTCATCAAACTCCGATAAATTGGCAGTTTTTCCCATTCTGACTCCGAACACTCTACTAACAGTAAGCTGGTTCTTGGGTTGTATATATACTGCTCTGTGAACTTTATCTGCGCCACCGTTCGGTCTTCAGGCTCGCTCATTTCTCTAGGCTGGGGTGGCCATAATGTAATGGCTTATCGGTGTATGTATAAATTATTCCCAGAAGCGGAACAGTTAAAATCATAGATGAAATGGAATTAAAATTTGGCGTCCATTGCCCAACCTGACAGCTTTGAACTATAGTTTAAGTTGTAAATTTTGTGATAGGCAGAATGAAAACGATTTTTTTTGTTTACATACAGTGGAGTTTTGATAGATTTAAAGATTTTAATGATTCTGAAGGTTTCGACTACACTAAAGTTCTGTCTTCTTCAGGAACAAAACTAACATAATACGAACAGACGTCTAATTAGGAAGGGAACGGTCAGAAATTGCAATGTAATAATGTAATTTCTTTAAATATATAGGACGAATGGAGATACATTCAACATACGAGTCTATTGACATTCAATTACATATTGCTACAATTTCAGAATGTTAGCAGTAGAGCCTAAATCTCGGTTTTAAACATGATGCTTATGTTTGAAAACCTCCAACGACTGTCTTATGTTCAGATAAGAAAGGCAAGAAGATACAAATTTAATTTGGCATAATCGCTTTCACATATTTCGGATCGGTAGAGTGTTCCGCTATTGCAGACCTTGTAACAAAACAGTCTGTTGTTGTTGTTTCCTGCGGGGAAAAGCCCGCGCTCGTAGGAGGTGTAACGTAATAGGAGATGTCACGTACCTGCCAGCAGGACGCACACGACATAAAGGCAGATAGTAGTCAGAACAAACGTCCGCGTAGCTCAATTGGTAGAGCAACTTATTCCGGAATGAGGGGACCCGGGTTCGAATCCTGGCGCGGATAAAAATGACGGAGAAATTTACTTCGTTATAGAGGCACCGTCCTCCCATTTTCGTTAGTAGGTGAAATCACCTGGCTTTCCTCTTCCCCTTAGAAGAATTGTTCGCTTCCCGAAGCAGAATGCCGTTGAATTCTTGTGGGACGAAGGTGAAGGTAGTCGGTCGAAATGAGATTTCGTTTGCTTCTTGGGATTATTTATATGCTGTACCTCAGCGTTTACATTTCCTAACACTTCAGTGATGCTGTACGGACCGTCCGAAAAATACGCAAATTTCTTATTTTGCCCTGGCTCCAACTTTGGGCGGTAACAAAAAACTAGTTTACCTAACTTCAAATCTCTTAAGTCTTAAAGTGACAGTTTTCAATCTATGTGCCTCTTGCTCTTCTTGGGTAGTTTTAAATTTCTCATTCACTATTCGATGTACAGTTGTTATACGTAGTGTCGGAGATACACTGAAGAGCAATTGAATTAGAGACAGCTGGCGTCATGCAAATGTGGTGCTGTGGGCGGCCCTGTAAACGGAAACGACATAGCATATGCAGCGATCCAACAATATAAGGAGTGATGCGACGGAAATCAGTAAGAGTCGGACGCAGTATAGGTAAGACTAAGGGCATTTGATCGTGGGCAAATTGTCAGGGCCAGACGAATGGGTCACTCCATCTCGGAAGTCGTGCAGGCACTGGGATTTTCACGAGCCACTGTGTCACGGGTGCACCGTGAGTACATCGAATCTGGTAAAACCATCCCTGCAAGGGCCAACTGCCGTGGACAACAGCGTGTGGATGAGCGGGGTCATCGTCGGTTAGCTCGCATTGTAACAGCGGATGGACGGGCCACAGTGCAAGAAATCACTCGGCAATTTAACACTGCTGCACAAAAACGTGTAAGCAGCCAAACCATCCAGAACCATCTCCTCGTTATGGGGTACAGAAGCCATCGTCCCACGAGGGTACCGCTGCTGACCGCACATCACAGGGTGCAAAGATTAGCATGGGCGCGGGAACATTCCCACTGGACCCTAGACATGTGGGAAAATATTGCCTGGACTGATGAGTCGAGATTCACGTTGTTACATGCGGATGGCAGGATAAGAGTACGGCGCAAACCACATGAAGCGATGGATCCTTCTTGCCAGCAGGGTGTTCTTCAAGCTGGTGGGGGTGGCATTCTCGTTTGGGGACTGTTTACGTGGACTGAAATGGGACCCCTGGTACGTGTGACATCGTCCCTCACAGGTCAACGTTACCGGGATATCCTGGACGACCATTTGCTCCCGTTTGTGCGTCTTCAACATCCAAATGGGGACCTCATCCTGCAACAAGACAATGCACCGTGCCATCGCTCCCGAATTGTATCCGAATGGTTGGATGAACACTCCACCGACGTGACCTCGCTTCCTTGGCCAGCTAGGTCACCTGACCTCAATCCCATCGAGCACATCTGGGATGCCATCAAGAGAGATGTTCGAGGCTCTGACCCTCCTCCATTAAATCTTCGTGAACTGTGGGAGCTTGTTCAGTGGTCGTGGATCCGTATGGCTTCCTAACGCTTCCGGTGTCTTGTCGAGTCCATGCCGAGACGAATCGCCGCCGTCATCAGGTCGAAAGGTGGTGCTACCCGTTACTAGACAGGTATCTCTAATTCAATTGCTCTTCAGTGTATACCTCACATAGTCTTCGGTGGAAAAATAAATTTGCAACTTTCGCGGTGGAATTAAAGCGTAAGGGAATACTAAGTCTCTGGAGAGAAATAGAAATGCCCGAGTATCTCCCATAGAAGCATGAATGCTGGTCCGATAAACACACAATGCAGAAGGAATTATTTTGCACCAATTTATATGATTGTCAATTACGAAATGGCTTGTCATTGCAGCCTAAACTCTATGAAAGCGTTCAAGTAGTACTACAGCTAAGGTAATGTTTTAACGTCCGACAGGTTTTTACAGTGTAAGCCTTCGCATGGACGCAAATATTGAGCAATGTACTGAATATTAATCTGATTTTGTATATCACGAGGTTGTCTGGGCTTAGTTTAGCGTCCAGTTTAGTATTCAGGAGGTAGATCTTGAGCAAAAATGCCGCGAATTTCATCCGTCTCATTTTTTTTCGCAAGGGAAATATATTATTACGGAGATTTAATACAGGGATTTTGTGGCAGTAATATTAAATCTTTTCTTCGTAACATTACTTTTGCCACGAGTTTTCCCTTTGTCTTTTGGCCTGGGAAAGATATTTTTTTTTCATATTAGTCAGGATGTAACGGATTTTAAACAGCGCCTTCCGGTTCCATTTTAGGAGTCGTCTTCGAAGATATTATAGTGCAGAGAGCCATTTGAAGGCATCGCTTTATGCCATAGTAGCTACTTTTGGGTTGGTCAAGTGCAATATGCACCCTTTACTGTCTTTGATCAACAGTTTCCGAAAGGGACTTCCGTGGAGAGTTAAATCAACTTTGGGGTTTTTGAATACGATACCGGCTTGAGGCCGATACCGCAATAAGTGTTGGAGTGAGTGGGGCCATTTCCTAGGGGGAAGGCAGGAGCAAGGTAGGACAGTCGGCGCTGAGAAGTAAGGTGGAGCGGTCGCGTGAGAGGATCTGATGTGGTGTTTTTCGGGCACGACGTTTTAAGCTGGTCGAGGGATAGGTTTTTTCCCGAGGGCAGGAAAAGAACGAGCAGAAAGTGACTGAAGTAGATACCGTAGGAAGAGGAGATAAATTCTTTATAATAATTGAGATAGGGAGAAGCTTTAGCGCGTAGCCTATGGACAGCCATACTCCAGGAGATTAGAAAATAAATTGTTTTTAAGCGACAAAGCTATATCCTGAATATTTAGTGTGCTGTTTATTACTATCAGCTTTTCAACTGCATTTTCATATGTGTGGCTGCGAGCCAAACTTTAGCTACTAACACCGACTGTTATTTTCATTACAGTGAATTTGATCTTTTATAATATCATGTAACTCGGAACTACTTATCCAGTAGTCACGAAAGGCTTTCATAACATTTATGCTGTTTGTCTCTTCCTCAGTAATAATCGCTACTTACGAAGTTAGTTGGAAACAACAACTTAACACTTTTTTCATCTCCCAAGAATCCAATTCCAGCATATACCAGGCATGAAGTTTATACTACACCTTGGGAGTGCAATAAAATCTATGTTTGCCAAACATGAAGAAATTTATGTATTCGTTTAAAGGAACATAAATGAGCTGTACAGTATGGAAACACCACCCGGTCTGCAATATGCGAACACTCTACCGATCCCAATTATGTGAAATGGGGTGATGTAAAGTTAATTTTATATCCTTTTCCCTTTTTCATCTGAACATAAACCAGTCGTTAGAGATTTTCATACTGTAGTACATCGTGGTAAGGATAACACTTACTGCAGTACGTCGTTGCGCAAGGTTGCAGTGGTGCCGTGCCAGACATGTGTAGCGAGATGAATGGAACCATGTAGTATTCATCGACGAGTCTCGCCTCTGTAATAGTGCTACTTGTTCTTTTTAATTCCTTAACTCCCTTATTCGATTATTTCAGGAGATTGCAGAATTCGGCAGCACAGTTATTAATAAGGTATGCGAAATTCTGGGAACCAGTGTCCAAATGTTGATACACTCGTACGATGAATGTATCTCTATTCCTCTTATATAATTTTAAGAAAGTACATTGTTGCATAGAAATTCCTAGCAGTTCCCTTTCTAAAATGCCATTATTTCGTATACCCGAAGAGCCAAAGCATTACGACCATCTGTCTAATATGATGCTGGTCCTTCACATGTCGCCAAAACAGCTCTTACCCGGCGGGGGTGAACACTACAAGATTTCTAAGGGTTGTTGTGGTATCTAGTACGAGCAAGTTACCAGCATATCCTTCAACTCTTGTAAGTTACGTGGTTGAGCCGCCGCAGATCGAATTTGCTTTTCCAACACAAAGCTCGATTGCATTGATGTTTGGGGAATCTGGAGACCAGGGCAATTCTTCCTCATGTTCCGCAAACCATTCTCGAACAATCTGGGCAATTCGTCATGGCGCATTGTCCTTCTGAAAGAAGGCACTACTAGAGCAGAATATCGTTGCCATGAAAAAATGCACGTGGTCTGCAATGATGTTTAGGCAGGTGGTCGACATCATAGTTTCCTGCACATGAATGACTGAAACCAGTACTTCCCAGAAGAAAATTGCCCAAAGCATTGCACTTCCTCTACCGGCTGGTTTTCGTCCAATGGTACATCCTGTTCCCAACCCTTCCCCAGGTAAGCGACGCACACGTACCCGGCTGTCCACAGGAAATAAATTCAAAGGGCCAGACGAACTACTTCCAATCACTCAATGTCCAGCTTCGATGCATGCGTGTCCATTGTAGGTGCTTTCCGCAGCGAACCGAGGTTAGCATGGGCACTCGGAGCGGTTTACGGCTACGCAGCCCCATTTTTACCAGGGTTTAATGTACTGTGTGTTGTGACGCATTACTCCCCTTTCCAGCATTGAAATTGCCGGTGAGTTGCGCCACAATATCCGTTCTGTCGGCTCGTACCATACGGGATAGCATTCGCTCACCTCTAGCATCGATGAGCTGTGGTCGACCCACACCTTGCAGGCGGTTCGTCATTTTCCCCACCTTGGACCACTTTTTGAAGGTACAAATCACGGCTGACCCTGAAAGCCCCACAAGCCTTGCCATCTGGGAAATGCTTGCTTGACCCAGTCGTCTAGACATTACAATTTGACTTTTGTCAAATTCGCTTAAGACCACTACCTTTCCCATCTAAAGAACAAGAACAACACTGATAAACAGAGCGCGGTATCAGATGTCATAATTTACACCGTTTCATGACTTTCACATGCGCCATTATTTACCTGCAGTTGCTTTGATTTGCATAAAGAAGCACTGGTCATAATGTTTTGGCTCTTGGGCCGCGGGTGGCCTAGGGGGCAGTTCTCGTTTGGGGCGGTATCATGCTTGGTAGCCGTACTGACCTCCACATCTTCTAAGGAGGTTCAGTCACTGGTGTCCGCCATTGTACTGAGGTTCTCCTGCCTCACGTGCGTCTGTTTAGAGGGGCTGTGGGTCCTGAGTTCCTCTTAATGGACGACAACGCTACACTTCATTGTACAGTGGCTGTCTCAAAGCTGCTGGAGAGTGAAGATATTCAACGCATGGATTGGCCCGCAAGGTCCCCGGACCTAAATCCAATCGAACACGTGTGGGACCTTCTCGGGAGACGCTTGGCAGCACGTCACGATCCGCCAGCAACGATTCCGCAGCTGCGATTGGCGCTACAAGAGGAACGGGCCGCGATGCCTCAACACCTCCTTGACAACCTCGTCCTCAGCATGGACAGACGTTGTAAATCTTGCAACGCAGTCAGGGGTGATCATATCCCCTACTAAAGACTGGATTTTTTTTTTTTGGCAGCCACCTGTCACATGGACGTTTCTGTCTTCTGTCCAGTTGTGCTCGGAGCTACCTTTTCAATAAAGTGCCTTTGTATCCTTCGGATTCCTTGTTTGGACGGTTTTACTCACTGGTCCCATATTCTTACATCTTGGGGATCTTATGGTATGATTTGAGTCGATGTGGAGCACTTTTGCACGACGTTACATTCGAAAAACCGTCTCGTCCTAAATTTTTGCACGCCAGTGTATGATAGATTTGCCAAGCTTTTGCTCTCCATTGGGAGGCTTTTTCAATGCAGTAGGTAGACATGAAATGTAGGAAATTAGAGCACGTAGAAACAAAGATGATTTTTTGAAAAATAACGCATGGTGACTTCACGAGCGGTTTTACGTTATAATGAATTAGCTTTGTTTATCTTTTTGCTAAGCTAATTATTATGAATGAATAATGCTCTAAGCTTCAAAATAATGAATTCCCAAAAGGGTGTTGTTACTCGTTAATTATGAACTTAAACAAAGTCTCAACGCTGGTTATTTATATTAAGTAATCAAAGTCATAAACCTAACAGCCAGACAGAGGTCTGACAAAACTAAGAATTGAAAAAGACTGAACTTACAGAACAACTTGTTTATTATGATGACTCCTGGTCAACTAAGGCACTCATATATCACTACTACATAACAACACACTGCAACGCAACACACCAACTACACCAACCACCCTCAACTCCAACGCAACAACACAACTACAACGCAACAACACAACTACAACGCAACAACACAACTACAACGCAACAACACACCACTTCTCGATGAACGCGCCTATATACGAGCTACCACCACGTCATGACTTACACTCATTGCCAGATCTCATTCAGCGGGGTGAAATAATATTCCGTTCAGTAGGAAGATAATTTACATAGTAAAATAAAATAACCAGAGATAGTAAAATCAAAAGGAAAGTGAATATAGAGTATACGTTACATCATCTCCCCCTTAATTTTTCTTCTTTTTTTTTCTTTTTTTTTTTTTTTTTTGGTGTCCGAAAAACCTATCAATTTTGGAGTGTAAGTCTTACATTTCGATGATTGACGTTTCTCGATCTTTTTTTTTGATTTGTTGTTTGGTGGTAGCCGTATTTACATTATCAACTTGGCATAACAATTTACGAATCTGTATTCGACTGAAATTTGTAGTGTAGAACAAACCAAACCTGCATCGGCATACTTTCCTTTTATTCTGCCTAGCAGGAATCACTTTTTTAATTTCAAATTACGTGCGCCTCATTCGTGGAAATACATAACAACTGTATCAGCAGCGAAGATTGCCTGAAGCTGCCTAACAGTAACAATTTTATTATTTTCATTTCAAATTACGTTTGCCTCATGCGTTGAAATACAGAACAACTGTATCAGCAGCGAAATTTACCTGGAGCTGCCTAACAGTAACAATTTTATTATTTTCATTTCAAATTACGTTTGCCTCATGCGTTGAAATACAGAACAACTGTATCAGCAGCGAAATTTACCTGGAGCTGCCTAACAGTAACAATTTTATTATTTTATCCCTAAGCACATAGATATATACAAAAAGTGGATTAGTAGATGGACATAGAAGAAATATAAAAAAACACACATATATACACAAAAAGAATGCATAGGCCCACACGAAAAAAAGAAATTCTGACACGCCAACTGGTCGAGCAGGAAAAACAATAAACTGAGAAAGAACCTGTCCACGAGAACTTACTTATCTCGAGGACGCATAAAAAATTCTAGTGCGAAAACGTTTTCCAGGCCTAATGGGACTGGGGAAATCAGATGGCTTGGATCTCTTCCGGGACGGTAATGGAACATCGGTCTGTTGTCGGTCAGGAATCTGGCGGTCCGGAAATCCCTGCGGTTGAGAAGAACGGTCAGAAGTCTGGCGGTCCGGAATCCCTTGCGGCTGAGAAGAACGGTCAGGAGTCTGGCGGTCCGGAAATACCTGCTGCGGCTGATAGGAACGGTCAGGAGTCTGGCGGTCTGGAAATCCCTGCGGCTGAGAAGAACGGTCAGGAACGTCAGAAGTCTGGCGGTCCGGAAATCCCTGCTGCGGCTGATAGGAACGGGCTCCCCCAGGCTTTGGATATGAAGTCCCTTGATGCTGGGGCCCGTTGTGTCCTTCCAGTATCTTTTTGGAGGGACGTGTCTCCGGCCACATCGCGTGTTTTCGTTTACGCCCACGGGGCATGATAGTAGTAGCAGGCATCGGCCCTGTTTGCCCTGAACGGAGGTTCCAGGGGCGAAACCCGGGCGGATGCAAAGATTTCTGCCTTCGTCGCTGTTGCGGCGAAGCAGATTGGGGAGACAAGTGACGTTTGCGCCCAGCTTTTGGTGGTGCTGGACGGTGTGGAATATTAAATGTTGGATTCACAACTGACAAATCCGAAATGTCCGACGCCTCTGAGTCGCTGCTGTAATTCAGCGGTCGTGCAGGGCGATGTGTGGATTTGCCTATAGGAATACTTTCCGATGAGGTATTCAAAGAAGAAGTATCCCGCGTTGGTGCAGAGTTAGCCGGAAACGGCGCAACAATAGTCTTGGCAATGGTTGGAGGGAAAGGAACGATACTAGTATTCGACGAACTCGATTCGAGCCTTGGTCTCACGGGAGAATCAGGTTGCGGTTGTAGAAACTCGTCTGGAGGGGGGAGGGTGAAGGAAAAATCACTGGTGATTCGTCAAAAATGTTCGGTGGGTCGTCCACAATTTCTGGCGGTTGAACATGAGATATAGATTCTTGAGTCTGTGGAACAGAAGGTTGAGTAGGATTGATAATGAACTCGATATTCCGTTCGTGATACTTGCGACATTGATCAACATGTACATATTGAAAATTGTTGTTCGGTTTCTCCAGAACAATATTATTTTCAAAGACATTTGCCACCCGATATGGACCTTCGTAGCTGGGTGCAAATTTCTTCACTAAAGTATGCGAAACAGAAGACTGGAAGTGCGTTTCCACGAGAGTGAGATCTCCAACGACAAGATCTGGTTCCCTACGCCTAGAATTATAATATCGTGCTTGAGCCGCTTGTGCTCCTAGCATTGCAACACGAGCTTTTTCTGCCATAATGTGTACTGATTGCGGAGTTGGTCGCTGATTTAGTTCGTCGATAATCCCCGTTAAATTTTCAAAAGGGGTTTTAATTTTGCGACCCAGAAAAGTTCTGCAGGAGTAATTTTAGTAGACTCGTGGACAGACGAGCGGAGGGCGAACGCAAAAAGTTCTAAATGGTCATCCCATCTTTCATGGTGGTCCATTACAAAAGTCGCAATCATTTTCACTAGCGTTCGGTTAACGCGTTCTGCAGGATTACTCTGGGGATGATATGGGGAAATGAATTTGTGTTTAATGTGTAGTCTCGCACACATTCTTTCAAAAATGTCAGAAATAAATTGAGGACCATTATCCGAAACTACTTTATTAGGTGCACCATATCTAGAAAATACTTCATTAACTAAGACATTACAAATAATCTCAGCCGTAGCGGCTTTAATGGGAAAAACTTCAACCCATTTAGAAAAATTATCAGTTAGTACTAAAACATAACGAGCTTTATTTTTAACAGATAATGGATAAGGTCCCAATAAATCTATGGAAATAATATCAAATACATGAGAACTTGAACTAGATTTCAAGTGACCGGCCGGTCTTACATTACGGTAATTATTAATCTGACACAAGTGACATGATTGAACGTATGCGAGCACACTTTGGTACATGCCAGGCCAATAGGCAACATCCCGCAATTTACAACGGGTCTTGCGAATACCTAAATGGCCTGCAAGAGGTTTGTCATGAAATTCATTTAAAAGAGCCATTCTAAGGGTTCGCGGAATACATGGGCGAAACTCTGCCCTAGTAGTCCGAGACTTTGTATAATAAAGAAGACCCTCTATTACTTCAAAATGTTGTGACCTTCCAGCCAGAGAAGGATCACTTGGTAGGGGCGAACCCGCAAGCAAAAAATTGTAAATGTCCCCAAAATCTGGATCATTTAATAATTCTGCCATTATCTGCTCTCTGGATGTGATATCAGCTATCAGAAGTAAAGGCTGACATCCAGGAGTAGTTTCGGTGGGGACCCCACTAATCGGAACGCGAGATAATGCGTCCGGTAATTGATTCTTATTACCTGGCTGATACGAAATTTTGATATTGCTCTCTTGTAACTTCAGAGCCCACTTCATAAGTCTTTGAGATAGGTGTTTAGCAGAATTCAAATACTGAAGGGCAGAATGATCCGTAATTATGTTAACTGTCAATTCGTTAAGATAACATTGAAATTTATTCAGTGCATACACAACAGCAAGACATTCACGTTCCGTAGCTGAATAATTGCGTTCAGCTTTGGCTAAAGTACGAGACGCAAAAGCTATTGGATGCCCAGCTTGTGACAAAACGCAACCAAGACCAACTCCGGATGCATCAGTATAAATATCAAATTCTTTAGAATGATCCGGGAAAGCCAACACCGGAGGCTGAGTCAATGCAGACTTCAGTGTTTCGAATGCAGCGTTAGCTTCAGGTGTCCAAATAAACTTCTTGTATTTACGCTTTAAAGCATACAATGGCTCACATATTGTAGCATAAGCGGGGACGAACTGCTGATACCATCCGGTCATTCCCAGAAAGCGGGATAGTTCTTTTGCTGTTTTAGGCCGAGGAAAGTCAGCAATAGGCCTAATTTTTCATTATCAGTGAATAAGCCGTGGGGAGTAATTTTCAACCCCAGATATACAATCTCGTCCCTCGCTATCTGGCATTTACTAGGTTTTAACGTCAAGCCAGCATTGTATATAAGTTGGAACACCTGTTTGAGCAGAGAAAGGTGCTCGTCAAAAGTCTCTGATGTGATAATAATATCATCCAAATAGACATGCACATGGGGACCCAGGACAGGTCTGAGAACCGTGTCCATAAGCTTTTGGAAAGTAGCAGGTGCAGAAGCTAAACCAAAAGGCATACGTAAATATTCATAGGCCCCAAAAGGAGTCACAAAGCCTGTTTTATCGACCGAGTCCGGATGTACTGCCACCTGCCAATATCCACTCGCCAAATCCAAAGTTGACATACATTTGGTTGACGACAAGTCATTTAGAATATGTGACATGACAGGTAGGGGATAATTGATTGTTTTTGTGACTTGGTTGAGTTTGCGAAAATCTGTCACGAAACGAAATTCATTTGGTTGTTTCTTTGGAACCAAGAAGGCAGGAGCCGCCCAGGCGCTTGTTGATTCCCTGATTATGCCCTGCTTAATCATTTTCGCAATTTGACGTTGCATTTCCTGTTTTTTATGTGGAGCACAAGGGTAAGGTTTCGTCGCAATGGGTTTCGAACCATCAGTGTCAATAACATGATAAACCACCTGTGTGAAACCAGGTTGATCCGAAAATAAACCAGGGCTTTCCTGTAAAAGGAGAGAAAGCTGGTCTCGTTGCCCCTCATTCAATTGGTCACTCAACAATAAACTCGTAATATCTACAGGAACCGTCGGAATCATTTCGACAGGTTCCGGAAAGGAAATCACATGTTGTACAAAATTCAAAGTTATTTGAAACTTGTTAATAAAGTCCATACCCATGAGACATTTCACGGGTAGCTCGTCTATAAGCAGGAAAGAATGTGTAAAACGAGCTTTTCCCAGCCCTAAAGATAATGTGACAGTTCCTGAAATACTGAAGATTTCGTTATTTGCACCTCGCAAATACTGCGTTGCAGGCCGAACATGTATTGCAGAAAAAACATCATTGCAAAACTTTGTATTTAGGGCTGATATCTCAGACCCAGTGTCGAACTTTGTCTCGACAATAATGTCTTCAAGTGTCAAGAATACATCAGGCAACTGAGGAGTTTGAACAGTCACTAATATTGTTTTAGGGTCAGAATGTTTGGTATCAGGAAGCAGGACCGATCTTCGTCTACTTCCTGTGGAAGTTTAAAGGAATTCTGGTGGTGTTATCATGTGGTCGGAAACCTCGACCCTGCCGGGTATCGGGAAAATTTTCACGATAAGGAAAATTGCGTGCACCCTGCGTCGGGAACTCCGCGTGTCTGTTGACATTTTCATATTCGTTACGTCTGCCCTCAGCACGGGCAGAAAAATTATTGCCCTGAGCATGATAACGTTCCGAATGCTGCTGAGTGGAACGGGGTCGAGCATACTGTGTATTATGACGATACCCCGTAGCTTGCTCCGAAACTCGTTGCTGGTTCGCCACTCTTCTGTGTGGTGGAACGTATGAAGCTTGGGTGGGCACGTGTGTATGCTCGCGCTGAAAGTTTTGTCTATTATGCCGCTGAGGGTTTTCGTAATAAGCCTCGCGGGGTGCCCGAGCATGGTGAGTTGAAGCATGTTTGCCATGTCGCTCTTCATACGTGCGTATGAGGCGAAGGCATTCATGAATAGTGGCAGGGTGTCGAACCTCAAGAAAATCTTGTAAGAATGGGTCGAGCTGCTGTACGAGGGTATCCAACATGTCAACATGACTGGCATGTGGATCCCATAGATTATATAGGCGTGTAGTTTCCAACGCAAATGCAACAGGGCTATCATTGGGACCCTGCTGACGAGAAAACAGCTGTTGAGCAAGGCTAGCTCGACTGAGGCCGAAAGGAAAGACCTCCAAGAATTCCGCACGGAAATTCTCATAATGAGAATCCGGTTCGACCCTCGCCACTGCCGATAATAGGTCTTGGCGGTATCTCTCAAGCAAGTTCCGGCAATTTGGACCTTGCAGTCTTCCGGAATATTATATAAATCAAAATGGTCTTCCAGATCTTCGAGGAACTTTTAAAGACCCCTCCAAACCATTGAAATAAATTGTTCCTGCATGCGGCACGAAATGGGCAAGCATTCTGCTTCGCTGAGAGGATTGAATTCCCTCAGCTACGACCCGCGACTCAGAGTGATAAGAAGCTGGTGCATTCCGAAATGGTGAAGAATGCTTGGGTATGTGTAGATTATTCATATCCAAGTCAGAGCCACAGGCTTCGTACAAATTGTCCAAACAAACACCATTACCCTCGAGACTTGCCGGAAGGTGGAAATTTGCAGTTGTCTCAGGTAAGGAAGCCATGGGTAATAATAGTCAGGATCTCGTGTTCGAGAAAAGTTCGGGCGCCAATTATAATGAATTAGCTTTGTTTATCTTTTTGCTAAGCTAATTATTATGAATGAATAATGCTCTAAGCTTCAAAATAATGAATTCCCAAAAGGGTGTTGTTACTCGTTAATTATGAACTTAAACAAAGTCTCAACGCTGGTTATTTATATTAAGTAATCAAAGTCATAAACCTAACAGCCAGACAGAGGTCTGACAAAACTAAGAATTGAAAAAGACTGAACTTACAGAACAACTTGTTTATTATGATGACTCCTGGTCAACTAAGGCACTCATATATCACTACTACATAACAACACACTGCAACGCAACACACCAACTACAACAACCACCCTCAACTCCAACGCAACAACACAACTACAACGCAACAACACAACTACAACGCAACAACACACCACTTCTCGATGAACGCGCCTATATACGAGCTACCACCACGTCATGACTTACACTCATTGCCAGATCTCATTCAGCGGGGTGAAATAATATTCCGTTCAGTAGGAAGATAATTTACATAGTAAAATAAAATAACCAGAGATAGTAAAATCAAAAGGAAAGTGAATATAGAGTATACGTTACAACGTGTATTTTTATCACGCAATTATACGGTGTGCTGCGATGTTTCTATCCTTTAATAACGCACGCCATAACATTGGTAGCTCCGTAGAGACCATATCATTGCATGCAAGTTTGCTATATAGGATTCCGACTGTTTCCCTGATGGCAGTGTCTTTAAAGTTCGTGTAAGGGGCAATTTTTCTAATATTATTCCATATAGGAGCGGCCGAGCAATTCATGAATTCTCTGACAAGTGGTCTCAAAACTGCTTCCGCAGATTGAAGATAAAGGCGAACCCATCGGTGCACCCTTTGTTTGTGTGCATCCAACGTGAAATAATTGGGGTTAGTCACTAGATTTAAGGCGCTGATAACACTGGTCAACACACAGTTCGCCTCTGAAATGAAAATAACTAATCTTTACTAATTTCAGTGTGCTGAACACAAAAATGACAATAAAATCTCTCGATTGGCTCTTGTTTAGGAAAGCCTCAGTTCGCAACATATTGCGTCATATTGCAACAGCCCATCACACACACACCACCACCAGGAGCTATTGCATCATTGTCGGAGTTGAGTCATGACATTGCTGACGTAAGATGATGCAATCATCAATATAAACTGAAGTCTTGTAGGGTGAGCAAGTGTTTCTGCGACTTCCTGGGCTACACTCCCATTTACTCCTGCGTCATATATACAAGTGATTCCTGCAGTGTAAATCCAGCAGTAGTGATTCCTCGTAACTGTGTTAATAGTCTAAATAACTTTGGTTATATTTGCGGGGAAGTGACGTTTGCAAGCCAGAAAAAGGCCATCAGTCCGATAGTAAAAAGCGTATCAACTTTATTTCGGGTGCAAGGTCGGGGAAAAGGACAAGATATAGGCCCTACACATATGCTGCGGTACGTGTGCTAGAAACCTTCCGAAGTGGTTGAAAGGGGGCAAAGTGTCGATGCCTTTTTGCTTTTCCTATGGTTTGGAGGGAGACAAGCAATCATGCAAATAACTACTATTTTTACAGGGTATCACCTGTTTCGGAAGGCATCACGAGGGGAAAAAAGTGGACAATAGCGTACCCGAATATACATACATACATATCACTAAGCTGTTCTCTGAGATTCAGAGGTTAGCTCCAAAAAGAAATACAAACTTCCAGATATTTTTACTTATTGTTGTCGTATCAAACTTCGCCATTTGCAGCGGTCTTGACATACAACTCGTGCTTCACTGATATCCATTACACGCCGTACACAAGATCTTTTATACTTCATACTCATAATCTTTTTCTCATGCAGACACTCCTGAATCTGATCCACCCAGGTCATCCTTGGCCTTCCTCTGCCTTTCCTTCCTGCCACTTGGGCTGAAAATATTTTCTTAGTAAGCATTTCATCACTCATTCTTTCAACATGGCCAAACCACCGAAGCATATTGGTCTCCACCTTGCTAACAACATTTTGCTTTACATCACACAACTGCAATACATCTTCATTCCTCACACAATCAGATCGTGTCTTGCCACAAACCCCACGTAAGTAACGCATTTCTCCAGCACGCAAACGACTCCTATGTTCCTTCTGCAGTACCCAGGTTTCACTGCCATACATCAGAGTAGGAACAATTACAGTTTCATACACAGCCATGCCGGACTCTCTAGAGAACCCATCATTCCTGTGAAAACCTCCCAGAGAAGCTATGACTTTCAAAGAAGAATTCACTCGCCTACTGATTTCACCATCCAACTTGTTCTCTCTGTCAAATATGCTTCCTAAATACACAAACTCACTCACCTGGTCAATCACAGTGCCACATATACTTACATTACATTCAGTACTACACATTCCTCTCTCAAACACCATAACTTTGGTTTTTCCCTTATTTATACTCAGTTTGAATTTCATGTAAACTTCGCGCATCCGAGTCAACATACTCTGCAACTCACTTTTGCTCTCTGCCAACAGGACAGTGTCATCAGCATACAGCAATCTGCACACACGGATATCACCAAGACATAAGCCGCTATTATCTATTTTGGCCTCATGCATGCATGCGTCCATCAATATATTAAACAGCCATGGTGACATTACACAACCTTGTCTAACTCCTGCACCAATGGAAAACCATTTTGATAAAACACCATTCACTCGTACACAAGCTCTACTACCAGCATACATGGCTTTTACACTATTAAGTAGATTCCCAGTAACACCATATTCATTCAATACCTTCCACAAAAGTGTCCTATTGACTCGGTCGTAAGCTTTCTCTAAATCTATGAAGGCAGTAAAAACTTTCTTCCCAACAGCCAGATACTTTTCAATCATCATACGTAATGCAAAAATCTGGTTAGTGCAGCCTTTACCAGGCATAAAACCACTCTGAACATCCCACACTTTCTCTGATGTAAGACCCCGTACATTTGCAAAAACAACCTTATCAAACACTTTCCCTGGCACACTCAGTAGGCTAATACCACGATAAGTCTTGCATTCAGTCTGATCACCTTTTCCCTTATACAAGGGAAATAGCATCCTTCCAATCCCGAGGGACCATTCCTAACTCCCAGCACAACTGGCAAATTTCAGTTAACCAGTCAATTATAGAGTCACCACCATACTTCAACATCTCTGCAGTTATGCCATCAACTCCTGGAGCCTTACCATTCTGAAGCGATTTTAGAGCTTTACACACTTCTTCTCTTGAGATCCTTCCTGTGCTTTCATCCCTCATTGTGACATCATCTGCATCTGTCTGAGAATCATTTTTGCTCTCCTGATCTAATAACTCACAGAAGTATTCGCCCCATCTGTCACTTAACTCATTGGGCTCCCATATCATTTCCCCAATCTCATTCTTCACACAACTTACAACTTTGTTTCCCCTATTTTTCCCGAGTCTCATGTACTTCCAGAAGGACTTTCTATCTTTCCAAACATCCAGTTCATGCCTTTCCACTTTCTCTTTCCTATCTTTTGCCTTACTGTGGCGAACCAGCTTAGCAGCTTCACGCTTCTTACAGCGATATTCATCCACAGAGGCTCTACCTTGGAACATCCCCAAATAGGCTTCCTTCTTTTTCTTTACTGCCTCATCAATCTCACTATTCCACCAAGCATCACCTCTATTGTTACCCACTATTGTGGTGCCACAGACCTCTTTAGCAGCAGTAACAACACAGTTTTTAAAACATTCCCACTTCTTTTCTACATCCCTCTCACAAGATTTCAGACAATTCAGTCGTTCTCTGAGTAAGTCAGAATACCGCTGATGATCTTCAAGGAGCCTATCAACCTTTATTCTTTCTATCCTGGGTCTATTCCTTTTCCTCCAACCAACATTAAGTTTCACTCGTGACACTACCAAGTAATGATCAGAACCAACATCCGCACCTCTCACCACAAGGGTGTCAACAACTAAGTGTTTCAAACGCTGATCGTAAACAACAAAATCTATCACACTCTTTTGACCAAGAGTACGATTTTCCCAAGTATATGTGTGTATATATACTTGTGGTTGAAAAATGTATTAGATACACACAAATCATTCTCAATGCAGAGTTCAATTAATCTTTCACCATTATCATTCACACAAGGATCATTAAACTTACCCAGAACATTGTCAGAAATTGCATTCTGCACACCTATTCTAGTATTGAAATGCCCTGCTATTATAACTTTTTCTTTAGCACCAAACAGACTCAAAACAGCTTTTAGCTCATTCCAGAAATCTTCTTTCTTATCAGAAGGTTCCGAGTCACAAGGAGCATACACTACAACAATTACAATTCTCTGAAGTTTCCCGTTCAAACGAATCCACAGAATTCTCTCACTTATGCAACTATAGTGAATCAAGTTGTTCTTCATCTTTTCACTTAAAATCACACCTACACCAGCCTATCCTCTCATATTATCCAATACTCCAGAGCACACACTCACCGTGCCATTCACTTCTTCTACCCCAATTTCCTTCTTTTTGGTTTCACTTACACACAGCACATCCAGTCTATACTTATTCATCTCCTCAATCACCTCACTCATCTTGCCATTTATACCTCTAGTATTCCATACACCAATCTTACATTGACTCAGCCGAGATCGCTTTCTCATACGCCGCTTAGAAAGTCCAGGTCGATTCCGTGGTGGACCGTCCTTCTCAAGTGTGGTAGGTCCACCATATCCCACACTTGAGTCATTCTTAATATTTCTTTTTGTCTTTTTAATCAGGTAAGTACATCAGTGTGAGGGATTAGCCCACAGCTGAGGGTTCCAGTTGGTCATTCAACCTAAGGGTTCTGGAACAAAACTCAGTGAGTTGGAGTCTTTTCGCCAATGTCACACAGAACTAGCTTGCACCTCTCCAAGATTCACAGAGGCCCTAGTTGCTGTTGTGTGTGCCATTGTTACCACGGAGCGCCCCGAGGAGGCGTACCCGAATATACCATCTGTTATCCGGCCAGTTCAGCACGGCGAAAGGCTTCACGCTCCCGAACCTCCGTAACAATTTTCCATCGATTTAGTGGACGATGAGGACGGAGGCGAACTGATATCGGGTTTTCTTTAGCCTTCGGCGTCTAAAGATGATCCATATGTCAGCCACGGTGCGTCATATGCCCACACATTCTCACCCAAGAAGAACTGAACGATCTTGTTCGCGATCTGGAGATGTCCAAGTCCAAAGCGACTCCCTGGGATGAAGACTTCTAGAATGAAATCTTCTCAAGGAAAATGTCTGAGTGACTTCGTTTCGCACTCGCCATGAGCAGTTTGCGTCTGACTTCCGAAAGGAAGATAACCTTGTGTTCTGCTACGATGTAGATGACCTGATGAATACCTTCGTATCGAACATAACCTGCACGAGTGGCGACTCTTCAAAGACTCGTGGAAATTGAGTCTCAAGGCAGTGTTGCTGCATAATGGAATCTACCTTTCATCTGTTCCAGTCGGGCAATGAAAGAAAACTACGAAAATATAAAACACAGCTGTTGGATTTTTTTCAGTACAGCAAGTACACGGCTAACATATCTGTGGTGACTTGAAGGTAGTGTCTGAGTTGATGGGTCTGCAGCTGGGGTGTACGAAGTACTGTTGTTTTTGGTGTGAATGGAACAGCTGAGCAAGGAATTTGCACTATGTGAAGAGAGATTGGCCTGCGAGAAAATCTCTGAAGGTCGGAGAGAAGAATGGAATGTGCAACAGCCAGCATTGGCAGAAACGCAAAATTTCTGCTACTGCCCCTACACATCAAACTCGGTTAGGTAAAAACTTCGTAAAAGCCACCGATCGGACTGGATCAGCCTTCAAGTACCTGGCTGACAAATTCTCTCGACTCAACGAAGCGAAAATTAAAGAGGCAGTTTTGTGGGTCCTCCGATCCAAAAGCCTTTCATTGATGAGATGTTCGACAACCTGCTACTGGGTGATGAGAAAAAAACTTGGGTCGCTTTTCGCGTCTGGTGTCAACTAACTTCCTCAGAAATGTCAGGGCAGAAAACTGCAAGGAACTGGTTGAGGACATATTGTCTCTGTATCACAAACTCAGGGGCAATACGTTCTTAAAGATACACTTGCTTCATTCCCACTTGGATTTATTCTCTGACAACTGCGGCATGGTTAGTGATGAGTACGGTGAACGTTTCCGTCAGGAAATTGCAACGGTGGAAAAAGATTCCATGGAAAGTGGTCCACTTCCATGTTGGCTGACTACTGTTGGACGCTCGCTAGAGATAATCCTGAGCAGCTATACAACAGACAGACGAAGCTATATCGGATGTAGAAACAGACATTTACCGGTACATGTGGTAAGTACGTATAAGAAACTATTGCGAATCGCTCAGAAACCGTAGCCAATTTTGCATTTTTACTGTCATATTTCTGTTCAGCACATCGAAATCTATAAGAAATAATTAATTTAATCTTGGGGCAAGACTTTTGTAAAAATTCGTTGTCTAGCGTAATTTTTCTGGATTGGGTCGGTGCAAATTCATTGAAAGTTACGATTATTACTTTAAGGTTACCAACAGCCTCTGATATGGGTATAGACGAATATAAATATACTATGTCAAAATTTTCCATTTGGCTCTATCAGATATACAGTATATGACGAAGTAACTTCCTCCATCATTCTTATGCCAGGGGAGGGATTCGAACCCCCAACTCTCGGCCCAGGAGCTCCGAGTGCTATCCACTATACTAAAATGGCATGTTTTCATAATCTTTCTAATTCAGAGCAAATGATGGGAATTTGGATACAGAGGGCATGGATAATATAGTGCCAGAAAAGTAGACAAAAGATGTAATATGTACAATGAGATCGTAATATGCACGAGAAGCGTATGTACAATACATACAAGGTAGTACAACGACAAATAGAACAGCTCATGGCTGAAGTATGTGCAACAAATGATAAATATGTACAGATATTCCAAACAAAGTAAGATTTACAAGATGTATATGTACAAGATGACCAAACAATATGATGAACAGCAAAGAACATTGCAGAGCTAATGCATGTGCTAAAAAATATAATATCGTGCAAGAATACGAACACGATGTAATATATACAAGATGCATATGTACAGAATCCTATGCAGGCGTAATAACATGTGCCGAAAAACATGAGAAGAGAGAAATGTATTGGTACAAAATAATGCTGACAACAATAGCAATAACAACAAGTAATCTGCAGAAACACATAAAGTACTGATTTTATTCCAAGATCAGGTATGTATGAGGAGGCAATGTTACAGGGCTTGGTGCTGAGTTCTATTACAGCGCCCTGTGTGGAGGGTTCGTTTGATGTTTGCTCTGCAGTAAGTTCTGCATCTGGGGTTTAACCCGTAATTCTCCCGATTGGAGCAGATAAATAAACCACAAGGTATCAAAAAGCAACTCTAGTTAAAACCTTTTCGTACAGTGAGGAAGACTTTTATTCAAATATTGCGGGGAATGTCACCAAGCTTTTGTCCGTCATTTTCGTGCTTTCATTATTTTAGTTATCCCTCGGTGTCCTACTCGACGAATTCTCCTTCCCGGCCATTCAAACCTCTTCCTTCATCCGTTCCAACAAACCCACCGAGGTTTTCAGAGCCTCCTAAAAATATTCTGCTCCTCCCTCGACTTTTTACCACAGAGTCTCTCCTCTCTTGCCCGGAGAGAGAAACCCCTAAAAAAACTGTCCCCTCGTCCGACTTATTCCAAGAAAGCGCGGCCACGCGTTCACTCTCAAAACTCCATGTTCTTAAGTGCTTAGCTGCTCCCTCTGCTGCGACGCGTGGGAAAGGAAATACTTTGCCTTTCGCTGGCTTTTCCATTGAAATGGCGGGAACTGAAGGAAAACGATTCCAATTCACTATCTCTAAAAATGGTTACAGAAATTTGCATCTGATAAATATGGAAGCCCCGGTTACTATATCTCCTCCGGAAACCCCGGTTACAGCAAAGTCAGATTGACGCTGGGAACTGCCTGGTCGGCAAGGTTTCAAAATAGCTTTATTATTATTCATCATAAGAAAACATAAGAGGGAGACGTACAGTATTGGGCGTCTCACTGGGAAATAATACAAACTGTTAAAACATGATGGTATATACACTGCAATGACAATGGGGATGAATAACAAATGCTGCAAGCAAAGCTTATTGCATAAAAATTGCAGAAGTGACAGAGAGAAACACATCGTGTCACATGACATTGGCTGGGCATGATTTACAGGATAACACAGGCGAAACAATAGTACACAATTAGAAAAAGAACAGCACAAACACCGCCGTGAAGGTAAAACATTACATACATGAGATAAAAACACAGCGTGCACAATTGTGCAAGTTATTTAACGAGGGCACCAAAGCAACATAATACAGGCGGGGTGAAAGTAAGTAATGTACACGAGTAAGCATGAAAATACACTGAGATGACATTAGCATTCACAATTCAACGGTAGCGTGGATTCCACGAGTCGTACAGTGGAGGAGGGGCACCAGGGTGCCACGGAACTCAGCAAAGGAGGTGTAGAATGTCCTAGGGTACTGATAGGTGTAGCAGTCCAGAATCAACCGCAAACCATGGAGCGGCCGGCGCTCAGGTAGCATAGAAGGTGGCTTCGCGACGACTGGAAGAAGCCGACTGGTACTCCAGGCGGAGTCGAGAAAGCAATCGATCTTGAAAATGGCACAAAAGTGCTGCGCTGGCCTGGTGTAAAGAGACCGGCGAGGAAACGCTGCGGAGTTGTTGAAGGTATACGTAAATAACGTGTTTAACCAGCACGAAAAGATAGGCACATACTGACGGAAGAGGCGTAGGTGGATGAGCCCGCAGAAGAAGATGTCTGTAGGCAGTGAACGGAAGACCTTGAGAACAAGAGCGACTGGCAATCCGGAAAGCCTGGTGGAGGAGAGGCATCAGGATGGGACAGTAAAGGTAGACGTGAGAAACGTCTGCCTCCTGTGCGCAGAAGGAGCAGAGAGGGGAGGAGAGAAGAGACATGCGAAAGAGAAAATACGGAACAGAGAGGCGATTATGCAAAAAGAGCCAGTGGGTATTAATTTCAAGAGGGCGGATAAGGGTGAGCTGGCAGCGGCCCAGACAAGAGGAAGAGAAGCAGGGGGAACCTCCAGAATAGAAAGCGGTGAAGGAGTGGCAAGGTGCACTAGAAAACGATAAAGAGATTTAGAGGAGAGAGAGGAGAGAGGAAGAACCGAGTTTGTGAGTCGGAGGAAAAACGGCAGCGGAAGAGGGGCAGAAAAGACAGAGACAAGACCGGTGCGGGAGACAAGATCAGGGAAAAGCGAAAGAAGTGCAGTTAGCAGAGAGTCATAGACCAAATGGGCGGATGGGGACGAGAGAATAGCAAGGGGGAGGCCAGAGAAAGGGCGCCAGGATAGATCCGAGTTAGTGAGGTCTTGTACGGTTACTACACCTGCTCGGAGCCAAGAGGGGAATGGAAAACAGGGGAGATGGGGGGATGAACAGGGGAGTTGAAAAAGAGGGGTTCAGAAAGAAGCTCTAGAGTTGAAGAGGGAGGGGAGCGAGGAGTGAAGTGATACGGTGGTGGAAGAAGAGTCCAATGCGCAGGAGATGGCAATGAACCAGATAGTCACGGAGAAAGGCAAAAGGAAAGTTATGGCGACGCTACGGTGATCAAAGCAAGAGGCGGAGGTCGTCCGAAGGATCAGTGAACCACCTCTGACATGGAGACCAGAGGGACATGAAGTGTAGAATCTTGTTGGCAGCTCGGGCGGAAGCAAACTCTAGACGTAGGCGGGCAAGAAGACGGTTTCGGAATTGACAACAGAGTGCGTCCTCTGCTTGGAACAGAGATGGCGGAGGAGCGACGGGTCGAAGCTGTAGATAGAAACAATAGATGACATGTCGTGCCAGGATGAAGACATATACAAAAGAATTTGACAACGGGGTACAAAAGCCCGGACTATTCAGTGTTGCTACCTTGAAGAGACATACATGGTGGTGGTTGAATTAGATTATCGGCAGCCTGCCGAAGCTTTTCAAGACGACTGCGGTTGGTTAAGGCCCAAGAAGAGTCTCCTCAGGTCATGGGGAGCATGACCCGGAAGTGTGTAAGAATGGCCATCATTTGCGTCATCGTCTCAGTAAGGTGGTCCTGGTAGCGTGCTAAGAATTTACGAGACATCTTGTGCTGTCGTGGACCAATAAGAAAAGCGTATAACGCTTCCCCAGGAACTGGTGTTTGATTGAGGAAGGTACTTTCCAGGAGACACAGAAAATCTTCAAGAGGGAGTGGAGGAACAGCCCAAACTTCTGATTCAGATTCAACAGAACGGCATAGGTGTCTGGAAGTCTGGTTGAGCGATCATGACCATCCTGAAAGGTGGGCAATGTTTTAGTCTTCTTCGTGAGATATCGAGGAGCTCGGCGACGTTGCGTGCGGTTATGGATTTGAGCAGAGACCGATGAAGAAATATCTGCACTTTAAAAAGCATGGAAGAAGGGGCAGTGCAATCAGGCACAGATGCGAGTGGAGGATCTTCCGCTGAAAGCTGAGTAGAAGGCAGAGGGCCTCCAGCAGGTAGAGCACCAGATTGTTGTTGCGCTGAAAGCGTAGAAGTGGAACAAGAAGATGTAGGCTAAGCCGAAGACATCGGTCGACCAACGGCTTTAGTACGACTTTCTTCATAAGTCGACTCCTACTGGTCGGAGGCACGGGAAGCAGATGCTGTAGGAGGAAGTGAATGATGAGAAGGTAGTCCTGTCGACTTGGGGGCTGACGACGCATTATGAGGGCAAAGGGCGTGAGCGTGCCCTGTACCCTTGAAAATAGGGCAGATGGAGCCCACAGTGATGGTTATTTGACGGAGATGCGTGCTACAACGAACACGAAGTACAGGTGGAACACAAAGCATATGTTCATCCGATGGAAATACCATTCGAATGTTACGACGGAAGCCCAGTATGTACCAGTCTTCAGGCACATCAGAAAATGAGGAATAGGCATGAACTGGGCCAACAATTCGACCGTAGTGATGGGAGTAGGAGGAACAGTCTCGCGAAGGGCGGCTCTGTATGCAGTTAGTTTAGTATTCTGTCGGCTCGGAAAGACGACTCCGCGCTCCACAGTACTAACGAAGTCGTGACCATGAGGATAGTCCACCGGGAGATCAACATCAATGGAGTGAGCATCACGCGTCATCCAAAATGGGCATGTAGAAGAAGAAGAAGGCTGATGAAACGGTCGAGACTTAGCAGAGGGGACGTCAACATAAGTGAGGGTAGTAGTACGCTGCGATGTAGGTGGATCGGCAACGGGGTACGAGATATCCATTGCGTCATCTGCTGATTTCGGAGAGAACAGCAAATCGCCGCTTGGTGCTCCTGAAGAAGCAAGATCAGCTGGGAGGACAGCAGAAGAACGCTGAGGAGAGGAGGGGCCTAGCCAGAGCTGCCCATCAGTGGTGGATGATCCAATGAGAGCTGTGCAAAGGAGCGGATCAGTTCCGGAAACGAGGGTGGGGACTTCACTCTCGCCGGAAGTCGCCATTTACAATGACGATAAGAATTCCTTGCTTTGGCCGACTTGGCCACGACAATGAAATGATGATTACTAAATAAATTATGCACTTACCGGCTTGGTAGGCACACAGACACACAGAAAGGGACACGAAAGCTTAACGGATCACACACACACACACACACACACACACACACACACACACACACACACACACACACACAAAATAACGAACTAGAAATCCAGAATGGAGCACTAACCGATCGATGAAAGACGAGTTCGAAAATCAGTAGTACTCCCGCGGGCATGCGCTCTCACTGCTATCTGCCTTTATCTCATGTGCGTCCTGAGGGGCAGGCACGTCACAAGTAGTCAATCTTCTTGCACGCTCAACAAATTATTTGGTTGTTTTGATTACTTGGGGTTTTTTAAGCGTTCAGAGAAAAATTTAAGCTAGGGATTTTTCTAATATGTACGTTGAGGACTTGTTCTTTGTTACTATAAGTTTAAGGATAGATCCAGGTTTGTGATTTCCGTTTAGTGGCACAAGTATAAATAATTTTCTATCTTTATGCACGATACACCACGAAAAAAAAAGGGATTTAAATGCTATAAGCGTTTTTGCTGTTTTATTGCCATTTTTTTTTATCTCCGCAGTAAGGTAAACCGGCTTTTGTCACATGTATACCCAAAATTTTGGCGCTTCTCAGTATGCAGTGGTCAGGGCCATTGCCCGAGTTGGCCCAATGGTATACCCGCCCTTGTTGGTTCTTCCGACTATGATGTGAAAACTTTACTGGTCGCGGAACATGGCGCGGGCTCTTTCGCAACCACAGCCTAAGCACTGATTTTGAACTTTAATAATTCCGCTTTCAGTAAAGAAAAAAGCTTATTCCGGTTTGTTGTTGCTTTGGGCGGGGGGGGGGGGGGTTAACGACTAGCATGAGCAACTCTTGGGACTAAAAGCAGTCGTACGTCCCTAATTTGGGGCTGCTGATTTCAGGACGGGGTGAGGGTCATAACCTTGCGGGAGGTGGGCCACCCATGCTCGGGATCAGTCCCAAGCCTAGCGTTGACGACTAGCTATAGACCTGCGTCTCTGACCACTCGGCCACGGCGGCGGTGCTTGCTCCGTTGTTGGATATAGCAAGAAGATACTGTAGAAGATCGGAAAGTGCGCACTTCATTGGGAAAATTCATCCAAAAATATGAAACCGCTGTTCTGAATTTGTTACCTTTTATTACATGGAATCAATACACATGAAAACTTTTCCATACGTAAGATGCAATAAAAGGTAATTATACTAACTCTATGTGATACAGAGAATGCGTGAAATCATTTTTTTCGTTCATTATTTTTATAACACTTTGGGTTTTGAAACGCAAAAATTTGCTTTTGCTTTTAGAAACTTTCTTGCAGAAAGACGGAACATTACTGGGAAAACAGCTTAGGAACAACAGAAACGCAAAGAACTTTTTATTTTCGCCTTCAAAATCATTAAGCTGTCATGTTATTATGAATTTCTAAACTACTCTAGTAGGACATGATTATCAGAAATTTCATCGCAAAACGTAATCTGCGCATTGGGAAATTCATGTACATGGCAGCAGAAGGTCATACTTTAAGAAAGTAAAAAAATTGTAAAGTCATTTTCACACAAGTGTACATATTCAGGTTATATTAATATGATTCAATCTACTGTAGGGATTACTGTTACTCATACAAATGATGAAGACGGGTGCGCGTTCTGAAATAGTACAATCGGATCTTCATATTTTGCCGCAGTTACATTCCGTAAGTCTTTCGCGAATAAAGAAAGTAGAAATATATGGAGAGATGAAAATTATGTACTTTTAGACTTTGTGGGGCTTGGAAATGGGATTTTAATCACAAGTTTTCATTCATGAGCACTGGTATCTAAAAAATATCTTAGAAATGCAAGAATAAATTACTTTTCAGTTAAAAAATGAATAATTTTTCAAATGTTTCCCCTAGTTGATTTCATGTAAAAGTACTTCAGCAGAGAACAGAAAACAAATGAAAATACATAAACGTCAACATATACACTGACGGAAAAAATAATCCCAACACCACGAAAAAATAGTTGTAGAAAAATGAAATGGCGGCAATACATGTGTATAGGTAACATATTTAATCGATTAAGGTTTCAAGATCACAGCGTAATGTAAGCGCAAGAAGAGCCATTTTAAATGTGAAATGCTGGTACAATTATAACCGGTGTAACCGCCAGAATGTTGAATGCAAGCATGCAAACGTTCATGCATAGTGTCGTACAGGTGCTGGATGTCAGTTTGTGGGATGGAGTTCCATGCCTGTTGCACTTAGTCGGTCAATACAGGGACGGTTAATGCTGGTTGGGGGTGACGCTGGAGTTGTCGTCCAATGATGTCCCATACGTGCTCGATTGGTGAAAGATCTGGTGATCTAGCAGGCCACGGCAAGATGTCGACACTCTGTAGAGCATGTTGGGTTACAACAGCGGTATGCGGGCGAGCGTTATCCTGTTGGAAAACACCCCTGGAATGCTGTTCATGAATGGCAGAACAACAGGTTGAATCACCAGACCGACGTACAACTGTGCCGTCAGGGTGGCGTGGGATAACCACGAGAGTGCTCCTGCTGTCATAGGAAATTGCTCGCCAGACCATAACTCCAGGTGTAGGTCCAGTGAGTCTCAGCCGCAGACAGGTTGGTTGCAGGCGCTCACCTGGCCTCCTTCTAACCAACACACGGCCATCACTGGCACCCAGGCGGAACCGGCTTTCATCAGAAAACACAACAGATCTCCACTCCGTCCTCCAATGAGTTCTGGCTTGACACCACTGACGTCGCAAACGGCAGTGGTTTGGAGAAAGTGGAATGCACGCTACAGGGCGTCTGGCTCGGAGCTGTGCTTCAAGTAACCAATTTGTAGCAGTTCGTTGTGTCACTGTGGTGGCAACTGCAGCTCGAATTGCTGCCGCAGACGCAGTACGATGCGCTACGGCCATACGCCGTACACGGCGGTCTTCCCTCTCAGTAGTGCCACGTGGCCGGCCGGAACCCGGTCTTCTTGAGGCAGTACCTTCCTTGATCACCGCTGCCAACAATCATGCACAGTGGCTACATTCCTTCCAAGTCGTTCTGCAATATTGTGGAAAGAAAATCCACCTTCTGGAAGCCCTATTACACGACCTCGTTCAAACTCCGCGAGCTGTTTATAATGGCTTCTTAGTCTTCTTAAAGGCATTCTTGACTAACATCAACACACTACGTCGAATCTCAACGATAACTAACGCTCACGAACGTTACAGCGCGTATTTACAGCAAACCTGCTTTGCCTGTTCCGAGGGGTGCTACTAGGGCCACACGTATGTGCCGAGCGCGAAATTTGCATAGACGTCATCTTACAGATGTACTCTCACTGCCTACCAACTGTCGTTTATCTAAGACAACCCCTTCTTGGTGTTGGGATTTTTTTCCGTCAGTGTATAACGAAAGAAAACTATACATTGAAAATATATAAATGAATCTACATTTCAGACATAACTTTTATGTTATAAAAGCAATTTAATACGTTCTGTTAAATTTATTGCACAGGAAAATAAAATCCAGAATTTCAATTGTTGAAAATTTTGCAAAAGTATACTTGTTAAAAGCGGATTTCCTACTTCGGTAAGATGAACCGAACAGAACAGAAACCTTTAAAATCAATGGAGTGTGTTTCAATTGTTGAAAATTTTGCAAAAGTATACTTGTTAAAAGCGGATTTCCTATATTTCATCAAAAATTTGATTTCCGTATATAGATTTCCGTATATTTCATCAAAACAAGCATTAAGACTAAGGACATCAAAATTTAAACCAGCACCAGAGCTTGAGAGTACCAAAACTGTCTCGAACACCTCAAGGGCAGCATCCATGTAAATTCTGGATATCCTGAAGTTCCCTGTTAAAATTCTTTGGAGGTTCAATGCTTTTTCTTTGCCATCGCTTATTTAAACAGGACTGAAGTGAAATTACGCACTTTATGAATCCGTCCAGTAGGTACTTGAATCACTTGTTTTTAAACAAAGTGTCAGACTAAAACGTCTGAGATTTACTCTGTAGTTGCAAACTAATGTTTTGTACCATGTTGGACATTGGAAGCATGGCTGTGTTACAATAAAATTCTTAAATCCACGCTACAGCGGTGTGACATAAATAACTTATATTTGAATATCCATGTAAATTTCTTCAAGCATTCTCGAGTTTTAGCTAATTTTATGTCTGTCTGTGGATACTGAAATAAACATAAGTAACACACGCACTCTTTTATGTAAAACTGCAATGTGTAATACAGTTTGACTGTTAGATGTTTCATGTTTCTATTTCGTTTCGTTACTTCATTTAGAAGCTTGTTTTTTTATTTCTTTCAAAAATGTTATGTTCTGTTAAATTATTCTTATGTCTTTGAGACACAACGCCTGAAACAAAATGATTTCTTGAACTGAACCATCATGCTGATCTCCTTTGCCAAAAGAGTGGGCTCTCTGAAAGACTAACTATTAGCAGCAACACGAAATCCATTGAAGACTTAAAGATATCAATTCATTATTCTCGGATGTCGTAGCTGTGATATTCCGAGTTAGGCAACTAATTGGTAACTTAACCAAATGTAGTTAGCGTCAGTGGCGTAGCGAGAAGGGGGGGGGGTTCGGGCTATGAACCCCTCCCTTGAAGGGAAACTGAGCACGGATTTAAAGCGATATATACGTGTATACGAGAATTTCACAGATGAACCAAACCCATGGACCCCTCCCCCCTCCCTTAAGAAATTTCTGGCTACGCCACTGGTTAGCGTAACAGTATAGTAAACAGCCAGTTAATCACCTTTCCTGATTGTTAAGTGTTACTTGCTGACCTTATGTGATATCATATTGTAAATAAATAAGTTGTTGTTTAGACCATGCACTGTAACGCGTGTTCTAAATTTCAGTGCTGGAATTTTGCCATGAAAGATACTCAGCGGCCGTACTATGTAGTTCAATCAAATAACAACAGAATACAGAAACTTGGTGCCAGTCGGCGAGAAATCTCAGCTGGAAATGAAATGCTTGCCAGGTTTGCTTTGTTTTACTTTGCTCTCTGCTCTTCCTTGCAGAATCGCAGAGCTGTTTTTCAAAGAAAAGATTTATCTACGTTATCAGCAGTCCCAAGGATCCAAAATCCATCAGACTAAGGACTGCTGGTATCCACAAGCTAGTCTTAAATCCAATCTTGATCGTAGCTTGAAATTAGAGATTTCAGATGAGGTATTCAGAGAATCCGAACGCAAGCCGTGCGCATCTTGATTCTATTTCTCGACGAAGGATGCGCAGAAGAGCTACAAGCAGCAGACATTGTAAACATATTTCGTCACAGTTCCCAGAAAATAAAGTTCACATACAATAGAACGATACTCAGACGTAAATACCTTAACATTAATTTCATTAATCATTTGGAAAATGTACCATTCATTTTGGCAGCCCTCCACGTATACAAATGGGCTTGATAGATCTACTGCAATCAGAAGATTACTAATTGACAGAAAGAACAGTGTTTCTCTTGCTGTGTAAAACTTGGCGGCAGACAATCACTTTTGCTCCACCTGTTTTCGCAATGCACTCAGCGAACTTAAACGGTGTACTGCTTGGAGTGCGATACATCTGAAAATCAAGTTGAATTGTTAAAACCGTAGTAACTTGTTAACTTTTGTTATTTTGGAAGACAGTCCAAAACAGTCAAGAGATGATTTAAAAATTGCAATGAGTAAAGCTCATGGTAAGTACCCAGTGTAAGGGATAACACATAGTAGAATTGTGGCTTATCAAAAAGACAGTTTTGTTTTTATTCAAGTTAATTTTTTGCATTTTCCAGCCCTAATACTGTTTATACCCAAAGCACTTTATTTGTTTTTCACTAGATAACACATTCGAATGACTGCCTTTTTCATTAGAAAAATATAGCTGATTTTCATTGGTATGTTCGGGGTTGAGAGCATGCCGCACTTCTTGACAGTCATAGTTGTATAACAGGACAAATTGGCACTAATCGTATTTCTTATGTGACATTAAAAATTTTGAAAAATTTAATACAGAAGAAACCTTTTTCAGTACTTTAATTGCCTCTCCATTTTCAATCTTAAATATAAATATTTATGTAACTAAATGGTATTTAACAACAATGTAGGACAGGAGGAACACTGAAAAAAAAATTACGATCTCGAAGAAATAAATCTTCGCTCCCTTAAGCTTCCGTCGTCTGAAGTTTTCGCCCTTATTTCTAAGCTGAAGCACAAACATTTCTGCAACAAAAAGATGTTTGGCAACAATATTTGAACAGTGGGATCATCGCTGAAAAACAAATCACGATTACGAGATTAATCTTTGTTCCGTCCAGCTTCCATTTTCGGAAAATTTTCCACCATTTTCCAGGTCAAATACAAATATTTATGGAATAAAACATTGAACAACAATGCAGAACAGGAAAGGCATCGCGAAAGTAAAAAATTTAGATCACAGCGCTCTGTCTAACTATCCGCCCCGGATGAAAAACTTTCCCTCGTGATTGCAAGTCTGCAAGAGAGGATTAAGATGGTTTCTGGGGATATTTTTTTCCCCTACAGAACCAGAATAAAGGTTATGGGGATATCGTTTTTGTCTGCATGACCAAAATAAAATCTGCAACGTACGTCGCCCGTCGCCGCGATTCTGTTACAGAGAGCGACTTTACTTTAAATATTCTAAGCTCACCGATGTGTATGTCTATATACGTAGAATAAAAGGCTGATTTGATAGCATCAGGGGAATTCATAAAGCATGTTGTTGTTCCATTTGGCGCGAGCATAAGAAATAGCATAAAAAAAACATACAAACATAATTCTTACTAAGAACTGTGGCTTGCGGACTGACCCCACGGCCTTTGATCTTTGGGGCATACGCCCCCAGTACTCACCACAGGCTAGCGCCTAAAATTTAATGCAATAGCCTAAAATTTAACGCTACTTTTGTTACGCAGTTCGAACAGATAAGACTTCTATATCCAAATTTCATAAAAAATAAAATTTCAAACGTGTCGAAATTTTTTGTCATGCTTCCTCACATGCTAGCACCTGTCTTGTAAACCGTTTCTCAAATTATATGCATTCTGTAACCTTCTGGTAGTTCTCTTTCTGTTTCAAATGCTCTGCTTTACGCATCATTTCCTGCAAACGTTTTCAACAAACTTTACACATAATTTCCTATAACAGAACAGGAAGATCAAGTAACCTTTAAACCAAAGTTTAGGAACCTTTATCTAATGCAGATGCCTCTTTTCTTCAAATAAACTTGGCACCACTCAACCGAAATTTATCAATATTTCATAAGAGAAATAAAACTAAAATATTGCTACGACCAACCCCCGCCATTAATTTAGTAATTAATGGGCGTGGTGGATGTATGAAATTAATTAAGTATTAAGTATGTTCGAGGCTTGATTGGAGTTTAAAAGTGTAAACAGCAGAGAAAGTTTTATCTGGGGATGGGGCAGAAAGGAGGCGAAGCATTCCCTCTGCCTGGGTGGTCTAGAGTTCCTAGCGCGCTGTTAGGTCGTAAATATGAGGGCGCAGCTGACGGGCTGAATAAGCAACACGGAAAGGGAAAGTGGTACGTATCGAAGAAAAACACTTGAGTGGAAATGAATGAAGATGAGAGACAAAAGGTTTAGCGAATAATCGTAAATTCGTCGATTGTTTGGAGCATTTTCGAGAACAATTGCTCTCTGTGTGTGGTCCGTTCAGAAAAATAAGATTTCGCACTAAGCGTGAAAATAAGGAAGAAAGTTCATCTGTCTGTACGCTCTCCGGTGTGAAAGGCTGGATTGGATGCCTTGGATCTGCTATATGAATTGGGCAATGAAGCAGCGAATCTCCCTGCATTTGGGATAAATGAAATGGAGACAACAACTCGGGGCAAATGGAGATGCCAGTTTGCCATAAAGACAGCGGAATGCCTAAATCCGTGTGATAAAGCAGCAATTTCTAGGCTGGGAGCCTAATGGAAATTAGCGACTGGTTGGCACAATGAAAGCAAAGTTACAGAGCATTTAAGAAGTCTGCGAGTGGACAGTGGTCATTCCAATGAGAAGCGAAGCTCGGGTTCGAGTCCAACTACGGCAGTGTGCAATCACCATCCTCTCCCTGAAGCGGCGATGGAAGCGATCTGGTCCTACGGGGCGAAGCGAGGCCCCATGTATGTGTGTGTGTGTGTGTGTGTGTGTGTGTGTGTGTGTGTGTGTGTGTGTGTGTGTGTGTGCGCGCGTTTGTGGCTACATAAGCAGCGCAGCCTCTACGGGTAAGTGCGACGGGATAAAGCCGGCGCAAGGAAAATTGATAGCGTAAGAGCGGTGGCTTGGATACCTAACAAATATACAGGTGAAAAGCTAAATCACAATTTGGATTTATTCTGGACAGCATCCATGCAAGTAGAAACGTTTTGTTTTTATTGTTACATCTGCTACGCATTTAGTTGAGGAACTGAACTAATATATTGCAAGAACTGAACTGAGAAATAGTAAGACTGAACTGTGGAATTCAAGTTCATTAAAACTATCTCGCGGGAACTGATTTAGGTCCAAGTTGACCCAGAAGACAGCTGAATTTTATTCGTATGTGTGCCGTTGTTATGTTTTTGTAGCCAATTGAATATTTGTTTAGGAAATCAGCGAAGTCATAGAACACATTATTTGTGTGTACGCAGGTGATTGGTTCAAATTGTTTAAGTGTATGCCCATATAATACAGTTTTCGCGCCAAGAACTACGTCGAAGGATCTCAGAGAAGAAATATACTAGTTGCTCGGCTACGGTTGTTAAATTGATTGACTGCGGTGGGATAATGACCCACTGTCGTAACATTTTGGTGGCGAGCGGTGAATGCTTAACCTAGCGCGGCCCGGTACCCTAACATTTTGGTGGTCAATGGTGGGATAACGACCCACGTGATTGCAACATTTTGGTGGCAGCGGTGGGATTCGAACCCACGCTTCCGAGGAGACTGGTGGCACTTAAACGTTAAAATAAAGGAAGAACAAGAGGAAGACGCTCTTGACAGTGCAAATTGGAATTAAATCCTGCTGTATAACAATGGCACAAATTAAAGAATTTGTTGTGAATCAGAATGCTGAATTTATTGATCCAATAGATGATATATTCGATCAGCTGACTGCAAGAGTAAGATAACACCAGAAATGGAGGACATAAGAACAGCGTTAGCTGAAGAAAAGCAGAGGTTGGAGGCCCTCACGGAAAAGCTACAAGCGGTGGAAGAGAAGGTTACGGCGCGAAGAGGAGAAATAAGAGCTCTCATAGAACAGATGGAATTGCGTATACGGGAACAAGCCCAAGAAGAGAGATCAACTAAATTTGAAACAAGAGAGCCCGAAGCGAGCCGGACTCACACAAAATTGAGCAACCGTGTGAGGTATTGAGTCAGGAATTTAACAAACAATGTTTAGGGTTTAAAGATAATTTGTTAGGAGAGATTGGAATGGTTAGGAATCAACAGGCAGGAGCGGGACGGGATAAAGAATATCCGTGTGGCCTGAGAACAAATGTGTTAGTGCAAAATGCAGATCAAATAGCAGGGAATGTAGTTGGTAACCAATGCGTTGAGGAGGCTTTCGAGCGTAAAGAAGATAATGCATGTGAAGTTGTATGGGATCCGCAGTTGAGGCTTCGAGACGAGTCAGGGCTCAGAGTGAAATGCGGGAAAGAAAAGGAAAGGGATTTGCGCACGAATGGGAATGAGAAAACTGGGAATTTGAAGGTTGTGGGAGAAAAAGAAATCAACCTTTTCCCGAGTGTGTCAAAGAAAGTGTTGCATGTAGGGTTACAAGGAAGTGCTCTGATGGGAGAGAACGTCGAGTTCAGTGAGAAGAAAAATGCAAGAGTTTGGCATCTCTACTGGAACTCGGGAAACAGGAAAAATTTATCATGTTTTGTTATGTTCCATGTGTATTTATGCTACAGGTGTTAAATGCAATAATGCTTGGATTCTTTCAGTTCTTGCTATGGAACTTGAAAGGTATCCGCAGAAAGGGGAGGCTTGCGTGTAGCAGGTGAGTGATAAGAATTTTTATCATTTGGCAAGACTTCAGGTTACGGACAGGAATGGAATACGGACATGATTTATAATTTTGGAATTGTAAATAGCATATTGAGTTTGTATAAAAATGCGTTGCATGTGTTATGTAGGCAAAATCTCACGTCTGTCACGGAGCGTAGGCAGAGGGTTAAATTCTGGAAAAAATGGCGCAGGGGCTGGGATTATAATTTTTGAGGATATAATCCAGATGTACTGAATAGCAGTAGTAAGCCTATTCGAGAAAATGTACTGAATAGCGGTGGTAAGCCTATTCGAGAAAATGTGTGTGAGTTATGTAGAGAGAGAAATGTTCTGCGTCCTGACAGATGTCAGTCCGAGAGAGAACGTAGTTCCCAAACTGAATAGCAGTGGTAAGCCTATTTGAGAAACGAGAAAGGTAGTCGCTAAGCGCAGTTGTCAGTCGTTCGACTTACCAGTTATGAACTAAAAGAATTTGTTGTGAAATGTGTGAGATCATGGCAGTTAGGTGGTGAGAATTTGTTTCGGTTTTGACACGTAACGAACAGTTATGCGCCCCGTGCCATAGTCACTGTTCGAGGGAAATTTTCATGCATTGGAAATTCGTGTCCCGTACGCAAAGATTGCTGACTCGTTGCCCTGCCAAGGCAAATGTGCTTGAGATTTTTCTTTTCGTTGGAATGGATGGACGCCAACACCTGTAGCTATGAAAGTCCGGTCGGTATGGAAAGGAGAGGGGAACGGGGGCACTCGATTCGCAGCTGTCAGACGAACGAGGGGCTATAAAATTTTCTCCCTGGGCATACGACGGTGAGCTAAGGTGGAGATAAGTACGCATCTCCGGAGTTTCGGTTTCAGCATTCCGACGCGGGGTGAAATAAAAGGGACATTAGTGGCGCGTCGGAGCGTACTACTAAATTTTCCTTCTCGCCTCAGGAATCAGTGTCTGAATCATTCCTCAAGAAAAATTTTCTTTCTATCGTGCGCGTGCAAGAAATGCACGGAGGGCAACGTCTCGCCTTGTAATGAAATTTCAGATAATAATATATCTGAGTATCAGGGACGGATTGATTCCCTGTGGTTTTTGAAACATTGGCTGAGTGAGAGCTAAAATGTTTGTGTATCTTTTCCTGGTGGCTGTGTAACCAATGAAGTTAAGGTTACGACAAAAGGTAGGCGATGTGGTTTGATAGGTGTTGGTAATGTAGCTGTCGCGCCAGTGGTTCAGTGAGTGTACTGTGGAAACCCGAATGTTTGAATTTTTCGCTGATGGCTCCGGAGGTGAGGGCGTTGAGATGAGGAATTCCAAGCAAATAGGAAAGCGTTTCTTTTGCTGTGACGTGATATGAACTTGGCCTAGTGTGGTATTTGCTTTCAGTGTTTGTATAGTGCTGGTGTAGTGCTTGTAAAATGTGTGTACAGTGCCTGTACAGAGTTGGTGTAGTATTTGTGGATTGTGTATAGTAAGTAATGGTTTGGTGATAGTTTGCAATGTAGTGCTTTGTACCACAGTACGGGTACGGAAGGGCAGATGTTGTTGAGGTAGGTCAGATGACTTTGGAAAGAATTCAGGAGGGGCGTGTGAAAATTACGAAAAGGTATTTTGGGAGGAGCCGTAGGCGCCCAAATGTGAGCGAATGAGGTGATAGAGGAAACTACAACTTAAGGGTCGATTGGGCTAATGGTGTTTGATTGAGTTGGTTCCACCTGTGGGAAAAGGTAGCATTCAATGGTTGCATCGGGAATTGTTAGGAGCAAAGCGATAGGCCCAGAAGAGGACTTCTAGATTTCGTAAATTCGTCGATTGTTTGGGGCATTTTCGAGAACAATTGTTCTCTGTGTGGTCCGTGCAGAAAAATAAGATTTCGCACTTAGCGTGAAAATAAGGTAGAAAGTTCAGTTGTCTGTACGCTCTCCGATGTGAAAATCTGGATTGGATGCCTTGGATCTGCTGTATGAATTAAGCAATGAAGCAGCGAATCTCCCTGCATTTGGGATAAATGAAATGGAGACGACAACTCGGGGCAAATGGAGATGCCAGTTTGCCGTAAAGACAGCGGTATGCCTCAATCCGTGTGATAAAGCAGCAATTTCTAGGCTGGGAGCCTAATGGAAATTAGCGAATGGTTGGCCCAATGAAAGCAAAGTTACAGAGGAATTAAGAAGTCTGCGAGTGGACAGTGGTCATTCCAATGAGAAGCGAAGCTCGGGTTCGAGTCCAACTACGGCGGTGTGCAATCACCAACCTCTCCCTGAAGCTGCGAAGGAAGCGATCTGGTCCTACGGGGCGAAGCGAGGCCCCGTGTATGTGTGTGTGTGTGTGTGTGTGTGTTTGTGGCTACATAAGCAGCGCAGCCTCTACGGGTAAGTGCGACGGGATAAAGCCGGCGCAAGGAAAATTGATAGCGTAAGAGCGGTGGCTTGGATACCTAACAAATATACAGGTGAAAAGCTAAATCACAATTTGGATTTATTCTGGACAGCATCCATGTAAGTAGAAACGTTTTATTTTTATTGTTACATCTGCTACGCAATTAGTTGAGGAACTGAACTAATATATTGCAAGAACTGAACTGAGAAATAGTAAGACTGAACTGTGTAATTCAAGTTCATTAAAACTATCTCGCGGGAACTGATTTAGGTCCAAGTTGACCCAGAAGACAGCTGAATTTTATTCGTATGTGTGCCATTGTTATGTTTTTGTAGCCAATTAAATATTTGTTTAGGCAATCAGCGAAGTCATAGAACACATTATTTATGTGTACGCAGGTGATTGGTTCAAATTGTTTAACTGCATGCCCATATAATACAGTTTTCGCGCCAAGAACTACGTCGAAGGATCTCAGAGAAGAAATATACTAATTGCTCGGCTACGGTTGTTAAATTGATTGACCGCGGTGGGATAATGACCCACTGTCGTAACATTTTGGTGGCGAGCGGTGAATGCTTAACCTAGCTCGGCCCGGTACCGTAACATTTTGATGGTCAACGGTGGGGTAACGACCCACGAGATCGCAACAATATCAACAATCTTTAAAATATTTTAAATGGAAATTAGCATGATGAGCGGCTGAACTTGATAAAATCTTATTACTGTTACTTTCATTTGACATTTTTTAGCAATTTGATGCAATTCAAGTTTCCGAGCCCACAAAATTGTTAGCTTTTATTCCTGCAGCCAAAATGCATTTCACTTTGCAATTATGTAATGACGTGTGAATAGACTCATGTCCCCGATTCTATCTGAAGTGAAAAAAAGTTGTTGCGGTTTTGTAGACGGTCGTTATCTCTTGGACGGTGGTAAGCGTTTAAGCTAATAGATTCTTACACACATTTTTCTGCTTCTAATGAAATACTCTACAGTTTCTTTGTATGGTAAGCTCTTACAGGGGTAGCATAAGGTTTAGTATCAATTCATTTCCAAGTAAAGAATATTCAACAATAGGTCATTTTATCGTCAGAATAGAAAATCGTTTTTAAGTTGTCATCTGTTAAGTCGCCTATGGCCATCAGTAGCGTTGTGAAGCAGCAGCGTTTCTCATGGAAATCGAACTTAGCACATTGACAAAGTATTTAATTGTTTTATGATTTTATTTGACTACGTTGCAATTATGTATATTGTGATCCAAAAGCGCATCGAGACGGCTAAATGATTTTATTGCTCTTGGAGCCAAGGAAGCTCTTCCCTTCAATCTAGGGGTGGAGACAGAGGAGGGTCAAGAGAGGGTCCGACGACACAGAGGTGACCCCAGAAAAAGTAGAAGTTTGGAGAGAGGTCGCGAGAGAATGATCTAGGAGAGAACAGCTTTTCGGGTCTCCGAGAAGGCCATCGCGAAAGAATGAGAAGTTACGTTGAATTAGAGTAAGTACGAAAAAAGGAATAACTAGGAAACAAAATAAGTAGCGAGAGCACTGAAAACTTTAGGAATAAGGAATTAAGACAAATTCCAAGACCAACCATTAAGGAGAATTACATTGTAAACTGTTTTTGCTGCCTTCTTCGTAGCATGCTTTCTTCCTAATTTTCAGAACGAGCTGTAATTAGGTTTAAATATCGATCACGACCGGGGCTAAAAATCGAACATAAAGAAAGCCCTTATAACGAAACACTTATAATATACAGATTATTTCGGACACAAATGAAAAGGGCCAATATCTGTCGATTTGTGACATTATGCCAAAATTTCCATTCTTCTTGTGAAGATATTTGAGTTGAATAACAGACCATTATTATTTTAAGGTTCTTTAATAAAACAATAAGCAGTGTTTCGGCATTGGCTGTATCCAATCATTTCGTTGTATTGTTCATACATCTGTCATATCGGTATAGTACTGACATTTTGTAAAGGTTTCAATGGTGGTTTCTTTCAATTTTACTTCATTTGTTTGGATTCCAGTTCGAACATTCCTACGTGCACGTGTAGTTCGGAATTTCTATGATCTTTAATTTTCCGTAAAATGAAAACATAAAACTGCGAGCAAACAAAGTTTCATATACTTTGGTACCAAATGTTTTCACTGATATATCTTTCGGGAACATTCGGTAAAGAAAATATTGCAGAATCATCCATCCCCATACGGTGTGCATGTGCTCAGGTCTTCTATTAGTGTCACGGAATTTTGATCTATCATTAATTGCAGAGCCAACCACTTAAGTCTGATTCATGAAATTTTAAGCGGAGCAGTGATAGTTACCGACTCTTAGTAAGTACAGCAACAAATAAAGAACCGAACGGTACATCTCAAAGTCTTTGAAAGCAGCCGACAGAATCGCTAGAAAAAAAAACGAGCTAGCCATTGGAACACCCGAGGAGAAAAAATGTAGACAGAAGTACACACTGATTGAGTTGGAAGTCCTGTGTGTGTCGGGGTGTGAGGAGGGGAGATTGCGTGAAAACGAAACCGAATCGCAATCTGAAACACAAACCCCTGGAACACCCCCACACATACATCCCTAAAAGGAAACATTTTTTCAGTGCCTCCCATTTGTGGACCCCATTGCCGAAAAGAACCTTTTATCGAAAACATCCATAAACGTGACCGGCAAGCCCAAGCCGACAGACGGCTTTTATGGCTGCCATCGTACGAAATGCGCACACCAAATAGATTTATTTCTCTTGACAATAAAAGCTGTCCAAAACCCATCTGAAACAAATTTCGAAAACTAAGTCCAAAATTTAAATTTTTAGAATCCGATACACGAGATACTGAGCACACAGTCCACCATGCCGCTTATGTATATACTTACATCTGTACTTACATCGCATTCACGCGATAATGTGCAAAAGATTATTAATATCTTTAATATTTATTTTAACACCTATAAGATATCCGTAGCCTTAGTGACTACGTCAAGGTACGTTAAATCAACAATTAGCGTTTATTAGTCGAAGAGTAGAACAAAATCGTTAGCTGGAATAATTCAAAATGTATTCCAAATCGTTAGCTGGAATAATTCAAAATGTATTCCAAATCGTTAGCTGGAATAAATCAAATGTATTTTAATATACTGTATATTGGCATGGCACTTGCGAAAAATATTGATAGGGAAATTGATATAGACTTAGGTTACATAATTGTATGGGTTTAAAACAGCTCTGGCTTCTGACTGTTCACCCGAGTTGGCCAGGGTTCGAGTCATGGGTTGTTCATTTGTCTTATAGCGCAGACTCTCTCCCTTTTCTGGAATCAGTGGCCCCAAATTAGGGACGAACGATTTTTTAAAAATCTCATGGTAGTCGGTAAACCACAAAAAAAAAAAAAAAGAAACAATTTTTTTCCCCGTGAATCAGTATTCCCCGAACTTCACAAAAGGAAAAAAAAACATTTTCAACCGGTGTCACTTTTATCCTTCGTCTACCTAAAAAATGGTATTCTGTTATTTTGCCCTCGTTGTACTAAACAATTATTCTATTCTGATGTGTTTTAGTGCTACGAAAGAATCGTAGGGTAAAATGGGTAATCAACTAAGTTTTTAGGCGATGTAAGGGTGAAAAATAATAATGAGATGAATATCAATTGAGATAGGATCAAGTGCTCATGTATGTACATAAAAACAAGGAAACAGAAAAGGGACTTTGTCGCGTGCAAAGTGACGGCGAAATGTCGCCCGAGAAAAATGTTTCTTTTACTCAGGAAATAACTTTATGTCATTAACTGTGTGCATATACAATGCCCAAGGTTAGAAGGGCGCCAGCCTGTGTGGGAGGACTGAATACGTCCTTTATGTGAAAGAATGTCAGTATTGTATGTTTTCTTCTGTTTGTATAGAGTCTGGTTTCTACGTGCAGAAGTCCGTTAGAAGGAATGTAAAATATGCGGTCGTCTGACACGGAAACAATAAGTCAGGCAGTTTGAAGCTGAGTTCCAAGAAGCAAGAACGGCTGAGGTACGGATACGAAGAAAGTTGGCCTGCGGACAAAGGTCAGGTTCGCTCCAGGATCTGGCAAGGTCAGCGCCTCGTGGAAAGGGGGGCCGAAAAAAAGAAGGGGTCTTCCGGAGCGAGAGGGATAAGAGATAGCTTCTGAGAGAGGAGCAGGATTGCGAGGTGGACTTGGAATGCGGGTAGACGTGCGGAGTTTAGGCTCCGAGGAACGGAGTTCCTGTCGTTAGCGTGAAGCTGGAGGCTTCGGGAGAAAGCGAAAAAGATATGCGAATTGATCTTAGAAAACGGATAGACGTAAGGAGTTTATGCTCCGAGGAACGCAGTTCCTGGTTTTTTTTTAGCGTGAAACCCAGAGTTTCGAGAGATAGCGTGGAGTCGGAACGACTCTGATATTAGAGTGGCGTTAGGGCAACTGATTTGAGATTGAACAATTCGTGACGGACGACGCATGCGACACAAATTCGACAACGTGGACATTGGCACAGGAACCAGACTCTCATCCATACTTTTGCTTCATTAAATTTATTTGTCTTTCTTATTCACGAAGTATTTATTGAAGTTGATGCAGTGCTTTACAGTAGCCATTCTCTCCCTTCCTTGATTCGCGGATAATTACACAAAAAGGTGGAGGAAGAGAGGCCTGGATAATAAATTTATAATTAATAAATTACGAGATAGAGAACCTCAGATTATTTGCTGTAAGGGGGAGTTGTTAAAATAACTCACGGACGCGTATCGGAAAGAAGGCGGGACTTAGCACGAAAGTCTATGTCTCACCCCTACAGGCGATTTTACGTGTTGCTTTCAAAAGCTTCTGACGAACAGTTTATCATTATTTTGGTATAGGTATGATTTTCTTTGTACATAGAGCTAAACGGGGACTTTCCTACCTAAAACTTAGACCAACTGTTCCTAAAATAGTTCATCAAACATAAATTTAATTTTTTGCAGAAAAGTATCTCTCAAAACTAAAGTGTAAACAGGGAAGTTGAAGTACAAGTACAATTAAGAAAGTGTCATTTCGTTAAATATGAATTACGTCCACGTTAAAAAAAGTGGTCTCGTGTGTATTTCTTGTTATTGTTCTGGTAAAGCTTCTTGTCAAGTGTGGAAAACTCTGAAATCTTAGCTTTCGTGTGATACCCTCTCTTCAGCAGTGCCCACCTCGCTGCCTTCGGCAGTTTAACTTTTACAATTGTGTTTATAATGACGCCCTCTCTCTGAGAGAAGTAAGAAGATTGGTAGGAAAATTACTAGAATTTTATATACCTGGCTGCATCGCAAAGAACTTTGTCGACTGAGTATATCAAGGAAAAACCATCGCTTGTGGTGATCAAAAATGTGTGTTCCTTTATATATTCAATGGATTAAGGAAGAAATGGAAATATTTCATGCTTCTATAAAGCCACTTGGATTTAGATTTTCGTGAAGATTCGGTTTGTAGCTAGCGCTATGCTGTTTGATGAAGTTCTTCTGTTCCAGTTGCCCATATTATTTTTGCTATTTTTCATCATTATGTTTGTCAAAAATACATCACTAGGAAATAGTGATGCTATTTGCATGCAGATTGGCATTCAAGATTGTAATGCGCAGATGTGCATACGGTTCCATTATTGAATCTATCCGGTAAAAACTGAAGCTGTTATAACAGTGAATGCGTTGATCAGAGAGTAAGAGATGGGCGTGTCCTTCCAAGTAACGCAACCACAAATTGTAGAAAAGTGTCTCTAGGAGGAAAACCATCACAGGCAGAATGCCGAGAACCTGTCAGTACCGTGATCATCATCGGTTAACGTATTTGGTAAGAGGCCATATTTTACGCTTGTACTCAGCTGGCTGGACGACTCAACGTGTTGCGTCACACGTGGGCCACCACAATGACAGAGACCATCGTTGCTGTACAGAGTGGATGAGAGAAGGCATGCACAACCGTCGGTTGGAAGCGGTCTGTCTAGAACGACTACAGGACGAGAAGACTTTTTGATCCGGCAACAAGTCAATATAGAAACAACAGCCCGATCTCAGCTATGAGAACAGAGGAGATGCCGAGCATCAGTCTTCTAGTTACACTGTAAATCATTCGAAGACGTTTACAAGAAGCAGGCTTGCACGCACTGCGTTCATTGCGTCGCATAACACTAATCCCTCACTTCAAACAGATAGCCCTCGGAAACATGTGTGATGACGATGTGGTCAACACAACAATTCGTCGATTTTCATCGAACGACACACCTCCCGAACATCAAGAATTGGGAGCTATCTACTACAATTCGCGCTCCAGATTAGTGCTTATTACAGAAACTCTGACGAGTCGTCGGAATGTCAAAAAAATCTTCGAACACTTTGCTCCTGGCAAGGTTAAACAACGCATTATTTCAGCAAGACAGTGCCCGTCCTGATATTGTAAATGCATCTAGACAATGTCTTCAAGGTGTCAACATGCTACTTGGCCAGCCCGATACCCAGATTTATCGCCGATTGAGCATGTCTGAGATAGGTTGGGCGCCACCTCCATTCGCTACGTCAACCACCTCCGACAATATTTGCCCTGTGAACCATCTCGACGAAGCTTGCTGGTGTGTGCCCTAGGACTGGTCGTCTGCAAAACTCTACTGCGCGAAAGGTGGCTGAATGTGCATTGTTCATCAGGGAGGATTTACTTAATTCTATCATGGCCATTTAAGCATTCTTTTCGAGCATTGCTTTTATTTTTTTAATCTTAAAATGTTACCATTTCTTATGTATCTACTTTTTTGTGTAACTAGTAAGTTTCTTAGCATTTGCGATACTACTTTCTCGTACCGCAATTCCCACATTTTTTTTTTTTTTTTTTTTTTTTTTGCAGAGTTCAAATTCATTTTTTGGGGGACTAACAGAAAGGTAAGTTATTTAATATAAGAAACACTGGTTATCCCACACAAAAGTGGTTGTGATTAAGATTTTGCTAACTGTTCTTAAATAAGTCACGCAAATACGTCACCAAATATCTAGAATGGTTAACTTAAGTTTCCCACATTTCAATGACATGTGTTTTGAATGTTGAATACCGTAATGAATTTCCCATTTCTGGACTGCGGGATCACGTAAAAATATCACCAAAACAATCAAGTGTGTTGACATCGTATTTCAGAAATTCTCACAACAGCAGGGAAATTTATCGTTAATGATAGTACAGTAATTAAAGACTACGCGAGGACTTGCTGAACACAATTTCATCGGAATCGGCCAAAGGAGAGTTACTTTTATGATCAGGCACAGAATGATACCTAAAAATTAGCAATCCCCATAACATATTATATAATACAATCGAACCCAGATTTAACGAGCTTACATAATATAAAGTTCCGCATAAACCGAATTTCTGATTGATCCCTTGAATTTCGTAATATTCGCCTTTCTCATCTGAACCGCATATTACGAAAAAAATTTTTTTTTGTTGTGAAACCTGTTATACTGAAGTTCAGAACGGTTGTCAGCAAGTAAAATAGTTTTAACCATTTCTGTTCCACCAATAAATTAGGGAATAACTGATGTTCAGAACACTCCGTGGTTACTCATACAGACAGATCAGTCTTCATGAAAACAAAAATGTTTCAGTTCCTTTTCTTACTTCTTCCCTTCCCCACCATTCTACAGACATACATATCCCTGGATTAAAGTAATCAATCGATAACGAAATGGGTAGAAAGCAGTGGAATATTGTTCTTAATATAGACAACTGTATGACCCACACAACTAACGTAGATAAAAAAGTACAACTGTTCACCGCCTAACACACACAGATCCCTATGCATCAGGGAGTAATAGAACATATGAAAGTTCTTTACAAAAAAGTATACTTTAGAAAGTTCTAATTAATTTCGAAAAAGATGAAGCAACAGTTATTGACGCTAGAGTGGCATATGATATGCTACGCTGTTTCAAAGAAATTGTTCAAAACTGTTGGAAACATGGCGGTTTCGGAAAAGACTTTTAGGTGGACAATGAAGACGTATCAGCAAATGAGATCGAAGATAAAGGACATGAAAGCGGTAAGGATGATAAAACTTGAAATCGTTTGAGAAAAGAAGGAATCATTCCCTCTGATATTTCTTTTCAAGATTATGTGCACATTGATGAGGAGCTCTCGGTAGTTCACATATATCGAATGTTTTTAACTCTCTTTAAACGTGAGTACATTTAATCCGGAAGAACCATCCCTGCAAGGGCCTACTGCCGTGGACAACAGCGTGGGGATGAGCGGGGTTATCGTCGGCTAGATCGCATTGTAACAGCGGATAGACGGGCCACAGTGCAAGAAATCACTCGACAATTTAACACTGGTGCACAAAACGTGTAAGCAGCCAAACCATCCAGAACCATCTCCTCGCTATGGTGTACAGAAGTCATTGTTCCACGAGGGTACCGCTGCTGACCGCACATCACAGGTTGCAAAGATTAGCATGGGCGCGGGAACATCGCCACTGGACACTAGACATGTGGGTAAATGTCGCCTGGACTGATGAGTCGAGATTCACGATGGTACATGTGGATGGCAGGATACGAGTACGCGCAAACCACATGAAGCGATGGATCCTTCTTGTCAGCAGGGTATTCTTCAAGCTGGTGTGTGTGTGGGGGGGGCATTCTCATCTGGGGACTGTTTACGTGGACTACAATGGGACCCCTGGTACGTGTGACATCGTTCCTCACAGGTCAACGTTACCGGGATATCCTGGACAACCATTTGCTCCCGTTTGTGCGTCTTCAACATCCCAGTGGGGACCTCATCCTGCAACAAGACAATATACCGGGCCATCGCTCCCGAATTGTATCCGAATGGTTGGATGAACACTCCACCGAAGTGACCTCGCTTCCTTGGCCAACTAGGTCACCTGACCACAATCCCATCGAGCACATCTGAGATGCCATCGAGAGAGATGTTTGAGGCTCTCACCCCATCCATTAAATATTCGTGAACTGTGGGAGCTTGTTCAGGGGTCGTGGATCCGTATCATTACCCAACGCTTCCGGTGTCTTGTCGAGTCCATGCCGAGACGAATCGCCGCCGACATCAGGGCGAAAGGTGGTGCTACACGTTACTAGACAGGTATCTCTAATTCAATTGCTCTTCAGTGTATGCCAGTTTAGTATAGTGGATAGCACTCGGAGCTTCGGAGCCGAGAATTGGGATTCAACTGAAATTTTATGGACGTAATGATACAGATGAATGATACACATGATGGCAAAAACAGAGCTGCGGGACAATTACAGAGGGATCTGTGGCACGCAGTCCGGTTATCTTCAATAGCGCATCGCACCGCTTCGTGCGGTGATACATACTGCAATACGGTCCGGCATGGAGGCGAACAGACGCCTGATGTTGTCCTGCGACAGACTGGCCCACACGTGTTGGACCGTGTGCTCCAAATCCCGCATAGTGCGGAACGGCGGCAGTTGGCGTTTCAACTGATCCCACACATGCTCGATAGGGGACATGTCCGGAAAGCGGGCAGGCCATGGAAGTGTCTGGACATGACGTAGACAATCCTGGGCAACTGGAGCCGTGTGCGGGCGGGCATTATCCTGCTGGTATAGCGCACCTGGAATCCCGGCCAGGAATGGGAGCACATGGGGCCGTAGGATGTCATTCACATACCACTTGCCCGTCAATGATCCACGTACCACTACTAGAGCTGATCGGCTATCGTAGGTAATGGCACCCCAGACCATATTCACGCAGTGGGGGAGGTGTGGCGCTCCATAGCGAGGTTGGGATTGGGCCGTTGACTCGGGGACCTCCACACCCGGACACGATGATCATCTATCCCCCAACCAAAGCGGCACTCATCGCTAAGCACCACACGTCGCCAGTCTGTGGCGTTCCATGTTGCTCTGGCCTGGAAGCACTGCAAACGGAGCTGGCGATGTTCCGGTATTAATGGCAGCACACGTAAGGAGCGCTGGGATCGCAGAGTCGCTTCCGCGAAGCGTCGGGAAATGGTTCGTGGGCACACAGGAACCGCTACATCTGACTGTATAGGGGACCGGGTCCCCGTAGGATCCGTTCGTGCCTGGCGCAAGATCCGTCAATACTCTCTACCGGTGGTCCTCCTGGTCCGTCTGGAGCCGCTCTGCTGTATGGCAGTGCCGTCACGTGCCCACTGCTCCCATCACGGTCAGACGGTATTGTCAGAACGATCCACGTGGCGGGCTATACGGCGCGCCGACCACCCTGCGGTTTTCAGCCTGATGATCAGGCCTCTCTCAAAGTCCGTAAGTTGCGTAAATCAACGTCTCTAGCGTCTACCCGACATTCTTGTCACTCTGTACTCTTGCTTGCGTCGGCCGGTGTTTTTCGCTTTCATGGGGCATCGACTACACTCCGGTTTATAAGGCTTCCGGTTCGTGCTTCCACCGCCACCACAGGGTGTGCGGTCATGCGCACTCGCACCAAACGTGGATCATTTGCATACCAGCATGCATTCTAGCTATTTGCAAAGTTTCGCGGTTGTAGGAAGTTTTTCTAGGTGCGCAAATTTCGCTATACGTGAGTGTATAAAGTTTAGGTATGTATCTATGTATAAATCCATACTCGCTGCTCTCTCACCTTAAACATCGTGCTACTTCCTTTTTGTCCATGATGATTTATTAGAGCTTTATAATACACATACATGTTAAAACTACATATACTTAGGTTATCTTTTCCATAAATTTATAGACATGGATTTGCCCCATCCTATCAGTTTACTTGCGGTAAAGAGAACCATTGATGTAAGAAAGGGAAAGAGGGACCACAACGCTTTAAGGGTGACCCTATTTATGGTACTGATTCTTGTACTCTTGTTATTTTGTCGAGAAATCCTGGGGAAACCTTGCAAATGGCACTCGATCTAACAAAGAGATTCATGATGCATTCGGGCAATCAAAGTATATCAGTAGCTAGAAAGTGCAAACTGTCAGAACAAAGAAAGGTACTCACAAAGCTTTGGGCAATTATGTGCTAACTTCTCCTTCGTACTGTTCTTCTTCCCCGTCTTCATTTGCAACAAAAGCTATTCTTCTATAATTGGGTAATTGCGTCCCATACCAATATTACGTCTTCTAGCATGTAATCAGGACATGGAACTTAGACGATAAATTCACCGCGAACAAATAAATCGAACTGATATTTGTTTTAAAGGTTATACAGATAACAAAGAATTTTAATTTCATCGATAAGACAATTGGTCTTTAATCGGTACGGCTGAAACCAACGACATAACTTGACAGGCAGACATTGCACTGGATGATGGTAGCACAGTAAAACTCTTAATCGACTACCTGCGTTACTCTGGCTGATAGTTGCGCACATGTAACCTGTTGTAAGTCAGCCAACTCTGAGATCATCCTGAGCTTTTCTCATTTCTTTTTGCCATAAGGTTCTAGAGCAACTATGAGGGGGTTCAGTACCAGGGTGAGTCAAAATTTCGTCCCGTTTGCAGCTAAAAAGTTTAATGATGCAAGAAAGCCATACACACTCTGAGGTGAGTGTGACACTCACCTCATTCTGCAAAGTATTGGCCGTTGTTTTCTATAGTCCTTTGAAAACATTCCGTCAGAGCAACAATCCCTCGGCGGTACCACTTGGCAGATTTTGAGGACAGAAACTCCATGATGACAGATTCCACATCTGCCACTGAAGCGAAGTGCAGTTCTTATAGGAATTGTGCCATGGAGTAAAGCAGGTGGTAGTCGGATGAGCCAAGATCTGTAACGTATATTATATTTTAACTTTCCTTTCGAGTTTATTTTTCTATGTAAATTTGAGTTCGCTCTCTTAGACATTTTCAAACCTTAACGTTATGTCTTTTCCCTCAAACGAGACTGAAGTTGGCAACACCCTGAGGTCGGAACAAGAGTGACTGACGCATGTGTGGCCGGATACGAACGATAGATAAAAAGGCAATGCAGCGGTTGTTTACCAGGATTGGTGTTATTGATGATAGACGTGCTGTTATACTGTGTTTGGATGTTAAATCACTGATACTGTATTGAATACGCCAATAAACCGGATGGAAGTGTGGAGTACAAACCATGCAAGCAAAATAAATATATTTGTAAGTACAAAAACAAAAATAAAAGTTAAATCACTGATAACGTATTGAGTACGCCAATAAACCGGTTATGAGAGTAGAGTAAAAACCATGCAAGCAAAATAAACGTACACTGCTGGCCACCTAAAATGCACCACCAAGAAGAAAGCGTCCGATTGGCCTGAAATTCGCAGCATGCGTCGCCCGCGAGAGGACATGCAAACGATTAGCACAGCAGGGCATATGCAAATCACGTGCGCCCGGCACGCCACCGAGAAGCACTGTAAGAAGGGTGCACAGAAGGCGGGGTGTAAGTAGTGCAAGTGTGTTGTGCTGCCGGACCTGTGCGTAGGAAGCTTCCTGATGCCTCGTCGCAGAATACGGCAGTCATTCCAGCACGTTTCGGAGTTTGACAGAAGACGAATAGTGGGTTATCGCGACAGCGGTTTATCGTACCGAGACATCGTCGCCCGTGTGGGACAACATCCAGCCACAGTGAGGCGAGTATGGATTCGGTGGGAGTTTGAACGAGGGCGTATCGTCGGGATGAGTGAGGCAGAGTGAACGGCGCGCCTAATCGGCCGCCATTTGGGCCGGTCGGTCAGTACGGTGCGATCGCGTTGGAAGCAATGGACACGAGAAAGCACTCGGACACGGCGGGCTGGCTCCGGACGACCCAGACACACCACCAGCAGAGAGAGCCATGAGATCGTGAGAGCGCCAGGCACAGATGCAACGACGTCCTTGTTCAATATCCAGAGACATGTGGCGACTGTACAAGGGTCTCTTGTGTCCGCCAGAACCATTTCCAGACGCCTGGCAGAGGCGAACCTATACTCTCGACGGCCCTTACGTTTTCTGCCATTAACACCTGACCATCATCGGCGTCGATTGCAGTGGTGCCAGCAGCGAGCAACGTGGAATGCCACGAACTGGCGACGTATAACGTTCAGCGACGAATCCAGCTTCTGTATGGGAACGGACGACCACCGTGTCAGAATGTGGAGGACCGCAGATGAACGCTACAATCCCAACGTCACTGTACAGCGGCACACGTCCTGAACTGCAGGAGTGATGGTCTGGGGAGCCATCGCGTATGACAGCCGGGCTCCCTCACAGTGATCCGAGGGACGTTAACAGCCCAGCGCTACGTACAGGAGATCCTGCGACCCCATGTGCTGCCTTTCCTGGCGGGGCGGCACGGAGCCATTTTCCAACAAAATGACGTGAATCAGCACACGGCTCGGGTTTCCCAGGAATGTCTACGTCATGCTTCGACACTTCCGTGGCCTGGCAGATCGCCTGATCTCTTGCCCATCGAGCACTTGTGGGACCAGATAGGACGCCAGCTTTCTCCTTATCCTAGTGTTCGTGATTTAGAGCGTCAGTTGAAAGAAGCGTGGGGCCAATCTGTCCCATGATAACATACGGCGTCTCTTTGACTCCATGCCGGACCGTATCACCGCATGTATCCGAGCACGAGGCGGTCCGACGCCGTACTAAAGCTGCCCGGAATGTGTACCGTATGTCCTCGGGAAATCGTCCTGCTGCTGTGATATTGTAATCACTTCTGTCCTTGGTATGTACCATTTCACTACTAAAATCTCATTTCAATCCAATGCCTCCATCTTGGCGTGCGGATTTGTATGACAATGAGTTTATGTAATTTATACTGCCTGACAGAGAAAATGCCACCAGGGATGCGCCAAGCAGGTGTTCAACAGGTGCAAAGCACCCGGGTGCCAGGTTCCGGGAGCGGCAGGACGCCTCAATCAAATTTTACGGTTGATAAATTAATATCAGCGACGTGGGAGAAGTTAAGAAAACGTTTTAGTGAGATATCGTAATGCTAAGTGGCACGTTTATTTTTTTGTAAAAATAATTTATTAAATAATTCAATAGAAAACGACTTGAAATTAGAGAATATTTTTATTGTTCTTTTTTAGAAACGGATACTGTGGGCAAACCACTAATAATTATTTTTCTAATTTTTTTTTAAATCTTGAAGATTTCAGCATTCATGATACGCGTGGCCAGCGCTATGACAATGGGCCAATATGAAGGAAAAACACAATGGACATAAAAAAACATAATTTTTCGACCTAAAACCCTTATGCATTTTATGTACTTTGAGCAGCTCATACTTCAAATCTGGTCGTAAATAACGACGAAACATTTCTCTAGAAATTGTGAACATTTCAGCATTGTTCAAAAAAATATATGCTTTCTTTTCTGAATTACCTGACCGTTGGCAAATTCTAAACAAACAGCCTCCAGCGTTGACCGTAAAACAGTGCTGTGAAACAAGGTGAGTAAATAGGATCGATGCAATAAGGGTAACGAGGACTGGGATATATTTTGGATGTAATTCACGACACATTATATCAGCGCTTTAACGAATCTTTTAGAGACAGTTATGCACGAAATTTAACCAATCTTTCTTAGAAAAAAGGATAAACACACACACACACACACACACACACACACAGACACACACACACACACAAGTTTATTTGTTCCAGAAAGATTTGGTACACTCTTTCTTCAAAAATTAATAAAAATTATTGCCAAGGAAATAGATTGCGAAACAAAATTTCCAGCTGTTGAACTGGTAAGACTACGTATGAAGAAAAGCAAGAAAACAACAAGTTAGTAAAATCATGCAATGCATTGATTATAATACGCTTTCCAACATACCAGAAATCATTACTCAAGTTATCACTCAAGTTATGAGAATAATGGCTGTGGAATAAATCTCGGTCCTGTGCCCTGACCTTTGATCCCATTTCGATGATATTCAACAGAACCGGTTCGGTATACCTCCGAAATAACATGATAAAGTTTTGTCGCAATCGAAGCATTTTTACGTAAGTTATGATGCATAAGGGCTATGGAATAGATCCCGCTCCTGTGTCCTAACCTTTGACCCCATTTTGCCCATTTTCAATAAAATTCGTCCCCAGGCAAGACCCTACAACATACTAACATTTCATCCAAATCGAAGCATTTTTACGTAAGTTATGACGCATAATGGCGGTGGAAGTGATTCCGCTTCTATGTCCTGACCTTTGACCCCATTACGCCCATTTTCAATAAGGTGTGTCGCCAGGTGGTTTTCTACCACATACTAAAATTTCATCGAAAAATCGAACCTTTTTTACGTTAGTTATGTTGCATAATAGCAGTGGAATGGATCCCGCTCCTATGTACTGACCTTTGACCCCATTTCGTTCACTTTAAATAGGGTACCTTCCCAGGTGATCCCCTACTAGATACTAAAATTTCATCGAAATCGAACGATTGTTACGCGAGTTATTGTGCGGACGGGCACAATCACACAACGCGTGACGTAATGAGGCAGATGGGAATCGCGACCATCGCTCGCCGCAAGTGTGACGTCATAAAACTTTAATAGGATCCACACACAACGCTTGACGTAATGAGACAGATGGCGTGACCGCGCGCCAATATTCTCAAACGCGGTGAGATTGTGACGTTATAAGATTTCTTAACATTGGTAACATTAATGGAATAATGGAACAACGCCATCACTAAAAACATTATAATTCGGGGTGGTTATTTAACCCACTGAACGAATTCTCCTAAAGTCGAGATCAAGCTAAATCGATTTCTAGTACCAGAAAACGGTAGGTTAACGACTTTCATCAAAATTCTTAGAGCTGTTTTCAAAATAAAATGCACATACAAACATAGAAGAATTGCTACTTTAAGGTGGACGTCAAGTAATTTTGCTTCCTATACTTCTAATGGAAAAACTTTTCTACACATTTTCTTCACAATTAATGCGTTCCCAATGATGAAAATTTGAACATCGATTAAAATATCTTCATTTTATAACTTGCAATACTTAATATTTTCTAAAACATAACCATAGTTATGCAATTCAACATTTGTTTGTCTACTGACGTCATGAAAACACAGGTCGCGCCATCTTTTTTCTGGACAATTAATGCGTTCACAAGGATGAAAATTTGAGCATTGATTAAAATAGCTTCATTTCATAACTTGGAATACTTAATATTTTCTAAACCATAACAGTAATTATGCAATCCAACATTCTTTTGCCCACTGACGTCATAAAAGTACAGGTCGCGCCGTCTTTTCTCTGGTTTCAACACAACCAAAGGAAAAGTTATTGATTTTTAATATGATTATGGTTATGTTTTAGAACATATTAAGTTTTCCAAGTCATAATATGAAGTTATTTTAATCGATGTTCAAATTTTCATCCTTGGGAACACATTAATTGTGAAGGAAATGTTTACAAAACTTTTTCCATTGGAAGTGTAGGAAGCAAAATTACTTGACGTCCACCTTAATAATATGGGATAAGGGCAATGGAAAGGATCGCAATCCTATGTCCTGACCTTTGACCACATTTCGTCCATTTTCAATAGGGTTCGTCCCCAGGTGGTCCCCTACTACATACTGGAATTTCATCAAAATCGAACCATTTTTACGCAAGTTATGACGCATAAGGGCAATGGAATGCATCCCGCTTTTATGTCCTGACCTTTGACCCCACTTCACTCATTTTGAATAGGGTTTGTCCCCAGGCGGTCTCCTACCACATAGTAAACTTTCATTGAAATCGAACCATATTTACGCAAGTTATGGCGCATAAGGGCAATGGAATGATCCCGCTCTTACGTCGTGACCTTTGACCCCATTTGTCCCACTTTCAATAGGGTTCGTCTCTAGGTGGTCCCCTACCACATACTAAAATTTCATCGAAATCCAACCATTTTTACGCCAGTTATCGTGCGGACGGACGGACGGACAAAGCTGGAGCATATACGCTTCTTCAACCTACGGTTAGAAAGCGCAAAAAAGGAATTTTTGGTACCAAAATACGGATAAGGAATTGATCTGCGAAAAAGAAATAAAAAAAAAATTACTTTCCTATTTTTTTATACAACGATAAGAACGGTTCGAACACCTGAACAGGCACAACGAGGCTTTTCAATATTTAAATGACCTTTATTCTTTACTGACACTAAGCAGAGATATAAAAATAAAATATTGTACGGCTTACAAATAAAATTGTCACGTACGGTTGGAGGGGGGGGGGGGCACGTGTCCCATGTAAAGTCAAACGAAAAAAAATTTGGTTTTCGTGGATTTTTACACTGCCGAAAATTGCACATTTTTCTTTTCTTACTGTTAAGCTTGAAATCCAAAAAGGTCTTTAAAGTTACAATGTCCCCTTTTCCATTCCATAGAACTGATATGCGGTAATCAGGCACACAAAACTCTCCTTTCAAATTTTTACTGTCTGCAACAGTGGCTTAACTTTTCATGATTTTAAGTTTTCCAAACTTAAAATCATGAAAAGTTCCTTTTGATTAAATATGAAACAGGAACGACTTTCAAATATAAGTATTGTAAGTAATGAAAACAAAATTGCTTAGAAAATTCGGACATTGTTGAAAAGATTGAAACAAAAAAAAAGCTACAAAAGTTAATTTTAGATTTTAGCTGAAAATACACATGTTTGTGTGCTTTCTTGAAACTTCAGTTTTTAGTTTATAGAAAAAAATATTTTTATTCAATACGAACACCAGTTATTTCAAATCCTGCTTTCAGTTTTATACAACTTATTTGTATATGTACCCATATGAGAGATTTTTAGTTAGAATAGTTAAAGAGACACGCGTCATGTTCAATGTTATGCACATGCAGTACATACTGTATATCATAATTGCCCCCTCCCCCTTCATGGGGGAAGCTGTAATATGTTTATCATCGTAAATGACGAAACTTTTTTTTTTACCGGTAAAGCGGATTTTTGTGTAAACTGACAGAGATAAAGCTGACTTCTTTTATTATCCGCAGCGTCGTCTGAGCAAGAGTTTTACAGATTTTTTTCCTTCGGTTTTATATCAGACAATTGTGTTTTATGAAAACTCCTACTTTATGGGAAATAGAAAATGATGCGGCTAAAGGTATTTATTTCATGTAAAAATGAATAAAAATTAGAAAATATTCTCATACAAGGGTCGGCAAATACCCTTGGCGCGCCCCTAAATGCCCCACGATGAAGGAATGCACGAAAACATACCAAACTACACACACAGATAGCGAAGCATGTCCTAAACAAATGATTTAATTGTCACATACAGACTAGGCTCCAGTGGCCGAATATACAGGATGATCAATAAGGAGTGTGGCCCCCATTTTGGGCAATACAGCGTTGAATCCGACGTGGCATCGAGGCAATGAGAGTCCGAGTAGATGGGGTATCGTGGATCAAGTGGTGTTGATCCGAGTCCGCAGTTCACCTTCATTTTGCGGGGGTGGGAGGGTACTCAACTGACGTCCAGTCGTGTCCCACAGATGCTCGATGGGCAAGAGGTAGGGGATGGTGATGGCCACGGAAGCATCCGCACATCGTGTAAAGCATTCAGGTTGATCCGAGCAGTGCGCGGCCGGGCGTTATCTTGTTGAAAAACGGCGTTTGGGATGCCCTGCAGATACGGTAGTGCCACAGGCCCAGCACCTCGTCAACATAGCGGCGTGCCGTCATTGTGCCCGTAATGCGTGCCAGCGGTGAGCGGCAGTTGGCGCTGATAGCACCCCACACCATGATTCCACGTTGCCGTCAGTGTGGCGCTCCACAATGTTGGAGGTATCCGCCCGTTGGCCACGTCGCCTCCAGACTCTCACACGGCGATCATCCATAGTGAGACAGAACCCTGATTCGTCTCTGAGCACCACACTGTTCTATTCGGCACCCCACGCAACTCAGGAGCGACATCACGCTAAGCGGTGACGACTATGGTCCGCTGTTAAGGGAAACCTTCGCAACGGACGGTTGGACAGCAAACCAGACGCAGCCAATCGGCGTGACACTGTCCGCGTCGATATCGGATCATCCAACATCGTCGCGGCCGCGAGGATGTTGGATGACATCGTTGCGGCCGCGAGAAGTGAGTGGTTCTGGTGTAACCATATCTGGAAAACGAACAAGGGGTGCCAATGCTGTTAAGACGCCGTCGTACGCGATTTCGTCAAACGGACGAGTTCACGAGAGGTGTCATACCGCCGGATGGTCCTTCGGACGGTTGTGACATCACGTTGCGGAAGAAACGCAACGTGATGCCACAACCGTCGGTTGCATTTGGAAACAGTGTTCTCAGGAAGGATCTGTGCAACGTCGTAGGGGGACAAAAGCATGGAGACGGACGGCCGAGCGCACCGATCCTCGCATCCAACGTCATCTCGCGGCCGCGACGATGTCACGACTGATGGCCTGACGAACTGGTTGTCCGCTTATATCCCGCGCGCAGTTCGTGCGATTGGCCTACAAATGCAATCATTATCATAACTTGTATACGTGTGCACCCACCCTGCAATTTGCATGGCACTGTGTTCACGTCTTCGTGGTGTGGCATTTTCTCTCTCAGGAGGTCTATATGCCGCCCTTGTTAAAATAATGGGGTGGAGTGGCTGATACTTTTTACTTTTTTTTTTCTTTCTGGGTATAATGACCACCGCGATCATCTAGGGCTATAGTCACCGATCCGTGATTTGAAACCATTGGTTCCGGGAGGGCCAGTGCCGTGGGGTGGACGCACCCTTACTTTGACTCCATTTCGATTCAAAATAAAAATAAAAAGTTCACTGGATTCTTGCAGACCTACTAAATGCACCGCCCATGTCTCGCCCGGAGGTCGAGCCCATCTCGAACGATTGGCCAGAAGCCAGTACGTCTGACCACTAAGACCCCGGCGCATTATTTTGCGTTACTCATAAGGACTCACAGAATGGGCCCAGGGGATTACTTTTGTGGGAGTGTGTGGCGAGTTTAGCTGAAATGCCCTTCTCAACTATAAAGCACTTGTCACATTTTTTTTAAGGGTGGGGAGTAACAACCACTATGAAGAACTCTAAGTAGCAATAAGCAGCCGTTTGTTCCTAATTTAGGGTCACTGGCTCCAGGGAAAGAAAAAAAGCAGTGCTGTAACACAAGTACTCTGCCCATGCCTCGACTGTGACTCGAACCCAAGCCCACCCAGATGAACGGTGAGAAGCCTATGCCACCGTTGAGGCTACTTGTCACTCTGTCTATATGCGTGTTTAACTCTTCTGTGTTGCTTTCCCCTGAACAGTCGGATCTCGCCTTACTGCGTGATCCTACAGTTTAGTCTGGTCCTTGCAATACGAACGTTCTCTTAATAAGGTACGACTATGCTTTCAAATAAATCAGTGTTCCTTTTACATGATCATTAAAACAATTTCTTTGACTTGCTTTTCTTCCCAATTAAGCGCGAAAAGTTCCTTAACGCCGCTAAGCTGCGCTAAGGCTCTTCTACACCACTGGATATACAGTGGTGTGCAAACATATTGCATCGCCTGCAAAAACTGTGAATTTTTAAGTTTAACTCTTTTTTTTTTTAACTAACTAATTTTCATAGTTATTTCAACGTTTATGTGTCTTAGATGCGAAATTGAGTGGAGATTTCAAAAATGTTGTAGTTTTTCCTGTAGCTACATCTGTTTTTAAGATATGACGTAAAATATTGGAATCTGACAAACACAATGAAATTTTTTTTAGCTGTGTATCAGTTGTTACAGCCAATCATAGACCTTTTATCTGATTGGCTGCTTCCTAATGCTATATTAATCGTATTCCAGCCTTTATGAGGGTTGACGCAGAGCTAATAGAGCATTGTAGTGGTCGATTCTGGTTTTTATTTAAGGTATAATTTGTGTACATTCACAATAATGGTTAAAACTGCGAAATTGTCCACAGCGGACAGAGTAAAAAATATAGTTGTTCGGCATGAAGATGGATATTCTTCAAGGCAAATCGCTGAAAGAGTGGGCTGTGATCAATACACGGTTATTAGGCTACTGAAGAAAGTAAAATACACTGGTGATATTAAAAATGTGTCTCGTAGTGGAAGACCGAGATCCACTGCAACCAAGCAAGTCACAATGCTCAGAAAGATAAGCTTGGCAGACAGGAGGCTCAATTCACCGGAATTTATTCAAAGATGGTCTGAAGCGACTGATGTTACTGTTAGTGCATGTACTGTTAAGACTAGGCTGCTCCACTATGACTTACATGACTGCAAAGGCAGGCATAAACCATTGTTAACTGCAAATCAAAGACAGCTTAGACTTCAGTGGGCAAAACAGCATGTGTCATGGACAACCAAGCAATAGGAAAATTTTCTTTTCAGTGATGAATCAGAATTTTGTCTTAATGGGAATCAGAGTAGTGTCTATGTAAGGAGATTCAAGCATGAAAAATAAGTTGCTTAGTGACTACTGTTAAGCATCCGGTGAAGGTCGTGGTTTGGAGCTGCATGTGTGCACATGGTGTTGGAAACCTCCATATTGTCCATAGTACGGTAAAAACCCAGAAATACATCTGGATATTAGAAAACAAGATGCTACCATCACCTAGAGACTTTATGACGGCAATTTTATTTTTTAAGGTGACAATGCTCCCTCTCATCGTGTCATCGTGCTAAAATAGGGAAAACGTTGTTTGGGGGGGGGGAGCGGCGGTTCAGCATCTTGATTGGCCACCGCAGTCATCGGACTTAAGCCTGATCGAAAATATTTGGTCCAAAGTGTCATATGAACTATCAAAAAAGAAGCCAACAACCAAAATTCAGATGTAATTCAAATTTGGAATGGTATTGTTCAACCCAGTCTTTTACAAAACCTTGTTTACAGTATGCCATCAAGATGCAAAGCAAAGGCTGGGCAACAAATATTAGGTACATTTATAACTTTGCTTCATTATATTTCTGCATTTAAATGTTATTTCATTCCTTATGAATTACAAAAACGATTTATTGCTGTAGACCTAAGTATTGGATAAATGATCTTTTGCATAATAATTTCGGCTTGGTCATGATTTTTGTAATGTATATTAAGAACAAAAGTAGCTACAGGAAAAACTAAGATATCTTTGTGATCTCCATTAAATTTCGCATCTAATGGCACATAAATGATGAAATAACTGTAAAAATTAATTAGTTAAACAAAGAGTTAAACTTAAAATTTCACGGTTTTTGCAGGTGATGCAATACTTATGCATACCACTGTACCTAAATCAAATTGTGCCCGATTTGTTCTATGCTCCCCAAATAGAAACGCCCACATAGCGAGTCGGTTTTACGAGACCTACGGGAGAATAATTTCTTTCCCCCACTAATACCAGCAGTACCGGCCATAATCCAGTCGGTGATGGTCCCTTCTGTTCCTTTATTCTCTGCTCTAAGACCCAAAACATGACGGGGAAGGGCTAGTTCCTCTGACCCGGACATCATGCCACTGAGTAAATACAAGAGACTCAAACGTTTTCTCCCTCTCTCCTTTTTTAAGTTCGTTGCCTTTGTTACAGACCGTTTAATAAGTAATGTAATTTTTCCTTCAATGCTCTCTGATGCGCGTGTTCATTCGTTCCAGCCACGTTCGGCCTACTCCTTAGGCAGCAAATGTCCTCGTTCGTTTGAGAGGATTTCAGCCCATTTTGACCTGGAGTTAAGTCGCTCCAGCTGGATAAAGAGTTAATCCATCAGCCGGTTCCGATGGACATGAACGGTCTTTAGCTGCGAAATCCTAAGAATTTTGCACTTCAGCCAACACAATAATACTGAATGCAGTTTATACCGTTCTACATCATCGCTTTAATGGTGTTGAGATTTCTATTTAATGCAATGTATGTAGTATTCATTTTACTAAAATCTTAATATGATGCAATTTTGTTTCACACATCTGAATGTAACGAACTGTATGACTTCCATATAATGAATTGAGAATAACGATTAACCCCGAAACTGCGGTCAAGTGGCCTAGGACCGGCGAGCTGACTTTGTAGTATGTTTTATTGGGGGCAATAAAGTGTTCACCGTGTCTAGCTTCCACAATGCGTGTTGGGCAGACCGTAGACTTGTTGGAACCGGGCCTAACAGTTTAATTGGGGTAAAGATTTACGGCCGGGGGTAGTATCACGCGGGAAACGTAACTGGAGCGGTTCTCAGAATTTTCACTGGAACGGGTAGGAATCTTGACCCCCTAACGAATGGAAGAACAAAATGTTAATTCTCTGACCAGTAAGATTTACACTGGGGAATTTAATTCAGGGAGGCTTGCGTTTGCCAGCTAGTGATTGCATGATGGGATGTTTTGAGGTAGTGTGGGTCTTCTTGGGGGTCGTCGAAAGATTTTTACAGGGAAGAGAAGAACTTCGTCACTTCACGTTTATAGTTTTTACACGAAACTTTACTTTGGTGTGTTTCGCGGCATGCATCTCGTGCACTGTCCTCCATGACTGTCACCTAGGAGGCTGCAGACAATTTTCGAAGCTGCGGATGGGAGATCGCAACCGAGGTTTCCGGATGAACGGACCCCCCACTAAGGACCATTCGGGCTCATACGACGGTCGCAGCTGCGGATGGAATTTAATACCCACCGGACGAGAATTCTCCCGGATCAGGAGTGGTCAGCAGCGCGATATCTAGGCCAGATTCGGATGTTGAGGTAGGAAATCCATCCTATTCTTTCTTTGGTGCCCCCTCATAAAATCTTTATCGGAGCAGTCCACACATAGAGTTAATAATTTTTATAAGCAAATAGTTAATTGAGTGCAAGTTCCTGTCAGAAAGTCGTAAATCATTTTTGCTAATATCATGAGCATATATTTATTATTATGCCAAATCATAACCAATAAATTTTTTTTGTTTGTTAATTTTGTCTAAGTTCTATGATGAGTGTGTCGTTAACTACAATATTTGTGCTCAACCCTAGATTATTTGGAGAATATATATAACTTTTGGAACCGGAACTTAGCAAATCTGTTCATTTATGCTTTTTATTTTAAATCTAAACGTTCACAAAAATATTGCGGCACACAGCGAACCCTTTGACTCGCAAAGGAAAATCTGCTGTGTGAAACACAACGCCCCGTCAGTGGATCCTGAAGCTGCGTCAGCCCTAAATCAGGGAATCGCAGAATCACAATCCACTCGACAACCCCTTGGCTCCCAATATTACGCCGGGTGAACCCAATTAGGAACCCGAGGGATTATAAAGTGGCCTAGGACGGGGGCTTCTGAGTTGTGCTGCTGTGTCTGGGTCCGAAACCTATGGTAAGACAAGGATGTTGTGTCAGTCTTTCAGCGCTGGTTCGCTCCCTTTCATAGGGCAAAGGGCCGTAAATCAGGAATGGACAACCATTTACACCCTTAAGCTCATGGGGATCGTTAAATTGTGAAACAAAAAACAAAACAAAAGAAAGTATCTGTTATAAAAACTGGCTATCTAAATTTTTGTATTATGATGCTTCAAGTAGACTCTTTTTTTTAAGGTACGCAAAGACATATTTCTTTTTTGTATTGCATTCACACTAATTGATGAAGATTCAAAATTCTTTATGAAAAATGGCTCACGAAAAAAACATCTGAATTCGACAGAAAAAAAAAGGATTAATGAAGACTGTTTCTTCTAAGTACTTCGGAAAAGAAATTTATTACCCCCCCCCCGATCATTCACTTATTCAGCAATGCTTCTTCTTTTTCCTCAAAATGGCAACTAATTTCAACGTAGTTGTAACATTAGTTAAAACAATACATATCACTTCCCATCGAGATGAATTTTTCTTAAAGCATGGTTCGCTATGAATCTTCTTGTCAAGTTACTTTGCTAGCATTCCGCAATTTCTAGCGCTTCGAGCGATGTTGATTCCAAAAGTAAATGTTTCGGTCTTTATTATGATGGGACCTCATCCCGATTATATCCGGGATTCCTAATGTAATCATTTCGTTTCACTCTGTCTCCAGATATTTCTCAAAGACATGCGGTTGCTATGGCTGTCTACAGACTTTTCCATCCGACTGACTTCCCCAAATTCTTGCGTGAAACATCTTGAAAACTTTAGAGTGGGGATATTTTGGAGACAGACTTTGTGGTTTTGCATCTTAACGCACAGAGAAAAAGAGAGAAAGTTACTGAAAGAAAGAGGGGAAATACAGAAAGCGAGAGAGGTGTAAAGACCCCCTGGTTCTATTTCTGTCCCCGATAGAAGATAGTTCTCTCCCGGTCGGGGCTCCTCTCGGTGTTCTGTTTAATTGGCGTGGGCGACAGATTCAGTTAAAGAGATGCTCGAAAGATGGCCGCCTCTTTTCCTCAGGTCCTGCCCACATCTTCAGAACCGCGCTACAACTTCCAGGGGCTTCATCTTTCGAGAATGAGTAATTGCTCAGAGACCTCTTCGTCCGGTACCCTGCCAACAACTGTCACCGATACTTACTGACAGATGACGTAAATACCTACCTTCTCCCGCTACCCACCTAACATTGCCATCCCCCATTCTCTTTCCTTTGCTCGAAAGAGAAGCCTAGTACACAGTTCTTTCAACGAAACACTAAGCCGAGGTCTTTTCATACTGAGTTACACTCGTCGACTTAAGCCACACAGTGTCTAAAAAACTCTCCAACTCTTGATGCTACAGGGGGAAAAAATGTCTCCTTGAGAGAGCTGATCATTTAAAGTGACAATTTCAATCACGCAAGACAAGGGTTGAAAATGTCCAACATTCCGGCGCAGTGAAACCTGCCCACAAATCTTTTAAGTCTCCTCGCCTGCATTTTAAAACATAAAAACTTGAGCAGTTAGATAAAAAAACTAAGATCTCATGAGACGAAACATCCTGTTTAATTGGATGCCACGAGGGGTGCCTGATAGTTGGACTTACGCGATCATCAGATGTTAAATTCTGAAGAAATGAACACTTAGCTACCATAATCTGAGGATTTTCTTTTGGTTTGTTTCTCTGAAATTCAGATAATCTTCGCAATTCACTTGTGCGTACTGCAGAAAGTACCAATAGCTCTGAAACTTGTTTACTTTAATCTTTGCAGTCCCGGTTCGATTTATGTGATTTTGTGTACTCGAAAGTCCTTTACGAAAAGTCTGAATAGTCTTAAACGAATGTCCTTTCCTTTCCCTTCTTTCTATTTATCTGTACTTTATACCTAAAAAGGCCGCATCTTCGCCAGATAGTACTACAGTGTGCTCTCTTCTTGAAGTACGTTTCTTGATCTCTGTTCGAATTAACTCACGAAAACATATTTATTTTCCGCTCGTTATTTGGCGAGTGCTGTCTCCACTGAACAAGCTTGTCATGTAAGGAACTACAGTCATGTTCTCATTCTCATGACATTTACCATAAAGTTATGTCCTGCGAATGGCATCACGTCATGTGCCAATTGGGGAAAATCAGTTTTGCTGTTTGTTGTGTAGAAGAAAAACGGTCATCGGTGTTAGTGAAGCGCAATTGGAGATTGTATGCATGCTTTTAGTATTTCTTGACATTTAAAGTGTAGATAATAAATAGGGCAATGACACCAAAGAAAAGAGTTGATTGGACACTACGAAAAGAAGCGGGACTTGTATTACGTGAATTTGGTCTTTCCTATGATGAAATTGCGAGGCAAGTTGGTGGGACAGTGACGACATCTGGAGTTGGAAAGTTGTGTTTACATTATCAGGAAGCAAAGTCACTGAAAACCAAAGCAGGAGAAGGCCGAAAAAGTTCACAAAATCTGTTGATGACAGAAAAATAAAACGGCTCTGTCTCAAGGACAGAAGAATTTCATCTGAGGCTATCAGAGGTGAACTGCTGCTTCTGTCAGTTAAAAAAAGATAAGGAGAAAGCTATCAGATATGGATCCAAGAGGTAGGATTTGGAGGAAAAACGCCATATCTGAATATACAGCTGCGCCAGAAACGACTGCAGTGGTCAAAAGAACACAAAAAATAGACAGAAGATCAGTGGAAGGAAGTTATTTGGAGTGACCAAAAATAAGATATCTTTATTTAGTAGTGATGGGCTAAAATACGTGAGATATCAAGTGGGAGAAGAGCTACATCCTGACTGCATGTAGACAAATGTAAAACACACAACAAGCGTTATGATTTAGGCATGTATGGCAGCAGATGGTGTTGGCCGCCTTCATGTAATCGATGAAAAGCTGAACGCAAGAAATTACCAGGGTGAGTCATAAGTTCGTAGCATTTCGCGGTACAGATGGAGGAGCTCCACCGAACAGGTGGGACATGTGCAGTAAGGTGGAATGTGTCCCGCGCTTGATTGGGGAACATGCTTCGCTGCTCAGACAGGTATGCATGCGCCGGACCTAACACGTGTGTGCCGTTCATACGAGACGAGAATGTCGGAGGAGAAACTTGTTGTTCGTGTGCTGCTACGCCATTATTGAAAAAAACGCCTGCCACTAAGGAAATTTGTAGTGTAGAAAGTGAGGGGACAGTACACCATGCAACAGCAAGAAAATGGTTCCAACACTTCCGGTCCGGAGACACAGAGCTCGTTGACAAATCAAGGTGTGGGAGACGTGTCACCACCAACACCGAAGCTCTGCGCCTAGCTGTTGAATAGCATCCAGGAACCAGCACCCGACGATTAGCACATGAGGTTCATGCATCACAAACCACCATCGCTCGTTACCTACATCAGCTCGGCATTCACTCCAGACGTCTGCGAATGGTTCCCCATAAGTTGAGCTCAAAGCAAGCTGAAAAGCGTGTCATTCTGTGTCGAGAATTGCTGAAAAATCCACGTGACGACCGGTTTTATAGGAGAATCGTAACGAATGATGAGAAGTGAGTTTTTCTACGTTATTCTGATACCGGAATCCAATGGCTGCGACCAGGGGATGAGGCTCAAGCAGTAGTTCAAAAGGGCGTTTTGGAGACCATGTTGTGTGTATGGTGGAATTTTGAGGGTCCTGTCCACTGGGAGCGTGTGCCACATGGTCGTGCCGTCGATGGGAACCTGTATGCCGATCAGCTTCAACACGTATATGATGTTGTACGCCAGCGCTACCCCGCAATTGTGATCCGAAATAAGGTCCTCCTGCAATTCGACAACACCCCATGTCATATGTCACGGATTGTCCGCCAGAAAATTTAGGATTTAGATGTCGTCGAAATCCTGCCACACCCAGCCTGTAGCCCGAATCTTCGTATTTTCACCTTTTTCGTTTTATAGCGCACTTCTTGGTCGGCAGACAGTTTCATTCCTTGGAGGTTGTGAAAAACGGCATAACTGAGTTTTTTGCATACAAGCCAGCCACCTGGCATCGCATCTTTGGCTGAGCGTTGGCGACATACCATAGACTCTGATGGACTGTATTTTGCCGAGTAGCCATATGTAGTCAACATGTGGTACCAGACTGAACACTATACCCCAAAACGCTACGAACTTATGACTCACCCCTAGTACATCACACCACCCTGGAACCAAAACTGCTGCTACCTTCCATCCGGGATCTAATGCACCATTTCTTCTTCAGGCGAATTCACCTCCAGTGTTTCTTTCAGGAGTTTTTGGCCGGGGGGGGGGGGGGGGGGGGGCAAATGGAACTTTAGAAGAGGCAAGTTTTCCATTTGCTTTATATATCATCATCATTGTCAACCATTATCAATCCACTGCTGGACGAAGGTCTCCCCAAGTGTCCTCCACAACGGTCTGTCTTGTGTCAGCCTCCTCCATGTCACTCCCGCATACTTTCGAAATTCATCCACCCATCTTCCATGTGGTCTTTTTCTGGGACTTTTCCTGTCCCTTGGAATCCAATCTAAAATTTCGGCTGTCCATCGACGGTCTGTCCTTCTGGCAGTATGTCCAGCACATTGCCATTTCAGGGATTTAACTCTGATCATGATGTCTTCCACTCTTGTCACTTTTCGGATCCAGGAGTTCCTCTTCTTATCTCTCCTCGTTACACCAAGCATGCACCTCTCCAAGGTAAATTTAGTTGTCTGCAGCCTTTGTATGTCTCTTTTAGTTAAGGTCCACGTCTCTGCGCCATACGTAAGCAGTGGAAGGATGCATTGATCAAACACTTTTCTTTTAAGACATAATCGCATATTGCTCTTGAAAATTATGCTGTTTCTTCCAAAAGCTCTCCAGGCAAGTTTTGTACGCCGATTAATTTCTTCATCAATGTGACCCTCACTTGATATCTGCTGTCCAAGATAAACGTACGTGTCTTTTATCTCCAGCTTTTTTCCATCAATCGATAAATCTTCATTTCTTGTAAAAGCATTGAACATCACTTTTGTCTTCTGAAAGTTCATTTTTAATCCCACTTCTTTACTCTTGTCAGCAAGTTCCTGGATCATACTCTGCAGCTTTGATGGGGTAGTTGCAAAAATGACTACGTCATCAGCAAAACGAAGGTGAGTTAGATAATCTCCATTAATCTTTCGCCCTTTGTTTTCCCAGTTCAGTGATTGAAAGACATTTTCCAATATGGCATTAAAGAGCTTCGGAGATATGGTGTCACCTTGTCTCACTCCTTTTCCAATTTTTATGTGTGTTGTATTTTCAAACAGCCGAATCTTTGCACTTGCATTTTCATAGATGTTATTAAAATATTAATGTATGCATCTTCAATACCGCAGGATTTCAGAGCCATTGCAACTGCTGATGGTTTCACCGAATCAAAGGCTTTTTCATAATCGATAAAAGCCATGCACAATGGAAGTTCATATTCCCTCGCTCTTTCAATTAGTTCTCTCAGTACGTGGATATGATCTATTGTGCTGTAGCCACTCCTGAATCCAGCTTGTTCTCTTGGTTGAGCCATGTCCAGTGTCACCTTCAAGCGGTGTGAAAGAACTTTAGTGAAGATTTTATAAACCACTGATAGGAGGCTGATAGGTCTGTAGTTCCTGAGATCCTCAATGTCACCTTTTTTATGTAGCAGGATCATTACAGCATTGTTCCAATCCTCAGGAATCTTACCTTCATTAAGGCATCGAGTGAAAATTTGGGCGAGTACTGTTTCGATTTCTCCACTTGCTTCTTGTAAGATGTCTACAGTAATTCCATCTTCTCCTGGAGCTTTCCCCCGCTTCATCTTCTTTATTGTATGTACAACTGCTGCTGGGAGGACTGGAAGAACTCTGGTACTGGTACCTTTCATGATGTCTGGAGTACATGTATCATCCCTTTCATATAATTTGGAGTAGAAATCTTTCACTGTTGTCAAAATTTGGCCTCTATTTCTTGTTACAGAACCATCTTCTTTTCTCAGTGCCATAATCTGTTTTCTTCCCTTACTGAGATGTCCCTTTGCTATCTTTAGGCTTTGGTTGTTTTCAATTGCTTTCCTTACAAGTTCACAGCTGAATTCCCTTACGTCTTCAGTGATACTTTTTCGTACTATCTTGCATAGCTCTATATATTCAACTTTGGAAGTCACATCTCCTTTAGTTGTCCTCATCTCTCTTCTTTTTGCATCAACATTTTGGTTTTTCCTGATAATTTCTTCACATGCAACTTGTTCTTAGACCCAGCTAATTTTGTTGCTGTTTCGATAAGAGCTTTGGTTATTTTTCTGTTAACTTCGGAAATATCCACTTCTTCCGATTTTAGGCCTTCTAAAGCAGAGAATCTGTTCTTCAGTTCCAACTTGAAGGCATTATAGTGTGTTTTTTAAGGTTGGTTATGTCAATACATTTTGTTTGTCTTATGAGCTTGCCACGTTCGAGTTTAGTGTTGAGGTGCATCTTACATCTCACCAATCTATGGTCACTACCTGTGTTGAACTTGTTTAGCACACTGCAGTCTTCTATGATGAATTTTTGTTACACATAATAAAATCAATTTCACTTGTCGTCCCATTTGGATGTCTCCATGTCCATTTCCTGTGTGGCTTTTTCTTGAAAAAGGAGTTTAAGATGAAAAACCCTTCTGCCTCTGCAAACTCTACGAGAGTATTTCCACGCTGGTTTCTGTTGCCGTGACCGAATTTACCTACTGAAGTTTCATTCTGTTGCCGTTGCCCTATTTTTGCATTGAAATCTCCCATAATTATCTTTAAGTGCTGCTTACCTTTATTATTTAGATGACGAATTTCCTAATAAAATTCTTCAATTTCTTCTTCAGGATGACTTGTGGTGGGTGCGTAAGTTTGAATAATCTGAGCCTAGTATCTTCTCGAGAGTTGGATAACGAGTCGTGCAGCTCTGTCAGAGGAACTTTCAACTTCTACAACTTTATCCTTCAGTTTCTTGTTTATTATAAATCCAACACCACTAGTTCTGCCAGTATCTGTCCCACAATAGTAGAAGAGATGTCCACTTTTCAGTTCAGTGAGATCTTCTCCTTTTCTCCTTACCTCACTTAGCCTGAGGATGTCTCACTTGATCCTTTGTAGTTCCTCTTCCAATTCAAGAAGCCTTGAATCAGAAGATAGGGAGCGTCCATTATACGTAGTGTGACGTACCTGCCAGAAGGACGCACACGACATAAAGGCAGATAGGAATCAGAATAAAACGTCCGCGTAGCTCAATTGGTAGAGCAACTTATTCCGGAATGAGGGGACCCGGGTTCGAATCCTGACGCGGATAAAAATGACGGAGAAATTTACTTCGTTATAATGAGATTTTGAACGGTCGGGTCATCCGGATAGTTCGGGCGCCATTATAACGAAGTAAATTTCTCCGTCATTTTTATCCGCGCCAGGATTCGAACCCGGGTCCCCTCATTCCGGAATAAGTTGCTCTACCAATTGAGCTACGCGAACGTTTTATTCTGATTCCTATCTGCCTTTATGTCGTGTGCGTCCTTCTGGCAGGTACGTCACAGTAGCCAAGGTCTGCAACCGAAAATAGGGAGCGTCCATTATACGTAGCTCCCCGCACGGGGATAACTGGTTTTCCAGTTATTTGGGGAGCGGCGCCCCCACGGCCCGAGCTGACCTTGTGACTGGTCAACATCTGATGTCATGCCACCGCTTGTTTTTTGTTTTGGTGTTTGCAGGGACGGCTGTTCATCCAGCTGTTGGGGAGTTGCGGCCCCACGATCCCTAGCTGGTCTTGTGTCTCGCTTTTTCGTTTTCCTTTATTTTCTCCACTGGCTAGTTGCCCGTGTTGTGTTCTCTACCTAATCTCTACCACGTTATGTACTAACACCCCGGTCTTGTGGTTTTGTTACCCTCCACCACTAACTGATTTATATTAACCGCTCAGTTCGTAGGTTGCTGAGATTCCGTTTAGGTTCCCTGCCAGGATTTGTCTTCTTTGGATTTCTTTTTTTTCCTTTTAGCTGGTTTGGGTGCTAGACCTACCTGCATGTTTGCCGCGTGCGGAGACCCGTGAGGCGGAAATGGGATGTCTGGCGGCTGAGGTCGCAGGAGACCGGTTAAGTGCCTCCTGTGTACCAACACTCCTCTTCGACCCCGGCTTCGCTGTAAACGGGAGGCTAGAGCCTAATCCACCTCTGGTCAGAAGTCTTGTACCAAGTTGTGTGCAGGGCTTTAGCGGCTTTTTGTCGTATTGCACGGCAGGGTGAGCCCGGGGGCTGTGGGATCATGCCAAAGGCGTTGGCATGACGGTACCTGGAGGCCGAAGTGTCCGCCGAGTGCGTGTGATCACAGCCAACGGACTATATTTGCAACTAAGCTCTAGAACTGTGTCTTGCGTCATGTGTTTGGCTTGCGGACCTCCAGTTCTCCCCTGTTGGGCTCGATTGTGGGCGGAGTACGTTGCAGATGAATTCTTTCTTACTCCCATGGGGAAACATAAACCCTCCTCAAAATTTAACAGAAAACAGGATATGGTGATTGATCAGGCGCCAAATTTGCCTCAACCACCTCCCACACATAACACACTGAAGAGAACTTTCGTTGAAAAACGACATCACCGCGACGTATCTTTAGATCCAGGTGTTGAGCCGTCAGCTCAGAAACGTCGCATTACACTTGCAGATTCGATACCTCACGCTACTTTTCTCGTCATTTCTTCTACTGACCAGATGTTGAAACTTTCCTCAAAGTCTCCCTTTTTCATCTCGAAGGCACTTGCGGGTGTTGCTGGCTCTTTGAAGTCAGTGAAGAAGCTACGCTCTGGAGACCTGCTTGTGGAAACTTGCACTCTCTCTCAGAGCAATTCTCTTCTGCAGTTGACCAGACTTCAGGATATTCTAGTTCAAGTGACGGCACATCCGTATCTCAACACCTCCAAGGGAGTCATTTCTGAGCCTGACTTGTTGGTCTGCGATGAAGATGAACTTGTGTGTGAACTTGCTGATCAGGGTGTCATAGCTGCCAGACGCATGACTTTCAGGCGCGATGGCGCGCTGATCAAATCACGAAATGTTATTTTGACTTTTAACAGCCCGAAGGTACCTACTGAAATAAAGGCTGGTTACTTGTTATGTGCAGTTCGTCCTTATATACCAAATCCTCTACGCTGTTTTAAGTGCCAGAGGTATGGACATTCCCAGCGGTCCTGTAACAGTGTTGCGAGGTGCGCCAATTGTGGATCCCGAGACCACGAAGGGACTGGATGCACTTCAGAGCCCTGCTGTGTAAACTGTGGTGACTCCCACGCTGCTTATGCCAGGTCCTGTTCGAAGTGGAACGACGAGAAGGCGATCCAGCACCTCAAGACCCTGGAGGGCCTCTCGTACCCTGCTGCCAAGGCCAAGTTGGGTATTCCCAACAACCGACAGCGTACTTTTGCCGCAGTTGTTCAGTCTCAGCCACAACCCGTGCAGCCTTTTGTTCCGCGCCCTGTAGCTCTCGCCGCACTTGCCAAGCGATCTACAGCTGAACAAGCGACACAGGTGGATTTCACCGAGCTCCAGCTATTCGACCAGCTGAGTCTGCGCCTTCTCTTTTGAAGACGCCCGCCTCTTCCGGTTCCCCGCAGACAGCCTGCACGTGCGGAAGACCCGGCCCTCAATCCGCAAAGGTGTGCAGCGTCCATCCAACTGTCGCGGTCCGCGTGACCAACATTGAAACTGTCTCGGCCTCAGCGAGGTCCCCACCCTCACCCAACATTATAGAGGAACATGGGGGGAGGAGAGTGACAGTTCGTCCCCAGCCTCAACCAGCATTGCAGAGGAACATGGGGGGAGGAGAGTGACAGTTCGTCCCCGCCCTCTGCCAGCGTTGCAGAGGAGTGTGGGGGGAGGAGAGTGACATTTCGTGTCCCTCAATTAGTGAATTTTTTTATAAATCTGATTAACTACCTTGTCTTCCCAGCTTTCATCATTCTCTTTTTCAACTTTTAACAAGCCTGTCTGCTCATACTCATTTTCCGCGCTTTTACATTTCTGTGGCTGATAGTTCTTTGTCTGGCGCTCTTTGGCCAAACCTGGCCCTTGCGCCACTAAAATCCACTAACCAACCAACCAACTATACGTAGCCAAGGTCAGCATCAGAAGATAGGGAGCGTCCATTATACGTAGCCAAGGTCAGCATCAGATGACAGCCTAGTCCGATCCTCCGGAGATTCTTAGCACCCTCTGCCTTCATGTCGCACTGGCCGCTGCCTTGGCCAGGTACATTCCAGCTGCCGGAGACTGAGGGCCAAGACTTAAGTTGTGGAGTCATTTTGGAGGAGTTTGGCCACAACTCACCACGCTGGCCAAGCGGGTTGGTGAGTGTATATATATATATTTAAATAATTTTAACTACTATATTTATATATAGAAGTAATTACTATATATGTAGCACAGGGGCGCATTTAGAGCCCCCTTCCCATCCGGGAAATGCTTTTTTTTTTTTTTTTTTTGGTTAAAATGCGACTTACATTTGAAAAAAAAATGCCTTAATTTAATAAAAATGTATCAACTTACATTAGAAAAAAAATGCTTTCATTTTTCTTCAATTTTTCATTAACTTTAATTTCGTTCCAGATGGTGGATTTCAAAAACTTTCTCCCCCACCCCCGACGAAAAATTCTATATACATACCTGATATAGTAATTACTTGTTCAAATATTTCAGGAATAACAAACTGTTTTCAGCTAAAGAAGGGAAGGGGAGGTTCCGCAGGCTTGACATTTTTATCTATTAAAATGCATTGAATGCACTCTTGTTCCTGAATCACGATTCCCAGACAATTAGGTATGATTAGTCTACTTATTATATTTTGAAGAATACCATGTGTCGTAATACGCTTTTTAATAAAATAAACTATAACTAGTACCATTTGAACACATATTTAAAACAATAAAATTGAAAATCATAAAACGAAACGAAACTTCCTTTTTCATCATAGCCTGAATTTATTAAAATCTGGCTCGGTAACCTGAAATGTATCGGGGGGGGGTGAAGATGGTCGTTTCCGGGAGGGCTTCGCCCCCTGGATGTATGCCTGAAAGAAACACTGTTCATCTCCCTGTTACACAGCACAAATATACAAACAGTGGTTCATAGCAAGGGGCATTCCATTGTTGACCTGGCCAGGAAACAGTCCTGACCTGAACCCGATATAAAATATGTGGCACCGTTTAAAAGACCTTGTACGAATGAGGCGTCCATCAAGTAAAAGGCAATTAATTGAGGCTGTAATTGCTTCCTGGCACCACGTAATAGCGAAGGCAGAGTTTCAAACACTTGTTGGCTCATTGAGACATCGCTGTGCTGCTGTTTTAAACAATAAAGGCTACCCTCCTAAATACTGATAATGCATTTCAATTGTAAGTATGTGACATAATTTTACCGGATTGTAGTGTAGATTTTTCCTGATTGCCGTATTACCTGCATAACCTTTTTTGTACTGCAGATATTTGAATTCTTCTTTTGTATTGAATTCAGCATTCAATTCTATTTCATTCGATATATAAACATTTACATTTAGTGAAACGCAACATTTCCTATAAGCCCGCAAAGGTGCAAAACATGAAAATTTCAAAAAATGCCCACCAGTTTGGCCACCACTGTAATTCTTCATTAATTATTTCTACTCTCCAGTTTGGAAAACGGGTGGTTTCTGACCTAGATGTCTGCTAACGGGAAGGTTTGATGATGCAAAACGACAGGGGACGTCTCTTTTAGCACAGTCTGCCACTTTATTCAGATTCGTGCTCTTGAGTTAGCTTTGAAATGAACTTCTATAAAGTGGTGCAATAATTTAACATGCTCGAACAGATAATCGAAATTTGAAATTTTAATTCCAGCTCTGGTACGATATAAATTTCCTGAGGAGACGACTATATGGATGATAAATATCATTTTGTTGGTAAAACTAAATACTTCGTATTTTCTCTTATTATGTTCTTTAGGAGATTAAATTCTTTATTTATCCAGAACTACGATATTTCATATGGATTTACAGGCATATGCGGCTAAAATAGCGGGATAGGGAATAAAATCTCGCTATGCTCTGATGACTCAAACTCTGAGTCACTCTGATGACTCAAACTCTTGTGTCACTGTACGTACAATCCGTAACTATACAGTTACGGAGGGTAAATGAATTGTGAGTTCTCAACATATTAGCATCACACCGATAATTTGGTTTCACTGCTTTAAATCGCTAGTGGCTGCTGTACACAGTTTGCGCATTGTGGAAATAAGTTATAGCTTCTCCTATTAAATTATTTGACCCACATATGCACCTTAGATACACATGCATCACGTAAAGGACGTGATCAATAAAAATTGTGAGCACATTTCCGTTTTGGGATATTCTGCGCTTCAAAGTACCGTACTACGTTAGAAACGCCTTCTCGAGAACAATTGCATGAGAGAGTCGCTTTTTTCAACGTCACTCTTGGTGCAAGAGATGAATATGATCAGTGCTGTACTTGCAACTAACATTAACTTATTCTGTACTTTGATTTTATGTTTCTGTGAGATTTTTCACATATCGCTCTAAATTTTCTGCTTGTTCTAACATCTTATACTCAGAGGAAAATGAAACAGGTGCGTGAAATTCAGTTCCAGGCAAAGAAAGAAAACGAGAGCATGAGGAAGAATCAGCCTCATCAGAAAAGAAAACATGACCTAAACAATTGAAAGGCAAATTATGCTCTTTCCATTTTATTTTGCGAATGTTGTTCTTGCTTTGAGTAACAAACAGTAAGCAAAGCATCTATTGCGTTCGTGCAACTAGATTTCCTTCTTCCGGAACTATTCAAACTTTTCATATTCCTGGAATGTATTTTTTCAGATGCTGCTGGAAAAGAAAGAGAGAGAAAGCGAGACTGAAGGGTGGTGGGTAATAAAGGAGCAAAGGTGTGTAGGCGACCCCCTTCCTTCCCGCCTACCACTTGGTAGGTCAGCGATGCGCAATGATTGGCACCGACAACTTTACAAGTCAAATGAAGGCGAAAGTCGCAGGCGTTTGCACTTTTTCGCCTCCTCTACCACCACTTCGGTGAAAGTTGCCATTTCTCCGTCATTGCTCTGTATTACCCCACTTCGTGCTCGGCTGCAACGGCGAGACTCTTTAGTTTTGTTTCCTTTGTCGCTATTTACTTCTTAAGGGGTAGCAGCTCCAAGGATGGTATTCTGTATTTGAAGGTATGATACCGATGCCATTTGCTCTTTTAAGCTGTATGTCACCAGAGCTACAAATGAAGTATTGGAAGGAAAAGACTTACTTTCTTCCTGTCCCTTTTGTCCTGTAGAAAATGAGAAAAATCTAGTTACAATATTCTTGTACTCGTGAATAATGAAGCTTTCAGATATCAGTCGCATCCACTAATTATTAATTACAGTCCAGAATGATGAAGATATAAGAGGCAAATGTTGATATTGTTGCTTGTTCAAAAGCGCTATGCAGTGTAACTGAGGGAAAATGCAGAGTAAATTTGCTCTCAGATATACAGTTCCAACTCGGTAAGATTGAAGGCTTCCTTAGTGGACTTTTTTAAACCTTGAGTCATGAAAAGCTTTCTTTTTTTTTTTTTTTTTTTCGTTTTGACTCCGCATATTTTATAACTTTCACTAACTACGTATTGTATATATTTTTACCTTTCCAAGATCTAACAGTAAAATGATTTTCATCTGAGCATTTAATCCTAAATAGTTCCGGTAACACAAGGTATTTTATATTGGAAAACATGATGAATTGAAACATACCAATATTAAACCAGGAAAACAAAGTCGCATGGGTTTTTCTTTGGGTTTAAGAGCCTCCATGAGAATTTCAAAACTATAAGCAATCGCTCGTCCCTAATTTAGAACCACTAGTTTCAGCAAAAGGGGAAAACCAGCGCTAGAAAGGTAAACATAACATCCACCCTGTCCCAGGATTCGAGACCAGACTCAGGAGAACGAGGAGTTAGAAGCCACGCCCTTTCAGAGGAGCAGCATTTTCAGTGATGTTTAACATCAGCCTAATACCATATATTAGATATCGAACTATATACTCCGAGTACATTTGCGACAGCACAAAGCATAGCGGTAAATACAGTTCCATTTTGTGTGTGTGTGTGTGTGCGTAATTCGGAGTCAGTTCTGTGACCGAAGAAAATTAATTCTTGGTATTTAAAAACCAGACTTACAGTGAATGCAGTTGTTTGTGGTCACGGATATGTTATCATTTGATTAATGTTACCAGGGTCATCACACCCCGATCAAGTTTATAAAATCATGTACGATAAACACATCGTTCATTTTAACCAGCTCTTCGGCTACTCTTGACTTTACTGTCTTATTCAAATGCATAACGCAAACAGGATGTAAAGAACTCTAGGTTAATAAAAACTTTTTTGTCTCCAGCACACTTAAGAGATGAGGATATTTAGAAAATACATAACTGTATTTGGAGATCGCTCCAATGTAGTCCATTCAACTGATTGTTTTGGTACTGATATGGGTTCTTGAGAACGAGTTCCTAAGAAGTTTTGTGTTCACAAAAGTATAATTAGAAAAAGATGGCCTCACCACTAGCTTTTTTCTTTCCATCCCTTGATTTGATGAAGCCTAAGACACGACACGCCTTGAATAACAAAAACTCGGATCATAAAATAAACAAGTTTACACGACAGTAATTCTTTTTCTGGGATTTTAGAAGAATATTCTACTCCTTATAGTTTCTCGTTGTTGTTTCAAAGCTTAACAACAGCCATTGAGCAACTCTAAGGGCTATAAGGAGCTGCCCGTCCCTAATCTGGGGCTACTGGTTCAAGAGAGGAAAAATGACCAGCGCCATGAGACAAACGTTCCAACCATGCCTCACTCGGGATTAACTCGAACGAATGATAAAGCGTAAAAGCCATTTGCTGGTGGTGCAGTCAAGTCCGCATCTTTCTGCTGCCGGAGCCGAATCCTTTCCCAATTCAGCTACACCGACGAAGTTTGTCACTGCCACGCTACCGTCTTGACATGTGCGTCGTTGGTACGTCACACATACACCCCCCTTGAGAAAGGGCTGTGACGGAATCATAGGTTTCCGGGTTACCCGGCAAACTACGCTTGAGTTGAGGCAAAGATCACTGTAGAAGAAGGAATTCTGACTAATTCTAGACGTTGTGTGGCATTAACATCAAACATTTTTCGAAAAACCCAACACCCAGGAGTCATTTTTAAGTCCGGGCTCCAACATAGCGTAATGCCCATTTGCTGGTGGCTGTAATCGAACCTGCATCTTTCTGCTCTGGAGCCGAACGCTTTCCCAATTAATCTACACCTACGAAGTTTGTCGCTGCAACTTTTCCCTTTTGTCATGTGCGTCACCTCTGACGTAGGTACGTCACAATATTCAGAAGCCATCGACAGACATGGGCATTTACTGTATGACAGGGAAAAGCACACGTCTGTCATTTGCAGCTCAAGTGACCGACGTACACCGAAAAGCTGCAAGTGACAGACGTGTGCATTTGCCGTATGACAGGAAGCACAGAATGCGCATGCAGTTTTCTCGAATCTTCAACTCAAGACGCCATCGAAAGTACACCATGTGACTCAATTCAAGGTTTTCGCCTCACCGTTCGAACAAAACAGATGGATTCTAGGTATGGCTTCGTTCATGGCTACTTGCTTAACATTTCTGTCATCAAAGACGATGATCTCATGAATTGCAGTTTTTTTTTAATAACGGAAGGACAAAAAAATCGAAAAAGTTTTTTAATCCAGCTGTCACTGAGAGTGGAGTGAAACAGAATGGAAATCTAAACTGTAACAAAATACGCAGTGAAAGAGATGAAAAGGCTGAATCAACATTACGATTTTGGGCAGCTACTGTTTGCAAGACAGATGATCGGATAAATGGTACAATAATACGTAAGAAAGTATAACTATTAGGTGTGAAAGTGAGTAAAGGCTTTCTTTTCCACAGGACAGGTGATTTAATGGATGGGAAAAACGTGATATTTAAACACCCTAATAATGATTAAACGGATGTCAGCAACGGAAATCTCGATTAAAGGATGGCCAGAGACAGGGGCGGATCCAGAAGTTTACTCGGGGGGGGGGGGGGTATAAAAGTGGGGAGAAGATATTACGAAAGTTTTTTTTTTATGTACATTACACGTATTGGCTGTGCCACTCCTACCTGGCGTTCCTTTGCTAGGTCTTTAAAACACTTTCATTTGCTTCAGGAATGTTAAATACCTGAACGAGAGCCTTACCCTGTTTCGATACAGACGCTAGACAATATGACAATAGCAAATAACTAACAAAGAATAGCACCCCCCCCGCTGTCCCTGTCTTCCCTTTATCTTTTGTGCTCTCTCCCTTTCTCTCTCTCTCTTTTTACTAAAGCTAAGCCAATGTAATACATACTGTATTTTAAATCCAATTCCTTAGTAAGTTTAATTGTGAAATTCTTTTTATAAAAACTAAAAACAAAATATGCAAAGTTAATCAATTACGATCTTCGCTACTTTAAACGTAAAAACTTCGTTAGGGTTTAGGGGAAGGGGGCATCGCCCCAGTCGGCCCCCGCTGGATCCGCCACTGGCAAGAGATTTTCTCAATTATATGTACAATGCAGATAAAATTAAGTTTTATTATTATTGCGTTTTACGTGAGCATGCATATTTATTAAACAATGAGAGTGTGCAAGGTTTTAAAACTTCAGAGTAACGCATAACAGTTTTTTGTTGATTAAGTATGTCTGCCTATAAAGAAGGAAAGAAAGAAAACGAAGAAGAGAGAGAGAAAAGAAACGAAAAGGCATTTGGCTTTTAAATGGCAAGGATCCAAGCAGTTCTAAAGGCGTAAATAAATTACACTTCTGTTTCTTCGGATTTTTTTAAAATTAGGTGCGAAATCCATTCCCGAAGCAACTGTCAATCGAAATAAAATAAGGTGTCTTTACATGAACAAAAGTCATATTAGGCAGTTTGTAACCCGTTCTATATTAAAAGTTCTTACTTGTTTGGAGAAAATGCTAAGAGGTGAATCTGAAACCGTCGTTCGTTCTTACTCGATTAGAAGAAGTTTTACCCCTTAATTCAAAAAGCACACAAAACTGCAAGCGATTAAAAGCATCAATATAACCAAAGCAGTGTGTTATTCTTAAAACAAAATTTACAAACGCCGGTGACATACAAACCAAAGATTTTCTTCGGTCGAAATTTATGTAGCTTTGTATTTGAGCCTAGGTCCTAAGCCAAGAGTTTTAAGAAGGTACGGCATTCGGATTTCCATTTGATCATAAGGTATCTTATTTGAATTCAAACTCGAAAAAACGTTTTTATCATTTCGCCTGATTCCGGCTAGATGCGCCAAAGCAATAAATATCTGAAATTTGGCTTTGGAAGATAAAATTTTGCCGGTACTAGGAATAACGACACGATTTCTACTTCTTGGATTAAAAGAATCCCGAACATTATGAATGAAAGTTAAAAATGCTTTGACTCTTTATAAACACTGGAATTATTAATTTACTATAGTTGCGGAAGTTAAAAATAACCTGTTAGAGAACAGTTCGCCAACCTAAAGTTCGCCGTCAAATCAAATATTGGCCTTGCTTTTCACACAGTGTAACGACTGTACAAGTCCGTATCACGAAAAAAGGGAGCACGACAAAAGAGCGACACGACAAAAGGGCGCAAGACAAAAGAGCGATCCCACAAAAGGGCGATACGACAAAAGAGCGAAGCGAAAAAAAGGCACCACGACAAAATGACAAATCCACGGGCTTGATATTTTTCTCCTCAACTGCAAGATTTCTAAAAGATATTATTTCCAAAATCGGCACCGGGGTCCTTTTGAGAAAATTACATATTTCTTTGTGTATTCAAATCCCAACTGAAATCAGAAGTCTCATCCTATTCTGACGTATATTCTAAATTAACTTTCCTTTTTAGTCTCTTTCCCTATGTAAATCTTGAGTTTATTCTGTTATTCTTCACTCTTAACGTGATATCTTTCTCTTAAACGAATACGTTTGGCAACACAATTGAGGTTGAATGCACGTGACGTATGCCTGAGTTTTAATAAGAACAAGAGATAAAAACGACGACTGATTTATTGCTTGAGAGCGTTGTAAGAAAGAGCGTTGGGTGGTAAACTGATTATTGATAGGAGTGTTTTTGATAATGTGTGGTGTGTGGAGCGTTTACTACAATATGCTATGCTACGATGTGTGTGCTACATCCTGAATAATGCATCTTTACCGTAAGTCGACTTCTGTTATTTACATGTTTCGTCTGGCCGTTAAGGTTTCTTTCATTTAGGAACTATTTCTTACTATGTTGATGTGTTAAAAAGACGTAGAAGTAGAAAAGACTTTTACGCTATATTGGCGCCCGAATTCTACTCGAACAGATTCATAGTAGAAGTCAGGGAAAATGGCTAACTTAACGGATCCTATCGGTCTCTTCTATGACTGTTATAGACATGATCACGAGGCTCATAAATCTACAGCAGACAATCTACGCATTTCAGAAATACGACTGACGAGTCACGGTATAGCCTAAGCACGGATTCTTGACGTATGTACATTTGATGATCGGCGGGAAGCCGAAATCTTTCCTCCAGGAAATTGACTACTGCGGTGGCGGAGGACTACCGATTTGGGCTGGCATCATGTTGGATGGACGCACACCGCTGTAAGTGTTTCCATTAGACACCCTGATTACTGCGCGCCACAGGGATTACATCCTAAAGCCCAATGTACGGCTTTTCAGGAGAGCTGTTGGAACCCAGTTCCTTTTTTATGGAAGATAACGCCCTTCACTATAGTGCTGGTTAAAGAATACCTGAAGAGTGAGGATATTCACAGGATGGAGTGGCCCACGAGATCTCCGGACTTGAACCCAACTGAACATGTGTGTGATGCCCAGGAAAGAGCAATTGCAAGCCGACAGCCCTTCCCATAACCTTCCCGGGACTCTGACGTGCCTTGGTCGAGGACTGGCACTAATTACCCCAAAGTCTCATTCACAGTCTTGTAAACAGCACGAAGGCTCGTTGTGCGAGCTGTCCCACTATTCGGGGAGACCACACTCCCTCTTACCCCCTCAAAATCTGCCGCACTTGCTGCATCACTTTTGGACTTACATACTGTCATGCGCATGCTTCCTCCTCATGCGGTGATTGCATTCCTTTTCTATTATGGATTGCTGCGTTATCGATATACACTCATCGTCAAAAAAAGTTGAATCCAGAAAGAAGCAGCCGACAGGGATGAAACTTGGTGGGTAGGTTTGACATCGTGAGACATGCAAATGATTCAAGTATCACGATCGGACGCGCATGTGTAGCAAGAAAGGAAGGCCGTAGCACTGTGCCTGACCGGCTGTATAAAGGTCGTCCCGTTGCGCGTGCTTGCCATTCTGACTAGTGCTGTTGTGTTGACTGCATCCTTTTCAAGTGAAGTACGCCTCGGAGAAAAGTTCGGAAGCAATTCCAGCAGTTGTAGGAGTTCGAAAGGGGCCGCATTATCGGTCTCCGGGAAGCGGGATGGTCTTATCGCCGTATTTCTTGCTATACCGGTCGCGCGGATATCACCATAGCACGCTGTTGGCGGCAGTGGATAGAACAAGGCACGCAGCAGCGACATGAAGGGTCTGGGAGACCTAGACAAGACACGGAGAGAGAGAGGACCGACGGGTTGTCCGACATGCGCGGAGTGACACAACAGCCATGACTGCGAATGTTCAGCGAGAAGTGGGGCCCTCCCGTATCACGACAAAAGGGCGAACGACAAAAGGGCGATACAACAAAAGGGCGAATGACAAAAGAGCGACACGACAAAAGAGCGACACGACAAAAGGGCGCAAGACAAAAGAGCGCACGACAAAAGGGCGATACGACAAAAGGGCGCACGACAAAAGAGCGAAGCGAAAAAAAGGCACCACGAAAAAAGGGCGAATCCACGGGCTTGATATTCTTCTACTTCAACTGCAAGATTTCTAAAAGATATTATTTCCAAAATCGGCACCGGGGTCCCTTTGAGAAAACTACATATTTCTTTGTGTATTCAAATCTCAACTGAAATCAAACGTTTCATCCTATATAGAAGGCTTTCTAAACGATGTTATTTCCAAAAAGGCCCCGGGGCCCCTTTTGGGAAATTCAGTACTTCTTTGTGTATTTAAATAATCCCAACTGAAATCAGACGTGTCATCTTTTATACTCTGAAATCTATATTGAAGGCTTTCTAAAAGATGTTTTTTCCAAAATGGCTATGGAGCCCTTTTCTGAAATTGCCTTTTTTGTACATTCAAAGCGAAATTTTACGCATGCATGAAATTTTTGTGCTTCAACTGCAACCTCCAGAAATGGCCGAAGAGATATTTCTAAAAGGGCCCAGGAAACTTTATTTTGTTTCATTTCTTGTGTTTAAGAAAAAGATTTTCTTCAGAGCAAGAAATTCTTAGAAGTTCAACCCTTCCCATGGCACGGTTTCAGGTACTTAGGATTGTCGAGGGAAAAAATAAAATAATAATAATTATTATTACACCAGGCCCCCGACTATTAGACTTTTTGCTTTGTTAGGATGCCATTTTGACCTAGTGTTAGTTACTTAACCATAACCTGAATTCTAGACGAAATTTTATATATTTCGTAATTGCTTAGTTCTTTTTACCTATATTGTTCACATTGTTTGATCTTTTTACTTGGTTGTCCGGTGAGACCTTGAAGGGTCGGAATAGGCCATCTGTGAGAGTCCCTGATGTCCTTCGAGCAAAAAAAAAAAACTTTCTGCTTTCTCCTTCCGACCCCAGAGAGAATGGGGAGTGCACTTAATGTATTCCTAGGTCGTAGTATTTAAGATAGACAGTATAAATGTCAGGTTGTTTATGACTGATCGTCATTTTTTTCTATAATACAACATTTCCTTCCAGCCAGGACTTTCATCCTATCTCCCCTTCTGTGGTCGGTATGGGATATCATCAGGAAATTTTCTTTGTCAGGAAGGGCATAGTGGTCCTTTCGAGGTTTCACACAATGAGAGCTTGATGGTTTAGGAGCATCCCCCTCCCCGCCCCTGTCTCGTAAGACTGTCTTCTGCTGTTTTCGCCTTGAATTACCAAAGAAGAGCAACCATCATTGGCGTATTGATAGCTCCCGCAGTGCGGGGATTCCTCACGTCTAAGACGGCCTCAGCAGATGGATTTATGGAAATTTTTGTGGAAACTTCATATGAAACTGGTTAAAGAAATTGTCAGGAATTTTTAACAGCAGCTTTGAATGAAATATTAAAAAGAAAATCAATTTTTGGTTGTTGTTGTTTTTTTCTTTCAGTAAATAAGTAAAATCTCCAAGAAATCATTTTCGCTTTAGTTTATACAAACTGGATGACGGGAAAATAGCTGTTCCAGAGGACTTCAGGCTCCTTTTCACAGCCATAGCAATATTTCCTATAGACTACATGTCTATTAGCAAGAGAATGTGAATGAAATATCAGTTGAATGAATGAAATTTTTACATCAGTCAGGATAAGGCGTTATATATTACACTTGTTTGCACATAACTACGCATCCTTCAGAATACAATAAGCTAAACAATGTTTTTCGCAGGAACGATAAAACAGAGACCTGTGTCATTTTTTTCATGACAGAGTCAAAAGAAAAGGCTTTTACTATGTGCAAAACATTGTGACATTTTGCTTAAGTGTGTTTTGTATATTTAAGAATCAAGAGTAAACATTTAAGTAATCTTACTCGTTTTCTGCCACAATTCCTAATTGTTACTTTTTATTTGCTTACTTATGTTCTATATTTTCGTAAAAATCGGAAAAGATCATTTAACACCGCTATAAGGACGTTACGTGTTTTGCGTGAGGTCCGGACTAAAGCCTACCGGACGCTTGCCACCCGGGCATTTACCCACCAGACACTTGCATACACATTTTTGTGCTTCAACTATAAACTTTTCTATAGGATCTTATGATGCATTTGAAGCACAAAAAATGTCATGTGTGATTTCAATTAAGATTTGAGTATACAAAGAAATAAGCAATTTCCTAAAAGGGCCCTTAGGGCCTTTTCAAAAATATAATCATTTAGAAAGACTTCTGCATTGGTTGCATTTCAGTACAAACAATGTCACATCTGAGCTCAATTGGGATTTGAATACCCAAAGAAAAGAAATTATTTCCTTGAAGTCCTAACGGGCCATTTTGAAAATAATATCTTTTTGAAAGCACTCCCTATAGGTTATTGAAGTACAGAAAAATTAACATTTGCTTTCGGTTGGGATTTGAATATACAATGAAATAAGCAATTTGGAAATCTACATTTTCTTAACGTTTCTTGCAAATTGGTTAAATAGTTCTCCTAGTTTAGTGAATCGTTAGTCTGGTAGTCGTGCGCCTTCTGTCGCAGCGCCCTTTTGTCGTATCGCTCTTTTGTCGCATCGCTCTTTTGTCGCATCGCTCTTTTGTCGGATTGCCCTTTTGTCGCGTCACCCTTTTGTCGCTTCGCCCTTTTGTCGTTCGCCCTTTTGACGTTCGGCCTTTTGTCGTGCGCGTTTTCGTCGTTCGCCCTTTCGTCGTGCGCCCTTTTGTCGTGTAACCCTACAAGTCTACCATGATGTAACAGCATTGGGCACGTTGAAAGAAAATAGAGGACATTTGTTTATTTTCTTATAGCTCAAAAAGCAAAGTACTAAACTCAGCGAAAGTAAGCTATCGTCGACTTTCTCGCATCATTGTGTAAAATACACTGTTAAAAATGTGTGGTAGGTTACACCACTTTCTGGGAAAAGATGCACGATTGTGTGGTGTAAACAAAACCAAACAATAGTGTACAACTTTGCACCACATTATGGAGCAAGGTTGTACCATATTGCTGGTTTTGTTTGCGCCACACAATGATATATCTTTTCCTAGAAAGTGGTGCAGCTTGGTGTAGCACCACGTTTTGGTGCAATCCACCCCAAAATTTTTAACTGTCTACGTAACGTAATACAACTGAGAAAAATGGACAAATCCAGCAAAAAAAGTGTAACTTTCTCTTCTGCTCTAAAGAAGGACTGCAGACACCAATAATTCAGAGACTACAAATCCGATATTTCGGAAACTTTAAGTAGCTGTTACTCGCTTTTAGCACCATGTGATTTTTAATATCATCATCATCATTGTCAACCATTATCAATCCACTGCTGGACGAAGGTCTCCCCAAGTTTCATCCACAACGGTCTGTCTTGTGAGAGTCTCCTCCATGTCACTCCCGCATACTTTCGAATTTCATCCACCCATCTTCCATGTGGTCTTCTTCTGGGTCTTTTCCTGTCCCTTGGAATCCAATCTAAAATTTCGGCTGTCCATCGATGGTCTGTTCTTCTGGCAGTATGTCCAGCCCATTGCCATTTCAGGGATTTAACTCTGATCATGATGTCTTCCACTCTTGTCATTTTTCGGATCCACGTGTTCCTCTTCTTATCTCTCCTGGTTACACCAAGCATGCACCTCTCCATGCTACTTTGAGTTGTCTGCAGCCTTTGTATGTCTCTTTTAGCTAAGGTCCACGTCTCTGCACCATACGTAAGCACTGGAAGGATGCATTGATCAAACACTTTTCTTTTAAGACATAATGGCATATTGCTCTTGGAAATTATGCTGTTTCTTCCAAAAGCTCTCCAGGCAAGTTTTGTACGCCGATTAATTTCTTCACCAATGTGACCCTCACTTGATATCTGCTGTCCAAGATAAACGTATGTGTCTGTTATCTCCAGCTTTTCTCCATCAATCGATAAATCTTCATTTCTTGTAAAAGCATTGAACATCACTTTTGTCTTCTGAAAGTTCATTTTTAATCCCACTTCTTTACTCTTGTCAGCAAGTTCCTGGATCATACTCTGCAGCTCTGATGGGGTAGTTGCAAAAATGACTATGTCATCAGCAAAACGAAGGTGGGTTAGATAATCTCCATTAATCTTTATCCCTTTGTTTTCCCAGTTCAGTGATTGAAAGACATTTTCCAATATGGCATTAAAGAGCTTCGGAGATATGGTGTCATTTTGTCTCACTCCTTTTCCAATTTTTATGTGTGTTGTATTTTCAAACAGCCGAATCTTTGCACTTGCATTTTCATAGATGTTATTAATAATATTAATGTATGCATCTTCAATACCGCAGGATTTCAGAGCAATTGCAACTGCTGATGGTTTCACCGAATCAAAGGCTTTTTCATAATCGATAAAAGCCATGCACAATGGAAGTTCATATTCCCTCGCTCTTTCAATTAGTTCTCTCAGTACGTGGATATGATCTATTGTGCTGTAGCCACTCCTGAATCCAGCTTGTTCTCTCGGTTGAGCCATGTCCAGTGTCACCTTCAAGCGGTGTGAAAGAACTTTAGTGAAGATTTTATAAACCACTGATAGGAGGCTGATAGGTCTGTAGTTCCTGAGATCCTCAATGTCACCTTTTTATGTAGCAAGATCATTGTATCGTTGTTCCAATTTTCCCTTCATTAAGGCATCGAGTGAAAATTTGGGCAAGTACTGTTTCGATTTCTCCACTTGCTTCTTGTATGATGTCTACAGTAATTCCATCTTCTCCTGGAGCTGTTCCCCGCTTCATGTTCTTGATTGCATGTGCAACTTCTGCTGGAAGGACTGGAAGAACTCTGGTATCTTTCATGATGCCTGGAGTACATGTATCATCCCTTTCATATAATTTGGAGTAGAAATCTTTCACTCTTGTCAAAATTTCGCCTCTATTTCTTGTTACAGAACCATCTTCTTTTCTCAGTGCCATAATCTGTTTTTTTCCCTTACTGAGATGTCCCTTTGCTATCTTTAGGCTTTGGTTGTTTTCAATTGCTTTCCTTACTAGTTCACAGTTGAATTTCCTTACGTCTTCAGTGATACTTTTTCGTACTGTCTTGCATAGCTCTATATATTCCACTTTGGAAGTCACATCTTCTTTAGTTGTCCTCATCTCTCTTCTTTTCTGCATCAACATTTTGGTTTTTCCTGATAATTTGTTCACATACAATTTGTTCTTAGACCCAGCTAATTTTGTTGCTGTTTCCATAAGAGCTTTGGTTACTTTTCTGTTAACTTCAGAAATATCCACTTCTTCCAATGTTAGGCCTTCTAAAGCAGAGAATCTGTTCTTCAGTTCCAATTTGAAGGTATTATGGTGTTTTTTAAGGTTGGTTATGTCAATACATTTTGTTTGTCTTATGAGCTTGCTACGTTCGAGTTTAGTGTTGAGGTGCATCTTACATCTCACCAATCTATGGTCACTGCCTGTGTTGAACTTGTTTAGCACACTGCAGTCTTCTATGACGAATTTTTTGTTACACATAATAAAATCAATTTCACTTGTCGTCCCATTTGGATGTCTCCATGTCCATTTCCTGTGTGGCTTTTTCTTGAAAAAGGAGTTCAAGATGAAAAACTCTTCTGCCTCTGCAAACTCTACGAGAGTATTTCCACGCTGGTTTCTGTTGCCGTGACCGAATTTACCTACTGAAGTTTCATTCTGTTGCCGTTGCCCTATTTTTGCATTGAAATCTCCTATTTTGTAATATATCGGCCATTAAAGCTCATTCTAATTATGAAGGAAAGACAGTAAAGAATCTCGCTCTATGGAATCGAATCTCCAATGAAAATTTGTATGAAATCGTCACTGAAAAGTGAGCCAGAAAACGCCTATTTGGCGAGTGTCGCCAAATTGGGAAAGTTGTGGGAAAATAGAATATTTTAGCGATCGGATTTTCATGAAAATTTGTATGTTGTATCTTAAAACCAGAAATTTCGTCTTAGATTATAACACCTAATTAGATTTGTCTAGATCAGTTAGGCCAATCTGCTAAATGAACCAGGATTTTTCCATACTGTTGCATATTTTTTAGGAATTTTTCATTAATTTTTCTACTACATCTTTGTTGCATGCATTTTTTTCAAGTACTTCAGAAAGTTATTTCACCTTCCTTTGTCAAAAATTAAATCACCACTCGGTTCCGCAAGTTCATCTGTCGCTCATCCATCGTCACATTATAAGACTTCAATGCACTGTAGCACCGTACGAAATGCTGACACAACGACTGAGTGCGACTGTTATACTGTTTAACTGAAGCATGATGCAATACTTTGCAATACTTACGTCAGCCGCCAACTACTACTTTCAAGGTCAGGCTTAGAACTTATTGAACGCCCCTCGTAAACATGAACATTTATAACAACATGCAAATCCGAAACTCTTTGAAGTGTATCAGGGTGAGTCAAAAATCCGTTCCGTTTGCAGCTAAAAAGTTTAATGATGCAAGAAAGCCATACACACTCACCTCATGGTGCAAAGTACAGGCCGTTGTTTCCTATAGTCCTTTGCCAACTGTCCACCAGAGCCACAATCCCACGGCGGTACCACTCGACAGGTTTCGGTTTCGGGGACAGAAACTCTGTGATACAAAATTGTACATCCACCACTGAAGCGAAGTGCGGACCTCGTTGGAAGTGGGTCATGGAGCAAAACAGGTAGTACTCGGATGGGCCAAGGTCCGGACTGCATGGAGGTTGGGGTAGGATCTCAACCCATTACAATTTTCCTGTTGTTTATGGCAGACCACTCTGGAAGTGTGACTTGGGGCATTATGCATTTGCAGCAAAGTCCGCTTCCTATTGATGAACGCTGGAGAGCGTTGGCGCAAAGCATCATGGATCCCTGCAGTTGTTCGCCATAAAGGTTCCCGTCCGCAGCCTGACCATATGACACGAGTTCGCAGTGCGCAGGACCCTACCGATTCCGCCAAATTCACAGCATAATTTTCCTTTTAAACCGCTCTCTTGCACCATTTGGCTGTACTTCCTAGCCTGGTGCAAAGAGAGCGGTTTAAAAGGAAAGTCATAGTGGTCTCAGCCACTAATCCCCAGTGGTAGGATAAGGTAGAAATCTCCACTTTTCATCACCTGTGACGATACTACGCCGAAACCTATCTCCCTATAGATTTGACAGCAATCCGAGAGAGAGAGACGTTGTTCTGCTGACTGGGGTGTCAATTCATGGCGAACCATTCGATCGCGCCTGGAGGAGAAATCCGGCTGCTGTCGGTGACGAACGTTGGTGGCACGCCATCTCAACTGCTAATTGTCTCACAGTGGTACCAGAGTTTGCTGCCACAATTTCATCCAAGGTGTCATTGTTGATGGTCGTGGGACGTCCTAACTTCGGCTTTTCTTCCAGACAGCTGTCTCCAGCATTGAAACGCCGGAACCATTTTCTCGCAGTGCTGCTGTCAACTGTTTCTCGCCTTCAACTGCACAAATTTTTCTTGCTGCATGCTGCTACCGCGTTTAATCCTTTTCTTTTTCAATAATGGCGTAGGAGCACCGTAAGAGAACGTTTATCGTTCTCCATTCTTTGCTCACCTTATAATGCAATGTGACTTCGTGCCAGAATTGCTCATTAGCCCTTTTTCTTGTGTGGAATAGCATGCATTTGGCCGCAATGAATATATGTGCAACCAAAGGTTTCGGACTTGTATGTCCCTATACAAGACGGTACGTAAAGTCCTTGCCCAAGGCTAAAACAAATAACACTGGGGAACATAGTTTTCTTTGCATTGATACCAGCACTTGTTCTTACCTAATTTAAGTGCGCTGAATTCAGATCTGAAGTTAGTTTTTCTCTGTAAGCTCTAGATATTTGCAATTCAACATTTTCATTTTTCGCGAAATTTTGACGCCTCTCGCATAATAACATGATCTATCTGAGGTATTTATGGTCACGCTGTCTTACAATTAAGCTTAAACAACCGTCTTGGCAAATATGTTCTTTATGTATTCACAAAAACGTGTAGGTGCATCATAATACTCATTAAAGTTTCAAAAAAGGCAAAAAAATCACTTGTGTGGAGTAAAATATATATCACCACTTTTCAAATCTGAAACATTTATCCATTATAGTCAAATATGAGTATGCACTAATGTATTTTACTTTAAATTAACATATGCTTCGACATAAAGATGATAGGTGATTCAGAACAACTGATAAGGATGGGATGCAAAGTTCAACTGTGTCCTATTTAGACAAGAATTTGCGCTTGTAGTTGCGGCATTTGTGGGCTTTCTCAGGGCAATCTACACTGACGGAAAAAAATCCCAACACCAAGTAGGGGTTGTGTTAGATGAACGACAGTTGGTAGGCGGTGAGAGTACATCTGTAAGATGACGTCCATGCAAATTTCGCGCTAGGCGCATACGTGGGGAGCTAGTAGCGCCCCTCGGAACATGCAAAGCAGGTTTGCTGTAAATACGCGCTGTAACGTTCGTGAGCGTTAGTTATCGTTGAGATTCGACGTAGTGTGTTGATGTTAGTCAAGAATGCCTTTAAGAAGACGAAGAAGCCATTATCAACAGCTCACGGAGTTTGAACGAGGTCGTGTAATAGGTCTACGAGAAGGTGGATTTTCGTTCCGCAATATTGCAGAACGACTTGGCAGGAATGTAGCCACTGTGCATGATTGTTGGCAGCGGTGGTCAAGGGAAGGTACTGCCTCAAGAAGACCTGGTTCCGACCGGCCACGTGGCACTACTGAGAGGGAAGACCGCCGTGTACGGCGTATGGCCGTGGCGCATCGTACCGCGTCTGCGGCAGCAATTCGAGCTGCAGTTGCCACTACAGTGACACAACGAACTGTTACAAATCGGTTACTTGAAGGACAGCTCCGAGCCAGACGCCCTGTAGCGTGCATTCCATTTACTCCAAACCACTGCCGTTTGCGACGTCAGTGGTGTCAAGCTAGAGCTCATTGGATGACGGAGTGGAGATCTGTTGTGTTTTCTGATGAAAGCCGGTTCTGCCTGGGTGCCAGTGATGTCCGTGTGTTGGTTAGAAGGAGGCCAGGTGAGCGCCCGCAACCAACCTGTCTGCGGCCGAGACACACTGGATCTACACCTGGAGTTATGGTCTGGGGAGCAATTTCCTATGACAGCAGGAGCACTCTCGTGGTTATCCCACGCACCCTGACGGCACCGTTGTACGTCGGTCTGGTGATTCAACCTGTTGTGCTGCCATTCATGAACAGCATTCCAGGGGTGTTTTCCAACAGGATAACGCTCGCCCGCATACCGCTGTTGTTACGCAACATGCTCTACAGAGTGCCGACATGTTGCTATGGCCTGCCAGATCACCAGATCTTTCGCCAATCGAGCACGTATGGGACATCATTGTACGACAACTCCAGCGTCACCCCCAACCAGCATTAATCGTTCCTGTATTGACCGACTAAGTGCAACAGGCATGGAACTCCATCCCACAAACTGACATCCAGCACCTGTACGACACAATGTGTGAACGTTTGCGTGCTTGCATTCAACATTCTGGCGGTCACACCGGTTATTAATGTACCAGCATTTCACATTTAAAATGGCTCTTCTCGCGCTTACATTAAGCTGTGATCTTGAAACCTTAATCGATTAAATATGTTATTTATACAAATGTATTGCCGCCATTTCATTCCTCTGCAACTATTTTTTTGTGGTGTTGGGATTTTTTTCCGTCAGTGTAGTTTGATGCTCCAGCAGTAGTCTGCCATCATATTTTTGTCCCATCGCCCTTGATAGCGCTGTTCCAACGTCATGAGGTCTTGATAGAAGCGCCCACCCTGTTCATCACTAACAGCCCTAAGGTTCTCGGGGAACTGATCAAGGTGACAATTCAAGAAATGAAGCTTGACACCCATGTTGCATCGAAGATCGCGAAAAGCCAACGACATTCTAGTAACGAGAACTTCATAGTTATCTGCCTTTTTGTTACCAAGAAAGTTTTGTATAACTGCCACGAAAGGCAGCCATGCTGCCTTCTCCTTGTCATTCATCTTCCTGAAAAATTCCTTATCACGTACAAGGGCACGAATTTGAGGTCCATCGAACACACCTGCTTTGATCTTCTCGAAAGAAAAAGCAGTAAAAGCAGAAACTATATGTTGCAAACATTCACCATCAGTACTTAATGCCTTCACGAACTGTTTCGTCAAGCCGAGCTTGATATGGAGTGGGGAAGAAATAATCTTTTGGCTGAAGATTGGGTCATTCACAATGTTTGGCATGCCTGCTTCTAGAGTTTCACGGACGGGCCTCTCCTTCTGGGTCCAGTGTTTCTCTCGAGCTCGGCTGTCCCACATGCAGAGATAGCATGGAAACTTTGTGAAGCCTTTCTGTTGACCAAGGAGGAAGTTGACCATTTTCAGGTTCACACAAATGATCCAGCTGTGCTCGTGATATTTGAGTAAGTCAGTGGCCATTTTTATGTCATTATGTTCTTCTCGCAAATGCACTGAGTGACCAACTGGAACCGCTCCATAAACATTGCCATTGAGCAAGAGAACACACTTGAGGCTGCGCTTTGAGCTGTCCAGGTATAGTCGCCATTCTGTTGGACTATATGAGGTAACACCTAATTGCCTGAGAAGACCTGGGATATCGTGGCAGTAAACAAACTGCTTGTCTTCTTAAAAAACAGTCCACAAAAATGTGGTCCCACTTCCGAAAATAAGAAACTTTTGCAGAGCGGTCAATTAGGTTTTTTTCTTGAAGCCTGGAGGCTAATACCTCAGCTGCTTTCTTGGAGAGCCCCAAATCACGCACTAAGTCATTCAATTCCGGTTGGCTAAACTGCTGAGGGGCTGATGACTGTTCGGTATCTGATGAGGAGTCTTCTGATTCTGAAAACATTTCGTGAAGTTCGTTATTACAACCACGTGCTCTTCCTGATCATGTTCACTGCCCACATCTTCAGATGAGGCAAAACCATTAAAAACTGGAACCGGGAGTTCCTCAGAGTGCGGAGTAGGTCGAATTACTAAGGGAATACTGGGATAGGAGATCTTATGCCGGTTTTTCTTGCCGACAACAGACACCCTTCGTGTTGACCAGGCAAAAATAGCAGTCACTTATTTGGTCCTTGGGTTCTGCCAAACCATGGGAACTCCAAAAGGCATACCGTTTAGTTTTCCTTTTGTCCAGTCACGAAGCATTTCCTCACAATTATGACACACAACATGAGGAGCCCATTTCTTGTCTTGGTCGCCAAGGGAAACTTCAAAATAGGCTTTATAGGCACGCCTCACAAACGAAATTATATTGCGCCTTTGACGAAGAAGTGTGTAGCAACCATATATACAACAGAATGCATCAGGATTATTTACACATTTATGCCTACTTGAAGAAGCTATGAACAGATATGAAACAAAGAAAAACAAGTGTTACCTTTGTGTAAATCAGATAAATCTCTAAAATCCAAAATTAACAATAAAGATAAAGAATATTGATGTTTATAAAAAAATTAGCCTAATCAGTCTAAGGTTAGAGTAGATGTAAGCCCAGTTCTCAAGCTATCCCTAGCGTAAATAGCAATGGGTGTCCTTTCTTTGCGAAAATCACAAGTTTCAAATTGCATGAAAACTAGAGCATGTAGAGAAAAACCGATTTCAGATTTGAAATCAGCGTTGAAAAAACACTTAGAAGCAGTTGAAAAATCTCATGCAGCAGAAAATAAGAAAAAATGTTCCCCAGTGGGAATCCAACAGACGTGGGAGTAATACAATCTTAAAGGAAAATTAGTATATTCCTCCCGTTAAGTACGATTGTAGCGCTTCTGGCGGCGAAATGTGAAATTTGCAAAAACTAAATCGTGAAAAACCGCTAACAGTATAAAAGTTCCAAATATAAAACTGCAGAGTATAACTATTTGCGTAGGAAATCGTTGTTAGTTTTCCCAAACAAAAAATGAGAGGCAAAAAAAGTGCAGTAAAAAGTGACTGTGTTATGAGACATTGGTAGTGTATTTGCGATTGGCAGGCTATTCTACGACGTTGGCAACTTCCGAGCAACACATAATACTGTGCATGCGAAGTTGAGTCGAAATCTGTAAACCGCGTAACCATAGTATGCGGAACAATGCTATTTAAATAACCGCGCCGGAAACTGACTACAGATATCATACCTGGTTACACTGTCACGTAAATAATCATTTCTGTTAGTACACGATGGTTTACACTTCAGGATACCTGGAATAAATATCTTCAGTTATTACGTTTTGTGAATGTCTGTACTTTTGATACCCTCATGATGTTGAGTGTTGAATCTTAAAACACTACAATATACACGCGGAACATTACTTAATGATTCTTCTCCATGATGAATGCAAATGGAACGCTTTCTACTTGCAAGGCTTTGCTCCAACATATTTCTACAAAGTCGTCGCCTCTTTCATGAAACCATGCTTAACACCGTCGCTGGAGTTCGAACTAAGGGAAGCACAGCAGAGCGTCCGAGATCGGGTAGACATGACATGAGGACAAAGATATTGACTATGTGCTGGTGCATACTTGCACCGGAACACGGGTGGTTGCTAAATAGAATCTGGCACAAGCCCTACACGTGTTTCATCTGTATCACGTTTGCCCGTACAGGGTCTTTCAGCAATATATCTTACAGGACGGTGACGAGGAGCAGAGACTGAATTGATGCAATTACTAATCATGGGAGCCCATGTGGGGGTATGGGCAAGAGAAAGTATTTACCCATCTCTGGAAATCTGGCGATTCAGTTCCTGTTCCTGGAAGATACCACAAATGTTTTAGCGATGACACTTATTCTAACTGGTAATTTGTCTGTTGAAGTTGAGGATGCGTGTGTATGCAGTAAAAATAGGAAAAACGTTGGGAATTGACAGTAGGAAGTAATAATATTGAATTTTTGGATTAAATGTTGGAGTACAGAGTACATACTTACAGTATGGAAAAGTATGGAAGGAAAAACAATGAAAAATCTTTCTTCTGCAGAAGCTGTTCACTTCTGGACAAAGATCTGCGGAAGTTTTTTTCAGAACTTTGTCTTGAGGGTATTTTATTCTTCTTGATGACCGATTGAGTGATTACTAGGGTTACGTGGCGCATAGGATACAAGTGGCCAAATCAGCAAATGGAGGAAGGCTCAAAAGGACAAGATGTTTTTTACGATCCCAATAAGCTGCCAAATTTCATTTATCCGTCTATTTTATGTAATTATGGGGTCTTCTGATAAAATTTGTGTTGAGTGTATGGCAAAAACGGTTAGGTAAAAAGAAGGCACAGTGGAATATTATGTTTGTCTATATTATTTTTAGTTACACACACAATTTCCGTTTGCTCCTTCCTGTAAACTAAGCTATAGGCGCCCATGGCCGTAGTTGCTTGTGTTTTGGGATCAGGAAAGGTTGCGGAGCTGATCGGCTGCTGTTACACTGGATTTTTGTAAAGGCTGCTGTTACACTGGATCTTGTAAAGGCTGCTGTTACACTGGATCACCACACTATCCGGTAGGTAAGGCACCTTAATATTCCTACACTATGCGTCGAAGTGACAACCGCCGCCGTCATTTCCTCATTAGCCTGCAGGAACCGTTGAACCTGTTGGTCTCAGTTCGTTGGAAACCTGTACATAAACTGTGCCTTAGAAGCCTCCCGTCACACGTTCTGTCTCCAACACAGAGGACGTTTGCTCATTTGACCCACGCAATCACTCTTCCTTAAAATTCCGTCCATTTGTGCTACTTGCTCAGTGGTGACGGAACCGCGAAGGGCAGAGGGGGCAGCTGCCCCGTACTCACTTGCATGATGGGGCGAAACATCACATTTGTACCCCTCTCTTTTCTTTCTTTTGAATACACTGGCGTGCACAAATTAAGGACGAGACGGTTTTTCGAATGTAACGTCGTGCAGAAATGCTCCACATCGACTCAAATCATACCATAAGATCCCCAAGAGGTAGGAATATGGGACAAGTGAGCAAAACCGTCCAAACAAGGAATCCAAAGGATACAAAGGCACTTTATTGAAAAGGTAGCTTCGAGCACAACTGGACAGAAGAAAGAGACGTCCATGTGTCAGGCGGCTGCCAAGAAAAATCCAGTCTTTATTAGGGGATATGATCACCCCTGACTGCGTTGCAGGATTTACAACTTCTGTCTATGCTGAGGACGAGATTGGCAAGGACCTGTTGAGGCATCGCGGCCCATTCCTCTTGTAGCGCCAATCGCAGCTACGGAATCGTTACTGACGGCTGGGGACGTACTGCCAAGCGTCTCCCGAGATGTCCCACACGTGTTCGATTGGATTTAGGTCCAGGCACCTTGCGGGCCAATCCATGCGTTGAATATCTTCACTCTCCAACAGCTTTGCGACAACCATTGTACGAGGAGGTGTAGCGTTGTCGTCCATGAAGAGGAACTCGGGACCCACAGCACCTCTAAACAGATGCACGTGAGGCAGGAGAACCTCGGTACAATAGCGGACACCAGTGACTGAACCTTTTTGGAAGATGTGGAGGTCAGTACGGCTACCAAGCATGATTCCGCCCCAAACGAGAACTCCGCCACCTCCAAACCGGTCCCTTTCGATGATGTTGGAGGTGTGAGTGAGTTTTCCCTGCTCCCTCCAAATGTGTATACGTCCAGAATCGCTCGTCAGACTAAATCGGCTCTCATCCATAAAGAGAACTCGACCCATTGCTGATGTGTCCAGTTCTTGTGTTCCTGGCACCACAGAAATCGCAGGCTCCGATGAGCAGGCTTTAATGGCACACACCGTACTGGTCGTCGTGCAAATAGGCCACCTTTGTGCAGCCTCCTGGCGACGGTAAAACGCGATAACGGACGTCCAGTTGTCTGTTGCATGTGTCTTGCGATTTCTCCCGCAGTCTGCTGTCTGTCTCTTCTCGCCTGTAGGACAAAATACCGGTCGTCCGCAGCCGTGGTTGCTCGTGGACGACCACTGCTAAACTCTCGGACAGCTGTTCCTGTCGTTGAAATGCCCTCCAAGTCGTGAAACGATGCTGTGAGCGATCCCGAACTCCTCGGCCACACTAGTCACACTTCGACCTTCTTCGAACTTCCCAATGACGCGACCTCGAGTAAAGTCATCCAGATGTCGTCTACTGGATTGCCTGTTGGCCATATCACACGGTGGCAGCAACTCGACGTCGTTCAAACCAATATACACCGTGCAATAGCTTTCACCGAATTGCTGAGCGTACACCGCCCGTTTGCTTTATACCCTTCCGACCCCCCTTCCCCTACGTCATGCTGCATATATGCGCATGCCCTACCGTACCGGACCCTAGTCTATCTCCTGAGTGGTCTTTCGGTCCGTTCTGCCTGCTCGTTCTGCTGTTATGCTAATTTCTCCTCTTCGTCCTTAATTTTTGCAAACCAGTGTATAAGAACATCCGTAATCGGAAATCGGATAAATATTTTCCTGCCATTTAAAACTCCTTCTGATAAAACTAAATATTATTTTCTACTTTCATTATTAATCATCTAAATCTCCGAATTTTGTAATGTCATTTCTGAGACACGAGTTAAATTATCCTCGCTTGTCCAGTATGAGGAAAAAGGTTTCACGAAGTATCAACCTTATAGAGATTTCAATGCAAAAATAGGGCAACGGCAACAGAATGAAACTTCAGTAGGTAAATTCGGTCACGGCAACAGAAACCAGCGTGGAAATACTCTCGTTGAGTTTGCAGAGGCAGAAGGGTTTTTCATCTTGAACTCCTTCTTCAAGAAAAAGCCACACAGGAAATGGACATGGAGACATCCAAATGGGACGACAAGTGAAATTGATTTTATTATGTGTAACAAAAAATTCGTCATAGAAGACTGCAGTGTGCTAAACAAGTTCAACACAGGTAGTGACCATAGATTGGTGAGATGTAAGATGCACCTCAACACTAAACTTGAACGTGGCAAGCTCATAAGACAAACAAAATCTATTGACATAACCAACCTTAAAAAACATCATAATACCTTCAAGTTGGAACTGAAGAACAGGTTCTCTGCTTTAGAAGGCCTAACATCGGAAGAAGTGGACATCTCTGAAGTTAACAGAAAAGTAACCAAAGCTCTTATGGAAACAGCAACAAAATTATCTGGGTCTAAGAACAAGTTGCATGTGAAGAAATTATCAGGAAAAACCAAAATGTTGATGCAAAAAAGAAGAGAGATGAGGACAACTAAAGAAGATGTGACTTCCAAAGTGGAATATATAGAGCTATGCAAGACAGTACGAAAAAGTATCACTGAAGACGTAAGAAAATTCAACTGTGAACTAGTGAGGAAAGCAATTGAAAACAACCAAAGCCTAAAGATAGCAAAGGGACATCTCAGTAAGGGAAGAAAACAGATTATGGCACTGAGAAAAGAAGATGGTTCTGTAACAAGAAATAGAGGCGAAATTTTGACAAGAGTGAAAGATTTCTACTGCAAATTATATGAAAGGGATGATACATGCACTCCAGACATCATGAAAGATACCAGTACCAGAGTTCCTCCAGTCCTTCCAGCAGAAGTTGCACATGCAATCAAGAACATGAAGCGGGGAAAAGCTCCAGGAGAAGATGGAATTACTGTAGACATCGTACAAGAAGCAAGTGGAGAAATCGAAACAGTACTCGCCCAAATTTTCACTCGATGCCTTAATGAAGGAAAGATTCCTGAGGATCGGAACACCGCTACAATGATCCTGCTACATAAGAAAGGTGACATTGAGGATCTCGGAAACTACAGACCTATCAGCCTCCTATCAGTAGTTTATAAAATCTTCACTAAAGTTCTTTCACACCGCTTGAAGGTAACACTGGACATGGCTCAACCGAGAGAACAAGCTGGATTCAGGAGTGGCTACAGCACAATAGATCATATCCATGTGCTGAGAGAACTAATTGAAAGAGCGAGGGAATATGAACTTCCATTGTGCATGGCTTTTATCGATTATGAAAAAGCCTTTGATTCGGTGAAACCATCAGCAGTTACAATGGCTCTGAAAGCCTGCGGTATTGAAGATGCATACATTAATATTATTATAAACATCTATGAAAATGCAAGTGCAAAGATTAGGCTGTTTGAAAATACAACACACATAAAAATTGGAAAGGGAGTGAGACAAGGTGACACCATATCTCCGAAGCTCTTTAATGCCACATTGGACGGTGTTTTTCAGTCACTGAGCTGGGAAAACAAGGGGATAAAGATTAATGGAGATTGTCTAACCCACCTTCGTTTTGCTGATGACGTATTCATTTTTGCAACTAGCCCATCAGAGCTGCAGAGTATGATCCAGGAACTTGCTGACAAGAGTAAAAGAAGTGGGATTAAAAATGAACTTTCGGAAGGCAAAAGTGATGTTCAATGCTTTTACAAGAAATGAAGATTTATCGATTGATGGAGAAAAACTGGAGATAACAGACACGTACGTTTATCTTGGACAGCAGATATCAAGTGAGGGTCACATTGATGAAGAAATTAATCGGCGTACAAAACTTGCCTGGAGAGCTTTTGGAAGAAACAGCATAATTTTCAAGCGCAATATGCCATTATGTCTTAAAAGAAAAGTGTTTGATCAGTGCATCCTTCCAGTGCTTACGTATGGTGCAGAGACGTGGACCTTAACTAAAAGAGACATACAAAGGCTGTAGATAACTCAAAAAAGCATGGAGAGGTGCATACTTGGTGTAACCAGGAGAGATAAGAAGAGGAACTCGTGGATCCGAAAAATGACAAGAGTGGAAGACATCATGATCAGAGTTAAATCCCTGAAATGGCAATGGGCTGGACATACTGCCAGAAGGACAGATCATCGATGGACAGCCGAAATTTTAGATTGGATTCCAAGGGACAGGAAAATACCCAGAAGAAGACCACATGGGAGATGGGTGGATGAAATTCGAAAGTATGCAGGGGTGACATGGAGGAGACTGGCACAAGACAGACCGTTGTGGAGGAAACTTGGGGAGACCTTCGTCCAGCAGTGGATTGATAATGGTTGACAATGATGATGATGATGATGATATGAGTAAAATGTTTGTTATAAAAAAACTGTAATAAGGATATGAAATTTAAGTTCTACATTAATTTAGATTTTATTGATATAGTCGTTTTATTTGTGGCATGCTCAAATGACGACCACTTTCTGTTTTACAACAGCACAATACTTTTTATCATTGACCCAAACACGCGTATCCTGATATCTTACCCCCGTTGTCAAAAAATTGTTTCGACTTCCTGTACTTGCTTATGTTCGTTATGCGATGAACGTCTTGCACCTGTGTTGTGGCCTCAATTTGTTTTTAGCGCGCCCTTTGAAAAGAAATTATGTGCTCATGGTATTACTATGTCCGCCTGCGGACACCATACCTCTCAACCGATATAAGTTAGACCGCAAAAATAAATTGTTGATCGCAAAAAAAATATTTTTGAAGATAAATCCTGAAATGTGAGAATAACGATCCAGTGGTTTTAGTCTTTTTTCGACACACAACCTCACCGCTAGGGTGCATAAAGACACATGCTATTAAATTCACTTTTATTTTACTCTATAAAATTGCTTAAGAAAAAAGACTAAAAAATTAGTTTTACTTTCAGAGACCTTTTACGACGAATGCCATTTTACGTACAATTTCTATCTGAAATAACGCATGGTGTCACCGCTAGGGGGCGTAAATCTATATTGTATTTTTCTCGATATGTCTGCTTCTCAAAATCAGATTTTAAAAATTGTTCTTGCCTTAGGTAGAGACCACGATCATGATTATTTTGCATGCATTTTACAACGTTTTGTGACAAATGCTTTGTAAACATGCTAAAACAGAAATATAAGTGCATATTTCTGTTTTAGCATGTTTGCAATCGTGTCTTCGCTTCTAAAATCTACCTGAAATTCTTTTTTTTTTTCAGTCAGACGCCACTCACCATGGCTACTTTTTCTCAAATAATGTCTAGTTTTTCCTCTAGGGAGCGTTAATGTAAATCTCTGTAATGATGATATCTCCGCTTCTAAAAGTCATATTTAAAATTTTTTATTTGCTACTGATAGCGTTTGTGGCCAGGAATATTTTTCAGATATTTGCCAACTTTTGTATCACAGTTTTGCTGCTAGGGCATATAAGTGCCCCTTTCTAATTTTATCCATACTTGGACTCGTATCTTCGTTTCTAAGAACCCGGTTTAAAAAACCTCCTTTGCCTTGGATATCTTCAGTTATTAAAAATACTGTGTGCACAATTTATGATTTTTCATGGCACACATTTCAACCATCAGTGGCCGAAAGTAGCTATATCTGTTTGTGGATGTTTTACCGATTCTTTAGAAATCCAGTCAATTTTAGCCGGTTCAATACACTATGAAGTACACTGCGCATTTTCAATTATGCGCTGATTTTCTCTAGCAGGCGGAAATCTTTTTCGCTGAAGTTTTTCGTCTAAACATTTGCCTTAATAAAAACATTTTCGTGTCGGAAAGGAATCAAAAGGCATGCTAATTACACCCGAGAATTCTATGTGGTGATTAGTATATCATCACCACACCATAGTCATTAGTATCTGACAGAAGAATCTTTTTAATCAGTATTTTTGAAGCGTGTATAGGTAAAATTTATGACGTGTATCTCCATTTTCCCTCCCTTCTGAGTTTCTGTTTCCTTATGTAAATTTCGTTACTTCTCGGTTAAACATTTTTTCACTGAACGGCATATTACTTCACCGAACAGCTTGTATATTTTGGCAACGCTGACAGTGAGTCAGAAGAAAATAAAAAGTCTAAGTCGAATGTGATATAGGTGGAGTAGTGGAGCGATGAAAAGCTTCTTGTAGGTTTATGTGGATAGACGCATAACGTGTGTAACCAATATCGCCTAAACCGAGGGGAGCAGTGGAGAGCTGATGCCCTCACAGATCAAAGGCGGTGTGAGCTTTGCCCCCACGGGTTCCATAAGCCACAGAATTTGAAAAAGCATCATGTTTGTATGAGTTTATTTTATTTTATTTTATTTTTCTGTTTCTTATGCTCGAGCCCAGTGGTGTGGAAAAGCTTTAACGCGGCTTAGCGACGCTAAGGCTCTTTTTCCCCCGGTTTAGTGGCGCTAAAGCACTTTCTACGGTTAGTTGGGGGGGAGACGGGGGACAGGGCAAAGGAATTTTTTAGGTGATCCTGTAAAAAGCAGAGTGATTTATATGAAAGCATACTCTTACCTTAACAGAGCGTTCGTATTGCATGGACGAGACTGAACTGTCGGCTCACGCAGAAACGCGTGCTCTGACCTCTAGAAAGAAAGGCAACGCAGAAGAGAAAGAGTCCACCTTTCACTCTATGTAGAAACAGTGACCAGTGGCCGCTACGGTGGCGTAGGCTTCTCACAGTTCGTTTTTTTTTTTTTTTTTTGATTGAAGGTTTAACGACCACTATGAACAACCCGATGGGCTACGAGCAGTCGTCCGTCCCTAATTTAGGGTCACTGGTTACAGGGAAGGGAGAGAGCCAGTGCCGTAAGACAAACACAGCATCCATGCCTCACCGGCATTCGAACCTGGACCCATCTCGGACGAATGATCGGAAACCATAGTTTAGACCACGGCGCCACCGGGTCGAGGCGGCTTCTCACCGTTCGTTTGGGTGGGCCTGGGTAGTATGCTGGTCTTACAGTACTGGTTTGTTTTCCCTTCCTTGGAGCCAGTGTTCCTAAATTAGGAACGAACGGCTGTTTATAGCCCTCAGAGTTCATTATAGGGGTCGCTAACCCCCCTCCCCTGAAAGGCTGGCAAGTGGCCAAACAAACTCGCCACCGTCCCCAACAAAAGTAATCCCTTGAGACCATTCTGTATTACTTTATGAGTAACACAAAAGATCGCTCCGGGTTCTGAGTGGTGAGAGGCACTGGCTTCTGGCCAGTCGCCGGAGATGAGCATGAGCCCCAATAGAGGCATGTGCGGCGCCCCCTCCCCACAGCGCTGGCCCTCGCGGAACCGATGGCTAAAAATTAGGGATCGGTGACTATGGCCCCAGATGATCGCGTTGGTCATTATACCCCCAGAAGAAACAAAAAACAACACAAAAGATATCCACCACTCCCACTCCATAATCTGAACAGGAACGGCATATAAATTACATGTACTGTGTGACTGATTCATATTATTCACAATGAATATTTAGAACCGTACAGAATGACAGAGCAGTATTTAAAAAGAAACTTAATAGTATTAGTATCTGACTCCCACGTAATTTTTATCTCCAGTTTTAAATTTAACAAAGGTTGTTAAAAATAATCAAGAGACTCCCACGTAATTTTATTCCCAGTTTTTCAATTTTAACAAAGGTTGATAAAAATAATTAGTAATAGAACTTTAATAAAATACTAACTGACTAAGATAACAAATCCCAAATTTTAAATTACTTTTGAAAATTTTAAGGGCCTTCTTTCTAGGTTTGTTTCACGTAACCCGTTCACCGTTAAGGCACTTTTTTCTTAGAATTACATCACTGCAATTACCTCCTGAATGTTGTGGAAGGATCGCTGAATATCCTTTAAAACATCTTGTAAACGGATGAGGTGAATTTCGAGCGCGATGGTGTAATGAATTCGAACAACCGTTGCTATGCCATGGAGAACTCGCAATGGACTCGGAACTCCAGCATGAAGTCCAATGGTCCATATGTCTATGGTGCTGCATTTAGCGGAACACCAGTATTAGTATATGTATATTTTTTTACGAACAAGCTTTGGCGTACGACCACTTTATGGATCATCCGTAAAATTAATAGGGTGATATATTGTAAAACGTACCATGTAGCCACATACAAGAAATAAGAATTGTGGATAAACTCATGAATGGAATACAGGATAAGCGGGTTCGATTTCCGCTCCAGGACGACGAAAGTTTTACGCTTTCGGATATTATCTGACTTACCATCCATGTGTAACGTACCAGGAGAAGTGACGTACCTGCCCGAAGGACGCACACGACATAAAGGCAGATAGGAATCAGAATAAAACGTCCGCGTAGCTCAATTGGTAGAGTGACTTATTCCGGAATGAGGGGATCCAGGTTTGATTTCCGGCGTAGACCATAAATGACGGAGAAATTTATTTCGTTATAATGGCGCCCAAACTATCCGGATGACCCGACCGTTCAAAATCTCGCATTGGTGTGATGTTATTTCCACACCGCGAGATAGGAAAAATAAGAGCATCCCTTCTCCAGCACTTCGAAAAAAAAAAAAAGTAAGGGGGAGATGATGTAACGTACCAGGAGATGTGACGTACCTGCCCGAAGGACGCACACGACATAAAGGCAGATAGGAATCAGAATAAAACGTCCGCGTAGCTCAATTGGTAGAGTGACTTATTCCGGAATGAATGGATCCGGGTTCGATTTCCGGCGTAGACCATAAATGACGGAGAAATTTATTTCGTTATAATGGCGCCCGAACTATCCGGATGACCCGACCGTTCAAAATCTCGCATTGGTGTGATGTTATTTCCACACCGCGAGATAGGAAAAATAAGAGCATCCCTTCTCCAGCACTTCGAAAAAAAAAAAAAATAAGGGGGAGATGATGTAACGTACCAGGAGATGTGACGTACCTGCCCGAAGGACGCACACGACATAAAGGCAGATAGGAATCAGAATAAAACGTCCGCGTAGCTCAATTGGTAGAGTGACTTATTCCGGAATGAGGGGATCCGGGTTCGATTTCCGGCGTAGACCATAAATGACGGAGAAATTTATTTCGTTATAATGGCGCCCGAACTATCCGGATGACCCGACCGTTCAAAATCTCGCATTGGTGTGATGTTATTTCCACACCGCGAGATAGGAAAAATAAGAGCATCCCTTCTCCAGCACTTCGAAAAAAAAAAAAAATAAGGGGGAGATGATGTAACGTACCAGGAGATGTGACGTACCTGCCCGAAGGACGCACACGACATAAAGGCAGATAGGAATCAGAATAAAACGTCCGCGTAGCTCAATTGGTAGAGTGACTTATTCCGGAATGAGGGGATCCGGGTTCGATTTCCGGCGTAGACCATAAATGACGGAGAAATTTATTTCGTTATAATGGCGCCCGAACTATCCGGATGACCCGACCGTTCAAAATCTCGCATTGGTGTGATGTTATTTCCACACCGCGAGATAGGAAAAATAAGAGCATCCCTTCTCCAGCACTTCGAAAAAAAAAAATAAGGGGGAGATGATGTAACGTACCAGGAGATGTGACGTACCTGCCCGAAGGACGCACACGACATAAAGGCAGATAGGAATCAGAATAAAACGTCCGCATAGCTCAATTGGTAGAGTGACTTATTCCGGAATGAGGGGATCCGGGTTCGATTCCCGGCGTAGACCATAAATGACGGAGAAATTTACTTCGTTATACATGTCATATTTACACACACACAAAAAAAACGGATTCACATTTTCAAAATTTGCGTTGTGGATACAAGTAGATGGAGCTCTGCCTCGTCGCACAGCACATGTACATGACTGGTTAACACCTACATTTGGAAGTTGGTGGACCTGTACAGGAGGTTCTGTTCTATGGACGGCACATTCGCCTGATATGACATCTCTTGACTTCTTTTTGTGGGTATATGTGAAGTTTAAAGGCATATTCACGAAACCCGGTTGACCTGCGAGACTTGAAGAAGCGTGCCCACGACGCTTGAGGCACCATTGTTGGAGCCGTTCTGGATGCTGTTCATCGGAAAATTGCTACATATATTCAGTAAAGTGTTGTGGCAAACGGTGTCGACTTTGAGTATGCGTTAAAGTAAAATACTCGAAAATGGAAAGTCGTTACCTTTTGTCTTGGCATTTGTCTCTTTAATGCAGTTTTTTGTCGCTTGTTTTCCGAATTCTGCTGTTCTAACGCCGTTTTTGTACGTCCTGAGTAAAGCTGTACAACTTTGTCTTTGGCATTGGAACTTTTTTACTGTCTGTGATATTTCGCGACTTACTTTTTGCAAGTTCCGAATTTCTCCGCTAGGGGTGCTGGAACTGTACTTTGGGCATCTAGTTACCGGGAAGGAAGAGCCAGTGCAGCAGAGCAAGCACATTCCCATGTCTCGTCTGGTCCCAGTTCCGGGGTCCAAACTAGCCACATACCAGTGCTTCTGACTAGTCGGCCACCAGGCGGCTAGGCCTGCCTTTTACTGTATATTATTAGCATTGCCAGCCACTGGGATGTTTTCTTTTAAACATTGGATGGGGCTTAATGATGACCATAAGCATGTAAGGCTATATATAAGGAGTCGTCTTTCCCTCTTTTAGATCTACTGTTCTCAGGAAAGGGACAGAACCAGTGCCGTAGGACAAACACATCCTCCATGACTCATCTGGGATTCGAACCTGGATTCATCTCTGCCTATTAGGTAGAAGCCCATGCTTAATCAGAATGCTATACAATTGTTTCTGTTATCGTTACATTGTCTATCACTGTTTAGGAGTTACTAAAGATAACTTCCCAAACTTGAAAACGGAGGTGAGACAGTCAGGCTCATCCGACTGGCCGTCATCTCCATCCAACATGCTTCTGTAGCTTACAGAACCGTAGTAGTCCCCGTTCGTATCTCATTCGACCTTCAGAGAGCTTTCAAATGCACTCGTTAGGCATTCAGTTACAACCATCATCTCAGCTAGCTGGAACAAGGCTTTCTCAGTTGTGGAAGCGAACTAGGTCACCTGTTCCCTGGTAGAAGTGGTCAAAGTTTACACGGACTGGCAACGTACAAATGAAGCAAGTTGACATAATGAAAACTGTGGCCTCCAGCCAGTAGTGAACGCATGCAATAATAGAAGCATGTAATGTGTCGTTCAGGCCGTTCAGCCAAATGCCTTGAAATTTAAATGCGTGAGACCTTTCGGTCTCACGCATTTTAAATATTTTTAACTGTCATCTTAGTTTAATTGTGTCATTAAATTCACCTTTTGTATCGTGTGCAGACGGTCGTAATGTTTATGCTTTTACTCACGTAGCACGAAGTCTTCTGCATTGGACAATATAGATATCTCCCAATAACATTTCCAGCAAGACTGTGGGGCGAAGTCTTCACAGGATGAACTATAACTACGGCCGACCCAGTGGACATCCCTTACTGACCCCACAACAAAACTGAGGGTCGCGCTACTCCAGGAACAGCTAAACTAGACATTCTACAACTTGAAAAAGATTTTCTGATCTGAAGAGGTTTTTTTTCAAGGTGCATTACGCTGACCGCAGGCCCCGTGTGTGGCGACGTGCAACTACGGAATCATGGTGATGAAAGCGCCGTGGACAGGACTTTCAGCTACTGAGATACACTGGAGCTTTTGGTAGACTTCTAGACCGTTGCATGCATATTTGCTGCGCACCGTTTATACAGTCCTGAAGACTATGTACATGCTGTGACCTATACCTCTAATTTAACCTTCCTTTCGAGTTCCTGTGTTGTAATATAAATTTGGTTTCTTCTCGTTAAATGTTTTCTGACTTTACGCCACAGAGTTCCATCCGATTAATTTGATGTTGGTAATACAGACAGCAGGTCAAAGGACAACCTAATTAAGTCTTTTAGCTGCAACGAGGAGTGAAATTGTCCTAATCTAAGCTTTAAGTATTTTGCAGTGAAGTAAAGTTAACAAATAAAGATACAAATCAACAACCCATTTAAGCCATATCATCATAATGCATCCATTATTATGTTGTTTTTTATGGCGACGAAGTGGCTCAGCAGGATAACCCATACATTTGATTCTGTAGCATGCAAACATGGATCGATTTACATTCGGCATATTTCGAAGTACATTTGTGACCCGAATACGAGTATACCTGTGAGATAAATCTGATCAAGCATTTGTGGGATGAACTGGAATGACCTGTTTGCCTGATTGCTCTCCACCGTTCACCAGGACACAATTACGTGACAATACGCTCTTTGATCTAGATGGCTGGCAGTATCGCCTTCTATCTTTGAAAACTCACATCTTCAATGCTGCCAATTTTTCAGGTAGTCATACGGACCAGAGATAGTCCGACACGATACCAGGATGGTGGTGAAAATTCAGCATCCGCGTAATTTATACACGATCCAGAAGTTTCGGAAAAGTGTTGAAAATCAAAAACGTTGCTCAGCTCATTTAGTTTTCACGTCCCCTTTAAAATACACCTAGCACACAAATTTTTGCCATTTTTGGAAGCATGCCAACATCCATTTTCACGACAATGTCCGAAAACACCCAAGATTTTTGCTGTCTCCAGAAAGTCGAGCGAAAATTCGATTTTACTGTATTGTCAGAAACGCTGCTCTGCAATACAGAAAATCAATACTATCCAAGGAAAAGGGCCGTTTCGACTGCTTTAGGTATTTTCTATCGAAGTCTAAAGATCGTGATAATATTCGATGGCCCTGGGAAACGTTGTTTATTTATAGAAATTCGGCTCTTGTAAATCCATCTGTACGGTTGTACATTGTCAGTGTTTCCTCCGAAACTGTTATACTAATTTTGAAATAAAACTTCGTACAAATTCTTCACTCCTTCGGATGACCCATTCAAAAACTGAAGATTTCTTTGGTAGTTCAAAACGTGCCGTGTGCCTTCGACGTTGTTTTACCGATCTTGGAAACATAACTTCGTACAAATCCTTTACTCTTTCGAATCATTCATTTCAAAGCTGCAGATTTCGTTCTGCATGCCTCAACTTGATACCGCTCGGGATATCTGACGCAGCAAAACCGATAGTAATACAGCCAATTGTTCACAGAAGTATACTAAGACATCATCAAGCCATAGAGAAGGATGAACCATTACTAGAAACGTTGATGGATGAGAACTCTCGTAACTTCTTTTGTAAGTCAGGGGTCAGGAGCTTCGTGGATTATAAGAATCTATCCCTAATTTAAAATTACTAGTTTCAGCTAAGAGAGAGAGAGAGAGCCAGAGACATAAGGGCAAACATAACATTCATGTTTTACCCTAGGGTTCGAGCCCAGACCCAATAGTACGGGAAGTCAGAAGCTTGCGCCCTATATAGGCTGGTACTGGAAGACCCCAAAACGTGTAGAAGTATGTGTGTATTAAAAAAACGCTACTAGGTCAAAAATGTCCATAACATAAGCGAAAGTGAAAAGAATGAAACTACAAAAAAACTGAAATATGAACATTTAAAATCTTTCGCCCCAGTTTATATAATTTTTAACTGTTGGCTTCGGTCATCGACAGTCCATGTATTTCCAAGATACCCTTTCTGTGGAAAAGGTTGCTTTATATTTATATGACATCCCTGTCCTTTAAGGCAGGTCAGAAATAAGCTGTGGATTTGCTCCAAGTCACCCTGAAAAATCATTTACGATTGACTTTCTTTGTCTGTTTGTGTCGGGAAGAAAGACACAGAGAAGGGATGTTGAGTTTGAAGAGTGGCGCGTACTTCAAAAAAGCGCACTTCCCTGTGATTACGGGATGGCGTCTAGTAAAGAGGTCGAATTCGAGGACGCGCCTCTGCCTCCTCCATGCCTAGCGTTCCCCAAGATCTGCCAACCATCCTCTTGCCTTCCTCATTTTGATGGATCACTTTCAAATGCACACAGCGCACCGGAGGCCCGCCCGCCCGCCCGGCCGGCCTGCAGCGTACCCCGCAAACTTGTCTCCCCAACTGTCCAAATTTACCTTCGTAAACACAAACGCTCTTGCTACAAACACCCCAAAAGAAAAAAAAAATGCAAAGAGAAGACAAAAAGAAAAACAAAGATCTAGATAAAAAGAAGGGCTTATTTTAAACACTCCACTGAGCTTAATTGTCTCAAACGAAAATGAGCATGAAGGGAAAAAAGTAGGGGAACTAAATAGAAACAAGTAGAGGACAGCACAAGAAGAAAAACTTGAGAGGATCAAAAGAAGAACTGTAAAAAGCGAGTCCTGTATCATTTATCAAGAATGGTGTTGGACGGCGGTTTCATCCATTATCACCCGGCGATTTAATCAAGGGAAAAAGAATGGCAATTATTTCCATCACCGTCTTGGAATTGGGTCGTCCTGGGGAGAGAGGTTTTGCAAAAGCAAGAAGTGACAATGGGAAAATGGCTGAGAATAAACTTTGTCGCCATTTTGTCTTCGGGCACTATATTACTTGCCATGTGTAGCACAACGCTAAGTGGTTACACACGCGCAAACACACACACGCGCAAACACACACACGCGCGCACACACACACCGAGGAGAGTAATGTCTTTCTAACTACGTTCGTAAATCTCGGGTCTATCACAGTCAAGCCCTCAGTATAGCAATCTCAAGCTATTGTTACTATATTTATCCAGAAACGCATTAAAGGAAAAGCACACGATGTTTAATGGATTGGTCACTTAAGGAAATTAAGAGTGTTTTTAAATCCTATGTCATGATTTTAAACTGAAATGTTTATCTATCTTTTTCTTTGTTTCTTTGCTTGATTTTTGCTCTAAATCTTCGCGAAAGTGTACTTCCTTCAAACAAATTACATTTTCACCATTCTGTGCAGCAAGTATTATTACAATGAAGAGATTAAAATGTTTTCCCATCTAAAACTGAATTTAATAATCAGAAAAGAAAAGAAGGTTTAAAAACTTTATCAGTCACAATTCTTTTGAAAAGTTTGTGATCATTTATCTGTCAAAATACTTATGAAAGCAGAAATCTCTTACACCCAAAATTGCATGCTGTTCCCAACAGCTTGGTGTTGCAGTCAGAAATGCATTTTAATTTTTTTTTTAAATTGATGAAAAGCTTGGATTAACTCAGGAGTTTACAGATTCGTTCTGTACCCATCAGAAACCATGGTTAAGAGGTTTTATGTGAAAGCCCGGAGTCGAGGAAAGTCTATAGAGAACTGAATTCAAGTCCTTACGAGGGTCGGTGAAAAAGTCCGCAATCTAACACATACAACAAAGCTACGCCCTTGTGATTCCTTTTCTTTTCTTTTTTTTTTTCGACAAAGTTCCCGGCAATTGCAAAGCACTTCTCCCACCGATGCTGTAGTGCATTGATCTCGGTGGGGAAAAAGCACGTCTTGGTCTTTCAGTTACTCTCCCACAGCTGCGACCACCTCCGAGTCTGAGGCATGTTGCTTGTTTTCCTTCAGCTTGGGGAAAATTGGATGTAACTAAAGTCAAGGTCTGAAGAATAGGGTGGGTAGTGAAACTACTCAGATCCTGCAGTTTGTGTGGCGGTCATCGTAATTTGCGAAGTGAGACTTGGTTCGTTGTTTGGAGGAGGAAGACATCTCTTCGTAGTTTCCCAAGCCTTTTTCCCTTGATGGCTGCACGAGGTTTGCACAGTATACACCAGTGACAGTAGCACCCTTTCCAAGTAGTCAATCATGATGACCATCACCTTGCCGGCTGATGAAGCAACGCGGAGCGTCTTGTAAGTCGTAGAAGACGCAAGCTTCCACATTAGACTTTGCTTTTTGTTAGTGATGAACCCGTGTTCTTCCATTGTAACAATCAATCCGGGAGCAGAAATTTATTGGATCTGCACAAAGTATATTTAAAGTTGTTCAGATATATTATTTTGGGGCATGCATCGGTCAAAATTCGTGGGGCTCTTTGCGCACTTACCTCTTTCATCTTCAAAGAACTTGTCAAGATCTAAAAAAACACTGCCAAATGAAATGTAAAATGCTCAATATGTTGTCGCTGAAATGTCCTGTCCGCTGGGAACTGCGACTGATCTTAGCCCCGAAGTCTATTGAAGTCAACTCATGTAGAAATCCCTGCCTTAAGCGCTGGGATTCCCACATGAGTTCGCTACGCGTTTTAATCTCCGTAGCGCAAAACGTCACTAGGGGATACGATGGCTGCAGCCCTTGCGACGAAACTTCTTTCATCGCCTGAAGCTGGCTGGCTCACTACGACATTTTTGATTTCACAGACTGGGGAAAGGGTTAGCCTTTGTTTCTTTGAGCGGTGAGATTCCACCCAATTTGCAGGAAAGAATTTTGATTTTTACAACGCTAAGATTTGCAAAATATAATTTCGGCGGTTCATGAAAGTCCTACAAGGGAAATTTTTATCAGAATTGTTTGAAAAATTTCTACTGCAACACTTAATCAAAGACGTACGCATAAACGGACAACTATCATCGAGTCTTTTTTCTTATTATCACACAAATAACACCGAATAGGCACGGTCCGTTCAAACCGTAGTCTTTTACAAACGTAGCTTTTATTGTTTAGAAAATTTACCAAGATGGTAAATTTCAAGAACATAGTTTTCTGCAGTAAAGCGTAGGCATGTGTTCAAAATTAAAAACCGGATGTGTTTTCAATATATAACAATTAAAGAGAATATCTGTTTGTGTGAGCGCCGCGTGTATTTGCGCGCGCACGTTTGTGTGTGTGTGTGTGTGTGTGTGTGTGTGTGTGCGTGCGTGCGTATGTGTAAGCCATAACTCATCAGACTATCGTGGCTAGCGCTTCAAAATTTGGCACGCCGTTATTCATTGCTGTCCAAGTTACACTGTTCTGTTTCAAGCCGAATTCCACATGCGGGGGGGGGCTTACTACTAAGAAGCAAAAATTTGCTATTTCTACGGGAACCAAACAGACAGATATAAATGCGTATGCGACCTTTAACGTGAGTGGGCTGCCATTGGCTCAGGCGTTACAATGTTCTTGTCATGTGTGCATCGTAAGAAGCCGAACAACTTACTTTTATTGGGACATTGTCATTTCATCGGTGGTCGCAATCTTTGGTGCTGCTGAGTGTACGTCACTCTTACGAAGCGTGTAGTACTCCACTATCGGTTATGATGTTTTTCGTGTTACATAGTTGTTATGTAATTAATTAATATCCTTAGATAAGTAATCGCTGAATACATTGGTGGGTATTAGTTGAAAGTAGAATAATATTTGTTTTACTAGGGATAATTGTTTATGGTTCAAACTAATACCCCTACATAAGTTTCACTGTAAAGCACTAATCAGATTATAGTTTATAGTCATAGGCTTAAAACTTGCTGGCCGCCCCAGTGGCGCAGTGGTCTAAGCGATGGCCTATGATAATGCGTCCGAAAGGGGTCGGGTTCGAATCCCAGTGAGGCATGGATGTTGTGTTTGTCTTACGGCCAGTGTTGCATTCAGAGGGTTTTTCCGGGGGGATTACAAATTTCGAGGGGGCTAAAACTTGTTGACTGATTATATACATATAATCACAATTTTTTTATTTATATATACACTGGCGGAAAGTGAAAAAAGAACACCAAGAAGGAGACGTCTGATACCAACGAAATTTATACAGCATAATAACGGAATACAGAGGATAACGTGATCAAAACATTATGGCAAAATACAGCTGTATTTGCTGGTAAACTGAAAAATAACATTTCCATGTAACATGGTTAGTACGAGGTTGAACCGCCATGAACTGCGTCACACTGTGCAATTCTGGCATGGAGTCTGTCGTACATATGTTGGATGTAAGTTTGGGGTATTGAGTTCCAAGCATCCTCAACCTGGACGCATAAATCGGGGATGGTCGTGGCTGGCCGTGGAGACCGGATAAGTCGTTATCCCATAAAATCCCACACGTGCTCAATGGGGGACAAATCCAATGAACGTGCAGGCCATGGAAGTTATTTCACACCCTGAAGTGCATGTTGCGTTGCACGTGCCGTGTGTGGGCGTGCGTTATCTTGCTGGAAAACACCACGATGGACCGACCTTACAAATGGCACAACAACGGGCTGAATGATGTTGTTGATGTAGGAGGTGCTGTTTAACTACCCGGTACAAACACTAGTTCTGTACGGGAGTGATAGCTGATCGCTTCCCACACCAGGAGACAAGGTGTAGGCCCTGTGTGTCGCTGGCGGATGCAAGAAGGGTGAAGACGCTCCCCTGTGCGTCTGCGAACACGCATACGGCCATCGGAGGCTCCCAAGCAGAATGTGCTTTCATCGCTGAACACGACAGGTCGCCATTGCGTTCTCCAGTGCAGACGTTGGCGACACCACTGCAGCCGTTCCTGACGGTGGGCTGGAGTCTGAGGTACACATGCCAGAGGTACACGTGTACGTAGTCCTGCATCCAGTAGACGGTTGCGGATTGTTCGCACAGTCACCTCAGGTGCAACGGCAACTCGGATTTGCGTCGCAGTGGATGTTCTGCTTGACAACGCCGCTCTTCCTATGCGTCGATCGGTCCGCTCATCAGTCCATCTGTGACTCCCGGTTCCACGTCTTCTCGTGTGGGAATGTTCCTCGGACCATCTACGCCACCATCGTACTACCACCGATACTTCCTGTCCAATTCGCTCCGTAATACGACGATACGACCACCCGGCCTCGCGGTGTCCGACTAGACGACATCGCTCAAAGTCCGATAACTGCTGAAATCGTACACGTCTTCCATGTCCAGGCATTGCAGCTTCTTCCGGATGTTCGCACGTGTCCGTACGCCGACGACTGATTACATTCACTTCGCCGTACTCCTTAAATACCACCGAGCCGCCCCGGTAGCGCAGTGGTCTAAGGCGCTGGCCTCTGATCATTCGCCCGTAAGGGGTCCGGGTTCGAATCCCGGCCAGGCATGGATGTTGTGTTTGTCTTACAGCACTGGCTCTCTCCCTTCCCTGGAACCAGTGACACTAAATTAGGGACGGGCGACTGCTTATAGCCCATTGAGTTGCTCACGGTGGTCGTTAAACCTCCAATCAAAAAAAAAAAAAAATACCACCGACGATAATTTGCATATTATGCCGTGCTGTGGCGTAAGCGCTCACTGGTTGGTCCCGAAATTAACATCACACCTACGTAAACTTGACCCCATTAACATATGTAAATTTCATGATCGTCCGCAAATTCATTCTTGGTGTTCTTTTTTCACTTTCCGCCAGTGTATATCGAGCTTTATTTTTACTAAGTAATGGATGTGATCTTAGTAAATTTACAGATAACATTTCAAAAACTTGAGTAACAAGTCGATCGGCTGGCTTTTTTACGTAGGTTGAAGAAGCGTATATGCTCCAGCTTTGTCCATCTGTCTGTTTCTCCGTCCGTCTGCACGATAACTCGCGTAAAAATAGTTCGATTTCGATTAATTTTTAGTACGTTTTAGGGGATACCCTGGGGACTAACCCTATTAAAAATGGGCGAAATGTGTTCAAAGATCAGGACATATTAGCGGGATCCATTCCATCTCCCTTATGCGTCATAACGTACGTAAAAATGCTTCTATTGCGACAAAACTTTACTATGTTGTTTCGGAAGTATACTGAACCAGTTCTGTTTAATATAATCGAAATGGGGTCAAAGGTCAAGGCACAGGAGAGAGATTTATTCCACAGCCATTATCCTCATAACTTGAATAATAAGATGAGTAATGATTCCTGGTATGTTGAAGAGCGTATCATAATCAATGCATTGCATGATTTTGCTAACTTGCCATGTTCATCTTTTTTACGCTTTCCAACCGTAGGTTGAAGAAGTGTATATGCTCCAGCTTTGTCCGTCTGTCCGCACCATAACTCGCGTAAAAATGGTTCGATTTCGATGAAATTTTATTATGTGGTAGGGGACCACTTGGGAACAAATCCTATTGAAAATGGGCGAAATGAGGTAGCAGGTCAAGACATACGAGCGGGATCCATTCCATCGAGCTTATGCGTCCTAACTTACGTAAAAATGCTTCGATTGGGACAAAACTTTTTCATGTTGTTCCGGAGGCACACTGAACTGATTCAGTTGAATATCATCGAAATGGGGTCAAAGGTCAGAGTACTGGAGCGAAATTCGTTTCACAGCCATTATCCTCATAACTTGAGTAATGATTTCTGGTATGTTGGAAAGCGTATCATAATCAATGCATTGCATGATTTTACTAACTTGTTTACACTTTCCAACCGTAGGTTGAAGAAGCGTATAGGCTCCAACTTTTTTGTCTGTCTGTCAGTCTGTCTGTCGGCCTGTCCGCACGATAACTCGCGTAAAAATGGTTCGATTTCGATTAAATTTTAGTACGTTTTAGGGGATACCCTGGTGACTACCCTATTAAAAATGGACGAAATGGGGTCAAAGGTCAGAACATAGGAGCAGGATCCATTCCATCACCCTTATGCGTCATAACGTACGTAAAAATGCTTCTATTGCGACAAAACTTTACTATGTTGTTTCGGAAGTATACTGAACCAATTCTGTATAATATCATCGAAATGGGATCAAAGGTCGGGACACAGAAGCGAGATTTATTCCACAGCCATTATCCTCATAACTTGAGTAATAACTTGAGTAATGATTTCTGATATGTTGGAAAGCGTATCATAATCAATGCATTGCATGATTTTATTAGCTTGTTATTGTTGTAATCATAACACCGACAAATGTCACTAGATCAGACGTTTGCGAGCGTTCCGTGATATACTCATACGTCCAATCAAACTTCACCTAACTTTGCTCGTGTTTTACGAATGTTTAGATGCCCGCAATAGATTTACCATGGAATTCAAACAATAAAGTAATCCTGAGAGAACAAGAATGTTTTTTTTTTTTGATTGGAGGTTTAATGACCACCATAAGCAGCAACTCAGTGGCTATAAGCAGTCGCCAGTACCTAATTTAGGGCCACTGGTTCCAGGGAAGGGAGAGAGCCAACGTCGTTAGACAAACACAACATCCATGCCTCACCGGGATTTAAACCCGTACCCATTGCTGACGAATTATCAGAAGCCATTGTTCAGACCGTTGCGCCACCCGGGCGGCATCAAATCTTTACATAGTGCAGTATGGGAGACCGTCCATAATTTCAAAATTGTTGACCGTCCTGGTATAATGACGGTTCTGTGTTATTATCTGGAGCTCCAATTAATAAGTAGTTGTAAATATTCACCAAATCAGGGTCATTAGCCAGTTCTTCAGCAGTCTGTTGCCGTAAAGTTTCAGTTCGTTCTAATTAAATATTTTCCAAATTTAACGCCGCATTTTCTCTCTCACTCAATGTTTTTGTATTATCCTCGTTTGAGGTTAGAAGTAGAATGACGTATGATTTCAACAGAGAGGAGAAGGATGTTTACGATGCATCGTGGCTCTGCTCTCCTTAGCTATTCGCGGCACTCTTTAGAACTCAGCTAGAGCTTGTTTGTAATTCATTTGAAAAAAGATTTGTTATGCTACTTAGACTAACTTCATGTGTAGGGTTTGATGTAATTGTTTAGCTCTTTCGCTTTGATTATCACGCTTGTTGGATCATCCAAGACGTAAGTTATTTTATATCACGAGCATGTTGCTGTTCAGATATTGAAGTGTTTAGCTATTGAAGTGATGTGGTGCCAACATTCATGCATCAGATGGTATAAAAGTTTAAATCTGAAGGTACACTTGTTTTCCCTGAATCTCTAGTCGTACTCTCTTGAAGTGAAATTCCTGTGCTTCATGTACTTTTGCAAATACTAAGTTAATTAAAGCTATCCGGAGCACCCTTAAAAGTACGGAACATTTAAATCAAAGCAGTATTCTGATTCACGTAATACAGTGTTCTAATGAGACTGACTTTTCTTGATATATAATTAACTAAGAACATTACAAAACTTGGAAGCCTCTTATAGAGTTCGTCATTGGCGATACCAGGTCTCATCGGAATCTTTTAAACAAGTGTCCGCAATTTGGACCATGCATTTTGCAGGAATGTTGTATAGGCCAAAGTGATCTATGTCTTCCTAGAAATTTAACGATCCGCCTGCTCCATTAAAGGTTATAGTGCAGGCATGAAGTACAAAATGACTTAGGATTGGATTCCACGCCATCAACGTAGGAGGAAACGCTGGTCTACCTTCGAAGTCTGGGGGTAATACATTTGAAGTGCGGTGATGACCACCCTCGAACTGTCGGGGTCACACTGTGGAGCTGTTCAGAACCACATACTTCATACAGAAGTTTATTATTATTAAACTGGTGTCTAAAATTAACGTGACAAACAGAAATTCGAGAATATGTTCAAAACGAGACAACCGATTGTAAAGATTTTTCAGAGACATGTGCATGGGAAAACGCTAAGTCGACGTATCCAAGCAACATTGGGCTAACTCCAACGGGAATATGCAAATGACAACCGTACGTGATCTAGCTGGCAGGCTCGCGACCTTGATAAACGTTGCTCTGAGAGGGTGCGGCAATTGAAGCTTGAGTTGGACTATTAGTGGAAAATGGCTCCGCACCATGGCTTAGACATCTCTTTACGGTGGAGAGTGATCGGTAGATTGGAAGCAGGGAAATCGCAAGATGAGGTAGCAAGATGGCTAAATGAGTCTCCAAACTGTGGAGACAGTTCCTGTAAACCGAAACAAAAACCAAAAGGCCAAGGCGACAAGGACGCCTACGAGGCACAACAAGACGACCGGTATTTGTCTCTAACAGCTCGCCGCCATTGGGACTTGGCAACCAGGTCAATCCCATTGTAGCTCTCCTCTGCTTAGGGAACAGCTACATCGAGGCATACAGTTTACAGAAGACTTCACGAGAGAGCTCCGTATGCAAGCAGGCTAATGGTCTGCTTCCAATTCGCTGCATCGCACAGAAGGGTGTGTCCGAATTGGGCCTGACAGCAAAACCTCTCCACCCCGAATCAATGTGCCTATGTTCTCTTCACTGACGAGTCACGGTATAGCCTAAGCACGGATTCTTGATGTATGTACATTTGATGATCGGCGGGAAGCCGAAATCTTCCCTCCAGGAAATTGACTACTACGGTGGCGGAGGACTTCCGGTTTGGGCTGGCATCATGTTGGATGGACGCACACCGCTGTAAGTGTTTCCATTAGACACCCTGATTACTGTGCGCCACAGGGATTACATCCTAAAGCCCAATGTACGGCTTTTCAGGAGAGCTGTTGGAACCCAGTTCCTTTTTTATGGAAGATAACGCCCTTCACTATAGTGCTGGTTATAGAATACCTGAAGAGTGAGGATATTCACAGGATGGAGTGGCCCACGAGATCTCCGGACTTGAACCCAACTGAACATGTGTGTGATGCCCAGAAAAGAGCAATTGCAAGCCGACAGCCCTTCCCATAACCTTCCCGGGACTCTGACGTGCCTTGGTCGAGGACTGGCACTAATTGCCCCAAAGTCTCATTCACAGTCTTGTAAACAGCACGAAGGCTCGTTGTGCGAGCTGTCCCACTATTCGGGGTGACCACACTCCCTCTTACCCCCTCAAAATCTGCCGCACTTGCTGCATCACTTTTGGACTTACATACTGTCATGCGCATGCTTCCTCCTCATGCGGTGATTGCATTCCTTTTCTATTATGGATTGCTGCGTTATCGATATACACTCATCGACAAAAAAAGTTGAATCCAGAAAGAAGCAGCCGACAGGGATGAAACTTGGTGGGTAGGTTTGACATCGTGAGACATGCAAATGATTCAAGTATCACGATCGGACGCGCATGTGTAGCAAGAAAGGAAGGCCGTAGCACTGTGCCTGACCGGCTGTATAAGGTCGTCCCGTTGCGCGTGCTTGCCATTCTGACTAGTGCTGTTGTGTTGGCTGCATCCTATTCAAGTGAAGTACGCCTCGGAGAAAAGTTCGGAAGCAATTCCAGCAGTTGTAGGAGTTCGAAAGGGGCCGCATTATCGGTCTCCGGGAAGCGGGATGGTCTTATCGCCGTATTTCTTGCTATACCGGTCGCGCGGATATCACCATAGCACGCTGTTGGCGGCAGTGGATAGAACAAGGCACGCAGCAGCGACATGAAATGTCTGGGAGACCTAGACAAGACACGGAGAGAGAGAGGACCGACGGGTTGTCCGACATGCGCGGAGTGACACAACAGCCATGATTGCGAATGTTCAGCGAGAAGTGGGGCCCTCCCGTATCACGACAAAAGGGCGAACGACAAAAGGGCGATACAACAAAAGGGCGACCCGACAAAAAGGCGAATGACAAAAGAGCGACACGACAAAAGAGCGACACGACAAAAGAGCGACACGACAAAAGGGCGCAAGACAAAAGAGCGCACGACAAAAGGGCGATACGACAAAAGGGGCGCACGACAAAAGAGCGAAGCGAAAAAAGGCACCACGAAAAAAGGGCGAATCCACGGGCTTGATATTCTTCTACTTCAACTGCAAGATTTCTAAAAGATATTATTTCCAAAATCGGCACCGGGGTCCCTTTGAGAAAACTACATATTTCTTTGTGTATTCAAATCTCAACTGAAATCAAACGTTTCATCCTATATAGAAGGCTTTGTAAACGATGTTATTTCCAAAAAGGCCCCGGGGCCTCTTTCGGGAAATTCAGTATTTCTTTGTGTATTTAAATAATCCCAACTGAAATCAGACGTGTCATCTTTTATACTCTGAAATCTATATTGAAGGCTTTCTAAAAGATGTTTTTTCCAAAATGGCTATGGAGCCCTTTTCTGAAATTGCCTTTTTTGTACATTCAAAGCGAAATTTTACGCATGTGTCATGGCGAAAATTTTAACCTCTGGTGAATTTCAGAGAGACCTGATCAATCTTTCTGTTGGTTTATCGGAGATTAATTAATGCAAAAATTTTCTTCCATGACATACGTTAGAAGTAAATTCCTGGTTGAAAGGCAGGGGAATTCATGCGCAAAAATTCGCTTGTCTTAATCACAACCAGGAAAACAAAATTTCATGTTGGAAAAAAAAAAAAAAAAAAAAAAGAATAATATTTGATTTAACTGACTTTGGGGTTTTGAAAATAATTATTTTATCGGTTCTTTTATCGCGATAGGAAAAGGCGAGTAGGTGTGCAGCTCAGAGAATCAAAATTAATTTTACTTTAACATCACGGAACGAGAGAAAGAGAAAATTAAAACTAGTGGTTTTCTGCAAAGCAAGAATTCGCCATTTTTTTTTTGTGTTCCTGTTTCCAAGCGAGAAGTCGCCCAAAAGTGTAACATCTTTTCGTCTTTTGGGGTAGGGATTTCAGCAACGAAATCTATTTTTAGAACCTCAGGGTCAAGATGGGCCTGCTCTGCACGTGTGAAGGTCAGAGGTCACTCGAGGCGTGGGAGTGAAGATTCCGTTGGAGAGTAGTGAGTTGCTAGGCTGAAGTTTCGACCAATGAGAGGGGTCAGCGGTTTTCAAGCACCCCCTGAGTTTTATCCGTAGAGAGTCACTTTTTGCTCTTGTCTTGTTGCTGGACGTCAGAGAAAGAGGGACGGCGGAGTTTTTTTTTCTCCTCGCCTTTTGGCGGGAGAGAACCACAGAGAAAAAAAAGAGTTTTTTCCATGGCAGCATTTTGCTGACCACCAGTCCACCACAAGGGGACACTCTGGATCTGGGCTGGCTGTTGAAAAGTTTTTTTGACGATGTAGAATGCAGTTAAAGCGGCATTCCGCCAGCCGGGAACCTCGTCCTGAAGAACAAATGGCGGCAGGCTGGGACATTGTCGTCAATGGAAAATTCTTGGCTGAAGGAGGACATGCCTTCTCCCTTATGGAAACCCCTGGAAGAGTGGGCCCAGCTCTACCGCTCCCAACTCGGCTGCTACTCCGAAAAGGAGGCCTGCTTCAAAGGCCGAGGGGAGGGAAGAGAAAAAAAAGAGAAAAAAAAAAAGTATGAATAAATAAAAAGGTTCCATCTCATCCCGAAGTTTCGGAAATGGTTACCTCGGCCATTAACCGTTTAAGGAAGGGAATCTTTGAGGAAGAAAAGATAATACTAACAAGACGGTGGTTGTGCCTGGACTGTAAACTATGGTGAAAAGAAAAGAAGAAAAAAAAAAGGGAACGCCAGCTCGAAGGTAATGTTTTAGTTCACATCTTTTTGTATTGATATATAACATCCCACGCAGGGTACCTAAACTTCGAGCTGAGCATAAGAAACGAAAAGAAAAAGAGCAAGTTTTTTTTTCCCTCTGATTTTGGCTGTGTCGTCGTTCAGCTTTCAAAATTAAAATGTATTAGTTACTCAGGTACGAATTCAGAAAAAAAAAGAAAGAAAAAAAGAGAGGGGAGTTGAAAATGCTTTCATTTATATTTTTTTTTTGTGCTGTCATGTCTGGTATTTTAGCAACTTCCCAGGCCAGTAAATTTTAATGTATCGGAAAAATTTGGTTTATTGAAAAATTTGGTTTATTGTTTGAGCACAGTAAATTTTGGTGCATCGATAATAGTTTAGTTGGGCATGTGATATTTAAAGCAGTGTTATTGTGATGTCGTGGGTGATAAAATAATTGTAAACATTTCTCTCTAGTCTTTTACAGCGTTGAGTTATTTTTTTTATGAGTGAAGATAAATTATGGGATGATTTATATTGGAATTTTGGGAACATAATATAGTGTGATGAAATTGGAAACCTAAAGTGCTGTTTACATTCTTGGAGTGTTGAGTGTCGAAATTGAGATGGTAGGAGTGTTAATTGAGGACCAGTATTTTACATGCTCCAGATGAGTGTTAATCTCCCATTGAAAGGGGTGATCTTAGGGCAAGCAGGGATCTTGTCCTAGGGCAGAGGGCTCTGAGTAGGAATTTTCACCAGGATGCGATATGTGAAGAATAGAAGTTAAAGTATTTTTTTTTGTTCTCAAGTTTAGTATTTCACAAAAGAATGAACATCATGGGTTGAGAAGACACACTTTTGCTCACCAGTTCCAGTATTAATTGTTCTTTTCTTTGGCCTAAATTTTCTTGTTTTTACTATAAGGTTAAAAGTCTAAATGTAATTTTAATTTTCAATAAGGTGAAAATATTTAGTGGGTTATGTAAATGGTCAGTGTTATTGTCTGAAGTGGACCTGCGCATTGCCATGGTGCAGAGGAATTTCCTTGCTAGTGATTTTTTCCTGGGATATATGTGGATATAGAGATAAGTGAATTTTCCTGGGACATATGTGGATATAGAGATAAGTGAATTTTCCTGGGACATATGTGGATATAGAGATAAGTGAATTTTCCTGGGACGTGTGTGGATATAGAGATAAGTGAATTTTCCTGGGACGTGTGTGGATATAGAGATAAGTGAATTTTCCTGGGACATATGTGGATATAGAGATAAGTGATTTTTCCTGGGATACATGTGGATATTGTGATTTAGGATTTCTTGGGATATATAGAGAGAAGTGAATTTTCCTGGGATATATGTGGATATTGTGACTTAGGATTTCTTGGGATATAGAGAGATAAGTGAATTTTTCCTGGGATATAGTTGTGTTAGTTCTGGGCCAGATGTGCCTGGAGTATTTAGGGTTGAAGTACGACAGGCTCTTGCAGGCGTGGTTGATCAAGGTGAGATCATGCATTGGTTCGAAAAGGGGAGATCCTTGAAGACGTGGTTTTTGGGGGAAAACTTGTCTTCAAACCCCCCCCAGTAGTTTCGCTGCTCACGGAAATATGTACTGCCAGCGAGGGTCGGTCGAGCGTTGCTTCAAGAAATGTGGTGAGATCATGTTAGAGGAAATTCTGTGCCTGATGATGATGTGTCACACTTGAGGATTTTTTCCTTTCCCTTTGCATAGGCTGAAAGTGGATTCACGACCCAATTTCACGCCTTCAGCCTGACTTGGCATTTTCTTCCTGTGTTGGTTCTCAAAACCCAGGGTAGTGTCTGAACTGAGAGTATTTGCCTCACCGCTACTTCAGTAATTCACTGCAGGTGTTAAATTTAAGTTTGTTTGGTGATTTAAAGTATCTAAATTTATTTGTTTATGATTTGCTGTAGTGCTAGGGATGTAAATTCTAAATTTGGTTGTTGGTGTTAGTGAACTTGATATTTAGTTTGGAAATTTAGTTAATTGGTATTTTGAGCTTTTGTTTACAGTGTAGAGTTATTAAGTATCTTGAGCTATTATGTGAAGTGCAGAGTGAGGTGATTTTTATGAGCAAGCTAGTGCAAGAAGATTGTTTGAATTTCTGAATTATGTTGATGTTATGAATAGTGATAATTTTTAAGATTAGTTAGTGAGGTTTCTTTATAAGTGAAGTAGGTTCATTCAGGATAGTTCTATAGGCTATGTAATGTTAATTAATGCTTGTGCTCAGTGTAAATTCTGTTTTGAGGATAATTTACTTGGTTTGTTTACTTGCTGATAGTAGATTTGTTAAAGTATAATTTGTGGCTCTTAAAATAACTGTAAATTTAATTGAAGTCTTTGAATCTGGTCTGGGAGATTGCGGAGTTTGCTAAGATTGTTTAAATTTAAATCAATAAGTGTAAAGTTGTAAATTGGTCATTGAGCTAACTGGGTGAGAGAGAAGAGAGTACGTTTCAAAAGAACAGAACTTGTCCACCTTGTGGAATTAAAAATAATCCAGTATCTTTTTCTTGTGTAAACCATGCGAATCATAGTATGATTTTGAAGGCATAAATTAAAAGCCTAGTGTTCAAACTAACTGTGTTGACATATGTAAAGTTGTGTTGTTCATAAGGCCAGTGGCCAAAGAGAAATAGAAAGTAAATTGAGATTCTGTTTTATACTGCTGTGTTTAAGCAAACAAGAAAAAAGGAAATACCATCTGTTTGTCCTCTAAATTAACTCATTAAGTTTTTAAAGAAAATAATAAATACAGGCAGTAGGCTTTCAAAAAAAGTTCAAAATGAGTGCAGTGTGGAAAGTTTTTGTGTGTTGTTGTCTTCCATGACTTGGTCCCATGTACTCCCCCTTAGCTTGACTAAGGCTATCGATCCGAATCCTGGTTTTCTAAGGTATTTCATAACTGCAATTTTTGTCCTAACCTTTTTAAATTGACTTTCACCGCCTCCACAAGTTGTTGTTGAACGAGTACATTTTATCATATGTCTTATAGTGACACATTTTTATACACATGCAACAATATTCACTTATTTTTGCACTTTCAGGTGACTCAACTCTGCTTGAACACAAACAACGCAAACTTTCCAATAACTTCTTGTGGAATGTAAATTTTCAGATGCATTTTTGTTTAGGATGTTCATGGCCTTTTCTAGTACTTGGAAAATATTTTTGTTTCGAAATGCATCCACCCATCTCCCAAATTTAAATTTTCTATAATTTCCATATTTTGAATTTCAACACCAGCATAAATATAACGCCCTTTAATAAATAACAATCAATTCAATATACTCAAAATAAATTAAATTAATTTATTTTTTTCCACCAAAACATTTGGTGCCGTGACCATAGGATACATGCCTTGTCATGGAATTCAACCTGTACTGCACAGTAGTTACGAAAATCTTGAGTATGGTTTCATATGTGAATTATTTTCTCGTAGTGATAAGTTCTGGTAGTCTCTCTCTCAGTGACCAAAGTAGCGAAAGTGCATATTTTTTGATTTTAGCTGAATTTCTGTGTATAAGTATTATAATATTTCAGTAGCAGTGTTTGTAATAATTGAATAATTTTGGGCTTAACATAAAAAAGCCAGTTAGGGCTTGACACACATAAAAAGATTTTTTTTGTGTTGGTGTAATATTTTCAGTGATATATGAGTAATTTCAGTAATTTTGTGCTTGACACACATACAATTTTTTTTTGGGTGTTTACCTACATGAGTTTTCACACAAATAATTTCTCAAGCGTACCTGCATAATGTATAATTTGGTATTTCGAATATAACTAGTGCTAATTAATAGTTTGCAGTGTGTCACATATATATATATGCAATTTCACACTTTTCCAAATATTGAACTTCTAGGTGTATTTTTCATGTGTTGCAAAATTTTTTTTACCTCTACAGTCCGAGTGTTGAATTAAGTGTAATTTTAATGTGTTGCATTCAGGCAATTTATCATATTCTGTTGAACTAAGCGAAGAAAGTGTATTGTAAAGTAATGTTGTCATTCGAAAATGCCTGTTGTTGGTGATGTCAAATTGGTGAAAGCATAATGCAAAAATTGTAAAGAGGCGTAACTTCTCTTCTCTCCTCACGCTGGTTAATTTAGTGCCTAGGTGCACTGGTTAGTTATTTTAAGTTAGGTTGTTTACTATTGGAGTGAAGTGTAGGTTCAGTGTTGGGTAGGATTAGTATTACTGTAGTAATAGCCAGTGAGTTAGGAATTTAATAATCAGTTAAATTTCTTTTAATTTAATTTTCTCAGTGTAGTTAAAAGGTTAGTATTTGAGCCGGTGCAGAATTTTTTTCCTTCGTTCCGTGAAAATTTTTTGGCTTGAAAAAAATTCTTTCACCTCTGTAATTAAGGTCAGGTGATAAGTAGCTTCGCTTCGGAACATTTGTTTTCCTAGTTCAGTGGTAGCCATGTTGGAACGGAAGTCAGCTCACCGGAGGTAGGTGGCGCTGCAGGTTTGTTTACATTCATCGGTTTGTTGATGGTCGGAGCACGTGTGTGTTGAGTAGTAGGTAGAAGCGAATTTTCTGAGATTTTATTTTATGTTTCGACTCGCTTTGCTCGTCTTTTTCGCAGGGGGAATGTATTTGTCATGGCGAAAATTTTAACCTCTGGTGAATTTCAGAGAGACCTGATCAATCTTTCTGTTGGTTTATCGGAGATTAATTAATGCAAAAATTTTCTTCCATGACATACGTTAGAAGTAAATTCCTGGTTGAAAGGCAGGGGAATTCATGCGCAAAATTCGCTTGTCTTAATCACAAACTAGAAAACAAAATTTCATGTTGGAAAAAAAAAAAAAAAAAAAGAATAATATTTGATTTAACTGACTTTGGGGTTTTGAAAATAATTATTTTATCGGTTCTTTTATCGCGATAGGAAAAGGCGAGTAGGGTGTGCAGCTCAGAGAATCAAAATTAATTTTACTTTAACATCACGGAACGAGAGAAAGAGAAAATTAAAACTAGTGGTTTTCTGCAAAGCAAGAATTCGCCATTTTTTTTTTGTGTTCCTGTTTCCAAGCGAGAAGTCGCCCAAAAGTGTAACATCTTTTCGTCTTTTGGGGTAGGGATTTCAGCAACGAAATCTATTTTTAGAACCTCAGGGTCAAGATGGGCCTGCTCTGCACGTGTGAAGGTCAGAGGTCACTCGAGGCGTGGGAGTGAAGATTCCGTTGGAGAGTAGTGAGTTGCTAGGCTGAAGTTTCGACCAATGAGAGGGGTCAGCGGTTTTCAAGCACCCCCTGAGTTTTATCCGTAGAGAGTCACTTTTTGCTCTTGTCTTGTTGCTGGACGTCAGAGAAAGAGGGACGGCGGAGTTTTTTTTCTCCTCGCCTTTTGGCGGGAGAGAACCACAGAGAAAAAAAGAGTTTTTTCCATGGCAGCATTTTGTTGACCACCAGTCCACCACAAGGGGACACTCTGGATCTGGGCTGGCTGTTGAAAAGTTTTTTGACGATGTAGAATGCAGTTAAAGCGGCATTCCGCCAGCCGGGAACCTCGTCCTGAAGAACAAATGGCGGCAGGCTGGGACATTGTCGTCAATGGAAAATTCTTGGCTGAAGGAGGACATGCCTTCTCCCTTATGGAAACCCCTGGAAGAGTGGGCCCAGCTCTACCGCTCCCAACTCGGCTGCTACTCCGAAAAGGAGGCCTGCTTCAAAGGCCGAGGGAGGGAAGAGAAAAAAAAAGAGAAAAAAAAAAGTATGAATAAATAAAAAAGGTTCCATCTCATCCCGAAGTTTCGGAAATGGTTACCTCGGCCAATAACCGTTTAAGGAAGGGAACTTTGAGGAAGAAAAGATAATACTAACAAGACGGTGGTTGTGCTCTGGACTGTAAACTATGGTGAAAAGAAAAAGAAGAAAAAAAAAGGGAACGCCAGCTCGAAGGTAATGTTTTAGTTCACATCTTTTTGTATTGATATATAACATCCCACGCAGGGTACCTAAACTTCGAGCTGAGCATAAGAAACGAAAAGAAAAGAGCAAGTTTTTTTCCTCTGATTTTGGCTGTGTCGTCGTTCAGCTTTCAAAATTAAAATGTATTAGTTACTCAGGTACGAATTCAGAAAAAAAGAAAGAAAAAAAAGAGAGGGGAGTTGAAAATGCTTTCATTTATGTTTTTTTTTGTGCTGTCATGTCTGGTATTTTAGCAACTTCCCAGGCCAGTAAATTTTAATGTATCGGAAAAATTTGGTTTATTGAAAAATTTTGGTTTATTGTTTGAGCACAGTAAATTTTGGTGCATCGATAATAGTTTAGTTGGGCATGTGATATTTAAAAAGCAGTGTTATTGTGATGTCGTGGGTGATAAAATAATTGTAAACATTTCTCTCTAGTCTTTTACAGCGTTGAGTTATTTTTTTATGAGTGAAGATAAATTATGGGATGATTTATATTGGAATTTTGGGAACATAATATAGTGTGATGAAATTGGAAACCTAAAGTGCTGTTTACATTCTTGGAGTGTTGAGTGTCGAAATTGAGATGGTAGGAGTGTTAATTGAGGACCAGTATTTTACATGCTCCAGATGAGTGTTAATCTCCCATTGGAAAGGGGTGATCTTAGGGCAAGCAGGGATCTTGTCCTAGGGCAGAGGGCTCTGAGTAGGGAATTTTCACCAGGATGCGATATGTGAAGAATAGAAGTTAAAGTATTTTTTTGTTCTCAAGTTTAGTATTTCACAAAAAGAATGAACATCATGGGTTGAGAAGACACACTTTTGCTCACCAGTTCCAGTATTAATTGTTCTTTTCTTTGGCCTAAATTTTCTTGTTTTTACTATAAGGTTAAAAGTCTAAATGTAATTTTTAATTTTCAATAAGGTGAAAATATTTAGTGGGTTATGTAAATGGTCAGTGTTATTGTCTGAAGTGGACCTGCGCATTGCCATGGTGCAGAGTGAATTTCCTTGCTAGTGATTTTTTCCTGGGATATATGTGGATATAGAGATAAGTGAATTTTCCTGGGACATATGTGGATATAGAGATAAGTGAATTTTCCTGGGACATATGTGGATATAGAGATAAGTGAATTTTCCTGGGACGTGTGTGGATATAGAGATAAGTGAATTTTCCTGGGACGTGTGTGGATATAGAGATAAGTGAATTTTCCTGGGACATATGTGGATATAGAGATAAGTGATTTTTCCTGGGATACATGTGGATATTGTGATTTAGGATTTCTTGGGATATATAGAGAGAAGTGAATTTTCCTGGGATATATGTGGATATTGTGACTTAGGATTTCTTGGGATATAGAGAGATAAGTGAATTTTTCCTGGGATATAGTTGTGTTAGTTCTGGGCCAGATGTGCCTGGAGTATTTAGGGTTGAAGTACGACAGGCTCTTGCAGGCGTGGTTGATCAAGGTGAGATCATGCATTGGTTCGAAAAGGGGGAGATCCTTGAAGACGTGGTTTTTGGGGGAAAACTTGTCTTCAAACCCCCCAGTAGTTTCGCTGCTCACGGAAATATGTACTGCCAGCGAGGGTCGGTCGAGCGTTGCTTCAAGAAATGTGGTGAGATCATGTTAGAGGAAATTCTGTGCCTGATGATGATGTGTCACACTTGAGGATTTTTTCCTTTCCCTTTGCATAGGCTGAAAGTGGATTCACGACCCAATTTCACGCCTTCAGCCTGACTTGGTATTTTCTTCCTGTGTTGGTTCTCAAAACCCAGGGTAGTGTCTGAACTGAGAGTATTTGCCTCACCGCTACTTCAGTAATTCACTGCAGGTGTTAAATTTAAGTTTGTTTGGTGATTTAAAGTATCTAAATTTATTTGTTTATGATTTGCTGTAGTGCTAGGGATGTAAATTCTAAATTCTGGTTGTTGGTGTTAGTGAACTTGATATTTAGTTTGGAAATTTAGTTAATTGGTATTTTGAGCTTTTGTTTACAGTGTAGAGTTATTAAGTATCTTGAGCTATTATGTGAAGTGCAGAGTGAGGTGATTTTTATGAGCAAGCTAGTGCAAGAAGATTGTTTGAATTTCTGAATTATGTTGATGTTATGAATAGTGATAATTTTTAAGATTAGTTAGTGAGGTTTCTTTATAAGTGAAGTAGGTTCATTCAGGATAGTTCTATAGGCTATGTAATGTTAATTAATGCTTGTGCTCAGTGTAAATTCTGTTTTGAGGATAATTTACTTGGTTTGTTTACTTGCTGATAGTAGATTTGTTAAAGTATAATTTGTGGCTCTTAAAATAACTGTAAATTTAATTGAAGTCTTTGAATCTGGTCTGGGAGATTGCAGGAGTTTGCTAAGATTGTTTAAATTTAAATCAATAAGTGTAAAGTTGTAAATTGGTCATTGAGCTAACTGGGTGAGAGAGAAGAGAGTACGTTTCAAAAGAACAGAACTTGTCCACCTTGTGGAATTAAAAATAATCCAGTATCTTTTTCTTGTGTAAACCATGCGAATCATAGTATGATTTTGAAGGCATAAATTAAAAGCCTAGTGTTCAAACTAACTGTGTTGACATATGTAAAGTTGTGTTGTTCATAAGGCCAGTGGCCAAAGAGAAATAGAAAGTAAATTGAGATTCTGTTTTATACTGCTGTGTTTAAGCAAACAAGAAAAAGGAAATACCATCTGTTTGTCCTCTAAATTAACTCATTAAGTTTTTAAAGAAAAATAATAAATACAGGCAGTAGGCTTTCAAAAAAAGTTCAAAATGAGTGCAGTGTGGAAAGTTTTTGTGTGTTGTTGTCTTCCATGACTTGGTCCCATGTACTCCCCTTAGCTTGACTAAGGCTATCGATCCGAATCCTGGTTTTCTAAGGTATTTCATAACTGCAATTTTTGTCCTAACCTTTTTAAATTGACTTTCACCGCCTCCACAAGTTGTTGTTGAACGAGTACATTTTATCATATGTCTTATAGTGACACATTTTTATACACATGCAACAATATTCACTTATTTTTGCACTTTCAGGTGACTCAACTCTGCTTGAACACAAACAACGCAAACTTTCCAATAACTTCTTGTGGAATGTAAATTTTCAGATGCATTTTTGTTTAGGATGTTCATGGCCTTTTCTAGTACTTGGAAAATATTTTTGTTTCGAAATGCATCCACCCATCTCCCAAATTTAAATTTTCTATAATTTCCATATTTTGAATTTCAACACCAGCATAAATATAACGCCCCTTTAATAAATAACAATCAATTCAATATACTCAAAATAAATTAAATTAATTTATTTTTTTTCCACCAAAACACATGCATGAAATTTTTGTGCTTCAACTGCAACCTCCAGAAATGGCCGAAGAGATATTTCTATAAGAGCCCAGGAAACTTTATTTTGTTTCATTTCTTGTGTTTAAGAAAAAGATTTTCTTCAGAGCAAGAAATTCTTAGAAGTTCAACCCTTCCCATGGCACGGTTTCAGGTACTTAGGATTGTCGAGGGAAAAAATAAAATAATAATAATTATTATTACACCAGGCCCCCGACTATTAGACTTTTTGCTTTGTTAGGATGCCATTTTGACCTAGTGTTAGTTACTTAACCATAACCTGAATTCTAGACGAAATTTTATATATTTCGTAATTGCTTAGTTCTTTTTACCTATATTGTTCACATTGTTTGATCTTTTTACTTGGTTGTCCGGTGAGACCTTGAAGGGTCGGAATAGGCCATCTGTGAGAGTCCCTGATGTCCTTCGAGCAAAAAAAAAAAAAAACTTTCTGCTTTCTCCTTCCGACCCCAGAGAGAATGGGGAGTGCACTTAATGTATTCTTAGGTCGTAGTATTTAAGATAGACAGTATAAATGTCAGGTTGTTTATGACTGATCGTCATTTTTTTCTATAATACAACATTTCCTTCCAGCCAGGACTTTCATCCTATCTCCCCTTCTGTGGTCGGTATGGGATATCATCAGGAAATTTTCTTTGTCAGGAAGGGCATAGTGGTCCTTTCGAGGTTTCACACAATGAGAGCTTGATGGTCAAGGAGCATCCCCCCACCCCCACCCCTGTCTCGTAAGATTGTCTTCTGCTGTTTCCGCCTTGGATTACGAAAGAAGGGCAACCATCATTGGCGTACTGATAGCTCCCGCAGTGCGGGGGTTCCTCACGTCTAAGACGGCCACAACAGATGGATTTTTGAAAATGTTTGTGGAAACTTCATATGAAACTGGTTAAAGAAATTGCCCGGAATTTTTAACAGCAGCTTTGAATGAAATATTACAAAAAAATCAATTTTTGGTTGTTGTTGTTTTTTTCTTCGAGTAAATAAGTAAAATCTCCAAGAAATCATTTTCGCTTTAGTTTATACAAACTGGATGACGGGAAAACATCAGCTATTCCAGAGGACTTGAGGCCCCTTTTCACAGCCATAGCAGTATTTCCTATAGGCTACATGTCTATTAGCAAGAGAATGTGAATGAAATATCAGTTGAATGAATGAAATCATTACATCAGTGAGGATAAGGCGTTATATACACTAGTGTTCAAAAATTAAGGACGAAGAGGAGAAATTAGCATAACAGCGGAACGAGCAGGCAGAACGGATCGAAAGACCACTCAGAAGATAGACTAGGGTCCGGTACGGTAGGGCATGCACATATATGCAGCAAGACGTAGGGGGGGGCGGAAGGGTATAAAGCACACGGGCGGTGTACGCTCAGCAATTCGGTGAAAGCTGGTGTACATCGGTTTGAACGACGTCGAGTTGCTTCCACCGTGTGATATCGCCAACAGGCAATCCAGTAGACGACATCTGGATGACCTTACCCGAGGTCGCGTCATTGGGAAGTTGGAAGAAGATCGAAGTGTGACTAGGGTGGCCCAGGAGTTCGGGATCGCTCACAGCATCGTTTCACGAGCTTGGAGAGTATTTCAAACGACAGGAACAGCTGTCCGAGAGTTCAGAAGAGAGCAGTGGTCGTCCACAAGCAATCCACGGAGGCGGACGACCAGTATATTGTCCTATAGGCGAGAAGAGACAGACGGCAAATCGTAAGGCGCATGCAACAGACAACTGGACGTCTCTTATCGCATTTTACCGTGGCCAGGAGGCTGCACAAAGGTGGTCTATTTGCACGACGACCAGTACGGTGTGTGCCATTAACGCCTGCTCATCGGAGACGGCACTTTCTGTGGGGCCAGGAACACAAGAACTGGACACATCAGCAATGGGGTAGAGTTCTCTTTACGGATGAGAGCCGATTTAGTCTGACGAGCGATTTTGGACGTATACACATCTGGAGAGAGCAGGAAACTCGCAATCACACCTCCAACATCATCGAAAGGGACCGGTTTGGAGGTGGCGGAGTTCTCGTTTGGGGCGGAATCATGCTTGGTAGCCGTACTGACCTCCACATCTTCCGAGGAGATTCAGTCACTGGTGTCCGCTATTGTACCGAGGTTCTCCTGCCTCACGTGCGTCTGTTTAGAGGTGCCGTGAGTCCTGAGTTCCTCTTCATGGACGACAACGTTGCACCTCATCGTACAGTGGATGTCGCAGAGCTGTTGGAGAGTGAAGATATTCAGCGCATGGATTGACCCGCAAGGTCCCCGGACCTAAATCAAATTGAACACGTGTGGGACCTTCTCGGGAGACGCTCCGCCAGCAACGATTCCGCAGCTACGATTGGCGCTAAAAGATTAATGAGCCGCGATGCCTCAACAGCTCCTTGACAACCTCGTCCTCAGCATGGACAGACGTTGTAAATCCTGCAAATCAGTCATGGGTGATCATATCCCTTACTAAAGACTGGATTTTTCTTGGCAGCCGCCTGTCACATGGACGTTTCTGTCTTCTGTCTAGTTGTGCTCGAAGCTACCTTTTCAATAAAGTGCCTTTGTATCCTTTGGATTCCTTGTTTGGACGGTTTTGCTCACTTGTCCCATATCCTTACATCTTGGGGATCTTATGGTATGATTTGAGTCGATGTGGAGCACTTCTGCACGACTTTACATTCGAAAAACCGCCTTGTCCTTAATTTTTGCACGCCAGTGTATTACATTTGTTTGCACATAACTACGCATCCTTCAGAATACAATAAACTAAAGAATGTTCTTCGCAGGAACGATAAAACAGAGACCTGTGTCATTTTTTTCATGACAGAGTCAAAAGAAAAGGCTTTTACTATGTGCAAAACATTGTGATATTTTGCTTAAGTGTGTTTTGTATATTCAAGAAACAAAAGTAAACATTTAAGTAATCTTACTCTTTTTCTCCCACAATTCTTAATTGTTACTTTTTATTTTCTTACTTATGTTCTATATTTTCGTAAAAATCGGAAAAGATCATTTAACACCGCTATAAGGACGTTACGTGTTTTGCGTGAGGTCCGGACTAAAGCCTACCGGACGCTTGCCACCCGGGCATTTACCCACCAGACACTTGCATACACATTTTTGTGCTTCAACTATAAACTTTTCTATAGGATCTTAGGATGCATTTGGAGTACAAAAAATGTCATGTGTGATTTCAATTAAGATTTGAGTATACAAAGAAATAAGCAATTCCCTAAAAGGGCCAAAAAGGGCCTTTTTTAAAATAACATCATTTAGAAAGCTTTCTGCATTGGTTGCATTTCAGTACAAACAATGTCACATCTGCGGTCAATCGGGATTTGAATACCCAAAGAAGAAATAATTTGCTTGAAGTCCTAACGGGCCATTTTGAAAATATTATCTTTTTGAAAGCACTCTCTATATGTTATTGAAGTACAGAAAAATTAACATTTACTTTCAGTTGGGATTTTAATATATGTACAATGAAATAAGCAATTTTGAAATTTACATCTTCGTAACGTTTCTTGCAAATGGGTTAAATAGTTCTCCTAGTTTAGTGAATCGTTAGTCTGGTAGTCGTGCGCCCTTCTGTCGCAGTGCTGTTTTGTCGGATCGCCCTTTTGTCGTGCGCCTTTTTGTCGAGCGCTCTTTCTTCGCTTCACCCTTTTGTCGTATTACCCTTTTGTCGCTTCGCCCTTCTGTCATTCGCCCTTCTGTCATTCGCCCTTCTGTCATTCGCCCTTTTGACGTTAGCCCTTTTGTCGTGCGCCCTTTTGTCGTGTAACCGTGCCCTCCATGCATCGTCCGATTAGTGCCAGTACCATTGGCAGACGGCTGCACGACGTAGGACTAAATGCACGCAGACCTTTACATCGTCGCCAAAGACTGCAATGGTGTCGCGCCAGACTGCCGTGGAGCCACGCAGAATGGCAGCGGGGGATCTTCAGTGACGAGTCCCGCTTTTGTCTTGGAGGAGACAACCAACGAATCCGTGTGTGTAGGCACGGTGGTCAGCACCAAGATGAACGGTTTGTTGTCGAGCGTCACACGTCCATAAGGCCTGGTGTCATGGTGTGGGGTGCAATTGTCTGAGATGCCAGATCACCTTTGGTGTTCATTACAGGCACTTTGATGACCCAGCGTTACGTTAATAAGGTTCTGCAGCCAGTGGCCTTACCTTTTCTGAACGCTCACTCCGGTGCGATTTTCCAACAGGACAAAGCTCGCCCGCATACCGTTGCTGTCTCAAGAGCTTGCCTTCAAGGCACTGATACTTGGAGGAGACGACCAACCACCCTGCCATGGCCAGCCGCATCGCCAGACCTATTGCCGATTGAAAATGTGTGGGATGCTATTTAATGCGCTATCCACACTCCACCCCTACCGTACAATCTGCAGGAATTGTGTGACAAGATTCAAGCTGCGTTGGATGACTTATCGGAGGACAGCATTAAGAACCTGTACAACTCCATGCCGAGACGTCTGGCATGCTGTGTGAGCAAACATGGCGGCCCGACGCCATACTGAGAGACACTACTTATTTTTTTTTTTTTTTTTTTGAGGTTTAACGACCACCGTGAGCAACTCAATGGGCTATAAGCAGTCGCCTGTCCCTAATTTAGGGTCACTGGTTCCAGGGAAGGGAGAGAGCCAGTGCCGTAAGACAAACACAACATCCATGCCTCACCGGGATTCGAACCCGGACCCCTTACGGACGAACAATCAGAGGCCAGCGCCTTAGACCACTGCGCCACCGGGGCGGCCACACTACTTACTTATTGGCGTGCAGCTCAATAAATATTGCCCATATCAGGCTTAATGTTTAATCTTTTATTGTTCCTGGTAACCTTTACCTTCCTCCCGAATAGTTTTGCAATCCGACACATCCTTCTTGGTGCAACTGGTTTTTTTTTTTTACAATGAGTGTATGTATGCCCGTATCAACTGTCATTAAACTCTGTCGTATAGATTTTGTGTTTTTCACGTTAATTTTGGGCACCAGTGTCGTTGCCACATTCATTTCTAAATTGTAACAAAAGTTCGGGCGCCACTTATAAAGTTTTTTGTGTTTTGTAGATGTAAATTAATTAAAGTCGTTACCTAGTTATTCGTTGAACACATAACATAATCAACTAAATCTGACTAATTGAAATTAACAACCAGATTCAAAAGGATCAGAAACTCATATAAACCTTTAGCAGTTTATTGTCCGAACATGAAGTAGTAGCCACAAATACGCTTCATCTTTATGTAGCTTTCAACTGATAAATCGTAAATCATTAGGTTATCGCAACAGCAAACTCATATAATTTTAACAAACACACATAGTAATCTCTACAATGTATCTACAATCTCCGCTCTTGACAAGTTTTCCATCTCCCCATCTTCAACATTTCCGACCTTACTTTTTATTTTCATTTAACTCACTGTCAGCGATGGCAAAACATATAGCTTGTTCAGGGAAGTAATGTACCGTCAGCGTTTACTAAAGCTTTTCTGGGCCGCCCGGTGGCGCAGTGGTCTAAGCGCTGGCTTCTGATCATTCGTTCGAGATGGATCCGGGTTCAAATCCCGGTGAGGCATGGATGTTGTGTTTGTATTGCGGCAGTGGCTCTCTCCCTTCTCTGGAGTCAATTACCCTAAATTATGGACGGGCGACTGCTTATAGCCCACTGAGTTGCTCACAGTGGTCGTTAAACCTTCAATAAAAAAAAAACGTTTTCTGGATGTCTGATGAGATTCAACTGCTCTAGTTGTTTTGAAATTCATTGGCCCGTGTGACGTAATAGTTAACATACTCATTCGATGTGGTTTGATTCCCGCTGGAAGGCGAAGCAAATTTCAAGTTTTCAAAGGGATTTCCAAAACGAATGATAACCCAGCAAAAACAGTCTTGCTGGCCCAGCACTATGTTGCCGCTGCCGAACCGTCAATAAAATGTCCGGGCGGCCAACAGAAGGGCCAGCAGTTCAGGCCAGCAGTTGACACCCCATCAGTTGTCATATGCCACAACAGGGCCATCAGTTGTCCATTACAGGCAGTAGCTGCCACAAGTGGCCTTTCAGCAGCCCTGCAAGCACATGCCAGAAATGATGACTAGCCTAATGTGGTCCGCTAGTGTGCCGTTAGTGGCAGCCAGCAACCACGTGACGTAACTGGTGGCTTGCCGAATATTGTCCGCCAATTTCCCAGTAGTAGCCATAATAATAAAAAAAAAAAAGTAAATATAACCGCAGTTTCCCAAAGCTACAGTTCTATTTTCTACCCTTACGAATTACCGAACTGCGCTGGGGAAATTTTCTCAACATAACGGAAAAACAGTAGTTTGTACCTGAGCTGATTTGAACCTCGGCCGTTTGCGTGATAGCCAAGCTCTTTACCGACCGGACAAATTCGCCACATCGAGGTTATGCTTAAAGCTGTCTGTTTGGTATGCAATGTGTAATCGAATGCTTCCCTCTTTCATTTTACAATATTGCGAGGTATTTTTCATAAAAGTCAGTTTCATATAATTGATAAATTAATTTTTTCAACGTAACAATAGTTGTTTTTTTTTTTTACCTTAAGGGAACTTCACTCATTTTCAAGGCGTGTACATACTTAGAGTCGCTTTCCAAAGTTTTGTACTGTCCTTGCCGTCTTGAAAAGAGATTGTTGAATAAATATATATTTACCCGGTTTCATGTCACATTATGTTACATTTTTAACGTTGTGTCTTCCCTTTCCGTTGTCCGAAGCTACATTTGTTTTAAAGAGTAAAAGATATTTTATTTTACTTCTCGTTATTTTTAGAAGCGAATTCCTCCCAGTGTTGTGTATTCAACCCATGGATGAGTACCCCTCATAGCGTTGCTTTTTTTTTCTTTCAAATAATTAATAAATTTTGTACACGTATAATTTTTTTTTTCAACAAACGTTGTTTTAATGGTTTTCCAGGATATTTGTTTCAAGCGGTTTCAAAATTTTTCTTGTTATTTATCCACTCCATTCCATGAATTGTTATTCATGGCAATGGAGTGGGTGTATTTCATGGCTGTAATCTAGTATTTCACGGCTTAATCTGATATCTTCGTCGACGTAAAATTTCATTAGGAAATTAATTCGCCTGTCCACATATGGATTTTTTTCTTAACATCCATTAAAATAACACGATGGCGATAGCGTCGTCTTCAACTAACTAGTACAGTGAGAGACACAGCAAGTGTTGCTTCTGCGCATGCGCAGTCCCGTTGCTTCCACCTGCTGTTGGGGGTTGCATTGGTTGCCAGCAACGGGCCACTAGTGGCACTTGCTTGGAGGCCCACAATTCACGGCGATGCTGCAGGTCCATCAATGGCTCGCTAACTGATAGCGCTGCCACCAACGGACCACTACCGGGCCGTACGCGGCAGATTTCAGCCAGCAGTGACCCATCACTGCCAGCTGGTGGCCAGCAGTTTCCCAGCACTTGTGTTTTTGCTGGGAACTAACGACGGAATTTCGATACCAAATCAATAGAAACAACACTTTGATTTAAAAACGCTGTAAAACCTTGATACTTAAAATTTCACAAAATCTGTTCATGTTAAACAGAATTATAATTCGGAATCATTTAGAGCGACCAATCGAACTGAACAGTATAACTCACTTCGTGTGCTCAGTAATTTTTCAGGAATATTCAAATTCTAATCCGGTTAAGTAATTTTCTGTTTTCACTGCATCTTTTATTATACATCGATGAAAGTGCATAGGACATCGTTTTAAATATTTCTTTCATTCGAAGACACTTAACCACGGAAAGCATATCTACAGAAAAAGTGCTCAGTTTGCAATTTTTGAATCGCAGAAACCAACATTTGAAATCTTTTGCGTTCGCATAGTTTCCTTAAGAGCTGTTTTCGTGTCTCCGGGGAAAAAATAAACAAACAAAAAGTGAATCTGTTTATCAAAGATGAAGAGCGAGTTGTGGAAATTTCCGTTGTTTTTAAGTGCTCGTCTAGATACCAATTCATCCGAACAAATTTCCACCCTCTGAGCTTCAAAGGAAATCATTTTCATTTTGTTAATCGGCATCAAAGGATTGGGCGCTTTCAAACGAAAAGGAACTCAAGAGGATGTTACAATTCGGAATACAAGGATGCCCTAACATTGAACCTTGACTAGTAGACCCTGTGCAGCAGCTGCTCTCTCAAAACGTATTGCCTCCAGTCATCTCTACGTTTGATTTCATGGCATACTTCCACAGGCTCTCAACATCCGCCTTTCCATAGAACAACGCTTTCACTGCCGGATGAAAGCACAATCCTTATTTCATCGTTGCCTTGAAAGAATTAAAATACTCATACCTCTATACTCCACTCTGCTTGTACCTTTGCCTTATTTCTACACATGATGGATACTCAAAAACAAGTTTAGAGGTGGTCCAAGCATTCTGTATTTAAAAATATTAGAGCTCAATAAAAAATTAGAGCAATTGTCTAGAAAATGGGTATGGTCAGTAAAACAGACATTTTTTAAACAACAGTGATGATAATAATGCAAAATTGCATCATAAAGCAACACAATGGGAACATTTCAGCTTAACAGCAATTGTGCAGAAATTTGACATACCTTTGAACACATTCTACTTTTTTCTCATTTCCTAGAAACTATTTTCAGTTTTTTAATAATTAAGAATTGTTTTTATCATTGGAAACCAATTTTATAGCTTTTTTGAGCAACTTTAAAATTACGGGGTTTCGAGAACAATGAAATTACATGATAATATAGAATGAAAAACACATTTCCTCAGAAAGTGGTTTTGTTTAGTAGCACGTGCTTTGATTTCGATGTGGTGTGTTGATCTCTTGGGAGGGGAAAACTGACCAGTTTAATGAGTCCAAGCTGGAAAAAGATTTCGTCTACCCCTTGTAGAAAGATGCTATATCCCGCGATTCATGATTTCAGTGAATGGTCTTATCTGTCAGTGGTATGGCACCTACAAGATCGGGATATTCATTTAAAACAAGAATTACGCTATCTAGCATCTCACTACATACACCGACCACTGAATTAGGAACGTTTATCCGGATGTATGCGAACGTCACTTACGCAGCGTATATACAAAATACATGGTCACATGATCTAAGCAACTATTTAATACTGCTGCGTTTAGAGGCCCAAGCAGCGTCAGCAAGTGAACGGTATGGCGCACAATGCATACCATTGGCTACAGGAGCCGACGCCCTACTCTTCTGCAACTGTTGACTGCTCGTCATCGGACATTGTGCCGAAATCACATCCAGGTTAAATGTCAGAGGCCCAAGCAGCGTCAGCGAGAGAACTGTACAGCACATTCTGCATACCCTGGGCTACGGGAACCGACTCTCTACTCGTGTTCCACTGTTAACTGCTCGTCATCGGACATTGTGCCGAAATCACATCCAGGTTAAATGTCAGAGGCCCAAGCAGCGTCAGCGAGAGAACTGTACAGCACATTCTGCATACCCTGGGCTACGGGAACCGACTCTCTACTCGTGTTCCACTGTTAACTGCTCGTCATCGGACATTGTGCCGAAATCACATCCAGGTTAAATGTCAGAGGCCCAAGCAGCGTCAGCGAGAGAACTGTACAGCACATTCTGCATACCCTGGGCTACGGGAACCGACTCTCTACTCGTGTTCCACTGTTAACTGCTCGTCATCGGACATTGTGCCGAAATCACATCCAGGTTAAATGTCAGAGGCCCAAGCAGCGTCAGAGAGAGAACTGTACAGCACATTCTGCATACCCTGGGCTACGGGAACCGACTCTCTACTCGTGTTCCACTGTTAACTGCTCGTCATCGGACATTGTGCCGAAATCACATCCAGGTTAAATGTCAGAGGCCCAAGCAGCGTCAGCGAGAGAACTGTACAGCACATTCTGCATACCCTGGGCTACGGGAACCGACTCTCTACTCGTGTTCCACTGTTAACTGCTCGTCATCGGACATTGTGCCGAAATCACATCCAGGTTAAATGTCAGAGGCCCAAGCAGCGTCAGCGAGAGAACTGTACAGCACATTCTGCATACCCTGGGCTACGGGAACCGACTCTCTACTCGTGTTCCACTGTTAACTGCTCGTCATCGGACATTGTGCCGAAATCACATCCAGGTTAAATGTCAGAGGCCCAAGCAGCGTCAGAGAGAGAACTGTACAGCACATTCTGCATACCCTGGGCTACGGGAACCGACTCTCTACTCGTGTTCCACTGTTAACTGCTCGTCATCGGACATTGTGCCGAAATCACATCCAGGTTAAATGTCAGAGGCCCAAGCAGCGTCAGAGAGAGAACTGTACAGCACATTCTGCATACCCTGGGCTACGGGAACCGACTCTCTACTCGTGTTCCACTGTTAACTGCTCGTCATCGGACATTGTGCCGAAATCACATCCAGGTTAAATGTCAGAGGCCCAAGCAGCGTCAGCGAGAGAACTGTACAGCACATTCTGCATACCCTGGGCTACGGGAACCGACTCTCTACTCGTGTTCCACTGTTAACTGCTCGTCATCGGACATTGTGCCGAAATCACATCCAGGTTAAATGTCAGAGGCCCAAGCAGCGTCAGCGAGTGGACGGTATGGCGCACAATGCGTACCATGGGCTACGGGAGCCGACTCTCTACTCGTGTTCCACTGTTGACTGCTCGTCATCGGACATTGTGCCGAAATCACATCCAGGTTTAAATGTCAGAGGCCCAAGCAGCGTCAGCGAGAGAACTGTATGGCAGCACATTCTGCATACCCTGGGCTACGGGAACCGACGCCCTACTCGTGTTCCACTGTTAACTGCTCGTCATCGGACATTGTGCCGAAATCACATCCAGGTTAAATGTCAGAGGCCCAAGCAGCGTCAGAGAGAGAACTGTACAGCACATTCTGCATACCCTGGGCTACGGGAACCGACTCTCTACTCGTGTTCCACTGTTAACTGCTCGTCATCGGACATTGTGCCGAAATCACATCCAGGTTAAATGTCAGAGGCCCAAGCAGCGTCAGCGAGAGAACTGTACAGCACATTCTGCATACCCTGGGCTACGGGAACCGACTCTCTACTCGTGTTCCACTGTTAACTGCTCGTCATCGGACATTGTGCCGAAATCACATCCAGGTTAAATGTCAGAGGCCCAAGCAGCGTCAGCGAGAGAACTGTACAGCACATTCTGCATACCCTGGGCTACGGGAACCGACTCTCTACTCGTGTTTCACTGTTAACTGCTCGTCATCGGACATTGTGCCGAAATCACATCCAGGTTAAATGTCAGAGGCCCAAGCAGCGTCAGCGAGAGAACTGTACAGCACATTCTGCATACCCTGGGCTACGGGAACCGACTCTCTACTCGTGTTCCACTGTTAACTGCTCGTCATCGGACATTGTGCCGAAATCACATCCAGGTTAAATGTCAGAGGCCCAAGCAGCGTCAGCGAGAGAACTGTACAGCACATTCTGCATACCCTGGGCTACGGGAACCGACTCTCTACTCGTGTTCCACTGTTAACTGCTCGTCATCGGACATTGTGCCGAAATCACATCCAGGTTTAATGTCAGAGGCCCAAGCAGCGTCAGCGAGTGAACGGTATGGCGCACAATGCATACCTTGGGCTACGGGAGCCGACGCCCTACTCGTGTGCAACTGTTGACTGCTCGTCATCGGACATTGTGCCGAAATCACATCCAGGTTTAAATGTCAGAGGCCCAAGCAGCGTCAGCGAGTGAACGGTATGGCGCACAATGCATACCTTGGGCTACGGGAGCCGACGCCCTACTCGAGTGCAACTGTTGACTGCTCGTCATCGGACATTGTGCCGAAATCACATCCAGGTTTAATGTCAGAGGCCCAAGCAGCGTCAGCGAGTGAACGGTATGGCGCACAATGCACACCATGGACTACGGGAGCCGACGCCCTACTCGAGTTCAACTGTTGACTGCTCGTCATCGGACATTGTGCCGAAATCACATCCAGGTTAAATGTCAGAGGCCCAAGCAGCGTCAGCGAGTGAACGGTATGGCAGCACAATTCTGCATACCCTTGGGCTACGGGAGCCGACGCCCTACTCGAGTGCAACTGTTAACTGCTCGTCATCGGACATTGTGCCGAAATCACATCCAGGTTAAATGTCAGAGGCCCAAGCAGCGTCAGAGAGAGAACTGTACAGCACATTCTGCATACCCTGGGCTACGGGAACCGACTCTCTACTCGTGTTCCACTGTTAACTGCTCGTCATCGGACATTGTGCCGAAATCACATCCAGGTTAAATGTCAGAGGCCCAAGCAGCGTCAGAGAGAGAACTGTACAGCACATTCTGCATACCCTGGGCTACGGGAACCGACTCTCTACTCGTGTTCCACTGTTAACTGCTCGTCATCGGACATTGTGCCGAAATCACATCCAGGTTAAATGTCAGAGGCCCAAGCAGCGTCAGCGAGAGAACTGTACAGCACATTCTGCATACCCTGGGCTACGGGAACCGACTCTCTACTCGTGTTCCACTGTTAACTGCTCGTCATCGGACATTGTGCCGAAATCACATCCAGGTTAAATGTCAGAGGCCCAAGCAGCGTCAGAGAGAGAACTGTACAGCACATTCTGCATACCCTGGGCTACGGGAACCGACTCTCTACTCGTGTTCCACTGTTAACTGCTCGTCATCGGACATTGTGCCGAAATCACATCCAGGTTAAATGTCAGAGGCCCAAGCAGCGTCAGCGAGAGAACTGTACAGCACATTCTGCATACCCTGGGCTACGGGAACCGACTCTCTACTCGTGTTCCACTGTTAACTGCTCGTCATCGGACATTGTGCCGAAATCACATCCAGGTTAAATGTCAGAGGCCCAAGCAGCGTCAGAGAGAGAACTGTACAGCACATTCTGCATACCCTGGGCTACGGGAACCGACTCTCTACTCGTGTTCCACTGTTAACTGCTCGTCATCGGACATTGTGCCGAAATCACATCCAGGTTAAATGTCAGAGGCCCAAGCAGCGTCAGCGAGAGAACTGTACAGCACATTCTGCATACCCTGGGCTACGGGAACCGACTCTCTACTCGTGTTCCACTGTTAACTGCTCGTCATCGGACATTGTGCCGAAATCACATCCAGGTTAAATGTCAGAGGCCCAAGCAGCGTCAGCGAGAGAACTGTATGGCAGCACATGCTGCATACCCTGGGCTACGGGAACCGACGCCCTACTCGTGTTCCACTGTTAACTGCTTGTCATCGGACATTGTGCCGAAATCACATCCAGGTTAAATGTCAGAGGCCCAAGCAGCGTCAGCGAGTGAACGGTATGGCGCACAATGCATACCTTGGGCTACGGGAGCCGACGCCCTACTCGTGTTCAACTGTTGACTGCTCGTCATCGGACATTGTGCCGAAATCACATCCAGGTTAAATGTCAGAGGCCCAAGCAGCGTCAGCGAGAGAACTGTACAGCACATTCTGCATACCCTGGGCTACGGGAACCGACTCTCTACTCGTGTTCCACTGTTAACTGCTCGTCATCGGACATTGTGCCGAAATCACATCCAGGTTAAATGTCAGAGGCCCAAGCAGCGTCAGAGAGAGAACTGTACAGCACATTCTGCATACCCTGGGCTACGGGAACCGACTCTCTACTCGTGTTTCCACTGTTAACTGCTCGTCATCGGACATTGTGCCGAAATCACATCCAGGTTAAATGTCAGAGGCCCAAGCAGCGTCAGCGAGAGAACTGTACAGCACATTCTGCATACCCTGGGCTACGGGAACCGACTCTCTACTCGTGTTCCACTGTTAACTGCTCGTCATCGGACATTGTGCCGAAATCACATCCAGGTTAAATGTCAGAGGCCCAAGCAGCGTCAGCGAGAGAACTGTACAGCACATTCTGCATACCCTGGGCTACGGGAACCGACTCTCTACTCGTGTTCCACTGTTAACTGCTCGTCATCGGACATTGTGCCGAAATCACATCCAGGTTTAAATGTCAGAGGCCCAAGCAGCGTCAGCGAGTGAACTGTATGGCGCACAATGCATACCTTGGGCTACGGGAGCCGACGCCCTACTCGAGTGTTCCACTGTTAACTGCTCGTCATCGGACATTGTGCCGAAATCACATCCAGGTTAAATGTCAGAGGCCCAAGCAGCGTCAGCGAGAGAACTGTACAGCACATTCTGCATACCCTGGGCTACGGGAACCGACACTCTACTCGTGTTCCACTGTTAACTGCTCGTCATCGGACATTGTGCCGAAATCACATCCAGGTTAAATGTCAGAGGCCCAAGCAGCGTCAGCGAGAGAACTGTACAGCACATTCTGCATACCCTGGGCTACGGGAACCGACTCTCTACTCGTGTTCCACTGTTAACTGCTCGTCATCGGACATTGTGCCGAAATCACATCCAGGTTAAATGTCAGAGGCCCAAGCAGCGTCAGCGAGAGAACTGTACAGCACATTCTGCATACCCTGGGCTACGGGAACCGACTCTCTACTCGTGTTCCACTGTTAACTGCTCGTCATCGGACATTGTGCCGAAATCACATCCAGGTTAAATGTCAGAGGCCCAAGCAGCGTCAGAGAGAGAACTGTACAGCACATTCTGCATACCCTGGGCTACGGGAACCGACTCTCTACTCGTGTTCCACTGTTAACTGCTCGTCATCGGACATTGTGCCGAAATCACATCCAGGTTAAATGTCAGAGGCCCAAGCAGCGTCAGCGAGAGAACTGTACAGCACATTCTGCATACCCTGGGCTACGGGAACCGACTCTCTACTCGTGTTCCACTGTTAACTGCTCGTCATCGGACATTGTGCCGAAATCACATCCAGGTTAAATGTCAGAGGCCCAAGCAGCGTCAGCGAGAGAACTGTACAGCACATTCTGCATACCCTGGGCTACGGGAACCGACTCTCTACTCGTGTTCCACTGTTAACTGCTCGTCATCGGACATTGTGCCGAAATCACATCCAGGTTTAATGTCAGAGGCCCAAGCAGCGTCAGCGAGTGAACGGTATGGCGCACAATGCATACCTTGGGCTACGGGAGCCGACGCCCTACTCGAGTGCAACTGTTGACTGCTCGTCATCGGACATTGTGCCGAAATCACATCCAGGTTAAATGTCAGAGGCCCAAGCAGCGTCAGCGAGTGGACGGTATGGCGCACAATGCATATCATGGGCTACGGGAGACGACGCTTTACTCGTGTGCTACTGTTTACTGCTCGTCATTGGACATTATGCCTCGCCTGGTGCCAGGGACATCAAAACTGGACCTATGCAGAACAACGTCGCGTCGTGTGGTCAGATGAATCCCGTTTTTAGCTGTACCTAGCTCACAGAATGATGCAGACGTTGCGTCGAGAGCATGAGACCATGACACTGTCGTGCCAGTTCGTATCTGTTCAAGGAAGGTGGTGGCTCTGTGATGGTTTAGGGAGCCTTCTCATGGGACACATTACATTAGGTCCATTAGTGTGCCTGAAGAGATCCTTAATCGCTGCGGCTACCAGCTGGTGCTGGCTCATCATCTACACACTTTTATGACCTACGCGCATCCTGCAGCCGATGGTCTGCTTCACAGAACAATGAGCCGCCCCACCGGGGCGCAACCTCCCAGGCATGGCTGAAGAAACACTCATCTGAGTTTGGAACCATCCAGTGGCCCCCATAGTTTCTTGATTTAAACCCTGTGGAAGCTCTCTGGGATGCCATGGAGCGGAACATCAGATCCATGGATCCTGGACCGACATCTCGGAAGAACTTGTGGACAATGTTGCAACAGCCATGGCTGACATTACTTCCAGAAGCACTCCTGAATCTAATGTAATCTATGACTCGTCGTGTACAGGCTGTTATTCGCGATAGAGGAGGGCTAACACGCTATTATCTAGTATATCTATTGTTTCATCTATTGAGTGTATATACCCCGTTATCACAATCATTCCAATCATTGACCTGGGAAAACAAGGGGATAAAGGTTAATGGAGATTATTTAACTGACTTTCGTTTTGCTGATGACGTAGTCATTTTCGCAACTACGACTTCAGAGCTTTAGAGTATGATTCAGGAACTTGCTGACAAGAGTAAAGAAGTGGGATTAAAAATGAATTTTCAGAAGACAAAACTGATGTATAATGCTTTTACAAGAAATGAAGATTTATCGATTGATAGGGAAAATCAGGAGGTAACCGGTACCTATATTTACCTTAGACAACAGATATCAAGCGATAGTTATACTAATAAAGAAATTCAATTTTCTGGAGAAATATGTCATCATTATATAGAAGAGGAACTCGTGGATAAGGAAAATGACAAAAGTGAAAGACCTCATAATCAGAGTAAAATCTCTGAAATGCCAACGGGCTGGACATATTGCTAGAAGAACGGACTGCCCATGGACAACCGAAATTTTAGACTGGATACCAAGGAACACGAAAAGACCCGAAGAAGAAGACCACGCAAGCGATGGGGAATTCGAAAGCATGACTAAGTCACATGGAAGAGATTTGCTCAAGGCAGACCGTTGTGGAAGAAACTTGGGGAGACCTTCATCCAGAAGTGGATTAATAATGGTTAGCAATGATGATGATCATATATATAATCGCCCTTGATTATCTCCGCTTCTAAAAGTTCTGCGTTCTGTCTGCCATTAGGGGCAGTAAGTGTATGCACGATGAGCCATTACATTATGACCACATACCTAATAAGCTGTAGGACCCCCTTTAGCCCTCAAAACAGCGGCTACTCGGCGAGGCATCGATTCGATGAGGTGGCGATAGGTATCCTGGGGTATCTGGTACCATAATGTCAACAGCAGGTCTTCCCTATTGGGTTGTCGTGTGCGTGTCGTTAGCTTCGTTAATATTGGGCTTGTTTTGTATATTTCCTGAGTGTGTTCTCGTTCCTGTCTGCATTCGTCATTCCGTGAAAGGTCAGTGTTCCGTTTGAGTCTGCTTTCAAGTGGGTGAGTCGCTTTCCTTTCAAGTTTTTTGTGTTGTTTACGTTTCGATCCCGTCGGTCGGCGTGGCTTGATTCATAGCCATTGCAAATGGCGGCTTCCGGGAGCGAGGGAAAGATTTCAGCCCTCACTTCCGGTCATCAATCATCATCATCTACTTCTACTTCTTCTGATGTCGGCGTTACTACGCTACCTTCTTCAGCTCGCTATGGCACTCTTCCTTCTCCGGGTGGTGTGTTCAGCAATCCTGCAGGTGTCAACCCGTTGCCTTCCTCTGCCCACATGAATATTTCAGCTTCTACTTGCCGCCCCGGTGGCGCAGTGGTCTAAGGCACTGGCCTATGATCATTCGTCCGTAAGGGGTCCGGGTTCGAATCCCGGTCAGGCATGGATATTGTGTTTGTCTTACGGCACTGGCTGTCTCCCTTCCCTGGAACCAGTGACCCTAAATTAGGGACGGGCGACTGCTTATCGCCCATTGAGTTGCTCACGGTGGTCGTTAAACCTCCAAAAAAAAAAAAAAAAAAAAGCTTCTACTTACAGTGATGACGCCATGGATACTTCTGGAGTTGCAGCCTCCACGAGTTCCTCGATGCCCTTTCAGCCTTTGACCACGTATTCTGCTATCGCTGCCTCTTCTGTGCCACGTCAGCAGCCCAAGATGCAGTACGCTGGCCCTCAATCGTTGCATAACTATATTCGTCGAGATGGTAAATCTATTTTGCTTGAAATCCTAGCTGACTCTTCAGCAGAAAATACTTTCTTTGAAAACCTGGCGAAGGGAGTTAGTATCGAGGCTCTCCCGGATACTCCGATGAGAATTTACGCGGATGCCATTATCCAGAGGTTTTCTTTTGAAGCCATTTCGCATATGTACCGGCGTGGCCGGACAGTTGTTGTCTATCTTCCCAAAGTTGAATATGCACAGACTCTCCTGGCGACCGGTCTAACCGTCGGTGATCGTCAACTTTCTCCTGAGCCTGTCGCCCAAAGACCTGTGAACGTCTCGTTTTATCCTGTTCCCCCAAATGTAAATGACCTCATGTTGTATGCTATACTATCGTCTCTGGGGCGAGTCGTTGGTGGAATTTTCACTCACTCAGCAGCGAAGAATGATCCGCAGCATGACTTTATTCGGGGTGCTCGTCGAGTCGCAAGAGTCGTATTTCCAACTCAGGAAGCTATTGCACAGCTCCCAACACAATTCACAGTTAAGTGCAAAGACCAGATCCGGCGTATTGATCTATTGACGGAATATCATTGCAGTCGCTGCAAGGAGATTGGACACCGTTACACACAGTGTCCTACGGAGCAAGCGACTTCTGCTCCGCCTGATGCCCGAGTGGGTCCTCTACACCCGCCTACTGGAGCTTCTTTTCTACTTGTGACTACTGATGATCCTTCCCGTCTGGAGGCTACTTTTCCGTCAGCTTCCTCTCCACCTCTAGCTTCCGAGGAAAATTATCCTGCCCTGTCATCAAACACCCTTTTCAAGGCTCCTGACACTCCTACCAACGTTCCAGATGTTAATGGTAGAAATATGTCTGATCCCGAGACCTCTAACGCGGATACCGATACCGCTTACCTGAGTGTTAGTGACCACACCTTGAGTGAGGGGTCGGACTCGACCCCCGTTCCCGCACTGAAAAGAGAGAAGCTCCGAAGGCTCCACGTGGCTTGTCCAAGCGACGGAAGCCACCCGGACTGTCACCTGCTTCGTCTTCTCGACGCCACGCGTTGCCGCCTGCCCTGAAAGACCTTGACTTCATCTTCTGCCGACTATCTACTACCTTACGATGTCTTCGTTGCGAAATTGCAACAACAAGATTTTATAACTACTCCGTTATCGTATCAAGAATTATTTGAAATTTCCTGCAGGAAACGCTTGCCTGGCGGTTTCCCTCCATTTATCACCACTCATCAGAATCATCTTCCGGCAGCATTTGAGCAGTTGCAGGCGCTAGACACCCTCTTCCGAACTATCCGTAGTCCGTCCTCTGATGACACACTTGCTGTGAAGAACATTCATTGCCGGGTTAATAATCTTCGAGAACATCTAGTTAAGAAAATCACTCCTGCTTCTGATCTGCCGCTTTCACAGTGACGACTTACAATTGTCGCGGGTTTGCGGCACCCGATGTGAACGCTCTTGCTTACGAGGACCTTGCAGCCATTGACAGTGATGTCCTCCTCCTTCAAGAGACTCATTGTTCTTCAGATACGCCGACTCACCGTTGGCGAGCATGGCCGTATACCTTTTCCCACTCATACCGACAGTCGCGGTCCGGTGGAACTGCCGTCAGCGTTCACCACCGATTTATGCAACGTCTGATTTCTGTTTCTGTCAGGAATGTGTATTTAGATTTATTGCAACGCCTTACCTTCTCTACTGCTGCTGTCACTTTTCATGTGTTTAATGTGTACATCCCAACTGATGATTCGTATGTTACTCCTCTCTTTCTGAGCTTACGTTCCACGCTTGATGCGCTCCCCTCTGCAGAGGGTTTTATCCTCGGGGGATTTTAACTGTACTCTGCAACCATCCATTGACCGTTCCTCGCATGGCGAACATCGTGCACGTCTGGTTTCTCAGTTAACTCAGTTTCTCAGTGATTACCAGTTTGTTGATTCCTACCGCCAGCTACACCAGCATACCATCTCTTTCACTAGAGTCGGTCCTAGGCTCCGTTGCTGCTAGACTTGACCGTATCTACGTTTCCTCTTCTTTGCTTCCTGCAATCACTGCTGCGCGGCATTTCGCAACTGTGTCTTCAGACCACTGCGCCGTGTCTTTATTAATTTGTGTCTCTTCGTCTTCGCCTTCTGTGCGTCGTGGATGGACTTTCGATGATACCATGTTGCAAGATCGCTCTTTTTGTGCTGCAGTTGAGCAATTCCTTACTGCCCGGAAACCCCTCCTTGCTACCACACCGAGTGCACTCCGCCTGTGGTTAGACACTAAGCGCGATCTCTTACTTTTGGTATGCCAACTCTCGTTTTCCATCTCTACCACTCGGTCGATGACGGTCAGCAATCTCCGAGGCGTTCTTTCTTCCTTGCCGCTGACAGACCCGCAGTATCCATTGATTCAAGAAGAACTACATGCTCATCTCCTACCATCTGCCCAACAGGCTGTTCGTCGTCTGCGGCTTCTTCATTTCTCGCCAACACCACAATCCTTTCCAATTCTCTCTAAGATGGAAACCACGCGGCGTACGTCGACATCACTGCGTCATCTTCGTCTTCCAAATGGCTCTGTTACTTCTGATGCTTCTCTTATTTGCTCTCAAGTCCGTCACTTCTTTCAGGAGAAATTCCGTGCTGTTGCGCAGGATTCGGACCTTTCCTCCTCTCCCCTTCTCACTTCTCTTCCTCAGGTCCCGCCTTCTCTGTGTTCTCCTCTTACTGCTAACTTCACTTTGTTTGACCTTAGGGCAGCTTTTGATTCCCTTAACTCACACTCCTCTCCTGGACCTGATGGTCTACCACTGTCCTTTTATCGTGCTTTCCTTCCGTTTCTCCTACCTTTCCTTTCCGCTGGATTTTCGTGCGCTCTTTCTTCCACTGCGCTTCCGCCGGAATTTACGATTTCTCATGTCATCCTCCTGCCGAAGAAGGGAGACCCCTGAGTCTGACGAATTGGCGCCCTATTTCTATTCTTAACATTGATTACAAATGGTTTACTAAACTTCTTTCTCGCCGCTTAAATTCTATTCTTCCGTTTCTCCTTTCCCCCAACCAGTCATACACCGTGCCTTGTCGTCCTATTTCTAACAATATTTCTTTTCTTCTCCATGTCACCTTCCTTGCTCATAAACTTTAAGAACCTCTCGCCCTGTTTAATCTAGATCAACAATCCGCGTTTGATAATGTTTCTCATAACTATCTCTCTACTGTTTTAACACACTACGGCTTACCCTCTTCTTTTGTCACTCTCCTTCTCAGTCTCTACCGGGGCGCCTATTTTCACATTCGGACGGCTACATTTTTGACGGCACCCATTCCCCTTCGGCGTGGAATTCGGCAAGGTTGCCCCCTTTTGGGGCAACTCTTTGCTCTTGCATTCGAACCTTTTCTGATCGCCTGCCGATCAGCATTTCTGTCTTCCTTGCCACCGATCGTCTCCAGCACCAGGCATCACCAATTTTTTGTCTCGCTTACGCAGATGATGTCCCTTTTTGCCTCCGCCGAGATGAACAGTTTGATGTTCTCCGCTCCACGTACCAACAATACGCAACTATCTCCGGTGCGTCTTTGAATGTTCTTAAGAGCACTGGGTTGTGGTGTGGGTCGTGGAAGGACCGCACTGATGCCCCGTGGGGTGCATTGTGGTCCTCCACGTCCCAGAAAATCCTTGGCACCCATATTGGTCATTCATTTACTGCAGGTAATTTTACTTGGCAAGATCTTCTTCCTCGTCTACAACGTACAGCAGCATTCTGGCGCTTCACTCACTCATTTGCGTCCTACTTCCAGCGGGCGCAAATCGTCAAGCGGTACCTTCTCTCTCAATGCTTGTTTTCCTGGACCTCAACGGTGTTCAACCTGAGACGTCAGTCTACTATCAACAGCATCTTTATATCAGTCATCTGGTCTACAAAACATTGGGTGGCTGCTACGACACTCACTCTCCCTGCCTCCTTAGGTGGAATTCATCTACCGGATGTTCGCTCTTATTACCGCGCCTCTCGCATTGATTCATTCTTACGTCTTCTTCTCCCCCCCTCTCCCTCACTTTCCTCTACCTTCGATGTTCTTATCTCTCTTCACGATCCATCCTTTTCTTTTCTCCTTTTTCTTCGGATGGATTCCTATTCTTTTACTTTTACCATTTTCCACCCATTCTTTCTGAAGCTCTAGCGTTTCTCCGTTCACTTCCACTTCTCCGTGACCTCCTTCTACTACCCGCGATCTCCTCACCGAACCACTTTTCTTTTCCACTCTGATTCACTCTTCCGACCAACCCTACTTTATCTTCCCCTGTTGGGTCCGCTCTGAGATTTTAACTGTGCAAGCTCTGGTTAATACCGATTTATCCTTGAAGCCCCTCTCCTCTCTTTTCCCTGATCCTACTCCATCCGAGGAGGATGATGTTGCTCTCCTTCGCTCTACCCTCCGTTTCCTCTTCCCCTCCCTTGTTTCTGAAACTGGTCTTATCTCCGTTTCTGGCCCTAGCCTTTCTCTCCCTTTCTTCCTCTCTCCTCGAGATTCCACCGTCCCCATTTCCTCTTTAAATTTTCTCCGAACACATTTTGCTCTTCCACACCCACTCCTAGACGTTTCTCCTTCGCTTTCTCCGACTATCTGGACTGCTTCCTTTTCTCCTCTCTCCTCCTCGCTAGAGCGTAATATTCAATGGCGGTTTCTTCACCGTCACCTTCCTGTTCCTTCTTCTCTCTTCCATATGTCCCTCTCTCCTTCTCCACTCTGTTGTTTTTGTGATTCCGAAGGTGACATCGAGCACATATATTGTCATTGCCTGATCTTGTGGCTGCTGCTTCGCACTGCCTTTGGACTTGTTGGCGCTATCTGCTCACAAGATCTCCCCTTTCAAGAATATTCCTGGTTGCTTCTGACAAAGCACCCACCACTTAAACTTCCTGATGTCTGCGCCTACTTTTTTGTTCTCGCGAAACATGTGATCCACCTTTACCGCCTCTCTCTACGCTCCAATTCTACTATACCCAGCATCGTTTCTGCTGGTGGGATTTTACGGAAGATCTTTCAGAACAGCATCTTGGCTGGGCTCCGGTTGGAGTACTTCACAGCGTCTACTCCTCAATCTATGGCTTCTTTCCAGTCTGCCTGGGCGTAAGATGCTGGGTGGTTCCACGTCGATGGTTTGACGCTTTATCTTTTGAGATGAAAGACCCATTTCCTCATATCGCATCGTGTATCTGTGAAACGCGTTGTGTGGTATTGTGTATAATTTTCCATTTCGTATAACATTGTACCTACCTTCAGGCAAGTTATCCTGAGTAAAATGTTGTGCTGTGTTAAGTTGTTAACTATATGATAGTTATGCATATTCTACCTGTATACTTCGCTTCCCTTTACGATCGCTGCATTGTAAATGTGTTTTATATTCCTGTTGTCTTGCATGGCTTTACAAAGGTCTATGTTTGAGTCTAAGGTCAATGGACTCTAGTTTCTACTTATTCTTTTGTGTTTTTGAATGCTGCCTAGTTACTTACCTTACGGCTTTTGTTCTACTCTAAAAATTGAGTTGTCTGCTTACTAGATACTTTTGCATATCCCGTACTTTCTTCTCATCTTAATTTCGCCGGTTGAAGCGAGTTTTTATATTTTATTGTGTACGTTTTGCATGCAGTGTGACACGTGATTTATTTTGTAAAAGTGCACCATGTTGTTTCTGCCATGTTTTTACTATAGTATATGTTTGTTAATATCTCTATTATTTCACTACACTCTTGATCAGTATTTGATTTGTACTTCTGCGTTCGTTTTCGCTCATAGTTTACTACTTTGATCTATTTGTTACAGTGTACCGTGTTGTTTCCTGCATTTGCTTTGTCATTATGTAAGCTTCTAATTTTCTTTTCTTCTATGTCCCAACCTCTCAAGTGTGCATCAGTTGTCATCACCGTATACTGTGCTCTGTCTTGGGACTGTGTTTGCGTGTCCTTTTTCATTTATTCACTCCTCGCCTTCTCCTGTTTACAACCTAGCGTGTTAGTCTGTATCTGTTTCATAGCCTGTTTTCTTTGCGTGTAAGCTACATGTGTTATACTTCCCGACTTTTCCTCTGTTTGATTGCTGTACCTATTGTAAGCTTCTTCATCACACGAGTTCTTGACCATGTTCATTGCACCTACAGTTGTCTTTGCTTTTGCCGTATACCCTGTAGTTATACTGTGTACATGTTTGTGTTGCTTACTTCAGAATGGTGTGTACCATTTTCAGTGATTTTAGCATTTTTCGTGTTATTTTGTGGGCGTTACCTTGTACATATGATCATTCATTGTTGTTCTTCTGTTTTCACCATATGTGCTGCGCCTGTATCTTTTTCTTTAATAAAAAGTTGAACTTCTCCAGTTCCCGTACATTTTGGAGTGGTGGTGATTTAGGGCGAACCCGCTTTTCCAAGTCGAACCACCAATGTTCGATTAGGTTCATCTCATGTGAATTTGGAGGCCAGGGCATTAACAGAAAGTCACCAGCATGTTCCTCGAACCACTCCGTGACAATTCTGGCAGTGTGGCATGGCGCATTATTCTCTTGGTAATGCCCATCATCAGCAGGGAACACAGTTGCCATGAGTGGGTGAACTTGGTCCGCAACGATGTTCAAATGCCCGACAGCTGTCAGGGATTGTGCTATTGGTATAACGGGGCCTAAAGTGTCCCATGAAAACATCGCTCACAGCATAACACCGCCGCCGCCGTCCTGTTTCTTCCCAACAGTGCATCCATGTGCCATACCCTCCGTTGGTAATCGGCGTACCCGCGCTCGGTCACCTACGTGATGCACCAGGAACTTTGATTCGTCAGACCAGGCCACTTTCTTCCAATCATCCACAGTCCAATCTCGATGATCTTGGGCCCATTTCATGCGTTGTTGGCGATGACGTGCAGTGAGCATGGGGACCCAGCTGGGTCTTTGGCTACGTAGGCCCATGCACAGAAGGCTGCAATTAATTGTGTTCTGTGATACATTCCCTGATCACCACTGTAGTAGCTGCGGGTCATTTGTCGCACTCTGGCCCTGCGGTCGCTGTGAACAATGCGCAACAGTCTCAGCTTCCCTCTGGCATCCTTGAGCTGCGGCCGACACACGGCTGGACGACGGTTCGTCGTTTGGCCATCAGTGCACCACTTTTGATACGTACTCACTACAGCATCACGGGAACAGCCCACAAACAGCTGCGTTTCTGAGTTCGTAGTCCCGAGGCTTTGTGCCTTCACAATTTGTCCTTCACGAAACTCCAATAAATCGGCAGCTTTTCGCATTCTGACTCCGAACACTCTGCTAATCGAAAACCGGTCCTCGGGTTGTATATGTACTGCTCTGTGAACTTCACCTGCGCCACCGTTCGGTTTCCAGGCGCGCTCATTTCCCTAGGCTGGAGGTGGTCATAATGTAATGGCCCATCGGTGTATTTCTATTGAAGCCGTATCTTTCCTTTCAAGAGGTCACCTGAAAAACTCCTTTTTGCATCAAAGGTCAGTCACTTGGCAAATGTATGTATGTATTTTCTACTTCCAATTATGCAAAGCTTTTTTCTGGAGAGCGTAAATGTGATTTTATTTTATTTGAGACCATACCTCTGTTTCTGAAAGTCCGGCTCAGTAGCAAATTTAAAGCTACCGGGGCCCTGTGCACAGTATCGGTTTTAGGAACCCCTCACTTCGCACTCTATCATTGAAAAAGAAAACATGCATTCCTGCCGAAGAATCCCCTTCCCCGTGTTGCTTCCTCATATTAATGTATGAAAAAAGTATTGCAATTGAAAAAAGAAATCAACTTTGAGATTTCAACAAAAATATTTATTTTGGGTTCCCCTGAACATGATTTGATTATTCTGACGGTGGTGTGTGTATGTGGTTATATAACTCAAACACTGTTTAGCTATCGAGACTAAATCTAATATTGAAGGGTTTTGTGATACCCTGATGGGACAAATAGCGGAAGTTACAAATATGGGTAAGTTTTGTTAAGGAAGAAAAGTCGGATATTTTTACAAGGACGGTCACTGAAGCGCAATACTGGCATTTAATATGTTGCATGCGGTTAGTTTATGACACTGCTTTAATTGCCATTTATGCTACATGCCGTGTTGTAGGATCTGCTATCGCACATCATCGAATTCCATCCCATTGGCAGCTCCCACAAAGAGTCCAAATATACATACAATACAATACAATTATTTATTGCACACATTTAAAACTTACAGTTATATGAAAATGCAATACACCAGGAGGAATCTGAACACATTGGTTGTAAGGCGATTCCCCCTATCAGATGTAAGAAAAAGAATAAAACATATGGCATATATGAAAGCAAGTAAGATGGTTATAACAGAAGCACCACTGTTAGCAGCATGCTTGGAACTGCAATTTAATGATAGGGTTGAGATTCGTTATGGAGATCAGGGTGCTTTACAAAGTAATTTCGCAGAGACAAGGAAAACTTTTTGATATTTTCCAGGGATCTGATGCTCTCTGGGAGATTATTACATAGGATAATGGCTTTATACAGTATGCTATTTAAACCATTATTAAGTCTAACACACGACTGACATAATTTGTTGTTAGCAACAGATTTGGTGAAGATAGCATAATCCAGATATTTGATGTCAGATTGAAAAATAGGCTGTTTAACATGCATTATTTTAAAAAGCATGATACCTAGTTTCAAGGTGAAAATTTCATGAATTTTTAGAATATTTAGTTTTAGAAATAATGGTTTAGAATGATACATGTAATCTGTGTTCAGCATATAGCGAACAGATTTCTTCTGTAATTTGAGCAAGCATAACTTATTGTTTGCACTTATACACTGACGGAAAAAATATACCAACACCAAGAAGGGGTTGTGTTAGATAAACGACAGTTGGTAGGTGGTGAGAGTACATCTGTAAGATGACGTCTATGCAAATTTCGCGCTCGGCGCATACGTGGGGCGCTAGTAGCGCCCTCGGAACATGCAAAGCAGGTTTGCTGTAAATACGCGCTGTAACGTTCGTGAGCTTTAGTTATCGTTGAGATTCGACGTAGTGTGTTGATGTTAGTCAAGAATGCCTTTAAGAAGACGAAGAAGCCATTATCAACAGCTCACGGAGTTCGAACGAGGTCGTGTAATAGGGCTACGAGAAGGTGGAATTTCTTTCCGCAATATTGCAGAACGACTTGGCAGGAATGTAGCCACTGGGCATGATAGTTGACAGCGGTGGTCAAGGGAAGGTACTGCCTCAAGAAGACCGGGTTCCGGCCGGCCACGTGGCACTACTGAATAGGAAGACCGCTGTGTACGGCGTATGGCCGTGGCGCATATTACCGCGTCTGCGGCAGCAATTCGAGCTGCAGTTGCCACCACAATGACACAACAAACTGTTACAAATTGGTTACTTGAAGGACAGCTCCGAGCCAGACGCCCTGTAGCGTGCATTCCACTTACTCCAAACCACTGCCGTTTGTGACGTCAGTGGTGTCAAGCTAGAGCTCATTGGAGGACGGAGTGGAGATCTGTTGTGTTTTCTGATGAAAGCCGGTTCTGCCTGGGTGCCAGTGATGGTTAGAAGGAGCCGGTTCTGCCTGGGTGCAGTGTGTTGGTTAGAAGGAGGCCAGGTAAGCGCCTGCAACCAACCTGTCTGCGGCCGAGACACACTGGACCTACACCTGGAGTTATGGTCTGGGGAGCAATTTCCTATGACAGCAGGAACACGCTCGTGGTTATCCCACGCACCCTGACGGCACAGTTGTACGTCGGTCTGGTGATTCAACCTGTTGTGCTGCCATTCATGAACAGCATTCCAGGGGGTGTTTTCCAACAGGATAACGCTCGCCCGCATACCGCTGTTGTAACCCAAGATGCTCTACAGAGTGTCGACATGTTGCCGTGGCCTGCTAGATCACCAGATCTTTCACCAATCGAGCACGTATGGGACATCATTGGACGACAACTCCAGCGTCACCCCCAACCATCATTAACGGTCCCTGTATTGACCGACCAAGTGCAACAGGAATGGAACTCCATCCCTCAAACTGACATCCAGCACCTGTACGACACAATGCATGAACGTTTGCGTGCTTCCATTCAACATTCTGGCGGTTACACCGGTTATTAATGTACCAGCATTTCACATTTAAAATGGCTCTTCTCGCGCTTACAATTAGCTGTGATCTTGAAACCTTAATCGATTAAATATGGCACCTATACAAATGTATTGCCGCCATTTCATTCCTCTACAACTATTTTTTCGTGGTGTTGGGATTTTTTTTTCCGTCAGTGTATTTGAATACCAAGATTTCAGACAATAGGAGAGATGGGTATAAATAAAAGCATAGTAAAATGTTTTTAGGACATTGATAGGGAATAGATGCTTAATTTTACCAAGCAGGCCAACCTGTAAGGAAACTTTTTTAAAACAAACTGAACATGCGTATTCCAGTTGAAGAATTCATCAAACCAAACACCAAGATACTGAACTCCACAATTTTAAGTAGGAGATCATTAATCCTGACTGGAAAGTTATTTATGTCCTCTCTTTTATGAACGTTTCGGAAATATACGGCGTTGGGTTTTAGAATATTAAGTGATAATTTGTTAGAGCATAACCAATGAGATAAATTTGATAGATCATTATTGATCATTATCTGTAACATGCAAATCATGACATTTTTGAAAAATGATAGTGTCATCAGCGTATAGCAAAGTATGAGTTGATTGCAGGCACAGACGAAGGTCGTTAATATATAACAGGAACAGTAATGGTCCCAATACCGAACCATGAGGCACTCCACATGAAATATTAAGTAGATCGGAGTTTATTTTATTTACAGTGACATACTGTTTGCGATGAGGGAGGTAGCTCATTAAGAGGGAAAGAATTTTGCCACGAAAACCGTATTTGAGTAATTTATGTAACAGAATGTCGTGATTTACCGTGTCGAAAGCTTTTTGGAAATCAATAAAAACACAAATAGTATAATAATTGTCATCTAGTGCTTCGGAAATGAAGTTTGACAACTTAGCAACAGCCATTTCAGTAGATCTGTTTCTTTGGAAACTGAACTGTTCCAAAGAGAGCATACCATGGGTGTGTATCAACCATTCTGCTGTGAATAGACCTTTCAAAAATCTTACTCAAAACGGGTAACAAAGATATCGGTCTGTAATTACAGGTAGATTCCCTATTTCCTTTTTAAAAAATAGGAATAACCTTAGCGATTTTCAGACTGTCAGGAAACTGACCTGAATAAAAACTCAGATTAATAACATGTGTTATAAGTGGTACTAAAATAGAAATCGAGTCTTTTATGACTCTGCTATTAATATTGTCTGAACCAGCACTTCTTTTTAGGGACAATGAAGTGATAATATTATAGGTTTCAGTATCATCCAAAGGGCGTAGAAACATTGAAAAAGGAACTTCCTTAATTTTGGATAAAGAAGCATAACCTTTAGTATTTGTGGGCAAGTTTTGCTGAGATGCTAAATCATGACCTATGTTAATGAAGTAATTGTTGAATTCATCAGCGACCGATTTTGAATCAACATTAAAATTACTAGAATTTCCTTTTAACGTCAGCGGAGTTTCAGTAGCACAGGATCGTTTGTTAATTGCCGATTTGATTATTTTCCATTTTTGATATGAGTTATTTCCTGCATCTGAAATAGCAAAGTTGTAATAAGCAACTTTCGCATGCTGAATAACATTTCTTAGGGCATAATTATCCCTTTTATAGTTATCAAATGAAATCGATTAGCGTGTCTCGTAAAGCAATTTTTTTTAAAAATCATTTTACTCGTACGGTATTGCCTCTTAAATAGGACTGAATGAGTGAAAGACGGGCGGTCATATTAAATACTGAACTAAAAAAAGCAAAACGTTTATCACATTATCACATTCCAAGCAAATCTGCTAGAAACAACAAACCCTATCAGTTGTTGTGAAGTATTAAATAATATTACAGTAAAATGTCAATTATCCGTTGTAGTTTGGGGACGCAAGAGCCGGGATACTTGAAAAACATGGTTGATCCAAACTGCGTTTTACTGGATTAAACATAAAAAGCCATGCAAAAACATAAGATAAACATTCTTGGTACGTAAATACAAAACTGCACATTTTAAAACTTTTTGAGATAGAAAGTCCATGACTTTTGTTTGTTTTTCTTTGAAGCATTATTTTTTGTTTTATTTTTCTTATACGTCACGAATTTGTAAAACTTCAGTGTAATCAACAACATTTTAACTTTCCACGAATTTAAGTAAAGTTTCAACAGCTGTTAGTTTGCTGGCCAATAGCAAATTTGGCTGTTAGTGATGAAACTTCTTCGCTTTTTCACGTCTTTTAATAATCTTCAATTTATTTTGCCTGTTAAGAAAACCCTTTCCCAGCATTTTAGGGGTTGAAGTGCTAGATAAATTTGGTTACACAAGATGAGCACACAAACAAGCTTCCGTAATTTTAACGGACAAATGAGACTATACGCAGTTGTATTCGTAATACATTTGACTGCGCACTCTGGCGGCAGAACGGGAAACCGCAACAGTGATGACAAATAAGTTCTGCTAGAAGGGTAATGCAATACTGTTTAATCATGATGCAATGTTATTTAAAATACGCAGTAAAGACTTCTGTTATTTTACGAATCTACTTGCATGGAGAATTAAAAAAAGAAATTCGTATGTACTACAGAGAGGTCCACGGTCAATCCGGCCCCACGAATAACTCAGACCTGGATAATCGACGTTCTACTGCACTCTCAAAATGATTTTCAGTCAGCCTGCATTTTAAGTAGTGAATTAATACTTGTAGATGCCATACTTGGAGTTCATGTGTACTCACGCTCCCAAAAACCAGAACAGAATGTTTCTCTGACTCTCTATACCTTCTTCAAATTTATTTATTTGGGAATCAAAATGAATAAGATAAAAACATTTTGTGGACCTTCCAAGATCACGGGTCAACCCCGCGCATGCAGGTTTCTTTGCAAATCCACCTCTGGTTGTCAAGAGCAACTTTTTTATTAGGTGTAACGACCATCATTAGCAACTCGACGGGCCATAAGCAGTCTCCTGTCCGTAATTTAGGGTCACTGGCTCGAGGGAAGGGAGAGAGACAGTGTCGTAAGATAAACACAACATCCATGTCTCACGGGGATTCGAACTTGTACCTAACTCGGAAGCATAGTCAGAAGCCAGCGATTAGGCCACTGTGCCACCTCGGCGGCGCATTAGGTATTCGAAAATCGGCGTCTTTGCAAGCTTCGGAATTGAGACTTCAAGGCGTCGTTGTTCAAGAATGACTTCAGCAACACTAACTACTTCATCTGAAGTTCTTTTATCAAATGTAGTTGGTATCACGGTAGACGAAACAACATGCTTTGTATTAGCAAGAGGAACATTAGAATTTACAGTTAGTTGTAAAATAGCTGCTTAAGAACGAGGTGCAGTAACTGCTGAAACAGTGATGTAGTTCTAAATAGAAAACTGCTTTAGAGGTAAACGGGTTAGGTTAAAACAACCCAGAGAGAAAACCTTTAAATTTTTCTGAATCTTATTGAAGTTTGATTTGTTTTATTGGCGTAAGAATATAAATAAATCCGATTTATTGGCGTAACAATATAAATAAACGTTTCGAAGATTTCGCACATGAACCAGGCGGCTTTTTCGAGGAAGATAGACAGAAGCTGCGTTTTCAACAGAACTGCTTTTTCAAGGAAGATAGACAGAAAACTGTACGCGACAGAACTGCTTTTTGAAGGAAAATAGAACAAACTGAACCCAACAGAAGTGATTTTTCAAGGAAGGTAGAAACCCGAACACAACAGAACTACTTCAAGGAAGATAGACAGAAACGCAGTTTTCTGTCTATCTTTCTTGAAAAAGCCATCTGGTTGATTCCCAAAATCTTGGAAACGTTTATTTATTGTATTTTTACTCCAATAAATTGGATTACTAGTGTAGTTTTACTATTTTGTGCATAGTTGGTGTACATCTCCCCGATATTAATTTAACTTGACTTGTTTAAATCATTTAGAACTTTTAATTAAATTTTTGTGAATTATTTTTATTAATTTTGCTAAAATTGCTTAATTTAAAAAATCTTAAACAAAAAGAACGTTACGTAGCAGTCATGTGTGCCAAGAATATTTATTTTACTTTTTTAAGAAACGAAGTGCCTTCCCAGTGCACGTGGTTCTAAATGATTTTACATACATAGTGTGAATAACATGAATCAGATACTGTCCATTCATGTGACTTACAGGCAGCATTTCCTATGTTTAGGGGGCGGCAGTAATGAATATCGTGTGTGTGTGTGTGTGTGCGTGTGTACGTGGGTGTTTCGGAATTTAACGAGCATCGTGAATCTAGGGCCGTAGGCCCATTCCTCATTTAGGGTCACTCGTTCCGAGGAGGGAAGAGCCCGAGCATGCGTTATCTTAGTCTTGGATACAGAGCCGGCTTCAGCGATTAGCCAGAAGCCAACGCCTCTAACCACTTGTCTACCGGAACTTCCTTTGGTGTTACCCCTAAGGAACCACCCCGGTGGCGTAGTGGTCTAAGCGCTGGCTTCTGATTATTCGTCGGAGATGGGTTTGAGTTGGAATTCCCGTGAGGCATGGATGGTGTGTTTGCCTTACGGCGCTGGCTCTCTCCCTTTCCTGGAGTCAGTGGCTTTAAATTAGGGTCAGTCGACTGCTTATAGAAAGCAGAGTTGCTCACGGTGGTCGTTAAACTTCCAACCTAAAAAAAAAAGGTAAAAAGGTGCTCAGGTGATTGCTTTTTTATTGAAGCGAGTGGCGACTTCAGCGAAAAAGCCCATTGCAACCATAAAACACTTTTCCGTCAGGCTATATGCTTGTTTAATTTTTCTGCGTTGGTTCCTTTCCTGTCAGAAAAGTTTTAACAATACAGAGAAGTAACCTCCTATAACGTCATTTTTTAAATTGCGGTCCTGAACAAGGAGTTACCAGTCACTTTAAAGTAGAAATTTTTCGATTCATGAAACGCCCTATAGCGTGAACCGACTGTAATACGAACATTCGTATACTATTACTAATACGTTTGCATATAAAACACACAGCAATCGATATTTTTGACTACATGGTCATCCAAAAGAATACCTTTGACCCCCTCCTCTTACCATCTAACCATGAAAAGTGCTTTAGCGGTGCTAAGCCTAGAAAAAAGTACCTTAGAGCCGATAAGCTGCTTTAAAACCATTCTATATCACTATGTCGAAACGCCTAATGCGTTAAGCAACTAACACTACTTTTCTCTGAGAGAGCCGATGGGTTCTAAAGACTTCACAACCCTTCCAGAAAACGGCGGTAAGGCTCTTTGGAGAAGAGAGTTACTGACGTTATATGTCGCCTGCTATCAGCACAATTCGGTGAGGCACCTGTATGCAAATTAGCACAAAGTATTGGAGGGAAGGTCTCCATCTTGGCGAACTCAAGAAAGGTAAACACACGACGCAAAGGATTCGTACGAACAGCAATATCACGAAAGTTGTAGCACACTGCTTTCTAAAACACAGCAGGATTGTGCAGCGTGAACATTCAGAACTATCGCAGAATCAAAACCTCGTCAAATTTAGGGATAACGTTTCCTCCCATGAGGTTTCATCCAAGACTCGAAACTGACCCAGCTTGGATGTTTTTTGGAAGCCTCCGACGTTTTAGCCCCTGAAACAGCAAATACAAGCTTCCCGAAGTGAATACTTCTCAAAGGTAAGAGTGTTGCTTCTCTTTCGCGGATGCGAGATATACAATGACAATATTATCTATTAATGTACTTTTATTTTAACCTGTGAACTTTATGTAGTTTTCCCGGTGAAGCAGTGGTGTAAGCTTTGGCTTCAGGCCTTTCATTCGAGCGAGTGAACGTTGGTCATAGAGTTCAAATGCCTCATGGGTGGGATGTTTTGTTTGTTTTACGGCGCTGGCCAGTGATGTTATGAAACATCTTTTCGGGGGTGCTTAGCCCCTAAATCCATAGGTTTTGAGGCGATCTTCCCTTGTATTTAGTCTAATTGTGGTCGTTTATAGCTGAATATTTAGAGAAATTAATTGAAAAAAATTAAGAAAATGAGGGAAAATATTTAAAAAAATATCCACTTGGACTTCCATCTGAAATTTGTGTCATCCTTGAATAAAACATTAAACTGTCCTCTCTGAAGGGGCAATTGTTCGAGCACTGACAACTCGGACTACTTTCGCAATAAAAACTCAATTTCGCATAGTAGAGATGTTTGAACTGCAATACATTATCACATTTTAGAAGCTGGCATTCAGCTTTATCAGTCGTCTGGATGCCGACTTTCTATGAATACGATCAAAGCCTCAGTGTAGCTAACGCGACGTTTGTGCTTCCAACAGAACAAAATATTTGCTACCTAATTTTTTAACACAAACAAATTATTAGAAATTGTTCCCATAATAAGTTTTTTTCTGGCGGTGTGTGGTTTAGAATGTTACAAAAGAAATAAATAAAGGCAGCTCAAACTGGTATCCAGACAATTAGTTATTTTTTTTAATCATCATCATCATCATTGTCAACCATTATCAATCCACTGCTGGACGAAGGTCTCCCCAAGTTTCCTCCACAGCGGTCTGTCTTGTGCCAGTCTCCTCCATGTCACTCCCGCATACTTTCGAATTTCATCCACCCATCTTCCATGTGGTCTTCTTCTGGGTCTTTTCCTATCCCTTGGAATCCAATCTAAAATTTCGGCTGTCCATCGATGGTCTGTTTTTCTGGCAGTATGTCCAGCCCATTGCCATTTCAGGGATTTAACTCTGATCATGATGTCTTCCACTCTTGTCATTTTTCGGATCCACGTGTTCCTCTTCTTATCTCTCCTGGTTACACCAAGTATGCACCTCTCCATGCTTCTCTGAGTTGTCTGCAGCCTTTGTATGTCTCTTTTAGTTAAGGTCCACGTCTCTGCACCATACGTAAGCACTGGAAGGATGCATTGATCAAACACTTTTCTTTTAAGACATAATGGCATATTGCTCTTGAAAATTATGCTGTTTCTTCCAAAAGCTCTCCAGGCAAGTTTTGTACGCCGATTAATTTCTTCACTAATGTGACCCTCTCTTGATATCTGCTGTCCAAGATAAACGTACGTGTCTGTTATCTCCAGCTTTTCTCCATCAATCGATAAATCTTCATTTCTTGTAAAAGCATTGAACATCACTTTTGTCTTCTGAAAGTTCATTTTTAATCCCACTTCTTTACTTTTGTCAGCAAGTTCCTGCATCATACTCTGTAGCTCCGATGGGGTAGTTGCAAAAATGACTATGTCATCAGCAAAACGAAGGTGGGTTAGATAATCTCCATTAATCTTTATCCCTTTGTTTTCCCAGTTCAGTGATTGAAAGACATTTTCCAATGTAGCATTAAAGAGCTTCGGAGATATGGTGTCACCTTGTCTCACTAATTTTCCAATTTTTATGTGTGTTGTATTACCAAATAGCAGAATCTTTGCACTTGCATTTTCATAGATGTTATTAATAATATTAATGTATGCATCTTCAATACCGCAGGATTTCAGAGCCATTGCAACTGCTGAGGGTTTCACCGAATCAAAGGCTTTTTCATAATCGATAAAAGCCATGCACAATGGAAGTTCATATTCCCTCGCTCTTTCAATTAGTTCTCTCAGTACGTGGATATGATCTATTGTGCTGTAGCCACTCCTGAATCCAGCTTGTTCTCTCGGTTGAGCCATGTCCAGTGTTACCTTCAAGCGGTGTGAAAGAACTTTAGTGAAGATTTTATAAACCACTGATAGGAGGCTGATAGGTCTGTAGTTCCTGAGATCCTCAATGTCACCTTTTTTATGTAGCAAGATCATTGTAGCGCTGTTCCAATCCTCAGGAATTTTCCCTTCATTAAGGCATCGAGTGAAAATTTGGGCGAGTACTGTTTCGATTTCTCCACTTGCTTCTTGTATGATGTCTACAGTAATTCCATCTTCTCCTGGAGCTTTTCCCTGCTTCATGTTCTTGATTGCATGTGCAACTTCTGCTGGAAGGACTGGAAGAACTCTGGTACCTTTCATGATGCCTGGAGTACATGTATCATCCCTTTCATATAATTTGGAGTAGAAATCTTTCACTCTTGTCAAAATTTCGCCTCTATTTCTTGTTACAGAACCATCTTCTTTTCTCAGTGCCATAATCTGTTTTCTTCCCTTACTGAGATGTCCCTTTGCTATCTTTAGGCTTTGGTTGTTTTCAATTGCTTTCCTTACCAGTTCACAGTTCAATTTCCTTACGTCTTCAGTGATACTTTTTCGTACTGTCTTGCATAGCTCTATATATTCCACTTTGGAAGTCACATCTTCTTTAGTTGTCCTCATCTCTCTTCTTTTTTGCATCAACATTTTGGTTTTTCCTGATAATTTGTTCACATGCAATTTGTTCTTAGACCCAGCTAATTTTGTTGCTGTTTCCATAAGAGCTTTGGTTACTTTTCTGTTAACTTCCGAAATATCCACTTCTTCCGATGTTAGGCCTTCTAAAGCAGAGAATCTGTTCTTCAGTTCCAATTTGAAGGTATTATGGTGTTTTTTAAGGTTGGTTATGTCAATACATTTTGTTTGTCTTATGAGCTTGCTACGTTCGAGTTTAGTGTTGAGGTGCATCTTACATCTCACCAATCTATGGTCACTGCCTGTGTTGAACTTGTTTAGCACACTGCAGTCTTCTATGACGAATTTTTTGTTACACATAATAAAATCAATTTCACTTGTCGTCCCATTTGGATGTCTCCATGTCCATTTCCTGTGTGGCTTTTTCTTGAAAAAGGAGTTCAAGATGAAAAACCCTTCTGCCTCTGCAAACTCTACGAGAGTATTTCCACGCTGGTTTCTGTTGCCGTGACCGAATTTACCTACCGAAGTTTCATTCTGTTGCCGTTGCCCTATTTTTGCATTGAAATCTCCCATAATTATCTTCAAGTGCTGCTTACCTTTATTATTTAGATCACGAATTTCCTCATAAAATTCTTCAATTTCTTCTTCAGCATGACTTGTGGTGGGTGCATAAGTTTGAATAATCTGAGCCTGGTATCTTCTCGAGAGTTGGATAACGAGTCGTGCAGCTCTGTCAGAGGAACTTTCAACTTCTACAACTTTATCCTTCAGTTTCTTGTTTATTATAAATCCAACACCACTAGTTCTGCCAGTATCTGTCCCACGATAGTAGAAGAGATGTTTACTTTTCAGTTCAATGAGATCTTCTTCTTTTCTCCTTACCTCACTTAGCCCGACGATGTCCCACTTGATCCTTTGTAGTTCCTCTTCCAATTCAAGAAGCCTTGAATCAGAAGATAGGGAGCGTCCGTTGTACGTAGCCAAGGTCAGCATCAGATGGCAGCCTAGTCCGGTCCTCCGGGGATTCTTAGCACCCTCTTCCTTCATGTCGCACTGGCCGCTGCCTTGGCCAGGTACATTCCAGCTGCCGGAGACTGAGGGCCAAGATTTAAGTTGTGGAGTCATTTTGGAGGGGTTTGGCCATAACTCACCACGCTGGCCAAGCGGGTTGGTGAGTGTGGGATAGCATTTCCTCTAATCCCGATGGTATAGTTATACCGCTATTGTCGGTCGTCAGAGCCCCTTTAGTGGGAACAGGATGTACCACGAGAAGGCGGGGTTGACATTTGTCAAGGAGTAAAGGGGCTGAAACGAAATGGCAGCGGAATGGTTTACACCATACGTTTCCAAGCAACACTGTAATGATTCGTGAATAATTAGAAACGCGCTTGTAGTAAGGCGAGGACACTTTCACCACTCCTAATGTTTTTTGGGGGGATTTTCTCTTGCACAGCGTTATCTTACTTGCATCCTCAATATTTTACACCACCCCATGGTGAAATCCGTGGTGCATTACTGAATTAAAGCAAAGGTATCACATTTTTACATTTTAAATCAGTTGTATATGTGTAGGGGATGTATGGTCAGGTGATGCGCAACATCAGAGCCTCTCCTTGACAAATGTCAACCCCGCCTTCTCGTGGTACATCCTGTTCCCACTAAAGAGGCTCTGACGACCGCCAATAGCGGTATAACTATACCATCGGGATTAGAGAAAATGCAATCCCACACTCACCAACCCGCTTGGCCAGCGTGGTGATTTATGGCCAAACCCCTCCAAAATGACTCCACAATTTATATCATGGCCCTCAGTCTCTGGCAGCTGGAATGAACCTGGCCAAGGCAGCGGCCAGTGCGACATGAAGGCAGAGGGTGCTAAGAATCACCGGAGGACATGCGTAGGCTGCCATCTGATGCTGACCTTGGCTACGTATAATGGACGCTCCCTATCTTCTGATTCAAGGCTTCTTGAATTGGAAGAAGAACTACAAAAGATCAAGTGGGACATCGTCGGGCTAAGTGAGGTAAGGAGAAAAGGAGAAGATCTCATAGAACTGAAAAGTGGACATCTCTTCTACTATCGTGGGACAGATACTGGCAGTGGTGTTGGGTTTATAATAAACAAGAAACTGAAGGATAAAGTTGTAGAAGTTGAAAGTTCCTCTGACAGAGCTGCACGACTCGTTATCCAACTCTCGAGAAGATACCAGGCTCAGATTATTCAAACTTATGCACCCACCATAAGTCATCCGGAAGAAGAAATTGAAGAATTTTATGAGGAAATTCGTCATCTAAATAATAAAGGCAAGCATGACTTGCAGATAATTACGGGAGATTTTAATGCAAAACTAGGGCAACGGCAACAGAATGAAACTTCAGTAGGTAAATTCAGTCACTGCAACAGAAACCAGCGTAAAAATACCCTCGTATAGTTTGCAGAGGCAGAAGGGTTTTGCATCATGAACTCCTTTTTCAAGAAAAAGCCGCAAAGAAAATGGACATGGAGGCATCCCAATGGATGGACAAGTGAAATTGATTTTATTATGTGTAACAAGAAATTTGTCATAGAAGACTGCAGTGTGCTGAACAAATTCAACACAGGTAGTGACTATAGAATAGTGAGATGTAAGATGCACCTCAACACTAAACTCGAACGTGGCAAGCTCATAAGACAAACAAAATGTATTGACATAACCAACCTTGAAAAACAGCATAATACCTTCAAGTTGAAACTGAAGAACAGATTTTTTGCTTTAGAAGGTCTAACATCGGAAGAAGTGGATATTTCTGAAGTTAACAGAAAAGTAACCAAAGCTCTTATGGAAACAGCAACAAAATTAGCTGGGTCTAAGAACATGATGCATGTGAACAAATTATCAGGAAAAACCAAAATGCTGATGCAAAAAAGAAGAGAGATGAGGACAACTAAAGAAGATGTGACTTCCAAAGTGGAATATATATAGCTGTGCAAGACAGTTGTGACGTATATTCTAGATTAACTTTCCTTTTTTAGTTTCTTTCCCTATGTAAATCTTGAGTTTATTCTCAGTATTCTGCACGCTTAAAAAAATATCTTTTCCCTCAAACGAATACGTTTGGCAACACAATTGAGGTTGAATGCACGTTCTACAGCAGATGGCTGCCTGCAACGATTCATGGTGACGGCTGACTCGTGGGCCATGCCCCCGGCCCTCCTTCGGAGGGAGGAGATGTGACGTACCTGCCAGCAGGACGCACACGACATAAAGGCAGATAGTAGTCAGAACAAAACGTCCGCGTAGCTCAATTGGTAGAGTGAATTATTCCGGAATGAGGAGACCCGAGTTCGAGCCCCGGAGTGGAAAAAATGACGGAGAAATTTACTTCGTTATAATGGCCCCCGAACTTCCCGGACGACCCGGCCGTTCAAGATCTCGCAATGGGGTGATACTCTTTCCACACCGCGAGATAGGAAAAATCAGAGAATTCCTTCTCCAGCGCTTCGAAAAATAAAAATGTATGATGTTGCATTCCAAACACTAGATTGACTGGCAGTTCTCGAGTGCACGTTCTACAGCGGATGGCTGCCTGCAACGATTCAATGTCACGGCTGACCCGTGGGCCATGCCTCCGGCCCTCTTTGGGGGGGGATGTGACGTACCTGCCAACAGGACGCACACGACATAAAGGCAGATAGCAGTCAGAACAAACGTCCGCGTAGCTCAATTGGTAGAGTGACTTATTCCGGAATGAGGGGATCCGATATCGAATCCTGGCGTGGACAGAAATGACGGAGAAATTTACTTCGTTATACAGTACGAAAAAGTATCACTGAAGACGTAAGGAAATTCAACTGTGAACTAGTGAGGAAAGCAATTGAAAACAACCAAAGCCGAAAGATAGCAAAGGGACATCTCAGTAATAGAAGAAAACAGATTATGGCACTGAGAAAAGAAGATGGTTCTGTGACAAGAAATAGCGGCGAAATTTTGACAAGAATGAAAGATTTCTACTCCAAATTATATGAAAGGGATGATGCATGTACTCCAGACATCATGAAAGGTACCAGTACCAGAGTTCTTCAAGTCCTCCCAGCAGAAGTTGCACATGCAATCAAGAACATTAAGCGGGAAAAAGTTCCAGGCGAAGATGGAATTACTGTAGACATCATACAAGAAGCAAATTGAGAAATTGAAACAGTACTAGCCCAAGTTTTCACTCGATGCCTTAATGAAGGGAAGATTCCTGAGGATTTTAACAACGCTACAATGATACTGCTACATAAAAAAGGTGATATTGGGGATCTCTGGAACTACAGACCCATCAGCCTCCTATCAGTGGTTTATAAAATCTTCACTAAAGTTCTTTCACACCGATTAAAGGTAACACTGGACATGGCTCAACCGAGAGAACAAGCTGAATTCAGGAGTGGCTACAGCACTATAGATCATATCCACGTACTGAGAGAACTAATTGAAAGAACAAGGGAATATGAACTTCCATTGTGCATGGCTTTTATCGATTATGAAAAGGCCTTTGATTTGGTGAAACCATCAGCAGTTACAATGGCTTTGAAATCCTGCGGTATTGAAGATGCATACATTAATATTATTAATAACATCTACGAAAATGCAAGTACAAAGATGCGGCTGTTTGAAAACACAACACTCATAAAAATTGGAAAGGGAGTAAGACAGGTGTTACCATATCTCCCAAGCTCTTTAATGGCACAGTGGAAAATGTCTTTCAATCACTGAACTGGGAAAACAAAGGGATGAAGATTAATGGAGATTATTTAACTCACCTTCGTTTTGCTGATGACGTAGTCATTTTTGCAACTACCCCATCAGAGCTGCAGAATATGATCCAGAAACTTGCTGACAAGAGTAAAGAAGTGGAATTAAAAATGAACTTTCAGAAAACAAAAGTGCATGTACAGGTGCTTTTAGAAGAAATGAAGATTTATCGATTCATGGAGAAAAGCTGGAGATAACAGACACGTGCGTTTATCTTGGACAGCAAATATCAAGTGAGGGTTACATTGATGAAGAAATTAATCGGCGTATAAAACTTGCCTGGAGAGCTTTTGGAAGAAACAGCATAATTTTCAAGAGAAATATGCCATTATATCTTAAAAGAAAAGTGTTTGATCAATGCATCCTTCAAGTGCTTACGTATGGTGCAGAGGCGTGGACCTTAACTAAAAGAGACATACAAAAGGCAGCAGACAACTCAAAGGAGCATAGAGAGGTGCATGCTTGGTGTAACCAGGAGAGATAAGAAGAGAAACTCGTGGATCAGAAAAATGACAAGAGTGGAAGACATCATGATCAGAGTTAAATCTCTGAAATGGCAATGGGCTGGAAATACTGCCAGAAAGACAGGACATCGATGGACACCCGAAATTTTAGATTGGATCCCAAGGGACAGGAAAAGACCTAGAAGAAGACCACATGGGAGATGGGTGGATGAAATTCGAAAGTATGCGGGAGTAACATGGAGGAGACTGGCACAAGACAGACCGTTGTAGAAGAGGCTTGGAGAGACCTTCTTCCAGCAGTGGGTTGATAATAATGGTTGACGATGATGATCATGATGATATGTGTAATTTCTTGGAATTTGCATATATGATATACGAGCATAGAATTTTTTTATAAAATAATGAATATATGAATAACAAAATCGTGATTATATGTATATAACCAGACAAGTTTCAGCCCCCTCAAAATCTGTAATGCCTCCCCCCCCATGCGAAAAAAACTCTCTGAATGCAACTCTGGCACTGGCTCTCTCGCTTCCCTGGAACCAGTAGCCCTAAATCAGAGACTACCGAATGATTATAGCCCTTAGAGTTGTTCATGGTAGTCGTCAAACTCAGAGAAAAAAATAAAGAACTTTATAAAAAAAAAAAATTTAAAATACAAACTTTGTTTACGGTCTTCGATGTGTGTGTCAACCGATCATATTGGTTGAAAATGCTTGGCCGCCCCGGTGGGGCAGTGTTCTAAGCGTTCGCTTCTGACCATTCGGCGGAGAGAGTCTATGTTCGAATCCCGGTAATTGACGCATGGATGTTGTGTTTGTCGTACGGCTCTCTCCCTTCCCTGGAGCTAGTGGTCCAAAATTAGGGACGGGCAACTGCTTATAGCCCATTGAGTTGCTTACTGTGGTCGTTAAACTCTCAACAAAAAAAAAAAAAATGCTTGTGTAATTCTACAAAATACGATTTTTTTTTCGTTTGTTTTGTTTCGAGGTTTAACGAGGACCATGAGCATCTGCAAGGGCAGTAAGCTTTCTCCTGTCCTTAATTTGGGGTTACTGATTACAGGGAAGAGTCAGTACTACAGGACAAACACCCTGCTCATGCCAGGTCCAGGGCTCAACTCAGGCAACTAGCTGGAAATTTGGGGTTACTGATTACAGGAAAGTCGCCCTTTGACCGCTGGGGTGGCATTTTTTGATATAAAATTCAAGTAAAAAATAGTAAGGACAAATTTTTTCTTTTGAGGTCGTTTTTCCAGTTTCTAAGGAACGAGACAGTGAGCGGGTGGTGGCCTAGGGGCCCGGACCCTCCCTATGATGTATCACTTGGTCCTTCATTCTTTGTTATTGGCTGTTTATTTTTAAATATACTTGTATATGTTTTTTAATATATATTCTACTTATCTTTGGAATCTCACTTTAATATGGCATACATATTTTTATCACTTCCCTATGTTTTTAGATGTTTTCTCCGGGATATTTTTACTTGCATCTTCAATAATTTGGGCCACTTCCATAAAGAAATCCTGGGTGCGCCACTGGAACGAGACAAATATTAAAGGTAGTTTATATACAGATATTAGAATTTTTTAATATAACAGCAAAACTAATTTTGAAATTAATACCTGTTTTTAGGAGAAATTGTTCAATATGGATTCACAAAACAGTTGGACAAAAAAAGCTGATTCTCTTATTTTTGTTTTCCTATTTGCCTGGTTGTAGGGGTTTTGTTATGTAAAGCATGAGTTTTATCTTAGCGTTTGATTCGGAAAACTACAGCACGCTCGAGTTATAAGGAATATTTCTATTTTAAATGAAACAGCGCCGGATTCAAGGAGGGGGTGAGTTGAAGCCCAGCGCCGCAACCTCGGTTGGGGACCTATAGCTAATAACCTTAAAAAGTAAATTTTATAAAAAAATAAATATTTAATATGTCCTGAAATTGCCAGCACTTCTGTCAGTTAAAGGTAGATATGAATATGTATATTATAAGCTGGAAGCTCTGTTCACACCATACTGAGAAAAAACATTTTTTCTCAAATAAGAAAATGTATTTAAGTACCTCTGAATATAATTTACATGGTACGTACGCGTCCTGGAAATCCTGGAGAAGCCCTGGACTTCCATGTTGCCTAAAAATGTCATAAAATTCTGTAACATGTCCTGGAATTTATCCATTCCTGCCTTTTTTTTCCCTGCGCGATGTTTTGTAGTTGAGGATTTTTCTACTGATGTAACTTATGTCTCACAAATTTCCCTCCCCACCGCCGGCAAAATGCTGGGGTCTGTTAGCAGTAATACAGCTGCGTTATTCACGCCTTTTTTTTATTGTTGTTTGGAGATTTAACGACCACCGTGAGCAACTCAATGGGCTATAAGCAGTCGCCCGTCCCTAATTTAGGGTCACTGGTTCCAGGAAAAGGAAACAGCCAGTGCCGTAAGACAAACATAACATCCATGCCTCACCAGGATTCAAACCCAGACACATCTCGGACAAATGATCGAAAATCAGCGTTTAGACCACGTCTATTGTAATAAAAAAAAACAAGAAAAAAACATGCTCATTTTATCCCTTTGTCCGTCCTCTGTGAACACCAAATCTTTGCAAATATTAATTCGATTTGAAAAATTCTTTTTGTATTGGGAAGCCTGAAATGTGAGAATGATGATCCTTACATTCTGTTCTTTTTTTTTTTTTTTTCGATGCACAACTTCGTTGCTAGAGGGCGTAAATGCAGATAAAATACTGTACATTTTATTTCATATATTTGCTTCTAAATATCCGATTTAAAAAATTATTTTGCTTTTTGATGTAATTTACATCGAAAACTATTTTAGGTACATCTTCTTTTTCAAGTTATGCACAGATTTTCCACTAGGGTGTGTAAAGGTAAATTGCGTTTCCCCGATATCTCTGCTTCTAAAGCTCCGATTTGAAAAATTCTTCCTGCATCGGATACAGCTCCTGATGGGAAATATTTTTCGTATAATTTCTAATTTTTGGCAGAAAATGGTTTGGCCACGAGGGGCATAAGTGTTTGTTCCTGCTTCTGATGTATGTGCAGCAAAATATGAGCTTCGGAAAACTCGATTGAAAAAATTATTTGGTGGGCTGATACCGAGCTTACTTCGGAAAACTTTTTGAGAATAACCATCTACTTAGAATAGTGCATAGTTTTCAGCCAGGGGCGTAGACGTATATCTTATTTTTGTCGATATCTCTAGTTCTAACAGTCCGATTTGAAAAAATCTTCTACTTCTTTTTTTTTTTTTAGAGAGCATTTCTGGGGAAAAATATGTTTTATATAACTGCAAACATTTCTTCAGCCACAAGTGTGCCACTACAGGGTGTAAGTTCACATTTTCATTTACAGCAATATCTGTGGGACTATAAACCCAACTAAAAAAATTCCTTTTTGGTCAGATACTACTAACCATGAAAACTATCTGTATATATTTCTTCCCAAAATAATGCACAATTTCGACGCTAGCAGGCGCAAATTTTTAATCTGTTTTTCTCAATATCTCTGCTTCTGCTTATGCGCGATTTAAAAAATGATTTTAACACCGGGTGCCATATACTTTGCGGAACACTTCAGGTTTGTATTTGAGCAGTTTTGTAGTTCAGTGTTGTCACTAGGGGGTGTTTGTGTACTTTTGTTTGCAGCTGTATCTCCGCTTCTACATACATACATACATACATATCACTAAGCTGTTCTCTGAGATTCAGAGGTTAGCTCCACAAAGATATACAAACTACCAGATAAATTTTTAACTGATTATTTACTTACTGTTGTCGTATCAAACTTTTCCATTTACAGCGATCTTGACACACAACTCGGGCTTCACTGATATCCATCACACGACGTACACATGACCTTCTATACTTCATACTCATAATCTTTTTCTCATGCAGACACTCTTGAATCTGATCCGCCCATGACTTTATTTCATTGGCCTTCCTCTGCCTTTCCTTCCTGCCACTTTGGGCTAAACAAATTTCTTAGTAAGCATCTCATCACTTATTATTTCAACATGGTCAAACCACCGAACCATATTAGTCTCCACCTTGCTAACAGCATTTTGCTTCACATTACACAAATGCAACACATCTTCATTCCTCACACAATCATAACGCATCTTGTCACAACCCCCCCGTAAGTAACGTATTTCACCAGCACACAAACGACTCCTACGCTTCTTCTGTAGTACCCAGTTTCACTGCCGTACATCAGAGTAAAATCAATTGCACTTTAATACACAGTCATGCGGGACTCTCTTGAGAACCCATCATTCCTGTGAAAACTCTCAAAGCAGCTATGACTTCCAATGAAGAATTCACTCGCCTACTAATTTCACCATCCAATATGCTCTCTCTGTCAAACATGCTTCCTAAATACACGAACTCATTCACCTTGGCAATCGCTGTGCCATTTAGACTTATATTACATTCAGTGCTAACAGCTCCTCGCTCGAAAACCATAAATTTGGTTTTTCCCTTATTTATACTCAGTTTGTATTTCATGCTGACATCGTACATCCGGGACAACATACACTGCAACTCTCTTTTGCTTTCTACCAAAAGGACTGTCATCAGCATAAAGCAATCTGCTCACACGGATGTTACCAAGACATAAACCAGTATTTTCCATCTTAGCATCACGCATACACGCATCCATAAATATATTAAACAGCCATGGTGACATTACACTACCTTGTCTGACTCCTGCACCAATAGAAAACCATTTTGATAAAACACCATTCACTCGTACACAATCTCTACTGCCAGCATACATGGCTTTTACACTATTAAGTGGATTCCGAGTAACACCATATTTATTCAACACCTTCCACAAAAGTGTCCTATTTACTCGGTCGTAAGCTTTCTCTAAATCTATGAAGGCAGCAAAAACTTTCTTACCAACAGCCAGGCTCTTTTCAATCATCATGCGTAATGCAAACATTTGGTTAGTGCAGCCTTTTCTAGGCATAAAACCACTCTGAATACCCCACTCTTTCTCTCATGTAAGACCTCTTACTTTTTCAATAATGACCTTACCAAACGCTTTCCCTGGCACACTCAGTAGGCTATAACCATGATAGTTATTGCAGTCAGTTTTATCACCTTTTCCTTTATACAAGGGAAAAATTATAGCATCTTTCCATTCCCGAGGGACCATTCCTAACTCCAAGCACAACTGGCAAACTTCAGTTCACCAGTCAATTACAGTCACAATCCTATTTCAACATCACAGCAGTTTTGCCATCAACTCCCAGAGCCTTACCATTCTGAAGAGATTTTAGAGCTTTATACACTTCTTCTCTTGAGATCCCTCCTATGCTTCCTTCCTCACTGTGACATCTGCTTCTGCCTCAGAATTACCTTTGCTTTCTTGATCTAATAACTCACAGAAGTATTCACCCCATCTTTCACTTAACTCATTGGGTTCCCATATCATTTCCCCAATCATATTCTTCATACAACTGGCAACTTTATTTCCCCTATTTTTCCTGAGTCTCATGTACTTCCAGAAAATCTTTTTATCTTTCCAAAAAGCCAATTCATGCCTTTCCACCTTCTCCTTCCTATGTTTTGCCTTACTCTGGCAAACCAGCTTAGCTGCTTAACGCTTTTTAAGCAATATTCATCCACAGAAACACTACCTTGCAACATCACCAAATAGGCTTCCTTCTTTCTCTTTACTGCCTCTTCAATCTCACTATTCCACCAAACATCACCTCCATTGTTACCCACTATTGTGGTGCCACATACCTATTCAGCAGCAGTGACAACACAGCTCTTTAAAACATTCCCACTTCTTTTCTACATCATTTTCACACGACTTCATCTCCTTCAGTCGTTCTCTGAGTACGTTAGAGTAACGCTAATGACTTCTAAAACCCCTATTGATAAATTTCTTCTTGCTGTACGACATTTGCTACAATAAAGATGGGGAGCATTATCGTCTTTAAATAATGGACAGCTTTCCGGCTAGGGGCATAAAGGTCAAAACCTTTTTCTCGATATCTCTGATTCCGGGAGACATATTTGAAAAGTTCTTCTTTCTTAGTATAGTTTTTGCCTATTTTCAATTTTTCCATTATGCAAAATTCTTCCGCTAGATGGTGTAGAGTTATATCATGTTTCCTCAGTACTTGTTCTGTTAATTGTGGAAACATGTGCACTAAAAGGAACCAATGGAGTACACTTGTTTAGAATCAACAGCTTAGGAGAGCGTGAAGGATATTTTCAAAACCATGTTCTTAGTTGTGGCTTATTTTGAATTTCACTGTACTTTGCTAATGAATGCTTAATGTAAAAATTTGCTATAAAATCAGATTGATCTCTAGTATCAGAAACTTAAATCTAGTTGTTTCATATTATTTTCTGATCTAACTAATCACCTTCCATCTTCTAGAATTAGTTTTCCAATCATACCCGGTTAAATTGCCTTGATGACTGAAGTACGCAGCTGTACACATAGACCTTGGATTTAAGGTTTTCCCGTTACTCTCTTTCGTTTCATTTTGAGAATTTTTGTGCTCACTTCGTTTGCTGGTGAATACACATTTAGAGCATATCTAGAGTATTAATGTTAGAAGTATATGTTATGTTGAAAATTTCTTCCCAAAATAAAATGTAACACAAATCCTTGCTCCCAGGAGTAACTGTTTATTTAATAATAGTCGCTTTGTTACTTTGAAAAAGTTCCAAATATTTCACCTTTCCTTTTCCTTAAATTTCCAACGTAAGCGTTATTTCAAAATAATTAAATATAAATCGTATTTAGTTTATATATTGATTGTGTGGTATATGAAAGTATTTCAAAAGTAATGACCCATTTGTGTTCTAACTATAGATTTTATACCTATATATTTTGATTTTGATTTTTTTAAATTCTATAATTTGCTTCAACATTTGAACTAAAGCCAAAGTAGAAATAAATTTTTCTCAAAATCAGTACAGCATAATGTACATAAAAGTTTTGTAGAAATTATACCTGGTTACGTTTTCTTTGACAGTTTTGGTATTTCAGTATTTATCTGTGATTTTAAGTTTCTTATTAGCTGCAGCAAACATAATTTTCAGCATTCTATATTAAGTTTGCTCAAGTCTATAAGGAATTGTTTGTTGTAGGTTACAGGTTGAACAGAGCTATGGTTTCACAATATTTTAAGTAGGCGCGTTTGGATCTTATGCCCTGGAAAAAATAATCATAAGTCTTGGAAAAGTTCTGGAATTCTGTGATTGAAAAAGTGTATGAAGCATGAATTTACTGTTGTCCTATTTTAAATTTAGTCTTAAAAAATATCTTTTGTTAAAATCGATTGATGAGGGGTAGTCTGGCTATGTAAAAGAAATAAAAATGCAATTAATATTCAAGTCGCTAATTGCGTTAACAATAATTAACAATGATTTTACAGCAATATAGTAGTGATACAATGATTTCTATCTGATAACCTTCCCCTCCCAAATGCGAGAACCTCACCCCGCTCTCAACAGAGATAACCTCGCAATGTTTCACTAAATATAATTGATAGCAAAATAACTTATAGAAATAGAAAAGTTTTCTGAAAGGGCCCGTAATTCACTTGCTGGCCCAGGGTCACAGCATGACATAATCTCTGGCCGTGGAATGAAAATAATGTTAGAAGCATCTAAGAGAATATATACTGGAATTTAACTGATAATTTTTGAGATCTAATTTGATAATTTTGTAGATTTTATAATTCTGATATTTTTTGTCATCGGCACAGAGGTGCCGCATTTCCATTGTTTCCTCATGTGGCCATCCCTTCAGAAAACTTGAAAATTGCATCACCTTGCAGCGGGAATCAAACCAGTAACTTTTGATTTCCGTTCATTGAGGCTACGAGGAGACAATAAATTTCTTGAACTAGTTCAAATCTGAGTGGATTTGGATTCCTGCTATAACTCTTTAGTTCCAGTTGCTTGATGTGGTGTGGCTGAACGGAAATCGCCGTCCCAATGGCGCAGTGGTCTAAGCGCCGCTGGCTTCTGACCATTCGTCTGTGATTGGTCCTGGTTCCAACCAGAGTCCGGGTTCCAACCCCGTTGAGGCATGGACGTTGTGTTTGTCTTACGGCACTGGCTCTCTTCCTTCCCTGGAACCAGTGACACTTACTTAGGGACGGACGACTACTTAAGTCGATTGAGTTGCTAACTGTGGTCGTTAACCCCCCCCCCCCTCCCCATAAAAACTGAAGTCGGGAGATCCGGGTTCGATTCTCGTTCCAGGGTTATGCAACATTTCGGTTTTCTTAAGGGATGACTTTGCGGGGAGGGGGGTTAACAACCACCGTGAACAACTCGATGCAGGAATGGCTTTAAGGGAAACAGTGAAATTATGGCACCTCAGAGTGATAAAGATATTTATTTGGGATGGATTTCCGTTTTTCTGATTGCACTGACGTAGTTTCCAAGTTTACATCCCTTCGCCATGTTTACATTCAGTCAGATCGCATTCACCATGAAAGTGAAAAGGAATTAGCTCCGCACAAATTTTATGCCCAGTATTTTTATAGAAAACTAATTTCAACCCTCTAATAACATGGGTTTTTTAATTTTTGTGTACGCAGAAATGCGAGGTGTATAAACATAGAAATACGAAACAGGAATGCAACGAATCATTTGTTTTTCTTCCGATCAGCCCGTTCCTACTTATTTATATCACATTAGATAAATTATGTAAAAATAAATACTCAAGAAATTGTGTGAGTCACTCTGACAAAAAGACCAAACCAGTAATAGTTAAGTTAGCAGAGATAGATTGCTGAGGGAAATTTTGTTACTAAGCTGACATCTCGATTTTTGAGAACTACAAAATATCCTAATTCCTACAGTAGTCAACAGTTAGTTTGGCGTCTGTTTGCCAAGTCTGTTGGGGGCATCACTCGGCTGGGAAAGCAGTAACAGCACTAATTAATACCAGGTGTGGTGATATCTTACTTCTTTATGAATTTTAAAAAGAAACAAATTCTGTTTGACCTGCCCTGCGCGATTAAAAATAAAAGAAAAAAAAAAAAGAGCCATAGGGCAAAAAACAAACAAACAAACAAAATGCAAACAACATGCCTTATATGGTACTGAAGCCCAGCATACGCGATCAGCCAGAAAATCCTGCATACATAGGTGGTGGAATCGCCAAGGACACAGTCATTATTTTACATAAATTAAGTTGTTGTTGTTTTCTGCCTTTTACATGTTTTCTTAATAACATAAGTGTGACTCAGAAAGTGACACAGATTTGAGATTTTCAAGAAGTTACGCTAAAACTTCTGTGACTGACGTTATAACACACCCAGCAATAGGCTTTCTAACGTGAGGATTCAAGTAGAGAAAGTTGGAAGGGCAGGTGGGTAGGAGATAGTGCTTAATTGTCAAATACCCAGTCCGTCGAAAATGCAGTCCTTTAATTTTCAAGATAAACGAAAGTGCGGGGACACACGTTGTATTTGTCACTATTCATTAATGCACTTCGATGTCCTCTAATATACACCTACTTACCCATTAGTTATAGGCTATGCCATCAATAAAATTAAAGTGTTCCGCAGGCGCCCGACTACGGGCATGCTCGGTTGCTTAGTCATGTCTCTCAGAAATCAGGGTATGCTCAGCATAACTTGATTTCTGCAGGGGCAACCAAAATTATATTTTGGTAGCAATCTGTATATTGTAATTTCAACTTATGGAATAAGATGTTTCTATTAGTTAAAGTCAGCCATATATTACTGAAAATTAAAATTGATATATTCAAGACACGTTTTTTGAATATTTATTGCTATTAAAAAACTTGAAAAAATCGTGTATGTTGAATATGCAATATTATTTTAGTATATAAAGAAATTGTGCAATATATCAGTTATGATTTTAAGCTGAATTCACTATAACAAGCCTTTTTAAGATATATTGAGAAATAGTTATTAAGAAAAATATAAAGGAAAACAAGAAGTCGTCTCTGTGGCCGAGTAATACGAGGTGCTGGTTACAAATCGTTTGCCCGAGATGCGTCCGGGCCTGAATTCCGAGATAGGCATGGATGGTATGCTTGCCTTAAGGCGTTGATCATCTTTGGAACTAGTGGCCTCAACTTAGGGACGGGCAACTGCTTATATATCCCAGTGAGTTGCTCACAATAGTCGTTAAAGCCCCAAACAAGCAAACAAAAAATAACGATTAATGACATATTTTAATTTATTTTCTTATTTATTTTAAAGAAAATTAGTGCACAATTGGAATATTTTGCTTCATCGAGGGTGCCCTGAAATGTACAAAACTCTACACTTATGTGCTGTCTACTATTACGCCTTACGATTCAAAATTTCGGGCCTGATCAAAGAATGTCACCTCCTGCCGCCCTTTCCCGCGTATGATCGCTCAGTTACCGGGGTGGGTATCTTGGAGATCTTTACAGAGGCCGGGCCCGTGGAATGTCGCATAATTTTCCTACGGCGTACCTTGTCAAACTTTGGGGAAGCACTGTCACATCCAGTCGGTTTCATAGCTGTTTATTAAATTTCTTTAATCCATTAACAAATAGCTGTCGTTACTTATCCAAAGCCAGTTTCAATAGGCTGTACGTACGGGTAAGTCAACAGGAGAAGCCATCGCTGAATTTACGTCAGTTACCTCGAACAATGTAGCGTTTATTTCGCTTCCCTCTGTCATCCGTTAAAGACAGTGATTTAGTTCTAAATGAAACAAGAAAGTATGAACTAATCCCTCAGATATTGCTGTAAACGGAATCGTGAGCTTACGCCCTCTGGTTGCAGACTTGTGCGTTAAGAAAAACATGAAATTATATGAGAAACATTTCGCACGGTAAACGCTCTCCAACACAGAAAGAATTTTTCAAATCGGACTCTTAGAAACAGAGATATCGACAAAAATAAGATGCGACTTTAAGTCCCATGGTAAGAAAACCATGCATTATTTTAGGAAGAAAGTATTCTCAAAAGGTTTATCCATATGCGCGGTATCGGTCCAAGAAAAAAGAAAATTTAGGCGAGTTTTCAGAAGCCCAGATTTTGCTACAAACACATCAGAAGCAGACATTAACACTTATGCCCCCTGGTGGCCAAACCATTCTTTACCAAACATTAGAAATTATGTGAAAAATATTTTCCATCAGGTCTTGTATGCGATACAGGTAGAATTTTTCAAATCGGAATTTTAGGAACAGAAATAACGCAGAAAACGCAATTTACCTTTGTCTCCCCCCAGCGGAAAGTCTATGATTTACTTGAAACTAGACTTTCCGCCGATAACTAAAGTGGTACATTTGCATGCTGTCGTCCGCAGTTGTTGGAACGAGACCGTATAGTGGGTCAGCGGGAAAAAGGTTGGTCCTTCCGTCAAATTGTGGACCGAGTGGAACAAGAGGTACCGGCCGTGGTAAGATGGTGGCGCCGGTGGTCAGAGGAGCATTCGCACACTCGAAGAGGCGGTTCCGGGCAACACAGAGTTACGGACGAACGAGAGGATCGGCGTATCAGGAGGGCGACGTTGGCAGAGCAGACTGATACGGCATCACAATTTCGATTCTTTTTTTTTTTTTTTTTTTTTTGATTGGAGGTTTAACGACCACCGTGAGCAACTCAATGGGCTATAAGCAGTCGCCCGTCCCTAATTTAGGGTCACTGGTTCCAGGGAAGGGAGAGAGCCAGTGCCGTAAGACAAACACAACATCCATGCCTGACCAGGATTCGAACCCGGACCCCTTACGGACGAATGATCAGAGGCCAACGCCTTAGACCACTGCGCCACCGGGGCGGCCAATTTCGATTCTCTGTCGTACCAAGGGTGTCTACCAGAGCGATGTGGAATCGTTTGTTGGAAGCAGGACTACGGACACGCGTGCCGCTGGCATGGTTACCACTGACCCCTGATCACCGTCTAGCACGTTTGCGGTGGTATCAAGAACGAGTTCATTGGAGGGAAGAATGGCCGTCAGTGGTCTTCAGTGATGAATGTCAATTCAGCTTGGGAGCGTCTGACCAGGGGCGGATTTCCGACCAGGCGCACTGGGCTTGCGTCTATCCACAGAGCTTGAGGGGCCCCGAAAACGTATAATTGGATTGCCAGTTTCAAAAATATATTTGCCAGTTTCGGTTTTCACAGACTGAAAAAAAAATTCCTCCGAACTTTCGAGTTCTTATCGATGTACTTATTTTGAAAGGAAATGTTAACATAATTAGGCCTTCCTTTTAGTGGTAGGTGAAGGAAGTAATCACACTTCCAACACTCTTCATTGTTTAAGGCGAATTCTTAACTGGCCTGCTGTGCTATGAGCTACTTTCATGCTACTTTCAGCCGAGGGAAAACATCTGCTTTGAAACCTTCCCACCTTCCTCCCTGAGTTGCAATGAGGAGCGCTTGTAGAAACTCTCCTGATGATCAGGGGTGTTTGTTGCTAATAATTTGTTATCCTACAAAAAAAAAGTTTTGTCTCAGCCCTGGTCCCCTTAAACTAGCCTACTGTACACAAATTGCGTTTTACACGAATTTTCTAACGTGGAGGACTTTTCCGGTTGCCAGTGTCTTTAAGTATTTTATTTTTGCTTGATACCACGCTTGTTGCCTACTAATTTGCTCATAAGGTGAAAGCAAGATGATTTTCCAAAGCTGAAGCAATAGAAAAAACACGTTTTGTAATTGAATTACATTCCTATTTTATACACAATTAATTTATGCGCAACGTACTGATAAATTTAGAGAAATTCCATTTTCAGCACCCTTAGTGTTAAATTTGCCTAGTAACTTGCAAACGGAAAGGTGCTGAAAGTAATCAGTTTTGCATAACGTATCAAATTCAAAAATAGCTTTTTCTCTAACTGAAATAGTCTGTTCGTAGCGTAAAGGTAAAATTTACTAAATTTCCACTTTGAGAACTCCTGCGGGCAATTTATGAACTAGTAGTAAAATTTAAAATGGGCAAAATTTAATGAATGCTAATGTCCTATCATTCGCAAAAATAATGTTTCAAAAATCAGTGAAAACCAAAAGCGCCTCTATCAGGAAATTAATGAACTAACTGAAAAATTTAAATATTTGAGAAGGAAAAACTAAGCCTAATCTGAGAGGCACAGAAATATTTTTTCCCTCTAAGTTGAATAGTTTCTTCAAAACAGAAGTTTAGTTTTTTGAATTTTCGACTTTGACAGCCCTTAGGTAAATTCATGAAGTATATGGGATATTTAAAGTGCCAAACTTAAAGAAGTCCTTTTGATTCCCTATTAACCGTAAATATGATATTTGAAATATCTCTAAAAACAAAAAGCTCGATGTACACCGACGGACGAAATGATTGCACTAGCACTGTTTCTTGCGAAACGTTCCAATAATGGAAAGGTACAATGGTATTTTAAAAAGCGTAAAAAACCGTTTACTTGACTTTTTTTTTGTTTTTAACACGTCTTTTGTAAAAAAAGATCGCTTCTGTTATCGGTTTGTCCGTCCGTCTGTACCCACGATATCTCTGCAACTATTCGTCCGATTTGAAAAAATTATTTTTGCATTCGGAAGCTTGAAATATGCGAATGATGATCCTTCATTTCGTTTTTTTTTACGATGTACAATTTTGCCGCTAGGGGGCGTAAATGCAGATGATGTCAAATTCAAAATTACGTTTTAATCCACATATTTGCTTCTAAACAACCGATTGAAAAAATTATTTTATCTTTCGATTCCATTTATGCCGAAGAGTGTTTTAGATATAGTTTCATTTTCAATTTACGCATAAATTTTTAGCTAGGGGGCGTAAAAGTAAATTACATTTCCCCATAACTCTTCTCCCAAAACTCCGATTTGAAAAATCTTTTTTCAGCGGATACATCTCCTAATGGAAAATGTTTTGCATGCAATTTCAAATTTTTCGTAGAAAATACTTTGGCCACCAGGGGGCGTAAGTGTTAATTTTTGCTTCTGATGTATTTGCCATAATATCTGAGCTTCTTAAAATATCGATTGAAAAAATTATTTCGTGGACTGATGCCACTCACATCGATAAACCTTTTCGGAATATTTTCTTCCAAAAATATCTCACAGTTTCTCCGCCAGGGGGCGTTGATGTATATCTTATTTTTGTCAATATCTCTACTTCTAGGAGTCCGATTTGAAAAATCCCTTCTTTGTTAGGTAGTGTTTTCGGTGTGACATGTTTTTCATATGACTTCAAAATGTTCAAGTAATTCATAGACTTTCCGCTAGGGGGCGTAAAGCTAAATTGCGTTTTTCCCTATATCTCTGCTTCTAAATCTCCGATTTGAAAAATTCTTTCTGCACCGGATACAGCTCCTGATGGGAAATCGTTTGCACATAATTTCTAATTTTTGTAAAAAAAAATGGTTAGGCCACCAGGGGCGTAAACCTTAATTTCCGCTTCTGATGTATTTGCAGCAAAATATGAGCTTCTAAAATCTCGATTGAAAAAAATGTCTTTTGTTGACCGATGCTACTCGTGTCGACAAACCTCTTAGAAACATTTTCTTCTTAAAATAGTGCATATTTTCTGCGCCAGGGGGCGTAGACGTCTATCTTATTTTTGTCAATATCTAGACTTCTAGGAGTCCGATTTAAAAAAATCATTCTTTGTTGTATAGTGTTTCTAGTGTGACATGTTTTTCCTAAAAATTCAAAATTTTCAAGTAATTCATAGACTTTCCGCTAGGGGGCGTGAAGGTAAATTGCGTTTCCCACTATTTCTCTGCTTCTAAACCTCCGATTTGAAAAATTCCTTTTGCACCGGATACAGCTCCTGATGGAAAATCCTTTGCACATAATTTCTAATTTTTATAAAGAAATGGTATGGCCACCAAGTGGCGTAAGCCCTAATTTCCACTTCTGATATATTTGCAGCAAAATATCAGCTTCTAAAATCTCGATTGAAAAAAAGTATTTTGTTGACCGTGCTACTCATGCCGACAAACCTTTTAGGAACACTTTCTTCTTGAAATAATGCATGGTTTCTACGCCAGGGGGCGTAGATGTATATCTTATTTTTGTCAATATCTCTACTTCTAAAAGTTCAATTTGAAAAAATCCTTCGTTGTTGGATAGTGTTTACGATGCGAAATGTTTTTCCTATAAATTCAAAATTTTCACGTAAATCGTTTAAGACTTTCGGTTAGGGCGCATAAAGGTAAATTGCGTTTTCTGATCCTAAAACTCCGATTTGAAAAACTCTTCCTGTATCGCATACAAGACCTGATGGAAAATATTTTTCACATAATTTCTAATGTTTTGTAAAGAATGGTTTGGCCACCAGGGGTCATAGGTGTTAATTTCTGATTCTGAAGTATTTGTTGTAAAATCTGGGTGCCGCCCCGGTGGCGCAGTGGTCTAAGGCGCTGGCCTCTGATCATTCGTCCGTAAGGGGTCCGGGTTCGAATCCCGGTCAGGCATGGATGTTGTGTTTGTCTTACGGCACTGGCTCTCTCCCTTCCCTGGAACCAGTGACCCTAAATTAGGGACGGGCGACTACTTATAGCCCATTGAGTTGCTCACGGTGGTCGTTAAACCTCCAATCAAAAAAAGAAAAAAATCTGGGCTCCTGAAAACTAGACTAATTTTTTTTTCTTGGACCGATACCGCTCATATGGATAAACCTTTTGAGAATACTTTCTTCCTAAAATAATGCATGGTTTTCCCACCAAGAGACGTAAAGCCACATCTTATTTTTGTCGATAACTCTGTTTCTAAGAGTTCGTAAGCTCAAGATTCCGTTTACACCAATATCTGAGGGATTAAAGACCCGATTGAAAAACTTCTTTCTTCCGTCAAATACTATTGTTTTCCATACCGGTTCCATTGCCTTTGAATAGCTTTGATAAATTTAATTTCCGTCAGAACAGATTCAAAAGACGTGCTTATTGCACCCGAAAATTCGGTGTCATCTTTCTTGTTTGTTAATCTAACTGGATAAAAACGGACGATGTCCAGATTGGGTTTTGTTAATCTAACGGATAACGGACGATGTCCATGATTGGGATATGTTGCGTTTAGATTAGACAAGCGTATCTTACATCCATTGTGGACACATTTTTCAAATTTTCGCCCATCAAGTAACGCTCACAGGGGTCAACAAAATTCTGTACACTATCCATTTTTGAGAAAAGTGTGAAGTAACGGAGAAAACTTACCTTATTGCCATTCAATGTACTCCCCTCCGCTGCTAATGACAGCTTGCCAGCGGTGAGGTAGGTTCTGGATGCTCCGTAGTACGCCATCTTTGTTCAGCTCTCGATATTACTCGGGTCACGACCAATGACAGTTCGTCCACCGATTCGTAGCGGATGCCACTGAGCCAATTTTTAGCTTTGGGAAAAGATCAAAATCGGGTAGACTGGGCTCAAGGCTGTATGGTGGGTGGGATAAAGTTTCCCCAGCCACATTTCGACAAAAGTCCCCATACCGAAGCTGCACCATGACACGATGCATTGTCATGCAGCAAGATCGCTCCCGCTTCCAACAAGCTGTGGCAATTTTGATGAATTTTTGGTCTCAACTTTGTCCTCAGAAAGTCACAATATATATTGTGCTTTGACATTTAGCCCTACCGGCACTCGATCAGAGACCACAATACCCTGGGCATCGTACACAAAAATCGTCATTTGCTTCACTTTGGATTGTTGCCAACGACATTTTGAGGGTCGTGGGAAACTCACTGTGCCTCCATTCCACTGATTGTGACTTTAGTTCCGGCTCAGAATCACGGGTTCAAGTCTCATCAACTGCGACAACTCTGTTGAGGAAGGTGTCGCCCTCCCTTTCGAACCTGTGGTGGTAATCCTGTGCGATGCTCACTCTGGCTGCCTTCTGCTCGGGGGTGAGTTGATGGGGTACTCAGCGCGCGAAGATTTTTATTTTTCCCTGTGAGTCTGTCAAACTCCGGTGAACAGACATGGTGAACAAATTTGCCTGATGAGATATCTCCTCGACTACCAAACGGCGATTCTCTTCGAGAAGCGTTGCAACAATAGTAACAGATGTTTTGTCTGTCTCTGTTTGAGGTCCGCCTGAGCATTGATCATCTTCGATGCTGCTTCGGCCCTCCCGAAAGCGCGATGACCAGTGAGAAATTGTGCTTTGATCAATAGTTTCTTCCCCACAAACTTTTTGCAAGGCAATGTGGATCTGTGTCGCAGTTTTTCCCCGCAAAGTTTCTATTTTCACGTACGAGCACTGGTCTAACCCCGTGACTTGACCTGAGAAGCTGCACGCTTCAATTTCCATACCCTCCTACGTCCACACAGCAAATGATAGCGCGTCGTTCTGACACCACTACGTTACTTGAAAGTCTGACCTTGACGCAATCATTTTCCCGATTGCAGGAGCTGACATGCCAATCCGTTACGTGACGTAGCAGCTATTCTTGCTAAGGTCTTTTCCTATCACACAACGGACAGTCGAATGAGACCTTTTCCTGGCTTTGACGACCATTCTCCGAGTTCCATGGTTTTATCCCAGAGAACCATTGTGCTCATCTACTCGTACTTAATAGCGTCTAGTGTGCGGGTGGGCTCCTAGGCCTTTTTTTTTTTTTTTTTTGTCGTACCTGTAACCGCTTTCAAGGTTCGTCTGTCCACTATACACTGCTTGACTATACGACTCTAATACTATCTTCTTTAAAAGAAAGTTTGCCGATGGAGGGAAGTATTCAAAAGTGTCAAAACAGATGTGCTCTGAAGATCATTTGGCCATGTTGACATTGTTCTTGGATGTTAACAGACTGGCTGAATAACGCATACGCGCAAATCACTATGTCTGTCGCTAACTACTAAGTTCGGACAGAAAACAATTTCTTTCGTACTACAGGCAATAACTGGGTTCTGCAAATCCTTGCTTTGAAATGTAACCATATCCATGTTTTCGTCATAAATGATTTGTTTAGCTTTGCATAAGGTGAAAGTGTAATTCATTTACGTATCTGAATTTCAACACACACACACATACACACAACAGAAGATACATTTATTCCAAACCCGCTCATGACGACGCCAGTCACAATCACATGAGTATCTCTTCCCACTATCATAAGAACACTCTGTCTTTTAACCTGTTGCTTTCTTTACAGTTGCAAACACGATGTCAACACGTGATCAACGCTCAGCTCCCAGACACTAAAATGCACTAATGGATTTTAACGTAAACGAAGATTGCTAGATCGCTGCTAGCGAAGTTTTATTACGGTACGAGAAAAGAAAGGTCGCAACACTAAATCTTGTCACAGCTGTAAAGCTTGGCTTCTAATGTTACATTGTTTCATTAGATGCCCAGCAAATCACTTAAAATGACTTCGGAAATTTTTGTTTTCTCACTCGGCAGTTACAAGGAATTAAGCTATGTAACAATGCTTTAGTGAACCTACATTTTAGCTAGTAAATTAATACTTATAGATGTCATACTTCGAGTTTGGACGAAATCATGCTCTCAAAACCCAGAACAGTAAATTTATCCCCCATTTAAAATAGTATAACTATTCTAGTATTCAGAATTTCTTGGTGTAGAATAGAAAGCAGTTTCCAAGCTTTTGTACATCAACCAGATGGGTTTTTTTTAAAGGAAGGTAGACAGAAAACTGAATAACAGAACGCTTAAACAATTTGAACGCCGTGACTTGACAATATACGAACAGATGCAAATGTAATTATGCATTCAAAGTCTCGAGTTATGTTCGTTTAGCACGCGATATCATGGAATGAAAACAAAAGGTATTCACTATTTAAAGAACTGGTTCCAAACTCGTGGCAATTCTACCGAGACGCTATCATTGCATGACTCGCTGTTGGCAATGATCTCCACAAAGTTTCGCAAATGGCATTAGATTTGGGGGTACAGTAGGAGGCTAATTTCTTCACATCATTACACATAGGAGCAGCGGACTTGATCTTGAATTCTCTGGATAGGGCCATAGTTATGTTGCCATTTTTTATGTACCTTTCATGTTCGTTGACTATTCTAATTGAACGTTTCGTCATTCCAATGTAGTATCGCTTGGAGCCGTCCAGATATTGTAGAGGAATAGCATAAACACCTGCTTCATTGGAAAGTGTCAGTGTTTCCCTTAAGCATGACATGTAAAGACGTCGGAGACCTGATGCCAACACCGAGGTTCATTTAGAATTAGAGTCAGCGAACATGAAAGGGACATAAAGAACGGCAAAGTAACTACAGCCCTATCCAGAGCAGTCAAGTTCAAGTCCTCTGCTTCTATGTGTGATGACGTGAAGAAATTAGCTTCTTACTCCACCCTAAAATCTAGTGTCATTCGCGAAACATTGGAGATCATTGCCAACAGCGAGTCATGCAATAATAGTGTCTCGGTGGAGTTACCACGAGTTTGGAACCGGTTCCTCAAATAGTGAATACCTTTTGTTTTCCTTCCATGCTCCCGAGTGCTAAACGAACATAACGCCTCGTGTCATTGAATGCATAATTACATTTGCATCTGTTCGTTTATTGTCAAGTCAAGTCACTGCGTTCAAATTGTTGAAGCGTTCTATTATTCAGTTTGCTGTCTACCTTGCTTGCCATCTAGTTGATGTGCAAAAGCTTAGAAACTTTGATTTCTATTTTACTTGTAGACCAAGAAATTTAAATCACTAGTATAGTTGGTGTACAGTTCTTTGTTATTTAATTAGTTTTATCACCCGCTATATGGATTTTTTAGAAGGAAAAAGAAAACAATTGAACATTATTTACAGGCCCTTTCAGCATCGCGGGGCCCCGCTTCTGGCCTTTGTAATGTTCCTTGTAAATTCGTCCCTGTTCCGGCTAATAGGATTCTTTTTGCAGTGGATAGTTTTCTTCATAACAAATGTTTTATGTGCATTTCCTCCTTCCAGCAATACGCAGTTGTCCGTTAGAGAGCGAAAATGTATATTTTTATTTGCAACCGATTCTCAGCTTCTAAAAGGCCAACTGAAGGACTGCTTTTTGCTTCGCATTCCATTCCCTATGACAAACATTTTGTAAATTATCAATAACTATTAGCCTTTTCACTTGGTTTGACAGTAAATGTTTGATGATTACTACGTATAATTTCATATCATTAGCCGTTCTTTCAAGTCAACGGACATTCCCATTTCACCTGGAAATTCTGTAGTGAAATCCTTAATAGAAGCTAAACTGTTAAAGATAGTTCATTTCTTGCAAGATTTATGTGAATATCATGTCAGTGATGTAAATAATATTTTTGAAGTTAAGGTACATCAGCATTGTTTCTGCGACGACTCTTCCAACTCCAGTCAAAATATTTTCTGCTTATTGGCTTTTTGGAGGTTTTTTTTTTTTTTTTTTTTTTTAAGTTTTTATGGTTTCGTTGTTTGTTAATGCACACTGATTCATTTAGGTATCTTCTTAAAGAAAACCTGGTGCTGTCAAGTCATGAAACCGTGTAGGCGTATTAGGATCGCCCTACATCGAAGTAGATTATATTTGGGGAAAGAATCTTTAAAATTGCTATTGTTTTTCTTTGTGTGTGTGTGTAAATTGATGATGCGGTCGTCCTGTTGAAATCATATGGCTTCTTGATTCATTTGGCATAAAAGGATTTCCAGATTATTAGTAGTCATCCTGACTTTCCAGTCTAAAGATCGAAAATAATATATGGCAGCAATGGAAACGACACGAACATAAATATTTGCAAGAAACATAGTATCGATAACAATTTGTACTTTTTGTTTCCATTCAGTATTTAGGACGTTATGACAAAGCAAATTCTATTTAGAACTTTTGTACTACCTTGCACTTATCAAACACTCAGTTTTTATCATGCTTTTGAAGAGTTGTTCGTGTTTAGTTTCATTTTGTTGACCTCTGTATTTTTGAGAGCATAAGTCGCATTCGGAAAATTCTTTCTTCTTCGGACAGTTGTAAAATTAGAATGATTCATTCATTTCCGAATCTCTTAAGAAGAAAATTTTCCGTAAGCTGGCATAAATATCTTTTTATGTTTGGCACGGTATCAGTAATTTTAAAAGTTCAATTAAAATTTTTTTTTTACCAAGGCAACACTACAACTCTGAGCAAAACTTCCCGTGCATTTCCTTCTTTCCACTGTTATTAAATATTTTTTTTCTGGATCCAATAGCTGTAATTACGATAAAAATTGTCATGTGTTTTCCAGCATTTCCAATGCAAAATTTGTCAGGTCGCAGAAATAAATTTCAAGTTTTAACAGGACATACCTCAGCTTCTAAATGTTGGGCTGGAAGAATTGTTTTAGCTCAGGCAAAATCTGTCTAATCATCATCAGTATAATCCATGTAACTTCTGATATTTTAGATGCGGCTTTTTCCCTCTAAGCGGCGTAAAAACACACTACAAAAACCAACCCTTTTAAAAAGTATCGCTTATAAACTACTTTCTGCCTTTGATTTTACTCTTACAACAACCGGAATTTCCCATGCATCAGCGGCACAATTGCAAAGTACGTGGCTGTGTGGTAGGCACCATACTATAGGGGTTCAGATTTAGTCTCCGATCATTTAGTTCAAGGTTTCCGGGGTTTCCGCGAATGTTACGTGAATACCTGGTTGGATCCATAAAATGAACCCAATATGTATTTATTCATTGTGGTGGTTTACCCTTGGACTATCGTAAGCATATCTGAATCAGTGTGAATGGCTACGATACTGCGATGAGGAAGGCAACGCGAAACCCTTCATTATAATCCCCTGGAAATTCATCGTCATGGTGGGGGAGGGGCCGGGACAATTCATTCTGATGATGGCCAACGTTCGTGGAAAGCACGGCACTTGAAGGAAATAACAATAATGTGATGCACACTTGCATCGAGTTTATTCTTGTGAAAATTAGGCTGGGATTTTTTTCTTATTAGGTATCTTGTGAAAACAGGAATTTATCGGTGACGGTATCAAATTCGCGTCTCCTCAGTCCGGAGTGAGTTGCTCTAACCGACTAAGCTACACCGACGAATTGAATTGCTGCAGATTTGTCGTCTTGACACTTGTTTCACCTCTGTAGTACCTCACAATCTCTAATCGTCAGCCATGTTTTTCATGAATTTCTTGCCTTTTCCATGTGATCGACTTTCGTGCTAGGTGGCGTAACAGCAGATTATCATTTCATTTTCGTTATGGGGTTACATTTGACCATATTACATTTCGGTATTAATTTTATAACATATAATGTTAAGCAGAAAACATATACAATACTGTATATATACTTATGTACATGTAAGGTCAGGTGATGCGTAACATCACAGCCTCTCCTTGACAAATGTCAACCCCGCCTTCTCGTGGTGCATCCTGTTCCCACTAAAGGGGCTCTGACGACCGCCAATAGCGGTATAACTATACCATCGGGATCAGAGGAAATTCTATCCCACACTCACCAACCCGCTTGGCCAGCGTGGTGAGTTATGGCCAAACCCCTCCAAAATGACTCCACAACTTAAATCTTGGCCCTCAGTCTCCGGCAGCTGGAATGTACCTGGCCAAGGCAGCGGCCAGTGCGACATGAAGGCAGAGGGTGCTAAGAATCCCCGGAGGACCGGACTAGGCTGCCATCTGATGCTGACCTTGGCAACGTACAATGGACGCTCCCTATCTTCTGATTCAAGGCTTCTTGAATTGGAAGAGGAACTACAAAGGATCAAGTGGGACATCGTGGGGCTAAGTGAGGTAAGGAGAAAAGGAGAAGATCTCATCGAACTGAAAAGTGGACATCTCTTCTACTATCGTGGGACAGATACTGGCAGAACTAGTGGTGTTGGATTTATAATAAACAAGAAACTGAAGGATAAAGTGGTAGAAGTTGAAAGTACCTCTGACAGAGCTGCACGACTCGTTATCCAACTATCGAGAAGATACCAGGCTCAGATTATTCAAACTTATGCACCCACCACAAGTCATCCTGAAGAAGAAATTGAAGAATTTTATGAGGAAATTTGTCATCTAAGTAATAAAGGTAAGCAGCACTTGAAAATAATTATGGGAGATTTCAATGCAAAAATAGGGCAACGGCAACAGAATGAAACTTCAGTAGGTAAATTCGGTCACGGCAACAGAAACCAGCGTGGAAATACTCTCGTTGAGTTTGCAGAGGCAGAAGGGTTTTTCATCTTGAACTCCTTCTTCAAGAAAAAGCCACACAGGAAATGGACATGGAGACATCCAAATGGGACGACAAGTGAAATTGATTTTATTATGTGTAACAAAAAATTCGTCATAGAAGACTGCAGTGTGCTAAACAAGTTCAACACAGGTAGTGACCATAGATTGGTGAGATGTAAGATGCACCTCAACACTAAACTTGAACGTGGCAAGCTCATAAGACAAACAAAATGTATTGATATAACCAACCTTAAAAAACACCATAATACGTTCAAGTTGGAACTGAAGAACAGGTTCTCTGCTTTGGAAGGCCTAACATCGGAAGAAGTGGACATCTCTGAAGTTAACAGAAAAGTAACAAAAGCTCTTATGGAAACAGCAACAAAATTAGCTGGGTCTAAGAACAAGTTGCATGTAAATAAATTATCAGGAAAAACGAAAATGTTGATGCAAAAAGAAGAGAGATGAGGACAACTAAAGAAGATGTGACTTCCAAAGTGGAATATATAGAGCTATGCAAGACAGTACGAAAAAGTATCACTGAAGACGTAAGAAAATTCAACTGTGAACTAGTGAGGAAAGCAATTGAAAACAACCAAAGCCTAAAGATAGCAAAGGGACATCTCAGTAAGGGAAGAAAACAGATTATGGCACTGAGAAAAGAAGATGGTTCTGTAACAAGAAATAGAGGCGAAATTTTGACAAGAGTGAAAGATTTCTACTCCAAATTATATGAAAGGGATGATACATGCACTCCAGACATCATGAAAGATACCAGTACCAGAATTCCTCCAGTCCTTCCAGCAGAAGTTGCACATGCAATCAAGAACATGAAGCGGGGAAAAGCTCCAGGAGAAGATGGAATTACTGTAGACATCATACAAGAAGCAAGTGGAGAAATCGAAACAGTACTCGCCCAAATTTTCACTCGATGCCTTAATGAAGGAAAGATTCCTGAGGATTGGAACACCGCTACAATGATCCTGCTACATAAGAAAGGTGACATTGAGGATCTCGGAAACTACAGACCTATCAGCCTCCTATCAGTAGTTTATAAAATCTTCACTAAAGTTCTTTCACACCGCTTGAAGGTAACACTGGACATGGCTCAACCGAGAGAACAAGCTGGATTCAGGAGTGGCTACAGCACAATAGATCATATCCATGTGCTGAGAGAACTAATTGAAAGAGCGAGGGAATATGAACTTCCACTGTGCATGGCTTTTATCGATTATGAAAAAGCCTTTGATTCGGTGAAACCATCAGCAGTTACAATGGCTCTGAAAACCTGCGGTATTGAAGATGCATACATTAATATTATTAATAACATCTATGAAAATGCAAGTGCAAAGATTAGGCTGCTTGAAAATACAACACACATAAAAATTGGAAAGGGAGTGAGACAAGGTGACACCATATCTCCGAAGCTCTTTAATGCCACATTGGAGGGTGTTTTTCAGTCACTGAGCTGGGAAAACAAGGGGATAAAGATTAATGGAGATTATCTAACCCACCTTCGTTTTGCTGATGACATAGTCATTTTTGCAACTAGCCCATCAGAGCTGCAGAGTATGATCCAGGAACTTGCTGACAAGAGTAAAGAAGTGGGATTAAAAATGAACTTTCAGAAGACAAAAGTGATGTTCAATGCTTTTACAAGAAATGAAGATTTATCGATTGATGCAGAAAAGCTGGAGATAACAGATACGTACGTTTATCTTGGACAGCAGATATCAAGTGAGGGTCACATTGATGAAGAGATTAATCGGCGTACAAAACTTGCCTGGAGAGCTTTTGGAAGAAACAGCATAATTTTCAAGAGCAATATGCCATTATGTCTTAAAAGAAAAGTGTTTGATCAATGCATCCTTCCAGTGCTTACGTATGGTGCAGAGACGTGGACCTTAACTAAAAGAGACATACAAAGGCTGCAGACAACTCAAAGAAGCATGGAGAGGTGCATACTTGGTGTAACCAGGAGAGATAAGAAGAGGAACTCGTGGATCCGAAAAATGACAAGAGTGGAAGACATCATGATCAGAGTTAAATCCCTGAAATGGCAATGGGCTGGACATACTGCCAGAAGGACAGATCATCGATGGACAGCCGAAATTTTAGATTGGATTCCAAGGGACAGGAAAAGACCCAGAAGAAGACCACATGGGAGATGGGTGGATGAAATTCGAAAGTATGCAGGGGTGACATGGAGGAGACTGGCACAAGACAGACCGTTGTGGAGGAAACTTGGGGAGACCTTCGTCCAGCAGTGGATTGATAATGGTTGACAATGATGATGATGACAGGGTAACCACAGGACAGGAAATTGAGTAAAAGTCTATTATATGGCCTGAGTGAATCCCAATTCCCTTAAAGTGCGTAGTCAAGCCAAACGTCCTGCATATATGGTCTGATTTATAAGTTTCTACTATTAAATTTTATATTTTAGTTTGTTAGCAAAATTTTTTATTTGCTTTCGAAAATAATTATAATTATTGATATGTGTTAACTGGCAAGTCAATAGATTATTCCATAAGACCAGTCCCTAGTAATCAATAAATCTGTGTTGGGTTAAAGTGTTAGGCATTGGTAACAAAAATGCACTTCTGTTTTCTAGTTCTACAGCATATTCTCGTTCCTAGTTGGACTGTAAAACATAGAAGCGAATAGTAACACAGTAGCAAATATGTCAGCTATCCCCTTCTGTGGAACGTTGCAACCAACTATCGCTAAATTTTTCCACGAAGTTTTCAGCTTTTCTGATGCAAAATTTCTGCCTCATGATGTACATGTATTGTCGGGTTGAAAAACTTTTTTCGCTTCGGACTTTAAGAGACATGACAATTTTTTTTGAAGGTTTAACGACCACCGTGAGCAACTCAATGGGCTGTAAGCAGTCGCTCGTTCCGAATTTAGAGCCACTGGTTCCAGGAATGGGTCAGTTTTTAGGTCAGAGCCAGTGCCATAAGGCTAACACAACATGCATGTCCCACCAGGATCCCAACCCGGACATTTGTCGGGCGAATGGTCATAAGCCAGCGTTTAGATCACTGCGCCACCAGGTGAGGTGGTCTTATGACCATTCTTCAGTTTTTAGGAAAATCTACTGATTTCGCCCTTTAAAATATCGCGGAATGCCTTTAGCATACTAAATTAAAGGTCGTGCTCATCACATTTGAGAATTCGGTATCATCATTCTTGCTCTAAATTTCGCTAAAATACAGATGATGTTTTTATTTTTTTATTATTGCAATATTGCCGAATATTGTATAGAATTTAGCGCAGATCTTGAAAGAAAGAATGCGATTTTTTAAAGCAAAAACAGTTGAGAAAACTGCGGATAAGAGAACTTACAGGTCGAACATTTTCAGTACTCAGTATGGTGACGGTATTAGCAGTACATGCATCGGCAGGATATTAATTAAAAAATATAATCCAATCAGGACTGTAATTTATACTTCAAAGCACCAGCAGCAGTCTTTACTTCAAAAATCTTATACTTAGTTTCACCTGTATCAATTTGCGCTAAACTTGGTGAAAAACAATTAATTGGTTTTAACAAAGGCTGATTCCGTGTGTTGTGTTAGTTCAGTTCCTTATTAAAAGGTTTCGGGATGAAAAACAGCTGTAGTCCGTGTGCAGTGTTGCGAGGAAGAGAATGCGTAATTGGCAGGGGATAACAAATGGACGAAGAAACTCCTTGCATACAATCAGCGTTTCTTGAGACAACCGAACAATTGATCATGAGGAACATGTTGCGTATCTTTCCTGTTGTCGTTGTGCAGACAAGAGCGCGACCTATCATGAAGAACAACAAAAGCCCTGTTTGACCTCTAGGACTAATTGAGTCTGGAGACAAGGAGTTAGCCATGAAATACAATTAGATGCTCTGCGGGAGTGCTCCTTTGGGTTCTTATTTCCTACCATGATTTCCTTCCCTCCCCATAATTTGGGGGTTAGTCCTCCGCGTAGGCATATTGAACCCTAACAGGTCACACACTACTAATCCAGTTGTTGCACTCTTCCTCAGAGTCCTAATGCGCCTCATCAGTATAATCTCTTTTAATTATGTGGATAGGGAGCTCGTGTGCGGCGGAAAATGTATTCTGCCTTTCTGCGCCCCTCTTTCCGCTGTGTTAGCTGACCACTTAAACAGCCATCTCTTGATCGAGGGTGTTAAACTAATGGCACCGATAGCTGTTGTCGCTTTCTTAAAGGGCGCTTTTTGGCGCTCCATTAACACTTCGAGAGAAAAACGCCTTAGCCACTCAAACAACTTTGTTAGGAAAGCGAAATCATCATGAAAAGCAAAACATGCAAAACTGGTAAAATAAACATCGATAATTGATAAAAACTGTTTTGGATACTTTTTGAAACTTCATTTTTGTGTTTATAAGAAACATTTTAAAAAGTTCAGCAGACATAAAAACATGGAAACCTAACAGAGAAAATAAATCATATTGGTTTCCTTTTAGCATTCAGAATAAACAAATAACTTGCATGTACGTGTTACATGAAGACTGTTTTCATAGAGCCCCAAATAAATATAAGATAAGGATTTGATCCACTGTTTTTTTCAAGGTCTTTTGTTAAAAGTCAAACGAAGAGGGCGCCCTTACCTAACACAATCAAAAGTCTCTGCTCTCTGTTTATCCGTTCATACAAGGCAAGTTAGGCGTCCAGGAAGAAATCCGGGTGATTACTTACTTAAAATACTGATTGTAGTAATACAAAAATGACTATGATCGCTGAATTACGAAATTTAACCAAACTCAGAGAGGATTTTCGCATAGTATTAGTTGAAAAACAATAGGTTTGTTCATATAACTTAATCTGAATGGCTAAATATATATTTAAACTTTCGTGAATAAATAAATTGAAACAGTGTACAAAATTATTTTAAATCTGTATATTTTTTCTGCTTTGGCACCTTGAAAAAAACTAATATTTACTATTACAATGACGATAGATGAAAAATCATATAAGATTATATATATGTGTGTGTGTGTGTGAGAGAGAGAGAGAGAGAGAGAGAGAGAGCGAGAGAGAGAGAGAGAGAGAGAGAGAGACCATCAGCAGTTACAATGGCTCCTGCGGTATTGAAGATGCTTACATTAGCATTATTAATAAGGGTCTGGTTCACTTCGTCGACAACTCATTTCGTCGAGACTATACAGTATGTGCAAACAGTCGATTCCTAAAAAACCGAAAAACAGTTCATAACCACCAAATTTGGTACACTACCTCATGGTACTGTAACTTAGATCGTAGACGTTTTTTGGAAGAGGTCGGGCCCGGGGTGAAAGGGGCCCCATGCACAATTTTCGTAAAAGCTACAGTTTTCAATTTAGAACCACCAAATTTGGTATACTATCTCATTGTACTCTTACACCAACTTAGACCATAGACGGAAGAGGTTGGAGCCCGAGGTCAAGGGGGCCCCATACAACATTTTCGTAAAATCTACAGTTTTCAATTTAGAACCACAAATTTGGTATACTATCTCATGGTACTCTAACTTGGACAGTACACGGTTTTTGGAAGGGGTCGGGGCCTGGGCTAAAGGAACCCCCATGCAAAATTTTCTCAAAAATTTCCATTTTTTACTTAAGAACTGAAACACAATTCTGTACGCCAAAACCCTATCTGCGAGCTAAGTTAGAGTACCATGAGATAGTATACCAAATTTGGCGGTTCTAAATTTAAAACTGTAGATTTTGCGAAAATGTTGTATGGGAGGCCCTTGACTCCGAGCCCCGACCCCTTCCAAAACCGTGTACGGTCTAAGTTAGAGTACCATGAGATAGTAAACCAAATTTGGTGGTACTAAATTGCAAACTGTAGATTATATGAAAATTTTGTATGGGGGCCCCTTGACCCCGACCCCTTCCGTCTATGATCTAAGTTGGTCTAAGAGTACAATGAGATAGTATACCAAATTTGGTGGTTCTAAATTGAAAACTGTAGATTTTACGAAAATGTTTTATGGGGCCCCCTTGACCCCGGGCCCGACCCCTTCCAAAAACCGTGTACGGTCTAAGTTAGAGTACCATGAGATAGTAAACCAAATTTGGTAGTTCTACATTGAAAACTAGATTTTACGAAAATTTTCTAAGGGACCCCTTGACCCCGGAACCCGACCCCTTCCGTCTATGGTCTAAGTTGGTGTAAGAGTACAATGAGATAGTATACCAAATTTGGTGGTTCTAAATTGAAAACTGTAGATTTTACGAAAATCTTGAGGAATCGGCTGTTGGCATATATAGTGTCGACGAAATGAACGAGACCGATTAACAACATATGAGAAAGTGCAAAGGTTCAGCTATTTGAGGATACAGCACCAACAAAAATTGTTAAAGGGAGTGAGATAAGGTGACACCATACTCCCAAACTCTTCAATGCCACATTGCAAAGTGTCTTTCAATCATTGAACTGGGAAAACAAGGTGATAAAGATTAATGGTGATTATTTAACTCACCTTCGTTTTGCTGGTGACGTAGTCATTTTTGCAGCTACCCCTTCAGAGCTGCAGAGTGGGATTCTGGAACTTTGCTGACAAGAGTAAAGAAGTGGGATTAAAAATGACCTTTTTTTTATATAAAAAGAAGGGAACTGACCATAAAATCAGGGAGCCTACATCGTTAGGCAATGCCAACAAAACATGAGACAAAACTGATGTGCAATGCTTTTTCAAGTAATAAAGATTTTGCTATTAACGGGGAAATTCTGGAGGTAACCGATAAGTCGTGTATATAAGACCGGTTCTGCATCAGTGGTGGATCAATGTTAACCTATGGGATCCACCACTTTGGCATATGGTGGATCATGGGGTGATGGAGGATCGCAACTTACGCCATCTTGGATGATTGCGTGGGGCTGATAACGTCATGGGGGTGTTCAGGGGGCTCGGAGATAAAACTGCGCCGTCTGAACATGTGCATGGATGGCGTCATGTGGTTGTAGATGTGGTGTTATGGTTAAATTAGTATTTCACAATACTATCTCGGTACGGAGGGTGGATGGCGTTACGAAATGTTTCATTTTTTTTTTATTTTTTTTTTTTATTTAACACGTGTGTGGAAACTTTTCTTTCAATCTCTCATCTTGTGAATTTTTCTTTCTATTTCCTTCGGGTGATTTTTAAATTTTGAATGGTTTCTTTTTCAAAGATTTTGTTTTTCTTCATGGGTTTTTAATATTCTTTACATTTCTCCGAAAAATAGATATGAATGTTCTGGTGTCGGACGACACCACTGTTCTGACGGATGACATCATGCTTCTCCGGCCAGATTCATTTTCCCCTCAGAAAATTTTACTAAGTGTGCGTGTTTGCAAATTTTACTTGTTTTATTATACCAAAGTTTTTCATAGATGATTCTTTATTTTTCCTACTTAAAGAATTTTTATTTAACGACGTTCGGTGACTTTTGTTTGGTTTAATGTATATTAGGGAAGTAATATTCGAAGCTGGCTGTATTCGTAATTCGGGCGGGCATTATATCTTAGTCTATGATTTATTTTTGAATGTGATTTCTGTTTTGGGTTCATGCATTTATTTTCTCTCCATCCTCTACTAGGGAATTTTACTGATTTATTTTTTCTTAAATAGTTCGTTTTTTATTTCATAAATTATTTTCCCCACTTAGCGAAGTATTTTTTTTTCTAAAATATCGCTTTTAAGAAACATTTTTATTTCGTCTTTCTTTCCTCTTAAATCATTTTTCTTATCATTTTTCTTAAGCTTTTCATGTAAGTGTACGTGAATTATACAGATCTTTATTGGTTATACGTAAAATTCGATTGTAACAGTATTTTGTTTTCCAACAAAAGTTTTTTCACTATTACTTTTTGTCTATATTCAACTTAAATTATTTTCCGAAATACTATTCTATACTAGTATTCATTAAGCTTCACGATATATCGGCATTACTTTTTTCAAACTTCTCGATGTATCGGCATTATTCTACTTTTATTTAGAATTGATGTTTCCATTTTTTTCCCACAAACGTTTCTTCATTATTACTTCTTTTCCCTATGTAACTTAAATTATTTTTAAAAAATGCTAATCTATGTTTGCACGCCATTAAACTTCTCGATGTATCCGCTTCATTTTTTACAAACTTTCGCCCACTTTTACTCTTTCTAATTTTATTTTTTCGATTTCTTTCCAGCAAACGTTTCTTAACGACTGGATATTGCACGATGTACCAAAACTTCAAATTTTTGTTTCCCTACATAGCTTAAATTATTTTTCTTACTTGCTTTTAAGTATTCCTAAAAGCTTGCATGTACGTGAAATTTGCATATATTTTTTTATACTGTCCTGGTTTGCTATATTTGTTATTCATTGACCCAAAAGAAAAGCATTCACTCTCATGATATACATTCTCAAAAGTTCGTACTTATACTAAAATTTGTATTATTTGCAATATATTTTCTGTATATTTTCCTAACTCGACCGAAAAAACATTAATTCTGGAAACAGAGAAAAAGTCCGTACTTCCACTAAACATCGTATTCTTCCCGATATTCTTTTTCTCTGTAAAGCATACTGCTAACTCGTCAGAAACACAGTTGTTCCCAACACATAGCTAAAAGATCTTATTTCGCCAAACAAAAGTAATCTTTTAAGAGAGACTTACTTCTTTTCCCTGTATAACGACTTAATCTATTTTTTTGAAATGAGTAGAGGAAAAGGGGGACTTCTAGATCAGTATCAACCCCCATAGACTTAACATTGGCTGATCCCGTGGCTGCTCATGAAGCTGTCCCAGAGGCTGCGCCAGCTGTCCCCTTGTCAGAATTTTTGTCACGTGATCGTCCCCATGATGTGCGGTGCTTCTTGGAACTTTCGATGAATCTTTGATTTTGAGGGATGGCAACGACCGAGTGGGAAAGGGGTGGACATAGGGGGATGTCAACTCGATGATGATGTGCTGCCCCTAGCGGTGCTTCTTGGAACTTTATTATTTCGATGGATCTTGATTTTGGGGGATGACAACGACCGAGTGGGAAAGGGCGCTGCGTAGGTGTTAGATATGATGGTGCTTCTTGGAACTTTATTTTTTCGATGGATCTTTGATTTTGAGGGATGGCAACGACAGAGTGAGGTCCGTTGGGATTTTTTGTGTTTATTCCTGTGGTTTTCAAGCGGGATTTTTTCCCCCTCTTCGATGTTATTTTTCCCCGGAGGAAATTTTTACGTAACGATGCTGGAGAATTTTCTTTGCAAGGGAATAAAAATGCTCTGATGCTCTTAGCGAGGTCCTAACTCAGGATGATTTGGTTTCAAAAAATGGTCGGGTGGTGTCGTGTGCTACGTATTCACTCTATTTTTTTTAATTACTTTTACGTTATTTCATCATGTGCTTTTATATATTTTTTGTATGTTTTGAGGGAGTTTTTTCGTGTAGATGTAATGAATTTTCTGCGGAACTTTTGCTTTTCCTCCATATAATTTTATTTCAGACCATGAGGCGAGGAAATGCTTCTTTAGAAACGATTTCGTTCCTGTTCGCAGTAATTATTGGACACTGACAATTTTTTTGTGAAATGACTTCATGTTAATTCTGAGTCTTTCGCCCCTGCGATATTATTTACTCGTAATTTTTTCGTATGTTTAAGAACTCTACAGATCTTTCACAGTTAAAATTCTGCTGTTACAATATTTTCTTACATTATTTTGCAAGCCATTATAGATTCACAATTTTCGCTATTTTTCTTCTATATTTGAAATTTCGTTAAACTTCTCAATAGCTCAAGATTCTTTTTTTTTTTTTTACTTGGTCAAACTTATGAGTCCTTTTATTCAGACTATTTCTTTTTTCATTTCATTTCAGCAAACGATTATTTTAGATGTAACAAATCATTCCTCAAATCTTGCATGTATGTCAAATATGCATGTTTTTATTCTTTCCTATAGTTTGCTATACTTTTCGTGGACTACCCCAACAGGAAAGCATTCATTGTCAAGACATGCAATCTAAAACCTTTTTTCTTACGATAAAATTTTCATTCTTTGAGCTGTATATTTTTCTGTCTCGTCCGAAAAAACATTCATTCTGGAGGCAAAGCGAGTAATTCCGTTCTTCCACTAAACATTATTTTTGAACGTTTTACTAACTCACCAGAAAAGCAGTTATTCCCCACCCCCATAGCGAAAATAAAGAAATACTTACTTCTTTTCCCTACATATCGACTCAATCTATTTCTTTTCGAAATGCTGGTCATGACATTTCAACTAAAATTTCATACTTTCACCAAAAATCATATTCTTAAAGGAGCTATTTTTTTTTACTTTATTTCATGTATAACTACATTTTTATTGTTTACTCACCTCATCAAAGTCAGTAAGAACTCCCCTAATCTCACTCCTTTTCCTCGTTTAGTTCGCTTTAAATTGAGATGTTTCAAAACTCCGCGTATATTTCATTCACTAAATGTCCAGTTCTCCCGTGTCTGTCCCTTCATTTTTAACTTCTGTGCCTACTGCATTTTATCTTTAGACGTTTAGTTTCATTGACATTTTCTTTCGTTTTAATTAGGTTTTCATTATCGTATTTTTTATTCATTGTCTCAGCAGAAAAAGCTTTCATTCTGGAGACATAGCGACTAAGTCCGTACTTCTTCTAAACATTTTTTTGTACGTTTTACTAATTCGTCAGAAAAGCAGTTGTTTCCAAACTCTTATAGTGAAAATATCGTATTCCCCTTATTTTACTTATTATATTTTTTCTTCTGCTCAGTGTTGTATGATTCTTCAAACTTTGGTTTATTTTTATGAAACTTCTTTTTTTTTCTGATTCTACCTATCAATCTGTTCCTATCGATTTAATTGCTCTTATTTTTCCATTCGACTTTACTTTTGAACAGAAATGCCACACCATAAACTTTCTTCAAATTCCTATATCTCCAAGAATTTTGTTAAATATCCAAGTTCGACTCCCCCCAGAAATGTTCTAAAATTGATAGTTTCTCTTTTAAAAAAATTCCAGAATGGGAATCCCTTCACTGAAACAAGAAATTCCTATTGAAAGCATTCCATCCCTCTTTCTACTTCAAATACTCTATTTGTAAATCTAAGGAACTGTTGTTTTTTAATATTCATATATTTTTCTCTCTAACTTTAGAAGATATTTTCTCAAAATGTATGTACATATTACGATAGTAAAACATCTTACAACTGCTTGACGTTCAATTCACTTCACACTGTCTTAAGGAAATTCTTTCATTTTCTCATAACACATAGACATGTTATTTTTCTTCCCATTCACTTCAAAGACTTGAGATCAACTTAATGGAGACCTTTGAGAAAAACTTTCATAGGAAAGCATAAATTTACTGAAAATGTCAGTTTTCTTAAAGAAATCATAAGAATAAGAATTTTTTTACTGAAACAAGATTCTCCTGTTCAAAGCATTAAGTGGCTCTTTTCGCTTCAAATTCTGTATTTCCTCATGTAAACTTTATTCTTTTTCTACTTCATTTCTTCTTTCGTTTCTTGTTTTTCCCTATGTAACTTAAAACTTCTTTTCGTAATCTATTTTTCATAAAGTATCATTCTTTTGAGTTGATTTTTTCTCTCTTTTTTTAAACGCATCCTAAGTTCATGCTGAAAATGGTTTAAATTTTGTTTGAAAGATGTTTGCAAAGATCGTTTTAGGAAAAGTTGAAAACAGATAAGGTTCGTTTCGGAAAAGTTCATTCTTTCCTAGGGTTAAAAATGGAACACTTCATTTTTTTTTACAGAATACAGTAAAAACAGTCACCCCAAGTTCCTGAAAGTAGAAAATATATCAGGTTGAAATTTGGATGTACTAACAATGTCTAAGGAAAGAAATTTTTAACGCATTCATGTTTCAAGCTTTCCTCCCCAGTTTCTTCCCATGAATCCCCACAACGAACTGAAGAACCAGCAAATGAAGAACTTGTCAAGAAAGAAAAAGATGTTGTAGAAGACCTTGTCATACAGTCCGTTCCAGCTAATTTGAAACGCTATGCAAGAAATGTTTTAGACATCTTTAAAACAAACTCAGATATTATAGGATGGAGCCCCAAAGCAGAATTTAAATATAAGGGTCACATTGTGAAAAATACGAATATTGTTGATTTAGTAGATTCAATGTTTAAAAGTAAAGGATCCAAATCAGTAATTCCCCACGAATTTGTAAAAGCATTAAAGGACATTAATTTGCCTTCAAAGTATATTAAAAATAAACAAATGTTAAAAGTTCCTGTACAACAAGGAAATTCTGTTTCAACTTCTAAACGAAAAAAGACGAATGCCAATTTTTTTCATAAAAAACCAAACTCTGTATCATTTTGTTGGATTCCCTGCTAAAATGAATTAGATTGAATGAAAATAAAGTCTCTTTCTTTTGAGTTGAATCATTTCTGTTTTTTTTAAGCTGTTCTTTAAGTTCTCTTTAAGAAGAGGGAGAAATTTGGTTTGAAAGAATTTTATAAAGTTCATTTCAGAGAAGTTCATTCCTTCCTAGGGTCAAAACGAATCCTTTCGTTTTTTCTAAGGTACGTTTTGGATTCTTATAAAAGAAATAATGATGAAATAACGTAAAAGTAATTAAAAAAAATAGAGTGAATACGTAGTACACGAGACCACCCGACCATTTTTTGAAACCAAATCATCATGAGTTAGGACCTCGCTAAGACCATCAGATCATTTTTATTCCCTTGGAAAGAAAATTCCCTTGCATCGTTACGTAAAAATTTCCTCCAGGGAAAAATAACATCGAAGAGGGGGAAAAATCCCGCTTGAAAACCACAGGAATAAACACAAAAAATCCCAACGGACCTCACTCTGTCGTTGCCATCCCTCAAAATCAAAGATCCATCGAAAAAATAAAGTTCCAAGAAGCACCATCATATCTAACACCTACGCAGCGCTCTTTCCCCCTCGGTCGTTGCCATCCCCCAAAATCAAAGATCCATCGAATAATAAAGTTCCAAGAAGCACCGCTAGGGGGCAGAACATCAGCATCGAGTTGACATCCCCCTATGTCCCCCCCTTTCCCACTCGGTCGTTGCCATCCCTCAAAATCAAAGATTCATCGAAAGTTCCAAGAAGCATTGCTAGGGGGCAGCACATCATGGGGACGATCACGTGACAAAAATTCTGACAAGGGGACAGCTGGCGCAGCCTCTGGTACAGCTTCGTGAGCAGCCACGGGATCAGCTTCGTGAGCAGCCACGGGATCAGCTTCGTGAGCAGCCACGGGATCAGCTTCGTGAGCAGCCACGGGATCAGCCTCGTGAGCAGCCACGGGATCAGCCTCGTGAGCAGCCACGGGATCAGCCAATGTTAAGTCTATGGGGGCTGATCCTGATCTAGAAGTCCCCCTTTTCCTCTACTGAAATGCTATCCTGTTTACGTATTTGTTTAAGTTTGCTTTGCAACTGCTTTATACTCTACTTCTATTTTTATTTCTTCATAGTTTTTCTTTTCTTGTTTCTTTCCAACAACTTTGTTTCCTTAACGACTTTATCTCCCTCACTTTTCCATAAAAATTTTCCTAACATCAGAAATGTGACAAAAACTTTAGATATTTTTTTTGGTCTCTCCAACATTTATTCTCATGTCATATCAACTAAATTATCCTACTTTCATCAAAAATCATATTCCTAACATAGAGAATAACATGGAGAACAGTCAATGTTATTCTATGTTTTCTCTTGATTCTTATAAAGGAACAGACAGAAAGTCTTTAAATAAAAAATCTTTAAATGAGAAAAATAAAGAATCATCTATGAAAACGTTTGGTATAATGAAACTAGTAAAATTTGCAAAAACGCGCTCTCAGTAAAATTTTCTGAGGGGGAAAATGAATCTGGCCGGAGAAGCATGATGTCTCCACCGGAACTGCGGTGTCGTCCGACACCAGAACATTCATATCTATTTTTCGGAGAACTGTAAAGAATATTAAAAACCCATGAAGAAAAACAAAATCTTTGAAAAAAAAAAATACATTCAAAATTTAAAAAATCACCCGAAGGAAATAGAAAGAAAAATTCACAAGATGAGAGATTGAAAGAAAAGTTTCCACCCACGTGTTAGATAAAAAAATGAAACATTTGTAAAGCCATCCACCCTTCGTACTGAGATAGTATTGTGAAATACTAATTTAACCATAACACCACATCTAGAACCCCATGACGCTATCCATCCACATGTTAAGACGGCGCAGTCTTATCTCCGAAGCCCCCTGCAAATACCCCCATGACGTTATCAGCCCCCACGCAATCATCTAAGATGGCGGAAGGTGTGATCCTCCACCACCTCATGATCCACCACCTGCCAAAGTGGTGGATCCCTTAAGTTAACATTAATCCACCACTGATGCAGAACCGGCATTTTACACACTACTCCAATACCTACATTTACCTTGGACAACAGGTATCAAGCAAGGATCACATTGATGAGGAAATCAATCAGCGTATAAAACTTGGCTGCAGAGCTTTTGAAAGAAAGTACAATTTTCAAGAGCAATATGCCATTATGTCTTAAAAGGAAAGTGTTTAATTAATGCATCCTTCCAGTTGTTACACATGTAGCAAAGACATGGACCTTAACTAAAAAAGACATAAAAAGGCTGAAGACAACTGAAAGAAGCATGGAGAGATATATACTTCGTGTAACCAGGAAAGATAAAAAGAGGAACTCGTGGATAAGGAAAATGACAAGAGTGGAAGACATCATGATGACCATAAAATCCCTGAAATGGCAATGGTTTTGGTTGTGGTAACTGTGGATACTAAAGTGGTACCCAGTTTATTGCTATAATGGAATTACAAACATAGGAGATATCACTGAAATTTGCAGTACAGAAAACATAAATGAGAAAATACAGGTATATACACAATGCAACACAAACTGGAGATCAAACATAAGGAGTGAAAAACTATTGCGCAGTAACACTGGTATCGACAGAGTCGGTTTATATTGGAAAACAACAAAGCTAGAGATCAGCTCAGCGTGAAATACATACAAAGAAGGGAACTGACCATAAAATCAGGGAGCCGACATCTTTAGGCAATTCCAACAAAACATGAAGTTTCACAGAAATTAAAAAAAAAAAATATATGCATAGAAATTAGAAAGGGCATAACAGCATATCGTTCGATACGAAGTAACACAAGCACAACATTATAAGTACGTATATACACAAGGGTAGTGTGAAAACACCAGTTTGTCCGCGACTGGCATCTAATCCGTTTTCCCTCACTCCGGAGTAAGTCGCTCTCCCAACTAAGCTACGCGGACAGAAGGTCTCGCTGCAGATTTGTCATCTTGACACATGTTTTCACCTCTGTAGTACGTCACATCCTCTCCCTCTTATTATTTTGGTTTTCTTTGAAGCGAAGTAGGAATTTTTCATTAATTCCAAACAATGTGTGGAACAACATCACACATATTTCGAAGAACCCAACGGCCAGTGGATCCATTTTCCACAATCGAGCGCCAATGTGAAAACACAAGCTTGTCCGTGACGGCCATCTATACCGTGTCCCCCTCACACCGGAATAAGTCGCTCTCCCAACTGAGCTACGCGGACAGAATGTCTGGCTGCAGATTTGTCATCTTGACACATGTTTTCACCTCTGTAGAACGTCAGAGTAGTATGAAACATCAACCGAGCGGAGCATAACGACGGTCTCAGAGCATAGCAAAATACAGTAATACACCAACTACAATATAAGAAGAAAGTTAACAACGGTACCACTAAAGTAATCCACGACGGAGGAAAACACTAATACAACAAATTTCGAAGACGGAGTAGAGGCGGATGAATCTGTTGGCGGATCCGGAAGACCACCCGAAACGGAAGACGAGGAAACAAGTTTCGCCGAGGAATCAGTATGTATCGGATCGGCATCTGTGGACGCTGGACCATCAGCCGAGGCATCAGGAAGGTGCAGCAAAAAGGGGAACAGTAGAAAAGTTCGTAGCTGGAGATCCGATATGCTAGAGACAATGAGGAGAGCCAGTCGACCGGAGGGCCAAAGCACTACTCGACACATCCGAGTCGGAGCACTCCGCCGTGGACACATCAATAGTGGAAGACATCTATGCTAACCCAGAAGGAGGATGCATATACGTACGTTGCGGAAGAGGAGGAAAGGTATCCCTGTCCTTGACTGGAATGTGCGTCTGACCGAGGAAAGGAGAGGTCGCGTCAAGCAAAACACTGAAAGTGGGGATGGTAGAAGGGCCTATGTGATCGGCAGTGATGGTATGCGAGCTGAAGAAAAGCCCATGTGCTCACAGGAGGCAGTGGTGTGATCATGTGCTAGACAGTGAGTACAGTAGTGAGTGGCGAAAACCTTGAAACTGTACGTGCCCCAGCCAATTTCAACAACAGCCTCTGAAAGGCCGCCGCGGTGGCGCAGTGGTCTAGGCGATGGCATATGATCATTTCGTCCAAAAGGGGCCAGGTTCGAATCCCGGTGAGGCATGGATGTTGTGTTTGTCTTACGGCACTGGCCCTTCCCTGGAACCAGTGACCCTAAATTAGGGACGGGCGACTACTTATAGCCCATTGAGTTGCTCACGGTGGTCGTTAAACCTCCAATCAAAAAAAAAAAAAAGCCTCTGAAGGGCTATAAGCCAAGGCTTGCTCAGTGGGAAAGATGACCAATAACTGGCGGCGAAGTCCTGTGACATGTGCAAATCAAGTTCCGCGTGGAGTGTCAGAAAGGATACGGACGTTGCCAACAATTTTACAAACATGACTGACAAGGAGAGGAAGCGCAGAATCAGGCACTTCCTGTGAAACAGGACAGAACACGATATTCACCGGACGCTTGGAATGAGGCGAAGGGTTAAGATGATTTGTTCCAATCAAAAGTTCGTTTGCAAGAAAAGAGTCTGCGTCCAGTTTACGCAAGATCTGCACTGAGATACCCTGAGGGATACGAGAAATTCCGGCAATAGACGTGGACGACACATGACCCGAGTGGGTCTCCATGTAGCGTGGCAAAGGAGTATGCGGTAAGGTATGAAAAGCACACCTCTATCCAAGAGAATATGGAACTCACGGCCAATCTGCGAATTTTCGTCAATCGTTGCTTTCACCGTGTGCTTGGACACCTGAATAATAGAAAATGATTGCAAAAGACTATCAGGTTGAGAAGAAGCTGACGTAGAAGCAGCGCCTCGCTGCATTGTAGAGGCAAATGACATCCTCGGACGAAAAGTCTGTGCTGAGACGGCTTACACGCTAGGCAGTGAGAGAAGAGGAGCAGAGGAAAAGGACAAGGCAGTACTCGTAGCAGTCCAGGGAGGGCACCGAGGCAGAAGCAGGAGGCACAGTCAAGTCCAGTGAGGGCATCTGAAGTGGATCACCAGGAAGCTGGGAAAGTACCTGAGCAGACACATCTGAGAGCGAGAGTACGTCAATATCCATGGATGTGGGAAGTTCGTCGTGACGTATATTCGCCACGTTCTTCTTTTTTTTTTTTTTTTTTTGATTGAAGGTTTAACGACCACCGTGTGTAACTCAATGGGCTATAAGCAGTCGCCCGTCCCTAATTTAGGGCCACTGGTTCCTAGGAAGGGAGAGAGTCAGTGCCGTAAGACAAACACAACATCCTTGCCTCACCGAGATTTGGACCCGAACCCTTTTTGGACGAATGGTCATAAGCTAGCACTTAGACCATTACCATCCGCCGCGTTCGGAGATGACAAGGATAGACTGGAAGTCGCCATATTCGCAGCTTCCAAAACGAGCTAAACATATGAAATGTAGGAGCTACCAACAAAACGCCTGACAAGAACAAGCAATGGGTTGGACATGTTGCCAGAAGAACGGACCACCGATGAGAAACCAAAATTTTAGACTGGATTCCAAGGGACAGAAAAAGACCTAGAAGATATATAAATATACTCAATGGACAAAACATTAGAAATGCCTACCCCAGCCCCTAACAGTGTGTTGGGCCTCATGTAACGCGAATAACTGCCTGTATACGCCGAGACATCGACTCCACCAGATGCCGAAGGGTTTCCGGAGGTATTCGAGACATGCCTGTTGCAGCATTGTCCAAAACTTCCGAGACATCGGTTCAGAATTCATGGATCTGCTGTTCCGCTCCTCGGCAACCCAGATAGTTTCCACAGAGTTGAAATCCGGGGACCTTCGGGAGAGGGGATGGTTTCAAACTCAGATGAGTATTCCTCGATCCATGCCTGGGTGGTTGCGGTCCGGTAGGGCTGCGTATTGTCCTTCTGAAGCACACCATCTGCAACAGGATGCGCGATAGCCATGGAAATATTTGTTGCTTTAAGAGACAGCAATATTTTTGTACGACAAATCATTTTTCACTTCGCTGACACCAGTATCGAGCACAAAATTCCACAATACGCATTTTTCTTTGAAATATTTTCTTTAACTTTTCAAAAATAAAAATAAAATAAAGCCGGGTCGAAATCGGGTCAGGAGCACCTTGACCCGACCCGTTTGACCCGCAAGAAATAGAGGACCCGTTTCCATCTCTGATTAAGACCCGTGCAGACCTATACCACAGGTTGCCGAAGATAGTTGAGAATATTATAATCTGAAACAGAACTCTGTATTAAATCTACCAAACTTTAAATATGAATATATGATGTCAGTTCAAAGACATAAAAACTACTGAACACAGAAATCGGAAAATAACCACATTAAGAAATGAGATTTCATGCTTCTCCGTAACTGATATTTGGGCCCAAGGATTACAATTTTTAGCGGATGACGATATTGAGAAACACTGTCCCCTAACACAGGTAGCTAGACAAGGACCTGAACGTCAGACTACTAGAAATTCTCTGAAGAGTGGTATTTGCATTTCTTATAACATGAAACAATCGGAGGACGAACTGTTGTGTTCTCTTCATGGTCTGATGGGAAATGAATACAAAAGTTTGCACTTTGTGGTGAATGCTTTCGGTTGAAGTGATATTTACTTCCGTAAGCATTTTAATTTTGATACGGACGAATCTATTTCCTCTCTCAAGCATTTTGCATTTTTCAATGAATTCATGCTTTTCTATAACACAAAGAGTAAGAACTTAATGATGCGCTTTACTTCTTTTTGATTTCTTAGTGTAAATACAATAGACCCTTCCTCAATAACTCCAGCATCTCTTTTTGACAGTTAGTAAATATTTCCGTTAAGTTTCACAAAAGGACGACCTCAGCTTCCCTCGATTTCTTTCTTTCTTTTCTTCGATGTTTAATGATCGCCATTCGAAGCTCGTGGGGCCGTAAGCAACCATCCGTTCCTAATTTGGGGCTTCTTGCTCCGCTGGGGAGACGGGGGACGGGCAATGCGAGCGCTCGTACCTCAAAACCGGGCCCATACATATTGGACACATGGTCAGAACCAATAGCCTAAGATCTCTTGTCTATCGGGGTGGATAATATTTCTACTTGCCATTTCTAAATTTTCTTGCAGATGATCACAGTTTTCAGCACAGTATCTAAACTTTTGTGTTCGAAATTGGATTTATAATTTTTAATTCCCACTTCCATTTTTTGCAGGACTTCTGGCTCCAGGAAAGATACACAGCCAGAACCGTAATACAAATACACCACCCATGTCCCGTCAGGGACTTGAACCCATCCCCACTCAGATGATTAGCCAGAAGCCTGCGCCACTGTGCGCTCGGTCATCGGTAAGGGCTCAGTTTCGATCTGTTTTTCTCATGTTACCATAAAATGGCAAACAACAAGTAAAAACGGAATTTTTTTCCCGCTTATGGTTATGAAGTTTTGCGCTAATCAATTGAAAACTAACTCACAAATGTTTCATTAAAAAAATGAGTATTGGTGGAATTTGTTAAAACACAGTTTTGGTTATCAAACTGTTTAATTTTTCAATTCAAAATCTAAAATTTTTATTTTTTAATTCGGGGTTTATCGAACAGTTGTACGGGCTATAAGCAATCGCCCGTTCCCAATTTAGGGCCACTAGTTCCAGGGAGGTGGTCGAGCCAGTACGGTAAGACAAACACACCACCCATGCCTCAACTGGTTTCTCTCGGACGAATGGTCAGAAGCCAGTGGTGTGACTACTGCGATACTTGGGCTGGACCATATGTTTTAAACTGGGTAACAAACGCGTGACTTATTGCAAAACCAAAGGATACATATTCGACAATAGTGGCAAATTTCTTAACATTTTGTTGATTTCCTTCAATTTTGGATCTGGGTTTTAATCTGGTGGCAAGACATTCTTGTTCTTCCGGCATTGAATCTCACTCTTAACTGGAGCCAATGGCTCTAAATAATATGGGACGAGTTTCTTCACATTGACTTCGTGTTTAACGAACCCTATGAATATCTATAGGGATTGTATAATTCGGAGACAAAAAAAAAAAAGAAAAAGAAAAAGCTGTTAACATTTAAAATTTCAGAGACTGAGATGTCAAGTTAGTCTTTTTTTCACACGTGCAGTTCGAAAATTTTTATTTCAGTATGGATTTTCCTATAAAGATCTAGTTGCCACTGACTGGAATACCAACATACAAGGTATGATATTAAAAAATACCTACAAAGGCTTTAACAAAGAACAACCCATTGATTAAAATTAAAGCCGAATCATGACTCCCCTTTAAGTAATTACCCTTGTGCACAGACACGCTTATTCCAGCACCCCCGGTGGCCGAGTGGTCTGAGGTATAGGTATCTGATCATTCGTTCGAGACGGGCCGCTGTCTGATTTCTGGATTAGGCATAGGTGGTGCGCGGTGTCGTACGATGCTGGCTTTTTATCCCTCCTGGAACCGATGGTCCCATAGTGGGGACACAGACGACTGCCCACAGTCTTCCGAGTACCTTAGGGTGGTCGTAACCGGGCTCCTTCCCCTCTTCGCCCTATTTCGATTTATTTATTTTTGAAGTTAATCTTCTGTAGATGAAGTTGGAGCGAGATGACCTCGTCTACTAAATGTCCTTTGGACTGTTGAATCTCCGTTCTTTCAGTGCTTGGGAACATCTAGAAATCTTTTGGTGGTACTTAGGGTTAGTATATACGGTTGTTGCTACCAGCCTAGTTTAGTTAATGTTTTTCAAGCTAATAAAAGACTTAATTTTTCTGCTTAATATTTCCGAATTGTTTTCGGAAGAAATATTTATGAAGAAAAATGTAAGACAGCATATTACAGAAGGAACCGTTTTTATTTTCCATCATTAAAAGTATTGTTGCTGTGTATTTAGTTTTTAAAAATAGTTTTACTAGATACTGAGAGTAATATGAAATGAAAGTACTGTTTCTCTGTTGAATGATACTGCTATTAATTTTCTTGCAAATATCAACTACACCATATAAGTAACCTTTCTTTTGCCGGCAGTGGATTCTCCTTCAGAGTGGTTGTTTTCCCAATTGAAGTGCGCCGGCAGGCTTCTTGCTGCTTCATTGTCCATTTGACTCAGACGTCACAACCAAATAAATCACTACCAATCTGACCTAAATCCATCACTTACCATTCTGACCTTCCAAGGGGGACGTCTTAACCCTTGCACTTGTGCTTTCTATTTCAGAGCAGGTGTCATAGTCTCCCCGCCGGGAAGATGGAATGCCTTTCTAAACCACACGTAAGTCTGAAGAGTCTTGTAAAGAGATTCGTGTTCTGTTGCATAATCCCTAATACATGTATTATAAATCTCACTCGCACAATTAGTATATTTAGGCAAGTTTAAAACGGTGACAGTTTTCAAATGCTGTACGCTATCAAAGATTTAAAGTTATATCTGCCACACTTAATAAGAGAAACTTTTAAATTCCAAACCTCGTCACACTGTGGTTGATAACAAATACTTTCTAAACATAAATTCAACCGGACATACTCTCTCCCGTGAGAGTTAGAAATGACTGAGGCATAGCGAGATGCAGTCCTTTTTGTCATTTTCCCGTTAATATTTTTTATATTCATTGATATATCTCTTTGGTCAGTTCACATCGCTATTATAGATTTTGCTGTCTAAAAGTATTTTGGAAAATTCGTGTACTCTGACTAAAGCAAAACAGTGAATGTTTTTCAAAAATTTTCCTCGAGCTCTTTAGGTGCTGTTTCCGAAGACATTGCGCCCTGTCGCGTTTATAAGAAATGCAATAACGCAAAACGAAAGAGCGCGAACTTGGAGAAAATATACCTCCTTACGACATTCATAACCTATAAGCGGTGCACATCTGCGTCCAAAAAATACGGCTATAAGACATGTATATCTATTCACCTAAAACACTACTGCAAGCCTTACACTTCCGCAAAACATAATTGGAACTACAAACAAAAACACATATGCTCATCAAATAATACATGCAAAAGAAACACGTCTGCTCACCATGACCGCAATTACAACTCAAGCACATCTACTCAACGTAACTGCGGCTATAATCAGAACTGTTGTAGCGTTTTTTACTATTTGTAGGCTTGAAAACACTCCTTAATATTTCGGGAATATTACCTCGTCTTATTTACACAGTCTCTATCTGAAACGAAGTCACTCAAATAAAGTTTCAGAAAGACTCACTGTTCACATTTTTTATTCCATCAAATAAGCAGTTTCTTTGCTCGAACATTCCTAAATACGCGAGGAACTAATCCCAATAGTAAAAAACTTTCAACACTGATTAACGTAAGTTAGTAATCGGAAAACTGGATAAATCCAACCACTAAATGTATAGCCACACAACTCGAATATGCAGACTTTAAGTAAAATACAGTTTCAACTTAATACAGCTTTCATCACTCGCACTTTGGATGCTGCTTCAACATTATAATTTCTAGTTCTTACCTGTCAACATGCATACGTCACGGTCTCTGACCTCAGAATTGTTGCCAATGTCATTCTGCGAGCGAGAAGATATAACGTTAGGATTGAAAACTCTAAAAGAGAATGAACTCAAATTTACATAGAGAAAGCACCTAAAAATGAAAGTTAATTTTGACTATGCGTCATGCTGTACGAAATACATTTCTGCTCATCATTAGTAAAGAAAACCCCATTTGTTTACCATGACAATGAGCAGAAACGAAGCACGTTTACTCTTCGTGATGGCAGATACAAGCAATAAGACATCTCCTCACTCTAATAACTAAACTGTAGTAACGTCGGTGGTTATTAATTTTTCCGGAGTCTGTTTCCTTTTCTAACACCACATAAGATGTTATGGCTTGACTCTTATTATAAGTCGGGAATCTTCAAAATCTGGTTCTATGTGATGAAATATTTTAACTTTGTCCGGAGAGACTTTAAGGTCTCTACCGCTCAGAGACAGCTGTGTTTTCACAATTGTATAAAAGTGGGGAGTAGAAGGCAGCACACATAAAAAGTGCAATGATCAGAGAAAATATCTTGAAAGTGCAACACGATCTGTATTCAAATTCAGTAGTAAGAACTACAGCGGAAACTTTCATAATCTCTCTATTCTAAAAAAAAAGTAACTGCCGCTGCCCTCACCGCCGCCGCCGCTGTTTTAGAAATTTCGCGACACTCTAGGCTTCCTGGCTCGCAGCGGAAAAAAGTATTAAACACAAAAATATGAAATTTAAATCGTTTGTAGAGAATTGTTTGGAGAACACGCTGAAATAAACCGTTTTTCGATTCTGTCGATACTTCAAGAGCTATTGTATTTCAAAGTTAAGGCTATCAGTTCGCGTTCCGGACACACTAACAGCAACAGAACCACGAAACTTTGTAGGCATGTTGTGCGATGGCCGCATTTTTGCACATCGTCGATCTTTTTAGCACGTCTTTTGTAAATAAAGATCGTGCTTATATTATCAGTTTGTCCGTCCGTCCGTCTGTACCCACGATATCTCCGGAACTATTAGTCCAATTTGAAAAATTCTTTTTGCATTCGGAAGCTTGAAATATGAGAATGATGATCCTTTATTTTGTTTCTTTTTTACGATGTACAATTTTGCCGCTAGACGGCGTAAATGTAGATGATGTCGAATTCAAAAATACGTTTTATTCCACATATTTGCTTCTAAACATCCGATTGAAACAATTTTTTCATCTTTCGATTCTATTTATGTCGAAGAGTATTTTAGATATAGTTACTTTTTTCAAATTGCGCATGGATTTTCCGCTAGGTGGCGTAAAAGTAAATTACATTTTTCCCGATAACTCTTCTTTTAAAGCTCCGATTTGAACACTTTTTTCATCAGCGGATACACCACCTTATCGAAAAACGTTTGCATATAATTTCATTTTTTTTAATAATTTGGCCACCAGGGGGCGTAATGTTAATTTCTGCTTCTGATGTATATGCCATAAACACTGAGCTTCTAAAATATCGATTGAAAAAATTCTTTCGTGGACTGATGCCACTCACATCGATAAACCTTTCCCAAATATTTTCTTCTTAAAATATTCCACAGTTTCTCCGCCAGGGGGCGTAGATGTATATCTTATTTTTGTCAATATATCTACTTCTAGGAGTCCGATTTGAAAAATTCCTTCTTTGTTGCATAGTGTTTTCAGTGTGACATGTTTTTCATATAATTTCAAAATTGTCAAGTAATTCATAGACTTTTTTTTTTTTTTTTTTGATTGGAGGTTTAACGACCACCGTGAGCAACTCAAATGGGCTATAAGCAGTCGCCCGTCCCTAATTTAGGGTCACTGGTTCCAGGGAAGGGAGAGAGCCAGTGCCGTAAGACAAACACAACATCCATGCCTGACCGGGATTCGAACCCGGACCCCTTACGGAAGAATGATCAGAGGCCAACCCCTTAGACCACTGCGCCACCGGGGCGGCATCATAGACTTTCCGCTAGGGGGCTTAGAGGTAAATTGCGTTTTTCCCTATATCTCTGCTTCTAAATCTCTGATTTGAAAATTTTTTTCTGCACAGGATACAGCTCCTGATGGGAAATCGTTTGCACATAATTTCTATTTTTTGTAAAAAAAAATGGTTTGGCCACCAGGAGGCGTAAATCTTAATTTCCGCTTTTTTTTTTTTTTTTTTTTTTTTTTGATTGGAGTTTTAACGACCACCGTGAGCAACTCAACGGGCTATAAGCAGTCGCCCGTCCCTAATTTAGGGCCAGTGGTTCCAGGGAAGGGAGAGAGCCAGTGCCGTATAATTTCCGCTTCTGATGTATTTGCAGCAAAATATGAGCTTCTGAAATCTCGATTGAAAAAATAGTCGTTTGTTGACCGATACTACTCATGTCGACAAACCTTTTAGGAACATTTTCTTTTTGAAATAATGCATGGTTTTTACACCAGGGGGCGTAGATGTACATTTTATTTTTGTCAATATATTTAATTCTAAGAGTCCGATTGGAAAAATTCCTTCTTTGTTGGGTAGTGTTTCCGATGCGAAATGTTTTTCCTATAAATTCAAGATTTTCAAGTAAATCATTGACTTTCTGCTACGGGGCACAACGGTAAATTGCGTTTTCTGCGTTATTTCAACTCCTAAAACACTGATTTGAAAAATTCTTCCTGTATCGCATACAAGACCTGATGGAAAATCTATTTCACAAAATTTCTAATGTTTGGTAAAGAATGGTTTGGCCACCAGGGGGCATAAGTGTTAATTTCTCCTTCTGATGTATTTGTAGCAAAATCTGGGCTCCTGAAAACTCGACTAAATGTTTTTTTTTCTTGAACCGATACCACTCATATGGAAAAACCTTTTGAGAATACTTTCTTCCTAAAATAATGCATGGTTTTCCCACCAGGGGACGTAAAGTCACATCTTATTTTTGTTGATATCTCTGTTTCTAAGAGTCCGATTTGAAAAAAAAATTCGGTGTTGGAGAGCGTTTCCGGTGCGAAATGTTTCTCATATAAAATCATGTTTTCCTTAACACACAAGTCTGCAACCAGAGGGCGTAAGCTCACGATTCCGTTCACAGCAATATCTGAGGGGTTAAAATCCCGATTGAAAAACTTCTTTCTTCCGTCAGATACTATTGTTTTCCATACCGGTTCCATTGACTTTGAATAGCTTTGATAAATTTACTTTAAGTCAGAACGGATTCAAAAGACGTGCTTATTACACCCGAAAATTGGGTGTCATCTTTCTTGTTTTGAATTTTGATTTAGTTTACGAGAAATTAATTTTTTTATTTCACAAAATTCTCTAGTTCGCGATGGGATCCATTTTAAAAAACGGATATATGGCAAACTATAAATCATAACGCATTGCAATTTTTACAGCATAAACTCACAACTATCATCGCTATTTTTAAAAAAGTTAAGAAAAAATCATTTTCTGATTTTTAAGCGTTTTTTAAAGAAGCAAATGAAAGGAACGAACGGTTTCCTCTGTCTTCAACGGTAACCACACAGGAAAGTTCTGCTCCCGTGACCTGCTGCCCTGGGAACGCAGCTATTTTAGCACTCTCTTCTCATTGGGTGAAAGGACAGGCTACAATCAAACTGATAATGACTCAATGCTTAATGACGTAGCGACGTTTGTAAAGTTCGGCGTTGTCCGCCGGCATAAAATAAACTAAAATAAAATAAAAATGGTGGCTATGGAACATTTCACTGCTTGAAATTTTCGCGAATTGTTCGACCATTTCTACATGACCTGGAGATTTGAAAATTGTCATGTTGATAAAGTCTTAAGGTCCGAATACCTAGAAGAGTCCGAAATCAAAATGGCAGCTTTGGAACATTTTCTCTGCTTGAATATTTCGCGAATTGTTCGACCACTTCTCAAAAACTTTCAAATCTGAAAATTGGCATGCTGATAGTCCTTAAGGTCCGGATTCCTAAAGTCTAAAAACTAAACAGTTCAAAAGGAAGGCTTAGCTTTACTGTTCAAAATGCTGATAGGTTTAAGGATAATTATACCAGAAACGTTGAAATGCTGCAAAAATTCCATGAAATTTTGATTTAGAATTATGGGGCGCCAAAGCCTGATCCGTTTTACGTCAAACCGTATGCATTACGTCACGACCCTGATCTAAATCGTGAAACAGTTACGGATCTTAAATTACTTTTCTTTCCCTTAATTACTTTTAATTTCTTTTGATTTATATTCAAAAAATTATAAATTCACCGTTCGGGGAACTGGCATAACTGCTAGTCTTACAAATTTAAGGAGAAACGCAATGCATAAACTTTGTATATTCATGATACAAAAAGTACGTACTTTGCATTGACTGTATGAAAACAATCAGAAAAATACCAGAGGTGAAAATTTTCGGAAGGAGACTTGAGGCCCAGGACCACATCTTTGGCAACGTCCCTGTACGCTGGATATGATCATTATTAACAAAACAGCAAGCAAAAATATACATATACACTATATTGACAAAGGTCACCGGACACCTAGAACAGAATTACAACATAGCATTTATTGACATACATTAGTACGGTGTCGGTCCACCTTTGGCCTTAATGCATGCACTGACCCTTCGAGATATGCTTTCGACAAGGTTTTGGAACACAGCGGTAGGTATGCGCTTCCATTCAGTACATAATGCTGCCACTAACTGTTGCTTAGTAGTATACCTAGTTTCCAAACTTCTTATGCGGCGCTATAATTCATCCCATAGGTGCTCTGTGGGATTAAGATCAGGGCTTTGTGCTGGCCAGTCCACACACGATACGGAATTATCGTCACACCACGCCGTAACAGTCCTTGCTTTTTATGGCTCGGTGCATTATCCTGCTGGTACCAACAAGGCTCGGTTCCATAGTATTGCCACAGAGTTGATAAGGCATAATTGTCCAGAATATCGAGGTAGACATGCTGGTTAGCAGGTTTGTCCACGATAACCAATAGGCAGGGACCATACCACGAAAAACAGCCCCACGCGAGTACACTGCCTGCTCCAAACTTGACCGTAGGAACAGTACACTGTGGGTAAATAGCGTTCCCCCGGCTGCCGCCATACCCACACACGGCCATCAGACTGATGGATCATGTGTCTGGATTCATCAGTCCACATGACCCGTTTCCATTGATCTACGGTCCACGATAAATGTTCTTTACACCATGCTAAACGACGAATAGCATTCCGAGTGGAGATGAAAGGCTTATGAGCAGCCGCACACCACGGTAACACATGGAATGAAGTTCTCTTCAAATGGTAGGTGTACATACCGAGGTTCCATCATTTTTACTCACCTGTACACTGAGGTCTTGTGTAGTACTCCGTCGATTAGCTGTAATAACTCTTCTGAGGCTTCGACGTCCTCTATCAGTGATTTTCTTTGGTCTGCCGGTACGTTTTCCTGCTTCAGGCACGTTATGTGTCTTCCACTTATTCAGTACACCCAAAACAGTTGACTTGGGTATGTTTAAACGCCTCTCGGTTTTTCTCATGGACAACCCACTAATATAACACCCAACAATCTTTCCTTTCTCAAAGTCAGTTCTCTCCCGCCACGACGTTTTCACTAAACCACACAGTGCGATATGATCGCGGTCAGCTGCAGGCTTGTTTTTTACCGTTTGCAGCTGTACCGGGCATCTTAACACAGCGAATCAGTACATTTGCTTTTGAAGGGGTGTCCGGTGACTTTTGTCAATATAGTGTATATCCTCTGATAACCATAAATTCCATTATAACCTTTGCTCTTCTTCTCAACACAATCACAACTATAAGCATTAAACATTTACTCATCATAATCGCAACAAGTCATGCATAACGTGTGCTAATAATAATCCGAATCAATGCTTGGGGGTAGCATTCCCCGCTATTAGCAGTGTTATAAGAGTGCTCTACTTTTGTTGCAGCTGATAGTGTAGCGTAACTACAAAAGTAAATAAAAAAGCAGCAGTTTGCAGTTTTACTTTTTAATCTTTTACAAAAATAGAGAAGTAACTAAATTTCAGGTTACATTTACTGCTATTTTTCTTATTATGAGGCACAAATTTTATATGAAACCACTATTGTCGGCTTCCAAGGGCAGTTTACAATAGTATCGAACCCGGCCCCATCTAGGATGAAAGGTCAGAAGCCATCAATTAGATCACTACGCCAGTGGGGTGACATGGTGGATGTTAAACCTCGAATAAGAAGAAAAATTATCAGAATCAAACATGAAACTTCACCTGTTTTCAGTATTTATGATCTGTTGATATATGTATAATTTATTTATTTATTGTCATGTATGAATGAGTTTTTCTTTTTCACTTGGTTTTAAAACTTACTAGGTGTTCTTAATGTCACGTTTGAGTATTCATTATTCATCGCGAACGGAACCCGCGTTTTCCAAATTAATATCCCGTACCTACTTCAGGAATACTGGTACTAGGGAAGCGACAGAAGCAGAGCTGTACGACAAACATATCGCCCATCTCCTAACCGGGACTCGAACCCATGATTCAATCGGGCGATTAAAGATAGGCCCATGCCTCTTACCAGTCGGCCACCTGGGGAAATCCAAAATTTTAGGATGAACTAAAATTGGTTGATGTGAGTTCGTGAGTCTAGGTATGCGCAAAATACGAGATCTTTTAATTCACGTCCTTATGGTTTAAAAATACAATTCTCTGACGTTTTTTATCACACAGTTACCGAAAAAAGGGAAGCCCAGCGGGCCACGCCTTTACCACGTCCTGTTCTTGCGTGCATGCTTGCGCGTGTGTGTAGTGCCATTTGATAAATCTGTGCATCGAATGAAAGCAAATACATTATTTCTTAGTCAGTTCAGAATCGTCTTTCTTTTTGTACAAAACGTTGATTTCATACTAAACGTTTAAACGAACACTCAGAGTATTATACATGTTTTATACAAGTATGTGTAATACTAACTTTATACATTCATCTTTTGTTTTTCATTAAGAAATTAAAAAAAAAAAGAAATTTATGGCGTAAATCTGCTAAAGAACATATTCAAACTTCCGGCAATTTATTAACGTTTATTTCCTTCAAGCAGCTTTTCAGTGCGGCTTCAAGGAAAAGGATGTTTGAAGTCCCTAAACGAAAAAAAATCCTTTCACATTAAATATAGGTGTTCAAATTTGTAACTTATCTATTCAATTTCTGTTGGGCATATGCTCCCGTCAATCACAGCAAGTCTCTTCAGATCCATCGAAATATAAAAAAAAAGGGGGGGGGGGGACAGACAGGAATTTGCAAAAGTTGAATGCGGAGGGGAAAAAATTGAAAGCTGGCCGCAAATTCTATCCACCCCTTTTGAAATGTTTCCTTTCCCCCTACCTCCTCTTTGCAATACACTTTCACCACAAACCTTTCCAAAAGGATTAAACGTTCATTAAGCGCGAGGTGCATCGCCTGAGAAGTATGTTAAAGGTTGGGAGTGGGAAGGACGGAATATGGTGGAGTGAAGAAGTGCCGTGAACTACCATCCGTGTGGAGTGTGCTCAGATTTGAGAGGGTTTTGTAGGTGGATGAGATGAGGGTGGGGTGGAGAGCAAAATGCCTCCTCGCGGAGCAAAAGAGCAGCAAAGTATTCCTCCCATCCCCTCTCCCTTTGCATGCCAACTCTATCTCCCTCTTTTTCCAATCAATACCAAAAAATGGCAATAATTCAGGTTTAAGAGTTCGATGTTGTATGAAAGAAGGCAACCACTAATGCCCTATGTTTGCCTTGCTGCTTTACGAAGTCAAATATGTGAGGCGATTCTCTTATGGCTTGATTTTTCGCTCCATTTAGTAAAAGTTCTTTGCTCCTAACTTCTTTCCCCCGTCCTCTTCCTCCGTCTTTCTGCATATTTTTCGGCTACATTTTTTCCCTCTTCCTCTGGTCTGATAATCTTGCGATGTGTAGAGTTCCTTTCCAGATAGGCCTTAGGTACTTAATGTTTCATTGTTGGTGTCTTTTATATGCAAAATATTTTATTGTGGTCAAAGTAAAACCGTTTTCATATTTTATATAGCCCATTTTTTTCTTTGCTTTATTTTGTTTAGACATCTTTTCTCTATCTCTACACAATTCGAAGATATCTTCCAATGGTACATGCTAGAGAATTTTTGATATTCATGGGGTTTTTTTTTCGTAATATTGTCTTAAACATGAAAATCGCGAAAAATAAGTAACAAGAATTTTTTTTCCCTCTTCGATTTATATACTACATTAGCATAAGTGGTATTTTTAGCACGTCTTTTGTAAAAAAAGATCGTGCTTATGTTACCGGTTTGTCCGTCCGTCAGTACCCACGATATCTCTGCAACTATTAGTCCGATTTGAAAAATTCTTTTTGCATTTGGAAGCTTGAAATATGCGAATGATGATCCTTCACTTCGTTTTTTTTTTTTTACGATGTACAATTTCGCCGCTAGAGGGCGTAAATTCAGATGATGTCGAATTCAAAAATACGTCTTATTCCACATATTTGCTTCTAAACATCCGATTGAAAAAAAAATTATCTTTCGATTCCATTTATGTCGAAGAGTATTTTGGATAAAGTTACTTTTTCAAATTATGCATAGATTTTCCACTAGTGGGCGTAAAAGTAAATTACATTTTCCCCGATAATTCTTCTTCTAAAACTCCGATTTGAATTTTTTGTTTTTCAGCGGATACACGTCCTGATGGAAAATCTTTTGCATACAATTTCAAATTTTTGGTAAAGAATACTTTGGCCACCAGGGGGCGTAAGTGTTCATTTTTGCTTCTGATGCATTTGCCATAAAATCTAAACTTCTAAAATATCGATTGAAAAAATTATTTCGTGAACTGATGCCACCCACATTGATAAACTTTTTTGGAATATTTTCTTTTGAAAATATTCCACAGTTTCTCCGCCAGGGGGCGTAGATGTATATCTTATTTTCGTCAATATCTCTACTTCTAAGAGTCCGATTTGAAAATTTCTTCTTTGTTGGATAGTGTTTTCAGTGTGACATGTTTTTCATATAATTTCAAAATTTTAAAGTAATTCATAGACTTTCTGCTAGGGGGCTTAGAGGTAAATTGTGTTTCTCCCTATATCTCTGCTTCTAAATCTCCAATTTGAAAAATTCTTCCTGCACCGGATACAGCGCCTGATGGGAAATCGTTTGCACATAATTTAAAATTTTTGTGAAAAAAATGGGTTGGCCACCAGGAGGCGTAAATCTTAATTTCCGCTTCTGATGTATTTGCAGCAAAATGAGCTTCTAAAATCTCGATTGAAAAAAAAGTGGTTTGTTGACCGATACTACTCATGTCGAAAAACCTTTTAGGAACATTTTCTTCTTGAAATAATGCATGGTTTCTACGCCAGGGGGCGTAGATGTATATCTTATTTTTGTCAATATCTCTACTTCTAGGAGTCAGATTTGAAAAATTCCTTCTTTGTTGGATAGTGTTTCCGATGCGAAATGTTTTCCCTATAAATTCAAAATTTTCAAGTAAATCATAGACTTTTCGCTAGGGAGCACAAAGGTAAATTGAGTTTTCTGTGTTATTTCTGCTTCTAAAACTCCGATTTGAAAAATTCTTCCTGTATCGCATACAAGACCTGATGGAAAATATTTTTCACATAATTTCTAATGTTTAGTAAAGAATGGTTTTGCCACCAGAGGGCATAAGTGTTAATTTCTGCTTCTGATGTATTTGTAGCAAAATCTGGGCTCCTGAAAACTCGACTAAATTTTTTTTTCTTGGACCGATACCGCCTATATGGAAAAACCTTTTGAGAATACTTTCTTCCTAAAATAATGCATGGTTTTTCTCACCATGGGACGTAAAGTCACATCGTATTTTTGTCGATATCTCTGTTTCTAAGAGTCCGATTTGAAAAATTCTTTCTGTGTTGGAGAGCCTTTCCGGTGCGAAATGTTTCTCATACAAATTCATGTTTTTCTTCACACACAAGTCTGCAACCAGAGGGCGTAAGCTCACGATTCCGTTTACAGCAATACCTGTGGGATTAAAACCCCGATTGAAAAACTTCTTTTTTCTGTCAGATATTGTTTTCCATACCGGTTCCATTGACTTTGAATAGCTTTGATAAATTTAATTTGTGTCAGAACGGATTCAAAAGACGTGCTTATTACACCCGAAAACCCGGTGTTATCTTTCTTGTTATATTTAAATTCATATTACCTTATTTATAACGAATGTCACATAGTTATTTTATCCGCTTTTTCCAACTGAAGCTATTGCTCATCATTTATCTTACACATGGGTATAGTATGATTATTCGACCTGCGTTATAATTTAGCCCCTATAGACTAAGAAATTGAAGTAGAGTTCCGTTTGCATCTAAAATGGAAAGAAGCGAGTTAGAAAATTTTTGCAGATCACTCTGCTTGGGTCGTCCAAGGGTCGACTGATTAAGGAATCTGATTCCTAGGCTTGGACTCGAATCCCGGGTAAAACAATGAACACTGCACTTTTTCTTAAGGCATTGGTTCTCACCGTTGCACGGAACTCTCTCTCTCTCTCTCTCTTTCTCTCGTCCGTCCATGACGGGTTGAGTCCCGCAAAGACGATTATGCGCCTTTGAGGGTTACTGGCAAATTAATGCAGCCGGCTTGCCATTCCTCTGCTGCATGTGGGTAAGGGACAAAGCGCGTCCGGGGCCAACTTGCACGGAACTATCTGTCCTAAATTAGTGATTGTTGACCCTTAGGCGTAGACACTCATGGGGGTAGTTAATCTGAAAAACAAACAAATAAAACACCAAAGTATTCTGACCACAATTTTCCATAGACGCAGATATGAACAAATATAGTCTGCAGAGCAATGTGGAACTTAAGCTTTCTACCTAGAAGATCTAATGAGAAGAGGAAAAGGACAGAAAGGATATATGAAGGAATAAAAAGAAAGGAGGGGCTATACATAAGCAATAACAAGATACTGCTTCTATGATACAGCACAGGATTAATAAATCAAGAATAACGGAACAGATGACACAATGCTATGCCGTCAGAGTGCATTATGCTCCACCCTTAGAGTCGAAGTGTATAACAACAAAGATACACGGTCGCATCAAAATAATATGACCTCCCCGGAATCAGAGTCTACCCGCCCAGGCGCGTACGCATGACAAGGTCAACCACACGGAGATATAAGCGGCCAGCCAGCACAAATGAGCCATAGTGCGTAACGTTAGGACAATGGGCAGAGATAGTGATTTGACGGACGTTTAAAAAGAAATTATCATCTCTTGCCGCGCCAAGGGTGGAATCATGTCAAAAACAGTAGACTTCGTGGGCTGTTCGCGAGGTTCTGTAGTAAGGGTGTACCAAGAATGGACGGCTGGCACACCGAGTACCTCCCGACGTCATAACTGTGCTGTGGAGCTCCAAACTCCATCGACTCCAAAGGAGAACGTCGCCTCCGTCGACTGGTAAAAAGCAATCGACGCGCCATAGTGCAGCAATTGGCCACGCAAATGAACGCTGGAGCACCCCCGATAACAGTAGAGCGAACCCTGTTACGCATGGGTCTCCAGAGTCGACGCTGCGTCAAGGCGCCCATGTTAACCCCGGTTCATCAGCAACGTCGCCTGAAGTTCGCTGAGTGGAAAAAGGTTGCCTTTTCCGACGAATCGAGGTCTCTACTCCACAGAAGTGACGGGCGGTGGCGGATACGGCGTCAGATACACGAGAACCAACACCCGGACACGACTATCAGTCACGTACAGGCCGCCGGTGGCAATGTGCATGTCTGGAGGATGTTTTCCTGGTATGACCTGGGACCGCTGGTACCACTGGATGGGTTCATGAACGCCAGTGGCTGTCTGTCCATCCTCGCTGACCATATTATTCCCTTCATGTTGGACGTTGACCCTGGTGGTGATAGTGCCTACCAACAAGACAACGCGTCGTGCCGCGTCGCTAAGGGGGAGCGTGACTGGTTCCAAGAACACGATAGCGATGTTTTTGTTCTCCCTTGGCCAGTAAAAGCGCCCGACCTCAATCCCGTAGAGCACTTGTGGGACTATTTGGATCGACATGTTCGACGTACCGACCCACAACCACGTCATCTCGGGACCTCCGTGCTCTGCTGCTATCCAAATGGGCACGTGGCCTTCGGGCAACCTTCCAGGGCCTCATTGCGTCCATACTATGCCGTCTCGCCGCTGTTATCCGGGCCAAGGGTGATTATTTCCATTATTAGGTAAGTAGTCATATAATTCTGATACGACTGTGTATAGTATACCATTGGAGAGACCAACAATGTTTATTTAAATTGTCTCGTACCAATCTTTTTGCAAATATCCCTTACGCTACTGTGCAGTCGAAGGCACACCGGGGGAGCGTTAGCACTTAGGCAATTCATGCATTACTGAAAATATGGATCAGGAAAATATATTGACCACGTATGAACATAGATGTTGAGCTGCGATGTTACCGTCGGATTGACATATTTGTACGAAGACTACTTTTGTCCTGCTATAAAACTATACAATACTGGTAACGAAAGAAAGGCCACAGCTATGTGGTCCAAAGTATCACAGACTCCTTGCAATGCTATCTGGAGTACTGCATGCAACGATTTTATTCCTTTAACGGCCCCTTGGATATCTTTTTAACGGTTCCCTACGTCATACCATGAAATATGGGCTTCTTTGTTGCAGCAAAGACACTGTCTTACATGAATTTCCTGGGAATGCCGATGAACCCTTTGTCTACCAGTATGTGTCCCCAAACAGAAACAGAAACAGTCTTCGATCGCTGTGCCTTGACGATGCTGAAGGCACCACTCCGCAATATTGGACAGTGGTCTTTGATTGCACAGAAGTGTTATGGGCTGGCTCTGAGAAATGTCCACCATTCTGTATTTTACGCCTAGATAGCTGATGAACATGTTGTTACTTGCTTCTACTGATAGTCTTGTTAGCCGTGATGCTTCGAATCGCGAAACACTGGCGCTTGCAGGTGGTGACGATTGCTGCGTTAAAAAGTGTCACTGAAATTTCTCTGTTCTTCGTAGCGGGCGCGTTGTTTATATGTTGTAAATCACCAGACAAGTGATACCTTTTAAAAGGGATTGTCCAAAATGCTACACCATCAGATGGTTTAGTACAAAGCATTGTAAATATCGCCGTCTGCGAAATGCTCTTACTCAGTGAAGAAGCCTTTTTGAGGCCCACTCCTCGTGAACACAAAACTCTGCAACATTGCAATTCATATATATTTATTGTTCAAGTATCTTCATTTGTACCACATATATTTGTTATTTGTTTGTTTGTTTTTTCTTATTAGTGCGTATTTCACCAACTAAAGGATTTAATCATTACTTGGATACTTCTATGCAATCAACGTACGTTACGTTAAGTTTTGTTTCTTTTTTCGTTTGCATGCTGTGATGTTATGATGAGATTCACGCTTCGCCGTTCCTCTACGCTTTACTCAACCTTCACTGTTGGTATTATTATCATCCAACTATTTTGTCTTTAATGTGCCATCCTTCTCTATACACGTCTGCCCGCAAGTGAAGATAATATGCAAAGGCAGATGAAATCTTGTTCCATTATCAATAAATCCTGGCCTTATTCTTTCCTCATACACAATACCAAACTGCTATCTCCATCTGAACGGCATATCACCTCGCTACATTATTTCAGAGCTTAATATTATCCAATTAAGCACCCGTTCTTGAAGTGTAATAAGTTGTGATTATCTGAGGTGTAGTATTGTGTAAGTCATAAAGTATCGCACGACAGCATCGTGCCACGTAACTCTGTTCCACCCCACAGGAAAACAAAAGTCCTCGTTTGCAGTGTTACTGCTTGCCAATGTGACCTCACGCTACACCTGAACGATAGACCTCCATGGTACATTTATTATTTGAATGTCTCCACTCATTGAATCTAAGGACCACATTTCGCAAAATTTGTATTGTTGTATTTGACATTTCAAGCGTCGCCTTTTTATTTTTACTGATCTCTAGCAGCAGTGTGTAATGAAGAGTTATTTGCAAACCACTGGATTTGGCGAACATTATAGTAAGTTCAACTATAGTGCAACAGTTAATGGTCTATTATTGAAAATATCGTAAAGTAGTTAAAAACGCTCAAATTTGGCGTAAACGTATAGATTGAGAGTTGCATCTCTTAATCTGTCTACAAAAATACCAGTGATCAAAATATGTAAAAATGAATAAAATATCACTTTATTCAGTGACATTTTACTTTGCTTACTTAACCTACGTTGACGTCATTTTTGTATGATTTTTCTCAGCATCTGGGTTTAGCGACTCTTATAAGTATCTAGGAACCGCCAGTCTCAAAAATAGGGTCACGAATTCCATGAAAAGGATAGAATCAGTGACGTAGGAAAAGCACCATGTCAGTTCGTCATCTAGGAAGCGAACTCGGGTCTAGCTTAAGAGCTCGTGACTCCGACCAATCAGCCGCTTGGGCGGCTATGAGTTTTGTATGCACCTAAAACATTTTGATTTCGCTCTTATCAGTCAAAATAGGAACTGAGCTGCGAGAAAAGGAAAACAACTGCAGATATTTTTCCTAGCTCCTTTTTTGTGTGTGTGTGTGTGTGTGTGTGTGTTGTTAACTTTGAAGCAGTTTCTGAAAAACTTAAATACAAACTAAAATTAGCAGAGCTCCATTTCCCAGCAAAAACAGTCTTGCTGGGCCATTGCTGGCAGCCAGCACTGCCAACAATGGCCCAGCACTATGTTGCCGCTGCCGAACCGTCAATATAATGTCCGGGCGGCCAACAGAAGGGCCAGCAGTTCAGGCCAACAGTTGGCACCCCATCAGTTGTCATATGCCACAACAGGGCCATCAGTTGTCCATCACAGGCAGTAGCTGCCACAAGTGGCCCTGCAGTGGCCCTGAAAGCACGTGCCAGAAATGATGGCTAGCCTAATGTGGTCCGCTAGTGTGCCGTTAGTGGCAGCCGGCAACCACGTGACGTTACTGGTGGCTTGCCGAATCTTGTCCGCCAATTTCAAAGTAGTAGCCATAATAATTATAAAAAAAAAAAAAGCAAGGATAACCGCAGTTTTCCCAAAGCTACAATTTTTTTCTACCCTTACGAAGCTTTGAACTAACTCACTGCGCTGGGGAAATTTTCTCAACAGAATGGAAAAACGCCCGTTCGCATCTGAACCAGGGCCATTCGCTTGAAAGCTGAGTTCCCTACCGACCGGACTAATTTGTCACACTCGAGGATCTGCTTAAAGCTGTCTGTTTGGTATGCAATGTATAATCGAATGCTTCCCTCTTTCATTTTACAATATTGCGAGGTATTTTTCATAAAAGTCAGTTTCATATAATTGATAAATTAATTTTTTCAACGTAACGATAGTTTTTTTACCCTTAAGGGAACTTCACTCATTTTCAAGGAGTGTACATACTTAGAGTCGCTTTCCAAAGTTTTGTACTGTTCTTGCCGTCTTGAAAAGAGATTGTTGAATAAATATATATTTACCCGGGTTCATGTCACATTCTGTTACATTTTTAACGTTGTGTCTTTCCTTTCCGTTGTCCGAAGCTACATTTGTTTTAAAGAGTAAAGGTATTTTATTTTACTTCTCGTTATTTTTAGAAGCGAATTCCTCCCAGTCTTGTGTATTCAACCCATGGATGAGTACACTACATAGCGTTGCTTTTTTTTCTTTCAAATAATTAATAAATTTTGTACGCGTATAATTCTTTTTTTTTCTTTTAAATAACTAATAATAATTAATAATAGTCTTGTGTATTCAACCCATGGATGAGTACACCACATAGCGTTGCTATTTTTTTCTTTCAAAGATTAATAAATTTTGTACGCGTATAATTCTTTTTTTTTTCCAACAAGCGTTGTTTTAATGGTTTTCCAGGATATTTGTTTCAAGCGGTTTCAAATTGCTTCTTGTTATTCGTCCACTCCATTCCATGAATTGTTATTCATGGGAATGGAGTGGGTGTATTTCATGGCTGTAATCTCGTATTTCACGACTTAATCTGATATCTTCGTCGACGTAAAATTTCATTAGAAAATTAATTCGCGTCCCCACATATAGATTCTTTTTCTTAACATCCACTAAAATAACACGATGGCGATAGCATCGTCTTCAACTAACTGGTACCATAAAGACACAGCAAGTGTTGCTTCTGCTCATGCGCAGTCCCGTTGATTCCACCTGCTGTTGGGGTTGCATTGGTTGCCAGCAACGGGCCACTAGTGGCACTTGCCTGGAGGCCCACAATTCACGGCGATGCTGCAGGGCCATCAATGGCTCGCCAACTGATGGCGTTGCCACCAACAGACCACTGCCGGGCCGTGAGCGGCAGATTTCAGCCAGCAGTGACCCATCACTGCCAGCTGGTGGCCAGCAGTTTCCCAGCGCTTGTGTTTTTACTGGGTTGAGAAATCGTAAACCCACAACCGAGCTAGATTCTATTTGGATTACATACACTTTTACATTCCGAACCTAGGAACACACCTTAGTGCAACTTTTCATTTTCACACCTAAACACTCACAAGTTTGCATGCTCACAAGTATACCGAACCGCACAAGCGAACGCACGTGCACCTAGATATCAATATAAAATATTCACTCTCAGTAAATGACATATATGTCAGTACAACAACGGAAGCGCACCCAAAGTCTTCGTGAAAAAGTGGAACAAAACTTAATTAAAACTTTGAAAATCGTTATGGATGTAAAATAAAATTGTAACTCTAAACAAATGAATATTTAATGTGAGAAATATGATGCAAGAAATCAGACGCAACTGAATTTTTAAATAATGAATGCTGACACATTTAAAATGCTGATGGAACTTTTAGACAAAAAAGTGTGTTATATCCCCTTTATAATTATCATTATTCGTGAATTATCATTGTCACCAATCATAAATTATCATTTATCTTTTACTGAATTCTGATATTAGAAAAAATGTAATGCCACGACCTGGGTCCATGTTTTCATGCAAAAAAATATTTGCGTATTTATAAATTTTCTTTGTGAATAAGCATATAGTTTATAAGAGAGGAACGCAAAACCACAAAAGTTACACTAGAGTTTTGTCCTCACACTCACTCTTAATGCTTAGAAGATACTGTATTCACCATTTTTTCTTCAATGAAATTCTTGTGTTGTTTTTTTAGAAAAAGATCAAAATGTTCATTTAACTCTTTTTCGATTTCAATATCTTCAACATCGTAGTTTTTTCTGGACATTTAGACGATATTTGTGGTTAACAGATTAAGAAGTTTCTGTTTTTCGGAGCGTAAGTTCTCCAGTCACTTTCAGTTCGAATAATGTATTTTTGTATGTACATTTCTCATTTTTACGCTTTCCAACCGTAGGCTGAAGAAGCGTATATGCTCCAGCTTTTTCCGTCCGTCTGTCCATACGATAACTCACGTAAAAATGGTTCGATTTCGATGAAATTTTAGTATGTGGTAGGGGACCACCTCGGAATGAACTCTATTGAAAATGGGACAAATGGGGTTAAAGGTCAGGACATAGGAGCGGGATTCATTCCATTGCCCTTATGCCTCATAACTTGCGTAAATATGGCTCAATTTCAATGAAATTTTAGTATGTGGTAAGGGACCGCCTGGGGACAAACCCTATTGAAAATGGGTGAAGTGGGGTCAAAGGTCAGGACATAGGATCGGGATGCATTCCATTGCCCTTATGCGTCATAACGTGCGTAAAAATGGCTCAATTTCGATGAAATTTTAGTAAAAGGTAGGGGGCCACCTGGAAAGGAACACTGTTGAAAATGGGACAAATGGGGTTAAAGGTCAGGACATAGGATCGGGATCCATTCCATCGTCCTTATCCCATACTATTAAGGTGGGCGTCAAGTAATTTTGCTTCCTATATTTCGAATAGAAAAACTTTTCAAAACATTTCTTTCACAATAAGTGTGTTCCCAAGGATGGAAATTTGAACATCGATCAAAATAACTTCATACACTGGTGTGCAAAAATTAAGGACGAAGAGGAGAAATAAGCATAACAGCGGAACGAGCAGGCAGGACTGACCGAAAGACTACTCACGAGATAGACTAGGGTCCGGTACGTCAGGGTATGCGCATATATGCAGCATGGCGTAGGGGGAAGGGGAGTGCCGGAAGGGTATAAAGCACACGGGTGGTGTACGCTCAGCAATTCCGTTAAAGCTATTGCACGGTGTACATCGGTTTGGACGACCTCGAGTTGCTGCCATCGTGTGATATGGCCAACAGGCAATCCAGTAGAAGACATCTGGATGACTTTACCCGAGGTCGCGTCATTGGAAAGTCAGAAGAAGGTCGAAGTGGGACTAGTGTGGCCGAGGAGTTCGGGATCGCTCACAGCATCGTTTCAGGAGCTTGGAGAGCATTTCAAATATGACAGGAACAGCTGTCCGAGAGTTTAGCAGTGGTCGTCCACGAGCAACCACGGCGGCGGACGACCGGTATATTGTCTTACAGGCGAGAAAAGATAGACGGCAGACAGTGGGAGAAATCGCAAGGCACATGCAACAGACAACTGGACGTCCGTTATCGCGTTTTACCGTGGCCAGGAGGCTGCACAAAGGTGGTTTATTTGCACGACGACCAGTACGGTGTGCGCCATTAACGCCTGCTCATCGGAGACGGCGGTTTCCGTGGTGCCAGGAACACAAGAACTGGACACATCAGCAATGGGGTCGAGTTCTCTTTACGGATGAGAGCCGATTTAGTGTGACGAGCGATTCTGGGCGTATACACATCTGGAGAGAGCAGGGAACACGCAATCACACCTCCAACATCATCGAAAGGGACCGGTTTGGAGGTGGCGGAGTTCTCGTTTGGGGCGGAATCATGCTTGGTAGCCGTACTGACCTCCACATCTTCCAAGGAGGTTCAGTCACTGGTGTCCGTTATTGTACCGAGGTTCTCCTGCCTCACGTGCGTCTGTTTATAGGTGCTGTGTGTCCTGAGTTCCTCTTCATGGACGACAACGCTACACCTCATCGTACAGTGGCTGTCGCAGAGCTGTTGGAGAGTGAAGATATTCAACGCATGGATTGGCCCGCAAGGTCCCCGAACCTAAATCCAATCGAACGCGTGTGGGACCTTCTTGGGAGATGCTTGGCAGCACGTCACCAGCCGCCAGCAACGATTCCGCAGCTGCGATTGACGCTACAAGAGGTATGGGCCGCGATGCCTCAACAGCTCCTTGACAACCTCGTTCTCAGCATGGACAGACGTTGTAAATCCTGCAACGCAGTCAGGTGTGATCATATCCCCTACTAAAGACTGGATTTTTCTTGGCAGCCGCCTGTCACATGGACGTTTCTTTCTTCTATCCAGTTGTGCTCGAAGCTACCTTTCCAATAAAGCGCCTTTGTATCCTTTGGATTCCTTGTTTGGACGGTTTTGCTCACTTGTCCCATATTATTACATCTTGGGGATCTTATGGTATGATTTGAGTCGTTGTGGAGCACTTCTGCACGACGTTACATTCGAAAAACCGTCTCATCCTTAATTTTTGCACGCCCATTGTATTTATAACTTGGAATACTTGACATTTAATCAAACATAACCATAATTATATTAAAAAACAATAACGTTTCCTTTGGTGGTGTTGAAACCAGAAAAGAGATGGCGCGACCTGTACTTTGATGACGTCAGTAGACAAATAAATGTTGGATTGCATAATTATGGTTATGTTTTAGAAAATATTAAGTATTCCAAGTTATAAAATGAAGCTATTTTAATCGATGTTCAAATTTTCATCCTTGGAAACGCATTAATTGTGAAGAAAATGTGTACAGAATTTTTCCGTTGGAAGTATAGGAAGCAAAATTACTTGACGTCCACCTTAAAGGAGCAATTCTTGTATCTATGCAAATTTTATTTTGAAAACTGCTCTAAGGATTTTGATGAAAGTCGTTAACCTACCGTTTTCTGGTACTAGAAATCGATTTAGCTTGATCTCGACTTTAAGAAAATACGTTTAGTGGGTTAAATAACCACCCCGAATTACCACGTTTTCAGTGTCATGGCGTCGTTCCATTAATGTTACCCATGCTTAAAAATCTTATGACGTCACATGCTTGCGATTGAGATGTTGGCGCGCGGTCACGCCATCTGCCTTATTACGTCACGCGTTGTGTGGATCCCATTAAAGTTTTACGACTTCACACTCTTTCGAGCAGATGGTCGCGATTCCCATCTGCCTCATTACGTCACGCGTTGTGTGCGTATTCCCGTCCGCACGATAACTCTCGTAACAATCGTTCGATTTCGTTGAAATTTTAGTATGTGGTAGGGGACCACCTGGGAATGAACCCTATTTAAAGTGAACGAAATGGGGTCAAAGGTCAGGACATAGGAGCGGGATCCATTCCACTGCTCTTATGCGTCATAACCAACATAAAAGAGGTTCGATTTCGATGAAATTTTAATATGTGGTAGGGGACCACCTGGGGACAAACCCTATTGAAAATGGGCGAAATGGGGTCAAAGGTCAGGACATAGGAGCGGAATCACTTCCATCGCCATTATGCGTCATAACTTACGTAAAAATGCTTCGATTTGTATGAAATGTTAGTATTTTGTAGGGGCCTGCCTGGGGACATATCGCATTGAAAATGGGCGAAATGGGGTCAAAGGTTAGGACACAGGAGCGGGATCTATTCCATAGCCCTTATGCATCATAACTTACGTAAAAATGCTTCCATTGCGACAAAACTCTATTGTGTTATTTCGGAGGTATACTGAACCGGTTCTGTTGAATATTACCGAAATGGGATCAAAGGTCAGGGCACAGGAGCTAGATTGATTCCACAGCCATTATTCTCGTGACTTGAGTAATAACTTGAGTAAAGATTTCTGGTATGTTGGAAAGCGTATACAATGCATTGCATGATTTTACTAACTTCTTATTTCAACTTTTTGCAGTTCACTAACAAATTTACCCGATGATTTTTTTAGGATTTACGATAAATACAATTGGTACTATCTTCATAGAAATCGAGTTAGCTCATCAATGGCACTTTCACTTCCTTTTTTTTTTTTTTTTTTTGTAATTGCAGCAGAAAATTTAAAATTGCCCTTCTTACTTTTTTATTATTGCCCAAAAGCTTCATCACTGAAAGCGTTATGGTTGCCTTTCCAGAAGTAAAGAATGAGCTAGTCTGTTTTTCATACGTTGCACACAAATACAATAAGTTCTAGTTTTAAAAGTGTTCAGTCAGGTTCACAGATTAACCGGTAGGTATAATGGCAATGAGCTGGACATACTGCCAGAAAAACAGACCATCGATGGACAGTCGAAATTTTAGATTGAATTCCAAGGGACAGGAAAAGACCCAGAAGAAGACCACATGGGCGATGGGTGGATGAAATTCGAAAGTATGCGGGAGTAACAATAAGGAGACTGGCACAAGACAGACCGTTGTGGAAGAGGCTTGGAGAGACCTTCGTCCAGCTGTGGATTGATAATGGTTGACAATGATAATGATGATGATGATGATAATCTTAACAATCGTATTAAGGATATCAAGAGAAGTTTGGCTGTTGGATGCATTCTAAGCAACTCGCGAGCTGATACAGTGAGTAAAGGATAGCCTTCTGTTGAAAGACCAGATTAGATAGAATGACTGAAAACGATTGGTGAAGCTTAGAGGGAGTCGCACGTACAACACGACATCAGTCCCTAACAAACATCACCACAGAAGTTCAGAAGAGAACATATCCATCCGTATATATGCCCATTGTCTGTAGTAGAAGCATAACAATAATTTTGTTTGTTTCGGGTTTTAACGACCACCATGAGTAATTCTTAATGCTATAAGCATTTCGCTCGTCCCTGATTTGGGGTCATTGATTCCATGCAAGGGAGAGGGCCAGCGCCGTGGGAGAGGGAGGAGTGGAACAGACCCAAACCGAACGTTGGTGATAAATAGGCGGATACTAGGGCTCCCCAACAGTGTATTGAAATCGACGAACCTGGGTGAACATAGTGACCTGAGCGAATTTGATCGTGGACATCTTGTCGGCGCAAGACAGATGGGCCATTCTATCGCCCAACTGGTAAGAACCCAAGGATTACTGAGGATAAACGTATCAAGGGTGCACCACGAGTATACCATCGATGGACGTACCAGCGCCCAAGCTGTGGCCGACCTCATGCTGTTGATGACAGAGGTCGACGTAGACTCTCCAGACTCGTACAGAGCAACTGCGGCGCAAATCACATCCAAGGTACACATCGGAGGCCCAGGCAGCATCAGCGAGCGAACGGTACGGCGTGCGAAACGCTGCACACCCTGGGCTACGGAAGACGCCGCCGTACTCGTGTGCCACTGTTGACTGCTCGTCATTGAACATTAGCCTCCTTTGGTGCCGGGAACATCAAAACTGGACCTCTGCAGAATGGCGCTGCATCGTGTGGTCAGATGAATCCCGTTTCCAGCTGTACCGAGCTGACAGGAAGGTGTGGCTGTGGCGTCGACAGCATGAGGTCATGTTGCGCCAGGTCGGTTCTTTACAAGACGGTGGGGGATACATTAGATCCCTCAGTGTGTCTGGAGAGGTACTATAATTTTAGGTAGAAGGTTTAAGGTTCGAGCCTTCTGATGGGACACGCTAAGTCCTTTAGTGTGTCTTCAGAGGTCCTTAACCACTACGTGCTACCAGCATGTGCTGGCTGATCACCTACACGCTTTGACAGCCTTCGCGTATCTTGCAACCGATGGTTTGTTTTAGAAGGACAATGCGCCACCCCACGAAGCCGCAACTACCCAGGCATGGCTCAAGGAACACTCATCTGAGTCTGGAACCGTTCAGTGGTCCCCCCAAGGTCCCCGGATTTAAATCCTGTGGAAGCTCTCTGGGAAGCCGTAAAGCGGAACAGCAGATCCATGGATCCTGGACCAACAGGCGTGGCTGGCATTACCTTCCAAAACCCTCCGGCATCTGGGGGAGTCGATGCCTCTGTGTGTACAGTCTGTTATTCGCGCTAGTAGAGGACCAAAACGTTATTAGGTAGGTATATGTAATGTTTTGTTCATTGTGTGTATTTTACAACAATGAACTCCAAGCGGAAGTGGTCTCTCTGTTTCCATTTTCCTTGGACTCCAGATCAACGGAAGACAGTGATACGCCGTGAGAAGTGATACTCGTGTTTTTCAAGAAGAATCATGGAATTTGAGCGTGTAGGTTGCACGCTGTTGTAGCTTTTGGACATGATGTCGGCAATGACATTTGGGGGGATGAAGTGTGATAGCCTGGAAATGCTGTTGATGGTTTAAATTAGGATAATTACTCGTGAAGCTCAGTCTTTAATTCTGAGTTCTTTGTTAGGCATTTAAAATGCCTCCAGGATATCTAGACTCCTGCATTTCTTTGAAACTGGCGCTTACCCATATTTACTGACAATATTTGAAAGCAATATTTCTACATTGGCCTGGCATGCTCAAAGCCCTACTCCAAATACCACCGAAATCATTCAGAATAAGATCACGCTATCTAAGGTCTATATCAACCGCGATCTAAGGTCTACTTCTCACGGCGTATCGCAAGGCTGAATATGCAAGTAATTAAAAAATAACGACCAGTGACTAAATAGTGGTCCGCAACAGCGCATGGGAGTCGCACATCGAAGATGGTATATCAAGAGAAAAATTCGCACTCAAAGATAATTGTGACAGCGGATTACGGTTGCATTAGCCTTCACGGACTGTGAGGATGCCTCGACGTCTGATCCATGCACACTACGAGCAGTTGAGGAGTTTGAGAGAGAACGTATAATTGGGCTGAGAGAGGCCGGCTGGTCAAGTCGCCGTATCGTAAGGCACTAGGATCGGAGCAACGCGGTAATCTAACGATGTTGGAGCCAATGGGTAGAGGACGGCACAACCCAACGGCACGCGGACAATGAGCCTCCTAGGACAACGACAGAAGCCGAGGATCAGGCGATTGTGAGTGCCGCACGAACAGAACAGAATTCATCTGTCTCAACCATCCGTGCCATGTTGCGTTGTCTTCAGGTACGGACGTGGCCATCCGGATAGTTGCCAGACGACTTGGGGCACGGAGACTGCATTCTAGGATGACATTCCGCCGCCTACCACTGACCAGCGAGCATCCTCGGCACCAGTTGCAGAGGTTTGGGGTCCGATGAACATGGGATGGTATGCAATGGCGTCGTGTTGTCTTCAGTGATTAGTTACGGTTTGCACTTGGCACCGATGGGCAGCTCATACGTGTCTGGAGACGAGCCGGCCAGCGCATGCATCCTTCCTTTGCTGTAGAACGGCACACGGCTCTCACACCGAGAGTGCCTGTCTAGAGAGCCATTTCCTATGTTATTCGGACACCCTTGGTAGTCCTCTGTATCACAATCACCGCTCAACGGTACGTCGACGACTTTCTACGGCCTGTTGTGTTGCCATTCCTATCGCAGCATCATCGAGAAACTTTTCAACAGAATAATGTCCGGCCACGCACGGTACGGCTTTCCCAGGCTTGTCTCCGCAATGTCGACACCCTTTCATGGCCAGCCCCAGCGCCCGACTTCTCACTGATCAAACATGTTTGGGACATGATGGGACGCCACCTACATCTATCTCGGAATGTCGGCGAACTGGCACTCAATTTGGACACCATCTGGCATGCTATACCTCAGGAGAGTATCCGTGAAATGTATGCGCCTATGCCACGCTAGGTAACCGCTTGTGTCCGAGCCAGAGGTGGTGCTACAACGTACTGACTTGTTCCATTCGTGTGGCTGTTTTATCCGAATAAATGGTCCAAATGCTCTGGAATTGCAATCATTTCCTTTACTGCGCATGTACATACGAATTTCCATCTCAATTGGATGATTCATTCTGGCTGCTTCAGTTTTTTTTTGTTTTTTTTTTTTGCAAAGAGTATTATAGTCACTTCTAGAAGAATCGCTCTTGTCATTGACGATGTATCCTCCCGATTAAGGTTTTCGAAGGAATAGCATCTTTTCCCCGAACAATAGTTTTGTGAGAATAATTTTGGCAGGGCATTGCAGATTTTTATCAGAGCATTTTCTGTGATTTACTCTTTATTTCCTCTCCAAGATTTCCTGCTTCAGTTTATTAGATTTTTAAATGCTTTAATAAAAGAAGACACAAAGGAAGAAAGAAACCTCAGTGTTTTGTGGTACCACACACGCACACCCCCACAATAGGTACATATATAAACAAACGGGATGATTTTAGTGAGGAGGAGGCCTGTGTTTTAGATTACATGTTTATTTTTTCTGATCTGTAAAGAAACCTCATGACTCTGGGTCTTTCAGATTAGCTACGCCAATGTGTGACGCTGCTCTGTAAAGAAGTCAAAATAATGGTGAAATATCTCGCTGCCGAACTGTTGCTGTATCACTTGAAATTGAGTTGTTGTTGTTTTTTGCTTGTTTTTCTGCGTGAAATTCTATAAAATCGAGTCCATATATTATTTTGTAGAATTTTGGCTAGAAAATGACGTCTTCTGAAACTCCCGTAGACGATATGTGGATAAACATCAATATATTTTGAGCTGTCCGATGCAAAAAGAATTGTTTAAGTTACATCTAAAAGAGTGATATTGACCAGGAATTGTAATGCAACGGTAAAAACTAAATTCTAAATTAGAAAGTGCGTTTTTCTCAAGCAACTCATAAAAATTTATCGCACCGCCCCGGTGGCGCAGTTGTCTAAGCAATGGCTTCTGATCATTCGTCCGCGATGGGCCCGGGTTCGAATCCCGGTGAGACATGGCTGTTGTGTTTGTCTTATGGCGCTGGCTCTCTCCCTTCCGTGGAATCAGTGGCCCTAAATTAGGGACGGGCGACTGTTTATAGCCTAATGAGTTGCTCATGGCTGTCGTTAAACCTCCAATCAAAAACATTATCGCTGGTAATTTTTAATTGCTATATTTATTTTTGATTTGCTTTGTTTTTCTAATTCCTCAGTTCTTTGGACCGTAAAATATTTTCGAATTAAATCATAAAAGTCAAAGGAAATTGATCGTGAATCACGGTTTAAAATATTATCCAGTTCACACATTTCGACAGATTTAATTTACCATGTTAATTTTTCAGGAAACCCTAGAAGTAGAATTTAAACTGAGTGGTTTCAGGTTTTACGCTTCAGGAAATTTAAGTACGATACACCAAAATTGGTTAAAAATAAAAAGACATCAGAAAGACAGAATTCATACGGTGAGGGTTAGAAAGAAAGGATTTGGCTAATGATCATTATCTCTTGAGGGTGCTAATTGTTTTCAAAAACCACCTCTGTTCCGAGACAGTTTATCTGTTGTTCAGATGCTCACGAGGATTCACGTTTAAGTCATTTGTACTTCTCATGATGATAAATCAACTCAGTGGGACCGTTCTTGTAATTGAAAACGGAAGCTTCTGATGATGATGAAAATGATGATGAATGCTGCGTTGAAATAATCAGGAAATTCGCGCTCATACATCCCCTCGTCCTACTGTGGGCGCTAATTATTCCCGTAATGCATATTACTTTGAATCACGTCGTTCATAAATATAATATATCCTTTTTCTAATGTGATATAGAGGAATCTATCATTAATTGAAGAACAAAGATGCGTCCTATGTGGAGACAGGAGCAGCAAACCATAATTCTCTTAAATATTTGAATGCAATAGCATTAATATATCAGTATTATTCCACAACAATAGCAAAAGTTAATTGGATTACGGCTTCTATCACATGCTATCCAAATTATCGCAGTGGATCCACTAAGTCAAATCCCGGAGTGAATGAGACAGAAGAACATAAGAATTATTTAAACAAAGTAACTCTACTCTAATCTTGGGTATAATTTACATGATTTTTTATTATTGAGAAAAAACGCAAATATATATCCAAGAAAATTTTAGGGTGAATATCAATAAATGTCAGTAAATTGAAAATTTCTTAGACATTTTTAATTTTGCTTTTGGTTGCTTTAGTTTCAAATACAAATATACACTTGCGCCAAGCCGAAGGCGTCCAGGAACGCAAATGTACACGTTGTCACCTAACGGGAAAACTGACAGGAAAACGAGGAAAAATCTTATTCAAGGTAGTAGCTGATTAATGAAAAAATACTTTTTAAAACCGACTTCTAGAAACGAATATACTACACCCAAAGCAGTCATATGTTGCACGATCTAGTGGGAAAATTCTGTGCTGATTGGTCTGAGGAGCTACCTTCTGAGCATTCGTTTGAACTGGGCCGGGGTTCGAGTCCCGGATGAGGCATGGGTAGTGTCTTGGTCCGACGGCACAGGCTCTGTCTCTTTCCTGCAACCAGTGACACTAAATTAGGGGAGGACTACTGCATATACACCTGTGAGTTTCTCATGGTGGTCGTTAAAAACCGAAATGTAAAAAGAAAGTTGTGTATCATATAAAGCTTAATAGCTCTTAGAAAATCTTGGTCACAGTGACATCTCTCTGGATCTAATGCAAAAAAAGAAAAAAAGTCAAAAATCTGACTCTTAGAAATGGAGATACTGCTCCAAATCCATATGCACGTTAGTTTGATTGGAAATTATCTACAACTACGCTGTCTAATGATAAAACTGCGTATAAAAAAATCAAGAAGCTCGTTTTTTTATAAGCTATTCAATGCTCAAGAACTTTTTCAGTCGTACAAACAAAACCGAGATATGGTGCCAATTATAAATCTACATCTCTTACATCCGACGGAAAAACAATGCATCAGAAAAATTTACAAAGGCATGCATCATCATTCTCATGATACAGGTAGCCAATGAGAGAAGAAATTTTCCAATCTAACAAAAAAATGCGGAGATATCAAATCCACAAGCCGACACAGTAATTGACGAAGTAGTACTTTCAGCACATCATTTTTCTTATGTCATGAGACACTAAGAAATAGTGCATCAAGGATCCAAGAAATGAAAATGGAGACACATACTTTTCTAACCTCAATAGCTATTCTACAAGTACGTTTAATTATTCTATCATAAGTGCTACAGCATTTATTTTCACTGAAAAACGGTTTAAAAAAATTATTCAAAACCGCGAAAAGCATCACATACTTTGCCTTTATTGATGAAACTGTTTATGAAAGCAAAAGACGGGCTTACGGCGCAACAGTGCCTCCTTGATGGCGCAGTGGTCTAAAAACTGGCTCCTGAACATTCATCCCAGTTGGGTACGGGTTCGAATCCCGTGAAGCATGGATGTTTTGTTTCTCTTACGGCACTAGTTGTCTCCCTTCCTTGGTATCAGTGGCCCTAAATTAGGGACGGTCAACTGCTTATAGCTCATCGAGTTGCTCTCGGTGGTCGTTAAACCTACAAATGAAAAACAGTACAGCAATATACCGTATTTTTCCGTGTATAAGAAGCTCCCATGTATAAGAGGACCCCTACTTTTTCGAACCGAAAATTAAGAAATCAATATTTTTATTACAAAAAAGGACACATTCGATATTTTTTAGAAATTAGGTAATACGTATCACTGAAGTACATTTAGAAATTAGGTAATATCACAAAGTCTGTGGTAATATATATAAAAAAGAAGTTTAAAAATTTCTACGTATTATTTAAGAATGAGATAATACTGTATTTTTAAGATACAAACTATGAAATTATGCGTCACTTTCTTCAGCACTATTAGTTCCAGACATATCACCTTTTTTCAACGTCAACTGCATCACTGCTGTCGTCTGAGTCACCGTCTATATATATTAGATCATCCTCAGTTCCATTCATGGCATTGCTGATTCCACATTTCTTGAAGGACTTCACAACCACCTCTTGCTTGACTCCATTCCATGAGTTTAGGACCCAGTTGCAGACCTCAGTAATGGTTTGTTTTTTCACTCTCCCTGTCGGTGTCAAGTTATTACCTTCTTTTTGCATCCATTTATTCCCTTTTTCTTTCATCAGGGCTTTGAAAGGCTTGTTGATGGAAACATCTAGAGGCTGTAGCTGACCTGCAAGTCCACCAGGAATAACTGCTTGTAAGTCGTAGTGGGGGAGGCGATAAGAGGTACTGGCAGTTTCGCCGCGGTAACCGCAGGGTTCTCTCAACCGGTTACCCCTCCGTGTATAAGACGACCCCCAATTTTTGGTCTTAAAGTTTTGGGAAAAAATATCGTCTTATACACGTGAAAATACCGGGATCAAGAACTAGAATTTCAAAATGGAAAAAAGACACACGTTGCTCTCGCACGGAATTCCTATAAATCTCTGAAATACCAAAATTCAACGTGAATTAACGACATAAAATGAGGTTAATGTAATCCTCGTTCGGGTACGATATTTTAAGTAAATTACCTTGCGAAGTAATGTTACGGAAAATTTCGTTTCTACGTATCTATATCACAGAATAATCAGAAATAAAATACAGAAAAGTCATATGCATCCCATTTTGGTGTGCCCTAAGTGCTTCAAATGTACAACCACGACTCAAGAACTTCAATTATAACCAAGTCTTACGAAATCGGTAAATTTGTATTGGCACTATAATTTTATAGCTTTTAAGAAGGGGGGTCGGACAACTTGGCAAAGGATATCTGGGCACAAAAGTTTAGGGGCCGTATAGGAATTGCCGTTTCTTGGCTCTCTGATGAGAATTAAATCGAGAAAGCGTTCCCAGTAAGACAAGCGACAATTATACTTGAATTTGGGGAAACAAAAGTACATTCGTGAATACAAAAATAAATAAATCAATAAATAAATAAATTACGTAGCACATTTCTTAAAGCTACGGGTTTCAACGAAACAAAGGAATTACAACAGAACTCATACTATGTTCGGAAAAGGACAAGGCGGGATTTTTTAATAACGCTGCACTTTTACTTAGACACTAAATATTTACATAACATGCCAAGTTAATAATATTTCTCTTTTATTTACTTAGGCACTAAATATTAATTACTATGCCTCATGCGTACGCCCTTTGGACAGTTTTTATTCTACCGATGTCATATTCATAACGTTTACGTATCAACTCAAGGTAATCATATTGTGCTTTTTCTGAGGCACGAAATATTAATTCATAATCCCTAGGCCTAGGCCTTTTCAACTGTTTTTATTCTAACCATGTCATATTCGTAACGTTTACATATCAAGTCAAGTTAATAATATTGGTATAACTAGGAAGGATAAGAAGAGGAACTCATGGATCAGGAAAATGATTAAAGTGGAACACATGATGAAAGTAAAATCCCTGAAATTGCAATGGGTCGGACATGTTGCTAGAAGAACGGACCACGGATGGACTACTGAAATGTTATACTGGGTACTAACGGGCATAAAAAGACCCAGGAGACCACGTGGGAGATGGGTGGATGAAATTCGAAAGCATGTCTGAGTGCCATGGAAGAGAATGGCTCAAGACAGACAGTTGTGGAAGAAACTTCGGGAGACCTTCATGCAGCCGTCCATTAATGCACTATTGGATAAATCCATCAATCCACTACTGGATGAAAGTCTCCCCAATTTTTTTGCCACAACTTTTTGTCTTGAGCAAGGCCAATCGACACTACCACATGCTTTCGAATTTCATCCACCCATCTCCCAAATGGTCTGGATCTTTCTATATCCGTTGGTACCCATTCTAAAACTTTAGCAGTCCATGCGTAATCCGTTGTTCTAGCAATAATCAGCCCATTGCAATTTCAGGGATTTTGCTTTGATCATGTCTTCCACTTATTCATTTTCCTGATCCAAGAATTACTCTTCTTATTCTCCCCAGTTAATATTCATACTATTAATATTAATTAGGAAGGATAAGAGTAACTGTCAATATTAATAACTTGACGAGTTAATACGTAATCGTTAGGAATATGACATCCGTAAGATAAAAACTGTTTTAAAGGCCTAGGGCCTATGAAATAATATTTAATGCCTAAGTAAAAGCGAAATATTATTAACTTGATTTGATATGTAAACGTTACGAATATGATATGGTTAGAATAAAAACTGTTGAAAAAGCCTAGGCCTAGGGATTATGAATTAATATTTCGTGCCTCACAAAGAGTACAATATGATTACCTTGAGTTGATACGTTATGAATATGACATCGGTAGAATAAAAACTGTGAAAAGGGCGTACGCTTGAAGCATAGTAATTAATATTTAGTTCCTAAGTAAACGAGAAATATTAATAACTGACATGTTATGTAAATATTTAGTGTCTAAGTAAAAGTGCAGCGTTATTAAAAAATCCCACCTTGTCCTTTTCCGAACGCAGTATGAGTTCTGCTGTAATTTCTTTGTTTCGTTGAAACCCGTAGGTTAATTTTTTTTTTTTTTTTTTTTGTGTTCACGAATGTACTTTTGTTTCCCCAAATTCAAGTATAATTGTCGATTGTTTTACTGTGAACGTTTTCTCGATTCAATTCTCGTCAAAGTGCCAAGAAACGTCAATTTTTATACGGCCCCTTAAACGTTTGTGCCCAAATGTCCGTGTGCCCAGATGTCCGGTGCCCAGTTGTCCGCCCCGTCTTTCAGACAGATATTTCTTAATGATAATGAGATATGGGGCAAATTTTTTTGTGCACAATTACTATACTCAAGTAGGGGGAAATATAGGAACACTATCATTTTTTACGCCGAGCAATTTCATGGCTCTAAAAGTGAATGTGCCCAGTAGTCCGTGTGCCCAAATGTCCGGTGCCCAGTTGTCCTGTGCACTCCTTTTAAGTGCAGCAAATTTTAAAAACTTTAAATATATCTCTGGCTCTTTTACATCTGACTTTAATAAGCGCAAAAGCTTATCATTCTGCTGTCAAATAATTGTGTTAAAATATGAAGGGAAGTTATTTCAAAGTTCATGTTTAAGTATTAATATTTGTTTTGAGAAAGCGCGACAAAACGGATCCATGAATTTTAAGACGGAGAAGTCTACGTATGTGATAACATCCCCTTGATTAATTCCTTCTGTCTCGTAATCTATTTGTACTTCGTCGTGTTTTTTTCCCCCGTGTATTCTTTCGTTGCAAGAGAAATGCTTATTTTTAGAATAATCATGTTGTAAAGCACGTTGTCAGCTGCAGTGTGATGTGGATAGACACGCAAGAAAATGTACCTTTTTCCTAGGAGACATACACTATTTTTGTCAGAATGTCAGAAAACGTGCTTTTTCCTCTTAGATGAACGAACTTTTTAAGTACTGATGGCAATGTTTTTTTTACTGGGCAATTAGGTATAAATGATTATCTCAAATGAAATCTCATGACATACAGTTTTTATATTTCTCATTCTTTGTGCCGAAAAAATATCGTTTTTGCAGTTTGGATAAGCTTCGCAAAATTTTCTCAATTTCAGCTTTATCATGATGAAGAGATCTGTGAACCCAACAAAAAATCCCAAAAAAGCTTTCTTTTCGATCATAAGAATTTCGCGACTTATTTATTGCACATTTGCAGTTAGATTTTGGCATGTATTTTATTGCCCTGAATTATCTTTTATTGCCCTGAAGCTCATGCAAAGGAATTTTCAGAATAGTTTTAATCAGCTTAATGAAGAAGGCAGAAACACTACTTGCTGTTAGAAAATCCCAAACATAGCGTCTCTCCCACAGTATCCACACTAGTGTAACAACGATGTTTTGCTCAATATTTATGTTTCCAGCATGTTAAACTAAGTGGCATTTCCCGGTGGATAGCCCATTTATACCAACAGAAATGTTTATCATATTACACGGTAGGGGTGATCGAGAAAAAAAATTTTTTTTAGAAAATTACGTCTCTCTAGGGAAAATTTTTTTGTTAGGTAATCTTTATAACGTGTAAAAAATTCATGTGGGTCTTCATCCATCAGCTTCTCCATAGACCTAAGACACCACTTAACCATCAAAAAAATGAAAAAGTGGGACTCTGATTTCTTTTTTCACTTTCGACGTATCTGGCGCCATTTATTAGACATTTGCGCAACCATATAGTTGGAAAATATGCTCACTAAGACAAAGCACAAAACGGCACAAAGGTCATCTCAAAATTCAACCATATGCAGCTCTTAGCTTGTTTGAGCCTCTCTTTTAACTAAAACAATTGCTGCCCAGGTGGCGTAGTGGTCTAAGCGATGTTTTCTTATCATTCGTCCGGAAGTGGTCCGGGTGTGAATCCCGTTAAGGCATGGATGTTTTTTTTGTCTTACGGCACTGGCTCTCAGCCTTCCCTGGAACCAGTGGTCCTAAATTAGGGGCGGACGACTGCTTATAGCCCATTGAGTTGCTCACAGTGGTCGTTAAACCTCCAATAAAAAAAAAGAGCAGGGCATGCACAATAGACCTTAGATCGCGGTTACAATTATAACTAAAACAATTACCAGGACCCGCTGGAAGGAAACATCTTCAGTTTGCCCAGCCCAACCACCCTGCCGTATGGGCCCTCCAAGCTTATTTCTTCATTGGTTTGGTAATCCACAAAATCTGCACGGCAGTGTAGGTCATTACCGACGTTAGAACATGAGCGTATTTTAAAATATGGTCATACTATACATACAACGACACATTTCTTGCTGTGAAGGAATGTATGATGAAAGAAACTGGACCACAGAAATGGAACAAACTTACAGATCATGCCGTAGCACACTGTTTGACATCTGCAGTTCTAAGTGCAAGAGAAGGAAGAACTGCAAGTGCGAACGTCCAGGAAAGTGTCTGAACTTGTATGGCCCTTCCTATATGATCAACGTAGGCATAGGAAGATAGTAATCTCGCGTGTTAATGCCTGGACCAGGAAGAGGCGCTGCAGAGGAAAGAAAGAAACGATTCTGAAAGTCAGAGAAACACTCAGTGCACTGGAAAAGAGAATGCTGTCAGCCGAGGAGAATTATCAAGTTCTTCTCTAACAAATAGGTCAAATAGAATAACGAACAGTGATTTTGGAGCTAAACAGCGCTTGAAAGATCAGCGCTCTTGTAAAGACCTGTCTCCACACAGGTGTACCAGACTGCGTGGGGCTATGAACACTACCTGCTACGGTGGAAGGCTTGGCCTTCTGAATGAATTGAACACGTCCAAGGCAGTCAGTAGGAATTTAATTTGAAGAGAAAAAATTGAAGTGTGGTGATCTGATGGAGGAGGAACGTGAAAGGATAAACCCATTGAAAGTATTATATTTTGATGGGCATAAAGGTAACGCTTTGAGATTTGACAAAAACACATTAAGACAGTGAAAGAACACATTAGTTTGGTTGAGGGACCCGAATCCAAATATTTAGGACTGTGGCACACGAGGACTCAACGGTAAAAATATATCGCAAACCATTCTACAGTTTCTTCATCAAAGCAAAAGAAGTACCTAAATTTTAGTTACAAGTGGATGTGATGGTACATCTGGAAACTCGGGGCCGAAGAAGGACGTCACGTGGCGCTTTGAAAAAGCTTGTCAGAGCCCATTGCACGGTTTGTGCGTATACTACACGGCAACAACCTTCCTTCCGTCACTTGTTTCAGCACATTGACTGATCACTCAGTGGTTCCAAAGAGTATTCTGGCCCCATCGGCAGATCATTGGCAAATTGTGAAAGCATCCCAGAGGCATCTGAATACTGGCAGAGAAATTTGAAGTACTGAATACTAGTACCTGTTCAGCACCAGGAACTCTCGCTCACTCTAAGTAAATCACAACTCCAAGCAGAATCCTGCGTCTCTACGTATCTGCAGAGAGACCTTCTAAAGACCGTAAGATTATTTGAGTTTGTGGTGAAAGTATATGCTTTGGGATGGTTTACAATTAAATCACACCACCTCGTTGTGCATGGGCTTAACAACTGATTAGCTGTAATTAGTGCTCCGTAGTTTATGCTTGGAGTGTCACTCAGTAAATCTTCTGCTAGTCATGATAGCGGATGACAAGAAAGCTGGCCCTACGTAACATTCTGGGGGAAGAAGGTCACTCCAGGAGGAACACAGGCGATTGAAGTACATTGTTTCAGATTTGATGTTGCTGTCTAACAAAGCCCAATGATTGGAAGAAAGATTCCCATCACTAGTGCATGCCTGGAGGCTCATATGCCAGACATCGTGGAGCGGAGAGTGGCACAGGTACAACAGTGAGACACAAAATTTGTATGTGAATATAAAAGCCGGCACGGGTACATTCCTTTAATAACAAAAAAAGCGCCCAGAGAGTTCCACTTTTTTTTTTTTTGGCCGGTTAAGTGGTGTCGCACACTCCAAAGCGATATACTGGAAGTAGTTACACTTAGGCTCCTGAGGGAGCACAGGAGGTTTACCCACATAACCTAGATTTTTTACAAGCTATAAGGATTACCTAACACAACTTTTTCTTCAGTAGCGAGACAGAACTTAAAAAAATCGATCACCCCTGCTGTATAATAAAGGAATGGAGCGAAAAGTTCTAGAAGAACTGACAGTTGTTCATGATGCCAAAACATCTGGTCAGCTTTGGCGATAAACGAGTCATTTCATCCATATCTGCGGTCTGCATTCCTAATTCCGAGTCGTTGCAAGTCATGTTGCAATGCTTGCATAATACCATACGAAGGAAACATACACACCGAAGAGCCAAAACATTATGACCACCTGCCAAATATGTTTCTCCTCCACATGTCACCAAAACAGCTCTTATCCACATAAAACAGAAGTCATCGCTCTCTCTACGTTTATAAGTGAGTCACGGAAAAATTCTCATTGGCCGCCACCGGGAATCGAACCCAGGTCTTCCAGTTACGCACCGGACATACTTCCACTGCACCACAGTATCTGAGTCTGGAGGAATTCAAGGCCGCTGTGGTGCAGTGGAAGCATGTCCGGTGCGTAACTGGAAGACCTGGGTTCGATTCCCGGTGGCGTCCAATTAGAATTTTTGCGTGACTCACTTATAAACTTGGAGAGAGCGATGATTTCTGTTTGATGTTCCTTGTCCACGTTAAATGTCTATATTAATTACAGCTTTTATCCTTCGAAACATAGACGCTACAAGATTTCTAAAAGTGTCTTGTGTTATCTGGTATCAACACATTACCAGCAGATCCTTTAGCTCTTGTAAGTTACGTGGTTGAGCCGCCGCAAATCGGATTTGTTGTTCCAACACAAACCTCAGATGCTGGATTGAATTTATGCCTGAGGCATTTGGAGGACAAGGAAATATTTAAAAGTCATCTTCCTGTTCCGCAAACCATTCTAGAACAATATGGGATGTGTGGCATGGCGCATTGTCCTTCTGAAAGAAGGCACTACTGAAGGGGAATGCCGCTGCCATGAAAGGATGTACCTGATCTGCAATCATGTTTAGGTAGATGTCATAGTCTCTTGCACATGAAAGACTCGATCCAGTGTTTCTCACTGGTACATTGCCCAATGCATTACACTTCCTCCACCGGCTTGTTTTCATCCCATAGTGCACCCTGGCGCCAACACTTTCCCAGGTAAACGTACCCAGCCGTCCACATGGTGCAACAGGATATGATTCATCGGACTAGATGACTTTCTTGCAATTATTTAAGCTTTACTTTTGATGCTGGCGTGCTCATCCTATGCGTTTTCGACGGTGAACTGAGATTATCGTGGGCACTTGGCGCGGCCCCCGACTATGCAGACCCATTTTCTGCAGGATTCGATTTACTGTGTGTTGTGACACTACACTCCCATCACAAGCATTCAGATTACTAGCAAATTGCGCCACAGTATCCCTTCTGTTGGCTCGTACCGTACGGTGTAGCCTTCGCTCACCTCTAGCATCGATGTACCGTGGTCTGCCAACACTTTGCCGGAGGTTCCTGGTTTTCCTCCTCTTTGAAAAACTTTTTGAAGGTACTGAACCACCGCTGAACGTGAGCACCCCACAAGCCTTTCCATTCCGGAAATGCTCTGACTCAGTTGTCTGGCAATTACAATTTGTCGTTTGTCAAGCTCACTTAAGTTATACGCCCTTCCCGTCTGAAGAACAAGACACTTTCTTTACAAAGTGTGAGAGAAGCCTTTTCTCACTTTCTTTTTAGCTCTGATCTAGCTCCTGAAGATTTCTTTCCACCTGTCAGATGAGTCAAAGAAAGAATTTTCAGGCCAATAATTCATAAGCTGTAACGAGGTAAAAGCAGCCGAGGGCATGGGCGGCTGATGTTTATGTCAGAGACATTAAGATATTCGCGGATTTATTGCAAAAAACTTCTCAAGTTTAGAGGTTATGGCGAGGAACATTCTAAAGATTCATATTTCATTTTTATGCATATTTTGAAGTGCTCTTAACATTGCAATATGTTAAATAAAAACATCTAGTAAACATTCCTTGGTTTTTCCTTCATAAATAACAGTGCACATCTTGGAAGTGTTTTTCCATCCATAAAGTTACCCATCAATTTCCCCGGGACGCTTTGTTGTTGTTATTACCTTCCGGTGGATATGTAAAATAGCTGGATTTTTAGCAGTTGTGTATACAGAAAACAGTGAAGAGTATATTAAATTCTGAAAGTAGATATCACTTCCAACATCAGTGTTATTGTCTGTGTGCCTCTACTGCTAAATGTTCCGAAACTGATTCGTCTTGAAATATTACGACAAAACTGTCAAGTTTCTATCATTTAAAATGAAAGTATTTTTAACGTACGTTTGAGAACTTTTGAATGCGTTTAGAAGGGATCCAGCCTGCTCTAGATAACCTCTGTGAGTAAAGCAAATTAAAAATCAATATCTGTTCCAACAACAAACACGAAGCTCGTTTCTAAGGGAGTTTATAGTGAAATCAAGACAATGTGGACTTGTAATATTACCTTATTCTTTGAAAATAAGAAAGTTTTCATAGACTGTATAGTTAGCTTATGCTGGTTGAGAATTTCACTCTGTGGAACAAATCACATGCTTTGTAAACAAATCTGAGTCGCCTTCTTTTGTAAAGAAACGACATGACTATTACAGTTCGTCCCAAATCCTGACTTTTTGAATTCACAGGCTTTCAAAATAGCAAATTATGGTGATTGATGTTGTGAAAATAACATCTTTAATTTGTAGCTAAAGTATTTCGGAAATTCTCTTATGTAGTGACCTCTTGACTGATTTCAGCTTAAAATAAAAGTAAGTCTAAATAAGTTTCACTACGGGAAGTTAAAATTAAATGTGCTGGGTTTCAGACATATACCCTTAAGAATGTAATTTACGCAGAGGCTCAATCACTTTCATTTTAAATCATATCATTTTAGGCCAAATTTCTTTTAAATCAAGAGTTCTTTGTCATTTGACTAATTGCTAAATATATAGTTTCAGGGGAACATTTCTCCAGAAAGGGAAACATATAAAAAAATGTACAGACCTCAAAAAAAAAAAAAAAAAAAGAAAAAAAGAAAAGCAAAAGCCACCGTCCTTAACTTTCGAACTACACTGACGGAAAAAAATTCCAACACCAAGAAGGGGTTGTGTTAGATAAACGACAGTTGGTAGGCGGTGAGAGTACATCTGTAAGATGACGTCTATGCAAATTTCGCGCTCGGCGCATACGTGTGGCGCTGGTAGCGCCCCTCGGAACATGCAAAGCAGGTTTGCTGTAAATATGCGCTGTAACGTTCGTGAGCGTTAGTTATCGTTGAGATTCGACGTAGGGTGCTGATGTTAGTCAAGAATGTATTTAAGAAGACGAAGAAGCCATTATCAACAGCTCACGGAGTTTGAACGAGGTCGTGTAATAGGGCTACGAGAAGGTGGATTTTCTTTCCGCAATATTGCAGAACGACTTAGCAGGAATGTAGCCACTGTGCATGATTGTTGGCAGCGGTGGTCAAGGGAAGGTACTGCCTCGAGAAGACCGGGTTCCGGCCGGCCACGTGGCACTACTGAGAGGGAAGACCGCCGTGTACGGCGTATGGCCGTAGCGCATCGTACCGCGTCTGCGGCAGCGATTCGAGCTGCAGTTGCCACTACAGTGACACAACGAACTGTTACAAATCGGTTACTTGAATGACAGCTCCGAGTAGCGTGCATTCCACTTACTCCAAACGACTGCCGTTCGCGACGTCAGTGGTGTCAAGCTAGAGCTCATTGGAGGACGGAGTGGAGATCTGTTGTGTTTTCTGATGAAAACCGGTTCTGCCTGGGTGCCAGTGATGGCCGTGTGTTGGTTAGAAGGTGGCCAGGTGAGCGCCTGCAACCAACCTGTCTGCGGCCGAGACACACTGGACCTACACCTGGAGTTATGGTCTGGGGAGAAATTTCCTATGACAGCAGGAGCACTCTCGTGGTTATCCCACGCACCCTGACGGCACTGTTGTACGTCGGTCTGGTGATTCAACCTTTTGTGCTGCCATTCATGAACAGCATTCCAGGAGGTGTTTTCCAGCAGGATAACGCTCGCCCGCATACCCCTGTTGTAACCCAACATGCTCTACAGAGTGTCAACATGTTGCCGTGGCCTGATAGATCACCAGATCTTTCACCAATCGAGCACGTATGGGACATCATTGGACGACAACTCCAGCGTCACCCCCAACCAGCATTAACCGTCCCTGCATTGACCGACCAAGTGCAACAGGCATGGAACTCCATCCCACAAACTGACATCCAGCACCTGTACGACACAATGCATGAACGTTTGCGTGCTTGCATTCAACATTCTGGCGGTTACACCGGTTGTTAATGTACCAGAATTTCACATTTAAAATGGCTCTTCTCGCGCTTACAATAAGCTGTGATCTTGAAACCTTAATCGATTAAATATGTTACCTATACAAATGTATTGCCGCCAATTCATTCCTCTACAACTATTTTTTCGTGGTGTTGGGATTTTTTTCCGTCAGTGTATTTGCCGCAGATAAACAAGTAAGGTATCGTTGGAAAGCACTTAAAGGGAACTATCACGTGATGCGAAGAACAATGCTAATTAAGCTAATTAACATGTTAATTAGCTCACTATCTCAGATTTTTTCCATATAAGGGTTATGTTTTTTATGCGCATTCTATATAGCACATGGAAAGCCCCTTAAATCTTAAATATCATCCAAATCGGATGATTAATAGCGAAGATATTTGTAAATAAAGTTTGAGGGGGCATCCATATTTCTACATCTGGGAAACACGCCTTCAATGTTTCCTTCCCTACAAGAAGAGTGATAAAGCAGGAAAGTCTGCGTCTTGAACGGAACCTCAGACAAATTGAAAGCAGAGGACCACGAGCAAAGGCCCTTACAGTGTTCTGTACGATAACCTCAGCCATTCAGGGCGGAGTTTATTTACTCTTGCCGTTTCCTTTACAACAACATTTATTCGTGCTAATGGCTTGAATTAGTGTTAGAATAAACAGTGTGTGTTTTTCTAATGGAAAACCCGAATCTGTGCAAACTGAAATTTGTTTTTAATATTCTTGTTTTCGATCATTACACTTTCTCAAGGCACTGAGTATTCGAGTATCATTAAAAGATAGTTTCATAATGGAAAAGTGAAGCAGAAACACGAAATCCAATTTTTTAGAATGTCTTTTGTAAAAAAGATCGTATTTGTGTTACCGCTTTGTCCGTACGTACGTCTTTTGACACTATATCTTTGCAACTATTGATCCGATTTGAAAAATTATTTTTCCATTGAGAAGCTTGAAATGTGCCAATGATGATCCTTCATTGCGGTTTTTTTTTTTTTTTTTGTGCAATTTCACCGCTAGAAGGCGTAAACGCAGATGATATCGAATTCAAAACACATTTTATTACATACATTTGCTTCTAAACATCGGATTGAAAAAATTATTTTACTTTTCAATTCCATTTATGCCGAAAAGCATTTCAGATATAACCACTTTTTCAAGTTACGCATAGATTTTACGCTAGGGGACGTAAAAGTAAATTGCGTTTTCCCCGATATCTGTACTTCTAAAACTCCGATTTGAGAAATTCTTCCTTCGGTGGATACAGCTCCTGATGGGGAAATCTTTTGCATGTAATTTCTAATTTTTGTTAAAGAACGGTTTGGCCACCACGGGGCGTAAGTGTTGAATTCTGCTTCTGATGTATTTGCAGCAAATCTGAGCTTTTTAAAATTTGGATTGAAAAAGTTGTTTCTTTGACCGATACCACTCGCGTCGATAATTTTTTTCTTTTTTTTTTTTTTTTTTGTATTTTGTCTTCTTAAAATAGTGCGTAGTTTCTCTGCCAGAGTGCGTAGATGTATATCATATTTTTGTTAATACCTCTGCTTCTAAGAGACCGAGTTGAAAAATTCCTTTTTTGTTGCATATAGTTTCTGATGCGAAATGTTTTTCATATAATTCCGAAATTTTCAAGTTTTTCATAGACTTTCCGCTAGGGGGCGTAAAGGTGAATTGCGTTTTCCCAGATATCTCTACTTCTAAAACTCCGATTTGAAAAATTCTTCCTGTATCGCATACAGCTGCTGATGGGAAATATTTTGTATATAATTTCTTATATTTGGTAAAGAATAGTTTAACCCCTAGGGGTCGTAAGGGTTTATTTCTGCTTCTGATGCATTTGCATCTAAATCTGAGATCCTGAAAACTCGAATAAAAAAATTATTTCGTGGACCAATTTCGCTCTCTTTGGGAAACATTTTGAGAATACCCTCTTCTTACAATAATGTATGGTTTTTCCGCCAGGAAACGTAGATGCATATCTTATTTTTGTCAATAGCTCTGCTCCTAAGAGTTCGATCTTAAAAATTCTCCTTTGTTCGAGAGCATATCCGCTGCGAAATGTTTCTCATGTAATTTAAAAAGTTTCTTAACGAAGAAGTCTGCCACGAGAGGGCGTAAGCTCACGTATCCGTTTGCTGCTATATCTGAGGGACTAAAACCCCGGTTGAAAAACTTCTTTCGTCGGTCAGATACTACTAAATGTGCAAACTCTGTGAGCGTATTTTCTTACCAAAATAATGCAAACTTTCGCCGCCAGGGGACGCCAACGTTTTTCTTAATCTCTCTGCTTTTAAATGTGCGATTTCAGAAATTCTTTCAACATCGGATCCAATTTACCTTGTGGAACACTTTACGTTAGTATTTGAGGAGTTTTATAATTCACAGTTTTGTCGCTAGGTGGTGTTTGTGTACTTCTGTTTGCAGCTTTATCATTGCTTCTAAAAACCCTAATGAGAAATTGCTTTTTTTACTGTATGCCATTCACGACAAAAGAGATGTGGAACATTATCCTCTTTAAATAATTCACAGATTTCCCGCTAGGTGGTGAAAAAGCCAATGCTTTTTTTTTCGCTACCTCTGCGGGAGACGTATTGGAACATTTGAAAAGTTATTTTTCTTTTGCCTAGCTTTTTCCACGAAGAATATTCCAAACCTACTTTCAACTCTCCTATTATGCAAAATTCTTGAGCTAGAAGGCGTAGAGTTATATCATGTTTCTTTGTATATATCTTGTTTTAGCTGTTCGATTTGAAAATCTGTCACCGATTTCCTTCTGCTATGAAAAAAAAATTATGCGCTATTTGTTAATTAATTTTTGTAACGTACGTTTTAGACGGTGTTAGAGAACTGTAGCTGTTTCTAATTCTGGATGTTTTATTGATTGCAAATATCCGGTTGACATTTTCTGAATGCTTACATTGACTTTGAATTACTTTGAAAAATATAATTCGTGTCAGAAACGGTTCAAAAGATGTGCTGATTACAACAGAAAATTCAATGTCATCATTCTTTTTATTGCAAATATTTGGAACGCACAGATATAGAGAACAAGGATGTAAATATCAAATATAACTGAAAATACGTATAAAACTCTATGCTGCTTGTCATTGGTCACGTATTACGAGAACCAGCTGAAAAGTCCACATTCGAGCCGAGCACAGTAACACATGAACACGGAGTCCAAATAGTCCAAATTAGGGCAGAGACTGGTTCGACCTAATAAAATAAACCCGCAAATATAGTTTATGTTTTGCTCTGATATACCGAACCGTGAAAAAGTTTTTTGTCACAATGATTAAAGTCGTCAACTCTTATATGCATTGGGTTGGTGCGAATGAAATGTCCGGCAAAGGACCCGCACACATGGACAGCGGGAAAGGAAAAGTAGGACAACTTACCTAGACAAAATAATCCCCCTTGGCATTGACACATGGTTGCCATCAGTTCGGCAAGGACATGATCCCGGAATGAAAAATGTCTTGTGGCTGGGACCCGAAGAAATCATCAACTGCACTTGAACCTCGTTGTCTGTCGTGAACTGTTTCCCGGACAGGAAGTAATCCAGGCGACAAAACAGGTGACAGTCTGTCGGAGACAAGTCCGGTAAATAGGCAGGATGAGGGAGTGCTACATAGCCCAAGGCACTTAGTGTCAGCATCGTTCGTTGTGCGACATGATGACGAGCGTTGTCCTGGAGCAGATGAACACCATGTCTGTTGACCAAAGCCGGTTATTTCTGCAGCAATTTCCGGTGGATCCAGTGTAATTCAGCACAATAACGTTCTGCAGTGATGGCTTGGCCCCTTGTTAAGAGACTCCGATGAATTATCCTGGATGTGGACCACCAGACAAGGAGCATCATCTTTGTGCGTAGGATGCCGTCCAGCAGGCTGTGCCTTGCTTTGCCATTGTGCAGATCGTTCCCGATTATCATAAAGGTCGCACTTCTCGTCGCAGATGATGATTCGATGCAGTAGAGGTTCCTTTTTATTCCTGGCAAGCAGCGATGCTCAGACTTCCAAACGCCTAGAAATTGTCAGTTGTAAACTCATGCGGCAGCCACATGTCCAGCGTTTTGACCTTACCCAGCGCAGCCAAACGTCGAATAACTGTCGTGTAATGGGCAGCTACCTCTGCGCCATCTCACGGCATGTTTTTCCGGGGTCTGCTTCAACCACACGTAACAGAACATCGTCAGAAGCAGCATTAGGTTAGTGACCATGTGCTTCGTTTTGCAGGCCGTATCTTCACAAACCAACACGTAATGGCTCGTTCGTTGGCCGTATTATCCCCAAATGCTTTGTTAACGTTTCGAGCGGCAATTCCTGCAGAATGGCCCAGATTAAATTCATACAGGAAGATGACCCTCAAATCCGGCGTCCGAATATTTCCTTTGCAAGTCTCGTAACGTTCAAACAAACCACGTCTGAACCTTGTTCTTCACACACATGCTTGCTATTTATAGTAACTCTGTGACGTAATACCCGCAACACCTGTGGGTGGTTCCATTCCGCTGTGGTTGTGGCCTGTCTCCACAGCTCATTCGCGCCAAACTTTTCGTTCACACCAACTCAATTTACCATGGAATATATAAGGATTGGCGCTTCTGTTAACCTACTGAATGGTCATAGATTAATGTCTATGTGCTACAAAAGACACATGACATTCTTGAAATCCGGTTTCACTTACCCAAACTCCACTATTTAAGTAAATTAGGGCATTAGTACTGTTAAAGTGATGCAGATGCTTGCCCTATTTCAAGAATTTCTTTTCTGGCCGTCCGTGGCATTTCGGAATATATAGCACATCAATGTGTTCTTAGTTGGACACATTAAGAAACGGTTGACAACTCATTCGGAACACATCGAGAAAGTAATTACGGAAAATGTATTCGCAGTGTGCTACAAGAGTGTTCCATGCTTTTGCCACGAAATGTCCGGAATGTGTTATGTAAAAATACTAGTATCTTACATCATAAAGCATTTTATGGTGGAAAGAGCTTTGAAAACACATTCGGAACAGGTTGACACATATTCGGAACACTTTGGCAACATATGAGGAACGCAATGATCACCCAATTTTTGGAAATGACTTTCGCAAAATGTTACGAAATTCTGCGATATACTCCAAATGATTTGTTATTTTCCACCTTAAAAACTCACTTTTCTTTCAGAGATATCGTGCTTAACATACGAATTAATGGGAGCAGCTGTCTTGTAATTTAAATTTGCACCTCTCATGTATTAATTCCACGTGTCAATTTAAAACAATAAAATTTTCTTTGTTCGAAAGTATGAACGTTTGTCCCATTTTGTCGCCCACAGCGGACGCGTATAACACTTTGCTTTGTTTTTATAGCCAAGAGGACCGATTTCCAATAGCTGCTGGTGTGACGCCATCTCATCTAAATCCTTCTAACATGACGTCAGAGATGCATTACGTCATACGATCAACTCTTTTGAAACAGGAAAGCGTTACGTCAGGAATTTTAGTTCTACTTTGTCGTTCATAAACGACATATACGACGCAGAATTTTTCATTTAGAATCCTATGATCTGTCTCTGTCTGTCTGTCTGTTAACCCTTTTTATAGCCACTTCTGGCTATTCTTTATTGGGGAGGAAATTGTCTAGTTTCCCACGTTGACCAGACGGCTTGGGAAATGCATTTTTCTGCTACTGCCAGCATGAGGAGAAACAGACAAAGTGCATCCGGTACCGACTTGAAAGGGAACCACCTATGCATTGGCGTCCCCAAGCCCAGGGAGGCAGTGAAAACTCCCGGAAAAGCCGCAAACTTGATGGCTGGCAGGTCCGAGATTCGAACAGCTGACAAGAATTCTGTCGTATGATATTTAATTTTAAGATTTCCCTTGCGAACCTAAAATGTTTATTTTAGATTGTCAAACAAGTTTTTTTTTCATTTAAGTCTAAAAATTGAGTTCGAATACAGTAGGTAACAGTGTGTTTTTATTATTTCGTGCGCATGCTGAAGAAACATGATTTCGAAACTTTCCTTTTCCTTTTTTTTAAACTATGAAATTCTCAGAATATAACTTTTTTTTTTGCAGAGTATAACCAGTTATTATTTTACTTATATTTGTAGAAGAAATGAAAAATAAAACAAAAAGAAAAGAAAAATGCAATTAGATCCGTATTAAACTACACTAAGTAAGCTTAATGCTCCAAACGCTACTGGTTACGGTTATTTTCTTAACCGGTAGTCGAAAACGACTAATGCCGAAGAAGCAATTTGCGGGCAGATCAAAGCTACACACGTTGATTCGGCTTCTGTATTGCAGCGAAAGGCAGTTTCGTTTTGTATATCACAGACAGTTTAAGCAGTAAACCAACAATGGGATATATCAATGAATCGAAACAATATGCAATTACATGCTTATTATACCATAATTCGAGACGGAATAGACACAAAAGCAAATATGCAATATAAAAAAACAAGAAAGATGACACCGAATTCTCGGGTGCAATGAGCACGTCTTTTGAATCCATTCTGACGCAAATTAAATTTATCAAAGCTATACAAAGTCAATGGAACCAGTCTGGCAAAAAGTAGTATCTGACCGAAGAAAGACGTTTTTCAATAGGTTTTTTAATCCCGCAGATACTGCTATAAAACGGAATGGTGAACTTACGCCCTCTAGTTGCAGACTTATGAGTTAAGAAAAATTTGAATTAACATGAGAAACATTTGGCAGCGGAAGCGCTCTCAAACAAAGAAAGTATCTTTCAAATCGGTCTTTTTGAAGCAGAGATATGGACAAATATAAGATACGCATCTACGACCCCTAGCGGGAAAACCATGCATTATTTTAGCAAGAAAGTATTCTCAAAAGGTTTTTCAATGTGAGCTGTATCGGTCCAAGAAAAAGCAATTTTAAGTCGAGCTTTCAGGAGCTCAGATTTTGCAACAAATACACCAGGAGCAGAATTTAACACTTATGCTCCCTGGTGGCCAAACCATGCTTTACGAAATGTTATAAATTATATAAAAAACATTTTCCATCACGAGCTGTATGCGTTACAGGAAGAATTTTTCAAATCGGAGTTTTAGAGGCAGAAATATCGGAGAAAACACAATTTACATTTGCGCCCCCTAGCGGAAAGTCTATGATTTACTTGAAAATTTTAAATTTATATGAAAAACATTTCACATCAGAAACACTATCCAACAAAGAAGTAATTTTTCAAATCGGTCTCCTAGAAGTAGAAATATTGACAAAAATAAGATGTACATCTACGCCCCCTGACGTCGAAACCATGCACTATTTTAAGAAGAAAATATTCCTAAAAGGTCTGTCGACGTGAGTAGGATCGGCCCACAACCGAATTTTTCGAGATTTTTGAAGCTCAGATTTTGCTGTAAATACATCGAAGCGGAAATTAAGATTTACGCCATCTGGTGGCCAAAACATTTTTTTACCAAAAAACAGAAATCATATGCAAAGGATTTCCCATGAGGAGATGTATCCGGTGCAGAAAGAATTTTTCAAATCGCAATTTTAGAAGCAGATATATCGGTAGAAACGCAATTTACCTTTACGCCCCCTAGCGGAAAATCTGTGAATTACTTCAAAATTTTGAAATTACATGGAAAACATATCAACCCGGTAACTTTATCCAATAAAGAAAGAATTTTTCAAATCAGACCATTAGAAGCAGAGATATAGACAAAAAAAAAAAAAAAGATATACGTTTACATCCCCTGGCGGCGAAACCATGCAATATTTTAAAAGAAAATATTCCGAAAAGGTTTGTCGAAGTGAGTAGTATCGGTCTACAAACGAATTTTTCAATCTCGCTTTTTCAGGCTCATATTTTTGGGCAAACACATCAGAAGCAAAAATTAACTCTTATGCCCCCTGGTGGCCAAAGTATTCTTTACCAAAAATTAGAAATCATACGCAAAAAATTTTCCAACAGGAGCTGTATGCGCTGAAGAAATGTTTTTTCAAACCGGAGTTTTAGAAGAAGAGATATCGGGGAAAACGTAATTAACTTTTACACCCCCTAGCGGAAAATCTATGCGTAATTTGAGAAAGTAAGTATACCTAAAATACTCTTCGACATAAATGGAATCGAAAGATAAAAGAAATTTTTCATTTGGATGCTTAGAAGCAAATATATGTAATAAAATGTATTTTAAATTCGACATCATCTGCATTAACACCCTCTAGCGGCAAAATTGTACATCGTAAAAAAAAACGAAATAAAGCATCATTCGCACATTTCAAGCTTCCGAATGCAAAAAAAAATTTTCAAATCGGACTTATAGTTGCAGAGATATGGTGTCTACAGGCGGACAGACGGATAGACGGACGGAGAAACCGATAACATAAGCACGATCTTTTTTACAAAAGACGTGCTAAAAAATCAGGCACACTGGTTCACTCGCGCAAGAAACAATTTGCAGTTTTCATTTTCATGACCACAGTTTCATAATTTAACGAAGCTGTAACGGTATTTATGTAAAAAATATACAGAAAACACATACGAAGCTTTCGTTTTGTCGAACGTACTGTTTTTTTACGTTTTGAATTAAACATTATACAAGAGTCAGCTATGTAACCAATAGGAAAAAATTAAATATGTAATTGCATGAACTATGTCGTAAGTTATTTTTGTGCAAAACTATTAACTTATGATGTTCATCATAAAAAGTTGCAATTCTGAATTTAGGGATATAACATTATTATTGCTTCCTTCAACCAACTTCACATAGAAACTCTTTTTGCTAAGCGTTTCTCATATTATCTGGGCCTCTTGTGTTTTACTTGCAACACCGAATCACTATCTGTTCTTGATTAAATGATACAAGTCAAAAACAACTTTTGCAGTTGAACATTAGCGGTATCTTTTTTCCTTAGCTCACTGTACACGTATTTATCGGTCGATTCTTATGAAATTTGAAATTTAAGGGTTTTATTATGTGCCGAATAGAATGCGCGTAAAATAATACATCTCTTATGTGGAAAACTTCGGAGATAGAGAGCTAATTAGCATGTTAATTAGCTTAATTAGCATGTTTCTTCACATCACATGATAGTTCCCTTCAAGTGCTTTCCAACGGTACCTTACTTGTTTGCATGCGACAAACGGCTCGAAAGTTAAGGGGGTGGCTCGTTTTTTTGTTTTTTTTTTTTTTTTTTTTTTTTTGAGGCCTGTACTTTTATAGGAATAAAGCTGGTTTCCTTTGGTGTTTTTTTTTTTGGTTTTTTTTTAGAAATATGTATTTAATATTTTTTACGGCTGCAATGATTTAGTTCGTCACGTAATGGGAAAGTAAAATCGGATATTTCCCTGATGAGTCAGAATGCTTTTTGCTGTGTGCTCTTTTTGAAAAAAAAATCAGGATAGAAAAGGTAGATATCTTGGTGAATTAAAAAATCAGGATGGAATAGATAGATGAGCAAACTTATCGTCTGAGACAAGAAAGGAAGGTGCATATGAAATTTTGTGAAACTTTGTTCACCCTCAAGCATTTGTTCCGGGAGAAATATACAAAACACAATCAGTTTCATGAAAAAGCATTTAATAACTTGCGGTAACAGATAACATGTTATAAGGATGCTAATGTAAATTTTAAAGCGCCATTCAATTTTATTTTTTAATTAAAAAAAAAATCGCCCACGATTGCATTTTCCACCAAAAGCAGACTGCATCAGATCTGTTCTTTTTTTGGTTCCTGGTCAAAGTATCTAATCATCACATTCTGAATAAAGGCATCGTAGGTTCTCCTGCAGTATATAATGGTGATATGATGATGTAGCAGAAAATCTCTCCCATCCCATCTATGTTGATCCAATGCATATCTAATATCCGCTGACTTTCTGTCACCTATCCTTATTTCTTTTGATCCATCAGACTGGACAAACAGAGGTCTCCCTGTATACCTATCGAGCGCCTGCTTAAATCGCCATTAGAAGTTGTTCAAGCAGGCACCTTCCAGTTACACCGATGGCAACAGCTGGAGGCTGCGGTCAATGCGTGCGACCCATGTTTTTGTTTGCGTTCCTTTTTTCACCACTCCGTAGGAAATATCGATCATATTTTGTGACACATATCTCGGTAATAACCCAGGTGCTATGCGCTCTAAGGCACATGTGTTGTCCCTTTTGAATTTCCGAAGGATCTGAAATTTCACGAAGCAAATGATTTGCTTATGTTTGTTACGTGAACGCAGTTTTTTTACCATAAAAACTATGCATTGTATTTTACACATCACAGAAAAGAAGTCAACGGAAACAATATTTTGGAGGAAGGAAAAAGTGTCAGTGAAAAAGAAAATTGGGTATGAAATTTGGTAATGTTAGATTATGTTGAAGATCGTTCCTTGTAAGAAACTGATTGCTCAGAAAAAAAAACAAAAAAAACCCACGCGTTTTAGAATATAATTACGAATCAGGTTAGCGTGTTTCCTCTCCTCTTGTTTCATTTATTCATTGCTTTCATAATCTTATTCTTTAATCTCTCGTTCTCGTTGTTGCTGAACTTCTGAGTGCTTTTAACTAATAAGTTGAACGAATCATTTTAAATATTTAATTAACTGTTCTTAATAATGTTGGAATGTAAACAACTGATTTAATGGCTTATACTAAACATTTTCACCACTGGTTTTGTTTCTTTTCTTATTTCTACTTTCTATCCATGGGTTCCCCAATTTATTGTGATTATCGTAGCAGAATAGAATAGGCTTCGCTTTATATTACATGTTACCATTTTTTTATTTAAAAGATTTCAATGAGCAACAGTAGCTGAAGTAAAATTTTCTTATTTATTGTATGACAGCTTGGGCCCAGTTTAAACCAAATAAAGGGAAAACATATTGTTTACTGTGTTCCTGTACAAATAAACAACTGTCCGCTATATCTAAATTGCTGAAACCAATCTAAGAGCGTCCCTTCGTAAATAACAACGTGATCGGGCAATTTCTTTTTCTTTTTAATTCATCTTCCAGAAACCAGGGTTCCTAAAAGCTTATAGCAAATATACTTTCAGCGTGCAAAAAATAATTATAAAAAACGTAAAGCCAATTGATAACGAGGAACAGTACACCAATTAAGTAGTAAATAGTAACACGATACTAGTGATTCGATTTATTGGCGTAGGAAATAGACACATAAGCGTTTCCAAGCTTTCGCACATCAACCAGATGGCTTTTTCAAGGAAATTAGACAGAAACTGCAAACTATCCGGACGGCTCTAAACGACAGTACATTGAAATGACCAAGCGTTCGTTTGGAATTAGAGTCAACGAACATAAAAGGGACACAAAATTACATAAAGTAGCCACGGCACTATCCAGAGAAGTCAAATTCAAGTCCGCTACTCCTATGTAGGATGATATAAAGAAATTAGCTACTTACTCTACCCCTCAATGTACAGTCATTCGGGAAACCTTGGAGATCATTACCAACAGCGATACTTGCTATGATTGCGTCTCACTCGAGTTGCCACGAATTCGGAACCTATTCTTCAAGTAACGCCTTCTCCCTACCAGGATACCGCGCGCGCAAACAAACGTGATGCCTCATATCTTTAAATGAATGTATAACGTATCTATTTATTGTCAAGTCAAGTTCCCGCGTTCAAATTGTTAATGCGTTCTATTATTCAGTTTGCAGTTTCTGTCTAACTTCCTTGAAAAAGCCATCTGGTTGATGTGCGAAAGCTTGGAAACGCTTATTTGTCTATTTCCCACGCCAATAAATCGGATCATTAGTATAGTGTTACTATTTACAACGTAAATCTATTTCTTTACTACTACGATTTAGTTCGTCTTTATTTTCTGTTTCCTTTTGTTTTTACAAAATCCAAATATGATACTCATAGCTACAAAATAAAACCCACAAACTGTCTTTGTTAACACTGACTACTAAACACAGCCATTGTTGTGAAACAGGTGAAGTAAATGATAATGGCCGACAAATATGTTTCTAGTTCAGAAACGTTGCTGAAATTAAGTTCTGCGATACTTCCAGGCAAAGGACATGAAGCGATCTGTGTTTAAACGCAAATGAATGGGAACATATCTGTCAACTTATGCTTTAAAATTGAGCCTAACAGTTTCTGGAACGTGAAGCTAAGTGCCAAAGAAAAATTTGGTAAATTTTCACGATTGTTGAAAAGTCCCAGCTAATCCTTGGAATTAAAACAGTAGCAGATTTATTTGATACAAGCAACATCGAATGAAGGTAAAATATAAAAAACTTGAAATTACATATAATCTCTACAATTTAGAATGCTGTCATAAATAACAACACCGTCTATGTACGATATTTAATGTTAAAAGATGAGTATTTACAGTTAAAACCCCCACTAATACTTTCGTGGTGACATTCACCCCGTCATCAGGTGGAACAGAGCTTATGTGATACTTACACAAATACGTCGTATATAAGATGACAGCAATGCACCACGGGTAAAGATCTCAAGCGTCACAAGGTTGTGATTGTTGCCATCGCAACCGAGCAAACACACCCATGTAATTCCCAACATCAGAACATTCACATAGTTATACAAACATTTTGTTACATTATAAAAGGTTATTGTCAAATTCACGTGTTGGGTTTAATAACTATAATTTAAAGTTCAAGTTAACTACGTGGTTTTTCCATATTTTTGAAATGTCCACAGGTGTATTGTCATTAAAACATCTGTCCTGTAGTGCTTCAATGTACAGGCTTTCAACAAAGTGTAGTGAGTGTACGTACGCCGGAGTGTCCAACAGTCTGATATTCGCCGAGTCTGGTTGTAATGTTCCATTTGCAACATTCCTAGATAATGCCGTATTATTGCTGATGGTTCGGATATCGTGTTTGTGTCCCTGTACACGTATACCCAAGCTTCTCCTTGTGGACCCTACATAGTTGCGAACATGTTCACCTGTTGAGTCCAACATTGGAATGTTATACACTTCCCATTTGCTCATTATGTCAGTTGTTGCCCGATCTTTTTTAATAAACGATATAAGATTCCTTGATCGATTACCAAACTTTATATCATATTTTAAGCACATACGTGATAGTACGTTAGTGATGTGTGGTTGCTGATCCAGTGCTCCCACAAATCGTTTGTTAGGCTTTGGGTCTTGCTTCAGACTTATAGATCTATCATTTATAAGTCTGTGGTATACTCTGTTGACCAAAGTTCTTGGATATCCATGTTTGTCCGCCAACTCGAAAATGAACTTTATCTCAGACTGTAAATGACTTTCACTTGAAGAGTGCGTGAAGGCTCTTCTGATAAGAAAGTTAATGACAGATAATTTTTGTGGAATTGGATGTGAAGAGGTAAACGGAATAAGGCTATTGCAATCAGTTGGCTTACGATAAACAGAAAATGACAGTAAATTAGTTTCTGGATCACGGAATATGCGAAAATCCAGAAAAGGCAGTGATAAATTAGATTCAAGTTCTATCGTGAGCCCGATAGTGGGAAATACTGAAGAGAGTGCGTCGGCGAGTTGATTTAAATCATTCTGTGAGTGAGGCCAGAACACGAGGATGTCGTCGACGTACCTAAGGTATAAGCTGCGGACTAGAGGATATTCATTGAGAACTTTGTTTTCAATGTATTGTAGCAGAATTTCTGCTAACACAGCGGAGAGAGGAGAGCCCATGGGTGAACCTTCAGTTTGCATGTAAATTTTGTCAAGAAATTTGAAATATGAACGCCGTTTAACTAAACGAAGTGAGTTCATAATGGCAGAAATTTCCGAGGTGAGAACATAAATTTCAGCAAGTTTAGCCTCAATAATACGATGGGTGGCGTCCACAGGTACATTAGGGTACAGTGAAACTTGGTCAACAGAGTATACCACAGACTTATAAATGATAAATCTATAAGTCTGAAGCAAGACCCAAAGCCTAACAAACGATTTGTAGGAGCACTGGATCAGCACCCACACATCACTAACGTACTATCACGTATGTGCTTAAAATATTGATGCGAAAATTGGTTCTAAATTAATCACTATAAAAATGGGGGACGGACTTAATAGGCGTGGCTAAATTATGTTGGTAATTAAATTAAATATTTGGCCTATGGCAAATTAAATTGGAAAATTGACTTATTTTAATTGGGGACGTCGTGTAATTCTCTTTGTCTAGGTCGAAACAAAAGAATGAGTGGATCATCTCTGGGGGTCTGTTAGCAACAGCGGACCACCCAGACTGCAATTGAGAGGCACTCAGACTCTCATAAATACGATTTCAAGTGTGCCATTAGTGCCGAAAATCGGTAGGAAACGCGGAAAAATTACGATTATGAAGGGGCGAGGGTCAGCGACTGAACAATTCTCGCAAGGGCAACGCCGCTCCGTGCGAAAGGCATGAGAGAAAATCTCGAGTGGCGAGTAAAAAGAAGCAGATGAGACCCACGAGACAGGGAATGGCTAAAAAGTAGGAAAGGAAGAAAATAGTTAGTTATCTCTGTACTCTGCCGGAGGACAGACGGAGAGAAAACTCGCGAGGAATGGACTCGGGACGCCGTTGTAAGTTGGACCGAGAGATTGCTACAAGGAGAATACGCTATATGGCTTTACGCAGCGGTCAGCCGTAATGAGCCGGCTAGGTGCGAAACCTGACGTCCGACGCTTACCTAGGATAGCACGGTACTGTATGCGCAGGGGAAGCCGCTTAGTACAATGGTAAAGAGAGAGAGCTTAAAAATAATTAGGCGGCCGCGTAAGAACCTCCAAAGATGCTAAAGTGAGAATGTCAACTAACAAGCATTGGTAAAACATGACTAGCGAACCAGCCTTCCTAAAATGCCGTCTCTATTCCAACTGTGGAGGTCGCCGACCTTTCGACGTAAACATTGATTCCTTGTAGTCGACAGACTTTCTTCACGGAGTGCGAAAGAGACCCCCGCCCGTTCTATAGCGTCCCATCGGCCGAGTCCGGAGGGCGGAAACCGCAATGACTGATCGCCAGCGAAGAAGAGTCAGCTGTGGGTGTTACTTCACTCCCCCCTCCCACGAGCAGTGGGGGAGAAGCACGGAGAAATACTCTCTGGTGCATCGCAGAAAAAAGTGTGTAAAAGCAAGAAATCAGTGGACCCTCTGTTACACCCAAGTGAAATCGCCATGGTTTTGGTATTGATCGAAGCAAGTGAAAAGATTCCTCCCGCTCTTAAAACACAGGTGAGAAAGATCATCAAACCAAAAGTAAAGCGCAAACAAGTGCGTAAGTGATACAGAAAAAGTGATCTTCCTTAAGCCGGATTATAAAATCAACAGTCAACAGTACGTGAGTACCTTTTGTTTTTGTCTATTGTTATCCTGTAACTAAGAGGAGGAACTGAGAACTTGAACTAATACCTGACTCTAAATTAGAACTTTTATATGTCCTTTTGAGGCAGAAATCTGATCTCGGAATCCCGAGGAAGAAGATATTAGCTCCGATAGGGAGCATAGCAGGTGGTTGTATCACCGCGGGCAATGCCCCGGGATAGTGTTTCCTCCAACGAATAAAGAAGTTTAATTGTTATTCTTACTCTATTCATTCCATAGGCTCTGGTGTTGTAGATAATCCCTTGTATAAAATTCCTGTGTTTCTGCAAACCTCACGTTCTCGCCAATTTATACCAGCTTCCGAGCTAAAAGAACCTACGAGACTCGTTCTTATCAATTGGTGACGAGTGGTAATAAATTATACTGCTTGGCACGTTCTTATCAATTGGTGGTCAGCGGTGGGATAACTACCCACGGTATTCTGATCAATATGATATAAAGTTTGATAATCGATCAAGGAATCTTATATCGTTTCTTAAAAAGATCGGGCAACAACTGACATAATGAGCAAATAGGGAGTGTATAACATTTCAATGTTGGACTCAACAGGTGAACATGTTCGCAACTATGTAGGGTCCACAAGGAGAAGCTTGGGTATACGTGTGCAGGAACACAAATATGATATGCGAACCATTTGCAATATTACGGCATTATCTAGGAATGTTACAAATGGAACATTACAACCAGACTGGGCGAATATCAGACTGTTGGACACTCCGGCGTACGTACACTCACTACACTTTGTTGAAAGCCTGTACATTGGAGCACTAGGGGACAGATGCTGTAATGACCATACACCTGTGGGCATTTCAAAATTATGGAAAAACCACGTAGTTAACTTGAACTTTAAATTATAGTAATTAAAACCAACACGTGAATTTGACAATAACCTTCTAAAATGTAAAAACATGTTTGTATAGCTATGTGAATGTTCTGATGTTGGGAATTACATGGGTGTGTTTGCTCGGTTGCGATGGCAACAATCACAACCTTGTGACGCTTGAGATCTTTACCTGTGGTGCATTGCTGTAATCTTCTATATTTGTGTGAGTATCACATAACCTCTGTTCCACCTGATGGACGGGGTGTATGTCACTCGGAAAGGTGTTTTAACTGTAAATACTCTTCATCTTTTGACATTAAATATCGTACATAGACGGTGTTGTCATTTATGTGATATATTGTACGAAATTGCTTATTTTTAGAATATTCTACAGAATAACTAGCCGAGTGAGTTCGCCTTACGCTACTGTGGCCAACAATCCACGGCGCTATGTGTGTGTTTATCTGTCAGCAGCTCAATTTACAAATCTGTATACATGGGCTCAGCAATTGAGACGTCTCCATCTGGTGGTGCTTAACGGCAACTATCACTTCACTATCACTCTCGCCCTTTAGATTTATTAGCTATAATTTAATAATTTGTGCCTTTTAAGCCCCACCAGATGGGAACGTCTCAGTTGCTGAGGCCATCTCTACGGATTTGTGAAGTCAGATGCTGACAGATAAACAAAATAGCGCCGTGGACTGTTTGCCACCGTAGCTTAAGGCGAACGCACTCGGCTAGTTATCGAGAGATTTGGGGTATGATCCCAGCGGTGTCCGGATAACAATTTTTCGGTTGCTGTGTGTTTATTACAGGAAACGTAGAAAGAGCGATGACTTTGTCTATTCACATTGTCTCCACGTATTTGGAAGATTTTCACTGCTCTACAGAAACAGAAAAGTTGTTATTCACCCGTTCAGTCGTTCTCACAGAAAATGCACCAGCCAGAAACATTTCCTCCGCACCACTTTGTAAGGGAAACTCAGGATCTGATTACATTGTCGAAAAAGAACCAGTTTAGAAGGAAGATGTGCCAACGGTGAACAACCGCATCTCACAGTAATACACTACTGTTTGTGAAAATTGTAACACCGTGAATGGCTGCTGGTATTAGCTTGAAACTTACAGGATATGTACAACAAGTTGGGACATGCAAATGATTAAAATGTCAGTGAAAATTCCCATGCGGTTTCGCAGTATTGTACTCTGAAATGTCCGGTCTTGGGTATAAAAAGCTAGATCAAACCAAATGTTGCACTCAGTGAAGATTCGTCATTGAGTCGAAAGGGTGTTTCTTGTGTCCGTCACCGAAGAAGGTCGCATTATGAACACCCAGCGGACTTTGAGGGAACGATTGTTGGGGTGAGAGAAGTTTGATTTTTCTACAGCAAGATTGCCACTCGTACGGGACGAAACGCCAGCACAGTGATGTGAACGTAGCGTCAGTGGACACATGAGGCTCGGACGCACAGAAATACAGGAAATGGACCGCAAGATTGCACAGAATGACCGACATTTCTACCGGATGGCAGTGACCCATCGCACGGCGATATCCACGGTGTCAGCGCAGAAGTGGAACACTCTCACTGGTCAGGCTTTGACCTCCAACACAGTTCGACGTTGTCTATTTTACAAAGGACCTGTCCCTAGCAGCCCATTGCTGCGAATTTCTTTGATTCTCAACCACAGATGCTTCAGACTGCAATGGGGTCTTGAGCGTAGACATCTGTGCGCTGATATGCAGCAGGTCGTGTTTTCTGACAGGTCATGTTTCAACTTGATGCACCATGATAGTCGCCTGTGTGTTCGAAGACATCGTGGTGACCAGCACTTTGCAGCATGCATTTTGCAGCTTCATACCAGCTTAACGCCAAGCGTTATGGTGTGGAGCGTCGTTGGGTTCAATTCGCGATCTCGCCTGATACGAATTGAGGGAACCTTCAATAGCCAGTGATACACCAGGTATGTTGGCAGAGGTGATACCCTTCCTTCGGAGTTGTCCTGGCGTTACATTCCAGTAGGACAATAATAGGCCACACGTGGCCCGGAATATCACAAGACCTCTTCCATACACGGTAGATATCACTTCTTCCCTAGGCTGCACGTTCGCCTTATGTATCCCCGATCGAACATGTCTGGGGCATGGCAATTAAGCCACCGGCCCGTCAAGCGCTTCCGCCCATCACCACTAATGAACTTTGACTAGCGTAGAAGCAGCTTAGCAGACTACTCTCCAGGATGATCAAATCCCACTTCCATTCAATCCCACGCCATGTAGAGGCTATTAATGTTGCTTCGGGATAAGATTTAGAGGCTGTTCTTGTTGCTGGAGGTGGCTTCATATGATGCTGAGTTTTGAAGCGAAAAAAACTTGTATAGCTCTGCAAATGTTATCATTTATCTTCTGTGACATGAGGAATCTGTGATAAAAATTTCATTTGAATAGTGGGATTCCCATTTGGTGTTGCGATTTTTACAAACAGTAGTGTATTTAGTTCAAAGATATATTCAGGTTCACGCGGGCATTGGTCTGTGTCTTCGAAAGACAAAGACAGCCGTTAGAAGTGAGTGAGCCCTTTCAGCAGCCAATTCAAGGATCGGTTTTCGGACAATTGGAAGACGCCGAATAATTTACAGTGCTTCAATTCATATGGGAAAGTCTCGTTAAATAAAACTGTACTCCACCGATCCTTTGCTGTGTTCGCCCTATTGGAAAGTACAGTGTTTTCGGGATGAGAAACAACTCATAAGACAGTAACGACTATGCGACACGAACTGGGGATATCCTACTTTAGTGCAGCAAAGCAACAGAATTATGATCAGTGTTCGAGATGTCCAGTGAGATTTCATAAAAAAAAACAATGAAAAGTAACTTACCAAATGCAAGCTTGGCTTCTCGCAAGTTGCTGTGAGCCACATATATTATTGTCTAGGTCACATTATGTATGAACTGAAAAAACATGCAATTAAATATACACATCGAAAACATTTCAGAAGTAAAATACAGCTCCTAAATCATATGGAAAAGTTTACTAAAATTTGGGAAATGATTGCTTCTTTTCTTCCGTCTGTCAATGTTGACCCCGCCACAAACACCCTTCGATCAATGGCACGAGTTCAAGCACTGACTTGGACAGAATACGCGTAGCCATTGGTTCTACACCTTGCTACAGGAAGTGAGAAGTACAAGCTGAGTATAAACACGTCTTTCGTGGGACTAGAGTCAATTCGTGTTGAGCACAATTCGCACTTAGTCTGTCAGAAAACTTAACGCTACGTACAGTATGTTGTTAATTAACAAAAGTTAAAAGATCTCGAAAAATTAATAAAATACTTTGGAAAACTGATTCAGCTTCCTACAGAAACATCAGTGTCATCCTACAGTGACCAAGAAGATAAACATGGGCATTTTGAAAATCTTAACGGGTAAGCATTTCAAATGATCATACTCTTCTTTGAAAGTCTTCTCTTGTTTTTTCACCAAGGAAGCGGTTCTCGTGCCGGTACCAGCAAGAGCACTTGCTCTAGGTTATCAGCAATGCAAATGCAGAATTAAGTATCAATAGGCGCACACAAAGAAACTGTTTCGGCATATATTACTGTAGTAAGGACGGAAGATCTGTAGTGGAACTAAACTAAGGACATTCGAAACAACGGTTGAAGGTTGAAACACATGCCTTACAAGACGTCTGAGATATATTAATGCCATAAATACATTCTTTGCAAAGAAAAAACCAAGCGCACAGAAGGAATAGCCCAATCGAGATGAAAATTAGTATGTGCAGTATACATGTATAGAAAAGGAAATTATTGCAATTCCAGAGCAGTTGGGCCATTTATTTGGGTAAAACAGCTACATGTGTGGAACAAATCAGTACTTTGTAGCGCCATCTCTGGCTCGGATACAAGTGGTTACCCTGCGTGGAATAGACGCATCCAGTTCACGGATACTGTCCTGGCGTTCAAATTGCCGGCCAGTTCCCCAACATTCCGGGATGGTCATAGGTGGCGTCCCACCGTGTCTCAAACATGTTCGATCGGTGAGAAGTCAGGCTGACCATGGAAGGATATCGACATTATGGAGGCAGGCCTGGGACAGCCGTGCCGTTTATTGCCGGGCATTATCCAATTGAAAAATTGCTCGGTGGTGATCTGATAGGAATGGCAACACATCAGGTCGTAGAATGCCGTCGACGTACCGTTCAGCCGTGAGGGTGGTACGGAGGATAACCAGCAGTCAGTGGCGGATTGGGTCCACCAAACCAGGCCGGTAAATTTAGTCTCGCTGTCCACTATAATAACAGACGTACTTGCAACGGAACACCTCATACATTTCCTCTTGAAAATAAATTCTTTTAGATGCTGGATAAAAAAACTGTTAAAATATGCATTGCAAAACGAATTCAGTTGTGAGCAAATTTTAATAATTTAATGGTGAAGGAACTTTAACTCCGCTCATGATTGAATGTAGCTTCGAACCAGATATTATTTTCCTTTGAAAAATATGGTTTTAACTTAATAAAACAGAACAAAAAACCCGTGTCCCTTGCAGACTTAATTTCAAACTAAATCGCCATGAAGATATTTTTGAAAGTTGAAATGTGAACATGCCACATATAGCAATTTTCCTGCGCAATTAATTTTTATATTTATTTGATCACTAATCGCCTTCTGTGCAATGGTATTGGTATATCCTCCTTGAGTAGATGCCTTTTTTAAGTCTTCCCATTATTTTTAATTCACGAACCATCATTTCAACAGATGAACCAATATTGGTAAATCATTGTTTCTTTTAACGGAAGTGTGGGTGGAACACAGATTTCAGAATATCTCTGAGGGAGAATCACTGTGTGTGCTGTGTCTGTTTGTGGATAAGGGGATTGGAATGATGGGCCATCACAATTGGTATTAGTGTCTCCTCCAAGATTTTTTTTTTTTTTTGAGGTTTAACGACCACCGTGAGCAACTCAAATGGGCTATAAGCAGTCGCCCGTCCCTAATTTAGGGTCACTGGTTCCAGGGAAGGGAGAGAGCCAGTGCCATAAGACAAACACAACATCCATGCCTGACCGGGATTCGAACCCGGACCCCTTACGGACGAATGATCAGAGGCCAACGCCTTAGACCACTGCGCCACCGGGGCGGCCCCCTCCAAGATTACGAAAGGAGAGTAGGGCATACCAATGACCCTGATCTCCAAGGGCAACGACCTATATCTAACTATAGTTAATTTATAACAGCGTGCTTGGTCCGTTGGAATTTTCTTACATAACTGCAGAGAATTTCGATACGTCATTCCAGAATAAAAACCCAACATATAGGTAGAAGGAAACTTTTGAAACTTTTTTTAAAGGAAGGAATTTTTTAGGCAGAAATAAAACATCGAATGAAGTTAACGATTATTATTCATTAGTATAAAAAATTATTCGTTCGTTCCGAAAACTTCAGAGAAAAACAATTCGAGTGAGTGGACCATTTTTCGAGTGGTCCACTGTGAATGTCCCCGTGGGCACTATCTCACTTTGATAGGGCTGGATACCACTGCAACTACTGCCAGCGATGCTCGCTGGTCAGTGGTAGGCGGCGGAGTGGCCTCCTCGAATGTAGTCCCTGTTACGGCTGGCCGTTGTTGAGATTTTAACACCACGAATGCAAAGGTCGCTCAAATAAAACTGAGACTGTCGGTTTTTTGCCGTAAGGGTTTGTAGGTTGGAATATGTGAACATACAGGAAGTAAGAGTGATACGTGGACTACATACCAGCTACATAGAGTTGCCTTGTCGGTTCAAGCAAGTGTCCCAGCGCGGCACGAGATTGTGGATACCCTGAGCGAAGAATGTCCGTGGTTGGCTGTATAGCCAGTCTTCAATGGTGTCCCGGACCTCAGCGTCGTTAGCGAACCGGCAGCTTTTGAGAGCTTTATTCAGTGGCCCGAAGATGTGGTAGTCCTAGGGAAACATATCGGAGCTGTAGGGGGGATGGTCGAGGATCTCCCAGTGGAAGCTCAGCAGCAAATCTTGGCACACTGTCGCCACATGCGGGCGGGCGTTGTCGTGCAGCAGAATAACCCCATTTGACAACATACCGGGTCGCTACGCTTGATGGCCGTTTTGAGGTTGCATAACGTATTGCAGTACGTGGTTGCCTTTACCCTACTGCCTGCGTCCAGTCAATCCAACAGCAATGGGCCATTCTTAACATAATAAAACCGTCAGCATCACTTTTCCAGCTCTAAGGAGGACAGCTTTTTTTGGGGCGTGGAAACCCATACTCATCCGTTTTGTGGCCGGATCGAAGTGGTAGCACCAAGTTTCATCTGCGGCCACAATCTTGGAAAAAAAAATGTCCCCCCTCTGTGTGGTAACAATGCAGATTCCCCAGGCAAGCACCCATTCAACGAGTCTTCTGCTCCTCCTGGAGATGCTTGGGGACCCATTGTGCACAAATCTTACTGTATCCCAATCGGCGATGGAGAATAGTGTTAACAGTTTGCTTACTCACGGACAATGTTACCGTAAGCTGGCGGGTGGTGATTCGGCGATTCTCCTTCACAAGGCTGTCCACGGCAGCCATCGATTGCATGGTGATGACCACGTGTGCTTGCCCAGGTCTCGGCGTGTCTAGCGTGCTCACACGTCCATTACGAAATTCACTACACCAGCGGAACAGTGTACACCGTGACTGATACTCATTCCCATACACATCCTTCATACGACGATAAATTTTGGCTCCACTAACACCTTCTGCCGTCAAAAATTGCGTAACTGCCCACTGGGCTTGTGTAGATGAATTCATGTCACGACCCTACGTAGTCAACTTGCCTCCGCACGTGCAAACAGCATACTGACTTGTGCCACCGATAACAGCGTGCTTTCTGACATGACACGCCATCTACCGGCGCAAATGTACGGTACTGTGTAATTATACAACGAGACTGTTACGCGAGTCTCGCTTTCATTTGGGCAACCCTTATACAGTCTTCGAAGCATCGGTTTTCACGATGTATCGCGATGTCCGCTGATATTCAAAATCACGCCTTTCTTTCTGTTTAGAAAATTGCTTTTATAAAGTTAATTACAGACCATTTTATCAAGTTTGTTAAAATGCCAAAAGGTGGAAATATAATATACAGATATATACAGTATATATATATATATAGATCGGGAGAAGAAATTCCAAATATTTCCAATTCATCTCAGGTTAAATGCAATAACATTTGAGTGCATGAAAACCCTCACTTTTATTTGAAAAATTACAAAATGGAACCATTTTGTTATTCCACAAAATATGTCTCTTAAGAAACTGCATAATAATTTGTTCAGAAAAATGTGGTGGTAATGTCTCATAACATATTTTGTCATCTGTTCTGTATGCATCAACATATATAAATTTGATTAGGGCATGTTGTAAATACAAAGTTAAAAATTAAAAAAAAACATTATTAGAGAATTAGAAGCAATTTTATTGATTATATCATCTATATAATTACACCACCTTTTTGTATAAACAAAAATTTTAAAATATGACACTGCAGCAAAGCAATTAGCAAATGAAAAGGATGGTCGTGTTTTTTAAAATTTATTGAAATAAAAAATATCTCTCAGTATTAGAAATTTCCTGTTGTGCGACAGAAAAATGTGCATCTTTGCGTTTTCAGAAGTGAGAGTTCTATCCTCTTTCCGAATAATTTGTTGTTAAATATTTTTAAAGTTTTGGAATTAAATATTAAGCCTGTCAGAAACAATGTAAAATTACATATATCATTTCTCATATTTGTTTGTGAACCTAGGTAGAATTTTTTGAAGTACTGGCTTAGTAGACCATGGGGAAAAAATCAGTCCCAAAGAGCCTGTTTTTAGCCATTCTTAGGCCTGATTCAAATGTAACATTTATGAGCGTATCTACTGCGCCTATAGTGCATTTGTACCGATTTCCATTACATTATATATGTATTATATATATATGAATTTCAGAATGTTACATTTTTGTCTGTCTACTTCATGTGCTGTGCATTTGAACCGATTTGCATGGCAAAATATCATCCAAAAATGCCTGATACTGCAGTTAGGTCTTTTCACAGCCTATTCAAGCCTGATTAAAACTTTTGAGAATGTAGCATTATCGGGTATGTTTACACTTAGAATATTTGTATCAATTTTCGGTGCAAAATTTCATTGGGAAGTACCCAAGTCTGCTGTTAGGCTTTTCCTTTCTTTCTTACTTTTTTCTGTACCTAGCTTAGGCCTGATTAAAAACTTTTAAGATGTAATATTTTTGTTCCGTCTACTTCATGCGCAGTGTATTTGTACCAATTGGCATTGCAAAATTTCACCGGGTAGTATCCAAACCAGCTGTTAGGCCTTTATGCTTACTTACACCTGATTAATTTTTTTATTAGAACATAACATTATTGTGGAATCTGCTTCACGTTTACTACATTTGTACCGTTTTTCAGGGCAAAATTCCATGGGGAAAGTGCCGAAGCTTTTTTTTTGTAAGGCTTTTTTGTGTGTGTGTGTGTGTGTGTGTGTGCCTTTTCTAGAACTGAAGAAAATTTCTTGACTTGTTTAAAATTGAGATTTTTTTTTTGATTGGGGGTTTAACGACCATCGTGATCAACTCGATGAGCTATAAGCAGTCGCCCGTCCCTAATTTAGGGCCACTGGTTCCAGAGAAGAGAGAGCCAGTGTCGTAAGACGAACACAACATCCATTCGCCTGAGATGGGTCCGGGATTCGAACCCGGACTCATCTCAGGCGAATGGTCAGAAGGCAGGGCTTAGACCACTGCGTCACCTGGACTGCCTTTTCAGAATGTAACATCACTGTATCTGTCTGCTACACGATTAATACATTTGTACCGATTTTCAGGGCAAAATTCCATGGAGAAGTATCTAAGCCCGTAGTCAGGATTGTGTGTGTGTGTGTGTGTGTGTGTGTGTGTGTGTATTTCTACCCTAGGCCTGATTTAAAAATTTTGAAAATGTAACATTTGTGTGTCTGTCTACTCAACGTGTAGTACATTTATACCCATTTTCGAGGCGAAATTTCTTAGGGAAGTATCCAAGCCTGCTATTAGAGGTATTTAGTGCTTAGCATGGGCCCGATTAAAACATTTGAGAATGTAACGTTATTGTGTCTGTCTATTTCACATTCAGTACAGTATTTGTACCGATTTTCGGGGTGGTATTCCATTGGGGAGTATTCAAGCATGGGGTTAGGCCGTTTCTTCGTGTGTGTGTGTTTTTTTTTTGCTAATCAATAATTATTTCTTCAGCTCTGAACTTGACTGGTACTATATGAGTACCAGTTTTCATGCCTAAATTCTCCGAAAGGTTGAAAGTGGTAATTTCTCCGAAAGGTTGAAAGTGCACCGACGGACACTTGAAGAATTATAGATATAATTTCGAATACCCATAAATCTCTATGTACTGTTTTGCAAAAAAAAAAAAAAAAAAAAAAGAAAGAAAAACCTACCAACTACTTCCTAAACCACTGTAAATTCTCGAGATCCAGGAGATTGCAGTCACGACGTGGAACACGCGGTCTTTTTCTAGAATCGTCAACGCACAATGTTCCGGTAAGAATCTGTTTGAACATCGTTTCTGCTTCATGATGGATTTCCTCGCGCGCGAAGCTCCTATATCAACGATGCCATCATTTGACTTCGTACTTCACACGATGCATAGCGGAAGACCGATTCATCGCCCAGCCCTACCGTCATGCACGACACATCTCAAGTTCCTCCGATGTTTCATGGAAATCCTCTGCTGTAGCGTCTTGAACGGAACACCGCCAGATTCTCCGATGTTAACGGATCTCTATGTACAAACTGCCAATAGCGGCGAGTGTAACATCTGACTGGGGAGACTGGTTTTAACATCTGTACTTGGTGGTGGCAGCAAGATTACATTGCGCAGGGTGCATCACAATGGCGATCTCGAGTTTCTTCAGTTGAAACCCCGTTACATCGATGTTAAATTCACACCGGTTTTTCGCGATGTATCGATACATCGCCCAGCCGTAGACCGCGTGCCACAAGTCGTCTGGCAAAGGTCCGGATGGCCACTTCCTTACCTGTAGACGACGCAACATGGCCACGGATCGTTAAGAGCGACTAATTCTGTTCTGTTCGGTTTGGCTCTTATAATCGCTCAATCCTCGCGTTCTGTCCTTGTCCTCGGCCGTCCACTGCCAGCGTGCCGCGGTGTTGTACCTTCCTTGACCCATTGGCGCCAACATTCTATTGCCGCGTCGCTCCGATCCAAATGACTGGCGATACGCGACTTAACCAAGAGGCCTCTCTCAGCCCAATTATTCGTCTCTCTTAAACTCGCTCAATTGCTCGTATTAATAAAGCTCATAACACTTTCACTTTTTAATTGACGGAATCCAGTTTCGCTTCTGAGCTTTGAAGGTTACTTCACGATACACGTAAGAGAAAGTATCAAGTATACAGGTAAGAGAAAGTATCAAGTATACTTCCTTGGCACAGTGGCACGATTTGAAACAAAGCACTATTGCGCAAGTTATTATTCCCTTCAAAAAGATAACACACCACACGCAATTCTCACAGTAAGAGCCAGCTCGCCACTGGCAGAATAATGGCTACTCAGATGTTGTCGCGACGCGTCGATGCATGAATCATCCCTGACTATGGCTGAGCACATACGCTAGTGCCTTTATAATGATAGTGTTTTTTTTTTTCTCACACTATATTCGAAATAAAGTGCAACAGACAATAATTTAAAAATACGCTTTATGTACAATATTTCTGTTGGCATAATACCAAAAAAATCGATAAGCAAACTGAAAGAATACAAAAACTGTGGAGGATAGAAAAATCTTGATTACATTTTTTAATTCGGCATGAAAAGTTACGTTAGAAAGACAATGTTCCGTGTGGGACAAAAGCTGTTTACCAGTGTAGTTTCAGTCATTATTTTTTTTTTTAATAAAAGAATGTTTGTACCTTATTGAAAATTTTCGGTTGCCTTCACATTTGCTTCCCGGTATAAGATGGATACTTATCACAAAGATTTTTTACGTATGTTTAGTAAAACTTCGCGGAATTTTCATGCATGTTTTCTGTATTATGTGATTTTTTATACAAAGCATTATAATTTCTGTTCATTTTCCATTTTTTGTCATGTTAAAGGAAATCCCATTAAACATCACATATGCTTGTTTAGGTACACGTGAGCTACTAGGGCGAAGCAGTATCTCATTCATACGCACAGGGAGATAGAGTGGACAGTCAGTTGGAAAACACTGCCGTTCATTTTCTGAAACTAGCCAGGTATGTCAAACTTTTTCTCTATTCAAAGGGACTTCGTTTTTTATTTCTGAAACATCTAACACTTACGTTCGGAAAGCTGAAAAAAGTAATATTTTTCTATTACGCCCGTCAGTAGTCTTTATTCATCAATACCCTTCATCACACGGGAAGTCGATTCCGTAGACATCGAAGGGGTTAGGGTGTATCTTCAGCGCCATCTGTTGCCCACTAAGCGCAAGATCAAATGCCTGCTATTTATCAGCCAGTTGCCCGTGTGTGCTTGGAATCACTCAGTCGATTCTCCTTCCACTTATCACAAAGAACTCTCGATAGACTGACTGTTTTTCCACCTTAGAACAAACGTCTCAAGAAAAGGAAGAAAAGCTGTTTGTCCCATTAACTCACTCCTACAAAAGAAATCAAATCTTGCTGTATTCGAGAAGAACAAATATCCGCCGTAAACATTTTTCAACACGATCCGATCATCTTTCTAGCTCTTTCTAAAATCGATTTCTCGCTCCTCACTGTAAATAAATCTTACGAATTCGTGAAAAGGAAGCTGAAAACATTATCTAACTGATCAGCAATAGAACCATATAAACTCCAAATTCTCTTTTCTTAGGAAGAAGGCAATTTATATACACGAACTCTATAGGGAGAGTCGAAATCATGTCACCGATTACAAAACTTTATTGGACTTCGGTACATAAAAATGACACTTGCGTCATTCCAAGAAAGTAAAAACGAATTGAAATGTTTTATGTGATGATTTGTGTATTATGAAAGTTCAATATGTGCTCCATGATGCGATGTTCTGCACACATCGAAACGATAGTCAACTTTCTTCTAAATGTTTTGGTACAAATGACTTTCAGTTTATCCAACAGGGCGCAGTCATGATTCTACAAGTTATTCAGTGTTTCTGATAAGAAAGAGACACGTGGCCTTTTACAAAATTTCACATTAAAGTATCGAGAGTAATGAAATATGGAGACCAAGAACGGCAGGCAGTACGTAAGTACCACGGCAGATTCAGTGCTCAGATAACATCGTGCTCAAAAAGGTTGTCACGGGACTGTGAATCTGTAGGCGTGCCCCTTTTGTTCGAAATCAACTTTGTATTGGTTTTCAGTTAGGTCGGGCATCTAGTATATCACAGTAGATGATTCCATTTATTGTTTTATTTTCTAGAAAAAAAAAGAAAATAAGAAACGGACGAAAGAAGGAAAAATAATGTACCGCACACTTTATCACCAATCATAGCACAAAAGAACGTTTTCTTTTGGATTATCTCTTAAGCACTCTACACTCAACAATCGCGTGCAGTTTTTTCGCTACCTCATATACGGATGTTATGATCGGGGATCCCGAAAGATGAAATCTTGCCTCGTCACTGAACCAGTTATTAATATAAAATTTAATCGTCTATATTATGAGCAAATTTTTGTACGTAACATAATTCATAGCGTAATCTTTTGTCGTTTTTTGATATAAGTTGCAACAACTGCGATTACCCAGAGCCGAGTGTAAGTCTCTTGCACAGAATTATCCGCACAGTTCGCTGATTCAGCTTCATGGGGAAAATTAGTAGTAACAAACAACATTCGAATTACGTTAAGTATTTCAAGAATTACTTAAGGTAGCGGCTAAACCTCATAGTATCAAACCTATTTGTATCAACACCGGTTTCCCAGGTACGATGGTGAAATCATTTATTAGACATCATATTCTCAGTATCCTTGATATCGAATTTCGATTAAAATATTATATCATAGTCTTCAAGCAAGCGACTATCTAACACGTGTACTACACTGGTGTCCAAAATTAACGTGACATACTGGATGTCCAAAACCAGACAACCTATTGTAAAGATTTTTCAGAGATATGTGCAAGGGGAAAAAGCTAAGTACGCGTTCCCAAGTAACATTGCGCTAGCTCCCATGGAAATATACAAATAACGACCTACGTCATCAAGCTGACACGCACGCAACCTTGATAAACGTTGTTATGATCGGGGTACGGCAGTTGACGCTTGAGTTGGACTGTTAGTGGAATAATGGATTCGCACCATCACTTTACAGTGAAGAGCGATTTGGTAGATTGGATGTAGTGCAATCGCAAGCTCAGGTAGCAAGACTGCTGAATGTGTCGAGGCAAGTGGTATCCAAGCTCTGGAAACAGTTCCAGGAAACGGAACAATAGCCAGAAGGTCGAGACAAGAATGCCTACGAACCACAAGTCTAGACGACCGGCATTGTCTCTAACAGCTCATCGCCATAGGGATTCGACAGCCACGTAACTCTTGCAAGAGCTCTTCTGTACTACCGGAACCACGTTATCGAGACAAACAGTTTGCAGAAGACTCCACGAAAGAGGTCGGTATGCAAGAAGGTCAATGGTCTGCTTCCCACTCACCACATCATACAGGAGGGTCCATCTGAATTGGGCCTGACAAATTTCCCCTGGACCCCTGGCCCGTGCTGTCTTCAGTGAGGAGTCGCGGTAAAGCCTAAACACGGATTCTCGACTTGTGCAAATCTGAAAAGTGGCGGAACGCCGAAATCTTCCCTCCAACATTAGAGAAATTGACCACTACCATGGCGCGCAGTGTTCTTGGTTTATGCTCTGGCATCACGTCGGATGAGTGCACGCCACTGCACGTGTTTTCAGGAGGCACCCTGATTGCTGCGCGCCACAGGGATGACATCCTAGAGCTCTATGTACGGCTTTCCAGGGGAGCTGTTGGCCCCCAATCCCTTTTTATGTAAGATAACGCCCGTCCCTACAGGACTCGGCTGGTTGACGAATACCTGGAAAGTGAGGATATTTACAGGATGGAGTGGCCCGCGAGTTCTCAGGATCTGAACATAACTGAGCATCTGTGTGGTGCCCAGGAAAAAGCAATTGCAAGTCGGCAGCCTTTCCTATAATCCTCCCGGGTCTCTGGCGTGCCTTGGTGCAGGAGTGGCCCTTATTGCCCCAAAGTCTCATTCACAGCATTCTAAACAGCATGAGAGCTCATTTTGTGAGCTGCATCGCTATTCATTGTGTTCACACTCCCTCTTATCCCCTTAAAATCCGCCGCACTTGCTGCATCACTTTTGGACTTACATGCTGGCATGCGCATTTTTCTTCCTCATGCGGTGATGGCATTCCTTTTCTGTTATGGATAGCTGCGTTATGGATGTATGTGGGACTCGGCTGGTTAACGAATACCTGGAAAGTGAGGATATTTACAGGATGGAGTGGCCCGCAAGTTCTCAGGAACTGAACCCAACCGAGCATGTGTGTGATGCCCAGGGAAGAGCATTTGCAAGTCGGTAGCTTTTTCCATAACCCTCCCGGGACTCTGACGTGCCTTGGTAAAGGAGTGACACTTATTGCCCCAAAGCCTCATTCACAGTCTTGTAAATAGCATGAAGGCTCGTTGTGCAAGCTGTTTTGCTATTCGAGATCATCACACTCCCTCTTATCCCCTCGAAATTCGCCGCACTTGCTGCATCACTTTTGGACTTACATGCTGTCATGCTCATGCTTCTTCCTCATGAGGTAATGGCATTCCTTTTCTGTCGACTGACCAACTGTCATTAAACTCTGTCTTGGGATTTTGCGTTATTCATGATTTTGTGTTTGTCGCGTTAATTTTGGACACCGGTGTATATAATACCCATAGAAGTCCGTCGTACATGCATGTACCGGGTGGCTCAAAAGTTTGTGTAAATTTCGAAATTTATAACAAAAGAATAAATGCGCATATTACAGCGCGGTTTGTACAAAAGGCATCAGCCAGTCGGAGGATTTTGCTTAGCAACAGGAAAACTTTTAGTTCGAAAATGCGGCAAGACGGAGGGCTTTACACGGATGCGAACCATGAAAGATATGCAAATGCTATGCCATTAAAAGCACTAAGTGTAAGCTGCAGGTTTTAATCATCTGTGAATTGCCTTCATGCATTTCGTTGTTGAAACCTGTTTTCAAGAGGGATTGTTTTTATGTTAGCTTTTCCCGATAAAGCCTCGTCAATGAAGATTTTTTATGTTAGCAGAGAATCGGCAACAGAAGTTTTGCGAAAGTTCTGAACGCAGAAATGACTAAAGAAGGGCCAAGGTCCTATCGCATGTGTCAGTCTGCAGTGTCTACTAAGACGATTTGAGGAAGCTGGAGGTTTGCTGGATCGCCTCCGAACGGGAGACTAGAGTTAAGGGAGTTCCAAATGAACGAACTAACATTTAAAACGACAAGTGGAACAAACGGTGCTCGCGGAGCGGCAAAAAGTTGAGTATATTGAGAGCATCTGTAAATCATATCCTTAACGGTGTGTCAAATCTCTACCCATACAAACTTCGAACTTTACACCAGCTGTTTCGGCGGATACCACAGAGTGGGAAGAATTTTCCTAATGGGTTCTGGCAAAGATCACTGAGGAACCCCAGTGGTCGTTAAATGTAGTTTGGACAGACGAAGCTCATTTTTTGTTACATGGGTATGTCTACAAGCACTTTTGCCGAATATGGGCACAGGATAATCCACATGCGAACACAAAGGAACTACTGCATTTACCACAAGTGTTACGGTGTGGTGTGAATTCACTGCATCCGTCATTCTTGGGCCTTTTTTCTTTTGAGGAACCTTGTCTCAGAAACGGCTGGATGACTTGCTCAGTAAATACGAACTCCACTTCAAACTGCTGCGTGGAAATGTCATGCGATGTTTGCAAGAAAAAACTGTTGCACTCAGTCACGTTTACGCAGAATGGTGTACCAGCTCACGTCGCATCTTTAGCAAAGAACATTCTTGTCACCGCATTTGGTGCAGAAAGACTAATAAGCAGACACTGCAGCATCCTGTGGCTACTTCGGTCTCCACATCTGACACCGGTGAATATCTGGTTGTGTGGTTATTTAAAGTTTAGGGTGCACCAGACAAGACCTTCCACACTGTTACAATTGAAGGAAGCCATTTACCGCAAAGTCTGTTGCATTCGGCAGTCACTGGAGTTGTCGTACGTTTTAATGCTGTAATGTCTTGTGGTGGAGGACATATGGAACAATTTCTGCTGTGATAGTATCACCAAATTAACGCAGCGTATGTATTTTCATTGATTTTCTCTGTATTTGCAAACCTTTTAATCATTATCTCCCTCTGTCGGTGGCTATTTGAGCAAAAAGTTTTTCCGTTTCCAAAACAATCCCCCTGTTAGCTGATGCTTTTCGTTCAAACCAAACTGTAATACACGCATTTTTTTCGTTTGTTATAAAGCTTCGACTTCTTTATTGCTTATGTCCCGCAGTGAAGAAAATTCCTTCTTTTGCAATTTGTAATTTCATATCCACTTTTCTGCCATTCTGCTTCCATAAACTGAGATCCTGGGCGTGTAATTACTATTCTTGATGAGCAAAAATTAAATGTGGTGAAATTTGAGTTGACCATTTGATGGCTTCTCGAAATTTAAATTTGATTCTTTTTAATGCCGTCTGTATGCCATTTGGAACGGGAAAATATGTTCCTAAATCATACTTTCGCAAACATTGCATCTTATGTAGCATTTAACAAGATCCTCTCCTTTCGATCTCATGCATACATTTTCAAACAATCTTTAATAGCCTTCAAAATATATTTCTTGTTTAAAGGAACTACAGATAAATCCGACAAAATAGTATATTTCACTGTGCAGTGGAAAACACCCATATCTTACAAAACCAGCGGTGGCTCCAGAATTTCTGTGTGGAAAGGGCGGCATATTAATCTAGTTGGAAGTGGAAGGCTAGGAAACTTGCCCTGTGTGTGAAGCTGCATTGGCATTGAAAGCACTGCTTGAATAATACTGTATTTTTCGGGATAACTTTGGGGAGGCTGCTGTAGATTTGGGGTGTACTACTGCTCACCCATCCCCTGCTTGACATCGCCACTGCACAAAACGTAAATGTACTGCATTAAAACGTCGAAATCAACAGATGGAATTGTTTTTAAGATATACTTTATTTCAAGCCCATTCTTTCTATATTTATAAAATTACGATACATAATAAGAAAATACACTATGTTTGTTACTGTTGATTTCAACGTTTCATGTCGAATTCAACAGTGTTTTTATTGATTCTTGGAGATTCTTAGCTTTTTGTTAGAAAATAATAAGGTTTGGTGAACCGCGCAAATGTGTCGTTGAATCCGTATGCATTTCACAGGCAGAATTAGCAACGTTAAGTGAGTGATATCGTATGATCTGACTTAAAACTTATCTCCTGACGATTTAATCATGCATTTTTCTACGGAAGCATTTGTTTCCGAGGGAAATTTTTGGGTAGGTATAAATGCTTGGTGAAGATACGGCTTATGTATTTATTTTATAAAACGTATACCAGCTTTACTCGACTACCTGCTCTTTCTTTTCATCCAATAATAAAAATAAACCGAAGGAAATATTGTCATTGACTAAGGAGAAACACCTAGAGAGTGATGTAACGTTTAATTTCCTTTATCACGACGCATACGTTTCTTCAGTTCTAATTGCTATAAGAGAAAAACTCCAAACAATGACTGGGTAAAGGATTTGAAAATAATGCTTGAGTGTAAAACTTATAACTTTTTTCTCTCCTATGCAGATTATGTGGTATATAGTACACCCACAAATCTGCCTTTTGTTGGAAATATTTTTTTTATAAAATATTATTGGATAACAGAAAGAAACAAGACAGTAAAAAAGTTTATCAAATAAAATTGTTAAGCGAATTCTTTGTAAACAATAGCCCTGAGCTAGCTAGTGGGTGAAGGAAATAAGCCAGTAAAAAAAAAAAAAAAAAAAAAAAAGGAAGTATTTGGACTTGACGTGCATAGCTCCAAAAGTTTGAAACCTGACAAAAAGCAGCAGAAAGAGTAGAAAGAGAGTTAAAACTCTTTCAAACGTTCATGGTGTCTTGTGTTATTCATTTAGTCGAAATGGTTACCGACTTAAAAAACACTCACTTGAACAAAAAGAAATGTTTTACGTGCATATTATCATATCTTGTTTGAGAGGAATGGCTGTATTTCATGCGAAGTAATTATTTTTCTTTCAATTCTTGCTTTCGTACTTTTCGATAACAAAATGAATTTTACCTGTGAAACAATATTTGCTATTCCCACTCCAACAATTCTGTTTTTGAACAAGAACTGGTAAATGCAAAAATCCTATAGTCACAATTCATTCTAACAGAGATATTACAACACTTTTAAACTAATTTTAGGCAATAAAGTTATCGAAATCATCTTAACAAATAAAACGTTTCTGACCTACGGGTGACTCTTGTGACGTATATTCTAAATTAACTTTCCTTTTTAGTTTCTTTCCCTATGTAAATCTTGAGTTTATTCTGTTATTCTTCACTCTTAACGTGATATCTTTCTCTCAAACGAATACGTTTGGCAACACAATTGAGGTTGAATGAGCGTGACGTATGCCGGAGTTTTGATAAGAACAAGAAATAAAAACGACGACTAATCTATTGCTTGAACGCGTTGGGTTGTAAACTGATTATTGAAAGGAGCGTTGTGAAAAGAGCGTTGTGTTAAAGAGTTGTGTGGTGTGTGGAGAGTTTAGTGCAATATGCTATGCTACGATGTGTTTGCTACATCCTGAATAAAGCATCTTTTCCGTAAGTTTGACTTCTGTTGTTTATATGTTTCGTCTGGCCGTTAAGGTTTTCTTTCATTTAGGAACTATTTCTTAGTATGTTGATGTTTTAAATTAACGTAGAAGTAAGACAAGACTTCTACGTCATACTCTCTTTGTCCTCTCCCTAGCTGCGAGGTTAAAGCCAAGGACAACGGCTACATGATGAAGTTGGGGGACATTTCTCTCAGACACGTCACAACCTACAGCGCTTCTGATGATTTTGTGTTATTCCAAAAAGCAGAGTTAAATTTTTTGCCAAAAATAACATTCGTTTTTTTCACACAGCAGCAAAAGTACTCAAAATTTAAAACATAATTGATTTCTATTTCTTCTTGCTGGCACCTCTCTGCTTCATTTATCCATTAATCTGTAGTTTTTTCATGAACATTCTTCTTTAAGAAGTGGCTCTTTAATATGTCTTACTAAATTTTCGTTCAGATATTTTTTGATAACATAAGCCAGCTTTTTTCAGCTAAAAATAACACTGGCAATTCATGCCGTGAAAATTGTATTTACAAGTTGGAATTCGTGATAAGATAATAAAGGAAAACACTCTGAATTTGGTTTTTATATCAGCTAATTAAATCACCGAATATGACATAAAAGATTGTAAAATTATGGGAAAAATGACTTTAAAAATATGCAGGTAGTTTAAATAGTGGTCCAAACGTGATGCGCGAGCGCGCGATGTTACTTTTAGAATTTCTTGCATCAATAACTAAGAGATCACAAAATTTTGGAGTGATGCTCTTATGCCAGTGCGGCTGTTACCACAAATTCGTTTCTTGATTAGCTATTTTTGTCAGGTGCAGCTCTTAGGCCGATGCGAGGCTTAGCCCAAAAATTACAGTATATATATCCTTTGTAGGATTACCTAAAAAACCTGACCTCTCAAATCAACTGACAATAGTTCCGCTAGCTGCTGCTGCTTCTGTATCTATTCATAGTACCTCAGTACCTCCATTTTCACGTAATGCAACAGCAGTGTCTTTTCCGACACTTGCCTGCCTTCTCAGGTCAGTGTTGATAATCTGCCATAGTGCATCTTCCTGTGTCAGCTTCTCTAAACATTCAATGCGTGTAAAAAGAGGTTTCTACCGTGAGTGTAGAGTTTTGTAAATCTCAGAGCATGCTGGGCATAAAAAAGGGCTTTTATACGCTAATTTTCTTCAGAATTAATAAAAGAATAAATATGTTGATAAATATTTTATTATTAGTCGTTATCTAATAGTAAACTTTTGAACATTTTTGAAATAGTGCCCGTTTTTCATTCAGATCTCACGCTTGTGAGTAAATTTGAATATATTACCGGCAAAAGATGTTCTTTTTTTGGGGGGGGGCATGCGCCCCACCGTGAGCAACTCATGGTGACATATAAACAGTCACCTGTTCTTAATTTGATTCCACTGGCTCCAGGGAAGGGAGAGTGCCGGCACCGTAAGCCAAGCGTACTATCCATGCCTAGCGACGTTTTAAGAACCTCTAAGGCCTCCGGCGTGTCGTGACAGGAGGCACACCCAAAAGTAGGAGTGCGCATCTGAATCTAATCATCTAATTATTCCTTGACATATCTTTTCCTTTTTCATCCCAAGAAACCACGACAGAAATTTCTTGCAGTGTTTTTGGTAATGCATTTCCATATGAAATTGATATATACTAGTGTGCAAAAAGACTATCAGATAAATAAGGCAAAAAATAAAATAGTTATGCAATATTAATCCAGGACCTTGAAACCATGGAAAGTAAGCAGAAGCACGTTATTTATATAAAAGTCAAGTGAATTTCAAGGGAGGAGTGTATTTTTCTGCTGTTTAGGTCGATTCACTATAAAAAAAAATCAATACAAATATTTACCGCAAAAAGAATAAATAAATAAATAAATAAACGGATTTCTAAGAATGTATACATTTTTTCTTTGATTCGTGGTTTTTTGAAGACCACCGGAGAAAAGTAGGAATGTTAGGCGCACCAAACGTTCTTCATCTAGGACCCAAAAAATCGAAACCGATCTCGGAAGAATGGTCAGAAGCCAGCGCCTTAGACCTCTGGGCTACCGGGCGGCAAAAATGCATTGGAAAATTGTTCTGAACAAAAATATCTAAACACCTTTAAGTACGTGGCACGTCGCTGGTATGATTAATTACATGACCCAGAGTAAAACCACAAAGTTTTGAAGAAATAGAATAATGTAAGATTCAAGAATGGCTTTAAACATTTTTGTTCATTTTCCACAACCGCTCATCTGGTAACAAGCTCCGTTGCGTTACATTTTTCTTTAAGGAAAAGAGATCCTGCAAGAAATACGAGCACTGTGTTTTCTGCTGTGAGTCGGCGTGGGGAAAATAGCGTAATACAGATATATGTTACAGGGCTTGGTGCAGAGTTCTATTAAAGCACCCTGTGTGGAGGGTTCGTTTGTTGTTTGCTCTGTATATGGGGTTTAACCCGTAATTCTCCCAACTGGAGTAGATAAATAAAATACAAGGTATCAAAAGTCGACTCTAGTTACTCTTTTCGTGCAGTGAGGAAGACTTTTATTCAGATGTTTCGTGGAATGTCACCAGTCCGTTATTTTCGTGCTTTCATTATTTTATTTGTCCCTCGGTGTCCTACTCGCCGAATTCTGCTTATCTCTTCCCGGCCATTCATTCATCTTACTTCATCGGTTCCGACAAGCCCGCGAGGCCTTCAGAACCTCCTAAAAATTCTCATCCTCTCTCGACTTTCTGCCACCGAGTCCCTTGTTATCTTGCCCGGAGAGCAACCCCTAAAAAACTGTCCCCTCGTCCGACCTATTCCTAGAAAGCACGGCCACGCCTTCACTCTCAAAACTCTATGTTCTTAATTGCTTAGCTGCCTCCTCTGCTGCAACGCGTGGGGAAAGAAGTACTTTGCTTGTTCGCTGCCCAGCCCATCAAAATGGCGGGAATTGAAGGAAAATGATTCCAATTATTTATCCCGCAAAATGGCTGCTGAAATTCACTTCTGATAAATATGGAAGCACCTGTTACAGATATCCCAAGCGACTCAATCAAAACGATGTTTGACGGGTGCCCCATCACGCCACGAGGTCCCCGGCAAACGCCGGATTCGCCCATGCAATAAAGTGTTTGTATCCATACCTCATCTGGGTTTCGAGCCCTGACCCATCTGGAGTGAACGATAGGTAGCCAGCACCTCGTACCACTTGGCCACCGGGACGACTTCTTGTTTTCTGTCATATTTCTCTTAATAGCTGTTTCATTTCTCAATAGATCTGGAAAATGTTTGTTGTATTGAATCAGCATAAAATTATAACTGATATAATACAGAATTTATACAAAAATAATACTCGTATATTCAAGATACACTATTTCAAAAATATGTGTTGAATATGTCAATGCTGATGTTAACTGATAAACATCTTATTTAGTATATGTATAAATTGTAACCAAAAGATAATTTTGGTTGTCCCTGCAAAAATCAGGGCATTCTGAGCATCGCAAGTTTCTGCGAGGGTATGCTTAAGCAAACGAGCATGCCTGTAGTCGGCTTCTGTGAATTCTACTCCTCAGTGTCTGAATCTGCTGGGCACAACCAGTATGCTACATCACCTGTCTCCTCACAATCTACGTCCAGTGGGCAAACCTGGGCTGGGCTTTCTTCTCGCCCAATGCATACAGCGTCTAAGTCTCCGCATCAGTATTCGAGTGATAAATCTGTAAAGCCCCTAAAGCGTCGTACATCTTTGCCTGCTGCTACAACTTCCATACGCTGAAGTTAGAACCACCTTTGTCGCCTACAGGTTCCCCGCTTCGTCGTCGTCGTCGTCGTCAGCTTGCTTTCTACTCGCCGGGATATCGCCCATGGAGCTTGCGTTTTAGTAGAGTCCATTCCCGTATCAATAGTTTTGCCACAAAAGAGAATGCACATGTATTGTGCCTCCCCAGGATCTTCTATTGAACTTGCCAAGTGTCTTCAGGACTTGATGTTGCCACCTTCCCAGAGTCGTCGAGAATCTTCTTCCCATTCTAATCAAACGAGTGTGCCATCAACTTTCAGGACCGGATCTTTATCTCAACTTCCGAAAAGGCTAACGTCGGCTGAGCCCTCATGCTCGGTGCAAGTGCGGTACTGCGCCAAAGCATTCTAAACAAGTTTGAAATAATTTTTTTTTCTTTTTTTTTTTGAAATTTCAATTTTTCTTTTTTCTTTTGTTTGCTCTCACAAGAATAGCGTGCTAAACCTTCTAAGTCGGGGGTTTCTTAGTGGCATCACTGAGAGGATTTTTATTTTTCAATTTTTTAACCTTTTTTTAAAAACTCTTGAAATTTTCAAGGATGTGTATTCTTCAAAGAATTGTAAGACTTTTTTTATCACGGACTTGCGTTTTTCAAAGACTTTACGTAATACTCATATTGTTCAAGGACTAATGGATTAATTCTACCCAGTCCATGGTTTTTCCGAGGTTTTCCCATGCGACACTCATACATTTGAGACGCGAGTGCGTGAGTTTAAAATGAAGTCTGCCTCGGCAGCATATTTCTCTTTTAAAGAGAGATAAGTGAATTATTTGTCGATGTGAAATTATAGCGTAATTACTTTTGGTGCAAATATTTGTTACTGAGAAGTTACAAAAAGTGAATGAAAATATGAATGTTTACCTTGGACAATTATTTGGGCAGAAGTTACAAAAAAGAAGTTACAAAAATGTAAGGCTCAATGTCAGTCTCAAAATTGGGTAGATCTTTCGCAGAAAAACATAATGCGGGGGTGATGTAACACATATATCTAAATTAATCATCCTTTTTCATTTGTTCTTACGTAAATTATGTTTCTTCTGGGTTATATTTCTTTCTGAACGGCACGTCAAAACCACCGAATTTTGTTATCCATTTTGGCAGTGACTGACAGTGACAAAGGTAATTAAAAAGCCAACCCCAGTGTAAAGGTAAATGGGTGTGTGCACGTAAGATTATACACGGCCTGAAATAGGACCTCATGTTATCTTGATGATCTGTAAGCCAAATAAATGTTAGCTTGTTGTCTCATGATAATAGATCGTTGTTGATTGACGTTATCGTGGATTTGAGTCTACGAGCTTTACTTCGACAAGTTACAAAGAGTAAAGTAAAGTTGAATTTTCGATGTAAGTATTTCTTAGCCGAATGAATTCTGGCCGTATGATTATTTGTTTGTCCAAGTGTTTAGAATTTAAGTGACTGTTGTTACATCAAACAATATACAACCGCGGAGCTAAAATCTTAAAATATGATATGATGCAAGCGTGACAAAGATTTTCTATACATGAATTTTTAACGCTCCCATTGAGCCCCCCGGTGGCGCAGTGGTCTAAGCGATGGCCTCTGATCATTCGTCCAGAAGGGGTCCGGGTTCGAATCCCGGTGAGGCATGGATGTTGTGTTTGTCTTACGGCACTGGCTCTCTCCCTTCCCTGGAACCAGTGACCCTAAATTAGGGACGGGCGACTACTTATAGCCCATTGAGTTGCTCACGGTGGTCGTTAAACCTCCAATCAAAAAAAAAAAAAACCGCCCCCATTGGCATCTCAAGCTATAAAGAGGTACCTATCGCTAGTTTTGAGCCACTTCAGGTAAGGGAGAGAACAAGCGCCGCAAGGAAAAACACGACATCCGTGTCTTGCTCTGGGATTCAAAACCATATCGAGCAGCACAAAAACTCAGAAGCCCCCGAATAATGGCCGACCATAATTTTCCTTTTAGTTTCTTAAATGCAGTTTTGTGCTTTGTTCGTAGGAGCCGGATTGGAAGAAATGTTATCGGATAATTAAAATCATGCAAAAATAGTCCATACATTTTCTTTCATTCTGCTGTAGCTGCGTTTCCCTGCTAGATGTAACATGTGAATATACCCGGTATAGTACCTCTGTTTCTGAGAGTTGTAGTGCTTTATTACTTGAAGTTAATTAGTGTTTTTAACTATACTTGTCCATGGATGAATAAAACTAATGTCGTTAATTCGTTGAATATGTATTTCATACTCTTGGAATAACTACATAAATAAGAAAACGGCCAGGTTGAAAGAATCTGTATAACCTTCCGTAATGTCAATTGTTTAGTCTCCAGTCACTGGAAGTTCAAGTCACAAATACACTCTAATCAAATCGTACCGCTGACACTTTATAACACTTTGGTATCAACATATAAATCTCAGTCAGGTAGCTACAACACTTATTCGTCGATCCACATAAAGCTACAACCTATTTCGCTATTCCAAGTATGTCGCCAACGCTGCCACTATATTTACTATATCCCCCTTTTTCATTCAACTTTCTCTATTTATTTTTCGTGACATACTGTCAACATCGCCAAAATGTACTAGGTGTTCAGCGAAGTAATGTTCCGTTCAGTGAGAAAATCTTAAGCAAGAAGTAAGGAAATTTACATAGGAAAACAAACTCAAAAGGAAGGTAAAATATGGGTATACGTCACGGAGTGTGGCGGCGGAACTTCTTTTGCGTTGGATAATTGTAACTGCCAAGGCTATCGATGTGTATTTCGATTTTGAAAATTGTTGTCACAAGTTTCTCGCTTAATGGAATAAGCTTATATTTATAACACGAAATAGGACCCAGAAGCAAAATGATGAAAAAGATCTAGGAAGTATGTATTCAGTTTTTAGATTCATACACACATACTGATTACTAGAGATAGGATTTCTGCGTTCAGCACACAGTACAAAATTTTATGCGGGCACGTATGTAGATTCCAAATCTGATCATAAACATATAAAATCAACTTATTTTAACACCCTTCACGTGCACTCTCTAGCACGCAAAAGCCCTTTCTGAACGGAATCTTGCACTCAAACCAAATATCTGCACCAGAAATGAACGCAAAATGTACTTTTTTATGTAAAATTTCCAGTTAATCTGCCATTTTTTTTTATGTGCATCTCTGAGAGAGAAACCACGAGGTAGGGAAAGTTGCAGAAGTACGGATTAGTGCATTCATTTATCTCCCTCTCTCCCCCGCGCAGTGAAATAGGCGCAGTCCAGAAGGAGAAAGAGGAACGAAAGCAGCGCGCTCACGGGTTAGTTCGCATTCTTTTTCTCTTCCTCTCTCCCCCGTAATGAAATAGGCGCAGTTCATAAGAAGGAGGAAGAAGAACGAAAGCAGCGCGCGCACGATTTATTTCGCATTCTTTTTCTCTTCCTTCAGCAGCAAATAGACACAAAGCAAAAATGAGTAAAATCGGAAAATCTAAATTCTACAGTATTCTAAAGGACTTTCAAAATGAGGGGTTTTAAACTGATGGTACTCTGATTTTGTGTACGTATTGTGACAAGAGAATCATGGTGGATGATAAACACCAAAAGCTGCCATTGAAGAGGCACGTGGAATCCGTCACTCACAAAAAGAACAAAGAAATTAGAACAAAAACCAAAGCAGTACAACATGCATTGTGGACGCTTTTCGACAAGCATCTAAGAAAGCCGATCAAGTCAACCAGTTTAATGTTCATATTGCCGCGCTGTAATGGAGTCAGGAATCCCTTTGTCTAAAGTCAATCATCCTTCCCTAAAAGGATTTCTGAAAAAATACACGCAAAAGAAAATCCCCGATGAGCACTCTGAGAAAGAACTACGTGGATGTGAACTATGACGCCACTATACTTAAGATCAAAAGCATTATAGGATATTCTCCAGTGGCATTCATTCTGCACGAAACAACAGATGCTCAAAAGAGGTATGTCCTTTCCATTCTTGTTGCTCCTTTGAACGGAGAACCATCTCGCTTCATGTTATTCAAAATGCATCATTTGTAGAAAACAAATAACTGCACCGTAATGCAGGCATTCAACGATGCTTGTTCGAAGCTGCGGCCAGAAATTCATTACGACAAGGTATGGTTGGTGGTCACACATCAGGCGTCTTACATGCTGAAAGCATTTTCGCACCCGAAGCCTCTGTATACCAACGTACACGATGTTACCTGCTTGGTGCACTCCTTGCATACAGTTTGTGAAGCCGTGAGTGAAAATTACGAAGTTGCGAACCAATTCATTAGATTAATGAAGAAAGTACTGCTAAAGGTCCTAGCGAGAATCAATACACTGAAGAGTAATTGAATTAGAGACAGCTGGCGTTATGCAAATGTGGCGCTGTGGGAGGCCCTGTAAACGGAAACGACATGACATATGCAGCGATCCGACAATATAAGGAGTGATGCGACGGGAATCAGTAAGAGTCGGACGCAGTATGAGTAAGACGAAGGATCTAAGCGCATTTGATCGTGGGCAAATTGTCGGGGCCCGACGAATGGGTCACTCCATCTCGGAAGTCGTGCAGGTACTGGGATTTTCACGAGCCACCGTGTCACGGGTGCACCGTGAGTACATCGAATCCGGTAAAACCATCCCTGCAAGGGCCAACTGCCGTGGACAACAGCGTGTAGATGAGCGGGGTCATCATCGGTTAGCTCGCATTGTAACAGCGGATAGACGGGCCACAGTGCAAGAAATCACTCGGCAATTTAACGCTGGTGCACAAAAACGTGTAAGTAGCCACACCATCCAGAACCATCTCCTCGCTATGGGGTACAGAAGCCATCGTCCCACGAGGGTACCGCTGCTGACCGCACATCACAGGGTGCAAAGATTAGCATGGGCGCGGGAACATCGCCACTGGACCTTAGACATGTGGGAAAATGTTGCCTGGACTGATGAGTCGAGATGACGTTGGTACATGCGGATGGCAGGATACGAGTACGGCGCAAACCACATGAAGCGATGGATCCTTCTTGCCAGCAGGGTACTCTTCAAGCTGGTGGGAGTGGCATTCTCGTCTAAAGACTGTTTACGTGGACTGAAATGGGACCCTGGTACGTGTGGCATCGTCCTTCACAGGTCAACGTTACCGGCATATCCCGGACGACCATTTGCTCCCGTTTGTGCGCCTTCAACATCCCACTGGGGACCTCATCCTGCAACAAAACAATGCACCGTGCCATCGCTCCCGAATTGTATCCGAATGGTTGGATGAACACTCCACCGACGTGACCTCGCTTCCTTGGCCAGCTAGATCACCTGACCTCAATCCCATCGATCACATCTGGGATGCCATCGAGAGAGATGTTCGAGTCCCTGAACCCCCTCCACTCCACAAAACTTCGTGAACTGTGGGAGCTTGTTCAGGGGTCGTGGATCCGTATGGCTTTCCTACGTTTCCGGTGTCTTGTCGAGTCCATGCCGAGACGAATCGCCGCCGTCATCAGGACGAAAGGTGGTGCTACACGTTACTACACAGGTATCTCTAATTCAATTGCTCTTCAGTGTATGTTCCAGCAAACCACCCAACTTGCCCTTCCTCCAGAGCCTGTGATCGTCAGGTGGGGCACCTGGATCTCTGCTGTGGCAAGATCAAGGATTTCATTGTCCTACTTGAAGAAGATGGTAGTGCAGCAGTTACAAAAATCCAGAGTTTCGTGAGCAGTAAAGATCTGAAAAAAGAGTTGTATGAGGCATACAACTACAAATTCGTTGTAGACAGCATTAATAAGCTTGAAGAACGGAACCTAGAAAAGCAAATAACGTGGGAGATTTTTAAGGAAGTGGAAAGCCGTGTGGATGACTACTTTTCCAAGACAAAACTGGAAAATTCTCTTTGGAAGAACCCAGACGTCATTGCCTTCGTCAGTGAGAACCAAGATCTTGACATTCGCATAAAGACCAAGTTTGCGCCTCTAATGAGCGTGGGGGTCGGGAGATCTTTCTCTCAGTACAAAGACTTTTTGACTGACAAGCGGCAGAATATGATTTTCCAGAACATTGAACAAATGTATATTGTGCGACATAATTATTTTGTATGGAATGAAAAGGAAAAAATATATATAGAAAAAACTGATAAGTCATTTATTTTTTATTACATTAAAAGATTGGGAACGTTAAAATATTGTGTAGCTCTACATTTAATATCGCACGCAATAGGAAAGAAAATTTGAACTCAGTTTAATAAAAATTTACCCGCAAGAATCCTAACTCTACTGATTACGCACATGGAAATAAATACCTTAGGGTACTGACTTTCAGACTTTTTGTCAAAAGACGTTCTCATCTTCTTGGTGAGAAACTTCCTGAAAGAAATTGGTAACGTTTCTCATTTTTGTGGAAGATGCCGAGGTGAAATGAGAAAAGTCTTTCGTCCTACCAGAAAATTTTCTACGGGTGTCGGAGAAAAGCCCACCGGCAAGATGCCCACCGGGACATTTGCCCACTCTACGCGAGCCCACTGAACTTGAGCACACTTAGCACACTAACTTTAGTAATAATCGCTACCATATTTTTGAAATTTAAGCATCACAACCTGCTTTGGTTTCGGGAAATGATGTACACGCGCCGAAATCTTAATTTTGTATACCGTGTGACCCAACGCATGTTTGGGATATGATGTGCGCCCACCGGATTCGTACACCGCCGAAATTTAAATTTGTATGCAGTGTGACCCAACGCACGTTTTGAATTTCTGGGGCAAGTTTAATACTAACTTTATTTGCGAAACACCGAAAAAGAATTTTCAGTGTTTTTTTACTACCGGCTCCAAAGGAAGTCGGCGCTAACCTTCTTCGTCAGATCATAAATCTTATTGTGTGTTGGTGGTTTGTAAAACAGCATGTGAACGTGCTACAGATAAAACTATTAAAATCTCAATTAACGGGAATTTTAAATCTATTAATCCACTGTTGGATGAAGAACTCTCCAAGTTTCTTCCATAAGTGTCTGTCTGAGCCAGTTTTTTCCACGTCATTCCGGCATGCTTTCGAATTTCATCCACTCATCTCCCACGTGGTCTTCTGGGTCTTTTCATGTTTTTGGTACCCTGTCTAATACTTCCGTAGCACATCGGTAGTCCATTCTTTTAGCAGTATGTCCGGCATATTGCCATTTCAGGGATTTTACTTTGATCATGATGTCTTCAACTTTGGTTATTTTCCTAATCCAAGAGTTTCTCTTCTTATACTTCCTAGTTATGCCAGTATTATTAACTTGACTTGATATGTTAAACATTGCGAAGAATATGACATCGGTAGAATAAAAACTGTTTAAAAGGCCTAGGCCTAAGGCCTATCAATTAATATTTAGTGCCCAAGTAAAAGCGCAATATTAACATGAGTTGATTCGTAAATGTTGTGAACATGACATCAGTATAATAAAAACTGTTTAAAACGCCTAGGCCTAGCGCCTATGATTTAACATTTTGTGCCTAAGTAAAAGCGCAATATTATTAACTTTGTTTGATGTGTAAACATTGTGGATAGGATATCGGTGGAGTAAAAACTATTAAAAAGGCCTAGGCCCTATGAAACAATATTTCGTGCCTAAGTACACGCCCAATATTATTAACTTGATTTGCTCTGTAAACGTTGTGAATATGGCATTGATAGAATAAGAACTGGTAAAAGGGCTTAGGCCTAGAGCCTGTGATTAAATATTTCGTGCCAAAGTAAAAGCGCAATATTATTAACTGGATTTTTTTTTTTTGATTGGAGGTTTAACGACCACCGTGAGCAACTCAATGGGCTATAAGCAGTCGCCCGTCCCTAATTTAGGGTCACTGGTTCCAGGGAAGGGAGAGAGCCAGTGCCGTAAGACAAACACAACATCCATGCTTCACCGGGATTCGAACCCGGACCCCGTTCGGGCGAATGATCAGAGGCCATCGCTTAGACCACTGCGCCACCGGGGCGGCTAACTGGATTTGATGTGTAAACGTTGTGAATATTGCATTGGTAGAATAAAAACTGTTTAAAAGGCCTAATCCTAGTTTTTGCCTAGTCCTAATTTTTCGGTTGCTATGTGTTTCTGGAACGTGGAAAGAGCGATGTATTTATTTATTTACTGACACGTATTTGGAGGATTTTCACCTTGGATCTCGCTCTTTGGATTTAACTGAGCAGCTGTTGTTGCTCCGCGATTTTCTTGTGATTTGGGTGTGTTATTGGACTCTTCGCTCCTTAATTTCACGTTCACCTTAAGTATAAAGGTATCGTCTTTCATTTTGCTTCGTTTCGAGCGCGGTGAGTGCCTATTTTGTTGTATTTCAACTTATTTACGTTTGGCAGAGCTGGCCAAGCTCGCTACTGGGCGCCGCCATTAAAGATGGCGACTTCTGGTAGGGATAGTGATAGCCCTAATCTTTCTTCCTTTTCTGATGCCCCAGATGGGGGTGTTGCCACGCAAGCGTCCGCCAATTTGCCTTCTCCAGCTACGTCACATCTCCCGGCTTCAGCTATCGATGATGATGCAATGGACATCACTGGAAATGCGGCCTCTTCTAGCACTGCCCAGCCCAACGTGTCATTACTTTCGTTTTCTTCTGTTGCAGCCTCCAAAGTCTCTCGTCCAGCATCCAATAATAATTATGTTGGCGCTGAAAAGCTGAAATCTTTCATTTCCCAAGCTGGCAATAATATCGTGCTTAATATCCCAGCCAGCTCTCCAGCTGGCACAGCTTTTACTGAGAATCTTGCAAAAGGCGTCCATTTCGAAGCCCTTCCGGACACTCCTTTGCGAGTATATGCAGATGCCCTTGCACAGCGGTTCCCATCTGAATCTATTCCGCAAATGTATCGAAGAGGACTACTTGTGGTCGTTTATCTGGCCACGGCTGAAATGGCGAAATCTCTCCTAACATCTGGCCTCACAATTGATGATAAACATCTTTCTGCAGAACCGGTGGGCCAAAGACCCATTAACGTTTCTTTCTACCCGGTCCCGTTGGAAGTGACAGATCTCATGCTGTATGCTGTCTTATCTTCGGTTGGTCGGGTAGTTGGAGGCATACAAACGCATCTTGCTGCCCGAAACGACCCATTACGTGATCCACGACATGCGTCGATCCAAGGTGCTCGCCGTGTTGCGAGGGTCATATTTCCATCACAAGAAGCAATCGAACGGCTTCCAACACACTTCACTGTTCGGCGCGAGGATCAGGTCAGGCAAATAAACTTCCTGACGGAATTCCATTGTAGTCTATGTCACCAGGTTGGTCACTACTATAAGCAGTGTCCAGTTGCTCCACCAAAGTCTGTTTCGCCGCCCCGGTGGCGCAGTGGTCTAAGGCGTTGTCCTCTGATCATTCGTCTGTAAGAGGTCCGGGTTCGAATCCCGGTCAGGCATGGATGTTGTGTTTGTCTTACGGCACTGGCTCTCTCCCTTCCCTGGAACCAGGGACCCTAAATTAGGGACGGGCGACTGCTTATAGCCCATTGAGTTGATCACGGCGGTCGTTAAAACTCCAATCAAAAAAAAAAAGTCTGTTTCGCCCGTCTCACCGACGCCTTTTCATCAAGATCCTAGTAGCGCTCCATCACCGACGGTGGTTCCTGCGAACAACCTACCTTCAGTGGCAACATCTGCGCCAATTGTTGTCCCACCTTCTCTTTCCGAAGAAAACTACCCAGTTTTACAATCTTCACCGTCTTTTCGTGTTCCTGCGGACCCTACAGCAGTTGCTGAGTCCGTTGCGACTGACCAGTCTGATACCGAGACCTCGACCGCTGATGACACAGCCTATCAAAGCGTCAGCGACCAAGCGATGAGTGATGGGACTGAGGGCTACCTCCGGACCAATCCTGACAAAAGAGAAGCCAAACCTCCTCGCGGCTCTTCGAAACGACGACGAACACCTGGCCACTCTACTCCAACCTCTCCAACTAAGCCTGCTGAATCACCTGCTTTGGGTCGCCCTGTCAAGTCTTCCAAACCAGTCATCTACCTCCTGCCTCGTGAAGATTTTTCCGCACGCCTACACATGAATGTGTTTCCGGATACTCCTCTCGCATATGACGAATTGCACGACTTTGCTTGTGCCAAGACTCTTCTTCCTAATGTACCCACCTATGTCAGCCGATTTGAAGGTCGCTACCCAGCAGTTAAGAATCAACTGGCAAAACTGTTAACTCTTTACAATAATATCAAGAGCCCATCTGCCGAGGATGCTGCCACTCAGAAGTGCATCCAACGGCGCTACAACAACTTCCGTTCCCATTTGGAAAAGATTGTCGCTGCCAATAGAGACTTGGCACTTTCATTTTGACTTCTTTGAATTGTCGCGGGTTCGCGACACCAGTGTTGAACTCTCTCGTTTATGAGGACATTTCTGCCGCTGGTGGAGATGTTCTCCTTCTCCAGGAAACACACTGCTCTAGTGACACTCCCACTCACCTATGGAGACACTGGCCGTACACCTTTTACCACTCGTATCGTCTCTCGCGGTATGGTGGTATAGCTGTAGGTGTGCGTCAGCGGTTTTTGACTCAGCTGACTTCTATTTCTGTGACAAATTTGCACCTTGATTTTCTGCAGTGTTTTACCTTTTGTGTGCATAATGTTACTTTTCATATCTTTAATGTATATATCCCCACTGATGAAATATATGTTGCTCCTCTTTTCAGTAATATTCGTGCAGCGATTGCAGCGATTTCTCCCGGGGATTTTTTCGTTCTTGGGGGGATTTTAACTGCACGCTGCAGCCTTCTCTTGACAGAAATTCGTCTTTTGGCGAATACCGCATGAATTTAGTTTCACAGCTGACTCAGCTCCTTGATGATTTTCATCTTGTCGATTCCTTCAGACGGCAAAATCCTGATTCCATTTCCTTTACGTGGTGTAATCCGCCGACGTTCGGTTCTACTGCTGCGCGGTTGGACCGAATATATGTTTCTGCTTCCTTACTCCCTGCTATCACTGCTGCTCGACATTCATCTACTGTTTCTTCCGACCATTCTGCCGTTTCACTATCAATTTGCGTCTCTCCTGCACCTTCATCTACGCGTCGTCATTGGACGATTGATGACACTCTCTTGCAAGACCGTTCCTTTTGTGAGGAAGTTGAGAAGTTCCTTTCTGATCGAAAGCTGCTGCTCACAACGACCCCAAGCGCCTTGCGTTTGTGGCTTGATGTCAAACGGGATCTTCTCTTGCTCGTTCGTCAACTCTCCTATACTATTTCACCACTCGCTCGATGGAGGTGAGTAACCTACGAGGACTCCTCTCCGCGACGCCAATGTCTGACCCGCACTATGCCTCCGTCCGTGATGAACTTCATGCCTGCCTCGAACCGTTTGCTCAGCAAGCGGTCCGTCGTCTTCGGCTTCTACGTATTTCACCATCGACGCATTCTTTCGAAGTCCTTTCGAAGATGGAATCCATGCGACGCACGTCATCTTCCACCAGACATTTCCGTTTGCCTGATGGCACTGTTACTGGCAATACAACTCTCATCTGTTCTCATGTCCGTCACTTCTTTCAGGAGAAGTTCCGACCAGTTGCGCAGGGTTCTTCTTTTTCTTCCTCCTCTTTTCTTTCTTCTCTCCCTCAGGTCCCGTCTTCTCTCTGTGCCCCTTTCATTGCTGATTTTTCTTTGCCTGAATTGAGAGAGGCTTTTGCCTCCCTCAATCTTCACTCTTCCCCGGGACCTGATGGCCTCCCGCTGTCGTTCTATTGGGTCTTTCTTCCATCACTCCTGCCTTTTCTCTCTGCCGCTTTTTCGTGTGCTCTTTCTTCTCCTGCGCTTCCGCCGGAATTTACAGTTGCACATGTCATCCTCCTGCCGAAGAAGGGTGACCTTCTGGACTTGTCGAATTGGCGCCCCATCTCCATTCTCAACCTGGATTACAAATTCTTCACTAAACTCCTTTTTCTCCGCCTAAATTCTGTTTTTCCGTTTCTCATATCCCCCGACCAGACATATGCCGTGCCTGGTCGTTCTATTTCTAACAATATCTCCTTTCTTCAGAACCTTTCCTTTCTTGCACTAAAACATTCCGAACCCCTAGCTTTGTTTAATCTTGACCAGAAATCCGCTTTTGATAACGTCTCTCACACTTACCTTTCTGCCGTATTAACTCACTTTGGTTTTCCTCCCGCTTTTTTCTCTCATCCTTAGCCTCTACCGGGGCGCCCATTTGCACGTTCGGACGGCCACATTTTTGACGGCCCCGATTCCTTTTCGATCTGGCATCAGACAAGGTTGTCCATTATCATGACAACTCTTTGCTCTCGCCTTTGAGCCCTTTTTGATTGCAAGTCTCGCGTCTCTCTTACCTGCGGTAGCACCAATTGTCTCTAGTACTCGGCACCACCGTTTTCTTGTCTCTGCTTACGCAGATGATGTTACCTTTTGTCTTCGCCGCGATGACCAATTTGATACTCTTCTTGCCACTTATGAACAGTATGCTGCTCTCTCTGGTGCTGCCTTGAATATTCAGAAAAGTGCTGGCCTGTGGTGTGGTTCTTGGAGAGGCCGCACTGACCCACCGTGGGGAACAGTGTGGTCCTCCTCGACCCAAAAATTTCTTGGAGCTCATTTTGGACACTCCTTTACTGCAAGCAACGTCACTTGGCAAGCTGCCCGCCCACGACTTCATCGCACGGCTGGTTTTTGGCGATTCACGTTTTCCTTTTCCTCTTACTTTCAACGTGCTCAAATTGTTCATCGATATCTTCTCTCACAATGCTTCTATCCCTGGGATTCCTGTGTGTTTAAATCGCATCATTTCTTTGCCATCAACAGTATTTTCACTTCAGTGATATGGTCATCTAGACATTGGATTTCTGCTGCCACGCTTTCTCTGCCAACATCATTTGGTGGTCTTCATTTCCCGGATGTCAGAACATATTATCGAGCTCACCGAATCGTCTACTTCATTCGTCTTCTCCTTTCGCCCTCCCCTGAACTTTCTTCTACCCTGAATACTCTTATTTCTCTTCAGGATCCATCCTTCACTTTCCTCCTTTTTCTTCGGATGGATTCATCTCCTTCTACTTCTAAACGCCTCCCACCACTTCTTATTGACGCTCTACGGTATTTCATTCTCTCCCGCTACTCCGCGCTCCTCCCTCTACCACCCTGGACCTGCTTGCAGAACCTCTTTTCTTTTCCACTCAGATTCATCCACCCGATCAATCATACTTTCTTTTTCCCCCTTGGTTCCGCTCAGGAATTCTCACTGTCGAAGCTTTATTAACTTGCGATTTGACCTGGAAACCCCTCTCTTCTCTTTTCCCTGACCCTTCCTCCACCTTGGAAGAGGAGTATGACCTTCTTCGCTCCGCTCTCCGTACCCTCTTCCCACTTCTGGTTTCTGACACTGGCCTTGTTTCTGTCTCTGGACCGAGCCTCCCTCTTCCTTTCTTCCTTCCCTTTCGGGACTCTGTTGCTCCCATTTCTTCTTTTTCCACTGCCTCTATCTATGCGCTCCTCCGTGCGCCCCTCACTTCTCCGCATGGTCTTCCTGATGCTTCTCCTTCTCTTCTGCTGCCTATCTGGTCTGCCTCTTTCTCTCCCCTTTCTACCCCGTTAGAGCGAAACATCCACTGGCGGTTTCTTCACCGCCGCCTTCCTGTTCCTTCTTCTCTCTTTCACATGTCTATTTCTTCTACTTCTCTCTGCTGCTTTTGTGGTGTTGAAGGTGATGTTCCTCATGTCTACTGTCACTGTCCAGTTCCCCTTCCACTTCTCAATACTGCCTTTCGTCTTGTAGGCACCATTTGCTCCAGAGACATCCCTTTTCAAGCATACGAGTGGCTATTGCTTACCAAACATCCCCCGGCTATTTTGCCGGATACCTGTGCCTATCTCTTCGTTCTTGTCAAACATGTCGTTTTAATTTATCATCAATCTCTACGCTCTCCTGCTACCACACCAAGTATTCTCTCTGCTGGCGCGGCCTTACGGTCGATTTTTAGGAATCGCATCGTGTCTCGATTACGCCTGGAGAACTTCGCTGCTTCCACCCCTCAATCTCAAGCCTCTTTCCGGTCTAATTGGGCGCAAGGGACCGGATGGTTTAAAATCACTGGATCTTCCATTGAGCTTTCCTTCTGATTGGTTTGTTTTTTCCCAGCTTCGACCTACTGAATGCATCGGTTGAGATCTTGTGCATTTTTTTTTTTTCACATTCTTTGATGTCTTGTTTATTGTACTTCCCTCATCGCATTGTGCCTTCTGGGCTTTAAGATTTTGTTTGTGTTCAAGGCTAGTAGACTCTTGGACCCTTGATGTTTTTTTCTTGTTGCCTTTTGCACCGGAGTGTGTGGTGTTTGATATCTCTGGGTGTTCTACTTGTACTGCCCCGGGTATCTATGTCTCTTTTTGTTTTGTGTTGTTTCAATTGTGTTTTGTCTTGCACGGCAGAGGGTTTTCTGTTCGTACCTAATATTTTGTATACAAGTTCCTGTATTTCTTGCTCGACCCAGGTCATTGTTTTTTTGGACCGATGCAATACTGCACGGCTTGCTATTTGTATTTTGTGTATCCTTGTGTTTCACTTGGGGAGTTTGCCCAAGTTTCCATTATGTTCTGTAATACTCATCATGTTTTTGTCCCATATCGTGTGGTTTCCTCGATTGTGGGAACTTCTGTACCTTTATCGTAGTATATGCTTTCGTTGTGTTTTACATGTTCCCTTCTTATTTTGCACTGCGTTGTACAGCCATATTCTTGTAAATACATTTTCCTGTTGTTTTGTGCTCTGCTCTCACTGTGCAAGTCATCGCATGCTGTAATATCCTAATCATTACTATTGCTTGTGCAACATCTTCCTCAAGCATGTATTGTTCCTTATTAGTGATTTTAACATTTATCATCCTTAGTTGGCTACCGTATCACATTCACCTGTAAAATTTCATCAGTATCGCTCATTGTTTTGTTGTTTATTTTGCCATATGTGGTACGCCTGTGTCCCCTTATGTTTTTGCCAATAAAGTGTATTTTGAAATAACTGCTATAATATATATAGCCAGTGCCGTTAATGTCCACCAGATGGAGACGTCTCAGTAGCTGAGCCCATCTTATGGATTTATGATGTCAGAAGCTGACTTAAAAATACACATAGCACCTTGGATTGTTGGCCACCGCGGTGTAAAGCTAACGCGCTCGGCTAGATATCGAGAGATCCGAGGTTCAATTCCACGGCGGCGGCTGAAAACAAATTTTCGGTTGCTATGTGTTTTTGGAACATGGAAAGAGCGATGTATTTATCTATGAATTGATATTTAGTGCCTAAATAAAAGCGCAATGCAATTCAATTGATTTGATTTTTTTATTTTATTGAGGTTTAACGACCACCGTGAGCAACTCAAGGGGCTATAAGCAGTTGTCCGTCCCTAATTTAGGGCCACTGGTTCCAGGGAAGGGAGAGGACCGGTGCTGTAAGACAAACACAACAAACTGCTATGCCTCACCGGGATCAGAACCCAGACCCATCTCGGACGAATGATCAGAAGCCAGCGCTTAGACCACTGCGCCACAGTGTTATTCTTTCCTTTTTCATTTTTTTAATCATATACGTATTTTTAAACGATCAAAGCTGAGCATATATGCTTCTTGAAGCGTAATTCATATGTTCTTCAGCCTATGGCTGAAGAAGCAATATTTCATATACGCTTCTTCAGCCTATGGCTAAAGAAGCCTATATGAAATGTTGTTTTAGAAATGTTAAATGAAGCCCCTTACATTCTAACATTTCTAAAACAAAGTGCAATTTTTATACAATCCTTAAATATTTATGTGATCAGTTTTCCTGCACTTGATCGGAAACGTCCTCCGAAGTTACGTATTATCTACAAATCATCCATAGTGGGCAAATGTCCGGTGGGCTTTTGTCCGGACCCCATTTTCTACTTGGCTGACTTCTACCTGAACACTGGTGCATTTTACGTGCTTCATTGTGTGTATTTATGGTATTGCGGTCGAAAATGGAAATCTTTTAGGATCGCTATATTCCGTTAAAATATTTCTCATTGCCATAACTGCAAAAGTTTAAGAAACTTCACGACCTCCAGTTTTATTAGAACCTCCGTTTTCTTTGATTTAGGTTTATTAAATAGGTGACTGTTGCTGAGAGCCGTGAAGTTTAAAGTGCAATCATATATCTTACGCTGAAGTAAGTTCCAGAGTTTTAAGACATTGCTGATTGGTTATTAAGTGCTGAGAAAAATTAAACGGATTATTTCCAGTCCTGAAATATGCATGTGGGTGCATGATGATTTTTAACTTTTGTTTAATAGAAAAATCCTGCTGGAAACATACGTAGAAGACATCAGTGTTTTCATTTCATGTTAATAAAACTTGAATACGTTTATTTTGGCGTAATTTATGAGCAAAGAAAAAAATAAAAAGGTTTTATAGATGCATAACATTAATAGACGTGTCATTTTGATTAATATGAGGGTCGTATTCTGAATAAACACATTACGATATTTCCTTTCTACCGCTGCATTAAAAAACAACGAAACATGTCTTGTGGGACGGTGAGTAGGTCAAAACTTACAAATATTTAAAATAAGCGTCAGAAAGAGAAAATAGCAAAACGTAGTGTCCTTCGGAAGAGGTTTAATCCTAGCGGAAGTCCACATCCCGTGAGGCAGCAACAAGAGACTCCATCTGCTATCTAATAATAATTACACGTGGCATCACAGTCCTTCTTCGAGCACACCTAACTTAAGGGTCTCTTTGTTCGGAGCCAATGAAGTCTTGACTCCGAAACCATCTGTAATTCAACCGGAAGAACAGGAAGCCCCTTGTCGTGCGACAGACTTCACACAGAACGACATTTATGCACTATATTTAAACCTATCTGACTTCTTTCTGGTGGCCACCTGCTGGGATAGCTACTTAATGTCGTTTTTACTTGCCGACCTGCTTCTTCAGAAGTTTCAGCCGCTGTTGATTCTTAAAGAGCAAGGAGTAACAACAAAATAAAATAAAGGCAACCGAAACAGTTTTATTTTTATGTTTACACATTCCAATGTTTCGCAATTAGTTCACACTGACCGTATGTGCTCTGGAAAAGGCTTTACTCACAGTGATCTGAGTTCAGTCCAGGTAGTAAAATATTAACGTAGAATCATTGAATCATCACGTAATCTCGAGAGCTGTTAATTTCTTCTTATGAGCCCGTTTTGACAGAGAATGCAAGAAGAAATACTTGCGAAAATTAATACCTCTGCAGGATCTAACCCATGATAATGTTCTGACACTGAAAAAATTGCAAACTTCATTTTGAAATTTACTAAAAAAAAAAAAAAGTGGATTAAAAGAGAAAATAAAGAAAAGTCGAAATAACAAAAATACTCTCTATGAAATGGGAAACGGCAAATTCGTACCCGGGAGATTGGTACCCTTCTGTTGCTACGACGTTACGGGGGCATATACAAATTGCATGGCTAACAAAATGCCGTTAATTTGTAGATCTTTTAAAGCTATGGTGTTCGGTGAAACAATGGAATTATAGTAAGACTGATTCTAATTTAAAAAAGGGTAGGTCTGTTGCTACGACATTACGGGGGCATATATAAATTGCATGGCTAACAATTTGCCGTCAATTTGTAGATCTTTTAAAGCTATGGTGTTCGGTGAAACAATGGAATTATAGTAAGAATGATTCTAATTCAGAAAAGGGGGAGGGTAGTGTGAGTTTTTTTTTCTCGCCTTTGGGCAAGCGAAATTGAAGAGGATTGTCAGCAAATTTGAATCGGCAGTGCTGATATTTATAAGGCTTGCATGACAAGTTACAGCATGCAGCATTGCGTTTTCACTCATCCGCAAAACATTAATTAATGGGACCTAGACCTTTCTAGCAATTTTCAGCCCGCCCAGCTCATATGCTTAACGTTTATATACACAAATCAAATTAATAATGTTGCTCCTTTGCTCAGTCACGAAACATTAACTGCGGGGCCCTAGACCTTTCTAGCAATTTTCAATCCGCCTAGCTCAGATTCTGAACGTTTACATAACAAGACAAAGTTATAGTATTGCACTTTTACTTAGCACGACACATTAATTAATATGCCCTAGGCCTAAGCCTTCCTTGCAATTTTGTAGTCCACGGAGCTCATATTAAAAAGATTTACATTACAAATCAAGTAAAGAATGTTGCTCTTTTACTTGATCACAAAACATTAACTGCAAGTCACCTAGGCCTAGCTTGGCCTTTCTAACAATTTTCAATCCGCGGAACTCATATTTTTAACGTTTACATAACAAATCAAGTTAATAGCGTTGCTCCTTTACTCGGTCAGGCAACATTAACTGCAAGGCCTTAGGCCTTAGTAGCAATTTTCAGTCCGCCGAGCTCAGATTCTGAATGTTTACATAACAAGTCAAGGTTATAGTATTGCACATTTTCTTAGGCAAAAAACATTAATTAATAGGCCCTACTAAGCCTAGGCCTTTCTTGCAAATTTTAATCCACGGAGTTCATATTCAAAAGGTTTACATAGCAAATCAAGTAAATAATGTTGCGCTTATTAAACACTTCTAAAAAGGCCTATGCCTGTACCAACTTGTCCTAAACTCAGGTCGCAGGCCTTATAGGAAGATGTAAGAATATTTCAATGTGGTGTCATTAAACAAGTTGTAAAAGGTTCTAGGAGGGATTTCCCGTAAGGAAATATTCCGTGACCACACATTCTATAGATGTTTGTATCAGGGGCGGCGGAAAGTGAAGTTGACCGGGCCCGAAATTTTGAATCGTGGTGCACCCTCAACCTTCCAACTTCCCGGAACAAACAGAAGAAAAACATTACCTAAGGAGCTTTTTTGGGAATTAGGACCACTCAACCACTTACCCAGAGGAACTTTCTAGGGCACATCACAAGAATCGCAGATATGTCAAATAAAAAAATAATAAAAATAAAAATCTTGGCTGAAATTATTGATCAGGCCCGGGCGTTTCCGCCGCCACTAGTTTGTATGACAAATCCGTCCAAAAGAAAAGAAATTTAAAGTTCGCCCTGTCCACGGTTGGTGGCACGTGGTTCTTTCCGCAAGAATTTCTAGTAAAATTAAATTCATACGGAAAATGGAAAAGAAAAGCATTGCAAAATCATTTTGTTTAGTTTTGATTTGATAAGTTTGAACCATAATTCTCATGTAAATTATTTTAAATTTTAATGATTTAATTGTTCATACTTACAACTTTAACAAACAAATTTTTCTTTTCGAATTTTATTCTTTTAACTAAAGATTTTCAATTTCAAAATTCACAATTTAAAGATACGGAAATAATTGCATGTCCCCCCCCCCGCGCTGGCTTAGTAATCTAAGCTATGGCTTCTGACAGTCGTTTGTCCGAGATGGATCCGGATCCGGGTTCGAATCCCGATAAGGCATAGACGTTGTGTTTGTCTTACGGCACTGGCTCTCTCCCTTCCCTGGATCCAGTGGCTCTATATTTGGGACGGGCGACTTCTTACAGTTCAATGAGTTGCTGACGATGGTCGTTAAATCTGAAATAATAAAAAACAAATTGCATGATTTCATTTATCGTTGCTAATTTAGTTACATCTGGTACATAACTCCTAAATTTATTAGTTTCAAAATCTATTCTACCACAAACTTACAATTTGTTGCTCTTACAATTCCATGTTTTTCAAACCCAGGTATTTTGCGTATTTTACAAGTTCGAAATAGTCTTTCAGTTATTGTATATCATCATTTGTACGGAATTCTCAAAAATAAATAAATAAATGAAATAAAATAAAAAGTTCCTGCAGAAAAGTATTTACACTCACCACGGACAATGAAATTTGCTCACCTATAGAAGAAAACATGCTACAACCGCAAAATTTTGCAGATAGCTAGACTGCGTGCTGGTATGCAAATAGTCCACGTTTCGTGTGATTGCGCATGACCGCATACCCTGTGGTGGCGCTGCAAACACGAACCGGCAGCCTTATAAACCGGCGTGTAGTCGATGCCCCATGAACACGAAAAGCACCGGCCGGCGCAAGCAAGAGTACAGAGCGACAAAAATGTCGGGTAGACGCCAGCGACGTCGATTTACGCAACTTACAGACTTTGAGAGAGGCCTGATCATCGGGCTGAAAACCGCAGGGTGATCGGCGCGCCGTATAGCCCGCCACGTGGATCGTTCTGACCATACCGTCCGACTGTGTTGGGAGCAGTGGACAAATAACGGCACTACCACACGGCGGAGCGGCTCCGGACGGACCAGGAGGACCAGCGGTAGAGAGGATCGACGGATCGTGCGCCAGGCAGGAACGGATCCCACGGGAACCGGTCCACTATACAGTCAGATGTAGCGGCTCCTGTGTGCCCACGAACCATTTCCCGACGCCTCTCGGAAGCGAATCTGCGATCCCAGCGCTCCTTACGTGTGCTGCCATTAACACCGGAACATCTCCGGCTCCGTGTGCAGTGGTGCCAGGACAGAGCGACGTGGAACGCACAGACTGGCGACGAATGGTGTTTAGCGATGAACGCCGCTTCATTTTGGGGACAGATGATCGTCGTGTCCGGGTGTGCAGGTCCCCGGGTCAACGGCACAATCCCAACTTCGCTATCGAGCGCCACACCTCCCCACTGCAGGCATTATGGTCTGTGGAGCCGTTGCCCACGGTAGCCAATCAGCTCTAGTAGTGGTACGTGGATCATTGACGGGCAAGCAGTATGTGGGTGAGATCTTACGGCCCCATGTGCTCCCATTCCTGGCCGGGATTCCAGGTGCGCTATGCGAGCAGGATAATGCCCGCCCGCACACGGCTCGGGTTGCCCAGGACTGCCTACGTCATGTTCAGACACTTCCATGGTCTTCCCGCTCCCCGAACATGTCCCCTATCGAGCATGTGCGGGACCAGTTGAAACGCCAGCTGTCGTTGTGTCGCATTATCCGGGATTTGGAGCACACCGTCTAACACGTGTGGGCCAGTCTGCCGCAGGACATCATCAAGCGTCTGTTTGCCTCCATGCCGGACCGTATTGCAGGATGTATCGCCGGACTGCGTGCCACATATCCCTCTGTAATTGTCCTGCATCTCTGTTTTTGCCATCATGTGTATCATTCATCTATATCATTTCGTCCATAAAATTTCAGTTCAGTCCGATGCTTCCAATTCTTGGTGAGCAAATTTCATTGTCCGTGAGTGTATTTCAACATTGTGTGTAAATATATTTATATTGTCTAGTGTTACACAAGTGAGAAAAACATCCAATAAGGATTTAATTAATTTATCAAGTTTATGTGTTTGCAGTTCCTTTAAGTCATGACATACTGTTTTCAACTTGTTTTCAGCGAATGATAAAGATATTTATTTTTCATTTATTCATTTATTTTTATTGACTGATTAATAGTTGCTTCGTGTATTGATTAATAAATGGTAAGACAATTGCAACAAAATATTTATTACGTGGTAAATGGGTGTAGAAGTGGTCACAAAAATTTTAAGGGGCCGTATAAAAATTGCATTTTTGACCGCTTCGTGGCCACGTCCTAAGAGGTTGGCTATCTGAGTCACATAAAGTTTCCGTAATTTTGTATTTTCTTAATTGCGATGTTTAATGTAATTATAAAAATGTTTATAATCTACAACTCAACAAATGAATTTCGCGGTATATAAACTACAACTGAAAAAATTCTCTGCGGGCATGCGCAAACTCAGATATTTGTTAACCACACGATATTTGTTTATTCAGAATAATTTTATGACACTGAAATTGCGATGTGGCCAGTTCTCTGTACCCGGACCACTGCCACCTCACTAAAATTATTGGAGGGGAAAGTTTCACCTTGCTCCCCATAGTCGGTGCCTATCGCACGCACGCACACACACACACACACACAGATGCACACATCTTCATCGCTGTCAACCATTTGCAAAACTTTAAAAACCGTCTGTTTCCGTTAGATGCCTCCTCTGTTGGAAACAAGAACTGCAGTCCTGATCAGAAATAAAAATTTGACTGAATGACAAATCCAAAAACGTTATTAAATCCCCTTTTCACTCCTCCTCCCTATAAGTGTGAAAAGGAGATAACATTATTGTGACCAAAGCTAAGAGAAGACAGACAATCAGCCACCCCCACCCCTACTGCCCCTTCACGTCTGTCAAAATCAAAGGCGACAAGGGCATTCTCTCTTTCTGCTAATAACCTTACGGAAAACGCAGACTGAAGTAGGGGTTAAGTATTTCTCCCGCTGTAATTACAGAGGAGTACAAGCAAACCATCTGCGATTACTTCGAAAAAAGATTTGAAGATGGGCAACTATTCATTTGGGGACTCCTAAAAAAAAAAAAAAAAAAAAAAAAAAAGAAGGGGAAAGAAATGGGATTTTTTTAACATGGCAGTTTCTTATAGTTTTTGCTGTGCTATTTGCAAAAAATCTGCAAACCTGTTGTCAATTTTTCAAGTATCCCGCATAATTCTACGACCCCTTCGAAGTGCGAAGAAAAACTTTCAGTAAACAAAATAAGTGATATTTCTTTCACTTTTTTTTTATAACAAATATAGCATTTTATTTTACATTTTAGAATCTCTAAAATGTACAGTTGTTTACATCACCTAGTGAGTACTGATTCTTAGTTTTTGTTTTCGAATATGCATAATAAAACCAGGCCAATATTCTGCACTTTTCGATCATTGACGTAGAGAAGGAAATTGAGACTCAGTGATACCAAATCCTTTAGATTTTTGAAATACGTTGTTTGCAGTAATACAGAAAGTAAGTCTGCTTGTATCGCTTTTGAAGAACAGTGATCTTCCCACTTGCAGTCTGAAGGTCATTTGCTTTGGAAACCAAGTCGTCATTGTTTTTCTGGATACAATTTTTTTAAACTTTTAATTGTGTCTAGAGGTTGCACGTACGAAAAAATAGATTTCCTCTTTCGTTTTCAATTGAACTTCCTTCATTTTCAGTAGGACGTGCTACAGATAAAACAATTATATCGATAAAAGCTAAATTAATATACATCTCGAATTTTTAGATCTGTCAATCTTCTGCTGGATGAAGGTCTCTCCAAATTTCTTCTAAAACTGACTGCCTTGAGTCAATCTCTTCCATGTCCCTCCATCATGCTTTCAAAATTCCTCCACCCTCCACCTATCTCCTACGTGATCTTCTGTTTTTAATGTCCCTTGATGCCCAGTCAAATACTTCATTCAGTATTCCACCCGTGGTCCTTTCTCCTAGCAATATGTCCAGGGCATTGTCAAAGTGGTTATAACCTGTGTGCAATGGTTTGAAGTTGTGTGAAATGTTCGTGAATGTTCCGTGCTTCTTTTTCATGAAGTTTCAGAGTCTTAGGTAGTATCCTTTACTTATACGAAGTGTTTTATTGAGTGGTTGTGCTTGCCGTTGACGAATATTGCGAATGGTGGTTTCTGGTGACCGTGCTGCACGAAGCTCTGGAACGGAAGTTGATAGACGAGGAGCTGCTTTGCCTGATAAGACGCCGTCCAGTCCACGAAGTGCTCCTACCGTGACCTCTGAAAAGGTTGGCATGTTAATCTACCCGTGCTCTTCAGGAGATAAGGATCCAATCAGCCAAAGTGATTTTGGAGGTCAACAGAGTTTATCTTCGCAGGTGAATGCTAAGGGGATTTCTTCAGCGATAGCGAAGCCACCTGACGAGACGGGAACTTACAGCTGGGCATATGTGGTTGAAGCGGCGAATCCAGATGACACAAGTTATCAGCGCAGCGTTTCAAGGACTGAGATACAAGGACAACGTTTTTGTTTCACGTTCGCAAAAGACTCTCAGGTATGTCAGGGTTTCTATGATCATTTGGAACGAACTATTATTTTTCATGCCTTACCACGGACACCCTTACCTGTTTACATGAAGGCTTTGAGGAGCGAGTGCCAAAAGAAGCTATTAAAGGCATCTCTCGTAGTAAACGTGGTATAACAGTGTTATGTATTAACAGTACCGACAGTAAACTTGTTATAAAGCATGGGATTTCTTTAAATCAGCAAATTTTGTACCCTGTTTAGTGTTTATGCACGTGAACGACCTGTTACTGTCCCCTTATTTCCGGTTCCTCTTGAGGTACCGGATTCGGCCTTGATAGTTCTTCTCTCTCAGAAGAGTCGGGTGGTGGGGCCAGTTCATAGAGTAACAGAGGTCCCTCAGACTTTAACCTATTGTCATGTTAGTGGGTTAAAACGGATCCTTTGGGTTGTCTTCTCTGACTAATCGTCTCTTCAGGCTTGTCCTGAAGAAGCGGAAATTGTGTTGAGCTCTAGAAGTTTTACTTTTTAAATTTCAAAATTTACACCGGCATTTACTATTTTGCTTGCAATGAAAGAGGGCATATCCGTGCTCAGTGTACTTCTTTACATAAGCCACCCCCGAGGAAGGATCTCTCTGCTTCCCACGAGGGAAGACCAGTTGAACCTGAAGTTGGAATGGATTTGAACATGGTACCACACAAGTCGTTGATACAGCTCTTTCCGTGACTGAAACTTATCCTAGAGATGTGAGACCCAAATGGTGGATTCAGTCGTGGCGGCAGAGAAAGAAGTGATCGAAACAGCGGGTGAAATGACACAGTTGTTTGCCCCGTCATGTATAGATGTTAGTCCGAAGCCGGATTCTTTGGTTTCTGGGACTCAGCCTACAACAAATGATGGTACATTAGACATTGTTAACTCACTGGAATCTTCGGTGGTTTTTCAGAGTCTCGCGGAAGACAGAAGTGCATCTTCGACATCTAAACGACCTAGTACTGATCCAAGTAGTAGTGATCAGTTGAAACTAAGTAAATTTGAAAACTATCTTCAACCGGAATTTATGCCTAATGCAGATCTATCTTTTCTTGCGGAACTAGATTGGGAAGGAGAAAGAAACAAGTCAACAAGATATCGTCTTCTTCTGGAACTTCTTGCAACTTATCCTAAGGATGAGGAAACGATTGATTTATTACTTTTGAAGGACACATTTGTGCCAAATAAAAAGACTTGTCCAATTAACGAGGGGTTCCTTAGTGAGTATGAAGAATGTTTATTTTATTAGGTTCCTGTGCTAAATACTGTTTTAAATTGGATCATAACGAAAAATCCTGTTCCAGACTTTTTTAAAACCTATTAGAAGGTATATTACAAACGTATTGAAGAGATTAAGGCTTATATAAAAAAACATGATTTGGAACATGCATTCGGATAGATTCCTTGAAACGGAGGTTTCTCTTTTTTCATATTTCGGTGTTTAATGATGTGTTCATTGTTGTTTATGGATTACGTGTTCTACTTACCTAAGATTCAAATTAACGTTGTTAATCCATGATCCTGTTTTTGAGGTTTTTTGTTAATTTTATAAATGCAATGTTTTAGTTTTATATAATTTTATGATTTTATTTTGAATAAATCAGGTGTTTTTTCACCTGCAATATGCCCATGCAATTTCAAGGATTTCACTTTGATTCTGATAGCTTCCACTTTTGTCATTTCCTTGATCTAAGAGTTCCTCTTCTATACTTCCCAGTTATGCCAATATTATTAACATGACTTGATATATAAACGTTATGAATATGCCATTGGTAGAATAAAAACTGTTTAAAAGGCCTAGGCCTTAGGAATTAATATTTCGTTCCTAAGTAAAAGGAAAATATTATTAACATGAGTTGGTACGTAATTGTTGTAAATGTGACATAGGCAGAATACAAACTATTTAAAAGGCCTAGTGTCTATGAATTAATATTTAGTGCCTAAGTAAAAGCGCAATATTATTAACATAAGCTGTTACGAAAACTTTGTGAATGTGACATCGATAGAATAAAAACTGTTTCGAATGCCTAGGACTAGGGCCTATGAATTAATATTTAGTGCCTAAGTAAAAGCGCACTATTATCAACTTGTTTTGATATGTAAACGTTATGAATATGAAGGCAATTGATTAAAAATTGTTTAAAAGGCCAAGGCCTAGGGCCTATGGATTAATATTTAATGCCTAAGTAAAAGCGCACTAATATCAACTTGGTTTGATATGTAAACCAGAGCTGAGACGGGCTGAGCCCAAGCCCGAAGCAGAGCCCGGGCCCGAATCGATCTCAGGCTACAGAATATTTACTGCGGTTCGGGCTCTGGCGGGCTCGGGCTCTTAGAAAGAGGGAGAGGGAGAGAATTTATATACATATATAAATGTGATTTTATATGATTTAGCAAATGAGACACTTTATAGTTGATAAAGCGAATTCTTCGGCAACTGGTTCTGGTTGGGGAGCAGGCATTCGAGATGGCTATTTATCCGGGCTTGGGTAGAAAATGCCATAGGCCGTACATTAGTGTGTTTCTGCAGAGAAGAAAAACCTTTTTTAAGAACTATAGAAATCGGATAGTTGATAGCATGCCGACGATAATTTACCCCCTATCTCCACGCGGTAGCTTCTTGCTAATTTTATTTAGCAACGTACATATTGCAGCGCATTATGGCGCGTATTAGCATTAATTGAGCAAAATACAATTGAAGCACCGCCCGATCATTTTGACGGCCGGCCGCCCAAAGCACTTGATGTGGAAACGAACGGTCAGAGCAAATCGTACAGTTATACTGTAAAAACAGATAGAGGTACCTTCCTCACCATTTAAGAAATATATTGGTTAATTGCAGGAGGAGGAAAGAGCGGAAGTGTGGAAAAGGATATGTTTTTTATTAACGGTTGAACAGGTTAGCCAGTTTTTGGGCCTGGGCTCTATCTTTCAATATAAAATTCAGGCTCGGGTGTGCTCGGGCTGATATACCACGGGCTCGGTCTCCGAAAATTGAGCCCGAACTCAGCTATAATGTAAACGTTATGAATATGAAGGCGATTGATTAAATACTGTTAAAAAGGCCTAGGTGTAGGGCCTGTGAATTAAGTAAAAGAGAAATATTAATAACTTATAATCTCAGTATAGGCCAAGCAACGGCAATCTTTATTCCCCCTTTCCCCCTTAAACTTTTGTGGCCAGTTACCCTAAAGCCGTATGTACCAGCGTCAAAATAAAGACAATCAAAAGAGTTCATCCTGTCTGTAGGTACCTTGGAAAGCCACACATAATTCGGAAACCTGGAAAACTGCCACACATTTAAAGTGCTCTTCGGAGGAAGAGCAGCTTTTGCCCGGCCCCTTAATGAAAAGCATGTGTCATTTTTCCTGTGTGACGGTTTACAGTGAACCAAGCATTATATGCCGTTTTATGTCAGTATTAATCTCCTATTATCATTTTATGCCACTATAAAAACTCTTACACTTTGACAAATCTCGTACGAAATGCAATTTGTGTACATTCCCTCATATCAGAAGGTGTATGAGTTTTCTGCGGTGTGTTTTCCTAACGGTGGAAGAAAGTATACGAGTTTTCCGCCAAGAGAACAGCTATTCAACAACGACAATCACCAAAGAAGAAATATCTTCCGTTAATGCCATTTGTATATGCCCCCGCAACGTGTCAGCAACAGAAGAGTACCCATTTCCCGGGTATGAGTGTTCCGAATACCAATCTCCCGAGTACCAATTGCCGGGCGGTACGAGTTTCCCGGGTGCCAATCTCCCGGGTACGAGTTTTCCAAAATTCAATTTTAGGAAAATGCCATGATTGCTTCAATTTGTGAAATAATTTACGAATTTAAAGTTAGAAAGAATAGTTAGAAAAATCAGAATAGTTAGAAAGGGTGAAGATGATACCAAATCCTGAAATTTAGGCATTAAAACTTAATAGGAGGGGATGAAACTGCATAAGTACGAGATTCCCGGGTACAAATCTCCTGGGATCCCTGGGAAATAGGTTCTGTATCGTTGTTCAGCACATACGTATTTGAATAAGAATTTGTTAAAATCAATCTGATTAAAATTGATAGTTGTAGATTAAATGGAATTTAAAATGATATAAAAGTGATTGACACTAAATATTTAAAACCTCGCAAGCATAGTACACTCTGCATTAAATTAATATTAAGTATACAAAACTGGTATTAAACTCTCAAGATCTTGCATACATTTTTTATCGTACTAAACAAAATTTCTGAATTAAATCACTATCACGAACTTACAATAACCGAATGTCCAGCGACAATAAACAGTGCCATCACTCATCAACAACCATTTCCAATCCACAGCAGACCTAGTTTAGGACAAGTGGTCATCGGACAACTGGCCACACCGCTACACAAACTTTAGGGGCCATATACACTGCCGGAAAGGCGCTTTTTGGTCAAATATGGCCCTTGCGCCATAAAAATCAACCAACACTGCCGGAAAGTGGAAAAAAAAAAAAAAAAAAAAAAAAAACACCATTAAAAATTGCAGCTGGATCTATGAGATTTATGTCGTAGCAACAACTTGTTAAGAAAGGAAAGTAATCACACGTGTGAAGTGATTCAATGTTTATTTCACCTTTTAATACATATTACAGTGTACGGAAGGCACATTTTAATAAGGTGCGGCACCTCCTCCAGCAGCAATACAAGCTTTCGATCTGGCATGGAATCGGTCGTACAGATGCCGGATATCACGCTGACGGACAGCATTCCACGCGCTTTCAACTTGGACGCGTGATTCAGAGATGGTCACTGCCCGCCGAGGTCCGCTGAGGAGTCTTTGTCCAATCCAGTTCCAGACAGGCTCGATTGGAGACAAGTCCGGAGAGCCTGCTGGCCAAGGGAGTTGATGCACAGCCTGAAGAGCATGTTGAGTAGCCCGGCAGGAGTGTGGGCGGGGGTTATCCTGCTGGAATATCGCATCGGGGATCGCACTCAAAAATGTCACGACGACCGGTTGCACGATGTTTCTGACGTACGTACTGCTATTCAGTGTACCTCGTACAAACACCAGACTCGTACGAGTGACAGCTAATCGCTCCCCACACCATGATGCCCGGCGTGGGGCCTGTGTGTCGTTGGCGCATGCACGATGGCAGAAGCCACTCACTTTGTCGCCTTCGGGCGTGTACACGACCGCCAGACGCTCCCAAGCAGAATCGGCTTTCATTACTGAAGACCACTGATGGCCATTCTTCCCTCCAACAAACTCATTCTTGACACCACCGCAAACGTGCTCGACGATGACCAGGGTTCAGTGGTAACCGTGCCCGTAGTCCTGCTTCTAAGAAACGATTCCGTATCGTTCTGGTAGACACCCTTGGTATGACAGAGGATCGAATTTGTGACTCCGTAACTGTCCGCTCTGCCAACGCGGCCCACTTGACACACCGATCCTCTCGTGTGTTCGTAACTCTGTTTTGCCGGAAATACGACTGCGAGTGTGCGAATGCTCCTCTGACCACCGACACCACCATCTTATCACCACCGATACCTCTCGTCCCACTCGGTCCGCAATTTGACGGAAAGACCAACCTCCTTCCCGCAGACCCACTATACGGCCTCGCTCGAACTCCGGTAACCTGCGCCGTCCAGGCGTGGTAGCTTCTCTTCGGCAATCAGTAAAAAGTCCGAGAAAAAAAAGTCAGCGACTCTTGGAAAACGCGGAAAAAAAGTCCGAGAAAAAAGGTCCGTGGAAAAAAGTCCGTGATGGGCGTTTTGATTAACATCATGTGCATGCTAATAAGTCAAGTTGACATACTGTTTGATCTTAGTATTCACGAGAATGTGGGGGGTGGGGGGCATGCTTTCATTATTTGACTAGTGTGACTCATCATGTGGTTTGGATAAGTGGAATATCTACAAAGAACACAAAATAATAGCGTTCATTTTGATTTATATATTATATTATATTATATTATATTATATTATATTATATTATATTATATTATATTATATTATATTATTTTTTATTTTATTTTATTTTATTTTATTTTGCCCGAAATTTTATTTCGGGAAGGGGTTAAAATTCTGTTCCGTGCGAAACAAAAATCCAACATTTAAAATACATCATTTTAATCAGAAAAGGTATTTACAAATTTACAAAAGTGTTTGCGGTACACTCGATATTTACACGCAAAAATATTTGTAATTTTCGAAATATGAACAAATTAGGTAATGGATATTCCATGCAATGCTTTGCGATACACTTATTATTTTTGGTTTCCCCTCCGGGGTGTAAAACAACTATAAATGCTTTGGCGTGCCCACTGTGCAACAAGCAATATATAGTTCACCATGGGAAAAGCATGGACTCTGACTGATTAATTCATGCCTTCTCATTTAATTGATTGATTGATACCTTCGTATTTCCTTGATTGGCTTATCCCGACTGATCTCCTTGATTGATTTATTGATTCCTTATCATTTACTACACTGTTAAAAATTTGGTGAAAGGTTGTACCAAAATATGGAGTAAGTAAGGAAAAAATGTGCTGCAACCAAAACTTGGGCAACCTTTACACCAAGTTATGGTTCAGCCTTTACACCAAGTCGTGGTTCAACCTTTACGACAAGTTATGGTTCAACCTTTACGGCAAGTTATGGTTCAACCTTTATACCAAATTATGATTCAACCTTTATACCAAATTATGATTCAACCTTTACGCCAAATTATGGTTCACCCTAACGCCAAATAACGGTTCACCCTGACGCCGAATTTTGGTTCATTTGATATGCTCTTTATTTACAGCACATTTTATATAAATAAGGATCAGTTCATCCTCACAACATGTACTGATCCTTATTTATAGAAAATGTGCTGTAAATAAAGATCATATCAAATGCTTTATTAGAGTGCAAGTAAGCTACTGTCAAATATAAAATCAAATACTATTATATTTAAAATAAATAGGTATATTTAGGTATAAGTATGCCAGCATTCATTTTTAGTGTGACCTTTCTTATTGCAATATGTGCAATGGTTAGCAATTGAGCAATCATTGCACATAATTTTGATTGAGTTTTCATTGATAATTTCATTGCAATCATTTCGATTGAGCAATCGAAATATTAAAAAATCCGTAAAAAAAGACCTGTATCCATAAAACAGTAAAATCAATCAGAAATCCATAAATTTTACAGATAAACCGTAAAAGTTGGCAAGTACGTATTAGTATATATTGTGCAATTTCTGGACCAATAAAAATGAGGGAACTACCAACTTTTGGTATACACTGGTCATATTTTTTTTTTTCGAATTTCTCCCACTGCGTACCATGTTTTGTTTTATTTATTAAAAATATATTCATGTGTACATACACACATTGTTCTAAATTTGCGATATAGTACTCCAATGAAAATGATACCTTATTTTCCACATATACTGTAAATGTGTACTGGACTTTTTTTTTTTTTTGGCGGACCAGTGATTTGGAAATTCGAGTGGTCCGCTGGGCCTGTAGAAGATTTATTTCTAATTTTAACACTGCAAATAGGTCATTGCTTACCATTTTTTGAGGGGATGGGGGGTGGGGGAGGTTCGCCAGATGGCAGTCGAAAAATTATGGAATTCAGGTATTTGAGAAATTGTTTAAAAAAATTATGTCATAAGTTTAGGCTATAAAATAATTATTGTAATCATAATATTTGAAAAAATAAACAAAAAGAAGACTAAACTGTGGCCATACCTTTTCTAACAACAAATAAGGCTTAGGGTTTTTGATCTACCGTTCTGTATATGTGCTTGAAATAAACTTAAAACATCACATTTTAAAACATGCAGGGGTCACTTAAAAAATAACAAATAGTTTAACCAGTAAACTTACCCTTACACACTGTTAAAAATTTCGCCTTTAGATTACGAGCAGCGCCCGACAACTAGGGGTCCGACCATTGGCCGTAAAATTACGGCCTGGTCCGTTTTTGTGAAAGCCAGTAAAATTAAGATCAAAACCGTAAATACTAACCCCGTAATTTGAAGGGCGATGCTCGTAAAAATAAAATTTGACCGTTTTCAGTTAAGCCGTAATTTGAAGAGCAATTCCTTATAAATGCAGTTTGACTGAATTCAGCTGAGACTGAATTTCACAGGCTTAATTAACTGAATACAGTTTCAGTTAAGCCGTAATCTGAAATTAAAAAGTTTGACCTTGCTCATTTGAATTTCAGAGCAATCCCTGTATTTATAGTTTGACCATATTCAGCCTCATAGCAAGTAGTCACACGACTTTTACAGTAAATGCACATTTTTTGTGGAAGAGTGTGCAGTTAAATGCATGTTTTTGTGAAAGAGTGTGAGTGTGAAAGTGTTTGATGCTTGGTTTATTACCAATCAATTCAGTTTTAAATGTGAGTAATGATATTTTCATATCTTAAAATTAGGTTTATTACAATTTGATAAATAATGACATCAGTTACACACAGATTTGTTTGACATTAGGCTTTACGAACTCTGTGCACAGTTGGTTGAACAATACATTGTTCCTTTTAGACATTTTAATTTGCATATGTACTAATACAGTATTTGCATAAATGAATACAAAGGACAGTTATGTAGTAAAGACACATACAGGCATATTCTTATATTTACACGTTATATTAATGACAAACAGATCTACGAACTGGTATCCTAGTACATTGCGTCTATAGGGTATTCAATCCACAATGGTGTTTAAGTTGGTTTTTCATTAAGGTTTTGACTAGTATTACATTTCACATAGGGTTGAGTCCGGCTTTTCTTGTTTTCACATTCACTACCTTGTGTGCTATTTCATTTTACATTCTACTGAGCACTATGTTGTCAGTGTTTCTTCAACTTTTACGGTCGTTTCTTATTTCTAATTTTTGGATATTTACCTACTTTTCACATTTTTAGTAAAATTATGTCAAAAACTGGAAGTGCTGCTTCTGAAAGATCATATTGCTTCTCCATAATTAAGGTATCAGAAAGAATAAAAAAAAACTTGAATAGAAGTGGAAGCTTGAATTTGATGGGGCATCATTTCAAATCTCAGACCCCCACCCAGAGAAGAAACGCTTGCTTAAACCCTGATTCTGAATGAATCATTCTAGAATATTAACAAATATTATCAATATTTCTAAAATATTAAATTTTCCTGTATGGCATGTTTTAGAAATGATTTCAGTGATTAAGGTGGTCCTACCCTTGGTTTGTTGCTACAAGCAAACCATTTCGGAACACAAAAACCTTTTGGAATGCTATTAAATAGTTGTATTTATAATATCTTGGGAATACCTGAAGATAGTGAAACAATTTTTCATTGATGTACAAATCAGGTGCTTAGTGACAATGGGCAAAAAAAAAAAAAAACTTCACTGAAAGGAACATGGCAGAATCCCTAAATTTCTCAAAAAACAATTTCATCGTATCATTTTGTACCAATTTGTGCACTATCAGCTTAAAACAGAAATGCAAAACATGTAAAAAAAATCCTATCTTTTAACTTAAAAAAGAATTGGCTTCTGATTTATCTTAAAATATAAATTTTCCTGGGCATTCAGGTTTTACTATCTGGATACGTAAATAATTTGTGTACATACCCTGGGCATGTGACATTTCAGATATTTTTCAAGTCCTGTTTAAAGTGACACAGGTAAAGATTTCACTCACAGAAATTTAGAACGCATTCGATTATTTTTTCATTTAACATTAATTACATTTACAAAGAAAAGACACTGTACATGATGTAGTTTCCTGTCATTTTCATGGCCAGCTTATACCAGATTCAATAAAAAAAAGAGTAACAGTAGAAGCTCGTTATAACAAAATTCAAGGGGGACAGAAAAAATTCTGCAGCAATATATTTTCCTTAAAACGTTACGAAATTTTCATTAAAAAGTTAGTATGTGCTACAGAAATTTTCGTTACGCACAAGATTGCAACGCTGTAATTGCGAAATAGTGCCCATAGAGACAAGCAAAGGTAATTTTTTTTGTAATGGGAAGTTTTTGCTAAAGTAGTAATAAAGAAATATATGTTTTAATTAATCTATACGTATGGAATTATGTACTGTACATATTTTTACTTATATGTATCAGAGTATCATGCCCGAGCTGCCCGGGGCATGTGAATCATTGGCCTAGGCTGGTAAACAAAAATCTAGTTGCCCAGACTGGGTAATTAAATTTTAAAATGAAGTTCAGAATAGAATTTTTTACTACAAGAAAAAAAGACAGTCATCTCATGTCATGCTACTTTTCACTGCCAATCACTGGAAGTTTTATTATTGTTACGGAGTGCCAAGCACAGAAGAATATCCCTTCTTTAATTATATTATGCTCTAGGTCCAGAAATTGGAAGCATATATAATTTTGCTCCAAATGTTGTTTAAAGACAGTGACTGAATGCATGCCTCTGATGGAACTAGCAGCCTGTGTTTATTGACAAAGGGTGAAAACTTCCACAAAAGGAACCTGGTATATTACTGCATTTCTCAAATACTAATCTCAGCATCATCATCACGCATTTATGCACTGAACATTTTGAGTATAGACCCCTAAAACGGAAATGCAAAATATGTAAAAAAAGTGAGGGTTCTGATTTGTTTTCTTAAAAGATAAATTTTCCTGGGCACACGCATACAACCAGCTTTACTTAATAATTTATATGTCCCGGGCATCTCAGGCACGGTATTTTTCAAGCCCTGATTATTAACAACTCCTAAGCGATTTCTGCAGAGCTTAGACACAGTCCCATAGATATAAATAGCTACAACTTTGAGAATCTACATACTAATCTTCCCCTTTTGGTTATATAGTTATTTTAAGAAGAGTGATATATAATTATTTTAAAGCTACCAGTGTGTGTATACATATTGAGGAAACACGATGCTGTCACCCCTCTTGCTAGTAAACGAACCACCGCTTGGTAGGGCATCAGTGCACTCATATTGATGGTAATATGATATCACTAAGGATAAACATCAGGAAAAAGAGAGTCCATAGTGGGGTGCCCAATGCATGGGCCATCATCACCGAGATGGTGGAGTTCATGCAAATGATAAAATAAAAAACAAAGAGGAACAGATTCATATCTCGCTGAATTCATGTGGAGATTTCGGTGGGTTTTTTTGTTTTGTTTTTTTGCAGCCTTTTCAACATGGTATTTAGCACCTAAATCAATAGCATTTCAAGTCTGTCTCCACAATAACTAAAGCAATTACATTATTTATCGTTCTTACATAGTTTTGTAGTTTTTCACTTAGTATTTGCTCTTTAGCGTCTAGTTATATTTCAGTGTTGGTTTTTTTATTTTTGCAGCCTTTTCTACATGGTATTTATCACCCAAATATTTCAAGATCATTTCTATTTTTAAGTAGAGTGATCGTGTTATTTACCGCTTGCATTATTTATTTTAAGTTTTATTTTGCTCCGTGCTACCTCCAGGGTTGTTGGGGGGTTTTTTTTTGGGGGGGGGGGGGGGTGAGACTTTTTTGGAACTAAAATGTAGTGTATGATCACCTTCACCTTTTAGCAGTATTTAGGTAACCTTAGTTCCATTCATTTTTTCCAGGAGATTGAAAACCACACCAGCACCTTGGATCACTTGTTCTCATTTTCAAGGTTTTCACCGCCAAGGGCCCCCTCAAGGAGTTTATTTAGGAGTAGTTGAGGCTTTTCTTGCACAAAAAATGTAGTGTATGATCTCTTTCACTTTTTGGAAGTATTTAGGTCTCCTTAGTCCTTTTGTTTTATTTTCAGGAGTGAGAGCATACAAGGACCTCGAATCAATTGATCTCAATCTCAAGGCTTTTCTCTCCAGAAGTTTATTCGGGGGAGGGGGCATTATGTTTTGGACCTAAAGAGCAGAGTATGATCTCCTTCACATAATTTGTTAACCAAGCAAAATAGCATTTCAAGACTGTCTCCACAACAATCCGCAAAATAGGATTGTTGTGGACATGGGAAGATGGGTGGATGAAATTCGAAAGTATGCAGGGGTGACATGGAGGAGACTGGCACAAGACAGACCGTTGTGGAGGAAACTTGGGGAGACCTTCGTCCAGCAGTGGATTGATAATGGTTGACAATGATGATGATGATGATGATGTGTGTGTATAGTAATTATGGTGTTGATCGACCATCTACTTGTATTTATGTAACCACCATTATAAAGAAAATTCTGTGTCGATTACAAATATAATTAGGAAATAAGTATTTGTTGTATGGAACAGTCTGTCCCGCGTAGAATTATGGATATATATGTATAAAGGTGCCATATAAATGTACATGATAACTTTGAGATTTATTTTTTTTTCTTTTATTCCTCCCCCGTCTTCTGTCTTGAAGTGAAGCTACCACGTAGAGATGGTTAACCAGAAAGGTTCCTTGCTTCCCCCCCCTCTTTCTTACGGGATGGTGTGAAAGAAAAGCTCAGCTTGCTTCCGGCCCCAGTAACAGGGAAAAGCTTTACGCGTACTCGGGTTTACCAAGTGTTGCTGGTACGCAGAGGGGGTGGTTTGCAGCATCTCTCTCTTTATTTATGGGATGACCAGAAGTTGGTCAAGCATTTCCGGCCAGCAGTGCACCTGCGTTCCCAGGAGAAGAGAAAGTCGTTGAAGGCAGAGTGGTATCAGATTACACATTTTGGAATGCGTTCACTCTTTTGCAAATGGTGATAAATTCCGCATCTGGAATCGCCCTTTCCATGTTATGTCATAAGACGCAAGCGTTAGTCAAGCGGTGTGGGGGCGACCGCGTTTTTCATGCAACAGCTGGATGGGGGCAATCTTATTGGAGGAAAGTAGCGTCGGTGCAGAGGGCGCTGGCGTACTCTCTCATCCTTTGGAGAAGACGTGTGAGTTGAAATTTTTTTTTTTGACACTCTTCGATTACTTTTTTTGGCTGCTAAGACCGAGTCCTCTCCGGAAGATGAAGAAAATTTCGTGGTCCCCGAGATATCCCAAATTCTCGGGAAGTCCTTTATAGCCTGCCCGGTAAATGAAAGATGAACGACGGCAAAAAAGGAAACCGAAAACTAAGAGCAGCATAGGATTAACAAAAAAGGGATTTGCTCCCTGTCTCCATGTGCGGGTTTGTAACCGGAGCGTCGGCTCTTGGAAGAGCCTGCTTACCTCAGCGACCGGGCAAGTTCGCTAATCAACCCGTCACATCGACTCATCATTAAAAAAAAAAAAAAAAAAAACAAAGGGTTATCATCCTGGGATGTGTGCTAAGTGCTGCTCGGAAGGAGAACTGCTGCTGTACTACCAGTCCCATGGTAGATGTAATTAGAACATCAACAGAAAAAAAAAAAATTCACATGGCAGTCCTAAGGACTAAAATTCCTGGACTTCTGCTAGTGCCACTCCTGTACACTGGAGGTATACATTTCTTCAGAGACTAGAGGTGAAACAAAACGTGGAGAGGTATGCTGTATTCCGGAAGCGGTAAGCAGAAATTTTTAAATCATCCTCGTCACACCGAACGTCTAACCTACTAGCCGCCATGTTGGTCCTTCAGAAGTTGACTCTTTTCTCACTACGAGACTTTCTTTTTTTTTTTTCACCTTTCTATTTGAAAACAACAAACAAACAACTAAACTAAATACAAAAGAAAAAATCTACTCTGTTCTGGGAGTTACTCCCCAAGGTAATATTTCTGTCAGTTTAGAAAATGTGGTGACGTAAAAAAAAAAAAAAACTAGATTTTAGAATCTTGGCCAACACCTCCCATGTAAGAGTAAAATTGCCTGAAAATATATATATATATTGAATAACGCTAGAAAGTATACAACATTTTTTTTCTCAAAGTTGTCCTTAAGGAATCGAAAAAAAAAAAATTGCTGTGTAGAAATATAAACAAAAATGTAAAATTTATGTAACCTTCCTGTGTGTTTGTGGAAAGCAAAGAAGAAATTCAAATTACAAAAAGAAAGGGAATTTAAAATCACTGATTAAATTGTTTACAAATAAATGCAGACCGACTGGTCTTTTACAAAATTGATTTCTTGAGTTTGTCATGTGTTGTGTGATTAATATATGTTAGTCAATAGCATGTATCCACATTAGCTTAGACTAGTGGGTGGATCGGATTTGGGGCTCTGCCCATTTATTTTGCACGTCACAGACAGCAAAAGTCCTTGAATAACACAAATTGTTTTTTTTTGTTGTTGTTGTTTGTTTTTTTCGGCCATAAAAGTGAAATAACTGTCATGTACTGCAACAACTAATTTCCTATTATTGTCATCAGTTGTGGGAATAAATTGGGTCTTCATATAGAAATACCCGTAAGTTTTGCTTGTCTACTTTAATATCCATACTCTGAGGGAAAGGGTGGAATTTTAAATTTAAATTTGCATATGCCAACTTCATTTTAATTTAGTATCCTCCCACCCCCACAACAGAAAGAATTTTCCGAAGTATTTACCTGTCAGTACGATGCTTTGCAGCAGTTCGTGCAGGAGGGGGAGCGATGCTAACGGACACGACGTCAAGGTTCCGTGTGTCGGAAGGGAGTAACAGTTGGTAGTGAATGCGCGGAAGAATGCAAGGGTGGCGGATCTTTTTCGGAGAAGTGTGATGCATCGTGTAATTGTGTGCAAGTACAAAGAAGTAGTTCAGATGTTTTATTAATTTCTGAGAAAGAAATGTGCGAAATGTCATTATTAGTTTCACAATGTTTCCGAATGCAAAGAAATGAAGAAATGTAAATGTTTTCATGTACCACAGAAGTGTCCACTATGAACTCTAGGTTCTGGTTGAATGGGAAGTTTTGATTATGGTTTCGAAGATGTACAGGGGAGTAGATTTGCTCAACCAATTCATTTGTATTTATGCTTTTATTCCGTACATCGTAGCTCACATTTTCCCCTCCTTAAACGGATATTTTTGTAAATGAAGGAGTTTCTTTAATTCAAAAATCGTAGTATGGCAGGGAGCCTAAGAGCTTGTTGTCATATTGTGCCGAAAAATGAAATTTTAAGCCCTAACGAAATCCGAAATGAAGTATGGAGACTCATGACTTTAGAAGGAGCCACTAACACTGTTGAAAAAGCTACTAACACCACTAACAATGCTGCGTAAAGCGGACCTCTTTCCTTCAATGTATTCCTACAAGACGCTTGTATGACTACGTACTGCTCAACCACTTCCTGTAGTATTCTTCCGCCCGTAACTTGCCCTTCTCAACGAAGCTTCCATTCACCGGCTTACACCTTGACGCTGTCGCCGCTCTGTTGTCCTAGGCCTACCGCAAGTACTCTTCCAAACCATCGCACTTCCAGGTAAATACTTCAATGAAATTATTTCCTGTTCTCTACAAATACTATATTTTTTCGCCTTTCCCCATTATTTTGCATGCTTAAAATATTGTACGTCGCACTTTTCCCACACAGTTAAATTTTTCCGTTGAAATAATTTAGGACGCTAAGGTACACATTTACCCAGACTTTATTCATCCATACGAATCCCATGATTTGGTGGAAAGGAATTTCTAAATTTAATGGCTTTACAACTGAGCCTGCCTCTGAACTAGCAATGCTTTTGCTACCAAGTCCCGCCAGCTCAGCTTCAGTTGAAAGCTTTTTCTATGGATTTATACACTCTAAGCTCAGGAATCATTTAGGTGTCAACAAATGTGCTATCGGATGCTACGAGGGGAAAATGAACTAGACTGCTGGTTCTGCAATTCATTGGCAATTGCATAATTTTAGATCAATGAAATCAATTCTGTACAAAACAAAAATCTTAACGAATAAAGAATTTTGACACTTTTCCACTCTTAATAATTGTAATAAAATAATTATAAAAATAATGACGAATATTGCAGTTTCCTTAAAGGCAAGTTTTTTACTATTTAATATATCTATTAAAGCTTACAAATTGTTTAAAATCATGTTATATGTTTCTGACCGTTTTTGACGGTTTAAACCAGTTTTAAATGCTCATGTTAAAATCACTAAAACCCCAACCCTGGTTCACCGTCTTAAAAGTGGGCCAAAGAATGCTGAAACGATTGGGCCTGCATATCAGAAAGAGTTTATCATAAGCAATCATTTAGGGGGATGATTAGGAGGCATTTGTTATTAGCCTTGTTATTCAAAGTGCTCATTAGGATAATAAAATATACGACAGTTCTCTTTGACTGATTGCCTGCTGAAAGGGCTACGAACCTAATATAGAAAATGTTTTGAGTCGCATGTTTCTATAGATAACTCCAAATATTGATGAACTTTGCAAAGCTCTTACATCTCATTGATACTCTGCTGAAATGGCTAGAAAAATCAGTTTTATTTTATTTTTCTAGCCATTTATGCAATTTCTGTAACATCAATATATGCAATTTTTGCAAATATACATGTGTGTATTTGTATTTTTTATACCCACATACATACACACATAAATGCAGTGGAATAAACTTTTCATTTAGTAATAAGGTATCTCCCTAATACACAAGCGGACGCAGTTTTTTCAGCTAAAATATTCCCAAGGGGTACTTTAAGAAAAAAAAGTGTGAGAACTACTGTTATAGACACAATGTACCCAGATGCCAGTTCATAAGCTGTTTGACTATTTCCTCTTCATTAATATAACATAAATAAAAGAACATGTTTGTGCATATCTGTACCCCATAGCTAATCTTTGTATTCAACCCTGCAAATCATTGGCGCCCCCACGGAAGGGGCTTAAGCCCACTCCAAGTAGCTTAAGAACGATGTACGTCACAAAAGTATGAAACATTCAAAATTATTATTGTACATTTTCAAAAAATTACATAGTGTCTGACATGGTGTCTTCTTCCCAAAGCCCCAAAGAGATTAAAAGCAACGTACGTCACAAATTAAACATTAAAAAATATTACAGGGTGTTTCAGAAAATTTTATATCATTTGAAATGTAAATATCTGAGTAATTAAATAGTCTACGCAAATAAAACTAAACAAGCTTGATATTGAGCAAAATAAGATTTATTCATCAAAATTTCAATGAGAAATTCAAAGGTATGTGGATTTCATGAACGATTTCACAAGTACATACATGAAAAACTACCGAAACGGCACGATAACTATTTTAACTCCAATGTTAAAATATTTAATATATACATTTAAAAACATGATATAATAAAAAATGTACACACGAGATCTTTCGGTACCCAAAGAGAGGATTCATGTACCTGTTGTACTGGAACACTCGGGAACAGAGATGCAACATCTAAGGAAAGCATGTGTAACGTATACTCTAGATTCAGTTTCCTTTTGATTTTACTATCTCTTGTTATTTTATTTTCCTATGCAAATTATCTTCTCACTTAACGAGATGTTATTTCTCCCGCTGAATGATATGTGGCAACGAGTGTAAGTCATGACGTGGTGGTATGCAGTATATATAGGCGCGTTCAACTATACCAAGTAAGCTTCGTTTTATGTGATAGGTTCTTCTTAATTATTGTTATGCGATTCTACGAAAGTTCGGATATTCAGTAGTAGTGTGATTTGTTGAGAGTGTGTTTGATAATACCAGGAGTTCTCCAATAAAAGGTTTAAAGTGAGTACGTTTTCTCAGTTCATATTATTGTCAGACCTCTGTCTGGCCGTTAAGTCTCTTTCATTAAGTGTCTCCATTAAGTCCAGGGTATATTGTGTTTACCGCTCTAATAAGGAGCCTTCAAGGTACTAATGTACTAAAACCGAAGTTATAGTACTAATAGTCAAGATAATGAGGAACGCTGAGTAAAAAGAAGTTCCATATTCAATGAATTTATTGCACGTGCGAGTCTTACCTGAACAAACTCTAGCACTTTGAAGATTAGGTACACTTTAGCTACGTCAAGTAACCTTCTAATAACCCTAACGTGACTTAACGTAAACTTCCCTGCACTACACGTCCAGCGGAGAACTTTATTCATTATAATTGGCGCCCGAACATTTCTTGAACACGAGGTGTTGACAATTAATGACTATGTCTTCATTACCTGAGAAAACTTCCCTACTTCAACCTGAATCAAGTTTCGGTGGAGGTGGGGTTATTCTCGACAATTTACAGGAAGCCTGTGGGTCTAACTTTGATGTCAATGATTTGCAAGTACCCAGGCATTCCTCACAATTTTGTCATTCACCAGCTTCATATCACTCTGAGTCGCGGGTCGTACCTGAGGTATTTCAATCCTCTCACGGAAGCAAGATGCTTGCCCATTTCGTGCCGCATGAGGGAACAATTACTTTCAATGGTTTGGAGGGGTCCTTGAAATTTCTCGAGGAATTGGAGGATCATTTCGACTTATACAATATTCCTCAAGATTGCAAAGTGCAAATAGCAGGCACTTGCTTGAAAGATACCGCTAAGACCTGGTATCGGCAGTGGAGAGTATCGAACCCGGATTCTCGTTATGAGAATTTCCGAGCGGAATTTTTGGACGTCTTTCCTTTCGGCCTCAGTCGAGCTGGCCTTGCACAACAACTTTTTTCTCGTAAGCAAGGACCCAACGATAGCCCTGTTGCGTTTGCTTTAGAAACAACACGCTTGTATAAATTATGGGATCCACATGCCAGTCATGTCGACATGTTGGACACCCTATTGCAACAGCTCGATCCATTTCTACAGGATTTTCTTGAGGTCCGACACCCTGCTACAATTCATGAATGCCGTCGCCTCATACGAACGCATGAGGAGCGACACGGCAAACATGGTCCAACTCAACATGCTCTGGTACCCCGGGAGGCTTATCACGAAAATCCTCAGCGGCATAATAGGCCTAATGACTTTCAACACGAGCATACACAGGTGCAAGTCCAAGCATCATACGTCCCACCGCATAGAAGAGTGGTACACCAACCGCTAGTTTCTAAACAATTTGTGTACAGTACAAATGCACAGTATGCTCGACCCTGTTCCAATCCGCAGAATTCGGAACATTTTTATGCTAAGGGCAATAATGATTTTTCTGCCCATGCTGAGGGAAGATGGAATAGAAATGGAAGTTTCAACAGATATGCGGAGTTCCCGCAGCAGTTTTCACGAAGTTTTCCTACGCGTGAAAACTTTCCCGATACCCGGCAGAGCCGAGGTTTCAGACCGCATGATAATACAACCAGGAATCCTTTAAACTTCCAAAGGAAGTAGACCAAGGGTCGGTACTGCTTCCTGATACCAAGAATTCTGACCCTAAAATAGTGTTATTGACTGTCCAAACTCCTCAGTTGCCTGATGTGTTATTGACAATTGAAGATATTATTGTCGAGACAAAGTTCGACACTGGTTCTGAAATATCAGCCCTAAATACGAGGTTTTGCACTGAAAGTTTTCCTGCAGTCCACGTCCAGCCTGCGACGCAGTATTTGCGAGGTGCAAATAACGAAATATTCAGTATCACAGGAGCTGTTACATTATCTCTAGGGCTGGGAAAGGCTCGTTTTACGCATTCTTTCCTGCTCATAGACGATCTACCTGTTAAATGTCTAATGGGCATAGACTTTATCAATACTTTTCAAGTTACCCTGAATTTCGTACAACATGTTATTTCCTTTCCGGAACCTGTCGAAGTGATTCCTAAAGATCCTATAGACATAACGAGTTTGTTACTGAGTAACCAACTGAATGAGAGGCAACGAAACCAGCTTTCTCTACTTTTGCATGAAAGACCTGGTTTATTTTCCGACCAACCTGGTTTCACACAGGTGGTTTATCACGTCATTGACACTGATGGTTCGAAACCGATAGCGACGAAACCTTACCCTTGTGCTCCCCATAAAAAACAGGAAATGCAACGTCAAATTTCCGAGATGATTAAACAGGGCATAATAAGGGAATCAACAAGCGCCTGGGCCGCACCTGCTTTTCCTGTTCCAAAGAAACAACCCAACGAATTTCGTTTCGTGACAGATTTACGCAAGCTAAACCAAGTCACGAAAGCGATAAATTATCCACTACCTGTCATGTCGCATATTTTGCATGACCTATCGTCAACTAAATGGATGTCAACCTTGGATTTGGCGAGTGGATATTGGCAGGTTGCGGTACATCCAGACTCCGTCGATAAAACAGGCTTTGTGACTCCTTTTGGGGCTTATGAATACCTGCGTATGCCCTTTGGACTAGCCTCTGCACCTGCTACTTTCCAAAAACTTATGGATACGGTTCTCAGACCTGTTCTAGGTGCCCATGTGCATGTATATTTGGATGACATTATTATTACATCCGAGACTTTTGACGAGCACCTTTCTCTGCTCAAACAGGTGTTCCAACTCATATACAATGCTGGCTTGACGTTAAAACCTAGTAAATGCCAGATAGCGTGGGACGAGATTGTATATCTGGGGTTGAAAATCACTCCCCACGGCTTATTTACGGATAATGAAAAAATCAGGCCTATTGTTGACTTTCCACGGCCAAGCACAGCCAAAGAACTATCACGCTTTCTGGGAATGACCGGATGGTATCAGCAGTTCGTCCCCGCTTATGCTACAATCTGTGAGCCATTGTATGCTTTGAAACGTAAATACAAGAAGTTTGTTTGGACACCTGAGGCTAACGCTGCGTTTGAAGCACTAAAGTCTGCGTTGACTCAGCCTCCTGTATTAGCTTTCCCAGATCATACTAAGGAATTTGATATTTACACTGACGCATCCGGAGTTGGTCTTGGTTGCGTTTTGTCACAAGCTGGGCATCCAATAGCTTTTGCGTCCCGTACTTTAGCCAAAGCTGAACGCAATTATTCAGCTACGGAACGCGAATGTCTTGCTGTAGTGTATGCTCTTGACAAATTTCAATGTTATCTCAACGAATTGACAGTTAATATAATTACGGATCATTCTGCCCTTCAGTATTTGAATTCTGCTAAGCACCTCTCTTAAAGACTTATGAAGTGGGCTCTTAAGTTACAGGAGAGCAATATCAAAATTTCGTACCAGCCAGGTCATAAGAATCAATTACCGGATGCTTTGTCTCGCGTCCCGATTAGTGGGGTTCCCACAGAAACTACTCCTGGATGTCAGCCTTTACTTCTAATAGCTGATATAACATCCAGAGAGCAGATAATGGCAGAATTAGTAAATGATCCAGATTTTGGGGATATCTATAATTTTTTGCTTGCGGGTTCACGAAGTGACCCTTCTCTGGCTGGGAGGTCACAGCATTTTGAAGTCATAGAGGGTCTTCTTTACTATACGAAATCTAGGACTACTAGGGCAGAGTTTCGCCCATGTATTCCGCGAACCCTTAGAATGGCCCTTTTAAACGAATTTCATGACAAACCTATTGCAGGCCATTTAGGTATTTGCAAGACCCGTTGTAAATTGCGGGATGTTGCCTATTGGCCTGGCATGTACCAAAGTGTGCTCGCATACGTTCAATCATGTCACTTGTGTCAGATTTATAATTACCGTAATGTAAGACCGGCCGGTCACTTTAAATCTAGATCAAGTTCTCATGTTTTTGACATTATTTCAATAGATTTATTGGGACCTTATCCTTTATCTGTTAACAACAAAGCTCGTTACGTTTTAGTATTAACTGATAATTTCTCTAAATGGGTCGAAGTTTTTCCCATTAAAGCCGCTACGGCGGAAGTTATTTGTAATGCATTAATTAATGAAGTATTCTCTAGATATGGTGCACCTAATCAAGTAGTTTCGGATAATGGTCCCCAATTTATTTCTGACATTTTTGAAAGAATGTGTGCGAGACTACACATAAAGCATAAATTCATTTCCCCATATCATCCCCAGAGTAATCCCGCGGAACGAGTAAACCGCACGCTAGTTAAAATGATTGCTACATTTGTCATGGATCATCACGAGCGGTGGGACGAACATCTTGAGCTTTTTTCGTTCGCTCTCCGCTCGTCTGTTCACGAATCTACTAAATTTACTCCCGCAGAACTTTTTTTCTGTCGAAAAATTAAGACCCCTTTCGAAAATTTAACGGGGATTATCGACGAACTACACCAGCGACCAACTCCGCAATCAGTACGAATCATGGCAGAGAAAGCTCGTGTCGCAATGATAGGAGCACAAGCGGCTCAAGCAAGATACTATAATACTAGGCGTAGGGAACCAGATCTTGTCGTTGGAGATCTAACTCTCGTGGAGACACACTTCCAGTCTTCTGTTTCTCATACTTTAGAAAAGAAATTTGCACCCAGCTACGAAGATCCATATCGGGTGGCAAATGTGTATGAAAATAACATTATCCTTGAAAAACCTGACAATCAATTTCAATACGTACACGTTGCTCAGTGTCGCAAGTATCATGAACCCAGCAAAAACAGTATTGCTGGGCCAGCAGTGGGCCATTGATGGCAGCCATCACTGCCAGCAATGGCCCAGCACTATGTTGCCGCTGCCGAACCGTCAATAAAATGTCCGGGCGACTAACAGAAGGGCCAGCAGTTCAGGCCAACAGCTGGCCAACAGTTGGCACCCCATCAGTTGCCATATGCCACAACAGGGCCATCAGTGGTCCATCACAGGCAATAGCTGCCACAAGTGACCCTTCAAGCACGTGCCAGAAATGATGGCTAGCCTAATGTGGTCCGCTAGTGGGCCGTTAGTGGCAGCCAGCAACCACGTGACGTAACTGGTGGCTTGCCGAATCTTGTCCGCCAATTTCCCAGTAGTAGCAATAATAATAATAATAAGCAAGGATAACCACAGTTTCCTAAAGCTCCAATTTTTTTCTACCCTTACGAAGCTTGTGAATTAACGCACTTTGCTGGGGAAATTTTCTCGACAGACTGGAAAATCACCGTTTGCATCTGACTAGATTCGATCCTGGGCCGTTTACGTAGAAGCCAAGCTCGCTACCGACCGGACTAATTCACAACGCTTGGGTAAGTGCTGGAAGCTATCTGTTTGGTATGCAATTTGTAATCGAATGCTTCCCTCTTTCATTTTATAATATTGCGAGGTATTTTTCATAAAAGTCAGTTTCATATAATTGATAAATTAATTTTTTCAACGTAACGATAGTTTTTTTTTTTTTTTACCTTAAGGGAACTTCGCTCATTTTCAAGGCGTGTACATACTTAAGAGTCGCTTTCCAAAGTTTTGTACTGTCCTTGCCGTCTTGAAAAGAGATTGTTGAATAAATATATATTTACCCGGGTTCATGTCACACTCTGTTATATTTTTAATGTTGTTCCTTTCCTTTCCGTTGTCCGAAGCTACATTTGTTTTAAAGAGTAAAAGATATTTTATTTTACTTCTCGTTATTTTTAGAAGCGAATTCCTCCCAGTCTTGTGTATTCAACCCATGGATGAGTACACCACATAGCGTTGCTTTTTTTTTCTTTCAAATAATTAATAAATTTTGTACGCGTATAATCTTTTTTTCCCCAACAAACGCTATTTTAATGGTTTTCCAGGATATGTGTTTCAAGCGGTTTCAAATTTTTTCTTGTTATTCATCCACTCCATTCCCATGAATAACAATTCATGGGAATGGAGTGGGTGTATTTCATGGCTGTAATCTAGTATTTCACGGCTTAATCTGATACCTTCGTCGACGTAAAATTTCATTAGGAAAATAGGAAATTAATTCGCCTCTCCACATATGGATTTTTTTCTTAACATGCACTAAAATAACATGATGGCGATAGCGTCGTCTTCAACTAACTGGTACCATGAGAGACACAGCAAGTGTTGCTTCTGCGCATGCGCAGTCCCGATGCTTCCACCTGCTGTTGGGGGTTGCATTGGTTGCCAGCAACGGGCCACTAGTGGCACTTGCTTGGAGGCCCACAATTCACGGCGATGCTGCAGGGCCATCAATGGCTCGCCAACTGATAGCGCTGCCACCAACGGACCACTACCGGGCCGTGAGCGGCAGATTTCAGCCAGCAGTGACCCATCACTGTCAGCTGGTGGCCAGCAGTTTCCCAGCACTTGTGTTTTTGCTGGGAACGAAATATAGATTTTATAATCAACCCTACTCAACCTTCTGTTCCACAGACTCAAGAGTCTATATCACACGATCAACCTCCAGAAATTTTGGACGAACCGACAAACCTTTTTGAAGAATCTCCAGTGATTTTTTCTTCACCCTCCCCTCCACAAGACTGGTTTCCAAGAACGCAACCTGATTCTACCATAAGACGAAGGATCGGATCAAGTTCTTCAAATTCTAGTATCATTCCCTTCCCTCCAACCATTGCAGAGACTATTGCTGCACCATTCCCTAATAACTCTGCACAAACACAAGCTCCTACTTCCTTGAATACCTCGTCAGAGAGTATTCCAATAGGCAGAAATAAACATCGCCCTGCACGACGACTAACTTACAGCAGCGACTCAGAGTCATCACATATTTCTGATTTATCAGATATAGACAATAGTTTGACGATTCCTAAACGTCAGACACAAATTACACACCGTCCAGCAACACCAAAAGCTGATCGAAAACTCAACTTGTCTCCCCAATCTGCTTCGCCGCAACAGCGACGAAGGCAGAGATCCTTGCATCCGCCCGGGTTTCGCCCCTGGAACTTACGCTCAGGGCAAACAGGGCCGATGCCTGCTTCTACTGTCATGCCAAGAGGTAGAAAGCGAAAACAAGCGATGTGGCCGGAGCCACGTCCCTTCAAAAGAATACTGGAAGGACAACACGGGCCCCAGCACAAAGGGACAACATATCGAAAGCCTGGGGGAGCCTGTTCCTGTCAGACGCAGGGATTTCCTGACCGACAGACTTCAGCCGTTCCTGACCGACAGACTTCAGCCGTTCCTGACCGACGGACTTCAGCCGTTCCTGACCGTTCCTGTCAGCCGCAGGGATTTTCGGACCGACAGACTTCAGCCGTTCCTGACCGACGGACTTCAGCCGTTCCTGACCGTTCCTGTCAGACGCAGGGATTTCCTGACCGACAGACTTCAGCCGTTCCTGACCATTCCTGTCAGACGCAGGGATTTCCTGACCGACAGACTTCAGCCGTTCCTGACCATTCCTGTCAGCCTCAGGGATTTCTTGACCGACAGACTACAGATGTTTTAGATCCATCCAAGTCGCAGAAAAGATCGACGCCACCTGAATTTACCAGTCCGATTAGGCCTGGAAAACGTTATCGTACTAGGGTTTTTTATGCGTCCTCGAGATAAGTAAGTTCTCGTGGACAGGTTATTTCCTCATTCTGTTGTTTTTCCTGCACGACCAGTTGGCGTGTCAGAATTTTTTTTTCGTGTGAGCCTACGCATTCTTTTTGTGTATATATGTGGTTTTTTTTATATATATCTTCTATGTCCGTCTACTAATCAAATTTGTTTTATATATATATATGTGTTAGGGGTAAAATAGTGAAAATTGTTGCTGTTAGGCAGCTACAGGCAATCTTCGCTGCTGATACGGTTGGTTTGTAATCAACGATAATATGAGGAAGTAATATGAAATCAAAAAAGTGATTCCTGCTAGGCAGAATAAAAATAAGGTATGCCGATGCAGGTTTGTTCTGTTCAAGTATAAAAAGTGTTTCCTGCTTCACAGACGACAATTGCTGCGGACACGGGTTTACTGAATTTGTTATGCCAAGTTTGATGTTGTAAATACTGCTGCCACCAAAAAAAAAAAAAAAAAAAAAAAAGAGGACGATAAACGTCAGTCAGCGAAATGTAAGACTACACTCAAAATTTGATAGGTTTTTCGAAAAAAAAAACAATTAAGGGGGAGATGATGTAACGTATACTCTAGATTCAGTTTTCTTTTGATTTTACTATCTCTTGTTATTTTGTTTTCCTATGCAAATTATCTTCTCACTTAACGAGATGTTATTTCTCCCGCTGAATGATATGTGGCAACGAGTGTAAGTCATGACGTGGTGGTATGCAGTATATATAGGCGCGTTCAACTATACCAAGTAAGCTTCGTTTTATGTGATAGGTTCTTCTTAATTATTGTTATGCGATTCTACGAAAGTTCGGATATTCAGTAGTAGTGTGATTTGTTGAGAGTGTGTTTGATAATACCAGGAGTTCTCCAATAAAAGGTTTAAAGTGAGTACGTTTTCTCAGTTCATATTATTGTCAGACCTCTGTCTGGCCGTTAAGTCTCTTTCATTAAGTGTCTCCATTAAGTCCAGGGTATATTGTGTTTACCGCTCTAATAAGGAGCCTTCAAGGTACTAATGTACTAAAACCGAAGTTATAGTACTGATAGTCAAGATAATGAGGAACGCTGAGTAAAAAGAAGTTCCATATTCAATGAATTTATTGCACGTGCGAGTCTTACTTACCTAAACAAACTCCAGCACTTTGAAGAATAGGTACACTTTAGCTACGTCAAGTAACCTTCCAATAAACCTAACGTGACTTAACGTAAACTTCCCTGCACTACACGTCCAGCGGAGAACTTTATTCATTATACATGGTAAAAGGTTGTGTAATTGGAGAAATTGATTTAATTTGATCCAGTACTTGAGTGGAATTGGTAACAGAAAAAGTTGAGCTATTAATGAGAGGTCGAACATATTGAGCTAAGGCTTTTTCCAGTGGGCGGGTGGGATGCTATGTTGAGCAGCAACTAATAATCTAAGGGGATGCCCAGTCTTATGTAACTTTAGTTTTCCAAATAATTTTGGGACTCTAGGTCCTGATGGGTTAAACAATTTTGAAGTAATGTAAGTGGGAAGTAGTGAATGATTTTTTTAATCTGTTAACAGCTGTAATTGTAGCAGGGACTGGGTCTTTAGGGATAACACAGTGTGGTATAGATTCAATAGAAAGTTTCATTTTGTCAACATATTATCCTTTGATTTCTAACTGGAGTTGAATTCACTGGTAACCGAGATAAAACCATTAAATTAACCGTTTCTTTTGTACCATCCAGTATTTTGCTGCTTCACAAAAACAAACTTCACCTTTCAATTTGATTGCAGTCCAAAACTGCTTGTTTTAAGCATGGATGATAATGCTTCGTGATTTTCAGAATGTAGAAATTTTCTTACTAAGCTACATATTCTTTTTTGTTGTTGTTGTTTGTTCCTCCCTCATTTCACTTTGATTATATTCTTATTTTTTGTTCTTAATATCTTGTGATTAGTGAAAAAGAGAGAATCGATATTTTCTAAGAATTTTTCCTAACGAAATGCATGTTTCTTCAAAAACAAAAAATTTTCTAAGAATTTTTCCTAACGAAATGCATGTTTCTTCAAAACCAACCAATCTTTATAGTAAGCATTTAATTTGATGGCCAACAAATTAACCTCTATTCATAATAACTATTTGTGGGGATTGGTCCGCAGAAAATATCGAAAGTTCTACCTGTTTGTGTAATGTTCGTAACTGTTTGATTTCTTCTCTATTGTTTAAAGTTTCTTCGTTATGAATACCATAGTTCTTAGAGTTCAAAGTTTTCAAAAGTTCATACCTGGTCTGTTGTTGAATTGCAGGTGGAAAGGTTCCAACAATTTTCTCAAGTTGAAGCAGAATATTGAAGTCTTTGTATTTATCCTGTGGGTACGCAAACTTTAGGTACGCTATCCTGCTACAATTACAGCTGTTAACAGATTAAAAAATCATTCACTACTTCCCACTTCCATTACTTCAAAATTGTTTAGCCTATCAGGACCTAGAGTCCCGGAATTATTTGAAAACTGAAGTTACATAACTGGACACCCCCTTAGATTATTAGTTGCTTCCCAAGCAGTAAATAGCTCTACCCGCCCACTGGAAAAAGCCTTAGCTCAATATTTGCGAACTCTCATTAATAACTCAAATGTTTCTGTTACCAATTCCACTCAAGCACTGGATCGTATTAAATCAGTTTATCCAATTACACAACCCTTTACCATGCTTTCCTTAGATGTTGTATCTCTGTTCCCGAGTGTTCCAGTACAAAAGGTACGTGACATCATAAAGTCCTCTCTTTTGACATTGGGCACCCCATCTCCTAGGGTGGAAGCTGTATTACAAGCACTATCTCTAGTTTACAAAAGATCTTACTTTAAGTTCGATGAGACAATATATCAGCAATGTGAAGGACACTAATGGGATCTCCCCTTTTCCCAACCATTACAGAAATCTGCTTGCAAGAATCGGAAAAAAAATTCTTCAGTCAACTAGTTACTTATATTTCAGATATGTAGATGATATTTTGGTACTCTGAAACCATCCTTTGGAATACCTATCAACATTTGTATCTGAGTTACCAAATGTATTTAACACTAAAGTTTACTGCAGAATATGAAAGTAATTATAATGTACCATTTCTAGATATCATGCTCACTAGAAACCCATCTAAATCAACTATTAATCATTCGGTATATAGAAAACCAGAATCAGATACGACACTAATACATTGGGCATCAGCACACCCATGAAGCTACAAAGAATCATCGACATCTTTTCTTATAAGAAGAGCTTTCACTCATTCGTCCACCACAGCTCTTCAAAAGCAAGAAATGGATACCATTTCTAATATCACCCGTAATCATGGATATCCAGATGAAACCATACATAGGATGGTAGCCAAGATTAAAAGGAACAGGACTACAACATTGACATCTATATATGAACCAAAACAAAGAAAATACATTGGTTATCTTCCCTTTGTACCGAAATTGTGCTATTCCATGAAAACGATAGGTCATAAATATGATTTTGATATTGAAATAAACACAAACAACATTAGGTCCTTACTTCTGAAAGACAGAGACCCTGTGTCTTTTGATATGAAACATGGTATATATATTATCCCTCTTAACAGCATAGAACAAAATGAACAACGAAAAGTGTACATAGGCTCCACTTTTCGTTTAATATCAGCTAGTTTAAAAGAACATAAATAGGATGTTAAAAATAGATACAACCACAGCTTTAGCACGACTTGAAAACCAAGGTTAATAATTTAATTTCAACGCTTTAATAGAGCGTTGAAATTAAATTATTAACCTTGGTTTATAATTTTGGTACATTATTTTAATTTCAACGCTTTAATAAAACAGACTTTGTTTACACAACCCTGAAAATATTAGCTTGCTCCCATTGGCTGAGAATTTGAAAAATGCTGCAATCCTCAGACTGTACGTGCCTTATCTCAGCAACTTTGCTGGAGCCTTCTGTAGTGCTATAAATCCTGGTGTAGAATTACCTTCCTGCCTGGGATGAGATTAAAATTCTCAACACACCAAAATCTAGATCAACTTTAAGATTTGTTGAGAGTTTGTATATTACGAAATATGGGAATACAGCATGTAATGATAATTTACCAGAATTTATACCTATACCGTGGAAAACATACTTGGGTTTGTCGGATTAGGTATTAATAAATCAATAGACTTAACCTATTACTATTATGTTTGACCAGTAACAAATGTTGTCCCACTCTCATTGGTTAATCCCATTTCATACTAGTTACGTCATTACGACTGTGTGTCTTATATAAATATCACAGTGCTTGTCACGTTCGTTTGGTGAATTTTAACAGCATCTGAAGATGGTACCTTCTTTGGGTACGAAAGATCTCATGTCTGTACGTATTTTATTATATCATCTTTTTAAATGTATGTATTAAATATTTTAACATTGGAGTTAAAGTAGCTATCGGTTCATTTCGGTAGTTTTTCATGTATGTAGGTATCGGCAAGAGTTAAATTCACAGTGATTTCACAAGTTTTCAATATGGCCTGTGACACTGCTACACTCCTGCAAGCACGATGCAGCATGTCCTTGTCACACTCCTGTCAAGCACAATGCAGCATGTCCCTAATGTGCTCAAATGTGGCATGGGGATTTTCTTCGCCCCAAATGAGAACAATATGCTTGTTGATTTTGCCATCCATATGAAATGTGGTTTCCTCACTGAAAACGACGATTTTCAAACTCGTCTTTTTCAAGTTTCTCTGACACAGAATTGCTTACGCTTTTGCTTGTAGGGCGTCATTCGAAAGCGTTCCCTTGCGACACGCCAAACTGTCGTTGGAGGAATGTGGGTTTCCAGACTTGCTCTTCTTATGGATTTCCTGGGGCTTCGCAGAAATGTTTCCCGAACCTGCACGACCATCTCTTCCGCTACTGAGCACATCAGGAACAAGCTGCATTGTGTTTGGCAGAAGCTGGACTACCGACTTGACATGTGCCGTGTCACAGGCGGGTGCGCATATTCAAAACTTGTGAAATCGTTCATGAAATCCACATACCTTTGAATTTTTCATTCAAATTTTGACGAATAAATTTTATTTTGGTCAACACTAAGCCTGTTTAGTTCATATGCCTAGATGATTTAGTTACTCTGATATTTACATCTCAAATGATACCAAATTTTCTGAAACACCCTGTATTTCACATGTTCAAAAAATTACAGTGTCTTTTTCCCAAAGAGATTAAGAGCGACGTACATCACAAATTGTGGTGCCTTCGCGTAGTTGTTTTTCGTAGACAAATTCAGAATGCGAAAAAAAGAAAATAAAAGAAAAAGAAAGCCGTCAAATCTAGCTGCTGTTCTATAAAGCAGAAGTGAATGCCTCCCCAATCTCAGGATAACAAGTTGATAAGTGCCTGTAGGATTCAGTCAGGGCTGAATACAGGGGCGTATATTGATTTTTTTTCGGGGAAGGGGAGGTTCTTTGACGAAAAATGGAAGTTCTTGTAATCCACCAGAACAAAATAAAAGTTGATGAAAAAGTTTAAAGCATTTTTTCTAATGTAAGAAACATTCAAAAATATTATTTTACATGTTCAAAAAATTACATAGTGTCTTCTTCCCAAGGCCCCAAAGAGATTAAGAGCGACGTACGCCACAACTGTATATAAACTATAGGCGTACACTACATATATATGTACACATATTGTTTACGTATACTATATATTTATATATACAGCCCCCTCCAACAAGAATCCTGGGTGCACTATGCAGTGATTTTAAACTACATGGGAGAATTACTACTAAGAGAAAAAATTAGATGTTAATTTCCCACTCAACATATCTAGATTAATTTTGACGAATAAAACCCTGAACAGACCCCATCTTAGACCACAAGAAAAAAAACCCTCAAAAATGTAAATCAATACATGTGTGTTATTATATGGCAAAATGGAAAGTTCCTCTACGAAGAAAAGTAAAGCAGGTATATACCTGGCTTGCACAGAAAAGTAAAGCACTGTATCACATTTGATAGTAAAACATATGCATATTTTAGAATAATATATCCACCCCAAAGTCAAAGGAATCTTTAACAATACAACCCACTACATTGATTTTCCCGTGGCAAAGGCTATTCGACTAGCATTAAGTGGTTTGTCATGAGATAAACCTATCAAAACAGAGAACAAACGCTGTTCACAAACGTGATTAAAACTAGGCTTTATTTCAAATCGCATGCTTTTGCTTGCGCTATTTTGGTTGGCTCTAATACATACATGTACACAGTTCGTCAGCCTAATAACAAAAATGAGTAACCGATGTCGTTATTTTTATTATTATAATAAACGTAATTTCAAAAAGTAACTACTTGCGTTTTTTTTACACACATCGAGTAGTGTGTGTAGGATCAAACATCATAGACGATCGACAACGAACTGCAACGACCGTTGGGAACGACCGAACCACATTCGGGATTGCTAGTGGCGTATAGCCAGAAATTCCTTAAGGGGGGGGATTCCATGGGTTTGGTTCATTGGTGAAAGCCTCGTATACACGTATATATCGCTTTAAATTCGTGCCCAGTCTCCCCTCAAGAGAGGAATTCAAATCCCGAGCCCCCCCCCCCCGCCCTCTGGCTACGCCACTGTTCGTTGCTAATTGCTACTCTCCGGCTATCTCCGCCATTGCATATGATTTCCAGCCGTGCTATTGGTTGAGAGGTTGAACCAAATCGATAAAAAAAACACTGTTGCTGCGGGTTGCACCAAATATTGGTTTAAGTGTCTGCTTCCTTAATTTTGAAATAACCAATTTTCGGTGAAACTCATTCAATTAAACCATATTATGGGGAAACGTTGAACTGAAGTTTTTAACAGTGTACATTGATTGGCTGAACCGTTCCCATGTATTTGATTGATCCCTTCACATTTTCTTGATTGATTCCTTCTCATTTCATTGATTCATTGATTGATTGATTCCCATTTCCTTGATTGATTGATTCTCATCCTTGATTGACGGTTTGATTCCTTCTTATTTACTTGATTGTTTCATTGATCGATCCCTTCTCATTTCCTTGATATGTTAATTGATTGCTCAGGTTTTAAGGCAACCTATTTTTCCCGCAGTGTCCTAGAGAGTAACTATGTTAAATTTGGTCCAGATCGCTCAGATGGTAATTTGATTGATTGATTGTTTGTCCAAGTTGCATGGTTGCTTTTTCCCGCAGGGTCCTAGAAAGTAACTATGTTAAATTTGGTCCACATCGGTCAAAGGATTTACGAGTTAAGAGGGAACAGACAGACAGACAGACCGAAACAGACATTCTGTATATAGCCTAGTTTTTCCGCAGGGTCCTAGAGATCAACTATGTAAAATTTGGTCCACATCGTTAAAAAATTTTAGGAGTTAAGAGGGGACATACATACTGAGACAGGTAGACAGACATTCTGTATATAGCCTATTTTTTCCGCAGGATCCTAGAGAGCAACTATGTAAAATTTGGTCCATATCTGTCAAAGGATTTAGTAGTTAAAAGGGAACATACATATAGACACAGACTTTCTATATATAGCCTATTTTCTCCGCATTGTACTAGAAAGTAGCTACGAAAAATCTGGTCCAGATAGGGCAAAGGGTTTTGGAGTTAATAGGGAACGTACAGACAGACAGACATTCTACAATCATGGCAAAAATCCTGCACCAGTAGACGGAAAGTCAATATGTGATGTTCGAAGTCAACTTATACAGCATAATGGTAAAGTCAGGAATACATATTATACATCATTTTAAAGGCAATTTTATGCTGAATTCAAATATTTTTGCAGAATGTTATTACCAGTAATAGAAGTGAAGTTACTAGCAAAAGTACAGCGTCTAGTCATAAAAAGCAAAAAATAGTGGAATTTATGAAATTAGTGTACAATGCATTTAACATAAAATTACTGTACAGTACATTATTGAAACTTGCAGGACACTTGAAATAACTTACCAACAAGCAAAATACACTTTAATATTCATTTGGATAACCACGGATTCTTAGTAACAAAGTGTACCTTCTTGGCATGGAACTAATGAGCTTCTCTTGTTGTCCATTGGTTATAACACGATGCCATACTGCCCTTACAGAATCAATTAATGCTTTTTTAGATGTGGGTCCTTGTTGACGGATCTTTTGCTTCAATCTCACCCACAGATTATCTATGGGATTAATATCCGGTGACTGTGCCGGCCACTGAAGTTTCCTTATAACTTTTCGATTAAACCACTCGTCAATCAACTTTGACCAATGACATGGCGTGCTATCGTCCTGAAAGATGAAATTCCTCAAACCCATGTCTTGTGCAGATGGTAGCAGTTTGGACTCCAAATATCCATATATTTCGATCCATTCAATGTGCCATCAACAATGTGCAGACGGCCAACACCACTGGCTGAAATACAGGACCATAAAATCACCGAATGCGGGTGCTTGATTGTTCGCTGGGTGCAGCATGCCTTATACTGTATCTTTCACCAGCCCGACTACGTACATAATTATTTCCATTGTTAGCGGAATTAGTAATTCATCAACAGTCCAATTATTGTGTGCCTTGGCCCAAACAATTCTTTTGAGCCATTGTTGTTCTGTAAGGAAAGGTTTTCGTGCAGTCAGTCCATTTTCTTGTAGCCTACGACGAACTGTACGTGCAGATGCAATAATGCCTACTTCATTCTCCCACTCGTTTCTTAAATCAGTGGATGTTTTAAACCTTGATTTTAAGGGACGATGGATCAACATGCCACCATCACGTTCAGTACACAGCCTTCGTCGACCTGTTCTTTTTCTGTTTCCCACACTTCCAGTTTCTGCAACCCTTTTAATGGTGTGCAAGACAGTGGAATGATCACAGCCACATTTAACAGCAATTTTACGACTACTGAATCCAAGTTCATGCAAAGTAATAATTTTTGCCCTGGTTCGAAGAGGCAGGACCAATTTTCGGGTCTTTGACATTCGGAAATTCAAATATCACCAGGAATTCTGCATAAACTTCCGTCAATTGATTACAAGCAGCTGCGTTCTAAGTTGGCAAAATGATCAAATGATCATATGTAGAGGATTTTAGGAAGGGAGTGTCTGACCCCAGGTCTTAAACAACCCTTAGAAATAGGAAACTAGGAGATTTGAGCTAGAACGCCCGATAGGAAAGTGACACGGAAGCGAAGTAGAAAGGGGGAGGAAGACGCCCTTATTTATTACCGGGAAGCCAGTACCCGGGGTCCGACGGCTTAACGTGCCCATCCGACGCACGGCAGATATTTAGTGGATCGAGTGTTCGTACCTGCTGGGATCGAACCTGAGGCCCTTTCCGTGGCAGTCACGAACGTTGCCCACTAGGCCACCCGCGGCCCGTTCTAAGTCGGCAGACGATTCTACATCTTTTTATATCACACTAGCGGACGTCGGAGAAAGCTATATTGGGTTAGTTAAAGCTATATTTCCTCACTTGCGCATATTTGCTTGTAACTTCACTTCTATTACTGGTAATAACATTCTGTAAAAATATTTGAATTCAGCATAAAATGTCCTTTAAAATGTTGTATAATATGTATAAAGCACTCTCCATTACGCTGTATAAGTTGACTTCAAACATCAAACATTGACTTTCGGTGTACTGGTGCAGAACTTTTGGCCACGACTGTATATATAGTCTATATTTTCCGCGGTGTCCTGGAGGATAGCTATGCAAAATTTGGTCCAAATCGGTCAAACGGTGTAGAATTGTATAGAGAGCATGCAGACATTCTATTTTATATATATATAGATGAATATAATGCGGTGAAATAGCATGGACACGATTATACCGGGTTCCACTGTCCCTGTAACGGATACCTATATTTGTGATGGATAATTTCCTGACCGCGTATTTATAAAATAACTTTCCGGTTTTTTAATTACCCTGTTCGTTATGCAAATCTCTTGAATATGAGAGCAGTGAGGTAAACAGAAAAAAAGATCTTTAATACTCTATGGACTTTATTTCCTGGACCTTTTTTCCTTGGACTTTTTTACCTGGACTTTTTTTCCTCGGACTTTTTTACCTAGATTCAGCTTCTTCAATGAACACTGAACAACACGACACCAGACGAATGACTTCGTTCTGCACGTCCTAGTCGCTAAATACGCGCTGCGTACATGTGCCATGTTGTCGTCCGCAGTGAATCCATTGTTTCATCCAATGACATTCCAACTTGGATCACAGTTTCTGCTGCCCTTAACAATTAACATATTATTAATATGACGTTCCTACCGGCATTCCTTCTGGGTGTTCTTTTTTCACTTTCCGGCAGTGTAAAAATAGCAGTTTCTTGGCCACTTCACCTCATAACAAAAGTATATTTGTGCATAAATCTGACGTACGCAACACATATCATTGTAACTTACAAAATGAGAACTGAGTTTGAAACTCCATCGAAACAACTAAGTTACTGTTATACCAATGGAAAACGTGCTTTTATTGAATTAAAATTAGTATTGTCATGCTTCATCTCCGTAGTGAAAACTGTAAAGCAAAGCTACAGCAGAAAGTGTCCTCAGCTCTGATAACAGATGAAGCAATTTCGTTGTGAACTATTATTACAGATTTTTCAGGGAAGAAATGTATTAATCAAACGAAAATCACACACCTGTTACAAGTGTGGTGCAGCTTTCAATAAGTACTTGGAGGAAATTTAATAGAAATGTTGCGTTTAAGATTTGCAGGCAATTTAAATTTTTTGGTTAGTGGAAAAAGCGACGTGAGTAATATATATACACTGAAGAGCAATTGAATTAGAGACAGCTGACGTTATTCAAATGTGGCGCTGTGAGTGGCCCTGTAAACGGAAACGACGTGACGTATGCAGCGATCCGACAAGATAAGGAGTGATGCGACGGGAATCAGTAAGAGTCGGACGCAGTATGAGTAAGACGAAGGATCTAAGCGCATTTGATCGTGGGCAAATTGTCGGGGCCCGACGAATGGGTCACTCCATCTCGGAAGTCGTGCAGGCACTGGGATTTTCACGAGCCACTATGTCACGGGTGCACCGTGAGTACATCGAATCCGGTAAAACCATCCCTGCACGGGCTAATTGCCGTGGGCAACAGCGCGTGGATGAGCGGGGTCATCGTCGGCTACCTCGCATTGTAACAGCGGATAGCCGGGCCACAGTATAAGAAATCACTCGGCAATTTAACGCTGGTGCACAAAAACGTGTAAGCAGCCACACCATCCAGAACTATCTCCTCGCTATGGAGTACAGAAGCCATCATCCCACGATGGTACCGCTGCTGACCGCACATCACAGGGTGCAAAGATTAGCATGGGCGCGGGAACATCCCCACTGGACCCTAGACATGTGGGAAAATTTTGCCTGGACTGATGAGTCGAGATTCACGTTGGTACATGCGGATGGCAGAATACGAGTACGGCGCAAACCACATGAAGCGATGGATTCTTCTTGCCAGCAGGGTACTCTTCAAGCTGGTGGGGGTAGCATTCCCGTCTGGAGACTGTTTACGAGGACTGAAATGGGACCCCTGGTACGTGTGACATCGTCCCTCACAGGTCAGCGTTACCAGGATATCCTGGACGACCATTTGCTCCCCTTTATGCGTCTTCAACATCCCATTGGGGACCTCATCTTGCAACAAGACAATGCACCGTGCCATCGCTCCCGAATTGTATCCGAATGGTTGGATGAACACTCTACCAACGTGACCTCGCTTCCTTGGCCAGCTAGATCACCTGACCTCAATCCCATCGATCACATCTGGGATGCCATCGAGAGAGATGTTCGAGTCTCTGACACCCTCCATCAAATCTTCGTGAACTGTGGGAGCTTGTTGAGGTTTCGTGGATCTGTATGGCTTCCCAACGCTTCCGGTGTCTCGTCGAGTCCATGTGAGACGAATCGCCGCCGTCATCAAGGCGAAAGGTGGTGCTACACGTTACAAGATAGGTATCTCTAATTCAATTACTCTTCAGTGTATATATAAGTGTTGTTCAATAAGTAGTGAGACCTTCTGCCTGAAAGAATCAAAACATGACGTACCTAAAAAAATCACCGCCAGCACCTAGACAGGGGTCCCATCGTTGTACAAGTCCTTGTATTCCTGCGGCATAGGAGGAGGAGGCAGGCTGCTGCTGCAACCAGTCATCCACAGTTTTACGCACCTGATCATCCGAAGTGAAACGTTTGCCTCTGAGAATTTTTTTCATAGGTCCAAAGATGTGAAAATCTCAGGACGATAGGTTAGGACTATACGCCGGATGTTGAAGGACTTCCCAGCGAAAGCGCTGCAATGTCTTTTGTGTGGTAACTGCCGTATGCTGCCGGGCGTTATCATGCAGAAGCACAATTCCCTGAGTGAGATTGCCATGTATCTTGTTTTCGATGGCTTGTTGAAGCTTCATTAAAGTTTGACACTATCGTTTGGTATTGATGGTTGATCCTTTTGGTAGCCACTCAAGAAGCAATGGTCTTCGATGGTCAAAGAACGGGTTTAACATCATCTTGTCTATGGAAATGGTGGACCGTGGTTCCCTCGGCGGTGGAGATGATGCATGTTTCCACTGCTCTGGTGCTTCGACTCTGGCTCGAAATGATGACACCAGCTTTCGACCCCAGCAATAATGCGTAGCAGGAAATCTTCACCTTCTTCGTGATAGCAGAACACATACTGTAACGATGGTCCCATTCGTTGACTCATCTGTTCATCAGACAGATGTTTCGGTACCCACGTGTCTCAGACCTTTCGTTATTCAAGGTGCGGATGCATGATCGTATTGACAATTTCAATGCTCATACCCGCACTGTTCGCCAGTTCTCAGATCGTGATTCTTCAGTTGGCCATTACTACAGCATCCACACGTGCAATTGTCGTCACTGAAAAAACGCGATGTGATGCTCCTGATCTTGGCTGATCTGCAGTGCTTGTTCGTCCACCAGTAAAGAGCTGGCGCTACCGCATTACAGTACTACGTGGAAGAGAAGCGGGCCCATACACCGCCTTCATTCGTGTGTGAATTTCGCTTCGTGGTGTTTTCTCTGCTTTCAAAAACTGAATTACAGCACGTTGAGCAACTTTGGACGTATTCATCTCCTACGAGGTAGCAATAAAATCAGTCCAGCACATTACACAGCTTCCGTAACAAACAAGCTGCAATGCAGTTGCATCGACTTTAAATCGCCTGCATACTAGCGCCACCTGTTGACAAAACTGAAGAGCAAACGCACTCCAGCCGAAAGAATCTCACTACTTATTGAAGAACCCTTATAAATTACTAATAAACATTTTCTCATACTGTAGATGTCGATAGGAAGCGTACTCCCTGAAGGAATAATTCTTCACAATTATATGAAAGGCCTAAACAAATATCGATTTCGTCACCGTGTTATATACTGTTTCCTATCTATGATCTGGAACACGAGCTACATGTGTCCTATATGAAATTATGACAAGCCGCCACCGGACATCTGGCCACATTCAATTTGAGATCCATGAAATTGCTCTGCATAAAAAATAAATATATACAGTGTTCCTACATTTCCCTCCACCCTAGTTATTGTAATGCACAAAACATTTTTCTTCATACCGTATTATCATTAAAAGATCTAGAGATACACTGCTGGCCACCCAAAATGCAACACCAAGAAGGAAGCATCCGATTGGCCTGAAATTCGCAGCATGCGTCGCCCGCAATAGGACATGCAAACGATCAGCATTGCAGGGCATATGCAAAACATGTGCGCCCGGCACGCCAGCGAGAAGCACTATAAGAAAGGTGCACAGAAGGCGGGGTGTAAGTACTGGAAGTGTGTTGCGCTGCCGGACCTGTGCGTGGGAAGTTTCCTGATTCCTCGTCGCAGAATCCGGCAGTCATTCCAGCACGTTTCGGAGTTCGATAGAGGACGAATAGTGGCTTATCGCGACAGCGGGTTTATCGTACCGAGACATCGACACCCGTGTGGGACGACATCCAGCGAGGCGAGTATGGATTCGGTGGGTGCAGGAGGGACGGACGGACCGACGTGAGCAATTGCCGCAGCCACGGTACACCACCGAACGAGAGGACTGGCATGTTGTGCGGCGGACATTGACGGCTTGCACCGCCACATCACGAACGTTAGCGCAGGAATTAGGGTGTGTTGCGCAACAACCTATGTCAGCACGTACCGTTCGACGTCGTCTGCAGGAGCAGGGATTTCTGGCACGGCGCCCATTGCTCCGATTACCATTGACGTTACACCACCGGCGAGTGCGGCGGCAGTGGGCCGTTGAACGCCGCACCTGGACTACGGAATGACACGACATTGTTTTCTCCGACGAATCCCGCTTCTGCCTGCAACACCACGATGGTCGGATCCGCGTGTGGCGGCACCGCGGCGAGAGACTGAATAACGTCTGCATTATGTATCGCCATACCGGTACGTCGCCTGGCGTTATGGTTTGTGGCGCAATTGGATATGACACTCGCACCCCTCTGGTACGCATCGCCGGTACACTCAACAGCCACCGCTACATCTCCACCGTTTTGGAGCCTGTAGTCTTCCCATACCTGCAGAACCTGCCAGGGGCCACGTTTCAGCAGGAAAGTGCGCACCCGCACGTGGCACGCATCGTGCAACAATTCTTCACGGCCCACCAGGTGTCACTGCTGCCGTGGCCCGCCTGTTCTCCCGATATGTCGCCAATCGAACACGTCTGGTCGCTGATCGGCAACCGAGTGGCCCGGCAAGCACCACCCGCGGCTACGCCTGAAGAACTATGGAAACGTGTGGGAGCAGCCTGGACCGACATACCCCAAGCCTACATCCAAAGCTTCTTTCGTTCCATGCCGCGGCGTGTAGCGGCCGTTATTTCCAGCCATGGGGGCCACACGAACTATTGATGCCTGCGTGTTCCGCAAGTCGCATGGGCCTGTAAGCTCAATCGTTTCACCTTTGTATTTGTTGTTATGTGTCCAGTAAATCTGGCTTTGCTATCTCGTGTCCTTCTTGGTGTTGCATTTTGGGTGGCCAGCAGTGTATTTATGGTTTTCTGGCTGAAAGACAAGATTGACCACTGGCTACAAAAGCATTAGTGGTCCGTATAAAAATTTTATTTTTTTATTTCTTCGTGTCCGCTTTCATGTAGGATGACCACAAAACCGTTAAGTGGTAGTACAGAAATTACACTTTTGATTTCAGCATGTCTACTTCCCCGTAGGTCGCCTCTAAATATTACAATTTTATTGCGGTCACAGCACCGTGCTCATACTGCGTTGATTAAATGAGAAAGTAAATTTTTTGCATCGAAATAGTTTGCAATAATGTCGCATTTCTACCTAAGCATTAATAATATGGGCCACAGCTAAGGCCACTTTAGCAACTTATTACATACAATCTCATTGTAGTGAGGTTTATACGTATAAAAATAATAATAATAATGCCACATTTAGAATCAGAACATTAGCTATAAGGCCGTAGGCCTCGGCCTTTATGCAATTTTTTAACTGTAGCGCTCGTATTCATGAAGTGTGCATAATATGTTAAGATTATAGCATTGCGCTTAAATTCAAGCGCAAAACATTATAAATCGGCCCTAGGCCGGATAGAACTTTTGAACAGTTTTATCTGCCTTGCTCATACAGTATTTATGAGGTTTGGACAAAGAGTCAAGTTAATAAAATTGCTCGTTTACTCAGGCACCAAACATTAATTGCTAGTCCCAAGGCCTAAGCCTTTTAAACAGTTTTTATTCCATTGCGCTCATATTCATAACGTTTACATAATAAGTTGATAAAATTGCGTGTTTACTCATGCGTCAAGCATTAATTTATAGGCCATTGGTTAGAGCTTATTAATCAACATTTGATGTCTAAGTAAAAGCGCAATATTATTATCTTGATTTCCTATCTAGACTTTATGACTATGATATTGGCGGGTTAAAAACTGTTTAAAAAGCTCAGGGATTATTAATTAATTTTGGTCCCTCAGTAATAGCCCAATATTATAAACTTGACTTGTTATGTAAACGTTACGATGCACGGCAGATCAAAAATTGCTAAAACGGCCTAGGCTCAAGGCCTTATAATCAATTTTTGGTGCCTAAGTAAAATCGTAACGTTATAAACTTCATAGGTTATTTAAACCTTATGAGTAAAAGCACGGCCGGTTCGAAATTGTTAAAAAGGCCCCGGCATAGGGCCTTATAATGTGCTGTGCCTGAATAAAAGTGTGACATTTCACTGCTCGGAGAGCCGGTGTTCTTAGACGGAGTGAGGTTGCGTACGTATAGCCAAAACAAATATTTAGCACTGACAAAGACTCTCCAATTTTCTCCCGTCCAAAATAGATAAGAAATAAATAAGTCCCAATATATTTTAATTTACCATATCGTCCTTTTCCGAATATAGCATGAATCATGCTACAATTTCGTTGTTTCACCAAACGCTGCAGGTTTAAAAAACTTGCAAAGAAAGTCACGGCAATTTATTTCCCCAAATGAAAGTGCAATTTTCACTTGACCCCCTAATACGTATCAACAAAGCACGTTTCCCATTGGTATAGCAGCAGTTTATTTATGTCGGTGGAATTTCCGATTCAATTCTCATTTCATAAGTGAAAATAATATTTGTTGCGCACGTCAGATTTGCACATTTTAATTTCGTTATGTAGATGAGATGTCCAAGAAATTGCAGTATTTATACAGCCCCTAAAGTGTATGTGGCCAGTTGTCCTAAATTCGACCAATATCTCTACATGGAGGATAAAATGGTTGTTGATGTTATGACGAAGAATCAGATTGCTCCCACTAGCGTACATCTAGAAGGTTGTAGAGATTCCTAAGCTACATCTTATTAGCTTTATTTGCTTGAAACTTCGTTGTCCTGGGTCGTGTAACGGTAGCATTGTCGAGCGGAAATCGAAAGGTGCGGATTTCGTTACCTTTCCATGGTAATCAATTTTCAAGTTTTCTGAAGGATGTATAGATGGGACGCAACAGAAAATACGCCACTTACGTGCCGATAATGAAAATATTACTCGTGTGTGAAAACGTCTTGAGAGCAGGAAACGTGCATTTTTGCAGCCTTGATAAGACCGTCGACCAAGTACATGTATTACCTAAATGGCAGAAACAGTTGTTGCTGATGGTGAAAATATCTTATAAGGTTTCCTAACTTTTCTCCGCAAAATTTCCATAGTGCAGGAGTGATACTTATGTAATTTTCCAGCATAGTCCCCTTAGAAGCTTCATACATTCTGGGAGTGTTTCCTGTGAAGCCGAGAAGTTAGCAGTCAAGCATTCTGTGGAAATGTCTCAGGGTGCTTTTAAATGGTAGGAACAGTTGTTTCTGATGGTGAAAATGAATCCTGGTAAACTCCCCCACCTTTTTCAGTCAAGGACCGTGCACAAATGAATTTTACTCAAAATACGACTCAAAAAGGTGGGGGGATTTACCGGTGGGGGAATTTTCCGATGGGGGAGTTTTCCGACATTTGGAAATAACTCTCTGCGGATCTTTTTATAAAATCCCACGCTGAATGTTATTTGTAAAGATATTAATATTCATCAGAAGAATATTTCTGTTTCCTAGTTCATTTGCTGATGAGAAATAACAGTTGCGTTTTAAAATATACTTCGAATCTTGTAGTTTATCTTTTTGCCCTGTTTTTTAAATTTTTCTCCGTTGGAAGAGACATGTTCTTCCCACATGTACTCTAATTGCATGAGGTCGAATGTTTTCATGTCAAGTTATTAATATTTCGCTTTTGATTACCTAGGCACTAAATACTAATTACTATGCATCATGCGTAGAAATATTAATATTAATTACTATGTCTCATGCGTAGGAATATTTATCACTAGATATTAATTACTATGCCTCAGTTTTATTCTAATGATGTAATATTCCCAACGTTTATATATCAAATCGCGCTTTTATTTGGGCACTAAATATTATTCCACAGGCCCTAGGCCAAAGCCTTTTTAACAGTTTTTATTCAAGGGATGCCATATTCATAACGTTTACGTATTAAATCAAGGCACTAATACTGCTATTTTACTTAGACACTAAATATTAATTCATCGGCCCTAGGCCGAGGCCTTTTTAACAGTTTTCATTCTACCGATGTCATATTCGTAACGTTTACATATTAAATCAAGGTTATAACATTGCACATTTTATTAAGCACTAAATATTAATTCATAGGCCCTAGTCCTAGGCCTTTTTAACAGTTTTTATTCTAACCCTGTCATATTTATAACGTTTACGTGTTAAATCAGGGTAATAATTTTGCGCTTTTTCTTAAGCGCAAAATATTAATTCATAGGTCCTAGGCTAGGCCTAGGCCTTTTAACAGTTTTTATTCTACACATGTCACATTCATGACGTTTACGTATTAAATCAAGGTAATAACATTGCGCTTTTTATTAGGCACTAAATATTAATTCATAGGCCCTAGGCCTTTTTCGAAGTTTTTATTCTGCCGATGTCATATTCACAAAGTTTACCTACCAAGCCAGGTAAAAAGTATTGTGCTTTTACTTAGGCACTAAATATCAATTCAGAGGTCATAGGCCTAGGCCTTTTTAGTAGTTTTATTCTACGAATGCCGTATTCAAAATATTTACATATCAATTCAAGTTTATAAATATTCCGCTTTTACTTAAGTACTAAATGTTGTTTCACTGGCCCTTGGCTTAGGCCTTTTTAAGTTTTTATTCTAACGATGTCATATTCATAACGTTTTTGTATGTACTGAAGTTAATCATGTTGCACTTTTACTTAGGTACTAGTTATTAATTCATTGGCCTTAGGCCTAGTAATTAACATTGAATGCCTAAGTAAAAGCGCTATGCTATTAACTTGAATTTTTTGTAAACTTTGCGAGCATCACATAGGCAAAGAAAAAAGTATTAAAACAGCTTAGGCCTACGGCCTATTAATTAATGTATGGTGCAGAAGTAGAAGCGCAATATTATTAACCTGACGTGCTATGTAAACTTTATGAATATGGCAATGATAGAACTGGTAAAAGGGGCTAGGCCTAGGGCCTATAATTTAATATTTAGTCAGTGCCTAAGTAAAAACGCAATACTCTTAACATGACATGGGATGTAAACTTTATTAATATGACATCGGTAGAATAAAAACTGTTTAAAAGGCCTAGGCCTAGGGCCTATGAATTAATATTTAGTGCCTAAGTGAAAGCGCAATGCTATTGACTTGATTTGATACGTAAGCGTTTTGAATATGAAGTCGGCGGATTAAAAGCTGTTAAAAAGGCCGAGGTGTAGGGCCTATGAATTAATTAAGTAAAAGAAAAATATTACAAATTTGAAATGTTATGTAAATATTTAGTGCCTAAGTAAAAGTGCAGCGTTATTAAAAAATCCCACCTTATTGTCCTTTCCTGAACACAGCAATTTTCGCTTGGCTTACATAAAACGGTTTCTCGAAATTTGTTCGGAGTTCCCAATTCAATTCTCAATATAGGCCAAGAAAGGGCAATCTTTATACCCCCGCCCCCTCGAACTTCTGTGGCCAGTTGCCCTAAGTATGAACCGACATGAAAATTCAGACAAACAAAAGAGCTCCTTCCCATCGTTAGGCACCTTGGGAAACTGCCACACATAATTCGGAAACTTGGTAAACTGCCACACCAGAAAACTGCCACACATTCAAAGTGTTCGTTGGAGGAATAGCAATCTGTGCCCGGCCCCTTAATGAAAAGCGCGTGGCAGTTTTCCTGTGTGGCCGTCTTCCTCCAACCGTTGTGGTTCTATTTAATATGTAATCGATTTGTAACTTTTGGTCAGTCGTCGTGCGAACTACACCAGATCAGATCAGATCACATGTAGAGGATTTTAGGAAGGGAGTGTCTGACCCCAGGTCTTAAACAACCCTTGGAAATAAGAAGCTTGGAGATTTGGGCTAGAGTGCCCGATAGGAAAGTGACACGGAAGCGAAGTAGAAAGTGGGAGGAAGACGCCCTTATTTATTACCCGGGGTCAGACGGCTTAACGTGCCCATCCGCCGCAAGGCGGATATTTAGTGAATCGAGCGTTCGTACCTGCCTAGGATCGAACCTGAGGTCCCTTCCACGGCAGTCACGAACGTTGCCCACTAGGCCACCTGTGGCCCTGCGAACTACACCAGAAATTCACGTTCAGTTAAAAAAGGCATTCAGGCAATTTTTCGGAAGGAACCCACCTTCTTCAGTTAGCTGTACCACCCAAGAGCAGAGGGACATCACCCTCTCTCCAACCCTCCTGTCCCCCCCTCACTGGAGGACACTTGTTTAGGAAACGCTCGCAAGTGAAAATATTCGACCTCATGCAATTACAGTACATGTGGGAGGAGCATCTCTTTTCCAACGGAGGAAAATTTTAAAAACCGGGCAAAAAGATAAACTACCAGATTCGAAGTATATTTTAAAACGCAATTACTATTTCTCATCAGCAAATGAGCTAGGAAACAGAAATATTCTTTTGATGAATATTAATATCTTTACAAATAAAATTCAGCGTGGGATTTTATAAAAACATCCGCAGAGAGTTATTTCCAAATGTCGGAAAACTTCCCAACCGGAAAACTCCCCCATCGGAAATTCCCCCACCTTTTTGAGTCGTATTTTGAGCAAAATTCATTTGTGCACGGTCCCTGATTGAAAAATGTGGGGGAACTTACCGGTCGGAAAACTCCCCATCGGTAAATTCCCCCACCTTTTTGAGTCGTATTTTGAGAAAAATTCATTTGTGCACGGTCCCTGATTGAAAAAGGAGGGGAATTTACCGGTGGGGGAATTTTCCGGTGGGGAGCTTTCCGAGGTAGGGGAATCGACTGAATGTGAGGGAATTTACCGGTGGGAAAATTTTCCGGCGGGGGAATTTTCCGGTGGGGGAGTTTACCGTTTACCGGTGAAAATATCTTGCTGGGAAGCTCATCATTCAACACAGAAAACAACCAACAGTTACTTGGTGCATGTCTTCGCCACTATAGTGAAAGTTCGATAAGCTCAATTTTGTTTACATTGAAATCGACTCGTACTTCAACAGCACAATGAGGTGTAATTTGGGCATCAATATTTTTCAAGAGTTATGTTAACTACCACTGGAAGGATAGTGAATTGTAATCATCTTCCTTCTCGTTAGCACTTTCTCTGCCAATTTTGATGCAGCTGCGTCAATGGGGTGGGCTCTCACTTCTCTGCGTCCCATCAGAAGAAAAGTTAGATTTATGGTTTTCATCGTTGTGCGGGGGAGTAAGGAGATAATGATCTAGTAGGGGGTCACTGAGGAAGGAAAAGGAGCATCTTCCTCTTCTAAGAAGGGGACGCTCTTTAGGTATTTCTCAGCGGTCAACTGGACTTCTCTTTTGAAAGGGAGGTCTGTTGGAAGTGAGCGGAGAGCGAAAGGGGAAGAATCTCATGCGTCGATGCGAAACCGAGAGAAGGGGAAAAGAAATGAGGACGGATTACGGAAAGTGAATACTGGCAGCAACGGGAAGGCGATCAACGTGTTAATAATAATATAGAGAATGAACGGACATGACGTACAATGCTTGCAATCTTCCTCATATCTAGTGAATAAACACTTTCCTCACTGCAAGAGCGAGTTATAACTTTAGTTGATATTTTATTTTTTATCTTATTTATTTGCTCCATTTGGGTAAAGTACGGGTTAAACACACGAAACAAAAACTCTCTAAAAGCGACGTATCAACGAACTCTTCACACAGGGCGTTGAAATATAACTCAGCACCAAGGCCTGTAACAGAGGAACATCAATATTACGTGTTCATTTTAAGATAATCATACAGAATCATATGCATACAGCCAACAAGTGTGCCTTATCGTCTACTGTGAAACTTCTGTAGTTCGTAGGTATTGCCCCAATCCGGGAATACTAGCCTTGGACTGTTTTGAGATGCTATTTCATTCTTGCATGAATATTATCGTCCTTCTCGAAACTCACGCACCCAAATACTCACATTTTTCACATCCAGGAGATATTTGGATATGGCGTCCGTTCTACACTGAAGAGCAATTGAATTAGAGACAGCTGGCGTTATGCAAATGTGGCGCTCTGTGCGGCCCTGTAAACGGAAACGACATGACGTACGCAGCGATCCGACAGTATAAAGAGTGATGCGACGGGAATCAGTAAGAGTCGGACGCAGTGTGGGTAAGACGAAGGAACTAAGCGCATTTGATCGTGGGCAAATTGTCGAGCCCGACGAATGGGTCACTCCATCTCGGAAGTCGTGCAGGCACGGATTTTCACGAGCCACTGTGTCACGGGTGCACCGTGAGTACATCGAATCCGGTAAAACCATCCCTGCAAGTTAGCAGTCAAGCCGTGGACAACAGCGTGTGGATGAGCGGGGTCATCGTCGGCTAGCTCGCATTGTAACAGCGGATAGACGGGCCACAGTGCAAGAAATCATTCGGCAATTTAACGCTGGTTCACAAAAACGTGTAAACAGCCACACCATTCAGAACCATCTCCTCGTTATGGGGTACAGAAGCCATCGTCCCACGAGGGTACCGCTGCTGACCGCACATCACAGGGTGCAAAGATTAGCATGGGCGCGGGAATATCGCCACTCGACCCTAGACATGTGGAAAAATGTTGCCTGCGCAAACCACATGAAGCGATGGATCCTTCTTGCCAGCAAGGCAATCTTCAAGCTGGTGGGGGTGGCATTCTCGTCTGGGGACTGTTTACGTGGACTGAAACGGGACCCCTGGTACGTGTGAGATCGTCCCCTCACAGGTCAACGTTACCGGGATATCCTGGACGACTATTTGCTCCCGTTTGTGCGTCGTCAACATCCCACTGGGGACCTCATCCTGCAACGAGACAATGCACCGTGCCATCGCTGCCGAATTGTATCCGAATGGTTGGATGAACACTCCACCGACGTGACCTCGCTTCCTTGGCCAGCTGGGTCACCTTTCCTCAATCCCATCGAGCACATCTGGGATACCATCGATGGAGATGTTCGAGTCTCTGACCCCCTCCATCAAATCTTCGTGAACTGTGGGAGCTTGTTCAGGGGTCGTGGATCCGTATGGCTTCCCAACGCTTCCGGTGTCTTGTCGAGTCCGTGCCGGGACGAATCGCCGTCGTTACTAGACAGGTATCTCTAATTCAATTGCTCTTCAGTGTATATTATAATGTATTCAAAAAAAAAAAAGGACTTTCAGCATGATCGTGGAATTTAATGTTTTATAAAAAAAAGGACAGTTACATTCAAAACTATTAATAATTTTCAATAAAGATGACTAACTAGTCTTGTCTATGTTTAGTTTTATCAAAATTTAACTTTAACTTCTGGATTACCACTTGTCTGTGTCTCACACTCTATTTTGTTTGCTTGAAGTTTAACGACCTCCTTAAGCATTGAAGACTGTATGCAGTCCGCTCTTTCCTACGTTAACGCCATTAACTCCAGGAAGATGAGAGAACTAGCGCCGTAGCAATGGGTATCTGTATTATATCAGGGACCTGAAACCTGGTCCAACACAAATTCCCACGCCTCTAGTTCGGCCATAGAAGCGGGTCACATTTATTTGCAAACAACATTTGCAAAGAACAGAAAAGCTTCTGACTTTTCTATCCCTTTTTCAAACTTCTTGGCTATCCCCCAGCGAATCGGGACTTGCAATTTGAATGTTACTGCATTAAGACAAAATAAATCCTAACACTATACCTCATTAAAGCACAACGCCATGACTTTTTCTGCATTTCGTTTCAATTCCTAAATTTCCTTACCAAGAGCTCAGTTTTTTTTTCTTTTTTTTGGGGGGGGGCTTTGTTAATCCAAAATTTGAGGTGCAGTCAAATATTACTGTAACAGTATGACAAACCTTAAGTAATTCTTAATAAACATAAAAAAAATGCTCCAGGAAATGAAAGAAAAGGCATTTTTATTTTCATGTGCTGTATGACTTTCGTCAGAAACATCTGCGGGCCTTCCCATCTGGCAGGCATCCCTTGGGATCTACGGAAGCGAACGGAAATTCGCCGCTTAACTCAGAAATCTTTAATGTTTCCATCTCTAAAACTTTCAGATTAACGGTTTCTTCGTCGCTCTGTTCTTTTCTGTCAGGGCATTTCTTTCTGTGTCGACGACCCCTAGAGGACCATGGCACCGGTATTTTGTCGAACTTTTATTGTTCATAAGCCTTTCATTTGCTTTTTAATTCTCAATATTTCTCGTCTGCGCCATTTTAAAGATGAAAATGTTGAGACTGTTGGCGAGTAGGATTAGAAAAGGGGAACGGGTGCTTCGCAGCTAGCCTTATTGACGGAGTACAGATAAGAATTTTTGGTCCACGTTTATAGAATTGCCTGCTTGGGATCATTAATTCCTTTACGAGGAAGAATAAATGGAATTTGAAAATATTTTTTGAAGCACATGGAAACAGCATTATGGTTTTCATAAAAGTTCAGCAAAATTATGACATGTCTGTGTCACCATTTACAGGATACATACTGTATTTCTAAATGGGGAAGCATTTGTTCCTGACGTTTAAGTCATAAATTTTTGAAAACTTTAATAAACATGTGAATGAACAGATGCATGCATGTATGTTTGTGCGCGTGCTGGTTTGTATGCTCGTATGGATGTAGCTGTGTGTTTGATATGCAAGCAGCAGAACAAATCATACATGATTTAGCAAAGGTCAAACAAGAGACTCCGTGAAAAAATATTTTGTCAAAACTCAGAGCTCTTAAATGTGTTTTTATGCATATAACATATAAACGAGACGTACTTATAAAAGTAAGACATGTAAAGTCCGTATTTAGCAAATAGCATAGTATTGGCAAATGATAACTACACATTGGAACTTACACGAATACATTACGCGCTCACAAAGTCTCCTTGGTGTGTGAGGCAGCGATTTCTGCACTTACACGTATGAGCGATTAGTCTGTATCACTCATATGACGGAACGTTTTCTATTTTCTGACTAAAAATTAATTTAAAATTTGATTGTGTTGTTCAGCATTGGATTCGTTATAACTCAGGTGCTTTGTCGGTGCATTTTTTGGTCTAATTTAATTCGGTTTTGTGACGTATATTCTAAATTAACTTTCCTTTTTAGTTTCTTTCCCTATGTAAATCTTGAGTTTATTCTCAGTTATTCTTCATTCTTAACGTGATATATTTTCTGTCAAACGAATACTGTTGGCAACACAATTGAGGTAAAATGAACGTGACGTACGCCTGAATTGATAAGAACGAGAGATAAAAGCGATGACTAATCTGTTGCTTGGCGAGGTTGCTGAAGAGCGATTATTGCGAGCGTTGTTAAAGAGAGCGTTGAAAGAGTGCGTTGTAAAGCGAGCGTTGTTTTAAGAGCTGTGAAGCTGTGTGGTGTGTTTAAATATTGATATCGTTCTGTTATGGACGTGCTACAACCTTCAATAAAGCATCTTTTCCGTAAGTTTGACTTCTGTTGTTTACATGTTTCGTCTGGCCGTTAAGGTTTCTTTCAGTTAGGAACTATTTCTTAGTATGTTGATGTTTTAAATTAACGTAGAAGTACGAAAAGACTTCTACGTCATAGTTTCTACTTTGGATTGTATCTGTAACTCTTCTCATTATCGACTTTTTATAACTTGCATTCTCTAAACGATTCCTTTGCTAGGAAACATTTGCAGCTGCTCTGATTAACCGTTGAGAAATTTCGTTGAGGATTGGTATTTGATGTTTTTGTCAGAGTGGTCAGTGGTGCGGGCTTCTACCTAACCATCCGACTTGAGCACGAGACTGAAGCCCAGATACTGCATGGATGGCGTGTTTGTCCTACGTCACTGCTTCTCCCCTTTCCTAGAGTCAGTGACACAAAATTTGGGAGAGATGACACCTTATAGCCGTACATTCTCACAGGGGTCTGTAAACCATGAAAAGAAAAAAAAGTTACACTACTGTTTGTGAAAATTGCAACACCATAAAGGACTGCTGGTATTAGCCTGAAACTTACAGGATATATACAACAGGTTGGGATACGCAAATGATTAAAATATCAGTGAAAATGCGCATGCGGTTTCAAAGCAGCGCCCTCTGAACTGTCCGGTCTTGGGTACAAAGAGCTGACTCAAACGTGATATTGCACTCAGTGAAAAGCCTGCATTGAGTCGAAAGGGTGTTTCTTGTGTCTCAGTACGACCCGTCGCCGAAGAAGGTCGCATTTAGAACACCTGACGGACTTTGAGCAAGAAAGGATTGTTGAGATGAGAGAAACTGGATTTTTCTACCCCGAAACGAAACGCCAGTACAGTGATGCGGTTTTTCTACAGATACGAAACGCCAGTACAGTGATGCGAACGTGGTTCAGTGGACATGTGAGGCTCGGACGCACATAAATCCAGGAAATGGACCATAAAATCTCACGATTGCTGTACGGGATGACACACACCTCATCACATGTCAGTGACAGATCGCACAGCGACATCCAAGGTGTTAAGCAGCAGTGGAGCACTGTCACAGTCAAGCTTTGCCCTCCAACACAGTTCGACGTCGTCTGCTTAACAGAAGACCAGCCCATTGCTGCGCATTCCTTTGACCCTCAACCACAGACTTTATAGGTTGCAATGGGGTCTCGAACACAGACATTGGCGGGCTGATCGGCGACAGGCCGTGCTTTCTGACGAGTAACGATTCAGCTTGATGCACCATGATGGTCACATATGTTCGGAGACATCGTGGTGAATGGCAGCGTGCATTTTGCAGCGTAATACCGGCCCAACACCAAGCGTTATGTTTTGGGGCGCCATTGGATTCAATTCACGATCTCTCCTGATACGAATTGAGGAACACCCCGCCCCCTCGACAGCTTGAGCTACACCAGGGATGTTTCAGAGGCAGAGGTGATACCCTTCCTTTAGAGTTGTATTGGCGCTATATTCCAACAGGACAATGATCAGACACATGTAGACCAGAATGTTCAAGACCTCCTCCATGCACGTTAGATACCGCTTCTTCCCTGTCCTGCACGTTTGCCGGATATGTCCTCGATCGAACATGTCTGGGACACGGTAGATAACTGAGTGGCCCGTCAAGCGCCTCCGCCAGTCACCACAAATAAACTCTGGTCTCGCATAGAAGCAGCTTAGCAGGCTATTTCCCAGGACGAAATCAAAAACCACTTCCATTCAATGCCACGCTGTGGCGAGGCTGTTATTTTTGCTCGAGGTGGCTTCACACAATACTGAGTTTTGAAGCGAAAACATCTTGTATAGCTCTATAAATGTAATCAGTTATCTCGTGTAACATGGGGAATCTGTGATATAAATTTCATTTGAATAGCGCGATTTTTTCTTGGTGTTGCAGTTTTCACAAACAGTAGTGTATTTATGAGATGAATGTAGCAAAATACAAATACAATACCACACACTCACCCCAAAGCTCATGAGAGAGTCGCATGCCCAAGAAAACATTAATATTAATGCATCCAGAAGTAAAGAGAAAAGTGCGGGAGAGGCACTGCAAATAGAATGCTCTCACACCAACGCTATAAGTTAGATAGCATAAATACATCGTGGCCCTGTGACGTTATTTGTTGGTTGAGTACAGTTATGCCGTCTGCAATTTCAAATAGCTGACCCGAAGGATACCGAATGACTGAAAAAGATGCACTTTATCTTGGCGTCGATAAGTTCCGCTTGGGATCGAATGAGATAACGCAGTTGTCTACGAAGAGCCTGTTGCGCGTAATGTAGTGAATAGGATGAAGTCACGTTACACGACGAATGACAGGATTGAAATATAACATTTTCACTAAGGATAAAGATGTAACAACAATACACGTCGTTTCATATTCGTGAGGCTAGCACTGCATATGAGTTCAAATTCATTAGAAAAAGGAGCAAATGAGATGAAAGACATCTTGTTTGAGTTGGAAGAGCAGCTGTTGCACAACATAGTTCTGATACATAAGTTGAACATCTCCTGTCGAGATACAACACAGGGTGTTTTTAAAATGTTTGGCCAAACTTTAGGAACTTGTTTCACAGGCGATTATGATGAAAGAAGTAATTTAAACACATAGAAGGAAACGCTTTCCATCAGAGCTGTACAAGGTGTTAAGTGTCGCACCAAGCGATCGCAGGCTCATAAGGATGTGAATTCATCGGAACTAGAGGACTCATTTCTTTAGCTCAATATTAGCACCCTATGGGGCGAATTCGTGAACTTAGCTCACCGAAATACTTTTGTCTCCTCAGTGCACAACCTAAATTGGCCATTGACACCCACGTTTTATGACAGATTTTTAGCAAACCAATCATGTTCTCCAACTTTTTAACTGACATTTTTGCTCTATCTGTCACATATTCCATTAATTGACATATTTGCTCTATCTGTCACATTAACCATTCGGATACAATTCGGGAATTTCAACACTAAGGGCCCTGCGGAGTTTGGTCAGTCCGCCCTCTGGCTGTTACACTAATCCCATAGAGTCCCCATCGGTAGGAGCTTCCTTTCGCCTGTGAAGCGTCTGGTGCAGGACTTTGATACATACTCTATGCATCTCTGTAAGAAAGCGTTTCCGGCCCTATATTTACCTTACTTTCATTAGAATCGGCAGTAGAGCACAGAGTTTGGCCAAACATTTTAGAAACACCTTGTATAAACACACGAATGGGTCAGATATTCGAAAATTATGCAATGTAGCCATGACTGGCAATCTGCCGTGCAAATATAGTCATTGATGTTCACAGGCTTTGCGTCCACTCCAAAGCTTAAATACCATTATCAATATCCACTCATGCGATGAAATAGGAGAGAAAAATGAGATGCGAGAGGGGTACGCTGCTGTATCTCGGAGACCTGATAGAGATCTTTCATAGGTAACTGCGTAATAGCTTTCAAATTTCCTCGCGCAGGACAAAAAGCACGATCAACAGAAAGCCCGGTCGCATCACGACAACCCCAAGAAGAAACCAGATTGGGATAGAGACTCAGTTAGGATACTTAAAGATTTTTATGAAGTCGTACTTGGATCAGGATGTGTGGAATCCGATCATAGAAGGCGGAGAAAGGTTTCCAATGACCCTTAGCATTCTCGCCATAATACATTCACATTTTTTTGGAGGTTTAGTGACCACCATGAGCAACTCGATGGGATATAAGCAGTCGCATGTCCCTAATTTAGGGCCACTGGCTCCAGGGAAGGGAGAAAGAGTGGATCCCGAGACCTGGAGTGGCGGTTGGCCCATGGGGTGATCTTTACCCGTGCCCATCTCCAGCGTTTGAGTGTTTTTGACTCCCTAGCTTGTCCCCACTGCGAGAAACCTGAAGATCTCTATCACAGATGTGCCTTTGCTCACAGTTTGGCTGATAATTTCGATTTAGAAAAATGCTGCCAGTCATAATTTTCAACTAGTTGTGTTCAAGCACGCTTTTCTTCTTTCAGTTTGCCGTGCTTATGACCTTAAAATGATATCTGAAACTAACATCGCAGTCCAGCACTACACGGCCTGATCGGATCACATCGAACTCTATGCAAATAGGCTCGATGTAACTGATTTATTTGTCAACCTCCGATTGCGAGACCGTGTCATTGCGAACTTTGACCACTGGCCTGAGAATGTGTTCCGTGTTCGGTGGGTTTGCTGGCCTAGAGGTTTTACAGAAAATAATGGGCTAACATTTAAATTTTAACTATTGTTATTGGAGTACACCATATCATTCCAGTGACATGTTCCTCATCAATGACTTTGTGAGTATTGCCATAACCACAGTTCTCAACTTCTCCTTGGCTATGGCTGTTTATGATGAATCGTAACGTGCATGTATGTATTGCAATGTAATGTCATGCATTTTATTAGCCTGAGGTGGCGAATTTGTAATTTTTCTTGACTGTTGAACTGTATGCAGTTTGTTTTGAAGTTTTGAATGCTTTTGGCCTGCAGGTTGTCTTGTAACTCTCAGATGACAACATTGACATACATTTGTGTCTTTCTTGGGCTTCTCGGGCGAGGAGGGGCGTGACAAATAACATTTCGTACAGTTTCTTTATTTTCTTTCCTTACTCTGCCACCTTTGTTTTCTCGATGGATCGGGGTGCTTAGATTTGGTCCATTGGTCCCTTTTTTGTTTATCCGTAGTTTTTTTTCTCTAAGCATTTCCCTCTTGCGCAGTTTCGTTCGCTGTCTCCAGTGATGCTCTTCAAATGTTGATGCGTTGCGCCACGTAGAGAGTTTATCACTCCCGTAAGATTTTATTTGGGAGCCGTGAGCAACTCAATGGGTTATAAGTAGTCTCCCTTCCCTTATTTTAGGGCCACTGGTTCCAGGGAAGAGAGAGAGTCAGTGCCGTTAGACAAACACAACATCCATGCCTTACCGTGATTCGAACCTGGACCCATCTCGGACGAATCGTCATAAGCCAGCGCTTAGACCACTGCGCCACCGGAGCGGCTAAGTTATTTTTACCTTTTTTGATGTGCGCGTGACGAAGTTACGATGATAGTGCAATGGGTTTAGCATAACAGTATGCACATTTGTGCTATACAATGGTTAAGTAACTGAATTTCACCAATTTCAATGCGACATATCATAAGAGTTTAATTTAGTCAACGTTGTTGCATTTAAGTTTCATGGTTAAGTCTGCTAACCTGTTTTAAGTTTTTACTTTATTAATCAACAGGTTAGTTCTTCGTGTTTATGAGTTAATGCTACTTTCGTCTTGCTGGTGTTCAAATCATTTGGAAGCCAATAAACAGTAACGTTAGATCTCTCTTGTAAGTCGGTTTTCCAATTATCTTCAGTGTCACCTAGCGTAGAATCTTACACCTTCGAAAAGTTATTATTCCTTATATCAAAGTAGTGTAGACAAAGCATGCTGCCACCCCGGTAGCAGAGTGGTTAGAAGTGTAGGTTTGTGGTTAGCTGGCCTATGTGTGCCCTGGATGTGGCATGTGTGGTGTGCTTGTCTTACAGCGCTGGCTGTTTCCCTTCCATACAACCAGTTATCCCGAATTCAGGACGGGCGACCACTTATGCTTTTATCCCCTAGAGTTGCTTACGGCGGTTGTCTTTAACCCCCCCTCTCCTAAAAATATGTTATGCAAAAACAAAGGATATATGGACCAATGATTTTAAGATTTCTTATACCGCAATGACAGTTCATTGTTTTGATGAGGAGTAGAATTTGCTCAGCAAATTGCTTTTTTTCGTGCGATCTTTCTGACTGGCGAAAACGTCAGAAAAGGACTTCGGGCACACTCTATAAATCAGTCTCGATTCCGATATGATTTCCAAGCACATGTTTGTTACAGACCAAGGAGCAAACATAATAAATGCTTTAAAACTTTCTGTACGTCTTTAATGTATAGCGCATGTGATAAACACCACATTTCAAGAAATATGTTCGCATGCAGCATTTGAAAAAGTGAACTCAAATTGCTTTTGAAACTCTGAATGCCGCAGAATCACTGTTTACGTATTTGAAACGAAGTGGATAAGTAAGTCGCTTAGTGAAGATTTTTCACCAAGATGTGGAAACAAGGTGGAACTCGAAGCTTAGAACGCTCGTATCAGTTCACAACCAGCATGATGAAATTTTGAAATAAAGAAATGAAGAGGATTGACTTACTGATTTGAACATCAATATCCTCAAATATCTGATCTTTTGCACCCATATCACGATGCAACAGTAGTTTTAGGACATGAAAAATGAGTAACATTACCATTTGTTTTAATGTTTAAAAAACTGTTAAATTAATGTAAAATTGAGAGTGGGGATCTTCCTTTCTAATGAAAGATCAAACAAGCTTATTTGAATTAAATTTTTTATTTAAATGGAGCATAAAATTGCCACATTTTTGTGCTCCTGTTATTGCCGACAAAGGATGCGAATTCAGGAAGAAAAATTAACAAAGGCGATGCCGAAATGAGTTCTTTCCCAGCGTTAGATTTGTCTAGTGATAATGGGTAAATCACTCAAAGGTCGAAAAAGCAAATGTGAGTTTAGTGACTGAGAAGATGAATGTGATGTTAATATCCAACCAAACATGGAAAGCGAAATTGATACATATATGCAGCTCAGTTATGCTTTGTCATCTGCAGAGAAAAAATTAATGAGTGGTGGATAGATCCGGAAAAGAAACTGCTACAACTTTTGAGCATTACCAAGAAATATCTGTGCACTGCGGCCTCTAACGCTAGCAGCGAACGAAATAGCAGTGCAATAAGTTTACCGGTACAGTAACGTAAAACAAAACTGAAAGTCCGAGTCATTGGTGCAACATTGTTTTTCCAAAGCAATTGACAATATTGCTGTTAAAGTGGCGCAGTTTAATAACTTACACAAAAAGAAAAATTTCGCTTTTTAAAATTTTTTTGTGGAATGTAGTGAGGTACGTAAATCTATGTTAATAAAATATTTTTAATTTAAACAAAGGCTGATTTGAAAATTTCTTCCGTCTTGTCAAGAGAAGAATTAGTCAAATTTACAAAGTAGTATATGGCGGTATTGGAAATAATGATTTCCACATTGTCATAAATCAGCACAATTCGAAACTAATATTAATGTTATAAACAGACCATTTACATTCTTATAAAATGATGAAAAGGGACAAGTAAAACAGTAAATTGTGACAAGCAACTCAACGTCAACAGTAGCAAGAGAAATGGGTGGAAATTTTCTTTCTTTAAAAAGAGCTGATAGTGAAATTCCTTAAGAAAATTGGAGGAGAATGTTAAAACATCGTAGAGTTATTTAATCACAGCAGGTGAAATTGCAGAATAAAACTGTTGAAAACAGAATCGGAAATTATGTTGGCGAACTGGATCGAAACACAGTAAAAACCAGAGGGTGGGGGACTATACGACTATAATAAACATATAACACTATTAACGTAGGAAACAGCCAAAATATATCTATTAAAAAACATAAATTTACTTCAAAGTATTAATTTTAAGAAGTAGTTTTTCTTTCCTATGGCTGGAGGCATTCATCCAGCTACTGTGTGTCCGTTGATCATAACAAACAATTATGTATGCAGCTGATTAACATTGCAGAATCAGAAAGACAGACGACATCCTGCCGTCTGTTAACTTTACAAGAAATCACCTGCGTTTGCAATACATTGATGACGCAAATTCCCGATTTCCGGAAAAATCACTTTTATCATTTGATTAACGAAAAAGATTTGCACGCAAATGAAGAGACTTATTGTAACAGTTGTTTCTTCTCTGACTTTTACATTGATTTAAACTAGCAAAGAACGTTTCGAAAACTGTGAAATTTAAGTTGCACCAATCACGTAGTGAAAACAAAGATATGGAAATGCATCGTGAACCGGGCAGGATCTTTGATTACAGCTGAAATCAATGGGCCGGACACCGGCCGGCCCTGGGACATTCGAGTTTGGGCGGGGCCAGGCCATCTCAATTTAGTCCCGTGCAGATCTCTGCTCGAAATACAGGTATATTGTGTTGGTTTTACTTTCCGAAATGCCGTTATTTTCTTTGGTAAAACACGGGTATTTCGGTATTGTACAGAAATCTAAATTAATTCAGAACACTTATGCATTAGAGAAGGGATATTATTCTGCGTGACCCTTAATCTCACAAAAACTAAAACTTCTTGCAGCTCTTTATACACGTTTTGACATTTTCGTCAGTAGTAACTTATTTGATCATTAAGGGCTTTTAATTACATTTCATTGCAACTTTTTCCTATAGGCACGTCTTTTTTCATTTAAACATCATTGTAAAACACTGTATTCACCGAGTGTGTAATTATATACCAAGACTATACATGAAATAATAACGACGTTTCTGGTGCCTCTGATCCAGTCAGGCCCACTAAAACACATCGTTGCTTATCATGAACTAATTTGGATGCAACATCCAGGACGAGACCGAAGTGATTGCGTAACGCAAGACCAGACGCAATTAATTTGACAGCAGACAAATGATAACTAATTTTTGGAGCATTAGCTTATTTAATATTTCTGATTAATACGTAACAAAAAATACTTTTCTATGAATAATATTTGCTTGGTGAAAACTAAAATAAACCAGGTATCAACTGCGGAAAAAATTCTGAATACCGGTACTACAGTCACTATACAGAAGCAGCTGACTGACAACTTGTAATACTAGCATTCAAGTTTTAAACAATGTTTTAAATGCGCTTTGGATTCAAGAATTTTGTTTTCCATATTTATATTTGTACAAGTATTAGGAAAATACTTTTAGATTTCTGACGGAAAAAAGATAATGTCTTTCTTTCCGGAGCTCAAGAAACTGTAAATACTGGAAGAATCGCTTGCATTAGCGCAGTGGCGTTGCTAGGAATGATGGATTGGGAGGGGGGGTGTTAAGCCCATGTGTTATACTACTGGCAGAACTAGTGATGTTGGATTTATAATAAACAAAAGACTGAAGGACAATATTCTAGAAGTTGAAAGTTCCTCGGACAGGGCTGCGCGACTTGTTATCCAACCCTCAAAAACATATCAGGCTCAGATTATTCAAGCTTATACACCCACCACAAGTCATCCTGAAGAAGAAATCGAATAATTTTATGAGAAAATTCGGCATCTAAATGACAAAGGCAAACAGAACTTAAAGATCATTATGGGTGATTTCAATGCAAAAATAGGGCAACGGCAACAGAATGAAACTTCCGTTGCTAAATTTGATTATAGAAACAGAAATCAACGTGGAAATACTCTCGTAGAGTTTGCAGAAGCAGAAAGGTTTTTCAACATGAACTCGTTTTTCAAGAAAAAGCAACACAGGAAATGGACATAGAGACATCCGAAAGGGACAGCAAGTAAAATTGATTTTATAATGTGTAACAAAAATTTCGTCATCGAAGACTGCAGTGTGCTAAACAAGTTCAACACAGGTAGTGATCATTGAATGGTAAGATGTAAGATGCACCTCATCACTAAACTCGAACGAGGCAAGCTCATAAGACAAACAAAATGCATTGACATAACCAACCTTAAAAAACATCATAATACCTTCAAGTTGGAACTGAGGAACAGATTCTCTGCTTTAGAAGGCCTAACATCGGAAGAAGTGGATATTTCTGAAGTTAACAGAAAAGTAACCAAAGCTCTTATGGAAACAGCAACAAAAATAGGTGGAACTAAGAACAAATTACATATGAAGAGAATTTCAGAAAAAGCAAAAATGTTGATGCAAAAGAGAAGTGAGATGAGGACAAATAAAGAAGTAACTTCCAAAGTGGAATGTATAGAGCTATGCAAGACAGTACGAAAAAGTATCACTGAAAACATAAGGGAATTCAATTGTGAACTAGTGAGAAAAGCAACTGAAAACAACCAAATGAAGAGATCAAAGGGACATCTCGGTAAGGGAAGAAAACAGATTATGGCACTGAGAAAAGGTGATGGTACGGTAACAAGAAATAGAAGCGAAATTTTGACTGCCGCCCCGGTGGCGCAGTGGTCTACGGCGATGGCCTCTGGTCATTCGTCCGAACGGGGTCCGGGTTCGAATCCCGGTGAGGCATGGATGTTGTGTTTGTCTTACGGCACTGGCTCTCTCCCTTCCCTGGAACCAGTGACCCTAAATTAGGGACGGGCGACTGCTTATAGCCCATTGAGTTGCTCACGGTGGTCGTTAAACCTCCAATCAAAAAAAAAAAAAAAAAAAAAAAATTTTGACTAGGGTGAAAGAATTCTATTCAAAACTATATGAAAGGGATGATACATCTATTCCAGACATTACGACAGGTACCAGTGCCAAAGTCCCTCCAATCCTCCCTGCAGAAGTTACATATGCAATTAAGAACATGAAACGGGGAAGAGCTCCAGGAGAAGAAGGAATTAGCGTAGACATTATACAAGAAGCAAGTGGAGAAATTGAAACTATACTTGCCCAAATCTTTACCAGATGTCTCAATGAAGGGAATATTCCAGAGGATTGGAACAATACAACAGTGATCCTGCTGCATTAAAAAGGTGGCATTGAGGATCTCAGGAACTACAGGCCCATCAGCCTCCTATCAGTCGTTTATAAAATCTTCGCTAAGGTTCTCTCACATCGCTTGAAGGTAGCACTAGACATGGTTCAACCAAGGAAACAAGCTGGATTCGGGAGTGGCTACAGCACTGTAGATCATATCCATGTACTGAGAGAACTAATTGAAAGAACAAGAGAATATAATCTTTCATTAAACCATCAGCAATTACAGTGGCTTTGAAATCCTGCGGTATTGAAGATGCATACATTGGCGTTATTAATAACATCTATGAAAATGCAAGTGCAAGGATTCGGATATTTAAGGATACAGCACAAATAAAAATTGGAAAGGGAGTAAAACAAGGTGACACCATATCTCCCAAGCTCATTAATGCCACATCGCAAAATGTCTTTCAATCATTGAACTGGGAAAACAAAGGGACAAATATTAATGGAGATTATTTGACTCACCTTCGTTTTGCTGATGACGTGGATATTTTTGCAACTACCCCTTCAGAGCTGCAGAGTATGATCGAAGAACTTGCTGACAAGAGTAAAGAAATGGGATTAAAAATAAACATTCAGAAGACAAAAGTGATGTACAATGAATGCTTTTGCAAGAAATGAAGATTTATCGATTGAAGGAGAAACGCTTGAGATAACCGATACCTACATTTATCTTGGGCAGTAGATATCAAGTGAAGGTCACATTGATGAAGAAATTAATCGGCGTATAAAACTTGGATGGAGAGCTTTTGGAAGGAACGGTACAATTTGTAAGAGCAGTATGCCATTATGTCTTAAAAGAAAAATGCTTAATCAATGCATCCTGCCAGTGGTTGCATATGGAGCAGAGACATGGACCTCAACAAAAAAAGACATCCAAAGACTGCAGACAACTCAAAGCAGCATGGAGAGATGCATGCTTGATGTAACCAGGAAAGATAAGAAGAGGAACTGGTGGATAAGGAAAATGACAAGAGTGGACGACATCATGACCAGAGTGAAATCACTGATATGGCAATGGGCTGGACATGTTGCCAGAAGAACGAGCTGGACATGTTGCCGGAAGAGGGCTGGACATGTTGGGCATGTTTCCAGAAGATATGTTGCCTTTATGTCACTCCGGCATGCTTTCTACCACCGATGGATAACCAAAATTTTAGACTGGATTCCGAGGGACAAAAGAAAACCCCATGGGAGATGGATGGATGAAATTCGAAAGCATGCCGGAGTAACATGGAGGAGGCCGGCTCAAGACATACAATTGTGGAAGAAACTTGGGGAGACCTTCATCCAGCAGTGGATTGATAATGGTTGACAATTATGGTGATGATAATATACACTGATTTACCTTAGTTATTTATAAAACTGGAATAATGCGAAACCTTATACATACCAGATTTTTCCTCTGTATCTCAAGACAATTGTCTGAAATTGAATTTGAATAAAATCTACAATAAATAGAGCATTTTTGTCTGGAATGCATTTCTTGTGTGTTAGAGAGCTCGTGCACACAGTGACTATTTGGGTTAAAGACCATTGTTTGACTCTGTTTTCCAAGAGAAGTATTTCGCGGTGCTATTTTTAAAAATAGTTCCATCCTTGTAGCTCTGAAAGTATAGCTTGCAGTGGACAAAAAAAAATCAACTGCACTTAATCGAGAAGAATACGTAGCAACACTGTTTTGTAAAAAATAATTTATCATGCGACAGTTCTCCACTCTCAACGCCCTTATTCTATCTCCCGCCCGATGGCCAAATACATCCACCAATAAACTACCGTAACGAGAAATGCGCTAATACCCCACCGAAATCCCTGTATCCCGTGAAACAAACGATTCACTTAGTGGAAACTTCTGCTCCCTTTCGTGCTGTTTTTTATTTCCCTAGTGAAGATGCCGCCTTTTCACATGAATATTACCGTTTCCGACAAGCTGTTGCAGTTGCTGTCGTACATCGTTCTTTCGGTGTTTTGGCCTGCGGCTGATTCTCAGGGTTTGGGCTTTCGTTAGCTTGGGATTGATGGTACGTGCCTCCACGATAGTCCCACGACCATAAATCATTAAGTTGTTTGACGTATTATTCCATAATACCCCTGCAGGCGACGAAATTACCCCAACTAGAGTAATGTTATCTTAATGCCGTTGCTGTGACACCTGTGACCCACCCCCTCATAGAAAAAAAAGGGGGATCGAAAGAAGTTTTTTTTTTTTTTTTGCTTTGACAATAAAATATTTAAAAAATTCCCCCATCTGCTTTTTTTTTCTAGTGGAAAAATATCACATGGGTAAAGGTAAGCTAATACAAGAAAAGTTTTATTTTGATTGGGAGGGCTTTGCGCTTCTTTGGGGTGGCTTGAGCCCCGAAAAATCGGTCTAACGACGCCACTGCAGTAGCGTACACTACAAAAACTGCACGCTGGCTATGGTGCCTCGAATTTCCAAACTTGTTTATTTGAGTGCAGGTGCTGCCATCTCTACTTTATTGGAGTCACTCGCTTCGTGTTTACTGATATAATCACATGTAGCTTAAAGATTAAAGAACAAATATTTATTTACACTCATTTTACCCGTGAATGTATGAACAGAATCACGTTCGTTACTGGCATGGGCGTACTGACAACCACCGCAGTGGGAAGGAACGGTGGGCGGCTCATGACTAGAGGGCCTCTGGCCTCAATAAATGGATTTTACAAAATGTTTTGCGGAAACTTCGTATGAAACTAATTAAAGAAGTAGCCACGAATTTTTTATAGCAACTTTGAATGAAGTATTAAAAAGAAAAGAAATTTTTGGTATTTTTTTACGTAAAGTAAAATCTTCAAGAAATCATTTTCGCCTTAGTTGATAAAAACTGTGTAACGGGAAATCAGCTATTCCAGAGGAATAGCTGCTTTCCCGTTACACAGTTTTTATCACAGGCTTCTTTTCACAGCCATAGCAAAAGTTCTTATACATGTATATGTATATTAGCAAGAGAATGTGAATGAAATATCAACCGAATAAATGAAATTTCTTATATTAATGAGGATAAGGCGTTATGTATTACACTTGTTTGCTCATAACTACGCGTGCTTCAGAACATGATGAGCTAAAAGGTGTTCTTTGCGGTAACTAAGAAAACAGGGACCTGTGTCATATTTTTTTTACAACAGAATTAAAAGAAATAAAAAATACTATTGTGATATTATGTTAAGTGGGGTTTTTTATATTAAAGAGTAAATAAGTTTACTCTTTTTGTCCCACAGTTCAGTTGTTTTATAACTGTTTTTCTTTTATTTGCTTATTTATATTCTGTATTTTCGTATAAATCGGAAAAGATCATTAGACACCATCACACGGCAGTTATATGTTTTGTGTGTGATTATGAGGCATTTCAATGAGGCTGGTCTTAGTTCTGTAAAAAAATAAAATTTGCGTGATATGATAAACTTGAGCGAAGTGTTTTGTAATACTTTGTATCGGTATAAAACTAGAGCAATCATTTTAATTACCACGTGTGCATTTATGTTGCACGGAATAAAGTGTAACAATTTTGGTTTTACGAAAAATACCTATAGGAATTTGAATAATAAAACGCCCGTAAAACATAGTTAATAATATGTAATTAAAACTTTTCAGTAACTGAAAGCAAATAGATTTTTGCAAAATGGCCTCGAAGATATTTTTCCCGGGGCGACCCGTGAGCTTTTCAGGTACGCTACTGGTTACTGGGGAAGGGGGTGATGTCCTACCAATGTTTTTCATTCTCTCAAATAATTGTATATTTTTCACTTTCCAATGTAACATTTAAACAGTGGCGTATCTTGGGTCAGAGACCTGGGCTATCTCAAGCCCCCCCCCCCACTCACACAGAGTACTGTTGTTTTTAAAACTTGCGAAGCTTAATTTTTAGCTGTTAAATAATAGAAGTAACTTTTTCTAAATTTTAGGTACATGCTATTGCTAACATGATACCAAATAATTATGAGGATTAGGATTTGAACACTTATTTATACATGAACTTTATTCTTCTTCTGAATACTTTATTTGTACATTAACTTCATTCTTCTTTCCTTTTGCGTGAACTTAGTGTTACGTTTTCAAAAAAAGTTTCTTCCGAGTACTTTTTCATATTTAAAAATAACGTGTTTTTCTATTGACAAAACATCCAAGTTGCCCGGATGACGTGTTCTTATGTAGCTCTAAGATATCTCTTGATTCTTTTTAATGCAAAAACCTTCTTTCGGAAGTTTCAGTTGTCGATGGAAACTTTAATATTAGGTTTGCTAATTTATACACCTCACTAAACACTATGTCCAATTTATTTAACTTTATGTAACAAGTAATGCCTCTTACTGATTTCTTTTTGTTTTCATTAAGGGAATAAATACCCTCTGTTCAGTTTTCAGTCGAGCTGAATCAAATTGTGAAGCACAGAGTTCTTTAAGTTCTGACAGTAAATGTTCAGCAAAACTTTCACAACGTTTATGAAAACAGTTCGAATCCAACAAAGCCACGAATTTAAGATATAAATAACATCACTGATTTTAATTCATTGATACTTCACACAAACTGAAACAACTCTCCCAAAAGACGTGCTGTTACATGCGGGACCATGCGAGTGACTAGTCTTCCTTCTCTTTTCTGAGCGAACCTTTGCTCGCTCATTCATTTTGTCATGGAAACGCTAGCGGACGATCGTATGGAAGGTCTTCGAATCAGAATAGCGAAGACTCTGGTAGAGTTGGTTGCGTTAGGATGACACCATCCCTCCACTAGTAGGAGCCCCGTTGGTCTTCGCTCACCAGACTGATTATCTTAGTCGAAAGAAGCGAATCCGCAAATGTTTTTTTCGCAGCGAAAGCATCGACATATCTTAATACCGTTGATAATTGACTTTTATTTCTGTATATTTAACTGACTTTTATTTGGGCATTCTCTGGGCTTCGCAACTAGCCCAGCAAGCTTCGAATATACGCCACTGCATTTAAAAATCCGGTGTCACAACTCGTGTCCTTCTGGGTGTTGCATTTTGGGTTTCCAGCAATGTATTAACTAACATGGTGAGAATTTTTGTATATCTCATTTTTTTTATGTGTTTCACTTTTCTTCTTTATAACTGCTGTTCTAATACAAAATCCTTCATAAAAGTTATTGCATTACATTCTTGATGGAATTATCTTTCCATTGATATATAATTTTATGGTATTACTCCAAAACAAAGTGGTGTTATGAGCCATCAAACTTCAAAAATACACTATTTCCAAAAGGTTCCACAATTTTGGCCACTACGGTACGTTTCATTTTCTTTTCCCGTAAAATCATCTCTACGATGTGGAATTATTCCATTCTTCCGCGTTACACGTTATAAAGATTAACTGCGCGACTTCTCCTCCACATCATTTGTTTTATTTGAAAACATTCTTATTTGTTATGTCGTATAAACTACCTTTTTTGTATATGGCGCCGTAATATAATCTGAGTAAAATTTTCAAGAGAAATTTACTGTTACGTTGTAAAAGAAGATTGTTTAATCAATGCATCCTTCCAGTTTTTATACTTATGGATTAGAGACATGGACTTGAACTCAGAGAGACATACAGAGCTAAGGCCAGGGCCGGATTAAGACCTTAGTGGGCCCCTAGGCTAAAATATCCGAGTGGGCCCCCAAAGAAATTATGACGGAGAATTATTATGATGTCCGTTAAAACACGAAACTGTAACTACTAAATCATCTGCAAAGTTTTTATAATAAGTCACGGTATTTTTAATTTTTCTCACGTGAGCATGAGTTAAAGATTATGTCTTGGATTTTCTAATGATTTAGCATTGTATACTTTTCTTAGTGCATCGTTTTTGTTATTCAATGAGCTGCCTCAGAGGACTTCGACCATTAACGATTCCATTTGCAAATTGTGAGGTGTAGGTGGATAATGTGAAATAGTTGAAAGCTCTCTCGCCGACCCCTCTGTACACAGCGCCATGAAATTTATAACCTTGGTGAGTCACTGCCTTGAAATCTGCTTGTCTGGCCAGCCACTGTCCCTGACCAAGTCGAAATAATACGCGACTTAAAGTAAAACTGTTTTATAACTCCCCCTTCCCCCGTCTCTCTCTCTCTCTCTCTCTCTCTCTCTCTCTCTCTCTCTCTCTCTCTCTCTGCCTATAACCTACCCAGGCATGCCTTTTGGGCCCTTGGTCATGGTGGGCCCCAAGGCTATAGCTCCTATAGACCCCACATTAATCCGGCCCTGGCCAAGGCGGTAGCTAGGTCTGAGAACCAAGGGGTCTGAATACTGATCTGGGGGTGCTGAATGCTGACCTGGCGAGGAGCTGAAAACTCATAGGGGGGAGGGGGACGCTCTGTATTCAACAAAAAAAAATATTCTTCCACTAATACAGATGCAAGTTTTGCTTCGCATTTTAGTTCCTTTTGTTAATTTTCTTCGGCAACAAACAATTTTTCCATGACTAAAAGTTAAACAGAAAAAAAAAAAATGAAATTCAAAATATGAAGGGGGACGAGAAGAGAAACAAACTGAACTCTCCCGAAATATAAAATAAATCGCATTATCAGAATTTCTTTGACAGTGACTGATTTACAGGGTCATTATCGCTGGAGGAAAGATAACTTTCAACTACCTCGTAGCATAAAAAAAACTGTTCATTGCTTTTTTTAGTCTATTATTCTGCTTCCTTTCCGTGGACCAATGCAATGAAATCGAAAATTTCGTGATGCAGTATTTCGACTCTTTCTTCTCCATCTATAATCGTGCATTCTCCTTTGCTGGTACTCTGAGGTAGCCTCTTCATACTGTGGTCAACATCCGAACCTTCCTTCTCCACTGGAAAACCGAAAGCCCTCAGATTCCCAATAATAAACACTTCTTCTTCCACAAATGCAATACACAACCACTCCTACTGACGCAAAACAATGAACAGGAAGAAGCTGAAAGCTATCTTGCACGAGGATTTCTCTTTAGCATAGTCTTGGATCGCCTAAATGGATACATTTAGCTAAAATGTTCCCACACAACAATCTTTGTAGGCAGTTACCCTCCTGGAAGTTTTTTTAGCAGCAGTTCAGCATCGCATAGTCACTTACGAAGTGATGAACAGTATTTTATCCGTACGCAGGCGCGACGCTACGGGGGTCGGCTAGATTGGGCTTCAGCCCCTACCCAAATTTTCTTTCAGCCCATCCTTTAGCCCCCCCCCAAATATTTAAGCAATCAGAATTCAAAACACACATGGAGAATGTAACCATTTAAAATTTTAGGAAACTTGGATAAACATATATATAACTTTTCGAATTCACAAAAATTTTGTCATACACTCTTTGCCAGAAAAAACATGCATACATGTCACTAAGCTGTTTCTCTGATATTCAGAGGTTAGCTCCTCAAAAAAGAGCTTACTGATGCCGTAACAAACGTCTCCATTTTCAGCGATCTTGGAAACAGCTCGAGCTTCACTGACATCCATCACACGACGCACACAAGACCTTTTGTACTTCATACTCATTATCTTTTTCTCATGCAAACATTCCTGAATCTGGTCCTCCCATGATTTCCTTGGACTTCCTCTACCTTTCTTTGCTGCCACTTGGGCTGAAAAAAATTTCTTAGTAAGCATATCATCACCCATTCTTTCAACATGGCCAAACCACCTAGTCTCGATCTTACTAACAACATTTTGCCTCACATTGCACAACTGTAACACATCTTCATTCCTCACATGATCAGAGAGCGCGTCATGCACCCCCCCCCCACCGTAAGTAATGCATCTCGCCACCACACAAACCACTCTTATGTCTCTTTTGTATTACCCAGGTTTCACTGCCGTACATCAGATTAGGAACAATTACACTTTTATGTACAGCCATTCGGGAATTTCTTGGGAACCTATCATTTATCTAGGATCCTCCTAAAGCAGCTATGGCTTTCAATGAAGAATTCACTCACCTACTAATTTCGCCATCTAATTTGTTCTCTCTGCCAAACATGCTACCCAAATATACAAACTGTTCACCTGGTCCATAATTGTGCGATTTAGATTAGTCTTGCATTCAGTACCTTGAATGCAAGACTAATCTAAATGTTCCTTGCTCAAAAACCATAACTTTGGTTTTTCCTTTATTTGTACTCATTGCAGTTTGAATTTCATATAAACTTTGTACATCCGGGATAAAATACTCTGCAACTCACTTTTGCTCTCTGCCAACAGGACTGTGTCATCAGCGTACAGCAATTATACCATATACTCCCGGATCTGCATGCACATATATTACCAAAACACAAGCCAGAATTGTCAATTTTGGCATCACGCATGCATGCTTCGTAAGCATATTAAACAGCCATGGTGACATTACACAACCTTGTCTGACTCCTGCACCAATAGAAAACCATTTCGATACAACACCATTTACTCGTACACAGGCTCTACTACCAGCATACATGGCTTTCATACTATTGAGTAGATTCCCAGGAATACCATATTTATTCAATATCTTCCACAGAAGAATCCTATTTACTCGATCATAAGGTTTCTCTAAGTCTATGAAGGCAGCAAAAACTCTCTTACCAACAGATAAATACTTTTCCACCATGCAAAAATTTGGTTTTTGCATTACGTTGTGTGGGGATGTAGAGTGGTTTTTCACTATGCATAAAACCACTCTGTACATCCCCACACTTTCTCTGATGTAAGACCTTGTATCTTATTAATAACAACCTTTCCAAATACTTTCCCTGGCACACTCAGCAAACTGATACCACGATAGTTCTTGCATTCCGTCTGTATCTTTTCCCTTATACAAAGGAACAATGAATAGCATCACCCCAATCCTCAGGGACCCTTCCTAACTCCCAGCGCAACTAGTAAATTTTAGTTAACCAGTGAATTACAGAGTAACCACCACACTTTAACATCGCATCAATTATAACATCTACTCCCGGAGCCTTACTATTTTGAAGAGAATTTGGAGCTTTACAGATCTCTTCTCTTGAGATCCCTCCTATGCTTCCATCTCTCACTGTGGCATCATCTGCTTCTCCCACAGAAAAACCTTCGCTTTCATGCTCTAATAACTCACAGAAATATTCAATCCATCTTTCACTTACCTCATTGGGGTCCCATATCATTTCTACGATCATATTCTTCACACAACTAAGAATTGTATTTACCTTATTTTATGTACTTCCAGAAAGATTTTCTTTCCAAAAAGCCAATTCATGCCTTTCAACTTTTCCCTTCCTATATTTTGCCTTAGTCTGTCGAACCAACTTAGCTGCCTCACGCTTCTTACAGCGATATCCATTCACAGTAACTCTATCTTGCAACATCCCGAAATACGCATCTCTCTTTCTCTTAACTGCTTCTTTAATCTCACTGTTCCACGAAGCATCACCTCTAATGTTACCCACTATTGCAGTACCACAGGCCTCTTCAGCGGCAGTGACAACACAGTTCTTAAGAGCAAACAAACAAAAAACGAAGAACCCAGAAGGAATCATCCAATCGAGATGAAAATTCACATATGCAATATACACTGAAGAGCAATTAAATTAGAGATACCTGTCTAGTAACGTGTAGCACCACCTTTCGTCCTGATGACGGCGGTAATTCGTCTAGGCATGGACTCTACAAGACACCGGAAGCGTTGGGAAGCCATACCGATCCACGACCCCTGAACAAGCTCCCACAGTTCACCAAGATTTGATGGAAGGGTCAGAGCCTCAAACATCTCTCTCGATGGCATCCCAGATGTGCTCGATGGGATTGAGTTCAGGTGACCTAGCTGGCCAAGGAAGCGAGGTCACGTCGGCGGAGTGTTCATCCAACAATTCAGATACGATTCGGTAGCGATGGCACGGTGCATTGTCATGTTGCAGGATGAGGTCCCCAGTGGGATGTTGAAGACGCATAAATGGGAGCAAATGGTCTTCCATGATATCCCGGTAACGTTGACCTGTGAGTGACGATGTCACACGTACCAGGGGTCCCATTTCAGTCCACGTAAACAGTCCCCAGATGAGAATGCCACCCCCACCAGCTTGAAGAGTACCCTGGTGGCAAGAAGGATGCGTCGCTTCATGTGGTTTGCGCCCTACTCGTATCCTACCATCCGCATGTACCAACGTGAATCTCGACTCATCAGTCCAAGCAACATTTTTCCACATGCCTAGGGTCCAGTGGCGATGTTCCCGCGCCCATGCTAATCTTTGCACCCTGTGATGTGCGGTCAGCAGCGGTACCATCGTGGGACGATGGCTTCTGCACCCCATAGCGAGCAGATGGTTTTGGATCGTGTGGCTGCTTACACGTTTTTGTGCACCAGCGTTAAATTGCCGAGTGATTTCTTGCCCTGTGGACCATCTGTCCGCTGTTACAATGCGAGCTAGCCGACGATGACCCCGCTCACCCGCACGCTGTTGTCCACGGCAGTTGGCACTTGCATGAATGGTTTTACCGGATTCGATGTACTCACGGTGCTCCCGTGACACAGTGGCTCGTGAAAATCCCAGTGCCTGCACGACTTCCGAGATGGAGTGACCCATTCGTCGGGCCCCGACAATTTGCCCACGATCAAATGCTCTTAAATCCTTCGTCTTACCCATACTGCGCCCGACTCTTACTGATTCCCGTCGCATCACTCCTTACATTGTCGGATCGCTGCATACGTCAGGTCGTTTCCGTTTACAAGGCCGCCCACAGCGCCACATTTGCATAACGCCAGCTGTCTCTAATTCAATTGCTACAACGACATGACGTATGCAGCGATCCGACAATATAAGGAGTGATGCGACGGGAATCAGTAAGAGTCGGACGCAGTATGGGTAAGACGAAGGATCTAAGCGCATTTTAACGTGGGCAAATTGTCGGGGCTCGACGAATGGGTCACACCATCTCGGAAGTCGTGCAGGCACTGGGATTTTCACGAGACACTGTGTCACGGGTGCACCGTGAGTACATCGAATCCAGTAAAACCATCCCTGCAAGGGCCAACTGCCGTGGACAACAGCGTGTGGATGAGCGGGGTCATCGTCGGCTAGCTCGCATTGTAACAGCGGACAGAGGGTCCACAGTGCAAGAAATCACTCGGCAATTTAACTCTGGTGCACAAAAACGTGTAAGCAGCCACACCATCCAAAACCATCTCCTCGCTATGGGGTACAGAAGTCATCGTCCCACGAGGGTACCGCTGCTGACCGCACATCACAGGGTGCAAAGATTAGTATTGGCGCGGGAACATCGCCACTGGACCCTAGACATGTGAAAAAATGTTGCCTGGACTGATGAGTCGAGATTCACGTTGGTACATGCGGATGGCAGGATACGAGTACGGCGCAAACCACATGAAGCGATGGATCCTTCTTGCCAGCAGGGTACTCTTCAAGCTGGTGGGGGTGGCATTCTCGTCTGGGGACTGTTTACGTGGACAGAAATGGGACCCCTAGTACGTGTGACATCGTCCCTCACAGGTCAACGTTACCGGGATATCCTGGACGACCATTTGCTCCCGTTTGTGCGCCTTCAACACCCCACTGGCGACCTCATCCTGCAACGAGACAATGCACCGTGCCATCGCTGCCGAATTGTATCTGAATGGTTGGATGAACACTCCACCGACGTGACCTCGCTTCCTTGGCCAGCTAGGTCACTTGACCTCAATCCCATCGAGCACATCTGAGATGCCATCGAGAGAGATGTTCGAGGCTCTGACCCCCTCCATCAAATCTTCGTGAACTGTGGGAGCTTGTTGAGGGGTCGTGGATCCGTATGGCTTCGCAACGCTTCCGGTGTCTTGTCGAGTTCATGCCGAGACGAATCGCCGTCGTCATCAGGGCGAAAGGTGGTGCTACACGTTACTAGACAGGTATGTCTCTTATTCAATTGCTCTTTAGTGTACACCCCTCGACGCGCGGTTCCCATGCGCTATGGCGGGCCACTATTTCGTCATTGGCCGTTGTTTTTTAATTATTGGCATATTCGGCCCTGAGGTACCTGCATGCGAAGTTTCATCAGGATCGAACGACTTTCTCGGGGCGCTTTTGTGTGTGTGCGTGTGTGTGTGTGCGTGTGCGTGTGTGTGTGTTTCTTTTATGCAAAGAATGTATAAAATTATTTTTTGTAAAATATAGGGTTGTATTCTGGGAAATGGAGGGAATCCTGTGAGCGAATGTCTAAGAGAGTAGTAGAAAATACCAGTTTAATTATTAGTTTAAGGAGATGAAGGATAGGTAGATATATAGATAGAGAGAGAGAGATTGAGAGAAAGAAAGATAAAGATGCATTCTTAATTTGCTTACTCAAATTCATAAGCAGCCTCATGACAGGAAATACTTTAAAGAATGAAGTAAATATGCTAAAATTGTAAAATATTAACATGTTAACGGCCGTGTAGGTTCGTATCCATGGTTCCCAGTACTACATAGATTGAATAAATACTACGTACAGTATATACCTTGAGACATATTTTGTTTTTACTGGGGATAACGTCATCAGAGTCGAGTAAAGTCGTAAAGTCTACAAAAGGGGATTTTGTTTGCCAAAATTTCTTCCAAGCACTTTAAAATTCGAGCACCCCTCGTACGATACTTAGCCCCCCTAATAGCCCCCCCCCCCTAGTTCTAAAGCTTCTGGCGTCGCCACTGTCGGTATGCGCAACTACACTTCAACCTCCGCCCTCCTGTCTCTCTCTGTTTCTTTTTTTTTTTTTTAATGTTCTTTTATATTTTATGTTTCTCCGAAAGAAAAAAAAATATCTCTTCCCTGATTCTTAGCAGCAACAAGTCCAGTACCCATGAGGCAGAAAATCAACGGCGCAGTGTCACTTTGACAAGTCATTTCTTTTGAGTTATCCATGATTTGTGTTGTATCATTTCAATTTTGCTTTTCTATTAAAAAAAATAACGTAAAATATTTGTGCTTATAATGAAACACAAAGTAATTTTGATAAACCACCGGAAATAAAAGTTCAGAGGATTTATAACGACGTCTATTTGCTGAGAGGGGGGCTTGCCTCCTTGCATGGGGACTGAGCCCCTCTAACTCCGTGCTAGCTACGGCCCTGACAGAAACTGGAAAGAGCTCAAAGAAGCATGGAGGATTACATGCTTGGTGTAACCAAGAAAGACCGCAAGAGGAAATCGTGGATCAGGAAAATAACAAAGATTTGATGACAACATGAAGGACCCTGGAATAGCAATGGGCTGGACTTTTTGCTAGAAGAACTGACCACCGTTCGACAACTGAAATGTTAGACTGGATACCAAGGTACAGGAAAAGACCCAGATGAAGACCACGCGGAAGATGGGTGGATGAAGTCCAAAAGCATGCCACAGTGACATGGACGAGGGTGGCTTCAGACAGAGTTACGCAAGAGACTTGTAGAAGATAGTCATCCAGCAGCGAATTGAAAATGGTAAATATATATTTTTGACTGTGCTGCATTCTATCTTCCTAAAAATTGATGAGACTATCTTCCGGCTGCAGCTAGGTGATTTACGGAAAAATTCCATTTAGCTAAATGGATATCAGGTTTCAATAAAGAATCAAATTTTAAATCTTATAAAGATCTTACAAACCATAAGTATGTCTGTAAAGGGAATAGCTCTTGTTATTCTGCTGAGCGCTGGGGAATATTTGATTTTTAACAAGAGCAGATATTATCTGTAAACTGTATCCACATTAAGAATCACTGCTTACAGAAAAATGCTATGTCGCCAGTACAAAGGGAAATTTTAAATATGGAAAATACCTTTACATGAGTTTTGGAACGAATTTCTCCTTTTGTTATTATTCATAGATCGCTTTATCGACGTTTCACTCCTATGAGCGTTAAACTGTTTCACATCATACTTGATTTTTTTTTCTTTTGCCGCCACGGTGGCGCAGTGGTCTAAGCGATGGCTTCTGATCATTTGTCCGAGATGGGTCGGGGTTCGAATCCCGGTGAGGCATAGATGTTGTTTGTCTTGGCTCCAGGGAAGGGAGTGGCACTGGCTCACTACCTTCCCTGGAGCCAGTAGCCTTAAATTAGGAACGGGTGACTGCTTATAGCCCATTGAGTTGCTCACGGTGGCCGTTAAACCTCCAATAAAAAAAAAATAAAAAAAATTAATACCGCAGTGGGAATTACGGGCAGGAACTTTGGGTTCAAAATATTAAGTACTCCTTTTACTAGCGATAACACCTTGTGGAGAGAAAAAAATCTGTTTTTATCCAAAAATAAAAGCAGATATAAAGTCCACTTCTTTCGTTACTGAAACGGTTATTTTGATTATCCTTTAGTAGTGGTCGGGTCGTTTTCAGCAGCGATATAAATCGATAGATATCAACATACCCGTTCTCTAGGTTCAAAGGGGCCTCACAAACTTTCAGTTACGTTCTGCGTTTTGATTTGACATGCCCGCAGTGATGTACCAAAAAAACTCGGGGCTTCCCCGCAGAAAGTCGATTAAATTTCAATGGTATACAACCCTGGCCAGCGCTCTCCTCGATTTAGCGTTTTAGGAATCAAAGCTCACGTGCTGCCATCTATTGGCTTTTGTGAAACTTTCTGCGCATGAGCTGTATAATACAGTTAATTCCCGATTATTCGCAATACTGGGCGGCACGAGTTTCGTGGATAATCCAAATTTTTCAGGAAAAATAGATTAATCTACAAATTGCACGCATAATATAGTACTATGTTTTATTCAGACTAGTAGTTATTATTGCAAGCATAATACATACTGAAAAGTTACCTGTTTAAATCTTAAAATAATCAGTTCCTTGCTTCTGTTATTTTTACGGCAAAACATTTTGGTTTGATTCGGGACTGCAGTCGGGGCAAAACCAGCTTATCAGCTAATAACGCATCGTTTTGCCCTTCAAGATGCTCGAGCAGGCCGTCGACATGTTGCAGTGCTGATTTTTGATTCACACGTAGCTGTGAAATCTCCTCCTCATCTTCATTTCTTTCGTTTTCATATGCTAACTCCTCTGACTTTATTAATTACCTGTTAGTCAGTTAAATGTTCAAAACCAGGGTCACGTACGTGGCAGTCCAGCCATTTGGCGATATTAGTTTCATCAACGTTTTCCCTCCGGGAACCGATTTCACTAATTTGGTAGTTGTATGATATTAGCACTTGCATTTTCTTCAGAAGCACAATTTCCATCAGAGCGAAGTTTTCTCCACGTTTTACTGATAGAAATTGCCTATATTTTAACGACTTAAAAAATATTATTACCGCAAAGTTTCCTCGCGGATAATCGGGAGTTGACTGTAATTCCGTTTCGTGACTATTTTTGACTGGCCCTTAAGAGGGCCTTTATGAATCGTATATGTGTCCCTACCGCCTACTCCCAAACATTTGGTATGACACAAATGTTTTGTTTCCTCATAAATGGGTGTCTATATTGCAGAATAAAATTTGCTCTGCTTTGCATTTTCAAAATATTCTTTTGTAATGTACCTAATTTTTCTTGAATTCGTGCTGCCAAAGAACGGGTTCCTATATTTTTATACATATATTAAAAATCAGTTCATTGGCTCCTATTTTGTGCTGCCATCTATCGAGGATGATATATAAGTGAAACAACTCTGCATTGGCATGCAATTTTGAATCAGATATTGTTATAGATGTTAGCAGTGATGTAGTACTAATTTAAAAAGTGCCTTAGCGGTGAAATGATTAGGTAAAAAAGATTTAGAAATACTCAAAGGTTTTAAAAACATCGTCAATTCTGATTTGCTATTTTTACTGTCCAGTATATTTTTTTAAACTGTTATTACTAATTACTTTTATTTAAATCGCTTAATTTGAACAATTTTTAATAAAAGAAAGAAATGTTGCTTGTTAGTCACACCCTAAAGATACGTAGGGTTTTTAAAGTAACGCTCTGTCATTTCTAACGATTTCAAACATTGGCGCATCCACGGAGGGGGCTTAAGAGCCCTCCAATGAGATTAAGAGCGACATACGTCACAAATTAAACATTCAAAAATATTATTTTACATGTTCAAAAAATTACATAGTGTCTGACATAATGTCTTCTATTACATGGTGTCTTCTTCCCAAAGCCTTAAAAGAGATTAAAAGCGACGTACGTCACAAATTAAACATTCAAAAATATTATTTTACATGTTCAAAAAATTACATAGTGTCTTCTTCCCAAAGAGATTAAGAGCGACGTACGTCAGAAATTAAACATTATTTTACATATTCAAAAAATTAAATAGTGTTTGACGTAGTGTCTTCTTCCCGTAGCCCCAAAACGATTAAGAGCGAAGTACGTCACAAATTAAACATTCAAAAATATTATTTTACATGTTAAAAAAATTACATAGTGTCTGACATAATATCTTCGTCACAACCGTATATAAACTATAGGCGAACACTATATAATAGCTATACTAAAAATAGTAAAACCAACATTAAAATTAATAAGATTCTGATTAATCTATAGAAGCTCACTAAGGTGATTTAATACATGCAAAGATTATTAAATAAACTGCTCGTGTATTTTATAATATTTCTCATGTATTCTGGAGAGTTAATTCTGCTCATTCTGATCATACAGATCCACAGTCTTAAGTTTATATATTTTTTTCTCTGGTTAAAATCTCCGCGCGTTGGTTTCCTTCTGTATGAGGAGGCCATCAGCCCCACCCTCACTGCCCCCAGCGTCTAGGGAGTGGCGGAAGAGGTCAGCCATGTTCTCCTCTTGTGAGGAGAAAAGTTTTTGTAACACAAGAGGTAAGCTCTCTTCCTTGTTTTTGGGTTCTAGGTTTTATAAGTTCAATGTTTGTACTTCATGTACCTTTTCTCTGTCGTTTTTTAGCTTTTCAGCTTTTAAGCATTGGTTTGTCTGTTAACATTTATGCGGGTTTTAACTCTTACTTTTCTTTGTAACTTTGAGCGTCTTTTGGGGTACCTAGGAACAGAAGATGGCTAAGCTTGTTCCTTTTCTATGCGCTGTCTATGCGCTGTTTTTTCAAAGTAGTTAAGTTCTTAATAACTAATTAATTATGCACTTAAAGCACTGCTGAAATACTTTGTACATATTGCAACTAACTGTTTAAGGTATATAACTTTCACAAAGTTTTCTTTAGTTAATTATTATCTTTAACTTATTCTCGTTTTCGTGCTGTCATAAGTTGTAGAGTAGGGGGTTTTAGACTCAAGTTTTCTTTCAAAAATCTGTTCGTTATAAATTAACATTTCCTTTTTTAATTGCAATGTAAAATTTGTTTTTCAGGTTTAAATTCTCTCTCAAACGAACTTGGAATTTCGTTATAGCTGAAAATCATTTCTATTTATTATGTCACTCTCACAGCTTGAGTTCTCTTTAATCTTCTTCTCTCTGTTTAATAGTAACAGATGAAGAGCATGGGGCCGCCCCGGTGGCGCAGTGGTCTAAGGCGCTGGCCTCTGATCATTCGTCCGTAAGGGGTCTGGGTTCGAATCCCGGTCAGGCATGGATGTTGTGTTTGTCTTACGGCACTGGCTCTCTCCCTTCCCTGGAACCAGTGACCCTAAATTAGGGACGGGCGACTGCTTATAGCCCATTGAGTTGCTCACGGTGGTCGTTAAACCTCCAATCAAAAAAAAAAAAAAAAAAAAAAAAAAGAAGAGCATGGGTCGGGCCATGAAGGTTAATGGATGCAAGCGAAATTGTTAACTAGTGCTAGGTCATGCTACTCTACGGAGGACATGACTTATATATATATTTTTTAAACTATTTTAGGTGGGAATGTTACTTGCATCTATGGCCTTGCAGAAACCCATTTCCAACTAGGTCTTTGTGGAAGTGAGAAAATGCAGAGTTTTTGCTGGTCCTTGATAAAGCCAAGGCTCAGTATTCTCGACACCTTCTACATTCAGTTGTTTTATTTTATTTTTTTCTTTTCTCCTTTTACTCACACAGGTAGATACATAACCTTTTCTATGTTGTACTAGGTGTGAGTCAAAATTATATATGTATTTTTTTGCTTAGGTATCTTTATAGAATGTGAATTCTGAATTTTCAAAACTGCTGCGTTGCGCGTTTTGATTTTCAGGTTATTTTGCACCCTTCGTTTTAAATTCTAAATTTTTTCCTTAGTCTTCAGTTTTGCTCTTTAGTATATATATATATATATATATATATATGTATGGGATGCAAGGTCAGGTGATGCGTAACATCACAGCCTCTCCTTGACAAATGTCAACCCCGCCTTCTCGTGGTGCATCCTGTTCCCACTAAAGGGGCTCTGACGACCGCCCATAGCGGTATAACTATACCATCGGGATCAGAGGAAATTCTATCCCACACTCACCAACCCGCTTGGCCAGCGTGGTGAGTTATGGCCAAACCCTCCAAAATGATTCCACAACTTAAATCTTGGCCCTCAGTCTCCGGCAGCTGGAATGTACCTGGCCAAGGCAGCGGCCAGTGCGACATGAAGGCAGAGGGTGCTAAGAATCCCCGGAGGACCGGACTAGGCTGCCATCTGATGCTGACCTTGGCTACTTACAATGGACGCTCCCTATCTTCTGATTCAAGGCTTCTTGAATTGGAAGAGGAACTACAAAGGATCAAGTGGGACATCGTGGGGCTAAGTGAGGTAAGGAGAAAAGGAGAAGATCTCATCGAACTGAAAAGTGGACACCTCTTCTACTATCGTGGGACAGATACTGGCAGAACTAGTGGTGTTGGATTTATAATAAACAAGAAACTGAAGGATAAAGTTGTAGAAGTTGAAAGTTCCTCTGACAGAGCTGCACGACTTGTTATCCAACTCTCGAAAAGATACCAGGCTCAGATTATTCAAACTTATGCACCCACCACAAGTCATCCTGAAGAAGAAATTGAAGAATTTTATGAGGAAATTTGTCATCTAAATAATAAAGGTAAGCAGCACTTGAAAATAATTATGGGAGATTTCAATGCAAAAATAGGGCAACGGCAACAGAATGAAACTTCAGTAGGTAAATTCGGTCATGGCAACAGAAACCAGCGTGGAAATACTCTCGTTGAGTTTGCAGAGGCAGAAGGGTTTTTCATCTTGAACTCCTTCTTCAAGAAAAAGCCACACAGGAAATGGACATGGAGACATCCAAATGGGACCACAAGTGAAATTGATTTTATTATGTGTAACAAAAAATTCGTCATAGAAGACTGCAGTGTGCTAAACAAGTTCAACACAGGTAGTGACCATAGATTGGTGAGATGCAAGATGCACCTCAACACTAAACTTGAACGTGGCAAGCTCATAAGACAAACAAAATCTATTGACATAACCAACCTTAAAAAACACCATAATACCTTCAAGTTAGAACTGAAGAACAGGTTCTCTGCTTTAGAAGGCCTAACATCGGAAGAAGTGGACATCTCTGAAGTTAACAGAAAAGTAACCAAAGCTCTTATGGAAACAGCAACAAAATTAGCTGGGTCTAAGAACAAGTTGCATGTGAACAAATTATCAGGAAAAACCAAAATGTTGATGCAAAAAGAAGAGAGATGAGGACAACTAAAGAAGATGTGACTTCCAAAGTGGAATATATAGAGCTATGCAAGACAGTAAGAAAAAGTATCACTGAAGACGTAAGGAAATTCAACTGTGAACTAGTGAGGAAAGCAATTGAAAACAACCAAAGCCTAAAGATAGCAAAGGGACATCTCAGTAAGGGAAGAAAACAGATTATGGCACTGAGAAAAGAAGATGGTTCTGTAACAAGAAATAGAGGCGAAATTTTGACAAGAGTGAAAGATTTCTACTCCAAATTATATGAAAGGGATGATATATGCACTCCAGACATCATGAAAGATACCAGTACCAGAGTTCCTCCAGTCCTTCCAGCAGAAGTTGCACATGCAATCAAGAACATGAAGCGAGGAAAAGCTCCAGGAGAAGATGGAATTACTGTAGACATCATACAAGAAGCAAGTGGAGAAATCGAAACAGTACTCGCCCAAATTTTCACTCGATGCCTTAATGAAGGAAAGATTCCTGAGGATTGGAACACCGCTACAATGATCCTGCTACATAAGAAAGGTGACATTGAGGATCTCGGAAACTACAGACCTATCAGCCTCCTATCAGTAGTTTATAAAATCTTCACTAAAGTTCTTTCACACCGCTTGAAGGTAGCACTAGACATGGCTCAACCGAGAGAACAAGCTGGATTCAGGAGTGGCTACAGCACAATAGATCATATCCACGTGCTGAGAGAACTAATTGAAAGAGCGAGGGAATATGAACTTCCATTGTGCATGGCTTTTATCGATTATGAAAAAGCCTTTGATTCGGTGAAACCATCAGCAGTTACAATGGCCCTGAAAACCTGCGGTATTGAAGATGCATACATTAATATTATTAATAACATCTATGAAAATGCAAGTGCAAAGATTAGGCTGTTTGAAAATACAACACACGTAAAAATTGGAAAGGGAGTGAGACAAGGTGACACCATATCTCCGAAGCTCTTTAATGCCACATTGCAGGGTGTTTTTCAGTCGCTGAGCTGGGAAAACAAGGGGATAAAGATTAATGGAGATTATCTAACCCACCTTCGTTTTGCTGATGACGTAGTCATTTTTGCAACTACCCCATCAGAGCTGCAGAGTATGATCCAGGAACTTGCTGACAAGAGTAAAGAAGTGGGATTAAAAATGAACTTTCAGAAGACAAAAGTGATGTTCAATGCTTTTACAAGAAATGAAGATTTATCGATTGATGGAGAAAAGCTGGAGATAACAGACACGTACGTTTATCTTGGACAGCAGATATCAAGTGAGGGTCACATTGATGAAGAAATTAATCGGCGTACAAAACTTGCATGGAGAGCTTTTGGAAGAAACAGCATAATTTTCAAGAGCAATATGCCATTATGTCTTAAAAGAAAAGTGTTTGATCAATGCATCCTTCCAGTGCTTACGTATGGTGCAGAGACGTGGACCTTAACTAAAAGAGACATACAAAGGCTGCAGACAACTCAAAGAAGCATGGAGAGGTGCATGCTTGGTGTAACCAGGAGAGATAAGAAGAGGAACTCGTGGATCCGAAAAATGACAAGAGTGGAAGACATCATGATCAGAGTTAAATCCCTGAAATGGCAATGGGCTGGACATACTGCCAGAAGGACAGATCATCGATGGACAGCCGAAATTTTAGATTGGATTCCAAGGGACAGGAAAAGACCCAGAAGAAGACCACATAGGAGATGGGTGGATGAAATTCGAAAGTATGCAGGGGTGACATGGAGGAGACTGGCACAAGACAGACCGTTGTGGAGGAAACTTGGGGAGACCTTCGTCCAGCAGTGGATTGATAATGGTTGACAATGATGATGATGATGATATATGTATACAGGGTGTTCGTAAACTGTTTTGACAAAAGAAGAGGGGTGATAGTACCCATCAAGACCAACAATATTTACACTGGAACCTAGGGTCGCATTCCACTCTGAGTGTCAGAAAAGTGTAACTTCGAAATACATCCGACAAGCACAAGTCGTCACCTCAGACGTCATTTCTTTCGTGCCGGAGAAGTAGCACATCGCCAGAACATCACCGTCAAGCATTACTGTACGCAAATTGCCAGAAAAAGACGCAGCATCGACAGTTGCAGCTGATTGGCTTATCAAGGTGCAGCAGCAGACACTTCCTGAATGACACATATCCCGCACGACGGATTGGACGTGGCGGACCTGTGGCATGGCCTCCACGCTCTCCGGACTTAACCCACTGGACTTCTTCTTCTGGGGGCACATGAAATCATTGGTGTGCGAGACGCCTCGTATCGAGAATCGTTGTTGCAGAGGACAGGATAAACACGACACCAGGAGTCTTCGAAAGAGTGCGCCAATCTTTCATTCGCCGGTGTGAATTGTGCAACGGCACCCGTGGCCGCCACTTTGAGCATCTACTTTGAGTTTGTCCCTGATCTCCATAAATGGGATTGTGCAACTTATGATGTCGTTAATTCTCTTTCTTTGCACTGTTGAAAGTTCAACTTGGACATCTAACTTTACTCTTTTCTGACACTCAGAGTGGAATGCGACCCTAGATTCCATTGTAAATATTGTTCGTCATGATGGGTACTATCAACCCTCTTCTTTTGTCAAAACAGTTTACGAACACCCTGTATATATATTGCCCCTCCAACAAGAATTCCTGGGTGAGCCACTGATTTCAAATGTTCGTTGTGATCATTATTTGAGTCACGCTGAACAGATGTTACCAAGCAATAAAGTCACACTGAATAAATGTAATTAATATTGTAACATATTTATTCAGTGAGACAATACGCCTTTTTCCTAAGATTCTGAAGTAAATGAATGTTGTGTTATCGTCGAGGAATCAGAGAAAGTGTAGCTTAGTAAAAATATTTTTCGAACGCATAAAACTCTTATCACTTAGCCTTAATTGTTACATAATTTCTCTCTACAGTTTTTTCTCCGAGCAATGAAATAACGTTGAGGACTGCCGTCTAGAAAATGGACTTTATATTCTCTTTATGTCGTCCCGGTGACCGAGTAGTGAGAGGTGCAGGTTTCTGATTAGTAGTCTGGGCTCCGCATGAAGCCTGGAAAGTGCGCCTCCCACGCCCCAAATCAGGGACTGCCAACGATATGTAGCCCTGATAGTGGCTCACGGTGAAAGTTATACCCAGATACAAACAGCATTGTCTTTACCCTTATGATCCGTGAGATGTCCTGTTGTGTGATCCGACGGTACAATTTCATCCTTGCGATATGAATATTTCAGTTATGATCATATAAAACACAATATTCGCTATTTTCGAATATATGATCATCTAAACTATTTCTTTACCCATCTTCTGCAACCAACTACGAAAAGTACCTTAGCGCCGCTAAGCCCAGAGAAACAGTGCCTTAGCGCCGCTAAGCCCAGAGAAATAGTGCCTTAGCGCCACTAAGCCCAGAGAAACAGTGCCTTTGCGCCGCTAAGGCCAGAGAAATAGTGCCTTTGCGCCGCTAAGGCCAGAGAAATAGTGCCTTAGCGCCGCTAAGCCGCGCTAAGGCTCTTCTACACCCCTGGATGTTAGTTAATTAAAAGTTTGTAAATATTAAACCCAACTAATATACTGCGTTACGTCATTCCAGAATATGTTTGTAGTAACAAAATTTTGTAATAACAAGTATACAACAAAGAAATACAGATAGAAATCGTACAGTCTGCTGAAACATCCGAAATCATCGATATCACTAATGTTTTTCGTCTTAATGTGCTTTTCCTTGTCATGATTTTTCTTTCAGTAGTGTTTCTTCCATTAAAACACAATCACAGCATCTTTTAAAGTTGTCACTGTTTTCTAAGTTGAAACATTTTAATGAAAAAATTAAAGCTACGTACAAGAATTCTACAAATGTTAATTTCATGTATTATTAGTTTCCGCGGTTTTATGGTCTTCATTTTCCACTTATACACTGCCGGACAATTGCTAAGGACGGATGACAATAGCAACGATAGCAACCATAAAATTGAAGGCAGGAAAATGTGGAAATTAGCATAAGTGCAGGATACAGTAAGACGTGTTGTGCGTATGCAAATTTTGGATTGCCGAACTTGTACGTGACGTCATAGCGCTGATAAGAGATATAAAGGATTTGACGCGTATTGACCGTTGTTGTTCAAACGCAAAGTTGAAAGGGAAAGAATCAATTGACGAACTTGCAATTTTCAGTATGTCTTCCCGACATCACCTAGATGATTTTACGCGTAGCCGTATTATTGGCAAGATTGAAGAAGGGCGAAAAATAACAGATGTTGCCAGGGAGTTCGACGTCAGTCACAGTGTTGTTTCAAGGCTTTGGAAATCATTTCAAACAAATGGAGAGTGTAGCAAACGTCACGGGGGAGTTCGTGTTCGCAGTACGACACCTGCAGAAGACCGGTACATAGTGCTATCAACAAAAAGACACCGGCGCAGCACAGCTAGTGAGGTAGCAAATCAGTTTATGGCTGCTACTGGCAAGCGGATCTCCCGAAAAACTGTCGCCAGACGTTTGCATAAAGGAGGACTATACGCTCGCCGTCCTGTTGAGTGCATCCCATTGTCCAGACGTCACCGTACCGCCCGTTTGCAATGGTGCCATCAACATCGCAATTGGACTGATAACGACTGGTCTGCTGTCCCCTTCTCAGGTGAGAGTAGATACAGTCTATCGTCTGATTGTCGACGACAACTGATTTGGCGTGATAGTGGTACTGCATATTGTCCAGCAAACATACAGGAAAGGGACCGATATCCGACATGTAGTGTCATGGTATGGGCTGACATCATGATCAATGGCCGTACGTCCCTCTATGTGCTTCCAACTGGGACTATGACTGGCCAACGATACATTAATGATGTTCTGCTACCTCATGTTCGCATGTTCCGTGGTGCTGTCGGTGATAGATTCATTTTCATGGACGACAACGCAACATGTCATCGAACAGTCGCTGTCCAGGAGTGTCTTGAGAGCGAGGATATTCAACGCCTCGTATGGCCAGCACGTTCTCCAGGTCTGAATCCCATTGAAAATGTGTGGGATGCTTTGGGGAGGAGTCTTGCTGGTCGCCAATGCCCTCCAATAAACAAGGACACCCTCATCCGTGCACTGACCGAGGAATGGGATAAATTACCCCAACAGCTGCTTGATAATGTTGTGCAAAGCATGACACGACGTGTGGAATCATACACGACGTGTGGAGTCCATGGTGGCCATATCCCGTATTGACATCTTACGCCGGAACGCCTGCGGACGATAATTGCATTTTTTTCACGTTTACGTATTCTGCACAAAATGGCCTGTTTGTCCCTTGAACACGTTCCAAAGCCTTCTGGATTTCAGAGCACGATAAATTGTCTTTCTTGTAATGTCCTGGCATTCTGACATTATTTTATTCCACTTGGCATCCAACCGCACTTACTTTTTTATGCGCTATATAGCCGTTTATGATCCGTCCTTAGCAATTGTCCAGCAGTGTATTACTGTAAAGCGTTCTGCTCGTTGTAGAAAGCCATGGTTTTTAAATGGCCTTCTTGGGTGTCTGAAGAAGAATAGACTTTTAGGGTATTTTTAAGATCCAGGGATCCGGCAGATTTGAGGATTTTTAAGATATATCGAAATTGGTATAACATTAAAATTCGACATGCTAAAAGAGATTATTATTTGAACAGTTTTTCTTCTCCTACAGACAGTAGGAGGACTTGGCGCTCTATAAATTATCTCTTGGCCAAATCCGGATCTGTTGCTAAAACTATACAGGTTGATCATAATGGTGACATGGTGTCAGCCCCACAGAGGGTTGCTGATTTGTTCAATAATTACTTTGTGGAGTTGCCTGGAAAACTTGTCTCGGGTTTAAACTCAACTGATGGATCATAGCCCTTCTTCATTCTATTTCACTTCTGTTGCAGGTGATCTTGCTCGGGTTTTAAATGGAGTAAAGCTTTCGGGGGGGCCTGGTCTAGATGGTGTTCACCCTAAGGTGGTCAAATTTGTCTCCTCGCGCCTAATTGTTCCGTTGACTCATATTTTTCATAATATTGTGTGATGTATATTCTAAATTAACTTTCTTTTTTAGTTGCTTTCTCTATGTAAATTTTGAGTTTGTTCTCAGTTATATTTCACAACTTAACGTGACATCTCTCTCAAACGAATGCTGTTGGCAACACATTTCAAGGTCAGAGTGAACGTGACGTATGACTGTATGAGATAAAAACGATAGATAAAAACTACGATAGAACAGTTGCTCGTGTGGGATGTTGGATGTGTGTTGGAGATGTGATATATGTTGAAATGTGATATCTGATCTATTGATATAGTCTTGGAATAAAGCCAATTTCCGTAAGTTTGACTTCTGTTTAAATGTTTCGTCCGGCCGTAAAGGTTTAATTAAGGAAGTTTTCCATCGTATTCATACCTAATGGTATAGACATAACGTAAGAACGACAAGATTCCAGTACGAAAGGAACTTTACGTTATAATTGCCTTAACTGGTATTGCGCCCCCCCCCCCCCCCCCCGACTCTTAGCCGAATCACTGTATTTCATGAATTCATTCTTGGATAGAAATGGGATGTTATGTCCCAACCCGCATGGTTTTCGTAAAGGCTTTTCGACGGAGACTGCTGTTTTGGACGTTTTGAATTACTTACATGCCAGGTTGGATTCTGGGGACTCTGTTGTCGGACTTTTCTTTGATCTTTCAAGAGCATTTGATACAGTCAGTCACCATGTTTTATTGATTAAGTTAGAGAGGATTGGAATAAGGGGTGCTGCATTGAGGGTGTTTCGGAGTTATTTGATGGGCAGGAGACAGTACGTTCAGATCAATGGATACTGCTCTGAAGTAAGACCCGTTTCTTATGGAGTCCCTCAGGGCTCGGTATTGGGTCCTATTTTGTTACTTACCTATATAAACGATATTGCTCAGGTCCCGGCTAAAGCTCATATGGTACTGTTCGCTGATGATGTGTCTTTTTTTTAGGGGAGACCCCTTGGATGAACTGATTCCTCGAGTAAATCTTGAAATTGTGAAGTTTATTCGTTGGTTTGCATGTAATGTTCTTACATTAAATGTCGCTAAGACGGGTTTGTGTGCTGTTTTCCTGTACTAGGCATGGTCATAGTGATTTGAATCCGGTATATTTGTACGACACGGCATTGGAATATCGGGCCTCAATAAGGTTCTTGGGAGTTGTTTTGCATAAATCTTTGAAATGGGATGATCAGGTGGATCAGTTGGCGTCTTGCCTTAGATCTAGGGTTGGCATGATTACGAGAATCTCGGGTATCCTGTCGGTTAGAGTTCTGTTGATCTTGTACTATTCATTTGTTTATCCTGTGCTGTCGTACTGCATCTTGATTTGGGGTGTAACTACAAGACGAAATCTCACTCGTCTGTCTGTTTTGCAGAGAAGGGATGTTCGATTCTTGAACTCTTCGGCTCATTCAGAATTTTTATTTGTAAAGCAGTTGCACAGATATAGACTAATATTAATGATTCACGAACGTATTAATACAGGAAGATGTTTAAATCTGATAGCGTTGTCGAGAGCCACTCATTCATATGATACTCGCAGGAGGTCAGAGTTCGCTGTCCCTTGGGCGCGTACGGCATTGGTGTATTGGGCATGCGAGAATGGAATAGACCAGTGTTTCTCAAAGTGTGTTCCGTGGAACACTGAGGTTCCGCGACAGTTGTCCAGGGGTTCTGCAAGCAATTCGTAAAAGAGCTCCGAAATTTTCAAGAAAATATGCGAATTCCATATTTTTCCCGATGACAGCCTTAACTAAGCAATTTCCCACAGCCAACAAAAACAGTTCAAAACAATAATACACGTTCTAGAAGGTGTGATCAAGATGTCAAATTTGCGAAAAGAAGAAAGTTCCACTAGAGCTATATTAGTTTCGAATTTATGAACGCTGATGATAATCCGCAGTGTGCCATATGCAGCAAAGTTTTTCATAATTGCTCAATGGACCCTGCTAAACTGCGGCGCTATTTAGGAAGTACACATCTAGAGCTCAAAGATAAAAATGTTGACTTTTTTTTTTTTTGTACGCAAGCATGATTAACTTTTAAAAGTGAAAAAGGTTTTTTTTTTCATGCAGCACATATTATACATTGAATGAAAAAGCTACTCGGGGTTCCCTTTTAGTAAGCTAGCAAATAGCACAAGCAGGTGAACCTTATACAATAGCCAAGAATCTTATCAAGCCATGTGCTATTGACATGGTTAAATGCCTGCTTGGTAAAAAATCGGCCAAAGAAATAGCGAAAATTCCGTTATCAAGCGATACAGCGTCTCTCCAAGTGACGGAAATAGCACAGCCGTGAAGGCGCAGTGGTCAAAGCGATGGCTTCTGATCATTTGTCCAAGAGGGGTCCGGGTTCGCATCCCGGTGATAAATATAAAACAAACAATGGGTCATAATTATAAAACAAAATATGTGATGAAATCATCCAGCATTTGGAAGCTCTCCATGATCCAATGAGGCACTATTTTCCTGATGAGCAGCACGAAAAATTAAAAAGTTAATTTTGGATTAAAAATCCGTTTGTTATTAATGAAAAAACTTCATGCTTTTCATCTGATGGATATGAAAAATTCATTGATCTGATGTGGGACTTCTCAGTGACATCCCTTTATAAAACAGTGCCAGTGGCAGAATTTGGGTGCAGTTTGAAAGGGGAATATCCAGTATTATCGCAAAAAAGCTGTGTCAGTATTCTTACCATTTGCGACAGCCTGTCTTTGTGAAACGGGCTTTTCTGTGCAGTGGCGGCCCTAGCCCTTGCGGGACCCCGGGCGATGGCCCTTAACGGGGCCCTTCGCAATAACACGAAACCATCGCAATAACCCCTTTTATTTATATATATATTGCATTTATAATAAAAAAGAAACTGAAGGATAAAGTTGTAGAAGTTGAAAGTTCCTCTGACAGAGCTGCACGACTCGTTATCCAACTCTCGAGAAGATACCAGGCTCAGATTATTCAAACTTATGCACCCACCACAAGTCATCCTGAAGAAGAAATTGAAGAATCTTATGACGATATTCGTCATCTAAATAATAAAGGTAAGCAGCACTTGAAGATAATTATGGGAGATTTCAATGCAAAAATAAGGCAACGGCAACAGAATGAAACATCAGTAGGAAAATTCGGTCACGGCAACAGAAACCAGCGTGGAAATACTCTCGTTGAGTTTGCAGAGGCAGAAGGGTTTTTCATCTTGAACTCCTTTTTCAAGAAAAAGCCACACAGGAAATGGACATGGAGACATCCTAATGGGACGACAAGTGAAATTGATTTTATTATGTGTAACAAAAAATTCCTCATAGAAGACTGCAGTATGCTAAACAAGTTCAACACAGGTAGTGACCATAGATTGGTGAGATGTAAGATGCACCTAAACACTAAACTCGAACGAGTCAAGCTCATAAAACAAACAAAATGTATTGACATAACCAACCTTAAAAAACACCATAATACCTTCAAGTTGGAACTGAAGAACAGATTCTCTGCGTTAGCAGGCCTAACATCGGAAGAAGTGGATGTTTCTGAAGTTAACAGAAAAGTAACCAAAGCTCTTATGGAAACAGCAACAAAATTAGCTGAATCTAAGAACAAATTGCATGTGAACAAATTATCAGGAAAACCCAAAATGTTGATGCAAAACAGAAGAGAGATGAGGACAACTAAACAAGATGTGACTTCCAAAGTGGAATATATAGAGCTATGCAAGACAGTACGAAAAAGTATCACTGAAGACGTAAGGAAATTCAACTGTGAAGTAGTGAGAAAAGCAATTGAAAACAACCAAAGCCTAAAGATAGCAAAGGGACATCTCAGTAAGGGAAGAAAACAGATTATGGCACTGAGAAAAGAAGATGGTTCTGTAACAAGAAATAGAAGCAAAATTTTGACAAGAGTGAAACATTTCTACTCCAAATTATATGAAAGGGATGATACATGTACTCCAGACATCATGAAAGGTACTAGTAGTTCTTCCAGTCCTCCCAGCAGAAGTTGCACATACAATTAAGAACATGAGGCGGCGGAAAGCTCCAGGAGAAGATGGAATTACTGTAGACATCATACAAGAAGCAAGTGGAGAAATCGGAACCGTACTCGCCCAAACTTTCACTCGATGCATTAATGAAGGGGAGATTCCTGAGGATTGAAACAACGCTACAATGATCCTGCTACATAAAAAAAGGTGACATTGAGGATCTCAGGAACTGCAGACCTATCAGCCTCCTATCAGTGGTTTATAAAATCTTCACTAAAGTTCTTTCACACCGTTTGAAGGTAACACTGGACATGGCTCAACCTAGAGAACAAGCTGGATTCAGGAAGCACAGTAGATCATATCCACGTGCTGAGAGAACTAATTGAAAGAGCGAGGGAATATGAACTTCCATTGTGCATGGCTTTTGTCGATTATGAAAAAACCTTTGATTCGGTGAAACCATCAGCATTTACAATGGCTCTGAAATCCTGCGGTATTGAAGATGCATACATTAATATTATTAATAACATCTATTAAAATGCAAATGCAAAGATTGGGCTTTTAAAAATACAACACACATAAAAATTGGAAAGGGAATGAGACAAAGTGACACCATATCTCCGAAGCTCTGTAATGCCACATTGAAAAATGTCTTTCAATCACTGAACTGGGAAAACAAAGGGATAAAGATTAATGGAGATTATCTAACCCACCTTCGTTTTGCTGATGACGTAGTCATTTTTGCAACTACCCCATCAGAGCTGCAGAAAGTATGATCCAGGAACTTGTTGACAAGAGTAAAGAAGTGGGATTAAAAATGAACTTTCGGAAGACAAAAGTGATGTTCAATGCTTTTACAAGAAATGAAAATTTATCGATTGATGGAGAACAGCTGGAGATAACAGACACGTACGTTTATCTTGGACAGCAGATATCAAGTGAGGGTCACATTGATGAAGAAATTAATCGGCGTACAAAACTTGCGTGGAGAGCTTTTGGAAGAAACAGCATAATGTTCAAGAGCAATATGCCATTATGTCTTAAAAGAAAAGTGTTTGATCAATGCATCCTTCCAGTGCTTACGTATGGTGCAGAGACGTGGACCTTAACTAAAAGAGACATACAAAGGCTGCAGGCCGCCCCGGTGGCGCAGTGGTCTAAGGCGCTGGCCTCTGAGCATTCGTCCGTAAGGGGTCCGGGTTCTAATCCCGGTCAGGCATGGATGTTGTGTTTGTCTTACGGCACTGGCTCTCACCCTTCCCTGGAACCAGTGACCCTAAATTAGGGACGGGCGACTGCTTATAGCCCATTGAGTTGCTCACGGTGGTCGTTAAACCTCCAATCAACAAAAAAAAAAAAAAAAAAAAAAAAAAGGCTTCAGACAACTCAAAGTAGCAGGAAGGGGTGCATGCTTGGTTTAACCAGGAGAGATAAGAAGAGGAACTTGTGGATCCGAAAAATGACAAGAGTGGAAGACATCATGATCAGAGTTAAATCACTAAAATGGCAATGGTATTGGTATTGGTAACTGTGGGTACCCAGTTTATTGCTATAACGAAATACAAACATAGGAAATTCATTGAATGTTGCAGTACAGAAAACAAAAGTACGGCAATGTATGTATATCCACGATGCAGCACAAAATTACACGGAAAGGAAATTGATATGTACACGAACAATGAATGGCATAACGGCATGTCAAACGATTTGAAATAACACATGTGCACAAGAAAATGAAATGTACTATGCCATCATAAATCATCCGAACGGAACTTAAATGTTGTTAGAGTGCAAAACATTATTGAGTAACTCATCAACTTTATAAAAATAACAAAGGTAGCAAATGTACCACTATTGTAATCCGCGATCGAGGAAAGCACTAACACAGCTAAAACTCACAAGTATAGGAAATTTAAAAAAACTAGGCACAAATTCAGGAAACAACAGATAAGATAATGATAAAGAGATACTGGGGGGCTCACACAAGTAACGAGACCGATTATTCATGAAAACACAGCAAAAACACACAATTATAGCAAATTGAAAATACATTACTTATGAAGCACCGTAAAAACACACAAATATAGCAAATTTAAAATACATGGAAAACATCAGAATCAACAGGCACTAAGTCTACAAAAGCCAGAGAATTTATGAATGGGTTCGCAAATCCCCTAGCATTAAGAGAACAAAAAATAATCGGTTTCGGGAAGTGAGCTAAAAGTCATCGGCAAGAGGAAATGAGGTATCACATATATGCTTCTCAGCAAGCTCCTTCAAGAAGGCGAGACGGCGCGTGTAACGTCTCAAAAACGCCTGATACCGAGGATCGGTGGCACACAGATTTAAAAAAAAACACATAAGCTTCGAATTGCGTTACCGCTGCAAACAGGTCCAGATCAGGTGAATGGAGGAATTCTCCAGAACAAACAATCGTACAGGCAGGTTGAAAAAAACGTAAAAGTTGATGTCTGGACAGTGGTCCAGGAACTGGAGAAAACGTTTCGATGGCCTGTAGAACCTCAGCATCAGAGAGATAATTAACAGGACCTGAGCGGAGAAGCATACTGTTTGAAGAATCTTCAGGTGGAGAAACACCGGAACCAGAAACACCGGGGACACTAGATGAATCCTCAGAATGTGGCACAGAAAGTTGTTTTAACTTTTTCTGTTTTACAGCGCCTTTGGCAGTTCCAATACGCTTCGAAGAAGAAGCTGAGGTGAATGTATCCATTAGTGGCTCAGGCTCACCTCCCGAGTCAGGAGACGAGGAAACCAACGTCGCCGAAGAAGCAATACGTAGCAGATCAGCCTTAGTGAAGACTGGCACAACAGCCGAGGCTGCAGGAAGACGTGGCAACAAGGGTATTGTAGACAAGGTTGTAATTGGAGATCCGATAGCCGAGATGCTAGGAGAAGAGCCAAACAGCTGATCTGCCAAACCACCACTCAACACATCCGGATCGGAACACTCCTCTGTAGACACATCTGTAGTAGAAGACATCTCTGCCAATCTTGAAGGTGGATGCACAATCTTACGGGTCGGGAGAGGAGGAAAGGCAGCATTTTCCGTGACTGAAATGTTCGTCGGACGGAGAACCGAAGGGGTCGCATCAGGCAAACTACCGGTAGTGGGGATAGTAGAAGTACCAATGTGGTCAGCATTGGGATGCGAACTTGATGAACGTCCACGTCGAAAGCGTTCACAGGAGGCAGTGGTGTGATCCTGTGATAAACAGTGTGTACAATAGTGAGTGGTGAAAACCTTGAAACTGTATGTTCGTGAGCCAATTCCAACAGTAGCTTCTGTAGGGCAATCCGCCAAGGCTTTCTCAGTGGGAAAGACGACCAATAACTGACGGCGAGGTCCTGCAGTTGTGCTAATCGAGTTCCGCCGGGAACGTCAGAGAGGCGACGAACCTTGCCAACAATTTTACATACATGACTGACAAGGAGAGGAAGTTCTGTATCAGGCACTTCCTGTGGAACCGGATAGAACGTGATGTTCACCGGTCGCTTGGAAAGAGGCAAAGGGATGAGATGTTTTGTCCAAATCGAAAGTCCGTGAGCAAGAAAAAAGTCAGCATCCTCCTTGTGATTGAACTGAACCGAGATACCCCGAGTAGTACGGGAAATTCCCGCAATGGACGCAGACGACACATGTCCAGAGAGGGCTTCCATATAGCGTGGCAATGGAGTATTTTGTAAGGCATGAAAGAGCACACCTCTATCCAGGAGGTTATGGAACTCACAGCCAATCTGCGAATTGTCATCTATCGTTACCGTCACCTTGTGGTTAGATACCTGAATAATAGGTAATGATTGCAAAAGACCATCAGGTTGAGAGGAATCGGACGTAGAAGTAGCGCGTCGTTGCACTGTAGAGGCAAATGACATCTTCGGAAGAGAAGTCTGTTCGGATCCAGCAGGCACAGAATGCTGTGAGGGAAGAGAAGCACAGGCCGAAGGCAAGGCAGTAGAATCAGTAGTACCCAGGGAGGGCACGGAGTCAAATGCAGAAGCTGAAGAAGAAAGCGCAGCCAAGTCCAGAGAAGGATCCGGAGCAGGAGTACTAGAAAGCTGGGAAGACATCTTAGCAGACACATCTGAGGACGACAGTATGTTAACTTCCATGGACTTGGGAAGTGTGACGTGACGTGCATCCGCCACGCCCAGTGATGATAAGGAAATACCAGAAGCCGCCATGTTGGCAGCTTCCAAACGTAAACAACCCAGCAAACGATAAGAAAACGGATGAATATGAACTAATACGAGGACAAGAACGTTAGAAAAGTAGCTCAAAACGTACACAGTACCTTTAGACAGCCTGGCCACGCAACAGGTGAATGAAGGAAGAGGTATTCCACACTAAAATGTATTAAATATTGGAGCCACCAACACTACGTCTGTCACGAACGAGCAATGGGCTGGACATATTGCCAGAAGGACAGACCATCGATGGACAGCCGAAATTTTAGATTGGATTCCAAAGGACAGGAAAAGACCCAGAAGAAGACCACATGGGAGATGGTTGGATGAAATTCGAAAGTATGCGGGAGTGACATGGAGGAGACTGGCACAAGACACACCGTTGTGGAGGAAACTTGAGGAGACCTTCGTCCAGCAGTGGATTGATAATTGTTGACAATTATGATGATATACACTATCTACCAACAAGTAATTGGACACCCCTGCAATCGACGATATTCTCCGTCCTTATACATGTCACGGCCGCCACCGTTAAATATCGTGTTGGAAACAACAACGCAACCAGTCGTATGCAAGATGCCACGCAGTTCGGAGCTCTCTAATTTCGAGAAAGGTGTAATCGTCGGGTATCACAGAAATGACCGATCTATACGTGACATATCCAGCGAGTTGAAGTACCCAAAATCGACAGTGGCCTACGTGATTGGCAAGTGCAAGATGAGAGGTGACTGTCGGAATGTGCCCCGACCCGGCAAACCCACAAAACTGGGAGTTCGAGACCGACGGGTGCTGGCCAGAGAAATTCGGAAAAACCGCACCAAACCGATGTGCGCAATTCGCGTGGAGTTTCAACAAGCATCCGGGAGTGTTCTTTTGATGTATACCATCCGTAAGAAAGCCCATCTGCTCGGTTATCATGGAATTGCTGCCGCCCACAAGCCTTTGATCACAAAGTCCAATAGCGCTGCTCGGCTAACATGGTGCAAAGAACGTCGACAGTGGACCGTTGAACAGTGGAAACAGACTCTCTGGAGCGACGAATCAAGGTTCATCCTCTGCCGTTTGGATGGCAGGGTCTGGGTTTGGCGTCTGCCTATAGAACGCCTCCTGCTGGAATGTATTGTGCCAACTGTGAAGTTCGGCGGCGGTGGAATTATGCTATGGGGGTGTTTCTCCTGGTATGGCACGAGACCCTTGGTCGCAATTCCTGGTAGACTCAACGCCGAGACCTACTGCACCATTGTGGATGACCATGCGCTTCCTACGTAGTGGCAGTTTTACGGGGTGGACCCATGTTACTTTCAGGATGACAATGCAACCTCTCATGTTGAGAGGTCCACCATGGCTTTGTATGGTGACAATGGGGTTAATCGAATGGACTGGCCTTTGCAGAGCCCGGACCTAAACCCTATCGAGTACCTCTGGGATGAGTTGGAGCGCCGACTTAAGGGGTACCCGCACCGTCCGAAATCGGCGAAGGAACTGACCTGTCTTCTCCAAGCCGAGTGGAAGAAAATACCGCTAGCCGTCGTACAACGCCTTGTTGAGAGTATGCCCCGGAGGTTCGCAGCTGTAATCACCGCTCGTGGATTACTCGTTTTCCTTTGCTATCACAGGTGTCAAATTACTTGTTGGTAGATAGTGTGTTTATATATATATATACATACATAATACCTTGAAGTTGGAACTTGTTGGTATTTACTACCTTCAAGTTGGAACTGAATTACAGATTCTCTGCTTTAGAAAGCCTAACATCGGAAGAAGTGGATATTTCTGAAGTTAACAGAAAAGTAACCAAAGCTCTTATGGAAACAGCAACAAAATTAGCTGGGTCTAAGAACAAGTTGCATGTGAACGAATTATCAGAAAAAACCAAAATGTTGATGCAAAAAAGAAGAGAGATGAGGATAACTAAAGAAGATGTGACTTCCAGAGTGGAATATATAGAGTTATGCAAGACAGTCCGAAAAAGTATTACTGAAGACGTAAGGAAATTTAACTGTGAACTCGTAAGGAAAGCAATTGAAAACAACCAAAGCCTAAAGATAGCAAAGGGACATTTCAGTAAGGGAAGAAAACAGATTATGGCGCTGAGAAAAGAAGATGGTTCTGTAACAAGAAATAGAGGCGAAATTTTGACAAGAGTGAAAGATTTCTACTCGACATTATATGAAAGGAATGATACATATACTACAGACATCATGAAAAGTACCAGAGTTCTTCCAGTCCTCCCAGCAGAAGTAGCACATGCAATCAAGAACATGAAGCGGGGGAAAGTTCCAGGAGAAGATTGAATTACTGTAGACATCATACAAGAAGCAAGTGGAGAAATTGAAACAGTACTCGCCCCAAATTTTCACTCGATGCCTTAATGAAGGGAAGATTACTGAGGATTGGAACAACGCTACAATGATCCTGCTACATAAAAAATGTGACACTGAGAAACTCAGGAACTACAGACCTATCAGTCTCTTAATCAGTGGTTTATAATATCTTCACTAAACTTCTTTCACACCGCTTGAAGGTAACACTGGACATGGTTCAACCGAGAGAACAAGCTGAATTCAGGAGTGGCTACAGCACAGTAGATCATATCCACGTACTGAGAGAACTAATTGAAAGAGCGAGGGAATATTAACTTCCATTATGCATGACTTTTATCGATTTTGAAAAAGCCTTTGATTCGGTGAAACCATCAGCAGTTACAATGGCTCTGAAAACCTGCGGTATTGAATATGCATACATTAATATTATTAATAACATCTATGAAAATGCAAGTGCAAAGATTGGGCTGTTTGAAAATACAACACACATAAAAATTGGAATGGGAGTGAGACAAGGTGACACCATATCTCCGAAGCTCTTTAATGCCACATTGGAAAATGTCTTTCAATTACTGAACTGGGAAAACAAAGGGATGAAGATTAATGGAGATTATCTAACCCACCTTCGTTTTGCTGAAGACGTAGTCATTTTTGCAGCTACCCCATCAGAGCTGCAGAGTATGATCCAGGAACTGGCTCACAAGAGTAAAGAAGTGGGATTGAAAATCAACTTTCAGAAGACAAAAGTGATGTTCAATGCTTTTACAAGAAATGAAGATTTATCGATTGATGGAGAAAAGCTGGAGATAACAGACACGTACGTTTATCTTGGACAGCAGATATCAAGTGAGGGTCACATTGGTGAAGAAATTAATCGGCGTACAAAACTTGCCTGGAGAGCTTTTGGAAGAAACAGCATAATGTTCAAGAGCAATATGCCATTATGTCTTAAAAGAAAAGTGTTTGATCAATGCATCCTTCCAGTGCTTACGTATGGTGCAGAGACGTGGACCTTAACTAAAAGAGACATACAAAGGCGGACAACTCAAAGCAGCATGGAGAGGTGCATGGTTGGTGTAACCAGGAGAGATAAGAAGAGAAACTCGTGGATCCGAAAAATGACAAGAGTGGAAGACATCATGATCAGAGTTAAATCCCTGAAATGGCAATGGTATTTGTATTGGTAACTGTGGGTACCATAGTGGTACCCAGTTTATTGCTATAACGAAATACAGACATAGGAGATTCATTAAAAGCTGCAGTACAGAAAACAACAGTGCGGAAAGTCAGTATATCCACGATGCAGCACAACGTTACACAGAAAGGAAATGAATATGTACACGAACAATGAATGGCCTAACGGCATGTCAAACACTCTAACACATGTGCACAAATGCATGAAATGTACTATGCTATCATAAATCAACCGAACGGAACTGAAATGCGGTTAGAGCGCAAAACAACATTGAGTACCTCAGCAACTTTATAAAAATAACAAAGGTAACAAACGCAACACTATAATAATCCGCGATAGAGGAAAGCACTAACACAGCAAACACTCACAATTATAGGTAATTTAAAAAACAGGCACAAACAAATTCAGGAAACAACAGATAAGATAATGATACTGAGATAATGAGGAGATCACACAAGGAACGAGACCAATTAGTTGTGAAAACACAGCAAAAACACGCAATTATCGCAACTTTAAAATAAAGCAAATTTACAATACATTAAATAAAGCAAATAAATCAAATTTACACACAAATAAAGCAAATTTACACACAAATAAAGCAAATTTGCACACAAATAAAGCAAATTTACAATACATTACTTGTGAATCACAGTAAAAACACACAATGAAAACATCAGAATCAACATGCACTAAGTTTGCAAAACCAGGGCATCTGCGAACGGGTTCGCAAATCCCCTAGCATTGAGAGAACAAAAAGTAATCGGTGTAAAGAAGAGAGCTAAAAGTCATCGGTAAAAGGATAGAAGGTATCACATATATGCTTCTCAACGAGCTCCTTCAATGAGGCGAGACGGCGCGTGTAACGTCTCAAAAAGGCTGATACCGAGGATCGGTGGCACACAGAGATTTAAAAAGCGACACATAAGCTTCGAATTGCGTTACCGCTGCAGACAGGTCCAGATCAGGTGAGTGAAGGAATTCTTCAGAACCAACAATCGTACGTGCAGGTTGAAAAAGACGCAAAAGTTGCTGTCTGGACAGTGGTCCAGGAACTGGAGGAAACGTATCAACGGCCTGTAGAACCTCAGCATCAGAGAGAGTATTGACAGGACCTGAGCGGAGAAGCATACTGTTTGAAGAATCATCAGGTGGAGAAACAGCGGAACCGGAAACCTCGGGAACACTAGATGAATCCTCAGAATGTGGCGCAGAAAGTTGTTTTAACTTTTTCTGTTTTACAGCGCCTTTGGCAGTTCCAATACGCTTCGAAGAAGAAGCTGAGGCGGATGTATCCATTAGTGGATCAAGCTCACCTCCCAAGTCAGGAGACGAGGAAACGACCGTCGCCGAAGAAGCAGTACGAAGCTGAGCTGCCTCAGTGGGGACTGGTACAACAGCCGAGGCTTCAGGAAGATGTTGCAACAAGGGTATGGTAGACAAGGTTGTAAATGGAGATCCGATATCCGAGAGGCTAGGAGAAGAGCCAGACGGCCGATTTGCCAAACCACCACTCAACGCACCCGGATCGGAACACTTCGCTGTAGACACATCTGTAGTCGAAGACAATTCTGTCAATCTTGAAGGTGGATGCCCAATCGTACGGGTCGGGAGAGGAGGAAAGGCAACATTGTCCGTGACGGAAATGTTCGTCTGACGGAGAAACGAAGAATTCGCGTCAGGCAAACTACCGGTAGTGGGGAAAGTAGAAAGACCAATGTGGTCAGCAGTGGGATGCGAACTTGATAAACGTCCACGTCGAACGCGGTCACAGGAGGCAGTGGTGTGATTCTGTGTTAAACAGTGTGTGCAATAGTGAGCAGTGAAAATCTTGAAACTGTACGTTCGTGCGCCAATTTCAACAGTAGCTTCTGTAGGGCAATCCGCCAAGGCTTTCTCAGTAGGAAAGACGACCAATAACTGACGGCGAGGTACGGTAGCATGTGCAAATCGAGTTCCGCGGGGAGCGTCAGAGAGGCGACGGACATTGCCAACAATTTTACAAACATGACTGACAGGGAGAGGAAGTGCAGTATCAGGCACTTCCTGTGGAACAGGATAGAACGTGATATTCACCGGTCGCTTGGAAAGAGGCGACGGGATGAGATGGTTTGTCCCAATCGAAAGTCCGTTTGCAAGAAAAAAGTCAGCATCCTCCTTATGATTGAACTGTACCGAAATACCCCGCGGAGTACGGGAAATTCCTGCAATGGACGCAGACGACACATGTCCAGAGAGGGCTTCCATGTAGCGTGGCAATGGAGTGTTTGGTAAAGCATGAAAGAGCACACCTCTATCCAGGAGGTTATGGAACTCACGGCCAAACTGTGAATTGTCATCTATCGTTACCTTAACCTTGTGGTTGGATACCTGAATAATAGGTGTTGCTTGCAAAAGACCATCTGGTTGAGAGGAATCGGATGTAGAAGTAGCGCCTCGTTGCACTTTAGAGGCAAATGACATCCTCGGAAGAGAAGTCTGTTCGGATCCGGCAGGCACAGAAGGCTGTTAGGGATGAGAAGCACAGGCCGAAGGCAAGGCAGTAGAATCAGTAGTACCCAAGGAGGGCACCGAGGCAGATGCAGGAGCTGAAGAAGAAAGTGCAGCCAAGTCCAGTGAAGGCACCGGTGCAGGAATACTAGAAAGCTGGGAAGGCATCTGAGCAGACACATCTGAGGACGAGAGTATGTTAACTTCCATGGACGTGGGAAGTGTGACGTGACGTGCATCCGCCACGCCCATAGATGATAGGGAAATAGCGGAAGCCGCCATGTTGGCAGCTTCCAAACGTAAACAAACGAGCAAACGATAAGAAAACGGAAGAATATGAACTAATATGAATATGAGAACGCTAGAAAAGTAGCTCAAAACGTACGCAGTACCTTTAGACAGCTGGGCCACGCAACAGGTGAATGAGGGAAGAGGTATTCCACACTAAAATGCATAAAATTTTGGAGCCACCAACACTACGTCTGTCACGAACGAGCAACGGGCTGGACATAGATTGGATTCCAAGTGACAGAAAGAGACCCAAAAGAAGACCCCATGGGAGATGGATGGATGAAATTCGAAAACATTCGGTAGTGACATGGAGGAGACTGGCCCAAGACAGACCGTTGTGGAGGAAACTTGGGGAGACCTTCGTCCAGCAATGGATTGATAATTGTTGACAATGATGATGATGATGATATATATATATATACAGTATATCATCATCATTGTCAACCGTTATCAATCCACTTCTGGATGAAGATCTCTCCAAGATTTTTTCCACAACTGTCTGCCTTGAGCCTGTTTCCTCCATTTCACTCCGGCATGTTTTCGAATTCCACCCATCCATCTCCCATGGGGTCTTCTTTTGGGTCTCTTTCTGTCTATTGGAATCGAGTCTAATATTTCAGTTGAAATTGTGTAAGCATCTTTTGGGGGTTTGGCCATAACTCACCACGCTGGCTAAGCGGGTTGGTGAGTGTGGGATAGCATTTCCTCAAACCCCGGTGGTATAGTTATACCGCTATTCGTCGGTCGTCAGAGCCCCTTCATTGGGAACAGGATGCACCACGAGAAGGCGGGGTTGACATTTGTCAAAGAGAGGCTAGGATATGTTGCGCATCACCTGACCTTGCATCCCATATCTTCAGTTTTGCTCTTAAGTATATATATATATATATATATATATATATATATATATATATATATATATATATATATATATATATATATATATATATATATATACACGTAAAAAAATTACATGTTGTTTACTCTGACCGTAAACCAGTCGCTCGGTTTTTGTCTCTTACACAAACCCTCACTTGGGGTGAATGTGATCCCAAAGCAATTTGCTTTTTTTTATCGGGAAATGTGGTATCGATTTATATGAAATAAGCACGATGTAATACAATACATTGTTTATTAATATAATGAGGAATCCAAAATATTACCTGTTCCAAAATGGCTTATTACTAAATAAACAAGGTTAGCTTTATAATTATAAGATAAGCCTACTATTTAAAGAAGAATTCTGCAACTTTTCTTGTGGCTAAAGTCTTCAATCAAATCACTATAGTCCAGAGTAGATGCCACGTCGTTTTTTATGGACAGAAGAGCGAGAGTTGACAGCCGGTCTTGGGTCATGGTGTTCCTTATAGGTAGGTCTTGATGAGCTTCAGCTTAGAAAAGTTCCTCTCCGTAGACGAAATATTAAAATTCATCATTTATTTGTATATGATCGTGAACTACAACTATAATATTTTAGGTAACGCCAGCCAAAAACTACTAATTAATTGGCGGCGGTGCGGGGCCTCTCTGGGCGGTTGCCCGGTATACCCGTACCTGGAGCCGCCACTGTTTCTGTGTATGCCTCAACAAAAAACTAAGCACCGCAATAAGCTGGATGCAAAGTCCGATATGAGATTACAACTTTCTTCAGTAGAACCAAATTTTAAAGAACTATGTGGCAATAAAAAGCAAAGCCATTCAACGCATTAATATTTTTCATGAATGATTACTAGCATCATTGGCATAATACATATTATTGGTTCTACATTACCTTTTTGTATTACTTTTTTATTGACTAATTGCTTATTTTTTCGTTTCATTTTTATTTCAAATCAGTGATACATAATGGAATATAGGTGTATTAATTTTAATGGTATTTTTAGAGGGGTTCCGTTGCTAGACATTGTAGAAAAAGGGGTTCCATAGTATAAAAAGTTTGAGAACCACTGAAATAGACTTCCATTGACCATTAGATCTGAGATCCGATACCCTGTTTTCAGGCGACTGTTGAGGAGTTTTTTTAATGAAAATTGTATATAAAAAGGGGAGGGGACGGTGGGCGGATAGATTTTTATTGTCTTGGGCTTTCTGGATGTTTATTTAGTGCATACTTTAATATCATATTCGTTGTCTCGACCGGACTTAAAAAAAAAGTTTTTTTGAAAATTTCAGAGATCAGGAGCTTGTCAGGCTAAAAATTTAGCCTTTCCCCCTGGCTCCTTGCTGTACTTCTTAAATTGATATTGAAGGTGTTTTAGTCATATTGACAACATTTGAGTGTGGATTTATTCCTGTATTTTATATTGTAAAATATTTATCTTCGTAACATGGGAATTATATTGTTAAAAACTGGAAAATTGTCTTACTTATATTGATTTCATTGGAGTATTATATATTCTTGTTATTATTAACCTTAGATTATGTGACATATTGTTCGCTCTTTTGGGTGTTGTATTGTGATATTGTACAGCAAAAGAGTTGTAATAAATAAATAAATAAATAAATTGTTGCTAACCTATAAACTGCGTTTACTGAAAGACTACGAACAGCTAGCTCACAAGTTCGAATCGATAAAGTGTAACGTAGAAGTAAAACTTGCAACTTCAATAAGTTGTCATATTTCAGCTCGTAGAGACTACACTGGAAAAATTATTTTTACTCTTTTGGATATACGTAAATATATCCAGCATTTTCCATGTGTGTGTGTCAGATCAAATATCTGTTATAAGACATACACTGAGATGGCAGTTTAATAGGTACATTTGCCCTTACTCATCACATATACTGCTCGACATAGGAAATACCGCAACAGGAAATGTTTATCGGAGCGCCATGCAAATTGGAGGGTATATTTCGACAGTTGGAAATATTGCAGTTGTTAACAGATCACGTGGTAGGTGAGAGAGATACAACGGCAAAATGGCTCAGGATAACTAAGTTCGGTCGTCCTCACCTGGGTGTGTGGACCACTGCATCGGAGTTATCTTGGTGGCGAAAGCACGTGTAACGAGTGTAAATAATCAGGATAACTAAGTTTGATCGTCCTCACCTGGGCGTGTGAACCACTGCATTGGAGGGATCTCGGTGGCGAAAGCACGTGTAAGGAGTGTAAATAATAATCGTAGCTAAGTTTGGTCGGCTTCACATGGCCGTGTGGAGCACTGCATCGGAGTGATCTTTGTGGCGAAAGCACGTGTAAGGAGTATAAATAATCAGCGTAACTAAGTTTGGTCGGCTTCACCTGGGCGTGTGGAGCACTGCATCGGAGTGGACTCGATGGTGAGAGCACGTGTATAAAAGGATAAATTTTTATAAAAAAGTAACTTGGGATATGTCATCGGGAATCCTACCGTCACATGGACACCTTTATCAAAGGCTTCATCATAGGGCTACGTACGACTGGTTGGCCCCTGCGTCGCATCGCTGCGGAAACTCATCCAGGTGCAACAACTGAGGGCCAAATATGGCGCTAGTGGTTGGAGAAAGATCAGGTACGTCACCTTAGTGGGACTGGTGCACGTAGGAGAATGTTCAAACGCCTCAATCGCCGCATTAAGCCGTAGCAGCACCACAATCCATAGCGGACGATATTTGACGAGGTGTGCTGGCAGCTACGGACATCGTATAAACACGGACTGTGATTCGAAGATTGGCTGAGGCAGGTTGGCGCCGTCGCCAGCCATTGCGACATCTTCCACTCATCGCAGCACATCGTCGCGCCAGGCTGCTATGGTGCTGTACGAGACATGCGGGAGGGACGAATGGAACTATATAGTATTCAGTGACGAGTCTGGCTTCTTCCTCAGTGTCGACGATCGCCTATAAAAAGTCCGGAGACGAGTGGTCACCGGGCTGATCATGCTATTATCCGTGAGCGTCATACGGCTCCTTAGCCTGATGTTATCGTTTGGGGAGCTTCAACAGCCGTTCACCACTGGTACGTATCGTGGGTACAATGACAGCACAACGATACGTCAATGATGTGCTGCAATTCGTTTTGTTGCTGTATTTTTGTGTTATACCTAAAGCCCAGTTTAAACAAGATAACAACCGCCCGAACACTGCCAACATCAACAGATAAAAGCTGTCCAGGCCACTACGATCACCAAACTTCTCCCTTACAGACAACGTATGGGATATCACTGGCAGACAACGTAACGCCTCTGCACGACTTAGATCTCAATGTCAAAGAATTGTGAGCATAGGTTAGCAACGCATGGCCAGCCATACCTCAGAACACCATTCGGGGACTTTTCACACTCGATGCCACGCCGTGATGCTGAACGTATATCCCCGTATGGAACTACTGACTCAGACCACATTAGACTGTCTTCTCGCTCGTCGCATTCATGCAATCCCTCGGAAGCTACTTGTATACATGTCTGGGAAGTTTCGTCTCATTTCGTGCATTCCCTCATGGTGTTGCACTTTCTATATCGAGCACTGTGCTCAGCCCAACACGTAAGGCGTCACGCAAGCGCGGTGTGCGGTATAAATCATTCACACCAGCTCGTTGAGCATCAGTTAGCTTTCGATTGATAGAGAAGTAATAGGAAAAGGAGTGATCTGAGTGGCTTTAAACGTAACAGGATATCTGGCTCCAGGAGTGCGGTTTCAAGCATCTCCCAAATAGCCACCCTCCTGACATTTTCACGCAAACAGTAGCTCGAGTTTACCGTAAATGGTACGGTCAGCAAAAACTTCCAGCAATCGACAATCCCTGGGCCGCCCCGGTGGCTCAGTGATCTAAGCGCTGGCTTCTAACCATTCGTCCAAGATAGGTCCGAGTTCGAATCCCAGTGAGGAATGGATGTTGTGTTTATCTTACCGCACTGGCTCTCTCCCTTGCCTGGAACCAGTGGCCCTAAATTAGGGACAGGCTATTACTTATAGCCCATGGAGTTCCTCACGATGATCGTTAACATCCCACCAAAAAATAAAACCGCTGGTTGATCAGAGGAGTCAACGGAGACTAGGTAGGGACAATCGTGCAAGCGAAAAGAAGGGCAGCAACTTGGTAAATTACTACAGAATTCAACTTTAGTGATACGAGGGTAGCCTTCGAATACACATATCCGCGCCGAACTATGTGGCGAACAGGATACAACAGCGGACGATTATGTTGAATGCCGATGTTGTCAGCGCGGAACCCGAAATTGTTCTTCTAGCGAGCGCAGGAGCATCGACATTTGACCGTTCACGACGAAAAACAGCTCACCTGGACGAACGAATCAAAATTCCATCTGCATCTTGTGGATGGCAGGATCCGAATTTGGGGCAAACAACATGAGCCCATGGAGTCATCTTGTCAGGTGTCAGTAGTAAACGACGGTAATATGCTGGTATATGCTGGTCTGAGGGAATGTGGTCCTGGCACGCATTATACCACAATATGCAAATGCTGGTCTGAGGGAATGTGTTCCTGTCACGCATTAATTCCACTGATACCCATCGACATATGAGCTCCACGGCGTATGTAATCATCACTGCCATATACATCCGTTCATGGATACGGTTTATTCTCAAGTAGATGGACATATCTATAGGAAAATGTAGCCGTTTATAAGACTCGTGTCGTCATCGAACATGCTGCCGAGTTTTCCTTGCTTCAGAAGCCTGCAGTCCCCATATTAAAACCCATTCAAACGGTTTGTAAGGTGAGGTAGAACGGGCTGTTCTTTGCGAGACTAAGCCGCCGTCCAATTTGCAGCATCTGCGTATTTTAATCATTTCCGCAAGGTACAACATTCCTGCACGACGCTTCCAGTACCGGAAGCGTCGTGCAGGAATGTTATACAAATGTTATACAATGAATTATACAGAAATAGGCAATCAGTACAAGTCGCAAGTCACTTAAATCGTACACATCACGTAGTTTCATTTACTTCGATTCGAATGGTATGTACGGCCAAAAGAACTCCAAGTCGTCGCATTTGTCTGCAGAAGTTCCGACAAAAACTCAGGCTGTTCTGCAGACCAAGGCGGCGCGACACGTTACTAAGTAGGTGTACCAAAAAATCTGGCATCTATACCCTGAGATATCCGTTTCTGTAGATTTTGGTCAAAGGTTTATTTACACTGCTCTACTAATTTTAAATTACTTCAGAAACAAGATGTTTCTTTTGATTCTGCTGTGCTGAATTTGAAAATCACCATGGAAGTCCTAAGTTGGCTACGTTTTCTGAGAAAACTCAACTTCATTAAAATATTTCTGTACATACTATAATACAGACAATGCACAATATTGTAAATGAAAACATATAGACCGTATGCATATGACGTCACAGCGAGGTAAACCATCGTGGCAGACGTCCTGGTGATCAACTGGTGTACAAGCACTGCTTGGATTTGCATTGTGGAGCGTTAAGGAAGATGTTGTTACGTGCTTTTTTTGGCTGAAGTTAACCTAAGTGGGAGAGATAATCATGTATCCTATTATAGATTGCCGTCTGAACGAACGAAGTGGAATCAGAATTATAAAAATTTAATTCAGAAGCGCCAAAATTTGTGGTTATCACGTATGTTGACATTGATGACCGGAAACGAAGGAACATTGGAGTGTGTAGTTTACATTTTGTAACAGGTATGTTCATAAATTTACCGTTGCATTATCTAAAAAAACTCTATGAAGATTTTTAGACTAGAATTAACCTTTCTTATGAGTAAGATTATGCTGTTCTTTATCGTGAATGTACCCACTGCTATAGGGGAGTGAATATCTTATGGAACCTTCATACGTTGGGCTCCCAGGTCGATTTTGGAAAAATGATCTCATGATAATATTCACCAGTTTATTATTATTTTCAATATTTTATATAAGGTACAAAGACTTAGTGCTACTCGCCGGAATTATTATTATTATTATTATTATTATTATAGCCTTACCTGTGTAAAGCTGATGATTTTTACCTTAGCTGAAGCTTCAGGTTGGGGAATATCTAAATTATTGAAAGGTAAACTTTTAAATTAAATAATTAGCTAAAGATGACAGGACTTTTTTTATCTGAATTAACTGTGTGAATATGCTGTTAGCACAGAAGCTGGTGGCTGTGTTGGAATGCAGAATTTAGAGTTCCTTTCAAGCAAAAACATCCCGCTTCCTACAATATTGTTCAGGAAAATTGAACATGGAATATCATATAGGTCACCACAATTGCCCAATAACTTTAATTTATCATAATAAAGCTGTTTTTGATCACCAGATAACCCACTTACATAGCCCATGCAATGCATCTTTGATCTCACTTGTACACCAATTGTTCTGCAAGAAAGCAGCAGACGAAAAAGTGACGCGAACCGCGGTTTCGTGACGTCAATGCATACGGTCTATACTAAAAAATAAAGTCTGTCATATTGACAGATCCACTGGGAAAAGTATATTCGTAGCAGGACGAATGTCACGCGAGGTAATCTGACGTCACCTGTAATGGAATTCGTATTTTACATGTTATATGTTCGAAACATACTGTTAAAGACAAATGAAAGTAGAGCTGACGAAAAAATGAAGTTTTTGTAGATAACAGTGCCACAGAATAAAATTTCAAATGAAAGTAAAATGTAATGTGCAACTGAAGTAATCCGTCGAATATATATTTATAATTGCAGAACGTGATCGTGTCAAATGAGCAACATAGTTTGCTAGTTTCATGAGGTAACCAAACAGCTATTTCTCATGGGACGAGTTAATTGCTTCTTGTGAAAAAGCAACTGACGAATTATACAGAAATAGGCAGCCGATACGATAAGTCGCAAGCCAATTAAATCGTTCACAACAGGTAGTTTCATTTACTTGGATTCGAAGGGATTGTACGGTCAAAAGAACTCTTTGACCAAACAAATCCAGCTCCTAGCCATGACTAGACCTCAGAAATCACTACTTTTGCGACGTATGAACAATTCCATTCATATTTGACAAACAGCGATAGCGCCAGATATTAGTGTATTAAAATCTACTGTTCATTGAGTCATTACATAATAAACTATTTGGTTACCAGAAAATAAAATCTCGTTCTCTATTAAGTAAGGGTCATAAGAAAAAGAAAATAAATTGGGCCCAGTGCAACATGTCGTGGACTGACTAGTGGAAAGGGGTTTTATAGAGTGGTAAAAAAATGTCTAATTTTGACTACACGAGTTAGATGGTTGGAAACGTTATTGGTATGATCTGAAAGCCACCGTGCCGATCTCGAAGCTCCAGCAGGAGACGTAGTAGTGCAATGGGCTGGGAAGGATTCAGTGGCAGCGAAAAGACTCCCTTGGCATTTCTAAGAATACGTATCAATGCCATGACCTACCAGAAGCTGTTGGGTCACCATCTAACTCCTTTTACGTATATTGATACTTAACAGGTTTCAAGATTCCAGTTTCAGCAAGATAACGCTCTGATTCACGACACAGCTTCCACCTGTGAGTGGTTTCTAGTTAATGGTATAACCTGTTATAGATTGCCCTGCGTGTTTCCCCGAAATGATAATGATGGAAAATATATGGGGAGCGGGGAATATTAGCATGACAGATTTACAAATAAGGTCACCAATAGTACTAGAGATCCGAATTTCTTGGCGTAGAATATATATCAAAGTTTCCAAGCTTGCGCTCATCAACGAGATGGCGTTTTCAAGGAAAGTAGACAGCTAACTGCAAACTGGATAATGTAACACTTCAACAATTTGAACGTGGTGACTTGACTAGACAATAAATGAATAGGCGCAAATGTGATCAGACATTCGAAGAAACGAGGTCACGTTGGTCGGGCGCTCGGTACTGTGGTACAAAACACAGCATTATTAGAAGAATTGATTCCAAATGTGTGGCAAATGGCAATAGATTTGGGTGTGGAGTATGAAGCTAATTTCTTGATATCATTCTACATAGGATCAGCGGACTTGAACTTGACCTCTCTTCATAGGGCAGTGGTTATTTTACCGTCTTTTGTATCCCTTTTATGTTCGTTGATTCAAATTTCAAACGAACGTTTGGTCATTCCGATATAGTATCGCCTGGAGCCTTTCGGATAAGGTACTGGGATTGCATAAACACCTGCCTCATTGAGAAGAGGAGGCTTGTCAATATTTCTCTTAATCATCGTATATAAAGATGCCGGAGACCTTATGCCGACACCGAAGCTCATCCTCTTGAGTGCGTTTTTGAGTTGATAAAAAACTTCTGGTATGTAAGGAACAGAGCCCAGGTAGTGAAGTTGCGGCATGGAAAGATTGATACGGCTGGTTCTGGCTTTTTCCATAAAGTTATTCATCTGGTTCGACGTATATCCTGCCTCAGTGGCCAGTTCGACGATGGTTTCTAGTTCCGATTCTCTAGAACGAACATCGGAGGAGACGGCGAAGGCTCTTCTAATTCAAGAACGGAAGAAGGCCGTCTTGTAAATCATTAGGACAGAATGAACTGCTGAGCATAAAGTTGGGAACGAAGGTGGGTTTATAGTAGACTTCCGTACGAAGTCGATTGTCATGTGATTTTCTTACTAAGACGTCGAGGTAAGGTAAGGTACCACTGCGCTCAAGCTCCATAGGGAAATTGGTCGTAGTGTGTATCATCATCATCATCATTGTCAACCATTATCAATCCACTGCTGGACGAAGGTCTCCCCAAGTTTCCTCCACAACGGTCTGTCTTGTGCCAGTCTCCTCATTGTCACTCCCACATACTTTCGAATTTCATCCACCCATCTTCCACGTGGTCTTCTTCTGGGTCTTTTCCTGTCCCTTGGAATCCAATCTAAAATTTCGGCTGTCCATCGATGGTCTGTTCTTCTGGCAGTATGTCCAGCCCATTGCCATTTCAGGGATTTAACTCTCATCATGATGTCTTCCACTCTTGTCATTTTTCGGATCCACGTGTTCCTCTTCTTATCTCTCCTGGTTACACCAAGCATGCACCTCTCCAGGCTGCTTTGAGTTGTCTGCAGCCTTTGTATGTCTCTTTTAGTTAAGGTTCACGTCTCTGCACCATACGTAAGCACTGGAAGGATGCATTGATCAAACACTTTTCTTTTAAGACATAATGGCATATTGCTCTTGAAAATTATGCTGTTTCTTCCAAAAGCTCTCCAGGCAAGTTTTGTACGCCGATTAATTTCTTCACCAATGTGACCCTCACTTGATATCTGCTGTCCAAGATAAACGTATGTGTCTGTTATCTCTAACTTTTCTCCATCAATCGATAAATCTTCATTTCTTGTAAAAGCATTGAACATCACTTTTGTCTTCTGAAAGTTCATTTTTAATCCCACTTCTTTACTCTTGTCAGCAAGTTCCTGGATCATACTCTGTAGCTCTGATGGGGTAGTTCCAAAAATGACTATGTCATCAGCAAAACGAAGGTGGGTTAGATAATCTCTATTAATCTTTATCCCTTTGTTTTCCCAGTTCAGTGATTGAAAGGCATTTTCCAATGTGGCATTAAAGAGCTTCGGAGATATGGTGTCACCTTGTCTCACTCCTTTTCCAATTTTTATGTGTGTTGTATTTTCAAACAGCCGAATCTTTGCACTTGCATTTTCATAGATGTTATTAATAATATTAATGTATGCATCTTCAATACCGCAGGATTTCAGAGCCATTGCAACTGCTGATGGTTTCACCGAATCAAAGGCTTTTTCATAATCGATAAAAGCCATGCACAATGGAAGTTCATATTCCCTCGCTCTTTCAATTAGTTCTCTCAGTACGTGGATATGATCTATTGTGCTGTAGCCACTCCTGAATCCAGCTTGTTCTCTCGGTTGAGCCATGTCCAGTGTCACCTTCAAGCGGTGTGAAAGAACTTTAGTGAAGATTTTATAAACCACTGATAGGAGGCTGATAGGTCTGTAGTTCCTGAGATCCTCAATGTCACCTTTTTTATGTAGCAAGATCATTGTAGCGTTGTTCCAATCCTCAGGAATTTTCCCTTCATTAAGGCATCGAGTGAAAATTTGGGCGAGTACTGTTTCGATTTCTCCACTTGCTTCTTGTATGATGTCTACAGTAATTCCATCTTCTCCTGGAGCTTTTCCCCGCTTCATGTTCTTGATTGCATGTGCAACTTCTGCTGGAAGGACTGGAAGAACTCTGGTACCTTTCATGATGCCTGGAGTACATGTATCATCCCTTTCATATAATTTGAAGTAGAAATCTTTCACTCTTGTCAAAATTTCGCCTCTATTTCTTGTTACAGAACCATCTTCTTTTCTCAGTGTCATAATCTGTTTTTTTCCCTTACTGAGATGTCCCTTTGCTATCTTTAGGCTTTGGTTGTTTTCAATTGCTTTCCTTACTAGTTCACAGTTGAATTTCCTTACGTCTTCAGTGATACTTTTTCGTACTGTCTTGCATAGCTCTATATATTCCACTTTGGAAGTCACATCTTCTTTAGTTGTCCTCATCTCTCTTCTTTTTTGCATCAACATTTTGGGTTTTCCAGATAATTTGTTCACATGCAATTTGTTCTTAGACCCAGCTAATTTTGTTGCTGTTTCCATAAGAGCTTTGGTTACTTTTCTGTTAACTTCAGAAATATCCACTTCTTCCGATGTTAGGCCTTCTAAAGCAGAGAATCTGTTCTTCAGTTCCAATTTGAAGGTATTATGGTATTTTTTAAGGTTGGTTATGCCAATACATTTTGTTTGTCTTATGAGCTTGCTACGTTCGAGTTTAGTGTTGAGGTGCATCTTACATCTCACCAATCTATGGTCACTGCCTGTGTTGAACTTGTTTAGCACACTGCAGTCTTCTATGACGAATTTTTTGTTACACATAATAAAATCAATTTCACTTGTCGTCCCATTTGGATGTCTCCATGTCCATTTTCTGTGTGGCTTTTTCTTGTAAAAAGAGTTCAAGATGAAAAACCCTTCTGCCTCTGCAAACTCTACGAGAGTATTTCCACGCTGGTTTCTGTTTCCGTGACCGAATTTATCTACTGAAGTTTCATTCTGTTGCCGTTGCCCTATTTTTGCATTGAAATCTCCCATAATTATTTTCAAGTGCTGCTTACCTTTATTATTTAAATCACGAATTTCCTCATAAAATTCTTCAATTTCTTCTTCAGCATGACTTGTGATGGGTGCATAAGTTTGAATAATCTGAGCCTGGTATCTTCTCGAGAGTTGGATAACGATTCGTGCAGCTCTGTCAGAGGAACTTTCAACTTCTACAACTTTATCCTTCAGTTTCTTGTTTATTATAAATCCAACACCACTAGTTCTGCCAGTATCTGTCCCACGATAGTAGAAGAGATATCCACTTTTCAGTTCAATGAGATCTTCTCCTTTTCTCCTTACCTCACTTAGCCCGACGATGTCCCACTTGATCCTTTGTAGTTCCTCTTCCAATTCAAGAAGCCTTGAATCAGAAGATAGGGAGCGTCCGTTATACGTAGCCAAGGTCAGCATCAGATGGCAGCCTAGTCCGGTCCTCCGGGGATTCTTAGCACCCTCTGCCTTCATGTCGCACTGGCCGCTGCCTTGGCCAGGTACATTCCAGCTGCCGGAGACTGAGGGCCAAGATTTAAGTTGTGGAGTCATTTTGGAGGGGTTTGGCCATAACTCACCACGCTGGCCAAGCGGGTTGGTGAGTGTGGGATAGCATTTCCTCTAATCCCGATGGTATAGTTATACCGCTATTGGCGGTCGTCAGAGCCCCTTTAGTGGGAACAGGATGTACCACGAGAAGGCGGGGTTGACATTTGTCAAGGAGAGGCTGTGATGTTACGCATCACCTGACCTTACATCCCGTAGTGTGTATATAATTGACTTTATCGAGGAAAGATGGTAGAGCCGCCCTGGTGACGCAGTAATCTAAGCGATGGCTTCTGATCATTCATCCGAAAGCGGTCCGGGTTCGAATCCCGGTGTGGCATGGATGTTGTGTTTGTCTTACGGCGCTGGCTCTCTCCCTTCCTTGGAGCCAGTAGCCCTAAATTAGGGGCGGGCGACAGCTTATAGCCCATTGAGAAGCTCACGGTGGTCGTTAAACCTCCAATCAAAAAAAAAAAAAAGATGGGAGAGTCTCCTTTCCGTGAGGCCATATGAAAAATACGTCGTCCGCATATCGCAGCCTGGTGGTAGGCCTTGGGGTGATGTTAATGAATATATGTTGCTCAATGGGGTGAAGTATTGCTTCTGCCAGAACGGCTGAAAGCGAAGATCCCATCTGAGCGCCATTTACTTGCTTATAAAGGTGCCCTTGCCCTTGGAAACTGAAGTAGCTGGAATTTGAAGCCAAGTCCATTAATCTGAAGATGCTGAGGCAAGACTGTTGCGAATAAACTAATGCATTAGAAACAGCCTTTTTCAACGTTCTGATAGCTTCCGGCACGGGGGCTGATGTGTAAAGGGATACCACGTCGAAACAGTCGATAATATCATGTTGGTAAACAGTGAGTTGCTTGGTTTTCGTTAGGGAATCTGAAGTAGAAATTAATACAAAGTCCGATTCAGGTAGATGACAAGTCAGGAATCTGGATAATGCCTTCTCTAAGTGGTAGGTTGTTGCGGACCTTCTGGACACAATCGGTCTCAATTGATTGCCTGGCTTGTGTTGTTTAAGTGTACCAAAGAGCTTTGGAATCTGAGGGCCAGGCGCTAATCTGGAGGCTTCCTTGAAATCTTCCGGAAGGGCAGGTAGTCTTTAAACTCGTTTAACCCATACAACCCAAGAATTTAGAGGGTTAGTGTGTAAGACCGTAGATCCAGAAAAGGAAATAAAGTCCTCTAGTTTCTTATTGTAATTCGCTGTGTCCATATTAGCTATATGATCGGATTTTTCCGTTAGCGTCAACACTATTGAGCTGTCATTTCGAAGGTTCGAAATTGCCCTCGGAATTTTAAAATTACCAAGTGTTTGTTTATTATTGTACTTCGATCTCATCCCAGAGCAACATAGTTGGCGTAGTTTACCTTTGGTGTCTTTCGGAACTCGCAAAATTATGCTCTCAAATTCAAAAACGACGCTTTTGGGGTTCGATTTCGATCGGAAACAGAACTTTGGTCCGAGTTCCAAAACTTTAGTTTCCTCAACAGTGAGCGTCCGCTTTGAGATATTGACGAATGGAATAGTGAAATCTCTAGGATTTTGATTCTGGGATGATTTCAAGAAATCCAGCTTCTTGTTGTGTTTGGAGGATAAGGAAGATTGAAGTCTTTCGGCTAACATGTCCACTCGGAGCGTTAGGTTGTTGAAAGTGATCGGGTCGCAAAAGATATCTAGTTTGAGAGCATAATTTTACGAGTTCCGGAAGACGCCAAAGATGAACTACGCCAACTATGTTGCTCTCGGCTGAGATCGAGGTACAATAATAAACAAACACTTGGTAATTTAAAAATTCCGAGAGCAATTTCGAACCATCGAAATGACAGCTCAATAGTGTTGACGCTAACGGACAAATCCGGTCAGATAGCTATTATGGATACGGCGGATTGCAATAAGAAACTAGAGGACTTTATTTCCGATTCTGGATCTACGGTCTTACGAACTAACCCTCTAAATTCTTGGGTTGCACGGGTATAACGATTTGCAAGGCTACCTGCTCTTCCGGAAGATCTCAAGGAAGTCTCCAGATCCCAAAGCTCTTTGGTAGACTTAAACAACACAAGCCCGGCAATCAATTGAGACCGATTGTGTCCAGAAGGTCCGCACCGACCTACCACTTAGAGAAGGCATTATCCAGATTCCTGACTTGTCATCTACCTGAATCGGACTTTGTATTAACTTCTACTTTAGATTTCATCACAAAAACCAAGCAACTCCCTGTTCAACAACATGATATTATTGACAGTTTTGTCGTGGTATCCCTTTACCCATCAGTCCCCGTGCCGGAAGCCATCAGAACGTTGAAAGAGGCTGTTTCTAATTCATGAGTTTATTCGCAAGAGTCTTGCCTCAGCATCTTCAAATTAATGGACATGGTCTCAAATTCCAGCTACTTCAGTTTCCAAGGGCACCTTTATAAGAAAGTAAATGGCGCTCCAATAGGATCTTCGCTTTCAGCCGTTCTCGCAGAAGCAATACTTCGCCCCATTGAGCAATATATATTCATTAACATCACCCCAAGGCCTACCACCTGGCTGCGATATGCGGACGACGTATTTTTCATATGGCCTCACCGAAAGGACACTCTCCCATCTTTCCTCGATAAAGTCATTTATATACACCCTATGATTAGTTTCACTATGGAGCTTGAGCGCAGTGGTACCTTACCTTATTTCGATACTTGGTGGGAATATCACATGACAATCGCCTTCGTACAGAAGTCCATTATAAACCCACCTCCGATCCCAATTTTATGCTCCGCAGTTCATTCTGTCCTGATGATTACAAGACGGACTTCTTCCGTTCTCGAATTAGAAGAGCCTTCGCCGTCTCCTCCGAAGTTCGTTCTAGAGAATTGGAACTAGAAAACATCGTCGAATCGGCCACTGAGGTAGGATATACGTCGAACCACATGAATAACTTTATGGAAAAGTCAGGACCAGCCGTGTCAATTTTTCTATGCCGCAACTTTGCTACCTGGGCGCTATTTCCTACATACCAAAAGTTTCCTATCAACTCAAAAACGCGCTCAAGAGGATGAGCTTTGGTGTCGGTATAAGGTCTCCGGCATCTTTATATACGATGCTGAAGGGAAATATTAACAAGCTCCCTCTTCTCAATGAGGCAGGTGTTTATGCATTCCGCCTACAATATCCGTACGGCTCCAGGCGATACTACATCGGAATGACCAAACCTTCGTTTGGCATTAAAATCAACGAACATAAAAAGGATGGAAAAGACGGTAAAATAACCACTGCCCTATGAAGAGAGGTCAAGTTCAAGTCCGTTGATCCTATGTAAAATGATATCAAGAAATTAGCTTCATAATCCACACCCAAATCTACTGCCATTCGCAAAACCTTGGAAATCTTGACCAGCAGCGAGGCTTGTAACGATAGCGTCTCTCGAGTTGCCACGCATATGGAATCAAATCTTCAAATAATGCTGTGTTTTCTACCGCAGTACCGCGTGCCCAACCAACGTGACCTCGTTTCTTCGAATGTTTGATCACATTTGCGCTTATTCATTTATTGTTAAGTCACTCCGTTCAAATTGTTGAAATGTTCCATTATCCAGTTTGCAGTTAGCTGTCTACTTTCCTTGAAAAAGTCATCTGGTTTGATGAGCGAAAGCTTGAAAACTTTGATTTATATTCTACGCCAAGGAATTGGAATCACTAGTACTATTTTAAGTATAATTGGTGTTCAGTTCCTTGTTATTAATAAGGTCACCAATAATTTAAGGAACGATGCCGGAAGCTCATGGACAGATGCCAACATGAATATCATGTTTAAAGTTAGTAATGAGAAAGATAACTTTATTAGTTACTGAAATATTTCGGTTTTGCGCGTTCTGTAATAATAGGCGGCTCTATTATTTTGGAGAAGACTGAATCTATAAATTACGCAACATTTTTGTTGTTTTCTCGGAAATGATACTCGATTTTCTGACTGTTTTTTTTTTTTACGTGAAATAAATGAAGTGTCATTTTCAACTTCCGCTTCGCTTTGGAATTGATTGTATCACGATACACTTTTAATATTTTGCTCTTTCATTATGAAAGAGTTTTTACAGCGATGAGCCATTACATTATGACTTCCTACCTAATAAGCTGTAGGAGCCGCTTTACCCCGCAAAACAGCGGCGGCCACTCGGCGAATCGTCGATTCGATGAGATGGTGATAGGTATCCTGGGGTATCTGGTACCATGATGTCAACAGCAGGTCTTCCAGTTCCCGTACAATTCGGGGTGGTGGAGATTTAGCGTGAACCCGCTTTTCCAAGTCGAACGACAAATGTTCGATTGGGTTCATGTCAGGTGAATTTAGAAGCCAGGGCATTAACAGAAAGTCACCAGCATTTTCCTCGAAGCATTCCTTAAAGATTCTGGCAGTGTGGCATGGCGCATTATCCTGTTTGTAATGGCCATCACCAGCAGAGAACACAGTTTCATTAATGGGTGAACTTGGTCCTCAACGATGTTCAGATACCCGACAGCTGTCAGGCATTGTGCTATTGCGATAATGGGGCCTAAAGTGTCTCATGAAAACATCGCTTACAGCATAGCACCGCCGCCGCCGGCCTGTTTCCGCTTAACCGTGCATCCAGGTGCCATAGCCTTCGTTGGTAATCGGCGTGTCCGCGCTCGGCCGTCTACGTGATGCCCCAGGAATCTTGATTCGTCAGACCAGGCCACTTTCTTCCAATCATCCACTGTCCAATCTCGATGATCTTGTGCCCATTTCATGCGTTGTTTATGATGACTTGCAGTGAGCATGGGGGCCTGGCTGGGTGTTCGGCTATGTAGGCCCATGCGCAGAAGGATGCGATGAACTGTGTTATGTGACACATTTCCCTGATCACCGCAGTTGTAGCTGCGGGTGATTTGTCGCACTGTGGCCCTGTGTTTGCCATGAACAACGCGCGACAGTCTCCGCTCCCTTCTGACATCAATGAGCTGCTGACGACATATGGCTAGACGTCGGTTCGTCATTTTGCCATATGTGCACTACTTTTGATACGTATTCACTACAGCGGCACGTGAACAGCCCACAAGCCGCGCCGTTTCCAAGATCGTAGTTCCCAGACGCCGTGCCATCATAATTTGTCCTTTATCAAACTCTGATAAATCGGAAGCTTTTCCCATTCTGACTCCGAACACTCTACTAACCGAAAGCCGGTCATCGGGTTGTATATATACTGCTCTGTGAACTTCACCTGCGCCACCTTTCATTCTCCAGGCGCGCTCATTTCTTTAGGCGGGGGGAGTCATAATGTAATGGCTCATAGGTGTATACTTTAAACACATAGTATGTATTCATTAGAAATACGTACAATGAACAATTTGCCACTGGATTACGTTTTCCAACACAATGCTGCATTATCCAGTACTTCTACCTGGAGTTCATTCCGTTTCACGGCGATTTTCTACTTGCCGTTTGTACGAATCTTCTTAAGTTTCCTTGTAGCAGTACAACAGTAGTTTGTTAGCATTTCTGGGCTCTATTTTCCTTGATACTATTTCCCCATGCTCCATATCTGTTGATGGAAAACTATGCTCATGACTGAGCTTCAATTTTCCGTAAAGAAATCCCGATGAGAGTGTAGGAAGCGCATTTTCAAGGGCAATTGCATCCCATTTTCTCATAACATGACAGCTTGTTCGCCACTAGTTTTTTTGTAATTCTCAGATCTTGTTTCCGAGGAAGTTGATTGCTATCAACCAAAAAGCATCCGATGCTGCTTTTTCATCTCCACTTAGCACTTCATCAAAACATATGTCTTTGAAGAGGTCACAAATCTATGAGCCAACGAATATACCCCCTTTAATTTTTGGGTTACTCAAGCCTGGAGATTTCTAATTAAGAAAACGAACTGCTGCTCAATTCTGGTCTATGTTTTTTACAAAGTTCTTCGGAAGTCTTAATTTTATAAGCAAAGGAGGTAGTAAGATTATATTCGATTCAACAAGAGGTTCATGTACTACATTATTTGGTCCAGGTTCTAAAGATTTCCTCAGTGGCTATTTTGTTTTAAAATGTGCTCTTTGGTCTCTACTGTCCCATTTACAATGGAAACAACAAAACTTTGTGTACCACTGCTGAAGTACAAGCAAGAAAGCGACAATTTTTAAATCACCACAGAGCTGCCTTTGGTGTTCTTTGTAGTTGACACTTTTAAGAAGACGTAGCGTACTTTCTATAAGCTTTAAAGATCGTCTTGGAGGAGTGCATGAAAAGTCGCCATTCAGCTCCGACCAGCTCATTTGCGTCATTGAAGACAGCAAGATTCCCATTCATTTGAAGAAGACAACCAACTGTTGGCGTGAATGAAACAGACATAGGCATGTTTCTTTCTAGTATATTTCATTGCTTTATTCTTGATCCCAGTAGTTCAGCTTTATCTCTACGCAACTCCAGGCCTCTGACGAGGTCAATGAATTCAATCTGAGTTATTCTGTGTGGTAAAGGAGACTTCGTAATGGTGAGAAATCAGTAGATGTCGATGAATGGGAGTATACGCTATATTTTGATGAATTCATTTTCTACCTCCGTAGAATCAAGCGAATAAGAATCTTGTGTCTCAGGGATTGGAAGTCCTCCACCATAGATTGCCTATCGAATTGTTGATGGAATACTTAGGAAGATTACAGTAATTTTTTTCTTTTTAGTAAGGCCTTTTTTGGATTGTAGGAACTATACAAAATTATTCTCTTACGTGATCTGTTAGCTCCACCATACCATAGGGACAGCGAAAAGCATTGAGTGTTGTTTCTTCCTATTCAACCACCGACAAAAATTTGTTGAACAGTAATTACAACTTAAGTGTGGGTCCCATGTCCAATCTTGGTCTTCAGTATCGCACCTAAAATAAAGGTTGTAACCCTTCTTTGTTATTGGAGTGATACTTCGTTTTTACGATGCTAAAGTAATTTCACCACAAATACAGCAGAATTTATCGACATTATTCACAAACTGATAAAGTATTTCCGCGTAAATTCCATTCAGCCACTAGCTGACGAAGCGATCCAAACAGAAACAATGGAAGAACTATACTAACACCTTCAAACTGATTTCAACTGGGAAGAGAGGGGCAAAGAACGTATGATGTAATCTCCACCTGCATGTTGCGTCACGAATTTCACGGGTACTTGAAAACTACAGCCAACTGGGATTTTTTTTTCATTATTAGATTTGTGTTCAACACCCTTTAAAATTCAGTCAGCTACTTTGGTGTCCGAAGTCTTTTGGATGTACACTAGTATTACAGAAGTATTTTACTAAAAAAATTGTACTATATGAATTTTTAAAATTAGATTTTTGGCTACATAGCTATTTTTCTGTGTTAGCATAGGAGTTTAAGTACCAAAATTTTGTTTCCTCTGACGTTTAAGAGTTGAGTTTCTGTTTCGCGTAACACGGAAATAGAGTAAGTGTTCTTCCAGAACCCATATTCGCTCCAACTTCATGTTTAATTTTCCTTGAGGGGAATTCGGAGACTTTATTTACGGTAAAAATGTATTGAATTATCTAACTGCATGAAAGAGTAATTTCCTCCTTCTTTTTGTTTTCTTAACAATGATTTAGGTCCTGGATCACATACTTGATTGGCGATGTCACAGAGTTATGCTACATAGTTCATTGATAATTGCAGTTGTAATGGGCTATTAAATCGATGAAGGGAATGAATGTGCTTGTAACTGATAATTGCGTGCTTAATCGCCCATCAGCCGTGAAGGTCAGTATGGCATCATGATTGTGATCGAAGGAACTTGTGCGCCATTCAGAATCTTAAGTAGTTTCATCGGCTGTTTATCGCGAGAAACATTCCTGAACAACGTAAGAACAGAGGCCGTTATTCTGTGAACATCAACTGAAGAACTCCAATGTCATGAGCACGTAAAGGTGACCATGACGACTTGTTAGTAGATGACTATCTAGATTTGTTGGCTGATGAGCATTTGGCTTGTCTGCAGGTTAGTTCGAAAGCTAGACTCAAACCCTTTAAGACCACAAAGGTGTGGTTGTAATACGACACCCTGTGTGGGAAAATGAAAAATGCAAAAGGGATGCAGTTAACATGCGGGTATGTATTTTGTGGTTTCAGCTCATGCTCGAGTTTAACACTCTGCCTCAAGAGTACTTGCTCTAACTAGCCCTCATTTTGTAAAATATTTGAAAAATACATACCGCCGGGAAACTGATTGAACTTAGATGAAGAGCAACAGTCTTTATTTTTTTTTTCAGTTGTGTTGATATCAACAAAAGCTATGTAAATTCGAACTATATGTAGTATGTTTCCCGCACGGAAAGTATTCTCTGGCGTACATATCTATCTATCTATCTATTAATCTAATCTAATCTAATCTAATCTAATCTTCCTTCTCCTCTGTGCCTCGTAATTTTTTTCTCTCTCTCACATGATTCTTATTCATTTTCTTATTTTGCTCTCTTCCTACGTATGTTTCCCTGTTGCTTTACTACGTTGTTCTCTCCTCCCTTCCGTATTTCTCGCTCCTCCTTTACTCACTTCTATTTGCCTCTCACCTTTCTAACCTCTCCAGATTATCTCACTTTCCGTATTCTGCATCTATTCCCCCTACGTTTGGTCCATTTCGTTTGGTCTTTCGTCCTCATGCGTTTTTGTCTTTCTGCCTTTCCCTGTTTCTGATTTCCTTTGTCTAGTTTCTCTCTCGTCCTCTTCTTTTTCCTAACTTTTTGTTTCTTCTCTTTTCTTTTCTATTGTCTTCTTCTTCTACTTTGAATTTTAACCCTTAAGATGTTCGAGAAAACATAGGTCACTTTGAACAGGCATGAAGTCTGAAAATTTCATAACTTTGAAATCATGAAGCGATGTTTTGTTGACTCAGTCCGTTCATTTATGCGTTCAGAGATTTTCATAGGTACTTCTTATATTATTGCACGTAAAAATATATATATTCTAAACTTAGAACGGAAAGTTAATCAGGAGCTCCTATTTGTACGTGCGCATGATTTGATAAAATTTGAACTGTACTTAAAATTTTAATGCTTAGTGCCACCTAAAAATATGTTAAATCCAGTGCTTTTCTTTGTAAAAAAAAATAAGGGTGGTAGTTGTAGTACTCCTTTGGTAGCAGGAAAAGTTGAAAGCAGACTTTATATCATGCTTCTGATGATTCAGCTTCAGAAAAGTCGCCAAGCCAAACTGTTAAGTACCACAACACACACACACACACACACAGATTAAAACCACGGGTTACAAAAAAAAATTCTACAACAAAAAACAATTTAAAAAAATAATTACTTTTTGGAACATATTGTCTGACCTTAGTTTTAATACTTTCAAGGATTTCTAAGATATTGCCTGAGATAAACACAATTCTTATCAGCTTGATTTTGTCCATAGTACATACCGGAGCGGATTGGCCCAGCGGGACACCGGGATATATCCCGGTGGACCACTAGAGAAATGTCCCACTTTTTCGTATCCTCCTTGTGTGGATCGGTTTTTTTTATTATTTTTGGGGTTTAACGACCACCGTGAGTGGATTGTATGGAAAGAACGAATAATTATTTTGGTGCATAGTAATAATAATCTTTAACTTCATTTGAACTTTATGTGTTCTGTCTAAAACGTTATTGTTAAAAAAATTGGCATTTCCTTCAACAGTATCTATATATGTCAGGAGTTTACTTTAAAATGACAAAGCGAAATTCTCTTTACTTCAGTGAAAAATTTGCGGCCGGACCAAACACCCTGTTATAAATAAATTAAGGTCATTACGGCTAAGTGAAGATTCTTGTACTTAGAGCCAAAGGGTTATTTATTTATTTATTTATTTATTTATTTATTTATTTATTTATTTATTTATTTATTTATTTATTTATTTATTTGCAAGAACATCCCTACAGATGGTATATCTAGTTACAGGAATTGCTGTAGTGATATTTACATTACCAAGTGATATTTACAGTCTTGCAAAACATGCTTTATGAAAAAAAATATTACTTACATTAAAAATAGTCGGACATTCTTCAAGTGAGTTGTGAAGCCTATACATTTTGCATAACGGAGAATTTTTTTCAGCATCAGTCCTGCAAAATGGCACTGCAAATAGCTCACATTTTGTCCTTGGTAAAAGTGGAGCACTGAAACTTAATTGGTTTACAATTTGAGTATCATAAATCTTTCCATTGATGATGCCGTACAGAAACTTGAGTTGGAGAGCCTTCCTTCTCGATTGCAGAGAGGTCATCTTGAAAAATGTCAGAAGGTCAGCCGTCGGGATGTCCGCTATATAAACACCAGTCGATTTGTAAAAAAGGTGTCTAAGAATTTGTGTTTGAACTTTCTCGATTTCATTTACTAGAGTTACGAAGCTAGGGCTCCAAATGATCGCCGCATACTCCAGTGAGGATCTTGCCGTAGTCTCAAAAATGAGAAACAAGTGCCTGAGTATTCAAGAAATTCTCGGAGTGTCGCATGATAAATCTAAGATTTCTATACGCTGTACGTGCAATTCTTTTGACATGAATTTTAAAGTCTAAGTTCCAATCAGACGTGACAGTCCTCGACATCGTTTGTCCGGCTAAGAGAATAGTAGCCAGCTTTGTAGTAAAGAATTTGGTTTCTTTTCCGCGAAAAGGAAACGACATGACACTTGGAGATGTTGAGGTGGAGATGATTTAATGTACACCACTGAAGCAGGTTATTGCGGTCAGTTTGAAGAGCAAGACAGTCATCAGGAGTCTGTACATTGCAATAAAGCTTGAGATCATCAGCCAACAAGAGGCAAGGGCCATCAATGCAAAAAGGAAGGTCATTAATGTATATGGAGAACAATAGTGGTCCTAAATTAGAGCCTTGTGGTATTCCAGACGTGGCAGCATAGGGATCAGAAACATGGTTGTTGTAAATAACAGATTGGAATCAGTTGAAATGATGAGACTTAAACATGGACATCAGGTTAGCACTAAAGCCAAAATAGTCCAATTTCTTGAGTAAAATGCCATGATGAACTTTGTCAAAAGCTTTAGCAAAGTCAGTGTAAATAACATCAATTTGTGATCCTCTGTCAATAGATGATGAAATATCCTCTGTGATGTGAAATAGGTTGGTAAGCTCTGAGCGTTTCTTCACAAAACCAATGCGTGCACAGCTGAGGACACGTATGAAGTGATCACATAGCTTAGTAAAAATAAGGGACTTAACTATTTTTGCTAGGACAGAAAGAATTGTAATAAGTCGATAATTCTCAATAGTCTCACCTGCCTTTTTTGAAAACAGGAATAATTTTCGCTTTTTTCAGATCTGGAGGGGAAAATTCCAGTAATGACATTTAGATTATAAATATGACGCAGCGGCTTACTAAGCGTCTCTTCACATGCTTTGGCTGTGTACGAAGGAATCATATCAGGGCCAACAGCTCTACTTCCTTTCATTTTCTTGATAGCGTGTAGGATCTCATTCTTAGCGAAGTGGTCAATGTTAAGAATGTTAAGCTGTTTGTACTGACCTTCGGCAGTTACAGACAAAATATCTGGTTGCTGGGGAAAAGAATTCTCTGTAACGAAGATGGAACGTAAAAAATCTGCAAAGCCATTAGCAATGTTCTGGCCACCCTCAATCCGAATGTTATTGCGATTAAGTATATTGAGTAGGATGCATCGCTTCTTCTTAAGAATTGTAAATTCCCAGAATTTGAATGGATCGCGAGTGATTAGTTCTGAAGTTTCTTTCGTAAACGAGATATGCGCTGCTTTTATCGCTTTTTTAACTTCGGCCTGGAGATCTTTATACCGTCTTTAATCATCAATATTATTATGTTTCATGAATTTTCTTCTGTATTGGGTAAACAGAGCAAGAGATTTTATAATATACCCATTGAGCCACGGGGGTACTTACCCTGGAAGCTTTACACTTGGAAATACATTCATTGAAGATATTATTGGTAGGTTCTACCCTCCTTTGTAATCTTGAAGGAGACACTAGTAACAGTTTTGATGACCATCATCCCCACACCATTATCCACGTACAGACATAGAGCGCAACTCTACTTGGGGTGGCCACGAGTGTTTTGAGTAGCAAACTAAGGAACGTGCAAAACCAACTGAGTGAAAAAATCTGGCTCCTAGAGGGACAGGGAATGCCAAGATTATTTGTACTCAAAACAGCTTTCTGAAAAGTTCTATGAGGTGAATCAAGATTTGTGTATAATATTCATTGTGTTTGAAAAGGCTTTTGACCAATTACATCGGAACAAATCGTTCAGTGCGCTATAAAAGTTATGGAGTGAATGGGAGACTTGAAATCATTCATAAGCTTGTACGCCAAGAGTCTTGCAACAGTCAGGGTGAAAGAAAAATCTGGTAAATATTTTGAAATGATATCTAGATTCTGACAATAATGTAAATTGTCGCCATTTTTATTTGTATTGTATGTTGATAAACTCCATAAGGACAGTAACAGAGTCTCAGATGCTGAAGTAAGTGGATCTGGCATCATCAGTTTCTGTATGCAGATGGCTTAGTGCTGATTTCTAAGAGTGTAAACCTATTATAGCATAATCTATGTCAGCTGAGCATGACCTGTGCAAAGTCTACGATACAGATTAATGTTGATGATAAATTATAATCAGTGTTTGTAAGTCGAACTTCAAAAATTATTAGTTTTGCAATGCAGGGGAAAAGTCTAGAACAGGTAACAGATTTTAATTCTCCGTGTGTGATTAATAATGAGAGTAGAATGCTATAAGGAGCTGCAAAATAGAATTGATAAAACAGGTAAAGTCTCTTATCAGTTGTATAAGAATATTTTTTCACCAAGAAAGATTACCTGGAAAAGTAAACTTGCTGCATAAACGCAGTGTTCAGTCTGGCCCTTTATCAGGAGAAAATAGGTGAACCCTGTGGTAAAACAGGATTAATAATGCATTCTTAGAACAGATCTGTATAGTTCTTTGGTTGAAGAAAAGGGCTCGGGAATATATTGAGTTCGTATGGACTTGTATATCGAATGGGAGAAGAACAATTACTTAAACATATGGCAAATTACGTGGTACCAGGCAGCGGACCAAGTGAAAGACGTAGAACCAGTTGGATTTAAGTTGTGAAATCAGTCACGGATCTGCGAGGAGAAAATATGGTGGAAACAGAAAATCTTGCAATGGGAGAAGAGCAGGAGGAAGTTTATCACCAAGATTTTTGTTTCTGTTCATTTCGTTTTCTGTTTAATGTTTCCAGTGCCACAAACAGACAAGCGTGAGATGATAATGAATGATTATGATCAGGGAAGCCAGAGTCTTGGAAGGGCAAAGCTAATGTTCCCTTTTTCCCCGGGGGATTCGAACACAGACCCAGCAGTAAGAGAGCTCAGAAGCCCGCACCGTATATCATTCGCTGGCATAAAAGGCTTGAATCACCACAAAGAATGAAAAAGAAGTTTCATGAAGTTTCACGGATCTTACATCTAGGCCACTAGCCAGTGGCCTCGAAGTAATCAACGAACTTCCCTACTAATCTCGAAGCAACCAGTCTGTGATTTAAGAATGCTCAGCACTAGGGAAGAGCAAAAATCAAAGTGAAGTGAAAAAACAAAAAAAACTATTTTGTACTCTGTGCGATACTGGAGCCATATATAGTTGCATATGTAATAAAACTCTTCTTAAGAAAGAACTGAAAATGTACTCATTATGAGAAATACACTGTATAATCAAAAATATACGGACATCACTTCTCATTAGTGGATTTGCCCATATGCGTCGCAACCATGGTCCGTACTGGTATAAAAAGATAACGTTTCATGGCGAACATCATCGACATGCGTAAACAATGAAATGTGCGCTACGGCAAAGCTCAGTAACTTTCAATGTGGCACGGTCATAGGATGCCATCGTAGCAACAAGTCAGTTAATGAAATTTCTGCCCTGCTACAACTACCTTGAACAACTGCAAGTGATATTACTGTAGAGTGGAAACGCCTAGGAACAACAACAACGCAATCGCGACCTGGTAGGTCTCGCAAAATGACAGAGCGAGACCGCCGAATACTGAAGAGGATGGTGTGACAAAATCGCCTGTCGTCGGTTGCAGCACTCCGAGTTCCAAAATGCCACTGGAAGCAGCACCAAAGCGATTCGTCGAGACCTGAAGAGAATGAGCTTCTATGGCCAAGCAGAAGCACATAAACCTAAAATCAGCAAGATCAACCCTGAGTGTCGGTTGAAGTGGTGTAAAGCTCGGAGCCCGTGGAGTATGGAACAGCTTAAACTCGTTTTTTGAATTGATGATTCAAGCTTTCTCAACTGGCACTCCGACGGTCGAGTCTCGGTGTGGAGGATCCCAAGTGAACGCTACCTAACCGGTTGTGTTGTGCCAACTGTGAAGTTTGGTGGAGGAGGAATCGGGCTATGGGGCTGTTTTTCATTTGGGCTGGCCACTTGTTCCAGTGCTCAGAAACCTTAACGATGTTTCTTGTAGTGACATTCTATACAATCCGTTGCTCCCAACATTATGGTAACAAACAATTCGTTGGGAACACTTTCCTTTGCCAACAAGACAATGCTTCCGTCCACAAAGCGATTTCAGTGCAAGGACGGTTTGATGAGATAGGTGTAGAAGAACTTGACTGGCCATGCACAGAGCCACTATCTCAATGGAACTCTTTTAGAGTGAATTGGAACGACGACGGCGAACCAAGCTGAGCAACCCGACATTGGTGACCAACCTGACTGATGCTCTTGTGGAAAAATAGAGGGCAATTCCCGCGGTGGCGGTCATAATGTCGACAAGATCCAAAAAATGTCTGCAGTCACAATGTAAGTTCTTACAGTTTTGTTTTGTTTTCCAAATATTTCATTTTCTATTTCTCCTAACTTCACACTATAGGTGGGTTTTGTGAAACCCACCTATTCTCTGAAGTAAGTAGTTTGGGCAAGTGGCCGTACGCAAAACTCTACACAAAGCGTTATATATACTGTATATACAGTATATGTATATATACACTGAAGAGCAATTGAATTAGAGATAGCTGGCGTTATGCAAATGTGGCGCTATGGGCGGCCATGGAAACGACATGACGTACAGCGATCCGACAATATAAGGAGTGATGCGACGGGAATCAGTAAGAGACGGACGCAGTGTGGGTAAGACGAAGGATCTAAGCGCATTTGATCGTGGGCAAATTGTCGGGACCCGACGAATGTGTCACTCTATCTCGGAAGTCGTGCAGGCACTGGGATTTTCACGAGCCACTGTGTCACGGGTGTACCTTGAGTACATCGAATCCGGTAAAATCATCCCTGCCAGGGACAACTGCCGTGGACAACAGCGTGTGGATTAGCGGGGTCATCGTCGGCTAGCTCGCATTGTAACAGCGGATAGACAGGTCACAGTGCAAGAAATCACTCGGCAATTTAACGCTGGTGCACAAAAACGTGTAAGCAGCCACACCATCCAGAACCATCTCCTCGCTATGGGGTACAGAAGCCATCGTCCCACGAGGGTACCGCTGCTGACCGCACATCACAGGGTGCAACAAGTCCCCCTCCATCAAATCTTTGTGAACTGTGGGAGATTGTTCAGGAGTCGTGGATCCGTATGGCTTCCCAACGCTTCCGGTGTCTTGTCGAGTCCATGCCGAGACGAATCGCCGCCGTCATCAGGGCGAAAGGTGGTGCTACACGTTACTAGACTGGTATCTCTAATTCAGTTGCTCTTCAGTGTATAAGATAAAGGTTCATATTTTTTGTTTTTTTGCAAATCACACTGAACAGAACAAGAAGCGTAAAAGGCAAGTACATTTTATAGCAGCACAGTGCTTAACCCAAGTAGAAAAATAAAGAAGTAAATAAGTAGATATTACAATAAGTAAAAGGAATGAAATATAGGGTCAATCTCTTCAGGGGAACACTGGCCCTGGTGACCTTTCGATACAGGTATAGGCAAAATGTTGAAAGCCACCCGTGTGTTCCCGAGGTCACCAAAATACACTGCTGGCCACCCAAAATGCAACACCAAGAAGGAAGCATCCGATTGGCCTGAAATTCGCTGCATGCGTCGCCCACGAGAGGACATGCAAACGATTAGCATTGCAGGGCATATGAAAATCATGTGCGCCCGGCACGCCACCGAGAAGCACTATAAGAAGGGTGCACAGAAGGCGGGGTTTAAGTAGTGGAAGTGTGTTGTGCTGCCGGACATGTGCGTGGGAAGCTTCCCGATGCCTCGTCGCAGAATACGCAGTCATTCCAGCACGTTTCGGAGTTCGACAGAGGACGAATAGTGGCTTATCGCGACGGCGGTTTATCGTACCGAGACATCGGCGCCCGTGTGGGACGACATCCAGCCACAGTGAGGCGAGTATGGATTCGGTAGTTCCAGGAGGGACGGACGGACCGACGTGACCACCGAACAAGAGGACCGACGTGACCACCGAACAAGAGGACCGACGTGACCACCGAACAAGAGGACCGACGTGACCACCGAACAAGAGGACCGACGTGACCACCGAACAAGAGGACCGACGTGACCACCGAACAAGAGGACCGGCATGTTGACACCACCGAACAAGAGGACCGGCATGTTGTGCGGCGGGCATTGACGGCACGTACCGCCACATCACGAACGTTAGCGTAGGAATTAGGGTGTGTTACGCAACAACCTGTGTCAGCACCTACCGTTTGACGTCGTCTGCAGGAGCGGGGACTTTTCGCACGGCGCCCATTGCTCCGATTACCATTAACGTTACACCACCAGCGAGTGCAGCGGCAGTGAGCCGTTGAACGCCGCACCTGGACTACGGAATGGCACGACATTGTCTTCTCTGACGAGTCCCGCTTCTGCCTGCAACACCACGATGGTCGGATCCGCGTGTGGCGGCACCGCGGCGAGAGACTGTATGACGCCTGCATTATGCATCGCCATACCAGTCTGTCGTCTGGCGTTATGGTTTTGGGCGCAATTGGATATGACACCCGCACCCTTCTGGTACGCATCGCCGGTACACTCAACAGCCACCGCTACATCTCCGACGTTTTGGAGCCTGTAGTCCTCCCTTACCTGCAGGTCCTGCCAACGGCCACGTTTCAACCGGACAATGCGCCCCCGCACGTGGCACGCATCGTTCAACACTTGTTCACGGCCCACCAGGTGTCACTGCTGCCTTGGCCCGCCTGTTTAATTAATATTTTGTGACCGAATAAAAGTGCAAAATTATTAACTTAGCTTGTTATATGACCCTTATGAATATGAGACGTGTGCTACGAAATGTTGACAGGATCAAAATGTAGACAGTTAAAATGTCGACAGGGTCAAAATGTTCAAAGTAACAATGAAATGTGGAATTTTTCCTTTTTCTTCACTTTTATTTTATTTCGGTTTTTACACTTTTATTATTTTTGAAAAATTTACACTCCGACTGCGGGTTTTTTTTTCATATTTATTGTGCTTTTGACTGTATTTATTACTATATTTCGGCATTTTTTTTGTGTTGCACATCTTGCATAGTGTTTTACATTTTTGTTATATGTGTATTTCGGGCATTTCACGTTCGGTGGTGGTCGTATAATATCGACAGGGTCAAAAGATGAAACCGTGGACAGTCACATTTCCCACTTCCTTACATTTTGTTTATCTCAAATATTTGGTTTTCGTTTTAATTCTAGAATATTTTAGTGTTTAGATTCGTTTGTGATGTACGAAAGAACTTATTTGCTTCGGCATGCCGCTGTCATTCAACGGATCTTCACGAAATTTGACACATAACAGAGTTTTTCCTGCTCGAACAGATATTCACGAAAATTAATATCTTGGTTCAACTCGCAATTTTGGAACCAAAATGGCAGAATTGGGTCACGTATCTACATTGGGTAAGGGTGTAGGGAAGGTTAAAACATATAGGTAGCAATGCTAAACCCTGTTGTTTACGGTTCTTCACGGAATTTAATAGTGTATCTGTGTTCCACATTGAGAGGGTTAAGTGCTGGGTTATTCAATAGCTCAAGAATTAAGTAAGCTGCAAGGACATCAAATTTCAAGGACGCTCCTTAATTCCATTGACATATTTAGAAGTATGCGAATTTGCTGCTACCAAATATCAAGACATCTGGGCGAGACCAACAATGAGGATTTGATAATTTATAGGGTATTACCAGCCCACAAAAGGGAATCCTAGTGATTCTCAGATAGGACTGACGTTAAGAGGGGGAGGGCTAATTCCTTATCTGTTTGTTCGTTTAAGCAGCAACGAATTCCAACAGCTACGTTCTACATACATACTTATCATTAAACTGTTCTCTGAGATTCAGAGGTTAGCTCCTCAAAGAAAGACAAAGTGACAAGTACACATTTAACTGATAGAACTAGAAATTTCTTACTGTTGGTGTATCAAATGTCTCCATTTACAACGATCGTGGCACACAGCTCGAGCTTCATTAACATCCATCACACGCCGCAATTTGTACTTCATACTCATAATCTTTTTCTCAAGCAGACATTCTTAAATCTGGTCCTCCCAAGATTTCCTTGGCCTTCCTTTACCTTTCTTTCCCGCCACTTGGCCTCAAAAATGCTCTTAGTCAGAACCTCATCACTCATTCTTTCAACATGGCCAAGCCCCATAAAAATATTAGTCTCCACCTTACTAACAACATTTTGCTTCATATTACACATCTGCAACACATCTTCATTCCTCACACGATCACCACGTGTATTACCACAAACCCATCGTAAGTAACGCATCTCCTTAGGATACAAACGAGTCCTATGTCTTTTCTGCAGTACCCAGGTTTCACTGATATACATCAGAGTAGGAACAATTATACTTTCATACACAGCCAGTCGGGACTTTCTTGAGAACCCATCATTCCTGTGAAATCCTCCTAAGGCAGCTATGATTTTCAATTAAAAATTCACTTGCCTACTGATTTCGCCATCTAATTTGTTCTCTCTGTCAAACATACTTCCTAAATATACAAACTCATTCCCCTGGTCAATCTCCGTGCCATTAAGATTTATCTTGCATTCAGTACGAACAGTTTCTCGCTCAAAAACCATGAGTTAGGGTTTTCCCTTATTTATACTCAGTTTGAATTTTATACAAACTTCGTACATCCGGGACAGCATACACTGCAACTCACTTTTACTCTCTGCCAACAGGACTGTGTCATCAGCATACAACAATCTGCACACACGCATATTACCAAGACATAAACCTGTATTATCCATTTTGGCATCACGCATGCATGCATCCATAAATGCACTGACGGAAAAAAATCCCAACACCAAGAAGGGGTTGTGTTAGATAAACGACAGTTGGTAGGCGGTGAGAGTACATCTGTAAGATGACGTCTATGCAAATTTCGCGCTCGGCGCATACGTGTGGCATTAGTAGCGCCCCTCGGAACATGCAAATCAGGTTTGCTGTAAATACGCGCTGTAACGTTCGTGAGCGTTAGTTATCGTTGAGATTCGACGTAGGGTGTTAATGTTAGTCAAGAATGCCTTTAAGAAGACGAAGAAGCCATTATCAACAGCTCACGGAGTTTGAACGAGGTCGTGTAATAGGGCTACGAGAAGGTGGAATTTCTTTCCCCAATATTGCAGAACGACTTGGCAGGAATGTAGCCACTGTGCATGATTGTTGACAGCGGTGGTCAAGGGAAGGTACTGCCTCAAGAAGACCGGATTCCGGCCGGCCACGTGGCACTACTGAGAGGGAAGACCGCCGTGTACGGCGTATGGCCGTGGCGCATCGTACCGCGTCTGCGGCAGCAATTCGAGCTGCAGTTGCCACCACAGTGACACAACGAACTGTTACAAATCGGTTACTTGAAGGACAGCTCCGAGCCAGACGCCCTGTAGCGTGCATTCCATTTACTCCAAACCACTGCCGTTTGCGACGTCAGTGGTGTCAAGCTAGAGCTCATTGGAGGACGGAGTGGAGATCTGTTGTGTTTTCTGATGAAAGCCGGTTCTGCCTGGGTGCCAGTGATGGCCGTGTGTTGGTTAGAAGGAGGCCAGGTGAGCGCCTGCAACCAATCTGTCTGCGGCCGAGACACACTGGACCTACACCTGGAGTTATGGTCTGGGGAGCAATTTCCTATTACATCAGGAGCACTCTCGTGATTATCCCACGCACCCTGACGGCACAGTTGTACGTCTGTCTGGTGATTCAACCTGTTGTGCTGCCATTCATGAACAGCATTCCAGGGGTGTTTTCCAACAGGATAACGCTCGCCCGCATACCGCTGTTGTAACCCAACATGCCCTACAGAGTGTCGACATGTTGCCGTGGCCTGCTAGATCACCAGATCTTTCACCAATCGAGCACGTATGGGACATCATTGGACGACAACTCCAGCGTCACCCCCAAACAGCATTAACCGTCCCTGTACTGACCGACCAAGTGCAACAGGCATGGAACTCCATCCCACAAACTGACATCCAGCACCTGTACGACACAATGCATGAACGTTTGCGTGCTTGCATTCAACATTCTGGCGGTTACACCGGTTATTAATGTACCAGCATTTCACATTTAAAATGTCTCTTCTCGCGCTTACAATAAGCTGTGATCTTGAAACCTTAATCGATTAAATCTGTTACCTATACAAATGCATTGCCGCCATTTTATTCCTCTACAACTATTTTTTCGTGGTGTTGGGATTTTTTTCCGTCAGTGTATATTAAACAGCCAGGGTGGCATTACACAACCTTGGCTGACTCCTGCACCAATAGGAAACCATTTCGATAAAACACCATTCACTCGTATACATGCTGTACTGCCATTGTACATGACTTTCACACTATTAAGTAGATTCCCAGTAATACCATATTTATTCAGTACTTTCCACAGAAGAGTCCTATTTACTTTGTTATAAGCTTTCTCTAAATCTATGAAGGTCGCAAACACTTTTTTACCAACAGACAGATACTTTTCAATCGTCATGCGTAATGCAAAAATTTTATTAGTGCAGCCCTTACCAGGCATAAAACCACTCTGATCATCCCACACTTTCTCTGGTGTAAGCCCTCGTACCTTATCAATAATGATCTTCCCAAACACTTTTCCTGGCACACTCAGCAAACTGATACCGCGATAGTTCTTGCATTCAGTCTGATCACATTTTCCCTTGTGCAAAGGAACAATGATAGCATCCCTCCAATCCTGAGGAACCGGAATTGGAGGGATGCTATCATTGCATAACTGACAAATGTAAGTTAACCAGTCAATCACAGTCACCACCATATTTTAGCATCTCAGCAGATATGCCATCTACTCCCGAAGCCTTACCATTCTGAAGAAATTTTAATGCTTTACCCACCTCTTCTCTTGAGATCCCACCTGCGTTTCCGTCTCTCATTATGAGATCATCTACTTCTGCCTTAGAATCACCTTTGCTTTCATGATCTAATAAAGCACAGAAGTTCTCACCCCCATCTTTCACTTAGCTCATTGGGCTCCCATGAGCTCTCTATGGGTGATCTAGTGCGCGATCTTAGTGAGATATGGGTTTGCCTCCTGGGGGCGCTCCATGGGTAACCATGGCACACAGACCAGCAACAAGGGCCTCTGTGAATCTTGGAGAGGTACCAGCTAGTTCTGTGTGACATTGTTGGTGAAAAGACCCCCAACTCACTGGGTTATGTTCCAGAATCCTTCGGTGGAACGATCATCTGGAACCGTCAACTGTACCTATACGATTTTTAAGACTAACAGCTGCGTTCTAATTAACAAAAACAAATATTTAGACCCTGTCGACATTTTGAACCACACCCAATTCCCGCAGCAACGAACCAAAATCTTGTGTACAGCCTCTCCAGCAGAGTGGAAGTTGTGATTGCTGCAAAGGGTCGACCAATTCGATATTAATTCCTTTCTTATTACAGGGTGTTTGTGGGTAATCCTTTCTTATTACAGGGTGTTTGTGGGTAATCCTTTCTTATTACAGGGTGTTTGTGTCCGGATACTTTTGGTCAGGTAGTGTATTTTCATGTGCAGAATCAGTTTCCCACAGATACCCGTTCGTTGAAAAATTTACTCCATGGAGTTTCAAATTTTGTGCCCTTCACAATAAATTATGTTGGATTTTCTTTAGAGAAACTAATGTTGCCCAGCATACTGGAAAATAACTGTTTGACTGAAAAAATGTGGTTTCCCTTTACAAAATTACTTCTAAAGTCTAGTCTGTTAATTTAATGTCTGAGGAGATTTTCTAATAAACAGACATTTGTCTTTTTTCCATACCGCCAACTAAAAGATATTTGGCTAAATTGCGGTAAACATTCTGTTACAGTTCGATCAACTTTTGGGTAGCGATAAGAGTTACTGCGAACATTGTAATTAGCAGCTCCTTCCAGAAAGAGAAAGAGAGAGTCCCCGCTGCTCTTAAAAACTCTTGAAACACAAAGAAAAAAACTGGAATTTGACTCAAAATTGGTTTTCCTTCTGAGGTGGATAGGGACTTATGCAAAAAACTGCCACTGACCAAAGCATAACATCGGAAACTTGAGTATCAGACATCGATACATCAGAATTAAGTTAGCACGACGAGTTTACTTCCGTTGCGCAGAAATTATGGAAAAGGAGAACTAGTCTACCAGTCGTTTTGGGAAATGTCCGTGCGTCTCAAAAGGATTACCTGACAATCTCTTAATTTTTCCCTCTGTTACTTAATTACCTCGAACATAGCAAAAAGGTCTATCTACTGATCAAAGTTGTACCCTCAAACTCTAAAGTAGATAAACTTAAATTTAATAGAGGTATTTTCGTACGTTCTTTCAGAAATCCAAATTCAGCGCGAGCCGTATTCACTTGTCCTGCGTAATGTGCTGCTGTCAATAATAATTAGGCGAGTGACATGTTTTTGGTCCATTGTAGGTATCTTAACCTGTTTGAAAACAGTATTTAGATGCTGCAGTGCTTATTTTTTGTGAAATATAGCCACATGACTACGAGTTAACTAAACAAAATTACTATGGTTTTCTGTGGCTCAGCAGCTGGAAGGAACAGCAGTTATTATCGTGCAACACACAGGGCCTTTTTCACTTCTTTGCCTTCCTTTCTTTAGTCGTTCAACAATAACAAGAAGTACAACAATGGTCTTTACGATCCTTCCTTGACACAATGGCACTATCCCTCTTCACTCGTTCAGTACGCACAATGGGCAACAGTCAAACCTTCCTTCACCGTTCAGGTGTGAACATCGTGATGCAGACTTACAAGACCACCAAAGAAGAAGAGCCACCTCTTTACGGGTGCTATAATAGACCCTTCAAGAAAGAGTGCCACTATACTCCTTCCGAAAACTCAAAATAGCGGAACTAATAGCTCCTCGCAAAAAAAAAAAAGGACACTTTGAACTCCAAGTTAAGACTTTATATCCTTTGTTTAAAGACATGGCCCCTAGGCACATTAAAAAAATCATAATTCTCAGGAGGTATTTATTCATATACCTCCTAGATTACTTTGGTAAATATGAAGTCATCAGATAACGAAGATACTTTCTGCTGTATACCTGGCCAGCAATAAAAATCAGGAAGTTTTCATATATTAAGATAAAACTCATTAACTTCCTGAATAACAATTTTAACTGTTGAGTAGCACAGAAGTAAAGTTGTGCGATAAAACAGTGTCTGCAAGGAAGGCGTCAAAGCCGAGTATATTATTTTATAGCAAAGTCTTTTCCATCGGAAGACCAAGACAAAAAAATTTGATGCGGGAGAATTTTCATATATGAAACGTTGCTCTTAGTGATATTTATTTAAATCGCTTAGTTCACGATCACTTGCTTTTGAATTTACGTGACTAATTTTCTTGTTATAGATCACGGATCGGCAACCCATGGACTGCATTCACCTGGCCAAAACCCTAACACGAAAACTAACTATACTTTAAAAAAAAAAGCTTAAGTTACATGTGAATTTATTTTTTTGGCCTGCACCGAGGTGTTTGTGCCCAATGGCGTCAGAACCGCTGGGGCAGAGGCGAAGCATCACATTTGCCCGCTCGCTTTTCTTCCTTTTTAATTATGTCTGCAATTGCAAATCAGGTAAATAATATTTTGACATTTTTTATTTCCTGCCATTTCAATTCCTTCATATAAAACTAAATATTAGGCCCTATTTTAATTATTAACCATGTCGAACTTTGAATTTTTTAATGCCATTCCTGAAACGCGGGTCAAACACTCCTCGCTTGTCCAGCATGAGAAGAAAAACAGTTTCACGAAGTACCAGCCACATTAAAAAATGGCCTGAATTCCTGAAAGGTATTTTGTTTTTCTAAGATTTTTTCCAAGTCTTTCTTTAAGGAAAGAAAACAGAATAGGGATGGGAAGAAACGAATGAGGTATATCTTCATACTACGTTGCTTGACGTGTAACCTAAGAGCTACGGTTCTTGTGGAATTCATACTAATGTGGAGGTGTCCAAATCAATATAGTTTAATATCGTTTACAGCATAAACAAAGTTTTATATCGAAAAACCCTTAAAGTAGATATAAAATTCAAGATTTAAATTGATTTAGATTTTATTTATTTGAGGTTTAAGGACCACCGTGAACAACTCAGTGGGCTGTAAGCAGTCGCCTGTCTTTAATTCAGGCCCACTGGTTCCAGGAAAGGGAGAGCAAACGCCGTAAGGCAAACACAATATCCATGCCTCACCGGAATTCGAACCCGGACCCATCGTAGACGAATGATCAGAAGCCATTGCTTAGACCACTGCGCCACTGGGGCGTCAAATCAGATTACATAATCGTTACATCTGTAATGTCCTCATGACGTCACTGCGTCTTGTTTCACATCATCGCAATAAGTTTTATAATCTGACCAAAAATTACATACCTGATATCTTGCCCCGTTGTCAAAAAGTAGTTCCGTCGACCGTTTGTGCCCCCGTATTCTCTACCTTTGCCTAATACTTCGACGTTCAGCAAAGCTGAAGTAATTGTCCAACAACAAATCTCATCGCCGTGTGGGTGAAGGGAAGAAGACAAAGCGTAAAATAAAAGGTAGACATTGGGTTTGTTCGTCTGCTCTTATTTTGCGTCCTCCGTCATGGCCGAAGGAGGTGAACTGTAAACGTAAGAGATCTGCCAGCGCTTAGCTGACATTCCAGCAAGTTAATGGTACATGACACCTTTTATGTATATTTGTTTTTGTAGTAATATTACCTATTATGATTCTACATTTTAAGAGTTTTGTTTATAAAACTGTGTAAGCTGTGAGAAACATTTCGTGTACATGATTATTCACGCAGTAATCCTATTATGACTCACAGTCAATTGCTCTAGTTTACTGTTCACATGATGTAACCTAATACAGAAAACTTGAAAAGTGCATCTCCCAATTTGTTTTCGAGCATACTATCCCTTATACCACTCAGGTCAACGAAGGTACTAGTAATTAAAGCTACGCAATCGCCGCCCAGGAATCTGAGCAACTCCATATTTTTGCTAGTCGAAGCAATACGATGTTTCATCACAGCGCACGACAGATATGGAAATGAAGGAAGAAATGGGTCTTGTACTATTCGTCCAACGACGATTGGTCCAATGCCGATTTGCCGCCCCGGTGGCGCAGTGGTCTAAGGCGCTGGCCTCTGATCATTCGTCCGTAAGGAGTCCGGGTTCGAATCCCGGTCAGGCATGGATGTTGTGTTTGTCTTACGGCACTGGCTCTCTCCCTTCCCTGGAACCAGTGACCCTAAATTAGGGACGGGCGACTGCTTATAGCCCATTGAGTTGCTCACGGTGGTCGTTAAACCTCCAATCAAAAAAAAAAAAAAATGCCGATTCGTCCAAAGGGACAGTTCGTCCAATGGTACGATTGGTCCAATACCGATTCGTCCAATAGAATGACTGGTCCAATGGTACGAGTAGTCCAATTCTGTTCGATACGTCCGAAGTCCTACTCGTGCTATACAATCTCGTCTGTTCTGATTCTATCTTCGATGTTATATGAAAGTACCGACAGTCCAAAGAATGTAAAATAATGTTACATTTCATGCGTAATATTGTGGTTAAAGATTTTTTTCTTTTTCAGAATCGCGTTTTCTCGTTATACTGTCCTCGTTGCCGTATGAAGTTACTGATGTACGAGCCGTTCAATCCACTTCGATGTTTCTCTTTTCTTCTTTTTTTTGATCGAGGTTTAGCGACCACCGTGGGCAACTCAATGGGCTATAAGCAGTCGCCCGTCTCTAATTTAGGACCACTGGTTCCAGGGAAGGGAGAGAGCCAGTGCCGTAAGACAAACACAACATCCATGGCTCACCGGAATTCGAACCCGGACATATCTCAGGCGAATGATCAGAAGCCATCGCTTAGACCCCTGCGCCACCGCGGCAGTTTCGATGTTTCTCTTTTGCATTAAATAATAGAAAATACTAGTTTTCCGTTTGTGTTTGTAGCATGCAGTGGGGTTCGTCCAAGGCACCAATGGAGGAACTGGCCGGAGTTCGGACTTAGGCCTTTTTAACAGTTTTTTATTCTACCGATGTCATATTCATAACGTTTACATACGAGTATCAAATCAAGTTAATAATATTGCGCTTTTACTTAAGGTCGCTGGGGAAGGAGACAAAACAGCAAAGGAACATTAGATGGCGTTGGAGTCAAACGCGGGGGATGCAAAAACCTCAGCAAAATGGTGCAAAACACTAAGCCCAAGTCTTTTCTTTGCTTCACACTTCTCTCTGGACCGTCGCTAATTGTTTCGGGAGGGGTAAGAAGGGGAATAGTTGGGGTCACACTGAAGCCCTCAACAGGCAAACAATAAGTGCCGAGGGCCTGTGCTTTCAAGGAAGCGGGGGTGAACCATCACCCCCTAATAGCTTAGCAGGCCCGCGTACCGAACGCCGGAAGCTGCGTGACGTAGGGGAGAGTAGGCTGATGTCCGTGGTGGGTGGTCGAGCATGCATGAGCTTGCTCACTCTGTGTAAGCGTGACTGCGGATGTGCGTGGTTGTTGTTGTCAAATTGTCAACTAAATTTATTTTCATAGAGGAATATTAAAAGTATTCACATTCCCTACTAATGGGGAGGTTCTCAAAAAATGGATTACAGCAATAAAGCGTGAAAATTTTCAACTCTAAGGTACGTGGAAACCTTTTGTTAACCTTATTTTAAACTACTCGTAAAATAAAAATTTTGAACTAGAAAATTTAAATTTGGCTAATTTTATAATCTAATGCATCTCACAGCGGGAAGTCAAAGCACTGGAAAGATTTTTGAAAAATGAAATTTATGTTTGTAATGGAAAGAATCGATTACTTGTGTTGTTATAGTAACAAATAACATGTTTTTGCCAATGTATCAAATAAGTTCAAAGTAAAATATGTATATTTAGGAAGGGATTTTAAACTTTATTATGGACACAGAATAATAAGGGTTGCATGTTTTTGATCCCAAGAGTAATATGTTGATACATTCGTACTTAGTTATTTAAGTGTTTAGGCAGCGCCAGATTAACTTTTTTGGGGTCCCTATTTCTGGGCACAAATGCTTGTAAAATACTTATATCCTATACGAAATATATGTCTGTCATGTACACATCTAACATGCCTATGTCCTTTATATAAATGCTAAGGCCTTGTTGCCATGTGAAATACATCTTTTGTGTTTGCAGACATAGAGAATTGCATTGAATTATCATTTTTAATATTTATTACTAAAGGAACAAAAACACTGAATCAAGTATAGACAGCAAAAATTAGATATGAATGCACAAAAACAGAAGTTCACACATAGTTCAGGAGTAAGTTTGCCTTTAAAATGTCCGTTTAAGATTTTGAAGCATTTTTCTACAAATCAACACATTGAAGAACTCTCGTGTGAGCAGTGTGTATGCTCTATCTGTGGTAGGATGGGAATTTATCAAAACCATTCAATTTCTTAAAAATTAGGTGAAATATATCAGTACTACCTGGGCAAGAAATTATTTACTTGCCCAGGTAGTAAAAGCTGGATGCGCAGGAAAATGTATCTTTTAAGATAACAAACCAGAACCCTATTTTTTTAAGTTAAAAATATGAACTGTTTTAGCATGTTTGCACTTCCATTTTAAGGGTATGTATTACAAATGTTCAATGCACAAACGTGTGTATATCAATTTTTAAGATGCTGATGCTAAAATTGGTATGAAATGGTACGATGATGAAACTGGTGTTTCGGAAATTTAGTGATTATGCCATGTTCCTTTTGTTAAAGTTTTCTTCCTTTGTCACTAAACATCAGAGGCATGCATACTGTTGTTGATTATAAACAAAATTTGGAGCAAAACTGGGTTTCCGATTTCTGGGCGTAGAGCATAACATAATTAAAGATGTGATATTACTCTTTCCTTGGTACTTCGTAACAATAATACACCTTCCATTAATTAACAATGACATGAAACACGACATGTGTTGACTGTCTTTTTTCTTGTGTAGTAGGAAATTTTATTACAAACTTTTTTATTTTAAAATTTAGTTACCATGCACAGGCAATTAGATGTTTTATTTACCTGCCCAAACGAATGATTTACATGCTCTGGGCATCTCGGGCATGGTATTTTTAAGCCTTGGATATTGTTATTTTCAAGAGAAAAAAAGTACGTGGATCGACATGAATCCACATATTGTGGAAACTATGTTCTAAACAAACAAGATTTTCAAAATACAAGTAGAAATATATACACTGTTCTTTTTTTTTTTTTTTGAAAACATTTGCTTAAAATGAGAGATCAACTTTTTATTCATTTATCTAGACTTATCTGTTTCCAGACTTCCTGCACTGTGTCTTCACAAGCTACAGCAATAATAACTGGAACTAACATATCTCATATTATCCGATAACTACTGGAAAGTGTGCTTCCAAACGTGAGGGTGGGTGTCAATTTTTGTATGGGGAAAAACTTCTTCAATCCTTCATAGAATTTATTTTGAAACCAAAATCATAAAAAAAGGAAAAAACAATCTTTTTCAATAGCTTTAGCAATGACAAAACATTTGTGCAAAATTTCATACCATTGCTTTTTATGGTTTCTGAGAAAATGGTACATCAATTTATAATGAAGCATGTACATCTTTTAAAATACATCCTATAGTACCAAAACAATCGCTTAGATTTATTCAGTACAATAACTGCATGTGCATTTGTCAGGTTCTCAAAAAATACAATAATTATCTGAAAAAGTACTTTAAGAAATTATTGGAACAAATTTCAGATTTTCTCAGAAACGTGTCTTTGAAATTCTTCAAGGAACAGCTAACGGACACATAATCACATTGTGCTTGTGATACACAAAGAACTACACAACCATAATTACATGTACATTTGGCAGTTTTGCTGAATACTTCTTGAAAATCAAATTTCAGGAAATTTCTGCCAATAAGTTACTTGTATTTTTCCAGATAAAAAGAAATGCATATTGTGGATCCAAATAGTTTTGCTTAATGCTACTAATATACTTAATACAGATGTGTTGAACTTTGACAAGGTAACTTTTTTGAAATAGTGCTCTGGAAGACAAAAATTATAAACTTTATATTTGCTTATCAAAATGTTGTCCAAACACGTAACTAGATGGTACTAAAATTAGGAAAACTTGTTATGTCATTATTGTACGTTTAATAATGTAGCAATTGCATAATTTTCTTGAAATCTTAATTTATTTGATGCAATCAGTGGATCAAGCAGCAATTCACTGTATGTATGTTAAAACGTGTTTTATTGAGCCTTTGGTAATAATTAAAAACCACAGAAAAAAATTCAGTTTTTCTTGACCTTTTTTATTAATTACTGATCACGGATTGCATATAAAATACATTTTCACTAAAGGAATTACTTCATTACTAAAATTTTCATAGTCATAAGTTTGCAATGAATGAAAAATCTGATTCCTTAAATTAGTCAATCGACATCTTTTGAAACGACGGCGATACTTCGTAATGGACCCTCAAACTAATCTTTCAAGTACAAGAACGATTTGTTCACAAGTACAGGAATCGTTCGGCTAACTATAAAGACACTATAACTTCAAGTGAAACTACGACAACAGTTTATAATTTCGATTATAGGAATGGTTTATCACTTCCAGTGAAATGACAGGGATGCTTTCATTAAGTTGACGAATCTGTCTTGCTTACCCTTTCAAGCCGAAATTATTGCTACGCTAAATTTTACGCTGTAATTTCTTTTTCTTCTGTATTTTAAAAGATTATTAAACAAACTTGTTAACTCTGCAGTTATTTAAAAACTAACACACAAGTTCTTATTTAAATGCAGTGAAACTCTAAAAGAACGCACGACCTGGTTGGTTGGTGTACGTAAAGACGCGTTCGTTCGCACATCGCCGTAATGCTCCTCTCCGCGACTACGGACTACTCTAGTGACGTCACAAATCGGTGCGCGGGCCTGCTAAGCTATTAGGGGGTGATGGGTGAACCCCTAGGGTGTCTTCCCAATTGCGGACAGGGGGAAAAACAGTGCCAATTGCTGACCGATCACCGTTCTGTGCTGGTTCTGTCCGCAACTGGAAAAAGGCGAAAGGACTTAGCGAAGGATTAGTGAAACAGGAAAACACACCCCATTCCTAATCCCTCACCAAAAGGCTTGAATTTTATTTGAAGTCATTTAAATATTGGAAGAGTGCTATACGGACAAATGGGCGATTTATTTCATTCTATTTGAATATCTTCTCATCAGCCTATTTTAAAAAGTATGCTTTTTTGTTTTGTTTTTGCGCGCTACTGTGGTCATTGTTGGAAACAAAATTATTTAAAATAAATTTATTCCAACATGCACGTGCAAAAGGGGATAGCCTCAGGGGATGTCGGGAGGGTTGCAAGAGTCGATGCGGTCATTGCCTAGAAGGGAGTGACGTGACCTTGACCTCCGCGGACAAGGTGAAACCCAAAAAGGTCAGAGAGTGGTTAGACTGGTCAAGACGACAGCTGGGGAGTTAAGGTCTAGTGAGAGCGGGAGACAGACGGAGTTGAGTTTGCGTGACAGTGGGTGACTGGTAGCAGTTGAGTACGGAGGTTTTTGAGTGCTGAAGCGGGTGAGCGGTATATACGGATATGAGTGGATACAGATGAGATATTCCCAGCGTTGACAAACTGAGAACGATAAGGATTGAAAGTCTGAGAACCATAAGATTGCAAGTCATGGAAATTACAGATAAGCTATTTTTTTCCCTTTTCCCTGTTATTGCATGTACCTGCTTAACATTATTCGTAACCCTACTTAGAGCACGTGGCGTGTGTAATGGTCATGATCAAACAATGAAACCGCAGTTAGCTAGGTAAAACATTTAAGTAAAGCCTAGGAGAAAAGGAACTAAAAGTAAAATAAATCACTAAGCATTACACTTATATGTCTATATATATATATATATATATATATATGTATGCAGAAATGATCGGAGACGTTGTAGAGCAAAAGCGTATTAATAATAAATTTTATGTGTAAGGTGTTGTTAACGGCTGCACCCACGCACGTGGTAACTTAGTGTTCCTAACTCTCAAGTATTAAACCATTTTGATTACTTCCACATAAGATTCCTGTTTGTTTTCCTTATAATCACGCAAGACAAAAATTACGATATGTGTTTATGTTTCTAAGTTCTTTCACGAACGGCACCTTTATTCCCCCATCATTCCAGTGACGGGATACAGGTGAATCACAACCCCAGAAAAAACACAAGTGCTGGGAAACTGCTGGCCACCAGCTGGCAGTGATGGGTCACTGCTGGCTGAAATCTGCCGCGTACGGCCCGGTAGTGGTCCGTTGGTGGCAGCCCTATCAGTTGGCGAGCCATTGATGGCCCTGCAGCATCGCCGTGAATTGTGGGTCTCCAAGCAAGTGCCACTAGTGGCCCGTTGCTGGCAATCAATTCAACCCCCAACAGCAGGTGGAAGCAACGGGACTGCGCATGCGCAGAAGCAACACTTGCTGTGTCTCTCATGGTACCAGTTAGTTGAAGATGACGCTATCGCCATCGTGTTATTTTAGTGGATGTCAAGAAAAAAATCCATATGTGGAGAGGCGAATTAATTTCCTAATGAAATTTTACGTCGACGAAGATATCAGATTAAGCCGTGAAATACTAGATTACAGCCATAAAATACACCCACTCCATTCCCATGAATAACAATTCATGGAATGGAGTGGATGAATAACAAGAAAAAATTTTAAACCGCTTGAAACAAATATCCTGGAAAACCATTAAAACAACGTTTGTTGGAAAAAAAAAAGAATTATACGCGTACGAAATTTATTAATATTTTGAAAGAAAAAAAAAACAACGCTATGTGGTGTACTCATTAATGGGTTGAATACACAAGACTGGGAGGAATTCGCTTCTAAAAATAACGAGAAATAAAATAAAATATATTTTACTCTTTAAAACAAATGTAGCTTCGGACAACGGAAAGGAAAGACACAACGTTAAAAATGTAACAGAATGTAACATGAACCCGGGTAAATATATATTTATTCAACAATCTCTTTTCAAGACGGCAAGGACAGTACAAAACTTTGGAAAGCGACTCTAAGTATGTACACGCCTTTAAAATGAGTGAAGTTCCCTTAAGGTAAAAAATAAACTATCGTTACGTTGAAAAAAATTATTTATCAATTATATGAAACTGACTTTTATGAAAAATACCTCGCAATATTGTAAAATGAAAGAGGGAAGCATTCGATTATACATTGCATACCAAACAGACAGCTTTAAGCATATGCTCGAGCGTGGCAAATTAGTCCGGTCGGTAGAGAGCTCAGCTGCCACGCCAACGGCTCTGGTTCAAATCTAGTCAGACGCAAACGGGCGTTTTTCCGTTCTGTTGATAAAATTTCCCCAGCGCAGTGCGTTAATTCACAAGCTTCGTTAGGGTAGAAAAAAATATTGTAGCTTTGGGAAACTGCGGTTATTCTTGCTTTATTATTATGGCTACTACTGGGAAATTGGCGGACAAGATTTGGCAAGCCACCAGTTACGTCACGTGGTTGCTGGCGGACTACATTAGGCTAGCCATCATTTCTGGCACTTGCTTTCAGGGCCACTTGTGGCAGCTACTGCCTGTGATGGACCACTGATGGCCCTGTTGTGGCATATGAGAACTGATGGGGTGCCAGCTGTTGGCCGCCCGGACATTTTATTGATGGTTCGACAGCGTCAACATAGTGCTGGGCCAGTGCTGGCTGCCAGCAAGATTGTTTTTGCTGGGACGCCGTGCTTTATTATATGCCAGTACATATAAGGGGCACGTTTTTGCCCATATACGACCACTGTAGAACAAATTCCCCATTGTTATAGCATTGGCACATTAAATTAAATTTAATCGGTAAACAATCTGTGATTGATGCACATATAATTTGTTCATAATAATAAATATAACATAGCAACAATTAACCCATTGTGTTTATAAAATTAACGCATTACATATATCATTGGTGACGTTAACACGTGTTCCATTGTGAATAACATTAACACGTGTTCCATTGTTCATAGCATTAACACGTGTTTCACATTGTATTAATACATTGTTTATACTTTATGATTAATGGCCATTGTATATAACATCATCAACAGAAAACCGTAGATTGTATAAACATAAATTTATACAATATATAGCCAGCGCCAGTCCATTTATGAGAATGAACTCGCAGTGTAGGTATAACTTTTTTCAGCCCCTATTTCTGAAAAAGTTATTATTTTTTATTGATCTGTTTTATTTTATTTCGCTTTCTTTAATTCAAAACAAAAACTAATATAGATTACACAAATATGCTCATAAAAAAACATAACTATACTGTATATCAGTTTCAAAATAAAATTACGAAACTGAAGGTAGCTGTTGATTTCTTCTTCATTATTCCAACTTCTGAATAAACGATAGATTCTTCAAACAACGTCGGATATTCGCAGTTGTGTAAAACTCTGCCATAGTTTTGCTGATCCGCTCATCCAGTTTGATTGTTGCTTTTTGTCTTTTCTTGCCCTCGAGATTTAGGTACTTTCTGTCGTACAAGAAGTCGCTGTGCCTCGCTTCATCTTTCAAGCACGTTATTAACTTTAGGATGAGGATTTTTGATAGCTGCATTTAACCGATGGTTCCATCCAGCCTTCGACGACATTATTTGTTCTGTGTCGTTTGTTGTTGCAGCACCACATTTCTACAATTATTACCGGATTTTTCCAGCCAGTTATTTATTTATTTTTATTTATTTTTTTTTATTGGAGGCTTAACGACCACCGTGAGCAACTCAAATGGGCTATAAGCAGTCGCCCGTCCCTAATTTAGGGTTACTGGTTCCAGGGAAGGGAGAGAGCCAGTGCCGTAAGACAAACACAACATCCATGCCTCACCGAGATTCGAACCCGGACCCCGTTCGGACGAATGATCAGAGGCCATCGCTTAGACCACTGCGCCACCGGGGCGGCGCCAGTTATTTAAGAAATAAACATAACATTTCTGAAGGTTTTCATTAATGGGACTAAATTCTTGAATGCATATCCAATCATAGCGTACATTTTCCACAGAAAGATAGGCCAGTGAAGAACACATTCGGAGGTGTTGCCTTATCTCCTCGTATATGCATTCACTAATCCCAGTTCGCCGCCCCGGTGGCGCAGTGGTCTAAGCGATGGCATCTGATAAGGGGTCCGGGTTTGAATCCCGGTGAGGCATGGATGTTGTGTTTGTCTTACGGCACTGGCTCTCTCCCTTCCCTGGAACCAGTGACCCTAAATTAGGGACGGGCGACTGCTTATAGCCCATTGGGTTGCTCACGGTGGTCGTTAAATCTCCAATTAAAAAAGAATAAAAAAATCCCAGTTCTTGAATTTTTCCCCAAAGGGGGTGTTTACCTAACCTCTCACTAAAACTCTTCCTCTTTTCCCAGTTGCTGACAGAACTGGATCTGTCCGCAATCGGCATTGTTTTTCCCTCTGTCCGCAACTGGGACGTCTGCAATCGGGACCAAACCAGCAGCACCAAGGAGGTTAGAAGAAGAGGAGGTGAAAGGACCCGTTTTGAGTGAAGCCGAAACAGATCAGCTGTTTCGATCAGGGCTATTAAAGAGAGAAGGGCTGGTCCATCACTTTGTGAAATGAAATGCCGACACGTTCCTCATGAGAGAGGCTGGGGACCAGTTGCCCAAGCAGCACAGTGACGTCACATCTCGAGTGTTGCTGATCTGTCATTACGAGAAGAGTTTTCTAGCTTCCTCAAACTAGATTATTTTATCGTTTGCGATATACAAACGCACGCCAAGGGTACTTGCCGCCCGGGTGCAAGTCCACATTTGCCTCCCCTTGTACGAGAATATTTTTCAATTTTCATTCGTTTTTACATGAAATAAATACCTTTTAGCAATATCATTTTCTATTTCCGGTAAATTAGGAGTTTTCATAAACCACAACTGTTTCATGTAAAAGTGAAGAGAAAAAAATCTGTATAACTCTAGTTCAGATGACACTGCGAATAATCCAATCAGTCAGCTTCCACTCCGTCAATTTACACAAGATCGTTTTACTAATAAAAAAGTTCGTCATGTTCGTTCATAAACAGCACTATAGCTTCCCCCATGGAGGGGCGGGGGATTAGGATATGTATATATACACTGAAGGAAATAAAATCCCACACCAAGAAGGGGTTGTCTTAGATAAACGACAGTTATTAGGCGGTGAGAGTACATCAGTAAGATGACGTCTATGCAAATTTCGCGCTCGGCGCATACGTGTGGCGCTAGTAGCGCCCCTCGGAACATGCAAAGCAGGTTTGCTGTAAATACGCGCTGTAACGTTCGTGAGCGTTAGTTATCGTTGAGATTCGACGTAGGGTGTTGATGTTAGTCAAGAATGCCTTTAAGAAGACGAAGAAGCCATTATCAACAGCTCACGGAGTTTGAACGAGGTCGTGTAATAGGGCTACGAGAAGGTGGATTTTCTTTCCGCAATATTGCAGAACGACTTGGCAGGAATGTAGCCACTGTGCATGATTGTTGGCAGCGGTGGCCAAGGGAAGGTACTGCCTCAAGAAGACCGGGTTTCGGCCGGCCACGTGGCACTACTGAGAAGGAAGACTGTCGTGTACGGCGTATGGCCGTGGCGCATCGTACCGCGTCTGCGGCAGCAATTCGAGCTGCAGTTGCCATTAAAGTGACACAACGAACTGTTACAAATTGGTTACTTGAAGGACAGCTCCGAGCCAGACGCCCTGTAGCGTGCATTCCACTTACTCCAAACCACTGCCGTTTGCGACGTCAGTGGTGTCAAGCTAGAGCTCATTGAAGGACGGAGTGGAGATCTGTTGTGTTTTCTGATGAAAGCCGGTTCTGCCTGGGTGCCAGTGATGGCCGTATGTTGGTTAGAAGGAGACTAGGTGAGCGCCTGCAACCAACCTGTCTGCGGCCGAGACACACTGGACCTATACCTGGAGTTATGGTCTGGGGAGCAATTTCCTATGACAGCAGGAGCACTCTCGTGGTTATCCCACGCACCCTGATGACACAGTTGTACGTCTGTCTGGTGATTCAACCTGTTGTGCTGCCATTCATGAACAGCATTCCAGGGGTGTTTTCCAACAGGATAACGCTCGCCCGCATACCGCTGTTGTAACCCAACATGCCCTACAGAGTGTCGACATGTCGCGGTGGCCTGCTAGATCACCAGATCTTTCACCAATCGAGCACGTATGGGACATCATTGGATGACAACTCCAGCGTCACCGCCAACCAGCATTAACCGTCCCTGTATTGACCGACCAAGTGCAACAGGCATGGAACTCCATCCCACAAACTGACATCCAGCACCTGTACGACACAATGCATGAACGTTTGCGTGCTTGCATTTAACATTCTGGCGGTTACAACAGTTATTAATGTACCAGCATTTTACATTTAAAATGGCTCTTCTCGCGCTTACATTAAGCTGTGATCTTGAAACCTTAATCGATTAAATATGTTACCTATACAAATGTATTGCCGCCATTTCATTCCTCTACAACTATTTTTTCGTGGTGTTGGGATTTTTTTTCCGTCAGTGTATAAAGCGTTGAACATGACGGGCGTCTCTTTAGCTATTCTAACCAAAGCATCTTTCATATGGGTATACACTTAAACAAATAAGTTATATAAAACTATTAGGTTTACAAATAAGTTTTAAAGAGTTTTTTGTGTGACGTATAGCGCTAACTTACATATCTGACATTTCCCCAAATTGTTGTCATGTGACCGTAACTAGTCCAGAGTATAAAATGCGACACAGAAGTTTGCCCAACAGTCAAACAAACGCACTTGCACATTATAACGAAGTAAATTTCTCCGTCATTTCTATCTGCGCCAGGATTCGAACCCGGGTCCCCTCATTCCGGAATAAGTTGCTCTACCAATTGAGCTACGCGGACGTTTTATTCTGATTCCTATCTGCCTTTATGTCGTGTGCGTCCTTCTGGCAGGTACGTCACATGTCCTGGTACGTTACATCATCTCCCCCTTATTATTTTATTTTTTTTTTTTTGAAGTGCTGGAGAAGGGATTCTCTTATTTTTCCTATCTCGCGGTGTGGAAATAACATCACACCATTGCGAGATTTTGAACGGTCGGGTCATCCGGATAGTTCGGGCGCCATTATAACGAAGTAAATTTCTCCGTCATTTCTATATATATCTACATCTTTCAATTTTAACAATGTGGCCCTTTTTTTCCGAAATGATAGTCAATTTGAGCCTAAATCTTTGAGAACGCTTTCCTTTGTCGTTAGCAGCAACGTAGAATAAATCTTCTTAATCATATCCACTTAAGCTTTCGAAAAAGAAGAACTGTTCTTAGACACTCACGCACGCATAGGCAAGCACACACACGCACACACACACGCACACACACACACACACACGCGCACGCACAGGCAAGCACACACAAACTCACGCACGCACAGGCAAGCACACACAAACTCACGCACGCACAGGCAAGCAAACACACACGCACGCACACCCACCACGCGCATACACGCACACAGATACACAGGCTTTCATCGGTAGAAAAATAACCCAACTTGTTTGTCTAAGAGGCGTAACTGTGATAGACGACAATCTGTTGGGAACGAGATAGCAGTCGTCTGAGAAAGCTTGTATGGAGAAACAGGACTTTCTGCGTGCAACAATTGATGAAAGTATTCAATGAAGGCTGTTCCCGACCCATATGTCAGCGAACTATGCATGGATTTTTTTTTATTTTTTCTTTTTTTTTTTTTTTTGGATTGGAGGTTTAACGACCACCATGAGCAACTCAATGGGCTATAAGCAGTCGTCAGTCCCTAATTTAAGGCCGCTGGTTTCAGGAAAGGGAGAAAACCAGTGCCGTAAGACAAACCCAACATCCATGCCTCATCACGATTCGAACCCGGACCCCTTTCGGACGAATGATCGGAAGTCATCGCTTAGACCACTGCGCCACCGGGACGGCATGCAAGGAATTGAAGACGATTGATATTGGCAGTCGCAAGCCTATACAGAACCCGCTTATTTATGCGAAGAATCGGAAAGTTCGTCAACAGTTGTGTCAGTGACTGGACACTGGAAAAAGGTCATGTGGCCCGACGAGTCGTGGTAAACCTTGTTCTGTACCTACAGTATACAGAGAGTTTGGCGGGATCACCATGAAGTAATGTAAACCCAACTCAAGGTTTTAGAAGTGATGTGATGATATTTGGTACCTCCTGTTGGCACGGAACTTATCCCTTGATATTGCTGGAAGGTCGAGTGTCCCCCAAAGATTATCTAAACATTATTGCCGATCAAATCCATTCAGCAATGTTGACTTTTTATCCAGCAGCTGATGGCTGCTTCATGGACGACAATGCTACTGTCTATCGCGCAAGATGTACACGGCAGTGATTCAGCGAGAATGACAGCGACTTCTACCATCTTCTCTAGTCACTACAAAGCCCGGATCTGGACCCCATTGAGAATGTACGGAGCGTATTAGAGTAACAGATCCGGGAGCAAAGTCCCCTTCCGTCACATCTGAGCCAGTTAAAAAAACTCTGGTTAACGCCTGGTATGCTGTAGACATAGATGCATTCCAACACGTGGAGTCTATGCCAAACTACATACGTTCTGTAATTCAAGCGAAAGAACGCCAGCCCGGTATTGAATAAAAATTTCTAACTCTGGCTGGTATCTGCATAGAACGACAAAGTACGCCGTACAGTCTCTTTTAAAAAAGACATCCCTTATTTGGAATGAATATTTCGGTGTTAATTGTAAAAAATAGGATAAACTCAATTGTCTTCACTACCAGCACACAAAATATTAGGAGAAATGTGTTAGAATAGTCTGTTACGCAGATAGGCGCACGTGTGTGTTGGATTATTCTATTCGTAGCAATTATGCGTTTAAATTCTCACAGATTGAAGTGTTATGAATTTTGTTTTAAAAGTTAAAAGTATGTGGAACAGAACTGTAATAAAGGTTTCACCTCTTTCTTTCTCTCTTTTTTTTTTTCAGCAGACAGCATAAAATTCAGACGCACTGAAAATGCATCTCGGTATCTCGGTCGCTGTTGAATCTTTTTTCTTTATTATCCAGTTTCATGGTGTGGGTGTTAAAATTTTAAATCCGCCCACATTCTACTTTTTAGATAATCAATATTTTATATGCAAATCTGTTTAATTAGAATGTTACCTGTATTTTCGTGTAGGACAGGTTTGATATACCATATATATTCATATCTTTAAATAAGGCAAAGGTCGAGTCAGAACAAATGTTATGGCGAAAAATAAAACCAATTAAAAGTTGCTTTTCAATTTATTTCGAATTCTGAGTACATGAATGGCCATGCTACATGAAGAAGTTAAGTGTTTAATGACAAGTCGCGAAGAGAGAAATTTTGAATGGAAATGAAGCATGGTGACTCCCTTTACTTCTTTTGCGCGGTGATTTACTTACATAATCTTTGACGAAAATGCGTGTACTTTAAATATATACTTCTTGATATAAATGTTTTCCTCGATCGAAAGCATGTCATCTTTGACTAGAGTTTTAGTACAGGGTCCCGTACGATCGTATTTGGATATGCGGACGCGTCCAAGAAAATCGATGCATAAAACAACTGGCAGACACACACTCTGAGGATTTATTCAAAATTAATTTCAATACATTAATTTTGAGCGTGTAATTGGTAATTTTAAGGTTAAGAATTGATTATGAACGAGAATCAAAATTAAGGACTGCTGTTTTCAGGAAAGGGAGAAACCCGGAAATAAATAATAAGCACAAAATGAATACATCACCCATCTTTCGAAATCAGATACTCTGCGAGGAATTCCTTTAAATGAAAATAAGTTTTTACCTTAAGATTTTTATTTTTTATTAACGAATGTCAGTAATACATACTGAACTCATTTTCTGGATACGGTTATTGAAGTAAGAGATTGTCTTACAGAAGTAAGCTATACTAGGACATACAGTTTGTCAGAATAAAAAATCGCAACAGTTGGAAGTATAGTGATGCGCATTGCATGCCGATTGGCATTCAAGACTATAACGCGTAGATGTGCATACGATTCCATTATCGAACCTATCCGGTAAAAGCTGAAGCTGTTATAATAGAGTGAATGCGTTCATCAGTTATAATGAATATGGCTTCTTCTACTAATGTTATAATGCTTTATAATGCTTCTGCTACTGAATTATAATGAATTCAGCTTCTTCTAAGCTACTAATAATGCTTCTTCTAATGGTTGTTGTTTGTTAATTAAATCATGAATAAACTTTCCTGCTAGTAGTGTAGTAACAATAATGAACAAACTTATAACCGGTAGTAATGTTGTAGTAGTAATTAAGATGAATAAAGTCTTATGCTGGTTGTTACTAATAACACTAAATGAAATAAACCTAACAGCCAGACAGAGATCTGACAAAACTATGAACTGAGAAAGACGTACTTACGAAAGCAATCTTTTATTTGGTCAACTTTTCGCTCTCACATAAACGAAGATCTCGTTACACATAAACCACAGTTCACTTCGTACAACAACAAACGCTCTCTTTCACATAAACCAACGCTCTCTCACACATAAACAACAGCTCACCCTACGCACATCAACAAAAAGCTCTCTCTCTTGGTATCGCTGAACGCGCCTATTTATACTGGCTACCACCACGTCATGACTTACACTCATTGCCAGATCTCATTCAGCGGGTGAAATAACATCTCGTTCAGTAAGAAGATAATTTACATAGTAAAATAAAATAACCAGAGATAGTAAAAATCAAAAGGAAAGTGAATATAGAGTATACGTTACACAGTGAGTAAGAGATCGACGTGTCTTTCCAAGTTACGTAGCCGCAAATTGTTGAAAAGTGCCTACAGGAGGAAAACCATCACAGGCAGAATGCCGAGAACCCGTCAGTGCCGTGATCGTCATCGGTTAACGGATTTGGAAAGATAACATATTATAGGCCTGTACTCAGCTGACTGGTCGACTCAACGTGTTGCGTCACATGTTGGCCACCACAATGACAGAGATTATCGTTGCTGCACACAGTGGATGAGAGAAGCCATACACAACCGTCGCTCGGAAGCGGACTGTCTAGAATGACTACAGGACGAGAAAGAAGACTTTTTGATCCGGCAACAGGTCAATATAGAAACAACAGCCTCGATCTCAGATATGCGAACAGAGGAGATGCCGAGCATCAGTCTCCCAATTACACGGCAAATCATTCGAAGACGTTTACAAGACGCAGGCTTGCACGCACTGCGTTCATTGCATCTCATACCACTAATCCCTCCCTTCAAACAGATAGCCCTCGAAAGCATGTGTGGTGACGATGTAGTCAACGCAACAATACATCGATTTTCATTGAACGACACATCTCCCGAACAGCGAGCATCAAGAATTGGAAGCTGTCTTCTACGATTCGCGCTCCAAATTAGTGCTTATTACAGAAACTCTGACGGGTTGTCGGAATATCAAAAAAATATTTGAACACTTTGCTCCTGGCAAGGTTAAACAACGCATTGTTCCAGCAAGACAGTGCCCGTCCTGATACTACAAATGCATCTAGGTAATGTCTTCAAGGTGTCAACATGCTACCTGGCCAGCCCGATACCCAGGTTGTTCGCCGATTGAGCATGTCTGAGATAGGTTGGAGCGGCACCTCCAGTCGCTAGGTCAACCACCACCGACAATATTTGCCCTGTAAACCATTTCGACGAAGCTTGGTGGTGTGTGCCTTAGGACTGTTAGTCGTCCGTTAACTCTACTGTGCGGAACGTGGCTGAATGTGCATTGTTCATCAGGGAGGATTTACTTTCTTTTAGCATGGCTCTGTAAGCCTTCTTTTCCAGCATTATTTTTATTTCTTACTATATGAAATGAAATTATCACTTCTTACTATATGACGGACTACAAAGGTGAAGCACATGTCGGGAAGGCAAAGTTGCAGTGATAAATTCCGTCTGTGTAGCTTGATAAAGCATTTGGCTCCGGAGCAGAAGGGTGCGTATTTGATCTTCGTCACCGACAAATTTGTGAATTTCACAACTATCTTGTATATCCAGTAAGTTGCGCAGCATTTGCAACACTAATTCAGCGTGTTGCAATTGTATAAACAAATAAATCGCAAAGTATCTACAAGGCTGCGTATTAAAAGGGCGTATTTTATTTAAAATATACATAACAGTTTTGAAAATATCAAAATACCCAAACGTAATCTTATTTTTTCCAATGAAAGTGGAACTGTATTATTATGGTACCATCAACAGATAAGGCCATTGTTGAAGGAGAAAAACTTATAAACTGGCATATATATAATAAATAATCAAATGGCTAAGCCATATTTATGTAATAATTTAAGTATTAGATAGGCCAAGAACACGTCTAGTGGTGGCAAAAATTGTGGACACTTTTTGAAATTTTCATGTTTTGCAATTTTGCAGGCTTATAGGAAATGTTATTCTGCACCAGATGCAAATGTTTTTATGTCAATTTGCAGAAAATTTCATGATAAATTCAAAACAGAAAACAAAATGCAAATATATGCAGTACAAAAACAGTTATGCAGAGAATACTGCAATCATGCTTAATATACTGTAATGCACTTACGATTTCAATTTACTATCAATATTTAGTAGGGTAGCCTTTATTCTTTAAAACCGCATCACAGCAGAGTCTCATTGAGCCAACAAGTGTTTGAAGCTCTGCCTTTGTTATTACGTGGTGCCACGAAGCAATTATAGTATCAATTAATTGCCTTTTATTTGATGGATGCCTCATTCGTACAAGGTTTTTCAAATGGTGCCACAATTTTTCTATCGGGTTCAGGTCAGGGCTGTTTCCTGGCCAGGTCAACAATGGAATGGACTTTGTTGTAAACGACTGATTTCATATTTTTGCTGTGTGGCAGGAAGCTGAATCCTGCCGAAAAAGAAATGGTGCATTGTTGGGAAAGAGATCCCTGATGGAAGGTAGCAGTTTTGGTTCAGGATGATGTCAATGTATTTTCTTGAGATCAGCGTGCCGTAGATTTCATGAAAGCGGCCAACACCATTTGCTGCCATACATGACCAAATCATAACGCTTGTTGGATGCTTTACATTGGTCTCCATGCAGTCAGGATATAGCTATTCTCCTATTCTACGTCTCCCGATTTTCGGCCATCACTACCAAATAAGGGTATCTTACTTACTTCACTCCATATAACTTGCTTCCACTGATCGTCTGTCCATCCAATGTGTTCTTTTACCCACTACAGTCGTTTCTTGCGCTGTTGTAGATTCAGATATGGCTTTTTTCTCGGAATCCTACCTCTTAGTCCCATATCTGATAGTCTGCTCCTTATCGTTTTTGAACTGACAGAAACACCAGTTGAACACAGTTCAGCTCTGACACCCTCAGATAAAAATTTTCTGTCCTTCAGACACAGTCTTTTTATTCTTCTGTCATCAACAGCTTTTGTGCTGTTTTTTCGACCTTTACCTGGTTTCTTTTTCGGTGACTTTGTTTCCTGATAACGTAAACAGCACTTTCGTACACCAGATGTTCTCACTGACACACCTACTTGCCTTGCAATTTCAGCAAAAGAAAGGCCCGATTCACGTAATAAAACAATCCTGGTCCATTTCGTGGGTGACCAGTCAACTCTTTTCTTTGGTGCCATTGCTGTATTTTATATCTACACGTTAAATTTGAAGAAATACATACATACATATCACCAAGCTGCTCTCTGAGATTCAGAGGTTAGCTACAAAAACAAATACAAACTTCCAGATATTTTTATTTGTTGTTGTCGTATCAAACTTCTCCATTTACAGCGATCTTGACATACAACTCGTGCTTCAGTGATATCCATTACACGCCGTACACAAGATCTTTCATACTTCATACTCATAATCTTTTTCTCATGCAGACACTCCTGAATCTGATCCACCCATGTCTTCCTTGGCCTTCCTCTGCCTTTCCTTCCTGCCACTTGGGCTGAAAAGATTTTCTTAGTAAGCATTTCATCACTCAATCTTTCAACATGGCCAAACCACCGAAGCATATTGGTCTCCACCTTGCTAACAACATTTTGCTTCACATCACACAACTGCAATACATCTTCATTCCTCACCCAATCAGATCGTGTCTTGCCACAAACCCCACGTAAGTAACGCATTTCTCCAGCACACAAACGACTCCTATGTTTCTTCTGCAGTACCCAGGTTTCACTGCCATACATCAGAGTAGGAACAATTACAGTTTCATACACAGCCATGCGGGACTTTCTAGAGAACCCATCATTCCTGTGAAAACCTCCCAGAGCAGCTATGACTTTAAAAGAAGAATTCACTCGCCTACTGATTTCACCATCCAACTTGTTCTCTCTGTCAAACATGCTTCCTAAATACACAAACTCACTCACCTGGTCAATCACAGTGCCATTTATACTTACATTACATTCAGTGCTACCCATTCCTCTCTCAAACACCATAACTTTGGTTTTTCCTTATTTATACTCAGTTTGAATTTCATGCAAACTTCGTGCATCCAAGTCAACATACTCTGCAACTCACTTTTGCTCTCTGCCAACAGGACAGTGTCATTAGCATACAGCAATCTGCACACACGGATATAAACCACTATTATCTATTTTGGCATCACGCATGCATGCGTCCATAAATATATTAAACAGCCATGGTGACATTACACAACCTTGTCTAACTCCTGCGCCAATGGAAAACCATTTTAATAAAACACCATTCACCCGTGCACAAGCTCTACTACCAGCATACATGGCTTTTACACTATTAAGTAGATTCCCAGTAACATCATATTCATTCAATACCTTCCAAAAAAGTGTCCTATTCACTCGGTCGTAAGCTTTCTCTAAATCTATGAAGGCAGTAAAAACTTTCTTCCCAACAGCCAGATACTTTTCAATCATCGTGTGTAATGCAAAAATCTGGTTAGTGCAGCCTTTACTAGGCATAAAACCACTCTGAACATCCCACAATTTGAATTTCATGCAAACTTCGTGCATCCAAGTCAACATACTCTGCAACTCACTTTTGCTCTCTGCCAACAGGACAGTGTCATTAGCATACAGCAATCTGCACACACGGATATAAACCACTATTATCTATTTTGGCATCACGCATGCATGCGTCCATAAATATATTAAACAGCCATGGTGACATTACACAACCTTGTCTAACTCCTGCGCCAATGGAAAACCATTTTAATAAAACACCATTCACCCGTGCACAAGCTCTACTACCAGCATACATGGCTTTTACACTATTAAGTAGATTCCCAGTAACATCATATTCATTCAATACCTTCCAAAAAAGTGTCCTATTCACTCGGTCGTAAGCTTTCTCTAAATCTATGAAGGCAGTAAAAACTTTCTTCCCAACAGCCAGATACTTTTCAATCATCGTGTGTAATGCAAAAATCTGGTTAGTGCAGCCTTTACTAGGCATAAAACCACTCTGAACATCCCACACTTTCAATGATGTAAGACCTCGTACTTTTTCAATAACAACGTTACCAAACACTTTCCCTGGCACACTCAGCAGGCTAAAACCACGATAGTTCTTGCATTCAGTCTGATCACCTTTTCTCTTATACAAGGGAGCAATAATAGCATCCTTCCAATCCCGAGGGACCATTCCTAACTCTCAGCACAACTGGCAAATTTCAGTTAACCAGCCAATTATAGAGTCACCACCATATTTCAACATCTCTGCAGTTATGCCATCAACTCCCAGGGCCTTACCATTCTGAAGAGATTTTAGAGCTTTACACACTTTTTCTCTTGAGATCCCTCCTGTGCTTTCATCCCTCATTGTGACATCATCTGCGTCTGTCTCAGAATCATGTTTGCTTTCCTGATCTAATAACTCACAGAAGTATTCACCCCATCTGTCACTTAACTCATTGGGCTCCCATATCATTTCCCTAATCTCATTCTTCACACATTTTACAACTTTGTTTCCCCTACTTTTCTTGAGTCTCATGTACTTCCAGAAGGACTTCCTATCTTCCCAAAAAGCCGGTTCATGCCTTTTCACTTTCTCCTTCCTATCTTTTGCCTTACTGTGGCGAACCAGCTTGGTAGCTTCATGCTTCTTACAGCGATATTCATCCACAGAGACTCTACCTTGCAACATCCCCAAATAGGCTTCCTTCTTTCTCTTTACTGCCTCTTCAATCTCACTATTCCAACAAGCATCACCTCTATTGTTACCCACTATTGTGGTGCCACAGACCTCTTTAGCAGCATTGACAACACAGTTCTTAAAACATTCCCACTTCTTTTCTACATCCCTCTCACCAGACTTCAGATCCTTCAGTCGTTCTCTGAGTAAGTCAGAATACCGCTGATGATCTTCAAGGAGCCTATCAACCTTTATTATTTCTATCCTGGGTCTCTTCCTATTCCTTTTCCTCAAACCAACATTAAGTTTAACTCGTGACACTACCAAGTAATGATAAGAACCAAAATCCGCACCTCACATCACACGGGTGTCAACAACTAAGTGTTTCAAACGCTGATCGTAGACAACAAAATCTATCACACTCTTTTGACCAAGAGTACGATTTTCCCAAGTATATGTGTGTATATACTTGTGGTTGAAAAACGTATTAGATACACACAAACCATTCTCAATGCAGAGTTCAATTAATCTTTCACAATTATCATTCACACAAGGATCATTAAACTTACCCAGAACATTGTCAGAAATTGCATTCCGCACACCTACTCTAGCATTGAAATCCCCTGCTATTTTTATAACTTTTTCTTTAGCACCAAACTGGCTCAAAACAGCTTTTAGCTTATTCCAGAAATCTTCTTTCTTATCAGAAGGTTCCGAATCACAAGGATCATACACTACAACAATTACAATTCTCTGAAGTTTCACTTTCAAACGAATCCAGAGAATTCTCTCACTTACACAACTATAGTGAATCAAGTTGTTCTTCATCTTTTCACTTAAAATCACACCTACAACCAGCCTGTCCTCTCATATTATCCAATACTCCAGACCACACACTCACCGTGCCATTCACTTCTTCTACTCCAATTTCCTTCTTTTTGGTTTCACTTACACACAGCACATCCAGTCTATATTTATTCATCTCCTCAATCACCTCACTCATCTTGCCATTTATACCTCTAGTATTCCATACACCAATCTTACATTCACTCAGCCGAGATCTCTTTCTCATACGCCGTTTAGAAAGTCCAGGTCGATTCCGTGGTGGACCATCCTTTTCAAGTGCGGTAGGTCTACCATATCCCACACTCGAGTCATTCTTAATATTTCTTTTTGTCTTTTTAATCAGATAAGTACATCAGTGTGGGGGATTAGCCCACAGCTGAAGGTTCCAGTTGGTCATTCAACCTAAGGATTCTGGAACAAAACCCAGTGAGTTGGGGTCTTTTCGCCAATGTCACACAGAACTAGCTCGCACCTCTCCAAGATTCACAGATGCCCTAGTTGCTGTTGTGTGTGCCATTGTTACCACGGAACGCCCCGAGGAGGCAAACCCATCGCTCACTACGACCGCCCGCATTTGAAGAAATACTAAAAACACAATCTACAATTACGCTTCATTTACACCGCTGACAGTTTTTCCTCTACAGAACGAACAGTAAAACTGACTTTGCTCAACTTCTCACAAAGTGCATTGCAGCTACTGCCATTTGATTGGTTCCCAAAACAGAGATTGTGATTGGCCAAGTAGGGTTTGCATTCACTATCCGCTTCTTAACTGAATCAGACTTGCGTTTCTTTTTTAGACTAAAGTAAGCAGAACTTTTTTTGTACTGCATATATTTGCATTTTGTTTTTTGTATTGAATTCAGCATTCAATTTTCCTTAAATTGACATATAAACGTTTGCTTTTATTGGAGAATAACATTTCCTTATAAGCCTGAAAATTTGCAAAACATGAAAATTTCAAAAAGTGTCCAAAATTTTTGCCACCACTGTAGTTCCACAAATTAGGAGTGAAACCCAATGTGAAAATTGACACTCTAAAGAACAAGATAAATTCCCAATGTATATGAATATGTGTCGAAAGCAATTTAGTTCACTGTAATTGTGTGAAAACTGAGGTAATGAGAACATGAAATATCCCTTGAATGGGAAAGCTGGTTGTTTACTGACACGCTTTCATATGGTCTATCAGAGATTTTATTCCGTAATCTCGGGGGCAATGTGAACATCTACCTGTTCTAGTAACTGAAGACACATACTGAACAACAAGAGATACCGAACAACATAGAATTACGCTGTGGTTAGGACAAAATAGTTTTCAGAATTCCCTTTTTCTCTTTTCGTCTTTACTAAGTACGCGTCTTTTAAAGCTCCCGTGTCCATTTTAATATGTTCAGTATTCATTGTTTACTATAATGCAATATATCCAAATTCAAACGGAAGGGAGGAAATTATAGTACGTTTCTTGAATAGAGGAACAAAACACACGGCCTGGGTTAATGGGAAGAGAAACAGCCCATCGATAAAACACGTGCATTGTTGGATGGAGCGGAAGGAAAAGGGAGGTTGTATTTCTTTGCATCTAACTCCACAAAGAAACTAGGTAAGACAGAAACCGAGCAATACTGCGAGAGAAACTATCCCGTAATTCTTCTCGTTGTAATTTACAGATGAAATTCATTTTGAAAATAAAACGTTAACAAAACAAATGATCAAAATGAGCTCTGAACGGTCTTGACCCACCCCGTTTAATTCGAAAGGAAATCTTGATCCGGTGACCACACTTTCCAGTGTCATTATTCGCATGTTGTTTCTCGTGTTTTTATCTTCGGATGAACACAACGTTATGACTTCACCGAAGATAGTACCGAATGTACATTTCGGTTTCTATGTGCACATAAGGCTTACATTACAGTAGTTCTGGAGACCAGTAAGCTATAGGTGCCCTATATTAATTGGGCCCTCCCACCCTTGTGTTACCGCGAAAATTCTTCTAATTTCGGGCACATTGCTTTCGGTATATAAATGCTCAAATTCGGGATTCAAATACCAAATTAATTGTTTTAATTATGTTAATTAATTAAACCAATTAATTATGTAACTGTTTAATTGGAGTAATTTGTAATTAGGTGCACGAACTATCATCCCAACCCAGGCCGCATAGGGATTCGCTGGGTTCTTTTCTTTTCTTTTCTCCACTTTCCCTTCCGCGAGGGAAAGGAGATCTAAATTGAAAACGCCAGGCCAGGTGCAAAACTTCGTAAACAAGGCGAAAGGTATTTTCTTCCATTCCCGGCATGCGAGAAGCAACAGCATTGCGAATTGCATAATGCTTCCGTAACAACAATGGCGCAGTGGTGGCTATACGGCGGAAATTTAAGAAAGCAATCTTAAGGCTGGTAAGAAGATAAAGCTAGGCAATAAATGTCACCCAAGAGCGTTGTCGGAGAACATATTTCAGTCGGGCATACGTGCCTTCTAGCAGTCTTCAAGTTTTAAAAAGGGTTTTCTCGGATGCTCCGATAATAGAACTTAACAACGGGGTGACAGTTACGGCCGAATAAATTTTTAAAGGGCTTAGCTCAGCAGATGGTCAGCAGGCCCAGAGAACATCTGTCCAAAGTAGCGACTGGCCAGCAGCAACTGGACAAGAGGTCCACTTGCGTACGAGGGGGAGGGGGTTCCAGAAACCAATGAAGGGGTAAGGGACGTCTTCTCGAGGTAAGGACATGCCTCTTAGCAGAGCGATAAGGAAAGCGAAAAATAAAAATGAGAAACTTGGAAGGCTTTTTTTTTTTTCGAACGTGGGTCGGTCGCAGTAATTTTGGTCGGAGTGGTGTGTGGGAATTTCGGTCGGAAGTCGCAGCTCGACGGCAGCGGTAGGCAAGAAATGCCTAACTATGCGGGGTTCCAGAAGTCGGTCGTAACGGAGGCCGGACGCTTAGACACTCCTGAAATTTAGAGGGAAAAATCTTAGAAATCTGCCGGCTGTGTTTTATCCACGGAGGATGCCAGCCAAAACCTACGGCCACCAGACAACCAGCGCCTTCCTCAACCGCCAGATCGGTGCAGCACAGCAGAAGTTTTGTTTAGGGTAAGACATCATCCAATTATTTCAATCCCTTGCATGCTGAGTATTCAGTGATTTAGAAATGAAATATTATGGCTCACCTCGTACTGGTTGGATTGTTAGGGGGATATTGGTAGTTTTACAATTCTCAAGTTAAACCATAACTTCTTTTTGTAGAGATGTCTTATTATAATTTAAACTGGTCCCACCATTAAATTGTTCTTATATTACGAACTATACCCAAAATAAATTTTATATTTGTTTCTTAAAACAACGTGTTTTTCTTCTCGCTGCTCTGCAAATGAGTACGAGTGTCTGTGTACTGGTTTAATTTAAAATAAGTTTTCCTTCTTCATAGATACCCCTATTCAAGCATATAACTGAAATGTTAGTTCTTTTTGAATTTAATTTCTTTGCGGCATATGAGTTCTTGCGACAACCTCGTACTAGCTCGTATGAAACATAACGCTTTTAAGTCCCAACGATGAGTCTGGGTCGCCTATACTAGGAAACCCAATGTCATTGTTGTCAATCTAGACGATCAAAAATCGTTAACAAAATTTATGCCCCTCAAGTTCCCCACCGGGACTTGGCGTGGTGACACTTGCTGAAATCAATAAGGATATTAGTTTCTCTGTTTTCTTACAGATTTTTCATAAAATGCCACTAATTCTGCGTTTTCGGATAAAATATGCAATAAAAAGAGATACTAAATGCCTTATTTTTACAAGCTATAGGCAACTACTGCTTAATGAATTTTCGCTGCAATTGCCAGGAAAAAAAATCCTTAAATGCTGAGAATTTTCACAATCCAGAATTTTTTTGAATTTAGACCACAGGTGAAATATCCTTAACCCGTCGTTGGTCGCTACTCGCTGGGCAACGCCAGTGGTCGTGCGTGAAAGTTTCTATCATATTACCTTCTTCTGCTGTTTTAAGTAGTCTACTCAATAATAACACTTCAGAATTCTTTCTTTGCAAGAAATACAGTTAATATGCAAGGTGTTCTGCTTAGACGCATAATAAAAGGAAGTATCATAAATTCTGAACTTACCACAATTTATTAGCGACACGTATTTTTCCAGATAAACAACCTGAGAATATTTTTTTCACATGTCTAATAAACTTCAACCTGAGCTCCACTGGTGGTGTGGCAAACGTCCAACCGATATTCTACCTCATCCCACGTGTTGAGCGTGTTGAGAAGCAGACATGTTAGAATGAAACGTTGTCGATTGCAGCACAAATTCTGTCGAGTAAGTCTTCTAGATTACGCACCGGTGTAGCAAGCACCTAGTCCTTAACAAACCCCCACAGGAAAAAGTCAGGTGGAGTTAGGTCTGGTGATCTGGCGGGCCATGCAATCAACGTTGATCCTCTCCCAATCCATCCTGTAGTGAAGTGGTCATCCAAGAATGTGTGGACATCATTGGCAAAGTGCGGGGAGCCCCATCTGTTTGGAAAATTCTTCCTTCAGGTAGCTGAGGCACAGCATATTCCTGTAACATGTCCAGGTATGTTAGTCCAGTTATCGTGGCCTCCGCAAAAATAAAGGGACCCATGATTTTGTCCTTCGTGACCCATACCAAACATTGCGTTTTGGAGAATCCCGTTCGTGTTCATGAACAATGTACAGATTTTCGGACTTCCAGATGCGGCAATTATGTATGTTTACTTTTCTAGGCACTTGGAATGTTGACTCGTCTGAAAAGCATACCCGGTCTAGGAATGCATCGTCGGCGCCAATTTTGGCCAACATTGCTCCGCAAATTTTTTCCGTGCCGTCCTGTCATGCGGCTTAACTAGTTGATGCGGCTTAATCTTGTACGCATGTAAACGCAATATTTTATGGAGTAACCGATACACTGTTGTTGGTGGGATATCTAGCTGCACACTAGCCTCGCGGATGGATTTCCTCCGGATTCTCTGAAATGGCTTTCGAATCCGTTAAACTTTTCCCTCAGACACCGTACGCTTAGCATGTTTACCAGTCATCGGTGACAAACTTCCCGTTTCTGTGAGTTGCTTGTCCCATTTCATAATTGACACGTAAGTCTGGTCGTCTACAGTCGCTTCAAGGTTGTACTCGCGGCGAAAACGGCGCTGTACAAGCGTCACTGACTTCAATTCCGCAAACGGTAGCACACAAAACACCTTTTGCTGTGGAGTCTGCATGGCGACTGACGCAGAAGCTATCTACTTCCGCGCGCTCAAATTCGCCTGGTTTATAAATTTCGCAGCTGCTTTTTACAATGGCGCCCACCTTCTGTCATTCGAACTAGTACTTTGTATGTTACCAATTTTTCTTTTATTATACGTCCACGCGGAACAAGTGATATATAGTTACATATCAAATTAAACGAAAAACGCACTCGTATCATCGCGTTATCTAAAAAACAAAAAGATACGAAACACAAACGCCAGTGGTCGCTTCATGAGAAAAGCTCTCAAGTGACGCAAACGCCAGCGATCGCTTGATGAGAGAAATGTTCACACGAAGCACATGGAGCAAAGAACAGACTGTTTGAAGGTCAAAGACGCGCCAATCCGTATCGGAACTAATAACAGATTGTTGAGAAGATTCTAAAAGTCAGCTAGAGCGGGGTAGTGCCCCCAGGGTCACTTCCAAATAAATGGTGCTCTTTAGATCCGAAACGTGAGAGAAGTGTTCGCAGCGCTTCCAACGAGGGGTTAAGATGATCGATGTACATCAAATGTAAACACAATCAAAACGAAAGATGAAACCTAATTTTCAGTTGCAATCATCACATCATTGAATCCTTTGCGACACGAAAATAATATTTCAAAGCACATTTTTAGTAAACCTAAAAATTCAGCAAAAAAAAAAAAAAAAAAAAAAAAAAAAAAAGAATGCACTTATAACACATGGGGGAAAACTGCGCATACTTTAAAATGAGGAATGTAAGCGAGGTTATTTGTAGTGAATGGAAAAAAATAAACCGGATTTCAACAGTGGATAAAGCATCCACAGATAGAAATAGCTACTTTACTCCCACTAGCTGCTGAAAAGTCTATTACGAAAATTAACGAACTGTACACAGAAAAGTTTCTCATCGAGGGAGATATCATAGGCAATAGGGATTTTCAAATCGGAAAATTAGAAGAAGAGATATAGAGGAAAACGTGCTATAAGTTTTCACCCTCTAGCGCAAAAGCTGAGCGTTATTTAAAGAAGGTAATGGGTGCAAACTACTCTTCATAATGAACAGTGACCTACCAAAAAATAATTTTTCTAAGGGTTTTTTGGTATCGAAACAACCCTTTCAAATAGGAATATACGTTGACGCCCTATGGAGGAAGAATTTTGAATAATGAAAAAAGTAGAAAACATGCAAAAAGTATTGTTCACTGCAAAATCCATGCTAAGGAAAAATAAGTTTTCAAATACGTCTTCTGAAAGCAACAATAACAAGAAAAAAGTTTTGACATTTAAGCACCTGCGGTAAAACTGTGCATTATTTAAAGAAGATAATGTCCCCAATCTTTTACTCTAGCGAATGGTATTCAGTAAAAAAATCAGTAGGATTTTTAGAAGCGAAGATAGAGTTGCAAGCAGAAATACATGCCAGAACGACCTAGCGCCAGAACTATTAACTACAAAAAACAAAAAAACAAAAAAAGCCAGTGAATGCATGCAAAATGTTCCACATATTGAATGGTATTAGGTGTTAAAAGAATTTTTTCAAATTGGAATTTTAGAAGCAGATATCAAGAGAAACAGACTAAGGATTTGCGCTCTCTAGAGCGAAGCTGTGTATCATTTGGGGAAGAAAATGTGCAAAAAAGTTTATGTAGTTAGTGATATCTCACCGAAATAAAAGAAATTCAACTGGGTGTGTGGACGCACAGATATTACTGCAAATATGATGTAAAAGGTAAGTAACGAGAACTTATGTCCTTTAGTGGTAAACTTTTGCTCTAAGAAAAATTTGAAATCAGATGCAAAACATTCCGCTCTACAAACTCTGTCATACAAAGAACTTTTCAAATTTTACTGTTAGAAGCAAAGATATCGAGAAAAATAAGGTATACATCTACGCCCCTGGCTGAAAAACTGAGCATTATTTTAAGCAGAAAATTTTACCTAAAGGTTTTCCGTAGCGAGCGGTATCTGATGGCAATGGAATTTTTTAATCGAGTTTTAAGAAGCGGAGATATTGCTGAAAATACATCGGAAACAGAGATATGAATTTACTCTTCCTAGTAGCAAAACTGTTCTTTTCCAAAAATTAGAAATTTTATGTAGAACATTTCCCACCAAGAACACTATCCGAAGCAAGAAGGATTTTTCAAATCGGACTTTTATAAACGGAGATATCGGGGAAATCGCAATATAGGCCTACCTTTATACCCCAAGAAGAAAAACTGTGCGCTTGAAAAAATTGCATTTCCTACCCAAAATATCCTTCATTAAAATGATATCATAGGAAATAATGCATTTTTAAGTCAAATATATAGAAACCGTGATATGTAATAAAATGTATTTTGAATTCCGTAGTATCTGCATTTATGCCCTTTTACGACGAAATTTTGCATCGAAAAAGGACCGGAAAGCAATAATCGTCGTTTTCACATTTCTTGCTTCCCAATGCAAAAAGAATTTTTCAAATCGGAATAACAGTTGCAGATATGTGGTGTCCAAAGGGGTGGACAGGCGGACGAACAAAGTGATACTACAAGCACGTGCTTTTCTTTCGAAACGTGCGAAAAAAAGTAATATAAAGTATTTTCGGAAAAAAATTCACAACTTAAGTAACAAGAATATTTTTTTTATTAAAAGTATCGTTTCATTATAAAATTATAAAAGTATCGTTTCAAAAGTGCTCAACCAATTTCTAAAATCAGGATTTAAGGAGGATCAGCTTGTTTCTTTCTTTTCTTCTTTTGCATCCACTTGAACATTTTCTACGAAACATTAGTTTTTCTTCAGAGGGAAAAAGACTTAAGGGTTCTCCTCCTGCCGTGCTGTGACAGAAAAGTGAGGGATGCTTACCAAGAAAAGAGTTCTGCTTGTAGCGCAGGAAGCCATGCATGCACTTACAAATTCATATTAACTGACATCCACCATTCCTTTTAGAAGAAAAGTTTATTTGGCCTCATAACTAAAAGAAATAGGATTAGCATGCTGTACTTTTTGGCACGTCTTTTGAAAAAAGTATGTGCTTATGGTATCACTTTGTCCGTCCGTCCATCTCTGGACACCATATCTCTGCACATATTAGTCCGATTTGAAAAATTCCTTTTGCATTGGAAAGCTTGAAAAATAAAATCGATTATCCTTGCATTCAGTTTTCCTTTCGATGCATAACTTCGTCGCTAGAGGGAGTAAATGCAGATGATATCGAATTCGAAATACATTTTATTCTATACTTCTGCCTCTAAATATCCGATTAAAAAAGCCTTTCTTCCTTTCGATGCCATTTATAACAAAGACAAATTTGGGTACAGTTTCTTTTTCAAGTAATGCGTAGGTTTTGCGCTAGGCTGCATAAAGGTAAATTGCGAATTCCCAGATATCTCTGCTTCTAAAAGTCCTATTTCAAAAATTTGTTTTGCATCGGATACAGCTCCTAGTGGCAAACATTCTACGCATAATTTCTAATTTTTGGTCCAGAATGATGTGGCCACCAGGAGATATAAGTGCTTATTTCTGTTTCTGATGTATTTGCAACAAAATCTGAGCTTCTGAATACTCGACTAAAAACATTCTTTCGTGGATCGATACCGCTCATCTCGGAAAACCTTTTGCCTAAAATAGTGCATAATTTTATCTAAATGAAGCAAAGAGGCATCTTTTATTTTTGTCGATATCTTTGCTTCTAAGGGGCCGATTTGAAAAATTCTTTCTTTATCGGAGACCGTTTCCGGTGCGAAATGTTCCTCACATAATTTCAAAAAGAAAAATTAAAGCACAAGTGTGCCATTAGAGGGGTAAGCTCACGTTTCCGTTTACTGCATATTTGCAGCAATATACAGTATGTTGGACTGAAAACCCGATTCAAAGAATTCTTTTTCGGTCAAATGCTACTAACTATGAAAACATTTTGTGTGTATTTCCTTCCCAAAATAATGCAAAATTTCGCCGCTAGGGGGCGCAAATATATAATCTTTTTTTTTCTCAATATCTCTGCTTCTAAATGTCCGATTTAAAACATTCTTTTACCACCGGACACCATTTACCTTGTGGATCCCTTTAGGTTTGTAATTCACAGTTCTGCCGCTATGTGGTGTATGTGTACTTCTGTTTGCAGCTATATCTCCGCTTGTAAAAACCCTATTGAGAAATTTCTGTTTTTATTGTATGTCATTCACTACAATAAAGATGGGGAACATTTTCTTCTTTAAATAATGTACAGTTTTCCCGCAACAGGCGTAAAGATCAAAAACAATTCTCGCGCTCTATGCTTTTGAAAAGTTCTTTTCCCTTAGCTTAGCTTTTACCATGAACAATACTTTTCACCTGTTTCAAACTTTTCCATTATGCAAAATTCGTCGGCTAGGAGGAGTAGAGTAATGTTTTCTTTCTGTATTTCTTCTTTTAACCATTTGATTTGAAATTTTTTTATCTCTGATATTCCTTCTGCTATGAGAAACATTTTGTGCACCATTTGTTAATTTTCGTTACATAATTTTTAGCCGCTGGTGCAAGTAAATAGCTGTTTCTGTTTCCGGATGATTTATCGATTGCAGAAATCCTGTTGTTATTTTTTTCTAGCCGGTTCCATTGTGACGTACTACAGAGGTGAAAACATGTGTCAAGACGACAAATCTGCAGCAAGACATTCTGTTCGCGTAGCTCAGTTGAGAGAGCGACTTACTAAAAAAAGGGGGACACGGCTTCGATGTCCGTCGCGGATAAACTTGTGTTTTCACATTGGCGCCCGATTGTGGAAAATGGATCCATTGGCCGTTGGGTTCTTCGAAAAATGTGTGGTGCTTGTTCCACACATTGTTTGGAATTAATAAAAAATTACTACTTCGCTTCAAAGACAAAAAAAAAAGTTAAGAGGGAGATGATGTGACGTACTACAGAGGTGAAAACATGTGTCAAGACGACAAATCTGTAGCGAGACATTGTGTCCGCGTAGCTCAGTTGGGAGAGCGACTTACTTCTGAGTGAGGGGATAAGGATTCGATGTCCATCGCTGACAAACTTGTGTTTTCACACCATTTACTGTGAATGATTTTGATAAATTTTATTGGCGTCGGAGAGGGATTCAAAAGACGTGCTCATTACATCCGAAAGTTTGGTGTCATCTTTCTTGTTAATATATGCAATCACTTTGTTACTTAAAAAAATAAATTAATAATGCAATTGCACTTTCGCAGTAAGAAAAACATACATCTAGTTCCCAAATCTGGGATTCTAAAGCATTTTTGAGTTAAAGAGCACGCCTTGATCCAAAAAAAATTGGTAATGTAAAATTTAGTAATGATCGTATTTGCGCTGACGGAAGCATTGTCTCATATGTAAATACATACTTCCCTTCTAACGACAGAAGCGTACATAACGATAAAGGAAATGTGTGTTAAATGTGCCTCATAGTGGAAGTTATCGAACGCGAGACAAACAGAATAGACATTAAAATGCCCTAGTAAGAAAAGTGTACTTTATTGGAAGTAGAAATGTAAGCAAAATCTACGTTACAGAAAATGGAGTTCTAAGCGGAAAAACAAAATTTTTAAGTTAGTCCTTTGGAACCGGAGGTATATGTAGTGGCAATCACAAATACACATTTGGTTCTCTGTCGTAAAACTGTGTATTACTGAAAGTAGAAAATGCGTGCGTGTGCTGAAAGTTCGCATGAAGAAAGCTAACGACACAAAAGATTGTTCAATATAAATTTCACAAGCGGATATATGCATTTACACTCCAAGGGGAAAAACTGTGCGTCATTAGAAGTAGAAACACACACACACACACTGTTACTTAAGTGTTTTTCATTGTGCCATGGATCTGATGTAAAGAATTTTTTCGGGTGGTGTTTTAGAACCGGTGATAAGGATTTAATTAGCATTAGAAATTTTCACTCCCAGCAGTGCACTGTTGAAAAGCGAAAAATATACAAAACATGTTTCTAATAGTAGGAATTATCCGGTGTGATTTTTTTTTTTTGAAATAGGTTTTTTAGAAGCAGAAAAAAAGGACACACATCTAAGCTCCTAGCTGGAAAACTGCGCATTATTTGAAGCAAAAATATGCACAAAATGGTTTTCACAGTAAAATGCATTCGACAGAAGAATTTTTTTAATCAGATTTTCCGAAGCACTTATATGGAATAAAATGAACGTCGCGCCAAAAAATCCATGTGTATTTAGCTCTCATAGCGGTGAGATTGTGAGTCGGGAAAGAGAAACAAAGGTGGTGATTCGGGTTCTCCTAGTTCAAGCAGCCGTCAGGGAAAGGTGCTTTTCAGATCAGATCAAAAAGTGCAGAGAAAGGGTGTCCACACAAACGGAGGCATACAAATTCTAATGGTACAAATCTTTATTTTACTTTCCTTGTAAAGAAAATTCCTAATAAAACTGCAGTTAGCGAAAGGCGATTTAGTATCCCAGTTGAATTAGCACAAAGCTCTTCAAAGACACGGAAAAAACGTTCTTCAAAGAATAAATATCAGATTTCAAATAGCACCGGGGGAAATATTGTCTTAAAAAAAACACACACACGCAGCTCTGCCTCTATAAGATAGTGGTTATTCTCATTTTCAAGGAGGTGAAATACATATTACGACATAGGAAAGTCACCTGCTAGCGACGTAAATTCTCAGCTGCTCTTTCCCGAATAACCTGTAACACTCACCCAAGGTCTGTAACATCTGCTCAGAAAAACATGTTTGACGTTTTGCTTGGTGCAGAAGCTCAGACACACATTTCTGCCACATTAATTGTTCACAGCAAATTTTGCAGAAATTTTAACAAAACGAGGAAGCAGAAGGAGACTGCGTGTCTGTTTCACTGATTTTATTTACATGCTGATGCGAAGTAAAAAGTTCGTTATCGAGCGAAACTCATAGCTTCAGTGGAATGACAGAATCAATAAGGCCCATATTTGAAAAAAGCTGGGTGGGAAGCGAAATTGATGAAAATTTTTCGAAGTGATTTATAAATGCTACATTCATTTTCCCACTTTGTTGTACTTTTTACCATAAATGCAAGCAAACGTTCGTATGCAACTTTAAACCTTTCTTTTACACCTCTGCCCCGAAATTCAGTCTGAGTATTCTAGTTAATGGAGGAGATAGGCTTATAATAACGCTGGATGAAGATTTAAATAGGCTTACAATACGCTGGATGAGGGTTCACTCTTGTTCCAGGGGTCCTTTATTATGTTTCTTTACGATGAAGTAAGAAAAAGAAGTACATGAAAAGTAAATGCCAACTAAAATACCATTCATTTGTCCAAGAAACATCCATAGATGAAATCTCAGAGGCAGTTAGCTACTCTCAAGAATTCGGACAGAAAAAAAAAGCAGACGTGAATCTTTTGTAAACGGAGCTAATATGGAATGGAGTTTAAAAAACGACAAGAAGTACACTGTAAAAAATTCTGAAATCTTACAAGCCACTTTCCGTCATTCCTTAAGTGAATTAACGAAGCATATTCCTGATACAACCTTTTCAGTGAAAAGACAGAAAAAAATCTGAATTTTTACAGATTTTTCGAACTCCAGGAAAATTTTGAATTTTCAGAAACATTTTCGCAATTCTTTTTTTATAATAACGGTAAACTCGTTTTTAAGATGTGTTAACGGAATATTCTGAATTTTTAGAAACTGTTCTGCAATTCCTTTCGTTTATTAACCGTATATTAACGGAAAAAACTGTTCTGACTTTTTCGGTATCCATATGACAGAAAATTTCCTGTAGTAGGAGCGATTTGCGGAAATACTTGAGGTTTGATTAACTATTAAATTTCAATCATCTGTCAGAGGATCTGACTTTGAAGTTCTGTAAGGGATTGGATATTGTGGATAGCATAACGCCAGAAATTTTGGTTATCGTGACACCGGATATTTCTTCCCCTCTACCCCATTTTATGCATCAGCTATTGTATATTGTCTTACCGTATGATATAATGAATAAACTCTTCTACCAGCTACTAAGCTAATTATAATGAATAAAGCTTTCAACTAAGCTAGTAATGTTTTATAATGCTTCTACTACTGAATTATATGCTCGTACTAAGCTTCTAATAGTGAATTCAAATGGTTGTTGTTACTAGTTAATTACGATCATGAATAAAGTCTCCTGCTAGTAGTGTGGTAATAGTATTGAACAACTTATAACTGGTAGTAATGTTGTAGCAGTAATTAGGATGAATAAAGTCTTAACGCTGGTTGTTAATAATAATACACTAATGACATAAACCTAACAGCCAGACAGAGATCTGACAAAAACTACGAATTGAGAAAGACGTACTTACGAAAAAGCTCTTTTATTATATAACTCTGGAATCATCCAACGCACACACACACAACTCGTTTCACAATAATGAAGAATCAAACTAATCACATAGAACGAAGCTCTCAATACAACAACAAACTCTCTCCTTCACATAAACCAACGCTCTCCGTACAACAACAAACGCTCTCCGTACAACAACAACGCTCTCCGTACAACAACAAACGCTCTCCCTAGGTATCGCTGAACGCGCCTATTTATACTGGCTACCACCACGTCATGACTTACACTCATTGCCAAATCTCATTCAGCGGGTGAAATAACATCTCGTTCAGTAAGAAGATAATTTACATAGAAAAATAAAATAACCAGAGATAGTAAAAATCAAAAGGAAAGTGAATCTAGAGTATACGTTACAATGAAACCGGGTACTTAAATTATTGTACAGGTGATTGTACGATGTCTATGTATCAGTTTGTGGAGCCTTAAGACAAAAACTATTATAGCTACCAAGAGTGAATTTTATATTTAGGAGTTTTTTGAAATAATATTATAAAACTGTACATTTCACCTTTTCTTAAATATAATTGAAATTCATTGTCAGTTTTAAAAAATCTCAAGTTCCAAAGCATTCGGTTGCTTCAAAAAATCACGATGAAAAAAATACTTAATTTGTCCTGCTACAGAAAAAATAAAATTATTACAAACCTATTAAAAATATAAGAGCCATCAGAAGAGTAAATGACTAATTCATTTGTATTTTATTGACAAACAAAAATCATCATAGCGCAATTAGATCTTGAACGTGGCTGTGACTTAATGAGTATTTCTGGCTCAATGGTTAAGACGCGTGGTTTCTGTTGAGCCAACGTAAACGAACTCGGTTCGAATCCCACCAGCGAGACTCGTTATCTAGTGTAATTGCTGAAAAATTCAGTGCCTTCGATTTTGTGAAATTTCTGTATATATTCGGAAACACCCGAAACGGACTGAAACCAACAGAATTACGTACTACGGAAAATCGAAAAATAGGGAAGTCAAAAAAAAACCTGGAACTTTTGGAAACTGAAATTCCGTTAAAAAACGGATATCTACCGGCAACTTACTGCACGTTATTTTCCATGAAATGACAGCATTTATTTTTTACAGTGAAGTGATTACATGGTCAGAACTCGATCCGCAGCGAAGTTGAATGCGGTTGCCCCGTGTTTGGAAACATCTGTGACCAAGTGAGAACAAGACGGCAGATGCTAATGACTGAGTATAGTGAGTTAATCTTAACTTATTTTTGCAACAAGTCTGTGCTATTGTTGTCACCTACCTAATGCTGCCGCCACCTGGAGTGACAGCGACTCCACGAGGTGTCTGTACAGTTGTATGGGGATCTTCTACCAAGTTGTATACATTACGGTCCATAGTTTTTGTATGAAACAGGATGGTGTGTCGAACTGCCTTACTGGCGTTCCACAGACGTTTAGTTGGGTTGAGATCAGGCGAGATTAGCGGCCATTCGAGGGGTCGCACATTGGCACTGCGTTCGTCGAATTATTCCTGCTAAAGGCGAGCCCGATGACATCGGGCATTACTATCCTAAAATATCCATCACCCGCTGAGTGGAGATACAATATTGTGGGTGTACATGGTCTGGAAGCACCTGTGGTAGCGGCTAGCGTCCATACGTTGGTCTGCACACACCAGAGATCACAGTGCATGCACGCTAAACATGCACCATGTCATATTACCGCCTTCACCGTCTTGAATAATCAAAGCCATGAGTGAAGGATTCATAGCCTCATGCTGCTGAGTCCAAATACGGACTGTACCATTGGCAGAGTGAGATACAAACCGTGGTTCATCGGACCAACACACCTGCTTTTAATATTTTGTCATCCAATCAGGATGCTGTTGGCATCAGAACAGTCGTTTTCGTCGATAGACTGTTGTTTGGAGAGGGTGGAGTAAAGACGTCTGCTCTTGTAGCCCATCCATCGGACGCATTGTCGCGCGAGATATTGTTTCTGGTTGACACATATTGTATTAGGTCATGAATTGTGAAACTGTGCTTCCCTGATTGCCCTGCGAGGGGACGCACCCGTCGTTCACCACTGGAATTCACCTTTCGCCACCCCATACGGATGTGCGGCCGGTTGGCTCTTTCGCCATTTCAACGCCACTCATTTTTCACTTTAACCGAGGAGGCCCTCGAACAAAACAGAAGGGTTTCCGTTTTCTAAATGGACACATCAGCTCTTTGTGCGCCCACGATTTGGCTATTTTTTTTAAATCCGATAAACCCTTAGTTGTACGCATTACGTCCGTAACTTTGCTCTCAACTGAACCATTTACCTCTTATACACATCCCTTTAGCGCAAGGGCAATGCCCCCTTCCTCGTTACCCCAATGTCGGGTGTAACTCACTTTGTATAGGGAAGTTCGTATTTCAATCAACACTCCATGTGTGTACGAACACTTGTATATAGAGAAAGAGGGCGTAGCCAGTACGGATGGATGTTAACTACCACCACGAGCAGCTGTGAAGGCACAAGCAATTGCTTGCACCTAATTTGGGGCCGCTGGTTCCAGGACAGGGCCAGAGCCATCGGGCAAGTGCATTAATACCCATGCTTCCGCCGGGGCTCGAACCCATTACCATAGGTAAACACGATATTTACAAGCATACTCGGGCGCTATCCAGGAGACGCGGATTCGGTTCCCGCTCCAGGACGACGAGATTTTTAAGATTTCGGATATTATCTGACTTACCACTCATGTCATATTTACACCAGTAAACGGATTCACAGCTTCCAAATTTGTATTGTACAATGATGTAATCCCGTATTTCATTCATTGATTCTTTGATTTACTGTGAATTACAGAAATTCGAAGGTACACGTCTCTAAGCAGGAGTGGTTTCCGAACATTCGTTTTGCACAGGATACATCTAACGATGTGGATGGTGGTACGTCTACCTTCGAATTTCTGTAATTCCCAGTCTTACCTCTAGGTAGCGTGACTGTATCTGAGGAGATATAAATGCATATTGTATTTGGAACAATATGTCAGCTGCTAGGATTCTGAAACAGTTTTTTGCAGACGACAGCCGTTATTATGGCCAGAAGTTTTCAGGAATTTTTCAGCCTCTTTTATGTCATCGGCTGGAAAACGTAAATTTTTTTTTTTTTTTTTTGATTGGAGGTTTAACGACCACCGTGAGCAACTCAATGGGCTATAAGCAGTCGCCCGTCCCTAATTTAGGGTCACTGGTTCCAGGGAAGGGAGAGAGCCAGTGCCGTAAGACAAACACAACATCCATGCCTCACCGGGATTCGAACCCGGACCCCTTACGGACGAATGATCAGAGGCCATCGCTTAGACCACTGCGCCACCGGGGCGGCAAACGTAAATTTAGATTACTGTTTCCAAAATATCTTCAACTTCTCCAGATCCGATTAGAAAGAAAAAAATGCAGCGTATATTATTTTGGATATTATCTGACTTACCATTCATGTCATATTGTAACGGCCGCCCCGGTGGCGCAGTGGTCTAAGGCGTTGGCCTCTGATCATTCGTCCGTAAGGGGTCCGGGTTCGAATCCCGGTCAGGCATGGATGTTGTGTTTGTCTTACGGCACTGGCTCTCTCCCTTCCCTGGAACCAGTGACCCTAAATTAGGGACGGGCGACTGCTTATAGCCCATTGAGTTGCTCGCGGTGGTCGTTAAACCTCAAAAAAAAAATATATTGTAACGTACCAGGAGATGTGACGTACCTGCCAGCAGGACGCACACGACATAAAGGCAGATAGTAGTCAGAACAAACGTCCGCGTAGCTCAATTGGTAGAGCAACTTATTCCGGAATGAGGGGACCCGGGTTAGAATCCTGGCGCGGATAAAAATGACGGCGAAATTTACTTCGTTATAATGGCGCCCGAACTATCCGGATGACCCGACCGTTCAAAATCTCGCAATGGTGTGATGTTATTTCCACACCGCGAGATAGGAAAAATAAGAGAATCCCTTCTCCAGCACTTCGAAAAAAAAAAAACATAAGGGGGAGAAGATGTAACATACCAGGAGTTGTGACGTACCTGCCAGCAGGACGCACACGACATAAAGGCAGATAGTAGTCAGAACAAACGTCCGCGTAGCTCAATTGGTAGAGTGACTTATTCCGGAATGAGGGGATCCGGGTTCGAATCCTGGCGTGGACAGAAATGACGGAGAAATTTACTTCGTTATAATATTTACACCAGTAAACGGATTCACAGCTTCCAAATTTGTAGTGTACAATGGTGTAATCCCGTATTTCATTCATTGATTCTTTGATTTACTGTGAATTACAGAAATTCGAAGGTACACGTCTCTAAGCAGGAGTGGTTTCCGAACATTCGTTTTGCACAGGATACATCTAACGATGTGGATGGTGGTACGTCTACCTTCGAATTTCTGTAATTCCCAGTCTTACCTCTAGGTAGCGTGACTGTATCTGAGGAGATATAAATGCATATTGTATTTGGAACAATATCTCAGCTCCTGGGATTCTAAAATAGTTTTTTGCAGACGACAGCCGTTATTATGGCCAGAAGTTTTCAGGCATTTTTCAGCCTCTTTTATGTCATCGGCTAGAAAACGTAAATTTAGATTACTGTTTCCAAAATATCTTCAACTTCTCCAGATCCGATTAGAAAGAAAAAAAATGCAGCTCGGCAAGCTGTAGCCATCAGTATAAACCGCGTTTTTCGTGTCTTTTTAGATGCATTGCTTTCCATCTAGCGGGTGTCATGTTGTGTTTACATTTGTAATTACTGTATACCTGCGCTCCTAAAAATACCATTTAAAATATGTTTTGATCCAGTTGCTGTAGCCATGACCATAACGTTCCATGCGTTTTCCAGCTCCTTTTTTGCAAATCTCATAAATAGCTCCTTTTATCCATGACAGCAACGAGACATATGTTTTCAGAATGCCTGCAGCACACCTTTTATGCCCCCCAAGCCAGCCCACGACATGTGCCTTCTTTCATTGGCTACGCGCTGTTGACGTCAAAAGTAGGAGGTGGTCACAATAATGTGACTCGACTGTGACACAAAGGGATAAAGATTAATGGATATTATTTAAGTCACCTTCGGTTTGCTGATGACGTAGTCATTTTTGCAAATGCCCCTTCAGAACTGCAGAGTATGATACAGGAACTTGCTGACAAGAGTAAAGAAGTGGGATTGAAAATGAACTTTCAGAAGATAAAATTGATGTACAATGCTTTTGCTGAAATATAGATTTATCGATTGATGGAGGAAACCTGGAGATAACCAATACCTACATTTACCTTGGGCAGCAGATATCAATCAAAAGTCACAATGATGAAGAAATTTATCGACGTATAAAACTTGGTTGGAGAGCTTTGGGAAGAAACAGTACAATTTTTAAGAACAATATGCCATTATGTCTTAAAAGAAAAGTGTTTAATCAATGTATCCTTCCAGAGCTTACGTACGGAGCAGAGACGTGGACCTTAACTAAAAAAGACATACAAAGACTGTAGACAACTGAAAGAAGCATGGAGAGATGCAGGCTTGGTGTAACCAGGAGAGATAAGAAGAGGAACTCATGGATAAAGAAAATGACAAGTGTGGAAGACATCCTGATCAGAGTAAAATCCCTGAAATGGCAATGGGCTGGGCATGTTGCCAGAAGAACGGACCACCGATGGACTACCAAAATTATAGACTAGATTCCAAGGGACAGGAAAACACCAAGAAGAAGAAGATCACATGGGAGATGAGTGGATGGAATTCAAATGCATGCGGGAGTGACATGGAGGAGACTGGCGCAAAGCAGACTGTTGTAGAAGAAGCTTAGGGAGGCCTTCATCCAGCATTGGATTGATAACTGTTGGCAATGATGATATATATAGATAGATAGATATACGAACATCGATAATTTTTTTCAAGGTTTCTAATCAACTCCTTGGCTAAAACCACCATTTTAATGTAGAAAGCTATTCCTACTTGTTAAAAAAAAGAGATGCTTTAAATACTGAATTGCTGGTTTTATCAAACTAATGCCAATCAACACCAAAAACAGAAAAAACACTGGGTTTCGAGAGTAGTTTTATTTATATTTGTCATTCAAGGTTTTCTGTTTTCTAAATGCAATTTTTTTTTCTTTTTTTCCCGTACCTCAGGACTTCACTCTGTTCAAAATAAAAGAGCGCACTCAAGTCAGCAATCAGAGTTCCTTCATCATCTGGGCACCCTGCCTTCCAGGCTTTCTCATCCCCTTTAGTCCCTCTTTCCGCCCTCGGTGGGTTTCTGTTCCAAACACTATCGTATTACGTTCATGTTATAAACGCAGGTGATACGAGTGCAATTTGTTAAGGCAGGAAGGACTGATGCATGCATCGAGTGGGGGTTGGTACGGAAAGAGAATGATGGCAGTGGGACCACGGTCCCTTGGGGAATGGGGACCTCACATATGCCAGCGCGTTTTTATTCAATACGCCAGGAGATCTAAGTATTTTATCGATTAGCTGACCCTGAAAGATAGATTTTTTTCTTTGTACTGGCCATTCTCATACGTAATTGAAGGATCCTTTGTTAACAGTGAGCCGATTATACACTGCAAAATGTTTTCATTTATGTGACGTGGAATATGTTCCTATACGTGAGTGCGCGCGCGTTTGTGGGTGCATGTGGGCTAAATTTTTTTATTAATGACAACATTATGTGTACTTAAAAAAAAAAAAAGGCATCTTTAAGCGCAACTGATTTTCGGGATAGCCTTGAATCACTGGATTACCTGCTGGTGATGCTATGCATGGGGAGGCAATCCTTACTGATTATTTAGATCTGAAAGAGAATAAAACTGGTGAAAAATATGGTTAGTGTTAAGGGTTTGGGTCCCATGATAACACAAGATGGGAGAATTGATGTTCCGAAAAGAAAAAAAGCCAAATAAAAGAAAACGAATGGCCTCAATAAGTTTTGCTTGGATTCAGGGATGGATGACTTTGTTAAATTATGCAAGGAATTCACTAGTAAACTTGAGATGCTTGGGAATAAGAATTTCGTTAGAAGAGAAGGTAGTTCAGAAAATCTCGAAACCATCAGAAACATTTTAAGATGAGTGGAGGAAGTAATCGGGGTGAGTGGCTCAATATCAGACGTAAACGGTCCTTTGACACCCCCCCCCCCCCGAAAAAAAAAAACTTCACGTCTACAAAGCAGCTACAACGTCAATCCCCGAGGGACTTTTTGAAGATATTTGCAGCGGAACATCTCCATTCGACGAGATCCCTGGAGAAGAGTTAGAGAGACATTTTAAGGAACTTCTCGCCTCGATGGAAGATTTACTTTCTAATAATATTTCTTCATTGTTCAATTTACTATAAAAAACGTGACCCATACCTCTGCATCCACTCCGTAGGTATGAGATCTGGTCTAGGTTGTGTAGGATTAAAAAAAAGACCTCTGGGCCAGAAGGTACTCATTACGGGAAACTGAAAATTTAGGTCTTGGTTATCATGCTTTCACTGTAGTATGAGATGTATAGGAAAAACCGAAAGTATTTTCCTGAATGGAAGAATACTAATGTCATTCTATCATATATGAATGGCGATAAGGGTGATGCGTGACAAGTGACTGCCAAGATTAAGTTCTGTGCACCTATATATCTGAGCGATTTGCTCAATGGATGGAGGTAAACAATTTATCCCGTAAGCAGAAGGGGTGCCGCTAAACCGAGGGTTATCGTAAGCGTTACCTGTTGTTGCAAACTGTGATCACCGAAGCCCGAAGGAGTTAAGGGGGCGAGTTACACTTGTCTGGTTAGACTGCGGATGATTTCGGTCTGGTGTCTCACAAATGCATATGAAGGCAAGGGGGAGGGGGTTGCTTGAGCGTATGGGTGTTCCAGATGAGTTGCTGACCATCATCATGGGCATGTACAGTGACTCCCTCTATAAGGTTAAGCATAATGGTGGCCTGACATCCCTGTGTTGGCTGACCTTCGCCTCGCTCGGAGATACCTTTTCCCCTTATCTGTTTAATGGGTCTGGTACGATTCGTTCAATGACGATTGGTCCGATGCCGATTCGTCCAAAAGGACAATTCGTCCAATGGACAAATTGGCCCAAAGGTAAGATTCGTCCAATGGTGCGGTTTTTCCAATTCCGTTTGGTCTGTCCGAAGAACTAGCGGAGCGAACAAATCTCATTCGTTCTGATTCTTCTTCGATGTTACATGTAAGTACCTGTAGTCCAAAGAATGTAAAATAATGTTACTTTTAATGCATGATATTGTGGTTACAGATCTTTTCTTTTTTTTTTTTTTTTTTCCGAATCGCTTTTTCTTGTTATACTGTCCTCGCTGCCGTATGAAGTTACTGATGTGCGAGCCGTTCAATCAACTTCGATGTTTCTCTCTTTCAGTTTCTGTTTGTAGCATACAGTGGGGTTCAGCTAAGTGGCAACTGGAAAACTGAACGGGGTTCGGACCTAGGCCTTTTTAACAGTTTTTATTCTACCGATGTCATATTTATAACTTTTACATATCAAATCAAGTTATTATTGCGATTTTACTTAGGCACTAAATATTACTAGGCTCTAGGCGTAGACCTTTTTAACAGTTTTCATTTACCCATCTCATGTTCACAACGTTTGCTCATCAGGTCAAGTTAATATTGCACATTTACTTAGGCACTAAATATTAATTATTAATTCATAGGCCCTAGGCCCATGAATTAATAATTAATTTTTCACAGTTTTTATTCTACCGGTGTCATATTCACAACCTTTACCTATCAAATCAAGTTAATCTTTCCCTTTTTACTTCGGCACTGAATATTAATTGATAGGCCCTAGGCTTAGGCTTTTTTAGCAGTTTTTATTCTATCGATGCCCGCAGCCTAGGTGCCTTGTAAATGAGTTAAGAAATAATCCACTGAGTGCTTCTTATTCATACACTCATCGTCAAAAAAAAAATAGTTGCACCCCTATATACGTGTCGAATTGCAATGCTATTCGGGAGGAATGTAAATGGTTACCACGAACAATAAATGATTAAACATTGAGCCTAATATGGACAATAGTTATTAAGCTACATGCCAATAAGTAGTGTCTCACAGTATGGCATCGGGCCGCCATGTTTGCTCACACAGCATGCCAGACGTCTCAGCTTGGAGTTGAACAGGTTCCTAATGGTGTCCTGCGATAAGCTATCCCATTCAGATTGAACCTTCTCACTCAGTTCCTGCAGATTGTGCGGTAGGGATGGAGTATGGATAGCGCGTCCAATAGCATCCCACACGTTTTCAATCGGAGGTAGGTCTGGCGATGCGGCTGGCCATGGCACAGTGTCAGTGCCTTGAAGGCAAGCTCTCGAGACAGCAGCTGTAGGCGGACGAGCGTTGTCCTGTTGGAAAATCGCACCGGACTGAGCGTTCAGAAAAGGTAGGGCCACTGATTGCAGGATTTCATTAACGTAACGTTGGGCCGCCAAAGTACCTGTAATGAACACCAAAGGTGATCTGGCATTGTTGACAATTGCACCCCATACCATGGCAGCAGGCCTTCTGGACGCGTGACGCTCGACAACAAACCGTTCATCTTGGCGCTGACCACGGTGCCTCCACACACGGATTCGTTGGTCGTCTCCTCCAAGACATAAGTGGGACTCGTCACTGATGATCACCCTCTGCCATTCTGAGTGGCTTCTTGACAGTCTGGAACGACACCATTGTAGTCTTTGGCGACGATGCAGTGGTGTTAAGGGCAGTCGTCGTAACGGTCTGCGTGCGTGTAGTACTACGTCGTGCAACCGTCTACCGGTTGTGCTGGCACTAATCAGACGATGCATGGAGGGCACCACTGCTCGCTCAATATCCGCAACCGTGGCTGTTGGGTCACTCCGCGCCTGTCGTATAACCCGTCGGTCCTCTCTCTCCGTGGTTCGTCTAGGTCTCCCAGACCCTTCCTGTCTCTGCTGCGTGCCTTGTTCTATCCACTGCTGCCAACAGCGTGCTATGGTGATATCCGCACGATCGGTATGGCATGCAATACGGCGATAAGACCATCCCGTTTCCCGGAGCCCGACGATGTGGCCCCTCTCGAACTCCTCCAACTGCTCGAATTGCTTCCGAACTTTTCTCCAATGCATACTTCACTTGCAAAGGATGCAACCAACACAACAACACGAGTCAGAATGGCAAGCACGTTTAACGGAACGACCTTATATAGCCGGTCAGGCACAGCGATACGATCCCTCCTTGCTTGCGTCACATGCGCGGCCGAGCGTGATACTTAATTCATTTGCGTGTCTCACGATGTCAAACCTACCCACCACGTTTCATTCCTGTAGGTTGCTTCCTTCTGGGTGCAACTATTTTTTTGACAATGAGTGTAAAATGTTTACAAATCCAAACATCTAGGTTGTAACTTAAAATTTTCTTAAAAGGCCCGTGACTTAGGGGCCTTGTAATGAGCTAACAAATGATTCGTTGGGTGCCTTTTTTTGGGTTTTATAAAATGTTTATAAATGGCAAATATCTGGGCTGTAACTTACAATCTTCTATAAAACCCGCGGGCTAGGTGCTTTGTAAACATCTGAGAAATGTTCCGTTAAGTGCCTTTTTTCAGGTTTATAAAATGTTTTCAAATAATAAAATATATGGAAATCATTTTTCAGAAGGATATAAAAAGGAGAATAACTTAAATTATTATTCATTTCTTTAAAAAAAATGGCCGTTAGTAGGATAATACTATTAGACGAATCGGCATTGGACAAATAGTTAATTGGACCAAACGGCATTGGACCAATTGTCCCTTGGACGAATCGGCATCGGATCAATGGTCATTGGACGAATTGTCCTGGACCGCTGTTTAATACTGTGACGAAACCAAAAATAATGGCCGTTACAGCTAATACATCCAAAGAATTCTTTTTAGAAAGGCCATGAAGTAAAATTTCCGGCCCACGCCTCTGATATCGTCCTGGTTGGCCAAAATGAAAATTTTATGTCCGATAATTTAAATATGATCTTGAAACTACACCGATGAGCCATTACATTCTGGCCACCTACCTAATAAGCTGTAGAACCTCATTTAGCCCATAAAACAGCAGCCACTCGGCGAGGCATCGATTCGATGAGGTGGCGATAGGTATCCTGAGGTATCTGGTACCATAATGTCAACAGCAGGTCCTTGTCCGCAACGTGGTTGAGTTTGCTCCGTGTTTGACTGGCTACTGTATTTATTAAGTGTGTGTTGTGCTTCTTATTTCAAGCGTGCCTTCAAGGTGAAGGTTGTGTCTTTCTTTTTTGACGTCTCCCGAGTTGGTGAGTACTTTTTTGAGTTCGTTATTAGCATTTCATTTTCGACAAGATAGTCGTTTTTTTGCTCAGTTAAGCCTCGCCATCGGCGATGGCTACCTGAGCAAAAAAACGGATAAGAGTGCCGATCTCATCATGCTTCCTCCTGATTCGTCGCTTCAGCCCTCTCTCGATGTCGACCAATCAGCGTCCGTTGATGCAGATGTGAAGTATCGACCTCCTCCTGATGCCAGTGCGTCTTCTTCAACTCTTCAGCTATCTGACTCCCCTCTTCCTGGTGGAGCTACGTCACGAGTACCTGAGGTAGATGATGACGTCATGGATGTCTCTGATCGCTCTGCCTCTCTGCCCTCAGGCAAGCCGTCTAAGATTGCTCCAGACCTTTTGAACAGCGCCAAGCCTCTACCTTCTCGTCGTGCTTCACCTTCCCGTTCCTATTCTGGCGTTGCTTCCAGGCCTTCTCCAACGCCGCAAGTGCCCAGTACTTCTCTAGCAGATGCCTTTGTTCGGATCATTCATGATTCCCTTGAATTGGTCGTACCAGAAGCTTCATCTGCGGCACAAGACCTCTATTCTACCCTAGCGTTAGGTGTAAGCCTAGATGCTTTGCCCAATACCCCATTAAAGGTTTATTGTGACACTATCCTCGAATTTCTACCTCCTGGTTCTGTCGCATATCTCACTCGCAAGCCACGCACAGTGATCGTATATCTTTCGCGTAAAGAGTATGCTGATTCTCTCCTAACCCAAGGACTTGATATTGGGGACTTTCATCTCATCGCTGAACCGATTGCTAGGCGCTCGGTGCAAGTTTCTCTGCACCCGGTCCCTCCTGAGATTTCTAATGACATGATTTGCACAGCCTTAAGTAAGTGTGGACGGGTTGCCGGTCCAGTGTGACTACGCATTCCGCAGCACCAAAGTATCCTGCCAATAAAAATGTTTGGAGCTTCCGTAGAAGCGTCAGGCTTATTTTCCCAACTGAGGAACACCTCCGCAAGTTTCCTAAATCTCTTACAGTCCGCTGCGGAACTCCACTATAAGATTGATTTACTTACTTCAGAACATTGCGCTCTGTGCAGAGAGTTAGGTCATCAGCGCGCTCGTTGCCCGCTTGCACCATCTTCATCGCAGGGCGCTTCCAGACCGCCTCCAGCTTCCAAGCCTGCTACATCCTCTTCAGCGTCGACAACCCCTCAGGCTAGTGTACCGAAAAGTCGCACTACAGACGTTGGTCAACAGATGTCTTCGACGATTGATACGTCCTCACTTGATGCTTTTCCCTTACTTCCTACATCTCGACAAGCACTGTCAGTTCCTATTTCTCATGACCTTCGTGTGGATTGCTCGCCATCCTTTACAGTTGGGGTCTATGGCGATGGTGACCAAGAGGACAATTCCTTTGACTCTACTACCACATCTCGTGTGTCAACGATTACTGCTAAAAGGCCTTCGAAACTTCGCACAGGACCTCGGCGAAAGAAGCAAAAATCCCCGTCCGCTTCTGGACGTTTGGTTCCCCCTGATGGTACCACTGATGCACCGTCTCTCTCTTCCTCAGCTGCTGAATCTGGTGAGTCCTCCACTGATGGCCCTATTTCGTTTGAAGCCTTTACTCACCGCCTTGCTCACTGTTTCGAAACGTGGGAGCCTCTTTCCCTCGATGACTGGTACCAGTTTGGTTGCCATACGAATAGTTTCTCTGCTACTACCATCTTCCTACGACAGTATGAAGCAGTTCTCCCTGCAGTTCTATCTCAAGCGGGCATCATTGATGCGTTCCTTCGACACCATCAGAGACAATCCGCCTACAAGTCGTGGGTCCCGGTCCTCTTCAAACGCTTTAGATTGCTTTTCTCAGCCGCTCGTGCAGAGTTTCAAACAAGTATGGATCTGCCACTTTCAGGGTCACCACCTTGAATTGTCGAGGCTTTGCGAGCCCCCTAGCAAATGCTCTCGTCATGGAGGATCTTTCACCCCTGCGGCCGGACGTCTTACTGCTCCAAGAAACGAACTGTCACACCTCCACGTATTTTAATCGTTGGAGAGCGAGCGATTACGCCTTTCATCACGCATTTCGTCTTACTTCAAGTAGTGGGCTAGCGATCGGCCTACATCAGCAGTTCCGTTCCTCTCTTACTGGCTTCTCGGTTCGGAACCTTTGTCGAGATTTACTTCAACGCGCATCATTTTCTGTCAACGATACCCGCTTTCACATCTTTAATATCTACGTTCCGTCGCATTCTCTTCATCATAGAATATTGTTTACCCGCCTGCGTCGAGCTGTGTCTGCGGTCTCGCCTTCCGACCGAATAATCCTGGGCGGAGATTTTAATTGTACATTGAATCCGTCTCTCGACCGCTCTCCACCTACACGAGAACGTCGCACTGTTCTAGTTGCCTTACTCCAAGAGCTCGTCGCTGACTTCTCCTTGACAGATGCACATCGCCGTCTCAACCCACATGATACTACTCATACCTGGAGATCATCCGGGAACCAACCTCTAGCGACTGCTCGTCTTGATCGCCTTTATGTTTCACCTTTGCTCCTTGCGTCCATTACTGAGTCGCAATACAACCCACTGCCTCCTCTGATCATAGTTCAGTTTCTCTCACAGTATTTGCTTCGGCATCGCTTCCTAGGACAGTTCGTCCGTGGACACTTGACACTTCTTTGCTCAGTGATCCTGCTTTTTGTGCCTCCATTCGTTCTTTCCTCAGTGCTCATCGTGCTGGGATACAATCAGCTCCCTGTGCATTGACTTATTGGCTGCAAGCTAAACATCAGCTCATATTGCACATCAAACAGCTTGCTTTTACAGCTTCAACATCTCGCCTGATGCAAATTGATCACGCCCGACGGAAGATTGCTCTCATCGGGTTGTCAGATCCACTTTTTCCTGCAATTCAGGCAGATCCTAAAGCTTTGCATGAACCTCTAGCGCAGCAGGCTCTATTACGCCTTCGCTTAAAACACCTACACCCAGAGGATTGCAAATATGATTTCCTTGCGTCAATGGAGTCTTCACGCAAGTCTACCAACGCACTCCGGCAGCTTCGTCTACCAACTGGTGTTGTGACTTCTGATCCGTCGACTCTATGTTCTCACGTTCGTAGTTTTTTGCCACCAAGTTCTGTGAGGCTCCTCCCCCGTCCTCCTCTACTCTCTCTCACCTTCTTTCCAATCTCCCTCAGGTTCCCCCACATCTAGCTACCTCTTTAACTATTCCACCCACATCTTCTGAGCTCTCTGATGTCTTTTCTTCTCTCAACCTTCAAGCCGCTCCGGGTCCGGACGGCCTCTCTTTTCCTTTCTATCGTACTTTCTTCCCTCTCCTCCTACCCTTTCTTCTTCCTGCTATTTCTGCTGCTCTCCTCTCTCATGTAGTCTTATTTCCCAAGAAGGGTGACCCTCTTGAATTGGGAAATTGGCGCCCCATTTCTCTTCTTAACCAGGATTACAAACTCTTCACTAAGCTTCTTTCCCACCGTCTCAACTCTGTCCTTCCTCACATTCTCGCTGATTCTCAAACCTACACTGTTCTTGGACGCTCTATTTCTACTAATTTCCAACTCCTCCGTGATTTAATTAATCTCGCTCAAACCCACTCCGAACCCTTAGCCCTTCTCTCTTTGGATCTCCGCTCCGCCTTCGATAAAGTTTCACACAACTACCTAACACAAACTCTTTTGCACTTTGGTTTTCCTTCCGCCTTTGTTTCCACTCTTCTCTCTCTTTACAGGGACGCCGTTTTACATGTCAAGACGGCATCCTTCCTTACAGCTCCAATCCCCTTTAAGCGTGGAGTCCGGCAGAGCTGCCCGCTTTCAGGACAACTCTTTGCGATCGCCGTGGAACCCTTTCTTCGTTCCCTTCAACATTTCCTGTTACCTACACTTCCAGCGCCAGTCGCTAGTACACGACACCACTCAGTGATTTACTCTGCGTATGCGGATGACATTACAGTCTGCATTCGTAGAGAATCACAATTCCACCTTCTTCGTCGTTTGTTCTCCGACTACGCCTCCTGTTCTGCTGCTGAGCTAAACACGTCTAAGAGCACCGGTCTGTGGTGCGGGGCGTGGCGGAACCGCACAGATACTCCATGGGGTGCCTCATGGTCTTCAACCACCCAACGTTTCCTAGGAGTTCACTTAGGACAGCCACGTACAGCCTCAGAAGCTACTCGCACCGGTTTACATCCTCGTCTGACCAACTCTGCGGTGTACTGGAGACGAGTGTAGTTCTGCACATCCTATCACCAGCGTGCGAGACTCACTCGTACATATCTTTTGTCCATGTGTCAGCATTCATGGATAGCTGCTCCAACCCCGCTCTTTTGTCTTCAAGAGATCACCCGCCGTCTTACAGTGGTCATGTGGGTGCGACATCATTGGCTTTCCGTCACGAAGCTCTGTGCACCCCCTAGTTTGGTGGAGCCAGTCTTCCTGATGTTTCTCTGAGCTATAAGGTACACCGTATCATTCACTTCGTCCGTCTTTTCACAGCTCCAGTTGCATCTGCAATTCAGGTAAGAAACGTTCTCGCCTTCAGGCATTACCACCACTTCTCTTTTTCCTCTCTAGTTCTTATGGATCGTTGTCCTGTTCCCCCTCTAAACTTCCCCCTGCTTATTCTGAAGCTCTTAAATTTCTTCGCTCTCTTCCCCTTCTGCGCTCCCCTCCTTCTTCAACGCTTGAGCTTCTTACTGAACCCCTCTTCTTCAACTCTCTTCTCCACCCTCCCCACCTCCCTTGCTTTGCTTTTTCTTCCTGGCTTCATGCCGGCGTCGTAACCATTCAAGACCTGACTAATCCTGACCTCTCCTGGCGCCCTTTTGCCGATCTCTCAGCTGCAATTCTATCATCCCGTTCTGCTCGTTTCGTCTTTGACTCTCTGCACTCTGCTATCCAATCTCTTTTCCCTGATTTGGCGTCCCTTTCTGGTCTGATCTCCGTGCTCTCTGCTCCTATTCCGCTACCGTTCTTCCTTCGGCACGCTCACACGGTTCAACCTCTTGTTTCTATCTCATCTAAATCTTTGTATCATCTCCTAGTGCACATTTCCACTCCCTCTGCTCTTCCTATACTTGATGTTTTTTCCTACTACCTCTCTTTCTGCCGTTTGGGCCGCTGCCCGCTCCCCCCTCTCCACACCTCATGAACAAAACACCCACTGGCTCTTCCTCCATAATCGTCATCCTGTTCCATTTTCTTTCTATCGTATGTCTGTACTCTCTTCCCCTCTTTGCTCCTTCTGCGCTCAGGAGGCAGACGTTTCTCACGTCTACCTATATTGTCCTGTTCTACTGCCTCTACTCAATCAAGCCTTCAAGATTGCCAGTTCCTCTTGCTCCCAAGAGTTATCGTTTACAGCCTATAGACACCTTCTATTACGTGATAATCCACCAGTTCCTCTTCCCTCTGTTTGTGCATATCTTTTTTGTACTGGCCAAACACGTAGTTTACGTGTTCCATCAGCAACTCCGGAGTATTTCCTCACCTGTTTCTCCTCAACAAGCATGTGCTGCACTTGTGTGCCACTTCAGAGACCGTCTAACATCACGTCTCCGCTTTGAGCACCGCCTCGCTTCCATCAGCCATCGAGAAGCAGCTTTCCATTCCACGTGGGCATCTCTGACCCCGTGGTTCGCGGTGGACACAGGTCTCCTCAATCTAACCATCCGTTAGAACTTTTTCTCTTTTTAGCACCAGAATGTGGCGCTGAGTGTTGCATTTTCACGGCGTTGGTCGTATTTTATTACATTTAGTGAAATATTTTTGTACTTCTACTACATTTGTGTGCACAGTGTGTTTGTTCACTTGTAACTTCTGCTGTAATTTACGCGCTATCAATGTTGCACGAGTTGTACTATGTTTTTCTCTTACCTTGGTTAGCAATTGAGTATGTCAGCACGGCCCACTGTTGTCTATGTATATAATTGTCATTCTATTACATCACCGTTTTGCTCAACTGTGCCTGTTTATCGTGCGCTCTAAGTTTGTATTATTGCTTACCTGCAAATATGTTCCTTCAGCGTCATGTAACGCGCTAGCCACCCAATGATGTGTTTCCTTCACTTGTTGTGTATTTAGCTCAATTACAGTTTCTTCCTAGTATCAACATTTTTCATTGCAGATTATTTTATCCATTTGCACGAGTTGTTCCATGTTTTTCTATTATTTTCTTTAGCTATTGAGTATGTATGCACTGTATAATGTTGCCTATGTTTAGAATTGTCTTTCTATTTCACCATTGTGTTGATCAACCTGTGCATGTTTTACGTGCGCTTTAAGTTCCCAATCCTGTTTACCTGAAAATATGCTCCTTCAGTGTCATGTAACATGCTGGCCACCTTTACGGTGTTTCTTCTACTCCTGTTATGTTTTTAGCTAAATTGAAGCATCTCCTTATCATTAACATTTTTCATTGCTGTATAAATTTCTCAGTTGTACGAGTTGTACAATGTTTTTCTGTCGTCGTTAATTCACTTTTACGTATGCCTACACTATGTAATGTTACATCTGCATATAATTGTCATCCTATTTCATCATTGTGTTGCTCAACCTATGCCTGTGTTATCATGCGTTTTAAGTTTTCAATACAGTGTACCTGGAAATATGTTCCTTCAGTGTCATGTGACACGTTGACCAACTTATGGTGCTTTCCCCTACACCTGCTGTGTATTTAGCTCAATTGCAGCATATCAGTATCATCAACATTTCTCATTGCAGTGTAAATATCATTGATTTTGTCAGTACGAATTTTGTTTGTAAGACGCTCCATGCTGAACGTCTATTTTATTTCGTTATACCAATAAAGCGATTTTGAAAAGCAGGTCCTCCAGTTCCCGTACATTTCGGGTATTGGTGATTTATCGCGAACCCGCTTCTCCAAGTTTAACCACAAATCTTCGGTTGGGTTCAGGTCAGATGAATTTGGTGGCCAGGGCATTAACAGAAAGTCACCAGCATGGTCCTCAAACCCCTCCTTGACGATTCTGGCAGTGTTGCATGGCGCATTATCATGTCGGGAATGGCCATCACCAGCAGGGAACACAGTTGCCATCAATGGGTGAACTTGGTCCGCAACGATGTTCAGATACCTGACAGCTGTCAGGGATTGTGCTATTGGGATAAAGGGGCCTAAAGTGTCCCCCTGCCCAAAAGAAAACATCGCCCACAGCATAACATTGCCGCCGCCACCGCCGGCCTCCTTCCGCCCAACAGTGCCCCCAGGTGCCATAGCCTCCTTTGGTAATCGGCGTATCCGCGCTCAGCCGTCTACGTGATGCACCAAGAATCTTGATTCGTCAGACCAGGTCACTTTCTTCCAATCATCCACGGTCCAATCTCGATTATCTTGGGCCCATTTGATGCGTTGTTGGCGATGACGTGCAGTGAGCATGGGGACCCGAATGGGCAGGCCCATACGCGGAAGGCTGCAATGAATTGTGTGTTGTGACACATTGTCCTGATCACTACAGTTGTAGCTGCGGGTGATTTCTCACTCTGTGGCCCTGCGGTCGCTTTGAACAATACGCGACAGTCTCCGCTCCTCTCTGGCACAATGAGCTGTGGACGACGGTTCGTCGTTTGGCCATCTGTGCACTACTTTTGATACGAACAGCGGCACGTGAACAATCCACAAGCGGCACCGTTTCCGAGATCGTAGTCCCGAGGCGCTGTGCCATCACAATTTGTCCTTTATCAAACTCCGATATATCGGCAGCTTTTACCACGATGACTCCGAACACCCTATTAACCGAAATCCGGTTCTCGGGTTGTATATATACAGTTCTGTGAACTGCCCCTGAGCCACCGTTCTGTCACCAGGCGCGCTCATTTCTCTAGACTACGGGCGGTCCTAATGTAATGGCTCATCGGATACTGTGGCACAACTAGCTGGTAATTTGAATGCTGGTGACGGGAGTAATGTGTCACGACACACAACACATTGTGCCTTGCTGAAAATGAGGCTGCGTAGCAGCAGACCGCTCCAAGTTCCCATGCTAACCTCGGCTCACTGTCGAAAGCGCCTATTATGGACACGTGAGCATCAAAACGGGACCTTCAATTACTGGAAGAATGTAATCTTGTCCAAAGAATCTCGTTTCCTGTTGCACCATGTGAACAGCCGAGTACGTGCGCGTCGTTTACCTGAGGAAGTGTTGTCACCAGGATGCACCGTGGGACGAAAACACGACAGTGGAAGAAGTGTAATGCGTTGAGCGATATTTTACTGGGAAACCCTGGGTCCAGTCATTCATGTGGAGGAAACTATAACGTCTACCACCTACCTAAACATCACTGCAGAACAGGTTCATTGTTTCATGGCAACGATACTCCCCTCTAGTGGCGACTTCCTTCAGATGAATAATGCTCTATGCCATATTGCCCAGATTGTTCGAAAATGGTTTGCAGAAGGTGAGGAAGTCTTCCAGGTATTGCCCTGGCCTCCAAATTTCCCAAACATCAATCCAATCGAGAATCTGTGGTTTGTGTTGGGACCGCAAATCCGATCTGCGTCGGCTCAACTACGTTATTTACAAGAGTTAAAGGATCTGCTGGTAACTTATTGATACTAGATACCACAAGACACCTTTAGAACTATTGTAGCGTCTACGCCCCGCCAGGTAAGAACAGTTTTGGTGGCACGTGGAGGACCAACGTCATATTAGGCAGATGGTCATAATGATTTGTCTCTTAGGTGTACAATATCTGTATCTTACTGCTTGCTCTGAACAGTTGTGACGTGCTACATAGGTAAAGCACGTGTCAAGGCGCAATCTGCAGCGATATATTCCGTCCGTGTAGCTTAGTTGGGAGAGCAACTTACTCCGGAGTGAGGAATCGCGGACAAACTTCTGTTTTAACATTGGCGCTCGAATATTTAAATGGATTTACTGGCCGCTGAGTTCTTCGAACAATGTGTGATGTTTGTTCCACACATCGTCTGGAATTAATGAAAAAATTCCTACTTCGCTTCAAATTAAAAAAAAAAAAGGTTAAAAGGGAGATAATGTGACGTACTACGGAGGTTAAGCACGTGTCAAGACGACAAATCTGCAGCGATACATTCCGTCCGTGTAGCTTAGTTGGGAGAGCAACTTACTCTGGAATGAGGGGTCGTGGTTTAGATCCTTGTCACGGACAAATTTGTGTTTTCACGCAGTTACACTCCGTGTATTAATGACGCAACTAAGAATTATTTTCAAATGGTCATATATATTCAATACAAAGGGTTGTTGTCTATCCGAAAGATATTACCTATGTGATATTATGATAAAAGCCTTCAATGCTGCTGAAAAAGAAGGCATACAGTTATGTTTCCAAAGATTGTAAAGTATCATGGGAAATGTTGTTGCTTGAAGGCTAAGCTAACAAATATTTCATCCTGGTTTCAGGCAACTGAAACTTCTTCACAGTACATGCAGAGCAGACAAGAAAAGAAAAAACGTTTCCGTTGGGGTGTTTTTCGGGGTTTTTTTTAGGGGGGATAACTGCATGCTTTGCGTCAAAATGAACAGACCAATGTGCACATGTATTGTGTGCGAAAAAAACACGTGACGACGCGTTGCGTACTACGACGAAGATGAGTCATTCATGTACAAAAGGAAGAAGAGCATTGCTTGGCACATTTTGTGTGTGTAGCAGAGTCAAGGGCTTAGATGCCAGATATTGAGCCGTGTAGAACCATACAAGGCTAGATTGTCAGTAGATAATACTAACAAATTTTCAATGGTACTATTTTTAAGTGATTTTTTTTGCGCATGGCATGTGTGTAACTGAACCCTCGGCAAAACAACAACCATGACAAGTGGCAGCTCATAAAGGATGATCATAACGAGCACGGATATGTCAATTGGAGATCAATTAAAAAATTATCATCAGCTCGTAACTATATCAACGATTAAGCAGTGGTTGCTGATCTGTACTTGTTAAGGTTAAGTCTCTGGCATCTAATGTTTTACCGTAGCTGAACACCTTTGCTATCTACTCGAGGCAATTTGGCAAAAGAGCATTTTGTGACATTTAAATCGCAACACAGAAGAGCAGCTCAGCGATTCATATGCAAATCATCAGAAGAGAGCGTCATTTCTCGACATGAAAAAAAATCAAATATTAACCAACGCAGTTGCATCGGTGGCCAATCACCGACATCTCTGTTAAGTGTACTTTGAGTTTGTAGCAACTAACAGTCCTTCAGTTTCCTCAGTTTAGGCAACTTTACTAAGAGTCCTTTAGTTTAGAGCTAAGCAACTTTACTAAGAGTCCTTCAGTTTAGAGCTAGGCAACTTTGCTAAAAGTCCTTCAGTTTAGAGCTAGGCAACTTTACTAAGAATCCTTCAGTTTAGAGCTAGGCAACTTTACTAAGAGTCCTTCAGTTTAGAGCTAGGCAACTTTACTAAGAGTCCTTCAGTTTAGAGCTAGGCAACTTTACTAAGAGTCATTCAGTTTAGAGCTAGGCAACTTTACTAAGAGTCCTTCAGTTTAGAGGTAGGCAACTTTACTAAGAGTCCTTCAGTTTAGAGCTAGGCAACTTTGAGATGCAGCGGATTATTGACCTCCGAGAGGACGAGCGATCTTTACTCGCGGTATAGAGAAGCATGGGCGGCTCGTGACAGTACCACTCCGGTGGCCGGTTGGTCTGAGGCGTTGGCTTCTGACCTTTCGCTAGAGATGGGCCCGTGCTCGAGTCTCCAAATAATGCATCGGCAGTGTGTTTGTATGGTGGGCTGTCGCTTCCTTGGAACCAGTGGCCACAAATTGAAGACGGGCGACTGCTTATAACCCTTAGAGTTCCTCGCCGTGGCAGTTAAATCCCAAAACAAAAAAATCCACAGTGAGTCAATGCTAACAACTGTAGCTATGATAAATCATCGACACTCCTGGTTCGACTACTGCTCACTGGATTACTTCCCCACAGACAAACCGTCTGATTTAACTACAGGCCGACACCGCATTTACAGCAGTTCTAACTTCCATCAACACAGCGGTAACGCAAGCCAGCCGTCACGCCGTTACAGCAGGAACAGTACTTGTTTAGTATTACTGACGATTATTTAGGATTTTTTTGCATACAGTCCACGTAGGCAATCAGTCATATTACGAAAAATAGATGAGCCGCATGGTTGTGGTCTGTGTTAATGTGCTAAATATCTTATCTGATGAGGTGTATTTCTCAAATACAGATCTCATTTACTTAAACTCTATGCACATTCTTTCATGTGAATGGTTTAGCCTTCCCCTCGATGCATATGCTAAACGTCTATAGCAATCTTAATACTGCAGTATAAATTAAAAACTAGAAGTTCCAGGGACTATGTAGTTCAATAGTCTTACTATTGAGAATACTTCACTAATATACATTTATTACCATTAAGTACACTATTTCTGAAATGCTCGTTGAATAACACTAACTTTACATACTAAACAGTTGAAGGAAACACTAAACATCAAGGACAAAATACTATGCTATAGACATCGAAAAGTCAACACTACACACGAAACACTCACCTCCGCACGATCTCCGTAACACCCGGTGCATTTCAATATCACTTCGATATCATTATCAAGCTCCCATGTGGAGTCTACCAAGACTTAGGTATATATATATATATATATATGGGCACTACCAATCAATGGTCGTCATGTCACTGTCCACGTCACTGCCAACGTCATCTCTCGTTCCCTGCGTCTTGCCGTCTTTATGTAGAAGATTATTGCCAAACTAATGTAGAATGATTTGAGCGTTTGGATCCTGGGTTGTGTATTCCAGTATTTGTTTATCATATGTCCTGTTTTTAGAGCATTTATGTTTTCTTTTTTGCTTGAATTTTGTTTTTCATTTACAATTACGAAAAATGTTTACCTAAAAATACATGATTCATATTACTGGTGTTACCATTATTTTGCACATTCCTTTTACTTAAAAATGACGAACTTTTATAATTAGAAACGAATCCGAATTAGGGTCCCTACTTCGGAAATTAGAATTCGACTTTTGCTCATTTTCATAGCTAGGGGCCATCAGAACGATGATCCTTGCACTTCTCACATTTTCGCTATCTGGCGTGCGTAAATTTAATACTCTGTATTTAACATGATATCAGCACCTCTAAAAGTTGGATTGGGAAAACTCTTCCTGAACTGGATAGAAAGATAGTTCCAGAACATTCAATTAGCTTGCTGCCTGACTTGAATGCATTTTCGTATTTGTTCTACTAGGTGGCGTAATTACATACTTGCATTTTCGTGATGCTGATATCTTTGTCTCGACGTCTTCTTTAGCACGATAAGCCTTTATAATATTCTTTAGTGCAAGCAGGGTTTCTTCAGCCCCCCCTGGAGAAAGCTGAGATAGTACGAATAATCGCGATCAGCCATAATGAAATAATGAAAAGTATATTTGCACTCCAAAAAATTCTCATTTACCCCCCCCCCCCTCTCTCTCTCTCTTTCTCTCTCCCCAAGAAAATGTTCTGGAACCAGGCCTGACTGCAACCTCAACTTTTCTCCGTTTCCTTCTGTGTAACACTTTTCGTGTACCACTTATTCTGTTATATCTCTTTCCACACACTCTCTCTCCATTGCTCTCGACGCCATCTCTTGGTCACGTGTCAGATAGTCTCATTTGAAGTACCTGCTTTGCTTTTCACTTTTCGCGTATTCTTCGAACTTGTCCAAGCTGTCTCAATCTTGAGCCCTTGACTTCATTAACTACAAAAGAAAACCTATGGTGACATGAATCACGTCGCCTTTGGGCTGACACAAGTCAGATTGAAGTGTCAAGTCGCCTTGACACAAGTTGGATTGAAAAAGTTATCTTTGTCCAGGATAGCTGGTACCATAACCAGGATTCTTCAAAAATTGGGTAAGAAATGTTCATTTTATGTGAAAACTGCTAATTGCACACTTCGGTATGCTATTAAGTATTTTTATTGTAAAACCTTTCAGTCTTTTGTCCAAAGATATGTTCGTTACACTGCAGAAGCCGATGGTAGCCGTCATGTTTTTGATATTAGTTATTATTATTTTTCTGCAATCAGATTGTGATACTGAAATTGCTTTTAGTTCACTTTTCTACATGTAACATATTCCCAGAAATTTTGAAAATTACATTGTACTGGTGGGGGAATCGAACTCGCATCCTCTTAATTATGTTTAAGCACGCTGCAGTTACACCTCCCAGGACAGCGAATTTCCAAGTAACTGAGGCTAAGCAATTGTAGCTTAGGAATCAAAAATTTACGTTAGGCGTATCTGCCCAATGCTTCCTCGTAGTATCGATAACTCTTTGGAATCCCGAAACGGAAATAGATCACAAATCACAAGTGCATCAAATATCATGGAAATTAAGAAAGAAACAATCTTCACAAACATATGGGAAACTTTCCATGTATTTGAGAAGAAGATTTTCCCCATAGTTTCTGAGATTAGGATTACTTTTTCATGGAAAGGTGAAAACAACAAGTTACAAACAAGAAATTTACAACTCTTGTATTTAAAGCTTAAGTTAAACAAATATTTTGATGAAAAACTGAAATAACAAAAAATGGTGTCATTATGCTATCATAGCTGTATTGTGTTGCTTTTCGAAATCGAATGAACCACTAGCGTTTTGGCCACTTTATTTATTTTAATTTTTTTTTGCCACACTACACCATTCACCACACAATCAAATCACAGATACAACTTCTGTGCCAAAAAAACATGCAAATACAAATATTATACAATAATATTATACATATATTGAAAAGTATAAATGAAGTAATAGGAAATACAAAAACACGTATGATAACATGAATAAATTTGCTTTTAGTTAAAGTGATTTGAAGCACCACTACAGGTTCTAAAACAAATCAGTGCGGTGCACTGTGATTGTGTCAAGGGAATCAGGGAAAAGGCTAATAATAGCCTGACGGGCCCCTAGTCTCCCCCCCCCCCCAAAAGAATCTAAATAGTCAAGCCAAAGAACAATTTAACCATTATGCAATAAATTAAAATAATAATACGTAATATATAACCAAACGTTAATCAACAATTAATTTTGAAGGTCTTCAGCTGTTTTTTGAATACCGAAAAGTGTGTAATCGTCTTCATTCGAAGCGACAACCCATTCCAGGACCTAGGGAAGGTCAAGTTAATATTATTAAATAATAAATTAATACGCACTCTAGGTATTAAAAAACTATTATTTCCACGAGTGTCATGATAATGGGAACAGAAATGCAAGTGATTAGATCTGAATATTTCTTAGCATATATACGGTCATGCATAAACAGTAATAATCGAAAACTGTGTAATTTATCAAATGACATTATCTGATAACTGAGAAAAAGAGAATGTACCTGTAAAGACGGATTCACCAAACGTAAATTTTTTTTTTTTTTTTTTTTGTAAAACATAAATTCTGTTAATATTCCCAATAGTTGTGTTACCCCAAGCCAAGAGACAATAAGATAGAAATGGATATATAAATGAAAAATACAATAGCAACTTAACCCTGGCAGGCAACAAACTTGAAATCCTATAAATGACCCCAATGCGGGATCTGAGCCCAACCGCAATTTCACTAACATGTGCATCCCATCTCAAATTATCTTGTAAATATACACCCAAGAACTTTACAACAGCCTGAAAGTCAAGTGGCACTCCATTAAATAATATCCCATTTGCAATATCCACTCTTCGCCTACATCGCGAAAATAGTACACTTGTAGTTTTGGAAAAATTTATTGTTAAGGAATTACAGCAAAACCAACGGAAGTAATCCTGAAGATAGGCTTGTGTGATCAGCATATAAAATAGGAGTAGCACTTGAAGTAATATTAAATAAATCATTAACGTAAATTAAAAATAATAACGGGCCCAAAACCGATTCCTGAGGAACACCATGACAAACCATAAGAGCAGAAGATCGAACACCCTGTATTTGTACAAATTGCTTCCGGCCTGTTAAATAATTTTGGAATAAAGTCTTAACAACCCCCTGATGCCAATATTTTCTAACTTAGATAACAATGTGTCGTGACAAATGGTAAAATGGTATCAAAAGCGCGGGAAAGATCACAAAAGACCCCCACCGCACTAGTGCCATTATCAAGACTAAAATGTAAATAGTTTAATACATCCAAAATAGAAGTTTCTGTCGAAAACCCCTTACGAAACCCATGTTGGCTTTTATTTAAAATATTTTTTTATCAATATAAGATAACAACTGTATCAGTATTAATCTTTCCATAATTTTAGCAAACACAGGAATTACAGATACTGGTCGATAATTTGTAACATTTGTTACTGATCCCTTTTTATGTACAACAGTAACATGACTTAATTTCAATGGCAACGGGATACACCCTGTATACAAAATACGGTTAAAAATATGGGTCAACGGAACAAGTAGCTCCCCTGAAACAAATTTTATAATCCTAGGATTACATTTTCAGGCCCCGCACTTTTGGACTGGTCCAATTCACTCATTACCTTCAAGAGGTCATCATTCACTGGTTTAAAAAAGAATGAGGAATCAGACGGAGGAGGTAAGTAATCAGAGAAATGGTTAGTATAATAAGGAATTTCAGACAACAGAATGTCCGGCAACTCCAAACAATATTTATTAAAAATATTAACTACCTCTCCTAAATTAGACGTCCTAATTCCATTATATTCAATTATGGTTGATGATTGGGCATCCCTCGAGGTTGCCAACAGTTCATTAATTGAACGCCAGATTTTCCTACCGTCAGTAGTATAGTACCGAAATAATTAAAATAATAGCTTTTTTTAGCCAGTCTTAATTTAGAATTATACCAATTTCTATACCCACGAAAATTAGACAAATGAATTGGGTTCCTGGAACGGAGGAAAACAGCAAATCATTTATTTTTTCTATTTAAGCAACGTAACAAACTCCGCGGTTAAACCAATGCTTCCTGCAACGCGACGTACGATGTAAGTTACGAAATGGAAACGGAACATCGTAAGAATTCCAAAACATTCTCCAGAATTCATTATATGACTCAACTGGATCATCCAACTGAAGTACAGAAGTCCAATCAATTAGTGATAAAGCCGCACGAAACAGAAGTAAATTATCATAACTATAATTTCTTATTAACATAGAGCATGAATTAGATCTGTGTACTACTGAACAGGCCGCCAAAAGAAAAATCGGTAGATGATCACTGATATGAAATGAGATAACCCCCGAGCATGTACTATAGTTATTTGTTTTACACAAATCTAATAAAGAAGAAGTTGAATCTGTAACTCTAGTGGGAATAGTTATTTCATTTAACATTCCAGAAGAAATAATTATATCTCTAAATAAGGCAGCACCCGTTCCAGAGGAATTCATATCCACATTAAAGTCACCAAAAGAGTACAAGGTCTTACCAGTGAAATTTATGTCATCCAACAAACCAGAATAAAAGTTCAAAAGAGATCCAATATTACCGTGTGGAGAACGGTACACAACTCTTATTATTGATTGTTGTAACACAATTGAAAGTATTTCATAATCTTCAGTTATCACAGTGTATTTATCAAGTAATAATGCGATAATGGAACGCTTAACATATATCGCACCCCCACCCCCGGGACCCAGAATGGGAAGCTGCGAAAACCTGGTAGCCAGGTATATTACATACAGAACCAGCATCAGCACCATACCAGGCCTCTGAGACACATATACACTATCTACCAACAAGTAATTGGACACCCCTGCAATCGACGATATCTGCGATCCTGATACACGTAACGGCCGCCGCCGTTAAATATCGTGTGGGAAACAACAACGCTACCAGTCGCATGCAAGATGCCACGCAGTTCGGAGCTCTCTGATTTCGAGAAATGTGTAATCGTCGGGTATCACAGAAATGGCCGATCCATACGTGACATATCCAGCGAGTTGAAGTACCCAAAATCGACAGTGGCCTACGTAATTGGTAAGTGGAAGATGAGAGGTGACTGTTGGATGTGCCCCGACCCGGAAGACCCACAAAACTGGAAGTTATAGACCGACGGGTGCTGGCCAGAGAAATTCGGAAGAACCGCACCAAATCGATGGACCACATCCGCGAGGAGTTTCAACAGGCGTCCGGGAGTGTTCTTTCGATGTATACCATCCGTAAGGAAGCCCATCTTCTCGGTTATCATTGACGTGCTGCCGCCCACAAGCCTTTGATCACCAAGTCCAATAGCGCTGCTCGGCTAACGTGGTGCAAAGAACGTCGACAGTGGACCGTTGAACAGTGTAAACCGGTTCTCTGGAGCAACGAATCAAGGTTCACCCTCTACCGTTCGGATGGCAGGGTCTGGGTTTGGCATCTGCTTGGATAACGCCTCCTGCCGGAATGTATTGTCCCAACTGTAATGTTCGGCGGCGGTGGAATTGTGCTATGGGGGTGTTTCTCCTGGCATGGCACGAGACCCTTGGTCGCAATTCCTAGTAGACTCAACGCCGAGACCTACTGCACCATTTTGGATGACCATGCGCTTCCTACGTTGTGGCAGTTTTACGGGGAGGACCCATGTTACTTTCAGGATGACAATGCCACCTGTCATGTTGCGAGCTCCACCAAGGCTTGGTATGGTAACAATGGGGTAAATAGAATGGACTGGCCTGCGCAGAGCCCGGACCTTAACCCTATCGAGCACCTCTGGGACGAGTTGGAGCGTCGACTTAAGGGGTGCCCCCACCGTCCGAAATCGGTGAAGGAACTGACCTGTCTTCTCTAAGCCGAGTGGAAGAAAATACCGCTAGCTGTTGTACAACGCCTGGTTGAGAGTATGCCCCGGAGGGTCGCAGCTGTAATCGCCGCTCCTGGAGGCTCCACCAACTATTAAAGGTGAATAAACTTCGTTTTCCTTTGCTATCACAGGTGTCCAATTACTTGTTGGTAGATAGTGTAAAATCTAATTGGTAATTTATATCATGCAGCAAGCAAACCAAAGCATCTAACTTGCTATATAGACTTCGGGCATTCAAGTGCAAAAATTTCAAACTGTAAGTATTCGATGAAATCAAACCTTGCAATTCTGCAATTGTTAGATAGTGCGGTACACAATTCGCCATCAAACACAAAATGTACAATCAAAAGAAATACAGTCAACAACAGAAATATTGATACCAATCTAGAGCGCTAAAACCGCTCCAAATTCAAATCCAGCTTACTCTTTATATGAACTGAGTTCGAACCCGCCGCCAACCGGCAGAAGATTTTCCGTTACTGTACGAACAGAGTTTAACATTGTTGGCTTTCGAAAAGTCACGTGCCTGCCAAAAGAGCTGTCTATTATGAACAGTTAAATTTTCATTAATATACATCCTGTTGCCGTCCGTACAATTTTTAACAACATCCATCACCCTCAGACTAGTCCTACCCCTCGCAAGAAATTCGTTCATCATTTCTCTACCTTTAAACTGAACAATAATTGGCGACACTTTCCGGGACTTTCTTCCACGCAGCCTGTGAATTACCTCAATGTCAGTCACAGAAAATCCATCAATATTCAACTTACCCGCGATGCGATGTACCAAGTCCTTGAGATCATCAACTCCCTCTCCCTGCACCTCCTTGATCCCGTGGATCTCCAAGTTTTTATTTCTAACATATTGATCCAAAGTATTCAAGCTTTCCTTTAATGTATTTATATCAGCAGCCAGAGTTTGCACTCTCTCCTCCAAAGAAGCAATTTTCTTACATGATTTCTGCAGTAATGCATGAGATTGTCAAATTTTATCCATGACATCGTCATATTTTAATGAAAAAAACTCTACTGAATTACGCAAATCAGATATCTGGCACTTGTTTGGCACTTTTGACATTTATTTCCATTAGAGGGTAGCTGAAGCAACATTCTAGTATACCCTGTTCATCACAGGTGGTCATCCAATTGTATCGGAAGTAAACTCCCCAAAGACTGTGTTGTTGACCAGGCATGTATTATTTATACCTATCATTTATTTGTACCGTTTCTTCAATCAGCCATATCCTGAACATAATTGTTTTCTCATGTAGCAAAAAGCATCAGTTTTGGAAAATGTATGTTAAAAGGCGTTCATGTGCAAACTGAAGTGCATCAGTGCTATGTGAGCCATGCAATTATTCAAATTAATTCAAAATAATATCTTAGAAGAGACATCGTGCAACATGCATTTCATTTTTTTTTATTTTATTTATACAAAGGATTTAATTGGAAGTTTAAAATGCTTTTAGTTACAGTCGATTTTGAATTTATGCAAGAAACGATCGTTTGACTGGGAAAAACAATTTATGACTACATCAATATTTGCATTTTCCGGTTCATATTAACTGCTCAGAATTGAGATTTCATTCCTCATATAATATTTTTTGAATTCAGTTTTGCAAAAGAGTCCTTTTGTCGGAACAGTGACTCGCATTGTCAAAAGTAACATCAAAGCAGTTCAGAATCTGAGCTTTGGACCGGGACAATGAGGCATTTAGGTTTATCCGAGATTTCTTCCCTTCCATATCGGATGGTAAAATAAAAAAGGGAGTATTTATTGGTCCTGACATTCGGAAGCTCATGCAAAATGGCCGTTTTGAAATTGTTCTTCAGAAACTAGAGGAGGAAAAGCATGGCTGGCATTCAATGATGTTGTGCCAAATTTCTTTGGAAATACTAAAGCTGCAAACTATAAGAGGAGTTGTAACGTACCAGGAGATGTGACGTACCTGCCAGAAGGACGCACACGACATAAAGGCAGATAGGAATCAGAATAAAATGTCTGCGTAGCTCAGTTGGTAGAGCGACTTGTTCCGGAATAAGCGGCCGCGGTTTCGAATCCCGGCGTGGACCAAAAATGATGGAGAAATTCACTTCGTTATAATGGCGCCCGAACTATCCGGATGACCCGACCTCTCGCAATGGTGTGATGTTATTTCCACACCGCGGGATAGGAAAAATAAGAGCAGCACTTCGAAAAAAAAATAAGGGGCAGATGATGTAACGTACCAGGAGATGTGACGTACCTGCCAGAAGGACGCACACGACATAAAGGCAGATAGGAATCAGAATAAAATGTCCGCGTAGCTTAATTGGTAGAGCAACTTATTCCGGAATGAGGGGACCCGGGTTCGAATCCTGGCGCGGATAAAAATGACGGAGAAATTTACTTCGTTATAGAGTTCAAAAGTTGGTGAAAATTTTTCAAAAGTTGGGTTGTCACATGTCTTTAAAACTGCATTTCCTTTATTCTCACCTAACGTTTTTCCCGATAATGTGGAAGCAGTTAGTGACTAACATGGTGAACGATTTCACCAGCAGATATCTGTCATGTAGAACCGCTATCGTGCACAGTGGAATGAAGCAATGCTTGCTGACTACTGTTGGTCCATCAAGAGAGATGCTCCTGAACAACAGTATAAACAGAAAAACATTTAATGTAGAAATTTTGCTAATATGGCACATTAATACACTTACAATGTGTTCCCATTGTAAAATGTAAATTAATTGTAATGTAAGGTGTGCAAAAATTTTGTAATAACGTATAAAATACTATTACATTATAATAACGTATAAAAACGAATCCTCTGTTGTATATTTTATATATCCTATTGAAGGATCAAGTTATGCATATATAGTAATAATGCATTGTGACAATGTATTATTTTGTAGTAACCTATAATAACAAATTCTCTATTTTTAAAAAATAAGAACCAAGTGAATATTTTTTTCATTATTTTCGTGTACTCTACACCGTATGTAATTGAAATATTAGCTTTAAGTCTAAGAAAAAATTATACAATGTTGAATTTTGTTGATCAGTGTTATCAGCCTCTCGTTAAGCTTTCAGAACTCTCTAAATCGCGGTTACTGGAAGCGTAATATAATAGTTGTTCCTTCTCGCAGATGAAAAGGGGCGCCGATGGGAGAGCCTCTCCGTAAGGACGGCTGCCATTGTGATGGATATTGGCGGCTTACATGGGAATACGTAAAGAGAAAAGATTGCAAGTGTCTTGCAGTACCGAGGAATATAATCCGTATAAATCGAATTGGTATACTGAACTGCTGTAAAGAGCGAAATCAAAAGAAGACTAGTAACTTTTTAGGTATTAACTGCGATTCTTATAAACTAGATTCTTGTAATTTCTTGTTGGTAGGATTGCGGGAATAAATAGAACTGAAAAGATGAACGCAGAATATGAAAGGATAAGCTCAGAATCTAAAATGAATGATGAGATGAACTAGTTGGCAACCCAATCAGATCTCATAATGGAGCCGCGATTTCCTAAACAACTGGGAAACGAGATATGTTCATGAAAGGGACCTATCTCGTTTCATATACACTCTCTCTCTCTCTCTCTTTCTCTCTCTCTCTCTCTCTCTCTCTATATATATATATATATATAGTGCGAACAAACCTACTCACCACTTTTAAAATCTTCTGCGCCTAAAGCTGCAAAAAAGAACAGTCAAAAACATAGTACAAAGATAATAGTTCAGGAAAGTTTTTTAAAAAATAACTAAAATTACTCAGAGACAAATTTCACAGAACTGAAAACTGGTGTCGCGAATTGGAGAAATAAGGAAGGATTGCGGAACAAATGGCAGCTGTCACCCATGGTTCATTAGGGGCTGACACAGATTACAGCGCTCTATCTCTGAGTAATTTTAGTTATTTTTTTTATAAAAAATTCCTAAACTGTTATCTTTGTATTATATATATATATATATATATTGAGGATAGATATGTTGCCAATCATCCTTTACCTGGGATTGCTCTAAGATACGTTGATGACATTATTGTCATTAACATTCCGGACTTTGCGTTGCACCACTGACTTGTATCCTGACGACCTTACCCTAGAAAAACCAACAAATCGCCTACTTGTGTTTGTTACCTCGATTTAGAGGTTCAGGTGGACGAGGAGGCAAGAGGTGTGGTGAATTTATTTGATAAAAGAAACTCTTTTGAGTTTGATATCATTCACTACACTCACTGGCCATCCAATATTTCAAAAGTTATACATCGCAATCTTCACTAAAGTTATTTCACACCGTTTGAAGGTAACACTGGACATGGCTCAACCGAGAGAACAAGCTGGATTCAGGAGTGGCTACAGCACAATAGATCATATCCACGTACTGAGAGAACTAATTGAAAGAGCGAGGGAATATGAACTTCCATTGTGCATGGCTTTTATCGATTATGAAAAAGCCTTTGATTCGGTGAAACCATCAGCAGTTACAATGGCTCTGAAATCCTGCGGTATTGAAGATGCATACATTAATATTATTAATAACATCTATGAAAATGCAAGTGCAAAGATTCGGCTGTTTGAAAATACAACACACATAAAAATTGGAAAGGGAGTGAGACAAGGTGACACCATATCTCCGAAGCTCTTTAACGCCACATTGGAAAATGTCTTTCAATCACTGAACTGGGAAAACAAAGGGATAAAGATTAATGGAGATTATCTAACCCACCTTCGTTTTGCTGATGACATAGTCATTTTTGCAACTACCCCATCAGAGCTGCAGAGTATGATCCAAGAACTTGCTGACAAGAGTAAAGAAGTAGGATTGAAAATGAACTTTCAGAAAACAAAAGTGATGTTCAATGCTTTTACACGAAATGAAGATTTATCGATTGATGGAAAAAGCTGGAGATAACAGACACGTACGTTTATCTTGGACAGCAGATATCAAGTGAGGGTCACATTGATGAAGAAATTAATCGGCGTACAAAACTTGCCTGGAGAGCTTTTGGAAGAAACAGCATAATTTTCAAGAACAATATGCCATTATGTCTTAAAAGAAAAGTGTTTGATCAATGCATCCTTCCAGTGCTTACGTATGGTGCAGAGACGTGGACCTTAACTAAAAGAGACATACAAAGGCTGCAGACAACTCTAAGTGGCATGGAGACGTGCATGCTTGGTGTAACCAGGAGATATAAGAAGAGGAACTCGTGGATCCGAAAAATGACAAGAGTGGAAGACATCATGATCAGAGTTAAATCCCTGAAATGGCAATGGGCTGGGCATACTGCCAGAAGGACAGACCATCGATGGACAGCCGAAATTTTAGATTGGATTCCAAGGGACAGGAAAAGACCCAGAAGAAGACCACATGGGAGATGGGTGGATGAAATTCGAAAGTATGCGGGAGTGACATGGAGGAGACTGGCGCAAGACAGACCGTTGTGGAGGAAACTTGGGGAGACCTTCGCCCAGCAGTGGATTGATAATGGTTGACAATGATTATGATGGTGACATCGCAATCTACTCATCTCCCAGTTTCATAGAATGGCTAAAATTTGTTCTACACAGCTCTTACTTGCAAAAAATCTGAAAGCTCTTCTTTCTAAATTGCAATTTAACAATTTGCCTAAAAATTTCTTAAGGCATCATTTTAACCATTTAATTTTTAACTTTAATTCGGTGTCCAAAAGTTTCAAATTACACACTGATATGCTTTATTAACCTAGGACCTCACAATTTTAAATATATAGGTAACATAAAGTGCGATTTGGTGGGTCCATAATAGCTGAAGATCTTATCTACATACACAGTTTTGCATCTTGTCAATTCACGCATTTTTTTGTCTTACCAGGTAGTTGTTTAACCGTGACCACCTTTCTTATCAGTGTATATATTTGGGTTCTTGTGGGTGCTCTGTTCAGTCTTGTTTGACTCTTTGTCATGGCGGTTTTTGTTCTGCCGGTAAGCTTTCAATTCTTCTTTTTTTAGTTTTATAAATTTGATTTTTGTAATTTTGTTTTGTGGCCTAAAGAGCATGACCAACCGACAATTTTGGCTTGCCTTGTCGTTTTGTTGGTACTAGAAAGGCCACTCCCACAGGTTGATGCTCTCCTGATGACGGCAACCTGTTGCAGTTTTTTACTTGTTTTGAAATTTTGTATTTTTGTTCTGTAATATTTTCATTCTATATATATATATGTGTGTGTGTGTGTGTGTGTGTGTGTGTGTGTGTGTGTGTGTGTGTGTGCTATTCATTAAGCCAAATGACATAAATTGGCATCAGTGAAAAGCTTTTATAAAGTTACAGGCAATAGCCTAACAGTACGTAAACTAACAGTTTTGATGGCTTTTGTAATTCAGGAACGTGTAGAATATTACGATGAAGCACGCCGACGGAGTAAATTTTGATTTCATTTGTTTTCCGCCGGTATAAGACATCGCACAAAGAAACAGTTCATTTTTATTGGCATGTAACGTCGGTATGACGAGTTCTGAAGCGTCTATTCAAGCTTTTGCTCTTGTCAATCCAAAAAGAAAAAAAAGTAAAAAATAGACGCATTCCTTAATTATTTCCAAACATCTACGATTTTCTCCTTGAATTTCTTTTCACTTGTCACCAAATCAATAACCAAATTCTAATATCAACGTCGGGGCATCATGCATAAATAAAGAAGGCGAAAATAATATGGCTAAGAGAGACGGTCAAGACAGCTGTACTGTATGTAGATTTCCAGACCAGCCCTTTCAATATGAGATGCCAGGGTGACTAAACAAATTCAGTAGTGAGATTCAGATCTAGCTACATGTGCAGAGATTACTAAGCCATTCTTTTCAGTCTGACCTCCTACCACTGGAGATCGCCCGAGAACAACGACAAAATCGTGACTTGAATTGATTCTGTGAGATGATAAACGTAATTACAGAGAAGACTGCCAAGCGCATTTCCCAAAGTGCACAAATAATTCGGAAATTGCAGCGATTTTATTCTGTCCACGGAATTATATAAATAGTTTACTCAAACTAATTTTTTGTCACTTAGATACTATCGATCCAAATAAGCGTGTCACATGCAAGAAAAGGCAATTAGCTTCCATATGCATTTCATTGTGAAAACGAATATTGTATGAACACACTGCATATGCTAAAAGAATGAAATAAGACACAGCGCACTTCCATCAATAGGCATTATAAACTACTAAAATTATAGTCTTAAAATTATTTTATCTAAAGTAAAATCTTCATTCACTGGATTTTCTTATTCCCATCGCACCGCAGTAAACTTGGAATCCCAAGAAAAAAAATCGTATTATGGTTGAATCAGCCTGTAGTGGATGGAGAAGTCCAAGGGGGTGTTTGTTTCATTGACATGGTGCATCGTATTCTGCCGTCATTCTGCTGGGTTGATATTTGTAGTTGCTGGTACCGCTGAGGAGCAATTACTTGCGAAATTCTAAGAAATATGTTAAATGTTTCTTTGAAACGTAGCCTTTTTAAGGAATTCTTAAATAATTGCACAGCAATTTATTTTTCTTATTCATCTTCTTATTGTTACATATCTGCATAATAGACCATTGTAGCTATGACAAAACTACTTCAACTTTGGCTGTTATATGTATGCGTACTACGTGAGGCATGAGACATGTTGATCAAAATGAGTTCTTGGATTCCATCTTTTCATTTGGGTGCTGATCGTTCTTGATCCATTTTTTTCTAGAAGATTTTTTTCTGGGATTGTTTTTAGTAAATTGCAACTTAATCTTTTTTAACAAATTAACTTATTTTATGCCCATATTTGAATAGGATAGGAGTTTTCCGTATTAGTTCGTTTTAGCTTCCGTCGTTCATATCCGCAAGCAATCATCAGAGAAATGATTGGATCTGTAAACTTAATTCCTGTCATAATATAAAGACTTTTTATCTCAAAGCAGTAACTGAAGATTATTCCATCATGTTTCAGTAGTTTGCCTCCTCTTTTAGAATTCGAATAAACCAATGCGTTTGACCCAACACAAGTTCTTAAGCATAAGTTTCTTGTACTTTTCCTGATTTCAGAATATTTTAACCGATTCAGTAATTACCATAACTTTAGTCTCATTTAAATTTGAAGATACTCATTCTTACCAACTTCTTGCACCACATCTTCTTTAATATCTTCAATTTCTTCTTTAGGATTATAAATTATAATTGTGCCTTCAAATCTGAATTAATTTTCTGCTTTTGAATAGGTTTATACAGATATCGACTCTTTCTGAAGCTCTACGCTTGGCATCTTTTTCATGAAAACTGAAAACAAGGAGTAAAAAATGCAGTCTGACCGAACTTATGTATGCTTCTTAAACCACTTTGCATTTCCACATCTATCCCCATAATTGTTCCCTGTTCAAAGCAGAGATGTCTAACAAATATAAATAATAGCGATAATTAGTCATAAATGTGACATTGGTTTTCGAAACTACTCATGTTGAACACAACCAATAATCTGTGAAGCATGGACAACTTACACATTGAATTCTCATAGTTTTCAATAATTATGCTAAAATTTGGCATGCAGTGTCAGTTCCTCTGACTTTTCTTAAACCCATTTATTCTTTAAGCACTTTTTTCTAGTTTTTTACATTGCACTCAGCTTTACTTGGAAAGCAATTCCGTTTGACGAGATATTAAAATTATATTGTTATGTGAAAATCAGCAAAATTTATTATATGTAAATTAAATTCTGCTCTATCAACTTATTCCGTGAATGGTACCGGCTCAGCGGAACAGTTTCGTTATCAAGATGACTGATATTTATTGATCACAAAGAACTGAAAAATCTTCTGACAATGAATTTTCGGCTTTTCTTTTATCGTACCAATTTTTGTTAATTTTTCCCAAGAAGTCTTAAGGAATTAATTATATCACACATCTTTTATTGTCTCTGTAGAGGTCATGAAATTTTCCGTTCTTCGTTTATTTTATTTCTTTATTCAGTCTTCCCTGTAGTTCCTCATCTGGAATCCCATTTCGTTTCTTAGTTTTTCTCTTTATTTGGGCTGTAATCCTAAGATTTTATAAAAAAAAAAAATCTGTTCAGTAAGTTCAGGTATTTTTTCTCAGTTCATAGTTTCTTTCTATTTATTTTCTCAAGTACTTATAAAATAGCTCGTTAATATTGTTTGCCATATTTTGTTGGGTTTGTTTGGCCTAATCTGATACGTGAAACAAGGGTTTTAAACCAGTTTTTTTAATTTAAAGGTAATATTATTATCGCTCGGGTTCCTAATTGGGTTCACCCGGCGTAATATTGGGAGCCAAGGGGGTGTCGAGTGGATTCTGATTCTGCGATTAACTGATTTAGCGCTGACGCAGCTTCAGGATCTACTGACGGGGCGTTGTGATTCACACAGCAGATTTTCCTTTGGGAGTCAAAGGGTCCGCTGTGTGCCACAATGTTTTCGTGAACGTCAAGTTTAAAATAAAAGGCATAAGTGAAGTGATTTTCTAAGTCCCTGTCGTAATATTATATATTCTCCCAAAAATCCAGAATTGAGCACACAATTTGAAATTAACGAAACACTCATGATAGAACGTAGACCAATTAACAAAGTAAACAATTTATTAGTTAGGTTTTGCATAATAATAAAGATACGCTCACGATACTAGCAAAATTATTTCGACTCTCTGACAGGAACCTGTACTCAATTAACTATTTGCGTATAAAAATATTAACTCTAACGGAAGACTTTCGTATGGACTGATCCGATAAACATGGTATGAGGGGACACTGAAAGAAAGAATAGGATGGATTTCCTACCTTAACATCCGAATCTGGCCTAGATGTCGCGCTGCTACCCTCCTATCACACGGAAGAATTGGAACCACCTGAAAGTCCGGTTTTTTTGTCATCACATATTGTCTGTAAAACACTATTATCGCTGTTCCTCCACCCAAGGTACTGGTCTGCGATGGATGTCCCGGTCCGTCATAATTGGCGTGGGCCCTCATCATTCTTAGCAGGGTTCCCTTCCTTGGTACGTCGGTTTAGATCCTCCATCCGCAGCTTGGAAAATTGTATGCAGCTATCGGTAGCTTCAGTCTTGCCGTAATATTGGCAGCGATTAAGTTGCCAGTCTCTGATACCTCAAGGCAGTGACCACGTTTTGGGCCATAAAAAAAAAAAAAAAAATCCAAGTGACAAGTTACAGGGAATAAAAAGAAGTGCAAGTGATGCACGCCGAGAAAAAAGGTAAAAGTAAAAGTTCTTCTCTTCCCTTGGAAAAAGCTTAACGACCCCCAAGAAGACCCACACTACCTCAAAATATAACATCATCCAATCACTAGCTGGCGAACGCAAGCCTCCCTGAATTAAATTCCCCAGTCTATATCCTACTGGTCAGAGAATTAACATTTTGTTCGTCCATTCGTTAGGGGGTCAAGATTGTTACCCGTTCCCGCAAAATTCTGAGAACCGCTCAAGTCACGTTAGCCCCTTGATATAACCACCGGGCCATAAATCCTTACCCAATAAAGCTGTTACCCCCGGTTCCAAAAAGTCTACGGTCTACCCAACACGCATTGTGGATGCTAGACACGGTGGACACTTCTATTGCCCCAATAAAACATACTACAAAGTCAACTCGCGATGGATGTCGCCAGCGTTGTCTCCTTACAGTGTCGGTCCGTCCATGGTGACGCCAACGGTGTCTAGCTAATCTTACGCTGTGCGACGCCTTGCACTGGGAGATGGGGTCGGAGATGAAAGAAAAGAAAAGAATCACCCGAAAGTATATGGAAAAATAAATAAAAAGTAAATCAAACGTTCTCTTTCCCCAAAAATTGCATGAATTAATAAAAATAAATAAACTAGGGAATGGATTTTCGACCTAAATGTGCAGCGCTCGAGTCTGAGCGTTGTCACAAATTCCTCCCGTCACGGACCTGAAAAAAAAGAGGACCGGACCAGAAGATTCGGACCTGAGTATGTTCCCGCAGAAAGTGAGTTGGTAATAAATTAATTTAATACTTGATAATAACACAAAACGCATGAATATATCAGCTAATAAAATGCACACTAAATTTCATCGAAATGAACACAGTACAATAAAACAGTCCTGTAAAACAAAGAAATAAACCATGACAAAATAATGGACATAAATGTGCCTCCCTTTGAGCAAAAGATAGGATGAATAAATCTCGTCGTCGTCACAGTACACGACATATCATAAGTCCGCTAGGAATCAGCATCGTGAGATTATCATACGAAAACATTTCTTTTTTTTCTTTGAGGATAATGTTCCCGTCAGAAAGCCACTTAAAATTAGTTTGATTCATTTACACTTCATTTCGTAAACACTTGGTGAATTCATGACAAATATTCATCGACATAACAAACTCTATTTCGCTTTGTATACCATTACAACACTGGGTGAATTAACTATTAGTTTTCAACGTTACAACACACTCTGATTCATAAACAAGACAGCAATAAAATACTTAAACAGTTAACCCGTTGGGTGCTCATACCTAAATTACTGGATATAACTTCGAATAATTTCACCATGGATTACTGTACATTATTACTTTTTTTTCTCGTACCATTCGCTTGTTTATCACCCTTCGAAAAATTGCTTCTCCCTCTCTCTTTCTTTCTTTATTATTTTATATATATATATATATATATATATATATATATATATTCTCAGTAAGGGAAGAAAACAGATTATGGCACTGAGAAAAGAAGATGGTTCTGTAACAAGAAATAGAGGCGAAATTTTGACAAGAGTGAAAGATTTCTACTCCAAATTATATGAAAGGGATGATATATGCACTCCAGACATCATGAAAGATACCAGTACCAGAGTTCCTCCAGTCCTTCCAGCAGAAGTTGCACATGCAATCAAGAACATGAAGCGAGGAAAAGCTCCAGGAGAAGATGGAATTACTGTAGACATCATACAAGAAGCAAGTGGAGAAATCGAAACAGTACTCGCCCAAATTTTCACTCGATGCCTTAATGAAGGAAAGATTCCTGAGGATTGGAACACCGCTACAATGATCCTGCTACATAAGAAAGGTGACATTGAGGATCTCGGAAACTACAGACCTATCAGCCTCCTATCAGTAGTTTATAAAATCTTCACTAAAGTTCTTTCACACCGCTTGAAGGTAACACTGGACATGGCTCAACCGAGAGAACAAGCTGGATTCAGGAGTGGCTACAGCACAATAGATCATATCCACGTGCTGAGAGAACTAATTGAAAGAGCGAGGGAATATGAACTTCCATTGTGCATGGCTTTTATCGATTATGAAAAAGCCTTTGATTCGGTGAAACCATCAGCAGTTACAATGGCTCTGAAAACCTGCGGTATTGAAGATGCATACATTAATATTATTAATAACATCTATGAAAATGCAAGTGCAAAGATTAGGCTGTTTGAAAATACAACACACATAAAAATTGGAAAGGGAGTGAGACAAGGTGACACCATATCTCCGAAGCTCTTTAATGCCACATTGGAGGGTGTTTTTCAGTCACTGAGCTGGGAAAACAAGGGGATAAAGATTAATGGAGATTATCTAACCCACCTTCGTTTTGCTGATGACGTAGTAATTTTTGCAACTACCCCATCAGAGCTGCAGAGTATGATCCAGGAACTTGCTGACAAGAGTAAAGAAGTGGGATTAAAAATGAACTTTCAGAAGACAAAAGTGATGTTCAATGCTTTTACAAGAAATGAAGATTTATCGATTGATGGAGAAAAGCTGGAGATAACAGACACGTACGTTTATCTTGGACAGCAGATATCAAGTGAGGGTCACATTGATGAAGAAATTAATCGGCGTACAAAACTTGCCTGGAGAGCTTTTGGAAGAAACAGCATAATTTTCAAGAGCAATATGCCATTATGTCTTAAAAGAAAAGTGTTTGATCAATGCATCCTTCCAGTGCTTACGTATGGTGCAGAGACGTGGACCTTAACTAAAAGAGACATACAAAGGCTGCAGACAACTCAAAGAAGCATGGAGAGGTGCATGCTTGGTGTAACCAGGAGAGATAAGAAGAGGAACTCGTGGATCCGAAAAATGACAAGAGTGGAAGACATCATGATCAGAGTTAAATCCCTGAAATGGCAATGGGCTGGACATACTGCCAGAAGGACAGATCATCGATGGACAGCTGAAATTTTAGATTGGATTCCAAGGGACAGGAAAAGACCCAGAAGAAGACCACATGGGAGATGGGTGGATGAAATTCGAAAGTATGCAGGGGTGACATGGAGGAGACTGGCACAAGACAGACCGTTGTGGAGGAAACTTGGGGAGACCTTCGTCCAGCAGTGGATTGATAATGGTTGACAATGATGATGATGATGATATATATATATCATCATCATCATTGTCAACCATTATCAATCCACTGCTGGACGAAGGTCTCCCCAAGTTTCCTCCACAACGGTCTGTCTTGTGCCAGTCTCCTCCATGTCACCCCTGCATACTTTCGAATTTCATTCACCCATTTCCCATGTGGTCTTCTTCTGGGTCTTTTCCTGTCCTTTGGAATCCAATCTAAAATTTCGGCTGTCCATCGATGATCTGTCCTTCTGGCAGTATGTCCAGCCCATTGCCATTTCAGGGATTTAACTCTGATCATGATGTCTTCCACTCTTGTCATTTTTCGGATCCACGAGTTCCTCTTCTTATCTCTCCTGGTTACACCAAGTATGCACCTCTCCATGCTACTTTGATTTGTCTGCAGCCTTTGTATGTCTCTTTTAGTTAAGGTCCACGTCTCTGCACCATACGTAAGCACTGGAAGGATGCATTGATCAAACACTTTTCTTTTAAGACATAATGGCATATTGCTCTTGAAAATTATGCTGTTTCTTCCAAAAGCTCTCCAGGCAAGTTTTGTACGCCGATTAATTTCTTCATCAATGTGACCCTCACTTGATATCTGCTGTCCAAGATAAACGTACGTGTCTGTTATCTCCAGCTTTTCTAGATCAATCGATAAATCTTCATTTCTTGTAAAAGCATTGAACATCACTTTTGTCTTCTAAAAGTTCATTTTTAATCCCACTTCTTTACTCTTGTCAGCAAGTTCCTGGATCATACTCTGCAGCTCTGATGGGGTAGTTGCAAAAATGACTACGTCATCAGCAAAGCGAAGGTGGGTTAGATAATCTCCATTAATCTTTATCCCCTTGTTTTCCCAGCTCAGTGACTGAAAAACACCCTCCAATGTGGCATTAAAGAGCTTCGGAGATATGGTGTCACCTTGTCTCACTCCCTTTCCAATTTTTATGTGTGTTGTATTTTCAAACAGCCTAATCTTTGCACTTGCATTTTCATAGATGTTATTAATAATATTAATGTATGCATCTTCAATACCGCAGGTTTTCAGAGCCATTGTAACTGCTGATGGTTTCACCGAATCAAAGGCTTTTTCATAATCGATAAAAGCCATGCACAATGGAAGTTCATATTCCCTCGCTCTTTCAATTAGTTCTCTCAGCACATGGATATGATCTATTGTGCTGTAGCCACTCCTGAATCCAGCTTGTTCTCTCGGTTGAGCCATGTCCAGTGTTACCTTCAAACGGTGTGAAAGAACTTTAGTGAAGATTTTATAAACTACTGATAGGAGGCTGATAGGTCTGTAGTTTCCGAGATCCTCAATGTCACCTTTCTTATGTAGCAGGATCATTGTAGCGGTGTTCCAATCCTCAGGAATCTTTCCTTCATTAAAGCATCGAGTGAAAATTTGGGCGACTACTGTTTCGATTTCTCCACTTGCTTCTTGTATGATGTCTGCAGTAATTCCATCTTCTCCTGGAGCTTTTCCCCACTTCATGTTCTTGATTGCATGTGCAACTTCTGCTGGAAGGACTGGAGGAACTCTGGTACTGGTATCTTTCATGATGTCTGGAGTGCATGTATCATCCCTTTCATATAATTTGGAGTAGAAATCTTTCACTCTTGTCAAAATTTCGCCTCTATTTCTTGTTACAGAACCATCTTCTTTTCTCAGTGCCATAATCTGTTTTCTTCCCTTACTGAGATGTCCCTTTGCTATCTTCAGGCTTTGGTTGTTTTCAATTGCTTTCCTTACTAGTTCACAGTTGAATTTTCTTACGTCTTCAGTGATACTTTTTCGTACTGTCTTGCATAGCTCTATATATTCCACTTTGGAAGTCACATCTTCTTTAGTTGTCCTCATCTCTCTTCTTTTTTGCATCAACATTTTCGTTTTTCCTGATAATTTATTTACATGCAACTTGTTCTTAGACCCAGCTAATTTTGTTGCTGTTTCCATAAGAGCTTTGGTTACTTTTCTGTTAACTTCAGAGATGTCCACTTCTTCCGATGTTAGGCCTTCTAAAGCAGAGAACCTGTTCTTCAGTTCCAACTTGAAGGTATTATGGTGTTTTTTAAGGTTGGTTATGTCAATAGATTTTGTTTGTCTTATGAGCTTGCCACGTTCAAGTTTAGTGTTGAGGTGCATCTTACATCTCACCAATCTATGGTCACTACCTGTGTTGAACTTGTTTAGCACACTGCAGTCTTCTATGACGAATTTTTTGTTACACATAGTAAAATCAATTTCAGTTGTCGTCCCATTTGGATGTCTCCATGTCCATTTCCTGTGTGGCTTTTTCTTGAAGAAGGAGTTCAAGATGAAAAACCCTTCTGCCTCTGCAAACTCAACGAGAGTATTTCCACGCTGGTTTCTGTTGCCGTGACCGAATTTACCTACTGAAGTTTCATTCTGTTGCCGTTGCCCTATTTTTGCATTGAAATCTCCCATAATTATTTTCAAGTGCTGCTTACCTTTATTATTTAGATGACAAATTTCCTCATAAAATTCTTCAATTTCTTCTTCAGGATGACTTGTGGTGGATGCATAAGTTTGAATAATCTGAGCCTGGTATCTTCTCGATAGTTGGATAACGAGTCGTGCAGCTCTGTCAGAGGAACTTTCAACTTCTACCACTTTATCCTTCAGTTTCTTGTTTATTATAAATCCAACACCACTAGTTCTGCCAGTATCTGTCCAACGATAGTAGAAGAGATGTCCACTTTTCAGTTCGATGAGATCTTCTCCTTTTCTCCTTACCTCACTTAGCCCCACGATGTCCCACTTCATCCTTTGTAGTTCCTCTTCCAATTCAAGAAGCCTTGAATCAGAAGATAGGGAGCGTCCATTGTACGTTGCCAAGGTCAGCATCAGATGGCAGCCTAGTCCGGTCCTCCGGGGATTCTTAGCACCCTCTGCCTTCATGTCGCACTGGCCGCTGCCTTGGCCAGGTACATTCCAGCTGCCGGAGACTGAGGGCCAAGATTTAAGTTGTGGAGTCATTTTGGAGGGGTTTGGCCATAACTCACCACGCTGGCCAAGCGGGTTGGTGAGTGTGGGATAGAATTTCCTCTAATCCCGATGGTATAGTTATACCGCTATGGGCGGTCGTCAGAGCCCCTTTAGTGGGAACAGGATGCACCACGAGAAGGCGGGGTTGACATTTGTCAAGGAGAGGCTGTGTTGTTACGCATCACCTGACCTTACATCCCATATATATATATATATATATATATATATATATATATATATATATATATATATATATATATATTCTATTAAGAAGATACCTAAGCAAAAAAATACATATATAATTTTGACTCACACCAAGTACAACATAGAAAAGGTTATGTATCTACCTGTGTGAGTAAAAGGAGAAAAGATAAAAAATAAAATGTGAATTCTGAATTTTCAAAACTGCTGCGTTGCGCGTTTTGATCTTCAGGTTATTTTGCAACTTTTGTTTTAAATTCTAAAGTTTTTCCTTAGTCTTCAGTTTTGCTCTTAAGTATATATATATATATATATATTTAGTGTCACACATTTATTCATGAACTCTTATTCATTTATCCCTTATGGTCCACTCTTTTTTCTTTTCTTTATTTCTGTTCATCTCACTCATACGTCACTTTGTACATTAGTCGTTCCTTATTGTTTTACGGTTCAAATTTAATCCCTTTTCCTTTCTACTATTAATTACCATACACTTCGGCCTAATTCTTAACTCCAACCCTTTTACTTATGACGAATTCAAATCCTTCACTTTCTAACGATTCCCTGGTTAACCTCCTCAATTAATTAAACTTCTTCTAAACCACTGTCCTGTTAATACATCTCCTGCATCATCCCGCCGTTTCTTGTTACATTAAATGCTGCTATTTACCCCTTTCTGTTCTGCCCGGTTTTGTTGTTGTTGTTGTTGTTGTTTTGTTCTTATTTTTTGCTCTGCCTCATGGGTTAAAACGTTGCGCCTTTCCTAGACAAGAAATCTCTGAACGCCATTTCTCCTTCTTTCTTCCCTTTGACTGGAAGCTTCATCTGGATTTAATTCCCGTGTATCGCCATACCAAAAAAATATCTCTCTCACCCTTGTTCCGAACGTTTCCTTGCGTTAGTTACCATGGCAATGCTTTAACTATACTCTGCGTTATAAGAGAGGAGTGACGTCTCCACGACCCTTACTGACCTCTGTAACTCCGTGCGACTATTGGTGTTTCCTGCCGGTAATCGTTGGCTTTCGTTTTTAATTAGGAAAACTTCGAAAAATATCTCGTTCTTTTGAACGACACGAAAATACAATCCACTTCTTCAGTAACCTCTGGGATGTTCTAGTCAACGGACTACGATAATCTGCTCTGATTTCTGCGTGTTTTTTTCTTTCTATGCCGTGCTCTGCGGAATCATCACCTAACTGCAGGGTCGCGAATCCCTAACACTTTTTCTCTAATCCCGATAAATTTTTTTCCATGCCTTTAGCGTACAAAACGTTTACCTTTAACGGTGAGATACGCTGATCGCTTTCACCCGTATTCGAGTACACTTCAGTACCTCGTGGCTCCTGCCGTTGCCTCCCCCTTTTGGGCCTAGCTTTTATAGGACCAATGCTACTTCAAACGGCAAGTTCTTTTTTTTTCAAGACAACTAATTGCATTCTCAGTGCTCTCTTATGGATTATTTTACTGAACAACAAAAAAAATGGATTAACCGGCCAATCTCAAACAAGGTAAGTACCTTTTTCTACTCGTTACCGCATTGCCGTTAGCCCGTCTTGCTTTCCTCTGCAATTACAAATACTTGCACTCTCTACAGCATTGTTTTAAATTAGGAATTATTTCGCTTGAAGAAAATAATTGCCTCGATGATTCGTAACCTTGCAAAACATTTTAAATGAAAGTTCGGAAATACCTGTACTGTACTTTACGTATATTACAATGTGCTACGTATTCCTCTTGACGTTTGATCATAATATATTAATTAATCAACCATCAATAATTACATGAACTAAATATGCAAAAGTGATTAGTACGGCAAATAAAAATTTTATGGTACCAAATTATTATTCTATACCCCATCTTTGAACGATAATAAGTACCAATGGATGATTTATTCGTACCGTTTTTTCCCGATTCTGGGTAACGTGATAATCACCTTCACGTAAACTCACACAACATAATATCCCAATGAAACTTAGTTATCTTACTGTTACTACTTACACACTTGCATTACACAAAATAACTCTTTAGCAAAAATTTCAAATACACATGTATACACACAAACTGTTGTTGCTTTTTTCTTCACTATTTGCAGGATCATCACTGCCTTGTTTACTATCTCTCGTTAAGCAAGTGTCTCGCTGGTTACCGGCCGTAACTCGGTGTATAAGGGGTTCGCGTTTCTTTCCATAGGGCCTCCCTCTTCAGGGTCCCAATTATTCTCAATAATTTTCGATAACCATCGACTTGCTATATTAACCCAGGAATGCGTCGATGCCTGCTCCTGTTCATTTGTGCACTGCATTCGTTGTACAGGTCTCGTGTTACCGCCGTACTGTAAATTATTATTTGCTGGATGAATGGCATCTTCGGCACCGTGACTTGGTTCACGGATCGCTCTAACACGGGGACACGGACCTCAATATATAAGGATATCTGGTAACCCTTTCTGACGAAATTCCAACATTTTGCATTTCCTGTCTTCCGTTTTCTTCTGCGACTGCTCTGCTGTTGGCATCTCGTGCTGCGTTTTCTTCCAAGTTCCCAGCTACTTCTTGCTGCAGTGGGTAGCTGACTGTCCCTCTCGGAATGACCTCATCTCCATCCCTTGCAACTTCTTGCTGCGGCGTACTTTTAACGGTACTTCTCGGAGCATCTATCCAGCCGGAAAATGGCACAAATTCGTATTCGTCGGTATCTGAGCTATGCTGACTTCCTTCCGTGGTTGAATAACACGACTCTTGCGCTTCATCGAATTCCTGTGCAGGTGAATTATCAGTTAATAATGGCCTGCGCTCAATTTCCTTGACAGCTTTAATCCCTTCGCTTTTTCCTTCCTGAACACGGGGTGCATGCAGATGCACTCTATCTTTATTTCTTGAATTCTTCTCTTTAGCGAAACGGTCGGTGCACTTCCCTTGCTTCTCCGGAGCTTCATGTAAATTTCCATGGACGGGTTCGTTCGTATCCACCGACGGTTTCACGCACACCACCTTCGTGCGTCTGGGCAAATAGTACGGTCGCTTGGTTAAATTTGATATCGAAATTGGTATCTTGCCCGAAGCATCAATTTGATTTACCGAAGATGCAACTCTGACGCATCCATGAGCATATCTATCCAAAGGTTGTACTAAAACTTGTCCTTTTAAATTTCCAGAAAATGATGGAATTCTAACCCAAACTACCTTCTCTGCATTCGGAGGAATTACCACTTTCCTCACTAAACTTCCTGTTCTAGTCTCATCCGGTGGCAAAATTTCCTCCTTAAACCTTCTCTGATTATTCCTTGCATCCTCCTGCACTATCATGTTTACCCTTTTCGGCCTGTGGGCTCTACCTCGGCGCTGCTTCTGCGCTCTCGCTCCTGATTTCCTCTCCAAAACACCTATCTGAGCATCAAAGCTAAAACCATGGGCTTTCAAGAAATCCCATCCTAAGATGACTGAGTAATCTGGATATAACTCCTGCTGAGTGACATGGAACGTGTGCCTAATCGTATCATTTCGTACTTCTATGAGCAACTCGTAACATACTGAGGTCTGTAGGAGGGCGCCAGTAATCCCTTTTATGTGCACTCCTGAGCTTCTGGGTCTACTGCGCAATTTCCCGTGAAATTTCCGAACTTGCGATTCCTTTATTAATGATACACCCGCTCCACTATCGATGAGTGCGTACGTTCTCACTCCCATAATCCTAATTCCCACTATAGATAACTCTCCGTGCTCCTGGTCTATACAAGTTGTAAATACCATAGGGACTAAATTTCTCTTTTGACTAAAAGCATCCCTGCGATTCCGGTCACCCTCTAGTTTAAATGATGATTACTCCGTCCTGAATTTCCTTATGTCCAAATCCCCTATTCCCTGAATCTCACTCTAGGTTCTCTTCTATCATCTCGCCTGTGGTTAAAACTCTCGTGACGATCGCCTTCCGATCTCCCACCTCCATTCCTGAAATTTCCACTGCGCTGAGAGTAACTCGGCGCTCTGCCACCAGGGGAGAAATAACGCTCTTCGTGATTGCTCCGTGCTGAACGGGTTGATGAAGCCTGGTTCTGAATGCGCCCACTAGAGGGAGCTTCCCCTGCTCTCCTCTCCTCTCTCTCTCTGTGCCTAAAGAGTTGAAGCGTTCTGAACTCCGATTTCTCTGTGACCAAGGAGGATAATAATCTGACTTAAGCCTGGGACAATCGCTCTTTATATGTGTGAAAGACTTGCAAATAAAGCAAGCACGCTGATCCCGTGAAGGAATGCCTCTATCAACCCTTTCCAGGGTTTTATCCTCTTCGAACTTCTGGAATATCTCCACGTAATCATGATTAAGTTTTTCTGCTGCTTGTAGTCTCCTAGACAATTCTGATGTCTCTGCCCTAAGTTCATTCTCCTGTGACTCGTGCTCCGTCATCTGTAGTGGCATTAAAGTACACAAATCAGCTATCGAGTTATATAAATTTCCTGATTTTTCCTGGGTTCCATAATTCTCGCTGTCATACGGGCCTGCCGAGGCAGCAAAAACCTCCTCGAAAACTAGTTCCGAATTCTGCTCCTCTAAAATTGCTCTATTAACGGCTTCCGTAAAAGTTGTAGGGGCAAAAGACAACACCATGCGCTTCAACTTACGGTCAAGCCCATTAAGAAACTGCGACATTTTTGTCGGATCAGCCATTTCCCTAACCTCCCTATTGGACTGATCCACATGCCCTAAGTACTGATGTGCCAGCCCTCTTAATCTGGCCACATATTCCGATACCTTTTCACCTAGCCGTTGCCGACAAGTGGTGAACTTCTGCATTCTAACCATAACTGGTTCTTGAGCTACAAATCTTTGAATAACGGCTTCCTTAAACCTTGCATAAACTGTTTCATTCCTGACATCAATAGCGTTCGTTAAAAAATGACTCGCTGCCTGTCGACTCTTAGCTTTTGCAGAAAGAATTTTAACTGCATCTGTCCATCCAGCTACCTGTGCCACACTATCCACCATTTCAAAAAATTGCTTTGCTGTTGGACCCTCTTCCGTGCCCGTAAATTGTTTGGGAGATAACTCAACATACCCGCCATCGACTGGATTGTTCTTTGCGTAGCAACTGCTGAATCGAACTGCATCCTAACGTTCTCCTGAACTTCACCGCTACCTGGCGCTCCGTTAATTTCCTGTTCTTCTGTAGTATCACGTGCCTCATTAAAATTCGTACTACCCTCTATGCCATTAACTGCCATCCCGAACATCTATTTGCAATACCTTAATCAAATGACAACACTCTCCTAAGTTCTAAACTCTACTAAAAACTCAATAAAATCCCTCCTGTTGGGACCTACTATCACCTCTAATACTCGTAAAAATAGCAAAATTAACCTTCTTTCAGAGAAAAAGGAAACTGTATTTTTTTAGCCGATTCAGCACACTACTCAAAGTAAACAAACGTTTCCTTATGACTATTAATGGTATTATTAATCATCCCTAAATTACTCCTATCAAATTCCCATATAGCAATATTCAATACGTAAATCATGGAATAAATACACTTCATTGCAATAATAAAATACAATAACACCAAAATGATAAGCACTAATAAATCAATAATAAATCTGACCAAATCAAATCACACGTAATATTTCACTATGCAAGCTCTTAATTATTGAACTTCAAATTAGCTCGTAATATTTCATTGCGCAGCTTCTTAATCATTGAAACTTCAAATTAGTTCGTAATTCTAAATTATTGAACTTCAAATTAACTATAATATTTCACCGTGCAAATTCTTCAAGTTAACTCTTAAAACTTCAATTTGCAAATTCTTAATTATTGACTTTTAAACTTCAAATGAACTCTAACCTGCTTACTGAATACTTTCTGTAAAATCTTTCACTACTACACATATACACACAAAACCTTGCTGATGAATTATAATTATAATTTTCAAAACAAAACACTATATTTCAGCATACTCAATATTTACTGCTTTCGTTCAAATTATTTATGTAACACTATTGTTCATCATTACACTTTCTTTACTTTTGCAGTTGAAATTTTCAATATTTTCTGTTATATCGAATGATTAATAACACTCATGAAATATTTGCTTTATTCCTTTGCTGCTAAAATTCTGAATCTGTGCCATTAAAAGAACCATAAATTATCTTCCTTTCCAACTTCTTAATACCAAATCCAAAAATCCAAACAATCGTTAACTTTCCTACTACTACCCAAAACTCACCTACTATAACCATTAGGAAAAACTTTGCTTTTTAACATACCCAATAATTGCTCCTCAATAACCCTTGGTGCGATTACATCCTGGTCGAACGGCACCAAATTATTATCGCTCGGGTTCCTAATTGGGTTCACCCGGCGTAATATTGGGAGCCAAGGGGTTGTCGAGTGGATTGTGATTCTGCGATTCCCTGATTTAGGGCTGACGCAGCTTCAGAATCCACTGACGAGGCGTTGTGATTCACACAGCAGATTTTCCTTTGGGAGTCAAAGGGTCCGCTGTGTGCCACAATGTTTTCGTGAACGTCTAGTTTAAAATAAAAAGCATAAGTGAAGTGATTTTCTAAGTCCCTGTCGTAATATTATATATTCTCCCAAAATTCCAGAATTGAGCACACAATTTGAAATTAACGAAACACTCGTGATAGAACGTAGACCAATTAACAAAGTAAACAATTTATTAGTTAGGTTTTGCATAATAATAAAGATACGCTCACGATACTAGCAAAATTATTTCGACTCTCTGACAGGAACCTGTACTCAATTAACTATTTGCGTATAAAAATATTAACTCTAACGGAAGACTTTCGTATGGACTGATCCGATAAACATGGTATGAGGGGACACCAAAAGAGAGAATAGGATGGATTTCCTACCTTAACATCCGAATCTGGCCTAGATGTCGCGCTGCTACCCTCCTATCACACGGAAGAATTGGAACCACCTGAAAGTCCAGTTTTTTTGTCATCACATATTGTCTGTAAAACACTATTATCGCTGTTCCTCCACCCAAGGTACTGGTCTGCGATGGATGTCCCGGTCCGTCATAATTGGCGTGGGCCCTCATCATCCTTAGCAGGGTTCCCTTCCTTGGCACGTCGGTTTAGATCCTCCATCCGCAGCTTGGAAAATTGTATGCAGCTTTCGGTAGCTTCAGTCTTGCCGTAATATTGGCAGCGATTAAGTTGCGAGTCTACGATACCTCAAGGCTGTGACCACGTTTTGGGCCACCCAAAAAAAAAAAAAAAAAAAACCCAAATGACAAGTCACAAGGAATAAAAAGAAGTACAAGTGATACACGCCGAGAAAAAAGGTAAAAGTAAAAGTTCTTCTCTTCCCTTGGAAAAAGCTTAACGACCCCCAAGAAGACCCACACTACCTCAAAATATCCCATCATCCAATCACTAGCTGGCGAACGCAAGCCTCCCTGAATTAAATTCCCCAGTCTATATCCTATGGGTCAGAGAATTAACATTTTGTTCATCCATTCGTTAGGGGGTCAAGATTTCTAATCGTTCCCGCAAAATTCTGAGAACCGTTCAAGTCACGTTAGCCCCGTGATATAACCACCGGGCCATAAATCCTTACCCAATAAAGCTGTTAGCTCCGGTTCCAAAAAGTCTACGGTCTACCCAACTCGCATTGTGGATGCTATACACGGTGGGCACTTCTATTGCCCCAATAAAACATACTACAAAGTCAGCTCGCCGATGGATGTCGCCAGCGTTGTCTCTTTACAATGTCGGTCCGTCCATGTTGGCGCCAACGCTGCCTAGCTAATCTTACGCTATGCGACGCCTTGCACTGGGAGATAGGGTCGGAGATGAAAAAAAGAAAAGAATCACCCGAAAGTATATGGCAAAATATATAAAAAGTAAATCAAAGGTTCTCTTTCCTCCAAAATTGCATGAATTACTAAAAATGTATAAATAAATAAATGAATAAATAAACTAGGAAATGGATTTTCGACCTAAATGTGCAACGCTCGAGTCTGAGCGTTGTCACAATATTTGATGGAAATAATTTCTGCGCTTAGCCCTGTAGAAAAGATTTTATAACGAAGTAAATTTCTCCGTCCATTTTGGTCCACGCCGGGGATTGAACCCGAGTCCTCTTATTCCGGAATAAGTCGCTCTACCAACTGAGCTACACAGACATTCGTTCTCGCTGCTATCTGCCTTTATGTCGTGTGCGTCCTGCCTGCCCCGCAGGACGCACACGACATAAAGGCAGATAGCAGCGAGCACGGAACACAGTTACCATGAATGGGTGAACTTGGTCCACAACGATGTTCAGATACCTGACAGCTGTCAGGGATTGTGCTATTTGGATAGTGAGGCCTAAAGTGTCAAAAGAAAACATCGCCCACAGCATAACACCGCCGCCGCCGGCCTGTTTCAGTCCAACAGTGCGTCCAGGTGCCATAGCCTCTTTTGGTAATCGGCGTATCCGCCCTCGGCCGTCTACTTGATGCACCAGGAATCTCGATTCGTCTGACCAGACCACTTTCTTCCAATCATCCACGGTCCAATCTTGATGATCTTGTGCCCATTTCATGCGTTGTTGGCGATGACGTGCAGTGAGCATGGGGACCCGGCTGGGTCTTCGGCTACACAGGCTCATGCGCAGAAGGCTGCGATGAACTGTGTGCAGTGACACATTGCCCTGATCACTACTGTTGTAGCTATGGGTGATTTGTCACTCTGTGGCCCTGCGGTCGCTGTGAACAATGCGCGACAGTCTCCGCTCTACTCTGGCATCAGTGAGCTGCAGACGACACACGACTAGACGACGGTTCGTCGTTTGGCCATATGTGCACTGCTTTTGATACGTACTCACTACAGCGGCACGCGAACAACCCATAAGCTGCGCCTTTTCCGAGATCGTAGTTCCGAGGCGCCATGCCATCACAATTTGCACTTTATGAAACTCCGATAAATCGGCAGCTTTTTCCATTCTGACTCCGAACACTCTACTAACCGAAAGCCGGTCCTCGGGTTGTATATACATTTCTGTGTTAACTTCACCTGCGCCGCCGTTCTGTCTCCAGGAGCGCTCATTTCTCTAAGCTGGAGCATGGTCATTACGTAATGTCTCATCGGTGTATGTTTAGTTTAGAATTTCAGCTGCGGCAGATCACTGAGAAGTAATCCGGGTTCAACGAAAATTCTTTAAGTTAAAGTTATTTCCTTAAGCCTCAAGTTAAGTTAAAACTGAAGTTAAACCTTAAGAGTTAAACGTAACGTAACAGTCGATTCTCCGAACCCTTAAAATAAATTTTATGTTACAATACATTAAATTATTCAAATGCACCATATTTAGTTTTATTGGTCCACGAATTTAAAGAGGCCATGCGAAAAATCAGCAGGCTAAGTTCTAAGCAGCCGAAGAACGCGATGTCATTTGCATACTTTACCGTGGTCTGCGATGGTAGGCCAAGGCGATGCCACATAGACGAAACAGAGCAATTCTATGGTGTAGGATATGAAAACAAAACACCATTAAAATTCCAGTTTTCTTTACATCTAACATTGAAAGGTAAAGCTACACTTCCGAAAAGCTGAAATTCTAAATTTTGAAATTTACTAAATACCTGTTCAAACGAAACTGCCTAAACGAAATGCTATAGATATTTCATTTGTTTACTCAAGTAATTTGCTTTTATCGATTGCTATGTGGATAAAATGTGGAAAGAGCGACGTTTTTGTTTATTCACTGACGCCACGTATATGGAGGATTTTCACTTTGGATCTCGCCCTTTGGATTTAACTGCTGAAATTAATATGTAGCGAGTGAATTACCAGATGGAGACGTCTCAGTAGCTGAGCCCATCTTACGGATTTATGATGTCAGAAGCTGACTGAAACACACACATAGCGTCGTTGATTGTTGACCTCCGTAGAGTAAGGCTAACACGCTTGGCTAGTATCGAGAGATCTGGGATTCGGATCCCCAGCGGTGACCGGATAACAATTTTTCGGTTGCTATGTGTTGATAAAACGTTGAAAGAGCAATGACTTTATTTATTTGCTTTCATTTTCTTTAGTTGTTTTTATGAGGCATCTACCAGGTGACTGATAAATGAAATGACGTAAGTTTATAACGATTTTAGGATTGGCTAATTATATAAATCCTTTATGATGAGCTGGTGTGGTCTGAGCAAAACGATATCACTTATCTTCATGTAGAATTTTTAGAAACCTGTAAGTTGACTCTGAAATGGGCATAAATCACGTTACATATTTTAACAATACAAAGCTTATGAGCCTTTTTGAGTATATTCAAGAACAGAAAATCTTTCAGACAGTTTAAAAACGTTCACAGCTAAACGGCGTGAAGACATTAAGCAATAGCAGATAGCAAGAAAACCTCATATTCGGAAAACATCTACGAAAAAAATTCTGGCCTACTTTTATCCGTTTGAAATTGATATGTTGCAGAAAAAAGGAAAATCATTGCAGGGAAATTTTTGAAATCGTTTATTTTACATATTACGAGACGGCAGAGCCATGAGCTCTACACAAAATTTGCCTTATTAATGATAAAGAGTTTGAGTAAAGGAGTTCAAGAATAAATTTACAAATATGCACAAATTAATGCTATTTTTTTTTGTAGCACGTATAGCTTTAGAATTTGAAATGAAAAGGAACTTTTTACGTACGACTCTACTATTCTTCATAAGTCCCGTAAGGAACGGACTTGATTTGTCTATCTATACGTTTCCCACTGGAAGCTCGCAGTAAATTTCCGCGGTCAGAATTTGTGTGTAATGTCATCCGCAAAAACTACATCTTTGTGAACTGAGTCCCTGTCCAAAAATGATTTTGCTTTTGGGACTGCTATCACCGTGAACAAGAAGGATGAAATTGAATTCTCGAGTGCAATGGGCACATCTTTAAGGGCAAGTCTTAAACCTACTATGGTAATTTCGAAAACAAAATTTCTAAATTTTGCTGTCAATAATATTTTATATATGAAAAATAGATTTAACGCCACTTAACGGGAAATTTTCTCATTAAAAACCTGGAAAATATTAGTCATACTGAAAATGTGTGTGAATACATACTAAGTTTTTTAAAGTTAGACTTTCAGAGGAGCAGACATAGTGACAAATGAAAATTGTTGTTACTACCTGAGTGTAAAAAATACTTATGGAAAATCAAATTTTATGGATAATATTGATCACGGTTAAAACTAGCCATCGTTAACGATTTTTATTCAGTCCAATTCGTAGAGGCTGGGAGATCATCGAGCAAAGAAACTGAAAATTTACGCTCTATAACAGGAAAAACTGTTCATCAAAAACCTGGAAAAGTATGGGAAATGGTGATCATGGCCATATCAGTCGTATGAGAAAAACAATTTTTGAAATTGAGTTAAAGCGTATATATATCCTATTCTATTTCCAGTTGCTAAAATATCGCGTCGCTCCTTAGGGGAAAAGAATGCAGCTGAAAACCCAGGTGACATCAATATTTGTCATACCTACAGCTAGCCGATGTTATAACAATTTTTCCAGGGCACTAAGAAACAGAGAAATCGTTGAACTGAAAATCGTAATTTACGCATTCTGATGTAATCACTTTGTATCAAAACTGGCCTGCTTTGTCAAAGTTAGATCATCTGAGACCACTAAGTGCAAATAATTTTGAGGTGTCTTTATTTTACGTCATTTTACAAAAAGAAAAAGAAAATGAAACTAAAGGCATACATAATTGTAATTTTGAATGAGCTCGTCTTATTCTAAAGTGTTCAGAAAGCAGAGTATTCCATAGGAATATTTGCATGTGTGTGTCATGCTTTTCAGCCAGATATAAAATTCGGCACTCGATGTTCGAATTCAGAATTATAGCCTTTTCCCTGGTCGCCACTTCTTCGTATTAAATTCCTGGAGCAATCACGTCTCCGGCGGTTTGAATGAAGATTGCAGCGTGGGTCGATAGAATGCACCTACATTTGGTTAAGAAGTGTCAATAATAATAGTAATGACGGTAATGTTAATAAATTGCCATTGTGGCTCTCTCATGAAAGTGGTTATGTGTCCTCATTTTTCACCTTTCGGTGCAAACTCCCGAAGTATCTTGACCTGATAGAAAGAAGCCCACTCAGTCCCATTGTTCTTTTGGACAGTGTCGACGTCACAGCTCGCGTGTGGGCCGTCAGCTCACTCGAGCGCCATTCGTCAGTCACGCGCCATTTATTTTGCAGAACAAAAACAATCGTTATTTAGTGTCCACGGTAGATCCATTTTCGTGCCTGCACATTCCAACATGTGTATTTGCTCAGTTTCGTATATCAGATCCCTCTGAAAACGGCATACACTTCATTTCCAGGAAGGGGAAAAAAGCCTAACGAGACAGAACGTCTTTCTTTTTTTAATCCCCCATTTGTCATTTTAGTGCAATGTTTTTATGTTCGACATGGAGATGTTAACATTTTGAAATTTGTGTTTTCAGTAAAGAGGTACAGGACAGATGCTATTGTTACTTGTACAACGACGTCAGGCATTTCGGCGGGTAAAATATTTGGCAGCATATACTGTACATACGTACAGGCTTACTAATGAAAAAGTGGTGGTACATACATGCTCTACTGTAGTTGATCGGAGTCTGTATGTACAAAGGTCTACAGCATCTTCGATGTTCCTCTTTTCAACTTAATACTAACCTTAGGCACAGTTGCAATCTTATATAAAAAAAAAAAAAAGCTTTCGTAAAACATTTTTCGGAATTTAACGACTCTGAGCATCTAAGGCTATCAAAAGTGGTTCGTCCCTAATATAATGTCACTGGTGCCAGGGAAGAGAGATAACCAGCTCCGCAGAGCTATTACACCACTCACTTCTGACCAAAAACTCGAATCAGTGCTCACACGTTTAGCCAGAAACCCGTTCTTCTTATGTACAAACTATTCACAGGCGGTAAGCAACATTAAATATATATATATATGTGTGCTGCCAAAGAAAAGAGTCAAAACCAAAAATAAATTTTCTCCATTTCCCTTTTTGAACGTCATGGTAAGAAACTAAAAACTGATCTAGCCAAAGAAGGAAATCTCTTTGTGAAATGGATAAGGAAAAAACTCTGTTAGTAAACTGCAACATAAACTGTAATAAGATGCTGAACCATAATGCAATCAAGAAGCACAATGCACAATGAAAATATTTAATTTTCGCAGATTATCATATTCAATATTTAAGTACACAAAAATGAAACTTTTACACTTGTTACAGGTTTAGGAGACTAACGTGTAATCAATGTCTGAAAGCAAATACTTATTATTTTTGTCCCTTCGTTCAGAAACTTAGAAAATAAAAGCCGTGTTTTAACGTGTTCTGAGCAGCAACTTCAAATGAGTAGTAATACATTACGAAAATTGCGATGTTTTAAAATACAGAGTGGAAATTTTAATTTTCTTTCGCGCTTTTCGCAGGTTGATTTTCTTTTATTTTCGCAGATTGCGAGATATCAACTTGTCTGCCCGTAAAAGCATAACCTACTACAGTGATCTGTGTCTCGTCTTTTACTTCCGCGCGGAAAATATGCAGTCACATATCTTCTCTATCTCAGGGTAAAAGAGGGACAGCAAACGTATAATGAGATGTCTTTTCTGTAAGTTACCATAACAAAATGATACCGAATGTAATGAGCACGTCTTTTAAATCGGAAAAATGTGCGGAAAAATAAAACTTACTACTTTCGTCGAACATTTATTAGCATACGAAATCCCAAAACTTAAGGTTTATTACAGTAAACAGGATGTTCGTTATGGCGAACCATAGTGAACAAAATATTTTAATCGGTCTTTTGGAAGCAGAGGAAAAGTTGCAAACAGAAAAAAAAATTGCGCCTCTACTAAAAAACAGAATGGTGGTAACAGAAAATTCATGGAAAATATTCCCGCAAAGAGATTTATCCGACGCAGATCATTTTTCTCCGTCCCACTTTCAGAAACGAAAATTTTGGCGCAATTAGAAATAAGTACTTGCTCCCTTAGTACAAAAAATGAGCATCATCAAAGCAGGAAATATATGAAAATCTTTGCCATAGTAACTGATGTTCTATGCAGAAAAAAAAATATTTCAATCGATACATTTTGAAAGCGAAGCTATGACGTTGTATACAAATTTTCATTTCTAACCCTTAGAAGCAGAACTGTGCGTTAGCTGCACCGGTGGCCGAGTGGTCTGAGACGGTGGCTTCTGACCATTTTTCTGAGTTCGGCACAGGTTGGAATCCCGAATGAGAATGGATGGGGCTCTGCTGCTTTCCTGGAACCGCTGGCACAAAATTAGGGACAGGCGACTGCGCGGTGGTCGTTATGCATCCTCTTACCAAAAAATAAAAAGAAGTACTGTGAATTTTTTATAGAGATTTAGCGACCACCGTGAGCAACTCAATGGGCTATAAGCAGTCGCCCGTCCCTAATTTAGGGCAGCTGGTTCCAGGGAAGGGAGAGAGCCAGTGCCGTAAGGCAAACACAACACCCATGCCTCACAGGGACTCGAACCCGGACCCCTTTCGGACGAATGATCAGAAGCCATCGCTTAGACCACTGCGCCACCGGGGTGGCACTGTGGATTTTGAAAAAATAAAACGCGTACACAAATGCTGCCTATAATGGAAGCTTTCCGACAGAAAAACAGCTTTGAAAGTCGACTGGTAGAAAATAAAATTCATTTATGCTTCCTAGAGGAGAAGAATTACGCGTTATTTAAAGTACACAAATGTCCACAGTGTTCTTCGTAGTGAATGATACCTGGTACAAAAATTATTTTTCAACTTGACTTCTACAATCAGTGAAACATTTGCAAGAATAAATATGATGTACTGACACCTATTAACAGCAAAAATGTGCTCCACGAGAAAACAGAAATTGTACGCAAAGCGTCTCACATAGCGAAACATATTTAAAGCCAAAAGAACTTTTCAACATTTAGAAAGACACGGAGGGAAACGTTATGTAACTTTACGCTCTGAAAAACCTTAAGTTACTTGAAGGAAATGGATGGCAAAGATTTTCTTCGTAGTTGAGGATATTGGACTAAGAAACGATTTTTTTAAGTAGATTTTTTAGAAGCTAAGATCTTTTGTAAAAAGAATGATACGCTCTCACCCCATAGCGGCAGACTGTGCGTTATTGAAAATTAGAAAATATATGCAAGATACTTTTCACAGTGCGATGGAATAAGAATTTTTAGAATCAGGTATAGCAAGAAAACTGTTCATGTGTATTCGTCCCTAGCGTGGAAACCGTGCCCGCAATCTTCTCTATAGCGAATAACATACGGTGCCAAAAGAATGGTTTCAATTGGACTTTTTGAAGTGGAGATACAGTTGCAAACTGAAATATGCACCTAACGGCAGAACTGTGCATTATGGAAAATTTAAATATAGGCAAAATGTTTTCCACAGTGAAGGAGAGCCAATGTAAGAAGACTTTTTCATATCGAACTTCTAGAAGAAGCCATATCGAGAAATATTAAACGTACATTTATTCCCTCTCGCGGGAAAACTGCGTGCGCATTAGGCTGAGCACGAAATATGCATAAAAAGGGTTTTCGTGGTGAGTATTATTTGACAGAGGAAGAATTGACCGAATCGGGTGTTTAGAAGTGAAGATATGGTAACAAATATGTCCAACTAACTATGCCATTTAGTGAAAAATCGTGTCATAAAAAATGAGAAAAAATATATATATGAAAAATATTTTCAATCCCGAACGCTATCAAAACACAAAAAAAAAATGTTTCAGTTCGGGCTGTTAGAACCAAAAATGTCGGGAAAACTAAAACATAACTTCAGCCCCTTTTTATATACCTAGCGGGAAAGCTGTGCTGCGCTTTGAGCAAGAAGTATACATAAAACAATATTCATAGTAGTGGTATACTATAAAAAAATCAACCGGGTTTTTGGAAGTATAGATACTGCTGCAAATATGCTAGAAACAGAAATATGCAGTTACGCCCACTAGTGGCAAAATTGTGCGCTGCGAAAGGTTAGAAATTATATTTAAGATATTCTTCACTGTGAATGCTATTCTACGCAAAAAAAAAATTTAAATCAGATTTTTAACAACAGAAATATAGAAAAAAATACAATATGAATTTGCGCCCGCTAGCTGCAAAACTGAGCATTGTCCGGAGTAGAAACTGTAAGCAAAATGGTCTTTGTGGTAAAAGGCATCCAGAAAAAATATCTTTCTGATTTTTAGAAGCAATGATATGGAATGAAATATATGTGGAATTCAATAGCATATGATTTCACACTTCTAGCGGCAAGGTTACGCATCGAAAAAAAAAACTGAAAATGTGGATCTTTGTTCTCATAGGTCAAGCTCCCTATGCGAAAAGAATTTTTTTCAAATTGAACTAATAGATGCAAATATAAAATGTCAGCTGACAAACAGGCAGACATAGTGTTGGTGTGTTTTCGAAAGACACACTGAAAATGTAATTTTTTGTAATAAGAGAATCATTCCTTGGTAAAAAAGAACTATCCAGCTAAGTGGTATCTTATCTTGATCTCATCACCCTGTCCATCGCCCTCGTAAATGTCAATAAGTTTTCCAAATAAAATGCCAGAATTTGCCGTTTCAGTCTCTTCCCTTTTCAATGTGATGATTATTGATATTTTATTGAGCATAATTTTTGTATTTATTTTTCACCCAATCTATGAAGAAGCTGGAAATAAATGGCGTATTTTATATTTCAAGTCTTGAAAATCCTCGGTAAAGGGAACCACATCAAATACCAAGTATAAACTGCTGAAATTTTTGCTGCTATATTTTTATGTCCTAGCACATGATACAGTATAATTTTGAATTTCGATAATAGATTCTTGTTAGTACTTAAAATAAGCTGTAGGATGAGATTGCTTTGAATTTGGGAATGTTTAATACCTATACTTGTGAATGGAGGGAATTTTAAAAACCTGATCATGCATTTTCAGGCATTCTTTAGGAGAAAAAAGAAAAGTCATTTAAAATATGATCTATAGTTTCAGTGGATTTAACTCCTTCTCTACAGGTGTCATCTCCGGCAAATTTAATCATGTGGTTTTCGCAATTCTGCTTTGATGTAACATGGACTTAAATCCTGATAAAGTATTCCTTAATTTCTGGAGAAAGCTGCCATTTCTTTAATTACTTTAGTAGATAGTTTTTGTCTCAAGGTTTTCCACTTCTAAGGAGTTTGGATGTTTTAGAACTTTGTCTTCCCAGTTTTTCAATGGCTGTGGACTGTGTTCTGAGTGAAGAATCAACATCGAATTATTGAGATTTAGCAGCGTGTAGCCTCCGTCAGAAGCATCCGCTATAGCAATGATGTCGTGTTTTGTCCCGAAAAATTACTGCTTGATGTCTTTTTTATTTTCCGCAGAGATCTGAGATAATGATCAAATCCTTGCATTTTCTTCTTAGTTACAGGCTTTCAGCTAAGGATTTTGTATGATTATATGTTTATTCGGTTAAGTCTCTTTGTAAGTGCATCGTGTTCTTGTAATTCCTGATGGAACAATTTCAGGATACCAGAAAAGGACGTTAATATAGGTATACCCCAAGAGTTAATAAAGGCATTTTATCTTTAGAACATGATTTGGTATTTGGAATTATGTTGGATCCAACTAATGTATTAATGTAACATATTTTTTTTATATACTCTAGTCTTCCGCAGTAATTTGTTACGTATTTATAAAATTTGGCCACCGTTAAAGCCTTCCGTTCACATTGAACGTTTCATATTTTTTCCATTTTTCTTAAGAGGTTATTTTCTTAATGTTTTTTAGTGTTTAATCAGTCTTTATTTACATTTCACAGATTTCTCATTGTAGCCGTTGAAATTTGAAAAATTCCGGTCTGGTGTTATACTGTAAAAAATATTATTTTATGCCGTGGCAAAACTTATTTTATGCCCCCAGAGCTCTGGAGTTTGAGGAATAATTGATTTCTTCTTGAATTTATATTCTATTGGTCTCTGAATTTCGCCTGGGACTTACAAAGCAAAAGCAATGGTAATATGGTACTCTTAACAAAAACAATGAAACCCTCACAAGCGGCTGAAGCTACAACAAAAACACTTTTTATTCTATTAACACTTTTATTACTTTTATTGCTGTCTAATAAGATTTCAATTACATAAAATCAGTACCATCAAAATTTGCGGTTACACTGCGAAACTTCGTTCAGAAGATGATGAAATCTAGAAAGTTTCAAAATTTTGAACGACTAACTTGGATTATTTGGCTTAAAAGAAAAAAGTATTTCGTTAACCGATTCTGATGTATGAACTCTTGAATTTCCAGTTTTTTCACCCACGGGAACTAATAACAGTTAAGTCATTGAATGATCTTTATCATAAAAGCTTCGGATGTAGATTTTTTTATTTGGAGCTGCTGTACCTGGAGAATGACTTACATTAAAGCATTTTTCGCTATTTTTCAGTTTTCAACATAGAGATACACCGAAGAGCCAAAGCATTAGGACTAGCGCTTCTTTATTAAAATCGAAGCAACTGCAGGTAAACGACGGTGTGTGTGAAAGTCATGAAAACACCTGCTCTGTTAATCAGTGTTATTCTTGCTCTTCAGATACGAAAGGAAGCCGAGTTTGACAAAGGCCAAATCGTAATGGCCAGACGATTGGGTAGACCATTTCGAGACGGCAAGGCTTGTTGGGTGTTCACGGTCAGCCGTGGTTAGTACTTTCAAAAAGTGGTCAGGGGAGGAAAAAGATATGAACTGTCGGGAAAATGTGGGCCGACCACGACTCATCGATGCTAGAGATGAGCAAAGGCTAACTCGTATGGTACGAGTCAAAAGAAGGAATACTGTGGCCCAACTCTCGCCTTTAATTTTAATGCTGGTGACGGGAATAATGTATCACAACGAACCCTGATGAAAATGGGGCTGTGTAGCCACAATCCTCTCCAAGTGCCCATGCCAACCTGGGTTCACAGTCGAAAGCGCCTAGAATGGGAACGTGAGCATCAAAACTGGACCTTGAATGATTGGAAGAATGTAGTCTGATCCAATTAACCTCGTTTCCTGTTGCACCATGTGGACAGACGGGTACGTGTGCTTTGTTTACCAGAGGAAGTGCTGGCACCAGGACGCACCGTGGAACGAAAACACGCCGATGAAGGAAGTGTAATGCTTTGAGCGATATTCTACTGGGAAACTCTGGATCCAGTCATTCATGTGCAGGAAACTATAACGTATACCACCTACTTAAACATCGCTGCAGAAGAGGTTCATCGTTTCATGGCAACGGCATTCTCCTCTAGTTGCGATTGCCTTCAGCAGAATAATGCTTCGTGCCATATTTCCCAGACTGTTCGAAAATGGTTCCCGGAACATGAGGAAGACTTCCAGGTATTCCCTGGCCTCCAAGTTCCCCGAACATCAATCCAATCGAGAATCTGTGGTTTGTGTTAGAGTAGCAAATCCGATCTGCGGGGGCGCAACCACGTAATTTGAAGAGTTAAATGACCTTCTGATAACGTGTTGCTACCAGACACCACAAGGCACCTTTAGAAATCTTGTAGTGTTGAGACCTCGCCGGCTAAGAACTGTTTTTTACGTCACGTGGAGAAACAGTACCATATTAGGCAGTTGGTCATAATGTTTTGGCTCTTAGGTGTATACGAAGCATATAAGTTACTGGTTTTTATGCACAATGCCAATGAAACAACGAAATGTTGTAAATGTCATGACAATAATCACTTGTACCGGTTACTCTGAATAAGTGTTAGAATCTGTAAGTAAATGTAGGAAACAACAGCTCTGTTAAGTGATAATGAATATTCTGAACCACTTTCTTTTTCTTTAGCATAAAGTAGAAGAGACCTTCCTTTCTGAAAGCAGTATTCAAATGCAAATATTACCATAATATGCCTTGTTTAAGTAGGAAATCCGTTCTTATTTATATTTTACCGTTTTTTTACGACTTTCTATTTATGAAAAATTGTGTCTGCTGATCTGTACTACGGAAAGAACTGCAGCGCATCATTAATCACACTTATTAAAGGCTGCTGGGAAACATATAAAATAACAGCTGAATGTTATAAGTGAACTTATTTCGATTTATCACATTTATCAGTTATACTGGTGATTGTGTGTTTTAGCCGGAATTTATTTATACATTCATACACGACTCTTCACTTTTACCGTAATTTATACTTCCAACAGTGGTCAGATGTTAAAGATAACATGATTGCTGGGAACTTTTCAAATGAATGAAAAAATATGTTAAACGAATTCGCAAAGCCATTTTTAACCTAAAATCATGAGAAATCTTTGATTAAAAGTCACTCACTCCGGGAAAAGTCATTGTGAAACAAGTGATAAGATTAAAATCGTCCGATAATGAAATAGCGTTAATACCGGAAAACTGTAATTGCAAAATTGAATGGTATGGTATACTTCATTTGCTGTATAGAAGTTGTAGTTTTGAATATGGAAATGCCAGAAATTCTTATTGCTACTATACGAGCTTCAAGCATGACAACATACATTTCACAAAAGACCTGTTTATTAGTTAACTGTTTTGTATTGACAGATAACTCAAAGTTCACTTTTCGAAGTTAAACAGTATTCATTATCTCTTAATTCCAATTAATAAGGTATTATATGATTTCAACGTAATTCGTGTAGCAAAATTAGTTGCAAATACACTCATCATAAAAAAATCGTTCTACCTGGACCTAGAAGGAATGAATGTCGTGTGTACGATACAAAGCGGCGTATTAAAAGGCAACAATGTAAGTAACAAATGATCACATTTGGTGCCTGCTTCGTGCGGCGGATACACACACACACCGCAACTGAATTGGAAACGATTATGCAAATATAAGTAAACGTCTCTTACGTAGCGTACATGCAAAATAGTGCTCACGTACTTCACCACGTGATCTAGGCAACTATTTAAGAATACTGTTCGTCAGTAGTCGTCAATAGTGTTGATCACAATGGGAAAAACAAAGAATCTTTCGGAGTTCCATAAAGGGCTTATTGTGGGCGCCCGTCTGGCTGGAGTGATGATTTTGAAAACAGAAGAGCTGACTGGTTTCTCAAAGGTGAGATATCTCGGGGCTTTCATCAGTAGAAAAATAAGCCAACTTGCTTGTCTAATAGGCGTAACTATGATACGACGATAATCTGTGAGGATCTACATCGCCGTCGTCTGAGAAGTCTTGTACAGAGAAACAGGACTTCCTGTGTGCAGCAATTGACCGAAGCATTCAATGCAGGCTGTTACCGACCCATATCTCAGCAAACCATGCGCAGGTAATCGAAGAGAATCGGTATTGGCAGTCGCATGCCTATACAGAAACCACTTATTCTGCAAAGAACCGGAAATTTCGTCAACAGTTTTGTCAGGAAAACCGTGACTGGACACTGGGAAAAGGTCATGTAATGCGACGAGTAGCGGTACACCTTGCTCTGTACCTACAGTAGGCAGAGAGTTTGGCGGGAGTCCCATGAAGCAATGGACCCAGCTGGCCTTGTAAACACAACAACAGGTTCTGGACGTATTTAAATGGTGTGGGGTAAGTTCTGTTGCTAAGAAACTGATCCCCTGATATTTCTGGAAGGTCGGGTGTCCTCCAAGGTGTGACGTACCTGCCAGCAGGACGCACACGACATAAAGGCAGATAGTAATCAGAATGAACGTCTGCGTAGCTCAGTTGGTAGAGCGACTTGTACCGGAATAAGCGGACTCGGGTTCGATTCCCGGCGTAGACCAAAACTGACGGAGAAATTTACTTCGTTATGATGGCGCCCGAACTTTCTGGATGACCCGACCGTTCAAAATCTCGCAATGGTGTGATGTTATTTCCACACCGCGAGAAGGGAAAAATCAGAGAATCTCTTCTCCAGCGCTTCGAAAAATAAATGTGTGTGACGTTGCATTCCACACACCGGATTGACTGGGAGTTCTCAAGGCAACGTTCTACAGTGGATGGCTGCCTGCAACGATTCATGGTCACGGCTGACCCGTGGGCCATGCCCCCGGCCCTCTTTCGGGGGGGGGGGGAGATGTGACGTACCTGACAGCAGGACGCACACGACATAAAGGCAGATAGCAATCAGAATTAACGTCTGCGTAGCTCAGTTGATAGAGCGACTTGTTCCGGAATAAGCGGACTCGGGTTCGATTCCCGGCGTAGACTAGAAATGACGGAGAAATTTACTTCGTTATAAAGGATTATCTGAACATTATTCCCAATCAAGTTCGTCCTGCAATGTTGGCATTTTATCCAGCATGTGACACTTGTTCCGTGGATTGTAATGCTACTGTCCAGCACGCAAGATGTGTTCAGCAGTGGTCCAGCGAGCATGACAGAAACTTCCCCATCTTCCCCTCCCACTGCAAAACCCGGATCTGAACCCCATTGAGAAAGTGTGGGACATGTTAGAAAAACAGATGCGGGTACAAAGTCATTTTCCGTCATACATGGGCCAGTTAAAGGACTGTTTGGTGAACTCCTGGTATGCTGTATACGTAAATGCACTCCAACACCTTGTGGAATATTTGCCAAACCGCATACGTGCTGTAATTCGGGCGAAGGAGGTTCAGCCTGGTATTGAATAAAAGTTTCTGATTCAGTGGCCGGTATGTGTAGGTGTTAGGGTAACATCAGTACGAGATGTGGCAGATTCTCCAGATGATACAAACACTAATACAGTTAAGAAGTGAGTACAAAGCAGCCATAGCTCCCCGTATTTGCTAAACTTGCACCTGAAGATCCGACACGTTTATGTGCTCGAATAAGTTCTTTTCTCAGATGTGGTTTCATAGCGTTCCAGATGTGCTCAGTTGGCGATACATCCGGCGATTGAAATGGCCACGGTAGTGCGTGAACAGTTTGTTGACACTGTTGAACAACGTGTGCGGTATTTGGTCTGGCACTATCGTTCTATAATGTTGAATGTGGCCTACCTTGAAGGAGCAATAAGACCACAGGGCAGAGAATGGAGTTTAGGTACCACTGGGCGGTTAAATTACTCTTGATGAATATTACAGCTGACAAACTATCGTAAAACATGGCACTCCACAGCAGGATACCAGCAATGCGTGTTATATGGTGCTCAACGATCCACGACATTGAAGCTCTTTTACTTGTACGTCGCCGCACAAATGCATTGCCATCTTTCTGTTCCATACAGATTCGTATCTCATTGCTGAATGCGGTATTTCGTCTTTTATCACGCCACTCCGCTTGTTCGTGGCACCACTGCAACTTGTCATGCCTGTGACTTTGAGTGTCGGTATACAGAAGCGATGGCGCCTCTTTCGCATACTAGCTTCCTGCAGGCGTCTATGAATGGTATCTGAAGATACCTGTGGTGCTCCATCGGTCGTTTCGTCATTGGATATCTATTGGGCAGTCTTGTTTCTCGTACTAACAGCCATTTGGCAAATATTCTGATCATGCAAATTCGTATCGTAAATGACGTCGTGAAATACCTTCCCGTGCCGATTGCTACCAGCAACGACAGTCTGTTTCTGTAAAATACCCCAAATATTCTGCGATTAGTCATGCAGAATGTCCCTCTTCATACAGACCTGTGATATGATCTCATTCAATATCATATTGTTGATTAAACATCAGTTTCGACGTGTAAATGGAATTACGCTTCGGTGATAACCAGTTTACAGGCCAGGTTTGGTTTCTTTATCCTACACGGCCCGCTTTTCGTCAACAACAACCTTTCTTACAACTAACGAAATCCGTGGCATTTTCCTCATTTTAAATGTAAGCAGAACCGCTTTTTTTATCTTCATTTCCATAGCTCTATTCCCTGTTTTGTTCTGTTTTGGGGGAGGGTTAGGGCCACTTGTTCCGCAGAAGGAGAGAGCTAGTGTCGTAGCACAAACACACGGCCCATGCCTCATCCGGATTCGAAACTGGCCCACTCGGACAAACGATCAAATGCCAGCGCTTAGGTATCTGCGTCACCGAGTAAGCTCTCTTTCCCTCCTGATGGGGCAATTTCTTTCTTTATTTAAGAAAAGGCTACAAAAATATTAATGATACTACAAGGTAAAACTGCTCAGCAGCTGGATTAAATTGAAGTCAGTTCTATGAATGATGTTTCCCATTATATGAAGAACCGAATTTTCGTTACATTCGATAAGCATAAGGCCATCATATTAATTGCCTCATAGTGTAAATCTGGCTAATCGAATTTTTCCGGCTGTATAAAAACACTATACATCAAAATCATGCCAAAATAGTCACAACAAATCCTTTTGTGTGTGCACACACACACACACACACACACACACTTTATAAGCATTTGGACAGTTACAGTAAGTGCACATTTGAGATAAAAAGTGACTTTAACTAAATCGGAACTAATTTTTGAATTCCGAAAGCATCTCGGAGAGAACAGCAAAAGTACTGTCGCAATAATTGCTTTTTATTATTTTTTTCCGCTTCGATGTTTAACGGCCACCATGAGTATTAATGCAATGAGTAATCTCCTGATTCTTAATTTGTGCCACTGATTTCGGGTAAGTAAGAGAGCCAGTGCCATGGGACAGGTGCAGCATCCATGCATCAGCTCGGATGGTTTACGCAGACCTCTGCTCTGATGCTCGGTTACCGGAGTAGCACACAGTGATTTATCTGAGCATAAACACATACCTTGTAGCTAGTTTAGAACATATGCAGCCCATTTAACTGCATTTTTTTTTTGTGTAATGGTTTCTCAAAGATTTATAAAAGCGTTTGAATGTCGTACCTTAAGTTGTCCTAGAGACGTGTTCAGTGTGTGTTCCTTACATGCCTTAAAGGTGTGTTCAGTGTGTGTTCCTTACATGCCTTAAAGGTGTGTTCATGGAATGCAAGCAAAATTAAGTGTACTTGAAACGAGTTATGAGCTGATAAAGTGGGGGACAAACGTAATCCAAGCTGGTCACATGACATCAATCCATATGTCTCTAATTATCTTCGGACAATAATTTAGACTGTAGGAACTTTCACAACGTTTGTTTTAAATAGAATCAAAGAATGCTTTCAAAACATTGAAATGCATTATGAGCATGTGACGTGCCTGCCCAGCAGGACGCACACGGTATAAAGGCAGATAGCAGCGATACAAATGTCCGCGTAGCTCAATTGGTAGAGCGACTTATTCCGGAATGAGGGGACCCGGTTTCGAAAATGACGGAGAAATTTACTTCGTTATAAGCATTATAATTTTCATCCGTGTTATTATATTCCAAGTATTCTGAGCATCTGCAGTGCAGTCAGTACTATTTCAGATGTAGTTAGATATTTCAAACGCTGAGGATCTTCAGATGGAAAAATGAAATTCTCAGAATGGATTAATTACTCTCGTAAATTATTATAGTAACTTTCTCTTGATTAGCTTACTTTCGACTGAATGTATAACAAAATGGCCGTAAAACTTTAAATCTCTTTTTTCTTTTTTTCTATTTCTTCGCCATACTTTTTGTGTGACTCAAATCTTGAAAATGAATTTGTCTTGAAACATCTGAATGTACAAACTACTTTGCAGTTTTTTAAGTGTGCAGAAAGGATAAAAAAGTTATAACTGTTGAACTGATGTTGTGATAAAGCTACATCTGGATTGTAAAATTAAAAGAACACGTCGGGTGAAGAAAATAATACTTATTTAGAAAACATGACCTCTCCAATGGTTACGTAATCAGCTTAACATGCGTGATGGGACCTACATATGAATCCCAATTAACCGCAATTGATGCGTTGGTTTTTCCTGGAGTCATTGAAATTAAAGACAAACTCATAGAAACGGTTAAGCTGCCGTCAACTGAAAATCACGTTTATTTGATGTAGTAGGAAAATATAAGCAGCTCATCACATTTTTAGTTGCCATTTAATAAAAATAAATTTTCACATTTTCTGGAACATAATTACTTTTCTAACCTTTCGTAGAAAAACCCGGTTATTGTTATTGAAAATATTAACAAAAAAATTTGACTTTCATAAATTTTCAGTCTGAAAAATTTGCGAAGTTGTAGACGTTACTTTGTAATGTAAATTTGCGATTTTTTTTCAAGTTTTTAGAGAAAGACAGTTTGGAAAAGTTAATGATTTAAAACTCTGTGTAAGGCATACATTTTTTTTATTCAGTGCCAGCAATTTTAGAAACAGTTGATTGCTGACAGACAAAAGCATGCTAATCAAAATAAATAAAATATCTTATTTCCGTTTCTCAATCATCACTCAAGAAATTATGTTACCATCATCTGTTAAAATGTCGCCCTAATTTATAGCATCTAATTCAACCGCATTTGGGGAAATAAGATGAGCTAAAAATGAGACTCTGAGATCACGAACTGCATTTTTTCATTCCCAATTTATCACGAAATGCGTAAAGGTGCTATAAGCAACAGGGAAATCCGCGAACAAATGCGATCAAACGACTGCTATGTATTTACTTGCCCCCAAACACAATCTAATTTCGAATTGTATGCTCACACCAACGACCTCTTTGCTGACCAACTGATATTTCTCATGCAAATTATATTTGATTATTTTTTATCACGAGTAAAATATCTCCTACATACGAAGATATCATTCGTTTTCTCGTGCACAGTAGGGTGGCCGTCAAAATTAAAAGTTGGAAATCATTTGTTGGTACCATCTAATTTGGTTTCAATGCGTAAAGTAAACATGACAAAAACATTTGAAACAGTTTGGACAACATTCATTGGTCGCTTCGAGAACTTGAATTTCCAGCACATATAACATAATAAAATATTACGGTTTTGCATAGATAAATGGTAAATGCACTACCTCCATCGAACAGAAGTCATCGCTCTTTCCACGTTTATAAGTGAGTCACCGAAAAAATTCTCATTGGCCGCCACCGGGAATCAAACCCAGGGTCTTCCAGTTGAAGTTCGATTCCCGGTGGCGGCCAATGAGAATTTTTCGGTGACTCACTTATAAACGTGGAAAGAGCGATGACTTCTGTTTGATATTCCTGGTCCACGTCAAGTGTCTGTATTTAAATGCACTATCCTCTTGGTAGGTATCAGCATCTTAAACAGTAAAATGTTGCTAATTAATACAAAACATATCCATGTCAGATTGTCAGTTCACTATTAAAGAAAATTGCAGTTCAATGGTGGTATCACCAACTAGCAAAACACTTCTTAGGGTCAAGAAACTTTGCGGCGTTTGCGCGGTCTACTTCCACCAGCCTTATCGGTGCTATCGCCAACTAGCAAATACTTCTTAGGCTCAGGAAACTTTGAGTGGTGCTCAGACACTACTTGAAGTAAGTACTGCTTCTGTTCTTCATTCTTTGAAATGCTTAAGTTAAAATCCTGAATAAGCTTTACTCCTCTTTCTGCCCCGTCGTTGACTACATGGAGGCTGTTTGGATATTTCCTGGCTTCCTGATATTGTTCGTCCTCTTCCCAGTCATTCGGATCAGCCTTTGTAAAAAAGTCGTAAGGAATCCCCAAAATATTGAAAACGTTAATGGTGTTGACTGTTACAAAATCCTCAAGTTCTTTGGAGTCAAGGTGCTTGCATCCAATGTGATTCTCTTTGGCGGGCAATCGCAACCGGGTTTACTTAATGCCTCTACCATTTGTTTCTTCTTGCTGATGTCCGTTTCAGGGTCGAAGAAAGCTAAGGCAATTAGTTCCTCACTGAGGTACCACAGATGCCGTGTAAAGGATGTGACGGCAGCTGTGGAAATGCCAGAGTTAATGGTGCTGTATTTCACTGCAGACTTCAGAAATTTGAGATCATTTGCTGGAGCGGCAGTTAAATGAGTGCACGAAATCTAAGCCTTACTGTGCAGTAAAGAGGCAAAAAGACTGATTTCTCGGACCGACTTCTCTTCCCGTGAAGTCAATTTTAAACATCCAAACTTTGCATCCACCTGGCACGATGCATTGCACCTAGACTCATTATATGAATGCCTCGTGGTGGAGTCCCACTAAGGAAAATAATTGTCAGCTCCAACACTTCACGGTAGTCATCGCGTGCAAACCCAAGTGGCTGCAGCAATGACTTTCTTGCAAACTCGAGAGCGTCTGCTCGAAGCTTGTTGTTTTTCGCTAGAACCTCTGAAAATATCGGATCGTCAGGTGCTGTCGTGAATTTCTTTGTCTATGAGGTTCCAGTTTGCTTTGAACGGTTTGAAAAAACAATTTCTGGACCAGACGACGGACCAAAACAGTAAGTAAAGACTTCTTTGATGACAATTTCATGGATGTGATGTCGACAAGCCAGATGCAACATACTTCGTTCAAGACTTGTCTCAATCAGCGTACAAGCACCAGCTTTGAGCCCTGTGTTGATAGCGGTTGTGTCACCATTTGTTTCTTGCCTTTACCTGATCGGCAATACCCCATTCTGTTAAAGTACACAAAACAGCATCACCTGCTGCTTTCCCTGTTCCATTGGGTAGTTTTGGTACGCCCAAAAGCTTGTCCACTTGATGTCCTGCCACTAACACAGGGAGTCTTTCAACGGATTGTGTTCCTTGTATGTCTGGTAGCATCTTACCGTCCCAGTGAACAGTTAGTGGCCTGTCTTGAGAAAAAATTGCATTGAAGACTGAGCCTGATCTGTTCTGAACTTAATCCTTGTATCCCTGATAGTTGACCGATTTATTGCTAAGTTGGAAACATCAAGGTCAAGACTCTGAGCAGCTTCTGTTAACAGGAACACAGCTTTTCTATTACTAATATTTGTCCGATCGAGAGCCGAGGCAAGATCTGGGGATATAATACTCGGGGGCCTTTCACGGCGGTCACCACAAATACCCTTTGTATTGACCTTTTCACAAGTGTTTTTCACTTGTTCCTCCTCTAAATCTGTGTCATCTTCAGACGACATGATGGTTTCATCACTGGACTTGGGCTGGCTTTCTTTTCTCCCCGCTCTTTCCGTTCAATTTCACGACGTTTTCTGCTCAAAATCATTTCCTCTTTCTTTGCTAATTTAACATCAATCGAGCTGCTCATATAACCTTTCCTCTCCTTTCTTTGATCATGCAAGAAGTCACAATCTTCAGGGATGGTAATCACAGTCATGGCATCAGCATGTGCAGTATCAAAAAGTTTATCAATATATCTTTCGAAAGCAATTTCATTTGCCTCCTAAGTTAGTGTTCGTCGTTTTGCGTTCTTCGTTAGTCTTTTCCATCTGCCAAACATAATTTCCAGTTTTTCAATGGCATTTCTCTCTATGGTCGTTGGGATACGAGCCGTACTCCAGAATTTCGAAACCTCCGTAACATGTCGTGAGCTTTCTCTTACTGTTCTCTTGTTTACGCTTCCCAACCGTGGGTTGAAGAAGCGTATTAAAGATATAGTCACGTCCGTTTCGAGATCTGTGTTTGTGCCCGGTTTTGGAAGTGTATAGTCCGTGTTGTTCCTATTTTTTGTGTTCCCCTTCAAGAAGAAGGTCTGTACTTTCTTTTAGTTCGGCTCCCAAGTCGGTGAGTAGCATATTTTGTTTGCATTCAGCGTTTTATTATTTTTGATCAAGCTGATCGATACTTAAGTTAGCCCTCGCCATTAACAATGGCGGGCACTGATACGCGTGAAGTCCACGCTCACATCAGTGTTGCTCATTCAACCTCCTTCTCACTCTCAGGAGACCAATCAGCATTTATGCACGTCAGAGACGTCATACGCATACAAAATGTGGCGCGCGACTCCTCTGCAAAGGCTCAAGTTGGTATCCCTGCCCAGGACAGTAACGTCACCTTGACGCACGTCCCTGGTTCATTTGACGAAGCCATGGATGTGACCGATAGCACAGTTGCGTTTCCTTCCATCGGCTCAACTCAGTTTACCAAGCCGCTACCAGCAATCAGCACTGTGTCGCAGCCCTCTCCTGCCAACTCTACTTCTCTCACTTATTCCAAAGTGACCTCCGAAGCGAGAGTTCCTTCCAAGTTTATTGCTCCAGCTTTTCCTGACTCTTACGTCAGTGTTGAGGGCAGTTCTGCCACCATCGATATTCCAGAGGACCCCAATAGCCGGGAAACATTTTTTCTCCACAATGGATTTCGCTGTCTGTTTTGATGCTTTACCAGACACGAAGCTCAAAGAATATAGTATTGCCCTAAAGAAGATGCTTCCTACAAGAGCTTATATCACTCGTATGGCCCGAAAGCCACGGGCCGTATTAGTGTATTTTGTCCGTAAAGGACACGCAGACCTTGTGATGACTGAAGGCTTATCCATCAAAGATGTGCATTTTCTGGCTGAACCTGTGGCGCAGCTACCTATCCATGTCACTTTCCACCCAGTCCCGCCTGAAGTCTCAGATGTCGCTCTATGCACTTTACTCAGCAAATTTGGGCGAGTGGTTGGACCAATAACGACCCTTTCAGCGGCGCCCAGAGACCCCGATCATAAATCTATTGCAGGGTTTCGTCGAAGTGCCCGTGTCATCTTTCCATCGGACGATCATCTGCTTGCGTGCCCGAAGATCCTAACCTTACGGTGTGGCCAGCAACGTCGGAGAATCGACGTCATTACCTCCTTGCACTGCACGCTTTGCCATGGCGAAAACCATCTACGCGTGCACTGCACACATCAAGTTTCACTGACTCCGTTTGGCGCTCCATCAGGTACTGTTCCTACCTCGAAGGGTACCACACCATCTGCTTCAGCACAGCAGGCCTCTGAGCCAAGATATGATGAAAAAGGTTCGCTTACAGACGTTGGTCGACGCGATGCTCCCACGGCCGCTTCCTCCTTTTCACCAGAGGACTTTCCTACAATTGCCTCCTCACTCCCGCAACGTCGTCGCTCCACCACTGAGTCCCTTTCAGAGGGTTTGCAACCAGCTATTACCGCTGGAACCTCCGAAACAGCTGATGTGGAGTCCGTTGGCCCAGAGACGCAGTGTGAGGATGAGACGACCTAGCCTCCACTGAAGCCCCGCGGCTCTGGCCGCAGCAGGCGGGTAGCGAAGGAGCAAAACTCTACTTTACCTCGTTCAACCTCCCTCTCCTGCAGTTCTCCTCTACACACCTCGCCAGCCGAAGTCTCCTTCCCTACGGTCGAAGAGTTCGCTGCATCTCTCCATGCAGCCAATATACCTCCCGTACCACTTTCATACATTGATCTCCATACATACTTAACGAATACGACCAACTACGCCATAGCACGTGCCTTAGCAATTAAGAATCCTTCGCTTCGCCAACTTGTGCCGAAGCAGATCTTCAATGTGTCGCATTTCTGCCGTCAGAATGTACCCACCCATTCGTGGGCACAAATCTTCTATAATCGTCTCAATTATTTTCCTCCAGCTCTGAAAGATCGTCAGCTAGAGGCAAGGAGCCCCACAATTCAAGATCGTGTCACTTAATTGCAGGATATTCGCCCCCCCCCCCCTCAACAACTCTCTGGCATATGAAGACCTCAACCCTTTAGGGGCTGATGTTCTCCTCCTTCAAGAGACAAATTGCAAACCAACTACCGGCTATTCTCGATAGCGCCAGTGGAATTTTTTTGTGTTTCATCACGCCTATGGACTAACATCTCATAGCGGCCTTGCCATCGGCATTAGTCATACTCTCAATTCTAATATCACATCCCTCTCTGTGCGAAATATTTGTCGAGATTTCTTAAAACATGCATCCTTTACCATCGCGTCTTCCAGATACCATTTATTCAATATCTATATTTCATGCACTACAACTCATCTATCGATTCTCTTCACACGTCTCCGCAGAGCACTGGATCGTATCCCACCGTCAGACCATGTTCTAATTGGTGGTGATTATAACTGTACCCTGGATCCTTTTCTGGATAGGTCTCCTACCAATAAAGAGCGCCGCCATGCCCTGGCGAACCTGCTCCAGACAGTTATCACCAACAACGCTCTTCATGATGTACATCGGCATATTCATCCATGGTCGACTAATTATACTTGGCGCTCCTCTCATGCGCAAAATCCTTTCTTAGCCCGCCTTGACAGGTTTTATGCCTCCAGTACTGTACTTCCAGCCGTGACAGAATCGAGTGTGCATCCCACAGCCTCATCTGATCACTGCGCCATTGCCATCATAGTCCATATTGCACCATTCAAACTCATGATAATACGTCCGTGGACATTTGATAATGCACTTCTCTCTGACCCGGCATTCTGCTCTTCGGTCCGGTCATTCCTGAATGGCAGACGACCGCAACTTCAATCTGCTCTCTGCGGACTAAATTCTTGGATGGAGATCAAGCAACAGCTCGTTCTGCATGTCCGAAACTACTCATTCCAATCAAAGACACTCCAGAACATGCGCCTAGACTATGTTCGTTCAATGCTATCCATGCTCAGTCTTAGTGATCCTCTCTTCTCCTTTCAAGAAGAGCTCCGATCTCTTCTCACTCCTCTGGCGCAACAAGCTCTCCGCCGACTTCGTTTGCAACATATGATGCCGGATGCTCACAACTATGAATTCCTGACGTCGGTGGAAAACACCCGACGAGCTTCGACCATACTTCATCATCTACGCCTTTCTTCTGAGGAGGTATCAGATGAACCGATTGCGCTTTGTTCCCATGTCCGTCAGTACTTTTCCACGAAGTTCTGTGAACCTCCTCAACCATCCTCTGCAGCAATGTATTATCTCCTTACTAATCTACCTCACTCCTCCCCCCATCTCGTTTCTTCTCTTCTCCTTTCCCCCACACCCTCTGAACTAAACACTATATTCTCTTCTGAATTCTAGCGCCGCTCCGGGTCCGGAATGCCTAACCTTTTGCTTTTATCAAACTTTTCTGCCTCTTCTTCTTCCGTTTCTCCTATCCGCTTTATCAGCTGCCTTTACCTACTCTCCTTTCTCGATGAGATTCACAGCTGCATACGTTGTCCTTTTTCCCAAGAAAGGTGATCTCCTTGACTTGGTGAACTGCCGCCCAATTTCCCTACTAAATCTCGACTACAAACTTTATACCGAGCTTCTTTCACAGCGACTAAATCCCATCCTCACTCACATCCTCTCCCCTAACCAGACTTACACAGTTCCCATCTGTACCCTATCTCACAATATCCATCTCCTGACTGACCTAATTCGCCTTGCGCGCTCCTGCTCTGAACGCCTCGCCCTCCTCTCTCTAGACCAACAGTCCGCCTTTGATAATATCTCCCACGTTTATCTCTCCGCCACACTTCTCCGCTTTGGATTTCCACCTCCGTTTATTTCTCTCCCCACCTCCCTCTACCAGGACGCTAGTTTCCAAGTCAAGTTGCCCACTTTTCTCACAGCACCGATCCTCTTCCACCGTGGAGTGAGGCAAGGCTGCCCACTCTCCGGTCAACTTTTCGCCATAGCCTTATAACCTTTTTTTCGCTCCGTTCAACGCGCCTTTCAAACCACCCTGCCTCCACTCATCGCCCGCACGAGACACCATGTCACCACTTCCGTGGTGACATGGTGGAGTCTGCATATCACCACTTCCGTGGTGATATGCAGACGACGTTACCTTCTGTATACGCCTGGATTCACAGTTCTTTTTGCTACAAAGTCTTTTCGACGATTACGCCTCCTGCTTCGGAGCTGCGATTAATACAATCAAAAGCACAGGCCCGTGGTACTGTTCATGGGTTGACCGCTTGGATTCCCCATGGGGAGCGCACTGGTCTTCAGCCTCTCAACGTTTCCTTGGCGTACATCTTAGCGTCCCAGGTGAAGCCTCCAGCACAACGTGGAATACCATCCAGCCACGTCTACATCGGTCAACTGCATTGTGGCGAAAAGCGCAGTTCTGCACTTCATATTTTCAAAGTGCACGTCTTGCGCAAACCGATCTTCTCTCCATGTGCACACATTCCTGGCTTGCTACTAAATCCTCACTTCTTCGACTCAATGATATCACTCGCTGCTTCACCTCAGTTATCTGGACCAGACACCACTGGCTCAGTGCCACCAAGCTCAGCCTTCCTCCTGACCAAGGTTGCATTGGCCTAATTGATACACGACGGTACTATAAAGCTCTCCGGATTACTTCGTTCCTCCGTCTTCATACTTCACCTGTTGTCGACACCGTTACTGCAATGAATGCCATCATCTCTTCGAGCAACACTAATTTCACTTTCTCTTCCTTCATTCTAATGGACCTCCGAAATACCACTCCCTCTCACCTTCCTCCTGCGTTACGGGAGGCTCTTACCTTTCTCCGCTCTCTCCCGCTCACTCGATCCCCACCCGATTCCACCACTGAACTCCTTGCCGAACCCCTGTTCTTCCCCTCTCTTCTTCACCCCCCCCTCATCTTCCTTGCTTCGCCTATCCTTCTTGGCTCCGAGTCGGAGTTTTAACCGTCAAAGACCTTGTAACCTCAGGCCTGTCCTAGCGACCCTACGCCAGCCCTCCCCCTCTTCTTCTTTCACCCTCCTCTCGCTCTGTCTATGAGTCCCTACTCTCTACCATCATTGCTCAGTTTCCTCATCTCGCAACCCCCGCCGACCTAACCTTTGTTCCTTCCTCCTCCCTTCCCCTTCCTTTCTTTCTTTCAGTCGGCAGATCCACACTTCCACTCTCCTCTCTTTCAACCTCAGTTCTCTATCGGTTCCTTTTAAAATCCCACTCTCCTTCTCCCTTCCACATCCCTGATATCTGCCAATCCTCTCTCACAGCTGACTGGTCTGCCGCCCTTTCTCCTCTTTCAGCTCCTCTTGAAATAAACACTCACTGGTTTTTTCTCCACCGCCGTCTTCCCGTTCCATCCATCCTCCACCGCGTGACCATTCTTGACTCACCTCTTTGCCCCTTCTGTGCTCAAGAAGCTGATGTCTCTCACGTTTATCTACATTGTGTCATCCTTCTTTCACTACTCCATCTTGCATTTTCAATAGCTCAACGTTCAGCCACAACTGATCTTCCTTTCGATGCCTATAAGACACTCCTCCTGCAAGTCTCTCCGCCAGTCAAGCTTCCACCCATCTGCTCATATAATTTTCATCCTGGTGAAACACGTCATCTACGTATTTCATCAGCGCTGCCGAGATATCTCATCTTCTTATACCATGCACCAAGCTTCTGTGGTACTGCTGTGCCACTTTCGAGAGGGTCTCCTCTCAAGACTTCGTCTAGAGAACCTTGTGGCCGTTGCCCAACAGAGAGAGCAACATTTCCGTTCCACCTGGTCTCCGGCCGCCTCCTGGTTCGCCGGCATGCCAGCGACGTTGCAACTGACTGTCGGCAGTTCATAACCTCGTTTCTCCTAGCTCTTTTGAACTTCACTTCAACGTGCATGCTCACCATTGATTTTTGGAATCAAACTTCAACATAAAGCTTATATCTTCTAACAAATGTGAATATAATATGCACCATGCTGTACAAATGTAAATAGTCTTACTTGTCTTCCCTATGATTATCATAACTTCTCCCAGTACTAAGACATCCTAATTCTGTTTGCCTTAGGTTTCACATTGTCTACTTTGTCACCTACAGTTCTCCTTTTGCACAGTGCTTCATTATTATATGCTCGTTTTGTTATTTGTCAGCACTATAATGTACTTATGCTCCGAGACGAAATGTTCCGACAGTCCCTTTTATTGTTCATGTGCAAAATGTCTGCCCCCTTACCACGAGATTCCTTTGTGAATCAATACATCGTGCTGTATATAATGTACATAAATTTTAGAGTTTGTATATTTTACCGTACAATATATGTATCAGGACGCCCATGTTCGCCTTCTGAACCCAACCTTGTTAATAAAATTGTTTTGAACTGAAGAAGCGTATACGCTCCAGCTTAGTCCGTCCGCACGATAACTCGCGTAAAAATGGTTCGATTTCGATGAAATTTTAGTATATGATAGGGGATCACCTGGGGACGAATTCTATTGAAAATGGACGAAATGGGGTCAAAGGTCATGACATAGGAACGGGATCCATTCCATTGCCCTTATGCGTCATAAGTTGAGTAAATATGGTTCGATTTCGATGACATTTTGGTATGTTGTAAGGGACCACCAGGGGACGAACCCTATTTAAAATGGGTGAAATGGGGTCAAAGGTCAGGACATAGGATCGGGATGCATTCCACTGCCCTTATGAGACTTAATTTGCGTAAATATGGTTCGATTTCAATGAAATTTTAGTATGTGGTAGGAAACCACCTTTGGACGAACCCTATTGAAGATGGACTAAATGGGGTCAAAGGTTAGGACATAGGAGCGGTATCCATTCCATCGCTCTTATGCGTTATAACTTACGTAAACATGCTTCGATTGAGACAAAACTTTATCCATGTTTTTCCGGAAGTATACTTTACCGGTTATGTTTATTACTGTATCATCGATATGAGGTCAAAGGTCAGGTCATAGGAGCGAGATTTATTCTACCGCCATTATCCTCATAACTTGGGTAATGATTTCTGGTATGTTGGAAAGCGTATCATAATCAATGCATTGCATGATTTTACTAACTTGTTTGCATTATGTTCGTGAAAGAAGAGAGAGAGTACTTGGCGATACGTAGGGAGTTTCATTCCCGTGATGCATTCCGTAGCACATCCTACCAGCCAAATCTGAGATGCTGTTCTTGTTTGAACTGAAGCAGAAGCACTACTCCTAGTAACCATCTCGTTTTAATCCTTTCTTGCCACAGTAGGCTACCTTCTACCTGAAAACAAAATACAGGATTTTAAAATTCTGACTACTAAATGAAATAGTTGCAGTTAAAAGAATAATACATAGGATAATTCTTATAGCAATTAATATTGGCATATGAGTAATGACTATTGACTATAGATTAAGTGCCTGATATCGCGTACGTTCAAGCTTTTTCGCTTGTGTTGAGCCACCTCGAAATATTATTCAAATGGCTCCAGATCTGGCAGAAGTCATTTATTTTACATATCTAACAATATGACAGGGTACCATTTGGCATACAACAAACTTCATTTTTTACCTTATGTTTGGCATACAACAAACTTCATTTTTTACCTTATGTTTGGCAACCACCATTCTCGCACACGCTTCTTTTTGAGAAGTGCTATAACAGCATCACGAGGAAAGTTTACCAGTATGGTCATTTTATAACGTTTCATAAATAAATCTTAAATGAACGATACCGGAAACCCCTCCGATTTCAGAACGACTTAGCCAGTTATTTCTGAGTGGTCGAAGGATCCTTATTTCCTACCAAGCTTTCGTCATATTAGAATTGTTCAGAGTATGCTTTGTTCCACAAATCCTACGCTTGAAAATATAGAGGGAACGGCACACTAAGTCATCTTTAAGTTTGTAGTAGCATCAAAACATTAGAAGTAAAAAATCAAGCACGTTTGGAAAGTTAGAACAGATTTGGTGGATTTTTCTTAGACACTGAGTAAATCCCTAAATTTTAAGATTAACGCAATATTTTCTTGTTGGCTTACGATATATTGATAGTTCTTTCACAGAGGTATCTAAAAGCTTGTACGTTCTGAATTTTATGAAATCACATGGCAATACCCATTCCTAGATTACACGGGGTCTGCATCTAAAGTTTTGCCCCGGTTGGAAGTCAAAGTTATTCTGAATTGCGAACCGTCAAACAGACGATTGCATCTGAAAACGTATGTATTATGGCTGGGCCTAACAAATTTGACTCTAGTAAGCGCAAACGAGACAAAGTAACCAGTTTCCGGACTTTCTGTCGGGCGGTCTTAGTGAGAGTTGGGTTTTCAGCCTTGAGGCGCTCCGTGGGCAACAATGGTGCACAGAACAGTAACAAGGGCCTCTGTGAGTCTTGGAGAAGTGCCAGCTGCATCTGTGTGACATTGGCAAAAAAGTCCCCAACTCGCTGGGTTTTGTTCCAGAATCCTTAGGTTGAATGACCAACTGGAACCGTCAGCTGTGGACTAATGCACCGCATTGGTGTACTTACCTGATTAAAAAGACACAAAGAAAGTATGCTCCGGACTCTAGCGTGGAACATGTGGTGAACCTAACACACTTGAGAAGAACGGTCCGCCACGGAATCGAACTGAAATTTCCAAAGGACATACAACAAAGAGATCACGGCTGAGTGAGTGTAAGATTGGTGTATTGAATACTAGAGGTACAGTAGCGAACAAAAGTATTTGGCGAAACACTTTATCGACCATAATTTTTTTTTCTGCTAGACCAAATCGGGTCATTTTGGGATATGATATGTGTTGATTCGTGGGTTACAATGCCGTATAATTTGTATTTCGCTCAGAGCGAATTTGTCGTTCGAAATGGGCCATATTCAAGAGTCGCCAATTATTACCCATTTATTTGCTGCATGTATTAATGTTTTGCTTGCGATTTTTGTGGGTTTTGTGATGTGCAGTGTGATAATAAGTCAATCTTAGGTTTTCAGAAATGGGTAAATAGGTGGTATCCCTGTTGGAGCTCGCCAGGCGGCCGTGAACATGATGGCATCCGGAATGCGCGCCACCGAAATTCCGAAGGCCCTGAAGATCCGACACCAGTCCATTTCAGCTATCCTTCAACGTTATAAAAAGACTGGGACCGTCGAGAACAGTCCGCGATGTGGTAGGCCTTGTTCCACTACGTTGCGTCAGGATAGACGCATCCTCCGTCGATCTGGTGCTGATCCCACCTTGACTGCTATGAACATAGCCACCGAATTCCGCGACAGCGACGACCTTAACGTCAGCCGAATGACCATCTCCCGTCGTCTCATTGCTGGTGGATTGAATGGAAGACGCCCCGCCAAGAAACCACTCATCGCAGTCAAGAACCGACGAGCAAATTCGCTTTCACGCGCCATCATCGAAACTGTACCGCGGCGGACTGGAGAAAGGTGCTTTTCACAGACGAGAGCAAGTTCAACTTGTTCGGAAGTGATGTCAACCGATACGTACGACGTCCGTGTGGCCAGAGATTCAACCCTCAGTTCATTCAGCCAACTGTCAAGCACGGAGGAGGATCGCTCATGGTTTACGGCGCCTTCTCTCGCAATGGAATGGGCCCCATCATCAAGATTGACGGAATAATGATCGGCCAGAGCTACACGAACATGCTCATCAACAATGTCTTCCCATGGGCAAACCAGAACATGCCACCCGGATGGATCATGCAGTAAGACACCGACCCGAAGCACACCTCCAGAGTAGCGAAGGCAGCCTTCCAGCAGCAACAGGTCACACTTCTAGACTGGCTAAGCCAGTCTCCAGACTTCAACCCCATCGAGCACATGTGAGAGGAGATGGAGAGACGATGTTCTAAGAAAACTTGCCGAAATAGGGCCCAGAAGTTCGACCAGCTGTCTGAAGAATGGGCGCGAATTCCGCAGGTCACCGTCGAGAAGCTAGTGAACTCGATGCCGGCTCGTTGTGCAGCTGTTATTAAGTCTCGTGGTTATCCCACTAAGTATTAGTTATTGTTTTGTCGTTTCCTCGTACTTGTTTTCTGTTATCGTTGCATTAAATGAATGTGATACACACCTGCTTTGTTGGTCAATTTGTATGATATTTGGGATTAAGCTCGGTACCTGATCTGTGTTAAGGTTTCCGATCCATCTGCATATGGGTCATGTTTACAACTGAATAGCACATATCATATCCCAAAATACCCCGATTTTGTCCAGCAGAAATAATATTATGGTCGAAAAAGTGTTTCGCCAAATACTTTTATTCGCTACTGTATAAATGGCAAGATGAATGAGGTGATTGAAGAAACGGATAAGTTTAGATTTGATGTACTGTGTGTAAGTGAAACCAAACAGAAGAAAATCAGGATAGAAGAAGTGAATGGAACGGTGAGTGTGTGGTCTGAGGTATTGGATAATGTGAGAGGACAGGCTGGTGTAGGTGTGATTTTAAGTGAAAAGATGAAGAACAACTTGATTCACTATAGTTGCTTAAGTGAGAGAAGTCTCTGGATTCGTTTGAAAGTGAAACTTCAGAGAATAGTAATTGTTGTTATGTATGCTCGTTTTGACTCGGACCCTTCTGATAAGAAGGAAGATTTCTGGAATGAGCTAAGAGCTTTTTCGAGCCAGTTTGGTGCTAAAGAAAAAGTTATAATAGCAGGGGGATTTCAGTGCCAGAGTAGGTGTGCAGAATTCAATTTCTGATAATGTTCTGGGTAAGTTTAATGATCCTTGTGTGAATGATAATGGTGAAAGATTAATTGAACTCTTCATTGAGATTGGTTTGCCTCTATCTAGTACGATTTTCAACCACACGCATATCCACACATATATACTTGGGAAAATTGTACTCTTGGCCAAAAGAGTGTCATCGGTTTTGTTGTTTACGATCAGCGTCTGAAACACTTGGTTGTAGACACTCGTGTGATGAGAGGTGTTATAACGAAGTAAATTTCTCCGTCATTTTTATCCGCGCCAGGATTCGAACCTGGGTCCCCTCATTCCGGAATAAGTTGCTCTACCAATTGAGCTACGCGGACGTTTTATTCTGATTCCTATCTGCCTTTACGTCGTGTGCGTTCTTCTGACAGGTACGTCACATCTCCTGGTGCGTTACAGTGTGGATGTTGGCTCTGATCAGTGCTTGGTAATGTCACGAATGAAACTGAATGTTGGTTGGAGGAAAAAGAATAGGCAGAGGCCCGGGATGGAAAGAATAAAGGTTGAAAATTTCCTGGAAGATCATCAGCGTTTCTCTAGCATACTCAGAGAACGACTAAAGGAGCTGAAGTCATGTGAGGGGGATGTAGAAAAGAAGTGGAAATGTATTAAGAACTGTGTTGGCACTGCTGCTGAAGAGGTTTGTAGCACCACAATAGTGTTTAACAATGGATGTGATGCTTGGTGGAATATTGAGATTAAAGAGGCAGTAAAGAGAAAGAAAGAAGCCTATTTGAGAATGTTGCATAGTAGAATTTCTGTAAATGAATATCGTTGTAAGAAGTGTGAAGCAGCTAAGCTGGTTCGCGTAAGGCAAAAGATAGGAAGGAGAAGATGGAAAGGCACGAATTGGCTTTTCAGAAAGATAGAAAAACTTCCTGTAAGTACATAAGAGTCAGAAAAAATAGAAGAAACAAAGTTGTAATTTGTGTGAAGAATAGGATCGGGGAAATGATATGGGAGCCCAATGAGTTAAGTGAAATATGGGGTGAATACTTCTGTGAGTTATTAGATCAAGAAAGCAAAAGTGATTCTGAGGCAGAAGCAGATGATGTCACAGTGAAGGATGGAAGCACAGGAGGGATCTCAAGAGAAGAGGTGTGTAAAGCTCTAAAATCTTTTCAGAATGGTAAGGCTCTGGGAGTTGATGGCATAACTGTTGAGAAGTTGAAATATGGTGATGACTCTGTAATTGACTGGTTAACTGAAGTATTCCAATTGTGCTGGGAGTTAGGAATGGTCCCTCGGGATTGGAAGGATTCTATCATTGTTCCCTTGCATAAGGGAAAAGGGGATCATACTGACTGCAAGAACCATCGTGGTAATAGCCTACTGAGTGTGCCAGCGAAAATGTTTGGTAAGGTCATTTTTGAAAAAGTACGAGGTCTTACATCAGAGAAAGTGTGGGATATTCAGAGTGGTTTTATGTCTGGTAAAGGCTGCACTAACCAAATTTTTACATTACGCGTGATGATTGAAAGGTATCTGGCTGTTGGGAAGAAAGTTTTTACTGCCTTCATAGATTTAGAGAAAGCTTATGACCGAGTGAATAGGACACTTTTGTGGAAGGTATTAAATAAATATGGTGTTACTGGGAATCTAGTTAATAGTGTAAAAGTCATATATGTTGGCAGTAAAGCTTGTGTACGAGTGAATGGTGTTTTATCAAAATGGTTTTCCATTGGTGCAGGAGTCAGACAAGATTGTGTAATGTCACCATGGCTGTTTAATATATTTATGGATGCGTGCATGCGTGATGATAAGGTGGACAATGTTGGTTTATGTCTTGGTAATATGCGTGTGTGCAGATTGCTGTATGCTGATGACACAGTCTTGTTGGCAGAGAGCAAAAGTGAGTTGCAGAGTATGTTGTCCAGGGTGTACGAAGTTTGCATGAAATTCAAACTGAGTATAAGTAAGGAAAAAAGCAAAGTTATGGTTTTTGAGAGAGGAACTGTTAGCACTGAATGTAATATATGTCTAAATGGCACAGTGGTTGACCAGGTGAATGAATTTGTGTATTTGGGAAGCATGTTTGACAGAGAAAAAATTGGATGGTGAAATTAATAGGAGAGTGAATTCTTCGTTGAAAGTCATAGCTGCTTTGGGAGGTTTTCACAATAATCATATGATGGGTTCTCAATAGACTCCCGCATGGCTGTGTATGAAAGTGTAATTGCTCCTACTCTGATGTATGGCTGTGAAATATGGGTACTATAGAAGAAACGTAGGAGTCGTTTGTGTGCTGGAAAAATGCGTTACTTACGGACGGTTTGTGGCAAGACACGTTCTGATCATGTGAGGAATGAAGATGTGTTGCAGTTGTGTAATGAGAAGCAAAATAATGTTAGCAAGGTGGTGGATACTAATATGCTTCGGTGGTTTGGACATGTTGAAAGAATGAGTGATGAGATGCTTACTAAGAAATATTTTTTAGTCCAAGTGGCAGGAAGGAAATGCAGAGGAAGGCTAAGGAGGTCATGGGAGGATCAGTTTCAGGAGTGTCTGCATGAGAAAAAGGTTATGAGTATGAAGTATAGAAGGTCTTGTTTACGTCGTGTGATTGATGTCCGTAAAGCCCAAATTGTGTGTCAAGATCGCTGTAAATGGAAAAGTTTGATACGGCAACAGTAAATAAATAAAAAAAATTATCTGACAATTTGTATTTCTTTGAAGAGTTAACCTCTGAATCTCAGAGAACAGCTTAGAGATGTGTGTATGTCTTTTCGTTCCTTCCGCGAAAAATTCTTCTGACTAATAAATCAGTACTATTGGAGCCTGTGATCACCGAACGTTGCAGCGCTTTGGTCGGAATCGGCGAGCGAAAGTTGAATTGCGTCTTAAGCTGTTGTTATTACGCAATATCAACCATCTCCACTTAGCCCCTGCTTTCCAGGACTACCATGGGTACCCGAAACGAGGGTTAAGTTAATCCCCCTCCCCCCGCCTCCGCCTAGAAATTGGAATCCCTTTCAGAAAATAAAATTAAAATTGAAATAAAAAATTAAAGGCAGAATAGAGAAGGGATGAATTTCGATTTTTTTAAAGATTAGAGGCGGCTTTTTCCCCTTGGCCTTGTTCGCAACTCTCACTACGGTAAACCTCGCTTGTCATACATAGTTCTCGCTCGCTGTTGTCCCAGTGGACCTCTGAAACTCGTTCTCTGAAAAGAACCACACACAACGTTGCCAAACAAGTTCGCAGATCTAATGTATCATCAAATTCAGAAGAAGAGCATTACCATCATCCTTACCCGGCAGTTTCAAAGGCACTACAAATCGCACCCACACTCCTCGCAACATGTAGGCTACAATTGAAAGATCTTTCAGTATCCTGCGTAGGTGAAGACTTGTTTGAGAAGAACACCTTATTGTTGTCGTCGGCAAGAACACTTTATTGGGAAACTGTGCTAATCAGTGACGTAAGTAGTGTTGCAGCAGACCGATGTAACTCACCTAAGGAAATTCTCAAGACGTTAAAGTATTATCCACATCTGGGAAACAGCGGTAAATAACGCCGTGTATTACAATGATTACACGGTGTTATTTACCGCTGATTAGTATAACACGTATCCATGAAAAAACAGCTCGGAATAACGGAAGAGTTTTCAGAGCACTAAACCACTGGAAATGACCAAGTAAAAACCTTTCTCTACAAACGATTGTTTTTTCTTTTGTAAAATTAGAGCTCTTTGTGGGAGTCATGTATCTGTCGTGCAGATATTTCTTTTTCAGCGGATGGGGAAGATAATTTGTGGCAGTTAGTTTGAAAATGTAGCTCTATAATGTTAATGCTGGGTTCATTAGAGCAAAATGATGGTAAAAAAAGACTAAAGTTTGATATTCAAATTTATTTGACTGTTTCAAACGTACACTAGTTGATGAGTCCGACAGTTCTTACACAGAACTGAAGGAACATCCTAGTCGTAAGAAAAATTATATAGCTGATTAGTATAATATCTAACACGAACGCAATAAGGAAAGTTATTCAAGATTTTATTTGTGGAAAACAAGCTAACGTTGACTAGCAAGAATCTCATTTGCAATTATCTGGCTAAATTAACATCGAAGACACCTAATACGCTTGACAAACTTCACAGCTTGTTTATATCGTATTCTTCTTGACCTGACTGACTGGCAGTGCTACGTGGCACAAAAATTCTTGGAAATTCATAATAACGTTAGAGTCGGACAGTCGATAATCAAAATTTTCATAAAAGACAGTGAACAGAAACGAAAACGTAAATTACTGATTCACATCACACACATATTTGCTAATATTACTTCACGCAAAACTGAAACAACTGATGTCCACTAATGTATCGCACTCTGGAAAATTATTTTTGACAGCGTGTGTTCGTATGTCTGACATCGCATTGACCTTGTCAAATTTCTTTTCTGTGTTTCACATTGGCTTGACCTTTCCTTTAGCAGATACACTGAAATTGCTACTTTCCGTTACCGTACTTGCTAAATAAATGCGAAGAGAAGACTGCACACAGGATGAAAATTAAAATCATATTGTCTGAAAAGTGACGAAAAAGAAACGTACACTTTTCTCTGCTTGGGAGAAGTAAAACCTCCAAAGGAGTAGCTCTTTTTTCATTCTATGCTTAGGTTTATCTGCAAATGTTCGTCCTTTAGTGAAGAAAATAGCTTGTTTTCTTATTTCCCCTGTTTGGCTATCGCATGACTGCAATACGACCAGATGATCCTCTTCGTCCTTTTCAGATTTTCTTCTGTTTCTTACAGTTATAAATTGCAGAGAATACAATGATTTGAGGCATTTTGAGCTATTTTTGCCTTCTTATCAAGTGATCTGGGGTAAAGAGACTGAGATTTCGTACCACTGGTTTCTTAAAACTGTGGAAACTTACTGATAATATGGGTCTTGTTTTGGTGCGAAATGTGTTTACCAATTATTGCTTATCTCGGACGTATGTCAGTTGCAAAGAGAGCATTAGCTCATCCTCTTGCATTAATCTCAGTATAGAATGGATCACCTTACTGTTTGTTTGAGCTTCTGAAAAGGAAATCGTAAAAACCTGAGATCGTAACAGAAGAGTAAGTTGTAACCGGCCCGAAACGCCCACAGAGTGGTATCGCCTGTGATTCCAGAAGCCTAAAATTGCACGTGCCCTTTGACCCTAATTGGAATCTGGAAAGGACTTGCGGAATGTGTGTGAAAAAGAGGAAATAACGTTTTCTTATCGTAGTTCAGCACTGTTCCATTGTAATAGTCGCTTGACATCAAAACTGGATTAGTATGCTGCTCGCTTTTTCCTACACTTAAACTTTTCAACAGAAACTTCCGTAGACGAACTAACTTCGACCTCTTGGCCGTAAGGTAGCTATCTCCAGAGTTCAACATCATCCGTATTTCCTTTTCCATCTTTCTTTAGCATTCTTTCTTAATCCTTTTCTTTATTTCCCTCGAATTCGTAACAAACTGTTCGTAACGCACGAGTCAAATGAAATATGTATTGATAAATTTGGAAAGTACAGGCAGAAGATATGCTTCTCAACTTCATTCTGTGTGCGACGCTGTAATCTGTCTTTTTCGTTAAGAACATGGAATTATTTTCGTTAATTTGTATGCAGATCATTGCTTTTTCTAAGCATATGATGCAAGTTGTCTTGCAACAAGGCGCATAAAATATATCTTTTGACTTACTAGTGCATAAGAAAGAAAACAAATCTACAAAATTATCTTTTAGCTTCTAGCCCCACTTTGCTTTTTTATATTAGAAATATAGTTTGCTTATTCCTTTTAGACTTGTCTTTTATTGAAATTCTTGCGAAAATAATTCATTTGCTGGGAAGAAAATTACATAATTTCTACTTCAACAGGTAAAGGCTGTAAATTTATTTTTCTCTCGTGTAAATGTATTTATTTACAGACGCCCGGTGCCCAACGGCTTGGGATTCTAGCGCAGAAAACTTCTTCATTAGAACTTATTGAGACATGGGTGTTGTGTTTGTTCTTAGGCGCTTTAGTTTTCTCACTTTCTCACAGAAAACAGTCTTAAGTCGGAAATAAAAAAGTTCTTAGTGCTTTCGATGCTCATAGGGCCAGAAAAAAACGCATTAAATGTATGTACTGAAACTGAACCTCAAACAGGCCAGTTAAGATTAATTTGAACCTGGAATATTTAACATAAATTCTTTCTTAAATATTTCGAATTGTTTTTGGGTATAGTAAGTCACCAAGAAAAAATGATAAAAATTTCGAAGGTCACACAGCTAGAATTGAAGCTATAAGCCAAACAGCGACGCCTTCCTCTAGATAAACCAGTGTTATTTCGACAGGTGGTAGGGATAAAACAACTACTTTGGTCCTAAGATCCTTCTTTCGTTCTTTACCTTGGTCTCAGTTTTAGAAGAACCAGCTGGAATTTTATTTTTGCCGCAGAAATTAGTTTGTGTTTCGAATCAGTGGCTGTGGGGGAAAATAATAGGGACTATGGCATTTACCTAAGGAAAGGATTAAGGAATTGCTTCTTTTTTTTCTTTTCTTTTTTTTTGTACCGCTGCTCTAGCTGCCTCGTTTGGGGCTCCAATGTAGAAATAGCATTTTGCCCCTATTTCAAAAAACGCGTTCAATTTGACAAGAATGTTTTTAATATCTTAAAAATCGGTTCTACGAGGTATTTTCTACCCTGCTATGTACGAAGAAGATATGAAAGTTTTTCTACAAGCAAGTACCAACTCAAGGCTGCAAACTCCAGCGCAAAGGTGGAAGTATGCCCCACTTCCACCTTTGCGCTGTTTAATCTAAAAATATTGACAGGTCTTTAAAAACCAGGGGTTCCCAAAACTGTTCCTCACAAAAAGATTTGTTGTGGTTGTCCGAAGAATGCTCCAAAAAGCTGCAGAAATTCCTAGTAAGTACTACAGTAGAGTACTCGCATGCGAGAGAGGAGGCTGTCGACTTCTCATGAAAATGCGTAGAATGTTTGAGAAGGCCGCTTGCTGCTGAGGATGATGGTTGGAATTTTAAAGGGAAACAAATGACATCAATTCCTGAATCATCAGTTATGAAGCAGAATTCTTGTTTTTATAAACGGATGAGTCTGTTCTTTTCTCGCCTTGTACCGGAGCTCGGGACAATTACAAAAGTATGATAAACAATCACTTGATCAACAGGGAGTGGTTGCGTTTTCATGTTTAGCACTGTGGTGACCAATTTCGTACTCATTCCGTAACTCTTGAAGAGAAAGTAATACGGAGAAGCTACCGCAACATGCTTTTTGGAGTTCACATCCAAAAACATTTGTGCCCCAACCTTGTGCAAGACGAGTTGTGGTTTATGCAAAACAATGCACCAGTACACAGATGGAATGCTCTTGTTATTGTTTTCCTGTAATCATAAATCATAATCATCTAGAATTAAAGCCCTCTGCAAACCTTGGCATTACTTATTACCCTTTTCAGTTCAGGGTTGATACTGATGCGAAAATTGGGTCTAAATTAGTAACTATTAAAAAAGGGGGGACGGACTTAACAGGCGGGGCTAAATTATGTTGATAATTAAATTAAATATTTGGCCTATTGTAAATTAATTGGAAAACTAACTTATTTTAATTAGGGAAGTCTTGTAATTCTCTTTGTCTGAATGAGAACAACGGAATTAGTGGATCATCTCGGGGGGTCTGTGAGCATCATGGGACCACACCAGACGGCAATTGAGAAGCACTCAGACTCCCATAAAGACGATTTCAAGTGTGCCCTTAATGCCAAAAATTGGTAGGGAACGAGGAAAATTATGATTATAAGGGGCAAGAGGCAACGACGCTTCGTGGGAGAGGCACGAGAGAAATCTCTAAGTGTCGAGTGACAAGAAACATATGAGGCCCACGTGACAGGGAATGGCAAAAAGTAGGAAAAGAAAGACAGTTGGGATCTCGGTACACTGGCAGGAGGACAGACGGAAAAACTCGCGAGGAATAATCTCGGAACGCAGTTGTAAGCCGGGCCGAGAGATTGCCATGAAAGAAAAACCTCGCAAGGAGGGACTACGCAGCGGTCAGCCGTAGTGAGCCCGCTAGGTACGAAACCTGAAGTCCGACTCACACCGATGATAGCACGGTACTTTTAAGAGCAGTGTAAGCCTCAAAAGTACGATGGAACATAGAGGGCGTAGTTAATACTTGGTGGCTGGAGGTAAGCCCGCCAGGTATGGTCAAATTCGTGAACTTAAGAGGAAGGTTCAACTACCGCAGAAAAGAGCTGCGATATTTGCGTATAAAGGGCCATACTCTAATGACAGACCGACGAGGACATCGACAGAATTTCTTAACCGAGTGCGAAAGAGTGTCCCATCTTCCTTGACGGAGTGCGAAAGAAATACCCCTGTTCATCCGACAGCCCCCCGCCTGCTGGGCGAAGAGGAGTCAGCTGTGCTTTCCCCCATCCCACGAGCGCACGGGGAAGAGCGGAGAAATTATCAGCGACTTCGGAAGAAAGTGGGGAAAACCAACACATTACTGATGACCCTCTGTTACACACAGGTGAAAACACCACTGTTTCGGCAGTCAAGGAAGGAGGTAAAAAAAAAAGGATCCTCCAACAAAAATAAAGTGTGTGAGTGAGAGTGCTACTAAAAAAAATAGTGCTTCGAAAAACACCTGGATTATTATATCACAACAGTCAACCATACGTGAGTACTTTTATTTGTCTGTGTTATCCTACCACTGAGCGGAGGAACTGTTATCTTTAATAGATACCGGACTCTAAATTTAGAACTGTTAAACGCCCTTTTTTTTTGGAGACTAAAAATCTGATCTCGGAATCCCAAGTAGAAATTATTTTGGCTCATAATAGAGGACAATACCAGTATTTTTATCTCCGTGGGCCCAGACCCCGGGATAAAATCTCCTCATAAAATAAAAAAATTCAATGGTTAATCTTGCTCTGTTCATTCTATAGGCTCTGGTGTATTACTTACCTGTATTTCAGCAAGCATAACGTTCTCGCCCATTTATGCCAGCTCCCGAATTAAAAAGAGCCTTCAAGTCTCATTTTTATTGATTGGTGACGGGTGTTACTAAATTATACCGCTCGGCACGTTTTTGTATCAATACTTTTGCCTTCGGATCTGGACATTTTTCGTTGGTATCTGCTAAAGGAGTGTATCACCTTCTTTGTGCACAGTAGGGATGAAAACTGCCCGTAAGACCGATTTTTATACGATATTCAAACATTTTTGTTCCTTTAACATTGCACTACCACAGAAACAAAACACCACTTGTATATTTTCATCCCAAAATGAGAAAACAATTGCAGAGCTCATTCACCTTTGTTTCAGGAGCCATTTATTGCATTTTTCTCGTAGGAACAAGCCAAAGCAAAAATACTTCGTATTAGAAGAAAAGCTAGAAAAATGTGATTTCTTTTGTAACAGCCTGCTCGTGTGAATCACTTTCATAACATGCTCCACATTGATTTGCGATCGGTTTTCACAACGTAAAGCAGCAGCTACCACTTTAAAGTGTGAAAATGAAAGCAAATAAATGTGGAGCATTAAATGGAATTGACAATCACATTTATTGATTCAATCCAAGTTTCAAAAGCTAAGCTGTTTCAGACAATGTCATCTTTCTCGCTGAAATCATTTCAAGAATTTAATTTTTGTCTTTAAGCATGAAACTTTGTCAACCTTTATTTTCTTTTTCAAATTATGTTACCTCTATTATATAATACTAATTTATACATGCTGTATCACTTGCAAAATCCTAATAAACTTAATATTGTTTTTTTAATGCGTGTTGCAAAAATGCATTTTAGTAGGACGCAGTGCATCACATCTTTAAGTAACCTCTGAGCACCACTTTTGGCTAGGAAGTCAACCGAACGTTTAGAATTTTAGGAAGAATCATTCTTCTGAAGCATTAGAACTGATTTAAAGGTAAGAGGTTCTAGTGCTTAGGAGATATCGTCGTTATTCTTCTAAAAATTGTCTTGCGATAATATACATACAAGGGCTTGTACAATAACTCATAGCGTTAGTTCCAAGGTGAAAAACGAAAAAAAAATGTACAAAAAACAAACAAACTTGCAACATATTTTGTTCCAACGAACCTTCTTGCTTCTGTGAAGAACTTCTTTGTAAACAATGAAAACAATCTGTGCAATTCATGATTGTATTTTCGCAATAAATGTGGATAAATGTTTTTTTTTGTGTGACTTGTATCTCAGGCATAGATCCTGCCCTCCGAATCCCCTCTCTTGTGAATACAACCACCTGCTTAATGGTATGAAAATGAAAAGACCAGGTTTGGGGAGAGAGAATGACCAGTAAGCAAGCATTGCTACAGGTGCCATCATTTTCCAGCCTGCCAGCCCTGCCGCTCTTCCTCTTCACTGTCACTCAACTTCATCTGTTCAACGGGAGTCGTCAGTTCCAGGCGTCCTGATGTCTGTCCTCCTTCGAGCACCACGATAGAGAAGGGACGCCTGCATGTCTGGAAGGGATGACGCTCCATAAACGTCGTGCTCCCCTAACGTATGATCAGTGAAGTAATTTTAAGGGAATCTGAGAACCAATAATTTACAGAAACTTTGCTGCTCTGCTGATGCTTACTTTAAATCTTTCAAAAGAAAATTAATTTCTTGAATGGATATTTCGCCAGATCTGCGTACAAGAAATGCTGTTTTCACAAAAATTACTTTTCCACCGTAAAGACTAGATCAAGCGGTCATCTTAATAAAGTGATCCTGAGTAATGGCGTGGCGGCATTGAATGTAATATTTTCTACGTAATAATAATTTTGTTATTGTGAGTAGTGACCACTTGCTCTGCTTTTTCAGATTATCAGACTTTAATATTTTTTCTTGTGGTTTAACAACCATCATTAGCATTTATAAAAGCTATAAGAAGTCTCCGGTTCCTAATATTAAAGGTAGTTGTTCCAGGAAAGGGAGATAGCCGGCATCATATGACAAACACCCCACCCATGCCTCATCCAGGACTCGAACCCCGGCCCAGCTCAGATGACTGTTGAGAAACTTACGCTTCGGATCACTTGGGCACCTGGGTGACAGTTCCACTTTAACGCATTTGAAAAAAGTTCGACCCGATTTGAAGATCTGTGAGCGTAATATGCAGGGCTCCAGAGAGTAAAAACTATTGTGTGAGCACGAATTTTGTAGGTACGGAGGAACATAACATGTAGTTTTGAGTTTCATCTTGCCATTTTAGACGGAAAAGTTATTTCATCGTTCGGTTCATGTATAAGATATATAATTCACCTTGGCCCTCGACACACTCGCGCAGTTGAGAAGAGGACCTGCGATTAAGAAACACTTAATAAAACAAAAAGGCAAAATTTACGATAAATCCTGATGTGGAACTGGATGACTGAAGGTACAAACAGATAAACTCAGAAAAGCACTCAGAAGAAATGGCACCAAGAAACATTTATCCCCACTAAGGCAACGTAGGGCAACAGTGGAGTCCACTCGTATCGGTCGCTCTCTTGATACCTGTGTGAATGTGGAGCAGTCTATTCGAGGGAGCAGCATGAAAAGAAAATGTACATGTGTGCAAGAATGCATCGGTTCCTAATTTGAAATAATGTTTTTTTCTTTTATTATTCATAACTGAACATGTCATTTTTTGTCATTTGATGATAGATTAGGTTTCTTCTTTAAAATATTCGGATGTCAATGCTTCCTCAATGTTGTTATTTAAAACCATGACGTTCCAAGCTACCATATTTCGAGCCCTATGAAAATATGTGTAAAATAAAATGTTACTATTCTGATGCGGTTTGTCCATGTTGAAAAAATCAGGAATGAGGTGTTATTAAAGAGAATACATTCAGTCCAAATGGTCAGAAAAATAGAGTTAGGCCGAGGAAATTGAGAGAGATTCAGGAATGTCTTTAAAAGAAAATGATAAGTATGAAGTACAAAAACGTCTTGTAAAGAAGTATGATTGATGTCAACGAAGTTCGGGTTGTGTGTCAAGATCACTGCAAATGGAGGCATTTGACACATCAGCTGAAAATACGAGTAAAATCTAACACTGCCCATTTTGAGTTGGCAAATGATCTTTCTTTGAGGAACTAACCCCTTAATCTCAGAGAAGAGCTTAGTGTTATGTACGTGTGTTTTTCAATTTGTTTTTACAACAAATTTCGCCCAGTTCCGAAACTTTTCCCTAGTATTATATTCTGTATTGTAACTTTGGTTCAAATTTTATTGGATATTACAGTAAATATCTGCTTAGTAAAGATTCATGAAAAGTCCCTAACTTTGGTCCAGTGTTTATAGTTTCACCGAAACATAATTTCGTCAGAAATTAAAGACACACGCAAAAACAGAACGAGAGCGTTATCGAGAGAATGAGACAAGCAAAATAGAAATATGAAGAACAATCAAACTGATGTAGTAGAATAAAATAGGAGCAAACTACCAAACTGATACCAGAACACAATAAAACAAACGATTCTTTGTCCTATAAGCGCCGAAAATATGAGAGTGAGAGAAAAAACACAGATAATAATTACTGAGTTTGTAGCACTGCTGAAAAATAAAAGTGAAAAGAAATGAAGATGGTGGTGATTCGGTTTCCTCTAGCAGAGCAGAGAAAATAATCACGAGAAAGTTGTACAGATGCTACTAATTCAGTCCTCTAATAAGGCAGAGTTTGCTGCTGATTATTATCAGAAATATGTACTTAGAAGTAACATGATTGACGGAGTTTGTCAAGCCGCTATTTCTTGAAAACGACCTTCATCTCACCCTCTGAAAAACATGACACTTAATTAAAACATTTATTTGGAGCTAACTATTTTGTGGTTCCATGATAACAATTTTCAGGATTGGGGCAGAAGTATAATGTTTATCTGCAGGAGACCAGCTGCGATTGACTACATCCTACAAACCGAAAGTGTAAAGTAAGACTATTATTAATGGCTTTCTTGGATTGGTAAGCGTGTGAAAAATAATCGTTGATGCTATAATTTAAAGTGGAACTTAACTTATTTTCAACACACTAAAGCTTACAGCTTGTAACTTAATTTTGGGACTTAGCTTCATTGTAAAGCTGCAATCTTAACTTAAAGCTTATTGAATTAGCTTCTCGCTAAAGGAGACTTTCGTGGAACCCGAATAACTTCTCAGTAGTAGCACTTGAAAATTTCAAAATAACATGTGCAAGTTACTATCAGATATTAATAAAAGGCTATGGTTCAGAAAGGAATCAGGTAACTTACGTATTCAATCTTTTATTTATGAGGATTTCAGCGCATCATCCAATTTGCACACACTTGGCTTGAATTAAGTCACAGTAATGCTTAGGAAATCCTACATCCAAATATACCTTATATATATATATATATATATATTCTCAAATCGTTGCAGTCTGAAGCATGGAACTTTCGCTTGCTCGTGAATTAATTTACAAACGTTAACTAAAAAATCAACTAAGCAAGATTACCTAAGAATCGTAACACATAGAAAAGCGCCTAAGAATCTAAGCACACAAAACATCTATTAATCATCATGGCACACAGGAGATCGTCTACCACCAAAGCGCACAGAACATTGAGAATACCAGCTCGTGTCTCTCGAGTCTAGCTACGTATGTTGCACTTCGACCTGCTGTCAGGTGATGTCAAGTTTAAATTCACCGAGAAGAAATCGGTGGCGTTAAGTCAGAAAAACGTTTAACGAGGAGCACCAAATTTATATAAAAACACAAACTCAGAAGGAAGGGTTAGTTAAAGGTGTATGTCACAAGCTATGAAATAGATTGTCGTTTTAAAGAAATTATTGCTCAGATCTTGTTCCAATGAAATGTTGCTTCTGTGTTTAAGATAGGTGTAGCACAGTATTTTGGCTGCAGCAACTTTTGTTTATGCATATGTTTATGCGTTATGTCCTCCGTTATGTTTTACAACAATAATTATATTGGAAAAAGAACACAGACAGTTTAGTCCGCCTGTTGATGTGGCATTAATCCTTTGATATTTTGTGTTATTTCCCCTAGACACAGCGCTGATCCCCGCCCTCCGGTGCACTAACAGCAATGAACAAGAAAGATGACACCGAATATTTGGTTGTAATGAGATCGTGTATCTTTTGAATCCTTTCCGACAAGAAAGAAATATTTCAAGGCAGATATTTAGAAAACCTAAAAATTCAGATGAAAGAAAGAATGCGCTTACATAACCTAGAAAAAAACTCGCTTAATTTAAAATACGCAATGTGAGCGGGGTCATTCATAATAAATGCAACCAATTACATAAAAAACGCATTTTTTTAATCGGTAAAACACCCCCAAATAGAAATAGTTTCTTATTCCTAAGAGCTGAAAAGTGTGTTACGAAAATTAAAAAAATGTGTACAAAAAGTTTCTCATAGCAGAAGATACCAGGGAAAAAAGAGATTTCCAAACTGAACAATTAGAAGAAGTGATGTAGAGCACAATGTGATATAACTTTACGCGCGCCCTAGCGGAAAGCTGTGCGTTGCTTAAAGAAGAAAACGGGTTCAAAATACTCTTCATAATAAAAAGTACCCTACTAAGAAAAGATTTTTCTAAGGAACTTTTAGAATCGAATAAAATATTTTACACAGAAATATACGCTGACGTCCCGTGGCAGCAGAACTTTGAATAATGGAAAAGTAGAAAATATGCTAAAATTATTCATAGCAAAAACAATGCTAAGGTTAAAAAATTTCAAATAAGTCTTCTGTGAGCAGAGATAACGAGAAAACGTTTTGACATTTACGCTCCTAGAGAAAAAACTGTACATTACTTAAAGAGGATAATGTTCTCTTTCTTCACTGTAGTGAATGGCGCTCTTTAAAAGATAAATTCTTCAATAAGATTTTTAAAAGCGGAAATGCAGTCGCTAACGGAAATGCACACTTACACAACCTAGCGCCAGAACTGTGAAATACAAACAACCCAATAGCACATGCAAAATGTTCGACATGGTGAATGATATCCGTTCTTGAAATTATTTTTTAAATCAGGCTTTTAGGAGCAGAGATATCGAGAAAAGATTTTGAGCGTTTGAGCCTGCTCGTGGGAAAACTGTGTTTTATTTTGGGCAGGGAATGAGAATAAAATGTTTTCGCTGATAGTATTTTGTGACAAAAAACGATGTTTTTTCAGTTGGGTTTTTAGACGCGTAGATATTGCTTCAAATATACTCTAAACGAAACAAGAGTTATGTCCTCTAGTGGCAAACTTGTGCGTTAAGAAAATTTTAGAATTACGTATATGCAAAACATTCCGCATTAGATACGGTGTCCGACAACGAATTTTTCAAATCAGACTGTTAAAAGCAGAGATGTCGAGAAAAGTAATGTGCATTGTTTTAAGCAGAAAATATGCGCAAAAGATTTTCCGTGGTGAGCCGTATCTGACCGCAAAAGAACTGTTAATTAACTATTCAGAAGCGCAGATATTGCTGAAAATACATCGGAAACATAAATACACACTTACTCCTCATAGTGGCAAAATCGTTCAACAAAATAAAAAATTACATGCAAAACGTTTCCCACTAGAAATTCTATCCGACGCAAAAAAATATTTTTTTAATCGAATTTACCTCTACGCTTTTAGCGGAAAAACTGTGCATTGCTTAAAAAAGAAATGCTCCCTAAAATAGTCTTCGCCATAAATGGTATCGAATGGAAGAAGGAATTTTCCCAATCGGATATTTAGAAGCTAAGTCATGAATAAAAATTTTTTTTGAATTAGTGTCTGAATTTACGCCCTCTAGTGGCAACATCATGCATCATAAAAAGACCGGAAAGTTTAAAAAAATGCAAGAAAACGGGAGAACGATGATCTTTCACAAGGATCATCGTTCTCGCATTTCGGGATTCCTAATGCAAAAAGAATTTTTCAAATCGGACTAATAGTTGTAAAGATATGGAGTCCACAGTTGGTTGGAGGAACGGACGGACAGACGGACGAAGTTATACTTCATGTATAAGTAGATGTGCAAAAAATCGAAGTCATGAATGAACACATTGTTTTTTTCGGGCAGAATTCCTGTTGTTGTTTTTTTTTACTGAAGGTTTAACGACCACCGTGAGCAACTCAGTGGGCTATAAGCAGTCGCCCATCTCTAATTTAGGACCACTGGTTCCAGAGAAGAGAGAGCCAATGTCGTAAGACAAACACAACATCCATACCACACAGAGTTTCGAACCCGGACTCATCACGGACGGATGGTTCTAAGCCAGCACTTAGATCACTGCGCCGCCACCGGTGCTGCAGGGCAGATTTCAAAAGGCGTCACCGCAGTACATAAGAGCATTTCAGTAAAGTACGTGCATTCAAAATAAAGATAGCTCTTCGTCTACTTCTGGTTCTTCGCAGTTAATCTTCGAAATACACAGAAACCAAATTGCAAGTCCATTACTAATGTTCGTTCTTTGCCATCGTGGAAGCAGTAAACGGACATAAAAATCACATTAGGTATGCCAGGAAACATATACACACACACGTATGACTTCAATGGGTTAAAACACCCACTCATATTTAGCTGACCCGTTGTGCTAATTCACTGAACAATGAGAAGAAAACGTGTCATAGGTAAACATAAAATATAAATATTAGAAGTAAATGAAAATAATAAATTAGTGAATTGAAATGAAATGAAAAAATGTGTGTTTTTATGTAATATTTTACTTCCCACTAAATCTTCAAATCAGTGTGATTCACCGTTCCTCTGTTTTTCATTTCATTTATTGCCAAAAAGTCGCTGTTCATACGTGAAGTATGTCACTTTGGTAGCTCACTGAATGTTGTTTCAGTAAATTTTGGGAGATATATATAACTGAATGAACACAGTAAATAGAACGCCCTCCCCTTGCTAGCCACGTATTCTCTCTTCATCTGTCAAAGCGAGAGGCAGGCTCCCGGTTGTCTGGCTTATTCCCCTTTTCCGAGCCCCACCACCTGTTCGTTTTACCACGACGTCCAAATCAGTCTCCTCCTATAATCCCCCAACTCTTGTCTCTGACAAGTTCCCTCTGCTGAAGAGAGCGAGAGCTCCGAGATCACATCATCCATTCGCTAATGTTTTATCATCATCTCTGCTTCTACCGTTAGCGCTCCGACCTCGGTTGCGAATTAGCGCGTGCTCCAGAATCAACTTTATTAATTGGGCATGCGGGCATAGTTTCACATGATTTTCACGAGCAGCATTCATTTGCATTTGTAATACTCGGAGGAGAGTCCAGTCTCGATGTCGCCTTAGAAATATAAAACGCAAGCGTCATTCTGGTGCCGACGGACTATCGTGCCAATCTGTCAGTTTTTTCTTTGCTTTATTATTTTGCACCACCTTCTTGCTTTTTCCATCATTTTATCCCCCTTGTGTGTAAATGAACGCGTTGACGCTTCGGTTGGTGCTTCCAATTCGCCTGATGAGCAGTGTTCCTTAACTTCAACGTCATTCAAACATACGTCGTGTGACTAAACATATAAAAAACTGATTCATTAGTAAACATGTCTGAACTTGTGCATTCAAATGAATGTTGGTCCCTGAAAAATAATCACCTTGGGCGCTGTATATGCATTACAACGATGCTACCATTGTTCAAATCATTTCTGGAAGTCTTCTTTCAGAAGTGCGTTCACATGCGGGTATAACATTCCCTTGATTTTCCTTACCTGTGTTCTGTGAGCAAGTACTTGATTTTTGGAAACAACTGTGACGTGCCTGCCCAGCAGAACGCACACGATATAAAGGCAGATAGCAGTAATAAGGAACGTCCGCGTAGCTAAATTGGTAGAGCGACTTATTCCGGAATGAGGGGACCCGGGTTCAAGCCCCGGCGTAGATAAAAATGACGGAGAAATGTACTTCGTTATAACAGCGCCCGAACTTTTCGGATGACCCGGGCGTTCAAGATCTCGCAATGGTGTGATATTCTTTCCACACCGCGAGATACGAAAAATGAGAGAATTCCTTCTTCAGCGCTTCGAAAAAAATGTGTGTGACGTTGCATTCCACACACCAGATTGTTGACTGGGAGTTCTCAAGTACCCGTTCTACAGCGGATGGCTGCCTGCAACGATTCATGTTCACAGCTGACCCGTGGGCCATGCCCCCGGCCCTCTTTCGGGTGGGGGGGAGCTATGACGTGCCTGCCTAGCAGGAAGCACACGATATAAAGGCAGATAGCAGCGATAACGAACGTCCACGTAGCTCAATTGGTAGAGTGACTTATTCTGGAATGAGGGGACCCGGTTCGAGCCCCGCCGTGGATAAAAATGACGGAGAAATTTACTTCGTTATACAACCAAACCCACTGGGAGACATATCAGGCAAATAAGCTGTGTGCTGAAACTCATTAACACGATGTATCATCAAAACCCATTTGTAGTAGAGAGTGCGTTAGGAGCTTTATGTTGACTGTGACAGTACTTGGGAAATGAGTTGTCCTGACGAGAATCTGGGTTCTACCAAGACCGTTCCATATAAACGGAGAGTAATTTTTTTTGAGTTGGCAACAGTGCGAAGGGGAAAAATAATTACACAGACGACTAACTGAAGCAAGGAAGTATCTATGGCAACAGTTATTAGCAGTGGCAGACGATTCTGGTTTTGTTATTGCGCAGTTGTTTAAGGTACGCTTTCATTTCGCCATACATCTATGGAGGTGAGTGATTCATAGTTAAGAATGAAATGCCTTGTGCGATAAAATTTTGTTATCGTTTGGCTAAAACGGCTCCAGAAATAACTGATTTAATGAAAAAGCTTACAAGATAAATGTTTGGGTAAGTCAACGATTTTAGATGGCACATGATTTCCAAAAAGGGCGTTTGTCGGAAGAGCTCGTTCCTGGGCCTGGTCGTCCTGAAAGTGTTGTTACGGAGCGTATTGTTAACACTATTTGAGCAATCCTGCAACAACATCGACGAATGACGTGTGAAGACATAGCGGCGTCAAGTAATATTTCAAAAACGTGGGCATTCCTCATTCTACGCGACAAATTACTGCTGCATCATGTATGTCCCAGATGGGTACCTCATCACCTGACGAGAGTACAATTATTAGCCAGAGTTCACGTGTGTCATGAGTGGAAACAAATGATTCCAAAGGACCCAGACTTTCTAAACACAGTAACAACTGCCGATGAAACATGGGTCCACTATTTCGACCTCCTCACGAAGCGCGCAACGAGTGTCTAGGAACACACAGGCTCGCCTCCTCCGAAAAAAGTCCGCCAAACCAAATCAGCTGGGAAGGTGGCGATGATAATTTCCTTTTATCATATAGGTGTAGTCTACCAGCTTGCCATTCCTCCACAAATTACTGTCAGTGCTGAAAATTACATTTCAGTCTTGAAGCATCTGTGACGACACATATCGATTATTTTTTTTTTTTTTTTTTTTTGATTGGAGGTTTAACGACCACCGTGAGCAACTCAATGGGCTATAAGCAGTCGCCCGTCCCTAATTTAGGGTCACTGGTTCCAGGGAAGGGAGAGAGCCAGTGCCGTAAGACAAACACAACATCCATGCCTCACCGGGATTCGAACCCGGACCCCTTACGGACGAATGATCATAGGCCAGCGCCTTTGACCACTGCGCCACCGGGGCGGCACATATCGATTAAGCGACCAGAACTGGTGGGCAAGTGGACCCAACACCATGATAACGCCCGCCCACATGTGGCTGCTTGTGTTCAACAATTTCTTTTGAAATGCAGTATTGAAATCAGGCCACAGCCTTCCTAATGTCCTGACCTCGCCCCGTGCGATTTGTGGTTGTTTCCAACAATGAAGGAGAAGTTCCGTGGCGCAACATTCAACACAGATGCTGACGTTATTCAAGCTATACAGGGTCACTAAAGCAGCTTCCAGAAAATGCCTTCGCCACATGCTTTGAAAAGTAGACTGAACGATGGGACCGTTGCATATCATCTGAGGGAAGATACTTTGAGAAAGAATAACATATTTTACTGTACCTACGTATATTTCTTCATTTTGTGTGCTTTTACTCGTTGTAGTTCCGTGTCAAGCATAACCGCTCCTATTTCATTGTCAGCAATGGGTAAGTCTGTCTGTCTTCTTACTCATATTCGTGTTCATAGCAATCTAAGATCGATTTCTTCCCTTCGGAATAGCGATTAACTTAAATTTAAGCGTAAACTTCGACTTTTATGTTAAGTTTTTTATTTGCTGTGGCAACGCAGCAATAAAACATTATACAGTTTTATCACATCAGAATATTGTTTGTTGTTATGCAAATAAACAAAGAAATAGATATGCAGGCATAATAATTTATTCGCTGACTAAAGAAAGAGAAAGAAAATGCCGTACGCTGATCACAACGCATAAGTGTTGCTCTTTGTACCACATTTACAGCGATGAGCCAATACATTATGACCACCTCCAGCCTAGAGAAATGAGCGCGCCTGGAGACCGAACGGTGTCGCAACTGAAGTTCACAGAGCAGTATATATACAACCCAAGGACCGGCTTTCGGTTAGTGGAGTGTTCGGAGTCAGAATGGGAATAGATGCCGATTTATCGGAGTTTCATAAAGAACGAATTGTGATGGCACGGCACCTCGGAACTACGATCTCGGAAACGGCGCGGCTTGTGGGTTGTTCACGTGTCGCTGTAGTGAGTACTTATCTAAAGTGGTGCACAGATAGCTGAACTACGAACCGTCGTCCAGTCGTGGGTCGTCCGCAGCTCATTGTTGTCAGAAGGGAGCCAAGCCTGTCGCGCATTAGTCACAGCGACAGCTGGGCCAGAGTGCAACAAATCACCAGCAGCTACAAAAGTGGTGATCAGAGCAATGTCTCTCAGCCCACTGTCCATCGCAGCCTTCTGCACATGGGCCTGCGTAGCCGAAGACCCATCCGGGTCCCCATGCTCACTGCACGTCATCGCCAACAACGCATGAAATGGGCCCAAGATCATCGAGATTGGACTGTGGATGATTGGAAGAAAGTGGCCTGGTCTGACGAATCAAGATTCCTGGTGCGTCACGTAAATAGATGGCCGAGCGCGGAAATGCTGATTACCAACGGAGGCTATGGCACCTGGATGCACTGTTGGGCGGAAACAGAATAGCGGCGGCAATGTTTTCTTGGGACACACTTTAGGCCCCGTTATCCCATTAGCACAATCCCTGACAGATGTCAGGTATCTGAACATTGTTGCTTATCAAGTTGACCCATTAATGCAACTGTGCTCCCTGCTGGTGATGGCCATTACCAACAGGATAATGCGCCATGACACACTGCCAGAATCGTCAAGGAGTGGTTCGAGGAATATGCCGGTGACTTTCTGCCTCAATTCACCTGACATGAACCCAATGGAACATTTGTGGTTCGACTTGGAAAAGCGGGTTTGCGCAAAATCACCACCACCCCGAAATGTACGGGAACTGGAGGACCTGCTGCTGACATTATGGTACCTGATACCCCAGGATACCTATCGCCACCTCATCGAATCGATGCCTCGCCCGGTGGCCGCTGTTTTGCGGGCTAAAGGGGGTCCTACAGCTTATTAGGTAGGGGGTCATAATGTAATGACTCATCTGTGTATTTGCCTGCACTAAAGATCACTCTTTTATTCCCATAAGTACAAACACCTACGTACGCGTATCTTTTCCTGTATACTTCAGTAACGTGAGGGAGACTTGAGTTTAAATACGCATGTTCCAAGCAGTTGTCAACTTCTAGAATCAGGGAAGCTTTTTCAAATATTAATTGATATGTCCCTTTTTATAAAGCGGTGCTGTCAAAGGTTAGTACATTTGTTTGTGCTTATTGTACAACGTGAAACAAGTACAAAAATTTATCTTTTAAAATTCGTTGAATTAGAAAACATATTTTTAACAGCACTGTGCCATTGTAATATACAGCAAGCGAACAATGTTGCATCGTCCTTATAGATCGATATTAGCATAGATAATGCTAAGGTCACAAGGCAGGTGTTTGCTAGTGCTACTCATAAATTTAATTTAATGCGTGCGTGAGTCTGAATGCATGCAGAATTAATGTGATGACGGGCACGTTTTGAAATTTTGAATAACTCTTTGCGTCTCACAACAGCAGAAAACACCAACGCATAGTGAGGAGCGTTAGCAATTTTTTTCTTTATCTACACGAATGGAAATGAACGCCAATAAAGAGCAGTCTGGTTCCCATTAAAATGTTAGGGGAAATTACTGGAATAAATGGTCAAGTTTTCAGGTAATTTTATTTAGTATTAAAAGTCTAATAAAATTTCCCGAAAACTTGTTAATGTTACGCTGTGTGTGAATAAACCTTAAAGTTCAAATGACTGCATTTTACATCAAAAGTTAGAATTTTGTGAATTTTTTTATTTCATATTTATAGAATTTTATTGTCGAGAGGACAAAATCCTTCGTATGTCCAACTCACTAACTCAGAGAGAATAGGAGTAGTCAGCCTACAAGAGAGTGAAATACCGTCAAATGATATTGTTGAATTAGTTTTCTGAATCTACAATTCGTCTATGATGGGTACCATGCTAAGAGAAAGGCACATATCTTCAAAGAGCATCAATTACTTTCCAAAAGCACCGAATAAATGTACTACGTGCATAGTCAGCAGATGAATGGCTTTGTCATTCAGGTCAGAAACTTCAATAAATATTAGCGATAGAAGTGGAATATACCTTAAACAAGAAATATAATGAAAGTGACTGCCACGTTCTGAGGTTGACTGCCACGTTCTGAGAATGAGTCAAGAGTTCACCCCGTTTGCATCGAAAAAGTTCAATGATGCGAGAAAGCCATAAACGCTCACCTCATTCTGCAAAGTACTAGCCGTTGCATTCTATAGACTATGACGTAGAAGTCTTTTCGTACTTCTACGTTGTTTTAAAAACATAACCATAAGATGAAATAGTTCCTAAATTAAACCTTAACGGCCAGACGGAAACATATAAACAACAGAAGTCAAACTTACGGAAAAGTTGCTTTATTCAGAATATAGCACTTCCATAACAAATCATAACATCGTATAGTACTCCACACACCACACAGCTCTACACAGCTCTTAATACAACGCTCTACAACACAACGCTCAACTTGCAACACTTCTCCAAGCAACGCTCTCTTTAACAACGCCCGCCAAGCAACAGTTTAGTCGTCGTTTTTATCTCTCGTTCTTATCTTATATCAGGCATACGTCACGTTCATTCAACCTCAATTATGTTGCCAACAGTATTCGTTTGAGAGAAAAGATATCACGTTAAGAGTGAAGTATAACTGAGAATAAACTCCAGATTTACATAGGGACAGAAACTAAAAAGGAAAGTTAATTTAGAATATACGTCACATCATCTCCCTCGTAATTTATTTATTTTTTTTTTTGCCAAGAACCTATAAATTTGTAGAGGTATCCTTTCAAACAATCTGATCATTAATTCAACTCTTTCAGATAAGAACTTACAAAATGGATGAAGAGATTTGTTGATCAGTTGCTGTAGCTGACTTTGTATCAGTACACATAGTCTCTAGACATCAATAGTTCAATATCACGAACACTTATAGAAAAAAAGGAAACTTTCTGTACATCAAATCTTTATCATAAGTCGTGATAAATATTTTGTCACAATATGTGCGTAGAACTCTCATCAATATACATATAAGTAGTATAGTAGTAAAACAAAAACTGCGTATGGCAGGAAAAAAATACAACATTTTTAACGTGGTTAATTTACACATTCGTCCACTCCTGATAACTTCTCAGGGAAGACAAAACATTCAAACTAAGTTAATTGAATAGTCGAACATTGTAACATTATGTAAATTTAGTTAGTTGAAAAAAAAACTGCACTTGCAGAAAAAATTCAACACCAAACACAACAAGTGTCAAGAACACCAAAAAGGTAAATCATAGAATTATAACACAAAAACCTTTAAGTGAACACTTGGCGGCCAGGGCCGACTTCGAACTACTCCCATGCATTTGCACATCAATTTTTAGATGGGACAGGGGAAACCCCGGAAAACCCTATCTTGGGAGTGAATCATTATAGATATCAACAAAGGCAATAGCTGATATTTATGTTATGCCGAAAAGACAACATTTACAAAATTGAAGTGAAAAGCATTTTAGTACTAAAACAAAAAATTAATGTGGCGCCACACTAAAAAAAAAACATTACATACTGACAAGGAGATAACGTATGCGATATTTTGTCCTCAAAGTCTGTCAAAAAAAGTTCTGTGATACTTCGAGTACAGAGAAAAGTTCAAATAAATAGCCCTTATAAAGCAAAGTTCTGTGATATTTGTTTGTCCTCACAGTCCTTCACAAAGGTTCTGCGATAGTTTTTGAGGACAGAAAAGTTCAAATAAATAGTCTTTTGATATCAAAGTTTTGTGATACATTTTGAGTATAAGGAAAGATTCAAATAGTCTTTATAAAGCAAAGCTCTATGTAGTAAAAAGTTCCTTTGAGCTTGAAGGTCAATTGTAATAACAAAAAAATGTTTTAACAGTACCTTTTTCTAGCAAAGAATACCCGTGTGCGGACATTCTTACTTTGCTGTCGGGGCGACAATGGTACTCTCGAAGCTTCCCGCTTCACAGGCTGAGGTTGCAGGTCACTGGATCGCCGGCATGTCTCAGGATTTCTGGTGGACAAGGCAAGTTAACGAGAAGAAGCAGGGTCATCAGGCTGTCGCAAGGAAGTCCCAGGCTGGAGCAAAGAGGTCCCAGGCTGGAGCAAGGAAGTCCCAGGCTGGAGCAAGGAAGTACCAGGCTGGAGCAAGGAAGTCCCAGGCTGGAGCAAGGAAGTCCCAGGATGACTTGGAGATGAACCCGGAATCTGCGAAGGGTGAAGATCCGGTCGTTTCTTTGGCGGTCGAAAAGCGGTGTAAAACTAGAAGGGCGCTTCCGTGAACCACGAGGAACAGTGGAGGAAGGTATAGGGTCCGCCCGTCCCGAGCGGAGGTTCCAAGGACGAAATCCTGGCGGATGCAAATGCTGGGCTCTATGTCTGGATTGTAGCTCAACACTAGAAGTTGCACTAGGACCCTGTGGAACAGGAGGGGAAAATCAGGCGGCGGACGCTTTGTAGGTTTAGATGGCACAGATGGCGAAAGAGGACGTTTTTGCCCTACTGCAGATTGATTAAATGTTCCTAAAGTAGGCAGTTGCTCAGTAGAAACAGAAGGAGGGATTTTTTACTTGGAGATTGAAGAACCTCAACAATATTGTCCGATGATTCAGATTCAGCAAAAGGTACAACTCTTTTAGGCACAGGAGAGATAGAACTACCTGAAGATGAAATGTCAGTTCTTGTTCTTTTTAACTTTTTGATTTAAAACCAAACGCAGGCACTATGCGTGAAGAAGTAAATGGAGCGATTGAAGTATGAGAGGCAGATGAAAAGGAAACTCGTTGCACACGACAAGAATCTCCAGAGGAACTGGAAGTAGTTGAACTCTCGTCTTTTGTGAAGGCAGGAGACGGAGGAGTTGAAATAATTGCGCTACCCCGAGTGAATGGAATAATGTTAGAATGAGAATCGTTAAAAGTGGAAGCAAAGACCCGCTCAGATGAAGGTAGAGAATCGGACAGGACAGGGGTGGGATCAATAATTCCATCATCAACTATACATGCTTGTGAAAAAGTCCCACCCTCTGTCTGAAGATTCCTACTAGAATTAGGGTTAATAATTGCATCATTGCTTCTAATAACCCATTTCCTACATTGCTGCACATGGGCAGAATGTAGGGAGCCATCTGGCTTCTTTAATATGACATTATTATTGTACAATTCTACCAATTCAAAGGGGCCTTCATATAAAGATGCAAATTTTTTCACAAACGTATGTGCAACGGAGGATTGAAAATGAGTTTCTAACAAGACCAGATCTCCAACTGCGAGATCTGGTTCTCTCCGTTCCGCATTATAGTGCCTAGCTTGGGTTAACTGAGCTCGACTGATAGTAGTCCGTGCCTTTTGCGCAAGTAGTTTTACAGATTCAGGTGTTGGTCTTTAGTTGATTTCATCGATAATGCCAGTTAAATTCTCAAGGGGAGGTGCGGATTTTGCGCCCTAGAAAAAGTTCAGCGGTCGTAAGCCGCGTTGATTCATGAAATGATGAGCGAAGGGCAAAGCAAAACATTTCAACGTGTTCGTCCCAACACTCATGATTATTGTTAATGAAAGTTGAGATCATCTTTAGTAAGGTTCTATTTACACGCTCAGTCGGATTGGATTGAGGGTGATATGGACTGATAAATTTGTGTTTTATGTAAAGCCTCGAACACATTTGCTCAAATAACTCCGAAATGAACTGAACCCCGTGGTCCGAGACTACGGTACGAGGACAGCCAAAACGAGAAAAAACATTATGTATTAAAGTATCACATATTACATCAGCCGTACCTGCTTTAATGGGGAATGCTTCCACCCATTTATAAAAATTATCTGTAACAACTCAAATATAACGAGATTTAGTTTTAGTTGAAAATGGATAAGGGCCCAATAAATCTATAAATATGGTTTCAAATATATAATTATATGAACTACAAATAAAGTGACTGGCCGGTCGTTTATTATCATAATTGTACTTTTGACAGTACTCACATGAGCGAATGTATGCGAGTATACTATTGTACATGCCCGGCCAGTAGGCTACGTCTCGAAGTTTAGTACGAGTTTTTCGTATGCCTAAGTGGCCGGCAAGAGGAGTATCACGGAACTCGTGGAGTAAGGCCATGCGGAGAGACTGAAGTATCGCAGGGCGGTACTCAGCTCTCGAATTCACAAATTTTGTATAATACAAAATACCATCGATGATCTCATAATTTTGACTACGACCCGCTGAAGAAGGTTCACTAGGAGCAGAAGAACCAGCGAGTAAGAAATTATAAATTTCCTCAAAATCTGGATCATTCGGCAGCTCAGAAATTATTTGCTCCCTTGAAATGATTTCCGAAATGAGAAATAGGGAGGGACGTTCAGTATCCGCCTGGCCACCAGAACTGACCGGACAGCGAGACAGTGCGTCAGGCAGTTGGTTTGATTTACCAGGCAATACTGAATTCGAACATTATATTCCTGAAGTCGAAGTGTCCATTTTAACAACCTTCGAGGCAGATTGTTTGCAGTGGGTAAATATTGTAATGCGGAATGATCCGTAATGACATTGACAGTTAAATGATTGAGATAGCATTTAAATTTGGTGACAACAAATACAATAGCTAAGCATTCTCGTTCAGTAGCAGAGTAATTACGTTCTGCTTTGTTAAGAATTCGAGAGGCATACGCAAGAGGATGCCCTCGTTGAGATAGAACAGCTCCTAGACCAACACCTGATGCATCGGTAAAAATATTAAACATTTCTGCATGGTTAGGAAAGGCTAACACAGTTGGCGAAACCAAGGCATGGCACCAAGGCATGTTTAAGAGCATTAAAGGCAGTCTCTGCCTCCGTGGACCAAACAAAGTGTCTATACTTTATTTTTAACGCAAATAAAGGTTCGCATAGAGTAGCGTAGCCCGGAACGAACTGTTGGTACCACCCGGTCATGCCTAGGAATCTAGACAATTCTTTTGCCGACTTAGGCCTCCGGAAGTCCGAAATTGGCATGACCTTTGAGTCGTCAGTTAGAAGACCATTAGGGGTAATTTTCAATTAGAGATATACTAGTTCGTCCCGTCCAATTTGACATTTGGTAGGTTTTAAAGTCAAACCCGCGTTATGTAACAGTTCGAAAACTTGGTCCAACAGAGACAGATGCTCCTCAAAAGTCTCAGAAGAGACAAATATATCATCCAGATAGACATGGACATTAGGTCCGAACACAGGACGTAATACTGAGTCCATTAGGCGCTGAAACGTTGCAGGAGCATATGCCAAACCAAAGGGCATTTGCAGGAATTATATGCTACAAACGGGGTAATAAATCCAGTTTTTTCTACAGAATTTGGGTGGACAGCAACCTGCCAATAGCCACTAGCTAAATCCAAAGTTGATAGCAAGTTTGTTGACGATAAGTCCTGGAGAATATCGCTAATTATAGGCAATGGATAATTGATAGTTTTAGTCACCGCATTGAGTTTACGATAGTCTATCACAAAGCAATACTCTCCAGATTGTTTTTTGGAACAAGAAAAGCAGGTGCTGCCCAAGGACTAAGTGATTCTTTAATTATTCCCGAATGGAGCATGTCCTGAATTTGTTTTTGGAACTTAGCTTTTTCTGGTTCGGATATGGATAAGGCTTGCATGCAATTAGATTAGCCCCTTCCGTATCAATGGTATGATACACCACCTGTGCAAACCCTGGCTTATCAGAAAATAACCCTGATCTGCTGTGTAAAACCTGACCAAGTTGGCGCTTGTGTTCAGGCAATAATCTGTAACTCTCAAGAACTGCAGAAAAATCAATTGGCTCTTCTGGAGTGGGAGGACTAACCTCAGGCATTAAGATTGGGCCATGCTCGAAATCAAGTGTAAGCTTAAACATTTTAATGAAATCCACGCCCAGAAGGCAATCCACGGGTAACTCTTGGATCAAAAGAAAGTATAAAAAACTTGAACTTTGCCAATCTTGACAGGTAAATGAACTAATCCAGAGATTGAAAAAACATTATTGTCGGCACCTCGCAGACATTGCTGGGAGGAGCTCGACACAAGCATTTGGAAAGTTAGCAGCACAGAAATCAAAGTTTAATGCAGAAATGTCAGATCCAGAATCAATTTTAGTCGACAACACTACTTTACCCAAGGTCACAAGAATATCAGGCAAAACCGGAGCTTGAATATTTAAAAAAGAGATTTGAGGTCTTCAGAAAAACGAGGAGATAGACTCGAACCATCTACCTCCTGCTGAAGTTTGAATTGTCGTGAAACCTATTAGAATGTATAGATTGATTTTGGAAATTTGGCGAAGCACCAGAACGTGCTGAATTGTAGTAACATGCAGGAAAGGCAGCATTAATATCATTAGGTCTGCCTTGCCCCCCCCCCCATGACGGTGTTTTGGATATGCCTTGTCAACCGAGTAGTAATTATCTCGGGGACGAGAAACTTGTATATCCTGGTTCTCATAATGGTTTCTCGGGCACCTGTGCCGCCGCATCGTCGGGCACCTATGGTGCCTGACGATGCGGCGGCACGTATCTAGGCTGCTGATAGGCGTTCTCCACCCTTGACTGGTAAGCAGCCTGCCGAGGCTGATTGAAAAATTGTCCTTGACGAAAGTTCTGTTTTGGCTTCTGATACCTATTAGTCTGAATAGAAGGTTCATGGTACTGCGTAGGTTGGCGGTACTCTTGAACCTGTGAAGATTGCCCTTTGCTGTGGCGTTCTTCATAGACTCGAATGAGTTTTAGGCACTCGTGAATGGAGACAGGACGTCGAACTTCCAAAAAATCCTGCAGGAAAGGATCCAGCTGCTGTAGTAAGGTGTCAGAAATATCAGACTCGACTGCAGCGGGATCCCATAATTTGTAAAGTCGAACTGTTTCCAGCGCGAACGAGACTGAACTATCTGACGCTCGCTGTCGCCTGGAAAACAGTTGTTGTGGAAGGCCGGCCTTATTGGTGGTAAAAGGAAAGACATCCAAAAATGCAGCTCGAAATTGCGGATATGAGCCCTCTGGGTTCATTCGACGCCACTGTCTGTACCAGACCTTTGCCGTATCTTGCAAACATGTGCCAGCAATAGGTATCTCACAATGTTCAGGAACATTGTATAGATCAAAGTGATCGTCAAGATCCTCCAAAAACCTAAGCGATCCGCCGTTTCCCCTGAATACAATAGAACCCGCATGTGGTACGTAGTGAGCAAGAATTTTGCTCCTTCTCACGGGGGTGGTGGGGTAAATTGTTGTTGAGGCATTGCAGTCGAAGTACGCGGTACATAAGCTTCGTATCTCGCGTATTCGCTGTCTGGTAAGTCAGAACCGCAGGCCTCGTACACAACACTGGGTGAATTATTTGGAACTCTATAACGCTGAGTTCGTAGATTGTCTGTGGTAGAATTATGAGCCTCGGGATCATGTCTATAACAGTCATAGAAGAGACCGATAGGATCCGTGATACTTTCCATTTTCCGTGACTTCTACTATGAATCTGTTCGACTGAAGTTCGGGCGCCAATATGACGTAGACTTTTCGTACTTCTACGTTATTTTAAAAACATAACCATAAGATGAAATAGTTCCTAAATTAAACCTCAACGGCCAGATGAAACATGTAAACAACAGAAGTCAAACTTACGGAAAAGATGCTTTATTCAGGATGTAGCACTTCATAACAAATCATAATAACATCACATTGTGCTCCACACACCACCCAGCTCTACACAGCTCTTAACATAACGCTCCACAACACAACGCTCAACTTGCAACATTTCTCCAAGCAACGCTCTCTTTAACAACGCTCGTCAAGCAACAGTTTAGTCGTCGTTTTTTTCTCTCGTTCTTATCTTATATCAGGCATACGTCACGTTCATTCAACCTCAATTATGTTGCCAACAGTATTCGTATGGGAGAAAAGATATCACGTTAAGCGTGAAGTATAACTGAGAATGAACTCAAGATTTACATAGGGAAAGAAAGTAAAAAGGAAAGTTAATTTAGAATATACGTCACAAGTCCTTTGCCAATATTTCACCAAAGCCACGATACCACAATGGAACTGCTTATCATGTTTCCAGGACAGAAATTCTCTGATGCCAGATTCCACATCCCCCAATGCAGCAAAATGCCGTCCTTGTAGAAAATGGGGCATGAAGTGAAACATGTCGTAGTCAGATACGGCAAGAACCGGACTATTTGGAGGAGTAGATAGGATTTCAGCCCTCTTTCGCTTCCTGTAGTTTTCAGCGGACCACTTTAGGTGTGACTTGGGCATTATCTATTTAAGGTAACGCCCGCTTCCTATTGATCAGCACGGGGTAGCGTCGGCTCAGAGCATCATGGACCAGCTGCAGTTGTTCAGCATTGAGGTTCCCGTCCATAGCTTGACCATCCGGCACTAGTTTCCAGTGCATAAGACCCTCACAATTCCACCATATACACAGCATGACTTCACTTTCGAACCACCCTCTTTATATAACAGGCTGTGCTTCCTAGTGTGACTTCAACCACTGGTTCCGTGTGGTACGACAAAGGAGGAATATCCACTTTTCATCAACTATAAAGATATGACGCCAAAACCTAACGTCGTGTGCATTTGACAGCAATCTGTAACAGAGAACGACACGTTATTCCTCCTGCTGGGGTGTCAATGCATAGAAAATCATTCGATGGCGCCTGGAGGAGAAACCAAGCTGGTGTAGGGGATATACAATGATGGATTGGGGTCATCCCGGTGACACAGTAGTCTAAGCGCTGGCTTTTGAACTTTTGTCCGAAATGGGTCCGGGTTCGAATCCCGGTGAGGCAATGATGTCTTGTTTGTCGTACCTCACTGGCTCTCTCTCCCTTCCGTAGAACCAGTGGTCCTAAGTTAGGGATGGACGACTTCTTATATCCCATCGATTTGCTCACGGTGGTCGTTGAACCCTCAAACAAAAAAAAAGCAATGGTGGATTGGGAAGACATTCAACCTCAATTATGTTATCAGCTATCACTTGTCGTGTACCGGTACCGGGGTTTACTGTCACAGCTTTGACCCTGGGTATCAGCGTTGGTGGTCGCTGGACGTTCTAACCTTGGTATTTCTTTGAGACTAGTGTTCCCAGCATTAAAACGCTGGAACCATTTTTGTGCAGTGCTGCTATCCAGTGGTTCCTCGCCTTCAACCGCGCAAATTTCTCTCCCTACTGCTGCCTCGTTTAGCCCTTTATTCCAATAATGGTGAAGAAACACGAATAGCACATGTATTGACCTCCATCCGCTGTTCATCTGACAACCCAATGGCTCGTGTGTTCCTTGTCATCGCGGTACTTGGTTGATGGTGTTTCGTCGAACAGGAATGGAGGCCCAACATTATATGTAGCTCAAAAGGTAACGAACTTTTGACTCACCCTGGTAACAACGGTGGCGATCACAAACCATATTAAATTATATTCTCTCACTGACTTCATATGTATTTGAGCTTGCTCGTGAACTAATTAACGTTAAGTATTTTCGATCATATTTTTTTATCTTTGTGTAGTGGGAAGGGATATCCATCGGTTTCTATAGTATAGTTGTACCTTTTCTTTCACCAGTTCGTTTCTTCCTAAAATGCTTCGGGCGGCTGGGTATCCAGAAACTCGGGCTACCTGGCATCCGGAAAAATCAGGCGCACATTGCTTAACAGAATTAGCAGGAAGCCGCCTCGTGGAGTCAGAGGGCAAAATTTCGTCGGGGTGCTATCTGTTATCTGCTGTCTATATTTCATGAAGTTTTTCTTATGCCGCGGAATTTCACTAATCCCTGTCCCATGGCATTTTCTATCCAAATCCAGAATACATAGCTCTTACGAGTCCCCTCTCCTCACCCAGACCCAGTAGCAAAGAAATTCTCTTTACTAACTTGAAAGTGTACGAATATGGTAAATCATTCGAAATCGCATTTAAAAATAAAAAAAATAAAATTCTCTCCGTCAGAGCCCGACCCCACCCGAGCCTAGTTCGGACCCTGGTTTGACTTCGGGCTTTCGGGCTCTGCCAGTCTCAGCACTGCTACAAAGCATAGATTTTTCAATGAAGCTTTCTAGAGCATAGCAAATACTACACCGACAGAATGTATAGCTGCAGATTTATCGTCTTCACACGTGCTTTACCTCTGTAATAATTACGTCTCAGTGTTCTCTAACACCGTCTTGGTAATTTTGCGCTTCTGATGTAAGTTTAGTCAGTAGCTTTCTTTTTAATGCTATAAGTTCTTCTGTTCAACGATGTAGACAAGTTTTCCCTTTACAACAGCATTTTGTCTATATACTGAATCTGTCTAATTCAGCGTTCTAACATTTTGATTTAGAAAATGTGTAATTCACGTGTTGGGTTGCTTATATTCAATTACTAATAGCGGACACTTCAATATTTAATCTTCTTTTGGCTTACCGTCTCTCTGTATGCACTCATGGACGCAAAAGCTGCATCGCCCATTACACATGAACTTTGCAACGTCATGCTAGTACTATAAATAGTGCACACATATCTCTATCTCCCTCTTGCCGCCCCGGTGGTGCAGTGGTCTAAGCGCTGGCTTCTGACCATTCGTCCGAGATGGGTCCCAGTGAGGCATGGATGATGTGTTTGTCTTAGGGCACTGGCTCTCTCCCTTCCCTGGAACCGTGTGACCCTAAATTAGGGGCGGGCCACTGCTTATATCCCATCGAATTGCTCACGGTGGTCGTTCAACTCCCAAACAAACAAAAAAGTTTCCCTCTATACATGATACTAATAACAGCCCCATAACGTCACTGGCACCGGAGATATGGGTCACTCTCCCATCAAAAATAGGGGGGAGGGGGTTGCCCTCCTAGAGTGGTCATTCCAAATGCGTAAATTCATGCTCTTAGGGGCGTAAAAAATAAAAATGCACAATGTATGAATAAATTTACTGAAAATTATAACTTAAAGGGATGTAAGGTCAGGTGATGCGTAACATCACAGCCTCTCCTTGACAAATGTCAACCCCGCCTTCTCGTGGTGCATCCTGTTCCCACTAAAGGGGCTCTGACGACCGCCAATAGCGGTATAACTATACCATCGGGATCAGAGGAAATGCTATCCCACACTCACCAACCCGCTTGGCCAGCGTGGTGAGTTATGGCCAAACACCTCCAAAATGACTCTACAACTTAAATCTTGGCCCTCAGTCTCCGGCAGCTGGAATGTACCTGGCCAAGGCAGCGGCCAGTGCGACATGAAGGCAGAGGGTGCTAAGAATCCCCGGAGGACCGGACTAGGCTGCCATTTGATGCTGACCTTGGCTACCTATAACGGACGCTCCCTATCTTCTGATTCAAGGCTTCTTGAATTGGAAGAGGAACTACAAAGGATCAAGTGGGACATCGTCGGGCTAAGTGAGGTAAGGAGAAAAGGAGAAGATCTCATTGAACTGAAAAGTGGACATCTCTTCTATTATCGTGGGACAGATACTGGCAGAACTAGTGGTGTTGGATTTATAATAAACAAGAAACTGAAGGATAAAGTGGTAGAAGTTGAAAGTTCCTCTGACAGAGCTGCACGACTCGTTATCCAACTATCGAGAAGATACCAGGCTCAGATTATTCAAACTTATGCACCCACCACAAGTCATCCTGAAGAAGAAATTGAAGAATTTTATGAGGAAATTCGTCATCTAAATAATAAAGGTAAGCAGCACTTGAAGATAATTATGGGAGATTTCAATGCAAAAATAGGGCAACGGCAACAGAATGAAACTTCAGTAGGTAAATTCGGTCACGGCAACAGAAACCAGCGTGGAAATACTCTCGTTGAGTTTGCAGAGGCAGAAGGATTTTTCATCTTGAACTCCTTTTTCAAGAAAAAGCCACACAGGAAATGGACATGGAGACATCCAATTGGGACGACAAGTGAAATTGATTTTATTATGTGTAACAAAAAATTCGTCATCGAAGACTGCAGTGTGCTAAACAAGTTCAACACAGGTAGTGACCATAGATTGGTGAGATGTAAGATGCACCTCAACACTAAACTGGAACGTGGCAAGCTCATAAGACAAACAAAATGTATTGACATAACCAACCTTAAAAAACACCATAATACTTTCAAGTTGGAACTGAAGAACAGATTCTCTGCTTTAGAAGGCCTAACATCGGAAGAAGTGGATATTTCGGAAGTTAACAGAAAAGTAACCAAAGCTCTAATGGAAACAGCAACAAAATTAGCTGGGTCTAAGAACAAGTTGCATGTGAACAAATTATCAGGAAAAACCAAAATGTTGATGCAAAAAAGAAGAGAGATGAGGACAACTAAAGAAGATGTGACTTCCAAAGTGGAATATATAGAGCTATGCAAGACAACACGAAAAAGTATCACTGAAGACGTAAGGAAATTCAACTGTGAGCTAGTGAGGAAAGCAATTGAAAACAACCAAAGCCTTAAGATAGCAAAGGGACATCTCAGTAAGGGAAGAAAACAGATTATGGCTCTGAGAAAAGAAGATGGTTCTATAACAAGAAATAGAGGCGAAATTTTGACAAGAGTGAAAGATTTCTACTCCAAATTATATGAAAGGGATGATACATGTACTCCAGACATCATGAAAGGTACCAGAGTTCTTCCAGTCCTCCCAGCAGAAGTTGCTCATGCAATCAAGAACATGAAGCGGGGAAAGCTCCAGGAGAAGATGGAATTACTATAGACATCATACAAGAAGCAAGTGGAGAAATTGAAACAGTACTCGCCCAAATTTTCACTCGATGCCTTAATGAAGGGAAGATTCCTGAGGATTGGAACAACGCTACAATGATCCTGCTACATAAAAAAGGTGACATTGAGGATCTCAGGAACTACAGACCTATCAGCCTCCTATCAGTGGTTTATAAAATCTTCACTAAAGTTATTTCACACCGCTTGAAGGTAACACTGGACATGGCTCAACCGAGAGAACAGGCTGGATTCAGGAGTGGCTACAGCACAATAGATCATATCCACGTACTGAGAGAACTAATTGAAAGAGCGAGGGAATATGAACTTCCATTGTGCATGGCTTTTATCGATTATGAAAAAGCCTTTGATTCGGTGAAACCATCAGCAGTTACCACGGCTCTGAAATTCTGCGGTATTGAAGATGCATACATTAATATTATTAATAACATCTATGAAAATGCAAGTGCAAAGATTCGGCTGTTTGAAAATACAACACACATAAAAATTGGAAAGGGAGTGAGACAAGGTGACACCATATCTCCGAAGCTCTTTAATGCCAAATTGGAAAATGTCTTTCAATCACTGAACTGGGAAAACAAAGGGATAAAGATTAATGGAGATTATCTAACCCACCTTCGTTTTGCTGATGACGTAGTCATTTTTGCAACTACCCCATCAGAGCTGCAGAGTATGATCCAGGAACTTGCTGACAAGAGTAAAGAAGTGGGATTAAAAATGAACTTTCAGAAGACAAAAGTGATGTTCAATGCTTTTACAAGAAATGAAGATTTATCGATTGATGGAGAAAAACTGGAGATAACAGATACATATGTTTATCTTGGACAGCAGATATCAAGTGAGGGTCACATTGATGAAGAAATTAATCGGCGTACAAAACTTGCCTGGAGAGCTTTTGGAAGAAACAGCATAATTTTCAAGAGCAATATGCCATTATGTCTTAAAAGAAAAGTGTTTGATCAATGCATCCTTCCAGTGCTTACGTATGGTGCAGAGACGTGGACCTTAACTAAAAGAGATATACAAAGGCTGCAGACAACTCAAAGAAGCATGGAGAGGTGCATGCTTGGTATAACCAGGAGAGATAAGAAGAGGAACTCGTGGATCCGAAAAATGACGAGAGTGGAAGACATCATGATCAGAGTTAAATCCCTGAAATGGCAATGGGCTGGACATACTGCCAGAAGGACAGACCATAGATGGACAGCCGAAATTTTAGATTGGATTCCAAGGGACAGGAAAAGACCCAGAAAAAGACCACATGGGAGATGGGTGGATGAAATTCGTAAATATGCGGGAGTGACATGGAGGAGACTGGCACAAGACAGACCGTTGTGGAGGAAACTTGGGGAGACCTTCGTCCAGCAGTGGATTGATAATGGTTGACAATGATGATGATAACTTAAAAAAAAAGTTATACACCTTAGTATTTTTCTTTTCCTAAAGGCTTTAGTTAGCAACATAGAACACTCTGCGCAGCTAACCAGGTACCGATTAACCTTCTCTATTAATTCTTAGAAACAGCGGAGAGAGCACATAAAACAATATGAGGAGGTACCTAGCCTCCGTGACCATTCCAAATACGCCGTAAGGATAAAGAGCAAACTAGTCACATGTACTCTGTTGCAAATGCCTCTCTGAGCATTTAACCTTGAATGGAATTTTTCGAAGCCCTACGCCGAAAACATCATCCTACTGTTACGTTCACTACCAGATGATCATTCGTTCTGCGCTAGTTCATTTGTCATTCTGCGTTTCTGCAGGTCGTTTCGCTTGATATTTACAACCGTTAGCTATTGTGTATTTACTAGTTTTCCCTTTTTTGGATACATTATTCCCAAAACCGAAAGTGAGAGACGATAAAAAATTTTAAAACACATTTAAAATATGAAATTTCTGCACCATTTGCCATTTATTTCCATACACTAAAATCTGTATATCGCACTTTTTCCATGTACCAACATTTTTCCGACGAAATAATTTAGGATGCTAATCTACACATTTGCCAACTGTTCTTCATTTTCATTTTCTGACTGAAAAAAGCCTGCTTTCTTAAAACAATTCGTAATGCAAGTTTCAGTTATTTTTCCATGATGAACAGAGCATATGAAGAGCATCGAGGACAGACGCTTGTTTCTGTTCATTTGATGTGTGTTTCAGTTTAAGAGTAGTGAGAATTCTGTGAACCAAAGTGTTCCTGTAGCAGTGGCTGCAGAACCGGTCAACAATTTCAGCCAAGATTTTTATTTTTATAATTTTTTTATTTGGCATATGTGCAATTGTTGTGATGTGCCTTAGAAAGTTCATCTAGGTAAGTGGTTGGGTGGTCCTAATTCCCAACAAATATCCTTAGGCATGGTTTTTCTTATGTTTGTTCCAGGAAGCAGGAAGGTAGAGGGTGCACCACGATTTGAAATTTTGGGCCCGGTGAACGAATTTCACTTTTCGCCGCCCCTGTCTTGTAGTGAACTTTCGCACAATGGATAATCCCCAAATCCAGTGGCTGAAGCTTACTCTTGCAATTTGCAGGGGGAAACACCACTTTCGTATTGTTGAGCATCAGTAGATCAGAAAGGTGAGCAGGACTTTGATTCATGAATAAAAACACTTGCCATTTCTCTCTTTCCATTTTCCTATCTAACTTTTGAAGGAATTTCGAAAAGATGTTCAAAGTCATCCACGCTTTTTTGCTGTTCGTATATTTACACTGCAATTTTTTTCATGCTTTTGAAGCAGCGATGACTCTTAGATTTACCGACGACTATAAGGGATAATTTTTTAGAGCCATCAGCATTGCAGCAAAGTAGAACCGTAAGTCTATACTTTTTTTCCGCCGTAACATTGTTCAACCTTGAAAGCTAAAGTTTTCTCAGGCATTCTAAAAAAAGTCCGGTTTCATCGCAGTTAAAGATGTCTATAAGCTTGTAATCCTTCACTAAATTTAGCATATCTGCTAGATTGAGATTAAGTAATTTGAGATGCCAGTGTGCTTTCACTCTCTTGGAAAAAAACAAAAGGACTAAGGAGACCTAAATACTACCGGAAGGTGAAAGAGGGCATACACTACTCTTTAGGTCCAAAAAAGGTCTCACCCCCCCCCCTTCCCCCCCAAATAAACTCCTGGAGGGGGCCCACAAAGGTGAAAAGCCTTGAAAATGAGATCAAGTGATCCGAGGTGCTAGTGTGATCTCACTCTCCTGGAAAAAACTAATACAGCTAAGGATACATAAATACTGCTAAAAAGTGAAGGTGATCATACACTACATTTTTTGTCCAAAAAAAGTCTCGACACACCCCAAGAAAAGTCTGGAGGGGTACGGAGTGGGGAAAAGCTTAAGATAAATAATGCATGCGGTAAATAATGCGATCGCTGTAGTTAAAAATAAAAATGATCCTGAAATACAAGAAACGGGGACTTAAGTGATAAATACCATATAGAAAAGGCTGCAAAAATAAACGCCCAACACTGAAATATAACTAGACGCTAAAGAGCAAATACTAAGTGAAAAACTACAAAACTATGTAAGAACGATAAATAATATTCTTACATAGTTTTGTAGTTTTTCACAGGGGTGCAGAATTTTTCCGAACTCGCAAACGAGGTTCGGGGGAAATTAAGGCAGCTCTGGGGAAATTTTTGCCCACGGGTAAAATAATAATAGTAGTAATAATAAAACGAAAAATTGACTTATTAACAACGAGTATAACGCGAAAATAAGAGTAATTTACTGCACAGTAATCAAGTAATCATTTTGAAAAATGTCATGCCGTTATAAATACAAGAGGTTATGAGCACAGTGACGTACTACAGACTGCCGCTGGCATATGATTCACCGAGCCCAAACGACTTTACTAATGCCAAGGCGTAGACAGCGTGGCACGAGTAATAAGTACGGCACAACCATTAGTCATGCTAATAAAAAATTTCCGAAACTAATGGCAGCTTATGTGTCGTAGGCGCCGATCTGAAAAATTATTAGGGGTTCCGCACATTTTAAAGCGAATGACCCATGCATTTTTCAAAGGATTTAAGTCTAATTTAAATTTCATTCAGTAAAATTATCTGGCACAATTATACGCCTGAAATGCTAGAATGAAATAAATTATAGTTAATTGCAGAATTTTTTAGCTGTTTATTTTTCAGCCTCTCTGCCCCACCACTGTTTTCACCTAGACCCAAAAATGTTTCAGACATTTTTAATCTAAAATAAATATTAGGTTTGTTTTGTTTCTTTTCAAATTTTTAAGTAATAGGCTTTAAGGATTAGATCTTAATCATCAACATATAGATCTAATACTCGCTTAAACTTGTATGAAAGTCCGCTACAGTTTTGGGGGAAATTTCGGACAGAAAAAAAAATTCCGTTCTGGGGAAATATTGGGCCCTGAAAATTTTCTGCACCCCTGGTTTTTCACTTCGTATTTGCTTTATAGTTAAAAATGAAATAATTCAGAAGTATAAAAAACGGTTATTTGGGTGAGAAATATCGTATAAAAAGGCTGCAAAAAAAAAAAAAAAAAAAAACATAACACGACGCAAAAAAGCACATACTAGGCGAAAAGCTGAAAAACAATAGAAATGACCCTGAAGTATAATAAACAGTGTTTTGAGGCAAAAATACCATTGAGCAAAAGCTAATATAAAATATTCTAACACCGGAAGGCAAATAGCCGTAAAAATGCAAATACTGAGTGGAAAACTATGCAAAAGTGTCAAACAGCATAGTCACTGCACTTAAAATAGAAATGATCCTGAAGTATAATAAAAGTGTTGCAGGGGAACAATACTGTTAAAGACCCCATCTTAATATCAATATATATACGATAAAGCTTTAAAACACTGCATACAACCAATCAAATGGCAAGGATTTAGTGGTTGTGGGGGATAGGTGTGGAAAATGAAACAATTTTCTAAAAGTTAAAACTGCTTAACCTTGTATAAACTCAAGACACTCTTTTTCTCATTCTGAACTTCCTTATGGGACATCTTGACCCTCACACTTTTCTATTTCCAGACAGGAAAACCCTAGAGCTGTGTGGTACCCCTTACTAAAATGCAATCATCTGATTAAAAAAAAAACATTCCATGTTAAAACAAAAACAAGTTTTGGCCCAGAAAGTATGGATTGATTCATAATATGCTTAAATTTACTGTATGGGTTAACAAGAGAAATCTTACCATATTGCTTATTTATGTATAAATACTTAAAAAGTAGATAATTTTATTATTTAATAATCCTATACTAGTTTTACATACAATGTATGTTTGTTATCTTAAAAAAGTATTTTTTACATTGAAATGCACATGTATTTGAGATTTTTGACGGAGGTTTTTGATGTGATGATTAAAATCGTCGAAAACTTGCCAACACTGCAGCAAACATATTCATTTGAGTTGATTTCAACTTATTTTGCTAACCCTAAGTTAATTCGTTCTTACTGGTTAAAAACTTAATATTGCAAATATTCCCATTTCTCTGAGCAGCTTCTATTAAACTAAAGTGTTTCTTCTTTGGGTGGGGGTCTGAGATTTGAAATTATGCCCTATCAAGTTCAAAAGCTCTCACTTCCATTCAAGTATTTGTTTTCTTTTCTTTCTGGTGTGAATGTGAGAACAGGAAAAGCATGATTCAACCCTATGTCAAGTGTAATACTAGCCAAAACCTACATGAAAAACCAACTTTGACACCATTGTGGATTGAATACCCTATAGACGCAATGTACTCGGATGCCAGTTTTTTGTTCTATTTGTCATTAATATAACATATAAATACATGAATATGCCTGTACATATATTTACTACATAACTGCCCTTGTATTCATTCATGCAAATACTACATCAGTACGTATGTGCAAATTAAAATGTCTAAAAGAAACTAAGTATTGTTCAACCAACTGTGCTTTAGAAATAATTCTCCAATTAAAACGTGTCTAAAAGATACGTAAGTATTGTTCAACCAACTGTGGGCACAGAGTTCGTAAAGCCTAATGTCAAACAAATCTGTGTGTAACTGATGTCATTATTTATCATATTGTAATAAACCTGATTTTAAGATATGAAAATATCATTACTCACATTTAGAACTGAATTGATTGGTAATAAATGGAAGTATCCAACAATTTCACACTCACACACTCTTCCACAAAAAACATGCATTTACTTGCACACTCTTCCACAAAAAACATGCATTTACTTGCACACTCTTCCACAAAAAACATGCATTTACTTGCACACTCTTCCACAAAAAACATGCATTTACTACTTGCACACTTTTCCACAAAAAATGCATTTACTGTAAAAGTCGGTGACTACTCGCCGTGAGGCTTACTTAACTGAATATGGACAAACTTGATATTTACAGGGATTGCTCTGAAATTCAAATGAATAAGGTCGGACTTCTTGATTTCAGATTACCGCTTAACTGAAAATTGTATTCAGTTAAGCCTGTGAAATTCAGTCTTAACTGAATACAATCAAACTATATTTTTACGGAATTGGTCTTCAAATTACGGCTTAACTGAAAACAGCCACTTTAATTTTACGGGCATTTCCTTTCAAATTACAGCTTTAGCAAATACGGTCGAACTTATTTTCGCGTGCTATGCCCTTCAAATTAAGTGTAAATGAATACGGTCAAAGGGTATTTTTACTGGCTGTGCTCTTCAAATTATGGGCTTAGTTTTACGGTCAGGTCCGTAATTTTACGGCTTCACAAAACTTTCCGGGTCGTACTTTTTACGGGCTACGACCTGACCCCACTTGACGGCCGTTGCCCGTAATCTAACGGTGAAATTTTTACCAGTGTAGGGCAGCATGTGGTCCGAAAAAATGTCTAGATATGATCTGGCAGTGAGGTTGTGGTCAGCGGGAATGGTGGAACCAAATGATTGATTTCCATGAGAGCAATTTCCATACCATGATACCGCTGCCGACCCGTTTCCATCCAACCGTGCAGTCTAGTTACAGCTGTTAACCGGCGTGGGATCGAATACGAACAAGTCATGATCAATTTGGAGCAGGAAGCTGGACTCATCGGACCAGGCGATCCTTTTTCAGTCGCTCGATTATGGTGCTCCCGTATTTACTGCAGTCGGTGCTGCTGATGACTGTCGGTCAGCGTGGGTACATAAATGGGCCACCGAATTCTTAGGCCCATCCGCAAGAGCGTCCGCTGAATTGTGTGCTCGCAAAGGCGTGTCTGTTCTTACTGGTTGTAGTCAGCTGTTAAATGGGGGATCATAAATAATCTGTTTTCGCAGATAGCACCTACCAACCGGCGTTCACCTCGAGTATCAACCACCTGTAAAAATATATTGTTTTCGACACTGACGAAAAATGACGATTTAAGATACTTGTTGGAATTTAAAGGTTTAATTTAACTCTTCTCGTAGAAGTTGCGATATGTAAGATTCCGAGTTATACTATGTTCTTGTAATTGTCATTAACGAAACACTTTGAAGCGTAAAATATTATTAAATGGTCAAGAGCCAATGAATCAGCAAACAGTACTTACAATTTCAACGTCCCTTTTTATTTTTCTTATTGGCACATCATAGTAGCACAACGTTGATTTTCAATCACTTCACAATAACAAATGCTGCTATCAACATTCCCTTCAAACTATTAAATTGTTATCATGAAAACACACAATACCAAGACGTAATCTAAATTCCGTTCAACAATTCTTTAACTCAAAAGATACTGCCTTTTAACAATTCATTAGCTCGAAAGAACTGTTCTTAACGTGAACATATCCTCTCAACTCTTAACGTTAACAATAAATCTCTGCCCTCAACAAATTGCACCTCTCCCGCTCGAAACTGGATATTATTATATTGACCTTTGACTCACTGCTAGTGATGTCAACTTTAGAAACTCATCGGGGAAAATAATATGTCGTTAAGTCATAAAAACGTTTAACGAGAGGAAACCAAATTCACATAAGATTTTAGAAGCTCAAACGGAAAGCGGAATTACAGGTATGCATCACACAATGGTGATCACCCCTTTCCAGCACGTGAATGTGTGTTGCTCTTCTAATTACTCCTGCCTCACCTTCACTACGGAGATCGCCGCCCCACTGGCGCAGTGGTCTAAGCGATGGCACCTGACCATTCGTACGCGATGAGTCAGGGTTCGAATCCCGTGAGGCACGGATGTTGTGTTTGTCTTACGGCACTCGCTCTCTCCCTTCCCTAGAACCAGTGGCCCTAAATTAGGGCCGGGAACTGCTTATCGCCACTGAGTTGCTCACGGTAGTTGTTAAACCCTCAATAAAAAAAAACACTACGGAGATCCTCGAACACTGAAGTGTCTGCTGCTGCTGAGATGCTGTCCTCGTTCCCATAACCATCCTTCATTGAGCCCAAGAGTAGACATTCCCTTTCCCAATTGCACGGGGTTTTTACTGACAATATGACATGTTCGTCAGTAAAAAGCCCGTGCAATCAAAAACGGGAAGTGCGACCTATATACACTAGAGAGCAATTGAATTAGAGATACCTGTTTAGTAACGTGTAGCACCACCTTCCGCCCTGATGACGGCGGCGATTCGAATCGGCATGGACTCGACAAGGCACCGGAAACTTTGGGAAGCCATACGGATTCACGACCCCTGAACAAGCTCCCACAGTTCACGAAGATTTGATGGAGGGGGTCAGAGCCTCGAACATCTCTCTCGATGGCGTCCAAGATGTGTTCGATGGGATTGAGGTCAGGTGACCTAGCTGGCCATAGAAGCGAAGTCACGTCAGTGGAGTGTTCATCCAACCATTCAGATACAATTCGGGAGCGATGGCACGGTGCATTGTCTTGTTGCAGGATTAGGTCCCCAGTGGGATGTTGAAGACGCACAAACGGGAGCAAATGGTCGTCCAGGGTATCCGGTAACGTTGACCTGTGAGGGACGATGTCACACGTACCAGGGGTCCCATTTCAGTCCACGTAAACAGTCCCCAAACGAGAATGCTACTCCCACCAGTTTGAAGAGTACCCTGCTGGCAAGAAGGATCCATCGCTTCATGTGGTTTGCGCTGTACTCGTATCCTGCGATCCGCATGTACCAACGTGTATCTTGACTCATCAGTCCAGGCAACATTTTTCCACATGTCTAGGATCCAGTGGCGATGTTCCCGCGCCCGTGCTAATCTTTGCACCCTGTGATGTGCGGTCAGCAGCGTTACCCTCGTGGGACGATGGCTTCTGTAACCCATAGCGAGGAGATGGTTCTGGATGGTGTGGCTGCTTACACGTTTTTGTGCACCAGTGTTAAATTGCCGAGTGATTTCTTGCACTGTGGCCCGTCTATCCGCTGCTACAATGCGAGCTAGCGGACGATGACCCTGCTCATCCACACGCTGTTGTCCTCGGCAGTTGGCCCTTGCAGGGATGGTTATACCGGATTCAATGTACTCACGGTGCACCCGTGACACAGTGGCTCGTAAAAATCCCAGTGCTTGCACGACTTCCGAGATGGAGTGACCCATTCATCGGGCCCCGACAATTTGCCCACGATCAAATGCGCTTAGATCCTTCGTCTTACCCATACTGCGTCCGACTCTTACTGATTCCCGACGCATCACTCTTTATATTGTTGGATCGCTGCATACATCATGTCGTTTCCGTTCACAGGGCCGCCCACAGTGCCACATTTGCATAACGCCAGCTGTCTCTAATTCAATTGCTCTTCAGTGTATATTGAGTGTGTGCAAAAGTTCTACCCGTTTTTTTAATAGATGCAAATTGCGATAGGAGTAGTTACGTCACAGATGACTCTGCGATGCCAAATTTTCGGCCAATTAAGCGTGGAGCATGTAACGTATACTCTCGATTCACTTTCCTTTTGATTTTTACTATCTCTGGTTATTTTATTTTACTATGTAAATTATCTTCTTACTGAACGAGATGTTATTTCACCCGCTGAATGAGATCTGGCAATGAGTGTAAGTCATGACGTGGTGGTAGCCAGTATAAATAGGCGCGTTCAACGATACCTAGGGAGAGCGTTTGTTGTTGTATAGGAAGAGCGTTTGTTTATGTGGAGGAGAGCGTTTGTTGTTGTATAGAGAGAGCGTTTGTTGTTGTATAGAGAGAGCGTTTGTTTATGTGGAAGAGAGCTTTTTGTTGATGTGCGTAGAGTGAGCTGTTGTTTATGTGTCAGAGAGCTGTTGTTGTATAAAGAGATCTTCGTTTATGTGAGAGCGAGAAGTTTAATAAATAAAAGAGTTTTAAGTAAGTACGTCTTTCTCAGTTCATAGTACTGTCAGACCTCTGTCTGGCTGTTAGGTTTATTTCATTGGTTGATTATTATTAACAACCAGCATTAAGACTTTATTCATCTTAATTACTACTACAACATTACTAGCAGTTAAAAGCTTGTTTATTATTATTACTACACTACTAGCAGGAAAGTTTATTCATGTTATAATTAACAAAACAACAACCATTTGAACAAGCATTAGTAGTAGAAGAAGCTGAATACATTATAGCTTAGAAGAAGCGTTATATTCATTATAATTAGCTTAGTAGTAAAAGCATATTCATTATAATTGGCGCCCGAACTTTTCTCGAACACGAGATCTTGACAATTATTACCCATGTCTTCTTTACCTGAGACAACTTCAATTTTTTATCCTAAATCAAATTACGATGGTGATGGGATTAATTTCGACCATCTGCAAGAAGCCTGTGGGGCTCACTTTGATATGAGTGATCTACATGTACCCAGGCATTCTTCACAATTTCGTAATTCACCAGCTTCCTGTTACTCTGAGTAGCGGGTCGTACCTGAGGGAGTTCAATCCTCTCAGCGAAGCAGAATGCTTGCCCATTTCGTGCCGCATGCAGGAACAATTCATTTCAATATGTTGGAGGGATCCTTAAAGTTCCTCGAAGATTTGGAAGATCATTTTGATCTATACAATATTCCTGAAGACTGCAAAGTACAAATCGCAGGCACTTGCTTGAAGGATACCGCTAAGACCTGGTATCGGCAGTGGAGAGTGTCGAACCCGGATTCTCATTATGAGAATTTCCGAGAAGAATTTTTGGAGGTCTTTCCTTTTGGCCTCAGTCGAGCTAGCCTTGCACAACAACTTTTTTCTCGTCAGCAAGGACCCAACGATAGCCCTGTAGCATTTGGGTTGGAAACAACACGCTTATATAACTTATGGGATCCACATGCCAGTCATGTCGACATGTTGGATACCCTATTGCAGCAGCTCGACCCATTTTTACAAGATTTTCTTGAGGTTCGATACCCTGCTACAATTCATGAATGCCTTCGCCTCATACGAACGTATGAAGAGCGACATGGCAAACATGGTTCAACTCACCATGCTCGGGCACAGCGTGAGGCTTATTACGAAAACCCTCAGCGGCATAATAGGCATAATAGCTTTCAGCGCGAGCATACACAAGTGCACGCCCAAGCTTCATACGTTCCACCACACAGAAGAGTGACAAACCAACCGCGAGTTTCTGAACAATCTTCGGGATATCGTACAAATGCACAGTATGCTCGACCCCGTTCCAATCCGCAGCATTCGGAAAGTTTTCATGCTCAGGGCAATGATGACTTTTCTGCCCGTGCTGAGGGAAGAAGTAATAGATATGAAAATGTCAACAGACACGCGGAGTTCCCGACGCAGGTTTCACGCAGTTTTCCTCATCGTGAAAATTTTCCCGATACCCGGCAGGGTCGAGGTTTCAGACCGCATGATAATCCAACCAGGAATCCTTTAAAATTCCAAAGGAAGTAGACCAAGGGTCGGTCCTGCTTCTTGATACCAAGCATTCTGACCCTAAAACCGTATTAGTGACTGTCCAAACTCCTCAGTTGCCTGATGTATTCTTGACAATTGAAGATATTATTGTCGAGACAAAGTTCGACACTGGTTCTGAAATATCAGCCCTAAATACGAAGTTTTGCACTGACAATTTTCCTGCAATACTCGTTCAGCCTGCGACGCAGTATTTGCGAGGTGCAAATAACGAAATCTTCAGTATCACAGGAACTGTCACATTATCTCTAGGGCTGGGAAAGGCTCGTTTTACGCATTCTTTCCTGCTTATAGACGAACTACCTGTTAAATGTCTAATGGGAATGGACTTTATTAAAACGTTTCAAATAACTCTGAATTTCGTACAACATGTGATTTCCTTTCCGGAACCTATTGAAGTGATTCCTACGGTTCCTATGGATAAAACGAGTTTGTTATTGAGTAACCAATTGAATGAGAGGCAACGAAACCAGCTTTCTCTACTTTTGCAGGAAAGCCCTGGTTTATTTTCTGATCAACCTGGTTTCACACAGGTGGTTTATCATGTCATTGACACTGATGGTTCGAAACCGATAGCGACGAAACCTTACCCTTGTGCTCCACATAAGAAACAGGAAATGCAACGTCAAATTTCTGAAATGATTAAACAGGGCATAATAAGGGAATCAACAAGCGCCTGGGCTGCTCCTGCCTTTTTGGTTCCAAAGAAACAACCCAATGAATTTCGTTTCGTGACAGATTTCCGCAAGCTCAACCAAGTCACAAAAACGATCAATTATCCACTACCTGTCATGTCGTATATTTTGCATGACCTGTCATCAACTAAATGGATGTCAACCTTGGATTTGGCGAGTGGATATTGGCAGGTGGCGGTACATCCGGACTCTGTCGATAAAACAGGCTTTGTGACTCCTTTTGGGGCTTATGAATACCTACGTATGCCCTTTGGATTAGCTTCTGCACCTGCTACTTTCCAAAAGCTTATGGATACGGTTCTCAGACCTGTTCTGGGTCCCCATGTGCATGTTTATTTGGATGACATTATTATTACATCCGAGACTTTTGACGAGCACCTTTCTCTGCTCAAACAGGTGTTCCAACTCATATACAATGCTGGCTTGACGTTAAAACCTAGTAAATGCCAGATAGCGAGGGACGAGATTGTATATCTGGGGTTGAAAATCACTCCCCACGGCTTATTTACGGATAATGAAAAAATTAGGCCTATTGTTTGACTTTCCTCGGCCTAAAACAGCCAAAGAACTATCACGCTTTCTGGGAATGACCGGATGGTATCAGCAGTTCGTCCCCACTTATGCTACAATCTGTGAGCCATTGTATGCTTTGAAACGTAAATACAAGAAGTTTGTTTGGACACCTGAGGCTAACGCTGCATTTGAAACACTGAAGTCTGCGTTGACTCAGCCTCCTGTGTTGGCTTTCCCGGAATATACTAAGGAATTTGATGTTTATACTGACGCATCCGGAGTTGGTCTTGGTTGCGTTTTGTCACAAGCTGGGCATCCAATAGCTTTTGCGTCTCGTACTCTAGCCAAAGCTGAACGCAATTATTCAGCTACGGAACGTGAATGTCTAGCTGTTGTGTATGCTCTTGACAAATTTCAATGTTATCTTAACGAATTGACAGTTAATATAATTACGGATCATTCTGCCCTTCAGTATTTGAATTCTGCTAAGCATCTCTCTCAAAGACTTATGAAGTGGGCTCTTAAGTTACAAGAGAGCAATATCAAAATTTCGTATCAGCCAGGTCATAAGAATCAATTACCGGACGCATTGTCTCGCGTTCCGTTTAGTGGGGTCCCCACAGAAACTACTCCTGGATGTCAGCCTTTACTTCTAATAGCTGATATAACATCCAGAGAGCAGATAATGGCAGAATTAATAAATGATCCAGATTTTGGGGATATCTATAATTTTTTGCTTGCGGGTTCGCCCCTACAAAGTGATCCTTCTCTGGCTGGAAGGTCACAACATTTTGAAGTCATAGAGGGTCTTCCTTACTATACGAAATCTAGGACTACTAGGGCAGAGTTTCGCCCATGTATTCCGCGAACCCTTAGAATGGCCCTTTTAAACGAATTTCATGACAAACCTCTTGCAGGCCATTTAGGTATTCGCAAGACCCGTTGTAAATTGCGGGATGTTTGCCTATTGGCCTGGCATGTACCAAAGTGTGCTCGCATACGTTCAATCATGTCACTTGTGTCAGATTAATAATTACCGTAATGTAAGACCGGCCGGTCACTTTGAAATCTAGTTCAAGTTCTCATGTTTTTGACATTATTTCAATAGATTTATTGGGACCTTATCCTTTATCTGTTAAAAACAAAGCTCGTTACGTTTTAGTATTAACTGATAATTTTTCTAAATGGGTTGAAGTTTTTCCCATTAAAGCCGCTACGGCTGAAGTTATTTGTAATGTATTAGTTTATGAAGTATTCTCTAGATATGGTGCACCTAATAAAGTAGTTTCGGATAATGGTCCTCAATTTATTTCTGACATTTTTGAAAGAATGTGTGCGAGACTACACATTAAGCATAAATTCATTTCCCCATATCATCCCCAGAGTAATCCTGCGGAACGAGTAAACCGCACGCTAGTGAAAATGATTGCTACATTTGTCATGGATCATCCCGAACGATGGGATGACCATCTTGAGCTTTTTTGTTCGCCCTCCACTCGTCTGTTCACGAATCTACTAAAATTACTCCTGCAGAACTTTTTCTGGGTCGCAAAATTTAAACCCCTTTTGAAAATTTAACGGGGATTATCGACGAACTAAACCAGCGACCAACTCCGCAATCAGTACGAATCATGGCAGAAAAAGCCCGTGTTGCAATGCTAGGAGCACAAGCGGCTCAAGCAAGATATTATAATACTAGGCGTAGGGAACCAGATCTTGTCGTTGGAGATCTCACTCTCGTGGAAACGCACTTCCAGTCTTCTGTTTCTCATACTTTAGTGAAGAAATTTGCACCAGCTACGAAGGTCCATATCGGGTGGCAAATGTGTTTGAAAATAACATTGTTCTTGAAAAACCTGAAAATCAATTCCAATACGTACACGTTGCTCAGTGTCGCAAGTATCATGAACGAAATATCGATTTTATAATCAACCCTACTCAACCTTCTGTTCCACAGACTCAAGAGTCTATATCTCACGATCAACCTCCAGAAATTTTGGACGAACCAACAAACATTTTTTGAAGAATCTCCAGTGATTTTTTCTTCACCCTCCCCTCCTCAAGACGGGTTTCCAAACACGCAACCTGATTCTCCCATGAGACCAAGGCTCGAATCAAGTTCTTCAAATACTAGTATCGTTCCTTTCCCTCCAACCATTGCCAAGACTATTGCTGCACCATTTCCTGATAACTCTGTAACACCACAAGCTCCTACTTCCTTGAATACCTCGTCAGAGAGTATTCCTATAGGCAAACATAAACATCGCCCTGCACGACCACTAAATTACAGCAGCGACTCAGAAGCTTCAGATATTTCGGATTTATCAGTTATGAACAATAATTTGACTATTCCTAAACGTCAGACACCAATTACAAACCGTCCAGCACCACCAAAAGCTGGTCGAAAACGTAACTTGTCTCCCCAATCTGCTTCGCCGCAACCGCGACGAAGGCAGAGATCCTTGCATCCGCCCGGGTTTCGCCCCTGGAACCTACGCTCAGGGCAAACAGGGCCGATGCCTGCTGCTACTCTCATGCCACGAGGGAGAAAACGAAAGCAAACGATGTGGCCGGAGCCACGTCCGTCCAAAAGAATGCTGGAAGGACAACACGGGCCCCAGCACAAAGGGACTACATATCAAAAGCCTGGGGGAGCCCGTTCCTGTCAGCCGCAGGGATTTCCGGACCGCCGGACTTCAACCGTTCCTGACCGTTCCTATCAGCCGCAGGGATTTCCGGACCACCAGACTTCAGCCGTTCCTGACCGACGGATTTCAGCCGTTCCTGACCGTTCCTGTCAGCCGCCGGGTTTACTTGACCGACAGAACACAGATGTTACAGATCCATTCAAATCCTTGAAACGCTCAACGCCACCTGAATTTACCAGTCCGATTAGTCCTGGAAAACGTTATCGTACTAGAGTTTTTTATGCGTCCTCGAGATAAGTAAGTTCTCGTGGACAGGTTCTTTTCTCCGTTTGTTGTTTTTCCTGCACGACCAGTTGGCGTGTCAGAATTTCTTTTTTTCGTGTGGGCCTATGCATTCTTTTTTGAGTATATATGTGTTTTTTTTTATATTTCGTCTATGTCCATCTACTAATCCAAATTTTTTTATATATATCTATGTGCTTAGGGGTAAAATAATAAAATTGTTCCTGTTAGGCAGCTCCAGGCAATCTTCGGTGCTGATACAGTTGGTGTGTATTCAACGAATAATGAGAACGTAATTTGAAATTAAAAAAGTGATTCCTGCTAGGCAGAATACAAGGAAGGTATGCCGATGCAGGTTTGTTTTGTTCAAGTATACAAAGTGTTTCACAGACGAATACAGATTTCTTGATTTTGTCATGCCAAGTTTGAGATTGTACATACTGCTGCCACCAAAACAACAACAAAAAAGAGGTCGATAAACGTCAATCAACGAAGTGTAAGATTTACACTCCAAAATTGATAGGTTTTTCGGAAAAAAAAAAAAAATAAGGGGGAGATGAGGTAACGTATACTCTCGATTCACTTTCCTTTTGATTTTTACTATCTCTGGTTATTTTATTTTACTATGTAAATTATCTTCTTACTGAACGAGATGTTATTTCACCCGCTGAATGAGATCTGGCAATGAGTGTAAGTCATGACGTGGTGGTAGCCAGTATAAATAGGCGCGTTCAACGATACCTAGGGAGAGCGTTTGTTGTTGTATAGGAAGAGCGTTTGTTTATGTGGAGGAGAGCGTTTGTTGTTGTATAGAGAGAGCGTTTGTTTATGTGGAAGAGAGCTTTTTGTTGATGTGCGTAGAGTGAGCTGTTGTTTATGTGTCAGAGAGCTGTTGTTGTATAAAGAGATCTTCGTTTATGTGAGAGCGAGAAGTTTACCAAATAAAAGAGTTTTAAGTAAGTACGTCTTTCTCAGTTCATAGTACTGTCAGACCTCTGTCTGGCTGTTAGGTTTATTTCATTGGTTTATTATTATTATCAACCAGCATTAAGACTTTATTCATCTTAATTACTACTACAACATTTCTAGCAGTTAAAAGCTTGTTTATTATCATTACTACACTACTAGCAGGAAAGTTTATTCATGTTATAATTAACAAAACAACAACCATTTGAACAAGCATTACTAGTAGAAGAATCTGAATACATTATAGCTTAGAAGAAGCGTTATATTCATTATAATTAGCTTAGTAGTAAAAGCATATTCATTATAAGCAGTAGAGCATATAGAGGCAATAGGTTTGTCAGCGTAAGTTATTCTTAACGGAAATCGCGGACGGTGTCACATGGCATGCGTAAAGGAGCACATTAGACAAGGTTTACTGTACGAGCTCGATAAATGCAGCCGCGGCTTGCCGCAACATCTGCCAAGTGTATGGAGAATATGCTGTTGATGATAGCACATGTCGCCATTGGTTTCGGAAATTCCGGGACAGAGACAGAAGCTGTAAAGATCAGCCACGTCCTGGGCGTCCATCCGTGATTTCTGACGAGGATGTGGACCAAGCCATAACAAATCATCCAACCGTTCAGGAATTAGCGGAAACGTTGTCGGTACACAGAACAACAGTCGAAAGACGGATGCATGCGCTTGGATTCACCACCAAGTTCGATAGTTCGATAACTGTGTTCCGCACCTGCTTTCTGCAAAGCAACGAGAGGAAAGAATCCGTACCTGTGTTTCTTTGCTTTCTCGTCACAGAAATGAACCGTTTTGGGGACGAATTGTAACGGGTGATGAGAAATGGGTAGTGTATCGTAATGTAAAGCGAAAACAACTGACATCAGAGCGGCCAGCACTCGTCAGTTGCAAAGGCGTACCCTAGGCGTGTGACCCCATGCTGCTTTAATCACTCGGCAAAAATTACTGGATTTTTGTTGGGAAGTGTTACCTCACCCGGCATATTCCCCTGATCTCGCACCTACGGATTACCACCTTTTTCGATCATTACAGAACGCCTTCACTCTCCAAACCTTCGATGATGTGGACGATGTGAAAACGACAGTACATGACTTTTTTACTCTAAAACACAGGAGTTTTTCTGGCATGGGATTCACCTACTCATAGACAGATGGCAAGAGGTCATACAGAATGATGGCAATTACATGAAATCTTAGGTACAGACCTCAAAAAAAAAACAAAAAACGAGCCAGCCCCCTTAACTTTAGATCCATTTGCCGTAGATAAACAAGTAAGGTACCGTTGAAAAGCACTCGAAAGGAACTATCACGTGATGCGGAGGGAAATGCTAATTCAGCTAATTAACACGCTAATTAGCTAACTATCTCCGAATTTTTTCATATAAGGGGTATGTCATTTTATGCGCATTCTATTTGACACATGGAAAAACCCATAAATCTTAAATATCGTCCAAATCAGACGATTAATACAGAAGATATTTGCAAATAAAGTTAGAGGGGATATCCATATATCTACATCTGGGAAGGGATGTAAGGTCAGGTGATGCGTAACATCACAGCCTCTCCTTGACAAATGCCAACCCCGCCTTCTCGTGGTGCATCCTGTTCCCACTAAAGGGGCTCTGACGACCGCCAATAGCGGTATAACTATACCATCGGGATTCGAGGAAATGCTATCACACACTCACCAACCCGCTTGGCCAGCGTGGTGAGTTATGGCCAAACTCCTCTAAAATGATTCCAAAACTTAAATCTTGGCCCTCAGTCTCCGGCAGCTGGAATGTACCTGGCCAAGGCAGCGCCAGTGCGACATGAAGGCAGAGGGTGCTAAGAATCCCCGGAGGACCGGACTAGGCTGCCATCTGATGCTGACCTTGCTTACGTATAATGGACGCTCCCTATCTTCTGATTCAAGGCTTCTTGAATTGGAAGAGGAACTACAAAGGATCAAGTGGGACATCGTGAGGCTAAGTGAGGTAAGGAGAAAAGGAGAAGATCTCATTGAACTGAAAAGTGGACATCTCTTCTACTATCGTGGGACAGATGCTGGCAGAACTAGTGGTGTTGGATTTATAATAAACAAGAAACTGAAGGATAAAGTTGTAGAAGTTGAAAGTTCCTCTGACAGAGCTGCACGACTCGTTATCCAACTCTCGAGAAGATACAAGGCTCAGATTATTCAAACTTATGCACCCATCACAAGTCATCCTGAAGAAGAAATTGAGGAATTTTATGAGGAAATTGGTCATTTAAATGATAAAGATAAGCAGCACTTGAAGATAATTATGGGAGATTTCAATGCAAAAATAGGGCAACGGCAGCAGAATGAAACTTCCGTAGGTAAATTCGGTCACGGCAACAGAAACCAGCGTGGAAATACTATCGTTGAGTTTGCAGAGGCAGAAGGGTTTTTCATCTTGAAATCCTTTTTCAAGAAAAAGCCACACAGGAAAAAGACACGGAGACATCCAAATGGGACGACAAGTGAAATTGATTTTATTATGTGTAACAAAAATTCGTCATCGAAGACTGCAGTGTGCTAAACAAGTTCAACACAGGTAGTGCCCATAGATTGGTGAGATGTAAGATCCACCTCAACACTAAACTCGAACGTGGCAAGCTCATAAGACAGACAAAATGTATCGACATAACCAACCTTAAATACCTTCAAGTTGGAACTGAAGAACAGATTCTCTGCTTTAAAAGGCCTAACATTGGAAGAAGTGGATATTTTTGAAGTTAACAGAAAAGTAACCAAAGCTCTTATGGAAACAGCAACAAAATCAGCTGGGTCTAAGAACAAGTTGCGTGTGAACAAATTATCAGGAAAAACCAAAATGTTGATTCAAAAAAGAAGAGAGATGAGGACAACTAAAGAAGATGTGACTTCCAAAGTGGAATATATAGAGCTATGCAAGACAGTACGAAAAAGTATCACTGAAGACGTAAGGAAATTCAACTGTGAACTCGTAAGGAAAGCAATTGAAAACAACCAAAGCCTAAAGATAGCAAGGGGACATCTCAGTAAGGGAAGAAAACAGATTATGGCACTGAAAAAAGAAGATGGTTCTGTAACAAGAAATAGAGGCGAAATTTTGACAAAAGTGAAAGATTTCTACTCCAAATTATATGAAAGGGATGATACATGTTCTCCTGGCATCAAGAAAGGTACCAGTACCAGAGTTCTTCCAGTCCTCCCAGCAGAAGTTGCACATGCAATCAAGGACATGTAGCGGGGGAAAGCTCCAGGAGAAGATGGAATTACTGTAGACATCATACAAGAAGCAAGTGGAGAAATCGAAACAGTACTCGTCCAAATTTTCACTCGATGCCTTTATGAAGGGGAAGATTCCTGAGGATTGGACCAACGCTACAATGATCCTGCTACATAAAAAAAGTGACATTGAGGATCTCAGGAACTACAGACCTATCAGCCTCCTATCAGTGGTTTATAAAATCTTCACTAAAGTTTTTTCACACCGGTTGAAAGTAACACTGAACATGGCTCAACCGAGAGAACAAGCTGGATTCAGGAGTGGCTACAGCACAATAGATCATATCCACGTACTGAGAGAAATAGCTGAAAGAGCGAGGGAATATGAACTTCCATTGTGCATGGCTTTTATCGATTATGAAAAAGCCTTTGATTCGGTGAAACCATCAGCAGTTATAATGGCTCTGAAATCCTGTAGTATTAAAGATGCATACATTAATATTATTAATAACATCTATGAAAATGCAAGTGCAAAGATTTGGCTGTTTGAAAATACAACACACATAAAAATTGGAAAGGGAGTGAGACAATGTGACATCATATCTCCGAAGCTCTTTAATGCCACATTGGAAAATGTCTTTCAATCACTGAACTGGAAAAACAAAGGGATAAAGATTAATGGAGATTATCTAACCCACCTTCGTTTTGCTGATGACGTAGTCATTTTTGCAACTACCCCATCAGAGCTGCAGAGTATGATCCAGGAACTTGCTGACAAGAGTAAAGAAGTGGGATTAAAAATGAACTTTCAGAAGACAAAAGTGATGTTCAATGATTTTACAAGAAATGAAGATTTATCGATTGATGGAGAAAAGCTGGAGATAACGGAAGCGTACGTTTATCTTGGACAGCAGGTATATCAAGTCAGGGTCACATTGATGAAGAAATTAATCGGCGTACAAAACTTGCCTGGAGAGCTTTTGGAAGAAACAGCATAATTTTGAAGAGCAATATGCCATTATGTCTTAAAAGAAAAGTGTTTGATCAATGCATCCTTCCAGTGCTTACGTATGGTGCAGAGACGTGAACCTTAACTAAAAGAGACATACAAAGGCTGCAGACATCTCTAAGTAGCATGGAGAGGTGCATGCTTGGTGTAACCAGGAGAGATAAGAAGAGGAACTCGTGGACCCGAAAAACGACAAGAGTGGAAGACATCATGATCAGAGTTAAATCCTTGAAATGGCAATGGGCTGGACATATTGCCAGAAGGACAGACCATTGATGGACAGCCGAAATTTTAGATTGGATTCCAAGGGACAGGAAAAGACACAGAAGAAAACCACATGCGAGATGGGTGGATGAAATTCGAAAGTATACGGGAGTGACATGGAGGAGACTGGCACAAGACATACTTTTGTGGAGGAAACTTGTGGAGACCTTCGTCCAGCAGTGGATTGATAATGGTTGACAATGATGATGAATGACATCTGGGAAACGCACCTGGAATGTTTACTTCCCTGCAAGAAGAGTGATAATCTTGGAAACTCTGCGCCTTGCCCGTTCCTCCGACAAATTGAATGCGGAATACAGACGAGCAAAGGCCCTGACAGTGATTTGTGCAATAACTTGGACCATCCAGGGATGGAGTTCATTTACTCTTGCCGTTTCATTTATACCAACTTCATTTATCTGTGCTAATGACTTGAATTGATGTTAGAATAAACAATATGTATTTTTCTAATAATGGAAAACCCGATTCTGCGCAAGCTGAAATTTGTTTTGAATATTCTTGTTTCCGACTATTACACTTTCTCGAGGCACTGAGTATTCGCGTATCACTGAAAGGTTGTTTCATAAAAGAAAATTGAAGCAGAACCACGAAATCCGGTTTTTTAGAACGTCTTTTGTAAAAAAAAGACCGTATTTGTGGTATCGGTTTGTCCATACGTCCGTCTGTGGACACCATATCTTTGCAACTATTAGTCTGGTTTGAATTTTTTTTTACGTTGGGAAGCTTGAAATATGCAAATGATGATCTTTTATTTCGTTTTTATTTCTTTTACGATGTGCAATTTCGCCGCTAGAAGGCGTAAACGCAGATTATATCAAATTCAAAACACATTTTATTACATATATTTGCTTCTAAACGTCCGATTGAAAAATTATTTTACCTTTCGAATTCATTTATGCCGAAAAGCATTTCATGTATAGTCACTTTTTCAAGTTACGCATAGATTTTACGCTAAGGGACGTAGAAATAAATTGCGTTTTCCCCGATATCTGTACTTCTAAAACTCCGATTTGAGAAACTCTTTCTTCAGTGGATACAGCTCCTGATGAGAAATCGTTTGCACATAATTTCTAATTTTTGGTAAAAAATGGTTTGGCCACCAGGGGGCGTAAGTCTTAATTTCTGCTTCCGATGTATTTCAGCAAAATCTGAGCTTTTAAAATCTGGATTGAAAACGTTTGTTCGTGGACCGATACCACTCACATCAATAACTGTTTTCGGAATTTTTTCTTCTTAAAATTATGCATGGTCTCTCCGCCAGAGAGCGTAGATGTATATCATATTTTTGTTAATATCTCTGCTTCTAAGAGTTTGAATTGAAAAAATCCTTTCTTGTTGCATATAGTTTCTGAGGCAAAATGTTTTTCATATAATTCCAAAATTTTCAAGTAATTTATAGACTTTCCGCTAGGGGGTGTAAATGTAAGTTGCGTTTTCCCAGGTATCTCTGCTTCTAAAACTCCGATTTGAGAAATTCTTCCTGCATCGCATACAGCTACTGATGGGAATTTTTTTTGCGTATAATTTCTTATATTTGGTAAAAAACAGTTTGGCCACCAGGGGGCGTAAGTGTTGATTTCTGCTTCTGATGTATTTGCATCTAAATCTGAGCTCCTGAAAACTCGATTGAAAAAATTCTTTCATGGACCCGTTTCGCTCTCTTTATGAAACATTTTCAGAATAATCTCTTTTTACAATAATGTACAGTTTTTCCGCCAGGGGGCGTAGACGCATATCTTATTTTTGTTGGTATCTCTGCTCCTAAAAACTTCTCAGAGTCTGATTTTAAAAATTATTTCTTTGTTCGGGAGCATATCCGCTGCGAAACGTTTCTCATGTAATTTCAAATTTTCTTTAACGCAGAAGTCTGCCCCGAGAGGACGTAAGTTCACATTTCCGTTTAGAGCAATATCTGAGGCACTAAAACCCCGATTGAAAAACTTTTCCTCGGTCAGATACTTCTAAATGTGCAAACTCTGTGAGCGTATTTTCTTACCAAAATAATGCAAAATTTCGCCGCTAGGGAACTCCAATGTTTTTCTTAATATCTCTGCTTTTAAATGTGCAATTTAAAAAATTCATTCAACATCGGGTGCCATTTATCTTGTGGAACACTTTAGGTCAGTATTTGAGGAGTTTCACAGTTCACAGTTCTGTCGCTAGGTAGTGCTTGTGTACTTCTGTTTGCAGCTGTATCTTAGCTTCTAAAAACCCTATTGAGAAATTGTTTTTTTACTGAATGCCATTCATGACGATAGAGACGTGGAAAATTATCCTCTTTAGATAATGAACAGATTTCCCGCTAAGTAGTGTAAATGTCAATGGTTTGTTTGTTTTTTTGTTTTGTTTTTTCGCAACCTCTGTTTGCTGGAGACGTATTTGAAAAGTTCTTTTTCCTTAGCATAGCTTTTTCCATGAAGAATATTTTAAGCCTACTTTCAACTTTCTTATTATGCAAAATTCTTGAGCTAGAAGGCGTAGAGTTATATCATGTTTCTTTCTATATTTGTTCTTTTAACTGTTCGATTTGAAAATCTGTTTGTCTCCGATATCCTTCAGCTATTGTTAAAAGACACTTAAAGATTTTTTTAAAAGACACTCATAAGATCTTTCAGACTCCCCTGGAGTCCTTCATCAAATGAAAATGATCGCATAAAAAGTTGTCATGGCATATAAATAAGGTAGTTGTTGCCACTTAATTCAAATCACAGAAGCAAATAAAAAGTCAAACAATTTACATACCGGAGGCCTGCACCAAACACAGGTAGAAGGTGACACACACTCTGCCAGACTTCAGGGTGGAATGTAATTCTCTTTACCTTTTGCAGGTACAATGGCTTTCCAGGCCTGGGAAACTTGAGTAGGTGAATCCTCGTTACAACACATATTAAAGAATCTGTGGATGCACAGACTCTCTGTAAAGTGGATTTGAGTCTTACTGGCTGGAGTTGTCAAAATCCTGGCTTCTTCCCATCGTGAGTAGTAAGTTCCCGAAGTGACGAGGCGAAATAAAGCAGTAGGTGAAGCATACATTTTAATGTTATATTTATGTTCCGAAAAACGCAATTTCACATTCCTAATCGTGGAACCAACATACATCTGGGGGGGGGGGGGCTCTGGGTCCACTGACTTCAGAGGAATTTCGTGCACACCAAATCATCCCAGGTGGTTCACCGGATCTCTATCTTTGCGAACCAAGTTAAAGATAGTGTTGGTTCTAAGGCCGAAATCCAGGTTATTCTTATGACACATGTTTTTAAGATGTTTGTAACTCCGGGGACAAAGTCCATAGAACCCACAAATTGGTGTTTTGGATGGTCACCCCTTAAAGTGGTAGATGCCAATCTTCTAGTTTTTGCGATGATCCTGTTGACAGTATGATTGGGATACCCAAACGTTGCAGCAAGGTCAGAAATCCACTGTAATTCTTCCGATAGAAGCGCACGATTGGAAGACTGAGTGAAAGCCCTACGGACGAGAAAAAAGTAGATAGCTTGCAGCTGTTAGGGTGTGCAGAGGAAAACGGAATAATAGCCGGTGCAAAAGAAGGTTTGCGGTAAAAGGAGAAACTTAAATGATTGGAAACCGGATGCCTACGAAGCAGAAAATCCAAGAAAGGAAGCGATCCATTGGACTCCAATTCCACCGTAAATTTAATGGAAGGAAGGAAGGACGACATTAAATCTGCAAATTTTAATAAATTATCCAACGAGTTGGGCCACAGGACGAGCACGTCGTCCACGTAACGCAAAAATAATAGAGGTTTAATGGGACAAGATGCTAAAACCGAATGCTCCAAATGTTGCACAACAATTTCTGCTGTAACAATTTCATATGTGTTGTAACGAGGATTCACCTACTCAAGTTTCCCAGGCCTGGAAAGCCATTGTACCTGTAAAAAGTAAAGAGAATTACATTCCACCCTGAAGTCTGGCACAGTGTGTGTCACCTCCTACTTGTGTTTGGTGCAGGCCTCCGGTATGTAAATTGCTTGACTTTTTATTTGCTTCTGTGATTTGAATTAAGTGGCAACAACTACCTTATTTATATGTCATGACAACTTTTTATGCGGTCATTTTCATCTAATGAAGGACTCCAGGGGAGTTTGAAAGATCTTATGAGTGTCTTTTAACCTTGTATATAGTTCATTAAATGTAATTTTACGAAGTACATCTGTCATCTTCAGACTTCGTTTTAATTGTGCAGAACACAGCGTTTTTACCTTATCATTTAATTTTTAGCCTACACGCACCGTCATAATCATCAATTTAATTTTAAGATTTGCCTTGCGAACCTAAAATGTTTATTTTAGATTGTCAAACCAGTTTGTTTTCTCATTTAAATGCAAAAACTGAGAGTTCCAATAAAGTACGTAACAGTGTGTTTTTATTACTTTATGCGCATGCTGAAGAAACATGATTTGGGAATTTCTTTTTCCTTTTTCCTTAAACTACGAAATTCTCAGAATATAACTTTTTTTCGCAGAGCATGACCAGTTATCATTTTATTTATATTTGTAGATGAAATGAAAAAGAAAACAAACAAATATGCAATTAGATCCGTATTAAACTACATTAGATCCGTATTAAACTACATTAGATCCGTATTAAACTAAGCTTAATTCTCCAAATGCTACTGGTTACTGTTATTTTCTTAACCGGTAGTCGAAAATGTCTTATGTCGAAGAGGCGATTTGCATGCATATCAAAGCTACACACATAGATTCGGCTTCTATATTGCAGCGAAAGGCTGTTCCGTTTTGTATATTACATGCATTTTAAGCAGTATAACTACAATGTAATGGAAAATATCAATGAATTGGAACAATATGCAATTGCGTGCGGATTATACCATAATTCGAGACGGAATGGACGCAAGAGCAAATCTGCAATATAAAAAAAATCAGGCACACGGGTTCACTCGCGCTGGAAACCATTTGCAGTTTTCATTTTCATGAAAACAGTTTCATAATTTCACGAAGCTGTAAAGGTATTTATGTAAGAAATATACAGAAAACACATACGAAGCTTTCGTTTTGTGGAACGTACTGTTTTGTTGCGTTTTTGAATTAAACAATATGCAAGAGTCGGCTATGTAACCAATAGGAAAAAATTAAATATGTAACTGCACGAACTATGTCGTAAGTTAAGTTATTTTTGTGCAAAACTATTAACTTATGATGTTCATCAATAAAAGTTGCAATTTTGATAGGGGTATAACACTATTACTGCTTCCTTCAACCAACTTCACGTAGAAACACTTTCTCCTGATTATTTCTGAGTATTGCGTGGTAAACCGTTTTACAGTAAGTAGAGAAATATGTTTTTTATGCACGGCCCCTTAATCGATGTATGCTTAAGTTTTCGCTTATATCTCAGCAAGGTTTTATGCTACCACGCTATAAATTTGGATTTAGGGGTTTAATACTATTTCCCATCCCATGGACTATTAACCAGATATGGTCATAGTTCTTTTTTTCTCATGATCATATTTCATAATTTATAATTCCCTTAATATACCAGTTCTGTTCTTGTATAGCGGCTCATATTATCTGGACCTCTTTGTGTTTTACTGTTGCAAAACCGAATCACTGTATTTGTTCTCGATTAAATGGTACAAGTCAAAAACAACTTTTGCAGTTTAACATTAGCGCCATCTTTTTTCCGTAGCTCACTGTACACGTATTTATTGGTCGATTCGTATGAAATTTGGAATTTAAGAGTTTTATTATGTGCTGAATAGAAAGCGCGTAAAATAACATACCTCTTATATGGAAAATTTCGGAGATAATTAGCTAATTATATGTTAATTAGCTTAATTAGCATGTTTCTTCTCATCACATGATAGTTCCCTTCAAGTGCTTTCCAACGATACATTACTTGTTTATTTGTGACAAACGGTTCGAAAGTTAAGGGGTAGCTCGTTTTTGTTTTTTTTGTTTTTGTGTTTTAGGTCTGTACGTTATTTGTTGTGTTCTCCTTATTTCTTTGTAGCCTACAAAAACGGGTAGAACTTATGCACACACCCAACATAATGCCATTCAACTCGACATGCGGATCCAGTTTGAAAAAATTGCACGGACTGTTATTTGGCTTAGGATATCACAGTCTATTTAACTTCATCTGCATCCTTAAAACGTCGACCACGGGGCACCTAACAGGGAAAAGTTAGAAAGTTCCAAATCAGGGATGTATGGCGGAGTAAGATTACTCGTTTCCTAGGGATAGCTTCACTGAGCTTCCATAGTGTCTCAACATAGCGAGAACCGTTGATCGTACCACTTTGTTCAAGGAAATCAACAAGAATCCTGAATAATTACACGTAGATCATTTTAGATGAGTTTCATCTAACTATTTCCAAATAGAATTATCTAACCCACCTTCGTTTTGCTGATGACGTAGTCATTTTTGCAACTAGCCCATCAGAGCTGAAGAGTATGATCCAGGAACTTGCTGACAAGAGTAAAGAAGTGGGATTAAAAATGAACTTTCAGAAGACAAAAGTGATGTTCAATGCTTTTACAAGAAATGAAGATTTATCGATTGATGGAGAAAAGCTGGAGATAACAGACACGTACGTTTATCTTGGACAGCAGATATCAAGTGAGGATCACATTGATGAAGAAATTAATCTGCGTACAAAACTTGCCTGGAGAGCTTTTGGAAGAAACAGCATAATTTTCAAGAGCAATATGCCATTATGTCTTAAAAGAAAAGTGTTTGATCAATGCATCCTTCAAGTGCTTACGTATGGTGCAGAGACGTGGACCTTAACTAAAAGAGACATACAAAGGCTGCACACAACTCTAAGTAGCATGGAGAGGTGCATACTTGGTGTAACCAGGAGAGATAAGAAGAGGAACTCGTGGATCCGAAAAATGACAAGAGTGGAAGACATCATGATCAGAGTTAAATCCCTGAAATGGCAATGGGCTGGACATACTGCCAGAAGGACAGATCATCGATGGACAGCCGAAATTTTAGATTGGATTCCAAGGGACAGGAAAAGACCCAGAAGAAGACCACGTGGGAGATGGGTGGATGAAATTCGAAAGTATGCAGGGGTGACATGGAGGAGACTGGCACAAGACAGACCGTTGTGGAAGAAACTTGGGGAGACCTTCGTCCAGCAGTGGATTGATAATGGTTGACAATGATGATGATGATGATGATGATTTCCAAATATACCGAAGTTATAGACAAAAGGGATGTAAGGTCAGGTGATGCGTAACATCACAGCCTCTCCTTGACAAATGTCAACCCCGCCTTCTCGTGGTGCATCCTGTTCCCACTAAAGGGGCTCTGACGACCGCCAATAGCGGTATAACTATACCATCGGGATTAGAGGAAATTCTATCCCACACTCACCAACCCGCTTGGCCAGCGTGGTGAGTTATGGCCAAACCCCTCCAAAATGACTCCACAACTTAAATCTTGGCCCTCAGTCTCCGGTAGCTGGAATGTACCTGGCCAAGGCAGCGGCCAGTGCGACATGAAGGCAGAGGGTGCTAAGAATCCCCGGAGGACCGGACTAGGCTGCCATCTGATGCTGACCTTGGCAACGTACAATGGACGCTCCCTATCTTCTGATTCAAGGCTTCTTGAATTGGAAGAGGAACTACAAAGGATCAAGTGGGACATCGTGGGGCTAAGTGAGGTAAGGAGAAAAGGAGAAGATCTCATCGAACTGAAAAGTGAACATCTCTTCTACTATCGTGGGACAGATACTGGCAGAACTAGTGGTGTTGGATTTATAATAAACAAGAAACTGAAGGATAAAGTTGTAGAAGTTGAAAGTTCCTCTGACAGAGCTGCACGGCTTGTTATCCAACTCTCGAAAAGATACCAGGCTCAGATTATTCAAACTTATGCACCCACCACAAGTCATCCTGAAGAAGAAATTGAAGAATTTTATGAGGAAATTTGTCATCTAAATAATAAAGGTAAGCAGCACTTGAAAATAATTATGGGAGATTTCAATGCAAAAATAGGGCAACAGCAACAGAAACAGAATGAAACTTCAGTAGGTAAATTCGGTCACGGCAACAGAAACCAGCGTGGAAATACTCTCGTTGAGTTTGCAGAGGCAGAAGGGTTTTTCATCTTGAACTCCTTCTTCAAGAAAAAGCCACACAGGAAATGGACATGGAGACATCCAAATGGGACGACAAGTGAAATTGATTTTATTATGTGTAACAAAAAATTCGTCATAGAAGACTGCAGTGTGCTAAACAAGTTCAACACAGGTAGTGACCATAGATTGGTGAGATGTAAGATGCACCTCAACACTAAACTTGAACGTGGCAAGCTCATAAGACAAACAAAATCTATTGACATAACCAACCTTAAAAAACACCATAATACCTTCAAGTTGGAACTGAAGAACAGGTTCTCTGCTTTAGAAGGCCTAACATCGGCAGAAGTGGACATCTCTGAAGTTAACAGAAAAGTAACCAAAGCTCTTATGGAAACAGCAACAAAATTAGCTGGGTCTAAGAACAAGTTGCATGTAAATAAATTATCAGGAAAAACGAAAATGTTGATGCAAAAAAGAAGAGAGATGAGGACAACTAAAGAAGATGTGACTTCCAAAGTGGAATATATAGAGCTATGCAAGACAGTACGAAAAAGTATCACTGAAGACGTAAGAAAATTAAACTGTGAACTAGTGAGGAAAGCAATTGAAAACAACCAAAGCCTAAAGATAGCAAAGGGACATCTCAGTAAGGGAAGAAAACAGATTATGGCACTGAGAAAAGAAGATGGTTCTGTAACAAGAAATAGAGGCGAAATTTTGACAAGAGTGAAAGATTTATACTCCAAATTATATGAAAGGGATGATACATGCACTCCAGACATCATGAAAGATACCAGTACCAGAGTTCCTCCAGTCCTTCCAGCAGAAGTTGCACATGCATTCAAGAACATGAAGCGGGGAAAAGCTCCTGGAGAAGATGGAATTACTGTAGACATCATACAAGAAGCAAGTGGAGAAATCGAAACAGTACTCGCCCAAATTTTCACTCGATGCTTTAATGAAGGAAAGATTCCTGAGGATTGGAACACCGCTACAATGATCCTGCTACATAAGAAAGGTGACATTGAGGATCTCGGAAACTACAGACCTATCAGCCTCCTATCAGTAGTTTATAAAATCTTTACTAAAGTTCTTTCACACCGCTTGAAGGTAACACTGGACATGGCTCAACCGAGAGAACAAGCTGGATTCAGGAGTGGCTACAGCACAATAGATCATATCCACGTACTGAGAGAACTAATTGAAAGAGCGAGGGAATATGAACTTCCATTGTGCATGGCTTTTATCGATTATGAAAAAGCCTTTGATTCGGTGAAACCATCAGCAGTTACAATGGCTCTGAAAACCTGCGGTATTGAAGATGCATACATTAATATTATTAATAACATCTATGAAAATGCAAGTGCAAAGATTAGGCTGTTTAAAAATACAACACACATAAAAATTGGAAAGGGAGTGAGACAAGGTGACACCATATCTCCGAAGCTCTTTAATGCCACATTGGAGGGTGTTTTTCAGTCACTGAGCTGGGAAAACAAGGGGATAAAGATTAATGGAGATTATCTAACCCACCTTCGTTTTGCTGATGACGTAGTCATTTTTGCAACTACCCCATCAGAGCTGCAGAGTATGATCCAGGAACTTGCTGACAAGAGTAAAGAAGTGGGATTAAAAATGAACTTTCAGAAGACAAAAGTGATGTTCAATGCTTTTACAAGAAATGAAGATTTATCGATTGATGGAGAAAAGCTGGAGATAACAGACACGTACGTTTATCTTGGACAGCAGATATCAAGTGAGGGTCACATTGATGAAGAAATTAATCGGCGTACAAAACTTGCCTGGAGAGCTTTTGGAAGAAACAGCATAATTTTCAAGAGCAATATGCCATTATGTCTTAAAAGAAAAGTGTTTGATCAATGCATCCTTCCAGTGCTTACGTATGGTGCAGAGACGTGGACCTTAACTAAAAGAGACATACAAAGGCTGCAGACAACTCTAAGTAGCATGGAGAGGTGCATACTTGGTGTAACCAGGAGAGATAAGAAGAGGAACTCGTGGATCCGAAAAATGACAAGAGTGGAAGACATCATGATCAGAGTTAAATCCCTGAAATGGCAATGGGCTGGACATACTGCCAGAAGGACAGATCATCGATGGACAGCCGAAATTTTAGATTGGATTCCAAGGGACAGGAAAAGATCCAGAAGAAGACCACATGGGAGATGGGTGGATGAAATTCGAAAGTATGCAGGGGTGACATGGAGGAGACTGGCACAAGACAGACCGTTGTGGAGGAAACTAGGGGAGACCTTCGTCCAGCAGTGGATTGATAATGGTTGACAATGATGATGATGATGATGATGATAGACAAAAAAGCATTACTTTCGGGACAACCCTCGTAGAGCATCATGTATTAAAATATTCTGTATAAAAACTTTTGAGGATCCATTTCGTTTCTTCACTTAAGTAAGTTTACCAAGAAAATTGGAAGCTTACGGGAAATTCAAGCATAAGGAAGTCAATAAATTATTTTGACTGCAATAAAGTCTTTGAGTGTCATCGAAATAGGTATAATCTATTGACGATATTACTACCGAGTTTTTTCGAAGTCAGCACCACTTACAGAAAGCCAAACACTAACGTGATACATGATTTTCAAAGATGAAGTTATTAGCCTTCCTTTTATGTTTTAGGCACATGCACAAAAAATAAAGTATAATGTTTTGTCCATACTCACGGCGTGCATTCATAGTTGTGAGATATTTTTACTGGCGTCATCAAAATCGGCAATTTGCGAAGGAAAAGAATAATTTCGGAATGACAATCTTGTAAGTTTTTCTAGAATTTTCATTATCTGAATGAAAAGAAAAGCCGAAAGAAAAGGAAAGTAAAAAGAAAAAGAAAACTTTCTGGCTAGTGAAATTTGCCTATGCTCTTTGCAAATATGGAGGAAATTTTTAAATTTACAGAACTTCTTTTCCACAGTAAAATATCATCTTCGGTTCTCCAAATTTTCCCCTTTAAAAAGCATATATAGAACTAACTACTTTTCTTCAAGCGCTGTAGTATTTTGGTTACGCTTTGCCCGTCATTTGATGCTACTTGAAAATTTTGATGCGCACAATTTATTAGCTCGGTTGACGTCTTCATTCCGGTCTTGCTTGGGATGCCGAGAAAACAATAAAAGTAGTTTTCCTCACTTCCAGTCCATCATTCGAAGAATCACAGGCCTCCAGCGTTTTCACGTGACCGTACGTGCCCAATTAGAAGAGCCTTAACGCGCTTTCCATTGCGCAGTGTGCTGTGACGAATCGCCCTCCGGTCAGGCTAAGCCGGTGGATGTTACACACATTCATTCAATCTCATCAGGTGTGCGGATGCGACTTTAATGTAGTGCTACTTTCGGCAACTCTTGTCCTGGATAGGAACGTCCCGTGGAATAACAATCGCAATATCGTGGGGATGCTACAAACCCTGGAATCTCAGGTAAAGATTTACTCTACGACCTTTAGGGTGTTATACAAAAAAAAAAATGATTGCGGCGGTTCAAAACTTTTATTCCTAAAAGGCCCTTTTATACTTGGTAATATTTCTTTATTTGGTGAATTATTTCTTTTTAATTTGCATCAGAAATTCAAATCATGAAATATAGAAATCATTTCAAACATATATAAAACCTTTTATCCGTACTCACGGGAACCGGAAACCTTAATGAAATATTAGTCGAAGGAATATATTTCCTAGGTGAAACTTTCATTATCTTTCTTCATTTCTTTATCTCTTCTTTTTTTTTTCTTCGGATTATATTTCTTACGAAAGCAGAGCTCAGGCAAATTCATATACCATTCAAATGTAGGATCATTTCGATGAAATGCGTTTGATTACCGATTTAGGGAACGGGGAGGTTATGAGTGAGCTTCTCAGACAGAGTAATTTTCGGAGAGTTTAATCCACTTCTGAGGTTGTGCTCTAACCTTACTCGTGTACAGAGAAGTTTAACATTGTTGTTTTCTTTAAAATTTTCATCCTCCGTGATTAAATTCATCTACCTGAAATCATAAAAAAACTTCACCGTTTAAGAATTTTATTGGTATTTCAGTTCACTTTTGAAAGTTTTAAATAATCTTTCTCAAGCATCTTATTATACTTTTAAACACATTGCTGGACACTTATTTAGTGTTCAATGTAAATATTTCGTTTGAAGTTTATAGACACGAAATGAATTTATTGAATAACTTATGCACGAATATCTGTCATTCCACTATCTCAAATAACTGAAACAAATTTTATGTATAGTGAATACTTTACCAAAGTGAATACAGTTTTTGGTGCAGTTATATTCGTGAAAGCTCAAATTCCAATAATTTAGGGATACGAGAGTGTGTTACCACAGACAAAGCATGTCGACGTTTATTTATTTATGGATAGCCTATGTACTATCCATAAGTAAATAAACGTAAAGAATAAATTCAGCAACTTCTTTTTATCTTTTTTTTTATTTATTTAATGATTCCGTTGAACATCTAAGCCCAGGAGGAGTCATCCATTCAAGTAGTACCTCTGATGCCAGGGGCAGAAGAGAACTAAAAGTGAGGGTACAAATTCAACATCGATAGCTCACGGAGACTCGTACTCAAGCCCGCCTTCAGCATGAGAGGGGCATCCTAATCACTCGGCAACCTAGTGACGCCATTACGTTACTCATCCTTTATCATCACCAGGTTTCAGTTCCGGAAATAATCCATTGAACCCTAAGGTGGCCATAAGTGGAACCCTGACTCACCGATGAAACACTAACAAAATGGAGACAGTCTGGAAAGGTGGTGCTGATTGTGGAATTTTCACGTTGGGTTTGCTGTTAGACACCTTCTGTCGTGGTCAGGTCAAAAATGGCCGATGCGGAAAATATGTTGCACCCATGCTGGATTTACTTTGAAGAAACTTAACATGTCAGTCGTCTACGATGGCAAATAATTTCTGTTACATCGTGACTTGGATCTGGTTCTGTAAGTGGTGGGGTCTTCTTTGTGACTTCCTGAATACATGGAGAGATTTTGAGGAAATTTCAAGGGTTAACTGTTTCTGATCTGAAATGATACTCATATCTTGTTCCAGAAGCGCAGAAATTCTTGAGGAGGCACGAATTGAAGAATTTTAATAGTTTCAAAACTCTTTCTTCTTTCTCACCCACCCACACACAGAGTCTACCGCGTCTAAACTGAAGCTGCACCGAGCTCAGAGGGATTTAACCTTTTAAGAAGAACGGGGAGGACCGTTGGAATTTCAGTGAAAGTGGATAGGTGATTGCTTTGAATTAAAAGTTATCTGACCAGCTTAACTAGTAAGGAAGATTAGGGGAAAGGCTGGCATGTCAAAAGAAAATTGAAAATTAAAATGCTCGAATGTATAAAAAAAATATGTTCTTGAACATATTAGAATGGTACAGTGAAACCTCTGAACAACGGGTGTATGGAACTTATGTACTTAATAAGCTATTCGAATAGCTTTTCAAAACGCTGAGTAAATTTCAATTGAAGTATGGGCTTATTCTATAACAAAGTACTGTAATAGGTACTCATCGTACTGTAGATAATTTACGCAGCACAAAGCAGAGATATTTTTTCTGTAGACTTTCCACCTGTTTTATTGGCATCAGTCTTTACAGACAATATTTTTTGGACACAATGTGGAAAGAGGCACGAGTCCCCCCCCTCCCTTCTTCATTAGGAGTATCCCACTTTTAATGTTCGATAACAATGTTTCTTATTTTTGAAGGTGTGCAAAAACGCCAAAAAGCTTTTCGCGATTGCTGAAAGTTGTTGTGGATTCCAGGAGGTTTTCCGCTTACATGAGGGTCAAATAAACTATACGTCGAAATAGGGTTGAAAAGAGACACATCTCGGAAAAAATAAATATTCATATTGTACACCAAACAATTTCATCTGGCAGAACTCGGTATAATTGAACACATTCTGAAAGTCGATGAAGACTATTAAGGACTAAGGAAATAAATTTACCGTCTTATGCACAATAGGTTAAAACTTTAATTGAAATATTTACAGGCTAAAGGTATTTCATTATATTACTAATTAAAAGAACTTTCTCAGTTAAAACCGCAACGTTAGACCTTTCAGGCCTACTTTAATCTCTTCTTCAGACGTAGTTCACTTAAATGCTACAATCTTTATATACACAGGGTATTATAATGGTTTATGTTTACGCATTTGCGCATGTGTTAAAAAATTTGTGAAGACCAATATTTTAAGCAAGTGGTCCTTCATTGTCCAACAACCGTTTCCATGGTTTCCCAATAACGCACGGGTGGTCCTCATTACAGGTTTGATGTCGTAACTTGTATATATACATACTTTCAGTTAATAATAAGTTTGATTTCCTTCTTGGTGTATTAAGAATAGTCACATCATCCCACCGAGGTGTGTACTCACCTTGTAAACATAGTCTTGACATTGTTGTAGACCCCGAAGCTGTCCGGAGGGTATATTTATGTTCTGCCAGTCGACATTTAAGAATCCTGGATGTTGAGCTGACATAGATTTTATTTTGTTGGCCTTCCCCCTCAGTTTTTAAGTGTATTGAATATACTACGTGTTTATCGCCAGGATCCACAGTATCTCTATCGTTCTTAATCAAAGATGATATATTTCGAGATTTTAAACCAAATCCCAAACCTGTTTTTCGGCACACTGTTCGTAATGGGTTTACTATTTTCTGCATGTATGGGAGAGAACCAACATACGTTATATTTCTTCTTTCACGAACAAGAGCGGAAGATTGCGTCGAATAAATAAATCTCAACACCATCTTTACAAAGTTTTCGGGATATCCATATTCAAATGCTAGATCTTGTATATAAGAAAGTTCAGTTTTCCTGACTGTTGAACTGGATGAATGGGAGGGAGTACGCCCGTAGTAAAAAATGTAACGATGACAATTTTTGACTGAAAACATGGTTGAAATTAAATGGAATTAAAGTGTTATTAGAACCAGGCTTTCGAAAAACAGAATAAGTTATATTATTGGTAGAAGGGTCCCGTTTAAGAAAGAAATTAAAAAATTTTAACGTTTGGTCGCTCTTAGTTTCCAGCGTGAAGGTAATGCTTTGATACTTGGTTGACATGTATTGGGAAAACTGTTCCAATGATTCCAAAGAGGCAGTCCAGAAAACAAGGACATCGTCCACATATCTAATAAAAAGATGTGGTCGATGAAGAATTGGAGGTAAATTTGGTCAGCACCGACTTGTGCTGAGGAGACCACAATGCAGACTGCACTGAGTTAATCAACTGAATTTAGTTCACGATGTCTTCTGTCTTCTGATTTTTCTGTCAAATATTCATTGATGGTGCATTTAGATTTATTAATTTTTCGGGGAATGGTTTTTCAGCAATTGATTACCCACATGTACATTTAATTTCAATAACGTGTCAGTATGTTTGCGCGCGCGCGCCTGTGTGTGTGTGTGTGTGTGTGTGTGTGTGTGTGAGAAAGAGAGAGAGAGAGAGAGAGAGAAAGGGAAGGAGTGTGTGTACCTATATATCACTAAGCTGTTCTCTGAGATTCCAAGGTTAGCTCCACGAAGAAATACGAACTACCAGATAAATTTTTAACTGATTGTTTACTTACTGTTGTCGTATCAAACTTCTCCATTTACATTGATCTTGACACACAACGCGGGCTTCACTGACATCCATCACCCGACGTACACAAGACCTTCTATACTTCATACTCAAAACTTTTTCTCATGCAGACACTCCGGAGTCTGATCCTCCCATGACTTCCTTGGCCTTCCTCTGCCTTTCTTTCCTGCCACTTGGGCCAAAAACGAAAATTTTTGTTAGAGTAAATGACAAAACGTCAATTGGACCATTCTTGACTCCCCGGGCCTCTCAGCTGGAGGAATCCAATGTGTATCGCAATTGGACCATTCCTGACTCTCCGGGCCTCTCAGCTGGAGAAATCCAATGTGTATCGCAATTGGACCATTCCTGACTCCCCGGGCCTCTCAGCTGGAGGAATCCAATGTGTATCGCAATTGGACCATTCCTGACTCCCCGGGCCTTTCAGCTGGAGGAATCCAATGTGTATCGCTTTACCCACTGAATTATGATATAGCCGATTATCAAACATCTCACGCGTCTGAAACGTCTTAAAGAAAGAAATTGCCAAACTAACAGACAAATTGGCATGCATAAAATCTATGTCGTAGTCAAAATTTTAAGGTAAGGTACTGTGTAGTCTAGAAGTCGCAGCTTTAATCCATGGATTAGTTGGTTGATTGTAGTCTTCGTAAGACAAAGACACACAAACTATGATCATCCTGTAGTTTTTTCTGCCTCATGGTATACTAGAGAAAATACAAACATCTGATGTTTCATCTCTATCTGACTATGCAATGGCAATTTTAGCTGATGTTTTTCAAACACGGAGAAAAAATAGCTGATAAGCGAAATAGAGATTTCACCCAGATCCGCACTTTTAACTGTTTTGGTATTTGCGTAAAACATCTCTGAAAACCGCTGCTCACATTATGAACAGAATAACTGCTAGTTGAATTATTTCCGATTCTCGCAACAGCTGGAATTCTGCTTTGCAATATATATATCATCATCATCATCTTCTTCATCATTGTCAACCATTATCAATCCATAGCTGAACGAAGGTCTCCCCAAGTTTTTTTCACAACGGTCTGTCTTGTGCCAGTCTCCTCCATGTTACTCCCGCATACTTTCGAATTTCATCCACCCATCTCACATGTGGTCTTCTTCTGGGTCTTTCCTGTCTCTTGGAATCCAGTCTAAAATTTCGGCTCTCCATCGATGGTCTGTCCTTCTGGCAATATGTCCAGCCCATTGCCATTTCAGGGATTTTACTCTGATCATGATGTCTTCCACTCTTGTCATTTTTCTGATCCACGAGTTCCTTTTCTTATCTCTCCTGGTTACACCAAGCATGCATCTCTCCATGCTACTTTGAGTTATCTGTAGTCTTTGTATGTCTCTTTTAGTTAAGGTTCACGTCTCTGCACCATATGTAAGCACTGGAAGGATGCATTGATCAAACACTTTTCTTTTAAGACATAATGGCATATTGTTCTTGAAAATTATACTGTTTCTTCCAAAAGCTCTCCAGGCAAGTTTTATACGCAGATTAATTTCTTCATCAATGTGACCCTCGCTTGTTATCTGCTGTCCAAGATAAATGTAGGTATTGGTTATCTCCAGCTTTTCTCCATCAATCGATAAATCTTCATTTCTTGTAAATTCATTCATTGTACATCACTTTTGTCTTCTGAAAGTTCATTTTAATCCCACTTCTTTGCTCTTGTCAGCAAATTTCTGGGTCATACTCTGCAGCTCTGATGTGGTAGTTGCAAAAATGACTACGTCATCATTAAAACGAAGGGGAGTTAGATAATCTCCATTAATCTTTATCCCTTTTTTTCCCAGTTCAGTGATTGAAAGACATTTTCCAATGTGGCATTAAAGAGTTTGGGAGATATAGTGTCACCTTGTCTCACTCCCTTTCCAATTTTTATAGGTGCTGTATTCTCAAATAGCCGAATCTTTGCACTTGCATTTTCATAGATGTTATTAATAATATTAATGTATGCATCTTCAGTACCGCAGGATTTCAAAACCATTGTGACTGCTGAGGGTTTCACTGAATCAAAGTCCTTTTCATAATCGATAAAAGCCATGCACAATGGAAGTTCATATGCCCTCGCTCTTTCAATTAGTTCTCTCAGTACGTGGATATGATCTATAGTGCTGTAGCCACTCCTGAATCCAGCTTGTTCTCTCGGTTGAGCCATGTCCAGTGTCACCTTCAAGCGGTGTGAAAGAACTTTAGTGAAGATTTTATAAACCACTGATAGGAGGCTGATAGGTCTGTAGTTCCTGAGATCCTCAGTGTCACCTTTTTCATGTAGCAGTATCATTGTAGCATTGTTCCAATCCTCAGGAATCCTCCCTTAATTAAGGCATCGAGTGAAAACTTGGGCGAGTACTGTTTCAAGTTCTCCACTTGCTTCTTGTATGATGTCTACGGTAATTCCATCTTCTCTTGGAGTTTTTCCCCGCTTCATGTTCTTGATTGCATGTGCAACTCCTGCTGGGAGGACTGGAAGAACTCTGGTACTGGTACCTTTCGTAATGTCTGGAGTACAATAATCATCTCTTTCATATAGTTTTGAGTAGAAATATTTCAATCTTGTCAAAATTTCACCTCTATGTTTTGTTACAGAACCATCTTCTTTTCTCAGAGCCATAATCTGTTTTCGTCCCTTACTCAGATGTCCCTTTGCTCTCTTCAAACTTTGGTTGTTTTCAATTGCTTTCTTCACTAGTTTGCAGTTGAATTTCCCAACAACTTCAGTGATACTTTTTCGCACCGGCTTGCATAGCTCTATATATTCCACTTTGGAAGTCACATCTCCTTTAGTTGTCCTCATCTCTCTTCTTTTTTGCATCAACATTTTGGTTTTTCCTGATAATTTGTTCACACGCAACTTGTTCTTAGACCCAGCTGATTTTGTTGCTGTTTCCATAAGAGCTTTGGTTACTTTTCTGTTAACTAAGTAACTCTTTGTCTATGCAAAGGTACTACTCAACGTAGTCTCCATCACAAGCGATGCATTTGCGCCACTGTTGAACCCAACTCTCGATTCCTCTTTGAAAAAATTCAGGTGTGGACTGTTGTACCCACTTCTTCACAGCCACTTTCACCTGGTCTGTGTCATCAAATCGTTGTTCCTGGAAACTTTCCTTCATTGGACTGAACAGATGGAAGTCGAGGGCGCCAGATCTGGGCTGTACGGTGGACGGGGCACCATCGACCAGCCTAATTTGATCTCCTGAATTGTTGCCAAGGATATGTGAGGTCTCGCATTGACATGGTGAATGAGGATCCTTTTCAGATTATTGTTCAGTCTCTTCCTCTTTGTGGCTTCTTTAAGCTTCTTAAGTGTCTCAATGTACCGCTCGCTGGTCACGGTACGGCCACGGTCCAGAAAATCTAGGAGAATGACTCCCCTGTCATCCCAAACAAACAGTCACCATGACTTTCTGTGCTGATTACTGGCTCTTGAACTCCTTAGGCCTTGGTGAAGGGGTGTGACGACATTCCATGGATTCATTTCTCGTTTCCGGATCGTAAAGATACGCCCGCGTTTCATCCTCTGTCACCAGAACGGAAAACAACGTGTCTTCATTGACTTCAAGTGCTTCCAGCAGATGAGAGCAGGTTTTCACCCTTCTCTCGTTCAAATCGGGAGTCAACTGCCGAGGTACCCACTTTGCACACACTTTCCGATACCCTAAGTTGTCCGCCATCTTATGTATGGCATTGTGACCACAGCCCATTGTGCAACAAGCTCACGGATTGTGACTCGTCTCTCCGCTCGAATCAATTCATCCATTCGCTGACGATTCATGTCAGTGGCCGCAGATGATGGTCTCCCACAGCGTGGTTGGTTTTCAATGCTGGTTTCCCTTTCTTTAAACTTCTTCATCCCTCTGAGCACAATGCTCTTGTCAATGGTGTCACCTCCGTAAACATTCTGTAGCCTTCTGTGGATGTCGGACAGCCTGCACCTTTCCTTCGTCAAGAACTCAATGACAGCACGTTGCTTCTGCTTGTAATCCATTATTTACCTGCAATGAAGAAGGGTTACTATAGTGAAAAAACTACTCTACCAACGTGTGCAATTTTAACGACCTCTGTCAGTTAATAAAAACGTTATGCCCACTTTTGCATTACTTTCGGTACAACCCTTGTGTATACCCAAAAGCAGAGTCAAAGACAAAATTTTACCTAAGAATTTAAAACTAAATTTGCTAGAAAACCTGAAGATCATGACGCGCAACGCAACAGTTATGCATTTTCAGAATTCACATACTATTAAGAAGAGACAGATGCAAAAATATCATGCAACTCTGAGGAAGTTATGTTAATTATAAAAATATTTTTGTGGGCTTTAAACTTTCATCTATGGCTTTGCAGAAACCCATTTCCAACTAGGTCTTTGTGGAAGTGAGAAAATGCAGAGTTTTGCTGGTCCTTGATAAAGCCAAGGCTCGGCATTCTCGACACTTTCTACATTCAGGTTGCTATTACTTTATCTCCTTTTTACTCATACCTGTTGGTTTTTGAGTATTTCTTAGTTGTTTTAGTACCAGATAAAGATTTTTTTGCATCTGTCTCTTCTTAATAGTATCTGTACATATATATATATATATATATATATATATATATATATATATATATATATATATATATATATATATATATATATATATATATATATCTAAGAGCAGAGTCAAAGACTTAATTTACACCTAAGAATTTAAAACCAAATTGCTTAACAAACAATCTGAAGATCACGACGCGTAACGCAGTAGTTATGAAAATTCTGAATTCACAAACTACTAAGTAGAGACTGGAATAAAAAATTATTTAACAAGGAAAAAAACAACAAAGAAAACCTCAAAACCCAACAAGCATGAGTAAAAAATAAAATAAAATAAATAAATAGTTAACCTGAATGTAGAAAGTGTTGAGAATGCCGAGGCTTGGCTTTATCAAGGACCAGCAAAACTCTGCATTTCCTGACTTCCACAAAGACCTAGTTGGAAATGGGTTTCTGCAAAGCCATAGATGCAAAATTAAATCCCACTAAAATTTATAATTAACATAACCGCCCTCAAGGATGCATGAAGAATAATTTAGACAAAAGTTTATGCATGCATCTATAAAGTTTATGCATGCATCTATATATATATATATATATATATATATATATATATATATATATATATATACTAAAGAGCAAAACTGAAGACTAAGGAAAACATTTTAGAATTTAAAACGAAGGGTGCAAAATAACCTGAAAATCAAAACGCGCAACGCAGCAGTTTTGAAAATTCAGAATTCACATTCTATAAAGAAGATACCTAAGCAAAAAAATACATATATAATTTTGACTCACACCTAGTACAACATAGAAAAGGTTATGTATCTACCTGTGTGATCAAAAGGAAAAAAGATAAAAAAATAAAATAAAACAACTGAATGTAGAAGGTGTCGAGAATACTGAGCCTTGGCTTTATCAAGGACCAGCAAAAACTCTGCATTTTCTCACTTCCACAAAGACCTAGTTGGAAATGGGTTTCTGCAAGGCCATAGATGCAAGTAACATTCCCACCTAAAATAGTTTAAAAAATATATATATAAGTCATGTCCTCCTTAGAGTTGCATGACCTAGCACTAGTTAACAATTTCGCTTGCATCCATTAACCTTCCTGGCCCGACCCATACTCTTCATCTGTTACTATTAAACAGAGAGAAGAAGATTAAAGAGAACTCAAGCTGTGAGAGTGACATAATAATTAGAAATGATTTTCAGCCATAACGAAATTCCAAGTTCGTTTGAGAGAGAATTTAAACCTGAAAAACAATGCAAAAGAAATCCAAATTTTACATTGCAATTAAAAAAGGAAATGTTAATTTATAACGAACAGATTTTTGAAAGAAAACTTGAGTCTAAAACCCCCTACTCTACAACTTATGACAACACGAAAACGAGAATAAGTTAAAGATAATAATTAACTAAAGAAAACTTTGTGAAAGTTATATACCTTAAACAGTTAGTTGCAATATGTACAAAGTATTTCAGCAGTGCTTTAAGTGCATAATTAATTAGTTATTAAGAACTTAACTACTTTGAAAAAAACAGCGCATAGACAGCGCATAGAAAAGGAACAAGCTAAGCCATCTTCTGTTCCTAGGTACCCCAAAAGACGCTCAAAGTTACAAAGAAAAGAAAGAGTTAAAACCCGCAAAAATGTTAACAGACAAACCAATGCCTAAAAGTTGAAAAGCTAAAAAACGACAGAGAAAAGGTACATGAAGTACAAACATTGAACTTATAAAACCTAGAACCCGAAAACAAGGAAGAGAGCTTACCTCTTGTGTTACAAAAACTTTTCTCCTCACAAGAGAAGAACATGGCTGACCTCTTCTGCCACTCCCTAGACGCTGGGGGGCAGTGAGGGTGGGGCTGATGGCCTCCTCATACAGCAAGAAACCAACGCGCGGAGATTTTAACCAGAGAAAAAAAAAATATATAAACATAAGACTGTGGATCTGTATGATCAGAAAGAGCAGAATTAACTCTCCAGAATACATGAGAAATATTATAAAATACACGAGCAGTTTATTTAATAATCTTTGCATGTATTAAATCACCTTAGTGAGCTTCTATAGATTAATCAGAATCTTATTAATTTTAATGTTGGTTTTACTATTTTTAGTATAGCTATCCTAGTGATGAATAACTAGTTTTCTTTTTTATTTGTTTTTATTTTCTTTTATAAACGGATTTTTAAGTTTTTTTTTATTTTGTTTATATTATTTAATTTTTTGTTTTAATAGGACCGTCATATCCATAGCACTAAGGTTCCTTTAGGTAGTTAATAGGCATCCTCTAGCCAACTTCCTTACGGCTTTGATTGGTCAGAATCATATTATTAACTGTGTAGAAAATTAAAGCAGATCTGCCAACCTTACTCTATTATTCAGAATAATTTTTCTTAAAGTTCTTTTGATGAAAGAAGAAGGAATTTCGTTCTCTAGAAAACTTTCTAATAGTATATTAATGTGGTAATTGAAGTCCAAATTGTTGCTGCAAATTCTTGAAATTCTTAGGACCTGAGAAATTAGTACATTCTCAATTACTTTGGTTGAAATGTTATTATTCCAGTGTAGATATTTAATTACTTTGAAAGGAAAATTAACTCTTTTATCATAGAGGCTAATAGATGGGTTACCTCTGTTGAGCTTAATGCTTAAGTCTAGGAACTCAAGTTCCTGATTACTGTGGTTGGTTTTACATAAGTTAAGAGAGCTAGGATAGATATTATCAAAATCACTCTCTATAACTTCTGAATTATTGATACACAGCAGATCATCAATATATCTAAAAATGTAAAGGTAGTTATCTGAGCAGGTGGGGTGATTTTTAATGAATTTATATTCCTTAAAGAACAGGAATAGATTAGCGATATGCGTGGACGTTGATGTTCCCATTGGAATACCGTTCACTTGCTTATAGAGAGTATTATTATATAAGATATGGTTATTTATTATGCAGCAATTGAGATAAGAGTTCCAAGTTCCTACATCAACAAATTGGTTAAGTTTGAATTCTGCATACAGCTCTTTAAAGGTAGTGATTATATCTGATAGAGGCAGATTAGTATATAGGTTTTCAAAATCATAACTATTAATATCTAGGGGACAAACTTTGAGTATAGTAGAAATTACTTCTGCATTATTATTAATTATCCAAAAATCTCTGTACATCAAGTTAGAACAGTTTCTAATGTGTTTCAAAACCTTCTTTAAGACATCTTCAAAAGCAAGATCTATTTTCTTTTTATGACTCCTTACTCCACTAGCTATGAACCTGAATTTCACAGGATCCTTATGAAACTTAACCGTTGCAAAAAGAAATGGAAATTCAGGCTCATATCTTCTAGTTTGTGGAATTTTAAGTTTCTTGAAGAATGCCTTAAACCGATTTTCTAACTGCTTGGTAGAATAACTTACGGGCTCGTATGTTACTCTATTATTGAGTTCCATAGTTAACAATTCAAAATAGAACTTCTTACAGATAATTGCAAAATTATTGCTAGCTTTATCCGTAGTGGTAAAAATAAATTGGTCTTGCAGTTTGGAGAGTGACCTTTTAGCTTCTCCAGAGAAAAAGAGATTTCTGTCGAAACAAAAGTCCAGACCTGCCAACTCACCGGTGAAGCTATTGATTATATTATATTTCCATTCTGCGAAGGCCTCAATAGGCTGATTGTACGTTAAACTGGTTTTAATGATGTATTTATTTACATCTTGAGTGAAGCTCTCAAGAATCCTTTCTTTGGAAATTGTGAAGGAAGGTCTGAATTTAGAGCCATACTCTAATAAATTCCTAAGCTTTTCATTTTCAACAAAACTCAAGTTTCCGGTGATAATATGGTTGTAATTCTTATCAAAGTGAACTGTTTCTTTATGTTCATCACAAGAACAAGTAGTAATTACAGGAATGTAGCTCGAAGAGTTAAGTTTGTAGTTTTTAACTATTGACCCTAAGGTCTTAACATATTTAAAACTTACAATAGACTGGTGCCTGTGGATGGGAAAAAAATTGCATTATTGTAGAACAGCTTCCTTACATTGAGATTATCGTAGGCTTTATTTAGGAACCTGATGGTAACAAAATTACTAGAAAATTCTTTAAGAGAAATTTTATCTTTAAGAATATGTTTAAGAATGTCCAGAACCAAAGCAAAAACATGCTTATCAACATGGTCAGCAGTTTCATTCCAGAATTTGAAAAAACATTTAAGGACAGAGTGCTTGAAGGACTTGAGAATTTTGTAAGTATTTTTAACAAAATTAGTGCCAGTTTTAAAGCCTTCCAGAGTTTTTAGCAAGTTAGCAAGTAACAGATGAAGAGTATGGGTCGGGCCAGGAAGGTTAATGGATGCAAGCGAAATTGTTAACTAGTGCTAGGTCATGCAACTCTAAGGAGGACATGACTTATATATATATTTTTTAAACTATTTTAGGTGGGAATGTTACTTGCATCTATGGCCTTGCAGAAACCCATTTCCAACTAGGTCTTTGTGGAAGTGAGAAAATGCAGAGTTTTTGCTGGTCCTTGATAAAGCCAAGGCTCAGTATTCTCGACACCTTCTACATTCAGTTGTTTTATTTTATTTTTTTATCTTTTTTCCTTTTGATCACACAGGTAGATACATAACCTTTTCTATGTTGTACTAGGTGTGAGTCAAAATTATATATGTATTTTTTTGCTTAGGTATCTTCTTTATAGAATATATATATATATATATATATATATATATATATATATATATATATATATATATATATATATATCTAAGAGCAGAGTCAAAGACTTAATTTACACCTAAGAATTTAAAACCAAATTGCTTAACAAACAATCTGAAGATCACGACGCGTAACGCAGTAGTTATGAAAATTCTGAATTCACAAACTGCTAAGTAGAGACTGGAATAAAAAATTATTTAACAAGGAAAAAAACAACAAAGAAAACCTCAAAACCCAACAAGCATGAGTAAAAAATAAAATAAAATAAATAAATAGTTAACCTGAATGTAGAAAGTGTTGAGAATGCCGAGGCTTGGCTTTATCAAGGACCAGCAAAACTCTGCATTTCCTGACTTCCACAAAGACCTAGTTGGAAATGGGTTTCTGCAAAGCCATAGATGCAAAATTAAATCCCACTAAAATTTATAATTAACATAACCGCCCTCAAGGATGCATGAAGAATAATTTAGACAAAAGTTTATGCATGCATCTATAACTTTCCTCGCACAACCCATACTCGTCATCTGTCACAAAAAACAGAAAATGATTTCAAAAAATTCACAAGTTGTTAGAAGGTTTGAACAAATCAACAGAATTATTCAACTAATACACGTGGTTGAGCAACCAAACCGCCTGGGAGAGAACTTTAACATGAATCACAGTACTAAAAGTACTACATAGTCTTATTCCTAGTGGTAAAAAAGTATTTCTGAAAATGCCATAAAATTAAAAAATTAAAATTACAACAGAGACTTGAAAGAAAATAGGATTTTTGTACCTACAACTTCCACAAAAACGGACGTCATAAGAACAAAAAAATGAAATGATGTTTTGGAAAAATTACAGGAAGTTAACAATTATAGTTGCATTATTTACAAAATATTCCAGGACTGTTTTAAGTGTATATTAATGAAGTTTTTATGCACCTAATAACAATGTAAATGCATCATTGATAACTAGTACGATAAAACGGCAAATTGCTCAAACTAAGTGCTTAAAAACTCGCATAATTTCCCAGATTAAGTGAAAGAGAAAACTCATAAGGTTAGAAGAACAGTTGGCACCAATGCCTAATAAGAAAAAATATTAATTTTCCGCTTTTAACGTACACTATTAAACCTAGAAAGAAAAAAGCACGAGAACAAAGATTAGAGTTTACCTTCAAAGCCCCTGCCTCTAAATAAGTGACTCAGGATGACCGACTGACTTCCTCGGCTGCTCCCCAGTAAGAGGGGGTGGAGGGGATGATCCCAAGTCTTCTCCGCAGAGAAAGACGCAGCCCGTTAAATTTCCCCCAAGATAATTACATCACTAAGAATGAAGTCCTGCTTGTCCAGATAGAGTAGAATAACTTTCCAGAATAAACAAAAAATATTATCAAATATACTTGTGGTGTATTTAATAATTTTTGAATGCATTTAATTACCTTAGTGTACTTCTACAGACACTACCAGTTCCTATTTATTTTAACGTAAGTTTTACCATTTTTAGGTTAGCAATTCTAGTGAGAGAATACCTGGTTTACTTTTTGTTTATTTTTTAATCAAATTATAAACTTTTTTTGTGTGATTTCATTTGCATTATTTTATTTTTAATAGGACTTATAACGAAGTGAATTTTTCCGTCATTTTTGGTCTACGCCGGGATTCGAACCCGAGTACGCTTATTCCGGAACAAGCAGCTCTACCAACTGAGCTACGCAGACATGTATTCTGATTCCTATCTGCCTTTATGTCATGTGCGTCCTGCTGGCAGGTACGTCACAGACTGTCCTGTCCATTGCACTAAAGGTTCCTTTTGGTAGTTAATATGCATCCTCCAGACCAACTTCCAAGAAGGCTTTCACTGGCCAGAATCATTTTATTAACTGTGTAGAAATTAAAACAGATCTGCTAACCTAACCCTATTACTCAGAACAATTTTTCTTAATATTCTTTTAATAAAAGGAGCTGGAATCTTGTTTTCTAGAAAACTGTTCAATAAGATTCTAATGTCGTTACTGAAATCCAAATTGTTGTTGCAAATTGTTGAAATTCTAAGTACCTGAGAAATCAGTACATTCTCAATTACTTTGGTCGAGATGTTATTGTTTCAGTGCAGATATTTAATTACTTTGAATGGAAAATTTACTCTTATCAAAAAGGCTAATGGACGGGTTACTATTGTAAAGTTTAATGATTAAGTCAAGGAAATCTGGTTCCTGATTACTATGGTTAGTTTTACACAAGTCAAGAGAGCTGGGATAGATATTTGCAAAATCACTTTCTATAACTTCTGAATTATTTACACTAAGTAAATCGTCAATATATCTATAAGTGTAAAAGTAGTTATCTGAGCTCGAGGAGCTATTGTTAATGAACTTATATTCCGTAAAAAGCAAGAATAGATTGCAGACGCTTGTAGAATGAGACACTCCCATAGGTATTTCGTTTACTTGCTTATAGAGAGTATTTTTATATAAAATATGGTTATTGCTTATGCAACAATTGAGATAAGAGTTCCAAGCACCTACATTAACAAATTGGTTAAGCTTAAATTCTACATACAGCTCTTTAAAGGTGGTGATTATATCTGAAAGAGGCAGATTAGTATATATAGGTTCTCGAAATCATAACTATTAATATCTATGAGATTGATGCTGAGTATAGTGGAAATTACTTCTGAATTATTATTTATTATCCAAAAATCTCTGTACTTCATGTTAGTACAGTTACTAATGATTTTCAAGACCCTCTTCAAGATTGCTTCAAAAGCCTGATCAATTTTCTTTTATGACTCCTAACTCCACTAGCTATGAACCTAAACTTTACAGGATCTTTATGAAACTTAACAGTTGCAAAAAGAAAGGGAAATTCAGGTTTATATCTCCTTAATTGTGGAATTTTAAGCTTCTTGAAGAAGGCCTTAAAGCGATTTTCAAGCTGCTTGGTACAATAACTTACTGGCTCGTAGGTTACTTACTCTGTTATTAAGTTCTAGATTTAACAATTCAAAATAGAGTTTCTTGCAGATGATTGCAAAATTATTGCTAGCTTTATCAGTAGTAGTAAAAATATATTGATCTTGTAGATTAGAGAGTAAATTCTATTTTGAATTGTTAAATCTAGAACTTAATAACAGAGTAACCTACGAGCCAGTAATTTATTGTACCAAGCAGCTTGAAAATCGTTTTAAGGCCTTATTCAAGAAGCTTAAAATTCCACAATTAAGGAGATATGAACCTGAATTTCCCTTTCTTTTGCAACTGGTAAGTTTCATAAAGATCCGGTGAAGTTTAGGTTCATAGCTAGTTCAGTTAGGAGTCATAAAAAGAAAATTGATCAGGCTTTTGAGGCAATCTTGAAGAGGATCTTGAAACTCATTAGTAACTGTACTAACATGAAGTACAGAGATTTTTGGATAATAAATAATAATTCAGAAGTAATTTGCACTATACTCAGCATCAATCCCATAGATATTAATAGTTATGATTTCGAGAACCTATATATACTAATCTGCCTCTTTCAGATATAATCACCACCTTTAAAGAGCTGTATGTAGAATTTAAGCTTAACCAATTTGTTAATGTAGGTGCTTGGAACTCTAATCTCAATTGTTGCATAAGCAATAACCATATTTTATATAAAAATATTCTCTATAAGCAAGTAAGCGGAATACCTATGGGAGTATCTCATTCTACAAGCGTCTGCAATCTATTCTTGCTTTTTACGGAATATAAGTTCATTAACAATAGCTCCTCGAGCTCAGATAACTACTTTTACACTTATAGATATATTGACGATTTGCTTTGTGTAAATAATTCAGAAGTTATAGAAAGTGATTTTGCAAATATCTATCCCAGCTCTCTTGACTTGTGTAAAACCAACCATAGTAATCAGGAACTAGATTTCCTTGACTAAAGCATTAAACTTAGCAATGGTAACCCGTCCATCACCCTTTTTAATAAAAGAGTAAATTTTCCATTCAAAGTAATTAAATATCTGCACTGAAACAATAACATCTCTACCAAAGTAATTGAGAATGTACTGATTTCTCAGGTACTTAGAATTTCAACAATTTGCAACAACAATTTGGATTTCAGTAACCACATTAGAATCTTATTAAACAGTTTTCTAGAAAACAAGATTCCAGCTCCTTCTGTTAAAAGAATATTAAGAAAAATTGTTCTAAGTAATAGGGTTAGGTTAGCAGATCTGTTTTAATTTCTACACAGTTAATAAAATGATTCTAGCCAGTGAAAGCCTTCTTGGAAGTTGGTCTGGAGGATGCATATTAACTACCAAAAGGAACCTTTAGTGCAATGGACAGGACTTTCCTATTAAAAATTAAAAATAAAATAATGCAAATGAAATCACACAAAAAAAGTTTATAATTTGATTAAAAAATAAACAAAAAGTAAACCAGGTATTCTCTCACTAGAATAGCTAACCTAAAAATGGTAAAACTTACGTTAAAATAAATAGGAACTGGTAGTGTCTGTAGAAGTACACTAAGGTAATTAAATGCATTCAAAAATTATTAAATACACCACAAGTATATTTGATAATATTTTTTGTGTATTCTGGAAAGTTATTCTACTCTATCTGGACAAGCAGGACTTCATTCTTAGTGATGTAATTATCTTGGGGGAAATTTGACGGGCTACGTCTTTCTCTGCGGAGAAGACTTGGGGCCATCCCCTCCACCCCCTCCTACTGGGGAGCAGCCGAGGAAGTCAGTCGGCCATCTTGGGTCACTTATTTAGAGGCAGGGGCTTTGAAGGTAAACTCTAATCTTTGTTCTCGTGCTTTTTTCTTTCTAGGTTTAATAGTGTACGTTAAAAGCGGAAAATTAATATTTTTTCTTATTAGGCATTGGTGCCAATTGTTCTTCTAACCTTATGAGTTTTCTCTTTCACTTAATCTGGGAAATTATGCGAGTTTTTAAGCACTTAGTTTGAGCAATTTGCCGTCTTATCGTACTAGTTATCAATGATGCTTTTTCATTGTTGTTAGGTGCATAAAAACTTCATTAATGTACACTTAAAACAGTCCTGGAATATTTTGTAAATAATGCAACTAATTGTTAACTTCCTGTAATTTTTCCAAAACATCATTTCATTTTTTTGTTCTTATGACGTCCGTTTTTGTGGAAGTTGTAGGTACAAAAATCCTATTTTCTTTTAAGACTCTGTTGTAATTTTTATTTTTTAATTTTATGGCATTTTCAGAAATACTTTTTTACCACTAGGAATAAGACTATGTAGTACTTTTAGTACTGTGATTCATGTTAAAATTCTCTCTCAAGCGGTTTGTTGCTTAACCACGTGTTTTAGCTGAATAATTCTGCTGATTTGTTCAAACCTTCTAACAACTTGTGAATTTTTTGAAATAGTTTTTCTGTTTTTTTGTGACAGATGACGAGTATGGGTTGGGCCGGGAAAGTTATAGATTCATGCAAAAACTTTCGTCTAAATTATTCTTCATGCACCCTTGAGGGCAGTTATGTTAGTTATAAATTTTAGTGGGATTTAATTTTGCATCTATGGCTTTGCAGAAACCCATTTCCAACTAGGTCTTTGTGGAAGTCAGAAAATGCAGAGTTTTGCTGGTCCTTGATAAAGCCAAGGCTCGGCATTCTCAACACTTTCTACATTCAGGTTAACTATTTATTTATTTTATTTTATTTTTTACTCATGCTTGTTGGGTTTTGAGGTTTTCTTTGTTGTTTTTTTCCTTGTTAAATAATTTTTTATTCGAGTCTCTACTTAGTAGTGTGTGTATATATATATATATACACTGACGTGCTAAAAACTGGAAAGAGCGCTACCATTTTCACTACATGCCACCACACCCATGCGGTAAATGGTATCGTCCGCAAACGACTTGTATATAGAGAGAGATATCTCCGCAAGCTCAAGTAGTAGCATTCGCAGTTCAGATGGCAGCTTATCAGGATTCAAGCGATTTTGAACGTGGTATGATAGTCGGCGTCCGGGAGATGGGTTCCTCCATCGCGGAAATTACGACGAAATTTGGATTTACACGGTCAATAATTTCAAGGGCGCACCTGGACTACACAAACTCAAGGGGGGGGGGAATCCAGAATGCGAGACCGGTGTAGCCGTAGAAAAGCCCTGGACGATCGTGGACAGCGGCGTCTGGCATACTTTGTAACATTCGCCGAGCGTGCAACATTGCCGCGAATCACAGCGCAATTGAATGCTAGGGCCAGCAGTAGCATCAGCTTTGGTACAGTGCAACGTTCCCTGTGTTCTATGCTGTATCGGAGCCGACATCGCACGAGGGTGCCATTGCTGACCCAACGACACTAGTCTGTGATCCTTGCCTGGGCTCGGGAACACCGCCATTGTTCTCACGGGAATGCTCTTTAATTCGTGATTCCCCAGGAAGGAGGTATGTGGGTTCACTCGACTACCACCCAAGTTTAACTCCGGTGTTAAAGAACCTGTGCAGACGTCATAACATTGATTTCGGCTGAAAGACTTTTAATCTCTTACATCTGATTAGGAGTGATCGTGACTAGGTAAATATGGAAAACATGCATGGAATTTATTCCATTCCTCTTCTTCCCCATGACCCATCGCAAACCAAGAAATTATATATCGGTTCCACCAGAAGGACATTAAAGACTAGAATTAATGAACACAGGCAGGATCTCAGAAATGGTAAGTTAACTACGGCTTTAGCCCGCTGTGTTCAGGAAGGACAGCATTACCCACAATAGAAGGAAGCGGCTATTCTGCAAAGAACATCTAATAATATTTCCTTACATTTGTGCGAAAGTTTACATATTATAGCTAACACTTCCTTTTGCTGTAATGATAATTTGCCTATATATGTATCACAAACGTAGAGATCAATGATCCCTCATGGACAAAACTCACTTCTGGATGTTATGTATATATGACTCTTTATATAAATCACCCTACACAATTGTATTGATGCCATGTTACGTATTTACTCTATTTAATGCCAGTTTCCGTTCCACTCTTTGTCAGACATCTGATGATGACACCAAAGTGGTGGTCGAAAGAACTTATGTGGTCATTTTATTTTATTTATTTTAATTGTAAATAAATGCTTTTAAATTATCTATCTCTGACCGCTTGTCTACATATATCGTGCAACGATGGCTTGCTCCTCGTCTAATCCCTAAGTATAAAATGCACGAATATTCAAGTCACCGACGGACGCAAAATGACAGGCAACGTGTAGATTGGTCCGACGAATCGCGGTACTAACTGTTTCAGCCAGATGCCGGTTCCGGGTGTGGCAACAACCCCACGAGGCAATGGATCCCACATGCCTACAAGGGACAGTGCAGGCCGGCAGTGGCTCTGTTATGGTGTGAGGTTTTTTCAGGTGGCACGCATTATACGTCTGCAGACCGCTCTGATTGGTGGAAGCTAAGTAACCATCCTTGGTGATCATTTTCACCCGTTCATGTCATACAACCACTCCGACGGGTGCGACCTTTTCCAACACGACAATATGCCACCGCACACGTCCACCGTCGCCCGATTATGGTTGAAGGAACATTCCACGGAGTTTGGCTTCCTGACTTGAATCCCAAATTCGCCGGATTCAAACGGCAAAGAACACAATTCGGATGCTGTTCAACGTGCCGTTAATGCCAGGAATCTTCCACGGGCGAATATTACGGAATTGTGGGACGCTCTTCAGGAAGCATGGTGTGCACTATCTCCACAGTACCACAGAGAGCTCGTGAAGTGCATGCCCCTTCGCATTGTTGCTGTTATCCGATCGCGAGGAGGACCATCGCGGTATTAGAGAGGTATCCCAGTTCGTTTGTTTCTTGGCACTTGAGTGTATATACAGTATATATACACTAAAGTGCCAAAAAAACTGGCACATACGAGCTTATGCAAAATACATAGCAACGTCACTTATGCGCGTACTCGGTTGCATCCGCCAGTGCGTATATAAAGCCATAGATATCCTTGCCAGCTGTCAGAGCTATTTTCGGCATGAGAATGATAAGTAATTACGAATTAAGCGATTTTCAACGCGGTGTCATAGTGGACGCTCGTGAGATGGGCCATAGTATTTCGGAGGTATGAAACGAAGTTCGGATTTTCACGGACGACCATTGCAAGGGTGTACCGTGACTACAAGAATTCCGGCCAAACCTCCAACCTACGATACCAGTGTGGCCGTAAAAAGACGTTAGGTGAACGTGACCATTGTCGGCTGTCAAGAATCGTTTCACGCGATAGGCGTGCAACACTCTCGCAAGTATCATCGGGATTCACTGCTGGAGCCTCAACAAGCATCAGCGTCCGGACTGAGGAACGTAGCCTGCACGATATGGGTTTTGGGAGACGACGCCCAACTCGAGTCTCCTTGATGGGTGCACGACACAGAGCTATGCGCCTCGCTTGGGCACGGCAACACCGCCACTGGACACTTGATGACTGGAAACAAGTAGCCTATTCTGACGAGTCGCGTTTCCAACTGTATCGGGCAGATGGAAGGTTTCATGTGTGGCGCAAACCCCATGAAGGGATGGATCCCGCCTGTCAACAAGGAACTGTACCGGCTGGTGGGGGGTCCGTAACGGTATGGGGTGTATTTCGTTGGACTTCACTGGGACCCCTGGTACGTCTACAAACGTCTGTGACCGGCCAACGCTATGTGCGCCTCCTTTCTGACGAGGTACACCCGTTCATGTCCTGCATTCATGCTGGTAGGTTGGGCCTGTTCCAACAGGACAATGCACCTCCACACAAGTGTCGGGACTCCACATTATGGTTAGAGGAGCATTCATCTGAGTTTGGGGTGCTGCCATTCCCACCCAAGTCCCCAGATCTGAACGTGATAGAACACATTTGGGATGCCATGCAACACGCTATCGAACACAGGAATGCGAGACCTCGGAATACACCCGAATTGTGGAACGCTCTGCAGGAAGTATGGTGTGCATTGCCTACAGCATATTTCCAGAAGCTAGTGGAGTCCATGCCCCGTCGTACTTCTGCAGTCCTGCGCTCCCGTAGGGTACCTACCAAGTATTAGACTGGTGTACCAGTTTTCCTGGCACTTCAGTGTGTATATATATATAGCCAATTTTATCATGACAAAAAATGAACTAAAAACTGCCATTTGTTTTTTGTTTTTGTTTTTTGTTTTTATTTGTAATTGATTCGAAGTACACTGCTGGCCACCCAAAATGCATACCCAAGAAGGAAGCATCCGATTGGCCTGAAATTCACAGCATGCGTCGCCCGCGAGAGGACAAGCGAACGATTAGCATTGCAGGGCATATGCAAATCATATGCGCCCGACACGCCACCGAGAAGCACTATAAGAAGGTTGCACAGAAGGCGGGGTGTAAGTAGTGGAAGTGTGTTGTGCTGCCGGACCTGTGGGTGGGAAGCTTCCTGATGCCTCGTCGCAGAATACGGCAGTCATTCCAGTACGTTTCGGAGTTCGACAGAGCACGAACAGCGGCTTATCGCGACAACGGTTTATCGTACCAAGACATCGGCGCTCGTGTGGGACGATATCCAGCCACAGTGAGGAGAGTATGGATTCGGTGGGTGCAGGAGGGACGGACGGACCCACGTGAACGATTGCCGCCGCAGCGGCACACCACCGAACGAGAGGACCGGCATGTTGTGCGGTGGGAATTGACGGCTCGCACCGCCACATTACGAACGTTAGCGCATGAATTAGGGTGTGTTGCGCAACAACCTGTGACAGCACGTACCGTTCGACGTCGTCTGCAGGAGCGGGGACTTGTCGCACGGCGCCCATTGCTCCGATTACCATTGACGTTACACCACCGGCGAGTGCGGTGGCAGTTGGCCGTTGAACGCCGCACCTGCACAACGGAATGTCACGACATTTTCTTCTCATACGAATCCCACTTCTGCCGGCAACACCACGATGGTCGGATCCCCGTGTGGTGACACCGCGGCGAGAGACTGTATGACGCCTGCATTATGCATCGCCATACCGGTCCGTCGCCTAGCGTTACGGTTTGGCACGCAATTGGATATGAAACCCGCACCCCTCTGGTGCGCATCGCCGGTACACTCAACAGCCACCGCTACATCTCTGACGTTTTGGAGCCTGTAGTCCTCCCTTACCTGCAGGACCTGCCAGCGGCCACGTTTTAACAGGACAATGCGCGCCCGCACGTGGCACGCATCGTACAACAATTCTTCACGGCCCATCAGGTGTCACTGCTACCGTGGTTCCCGATATGTCGCCCATCGAACACGTCTGGTCGCTGATCGGCAACCGAGTGACTCGGCAAGCACCACACGCGGCTACGCCTGATGAACTGTGGCAACGTGTTGAAACAGCCTGGACCGATATACCCCAATCCCACAGTCTCTTTCGTTCGATGCTGTGGCGTGTAGCGGCCGTTATTGCCAGCCATGGGGGCCACACGAACTATTGACGCCTGCATGTTCCGCAAGTCGCACGGGCCTGTAAGCTCAATCGTTTCATCTTTGTATCTGTTGTCATGTGTCTAGTAAATCTGGCTTTGCTATCTCGTGTCCTTCTTGGTGTTGCATTTTGGGTGGCCAGCAGTGTAGTATCGCTGCAAGAATTGCGTAGACTCATCGACAAAGGCTATCATACCAGGACAGTTTCCGGTGTCTCTGTCTGTAGATAACAGACAAATGGTCAGTATATTGATTTAATTCCGGAAAAGAAGCAGGAGCATTGCTATAAACAGTGATGTAAATTAAATGGGAACGCCCTTGGAATAACGAAGGAGTAACAGATGGTAATAGAGTACAAAATGGGAAAGAGGTAGATTCACAGACAGGCTGCACTACAGTAATCACAGCTGTAGTGAGTAACCCGCTTCAAAAACACATCCAGACGTTGCGTTTAACTTCCTTTATTTCAATGCCAGCTATATTCTCTTCAATATACGTGGCATGAGCAAACAAAATGCGTTTTAACTTACTTCATTTCAATGCCAGCTATATTCCGTTCAATAGAAGTGGCATGAGCAAAAAGTGAATTTAAGGTTAAGGTATCATGTTAATAAAAGCGGTGTAATGGTCACTGTATAAATGAATCATTAAGTTAAAATGTTTTACGTCATCTACCTGCGAGATTCGTGCGGTGATCTGCAACTACTGAGACCCTGGTAGAGCATACAATCCCGGACAGTGTTTTTTTACATTCTTAATGACACAGATTTAGGCGTGGTGCCATTGACGACCGATAATATGTATTACCACCAGCTGGCGATGTATTTAACCATGTTTGCAATAATTTAAGTTTTTTTCCGAGGCCACTGGAAGGCCAGACTGCAGACATTAAATTCGGTGCTGGGATACTTAGCAACTCCGTGGAATGTAACCCATCTGTGGTTAATAAATCCAATTGTTACGCTAAAGGAGAAAACAATTTTCAGCCATCTCTCATGGATTACCCTGATAGGTCAACAGAACGATGAAGTAAGTTTGTTTCAAGTAAATGCTGATTTCGTTACCAAGCCCTTCCATTAATTTTAACTGTAACATCCATTTCTATTTGCAATGCGTATTCAGTGTACATGGAACGTAAACTTAAATTTCGTTCAAATGTAACTAATTTTTCGGTTGCTATGTGTTTCTGGAACGAAAACAATTTTTCGGTTGTTATGTGTTTCTGGAACGTGGAAAGAGCGATGTATTTATTTATTTACGGACGCCACGTATTTGGAGGTTTGTAACTACACTGCTGGCCACCCAAAATGCAACACCAAGTAGGACACGAGGTAGCAAAGCCAGATTTACTGGACACATAACAACAGATACAAAGATGAAACGACTGAGATTACAGGCCCGTGCGACTTGCGGAACACGCAGACATTAATAATTCGTGTGTCCCCCATGGCTGGCAATAACGGCCACTACACCACGCTGCATCAAACGAAAGAGGCTGTGGGCTTGCGGTATATCGGTGCAGGCTGCTTCCACACGTTGCCACAGTTCATCAGGCGTATCCACGGGTGGTGCTTGCCGAGCCACTCAGTTGCTCATCAGCGACCACACGTGTTCGATGGGCGACATATCGGGAGAACAGGCGGGCCACGGCAGCAGTGACACCTGGTGGGCAGTGAAGAATTGTTGCACGATGCGTGCCACGTGCGGGCGCTCATTGTCCTGTTGAAACGTGGCCGCTGGCAGGTCCTGCAGGTAAGGGAGGACTACAGTCTCCAAAACGTCGGAGATGTAGCGGTGGCTGTTGAGTGTACCGGCGGCGTACTAGAGGGGTTCGGGTGTCATATCCAATTGCGCCCCAAACCGCAACGCCAGGCGACGGACCGGTATGGCGATGCATAATGCAGGCGTCATGCAGTCTCTCGCCGCGGTGCCGCCACACGCGGATCCGACAATCGTGGTGTTGCAGGCAGAAGTGGGATTCGTCGGAGAAGACAATGTCTTGCCATTCCGTAGTCCAGGTGCGGCGTTCAACGGTCCATTGCCGTTGCACTCGCCGGTGGTGTAACGTCAATGGTAATCGGAGCCATGGGCGCCGTGCGACAAGTCCCCGCTCCTGCAAATGACGTCGAACGGTACGTGTTGACACAGGCTGTTGCGCAACACACCTTAATCCCTGCGCTAACGTTCGTGATGTGGCGGTGCGAGACGTCAATGCCCGCCGCACAACATACCGGTTCTCTCGTTCGGTGGTGTGCCGCAGCTGCGGCAATCACTTATGTCTGTCTGTCCGTCCCTCCTGCATCCACCGAAGCCATACTCGCCTCACTGTGGCTGGATGTCATCCCACACGGGCGCCGATGTCTCGGCACGATAAACCGTTGTCGTGATAAGCCACTATTCGTCCTCTGACGAACTCCGAAACGTGCTGGAATGACTGCCACATTCTGCGACGAGGCATCAGGAAGCTTCCCACGCACAGGTATGGCAGCACAACACACTTCCACTACTTACACCCCGCCTTCTGTGCACCCTCCTTATAGTGCTTATCGGTGGCGCGCCGGGCGCACATGATTCGCATATGTCCTGAAATGCTAATCGTTTGCATGCTGCGAATTTCAGTCCAATCGGATGCTTCCTTCTTGGTGTTGCATTTTGAGTGGGCAGCAGGGTAGTTATTTTCGTGTGGCTTTCCCGTTATCTATCTATCGAGTAGCTGAAGAAGTGAAGAAGTACGTCTCCCTCCCTCCCTCCCTCCCTCCCTCCCTCCCTCTCTCTCTCTCTCTCTCTCTCTCTCTCTCTCTCTCTCTCCCTCTCCCTCTACACCCCTCTCTCTCTCTCTCTCTCTCTCTCTCTCTCTCCCTCTCCCTCCCCTTCTACCCCCTCTCTCTTTCAGCAGTACGAAACGCTTTTCCTTAAGGGTTGTGTTTGAGATCAATTATCAATTATTCAGGGAGATGCACCCAGATGTTATTGTACCACTTTGGCCTAACTTGACAAAGTAAGACATGAATGTATGTAAGTTTCTGTGTGTCACACATGTAATTCTTGCTGCAATTGTAAGTATTTTTGATGAGAAGAGGGCTAGTTCACTGCAAACTGTTAAAAAAATTACTGACTGGAATTTCAATTCAATTTTTCTCCATTTACTTTTCAAAATTGCTTACTGTTATTCCTTGGCTTTAGGAAACAAACTATAAATTGAGTCTTTTCAGCTACTATTGATCTGGGAAAGAAATATTGTCCAGATTTGTTTGAATGGTAACTACTTTCATTCAGGTCATGTAGAGTTATGCACTGAATTAGTAATATATTAGGAACATCAAATAGTAATCAGACAGGTGCCATTCTCATTACGTGCGCAATTATGACACTGAGATGGCATTATAAAGAGCTCAGTACAAAGGATTAAGACGTGTACGAAGCATAGATAGCAACAATATGGGAAAGACCCGAGAGTTAAGGGATTAGTGGAGATGCATGGTACTGCGCACTGGCGAGAAAGTGCAATAATCTCAGAAATGGCAAACTTTCTCGGCTATGCAAGAACAATTGTATTGAGGGTGTACAAGGTGTGATTCATAGACAGCAAAACAAGCAGTAAGCGGTCTTCTTTGGGCGGAAACAACTGGTCGATGTTAAATGACGATTGCTGCTGGAGAGGATTGTACGACGTAACATACGAGTTCAAATGTTCTTTATCCTACAACGCAAAAGCATTAATGCAGTATATACAGATGATTAATGAGGAATATTTAGAAAAATGAGTATATGTTACAGGTGAGATGAAGCAAGAAAAAGAAAAAAGTATTTTAAATTTACAGACATGATCATGAAGAAGTTACAACTTTAGTTAATCTCGTACTTATGTATTTCATGAACAGTTGAACACTTGATTTTGATGAATGTTAGTCCAATGCAGAGAGAGGATCTGAATAATCAAAAAACAATTTCACTGTAAAAGAAAGTTCAGAAAAAGAAAAAAAAAAATTGAAGAGGAGATTTTGTTCAAGGATTTAGGTTTTCGGTTTTACACGTTGGTTGGTGATGTCGTACCACCGTTCAAGTGGAGTCTAGACTCTAAGGAATTTGGGTACAGAGTTCTTTCCCAAAGCTTTGGTGTATTCCGCTTGCAGTCTGGCTATTAGTCGACAACGGCAAAACATCAAGAGTTGAGTTTCTGTTGAGCAGATTGAATTGTATCAGTCGGGCAGGTCGAGTCAGCGTGTAAATGGAACGAGTAAATGACATACTTGAGTAAACCAAAAAGGTAGGCATATACAGCTGGCTTATGAATATTTGTATAGCTAGGAGGTAATGATATTCATGATGGGTGTGGCGGGTGGTACAGCTTTTGGGAAGAAATGCCAAAACATAAGTAAACAACAGAGACAGTATTTGGCAAGTTGAGTAAATATGATGCACATCGCCTGGTATGCAGCGGTAACGGCTGTATGATGACGTAAGCTGAAACCTGTGAAGTACAGTCGGGACACACACACACACACAGGAAGCCTGGCGTGTAAGTGAAGTCAATGGGTGTCAATGTCCTTAAGATGAACATTAGTTTACTGTGCTGCATTCCAGATGGACAAAGTTGAGAAGGTCGTACGTTGGGAATGGAGCCTGGAGAGACATTGCGTAGACGGAAATTCTGATATAACTTTGTGGAGGTTATGGAGTGCAAAAGACATGATTGATCCTGTAAGGTAATCGTGGGAAGTAGAAGAGGGGCTGATGCTGTAGAAATTAAGCCATGAGAAGTTGCCAAAGATGGAAATTTGACTTACAGATAACATCTGTGAGACCTTAGAATTTAAATACATTTTCAGTGGTTGAGGGAAGATACACCGACAGATCATTCAAATGTTTTCAAGTATAATCCGGGTTTACCAGTTGAGAAACGGTGATGATTCCAGCTTTTAACCAAGTAGGGTAGAAGAAGTATTTTTGGTGTGTCGGGTGTAGGGAAGAAGAATAAAAGTGGTTCTGTGATAAGGTCAAGAGTTGTGCTCAGTGAGATTTCTTTCAAGGAAAGCTGTTTCAGGAGTGAAATGGCTTCTTTGTACTTAGGAAGGAAACTGTGAGGAATCAGCTGGTATCGGTCCATTCGGAGAAGCATGAGAAAAGTGGAGATGTAAGTTCCTTGGGGATGATAGTACATCGTTGATAATCTGAGAAGCAATGGTTGGCCTTTGTAGAAGATTGTCGAAAGCCATGATCCTTTGGGTACTGTATTTACTATGGATATCACATAAGTCAATGCCTCCAAACTTAAGTGAAAGGGGAGAACATCCGCCTTCACCTAATGGACTCTAATCCAAATGAAGTTAAAACAGCCTGAGTATTTCTGTAAGAACGTGAGTTGGACAATCTACATTGTCCATGTATATTTCGGGAATGGAAGAAAGATTTCATTCATAATTTTTGCTCTGCCATCGAAAGACGTGAAAGGTTTTACTCGTGACCAGTGACCGATAGATTGTTTTGTCTTGTTCATCAAATATGTCCAGGTATTTTGATCAGTAACAGTGGATTTACTAAAATAAATACCTAAGAGTTTTTGAATGTCACAGTTCCATTGGCACCCCAGGGATGATCTGTGTGATGCACCCATGCTTCACACCATAACCCTGCTGTTTTCTCAGTATTAAAGGATGCTCCTAAAACCGAAGCGTAAGTGTTACAGATTTCAAGTACGTACAGGAAATCTGTATCATGACGTAGAAATATCGTGAGGTCGTCTGCATATGCTGTTAGGAAAATCTGATGTTGTCGTAGACTGGCAGAAGTGAAGGTGGTTTTTTCTGCAAAAAACTGTCTGAGGTGAATAAGCAACGGCTCAAAAATAATAGCGAAAAGTTGTCCCGTTAAGGGACCCTGCTGTCTGATACTTTTATCAAATAGAATTGTTGCTGTGAAGAAATTGTTGCCAGGTACATGGACAATGGAATTGCATCGATGGAACTGCGGACGGTGGAATTACATCAGCCTGCAGAAGTAGTGCGGAAAACCGAAATGAATTGAAACTGCAGACAAATAATCGTGACTAACATTATCGAATGCCTGGGGCTGGTCAGTATTTAACAGGGCAAGTGGTTCATAATTGAGATCGGCAATGTGTATGAGGTCTCTAGTAATATCCATTCCCATAACATTATTTTTCATGCAATCTGCGTTTTCAAAGCGAACGGACGGGCTCCATTCCGTCAAGTAATCGCCCAGTACAACAGCGGTATCGAGAGGAGAATTTCAGAACACACTGGTCGCCGCATATTGGCACGACTAGGCTAGAACAGGTGACGCCCCCTTCGTGTACCACTAGTCTCTGGTAATAACCGACAAATTCGTGTTCAATAGGCACGGGAGCACCAAAACTGGACCCTTGTGGACTATGTGACGTACTGCAGAGGTGAAGCACGTGTCAAGACGATATATCTGCAGCGATACATTCAGGCGGTGTAGTTTAGTCGGTTAGAACAACTCCGCAGCGAGAAGACGCGGATTTAATCTTAGTCACTGGCAAATTTCTATTTTCACAACTAGAAAAAGGTTTTCTGGTCCGATAAATCACGTTTTCAGTTGAAACACACCAATTAAGGAGACAGATTGTGGCGTCAACAGCACTAATCGATGGATTCCAATGCCTAGCATTGACTGTACAAGCTGGTGTGTAAAATATTTTGAGTTCAGCCTTTCCGAAATTCTATTATCTTTTTAAAAACAATTTCCTTAACATTGCCATGGCAAAGTGAAAAAGTTGGCTACTTGTTTTCCATGAGCGTAATAACAGTTGGATATTTTATAAAATGTAACAGAAACCTTAACCATGAGAAAAAACGCAAAACAGATTAATTTGAGAATACGAATATTCTTTCTGCCTCGTACAGACATTGAGAAAAATTTCATGATTAAACTTTCTTTCATTTTTAATATCTAAATGTCCGATGTGTGGCATGAGTCTCAGGTGCTTCTCAATAAACGCTCGTAATGCTCAGGGTCATTGCTGCTTTTCCCCCTGTAATGTAATTGGCGTTATGTATAATTCAGCTGGAATGAAATCCGTACTAAAGGCAAAGTATGAAGCAGAGCTGTCTCCGCCCTGTCTTCCTGTGCTTGCACTTACGACCACACCCATGGAGCGCATCCATCGGTCATAAAAGGAAGGAAACTGGGGGTGAGAAACATTTTCTTCTCTGCTGGAATCCTCGATTCCCTAATCCTGCTAAGGCTATTGTTTTTCGAGTGAAAACAATGAGAGAAATCCAGGCCTAAATTGGAAGCTGACAGGAGGCCAAACAGGAAATGAACATTTAGAACAAATCAGACTTTAAAAAGGTAATTCGCAATAGCTCTTGTTTAAGCATGGCTGCTCAGAAAGTCCAATTTCGGGACAATATTAGGGTGGTGTAGGAAACGCGAAATGAAAGCAGGCTTCTAATGAAAACGAATTTAACGTTCAGACTTTGTTTGTTCTTTTTCTAGTTCAAAGCTTTTCCGTATTGTTTTTCCTGGCTTCTTTACCGTACCGTTATTTTATGCACTTCTGGCAACGTAGGGCTGTTACCTCATCGTTCTCATTACAATTATGTTACGACTGATATCTTTTAATAAGAATGCTACTACTTTAAACCATAGAAAAGAAGCACTGCTTGCAGCCGTTAAAAATTAAAAAAAAATTGTATTTGTTTGTAAAATATAACATTAATGCTGGAGAAAATTTTTGCTGTATTCAGCTTAAAATAGATGCCTCTTCATACAAGAAAAGTGTCGAACATTTAGCAAATTTTGAAAATCATTTTGGTGTTCTGTGCTACATGCATTTCGGATAAAGACTTCAAAAAGGCGTAAACAAAATCTCATCATTTTTCTCACGTACAGTGATAAGCCAGACCCAATGTAAACCTTATTCATTAGAGTTTAACAAAACGCCATGAACTGTAAGTTTGTGATGTAAGAACAAACAATAAAATACTTTAAACAATAATACAAGCGAAATGAAGCATGAAAAATAAAACGTATTTTTGTTCCAATGGAACTCACAATATATACATAGTCAATGAAAACAGAATCACCATACGATTTCACTCATTTTTACTTACTTCTCCGATTAAGCATCAAATGGGCGGTAAAAGGCAATTTTCTTGCAGATATTAAAAAGTGACTTCCAAAATACTGAATCGTTTCAAAATATGTAAAAAAAATTACACGTGTTCTCTTTCATTATGGAATATGAAATCTCTCTCTCTCTCTCTCTCTTTTCATTGAAAGAAAAGAAATTGAAAAAACTTCTTGGAAATTTTTAGAACAGCATTGTCTTTATTTACGGGAGGAAGACTGTGGAGGCTGGAGAATTCCATAACTTAGCAATTGCCAATATCTGTATGTTATGCATTCCACTGTTATGTTCACTCAGTAGACAAAACACTAGAGATAGGGGTGATCGGCAGTTGACATAGGCATCCCCCACGCAAAGTGATGAAACAGACCCAAATCGAACGCTGGCGATAAATAGGCGAACAGCAGGGCTTCCCAACTGTCTACAGCAATGGACGAACATGGGTAAACGGGGTAATCTAAGCAACTTTGATCGAGTACGCATTGTTGATTCAAGACAGACAAGATGGGTCATTCTATCTCCCAAGTGGTAAGAGCCCTCGGGTTCCCGAGGGCAACCGTATCAAGAGAGTACCTCGAGTATACCATCGACGGATGTACCAGCTCCCAGAGAGCAAACGGTGGACGACCGAGGTCGAAGTAGACTATCCAGGCTCGTACAGACTGATCGCTTGGTAACGAGGGCGCAAATCACATGCAGGTTAAATGTCGAAAGCCCAAGCAGCGTCAGTGAGCGAACAATACGGCGCACGCTACATACCCTGGGCTAAGGAAACCGACGCCCTACTTGTTTGCCACAGTTGACTGCTCTTCATTGGAAATTACGCCTTGCCTTGTACCGGGAGCATCAAAACTGGACATCTGCAGAGTGGCTTCGAGTCGTGTGGTCAGAATCCCGTTTTCAGTTGTACCGAGCTGATAGGTTTATGCGGGTGTGGCTTCGACAGCATCAGGACATGGCCTTGTCGTGCCAGGTCGGCTCTGTTCAAAGTGGTGGTGGCTCTGTGATGGTTTGGGGAGCCTTCTAATGGGACGCATTAGGTCCCTAAGTGTGCCGCGAGAGACCCTTAGCCGCTGCGCGCTATGTGCTGGCTGATTACCTACACGCTTTCATAGCCTTCGCGCATCCTGTGGCCTATGTTCTGCTCCATCAGAACAATGCGGTCGCTACCACGCAGACATGGCTCCAGGAACACTCATCTGAATTAGGAACCATCCACTCGCCCCCATGGTTCCCCGATTTAAACTTCGTGGAAGCTCTCTTGGATGCCTTGAAGCCAAACATCTCATCCATGGATCCTGAACCGAGTTGGGGACATTGGGGCAACAGGCATGTCTGGCATTATTTCCGGAAACCCTCCGGCATCTGAATGGTGTCGATGCCTTCTCGTGTACAAACTGTTATTTACTCTAGAGCAGTGGTTCTCAAACTTTTTATACTATGGAATCCTTTTTTCTACAATGTCTAGCAAACGGAACCCCTCTATAAATACCATTAAAATTAATATACCTATATGCCAATTATGTATCACTGGTTTGAAATAAAAATGAAACGAAAAATAAGCAATTAGTCAATAAAAAAGTAATACTTACAAAAAGGTAATGTAGAACCAATAAAATGTATTATGCCAATGATGCTAGTAATCATTCATGAAAAATATTAATGCGTTGAATGGCTTTGCTTTTTATTGCCACATAGTTCTTTAAAATTTGGTTCTACTGAAGAAAGTTGTAATCTCATATCGGACTTTGCATCCAGCTTATTGCGGTGCTTAGTTTTTTGTTGAGGCATACACAGAAACAGTGGCGGCTCCAGGTACGGGTATACCGGGCAACCGCCCAGAGAGGCCCCGCACCGCCGCCAATTAATTAGTAGTTTTTGGCTGGCGTTACCTAAAATATTATAGTTGTAGTTCACGATCATATACAAATAAATGATGAATTTTAATATTTCGTCTACGGAGAGGAACTTTTCTAAGCTGAAGCTCATCAAGACCTACCTATAAGGAACACCATGACCCAAGACCGGCTGTCAACTCTCGCTCTTCTGTCCATAAAAAACGACGTGGCATCTACTCTGGACTATAGTGATTTGATTGAAGACTTTAGCCACAAGAAAAGTTGCAGAATTCTTCTTTAAATAGTAGGCTTATCTTATAATTATAAAGCTAACCTTGTTTATTTAGTAATAGGCCATTTTGGAACAGGTAATATTTTGGATACCTCATTATATTAATAAACAATGTATTGTATTACATCGTGCTTATTTCATATAAATCGATACCACATTTCCAGATAAAAAAAAAACAAATTGCTTTGGGATCACATTCACCCCAAGTGAGGGTTTGTGTAAGAAACAAAAACCGAGCGACTGGTTTACGGTCAGAGTAAACAACATGTAATTTTTTTACGTATATATATATATATATATATATATATATATATATATATATGGGATGCAAGGTCAGGTGATGCGCAACATATCCCAGCCTCTCTTTGACAAATGCCAACCCCGCCTTCTCGTGGTGCATCCTGTTCCCAATGAAGGGGCTCTGACGACCGACGAATAGCGGTATAACTATACCACCGGGGTTTGAGGAAATGCTATCCCACACTCACCAACCCGCTTAGCCAGCGTGGTGAGTTATGGCCAAACCCCCAAAAGATGCTTACACAATTTCAACTGAAATATTAGACTCGATTCCAATAGACAGAAAGAAACCCAAAAGAAGACCCCATGGGAGATGGATGGATGGAGTTCGAAATCATGCCGGAGTGGCATGGAGGAGACTGGCTCAAGACAGACAGTTGTGGAAAAAAACTTGGGAGACCATCAAGAAGTGGATTGATAATGCTTGACAATGATGATGATATATATATACAGTATAATGGGTTATTGCGATGGTTTCGTGTTATTGCGAAGGGCCCCGCAAGGGCTACTAGGGCCGCCACTGCACAGAAAAGCCCGTTTCACAAAGACAAGTTTTCGCAAATGGTAAGAATACTGACACAGCTTTTTGCGATAATACTGGATATTCCCCTTTCAAACTGCACCCAAATTCTGCCACTGGCACTGTTTTATAAAGGGATGTCACTGAGAAGTCCCACATCAGATCAATGAATTTTTCATATCCATCAGATGAAAAGCATGGAGTTTTTTCATTAATAACAAACGGATTTTTAATCCATAATTGACTTTTTAATTTTTCGTGCTGCTCATCAGGAAAATAGTGCCTCATTGAATCATGAAGAGCTTCCAAATGCTGAATGATTTCATCACATAGTTTGTTTTATAATTATGAGCCATTGTTTGTTTTATATTTATCACCGGGATGCGAACCCGGACCCCTCTTGGACAAATGATCAGAAGCCATCGCTTTGATTACTGCGCCTTCACGGCTGTGCTATTTCCGTCACTTGGAGAGACGCTGTATCGCTTGATAACGGAATTTTCGCTATTTCTTTGGCCGATTTTTTACCAAGCAGGCACTTAACCATGTCAATAGTACATGGCTTGATGAGGTTCTTGGCTATTCTATAAGGTTCACCTGCTTGTGCTATTTGCTAGCTTACTAAAAGGGAACCCCCAGTAGCTTTTTCATTCAATGTATAATATGTGCTGCATGAAAAAAAAACCTTTTTCACTTTTAAAAGTTAATCATGCTTGCGTACAAAAAAAAAGTCAACATTTTTATTTTTGAGCTCTAGATGTGTACTTCCTAAATGGCGCCGCAGTTTAGCAGGGTTCATTGAGCTATTATGAAAAACTTTGCTGCATATGGCACACTGCGGATTATCATCAGCGTTCATAAATTCGAAACTAATATAGCTCTAGTCGAACTTTCTTCTTTTCGCAAATTTGACATCTTGATCACACCTTCTAGAACGTGTATTATTGTTTTGAACTGCTTTTTGTTGGCTGTGGGAAACTGCTTAGTTAAGGCTGTCATCGGGAAAAATATGGAATTCACATATTTTCTTGAAAATTTCGGAGCTCCTTTACGAATTGCTTGCGGAACCCCTGGAGAACCGTCGCGGAACCTCGAGGTTCCACGGAACACACTTTGAGAAACACTGCTCTAGAGGAGGACCAACACGGTATTAGGTAGGTATCTCTAATATTTTGTCCATTGAGTTTACGTACACAACGGTTCCATTATTCATCAGCAGAAGATATGTCTTCCTGAGCAGTTTTCCACTTTTATTGTGTAACAGATATCCGGAATAATTAAATTTCTTCAAAATTGAAGGTGCGATTTGAAGTTATTAAAGCATGTAAAATAATCTGTTATCAGTTCCTCCGTATCATTTAATACAAAAAATATGCACCAGCATCGTCATGTGTATGGGTTATCTTTTTCTCTTTGTAACAAAAAAATTCGGTATAGCGTTTTTTTTCTTTCGTTTTTGTTTGTTTGTTTTGTTTTGTTTTGTTTTGTTTTGGAATCCTTTCTTTAGAAGCTGAAGCATGCTAAGTTTCCATCACTTCCATGTAGTTTCAGATTAAACATACTGTAGTGTTGCATACATTTAATGTCAGACAGTATTTCAAGTTTAAACCAAAACGACTAATTCAGTTTCTCACCCTGAGACAAAACTAAAGCTTTCCAGACAGGAGATCACGTCAAGCTTTGTCCATGCTGTGAAAGAAATTTCAAAATTTCCGGGAGTAGGTGCTGATTTCTCCGTGTGGCAAACTACATTTGTCATTTAATACTCCACTCTACCAATTAATATATAGATTAGAATTTCGGCTTCTAGCTAAAATTGACCTAGGACACTTACAAAACATTTCGTAGACTCAAAACTTATCTGTGATGAGAGTGATACAGTATAAAAAACACACACCGTTGCCGAGAAATTACAAGTATCGGATGTGCACTAACACGTGCATTATACCAAGCATATAGAAATACCGCTGATTGAATGTTTCCAGGAGTCGTCCCTTATGTCGGATAAATTAAAAGATTTGAAGCAATAACCTCCAGTCATCATGGGAAAGTCATGAAAAATCTCATTCTTCCGAAAAAGCTTTAGTATCAAAGCACGTTTAGTAGGAGCCAAGATTGCTTCACTTATGGAAATCATTGTCTAGAAGACGAAACTGTAATCCATTGATTAGTTAGTTGAGTGCAGCCTCCGAAGAACATACAGGCATGATTTTTCCTACGAGAGCAAAGGTTTTTCTTAAAGTATGAAATAAGTAGATTGTCCCTTTCCTGAAGGCAGAACTGGGGCAGGTATAGCCCAGTTCAAGAGCAGTATAGCTGGGCCTTTTGAGCAGAAATGGGCAATCCAATGTTGCAAATAATGTCAAAGTTCAACATGACAGAAAATGCCCCATCTTCATACGAACTGTGAGAAAGGAGTTGAAACACTTAGATAAAATTCTTTCGCCTGTCCGGAAGCCACTCATGTCTCTTAATACGATTGGTTGAGTCCTTAGAACGCAAAGACCAAATGGCAGATCAATGGCAAACGATAAAGTGGTCTGGGGGTGAGCTACACACGCCATTTTTCACTGTCCACCGAATAGATGCTTCGCACGGGTGGCATGAAACCAAGGAGGTTATAATACTGGAGACACCACTCCTATCCCCGCAGCATTGGCCGCCATAAGTCACCGTCCGTGCTGCAAATGACGTCATGGGCAGGCACGACGCAGCCGCAGAAAAGAAGCTGCTTTGAAACCAATGGAACAAAAGCTTCTAAGCGTATAAACAGATAAAATGAGTAATTCAATAATCTTTATCAATGATACACAAGCTTACTGTTTTATCAACGGTATAATTTAGTTCGTTTTTGCCTGCTTGTGACGTCACACCACAGATTAGCTGTGACCTATGGCGGCAGAGACAGTGGTGTCTCCAGTAATATAACCTCCTTGCATGAAACCATAGACTTAGCAGGTTTGCAGAAAAGCATTCAAGCCGCTAACGGTGTCGTTCTTTTGTGATGATACATTCAGATCGCATGGGTTGAGTTTTCTCGCACCTTTTGCTTTGGCTCGTCGTGAAACGTCCAAAGTATATTTGGATCTTCGTGAGGGTCATGTGCAAACTTTCATACTGCACTTATATCCCGACGGATAGGGATGCTTTTTCTTTTGATTGAGGATTTGACGATTACCGTGAGCAACTCAGGGGGCTATAAACAATTTAGGTTCACTGAATCCAGGGAAGGGAGAGTACCAGTGTACCAAGACAAGGGCACCATCCATGCCTCATCCGAGATTCGAACCCACGTCCATCCCGGAAGAATGGTCAGAAGCCAGCGCTTAGACCACTGCGCCACCGGGATGCTTCCGTAATGAGATTCATTGCTCTCGGTGCGATTGGTTTGATGAGCTGTCTGAGGATTTCAAGCACATTCTACAGCCTCCTTCATTTCCAGATATTAATTCTATCTAGAAGTCTGGAAAATGCAGGAAGAAGCAATTTGTCGCCATTCCACATGACTGTCTAACAGTCACTAATTACAAGATTCCTTCTAATGTAATAGTTGGTCCTGGATCTTCATACAATCTAACATCTTTCGGAATCCATGTCATGCCGTGTTCACATCCTGACGAAAGGCGGTCCTATTCGTTACTGAGACAAATCTCCTGATTTTTTGGCCAGGGTTTTTAGGTTGGTAACTGCTTTTTTCGTGCCTTTTCTTCGTAGTGGCCTAAATGCCATATATGTACCAGGTAATGTTCTTAATTCATCAGTCACTACGCAGCACTTTGCACAAAGAACTAGAGTCTAGTACTCCCCAGTGGTCAAGTCGTAAGGGGCGCTGGTTTCTGGCTAGTCACCCCAGATGGGCCCAGATCAATTATAACTGGTCTGCCTGTCCTACGGCCCTAAGACTTTCCTTCCCTTGAACCTGCATCCCCGAGTCAAAGCCGGATTTGTTCATGGTAGTCGCTAAACCCCAAAACAAAAAGAAAGCAAAAAACAGGCTGGAATTCGAAGCACGAGAGACTTTTTCATTAATGGAACTGTGCAAACATTTGTATATTTCCTAAGAACCGCTATATTTTTTCCAAAAGACCGATACAGGGCAGTGTTTCGTAGACTGAGAGAGAGTCTAACTTAGTTGATTGCGTTTCCACAGCCCGAACTACACCCGGGTCCAAAATTACTGTGACAAACACAAAATTCATAAGACACAGTTTAATGACAGTTGATACTGACATAGATACCATATATTGATAACGCAGCAATACACAACAGAAAAGGAATTCGAGGTAATCACCGCATGAGGAAGAAGCATGCGCATGGCAGCATGTAAGTTCAAAAGTTATGCGGCAAATGCGGCGGATTTCGAGAGAATAAGAGGGAATGTGATTACCTCGAATAGCGATGCAGCTCGCACAACGAGCCTTCATGCTGTTTACAAGACTGTGAATAGGAGTTCGGGGCATACGTGTTACCCCTCCACCAAGGCACACAAGAGTCCCGGGAGGGTTATAAGAAGGGCTGTCGACTTGCAATTGCTTTTTCCTGGGCATCACACACAAGCTCTGTTGGATTCAGATCCGGAGATCTCGCGGGCCACTCCCTCCTATGAATATCCTCATTCTCCAGGAGTTCGTCGACTTGCCGAACCCTCTGGGGACGAGCTTTATCGTCCATAAAATAGAACTGGGGTCCAACAGCTCTCTTGAAAAGTCGTACATATGGCTGTATGAGGTCATCCATGTAGCGTGCAGCAGTCAGGGTGCCTCGTGGTAACACCTGCAGTAGTGTGCGCCTATCCAACAAGATGCCAGTCCAAACCAGGAGTCTTTTATCTCCGTAGCGGTCGATTCCCTTAATATGGAGGGAAAATTTCGGCTGCCTGTCTCACTTCATATGTGCACAAGTCGAGAATCCGTGTTTAGGCTGTACCGTAACTCGTCAATGAAGAGAACGCATGCCCATTAATGAGGAGTCCAGGAGTGATGTAGTCAGGCCCACTTCCGACAGACCCTTCTGTTTGATGCGGCAAGTGAGATACAGGCCATTGGCCTTCTTGCATATAGACCTCTTTCGTAGAGTCTGCTGCAAAGTGTTTACCTCGATATCGCCGTTCTCGTAGCAAGGAAAAACTGCGAGAGTTACCTGGCTGTTGACTCCCTCTGGCAGCGAGCTGTTAGAGACAAGTATAAGTACGGTTCGTCTTGACTTATTGTGGCTCGTTGGCATCTTTGTCCCGACATTCTGATTACTTTTCCGGTTACTTGCAGCTGTCTCCATAGATTATAGACCACTTGCCATGACACATTCAGCGATTTTACTTCCTGACCTAGCGAATGCCCTGCTTCCAATCTACCGATCGCTCTTCACAGTGAAGTGTTCTAAGCGATGGTGCGTAGTAATTCTTCTAATAACAATCCAACTCAAGCTTCAATTGCTGCAACACGTCCAGAACAACGTTTATGAAGGTCTCTTGCCTGCTAGATCGATGACGTATAGCCGTCATTTGCATATTTCTATAGGAACTAGCACACTGTTGCTTGGGTACGTCGACTTTGTGTTTCCTCTTGCACACGTCTCTGAAAAATCTCTACAATTGGTCGTCTCGTTTTCGATATGTTCTTGAACTTGTATTTACAACGTTCATTTTGGATACCAGTTAAGCAGTAACTTCACTCATTTTTGTTATTTCTCCCTTCGTTTTTTCACTCTTCCTATGTTTTGCTGTGTATGGCAGCTTCTGACTTTTACAGTGTCAAATCCTTTAAACTTACTTTGTGCTAATTCCTTCGGCAGTGGTTTCACAAATATTTCTCATAAGCTGAACTCAACGTAACTACCTTGCGTATTCATTACAAGTCCGTGTCCTATCAGTTCCAATAAAAAAGATGTAGTTTCCTTTAATCACGGCTACATATCACAGTTTTACTCATATCTGTCTTAGTAAAAAAATGTCTTTTTTTTTCTTTTGTAATACTTTGTTTTTTGTTGGATAACAATAGCCTCACCGGCCGTTTACTTTGACATAGCCAACCTTAAAGCGGTGGTATTAGAAATGGTAATGTTAAAGTCAATCCGTATGCTTAGTGGCATTGTCCGTGAAAAAGCACATCTGCTGTTCTCGTTTTTTCTTAACGGGTTCAAACTGCAGGACTTATTCCAAGATAAATGCAGCGTGGGTGGTATGTTTCATCGGAGAGTGAAGTCTCCTGTATGCTTGGTCTGAGAGTGAAGCCTCAAATTGTTTTATCTTGCAACTGATATAATTTTCACCTTAAAGATCTCCGCTGATATCCGCAAAGGATAATCATTCTTTCGACGTTCTTGAACACCGCTATTATCTTATCTAGATTAGACCTTGTGCATGTTAATGATAACACACTAAGTGATTAAAATAACTGAAAAGTAACAATAACTGTCACACACCCGTCGAGTTGTATTCAACTAACAACTGAAATGCCAAACGATAGGATAAAATTTTACAAATAGAAACTAATTTTGAGGACGTAGACTGTGATGGTATGTTTTGAAAATGCCTACAGAATTCTTCCACTGCAGTTTCGATTTTCTGGTCCTAGCTAATGATAATGGTTGTAATTTCTTGCTGTTGTTACCAATTACAAGTTCTGTAAGTAAAACATTTGTAGTTTATTTATAAACGCAGTGTATGAAACTTCCGCCTTGTTCGTCAGAAATGTGCTGCATTTTCAGATTAAAACCATTTTGTAGTTATTACATTACAAAGTTTTTAAACGAGAGGTTTGGGAAGTATTTTATATTTTACTCATACAATGGCGTGCAAAAATTAAGAACGAGACGGTTTTTCGAATGTAACGTCGTGCAGAAGTACTCCACATCGACTCAAATCACACCATAAGATCCCCTAGATGTAAGAATATGGGACAAGGGAGCAAAACCGTGCAAACAAGGTATCCAAAGGATACAAAGGCACTTTATTGAAAAGGTAGCTTCGAGCACAACTGCACAGAAGACAGAAACGTCCATGTGACAGGCGGCTGCCAAGAAAAATCCAGTCTTTAGTAGGGGATATGATCACCCCTGACTGCGTGGCAGGATTTACAACGTCTGTCCATGCTGAGGACGAGGTTGTCAATGAGCTGTTGAGGCATCGCGGCCCATTCCTCTTGTAGCGCCAATCGCAGCTGCGGAATCGTTGCTGGCTGCTGGTGACGTGTTGCTAAGCGTCTCCCGAGAAGGTCCCACACGTGTTCGATTGGATTTAGGTCCGGGGACCTTGCGGGCCAATCCATGCGTTGAATATCTTCACTCTCCAACAGCTCTGCGACAGCCACTGTGCGATGAGGTGTAACGTTGTCGTCCATGAAGAGGAACTCAGGACCCACAGCACCTCTAAACAGACGCACGTGAGGCAGGAGAACCTCGGTACAATAGCGGACACCAGTGACTGAACCTCCTTGGAAAATGTGGAGGTCAGTACGGCTACCAAGCATGATACCGCCCCAAACGAGAACTCCGCCATCTCCAAACCGGTCCCTTTCGATGATGTTGGAGGCGTGATTGCATGTTCCCTGCTCTCTCCAGATGTGTATACGTCCAGAATCGCTCGTCAGACTAAATCGGCTCTCATCCGTAAAGAGAACTTGACCCCATTTGCTGATGTGTACAGTTCTTGTGTTCCTGGCACCACAGAAGCCGCCGTCTCTGAAGAGCAGGCGCTAATGGCACACACCGTACTGGTCATCGTGCAAATAGACCACCTTTGTGCAGCCTCCTGACCACGGTAAAACGCGATAACGGACATCCAGTTGTCTGTTGCATGTGCCTTGCGATTTCTCCCACTGTCTGCCGTCTGTCTCTTCTCGCCTGTAGGACAATATGCCGGTCGTCCGCCGCCGTGGTTGCTCTTGGAAGACCACTGCTAAACTCTCGGACAGATGTTCCTGTCGTTTGAAATGCTCTCCAAGCTCGTGAAACGATGCTGTGAGCGATCCCGAACTCCTCGGCTACACTAGTCACACTTCGACCTTCTTCCAACTTCCCAATGACGCGACCTCGGGTAAAGTCATCCAGATGTCGTCTACTGGATTGCCTGTTGGCCATATCGCCCGGTGGCAGCAACTCGACGTCGTTCAAACCGATGTACACCGTGCAATAGCTTTCACCGAATTGCTGAGCGTACACCGCCCGTGTGCTTTATACCCTTCCGACACCCCCTACGTCATGCTGCATAATATGCGCATGCCCTACCGTACCGGACCCTAGTCTATCGCCTGAGTGGTCTTTCGGTCCGTTCTGCCTGCTCGTTCCGCTGTTATGCTAATTTCTCCTCTTCGTCCTTAATTTTTGCACACCAGTGTATTTTCAATATTTGTTTCTTTAATTTTGCAAGGTGTACTGCTGGATCTTTAATCAGACTGGCTAAAGTGAAGGGGAAAATTACTATGTGTTATTTTTTCAGGGTTTAGGTACCACCGTGAGAAACTCTATGGGCTATAATTAGTCGCCTGTCCGTGATTTCGGGCTACTGGTTCTAGGGCAGTGATGGCGAACCTTTTCTGACTAGTGTGCCACTTACAGTGTGCTTTACTTCTTTCAAGTGTCGAGTGTGCCACCCCTTGTTTGCGTTTTTTACGCTTTTCAACCGTAGGTTGAAAAGAAGCGTATATGCTCCAGCTTTTTCCGTCCGTCCGTCCGTCTGTCGGCACGATAACTCAAGTAAAAATGATTCGATTTCGATGAAATTTTATTATGTGGTAGGGGACCACCAGGGGACGAACCCTATTGAAAATGGATGAAGTGGGGTCAAAGGTCACGCCATAAGAGCAGAATCCATACAATTGCCCTTATGCGTCATAACTTGCATAAATGTGGTTCGATTTCAATGAAAATTTAGTATGTGGTAGGGGACCACCTGGGAACAACCCTATTGAAAATAAATGAAATGGGGTCAAAGGTCAGGACATAGGAGCGGGATTCATTCCATTGCCTTTATGCATCATAACTTGCGTAGAAATGGTTCGATTTCAATTAAATTTAAGTATGTGGTAAGGAACCCCCTGGAAACGAACCCTGTTGAAAATGGGCGGAATGGGGTTAAAGGTCAGGACATAGGAGCGGGATCCATTCCATTGCTTTTATGCATCATAACTTGCGTAAAAATGGTTCAATTTCAATGAAATTTAAGTATGTGGTAGGGGACCACCAGGGGACGAACCCTATTGAAAATGGGTGAAGTGGGGTCAAAGGTCACGCCATAAGAGCGGGATCCATTTCATTGCCTTTATGCGTTATAACATGCGTAAATATGGTTCGATTTCGATGAAATTTCAGTATGTGGTAGGAAACTACCTGGGCACGAACCCTATTGAAAATTGGCAAATTGGGGTCAAAGGTCAGGCAGGTCATAAGAGCGGGATTTATTCGATTGCCCTTATGCGTCATAACTTGCGTAAAAACGGTTCGATTTCGATGAACTTTTGGTATGTGGTAAGGAACCACCTGGGAACGAAACCTATTGAAAATTGGGTGGAATGGGGTCAAAGGTCAGGACATAAAAGCAGGATCCACTTCATTGCCTTTATGCGTCATAACATGCGTAAATATGGTTCGATTTCGATGAAATTTTAGTACGTGGTAGGGAACCACCTGGGCCCGAACCGTATGGAAAATGGGCGAAATGGAGTCAAAGGTCAGGCAAGACATAAGAGCGAGATTTATTCCATTGCCCTTATGCGTCATAACTTGCGTAAAAATGGTTCGATTTTGATGAAATTTTAGTATGTGGTAGGGGGCCACTGGGGACGAACCCTATTGAAATGGGCGAAATGGGGTCAAAGGTCAGGACACTGGAGTGGGATCCATTCCATTGCCCTTGTGCATCATAACTTACCAAAAATATTTTCGATTGTGACAAAACGTTATCATGTTGTTCCGGAGGTATAGTGAACCGGTTCTGTTGAATATCAACGAAATGGGGTCAAAGGTCATTGCACAAATGCAAGATTTATTCCACAGCCATTATTCTCATAACTTGCGTAAAACTGCTTCTATTGCGACAAAACTTTAGTATGTTATTCTTGAGGTGTACTGAACCGGTTCTGTTGAATATCATCGAAATGGGGTCAAAGGTCAGGACACAGGAGCAAGATTTATTGCACAGCCATTATCCTCATAACTTGAGTAATAATTTCTGGTATGTTGGAAAGCGTATCATAATCAATGCATTGCATGATTTTACTAACTCGTTTTTATTAACATTAGTATAAAAATCGTTGCTGAATGCAACTAGCCAAGGCACTTATGTTCAGTTCATAACCTATTGGCTTCAAGGTTATGGGCACCATCAGTAGTCATAAATACTATTTTATTTAAGTCAATCCCAATTTTTACTACAAATTCCTGCTTCACTTCACACATTATATCTTTCCCTGTGATTGTAGTTGGCAAACTCAGCAATCAATCCCCTCTCATCACATTTCCACAAAGAAATCTAACAAAAATATCTAACCTTGTTTGTGACGTCACATCAGTGCTTTAATCAAGACATATTGAAAACTTTTCGGCGTTGTCCAAATAAGATTTAATATGATTTGTAACATCTTCACTCATTCTTGTTATTCTATCTTTAAGAGAGTTCCTTCTGGCTGGCATTTCCTTAATTCTATTTACAATTTGTTACTTCTTGGGAAAATCTTTCAATAATGTGTCAGACCTGGCTAAGAAAGCCGACTTCAAAATATCACCATCATAAAGTGGCTTCCCACACTGTGCAATACAGCGAAATACATGAAAACTAGCCGCAGTGATATTATTCCTTGGCCTGGAAGAAAATACGGAACAATTTGATTGTTTTTCATATTGTTTCACTTTTTGTGAAACGTACTCCCTTTCTTCATTTAACATGGAACAAACATTTTTATGATTCCTCTCAAAATGACGCTATACATTGAATTTGCGGAACACTACTGCTTCCGTACACACGCAACAGAAAGCTTAATTTTTTTCTCAATGATTCCGAACTCCAATGTCTACTGTCCTGGAATTACTCGGCCACTATCTTTGTTAAGTTTCTGGTTTTTTGGCACCGAAAACATGTTTGCATGGTCCGGATACAAAAGCACCAGCAAAGGAACAATTACAATACACAAGAGAAATAAGTAGCAGCTACAAACAAATCAACATTCTTTGGCAAACTGAAGCTCTGGACTGGCGTCGCAGTGTTGCCAAGTTATAAATTTGAAATCTCTCTATTCAATGTTCAAGGTTACTTTCAGTTCTCACAGGAACTCGCTGTCTCATGCACGTCTTCCTATCAGATTGGTTTTCTCCCCCACCTGCAAAGGTAAGGGAGACGCAGGAGAGATGGGGGCTTGAGCTGTAGCAGGTGTGGACGTCTCGTGTTGGAAGTCTATAGGAGCAGAATGATAAAACAATTGTGTGCATGTTATGCTTAACTTTTGGGAATTAATGCATAAGGCGATTGAAGGAAGTGAGGTTGATTTATTTACTACCCGTTTGGCGCACACTTCTTGGCTAGATTAATTTTCTTGTCAAAAGTCAGGTATTTGCAAGAAAACACTACAGACATGCTGTTGAAAAATTCTCTCTAAAAAAAAACTACATTTTTATTTAATGTTAATGTTTTTATATTGGTGGGCCACCCAAATCGTGTTCGTGTGCCACCCAGTGGCACGCGTGCCATAGGTTAGCCATCCCTGTTCTAGGGAGACTATAAAGGGCCTGTGCCGTAAGGCAAGCATACCATCCGTGGATCATCGGGATTCCAACATGGGCCCATCAGACAAATGATCAGCGGCTGGTGATTAGACCACTGCACCACCGGCGCGGTGGCTTTTTCTATAAATTACATGGTGATGTAGATCCCAGATATTTTTAACGAATAAATACTGTGATTTCAGAATTTATCGATCTTTGTAAAGACTGTGTGGGGGAAAGTGTATCTCTATTCATAAAGTCCTTAAAATAATTATTCAACAAAGCTGTTCATATCGATAAAATGATACGATCTTTATTTACATAAACAGAAATTGTTCTACAAAATGTCTTACGTATCACATATTAATTATTTTTTATACATTTGAGTTCCGAAATATTCAAATTATTTGTGTGAGTTCTTTCTTCTATGTAACCAAATTAAATTACCCCCACTAAAACCTGCGTTCGTTCATACGACTTGTAACGTACCAGGAGATGTGACGTACCTGCCAGAAGGACGCACACGACATAAAGGCATATAGGAATCAGAATAAAACGTCCGCGTAGCTCAGTTGGTAGAGCAACTTATTCCGAAATGAGGGGACCCGGGTTCGAATCCTGGCGCGGATAAAAATGACGGAGAAATTTACTTCGTTATAATGGCGCCCGAACTATCCGGATGACCCGACCGTTCAAAATCTCGCATTGGTGTGATGCTATTTCCACACCGCGAGATAGGAAAAATAAGAGAATCCCTTCTCCAGCACTTAAAAAAAAATAAGGGGGAGATGATGTAACGTACCAGGAGATGTGACGTACCTGCCAGAAGGACGCACACGACATAAAGGCAGATAGGAATCAGAATAAAACGTCCGCGTAGCTCAGTTGGTAGAGCAACTTATTCCGGAATGAGGGGACCCGGGTTCGAATCCTGGCGCGGATAGAAATGACGGAGAAATTGACTTCGTTATAGCCTCACATTTCCGTTCATGCTACCTCAATTCGTTGCATTTTACAAAATATATGGAATTTTCTTTATTTCGAGACACTGCATACGAGAAAATATTTGAAAAAAAAATCATCTTTTATTCGTGTACTTCTTGAAAGGAATTATTGAATTGCAATATTCAAACAAATATTGTACAAAAATCCTCCTTAACGGAATTGCCCCTTTCTTTTGAAACGAATACGTGCAATAGTTTTGTAAGAAACGTGCACCACTAAAAACTCCAATTGATGCAACCGAGTTCGAAACAACGCTTCGCAAACGATAAATGTGGAGAGGAAAAACTGGTTTTCACATTAAACAGCTCGTTCAAGAGCCTTTGTTTCTTGCTTAATACTCATAAGTTATTAGCATACATTTTCTGTATTGCTATCGTCAACAATATGCGTCTTAATCAATATCATCTGTTCTGTCTTAAAAGGCACACCATTGCTTTATATTTAACGATGAAGATTTTGCAAGTACAATGCGTTGTTTTGTCTGATTTTTATCACGTTTCCTTTTTGAAAAATCAAGTTTTGTTCAATGATGCATCTATTTATTGTTGATGAAATTCGTAAGGAAAAATGAAACGAAATGGCTTTACGAAAAACAAAATGATTAACATGAAGGCTGTATCAGTCTCTTTATAAACGGATCAATTTGTTCGTCGGATATTACATTTGTATTCGCTCTTCCTTTGTTTTTAAGAAACGTGCAGGTAATCGATAGTCGACTGCGATTACTCTTATTGTTACATATTTTGGGCAACGTCCGTTATCATTTCATCTTCTTGAGAAGGGTGAACACTGGAAACAAACAGCACAGCTGTAAGTTTGAAATTTGGAGACATGGAGCACTTCATCTCTTCAAGAAGCAGATGTTACACTCTTGTCGCTGTTGTCAGTTGCCAATAAAAAAAAACGAATTATCAATTTTAAGTATGAAGTTTTAAGAGACACGGCATATGCATTTCCCTAGCGACAAAATCTGGGTGACGGAGATGTTTCTTTTGTAGAAAAGATGTTCTTAAAATCCTCGCATAAAACAAAATGACATTAGGAAAATCCGTCTTGGAAACCATGAATATCATACACATACAAATTTACTAGTGCCTGTGATCTCAAAGGAAAACGATATTACCACGTAGGTATCAACAAGATTGAACTTGACCTTGCTTTTTGAACAGGAGGTGAGAATTTTGAAAAACTAAAGCTACATATATTCCGAAACATAGATTGTATAAATAAATGAAAAGTTAAGACTAACAAGTTCACAAAATTACTATAAAATTTGCAATGAATGATTAAAATGAAGCTAGTCAGACAATTCGATCACTGCCTCAGGCATTTACTAAATGACTGAATTCTAAGCAGCATTATGCATGTTTAGCCAATAATAACCACTAAAGCATACGTATGTATGACTACATAAGCTTTCTACTGTCAGCGGAAGGTGAATATTATCCACCTTCCTTTCGATTATGTCTGGCTTCTGTAGATTTTTAAGTAGAGCTATTGAATGTGTTACACAAATTCTACTGGGTTTTTTTCTGTTTTTTTTTTTAGTTATCACCCTTGGCTGGGAAGAAAGTGTTGAAATCTTTACTTCTAACAGGATTTTCACAATTTTAAATTTAATCTATAAATCTTTTCATTTTGTATGAAGACATGAAGTCAGCATCCTTTCAAGCAGAGCAACAGAAAATACAGGACTGTCGGGAATGATTCCCCGTGTCCCCCACAATAAATGAAGACCCCAGTTTCTTGGGAAATTAAATTTTTTATATTGTAATAGTTAGCCATTGTGCTATATAATTCTGTTTATTTTGTTTTCTTTGTTTTATGTCTGGTGTTTTCAATACATTTCCTTCAATTGCAGTTTTTCTTTTCATTCTTTTATTATGAGGAACTTGTTTACAGATGTTACCACTTCTCTGATGATATTTTACAGCATTCCTGTGACCAATGCTGCAAAGGAGAGAAATGTCAGTAAAATGAATTTTAACCAAAAATAGTTTACAGTCAGCACTAACTCAGAATAGGATGTGTCAGATTTTGACCACTGAGGCTCTGCCAATTAATTTTAGAAATTTGATCCATGAGTTTTCGATAAAAATGCTAAAGAAGTGATGCTCTGCGGTCACTGAAACATTCCTATATAAATCCTTTACACAAACGAGGTGTTAGATTTGAATGTTTAAACTATCTTTGATATCTTGAACACTTCATAAATTTGATACAAGTCTCGTTTAATGAAAACCATGTAGGCCTCCTGTTAAAAATCCTTTCCCGAGGGCATTTAATCATTCTGCAATCCTGCGTGTGTGAAAGAACGATCTAACACCTTGTTTGTGTAAATGCATATTGTAACATTGAAATTGCAACACTCTGAAGTGCATGCAAATCAGTAGGCGGCTAAGTTGAGACGATATATGCACACGATTGAAATATGGGGCAGATTCAATTGCACCGTTTTCTAATACAAGCGAAAACTCCTCGACCGGAACGTCACAAGTAAGACTTGCCTACTTTTGAGAAAGTGAGAAGTCTGTTGGCTTCGAGCTGCGATTTTCAAAAAGAAGCGAACTCCATACAGAATGGCAAGACACTAAAGTCGCTGGCCATATCGCCAGCTAACAGCATTTAAGAGAAGGAATATTATTGATCTCCGAGAGAGTGGATGATCCACTCGTCGTTTTGCGCATCATTTGGGCCGTGACAGTGCAAGAGTTCATCGGTGCTGGAAGCAGAGTTGAGAGAAGGTAGGGCCTCTCATCGGCTTGAACTACACCACGATAACTACTGTACATCACGAGAAGACCATTAGATCTGGCGACAAGTCTCCTTGCGCCTGCAGCCATTTAATTATATCTACCTACAGAAGAGCAGTAAATGTTTCTCTAAGTCGTTCGGTCACAAGATAGGCCCTCTCTTGAAGACTAGCGCAGGGAAGACTTCACGCTTGGTGTCCTTTGCGTCGTTTATCCCTATCCAATGATCACCGTCGCCAGCGTCTGGAATAAGGCACTGCTCGAATGATTAAGCAGACAAAGTGGCGTTGTGTGATCTTCAAAAACGAATCTCGCCTTTGTTTTATCTCGCGGTTCATGTGTGGTGACGACGAGGAGAACGGCCCAATTCAAAAGTAATTGCCCAGTGACGTACAGCTTGAGCGGCCGGTATTATGCCCTGGGGTGCAAACAGCCACGATAGCTGAACATATCTGATATTCGTTACATGCAGTTTGACAGCGAGTGGTATGTAGAGAATATCCTGGATATTGTTTCTGTCCCTTTCGTAAGCGCGGCATCTGGCATGTTTCAGCAAAATAATGCACGTCCGTACACTACAAACATCTCCAGGTAACCTGTAAGCACTATCAACGTCCTGGAATGGCTAGCAAGATCCCGGAGCCATCCCTAATCGAACAGGCGTGGTACATGGTTGGATGCTGCGAAGCATTGCTGAACGCATCGACAACAGAGACAAGTGTATATTTAAGGGATGTGCCTTATTTTACAGGTAATAAAACTGTCCATGAGTTTTGAAAACTTATTTATGTGTTTCTTGTCTCCCTTACTGCTACATCTGTGAATATCAGTTGAATTTCTCACCCCCACTACCATCCGCTCTGGGTGCTGCAATTTCAAAGTCACAAAGTGTAGTTCTGTAAACGGCCTGAGTTGGGCCCGATTCGGTTTTCGGATGAAGCTTGAGTTTTGTGATTGTCCTTCTGGCGCAAGCTTTATCCTTTCTCTTATGTCAGTGGCCTTAATTTAGGAATGGCTGCCTTCTTACAGCCTTAGATACTTGTGAAGTTTGTTCAAATCCGAGAAAAAATACAGGAATAATTACCAATACTGGACTGTCCTGAAAAAGTTCGTAATGCACAATTACTATCTTTATAACCTATGCTTTGGAGGATTTTTAAATTAGTAGTTTCCTCAAAAGAGCTTCAAGCTTATACAAAAGCCATAATATATCAGTTTCTCGTGTTTAACATACATATATAGTATGTATGTAACGATAGTTTCGTGTACCTACATGCAGCTTTAAATCACTCCATTGTACGTAGTACTTTTTCTGTTTCGTTTTCCATTGTCGTCTCATCCAAAGTACAGACAGGAGTTTAATTTTATTGGTAGTTTAACAATCCCCATGAGCACACAAGACGAAAGCCAGTATTCAAATTTTGTGGAAATGTAAGTGCCGGACGAAAACTACAGGTTCCTATGTTTCAATCCACGCGAAATGCAGTGTCTATTATTGTTAGGTGTGTATGGTATTATTATTTTCTTATTTCGTTATCTTCATTGTAGGGCTTTTAATTTCCTTATGCAGACATTCTTCCCGTGTTGTTGTCGCTATGCAAAGTTTTTCCCATTCTAACGTATTGAAAATCATGTGTGGTTTACACATGCATGTGTCTTCAGAATCACACAGTACAACCATTCTAAGCACAACACTTGTTAAATACTGTTCCCTGCAATATTTGTTTATGGCCGCCGTGGTGGTGCAGTGATCTAAGCGCTGGCTTCTGATCATTCGTCCGAAATGCGTCCGGGTTCGAAACCTGTGAGGTATGAATGTTATGTTTGTCTTACTGCACTGACTCTCTCCCTTCCCTGGCGTTAGTGGCCCTAAATTAAGGACGGGTGACTGACTGCTTGTAATCCCATCGAGTTGTTCATGGCTGAACCCCCAAACAAACAAGATTTGTTAATGTTAGCAAAGAAAGTATTTTGAAATACGTTATCTGCAGTTAATTTGCATCTTGATTTGCATGTTGTCTTTTTTATGATTACATAAAATACATGTTTTCTCTTCCTTGTCTCTGGCCGCATACTTGCACCAAAAAATATATAAATGACAAACAGCAGCCTTAGCCTCATATAGAAAAATATGTACCATCATCATCACTGCTAGATGAAACTGTCCCCAAGACTTAAGTCTTTGTATTGAGCAATTTGCAATTTCCATGTCACTACGGCATGCTTTCAAATTTCATCCACCCATCTTCTACGTAGTCTTCTTCTAGGTCTTTTCCTGTCCATGCTATTTAGTCTAGTATTTCAGTTGTCCAACGGTGGTCAGTTCTATCAATATTTCCAGCCCAATGGCACTTGAGCGACTTGTAATTTTTTCCCTGATTCGTGAATTATTTTTCCTATTTTACTTGGTTACACCAAGTAGACATCTTATAATGAATAAAATTCTCCGGCTGGACGTATAGTGCAGGAAAGCTTACATTAAGTCACGTTAATGTTATTGAAAGGTTATTTGACGTAGCTAAAGTGTGCTTAATCTTCAAAGTGCTAGAGTTTGTTTAGGTAAGACACGCACGTGCAATAAATTCCAAGAATATGGAATTTATTTTTACTCAGCGTTCCTCATTATCTTGAATATCAGTAATATAACTTCGGTTTTTAGTACATTAGTACCTTGAAGGCTCCTTATTAGAGCGGTAAACACAATATACCCTGAACTTAACGTAAACACTCAATGAAATAGACTTAACGGCCAGACAGAGGTCTGACAATAAAATGAACAAAGAAAACGTACTCACTTTTAACCTTTTATTAGGAAGCTCCTGGTATTACTCAAATACACACTCCAAAATAACACAACTACTGATAGCCCGAACTTTCGTACTATCGTAATATTGTAGAAACGTAGGTAAATCGCATATCAATAATCAGGAAGAACCTATCACATATAAAACGAAGCTCTTTGGTATACTTGAGCGTGCCTATATATACTGCATACCACCACGTCATGACTTACACTCGTTGCCACATATAATTCAGCGGGAGAAACAACATCTCGTTAAGTGAGATGATAATTTGCATAGGAAAATAAAATAACAAGAGATAATAAAATCAAAAAGAAACTGAATCTAGAGTATACGTTACAATCTCTCCATGTTTCTTTGAGCTGTCCGAAACTTATGACGTCTTTTTAGTTAAGATCCATGTCTTTGATCCATAACTAAGAAATGAACGGATGCATTGATTAAATACTTTTCTTTTAAGGCAGAATAAATTACTCTTAGAAATTGTACTGTTTCTTCCACATACAGGGCAGCAATGTTTTATTTGCCTATTCGTTTCTTCTTCGATGTGACCCTCGCTTGATATCTGTTATTCAAGGCAGATGCTGGCATGAGTTACTGCTAAATTTGTCCCATCAACCTCTAAATTTTCCTTTCTTGTAAAAGCATTGTACATCTATCTTGTTTTCTCTAAGTTCATCTTTAATCCCACATCTTTACTTTTGTCAGCAAACTCCTGGATCACTCGGTGCAACTCTGAGGGTATGCTTGCAAAGATGACTATGTCGTCAGCAAAACGAAGGTGAGTTAAATGATCTATCCCCTTGTCTTCCCAGTTTAATGACTGAAAGTCATTCTGCAACGAGGATTCAAAGAGCTAGGGAGATAATGGTGCTCTTCAATGCGGCATTGCAGAATGTCTTTCAACCCCTGAAGACAAGACTAGGCAAGACTAGGAGATAAAGAGTAATGGAGACACATATATGTAAAGTTGTGGTTGTTTACCACATTTCTTTTTCACCTATGCCACCAGATGTCATGACGCCGAAGTTTTGCTTGGCAACGATTCGAGCACGTATCCCGTGCAGGGCGCTTCAAAATTTCGTTTCAGCTCAGACCTTTTGTTACCGAAACCAATGTAACTCCGCCGTCAAGGAATATGATGCCAAAAGAAAGAAAACCAAAAAAAGGAAAACGTTAAGCATTCAAGTGTTCCCAGTGCCTTATTCTGTGTATGCCGTTGCAGAGTGCATTTTCCGTCCGCTGAGATACGTGGTTTCTGTTTTTCATTTGTTCTCCATGGTCCTTCGCCAAGGTGATAGTTCTTCTTTCTTTCGTGTTTTTTCCAATTTCTGGTTCAGTATTTTCAAACGAACAGTCGCATTTTACATAGAGGAAGTGAAATGAAACCATGGAGAAAATAGCCAACGGTAACACCCTGACGACATACAAACGAAACAGCAAAAGAAGGAAACGAGCTATTAAACTTAGTTACAGAAATAAAACGCCCTAAACCCAGAAGATTCAATATTGAAGCTCTCGATGCCAGTGATCAAGAAACATGTGTAAAACACGGTGAATATATTAGAAGTGAACCAATAAGTAAATGTACACATTTCGTAAAGAAAACTTATTGCACTGTTAAATAAACACCCAATTTTATACCTAAAATGCTGTCATGATGAGAAAGCTGTCTGAAACTTTTAATAGGAGCGTCCAAAACTTTCAGCACTTCTAGGCAGGCATATGTTATTCTGGTGCAGCTAGTTTAAATTAATAATAGTAAAATCTATTTGCCTACTCCCGTTCGAGTGCGAAGACACCTTGTCTGTAGTTTTTACTGTTTTTTTCTGCTGACCGATAAATAAATAGGTTGTATGGGCAATGGTTCAGGACCCGAAAGAACACTAAAAGTAAAAACACAATCAGTTATTTAAATTACAGCCAGTTCTTCGGAGTCACTGGTTTACCCTTCCCTGTAAAGGAGATTTAACAGCAGCTAATGGTATAAACTCATCGATGAAGCGAACATTAGCGTGAGTAAAGTTCCTAAACAATACAGCCTTTCAGGTTGTATGGTCCCTTTATTTATACCAATTATCATGACTTAACTAACTGCCAAGCATGTCCAGAGGGGAAAAACTCATAGGAGTTCAGACGTGACGTTCATTATACGAAACATAACCAAAAGGTACCAAACTTTACATAAGTGACAAACTAACAAAACCAGAAGGTTAGAAATTCAGTATATGTCCCAACCGACGCCATACAACCTTACAGAAGTTCATAAAGGTTTTCGACCTGGGAAAAACTAATTCTACATGTTCTTCTGTAATTACCTGGAGGTTTGAAAATCTGTAACAATAAGCTGAATTACTTCCACGTTGTTGCATTGAACTACAGTGCTTAAGACGGCAGATCAAGATTTTTTCTATTTTATTTATTTAAGGGTTATGTGCAGACTTAGCTGTCGTAATTGACTTGACTCCAGGTCTAGGTGTTTACTTACTTTACAATAATGACGACACGGGTTGGTTTATGGTATGTATTTTTATATTTACTTTTCACATTTTTCAATAATTTTAAGGATCGAAAATCCGCAGCTCGTCTGAGCACATGTAAGATTTGAATTGATTGTATCCCTATCTGTTTCACGGCGGCTTCATGTTTTTAAAGCGAATTTATCTGCTGTAATTATTCCGATTGCTTGTTTCCACTGCTATTGAACATCTGCTGATTTTAGTGTAATTAATTATTTTTAGAAATTTCTATGCCACTAGAAGAAATCTGGTGGTCAGAAAGAGCAGTTCTACATTAGTTTGAGTATGATTCAGAGGTATTATGGGCTGTCGACTTTCAACAGGAAATGCGCAACGAACGCCCTGGTGTAGTTCCTGCGACAGAGCACCGGCGCGTGCATTGGCATACATCACTTTCTCCGGATATGCTTTCATCGAAATCGCAACTCTTCACAATGACAACTATTTTTATACTCACATTAGGAAGAATTTATCTAACGCTGCAAGTATTTTTCCCGCACTTGTATTTAGTATTCAAAATATTGGGCTATCCTTCCGGCTGCGGCTTGCTTTTATTTATTTACTTTTTCCTTCCTGGTCTATATGTCGTAAGTATTGTAATCGCAAAAAATCTGAATCGATATATTTATCTTTATGGAAGTACATGTTTTAGTTATATTTCCTACCCAAAGAAGCACGCTGGCATGTTATTCATGAGTCAACAGAAATGAAATTTTGGGTCCAGGGGTACTGTACTTCCCATCCTTCCCGAAATGTTGTTACCAGTAGTTTCATATTAATTTTTTACAGGCAGTTCATGTTATCAACTTTTTTGTGAAGTGTAATTATTTTGTTTTAATACTATTTTTCTACTCTAGTTTGCAGAACTGTTAATCCCTACTGCAATTTTATAAACGAATATAAGCACACATTATGTTACCTCTTTAACTTTTGGTCAAAGATAATTGCATTTCGTATGTGTGTGTGTGTGTGTTGCTGCACGTCTTGTCTGCTTGTGCTAATGCGAGAACACCGAGGTATCTGTGAGGATTGTAGACATAGTTCAGTGACTTCCCATTGAAAGATCCCAGAGTTGTAAAATCTGTGATAAACATGTCCAGTGCATAAGAGGGAAATCGGTACTTCTAAAAACAACCTAAACCGCATTTCTTTTTCAACTCCACCGATCAATCTGGAAGAATCACACAACTCTGATCTCTAGAAATGGGGAATTCCATCAAGCGAAACTTTCAAGCCTACCGTAACAGGAATGTACAAGAGTTGACATTTCAATGTCTTGGAGATGCAGTGTACTCAGAATACAACCTGTAATGTTTTTTGTGTTATTGGGCGAAAACATCCGTTAATTACTCTGTTACATCAAAAACCCAACATTACTTCACTGTAAAGCACCTCTGACTTAAGCGTAATGCTACTGCAGAACTTGACTTCACTGTAAAGCTTAACTTCGTGCTCCTGATTGCTTAAATAAAACACGTTAAGCACTTAATGTCACTAACAGCCAGGTAAATAAATAGTCTTGTACTTAAAGTAGTCAATTTGTTTATTTGGTCCACTCTAGTCACTTTAAATTGTCAGCAAAACGTCACCGAATCATCTAGTACTTAGACATCTGAATAGAGCAGATTCTCATTACAAAAATACTCTTCAAGTCCTACAACTCGACAACAATTTGACTTCAGTTATCAAACAAGCGTAACATTTACAACGAAGTGAATTTCTCCGTCATTTTTATCCGCGCCGGGGTTCGAACCCGGGTCCACTCATTCCGGAATAAGTTGCTCTACCAATTGAGCTACGCGGACATTTTATTCTGATTCCTATCTGCCTTTATGTCGTGTGCGTCCTTCTGGCAGGTACGTCACAACATCTCCTGGTACGTTACATCATCTCCCCCTTATTATTTTTTTTTCGAAGTGCTGCTCTTATTTTTCCTATCTCGCGGTGTGGAAATAACATCACACCATTGCGAGATTGTGAACGGTCGGGTCATCCGGATAGTTCGGGCGCCATTATAACGAAGTAAATTTCTCCGTCATTTTTATCCGCGCCGGGGTTCGAACCCGGTCCACTCATTCCGGAATAAGTTGCTCTACCAATTGAGCTACGCGGACATTTTATTGTGATTCCTATCTGCCTTTATGTCGTGTGCGTCCTTCTGGCAGGTACGTCACAACATCTCCTGGTACGTTACACATTCAGCATGAAAGAATTCATCAAATTACATAAGATCAAACGCTAATCACAAAACATCAAAGTAGTCTGGGTTCTATCAACAATCTCTCTCCAAAGCAATGACAACGAGCTCACGGTCTGGCCGACTTTTAACGAGATCGCTGATACAAAACCTAAACATTACTCCTATTAGTCTCGTTAACATACGTCATTCACCTTTCACCTAACGTCAGCTTGCCAAACCAAAATTCAGCAAGAGAGAAAATGTAACGTTAAGATTGGAAACTGTTTAAAGAGAATGAACTAAAATTTACCTAAGAATACAGGAACTAAAATAAAAAAAAACCAAATTAGAGTATACGTCACAAGCTATTAAGCCCTCTTTGTTTGTCCACTAGTGTTCGTTTGGTATTTGCATACCATACGAAAACCTCTCAGTGAACCAAAGCTCCACACAATTAGGGACAACACGGAAAATATTCAGAAGTCTTCTAAGAGTTTCCCAGTTTCTTTTAACAACCACCATAAGCATCGAAGGCTAAGAAGTGTCTCCGTAATTTACAATTACTGGCTTCGGGAACAGGAGATCAGAACCGTTGGACAAATCCAATAACCATGTCTTAATTGAAAGTCAAAACCAAATTAAGTGGTACGATAGGCCAGCTATGCTAACCTCTATTTTAACCACTCAACGCAGTATAAAAAACGATTTGTACCTAGTTGGTTGCAATCGAACCTTGTGGTTTTCAGTATTGCATTTATCTCTTAAATTGGTAGTTTTATGTTGCATTGAATCAAATTTAATAGTAGGTTTTTCTTGCTTTATTTATTTGTCCTTCTTAGACGTTTCAAAAAATAAGACAAAGATCTTGTTAAGTTAAAGCTGGAATTTCTCTCGCATTAGTTGGCTATTAATGGTGTGATATTTGTTCTTTCTTACCTATATCCAAAAAAGCTGTGCAAAATTTACAGTCCAACTGAATCCCGGTCTTCTTGTCTGTAATATTGCTTGAAACAAAAGAAAACTCACAAAAAAGAAAATTCTACCACTTTTTAGTAAGTTTCGTTAAATCTGATTTTTTAACACAAAGAGATAGCGGAAAAGGATCGTTGATTTCGGCGACAGTTCCATGAAATCTCCTCCTCAGCATTACGAAGACTGGAAATTAACCACTCTTTTCATTATTTTTAATTATATTTTTCATGTGTTATTATTTCACAAGTTTGCTGCCGTTCAAATTATTTTTAATTAATGATTTGTGTATTAATTTCTGTAGCAAATGTATATCTAGTCACAATTTACCTACAGCCTTTAGTTAATCCCAGTATATTTATCACTTATTTTCTGTTGCTTTGAGAGTAGGGATAATGATAACTGCATCATTTCTTTTTTTTTTTTAGCTTATTTTTGCATTATATTATCGCATATGATTTTTAGCCTTTTGAATTTGCCGAGTACATGAATTCGTCTCAAATAAACTTCTCAAAAATTAAGCAAATGCAGTTATGTTACGGAAAAAGTTTACTGTGTTCATCACTCCAAAGGCTGTTCTGAATAGTATGATGACAGGATGTAGAAAATGAAGCTGGTCGTTCTGAATCCAAATTTAATTCTAATGCAGTATCCGAGCACGGAATATGAGTGGAAGACGAGATGGATGGATGAAAAAGGAAGAAAACAAGAGAATGCGCCGATAGAGAAGCAGACACTTGTAAAACTGTGAAAGTTCGTCAGCGTAAAAATATAAGGTTTCAAGCTTTAGAGATTATGACGATTTAGTCTGTCACTTACTGAGACTTAAACGCCACTTGCTGAAACCTTTAGTTTTAATTTAAATCGTTACTCGTAGACGCTGTAAACTGCAATATGTCAAGTTTAACTGTACACTTAAATGACATTAGATCGAAACGATCCGGAGGCAAAGAATGAACAGATAACTTACTATTTCCCAGATAATTTATTACACACACTGCTGTGAACTTACTATTTCACAGATAACTTACTACACACGCACTGCTGTGAAGAGGCAAAAATGAATCAATTTTCAGTTTGTTTCTCTACTTGTCACGAAACAAAAGTGCGTTTGCTGCTACTTCCTCCGGAAATAACTGTGTTTGTTCCTTTATCTTTTTTCTTATGTAATTTAACAAAAAGTAAGGTCCCGAAGCCTGTGGTTTGTATCAGTGTTATTAATGCTTTGAATAAGATGCACAAGATGAAACGTTCATTCATACACTGTTTTTCAACGCAGTCGCCAAAAACTTTCAGGCACTTGCGAATGTGTGTTGTGGGTTTATTTATTCCTTCCACTTAAAATTATGGTCCCTCCTGTTGGAGTCATGCCCCGCTGCCAGAAATTTTAACTTCTTCATCTTCATACCGGAACTGAGGCATGACATGCCAGACGAAAATGCAATGGGTCTGAAGTTACACGCCTGTCATTCTGAATCATTTCTATAATTCATGTTGCATTGAATCCTGTTGAGGATCCTTGAACGTCCACTGCGATTGTGATCGATTGCAGATATCTAGTTGACCCAAACTTTCGACAACATTCAGCAACAATATTATGGAGCTACATTATATAGGTTCACCATTAATATCAGTAAGATTTCCATGAATATCAACTGCAACGTTTCAGCCAAATTGTCATTTTCAACTGCTACAGCACAACTGTAACCAGGGGATACGTCTTCGGGCTCTACAGTGTTGCTATTTGGGTCCATTACTGTCTATACTCGCGGCTTTTGCACTATACGCAGGTGTGTTCGTGGAATAATTAGCCTTATAATGTTATTTTTTGTTAAATCCTCGTAATTTCTAAAGAGAAATGTATCTACTTTCAGTATTGTTATTGTTTCAGTAGTAGTAGGCAGTGTATGCTTATACAGTAATATTTTCCAGTGAAATCAATCATGGCTCCTTCCTCAATTACATAAGTCTGTCATTGAAACGGCATAACCTCCTTAGTGGCCGAGTGGTCAGAGGCGCTGGTTTCCCTCGAGCTGGACCCTGGACCGGGGCCAACGTACCTCCCTCGTTCCTTGGTCGGGGCGTGGGCGCTGAAAGTTTACGACCGCTGTGACGTCACACAAAGCGCCGGGATGAACCTGTTACTTATTGTCACAGTCGTTGTTTTGCTTCATTGTGAGCTGTTTTCTCTTCGCAGAATCAATCTTCCTGCTTCCATTCATTTGCAAACTTTGTTGAGGATTTCACAAGAATCACTCTGCATGATCCAGGCTTTTTTTTTTTTTTTTTTCGTGCACCACCCAGAAAGTTTTGTTGGTAATGTTAATCCATTTATTTCGAAACCGAGAATGCTTTCTAGCTGTTGTGTCCCAGGATGTACCTCAAATTACGGTCTTGCTAAAGAAAATGTTAAAGTGTTTAAATTTCCGAGTGAAGAAAGCAGATTTCAACAGTGGCTGAAGAAAATTCCTAGGAAGGACTGGTTTCCCGGAAAGAGAAGCGTAGTATGCATCAAGTATTATAAACATGAAGATGTTATAACATAAGACTGTCACTAGAAACGATGGTTCGATTACACAGGTCTACAAAACAAAATTCAGCTGCATGGGATGTTTTTGGTAAATATTATGTTTTCGAGTGTGCTGAATTCAAAAATGACCTCCATTTCCCTCCATCACGTACAGTTTTTTTTTTTTTGCAAAATACAAGGTGTTTTCATAAAAAAAGCATAACAATAATGAGAAAACCACCATTTCACTACAATGAACTAAAAAATATTTCTTATAATAAACAAACAATTTCTTCATGAAATGTACTTAACATTCCGTGTTCATTCTTTTTGCCTATGAAACCTTTTATTCTTCTCTTTGATACTTCTCCGAACACGCTCCCGCTTTCCACTTTCTGATTCCCGCTTGAGCATCCAACAGTAGTCAGCTAGCATATTGACGCCCCATCGTCCTTGGTAGCGTCTCTCGATATCACGGACATCCTGCTGAAATCTTTCACCCTGCTCATCACTGAGGGCTCCCAAGTTTTCGGGAAAATAGTCGACATGGGAGTGTAAGAAATGAACTTTTAAGCTCACCTTGCATCCTTCAGCTTTATACGCAGCCAACATGCGTTGTACAATGGTTTTGTAGTAAAGGTCTTTAGTATTACCCAGAAACTTGTGCGCTATGTCTTTGAAATAGTCCCACGCTTCTTTTTCTCCCATTGTTTCTGAAAAGAGGGGATCGGATAACAGTTTTCGTATGTCGGAGCCAGTAAAAACTCCCTCTTTCAACTTGGCTTCAGACAGTTTTGGGAACTTGGAACACAGATATCTGAAACATTCCCCATCTTTTGGCAGGGATTTCACAAACTGCTTCATAAGCCCCAATTTAATATGAAAAGGTGGTAATAAAACCTTTTCAGGAGGAACCAAGGTTGTATTAATGACGTTATTTTCGCCGGGGATTAAGGCGTCTCGAAGTGGCCAGTCAGTTTTTGTCCAATGGAGATCTGTGGCTCGACTGTCCCACAAGCAAAGGAAGCAGGGATATTTCGTATAACCTGCCTGCTGGCCCAACAACACGGTTAGTATTTTGAAGTCTCCACAAAGCATCCAGCGATGTTCTTGATATTTTCTTTTCTTAAGAATCATTGCCACATCGTTATAGTTTTCCTCCAAATGAATCGAGTGTTCTACAGGAAGTGATGCAAATTTATTCCCATTATGCAGCAAGACTGCTTTGAGGCTTGTTTTTGAGGAATCAATGAACAGGCGCCACTCAGATGAATCATATTCTATTTCAAAACACTTCATTAGCCCTTGAACATCACTACAAAAAACGAGATTTCCCTCTTTGGAGAAAAATGTAGTGAATTCTCTCTCCCGGTGCCTGTACCACGAAAATGAGGTTCCGGGTGACAGCAGGTTTTTATTTTTTAATCTTGACCCCAGCAATTCGGCAGCATCTTTTGAAAGACCTAAATCTCTAACCAGGTCATTGAGCTCGCTCTGATAAAAAAGTTGGGGTCCCTCATCAACAGAAAAATCTGAACTAGATTCGTTTAATATATATCAAATACATGGAGAAAATGTAAATGGACGATGTCATCACTCTTTCCACGTTATTTTTTTTTTTTTTTTTAAACAACGCATAGCGACTGAAAAATTGTATTCCGGCACTACTGGGATCGAACCCCAGAACTCTCGATAACTAGTCGAGTGCGTTCGAATTTACGCTACAGCGCCAACAATTATCAGCGCAATGCGTGGTTTATCAGTCAGCATCTGACTGTACGAATGCGTATTGATGGTCTCAGCAACTGAGATGTCGTCATCTGGTGGCATTTAACGCAACAGCTATTTAATTGTAGCTGATAAATTCAAAGGGCGATAGAAATATATATATATCTCCATGTATTTGATATATATTAAACATTTCTATCGCCCTTTGAATTTATCAGCTACAATTAAATAGCTGTTGCGTTAAATGCCACCAGATGACGACATCTCAGTTGCTGAGACCATCAATACGCATTCGTACAGTCAGATGCTGACTGATAAACCACGCATTGCGCTGAGAATTGTTGGCGCTGTAGCGTAAATTCGAACGCACTCGACTAGTTATCGAGAGTTCTGGGGTTCGATCCCAGTAGTGCCGGAATACAATTTTTCAGTCGCTATGCGTTGTTTAAAAAAAAAATAACGTGGAAAGAGTGATGACATCGTCCATTTGAACTAGATTCGTCCTGGGGAGGTAATGTGTTTCCGTCCTCAGAATCACTCAGGATATCATCCAAACTGGAAGGTGGGTGTGGAACTGGTATTGCAGAGTTATGAGGCACTGGACGAATAGCTGAATTTAGGTTTGGGTAAGATATTTTATTTTTATTTTTTGTATTGAAACCTTTCACATCTACCGAACAGAAATAGCAGTCGGTAGTGTGGTTTTGCTGTTCACGCCACATCATAGGAATGCCAAAACGAAATGAGTGTTTCTTACCCTTAAACCACAAACGGAGATCTTCCTCGCACCTTCTGCACACCTTATGAGCAGCCCAGGCTTTGTCTTGATCCCCAAGTTTCAACTTGAAATAAGCAAAATACACTTTCTTCACGAAATCACTTATGTTTCTTTGTTGACTTTTAACAGTGTATTCACCACAAATAAAACAAAAGTTGTCAGGAGAAATAACACAACCTCTTGGAGCCATAATATATAACTAAAAACACGAGCACATTCACGTTTGAATGCCAAATGTAAACTGAGTGTGGCTCCTCGCTGTTTGTATACACCGCATTGAGTACACACATTGACTCTCCGTACATTAGAAGCAAACGCTTTTCCTGTGGTGAAGCAGATGGAAACTTGCCTCGCTCCCTTCAAAAAGACCAGTGAAATAACACGTAAAACATAGGTGAACACGAGAGCGAACGAGGTTATGTTGACACCTGCGCGTCTGCCGATCGTCTCCCTCTGTAGCTGGGTAGGTTAATCGGCAACACCGCTTCTTCCTCTGGCTCGATAAAAAAAAATCCAAAATGGCGCTGCATATAAATAAAAAAAAACAGCAAGAAGTTTCTTTTTTTTTCTTTTTTTCCGTTCTTAAAGATAAAAATTAATGCTTTCGAGGGATTCTTTAGGCACTTTTAGCCTCAAATATCCAGTAGTCATCTATATAAGTTATGCAACATAACCAAAGCAACCTAGATCCTGAACTTATTTAGCATGTTGAAACATTATCAAATCTGACAATACGCTTGTTTATACTCATTCCTAATACCATAGAGAACGTGTATAAACATGCTCAACCCAGCCAGTAAGATTCCTCACTTTTCGCTATAAACAAATTAAACCGGTTGGGACATGATCAACCTGAGCTTCCTGACACCGCCAACACTACCCTTTGCCCTGCCACCCTTCCACTGCCCCCCCCCCTTCCATTCCGCTCATTTTCTCTTTGTATTTATTCTTGAGTCTCACTCTAATACATATTAAATGATTAAATGAAAATAAGAAATCACTTTTGCATAGGATTTTTAGAATCAAGAATAGGATACCAGATTTCGAGTTAAACGGGAGTTTCACTCTAAATGAAACTACAAACACGAGTTTTGCCAGAAAACCTGACGTGATGGAATTTTTTAGTATTTTTCTCGGTTTCAGCGAGTAAAAATCTATAAGAAACAGTATGAAAATCCTGTGCAGTTTTTTATTTGCAGACCTGTGATTGTTGTCCCGCGCTCTCATTTTGCGCTTAGCAAAGATGCAGTGCCATGTATTTTTCCTAATCTGCCAAAATATCTTTCTGGCAAAGACACTCATAAAAGGAAAACGCCATCTAAAAGACTCGAAAACTTACCCGACAGAAAAGAGGAAGCGAATGATGCAATTCTGGATAAAGATCTGATATAGACTTTTGATGCTTTGAATGAAACATCGAAATTATTAAAAAAAGGGTGGTATAGTTTGGACGAAGTGGACTGCCTTCATTTTTATAAAATTATTTATAAGACACCACCTATTAAAATATCATCCAGTTTCATTATCTATTCAGATTTGTCAGTGGAAATTTATGTCAATCAAATTAAAGTTGAAAACAAGAGCATGATCTGGCTTCACGAAAATGGCAAATTGAAATTAAATCGGTGGTCACAACTTGAAAAACTCATTGATGAAACTGAAGATGTTCCTCAAAGAGTGTCGTTACATCATATATCGAACATGATGCAGGATTATATTGACGATCACTAAGGCAGCAATGAAATACACAACATAAAATTTCGTCAAGAACAAATATCATTATTGTTAAAGAGTCAGCCCGCTCGAAGGTATAGTCCTGACACGCTTGCGTGGGCTTTCTCACTTTTTACCAGTTCGCCGACTGCCTACAGAATTATTCATAAAAGTAGAATTTTAATTTTGCCACACGAACGTAACTTAAGAAAATTATCATCATTAGTTACTTTCAAGAGTAGCAATGATGGTAAAGAATATGAGCAATATTTGAAAACCCAGGCTTCGAAACTGGAGCGCCACGAATTGATTGTAAATTTGTTATTAGACGAAATAATCATCCGACCTCAAATAAACTATGCGGGTGGAACTCTCTCTGGCCTAACTGTGAATAAAACAATGCAGAGAGCCACTAGTGTTCAGAGTTTCATGATTTGTAACGTACTAGGAGATGTGACGTACCTGCCAAAAGGACGCACACGACATAAAGGCAGATAGGAATCAGAATAAAACGTCCGCGTAGCTCAATTGGTAGAGTGACTTATTCCGGAATGAGGGGATCCGGGTTCGAATCTTGGCGTGGACAGAAATGACGGAGAAATTTACTTCGTTATAATGGCGCCCGAACTATCCGGATGACCCGACCGTTCAAAATCTCGCAATGGTGTGATGTTATTTCCACACCGCGAGATAGGAATAATAAGAGAATCCCTTCTCCAGCACTTCGAAAAAAAATAAAAAATAAAAAATAAAAATAAGGGGGAGATGATGTAACGTACTAGGAGATGTGACGTACCTGCCAGAAGGACGCACACGACATAAAGGCAGATAGGAATCAGAATAAAACGTCCGCGTAGCTCAATTGGTAGAGTGACTTATTCCGGAATGAGGGGATCCGGGTTCGAATCCTGGCGTGGACAGAAATGACGGAGAAATTTACTTCGTTATAGATTTCTTCTTTGTATTCAAAGAATAAAGATGCCGTGGCATTATTACCAGTGAAAAACATGACTGCCAAAAACCTACTTGCAATGACAGAAAATGTTTTAGGAGTTATTCCAAGTGCAGGATTCACTGTTGTTTCGATAATAGCAGATATCAACAGAATAAACAGAAACATTTTTACATTTTTCTGTGGGGGTGAATTAAAAAGTTCAATTCCAAATCCAGCATATCATGATTTGAAGCTATTTTTCCTTTTCGACTCGGTACATATTTTGAAGTGCATCAGAAATAACTGGATAAACCAATCTACTGAGGGAAAAAGCCTTCATTTTCCTGATATCGTTGATAATGACAGAATACTCACGTCATCTTTTAATCATATCATACAGCTCCATCAAAAAGAAAAACACAGAATAATAAAATTTGCTCCAAATCTGAATGAAAAGGCTCTTTATCCCATTGGCATTGAAAAACAAAATGTTAGCCTATGTTTGAGAATTTTTGACGAAAACAATATCTACGCTTTGAAACTAGAGAACAATCCTGAATACGAAGGAACTATCAAATTTTTAGAAATAATTACAAAATGGTGGAAAATTGCTAATATTAGACACCAACAACAAGGCGTATCAACTCGTGATGTCGATTCATTACCGTTTTCCGATGTTAATGAAAGAATTTCATTTTTGTCAGAATGTGCAGCATGGCTAAGGGCATGGAAATCCGTACGAATGTTGCATGCAAAAAATTGCAAGGGCTGTTTCACGGAGGAAACGTTTTGTTCATTTACGCACACAGTCAGCGCCTTGAAGGAATTGATATTTTATCTTGTGTTAAAGCTGAAAGATAACTGCATTCTTACTGGAAAATTCCAAACTGATGCAACTGAAGGAAGGTTCGGACAATATCGGCAGTTGAATGGAGAGAATTACAACATATCAGGGGAACAAGTTGTGAAATCGGAGAAAAAACTTCGAATTGTTCTGCTGATAAAACTCCACTCTTCAACGTATGGATACTTTTCAATGAAAGATTTTTTAAAAGAATTTGATGTCGAAGAAGAACCAGCTACTACGGAATACCTACCTGATATTGGAATAAGGGGAATTGATTTAGATGAAATAAATAGTGACGAGGCCGATTTATTACCTGTATTCGTTTATTTGTCCGGATATGCAGCATTCAAACAAAAAGAAAAGTTGAACTGCCACTTGTGCCAGAAAAAATTAACGTCAGATAAAGAAATAATTCTAGAATTAGGAGATTCCGAAGTGAAAACATATTTTGAACTACTCGATCGAGGTGGACTGACATATCCGTGTGAACTAGCAATACTTTCTTTCATTGCATGTTATAAATTATTTAAACTGTTTTTACGTGAAGAGAACGAACATTTACTCCATATGGGGAACATAAAATCACTGCTGAAAAAACTGGCTCGGGATAAAATTTCTGAATTTTCACTACCTGGAGCTTGCATTAGATGTGGAAGAACTGATATAGAGTTAGCCGTGAACTGTGTTTCAGTGTTTTTGAACAGTTTTCTAAACAACTACGCAAAACTCAAAAATGACGTCGTTGGTGGAAAATCAAGTAAAAGAACATTTTTTGTCCTTTCGGCCGTTCCATGACAAGGAAGTTCAAGCATTAAACAGGTATTTTTCATTTGAAATTTATTCGATTTATTTTTTTTAAATGCCCCATTAATATCGGTGGAAGACTCGTTTTTGTTATAATTTCTTGTATTTGGTTAGCGGAAAATGTGAAACCTTTATATCTTATCAAAGTGATATGAAATTCCAAGAGCAATAAAATGAAGCCCTCACAGTTGGATCTCCGTCAATGTCTTCGCTTGCAATTTTTCTTCGTAACTGCATATGCACTTTCCCATATTTTACATCTATGAGAAAATGTTTTAGCAACATGAGATCAACCATTCATTTAAAAATATATATTTGGTAACGGGAGCAACTAAGGAGAAAGCAATGTTACTGCAGCGTTCTTCCAAATTAACGTCCGTCGCTTCCTGTGACGTCACGACAGCGGAAAACTTTGAGCGCCCAGGCCCCGACCAAGGGACGAGGGTGGTACGTTGGCCCCGCCTGGGCTCAGTTCCTAGATGAGGATGGGTGGGGTGTGTTTGTCCTATGGCGCTTACTCTCTCCCCCTCTCTAGAACCCGAGGCTTCAAATTGAGGAAGGGTGACCGCTTATAGCCGTAAGAGTTGTTCATGGCAGTCGTTAAACCCCCTTTCCCTCAAGAATTAAAACGGGCTAACATCGCGATGGCAGTGGCTTTCTAGCTATGACTGGATTTCATGTAGTTCACGCCATAGCTATGACTGGATTTCATGTAGTTCACGCCATAGCTACCTGGAACTGGTGAAAAATCCATGATCGGAAACCAAAAAGTGAAACACTTTTGTTTCGCGTTTCTGTGACTATGATTTAATAAACTTCATTTCTATGCATGATAGATAAATATCTGTTGTGATTTGGTCCAGTGTTCCGTGTTTTAATTGCTGGTGCTTTTTCACCGGTTCTCTTTTTTTTTTTTTTTTTGAATGGCGAGGGGGTAACGACTGCCATGATCAATCCTTAGGCTACAAGTAGTCCCCCGTCCGTAATTAGGAGCCTCTCGTTTCAAGGAAGGGTGACCCAGCGCCTAGAACAAGCACACCACCTATAGATCATCCGAGGCCTGAACCTGGGCGCTGCTTAGACGACTAGCCAGAAACCAGCGCCTCTGATCACTCGTCCACTGCGGCGGCGCTTTTTCACTGTATCATCACAAAACCTTTGAAAAGATGACTGACAATGGTATTTAGTTTGAAACAGTAAATATGAATCACACTCTTGGTGGTAAGCCTCATTTGACAGTCAACATGTATATTAAAATACCACCTTCTATGCTGCCAGCTAGGAGGTCCTTAGTAGGAAAACGATGAAGGGTACAGCTGCATTTAAAGTGAACTTTTAATTTCGGGTTGTACGGTTGTTGTTTGGGGGGTCAATCTTTTAGCTAAAGATTCAATCCTACAGCAGCCCCTTACAAAGAACGCTGAATCAGCTTGAGACCGGAATGTTTGTCCAAAATGCAACGGAATATGCCCGATTCTAGAATAAAAAATACTTACACATCAAAACCATCTTATTAGACATAAATTAAAAATTAAGAGCTCCTAAGTCTCCTTTGACATCGCTCAAAATTACTTTTGGTATCGCAATTTCTGATTCCACCCTTTCTACTGCATGATATATATTTTTTGTAACCACATTTAATTTTCTCTGTATGAAGGTGCGTTATGGTCCCTTGATATGAAGTTAATGGCACGCAACTTTTTGCTTTCGATAGATAGAAAGCACGCCATTCTCAGATGCAGTGTTTTATTCACCACAGTCAAACAATTTATATGGTGATAGTCACCTAACAAAGCGCGAACACTGTGGTTACTGGAGCAACATAGCATTCTTCAGCAATCTTAGTGAATTGACTATACACCAACAGGTTTATTTGATGATTCTTTATCGTTTTTGCTCTGGTTCTGGCAGACCTTGCGAAGGAATAATGGAAAGTTACAAAATAAACTTATGGAAAGTTTTGCAGCAGAATAAGGCAACCAATTCTCTCAGTCGGTCACGGTTGGTTGACAAAGAGGATCAGGTTATTGCTCCTGGCGTGCACATCTGCCAATAGGCTATGACGAGGATAAGAACCGAAAAGCAGCAACAAAAAAGACGACATGATGCCCCAGTTAGTCTACTAGAAGAAAACTAAAATGGAATTCATGCTCAATCATTAAATTTATTTATTTATTTTATTTAAACAATTTTAATTCTAAATTGCTTAAGAGGAAAATGCTGTGGTACTAAGGATTCTGCAAAATTTATATATCATCATCATCATCATTGTCAACCATTATCAATCCACTGCTGGACGAAGGTCTCCCCAAGTTTCCTCCACAACGGTCTGTCTTGTGCCAGTCTCCTCCATGTCACTCCCGCATATTTACGAATTTCATCCACCCATCTCCCATGTGGTCTTTTTCTGGGTCTTTTCCTGTCCCTTGGAATCCAATCTAAAATTTCGGCTGTCCATCTATGGTCTGTCCTTCTGGCAGTATGTCCAGCCCATTTGCCATTTCAGGGATTTAACTCTGATCATGATGTCTTCCACTCTCGTCATTTTTCGGATCCACGAGTTCCTCTTCTTATCTCTCCTGGTTATACCAAGCATGCACCTCTCCATGCTGCTTTGAGTTGTCTGCAGCCTTTGTATGTCTCTTTTAGTTAAGGTCCACGTCTCTGCACCATACGTAAGCACTGGAAGGATGCATTGATCAAACACTTTTCTTTTAAGACATAATGGCATATTGCTCTTGAAAATTATGCTGTTTCTTCCAAAAGCTCTCCAGGCAAGTTTTGTACGCCGATTAATTTCTTCATCAATGTGACCCTCACTTGATATCTGCTGTCCAAGATAAACATACGTATCTGTTATCTCCAGTTTTTCTCCATCAATCGATAAATCTTCATTTCTTGTAAAAGCATTGAACATCACTTTTGTCTTCTGAAAGTTCATTTTTAATCCCACTTCTTTACTCTTGTCAGCAAGTTCCTGGATCATACTCTGCAGCTCTGATGGGGTAGTTGCAAAAATGACTACGTCATCAGCAAAACGAAGGTGGGTTAGATAATCTCCATTAATCTTTATCCCTTTGTTTTCCCAGTTCAGTGATTGAAAGACATTTTCCAATGTGGCATTAAAGAGCTTCGGAGATATGGTGTCACCTTGTCTCACTCCCTTTCCAATTTTTATGTGTGTTGTATTTTCAAACAACCGAATCTTTGCACTTGCATTTTCATAGATGTTATTAATAATATTAATGTATGCATCTTCAATACCGCAGGATTTCAGAACCGTGGTAACTGCTGATGGTTTCACCGAATCAAAGGCTTTTTCATAATCGATAAAAGCCATGCACAATGGAAGTTCATATTCCCTCGCTCTTTCAATTAGTTCTCTCAGTACGTGGATATGATCTATTGTGCTGTAGCCACTCCTGAATCCAGCTTGTTCTCTCGGTTGAGCCATGTCCAGTGTTACCTTCAAGCGGTGTGAAAGAACTTTAGTGAAGATTTTATAAACCACTGATAGGAGGCTGATAGGTCTGTAGTTCCTGAGATCCTCAATGTCACCTTTTTTATGTAGCAGGATCATTGTAGCATTGTTCCAATCCTCAGGAATCTTCCCTTCATTAAGGCATCGAGTGAAAATTTGGGCGAGTACTGTTTCAATTTCTCCACTTGCTTCTTGTATGATGTCTATAGTAATTCCATCTTCTCCTGGAGCTTTCCCCCGCTTCATGTTCTTGATCGCATGAGCAACTTCTGCTGGGAGGACTGGAAGAACTCTGGTACCTTTCATGATGTCTGGAGAACATGTATCATCCCTTTCATATAATTTGGAGTAGAAATCTTTCACTCTTGTCAAAATTTCGCCTCTATTTTTTGTTATAGAACCATCTTCTTTTCTCAGAGCCATAATCTGTTTTCTTCCCTTACTGAGATGTCCCTTTGCTATCTTAAGGCTTTGGTTGTTTTCAATTGCTTTCCTCACTAGCTCACAGTTGAATTTCCTTACGTCTTCAGTGATACTTTTTCGTGTTGTCTTGCATAGCTCTATATATTCCACTTTGGAAGTCACATCTTCTTTAGTTGTCCTCATCTCTCTTCTTTTTTGCATCAACATTTTGGTTTTTCCTGATAATTTGTTCACATGCAACTTGTTCTTAGACCCAGCTAATTTTGTTGCTGTTTCCATTAGAGCTTTGGTTACTTTTCTGTTAACTTCCGAAATATCCACTTCTTCCGATGTTAGGCCTTCTAAAGCAGAGAATCTGTTCTTCAGTTCCAACTTGAAAGTATTATGGTGTTTTTTAAGGTTGGTTATGTCAATACATTTTGTTTGTCTTATGAGCTTGCCACGTTCCAGTTTAGTGTTGAGGTGCATCTTACATCTCACCAATCTATGGTCACTACCTGTGTTGAACTTGTTCAGCACACTGCAGTCTTCGATGACGAATTTTTTGTTACACATAATAAAATCAATTTCACTTGTCGTCCCAATTGGATGTCTCCATGTCCATTTCCTGTGTGGCTTTTTCTTGAAAAAGGAGTTCAAGATGAAAAATCCTTCTGCCTCTGCAAACTCAACGAGAGTATTTCCACGCTGGTTTCTGTTGCCGTGACCGAATTTACCTACTGAAGTTTCATTCTGTTGCCGTTGCCCTATTTTTGCATTGAAATCTCCCATAATTATCTTCAAGTGCTGCTTACCTTTATTATTTAGATGACGAATTTCCTCATAAAATTCTTCAATTTCTTCTTCAGGATGACTTGTGGTGGGTGCATAAGTTTGAATAATCTGAGTCTGGTATCTTCTCGATAGTTGGATAACGAGTCGTGCAGCTCTGTCAGAGGAACTTTCAACTTCTACCACTTTATCCTTCAGTTTCTTGTTTATTATAAATCCAACACCACTAGTTCTGCCAGTATCTGTCCCACGATAATAGAAGAGATGTCCACTTTTCAGTTCAATGAGATCTTCTCCTTTTCTCCTTACCTCACTTAGCCCGACGATGTCCCACTTGATCCTTTGTAGTTCCTCTTCCAATTCAAGAAGCCTTGAATCAGAAGATAGGGAGCGTCCGTTATAGGTAGCCAGGGTCAGCATCAAATGGCAGCCTAGTCCGGTCCTCCGGGGATTCTTAGCACCCTCTGTCTTCATGTCGCACTGGCCGCTGCCTTGGCCAGGTACATTCCAGCTGCCGGAGACTGAGGGCCAAGATTTAAGTTGTAGAGTCATTTTGGAGGTGTTTGGCCATAACTCACCACAGGCTGGCCAAGCGGGTTGGTGAGTGTGGGATAGCATTTCCTCTGATCCCGATGTATAGTTATACCGCTATTGGCGGTCGTCAGAGCCCCTTTAGTGGGAACAGGATGCACCACGAGAAGGCGGGGTTGACATTTGTCAAGGAGAGGCTGTGATGTTACGCATCACCTGACCTTACATCCCTATATATATATATATACAGAGAGAGAGAGAGAGAGAGAGAGAGAAATGTGAAACCAAGGAGCATGCTCAATCATTAAATTTATTATATATATATATATATATATATACAGAGAGAGAGAGAGAGAGAGAGAGAGAGAGAGAGAAATGTGAAACCAAGGAGCACGCTCAATCATTAAATTTATTATATATATATATATACCGCACTACCGGAGAAGTAACATAGTACAGTATATCATCATCATCATCATTGTCAACCATTATCAATCCACTGCTGGACGAAGGTCTCCCCAAGTTTTCTCCACAACGGTCTGTCTTGTGCCAGTCTCCTCCATGTCACCCCTGCATACTTTCGAATTTCATCCACCCATCTCCCATGTGGTCTTCTTCTGGGTCTTTTCCTGTCCCTTGGAATCCAATCTAAAATTTCGGCTGTCCATCGATGATCTGTCCTTCTGGCAGTATGTCCAGCCCATTGCCATTTCAGGGATTTAACTCTGATCTATATATATATATGTATATATATATATATGTATATATATATATATAGCCGCTTGTAGTGGAAAGTGGTGTGTGTAAGACGATATATTACCTGAAGTAGGACTGCAGTTAGCTTGATGATCTGTCCGCCGGAAAAGAGTTTAAAGTGCTGTCATATGAGGTTGATAATGCGATTCAGTCCGTAGGCTGCTACAATTATTTTAAGATGAATTGTGTTTGTGACTAAAATACGTCGTAGTTCCGCAAAGCTGAGTTCTAAGTCAACAACCAGCTGAATAAACGGGTCCACTGAATATTCTGTAAGTTCCATTTCTTGCTGTATCGATCCTTGTGACCGTTACATGTTATTTACTGTTTAAGTAACCAAGTATTTAACACTAAAACATTGTAAATGTTATTTTTCTTTTGTTCTCAGAAGTTCTACAGTCTGAAAAACTTGCTCCACCATCCAAAACCAAAGCTCATCCTTACATTAATTTCGTTTGCAAACATTAACTCAAAATTTATGTTGGAGCTGCTATTCACTAAACCGAGAACGGACAAAGTGTCAATCATATCCTTTCTCCTGCTTCTAATAATACCACTGGCACTTTAGAGCAGAGTAAAGATTTATAAGACTAAATATTGAATATTCTTTAAATGTACATCGAAGGTTTATTCCGCCATAACGTTGATACCACGTGATTTTTCTTTTTTAACAAGGGAGATCTGAAGTTTGACTGAGTGATTAGACTTTTATTACCCCACTGGAAAACTCAGATTTCAAAAAAGAAAACAAAAGCCGACCAGCACTAAACACTTCGCTGTGCACGGAGGCGATATGGACACTCTGCTACATTGGCAAATCTATCACTTAAATTTTTCTCACGGTGACAGAATGGTCAAGATGTTGTCATCTCTCACCAGGTGTCTGGGTTTTGACTCCGAGTAGAATATCAGACGTATTAGAAATGCATACGAATAAGATATTCTCTCGTACACACATTCATTACAAATAAATTTGCGTTACTGCACGCAGAATTCTCGCTTATGAGCTTACCATTAGCTTCGAAACATCAAAATCCTTGTACATATACATACAGCAATGCTGTTACGTAACCTAGTAATACTTCTTGCATTTTTTTTCATAATTTTTTTTTTCGTAGTTTTTCCCTTTTTTTTTTTTTTTGTATTTTTCCATTTTAATTTCTTTTATTTTTTGTATTTTTTCATATTTTTTATTTTTTGTTGGAATTTTTTTTTTGGTTTTTTTTTTCATACTTTTTATTTTTTTTTGTATTTTCTTCATATTTTTTATTTCTTTTGTATTTTTTTATTATAATTTCTTTTAATTTTTGTATGTTTTTCATATTTTAAATTTTTTGTTGTATTATTTATTTTTCTTGTATTTTTTGATTTAAAAAATTTGTATATATGCAAACTAATTGGCAGATTAAAAATAAAGAAATATATTTCTAAAGCCTTTCGGTAACGTAGCTCAAAGCTCTCGTGCATTTTTCCAGGTCATTTGAACGCTGGAACTCTGTAATAATATTTTCGATTGTTTTGTCCAGCTCAGTGTATTTTTTCCTCCTTTTTTCTCCTACTTGTCCCACTTCATTAGCTTTCAAACTCTGTAAAACAGTCGTTGATTCTTGCTTTAAAATGTTCACTAGCAACTGCACATTTGGTAGTTTTTGGCTTACAATCTTATTTAATTTTGAATTCCAACCCTCTACGCTGTTATTCGTCCTGTGTCTCTGTCTATTAACATTCCACATTTTGATGGACATATTTGTGTTCTCCAGCCACTGCTCAACGAAATAGTCAAGAAATTTGGATATTTTTTCCTTTTTTGGAGATTTGGCCATAATATGTAACCACGCATCTTCTTTTACTTCCACAGGTAGATAAGCCAGGGCTGCGCACATCTTACATATAGCTCGGATTTCTTCATTTTCTTTATATTGGACTACCAATCCTATCTCCTGAATTTTCCTCCACAAACATTGTGAAAAATGAAAATTACATCCAGATATTACAGCTTCTTGAAACTCCGTTATCGATGCGTTATAAAGATGGACTGCTTCGAAGTCCATCTTTATTAGCTTTGGATTTCATTCTGGGCACCAAGTCTTCAAATTATGCAATAATATTTTATATGTTTCCTCTCTTTTATCTGGCAATAATGCGAAGATAGCAGGGTGAATATTTGTTTCCGACAATGTACTTACACAGTCACAGTGGATGGTAAATAATTGGGCGAATTGCCTTGGACAACTCTTGAAAGTTTCGTCAAAAAAAGTTTTCGCCATTCATCAAAAGATGTCCTTGCCGCCCCGGTGGCGCAGTGGTCTACGGTGTTGGCCTCTGATCATTCGTCCGAACGGGGTCCGGGTTCGAATCCCGGTCAGGCATGGATGTTGTGTTTGTCTTACGGCACTGACTCTCTCCCTTCCCTGGAACCAGTGACCCTAAATTAGGGACGGACGACTGCTTATAGCCCATTGAGTTGCTCACGGCGGTCGTTAAACCTAAAAAAAAAAAAAAAAAAAAGAAAAGATGTCCCCCATCTTTACCAACAAATACAAGAATTTGTTTGCCGTAAGCGTCTGTAATATCCAATCGTAGTAAGCTCTGGCCATTTGAAAGACGAAGCACACTTTCGGGGAAGTTAACCTCCACACTACTTCCTGGATTTTGTGTCGTTCCTAAAATTTCTCTTCTTTTTCTGCACAACGTTATTTTTAAGTTTCCATAGCTTCGTGTTTCAGAAACTAAGTCGTAGCCTTTATCATAAATATAGGCAAATTATTCTCGAAAAATTTTACAAACAGGAACAGATGTTTCTTCCATAACTCTTTTTTTGCAGCTTTGTATCATCTTCTTCACTTCTATTGCAGCTACATTTGGAACGCACGTATGATTCGTTCTGCATAAAACTTCCTGTTGGAAATTTCGTTTTTAGGCTTCCTTTGCACTTTTCTTTTTTGTCTTTCACACACACCCAACTTATTGTCGTTTTATTCTTCCTATGAATTCGATGCTCATAACCATCTATAACTAAGCAGGGATTTCCTCTCGGAGTAAATAATATCTCAGCCATAGTTATGCAAAAAGCAAACGGTAGAAAAAACCCGAAACAGAAGAAAACACCTCAAGTACTAATAAAATGCTGGAGTAATGATTTGCAAGGGAACGTAGGCTTATCAAACAAAAGAACCACGTGATTGAAATTTTCTCATTTCCTATTGGTCAAGTGGGGAATCTGTACAGATGTGAACGGTGAGAAGGGAAGGCAATTCTGGGAAGGGGTGGGTGTTTCTTACTCATTGCATTTCCGTACGCTAATGCCACGTCCGCTATCGCCACGAAATCTCGAAGATTAAGGTGGTCCCACCTAAAATCTGTGCCTTATGTTTCCAATGGTAAAACTTCTTTACATGTTTGCATATTTTCTTCGCAATTAATGTATTCCCAAGAATGAAAATTTGCACATCAATAAAACTAACTTTGGGTTATAGCATGGGATACTTAATACTTGCTAAAACATAACCATAACTAAGCAATCGAACATTTGTTTGTCTACTGATGTCATCAATGTACAGGTCGCGTCATCTATTAACAGGTCTGAACATTACTCAAAGAAAAATGATTGATTTTTAATATAATTATGGTTATGTTTTAGCAAGTATCAAGTATCCCATGCTATAACTTAAAGTTAGTTTTTATCGATGTGCAAATTTTCATCCTTAGGAATACATTAATTGCAAAGAAAATATGTAAAGAAGTTTTACCATTGGAAAACATAAGTCAGAGATTTTAGGTGCAACCACCTTAAAGCATCGAATTCCAGAAATGAATGTTACAAACAGCGTAATATATTTATTTAGAATTAGAGGAGAACCATCAGTCTTTCGGAAGTAGCACAGGCTTTGGTTTTCTAGTTAGGGCAGATTGTATTTTGTTTTCATGCTGGGGCTCTAAAATATTGATTTCTTTTTCTTTTTTTCCTGACATGGCATGAAAATTAACAGCATTGTTTTACCTTTGTAATGTGTTCAGAGTACTGATTTTTAAGAATAACTGTAGCCATTAAAACTTTTCTAATGTTTTAAACAATAATATTTCAAAACGAATCTTTTAGACTGTTTTGGTGAAAATCAGGAACATATTCTTCTGTGGTGTTAAAGCAGAATGCTAAATCTGGAGATACTGTTTGGGGTTTTTTTTTTTTTTTTTGATTGGAGGTTTAACGACCACCGTGAGCAACTCAATGGGCTATAAGCAGTCGCCCGTCCCTAATTTAGGGTCACTGGTTCCAGGGAAGGGAGAGAGCCAGTGCCGTAAGACAAACACAACATTCATGCCTGACCGGGATTCGAACCCGGACCCCTTACGGACGAATGATCAGAGGCCAACGCCTTAGACCACTGCGCCACCGGGGCTGCCTGTTTGGGTTCATTTGGGTGTAAACTTATGAGTTGGAAAGGCTGCCCGTAGTTTTCCTTTACCCTCTTTAATATGTTTAAATCCAGTTTATTTGAAATTGTACATCTTACTTCTTTCTTTTTTTAAACAAGTTTATACTTGCTCATCTCGTTTGAAAATTATCTCACATGATATTCTGTGTGTTAAACTACGACTGCGATGCTTGTAAAGTTTAATACATACAATATATATATATATATATATATATATATACTTAAGAGCAAAACTGAAGACTAAGGAAAAAATTTTAGAATTTAAAACGAAGGGTGCAAAATAACCTGAAAATCAAAACGCGCAACGCAGCAGTTTTGAAAATTCAGAATTCACATTCTATAAAGAAGATACCTAAGCAAAAAAATACATATATAATTTTGACTCACACCTAGTACAACATAGAAAAGGTTATGTATCTACCTGTGTGAGTAAAAGGAAAAAAAGAAAAAAAATAAAATAAAACAACTGAATGTAGAAGGTGTCGAGAATACTGAGCCTTGGCTTTATCAAGGACCAGCAAAAACTCTGCATTTTCTCACTTCCACAAAGACCTAGTTGGAAATGGGTTTCTGCAAGGCCATAGATGCAAGTAACATTCCCACCTAAAATAGTTTAAAAAATATATATATAAGTCATGTCCTCCGTAGAGTAGCATGACCTAGCACTAGTTAACAATTTCGCTTGCATCCATTAACCTTCATGGCCCGACCCATGCTCTTCATCTGTTACTATTAAACAGAGAGAAGAAGATTAAAGAGAACTCAAGCTGTGAGAGTGACATAATAAATAGAAATGATTTTCATCTATAACGAAATTCCAAGTTCGTTTGAGAGAGAATTTAAACCTGAAAAACAAATTTTACATTGCAATTAAAAAGGAAATGTTAATTTATAACGAACAGATTTTTGAAAGAAAACTTGAGTCTAAAACCCCTACTCTACAACTTATGACAGCACGAAAACGAGAATAAGTTAAAGATAATAATTAACTAAAGAAAACTTTGTGAAAGTTATATACCTTAAACAGTTAGTTGCAATATGTACAAAGTATTTCAGCAGTGCTTTAAGTGCATAATTAATTAGTTATTAAGAACTTAACTACTTTGAAAAAACAGCGCATAGACAGCGCATAGAAAAGGAACAAGCTTAGCCATCTTCTGTTCCTAGGTACCCCAAAAAGACGCTCAAAGTTACAAAGAAAAGTAAGAGTTAAAACCCGCATAAATGTTAACAGACAAACCAATGCTTAAAAGCTGAAAAGCTAAAAAACGACAGAGAAAAGGTACATGAAGTACAAACATTGAACTTATAAAACCTAGAACCCAAAAACAAGGAAGAGAGCTTACCTCTTGTGTTACAAAACTTTTCTCCTCACAAGAGGAGAACATGGCTGACCTCTTCCGCCACTCCCTAGATGCTGGGGGGCAGTGAGGGTGGGGCTGATGGCCTCCTCATACAGCAAGAAACCAACGCGCGGAGATTTTAACCAGAGAAAAAAATATATAAACTTAAGACTGTGGATCTGTATGATCAGAATGAGCAGAATTAACTCTCCAGAATACATGAGAAATATTATAAAATACACGAGCAGTTTATTTAATAATCTTTGCATGTATTAAATCACCTTAGTGAGCTTCTATAGATTAATCAGAATCTTATTAATTTTAATGTTGGTTTTACTATTTTTAGTATAGCTATCCTAGTGATGAATAACTAGTTTTCTTTTTTATTTGTTTTTATTTTCTTTTATAAACAGATTTTTAAGCTTTTTTTGTGATTTTGTTTATATTATTTAATTTTTGTTTTAATAGGACCGTCATATCCATAGCACTAAGGTTCCTTTAGGTAGTTAATAGGCATCCTCTAGCCAACTTCCTTACGGCTTTGATTGGTCAGAATCATATTATTAACTGTGTAGAAAATTAAAGCAGATCTGCCAACCTTACTCTATTATTCAGAATAATTTTTCTTAAAGTTCTTTTGATGAAAGAAGAAGGAATTCCGTTCTCTAGAAAACTTTCTAATAGTATATTAATGTGGTAATTGAAGTCCAAATTGTTGCTGCAAATTCTTGAAATTCTTAGGACCTGAGAAATTAGTACATTCTCAATTACTTTGGTTGAAATGTTATTATTCCAGTGTAGATATTTAATTACTTTGAAAGGAAAATTAACTCTTTTATCAAAGAGGCTAATAGATGGGTTACCTCTGTTGAGCTTAATGCTTAAGTCTAGGAACTCAAGTTCCTGATTACTGTGGTTGGTTTTACATAAGTTAAGAGAGCTAGGATAGATATTATCAAAATCACTCTCTATAACTTCGGAATTATTGATACACAGCAGATCATCAATATATCTAAAAGTGTAAAGGTAGTTATCTGAGCAGGTGGGGTGATTTTTAATGAATTTATATTCCTTAAAGAACAGGAATAGATTAGCGATATTCGTGGACGTTGATGTTCCCATTGGAATACCGTTCACTTGCTTATAGAGAGTATTATTATATAAGATATGGTTATTTTTATGCAGCAATTGAGATAAGAGTTCCAAGTTCCTACATCAACAAATTGGTTAAGTTTAAATTCTGCATACAGCTCTTTAAAGGTAGTGATTATATCTGATAGAGGCAGATTAGTATATAGGTTTTCAAAATCATAACTATTAATATCTAGGGGACAAACTTTGAGTATAGTAGAAATTACTTCTGCATTATTATTAATTATCCAAAAATCTCTGTACATCAAGTTAGAACAGTTTCTAATGTGTTTCAAAACCTTCTTTAAGACATCTTCAAAAGCAAGATCTATTTTCTTTTTATGACTCCTTACTCCACTAGCTATGAACCTGAACTTCACAGGATCCTTATGAAACTTAACCGTTGCATGTTACTTGCATCTATGGCCTTGCAGAAACCCATTTCCAACTAGGTCTTTGTGGAAGTGAGAAAATGCAGAGTTTTTGCTGGTCCTTGATAAAGCCAAGGCTCAGTATTCTCGACACCTTCTACATTCAGTTGTTTTATTTTATTTTTTTTTCTTTTTTTCCTTTTACTCACACAGGTAGATACATAACCTTTTCTATGTTGTACTAGGTGTGAGTCAAAATTATATATGTATTTTTTTGCTTAGGTATCTTCTTTATAGAATATATATATATATATATACATATATACACGGGGATGTAAGGTCAGGTGATGCGTAACATCACAGCCTCTCCTTGACAAATGTCAACCCCGCCTTCTCGTGGTGCATCCTGTTCCCACTAAAGGGGCTCTGACGACCGCCAATAGCGGTATAACAATACCATCGGGATTAGAAGAAATGCTATCCCACACTCACCAACCCGCATGGCCAGCGTGGTGAGTTATGCCCAAATCCCTCCAAAACGACTCCACAACTTAAATCTTGTCCCTCAGTCTCCGGCAGCTGGAATGTACCTGGCCAAGGCAGCGGCCAGTGCGACATGAAGGCAGAGGGTGCTAAGAATCCCCGGAGGACCGGACTAGGCTGCCATCTGATGCTGACCTTGGCTACGTATAATGGACGCTTCCTATCTTCTGATTCAAGGCTTCTTGAATTGGAAGATGAACTACAAAGGATCAAGTGGGACATCGTCGGGCTAAGTGAGGTAAGGAGAAAGAGAGAAGATCTCATTGAACTGAAAAGTGGACATCTATTCTACTATCGTAAGACAGATACTGGCAGAACTAGTGGTGTTGGATTTATAATAAACAAGAAACTGGAGGATAAAGTTGTAGAAGTTGAAAGTTCCTCTGACAGAGCTGCACGACTCGTTATCCAACTCTCGAGAAGATACAAGGCTCAGATTATTCAAGCTTATGCACCCACCACAAGTCATCCTGAAGAAGAAATTGAGGAATTTTATGAGGAAATTGGTCATCTAAACAATAAAGGTAAGCAGAACTTGAAGATAATTATGGGAGATTTCAATGCAAAAATAGGGCAACAGCAACAGAAACAGAATGAAACTTCAGTAGGTAAATTCGGTCACGGCAACAGAAACCAGCGTGGAAATACTATCGTTGAGTTTGCAGAGGCAGAAGGGTTTTTCATGTTGAACTCCTTTTTCAAGAAAAAGCCACACAGGAAATGGACATGGAGACATCCAAATATGACGACAAGTGAAATTGATTTTATTATGTGTGACAAAAAATTCGTCATAGAAGACTGCAGTGTGCTAAACAAGTTCAACACATGTAGTGACCATAGATTGGTGAGATGTAAGATCCACCTCAACACTAAACTCGAACGTGGCCATCTCATAAGACAAACAAAATGCATTGACATAGCCAACCTTAAAAAACACCATAATACCTTCAAGTTGGAACTGAAGAACAGATTCTCTGCTTTAGCAGGCCTAACATCGGAAAAAGTGGATATTTCGGAAGTTAACAGAAAAGTAACCAAAGCTCTTATGGAAACAGCAACAAAATTAGCTGGGTCTAAGTACAAGTTGCATGTGAATAAATTATCAGAAAAAACCAAAATGTTCATGCAAAAAAGAAGAGAGATGAGGACAACTAAAGAAGATGTGACTTCCAAAGTGGAATATATAGAGCTGTGCAAGACAGTACGACAAAGTATCACTGAAGATGTAAGGAAATTCAACTGTGAGCTAGTGAGGAAAGCAATTGAAAACAACCAAAGCCTAAAGATAGCAAAGGGACATCTCAGTAAGGGAAGAAAACAGATTATGGCACTGAAAAAAGAAAATGGTTCTGTAACAAGAAATAGAGGCGACATTTTGACAAGAGTGAAAAATTTCTACTCGAAATTATATGAAAGGGATGATACATGTACTCAAGACATCATGAAAGGTACCAGTACCAGAGTTCTTCCAGTCCTCCCAGCAGAAGTTGCACATACAATCAAGAACATGAAGCGGGGAAACGCTCCAGGAGAAGATGGAATTACTGTAGACATCATACAAGAAGCAAGTGGAGAAATCGAAACAGTACTCGCCCAAATTTTCACTCGATGCCTTAATGAAGGGAAGATTCCTGAGGATTGGAACAACGCTACAATGATCCTGCTACATAAAAAATGTGACATTGAGGATCTCAGAAACTACAGACGTATCAGCCTCCTATCTGTGGTTTATAAAATCTTCTCTAAAGTTCTTTCACACCGCTTGTAGGTAACACTGGACATAGCTGAACCGAGAGAACAAGCTGGATTCAGGAGGGGCTACAGCACAATAGATCATATCCACGTACTGAGAGAACTAATTGAAAGAGCGAGGGAATATGAACTTCCATTGTGCATGGCTTTTATCGATTATGGGCCAATCTTTTATCGATTATGGGACAATCCATGGCTTTTATCGATTATGGGCCAATCCAGTTATCTTTGCGGGCCAATCCATGCGTTGAATATCTTCACTCTCCAACGGCTCTGCGACAGCCACTGTACGATGAGGTGAGGCGTTGTCGTCCATGAAGAGGAACTCAGGACCCACAGCACCTCTAAACAGACGCACGTGAGGCAGGAGAACCTCATTACAATAGCGGACACCAGTGACTGAACTTCCTTGGAAGATGTGGAGGTCAGTACGGCTACCAAGCATGATAACGCCCCAAACGAGAACTCCGCCACCTCCAAACCGGTCTCTTTCGATTATGTTGGAGGTGTGATTGCGTGTACCCTGCTCTCTCCAGATGTGTATACCTCCAAAATCCCACGTCAGACTAAATGGGCTCTCATCCATAACGACAACTCGACCCCATTGCTGATGTGTCCAGTTCTTGTGTTCCTGGCACCATAGAAACCACCGTCTCCGATGAGCAGGCGTTAATGGCGCACATCGTACTGGTCATCGTGCAAATAGACCACCTTTGTGCAGCCTCCTGTCCACGGTAAACGCGATAACGGACGTCCAGTTGTCTGTTGCATGTGCCTTGCGATTTCTCCCGCTGTCTGCCGTCTGTCTCTTCTCGTCTGTAGGACAATATGCCGGTCGTCCGCCGCCGTGGTTGCTCGTGGACGACCACTGCTAAACACTCGGACAGCTGTTCCTGTCGTTTGAAATGCTCTCCAAGCTCGTGAAATGATGCTGTGAGCGATCTCGAACTCCTCGGCCACACCATTCGCACTGCGACCTTCTTCCAACTTCCCAATGATGCGACCTCGAGTAAAGTCATCCAGATTTCGTCTACTGGATTGCCTGTTGGCCATATCAGACGGTGGCAGCAACTCGACGTCGTTCAAACCGATGTACACCGTGCAATAGCTTTCACCGAATTGCTGAGCGTACACCGCCCGTGTGCTTTATACTCTTCCGCCTTCCCCTCCCCCACGTCATGCTGCATATATGCGCATGCCCTACCGTACCGGACACTAGTCTATTTCCTGAGTGGTCTTTCGGTCCGTTCTGCCTGCTCGTGCAGCTATTATGCTAATTTCTCCTCTTCGTCCTTAATTTTTGCACACCAGTGTATATATAAGCACACCGGATAAAAAATTACGGAATGCTCATTTTATTGGTTAATATGGGGTTACATCACCACGAGCTCGAAGCACAGCCTTGATTTTCTTTGGCATGCTGTCAATATGGGAGCAGATGACATTAATGTCCAGTTTGCCCCACGCCGTGAACAACTGGTCCCGCAGAGCAGTCAAATTGGGAGGGTGTTGTTGTCTCTTCCTAACGGCCCGTTCGAGCATGTCCCAAATTTACTCTATAATATTGAGATCAGGCGAATTGACGGATCAGGGGAGATGTGGGACGTAGACTTCATGTTCTGCAAACCAATCCTGCACAAGGGCAGCTCGGTGGACAGGGAAGTTGTCGTCTTGATAACGTGGATCTGGAATGGCGGCATCTTGGAGGAACTGGACATATAGCAACACCTCATTATCCAACAGTTTCACGTAGTCCACCTCTTTCATGCCATTAGACACGTGAACTAAGGGGCCCAGCCCAGCACTGGATATACACCCCTAAACATGACACTTCCAACCTCCCACCCCCTTCTGTACAGCCCTTTGCGCACACTCTGCGTTGAAGGCTTCTGCGGCCTTCCGCATGATCCTGGATCGACCATCATTGGAATACAGGCAGAACCTGGATTCGTCCGACCAGATGTAATTTTTTGTCCGGGGTGCTTTTTCTTGTGTGTGGCAGACAGCTTGGGCGTACCCTAGCTACATGACTGAATATTCCTACACCATGCAATTCTCGTCGAAGCGTTCATTCGGAAACATGCTGATTGCGTCCGGCATTGTACTCTTGCAGCAATTCTTTGCCGGGTTTGGAAAAGTTTTGCGGTTTATAATCGCACCAGACGTCGACGATCACGGTTGCTCATGATGATTTTTCTGCCGCAGCTGCTCCGACGGGAATTATCTCCGGCCGACTCCTTCCACGCTAAATGAACACTACTGACTATGGACTTGGACACGCCAACGAACTCCGCCACCTCCCTGATCGAATGACCATGTTCACGACCAAAGAGGATAGCTCCCTTTTGCCACTCTGTTACGTCACCTTTTCTACCCATGGTACCACCTGTAAGCAACAATAAAACTGATTAGGCATGTACGTCTTACAAGGCTGGAAAAGTAACAAGTAACATACAATACTTTCCATTCCATTATATACACGCATTTTTCTCTGCCTGACCAGTTTCCAACTGTTCCTCCGGATGACAGCATTCCGTAATTTTTTGTCCGGGGTGCTTATATGAATGTACAATAGTTCCCCCCTTATCCGCGGTTCCAGTTACCCGCGGTCAAACGCGATCCAAAAATTCTAAATGGAAAATTCTGGAAATAAATAATTCATAAGTTTTAAATTGCGTGCGTACTGAATTATCGTAGCGTACTGAATTATCGCGCCGTCTCGCTACGTCCCGCCAGGGACGTGAATCATCCCTTTGTCCAGCGTATCCATGCTGTATATCTTACCCTCCCGTTGGTCACTTCTGCTCCAGTTGATGAAGCCATGGATATTACTGGTGGTGAAGCCTCTTCCAGTTCTTCTTTGCCCGTTCAGTCGTCTGCCACGTATTCGAAGGTTGCAGCCTCTTCTACTCCTCGACAGCTTTCCAAGTATCTGTATGCAAGCGCTCAAGCTTTGCACACTTATATTTATCGTGCTGAAAACAACATTCTTCTTGAAATTCCAGCAGGCTCGCCAGCCGCGACTGCTTTCTTTGAAAACCTGGCTAAGGGAGTTAGTTTTGAGGCTCTCTCAGATACACCGATGCGGATCTATGCCGATGCCCTTCAACGCCTGTTTCCCCCAGACGCCATTTCGCTTATGTTTCGGCGGGGCCGGACGGTTGTCGTTTATCTTGCCAAGGTTGAATATGCCAAGTCTGTCCTGACGACAGGCCTAACCATAGGAGATCGCCAACTTACTCCAGAACCAGTGGCCCAACGACCAGTAAATGTTTCTTTTTACCCTGTACCCCCAGAGGTGACTGACATCATGTTATATGTTGTGCTTTCATCTCTGCGAGCGAGTCGTTGGAGGGATTCAAACACACTTATCTGCAAAGAACGACCCGATGCATGATACCATCCGTGGAGCCCGTCGAGTTGCACATGTCGTTTTTCCTTCCCAAGAATCTATTGCTCAGCTCCCAACTCACTTCACAGTTAAGTGTGATGGTCAGACTCGCCGAACTGATCTATTGACTGAATTCCATTGCAGTCAGTGCAAGGAAGTTGGACATTTCTACAAAGAGTGTCCTATTGCACGGCCATCACCTGGTTCTTCTGCACCACGGATGAATACTCACTACACCCCTGTTGGTGCCTCATCACTATCTTTGGCACCTGCTGATCCTCTTCACATGGAGATCTCTCCTAAGTCGACTGCCTTACCACCTAATGCTTCTGTAGAGCATTATCCTGAATTACCACCGACATCGCCTTTCCTTGCTCCTGCACCACCTGGCGATATTACTCATGCTGATGGAGGGGTGTTGTCTGATACTGAAACTTCCAATGCGGACACCGACACCGCTTACTAGAGCGTCAGTGACCACACCTTAAGTGATGGGTCGGACGCGACCTCTCGGTCCCGCACTGACAAAAGAGAAGCGCCAAAGCCTCCCCCCCCCCACGGTTCCTCCAAGCGGCGGAAGCATCAAGGGAAGTCCCCACTTTCTACTCGATCCCGTACGTCGTCTTCTCGCCTGAAAGACTGTGATTTGTCTTCGAACCCTGAAGACTTTATCTTACCTTATGAGGATTTTCTGGCAAGACTGCAACAACATGTATTTCCGTCGACTCCTCTATCATATCCGGAGTTATATGACGCTTTCTGTCGGAAATCGTTGCCTGGGGGATTCCCTCCTTTTTTCCAGGCACATACGGCTCAGCTTCCGGCGGTGACTGCGCAGTTGACGGAGTTGGACTGCATCTATCAAGCGCTTCGTAGTCCGTCTTCTAATGATGCTGCTGCTGTCAAAATGATGCATCGTCGATACACTAATCTTCAAGACCACTTGCGTAAGGTGCTCACTCCACCCTCTGATTTGGCGCTTTCACGGTGACGACCTTCAACTGTCGCGGATTTGCGATCCCTGATGTGAATGTCATTGTCTATGAGGACCTCGCGGTGGATGCCAGTGAGGTCCTCCTCCTTGAAAAGACTCGATGTTCAACTGATACGCCGACACACAGATGGCGGTCGTGGCCTTACACATTCTACCATGCGTACCGCCAATCGAGGTCTGGTGGCATTGCCGTCGGTGTGCACCGTCGTTTAATGCACCGTATCTCTTCTATTTCTGTCAATAACTTATATTCAGAATTATTGCAATGCCTTACTTTCTGTGTTGATACTGTAACTTTTCATGTGTTTAATGTGTATATTCCAACTGATGAATCATATGTTGATCCACTTTTTCGGAGTCTATGTGCAGCGTTTGCTGCGATTCCCTCCGGGATATTTTCATCATTGGAGGGGATTTTAACTGCACGGTGCAGCCCTCTGTTGACCGCTATTTGTCGCACAAAGAACACCGTGCGAATCTAGTCTTCAAGTTAACACAGTTTATTGCTGATTTTCAGCTTGTTGACTCTTTTCGCCAGCTAAATCCTCAAACCATTTCATTTATTTGGTGCAATTCCCCGACGCAGTTTTCTGCTGCCGCTCGATTGGACCGTATTTATTTTGTCTCTTCTTTGATTTCCACTATTACTTTGGCACGGCCCCTCCCCACAGTGTCCTCCGATCATAGAGCTGTGTCTCTATCTGTTTGTGTTTCCCCATCACCACCTTCGGCTCGTCGTGGATGGAGTTTTGACGATACAATTTTACAAGATCGGTCTTTCTGCGATACAGTTGAGTAGTTCCTTGCTGCTAGGAAACATCGGCTAGCTACTACTCCGAGTGCCCTGCGCCTGTGGCTCGACATTAAACAAGACCTTCTATTATTGGTACGACGCCTTTCAATTTCCATTACTACCACTCGTGCGATGGCGATCAGCAATCTTCGGGGCTTGCTTTCTTCGTTACCAATGTCGGATCCACAGTATTCAGTAGTTCATGATGAACTACACGCTCACCTACAACCGCTTGCCCAACAAGCTGTGCGTCGACTTCGACTTCTGCATCTATCTCCATCGACACAAGCCTTTGAAGTTCTTTCCAAGATGGAATCATCGAGACGAGCGTCAACCTCACTTCGACATCTTCGCCTTCCTAACGGCTCCACCACGTTCGACACATCTCTTATTTGCTATCAAGTCCGTCGCTTCTTTCAGGAGAAGTTCCGAGCGGTCGCGCAGGTTACTGATCTTTCTTCTTCTCCCCTTCTCTCTTCTCTCCCTCAGGTCCCGCCTTCTCTCTGTGCTCCCCTCACTGCTGAGTTTTCTTTGCCTGAACTTCGAGAGGCGTTTTTCTCCCTGAACTCACATACCTCCCCGGGACCTGATGGTCTTCCGCTGTCCTTCTACCGTGCTTTTCTTCCGTCCCTTCTACCTTTTCTTTCTGCTGGTTTTTCTTGTGCTCTTTCTTCTTCTGCGCTTCCGCCGGAATTTACAGTTGCTCATGTCATCCTCCTGCCGAAGAAGGGGGACCTCCTGAATCTGACAAATTGGCGCCCTATCTCCATCCTTAATACTGATTATAAATTTTTCACGAAACTCCTTTCTCGACGTCGTAACTCTGTCCTTTCGTTTCTTGTTTCTCCCGACCAGTCATACACTGTGCCTGGTCGGTCTATCGCTAACAACATTTCTTTTCTTCTTAATCTCAATTTTCTTGCTCGCAAACATTCAGAACCCCTAGCCCTACTTAACATTGATCAACAGTCTGCTTTTGATAACGTTTCCCATGACTATCTCTCTGCTGTTCTAACCCATTTTGGCTTTCCTTCTTCTTTTGTCTCTCTCCTTCTCAGTCTTTATCAGGGCGCTCATTTTCATTTTCGGGCGGCCTCATTTTTGACGGCACCCATCCCTTTCCTACGAGGAATCCGGCAGGGTTGTCCCCTCTCAGGGAAACTTTTTGCCCTCGCATTTGAAACTTTCTTGATTGCCAGCCGTTCATCTCTTCTTTCTGCATTGCCGTTGACCGTTTCTAGCACCAGGCATCACCGTTTCGTTGTTTCAGCCTATGCAGATGACGCCACTTTCTGTCTCCGACGAGATGGAACAGTTTGATATACTACTTTCCACGTATCAACAGTATGCAGCTCTCTCTCTCTCTCTCTCTCTCTGGTGCGTCCTTGAACGTGCTCAAGAGCACCGGGTTGTGGTGTGGGTCTTGGATGGGCCACACCGATTCCCCATGGGGTGCGGTGTGGTCCTCCTCGACCCAGAAAATTATTGGCGCCCAGATTGGACATCCATTCACTTCTGGAATTATTACCTGGAATGGTCTCCTTCCTCGATTACAGCGCTCAGCTGCGTTTTGGCGATTCACGCATTTTTTCGCATCTTACATTCAGAGAGCGCAAATTGTCCAGTGATACCTTCTATCCCAAAGCTTATTTTCATGGAACTCATCGGTGTTTACCTCGGCTCGTCTCTCTACTATCAACAGCATCTTCACTTCCGTGATTTGGTCAGCGAAGCATTGGGTTGCTGCTACGACTCTCACTCTTCCAGCTTCTTTGGGAGGAATTCGCCTACCGGATGTACGCCTTTACTACCGAGCCTTTTGCATCGTTTCATTCCTTCGCCTTCTTCTCACTCCTTCTCCATCACTCTGCTCTACTTTTGATATTCTTATCGCTCTCCAAGATCCATCCTTTTCTTTTCTCTTATATCTTCGGATGGACTCTTATCCTTCTTATTTTAATCAATTTCTTTCCCTCATTACTCAAGCTCTAGCGTTCTTCCGCTCACTTCCACTTCTTCGCGCAACTCCCTCTACTACTCGTGATCTTCTTGCCGAACCACTTTTCTTTTCGACTCTGATTCACCCTCCTGATCAACCCTACTTCATCTTCCCTCCTTGGGCCCGCTCCGGAATCTTAACTGTTCAAGCTTTAGTTACTGCTGACCTCTCCTAGAAGCCCCTTTCCTCTCTCTTCCCCGCTTCTACTCCCCTACTGGAGGAAGATTATGATCTCCTTCGTTCTACTCTCTGTTCTCTTTTCCCTTCCCTTGTTACTGATTCTGGTCTCATCTCTGTTTCTCGTCCTAGCCTCTCTATTCCTTTCTTCCTTCCTCTTCGTGTCTCTGTTGCCCCCATTTCTTCTTTTTCCACCGGTTCGATCTATACTCTTCTCATCGCACCCCTCGCTATTCCCCACCCACTCCCGGATGTTTCTTCTTCGCTTTCTTTGACAATCTGGTATGCATCTCTTTCGCCGCTGTCCTCCCCGCTGGAGCTTAACCTTCAATGGCGGTTTCTCTACCGTCGCCTTCCCGTTCCTTCCTCTCTCTTTCGTATGTCTAATTCTTCTACTTCACTCTGTATTTTTTGTGGTTCTGAAGGCGATGTTCCACACTTTTATTGTCACTGTCCCATTCTGTTACCGCTGCTTCATACTGCTTTTCGTCTTGCTGGCATTATTTGTTCCAGGGATCTTCCTTTCCAATCATATCCATGGCTACTTCTCACTAAGCATCCTCCAACTAAACTTCCGGATGCTTCTGCCTACCTATTCGTCCTTGTGAAGCATGTTATTCATCTTTACTGCCTTTCTATACGATCCCGTTCTGCCACACCTAGCATCCTTTCTGCAGGTGCAGCTCTGCGGAAGATGTTTCGGAATCGCATCTTGGCTCGTCTCCGGCTGGAGTACTTTGCAGCGTCCACCCCCCAATCTCTGGCTTCCTTCCGGTCTGCCTGGGCGCAGGAAACCGGGTGGTTCCGAGTTGACGCGTCGACGCTGTATCTTTCATGTTAATTGCGTTGTGCTTTCTCCTCTTACTTTTCCATGTGCCTTTTGGGACACAGTGCATATTTGTAATTATATTTTGTTGGATCTGCATTTCTTTGTGTCTGTTCTCTCAAATGGAAGGGTATGTAGTTGTCCACCGTGTTGTGCCTTTCTTGGCATAGGTTTTGCGAATTTCTAACTCATGTGGCTCGTTTTCTTTTGTTTGGGTACAGGTTTGTACCCGAGTCTAAGCTGCATGTACCACTTTTATCATTTTCTTCCTGGTGTTTTATGATATATATGTACCATATCTCCTTATGGTCACCTTATTGCTGTCAATAGGCGTGGTATTGTTGGTTGCCTGTAATTGTATGCTATTGTAACCTACTGTATCTTCATTGTACATAATTTCTGACATTGTCACTTTTTTTCGCACCTTGGATTGTCATGTACCCTGTTTATTGTAAATTGTTCGTCCATTGCTTCTTTTTCCCTACTGTTATCTGAGACAGCGAAGTTCTGTTCTCTATGCTTGTAATTTATATAGCATGCTCATTGTGTATATTCATACTAAAGTTTTACATCGTTCCTGTTCACTGGACCATTGTACTGTGTATTATGTAGTGTTTTGCAACGAGGAACGGCGTTTGCTGGTTCGTACCTCTCACTCGAATGTTCTGCTTCCCTGTGTATCCAGTGTGCTTATTCCTTGTTTTTCTTCTCAGTCATGTATTGTTTGGCTTATCACAGGGTTTATGTTCGAGTCCGAAGTTCCCGGACTCTCGTTCCCCTGTTGTATTTGTGTTATGTGGACGTGACCTCGCTGCACACTTTTCACGCTCTTCGTTCTGTTTGTTTTTTTGTTTGTTTTTTATTGGAGGTTTAACGACCACCGTGAGCAACTCAATGGGCTATAAGCAGTCGCCCGTCCCTAATTTAGGGTCACTGGTTCCAGGGAAGGGAGAGAGCCAGTGCCGTAAGACAAACACAACATCCATGCCTCGCCGGAATTCGAACCCGGAGCCCTTTCGGACGAATAATCAGAGGCCATCGCTTAGACCACTGAGCCACCGGGGCGGCCTGTTTGAGTTGGTGAAAAGTTATGTGAACGTGACCTCGCTGCACACTTTTCACGCTCTTCGTTCTGTTTTAGTTGGTGAAAGCTCATTGACCTGTAAATACTGTATCATTTTATACGATTTTCTTTATCATGCTTTCGCCGGTTCACGCGAGCATTGTACTTCTTTTTTTCGCACTCGCTTGCGGTGTTCATCAAGGAGAAGCTGATAACGTGTACCGTGTTGTTCATGCCTTGCTCTTGTTAATGTGTTCCTTGAATATGTACAACTTTTTCTGTTTTCTTGTATGTGTACAGTGTACTTTTCTTCGGCATTTCTGTTGGTACTTGTTCATCTGTGTTTTTTGGTCCTCGGTTGAGTCCAGGGTCTTGAACTTTTATATCAATGTTGATTTTTGTGAAATGAGCATATCACTAGGTGTGAGTGGTCACAGAGTTTATGTTCGAGTCCCACGTTGTTGGACTCTTGTTCCCCTGATGTCTTTGTGCTATGTGAATGTCACCTTACCGCATACTTTTTCACGTTCTTCGATTTGTTTCAGTTGGTGCAAGCTCATTGACCTGTAAATGCTGTATTATTTTACCCAATTTTTCCTTAAGCTTTCGCCGGTTCCCGCGAGCGCTGTGTTTCTACTTTTCGCACTCGCTTGCAAGGTTTTATCACTGTTACATTGCTTACGTGTACCGTGTTGGTTATGCCTCGTGCTTGATACCGTGTTTAATGAATATATTCAGCTTTTTATTTTTTCTTGTATGTATATTGTACTTTTTCTTCAGCATTTCTGTTGGTACTAGTTCCTTTGTGATTCTTTGGTCCTCGGTTGAGTCCAGGGTGACTATAAATTTTGTATCAATGTTGATTTTTGTGAATTGAGCTTCCCACCAAGTGTGAGTTGTAATTTTTATTGTTCTGTTTTTCTTTAGTTGGCGCTTGCCATTCACCTGTAGTGCGTATCATGTAACTTACCGTAATCTGCATTATTTCTCTGGTACTGTGCTTGCTGTCATATCAACTATCTCTCACGCGTGTTTTCCCTGTTCACAGTGCACCGTGCTATTTGTAATTCTTGTTTGTTTTGTATCCCCGATGTGCCCCGGGGGTTTTGCACTTGCGTTTTTGGCTTTTTGTATTGTATCTTCAAACCTCGTGCGATTTCTGTTCGAGTCGGTGTCATTGGGCTCATATTTATTTGTACCGTTTTATGAATTGTGCGTGATGCTATGTTGTTCCTTTATGTTTTCCCCTCTATGTTCTTGAGTGGTGATGCCCGTTTATTTGTAGATCTGTTTTCACATTGTTTAGCGTCGCTCAGTGTGGCACGCCTGGATCTTGTCTTCAGAATCACTTACTAGAGTGGTATTCATGTGAATTTTACCGGGTTTGTTGCGCACTGTTGGTGTACAGTGCTTACTGTATGTATCGTTTCTATTTCCGGTTTTCCTGATTGTTAATAGAGTGCCGTGTTGGATGTCCTTTTCTGTTGTTAGGCTTTCCTCGATGACATCCTGGCTATTGCCAGTTACAATTGTAATTGCTTTCGTGTACTTTGCTGTCTCTGGGTATCGTGTATTTTACCACCTTGTTGTGGGTTTTAGCATTTTTCATATTATTTTGACCGGCGTAGCCGCATTCATCTGTTGATATTGTCATTACTTTCATTCATAGTTTAATTATTGTTTTTCCCACTTTGAGGTGCGCCTGTATTATTTTATGCCTAAGAGTTCAATAAAATTTGTTAATACTCAGGAGAGCCGTTACAGCTAATCGACGGAGTACTGCACAAGACCTCAGTGTACAGGTGAGTAAAAATGCTGAAACCTCGGTATGTACTCGTATCATTCGCAGAGAACTTCATTCCATGGGTTACCGTGGTTATGTGGCTGCTCATAAGCTTTTCATCTCCACTCGGAATGCTACTCGTCGTTTAGCTTGGGGTAAAGAACATTTATCGTGGACCGTAGATCAATGGAAACGAGCGTTATGAACTGATGAATCCAGATACACAATCCATCAGTCTGATGGCCGTGTGTGGGTATGGCGGCAGCCGGGGGAACGCTATTTACCACAGTGTACTGTTCCTAGGCAGGAACGAATTTCCGACTAGGCGCACTAGGCGCGCGCCTAGGGCCCCAGAGCTTGAGGGGCCCCGAAAACGTAGAAATAGAATACCAGTTTTGTTTTGGTGCTCACGGACGGAAACAAATCAATCTTTAAAGCTACCACTTTGTATTGTCAAATGATATTTCACTTTCTGATATTACTGATATTAGTAACATATACTTTTTCTTGCTTTGTTGATACTCCGAATTTTTGAGTTCTTATCGATGTTCTTGTTTTGAATGGAACAGTTAAAATAATTTAGCCTTCCTTTCAGTGGTAGGTGAAGGAAGAATTCACGCTTCCCGTACTTTTCAAGGTTTAAGGCGAATACTTAACTCTCCTGCTGTTATATAAATTACTTTCATGCTACTTCCAGCCAAAGGAAAACATCTGTGTTGGAACCTTTCCCCCTTCTCCTCTGAGTTGCGATGAGGAGTGCTTGTAGACACTGTCCTGATGATCAGGGCGTTTGCTGGTAATTGTTTTTTTTTCCTTTGGGATAGGTTAATCAAGTTCTTTCTCAGCCCGAATCTCCCTAAACCAATCTAAACCAAAAGAGTTAATATTTAAGCTGGAAAAATAAAGAAATTCGAAAATATTACACTATCTCTTTCTTATTTAAAAGTGTTAAAAGGAATTTATTTTGTCTCTACTGGTTTGTACTGATAATATCAAGTATTCTCACCTTTTCTATTCCTTAAATCGACATGAAAGTAACTTTTGAAAAAGCAATAAGAAAGTTTCAATGATACTCTTACTCGAAAAGCTATGGTTCCTACTTTTTCATTTTCAAACCGGATCTTCTGCATTTATTTCTTGTGTCTGATAACTTCAGTGCAGGTATAAAACAATCTCACGCATCTTTTTGACAGAATAAAAAAAATGTAGACCTTCTCTATTTTCCCGACGAAAATAATAAGAAAAATGCTTTCAAGAAATACATTCTCGCTTTCCTGCACTGACTGCTAAAATTCTTACTGTACAAATGTATGGGGGAGGGTCCTCCTCTCCCAGCCCCAAATTATGTGGGCTGGGAGAGGGGGACCCTCCCCCATACACGAACTTTGTCGCCACGCAACATCTTCACACTGTTCACCAAGCTGCAAGTATACACCTGGACTTGATTCACTGATGTTTACACACACTCCCCGAAACTCTCACCACGGCCCAACAGGAAACACCAATCCAACCCCCGAGTCATTCAGTTCCACCGAACAACTCGAACGGACTCGCACATAAATTGGCTACGAGGTCACCTAGAACGGCGGGTGTGACCCGAAGGTACACGCGGTACGTACATGTAGGCGGACAAAGTCCCTTCAGAGGTGACCAAGTGACGGCGGCCCGGACGGGAGACTGTCAGAGAGCACGCCGGGTCAACGGGTGCATCAAGGCACTCACACGACTCATGGCTGGCGCCTCCCGGCCTACATTCACACAGAACCGACACACCACCATAAGCATCATATACACAACAGCCTCCCTACAGCAACCCTCCATTCACACACACACACAAAGTAGAGACAGAACCGAAAACCCCGACTCACACAGCCTCCTGCCGTCTAGGTCAGCTGCCTGCATCGCCAACCTCGACTGGAGACAAGACACAATAAACTACTGATGAGGGGGTTGGAGGCTAACCTCCTCACCCTCCAGCAAAACAACAAACACAAGTCACAAAAACATAACACTAGAAAACCGCCAACACCCCCCAAGAGTGAACCCTCGGGCTTCAACGCCCGATATTAAGGGGGTACGTTACCCCAGTGAAAAGTTTTGTTGTTCTTGGTCTCGGTAACAATCCGAGGCCAAGGCCCCCACCGATACCTAAAGGCCCGGTCGGTCAAAATGCGGGAGTCCACTCTTGCACTGTCCCGGAGCTCACATTTGACTTGAAGGATGACTGCTCTTGCAGAGAAGCCCGATTAAACAATCCGGGAATGCAGAACCATGTTTCTCTCCCTCCACATTTTATAACATACCACGGTGATAATCCTTCTCCATACATCCCTGCCCTCTGCTGGAGCAGTGTACAGATAAAACACGTTAGCCAGACGAAACTGGAGGGCGGCGAGTCTCTTGTGCCAAGCCCAAGTCCAGATTCCTTGCCAGACCTTGTGCTGTATGGGGCACGACCAAAAGAGGTGGAACCTGTGCTCAATGCCCCCACTCGAAAGACACTTTTTGGAGAAAATGCCTCTCCATCGAAGCTGTCGACTCCTCATCGGAAGAACATTGTGGCCCAACCGCCACTTAAAGTCCCTCATCTTGCAGTCCACCCCGTCGAGTGAATGCTCATCCAAGCCTCTCTCATAGAGAAGTTCCTGGGAACGTTAAAATCCTTGATGACGTGTTCCCAAGGTCTAGGGAGAAGATAAACATACGACTGCCTCGTCCCCTTCTCGCTGCGTACGACTGCCTCGTCCCCTTTCCGCTGCGTACGACTGCCTCGTCCCCTTCCCGCTACGTACGACTGCCTCGTCCCCTTCCCGCTTCGGCTTGCCTCTGCGAAGTCCCGCTGGCGACCACCCAAGAGATACTTCTTGTGAATAGACTCTCAAGGGGACCCACAAAGTTGTGGCCCGGCAGATACTTCTTCGCATCCAAACATGTGAAGTAGGAAACTAAGTTCCTAAACGGGTGGCCGGCGGCAAGAGCCTCCCTCACACTTGAAAACTTAAGTGCGCTGAACCAAGTAGGAAGGTGCATGACATCCAAGCTCCCTCCCTCCCTAGGACAGCATAGGACAGTCCAAGCCACCTCCTCGGTCTTCTTGCCGGCCTGAACGAAGCCAAAGACCGCCCTTTCCAGAAGATTCATAATACCTAGGGATGGAGACTAATTCTTCGGCAAAGGCGCACTTAGAAACCAGGAGGGTATTCGCCAACTTGTCGCGGTTGACCCTCGCGATGTGTACCTCTTACCAACGCTCTTGCTCTTTCTTCATATTCGCAAGAATATTCCCCCGGTATTTCTGTGGACCCCGTCCTTGAAAAATTGGATACCCAGTATCCGGACAGGTCCCTTGGTGATGGCCAAACCTGCAACCACCAACCGCTCCCATCTACCCTAAAACATAATGTTCGACTTATTCTCGTTGAAACTGGCACCTGTTTCTCTGCAGTACCCAGCAAAAGCTTCCCGCAAACCCCTCAAGCTGCCTTCCCCATCCACGAAGAAGGTGGCATCATCGGCGTAAGTGAGATACTTCAAAGAAGCAATAGTCCCCGGAACGGGAAACCCCTTAACCCTGTTAGCACCAATGACTTTCCTAAGCAGTGTTTCTAACAACAAAACACTCATTTGAACCTCAAAGAGGGAGAGAGACGCCCATTTATGATGACCCTCCCGCAGATTCCTCTGTAGAGAGTTCCTATCTTACTTTGAAAGAAATCCCTGAAGCCGTGGGCCTCCAGCAACTTCCCGATGAACTTTTGAGAAACCCTATCAAAGCCTTTACTCTGATTAGCGGGGAAAAGGCCCATATTAATACCCTTCTCGTCCAGGTAAGTGATAGCGTCACTGATGCAACGCGCGTTCCAAAACATATGACGCCCCTTGATACCACACGTCTGATTGACACCGATGAGGTGTTTAGCAACCAAACAGAGCCTACTATTGATGATTCTGGCCAGGATCTGTTAGTCAACAGTCGAGAGAGACACCGGTCTCCAACCACCTAACGATCTAGAAGGGGTGCCGGGGGTCTTGCACAAAAAGATAACCATGTTCATCCGCATGGTTTCCGGCATTAGACCAGCCCTAACAATCTTATTAAACACCCTGCAAAGCCAGGGAGCTAAAATGTTAACGAACTTCCTGTAGAATTCCGCAGGAAGCCCATCGGACCCAGGAGACTTACCGGGTTTGAGGGCCTGGATCGCCGACCTAACTTCCGTACCCGTGAAATCCCCTTCGAGGAGCTCCATGTCCTCATTCGAGATACGCGGAGTTCCCTCAAGCCAGTTGTCCATTGAGGTCGAATCAATTTTCTCGCCGGAAGAAAGGTCGCCGAAGAACCAATCTTAACCAAAAGAGTTAATATTTAGGCTGAAAAATAAAGAAATTCGAGAATATTACGGTCCGTGACATTCGTCTATGCCATGAACGGCTTAATTTCTTTGATTTAGGGAATTGTTCGCCATAAAAATACTCCTCCACGGAAAGTCATCCACCCTTTTGAAGTGAAATACTGTGCACAAATTGTATTTTACCCGAATTTTCCAATGTCGAGGACTTCCGTTTGTCAGTGTCTTCAAGTATTTCATTTTTGCTTGATACCATGCTCGTTTCCTACTGATTTAACTCATAACGTAAAAACAAGATGATTTTCCACAGCTGAAGCAATGGAAGGAGCTCGTTTTGTAATTGAAACGTATTCTAATTTTATGACAATTTATACGCAATGTACTGATAAATTTAGAGAAATTCTATTCTCAGCGCCCTTAACGTTAACTTTGCCAAGTAACTTGCAACTGAAAAAGTGCTAAAGTAGTCAGTTTTGCCTAACACATCAAACTCAAGAAGAACTTTTGCTGCAACTGAAATGGTCTCTTTGTAGCGTAAAGCTAAAATTATCAAATTTCCACTTCGAGAACTCCTAGCGGGAAATTTATGAACTAGTAGTGAAATTTAAAATGGCCAAAATTTAAGAAATGTTTGTCTTATCATTCGCAAATATAATTTTCGAAAAATTTGTGAAAACCAAATTCTTTGGACTTAGCGCCTCTAGTAGGAAATTAATGAACTAATTGGAAAATTTAAATATTTGAGAAGGAACAGTGGAGCCTAATCTGAGAGGCACAAAAATAATTTTTTCCTCTAAGTTGAATAATTTCTTCACACAATAAAACTTTAATTTTTTGAATTTTCGTCTTTGAAACCCCTTAGCGGTAAATTCATAAAGTATATGGGATATTTAAAGTGCCAAACTTAATACCCTTTGATTTCCTATTAGACGCAATTTTTTTTTGAAATATCTTTAAAAACAAAAAGTTCGATGTGCATGGACAGACAAAGTGATTACACTAGCAATGTTTCTTACAAACCGTTCTAATAACAGAAATATAGAATGGCATTTTAAAGAGCGTAAACACTTTTTTCTTGACTTTACTGTTTTTTTCTTGTTAATCTCACAAAAAAATTCTGAGATAAGATGGGATGAAAATTTCTGAGGACATAAAATGGAGAAGGGGGCCCCTGAATGTTTTAGCGCCTAGGGCCCCAAAAGATCTAAAGTCGCCTCTGTTCCTAGGCCTACAACTAAGCAACAGCTAGCGGCAGCATTATATACTGAATGGAAGCCCATACCTATCGCTGTGTTCCAAAACCTTGTCGAAAGCATGTCTCGAAGGGTCAGTGTATGCATTAAGGCTAAAGGTGGACCGACACCGTACTAATGTATGTTAATAAATGCTATGTTGTGTTTTTTCTTCTAAGTGTCCGGTGACTTTTGTCAATATAATGTATATAAAGTTAGGCGCTATCCGCGGTTTCAGGCATCCACTGGGGGTCTTGGAACGTATCCACTGTGAAAACGGGGAGATATATAGAACATGAGAATTATCGTATACCCCACCGTCACCATGTTATCAATATGAGGAGAAACAGTCAATATCCAGTAACTTTTTAAATATCAGTTGAATGAAAAACGGTACCTGACAAAAGTGGTAAAACTCCAAGACGTCTACCAAATGCACTCACATTTAGTTGCTTAGTAAATTACAAAAACTGCATGCTGAAAGATACACTACTCGACATTGAAATTGCAGCCTTCGGCTTACAGTTCGGGTCGTTATGGCGACGTCCATGGCCGATGACACAACACGTCGAATGTTGGCTGCAGTGCTTTTTGGTGACGAACGAGCGTGTCGAACAATCCGCCGGTCTAGGCATGATGACGTCTGTAGGACTGCACCACTGCCGCTCCGACGAACGTACGAACCTTCCTGTAGCCACTGGTGCCAACAGCGTCCAACAGATCGTGCATCCCGTTGCATACGCGCAGCGGTACGACGTGCAGACCAGCCCGCTTCACACAGACCTACAATTCTTCCTCTCTGAAACACATCGAACTGGCGATAAACCTGCCGACGATGTGTACCCCGCCTTTTCGACCTTCGCTGAACAGTTTCCCAGCACAAACAACAAATCTGAAACTTTCGCGGCTCTTCCACCTGCGACCACAAATTACCATCCCTTTTGCTGCCAGCACCGGTAGACCATATTGCTGTCTTAAGCACGAAGAACAAGACATAACCCATTTCAACACGAAATAAACCAGGTCGAATCATCGCAAGCTGTGAAAACATCTTTACTTACGAAAATTAAAACTTATTTAAAAGGTTAAAATGATTAAAACAATGTGCGAGATCTTTCGGGTCTGTCTTTTATAGACCCATCCTCAGGCACAACAAGAAAACTCACACGGGCACGCTGGCTTATATATATAGCGTATATAAGCCAGCGTGTATAAGCCAGGCCCATATATACATCAAACATGCCGTTATTCGTGCTGTTTTGTAATCGACGGATAATGAACGTGACACTCATCTGGCACAAACCTTGGAGTACTGTAAAACATCCACCACAAGATGTTGAACAACGCCATAGCTCAATCCCAGCTATGGCGCAAAGTTAGCTTTCGATCGTTTTGAATCATTTCGTCCACACGTGCAAAGCTGATCTCTGTTGTCGACGAACTTGGACGTCCACTGTTTGTGCGATGTCGGTTCCCCGCATCATCCCTGCTGGATTGAAACGAATGCCACCATTTCGGCACGTGACCTGAGATCACGTTTCCAACCGCGTCGCCATTTCGAAATGTCACTGCGCATCTCACCTGGGCACAGGAGTTCACAGAGCTGCCTGGAGCATTAGCGCCATCTCTGGAAGGCAAATGTCACCTATGCCACTTGTACGACATCTCGCATTTACTTTATAGCACGTGTTATCTTTTTTTCTGGTCGACCTACATACTTCATACAATTTATCTTTTTCTCTCTCAGGCATTCCTGAATCTGCTGCTTCCATGATTTCGTCGGTCTTCCTCTACCTTTCTTTCCTGCCAGTAGGGCGGAATAAATTATCGTAGTTAGCACCTCATCGTTCACTCTTACGAGAAAATCGACCTCAGAATATTCATCTGCAACCTATTAACAGCATTTAGCTTCACTTTACACATCTTCGTTACCCACATCACCAGAGCTAGTATTGTTACACACTCCCGTTAAGTAACAGATCTCTCCAGCACATAAACGACTCCTGGTTCTTTACTGCAGTAACTAGGTTTCAATGCAAGCGAAAAAAGGAGATGTTGAACGCAACGTGCCACCCTAGTGGCTGAGTGTTCAGAGGAGCTAGTTTGGGCTAATCGTGCAAGCTGAGCCCTGCTTCCGGTATTGTGATTGTCCCATGACGCTGGCCTTGCTGCTATTCCCTGGAACAAGAGATCCTAAATTAGGGACGGGTGAACTTGTTGTAGCTGTGGATACTCACGGAGGCCGTTACCCCCCCCCCCCACACACACACACACACACGCCCTCGCTTTCTTGGATGGGTGTCAGTGATTCATGAAGTATGGGTACAACGCAGATCATACCATTATAATTTATTAAACTTTACGCAGTAGAAACTTCCAAGCTGGTCGCAGGCAGCGAAAAGGACGTATTGAAACTGATCTTCCACTATTTACAACATATACATACCTTATCATTATATTAAATCTAGTTTTCAAACTCATACCCAAATGTATTACCTACCATTTGTGTTCTTTAGCTTTGTGTCGCCATTCTTTGGAATGTAAGTATGTCGTTAAGAAAGACCATCCTGTACTGCGCGACTAAATCAAAATGTGCCGATTGTCTGAATTGAGTTCCTGTTTAGCTGAATTTTTACTCTAATTGCACCAATATTTTAAAACCTGGATTTTAAAAAACATGGCCTTAATAAACTGCCGATTACTTAATTATTTGCTAAATTTCTTCCCCTTTAATTGCTCTAATGGTTTATTGATTTTTACTTTGTTCATGTGTGCACGCAAGAATACCAAAGACTACTTTTGTACCTTCCAACTTGATACTTTTATGAAAGACTTTATGCATGTTTAACACTCATGTAAAATAATTGTAGACTTATTGTTCTTTCTGGTTCATTCTTTTCAATCCAAAATTATATGTGAAAAAATTAGACCATATGTATTTTTCATGAACTTTATTTTATAAATGTTGTCATTTAAAATAAAAGGCAGTTTCAGTGATGAATTAAAATTTCATATGCATGCAACACAGAATAAAGAGGGGAAAATTCAAACATTCATGACACTGTTTGCATCAACTGTTATTTTAGGCAAAAAATTGCAAATTTCTTTTCTGAAAGAAAAACTGACTGAAATACCAGTGAGAACGTTTTCAAAATCATGTTTATATATTTGATTTCATCCCAATTTTTCCTGAATCAAAGACTGTCTGTTGATTTTTATTTATTTTTCAATGTTCTACCCATGATTTCAGTCATTCTGTGCTAGATTTTATTAGCGTTACTAATAATTGCTGGCTTTAATCCTTTAAAAGCTATTTAATTATGTCACATTTCGCAATCATATACTTTTTTCACTGTAGTTTGAAAAATACAAAACTACATTGATGTAGTATAATAACAACATAAAAGTCGTACGTAAGTTTAATGTGATAATACATGAAAATTGAAGGTATTTCTATCAGTCGTGACATTTTTCAATGTCTCACTAAGCCCATTGTGGTTTTTCCTGTCTTTAAATCCTATTTCCAGTCTACTAAGTAAAAAACCAGGTTAGTACCATATTATCAAAAAGCATCAAAGCAAATATACTCATTCGTTACATATGAACGACCTAAAGCTGTACGACAACAGCAGACAGCAACTTCCCAGCCTAATCAACACAACTAAAAATTTAAGTCATGATTTAAGTATGGAACTTGGCCTAAACAAATGCGCGATGCTGAAAAACTAGAGAGAAAAATAGCTTAAAAGTTTACCCTCATAAAATGAGTTGATTGACAAACTTGAAGATGGTCGAACTTAGAAGTATCCAGGAACAGAGCAAAATAGAATGTTAAATCGCAGCACACTTAAAAAGTTCAATCGCCTAAAACAATTCTGAATACTAAATGATAGTCCAAACATAAAATTATTGCTATCAACTCCTGAACTATTCCTATATTGACGTACTGTTTGGGGATCCTTAAATGGACCAATACTGATCTACAGGAAGTTGACAGACTCACTAGATGACTTTTAACCAAGTACAGATGCCACCATCCATAATCGTCATTTGTAAAACTATACCTGAAAAGAAAAAGAGGAAGAAGGGTGACAACCGATATTTCAGATTTTTGCCAGAAACAAGTGAAACAACTCAAACAATAGGGGGGGGGAAGCATGTCATCATTAGATTTGTAACTGCAGCTGACGAAGGCTTTACCTCACTGAACCTGAATATTACGCAGCTCCTTTCTCAATTAGAAAGCAATTCATATCCACTGCAAAGTTGGAAAAGCAAAATTCTGCACGGTAAATATCCACACTCCTTAGATCTGCAAAACTCTGACAAAAACTCCTCACTACAATGGTTAAAAAAAGGTCAGCTTTATCCAGAAACCGAGAAATTCTTCATTAGGATTCAAGACAGTGTTATCGCAACCCAGAACTGCAAGAAACACATAATGAAATTTGCAGATGATGACACCTGTAGAATGTGTAGAAGAGCCAATGAAACCATTGAAAATATTTTAGCCAGCTGCTCTCTCCTTGCATCAAAACAATACCTTACCATACACGACCAGGTAGCCAAGATCCTACATCAAGAGCTTGGCTTTAAACATGACCTTATCCAAGGATGTACCTACCAGAACCTATTCTCGAAAATCAGAGTTACATCATGTACTGGGACAAACCTATCATGACAGACAAGACCATTGAACACAATCAACTTGGTATCGTAACTGTAGACAAAAAACTGAAGACATAACTGATAGATGTAGCGGTTCATGTTCTTTGATAAAACATCCAAAGAACAGTATCTGAGAAAATCTAGAAATTTGAGAACTTGCTAATGGTAATTCAAAGAATATGAAAATCGTACTAGTTGTCATTTCGGCAACGGCAGTGGTGCCAAATAAGTTCGAAACATTCTCGAAGAATTAGGCACTGCTTCACCCAATTCAAAAGGCAGTCATTTTATGAATCCCGGTAAACTCCCCATCGGAAAATTCCCCCACCAGTAAATTCCACCACATTCAGACAATTCCCCCACCTCGGAAAACTCCCCCACCGGTAAATTCCCCCACCTTTTTCAGTCAGGGACCATACAGAAATGAATTTTACTCAAAATACTACTCAAATAGGTGGGGGAATTTACCGGTGGGGGAATTTTCCGATGGGGAGTTTTCCGACCTGTAAATTCCCCCACCTTTTTCAGTCAGGGACCGTGCACAAATTGAATTTTACTCAAAATACGACTCAAAAAGGTGGGGAAATTTACCGGTGGGGGAATTTTCTGGTGTTTGGGAGTTTTCCGACATTTGGAAATAACTCTCTGCGGATATTTTTATAAAATCCCAGGCTTAAATTTTATTTGAAAAGATATTAATATTCATCAAAAGAATATTTCTGTTTCCTACACTGTAAAAAAATTTCTGTAGATTTTACGGTTTTAAACCGTTTTCCAGGGTGCCAACACAAAACCGTAAAATCTACAGTTTTATGCCGTGTTGGAGCAAAGCTACAGCTTCGCTCCAATACAATCAACACATTCGTTCCAGCCAAATTTTTGTGTTTTCGTGATTATTTGTACTGTGACTCGCTCCAGCCAAATTCTGTGCTGTTTTCTTCAATAAATGTGGTGTTGGAACAAAGCTATAGCTTTGCTGCAACACGGCATAAAACTGTAGATTTTACGGTTTTGTGTTGGCACCCTGGAAAACGGTTTAAAACCGTAAAATCTACAATTTTTTTTTACAGTGTAGTTCATTTGCTGATGAGAAATAACAATTGCGTTTTATAATATACTTCGAATCTTGTAGTTTATCTTTTTGCCTGGATTTTTAGCACGCCTTTTGTAAAAATAGATCGTGCTTATGTTACCGGTTTGTCCGTCCGTCCGTCTGTATCCACGATATCTCTGCAACTACAGTGCTGGCCACCCAAAATGCAACACCAAGAAGGACACGAGATACCAAAATCAGATTTACTGGGCACATAACAACAGATACAAAGATGAAACGATTGAGCTTACAGGCCCGTGCGACTTGCGGAACACGCAGACATCAATAGTTCGTGTGGCCCCCATGGCTGGCAATAACGGCCGCTACACGCCGCGTCATCAAACGAAAGAGGCTTTGGATGTGGGTTGGGATATGTCGGTCCAGGCTGCTTCCACACGTTGCCACAGTTCATCAGGAGTACCCGTGGGTGGTGCTTGCCGGGCCACTCGGTTGCCGATTTGCGACCAGATGTGTTCGATGGGCGACATAACGGGAGAACAGGCGGGCCACGGCAGCAGTGACACCTGGTGGGCCGTGAGGATTTGTTGCACGGTGCGTGCCACGTGCGGGTGCGCATTGTCCTTTTGAAACGTGGCCGCTGGCAGGTCCTGCAGGTAAGGGAGGACACTACAGGCTCCAAAACGTCGGAGATGTAGCGGTGGCTGTTGAGTGTACCGGCGATGCGTACTAGAGGGGTGTGGGTGTCATATCCAATTGCGCGCCCCAAACCATAACGCCAGGCGACGGACCTGTATGGCGATGCATAATGCAGGCGTCATACAGTCTCTCACCGCGGTGCCGCCACACGCGGATCCGACCATCGCGGTGTTGCAGGCAGAAGCGGGATACGTCGGAGAAGACAATGTCGTGCCATTCCGTAGTCCAGATGCGGCGTTCAACGGCCCACTGCCGCCGCACTCGCCGGTGGTGTAACGTCAATGGTAATCAGAGCATTGGGACGCAGTGCGACAAGTCCCCGTTCCTGCAGACGACAACGAACGGTACGTGCTTACACACCCTAAGTCCTGCGCTAACGTTCGTGATGTGGCGGTGCGAGCCGTCAATGCCCGCTGCACAACATGCCGGTCCTCTCGTTCGGTGGCGTGCCGCGGCGGCGGCGATCGCTCACGTCAGTCCGCCCGTCCCTCCGACACCCACAGAATCCATACTTGCCTCACTGTGGCTGGATGTCGTCCCACACGGGCGCCGATGTCTCGGTACGATAAACCGCTGTCGCGATAAGCCACTATTCTTCCTCTGTCGTACTCCGAAACGTGCTGGAATGACTACCGTATTCTGCGACGAGGCATCAGGAAGCTTCCCACGCACAGGTCCGGTAGCACAACACACTTCCACTACTTACACCCCGCCTTCTGTCCACCCTTCTTATAGTGCTTCTCGGTGGCGTGCCGGTCGCACATGATTTGCATATGCCCTGCAATGCTAATCGTTTTCATGTCCTCTCGCGGGCGACGCATGCCGCAAATTTCAGGCCTTCCTTCTTGGTGTTGCATTTTGGGTGGCCTACAGTGTATAAGTCCGATATGAAAAATTCTTTTTGCATTGGGAAGCTTGAAATATGCGAATGATGATCCGGTATTTCGTTTTTTTTTTTACGATGTACATTTTCGCCGCTCAGATGATCTCGAATTCAAAAATACGTTTTATTTCACATATTTGCTTCTAAACATCCGATTGAAAAAATTCTTTTATCTTTTGATTCCATTTATGTCGAAGAGTATTTTAGATATAGTTACTTTTTCAAATTACGCATAGATTTTCCGCTAGGGGGCGTAAAAGTAAATTATATTTTTCCCGATAACTCTTCTTCTAAAACTCCGATTTGAGAAACATTTTCTTCAGCGGATACACCTCCTGATGGAAAACCTTTTGCATATAATTTCAAATTTTTGGTGAAGAATACTTTCGCCACCAGGAGGCGTAAGTGTTAATTTTTGCTTCTGATGTATTTGCCATAAAATCTGAGCTTCTAAAATATCGATTGAAAAAATTCTTTCGTGGACTGATACCACTCACATCGATAAACATTTTCGGAATATTTTCTTCTTAAAATATTCCACAGTCTCTCCGCCAGGGGCGTAGATGTATATCTTATTTTTGTCAATATCTCTACTTCTAGGAGTCCGATTTGAAAAATTCCTTCTTTGTTGGATAGTGTTTCCAGTGTGACATGTTTTTCATGTAATTTCAAAATTTTCAAGTGATTCATAGACTTTCCGCTAGGGGCGTATAGGTAAATTGCTTTCCCCCCTATATTTCTGCTTCTAAATCTCCGATTTGAAAACTTCTTACTGCACCGTATACAGCTCCTGATGGGAAATCCTTTGCACATAATTTCTAAATTTTGTAAAAAATAGTTTGGCCACCAGGTGATGTAAGTCTTAATTTCCGCTTCTGATGTATTTGCAGCGAAATATGAGCTTCTAAAATCTCGATTGAAAAAGAAGGCGTTTGTTGACCGATACTACTCATGTCGACAAACCTTTTAGGAACATTTTCTTCTTGAAATAATGCATGGTTTCTATGCCAGGGGCGTAGATGTATATCTAATTTTTGTCAAATCTCTACTTCTAGGAGTCCGATTTGAAAAATTCCTTCTTTGTTGGATAGTGTTTCCGATGCGAAATGTTTTTCCTATAAATTCAAAATTTTCAAGTAATTTATAGACTTTCCGCTAAGGGGCACGAAGGTAAATTGCCTTTTCTGCGTTATTTTTGTTCCTAAAACTCCGATTTCAAAACTTCTTCCTGTATCGCATACAAGACCTGATGGAAAATATTTTTCACATAACTTCTAATGTTTGGTAAAGAATGGTTTGGCAAACAGGGGTCAGAAGTGTTAATTTCTGCTTCTGATGTATTTGTAGCAAAATCCGGGCTCCTGAAAACTCGACTAATTTTTTTCTTGGACCGATACCGCTCATGTGAATAAACCTTATGAGAATACTTTCTTCCTAAAATAATGCATGGTTTTCCTACCAGGGGACGTAAAGTCACTTCTTATTTTTGTCGATATCTCTATTTCTAAGAGTTCGTAAACCCACGATTCCGTTTACAGCAATATCTGAGGGATTAAAAACCCGATTGAAAAACTTCTTTCTTTCGTCAGACTCTATTGTTTTCCATACCGATTCCATTGACTTTGAATAGCTTTGATAAATTTAATTTGCGTCAGAATGGATTCAAAAGACGTGCTTATTACACCCGAAAATTCGGTGTCATCTTTCTTGTTTTAGTATTCACTACAATGCACTTTTGTTTCACCAAATTCAAGTACAATTGCCGCTTGTCTTACTGGAAACGTTCTCCCGATTTGTGCCCGGCCCCTTAATGAAAAGCGTGTGGCAGTTTTCCTGTGTGGCGGTTTTCCGATGTGTGGCAGTTTTCCTGTGTGGCGGTTTTCCGATGTGTGGCAGTTTTCTAAGTTGCTGAAAGATGTGTGGCAGTTTTCCTGTGTGGCAATCTTCCTGTGTGGCGGTCTTCCGCCAACCGTTGTGGTTCTATTTAATATGTAATCAATTTGTTACTTTTGGTCAGTCGTCGTGCGAACTACACCAGAAATTCGCGTTCAGTTAAAAAAGGTATTCAGGCAATTTCTCGGAAAGAACCCACCTTCTTCAGTTAGCTGGGCCACCCAAGAGCAGAGGGACAAAACCCCCTCTCCAACCCTCCTGTTCCCCCCATCACTGGAGGACACTTGCTTAGGAAATACTCGCAAGTGAAAACATTCGACCTCATGCAATTAGAGTACATGTGGGAGGAGCATGTCTCTTCCAACGGAGGAAAATTAAATAAAACGGGCAAAAAGATAAACTACAAGATTCGAAGTATATTTTAAAACGCAATTGTTATTTCTCATCAGCAAATCAACTACGAAACAAAAATATTCTTTTGACGAATATTAATATCTTTACAAATAAAATTCAGCCTGGGATTTTATAAAAACATCCGCAGAGAGTTATTTCTAAATGTTGGGAAACTCTCCAACATCGGAAAACTCCCCCACCGGAAAATAAGGTGGGGGAATTTACCGGTCGGAAAATTTCCCCATCGGAAAATTCCCCCACCAGTAGATTCCCCCACCTTTTTGAGTCGTATTTTAAGTAAAATTCATTTGTGCACGGTCCCTGACTTAAAAAGGTGGGGGAATTTACCGGTCGGAAAACTCCCCATCGGAAAATTCCCCACCGGTAAATTCCCCCACCTTATTGAGTCGTATTTTGAGTAAAATTCATTTGTGCACGGTCCCTGACTGAAAAAGGTGGGGGAATTTACCGGTGGGGGCATTTTCCGGTGGGGGAGTTTTCCAAGTGAGGGAATTGACTGGATGTGGGGGAATTTACCGGTGGGGGAATTTTCCGGTGGGGGAGTTTACCGTTTACCTATTTTATAGACCTACCACATCACCAGAAAATTCATTAATTTCAAGGATTGAGATGAATATCTCTGCCTTTGCTCACCGGGTCTGGCCGTAAAAATCGACGACAAGAGAAATAATAATATTTCTTTTTCTTCTTCTTCTTTTTATTATTATTGTTACTATTATTCTTATTATTATTAATATTACACGGGGCATATTTTTTTTTTACCTCAGGAAAGAAGATAGACTGGATTTTAGGTAAGAATACTTTAGTCAAACACCAGTGTTGGTCGTCTCAGCGCAAGAAATTTAATGCAATATGGAAAAGAAGTGACTATGATACAAGTAGAGTAGCTTGTCCGTACTTTGAGGTTTTTTATTTCGGTTTCTTTTTTTCATGTTTGAGCTAAGTGTCCAACAGGTTGACGTCAAACCGAATATTTCTGAGAATCGGTGTTGTAAAGAAAAAGTTCGTGGCGGGCACATTTGGTTAAAGTCAATTCTGACATTCCGCACATTCTGATGAGCAAACCTCTAATATTTTTGATGCTTTCTGATGGTTTCGAGAAAATGCAACTACACCCTAAAATAATCTGTTCACTTTTCGATGCTCTAGATATTTTTGCATTATGTGGATCAGGGCGTTTGTTGTTTTTATTTCATTATTATTTTAATTTAACCGTTTGTAAGTGTATTTCCAACTAATCCTTTTACGGTACAAATTAAACTGTTTTTCATGTGTGGATTATTTGATTCATTAGTTTAGTACTCAGATTAAATCTTTCTGCTACAAACCAGCCAGTGCTGTGGAAGAAAAAAGAGTAAGCTTTAATACTCCTAATAGAATAACACAGTGCTGTTTAGTATATCAAGAAGCTACGATCACATTTTAAAATCATTTTCACGGTTAGAATCGAAATTAATTTTTATCATGAAATTTTCATAAATTGCTATCGTTGCAAATTCATTGTCTCAATAAATTAACTTGTACTCTGATTGAAAACAAGTATGGGATCTTGGGAACTTTCTAGAACTTTTTATAAAATGCACGGAAATAAAATCATCGAGGAATCCTCTGACGAAATCCAATACTGCTGAATATTTCCCGGAGTTATTTCCAAAGTCGTGACCTCAAAGGTTCCACATGACAATGTACAGGTAGTAAATCATGAACTGTTGTAGGAGGAATCCTGAAACTTACTTAGGTATCACGACATGCGTGATCAAAAATTCGGCTGAAGGACGTGTTTCGGAACAGCGTGGTTGATTTACACGGATTACTCCCTCGTGGCGCTCTGTCTCCCTGGTGTGTGCGCTTGTTGGATTTTTCATTACATTCTTTGAACGAAACTCGTATTTCTAATATCTTTCTAAATCTAGGTAATGACGAAAGTGCGTCTTTACCCACATTTCCTTTTACTTCAAAATCCAAAGATGGGGTTGATAAATCAATATTCAACTTACCGAAAATTCCATGAAATCATTAGCTACAACATTAAGCTAACGATACTGAAAACATTTAGAAATTGAAAATAATCCTGGAAGTACTGAACTATATTATGGATGAGAATAACAATGAAAGGATAGGCACATTTTCTGCTGAATTTCTTTCTGCAAATGTCCTAGTCGTTACAACCGCACTTAAAAGCAACAAAACGTTTACGATTATCAATTAAATTGCTCACCCTAAGTTGGCAAACATAATTTTTTTAGACACGTAGCTTCGCATAATATGATTAAATAAGCAATACTATTGACGTCATTATGTATGTTAGTGTAGAATTCCACGCATTATTGTGTATACTAGTGTAGAATTTCACGAACAGTTTGAGTTAAAAGTTGAAAACACTTTGTTTAGTTCTTAAGTTTTCATTATGTTTAAAGATTAAAATTTTATCTTTAGCTAAGACTTCATTCTTAAATGTTTTAACCCCTATCAATGGTCAGTTACGCTTGCTTACACATCGAACGATAGATAACATTATTTATCATTTTTCTTGACAAAATGCTGGACCTAGGCCTCAATTTAAGCAATCGACCGTGTAATGTTTATTGCTGAATTAGTGAAAGTCGCTTTTATTTGAACTGTTAGTTTAACGGTTACTCCAACTACACTTTAGCTTCACTGTAGACTTAACTCTCACTTAGAAACTAAAAGGTTGTTTTCCCGGACGATCTCAGTCGCCGTAGCTGAAAACTTAATTATACACCATCTACCAACAAGTAATTGCACACCCCTACCAACAAGTAATTGGACACCCCTGCAATCGACGATATCTGCGGTCCTGATACACGTCACGGCCGCCGCCGCCGTTAAATATCGTGTGGGAAACAACAACGCAACCAGAGCTCCGAACACGCAGAGCTCCGAACTGCGTGGCATGCAAGATGCCACGCAGTTCGGAGCTCTCTGATTTCGAGAAAGGTGTAATCGTCGGGTATCACAGAAATGGCCGATCCATACGTGACATATCCAGCAAGTTGAAGTACACAAAATCGACAGTGGCCTACGTGATTGGCAAGTGGAAGATGAGAGGTGACTGTCAGAATGGGACCCGACCCGGCAGACCCACAAAACTGGGAGTTAGAGACCGACGGGTGCTGGCCAGAGAAATTCGGAAGAACCGCACCAAATCGATGGGCCACATCCGCGAGGAGTTTCAACAGGCACCTGGGAGTGTTTTTTGGATGAATACCATCCGTAAGGAAGCCCATCTGCTCGGTTATCATGGACGTGCTGCCGCCTACAAGCCTTTGATCACCAAGTCCAATAGCGCTGCTCGGCTAAGGTGGTGCAAAGAACGTCGACAGTGGACCGTTGAACAGTGGAAACAGGTTCTCTGGAGCGACGAATCAAGGTTCACCCTCTACCGTTCGGATGGCAGGGTCTGGGTTTCGCGTCTGCCTGGAGAACGCCTCCTGCCGGAATGTATTGTGCCAACTGTGAAGTTCGGCGGCGGTGGAATTATGCTATGGGGGTGTTCTCCTGGTATGGCATGGGATCCTTGGTCGCAATTCTTGGTAGACTCAACGCCGAGACCTTACTGCACCATTTTGGATGACCATGCGCTTCCTACGTTGTGGCAGTTTTACTGGATGGACCCATGTTACTTTCAGGATGACAATGCCACCTGTCATGTTGTGAAGTCCACCATGGCTTGGTATGGTGACAATGGGGTTAATCGAATGGACTGGCCTGCGCAGAGCCCGGACCTTAACCCTATCGAGAACCTCTGGGACGAGTTGGAGCGTCGACTTAAGGGGTGCCCCCACCATCCGAAATCGGTGAAGAAACTGACCTGTCTTCTCCAAGCCGAGTGGAAGAAAATACCGCTAGCCGTCGTACAACGCCTATTTGAGAGTATGACCCGGAGGGTCGCAGCTGTAATCGCCGCTCGTGGTGGCTCCACCAACTATTGAAGGTGAATAAACTTCGTTTTCCTTTGCTATCACAGGTGTCCAATTACTTGTTGGTAGATAGTGTATAAGGTTTTTAAATGAGTCAAGTCCACTTACAGTTCCATCTTGTTTATTACACAGCAAGTACAAGTATGTAGTAGTAAGTCAACCATCCACATCGATATCCTCTCAGCTCGTCACAACTTGAGCATATGACTCTCGCTTAAGCAAACAACATTAACAGCACTCAACTCAGCCTCAAAGACACAGCACACGCGAAAACATAGTGCTCAAAGCATATTCAGTCATAAATAAGTGCTCTCAAAAACTAGTGAGATAGCCAAAAACGTAGTGAGGTTGATACATTCAAAACAGCAGTTCTTATCTCTAACTTGAACTACCAAACTTATTCGACTTTACAAAACTTAAATTCATCTGACAGGAATAAATGTCATTAAGCTTTAGGAAACTCTTTAACGAGAAGAAACCAAATTTACATAAGAACAGGGAACTAAAAAGGGAGGTTAAGTTATTGTATATGTCACAACCGAGAACCAGATCGATTGAAGGTGTGAAATCAGCTATTAGTAACAGAAAAAAGCAATATGGTAGAGATAGAAGAGCCTGAAGTGGACACAAAATTTGCACACAGTTTATTGGAGCAAATGGTACTTTATTTTAAGGGATATGCTACAAAATCACACTTGAACACCGTGTTTTTACGCAAGTGTGAGAAGTTGAGAAAGTTTTTACCCCTTTCAACGAGATTTATGTAAATAATTTACCAATTTGTAATTGAATTATGTTTTAAATATTCCGTATACGTATGATCTTAGAGTTCCGATAGCTGACTTGTCTGAGGCATTGGTTTCTGGCTAGTTGACCGCACCAAACTCGGACCAAAGCCCCGGGTGAGGCATTGGTGATACGCCTGCTCCACGCCTCTGGCCCTCCCCCATTCGTGGAACTAGTGGCCCCAAAGATAGACGACTGCTTATGAACCTTAGATTTGCTCAATATGGTCATTAAACTCCAAATCACACACACACAAAAAAAACGTATCACCTTATACTGTATATGACTGATGTTAATTAATAGAAGTGCTCTCTACGGATTTTAAGAAAGTGAATACTTCGGGCAAAGAAATAATCATTCACGTAAATATATTTACTAATTTTGTTGAGCCTCAAAGCTTTGCTAGTTCTTCATGAATGTATTTATCGTATGATGAACAGCAGTGTTTAGCTTTACCTTTTCCATTACAGATATCAAAGATTATGTGTTGTAAAAGGTGGTCATCGTATTTACCTTTTCCGGAGACCCGTCTGTTCTTTGTACTGCTCTTCTCTTGTCATTTTGGAAGCTTAATGTTGATAACCAGCAAATCTTAATAATATTCACATCGAAAAATCTCCTCGCATCTTAAAAATGTCGGATAGATAGTATTTAAGTGTTAATGAAATTAATATATAATTGCGGGTAAGGAATTCGAGTCGGATGGCATGAAAACTTCATAGTGTATGAAATAAGATATGATTTTTTATGTGACCGTGCCAGACTTCACTGGAGGTAATATCTCAGGAAATGTTTGAGACGTGTTTCAGAAGCATACTTCCAGCACGTCGTGGTACCAAGATCAAAAAGGTACGAATTCCGGAGATGATGAATTGGCTTCGAACTCCCTAGCCCTTCACCTACCAGAAATTCCGCGTCGCCCTTTGACCAACCTATGAATCAATGACTGATTGTACACACATCGCTTTTAAAGTTCTGAGAACGTGTGTCTTTTTTTAATTCGTTTTCCGGGGCATTGAGTTCTTATATTTCCAAAGAAATAGTGATTTATTTTCTAACCGGCCAGGAGGTCGTTGCACTGGCTGCAGATAGAGTCCCGCAACTCCTAAATCAGCACGAATGAGCATCACATGGACAAAGGTTAGTACTTTTATAGCTCAGCTTTCATAACACTATTTGATTCATGTTCGCTTTAATGTTAGAATGGTCTAAATGTTTATATAGGGTGTTTCGACAAACAAATAAAAATGCTAGTAATGGACTCGATAACACGGCTGCATTAGTCACCTGGGACAAACTGGAGAAATGTCAAATAAAAATGCGCATGCCGTAGCTGTAAAGCACTGGCAACGTAGTATATAATTCAATTACACCACTGAAATACATTTGAACATTTTCTTTTTCTCAATTTATGAGAAGTCTGGTTTTTTTTTTCCCTTTAAAGGGTTTTTTTCCCTTTATCAGAAATAAGTTTTGTGTTAGCAGAATTGAAAATTAATTTATCAGCTGTGGGAATATTTCTCTTTGTAATTGTATTTAATCAAAACATGGAGTCACGACGCACTGATATTTCTCTTCTTTCTTCCTTTGGTTCTCTCTATAACTTTCATTTAATTTATTTGCTTTTTTTAATAGTTTGAAAACTCCCATGAACGTACGTATCTCTAATATGGCTACGGATTCAAAGGAAGAAGGGTGGGGGGAGCCAAAGCCGAAAGGAAGTATAAAACCCATATCTCTCCAGGACTCGAAGTCAGGCCCTTAACACTTGTTTTTAAACCCTTTCAAAAATGCATTGCTTACTTTATCAGATTTCCTAATTACACTGCAAAGTGACTGCTTCAGGCCCGTAACTAAAGGAAGAGCAGGTGGGGCTAAGCCCCCTACTCAACCGTAGTGTAGCCATGAACCCGGCTAACAGATTCTATAGTTTGGGTTTTCTTAATCTTTGGAAAAAATTTCTTCTATAAACTAAAATAAAATAAAAATTATGTTTAAAACAGAGGCGCAAGTTAACAGCAAAATTGTTTTGAGGGTAGTGCCTGAGTTTAAAAGTGACATAATCATAAAACCAAGCACACAAGCGGAAGTTCAATTCTCGTTACTTGAATTTTAGTATCAGTTACTAGTATCTTCAAGCGAGTAATTGTACTATCAATCAATCGCCCTTGTGCGTTTGCTATGAATTGTCGTCGTCATGTCTTCTTTGTGTTGATGTTAAATGCTACCTTCTTTACGTGCCTGTAATTTTATGCTTAGTTGCGATAATTACAGCGAAACAGAGTGGGATACCGGAAATTGATGCCCATCGAAAGGGTTGGGTATCACAAGTGTGAGAAGAAATGACAGTTTCTCCTGGGATGTATTATTACGATAGCGATGTTCACGTCGAATCACTCAGTTGCATTCCGGAGCAAAGTGTGTGCATTCTGAAACGGTCTGTAGCACATGTAAGTTTACCGGGATTATCGAAAGTGCGAAGGTATTTTATATTTCAGTGCAAAATAGTCCTTTCGTGCATTTTTGGGCGTAATATTTTAATAAATTTAAAGGTACATTCTCGCTTTATTTGCAGTTTTCAGAGAATAAATTTTTTGTGCAAGTGCAAGAAAATATTAACTGATCATAATTGACAGTTCTAACAATTTTTATTTATTTTGATTGCTTTTGTTTATTTTTCGAACATGATTTCTTTCTCGAGATTTTGGTGTTAAAAAGTCATTACTAAAATACCTTAACAGACAGAAAGAGGAAAATACGAAAAATGAAAAAGATAATAAAGCAGATAAACAAACTTTTGGTGCAAATGACTGTGTAAAATGAAAAGAGCAGAATCATGGTTTGCCTTGTACTTCCAGCAGTACGGATTCTAATATAAAGAGAACCGACTTTCAAAATAAGAAGAGAATTGAAACTGAACTATATCCAAAAACTAAAGATGGTAGTTCCAAAAGGAATGACTAAAGAAATTCAAATTGCTGGAATATTCTCCAGATTTAGACAAGCTATTTCGCTATGCGAGCAAAGCCTTTCATTTCAGCCTCTTGGGTCTAAAGAAAGCTCTTGACAAAAAGTTTGAGTTTTCAGCATATAAGCTGTGAAAAACCATTTAATTGCTATTTCCATGTGGAAAGAAAAGAAACTAGAGAAGAAAAAAATAATTTGTGTCCATCGTAGTGAACGAAAAGGTGGTTAAAGATAACTTACTTGATGAGTTTTATGTTCCATCCATTGTGGAAATGATTCAGTTTCTTGCAACAAACGAGGTAGCTTTAAGAGATTCGTGTGATATTGAAGAACATTCTGAACATGAATTATTTATCAATTTTTATGAGTATACTCTAAAGAAAGATTTTAAACTTGCTGACAGTGTAAAACGAATACCTAAAAATGCCACATATTCGTCACCGAAAATTCAAAATAATGTAATTTAAGCAATGCCTAATACTGTTAGGAATAATATCGCAAAAACATGTTAAATGTAAATGTTCTTTGGTTTACCTTATTTATGGGTGGAACGCGTGATAAAAATATGAAAAAAAGTATTGCTTTTGAAATTCGGTATGTGAAAAATGCTAAAGTTAAGAACAGACTTCATCAACAGAAGTGACAAAGAACTGTGATGCAGAATCTTTGGCTCAGCTAGCTTTTCGGTCTGTTGGGAATATGCAAAATAGGCACGAAGTGCCACTTGAGTCAGTGTTCCGATGAGGCTAATGTAACCAGGGCATCATATATTCTACAGGATTAAGCTATAATAACCATTTTGAATATGGTGAGTTCAAATCATCTCCCCTTTCCTTAGTGTTATTTATGAGGCAGTCCCTTTTTGCCCATTTCCGTACAGCTGCGTTAATGGACTGAAGGACATGCTTTTGCTTCTTAGCCGTCCCAATTGAGGGAAAGTTCGATTTTATTAGCACGTTTCTTTGAGGGAGTAACGAGAAAGGTGTAAAGATGGGGGGCCACGCTCTACCCGGTGTGAGGAGGAATGACCAAAGGCAAGAGATTCGGGTCGAGGCGGAGAGGGAGAGAGAAGGGTCTTCACACGCACGGAGGCTAAAAAAGTGCCGGGCGGAAGAACGATGGTGGTCGTCAGTGTCGAGTGAAAAAAGTGGGAAGCTAAAACTTAAAGCCTAGTAGTGTAGCAATAAGCAAAAGCGGATCCTCGAGTGAATATTACGATCGGAATCGCAGGACAAAGCTTCAAAGACCATACCGTGAACTGCATAGAATAAACATATTCAACACTGCGAAAGAAACAATCTTGATTTTAGCATATGTTTCCTTTATTTGTTTCAAGAACGGGGAAAATACAGGTAAAACTCCGAAACCTAGAAAATCTCTATAAGCGAAGGTCCAACGGAATTTTCATACAGGGCATTGAAACACAATTCACTGAGAAGCCCTGTAACACTAGTGTCATGTCTGAGGGAAAAGGCGGTGTACACACAGGAAATATTGCAACGCAAACTGGGCAGGAAATGTTTTTTATGTGCGTTTCTATAACCACATATCACATTTAGTGATTATAGAAGTACTACAAATTGATGGAGCACATTTTTTAAATCAGTGCGTAATGTCGTACAATTTTCTTTAAGAAAGGAAGCTTTCGAAGCCAGTATGAAGGCAAACATCTAGTTAGACTTATGGAGGTCTGGCCATTTCGACGTTGTCGTTTTAATATTTGAAAATTTTGAGTTAATTGTTGAAACACTTCTGTGATAAAGATGAATAGAAGCCGAAAGTGTGACGATGAAGATATTGTTATGAGTATTGGTTTACTTCAGTCAATAACAAATCAAGAATTTTGCTTTTGCTTGGTCATAATAAAGAAATTCCTAGATATTTTAAACCCTGATGACAAAATTCTCCAGAGTTATGAAACAAGTTTTTAAAGGCCAAGTGAAATTGTAAATGTGTCTTAGTTCAGAATTTAACATAGTTTCCAAAGAATGCCACAAACTGTGTAAAATATAGTTTCTCATAGTAGAAAACAACGTACCAGCAAATAAAGCTCAGTGTTGATGGAAGGTCATGTTATTTCATCATCATCATCATCATCATCATTGTCAACCATTATCAATCCACTGCTGGACGAAGGTCTCCCCAAGTTTAATCCACAACAGTCTGTCTTGTGCCAGTCTCCTCCATGTCACTCCCGCATATTTTCGAATTTCATCCACCCATCTCCCATGTGGTCTTCTTCTGGGTCTTTTCCTGTCCCTTGGAATCCAATCTAAAATTTCGGCTGTCCATCGATGGTCTGTCCTTCTGGCAGTATGTCCAGCCCATTGCCATTTCAGGGATTTAACTCTGATCATGATGTCTTCCACTCTTGTCATTTTTCGGATTCACGAGTTCCTCTTCTTATCTCTCCTGGTTACACCAAGCATGCACCTCTCCATGCTGCTTTGAGTTAGCCTCTTTTAGTTAAGGTCCACGTCACTGCACCATACGTAAGCACTGGAAGGATGCATTGATCAAACACTTTTCTTTTAAGACATAATGGCATATTGCTCTTGAAAATTATGCTATTTCTTCCAAAAGCTCTCCAGGCAAGTATTATACGCCGATTAATTTTTTCATCAATGTGACCCTCACTTGATATTTGCTGTCCAAGATAAACGTACGTGTCTGTTATCTCCAGTTTTTCTCCATCAATCGATAAATCTTCATTTCTTGTAAAAGCATTGAACATCACTTTTTTCTCCTGAAAGTTCATTTTTAATCCCACTAGTTTGCTCTTGTCAGCAAGTTCCTGGATCATACTCTGCAGCTCTGGTGGGGTAGTTGCAAAAATGACTACGACATCAGCAAAACGAAGGTGGGTTAGATAATCTCCATTAATCTTTATCCCTTTGTTTTCCCAGTTCAGTGATTGAAAGACATTTTCCAATGTGGCATTAAAGAGCTTCGGAGTTATTGTGTCACCTTGTTTCACTCCCTTTCCACTTTTTATCTGTGTTGTATTTTCAAACAGCCGAATCTTTGCACTTGCATTTTCATAGATGTTATTAATAATATTAATGAATGCATCTTCAATACAGCAGGATTTCAGAGCCATTGTAACTGCTGATGGTTTCACCGAATCAAAGGCTTTTTCGTAATCGATAAAAGCCATGCACAATGGAAGTTCATATTCCCTCGCTCTTTCAATTAGTTCTCTCAGTACGTGGATATGATCTATTGTGCTGTAGCCACTCCTGAATCCAGCTTGTTCTCTCGGTTGAGCCATGTCCAGTGTTACCTTCAAACGGTGTGAAAGAACTTTAGTGAAGATTTTATAAACCACTGAGAGGAGGCTGATAGGTCTCTAGTTCCTGATATCCTCAATGTCACCTTTTTTATGTAGCAGGATCATTGTAGCATTGTTCCAATCCTCAGGAATCTTCCCTTCAGTAAGGCATCGAGTGAAAATTTGGGCGAGTACTGTTTCGATTTCTCCACTTGCTTCTTGTATGATGTCTACAGTAATTCCATCTTCTCCTGGAGCTTTCCCCCGCTTCATGTTCTTGATTGCATGTGCAACTTCTGCTGGGAGGACTGGAAGAACTCTGGTACTGGTACCTTTCGTAATGTTTGGAGTACATGTATCATCCCTTTCATATAATTTGGAGTAGAAATCTTTCACTCTTGTCAAAATTTCGCCTCTATTTCTTGTTACAGAACCATCTTCTTTTCTCAGTGCCATAATCTGTTTTCTTCCCTTACTGAGATGTCCCTTTGCTATCTTTAGGCTTTGGTTGTTTTCAATTGCTTTCCTCACTAGCTCACAGTTGAATTTTCTTACGTCTTCAGTGATACTTTTTCGTACTGTCGTGCATAGCTCTATATATTCCACTTTGGAAGTCGCATCTTCTTTAGTTGTCCTCATCTCTCTTCTTTTTTGCATCAACATTTTGGTTTTTCCTGATAATTTGTTCACATGCAACTTGTTCTTAGACCCAGCTAATTTTGTTGCTGTTTCCATAAGAGCTTTGGTTACTTTTCTGTTAACTTCAGAAATATCCACTTCTTCCGATGTTAGGCCTTCTAAAGCAGAGAATCTGTTCTTCAGTTCCAACTTGAAAGTATTATGGTGTTTTTTAAGGTTGGTTATGTCAATACATTTTGTTTGTCTTATGAGCTGGCCACGTTCGAGTTTAGTGTTGAGGTGCATCTTACATCTCACCAATCTATGGTCACTACCTGTGTTGAACTTGTTCAGCACACTGCAGTCTTGGATGACGAATTTTTTGTTACACATAATGAAATCTATTTCACTTTGTAACGTACCAGGAGATGTGACGTACCTGCCCGAAGGACGCACACGACATAAAGGCAGATAGGAATCAGAATAAAACGTCCGCGTAGCCCAATTGGTAGAGTGACTTATTCCGGAATGAGGGGATCCGGGTTCGAATCCTGGCGCGGATAAAAATAACGGAGAAATTTACTTCGTTATAATGGCGCCCGAACTATCCGGATGACCCGACCGTTCGAAATCTCGCATTGGTGTGATGTTCTTTCCACACCGCGAGATAGGAAAAATCAGAGAATCCCTTCTCCAGTACTTATAAAAAAATAAAAAAAAATAAGGGGGAGATGATGTAACGTACCAGGAGATGTGACGTACCTGCCCGAAGGACGCACACGACATAAAGGCAGATAGGAATCAGAATAAAACGTCCGCGTAGCTCAATTGGTAGAGTGATTTATTCCAAAATGAGGGGATCCGGGTTCGAATCCTGGCGCGGATAAAAATGACGGAGAAATTTACTTCGTTATAACTTGTCGTTCCATTTGGATGTCTCCATGTCCATTTCCTGTGTGGCTTTTTCTTGAAAAAGGAGTTCAAGATGAAACATCCTTCTGCCTCTGCAAACTCAACGAGAGTATTTCCACGCTGGTTTCTGTTGCCGTGACCGAATTTACCTACTGAAGTTTCATTCTGTTGCCGTTGCCCTATTTTTGCATTGAAATCTCCCATAATTATCTTCAAGTGCTGCTTACCTTTATTATTTAGATCACGAATTTGCTCATAAAATTCTTCAATTTCTTCTTCAGGACGGCTTGTGGTGGGTGCATACGTTTGAATAATCTGAGCCTGGTATCTTCTCGAGAGTTGGATAACGAGTCGTGCAGCTCTGTCAGAGGAACTTTCAACTTCTACCACTTTATCCTTCAGTTTCTTGTTTATTATAAATCCAACACCACTAGTTCTGCCAGTATCTGTCCCACGATAGTAGAAGAGATGTCCACTTTTCAGTTCAATGAGATCTTCTCCTTTTCTCCTTACCTCACTTAGCCCGACGATGTCCCACTTGATCCTTTGTAGTTCCTCTTCCAATTCAAGAAGCCTTGAATCAGAAGATAGGGAGCGTCCATTATACGTAGCCAAGGTCAGCATCAGATGGCAGCCTAGTCCGGTCCTTCGGGGATTCTTAGCACCCTCTGCCTTCATGTCGCACTGGCCGCTGCCTTGGCCAGGTGCATTCCAGCTGCCGGAGACTGAGGGCCAAGATTTAAGTTGTAGAGTCATTTTGGAGGTGTTTGGCCATAACTCACCACGCTGGCCAAGCGGATTGGTGAGTGTGTGATAGCATTTCCTCTGATCCCGATGGCATAGTTATACCGCTATTGGCGGTCGTCAGAGCCCCTTTAGTGGGAACAGGATGCATCACGAGAAGGCGGGGTTGACATTTGTAAAGGAGAGGCTGTGATGTTACGCATCACCTGACCTTACATCCTCATTTTTTTGCCAAAAATATTGTTGCCCAAAATGTTATTTATGGCCACATAAATGAGGTATCTGAAATAGAAATTAACCAGTGTTTCAGCCAATTTACAATGAGACTATAGATTTAGTGTTACAAGCATTTGATAAAAGCTTTATTAATAATGAAGAACTCATAGCAGCAGTTACAACAGCAATTGCTGATTTGAGTGCACAAACTATTGTAAAAGAATTGAATTTCCTAAAGAACTAGAAATTTAAATTCCACAAAAGGAGGAAATTATTGTTGCCCAAAATCATCCCATTAAATTCAAAGACCAAGAGAAAAATAATGATCGAATAGAAAAGTTGCATGAGATGAAAGGTACTTTTTCTGAAGTTTAGATCTGGTTTCAACTTCCAGAGTCTGTGATTGCACATTGCGTTTTTAGGAAGTTTTCAAACTAGATAAAATAGACTTTAAAACTGTACCACTCAGTGGATAGTAGTTGATTCCATTTCTGAGGAACAGATTCCGTTTGCCAAGTTTTAGGTTTGATAGTTAAAACGACAAGGTGATGAGGTTGTTACTCGTAGAGATTTCAGTAGTTTAGATAACAGGGGATTCGAAAATGAAATGAATAAATTTAGGGAAAACTACTTTACAAATGTGAGTAGGAAAGGATTTATTCACTTGTGTTTAAGCAATGAACTCATAGTTACCGATGCTATTTTTAGGCACAGAAATTTCAAATGCTCTTAATTGAACACTCTAGAAAGAGATAATATGTAATTGATTGTGTAACATTGGAGAAATATCTGAGAAACGTAATTAAGAATACAAGTATTTTGGAGGTCATGCAATAAATAAAGATCATTTTTTGTAACATCTACTCTTAAAGTAGATTTTTAAGATTCGAAAAGAATTGCAAATATGTTAAGACGCTTCACAGAATGGATATTATGAATAATACTAGAGCGAGACAGGATATTCGGAAGCGGACTGTCGAAGGTGATATTTAAATCATAAAACCAGAAGAAGTAGTGAGATGGAATGGAACAGATATAAATGGATTATTGAGGTTGCAAGGAAATCATGCTGTATGGAGTGTGTAAAAACAAGGAAGTCTGAACTCTTGGAGGACAACAGAAATGAGTGAAGCTATCAAAAAAGGAAAAAATATATAGGTATTGTTTAAGCTTTTTGCCGCTTGCTAACAGGAAAATTTGTAATTTGTTTAAAGGCAAAGACGTATTTTACGGAAACAAAATATTAGGCTGTATACAGTATACTGTTATACGTATGTATGTGACTATTACGTAATATTATGAATCACCAAATTTAATTACGCAACTTAGAAAAGCGGAGAATGTTTTGTCTTTAGAAACGCACTTAAGAGGAAACAGATCACAGCCCCTCCCAACCTATCATTAGAGGGAAAACGCTCACACCTCTACCTCCATAGAGAAAACGGGCTGCTTTTCGTCCTACGCACAGTATGGAGAATCTATTACCGACTTCGTGAACAAGTGGTTATAAAGCAGTTGACAGGTCCGTACATATACTCTAACGAGTCCGCGTAGAAGAAAACTTCCTTCAGCAGTGAAAAAACTGACCCCTATCCCTTGCAAAGCTAGCTAAGTAGGGAATTTCTTGCATCGAAGATTACAAAATGGACCCATTCCCGCAGAAGTGTAGAGAAAAGAAAGGTCAGCTGAAGTTAAGAGTTTGGTCAGAGAGGAACGTATTTCTCCGGGATGTAAGTAGAAGGGAAAAGAGCGCAAACTTTGTGCCGATGCATAAAGGTCCTGAGTACTCCACTTAATACGGAATATAAATATGTTCCCCAAATCAGAAAAATAAAGATTTTGAGTGCGATTTAAAGCTTTCGCTTTCTTCCCTGCTCTAATGAGACAGAGAACCTGCAATTTTCATCTGGATGGAAAATGTTCAAAGTCTGTTGCAATTTTCATCTGAATGCCGATTGCATGTCCTGGTGTCCATGCAATCGGCACCAGTGTTAAACAAACGTATCAACAAAGTTGCTAATCGCACGAAACAAAATACTCACCCCTCTAACAATGTGACATTCCAGCCAACAATTCAACGCAGTATGTTGACAAGCATTTTATTATGACAGCGAAAGAGCTATAAGGAGCTGACATATGAGTAGAACTGTGTAAGAGGAATATCAGTGAGCGATATTGGATTCAGTGACAGAACGGAATCAGCCATGAATTGGTTACTTCTTCCGAGACACACACACACGTACGTTACTGAAAGCATATTCACTTGATTTGAACTTGTGCGTTCTGTGAGAGATGAAAGATTACTTAGTTGCATTTTGTGATATCAGGTCACAGACGAAGTAGTAGTCTTTAAAAACAAGGTACGTTGAAGACGTAAAACGTAGAATAAGTGCAAAAAAAAGCAGCACATTAGAGTGAAAAAGTATCGCGATCGACTAAAAGAAATGCACAAAGTTTGTTGCAAAGTAGGAGTGATATATTTTTTAAGTGTTCTGTGTACCAGTAACTTGGCTGAACACAATGCTGTTTCGCACGTGCGTGATAGTGATGATGATGATGATGATGACCTAAAAACGAAGCCACATTTAATGAGACAGAAGCAAAATGATTGTCTGACAGTCAAACTTGAACATTTAGTTTTTCCTTTTTACTGTTATAGGATAATGCGTAAATGTCATCACGAAGTTAGAGGAAATAGCACCCTAGAAACGAAATGAATTATTGATTGATTGATTTAAATTAATGCAGCAGGAACTATGTATTGTTCACGTAGTCACTTTGAGGGCGAATGAGGGACACAAAAAAAAAAGGACGATTTGTTTAAATTCGTAGAATCACTTTCAGCAGTGAAGACTGTGTTCAAACCAAAGGTCTAGAAGAATATATCGTGCAGGTGAAGTTTAGTATAAGTGAAATTGACAGATGTGTTGTGCATTTTTAAGCACCACTTCTACTGTACACAGTGACAATAAATAAATACACACAGAGACACAAAGTAAAGATATATATGTATACACTGCTTGTCACCCAAAATGCAACACCAAGAAGGAAGCATCCGATTGCACTGAAATTCGCAGAATGCGTCGCCCGCAAGAGGACATGCAAACGATTAGCATTGCAGGGCATATGCAAATCATGTGCGCGCGGCACGCCACCGAGAAGCACTATAAGAAGGGTGCACAGTAAGGGAGAAGGGTGCACTATAAGAAGGGTGCACAGCAAGTAGTGAAAGTATGTTGTGCTGCCGGACATGTGCGTGGGAAGCTTCCTGATGCCTCGTCGCAGAATACGGCAGTCATTACAGCACGTTTCGGAGTTCGACAGAGGACGAATAGTGGCTTATCGCGACAGCGGTTTATCGTACCGAGACATCGGCGCCCGTGTGGGACGACATCCAGCCACAGTGAGGCGAGTATGGATTCGGTGGGTGCAAGAGGGACGAACGGACCGACGTGATCAATTCCCGCAGCCGCGGCACACCACCGAGCGAGAGAACCGGCATGTTGTGCGGCGGGCATTGGCGGCTCGTACCGCCACATCACGAATGTTAGCGCAGGAATTAGGGTGTGTTGCGCAACAACCTGTGTCAGCACGTACAGTTCGACGTCGTCTGCAGGAGCGGGGACTCGTCGCACAGCGCCCATTGCTCCGATTACCATTGACGTTACACCACCGGCGAGTGCGGCGGCAGTGGACCGTTGAACGCTGCACCTGGACTACAGAATGGCACGACATTGTGTTCTCCGACGAATCCCGCTTCTGCCTGCAACACCACGATGGTCGGATCCGCGTGTCACGGCACCGCGTCGAGAGACTGTATGACGCCTGCATTATGCATCGCCATACCGGTCCGTCGCCTGGCGTTAAGCTTTGGGGATCAATTAGATATGACACCCGCACCCCTCTGGTTCGCATCGCCGATACACTCAACAGCAACCGCTACATTTCCGACGTTTTTGAGCCTGTAATTCTGCCTTACCTGCAGGACCTGCCAGCGGTCACGTTTCAACAGGACAATGCGCGCCCGTACGTGACACTCATCGTGCAACAATTCTTCACGGCCCATCAGGTGTCACTGCTACCGTGGCCCGCCTGTTCTCCCGATATGTCGCCCATCGAACATGTCTGGTCGCTGATCGGCAACCGAGTGGCCCGGCAAGCACCACCCGCGGCTACGCCTGATGAACTGTGGCAACGTGTGGAAGCAGCCTGGACCGACATACCCCAAGCCCACATAGAAAGCTTCTTTCGTTCGATGCCGTGGCGTGTAGTGGCCGTTATTACCAGCCATGGGGGCCACTTGAACTATTGAAGTCTGCTTGTTCCGCAAGTCGCACGGGCCTGTAAGCTCAATCGTTTCATCTTTGTATCTGTTGTTATGTGTCCAGTAAATCTGGCTTTGCTATCTCGTGTCCTTCTTGGTGTTACATTTTGGGTGGCCAGCAGTGTATATAGAAATGTGAAACCAATGAGCAAATTTATATATATATAATATAGGTCTCCCCAAGTTTCCTCCACAACGGTCTGTCTTGTGCCAGTCTCCTCCATGTCACTCCCGCATACTTTCGAATTTCATCCACCCATCTCCCATGTGGTCTTCTTCTGGGTCTTTTCCTGTCCCTTGGAATCCAATCTAAAATTTCGGCTGTCCATCGATGGTCTGTCCATCTGGCAGTATGTCCAGCCCATTGCCATTTCAGGGATTTAACTCTGATCATGATGTCTTCCACTCTTGTCATTTTTCGGATCCACGAGTTCCTCTTCTTATCTCTCCTGGTTACACCAAGCATGCACCTCTCCATGCTGCTTTGAGTTGTCTGCAGCCTTTGTATGTCTCTTTTAGTTAAGGTCCACGTCTCTGCAGCATACGTAAGCACTGGAAGGATGCATTGATCAAACACTTTTCTTTTAAGACATAATGGCATATTGCTCTTGAAAATTATGCTGTTTCTTCCAAAAGCTCTCCAGGCAAGTTTTGTACGCCGATTAATTTCTTCATCAATGTGACCCTCACTTGATATCTGCTGTCCAAGAAAAACGTACGTGTCTGTTATCTCCAGCTTTTCTCCATCAATCCATAAATCTTCATTTCTTGTAAAATCATTGAACAACACTTTTGTCTTCTGAAAGTTCAGTTTTAATCCCACTTCTTTACTCTTGTCAGCAAGTTCCTGGATCATACTCTGCAACTCTGATGGGGTAGTTGCAAAAATGACTACGTCATCAGCAAAACGAAGGTGGTTAGATAATCTCCATTAATCTTTATCCCTTTGTTTTCCCAGTTCAGTGATTTAAAGACATTTTCCAATGTGGCATATATATATATATATATATAAGCAAAATTTTATTTTTTCAGAAATAACAGTGTAACGTTCAGACAAACGACACAAGACATCACATTATCACTGGAAGTTAATGTACAAGGCAAGCCTCAACCAGAGGCCTAAGCCTCGGACAAGTATCGACGAATAATTGCTGCAGTGCAATTATTCGTCGATACTTGTCCGAATGTATTGTTGTTCCAAGTCGGGTAAAGTAGTCCATGAATTTGGGTGATAAAATCTCTAGTGCATCGATAATTATTGGCACCACTGTTGTGTTTTTCTTCCAAAGTCGGGTAGTTTCCATAGCCAGAGCCCTGTATTTGTCTATTTTCTCCATCTCTTTTTCCTGTACTCTACAATCTCCAGGGATGGCAATATCGATTAAGGTCACTTGTTGATTTTCAATCACGGTGATGTCGGGTGTATTTTTGCGGTTATGTGCTGGTCAGTATATATATATATATATACTGACCAGCACATAAACGCAATCTATCACATACACAGTTTTGCATCTTGTCTACTCACACATTTTTGGCTTATCAGGTAGTTGTTTAACCGTGACCACCTATCTTATCAGTGTATATATTTGGGTTCTTGTGGGTGCTCTGTTCAGTCTTGTTTGACTCTTTGTCATGGCGGTTTTTGTTCTGCCGGTAAGCTTTTAATTCTTCTTTTTTTAGTTTTATAAATTTGATTTTTGTAATTTTGTTTTGTGGCCTAGGGAGCATGACCAACCGACAATTTTGGCTTGCCTTGTCGTTTTGTTGGTACTAGAAAGGCCACTCCCACAGGTTGATGCTCTCCTGATGACGGCAACCTGTTCCAGTTTTTTACTTGTTTTGAAATTTTGTATTTTTGTTCCGTAATATTTTCATTATATATATATATATGGACAGGAAAAGACCCAGAAGAAGACCACATGGAAGATGGGTGGATGAAATTCGAAAGTATGCGGGAGGAGTGACGTCGAGGAGACTGGCACAAGACAGACCGTTGTGGAGGAAACTTGGGGAGACCTTCGTCCAGCAGTGGATTGATAATGGTTGACAATGATGATGATGATGATATATATATATATATTATCATTGTCAACCATTATCAATCCACTGCTGGACGAAGGTCTCCTCAAGTTTCTTCCACAACAGTCTGTCTTGTGCCAGTCTCCTCCGTGTTACCCCCGCATGCTTTCGAATTACATCCACCCATCTCCCATGTGGTCTTCTCCTGGGTCTTTTCCTGTCTCTTGGAATCCAGTCTAAAATTTCAGCTGTCCATCGATGGTCTGTCCTTCTGGCAACATGTCCAGCCCATTGCCATGTCAGGGATTTTACTCTGATCATGATGTCTTCCACTCTTGTCATTTTTCTGATCCACGAGTTCCTCTTCTTATCTCTCCTGGTTACACCAAGCATGCATCTCTCCATGCCGCTTTGAGTTGTTTGCAGTCTTTGTATGTCTCTTTTAGTTAAGGTCTACGTCTCTGCACCATATGTAAGCACTGGCAGGTTGCATTGATCAAACACTTTTCTTTTAAGACATAATGGCATATTGCTCTTGAAAATTATAATGTTTCTTCCAAAAGCTCTCCAGGAGAGTTTTATACGCCGATTAATTTCTTCATCAATGTGACCTCACTTGATATCTGCTGTCCAAGATAAATGTAGGTATTGGCTATTTCCAGCTTTTCCCCATCAATCGATAAATCTTCATTTCTTGTGAAAGCACTGTACATCACTTTTGCCTTCTGAAAGTTCATTTTTAATCCCACTTCTTTACTCTTGTCAGCAAGTTCATGGATCATACTCTGCAGCTCTGATATATATATATATATATATATATATATATATACACTGCCGGACAATTGCTAAGGACGGATGACAATAGCAACGATAGCAACCATAAAATGGAAGGCAGGAAAATGTGGAAATTAGCATAAGTGCGGGATACAGTAAGACGTGTTGTGCGTATGCAAATTTTGGATTTCCGAACTTGTTCGTGACGTCATAGCGCTGATAAGAGATATAAAGGATTTGACGCGTATTGACCGTTGTTGTTCAAACGCAAAGTTGAAAGGGAAAGAATCAATTGACGAACTTGCAATTTTCAGTATGTCTTCCCGACATCACCTAGATGATTTTACGCGTGTCTGTATTATTGGCAAGATTGAAGAAGGGCGAAAAATAACAGATGTTGACAGGGAGTTCGACGTCAGCCACAGTGTTGTTTCAAGGCTTTGGAAATCATTTCAAACAAATGGAGAGTGTAGCAAACGTCACGGGGAGGTCGTGTTCGCAGTACGACACCTGCAGAAGATCGGTACATAGTGCTATCAACAAAAAGACACCGGCACAGCACAGCTAGTGAGGTAGCAAATCAGTTTATGGCTGCTACTGGCAAGCGGATCTCCCGAAAAACTGTCGCCAGACGTTTGCACGAAGGAGGACTATACGCTCGCCGTCCTGCTGTGTGCATTCCATTGTCCAGACGTCACCGTACCGCCCGTTTGCAATGGTGCCATCAACATCGCAATTGGACTGATAGCGACTGGTCTGCTGTCCTCTTCTCAGATGAGAGTAGATACAGTCTATCGTCTGATTGTCGACGACAACTGATCTGGCGTGATAGTGGTACTGTATATTGTCCAGCAACATACAGGAAAGGGACCGATATCCGCCATGTAGTGTCATGGTATGGGCTGGCATCATGATCAATGGCCGTACGTCCCTTTATGTGCTTCCAACTGGAACTATGACTAGCCAACGGTACATTAATGATGTTCTGCTACAGCATGTTCGCATGTTCCGTGGTGCTGTCGGTAATAGATTCATTTTCATGGACGACAACGCAACATGTCATCGAACAGTCGCTGTCCAGGAGTGTCTTGAGAGCGAGGATATTCAACGCCTCGTATGGCCAGCACGCTCTCCAGATCTGAATCCCATTGAAAATGTGTGGGATGCTTTGGGTAGGAGTCTTGCTGGTCGCCAATGCCCTCCAATAAACAAGGACACCCTCATCAGTGCACTGACAGAGGAATGGGATAAATTAGCCCAACAGCTGCTTGATAATGTTGTGCAAAGCAGGACACAACGTGTGGAATCTTGCATCGCCCTCCATGGTGGCCATATCCCGTATTGACATCTTACGCCGGAACGCCTGCGGACGGTAAATGCATTTTTTTCTCGTTTACGTATTCTGCACAAAATGGCCTGTTTGTCCCTTAAACACGTTCCAAAGCCTTCTGGATTTCAGAGCACAATAAATTGTCTTTCTTGTAATGTCCTGGCATTCTGACATTATTTTATTTCACTTGGCATCCAACCACACTTACTTTTTTATGCGCTATATAGCCATTTATGATCCGTCCTTAGCAATTGTCCAGCAGTGTATATTCTATAAAGAAGATACCTAAGCAAAAAAATACATATATAATTTTGACTCACACCTAGTACAACATAGAAAAGGTTATGTATCTACCTGTGTGAGTAAAAGGAGAAAAGATAAAAAAATAAAATAAAACTACTGAATGTAGAAGGTGTCGAGAATACTGAGCCTTGGCTTTATCAAGGACCAGCAAAAACTCTGCATTTTCTCACTTCCACAAAGACCTAGTTGGAAATGGGTTTCTGCAAGGCCATAGATGCAAGTAACATTCCCACCTAAAATAGTTTAAAATATATATATATATGTCATGTCCTCCGTAGAGTTGCATGACCTAGCACTAGTTAACAATTTCGCTTGCATCCATTAACCTTACTGGCCCGACCCATGCTCTTCATCTGTTACTATTAAACAGAGAGAAGAAGATTAAAGAGAACTCAAGCTGTGAGAGTGACATAATAATTAGAAATGATTTTCAGCCATAACGAAACGCCAAGTTCGTTTGAGAGAGAATTTAAACCTGAAAATCAATGCAAAAGAAATCCAAATTTTTACATTGCAATTAAAAAAGGAAATATTAATTTTTAACGAACAGATTTTTGAAAGAAAACTTGAGTCTAAAACCCCCTACTCTACAACTTATGACAGCACGAAAACGAGAATAAGTTAAAGATAATAATTAACTAAAGAAAACTTTGTGAAAGTTATATACCTTAAACAGTTAGTTGCAATATGTACAAAGTATTTCAGCAGTGCTTTAAGTGCATAATTAATTAGTTATTAAGAACTTAACTACTTTGAAAAAACAGCGCATAGAAAAGGAACAAGCTTAGCCATCTTCTGTTCCTAGGTACCCCAAAAGACGCTCAAAGTTACAAAGAAAAGAAAGAGTTAAAACCCGCAAAAATGTTAACAGACAAACCAATGCCTAAAAGCTGAAAAGCTAAAAAACAACAGAGAAAAAGTACATGAAGTACAAACATTGAACTTATAAAACCTAGAACCCAAAAACAAGGAAGAGAGCTTACCTCTTGTGTGACAAAAACTTTTCTCCTCACAAGAGAAGAACATGGCTGACCTCTTCCGCCACTCCCTAGTTGCTGGGGGGCAGTGAGGGTGGGGCTGATGGCCTCCTCATACAGCAAGAAACCAACGCGCGGATATTTTAACCAGAGAAAAAATATATATAAACTTAAGACTGTGGATCTGTATGATCAGAAAGAGCAGAATTAACTCTCCAGAATACATGAGAAATATTATAAAATACACGAGCAGTGTATTTAATAATCTTTGCATGTATTAAATCACCTTAGTGAGCTTCTATAGATTAATCAGAATCTTATTAATTTTAATGTTGGTTTTACTATTTTTAGTATAGCTATCCTAGTGATGAATAACTAGTTTTCTTTTTTATTTGTTTTTATTTTCTTTTATAAACAGATTTTTAAGCTTTTTTTGTGATTTTGTTTATATTATTTAATTTTTTGTTTTAATAGGACCGTCATATCCATAGCACTAAGGTTCCTTTAGGTAGTTAATAGGCATCCTCTAGCCAACTTCCTTACGGCTTTGATTGGTCAGAATCATATTATTAACTGTGTAGAAAATTAAAGCAGATCTGCCAACCTTACTCTATTATTCAGAATAATTTTTCTTAAAGTTCTTTTGATGAAAGAAGAAGGAATTTCGTTCTCTAGAAAACTTTCTAATAGTATATTAATGTGGTAATTGAAGTCCAAATTGTTGCTGCAAATTCTTGAAATTCTTAGGACCTGAGAAATTAGTACATTCTCAATTACTTTAGTTGAAATGTTATTATTCCAGTGTAGATATTTAATTACTTTGAAAGGAAAATTAACTCTTTTATCAAAGAGGCTAATAGATGGGTTACCTCTGTTGAGCTTAATGCTTAAGTCTAGGAACTCAAGTTCCTGATTACTGTGGTTGGTTTTACATAAGTTAAGAGAGCTAGGATAGATATTATCAAAATCACTCTCTATAACTTCTGAATTATTGATACACAGCAGATCATCAATATATCTAAAAGTGTAAAGGTAGTTATCTGAGCAGGTGGGGTGATTTTTAATGAATTTATATTCCTTAAAGAACAGGAATAGATTAGCGATATTCGTGGACGTTATATATATATATATATATATATATATATATATATAGATTGGTGAGATGTAAGATGCACCTCAACACTAAACTTGAACGTGGCAAGCTCATAAGACAAACAAAATCTATTGACATAACCAACCTTAAAAAACACCATAATACCTTCAAGTTGGAACTGAAGAACAGGTTCTCTGCTTTAAAAGGCCTAACATCGGAAGAAGTGGACATCTCTGAAGTTAACAGAAAAGTAACCAAAGCTCTTATGGAAACAGCAACAAAATTAGCTGGGTCTAAGAACAAGTTGCATGTAAATAAATTATCAGGAAAAACGAAAATGTTGATGCAAAAAAGAAGAGAGATGAGGACAACTAAAGAAGATGTGACTTCCAAAGTGGAATATATAGAGCTATGCAAGACAGTAAGAAAAAGTATCACTGAAGACGTAAGAAAATTCAACTGTGAACTAGTGAGAAAAGCAATTGAAAACAACCAAAGCCTAAAGATAGCAAAGGGACATCTCAGTAAGGGAAGAAAACAGATTATGGCACTGAGAAAAGAAGATGGTTCTGTAACAACAAATAGAGGCGAAATTTTGACAAGAGTGAACGATTTCTACTCCAAATTATATGAAAGGGATGATACATGCACTCCAGACATCATGAAAGATACCAGTACCAGAGTTCCTCCAGTCCTTCCAGCAGAAGTTGCACATGCAATCAAGAACATGAAGTAGGGAAAAGCTCCAGGAGAAGATGGAATTACTGTAGACATCATACAAGAAGCAAGTGGAGAAATCGAAACAGTACTCGCCCAAATTTTCACTCGATGCCTTAATGAATTAAAGATTCCTGAGGATTGGAACACCGCTACAATGATCCTGCTACATAAGAAAGGTGACATTGAGGATCTCGGAAACTACAGACCTATCAGCCTCCTATCAGTAGTTTATAAAATCTTCACTAAAGTTCTTTCACACCGCTTGAAGGTAACACTAGACATGGCTCAACCGAGAGAACAAGCTGGATTCAGGAGTGGCTACAGCACAATAGATCATATCCATGTGCTGAGAGAACTAATTGAAAGAGCGAGGGAACATGAACTTCCATTGTGCATGGCTTTTATCGATTATGAAAAAGCCTTTGATTCGGTGAAACCATCAGCAGTTACAATGGCTCTGAAAACCTGCGGTATTGAAGATGCATACATTTATATTATTAATAACATCTATGAAAATGCAAGTGCAAAGATTAGGCTGTTTGAAATTACAACACACATAAAAATTGGAAAGGGAGTGAGACAAGGTTACACCATATCTCCGAAGCTCTTTAATGCCACATTGGAGGGTGTTTTTCAGTCACTGAGCTGGAAAAACAAGGGGATAAAGATTAATGGAGATTATCTAACCCACCTTCGTTTTGCTGATGACGTAGTCATTTTTGCAACTAGCCCATCAGAGCTGCAGAGTATGATCCAGGAACTTGCTGACAAGAGTAAAGAAGTGGGATTAAAAATGAACTTTCAGAAGACAAAAGTGATGTTCAATGCTTTTACAAGAAATGAAGATTTATCGATTGATGTAGAGAAGCTGGAGATAACAGACACGTACGTTTATCTTGGACAGCAGATATCAAGTGAGGGTCACATTGATGAAGAAATTAATCGGCGTACAAAACTTTGCCTGGAGAGCTTTTGGAAGAAACAGCATAATTTTCAAGAGCAATATGCCATTATGTCTTAAAAGAAAAGTGTTTGATCAATGCATCCTTCCAGTGCTTACGTATGGTGCAGAGACGTGGACCTTAACTAAAAGAGACATACAAAGGCTGCAGACAACTCAAAGAAGCATGGAGAGGTGCATACTTGGTGTAACCAGGAGAGATAAGAAGAGGAACTCGTGGATCCGAAAAATGACAAGAGTGGAAGACATCATGATCAGAGTTAAATCCCTGAAATGGCAATGGGCTGGACATACTGCCAGAAGGACAGATCATCGATGGACAGCCGAAATTTTAGATTGGATTCCAAGGGACAGGAAAAGACCCAGAAGAAGACCACATGGGAGATGGGTGGATGAAATTCGAAAGTATGCAGGGGTGACATGGAGGAGACTGGCACAAGACAGACCGTTGTGGAGGAAACTTGGGGAGACCTTCATCCAGCAGTGGATTGATAATGGTTGACAATGATGATGATGATGATGATGATATATATAAGAAAAACTCCAAGAATGCCAGATTAGGACTATACGCAGGGTGAAACATTAAAGTCCAATCGAATCTTGCAGTTTTCGAAAGAATTAGATGCGCTGTGTTGGAGTTTGCATTATCCTGATGAAACTTGATCTGTATTTCTTTTACGTGAGATTTTAGTGGCTCTCTAAATTTTCTTACGGATTTGCAAAACCTCCCGTTACTTAATATTGGCAGTTTTTCAAGTGTGTCAAGGCAAATAAATAATAGCATCTTGGTCCCAAAAGACCGTTATCATAATTTTGTTTTTTCAAAGAAATCCTAGGTTGTTTCTTAACCGGGGATGTTTTGTGGCTTCATTGCATTGAATGACGTTTAGAGCAAAGTTCATACTGATAAACCCTGGTAACGTTGTAGGTTGTGATCCTCTTAATAAATGCCTCAGGAGGCCGGCCAAAGAAATTTTCCAAAAGATCGACGCAGATTTCGTTCCTTGATTGCTCGATGTCATGTGTAAGAAGCTTTGACACCCACCTTAAACAAAGTTTTCGATGTCCAACAGTTGAAAGCAACCACAGGGAACACTTCTTTTAGACTTCGATGTTTTCCCATTATCTGAATTGTTGTTATTGTTCTGTCAGCTTGGATCATTCGTTGAACAAAGGCCGCATTTTCCTTCGTTGTTACTGTTGCTGGTCTACCCGACCTAACCTTGTCACTGATATGAAAATCACCGATTTTGCAGGGCTGAATTCATCTCCGAACATTGCTACTTTTGATAGTTTCTTCTTCATTAAATGTTTCCAGTTTTTCATGAATTGCCGTCGCTGAAGTTTCAGGGGTGTTGAAAAGGAACTCGAAGATCGTCCGTTGCCGTTGTCTGATTATGGTGCTTACTTCAGGTACCATGACTTTCGGCCTACGACACACAGAAAGTTTTCATTAAGTACTATTTGTGAATATGTTAATAAAGAATATGTACACGAAAAACTATGCTGATTCTGCAGTTACATGTATTTTTATGATAGATTGTACATACATTTTGACCGAACCTGGTATTAATACATGGATACCAATAAGCGGTCGCCTGGTTGCCAATGACGACTAAGTTTTTCCAGCTGGCGACCAGGTCTTTTTCTTGAAGAAGGCCAATGAAGAAGTTCCGTCACTTTTTTTTTCTGAATTATTTTCGTAGAGCACGCTTATCTAAACTTTGACGTCAGCTCGAAGGGAAACACCTTTAACGGGAGAGATCGAATACCGAATTATGACGACCGACTCCATACATCTTTGCGTCAGAGCTGCGACACCAAGAGACCTAAGAGGTGAACCCGTGAACTTCCACCTGTGCGCGCCTGCGAACATCATGGGACATGACGTCAGCAATACCAGAGGTGGATAGATGAGTCTCATTGGATGATCAGCGCCCTGCCGTATTACGATTCATGACCGCTATAAGTACATCAAATTCTGTCATTTTGCTTTTAGATTTTTTGGATATACTTGAATATATACTCGTGTCTCAGAAGTGTTCCAGAAAGAAAATATTGTTACCACTTAAGTGGATAACGTTGTAAGGTGTGCTGTACATGAACTGTAAAAGCTTTCTGAGAGCCCAGATCCTATGAAATCATTTAACATTAATTACAACTGAACAAATAAAATATTTTACTCCCTTCAAATTGCCAACCATGAAGCTAATTCTGATGCTTCATTTGAAGCTGATCATGAAACTGATCCTGATGCTTCATTTCAAAATAACCGACAGAAAATAATCGAAACTGGTCAAATTTTTTTGAAATCAAGGTTTTCCAATTCAAAAAGCGACTATTATTGGCGATTTAAAAGTATCTGACACTGCAATTTGGCCATATGGAAGGAAATTAGCTGACTTTGGAATACAGAGGTAACGAAAATTGCCAAACGTTTCAAAAATTCCTTGCCTGATTTCGAAGAAAGTAAAATTCTTGAAGTGCGGTATAACTTGAAACACACATCTATACTGATCTTCCCTTTGTGGCATTAGGCAAGCATGCTATCAGTCAACCAACTCCGTTCCGTATCTTCAGCAACCTTATGACTGGAGTGCATTCCTGTTTCAACAGCTAGATGTGAACGCGGTTTTAGCGCTTAGAATAACATTAAAACAGTACAACGTTCTCGAGTGTCCGCAAAGACAACAAACAGTTTAATGAACATTAGCGTAAACGGTGTAAGTTTTCAAGAATTCGATCCAACTCCTGCAGGGAATTACTAGTTTTCAACTGCAGTAAGGAGGCCACGATTTTAAGCCATTCTCATCAGTAACACAAGTATTGAAAATCAAATAAGACCTACGGTAAGAAATAAAAACCTATTTTAATCTGGGCCACCAGTTTTTTTTTAATGGATCACTCAGAATTTCACACGGCAATATTAATGAATCGAAAAATACAACCGAGGTACAGATATAAATTTTAAAACGAAAAAAAGAAATAGAAGCGGAAATGGTACACTATGAGGAGAAGTGTGCACCCTTGTGAATGTACATAATATTAGTTTTCCTTGTAACTCAAAAGTAAAATTATACAAGCCGAACATGTGTCGGGGCAACATGCGCTGATCTAGATATACTGAAAACACCTTAACTAAAAAATTATTTTGATTTTTAGAACTGAGATTTATAAATCGAAGAGTACTGTAAATACGCGTTTGTCAGCTATTTAGTATGACACTTCTTGTATTTGCTTAAAATGCCTAACTCAGCGTTCCATTATTTTGCTTTGCAAAATGTACTTTTGCCTCTTGTTTTATCTATACCATGCTCATTGCTTTCTATGAATATTTCTGAATTACAGGAATTAAGCACTTCAGTGTTTAACCTTTCATTTTTGACTTGATTTCTCTCTGTGCTTGAGTTTAATCTTTGATTTCTTTTTACTGCTATTTCATTTCATATTCGGTCAAAGTTTAATCTTTTTTTTCTTTCCTCTGATGCCTCATTTATTTTCTGTTGTGTATAATACAGTATTACTGTTGCCTGTTATGACGTAGAAGTCTTGTCTTACTTCTACGTTAATTTAAAACAGCAACATACTAAGAAATAGTTTCTAAATGAAAGAAACCTTAACGGCCAGACGAAACATGTAAACAACAGAAGTCACACTTACGGAAAAGATGCTTTATTCAGGATGTAGCAAATACATCGTAGCATAGCATATTGCACTAAACTCTCCACACACCACACAACTCTTAACACAACGCTCTTTTCACAACATTCCTTTCAATAATCAGTTTACAACCCAACGCTCTAGAAGCAACAATTTAGTCGTCGCTTTTATCTCTTGTTCTGATCAATATCAGGCATACGTCACGTGCATTCAACCTCAATTGTGTTACCAAGTGTATTCGTTTGAGAGAAAAGATATTACGTTAAGAGTGAAGAATAACAGAATAAACTCAAGATTTACATAGGGAAAGAAACTAAAAAGGAAAGTTAATTTAGAATATACGTCACACTGTTTCGAAACACTACTGTCCCTCCGCGAAAGTCCACGAAGAGTATGTCGCAATATAGTAAAAGATTAAAAGGATAATCGTAAGCTACAAGAGAAGCGAATCGACACATGTTTTTAGGAGAGAACGTAGAATCATAGCGTTATATACTGTGATGCAGTATATAATTAAGCTCTGGCCATTCATGTGAAACAGGTGATTTATATATATATTGTTGCGGAAAAGCCCCAAGTACGACTATGGCATTATATCCCACAATGATATACCTCGTGAGGTCATACGTAGTTGATGTTGCCACTTCCTTGAAAGGTGAATGTAACTTTTCAGTTGCAGACATATTTAGAGTATTATATGTACCTATATAAATAACAGAGATCTTGCTCGTGCTTGTGATATTCGATAATTTAGTGTTGTGTGTTTGTACGTAGGCTCAGCTCATATCTTTACAATCGTTATTGCTAGAAGATAGCATTGTGTCGGATACAAGACTGCGACAAGCTTAAGCTTTATGTGTAAGATATACATGTAAATTCATATTTAATGTCTCAGAATCAACCATATGTAAACACGCGTAAATACGGTGGTGCAAATGTTTTTACATTTTTACACAAAAATGAATTGCATATATGATACAATTTTATTAAAAAACTGTATATGCACATGTACTGTATATAACAACTGTAAAAATTATGTCTACATATATATATATATATATATATATATATATATATATATATATATATATCATCATCATTGTCAACCATTATCAATCCACTGCTGGACGAAGGTCTCCCCAACTTTCCTCCACAACGGTCTGTCTTGTACCAGTCTCCTCCATGTCACCCCTGCATACTTTCGAATTTCATCCACCCATCTCCCATGTGCTCTTCTTCTGGGTCTATTCCTGTCCCTTAGAATCCAATCTAAAATTTCGGCTGTCCATCGATGATCTGTCCTTCTGGCAGTATGTCCAGCCCATTGCCATTTCAGGGATTTAACTCTGATCATGATGTCTTCCACTCTTGTCATTTTTCGGATCCATGAGTTCCTCTTCTTATCTCAACTAGTTACACCAAGCATGCACCTCTCCATGGTGCTTTGAGTTGTCTGCAGCCTTTGTATGTCTCTTTTAGTTAAGGTCCACGTCTCTGCACCATACGTAAGCACTAGAAGGATGCATTGATCAAACACTTTTCTTTTAAGACATAATGGCATATTGCTCTTGAAAATTATGCTGTTTCTTCCAAAAGCTCTCCAGGCAAAGTTTTGTACGCCGATTAATTTTTTCATCAATGTTACCCTCACTTGATATCTGCTGTCCAAGATAAACGTACGTGCCTGTTATCTCCAGCTTTTCTCCATGAATCGATAAATCTTCATTTCTTGTAAAAGCATTGAACATCACTTTTGTCTTCTGAAAGTTCATTTTTAATCCCACTTCTTTACTCTTGTCAGCAAGTTCCTGGATCATACTCTGCAGCTCTGATGGGGTAGTTGCAAAAATGACTACGTCATCAGCAAAACGAAGGTGGGTTAGATAATCTCCATTAATCTTTATCCCCTTGTTTTCCCAGCACAGCGACTGAAAGACACCCTCCAATGTGGCATTAAAAAGCTTCGGAGATATGGTGTCACCTTGTCTCACTCCCTTTCCACTTTTTATGTGTGTTGTATTTTCAAACAGCCGAAATTTGGCATTTGTTTTTCATAGATGTTATTAAAAATATTAATGTATACATCTTCAATACCGCAGGATTTCAGAGCCATTGTAACTGCTGATGGTTTCACCGAATCAGAGGCTTTTTCATAATCGATAAAAGCCATGCACAATGGAAGTTCATATTCCCTCGCTCTTTCAATTAGTTCTCTCAGTACGTGGATATGATCTATTGTGCTGTAGCCACTCCTGAATCCAGATTGTTCTCTCGGTTGAGCCATGTCCAGTGTTACCTTCGAGCGGTGTGAAAGAACTTTAGTGAAGATTTTATAAACCACTGATAGGTCTGTAGTTCCTGAGATCCTCAATGTCACCTTTTTTATGTAGCAAGATCATTGTAGCGTTGTTCCCATCCTCAGGAATCTTCCCTTCATTAAGGCATCGAGTGAAAATTTGGCCGAGTACTGTTTCGATTTCTCCACTTGCTTCTTGTATGATGTCTCCAATAATTCCATCTTCTCCTGGTGCTTTCCCCGCTTCATGTTCTTGATTGCATGTGCAACTTCTGCTGGAAGGACTGGAGGAACTCTGGTACTGGTACCTTTCATGATGTCTGGGGTGCATGTATCATCCCTTTCATATAATTTGGAGTAGAAATCTTTCACTCTTGTCAAAATTTCTGCCTCTATTTCTTGTTACAGAACCATCTTCTTTTCTCAGTGCCATAATCTGTTTTCTTCCCTTACTGAGATGTCCCTTTGCTGTCTTTAGGCTTTGGTTGTTTTCAATTGCTTTCCTCACTAGTTCACAGTTGAATTTCCTTACGTCTTCAGTGATACTTTTTCGTACTGTCTTGCATAGCTCTATATATTCCACTTTGGAAGTCACATCTTCTTTAGTTGTCCTCATCTCTCTTCTTTTTTGCATCAACATTTTGGTTTTTCCTGATAATTTGTTCACATGCAACTTGTTCTTAGACCCAGCTAATTTTGTTGCTGTTTCCATAAGAGCTTTGGTTACTTTTCTGTTAACTTCAGAAATATCCACTTCTTCCGATGTTAGGCCTTCTAAAGCAGAGAATCTGTTTTTCAGTTTCAACTTAAAAGTATTATGATGTTTTTTAAGGTTGGTTATGTCAATAGATTTTGTTTGCCTTATGAGCTTGCCACGTTCACGTTTACTGTTGAGGTGCATCTTACATCTCACCAATCTATGGTCACTACCTGTGTTGAACTTGTTTAGCACACTGCAGTCTTTTATGACGAATTTTTTGTTACACATAATATAATCAATTTCACTTGTCGTCCTATTTGGATGTCTCCATGTCCATTTCCTGTGTGGCTTTTTCTTGAAGAAGGAGTTCAAGATGAAAAACCCTTCTGCCTCTGCAAACTCAACGAGAGTATTTCCACGCTGGTTTCTGTTGCCGTGACCGAATTTACCTGCTGAAGTTTCATTCTGTTGCCGTTGCCCTATTTTTGCATTGAAATCTCCCATAATTATCTTCAAGTGCTGCTTACTTTTATTATTTAGATGACGAATTTCCTCATAAAATTCTTCAATTTCTTCTTCAAGATGACTTGTGGTGGTTGCATAAGTTTGAATAATCTGAGCCTGGTATCTTCTCGAGAGTTGGATAACGAGTCGTGCAGCTCTGTCAGAGGAACTTTCAACTTCTACCACTTTATCCTTAAGTTTCTTGTTTATTATAAATCCAACACCACTAGTTCTGCCAGTATCTGTCCCACGATAGTAGAAGAGATGTCCACTTTTCAGTTCAATGAGATCTTCTCCTTTTCTCCTTACCTCACTTAGCCCGACGATGTCCCACTTGATCCTTTGTAGTTCCTCTTCCAATTCAAGAAGCCTTGAATCAGAAGATAGGGAGCGTCCATTATACGTAGCCAAGGTCAGCATCAGATGGCAGCCTAGTCCGGTCCTCCGGGGATTTTTAGCACCCTCTGCCTTTATGTCGCACGGGCCGCTGCCTTGGCCAGGTACATTCCAGCTGCCGGAGACTGAGGGCCAAGATTTAAGTTGTGGATTCATTTTGGAGGGGTTTAGCCATAACTCACCACGCTGGCCAAGCGGGTTCGTGAGTGTGGGATAGCATTTCCTCTAATCCCGTAATCCCGATGGTATAGTTATACCGCTATTGGCGGTCGTCAGAGCCCCTTTAGTGGGAACAGGATGCACCACGAGAAGGCGGGGTTGACATTTGTCAAGGAGAGGCTGTGATGTTACGCATCACCTGACCTTATATATATATATATATCATCATCATCATCATTGTCAACCATTATCAATCCACTGCTGGACGAAGGTCTCCCCAAGTTTCCTCCACAACGGTCTGTCTTGTGCCAGTCTCCTCCATGTCACTCCCGCATATTTACGAATTTCATCCACCCATCTCCCATGTGGTCTTTTTCTGGGTCTTTTCCTGTCCCTTGGAATCCAATCTAAAATTTCGGCTGTCCATCTATGGTCTGTCCTTCTGGCAGTATGTCCAGCCCATTGCCATTTCAGGAATTTAACTCTGATCATGATGTCTTCCACTCTCGTCATTTTTCGGATCCACGAGTTCCTCTTCTTATCTCTCCTGGTTATACCAAGCATGCACCTCTCCATGCTTCTTTGAGTTGTCTGCAGCCTTTGTATGTCTCTTTTAGTTAAGGTCCACGTCTCTGCACCATACGTAAGCACTGGAAGGATGCATTGATCAAACACTTTTCTTTTAAGACATAATGGCATATTGCTCTTGAAAATTATGCTGTTTCTTCCAAAAGCTCTCCAGGCAAGTTTTGTACGCCGATTAATTTCTTCATCAATGTGACCCTCACTTGAAATCTGCTGTCCAAGATAAACATACGTATCTGTTATCTCCAGTTTTTCTCCATCAATCGATAAATCTTCATTTCTTGTAAAAGCATTGAACATCACTTTTGTCTTCTGAAAGTTCATTTTTAATCCCACTTCTTTACTCTTGTCAGCAAGTTCCTGGATCATACTCTGCAGCTCTGATGGGGTAGTTGCAAAAATGACTATGTCATCAGCAAAACGAAGGTGGGTTACATAATCTCCATTAATCTTTATCCCTTTGTTTTCCCAGTTCAGTGATTGAAAGACATTTTCCAATGTGGCATTAAAGAGCTTCGGGGATATGGTGTCACCTTGTCTCACTCCCTTTCCAATTTTTATGTGTGTTGTATTTTCAAACAGCCGAATCTTTGCACTTGCATTTTCATAGATGTTATTAATAATATTAATGTATGCATCTTCAATACCGCAGGATTTCAGAGCCGTGGTAACTGCTGATGGTTTCACCGAATCAAAGGCTTTTTCATAATCGATAAAAGCCATGCACAATGGAAGTTCATATTCCCTCGCTCTTTCAATTAGTTCTCTCAGCACATGGATATGATCTATTGTGCTGTAGCCACTCCTGAATCCAGCTTGTTCTCTCGGTTGAGCCATGTCCAGTGTTACCTTCAAGCGGTGTGAAAGGACTTTAGTGAAGATTTTATAAACCACTGATAGGAGGCTGATAGGTCTGTAGTTCCTGAGATCCTCAATGTCACCTTTTTTATGTAGCAGGATCATTGTAGCATTGTTCCAATCCTCAGGAATCTTCCCTTCATTAAGGCATCGAGTGAAAATTTGGGCGAGTACTGTTTCAATTTCTCCACTTGCTTCTTGTATGATGTCTATAGTAATTCCATCTTCTCCTGGAGCTTTCCCCCGCTTCATGTTCTTGATTGCATGTGCAACTTCTGCTGGGAGGACTGGAAGAACTCTGGTACTGGTACCTTTCATGATGTCTGGAGTACATGTATCATCCCTTTCATATAATTTGGAGTAGAAATCTTTCACTCTTGTCAAAATTTCGCCTCTATTTCTTGTTATAGAACCATCTTCTTTTCTCAGAGCCATAATCTGTTTTCTTCCCTTACTGAGATGTCCCTTTGCTATCTTTAGGCTTTGGTTGTTTTCAATTGCTTTCCTCACTAGTTCACAGTTGAATTTTCTTACGTCTTCAGTGATACTTTTTCGTACTGTCTTGCATAGCTCTATATATTCCACTTTGGAAGTCACATCTTCTTTAGTTGTCCTCATCTCTCTTCTTTTTGCATCAACATTTTGGTTTTTCCTGATAATTTGTTTACATGCAACTTGTTCTTAGACCCAGCTAATTTTGTTGCTGTTTCCATAAGAGCTTTGGTTACTTTTCTGTTAACTTCCGAAATATCCACTTCTTCCGATGTTAGGCCTTCTAAAGCAGAGAATCTGTTCTTCAGTTCCAACTTGAAAGTATTATGGTGTTTTTTAAGGTTGGTTATGTCAATACATTTTGTTTGTCTTATGAGCTTGCCACGTTCCAGTTTAGTGTTGAGGTGCATCTTACATCTCACCAATCTATGGTCACTACCTGTGTTGAACTTGTTTAGCACACTGCAGTCTTCGATGACGAATTTTTTGTTACACATAATAAAATCAATTTCACTTGTCGTCCCAATTGGATGTCTCCATGTCCATTTCCTGTGTGGCTTTTTCTTGAAAAAGGAATTCAAGATGAAAAATCCTTCTGCCTCTGCAAACTCAACGAGAGTATTTCCACGCTGGTTTCTGTTGCCGTGACCGAATTTACCTACTGAAGTTTCATTCTGTTGCCGGTGCCCTATTTTTGCATTGAAATCTCCCATAATTATCTTCAAGTGCTGCTTACCTTTATTATTTAGATGACGAATTTCCTCATAAAATTCTTCAATTTCTTCTTCAGGATGACTTGTGGTGGGTGCATACGTTTGAATAATCTGAGCCTGGTATCTTCTCGATAGTTGGATAACGAGTCGTGCAGCTCTGTCAGAGGAACTTTCAACTTCTACCACTTTATCCTTCAGTTTTTTGTTTATTATAAATCCAACACCACTAGTTCTGCCAGTATCTGTCCCACGATAATAGAAGAGATGTCCACTTTTCAGTTCAATGAGATCTTCTCCTTTTCTCCTTACCTCACTTAGCCCCACGATGTCCCACTTGATCCTTTGTAGTTCCTCTTCCAATTCAAGAAGCCTTGAATCAGAAGATAGGGAGCGTCCGTTGTAGGTAGCCAAGGTCAGCATCAAATGGCAGCCTAGTCCGGTCCTCCGGGGATTCTTAGCACCCTCTGCCTTCATGTCGCACTGGCCGCTGCCTTGGCCAGGTACATTCCAGCTGCCGGAGACTGAGGGCCAAGATTTAAGTTGTAGAGTCATTTTGGAGGTGTTTGGCCATAACTCACCACGCTGGCCAAGCGGGTTGGTGAGTGTGGGATAGCATTTCCTCTGATCCCGATGGTATAGTTATACCGCTATTGGCGGTCGTCAGAGCCCCTTTAGTGGGAACAGGATGCACCACGAGAAGGCGGGGTTGACATTTGTCAAGGAGAGGCTGTGATGTTACGCATCACCTGACCTTACATCCTTACATCCATATATATATATATATATATATATGGATTTCGAACATACGAAAGCGTTTGTTTTATTTAGCTATAGTCCATTACTTATGGGAAAGAACTTTAAATACACTTCATTGTAAGATAAATCTGAATTTGTGCAAATACTAGAGTGATGAACGAATTTTCGGTATTTTGTTATGAATTTTAAATACAGGGTGAAGCTTATCTTCTTTAACCCGCTTTACACAATCTACAGAAGTTCTGGCAGAAAATAGGACACCTAGTACACCGTCAACCTAAATGGATTTCAAAATTCAAATTGTATATTTAAATCTGTGTTCATAAACACATCGATTCACACAGCGACGAAAAGACAGAAAAACAGTAACTAGTAGCTGAACGTGTTTATGATTTCACGCTATTCCAAACGCAAATAAGTATGACCAGTGGTGCTTTTTTAAGCGTGCACACCTTGGAAAGTTTAGCCTTTGCGTTGAAACCACAAGAAAATGAAAACAAGACCTGTAGCGCCATCTGGAGAGCTTTGTATTACAATTACTTTAACGACCTCGGATTTCCTCTGGTAAAATAGCATTCCCTCAGCTGCAAATATCCCTTACTACGTTTTGTTTACTGAACGAAGCAACGTACCTTCTCCTCTTCACGAAAATATTGTACAAGGGTATTAATTTTAGCCGCACACGCAAAGCCTTAGGACAAACTTCGTCAAGTCTTATCAGAAATACATAAACAAAAAACCAAAAAATTAATATAGCAGCAACTCGTATCACAACGTTGAATTACAAGGCTCCGTGGGACTGCAAACAGTGCTCATTTTGGCTAGCACACCCTGAGGGTTTCCCTGTTACATTTGAAACCACAAAGAAATAAGAACGTGACCTGCAGCACCATCTGTAGAGCGCTTGTACCACTGTTGCTTGAACATCGTCGAATGTGCGGACGCGGAACCGCACACCCTAACGATCTTAGCGCGAATGCGATATGCTTACTGAACGAACCTTTTCTTCTTAATGAAAACATTACATGGAGAAATTAATTTTAACCACCACTCAAAGCTTTAGGACGAACTCTGGCGAGTTTTACTAGAAATAAATCGGAAGAAATAATATTGATGATATATGCTAAATTTCGACTCTGTGTGGGTGTGCACCGCACAACTAGCACACGCCGAATATTCGCCCCTGATATATATGTGGGGGGGCGTGTATGTGTAAATGGCACATGCTCTGTGTTGCTTCTTCAAGTCTGTTTACCTACTAGAGCAAAGGTCTTTGGCAGAATTTTATGTGACAAACAGCAAGGCAGTAAAAAATTTACAGCTGGTAAAGACCGCTTGAGAAGCAAAAGAAACGATCTGAGTTTCACACAGAGTTTTGGCGCATGTCTTCAAATGCTCGAAACTCCGTTCTGCTCTGTCACTACAAAACTGATTTCTTACAAGAGCTCGTGTAAGTGCTCACACACGGCAGAAGACAGCGACTCCACCCCACCCCCCACCACCACCACCCCCACCCCCAGTGGTAAACACACGTGAGAAAGCAGCACAGCGCGCGCGCCATCTTTATCATGGTTAACTGAAGACGAGCAGCGTTGCCAATCTCATTACTTTTCAAACTCATCTCGTTCATACAATGTATTTGGTTACTGTTTCGAAAAATGCCACATAAAGGATATTTTTACTTATTACTATTCTTTCAATTGGATCTTCCATTGCAGAATATTGCGGTTCTGCGATAAAGTTTTTCCCTAATATGCTGCTGGTACTGACACGATCACTAACGAGTTTTTTTGTCAATTTAAAATTTCATTTCTTGGAAAGCCAGCAGAAAACAATTTATCCCAGTCTCCACGTCTGAAAATCATTGTCCCAAAATTATAATTTTTAGAGCTAATGACATAGTTCTGTGTTCCATGTACTTAACACTGACGAGATATTAAAATCACGTACACTTTACGTTTAAAAGAAATCGCAGTCAAAGGGAAGTACGTTTGGAAATGATATTTCCGTGAAATTTCGGAATCGAAGAAAAGTTGTAGTTGTACATCGTCCAGCTGGCTACAGTGCCCTAAATTGTCCCAATATCAAAGTATAAAAACGTGGAAATCATTTCACCAGAAAACATTTCTGTTCTTGATTAAAATTATCAGAGTGTACTCTAGCTTTGTAGAACGCATAGGAAATATCTTTAAACAGTTGAAGATACGTATATTTTTCGTATGTTTAACTGTCTAAAGAGATTAGAAAAAAATACGTATGTTTTTAGGTAAACATACGTATATTTTTCGCGTGCAAACTTTTACATTATTAAGCTTCCATATTCTTGAAATTTGATAAATGGTGAGTCCTAAATTTGTGTGTTTCATTTTCGGTTCCAGCATCTTTTCTTCAGTACGGTATACTTATACAAATGTTGTTTCAAAAATTAGTGCGTTGCGAGAACTTTTCGCCGAAGAAACAGGTTGAGTGAAGCCAATGAATCGTCCAGTACTGTCATGCGTTTGACTTAATCTCGAGCTGATTTTTTTTTTATTGTTTGCTACTGTTTAACGACTTCTATGAGAACCCAGGAAAGAGCCGTCCATTTTCAATTCAGGATCACCGGCTCTACGGGAAGAGAATCAGAACCGAAGGACAACAACAAAACACCCTTGCCTCACTAAGGAAACAAACCAAAGGAAGCCCTTTGTGCAGAAGATGCTAGTGGCATAACCGCGTGGCTACCAGGCGACACTCGATTAGACCAGATCCGGCTGAAAATTCCTAACTCGTGAACTGAACAGAAAAATTTTCAACCATTCATTAACCGTGAGCTCTTGAAATATAACTAGAGCAGGGATGGTTGTTACTTCAACTATTCATTATAGCTTTACAAAATTGTCACCATGAGTTTCAGGAAAGGATCTTATCGTCGACCGTGAAATCCACAAACAGTTATGTAGAAATGAACAACTAATTCAAATGTTCTGCTGATTTTCTTGTTCACTTTAGAAGAAATACGAAAGAAGTGAGTTTTAAAAATATAGCATAATATTTTCAAAAATTTATCCTTAAGAATAGTAAAAAAATCAACATAGTAGTTATTTCGATTGAAATCATTTTTAAATTGTCTTGAAATCCGCGAGAGAACTTGGTATTGATTTGTAGGCATTAGAGATTTGATTTGTAGGCATTAGAGATTTGATTTGTAGGCATTAGAGATTTGATTTGTAGGCATTAGAGATCTTCTGATCTAAAGAATTTCGTTGTTCTTATGATTCATAGCTGTAAATTGCGCCAAAAATTGAAACAAAAGGGTGGATAATTAATAATTGTTTTTATAAGATGTCGATGCTCCATTTCTGGGGAGAAAGTTATTCTCGGAACAGGAAGACAGTCGGTAATTGATTTGGTCGGTCGTGAATGAAATAACCAAATCCGAAAAAAGTTTTGAACTTACATCAAATCGGGTTAATACAAAAAATCTATCAAGCAACTGATTCGTCATCTAAATAAATCATAAATTAATCAAACAATCCTTATAACTAAATCAGGTGTCTTGATTTCTTCTACTGTTGAAATCGAGAAAGTAATATTTAAATATTCTTAATTTTATACCTTCTTTTCAAATTGAATCCGTATATGAGTAAGGTCAGAAATTTATTGATAAGTTAAGATAAAGAATTTTATTTAGAAAAAGAATGGCGTTGGTATAGCATTGGTCTTTAACTAAAAGCTTTATATATAGAATAGAAAGAATTTTTACACATCGTATTGCATAAAGTGACTAACTCACAATTTCCTTCGTGACTCTCACTTTACCTGCTCATGAACCATATGTTATCCATGCTTGTGGTAGATATTGTTATGCAGAGTTCTCAGTATGAACCTTATTTTAAATGCGATTTTACCCCCCCCCCCCCAAGACAAGGGATCTTAGCCAGGGTGGTCAAAACCCTGGAAAGTGATTGAGAAAATGCTGAGATTTCCTGAAGATTTATTATTTTGTCGATAATAAAAAGGGTCAACATTCGAGACACATCGTTCTTTTTTTCTCCAATCTTTACTTACAACATTTTATTACTTTTCTTCTGTTAAAACCTTCTTTGTTAACAGTTTAAGGTTTCTTTTGGTTCTGCTTTAATAGCGTGAGTGATATTTTTAATAACTACTGATATTTGTTTCGTACATACCTCAACTACATACTTATTCCCTTTCGTGACATATATATTTCTGTTTTTTCAATTGTCTCTGTGTGTAACAACTCCCCCACCAGCTTAAAGAGCAGGTAAGGCTAGAAGGAGTTGCTCCTTTCTAATCTAAGGCCACTAGGGCCGTAGGACAAACACAACGCCTCCATTTTGCATCTGCTACTCGAAACCGGCTCCCCTTGCTGGCATAAAAATCAAAACATTGAAATGGAACCGGTATGTCATTTATATATATATATATATATATATGCCTTTGATTCGGTGAAACCATCAGCAGTTACCACGGCTCTGAAATCCTGCGGTATTGAAGATGCATACATTAATATTATTAATAACATCTATGAAAATGCAAGTGCAAAGATTCGGCTGTTTGAAAATACAACACACATAAAAATTGGAAAGGGAGTGAGACAAGGTGACACCATATCTCCGAAGCTCTTTAATGCCACATTGGAAAATGTCTTTCAATCACTGAACTGGGAAAACAAAGGGATAAAGATTAATGGAGATTATCTAACCCACCTTCGTTTTGCTGATGACGTAGTCATTTTTGCAACTACCCCATCAGAGCTGCAGAGTATGATCCAGGAACTTGCTGACAAGAGTAAAGAAGCGGGATTAAAAATGAACTTTCAGAAGACAAAAGTGATGTACAGTGCTTTTACAAGAAACGAAGATTTATCGATTGATGGAGAAAAGCTGGAGATAACAGATACGTATGTTTATCTTGGACAGCAGATATCAAGTGAGGGTCACATTGATGAAGAAATTAATCGGCGTACAAAACTTGCCTGGAGAGCTTTTGGAAGAAACAGCATAATTTTCAAGAGCAATATGCCATTATGTCTTAAAAGAAAAGTGTTTGATCAATGCATCCTTCCAGTGCTTACGTATGGTGCAGAGACGTGGACCTTAACTAAAAGAGACATACAAAGGCTGCAGACAACTCAAAGAAGCATGGAGAGGTGCATGCTTGGTATAACCAGGAGAGATAAGAAGAGAAACTCGTGGATCCGAAAAATGACGAGAGTGGAAGACATCATGATCAGGGTTAAATCCCTGAAATGGCAATGGGCTGGACATACTGCCAGAAGGACAGACCATCGATGGACAGCCGAAATTTTAGATTGGATTCCAAGGGACAGGAAAAGACCCAGAAGAAGACCACATGGAAGATGGGTGGATGAAATTCGAAAGTATGCGGGAGTGACATGGAGGAGACTGGCACAAGACAGACCGTTGTGGAGGAAACTTGGGGAGACCTTCGTCCAGTAGTGGATTTATAATGGTTGACAATGATGATGATATATATATATATATATATATATATATATATATCATCATCATCATCATTGTCAACCATTATAAATCCACTACTGGACGAAGGTCTCCCCAAGTTTCCTCCACAACGGTCTGTCTTGTGCCAGTCTCCTCCATGTCACTCCTGCATACTTTCGAATTTCATCCACCCATCTTCCATGTGGTCTTCTTCTGGGTCTTTTCCTGTCCCTTGGAATCCAATCTAAAATTTCGGCTGTCCATCGATGGTCTGTTCTTCTGGCAGTATGTCCAGCTCATTGCCATTTCAGGGATTTAACTCTGATCATGATGTCTTCCACTCTTGTCATTTTTCGGATCCACGTGTTCCTCTTCTTATCTCTCCTGGTTACACCAAGCATGCACCTCTCCATGCTGCTTTGAGTTGTCTGCAGCCTTTGTATGTCTCTTTTAGCTAAGGTCCACGTCTCTGCACCACACGTAAATATATATATATATATATATATATATATATATATATATATATATATATATATATATATATATATATATATATATATATATTCTACAAAGAAGATACCTAAGCAAAAAAATACATATAACATTTTGACTCACACCTAGTACAACATAGAAAAGGTTATGTAACTACCTGTGTGAGTAAAAGGAGAAAAGATAAAAAAATAAAATAAAACTACTGAATGTAGAAGGTGTCGAGAATACTGAGCCTTGGCTTTATCAAGGACCAGCAAAAACTCTGCATTTTCTCACTTCCACAAAGACCTAGTTGGAAATGGGTTTCTGCAAGGCCATAGATGCAAGTAACATTCCCACCTAAAATAGTTTAAAATATATATATATGTCATGTCCTCCGTAGAGTTGCATGACCAAGCACTAGTTAACAATTTCGCTTGCATCCATTAACCTTCCTGGCCCGACCCATGCTCTTCATCTGTTACTATTAAACAGAGAGAAGAAGATTAAAGAGAACTCAAGCTGTGAGAGTGACATAATAATTAGAAATGATTTTCAGCCATAACGAAATGCCAAGTTCGTTTGAGAGAGAATTTAAACCTGAAAATCAATGCAAAAGAAATCCAAATTTTTTACATTGCAATTAAAAAAGGAAATATTAATTTTTAACGAACAGATTTTTGAAAGAAAACTTGAGTCTAAAACCCCTACTCTACAACTTATGACAGCACGAAAACGAGAATAAGTTAAAGATAATAATTAACTAAAGAAAACTTTGTGAAAGTTATATACCTTAAACAGTTAGTTGCAATATGTACAAAGTATTTCGGCAGTGCTTTAAGTGCATAATTAATTAGTTATTAAGAACTTAACTACTTTGAAAAAACAGCGCATAGAAAAGGAACAAGCTTAGCCATCTTTTGTTCCTAGGTACCCCAAAAGACGCTCAAAGTTACAAAGAAAAGAAAGAGTTAAAACCCGCAAAAATGTTAACAGACAAACCAATGCCTAAAAGCTGAAAAGCTAAAAAACAACAGAGAAAGAGTACATGAAGTACAAACATTGAACTTATAAAACCTAGAACCCAAAAACAAGGAAGAGAGCTTACCTCTTGTGTGACAAAAACTTTTCTCCTCACAAGAGAAGAACATGGCTGACCTCTTCCGCCACTCCCTAGTTGCTGGGGGCAGTGAGGGTGGGGCTGATGGCCTCCTCAAACAGCAAGAAACCAACGCGCGGATATTTTAACCAGAGAAAAAAATATATATAAACTTAAGACTGTGGATCTGTATGATCAGAAAGAGCAGAATTAACTCTCCAGAATACATGAGAAATATTATAAAATACACGAGCAGTGTATTTAATAATCTTTGCATGTATTAAATCACCTTAGTGAGCTTCTATAGATTAATCAGAATCTTATTAATTTTAATGTTGGTTTTACTATTTTTAGTATAGCTATCCTAGTGATGAATAACTAGTTTTCTTTTTTATTTGTTTTTATTTTCTTTTATAAACAGATTTTTAAGCTTTTTTTGTGATTTTGTTTATATTATTTAATTTTTTGTTTTAATAGGACCGTCATATCCATAGCACTAAGGTTCCTTTAGGTAGTTAATAGGCATCCTCTAGCCAACTTCCTTACGGCTTTGATTGGTCAGAATCATATTATTAACTGTGTAGAAAATTAAAGCAGATCTGCCAACCTTACTCTATTATTCAGAATAATTTTTCTTAAAGTTCTTTTGATGAAAGAAGAAGGAATTTCGTTCTCTAGAAAACTTTCTAATAGTATATTAATGTGGTAATTGAAGTCCAAATTGTTGCTGCAAATTCTTGAAATTCTTAGGACCTGAGAAATTAGTACATTCTCAATTACTTTGGTTGAAATGTTATTATTCCAGTGTAGATGTTTAATTACTTTGAAAGGAAAATTAACTCTTTTATCAAAGAGGCTAATAGATGGGTTACCTCTGTTGAGCTTAATGCTTAAGTCTAGGAACTCAAGTTCCTGATTACTGTGGTTGGTTTTACATAAGTTAAGAGAGCTAGGATAGATATTATCAAAATCACTCTCTATAACTTCTGAATTATTGATACACAGCAGATCATCAATATATCTAAAAGTGTAAAGGTAGTTATCTGAGCAGGTGGGGTGATTTTTAATGAATTTATATTCCTTAAAGAACAGGAATAGATTAGCGATATTCGTGGACGTTGATGTTCCCATGGGAATACCGTTCACTTGCTTATAGAGAGTATTATTATATAAGATATGGTTATTTTCTATGCAGCAATTGAGATAAGAGTTCCAAGTTCCTACATTAACAAATTGGTTAAGTTTAAATTCTGCATACAGCTCTTTAAAGGTAGTGATTATATCTGATAGAGGCAGATTAGTATATAGGTTTTCAAAATCATAACTATTAATATCTAGGGGACAAACTTTGAGTATAGTAGAAATTACTTCTGCATTATTATTAATTATCCAAAAATCTCTGTACATCAAGTTAGAACAGTTTCTAATGTGTTTCAAAACCTTCTTTAAGACATCTTCAAAAGCAAGATCTATTTTCTTTTTATGACTCCTTACTCCACTAGCTATGAACCTGAACTTCACAGGATCCTTATGAAACTTAACCGTTGCAAAAAGAAATGGAAATTCAGGCTCATATCTTCTAGTTTGTGGAATTTTAAGTTTCTTGAAGAATGCCTTAAACCGATTTTCTAACTGCTTGGTAGAATAACTTACGGGCTCGTATGTTACTCTATTATTGAGTTCCATAGTTAACAATTCAAAATAGAACTTCTTACAGATAATTGCAAAATTATTGCTAGCTTTATCCGTAGTGGTAAAAATAAATTGGTCTTGTAGTTTGGAGAGTGACCTTTTAGCTTCTCCAGAGAAAAAGAGATTTCTGTCGAAACAAAAGTCCAGACCTGCCAACTCACCGGTGAAGCTATTGATTATATTATATTTCCATTCTGCGAAGGCCTCAATAGGCTGATTGTACGTTAAACTGGTTTTTACTATGTACCTATTAACATCTTGAGTGAAGCTCTCAAGAATCCTTTCTTTGGAAATTGTGGAGGAAGGTCTGAATTTAGAGCCATACTCTAATAAATTCCTAAGCTTTTCATTTTCAACAAAACTCAAGTTTCCGGTGATAATATGGTTGTAATTCTTATTATAGTGAACTGTTTCTTTATGTTCATCACAAGAACATGTAGTAATTACAGGAATGTAGCTCGAAGAGTTAAGTTTGTAGTTTTTATATATATATATATATATATCATCATCATCATCATTGTCAACCATTATCAATCCACTGCTAGACGAAGGTCTCCCCAAGTTTCCTCCACAACGGTCTGTCTTGTGCCAGTCTCCTCCATGTCACTCCTGCATACTTTCGAATTTCAGAATTTCATCCACCCATCTTCCATGTGGTCTTCTTCTGGGTCTTTTCCTGTCCCTTGGAATCAAATCTAAAATTTCGGCTGTCCATCGATGGTCTGTCCTTCTGGCAGTATGCCCAGCCCATTGCCATTTCAGGGATTTAACTCTGATCATGATGTCTTCCACTCTTGTCATTTTTCGGATCCACGTGTTCCTCTTCTTATCTCTCCTGGTTACACCAAGCATGCACCTCTCCATGCTTCTTTGTGTTGTCTGTAGCCTTTGTATGTCTCTTTTAGCTAAGGTCCACGTCTCTGCACCATACGTAAGCACTGGAAGGATGCATTGATCAAACACTTTTCTTTTAAGACATAATGGCATATTGCTCTTGAAAATTATGCTGTTTCTTCCAAAAGCTCTCCAGGCAAGTTTTGTACGCCGATTAATTTCTTCACCAATGTGACCCTCACTTGATATCTGCTGTCCAAGATAAACGTACGTGTCTGTTATCTCCAGCTTTTCTCCATCAATCGATAAATCTTCATTTCGTGTAAAAGCATTGAACATCACTTTTGTCTTCTGAAAGTTCATTTTTAATCCCACTTCTTTACTCTTGTCAGCAAGTTCCTGCATCATACTCTGTAGCTCTGATGGGGTAGTTGCAAAAATGACTATGTTATCAGCAAAACGAAGGTGGGTTAGATAATCTCCATTAATCTTTAGGCCTTTGTTTTCCCAGTTCAGTGATTGAAAGACATTTTCCAATGTGGCATTAAAGAGCTTCGGAGATATGGTGTCGCCTTGTCTCACTCCTTTTATAATTTTTATGTGTGTTGTATTTTCAAATAACAGAATCTTTGCACTTGCATTTTCATAGATGTTATTAATAATATTAATGTATGCATCTTCAATACCGCAGGATTTCAGAGCCATTGCAACTGCTGATGGTTTCACCGAATCAAAGGCTTTTTCATAATCGATAAAAGCCATGCACAATGGAAGTTCATATTCCCTCGCTCTTTCAATTAGTTCTCTCAGTACGTGGATATGATCTATTGTGCTGTAGCCACTCCTGAATCCAGCTTGTTCTCTCGGTTGAGCCATGTCCAGCGTTACCTTCAAGCGGTGTGAAAGAACTTTAGTGAAGATTTTATAAACCACTGATAGGAGGCTGATAGGTCTGTAGTTCCTGAGATCCTCAATGTCACCTTTTTTATGTAGCAAGATCATTGTAGCGTTGTTCCAATCCTCAGGAATTTTCCCTTCATTAAGGCATCGAGTGAAAATTTCGGCGAGTACTGTTTCGATTTCTCCACTTGCTTCTTGTATGATGTCTACAGCAATTCCATCTTCTCCTGGAGCTTTTCCCCGCTTCATGTTCTTGATGGCATGTGCAACTTCTGCTGGGATAACTGGAAGAACTCTGGTACTGGTACCTTTCATGATGTCTGGAGTACATGTATCATCCCTTTCATATAATTTGGAGTAGACATCTTTCAGTCTTGTCAAAATTTCGCCTCTATTTCTTGTTACAGAACCATCTTCTTTTCTCAGTGCCATAATCTGTTTCCTTCCCTTACTGAGATGTCCCTTTGCTATATTTAGGCTTTCGTTGTTTTCAATTGCTTTCCTCACTAGTTCACAGTTAAATTTCCTTACGTCTTCAGTGATACTTTTTCGTACTGTCTTGCATAGCTCTATATATTCCACTTTGGAAGTCGCATCTTCTTTAGTTGTCATCATCTCTCTTCTTTTTTGCATCAACATTTTGGTTTTTCCTGATAATTTGTTCACACGCAACTTGTTCTTAGACCCAGCTGATTTTGTTGCTGTTTCCATAAGAGCTTTGGTTACTTTTCTGTTAACTTCAGAAATATCCACTTCCTCCAATGTTAGGCCTTTTAAAGCAGAGAATCTGTTCCTCAGTTCCAATTTGAACGTATTATGATGTTTTTTAAGGTTGGTCATGTCAATACACTTTGTTTGTTTTATGAGCTTGCCAAGCTCGAGTTTAGCATTGAGGTGCATCTTACATCTTACCATTCTATGGTCACTACCTGCGTTGAACTTGTTTAGCACAGTGCTGTATTCCATGACAAATTTCTTGTTGCAGATAATAAAATCAATTCACTTTTCAATCCATTGTGATGCCTCCATGTCCATTTCCTTTGCGTCTTTTTCTTGAAAAAGGAGTTCATGATGAAAACCTCTTCTGCCTCTGCAAATTCTACGAGAGTATTTTCACGCTGGTTTCTGTTGCCATGACCGAATTTACCTACTGAAGTTTCATTCTGTTGCTGTTGCCCTATTTTTGCATTGAAATCTCCCATAATTATCTTCAAGTGCTGCTTACCTTTATTATTTAGATGACGAATTTCTTCATAAAATTCTTCAATCTCTTCTTCAGGATGACTTGTGGTGGGTGCATAAGTTTGAATAATCTGAGCCTGGTATCTTCTCGAGAGTTGGATAACGAGTCGTGCAGCTCTGTCAGAGGAACTTTCAACTTCTACAACTTTATCCTTCAGTTTCTTGTTTATTATAAATCCAACACCACTAGTTCTTCCATTACTGTACCACGATAATAGAAGAGGTGTCCACTTTTCAGTTCAGTGAAATCTTCTCCTTTTCTCCTTACCTCACTTAGCCCGACAATGTCCCACTTGATCCTTTGTAGTTCTTCTTCCAATTCAAGGAGCCTTGAATCAGAAGATAGGGAGCGTCCGTTATACGTTGCCAAGGTCAGCATCAGATGGCAGCCTAGTCCGGTACTCCTGTGATTCTTAGCACCCTCTGTCTGCATGTCGCTCTGGCCGCTGCCTTGGCCTGGTACATTCCAGCTGCTGGAGACTGAGGGTCAAGATTTAAATTGTGGAGTCATTTTGGAGGGGTTTGGCCATAACTCACCACGCTGGCCAAGCGGGTTGGTGAGTGTGGGATAGCATTTCCTCTAATCCTGATGGTACAGTTATACTGCTATTGGCGGTTATCAGAGCCCCTTTGGTGGGAACAGGATGCACCACGAGAAGGCGGGGTTGAAGATTTATCGATTGATGGAGAAAAGCTGGAAATAACAGATGCGTACGTTTATCTTGGACAGCAGATCTCAAGTGAGGGTCACATTGATGAAGAAATTAATCGGCGTACAAAACTTGCCTGGAGAGCTTTTGGAAGAAACAGCATAATTTTCAAGAGCAGTATGTCATTATGTCTTAAAAGAAAAGTGTTTGATCAATGCATCCTTCCAGTGCTTACGTAGGGTGCAGAGACGTGGACCTTAACTAAAAGAGACATACAAAGGCTGCAGATAACTCAAAGAGGCATGGAGAGGTGCATGCTTGGTATAACCAGGAGAGATAAGAAGAGGAACTCGTGGATCAGAAAAATGACAAGAGTGGAAGCCATCATGATCAGAGTAAAATCCCTGAAATGGCAATGGGTTGGACATACTGCCAGAAGAACAGACCATCGATGGACAGTCGAAATTTTCGATTGGATTTCAAGGGACAGGAAAAGATCCAGAAGAAGACCACATGGGAGATATGTGGATGAAATTCGAAAGTATGCGGGAGTAACATGGAGGAGACTGGCACAAGACAGACCGTTGTGGAAGAGGCTTGGAGAGATCTTCGTTCAGCAGTTGATTGATAATAGTTGACAATGATGATGATGATGATGATATGGGGATTTTAAAGCTTGGTGGCTCTCTGAGGGTTGTGTAAAGTGCAAAAAGTTAATATCTGCTGATCTAAAGCAGTCAAGAAATATCGAAACTATTTTTCAAGTAACCTTCATTATACAATTTAGACCAGGCTCAATATTTTATTATTTCTTCATAAGTGAAATTTTTGCCCAAATGAGGAAATAATAAGATCACATCTAATTATTGAGTGGAGCACAGCTCGGATTTCGTTGACAGATCACAATTCTGTCTTTCCGTAGTGGAGACAGTGTTTCGTTCAAAAATCTTCAGGAGCAACGGATGAAACCGGATTTACATCATCAGCTGAGAAAAGAAGCTGAGTTCAGGAAACTAAAAGTGAATATCGGACAGGTTACTGCAAGTTCGTTAAAATTATTTATGGTTTATTAATAAATAGTCAGTATACTAATCATTCTAAAATGTATTGTGAAATTTTGGTGTTTGCGAAAGAAAGTAGTAATCCACCCAATTGCCCAGTGTATTCAAACCGCACGCTTTTTCATCGTAAATGATGAAAAATAAAACGAGAAATTGTGCATTGAAAAAGTAACATGCGTTTAAAATTGTTTGGCTTGAAAAGGGTTACACAATCCATGCATGTAAATGTTTTGGGCCGACATTGTTTTCCCCCACTAGTGTGGGGGCAACACGAAAGTAAATTCTAGAAATGCCTAAGTGCTTACGTTTTCTTTCAGAGTAGCGTGTGGGCAGGGTGTTGAACTGAAATTAAATTCCCCAGAGTTCCTTTTCAGCAAACAAGTGTTGCGTAGTTTTCCAGCCAATTACTTTCTGAACGCAGAAGCCCAGAGACTCCATAACCCAGTAGCCTATACCAAGACAGGAAACGCCAGCACATGATGCGTGGATATTATTGGAGCCATTGTTTCGACCTGAAAAAAAAAAAAGACCAAGGCAAATCCTACTGACAAACAGATCATCTGCTGACAGAAAAGAAGAAAAGAAGCGTATTCCTTTCTACGCGTAGTCTTCGTTTGAAACACTGTAGGTCATTTTTAGTTCCTCGATATTGTTTGGTGTCAGGTCAAACTAAATGAACTCCTTAATCCTATAATCCTCAGTGCACAACTTTCCCCGAAAGCTCCGCAGGAATCCAATTGGCTTCGTTGAAGCTCAGTGTGTTTTGCAAGGGAGAAAATTACGGGCTCGTGAACAACAAATGAAACGAAATCCGTTCTAAAATAACTCAGTAAATATTCCTGTTTTTATTTTTCCATTAAAGCATAGTAATTGGTGTTTTAAGAAAGGCATTGAAGTGTTCAGTACAGTTTTGGTAGAGTGGACAGTTCCTTTACTACATTATTTATCTCAGCAAGGAGTGCGTATAAGATGCTTGAGATTCAGCTTAGTTTGTGTACAGCAGGTACATGAATTGGACAGTGAACATAATACGTTCATCTCTTTAATTATGGGCCGTGGAAATTATACGCACAAGTGTTACTTTAGTAAAACAGTATGAAATTATATCTGTTAATCAAGAACAAAAAATTATATCTGTTTATGAAATTATATCTGTTAATGAAGAACAAATCTTCCCAAATACAAGAATAATTTTCGGAATGAAAGTGCCGAGTTCCAACTGTTATCTTGTAACCAGCGCCTCAAAAAAAAAACAAAAAAAAAAACCTTAAAATAGCATCCTCCCCCTCCTCCCGATTTTCGTTCGAGCATGCTACTGCTACGAGACCCATGACTCCCTCCAGGCAGCTGAAGCATTGGAATCGAAACAACACAGAGGTCGAAGTGGCACAAAATAACAGCCGGTAGAGTACATTGTTATTAGTCGAGAGTCTAACTGAAGTGTGCTATATAAAAAAACAAAGCGCTCAAAGTAACGACTCCCCCAGCACTCCCCGCCCCTGCCTTTTTGTCGCTGACCATGTTTTTATAATAACACATACCATATTTACTCATGTAATTTGTGCCCTGAAAGTCCCCCGATGATGCTTAAAATGTGCAGGGAATTTTTAACAATTTCAATAAAAAATTATAGGAATGCTTCATCATTTTATTTTTTTATACTAACAAAAAACAAAGTAATGATTGGTTAATGTATGAAAATTACATTTATTTTCATCCTGATCTTCCCTGCAGTTCCACTTTTTGTTTTCTTTAAAAATTCGTGTAATAAGTTTTATGTGTGCAAACTTTTAACATTGAAGGAGCGACGATTCTCTTCTCTGCAAAAAGGAGCACTAATGCTTATGTGCGTGCATAGATGTACAATAATTTTATCCCGCGTTTTTGTGGTATGATAAGAAAGATGTTAGGCTAAAGTTTTTATTTTAGAAATTCGACATTCTTCTAATTTTCTAATTTCCCTTTTTCTTATTATTTCTCCTAATAATAAGAAAAAGGGAAATTTCTAATTTCCCTTTACTAATTTATTTCTCCTTTTTTTTTTCTTTTCTTTAAATTTTGTTCTACTAATTCTTTTAGTAACCCTTTTCAGAAGTAACAGAATAAGTTACATAAATCGTTCTAGATAGTTTTCTACTTTAAACCATATTTTTATTTTATTTCATGGACAAGAAGACTGGACTACCAGGATGCTTGTTTCTAGCTTTTGAACTTCCAAGATGCTTTTGTTCATATTTGTTAAAATCCGGAATAGCATCCCGCTCCACTTCGAACACTGAACATATATCAGATTTGCACTGGTCGAAGCAACCGATGCCTTCTTGTAACGACGGCGATTTTAACTCAAGAACGGATCTACGCCAGGAATAATCAGTTCTTCAGATATCATAGATTTTAATGAAGAATAAACTTTGGCAAACACATGGCAGTCATACAGGTTTTTTGAGGAAATAGCTACATGGTAACAGTTATAAAATATGGCACTTCTACGCAGAAGAAGAATACGCAAAATAAAATCTTTGGAAAATGAGAATATTTTTCGTGTTGAAGTGACACAAATTCCCTACGTAAATAAGTAAATCTGATTAATATGCAATCTGATAATGCAGCTGTGGTGTATGAGCATTTCCAATGTAAAAATACTCTTCTCATATAAAATACGACATCGTAAGTTGCGTTACGATGACTAAATTACAAAACTTTAACATTGCTGCTAAGTCTAAAATTGTGACGGCGAAAAATCAAAACAGGGCTTCTTACTGGGGAAAATATTTCGAAATATTAAAATGCCATAAAGGAAATAACACACCTATGGCTTATTTCTAAAGTAAATTTTGATTTCTGTTTTTGAAAATCGCAATTTCTATTTTCTCTATGTATAATTTATTGACAAAACCTGGATTAGCAAGCATCGCTCTCTCCGTTTAGGAGTATTAGTTGCAAAATTAGTAAAATTACTGGGAAACATTTTTCTCGGTTACGATATTAAAAAAGGAAAATAGAAGTTGTTGGCAACTGATGTTGCTGTCCTAGGTGTTTGTTTCTTCCACGCGGATGTTAATTTCTACAATTCCTGAAATTATTTATCAACAAAATGGGAATAACCTTCTGAAGCTTCGAAGGTTGTTTTCTTGAGATTTCATTGTAAGCTTATCTTGAAATGAAAAGCATAGAGATTTTGTGTGTGTGTTCATTATAGCAAGTGTAGAAAGCCAGTTTGTCGGACACCCCAGGGCGCCGTTCAAAAGTGCTAAAGTACGGTGGCATTGTTCGACGGAGCGATTGCAATGTAGCCATGTTTGCCAAGATGATCACAGTGTTACCAGGCCTTGAAAGCTTATCGTAACTGCTTATAATATTAATTTCACGGGCACATAATATGTGAAGTTACGACGTAGAAGTCTTTTCGTACTTCTACGTTATTTTAAAAAAACCATAACCATAAGATGAAATAGTTCCTAAATTAAAACTTAACGGCCAGACGAAACATGTAAACAACATAAGTCAAACTTACGAAGAAGATGCTTTATTCAGGATGTAGCACTTCCATAACAAATCATAACATCACATAGTACTCCACACACCGCACAGCTCTACACAGTTCTTAACACAACGCTCTACAACACAACTTGCAACACTTCTCCAAGCAACACTCTCTTTAACAACGCTCGCCAAGCAACAGTTTAGTCGTCGTTTTGATCTCTCGTTCTTATCTTATATCAGGCATACGTCACGTTCATTCTACCAAAATTATGTTGCCAACAGTATTCGTTTGAGAGAGAAGATATTACGTTAAAAGAGAAGTATAGCTGAGAATAAACTCAAGATTTACATAGGGAAAGAAACTAAAAAGGAAAGTTAATTTAGAATATACGTTCTAAAGTACTAATGATATTTTGAAAGGTGCTGAAATCTAAACTTGCTTCATCTCGTTAAGTAGCAGAATCGTTCACTAAAAACCCAGCACGAGCTTCTCGCAGATCGTAGAGCTTTCCATAGTCTCGAGGAACAGGATTACAATTACAATATGAGACATTCCACGGCTTTCTTCGCACGTCCAGAGCATTTGGTTAACTACGCGACGTGGTAGTGAAGTACAAGTGCCGTTAACTTCCATCGTCGTAGACTCCGCAGCGAAGGGGACCGCAGAAGTTTTGGGGCATCCTGGCAAACCGTGTTTTTTTCTTTTCGTTGTTTAACTTACCACCATGAGCAATTGTAAGGGCTAGCAGTCGCCTTTCCTTAATTTAGGGCCGCTGGTTCCAGGAAAGGCAGAGAACCAACCCAGTAAAACAAACATACCATAATGCTTGATCGGGGCTCTGGACAGAGTCCAGCTCAGACTAGTGAGAAACCTGCGTATCTCACTACTCGGTCACCGGGGAGGCAAACAAACCGTGTCAAAACAACACTGTTAGGATTTCTACTACTGTAGGAAGCTTCAATGGTCCCTCTTTCAGTGCTCTCTTACCCCTTGCTTAATCTTTAGACCAGCTCCCGCTAAGAAATCACTAACAGTTTGGAGAACTTCTTAAAAATGTCTCTTATGGTTTTTGTAAACTGTGTTTCACACCTGAGCTGACCAACTTTTGCAGAAAATAACTTGCAATAAACATTTCCTTCTCAATTTATCGATTTGTTTGAAAACAGCATTAATTGAGCAATTAATTGAGCAAATAAAAATTCCGTATGTTATACAAGAATAGTAAATTTATCATTTCTTATTTATTGGAAACTATTGTTCAATTTCAAATTTCTCAGATATCTGCGCATCATTCCTTTTATTTTCGTAAACTTCCTCCAAAACGAAATTTTAAAAAACCATATATTTGAGGAATGCTAGCTCAAAGTCGGTCGTTAGATTTAAAGAACTAAAAACATAAATATTGACAAAGCTATAAATTGTTTCCCAAAGCAAATGCTCGTTGTTTGCATAAGTTCAAAATCTAGTGTAACTAAAAGCATATATTTTACTTACAATTAAATCGTAATTATTTATATAAAGAAAATGGAAAGTGTTGTTATTAGGATGGAAATATATTTGTCAGAAGTTAAATGCTAATGGTAGGGAACTTTATTAATGCTGAAGCGATTCCGGAAATCCCATCATTCTCATTATCACACGACGTGTATGATACTGGGAAGCCTGAGCTATGTCAGGACTCTTGAAAGAAGCCTTTTCTTAGGCTTCCCATACTGTTACAAACTTTAAGTTACTCTGTAAACTAATTTACTCAATGCTTCTACTGTAACAGCTAAACAAATAAATAAAAAAAACAAATGTGCGACTACTAGTGATGTGATATGATATGTGCGACTACTAGTGATGTGATATGATATGTACGAATACTTGGAATTAAAATTTAAACCATTTGATGTTAAATGGCAGTGTTCTTTCGAAGTTTAACTGCCCTGTGAGCATCCAAGGCTATGAGGAGTCACCCATCTCTAATTTAAGAACACTGGTTCTAGAGAAGGGAAGGGACCAACCAGCGCCGTAGGACACTACACATCCGGGATTAAAATACTGTCCCCACTCGGAAGAAATATTGGAAGGAAACCCACTTCTCTTACCGTAACTTGAGGAATAGGATGGCATAGCTGTGTTAAATGTATGTATGATGAGTACCGCTTTCAGGCTCCATTAAAATATCTACAGAGAGCTCACAGTTTACCAACCTACAGACTACATGCGTCTACCACACTTGTGGATCAGAGGTGTCAAATGAAACTGCGAGAATCGTGTAAGCGGGTAGACGGGCCACAACCAACAAATCAGGGCAGAATTCAACATTGGTGTGCCCAGGGTAATCTCCTAGCGGACCATGTTACGAATGGGCAGCAACAGCCGATGGTCATGTCACCGGTCTCTATCCCACTGATCCACCAGCTCTTTTCGTTCACAGGATCGCCGATTGCTGGAAGTTTTTGTGTGTTACACCGTTTACAATAAACTCTTGCTAGGTTTGGGCGTAAAAAGCCCGGGCCGTTTGCTCGAACCAGGACGCCTGGCATTGACGGTTATTTCACGGTGAAAGTCGCTCAGATAACTCGTTTTTCCCTTCCGACCCTCAATCTAACACCAGCTGATGCTCAATGAGCTAGCCTGTCTGATTTATATCGCACGCCGCGCTCGCGTCTTACATGCTGCACTGAGCCATTTATGTAACGAGGACAAGTGCACTAAATAAACTGGCATCTCGGTGGCATATAAAAAAACTGGCATCTCTGGTAGCAGAAAAATCACGTAGCAGTTATCGGATAACATGAGTTGTTACAGTTAAGCAAGTTGATCTCTTACGTCACTTAAGTAAGAGCTTAGATCGAATTCATTACAAAATAAGGAATTACAAATATAAACATTCAGGAATACGTTGTTAGAGTCAGTGTAGATTCTGTGCTATGGCATCCTGGACAGCACAGGGGTAACTTGAGCCATTCCTTTTGGGGGCAATCTACAAAATCTGCAAATTTGGGAGGAAAAACTAAAAAACTAAAAATCGCAGTTGATTTGCATTTTATGGGTACCAAACAAGAAAAAGTTATAAATCGAGATAACAAGTTCGTAAGTTTTTTTCAGTGTATGTAGTGTTTTAGTGGAGAAAAAAATTAGCCTTCATTTTTCGGCCATTCAATAATTCATTTATGTTGCAGTTTTCACTAAAACAAAACTGGAATTTATAACCTTTCTTTCGCCAATAGTGGAATTCTAACCCAAATCTTCCTACTCCGGAGCCGCTGTTCTCCCAATTGATATACGCCGGTAGGCGTATCGCTGCTTTATTGTCCATTTGACTCATACGTGGCAGGCTTGAGTTAATATTTAAATAATGTGTTATTTGGAAGTATTCAGAATTTAAATATTTGCAAAAGTAAAAATATTGGATGGGCAATCACTCCCCTCTTGATCCTTCTACGTTGCACCTACGTTGTAGCAGTCCATCGTATTTAAAACAGTGGAATTTTTCAGGGGCAATGGAGACAGGGATCCATTGAAGAATGCGTGGTTTTCAGGATACGGTAAAATACATTTATTACCTACGACTAACACAAGTGGAACAACGATGCTCTAAGTGTATTGAAGTTAGTACAAGGGCTGCATTAGGGGAGGGGGAGGTACGTTTTCTGAAGATGGGAAGCGCCTCATCTCTGATGCTTTCCTTTTCCTTTCGAGATTGTTTTCTACAGAACTCGAAGCACGCGTTCAATTTATTATAAGATGCAAAACCTTTGGAAATACCCATTAATAAAATGACGGAGAGGTCAGTTTTCCACGGATTGTGTATATGTCCATTTAACGGATGAATTTTCTTGAAACACTCATCTTTGTTGACAGCCCCATTTCTATTTTATATAAGACTGCAGCACTGGCTAGTACGTCAAAACGCAACAGTGCAAAATTACATGAATACAATGAGCAAATATGTTAGGCTTAAAGCTGATTAAACGCCCCACATAAGTGTACTTTTAGGTCACATAGGGTAAGAACCATCGTGATATGGGAGGTCGAGGTACCATAAAGTTTGGGAACTCTTGTCCTACGTGAATTACATTGTTTTGCCTTCCTTCATCTACTAAAGTTCTTTCCTATCTCAGTAAAGATTGTGTTCATTGAACATGGCTCTCAGATATTTCAGGTTTAGCAGGGCCTTATATTACTTAATAAGATACGATTTATTCATCTTATTATTGAGGGCATCACGAATTCTTGAGTTTCATCAAGGGTGACTGCTATCACATAAAAGTTACAGAAAACTTTTGTTTAACACAGATTATACTGTCCACGAGGTCGCCGCAGTTGATAGTACTACGATGTGAGTTGAGATCACAGGACACAAAATTGTCTTTTGTTTCCTTTGTCAGTCATCCCTTTTCCGATGGAGACGATACTGAACAGAAGAAAGTATAAGTCGTCCAGACGAAACGAAATATACTTATTGTTTCTTCTGAAGGATGGAACAACTACCAAGAATATAAACGATGTTTGATTAACCCACTGTAAAGGTAGTGATACGAATGTGTGGGAAATAGTACATAACTCATGATCAGAGGTTATCACTCAGGTGAAACAAAAGGTATGAGCGAAACAAGAACTGAAATAGGCCGACAGCTTGCACAAAGTAAGGCACTGAAACACATGTCGTCGAAGCGGCTTGCTATCAACGATCAAAAGTAGCAGTTGCCGGTTATGAAATTATTATTGCAGCTTTTCTAGTTTTGTTTTGTGTTAGCCATTGGAGAAAATCTCTAATTTCAGTTTTTCCTAATAACAACAGCGTTTCTGTTACTGAAGAAGAGTACTGAAGAAGAAAATGTGTGGATTGCCGATACCATCTTCCCCTCCCCTTTCAATACACATGTGTTTGAAAAAAGAGATCCTATATTCTCATCGAAAAGAATGGTTTCACTTGCTTTTCCTTCGATTTCCTTTCTGGTTTACATACTGTTTTTGAGAAAAATGTCAGAGCGGTATTTATCTTCCACCTTAGAAAAAATACCTTTCTTTCTCTAAATGCCAATATTTTCTAGTTTTTCGTATGGCATCATAAACGTCCTTTACTGAAAGGGCATTAAGGTTCAAAATTTCAGTATTTTCAATTTACGAACACAGATTAATTCCTCAAGAAAACAAAAATGAATGATACACTTAATGGCACCTTCTGTCTTTCGGTACGTAAGGAACTTTTCCCCGTTGCCATGGTCAGAAGCAGCAGGAAATTGCGATTATTTGACATCAGTTATGAGATCCTGTTTCCCCCGCAGAGAGGAAAAAAACCCTTTGTTGTTTTTTTTCCGCTACGATGTACGAAACTCCTTATTCCTGTTTGACTTTTCTTCTTCTTGAACTGTTTTCGGTCAGAGCTTATTTTCCTCCCGGTAACCTGACATTTGATTTTTTTTTTTTTTTTTTTGATTGGAGGTTTAACGACCACCGTGAGCAACTCAATGGGCTATAAGCAGTCGCCCATCCCGAATTTAGGGTCACTGGTTCCATGGAAGGGAGAGAGCCAGTGCCGTAAGACAAACACAATATCCATGCCTCACCGGATTTCGAACCCGAACCCCTTTTGGACGAATGCTCAGAGGCCATCGCTTAGACCACTGCGCCACCGGACATTTGATTGACCAGGTTTTATATGGCAGTTATATTGTACTGTTCTTGAAAGTAGTAAAACCTTGCTGGTCTCTTTAATAGATTGGGAAGAAATTTAGCATTGAATCACTCTGCTTGTCTCATAGTTAAAGAAAAACGAAATTTTACTGAACTAAATAGTAATGTACCTATTCTGGTGAAATACGTATGCAGTATATGAACGACTGGCGAGAGTAGAGAAGTCATCATCATCATCATTGTCAACCATTATCAATCCACTGCTGGACGAAGGTCTCCCCAAGTTTCCTCCACAACGGTCTGTCTTGTGCCAGTCTCCTCCGTGTCACTCCCGCATACTTACGAATTTCATCCACCCATCTCCCACGTGGTCTTCTTCTGGGTCTTTTCCTGTCTCTTGGAATCCAACCTAAAATTTCGGCTGTCCATCGATGGTCTGTCCTTCTGGCAGTATGTCCAGCCCATTGCCATTTCAGGGATTTAACTCTGCTCATGATGTCTTCCACTCTTGTCATTTTTCGGATCCACGTGTTCCTCTTCTTATCTCTCCTGGTTACACCAAGCATGCACCTCTCCATGCTACTTTGAGTTGTCTGCAGCCTTTGTATGTCTCTTTTAGCTAAGGTCCACGTCTCTGCACCATACGTAAGCACTGGAAGGATGCATTGATCAAACACTTTTCTTTTAAGACATAATGGCATATTGCTCTTGAAACTTATGCTGTTTCTTCCAAAAGCTCTCCAGGCAAGTTTTGTACGCCGATTAATTTCTTCACCAATGTGACCCTCACTTGATATCTGCTGTCCAAGATAAACGTACGTGTCTGTTATCTCCAGCTTTTCTCCATCAATCGATAAATCTTCATTTCTTGTAAAAGCATTGAACATCACTTTTGTCTTCTGAAAGTTCATTTTTAATCCCACTTCTTTACTCTTGTCAGCAAGTTCCTGGATCATACTCTGCAGCTCCGAAGGGGTAATTGCAAAAATGACTACGTCATCAGCAAAACGAAGGTGAGTTAGAAAATCTTTCTGAATCTTTATCCATTCCCAGTTCAATGATAGAAAGACATTTTCCAATGGGGCATTAAAGAGCTTGGGTGTTATGATGTCACCTTCTCTCACTCCCTTTCCAATTTGTATGTGTGTTGTATTTTTAAACAGCCGAATCTTTCCACTTGCATTTTCATAGACGGTATCAATAAGATTAATGTATGCATCTTCAATACCGCAGGATTTCAGAGCCATTGCAACTGCTGATGGTTTCACCGAATCAAAGGCTTTTTCATTATTGATAAAAGCCATGCACAATGGAAGTTCACATTCCCTCGCTCTTTCAATTAGTTCTCTCAATACGTGGATATGATCTATTGTGCTGTAGCCACTCCTGAATCCAGCTTGTTCTCTCGGTTGAGCCATGTCCAGTGTCACCTTCAAGCGGTGTGAAAGAACTTTAGTGAAGATTTTTATAAACCACTGATAGGAGGCTGATAGGTCTGTAGTTCCTGAGATCCTCAATGTCACCTTTTTTATGTAGCAGGATCATTGTAGCGTTGTTCCAATCCTCAGGAATCTTCCCTTCATTAAGGCATCGAGTAAACATTTGGCCGAGTACTGTTTCAATTTCTCCACTTGCTTCTTGTATGGTGTCTACAGTAATTCCATCTTCTCCTGGAGCTTTTCCCCGTTTCATGTTCTTGATTGCATGTGCAACTTCTGCTGGGAGGACTGGAAGAACTCTGGTACTGGTACCTTTCATGATGTCTGGAGTACATGTATCATCCCTTTCATACAATTTGGAGTAGAAATCTTTCACTCTTGTCAAAATTTCACCTCTATTTCTTGTTACAGAACCATCTTCTTTTCTCAGTGCCATAATCAGTTTTCTTCCCTTACTAAGATGTCCCCTTGCTATCTTTAGGCTTTCGTTGTTTTCAGTTGCTTTTCTCACTAGTTCACAGTTGAATTTCCTTACGTCTTCAGTGATACTTTTTCGTACTGTCTTGCATAGCTCTATATATTCCACTTTGGAAGTTATAACGGAGTAAATTTCACCGTCATTTTTGTCCACGCCGGGGCTCGAACCCGGGTCCTCTCATTGCGGAATAAATCACTCTACCAATTGAGCTACGCGGACGTTCGTTGTCGCTGCTATCTGCCTTTATGTCGTGTGCGTCCTGTGGGGCAGGCACGTCACATCCCCCCCCGAAAGAGGGCCGGGACATGGCCCACGGGTCAGCCTTGACCATGAATTAACGCAGGCAACCATCCGCTGTAGAACTTGCACTTGAGAACTCCCAGTCAATATGGTGTGTGGAATGCAACGTCACACACATTTTTTTTTTTTCGAAGCGCTGGAGAAGGGATTCTCTGATTTTTCCTATCTCGCGCTGTGGACAGAACATCACACCATTGCGAGATCTTGAACGGCCGGGTCATCCGGAAAGTTCGGGCGCCATTATAACGGAGTAAATCTCTCTGTCATTTTTAGTCCACGCCGGGGCTCGAACCCAGGTCCCCTCATTCCGGTATAAGTCACTCTACAAATTGAGCTACGCGGACGTTCGTTGTCGCTGCTATCTGCATTAATGTCGTGTGCGTCCTGTGGGGCAGGCACGTCACAAAGTCACATCTTCTTTAGTTGTCCTCATCTCTCTTCTTTTTTGCATTAACATTTCGGTTTTTCCTGATAATTTGTTCACATGCAACTTGTTCTTAGACCCAGCTAATTTTGTTGCTGTTTCCATAAGAGCTTTGGTTACTTTTCTGTTAACTTCAGAAATATCCACTTCTTCCCATGTTAGGCCTTCTAAAGCAGAGAATCTGTTCTTCAGTTCCAACTTGAAGGTATTATGGTGTTTTTTAAGGTTGGTTATGTCAATACATTTTGTTTGTCTTATGAGCTTGCCACGTTCGAGTTTAGTGTTAAAGTGCATCTTACATCTCACCAATCTATGGTCACTACCTGTGTTGAGCTTGTTTAGCACACTGCAGTCTTCTATACCGAAATTTTTGTTATACGTAATAAAATCGGGTAAAAATCGTTCACTTGTCGTCCCATTTGGATGTCCCCATGTCCATTTCCTGTGTGGCTTTTTCTTGAAGAAGGAGTTCAAGATGAAAAATCCTTCTGCCTCTGCAAACTCAACGAGAGTATTTCCACGCTGGTTTCTGTTGCATTGACCGAATTTGCCTACTGAGGTTTCATTCTGTTGCCGTTGCCCTGTTTTTGCATTGAAATCTCTCATAATTATCTTGAAGTACTGCTTACCTTTATTATTTAGATGACGAATTTCCTCAAAAAATTCTTCAATACCTTACGTTAATTTGAAGAAATTGGAGTAGCATGAGAAACGTGCGTACGAATAAACAAGCAGTGATTCGAGTTATACCAAGTGGTTGTTTACACTTTCCAACCGTAGGTTGAAGAAGCGTATATGCTCCAGCTTTAGGTCCGTCCGTCCGCACAATAACTGGCGTAAAAATGGTTCGATTTCGATGAAATTTTAGTATTTGGTAGGGATCCACCTAGGGACGAACCCTATTGAAAATGGGACAAATGGGGTCAAAGGTCACGAAGTAGGAGCGGGGGCATTCCATTGCTCTTATGCGTCATAACTTGCGTAAATATGGTTCGATTTCAATGAAATTTTACTATGTGGTAGGGGACCGCCTGGGGACAAACGCTGTTCAAAATGGGTGAAGTGGGGTCAAAGGTCAGGACATAAGAGCGGGATGCATTCCATTACCCTTATGCGTCATAACGTGCGTAAAAATGGTTCGATTTCGATGAAATTTCAGTATGTGGTAGGGGACCACCTGGGGACGAACCCTATTGAAAATGGACGAAATGGAGTCAAAGGTCCGGACATAGGATTGCGATCCATTCCATCGCCCTTATCCCATATTATTAAGGTGGACGTCAAGTAATTTTGCTTCCTATACTTCCAATGGAAAAACTTTTGTACACATTTCCTTCACAATTAATGTGTTCCCAAGGATGAAAATTTGAGCATCGATTAAAATAACTTCATATTATGACTTGGAATGCTTAATATTTTCTAAAACATAACCATAATTATATTAAAAATTAATGACTTTCCCTTTGGTGGTGTTGAAACCAGAAAAAGGATGGCGCGACCTGTACTTTGATGACGTCAGTAGACAAACAAATGTTGGATTACATAATTATGGTAATGTTTAAGAAAATATTAAGTATTCCAAGTTATAAAATGAAGCTAATTTAATCGATGTTCAAATTTTCATCCTTGTGAACGCATTAGTTGTCCAGAAAAAGATGGCGCGACCTGTATTTTCATGACGTCAGTAGACAAGCAAATGTTGGATTGCATAATTATGGTTATGTTTTAGAAAATATTAAGTATTCCAAGTTATAACATGAAGATATTTTAATCGATGTTCAAATTTTCATCCTTGGGAACGCATTGATTGGGAAGAAAATCTGTACAGAATTTTTTCCATTCGAAGTACAGGAAGCAAAATTACTTGACGTTCACCTTTTTTTTTTTTTGATTGGAGGTTTAACGACCACCGTGAGCAACTCAATGGGCTATAAGCAGTCGCCCGTCCCTAATTTAGGGTCACTGGTTCCAGGGAAGGGAGAGAGCCAGTGCCGTAAAACAAACACAACATCCATGCCTGACCGGGATTCGAACCCGGGCCCCTTACGGACGAATGATCAGAGGCCAGCGCCTTAGACCACTGCGCCACCGGGGCGGCCGTTCACCTTAAATTAGCAATTCTTGTATGTATGTAAATTTTATTTTGAAAACAGCTCTAAGGATTTTGATGAAAGCCGTTAACCTACCGTTTTCTGGTACTAGAAATCGATTTAGCTTGATCTCGACTTTAGGAAAATTCGTTTAGTGGGTTAAATAACCACCCCGAATTATCACGTTTTTAATGTAGTGTCATGGCGTAATCCCATTAGATGTTGGCGCGCGGTCACGAGATCTGTCTCATTACGTCACGCCATCTGTCTCATTACGTCACGTGTTGTTTGTGGATGCTATTAAAGCTTTATGACGTCACACTCTTGCGAGCAGATGGTCGCGATTCCCATCTGCCTCATTACGTCACGCGTTCTGTGCGTATGTTCGTCCGCACGATAACTCGGGTAAAAATCGTTCGATTTCGATGACATTTTAGTATGTGGTAGGGGAACACCTGGGAAGGAACCCTATTGAAAGTGAACGAAATTTGGCCAAAGGTCAGGACATAGGAGCGGGACCCATTCCACTGCTCTTATGCGTCATAACTAACGTAAAAAAGGTTCGATTTCGATTAAATTTTAGTATGTGGTAGGAAACCATCTGGGGACAAACCCTATTAAAAATTGGCGAAATGGGGATCAAAGGTCAGGACATAGGAGCGGAATCACTTCCATCGCCATTATGCGTCATAACTTACGTAAAAATGTTTCGATTTGGATGAAATGTTAGTATGGGACCTGCCTGGGGACGAATCCTATTGAAAATGGGCGAAATGGGGTGAAAGGTTAGGACACAGAAGCAGGATCTATTCCATAGCCCTTATGCATCATAACTTACCTAAAATTGCTTCGATTGCGACAAAACTTTATCATGTTATTTCGGAGGTATACTGAACTAGTTCTGTTGAATATCATCGAAATGAGATCAAAGGTCAGGGCACAGGGGTGAGATTTATTCCACAGCCATTTTCCTCATAATTTGAGTAATAACTTGAGTAATGATTTCTAGTATGTTGGAAAGCCTATCATAATCAATGCATTGCATGATTTTACTAACTTGTTATTTCATTTCTGCGCAATTTCTTTGCCGAAGGGTCTGGATTGCCGATGGCTTACGATTTCTGTGAGCTGGGGACAGAACATATTAAAATATAGATGTATTCTTAAATAAACGAACAGCAACAGCAGGTGCATGAGGGCTTGATGATATGTCTTATGTTTTCGTTAAGAGTTCCACAAATTTTAATCACTTTCTGGATTTCTTTAATTGTTTATATGAAGAGTCGTTCTTAATTTTTTTTACAAGTTTCATCCGAAATAAGCTTTTCAATTTCGTCTTCATCATGTTTTTTTCCAAAACAATAACTTGTCCATCTTTATCAGCTTTAATGGTGATTGAATTGTATTTTTACCGTAATTTATTAAGAGCATTTTAATTTCTTGTTGAGTTTAGAAAGAGTAGTGGAATTCGAAATTATTATTTGGCTGTGTGGAATCGCAAACAGTTTCTGTCTCTTCACTGTTCAGATTGTTTTTAATCGAGTATTTTTCAACTAACGCAATGACATCTGAAGAACCTTATAAAGAAATAAAAGAATTATCTTTCAGATAAACAATTAAAGTAAATCCAGAAAGTGATCAAAAGTCGGAAACCCTTGACCTAGGCATAAAGTATATCCTTAAGTAATCATAGAGCTTCTGTGCGCGTTTTTGTACACTCCACGTGATACATAAATCGGGCGGTTTGTCCCGTTCTATAGTGGGCAACATCAACATATAATGTGGCCAATCACATCACACATGCCTCATCCGGGACTGAAACCGAGGACCATCTCAGCCGAATGGTCAGAAGCCAGAGCCTCAGACCACTCGGCCATCGGTGCGGCAGTACGGTATTCCTGGGATAAAAATATCCCAATGTTCGCATTTTCCTATGGGAATCTCCCTTCCTCCTTAAACCGGTACTTTAACACTGCCTGACACAAGATCTTATGTGACTGATATAATCTCCTCTAGAATGATATTCAGATGGAGGGCCAAAATAAGTTTACATTTTCGGCATAACGACGGTGGCATGTAAACACACACTAAGAAGCTTTTGGCCATTCAATTTTACTGCACTGTTCTCTATACCAGAAATGGAAACGGGTCACGGGTCAACGGGTCGACAATTTCTTGCGGGTCCAACGGGTCGGGTCAAGGTGTTCGAGACCCGATTGTGACCCGGTTGTATTCCTTTTTTATGTTTGAAAAGAGAAAATACATTCCGAAGAAAAATGCTCGTTGTGGAATTCTGTAGTCGATACTGGTGCCCACGGAGTGAATAATAATTTGCCATGCAAGAATATTGTCGTCTCTTTCTTAAAGCAACGAAAATTTCCACCGAACGACGTCAGACAACACATCGACTCCATATCGTAAAAAGATCCTTCCTTTGCGTTCTTTTACAGTGAGATTGTCCAGGGCAGGGTACAGGCAAACGCCATTCGCATGCTTCTCAGCTGATTCACTCTCTCCGTGCGAAGTTCACAGTATTATAAGAGTTAATTTTCACATCACATCTTTTACATTGAGCATTCAGAGGTTTTCGATTGATGTGCTAACATCGCGGTCCCATGACATATCGTGTCGAAATTAACTCCTTATTTGTTAATATGGATGGATTTAATATTAAGGAGGTCGAGAAAGGCGTCGAGGCCAACAAATACGTGCTTGTTGAAAACCACAAGGGGAAGAGGGAATGCTGGAAATTGTTTCGTGTTATTAAGGAACCGGTGAATAATTCTGTGTTGTTTGTTCTTGCTTGTTCAAAATGTGAAAAGTGTATAATTACAAGGAAAGATGTCGATGGTGTAATAGAAGATTATGGAACCAAAAATCTGACGGACCATATGAAATATGCTCACCTACATCAAAGCGCGGAAAGAGTGAACAATCCACTTTGCCGTTCAAACGATCATCAGTTAAAGTACGAGATGCTGATTTATTGTAGATCAAAAAAGGAAATGTGAAAGTGAACTAGTGGCGGGGGCTCACTTAGTTTTAATGTAGTAGATAATATGTACTTTCGTGGTTTTGCTCAAGAATTAGTGAAACTGAGAGCAACGCATGGAATTATAGATGTAAACAGTGTATTAGTGGGCAGGAAGACAGTAAGTTTCGACTGTTTGAAGATGGTTGAAGGCGTGAAAAATAATATTAAATATTCCTTACAACCAGCCATAAAAGATCAAGCTGTATCTTTCACGACTGACTTATGGACTGATATTATTGTACAGAGAAGTTATTTGGATATAACATTCTTCTGGATTGAAGAACAAGGTGCTGATAGATCATGTTGGGGTCTCAACCATGCTATGTATTCTTGTGCTCATTTCCCCGAGAAAAAGACCGCTCAGAATATTGTAAACGTTTTAAATGCCACTTTGAGGGAAATAGGATGTGACGTGACCAACACACCTGTCACTACAGATAAAGGGACTAATATTGTAGCAGCAACAGAACAAAATGTTCACATTGATTGTGTCTGCCACAAGCTAAACATGGCAGTTTATAGAGCGTAGGAGAAATGCAAGGACATGGAGAGCATTAACAAGTTTGACCAATGTGCTCACAATTTAGTGACGTATGTAAGGAAAACTACCGGTGTTCAATCGGAGTTGAATATCTCGTTGAAACGCGGTGGGAAGACTCGGCCATGGCGATCTCTTCAGAGAATGTTCACTTCGATATTCGAAAATCATAAGACGGATAGTAAATTGAGACTCATGCTACGCGACAGAGGAAAAAGGGTATATTTTGGACGGCGTAAACCTAAATCTTCTTAAGGGAACTTGAATTCTTAGCTCCAATGAGCAACGTGCGCGATATGCTAGAATTTGCTTATATGCCAAACTTACAAAATGTTTTGCCAGCCTTTTATCTGCTGCGAAATCAATGGGATACGAAGAAAGACAGTGATTTGGTCCGGAGAATTTATAAATCAACTTGATGAGAAAATGTGGAGCTCGATTACTCCTATTCATTTTTGTGCAACATTATTTGAATCAAGCTTAAAGCATTCTCGTTCGTGCCTGCGCTAATGATAACTGAGCGAAAAGCTATGATGGATCAAGCACTTCACTGTATTCGTGATTACGCCGTAAGTGTAATTGCTAACATGAATATTCCAGATGAATTGTTTCACACTGAAGAGGAGAGCAATAATCTAAATACAGCAGAACCATCAACTCATGAGAGTGCACATGGAGAACGCAAATTTAAGAATGACCCATTTGCTTCTTTCCGACAATGTAATGTTGAACGAATTACACAAACTGTGAATCAAACAATCTTCGGAACTGAAGATCTTGATGTGGAACTGAAACGCTACCATACAATTGTAGGACCATTCGTGACTCCCGAATGCAAATGTGGAAAGTGCAAGGATACCCGTGAATTGTCTTTATTCAATCCTCTTACGTGGTGGGGTGAGCTGAGATTGACGTATCCCATACTAAGTACCATTGCGAAAATAATTTTGGTAATACAAGCATCATCGGCAGAGTCAGAGCACCACTTTTCGTGTGCTGGCCGGGTTGCAAGAAAGCACCGTGGCAGACTAAAACCTCAAACTTTGGAGGCTGAAGTCCTGATTGCTGAAGGCTTAAAGAAAGGGGTAATTAAGTAAGCAGTTTTTCTTTTTTCGGTGAAAGGGAGGGGGTAGCATTAAAAATATGCCCCACCCCCACCCCAAAAAATTGTGTACAATGCGAGGTGCTCTATATTTTTCAAATTTTGTACTCGGGTCACCTCCCTACCCCTTTTATGTTATTCTGCTACTGGTGATTTTTTCCTAGGACAATTTAGTTTCTACCAACTCCATAGAGTAATCACGTGATATCAAATTTCTTAATATCATATGTAAGTGGGTAAACAAATACAACCCTTGGTGTTATACTCGTGCACAATTAACTAGATTTTCTTAAAAACAAATTCAGTATTTCTAAGTTTCAGGACATATGTTTCCGCATATGTTTTCCTTTGCTTTAGGCTAAGCTATTCACTTTTCTTTTGTAAATTATTTTCTTTTCGTTTTATTTTAATAGGGTGTTTGTCCGCAATTCTTGCCTGTTATAACAAAGTAAATTTTTCCGTCATTTTTGTCTACGCCAGGGCAGCAAACCTGGGTCCCCTCATTTCGAAATAAGTCGCTCTCCCAACTGAGCTACGTGGACGTATGCTCTCGCTGCTATCTGTCTTTATCTCATGTGCGTCCTGCGGTGCAGGCACGTCACATCTCCCCCCGAAAGAGGGCCGGGCATGGCCCACGGGTCAGCCGGGACCATGTGTCGCTGTCCGGAATTAGGGGACCCTGGTTCGAGCCCCGGAGTGGACAAAAATGACGGAGAAATTTACTTCGTTATAATTGTTTAAGTACTGCATAAATTGCCACCTTATGGTCTTATCTTTGCGACGGTGTCTGTCAGTCCATTTTCTCATCGCGTTTATCTTCTGACAAGTCATCCAGGACATATCACACGAGGCAAAGTATGATGAAGTCACAATCCGTTGAATCTTCGGAGGCATGTTTCGATTTAGAGCAATCGTTGATGCTTATAAATATCTTTTGTTGTTTTCTTTTAAATGTTACTCCTTTGTTCATTTACTTGTACTTGTTTAATAATTCATCAATTATTCTGTGTGCTGTCTTTTGTAATGTGTCGCGCACATTTATGCCTTTTCAAATATCTTCACGGAAATACATTCGTGAAAAAATAATCTCGTTTATCTTACGTGTTGGAAAATTTATTACCGAATGAGCTTTTGTAATAAAGCTAGCCTTTTTAATAATTTGGAGAGCAAGAACGAGTAAAAACTCGTGATTTCTAGAGTACTATGAAACACCTCCTTATCTTTGATAGATTCGATAACTATGAAACGTTATTTAAACTCTATCTTCAGAGTACCCTACATGCGGGTGATTCAAAGTCACCTTGATTTTAAAGCATTATTATTAAAAGTCTAAAATATTAGCAAAAATGAAACTGTGCGTACGAAGGAAACGGATTTTTTTTTTTTTTTTTTTTTTGTAAATATGTTAGCCGTTTAAGAGAATGTACATAGTTTCGAATTTTTCAAGCTATCCGACAGTTCAGGATTGCTTGTCAAACAAAGAAATTATTCATTTCGCGTTCTTGTAAATGACAGCACACATTCTGTGATTAAACAAGAGTTCAAAAGAAATAACATCCTCCGTGGAATGGTTGCTGGCCTTTAACGGATGGCTGATTTGCTATTCTTCCTTTTCAGATCCTTCCGGCCTCTTCAAAACTGCATTTGCGAATGGAGTGACCAGTTGGTGCATTTTCCTTGTACTTACTTTTCAACTTGGTCTCTCGCTAAATAGTAATCTCCGACTGTATTGCTTCATACCTAAGCACATAAAACGTTTGTTCAGTCGAGGAGTACATTTTGAACTGTAAGATAGCTTGAAAATTAAAAACTAGATACCCAGTGCCTTTGTACTTAATGGCTATTGAAAAATAAAAAAGTAATTGTTCAATTGTTCTTCATTTTGGATACAAGTTTCTTTTCCAATTTTTTACTTTTATTTATTCATTGCTATATTTTTGCCTTTACTTATTTATTGCTATATTTTTGCCTTTATTTATTTATTGCTATATTTTTACATTTATTTGGAGATTTTGAACCGATCAGGCTGTGTGTGTTCATCCGGTAGAGAAATTCCGCTTTGAATCATTCTGTATGTGCTATCAACCGACAGAAAAATGATAATATACTTATAAAATGCATTTGTTACTCGTTGGTTTCAAATAAAAATCCTAGCTTTTAAAAGATATTTCGGCGTTACTGGAAGTTTTTGTACTCATGCTGCTTTTATGAAAATCCTGTTTCTGATGAATCAGACTTCATCCTGAAATCTGCTCGATAGATATTCACACACTCCAGACTTCAGTCATCATCTGACAATTTTTCTGAAACGTAAGGAATATTACTTTCATCAGAAACTCACAGAGCACTGTGTTAAACGAACTGTCAGAAATGTAGTGATCTGCTGTATAACTTAGAAAAATTCAATTAGATTCTAAGATTCTGACATTAATTTCTTCGCTTCATTTTCTGACATACATGTTCGAAAAAGATAAATTTGCTCTGTTTAGAAGCCTAGAAATGTAAAGACATCCTAAAAGTTTTGCATAGTCATTATATTGCTGTTCTTTTTAACCACGAAAAAGTGAAAAATGTGGCAGATAACAGTAATGCAATATAGGGAAGATATCTCTTAGATGTCGCAATATTACTGTGTGATTTCCAGTCGTCGTTTTGAAATGGAAACTAGATATTCTTGTCATACAACAAAATGTCTAAAAATGGACAAGGTTTGGATTTGTTAACCAAATTTGAATGATGTATCACATTCTTCCTCCGATGGTTAAGAAGTAGAATCTGTTAAACTTATCGAATTTTCATCAGCAATGAGGTTCTTTTTCATTTTCGCGTCACATAGTTGGTCGTCTGTGGAAGTTTTCGTGTATGTTACAAATGGAAGAAGATTCCTGTGTAAGTTATACACGTTATAGTTTAGTAGAGAGAGTTAAATATTAGAGTGCATGAAATTCTGCAAAATATAGTTTTACGCCGCCGTTTGGCATCTCTTTCCCTTTCGTAAATGGTGACAAAACTTTGTTGCATCAAAAACTGAAACTGTCGTTCATTATCAAAGATCAAATTAGTTGCGACGTGTGAGACAAGCACTTGGTGATTAGTGTCGTGACTCCGTTTAACTGATGTTTTAATTTTCAAGTAAGTTAAAATTATTGAGTGAAAAAAAAAATTCGCTGCGCAGTGTATTGCATGATACCGTTTCAGGCACTCTCTTGTTACTTTCCTCTTTCAGAGCGCGAACGAACACAATTTCACTGACTGATAACATCATTACACATAGTTTTAGCACTGCTGCTCATAATTATAAGGACAGCATAAGAACACCATAAATACTGGTGATGCACAGTACAAAATAACTGCAGGAACAGGAAAACCTTATATTTACGTGATTGATGACACAACATAGCAGAAACATTATTCTGTATTTGTTTTTTTCATTTTAATTACAAGAAACAAAGCAAATGCCATTTGGACACAGGTCCGAAATTATAAGGACAGCTTGCCCTTCCATGTGTGAATATAATTAATTTTACAATATTATTACCTTTAATAGGTGGTATTGCCACCTTTGTTCTGTAGACACTGCGCCATTCTGTTAGGAATACTTTCAACGAGTTTCCGAAAATACTGAGGAGGGATTTTGTCCCATCTTGCTATGACTTCCTTTTCTAACTCAGGAATAGTGGAAAATTGTCTGCCATTAGCATATACCAATCTAGCCATTGCACCCCAAACATTTTCAATTATGTTCAAGTCTGAAGAATTCGGTGGCCATTTCAGAACACGAATGTTATTGTCCGAAAACCATTGTTTACAATCTCTCGATGTATGCGATGGGGCATTCATTATCTTGCTGAAAGATGAAATTATCACCACCTAAAGACCACGAATATGCTAACAGTTTTTGATCTAACACTTGGATATATTGTTCAGAACTCATACTTGACGGAATGAGGACTAAATCGGTCTTCCCATTAGCAGATACACCACCCCAGAACATTAACGACGGACCACCTTGATGTCGCCTCAATGTCACATCTTTTTCTTTGCTGAGATCATGCCAGTAATAATGTAGGCCGTCTGGGCCATCTAAATCAAAACCTTTTTCGTCGGAAAAAATAATTGTATCCCACCTGATGGTATTCTGCATCCACTGGAGTACATACAGCTGCTTTCCTCATCTCTTTATGTCTTCTGGTGAGGGCGTGTCTCGCTTTCGTTTTGAAGTATTTCGCGACAGTTGAGCTGTGCGGCACACGTAAAACAGTTTAACAGGAAACATTGACGGGTATGGCCAGAAATTTCTTTACAAGACATTTTTTTCCTGGTTGCCATGGCCATGATGCGTCGAATATCCATTGACGACAGCTTTCGTTTGCGACCGGAACGCTTTGTAACAGATCCCTTGATACCTCTTTTCATTGCCTTTTCTACCGCACCTTTTGTTGTTTTAATTGCAACAGCTATCTCACGATATGATTTCCCTTCACCGCGAAGTTTCCGTATCTTTCGAACCTCTACTGCAGTTAACTCCTTTCTACGAGGCATTCTGTTATTTCACAAAACGACATACGCAGTGTCTTCGAGAACACGTTCAACTACGCAGACATTGTTCTTATTTGCATAACACATGCACGTCATGGACGTTTATTCGTTTTTCTTGGAACTTCTTTTCCTGTCCTTATATTTACGGACACCTTAAAAAACGTAAAAGTTATTTTAATGCCTTTATGAAAGTTGTCTGAGGTTCCAAATCTCACGTTTAAAATTCATGTAGGTTCGGTATTCCACGTCATGTACATAATGCGTCAATATGCGATACCTGTGTACTTATCTGCAAAATACGACTGTCCTTATAATTATGAGCAGCAGTGTATGTTAATTAATTAGAGAATTGAAATATGTTCCTTTAATAGTTTTGACGTTTTGTAAAATTTATATTTTTACGCGAATAATACCATTTGGTGACTTGCCTTTCAGTAATCGCGTATCTAGAAAATAAATTACCTTAATATGTATGTAAACTGTATTAAATATTCCATTTCGTACAATAAAAGTACTGAAATTACAGGCTTAATGTGTAATAGAATCAGTCTGATTACATATTCAAAGGGTATACCTAAATAAAAGTAAATAATGGTTCGAATTAGGTTTGTTCGAATTAGGTTGGTCCGAATCGGATACCGATAAAGAAATATCAGTGCCTAGGTCGGATCCTGGCTGCGAAATTTTCTGTTCAGTATCATTAAGTAGGACGATTTCTTCAAAGTAAATGGTCAGATGGGAGCGCTATCAATACATGAAGTTATTCATGTAATACTGTAAGCATCAATTAGTTGTTTTGTAGTGTTTTACAATGTAAACGTCTTATTTTGTGAGCCCGTCACTACTCGTTTCAGATATTAGACACTCTGCCCAGCTGGGTCGATGTGCCATTTTGTATTATTTTGTCTTTCTATTGCATTTTATTAAATTGTGAAAATGAAATAATGAAATGAGGTATTATTGAAAATATTTGGTTGAATGTAAGCTTCAAAATATTAACTAAACTTTGGCAATTATTGAAGAATATAACCTTTAAAGAGAGAGAAAAAGAATAAGCGTGTTCAAAATCTCCCTTTCTCTGAAATAGCAAGCGGTAACTTTACAAAAGTCAATGCCTATACAGATGAGGGATAGAAAAAACACAATCGATGTCATCCCACTCTATCATACAAAGACACACCACCCCACTGCAGACACACCCCGCCCTCCCACTTCACGCAACACACACTCGCTCGGGGTCGAATATGTTTGTTGTCAAGAAACCCCAAAGTGATTTTACCATCTCAATACCTACAAATTGTGAGTGTCTCTCCTCACCTACAGATGGTGAGAGTCTCTCCTTGCCTCTGTGATTACTCCTGGACTATGTCATGGAAGTAAGTAAAATAAAAAAAACAGTTAAACACACCAGGATATCGGGAAACATGCCTTTTTTTTTGTTCTTTACTGTTGCGATAAAAAGAATGGTTCGGCTTGGACCGGCCCGGTCCGACAAATTCTTATATCCTATATTTTGGCGTTAAGCCCTTCCCCTCCCCTCCCAAAGACAGATTTCCTACGGTAGCAGATGCCGGCAGAAATTTTGTTCAGTTGTAGTTCGTAAACGCTGAAAATATCCCGATTGGACCAGAAATTCTTTGTTTTATTTTCTCCGCAGTACCTCCTCCCCCGGAGAGCCTTTTTGCGGTAAAACATGCCCGCAGAGAATTTGTTGAGTTGCGTTTGTAAACGCTAAAAATCTCCCGAACAGTCCAGAAACTCTTTATATTTTATATTTTTAGTAATAAGCCCCCCCCCCCGCCCCCAACAGGTTACCTGCGCTAGCATATGTCAGTAGAGAATCTGTGAATTTGTAGTTTATAAACTCTGAAATTCTTTTGTTGAGTTGTAGATTATAAACATTTTTTTTTTGTAAAGAATTACGTTAAATATTGCAACTAAGAAAATACGAATTTACGGAAACTTTATGTGACTCAGATAACCAACCCGTGGGGTCGTGGCCACGAAACGGTCAAAAACGTATTTTTTATACGGCCCCTCAAAATTTTTGTGGCCAGTTCTCCGCTTTGTCTTTGACCCGAAAATCATGGAAATGTTTAAATTTCCTATTGAAAATGAAATACTAAAAAAAGGTGTTTTGTGAACAATAGTTGCTGTTTTGCTTTTTTTTTTTTTTGGATTGGAGGTTTAACGACCACCGTGAGCAACTCAATGGGCTATAAGCAGTTGCCCGTCCCTAATTTAGGGTCACTGGTTCCAGGGATGGGAGAAAGCCAGTGCCGTAAGACAAACACAACATCCATGCCTCACCGGGATTCGAACCCAGACCCCGTTCGGGCGAATAATCAGAGGCCATCGCTTAGACCACTGCGCCACCGGGGCGGCTGTTCTGCTTTCTCAGATCTGGTAGTAATTTCTTCACGTAGACATAACCGCTTCTCCAAAACATTTTAAGAAATGTTCTAAATAATGCTGGGGCACAATAGCAAATATAATTATTACAATTGCATTTCGCTCGTCACCTGCATGCATATCGGAGATTTGAATCTCTCTTATAGTAAATTGAATTCCATTACTTTCGGTGGACTCAAATGTCCCCCCACATGAACACCCCCCCACCTTTTTCAGTCAGGGACCGTGCGCAAATTTCAGTTTACACAAAAAATATCGAAAGTAGGGGAGATTTCCGGAGTCACCATTTCCGTTTTCGCGCTGTTTAAAACAAGATGCAGCCGTACAACAAGCACAATTATGTGGGGAAAATGTCCAGGGTCGCCATTTCCTTTTTTTTTTTTTTTTTCCATTTTTCCCGTAGTTTATAGTAGCAGGCTGACAAGGAGGGGAAATTTTCCGGGGTCGGCATTTTTTGTTCCATCATGTTAATGTTTGTAATGTTTACGTAACACGTCAAATTATTAATATTGTGATATTACTCAGGCAGAAAATATTAATTATTAAGTCTAACGTCTAGTCGTTTCTAAGAGTTCATTCCGTCATTCCTATAATCATAAAATTTACATAATAAGTAATGTCATTAATAATATTGCGCTTTCACTTATGCACCATCCATTAATTAAAAGGCCATAGGCCCAGGCCTTTTTAACACTTTCTTCTTCGCCAATGCTGGAAGGGCTCCCAAAGCTTCTTTCACAAGTGTCTGTTTGAACTAATCTCCTCCTTGTCATTCCAGCATGCTTTCGAATTTCATGCACCCATCTCCCACGAGGTCTGTATACATCAGTAGCGTATAGACCACGTGGGAGATGGGTGGATGAAATTATATAGTGTATAGACCACGTGGGAGATGGGTGGATGAAATTATATAGTGTATAGACCACGTGGGAGATGGGTAGATGAAATACATCAGTAGTCCATCGGTGGTCCATTTTTCTAGCAGTATGTCCGCCCTATTGCCATTTCAGGGATTTTACTTTCATCATGATGTCTGCAACTTTGGTTATTTTCCTGATCCAAGAGTTCCTCTTCTTATAATTCGTAATTATGCCAGTGTTCTTAACTTGACTTGATATGTAAACATTGCGAATATGACATCGATGGAATAAAACTGTTAAAAAGGCCTAGCCCTTAAGTCGTCTGAGTTCATATTTCGTGCTTAAGTAAAAGCGTAATGCTATTAACTTTATTTAATGTGTAAACGCTGTAAACTTTGGTAGAGCAAAAATTATAAAAAAGGCTTAGGCCTAGGGCCTATGAATTAATATTTCGTGCCTAAGTAAATGCCCAATATCATTAACTTGATTTGCTGTGTAAACGTTGTGAATATGACACTGGTTAAATAAAACTGGTAAAAGGGCTTAGGCCCTTGAATTAATATTTCGTGCCTAAGTAAAAGTGTATTATTTTTAACTTGATTTGACGTGTAAACGCTGTCAATATTACATTGGTAGAATAAAAACTGTTAAAAAGGCCTATGAATTAATATTTAGTGCGTAAGCAAAAGCGCAATGCTATTGACTTGATTTGATACGTAAACGTTACGAATATGAAGTCGGCGGATTAACAGCTGTTAAAAAGGCCAAGGATAAGGCCTATGAATTAATTAAGTAAAAGAAAAATAGTGCTTAGGTAAAAGTGCAGCGTTATTAGAAAATCCCACCTAATCGTACTTTTCTGAACACAGCATGAGACATGCTGTAATTCCTAGTTTCGTCGACCATTGTGGTTTTAAGAAATATACTAAGTCACGGCAATTTATTTCTTCAAAGTAAAGTAAAATTCTCGCTCGGCTTACCAAGAATGGTTTCTCGAAATTTGTTTGGAGTTTCCAATTCAATTCCCTACATAAGCCGAAACGGCGATCTTTATACCCCCCCCCCCCCCCTCCTCCAGTTGAACTTTTGTCGCCAGTTACCCTAAACTGGTATGAACCGGCGTAAAAATTCAGACAAAAAAAGGAGCTCATTCCCGACGTTAGACGCCTTAAAAAACTGCCACACATAATTAGGAAACTTGGAAAACTGCCACACATTCAAAGTGTTCCTCGGAGGAACAGCAATTTGTGCCCGACCCCTTAATGAAAAACGTGTGGCAGCTGTCCTGTGTGGCAGTTTTCCGGCAACCCCACAACACTTGGTAAATAATGAAAGTATGTCCCCACCCCCCATCCCATCATTTAAACAGTATGTCGAATCGACTTATTAGCATACCCATGATGGCAATCAAAATGCCCGTCTCGGACCTTTTTTCCTGGACTTTTTTTCCTCGGACTTTTTTTCCTAGCTTCGAGTTTGTCGGGTAGCAATCTCCCGGGTATGAACTTGCCGGGTACCTATTTGCCGTTCCTCACACTATACAACGATCTTCCGAGAATGTAATGGAAATTTGTGCCGGATATGGGGATTCGCCGCCGACCAGTATTGTATAATTTGTGCATTCACATATCCATTGAAATGAAACCAGTCTTCCTTTGAAGCAAAAGAACTGTCAAGGATGCCCTTTGCTCGTAAAAAATTCCGAAACCAGCGAAAGTAATGCGCTCTCTTAATCTTATCAAGTGTTTTCAGCTCACGAAACAGTTTCACTGGATACGCATCGAGAACCAAAATTTTCGTAGTTGGGCGAACCGAACAATAAGAAAGTTGAACTTGCCGTGATAGCCATCGAAGGGAGTTTTTTTTTTTGTGACTATTGAACATCATCAAGAACTTCAGGTGTTAATCTCTTCCGCCGGTCACTTCCGGGTCGATCACAACACTGCCAGTTTCGCGAAAGCGACGGATTAAATTGCTTATTGTCGCTTTGCTAGGTGGAAATCTTTGGGGTAATACGCTGTTTAGAAGACTTCGTTGAAACATGAGTTTTGCTGCTAAAATCTTTGGGGAAATGCGCTATTTATAAGACTTTATAACGAAGTAAATTTCTCCGTCATTTTTGTCCACGCCGGGGCTCGAACCCGGTCCCTTCATTCCGGAATAAGTCCCTCTACCAATTGAGCTAGGCGGGCATTCGTTCTGACTGCTACCTGCCTTTATGTCGTGTGCGTCCTGCTGGCAGGCACGTCACATCTCCCCCCCCGAAAGCGGGGGCCAGGGGCATGGCCCACGGGTCAGCCGTGACCATGAATCGTTGCAGGCAGCCATCCGCTGTAGATCGTGCACTTGAGAACTCCCAGTCAATCTGGTGTGTGGAATGCAACGTCACACACATTTATTTTTCGAAGCGCTGGAGAAGGGAGTCTCTTATTTTTTCTATCTTGCGGTGTGGAAAGAACATCACACCATGAACGGCCGGGTCATCCGGAAAGTTCGGGCGCCATTATAACGAAGTAAATTTCTCCGTCATTTCTGTCCACGCCAGGATTCGAACCCGGATCCACTCATTCCGGAATAAGTCACTCTACCAATTGAGCTAGGCGGACGTTCGTTCTGACTGCTATCTGCCTTTATGTCGTGTGCGTCCTGCTGGCAGGAACGTCACAACTTCGTTGAAACATGAGTTTTGCTGCTGAAATCTTTGGGGCAATACGCTATTTATAAGACTTCGTTGAAACACGAGTTTTGCTGCTGAAATCTTTGGGGAAATGCGCTATTTGTGAGACTTCGCGGCAAACATGAGTTTCTTAAAAATTATACTCTTTGCTCGCACGTGAGTCCGATCCTCTGTCTACTTCCCAAACTTGCAAAAGTTTCAGTTACACTTTCGATTTTGATATGACGTCGGACGGTCTTATTCTCGTCCCACGTGCTGTATATGACCTTGATGTGTTCCCAAATGAAGCAATCACAACGATTTATACGCATTTAGAAAAATGCCCGAGATTTTTTAAATTTTAACTTCTTTCTCAGTGACATCACATTTTAAGTACAAACTTTTTAACCTTAGATCATAAAATATAACCTAAATTTTAGTCATATTAACGCCTTAGCTTTGGTTCTCACGCGTTATTTTCAGAAACCGGAATGCAAAACTGTTATTTTAAGCAATGAATTGTCTCATGTAAAAGAAAATTAAAATTTCGTCGCACAGGATGAAATAATATAGTTGTTATTTTGTGTGGGGAGTCGCGCTGAGAAATTACAGGCTAGTAAAATAAATTTGCAGCAGTCGAAATAAAAAAATTACAAACTGTATTTGGGCAAAAATATCATACTTTACAATGCTACGCAGATCCCCAGAGCTGACGACTGAGCCCCCACCTCCGGGCTCGGCACTTAGGAAAAGGTTGATCGCCTTCTTTAATTTTCAAATGTTAATTTACTGAAATAAAATTAAAAAATCCTGTTTTGATTGGCTTGCGTTAATATCTTTCCTCTCTCTCTCTCTCTCTCTCTACAGGGACCAAAAGAAGAAAAGGATGTGAGATTTCTTTTAAAAAGCAGATTTAACAGCCCATCTGAAGCAAATTTACTGAAGATCAGGAGGGCTTCCTCCTCGTGCAGTTCAAGGATTTCAGAATGTCCAGTAGTAGCGTCAACATTTTCAGTAGAAATATTTGAGGATTTCCGTCAAGAATTTCATGATAGCGCTCGTTTTGCCGATGAGCATGAGGTCGAGCTTCCGCCAACCATGGAAGCTGAACACGGGTCGGAACCCATCCTCTTCAGGGCCTTGGGCTACAGAAGACCGTCTTCTCGCACTCGTCAACCGAAACTAACGAAAGGTGTTCAAACAGACTTGGGAGATCACCGCTGCCTGAGGCACAGTCGCAGCAGTGCATGTGACGGAACTCACAGTTCATTCAGATCGTCGGAAAGCGAAGTGCGGAATGGCAATTTAATGAAGCTCGGAGCCATGGATTTTTCCGCAGGTGGTCAGCAACAAAGGTCGAAGATCAGTGTTCCAGACGACACACCTGGACGTCCCGTCCGGCGGTCGGCACTTCCTACTGTAAATTTCTCGAGGTGGTCAAAATCCAAGGTACGTGTATTTGTTGTTTTTGTTTTTGTGCATGCCAGTTAGCTAGTCGTTATGTTTCCGTTTCTTTTAACGGTTTTTAGTTCACAGTTACAGCTCATTTTTCTGAAATATTTTACTGTATAGGGTTGAAGGCATGGTAGAAATACAATGTTTCATTAACACCACAAAATGTTTTCCTCCTGCTTTGCCAGTTTATCTTCTCTATTATTTGATATTTAAGAATTTAATTTAAAAAAGGAGTAGGATATCTTTTGAAATAGTTTGATGAATTTTTTTCAGTTTTAGTTTTGGCATAGTTTTCGCAGATGGAAAATGCTAGTCTAACACGCGTACTCAGGTTGTTGTTGTTTTTTTCTTTTTGGAGATTTAACGACCACCGTGAGCAACTCAATGGGCTATAAGCAGTCGCCCGTCCCTAATTTAGTGCCACTGGTTCCAGGGAAGAGATAGAGCCAGCGCCGTGAGACAAACACAACATCCATGCCTCACGGGATTCGAACCCGGACCTATCTCGGACGAATGATCAGAAGCCATCGCTTAGACCACTGCGCAACCGGGGGCGGCGTACCCAGGTTAAATTTTCAACTCTGCTGAAGGTCAGTTAGTTTTTTATTGGGCAGTTCATTGCGAATGTCAGCATTTTTTTTAAAGCGGTGTTCGTCACCTCTTTCTTTTTCAATGAAAAGAATCTTTGGGACGTCTAAATCATAAATGAAATTTTAGACTGCTTTAATCAGTTATTTAATATTCCCAACTGATTTAGAGAATTGCAGAAGCAATTCTCTGTTCAGCCTCTCTTATGATGCTTGACTAGGTTGGAAAGCTTCTGCGAATTAATTTGCTTTTGTATACTAAAATGAAAATTAGGGCACCTTAACCCACAAAATTACTACCGTATGCTATGTGTAGTACTTCTGTGGGTTACCATGTCGTACGTAATACCACAGCACACCTACTGAATATTTTGTAAACATATTTCGATTGAGGGTTTTAAAGTTGAAGAAGGTTTTCAAAATACTTTGCATGAAGTACGGCAGAAATTTTAGAAGACAGAAACATAACCTGAAGACGAAGGGTTCTCTTCCGATGGAGTAAAGTTAAAATTTGAAGTTTACTCTCCAGTGAGAGTGTTTTAGATTTTGCTCTTATTTAGTTGAAGGTTTTTCTAGTTTTATTGCTCAATCTGTCTTCTGTTATTTAGGTATAAACTAATCGCTACTGGAGATATGTTTTTCTTGCATCCAAGTTACTGACTGCAGCACAAGTCGACATTGTCGGCTACTTGAGAATTTTCTTAATTCGTGCACTATGTTGCCAAACGTTGCCCTAGGGACCTGAAACCAGTAAACTACTAACCAACCACTGCAGAAAGTATTGCTGTTATATTCGATAGAACCCCTCCCAGAAAAAAAAGAAACTTTTTTAATGATATGACAATAGGTTTTTGACCGAACTACAAAATGATGTTTCGCTACTGAACCAGACACAAAAAACAATAACATAGAAATGTCTTACAATTAGATCGCAACTGCCAAGTAGGAGAAATATTGCACTGCTTCAGACGCTATTAATTAAATAAATTCCGTCTTAGGTGGTATTATAACTTCTCTACAATAAATGAGGTCAAAACGTACAAACAGGCGCGGATATAGAGGGAGAGCCGAGCCCCATCCTACCATTTTATGCACGTTTTTATTTTGTGCCGGAACAACTGTTCTAAACTAAGAAAAAATTTCATTCTCAACATAAAGCTGAAAAAAATTGGATTTTTTCTAGTACATAGTGCATGTAATATTTATCCAGTTGAAGTTCGGTCTATACTGTGTCCTGTAGCTCACTATCTGGAAGGTTGTACAGATATGTACCTATACAACCGACACCCAGGAAATGTTCTTGCAATTTAAGCAAGCTCAGTTTCTCTTCTGCTGCTCTTGCTAGGTTGCTTTTTTACTCTTCGTACTACAGGCGACAGCCATTTCATAACCGTGCAAGAAAGAAAAAAAAAAGAAAGGGAAAAGACAAAAATCATGCAAAACATTTTATCAGTCGTAGAGGTGAAAGTAGAAGGGCGGTGTTTTGAAAAACCAGAGTACAAATACATAAAATTATCCCCTATAAATCCCAGGGCTCATTTCATAACTGTAAGATATTTGTGACGTTTTGTTTCACTTTAATCAAAAGTTGAAGAACCATTCGTTGGATAATGATGATTCGAGTGAAAAAAGAAGGAAAGTAAAAATGCTATTCCGATCTACGTAAATCACGCAATTTTTTTTATCCATTTTGTTCTTTCTGTTCGTATTCTATTACGTACATAAATCCAAACTGTTGCTAAACATAAGAGCAGCAGTCTAGTATTGCTTACGAAACACTGTGTATAACTGTTTTCAGCATTGTGTAATTTTGTTTATGTGTACGTATCTGCACAATATTTGAGGTAGTCGGCTAGAGGGCACGGTACAGACTAAATTTTGTAATCGAATAAATATAACGTGCACTGTAAACCAGAAAAATATTAAACTGTTTTAAGTTTCTGCTGTTTGGCGGGGACATACGAGTAGAAACAAAAAACATACGAGTAGAAACCAAGGGTTTCTACTCGTAAGGGTTAACACGAAACTTTTTCTGCACATCAAAAACCATGAGCCAGACAAATTGTTTATCGAAAGTGGTGCGAACTCCTAGCAAGAAAGAAGGAAACCAGTGCATGGCAATATTACTAAAGATATGGTATAAGGTTGGGTATGCTACGAAGTCAGCCTGTCATTGGCTGTTGAAATTAGGGCACGAAGGGCGCAGATGTCATAGTGCCCATTTTTAATACGTTGTAAGCGAGTCTTCCTGAGTGCATGGGGATATAGAATAAGCAGATGATGGGAGAAGGTCATGGGTCATGGGACAATTTTTTTTTTGGGCGTTTCATGAACAAGCAATTGGAACTACTGTACGTGTAATCGTGCTTTAGATTGCCACTGATCCATCAAATTCAGGTGAAAGAGTTTTTTTCTTCTATGGCGTGACTCTCAAGGACGATTTCTGACACTTCTGTTGTTGACTAGTAACAGCTCGATATCATTTAATATACCTAAAGTAAAACCACGACAGTACGATACTGAATAAATTTGTGACGGATTTTGGCCGTAATGCATTTACAACCGATGGAACGATATTGTTTTGTAAAGTGTGTGAAAAACCTGTTTCCAGTGAAAAAGAATTTAGTGTTTCCCAACATCTCGGGACGGCCAAAAATAAATCTTTTGCTAGCCAGAAGTCAAAAGGGAAAATATGCCTAATTTTGAATTATGCATTTATATCCACATACGAGTTGGAGTTTTCTCTAGATTTATGAAAGGCCTTTATCGACGCAGGAAGTTAGAAAACTTCTCCTTGAAGCATTTCTTGGAAAAGTACACATTAGAAATAGTTCCAAATGAATCAACTTTGATGAAACATTATTTAGAGAGGTGTTATGCAAATACCATTCAAAAGATCAAAGAAGTTCATAAGAAAAAAATCAGGATCTCTATTCACGAAACCACAGATGCTGTAGGTAGATATGTCTCATATGTCGGAATTATGCGCCCAGATAAACCATCTCAAGCATTTCTGATACACTGCTGTTTGAGAAAATTGCAACAGCATGAAGGACTACTGGTATTATCTTGAAACTTACAGGATATGTACAGCAGACTAGGACTTGTAAGTAATTAAAATGTCAGTGAAAATGCGCATGCAGTTTCGGAGCAGCGCCCACTGCATTGTGCGATCTTGGGTATAAAAAGCTGCCTCAAACGAGATGTTGAAATCGATGAAGAGCCGACATTGAGTCGAAAGGGTATTTCTTTGTGTACTATGCCTTACCACCGAAGAAGGTGGCATTCGGAACACCTGACGGACTTTGAACGAGAAAGGATTGTTGAAATGACAGAAATTTGATTTTTCTACCGCGAAATTGCCACTCCTACCGCACGAAAGTCAGTATAGTGATGCAACCGAACGTGGAGTCAGTGGACAGATGAAACCCGTATGCACAGAAATCCTGAAAATGGACCACAAAATCGCACGACTGCATGGGAAGACAGACACCTCTACCACGTGGCAGTGACCGATCTCACAGCGACATCCACAGTGTTAGCGCAAATGTGAAAAACTGTAACAGGTCAGGCTTTGTCCTCCAACACAGTTCAACACCGTCTGTTTAACAGAGGACTGGTTGTTAGCAGCCCAATGCTGAGCATTCCTGTGAGCTTCAATCACAGACGCCTCATGCTACAGTGGGGTCTCGAACACAGGCGCACTGGCACGCTGATTGGAAACAGATCGTGTTTTCTGACGAGTGACCATTCAGCTTGACGAACCATAATGGTCGCATACGTGTTTGAAAACATCGTGGTGAACGGCACCTTGCAGCGTCATACCGATCCAACGCCAAGCGTCATGGTTTGAGGCGCCATTGGGTTCAATTCGCGATCTCGCTTCACACGAATTGAGGGAACCCTCAACAGCCAGCGATGCATCACGGGTGTTTTACAGGCAGGGGTGATACAGAGTTGTCTTGGGGCTATGTTCTAGCAGGACAATGCTCGGCCACATGTAGCCTGGAATGTCTAAGACCTCTTCCATGTACAGCATATAACTCTTCCCTGATTTGCACTTGCGCTGGATATGTCTCCGATCGAACATGTCTAGGACATGGTAGCTAAGTGATTGGCCCATCAAGCGCCTCCGCCAGTCACCACAAATGAACTCTGGTCTGGCATAGAAGCAGCCTGTCAGGCTATTTCCCAGGACGATATCAAAAACCTCTTGAATTCAGTACCACGCCGTGTGAAGGCTGTTATTTTTGCTCTAGATGACTTCACACGATACTGAGGTTTGAAGCGGAAAATGAGGAATCTGTTAGATAAATTTCATTTGAATAGCACAGTTCTTTCTCGGTATTGCAATTTTCAAAAACAGTAAGTACACTCACTTCCAAAAGTTAAGCACGGAGCAGTAAAATGTGAAAAAATGGAGAAGTACTGCTTGGATTGACACGAAATGCGGCAGGAACGTAGGAAATATGTTTATTAATGAATCAAAACAAAGAAATACAGACAGAGATGAAAATAATATTGAATTTTCAGAAATTATAAGATGACGTCAAATTGGAGTCATTTACAAAGTGAGTAATAAAGTCACAACAAACAACAAAACCCGACATTAATAGGGTATGTGAGCACCCCTCATCTGCATACAAAGTTTACAACGTCTGACCATGCTTTTTATGAGGTGATCAACCACCGCAGATTCCAGTAATCGCCATTCCTCATGCAGAGCAGTTTCCAAAGCTGTGAGAGTGGTTGGTGGCAGGAGACATGAACACACAGCACAGCCGAGGGTATCCCAAAGATTTTCAATGGGATTAAGGTCGGGCGAGTACGCCGGTCACTCCATACACGCAATCCCCTCACTTTCCAGATAGTCGTCGACGATGGCAGCTCTATGGAGACGCGCATTATCGTCCATTAAAACGAAGGCAGGACCAACTGCTGCAGCGTACAATAGCACAGTGGGGTTTAGGACTTCATCCCGATACCGTACAGCCGTCACAGAACCCTATCTGTAGATGTGGAGGTCGGTGCGATAACCCAACGAAATTCCTGCCTAGATCATGATGCTTCCACCTCGGAATGCATGATGTTCGGTGATGTTCTGGGGTCGATTGCGTGTGTCTTCTTCCCTCCACACCCGTACACGCTTGTCATCGGGTTGCAGGGCAAATCTGGACTCATCCGTGAACATAACGTTACACCAATCAGACACAGTCCAATTGACATGTTGGCGACACCACTTTAATCGTGCCCCTCTGGATTGGACGGATAGAGGAACACAAACCCGTGGTACCCGGGCGTACAGTCCCTTCATGTGTAACTTTCGACGCACAGTAGTGGTAGATATCGTCTTACCAATGGCCGCTGTAACCATATATGTCACACGTGTGGACGTCGCTCTTCGATTCCGTTTGGCTACAACAGCAATATATCGGTCTTCCGCGGGGGTCGTAACCCTTGGGCGACCGGCCACAGGTCTCTGGACAACTGTTTGGCTGGTTAGAAATTCTTTCCATAAACGTGAAATGACGGAATGGTTCACGCCAAAGAAACCAGCAACATCTGTGATTGAGTGTCCTGCTCCAATGCTTCCGACGGCACTCCAGCACTCAGAATCTTCCAATCGTCTTCTGGAAGCCATAAAATCAAGTCTGCCTTCAAAACAAATCCTCCGACAGTTCTCAACACCTTGTAGCAGCACTTGCATGCAACACCTGTACCCCTTCAGAGTACTGGCTTCTTATACGACTGCCTGTTTTGCATATTTCTTGGCAAGACACCGTGATTCGCTGTTACCTACCACATTTGCATACTTCCATCTACCGCTGCGGCGAATTGCAGCCTCTCCAATTTCGATTGGCTTCCGGAAATTAACTTCTCCTTCTGCGTGCTTAACTTTTGGAAGTGAGTGTATATGCCGAAGAATTAAAAAACCCAACAGCACTACTATTGCTCAGCTGTTTAAGAAATCTTTAAACATTCTCTGGTCTGAGAAAAAGAACTATGACGATGTATTACTTTCATTACAGACGCTGTTAGTTATTTTGAAAAAGGCTGGTAAAACTTTCGAAATTTCATTTTGAAATATGATCCATCTCACGTGTTTTAGCTCATGCATTGCACAGAGTTTCGGAAGAGGTGAAGATATTTTTTCTTGATGTTGACGGTTCGATATCGAGTGTACAGAAAGTTTTCTTAAAAGTTCCCTCGCGAATTCAATTATTTAAAGAAATGGCGCCAGAATTAAATATCTCACCGCAGCTTGTTTTAACGAGGTGGGGAGCATGGATTTCTGCTGCAGTTTATTATGCTTTGCACATGGAACAGGGGCGCCTACCTCACCAAATTATTGAGGGGGCAGGTGTGAAGAGATCAGACGTAGGAGGAGCACACCTGTTCCTTTGTCAAGAGGAAAATAAAAATTAAAAGAAGGGAGGAGCAAAAACATATACTAGGAGATTCGATGTATATTTTGAAACGCAATTGTAATTCCTCATCAGCAAATGAACAAGGAAATAGAAATATTCTTTTGCTGAATATTAATATTTTTTTAAATGAAATTCAGCCTGCGATTTTATAAATATATCCCGCCACCCCGGTGGAGCAGTGGTCTAAGCGATGGCTTCTGATCATTTGTCCGAGATGAGGCCGGGTTCGAATCCCAGTGAGGCATGGATGTTGTGTTTATCTTAAGGTACTGGCTCTCTCCCTTCCCTGGAGGTAGAGGCCTAAATTAGGGACGGGCGAGGGCGTCCCTAATTTAGGCATATCGTGAATTCCCTTCCGGCCCACTGAATTGCTCACGGTGGTCGTTAAACCCTCGAGAATAAAAAAAAGCATATCTCGAGAGATTTTGTTTCCAGACGTTTATCAAAAACATGAAAAATTAACACTGTTACTCAAACAAAGAACAAGAAGCGCAAAAAATAAATAGATACATAATAGATACATAAAGGCGCTAGAGATTATACGTTTCTGTATTTTTATTTATTTTATTTTTCATAATTGTTTTAAACATCACGAGAACATGTCAAACAAAATACGGGACTGCAATCAAGTTTCTTACATATAAGCAATGCTTTATATCGGAAAAAGTTTACTTGTTTTGTCATTTATAAATTTTTCGGAAATAAATCGCTTTGGCCTCATAAACTGGACCAAGCTCCACCTTATGAGGCCAAAGCGATTATTTAATTAAACAGGACCGAAAATATTGGGTGGGCACTTTACCCTTAGTAAAATTATTAGGGAGGCAAGATTCACCTTGCCCTCCTATAGTCGGCACCTATGACATGGAACAAATTTCAGATATCGTGAATTCCCTTCCGGATGATGATTCCTCAATTATCGTTAGAGCGAAACAACTCTTAAGAACATCAGCTACCATCAGTGAACTGGTATTTATTAATGCTTAGTTTTCTAAACTTCCGACAGCTACGTATATCTACTCCGGAAAAAAAGGGATGAAACTTTAGTAAACTCTTTCAAAGTGATAGAAAATAAAAAAGAAAGACATTGAAAATATACCTGGCGTACAAGGAAAAGTTATACAAGAAAAGTATTCCAAAGTGCTCCCTAATAATGATGGTTTAAAGAACATTGGAAAGATTTATAAATTTCTTCAAGGATAAAATATTGATTGTGTATGCATGTCTCCCACTTACATTGCGGGCTTTAAATGCGCACCCGATAACCTCTGTGGATGTGGAAAGGACGTTTTCTATACATAAGCATTTTTTCACTGACAGAAGTCATGCATTTTCTTTCAGAAATGTAAAAGCATTTAGTTATGATGTGCAATCGTTAAAATATTCAAGAGTAAAATGTACGTACATCTACGGTAAAAGTACCCCCGGAGAAAATACCCCTGAAAACTGAAAAGCTGTAAAAATACCCCCGAAGGAAATACACCCAGAACAAACGGTTCACTGTAAACTGCCACACAGGAACACTGATGTGTAGCAGTGTTCCGGTGTGGCAATTTACCGGCAACCCTGCCACACATCTTTCAGCAACTTGGCCACAAAAGTTCAAGGGGGGCTATAAAAATTGCCGTTGCTGGGCCTATATTGAGAACTGAAATGGGAACTCCAAACGAATTCTGAGAAAACGTTCCATGTAAGCCAAACGAGAATTGTACTTTAATTTGAAGAAATAAATTGCCGCGGATCCGAGGTACACTTGGTTTGGGGAGGATCTACCCCCAACTTCCGTAATATTATATTCTGGACCGCTGGAGTCTGTCAGTGTATTCAAGATGTTCCCCTTGAAGCGTCAACGAGGTCCGTGAGCTTTGGGAGGGCTTTCCCCCAAAATGTTAACATGGACGTAGAGCTGTAAACATTAGTATCATGCTTTATCTAATGATTCTGCACACGACCATGAATTTTCAGGAGGGTGAGCTGACCCCCTCCCCCAGTTTTTAAGAGTTCTTCTGGGGTAACATCGAGGATACACTGACCGACTCTAGTGGTCCAGAATATAAAAATACGGAAGTTGGGGGTAGAACCCTCCAAACCAAGCACCTCATATCCCTTTTACAGACTTCACCAAGTTTCTGGGGGAGAGGGGAAGGGCATACATAATCTGCCACTAAGCACAACATGAAGCATAGAAATTGCGATCAAATCCCTTTCTTTAAACACTTGTCTGCGCTCTTAGAAACTGGGGAGGGGGTTTTAATTCACCCCACCCTCCTGAAAATTCGTGGTCGTGTACAGAATCATTATATAAAACATGGTTCTAATGTTTATAGCTCTACGTCCATTTTGACATTTTGGGGGAAGCCACCCCCAGCTCACGGACTTCGCGGACGCTTCAAGGGGAACATACTGGATACACTGACAGACTCCAGTGTCTCAAAATATATTAATACGGAAGTTGGGGGGTAGAGCTCCCCAGCAAAAACACAAGAGCTGGGAAACTGCTGGCTACCAGCTGGCAGTAATGGGTCACTGCTGGCTGAAATCTGTCGCTCACGGCCCAGTAGCGGTCCGTTGGTGGCAGCGCTATCAGTTGGCGAGCCATTGATGGCCCTGCAGCATCGCCGTGAATTGTGGGCCTCCAAGCAAGTGCCACTAGTGGCCCGTTGATGGCAACCAATGCAACCCCAACAGCAGGTGGAAGCAACGGGACTGCGCATTCGCAGAAGCAACACTTGCTGTGTCTCTCATGGTACCAGTTAGTTGAAGACGACGCTATCGCCATCGTGTTATTTTAGTGGACGTTAAGAAAAATATTCCATATGTAGAGAGGCGAATTAATTTCCTAATGAAATTCTACGTCGACGAAGATATCAGATTAAGCCATGAAATACTATATTACAGCCATGAAATACACCCACTCCATTCCCATGAATAACAGTTCATGGAATGGAGTGGGTGAATAACAAGAAAAAATTTGAAACCGCTTGAAACAATTGTCCTGGAAAACCATTAAAAAAACATTTGTTGAAAAAAAAAGAATTATACGCGTACAAAATTTATTAATTATTTGAAAGAAAAAAAAGCAACGCTTTGTGGATATAATGTACTCATCCATGGGTTGAATACACAAGACTGGGAGGAATTCGCTTCTAAAAGTAACGAGAAGTAAAATAAAATATCTTTCCTCTTTAAAACAAATGTAGCTTCGGACAACGGAAAGGAAAGATACAACGTTAAAAATGTAACAGAATGTGACATAAACCTGGGTAAATATATATTAATTCAACTATCTCTTTTCAAGACTACAAGGACAGTACAAAACTTTGGAAAGCGCCTCTAAGTATGTACACTCCTTGAAAATGAGTGAAGTTCCCTTAAGGTAAAAAAAAACTATCTTTACGTTGAATTTTTTTTTTTTTATGAATTATATGAAACTGACTTTCATGAAAAATACCTCGCAATATTGTAAAATGAAAGAGGGAACCATGCTATTACACATTCCGTACGAAACAGACAGCTTCAAGCACACTCTCGGACGTAGCAAATGAGACCTGTCGGTAGAGAGCTCAGCTACTACGCCAACGGCCCTGGTTCAGATCCAAACGGGCGTTTTTCCGGTCTGTTAAGAAAATTTCCCCAGCGCAGTGCTGTAATTCATAAGATTCGAAAGGGTAGAAAAAAAATTGTAGCTTTGGGAAACTGCGGTTATACTTGATTTCTTTTTTTTTTTATGGCTACTACTGGGAAATTGGCGGACAAGATTCGGCAGGCCACCAGTTACGTCACGTGATTGCCGGCTGCCACTACTGGCAAACTAGAGGACCACATTAGGCTAGCCATCATTTCTGGCACGTGCTTGCAGGGCCACTGAAGGGCCACTTGTGGCAGCTATTGCCGGCGATGGACAACTGATGGCCCTGTTGTAGCATATGACAACTGATGGGGTGCCAACTGTTGGCCAGTTGTTGGCCTGAACTGCTGGCCCTTCTGTTGGCCGCCCGGACATTTTATTGACGGTTCGGCAGCGACAACATGGTGCTCGGCCAGCAAGACTGTTTTTGCTGGGTCCCCCATACCAAGTGTACCTCGGATCCTCGAGTACAATTCTCGCTTGGCTTACATGGAACGTTTTCTCGAAATTTGTTTGGAGTTTCCAATTCAGTTCTCAATATAGGCCCAGAAACGGCAATCTTTATAGCCCCCCCTCCCTTAAACTTTTGTGGCCAAGTTGCTGAAAGATGTGTGGCAGGGTTGCCAGTAAATTGCCACACCGGAACATTGCCACACATCAGTGTTGCTGTGTGCCCCACCCCCTTCCTTCTTTTTTTTTTTTTTTTTACAGTGAACCGTTTGTTCTGGGTGTATTTCCTCCGGGAGTATTTTTACCTCTTTTCAGTTTTCAGGGGTATTTTCTCCGGGGATATTTTCTCCGTGGGTATTTTTCCCCGGGGGTACTTTTACCTACATCCTACATCTACATCATGTAAATGCATGAATCCTAGAGTAAAACTTATATGCTGAATGCATATTTCTTCTACTTTAACGCATATTTCTTGATTTTTAGACAACAAATGTTTGTTTATTTTGTAGGTTTTTAATGTTTGAACGTCCGGGCTTTAATAATAAGCAATTTAAGTTAGTTATATAAGTAATAACAATGGTAAAAAGAAGAACAAAGTTACGAATGTGATTAGTTAAACAATGACAACAATCAGCGTTCAGCTAACACTGAGTGCTGCTTATTTTGCCAGGAATGGTCATTTACGTCTGGATGCCAATATTTTTAGCACGGAGTGACTATAGCATCAAAGATGGTGCGGCCTTGCCTATACATTTTCAGTATTATTAACATTTAGTTAATATTTAGGCACTTTTGTCTCTCTTTACTCCTAGGAGAATTTACATAACTTTGTTGTAACGCATGACATCGTAAGATCCCCCCCCCCTTCCTTCTTTTTTTTTTTTCTTTTTGAATTTTTTTTACCTGGTTAACGGTTGTTTACTTAACAAACATTATCTTTTTTGTACTTCTTGCGGTTTTTGAAAAGTTTCATACCAATCACAAGGTGAATAACCCAGAAAACGGTTTAAAAAACATGAACTAGGATATGCAGATTAAATGACTTGTTAACATCTTCCAAGAAATCACAACACAGAGAGATCAGTTAGGATATGGACCTTAAAGATCGATGCATCCCACAGATATCGCAGAATTACAAAGTGAACAGAAATTTGTGTAAGAAATTCAACAGAATCCAGCTGAGAGCCGAAATAATATACTCATATAAATAATATATGCTTTGTGAATCTTATTTTTCAAATAAAAACTGAATGTAACGTTAAAATCTTCCAACTGACTTAAGGGTTTTCCGGATGAAATCTACTGATGTCAGTTAAGTAACATCCATGTAGTAGTCTTTCCATTTACTATCCAACACGCGTAATAAATCACGCATCGGCGAACAAAATGGCTGGTTTCCAGCAGGCAGGTTATTATTTCTGAATGTCGCGTGATAATGAGCGCAGTCAGTCTGTGTCCTAAACTTCAGAATCTAGACTGAAAAATAGAGAAATATCAAGCAGGCTACGTAGTCTCAGGACAAAGTGATGGGATTTAAATTATGGCTTGCTCCAAGATGGATCACCCAAACATAAATGTTTGCCATTTAAAACAGCAGAAGCACAAATATCTGTTGCAGGAACAATTTTCGATCAGCTTTCAAATGAATAAAACGTTAAACAAAAGACAGCCTTCACGTTTCCTTTGAATTTTCCGTTGAATTTCTCAGAAGCTATACTAAAACATCAACAAATGGTCAGTCTTCAGTAATTTTTCATTACCCGAGTCTTCTCAAACACTGAAATTTTCCGTTCCTATGTAAAAATTGCGATACCAAAAAGGCATTATGAAATATTAAATTTTTTAAGCTGGTAACCATTGAAGCCAGTTAAAGTATAGTAACGACAGTTGCTTGCTAAACCAATGCCGAAAGACGTGCTGTTAGTTGCAACTGCTGATCAAAATCTGGATGTGGAAGAAAATCACTGCTAATATAAATATTTATTTACTATTCTCATACTGAAATTAGAATCGTTCGTCTTCATTCGAAAAAGCCTTTTCAGTTATGCGTATATATGCAAGTACGTTCAAGACCTACTCCCTAAATAAAGCCTTTCAAGTTACTAAATTTGCTATCACAAAATAGACAAGAAAAAAAGTTCATATACTTGATCTTTTGTTACGGTATCAGTTTACGAGTAAGTCGGTTTCAGTCGAAGATTACTTAAAAGCATTTCCGGGGTAAAATATCAAAAAGCAAGCCAGAGAATTTCATATTCTGATTTCTTTAAAAAGTGTGTACAATTCTTCATATACATTGTTCAAACTGTCACTGTGATTCGTGATTGTTCTTGAAATAGCTTTTGTAATCTGCAAAGAAGTAAAATGCTTAATTGTTTACATTATAAGCCACAGTCTGCCGCTGGAAGATTGTTGTAGTACACAGCTTTTGAATGAAAGTGCTTTTGTTTCCATAATCATGTTTAACTTCATATTGTTATTTTAAGTGTATTTCAGTGAATGGTAACTTCCTGACTCTTTTCTAAAATTTTGTTCCGAAATCTGGTGGAGCTATATGTTTTACAACAATAAGATATTTAGTCCTTTTTAAAAAAAATCCCGCAAATTTTCTTTCAGGGATGAAGTGCTTTCAGAGTTCACCATCCCTAATGAGAAATCTCTGAATTTCTTAATGTTCATTTTTAAGATCTGGCAACGCATTTTACTGTTTTGCTCTCAATTTTCAAGTTGGTTTTGTTAAGCACTGAAGATAGGTCTTGATAGAGATCACGAGACTAGAAACATACACTATATTGACAAAAGTCACCGGACACCTAGAAGAGAAACACAACATTGCATTTATTGACATATATAGTACAGTGTCGGTCCACCTTTGGCCTTAATACATGCACTGAACCTTCGAGACATGCTTTCGACAAGGTTTTGGAACACAGCGATAGGTATCTGCTTCTATTCAGTACATAATGCTGCCGCTAACTGTTGCTTAGTAGTACGCCTTGGTTCCAAACTTCTTATGAGGCGCTCTAATTCATCCTATAGGTGCTTTATGGAATTAAGATCAGGGCTCTGTGATGGCCAGTCCACACACGATAAGGAATTATCGTCAAACCACGTCGAAACAGTCCTTGCTTTTTATGGCTTGGTGCACTATCCTGCTTGCACTAACAGGGCTCGGTTCCATAGTATTGCCACAGAGTTGGTAGGGCATAATTGTCCAGAATATCGATGTAGACGTGCTGGTTAACAGGTTTGTCCACGATAACCAATGGGCCGGGACCATACCACGAAAACCACCCCCACACGAGTACACTTCCAGCTCCAAACTTGATCCCGTAGGAACAGTACACTGTGGTAAATAGCATTCCCCTGGCTTTCGACATACCCACACACGGCCATCAGACTGATGGATCGTGTATCTGGATTCATTAGTCCATAGGACCCGTTTCCACTGATTTACGGTCCACGATAAATGTTCTTTACACCATGCTAAACGACGAGTAGCATTCCGAGTGGAGATGTAAGGCTTATGAGCAGCCGTACGACCATGGTAGCTCATGGAATGAAGTTCTGCGAATGGTACGTATACATACCGAGGTTCCAGCATTTTTATTCACCTGTACACTGAGGTCTTGTGCAGTACTCCGTCGGTTAGCTGTAACGACTCTCTTAAAGCTTCGACGTCCTCTATCACTGATTTTCTTTGGTCTACCGGTAAGTTTTGTTGCTTCATGCACGCCATGTGTCTTCCACTTATTCAGTACATCCAAAAGAGTTGACTTGGGTATGTTTAAACGCCTCTCGGTTTCTCTTATGGAGAATCCACTAATATAATACCCAACAATCTTTCCATTCTCAAAGTCAGTTAGTTCTCTCCCGCCGCGACATTTTCACTCAACCTCACAATCAGAGATGGAAAATAGGTCAAGGGTGAACGGGTCGGGTCAAGGTGTTGCAGAGCCGATTTCGACCTGGTTTTATTCCCGTTTTATTTTTTAAAAGAGAAAAATATATTCCAAAGAAAAATGCGCATTGTGGAATTTTGTAGTCGATACTGGTGTCCACGGAGTGAATAATGATTTGCCCAACAAAAGTATTGTCGTCTCTTTCTTAAAGCAACGAAGATTTCCACTGACACTATATCGTAAAAAGATACTTCCTTTGCGTTATTTTACAGTGCGATTGTCCAGGGAACGGTACCGGCAAACACCATTCGCCTGCTTCTCAGTTGATTCACTCTCTCTGTGCGAAATTCACTGTATTACTAAGAGTTACTTTTCACATCGCATCTTTTACATTGAGCATTCAGAGGTTTTCGATTGATGTGCTAACATCCCGTTCCCATGACATGTCATGTCGAAATTAACTCCATATTTGTTAATATGGGTGGATTTAATATTAAGGAGTTTGAGAAAGGTGTCGAGGCCAGCAAATACGTGCTTGTTGAAAACCACAAGAGGAAGAGTGAATGCTGGAAATTGTTTCGTCTCATTAAGGAACCGGTGAATAGTTCTGTGCTGTTTGGTTTTGCTTGTTGTTCAAAAAGTGGAAAGTGTATAATTACAAAGAAAGATGTCGACGGTGTAATAAAAGATTATGGAACCAAAAATCTAACGGACCATATGAAAGTATGCGCACCTCCATCAAAGCGTGGAAAGAGTGAACAATCTAAGTACATTAAAAAAACACTTTTGTGTAATCGTAAATAATGATTCCCATTTGTAATGTACTCCCTGGTCAAGGTCATAGTCAGCCATTACTTCTGGATTACGCAAAATAGTGGCACTAAAAATGGCACTAAAATTTAGCAAGTAACCAGATTTTATTATTGAAAAAGGATTTCAGTTATTAAATATCAAGCAGTTATTAGGATTAATATGTATATTACGTTTATATGTATATATACATAAAATGAATTTCGAATTTATAGTTGAAAGCAGATTTTTCGAGTCAGTTACGGGTCCGGGTCGGGTCCAGTTATGGGACGTCCGGGTCCGAAATGTTTGACCCGTTTCCAACTCTGCTCACAATGCGATATGATCGTGTTCAGCTGCAGGCTTGTTTTTACCCCGTTTGCAACTGTACCGCGCATCTTAACAACGCAGCGGATCCGTTCATTTGCTTTTAAGGGGTGTCCGGTGACTTTTGTCAATATAGTGTATACAGTATATGTCTTTAATAAAACGACTCAAAATTTTAAGACAAATCAGTGTTTGGTCCTTAATATCCCACGTCTTGTAGCAAAAATTGGTGAATACATGTGTCTGAATTAAACAGGAGTGAATACCTACTTTGCCGCCCCGGTGGCGCAGTGGTCTAAGCGATGGCCTCTGATCATTCGTCCGAACGGGGTCCGGGTTCGAATCCCAGTGAGGAATGGATGTTGTGTTTGTCTTACGGCACTGGTTCTCTCCCTTCCCTGGAACCAGTGACCCTAAATTAGGGACGGGCGACTACTTATAGCCCATTGAGTTGCTCACGGTGGTCGTTAAACCTCCAAGTAAAAAAAAAAAAAAAAAAAAAAAGAATACCTACTTTCGTGCGGAAGCGTTTTGCCTAATCTTAGTCATCGAATACTGGAACGGTACGTCAAATATGCGTGTCGCTACAGTCTTCACCCACTTTATTTATCAGGATCCTGCGATTGTAAAAATCCCTGTGCTAAAGAAAAAAAAAAAGAAGAAGAAGGAGAAGGATTTGTAGTCCTGGTGCTTTTCTACATCCGGGTTTCATTGCAACTAAATTGATAAATCTGAAATCATTATAATATTTTGCAGAGAGTAGGACATTCTCATCTCTGCAGAGAATTCAACGATATTTCTAGTGTAATCTTTTCTGTAAAGCTTTGAAATTTAAATTGATGTGAGCCTTTTGGAATGAAGGTGTAAACATTCAAGCTGTTGCCTTATATGAAAGGAAAATTAAATATAACGTTTGAAAGAGTGATTGTTGTTTTTATGTAATTTTTCTTTAAAAACTTCTTTTTTTTTTCGGATATTTAAATTAGTTTCATCAACTGTTTTACTCCAGTTGCAAAAGAGAACAACGTTTAGACAAAACAGTGAATCGAGGAAATTTATCTTTTCCAGTAGTATTTCTCAACCTAGAACATCAGTTCTGACTTCTGAAACTTCAATATGTGTATTAACCATAGACTTTGAAATAAAGTAAAATAATGTCACCTTTCATCATTATTCTCTGTGGTCAAATACAGTGCTCTAACATTAGTGAGCCTGTTAATTTCCTACCTTTTGTCAAGAACTTAGTTGACAATTATGACTACAGGGAGTCCATTTTGGCCGATTTGGGGTGGCCCGGTGCTCCACTTCTTGGAACGTTTAGGTCCCGAGGTCGCCCTAATTGCCTTTGATAGATGACTTAACCTTTCTGACCAGGAGTTAGGAGTCATCATTCAATCACATCCTTTTTCCGGTTTTTGCAGTGAGAAAAAATATGGTGATAGGGGTGGCTTACGTAAATAGAACTACCACGCGTCCCTGACATGGGAGTTTCTGACGTACGCTGATTCTAATCTTCCATTCCCTGACGGGTTAATTATTTTTTCTGTTTGGTATGAACTGAGCCTTATAACTAAAAAAACAAATAATCGGTTGTTTCAATTTCTTAGTTTTCCCTTAATATGACAATCACTTCTTGCTGTTTATTTGTATTTTTCTCTCGTATGCGCTCATCTTTAAAAATGTCAACGTGAGTTTGAAAACCTGGAAGTGCATTGATGCACATTTGAAGAATAAGTTGTTTCATTTTTATAAAAATGACAAAAATAATATTTGAATTAAATTTTGAAAAGAAGTTCCTAGTTAACCACCAAAATAAATCATGCCATGAAGGTCTTGTTAAAAGTTAAATCCTTGTAAGGAAGTTTTAGCGTTCCTTTAATGGAAATCAGGACCCAACAAAAGTTAGGTTTCTAACATGGTGAACCATATTATCACTGGTCTCATATAAATTATCTGCACTTTTAGTGGCATACATTTAATGGTGTGTCATTTTAATCAGCTTATTTGAGTATGTCGCTGAAATGACTGTAGTCGAAGTTTTAAAATCGAATAAGTAAAAGGAAAATTAAAGTAAGTTTTGAAATTTTTATAAAATCAGTTGCTTTTGTGATCTTCTTGCAAACTCTTTATAAAAATACGTGCAAATAATGAAAGTGCATTTAATTTGGAATGTCTTAATGGTAAGTTAGTATAAATACTTACATAAAAATACTGAACTATAACTTCGGTAATCATGTTGCACTGATGAAAAAGTTAGTTAGACAGTCTTCCAAAAGTACTAAAATTTAACGGTGGTTGGCTGTTACTGTATCTCTAACTAGAGGGATTTTTCTGCTTTTAATGAAATCTGAAAACTATAAACTTCGGATCATTTGTATACTTGATCACGGATCTAATATGCCTAAGTTTTCGTATTATTATAATTTGAACTGCAGCTCTTTCCAAAAAGAATGCTTCAGAAAGGTTTATTTTGGGGAGAGAAGGGGTTAAATCTTTCTAAACGCAATTTTTCCACACAAAAATAAAATTATCAAAACTCACAGGTTTTCATAATACATCCAGGTGCATCTATGGTAAGAGTAAGTTATTTCATGCAACAGTAACGTGCATGTTGCATGAAATAACGTCTGTCACGATAGGATATATCCAAGATGCTACTACTTAACGTCCTTTATTTATGTTTACAAGAATAGGGAAGCATATACATATACATGCTACATATATATGTGCGGTGAGATCAATAACCTAATGTATCTCGATACCTGCGATTTGCTTGGCAGAGTTCTGCAGCTTTCTTTCCGCGAAGTCGTTTACTTGGAAATTTATTTATTTCCAAGTTTCATAACATTTAACTTCTCATAGACATTTATTTAGTGATTGTAAGTACATGGGTGTTCTTAAATGCTGTAAAATATGCTAGAATCTAGAACTAGTTGAGAGGAGCGATAAAACGCACCCGATGGTACAGGACAAGGGGGGAAAGTTATAGTCTGATTACAATGATAATGGTCTCATTTTGTAAAAGCTCAGTAGAAAAGAAAATCTGTAAAAACAAAAAGAAGGAAGAAAATCCGAGAAATTATCCGACGAAATAGGGAAACATTGGGGAAGGAAAGAAAGAAAAAAACTCCTCATTCGCGGATGATGCAAAAAACGCAAATATTTTCTCTTGAATTACGGCTACGGCAAAAAAACTTGTTAACCATGGACCATAGCTTGCCTTACCTCATGTACTATATACACTGGTGTGCAAAAATTAAGGACGAAGAGGAGAAATTAGCATAAAAGCGGAACGAGCAGGCAGAACGGACAAAAAGACCACTCAGGAGATAGACTAGGGTCCGGTACTGTAGGGCATGCGCATATATGCAGCATGACGTAGGGGGGAGTGTCGGAAGGGTATAAAACACACGGGCGGTGTACATTCAGCAATTCGCCGCGGATGGCTTAGTGGTTAGTGTTTCAGACTATCGATGCTGGGTCCACAGGTTCAAGCCTGGGCTGATCTTTCAGAGATGGTGTGATTTACTAACAATCGCTGAATATCCGCCGTGCATCGGACGAGCACGTTAAGTGACGGCCCCCAGGCTGGACCCACTGGTTAAATGGGTATCCTTTCCTATACCCCACCTGAAATTCTCTCACCCCTCTATGTGCAATATCGTACTTGTACGGTGGCGCCATCTACTGTACTCTAATCCTGTTAAAACGTGGCCGCTGGCAGGTCCTGCAGGTAAGGGAGGATTACAGGCTCCAAAACGTCGGAGATGTAGATGTGGCTATTGAGTGTACCAGTGATGCGTACCAGAGGGGTGCGGGTGTCATATCCAAGTGCGCCCTAAACCATAACGCCAGGCGACGGACCAGTATGGCGATGCATAATGTAGGCGTCATACCGTCTCTCGCCGCGCTGCCGCCACACGCGGATCCGACCATCGTGGTGTTGCAGGCAGAAGCGGGATTTGTCGAAGAAGACAATGTCGTCCCATTCCGTAGTCCAGGTGAGGCGTTCAACGGCCCACTGTCGCTGCACTCGCCGGTGGTGTAACGTCAATGGTAATCGGAGCAATGGGCACCGTGCGACAAGTCCCCGCTCCTGCAGACGATGTCGAACGGTACGTGCTGACACAGGTTGTTGCGCAACACACTTTAATTCGTGCGCTAACGTTCGTGATATGGCGGTGCGAGCCGTTAATGCCCGCCGCACAACATGCCGGTCATCTCGATCGGTGGTGTGCCGCGGCGGTGGCAATCGCTCACGTCGGTCCGTCCGTACCTCCTGCACCCACCGAATCCATTCTCGCCTCACTGTGGCTGGATGTCGTCCCACACGGGCGCCGATGTCTCGGTACAATAAACCGCTGTCGCGATAAGTCCCTATTCGTCCTCTGTCGAACTCCGAAACGTGTTGGAATGACTGCCGTATTTTTCGACGAGGCAACAGGAAGCTTCCCACGCACAGGTCCGGCAGCACAACACACGTCCACTACTTACACCCCGCCTTCTGTCCACCCTTCTTATAGTGCTTCTCGGTGGCGTGCCGGGCGCACATGATTTGCATATGCTCTGCAATGCTAATCGTTTGCATGTCCTCTCGCGGGCGACGCGTGCTGCGAATTTCAGGCCAATCGGATGCTTTCTTCTTGGTGTTGCATTTTGGGTGGCCAGCAGTGTATTTATCCCACATGAAAGTTTTAAACTTTAATTCACAGTTCTGAAAAAAGTATTTTTGCCTACTATTGAAAAGAAAAAAATTCATTCAAGAGAAACATGCTCTACAGCCCCCGCCACACACACACACACGCACACGCAGATGGAAACTACTTAGAAACCTGCAAGCAATCATATCTGTTCAAACTCCATTGGCTGGTACTAACAGCCATCAAAGTTCAAGTGAAAAAGCAAATCGTACGTAAATACGTGCATTTGACAGTAATATTATAGTAAAAACGTGTAAATCACACTGTGGACAGATTGTCTCCGTGATGCAGTGAGTGAAATAACTGCATGATGCACTCAAAGCAAAGATTCCTGTGTGTTTCTCCTTGAATGCCGTACGATAAATCGAATTCCTCTCCAAGCCTGTCATGATGATTTCGTAATTCCCGTAGAGTGAATATATATATACTACGCACTGCCCAACAAATTAGGAGATGTTGCGATAGTGATCGTGCGCTGGCTGACACATGATGGATTGCTATCGCAAATATGAATGTGAAACAGCTGGAGCATGATATACGACGATATGGGTAACACACAAGACATTTGAGCAAATTGACAGAAGCATTGTGGCAACACGTGGTAGTGAAGTTTCACATGAGTAATTGGCGTAAAGTGGTGAGTATACTGACATGTGCTACAGTGTATGATTACCAGAGCTGATAAAACGCCGGCACATCTGTACGTCATCGAAAGGATGAGCTTATCCAGCAGTTCTTGATGGATTCTCCGCCATTTCTCATTGAGGGCATGCTCCATCTCCTAAAGCGTCATGGGAGGTGAAGTACGACATGCAACACGTCTGCCCAGTGCGTCCCAAGCGTGCTCATTGGGATTGAGGTTCGGGATGTCAAAGGCCTGTCCATACGCTCGGTACCTTCTTCTAGAAGCATGTTTTCCACCAGCTGGACCTAATGCGGGAGGGCTTTATCATCCATGAAGAGGAACATACCTAAATAGAGAGCGGTTACTTGTTTCGTGAATTGTACCGGCCGTTTGGAAGCATAACCTATTACCACCCCCTACTCGATGTGAGGGCGAACCATCTGCTGCGTCCTATTCGCTGCAGTGGGATTAATTATTAAGAAGGCCGTTAATTTTCGTAACTCTTTACTCTCTATTATCTTCCGCCTATGGGTGTCTACCGTGAAGTTGGGTTCCCTAATGGAGGGTCTCCAAGTTCAGGGTTGACGGGTGCATTGCGTTGTGTTTCATATGGGAGAACATGGGAAACCCATATTCCTCCATATGCCGCTTGAAATTTAATAAACTCATGTCAGATTTGGACCTTTTATTTTCCTGCGACTGGGTTTGCTAAATGTTAAAAGTTATTTTCTTCTTAAAATCTTGGAGTTGTTACTCTACCAAAACTTTACGATTGTTCTACTTAATTATTCAGGTTAAAATAAACAAAGATTCACTTATTTTGAATTTTCAAAGATTTGAGAAACTCGGGTAAATTTCATTATAAAATACAGAATTTATTTTCATTTGTGTTTCCTTAAAATCTATTACACTGATCGGTGGAGATTTCTATTAATTTAAACCAAAATATATTTTAAGTTCATTATGCTTTTTGATATTCGCAATCATATTTTAAAGTTCACCTTTCGCAAAATATAAGACACATTATGTAATTCAGCACTTGCAAGAGATTAAAAATATCTTTTCTACCGAGGATGTATAGGAGACAAAATCATGATCATGCTAACGAGATATTGGGAATTATGAAATTTTTCTCACCAAATTATTTTCTTTTCATCACATTCGTTGTCGTCCGGTATTACCTATAGGTATAAAGTCTATTGTTGGGACCTCATCCGGTCCTGCTGGATGCACACTGCCCGCATGAGATCACTCGGCTATAAAATTGTATATCTTGCCCTCGCTGCCATAATCGTGAGTCCCTTTACGCCTTTTGAAAGATTGTTCTATCGTGTCAACATCCTCGAACTGCGAAAACGTCCTTCTCAGCTATGCCAGTGGACCGCATCTCTCTCTCCTCTCGATCGCCCGGAATATAGAACTGATATCTTATCCTCGATTAGACTGTCAAACCTTTTTCATGCGTTCACCCCGAATCTCCAGTCATCCTTCCATTCCGTGTTCTCTCCAAATCATCTCCGCCTAAAAAAAAAACTTTTCTCTCGTCTATGTTTAAGGGGTTCGGGGGTGTTCCTGTCCCTACCCAAATGGTTCTCCCCTTATTGGTTGGGCCGCTTTTCCTCGCTTCGGCATTGGTTTACATCCCTGTATGGGAATCCCTCCGATTCGTTGGCAAAGGCTTGAGAACATCGAGTTTTCTTGAAGATGAATATTCCTTTATCTTGTCAACTGCTCCGCGGGATGTCCGCGCTGCCTTAGAATTTTCACGTACGCTTCCTGTATGACTCTTTCTGTTGGTGTCAACCAGTTACGCCCACTACGAGAAATATGCCCTGTTCGTTGCCCGCTAGCGTGCGTAAAACGTGACTTCGTTAATAGCGAAAGGTCCAGTAAATTGGCCCCCACCTGTGATTGCGAGCATTTCATTCTCGTAGCGTTGCTTGCTAAAACCTCCGAGTTTTCTCTTTACTAACCCTAGGGGTGTGTTTCGTGCGTATTCTTACTGGAATTTCCGGAGAGCTCGGGGAACACAAAATAAAATAAAAAAAACAATTCAAAAGAATGATGAAAAAAAAATAAGGAATTTCCTCCTCAAGAAAGAAATCTGCTCAGCCAGGTCTTAGAAAAATTATGAAATAGGTATTATAATTATCCTCTTAGAACGCCTGTCCACATTATGCTTCTCGGATTTTCTTTCCCAATTCCCGCGCTCTCTAAATTGTTTACTTGGTAACTACTCTTCCTCGTTTAACTATTTCCTCGTACTATGCGATACCGTAGGAATTATTTGGTGAATATATTGCTTTCCCACACTTACTAATTTGTAGGCCCCCTTTCCGAAATTCATACCTACGAAATCATGGTCCTCCAATGTTACACGATATTCCGGAGGACATACGGGTAACATTATCTCCCTCTCCCATAGGGTTGAAGAGCTTTGTCCCCCAAAGTTAGGTGCTGTGGATTCCTTCCTCTCTTGCAAGGCTGCTTGTTTCCGCTCATTTCAACATGCGATGAATTACAATCATTTGCGAAAACTTATGCGCATATATGATACATAATGTAATTATAAGCACATACAATAAGCATAAAACTACGAGTAAGATTATTATAACAATGTTCAATAAATATTAAATTCCTCCACCGAATCTAATTCTAAGTTTGACATTGACAGATAACATATGCACTGTATATATATATATATATATATGAATTCTTTCCGATAGTGACAGATTTCTTCAGCCGCCGTCTTCTCGGCGACACACAATATTTGCTCGGGTACGCGCCTCCGTTCGGCGATATGGTTTCGGTTTTGGGCGTTCCCATCTCTTAAGCACTCAGCTAGTTTCTCAGAGTTCCTTTGGAGATCAGCCTAACCGACGGGAGTGATGTAGGCTAACACCATCTCCACGTTCAGTTCATATGGGTGCCGTGCCATTGCGCCGAGGAATAGTTCCTGGTAACATTTATCTTGATCGTTCGTCTTTCCGTCTGTAGTTTTACCGATCGAGTGTGCACCGTGAGTTTTTCGAAGTGAACGTCCACAATCCCGGCTGCGCACGATGAGAAAGCTTCGATCTCTACCGTAGCCAAGGGCTCGCATGCAAAACAGCCTGTTACCTTGATTTCTGCCTCCGTGAATTTTGGGCAGACAGTTCTGGTTTCGATCGAGTACTTGTACTTCTGGAATTGAAGATTTACCACTATAGGGGCTGAGTGTAACAGTTCCGAAACAAGTTGGCCATTTCCGTCAACCTTCAGTTGATGCCATGCTGATGCCATTGGTAAGGCGCTCTTTTTTTGTTCTATCATACTCAGTAAATACGACTGTTGTCGGTGGTATTTCATAGAGTCCTCATAATAGCTACAAGAAAACATGCTTTCGTCGAAGATAAAATTTTTCGACATCGATTCGTTGCTCTGCGTATCGCCGATATGTCCTTTCATTGGTCGTGAAGGTAAGCTTGCCCTTTCAATATAACTCTCTTGAGGGTTTCCCACTCGAGAGATCAGATGTGTGTTCACGATTTGTGTAGGCTGGTCCAGTGATCCGACTACTTGCACTGTGATGCCCGTAGAGGTCGTGGCTTGGTTCTTAACCGTCAGCGTCTCTACGGTGTCGTTGTTGTGCTGTTGAATTAGTAGCTGATAACTACACTGCATCGATACTATTCTGCGTACGTCGTATGCTCGCAGGAAATTCTGCTTCCAGCCATATTCGAAAGAAATGGCAATGTTGCGAGTCAATGATCCAGCATGACGTGGACCCACTGTCGGACGGCTGACAGCCTGTGATGCCGGGCCAGTCTAGCGATTGTTTTGTCAGTGCGTCAAATTGTTTTGATCGCACACATCCTTTTCCCCAATTGCAAGTCTCGTGATTTGCACAAACCAATTGGCTGAGATAACGCATTGTAGTCACGTGCGTAAAATAGTCTCTCGTCGTGTGCCAGATACAGTTTGCCTGCTGGTAGGTTACTTTCAAGGAAAAAGTGTATGGTCATTTTCCTGGTCCGTAAACCATATGCATTGTTCATGCCCCAAATTCATTAGGGTTACCTGCGCATTAGTAGTTAGACGGCAGTTGTGCTCTACCTCTGAGTCCGTGCACTCCTTCACCTTTGATGCAACAATCGAATGTGCGTTACATTCCGCGGAAGTTCCGTTTACCAACAGAAATAAGCTCAAAAGTACCAGTCCGTGTAAAGGCGGTTGCGCCGCTGGACGGGCAACTTGCCTCTCCAAATATTCGTGCATCTGATTTACTCCGTTACGTAAAGCATTTCCTGTTAGGGCTCCTGTCTTTACTGCCACAAACGTTGTTCCTCTGAGGAATCTATATGACTTCCAAAGAATTATTCCGACTCCATACAACAGCTTCCAGATGCTAATTACTACTTTCCTGGCATATAGAAAGGTTACCGCTGAAATTAAAACTAGTACAATATACACAACATAAGTGACTGCGTGGGGTAAACACTTTAGCTGTCGTAGCATCTCACGACACAGTATGCACTGTAGGGGTCTACACGTTGTTCTACCTACGATTTGCAAAGCACCCCTTAGGGTTTTTCCATCCGTGGTAACGAAAATCAAAGTTAGTTCCGCAGAAAGCTCTAGTAGTTCCGGTGGCAATGATGTCTGATACGGAGCGTTCCTTAAAGTGATAACCCGCTCCATACCTCTAACTCGAATCACCAGGGTTCCTGGAAGTGAGCTGGTGATGATTGGGTCGTTGTATGATACTTTGATATTTTCCCTTTGAAATACTGCCTCTTCGTCAGACAGCAAATGTCTCTGGTGACGGCGCCGAGGTAAAATATTAGTGCGCGGTTTTCCAACGCACTCTGTGAAAGAGATCAGCGCTGGGTTCGAAATCCGTAGTCCTTCCGCTTCATGTATCAGTGTAGATACTGCTGGCGTTAGGCGGCAGTTGCACGTAGTGACGGATTTATTCACACAGCTCGCCAGTGCACAATATTCGCTCGTTCCACTGCACGGTGCATCGGCAGTGCAGGCACAGTGTAAACCGTCTCTTGTGCACTCCATTAATGAAAGGGCTCCTTGTGGGTTCGGTTCCTGCTGAACGAAGAAATTTCTCGGTTCGATAAGCTCATGGTTGTGCGTAATGAATGTCCTCCAGGCTTTCACGCACTCGTCGCATGAATGTGCATGACAAGCACTCCCGCGGCATTCCTAGTTTCAAAAGTTCGGCACGAGATGCTACAGTGCACTGATATTTATCTCCCTTGAAATGACAAAGTTCGTGATTAGCAGCTACCCCGCTAACTGTCCAGATTACCACGGCGAACGCAATCACGTTCATCTTGTCCATTTTATTGACGAATGTCACTCTCTTCAAATACCCTAAAAGTGGTAATGGTTCTGTCAACACTTGTCGGCCATAATTATCTCAAAACAAACATACACATGAAATCACTCCTTATCACCTCGGTATTTCTCTTGCACATGCATTATATACACTTTACATTAAGAACTAGTAATATTTCCTTCGAAAAGCTCGTTTCACTCTGACCTACGAGAAGCGAGGGGTTTTTATGTGCATATTTATTTATATATATTTTTTTTTTCGAAATTCCGAAGCGCATTCCATCCCAGGCTTCCCTTTTCTCTAATTGTATTTTTTTTCTTCCTACTTGTAGGTTTTCTCCAACAAAACAACAAAAATAAAAATCTCATCACTCGTGTTTCTTAAGCTTACTAAATTATAATTAAATAACGGTTGTTTACTTCCCATTTATCTTTTCTGCAGCTATTATTTCCATTCGCTGGTGCGTCTACTACTTCTAAAAGAAAAATTATTAATTTCCCTTTTCGTGTTTGTCGTATTGTCTACCAGATATTACCCGCGTATAGTCGCTTATTTCCCTTTTACGTTGTTTAACTTAATCGTTAGTTCTTTGCTGAACTATTTCTTGCCATTTTATCTTTAGTGCTTTACTCTTTTTTTTTCTTCTCTCTCTTTTTTTTTCTCGCGTATTACCATTGTATTCTCATTCCTGGCTATTTCTGATTTCACGACCAGATGCTTTTCTCGTGTATTCGCAGGTGTGCGGCGACCATTTAAGGAACGCCGATGATTTCGGAAAATAGGGGATTTCCTCGAAAATGCTTGCGAGGGTCCCCTTTGGGCGATGTCACCCCTGCAAATTCGTCGCTCCAAAAATTTTTGGGTCGTTCCTGTGTTGACCGTCTCTCACGGCTCGAAATCTGAAACACCTGCGCTGATGCCTGTGGGTGTAAGTGAGCGCACAATAGCGTAGCCTCTTGCATGTTTTGCTTACATCGGAGGCTTCTTGTTTAGCCTATGTAGAAGCATCCACTTAGTATTCTGTTACCTGGGGCTAAAACTACCCCTCTAATTTCTGCAGGTCAGTGCTCAGTTCGCTGACGGATTTCATTGAAACAACACGCTTCTTTTGGTCTGGTGAACTTGTCATTCAAATTTCCTCTTCTGCTTTATCTTTTTTTTTTTTTTTTTTTTTTTTTTTTTTGGTATCGTTGCACCATGTCTGCACGTATTAATCCTCATCTCACCTCGTCGCATTTTTCGCATGCTCGACGCCAGTTGTGGTTTGGGAGAATCTGCAACTGCTCCTCGTGTGCTGCGGTGGTAGAGGATGGGGAGCGGGGCCTGGTGAATTTGTCATTCACATTTCCTCTTCTGCTTTTCTCAACCTCTAACCTCACGATGTACCTAGTGCATTTCTACCTCGATTTCATTTCTATACTTTTCTTCCGTTATACTTGCCTTCCTTATCAATTAAAACTGAATTTTCCTACTATCCACAAAAAAAAAAAAAAAAAAATATAGTACCTTTGGATATTTCCCTTCAAGGTAAGTGCTTTTTACTGTCATTTCGATAGGTTATGGTTAGGCTATGTTAGGTGACGTTTAGGCTACGCGTCGATCATGTTTGTTGCTACTTTTTTATACCATGTTTTGTTTCAGGTTCGCGTATTTTAATTGCTTTGAATACCTGCCATGGATGCTAATTTTGAACCACTGCATTATCCGATACGCTGTTAATCTCATTGCATTCCGTCGGTGTTTCCGCACGGCTATTTCTCCGCAGAAGGTGCTTACGTTTTTTTTTTTTCTCTAGTGATATATTACTCCGGCCTATGCTTCTGCCACAGAAAGTTTCGAGAGAAAAAAATATATATATATTTTTTTTTTTTTCCGTCGTGCTGTGCTCCCGTTTATAGTTTCCATCCTTTTGAAATGCTCGGCCTTTGCTGTACAAATTATTTTACTGAGCGTTCCCGTTCTTTTACCGATAAATTTTCCTTCTTTGCATTCTTGCTTCAAGATGGCGGCCCAAGATGGCGTCTTCCCATTCTTCCTTTTGCTCCTTGCCAGCCAGTTTGAGTACGGGGTTTCTCAAACTGGAAACACGGTCCGTCCGTTCCTCTACTCTTGCAAGCCCCGTGCATGAGCGACGTCATTCTGCCTACGATTACCTTCGCTTATCCTCCTACTGCCTATCATTAATAAAATTTGAGCGGAAAATTATTATTTTTCCTCCTTTTTTTTTTTCCTCTTCCTACAAAATATTTTTTTTTTTTTTTTTTTTTTTTAAAAGGAATGATTGCTACCGTTCAGTCTTTCCTCTGAAATAAAAACATTGCTTCCTCCACAGGTTTTTTTTTTTTTTCTCTGCTGGGCGCTTAATCCCGGGCCCATTCTTCCTCTTTTTTTTTTTTTTTTTCTTACGTAATGTATTTTTCCTTACTTAATATTAATTTTCCCCTTATCGTAGCAAAAAAAAACTTTAAATCTAGTTTTCCGTGGTTCGCGAACTCAAAACTGGAAAGATTGCGATGCACGTACTAGGCTGCGGTCCTGCTATGAATATTATTAATTACTTCCTGCATATTCTTCCATGTTTATACACCATTTTCTAGCTAGACTCTTTTACGAATTATTTTCGATTACTGATCAGATCGCAAAATTTGTTTTTTATTTTTTTCTTTTTTTTTCACCTATCAAATTTATTTTCTGCTAAACGTTTACCGTGAAAATTCAGGGATCTTCCCACTTATTCCGCATCGCTGTTTTTTTTTTCACAACACACACACATTTTTTATCTTCGCCCAGCGTTCTTCCTACTTCCTCGGGCTTAAACCCACGATTCCTGAGGTTTCGCTACGATTTTCCTCCACTGTGGATAAAGATTATTGACGGGTGCTCCTTCTGGTGTCCCTGCGCTTAGGTTTTCTTGAATGCGCTGCGACAAATAGCGGTCGGCTAAATCGAACCAAGAGGTTCCCTCTGGATTATTGGGTTGACTGAGACTTTTCAACATTCTATTTACTAAGCTAGTATCTTCCGGCTGCTCAAGTCTTTCGGTCGAGTCGCTGACCACAATTTCCTTTGGGTACGTGCGATTCAGGCCTATTTCCAAAGTGTTGGGCCCTTGTGAATTTGCTGTGGGGTGTATTGCTGCTGTTTGCTGAATTCTGTCCTGCGAACGTAGTAGATATGGATCTCTAATAACCCTTTGGCGCATTGCTTCTTGTGTTTGTCGGCTGCTACTTTCCTGATAGGAATCTTGTGACGGTATGGTCTCCTCCGTTGGTTCCGCGATTGCCTGTGTGCGCCTCGGCTCTTCAACATGTTGCGAGGGCGGAGGTACTTCCCTGCTTGTCTCCCTTCGCGCTGAACTCGACGTAGCGGGCGGCGAATTTATCGGTACTCCGATGTTGGGCGGTTGACTTACGGGCGGCATTGCTCTACTGCTTGTCGGTTGCGGCATGACTACTCTGGGAAAATCGACCCAATCCAGATAGTCGTAGTCCTGTGTGCTTTCCGATCCGTCGTCAGAGAAATCCTGCGATTGTCTGGGTACTTGTACCTCTATATTGTCCTGTACCGGTGACTCTGCTATAAGCTGGGGTAGGCGTTCAGTCCGCTTGAAGACTCGATTTTTATGCACGGTCTGATATTTGTTCGGATTTTCGACTGACCTCAACTGAACATTTACTGGGGTGGGGAACGAAACTATCTCCCAATCTCCGCAGTTAGTTCGAGCTAGCTTACGCGATAAATGTGGCTGTGAAAAAGGGGTGTGCAAAAATACTCTGTCGCCTAAATGTAGATTCTTTTCCGCAGCGTGCCTGTCTGCATACTTCTCTTGTTTCGCCGCAGCTTCCTTCAAATTTCCGTAGACACTTGGTTGAATTTTCGCTAATCTGGTCTTCTTATTGAAGTGAATGGGGCGATTTGTGAGGTTAGCTATCAATACGGGTATGATGCCTGATTTGTCCAGCGTGTTTACTGAACGACCCAAGCGTACTTTTCCCTGGGCGTATCTTTCTAACGGCTGTACTAGCACCTGGTTAACCTGACATCCCGAAAATTTCCCACATCGGATCCGAATAACCCTTTCCGAATACGGTGGGATGAGTTCCTTATGGACGGTCCTTCCTATCTTGGTTACGTCGGAGTTAATGGGATTGGTCCTTTCCGCTGAAGGCACGGACAAGACCTGGGTTCGAATTTTCGACTGACGTGCTTTTCCTTTAAAATTTCTTTTTCCGGTTATTCCTTCCTCTACCGTACTCTGCCGTAGCTAAATTTTGCTCTGCTTTCCCGTTTCAAAATTCCTTTTCCTGCGTCGAATACGTATCCGTGCTCCTTCAATAGATCCCAGCCTAAGATTAGAGAATAATCTTGATGCAACTTCCGCTGAGTAACGTGATAGGGATGTAAAATGGTTTCTCCTCCGATTTCTACCGGTATCTCATAGCACTGAGATGTAGGTAAAGTGCTTCCAGTAATGCCTTTCACTAAAACTGCTGATCCTAAGTCACGTATACGAATCTTTCCCTTTAACTGCTCTAATAGTGAAGCACAAAAAATTGAGATACAAGCTCCGCTGTCGATGAGTGCAAACGCGTGAGTATCTCCTATCCTAACTTTCACCAACGGGAGTGCTCCATCACCTCGGACGTAACAATTTGTTAAAGTAACTCCACGGACCTTATTATAATTCCGGCCAAGGGCGGTCCCCTTATCTTGACCCGAAATTAGTTTAAAGGACGCGAATTTTGCCTGGAATACCTATTGCAATCTCTTCCTGGTGCATCCTCTTCAAAACGAACGCGGTTTTCTCTTCTGTTCCCCCAAATTCCTTGGATTCTGTGGGACGTGAGCGTCCTGTCGGTAAGTGGCGCTGTAGTTCCTGTAGGAGCGATACTGATTACCGCGGCGGTCGCCAGGGGAGAAGTTATTCTGCTGTCGCGGGTACGAAGGGTTGGGTGCCCTGTCCCATGAACCTCTTTGAGCTTGCTGCGATGGTTGCGTATAAACTGCTCCTTCCCGATTTTTCCGATAACAAAATCGCTTGATATGGCCAAAATTTCCGCAGTTATAGCAGATGGCCGAAGTAATGCCTACGTCGGGTAAATTTCCCCTAGATTGATAATTAGCGCTCTGGAAATTTCTAATGCGATTTACGTGCGTCCGGTGCGAATTCTCTGCTTGCCTTAGCCTTTCCCTCAAATTTTCTGCCTCACTTTTCAGAGCGTTCACCTGCATCTCATGAGTTGCTAGCTGCTTCGCCATCATAGAACACAAATCGGCTATCTGGTCCGTTGAATTGCTCTGTTGCCCTTGTGAAGTCCCTGGGATCGAACTCGATTCCTGCTGGGCATCGTAAGCGTTAACGTCCCGGTCTAATAAGAGATTGTGAGACTCTTCGGCCAGCGCTCTCTGAACTGCTGCCTGAAAATTTTCCGGGGTGAAGGATAAAACCGTGCGCCTCAATTTGGGGTTTAATCCATTCAAAAACTGCGACATTTTAGTGCTGTCTACCAGTCCTCGCACTTGCTCATTTTCTAAATCCATCGTCTCCATGTAGGAATAAGCTAAGCCGTTAAGACGAGCTACATACTCGGCCACCCGTTCTCCTGGTTTTTGTCGGCAAGTCGTAAATTTCTGCATTCTCACGGTAACCGGTTGCAATGCGTCGAATCTTTGTACTATCGCCTGCTTAAATCGTTCGTACTCGGTCTCCCTCCTAATATCGACGGCCTCCGAAAGAAAGTGACTGGCGGCTCCTTTGAATTTTGCTTTAGCTGATAAAATTTTAACGGCGTCGTTCCATCCTGACAGTTCGGCGGTGCTCTCCAACGTTTCGAAAATTGACGTGCGGTCAGATTTTCATCCGATCCGCTGAATGTGGGGATATACGCCAACATTCCCGCCATTATTGGTACGTTCTGCGGGGCTACTACACAATTTTCTGACACGGCTTCCCCTTCTAGAGTGCCCTGAAGGTCGTTCTCCTGGTTCTGTTGATCAACTATGCAATTTTCCGAAACAAAATTCTGTTCACCGTTGCTCTGTTCTCCGTTCTGTTGGTTAGCCATATATTTATTCTTTAACCTTACAAACTTAAATTCCCACGGCTCCTAACTATATGCTTCGTAATCTCGTAAAGTCACATAAAATTAGAAAAATTCCGGTGAAGCTACCACGTAAAAATAAAAATTCACTCTAACGTAACTCGCTGCTTCGATTTTGCTAACCCACTTGACTTATGATCAGAAAACAATTGTCTACGAATAAGATGATTAACGTTCCTAGCTTACTCCTAAATTGCATTCGGCTTTCAACTTAACTCTACCTAACTCGCGACACACTAAACAAAATTCCCTCAAAATATGCACATATACAACCAGCACTTCACACTAAGATATGTAATAAATTTGAACGTCTTAAATATATATATAAATACACTAGAAACACTTGAGATCAAATTATGCACTTGCAACGAAATTATATACGATAACCACTTTTCCAAGAAATTAGAACCACACCTTAAATACTTATGCGGACTTCCTAAATTCATTAAATTTTAGTATACTAGCAATAACCTCTGTCTACTTCCCTTGCTGGATGCATATACATCACACCTTTAAAGCACAATAAATCACACTTCAATAAACACTATTTTCATTTCAAAAATTTGTTCCAGCATTATCCAATTATTACTCCTACCAATTCTTCTTGCACTAGTCCTTTTTATTACTCTTTCCCAAATATTAATCCACTTAACTACTCTCTGTCTACACTCCCAAGTACCTCTACACATTTAAATGCACAATAAAACACACACTTAGATATTACATTCCCTTTTAGTCTTCCAAAACAAATCAAGATTACTGCTCAACCTTCTATTAGCTCCTATATCTTGCAGGAAAAAAAAAAATTAATTCCTCTTATCAATAATTAACCTGCCTATTCCTTCTTAAATTATCAGTTTCTTATCAATGCATCAACACACATAATAAAATCACACTTCAATAATAATGCACTTTTGATTTTAAAATATATATCACCACAACTTCTCATCACTACTCTTCTATCAGTGCCTCACCGTTAAATTATACATTCCCCAAGTTATCAATGAACCTATTATTCCTCCTAGTTACCGATTTAAAATCACAACACTCAAATGCACAAATAAACAACACATCAAAAATAATTTCACTTTGATTTGCAAGGAATTTTCCCTTGATTTTCAACGATAAATCAAAATTATTCATGAATTACACTTGTATAAATTTATTTTCTCCGTACTATTAATTTTCATGTATTTTCTGTAAGATTTCATCTATTCATTTGCTAAATTAGCAGTATCACTCTTATTTGTTTTTCTGCCTATTTCCTTAGAAATTTAAATTTATTTCAGCATAATCTGATTTCCTGCAACTTATTTACTTGCATTTCACCTTCACTATTTTTTTTTTGAAGTTAAAATCTTGCTACAATTTCCTTAATTTTTCTATAAAACCTGCATCTTGTTACTCAGAATTGAAGGGGAGATAATAGAAACACATCGCATTATTCTGCTAATTCTGTATACTTGATTAATTATCCTGACCACCGAAAACAAATATTCTTTTTTTTTTTTTTAAACCACAGGATCAAAGAAATCCTGGTCCTAGCACAAATTTTATATTAATTAACCAAAGAACTGAAAAATCCTGGTCACACGGCACCAGTTTTATATTACCACCCCCTACTCGATGTGAGGGCGAACCATCTGCTGCGTCCTATTCGCTGCAGTGGGATTAATTATTAAGAAGGCCGTTAATTTTCGTAACTCTTTACTCTCTATTATCTTCCGCCTATGGGTGTCTACCGTGAAGTTGGGTTCCCTAATGGAGGGTCTCCAAGTTCAGGGTTGACGGGTGCATTGCGTTGTGTTTCATATGGGAGAACATGGGAAACCCATATTCCTCCATATGCCGCTTGAAATTTAATAAACTCATGTCAGATTTGGACCTTTTATTTTCCTGCGACTGGGTTTGCTAAATGTTAAAAGTTATTTTCTTCTTAAAATCTTGGAGTTGTTACTCTACCAAAACTTTACGATTGTTCTACTTAATTATTCAGGTTAAAATAAACAAAGATTCACTTATTTTGAATTTTCAAAGATTTGAGAAACTCGGGTAAATTTCATTATAAAATACAGAATTTATTTTCATTTGTGTTTCCTTAAAATCTATTACACTGATCGGTGGAGATTTCTATTAATTTAAACCAAAATATATTTTAAGTTCATTATGCTTTTTGATATTCGCAATCATATTTTAAAGTTCACCTTTCGCAAAATATAAGACACATTATGTAATTCAGCACTTGCAAGAGATTAAAAATATCTTTTCTACCGAGGATGTATAGGAGACAAAATCATGATCATGCTAACGAGATATTGGGAATTATGAAATTTTTCTCACCAAATTATTTTCTTTTCATCACATTCGTTGTCGTCCGGTATTACCTATAGGTATAAAGTCTATTGTTGGGACCTCATCCGGTCCTGCTGGATGCACACTGCCCGCATGAGATCACTCGGCTATAAAATTGTATATCTTGCCCTCGCTGCCATAATCGTGAGTCCCTTTACGCCTTTTGAAAGATTGTTCTATCGTGTCAACATCCTCGAACTGCGAAAACGTCCTTCTCAGCTATGCCAGTGGACCGCATCTCTCTCTCTCTCGATCGCCCGGAATATAGAACTGATATCTTATCCTCGATTAGACTGTCAAACCTTTTTCATGCGTTCACCCCGAATCTCCAGTCATCCTTCCATTCCGTGTTCTCTCCAAATCATCTCCGCCTAAAAAAAAAACTTTTTCTCTCGTCTATGTTTAAGGGGTTCGGGGTGTTCCTGTCCTACCCAAATGGTTCTCCCCTTATTGGTTGGGCCGCTTTTCCTCGCTTCGGCATTGGTTTACATCCCTGTATGGGAATCCCTCCGATTCGTTGGCAAAGGCTTGAGAACATCGAGTTTTCTTGAAGATGAATATTCCTTTATCTTGTCAACTGCTCCGCGGGATGTCCGCGCTGCCTTAGAATTTTCACGTACGCTTCCTGTATGACTCTTTCTGTTGGTGTCAACCAGTTACGCCCACTACGAGAAATATGCCCTGTTCGTTGCCCGCTAGCGTGCGTAAAACGTGACTTCGTTAATAGCGAAAGGTCCAGTAAATTGGCCCCCACCTGTGATTGCGAGCATTTCATTCTCGTAGCGTTGCTTGCTAAAACCTCCGAGTTTTCTCTTTACTAACCTAGGGGTGTGTTTCGTGCGTATTCTTACTGGAATTTCCGGAGAGCTCGGGGAACACAAAATAAAATAAAAAAAACAATTCAAAAGAATGATGAAAAAAAAAATAAGGAATTTCCTCCTCAAGAAAGAAATCTGCTCAGCCAGGTCTTAGAAAAATTATGAAATAGGTATTATAATTATCCTCTTAGAACGCCTGTCCACATTATGCTTCTCGGATTTTCTTTCCCAATTCCCGCGCTCTCTAAATTGTTTACTTGGTAACTACTCTTCCTCGTTTAACTATTTCCTCGTACTATGCGATACCGTAGGAATTATTTGGTGAATATATTGCTTTCCCACACTTACTAATTTGTAGGCCCCCTTTCCGAAATTCATACCTACGAAATCATGGTCCTCCAATGTTACACGATATTCCGGAGGACATACGGGTAACAAACCTACCCCAAAAATAATCGAATCAGCTTTATATTAAATGTGTGTGCATGTGCACAGACGCTTGCATTCTTGAGGTTATTCATTCATACCTAAGCGCACACGGAAATGTGAAAATGTTTGATAATATCTAAAATCGATTAAGAATTTGAAAATGTGTATTTGTATCCCAAGATGCATTGGAAAATAGATTGTAAATGGTAAACGTCAGTAATAAGTTACAAGTCAGAAATATTCTCAGTTAAAAAAGTATTTTTGTAATCAGGGATTGATATCGTGCTCTTTCATAATTTCCTTCACGTGATGGTACTAAACAGTATCTAAGTAAATTTTCCTCTTATGTATTTGTAGAAATAACTTTGTTTAATTAGTATTAAAGATTGGTACAGAGGATTCTATCTCTCCTCGTTTTCACACCATTAACATGACGCAGCCAGCGAAGTACGGTTCTATTCCATCATCATATTCTTGGTCATGTTTTCTCCGTTGCTAACGAAGGTTCCTAAATTTTGGTGGCCCTTTAAATGTAATTTAAGAGAAACAGAATTTTTCTTCCAATCTGCCTTTGCATTTATTATTTTCTTTTCCAGGAATCTGCGTGTGTAACATGTAGTGTATCTTTTGCTCATTCACCGTTATCATACAACCTTCTGATTTATAGCAAGCGAGTGTGGCTTGACGGGTCCAAAACTGTGTCAACCTTATGACATAATTTGTTTTTATCCGTAAATGTTTGTCTGCCATCAGGGCCACTCCACTTTACCTGGAGCGCTGATGATCACGCGATGTTTCTGTACAAGCTTCTACAAGGTTCCTTGAAGCATCACCAGTTTACAATCTAGATAAGGTGGAGAGCTGAAAACTAACTACTTAGGGTGACTGCTGTACTTTACAAAGCCCCACACGAGTCACAAAAAATAGCGCTCTCACAAAGATTTAGAATGCAGTCATGTTCGAAGACAGAAATCAAATCAAAATAAATTTTATTCAGTGTGGTAATAAACTTCTCGAACTACTTGGATTTTCTGTTTTCGGTGTGCTTATTTCCTCTCTTTGTTATCGGAACAGGGAAAGAGGAGATTAAAGCTGGTGAGCTAGATTGGACAAAAGTGGTCGTAAATCAGCCTTCCCCCCTACCCCAAGTGCATCATCATCCACCGCAGCGGGTTAGATCATTTTCCCCTCAGAAAATGTCCTTGAATCTCTTACTCATCATAGGTCATTCATAGTTAAATTGATTTTCGTCTATTTGGGGAAGAAAAGAGGAAGAAGATAACATTTCACAGGAAAGACATTTATTGCTTAATGCCATTTTATCCTACTGTTCGGAAAAACAAAAACAACATGCCGCTCATATTCAGAAAGGTTCATACTTAATCGCAATATGTACAAGCACTTGTTATCCTGATACTGTGGAGTGGGAAACATAGGCTACTCCTACCAAATATTATGAGGGTCATTTTGCGCAGGAATGGCGCTAGTTTTCACTTCCTATTTAGTTTTCCTGCTCTCATGCGAGATTTAGATACGTACAGGGAGAGCTTTGGCGGCTAAAACTGTAAAACCAACCTGAATTTCTGTACGCTTACTTTTCTTTACGCCTTGATGTTTGGTTTTGTTTCAGTGTTTATTAAAGTGGTTGCAAGAAAGGCTCTTTCTTAAAAGTTTTGTGAAACCAATAACTGTGTCAACATAAAGAATGGCAAAGGTGTAAGTGCAGTTGTAACGTACCAGGAGATGTGACGTACCTGCCAGAAGGACGCACACGACATAAAGGCAGATAGCAATTAGAATCAATGTCCGCGTAGCTTAATTGGTAGAGCAACTTATTCCGGAATGAGTGGACCCGGGTTCGAACCCCGGCGCGGATAAAAATGACGGAGAAATTTACTTCGTTATACAGTTCGTTAACAGCTATTCACAAGCTAGGTAGGCGTGCTTGTCATCTTCTACAAACATCGGTATTTTATGTAAAGCACAAAACATTGTATTTAAAGGAACGGAAGAAAAGATAAAGAAAAAAACCAGGACACCTTACTGTCGACAATATACATATAACACAATATACGGGTATGGCTCACCTCCGTATCCTTTCTGAATACGCCGAAGGACTGAAGGCGAAGAACTAATTAATAATCTGTACTCCGTCGCAGAAAGCCACTCTGAGCGTTTAATCTTCAAGGAAATTTTTCCAAGCCCTATCCAGAAAGCGTATTTCTATTGTTACGTTCACTATCTGATACTCACTTGTTCTGTGCTGGTTCGTTTTTCATACTGCATTTCTGAAGAATGTTGTGCACATTTTACTTTACTCTTGGGCATTCACCTAGTTTTCACATGTTTAGTAAAATTATGTCAAAAACTGTAAGTGCGATTTTTTAACTGTCATAAATACTTATGAATAACGAAGGTATGAGATATTAAAAACCGCTTGCGAAATTTTATGCCCCCCCCATCCGGTATGAAATGCTTGTTCCGGCCTTGATTGTAAGAAAATACAGTGATTGGACATAATTTGTTGAACGATTCTCAACATAGAGAATGGGATAACAAAAAGCATCTCTCTGGTAAAAGACTTTCCTGAAATCGTCACTGTGAGTTTGAATATTCAAAATAACGCTGTTGCAAACTTCAGATAGATCTCACAAAAGGAGTTAGTAGTGCCTGAAAGTGATTTAACAGCTCTGGCTAAATTATTCAAACAACTGCATTATAGTGTCCAAAATTAGCAAGACAAACACAAAATCATATATAACGCAAAATCTACACACCAGAGTTTAATTACAGTTGTTACAGACATACATATTTCGATAGCACAGCAATCTACAACAGAAAACGAATGCCATCACCGCATGAGGAGGAAGCATATACAGGCCAGCATGCCATTTCAAAAGTGATGCAGCAAGTGCGGCGGATTTCGAGGGGATAAGAGGGAGTGTGATCACTCCGAATAGCGATACAGCTAGCACAATGAGCCTTCATGCTGTTTACAAGACTGTGAACTAGACTTTGGTGCAATAAGGGCCACTGCTCCACCAAGGCACGTCAGAGAGGAGGGTTATGGGAAGGGCTGCCGACTTGCCATTGCTCTACCCTGGGCATCACACACGTGCTCTGTTGGGTTCAGGTCTGAAGATCTCGCGGGCCACTCCATCCTGTGAATATCCTCACTCTCCAGGTATTCGTCGACTAGCAGAGCGCTATGGGGACGAACTTTATCCTTCATAAAACGAAACTGGGGGCCAACAGCTCTCCCGAAAAGCTGTACATAGGGCTCTAGAATGCCATCCCTGTGGCGCGCAGCAGTCAGGGTGTCTCCTGGAAAAACTTGCAGTGGCATGCGTCTATTCAACACGATGCCAGCCCAAACCATGAGTCCTTGATCACCGTAGCGGTCGATTCCCTTAGTGTGGAAGAAAGATTTCTGCTTCCCGCCTCTCTCCAAATGTACACAAGCCGAGAATCCGTGTTTAGGCTGTACATCGACTCTGTCACTGAAGAGAGCACAGACCCATTGATCAGGGGGTGATGTTGTTGCGCCCAATTCACACGGACCCTTCTGACCACTGGCCTTCTTGCATACAGACCTCTCTCGTGGAGTCTTCTGTAAACTGTCTGCTTCGATATCGCGGTTCTTGTAGCAGGGAAAAACTCCTGCGAGAGTTACCTGGTTGTCGATTTCCTATGGCGGCGAGCTGTTAGAGACAAATACTGGTCATCTCGACTTTCTGTGGCTCGTGGGAGTTCTCGTCCCGGCCTTCTGGTATTTTCCCGGTTTCCTGGAACTGTCTCCAGATTGGAGATCACTTGCCTCGACACATTCAGCCACCTTGCTACATCAGCTAGCGATTGCCCTGCTTCCAATCTACCGATCGCTATCCACCGTAAAGTCGTCTAAGCGATGGTACGTAGCCATTCTTCTAATAACAGTTCAACTCAAGCTTCAATTGCTACACCCCGCCCAGAACAACGTTTATGAAGGTCACGTGCCTGCCAGATCGATGACGTACTGTCGTCATTTGCATATTTCTATAAGAACTAGCACACTGTTGCTTGGGTACGTCGACTTAGCGCTTCCCATTACACATGTCTATGAAAAATAAAATCTTTACAGTCATCTTGTTTTGGACATATTCTCAAATTTGTATTTGTCATGTTAATTTTGGACACTAGTTTAATTAAGGAAAATATACGCTGACCTTTCGAAAAATACATAAAAAACGAAGGTGATTTTTTTTCAAATTTATAAAAAAGTTATGAAACTTTTTTTTTCAATCCTGAATTGTCAATAAACTCGGGAGAAATAGCATTGGTACAAGAAGATCGTGAAAATATCTCTCTCTCTCTCTCTCTCTCTCTCTCTCTCTCTCTCTCTCAAAAGAAGAAAAGTTCCGTTTTTCGAAAAGAGTGACTTTTTATAGAGAAAATTTCAAATATCTTAAAACTTCATTGTACGATATTGTTCTTGGCGTTCTCCTCTGCTTTTTCCTTTGTGGTGTGCGAATCAACCAAACTACGAGATGTCTCCATTAACTGATAATAGCATAACAACACTGATCCATCCGCATACACATAAGTAAAATCATGTTGGTATATTCTGATATTTTAAATATCCCCCTCGCGTTTACATGAACTCAAAAGGAAAAAGTAGCCTTTCATATTGAGGCGTGCTTAGAGGATTTTTTCAGTACCTTGGCGCATAATTTAAAAAAGGTCTGGGGTTTAACTATTTCTTCTCCGATGGTGAAGCGAATAAATTACCAGTTGAATGAGAATTCACTCTTTTGGCTTAGTGCTTTTTATCCAGTGCAGTATCCGGCGTCGGTCACGGATTTCCACACCTCCTGATTTCTATATTACTTCTGTGCCACTCTTTTTTCTGTTTACACATTGTTCTGTTCCTGCTTATTCTTTCTGGTATTTTGCTCGATTACTTCGCTGCCAAGTCCACTCGTTTCCGCTACCAATTTAATGTTTCCCTCGATTTATCCATCTCGAACATCAAAACTCCTCGCTGTCTACTCGGGAAGTGGAAAATCTTTTTCTCATCTCAGGGGAAACGGAAATCTTTCATTTTTTCCCATTCCCTTCTCTAAGAAAAATCGCTGGTTATTCCTTTCTCCCGTCCATTTCCCTCCCCCTCTCTCGGAACACCTGGGCAGTTGCAGAGTCCCCAAGCTCTCTTTCGTCTCTGTTCGCTTCTTCTTGAACTTCATCAATATATTCGCGCCTTCTTATTACGTGTGACCCATTGTTCCTTTCACGGCGTCGTGAAAACGCAGCTAAATCTTCAGAACTCTAAACAGGCCAAGGGTTCCCAACTTTCTCACCGGAATGATCAAGCCATTCCGAACAAAACTTCATGAAGGTTGTGGAGCAAGGGCGCACCCATGGGGGATGCTCACGGCTTGAACCACCAAGGAACACTATTTTGCTCTCATCTTCGTTCCTACAGGACAACTGTATTCATTAAACTTAACGCCCAGTCAAGCAACCCAAAATTTACCCAAATCTATAAAAAAGAACTGTCAGTCTGTATTTATACTTAGTTTACGGTTTATACTCTTTTAAACAGTCTTTTTGCCTCTTTTTTTTTTTAATCCAGCCTTGGTGTTTATTGCTGTGGTGCCTTCATGCAGTTGCTTTACAATGACGGTAATGAAATGCAAATATATATACATTTGCTGAACTCTTAAGATGAACCTTAGAAACCTAGAAATCTGTCCAAAGCGGTCAAACTGCTTGTCTGTGAAGATATGGATGACCAAAATTAGGAAATCTAAAATACGAGATTGTTTTCACTGTCTTTAGTTTTACCTCTTAGTCTCATGGCATGAAAGGATGTGTGTGTGTGTGTGTACAGATACATGCATTCTGACACTCAAATTACAACACCCAGAAGCTACTGAACTGTTTATATGCAAATCAGTATATCAGGATGTATAAATTATTCCAGTACCGGACCAATCTGTCAGCGGTGGTAGCTAACATAAAAGCGTAGTCGTAAACTTCTTAATTAAATGTAACCCCCCCCCGAGTTTGTGTTCAGTAAGGGTCTCGTCTCCTAACCGTCAGCGACCGGTTCTTGGAAAAAAGCAGTTTGTACAGAGTGTTTAAACGACATGTTCTCCAGCGACATAGACAGCTTAGAGACATCGAGAGGGGGACTACATCGAGATTGGACTACGAGAGACAAATGGAACATGTGGGCCACGACGGTACCACAGCCCATCTATGTTAACAGCAGTGGTTGAGATAAGACACTGATTCTTTCTAACTGATTACTTGCAAAAAATCCTATAATAATGGCAGTGCCGGATCCAGAGCTACTTGGGCCCGCCTCCACCTACCTAATTGTTTAATGTCTCCAGGTGAAGTGCCGTTCAGCGTTCATCCAACTAAGGTTTGAAAGTATGGTCACCCGGATGAAATTTTAAACATCCCGGCAGTTGAGGAAGTCTGTAAGCACTCCCTATGGAAGTGAAGAGGAAGCCTGTGAACATTATCCTGTGGAGGTGAGGAAGTCTTTTGCCTCCTGTTGCAATATATAGCACGGTTGTCCACAAAGTTGACCGCGTAAAGATTTTTAGTCGATAGCCAATAAAAATATTAATCATTACAGTATATACGGATATTTTCAATTTTTACATCATTTTCTTTCTTCCTTTTTTTAGCTTAGTGTCTTTTTTTTTTCTTCTTTTTTTCTGTTCCCCTATGACTGAATCCAGGCCGTATTTGAGAGAAAGCCGTATTCAATTTACTGTGGATCAGGATAATCAACAGCATGTTGGCTACATTGCAACGTAGCATTATAGGCGAGAAGCTGGTATTCACTGTCATTTTTCCTAGATTCCGACATTATGACGTAGAAGTCTTTTCGTACTTCTACGTTATTTTAAAAACATAACCATAAGATGAAATAGTTCCTAAATTAAACCTTAACGGCCAGACGAAACATGTAAACAACAGAAGTCAAACTTACGGAAATGATGCTTTATTCAGGATGTAGCACTTCCATAACAAATCATAACATCACATAGTACTCCACACACCACACAGCTCTACACAGCTCTTAACACAACGCTCAACTTGCAATATTTCTCCAAGCAACGCTCTCTTTAACAACGCTCAACTTGCAACACTTCTACAAGCAACGCTCTCTTTAACAACGCTCGCCAAGCAACAGTTTAGTAGTCGTTTTTATCTCTCATTCTTATCTTATATCAGGCATACGTCACGTTCATTCAACCTCAATTATGTTGCCAACAGTATTCGTTTGAGAGAAAAGATATCACGTTAAGAGGGAAGTATAACTGAGAATAAACTCAAGATTTACATAGGGAAAGAAACTAAAATGGAAAGTTAATTTAGAATATACGTCACAACATCCATCATGTAGTGTAAACGTAGAGTGAAGCCAACAAGCCCCGTTGAATCCTTGGATGATTCCGGATCCGCACAGAAAGTTAAATGCTAAGAAAAAAACTGCCGGAGGGCTCACGCTGCTACTCTAAAAGAAATAAACTTGTCAAAACTCACATGGTGATACAAAAGGATGTTTAGTTTGGGCCCTTAGGAGTGACACACCTGAATTGTTGATGTTTTAATTAATATATGTTGTTCTTTTACTTTTCGAACTTGGACTTTTTAATGCTAACTCTTTGGTTTAATGCTGACTCACGCCGTACCGGTGGCGCAGTGGGCCACTGATCATTCGTCCGAAGGGGTCCGGGTTCGAATCCCGTGAGGCATGGATGTTGTGTTTGTCCTACGGCACTGGATCTCTCCCTTCCCTGAAACCAGTGGCCCTAAATTAGGGCTGCTTATAGCCCATTGAGTTGCTCACGGTGGTCGTTAAAGCTCCAATCTAAAAAAAAAATGCTGACTCACCACAAAACAAACTTTTTTTTCGCCTGCATATATAGCATTTAATGTAACATCACAAAACGAACTTTTTTTTATCTCTAAGTTTTATATAACCAGGTAACACCCAATAATGAACAAAAAGGGGAGCAATAATGATTCTTAAATTCATGAATTAAGAATTATTCTTAATCGTAATTTTAATTTCATTCTTAATCATTCTCTATTTTATGCTGCCTTGAAGAACATACTTGATTTCTGAAAGGGTTTCATGACTTTAACTAACTGTGGACATATCAAAATTAAATCTTACTAAGAACATATGTTAAATGAAATATCAAAAACGTAACAATAAAATAAATCTTGCGCAGCTTTTTTAAAGTCAGCAAGAATCAGCACAGTACTTGCCTTCTATTTTTTGTTCTGAAAAGTCTTCAGAAATTTCATTAATATTCAAAGAATGGACAAAATAATAATCGATCGACAAAATCTTGGCTCATCGTAGATCGAAGATCATTTTTTAACAATTTCAATTTTGAAAAGCTTCGCTCAGACGAAGGAACTGTTACCGGCAGAGTCAATGCAATTATTACAGTATTTAAACTATGCAGAAATTCGGGATACATATCATTCAGATCCAGTGCTCAAATTGAAATTTTAAAGTGCCGGCATGCTCATATTTAGCTAAAAAACATCCGGAAAAAATACCTTCGCCAGAAAATCTCCAAAACTGAAAACGTAAAAAAAAAAAAAAAAAAGATCCCTGGAATAAAAACTCCTTTGTTTGAAAATGCAATTAACAATTCCGTGGAATACTATTGCACCATAAGTCAGAAACGGTGGCGGTCGATTTCAGTTGGTTTGTGGATCCCGCGGACACTACTTGTGCTACACCGAGGACTAGGGTTATACTTGTTTATAACGAGCAGTCTCTACCCCGGGACCAACGGATTTACGAGACTTCCGAACCTTGGCTAATCATTAGCGATTCAGCTGGTCTTGAACCCAGAACTTTTAAGGTCACGAGCCAAGAAGGCAGCCCCCTTCCAATAGGGACTTTCATGAAGTAGAAAGGCGGGCTATTAGAATCTCCGCAATCAGAATGAATATCCAGTCTTAGATTAATAGCAATCTCACCACACTAAAAAAAAAAAAGAAGTCTGAAGTGAAAAGAGTTTATACTTATTGCTGCAAAACTAAAATTTGTGTTTATTCTATTGTTCCCAATCCTTCATTCTATGAAGAAGCTCTTTAAATTGAATATATCAAATTAATGATACAATAAAAATTACGGACATCTTTAGTGGAATGATCTGGGGCTTAGGGGCATGATGCGATCATGCGCTGTGGGTAGGTTCATTTCCATCCTTTGAAGGATTGAACTTGTAGCTCAAGTGTACACCACTTCCCTATCCTTTACGGTTCCCCCAGAGCTATTTCTCAAGGGCGCGAAGCGCATAAGGTTTCTATGATTAAGAATACGCGCCCGTAAGTTAGGGACAAAAAAAATTATTTCTTGAGTTTCCACTACTAAAATCAGTGCTGGTATGGAAATTACTCGTAAAAAAAGTGCCGATATGTCATACCGGCCCATTTAAGTACTGTTCAGACCTTTAACATGTAAAACATAACCATGCGATTACTTTTCATTTCAGAAAAGGAAAAGTGCTTCAGCGATTTTATTTCCTCATTGAGTTCTTGTCCATTGATGTATCTTCAGCCATTCTTTCTCATCATGTGATTCTCCAGATTTGCTTAAGATTTCAGTGTCAGCAAAATTTGGGACGGACGATCAGATCTAAATGATTTGGAAATGAGTTTGCGCCGTAAATATATAATTTTGAAATTTTCTTAAGCTCAATATAAAAAAATTGAAAGCTATACATAGGGAAGAGAATGAGCAAGTGGGCCCCGTATGTTCTGCATGATAAAAACGAAGCACCAAGAAGAAGAATCAGTACGTTGTAGCGCCACTTCTGACTCTGATACAAGCGGTTACCCGGCGTGACATAGACCCATACAGTTCACGGATATTGTCCTGAGGTATAGCATGCTAAATGGTGTCCAGATTGTGGGCCAGTTCACCGACATTCCGGGATAGGCGTAGGTGGCGTCTCATCATATCCCAAACATTTTCGATCGGTGAGAGGTCGGGCGAACAGGCTGGCCCTGGAAGGGTGTCGACAATACGGATGCAGGCCTGGGAGAGCCATACTGCGTGTGGCCGGAAATTATCCTGTTAAAAATTACTCTGTGATGCTGCGACAGGAATTGCAACACAACAAATGATAGAACGTCGTTGACGTACCGTTGAGCCGTGAGGGGTGGTACGGAGGACTACCAAGGGTGTTCCGCTGTCGTAGGAAATGGCTCCCCAGACATTCACTTGCGGTGTGCGAGTCGTGTGCCGTTTCACGGTAAAGTCTGGATCCGTGCGCTGGCCTTCTCGTCTCTAGATACGTATCGGCACCAAGTGCAAACCGTGGCTCATCACTGAAGACAACACGACGCCACTGGATACTATCCCACGTTGATCAAGCCCGACACTACTGCAACCGGTGCCGGTGATGCTCGCTGTTCAGTGGTAGGTGGCGAAGTGGCCTCCTCGAATAAAGTGCCCATGCCGCAAGTTGTCTGGAAACGGTCCAGATGGCCACTTCCGTACCTGTAGACGACGTAACATGGTCACGGATGTTCGAGAGCGACGAATTTGGTTCTGTTCGTGCGGCTCTACCAATCGCTTAATCCTCGCGTTCTGTCGTTGCACTCGGCCTTCCATTGCCAGATTTGCCAATTGTGAGGCTCGAACCGGCAATCTTCTCTACTCCGGAACCAAATGCTTTCCCAATTAAGCTACACCGACAAGTGCTTATCACTTCTACTTGTCGTCTTAACATGTGCGTTACTTCTGTTGTACGTCACATGTCTTATACTGTTTTTCGGTGTTTTAAATGTTTATCATTTAATTTAACATTTATAACGTAACCTTTTTTCGTGTGCGAGATTGGTGTTACGCTATGTCTAAAACCATGACTAAGGAAATGTTGAACTAAATGAGAATATGATGCAATAGCTGCACGAAATAGCTCTAATTAAGTGTTTACGACAAGACGAAACATATACAGAAGTCAAACTTACGATAACCTTTTATTGGTCCTGCAATATTTGATGAACTCCACAATATAGCACTACAAATTGTAAACTTCACATCTATCTTAACAGCGATCGAACATCTCCACACACAGACACATACCCTAAGCAACAGCTGTATCGTCCTTTTTATCTATCGTTCTTATCACATTCATACTCTCTCTGACCTCAAAAGTGCTGCCAACCTCATTCATGTGAGAGAGAAGATATCACGTTAAGTTTGGAAAGTGCAAAAGAGAAAAAACACAAATTTACATAGGAAAATAAACTAAAAATGAAAGTTAAATTAGAATATACGTCACGCATTTGATATGATTTTCCACGAATTTTTTATATGTGTACTGCTCAAAAGTATACTATACAGGGCCGGATTAAGGAGGGGCCTAAAGTGGCTATAGCTTAAGGGTCCTCCATAACCAAGGGTCCAGCATGTCGCAACACAATAATACACACGTTATATATCATTTTTCTTATAAATTCTCCGATTTCATTTGATATTCGTGGTCTACATTGTTCGCCCGTCAGAGCCCTTGGCTTTTGTTTCGTATGCTTTTCATTCGATCACTAACAGGGGTTATGAAACGAATGGCTTTCAAGATAGCGATTCAGTTAGGATGAACATTTGTTGTAGCAATGGCGTCGGGCAAGACGGTTTCAGATTTCTCACTACGAAGTACCTTAGGGTTGCTGATCAGTAAGCGCTTGCACTTATTCTGCCAGTAACTTTTATTGTATCTGATTACGTTTAAACATTCAAATTGATTTACTGAGATCAACGGATTTCTATGACTTAATAGACGATTTTGTACAAAGGAAATCAAGAACAATGCCGTTTCGAGATTAACAGAATGGATATGTTATCATTATGCACTGGCCACAAAAAGTTGGGGATATCGCATGAAATGAAAAATGTATGTATCTGACTCAAGTAACACGCATAAATAGCTTAGTGATGCTACGTAACGCAAACGATAAACAGTATGTTTAAAAAAACAATTTAATGTGCAATTTCTGCACAGAACAAAGTAACACTGCAAAATAGATAAATGGTAAATTCTGAGAATGTCCATACCTCTGGATCTGAGTACCCTGTAACACCAGCTCTGTGCCGAAGAAGGTCTTGACACCTACGAGGCATATTTGCAATGACATTATTGATGAGTGTCCGTCCCATATTACAGGCAACACGTTACGGAGGTCTGCCAGTGTACTGGAGTATGGAACGTGGTTATCCAGACGTCGCTGTACAGCGTCCCAAATGTTCTCAATAAGAATAAAGTCAGGAGACCTGGGAGGCATCTGTAACGATTCAATTGCATCATTTTCCAGCTCCTGAAGTCAGGAGACCTGGGAGGCAGCTGTAACGATTCAATTGCGTCATTTTCCAGCTCCTGAAGTCAGGAGACCTGGGAGGCAGCTGTAACGATTCAATTGCATCATTTTCCAGCTCCTGAAGCAAGCCCCTGGCCCGGTAACTGGTTGCATTTTCATAGGATAAAGAGCGAAACGGATTCGTGTGTGAAAAGTACATGGTGCCACTCTGTATTCCATGACATGTGCTGTTGGACCCAGGTACATCTTTCACGACGGTGAACTGATGTCAATGCTGTACATCTCTGCTGCCTCCTTGCTTTGATTCTGTACTCGTGGAGATGGTTTCGTACCATTTGAGTACATACTGTGACACCAGAAGCCGCTCGAAGTAATTCCCAGAGTTGGCTGCTGGTGATACTAGGTCTTGTCTTCTCCGAGCGCTTACTGTCAGGTAGAGATCTTGCCTCCTGGTGATTATACTCAAGCGACCACTCCCGGGTCGATCTGCAACATGCCGTAGAAATCTTGTGTAGACGACTTACTACACTTTGCGAAACTCCTAAAGCAGCAGCCAAATCGATCTGCCGTACACCTGCCTGTAACATGCCAACAGCCCTATTTCTGTTTTTCAATGCTTAAATCGTCTGGACACCATTTCCGGCTGACCCCCACACTGAAGGCAATACGTACATTCAGCAAACTTCTAGATCAATCGGTGAAACGACCAATTTTTGCTTCTCGCAGGGTACTTTTATCGGAGCTCGCACGCCACGTGCTGTGATCGTGATGCGAATTTACATATGACGTAGTTATCCACATTGATAACAGGTCTCCAGAGGTCGCTAAATTTTTGCGTATCACCATGTTTTCTCTTCGAGACAGTAATATCCCTAACTTTTTGTGACCGGTGTATAAGCATGTTCTATTTCCTACCTTCATGTATTCAAACAATTGTGATTTTGTTCAAGAAATGAATTATATTTCAGTGATCTTGATACTTCCAAGTATTATGCTTTCTTATGTTCTGTAATCAGCATGAAGCTCAGCTCTAAGGTGGATCAGCAACCATAACTGTCACATATTTAGTTTGTAAAGTTCAACGTGATGTACCAAAGTTACGCATTTGTGTGTTTGCATTACGTCTTATGAAAGAGTTCTAAGGTGTTCAAAGAACATATTATACTGAAGACTGAAGTGTGTATGCACATGGTAAACAAATTTTCCAAAGTTTGATTTTATCCGGCCATGACTACTCACACATTCCATTTCACGCGTATTTGTGTAATGTGATTAGACTGATTTACTGCTGCTAACACGGCTTACATACTGACGCCTTAAATATGTGTTTCAAGCAAATAAAAAATCTAGAGGCTTTTGGTCAACTTAGGCTTGAACCATCACGTAAATGAACCAAAAATTTGGCAGCAAAACATTTTGTTATTTGCACGATAAAAAAGGTGCAATAAGAAAAGTGTACAATGTTAAGCCATCAAAATGTCCAAGACAAAATTTAGAAATGTCAAGCTTTTAACTGATGTTTTCATAAGAACAGTACAAAATAAAGTGACTTGCTGGTATGAAAACTGTGCACATAATTTATTAGTCTGAAGACTGCACAACGTATTAATTATCACAAATCCAATGCATATTGCTGGAGTTTAATGTTTTACTGAACTTCATGATGATTCTCCATCATCAGTCTTTGGGGGCCCACTGAGACGTCTTAGCCTAGGGGTCCACTAAGGCCCTTACCCGACCCTCATGCGATATGATTATTTATTGTAAAGGACAAGGAATGGGGACAAGACGGGTGATCATAGGTATCCAAGTGTTTTGGCCCTTTTCCAAAATTTTCCAGTAATGCTCTTTCTAGGTTAAGAATGTTTTTAAACAGCATCTTGAATAGATTTACTTGTATCGGAAAGCGAGGTATTACATGAAGTTTTCAGTAAATGTAGCGACCTCAGCACTTGTTCATGAAAGCAGTTTTACTAGAAGGTGTATAAACAACAAATCAACAAGTAAATGCGTCAAAGGGTTAAATGTAAAATCATTTACTGTTTCCACTTTACTAAATCACTTTTATTGATATCTGAATTGAAACACACTAAAGGAATAGTGAAAAGGTTTATTCTGTTTGTATTTGATTTTGAATCCCGTATTTGGTTCTTCTGACCCACATCGTGCACGCAATCATTGTTCCATTCATTCACCAGAGAGCGCACGCTACGGTCTTAAGTGGACACTGAACTTGTCGGTCATACCCCACAAAGAGAGGAGAAAGCCAAACAGAGGAATCATTGACCTTATTGGTGGTAGCCTTATGTAATTCCAATTTGCTGCTTACTCCCTGGTATTATAAGTTTCTTCTTAACGAAGGACTGGCATTCTTAATCTAAACAAGGTCAAGCTACTTACTTTGGTCAAGATATTAAAATGTCATTACGGACCTCAGGCCAACCTAACATCCTTAGCTTTCGTACTTAAGGCGTGACATTGCTTTTAATAGCTCGCAGTGTTTTGAGCGATGCTAAGCTTATGGGTGCATGACGACGAGGTACATTCGTTTAAAGTTAACTGAGGAACATTTACTGTTAGCAGATACAATTTAACTGAAGCTTAAAATATATTTTCATTTTTCCTCTGTACTCATTTCAGTTTTATTTCCTGCCTCATGGACTCGGAAGAAATCACTGGAATGAGTTAGATTAAGATAAATTCGTGAAAGTAAATCCAAATAAATGAACTACCTGTAAACATCAAACTCAGATAATATATCTTATTTGTGTTTCATTGTAGAATGCATGCGAGTGGTCAGTGCGGTAATCTTTTCAGCTGGGTACGAGGTTCGGACTTTTTACAAATTTTTATGTTGCTTTGTTCACGGAAATTCTTATGTCCAAACAGCGTTTGTGATAGTTCTCTTTTTCTTTTGTTTGTTTGTTTGTCTTGTTGTATTTCTTGCGATTTTTTTTCTCTGCATACTCAAGAAAATTCTCATGCAGAAACAGTGTTTGTAACAGCATTTTTTATACAAATTGTACAGCTTATAACGAAGTGAATTTCTCCGTCATTTTCGGTCTACTCCGGGATTCGAACCCGGGTCCACTCATTCCGGAATAAGTTGCTCTACCAATTAAGCTACGCGGACGTTTTATTCTGATTCCTATCTGCCTTTATGTCGTGTGCGTCCTTCTGGCAGGTACGTCACATCATCTCCCCCTTACTTTTTTTTTTTTTTTTCGAAGTGCTGGAGAAAGGATTCTCTTATTTTTCCTATCTCGCGGTGTGGAAATAACATCACACCAATGCGAGATTTTGAACGGTCTGGTCATCCGGAGAGTTCGGGCGCCATTATAACGAAGTAAATTTCTCCGTCATTTTTGGCCTACGCCGGGATTCGAACCCGAGTACGCTTATTCCGGAACAAGTTGCTCTACCAATTAAGCTACGCGGACGTTTTATTCTGATTCCTATCTGCCTTTATGTCGTGTGCGTCCTTCTGGCAGGTACGTCACAAGCTATTCCTTCATTGAAACTTTTATACTAAAACGGTGTTTTTAACAATTGTTCTATCACAGAAAAGGATGTTATTAATACTTAGGAATTAAAACAAAAACTGAGCTGAAATGCATTTGAAAATTTCCGAGTGAAACATCACAATGGGTGACATCTTTGAGACACTAATCAAGATTTACCAATATTATGTCAGTTGCAAAAGGACTCAGAACGAAACATTATTTTGCTTACTTTAACTAAAAACGTATTATCGAAGCGGAAAAGAGCGATCAACGAGGAACGAAAATATAAAGTGTACTATGAAAATACTGTTTTTATTCAAGTAACTTCCTTGAAGAGAATAACAAATTAAATAATAACTAAAAAGCTGTCACACTTCCGAATGAAAAAATATTGTTAAAAAGCAAAACAACATTCCTAAATGGCAGAGAGAGGAGATACGCATGCTGAAGAATTTCTGCTTCCCTGATGTATGTTGTGAGTACGCATGCGCCAGCCGTGGCAAGATAAGCAAAGGTTTTCTCTGACCCCTAAAGATGACAAGAAGTACGTAGTGAGTGCGCATGCTCCATGAAGAACAATGCTACGTTTGCTTATCTATGTCAGCAACATAAGCAGATCATCGTGTTTGTAACAGCATTATACTCATACTATGAAGTAATCACAATGATAATAAAATAATAAGTGACGTGAGAAAAAAAAGACCTGAATGCGCTCTATACAAAGCGGCAAACTGGACTAAGGAGAAGCAAAATTATGTTAAGAACTATTGTAATTTTGAGAGCAGAAAAAATGTAATGCGAAATAAATATATAGGAATACTGACAGATATTTAGGAGTTGTGACACTGATTTATAAAACAAACTTGGTATGCAGTGCTTACCCGCAATTAACGCCAGTGCTTACCTGAAATAGCAGTTTGACCCCGTGATTCTCTTTTGCGTGGTATGATTATAAGGATCGCTGGTACCATAGCTGATTAAATAGTGACACATTTCTTCTATAATTGCGAAGACCACAACTCTTAAAATATTTTCACATTTTCTCCGGAATGTTCCTACAAAATGCATCTCAGAAAACAATCTTCTATGGTACCCATAATGGAGATTGCCTTTCTTCTTTCCCAGCACAGTTTTATTCTGATTGTTGAAAGTAATGCTCCAATATCTGAACGCTGTCATAGCAGTGTCAACGAAGTTAAGTTTTCCGAAATGATCGTGGAAGAAAGAATCTACTGTGGTCAGTTCTTTGGATAGAAATATAATTTGCCTAAGGGTATGTAGGAATGTGTATGTGATTTCAAAATGTGTGGCATTCATACTGTAGGTAAGAGAATATTTCCAGGCCATTTCCTTAGTGAACCCATAAGCATCCAAGATTGTAAGGAGCTGCGCATCCCTAATTTAGAGCAACTGGTTGAAAGGGAGATTCAGAGCTGATAGAACAGGCACGACATCTACGTATATTCTATCCGGGATTTGAACACAGATCCGGCAACATGAGAAGTCCAAAGCTTGCGCCTCGTACTACTCGGCCTCCAGGATACCGGACCTTTCTCGAATTCTTAACACACAGCACGTACTCCATGTAGCACATAAATTTCTTACTAAAATAAACTTTCCCGGTTTTAGCTTTCTGCTTGTATATACATCGATGGGCAGTTTGTGTAATTTCGTATCCGGTTTCTAGGCGGTTTAAAAATGAAAATAAATAAGTAAATAAATAAATAAAAGGTACACGGCAATCGCAACGTATGTTACAATTCATAAGCAAACTTAGTAGAAAGGCGTGAAATCCACTTTTTATTCCCCTCGTAACGTATTATTGGCAATAATATTGCTGATAATAATCAAGCGCACATGAGGTAATGGGAAATTTAAGATAAACCGACAGTGATCGATGACACTTTGAAGTATATTAGGCAATCATAATGATAATAAAACAATAAATTAATAGTAAGAAGTCATCAGGTACAAAATACCCTACATAAATGCAACGCAACTGATGTGACTAAGGCAGAATGACCGAGAAGTACAATAATTGACCTATCTCTAATAGCTCATGTAACTGGATGAATTGGAAAAAAAAAAAAGATTATAGGTAATAAAAGAAATGCGGATGAAAAGTGACAAATCGAAATCCAGTATCCTAAAACCGTCCAGCCCTCCCATTCCTTGTCGCAAAAAGCTTCTTACGGGGGGATACAAAACTTATTAGCGACTGCCTTGATAGGAAAATAAGAAAGAAAAGTAAAGAAAGATTATAGTTGTACAAATATATGGCTTCCCGTTAAGAAAAAAGTTATAAATTTCCCTACATACTCACATGAATTACTGCTAGCATCAATACTTCCGCAAACAATTCTACAGCGATGGACGAAGGTAAGGACCTAGAAATGGCAGAAACTTTAAAGAAAACAAAAATATACAAAGCAAAGAAATGCATATGACTAAGCTGTTCGCTGAGATTCAGAAGTAAGATCCTAAAAAAAAAGCTCATCTGCTAGATTAAAGTTTAAAACTGATGGAACTAGATTTTACTTACTGTTGATGTATAAAACGTTCCCATTTACAGCGGTCTGGGCACACAACTCGAGCTTTGCTGACATCCATCACACGTCTCACAAGCTCACATAAGACTTTTTGTACTTCATTCTCATTGTCTTTTTCTCGGGCAAACATTTCTTAATCTATATATTGTTTGTCTTATTATTGCAGTGTGCTAAACAAGTTCAACACAGGTAGTGACCATAGATTGGTGAGATGTAAGATACACCTCAACACTAAACTGGAACGTGGCAAGCTCATAAGACAAACAAAGTGTATTGACATAACCAACCTTAAAAAACACCATAATACTTTCAAGTTGGAACTGAAGAACAGATTCTCTGCTTTAGAAGGCCTAACATCGGAAGAAGTGGATATTTCTGAAGTTAACAGAAAAGTAACCAAAGCTCTTATGGAAACAGCAACAAAATTAGCTGGGTCTAAGAACAAGTTGCATGTAAACAAATTATCAGGAAAAACCAAAATGTTGATGCAAAAAGAAGAGAGATGAGGACAACTAAAGAAGATGTGACTTCCAAAGTGGAATATATAGAGCTATGCAAGACAGCACGAAAAAGTATCACTGAAGACGTAAGGAAATTCAACTGTGAGCTAGTGAGGAAAGCAATTGAAAACAACCAAAGCCTAAAGATAGCAAAGGGACATCTCAGTAAGGGAAGAAAACAGATTATGGCTCTGAGAAAAGAAGATGGTTCTATAACAAGAAATAGAGGCGAAATTTTGACAAGAGTGAAAGATTTCTACTCCAAACTATATGAAAGGGATGATACATGTACTCCAGACATCATGAAAGGTACCAGAGTTCTTCCAGTCCTCCCAGCAGAAGTTGCTCATGCAATCAAGAACATGAAGCGGGGGAAAGCTCCAGGAGAAGATGGAATTACTATAGACATCATACAAGAAGCAAGTGGAGAAATTGAAACAGTACTCGCCCAAATTTTCACTCGATGCCTTAATGAAGGGAAGATTCCTGAGGATTGGAACAATGCTACAATGATCCTGCTACATAAAAAAGGTGACATTGAGGATCTCAGGAACTACAGACCTATCAGCCTCCTATCAGTGGTTTATAAAATCTTCACTAAAGTTCTTTCACACCGCTTGAAGGTAACACTGGACATGGCTCAACCGAGAGAACAAGCTGGATTCAGGAGTGGCTACAGCACAATAGATCATATCCACGTACTGAGAGAACTAATTGAAAGAGCGAGGGAATATGAACTTCCATTGTGCATGGCTTTTATCGATTATGAAAAAGCCTTTGATTCGGTGAAACCATCAGCAGTTACCACGGCTCTGAAATCCTGCGGTATTGAAGATGCATACATTAATATTATTAATAACATCTATGAAAATGCAAGTGCAAAGATTCGGCTGTTTGAAAATACAACACACATAAAAATTGGAAAGGGGAGTGAGACAAGGTGACACCATATCTCCGAAGCTCTTTAATGCCACATTGGAAAATGTCTTTCAAGCACTGAACTGGGAAAACAAAGGGATAAAGATTAATGGAGATTATCTAACCCACCTTCGTTTTGCTGATGACGTAGTCATTTTTGCAACTACCCCATCAGAGCTGCAGAGTATGATTCAGGAACTTGCTGACAAGAGTAAAGAAGTGGGATTAAAAATGAACTTTCAGAAGACAAAAGTGATGTTCAATGCTTTTACAAGAAATGAAGATTTATCGATTGATGGAGAAAAACTGGAGATAACAGATACGTATGTTTATCTTGGACAGCAGATATCAAGTGAGGGTCACATTGATGAAGAAATTAATCGGCGTACAAAACTTGCCTGGAGAGCTTTTGGAAGAAACAGCATAATTTTCAAGAGCAATATGCCATTATGTCTTAAAAGAAAAGTGTTTGATCAATGCATCCTTCCAGTGCTTACGTATGGTGCAGAGACGTGGACCTTAACTAAAAGAGACATACAAAGGCTGCAGACAACTCAAAGAAGCATGGAGAGGTGCATGCTTGGTATAACCAGGAGAGATAAGAAGAGGAACTCGTGGATCCGAAAAATGACAAGAGTGGAAGACATCATGATCAGAGTTAAATCCCTGAAATGGCAATGGGCTGGACATACTGCCAGAAGGACAGACCATAGATGGACAGCCGAAATTTTAGATTGGATTCCAAGGGACAGGAAAAGACCCAGAAAAAGACCACATGGGAGATGGGTTGATGAAATTCGTAAATATGCGGGAGTGACATGGAGGAGACTGGCACAAGACAGACCGTTATGGAGGAAACTTGGGGAGACCTTCGTCCAGCAGTGGATTGATAATGGTTGACAATGATGATGATGATGATGATATATTAAGGTAATACAACGTATTTTGGCACAATTATTTATTTATTTTTTCAAGCCGACCATGGTTTCGCTGGGTGTTGACCTAGCTTCATCAGGACGAACGGCACGTAAATATTCAAATTGTATATGACATCATAAATGGCGTTTACAGTCACGTGTTTTGGTTAGATGCTTCCACGCGCTTGATAGAAATGGCGTGGATGCCATGTCATTAACAAGTTGCGAAGACTTCTGATATATATGGAAAGCTTCCAGAACATCAAGTTTGGTGGTTGAATTTGGCTTGCCAATTAGTTTTACTTCTTCAAAGAGAAATTTGTGGTCCTTTTCGTAACAGTATTTAGCCATCGATGACTTCTTTAGGTCACAATTCCGAATGTAGGTCTTGTGCTCCTTCAATCGAAAACGCAAGGCTCTACGTGTCTGTCCTATGTACGAAGCGCCACATTTACATGGAATTTGATAAATCCCCCACGAGTTTTTATCTTCAACATAGTCCTTTGATCCTAAAAATCTCATTTTGTTTATGGGTTTAAAAATCAGCTTAAAATTAAAGGTTTTGAGAATGTTTGTAATTCTGAACGCAATGTCACGGAAAAATGGAAAGTGTCACAAGACTGTAGTCTTTGAAATCAAGAATCTTTAGTTTGACGGACTTCCAAGACTACACCGGTGCCGTAAGTACACGTCTGTGCATCTAAAACGGAAGCCATTTTAACATCCTGATTGGCTACTTCAAATTCAACCTTCTACGTGAAGTGAATTATAGGAACGTTGTACAGCTAATGTTCCTGAAAGATATGACTACTTTAAAAAGTACGATTAATCGTTTTTCGAAACTAAGAATAAAGAAGTTCAGATTACTGAACCATTTGAATTTCTCACAACGATGCAAAAGACATCGCATCTTACCGAGTTTTATATCCTTGAAATGTAATCTAATACTTACTCAGAACGTAACAAAAGCAGTGAGCAATGCTTCGTTTGCCATTCTTAGAGCTGCTATTAAGGACACTCGGGTGGACATTGCAAAGGTGGAACATGAACTTTATGATCTACATCTTTGGTTAGCTAACAAATTAGCAGGTTTTGATATTTTAGACAAAAATACTTCAGTTCGTAGTGCCAACATGTCAACGAACCACAGAATTTCCCTTGAAAGAAAGTTCCAAAAATTGATAGCTGATATTAAGAATAAGCAGGCTTATATCCATAGTAACAATAATGGAAGGGTGTGTCAAGATAATGAAGTGTTTGTCAACTTGTCCGGTCATAGTCTCACTGAAATTCAGAAGCGGACTTTACGATATAATTCTAACTTTGCTATCTCAAGAAAGATACCGATTTCAGACATAGTTGCTTCAGTTGAGGAATCTCTAATACAAAGCAGTCTTAACTTTGAAGAAAAAGAAATAGTTAGACATTGTATCAGCCAAGTGATAACCGCAAATTACGCTACATTACCTAGACCAAATTTAACCACCAAAGAAATTAATGCGCTTAAAGAATCGCGCTCAAATTCAAATTTAATCATCACTAGAGCTGACAAAGGAGGTCAGGTGGTTGCGTTAGACAAAAACCAATAAGATAACCAAGTCAAAAATCTTATTTCGGATGGACCTTACAAAGAAATAAAGAATGATCCTTCAGATAAACAATTGAAAGAAATACAGAAATTGATCAAAAACTCAGAAACTCTGAACCAAAACATAAAAAACAAACTTAAACCTTCATACGCCCGTTGTGCGAGATTCTATGCTCTCCCTAAAATACATAAATCTGGAATTCCTTTCCGGCCTATAGTAAGTAATATCGGCACAGCAGCATACAAGTTATCAAAGTTCTTATCTTCAAAATTATCTACATTGGCCACTCCAAACGAAACATCTGTGAAAAACTCCATTGAGTTTACCAATCGACTCAAACTACACACCTACGTAGATCAACTAATTCTATCTTTTGATGTGGTATCTATGTTCACCAATGTTCCAGTAAAAGGAGCTCTGGACTCCCTAAAATCAAGTCTTGTAGAGCATCATTACAGCCAACCTGAAGTTGAAGAAATAACAAGACTAGTGGATATTTGCATAAAACAGAACAGTTTTACTTTCCGTGGAACGTTTTATGAACACACGGAAGGTCTAGCCATGGGCAGCCCACTGTCACCTATATTATGTGAAATCTACATGCGTCGATTTGAAAAAAAACTTTTCAAACTTGTGAAATTTGACTTATGGATACGATATGTATACGATACTTTCGTTCTATGGAAGGGAAAACATTCTGAAATTCCGGAATTAGTCAAACTTATGAATTCCATTGATCCTCACATTCAATTCAGCTACGAAACTGAAAATAACGGATGCCTACCATTCCTTGACGTCCTGGTAACTCGCTTAATGGATCTCTCGCAACCACTATTTATCGGAAGCCTTTCGCTATTTTTTCCCCTCCACATGTCAAGTTCTCATCAACAAAAACTCAGCGCCTTTTACACTTGCGTATATCGCGCGATACATATATGTTCAGATAAAGACAGTTTGGAGAAAGAACTTTATTTCCTTAAACGTGTTGCAGTAGAGCGAGGATACAACCCTTCCATTATAGACAAGGATCTAACAAAATTCCGGAAACCGAAGCCTATCTCCACATTAACTCCTGTGATGCGCCCATTGCGAGAGAATTTTGCCATTATTCCATTTTCCCGTGACACTGCGTTCAAAATTACAAACATTCTCAAAACCTTTAATTTTAAGGTGATTTTTAAACCCATAAACAAAATGAGATTTTTAGGATCAAAGGACTATGTTGAAGATAAAAACTCGTGGGGGATTTATCAAATTCCATGTAAATGTGGCGCTTCGTATATAGGACAAACCCGTAGAGCCTTGCGTTTTCGATTGAAGGAGCACAAGACCTACATTCGGAATTGTGACTTAAAGAAGTCATCGATGGCTAAATACTGTTACGAAAAGGACCACAAATTTCTCTTTGAAGAAGCAAAACTAATTGGCAAGCCAAATTCAACCACCAAACTTGATGTTCTGGAAGCTTTCCATATATATCAGAAGTCTTCGCAACTTGTTAATGACATGGCATCCACGCCATTTCTATCAAGCGCGTGGAAGCATCTAACCAAAACACGTGACTGTAAACGCCATTTATGATGTCATATACAATTTGTATATTTACGTGCCGTTCGTCCTGATGAAGCTAGGTCAACACCCAGCGAAACCATGGTCGGCTTGAAAAAATAAATAAATCATTGTGACAAACTACGTTGTATTACCTTAATATATATATAAGTGTCACAAGACTGTACTCTTTGAAATCAAGAATTTCTTGATCTAGTTCTTCCAGGATTTCCTTGGCCTTCCTCTTCCTTTCGTTCCTCCCATTTGGGCTGAATAAATTCTCTTAGTAAACATCTTATCACTCATTTTTTCAACATCGCCAAACCACCTCAGAATATTTGTCTTCACCTTAGTAACAACATTTTCTTTCACATTACATATCTGCAACACATCTTGTTTCATCACGTGATCAGAACGCATTATGCCACAAATCCCCTGTAAGTAACGTATTTCTCCAGCACACAAACGACTCCAATGTTTCTTCTGTAGTACCCAGGTTTCACTGCCATACATCAGAGTAGGAACAATTACACTTTCATACACAACCATGCGGGACTCACTTGAGAACCCATCATTCATGTGAAAACCTCCTAAAGCAGCTATGACTTTCAGTGAAGAATTCACCCGCCTACTAATTTCACCATCCAATTTGTTCTGTCTGTCAAACATTCTTCCTAAATACACAAATTCATTCACCTGGGCAATCACTGTGCCATTTAGACTTATATTACATTAAGTGCTAACAGTTCCTCGCTCAAAAACCGTAACTTTGATTTTTCTCCTATTTATACTCAGTTTGATTTTCATACAAACTTCATTCATCCTGGACAACATTCTCTGCAACTCACCTTTGCTTTCTGCCAACAGGACTATATCATCAGCATAGAGCAATCTGCACACACGGACTAGTATTGTATCAAACAGAGGTCATCGCTCTTTCCACGTTTATAAGTGAGTCACGGAAAAATTCTCATTGTCCGCCACCGGGATTCGAACCCAGGTTTTCCAGTTACGCGCCGGATATGCTTCCACTGCACCACAGCGGGCTCGAATTCCTCCAGACTCACACACACTAACTGCCAAGCCAACTTGGCAGGTTGCTTCTTGGAGCCCAGCACAATGCTGGGGATTCACCAAAGATGGTAAGCAGCAACTGAACAAATAATTAGAAGGGTGCAGTGGAAGTATATGTGGTGTAGTGGAAGCATATCCGCAGCGTAACTGGAAGACCTGTATTCGATTCCCCGTGGCGGCCAATGAGTTTTCCGTGACTCACTTAAAAACGTGGAAAGAGCGATGACCTGTGTTTGATGTTCCTGGTCCACGTCAAATGTCTGTATTAATTATTATTCATTCGCCTTCTAATTATTTGTTCAGTTGCTGCTTACAATCTTTGGTGAATCCCCAGCACTGTGCGGGGCTCCAAGAAGCAACCTTCTAAATTGTCTTGGCAGTTAGTATGTGTGAGTCTGGAGGAATTCGAGGCTGTTGTGGGGCAGTGGAAGCATATCCGGCGCGTAAGTGGAAGACCCTGGGTTCGATTCCCGGTGGCGGCCTATGATAATTTTTCCGTGACTCACTTATTAACGTGGAAAGAGCGATGACCTCTGTTTGATGTTCCTGGTCCACGTCAAATGTCTGTATTAACTAGTATTGTATGTTTTGACATCAGCATCACGCATGCACGCATCCATAAATATGTTAAACAGCCATGGTGGCATTACACAACCTTGTCTGGCTCCTGCACTAATAGAAAATCATTTCGACAAAACACCATTCACTCGTAAACATGCTCTACTGCCGAGCACTTCCATGAGACAGAGACAAGGGCGCTGGAAAAAACACACGACCTTATTTGTATGACAAGGGGCCCAATACCCCTGTTCATTTGAGTGATTCTGCTTAATTCTCTTTTTAAGGAAGACAGTCGTCAACAATTTTAACAACAATTTAACGGTGAAGGAATTTCAAAAATATGCTCTGTATTGAATGTAGTATCTAACCGCCTACAAAAGGGAATGTTGTACCAGGTAGTTATTTTGCTTTGAAAATTTTGGTTTTGTCAGAAAAAAAAATCACGGATTTCTTGAAGATCCCATTCCCAAATAAATCACCATGAAGATCATTCTGAGTGTTGAAATGTGCACATGCCAGATAACAATGGGTACTAGTATCTTCTTCAAGATTACTTCAAGATCCAACGACCTACGTCTACAAGGATCATAACAAAAGGTATGCACACGTGAATCTAAAACGGAAGCAGATGATGCAATCGATAAAGTGATTGGGTCATGTCAAGGTCAGACTCTCAGCAACGCAGTGGTGTCAGAACGACGCGCTATCATTTGCCGTGTGGACGTGGGAGGGTTTGGAAATGGAAGCATGCAGCTCCTCAGGTCAAGTCACGGCGTTAGAACAGCGCTCGTACATGAAAATAGAAATTCTGCGGGGGAAACTACACAGATCCACACTGCCTAGCAAGAAGTTTGTGGGGACGGAACTCTTGATCGAAGCACAATTTCTCGCTGAGCAACGCGCTCTCGGGAGGGCTGAAGCAGCATCGAAGATGATCACTGCTCAGGCCAACCTCAAACGGCGACAGACAAAACATCTGTCACCATTGTTGCAACGCTTCTCAAAGCAGGGTTGCCAGTGGCGACTATTGCTACTATTTTTGATGACAAGCGACTATGCCTACTATTTCTTACAAAAAACAGCCAAAAGCAACTATTTTCAGAAAAACTTGAACTATTTAAATTGTAAGGCTACTATTTTTTTAAAAACGTAATTTGTGTTGCGTATATCGATGTGCTTGTATAGCATCAATTTTAATATTGATACACGTGAATATCAACTTTTATATAGATATGTATTATGTCGAATCCATGGTTCATACACATCCTGGAATTCCATTTTGTCCTGGAAATGTCCTAAAATTCTGTTACATGGCCTGGAATTTTTTCCATTCCTGCCTTTTTGTCCCTGCACGATGTTTTGTAGTTGAAGATTTTTCTACTGACATAACTTGTGTCTTAAAAATTTCCTTCCCCACCCCTGCAAAATGTGTGTGTTGGGAGGGGGAGGGGCTATTGGTTTTCTTGTTTAGGAGGACTGAAGCTGCGTTATTAGCATCTTTTGTGTCATGCTTATGTTGTCACTTTGTCTGCCCGCCGGGGAGACAATATCTCCGCAATTATTAGTTCGATTTGTAAAATTCTTTTTGTATTGGGAAGCTTAAAATGTGAGAATGGTGATCCGTTCTTTCTGTTGTTTTTTTGGTTTTTTTTCGATGCCCAACTTCACCGCCAGAGGGCGCAAATGGAGATCGTATCGAATTTAAAATGCATTTCATTTCATATATTTGCTTCTAAATATCCAATTGAAAAAATTATTTTTCCTTTCGATGACATTTATAGCGAAGACTATTTTAGTTACAGTCCCTTATTCAAATAGTGCATACATTTTCCGCTAGGGGGCCTAAAGGTAAATCACGATTTTCCCAATATCTCCGCTTCTTAAATTCCGATTTGAAAAATTCTTCCTGAGTCGGATACAGCTCTTGAGGTTGAAATGTTTTGCATACAAATTCTCATTTCTGGTACAGAATGGTTTTGGCCACCAAGGGGCATAAATGTTTATTTTGGCTTCTGATGTATTTGCAACTAAATATGAGCTGGAAACTCGATTGAAAAAAATTCTTCCGTGAGCCGATTACCGCTCAACTCGGAAAGCTTTTTGAGAATACTTCCTGCTTAAAATAGTGCACAATTTTTCCACCAGGGACGTACACGTATCTCTTATTTTTGTCCATATCTCTGTTTCTAGGAGTCCGATTTGAAAAATTCTTTCTTTGTTGGAGAACATTTTCAGTGCGAAATGTTTCTCATAAAATTTCAAATATTTCTTAACACACAAGTGTGCCACTAGAGGGCGTAAGCTCACATTTCCGTTTACAGCAATATCTGCGGACTAAAAACCCGACTGAAAAATATTCTTTTTCGATCCGATACATAACTATGAAAACTCCTTATTTGTATTTTCTTCACAAAATAGTGCACACTTTCGCCGCTAGGGGGTGCAAATATTTCATCTATTTTTCTTAATATCTTTACTTCTAAATGTGCGATTTAAAAATTCTTTTAACACCAGATACCATTTACCTTATGGAACATTTTAGGTTTGTGTTTCAGGAGGTTTGTGGTTCACAATTCTGCCGCTAAGTGGTGTTTGTGTACTTCCATTCGCAGCCTATCTCTGCCTCTAAAAACTCTATTGAGAAATTTCTTTTTTTACGGTATGCCATTCGTTATAATAAAGATGGACAGTGAATAAGCTTTTTGCTACAATAAGAAGATCCTCTTCAAATAATGTACAACTTTCCCCCTAGGGGTTGTAAAGGTCAAAACGTTTTTCTTGCTATCTCTGCTTCCGGCAGACGTATTTGAAAAGTTATTTTTCCTTAGCATAGCTTTTGCTATTAAGAATGTTTTTCTCCTGTTTCTATTATGCAAAATTCTTCCGCTGAAACGCATAGATATATCCTGTTTCCATTATGCAAAATTCTTCCGCTGAAACGCATAGTTATTTCCTGTTTCCTTCTACACTGAAGAGCAATTTAATTAGAGATACCTATCTAGTAACGTGTAGCACCACCTTTCGCCCTGATGACGGCGGCGATTCGTCTCGGCATGGACTTGACAAGACACCGGAAGCGTTGGGAAGCCATACGGATCCACGACCGCTGAACAAACTCCCACAGTTCACGAAGATTTGATGGAGGGGGTAAGAGCTCTCGAACATCTCTCTCGATGGCATCCCAGCTGTGATCGATGGGATTGAGGTCAGGTGATCTAGCTGGCCAGGGAAGCGAGGTCACGTCGGTCGAGTGTTCATCCAACCATTCGGATGCAATTCGGGAGCGATGGCACGGTGCATTGCCTTGTTGCAAGAAGAGGTCCCCAGTGGGATGTTGAAGACGCACAAACGGGAGCAAATGGTCGTCCAGGATATCCCGGTAACGTTCACCTGTGAGGAACGATGTTACACGTACCAGGAGTCCCATTTCAGTCCACGTAAACAGTCCATAGACGAGAATGCCACCCCCTCCAGCTTGAAGAGTACCCTGCTAGCAAGAAGATCCATCGCTTCATGTGGTTTGCGCCGTACTCGAATCCTGCCATTTGTATCTACCAACGTGAATCTCGACTCATCAGTCCAGGCAACATTTTCCCACACGTCTAGGGTCCAGTGGCGATGTTCCCTCGTCCATACTAATCTTTGCACCCTGTGATGTGCGGTCAGCAGCGGTACCCTCGTAGGACGATAGCTTCTGTACCCCATAGCGAGGAGATGGTTCTGGATGGTGTGGCTGCCCATACGTTTTTGTGCACCAGCGTTAAATTGCCGAGGGATTTCTTGCACTGTGGCCCGTCTATCCGCTGTTACAATACGAGCTAGCCGACGATGACCCAGCTCATCCACACGCTGTTGTCCACGGCAGTTGGCCCTTGCAGGGATGGTTTTACCGGATTCGGTGTACTCACGGTGCACCCGTGACACAGTGGCTCGTGAAAATCCCAGTGCCTGCACGACTTCCGAGATGGAGTGACCCATTCGTCGGGCCCCGACAATTTACCTTCGATCAAATGCGGTTAGATCCTTCGTCTTACAAATATTGCGTCCGACTCTTACTGATTCCCGTCGCATCACTCCTTATATTGTCGGATCGCTGCATACGTCATGTCGTTTCCGTTTACAGGGCCGCTCACATCGCCACATTTGCATAACGCCAGCTGTCTCTAATTCAATTGCTCTTCAGTGTATATCTCTCCTTTTAACTGATCGATTTAAAACTATTTTTTGTCTCTAATACCTTCCTTCTGCTAATAGTATTTTATGTATTGATTGTGGGGTATATGAAAGCATTTCAAAAGAAATGCCACATACCTATGTATTTTTGGGTTTTATGGGGTTTTTTTTATTCTGTAATTTGCTTCAATAATTAAACTAAAGCCAAAGTAGAAAAATAAAGTTTTTTCAAAGTCAGTGAAGTATACTGTATATAAAAGTTTAGTAGATATTAAACCTGGTCACATTTTCAGTGACAGTTTTGGTATTTCAGTATTTATCTGTGATTCTAAGTTTCTGATTAGTTGCAGCAGACATCATTTTTAACATTCTACATTAAGTTTACCCAAGCGTGTAGGAAGTTGTTTGTTGTAGGTTACAAATTGAACAGACGTATGGTTTCACTATATTTTAAGTAAGAGCATTTGGATCGTATGTCCTGGAAAAGTCCTGGAATTTTGTGATTGAAAAAGCGTATGAACCATGCGAATTGTTATCGATACGTCTTGTTCATTTTATTGCTTTCTGCTTTATTGCAAACATAATGGAGGAAAGTCAATGGCAGGTATAGACTAGACCCATATGTGATTAAAGGAACGACCTACTCAAATCAAGATATTCTGCCGAAAAAGTGTCCCGTTTTTCTGTTTGGAATACGGCAGTGCCAGGAGCAAGCATGTATCTTGCCTCCGTCATATTAAAGATTGTTGTTTTCTGTGCTTACTGAAGTTTATTTGCAGTTAAATGTATCAATTTCAAGTCAAAAATTTTATACCTAGTATTTCATGAATGATACGTGATTGTTTTTACAGCTTTATTTTCCGAATGACACGGAAAATGCATGTTTTCACCAACAGACATTTAACCTCACTTTACATTATCTACAACCTGTTTAATATAAATTAGGAATTGTTTATAACGAAAAAATTAAGTGGTAATCGAAAAAACACCTGGTGAGACATATCTGCGTATCTTTTTAAAATAACGAGACGGTACTTTTTGTCATTTGAGTAGGTCGTTTCCCTAGTCACGTGGGTCTAGGTATAGATGTACTTGTATGTATAAGAATTTATTCCAAACAGCAAAATCAAGACTGATCATTTCTGGAGAGACATATTGTATCAAAAGACATTTGGAGACTGGAAATATCCAGCTTTGGCTAAAGTTGTGAAAGCATGCCTTGCTTTATCACATGACAACTTCAATGTAGAGAGAAGCTCTTCTGTATCACGAAGAGTTCTTTCAGATGAGAAAGCATCTATGTCTGAGAAGATGTTGAATGAGAGATTAACAATTCGAGATGCACTAAAAATGTATAACAACCAAGTTGCAAAGGTGCTAATAACCAAAGAACTAATAAAATTAGCACTTAATGCACATCTAGGTCATATAGCAACCATTTGGAAGAGGTGCAGAGATTAAAGGAACAGCAACTGAAAGCAGAGAAAGAAAGTGCTGAGAGATTGAAACAAGAATTGCTAAATAAAGGATTTGAAGAGCAGAAAGTAAACTATAGAAAACATGGAAAACAAGATAAAAATTCTTGTTCAAGAAAAAAGAGAAGTACAAGAATCATCAAACTCTGTGCTTAAAGAAGCCAGTGAGAGACTAAAGCAAGCATTAAAAAAAACGTACCTGCAATACAAGTTGCACATGGCATTCTAGAAAGATCAGAGAAACTCCAACAAAAAGAAAGACATGAACTTGAAGCATTAAAAATGAATAGGGTAGTTCATATAAGAAAATCCTCCCTAATTGATGCATTTATGCAGATAACCTCAAAAAAGGAATAAATCTAAGGTTAATGAGAAGGCGTTTTTTTTTAAACCTACCCTTATATGCACTGATGGCAGTGGTATAAATTTACACTCAATTTTTGGAAATAATTTACTGCATATAACTCTTACAAATTGCTATCATGGTATAAGAATAATGTAAACTTTAAAGAAGACTCCCCCTCTCCCCCCCCCCAAATGCTGAATGATAAAAAACAGTTTGTTTATACATATTGGAGGGGGGCATCATATAAAAGTTTTTGATGTTCCATGACAATAATTTTCAGAAGAGTTATAATCATTTCAAAAAATTTGAGCTTTGGTTTTATTATTGTCATCAGTGGCTGTAAGGATAATCTTAGTTTTACTGTTGTTAGTGCTTTGAAAATCGATCATGGTTAACATCTAGGGATTTTAACTATCTGCTGTTATAAAAGTAACCCAAATTAGAAGAAAGTCAAGGTTTTTGTTTTTTTATTTCTGTAATTATGAGTTGGAATAATTTTACAGGATAAAGTAATTCCTTTAACACTGACGGAAAAAAAATCCCAACACCAAGAAGAGGTTGTGTTAGATAAACGACAGTTGGTAGGCGGTGAGAGTACATCTGTAAGATGACGTCTATGCAAATTTCGCGCTCGGCGCATACGTGTGGCGCTAGTAGTGCCCCTCGGAACATGCAAAGCAGGTTTGCTGTAAATACGCGCTGTAACGTTCGTGAGCGTTAGTTATCGTTGAGATTCGACGTAGTGTGTTGATGTTAGTCAAGAATGCCTTTAAGAAGACGAAGAAGCCATTATCAACAACTCACGGAGTTTGAACGAGGTCGTGTAAAAGGGCTACGAGAAGGTGGATTTTCTTTCCGCAATATTGCAGAACGACTTGGCAGGAATGTAGCCACTGTGCATGATTGTTGGCAGCGGTGGTCAAGGGAAGGTACTGCCTCAAGAAGACCGGGTTCCGGCCGGACACGTGGCACTACTGAGAGCGAAGACGCCGTGTACAGCGTATGGCCGTGGCGCATCGTACCGTGTCTGCGGCAGCAATTCGAGCTGCAGTTGCCACCACAGTGATACAACGAACTGTTACAAATCGGTTACTTGAAGGACAGCTCCGAGCCAGACGCCCTGTAGCGTGCATTCCACTTACTCCAAACCACTGCCGTTTGCGACGTCAGTGGTGTCAAGCTAGAGCTCATTGGAGGACGGAGTGGAGATCTGTTGTGTTTTCTGATGAAAGCCGGTTCTGCCTGGGTGCCAGTGATGGCCGTGTGTTGGTTAGAAGGAGGCCAGGTGAGCGCCTGCAACCAACCTGTCTGCGGCCGAGACACACTGGACCTACACCTAGACTTATGGTCTGGGGAGCAATTTCCTATGACAGCAGGAGCACTCTCGTGATCCCACGCACCCTGACGGCACAGTTGTACGTCGGTCTGGTGATTCAACCTGTTGTGCTGCCATTCATTAACAGCATTCCAGGGTTTTTTTCCAACAGGATAACGCTCGCCCGCATACCGCTGTTGTAACCCAACATGCTCTACAGAGTGTCGACATGTTGCCGTGGCCTGCTAGATCACCAGATCTTTCACCAATCGAGCACGTATGGGACATCATTGAACGACAACTCCAGCGTCACCCCCAACCAGCATTAACCGTCCCTCTATTGATCGACCAAGTGCAACAGGCATGGAACTTCATCCCACAAACTGACATCCAGCACCTGTACGACACAATGCATGAAGGTTTGCGTGCTTGCATTCAACATTCTGGCGGTTACACCGGTTATTAATGTACCAGCATTTCACATTTAAAATGGCTCTTCTCGCGCTTACAATGAGCTGTGATCTTGAAACCTTAATCGATTAAATATGTTACCTATACAAATGTATTGCCGCCATTTCATTCCTCTACAACTATTTTTTCGTGGTGTTGGGATTTTTTTTTCCGTCAGTGTATTTGTCTCAAAAGCATTAAGGACACTATGAAAAATGACTGTAACATTATCAAGGCAGGTGTATATCCATGGGTGCCGTCACAGGTGTAGCTTGACCCCTCCCCCTGTAGAATTATTTTTCCCTTTATTTTATTTTATTTATTACTTTTTTTTTTTTTTACACTCACAGAACTGGACCACAAGGAAAGATGGAGTTTGGGGCGTTTAATTTAATATCCCAATTTTATTGGAAATTTGGAATTGGAAAACGATAACATGAAAGCAGAAAACCTAGCAAACCGTAAGGTAGTACGCCCAAACAAGTTCCGCTTAGGGTGGTGTGTGCTGAACTTAAAAGGCTTGGCGTGGCCCTGTTCGACACGGTTCATTATTTTGAAAACAGTCACCAATGTACATGATAATACATGACTATTACTAGCATACACTTTCTTCAAGAGCAGCATCAATTAATAATAATAATAATAGTAGTAGTGTTCTAGCGTAGTAAGAATTGGAAAACGATAACGTGAAAGCGGAAAACTTAGCAAACCGCAAGGTAGTACGCCCAAACAAGTTCCGCTCACGGTGGTGTGTGCTGAACTTAAAAGGCTTGGCGTGGCCCTGCTCGACACTGTTAATTATTTTGAAAACAGTCACCAATGTACATGATAATACATGACTATTACTAGCATACGCTTTCTTCAAGAGCAGCATCAATTAATAATAATAATAATAGTAGTAGTAGTGTTCTAGCATAGTAAGAATTGGAAAACGATAACGTGAAAGCGGAAAACTTAGCAAACCGTAAGGTAGTACGCCCAAACAAGTTCCGCTCACGGTGGTGTGTGCTGAACTTAAAAGGCTTGGCGTGACCCTGCTCGACACTGTTCATTATTTTGAAAATAGTCACCAATGTACATGATAATACATGACTATTACTAGCATACACTTTCTTCAAGAGCAGCATCAATTAATAATAATAATAATAATAATAGTAGTGTTCTAGCGTAGTAAGAATTGGAAAACGATAACGTGAAAGCGGAAAACTTAGCAAACCGCAAGGTAGTACGCCCAAACAAGTTCCGCTCACGGTGGTGTGTGCTGAACTTAAAAGGCTTGGCGTGGCCCTGCTCGACACTGTTAATTATTTTGAAAACAGTCACCAATGTACATGATAATACATGACTATTACTAGCATACGCTTTCTTCAAGAGCAGCATCAATTAATAATAATAATAATAGTAGTAGTAGTGTTCTAGCATAGTAAGAATTGGAAAACGATAACGTGAAAGCGGAAAACTTAGCAAACCGTAAGGTAGTACGCCCAAACAAGTTCCGCTCACGGTGGTGTGTGCTGAACTTAAAAGGCTTGGCGTGGCCCTGCTCGACACTGTTCATTATTTTGAAAATAGTCACCAATGTACATGATAATACATGACTATTACTAGCATACACTTTCTTCAAGAGCAGCATCAATTAATAATAATAATAATAATAATAATAGTAGTGTTCTAGCGTAGTAAGAATTGGAAAACGATAACGTGAAAGCGGAAAACTTAGCAAACCGCAAGGTAGTACGCCCAAACAAGTTCCGCTCACGGTGGTGTGTGCTGAACTTAAAAGGCTTGGCGTGGCCCTGCTCGACACTGTTCATTATTTTGAAAACAGTCACCAATGTACATGATAATACATGACTATTACTAGCATACACTTTCTTCAAGAGCAGCATCAATTAATAATAATAATAATAATAGTAGTAGTAGTAGTAGTAGTGTTCTAGTGTAGTAAGTAAGTAGTAGTAATAGTATTAATCTTTCATTTTCACGAATTACTGTTTTCTACATATTAGCAAAACCTTAGTTAATTACACTAGACTCCTCTTGAAAAATTTTCTGCAGGCGCCCATGTGTATATCAGTGTAATACTTCATGTCAATTATACCTGACCTACACAGACTTGAGCTTGAATAGTAGGACAGTTGTGCATGCCCTAATGAAATGAAAACATTTCAGACAGGTTTTTCACTTTACATTTCAAATATGGGAATCAAAATAAAATGTACCGTTTTACAACGTAATTCAAAATCATGTTAAGCACCATTATTATTATTACTTATGAGTTAGAGTATCCATTATTGAAGAGGGATATTACAGTATACCCATTCCAATCCTGATGATAATAAACTGCAAGTTTTCATTTTTTTTAGTTCTAGGCTTCGTGTTTTTGTTCCATACTAAACACATTCACAGTGTTTGATATTTATTGTCATAGCTGTACAAAAGGCAAGTTTGAAATATTTCAAAATGTTCATCTATTCGAATGAGATTCTTGATATACCTTATATCAGATAACTATGATTATTATGTGTACAGAACAAAGCAAGTGATCATTATAACACTGAATGGCCACAACTTTGGCCTTTCGATAAAAAATAATTAACAACAATGTTTTCAACCCAGTGTATGAAGCCTACTTGGAAAATCTGATATTTTTTTACCAACCACAAATGCAGAAGAAAGCTCTCCTCCCTGGCTTGATACAGATGAGAACATCTGACCTCCAGAACAATGGCAAAGAACGGAGTGTTTTGTAATTCCAAAGTTTGAATCAGGGTGGTTTTTGATATATAATTAAATAGTTTTTTTTTTTTTTTTTGGGGGGGGGGGGTAATTTCCATTACCTTCATAGTTCTGAGTGTCTTGAGTAGCATTATATTGAAACTTAAGATGCCCTTTTTGTAGTGTATGGATGCGTGTGTGTGTGTGTGTGTGCATTATTTTTCCCCCACCAAAATGTGAACATGTGCAAATTTTGTCACTGTAGTTTGAAATAAATGAAAAAAATTAACAAACATTTTTTTTGGTGTGGATCACTTACATTCTAAAACTGATACACTTTTTTGGGCAACTATTTTAGTTATTAACATAAGTTGTTAAGGCTACTATTTATGCTACTATTTTTACCATTAGTGGCTACTATTTAGGCTACTATTTTTACCATTAGTGGCTACTATTTAGGCTACTATTTTTACCATTAGTGGCTACTATTTAGGCTATTATTTTTACCATTAGTGGCTACTAAAGCAACTATTTTCTTGGGTGTGATAAGCTGGCAGCCCTGCAAAGAAAATCACCGTTTGACAGTCGGGGAGATTGCTCATCAGGGAAATGTGTCGACCATGTCTGTTCACCGGGTTTTGACCGACTCACTGGGAAAAAGAAAAATCGCCGCGCGCTCGGTGCCCCATTAACTCACCCCTGAGCAGAAGGCAGCCACAGTGATCGTCGCATAGGATCGCCTCCACAGGTTCGAAAGGAAGAGCGACACCTTCCTGAACAGAATTGTCGTAATTGATGAGACTTGGACCCGTGATTTTGAGCCAGAACTGAAGTCACAATCAGCGGAATGGAAGCATCCAAGTTCCCCACGCCCCTTCAAAGTGTCGTCGGGAACAATCCACTGTGAAGCAAATGATTATTTTTGCGTTCCATACCCAGGGTGTTGTGGTCTCTGATCGAGTGCCGGTAGGGCAAAATGTCAACACACAATATTATTGTGACTTTCTGAGGACAAAGTTGAGACCGAAAATTCGACAAAATCGCCCCAACTTGTTGGAAGCAGGAGCGATCTTTCTGCATGACAACGCATCGTGTCATGGTACAACCTTGGTACGCGGACTTTTGTCGAAATATGGCTGAGGAAACTTTATCCCACCCACCATATAGCCTTGTTCTCAGTCGACCTGATTGTGATCTTGTTCCAAAGTTAAAAAATCGGTTCCGTGGCATCCGCTACGAAACGCTGGACGAACTGTCATTGGACGTGACCCGAGTAATACGACAGTTGAACAAAGATGGGGTACTACGGGGCATCCAGGACCTACCTCACCGCTGGTAAGCTGTCATTAGCAGCGGAGGGGAGAACATTGAACGGCAATAAGGTAAGTTTTCTCCGTTATATACTTCACACTTTTCTCCAAAATGGACAATATGCAGAACTTTTGTTAGGACCCCTGTAACTGTTATTAACTTTAGCTAAGTTAAAAATTCACTACAGCGTGTTCAGTACGGCGGCACTTTTTTACATAAGTACAGAGAATTTTTCTATATCATTTGAGAGCAAACCCCCACATAGACTGAAGGAAAGTTTTTTTTTTTTTTTTGTTTCTTGTTTAAGAAAATAATTTTTCAAACCGGAATAAAGCCCATATGAAATTAGCGATTATTATTCATAAATACCAAAATAATTGTTCGTTCGTTCCATAAAATTAAAAATAAAGAATATGAAATCGGTAAATCACTTTATATAACAGTTTAGTGGAAACTTATATGACGTCGGCTTCAATTTCAAGAGGAAGATAGTCCTCGAGTAAAACTTTGACTGCAGCCGGAAATAGTATCAAGGAAGCTATGTGATGAACAAACTCAAAACTGTACTGTGTGCTGCTGAGAACACTTCGTATACCGATTTCGAACCGTTAAAAGATAAATCATATTAAATTTGCAGATATAAAATGCAAGTAAATACTCGCCCTGAGTAATAAGTTTATTTATTCGGCTATATTCGGCTATTTCATAATTACACGCCCCATGAGCATCTCTGTTAACAGTTGTCCATTCCAGATTTTGGGTTGCTCGCGAAAATCCTTCGATGAAATTGACCCCATCATGCCGTTATTCAAACCTTGATATCTGAAGCCAAAATATACGACCCTTTCGGCAACGATTGTAAAAGTACGAATGCACCAGCTATAATTGTAGAGACACGTAAACAGATAAACCTGTGTTTGCCTTTAATTTTTACCACTTTGTTTTTCTTACATCTGCAATTTTAAACGAGCTGGAATTCAGTGATAAGCCGGTAGAACCATATTCCTACACCTTTTTGTGTTAGTATGACCCGGACTTAACTGTCTGCAGAGGTTTGCACCCTGTGTCTACTAGAGTTCCGTTATTTCTGCTGTGCCTTTTAAAACTTGAATACTTGTGGAATTATGACATAAGTTTTGGAACATCAAACTTCACTTTGGAAACGATGCAGTTTTATCCTCCATGCACACGTATCGCACAGAAACACCTGCCTTCGTGAAAAGGAGCAGGAAAACAATGAAAGGTAGTCGAGAAATGGGCGTGCGGAACGCACAAAATGAAGTGATTTGCGATGCAAAATGTCTTGCCGTAATCTCTTTTAGAAGTACGGAGGCTCCTCGTGACTTGCACACCTGCCAGTGTTACCGCGTGATCTTTGATCTAAAGTTGCCCAAGAGTAGAATATGCGAGAATCAAGTCGGCTGGGTCAAAATTTTAGATGATCCTCAATCTGGCTACTGGTTAAAATGGGTTAATTTCCCTTAGGTTCTTTTTTTTTTTTTTTTTTTAGTTAAGTTCCCTAATTCTCGACGTCTGAATCCTAAAATTTCGAAATTTTCTATCTGAATTGTGAACTGTGAACTGAAATTCAGGATTTGAAGATGTGTCCATCGAAAAAATTATGCTCCGAAGCAGAGGCGCGTGGTGAAGTATGAGCAAGAAAAATTCGGCTCCAAAATAGGTTGCTGATACGATGACTCAGAACTGGATTTGGAAGCTCATAATCGAACCTATATGATCAAACGCAAAATTATGTGCAAATTTTGGAATACTATTTAATGCAAAGTGTAAAATAGGATTTTTATTATTGTTATTGTTGTGAAGTATCTAAGTGAGATTTTTTCCTTTCATTTGCTTCCGTTGTTCCTTCGTAAACGTTTGTTGTTCAACAAAATACACTGACGGAAAAAAATCCCAACACCAAGAAGGGGTTGTGTTAGATAAACGACAGTTGGTAGGCGGTGAGAGTACATCTGTAAGATGACGTCTATGCAAATTTCGCGCTCGGCGCATACGTGTGGCGCTAGTAGCGCCCCTCGCAACATGCAAAGCAGGTTTGCTGTAAATACGCGCTGTAACGTTCGTGAGCGTTAGTAATCGTTGAGATTCGACGTAGGGTGTTGATGTTAGTCAAGAATGCCTTTAAGAAGACGAAGAAGCCATTATCAACAGCTCACGGAGTTTGAACGAGGTCGTGTAATAGGGCTACGAGAAGGTGGATTTTCTTTCCGCAATATTGCAGAACGACTTGGCAGGAATGTAGCCACTGTGCATGATTGTTGGCAGCGGTGGTCAAAGGAAGGTACTGCCTTAAGAAGACCGGGTTCCGGCCGGCCACGTGGCACTACTGAGAGGGAAGACAGCCGTGTACGGCGTATGGCCGTGGCGCATCGTACCGTGTCTGCGGCAGCAATTCGAGCTGCAGTTGCCACCACAGTGACACAACGAACTGTTACAAATCGGTTACTTGGAGGACAGCTCCGAGCCAGACGCCCTGTAGCGTGCATTCCACTTACTCCAAACCACTGCCATTTGCGACGTCAGTGGTGTCAAGCTAGAGCTCATTGGAGGACGGAGTGGAGATCTGTTGTGTTTTCTGATGAAAGCCGGTTCTGCCTGGGTGCCAGTGATGGCCGTGTGTTGGTTAGAAGGAGGCCAGGTGAGCGCCTGCAACCAACCTGTCTGCGGCCGAGACACACTGGACCTACACCTAGAGTTATGGTCTGGGGAGCAATTTCCTATGACAGCAGGAGCACTCTCGTATTTATCCCACGCACCCTGACGGCACAGTTGTACGTCGTTCTGGTGATTCAACTTGTTATGCTGCCATTCATGAACAGCATTCCAGGGGGTGTTTTCCAACAGGATAACGCTCGCCCGCATACCGCTGTTGTAACTCAACATGCTCTAAGGAGTACCGACATGTTGCCGTGGCCTGTTAGATCACCAGATCTTTCACCAATCGAGCACGTATGGGACATCATTGGACGACAACTCCAGCGTCACCCCCAACCAGCATTAACCGTCCCTGTATTGACCGACCAAGTGCAACAGGCATGGAACTCCATCCCACAAACTGACATCCAGCACCTGTACGACACAATGCATGAACGTTTGCGTGCTTGCATTCAACGTTCTGGCGGTTACACCGGTTATTAATGTACCAGCATTTCACATTTAAAATGGCTCTTCTCGCGCTTACAATAAGCTGTGATCTTGAAACCTTAATCGATTAAATATGTTACCTATACAAATGTATTGCCGTCATTTCATTCCTCTACAACTATTTTTCGTGGTGTTGGGATTTTTTTCCGTCAGTGTATAAATCCATCGTCTTTGGACCATGAATTAGTATTTTAAAGTGCCGGTATAGATGGAAGCAGTGGAATAGTATGGTGATTATATAAACACTTTACTACGATAAAAATGAATATTCAAAGTATTCTGATTTTTTATCTAAGTATTACAACGATGATCATGTGTTTTGTTGCTGCCATTCCCAAAGCGATAGTTCTTTTATTCTCCGAAAAAGGTTGCAAAATTGGTTCAAAATAAGCACTAGTCGAGCGGCAGAAATTGGAAACGGCGATAAAACTCGTTTCCCGTATCTACATATGAATTTCAGCAGGGTGCGGTTCTGTATCGACAATGTCATCCACTAGAAACAGAGAAAACACTTCAAGCAAAATTGATCTTTAGAGCAAAATGTTTGAGTATTTGTCCAGAGAAAATTTCCACTCTCACGCAATAAGCTACCGGAGCTATAATTGAAAAAAAAACATGTTTGCTAATTTTCAAATCTCAGTTTATCACGCTAAGAATAAAGTTTATTCAGTATAAGGTGTGGGACGCGTATTTTATTGGTTCTTCTCCTTTTCTGCAGTTTTAGTGACAGACAGCCCTAAGGTCTGCCGCTGGAGAAAGTCTTCTAAATTTTTTTCTGTCCTGTACACCCTCCCTTCTGACCAGGCGCATAACAGGCGAAAATTTTAAGGATCACGTACGAAATTGATATGTTTACAAATACGCACTGTTCGTGATAAAAAAAACACCATTTTTATCGAAAGTTGTGTCTCGCTAGTGAAAAAAAAAGTTATGTTAAGCAATCCTTATAACGTGTAAAAAAACTGAGTCATGTGGGTCAACATTCTGAGGCTACCCCACGGGCCTAAGTATCACGACTTCCGATATTACAACCGGAGCATGTGAGCCCACTCAACCGGCCAAAAGGAGGTAAAAAAGTATGATCCTTTGGACGATTTGTTGATATTTTTGCTGTATCTTGCGAAGTTTATGAGATATAAGCTCAAACAGACAGTCTGAAGAACTGCTCACTAAGATAGTGCATCACACGTACCGTAATGGTAGTCTCGAATGAGGACTTTCTGCCGCTTCCTGCTCATATAGATGAGCTAGGATGGGATGGGATGGGTCGCGGAGTTGTTCGTATTTCGTATGATTCGAGAGAGTGATAGCACTGTTGTCCAGTGCCCCTTCAACTTGCCCCTGGCTAGGTAATAAATATGTCTAAAAGCACTGGAACACAAAAATATTGCATTGCATTAATCAGACGAGCTACCTCCCACTCCCTGCCCTCACGCGCGCAACCGTACCGTACCAACTTAACTCAAACAATACCAATACTCCCCTGTTACTGTGTTGTCTTCTAGGGCATTCAGTCATTATGTGAACGGGCGTGAGTATATGCAGTAGCATTCCGTCAAAGTGCGGAGTGCATTCGTCGTGATTTCTAAGTGATTTTGAAATAGTTTTTGGTACGTGAACTGTTTAAGAATGCCCCAAAGCGGGGTAAGAAAACAAGACGTATGAAGTGAGCCCGGTGTTTGGCTATTATGGTGCCAGGCGTGAGCTTCCGAAACGAAAGCTTCCTATTTACGCTGAAGTGGTGATATATTACCTGCTTGTGCAGCAAGACCAAAAATCTGAGAGCAATAATATTTACCCTGCTGTTGGGAGCGTTGCTAGAGTTGTAGCTATTAATGTGGAGAAAGTGTAGCAATGTGCAGCATTATCGACATTGACACAAGAACGATGTGTGAAAATTATCATGTCATAGAACAACAAATTCTTGTTGTGAAAAAAACAATATGGAAAAAGACTAAACCACAGAAGAAGAGCAAAAACTAACTACAAGTGTGAGGCTTTCCGGATAGTGCTTGAAATTGAGTGGCCCTTCCTGCATGATCAACGGACAGATCTGAAAATGGTAATCGGGGGTGTTGATGATCACACTCCGAAATGGCCGCAGAAGGAAGGAAGGAAGACATACTGAAAGGTAGAGAAACGCTCGGTGACTTGGAAAGAATGAACACTGTCCGCCAAGTGAATTAACAAGTTTTTTGCTAACTAACACCTCAGATGGAACAATAAGGAGCGATTTTGAAGCTGAACAGCACATAGGAGGTCCTGCAGGAAAACACCCTGAGTTCAACTCTTTTTGCGACGTATACTCTAATTTAACTTTCCTTTTTAGTTTCTTTCCCTATGTAAATTTGAGTTCATTCTCCTTAGCGTTTTCCAAACTTAACGTGATATCTTCTCTCTCGCAAGAGCATGGTTGGCAACACCTTGAGGTCGGAACATATGGCGTGTGTAAGTGTCCGATGAGAACTGAACGTTATGTAAGGTTTGAGCAGTAGCAATGAGAAGAGATGGTGGAAGTTATCATACTACAGAAGGTGAGTCGAAAGTCTTGCAATATTTGCATAAGTTCATGTGCTGCGACTGGTATGTCACGTGTTTAGACTAGTTCAAGTCACACGCTGCAGTCAGTCAAAAGGGATATAAAGTGGTAGTCGTTGTTGTGAACAGCATTGCATGTCGTCATTCAGTTTGTGTTTGGGACGCCTAAAAGATAAACAGCCCCAACCGGCTAATTAGGAACTTTTGCTTTACGAGATTAAACTCGGCCATAACGCTGCTCAAGCAACACGAAACATTTGTTATGCGAAAGGGGAAGGTTCCGTGGACCGCAGCACCGCGTCCAGATGGTTCAAGAAATTTCGCTCAGGTGACAGAAACCTCGATGATCAGCCAAGGTTAGGTAGGACGCGAATCGTGGATTCGGAGGCCGTGCGGCCGGCCGTAGAGGCAAATCCGACAAGCAGCACTTGGAGATTATCAGGCGAGCTGGGCATATCAGAGACCACCATGGTTCGTCACCTTCAGGACCTCGGTAAGGTCTACAGGAGCTGCCGCATTGTCCCTTACGAACAGACGCCAGCTGAAGAAAACCGCCGGGTGGAAGTGTGCCTGAAACTCCTAGAAAACCCGCGCGATGTACGTTTTATCAAGAGAATTGTTACGCACGATTAAAAGTGGGTCTATTTCCGTAATCCTGACACACAACGGCAGTGGTTGAGCCCGGGCCAGCTTTATGAACCTGTTGCCAAACGTGGGCGCTTCGAGCACAAGGTGATGCTCTTCGTCTGGTGGAATTTCGAGGGAATAATCGATTATGAATTTGTTCCAGACGGTCGGACCATCAACGCCAACCTCTACTCTGAACAGCTGGAGCGGATGTATGCCGTTTTGGAGGAGAAGTTCCCGGCACTGGTGAACAGAAAGCGCGCTCTCCTACAGCAGGAGAACGCTCGGCCTCATACCACGCGAACGACCCGGGCAAAACTCCAGGAACTTGAGGGCATCGAATTGTTGCCACACCCAGCATATAGTCCGGACCTAGCTCCTTCGTATTATTACCTGTTCCAGTCCATGGCCCACTTCTTTCGCGGGCGGCACTTCAACAACCGGGAGGAGGTAGCAGCTGCGTTGAAGGAGTTCTTCGCCTCGAAGAACAAGAACTGTTACCGCCGCGAAATCGAAGATCTGGCAGACAGATGGCTAAAGATGGTGCAACACGATGGCCTGTACTTTGAATGCTAGTCAGCTTTCGTTGTAAAGGTACGTATGAAGATATAAAGTGATCCAAATATTGCAAAACCTTCGCCTCACCCTCTGTAATTGTGGAAGAGACGTTTGTTAAATATAAGTTTGAGTTAGTCGAAGGCTGCGTGCTCTACTTTAGTTTTGGTGTTGTTTCTCTTAACCAAGTGTTATTATTATTATTATTATTATTATTATTAATTCACGTTAGTTTGATTACCTTGTGGAAGTGTGGAAGTGCCAAAATATTAGTTGCTGAATAAAGAGTAATCGTAAGTAACTTTTTTCGAAGTTTACTTGAATGACTCCTGTTTCACTGTAGGTAAAGTTTTTATGTAATGTTCAGTGTGCAATACTTAAACGAACATTACATTTTGTCAAAGCCCGAGCACGCACAATTGTGGCACGCAGTGTGGGGACTATGATCGCTACTGCTACCATGGAAGAGTTGGGTCTGCTGAACGAAGCAAATACGTCCAAAGCATTTGATAGGAATTTAATTAGAAGATTAAAAAGGTGAGTTAGTGATTGATATCATAGAGAAGCCTAAAAGGACGGATTCAATTTGTGCATTAGATTTCAATTGGCATTAAGATCACACCTTGGTGTATGGCAAGAGACATATTAAGACAGTGAAAGAAGAGCACATTAGTTTGGTGAAGGAATCAGATCCAAATATTTAGGACATGTGACACTTGAGGGCTCAACAGCAGAAAGTATATCTGAAACCATTCTACAGTTTTTGTAACACGAAAAAAAGAGCCCTGCAACTTTAGGTGCAACCAGACGTGATGGTACAACTGGAAACTCGGGCCAAAGAAAGGCGCATTGAAGAAGCTTGTGACAGACAATTGCACTGGTTCGCGTGCAAGCTACATTGCAACGAACTGCCCCTCTATCACTTGTTTCAACACACTGGTGGATCATCCAGCGACCCAAAATAGTACTCTGGCCCCCATTGTCAAATTATGAAATATTCCTGGTCTCGAAATTCCAGAAAATACAGGTACTCTTCCGGGTACTGACAGAGAAGGTTTGAGTACTGACCAACCTTACTTATTCGACGTATTTACCCCTGCCTCTACCAGAGAAATAAGCGCTCAACACCAGGAACACTCGCTTATTCCACGTGGATCACGACTGCTAACAGCATCCCCTTTTCTACGTATCTGCAAAGAAACCTTCTAAAGACTTTAAGATTATTTCTGTGATTGTAGTGAAAGTGCCCTTTTATACGTATCTACAGAAAAATCTTCTAAAGGCTTCAAGATTCTTCTTAGCTTGTGGTGGAATGTACGATCTCCTAGAGGGTTACACATCTTAATTTTTCGGCCGGTTAAGTGGTCTCACAAACCCTAAAACGTCTTAACACAGTCTTAACACTTAGGCTGCTGGCGAAGCCGTAGAATGTTGACCCACATGAATCAGTTTTTGGACACATTATAAGGATCCCCTAACACAACTTTTTTTTCTCTAGCCGCACACAAAAAGGTTTTTTCGATCACTCCTAACGTACAGTGAGATATGGATACATCTATCCGTTTATATTAAGTGAGATCTACAGAATTATACAGTAAGCTCCAGAAAACCAGAACTAAATGGGAAGGATGTATATACATACACTATAATTGATGACATCATGATCATGGTAAAATTCCTGAAATGGCAATGTGCTGGACATATTGCAAGAAAAACTGACCACCGTTGGACAACTGAAATATTACTGGATTCCAAAGGACAGAAAAAGACCTAGAAGACCACCACGAGGGATATGGGTGGATGAAATTCGAAGCATGATATCGGAGTGACATGGAGTAGACTCGCTCAAGACAGAAAGTTGCGGAAGACACTTGGTTGAGGCGACCTTCATTCAGCAGCGGGTTGATAACGATTCATATATACACGGTCGAGTCCCATTATTGTGACCATATCCAGAGTAACCGCCGTGTGCAGCGCGAACCGCAGCTATACGGGCTGGGAGTGACACAATAAGGTGCTCGAAGGTGTTCACAGGTACGTGGAGCCATGCTGACTGAAGTCCATCTAACAGCTGGTGGAGGGTGCGTGGTGAAGGATCCATTGAGCGAACAACACGATTGATGTGGTCCTACAAATGCTCAATTGGGTTGTCTGGGGAATTAGGGTCCATGGAAGTACTTTTAAGTCTTCATCGTGCTCTTCCAACCACTCTCGGGCATTTCTAGCTGTGTGACGCGTCGCAATGTCGTGCTGGAAGATCTCATCTGCCCCAGAGTAGACAATCAGCATGTATGGGTTTACGTGGTCTGCAAGGATGGATTCATAACGAATTCGGTCCATAGTTCCTTCCACAGATACGAGTGGACCCAGGGAATGCCACGAAAACATTCCCCAGATCATAACGGTGCCCCCACCAGCTTGTGTTCTTCCAGCAGTGGTTGAAAAGCGTTTGTTTTCCGATGTTTCTCGCCGTATATACGCCAATGTCCATCCGTTCGATGAAGCAGAAACCGTGATTCATCGGAGAAAGCAATTCTCTGCCAATGAGCGGAGGCGCAATTCCGATACTGCCGTGCAATTGTAAGCCTTTTCTGCCGTTGCACCTTTGTTAGCATAAGTGCAGTGACCGTTCGTCTGCATCGGAGCCCCATGTGTAGCAGAGTTTGCTGAACTGTCGTTTTATACACACTTCCGGTAGCCTTCTGGTTCATTCGGCCAGTGACTTGCTCCACTGTAGCGTGTCGATCGGCCCTCACGCACCTTCGCAGCTGACGTTCACCTCTCACATCAATGGCACGTGGTGCTCATCTGTTTCCACCTCGCTTATTTGCAATGCCGTCATTTCTCCAATCATGATACACTTTAACCACAGCAGCACGCATACAGTTCACAAACTGCGCTGTTTCGGAAATACTGCCATCCTTGGCCCGAAAGCCGCTAATCATCCCTTTTTGCAAATCTGATAAATCGCTCCTTTTATCCATGACAGCAACGAGTGATATGTTTTCAGAATGCTTACAGCACACCTTATATACCCTCCAATCCAACTCACGACGCGTGCCTTCATTCATTGGCTACGCGCTGTTGACGTCAAAAGTAGGAGGTGGTCACAATAATGTGACTCAACTGTGTAATATGTTTGCATATTTTCGGGCTATGAAATTATCGATGGACAACTTGTGCAAAATTCTTGACAAAAATGTTGAACCATTTACTCTGCATGGCCAAAATGATCGCCTCAGTTTCTTCAGTTTCTATACTGCGTAATATTACAGCTAGCCCAAAAAACATTCAGTTGTTTTTTTCTAATTTAAAATTTACTGTGTATCTTAAAATTTTGAAATTATAACTGCAAATGTACGACTTGTGTATTGTAAGTGTTCGTGCTGTTAACGCATTCTGCTGTTTTTTCCGTCACTACTAAATCCGATAAGAAACTCAGTTTACATATATGTATTACAGTATTCTTGTTTTGATTAGATACAAGGATACATACTGTCAGTTTTAATAAGTTAATGTCCCGCTCCGGTGACCGAGCAGTAAGTGGCCTGGGTTTCTGTGTAGTTCTCCGAGTCCCGGGTTTGACATGGATGCTGTTTTTGTCCTTAGGCGGTGGCTCTGTCCCTTTTTCTTGAACCGGTGGCCATAAATTCGAGATGGATGACTCCCTATATATAGCCTTAGATGCTCACGGAATTTGTTAACATTCTCCCAAAAAAAAAAAAAAGGTTAATAACATATTGTTTACAAATACAATAGATAATGAATGGAAGAATTCGGTTGGTTGGTTCAATCCCGTCAACTTAAGCATTTTGCTCGTCAGCAGAAGTTTCAGGAAAACTCTTAAAAGTCAACTACAAACAAAAACCCGTAAACTGATTTGTAGCAAGAAATACAGTAGATTAAAAAGGTATATTTTACTAATCTCGGTTTTTAAGGTTATTTATAAATGTAATAATTACTCCAATATATATCTTAGATTTATTTTATTTAACTCTCTTGTACTAATGCAACAAAATTAAATGAATCCACGATCTTTGTGGGTAGAGTGCCCTGATGACTGATGCATTTCTTTCGTAAAAAAGAAATAGAGATGTAAGTTTTTCAAAAATATCGAATTATACGTTCCTCATATTTGTATGTGTACAAAAGAGCCGAAGGAATATTTACAGACCTTCCTTATACCATTTGTGCGCAAATTAAGTGAATGTTTGTTTTTATAAGAAGGCATTCTGCAGTGATATATGTACATATGTCGATAGCATTAATAAAATGTTGTAGATAAAATGAACTACTGATGCAAGTAAACAGTTCAAACCCTTGGGCACAGCATAACAAAGAGATGACAGCTGTGAAAAGGCAGTACAGGAAAGAGTGAGAGCAAGATGGGACGAATGGAAAGAGATGTTGGGAGTAATCTGAGGCAAGAAAACCCCAATAAAAGTCAAATTTGAAATATGAAGGACAGCTGTAAGGACAGCTGTTTTGTATTTTTGTGTGGATGTTATTGCATCTGAAGAGTAGAAAATAACATAACCTTTGAGTGGATTTAAAAACGCATTTGATGCATTTCAATCGTTATTTTGTTCGATAAGATTTTATTAGTCAAGGAATCAGTAGAAGTGCCTATAAGGTGGCTTTTGTTCGATAAGATTTTATTAGTCAAGGAATCAGTAGAAGTGCCTATAAGGTGGCTCCACCTAAAATCTCTGCCTTATGTTTCCAATGGTAAAACTTCTTTACATGTTTTCTTCGCAATTAATGTATTCCCAAGGATAAAAATTTGCACATCGATAAAACTAACTTCAAGTTATAGCATGGAATGATTGATACTTGCTAAAACATAACCATAATTATATTAAACATCAATCATTTTTCTTTTAGTTATGTTCAGACCTGTTAATAGATGGCGCGACCTGTACATTGATGACGTCAGTAGACAAACAAATGCTGGGTTGCTTAATTATGGTAATGTTTTAGCAAGTATTAAGTATCCGATGCTATAACTTAAAGTTAGTTTTATCGATGTGCCAATTTACATCCTTGGGAATACATTAATTGCGAAGAAAATATGTAAAGAAGTTTTACCATTGAAAACATAAGGCAGAGATTTTAGGTGGAACCACCTTAATATTTCCAAGTTCATCTTTGTATTCTCGTGGAAAACAACTAGCGACAAAAATGACATTGTTTAATGTGTGCAGAATAAGCAAGTAGTTTTTTTTTTTTTTTTGGCGTTCTGGAAAACCCAGTGGCTCACCCAGGATTTCTCTTTGGGTGGTCCAAAATATTGAACGTGCAAATAAAAATACCAGGAGAAAAGATCTGAAATATTGGGAAGCGATAAAGATATCTCCACCTCATTAAAATGCGTTTTTAATTATTCTTAAAACTTATATTAGAAAACATATCGAAATATATTTAAAAATAAGCAGTCTATAACAAAGAACGAAGGATCAAGTGATACTTCATAGGAAGGACACGGATCCCTGGGCTGTCCCCACTGAGTGCGCCAGTGCGGATACTACGCAATGTACGTAACTGGTGACACTGAAAACTGCAATGTATGTATGATATATTAGAGAAATGCTATGACCACTTCACAAAACTGATGAGCTTAAATTTCAACATTAATAATTGTTTCAGGTATGTTGAAGGGAATTAAGTCGCGTCTTATAGTTGGCGGTGTAGAAAAATTAATTTGATTGTATTGTACCACAATGATCCGCATTAGGATTTACACATGACCGGCCGGCAGAACAAATTTCTTATCAAGAAACGAACAATCTTTATATTTTGAATGTTGGACAAGAGATGGCGCTGCAATGCAAGAGAAAGTAAAATGAGTTCACGAGTAAATATCTTTCTTGTGTTCTAACTGCAATAAGCACAAGGATCAATCCGTACTCGACGCAACAACAAAGACTCGATCTTCTGACTTCCTGCAACAACAATGGTTCTCTCCCCGAAGTGACCGACAAAACGCGAAATGACCATGCCTCTTGTTACTTACTACAGAGAGAGTCCCTTACCCACCTTTAATCACACTGTCAAGGCAAAAAGTAATTAACTATTGTTATCACCGATTAAATAATTGTGTTCTCCGTCTGCATCTTTTATTTGAAGTGAGGATGATAACAATCGACAATGAATAAATCGGAAAGAGAGAAGCACATCTTTCATTCGTCTCGTGAAGGTAACCTGTGCACTCCTTTGTAGCAACTGCTACAAGGAAAGTTCAGTATGAAGAGTGTAAAAAGAAGCAGCTATTTTCGTAACACGTGGATATCTAGTACACTTTTCATTTCGCTATTGAAACAATGTCAATGAAATACGAGATTACACCATATAATACACATTTTGAATATTACAATCCATTTTTTGGTGTAAATATATGACAAGGATGGTAAGTCAGATGATATCCGAAAATTTCGTGGTCCTGGAGCGGGAATCGAACCCACATCTCCCAGATAGCGCCCGGGTATGATAACCACTGCACCACCCAGAACGACCAAGTCTCAAGTTTCCGATTAATTTGAATATAACCATTACAGGATTCGCTAGCAGAAGCAACCGGCATTCATATTTAGCGAATCTGGTGGTTAAGAATTCTATCCCGTGATTGCCCGGAGGAGCAGATAAATCATGAATGAAATATGGGATTAAACCATATAATACAAATTTTGAAGATGACAATCCGTTTTTTGGTGTAAATATGACAAGGATGGTAAGCCGGATGATATCCGAAAACTAGACAATTTCGTGGTCCTGGAGCGGGAATCGATCCAGGACCACCACCAGAATCGATCCAATCGCCATGCTCCCAATTTCTGCTTTAGAATTTGACAAGATTGGTACTTCTGTGTATGGGATGAATAGTTTTTTATGAGCAGTTTTGTTACTCCGTGTAATATAAGTTTACAATATGAAATAATAAATGGTTATAAGTTGAAATAACGTAAAACTGATTAACCAAAATGCAAAAAGGTAATAATGCAATCTATGACAGAATACTAGGTAGCTATCACTGCGATTCACGATTTGGATTAATACTAGAATGGTACATATTCTGGCTGAGAAATTTTGTTGAATGAGCAAGATTTTTTAAAGCACATCTGTCTATCATAAAATCCACTGGTTATCAGAGTTAAAGCAAGAGGGAAACGAACGGAAAGTAAAACAAGATGGATGCCATCAAATTCTTCAGGCTATTAGCACATCTTCGAACAAAGGTTACAAACGTAGCTGGCTAAATGTTTTTATTTATTTATTTTTAAGTTTGCAGACAGTAGTTTGCTAAATAAATCATGGAATTTTATGGAAATTGTTTTCATCGGAAAAGAGGGCAAGGGTTCGTGGAAATTTTTAGTTGCAATTACAACAATGCGACACAGAGAGTATTTTTAAAACAAGAAACAATTTTTACGACCCTAGTGTGAAATTCAGAAACAATGTGAATAGAGAATCAGAAAAAAATCTCCATTCTTGGCTGTGATTAGCGTCTAAAAATAAAACTTTTCTACTGTCGTACTTTTGAAAACAGGCTTGGAAGCTTGTCTTTATTTTTCTGTTTTCGAGTGAATGTTCTGCTTTCGAAGCAATTGCGTAGAAGTATCGATGTTAGCTTTCACATGTGTTATACGTTTATACATACTCAGGGCTGGATGGTATTTTTGTGGGACCCGGAGCGAAATTTCATTGCGGAGCACCGGAGCAAAATTTCATTGCGAGCCAAAGAAAATAGATCTCATATTTTAACAAAGTCGTTATTAATATTGCCGTCCATAAAGAACACACATGAAACTATTACAAAGAAAATCTTATTGTCTAGTAGTGGCGTAGCCAGAAATTTCTTAAGGAGGGGGGGGGGCATGGATTTGGTTCATTGGTGAAAGCCTCATGTATACATATACACTATATTGACAAAAGTCACCGGACACCTAGAAGAGAAACACAACATAACATTTACTACGGTGTCGGTCCATCTTTGGCCTTAATGCATGTGTAATAGTGGTAAATGTAAAAAACCTTTACTAATAGCGTAATTGAACGGGAATATTTATTTTATGAAATGTAATGTAATGTAAATATCTTTTATTTGTTGAATTTTAATGAATATGTAAATAATTAAGAATCCTTGCAGTTTTAGAATGTTTTAAAAGTAATCGTGGGAAACTTCTTAAGGATATGATTTTTGAGTTCGATTTGGGAGAGCCAGTAAGTCACCGCAAACGATTAGTTTATCAGCGACTTCCGGAGTGGACAACACACAGGATTTCGTGTGTACATAGCGACAATAGAAGAAGGCTTTTTTTAGAATTTTAAAGCGACTCATTAGGAAGGACTTCCGTTTTCTAGTAAGGGTTTTTCTTCAGGTGATGATTAAACAGCGGACATTAGGACGCAGGGGAAAAGAGTGTTTTTTCGGACGAGAGGCTGGAAGGCGTTTTTGAAAGGTAGTTACAGATATGAGGAGAACCCAACTTCTGAAGGTGGAATGCTGGCGTATGTTAGGGGAGAATGCGACTGACGGAGTAGAGGGAAGACGTTGGGAGGTTTTCGTAGCAAAGAGAGATTTGGAGAGGGGTGCGTTTACTCCGCGCACGAGCGGTAACCATGAATGAATAGCGAGGAATTATAGAACATAAGAGATGGTCTAATCACAGGTGACCAGCAGTAATAATTAAATTAAGCACAGTCACAAAAATAAAGGATTTTATCAAACGTCAACTATCTTCTGTTAAATGATCTATTATTAACTACTGTATTGATGTTTACAATGCTCAAGGAACCTGGTAATCTTCTGATTCTAACATATTTCAGTAATATAAGGAAAGAGTTAAAACATCACTGTTACACATGCACTGACCCTTCGAGACATGATTTCGACTAGGTTTTGGAACGCAGCGATAGGTATGCGCTTCCATTCAGTACATCAAACAGAAGTCATCGCACTTTCCACGTTTATAAGTGAGTCACGGAAAAATTCTCATCGGCCGACATGCACCAGAGGCCGCGGTGGTGCAGTAGTAGCATGTCCGGCGCGTAACCGGAAGATCCTGGGTTCGATTCCCGGTGGCAGTCGATGGAACTTTTCCGGGACTCACTTATAAAAGCGGAAAGAGTGATGACTTCTGTTTGATGTTTCTAATCCACGTCAATTGTCTGTATTAATTATTCATTCGCCTCCTAGTTATTTGTTCTGTTGCTGCTTACCATCTCTGGTGAATCCCCAGCATTGTGCGGGGATCCAAGAAGCAACCTTGCAAGTGGCTTGACAGTTAGTTGTATGTGAGTCTGGAGGAATTCGAGGCCGCAGTGGTGCAGTGGTAGCTGGTTCGGCTCGTAACTGGAAGACTGGGTTCGATTCCCGGTGGCGGCTGATAAGAATTTTTCCGTGACTCACTTATAAACGTGGAAAGAGCGATGACTTCTGTTTGATGTTCCTAATCCACGCCAATTGTCTGTATTAATCAATTCAGTACATAATGCTGCCGCTAACTGTTGCTTAGTAGTAGGCCTTGGTTACAAACTTCTTATGCGGCGCTCTAATTCATCCCATAGGTGCCCTATGGGATTAAGATCAGGGCTCTGTGCTGTCCAGTCCACACACAATACGAAATTATCGTCAAACTACGCTGTAACAGTCTTTGCTTTATGTCTCGGTGCAGTATTCTGCTGGTACCAACAAGGCTCGGTTGCATAGTATTGCCACAGAGTTGGTAGGGCATAATTGTCCAGAATATCGATGTAGACGTGCTGGTTAACAGGGTTTTCCACGATAACCAATGGACAGGGTCCATACCACGAAAAAACACCCCACACGAGTGCACTGCCAGCTCCAAACTGAACCGTAGGAACAGTACACTGTGGTAAATAGCGTTCCCCCAGCTTCCGCCATACCCACACACGGCCATCAAACTGATGGATCGTGTATCTGGATTCATGAGTCCATAGGACCCGTTTCCATTGATCTGCGGTCCACGATAAATGTTCTTTACAACATGCTAAACGACGAGTAGCATTCCGAGTGGAGATGAAAAGCTTATGAGCTGCCGCACGACCACGGTAACCAATGGAATTAAGTTCTTTGCGAATGGTACGTGTACGTACCGAGGTTCCAGCATTTTTACTCACCTGTACACTGAGGTCTTGTGCAGTACTCCGTCGATTAGCTGTAACGACTCTCCTGAGGCTTCGACGTCCTCTATCACTGATTTCCTTTGGTCTGCCGGTACGTTTTGCTGCTTCAGGCACGCCATGTGTCTTCAACTTATTCAGTAGATCCAAAACAGTTGACTTGGGTATGTTTAAACGCCTCTCGGTTTCTCTTATGTACAACCCACTAATACACTATCTACCAACAAGTAATTGGACACCCCTGCAATCGACGATATCTGCGGTCCTGATACACGTCACGACCGCCACTGTTAAATATCGTGTGGGAAACAACAACACAACCAGTCACATGCAAGATGCCACGCAGTTCGGAGCTCTCTGATTTCGAGAAAGGTGTGATCGTCGGGTATTACAGATATGGCCGATCCATACGTGACATATCCAGCGAGTTGAAGTACCCAAAATCGACAGTCGCCTACGTGATTGGCAAGTGGAAAATGAGAGGTGAGTGTCGAATGTGCCCCGACCCGGCAGACCCACAAAACTGGGAGTTAGAGACCGACGGGTCCTGGCCAGATAAATTCGGAAGAACCGCACCAAATCGATGGGCCACATCCACGAGGAGTTTCAACAGGCATCCGGGAGTGTTCTTTCGATGAATACCATCTGTAAGAAAGCCCATTTGCTCGGTTATCATGGACGTGCTGCGGCCCACAAGCCTTTGATCACCAAGTCCAATAGCACTGCTCGGCTAACGTGGTGCAACGAACGTCGACAGTGGACCGTAACACTGTGGAAACAGGTTCTCTGGAGCGACGAATCAAGGTTCACCCTCTACCGTTCGGATGGCAGGGTCTGGGTTTGGCGTCTGCCTGGAGAACGCCTCCTGCCGGAATGTATTGTGCCAACTGTGAAGTTCGGCGGCGGTGGAATTATGCTATGGGGGTGTTTCTCCTGGTATGGCACGGGTCCCTTGGTCGCAATTCCTGGTAGACTCAACGCCGAGACCTACTGCACCATTTTGGATGACCATGCGCTTCCTACGTTGTGGCAGTTTTACAGGGTGGACCCATGTTACTTTCAGGATGACAATGCTACCTGTCATGTTGCGAGGTCCACCATGGCTTGGTATGGTGACAATGGGGTTAATCGAATGGACTGGCCTGCGTAGAGCCCGGACCTTAACACTATCGAGCACCTCTGGGACGAGTTGGAGCGTCGACTTAAGGGGTGCCCACACCGTCCGAAATCGGTGAAGGAACTGACCTGTCTTCTCCAAGCCGAGTGGAAGAAAATACCGCTAGCCGTCGTACAACGCCTGGTTGAGAGTATGACCCGGAGGGTCGCAGCTGTAATCGCCGCTCGTGGAGACTCCACCAACTATTGAAGGTGAATAAACTTCGTTTTACTTTGCTATCACAGGTGTCCAGTTACTTGTTGGTAAATAGTGTATAACACCCAACAATCTTTCCTTTCTCAAAGTCAGGTCTCTCCCGCAGCGACATTTTCACTCAACCTCACAGAGCGATATGATCACGGTCAACTGCAGGCTTGTTTTTATACCGCTTGCAGCTGTACCGCGCATCTTAACAACGCAGCAGATCCGTTCGTTTGCTTTTGAAGGGGTGTCCGGTCACTTTTGTCAATACAGTGTACATTTATTGCTTGAAATTCGTACTCAATCCACCCTCAAGAGGATTCCGGACCCGAGGAATCTCCCCTTAGCTACGCCTCTGTCTTAAAGAAGTATTTGCTTCAAGCTTAAGAAGAAGACAATAATATGGATTTGAGAGTTCAGGGAGGGAGGGAAGGCCGCGGGTGGCCTAGTGGTCAGCGTTCCTGACTGCCAAGGAGAAGACCTCGGGTTCGATCCTGGGCAGGTACGAATGTTCGAACCACTAAATATTCGCCGTGGGTCGGATGGGCACGTTATCCGTCGGACCCCGGGTACCCCCCTCCCTGGTAATAAGTAAGGGCGTCTTCCTCCTCCTTTCTACCTCGCTTCCGTGTCACTTTCGTATCGGGCACTCTAGCCCAAATCTCCTAACTTCCTATTTCTAAGGGTTGTTTAAGACCTGGGGTCAGACACTCCTTCCTAAAATCCTCTAGATCTGATCTGAGATCTGAGGGAGGGAGAGAACAAAAGTGTTAAAATCTACGATTTTCATTCCGGGGAGATGGGATTGAGGTTCTGTTTTGATTCTTGTAACAACTTCATCACAAAATGTTAAAAAAAACATTCAACTATTCTGCGAAGCAAATAATAAAGAAGCCTCTAAAACACATTCGAATAAATATTTTTTTTTACCTTGATACATGTGTTAGTGATTGATTTTTGATGCAAGGTTTTTTAAATTTTATACGCGCTCCAACGTGAAAATTGCGGGATTTTTTTCAATTTTCAGTTCTATTTTTAAAGTCACTGAACAACTAACTGGCCTCATATGTAACCCCAAAACAACTTTCACATTGTTCTTTTTATTTTTTTAAATTTAAAAAAAAAAAAAAATTATTTTTTTTTAAATTTAAAAAATAAAAATAATTTTTTTAAGTTTGGTTTACACACAAATTGTTGAATATATGGAGGCAGAGAGCCACAAAAGGATGAGATTTAATTTGTTATTTCGTGAATGTAGAAAAGATTAAGGTGGGTACAATAATTATTTGAAATCTGCAAATCTCAATATGTGTACGACGAAGAGCGATAACCTATTTGAAAGTGGAGAGATTTGAAACAAAACAATAAAAAATATATTTTTAAGAGCCTCGTGCACCAATACTTAAAAGGGTAATAATAATAAATATAAAACACTCTACTCCAAAGAATTTTGTTTTTATTCCCAAAACTGCGGGGCCCTATAACAGCGCGGGGCTCGGGGCGAACGCCCCAGTTGCCCCGATGGTCAAGCTGGCCCTTGTACATACACTATCTGATCAAAGAATCCAGATACTTGCCTATCCATAAACTCCCTGTAATAGAAAATGAATTATTATCAAGTTGATCCACCCTTTGCTGCAATCACAGCAGCCTGGGAAGGCTTTCCACTAGATTTTGGTACGTTGCTTCGGAAATTGTCTTCCATTCCGCCGCAAGAGCATTAGTCAGGTCAGTCACAAATGTCCGGCGGTTCAGCCTGGTTCGCAGTCGGCGTTCCAGTTCATCCCAAAGGTATATTTATTCCATGGCGTTGAGATACGGGCTCTGTGCAGGACAGTCAAGTTATTCCAACCGGTCATGTAGCGTCGTTCACATGGTATCCTCCACACCCAGACTCGTCCGCTGGAGTGCCAGTTGATGAAGCGTGATTCTTTAGTTCAGATAACTTGTTTCCGCTGCTCCAGCGTCCGCTGACGCCGAACTTCGTGCCACTCCAACCGACACTTTTTTTTTTTTTTTGATTGGATGTTTAACGACCACCGTGAGCAACTCAATGGGCTATAAGCAGTCGCCCGTCCCTAATTTAGGGTCACTGGTTCCAGGGAAGGGAGAGAGAGCCAGTGCCGTAAGACAAGCACAACGTCCATGCCTCACCGGGATTCGAACCCGGGCCCCTTACGGACGAATGATCAGAGTCCATCGCTTAGACCACTGCGCCACCGGGGCGGCCCGACACTTTGTGTTTATCTTGTTGATGTTAAGCTCCTGTACGGCTGCTCAGCTTTGGAAACCTATTTCCTTCAGCTCTCAACGAACCGTTTTGGTGCTGGTGTTGCTTCCTGAGTCACTTCGGAACTTGGTGTTGTGAGTTGCAGCCGTGGGCAGGCGATTTTGTTGCACCATTCGCTCAGCAGTCGGCGTTCCCACTCCGCCATTTTACGTGGCTCACCCGGTCGCGATTGCGCTGTTGTTAGTCTTAAACGTTTTCACTTCACAATAACATGACTTACAGTTGCAGCGGGGCAGAAATTTCCTGAAATGACGTGTTGCTAAGATGGCTGCTTATGACCGTTCCAAGTTGAAAGTCACTGAGCTCTGAAGTACGGCCCACTGTACTGCTCATGCTTGCCTATGATATTTGCTAGCTGACGTGCGTCTTTTTATGCCTGTATGGCAGGGGCGGATTTAGAGGGAAGCCCAGGTACGGGGCCTCGCGATGCTGAAGGACCCACAAAATTACGATTTTACATTTTGCTTCTCAAAAAATAAATAAAATAATATGAAAAGGAACTGAGTGAAGGATGAATTCGCTGTACTAGGTTTTGAGAGCATGATTCCACCCAAACTCGAAGTGTGTCATCTACAAGTACACTCATGTTCATAAAAAACAGAACACCTGAAAGGAGTTGAGCTACAACTTTGATTTTTACAGGATATGCTAATCAAGCAATATCGCATAAATTATTAGCATGTCGGAGTCGTAGGTGCATGCGTACTCATCTAGGCAAATCATATCGCGCAAAGTCACAGACTGGAAACCGGGCCATTTTTCTGTTATAAGCGCGGTGTGACTCAGTCGGCATGTCAGTGCTTGGTCATCTGTGGATAAGGATGCCTCGTCGTCGTGTAAGACAATTGTAAAGTCACATCAGCAAGTTCGACAGATGTAACATTATCGGCATGAGAGACGGCAATGCTTCCCTGCGGGAGACTGCTTGTTGTGTGGGGCGCAATGTGTCAGTCGTGGCAAGAGTGCAGGGAATGGTACAAAAGAAGTATGACAGGAAGAGAAAGTTCTGGGCGTCGTACACAGACAACGCCGAGGGACAACCGTCATGAGGATGTCTTTGGGTGACCGTTAAACATCATCAACGGCGTTGGCGCAGTTGTGGCGGCCTGTGACACATTCTTTCATGTCAGCTGTAACACTACGTCTCCGGTTATAACAGTTTGGACTGCAGGCTCGTCGGTCCCTCCTGAAGTTACCTTTGCCACCTCAGCAACAGACTGTCAGGCCATCGAAGGAAGGGAGTGGCTTGAAGAATGGCACAATATCGTGTTCTCGGGCAAAATGTGCTTCTGTTTAGGCGAAAATGATGGCCGCATCTCTGTCCACCAACGACAGGAGGAGAGGCGTTGGGGAGAATGTATTCGCTCCAGGTATACCGCACCAACACCAGGTATAATGGCCTGGGGTGCTATCGGGTACTAAAGCAGATCACCTTTCGTGAGAGTCCGTGTCACCATAACGAGTGTCCGTTACGTCAATGACATTCTACGGCCGGTCGCACTTCCATACCTGCAGAACGTCCCTGGGACCATATTTCAGCAGGACAATACCACACCGCATGTTGCAGCGGCAACACGGTCCTTCGTCAGGGATAACAACGTTCCACTGGCTAGATCGCCTGATTTATCATCCATAGAAAATCTCGGGGACATGCTCAAACGACAGGTGCAGCGGTATGACCGTCAGGCAGCAACTCTTGAACTTTGGACGAGGGATCAACACAGGACGCCATTCACACATTATTTGATTCGATGCCTCAGCGCGCAGCCCCAGTGGCGCAGTGGTCTAAGCGATGGCTTCTGATCATTCGTCCGAGATGGGTCCGGGTTCTAATCCCGGTGAGGCATGGATGTTGTGTTTGTCTTACGGCCTTGACTCTCTCCCTTCCCTGGAACCAGTGTCCCTAAGTTAGGGACGGGCGACTGCTTATAGCCCACTGAGTTGCTCACGGTAATTGTTAAACCTCCAATCAAATAAAAAAAATGCCTCAGCGCGTAGAGCAGGTGATACAAGCTAGAGGTGTCCACACCGATTATTAGCTATTAATACATCGACACACCTGGTACGTATGACACCGAGATGCTAATAATTTGTCCTGTACTGCCTAATGAACCTATCCTGTAAACGGAGTCGTAGCTCAACTCCTTTCAGGTGACCTATGTTTTATGAACATGAGTGTATTAATTTACTGACCTAAACGCAGGCTGGCAAAATATCATTTTGAGCGTAATATTACTTAACATTGCACAACTGAGCTCAAAAATTGGGCTATTATTTCTGGCCGATTTGCTTAGAAAGTAATGAACATTTTTTTTTCTCGATAGTTAGCCTGACCTTCCATTTTTTATTTAAAATTTCTTTTCCCTCATTCAACCTAGTTTAAGAGGCAATCACAAAACTTACCATACAAGTAAAATGACATCGGTGAAGCTGGTTTTCCGAAAGACGCTAGTAGATTTTATCGATATTCGGGCTGTATAGGGAAACTGTCAGTAATGGGAATCTGATGATATGAGGCATCAGATCCCACACCCCATGTCGCTTAAATTCAGTCATAAATTAACTGGTTTGCCGGTTTGGGAGTTTAACGACCACCATGAGTAACTCGATGGACTATAAACAGTCGTCCGTTCCTAACTTAGGGTCACTGGTTCCAGGGAAGGGAGGAAGCCGGTGCCGTAAGACAAACACAACACTCATGACCCCGGGATTCGAACCCGAACCCATCTGAGGAGAATGATCAAAAGCCATCGCTTAAATCACTGCACCACTGGGGCGGGGTGGCATAAATTAACTGTATGTAGCTTGTTAAATGCTAATACTGTGCTTCAGTAACCAACCTTGCAAAAGTTGCTACTTTTCTTCTTGTAAAAAGACTTTCCCACTTTTAACTTCGCTATTCCTTCCTGATCATGGTATCGCAAAGACCTGAATTAATGAATTTCGTCTTGATAAGCTATAGCAGTTTTGAGTTATATGAAGTCAACAACTATTTTCACGGTGGTATAACTGCAGTACAGTGGGCTAATAAATACAAACACTGTGCAACCAAATTTTAAGAAGTTGATTGGTCTGCTGTTTCACTCTGACGAGAAGGCAAGAATACCGCGAAAAACTCATGATTCGGGGATCCCATCTGTCAACAATGTAGATTGGCAATGAAGGTGTAATGTCGTGGGAAATGTTTTCGTCGCACACACTGGGACATGTTGGTGCCCTCAGAGCAACATTTCAATAACACACGATATCTGAACATCGTAGCCGATCAGGTGCATCCCTTTATGGTAACAATGTATGTAACGATGGGTGGGTTATCATCCATGTCACAAGGCTAGAATTGTCCAAGACTAGTTCCGAGACCATGAGAGTCACTTTGGCTTGTTTCAGTGGTCTTTCCGGTCATCATATCTCCATTCAATCGAATGCCTATATGATGAGATGGAATTAGCTATTCAGAACAAAGAACCACCTCCAATTTGCACCTTTGTAACAACTTCGGGAAGTAACGAACTTTACATGGACCAACGCACATCTTGTATGTTTCCGACATCTTAATAAGTTCATGCATTTCTCTACGAATTCAGGTTGCTCTGAAGGTGAAAGCAGTAGATATGTATTATTAGATTGGTGTACTTGACAAAGTGGCCATTCGGTGTGCATTCGTATACCTACATCTTGCAAATGTAGATTCTCGCGACTTGACTTCAGTACTTTGAAAAATAATTGCTGATATGGTTTGTAGTATAAAATATTATCTCAACATGTCATAGATATGCTCTGTAGAGATGCAGGAATTTTCAAACTGTGAGCATGTTATTGAATTGTGAAATTTGTACTTCGTGTGAAATTCATGCTCTTTTCTATTAGTTTTGTGAGTTGTTGATTAGAACTTAGTGACTAAGGTGCTTTGATTAACGAATAAAAGTATCACTGTTCGTACTTATACAAATGACTGTAAATAAACAAACACATCGCTCTTTCCACGTTTTAGCACCACACAGCAACCGAAAAATTGTTATTCGGTCACGGCCGAGGAACCAAACAAATAACAATTTTTCGGCTGCTGTGGGGTGCTAAAACGTGGAAAGAGCAATGTCTTTGTTTATTCACTGACGCCATGTATTTGGAGGATTTTCAAATGACTGTAGTTGTTTGACGTGTTTGCCTCCAAGCTCATATTCGCTCCTGATTCGTAACTGAACATACGTACTATCACGTTAAGGATTTCGCATGGCGTTTTACGGAGGCAACAGCATCCACTAGTCGAACTACGAAACTATTGTTTGATATATAAGGTGTTTCTAAATGTTTGACCAAACTTTGGGACCTTGTTCTACCGCCGATTCTGATGAAAAAAAATTCATTTAAACATAGAGCCGGGTGCGCTTTCCTACGAAGATATAGCATATGTTGAACTGCAAATCGTACGCACTGAGAAGGTAACAAGGTTGCATTTCAGTTACCACTGTAGAAATGACCGAGGAGAACACCTACTTACGGTTACATCACAGCAAAGCTTCGAAATGGACTCCATGAGTAGTAGTAAATGCAGCACAGTCTTTCATACTCGGGAAGGCCGTTAGCCTCGGACTGCATTTTGTACTCCGATAACGCGCTATATCTGAAAGCGTTTCAAGCCCTATGTTTATATAACTTTCATTCTTCAGAATCGGCGGTAGGACAAATTCCCAAAGTTTGGCCAAACATTTTAGAAACACAGTAGTTTTTCTTTAAAACAACAGTACCTCCATGTGCTCCTATGAGATTGCAAATGACTTCATATTCAGTGAACAAATTTTTGTACCTTAGCGACTAATCCTGCAGTTAACAGAATGCCGATAGAAGAATTCTACTTCATGCCGACAAAAACATTGTGACACTCCATCATGTTTTAGCCACAGTCATGAGTTTAGTCTGAAGAATCGAATATTTGTGAATTTAGAAGCTGATGTAATGCGCTATTGAAAAGCTATTTTCCAGGTCGAAAAGTGAAATCTAGTGACTTAATACAAACTTTAATAGAGGAGCAACGCTGAATGTAGTTTTTTACGATTTCGTGGGGATTTTCGTAATACCAGAAATATTTTTCTGGTATTACGAAAATCCCCACGAAATCGTAAAAAACGTTTTTTCAGTTGCGTGAAATCGAGCTTCATCAATGAAAAAAAGCCTACTTTAAGCCGCTCAACTGAGAATCTCTTATGTGGAGGTAAGATATTTTTTGTCAAAATCACATAGTTAACAATACCCTGAGGTTCTTGCATCGCGTCGGAGGACACATGTTCTTTTTGCGACAAAATGACAAAAATTGATTACATTCCTTTTAAGGTTTAGACGCCTGAAAGCTGACCTGTGGAACGATTCTGTCGGACAGGAAAATGACGTGCCACCATTGGTCCAGCCGCCGTTTAAGGTAATGAAAGGACAGTTGTACGGATAGGAAAGAATAAAAGAAAAAGGAGCGAAAAAATTTAGAGTTGTAAAGATACATAGTGTATTCAAAAAGTTCCAAGACTCCCGCTCGTAAAAACGTACAGATGGCGCTATCTCTGTGAAACCGGCGGGATGACGCAGCAACGACCTTCAGCCACGCGTATCACGTGATTACAGTTATTTCTGACTACTTCCGCCTTCGCAACGTTCATTTGTGTAAAGCGTGTGTGTCAGTGGCGGCTTTTCAGGTGAAGTAGGTGAAGTGCCTCTTCACCTGTTTTACTCAAAATAAAGTTTTATTTAGTATTTTTTTTATAATATATTCTTTTTTGCCTTTATTCAGTTCCAAATTACTCAAAATTTTGAATAGATATTAATTCACATGGCGCGCTCAATACGGAAAACAAATCCTTATACGCAAAACAGTGCAAGTGAAGAGCCGAAATGAGAATGCTTGGAAGTCTGCAGTTTTCCGCCGAGTTGCCATGGTAACCGTGACGTCACCCTCCCCAATCTGCTCGCTCAACTGAAGTGTTTTAGCTTCACGCGCCTTACCTCTGCATCTTTCAGTTTTTTGAGCGTAAAGCCGTGAGAGATCGCGGTCGAGTGGGCGGACTACCAGGGTACCATGCAATCTGCCAGGGCTTTTTTTTTTTTTCCTTGTGGTGCTGTGGTACATCATTTTCCGAAAGGAATTTGTTCTTTTGTGCTTTGTGATTAATTGTTGAAAGCTTTAACTGATATTTTAGGTTTGTGTACAATTTAACTGATAGTGATAGTTTTTAGTATACATCCTGTGGACGACATTGTTTGTAATTTATTGCAAACTCCATTTACTCTGTGGAAAGATGAAGATAAAAGAGACATTTTGCTTCAAGGACGACCAACGGATTCACGGTAAATCTAACAATATTAATTTTAAAAATTGTTGGTTTACTGAATATAAATGGATTTGCAGCACTTCTGTGTTATTTTTTATTTTTTTATTTTTTGGCCCTGCTTACTTTTTAGTAATAAACATTCGGCGTGGAATGAAGACGGATTCTCAGATTTATTAAGCGTAACACGGTCACTTCATAAACATCGTGATTTTAGCGAACACCTGAAATGCGGATTAATGTTAAGGAATTTTGAAAAACATTCAAAACACCATTGCCGATGTCCTGAGGAAGAATGCTAGGCTTTTGAAAACGCATTTTAACGAAAACGTTCGTTTAAATAGACTTTTCCTGCAGACAGTGATTGATGCAGTATTAGTCTATACTGTATTTGAGCAAACAAGAACTAGTATTCCATGGCCATGACGAAAGCATGGGCTCGATAAATCGTGGAAATTTCATTGAATTACTTTCATTGTTGATATGAAGAAGTTCTTTAGAAATTGAAAATCAATACGAAAGGATAAAAAACTATTCAAAATGATTTAACTGAATGTATTTCAGAATATATAAACGATTACGTCAAAAATTAAATAATTTTTGATTGTTGATTTGGAAGGTGTATTGGTTGAGAGATTTTTTTGGGTTTCCATGATGTGAATGAAGATAGACCGTCAGGAGCTTTATACAAAATGCTAGACAAAATTTTGGAACAGTCTGATTACCAACACAAATAAATAGGACAATGTTGCGATGGGGCAAGTATAATGTCTGGACACTTAAATGGGCTACAGAAAAAAAAGTCAAGGATAAAGCTTCTCAAGCTGTTTTTGTTCAATGCTTAGTTCATCGTTTGAATCTTGTATTACACCAGAGTTTTTCTAAAATTTCTAAGTGTCGAATACTTTTTGCAAGCCTCAGTGGAATTGCTTCGTTTGTTCACCATTCTGCGAAGCGGTCTTATACACTTATATCAACAACCGCAAAGATGCAGACCAACCATAACAGAAACTCGATGTTCCTCCACTTCGAAATTAGTAAGTGTAGTTGTTGAAGATTGGTATAAATTGAAGGAAGTGTTCGGATTTCTGACGAATAGCGAATAATCAGACAAAAAATCAATTCATCTTGCCAAGTGGTTTTTGAATGATATGAACACTTTCGAATTTACATTTTTGGCTCCACCGATCTATTATTCGAACTTTTGAAGAAAAAATAACTAAACATAAACTACTGTGTAACTCAAATTAAAAAAAGAAAACCTCGTGAAATTTTGAGCCATAAAAGGAACGATGAGTTATTTGAAACACAGTTTGGAAAAGCTAGCAAAATTACAGAAATAAGCACGGAAATATGCTGCTCTTGCACAGAAAACAATTTTTCAAAATTATAAACAATTGTATTTTGAAATTTTGGACCACATTCTTATGGAAATGGATATAAGATTTCAAGACTGTAAGAAACTTCAATTTGTCTGACTTGCTGACACAACCAAATTCGAATAATTTAATGCATGCTTTCCCACTCGCGCTCTTGAAAAATCTACATTTTTACGGAAACATATTTACTAAACACCAGTGCCTTAAAAATGAACTGAGTCTTGTATATGCCGATGAAAAATTAAGGAATATATTGACTCAAGAACTCCTTCGAGTGTTTCACGGAGACAAAGACATTTTTACAGAAGATTATAAATTGGTTTTCCTCAGTTTAACAATTCCATCTACAAGTGTGCCAGTGGAAAGAAGTTTTCTTAAAAGAATACAAACTTGCTCAAGAAACACTAGTTCCCAAGATAGACTTGCTTCTCTGGCAAATATTTCTATTCAGGAAGATATTTTATTGATGCTCACGAAGAAACAACCATCTAACCATCTTATGACGACATAATCGACAAATTTGCAGCTTTAAAAGGAAGAAAAATTGATTTAATATACAAAAAATAAGTAAGTCCTCATTAAGGGATTTTCATTGTAGACAGTATATATCTTTTTATACTGCTCTTGTACCTCTTTACCTATTTTTCCAACCACGAGCAGCCACTGGTGTGTGTGAGCCGTTGTCATCGAAAAAAAATGGAGTAACGAACGAACATCAAATTTTGTTTTAAATTGGGAAAATCGGCCACACAAACGTACGAAATGATTAAATCTGCGTATGGTGACGATGCTATGAGTCGTTCGCGAGTATTTGAGTGGTTTTCGAGGTTTAAAGCTTGGAAGAGACTCGACTGAAGAAGATGAGAGATCAGGTCGTCCATGTTCGAGTCGAAATGATGAAAATGTTGAGCGTGTGCAAGCGTTGGTGAGATCCGACCGCCGAATAACGATAGAAATGATTACACAGTCGTTAAACATTAGTGTGGGATCTGTTTTCACGATCATGACGGAGGATTTGAATAAAAGGAAGCTCTGTGCGCGCTTTGTGCCGCACACTTTAACTCCTGAACAAAAAGAACACCGAATTTCCTCCTGCAAAGATTTGATTTTCGTGGCCGATCAGGATCCAACTTTTTTGCAAAACATTGTCGCCGGAGATGAGACTTGGTGTGTGGAGTACGATCCGGAGACAAAACGCCAAAGTGCTGAGTGCACAAGTCGGAAAAAGGGTCGGCCGATGAAAGTTCGCGCTTCTAAATCAAAAACGAAAACGATGCTGATCACCTGTTTTGACAGTCGGGGCATCATTCATCGAGAATTTCGTCGTCAAGGTTCCACTGTGACTGGGGCATTCTACAAAGATGTTTTGGATCGGCTTTTGAAACGAATGCGGCGTGTGAGGCCCGATTTGTTGGACAGTGGAAATTGGTGCCTCTTGCACGACAATGCACCGTCTCACAAGTCCATCCTTGTGCAGCAATTTTTGGCGAGAAGGTAGGTTGTGTGCATCAACCACCCCCCGTACTCACCAGATCTGCCCTCCCCCCGGACTATTTTTTATTTCCCAAGTTGAAATTGAAGATAATTTTTTTTAATTTTTTTTTTATTGGAGGTTTAACGACCACCGTGAGCAACTCAATGGGCTATAAGCAGTCGCCCGTCCCTAATTTAGGGTCACTGGTTCCAGGGAAGGGAAAGAGCCAGTGCCGTAAGACAAGCACAACATCCATGCCTCACCGGAATGCGAACCCGGACCCCGTTCGGACGAATGATCAGAGGCCATCGCTTAGACCACTGCGCCACCGGGGCGGCAAATTGAAGATGAAGGGGCAGCGGTACGAGTCAATAGAGAAGATTGAAGCGACGGTGACATCGGACCTCAATAGTGTTGGAGTGGAGGAGTTCCAGAAAGAAGGTGTTTACTGACCTGTACACTCGTTCCAATGCGCTGTATTGAATTGGGAGGACACTATGTAGAAGCTTAACATCAAATGGAAGTATATCCTCTGTGTTATATGTTCTGTGTATGATCAGTCCTGGAACTTTTTGAATACACTGTGTATATGCATTGTCTGAGGCTTTTGCTATGAAAGAAGAACCAAGCTACTTGACTCTTGCATATATTAAGAGCTTAGATTAAGGGGTGGTTCTTTATAAGTAAGGATTTTAATCTTACCTTGAAAAGGGTTGTTTTTGAATTTTTTAATAAATAATATTTTGTTTTGATTTTTTGTTTATTATCTGTTAATTTTTAGCGTTATTTATTGCTTTAAATGTATTTTAATTTTTGCTATTAATTTTAATTACTCTGTATATTAATTTTTGATAGCTATAGTGATCTCTGAAAAGAACAGTGTGAGAGCGGGAGCATTATTTATGCACGAGAATTTATTAATTGAACATTATGCCTGTATAAGCAGGAAAGTCATACATTAATGGACTAATGATAAGAACATTATGTTGATATGATATCAAATTAATGTGTGTTAGATGAACTTACGATGAAAACATCCATATGTATATAACTATTAATATAACTTAAAACGTGGTCCATGTGTACGAAGAAGCAATAGATTGTTCTAGAACATTTTTTCGAAGTTATTTGGATGTTACAAAGAAAACCTGGAAGTCACACGCTCGAGAGAGGGAGATGCCTTTCTCAAGCAAGATAAACATCAGTCGTTAAGCAAATGACTGCCACCAAGTATTGTCCGCAGAGAGCAGATGCCAAAATGTCTAGAAGTCAAACATTACGTATTGCATACATGTAGCAGTGTGCATTGTACTCGATGCGTTTCTGTACTTTGTGGTAAGTTAAGTCTGTCCAAAAGGAAGCCGCTAACCAGTGATGTAGTTCTAAAAAACAAAGTGGCTTAGCGGTGACGGAATTATTAAAACTACCCCGAAAAGAAGTCCCTTAAGTTTTTCTAAAGACATTCAAAATTGGACTTGTGTTTTTACTGTTCAGTAAATATTCATTAATTGTTTTTGTCATTTCATTAATATGAATTAATTTGAGCAATCTTGCATAACAGAAATGTAATGAGAGATTCTACGTATCCGGTTGGAAGATTTCAGTTGAAATCTGATGTGTGCGTCTTCAAAATGTGAAATTTCGTCTCAATTGGTTTAATTTTTGAGTTATTTTTGCCCAAGGCGTAGGCAGACTAACATATGCATGCATACATGAAAAAAAAAAAAAAAAAAAGGCTTTTGTAAAGGGAAATGCTTAGGTGTACTTTTCATTTCAATATAACGAAACAACGTTTACAAAACTAGTGCCTTTTATACGAATGCCTACCGAGCCTTAAACGCTTGTTCCACAGAACAGGGACTCCAGAAAGAACTTGATTACATCAAAAGTGTTGCTATCAATAGAAGCTTTAAATCCTCAATGGTGGACTGAGCTGTCCAAAAAAAACTTGGGAACCCTAAGCATAAATTCACCTGAAGCCGACATCTCTCCAAACTGGCACCAGAACGTTGCAGTTTTTCCATTTATCCCTGAAATTTGTTTCAAAATAGCCAAAATCTTAAGGTCGTGAAATTTCAAAGTAATTTTCACTTCCGTGACTAAAATGATTTACGCTACAAAAAAGGACACAGCTCCTGACAAAAATTCTTAGAGAATCTATCGCATGCAGTGGAGGTTTGGCGCCGCCAGGCTACTTTTTACCAAACTGAATCGAACTTACAAAAATAAAAAAAAGAAGAAATGAAAATGCTTTTTCTTTCTTCTTTTTTTTTTTCTTTTTTTTTTAGTGCTGTTTTTAAAGTCACTGAATAATAGATCTCCATATGTAGCCCGTAACCAACTTTGATTTTGTTATTTTTATTTCTTTGAATTTTAGTGTCTGGTTTGCACATAAGCTGTTGAATATATAAAAATAGGGGCCACAAAATGATGAAATGTAATTCGCTTTTTCATGAATGCGAAAAATAATAAGGTGGTTGCAGTACAGCAAATCTCAGTATTTGTACGACGAAGGACGATAACCTATTCGAAAACGAAAGGGGGATCGGAAACTAAAAAAAAAAAATCTTCTCAAGCGCCTCGCGTCCCAACACTTACAAAACAAATATTAATTACCTGCAGGAAAAGATTACGTTTTGCTTTTTTCCTGAACTGCGGAGCCCCTTGAAGGAGCGGGGCCCTGGGCGACCGCCCCGCTTGCCCCTATGGCCCAGTCGGCCCTGATTATATACTTTCTTTTTGTATCATATTCTCTTGTAGTTAACTGATAACTAATAAAATCACTAACGGTTGTGCAATACATTTTGAGAACGAGCTAATTTTTCGGTGGACTAGAGAAAGACCTTTGTAAAGGTATTGCCATTTTAATTGTAATTTAACAACCTAACTTTTAAATTTTTTTATTTGTGTATGATATTGCAAATAGGGTGTTAGGGAATTAGGTGTCATTTTTTATCGCAAACGGGAAAGGCATTTAATCTTCATTAATTCCGTATGAAAAAATTAGGAAATAGGGGCAGCACTCATCAGAAGGATTTCGTGCATTTCTCTTACCCTTACTTACATCAAGGATGTTCTAGGTAGTGAAGCTGAACTGGACGCTGAACTCCATTTAGGGCTGTGAAACACAAAATGTGAACAGAGCAGTGAGATTTCCAACCGCTCCGGAGTTCCGAATTTTGGTACCGCGTCAAACGGATCGAATGCTACTTGCACTAGTGGCAGTAATAATCGAATTACCACCAAAAAATCTTCAAAAATACGAACGACATACTTATCTTGTTACGTACGAAAAACCGCGCCGTCATTTCTGGTTGTGATCATCTTACAAATCACCTGAAAAGTTTTAAGGAAGAAATATGAATTTTAAGCCGCCAAGCTACCACAACAGGCGATAGAAATTATAGGTAAATTCTGAACCAGAAACTGGTGCAAAAGTTTCAATTCTGATTTTAATCAAATTGTACGCAATGATTTCTTGAGCTTTGGCAGCCCGCCTGCCTCGCACTAGTTACGCATCTGATCCTTCCAGTTCTTACGCATGGAGCAAAGGCACGGACCTTAACAAAAAAGACATACAGATGCTGCAGAGTGCAGACAACCGAAAGAAGCATGGAGAGGTACATGCTTGGTGCAACCAAAAAAGGTAGGAAAAGAAACTCATCGAGCCGACCTCTCTCCAAGCCGACCTCTCAGTTTAACGTGTGAAAATGACAAAAAGTGGAATGGCTTCATGATCAAAGTAAAATCTTCAGCCACTGTTGAAGAACTGACCAGCGTTCAACTGAAATACTAGACAGGATACCAATGGACAGAAAAACTCAGAAGACCACATGGGAGATGGGTAGATGAAATTCAAAAGCATGCTGGAGTGACTTGTGAGAGACTGACTGTCAAGAGAGGAAGTTTCGGAGGAGACTTGGGGAGACTTTCATCCAGCAGTGAATTGGGAATGGTTGTTGTTGGTGATTATACATAAAATATTTCTTTTGTCAGTTTTCATGAATTTACTGAAACAAATTCCTTTTAGATAACGTTTAGTTCAAATGAAATTTCCTTCTCTTATTCATTTCCGCGAATAGGCTTTTCTATTTATAGATTTCTTTTGGCTCAGGTTGGGTTTGCACCTTTGGCTTTCCGTTCTTTAATGCATGGCTGGGTACCATGAAAAAGGAAAATACCCAGATGAAGACGACGTAGGAAATATGTGGATGAAATTCAAAAGCATATGTTAGAGGGACATGGAAAAGAATTTTCTCAAGACAAAGTTTTTGAAGAGACTTGTAAAGACCTTCATCCAACAATGGATGGAGAATGGCTGATGATATAAAAACTTATTTTTCATCACTCTCTCTCTCTCTCTCTTACTGTTTTTTTTTAATTTAAAAGAAGATTTTTAACCCAAATCATTCTTTTAAATTGAATGCGTAAATTTAAAAATTATATAGATGAAATAACCTGAAAAACCGATAGAATTTGGTGCAAATGGAGATCGGTTTCGAAAAGATGTTTAGATTACTCTTCGTGCAGTAAAGATTATGACCACTTTGAAAGATCCGCACATTAAAACAAATAAAAATTAAATTTCACAAAATCTAAATGAGTTAACCACTTCTTCAGGTTCCCTTTCAGTATATTAAAACGACGAACGATGTATTCAATACTTCTGTATTTCCCAATACTGAACAATAATGCTGGAGTATACACCAGTAGTAAACACATGTATCTTGATTCGTGAGGAAAACCCTTCACCTAAATTTATTTATTACAAATAAATGAACAGAGGAGTACGGGTTTTATGTCTTATCTAGCACTACCATGAAGTTTTACTGCTCATTGTAATTCATATGTTTTGCACAAATGAAATAATAATAAAAAAAAACAGTGTTTAAGTTCTACTTACCCAAGTATACATGCAATTTACTCTCCTAAAATATTTTCCATAGTGCCTCCTTTTCCTTCTGATCTTTTCCTTCTTCGGTATATGCCACATGCCTCGATTTTGTCTCTGTTGCTGAGGGGTGTTTCCTTAGCCAAAGTTTAACGTATGGAAGTGAATCCCATTTTTCCAAGGGTGGTCCGTTCAAGTGGATAAACATAAGTGATGACAGGTGCTTCATTAACAGACGATTTCTGGTTGACGTAGCAATCAGATTCATGCAACTGAATCCACGTTCACACTCAGCAGAGCTACATGGAAGGATCTTTATGCACTGCATTAAGGGCTCCAAAGTTTGGGGAACTTTCCTTCCTGCGAAATCAATGTAATCCCGAAACCCATTCAACAAGCTCCTTTCGTTTTCCAGACGAAACATTTTACAAAGTCTGCTAATTGAATCTTTGCTATACAAAATATCAGTATCACATGGCCAATAATCAGGATTTAGGACATCAAAGTCTTCCATCAGTTGTGAATATTTAGTCACATTTTTAGCATCTCCATCACCTCTGTGTTTTACATTGGAAGATTGTGTAGTAAAACATCGACGTTTGAGGTTATCAGAAATGCTGGTAAAAAACTGTGAACTGTTGATACTTGTTAATCTCTTGTTGCTTGAAAGAATAACACCATTGAAGTTCCTTTCTGATAAGGCTTTTACTGCTGATTTTGTGTATTTGCCTGGTGTTACTTTGAACAATTCGATAATTTTAACTGTTCGTTTAATAAGTTTATCACCACGGGATAAGTTGCAGTTTCTGTCTTGGAGCTGCAAAGATAAATTTGAAAGTTCTTCTAGCGTGTCACACATTATAGCTAAATCCTTTAAAAACTCTGTGGACTCCATTCTTGATAACAGACCCAAATATCGAGATCTCTCTGTCTGAGATCTTTGCTGGTCGATGGAAGCTTGTTGAAAATGTTTTGATAGAGCTGAATAAGTATTCCATACGGCAGAAACTGCTCTGAAACTGCTAGCCACCCATCGCACTCCAAATATTTTCCCTATCTTATTCATCTGTAATCCCAGTTCCAAAGCAGCATTTAATATTTCTCTACAATTTTTTGAAGACTGATTGTACAAAGAATAAAGTTCTTCCATGAAACTCTGGAAATGATATACAGAATTTTGATCTTTTAGAGCATCACTTACTGCCAACTCTACTCTGTGATTTAGACAATGCCAGGTAATCATTTGTGGAAATTTATTTTCAAGAAGTTTTCCAACGCCGGATTTGTAGCCAAGCATTACACTTGCACCGTCACATGCTAAGCATATTAATTTTTTTAAAATAATCATCTGTTATTCCGTATGATTCTAAACATTTCAACAGCGATTCTGTTATAGTAAAATCTTTCTGGTCTTCCAGTTCGATAACATCCAAAAAAATTGTTAAATCTTGTAATTGAATTATTGTCCGAATGTAAACAATCAGCAGTGATTTATTGCCCACTGAAGTGGATTCGTCAATTATAATTGACATTTTCCCTTCATCTTCGGCCATGGCTTGAGTCAGTTTCTTTTTAAATTCATCAGCGATAAAATTTGTTATCTCAGTGGCACTGAAACGCGACTGTAAGGATATTCCAACATCCAGCCTATTTTTCCTTTGTAATTTTATTAGATCATGATGATCAGAAAACGGCCTTTTTTGTTTCGCCAGATAGTACACTGTATTGAAATTTTTCACAGTACAATCTAAATTTTGTGTCAGTTGTTTGTTTATATTGGTCTCAAAAACAAAAACCTCATTCTCACTGATTTGTCGAATGGAACATGCTTTTTTGTGGGCCTCAGAATTTTAATGTACAGAAATTTTTGATCTCAAGGATTTTAATTGCTTTTCCCTTGTATTTCCAGTGTACGTAACTGTGTAATTACCCCATTCTGGGCTAATGTACAGGCCTTGTGATTTGAATGTTTGTAAATTCTGAATCTGCGAACAAATTACGCAGCCCAGATATCCACTTTTGCTATCAAGCCAAGCATGTTTCGTTTTTTTTTTCTAGCCACATTTCCTCAGACCAGATATCGGGATAGGATTTAATGCTGCGGTCATTTATCCGTGCAGAATGTTCAACGTCTGAAATCATATCACACGTCTCTTTCGTAGTATTATGATTTGTACATAAAGTTTCCTTACTATTTAAAGCAAAATTACTAACCTGTGAAATGTTAAGAGTCAGTATCAGATAAACATTCTTTACTGGAGCTTGAATCATTTTTGTGCACTAGGAACCTTCACTTTTTTAGAAAAAAATACGAATATCTTTCTGGAATTCAAAATCTTGTGCTCGTTTCATTATATCACGTGTGTAATTACTTAGAATTTGAAAATGAATTAAGAATTGACACTTTGTCTCGACAACATAGATCAGAAAATGCGTGATCCTTTAAGAGAAAGCTAGCTTGCATCGGGGGAAAAAAACAACACAGACTGAAAATAAATTCAGAGTGAGGTATGGCTCCCGGTGGTCATCTATTCATCCTAACTTCCAGCAGTTTTTCCTTAGCTAATGGGATGGGTGTAAAGGAAATTCTTTGTGTGACACCATGTGGATTTAGAAAATGAGCTGAGGGGATTGCTATTGTTGGATCTGGTCACCGGATGCAGGTTCTTCAGTAGAAATACCCTGCGCCACCATAAAACTTGCGATACTTAATTTTTCCCCGCTGTCTTCCCTACGGGCAGTACAGTTTTAACCCGCGTATAAGTAACATTTGGAAGTCGCCATTTGGGCAAAAGATTACCCACCCATTTTAAACTACAATTCTTTCGTAAAGCAACTCACTGCGTGATCCGAATATTTAATTTTATCTCTGTAATAAGAACATGGGGTTACCATGTACACAGTATTTTTTTTTTTTTTATAAAACAAGGTGTTTTTTTTCTGTGTGTTATCATTTAAAAAATTATCTCTTTAACCATAAAAAAGTGCCTTAGCGGCGCTAAGGCTGTTCTACATCCCTGCCGCTAACGGAGGTGAATCAAACGCACCGACCATCTAGGGAAGGACCGAAAAGTTGTAAGCCACATGGGCGCGACCGAACGAACGCGAACAGCACAACCACCTTGTCATAGTGACGTAGCAGCAGAGAGAGCAGCAGAGAGAGGGAGGACTGGACGCCCGAGGGCTAGGAAGCGGAAGTAGCGGAAGCGTGCCGCGGGCGAAGGAAGAGTAGTTATATAGTTGGTCTGCGTTCGGTAAGCGGAGAAGGGAGTTCTCCGGGAGACGTTACTCGAAAGAGTTTGGGAGCGGACGGGCCCGAGCGGTAAGGGTTCCGGTGTTCAGTCGAGTACTGAACGGTGATGTATTTTTGCGAAGTTAGCGTTGCCCGTGATACAGGTCTCTGAGCGAGGGACTCTCCTGGGCTTTCCTTAGATATCCAGAAAGGGGTAATTTTCCAAAACAGCAAAGACGAAGATCGGAGTCGAGTTTGATACGACTCGGAATTAGAAGTTCATCTGAGATACAGGGCTTATCTCATGCGGGAAAGACTCTCTCCCAAGTTCAGGAAAATATTGTTAATATAGAGACGCCAAGTTTACGTTGGCGATTTATGAGTTTTTCACCGGATAGCGGACGTTTGATCTGCGATCAAAAGGCGGCGACTCGACTGACAGACTAACTTTCCAACTTCAGATCCTTTCAAAATAAATCCGTTAAGTTTGATCAAATCCTCCTGTATTATTTTAGGACATTAGCAATTCTTATTTTGAGTTTTTTAGCGGTCTCGATCTATCCTCCTGATTCGCAGATAATTACGTATAGAAAAGCGGGGAGCATTTCGTTCATTCACCCAGTATGGTTTTTGGGGAAACTTCTTAGGAACGAATCTTGTACTTCTATTGGCTGTGAGGGGGACCTATAACTTGGACGCCACGCAAACATAATTTTGGGAGTGTCCACATAATGAGATGAGCACGCTCGCCCTTACAAACAGTTTTTATTTTTTTTATTTTGAATAACTGCTCGAAGTTTAGTACTTCGTTGTTTTTGTGTTCATAAAATTTATTTATTAAATGTTAAATAAATGGTATTTTTACCTGTTAACATGTTTATGTATGCTTAGGTATCCAGGATGTTGTTCCATTTTGTCCACTTATTGAAATTAAGTAATTGCATAGTTCTCCGCACAGTTAGTTACATTCTTAATGTTAAATTAATTAGTTGTTTAGGAGTAATCTTATATTAATGTAATTTTTAATTGTTTTGTATTTCAAATTTAGTTAATTTGGAGGTTTATAAATTTTAATCATAAAGTTGTTAATATTCCACTTACAGAATATCTTTATCCAGGAGAATGGATTTCCAGTTTTTTAGAGAATATACATTTTCTTATTATTTATCTAAATAGAAGCTTCAAGTTAATCAAATTTAAATTTTTGTAGAAATGGTAACTCTTTTTTGCAATATATTGTACAGCCCTGTAAAGAGCTTTTTTTATTTCATATTATTTTTGAATAAATATACGTAACCTTCAGTAATTAAAAATTAATATTAGTTAGCTATTTCTTTATAAGCGATTTTATATCATTTATCATAACAAATGTTGTCAAAAAAATGAATGAGTACTTTCTTTAGCTATATATTTATACAGGCCTTGAAAACCATCTTTTTATTCGTTATTTTAGTAATTGAGTTGATGTACTGAATCATTTATAAGAAAGTTAATACTAAATACATTTGATGAAATAAAGTGACCAAAGCTGATTTGATAATTCCTTTTTGATGCATTTGCGAAAGCCCTGAAAAGAGCCTTTTTTATTTTTATAAATTTTAGAGAGCACTGCTTTTTGTGTTTCTTACACTTGAAGGCAGCCTATAACGTAGAAGACTTTTCGTACTTCTACGTTATTTTAAAAACATAACCATAAGATGAAATAGTTCCTAAATTAAACCTTAACGGCCAGACAAAACATGTAAACAACAGAAGTCAAACTTTTGGAAAAGAAGCTTTATTCAAGGTTTTCTCCAACACATCGTAACATAACATAGCAATTCGCATTAAACGCTCCACACACCACACTGCTCCACACAGCTCCTCAACACAACGCTCCACAAGCAACAGTTTACTCGTAGTTTATATCTCTCGTTCTTATCCAATAAGAGGCATACGTCACGTTCATTCAACCTCAATAACGTTGCCAACAGTATTCGTTTGAGAGAAATGATATTACGTTAAGTGTGAAGTATAACTGAGAACAAACTCCAGATTTACATAGGGAAAGAAACTAAAAAGGAAAGTTAATTTAGAATATACGTCACATCATCTCCCTCGTAATTTTTTTTTTTTTTTTTTTTTTTTGCCAAGAACCTATCAATTTTGTAGAGGTATCCTTTCAAATAATCTGATCATTCATTCAACTCTTTCAGATAAGAACTTACAAAATGGAAGAAGAGATTTGTTGATCAGTTGCTGTAGCTGACTTTATATGAGCACACATAGTCTCTAGACATCCATAGTTCAATATCACTAACATTCATTGAAAAAAGAAACTTTCTGTACAATATCAAACTTCATAATATAAGTCGTGATAAATATTTTGTCACAGTACGTGCGGAGAACACTCATCAATATACATGTACGAAGTGGCACAGTAGTAAAAAAAATAACTCCGTAATGCAGGAAAACAAACTACAACATTTCTAACGTGAAGTTAATTTACACATTCGTCCACTCCTGATAACTTCTCAGGGAAGACAAAACATTCAAACTAAGTTAATTGAATAGTCGAACATTGTAACATGGTGTAAATTTAGTTAGTTGAAAAAAACTGCACTTGCAGAAAAAAATTCAACACCAAACACAACAAGTGTCAAGCACACAAAAAGGCTAATCACAGAACAACAACACAAAAGCCATTAAGTGAACACTTGGTGGCCAGGGCCAACTTCGAACTACTCCCATGCATTCGCGCATCAATTGTTGATGGGATAGGGAAACCCTGGAAAACCCTATCCTGGGAGTGAAACATCTTTATAGATATCAACAAAAGCAATGGCTGATATTTATGTTATGCCGAAAAGACAACATGCACAAAATTGAAGTGACAAGCATTTTAGTAATAAAAAAAAAAATTAATGTTGCGCCACACCAAAAAAAAAAAAAAAAAAAACATTACGTACTGACAAGGGAAATAAGGTATACGATTTTATTTTATTTTTTTTTTTTTTGTCCTCAAAGTTTGTCAAAAAAGTTCTGTGATACTTTGAGTACAGAGAAAAGTTCAAATAAATAGCCTTTATAAAGCAAAGTTCTGTGATATTTGTTTGTCCTCACAGTCTGTCATAAAGGTTCTGTGATAATTTTTGAGTACAGAAAAGTTCAAATAAATAGTCTTTTGATAACAAAGTACTGTGCAGCAAAAGTTCCTTTGAGCGTGAAGGTCAATTGTAATAACAAAATATTTTTTAACAGTACCTGTTGCTGGCAAAGAAAATCCGTGTGCGGACACGCTTATGTTGTTGTAGGGGAGACAACGGCACTCTCGAAGCTTCACGCTTCACAGTCTGAGGTTGCAGGTCACTGGATCGCTGGGGTGTCTCAGGATTTCTCGTGGGCAAGGCAAGTTGACGAGAAGAAGCAGAGTCATCAGTCTGTCGCAAGGAAGTCCCAGGCTGGAGCAAGGAAGTCCCAGGATGACTTGGAGACGAACCTGGAATCTGAGAAGAATGTAGATCCGGTCGTTTCTTTGGTGGTCAAAGAAGCGGTGTAAAACTAGAAGGGAGCTTCCGTGGACGACGAGGAACGGTGGAGGAAGGTATAGGCTCCGTCCGTCCCGAGCGAAGATTCCAAGGACGAAATCCTGACGGATGCAAATGCTGGACTCTATGTCTGGATTGTAGCCCAACACTAGAAGTTGCACTAGGAGACTGTGGAACATGAGGGGGAAATTCAGGCGGCGGACGCTTGGTAGGTTTAGATGGTACAGATGGCGAAAGAGGACGTTTTTGCCCTTCTGTAGATTGATTAAATGTTCCTAAAGTAGGCAACTGCTCAGTAGAAGCAGAATAAGGGATTTTTTTACTCGGAGACTAAAGAACCTCAACAATATTGTCCGATGATTCAGATCCAGCAAGAGGTACGACTCTTTTAGGCACAGGAGAGATGGAACTACCTGAAGATAAAATGTCAGTTCTTGTTCTTTTTACCCTTTTTTTATTTAAAACCAAACGCAGGCACTATGCGTGAAGAAGTAAATGGAGCGATTGAAGTATGAGAGGCAGATGAAAAGCAAACTCGTTGCACACGACAAGAATATCCAGAGGAACTGGAAGTAGTAGAACTCTCGTCTTTTGTGAAGGCAGGAGACGAAGGTGTTGAAATAATTGCAGTACCCCGAGTGAATGAAATAATGTCAGAATGAGAATCGTTAAAAGTGGAAGCAAAGACCCGCTCAGACGAAGGTAGAGAATCGGACAGGACAGGGGTTGGGTCGATAATTTCATCATCAACTATACATACTTGTGAAGAAGTCCCACCCTCTGCCTGAGGATTCCTACTAGATTTACGGTTAATAATTGCATCATTGCTTCTAATAACCCATTTCCTACATTGCTGCACGTGGGAAGAATGTAGGGAGCCATCTGGCTTCTTTAATATGACATTATTATTGTACAATTCTACCAATTCAAAGGGGCCTTCATATAAAGGTGCAAATTTTTTCACGAACGTATGTGCAACGGAGGATTGAAAATGAGTTTCTAACAAGACCAGATCTCCAACTGCGAGATCTGGTTCCCTCCGTTTCGCATTATAGTGCCTAGCTTGGCTTAATTGAGCTCGAATGATAGCAGTCCGTGCCTTTTGCGCAAGTAGTTTTACAGATTCGTGTGTTGGCCTTTGGTTGATTTCATCGATAATGCCAGTTAAACTCTCAAAGGGGGTACGGATTTTGCGCCCTAGAAAAAGTTCAGCGGGCGTAAGCCGCGTTGATTCATGAAATGATGAGCGAAGGGCGAAACAAAACGTTTCAACGTGTTCTTCCCAACGCTCATGATTATTGCCAATGAAAGTTGAGATCATCTTTAGTAAAGTTCGATTTACACGCTCAGCCGGATTTGCTTGAAGATGATATGGACTGATAAATTTGTGTTTGATTTGAAGCCTCGCACACATTCGCTCAAATAACTCCGAAATGAACTGAACCCCGTGATCCGAGACTACATTACGGGATCAGCCAAAACGAGAAAAAACATAAAAAACAAACACCACCGTCTATGTACGATATTTAATTAAAAGATGAAATCTATTTACAAATTAAAAACCTCCACTAGCACTTTCGGGGTAACACTTACCCCATCATCAGATGAAACAGAGAGGTTAAGGCAGTACTTGCGTACACATATATAGGAGCGCAGCAATGCACCATGGTATAGTTCTCAGGCGTCACAAGGCTAAGGTGTTGCCATCGCAGCCCAGCAATAGACACAATTTCAGACTTTTGTTACACATAATACAGATTGTGTTGCACAGTTAAAATGTCTAATTTACATGTTATTGTTTTTATTAAATCTATTTAATAATTATAATTTAAAGTTCAAAACGGCGACATGGTTTTTCCAAACTTTTGGTATATCCACTGGCGTATTATCATTGCAGCACTTGTCCCCTAAGGCTTCAATGTATAGGCTTTCCGCAAGGTGTAGTGAGCGTACGTACGCAGGGGTGTTCAGCAGTCTAATTTTCGCCCAGTCTGGTTGCAAAGTTCCATTTACGACATTTCTAGATAGTGCCGTGTTATTGCGGAAAGTTCGAATATTGTACTTATGTTCCTGAACACGAATACCCAAGCTTCTCCGTGTCGAGCCTACATAGTTACTAACGTGTTCTCCTGTTGAGGGGTCCAACAGTGGTATGTTGTACACTCCCCATTTGCTCAAAATATTGGTTGCTGCCCGATCTTTTCTAACTGATGACATGAGATTCTTTGATCGGATACCGAATTGTATGTTATGCTTTGAGCATATGTGTGGCAACACGTTAGTGATTTGTGGGTACTGGTCCAATGCTCCCACAAACCGTTTGCTAGGCTTTGGATCGTGTTCTAGACTTATGGTTCTTTGGTTGCTAATTCTGCAAAATAATCTATTAACCAATGTTCTTGGGTATACGTGTTTGTCCGCCAATTTAAAAATAAACTTTATTTCAGACTGTAGAAGACTCTCGCTTGAAGAAGGCGTATAGGCTCTTCTAATTACAAAGTTAATATAGCGGATAGTTTTTGTGGGGTTGGATGTGATGAATTGAATGGAATAAGGCTATTGCAATCAGTTGGCTTACGATAAACTGAAAAAAGAGAGTGAATTAGTATCCGGGTCACGAAATATGCGAAAATCTGAAAAAGGGAGTGACTTTTAATTAGAAGAGCCTATACGCATTCTTCATGCGAGAGTCTTCTACAGTCTGAAATAAAGTTTATTTTTAAATTGGCGGACAAACACGGATACCGAAGAACATTGGTTAATAGATTATTTTGCAGAATTAGCAACCAAAGAACCATAAGTCTAGAACACGATCCAAAGCCAAGCAAACGGTTTGTTGGAGCATTGGAACAGTACCCACAAATCACTAACGTGTTGCCACACATATGCTCAAAGCATAACATACAATTCGGTACCCGATCAAAGAATCTCATATCATGAGTTCGAAAAGATCGGGCAGCAACCCATATTTTGAGCAAATGGGGAGTGTACAACATACCACTGTTAGACCCCTCAACAGGAGAACACGTTAATAATTATGTAGGCTCGACACGGAGAAGCTTGGGTATTCGTGTTCAGGAACATAAGTACGATATTCGAACTTTCCGCAATAACACGGCACTATCTAGAAATGTCGTAAATGGAACTTTGCACCTAGACTGGGCGAAAATTAGACTGCTGAACACCCCTGCGTACGTACACTCACTACACCTTGCGGAAAGCCTGTACATTGAAGCCTTAGGGAACAGGTGCTGCAATGATAATACGCCAGTGGATATACCAAAAGTTTGGAAAAACCATGTCGCCGTTTTGAACTTTAAATTATAATTATTAAATAGATTTAATAAAAACAATAACATGTAAATTAGACATTTTAACTGTGCAACACAATCTGTATTATGTGTAACAAAAGTCTGAAATTGTGTCTATTGCTCGGCTGCGATGGCAACACCTTAGCCTTGTGACGCCTGAGAACTATACCATGGTGCATTGCTGCGCTCCTATATATGTGTACGCAAGTACTGCATTAACCTCTCTGTTCCACCTGATGATGAGGTAAGTGTTACCCCGAAAGTGCTAGTGGAGGTTTTTAATTTGTAAATAGATTTCATCTTTTAATTAAATATGGTACATAGACGGTGGTGTTTGTTTATATGGCATATTGTACGAATTGTGCTTTTTCTACGAGAAAAAACATTATGTATTAAAGTATCCCATATTACATCAGCTGTAGCTGCTTTAATGAGGTATGCTTCCACCCATTTAGAAAAGCTATCTGTAACAACTAAAATATAACGAGACTTAGTTTTAGTTGATAATGGATAAGGGCCCAATAAATCTATAGATATGATTTCAAATACATAATTATTTGAACTACAAATAAGGTGACCGGCCGGTCGTTTATTATCATAATTGCACTTTTGACAGTACCCACATGAGCGAATGTATGCGAGTATACTATTGTACATGCCCGGCCAGTAGGCTACGTCTCGAAGTTTAGTACGAGTTTTCCGTATGCCTAAGTGGCCGGCAAGAGGAATATCATGGAATTCATATAGTAAGGCCATGCGGAGAGACTGGGGTATCGCAGGGCGGTACCCAGCTCTCGAATTCACAATGTTTTTATAATACAAAATACCATCGATAATCTCATAATTTTGACTACGACTCGCTAAAGAAGGTTCACTAGGAGCAGAAGAACCAGCGAGTAAGAAATTATAGATTTCCCCAAAATCTGGATCATTCGGCAATTCAGAAATTATCTGCTCCCTTGAAGTGATTTCCGAAATGAAAAATAGGGAGGGAGGTTCAGTATCCGCCTGACCACCAGAACTGACCGGACAGCGAGACAGTGCGTCAGGCAGTTGGTTTGACTTACCAGGGCGATACTGAATTCGAACATTGTATTCCTGAAGTCGAAGTGTCCATTTTAACAATCTTCGAGACAGATTTGTTGCAGTGGTTAAATATTGTAATGCCGAATCATTCGTAATGACATTGACAGTTAAATGATTGAGATAGCATTTAAATTTGGTAACAGCAAATACAATAGCTAAGCATTCTCGTTCAGTAGCAGAGTAATTATGTTCTGCTTTGTTAAGAATTCGAGAGGCATATGCAATGGGATGCCCTCGTTGAGATAGAACAGCTCCTATACCAACACCTGATGCATCGGTAAAAATATTGAACATTTCTGCGTGGTTAGGAAAGGCTAACAAAGGGGACGAAACCAAGGCATGTTTAAGAGCATTAAGAGCAGTTTCTGCCTCTGTGGACCAAACAAAGTGTCTGTACTTTCGTTTTAATGCAAATAAAGGTTCGCATAGAGTAGCGTACCTCAGAATGAACTGTTGATACCACCCGGTCATGCCTAGGAATCTTGACAATACTTTTGCCGACTTAGGCCTAGGAAAGTCAGAAATCGGCTTGACCTTTGAGTCGTCAGTTAGAAGACCATTAGGGGTAATTTTTAATCCGAGATATACTAGTTCGTCCCGTCCAATTTGGCATTTGGCAGGCTTTAAAGTCAAACCCGCATTATGTAACAGTTCGAAAACTTGGTCCAACAGAGACAGATGCTCCTCAAAAGTCTCAGAAGAGACAAATATATCATCCAAATAGACATGGATATTAGGTCCGAGCACAGGACGTAAGACTGAGTCCTTTAGGCGCTGAAACGTTGCAGGAGCATATGCCAAACCAAAGGGCATTTGTAGGAACTCATTTGCTCCAAACGGGGTAATAAATCCAGTTTTTCTACAGAATTTGGGTGGACAGCAACCTGCCAATAGCCACTAGCTAAATCCAAAGCTGACAGCCAGTTTGTTGACGTTAAGCCCTGGAGAATATCGCTAATTATAGGCAATGGATAATTGATAGCTTTAGTCACCGCAGTGAGTTTACGATAATCTGTCACAAAGAGATACTCTCCAGATTGTTTTTTTGGAACAAGAAAAGCAGGTGCTGCCCAAGGACTAAGTGATTTTTAATTATTCCCGAATGGAGCCTGTCCTGAATTTGTTTTTGGAACTCAGCTTTTTCTGGTTCGGACATGGATAAGGCTTACATGCAATGGGATAGCCCCTTCCGTATCAATGGTATGATACACCACCTGTGTAAACCCTGGCGTGTCAGAAAATAACCCTGGTCTGCTGTGTAAAACCTGACCAAGTTGGCTCTTGTGTTCAGGCAATAATCTGTCACTCGGAAGAACTGCAGAAAAATCAATAGGCTCTTCTGGGGTGGGAAGACTAATCTCAGACATTAAGATTAGGCCATGCTCGAAATCAAGTGTAAGCTGAAACATTTTAATGAAATCCACCCACAGAAGGCAATCCACGGGTAACTCTTGGATCAAAAAGAAAGTATAAGAAACTTGAAATTTGCCAATCTTGACCGGTAAATGAACTAAACCTGAGATGGAAAAGACATTATTGTCGGCACCTCACAGACATTGCTGGGAGGGCTCGACACAAGCATTTGGAAAAGTAGCAGCACAGAAATCAAAGTTTAATGCAGAAATGTCAGATCCAGAATCAATTTTAGTCGACACCATTACTTTACCCAAGGTGACAAGAATATCAGGCAATTGCGGAGCTTGAATTGTTAAAAAAGAGATTTAAGGTCTTCAGAAAAACGAGGAGATAGACTCGACCCATCTACCTCCTCCTGAAGTTTAAATTGTCGTGAAACCTATGTCTTGATTGAATTTGCAAATTTGCCGAAGCACCAGAACGTGCTGAGTTATAGTAACGTGCAGGAGAGGCAGCATTAATATCATTAGGTCTGCCTTGCCCCCCCCCCCCCAGCACGGTGTTGTGGATATGTCTTGTCAACCGGGTAGTAATTAGCTCGGGGACGAGAAACTTGGTTGTTATCCTGGTTCCCATAATAGTCAGGATGTCGCACCTCTGGTGCCCGACGATACGGCGGCACGTATCTAGACTGCTAATAGGCGTTCTTCACCCTTGACTGATAAGCAGCCTGCCGAGGCTGATTGAAAAGTTGTCCTTGACGAAAAGTTCTGTTTTGGCTGCTGATAGCTATTAGTCTGAATAGGAGGTTCATGGTACTGCGTAGATTGTCGGTACTCTTGGACCTGTGAAGATTGTCCTTTACTGTGTTGGTCTTCATACACGCGAATGAGTTTTAGGCACTCGTGAATGGAGACAGGACGTCAAACTTCCAAAAACTCCTGCCGGAAGGGATCCAGCTGCTGTAGCAAAGTATCACAAATATCAGACTCGACGGCAGCGGGATCCCATAATTTGTAAAGTCGAACTGTTTCCAGCGCGAACGAGACTGAACTATCTGACGCTCGCTGTCGCCTGGAAAACAGTTGTTGTGCAAGGCCGGCCTTATTGGTGGTAAAAGGAAAGACATCCAAAAATGCAGCTTGAAATTGCGGATATGAGCCCTCTGGGTTCATTCGACGCCACTGTCTGTACCAGACCTTTGCCGTGTCTTGCAAACATGTGCCAGCAATAGGTATCTGACAATCTTCAGGAACATTATATAGATCAAAGTGATCGTCAAGATCCTCCAAAAACCTAAGCGATCCGCCGATTCCCCTGAATACAATAGAACCCGCATGGGGTACGTAATGAGCAAGAATTTTGCTCCTTCTCACGGGGGGTGGTGGGGTAAATTGCTGTTGAGGCACTGCAGTCGAAGTACGCGGTACATAAGCTTCGTACCTCGCATATTCGCTGTCTGGTAAGTCGGAACCGCAGGCCTCGTACCTCGCATATTCGCTGTCTGGTAAGTCGGAACCGCAGGCCTCGTACAGAGCACTAGGTGAATTATTTGGAGCTCTATAACACTGAGTGTGAAGATTGTCTGTTGTAGAATTATGAGCCTCGTGATCATGTCAATAACAGTCATAGAAGAGACCGATAGGATCCGTGATATTTTCCATTTTCCGTGACTTCTACTATGAATCTGTTCGACTAGAATTCGGGTGCCAATATAACGTAGAAGTCTTTTCGTACTTCTACGTTATTTTAAAAACATAACCATAAGATGAAATAGTTCCTAAATTAAACCTTAACGGCCAGACGAAACATGTAAACAACAGAAGTCAAACTTACGGAAAAGATGCTTTTTATTCAAGGTTTTCTCCAACACATCGTAACATAACATAGCACTTCGCATTAAACGCTCCACACAGCCCCTCAACACAACGCTCCACAAGCAACAGTTTACTCGTAGTTTATATCTCTCGTTCTTATCAAATAACAGGCATACGTCACGTTCATTCAACCTCAATAATGTTGCCAACAGTATTCGTTTGAGAGAAAAGATATTACGTTAAGTGTAAAGTATAACTGAGAACAAACTCCAGATTTACATAGGGAAAGAAACTAAAAAGGAAAGTTAATTTAGAATATACGTCACAAGCCCTATGGAAAACAATACTCGCTTATTTGAAATCTCTGTGTAATTACTGAGATACTGAACAGTAAGTCTTAATCATTTAATACTGAGACTAAAATTCAGGGGTTAAATACTGGAAGCAGACTACAGTATTTAAAAGACTACAGTAAGTACTATCTGCTTCAGGATGCTTTGCGTGTGGGTTTCTTACGCCTGAAAGCAGCTCTTTGCAAAAAAAAAGCGGGAAAACAAACAAAGAAAGAAAAACTTACCAAAATCTACGGGGTCCAAGGAGCGCCTTACATCTGGCGTAGCAGCCCGGCGTTTGGTTCATCCCACAGCGCTAGTTCTGCTTAACAAAAGGGACCCTCTGGGCGCTCTCATCCTGAACGTCTGGACTTAAATGAGTCTTTGGAATTCGCGAATTCCACGGTCGTCGACCGTCGAGCTATGCAAGAGCTAGAGATTTCTCCCTTGATTTAGGCCGGCCAGTTCGTCTAAGTGACGTGCTCGGAACTACCAGGTAGGTAGTAACCCAAGGAAGGTTACCACTTCGGTAAGTCTCACCCGACCCTCAGACAGGCGAGGCTCGGGTAAGAACCGAGGCCGCAATGTGCGTTCGAAAAATCAGTGCTCAATGTGTCCTGAAATTCACTCCAAGTCTTGTAGCTGGCTCCGTTCTTCATCGACTCGTTAGCTGAGTTATGTGTTCTTTTGGTGGATTTGCGTACCAGCCTTTATCTCAATAAAAATGAACCGCAGCAAAACAGGCGACAGGTTGATACTTGTGAACAGAATGTTTGTATGCCATAGCATGGAAAAGGTCTGGGGCACATTTACGGTATAGCAATTTTATTTTGTGACAGATACAGTAAAATTAATTAGTTTGATTCAGGCATGCGCAATGCGCATTTCAAGTATTGTCCAGAATCGATAATTTGCCTGTTCTGGTACTGAATACTAAGTTGCTGCTACATGACGTTCGCATTTCAAGGTCGTCACTGTTTCCAGATGAATCTGCAAGGTCCCTGTGGTTTGCTGGTGTGCTTTTGATGTTCTAAAAGTTCCTATTTTAGCCTACTACGGATTTTTTACACATAAAGGGTTTTTGACTAATTTTTTTCGAAATCGGTTACCCTTCAACCGAATACTTTAAAGGCCAAAACATTACTTATTCCTTCTTCATAGTTACATATCAAACTCCTTATTTCAAAACTTGGGTCAAACATCGGTCTGTCGTTATTCTGTATAACGATTGTTTGAAATATTTCGCTTCAAATTGACACAATTGACTCTTTTCGTTCAGAATCGACAGAGATCTTAAACTTTAAATATTTAATTAGAAATCTTCCGAATTCAGCGAGTACAACAAATTCGTTTACTGGTATAAGTTAACAAAATACATAGATTCCAGGTTTTCGCTTTCGAACGGATGGCTTTCTTAAGGCAGACAGCACAGTGTACAATGCCAAAAAAAACTGCGGGTAGGGAAACTGGTATATTTCCCAACACAAGCTGCTGTTGGCTAGCATTTTTTATTTTAGTATCACCTTATTTTACTTTTATTTAACTCAAGTCGAATTAAATCATATTTGAAATCTATTACTTTTAACGGCATTCTGCATTGCTCAATGTTGTCTGCGTTGCCTGCTTTGAGAAAGCCACCCGTTTGTCGGTGAAAGCTTGGATTATATGTATTTTGTTAACTTACGCCAGTAAACGAATTTTCTTTTCTTTCATTTTTTTTTTTATTGAAGGTTTAACGACCACCGCGAGCAACTCAGTGGGCTATAAGCAGTCGCTCGTCCCTAATTTAGGGCCACTGGCTCTAGGGAAGGGAGAGAGCCAGTGTCGTAAGACAAACACAACATCCATGCCTGACCGGGATTCGAACCCGGACCTATCTCGGACGATTGATCAGAAGCCATCGCTTAGACCACTGTGCCACCGGGGCGGCAAGAATTTATTGTTCTGTCTTACTTAAGGATTTTAGTGTAATAAAAGATTTCTTATATACAGTATTTAAGCCTTCCGAAATTTGTTCACAATTTCAGTTCCAAGTGACATCAGCGGTACAAACTCAGCTTGTCCAAAAGTTACTGTAGATAGTTTCGTACTAACCGACTTTGCTCAAATGGTGTACTTCGTGATCAATTGTGTGCAAATCAGTAGAATTCCTGTCTCTTCTTAGAAAGCTGTAAATACTGTGTACTATGTTTTAAAATTCTGTGTGAAATGTTAAGACTTCGTGTTATCGTATTTAATGCCTCCATCAATTATTTCGTTTATGCCGATATTACAGTTGTTCACTTCAATGGGGAAAATCTTTTCAATTAACCGATTCAGGTATTTTCTCATAAAAGAGTGCCTGACCGATTTAACTTTTAATCGAGCCCGGTAGATCCGATGGTGTTGTTCGAAATTTAAAAATAAAAAAAAATATTTTGGTTAAAATTTGTCATAAATTTGAGGTTGTTACTCGATAGTAAAAACTGAAAAACTGTGACTCCGTCATTCTGTTGCGACATGTTCTGTCTGTATAAATGTTGTTTAATCGATTTATTTGTACATAGTATACTGTTTATCAAAAATTTTAAATCTCAGTATGGTTTGGACACTGTTTTGTCATATCGTAAGGTCTGTGTAGTAAGTTTCTAGCCGAAGTTGTTCAGCAATTATCTCTTTCAAACTTTGTTGCCGATTTCGCTTTAAACAGACATCATTTCATTTTTTATCTTTGTTTTCTAAATTCCATCTTCTTAACTTTTTAAGTGTTATTAATGATAATTAATATGCGAGTAATTCCTTTGCAATAATTTTACGACTTTAAGTACTCTTATGAATTTCGGTTACCAGCTTATCTGACTTAATATTAGTACTTCTTGCGCTCAATCAGCAACCCCGCAACAGAAACGGAATGAAGTGTTTAGCTTCAGAAATCAATGATGAGTGCAGTTTAAAATAATAATAATAATAATAATTGTTCAGAGGAAAATTTATTCTTTCACTATTTGTTCTTTGCATTTATGCAAGAAGAAATGTGAAAGAATAAGGAAAATTTATTATTTCACTATTTCTTCTTTGCATTTCACACTACCATTTGTTGAGAAGTTATATTCGTTTTTCTGCTTCTAGAAACCCAGTCAACTTGTACAACTGACTGAGAAATATCTCGCAAATCTGTATCAGCCGTACTCCAGTGTTCGGAAACAGCTCGTGCAACAAGCGCGGGATGTTCTTCTGTGCCGATGCCATGGTAACTACGAAATTTTCGAGGAACGGTTCCTGAAAGTTGTTGCAGAACTCTTGAGAAAACTACAAAAATCAGTAAGTAAAGATTCAGTGTATAAAATGCACTACTGTTTTTTAGCTAGATATTTGTTTGATGGCTAAAGATCATATTTTTCAAGCATACGGAACTTTTTTTTTTTCTTTTGATGCTATGCAACTTTTCGGACAGCAGTAAAGTAAACCACATGAAGAAAATTTCAATGTAACAATGGAAATTGGTAACGGAAGTACTAGTGTCTGATGACAGGCAAGGGATCTGCCTAATTCGTGTCTAATTGGGCAGCCGGCGCTGACCAATTTACGTGGTCGTCTCAAATAAATACACAGCGCTGACGCTTGATCAACACCCGGATGCGAAAGCATTTTTTTATGTCAGTGCCTAAGGAAAGTAACAATTTTGATGCTAAGCATCTTTCCTGGCAGCAGTAAAGTAAATCCCATACATAAAATTTCGATGTTACGAAAATTGTTATTGGAAACAATCAAAACCATTGCTGAAATCTGATTTTTGAATGCTGTCCCATGAAGTGACGCAACAATAGTCAATTTCATTTTACTCAGCAGTATATTTTACTAAACTATAACGTAGCAATATCTCATGTTAATCTGCATGAATTACGACAACCTGATGCTAAATGTGATAAAATGCATTACAAAAATGAAATTTTGATGCTGTGAAACAGTGCGTCGTAGCGAAATTTGGTTTCCTCCTGACCCTCCTTTTGGGAAGTTACCTGCTACTGAGGAGAGCTTGAAAATGATGTATATAACACAATGGGGTGTAACCTGCAGATATCCTAGGCCAAAAGTTGCCAATCCCCCTCACTAACATGTGAGATTCACAGATTTGCTGGTGACAAAGAGCGAATGCACATCCCTCTGCACCGGAGCCAGATTGCTTTACCATTTAAACTACACCGACAGAATTAATCGCTGCAACGTTTCCGTCTTGACACGTGCTGATTCATCTCTGTAGTACGTCATAAACACACTTGCGATTCAGCTTTTCTTTCTATCTTGAGGTCAGATTTCAGCTTGCGCATGCGCAGATGGGCTTTCGTAGCTACATTACATTTCATCGACGTCAGGGTCATTCCTTATGTTCGTCTAAATCTGAATAATAATAATAACAATATAAATATTTTGTTTTTGAAAAACAAAACTGTTGAAATACTTATTATTGCCGCCATCATAGTTCAGTAAAAATTTACTTGTATGACTCACATATCTTCTTCCATTGGCTTAACAACAATAACATTCATTAATTCATCTACCAAAGTTTCACTGAATGTCGGAAATTAGTAAACCTTATTGTTTGTTGTTATGATTTAATTCCACTTAGTATGTACTGGACTGTGGCTCAGTGTGGTCGTGAGTGACGCGAATAAATGCAATGTCTTGTACGTAAATAAATGTATACTCTCGAAACACTCACACCCACAAAGATCTTGGCATGTGAAAGATGCATAGCATAAATTATCTACAAAGAGTACCAGGGTACCGTCTCATTTTTTTTAGCGTGGGTAAGGATCCTCATTAATTGTTTTGCGCGCGGGCCATCATAAATCACTCACCTCCCCTGATTGAACTAATGTTATTATGAGTTCTGAAAAGTACTATTACAGCACTAAAAACATTCTGCGTTTCTTTGCAGTAAAACATTCAAGGTTTTCCATTGACAGTTTATTTTCATGTACAACCTTGCATTCTGCTTCCTGTGAGCACAATCTCCTGCTGCTCCAGCTCAGGAATATTTTTAGCATGAGCAGTTAAGCATTCTTCTGGCAGCTAGCGGCGCTTGGTACAAAACCATCGCAAAACATTTCCGTCGTGCCCAGTCTCGGTTTGTTACCGGGAAAAAACAGTCGCTCTCTCTGCTCTGTCTTGCGTTAGTTACCGGATTATTTTAACCTCTGTTTCAGGGGTGGAACAGTGTCAGTGATATCTTAATATCTTTATGCAAACAGTGAAATGCGATGAGCTCATACTGGCAGAACTAGTGGTGTTGGTAGAAGTTGAAAGTTCCTCTGACAGAGCTGCACGACTCGTTATCCAACTCTCGAGAAGATACCAGGCTCAGATTATTCAAACTTATGCACCCACCACAAGTCATCCTGAAGAAGAAATTGAAGAATTTTATGAGGAAATTCGTCTTCTAAATAATAAAGGTAAGCAGCACTTGAAGATAATTATTTGAGATTTCAATGCAAAAATAGGGCAACGGCAACAGAATGAAACTTCAGTAATTAAATTCGGTCACGGAAATAGAAACCAGCGTGGAAATACTCTCGTAGAGTTTGCAGAGGCAAAAGGGTTTTTCGTCATGAACTCCTTTTTCAAGAAAAAGCCGCAAAGGAAATGAACATGGAGGCATCCCAATGGATTGAAAAGTGAAATTGATTTTATTATCTGCAACAAGAAATTTGTCATGGAATACAGCACTGTGCTAAACAAGTTCAACGCAGGTAGTGACCATAGAATGGTAAGATGTAAGATGCACCTCAATGCTAAACTCGAGCGTGGCAAGCTCATAAAACAAACAAAGTGTATTGACGTGACCAACCTTAAAAAGCATCAGAATACCGTCAAATTGGAACTGAGGAACAGATTCTCTGCTCTAGAAGGTCTAACATCAAAAGAAGTGGACATCTGTGAAGTTAACAGAAAAGTAACCAAACCTCTTATGGAAACAGCAACAAGATTAGCTGGGTCTAAGAACAAGTTGCATGTGAACACATTGTCAGGAAAAACCAAAATGTTGATGCAAAAAAGAAGAGAGATGAGGACAACTAAAGAAGATGTGACTTCCAAAGTGGAATATATAGAGCTATGCAAGACCGTACGAAAAAGTATTACTGAAGACGTAAGGAAATTCAACTGTGAACTAGTGAGGAAAGCAATTGAAAACAACCAAAGCCTAAAAATAGCATAAAACAGATTATGGCTCTGAGAAAAGAAGATGATTCTGTAACAAGAAATAGAGGCGAAATTTTGACAAGAGTGAAAGATTTCTACCCCAAATTATATGAAAGGGATATACGTGTACTCCAGACATCATGAAAGGTCCCAGTACCAGAGTTCTTCCAGTCCTCCCAGCAGAAGTTGCACATGCAATCAAGAACATGAAGCGGGGAAAAGCTCCAGGAGAAGATGGAATTACTGTAGACATCATACAAGAAGCAAGTGGAGAAATTGAATCAGTACTCGCCCAATTTTTCACTCGATGCCTTAATGAAGGGAAGATTCCTGAGGATTGGAACAATGCTACAATGATCCTGCTACATAAAAAAGGTGACATTGAGGATCTCAGGAACTACAGACCTATCAGCCTCCTATCAGTGGTTTATAAAATATTCACTAAAGTTCTTTCACACCGCTTGAAGGTAACACTGGACATGGCTCAACCGAGAGAACAAGCTGGATTCAGGAGTGGCTACAGCACTGTAGATCGCATTTACGTACTGAGAGAACTAATTGAAAGAGCGAGGGAATATGAACTTCCATTGTGCATGGCTTTTGTCGATTATGAAAAGGCCTTTGATTCAGTGAAACCATCAGCAATTACAATGGCTTTGAAATCCTGTGGTGTTAAAGATGCATACGTTAATATTATTAATAACATCTATGAAAATGCAAGTGCAAAGATTTGGCTGTTTTAGAATACAGTACACATAAAAATTGGAAAGGGAGTGAGACAAGGTGACACGATATCTCCCAAGCTCTTTAATGTAACATTGGAAAATGTCTTTCAGTCACTGAACTTGGAAAACAAAGGGATAAAGATTAATGGAGATTATCTAACCCACCTTCGTTTTGCTAATGACGTAGTCATTTTTGCAACTACCCCACCAGAGCTGCAGAGTATGATCCAGGAACTTGCTGACAAGAGTAAAGAAGTGGGATTAAAAATGAACTTTCAGAAGACAAAAGTGTTGTACAATGCTTTTACAAGAAATGAAGATTTATCAATTGATGGGGAAAAGCTGGAGATAACCAATACCTACATTTATCTTGGACAGCAGATATCAAGTGAGGGTCACATTGATGAAGAAATTAATCGGCGTATAAAACTTGCCTGGAGAGCTTTTGGAAGAAACCGCATAATTTTCAAGAGCAATATGCCATTATGTCTTAAAAGAAAAGTGTTTGATCTATGCATCCTTCCAGTGATTACGTATGGTGCAGAGACGTGGACCTTTACTAAAAGAGACATACAAAGGATGCAAACAACTCAAAGCAGCATGGAGAGGGGCAATCTTGGTGTAACCAGGAGAGGTGCAATCTTGGTGTAACCAGGAGAGATAAGAAGAGGAACTCGTGGATCAGAAAAAGAACAAGAGTGGAAGGCATCATGATCAGAGTAAAATCCCTGAAATGGCAATGGGCTGGACATACTGCCAGAAGGACAGACCATCGATGGACAGTCGAAATTTTAGATTGGATTCCAAGGGACAGGAAAAGACCCAGAAGAAGACCACATGGAAGATATGTGGATTAAATTCGAAAGTATGCGTGAGTAACATGGAGGAGAGTGGCACAAGACAGACCGGTGTGGAAGAGGCTTGGAGTTGGAGAGACCTTCGTCCAGCAGTGGATTGATAATGGTTGACAATGATGATGATGATGATGAAATACTGTTGATTATTTGCTGAAACATCTGTCCTCGCATTCATTGGAGCAGAAATTAAAAGCCTGTGTAGACTTTCGCCAAATCTTAAATTGCAGCAAAAATTGAAAGATAAAAATACTGAGCGAATCACGATGCAGCTGTGATATAAAAATGCTGTACTTTGATATAAAAATGCTGTACTAAATTCAGTAGCATGAAGTGTCCTCTGCAGGCGAGAATACTGTACTAAATTTGGCTGTACTTGATAGGACAAACATATGGCCGCAACAGAACTCTAGTTGTAGGTGTCAAATTCAACATTAAAACGAAAAAGTACAAAACAATCGACTTGTGTTGTCACATCGTGTAAACGTTTTTGGCGCCTTTGAACTTGATGTGCAGGAACATAATAAATCGAACTCAGCGCCTAATCGCGGATTTTTTTTTTATCTTGTTTCTTGAGGTACTTTTAATACCATTGTAAAGCATATAAAAATACAGTAGAATACCGTTTATGCGTTTCTCACTTATACGTTTTTCTCATTTATACGTAAAATGTCGCTGATCCAAATATTCTGAATTGCCATAATGTTCAATTTTTCTTGTTTCGTTTATATGTTTTTTTCAATTACAGTAAAACTCCGATTATCCGGAGCTTCATTATCCGTGGTGTCGGATTAACCATACAAACTTAATTTTTTTAATTCTCTATGCAAATGGAATCGTAAAATAACAGAAGTCGTTACTACGTATTTTAAATAATATTGCATCATCCTTCTAGCAGAACTTATTTGTCATCACTGTTGTGGTTTCCCGTTGTGCCACTGGAGTTTGCCGTCAAGTGTGTTACGAATTTAATATAATCTCTTTTGTCTGTTAAATATTACGAAAACTTGTTCGTATGCTCGTCTTGTGTAACCAAATTTATCCAGCATCTCAACCTCTAAACTGCTGGAGAAAAAAAAAGTTGTTTTAACTGTGGAAAATAAATTGGAGATTATTGAAAGACGTGAAAAAGTGGAAAATGTTTCATTACTTGAAGCCGAATTTGCTATTGAAAAATTCTTGGAAAGTCAAGATGATATGGATTATATTGAAGTTTTACAAATTCGTGGACATATAAGAAAAATGAAGCAAAAAATAATGCTACAAATAAAACAAATAGAAATCACGGGTTTTCTATCTAAATATTTTTTTAAATGTTCAGTTTTGTATTTACATACTAAAAGAATGTTTATCTTATTTGTTTATAGAATTTTTTTTTATGTATTTAACTCAATAAAACGTGATTTGGATTAACCGTGTTTTTCAATTATCCGGGCTCTAGCGTCTCCCCAGTTACATGTAGATATCACTAAGCTGTTCTCTGAGATTCAGAGATTACCTCCAAAAAGAAATACCAACTACCAGACAATTTTTACGTACTGTTGCCGTTTCAAACTTGTACCACAGATAATAATTGACGTTTCACTATTTACGATAATTTTACTTGGCCCCATGAAAAACGTATGAAAGGTATTCTGCTGTATTAATATACCAGTTCTCGTTACCACTGCGACTAATGTGCTTTGTGCTCAAACCATGTGCACGACAAATATTTGAAGCGGTCACTTTTCTCCTGTTTGCTCATGCGAACAAGAAAATTCATATTCTGAGAATTTTGCGTCAAACAAGTCCTACATAAATCTATTGATCACTTTCAAATGATTGAAAGCAGTCAAGCGAAATTACGTCAGGTGATGAGCGAGAACACAGTCCCTTGAAAGTCACCTTATCCTCGAACACGGATTTCAAGCTTCACATGGACACCACGGTGGCACTGGGCTGTACTCGTAGTGTCATCCTGTTGGAAACTGTCGCCTTGACATTTCATACCATTAAACTTTTTCGCAAGCTACTTGAACGTACTGAACTAACCTTCTGAAGTAAGGGCTTTGAGAAAACCTAAATCATATCCCTGTGATAAGGCGTCGGGACACTTTGCATCGGACACTGATTTTCTGTAAATGTCGCTGCTTCTAGACAGCTCATGAAGGTTTTGTATGGCCTATACCCGTACATTCATCATCATCATCATCATTGTCAATCATTATCAATCCACTGCTGGATGAAGGTCTCTCCAAGTTCCTACCACAACGGTCTGTCTTGGGCCAGTCTCCTCCATGTCACTCTAGCATGCTTTCGAATTTCACCCGCCCATCTCCCAGGTGGGTTGGGGGGGGGGTATTTTCCTGTCTCTTGGAATCCAATCTAAAATTTTGGTTGTCCATCGTTGGTCCGTTCTCCAGCCCATTGCCATTTCAGGAATTTTACTCTGACCATGATTGATGTCTTCCACTCTTGTCATTTTCCTTATCCACCAGTACCTCTTCTTGTCTTTCCTGGTTACACCAATCGTGCATCTCTCCATGCATCTTTCAGTTGCCTGCAGTCTTTGTATGTCTTTTTTAGTTAAGGCCCACGTCTCTGCTCCGTATGTAAGTACTAGAAGAATGCATTAATTAAACACTTTTCTTTTAAGACATAATGGGATATTACTCTTAAAAAGTGTACTTTTTTTCCAAAAGGCCTCCAACCCCGTTTTATACGTCGATTAATTTCTTCATCAATGTGACCGTAGCTTGATATCTGCTGTCCAAGGTAAATGTAGGTATCAGTTATCTCCAGCGGTTCCACATCAATAGATAAATCTTCATTTCTTGTAAAAGCATTGTACATCACTTTTGTCTTCTGAAAGACCTGTGCATTATGATTACTTATATATCCACATAGGTGGATGCAAGAAAATAATTTACACATAGCATAAAATAATGGCCTTTTAGCTTGTAATATTGTCTGTCAATTATCAATAGCACTTTATTCACCTTGAAAATTAGGTACTTGATTAAATCTATTCAAAACGTCGAGATTTCTTGATTGCTTAGCTAACTATAGAACTTTGTTGTTTGTTTGTGTTCGAGAGGTGTAATTCAAATACCCACTGTGCGATTGCTAAGAATTCTTCATTGTACTACATTATCGCTCCTTACATTTGTTTGACCCCAACATATTTTATCTCCAGTTTTTCACTGTAGGTAGATAAGAGAAAGAAACAATTGTATCCGGTAACATACGAAGTTGCTCGGTGTTTGTTGCTTGAGAAACTTAACGTTTTTTAATAGCTCTTGGGTCCGTTTTTGATATCTTCAAAAACTTTAATTAATTTATTGAACATATTTTTATAATGCATTCTTTGCTCTCCGAAACGACTTTGTGTACACACAACAGAGCTGAGACCGGCTGAGCCCGGGCCAGAATCGGGCTCGGGCTGTAGGCTGTAGAATATTTACTGCTGTTCGGGCTCGGGCTCTTAGAGAGAGGGAGAGCGAGAGAATTTGTTTTACATGTAAATGTGATTTTATATGATTTAGCAAATGAGACACTTTATAGTTGCTAAAGAGAATTCTTCCACAACTGCTTCTGGTTGAGGAGCGGGTATTCAAGATGGATATTTATTCCGGGCTTGGGTAGAAAACGCCATAGGGCGCACATTAGTGTGTTTCTGCAGAGAAGAAAAAGCTTTTTCAAGAACTATAGATATTGGATAGTTGATAGCATGCCGAACATATCATATAGAAATCGATTTGACGTATCATCTAGCGCAGTAGCTCCCTGCTAATTCTATTTAGCAACGTAGATATTGCAGCATATTATGACACAATAATATTAGCATTATTTGAGCAACTACAATTGTAGAACCGCCCGATCATTTTGGATGCCCGGCCGCCCGAAGCACTTCAGGTGGAAACGAACGGTCAGAGAAAATCGTACAGTTATACATTATAAAAATAGGTAAAGGTCCATTCCCCTCTCCCCATTTGAGAAATACATTGGTTAATAGCAGGAGGAGGAGAGAGTGGAAGTTTGGAAAAGGAGATGTTTTTTATTAATGGTTGAACAGGTTAGCCAGTTCTCGGGCTCGTTCGGGCCCGGGCTCTATCTTGAAATATAAAATTGGGGCTCGAGTGGGCTCGGGCTGATATACCACGGGCTCCGAAAATTGAGCCCGAACTCAGCTCTAACACACAAGTGTTTTAAATGATTATGTCTGTCGATTAAGGGTTGGAAAAAAGGGAAAGTTATTTTTAAAGATAATCTGTGGGAAGCCACACCCAAAGCACACCTACGCTTTCAATCTTCCCTTTCAAATTTTTGCGAGAGGAAAAAATAAAAAAAACGAGAGTGAGAGGGAGAGAAAAGTTATCTTATAAACTCATACTCTGTCTTTCTGCTCTCACCTTCTTTCATGTCATCATTTTCCTCCTCCCCCATGGTAAAACAAACAAAGGAAAATGGAATGAGATGTTCACTTCACGGGTGGGTGCCTATTATCTTTTCCCTGCTGTTCAGGCGGGTGCGGTTGGGATATAAGGAATAGTGCTGGCATGCTTTTCCCGCAGAATGAAGAAATACAATATACTAAACCAATGAGCTTCGAGTTTTCTGAGTTTTACTACTCCCATCGAAAAGTCAGTATGATAATACAGTAATATGGAAACATGAATGTAGTATGTAACGAAAAAATGAACAAAACAAGAAAAATAAAAGACCTATGAAATGTGAAGTCTTAAACTTCATGGGAACACAATAATACAGTTATATTTACAGCTGTAATTTACTTTACATGATAAGTCAATACTTTTGACGTATCATCTAGCGTAAAATATATTCTTCTCTCTTTAGTTTAAACACCGCGGCTAAGAAGAATAGCCCATCCCAAAATTACAAGCGATGGTTCCACAGAATGAATAGAACCAGGCAGCAAAAACAAACACAACATCCACGACTTACCTGGTCCAGCAGAATGATCAGACATAAGCCCACACATGCGCTCCCTAGACCATTCGACCGTATGTGTGTACCCTTGTCATCGTAGAGGGAATCATGATCTAACTACACAAACCAGATCCGCCACCACATGATGAGTACCCGTACAGTATCTCAAGTAGCAAAGTATGAGCTGCAGCTTACTTTCGTGGATCCGCGGCTCTCGTCGCCGCTAAATCAAGAAATGAACCGGATCCCACCCGAAGTTTTGAAAGGGTTTCAAATTAGCAATCAAATCCTATCTGCATGCTATAGCTAGTTACATACCCGTATTTGACACGTACTTTGGACGTTCTGGATGCGCATACGATTATTAGCTCTTAATAAAAGTACAAAAGCTTTGCACACTCTAACCCATTCTTTTTTTTTTACATGTTTTTTCGTTTTTAATATATATATATATATATATATATATATATATATATATATATATATATATTGCTAACATCAGAAGAAGTGGACATCTCTGAAGTTAACAGAAAAGTAACCAAAGCTCTTATGGAAACAGCAACAAAATTAGCTGGGTCTAAGAACAAGTTGCATGTAAACAAATTATCAGGAAAAACGAAAATGTTGATGCAAAAAAGAAGAGAGATGAGGACAACTAAAGAAGATGTGACTTCCAAAGTGGAATATATAGAGCTATGCAAGACAGTAAGAAAAAGTATCACTGAAGACGTAAGAAAATTCAACTGTGAACTAGTGAGGAAAGCAATTGAAAACAACCAAAGCCTAAAGATAGCAAAGGGACATCTCAGTAAGGGAAGAAAACAGATTATGGCACTGAGAAAAGAAGATGGTTCTGTAACAAGAAATAGAGGCGAAATTTTGACAAGAGTGAAAGATTTCTACTCCAAATTATATGAAAGGGATGATACATGCACTCCAGACATCATGAAAGATACCAGTACCAGAGTTCCTCCAGTCCTTCCAGCAGAAGTTGCACATGCAATCAAGAACATGAAGCGGGGAAAAGCTCCAGGAGAAGATGGAATTACTGTAGACATCATACAAGAAGCAAGTGGAGAAATCGAAACAGTACTCGCCCAAATTTTCACTCGATGCCTTAATGAAGGAAAGATTCCTGAGGATTGGAACACCGCTACAATGATCCTGCTACATAAGAAAAGTGACATTGAGGATCTCGGAAACTACAGACCTATCAGCCTCCTATTAGTAGTTTATAAAATCTTCACTAAAGTTCTTTCACACCGCTTGAAGGTAGCACTAGACATGGCTCAACCGAGAGAACAAGCTGGATTCAGGAGTGGCTACAGCACAATAGATCATATCCACGTACTGAGAGAACTAATTGAAAGAGCGAGGGAATATGAACTTCCATTGTGCATGGCTTTTATTGATTATGAAAAAGCCTTTGATTCGGTGAAACCATCAGCAGTTACAATGGCTCTGAAAACCTGCGGTATTGAAAATGCATACATTAATATTATTAATAACATCTATGAAAATGCAAGTGCAAAGATTAGGCTGTTTGAAAATACAACACACGTAAAAATTGGAAAGGGAGTGAGACAAGGTGACACCATATCTCCGAAGCTCTTTAATGCCACATTGGAGGGTGTTTTTCAGTCGCTGAGCTGGGAAAACAAGGGGATAAAGATTAATGGAGATTATCTAACCCACCTTCGTTTTGCTGATGATGTAGTCATTTTCGCAACTACCCCATCAGAGCTGCAGAGTATGATCCAGGAACTTGCTGACAAGAGTAAAGAAGTGGGATTAAAAATGAACTTTCAGAAGACAAAAGTGATGTTCAATGCTTTTACAAGAAATGAAGATTTATCGATTGATGGAGAAAAGCTGGAGATAACAGACACGTACGTTTATCTTGGACAGCAGATATCAAGTGAGGGTCACATTGGTGAAGAAATTAATCGGCGTACAAAACTTGCCTGGAGAGCTTTTGGAAGAAACAGCATAATTTTCAAGAGCAATATGCCATTATGTCTTAAAAGAAAAGTGTTTGATCAATGCATCCTTCCAGTGCTTACATATGGTGCAGAGACGTGGACCTTAACTAAAAGAGACATACAAAGGCTGCAGACAACTCAAAGAAGCATGGAGAGGTGCATGCTTGGTATAACCAGGAGAGATAAGAAGAGGAACTCGTGGATCCGAAAAATGACAAGAGTGGAAGACATCATGATCAGAGTTAAATCCCTGAAATGGCAATGGGCTGGACATACTGCCAGAAGGACAGATCATCGATGGACAGCCGAAATTTTAGATTGGATTCCAAGGGACAGGAAAAGACCCAGAAGAAGACCACATGGGAGATGGTTGGATGAAATTCGAAAGTATGCAGGGGTGACATGGAGGAGACTGGCACAAGACAGACCGTTGTGGAGGAAACTTGGGGAGACCTTCGTCCAGCAGTGGATTGATAATGGTTGACAATGATGATGATGATGATATATATTGCTGAAAGGGAAAAATAATGTCAAGTATATTTTACATTAGTCCCACAATGGTATTTGTGGGTTATAGGAAAAACTACTTATGTTCAATCAAATATAAGGCGAACATCGTATTACGATGTATAGAAATGCACTGCTAAGACAAGAATCAGGCCCGGCGCGCGTTAGTACTTCGGCGGCTTTAGGCAAAGATCGACTTGTCGGCCCCAAATAGCATTTTTGATCAAAAAACGTAGAATGTGTTTTTATTCTTTAAAATAACAATTTTCAGTCAGATTTGAATCAAAATATTTAACTTCAATGACAGGAAGCTGGAATTGAACAAAATTGGCATATGAGTTACTGAATACATGAATTTAAGGCTTGTACTTGTAATTTGAACTTCTCCGAATACTACATATCCTATGGTTATTTGTAAATATCTTTGTACTGCATTAACTTCTTTGAAGTCTTCTGTACGGAACATTTTAAAGTTTATACATAGTAATCAAACGATCTGCTGTAGTCCGTATTCAAAAGTGTGGGAAGTGTAATCCCGTTAAATCAGTAAGTCTGAGGCGTTATGCTTTTAAATCAACCCAAGAAATTTTTCTCTGCAGCTTTGCTGATTGAATACACATTCCTCCTTCGTTATTGCCGTTTGATTTGTAAAGATGGCGGAAAATATACTAATACTGACCTTCACTGCAAAGCAGAAAAAATGATGAAAGCTGCTTCCATATATTATAGCTTCGTATAGCATCTTACAAAAAAAAAAAAAAAATGGGAGAGAGAAAAGAAAAAAAAAACCTGTACGTTGACTGTTCATTCTTCAAAGTGATTCTAATTATTTTTTTAAAGATAATATAGATAAAAAAAATGGTTGATGATAAAAATCGACATATGATTAAAGTCCGCGGCTCGTAAAAATGGCGGCCAAGGCATCCGCCTTAAATGCCTATGTTAAAGGCCGGCCGTGACAAGAATTATGTTCTTAGGTTCAAACAAAACTAGTTTTTGATAAGAAATGCCTGGTTTTAACGGTGTGGAGATCGGTGGTGTCGGGGAAAAGTTAAAATTCTGAGACACGGTTTAAAGTGGACCATAAAGCGTTGCTTATGCAAAACTTCCTTGTTTTGAATTTTACTGAAAAGGAATTTTTGATAGATAGAACATCTGTATTCACATAGTTATGTGTTGATGACTGGTAGCCATACTTTACAAGTTAGTGGCAAATGCTGATAGTATCATTGCGGACAACTGGATGAATGCCTGAAATTAGGAAACTGCTAATGAGATGTGGGGACACAAACCCACCCTAATTCTTTTCTTGGTGTAGTCTCAAAAGTTAACAGAGAGAAAGAAGTTCCCCTCCAAGTTAGGAGGTATTTTAGCACCAGCGTTAATTAACCTTGCGAACACGTGTATCCGTGAACTGACCTTTGAGCCGTGGTCAGTGGTAGTGGGTCGATCATACTCATTTCATTAGCAGCTATATCACGAGAGATTTTTTGAACTCGCCAGCGTTTGTTAATGTTATCAGCCAAAAATATAACGTCTTAAGCTTGTCGAATTAAGCGGAAAGGAAAACTGAAGTTACAAAATACACGAGTGAAGTCTCTCATTCTGTCCGCATTTGAGACATCCCCATAAGTTACAAATGTCTCGACACCATTTCTATAAAACGTAGAACCATCTCGCAAATACGGTCAGGCTGGAAGAGAGGGATAATCTGCGAGAACAGCGTTACCCAACTATGTGACCGTGGCATGAGAAACTGCGTCGGTGTTACGCTAAAAATTCCAATTTCTCTAAGGATCACTAGAGTGACCGTCCTTTTGTTAAACGATTTATTAAGCCATTATGGAATAATATTTTACTAATTCAAGTTAATAGAAAAGGAGAGGGACCTTCAAAAATAGCAGTAATAAATTCGAGTTATAAAATATGTTTACTTTTTGGGTAGTATAGCAAGCAACTTGGGCCGCGTGTGGCCTAGTGGTCAGCGTTCGTGACTGCCATGGAGATAACCTCAGGTTCGATCCTGGGCAGGTACGAACGTTCGAACCACTAAATACCCGCCGTGCGTCAGATGGGCACGTTAAGTCGTCGGACCCCGGGTACTGGCCCCCCGGTAATAAATAAGTTCATCTTTCTCCCCATTCCTACCTCGCTTCAGTGTGACTTTCCTATCGGGCACTCTAGCCCAAATCTCCCAGCTTCCTATTTCTATGGGTTGTTTAAGACCTAGGGTCAGACAAACCCTTCGTAAAATCCTCTACATATGATCTGATCTGATCTGGCAAGCAACTTAATTCAAATTTCTGCATGTATGTTAACTTAAACAATAGTACAACACAGAAAAAACGAAACGAAACACAAAATATTATGAAAATATTTACATGTATATGCGCATATTCAAACATAAGACAATGCACATGCTAATTTCAAATTAATTTAAATCGTTTTACTACTAAGAAACTAATTCAAATCATATTTTCTCGTAAGAATGTTATTAACGTACATTACATGTTACATCTTGTCACGAATAGTTACAAATTGCATATAATTCAACGAAGTAATGCGTTAGTTGCATCATCATATCATTCCTAGATATAGATGTGCTATCGGGGAGGCAGACGACATCGGTGATTTCAAGATGGTCATGTTTGCAGCTGCCCGTATTGCCGAAGCAAAGCAAATCTTTACCAGCAGTTGCGGAGTAGACACGTGCATCGATGCAGACGGTTCTGCATCAACGCGCAGGTGTAGATGCTCCATTAGTGTTCAGTTCGAAATGCTCGGACACCACGACACACCCCTTAGCGAGAAATTACTGCATCTGGATAACCAGACAGTGTTATGTATTATACTAATCGTAGCCAAAGCTTGCCCATGTGCCTACTCTGGAACGAATACTGGAACTGACCGTGAAAATGTGTGAAACAATTCACTGATGAAAAAAACCCTCATATTTCTAGTCACGTAATAATGTAATTAAAAATAGAAAATTCGTGTATTAAAAATGATTAAAATGTTGACGGAATTCAAACTTGCAGCCTGAAAATTTATTTAAAATGAGTAAGTGATTTTTCGGTAAGATAACATTCAAGAAAATGCTACCAAGACACTTGAAAGCAATGGAATGCGTATGACAAATAATTTCGTAGTCTTCTAGGACGGAAGCTATAGGCGTGAAACGGTATATTTTATGGACATAGTTTTTGAATCCACCAGAAATTAGTAATTTCAGGAAATGTTTCACTGAAGCTCTTTCCTTTTTTCTTTTTTTTTTTTTTTTTTTTCGTATCTCCCTCACTCAGCGTATAAAGATTCTTTTAGTGCGATCGCTTCAGTAGACGGAATATGATTAGTAATTACCTGCATTGGGAGCGACTGAAGTAAATTACTTTTAATGATTTTCAATCTTGTAACTTTCTGACATTTAGTTTATTTAATGCTTTCAGAAATCATAGGATTATCACCACCAATAAAAGAAAAACAAACAAACAGAAAAAAGCCTGATATAGATAAGTTGGATCTTTTACTTTGAGTGTTGTTATTATGATCCAAATCAATGACAACCCTGGGGTACGACAATCTTCATCATCATATTCAGAGTTTCATGACGGAACACCGTATTCCTCGTCACATTTCAGCTTCAAGTAAATTCTTCGCAATATATCGAGGAATTCAGCTTTCTGTGTCACTGCTTTATTTAAAGCTGAATTCATACAGACACATCTCCATTTGATTTGGTCCCCGCTTCCCACGAACACGAGATCCCCGTGCACAAGGCATTACGACACGAGCATGATGAAAGAAAAAGGTTTTAATTCCTCACGCCGCACCCAAATTGTTGGCAATTTCCGTAATATAGTTACACCCACCCAATAATCTAGTTTCTTTCACTGAAAGGAATGAAGCATTGAATTATACATTTATAAGTATTTGTAACAAATCTCGAGCAGACAAATATTTGTAAGGTAACTGTAATGTGTTTCTGATCTTCTTTTTAAGTTTATGACCATCTATCTGTGTTTTTATTTTTGAACACGTTGCCTAGCATACAAATGTATGACAAAAAATGACATGTCTTAGTATCACTCTGGCGACATCAGTCTGTCTGTAGATATTGTATCTCTGCATCTACTGGTCGGATTCAAAAAATTCTTCTTACGCACGGGTGCTCACATTGGTGATCTTGGCACTGTCTCCTTTTTCTTGTAGTTTTCCTGCGAAATGGCGCAAGCGTATTTTTGTACGCATTTTGTCCGATGTCACCACTTCAAAAAATCAGATTAGGAAAATTATTGTTACGTTAGACAGCTGAAACTATGAGAGAACTTTTTCATGTGCAGTGTAACCTCGATATCTCGAATCTCACAGGAACCGAAAAAAATTCGAGAAAAACAGTTTTTGATATATCAAGGTTCTATTTATTTTATATAAAGCTTTTCAGAACAATAATACATTACACATTATAGTTTACAAATATGTACGTATACAACATACCTCAACAAAATAATCAGTCAATAAAGTCTGATGCCTGGCTAAGTCTTTCTGCAACTGAACAACTTTCTCTAAGTCAGCAATTGAGGCAAATGATTCGGGACCTATATTTTCCGAGGATTCCAGAAAAGTACGCAACGTATTGACAACTTTTTCTGCTTCCATCACAGTCACCTTTTGGCACTCTCTCTTCTGTTCCACTTCATCATCTTCTTTGTCTGATGTTGCTTTTACATCCGCTACAATCTCTGCATCCGTTAAAGTACCGCATGTTTGAAGGGAAGTGTCAACTTCCTGGAAATAATCAAATGAAATGGCAAGATTTAGGTTCTGTTTTATGACCATAAACTGTTCCAAATTTACGCTATCTCCGTCTTGAGCTTCGACTACATTTAAATCGGCAGTCTGCTTTTTTTCTTCATTATTGCTTCTTTCTCCGAATCCTGCTTTGATGACACATTTTTTTATTTTTTCCTTAGTAACATTTCTCAAAGCTAAGTCAGCCATCCGCATTGCATTCAAGACATTGATGGTAGGGAAGGCTTTACCTTCACCAATAATGTCTACCAGTTTCCTAACCAGCTGCTGCCTGTATCCGACTTTGAAGCTACGGATGATACCTTGATCGAGAGGTTATAACTTCGATGTCGCGTTAGGAGGCACAAATTCTACAGTGATATTTTTTAGACTTGAAAGATTGGAGTGGGCATTACAGTTATCAATAAAAAGGAAAATCTTTCTTTTTTCAGAGTCATAGTTTTGTCAACTCCCTTCAGCCAATCAGCAAAAAGTTTGCTTGTCATTCAGGCTCTCCTGTTTGCTTTGTACGGCATGAGAAATGGTTTAACCTTAGCGAAACACCTGGGTTTTTTTTTGCTCGCTCAATCCTTAACCGCGGAAATTTTTCACTGCAACTTTGGTTTGCTGCTAAGAGTATAGTCACACGTAGTTTGCTTTGTTTACCAGCACGTCACTCCTCTCCCTTGAATGTTGCTGTTTTATCTGGTAAAAACTGGGAAAATAACCCTGTTTCGTCGGCATTAAACACATTACCTGGCTCGTATCTTTGTAAAAGAGAAGGAAGCTCTTTGAACCACTCTTCACAAACACTTTGGTTAACAGACGCACTTTCGCCACAAAGCTTCCTAAAGACGATATTCTGCCTGTTATTGAAGTTTTGCAGCCACCAGTTGCTAGCTTTAAATTCACTGTAGCAAAGCTCCTTAACAAAGTCCTAAGCTTTCTGCTGTAACAGTGATCCGCTGACAGTAACTCCTTGATCGCGGTATTTCACAAACCACTTCCGCACACTCTTCCACTTCGGGGTATGTCGATTTTCGAATTTTCTTCACCTTTTTCTTGTTTTTATTATAGTTTCTTTCGATAGTTTCTCTATTTTTTATGATTGCTGAAAGCGTACTCGAAGGTATTCCAAACTTTGCAACAATTTCGCTTTTCTTCATTGTTGTGTTTTCGTTCAAAATTTCAAATTTTTCCTTTTTTGTTCAATTTAAAGTACGTTTAACTTTCGTTTTACTCCTGCCATTGTAGTGTTTTATCGTTGAAATCATTTAGGGGGGCCACTGACCATACACGCACAACACTCAAGAACATCCAGGAATGTCTTGCTGTGCCCATGGACTTTGCAAACTGAAACGATTTCCACGAACAAAGAGGGAAGGAAAACTAACGCTCTCCTGGTCAAGTGGTCTCCTATTCGCAGGGAGTGAGTGAAACCAGAGACGTTCCAAGCAGTCCGAATGACGTCACGCTATCTCTATTCATGCTCCAAGAAAGTTTCGCCTGGTCAGGAAATAAACCCCACCCCCACCCCCGAACGGAATTCTTAGAACGCATTCCTTTCAGATACTAACAAAAGACCCTCATCCACCTAAAGGAGATGAACCATGAACACAAAAACATCTGAACACCTACCTATTTGTAAACTCCTGGCATTTCTCCGGCACCGGAGTCTCTGATAATTAGAGATAGCAAGGGTGTTGAAGAAAATGTTTCGAGATAACTATGGAAAATACACTGAATTAATGCCTAAAGTGAAGGGGGAAAATATTTTTCGAGATAAAGAGGTTCGAGATATCAAGGTTCAACTGTATTTCCTGTTTTGGGGGATGCGCAGTTTCTCCGCCAACTGGAGTAAACATGCGTTTCTACGAGGTGTCCTAGGTGTATTTTTACAATTCGCACGACGACTCTTTTTTTAAAACGTACGATATTAAAAATCATTTTCGCTTCCGTCAGCTGTAAATTTCCCATGCGTTTTCCATTGGGCCGGATTTAAACGAAACTTCTGAGATTAAAACCTGAAAATGACTCTTTTATACTTTTTTTATTTGCTTTCGAAGTCGATGTCGCCGCCCCGGTGGCGCAGTGGTCTAAGCGATGGCCTCTGATCATTCGTCCGAAAGGGGTCCGGGTTCGAATCCCGGTGAGGCATGGATGTTGTGTTTGTCTTACGGCACTGGCTCTCTCCCTTCCCTGGAACCAGTGACCCTAAATTAGGGACGGGCGACTGCTTATAGCCCATTGAGTTGCTCACGGTGGTCGTTAAACCTCCAATCAAAAAAAAAAAAAAAAAAAAAGAAGTCGATGTCATTAAATCTGATTGCCTTTGATAACTGTTCTGTATGTCCCAAACCAGGAATCTAGTCAAACTCTAAAGGGGAGACTGTGTACAGCGCCGGTGTTATCTACACCGGATTTTGATAAGCCATTCGTGCTACATACGGACGCGAGTTCCTTTGCAGTCGCGTGCTGCCTGGGACAGAGAGACGACAGAGCGAAGATCAGGCTCGTGGCTTACGCCAGCAAGAAGTTGAATAATACATAGGCTAGGTTGGCTGCCAGTCATGAGGAGGCGTACGCCATCGTATGTGCACTACAAAAATTCGAGGGATGGATTTTTTGGCCATCAGGTAGAAATATTGTCCGACCATAACCCCTTGATTTATTTGACCAGTGCTGCTTCGCAGAGCTTAAAATTGCAGCGATGGAGCCTGGCAATATCGCAGTTTAATCTCACGATTTCTCATGTCGCCGGCAAGCTTATTCCCCACGCCGACGCCTTATCTAGATTAAATTTTAAAGAGGAAGCTCAGCGTTCTGAGGTGTGAGTAAGGGTATCAGTACACAGGTGAAGACTCAGTGAAGCTCCATAGTGGTACTACCTATGTAAAATAAGTGTGTCTAAAAAGCAAAGTGTTGCAGTGTACCTGCACGTGTGGAAAAAAAAGAGAAAAAGGCAACGAAAGGATAAAATGAGTGACACTGACTCAACCTACGAAATAAAAACCCCGTATGTTTCGTCTCGTACGCGGGGGCCTATAAGGGCGAACATTAATTAAAATAGGCTGCAATGGAATACCGTCTTAGCACGATTTATTTTAAAAGATGAAAAAACTATATACAAGTTAAAACATACATTAGTACTTTCGAAGTGGCACTCACTTCATCTTCAGATGTACTGATATAAACGCCAATTCGATATCTTATATATATATACACTTGTGCACCCTACTTCCTGGTCACGTGACATGACGTGGCTGTTGTGAAATTTGTATGCAAATCATGATGATGATTTATGAGTACGAGATTAAGTTAGAATTAAAACATGTTATACTACTTGATACAACAATCACATGAATATTCATGTATTACGAGACAGATTGTTGTATCAAGTAGTATGACATGTTTTAATTCTAACATAACCTCGTACTCATAAATCATCATCATCATGATCTGCTACAAATTTCACAACAGCCACATCATGTAACGTGACCAGGTAGTAGGGTGCACAAGTGTATATATATATATATGATATCAAATTGGCGTTTATATCAGTACATCTGAAGATGAAGTGAGTGTCACTTCGAAAGTACTAATGTATGTTTTAACCTGTATATAGTTTTTTCATCTTTTAAAATAAATCGTGCTAAGACGGTATTCCATTGCAGCCTATTTTAGTTCTGTTGCACGAAGTCTTTCAATTTGCATATTGAACATTAATCATGTGTGGTATTATGCTAATGAACATTAATTAGTCATAATTATGTGTATCATAATAGCACATAAATTACTTAGGTTTTGAAATGTTATGTGATAAGACGGACTTATCATTTATGAACATTAATAAACCTAAATGCTGCACGTGGGTGAAGAAAAGCACGTGTTTTTCTCCCAACAAAGAAACAAGACATTCCTAAGATTTCGCGCATTCTAAAACCACTCTTTGTGTATGTTGGGATAATCCCCAGACTTTGGATAATGCCAGGGAGCCATCCTAGAACATAATATCCTTGCCTTTGTACTATAAAAGATTTATCTTAAGTATGAAACAGATAAAAGGCCGCGGGTGGCCTAGTGGGCAACGTTCGTGACTGCCACGGAAAGGACCTCAGGTTCGATCCCAGGCAGGTACGAACGCTCGATCCATTAAATATCCGCCGTGCGTCGGATAGGCACGTTAAGCCGTCGGACCCCGGGTACTGGCCCCCCGGTAATAAATAAAGGCGTCTTCCTCCCCCTTTCTACTTCGCTTCCGTGTCACTTTCCTATCGGGCACTCTAGCCCAAATCTCCTAGCTTCCTATTTCTAAGGGTTGTTTAAGACCTGGGGTCAGACACTCCCTTCCTAAAAATCCTCTACATATGATGAGATATATAAAATCTTCCCTGAAGAATGAGATGCACACGATACTTTGTTAAAACCAGCCAGGAGCCAGAGTGTCTGGCTTATCTGTTATAATCCTTTACGCACTAATGTATGTGGTTTCTTAATCTGTATATTCACTCGTGCTGTTGGCAGTCGTTACGATCCGTGCGTTTAGAATTGCAATAATCACGGCAGATTAAAACTTTCAGGTATGCAGGTCTGCAGATCCACAGGCGGTCGCGCGCAAGTGGGTGAAGGACGGAAGCCCCTAGAAAAGAAGGGGAGCGGGGAGAAAGCGTGGAACAGAAGTCAGGTGACCCTAGCAGTGAACATCCAAGGCAGGGGGGTCAGGATCGCCTCCAGGAGGAGCAGAAAGTCGGAAGGAAGGAGAGTTTCGTCGAAGAGGGAGCAACAAAAAAACAAAAAAGAGTTTTCCTTTTCGCTCTTGGGTTTTCGTGGGAGAAGGCTGGCGCCGGGTACGGAGAACTGGCCACCGGAGAACTGGACACATTGCAATTTCAGTGCCATAAAATTGTTCTGCATAAACAAGTTTCGTGTGGCTATATTCCCCACTACTTGAGCAACTTCTGTTCATAATTTTTTTTTTTTTAATATTTCATTTTCAGTAAGAAATTTAGACATTTCTATGATTTTCGGAGCTAAGCCTAAGCGGAGAACTGACCACCGGAGAACTGGTCACAAAAATTTTAAGGTGCCGTATAAAAATTGCGTTCTGGGCTGCTCCGTGGCTACGTCTCCCCGAGATTGGTTATCTGACACACATAGAATGTTCGTATTTTCTTATTTACGATATTTTTCTATAAACTATAACTAAAAAAATTCTCTGCGAGTATGAGCAAACCCAGGAAACTTGTCGGGTGTGTGTGGAGGGGGGGGGGCTTAAAACCTAAAATATGAAATATGAAGAATTTCTGGTCCGATCGGGAGATTTTCAGAGTTTACAAGCTACAAGTCATCGAATTATCTAGTCGGGGGGGGGGGGCAATACCAAAAGCGTAAAATATCAAAAATTTCTCATTTCTCTTCCGATCGGGAGATCTTCAGCATTTACAAGCTGCAACTCAAACAAATATTCTCAGCGCATGTGCACTCTCTGGAAACCTGTCGGGGGGGGGGTATTACCAAAAGTGTAAAATATGAAAAATTCCTGGTCCGATCGGGAGATTCTCAGCATTTACAAGTTACAACTCGACACATTATCTGAGCGTATGTGCCTACTCAGCAAACCCGTCCGGGGGGAGGGGGGTGTAATTTCAAAAGTGTAAAATATGATGAATTTCTCGTCCGATCGTAAGATTTTTGGCATTTACAACTGGACACATTATTTGAGAGTATGTGCCTACTCTCAGAAAACCTGTGTGTGGGGGAGGGCGTACCAAAAGTGTAAAATATGATGAATTTCTCGTCCGACCGGGAGATTTTCAGCATTTAGCAGCTACAACTCGATCGACACATTATCTGAAGGCATGTGCCTACTCAGGAAACCTGTCGGGGAGGACACACTAAAGCTCCAGCCGGGTGTAGGAGAAGTGGCCGCCGGAGAAGTGGCCACCGGAGAAGTGGCCACCCGGAGAACTGGCCACCGGAGAAGTGGCCAGTTCATCATATTTTACACTTTTGGTACGCCCTCCCCCCACACACAGGTTTTCTGAGAGTAGGCACATACTCTCAAATAATGTGTCCAGTTGTAAATGGGGTTGTAGCTTGTAAATGCTGAAAATTTTCGGATCGGGCGTGAAATTCTTCATATTTTACAGTTTTGGTATTAACACCCCCTCCCGACAGGTTTCCAGCTCAGATAATATGTCGAGTTGTAACTTGTAAATGCTGAAAATCTCCTGATCGGACGAGTAATTCTTCATATCTTACACTTTTGGTATCCCCCCCCCCTCGAAGGGTTTGCAGAGTAGGCACATGCCCTCAGATAATGTGTCGAGTTGTAGCTTGTAAATGCTGAAAATCATCTTCGGATGGGTCGAGAAATTCTTCATATTTTACACTTTTGGTAATCCTCCCTCCCCCCCCCGTTTTTCATTGTAGGCACATGCTCTCAGAAAATGTGTCGAGTTGTACGTAGCTTGTAAATGCTGAAAATCTCACGATCGGACGAGAAATGTTTCATATTTTACAGTTTTGGTACCCCCCCCTCCCGACAGGTTTCCAGAGTAGGCACATGCGCTAAGATAATGTGTCAAGTTGTAGCTTGTAAATGATGAAAACCTCCCGATCGGACCAGAAATGCTTTATATTTTACACGGTTCGCCCCCCCCCCTTCCGACAAGTTTCCTGAGTCAGCTCATGCGCTCAGATAATTTGCAGACTTGTAGTTTGAAAACCCTGAAATCTTCTGTTGAAATGTACGTCATAAACATTTTTTCTAAAAAATTACATTAATTATCGCAATTAAGAAAAGACGAAATTACGGAAACTTTATATGACTCAGATAACCGACCTCTGGGGGTCGAGGACATGAAGCGGTCAAAAACGCAATTTTTATACGACCCCTTAAAATTTTTGTGGCCAGTTCTCCGGGTGGTCAGTTCTCCGGTGGCCACTTCTCCGGTGGCCAGTTCTCCGGTGGCCACTTCTCCGGTGGCCAGTTCTCCGGGTGGCCACTTCTCCGGTGGCCACTTCTCCGGCGGCCACTTCTCCTACACCCGGCTGGAGCTTTAGTGTTTTCGAGGAGGAAACGCTAAGTTTTCCCGGGGTAGCAGGACTTATTTAACATAAGACCTTCCGCCCCTACAATGTCTATTCCTCTTCTCTGAAGGATTTTATTCGCTCCTTTCTTTCCAAGTGTTAAAAGATTGGAGATTTTCGATGCCATTCTCGGTTTTATTCCAATTTTTGAATCCAAAGAGTAATTCGAAGGACGATTGAGAATTCGAACAGTCTGAAGTGAACAGAGACGAGTCAAAGCAGTAGGCAATTTCTTTCGAGGGTGAATACAGTTGATTCAGTTCTACTTACATCTTGACCCATTTGCAAGTCTTAGTTCAAATCCAAGCTCTTTTGTTGCCTTGTTGGAGTTCAGATAGCTAACTAACCTCATGCAATATTAAAACTGAGTGAGGTTTCTCCATACTTATCATTGCATTTTTTTTTCTGTGGAAATATTTCTTTTGGCAAGAATTATTCCAAACTTTCTTTTGAATGGTTTCGAGCAGGCCGGCCTTAGTACTTCGGTGGCCCGTGATAGTATTTTTCATTGAAAAAAGTGAGCAGCTATTAATCATTAACATATAAATTTTTAATCAGATTTGAGTAATATATTTTTCCTCTATGACAGAAAACTAAACATAAAAAAAATGTATTTAAGTTACTGAATATGTAAGCTTAAGGCTTATCTATGATCTTCTAAACTGCTTCAAATGCATTGAGGTTGTTCCCAACTTTGAATACAGTTTTCACTGAAAAAAAGACGCTTATTTGTAAATGTCATTGAACATTGCTTTCGTGATCAGGATTGCAAAATTTTTTTATCACATAACTTAATGTCTTACGTTAAACGTAATGCTTACAATTATAGTAAAAAACGGGGGAAATTATTTCCTAGAGTGTTATAATTTTTTGTAATATATATATTATAATCTCTCTGATTCTGTAGCTGTCGTCCTCTGATAAGAGACAGTTTTAGATTTACATAAGTCATAGGATTTGCAATGGACTGTAGTTAAAAGTGTTGGAACTACAGTCTTATTAAATCAGCAAATCTGAGATGATCTGCATTTCAATCAACCAAGAAAAATATGCCATTTTGTTTATTGACTACACATTCCTCCTTTGTCATTTGATTTGTAAAGCCGAGGTGGGAGGAAGGTACTAACCTTCACTGCAAAGCTGAAAGAAAGGACAAAGCTGTTTTCATGTACCTTCCCTTTCTAACATCCTAACGAAAAAAAAAAATGAAAGAAAAGAAAGCAAGCAAAAAAATGGTAGTGGAAGAAGAAAAAGCGAAAAGGCGTATTTCGACTACTTGTCTTTTTGTTAATTTCGCTTAATTTTTTAAAGGTAATACAGATTAAAAATTAGATTATGATTAAAATCCACAATCCATAGCATTGGGGGTTCTAGGCATCCGCCCTGCCCGCCTATGTAAAGTTCGGCCCTGAGTTCAATGTCTTTTATATAGGTCTACTAAGCTGCACCAGAATGAGCAATGTATTCCTTGGTCTTTTCATGCAGGACACCCCTTTCAGTCTTATTAAATCAGTAAATCTGAGATGGTCTGCATTTCAAAAAAATAGTTGCACCCAGAAGGAAGCAAACCGACAGGAAAGAAACTTGGTGGGCAGGTTTGACATCGTGATGCGAATAATACAAGTATCACGCTCGGCAGAGCACGTGACGCAAGCAAGGAGGGGTCGTAGCGCTGTGCCTGACCGACTATATAAGGTCGTCCCGTTGCGCGCGCTTGCCATTCTGACTCGTGCAGTTGTGTTGGTTGCATCCTTTGCAAATGAGTTTGCCTCGGAGAAAAGTTAGGAAGCAATACGAGCAGTTGGAGGAGTTCGAGAGTGGGCCACGTCTTCGGGCTCCGTTAAACGGAATGGTCTTATCGCCGTATTGCGTGCCATACCGGTCGTGCGGATATCACCGTAGTACGCTGTTGGCGACAGTGGACAGAACAAGGGACGCAGTAGCTGCAGGAAGGGTCTGGGAAACCTAGAGAGAGGACCGACGGGTTGTCTGACATGCGCGAAGTGACCCAAGAGCCACGATTGCGGATATTCAGCGAGCAGTGATGCCCTGCATGCATCGTCCGATTAGTGCCAGGACCATTGGCAGACGGCTGCACGACGTAGGACTACACGCACGCAGACCGTTACGACGAATGCCCTTAACACCATTGCATCGTCGCCAAAGACTGCAATGGTGTCGTGCCAGACTGCCATGGAGCCACTCAGAATGGCAGCGGGTTATCTTCAGTGACGAGTTCCGCTTTTGTCTTGGAGTAGACGACCAACGAATCCGTGTATGGAGGCACCGTGGTCTAGCGTCACACGTGCAGAAGGCCAGGTGTCATGGTGTGGGGTGCAATTTTCTAAGATGCCAGATCACCTTTGGTGTTTATTACCGGCACTTTGACAGCCAAACGTTACGTGAATGTGGTCCTACAACCAGTGGCCCTACCTTTTCTGAACACTCACTCCGGTGCGATTTTCCAACAGGACAACGCTCGTCCGCATACTGCTGCTGTCTCGAGAGCTTGCCTTCAAGACACTGACACTCTGCCATGGCCAGCCGCATCGCCAGACCTGTCGCCGATTGAAAATGTGTGGGATGCTATTGGACGCGCTATCCACACTCCACCCCTGCTGTACAATCTGAAGGAATTGCGTGAGAAGATTCAAGCTGCATGAGATGGCTTATCGCAGGGAGACACTACTTATTGGCGTGTAGCACAATAAATATTGCCCATATCAGTCTCAATGTTTAATTATTTATTGTTCCTGGTTACCTTTACCTTCCTCCCGAATAGCCTTGAAATCAGACACGTCTTTCTGGGTGCAGCTATTTTTTTGACGATGAGTGTATTTTAGTGCTCGTTCGTTCCTGTGAAACCAAACCATTGAATGACATCGTTTTGAGCTTCTGGATGCACTAGTTGCTGCTGTTCGTCAAACGCATTTTTTAAATGTTTTATTAATTTGCTAGATTCTTTTACCTCTTCCTCATTATGAGACATTCCTTTCCGGTTTTGCGCTTTGTTTTATTTGTTTTTCCTGATATGTTACCCTGACTAACACAAAAAGTTACATTCTGGCGATTATTACACGGCATTTAGAGAACTACGACGTGTTTACTTCTCTGAACTCTTCCCCGAAGGGAAAACACGTTGGACATTTTGATGAAGATGTTAAGTACTATTCTGAGACTTCTGCTTAACGAAATCATTCCAATCCCGCTACTGAAGACCAACTCTCAAGCATACACTCAAAAAATAGCACATATCTCAGTCGTGGAAAGTACTGCTAAAAAAAAAAAAAAAAAAAAAGACTTGGAATGTGTTTTATGTAGCAAGACTCCGAGGTTTCAAACTTTACTTTTCTATACCTGTGTCAAAAGTCATTAAATCTCTAAAGAAGAAGGATATCCGTTTTAACATTTTTTCCAAAATTCTACAAAACGTATGCGATAGACCTTTTATTTATTGAAAAAAGAAAAGAAAAAACAGTTTCCAAAACGACACAGTTTCGCTCTTAGGTTTCCGCCGAGAGCTAAAAAATAAAATCTGCTTTTCCTGTGGCAGTATAAACAAATCCAGTCTCCAAGCACAACATCATAAAAGTTCGCCAAAGCATGGGATCTGGAGCATAAACGCTTCTCGGCCCACTCCTGTGGTCATGCAACCCTTAACAGTACTGAGTAAATAGTTTTACTTGAATTAACACAACCACCCAGAAAAGAAAGAAAACAAGAAAGATCACACCGAATAATCGGTTGTAATTAACACGTCTTCGAATCCTTTCTGACTCTAAAAATATATTTCAAAACAGATTTTTGGAAAATCTAAGCATTTTGCAAAAAAGAAAATACACTTATACTACATAGGAGAAAACCGCACATAATTCGAAGTACGCCATGTGAACAGGGTCATTCATGGTTAATGAAACTGGTTAAAAACAATTTACGGAATTTCTAAAATCGATAAAGCACCCAGAAATAAAAATAGCTACTTACTCTCACTAGCGGCTGAAAAGTATATTACGAAACAACGAGTTGTGCACGATGAATTTCTCTTAGCGGAAGAAAAATTCCAGCGATAAAGGAGTTTCAAATTGAACAGATTGAAGAACAGATACTAAGGAAAAACAAGATATAACTTTACGCCCCTAGGGGAAAAGCTTTGTGTTACGTAAAGAAGAATATGGGTTCAAAATCCTCGTCAGAATAAAGAGTAACCTACCAAAAAAAAAAAAAAAAAAATTATAACGAATTTTGTAATCGAATTAACCATGGGCGCTGACAGGGGGATCACAGGGGTCACTTTGACCCCCCTGTAGAATTATTTTCCCCTTTACTTTATTTTATTTTATTTTATTTTATTTATAACTTTTTTTTCACACTCACAGAACGGGACCACGAGGAAACATGGAGTTTGGGGTTTCTAATTTAGTATCCCAATTTTATTGGAAATTTGAAATTGGAAAACGATAACGTGAAAGCGGATAACCTAGCAAATCGTAAGGTAGTACGCCCAAACAAGTTCCGCTTAGGGTGGTGTGTGCTGAACTTAAAAGGCTTGGCGTGGCCCTGCTCGACACTGTTCATTATTTTGAAAACAGTCACCAATGTACATGATAATACATGACTATTACTAGAATACACTTTCTTCAAGGGCAGCATCAATTAATAATAATAATAATAATAATAGTGTTCTAGCGTAGTAAGAATTGGAAAACGATAACGTGAAAGCGGAAAACCTAGCAAACCGTAAGGTAGTACGCCCAAACAAGTTCCGCTCACGGTGGTGTGTGCTGAACTTAAAAGGCTTGGCGTGGCCCTGCTCGACACTGTTCATTATTTTGAAAACAGTCACCAATGTACATGATAATACATGACTATTACTAGCATACGCTTTCTTCAAGAGCAGCATCAATTAATAATAATAATAATAGTAGTAGTAGTGTTCTAGCGTAGTAAGAATTGGAAAACGATAACGTGAAAGCGGAAAACTTAGCAAACCGTAAGGTAGTACGCCCAAACAAGTTCCGCTCACGGTGGTATGTGCTGAACTTAAAAGGCTTGGCGTGGCCCTGCTCGACACTGTTCATTATTTTGAAAACAGTCACCAATGTACATGATAATACATGACTATTACTAGCATACGCTTTCTTCAAGAGCAGCATCAATTAATAATAATAATAATAGTAGTAGTAGTGTTCTAGCGTAGTAAGAATTGGAAAACGATAACGTGAAAGCGGAAAACTTAGCAAACCGTAAGGTAGTACGCCCAAACAAGTTCCGCTCACGGTGGTGTGTGCTGAACTTAAAAGGCTTGGCGTGGCCCTGCTCGACACTGTTCATTATTTTGAAAACAGTCACCAATGTACATGATAATACATGACTATTACTAGCATACGCTTTCTTCAAGAGCAGCATCAATTAATAATAATAATAATAGTAGTAGTAGTGTTCTAGCGTAGTAAGAATTGGAAAACGATAACGTGAAAGCGGAAAACTTAGCAAACCGTAAGGTAGTACGCCCAAACAAGTTCCGCTCACGGTGGTGTGTGCTGAACTTAAAAGGCTTGGCGTGGCCCTGCTCGACACTGTTCATTATTTTGAAAACAGTCACCAATGTACATGATAATACATGACTATTACTAGCATACGCTTTCTTCAAGAGCAGCATCAATTAATAATAATAATAATAAGTAGTAGTAGTGTTCTAGCGTAGTAAGAATTGGAAAACGATAACGTGAAAGCGGAAAACTTAGCAAACCGTAAGGTAGTACGCCCAAACAAGTTCCGCTCACGGTGGTGTGTGCTGAACTTAAAAGGCTTGGCGTGGCCCTGCTCGACACTGTTCATTATTTTGAAAACAGTCACCAATGTACATGATAATACATGACTATTACTAGCATACGCTTTCTTCAAGAGCAGCATCAATTAATAATAATAATAATAATAATAGTAGTGTTCTAGCGTAGTAAGAATTGGAAAACGATAACGTGAAAGCGGAAAACTTAGCAAACCGTAAGGTAGTACGCCCAAACAAGTTCCGCTCACGGTGGTGTGTGCTGAACTTAAAAGGCTTGGCGTGGCCCTGCTCGACACTGTTCATTATTTTGAAAACAGTCACCAATGTACATGATAATACATGACTATTACTAGCATACGCTTTCTTCAAGAGCAGCATCAATTAATAATAATAATAATAGTAGTAGTAGTGTTCTAGCGTAGTAAGAATTGGAAAACGATAACGTGAAAGCGGAAAACTTAGCAAACCGTAAGGTAGTACGCCCAAACAAGTTCCGCTCACGGTGGTGTGTGCTGAACTTAAAAGGCTTGGCGTGGCCCTGCTCGACACTGTTCATTATTTTGAAAACAGTCACCAATGTACATGGTAATACATGACTATTACTAGCATACACTTTCTTCAAGAGCAGCATCAATTAATAATAATAATACTAATAGTGTTTGTTCTAGTGTACTAAGTAAGTAATAGTAATAGTATTAAGCTTTCATTTTCACGAATTACTGTTTTCTACATATTAGCCAAACCTTAATTAATTACACCAGCGGCGTCGGAACCGTGGGGGCAGAGGGGGCAGTTGCCCCCACACGCAAATGAGTGTGGTGGCAAACATCACATTTGCCCCCTGAGTTTTCTTCCTTTTCAAATTACATATGTTCGTGATTAGAGATCTCAAACATTCGTTTTTTGTTTTGTTTTTTCTTTTTCCTGAAGTTCATTTTGATAAAAATTTGGTATTGCTCTTCATTTTGTACCATAAAAATTAAGTATTGCTCTTCATTTTTTTCCATAAAAATTGAGTATTGTTCTTCATTTTTTACCAACTATCTAGAAATCTGAATATTTTTTTTAATGTCACTCACTCCTGAGACGCCAAGAAATGCTACCCCATTAAGCGGTCCAGATTTCCGTTTGCAGACCAGCAATGTTTTTTCTCATTAAGTGTAAAAAATCAGTCTTCCTCTAAAAAAATGAGTCAAACTAAATAGGAAAATGGAAGTAGATTGAGGAATGAGATATAAGTTCCTTCAATTTTTAATTATAGCGTCTACGGCTCCAATTCCTGCGGAATTCGTACCAATCGGGAAGTATCAAGATCTATAGTTTAACGCCGTTCATGTGTACAGTTAGTTTACATTGAGAAACTATATGGATATGAAAAGTGTTTTTTCTTTTTTATAGGTGAATGTTTAATCGAAAAAAATTGTTTTTCAGCAAATCTTCGCAATGAAGTGAGCACGTCTTCTCTTACAGTAGTACGATGAATTTTATGCCAGGGTGAACTATTTTGTTCTCCGACATCTTGCCCCCTGCTGTCTAAAAAGAGTTCCGACGCCACTGAATTACACTTGACCCCCCCCTTCAAAAATTTCCTGCAGGCGCCCATGTAATTAACTCTTTCAAACAGAATTATCCGCTGACACCCCTGGCGGAAGTATTTTGAATAATGGAAAAGCGGGAAATATGATAAAAGAATTCTTTCTAGCGAAAGCTTTGCTAAGGAAAGAAGTTTTCAAATACGTCTCTTGTTTTAAAGCAGAGATAACGAGAAAAAAGTTTTGATATTTACTCACCCTCTCGGGGAAGCTGTGCATTACTTAAAGAGGATAACCTTCCCCGTCTTTTACTACAGTAAATGGCATACAGTGAAAAAAGAAATTTTTCAATAGAATTTTTAGAAGCGGAGATACATCCAGTTGCAAACAACACAGTTCTGGCGCTAGGTGGTGTTAATGTGTATTTACACCTTAACACCACCTAGCGCCAATGGTGTTAATGTGTAAATACACACAATGTGTGTATTTTTACACCTTAACACCACTTAGCGTCAGTACTGTGAATTCAAAAAACCCCGCGAGTACATGCAATGTGTTTCACGTGGTCAGTGGTATGCGGTGTCAACAGAATTTCTTCAATCGCACTTCTAGAAGCAGAGATATTGAAAAAAAATAGTTTAAATATTTGCGAAATTGCGAATTATTTTAGGCAGAAAATGTAAACAAAAGATTTTCGTAGTTTGTAGTACGTGACCGAAAAAGATTTTTTTTTAATCGGGTGTTTTGGCGTGCAGATATTGCTATAAATATGTTGCGCCAGACTTGTGCGATAAGAAAAATTGAAATCATGTGCAAAATATTTCGTATTACAAACATACTCCGACAAAGAAAGAATTTTTCACATCAGGCTATTAATAGCAGAGATTTCGAGAAAAATAAGCCCCCTAATGTAAAAACTGTGCATCATTTTAAACAGAATGTATTCTCAAAATTTTTTCGTGGTGAGCAGTATCTGATCACAGAATTTTTTAAATCGAGTTTTCAGAAGCGCAAATAATGCGGAAATAAATCAGAAACAGAAATATACTCTTACGCCCTCTAGTGACTGCAAGTGACCTGATTAGTCAGCGTGATCCCCGTAGGCTACGGTCAGGTCACCACTGTACCTCCACAGCATTTTTTTATTATTATTATTAATTATTATTACCCACCAAGCAAGTCGACAGTCAAAGTTAGAAAATATTCATTCCACGACATATCTCGTACATTACATTAGATAACATAACAACTACTTTACTCAGTGGTCATTGCTTCAGTCGTCGTACAATAACATTTCTTGCGACAGAGTTATCTCTCGCGTTCTGACGTTACGGACAAAGTTCCCGACCGGCTGAATCCGTCCTACGAGAGAGCAGCGCGCTCCCGTTTTCTCAGTTCCGGTTTTCCCGTCCTTGAGAGAGCAATCGTTCTCAGGCAAATGAGACTCGTCAAGCAAGATATTAGGTGGTGGAAAAGTCATGACGTATTTTGGCACCCGATGACGGTTGGGCGGTTTTGGAAGTACTAGAGGCATGCGCAGCTCTGTTATCGCTATGGCATTCGACAGGTGCCAGTTCCATGTGACAGTTCTAGCTGCATGCAGTCTAAAAGGAATAGTGAGCGATTTGGTTGATTTGCGGAGATTTGACATCAAGTTGAAGATGGAAGACCGAACTGTGCAGTTTCGCCATATTTTACTGTTTTACTTCTGTAAAGGGAAGAACGCTCGTCAAACTTGTGAAAAGTTGCGTAAAGTGTACGGTGATAATGCTCTACAAGAACGTCAGTGCCAGTGGTGGTTCGCAAAATTCTGTGCTGGTGATTTTGACCTCAACGATGCTCCTCGGTCCGGGAGGCCAACCGAGGTTGATGACGACCAAATCAAGGCATTGATCGAGTCAAACCCACTTTACACCACGACACGAGAGATTGCAGACACATTGCACATCCATCATTCAAGCGTTTACGACCACCTGAAGAAGCTGGAATACGTAAGCAAGCTCGATGTGTGGGTTCCTCGTGAACTCCAAGAAGCTCAATTGATGGCGCGTATAAACATCTGTGATATGCTCATTAAACGTGAGGAAAACGATTTTTTTTTTAAGCGACTCATAACTGGTGACGAAAAGTGGATTGTGTACAACAATGTTCTGCGCAAACGGTCTTGGTCCTGACGTGCTGCTTCGCCTCAAACGGCATCCAAAGCAAACATTCATCAGCGGAAGGTTCTAGTCTCAGTGTGGTGAGATTTTAAAGGTGTGTTTTTCGAGCTTCTACCACGGAACCAAACAATCAATTCGAATGTGTACTGTCGGCAATTGGACAGTTTGAACGAATCCATCATCCAGAAACGTCCAGAGCTCGTTCATCGTAATGGTGTTGTGTTCCATCACGACAACGCGAGACCCCACACAAGTTTGATCACCCGCCAAAAATTATTGGAGCTTGGGTGGGATGTGTTGCTTTATACCCTTCCGACCCCCCCCCTACGTCATGCTGCATATATGCGCATGCCCTACGGACCCTAGTCTATCTCCTGAGTGGTCATTCGGTCCGTTCTGCGTGCTCGTTCCGCTGCTATGCTAATTTCTCCTCTTCGTCCTTAATTTTTGCACACCAGTGTGCCATCTACGGTTAGTCCACGTAAAATACTGTCAATAAGATATAATTCCCTGACTTTATCCTTGAAACTGGTGGTGAAAGAGAAAATAAGGGATACTTCTCTGAAATTTTTAGACTCGTGCTGGGCTGCCAGTGGCGACTTAATAGGCGACTATTGCTACTTTTTTTGATGACAGGCGACTATGGCTACTATTTCTTACAAAAACAGCCAAAAGCAACTATTTTCAGGAAAACTTGAACTATTTTAATTGGAAGGCTACAATTTTTTTAAAACGTAATTTGTGTTGCGTATATCGATGTACTTGTATAGCATCAATTTTAATATTGATACACGTGAATATCAACTTTGATATTGATATGTATATGTCGAATCCATGGTTCTTACACATCCTGAAATTCCATTTTGTCCTGGAAATGTCCTAAAATTCTGTTACATGCCCTGGAATTTTTTCCATTCCTGCCTTTTTGTCCCTGCACGATGTTTTGTAGTTGAGGATTTTTCTACTGGCATAACTTATGTCTGACAAATTTCCCTCCCCACCCCTTACAAAATGTGTGTGTGTGTTGGGAGGGGGAGGGGGCGGCTATCAGTTTTCTTGTTTAGGAGGACTGAAGCTGCATTATTAGCATCTTTTGTGTCATGCTTATGTTGTCACTTTGTCTGTCCCGCCGGGGAGACAATATCTCCACAATTATTAGTTCGATTTGTAAAATTCTTTTTGTATTGGGAAGCTTAAAATGTGAGAATGGTGATCCGTTCGTTCTGTTTTGTTTTGTTTTTTTCGATGCACAACTTCACCGCTAGAGGGCGCAAATGGAGATCGTATCGAATTTAAAATGCTTTTCATTTCATATCATCATTGTCAACAATTATCAATCCACTGTATTTGCTTCTAAATATCCAATTGAAAAAAATATTTTTCCTTTCGATGACATTTATAGCGAAGACTATTTTAGTTACAGTCCCTTTTTCAAATAATGCATACATTTCCCGCTAGGGGGCCTAAAGGTAAATCGCGATTTTCCCAATATCTCCGCTTCTAAAAGTCCGATTTGAAAAATTCTTAATGAGTCGGATACAGCTCTTGAGGTTGAAATGTTTTGCATACAAATTCTCTCTTTTGGTAAAGAATGGTTTGGCTACCAGGGGGCATCAATGTTTATTTTGGCTTCTGATGTATTTGCAACAAAATCTGAGCTGGAAACTCGATTGAAAAAAATCTTCCGTAAACCGATACCGCTCAACTCGGAAAACTTTTTGAGAATTCTTCCTGATTAAAATAGTGCACAATTTTCCCCAGGGAGCGTGCACATATTTCTTATTTTTGTCCATATCTCTGTTTCTAGGAGTCCAATTTGAAAAATTCTTTCTTTGTTGGAGAACATTTTCAGTGCGAAATGTTTCTCATAAAATTTCAAATATTTCTTAACACAGAAGTGTGCCACTAGAGGGCGTAAGCTCACATTTCCGTTTACAGCAATATCTGCGGACTAAAAACCCGACTGAAAAATATTCTTTTTCGATCCGATACCTAACTATGAAAACTCCTTATTTGTATTTTCTTCACAAAATAATGCACAATTTCGCCGCTAGGGGCGCAAATATTTAATCTATTTTTCTTAATATCTTTACTTCTAAATGCGCGATTTAAAAAAAATATTTTAACACCAGATACCATTTACCTTATGAAACACTTTAGGTTTGTGTTTGAGGAGGTTTGTGGTTCACAATTCTGTCGCTAGGTGGTGTTTGTGTACTTCCATTCGCAGCCTATCTCTGCCTCTAAAAACTCTATTGAGAAATTTCTTTTTTTACTGTATGCCATTCGTTATAATAAAGATGGGGGCAGTGAATAAGAATTTTGCTACAATAAGAAGATCCTCTTCAAATAATGTACAACTTTCCCCCTAGGGGTTGTAAAGGTCAAAACGTTTTTCTTGCTATCTCTGTTTCCGTCAGACGTATTTGAAAAGTTATTTTTCCTTAGCATAGCTTTTGCTATGAAGAATGTTTTTCTTCTGTTTCCATTATGCAAAATTCTTCCGCTGAAACACATAGTTAAATCCTGTTTCCTTTTATATCTCTCCTTTCAACTGATCGATTTAAAAATCTTTTTGTCTCTAATACCTTCCTTCTGCTATGGGAAACGTTTTTGCGCCATTTGTTAATCTTCGTAACATATTTTTGAGCCACTGGTGGAAATCAATAGCTGATTTTGTGTGTGTGTGTGGGGGTTATATTTACTGATATTTTGTAATGAATACTTTATATAATTATATAAAAATTTGCCATAAAATCAGATTGCTTTCTAATATCAGAAACTTAAGTCTAATTGTTTCTTAGTATTTTCTGAGCTTCTATAATTAGTTTTTTAATCATGCCCAGTTAAATTGCCATGATCACTAATGAATATAATTGCACACAGCCCTTGGACACTTGGACATAAGGTTTTTCCGTTATTCTCTTTCATTTCACGTTGGAAATTTTTGTGCATACTTTGTTTGCTGGCAAGTAAAAATTTAAAACATAGCTATAGCATCGATATTATGTTGAAAATTCCTTCCATAAATAAAATGTAGCACAAATACTTGCTACCATGATTATGTGTTTAAGAAATAACAATCCCTTTGGTCCTTTGAAAAAGTTCCGGATATTTCACCTTTCCTTACCCTTAAATTTCCAATGTAAGCATTATTTCAAAACAATTAAATACAAATAGTATTTTATGAAAGCATTTCTGTGGTATATGAAAGTATTTCAAAAGAAATGCCTCATACCTATGTATTTTTGAGTTTTTATGGGGGTCTTTTTATTCTGTAATTTGCTTTGTAACGTACCAGGAGATGTGACGTACCTGCCAGAAGAACGCACACTACATAAAGGCAGATAGGAATCAGAATAAAACGTCCGCGTAGCTCAATTGGTAGAGCAACTTATTCCGGAATGAGGGGAACCGGGTTCGAATCCTGGCGCGGATAAAAATGACGGAGAAATTTACTTCGTTATAATGGCGCCCGAACTATCCGGATGACCCGACCGTTCAAAATCTCGCATTGGTGTGCTGTTCTTTCCACACCGCGAGATAGGAAAAATCAGAGAATCCCTTCTCCAACGCTTCGAAAAATAAAAAAGTGTGTGATGTTGCATTCCACACACTAGATTGACTGGGAGTTCTCAAGTGCACGTTCTACAGTGGATGGCTGCCTACAATGATTCATGGTCACGGCTGACCCGTGGGCCATGCCCCCGGCCCTCTTTCGGGGGGGAGGAAATGTGACGTACCTGCCAGCAGGACGCACACGACATAAAGGCACATAGCAATCAGAACAAACGTCCGCGTAGCTCAATTGGTAGAGTGACTTATTCCGGAATGAGGGGACCCGGGTTCGAATCCTGGCGTGGACAGAAATGACGGAGAAATTTACTTCGTTATAGCTTCAATAATTGAACTAAAGCCAAAGTAGAAAAATAAAGTTTTCTCAAAATCAGTGAGTGTAGTATACCGTATATAAAAGTTTAGTAGATATTAAACCTAGTCACATTTTCAGTGATAGATTTGGTATTTCAGTATTTATCTGTGATTCTAAGTTTCTGATTAGCTGCAGCAGACATCATTTTTAACATTCTGCATTAAGTTTGCCCAAGCGTGTAAGAAGTTTTTTGTTGTAGGTTACAAATTGAACAGACGTATGGTTTCACTATATTTTAAGTAAGAGCATTTGGATCGTATGTCCTGGAAAAGTCCTGGAAATTTGTCATTGAAAAAGCGTATGAACCATGCGAATCCTTATTGATATGTCTTGTTCATTATTGTTTTCTGCTTTATTGCAAATATGATGGAGGAAAGTCAGTGACAAGTATAGACTAGGTCCATATGTGATTAAAGGAACGGCCTACTCAAATCAAGATATTCCGCCGAAAAAGTGTCCCGTTTTTCTGTTTGGAATACGGCAGTGCCAGGAGCAAGCATGTATCTTGCCTCCGTCATATTAAAGATTGTTTTTTTCTGTGCTTACTGAAGTTTATTTGCAGTTAAATGTATCAATTTCAAGTCAAAAATTTTATACCTAGTATTTCATGAATGATACGTGATTGTTTTTACAGCTTTATTTTCTGAATGACATAAAAAATGCATGTTTTCACCAACAGACATTTAAACTCACTTTACATTATCTACAAACTGTTTAATATAAATTAGGAATTGTTCATAACAAAAACATTAAGTGGTAATCGAAAAAACACCTGGTGAGATATCTTTTTAAAATAACGAGACGGTACTTTTTTTCATTTGAGTAGGTCGTTCCTCTAGTCACGTGAGTCTAGGTATAGATGCACTTGTATGTATAAGAATTTATTCCAAACAGCAAAATTAGGATGGATCATTTTTGGAGAGGCATATTGTATCAAAAGATATTTGGAGACTGGAAATATCCATCTTTAGCTAAAGTTGTGAAAGCATGCCTTGCTTTATCACATGGCAACTTCGATGTAGATAGAGGTTCTTCTGTATCACGGAAGAGTTCTTTCAGATGAGAAGGCAGTCTGAGAAAATGTTGAATGAGAGACTAACAATTCGAGATGCACTAAAAATGTATAACAACCAAGTTGCAAAGGTGCTAATTACCAAAGAACTGATAAAATTAGCACTTAATGCACATAGGTCATATAGCAACCATTTAGAAGAGGAGCAGAGATTAAAAGAACAGCAACTGAAAGCAGAGAAAGAAACTGCTGAGAGATTTAAACAAGAATTGCTAAATAAAGGATTTGAAGAGCAGAAAGCAAACTGTAGAAAACATGGAAAACAAGATAAAAATTCTTGTTCAAGAAAAAAGAGAAGTACAAGAATCATCAAACTCTGTGCTTAAAGAAGCCAGTGAGAGACTAAAGCAAGCATTAAAAAAACACGTACCTGCAATACGAGTTGCACATGGCATTCTAGAAGGATCAGAGAAACTCTGACAAAAGGAAAGACAACATGAACTTGAAACATTAAAAATGAATAGGGAAGTTCATAAAAGAAAATCCTCCCTAATTGATGCTTTTCTGCAAATCATCTCAAAAAAGGAATAAATCTAAGGTTAATGAGGAAGCTTTTTTGTTAAGCTTACCCTTATATGAACTGATGACAGTGGTATATTTTGAAATAATTTACTGCATATAACTCTTCCGAATTGCTACCATGGTATAAGAATAATGTAAACTTTAAAGACGACTCCCCCTCTCCCCGCCCAAAAAAATTGCTAAATGATAAAAAACAGTTTGTTTATACATATTGGAGGGGGGGCATCATATAAAAGTTTTTGATGTTCCATGACAATAATTTTCAGAAGAGTTATAATCATTTCAAAAAATTTGAGCTTTGGTTTTATTATTGTCATCAGTGGGTGTAAGGATAATCTTAGTTTTACTGTTGTTAGTGCTTTGAAAATCGATCATGGTTAACATCTAGCGATTTTAACTATCTGCTGTTATAAAAGTAACCCAAATTAAAAGAAAGTCAAGTTTTTTGTTTTCTTATTTCTGTAATTATGAGTTAGAATAATTTTACAGGATAAAGTAATTTCTTAATATTTGTCTCAAAAGCATCAAGGACACTGTGAAGAATGACTGTAACATTATCAAGGCAGGTGTATATCAGTGTTATGCTTCATATCAATTATACCTGACCTACACAGACTTGAGCTTGAATCGTAAGACAGTTGTCAATGCCCTAATGAAATGAAGACGTTTCAGACAGGTTTTTCACGTTTACCTTTCAAATATGGGAATCAAAATGAAATGTACTCTTTTACAACATAATTCAAAATCATGTTAAGCACCATTATTATTATTATTACTTATGAGTTAAAGAGTTTCCATTATTGAAGAGGGAGATTACACTATACCCATTCCATTCCTGATGATAATAAACTGCAAGTTTTCATTTTTTTAGTTCTAGGCTTCATGTTTTTGTTCCATACTAAACACTGTAACGTACCAGGAGATGTGACGTACCTGCCAGAAAGACGCACACGACATAAAGGCAGATAGGAATCAGAATAAAACGTCCGCGTAGCTCAATTGGTAGAGCAACTTATTCCGGAATGAGGGGATCCGGGTTCGAATCCTGGCGTGGACAGAAATGACGGAGAAATTTACTTCGTTATAATGGCTCCCGAACTATCCGGATGACCCGACCGTTCAAAATCTCGCATTGGTGTGCTGTTCTTTCCACACCGCGAGATAGGAAAATTCAGAGAATTCCTTCTCCAGCACCTCAAAAAAAAAAAAATAAGGGGGAGATGATGTAACGTATACCAGGAGATGTGACGTACCTGCCAGCAGGACGCACACGACATAAAGGCAGATAGGACTCAGAATAAAACGTCCGCGTAGCTCAATTGGTAGAGCAACTTATTCCGGAATGAGGGGACCCGGGTTCGAATCCTGGCGCGGATAAAAATGACGGAGAAATTTTCTTCGTTATAACACATTCACAGTGTTTGGTATTTGTTGTCATAGCTATACAAAAGACAAGTTTGAAATATTTCCAAATGTTCATCTATTCGAATGAGATTCTTGATATACCTCATATCAGATAACTACGGTTATTATGTGTACAGAACAAAACAAGTGATCATCATAACACTGAATGTCCACAACTTATAGCCTTTGAAAGAAGAAATTCACAACAATCTTTTCAACACAGTGTATGAAGCCCACTTGGAAAATCTTATATTCTTTTTCCCAACCACAACGCAGAAGGAAGCTCTCCGTACTGGCTTGATACAGATGAGAACATCTGACCTCTAGAACAATGTCAAAAAAGGAAGTGTTTTGTAATTCCAAAGTTTGTATCAGGTTAGTTTATGTAAGTAGTTTTTGATATATAATTGAATTTTTTTTTTTTTTGGGGGGGGGGTGTAATTTCCATAACCTTTATAGTTCTGAGTGTCTTGAGTAGCATTATATTGAAACTTGAGATGCCCTTTTTGCAGTGTATGGATGTGTGTGTGTATATATATATATATATTTTTTTTTTCTCCACAAAATGTGAACATTTGCTGATTTTGTCACCATGGTTTGAAATAAATAAAAGAAATTACCAAAAAATTTTTTTGGTGTGGAGCACTTACATTCTAAAACTCGTACATTTTTTTGGGCAACTATTTTAGTCATTAACATAAGTTGTTAAGGCTACTATTTAGGCTACTATTTTAGTCATTAACATAAGTTGTTAAGGCTACTATTTAGGCTACTATTTTAGTCATTAACATAAGTTGTTAAGGCTACTATTTAGGCTACTATTTTACCATTAGTGGCTACTATTTAGGCTACTATTTTTACCATTAGTGGCTACTATTTAGGCTACTATTTTTACCATTAGTGGCTACTAAAGCAACTATTTTCTTGGGTGTGATAGGCTGGCAGGCTTGCTCTTGGATGACGCGGGATATTCTTATTTAATAATCTCAGCACATACATCCGTCCCCTCTATTAGTCTTTTTTTCTTGCTTCACAATGCAAACAATCGCAAAACACTAGCATCTTCACCGATGCTCAAGGAACCACTGCAACTCACACTACAAAAATCTTTGTTAAAGAGTAATATCAAGAATAATTTGTGTAAAATGACCACAAAAGCCGGGTTTGTTAAACTGCTAAAGTACAAACATAAACAAGATGCTATTACGGCTGCAAGTTCAGAAAGCAATGAAAAAGTGCCAAGGAGTTTCATTCACTGTCCACGAAATGTCCTTAACCATCAACTGATTAATACGTTTGATTTGCAGTGTTTTCTCTATTTTCCTGTTGAACAAGAAAAACAACGAAAGAAAAAACAAGGGAAGCATGTGATAATAAACAGGGATTCTAAGAGGGAAATCGTAAAATATTCATTTCATACTACGAATTTCTGGCAGAAAATTAGTTTCTGAAGATTTTGCATGTGCATTTATACTACCAGGAGGAAATGATCGAATAGTTTCAGCTAACGTAAATCGAAAATGTGTTAGGGATTGATTCCCTGGTTAGATTTAGTTCCGACTTCCTGTCTTCTCATTTTTCTGTCGGAGAAACAGAAAATATCAAGATACGTGTTCCACCATCCTGATGGAAAAGTTTTGTTGGAAAGGTTACCGTACGACAGGGGTATTCTATGTCCACGCCCCTGTTTACCGCTGGTTTGTCATTTTTGTCCCGATCAGGAGAAAAAGAGTGCGAATAAATAAACAAGTAAAAAAAAACAGGAAACGAACTTACTGAAGTGGAAAGCTTTTGCGGTCAAAATCAACAATCATTTTTACATTTTCACAGTAAATGTGACTCAGCTGAAACAGTTCGGTGAATTGTAGACCTTAAGTACGGAAAGGTTCTGTAATGTGGCAATACGATGGGGTTTTTTTCACTGCTTCTAGATATTTAGAGGATCCTCAAAGTTTGTAAAGGACTGAATTCTTACTAATGCTTTCTAAAACATACTGCCCCGGTGGTGCAGTGGTCAAAGAGCTGGCTTCTGACCGTTGGTCTGAGATGAGTCCGGATTCGAACCCGGTGAGGCATGGATGATGTGTTTGCATTACGGCACTGGCTCTCTCCCTTCCCTGGAAACAGTTGCCCTAAATTAGGACTGCTTATAGCCTACCGAGTTGATCACGGGTCTCATTCATTAACCCTCCCCTACAAAAATATTAGAAAAACACTGCACAGTAATAGCAAAGAAAGTTATTTGATGGTGATTGTTAGAGTAATGTGTTTTGTGCCGCCCCGGTGGCGCAGTGGTCTAAGGCGTTGGCCTCTGATCATACGTCCGTAAGGGGTCCGGGTTCGAATCCCGGTCAGGCATGGATGTTGTGTTTGTCTTACGGCACTGGCTCTCTCCTTCCCTGGAACCAGTGACCCTAAATTAGGGACGGGCGACTGCTTATAGCCCATTGAGTTGCTCACGGTGGTCGTTAAACCTCCAATCAAAAAAAAAAAAAAAAAAAAAAAAAAAAAAAAAAAGTAATGTGTTTGTGATTCGTTCATGCACAACAACATCTATTAAACAAAGCATCCCGTTATCGAGAACCGAATTTTACCATACGTTCCGGGTTGAGGGGGAAAGATTATGGAAATCCTAGCTGAAAGCGAAGTTTGAGCGAATAAGAGCTTTTAAGGAGTACATGCAGACATGTATATGACGAGGAGACCACATCCCGAAAACGCGGACTTAGAGTGCTTGTCGATGTCGTTGCAATCCGTCACTATTTAAGGCCACTAGTTCGAGGGAAGTGACAGAGCCAGCGCTATTGGGCAAGCACACCACCCATTTCTCATTCGGAAATCGAACCCAGCCAGAGCCTCAGACCACTTGGCCACCGCAGCTGCCCACCCGCTATCTGGAAATGGAGATTATCCGCGTTCAAGTATTCGAGAATTCGGAATGAAACAAAGTGGCGGATGTTTGTCGATTGTTGTTGTTTAGGTAGTTTAAAGACCGTATTGAGGCTATAACAAGTCGATGGTTTTTGATTTAGGATCACTGGTTCTAGAAAACTAACTTCAGAGCAGTTATATTTACTCCTCCCAGTTTGTTGAAAATAATTTTTCCGTTATTTCACACACACACACACACACACACACACACACACACACACACAAATAAAAAAAAAGAAGAGAAAGAAAAGTAAAAAAAAAAAAAAAAAAAACGCTTTGGGATCACTTGATTAAATACATGCTAAACATTTATTTCAAAACCAGAACTGAAGTATTTGAAGAATCCTACGAACTTCAGAGAACCTCAGGGTGGGTTAGAGCAACTGCTGTTTAGAATTCGTTTTCTGTAAATAGTTATTCATAGCAAAAAATAATAACTAATAATTTATCAGGATTATGAACATTTCTTTCAATCTCAGGAGAAATTGTGTGGGCTGTTCCAGATGTCTGAAAAAAAGAAAAAAGAGAGAGAATCGTGATAAAGGATTTGTATCCTGCGTTCCTCTCACCCTCGTCACAACCTGTGTGACCTTCGCTATCACTGCTGTATCTAAGTGGAACATCTTACGTTCTTCACCGCATAACATCATCCAGCCTGGGCTCACGTATGACAACAATGGGCTCACCAGAATAAAATATCTCCATCACTGTGGAATTGCATAGCAGCAGCCTATAATCTGTACCTACATTTCGTCCGTTGGAGTACATATCTTCCAAATCACAATCCTGTGTAAACGATTATGCACTCTGATGGAATAACACAGGTATTGCAGACGTGACATTAATTTTGAAAATGGAATTCGAAAATATGTACTCTTGTTGAATCGATTTGTTAGTTACTGTCTGCAATGATGAGAGCTACATAAGCTAAATCAGTGACCTACATTTAACTATCGCCAATTAAAGTGTTGCCAATTAAAGTATTGGAACATGGATGCTTTTGATTTTGAGAAAAAATAAATCAGAAAAAAGAAATACAAAAGAATTTAAATTTTGCTCACACTACACATGTTTTAGCCCCCTCCAAAATGGTCTGTCCTATTCGGTTGTGCGTATCTACTTGGTGGATGGATTGGAGGAAAGGCAAAGAAAAAAATTGGCTGAGGAAAATTGACAGAAATCGTCTCACAGAGTCAAGAGCAAAATGTTGCATGTCGCTGTAAACCTGAAAATGTAAGTTGACATATCATGAACATAGGTGGTCATACTCTTTTGTGGGAGTTGAGCGCAGCTACAAGAATCTTTTTTTTTTTTTTTTCTTTTTCCGGAGGATGAGTCAAAACACAAAGCTAAAAATTTCAGGAGATTTTTGTTGTATGTATACCAAACATGAAGAACTTCTTAAGGATGGTAACAAGTTCGTAATTCATTTTCAATATGAGGAGTCGTTTAATGACGAAAATAATTGAGCCCTCATTTTTGGAGCGATTCAACAATGAATTTGTGACACAATTTTAACTTAACAAAGTTGAGACTGGGATTTTTTTTACTGTATTCTTTTCAATTCAGGCTTACTGTATACATTAATGCGACAGTGTTATTCCGCCAGTCGAAGAAAAAGATCTTTAGACACAAACAACTGATCCAACTAAATTCCTGCAGCAGATAGCGAGGATGTAATCCTAATCAATCACTGCTGAGCGCCAAGGTATTTTAGTAACCGCACATGCCGATATATTACTAGCTGACTTTTTCACACTGACAGCTGACGCTCAGAAGTTAATATTTCTTCACAAGAGAATAAAACAAATGAAAACTACCTTGGGGCTGTGAGATTTACTAGAAACGTATGGGTACAGTGTTGGTGCAACTGCCCCCAGCTTTCTAGTTCTTTTGTCTTGAAGTCTGAGATCATATGAACAACCCAAAATTATACAAGAATCAGTGGCTCACGCAGTGGGGTGGCCGAGGGGATAGTAGGCCCTGTCCACGAGGTATCACCTGGTCCTCTGTTCTTTATTATTGGCTGCTTATTTTTAATATGGTAGCATATGTTTTCAAATATGTATTTTACAAACCATTGAAAACGCACTTTAATATGGCGGAGACATTTTTATCGCTTCTCAATATTTTGGAGATGTTTTTTCTTTAATATTTTGGGGGATCGTTTTGTCTGGAATATTTTTATTTGCATCTTCAATATTTTGTGTCACCCCCATTAAAAACTCTTTTGTGCGCCACTGACAAGAGTACTCCCGTTCTTAGCTAATGAAACAACCCTTTCTCCGAAAACTGCAGTTCAAGGCATCGCACGCCTGGTCGGAATAACAGCGGCCCATCTGGACCATGCCCAATCCTCCCCTGGTTATACTGTTTTTTTTGGGATGTATCTTTCACCGTATAGAGGGTGTAGAGCCCTTAAGTCACTTTCAGAGATATTTTCTGATAAAACCACACGTGTGAAGCTTTCTCGTCATGAGATATCCTGTATCCCAAAAAATCCAATCACATTTCCGAATTTGTGTTTTTTATGTCCGTGTTTCATAGCATTTCTGTTCCACTTTCCAAGTGTTATTAAGTGCTGCACTGCAATTGATGTATCAGAGGATCGAAAACCCAACGTTCTGTATGAGTAACATTAACATCGCGGTGAATAGTAGCTTCATTTTGTCAATACGATCAAATACAGTTATACGAGTAAAATGCTAGTGAGTGACTGACTAGTGACTATTTTATCACTTTTGTATTTGCTACCAAATTGAAACAACATGAGAAACTCGAATCCTTGATTTTGAAATTTAAGGAGGGCTGGCTAGCACTCATCAGAATTTGAAAATTGGAGATTTCAGATAAAGCAAGTTTATGAACGTTGCAAATTTAAATTTTGTTTGTAAAGTTAAGTGTAAAAGTTGTTGGCGGACAGCGAAATTCGAAAAGGCACATACAGTTGCGCACTCAGTAGGGGTGGCCCCCGGGCCCTATCCATGAGGTATCACTTGGTCCTTCGCTCTTTTTTATTGTGTCTGATTATTTTTAAATATATTTTATGTTTTTAAGTTTATATTTTACAAATTATTATAAACTCAATTTAATGTGGCGGATATATTTTTATCGCTACCTAATATTTTAGAAGATGTTTCTCCGGAATATTGTTATTTGCATCTTCAACATTTTGGGCTACCCCCATAAAGAAATCCTGGGTGCGCCACTAGACGCATAGTTTTACCTTGAGTGTCAAACTCTTTTCTTGTGTGTGCTAGATATGATTTAGGCTCTCTCCAAGCAGCTTATGTATTCAAAACATAAATTAACAAAAACCCTGAATAGTCAGAAATAACTACATTATTGATACAAGATTGGTCGTCTGGTTTAATTAATTAGCCGCAGGGTGGAGTTTCTAAATCAGGTATGTAAATAAGTGTAAATAGATCAAGTTAGTAGGAGTGAATAAATTATGAAAACTGTGTGTGTGTAAATTGTGCTGAATTGATTAGGAAAATTAATTGTTAGAACATTTCGGAAATCAAAATAAAGCGTTAGCTAATAGCCCAAAAAGTATGAAGGGAGAAAGTGTCAGCGTAATGAGTGGCGGTAAATGCAGCCAGTATTCCAAGACAATAAACTAAACTTGTGAGAAGTAGGGAGAGAGAGCGTCTTCTCGACGAGAAAGATAAAGGTGACCGTTACAAGCCTATTCCCAAAAGTTAAACGTGCGGGCAGCGGCATCAGTCCTAAAGGTAAAGCTCTTCTTTCTCGGTGACGTAAATAGTGTCGGGACAGAGATGTCACTGACCCCCAGTTCTACCCGAAACAAAATACTTACCAATGACAGGACAAAAGGAATCTCGAAGTTAGTTTATGTCATTTCGGCCAAGAGGAATCAGATGTGAAACGTCCCAAACTCGTTGTGCACCGTCTCTACATATTTCATCCGTACTAAAAGCCTTTTCGGCATGAACTGGACGTGTGTAAATACGTGGAGGGCCTCAAACGCGGAGTAGAGGGAACAGGCAGTCTTGGCCGCCCCGGTGGCGCAGTGGTCTAAGGCGCTGGCCTCTGATCATTCGTCCGTAAGGGGTCCGGGTTCGAATCCCGGTAGGGCATGGATGTTGTGTTTGTCTTATGGCACTGGCTCTCTCCCTTCCCTGGAACCAGTGACCCTAAATTAGGGACGGGCGACTGCTTATAGCCCATTGAGTTGCTCACGGTGGTCGTTAAACCTCCAATCAAAAAAAAAAAAAAAAAAAACAGGCAGTCTTGATCTAGGATCCAGAGAAAGGGTTTGGCTAGATAGAAGCCGTGTGGCTTGGGGATTCGTTATTGGCTGAATATCTGAGGGCCGACAGGTTGGCGCTGGCTTTGGGCTAGCGAGATGAGAGAATGATCCGAACCATCCTCTCGAGGTCAATGAAAACCAGTACATGATCTGTGCCTAGGAATAGGTGGACATATCGTGCTGAAGGAGAAACAGAGGGTCTAGGGAATCCCCTGAGTTAAAGAAAGGACAATGCTCTGGAAAGCCCTGGACGAAAGAACGTATTTTCGTCCACAACGTGCTTCCAATGCCGAAGTCAGATATAGAGTAGACGCTTACTGTGCGAGAGACATCACTATCCGAACGCAGAGACCGTTCAGCACCTTTCGTTTCGCCAGCAGAGGAGCGAGGAGGGGTCTGGTGCGTGTACTACACCCCCACCCCGGCGTGCGGAAAGCGAAGAAGCCTCAACCGACAAGTAACAAAAGTACTGTGATTGTGTGTGCTTATCTTGTGAAAAAGTGTCATCCTCCGTCGTGTTTGTGTTTTGTGTGATCTACAAAACCCCGTGCCTGCAAGTGCATCAAGCCAGCCGGTGATTTAAATAAGCAGGCACATGTACAAATCTGGTGTTATTTATCTACAACAGAAAACGGACTTAACCGTGCCAACAGAAACTGTAAGTACAGTCCCTGTTTATTATTGGCGTGACTGCTTTACCTGTCAGCTAAAAAAAGCATAAACTTCCAGTGGGACTCTAGCTTGCATGACTGATTAGTTCAGCTGAATTTTATAACAATTGCTTTATGCAGTCAATCAGCAAGTAGCTAATTTGTAGGCCAAGACTTTGTGGAATTGGGTCTGCAACAGGTACACATTGAGGTCGTTTCGGGCTCATTTCTTAAGTGTATTATTCGAAGGTGGCGCCTTGTTTATTATGTACCTTTTGTTGGAATCGCAGCCTCTCAGCGATAAAAGAATAAAAAACGCAGATCGTCAGACGGGATTTTTACGGCGCTCCAAATTAATTGCCACATACCGGCGCAGCTGTTGTTCACCGAACTACACGTACCTTGAAACGCCACACGCGGGCATATATATATATATACTAAAGAGCAAAGCCGAAAACATAAGAAAAATATTTTAATTTAAAACGAAAGTTGCCAAATTAACCTGAAGTTCAAAACGCGCAACGCAGCAGTTATGAAAATTCAGAATTCACACTCTATTAAGAAGAGACTGAAGCAAAAGAAATTTTTTGACTCATACCAAGTACAACATAGAAAAAGTTACGTATTGACCGGTGTGAGTAAAAGAGAAAAAAGAACAACTGAATGCAGAAAGTGTCGAGAATACTGAGCCTTAGCTTTATCAAGGACCAGCAAAAACTCTGCATTTTCTCACTTCCACAAAGACCTATTTGGAAATGGGTTTCTGCAAAGTCATGGATGCAAGTAATAAGCCCGCCAAAAAATTTATATATATATATGTCATGACCTCCGCAGAGTTGTATGACCAAGCTTTAGTTAACAATTTAGCTTGTATCCATAACCTTCCTGGCCCGACACATGCTCTTCATCTGTTACTATTAAACAGAAAGAAGATGATTATAGAAACTCAAGTTGTAAGAGTGACATAATGAACCAGAAATAATGTTCAGTAATAACCAATTGCCAAGTTCGCCTGAGAGAGAATTTAAACCTGAATAGCAATACAAAAGTATTTCAAGTTCTTAACATTGCAATAAAAGATGAAATATTAATTTTTTCTAAAGCACAGATTCTTGAAAGAAAACTGGATTATAAAAACTCCCTACTACACTACTTCTGACAACACAAATACTAAAATAAAATAAAGACAATAATAAACTAAACAAATGCTTTGTGAAGGTTATGTGACATAAACAATTAGGTGCAATATGTACAAAGTATTTCAGAAGTGCTTTAAGTGCAAAATTAAGTAGTTATCAAGACCAATGAAACGGCCGGCTGCTTGGCCTTAGTTCCCTAAAAAACGCGCAAAAATACCAAGAAAAGAAAGAGTTAAAATACGCAAAAAAGTTAATAGACTTGCTAGTGCCTAAAAGCTTAAAGCAAAAAAAGAAAAATGTTCAAGAAGTTCAAAAATTGAACCTGGAAAACCTAAAACCCAAAGACATAGAAGAGAGCTTACCTCTTATGCAACTTAACTTCTTTCATGCTTGAGGAAACATGGCCGAGTTTTCAACCCAAACTTCCAAACACCCCTGCCACTCCCTAGTCGCTGGGGGCAGAGTGGGTGGGGCTGAAGGCCTCCACACACTGAAAAATCCTACTCGCGGAGATTTTAACTGGAGAAAAAAATAATTAAGATTATGGACCTGTATGATCAGAAAGAGCAGAATAAACTCTTCAGAATACATGAGAAATATTATGAAATACACAAGTAGTGTATTTAATAATCTTTGCATGTATTTAATCACCTTAGTGAGCTTCTCTAGACTAATCAGAATCCTATTAATTTTAATGTTAGTTTTACTATTTTTAGTATAGCTATTCTAGTGAGTGAATAACTAGTTTTCTTTTACATTTATTTTTATTTTCTTTTATAAACAGATTTTTAAGGGATTTTTTTGTGATTTTATCTATATTATTTAATTTTTTATTTTTAATAGGACCTTCTTATCCATAGCACTAAGGTTCCTTTTTGTAGTTAATATCATCCTCTAGCCAACTTCCAAAAGGCTTTCATTGGTCAGAATCATATTATTAACGTGTGGAAAATTAAAGCAGATCTGCCAACCTTACTCTATTATTCAGAATAATTTTTCTTAAAGTTCTTTTAATGAAAGAAGTAGGAATGTTGTTCTCTAGAAAACTGTCTAATAGTATATTAATGTGGTAATTGAAGTCCAAATTGTTGCTGCAAATTCTTGAAATTCTAAGCACCTGAGAAATTAGTACATTCTCAATTACTTTGGTGGATATGTTATTATTCCAGTGTAGATATTTAATTACTTTGAAAGGAAAATTAACTCTTTTATCAAAGAGGCTAATAGATGGGTTACCTCTGTTAAGTTTGATGCTTAAGTCTAGGAACTCAAGTTCCTGATTACTGTGGTTGGTTTTACATAAGTTAAGAGAGCTAGGATAGATATTATCAAAATCACTCTCTATAACTTCTGAATTATTTATACACATCAGATCGTCAGCAGATCGTCAATAGTGGAGTGATTTTTAAGGAATATAAATTCATTAAAAATCACTCCACTTGCTCCGATAACTATCTTTACACATTTAGATATATTGACGATCTGCTGTGTATAAATAATTCAGAAGTTATAGAGAGTGATTTTGATAATATCAATCCTAGCTCTCTTAACTTACGTAAAACCAACCACAGTAATCAGGAACTTGAGTTTCTAGACTTAAGCATCAAACTTAACAGAGGTAACCCATCTATTAGCCTCTTTGATAAAAGAGTTAATTTTCCTTTCAAAGTAATTAAATATCTACACTGGAATAATAACATATCCACCAAAGTAATTGAGAATGTACTAATTTTTCAGGTGCTTAGAATTTCAAGAATTTGCAGCAACAATTTGGACTTCAATTACCACATTAATATACTATTAGACAGTTTTCTAGAGAACAAAATTCCTACTTCTTTCATTAAAAGAACTTTAAGAAAAATTATTCTGAATAATAGAGTAAGGTTGGCAGATCTGCTTTAATTTTCCACACGTTAATAATATGATTCTGACCAATGAAAGCCTTTTGGAAGTTGGCTAGAGGATGATATTAACTACAAAAAGGAACCTTAGTGCTATGGATAAGAAGGTCCTATTAAAAATAAAAAATTAAATAATATAGATAAAATCACAAAAAAATCCCTTAAAAATCTGTTTATAAAAGAAAATAAAAATAAATGTAAAAGAAAACTAGTTATTCACTCACTAGAATAGCTATACTAAAAATAGTAAAACTAACATTAAAATTAATAGGATTCTGATTAGTCTAGAGAAGCTCACTAAGGTGATTAAATACATGCAAAGATTATTAAATACACTACTTGTGTATTTCATAATATTTCTCATGTATTCTGAAGAGTTTATTCTGCTCTTTCTGATCATACAGGTCCATAATCTTAATTATTTTTTTCTCCAGTTAAAATCTCCGCGAGTAGGATTTTTTCAGTGTGTGGAGGCCTTCAGCCCCACCCACTCTGCCCCCCAGCGACTAGGGAGTGGCAGGGGTGTTTGGAAGTTTGGGTTGAAAACTCGGCCATGTTTCCTCAAGCACGAAAGAAGTTAAGTTGCATAAGAGGTAAGCTCTCTTCTTTGTCTTTGGGTTTCAGGTTTTCCAGGTTCAATTTTTGAGCTTCTTGAACATTTTTTCTTTTTTTGCTTTAAGCTTTTAGGCACTAGCAAGTCTATTAACTTTTTTTGCGTATTTTAACTCTCTTTTCTTGGTATTTTTGCGGGTTTTTTAGGGAGCTAAGGCCAAGCAGCCGGCCGTTTCATTGGTCTTAATAACTACTTAATTTTGCACTTAAAGCACTTCTGAAATACTTTGTACATATTGCACCTAATTGTTTATGTCACATAACCTTCACAAAGCATTTGTTTAGTTTATTATTGTCTTTATTTTATTTTAGTATTTGTGTTGTCAGAAGTAGTGTAGTAGGGAGTTTTTATAATCCAGTTTTCTTTCAAGAATCTGTGCTTTAGAAAAAAATTAATATTTCATTTTTTATTGGAATGTTAAGAACTTGAAATACTTTTGTATTGCCATTCAGGTTTAAATTCTCTCTCAGGCGAACTTGGCAATTGGTTATTACTGAACATTATTTCTGGTTCATTATGTCACTCTTACAACTTGAGTTTCTATAATCATCTTCTTTCTGTTTAATAGTAACAGATGAAGAGCATGTGTCGGTCCAGGAAGGTTATGGATACAAGCTAAATTGTTAACTAAAGCTTGGTCATACAACTCTGCGGAGGTCATGACATATATATATATAAATTTTTTGGCGGGCTTATTACTTGCATCCATGACTTTGCAGAAACCCATTTCCAAATAGGTCTTTGTGGAAGTGAGAAAATGCAGAGTTTTTGCTGGTCCTTGATAAAGCCAAGGCTCAGTATTCTCGACACTTTCTGCATTCAGTTGTTCTTTTTTTCTTTTTACTCACACCGGTCAATACGTAACTTTTTCTATGTTGTACTTGGTATGAGTCAAAAAATTTTTTGCTTCAGTCTCTTCTTAATAGAGTACATATATATATATATATATAAACTGAATTACACGAGATGTTCCTAATCAGTATATATATATATAACTGAATTACACGAGATGTTCCTAATCAGTAGACTCTGGTAGGCTTCATGATTTTTAGAATGCGTTCTCGGTGTTATGAACGTATTTTTTGCCCACCTGCAAAGTGATTGTGTGTGCGCGACTGAAGTGAACTTCTTCAGCAAACATGGCGTCTGTAAGAAACGTCCTTTGTTACCGTAATGGAGCATCTACGTGTCGACGTATTACATCTAAATGGATATCTTCGTATCATCATTTACGTTATAATTAAATACCTTTTTTTTTCATACAACTCAGGTCTGTATATGAATTTATTATTGCTAGAGTGAAGTGCTCTGTTCTATTTTTATTGTTAAGCTCACATTCTTCTGCCATGAATAAAGGCCAGCGAAAAATATTTTTCTACTGCGTACCGAATAATTGGGGTGTTAATGTTATCTTTTCAACTACGCATCCAATCTTTGGGAATTTAATATTCCCACCTCTCCAAAACAACACCTTTTGTTAACTGATTAAATATGTCCACATATTAGTCTTGTGCCAAAATTTAGCTCCCTCTCTGAATGTCTTTAGTGGTCAATTCATGCATCTCTAGCTCGTTAACGCCAGTTAATGCCTCGCATGCCAATTTCACGAATAAAAAGTCCCCGTCTCCTTCATTTTATTTAAATTTAAACCAATTGGAAGCGCAACATTATGTTATGATAAGTGTTGGTGGAATTTATTTGTTCTTCATTGGCTTCACACATCTGAGGACCGTTTGAAAAGAGTGATTGTTCTTTTTCTCCAAGGAATTTTATGATTCGACAACTTTGTTCTAACGCATCGTTTTCGGGGTATTTTTCCTCAGTGCTTAGTTCACTATGACACTAATCACGCTGACTGTGATGCTCAGAATGATGAGCATCATAATAAGAAGTGATCGCTATGTTCCGTAACATAACTATATGAGGCACAAAAATCAAACATATTAGCTTTCAGTACAAGTTTAGCAAAAAAAAAGAAAGAAAAATCAGATTTCTTCATATTCCTTTGCTATTTTTATCAATGTTTAATTTCTTCAATACTTTGAGCTTTATAATCTTTACTGTTATGCTAACAAATAGTCTTCAGCATAGCCCACACTTGGAAACATTGTTTGCAAACTGTTTGCGAACAATATGGACACAGTTTACAAACATTGTTTTGCAAACATGTTTCATTGATGTTTTGCGTTCATATCTGACAAGTTGACTTCAAGATGTTTTCTGAAGAAGACGTGGCGTTAGCTGCTGCTTTGTTTGTCGTGGTGGACTATGTTTCGCGTCAGCCTAGGAAAAAACGTTGGTCTCATAATGACCTCAATCTATTAGCTGACCTCGAGTTTCAAGAAGGTGCTGGGTTCCGAAACGTTACCCTGATGAGTCCTAAAGACTGAGATTTTATTGCAAATGGTAAAGGCCGAAGATATCAAGAAAGAACGCACGGTATATAGGGCTGCAATTCCACTTACCATAAGACTTGCTGTGACTTTGCGGTATCTTGCAAGTGATGATTCATTCACAAGCCTTCAGTACACTTTCAAAATTTCCAAACAGAGCGTTTCTGAGATTGTCCCGGAAGATGTGGGACAATCGGAAGTATAGGCTGACAGAAAATATCTCCGCCATTTCCTTTAAAGCATCTCGCTTTTTATTCCTGTTTTTGTACTCTTGAGTACGTAATGTCACAAAGTTTTTTCCGTGACTGGAACTCCTCAATGAGTTGTAAAGTATTTTCCGGAGTCCATATACTTATTATTACTGAAAACGATAATACAAAAACAGCAGAAATGAGTAAAGGTGTTTCAGATGTTTGCGCACGACATTCTGAAAGAGAGCGAATATTATCGCGCGGATTCCGAATTGGGTTCACCCGGCGTAATATTGGGAACCAAAGGGGTGTCGAGTGGATTGTGATTCTGCGATTCCCTGATTTAGGGCTGACGCAGCTTCAGGATCCACTGACGGGGCGTTGTGATTCACACAGCAGATTTTCCTTTGGGAGACAAAGGGTTCGCTGTGTGCCGCAATGTTTTCGTGAACGTCTAGTTTAAAAAAAGAAGCATAAGGTGAACAGATTTTCTAAGTCCCTGTCGTAAAATTATATATTCTCCAAAAATCCAGGGTTGAGCACACAATTTGTAACTAACGAAACACTCATGATAGAACGTAGACAAAATTAACAAAGAAAACAATTTATTAGTTATGTTTTGGCATAATATTGATGAGACAGTGGATCATTATCCCACCGCTGTCAATCATTTGATAAGAACACCGGGCCGACCGGATAATGTATTCATCGCTTGCCACCAGTTGATAAGACACGAGACTTGCAGGTTCTTTTAGTTCGGGAGCTGGTATAAATGGGCGAGAACGTGATACTCGCTGAAAACACAGAGATTTAATACAAGGAATTATCTACAACACCACAGCCTATGGAACGAATAGAGCAATATTAACAATTAAACAGCTTTATTGCAGGAGGAAACTCTATCCTGGGGCATTGCCCACGGTGATACAAACACAGGTTTCGCTCCCTATTGTCATGGCGAAAATTTTAACCTCTGGTGAATTTCAGAGAGACCTTGATCAATCTTTCTGTTGGTTTATCGGAGATTAATTAATGCAAAAATTTTCTTCCATGACATACGTTAGAAGAAAATTCCCTGGTTGAAAGGCAGGGGAATTCATGCGCAAAATTCGCTTGTCTTAATCACTACCAGGAAAACAAAATTTCATGTTGAAAAAAAAAGAATAATATTTGATTTAACTGACTTTGGGGTTTTGAAAATAATTATTTTATCTGTTCTTTTATCGCGATAGGAAAAGGCGAGTAGGTGTGCAGCTCAGAGAATCAAAATTAATTTTACTTTAACATCACGGAACGAGAGAAAAAGAAAATTAAAATTAGTGATTTTCTGCAAAGCAAGAATTCGCCATTTTTGCGTTCGTTTCCAAACGTCGAGAAAGTCGCCCAAAAGTAACATCTTTTCGTCCTTTGGGGGTAGGGATTTCAGCAACGAAATCTATTTTTAGACCCCAGGGTCAAGGAGAGCTTGGTCTGCACGTGTGAAGGTCAGAGGTCACTCGAGCGAGGCGTGGGAGTGAGTTGCTAGGCTGAAGTTTCGACCAATGAGAGGGGTCAGTGATTTCAAGCACTCCAGAGTTTTTTTCCGTTGAGAGACACTTTTGTTCTGGTACCTTTGCTGACCGGAGAGAAAGAGGGGACAGCCGAGTCTCTCCTCGCCCTTTGGTGGGGAGAGCATTTTTGCTGACCGCCATGATTTGACATCGAGTGTAAAGCTTAAAGGAGCCTAGTAGCGACGGTCTTCTAGCATGGGGACCTGTCCGGCTCATGGTGGTTACATGAAGAAGAAAATTTTTGAAAGGAACTCAGGGCTGGCGCTAAATTTCTCGCGGATTCCACCAAATAAGAAATGAAAGAAATTAAGAAGAAAGGACAGGACCACCGTAGGACGAGACCTCCTCGGGGCGCAGCGAAAAGATGATCACCGATGCACTCCTAGGCATTCTCGTGAGAGCTGATGGATAAAGAAAAGGGAACCTCCGCGCCTTTGCCGTCCACCTTCCAATGCAGCCGACCAAATTCCCACCAGGGATGAGCATCGAAAAGGACAAGGGAGAATTACTCCCTCTGAGAGGGTCCGTCATCACCAGCTTCGGAATGTCTTTTGTTTTCCCTGTGTTCAGGTGAAGTGCTCGGGCACATTGTGTCCAAAAAAAGAAAGAGAAAGACATTATTGGAGGCGAAGAGATTATCAACAGTGACGAAGATTTTTTTTTATTTGAAACAAGTTGTTCCTGCCCAGCCCAGAAGGTAAATTCTTTCTCGATTTTTTTTTTGTATAATGCTGTGACCGCTGCGAAATTGTTGAACGAGTGGGTCAGCAGTGTGAGATCAAAATTATAGTTCTGCGGAAAAAAAAAAAGAAGAAACTTTGTTTTTTTTTGAGGTTAGCTGGATGTGGGACAGATGTCCCCATATTGTTATCGATCAGCTTTCAAAAGTAAAAGTTATTAGTTACTCAAGTATGAATTCAGGAAAAAGAAAGAAAAAGAGAGGGGAATTGAAAATGTTTTCATTTATGTTTTTTTTTTGTGCTGTCATGTCTGGTATTTTAGCAACTTCCCAGGCCAGTAAATTTTAATGTATCGGAAAAATTTGGTTTATTGAAAAATTTGGTTTTATTGTTTGAGCACAGTAAATTTTGGTGCATCGATAATAGTTTAGTTGGGCATGTGATATTTAAAAAGCAGTGTTATTGTGATGTCGTGGGTGATAAAATAATTGTAAACATTTTCTCTCTAGTCTTTTACAGCGTTGAGTTATTTTTTTTTATGAGTGAAGATAAATTATGGGATGATTTATATTGGAATTTTGGGAACATATTATAGTGTGATGAAATTGGAAACCTAAAGTGTTGTTTACATTCTTGGAGTGTTGAGTGTCGAGGTTGATGGCGGGTGTGTTATTTGAGGACCAGTATTTTACATGCTCCAGATGAGTGTTAATCTCCCATTGGAAAGGGGTGATCTTAGGGCAAAGCAGGGAACTTGTCCTAGGGCAGAGGGCTCTGAGTAGGAATTTTCACCAGGATGCGATATGTGCAGAATAGAAGTTAAAGTATTTTTTTTGTTCTCAAGTTTAGTATTTCACAAAAAGAATGAACATCATGGGTTGAGAAGACACACTTTTGCTCACCAGTTCCAGTATTAATTGTTCTTTTCTTTGGCCTAAATCTTCTTGTTTTTTTTCTATAAGGTTAAAAGTCTAAACGTAATTTTAATTTTCAATAAGGTGAAAATATTTAGTGGGTTATGTAAATGGTCAGTGTTATTGTCTGAAGTGGACCTGCGCATTGCCATGGTGCAGAGGAATTTCCTTGCTAGTGATTTTTCCTGGGATATATGTGGATATAGAGATAAGTGAATTTTCCTGGGACATATGTGGATATAGAGATAAGTGATTTTTCCTGGGATACATGTGGATATTGTGATTTAGGATTTCTTGGGATATATATAGAGAGAGATAAGTGAATTTTTCCTGGGACATATGTGGATATAGAGATAAGTGGATTTTCCTGGGATATATGTGGATATAGAGATAAGTGGATTTTCCTGGGATATATGTGGATATTGTGATTTAGAATTTCTTGGGATATATACAGAGAATAGTGATTTTTCCTGGGATATAGTTGTGTTAGTTCTGGGCCAGATGTGCCTGGAGTATTTAGGGTTGAAGTACGACAGGCTCTTGCAGGCGTGGTTGATCAAGGTGAGATCATGCATTGGTTCGAAAAGGGGAGATCCTTGAAGACGTGGTTTTTGGGGAAACTTGTCTTCAAACCCCCCAGTAGTTTCGCTGCTCACGGAAATATGTACTGCCAGCGAGGGTCGGTCGAGCGTTGCTTCAAGAAATGTGGTGAGATCATGTTAGAGGAAATTCTGTGCCTGATGATGATGTGTCACACTTGAGGATTTTTTCCTTTCCCTTTGCATAGGCTGAAAGTGGATTCACGACCCAATTTCACGCCTTCAGCCTGACTTGGTATTTTCTTCCTGTGTTGGTTCTCAAAACCCAGGGTAGTGTCTGAACTGAGAGTATTTGCCTCACCGCTACCTCAGTAATTCACTGCAGGTGTTAAATTTAAGTTTGTTTGGTGATTTAAAGTATCTAAATTTATTTGTTTATGATTTGCTGTAGTGCTAGGGATGTAAATTCTAAATTCTGGTTGTTGGTGTTAGTGAACTTGATATTTAGTTTGGAAATTTAGTTAATTGGTATTTTGAGCTTTTGTTTACAGTGTAGAGTTATTAAGTATCTTGAGCTATTATGTGAAGTGCAGAGTGAGGTGATTTTTAATGAGCAAGCTAGTGCAAGAAGATTGTTTGAATTTCTGAATTATGTTGATGTTATGAATAGTGATAATTTTTAAGATTAGTTAGTGAGGTTTCTTTATAAGTGAAGTAGGTTCATTCAGGGTAGTTCTATAGGTTATGTAATGTTAATTAATGCTTGTGCTCAGTGTAAATTCTGTTTTGAGGATAATTTACTTGGTTTGTTTACTTGCTGATAGTAGATTTGTTAAAGTATAATTTGTGGCTCTTAAAATAACTGTAAATTTAATTGAAGTCTTTGAATCTGGTCTGGGAGATTGCGGAGTTTGCTAAGATTGTTTAAATTTAAATCAATAAGTGTAAGGTTGTAAATTGGTCATTGAGCTAACTGGGTGAGAGAGAAGAGAGTACGTTTCAAAAGAACAGAACTTGTCCACCTTGTGGAACTAAAAATAATCCAGTATCTTTTTCTTGTGTAAACCATGCGAATCATAGTATGATTTTGAAGGCATAAATTAAAAGCCTAGTGTTCAAACTAACTGTGTTGACATATGTAAAGTTGTGCTGTTCATAAGGCCAGTGGCCAAAGAGAAATAGAAAGTAAATTGAGATTCTGTTTTATACTGCTGTGTTTAAGCAAACAAGAAAAAAGGAAATACCATCTGTTTGTCCTCTAAATTAACTCATTAAGTTTTTAAAAAAAAAAATAATAAATACAGGCAGTAGCCTTTCAAAAAAAGTTCAAAATGAGTGCAGTGTGAAAAGTTTTTGTGTGCTGTTGTCTTCCATGACTTGGTCCCATGTACTCCCCCTTAGCTTGACTAAGGCTATCGATCCGAATCCTGGTTTTTCTAAGGTATTTCATAACTGCAATTTTTGTCCTAACCTTTTTAAATTGACTTTCACCGCCTCCACAAGTTGTTGTTGAACGAGTACATTTTATCATATGTCTTATAGTGACACATTTTTATACACATGCAACAATATTCACTTATTTTTGCACTTTCAGGTGACTCAACTCTGCTTGAACACAAACAACGCAAACTTTCCAATAACTTCTTGTGGAATGTAAATTTTCAGATGCATTGTTGTTTAGGATGTTCAGGGCCTTTTCTAGTACTTAGAAAATATTTTTGTTTCGAAATGCATCCACCCATCTCCCAAATTTAAATTTTCTATAATTTCCATATTTTGAATTTCAATACCTGCATAAATATAACGCCCTTTAATAAATAACAATCAATTCAATAGTCTCAAAATAAATTAAATTAATTTATTTTTTTCCACCAAAACACTATCCGGAGCTAATATCATCTTCCTCGGGATTACGAGGTCAGATTTCCGCCTCAAAAAGGGCGTATCACAGTTCTAATTTAAAGTCTGGTATTAGTCAAAGTTCTCAGTTCCTCCGCTCAGTAACAGGATAGCAATAGACAAAAACAAAAGGTACTCACGTACTGTTGACTGCTGGTTTTTATAATCCGGGTTATAGGAATCACTCTTTCGGTATCACTTACACACACACACACACACACACACATGCGCCTCTGTAATAGTAGTGGATGATGGTTTGTTTTTCACCTGTATGTCACAGAGGGTCCACTGATTTCTTGTTTCTTTTTACTCTTTCTTTGGAAGTTGCTGAGAATTTCTCCGCTCTTCCACGTCCGCTCGTGGGATGGGGGAAAGTAACATCCACAGCTGACTCCTCTTACCTCAGCAGGCGGAGGGGGTGGCTGCAGACTGGACAGGGGTATCTCTCGCGAACTCCGTGAAGAAAGTCCGTCGGCGCAGCCAGGAAGAAATGTTCACATACTGCTTCGGAAAGGTCAGCGAACTCCGCAGTTGGAATAGAGACGGCATTTTAGGAAAGCTGGTTCGCTAGTCATGTTTTACCAATGCTTGTTAGTTGACATTCTCACTTTAGCATCTCTGGGGGTTCTTACGCGGCCGCCTAATTATTTTTAAGCCCTCTCTTTACCATCGTACTAAGCGGCTTACCCTGCGCTTAAAGTACCGTGCTATCTTAGGTAGGAGTCGGACGTCAGGTTTCACACCTAGCAGGCTCGCTACGGCTGACTGCTGCGTAAAGCCGCACAGCGTCGTTTTCCTGTTAGCAATCTCTCGGTACGACTTACAACGGCATACCGAGACAATCCCTCGCGAGTCTCTCTGTCTGTCCTACGGCAGCCTACAGAGCTAACTAACTGTTTTCTTCCTTTCCTACTTTTCAGCTATTCTCTGTCATGTGGGCCTCATTTGCTTCTTCTCAGTCGACATTTGAGATTTCTCTCATGCCTTTCGCACGGAGCGTTGTTGCTCCTGCAGGAATGGTGCCGTTTTTGACCTCGCCCCCTCATAATCGTAATTTCCAGTGTTTCCTACCGATTTTCGGCACTAATGGCACACTTGAAATCGTATTTATGAGAGCCTGAGTGCCTCTCAATTGCAGTCTGGGTGGCCCGTGGTTGCTAACAGACCCCCAGAGATGATCCACTCATTCCTCTGTTCCCACTCAGACGAAGAGAATTACACGACTTCCCCAATCAAAATAAGTTAATTTTCCAATTAATTTGCAATAGGCCAAATATTTAATTTAATTATCAACATGATTTAGCCACGCCTATCAAGTCCGTCCCTCTTTTTAATAGTAATTAATTTAGACCCAATTTTCGTATCACTGCCCTCTCCTTATCAAAAAGCTCGTCCCGAGCGTTCACCTTTTATTTGCTTGGGACTCCCGACCAATCCTGATCTGCGCCTAACATTCAAGAGACCTCTTATTGGCCCTCCCAAAGTTTCTGGGGCTGCCTCACTGACTTCATTGGGATATCCCCTGCTATCCCCGCATACCTGGCATATTTTCATAAATTATCTTGCTCACCTCTGTTCCGGAGCCATTCCCAACACAACACTATTTGGTATATACACTAAACGGTAAATTAAATTCGCACTACACAAAATTCCACTAACACTATACGATTCTACCAAGGGATTATTTTCACTAATATTACTACTAGTACACGATACCAAAAATTCTTTCACCAATACTAATATTTACTATACACATTCCACAAATACTACACCAACACTGTACAAACACTTACCACTAGTACTACCCAAATACCAATCGAATAATGCACACATTCTACACAAGTACTGCATTAAACCTATAAAAATTAATCTACATTCCGTGAATTCCACGAACACTCCACATTCCATGATGACAACATCAACAACCTGGCAATGTATACAATAAGAAAAATTAGACCTTTGCCGCCCCGGTGGCGCAGTGGTCTAAGGCGCTGGCCTCTGATCGTTCGTCCGTAAGGGGTAGGGGTTCGAATCCCGGTCAGGCATGGATGTTGTGTTTGTCTTACGGCACTGGCTCTCTCCCTTCCCTGGAACCAGTGACGCTAAATTAGGGACGGGCGACTGCTTATAGTCCATTGAGTTGCTCACGGTGGTCGTTAAACCTCCAATCAAAAAAAAAAAATAATCAGACCAATCAATTCCCATGATTCCTTTAATTCACGCCCCCACGTTAGCAAAAAATACCAATCATCAGCTTACACCGGAACCTGAATTTCAAACTCACAGAAATTTATATCAATCAGACTTCATGGCGCAGTGGTCTAAGCGATGGCCTCTGATCATTCGTCCAGAAGGGGTCCGGGTTCGCAATCCAGTGAGGCATGGATGTTGTGTTTGTCTTACGGCACTGGCTCTCTCCCTTCCCTGGAACCAGTGGCCCTAAATTAGGGACGGGCGACTGCTTATAGCCCATTGAGTTGCTCACGGTGGTCGTTAAACCTCCAATCAAAAAAAAAAAAAAAAAAAATTCAGACTTCCACAAGACATACGAATCAGAGCTCACCTCCCGTGGCTCACCCAATCTCATAGGCTCCTTCTATTCCAGGTCGGACGCCTGAAATCCGTACTTTTCTCAGCCTATACACTTTCTTAAATTTCTCATATTCCCCGTGCATTCGTTGCCATTGCCGGCCTAACAGCCTCATTAACATCCCGGTAACCACGTAGTCAGCCAAAAACAATTCAAACATTCAATTTCTCAAAATTCCAGGAATTTCATAATTTTCCACATTTTCATAAATTCCAAACTCCATGCAATTTCACTTGAACAAAAACACATCACTGAATTGGATTCCGAGAAACGCATTTCAACTAAACTAAAAATTTTGGAGATCGTTAGGTGCGCCACCCATATTCCTTTTGTCATAACTTTAACCTCATTGGTTACACAGTCACCAGGAAAAGATACACAAACATTTTAGCTTTCACTCGGCCAATGTTCCAAAAACTACAGGGAATCAATCCGTCCCTGATACTCAGATATTTTATCCTCTGAAATTTCATTACAGGGCGACGTTGCCCTCCTTGCATCCCTTGCACGTGCACGCCAGAAAGAAAACTTTTTGCTGAGGAATGATTCAGACACTGAGTTCTGAGGCGAGAAGGAAAATTTAGTGGTACGCTTGGACGCGCTGCCAATGTCCTTTTAATTTTACCCCGCGTCGGAATGCTGAAACCGAAGCTCCGGAGATGCGTGCTCATCTCCAACTTAGCTCACCGTCGGATGTTCAGGGAAAAAATTTTATAGCACCTAGTTCGTCTGACCACTGCGAATCGAGTGCCCTCGCTTCCGTCTCCTTTCCATACCGACCGGACTTTCGTAGCTACAGGTATTGGCGTCCAGACATTCCAACGAAAAGAAAAATCTCAAGCACATTTGCATTGGCAGGGCAACGAATCAGCAATCTTGGCGTACGGGACACGAATTTCCAATGCAAGAAAATTTCTCCCGAACAATGACTATGGCACGGGGCGCATAAGTTCGTTACGTGTCGAAACCGAAACAAATTCTCACCACATAACTGTTATGATCTCATACATTTCACAACAAATTCTTTCAGTCCATAACTGGTAAGTCGAACGACTAACAACTGCGCTTAACAACTATACCGATTCTCGTTTTTCCTCGAACAGGCTTACCACTGCTATTCAGTTTGGGAACTACGTTCTCTCTCGGACTGACGTCTGCCAAGACGAATAACTTTTCTCTCTCTACATAACTCACGCAGATTTCCTCGAATAGGCTTGCCACTGCTATTCAGTACATTTTCTCGAATAGGCTTACCACTGCTACCCAGTACATTTGCTCGAATAGGCTTACCACCGCTACTCAGTACATCCGGATTATACACTCAAAAATTATAATCCCAGCCCCTACGCCATCTTTTCAGAATTTAATCATTTTACCGTGACAGACTCCGTGGCAGACGTAAAATTTTGCCTACACAACACATGCAACACATTTTTATACCAACTCAAAAATGCAATTTACAATTCCAAAATCGTAATCCTTTTCCCGGTCCGCATCAGTTCCGAACGATAAAGACACACTTTATCTGTCATTATCTTCTTCGTTTAAAACATTTCTTCCGACGGACCCTTTTCACGTTCCATCGCATGAACTGATCGAACCCTAATCCCGTTATATATCCCTCGCTGTGTTTATTGACAACAGCGCTACAAGAAAAACGGCCAACTGAATTTTTTTTTTTCTACCCCTCTCCCAAAAGTTACTTTCATTGGTTGGGGCTTCCCTGAAGTCACTACTACCGCCCATCTCATCTTCACAGGTAGAACTCTTCAATACGGGAAATACACATTCATTTATAACTGCTTCCCCTTTATACTCGGGATGGTTTCTACACAGCTGAGTTCGGAAACTCCCTCACAGACAACTTTTCCATCGCTCCGAGGACTACCCAATTCAGATTCTAGCCTTACGCCCGTCACTAAGGTCGAATTGTCATCCCCTTCGAGATTCTTATCTATGGGTTCCTGCACCGCAAATTCTTCACGCTGAGTGTGACATACATCGTGCATTTCAGCATTCAATTGAACTTCACTATTATTGACATGCTCAATAACTATACTAATCTCAGAATTTTCTTCTTCTCTGGGCTGCAATATCTCTGTAGTGAGCTCTTTATTTCTTTGGGCTTGTTCCCTTCTACGTGATTTCATCTGTTCTATGAGAGCTCTTATTTCTCCTCCTTGCGTCGTAATCTTCTCTTCCGCCGCTTGTAGCTTTTCCGTGAGGACTTCCAATTTCTGCTTTTCGTCGACTAATGCCGTTCTTATTTCCTCCATTTCTGGTGTTATCTTACTCCAGGCTCCGGTGCTTAAATAATGAAAATTCTCTGCTCAGCATCGTTCCGCCACCAGTCTCCTTTCGGTAAATTTTTATTTTACCCGAACATCCCACCGCTGCCACCATTTGATGAGACAGTGGGTCATTATCCCAACGCTGTCAATCATTTGATAAGAACACCGGGCCGAGGCGGATTATGTATTCACCGCTTGCCACCAGCTGATAAGACACGAGACTTGTAGGTTCTTTTAGTTTGGGAGCTGGTATAAATGGGCGAGAACGTGATACTCGCTGAAAACACAGAGATTTAATACAAGGAATTGTCTACAACACCAGAGCCTATGGAACGAATAGAGCAAGATTAACAATTAAACAGCTTTATTGTAGGAGGAAACTCTATCCCGGGGCATTGCTCACGGTGATACAAACACAGGTTTCGCTCCCTATCCGGAGCTAATATCATCTTCCTCGGGATTACGAGGTCAGATTTCCGCCTCAAAAAGAGCGTATAACAGTTCTAATTTAGAGTCTGATATTAGTCAAAGTTCTCAGTTCCTCCACTCAGTAACAGTATAACAATAGACAAAAACAAAAGGAACTCACGTACTGTTGACTGCTGGTTTTTATAATCCGGGTTATAGAAATCACTCTTTCGGTATCACTTACACACATGCGCCTCTGTAATAGCAGTGGATGATGGTTTGTTTTTCCCCTGTATGTCACAGAGGGTCCACTGATTTTTTGCTTTTTTTTTACTCTTTCTTTGGAAGTCGCTGAGAATTTCTCCGAGCTTCCCTGTCCGCTTGTGGGATGGGGGAAAGTAACATCCACAGCTGACTCCTCTTAGCCCAGCAGGCAGGGGCTGCAGAATGGACAGGGGTATCTCTTGCGAACTCCGTGAAGAAAGTCCGTCGGCACAGCCAGGAAGAAATGTTCACATACTGCTTCGGAAAGGTCAGCGAACTCCACAGTTGGAATAGAGACGGCATTTTAGGAAGGCTGATTCGCTAGTCATGTTTTACTAATTCTTGTTAGTTGACATTCTCACTTTAGCATCTCTGGGGGTTCTTACGCGGCCGCCTAATTATTTTTAAGCCCTCTCTTTACCATCGTACTAAGCGGTTTACCCTGCGCTTAAAGTACCGTGCTATCTTAGGTAGGAGTCGGACGTCAGGTTTCACACCTAGCAGGCTCGCTACGGCTGACTGCTGCGTAAAGCCGCACAGCGTCGTTTTCCTGTTAGCAATCTCTCGGTACGACTTACAACGGCATACCGAGACAATCCCTCGCGAGTCTCTCTGTCTGTCCTACGGCAGCCTACAGAGCTAACTAACTGTTTTCTTCCTTTCCTACTTTTCAGCTATTCTCTGTCATGTGGGCCTCATCTGCTTCTTCTCAGTCGACATTTGAGATTTCTCTCATGCCTTTCGCACGGAGCGTTGTTGCTCCTGCAGGAATGGTGCCGTTTTTGACCTCGCCCCCTCATAATCGTAATTTCCAGTGTTTTCTACCGATTTTCGGCACTAATGGCACACTTGAAATCGTATTTATGAGAGTCTGAGTGCCTCTCAATTGCAGTCTGGGTGGTCCGCGGTTGCTAACAGACCCCCAGAGTTGATCCACTCATTCCTTTGTTCTCACTCAGACAAAGAAAATTACACGACTTCCTTAATCAAAATAAGTTAATTTTCCAATTAATTTGCAATAGGCCAAATATTTAATTTAATTATCAACATGATTTAGCCATGCCTATCAAGTCCGTCCCTCTTTTTAATAGTAATTAATTTAGACCCAATTTTTGTATCAATATAATAAAGATACACTCACGATACTAGCAAAAAATGATTTCGACTCTCTGACAGGAACCTGTACTCAATTAACTACTCGCTTACGAGAACCTTTACTCTAACGGAAAACTTTCGTATGGACTGATCCGATAAACATTTTATGAGGGGACACCAAAAGAACGAATAGGATGGATTTCCTACTTTAACATCCGAATCTGGCCTGGCGATCTTATTGCGACTGAGGCTTTATCCGGGGTATGACGTCCTGGCGGTTACACGGAAAAAGCTAAAGTTATTTGAATGATGTTGGCTATGGGCTCTAGGTAATCGCATCTTAAAGTCTCTGGGTTCGCGCCGCTGACCACTCCTGACCCGGGAGAATGCTCATCCGGTGGGTGTTACCTTCCATCCGCAGCTTTGAAAATTGTATGCAGGCATACGGTAGCTTCAGTCCTGCCGTAATATTTGGCAGCTCCTAGGTGACAGTCATGGAGGAAAGGGCCAGTGATGCACGCCGCGAAACAAGCAAAAGTAAAGTGCTTCGTGGCAAAATTAAAAGTAAAGTGACGAAGTTCTTCTTTTCCCTTGTAAAAAGTTTCAACGAACCCCAAGAAGACCCACACTACCTCAAAATATCCCAGCATCCAATCACTAGCTGGCAAAGCAAGCCTCCCTGAATTAAATTCCCCAGTGTAAATCCTACTGGTCAGAGAATTAACATTTTGTTCATCCATTCGTTAGGTGGTCAAAATTGCTATCCGTTCCCGTGAAAATTCTGAGAACCGCTCAAGTTACGTTTGCCGCGTGATATAACCACCGGCCATAAATCCTTACACAATAAAGCTGTTGGCTCCGGTTCCAAAAAGTCTACGGTCTACCCAACATGCATCATAGATGCTGCACACGGTGGCCCCAATAAAACATACTACAAAGTCAGCTCGCCGATGAATGTCGCCAGCGTTGTCTCCTTACGCTATGCGGCGCCTTGTGCTGGGAGAGGGGGTCGGAGATGAATAAAAAAAAAGAAAAGAATCACCCTATATGGCAAAATAAATAAATGGATAAATAAATGAATAAATAAAATAATAATTAAATAAATAAATAAACTAGAGAATGGATTTTCTACCTAAATGTGCAGCGCTCGAGTCTGAGCGCTGTCACACAAAGGGACTGAGCATATGGCATATGCGTATTTCGCACATGCGTACTCCTCATTATTTTCTGCTCTCTCCCAGCGGCCAGCTGTTCCGGACATTTTTCTCAGCTAGCCTTTTGGCGCCCTTTTTGGTAGCCAGGCCTTAGCGCCTTTGAAAAATTTGGAATTGTCCGCATTGAAAAAAAAATCCAACCATGATATTTACCTTTTTTATATGGTTGGATTTACCTGTCATCAAGAAACTCATTTCTTTGATGGGTAATTTAAAAATAAAATCAACATATGATTACAGTGTTGATTAAAATATAATTAAAATATGCCCTTATTTATCGCTGTGTTTGCAAACAATGTTTCCTGTTTTCCATTTGAAATGGAAAACAAGAAACATTGTTTCCTTCTACGAGAACGAAAGAATTTGTTTGCGAAATGTTTGCAAACTCTTTGCAAAACTGTTTGCAAACAATTTTTCCTGAAAATGTTTCCAAGTGTGGACGGGGCTTTCCGAAAGAAGAACATTTTTAGCAAATTCGCCTCACCTTGATCAAGCCTACGCTATTCCAGCACAACTAACCCGTTGCCACGGTTTACTTGTACTTGCTGTGCTTTTACCAGTGAACGGAATAAGAATCCAGACTCGCTAAGTAGCACAAGGGAGAACGACATCTGGAACTGGCCAGTGATTTTCTTCCTTCATTTTCCAAGAACCCTTCCACAACATTAAAAGAAAATAAGCTTTCCTTTTCTTACTCTGGGAGTCATTCAGTCAGTGAATTAAGTTTGGACTGCTAAAGGAAACCTCACTTTCGTTTTGAAACTCAACTGAATGATTGTGACATGCCACTCATCAAAATTTTATGTGTGAAGGCTTGTTATCGCGTTTCTTTCCATGTAAATAAATTAAACACTTGCAGAACAGACACGCAGACTGGTTGAAAAACATGACTTTTTTTTTTTTAAGCAATTGGAAACTTAAGCCTACTTTTTATGTCTCTGGTTCAAAAATTCAAAATGCCAAATTTGCCCTGATATCCATAACCCAGAAACATACTGGGATCAGATTAAGAGCAATTTTGGCTAGTTAGAGGGAATGAGAATTATCTTATCTTGTAGCTGCGTTATAAAAAGTTTTTTCAAGCTGAATCAAGATTTTTCTACCTTGTTTATGGGCTTCGAAGAAGAACTCTTTACAGGGCTCCGAGACGGCGAAGGTATTCATTGGGGTAAATATTTTAAATTCATGCGAAAGGCGCATGATTTCATTCTATTTTTTACAAACATATTTAGAATCAACATGATGCGGATATTTAACTTCATTCTTGAGATAATACAATGCTGTACATGGATTTAAACTTCCCAAATAAGTAATCGAAAAAAGATTAAGAGATCATTCAGCCTTTTAGAGTTACCAGTAGATTTTGCACGCACACATACATACACATACAAAAACAGCGAAAGTGTTTCCTGACTGCCACTCCACAGATGAAAAACATGAATGAGAGAAAGATAACATCAAAGAGAGAGGGAAAGACAGAACAGACAAGCTGTGTCTTCATGTACTACCTTTAATTTGACCCTGTATTCAGGTCATCCCACGGGGAAAGTCAGAGGTCAACAAGAGAGTTCATTGTAGTTGGAAGGATTTTGAGGGCGAGGGCGACACTTGTGTGACAAAAGTAGGGAGGGACGTTTGTGCTTTTTTAGGCTCACACCCTTGTTCATTGTCACCGTCCTTCTCTATATTTGCTAACACCTTTTTTTATGTTATTCAGCTAAAATCTGCAGTTATCTAGGGACTGCCCTGTGGCGTTGCGTTAACCATCCTTCTTTTGCAGTTTTGCTTGTTTTCGGTATACCTATACCTTGTTTCTTTTGTGTATTTTGTTGAGCTGAACTTGTAATGCTGAACAAGTACGCGTTGCTGTTATACTATAGTTATTTGTACTCAGTCCTCAAGGCATGTGCTAGGGTAGCCGATTTTTTTGACAATTTCAATTAAAGCGCATAAAAACATTTTAACGCATACCAATAAATTAGTTTGTGTCAAAATTCAGCGATTTTTTATTTTTTATATTATATATTGTCTAAAAACATGGAAATGGAAATCAGTTTTCTGTTCTAAGGCTCAGGTTGACGAGGAGGGTGGTGTGCACGTGTTCTAAAGAAGCTGGTAGAAACAACAGGGATTATGTCGCTATCTTTTAACCCGATTGCGGTTTTAACAGGAGCACCTTGATCTGCCAGCCTTAATATCCTTTCCTCAAGAGTTCTAAAACACCTACAACATTTGCTCTTGAAGGAACTTCATGAAGGGAAAATACGAGGGTGCGACAATTAAGAACATTTTATATGGATCATAGGGCAAAGGAATTTTTGAGATGGCTGAGAAAGCCTTTCAACAAAATCATTTTAAATTGTCCTACTGCAGTTCCCATAATAGGAAATTAGCAGCATAAATAAAAAACATTTAATCTTTAAAAAATCCTGTTTTTATTCTCTTTGAAAATGCTTTTAGTGACTAATAGAGTTTTCATTGTAATTAAAATAGTGTTCGAACACGTAGTCAAAAATACTCATGTTGTGTCCTACTAGCGGGAGATTTAAATAGTAAGTGGGAAATAGAAACCCACAAAAATTCACCACTCAGCTTTACCCTTCTGACAACATTCTTTCTTCTGTTCTAACTGAAATAACCTCTTCACAATGCCGCTGAAATATTTTATCGAAATTCTAACTTTCTCAGTTCCGAGCTAAAAAATTATGAATTCTGTTGAAACTGTAAATGAATGTAATTTTTTGAAGTATTTAAACCGTAATTTTTTAAGGCCCTATCACAAGCGTTGCATTCAGAGTTTTTTTCGGAGGGGGGGATTACAAATTTTAAGGGGGCTGAAACTTGTTGATTGATTATATACTGTATATATATATATAGTCACAATTTTGCTATTTTATATACATATGTTAATACATATAAAACAATTTAAATAGAGTATAAAAGTTTTCTTATGCTCGTACATCGCAAATACAAATTTCAAGAAATCTACACATACATGTGATTAAAAATGTAAAAATGTTTTACCTTTACTTTAATTTAGTAAAGCACCACGGATTTCACCATGGGGTGGTGTAAAATATTGAGGATGCTTGTAAGGTAACGCTGTGCTGGAGACCCCCCTCCCCCAAGACATTAGGAGGGCAAAAATGTCCTCGCCTTACTGCAAGCGTGTTTTTTTACTACAAATAGTATTACCTGAAAACGTATAATTTACACCACTGCCCTGCCATTAGGTTTCAGCCGCTTTAGATTATTTAGAGTAGCATATAGTAGTAAAAAAAACAACAACTAACTAACCATTTGGATGCCTGTTTAAGGCTCCTCGATTTTATTTTTTTTTCATAGAGTGTAAACCTCCCACCGCCAGGGGAATTTTTTTTTTATGGGAACAGTTTCTAATAATGTTCTATTGTTAAAAATTAGGTAGCAAATATTTTGTTGTATCCGAAGCACTAACGTCACGTTAGCTATACTGAGGCTTAGCCATATACTTGGAAAGTCGGCATCCAGAAGACTGAAATAAAACTGAATGCCAGCTTCCAAAATATGATGATGTATTACAGTGCAAAAAACACCATACCGTTGGGAATTACAAATCCACAAAATCTTCAAAAAAAAAAAAAAAAACGTTAAAAAATCTACAGAATTTCATACATAAATGGGAAACGAATTTCCCCGAAGAAATAATTCTTCTCAAATACATGGAAGGCGATACAAATTTAATCATTGTCTTAGGTGGTGTAACGCATAGCATGATCGACCAGTAATCGGGAGGTGCGGGTTCGATTCCCGCTCCAGGGAAATGTAATTCTCAAGTTTTCTGAAAGACTGGCTACATCGACAACAGTGAAAATGCGGCACATCAGTGCCAATGATTACATCTACAGAATTGTGAACCAATATCTGGTTTTCTTGTTTTCTCTTCTTGCTCAAGACCAACTGGTTTCCTGCCCTCCTGCTTTTCATCCAAAGAAAGTATAAAGTATTTTTGGTAGGACTTCATAATAGATTTTTAACATGGGGCAGTTGTTCCATTTAGAAATTGTAATAAACAAATTTAGAAAATCATTCTCATCTAGAGCACCAAATTTTTCTCTAGGGTATACTTTCATAACTACTTTGTTTTCAAAGCTACGTTTTTTTAATAAAAATGTTATTGAAGGGGTTAACATTGTGTGTGAAGTCATTTGTGGCTCTAATTAACAATGGAAATTTCATTTGTCGAGGTGCTGAATACATTAGTGGCCGCATTATTTTTTTTTAGGTTTAACGACCACTTTGAGCAAATCGATGGGCTATAAACAGTCGTCGCCCATCCCTAATTTAGGGCCACTGATTCCAGGGGAGGGAGAGAGCCAGTAACGTAAGACAGACACAACATCCATGCCTCCCCGTGATTCGTACCCACACCCTTCACAAACGAATAATCATAAGCGAGCGCTTATACCACTGCGCCACCGGGGCGGTCTGTGGGTGTGGCTGCATTGACTAGTCGGATTTAGAAAACGTAAATACATATGCCGATGGCAATTTTAGCTCCAGGTGGCAGTAGTTTGGAAGAGGCAATGCGGAATTTTGTCACATGCATAACACGAGACTCCCTAAAAGCGTCCTGTCTTTCTGTAGTATTCGTCGGGCTCATCTTAGAGGAATATATGCATTCTCGCCACTATGAGCCTGAAAACTTTTTGGACGCAATATCGCGTTCTCCCGGCTTTTGAACAGTTTTTTTGATTAACGTATTATTGTGTCGTCGCCGCTTTGGGCACAGAAATCTCCGAACGTATATATGAGTGCTTGCCAGTTAAAACAAAGAAATTAGTTTAAAACTTAGCATAAACTTAATGCTACTGAGACATGAAAACCATGTGGATGCGCTTTTTTAATTATTATTATTATAGTACTTTCCCTCATTTTCAAAGTTTTTTGAAATTAATTTCTCTAGATATTCAACTATATATGTAAACGAAAATAATTAGACTAAATATAAGAGATCACCAAAAACTCACCGGGGGCGTTCATGGATTTCTTGGGGGGTGAGCACCCTTCGAGAAGATGCCTGAATACATCACTGCCTATACCCACAAAAATAATTTTTTGAAAATTTCTAGGAAAAAAGTTCAAAGCTCCCGGAGAAGGCGACTTACGAACGGACAAAATAATTGCCTTAGCACATTTTTACAAAACGCATTCAAGGGGTTGCAAATCAAATAACCGTGTATTTAAAACACATTTTCTTGTCATTTTATTACGAGGCAACACATTTTAAAAAAAGAATTGAGAAAATGGGGAGGGAGGCAAAACAGTTAAGTTCGTCTCTGGCTACGACCTATAAGTATGTTCCTTTAAATGAGCCACAGGAAACAAACTCTAGTACCTTATTTCTAAGTTTAAGGAGTTTGTCTTGTGTCTCTGATATCGCTAATGCTGTGTTGAATGCGAAAGATGTGTTGTTAAATAATTTTTCTTCCACAACAGTACAGCAGCGTACTATTTTCTCAGGCAGGGTTTGTACCATATTTATTCTTTGTCCATTACGTTTTCATCTTTTTGTTGCTTTGTACCAGTATTTACGACAAACAAAATGCATTGGTTTCACTCTTTGGATTTAACTGAGTCCCAATCACGTTTGCATACAGGGTGCATAGGAAAGTCCCTTTAGCCTGGAATAACTTGCGAACGGAGAAAGGTACAGTGATGCAAGTGAGATAACAGTATAGCAAAGCGACTACGCCCGATCGAATGCAACCAATAGCAGCGCCCCTAGTTGCGAAATGCGGAAGTTAGCCTTTGCAAATCGAAAACGAAAAGAGATAGAGCAAAATTTCCAATTATACAGTTGCAGAGAATCAATTAATTAGTACAAAGCAGCATTTGTTTTACACGGATAAGATAAATTGACGCCTAAATACCCTAAAATGTCCGAAATGGATGTGCGACGAATCGAATCTACATATTCACATTTCGCAAATGTAGCCGTATGCAAATGCAGATTGTGACGTTGTACCGTACCTACGATATAAAAACCAGTAGCAGGATGTACCCTGATCACATGAGTCTACTTCCTGCTTTTGTAGTGAAAAGACATGTGCTAAGCTTCCTGTGCTAGTCTCAAGGTCAAGTCGCGAGCTTCCCGTGACGTCCCGCAGGCAAGGTCAGCGATTATCGGGTTCTGTGGAGTCCTTAATCCCGTGTGTTTTCTTTTTTTCCTGTGATATTTTAAATCTTCGTGAAGGGTGCGCCTCGTGTGGTGGTTCCTGTTGCTGACAGGCAGTTAGTCAGGTTCTTCTCTAGCTGGTTATCTATTTCAGTCTAGAAGTTAGATGCTCATTGTTGCGTTAGGGACTAGTGCTCAGTGCAATTGTTCTTTACGTCAATTAGATAGGAGTTAGGCAGTAGTGTATAGTGTATCTTGTCGTTGTTCATTATATGCCGTAGTGTATTATCTGTTGTTCATTATATGCCGTAGTGTATTTAGCGTCAGGTTTCAAATCTAGGTTCTACAGTAGTGTTCAAACTTCTAGTTTAGAGTTAGTCCTTTTCAAAAGATTTGAGCTTTTGTTAGGTATTTCATTGCTTTTATTTTCTGAATTGTGATTTCTTTTGTACTTTGCTCACTATGGCTGTTTCCCAAGACAAATCAGAGATGATGACCTCACTTGAACGAATCTCAACTGTTTGCAGCCAGAGAGCAGTGAGTACCCTTGCTATCACGAATGAAGCTAAGGACCTCCTCTCCTCCCTGGATAAAAGCTCGGACTGCCGTGGTCTGATGAGCACTATCCTGGCTTCCCTCTGCGGTGCTATTGGACTTCTAGCAGAAGGAGTTCAAGGGCAAGATGGCACATGCCATGAGCAAACAGGACCAACTGTGGAATTCAGCCGTTAGCTCGGAACACCCTGTTCGTGAGAATTTTCGGACAACTGTCAGACCAAGTGGGTCCCAGGAGTCTACAGAGTCGAATGATCCTGCAAGTGGCAGTGACAACTCAGGACCGTAATCCTGCGGAAGAGCCGAGGAATGGCACTGAATTCTCTGATCCAGAGCATAGGCCAACCTATGCTGGGGCTACAGCTAAACCCACTTCCCAATTTCCCTTCAGGAAAACCTCCCAGCAGGTTGACGGTGCTGGGAAGAAAAGGGACAGCAAAGCCCCAAGTTTTGACTGAGCCAATCTCCTCGGTTGTTGATGCTCCTGCAAAAAGAAATGGTGGCGTCAAGAGGAAAGGTCTCCCTCACCCATGGGAAACGGGCTGACCTAACCGAGGCCGTCATTGAACACCAGTCTGATCCACAATGCGTAGAGATGCAAGAGGTCAACTCAAGCGTCTCCGTGATCGCGGAACAGGTCCAGGTCACCAAAGACCCCGAGACATGTTTGCCAACTAACGTGTCCAAAAGGGTGCCACCGGTGGTTTGCAGAGGAATTAGCAACTGGCATCTGATCTATGAGAGGATAGAAAAAGAGCTTGAGGAGACGGCGTCGGTTAAAATGGTGGGGGATCGTACCACCATAAAAGTGAAGACTATTGCCGATCTTCGGCGGTTGACATCTCTCCTTGAAAACTGCAAGATTGAGTTTTTCACTTTCACCCTGCTGACAGAAAAACCGCTCCGTGTTGTCATTAAAGGACTGGGATTGGGTGCCCCAGTAGATAGCATTAGGGAGCAGTTTCCTTTGTCGTCACAAAGGTGTGTCGGCTTCAAAACAGCCGCAAACAGGACCTTCCACCTGTCATGGTTCAGCTCGTTAACACTGAACAGAGCAGGGACATCTTCCGGTTGGTATCTCTCCTTGGGGTTTCAATCTCGGTTGAACCCTACCGAACTAAGGGCAGGATACAGCAGTGCTTCAACTGCCAAGGCTTTGGTCATGCCATGTCCAACTGCAGACAGAAGCCAAAATGTGTACAAGAAGACACAGCGTTTCTGTGTCAACTGCAGTGGTGAACATGGCGCTAACTGGCGTGGTTGCCCCATTTACAAGCAGCTTGCCAACAAGCTGCTGAAAAACAACAGGCAGAAGAATATGCTAACAAAATGTAGGGCCCCTACTAAACCTACTGCTGTTGATCCCAAACCGGTAAAGGACAGTACCCCAGCTGCTTCCATGCTTTCCACCTCTGCTACAAGCTCCAAGAGGAGGAAAAGGAAAGGCAAAAAGAACAAAAACAAGACGGCTGGTCAACCAACCAAAGTTACGCCTGCCCCTCAGGCGATGACAGAAGTGGCTACCCACCCTGCCACTACCGAGGTCACGGATCAAAAGTTGCTCTCAGAGCTTATAGAGCGCATTGATCCCTTTGTACTCAAACGGGTTCTGGTTGCCTGTCTGGCGGCTCAAGCCTGAGCTCCCGTGCCTAGTAGCGCATTACGGACAGTCTCAACATAATGTTTTGGAATGCGAATGGCATCAGAAATAAACTTGCTGAACTTGCAAGCTTCCTGAAGGATCATGACATCGACGTTGCTCTTATCTGTGAGTCCAAACTCACACCTAGGATCAAGCGAATCAGTGTTGCGAACTACCAGGTGTTCCGACAGGACAGAGATCCGGCCCTCTATAGGCAAGCAGCAGGAGGTAATGTCATTTTAGTCAGAAATGGTTTAACTGCATCCATCGCACCCTTCAAGGATCTTAAGGATGTTGAGGCACTGGCTGTTAAGCTAAAAACAAGCTCAGGCTTGATTAAATTAGATTCTGTTTATAACAGTCCAGGGAAGGTACCTTCTGACGATGATCTTGATATCCTCTTTGGGGACCCCATTCCCACGGTAGTGGCTGGTGACTGGAATGCTAAACATCCTGACTGGTTTTGTCGTTCAACTAATAGTGCTGGGGTGGCACTATCGCAATACATTGACAAGCTGGATCTTACAGTTGCAAGTCCGTTCCATCCTACTTGCACTCCGTCACGTGGGGTTGGCGATGTCATTGATTTTTCTGTCCTCCAGTTCGTGAGGCACTTTCATCAGGTCTCTGTGGTTTCTGGACTTGACTCTGATCATCTCCCAGTCCTACTGAGATTAAACGGAGTCGCAGCCACCCGGCAGACGATGATGTATACTGATTGGAAGTTGTTCCAGCAAATTATTGCTCAGGTTGATCCGCCTACGGTGGACACTAGTACTCGCTCGAACGTCGATAGTGCGGTGGGGAACTCACTCGTTGCATACAGGCAATCTTGGATCAATGCAGGAAGCCTTCAGCTCCTGCCCGAGACCCTTATACACTTCCTCCTCGCATTGTCCGGATGATCCGGGAGAAGGACGAGTTCCGGAGGATCTGGCAGCGGTCGAGATCCGCCGACGACAGGGTTCGCTATAACTCGTGTCGCGATCTCGTCAGGGCAGAAATCCGTGCTTTCAGGGAACTCCAATGGAACAAGTACCTTCTCAACGCGGGTCAACCTCGTCAGGATGATGTGTGGACCATCCTTCGGAAATTCCGGTGTACTAAGACTGTCATACCGCTCATTCTCGGTCCACAGGGTTTGGTGTACGGGGATTACGAGAAGGCTGGGGTCCTTGCTGGTGCCCTGGAGGAGCAGTTCTCACCTCATGACATCCAAAATCCTAGTCACACGGATAATGTCATGGAGGCTGTAGCTGAATACGATCTTGATGATACAGATGAGGTCATCTCGCCTGTTAGTTACCTCAAGGTAACTCGACACATCAAAAAGCTAAAGGTGAAGAAAGCTCCCGGAAGAGATGGAGTTTCGGCAAGAGCTATTCAACTGCTCCCTGAGAGCTGGATTCGGGTACTGGTGAAGATTTTCTTTTTTTTTTTTATTGGAAGTTTAACGACCACTATGAGCAACTCAATGGGCTATAAGCAGTCGCCCGTCCCTAATTTAGGGTCACTGGTTCTAGAGAAGGGAGAGAGCCAGTGCCGTAAGACAAACACAACATCCATGCCTGACCGGGATTCGAACCCGGACCCCTTATGGACGAATGATCAGAGGCCAGCGCCTTAGACCACTGCGCCACCGGGGCGGCTGTGAAGATTTTCAACGGGTCTCTCCGGCTGAAGTATTTCCCTAGGGACTGGAAAAAGCAGTGGTAGTGGTGTTGCCCAAACCTGGAACCAATCATACCTTACCTGATAACTACAGTCCAATATCTCTCTTGCCCGTCCTGGGTAAGCTCTTTGAGAGGGTCATCCTCTCTCGGCTTCTTGAGTTCTGTGAAGCAAATGGTGTGATTCCTGGCGAACAGGGTGGTTTCCGGGCGAAGAACGCTACGTCCCACCAGTTGATCAGACTTACGGGATTCGTTTCTGAAGGACGAGATAAGAGCGAGTATGCCACTGCTGTCTTCCTGGACATCAGCAAGGCTTTTGACCGCGTTTGGCATGATGGTCTCCTGCACAAGTTGCAGAAGCTTCGATGCCCTCGCCCACTTGTTCATCTGATTGGCTCGTACCTCAACAGCCGCAGGTTCACTGTTAAGATTAACGGTGAGCTTTCTTCGGAAAAGAAGATTCGGGCTGGCGTTCCTCAGGGTTCGGTTCTTGGACCAACGCTGTTCTCCATTTATCTGCACGACTTACCCAAACCCAAACAAGGGCAGGTCATGATGTACACAGATGATACAGCTGTTGTCATCAGGTCCCTGAACAAAAGCAGAGCAGTGAAGCTCCTCCAGGACTTTCTCTCTCAGCTGGAAACCTACTACACTGACTGGCGGATAAAGATCAATCCGTCTAAGAGCAGTGCGCTGATGTTTTTGGATCTCTCCAAGGAGTACCGAAACTAGTTATGTTTCAAGAGATAATCCCCTGGGCTACCTCCACTAAGTACCTAGGGCTCCAACTAGATTGTCGACTTTCGTGGGTGGCGAGCACCAGCTACCGCACGAATAAAGCTAGACAAGGCCTTGGACAGCTAGCTCCACTACTCCGCCAGAGAAGCTTCCTTACAACACTGCACAAAGTACTGCTGTACAAGACGGTCGTCAGGCCGGTGCATACCTACGCCTCCTCCATTTGGATTGGTATAAGTAGGAATCAGCGAGAGAGAGGGTGCAGAGCCGAGCACTTCGAATGATCACTGGAGTTCCCCCTTGGACCTCACTTCGGAACCTGAGGAACAGATTTGGAATCGAGAAGGTACACGAGTTTTCCATCAGACTCGCCAGAAAGTTCTTCAAGAAAGCGGAAACCCATCCAAATGGACTTGTTAAGGGCGCGGTTGATTTCAATCCCAGCGAAATCCTTGGGTATCCCAGAACTAAGGCGGCGATCGTTGATCCTCCTTGACAGAGAGAGAGTAAGTATGTGAACACTGGTGGGTGTTAGACAGACCACCACACCCTTCTTTTTCAGATTGGCATCGAGATGGCGAAAATGCATTCTGCTTGGACATTTGAAATTGGTATCGTTGAGTTTCAGTCGCACCCTGGTGCGTCGGGCGGCTGGTTGGTGTTGTGGTTCTCTGCGGTGTTGTGCGGTGTTTTGTTCCCTCCCCCTCCCTTCCAGACAGAGTTGTGTCACGGATCACCCTCTTCTTTCACTACATTTTTCTGTTTGTCTTTTCCTATTGAGTTCACTTACTCAGATCTCCTAGTTTCTCATTTCTAAGGGCAGTTTTAGACCTGGGGTCAGACACCCCCTTCCTAAAACTTCTTCAAATATCATATCATCATACCCTGATCAGAAGTTTAGGTCTACGTACGCTGTGTGAGAATGGCGAGCTTGGATTTCTGGGGTTACGTAAAAAATCAGGTGTATGCAACAGCGCCTACAAGTCTGCTGGATCTACGTCGTCGTGTTACAGATGCTTGAAATAGTGTGACACCTCCCATGCTGAGGAATGAGCATGCAGAGTTACTTTCACGAATACAAATGTGTATCGTGGGAAGTGGCGAGCTCTTCGAACATACTCGATATTAAGTACGCATTTATGCAATAAATTGTGTACATTTGCTCAGACCTATACCTGTTCCCTTCAAACGTTCACACAAATGGTCGTGCATCGATTTTGGACATTTTAGGGTATTCAGGCGACAATTTATCTTATGCGTGTAAAACAAATGTCGTTTTGTACTAATTAATTGATGCTCTACAACTGTGTAATTGGAAATTTTCCTCTATCTCTTTTCGTTTTGGATTTACAATGGCTAACTTCCGCATTTCGCCACTAAGGGCGCTGCTATTGGTTGCATTCGATCGGGCGTAGTCGCTTTACTATACCGTTATTTCACTTGCATACTGTACCTCTCTCAGTTCGCAAGTTATTCCAGGCTAAAGGGACTTTCCTATGCACCCTGTATACAATGTCTGTATTTTTTAAGTTTTTTTCCCCCCGAAGCATCATATGGGTAAAATTTAGAGTTTGGAGTGAAACTATTATGAACCTAGCCTCTCTTCAAGTCAAGGAACTTCTTGTTCTCGTCATTGGATGGTTGTCACAAAGCTGAAGAGCTTCCCCGAGTTCTTTTGTTCATATTACTAAGTCTGTGGGCCTCTTATCTTTGTTGGATCGTGCCGATTAAACGCACAGTTATTTAACGTGGCAATGTTCAGTATGAGAAAAATAAAATGTGCTTCGTTATTTAAAATCTCTTTTGCAAAAACGTTCTGTAACTGGAGCAATAGTGATCGGAAAGATTATGCTCTTGTCTCACGACTGTAGTTACGTCTGGCAGTCAGTTTCTCTATCTGCTGTATGTCACTTTTTGTTTCAGTTGCACCACTTTGGTGCCTTCATCATGAAGAACGCTCCAAATACCAACATTTCACACATATCTTGACAAGTAAGGATCACTGTTTTGCCGTTTTTTCACAAAGTTGTAGTACGTCGACGATCCACTAGTCGTTTTCCGACTACAAGTTTGATCTCACTGCGACAACAAAAATTTCCATTGGGAAACTACTGCAAAAGGCATCGATGAGAGAATAGTACTAGCGCTCACGTCTTATATGTAGTGCTCATAAACCTCGACGGAAAGTATTACACATGTACCGCAATCAGAATAATTTCCAGGAACTTGTAAATTTTCTCCCGTTCGCTTGCTTCTCCAAAATTTTAGAAATGCATGGATTTAACAAAAGCTGATACTACTTTCTTTTTAAATATTGTGGGTTTAAAAAGGTACTGAAAATCACCTTATTGTAAAATATTGCAACATTTTTATATATTTATTTATTTACTTCTCTCAATCGCAAGTTGCTTGCTTTTCCTTGTCTACACACCGTATGTCTCTATGGCTGTATCATTTAAAGAGTCTGTATGTCTCTATGGCTGTATCATTTAAAGAGTCTGATTTACTTCTCTCAATCGCAAGTTGCTTGCTTTTCCTCGTCTACACATCCTATGTCTCTATGGCTGTATCATTTAAAGAGTCTGAATTAATGTCAAAGAAGAGTTCGTGCTGAAGTTCTAGACTGTTTTCTGTAGCGATCTGTTCCCATGCGCAAAAAGACGCCAACGAAAATATATGGAAAAGCAGTAATGGGTCCAACCTCTCCACCTGCCGTTTCATGAATAGCCAAAACTTAGTTTTAATATATAGTGTGACAAGCATGGCACGCTTGCCTGGAATTCGGAGTTTTAAACCATTTGTAGACTACGCTGTAAAAAACCTTTTCTGTCTTTGTGTTATTCCTTACATCTCCCGGTCGCTCAGCGATTATGATGCCAACTTCTCGTACCTGTGGTCGGAGTTTGAGTCTCAAGTAAGACATAAGTGTTGTGTTTTTTCTTCTGCTCTGGTTCTGTCGCCACCCTGAAGTCACTTACCTCTAAATCAGAGATAGGTGACTCGTTCAAAACTTAAGTGCTTATTAAGATCGTTAAATTGTTACAATAATAATGATAAAATACAGATAATATTTTTAATATGCTGTCATACAGTTCCCCAAGATGCCTGAGTTTCTGACTTGGACTAAAAGCAGGGAATGGTTACTAATTAACCGAACCACAGAAATTAAACAGCAAACAACCTAATCCAACTTTTTTAATTCTTTTTTTTCTTTGAACGCGTGGGCTGCTAGATTTGTGATATTATCAGTATCTCAAAAGCAATGGAGGAACAAAAGGAAAAACCGACCTTTCATGGTAATCCAAACATGTCTAAAAGTAACAATGTAGATCCATCTTATCACACATAATCTTATAATGTTAATAATCTTGGCAAAAAATATTTCAGTAAGTACAGTAAGCTCAAATATCAGAGGAAAAGTAATAAATATCTCGAAAAAAATGTAGGAATAAAACACATTACAGACACCTAGGTTATGGATAACTGACGTTGTGTGTAACCAAGAAAACTGCAAAACACTTTTGAGAAATGCTACTGTAAAAAAATACTATTATACACATTATCAAGAATTCGTATTTTTCACACCTGTTATGGGTACTATTTATTTATTCATTGCGTTTCATTAGCAAACTGTGTGTGTGTGTGCATATACTGAACTGAACTACACCTCAGGCTTGCATTTAAAGTTTATTTTTTACTCTGATTTATGTCGTTTTATCTATTGTGCTTTATATGTTTCTGCACTACTTTTATTTTGAGTTTAACTATTTATCTAAAACATTTTTAAGTTTACTTAGCATATAGTTCAAATATGCTGAGGTTCTGATTCTATATGCAGGAGCACAAAACTTATTGGATAACTGGCATTCAAATACTTGCTTGTTATTGGATGAATTGAAATTCACCTGAAAAAGTTCATATGACAGTGGCAATAGATAGCCTTTCTTAGCCGACATTAATTGAAAATACTGAACAATATGCCAATAATATTTGTATCATGGCACACATAATCTCACGGTGTTAATAAGTTTCCAAGGTGCGTATATCCACTGTATGATAGATTTGCCAATATGGATAGTAAAAGCAAAAAGATAAATTGCAACTAATTTTATAAATCAGATTTTCAGATTATTTAAATTCATTTGAATAAAAAACGCTTTTGTTTTTGACAAAATTCAATAGCACACGGCAAAATAGATTACAATAATGAAATAAATTTACAAAAGTGCAGAGTTCAGTTGTTAAGCCATCTGAAGATTCAGATTATTATTATTTTTTTCTTCTTGTGAAGATAAAATGCAGTAAAATGTCGAACAATGCCGAAATCCGCAAAAATCGGATTATAAGAACATTAACTAACTAACCATTGATCCACAATTCCATCATTTACATGATAAAAATTTCACTTTTCTCTAAAAACAGGAATACTGATGAGTTATACTTGCTAGTTGGTCCAGTTTTCTGTTTGTGAATGAGCTCATTTTAACTTTTGCCTCTCTTAGAAAAAAGAGCAATTAAAATTGCAGCGGAACATCAACAGATGTCGAAAGCCCTAACTGTGTAGTTACCAAACAACTAATTTCTAACCCCTAACGTCTTAATTCATTTTCCAGACTGACAACATCTACTTTGCTCGCCACAAGTGATTAGCAGCACCAGTGACGTAGCCAGAAATTTCTTAAGGTGGGGTCCATGGATTTGGTTCATTGGTGAAAGACTCATATATATATATACATTGTGGGATGTAAGGTCAGGTGATGCGTAACATCACAGCCTCTCCTTGACATGTGTCAACCCCGCCTTCTCGTGGTGCATCCTGTTCCCACTAAAGGGGCTCTGACGACCGTCAATAGCGGTATAACTACACCATCGGGATTAGAGGAAATGCTATCCCACACTCACCAACCCGCTTGGCCAGCCTGGTGAGTTATGGCCAAACCCCTACAAAATGACTCCACAACTTAAATCTTGGCCCTCAGTCTCCGGCAGCTGGAATGTACCTGGCCAAGGCAGCGGCCAGTTCGACATGAAGGCAGAGGGTGCTAAAAATCCCCGGAGGACCGGACTAGGCTGCCATCTGATGCTGACCTTGGCTACGTATAATGGACGCTCCCTTTCTTTTGATTCAAGGCTTCTTGAATTGGAAGAGGAACTACAAAGGGTCAAGTGGGACATCGTCGGGCTAAGTGAGGTAAGGAGAAAAGGAGAAGATCTCATTGAACTGAAAAGTGGACATCTCTTCTACTATCGTGGGACTGATACTGGCAGAACTAGTGGTGTTGGTTTTATAATAAACAAGAAACTGAAGGATAAAGTTGTAGAAGTTGAAAGTTCCTCTGACAGAGCTGCACGACTCGTTATCCAACTCTCGAGAAGATACAAGGCTCAGATTATTCAAACTTATGCACCCACCACAAGACATCCTGAAGAAGAAATTGAAGAATTTTATGAGGAAAGTCGTCATCTAAATAATAAAGGTAAGCATCACTTGAAGATAATTATGGGAGATTTCAATGCAAAATAAGGGCAACGGCAACAGAATGAAACATCAGTAGGAAAATTCGGTCACGGCAACAGAAACCAGCGTGGAAATACTCTCGTTGAGTTTGCAGAGGCAGTAGGGTTTTTCATCTTGAACTCCTTTTTCAAGAAAAAGCCACACAGGAAATGGACATACATGGAGACATCCAAATGGGATGACAAGTGAAATTGATTTTATTATGTGTAACAAAAAATTCATCATAGAAGACTGCAGTGTGCTAAACAAGTTCAACACAGGTAGCGACCATACATTGGTGAGATGTAAGATGCACCTCAACACTAAACTCGAACGTGGCAAGCTCATAAGACAAACAAGATGTATTGACATAACCAACCTTAAAAAACACCATAATACCTTCAAGTAGAAACTGAAGAACAGATTCTCTGCTTTAGAAGGCCTAACATCAGAAGAAGTGGATATTGCTGAAGTTAACAGAAAAGTAACCAAAGCTTTTATGGAAACAGCAACAAAATTAGCTGGGTCTAAGAACAAGTTGCATGTGAACAAATTATCAGGAAAAACCAAAATGCTGATGCAAAAAAGAAGAGAGATGAGGACAACTAAAGACGATGTGACTTCCAAAGTGGAATATATAGAGCTATGCAAGACAGTACGAAAAAGTATCACTGAAGACGTAAGGTAATTCAACTGTGAACTAGTGATGAAAGCCATTGAAGACAACCAAAGCCTAAAGACAGCAAAGGGACATCTCAGTAAAGGCAGAAAACAAATTATGGCTCTGAGAAAAGAAGATGGTTCTGTAACAAGAAATAGAGGCGAAATTTTGACAACAGTGAAAGATTTCTACTCCAAATTATATGAAAGGGATGATACATGTACTCCAGACATCATGAAAGGTACCAGTACCAGAGTTCTTCCAGTCCTCCCAGCAGAAGTTGCACATGCAATCAAGAACATGAAACGGGGAAAAGCTCCAGGAGAAGATGGAATTACTGTAGACATCATACAAGAAGCAAGTGGAGAAATCGAAACAGTACTCGCCCAAATTTTCACTCGATGCCTTAATGACGGGAAGATTCCTGAGGATTGGAACAACGCTACAATGATCCTGCTGCATAAAAAAGGTGACATTGAGGATCTCAGGAACTACAGACCTATCAGCCTCCTATCAGTGGTTTATAAAATCTTCACTAAAGTTCTTTCACACCGCTTGAAGGTAACACTAGACATGGCTCAACCGAGAGAACAAGCTGGATTCAGGAGTGGCTACAGCACAATAGATCATATCCACGTACTGAGAGAACTAATTGAAAGAGCGAGGGAATATGAATTTCCATTGTGCATGACTTTTATTGACTATGAAAAGGCCTTCGATTCCGTGAAACCATCAGCAATTACAATGGCTTTGAAATCCTTCGGTATTGAAGATGCATACATTAATATTATTAATAACATCTATGAAAATACAAGTGCAAATGTTCGGATATTTGAGGATACAGCACAAATAAGAATTGGAAAGGGAGTGAGACAAAGTGACACTATATCTCCCAGGCTCTTTGACGCCACATTGCAAAATGTCTTTCAATCATTGAACTGGGAAAACAAAGGGATAAAGATTAATGGAAATTATTTAACTCACATGCGTTTTGCTGATGACGTAGTCATCTTTGCAACTACCCCTTCAGAGCTGCAGAGTATGATCCAAGAACTTGCTGACAAGAGTAAAGAAGTGGGATTAAAAATGAACTTTCAGAAGACAAAAGTGATGTACAGTGCTTTTACAAGAAACGAAGATTTATCGATTGATGGAGAAAAGCTTGAGACAACCAATTCCTACATTTATCTTGGGCAGCAGATATCGAGTGAGGGTCACATTGATGAAGAAGTTAATCGGCGTATAAACCTTGGATGGAGAGCTTTTGAAAGAAACAGTAGAATTTTTAAGAGCATTATGGCATTATGTCTCAGAAGAAAAGTATTTAATCAATGCATCCTTCCAGTGCTTACGTATGAAGCAGAGACATGGACCTTAACTAAAAAAGACATACAAAGACTGCACACAACTCAAAGACGTATGGAGAGATGCATACTTGGTGTAACCAGGAAAGATAAGAAGAGGAACTTGTGGATAAGGAAAATGACAGGAGTGGACGTCATCATGACCAGAGTGAAATCACTGAAATGGCACTGGGCTGGACATGTTGCCAGAAAAAGGACCACCGATGAACAACCGAAATTTTAGACTAGATTCCGAGGGACAGGTAAAGACCCAGAAGAAGACTCCATGGGAGATGTAAGGATGAAATTCGAAAGTATGCTGAAGTGACATGGAGGAGACAGGCCCAAGACAGACAATTGTGGAAGAAATTTCCGGAGACCTTCATCTAGCAGTGGATTGATAATGGTTGTTATTGATGATGATGATGATGATATATATATACAAGTAGAGAGGGAGAGAGAGTAAATTTCCAAGAAATATAACAAAACCCAAAGAAAAAAATGTTTTTAAAAAATACAAAATTGAATTCATAATTGAAGTTCAGAATTGAAAACCAAAAAAATATATAAAACAAAAAACAGGTCACCGTTGTCAGGAGAGCATCAACCTGCAGGAGTGGCCTTTCTAGTACCAATAAACGACAAGGAGAACCAAAATTGTCGGTTGGTCATGCTCCCAAGGCCACTAGACCAAACACAAAGCAGACCTAAGATCTCATAATGCAATAATATAAACAATGATAAGAAAGGCATACCGGCAGACCAAAGAAGTCAACACAACGAATGAAAACTTAACATTAGACCGACGATCAACAAGAACACAAATATATTCTGAATCATAAAGAAGTAGTCGGGGTTAAATAACATCCTCGCAAGCCAAAAAAGTGTGTGAGATGATGAAATGCAAAACTGTGTATGTAAATGAAAATCTTCATCCACTAGGGACCTACCAGGTGGTACTTTGTATAGCCTGATTTACTTAATATTGTTAGGTCCTGGATTAGTAAAGCATGTCGTTGTGTAATTTGAAACTCTTTGAAACTAAATTGAAATTCAGAATTAAATGTTTTAAATAATGTTTTAGAAAATTTATGGTAAAGTTGTTAAATTGCAATTTAGTTAGAAGTGTTTTAAGATATTTCATCATTAAAACCTGTGTTGAACATATTTTTGCTATTCTGTAGAATTTAGAAAAAATTAAGTTACGATGTACTTTTTTAGAAATGTTGGAAGACCAATGTGTGTAGTGAATGATATCGAAATCAAAAGCATTTTTTTATATAGTAAAGATTCACCACAAACGCAAGTAGACGAGCCATTGGTTTTTTCTAAGGTGAGGTCCCCAGGATACAAGTCAGCAGCGCATCGCAAAAAGTCAGGCATGTTAATGACAATAATGGCATCAAGATATCTCAGAACGATACCAGGCAAAGGGCAAGCAGCAGTAAATCTATCTTCAAAATAGTGCAGATAAAGGTTGCTGAGGCTACTTGAGAAGCGACTGCCCATTGGAATACCACGAATTTGGAGGTACAGCCCATCGCCCGTGGTAACAAAATTGTTATTAATACAAAGTCCACTAAAATATGCCAAAATTTTTCTGTAACTTCGGACTCAAGCTTCGTGTGTAAATTTCAGACTACCTGCCATAAACCATTCAATGAAATCGAAGTAAATAGGTTTTTAAAATCATAGGTATCAACAGATAAGACAGTTGTTGAAGAGTTCAACTCTTCTAAAACTCTGTCTTTTTTCCCGATGATACAGGTTGAATCTAGTTTACGAAGCACTGCAGACAAGTACCTCCGAAGCAACCCACCCGCTTTACTATAGTAGCAGTTGCGTCCACTGGTTATAAACCGAAAATAAACATGTTTCTTATGGTACTTTGAAATGACATAAACAAAAGGAAAATTGATGTTAGAGGTAGTGAGATTAATCCGTTTATGTACAGCAATGATTTTCTTAATAACTATAATGAATATATCGCTTCTGCTACTGAATTATAATGAATTCAGCTTCTTCTAAGCTAATGCTTCTTCTAATGCTTGTTGTTTGTTAATTATATCATGAATGAACTTTTCTGCTAGTAGTGTAGTAATAATAATGAACAAGCTTTTAACTGCTAGTAATGTTGTAGTAGTAATTAAGATGAATAAAGTCTTATGCTGGTTGTTAATAATAATCAACTAATGAAATTAACCTAACAGCCAGACAGAGATCTGACAAAACTATGAACTGAGAAAGACGTACTTACTAAGACAATCTTTTATTTGGTAAACTTCTGGCTCTCAAAAGAGTTCTTTCCCCTCGTTAGGCACCTTGGAAAACTGCCCTACTGGAAAAATTGTCACACATTCAAAGTGTTCTTTGGAGGAACAGCAATTTGTGCCCGTCCCCTTAATGAAAACCATGTGGCTAGAACCCCCCCTCCTTAATCCGGCCCTGTGTCGATCATGTAAATGGATAACTGTTTCGTTGGAGTTGGATTTTATTTCCCTGGCTTTTTTTTTCCGTTGGCTTTTTTTCCGTGGATTTTTTTTTTCCATGGCGTTTTTTTCCGGTGGCTTTTTTTTCCTGGATTTTTTTTTCCGCGGATCTTTTTTCCTTGGATTTTTTTCCGCGGATCTTTTTTCCTTGGATTTTTTCCTAGATTCGGATGGGACGGGTCATCACCCCCTTATAGCTTACAGGCCCGCGCACCGAATACCGGAAGCTGGGTGACGTAGGAGAGAATAGTCTGATAATCCGTAGTGGGTAGTCGAACGGTCGAGCTTGCTCGCTCTCTGTATAGTGTATAAGCCTCACTGTCAATGTGCGTGGCTGTCGTTGGTTTTCAACTAAGTTTTCCTCTCTTTGTTCTCATAAATATTTTTAGGACAAACAGCTTCAAAAGAAAATTCATTATGCCGTTTAGATGCAGTGTACCCCTTTGTCGCGGTAATTATGACGATCGACCACGTGTTATATTCATGGACCAAGTGTTATTATTTGCTTATTTTTCTCTGAAAATTGTCGGAGTATTCAAATTCCCTACTAACGGGGACTTCCTAATAAAATGGATTACTTCAATCAAGCGGGGAAATTTTAAAGGGACCAAGAGCTCCCGGGTAAGTGGAAATCTTTTGTAGAACCAAGGCATGCATCCCGTCGCTGAACATAAACAGCATTTGGAGCAAAACTACATATGGTTTCAATTTCTGGTCGTAGAGCATAATATAATTAAAGATGTGATATTGCTCTTTCGTTGGCACTTCGTAACAATAATAGAATTTCCGATAATTAACAATGAAATGAAACACGACATGTGATGGCTGTCTTTTTTCTTGTGTAGTAGAAAATTATATTACAAACTTTTTTATTTTAAAATTCAGTTGCCCAGCGTGGGCAATTAGATTTTTTATTTACCTGCCCAGGCCAATGATTTACATGCCCCGGGCATCTAGGGCATGGTATTTTCAAGCCCTGGATATTGTCATTTTTAAGAGACAAAAAAAGTACTTGGATTGGCATGAATCCATATATTATGGAAACAATGTTCTAAACAAACAAGACTTTTAAGATACAAGTAGAAATGTGTACTCGTATTTTTTTTTTTTTTTTTTTGGAAAACATCTGCTTAAAACGAGAGATCAGTTATTTTATTCATTCATCTAAACTTATCACTTATCTGTTTCCAGACTTCCTGCACCTTTTCTTCACAAGCTACAGCTATGATAACTGGAACTAATATATCTCATATTATCCGATAACTACTGGAACATGTGCTTCCAAATGTGGGGGTGGGTGTCAATCTTTGTACAGAGATAAACTTTTCCAATCCTTCATGAAATTTATTTTGAACCCAAAATCATAAAATAAGGAAAAAACAATCTTTTCAATACTTTAATAATGACAAAACATTTGCGCAGAATTTTATGCCATTGCTTTTTATTAGTTTCTGAGAAAATGGTTCATCAAGTTAGTCAATTTATAATGAGGCATGTACAACTTTTAAAAAACAAACATCCTATAGTACCAAAACAGTCGTTCAGATTTATCCACTACAATAACTGCATGTGAGTTGGTCAGGTTCTCAAAAAAGTACAATTCTTATCTGGAAAAATACTTTATTAAAATCTTATTGGAACAAATTCCCATTTCCTTAGAATGCAACTTGTCTTTGAAATTCTTCGAGGAACAGCTAACAGACAAATAATTAAATTGTGTTTGTGATACACAAAGAACTACACAAACATTGAAATATATGTATTTGTACATTGGTAGTTTTCCTGAATACTTCTTGAAAATCAAATTTCAGGAAATTTATGCCGATAAGGACTCGTATTTTTCCAGATAAAAAGTAATGTCTATATTCTGGATCCGAATAGTTTTGTTTAAAGCTATTAATAAACTTAATACAGATGTTTTAAACTTTCACAAAGAAACGTTTTTTAAATAGTGCTCTGAAAGACAAAAATTATAAATTTTACATTTGCGTACCAAAATCAAGTTGTACAAACATGTAACTAGATGGTACTAAAATTAGGAAAACTTGTTACGTCATTAAAATTTCGTTATTGTACATTTAATAATGTAACAATTGCGTAATTTTCTTTAAATCTTAATTTATTTGATGCAATCAGTGGATCAAGCAGCAATCCACTGTATGCATGTTAAAGTGTTTTATTGAGCATTTGCTAATAATTTAAAAACACACAGGAAAAAAATTCAGTTTTCTTCTTAACCTTTTTTTTATATACACTGCTGGCCACCCAAAATGCAACACCAAGAAAGAAGCATCCGATTGGCCAGAAATTCGCAGCATGCGTCGTACGCGAAAGGACATGCAAACGATTAGTATTGCAGGGCATATGCATATCATGTGCGCCCGGCACGCCACCGAGAAGCACTATAAGAAGGATGCACAGAAGGCGGGGTGTAAGTAGTGGAAGTGTGTTGTGCTGCCGGACCTGTGCGTGGGAAGCTTCCTGATGCCTCGTCGCAGAATACGGCAGTCATTCCAGCACGTTTCGGAGTTCGACAGAGGACGAATAGTGGCTTATCGCGACAGCGGTTTATCGTACCGAGTCATCGGCGCCCGTGTGGGACGACATCCAGCCACAGTGAGGCGAGTATGGATTCGGTGGGTGCAGGAGGGACGGACCGACGTGAGTGATTGCCGCAGCCGCGGCACACCACCGAACGAGAGGACCGGCATGTTGTGCGGCGGGCATTGAAGGCTCGCAACGCCACATCACGAACGTTAGCGCAGGAATTAGGGTGTGTTGCGGAACAACCTGTGTCAGCACGTACTGTTCGACGTCGTCTGCAGGAGCGGGGACTTGTCGCACGGCGCCCATTGCTCCGATTACCATTGACGTTACACCATTGGCGAGTGCGGCGGCAGTGGGCCGTTGAACGCCGCACCTGGACTACGGAATGGCACGACATTGTCTTCTCCGACGAATCCCGCTTCTGCCTGCAACACCACGATGGTCGGATCCGCGTGTGGCGGCACTGCGGTGAGAGACTATGACGCCTGCATTATGCATCGCCATACCGGTCCGTCGTCTGGCGTTATGGTTTGGGGTGCAATTGGATATGACACCCGCACCCCTCTGGTACGCACCGCCGGTACACTCAACAGCATCGCTGCATCTCCGACGTTTTGGAGCCTGTAGTCCTCCCTTACCTGCAGGACCTGCCAGCGGCCACGTTTCAACAGGACAATGCGGGCCCGCACGTGACACACATCGTGCAACAATTCTTCACGGCCCAGCAGGTGTCACTGCTGCCGTGGCCCGCCTCTTCTCCCGATATGTCGCCAATCGAACACGTCTGTTCGCTGATCGGCAACCGAGTGGCCCGGCAAGCACCACCCGCGGCTACGCCTGATGAACTGTGGCAACGTGTAGAAGCAGCCTGGACCGACAAACCCCAAGCCCACATCCAAAGTCCCTTTCGTTCGATGCCGCGGCGTGTAGCGGCCGTTATTGCCAGCCATGGGGGGCCACACGAACTATTGATGTATGCGTGTTCCGCAAGTCGCACGGGCCTGTAAGCTCAATCGTTTCATCTTTGTATCTGTTGTTTTGTGTCCAGTAAATCTGGATTTGCTATCTCGTGTCCTTCTTGGTGTTGCATTTTGGGTGGCCAGCAGTGTATATTAGTGAACATGTATCGCAAATAAATTTCTAGTTACTGTCTGATATGAAAATACATTTTCACTAAAGGAATTATTTCATCAGTCAATATTTCGTAGTCGTAAGCTCGTAATGAATGAAAAATCTGATTCCTTAAATTCGTCAATTGGCATCTTTTGAAACGACCGTGGTACTTTGTAATGGACCCTCAAACTTAATGGACCCTCAAACTAATCTTTCAAGTACACGAATGATTTGTTCACAAGTACAAGAATGACTCAGTGACGTGTGACGAGATTATAATTTCAAGTGAAACTATGACGACAGTTTATAATTGATTACAGCAATGTCATTTCACTTCTAGTGAAATGACAGCGATTATTTCATTAAGTTGACGAATCTGTCTTGCTTACACTTTGACGTCGAAATTATTGCTACGCTAGATTTACGCTGTCATTTTTTTTTTTTCTGTATTTTGAAAAATTATAAAACAAACGTGTAAACTCTGCAGTTATTAAAAAAATCTAACACAGCTTATTTAAATGCAGTGAAACTCTAAATATCGTGTGACTTGTTTCGTTGGTGTACGTTAAAGCCGTGTTCACTTCGCACATCGTAGTACGGCTTCCAACATCTCCCTCTCCCTGACTACGGAGTACCTAGTGACGTCACAATCCGGTGCGCGGGCCTGTAAGCTATAAGGGGTGATGGAAGGGTTCAGTGACGGGACGTCACTTCGTGAAGATCTGTACTGGAACACAGGTTGATAGCGGCCGTCCCTTACTCTCTGCAGCAGTCCTGAAGGTCAACAAGGCTCCCATAGCTTTAGCAAGGCCGTGATTGGCTAATGCGTAATATGCGTTTCCGTTCTATGAAGCATAATTTTGTTTAATTTTTTTAGAAAATGCTAAACAGTATTTTTGTAATTTTTTGCGAATTTTTATTTATGTACGTGTATACAGTTTCAGTCTCATTTTCTCCTGACTGTATGTGCTGCACAAGTACCTCTAAACTCTAAAACCTCTTCAAAGTCAATGATTTCCCCAATAGAAAAGTACAGAAGCAGCCAAAGTAGAGCATACACAGTTGATACGTAGTGGAGCCCACAGAAAACACAGTGCGTGAGGCTGATGCCATCCCCTCTCCCTTCTAACCTCCTTTTCGGGGACCCACCCTTGCATTACTTTTTACATTGTTCTTCGTCGCAAGCGCCCATGAACCTGAACCGCCTGCTGAAAAATGGCTTTTATTTCAGCCAGCTTCCTTTTAAAGGGAGACGAGGCGGGGGGGGTCACATCTCAGTATTTTGACAGCAAACGTAGTACTACCGGGGTATATTTTTCTAGGACCCTTCTAGCGGGTCACCCCCCCCTCCGCCTTCTGATTGTCGAAGAAGTTTACACGATGCGACTTTTAAGCCATTCTGTCATCAGGATCACAGGCTACTCCCAAAAGTCGGCGCCTATGGAAATCTGACCCATGTGGGTTTTACGACTCGGACTTTCCCTTATTGCTCGACGGCAGGGAAATTTCGCTGCTGAGTTTTCGAACATATCATCATTATCGTGTGGGCGTGGGGTTTCCCGATGTTGATGTTTTGTCTGATATGGATAAATTTGTGATCAAAACGACCAAAAGACTATCCAGCAGCAGAAGAAATACCGGAGAGGCAGTTGGTTGTTCCTTCTGCTCAATGCACAAACGAAAGTGCAGAAAATGATATTGAAAGTGTGAGTGTCGCACCAACTCCAAAACGTGGTAAGAAAATGGTATGCAAAGAAATTCATGGGTGCGGCTATAAAGAGTTATGGAAATCAACATTTACTTGGATTATGTATGACAGTGAAAATGGTGCTGTTTTTTGTAATCTGTGTCAGCAAGCTTTTGGTAAAAAAACTTCACGTTTTTAACAAAGACGGATTTGTCTGTTATTTCACGAGAGTTCAAGTCATGGAATAAAGCTTTTGAAATATTTCGGACACACGAAGCTTCAACAACTCACTGAGAATCAGTGCTTAAATTGAACTTACATGCTCACGATCATAATAATGTTTCTATTCGGCTTTCTGTAATAAAGTAAAAGGAGATGCTGCTCTCTGCTAAAAATGATTTCTTCATTTAAATTTTTAGCTATCCAAGGCTTGGCTATTCGCGGCCACAATGATGAAACGAACCGCTTTATTAATTTGCTTAAACTGAGAGCAGCTGATTCTCTGGGATTAGATCGATGGCTAAGTAAAGATTCTTACAGGTGGATGTCCCATGAAATTGGAAATGAAATCTTAAAAATAATGAGCCATATGATACTGAGTAAAAAATTCATGACAAGAATGGAAGACATCATGATCAGAGTAAAATCCCTGAAATGGCAATGGGCTGGACATATTGCCAGAAGGACCGACCATCGATGGACAGCCGAAATTTTAGACTGGATTCCAAGGGACAGGAAAAGACCCAGAAGAAGACCACATGTGAGATGGGTGGATGAAATTCGAAAGTATGCGGGAGTAACATGGAGGAGACTGGCACAAGGTAGACCGTTGTGGAAGAAACTTGGGGAGACCTTCGTACAGCAGTGGATTGATAATGGTTGACAATGATGATGATGATATTTATACTGAGACAGCTTATTGCTGAAGTGCATCTGGCAAAGTACCTTTCCATTATTGTCGACGAAACAAGTGACATCACAGTCCATGAGCAAGTGTCGTTCTGCATTCGCATAGTATCTGACAGCTTTACTCCAGAGGAGTTTTTTTCGGGGGGGTACGAGACATCAGCTACTTTATCTAGCACGCTTGTGAAAATTATTCTCGACGTGCTTCAAAGATTTAATATATCTTCAGCGTTTTGTCGATGCCAATGCTATGATGGAGCAGCAAACATGTCTGGAGCAGTAAATGGAGTTCGTGCTAAGATTTTAGAGATGGAATCCCGAGCAATTTATGTTCGCTGTTTGGCACACAGTTTAAATTTAGTTGTGTAAGAAAGTGTTCAACTCCAAGAAGGCTGTCGAATTTTATTGAATATCGCCCGGGAAAAATTATCCAAAAAGACTGGCATTTTTCTCCCATTTCCTAAAAGAAAATGAGAACTTAGGAAACCTTCGTCCATTCGGCCCCACTAGATGGGCTATAAGATTTGTTTCCATGTTTCGATGAACTCCATTTTTTCTAATTATTCCAGTCTTATACAGTTTATGAACGAAACTGCTGCAACGCAGAAAATAATACTGGAGCAAAAGCGAATGGCTTCTTTCTAAATATGATGTCATTTAATTTCCTTTTTCATCTAAATGTTCTTGTTAAGACATTTAGCCATGTAAATGTTACGAATACAATTCTTCAAAAAAGTCACTCTCATTTCAGAAGGCAATTGCTATTCTTGATTATTTAAATGCTACAATTCAAAACTTCTGGGAAGAAGAATATTTTGCAGATTTTTGGAAAACAATATTGGATAAAGCAGTTGCTTTGGAATTAGATAAGCCACAGCTTCCTCGACAGCGACAAGTTCCGCGAAGAATAGATAAATGATGGAGCAATGGATTTCGGTTTAAATCTTCGAAAGAATATTACAAATTTTTTTTTTTTATGAAATGCTGGATAATGTTTCGTCCTGCTTGGTTTCCCAAATGGGTACTACTTCAGTTAAGATTCTTCAATTAATAGAAAAATTTGTCATTGGACAATCCACATATGAAGAAGACAAAGAGGTAATTAAATTTTATGCGGACGACATAGATCGGGAAAGACTTATTACATAGATCTATGTTCTTTGACATTTTGCTATCGCAAAATCTGATCGTCACTGATTTCGACAGGTTTGTGAATGTCTTGAAAAAGGACTTATTACTAGCTGATATGCTACAGGAGTTCGTGAAATTTACTCGTATAATTTTAACTATACCAGTGTCGACCAGTATGGCGGAGAGCTCATTTTCAAGCCTTCGACTTGTTAAATCGTATACCAAATCGACCATGGCAAAAACCCGCCTTAATGACATTGCCATTCTGCACACACACTATGAATTGGCCTCAGGCATCATAGAAGACGAAGTTGCAGATGAATTCATCCAACGAAATGGTTTACAAAAACAAAAGCATTTTCTTCGACTTTGAAAAAATAAGGTAAGCAACTAGGTCTCTATTAGGCTAACCCTCAGGTGGCAAAAATTGAGTCGAATTTAGTCTTCAAATTTCAACATAAATTTTCCAATTATTTCTATTCTCTACAATGTTCATATAACCGCAACACTAAACTTTTAATTTTCAGGGATTACACCATTTTCCAAGAGTACAGTGTATTCTTTTGAATGCTGAATACAAGATTTTAACTCAGAAATCATTTGAAGAAAAAATTTGTTAGCATTTTTAAAATTGGTAGAAACAACTGAAAATAAATTTTACATGTTTTTTTTACTTTTGTAAAGATAATTGAGTTGGAAATTGACACAGTATTTGTATATTGCATATAATAATGTTGCACCTACAAAAGCAAAATAAAATGAAATAGATAATTATTTAGAGAACAAAAATATTTTTTGTAATTCACTATAATTATCTTCATTTTAGCATTTCAGGCGTCTTTATTGTGCCAGATAATCTGACTGAAAGAATTTTTTTTTTTTTTTTTTTCCTTGAGGTTTAACGACCACCGTGAGCAACTCAATGGGCTATAAGCAGTCGCCCGTCCCTAATTTAGGGTCACTGGTTCCAGGGAAGGGAGAGATCCAGTGCCGTAAGACAAACACAACATCCATGCCTCACCGGGATTCGAACCCGGACCCCTTTCGGACGAATGATCAGAGGCCAACGCCTTGGACCACCGCGCCACCGGGGCGGCTGAAAGAAATTTAAATTAGTCTTAAATCCTTTGAAAAGTGCATGGGTCATTCGATTTAAAATTTCCGGAACCCCCAATAATTTTTAAAGTCGGCGCCTATGACCTGAAGTACGAATGATACTCTTCTTTGTCTGATAAGGATTTACTATTCATTCTGAAGAGCAACAGCACGAAATTAAATAAAACCTTACCTTGAAAACATTTGCTTGAAAAAAAAATGAAAAACGAATTATCGTAACTTTCATCGGCTTCATTTTCATGTAGGATTTTAAGTTATATGAGTATATAAAAATAGTTAATTTGTTTTGTAATTACTGAATTAAAATTCTGTTCGAATGTTAGTTTGCACTTTTTCTTTATAGGTATTACGTTATTAAGTAACGTATTGTAGCAAAAGAACTAATTTTTCATAAACGGCTTAAATATTATGGCTTATTATGGCTTAAATTCCATGCTTCCCGAGGAATTCATAATTACCTTCATTGTGGTCTAGTAAACAAAACGGTTTGGTGTCTCCTGCTCTAGAAAATCCGATTACCTAAAATTTTATTTTATCGTAGTATTTGAATTTTGTGGTTGAAATTCTACAATGTAGGTATCAAAAACTCCATTTTCGAGGAGCTGTTCGGCTCATTTGCTCTGAGCGATAAAGGTGCAATTTCATTTTGTGGTTCACAAAGCATGGATGATCTAATACCTCTGTTTCTGAATTTGGAGCTCTATAACATGGAACTGACATACGATGAATCTGTGGTGACAACCCCAATGAAATAGATTTATGATTGTTTCTCTGATGATTGATTTTTTTTTTTTTTTTTTTGATTGGAGGTTTTAACGACCACCGTGAGCAACTCAATGGGCTATAAGCAGTCGCCCATCCCTAATTTAGGGTCACTGGTTCCAGGGAAGGGAGAGAGCCAGTGCCGTAAGACAAACACAACTTCCATGCCTGACCGGGATTCGAACCCGGACCCCTTACGGACGAATGATTAGAGGCCAGCGCCTTAGACCACTGCGCCACCGGGGCAGTGGTCAGAGGCTTGTTCCTCTGAAACATGTTAAACTTTAACAAATCTGACCTACGGATCTTACGAATTTGAAGATAACGATCTTAAACTTTTCCATCGGCATGCTTGACCATATGCAGGGGCGTACTGATAGCCCCCGCAACCCCCGCATTGCAGGGGCCCCTCCACGCTAAGAGGACCTCTAACCTCTAGGAAAATATTTTTAAATTTTTTTCGGAAACCGCATATGAAGCTGGTTAAAGAAATAACCAGAATTTTTTTACGGCAGCTTTGAATGAAGTATCAAAAAGAAAAGGAATTTCCGGTATTGTTTCATTAAATAAGTAAAACATTTGAAAATCATTTTCGCGGTTTTAATTTATAAAACCTCGATGACAGGAAAGCAGCTATTTCAAATAACTGGAGACCCCTTTTCACACCCAAAGCAACAGTCTGTATGCATGCATATTAACAGGAGAATATGAACGAAATATCAGTTCGATGAATGTAATTTTTATACTAATGAGGAATAATAACACGTCCTGTATTACAGTTGTTTGCGCATAACTACGCATCATTCAGAAAATAATGAGAGGTGTTCTTCGGGGATGGGGGTGGGGGTGGGGTGAAGAAACGGAGACCTGTGCCATTTTTTTACAACAAAGTCAAGAGGAAAAAAATACTATGTGCAAAACACTGTGGCATTATGTTAAGTGTGTTATTTATACATTCAAAAGTAAGTGATTTAATGTATTTTTTATATATTCAAGAATACATAATTCTTAACTGTTACTTCTTTCTTTTGTTTACTAATATCCATATTTTCGTATAAATCGGGAAAAGTCACTGGACACTGTCACGCCGCACTTAGGTGTTTTGTGTGTGTGTGATCGTGAGACATTTCAAGTGGCTGGCCTTAGTTCTCCAAAAGAATAAAATTTGCATTATATGACTGACTCTTTGGTCTAGTTTTATACCATTATTAGTATTTTCTGTAGTACTTCGTAATGGTATAAAACTAGGGCAATGGTTTTAATTAGAACGTGCACATTTGTGTTTGATGCAATAAAGTTCAATAATTTTGGTTTTACGAAAAATACTTGTAGGTTCCGGAGAATTTGAATTATTAGAACACACACAAAATTTAGTTAATATTAATATAGGATTCAACTTAAAAGTTTCAGTAATTGATAGTTAATTGATTTTCGCAAAAGGGCCTCGAAGATATTTTTTTGCGGGGGGACCTCAAGTTTTTCTGGTACGCCACTGAATGATGGGAAAACGCTGATCTGGATGACCGTAATAAAAACGCTTAGAAAATTCGAAGAAACTGCGGTAATAGGGTAATTTTCTCCACAAACTTTATGCAAAGTTCATTAGTTGAGAAGTGTGTGTTAGGATCATAACAGCAAGCTTAAAACAGCCAAACAGATGTTTTTAGGGTTTTTCAAATCGAAAACAATGATTACGTTTTGCTGTAAAAATCAGTGTTTTAGAAAGACGCTTCCTGCTAAGGAAAAATAAAATTAACCAATTTTTCCAGAGGTGCTTTGGTCCTATCGAGGTAAAATGTAATAGGGGCACAAGAAACGGCATTTTGCGTTTCACAGAATTCCCCAGACCTGAAACAAAAATGACTGAGCCCTCCAGGAATCACTAAACTGCATGTAAATCTGCCAACTGTAGTCGAACGTTTCGCGCCTTTCGTAGAAACTGCAACCAGTTTACAGCAGTTCGGTGTCGTTAAATTACGTGGTGTTGAAAAATAGCGACAGATGGCAGCACTATGACAACAATGTTTGTTCAGTGGTTTCTCGGAAGCTGTAGGGGCTTAGCTCTCTGCTGTGGTCAAACCGTCAAAGACGTGAATGAACCTCGCTTACAAGGTGTGCTGTGAGTGAACTCTGTTTCTCAACATCTCCGAACGGAATACTCACGTGCGTGTTCTCCGGAGCTTTTGACTAAACAAGGTGAGTTTACAAATACCCTCCCTTAAAAACCTTCAAGGCTGGTATTACACTGTGTATCGTTGAGATGTTATGAAATAACCATTATGTGACGTAAACAGGAGTTCTAATGGGAATCTCATTTTCGGAGTACCACTTTGAGGCCTTGACATTGAAATAACAGCTGAAAAGGTATGCTGACTTGTCGAGTTATGTCATGATCTGCCTTCGCTTTGTCTAAGGTTTCGTTGTTTTAAATCTGGGTGGAAATACTTAGGGTTTGATTTTGCTGCGAATGGTTAAGATGCCCATTTTGTGACCCATTCCTGAAGCGAGAGTTCATCGAAAAATACGGGTTGGGAATTAGTGCCACGACCCCTAGTACGCCTCAAGGAAAAAAGATTCGAACATTTCCTGAACTGTTTCTGGTTTATCAGACTTCATTGTTGAAGCAATGTCGCAGCATGGACTTTTTTTTCTGTTGAGTGTATGTTCAAATTGATATTTTTATGTGTTTGCTACATAGAATTGGAAGTCTGTTGAAATACATCGTTTATCAACGGCAGACGTCACGAAATCTTTATTTTTTGGATTAAAGTAACTACAAATTCGTAAAGAATGCACTGGGCTTTTACAGTAATCATTTCATTCAGAAATCATATTTTTACAGGAAAGTATGAACATAATTACAGATTTAATTTGTATGCTACGTTTAGCATTTAGACGACGACTTTATTTTAGTTCCGACCTCGAATGGGCTGATAAAGTGTATCTAAATTTCGAAAAACTTTTAATATGTTTTTAAATAAAAGTTTTAAATGTGAAAATGCAGTTTCTTAAACTTGCTGGAAAAGATTCGTTTTCTTATTAACTCATATTTTTAGAGACAGTGTAAAAATATAGATTGTCATTTAATAATAGGAATTTGCAAAAATTATATCGTTCAGGGAACACCAGCAATCATCGTATAGGAAAGAAATACTAGTAGTATGTTTCACGGAAGTCAACCGTAAACAGAAGTTCGTAATACCGGCTGATCAATCAACGGTAATGTTCACAAATTCGTGGGTCATTTAATATGTACGTGCTTGAATAAATAGGTCAATTTTTGGTAATGCCGGTTGCACGATTGTATAATATCCCGGGACAATTTACGAAAAGCAACTGAAGCTACTGCAATTCTCTTTCTGAAAGCTAGGTAGTCTTTAAAAACAATGTTTTGACGACCATTTATGAAGTTGAATTTCGTATTGTCAAAGAGGATAAATGATTAAATAAAAACATCTATGGAGTTTGTTAACAAAATATAATGGAGAGAGAAAAGAAAGCTAATTTTAACAGTAGTGATATATCATTGTAAAAAAATGAACTTGTTGTAGAAATTTCGTTTTGAATATATAACTCAGGGGCATAGTGCGCAGCTCAAGAGAGGGCACAAAAACCACTGCTTGCCGTCTGATTAAAATTGGAATTGAAATTTTGCACCAGTTTCTAGTGCAATTTTTCAGCGTCGTACTTTATCATTTGTCCATTTACAGAACTTGCTTATAATAAATTTCTCCAGCCCCTTGGAAGCTTAAATTTCACATTAATTCCTGAAAATGTTCAAGGAATGTTAGTTGCTCACATTCAGAAATGAAGGCACGTTTTATAGTCCGTCCATCTAAAGAACTTGTCGATAATAATGGAGCCTCCGGTTTTTCTTTAGTTGGACGAACTATGCGAGATAAGGATGTCTTTCATATTGTTGAAGATTCTTTGGGAGACCATTATTGTGGCTGCAAGCTACAATCGGTACGTTTGATGTGGTACCGAATTCCGAAACATTTGCGAAAATCTGCAGAAACAGTCACAGTTTGATTGTGCCTCCAGCATATAGAGATAACTTTAGGATATGACTTTAATTTTGTTTCGTTTAGCAGTGCATACTTTGGGTATATATATGAAGGCGAAATCGTTTGTGGTTTGCCCCTGGCACAGAAATGCCTAATTGCTCCTGATATTCCTGATAGTACTACTTTGATAGTTTGAAATTGAAAGAAATAAAACTGCAGAAAAAAAGAGCAAAATCTGAACGGTAAAGTTTACTCACATTGAAAACTGCTGTAGATTTCTGTATATGTATTTGGATCTTTTTTCCTGTGGAAAGGAATCATGTTCCTTTTTCATTTTCTGTTGAATTCTTTTGCATGTTGTACCGAATTTTAGCAGCGGCATGTCGTTAGTATATTTGTAAAAGTATCCGTATCGCGAGTGTAGTAAGTATTTCACAGAATTGATGCATCCTGCCGCTTTCGTTTTATCAGTTACTAACCAGCATTTGTTGTTCGTTATTTTCAGTCGTTTCTTGCAAGTGGCGCTCTTGGCCGAATCTACCCTCATCTGTTTGTTACAGATGTTTCGTAAATGTACCAAACTAACCTCACTCCTGCAAGATTTTGAAGGTCATGGTCCGTTGGTTTCTGGCCTCTAGAAGTGGCACTTCCGCTTCTACTGTGTCAAAAATCTGTAAGTCTAACGCCAGAAGCAAGTGCAAAATTTTTGCAGAAGGCGGGATAAGAAATGCACAGATTTTGTTTGTGCATTTCTGTATTTTATTATACTTTTACAAACATTTGTGTATGCAGAGTAAACTTATTGCATGAAGCGTCCGTCTATGGAAGCGTCAGGACTGTCAAAGTTTTCTTGTACGGAACGGTTACTGTGCAGTTATTAAGTCCATTTTTGCATGGTGTCTCAAATAAAAACAATAAACACGCCGACTCTGTGTAAAAATTGTATGTGGCAGAACCTTGTGGGCGTCGCGTCGTGACGCTGCTGTTGTAACAGATTGTCTGGTGACACAAATTAGTTGAGTGTGTATGGCATTTTTAGATAGCGCTTCCACCTTCTCACTTGATAGGTGATATGCAGAGACTCGTGTTGTTAGGAAATGGACGAGCGAAAATGACTATGGAAAGAATTTATTATTTTTCCGCGAAGTGTGTTGTTCTATAATAATTCAATTTCCAACTGAACGTAATTCTGAGCTGAAAAAGTTACAAAATAACAAAATGCCTGATTTTTTTTTTTTTTTTTTTTTTGTGTGTATACGTATGGGTGAATAAGCTAGCAAAAAAGTGCCGCATGACGCTAAATGCATAAACAGGGACCGATTTAGGCAGTTTGACTCCCTGGGGAAAGGGCTTTCTTGGGAGACCCTTCCCTTTGATCTTATGTGTGATGGTTCCAGAGCACAGCTCGCAAATAGATAAAACATTATTATATATTCCACTGGTTATGACAGATATTTTAGTTTGATTCATTCATTTATTTTGAAAGTTTGTCTTCATTTTAACTAATATAATCGCTTCTCACCTTAAATTTTAATATAAAACCCTGCAGGCATTAAAGAGAATTCTGTAAATTTACTCAAGTGATATAGAAACAGAAATATATCATGAAATATTATTTATGTTCCCCTGTTTTGGGCTCAATCGTACTGATATCAGAGTTGATGTCATTTAACGTAACTGTATTTTGTATAAGTGAGAATGTTACGTCCCATTATAAATCTCTTTATTTTACATACAGAAGTAGCAACATGAAGTGATAAACCAATGTAGTTATTAAAACACAAAATTACACAACAGCGCGATGACAGTATCGTGTGATGTAACAGAACCTTCATTTCATAAGGATTACCCACAACAAATTTAAATTGAATGTCATGAAGTGCATTTCCCATTATTAATACTAATTAACAATACCTTGTTGAGCCACAGAAATGTTCTTTCTTTGTTTTTTTTTTTTCAATTGCTGAAAGCCTGTCGAAGTGATAAACGTTGCAGTATTCGTCCTTATTATGCTATTTATTTATTTCTGTAATGTTTTTGACATTTTGATGGGAGAGTTAATGAAACTCAGAAGAAATATCTTCCCATCACAGGAAAAAATGTTTTGTTATAACTAGGGCGCGGACTTCTATGACATGCCATATTTTATCCTAGAAAGTCATATTTTGAACTTTTGAAAATGTTAGGTCATATTTTTGACTAATTTCGTAATAAACGGCATATTTGGTCATATTTTAGCCAATCGTTCGCTATGCGAATGCGAAATGACGTCATAAGGACTCCACGACTCGTAACCGAAGCATTTTGAACGGCCTGACTTTCCCGTGGGAAAATTTTCCTGAATATTGTTTTACTTAGCCTCGTTTGGATTATTATTATTGGCATCTTGCCAACCACTGAAATGAGTCTAGCGCGGTGGTGTCTTCACGAGTACTTGTAAACCAGAGCTTAATTCTCTTTTATTTTTGGTTTACTGTACCCAAGCTAAAAGTAAAACTCCCGTCTCAACTTCAGTTTGATCTCAACATGTCTAAAAGCGGGTGTTCGATGAGCGTGAAATTACGGTGTTTTGTTCAAGAGTTTGGGGAGCGGATTTTCAGTAGCGATGGTAATATTTTCTTTTGTAAATCGTGTGAAGTCAGGGTATCGGATCTAAAGCGTTTTAATGTTCAACAGCACTGTGCTACCGCGAAACATCAGAGGTGTTTAGCAAGAGTTTCCTCCGTTGAGAACAGCCAGCGTCTCCTTTTCGAGACATCTTCTTCAACTGCAGGTTCATCAAATACACTGTCAGAATATTGTAAGGACTTCTGTAAAATGATATTTACTTCGAATATTCCTTTAAGGAAATTAAGTAGTGGTTGCGTCAGAGATTTTTTGGAGAAGTACACCAGTCATCCGATTCCAAATGAGTCAACTCTTAGGAAAAACTATATATCCGCCTGCTATGAAGATGGTTTAGTTAAGACCAGATCTGCTGTTACCAGCAGTAAGATATGGGTTTCAATAGATGAAAAAGTGATGTAGATGAAAGATACGTGGCTAATGTTATTATCGGCACTAAAATGTGACAAGCCTGATGAAGTATTTCTTCTAAGTGCGAAAATCTGCAAAAAGTAAACAATTCCACTATTGCTATACTCTTCGACGATTCAATGAAATTACTAAGGCCAGATTGTGTACAAAAAGAAAACATCCTCTTGTTTTTAACAGATGCCGCTCCATACATGACTAAAGCAGCAAAGGGACTTAAACTACTTAATCCGAAATTGGTCCATATCACATGCCTTGCGTATGGTTTACACAGAGTGACCGTAGAGATTCAAAGCAACTATGCTGATGTAGATAAGCTAATTTCAAATGGTAAAAAAATGTTCATAGAAGCTCCGCTTCGCGTGCAGAAGTTCAAAGAAATTGCTCCTACTTTGGCACTTCCTCCCCAACCTGTCTTAACGCGGTGGGGAACCTGGCTGGATGCAGCTATGTATTGTTGCACAAATTATGATTCTTTAGAAAGGACAGTTAAAGAATTTGACTGTTGTGAGTTTTGTTCCATCAAAATTGTGCAAGATTTTTTTCTGGGACCTTAGCTAGAAACTTCGTATATATATATAAAATGTAACTTCAGTGGAATATCTAGTGCAATCACTCGCCTTGAAACTGTAGGAATGAAACTTAGCGATGAATTAGAAATTGTGAAACAAACTATGGGTGATTTAAAGAAAGCAAAGGTGAAAGTATAGCTGAAAAAGTGACAAACTGCAAAGAGTGCTGCAATCTAATCCAGATTATTCAACACTTCGCAAAATAAGTGACATTCTTTGTGGAAGTAAAGCAAAATTTGATGACTTCAAGCCAGAATTTTCTCTAGATGAGTTGGCGTTATTCAAATTTGCCCTTGTAACCTCGTGTGATGCTGAGCGGAGTTTCTCTAGGTACAAGAACATACTGACGAGCAACAGAAGGCATTTTGAGTTTGATAATCTGACGATGCACGTAATCATCCAGTGTAATTCTATGATCGACGATTTTACTCTCAAAATGTTCATTTGATTCCTTCAACTCTAGCACTTTTGCACTGATTAGTGCTAATTGTTTAATTAAATAGAAGTTTTCAAGTTCTAAGTATGTAGAAGTGATGATGAATAAACCCTTTAGTTAGTAACTATGATCTATATGTGTTAAGCACTGAGTTTTAAAAATTGGGTGATAATTTCATAAAATTTATGAAGTCATATTTTCGGTTTAATTAGTCATATTTAAACAACTTTAAGGTCATATATGCTTGCATATTTTTGACATTTTTAGGTCATAAAAATCCGCGCCCTAGTTATAACTAATCTCATCTATTTTTGTGAATCAGTAAATCCCATAAAGAATTTCACAGTTTTGCAAGGTTTTCTCGAGTTTTATAACATACACAGACATATATCGTTCTTTATATAACTGTTAGTTTTCTACTGCTTGGTAAAGACAAGCATGTTGGTCCAAAGGTAGCTTTTCTTATTTCGTCTGTGAATCAGTATATTGGGTTGGAAAGAAAGTAATGTTTGTAAATGCAAGGCAACAGAAAAGTGCTAATTACCGTGCATACAAGTTCTAATCAGTCCAAAATGTAGCCGCCATCGTTTGCCACGACCTGCTCTCATCGTCTAGGCAGCTTTTGGATATCGTCCCTGTAGAATTTTGGCGGCTTGGAGGCGAAAAAGTTAGTAAGTGCGCGTTTGACATCGTCCCGGTTGATGAACCGCTGTCCGTCCGAGGAAATGCTGTAACAACCGGAAAATGCGATAATCGTTTGGAGCAATGTCCGGGGAATAGGCTGGGTGCGGCAGTAGCTTCCAGTTCAGGTCTCTGATCCTGTGACAGGTCACCTGTGCTGTGTGAGGTCTCGCTCCATCATGCTGTAGGAGGGCGCTCTTGTGGTTCAGCAGGGCTAGTCGATTTGACGTGAGCAATGCGTGCACATCGTCGAGCTGACGGCAGTACACTTTGGCGGTAGTGGTGTCTGGCAGCACCTCAAAAACACGACACCCGGCATATCCCACCAAACAGACAGCGGGACCTTATTACGTGAGCGTCAGTCGGCTTTGAGGGGTCGGCATGGGCTTCTGTTTTGGTTCCAACCACTGTTTCCAGGCGTTGACATTGTCATACAAGACCCATTTCTCGTCACCTGACACAGTGCGGTCCAAGAACGGTTCAACTTGGTCACGTGCAAGCAGGGAAACGCATGCACTCATGCAATTTACTCTCTGCTCAACTGTGAATTGATGGGGCGCCCAAACTCCTCTCTTGTGCACCTTCCCAAGTTCACGCAGATGTGTGATAATGCTCGTGTGGGTAGTCCCCAGCTGTTCGGCAAACTCCCGCGTGGTCACAGTGGTCACATTCCAGTCGGTCTCTATTATGGTCTTCAGCATGTCCATATCTACTGTTGCAGGTCTTCCGAGTTTGGGACGGTCTGACAGGTAAAATTTTCCTCTCGAAACCATTCGAGCCAACGACAACACTGACGATGTGATATGTTATTGGGATACATACTGGCAATATTCCTTACAGCACTTGTGGGGTTGCTACAGCGACGAAACTCATACAGCATGCAATGGCAGATGTGCTCCTTGTCCACTTCCATGTTGGGTAGTCCCCAGCTCTACTCTTCGCCTTCTGATGGCCAACTGCCGCTGTCTTAAGCCACGTACCTGCTGATGTCATGCCAGTGGTGCTACGCAATCTCAGTGGCCAATGTGCGCCCTGCCGGGGGCTTCGACTTCGGGTACCTCGTAGTCGAACATTACTTTCTTTCCAACCCAACACAATAAGGAGCGGTTATTTTCACGTCCATAAAACTGCTTGTGTAAAAATCGAATTACACAATGAAACGAATCGTTTTTTTTTTTTTTGTATTTTTTTTTTCAGTTTGTTCTTTTAGTAATGCGAATTTATTTTTATTTTTGCAAATTTGGGTTAACTTGTGAGTGAATGAATCTTATAATACACAAGTACGTTCATCAAGTTCGATCTCACGTGTGTACTTGTAAAGTTTTTATTAAACGTGTATTCTGTGTTGTTAAAATGCAACCTTTTGTGGATACTGTAAGAGAAATTAGAAATCCGCCTTTTAAAACCATCATTTAGAACTATAAACCAAGTTTTATGAAAATTTTAAGGAAAACCTTGAGCCAATAATTGGATATTTAATGTTCGATTTGTAGTCGCCTAGTCTAGTTGAATCGGGTAACGGATATCCCTCATCTCATTTTTTGCATAAAAATCGGAAAATAAAGTGCCTCCATAAGGTTTAGTGTTAAAAGGATCCGTTTTGTCGAACAGACTTGCTTCCCCGCATAAGGTATTTCTGTATGGAACAGAAGTCCTATTTCAACGCATTCCATCATGTTCTGATATGTTTATTGTTTCAATTTCCTTTTTTTTTTCTTCGTTTTTTTTTCTTCGTTTTTTTCTTTTTCTTTTTGTTTGTGCTAAAGGCGAAATAGAATTTCCTATCCCTAGGTAAAGGTTATTTCAAGTGTTAGATTTTCACCTCCACGAAAAGGTTGTTGATGAAAGAAAGTAAGACGCTTCCGATAAACGAAACAGTGATTTATGACTCCGAAGAACACGGCATTGCAGATTTTTCTATATATTTAACTACTGAAGAGTTTTCAGGTTTGACAGAATGCAATGAGGATTTATCTGCGCAGAGAATACGTGACTATATGGAGAGACAACAGCAATTTGTGAAAGAAAATAAAATTCCAACAATGAAAGTAAATATCGCGGTGCTTAACCTTATCTGGTATCGGATGTTTACAAATTCTTAATCGGAGATAACTCATGTCGGAAATGAAGGATTAGTTTCCTCGATAGAAAAGGAAGTGGATAGGTGTACATCAAATAATTTTGCAAAGCAGGCATATTGGACAGACTATTATGTGTCGGCTTATGAATAATATTTAGTGTACATACATAATACATATTGCTATTTTGATGACATACTGCGTGTATAATAATACAGCTGTACACTAGTAGCCAAAATTGTGGAAACCTTTAGGAAAATTTGTGTTTCTGAGGTTTAACGGTTCATAATGAACACCAGTCTTTTTCAGAATAATACCATAAATTATATATCATTAGAAAGATAATTTAATGTAGAATGTAATGCAACAAACTGTGTTGAGTAATCTTTTTATTCCATCAAAAGTTATACCCAAATAACTAGAAAAAGAAAACATAACTGTCTTATGTAACAAGAAGTGGAATTCCTTAACTCAAAAGTGACCAATGAGACTGATTGTTCTAAGTGCCAGTCAGGTGTTATTATGACACAGCATGGAACCAGTAAGGTGGTAGTATGAATCAGCTCTCATTTCAAGGTATCAAAGCTAATAATACAACTCCTATTCAGTTGCGTGAGTGTCATCAAGGTGGCACTGGTTTTTTCGTGGATTTTTTTTATTCCGTGATAACTTAGTAAGATGATAAACAGAGTGAAAAGATTTGGCTGGTCACCTAGAAAGCGATGTAAAATACTAACTCTGCGTGAAGAGGCTACACTTAGAAGGAAATCATAAGAAAAGTAGGTGGAAATCTAACCAAAGGAGGTATTTTTAAACTGTGCGAGAGGTATCAGCAGACTCAATCAATTCAAAACCAAACTTTGCAAGGCAGGAAAAGGTGCACAGCAGCATGTGGTGATTGATAGAGGAATTAAAAGGCTGTGTTCAAGTCACAGAAGAAAATCATCTGAATCAATTAAAAATGAATTGTCTCAGTGTGGTTTGAAGATGAGTGCTCGGACTGTTAGACGCAGACTCGAAGACTTTGGTTTAAAACTAGAGTTCCAAAGGAAAAATCAATTTCTATCTCCCAAACAAATAAGGAAGATATTAGAAAAACCATGTTAATTGGTCTGAGTAACAATGGGACTGATTCATCTGGAATAATGAGACCAGAATATCCATATTTGGTAGTGATGGAATAAAGTATGTAAGAAGAAGCAATGGAGAAGATTTGCTGCCTGAATGCATTACAGCTACCATGAAGAAACCCGTTAGTGTTATGATCTGGGGTTGTGTGACAGTAAAAGGTGTGGGCAGAATTTGTGTGATACTTTAAATGGCAAAAAATGCATCATTGATATGCTTGAGCCAAAACTGAAGCACTTGATCTTTTCCAGGGTAATGAAGCCTATGTCTCAACAGGATTCAGCTCCTTGTCATGTTGCTGCTGTGCACAAAAAGTGGTTTCAGGAAAATCATATTACACTGCTAGAATGGCCAGGTAATAGTCCTGATCTGAATCCAATAGAAAATCTGTGGAGCCAATTAAAAAAACTTGATAGTCAGAAGCAACCAAGGAATAAAGCACAATTGATAGAGACAACCATACAATCTTGGTTTCACATTATGACACCTAATGAACTAAAACACTTGGTTCACTCCATAGGACGCCATAGTAAGGCCGTGATTGCGACAAAACGTTTCCCTACTACGTACTAACAGAAATGGTGAGAAGTTATGAAATACGCTATATCATGTTTTTCTGTGTATAACTTCTTTTAAAATGCAATATTTTAAAATAAAGTGTGCTTCATTACATTCTTTATTAAATTATCTTTCTAATGACATACAGGGTGTTACGTAAATGGCGCATGCGATTCCTTGGGGAAACACAAGCAGAAAGTTTTCAGGGACATTGTCATTTAGGGCTTATTTACTGAGACATCTCCCCTAATGTTTGGTGACGTCATTTCCGCAACTACCACAAAGTACGTTTCCCAACAAGACAGGCAAACACCAATGAAGCCACAAACACCTCGCAGACGTATGCAAATGAAGCTTACTCGACGTAACTACCTCCGTAACAAAGGCCACAGAGACACATGGGAGATAATCATTTTAATGCAGTTACGTTTGTTTTCTATGATTTCTGTAAGAATATGGTGATGTAATGCCCATCTGCTTAACTTGTGTTTCTTTGCCAGACGATTAAAACAAAAAAAATTCCCCTTGGCGTGTTTATGGCTTGATTTGTGTTTGCCTGTCTTGTTGGGAAACGCGCTTTTTGGTAGTTGCGGATATGACGTCACCAAACTTTAGGGGCTGATATTGGATTCCAAGGGACAGGAAAAGACCCAGAAGAAGACTACATGGGAGATGGGTGGATGAAATTCGAAAGTATGCGGGAGTAACATGGAGGAGACTTGCACAAGACGGACCGTTGTGGAGGAAACTTGGGGAGACCTTCGTCCAGCAATGGATTGAAAATGGTTGACAATGATGATGATGATCTCAGTAAATAAGCCCTAAATGACAAAATGTCCTGGAACATTTTTTGCCTGTATTTCCCCAAGGAATATTATGCGCCGTTTACGCAACACTCTGTATAATTTTATGGTATTATTCTAAAAAAGACTGATGTTATGAGACATTAAACCACAAAAATAAAAATTTTCCCCAAAGGTTTCCACAATTTTTACCACTAGGGTATGTATAAGCATCATAGCCTCCTCTGTGGAGCTGTGGTCTAAGCGCTGGCGCCTGACCGGTTGTCCGAGTGAGTCTGGGCTCGACGCGGCATGGGTGGTGTGTTTTTCTTACGGCAGCAGCTCTCTCCCCCTCCCAGATATCAGCTGCCCCAAATTAGAGGCGGGCGACTGTTCATAGCGCTTAGAGTAATAACGCATTATTATAATTTTTTTTTTGATTGGAGGATTAACGATCACCGTGAGCAACTCAATGGGCTATAAGCAGTCGCCCGTCCCTAATTTAGGGTCACTGGTTCCAGGGAAGGGAGAGAGCCAGTGCCGTAAGACAAACACAACTTCCATGCCTGACCGCGATCCCGGACCCCTTACGGACGAATGATCAGAGGCCAGCGCCTTAGACCACTGCGCCACCGGGGCGGCAATAACGCATTATGGTTGTTACCCCCCCCCCCCCCCCAGCATGTTATTATAAGCTAAGCAGAATTAAAATAACATTTTCTGTTGTATTTAACAGAATTTTTTTTACTTTATTTCGTAGTTTTTTTTAAGTAGGCTGTATGATAGTACGTGTTAACCTGAATGTACCTAGAATACCTTTGCTTAATTGCATACCATGCCCCGCACAATTTAAAAAATGACATGGAACCATCTCTATGCGTTTAAGTGTGGCCGATTCTACAGGGCGTCCAAAAAAGATCTATACTCTTGTTTTCGAGACAGAGAAGGTCTTGTCTTCGAGACAGTCAAGATTTCCTCAAGGAGATGAAATGAAGGAAGGAATATTTCTCATAAATACATGGGGTGATCATATAATTATTCACACAGCCGGTGCCGTAACAAGCTTTTCATGTGCCCTGTCCAAGGTTTTATTTTTGGGCCCCTTAATTCGGGGGGAGGAATAATACTAAAACAAATACGGTATAACAATTGTTTATAAATAATTTTAGTGTACACAAGAAATATGCAAGATCATTCACATGTATTTATAAATGAAAATAATTATTTTAATTGCACTTTTCTGGCTTTCGTTTCAGCAAATTCATTGATTACATCGTCATAATTAATATCTTTAACGATACTATATTCAATCGAAATTATGCAGGGCTAGTTCATCGACGTAATCTTTGTGCCTCCCCTGCTCAGTGACGTCACAGGTACGGATGCTGAACCTTAAAATCACACATAAAACAGCCGACAAGGCGAAGAGATGCTTGCGCGCCCTAAAATGACTTCATTACTAACCTTGACGGGAGCTCTCGTCACGTGAGGAAGGGGAAGCTTGATATTTGGACGAGTCCTCTCTTCCTCACGTGACCGAATGCTCATCTGCAAAACGAACCCTTAAGCATCATTTTAAAAAGATGCTCTTCTAATCATGACTATATGATGATCATGATCATATGTAGAGGATTTTGGGAAGGGAGTGTCTGACCCCCGTTTTAAACAACCCTTAGAAATAGGTTGCTAGGAGATTTAGGCTAGAGTGCCCGATAGGAAAGTGACACGGAAGCGAAGTAGAAAGGGGGAGGAAGACACCCTTATTTATTACCGGGGTCCAGTACCCGGGGTCCGACGGCTTAACGTGCCCATCCGACGCACGGCGGATATTTAGGGGATCGAACCTGTGGTCCTTTCCGTGGCAGTCACGAACACTGCCCACTAGGCCACCCGCGGCCCTCTAATCATGACTGACTCATACAAGACTACTTAATAGCAGACATTTTTAACTGGACGCAATGAAAAAACCGTTTTATTTCATCAACTGCTCACGAAATTTTATTTATACCGTCACTTACGCATTTTCACTAGACAATTTTTTTTATCAGTTCCATTCAGTGCCGTCCTGGGCCCTGTGTCTGTGCACCTGTTGCACCTGCCTAGTGACGGCACTGCACACAGCAATCAGAATTGCTCTAGTTTACTCTCTCTTCAGTATGTAGCATCATATCAGAAAATCTAAAAATTACATCGCCCTGGAGCGGTAATCGAAACCACATCTTCCGATTTTCGTTCGAGCATGCTATCCGTTACACTACCCAGGACAATGAAGTTCCAAATACCTGAAAATAAGTAGTTACAGCTTAAAAATATGGGCAACTTCAGATGTTCGTTAGTCGAAGCAATACGATACTTTATCACAGCGTACTAAATCACCAGTACCTCAGATTCAACATAGGCGTTGCTGGGGGGTCCTCGGATCCGGAGTTCCCCCTTGAGTTTGACTGAGTACGAATTTAAAGCGATATACAGTGTGTGTGTATATATATATATTAAAAAAGTTTGTTTCCTGGTAATGTTTTTTTTTACTTTTAAAGATTCTGGGCTTATTCCTACTTTGAGTATGCTTTTTTCGGGAGGCTTTCACCGATGAACCAAGTCCATGGACCCCTTTTCCCCTTAAGAAATTTCTGGCTACGCCACTGGAAATCAAGGAAGATATATTCCTCATAAATACATGGGATTTGCTTCGACTAGCAAAAAGTCTGAAGTTGATCAGATGTCTAAGCGGTAATTGCTTACGTGTAACTTCTTTGTCCTGGGTGGGACGACGGAAAACGTACTTAAATGGAAATTGAAAGATGCGGGCTTGCTTTCCTCTCCAGGGCAATGAAATTTTCCGATATGATGTTTCATGGTAAACAGAGAGTAAACTAGCGCAATTCAGAGTCATATTCTGATTGTTGTGTGAATAATTGTCTTCAAAAAGATGTGTTGTTGTTTTTTATTGCAATAATTGTACATTTCAGTATATGTTCCCTAAGTTGCACTGAGGACATCCAATTGTTATTCTGTTTCTCCATGTACTTGCAAGCGTATTTGGTGTAACAGTAGCAATTCCGTGCGGTATTCGGCTTTTCAGCTTTCAGGAACTCTTCTCCTCGTTTGGTACTTGCGTCTAGTAAATAATATCCTTCCCACGACGATGCAAAAAAAAAATTCCAACGGGGTTATGTCGGCAATCGGCGGGGGGGGAGTGCACGCTGTTGGACCCTCGGACCATCATTAGCCTCTAATGACTATGTATCTACGTAGGTCGTCCAGAATATAATACCCGTTTGCGCACAGAGAGCGCGCGAGGCGGCGGACGCCGCGCGGGCCAGGTCGCCCATCTTCAGTCAGACGTTGGTGAGGCTCGTGGCAAGTTTCGTGTTAATGCAGTGATTGGAACTGTTGTTGTGCTTGTTTGAAATGGCGAAGTTAATTGAAAATCCCGCGGAGTACGAGGTGCGTTCTGCGATTTGCTTTCTGAATGCTGAAAACATTCGTCCGAAAGACATTCATCGTCGGGTTACGGCTGTTTACGGTGAAGGGGTGATGGACGAATCATCGGTACGGCGGTGGGTTTGGATGTTTAATGCATGGAGAGCATATGTGTGTGATGACCAGCGCTCCGGTCGCCCATCGCTCGTTACTGCGCACCTCAAGGAACGTGTCGATGATGTCATCAGACATGAGCGTCGCATCAAGCTCGATGAATTGCGTGCCCGTTTCCCGGAAGTTTTTTGCGCATGGCTCCATGAAATCGTAACGGAACATCTTGGCTACCGGAAAATTTATGCGAGGTGGGTACCACGCACGTTGACTAATGACCACAAAAGGAACCGTATGGGTGCAGCTTTGAGTTTTCTGACGCGTTACGCACAAACTGGCGATGCATTTCTTGACCACATATTGACAGGAGATGAAACGTGGGTCAGCCATTTCACGCCGGAGAAGAAACGTCAGTCGCTTGAGGGGCACCATTCTCGGTCGCCGACGAAACAACGCTAGTGTAAGCAAACGCTTTCGCTAGTGTAAGCAAACGCTTTCAAACCACTGTAGATCATAGCTACAGTGTTTTGTGACCACATAGGTCTCCTGCTGGTTGAGTTCATGCCCCGAGGCACAACCATCAACGCCGACGCCTAGTGTGGAACACTGCAGAGTCTGCGTAAGGCCATCCAAAACAAGTGGTGCGGCAGGCTGTCTAAGGGTGTGGTGTTTCTCCACAACAATGCGAGACCTCACGTGGTACGTCAGACACAACACCTGCTTCAGGGTTTTAAATGTTGGTCTCTGGATCATCCGCCCTACAGTCCGGACTTGGTTCCCAGTGATTACCATTTGTTCACCAAATTGAAGGACTTTTGGGGAGGACGAGTCTTCGCTAGTAACGATGATTTGAAAGACGGAGTACGACACTGATTGCAGGGACTGGCGGCAGAGGTATATGATGAAGGTATTCAAAAACTGGTCACAAGATATGACAAGTGCGTAAACACCGACGGTGATTATGTAGAAAAAATGAATGATTATATGTAGTACAGAGGGTGAGTCGAAAGTTTTGCAATATTTGCATAAACACATTAGCTGCGCGGCGGGTATGTCACGTGTTTAAACTAGTTCAAGTCGGGCACTGCAGTCAGTCGAAAGGGATATAAAGTGGTAGTTTTTGCTGTGAACACCATTGCATGTCGTCGTTCTGTCTGTGGTTGGGACGCTTAAAAGATGAACACCCACAACCGGCTAATTAGGGAACTTTTGATTTACGAGTTTAAAATCGGCCATAACTCTGCTCAAGCAACACGAAACATTTGTTATGCGAAAGGAGAAGGTTCCGTGGACCACAGCACCGCAACCAGATGGTTCAAGAAATTTCGCTCAGGTGACAGAAACGTCGACAATCAGCCAAAGTCAGGTAGACCGCGAACCATGGATTCGTACCGTAGAGGCAAATCAGACACCCAGCACTCAGAGATTATCAGGCGAGATGAGCATATCACAGACCACCGTGGTTCGTCACCTTCAGGACCTCGGTAAGGTCTACAGGAACTGCCGCTTTGCACCTCACGAACTGACGGTAGCTGAAGCAAACCTCCGAGTGGAAGTGTGCCCGAAACTCCTAAAAAACCCGCGCGATGTACGTTTCATAAAAAAAATGTTACGTGCGATGAAACATGGGTCTATTTTCCGTAATCCTAACACACAACGGCAGTGGTTGAGTTCGGGCCAGCTTCCTAAACCTGCTGCCAAACGTGGGCGCTTCGAGCATAAAGGTGGTGATGATCTGCGTCTGGTGGAATTTCGAGGGGATAATCCATTACGGATTTGTTCCAGACGGTCAGACCATCAACGCCAACCTCTACTCTGAACAGCTGGAGCCGATGTATGCCGTTTTGGAATAGAAGTACCCGGCACAGATGAACAGAAAGCGTGTTCTCCTACAGCAAGACAACGCTCGGCCTCATACCGCGCGAACGACCCGGGCAAAACTCCAGGAACTTGAGGGCATTGAATTGATGCCACACCCAGCATATAATCCGGATCTTGCCCTGTCGGATTATTACCTGTTGCGATCCATGGCCCACTTCCTTCGCGGGTGGCACTTCAACAACCAGGAGGAGGTGGCAGCGGAGGTGAAGGAGTTCTTCGCCTCGAAGGACAAAAACTGGTACTGCCGCGGAATCGACGAACTGGCAGACAGATGGCTAAAGACGGTGCAACACGATGGCCTATACTTTGAATGCTAGTCAGCTTTCGTTGTAAAGGTACGTATGAAGACATAAAGTGATCCAAATATTGCAAAACTTTAGACTCACCCTCTGTATTAGTAAAAATACAAAAACTCCGACAGCGTCGATTCCTTTTGTTTTCATTTCATAACGGGTGTTACTTTCTCGACGACCCTCGTATTTGCAATTTATAGGCTCAAAGACGTAGCTTAAGTACAAAATTAAATAGACGGTTGACTTAGGTAAGTGAAGTTCTGTGTGGCAACTCCGAACCGATTGATTTCCGCGGGCTTCCTTGCGAATGCCTCCCAGAGATTTTCAAACGTTTCTTGTGAAGTCGAAACGCAGAACACCTTTGTTCGTTTAAACCATTTCATCCATACAGATATACTGGCATAAATGTTGTTGAGGGGGGGTAATGCGAAGTGCGATAATGCCTTTGAACTTCATAGGGAGATTTTGTCACCGCTAACCACAGCACACACTGAGCTCGCTCCTTCATTGCCTCCATTCTAGATATTATGAGAAACACAAGTGGTGCCATCTGCTAGCCACACGTTTAAATAAAATAAAAAAAAAAAAAACCTCCTTAGTCTGTCGTCCTTTTCTTGCAACTGCAGGGATTATGTGCAGCTACTTGGTTCATGTGCTTTTGATTTTTAAAATAGTGTAGATCTTTATCAGACATCTCGTATATTGAATGAAAACTTTGTACTGATGACAGTTCTTTTAGGAGGATAGGGTTTGTTTTATGAACTGAGTTACCGTTAAGTCATAATTGAAAGCATGCTCACAAGAGTAAAATTTTGGATCAATCTTTAAAGTTGATTTTTTCTCCTTATACGCGATATCATTTAAGTGCTGAAAGGTATTGTTGGGACTCACAAAATGCTTTACAAGTGACTGGAGGTACCGGACACGTACTGCCTTATCTAGAGAGTATGGTTGTGGCCTCAAAGTGCTGAACACTAAGCCAACAGTATACGAGCCGTAATGTTCAAAACATACGGTACAGTGAGTGTACACTTTCATTCATATTAGCACAGTTTTTCTTTTTCAGACACTCTGCAATGTCCAATAGGGATTTCTTTCAAGATTTGGTTTAGACCACCTTTGCCCGAGGTGGCTTTCAGGTCATGTATCAGAGCGACATTGCTTGGCGGCAGGTCGCAGGGCTCTGGTCAGAGCACGGGGGAAACAGAGCTGCCACGAAGGAACAGGAAAATGGTATTTGTAACGGGGATCCTTGCCCTGAGGCCGGCGGCCTCTCCGACGGACAGCGGATGTTCTGCGGTTGAGCAGCTGCAGGGATCAAACCCGCGACTAACTGCTCTAACCACAGGGCTATCCCCGGGCTGCAGCTTTTGCTTTGCCTTTTTGTCTTTGCTTTAATCTTTCGTTTCGTAGATATGATACTGACTTTTTTTTAGCGAGCTCGTTACTTACTACAGAATTTCTATAGCTAGATCATCAATCTGTTTATAGCTAGATCATCAATCTGTTTATAGCTAGATTATCAATCTGTAAACATCATACATCAAAAACTGCTTAACCGTGATCGGTGTTTTACATTTCATTTATTTTTATGTTCGGTTTTTGTATGTGTCCAGCGCATAATATGTCCAGCGCATAATATGTACTTGAACTTATACACTGGCCAAAAAAAAAAAAAAGTTAGGAATACAGTGGTCCCTCGTGTTACCTGCGGTCTCGCTTTCCGCCGTTTCAGTTATTCGCGGTCAACCGCGGTCCGAAAATATTGAATGCAAAATTCCAGAAATAAATAATTCATAAGCTTAAAATTGCGCGCCGTTCTGATTAGCGCGATGAAATCTCACGCCGTCCCGCTCCGTCCCTCCCGGGATGTGAATCATCCCTTTGTCCAGCGTGTCCACGCTGTATACGCTACCCACCCATTAGTCACTTATTTTTTTTATTTATTGGAGGTTTAACGACCACCGTGAGCAACTCAATGGGCTATAAGCAGTCGCCCGTCCCGAATTTAGGGTCACTGGTTCCAGGGAAGGGAGAGAGCCAGTGCCGTAAGACAAGCACAACATCCATGCCTGACCGGGATTCGAACCCGGACCCCTTACGGACGAATGATCAGAGGCCAGCGCCTTAGACCACTGCGCCACCGCGGCTTAGTCACTTAGTAGCCGTCTCGGTTATGAGATCGACTGTCGCGGTATTGCAGTGCTTATGTCGAAGTAGCCCTTATTTTACTTAATAATGGTCCCAAAGCGAAAGAGCTGGCAATTCGGATATGCCAAAGAGAAGCCGTAAAGTTGCTTTCTTTAAGTGAAAAGGTGGAAGTTCTCGACTTAATAAGGAAAGAAAATAAATCGTTTGCTGTGGTTACTAAGATCTACGGTAAGAACGAAGCTTTTATCTGTGAAATTGTGAAGCAGGTAAAGGAAATTCGTGCTAGTTTCACATTCACATAACTTCCTGTGACGTACGAAAGAAGTGAAAACATGTGTCAAGACGACAAATCTGCAGCGAGACATTCTGTTCACGTAGCTCAGTTGGAAGAGCGACTTACTCCGGAGTGAGGGGGACTGGATTCGATGCTCGTCGCGGACAAACTTGTGTTTTCACGTTGGCGCCCAATTGTGGAAAATGGATCCACTGGCCGTTATGTTCTTCGAAAAATGTGTGATGTTTGTTCCACACGTTATTTGGAATTAATGAAATATTCCTACTTCGCTTCAAAGAAAAATAAAAAAAATAAGAGGGAGATGATGTGGCATACTACAGAAGTGAAAACATGTGTCAAGACGAAAAATCTGCAGCGAGAAATTCTGTCCTCATAGTTCAGTAGGGAGAGCGACTTTCTCCGGAGTGAGGGGGACCCGGCTTCGATGCCCGTCGCGGACAAACTTGTGTTTTCACATTTCATAACAGTGTATTGTTAAAAATGTTCTATTTTATTATTGGTTATTGTTGTTAATCTCCTATTGTGCCTGACTTATAAATTAAACTTAAACATAGGTATGTATGTATCGAAAAAAAAAACATAATATATATAGGGTTCGGTACTATCCGCGGGTTTAAGCATCCACTGGAGGGTCTTGGAACGTATTCCCCGCGGATAAGGGAGGATTACTGTATTGCATGAAATGAAGGATGTAGGTATCTGACTCAAGTAACACGCATTGAAATAACATCAGTGAGGCAACGTAACACAAATGATAAAGAGTGCGTTTGCAAAAACAATTTATTGTGCAATTTCTGCACACAACAAAGTAGTAGCACTGCAATTCGACAAAATGGTAAATTCGAGGAGTGTTCATACTACCGGATTTCAGTAATCTGTAACACCAGTTCTGTGCCGAAGAACATCTTGACACCTATGAGACATACTTGCAACGACATTATTGATGAGGGTCCGTCCCATATTACGGGCAACACGTTACGGAGGTCTGCCAGTACACTGGGGTATGGAACGTGGTTACCCAGACGCGGATAACCACGTTCCATACCAAAATGATCGCATAGGACGGTCAGGAGACCTCGTCCCAAATGATCGCATAGGACGGTCAGGAGACGTCGGAGGCAGCTGTAACGATTCAATCCAACTATTTTCCACTCCCGAAGCATGCTCCAGGCACGGTGACTGACTCTATTGTCATCGAGAAAACGGAATGCATGTCCAATAGTATCGCGAAACAGTCACAATGGGCACAATGATCTCGCTTCCGTACACTAGGGCATTCATTGTTGCCTTGACAAACATACAAGGAAGTTCGGCCATTAAAGCACCCGCTGGCACAGACCAGAACTGACTGCCGCTGGTGAAGGTGAACGGACTGCACATAGTGTGGTTGCATTTCTATGCCTTATCTTTTCCACACATGTCCTCGTCGAGTATCAGGATAAAGAGCGAAACGGGATTCGTGTGTGAAAAGAACATGGTGTCTCTCTGTATTCCATGACATGTGCTGTTGGACCCAGATACATCTTTCACGACGGTGAACTGATGTCAGTGCTGTACATCTCGGCGGCCTCCTTGCTCTGATTCCGTACTCGTGAAGATGGTTTCGTACCATTTGAGTACATACTGTAGCACCAGAAGCCTCTCGAAGTGATTCCCGGAGTTGGCTGTTGGTAATACTACAGTAGGTCTCCGAGCATTTACTGTCAGGTAGTGATCTTGGCTCCTGGTGGTTATCCTCGGGCGACCACTCCTTGGTCGATCTGCAACATTTCCATGCCGTAGGAATCTTGTGTACAGCCGACTTATTACACTTTTCGAAACTCCTAAAGCAGCAGCCGCATGGATCTGCCGTACTGCCTGTTGTAACGTGCCAACAGTTACAGGCAGTACGGCAGGGGTGGTTCTAGACAAAAAAAAAAAAAAGATTTGGGGAGGGGAGCCCAAATTTCTGCATGTGCCGGCAATTAATTAATATTAATATGTAATTCCAAAAAAAAAATCGTTTATATTTGGGGGGGCCGGGACCACCCTGCCTAGAACCGCCACTGTTTCTGTTGTCAATGCTTAAACGTCGTCTGGACATCATTTCATGTTAATCCCACACTGAAGGCAATACATTCAGCAAACTTCTAGACCAGGCGGTGAAACGACCCGTTTTACACTTCTCGCTGGGTATATTTATCACAGCTCACAGGCCTCAAGCAGTGTTATCGTGATGCTAATTTGCATATGACGTAGCTACCCACGCTGATAACCGATCTCTGTAGTAGTCGCTAAATTTGCATGTCACCACATTTTCCCTTCGAAACAGCAATATCACTAACTTTTTGTGACCAGTGTATTTTGCCTCCCCGATACCCGAGTGATGTGAGCCGTTGGTTTCTGCTGACCATTCGTCAGAGGTATTTCTGGGTTGGAGTCCCGAAGGATGAGGCATGAATTGTGTGCTTGTCCAATGTCCTTTCCCAAGAACCTTATATAGCCCTAAGAGTTGGTCGTTAAACCCCGAAACAAACAAACAAACAAAGAAAAATTAGCGTGTGCACGCACATACTCTTGTGCCCGAGTAGTCTGAGCCGGGCGGGAGCCACGGATGAGGCATGAGTGGGCTCTTATCCTATGGCACTGGCTGTTCCCCTCCCCGGAACCAGTGGCCCCAAATTGGACACAGGCAAACCCACAGCCCCACGAGTTGCTCGTGGTGGTCCCCTTACGTGAGGAAGAAGAGTAATCCCTTTTTTCCTGATGTAGATGTTGCTGTATAAATTACATGGCCTTACCGTGAGAAGCTGAAAGAAACTGTTCTCAACAGGTAATTTCATCTCATAAGGTTATTTAACTTCAAAAATGGGGAATATTTTTGTTACCTAAAACAAAAAAGACTAGATTTCGTCATACACGATAAAGAACCTTAGTTCCAAAGTTTCTCAAGCACACAGTAACGTTAGAAGTATTGCCGAATGTAATTCGAATCACGTGATGAGTACAAGAATCACATACACAAAAAGGCTGTCTTTGGCAGAATGCTCACATTAGCCCGCTTGAAACGGAGAGATAATTGATGTACAAGAAAACCAGTTCACGGAACAAATCTCAAAGTATGTAACTACATTAATGTGAAGTACGTCATTTTAGAGAAATTTGTGAAACATGTTCACAAATTTGAAATAAAAAGAGACAGTACTATATTTAATGTTTGTCGCATCGAAGGCCTGGTTTCTAGAATTTCAAAGTAGTGAACTATGTATAAGAGCCTGATTTTTCCAAACAGAGAAAAATGTAACGGCTTACGGAGCACAAAGTTTATTTTAAAGTTAAAATCGCCAGTAAATTGGCAGAAATATGCGTTCACAAAAATGCCGTCCCTATTAGTTATCGACCAGTATTTTGTGCTACTTATAATGAAGATACTCTATTAGCGTAACCGAAATAAGAACGCCTTTAAATATTTTGTGTAATGATAACGCTTTTTTCCCCCGAGGTTTAGAAATGATTTTTGAAATGACGAGGAATAATCAAGAACGCTACCGTAATAATTGATTAAGATTTTGCTTTTGTGGAAGGTCTTCCAAAGAGGAAATCTAAGAAATGCATATCAAATATATGGTGGTGTTGTTGTTGTTTTCATTAAAATATTTGTGTTGACGGAACACCAAAGTGAGTTTGATTGCTGTTCACCTATGGTTTTGACTTACTTTTGTAAATCTTGATTCGCATATTATTCCGGTAAAACCATCATGCTGTGAAGAAAATATGAGAGAATTATTTAAAAAGTTGTTTTCAGTTGTTTTTCTCATTAAAAGGAAAATAGCATTTCCTGTGAAGGTTGGAAAATTTCCTGAAACGTGTACGACATAATGCATAAAAAAGTCTACACCGTCGAAGTAGTGAGGGCGTTTTAACTAAGTGTTTCCTTCTGAAGTAGATCTTTACCAATTCCGAAATTATGAGGAAGTGTTGTGTGTTTTAGGGATTAAGGTCTGCCTTGTTGTACATCGTGTTCCTTGGAAGGACTTCCGTTATTTTGTTTTGTCATTCTATGCCATCCGTATCTTATCGCCTTCATTTCTTTTCTGAAGTCAAGTAAACAGAATAAAGTGCATTCTACATACCACAGTGGTGTCGTGGGTAAGGAGTATGTCGCAGCATGGTAGAGTAAAAAACAAAATGGAGAAAGTAAGAGCGCTGAGACCATATCCCCTCCCCCTCTAAAAGTTTGTCTTTCTGATCAGCTGGCATTGTTCTGAAACTCTTCGATAATTGCGTATCTGATAACAGCCTCGATCGTGAAACTTATGTCCTGTTACTGCGTCATTTATTGTCCAGCCCAAATTAATTATTTGTTGTTATGCTACGCTATTGACCCAGCTTTTTATCTAAACGGTTAATAATGGTTCGTGCAGTCGCGAAGGGTATTGGTAGAGTAAAAATGGTTGATAGTTCACAATGAAGTGGGATCTGTCTACAACGTGCAAAATAAATTTTAGACTCAAATTAGGGAAAGTGTCGTTTTACCGTTCCTTGTGTGAATAGATAAAGACACAATTCCTCTCCTCTTTCGTATTTTTGGGTTTTGTACAATAAACATAAGGGTCAGTACTTGACTTTCGTGGTTGTAGATGCGCCGCTGACATCACGGCATTTTCCCACCATGTGTTTGATTTCATGGACAGTTCTGAAAGGCCTGATCGGATAATCTAGTGTATATCCATCGGTGACCGCGACATTTGTATTTTTTACTACACCCAGTAGACAAAACATCAGACATTGGTGTGATGTGCAGTTCACATGGGAAATGTCAACTGCCCATCACTCCACATGCGCATCCCCCGTGCTGAGTAGAACAGACCCAAACCGGACGCAGGCGATAAATAGGTGGACAGCAAGGCTTCCCAGCAGTGTATCGCAATCGACGAAGATGGGTAAATGTCGTTATCTGAGCTACTTTGATCGTGGACGCATTGTCGGCTCAAGGTAGATGGGTCATTCCATCACCCAAGTGGTAAGAACCCTAGGATTCCTGAGGGCAACTGTATCAAGGGAGTATACCTTCGACGGATGTACCAGCTCCCACAAAGCAAGCGATGGCCGACCAGACGCCATTGATGGCCGGGGTTGACGTAGACTATCCAGGCTCGTACAGACCGACCGCTTGGCAACGGCGGCGAAAATCACATTCAGGTTAAATGTCGAAGACCCAAGCACCGTCAGCGAGTGAACGGTATGGCGCACGATGCATACCCAGGGCTACGGAAGCGAACGCCCTACTCGTGTGCCACTCTTTACTGCTCATCATCGGACATTGTGCCGAAATCACATCCAGGTTAAATGTCGGAGGTCCAAGCAGCGTCAGCGAGTGAACGGTATGGCGCACAATGCATACCCTGGGCTACGGGAACCGACTCCCTACTCGTGTTCCGCTGTTGACTGCTCGTCATCGGACACTGTGCCGAAATCACACCCAGGTTAAATGTCGCAGGCCCAAGCAGCGTCAGCGAGTAAACGGTATGGCGCACAATGCATACCCTGGGCTACGGGAACTGACTCCCTACTCGTGTTCCACTGTTGACTGCTCGTCATCAAACATTGAGCCGAAATCACATCCAGGTTAAATGTCAGAGGCCCGAGCAGCGTCAGCGAGTGAACGGTATGGCGCACAATGCATAACCTGGGCTACGGGAACAGACTCCCTACTCGTGTTCCACTGTTGACTGCTCGTCATAGGACATTGTGCCGAAATCACATCCAGGTTAAATGTCAGAGGCCCGAGCAGCGTCAGCGAGTGAACGGTATGGCGCACAATGCATACCCTGGGCTACGGGAACTGACTCCCTACTCGTGTTCCACTGTTGACTGCTCGTCATCAAACATTGAGCCGAAATCACATCCAGGTTAAATGTCAGAGGCCCGAGCAGCGTCAGCGAGTGAACGGTATGGCGCACAATGCATAACCTGGGCTACGGGAACAGACTCCCTACTCGTGTTCCACTGTTGACTGCTCGTCATAGGACATTGTGCCGAAATCACATCCAGGTTAAATGTCAGAGGCCCGAGCAGCGTCAGCGAGTGAACGGTATGGCGCACAATGCATACCCTGGGCTACGGGAACTGACTCCCTACTCGTGTTCCACTGTTGACTGCTCGTCATCGGACATTGTGCCGAAATCACATCCAGGTTAAATGTCGGAGGCTCGAGCAGCGTCAGCGAGTGAACGCTATGGCGCACAATGCATACCCTGGGCTACGGGAACCGACTCCCTACTCGTGTTCCACTGTTGACTGCTCGTCATAGGACATTGTGCCGAAATCACATCCAGGTTAAATGTCGGAGGCCCGAGCAGCGTCAGCGAGTGAACGGTATGGCGCACAATGCATACCCTGGGCTACGGGAACTGACTCCCTACTCGTGTTCCACTGTTGACTGCTCGTCATCGGACATTGTGCCGAAATCACATCCAGGTTAAATGTCGGAGGCTCGAGCAGCGTCAGCGAGTGAACGCTATGGCGCACAATGCATACCCTGGGCTACGGGAACCGACTCCCTACTCGTGTTCCACTGTTGACTGCTCGTCATAGGACATTGTGCCGAAATCACATCCAGGTTAAATGTCAGAGGCCCGAGCAGCGTCAGCGAGTGAACGGTATGGCGCACAATGCATACCCTGGGCTACGGGAACCGACTCCCTACTCGTGTTCCACTGTTGACTGCTCGTCATCGGACATTGTGCCGAAATCACATCCAGGTTAAATGTCGGAGGCTCGAGCAGCGTCAGCGAGTGAACGCTATGGCGCACAATGCATACCCTGGGCTACGGGAACCGACTCCCTACTCGTGTTCCACTGTTGACTGCTCGTCATCGGACATTGTGCCGAAATCACATCCAGGTTAAATGTCGGAGGCCCGAGCAGCGTCAGCGAGTGAACGCTATGGCGCACAATGCATACCCTGGGCTACGGGAACCGACTCCCTACTCGTGTTCCACTGTTGACTGCTCGTCATAGGACATTGTGCCGAAATCACATCCAGGTTAAATGTCGGAGGCCCGAGCAGCGTCAGCGAGTGAACGGTATGGCGCACAATGCATACCCTGGGCTACGGGAACTGACTCCCTACTCGTGTTCCACTGTTGACTGCTCGTCATCGGACATTGTGCCGAAATCACATCCAGGTTAAATGTCGGAGGCTCGAGCAGCGTCAGCGAGTGAACGCTATGGCGCACAATGCATACCCTGGGCTACGGGAACCGACTCCCTACTCGTGTTCCACTGTTGACTGCTCGTCATAGGACATTGTGCCGAAATCACATCCAGGTTAAATGTCAGAGGCCCGAGCAGCGTCAGCGAGTGAACGGTATGGCGCACAATGCATACCCTGGGCTACGGGAACCGACTCCTACTCGTGTTCCACTGTTGACTGCTCGTCATAGGACATTGTGCCGAAATCACATCCAGGTTAAATGTCGGAGGCCCGAGCAGCGTCAGCGAGTGAACGGTATGGCGCACAATGCATACCCTGGGCTACGGAAGCGAACGCCCTACTCGTGTGTCACTGTTGACTGCTTGTCATGGAAAATTACGCCTCGCCTGGTGCCGGGAACATCAAAACTGGACCATTGCAGAGTGGCGCCGCGTCGTGTGGTCAGGTGAATCCCATTTTCAACTGTACCGAGCTGACGGGAGGGTGCGGATGTGACGTCGACGGCATAAGACCATGGCCTCGTCGTGCCAGGTCGGCTCTGTTCAAGGCGGCGCTGGCTCAGTGATTTGAGGAGCCTTCTCATGGGACACATTAGGTCCCTTAATGTGTCTGAAGAGATCCTTAACCGCTGCGCGCTACCAGCACTTGCTGGCTGATCACCTACACGCTTTCATGGCCTTCGCACATCCTGCGGCCGATGGTCTGTTCCACCAGGACGCCGCCTTTTCCACCAGCGCCGCCCAACTGGGCCACAACCACCCAGGCATGGCTCGAGGAACATTCATATGAGTTTGGAACCACCCAGTGCCCCCCAAGCTCCCCGGATTAAAACCCCGTATAAGGTCTCTGGGATACCCTGGAGCGGAACATCAGATCCAGGGATCCTGGACCGACGTCTCGGGCGGAGTTGTGGACAATGTTGCAACAGGTATGACTAGCATTATCTCCCGAAACCCTCCGGCATCTGGTGTGTACGGGCTGTTTTTCGCGCTAGAGAAGGATAAACACGCTATTATGTAGGCATCTCTAATATTTTGTCCATTTGACGTATATGTTCCTGCTGTTTCAATGTACAGCACGGTGTTGCTCGTGTCTCTAGATGGATCAGACTGTACAAGTGCACAAACGCGCGCGCGCTCATATACTCTCACTAACTCGCTTAGCCAGCGCGGTGAGGTATGCCTCCCCCCTCCTCCAATGAACTGACCACCGTTTGACAACTGCAATAGTAGACTGGATTCCAAGGAATAGATCATGTGGATGATGGGTGGATGAAATTCGAAAGCTTGTCGGAGTGACATGAAAGGGACTGGCTCATGACAGAACGTTGTGAAAGAAGCTTGCGGAGACCTTCATCCAGCAGTGGATTGATAATGGTTGACAATGATATATATATATATATATCTTCATCATCATCATCATTTTCAACCATTATCAATCCACTGCTGGACGAAGGTCTCTCCAAGCCTCTTCCACAACGGTGTGTCTTGTGCCAGTCTCCTCCATGTTATACTCCCGCATACTTTCGAGTTTCATCCACCCATCTCCCACGTGGTCTTCTTTTGGGTCCTTTCCTGTCCCTTGGAATCCAATCTAAAATTTCGGCCGTGCATCGATGGTCTGTCCTTCTGGCAGTATGTCCAGCTCACTGCCATTTCAGGGATTTTACTCTGATCATGATGTCTTCCACTCTTGTTATTTTTCTGATCAACGAGTTCCTCTTCTTATCTTTCCTGGTTACACCAAGCATGCACCTCTCCATGCTGCTTTGAGTTGTCTGCAGCCTTTGTATGTCTTTTTTAGTTAAGGTCCACGTCTCTGCACCATACGTAAGCACTAAAAGGATGCATTGATCAAACACTTTTCTTTTAAGACATAATGGCATATTGCTCTTGAAAATTATGCTGTTTCTCAAAAGCTCTCCAGGGAAGTTTTATACGCCGATTAATTTCTTCATCAATGTGACCCTCACTTGATATCTGCTGTCCAAGATAAACGTACGTATCTGTTATCTCCAGCTTTTTCTCCATCAATCGATTAATCTTCATTTCTTGTAAAAGCATTGTATATCACTTTTGTCTTGTGAAAGTTCATTTTTAATCCCACTTCTTTACTCTTGTCAGCAAGTTCCTGGATACACACACACACACACACACACACACACACACACACACACACAGTGGTGGAAATGAGCCGGAACGCAGCGGAACCCCGTTCCGGGAGCGACGCGACACCAAAAGAAAGGGAGCATTTAATTTGAATAAAACATTTCGCAATGCATTATGCATTTCAATTAATGACGCCATCTTGTATAAATTGTTCGTCTCTGAATCAAGAAAACAGCTCTGACTTCAGCTAAATGTGAGTATTTTGTTTTAAATTTTTATATCGAAATTTCCTTATACACTGACGAAAAAAAAAAATCCCAACACCACGAAAAAATAGTTGCAGAGGAATGAAATGGCGGCAATACATTTGTATAGGTAACATATTTAATCGATTAAGGTTTCAAGATCACAGCTTATTGTAAGCGCGAGAAGAGCCATTTTAAATGTGAAATGCTGGTACATTAATAACCGGTGTAACCGCCAGAATGTTGAATGCAAGCACGCAAACGTTCATGCATTGTGTCGTACAGGTGCTGGATGTCAGTTTGTGGGATGGAGTTCCATGCCTGTTGCACTTGGTCGGTCAATACAGGGACGGTTAATGCTGGTTGGGGGTAACGCTGGAGTTGTCGTCCAATGATGTCCCATACGTGCTCGATTGGTGAAAGATCTGGTGATCTAGCAGGCCACGGCAACATGTCGACACTCTGTAGAGCATGTTGGGTTACAACAGCGGTATGCGGGCGAGCGTTATTCTGTTGGAAAACACCCCCTGGAATGCTGTTCATGAATGGCAGCACAACAGGTTGAAATACCAGACCGACGTACAACTGGGCCGTCAGGGTGCGTGGGATAACCACGAGAGTGCTCCTGCTGTCATAGGAAATTGCTCCCCAGACCATAACTCCAGGTGTAGGTCCAGTGTGTCTCGGCCGCAGACAGGTTGGTTGCAGGCGCTCACCTGGCCTCCTTCTAACCAACACACGGCCATTACTGGCACCCAGACAGAACCGGCTTTCATCAGAAAACACAACAGATCTCCAATCCGTCCTGCAATGAGCTCTAGCTTGACACCACTGACGTCGCAAACGGCAGTGGTTTGGAGTAAGTGGAATGCACGCTACAGGGCGTCTGGCTCGGAGCTGTCCTTCAAGTAACCGATTTGTAACAGTTCGTTGTGTCACTGTAGTGGCAACTGCAGCTCGAATCGCTGCCGCAGGCGCGGTACGATGCGCCACGGCCATACGCCGTACACGGTGGTCTTCCCTCTCAGTAGTGCCACGTGGCCACGCCGGAACCCGGTCTTCTTGAAGCAGTACCTTCCTTTGACCACTGCTGCCAACAATCATGCACAGTGGCTACATTCCTGCCAAGTCGTTCTGCAATATTGCGGAAAGAAAATCCACCTTCTCGTAGCCCTATTACACGACCTCGTTCAAACTCCGTGAGCTGTTGATAATGGCTTCTTCGTCTTCTTAAAGGCATCCTTGACTAACATCAACACCCTACGTCGAATCTCAACGATAACTAACGCTCACGAACGTTACAGCGCGTATTTACAGCAAACCTGCTTTGCATGTTCCGAGGGGCGCTACCAGCGCCACACGTATGCGCCGAGCGCGAAATTTCCATAGACGTCATCTTACAGATGTACTCTCACCGCCTACCAACTGTCGTTTATCTAACACAACCCCTTCTTGGTGTTGGGATTTTTTTCCGTCAGTATATGTTTTTATATATACTGAGAATGGGTTTGTGCATATAATCGATTATTTCATAGAGATTTTGAACCTAAAACTTAACTTTCAGGAAAAGAAACTATGCAGTTAACATGATATCTATGTAAAACCAATATACAATTCGTGCACCACCCAATTAAATCTGTAGAAACGACGCTGTCACTGCACGATTAAAAAACATGTTCACGCACTGTCTGAAAGTTAAAAGATTTAATATATGTATATTAAGATAAAAGTAAAAAGTAAAACTAAATCTTCCGGGTGAGCGGCCCCAACACATCTTCAGGTTAACACTGCGAACGGACACATTGTCCCAAGATGCAGTCTCAGTGTACGCAGTATTCCGAAGTCTTGCGTCCGTTCGCAGTGTTAAACTTGAAGATGGGTTGGGGCCGCCCACCCGAAAGATCTAGTTTTACTTTTATCTTAATACTCGTATATATTAAATCTTTTAACTTTCAGACAGTGTGTGAACATGTTTTTTAATCATGCAGTGACAGCGTCGTTTCTACAGATTTAATTGATATCTACACTCTATTGACAAAAGTCACCGGACACCCCTTCAAAAGCAAATGAACGGATCCGCTGCGTTGTTAAGATCCGCGTTACAGCTGCAAACGGTATAAAAACAAGCCTGCAGCCGACCGTGATCATATCGCACTGTGAGGTTCAGTGAAAATGTCGCGGCGAGAGAGAACTGACTTTGAGAAAGGAACGATTGTTGGGTGTTAATTAGTGGTTTGTCCATGAGAGAAACCGAGAGGCGTTTAAACATACACAAATCAACTGGTTTGGATGTACTGAATAAGTGGAAGACACATGGAGTGCCTGAAGCAGCAAGACTAAAGAAAATCAGTGATAGAGGACGTCGAAGCCTCAGGAGAGCCGTTACAGCTAATCGACGGAGTACTGCACAAGACCTCAGTGTACAGGTGAGTAAAAATGCTGGAACCTCGGTATGTACACGCGCCATTCGCAGAGAACTTCATTCCATGGGTTCCCGTAGTCGTGCGGCTGCTCATAAGCCTTTCATATCTCCACTCGGAATGCTACTCGTCGTTTAGCATGGTGTAAAGAACATATATCGTGGACCGTAGATCAATGGAAACGAGTCCTATGGACTGATGAATCCAGATACACGATTCATCAGCCTGATGGCCGTGTGTGGGTATGGCGGCAGCCGGGGAACGCTATTTACCACAGTGTACTGTTCCTACGGTCAAGTTTGGAGCTGGCAGTGTACTCGTGTGGGGGTGTTTTTCGTGGTATGGTCCCAGCCCCGTGGACAAACCTGTTAACCAGCACGTCTACCTCGATATTCTGGACAATTATACCCTACCAACTCTATGACAATACTATGGAACCGAGCCTTGTTGGTACCAGAAGGATAATGCACCGAGTCATAAAGCAAGGACTGTTACGGTGTGCTTTGAGGATAACTCCGTATCGTGTGTGGACTGGCCATCACAGAGCCCTAATCTTAACCCCATAGAGCACCTATGGGATGAATTAGAGCGCCGCATAAGAAGTTTGGAACCAAGGCCTACTACTAAGCAACAGTTATCGACAGCATTATGTACTAAATGGAAGCCCATATCTATCGCTGTGTTCCACAACCTTGTCGAAAGCATGTCTCGAAGGGCCAGTGCATGCTTAAGGCCAGAGGTGGACCGACACCGTACTAATGTATGTCAATAAATGCTATATTGTGTTTCTCTTCTAGATGTCCGGTGACTTTTGTCAATATAGTGTATGTTACGAAGAATTCCGAAGTAGGTTCCTGATATGCCTACATTTTTTAGTAATCTTTAAATATTTCAGTTATATGATTTATCGCAGCATTGCTCGTAGAAGGATAGGGAATTCAAAGTCCATGTGCCCAAGGTACCTGTATATACATTTTTCCATTTTAGAATATCCTTTGTGGAAGTCTCGCGGGCCATTAAAAAAAGTGCTCCGCCGGCCATGGGTTAAAGATCCGTGCTCTAGAGGAAGGAAGCCTTGCGTTATTTGCAGTAAGTGGCAGGTAACGCTTGATAAAAGTCTGAAACGGGTCAGACATGGCCGTAAATTGGAAAATCTGAGACGGGCCGGGCTTTCTTAATTTAAGTCCAGTGCAAACCTCTAATCTGGCTCACCTTGAGATGGGAGGTTAGCGTCTGAACTCATCGAGATATCAGTTTTCCTAATTTATCTTTTTCTTGGATTGTGTAGTTAATTCTGACCTTTGCATCATAAAATCCTCAGAAACTCAACCGATCAATCAAATAAAGAATACATGAAACTGTGATTTACTCTGCCTTTCGGTTTAAATGTTTGTCAGCCCTAGGAAGCAGTGTTTAATGAAATCCTTCATTGCCGAGATATTTATTTATTCGTGACGCCATGTTTAACTGAGATGAAGCACTTTGCCTGTCATTCCTGTAGTAAAGTTAGTGAGTTGAAATAAATCCAGGTTTTTCTTGGGTTGTAAATGTGAGTATTCGGACAGTTGTTGCATTGCGGAAACGAAGCGACGCTACGGGCAGTTTCGGATTTCTTAGATATATGCAACATTTTTTTGTTTTTTTCCCCTGCAAAACTTGCAGAGTTGACTTGAATAATAAACAAGTGCAGTGCAATACATCGTTGAAATAATTCTAAAACTTGAAATTTCTAAGTTATTCAGTATTCGGTTGATGTTTCAAATTCCCCAGTTTTGTACGAGGGTCCGTATACAGACAATTTTTTGCCGTTTCAGTATTGGTTTTGGCACATTTCATCGAAGTCGCACTACTGGTTGCCTTCCTATCTATGTTTTTTCTTCATTTGCTCTCAAAGTGATGAAACTGTTCAGTAAATTTCAGGGCCACACCGGAGTAAAAACTATCACACAGGTACATGGGACTGAGTTGAGTAATGCTTTTTAATCCTCTAGGAAACGTAGCTAATCCTTTTATACAACTCCTTGAACTGTTCCACGCTGTTATTTTGTCCATTTGGACCAAATGGCTGAATCATGTATTATTCTGTCAATAACAATACTTTCTGTAATCAGTGTTACCCTATGAATGTAAACTTCATGCTGCATTCCCCTTAAAAAGAAAAATGAGAATGAAACGGATTTTTTCGAACTTAAAACAAAAATAATGATAAAACAATAAGTTTCTATTAATTTGTACAACACAGTGCAAGCCAATGTCATTATAACAACACAAGAGGTATCAGGCTGAGCTCAAGTGAGGAGCATCTTCGGCACCTCAAAAGACGCTTCTGTTTCAAGGCGCCTTTGTGTGCTTTCATCATTTTCAATCATTGGTGCAGCACAACATTTAAAAAATTTTTGGATCTCAGTCCTTTGGATCATATGTTAGCATCGCGCTTTCCTGTTCCATTGTCAAACTGATTTTCCGTGACGTTCCTTCCGGAAAACAACTTTACTCATGCAATATTTAGTAAACGCTGTTCGGCACTAATGGTTCAAGGGATGCAAACACACAAAAGCGGATTTTAACAGCAGTATGTTCTGAGACCTCAGTGATGTTTCGCACTTGAGCTCAGCTTGCAATCAGTGAGTACAGCGTAAATCATAAATGATGTTTTGTTCTTCGGATCCGATTCTGACCTTTTGTTGTAATCATTAATTCACAATTAATCATTGGACTTTCCGTAGCATTTGATATTTAAGGAAACTTGTTTAACAAGACTCTTTACTGGGCTGCGACTTGAATCATCTAGTTACGGGACAGTTCAAGCCGCAACCCAATAAATAACGCGTTAGCTTGCTTTATAATGATGAAAACCTCAACGGGGAAGCTTCAGAAAATCGTATAGCTAGATCCATGTTTTTAGTCCAATAGCTTCACAGCGGTGAAATGCGGTAATTCAATATCAACGGCTGGGACGGTTGTTCTTTTTCAAGGACAGAAAATTCATTTAATGAATTTGCATTCATTTGTGTTTTAAAACAATAAATCTGGTACAATTGTATAAAAAAATTATGATTTCTCGAACGTACGACAGTAAGCAGCTGATGACATTTTTTGCTAGATTGATTTGGAAATTTTCAACGTACAATAATTCATTTTATCCGTAGTTTTCAGAAGATTCTAATTTAATCGTGGGGAACGCTGTTGGCGCATACATTTCCTTCTCGGCTCTATTCTCCTTCTTGGCATTCCCTTCTCGTATGCACGTGAACGCTGTTGGCGCATTCATTCCCTTCTCGGCTCGCAGCCTGCAACAGATGTTCATTTCGGATGGCGAAAATATGAGAAAACATGTTTAGATGAAGACGATGTTAATAAATAGGCTTGATTAACAGAAAAACAAAATATTCATTTTTTTTAATAAGCAGAGTGAAGTCGCTACTCACAATGGATGTTAATCGTAAATTACTGATTTTCCAGAGGAAATGGCAAATTTAAGGAAGTGCTGAAAGATGGGGCTGTGAGCTTTTTAAACACTGAAGTCGATCGTCAAAATATATGTTTAGCTTTCTTGTGTGTGTGTGTGTGGGGGGGGGGTAACCGTTGATGATTGTAGAGTTACAAGTTTTGGTTTCTTTTTCCGTTCTCGTTATTACTCTCTCGTCTCTTACTTTATTGTAGTTTAATAGAGAAATCGGACCAGAATTCAGTCTTTTGTAACAAAACGTTGGATACTCTTTCGAAACTCTGCATTCCTTATAAGCCGCCTCGGTGGCACAGTGGTCTAAGCGATGGCCTCTGATCGTTCGTCCGAACGGGGTCCGGGTTCGAATCCTAGTGAGGCATGGATGTTGTGTTTGTCTTTCCCCTCAACAGCTCTTACGGCACTGGTTCTCTCCCTTCCCTGGAACCAGTGACCCTAAATTAGGGACGGCCGACTGCTTATAGCCCATTGAGTTGCTCACGGTGGTCGTTAAACCTCCAATAAAAAAAACCAAAAAAACCATTCCTTATGAACATCCGTAGCTATCTCTCCCACTATTCCAAGCAATGAAAGGCAAAACAACATTCAAAAGGAATGTTTTATAAAAAAAATTATGAAAGACATTTTCGAGAAGTGTACGAAATATTTTAATACTCTTCATGGAAATGTAACCCATAAATAGAAGCCATAACAATAAACGCGAAGAATGTCAAACAAAAAGAGCTAGGGTTGTTTACAGTTCAATCAATAAGACAGTTTTAGTAAATTGCCTTTGCTAAAAGTGACTGTGGTCAGAGGTACAGGGCTCAGATCATTGGCTGGGTTTGAAATCTCAATAAGAATACAGAGCTCTAGATACAAAGCCCTGGAAGAATACATCGATAGCGTGTTGTGTTTCCATGCCCTCACAGCTGCATGGGGACTTCCCCTCAACAGCTCTTATCTCTCATCGAGGGTAGCTTGTGCTTGCTCGAACGGGTCTGAGAACCTGTAAAAACAAAAGAACAAAACTAATTTAGTAAAGCTGTCTTAAGGGCAAAGTTGTTTAGTCACTTTCCATTGATACACATCATCAATAGGTGGCAGGAGCAAAGTTAGGCATGCGCATGTCCCTCGATGCGTTCAGAATGAATTGTTGCTCAATGATTCACGCGAATTAAGACGACGGGGGAGGGGGATTGCTTTGTTAATGGTTATGACTCATTGTCCTGGGCCGCCCTGCTTCAAGTAAAAACTAACAAGAAAGGACAATAATTTTGATTATCTTGTAGTTACCAAACGAAGAAATCTAGAAATGTTACTATTTTACACGGACGGTAAAGCATAGGGCTATAGTTGTTGCAATGTCCAGTGTGGCAGTCATTCAGAAATGCCACAAGAACATTCTTTCCCGACATCACGTCAGGACCCTGAAAACCAAATGCTGCCGCCCCGTTTATTTATTTCCGGCCAGCATTTTGTTAATAAAAATTTGCGTAATATCAAAACATTAAAAACAAACGAGCACGCACTCATTGAAACGTTTATAGTGAGACGAATTTGTTTTTCTGCCGAACCCCATTCCTTACGACCTTAGAATTTTATTGCACATTTTTCTTTTTCGTGGATAAGGTAATTTTTTGGACGCTAAAATATATAACCGAATGCGCCAAATATGTACTTTTTAATATGGTTTATAAATTTCCAGCAAAGGGCTCTGAAAGTTGGAATTTTGAAGTGGCGTTGTAAAGAGGTTATTTGAGTTAGTATAGAGTGTTTCCCCCCTCCCCCCATATCATATATCATGAGAAACCGCCAAGTTTAGCTCTATTTTAGATTTCATTTACTGCTCAAATTCCCTCAAAATCCGCTTAAAGTCATGCCCATTTTTGATTGGCTGTTTAATTACAATGAGAATTCTCGTTCTCACATAACAGCTCTTGCAACGAAAATAAAAACTGAATGTTCTTGAAACATCGAGTGTTTATTTGCGTTGTGAATTTCAGGCTGTGGACGCTGAAGTAGAAAAAACTGTAGTGCTTTGAAATCGCATTTTTAAGGGTCTCTAGAGGTCTCTGTTCCTCTTGAAAGTACTGGTGTTCCAGCCCTTCACCTAGAACCGACTTTGGAAGAAATCATACATTATTCAGATCTTCAGTGTTTGTTTTTGTTTTTTTGTTTTTAATATTCATATCGCACTGTTTTTGTGCATGCTTTTATAAAAATGATATAATAAAAAATTAAACCGGTCGGTTTCGCCACTAAATTGAGTTCTTGCTACGTGTTAACATGTCTTTATGCGTAGTTGCTGTGATTTTCAGAAACTAACAAAAAATTCAACCGTCCCGTGGACACGTGTCTAATATGTTACGCATAAGTGCACCCGACACTGAAAAAAATAAGTGGTGTGAATTCACGGAAAATTTCTGAAAATAACGAGCACAAAGTTGCGGGTAAGTGTCCGTCTTTTAACGAAATTTCCGTTTTTCGTTCAACTTCCGTATTTTCACGAATTTTCCGTAGTCAGAAATTCCGTTTATTTCAGAAAAGTCCGTTTTTTTCGTATGTATACACAAATTTCGCAAAATCGAAGAACCTGAATTATTCAGCCCTTACGCCAGAGGATATTCTCGCGCCGTCGGGGACTCGAACCGACGTCGTTCGGCTCCATAGAAATCGCGCCTCTTAACCACTGAGCCAGAAATACTCAGAAATACCGCTCACGTTTAACGTTAAACTATCATGCCGCGACGGTGAATTTTTTTTCTTTTTGTCATTAATGCGAGCGATTTAGTCTTTTATTTTCTGTTGGAGCTTATTTATTCATTTTTTAATACGTTTGTAATATTTTTTTTTTTTTTTTGTAGGAGAACTTATCACAAATTAAGAATTTCTTTTTTTTTTTTATATCGTGATTTTTCGAAGCAACAGAATGCTTTGGAACTTGAGATTTTTTTTCTTTTTCTTTTTAACTGACAATAACTTTGAATTATCTTTAAGAAATGGTGAAATGTACTGTTTCATAGTATTATTTCACAAAACTTGTAAATATAAAATTTCCTCTTGATAGCTGTAAATCACCTGTACAATAATTTAAATATCCGGTTTCGCACGGTAACACCATATATATAATAGCTGGTGCACAAAATGGAGGAGAGGAGAACAAATATCTTGTGCCACAATAACTAAAATTCATGCGATGCCCTATCCGCAATGTCCGATCTCGCTATAGAACTTCAAAACCAGTTCCTTGGACAGACTATTAAAATTTAATAGTTAATCAAACCTCAAGTATTCCCGTGAATCGCTCCTGCTACCAGAATGTTTTCGTCATATGGATACGGAAAAAGTAAGAACGGAGTTTTTCTGTTAATATACGAAAGAAATTGCGGAAAGGTTTCTGAAAATTGAGAAATTTCGGTTAACACATCCTAAATACGGAAATTTTCTGTTAATATAAGAAAAAAATTGCGAAAATGTTTCTGATAAATCAGAATTTTCCTGACGAACGAAAAATCTGTGAAATTCATGTTTCTTTCCGTCATTTGATGGGAAACGTTGTATCAGAAATATGCTTCATTAATTCACAAAAGGAATCCCGGAAAGTGGCTCGTGAATTTCAGAATTTCTTTTACTGTGCACCCAAGCCACAGCCACGAATGGTACAAGTGTTAAACATGAACGATGACGAGCACCCGAATTGTTTTTTGCTTCTATTCTTAGCTAAATTTCTGTTGCACTGATCATTGCCTTAATCACTTAGTTGAAACAAACTGCGCGTATACTGTCAGTAAATTTTGCCTATCTCATAATTTATGATTAATGAAAATCCACTTTCCAAGTTTTACCAGCACACATAAACCGAAAAATTGTTATTCGGTCACCGTCGGGGAATTGAATCCCGAATCTCTCGATATCTAGCCGAGCGCGTTAGCCTTGCACCACGGTGGCCAACAATCCACGGCGCTATGTTGTTTTTCAGTCAGCTTCTGACATCATAAATCCGTAAGATGGGCTCATTATTATTTATTTATGATTATTATTATTTATTTATGATTAATGCCGAGTGGAACAAGTTGTGCTCTAACTCAGCCGTTTACTTGAAACATCCCTTGGTTATGCCTATGAGAATCCCAGTCAAAGTATAATCCTTTTTTAACGTAGTAATTTAGTGTGTTAAGTTGCTATGTTTTGCTGCTTTAGGCATCTAATTTAACGTACGTCGTTCATTTGATTACAACAATGACGAAAGTTAATGTTATGTGACTGGTTCACCAGCCCCAAATAATTTATGTGGATACTTCCTTTGTCCGCTTAGAATACGTTATATAGTTATCGTGCAAATTGTTTTCATGTTCAGGCATATGTGCATCGCCTTTTCGAATGAAAGGAGAATGGTCAAATTCTGTAGAAAAATCTGTTCCTGGGGAAATAAAATCTTTAATATATCTAATTTTTCTGATTCTTGTAATTTGACAAATAAATGCGCTAGCGCCGTACATGCATACTTAGGTCTTGTTAATTTTTGTAACATTTCCGCGTCACATTTTTCTTTTCCATATCATTTCAAGCCTCACTGCTCTTTGACTGAGCATTCCTTTGTAGGCAACACATTGTCTAAGCCTAATACAGTGGTCCGAGCGTATAAGTATTGTTTTCTTGAATTGAAATTCTGTTTGGCAGCTCTTTGTATTTTAATTTTACGATTATTATTATTTTTTTTTTTTCTATTTCAAACTTTCTGGTATCTCAGACTTTTCTTCAGAACATTCGCCACCCGAATTAAGGCGTGTGTGTGTGTGTGTGTGTTTTGTTGTTGTTGTTAGATATGCAGTTCCGGTTTCAGCAGCTGTGTTTTGGGCGCTGTTCTGGTGAGGCTTTCTCGACCCTCGTTATGAGGCAGACGTTTTTCTCATTGGCAATTCTGTTGGGGTCTCAACAGACTGGCTATGTCGATGTCTTACATTTTAACCTCGGACTGAAGAAAACTTTTCTGCTCCTGGAAAACTTAAAGTTAAGTGCCAGGCCACTTAATTCATCCCTTGATGTGCTCATGTTATATTATATAAACTTGTATATAAATGGCATCGGACGTTTCTTTTTCGTTTGTGCATTTTTTTTTTTGTTGGTATTCTCAGAAGGGTGCAGCATTTGAAGATTAATGTGGTACCACAAGTCTCGTGTTCTCCCGCACCCACAACGAACTTTTTCGCGTACAAATGCAATAGCACGATAACGAGAGATTCTCATAAAATTTGTATGCATGGTTTCCGCAGGGGCTCGAAAGCCGCTCTGTTCTAAATGTAGTGCGGAGCGATCACATGACCTTCCACTCAGGTTAATGCTTTCATGCAAATTTTGAACTGATGTAGGACTCTTCATCTACAACAGCATTTCAGTGTACTTTGAGGCCAATAACTCCTTACCATTTACAGTGTTCATGTCAAAAATTGAGAATTCTTGTTATCAGCAGTTTAATTGTAGATTCGCTAAGTACAAATAAAAACAAACCTTGCTTATTAATGTATCACAGGGCTGAATCTAGGGTAAAGCGAGCCATTGCCCAAAGCACAAATTAAAAAAGACGTACACCTCACCAATTTCAATGTATTATTTTATCTATCGTTATTGTTTGGTTAAATTGGAGCTACGAATTCGATCAGCACTGAGTAATAATTTGTGTGATTGTATCTACAAGCGGATTCTGAGTCAGTTGTCAATAAAAACTTTTGCATTTGTGAATTTCACAAATATGTTCGACTTGTTTTTCTTCGGAAACGGATCTGTATCATGTAATTGCTAATCTGATGCACGCTTTAGGAGCAAGTCGACATCTTAAATCAGTGCATATCTGTCTGTTATCACTTTTCCCTCTGTTAAGGTCAAAAGTTAAAACAGAAAGAAAAAAATGCCGCCAGTTTACAAAAGAATGGAATCGCAGGCATAGTCTGCAAAGATTTTTTTATAATCAGGGACAAAGAAATAGGATTGTAGTAGTAGCCCTGTTCTTCTCTTTTCTCACGTTATCTCTGAAAGAGCCCAGATAACGAAACAGCAGCTGAACACAGATATACAGACCTATCTGCATTAGTCTTTATTTGTACCATTGGCATTTTTTATTTTAGTTATTACGCTGGGAAACAATTTTTTTTTTCGTTGTGCCTGGAATTTTCGACCTGATTCTGAGTATTATTGTGCCGCTGATCCCGGAAATAGTATCCTTTTTGCTCTAGCAGCTCTAGTTTTTGAGATACTGTCGGCGTTATTACCGAGTATTACGTTATTTTCCCGACAGCATTTGTTACCTGCAAAAAATTTGTTTTCGTGGTTGCGTGGAAGTTTCGACCTGATTCCGGGTATTTTTGTGCCGTTAATTCCGGAAATTGTATCCTTTTTGCTCTAGCAGTTCAGTTTTCGAGATATTGTTGGCGTTATTACCTAGTATTACTTTAATTTCCCGAAAGCATTTGTTACCTGATCGTATACATACGTTTGAATTTTCTGTTGCTGTCCGTGTTTGCGTGTGCACGTTACATATTCAAACGTGTTTTATTCCTGTTTCAGGCGTTGACATGGATTCATCACGAAGAAAATGTGTAAATCATCCGGATGTTTTTTGTTACATTTGCGGAGAGTACACGTTCGCTCAACAGACAAGTTTTAACGGACTTGGTAAAAAGAGCTTATTTTGCCTACTTCACAGTAAAACTAGGGGACCAAGATAAGCCTTGTGCACCGCATGTCATGTGTAAAACGTGTACAGAGCATCTGCGACAGTGGACGAATGGGAAAAGGAAGTGCATGAAATTTGGTATACCAATGGTGTGGTGCGAACCGAGCAACCACAATGATGACTGTTACTTTTGTCTGGTGAATATAAAGGACATCAATGGGAAGAACCGGAGTAAGTGGATGTATCCTGATCTAGCCTCCGCTAGACGCCCTGTTCCACATTCAGATGAGATACCTGTCCCAACATGTAGCAGGCTTCCAGAGCTCTCCGAAGAGTCGGATGAATCGGCTGGTGAGAAAAAAAGCAATGCTGAGCAACATAATAGTGATTTCCAAGGACCTTCATCAGCTGGATCAGGTTTCAGTAAAACCGAATTGAACGACCTTGTAAGGGACCTAAGTCTTCCAAAGAAGGCAGCTGAATTGTTAGCTTCCAGGCTGGCAGAAAAAAAAAATGTACTGTTACCGGGAACAAAAATCACAGTGTATTGCAACAGAGAGGAAGAGTTTCTGCCATTCTTCACAAAAGAAAACGAATTCGTTTTCTGCAGCAATGTGCCAGGATTGCTGATGAAATTGGGCGTACGGGAATACACACCCAGTGAATGGCTGTTATTCATAGATAGCTCCAAACGCAGCCTCAAATGTGTACTTCTACATAACTGGAACAGATGCAGATTAATCTCAATCGTCCACTCAGTTGGTATGCAGGAAGATCGGGCTACAATAGCCATAGTCCTAGAGAAGATAGCATACCGCGATCACCAATGGGTCATCTGTGTGGATTTGAGGATGGTGAATTTTCTCCTAGGGCAGCAGGTCGGGTACACCAAGTACCCGTGCTTTGTATGTCTGTGGGACAGTAGAGCTAAAGATCAACACTGGGTGAGAAGACAGTGGCCTATGAGAGAAAACATGGTAGCTGGAGAGAAAAATATCATCACAGAACCTTTGGTGGGCAGAGAAAAGATCATATTGCTACCACTGCACATCCAACTTGGTTTGATGAAACAATTTGTAAAGGCACTTAAGAGAGATGGAATGTGTTTCGGCTACACATGTAGAAAATTTCCAGCGTTTCCCACGTGACGGCCCCTTGTTCCGAATATCATCTAGCACATTCGATGAATCACTGTCTATATCATAGCCTTCCAGATTTTCGTTACTTTTGTTACTATTTCTAGTTTCTACCGAATTTTCTTGGGAACCATAAGGCCGCTAACTACCGTGAACTCGTGGAGAATATACCCACTGCGTTTTGTACACTTGCTTGTAACATGAGCATCAAATTGCATTACCTACACAGCCATTTGGATCGGTTTCCACATTGTCTTGGTGATATCAGCGATGAACAAGGGGAGCGATTTCACCAGGAAATAATGGCCATGGAAGAACGGTACCGTGGACGATGGGATACGCATATGATGGTGGACTATTGTTGGAGCATCCACCGCGAATGTCCAGGAGCATCGCATCGCAGGAAATCACAGAAACGTGGGTTCAGCAGCATGTCTCAATGACGAAACTCTTGTGTTGTTGTTCGTGTTCTAGGCTTCTTGGGATTTCTCTGCATATGTCATATCGTGAGAAGCAGATCTGATGGACAAAAACTAATGCCATTTTCGGAATCTGTGACCCCTAAATACCCCAAAAAGGGTCTAACATCTTAGGGATGAAAAGTTGTGTTCCCCAGTGAATTATTTATTATTACATACTATTATTTTTGATTGATTGAAGTTTTATTTTTTTTATTTATTTGACCTGGTGGTACAGATACAGTGACAGGATAAACAGACGTAGTTGTACAGTATTGTCAGGCAAACATTGACAGTATATTCATTTTACATCAACAATGTACATAGCGAACATGGTATACAGTATGCCAAATGATCTTACAACACAGAGAGAGCCAGTGCTGATCAAGTAACACACAGACATAGCGAACGTGGTATACAGTATGCCAAATGATCAAGTAACACAAAGAGAGCGAGTGCCAAAGACAACCACAAGCATCCATGCCTTACCCGGGACTCGACACCTCCCTGGGCGAATGAATGATCAAAAGCCATCGCTTAGACCACTGTGCGCCACCGGAGCGGAGCGGCTCCATTGCTATCTGCACGGAAAATTTTTAGCATACTGCCAGTGGTGATTGCAGGAATTTAAAGGCTGGAGGGGGATAACTTTATTACCACTATCAATTCGATCGGATGAAAAAGGTGACGTCAAGAATTGCTTGGATTATTTTACTCGCTGAAATGCTTGGATTATTTTACTCAACAGAAAAAAAAGATGGACGTGTATTTTTGCCAGCGTAAAATTCAGAAAATTTAAATTGCTCCTGTACTCTCCTTCTGCAACCGACCTAGCATACTGATCTCTCTTCCTCTCCTGTATGATATTAGGGTAGGGACATGATATGATGCCTACCTTCATTTCTTGTTTGTGTCTAGCGTGAGTCGAGGGAAGACTGTTGACGTCATATGGATTCCCTGGCCACTTGTCATGGTTGTGCACACCTGAACTCAAATGTTCAGTCATGAGAAATCTATACCGCGACAACTTACCAAGGACTGCAACCTCGCAAATGGTGATTCATTAACCCAAATCAATCAGAATATGTCGCTTTGCTTATTGTCATCTGAAAAAAAAAAAGAAAAGCAAAATTAGATATACCTACATACAGGTAAATATTTCGGGGGTCAAGTGAAACAGAATTTTGTAAGAAATTAAGAATGAATAAATTTCCACAATTGTTTCAAAACACCGGTAGAAACTAGAAATAGTAACAAAAGTAACGAAAATCTGGAATGCTATGATATAGACAGTGATTCATCGAATGTGCAAGATGATATTCGGAACTAAGGGCCGACACGTGGGAAAGCTAGGAACATGGAGAATAGGACACCTATAAGAATGAAAATTAATGCTAAGTATAAGGATTTTAATGCGCATGGGTACACATCTAGTGCATTGAAGGTATGTTTAAACTGACTAGAGCTTTATGAAATTCAAACTATCCACCATAATAGCAAAATGATATCATGTGGAATGAGAGCTACATCAAACTCAAGCCAGTTATTAAATTTAATTCTAAATCTCAGGCATGTAAGATTAAGCACGATATAAATGATCCATCATCCTGGCGATATACAACTAATGAATTAAAAAGTTATTTAATCGAAAATGAACCAAACTAGAGTAAAGTATCTGATTTCTTCAGCTGAATTTTACGGGACTTACGATTCCTTACAATCTTTCCCGAAAAAGCTCGCCAATGGCGAAATCAAAGATCGAAATTAGCATCTTTGTTTTAAAGTAATCAGTTCACAGTTTTGTTTTTCATGTATCGTATTATTTAATAATAAAAATGTGTACGAATATCTCATAACTAGTTTAAGGAAAAGCCAGTTTTTCGTCACGGAAATATTTTTAATGTCCACTGCATCACAAAATATAATCGTAAAAACTGAAATAAAAATGGCTGCTGTTTGTGAACTGCGTTGACAACTCTATAGTTGTGCTTTAAAAAAATTGGATTGAAGTTGTTGTTAAGACGTCGCTTGTATGAGCATGGCACGTAGTTAAACGCCGAATATGTTTTCTGAAGGCGGAGCACCGATTTTCATAAATTTTGTTTAAAAGATAGGTTTTTATGTCCATACGCAAACGGAGCACTGCCAGCATATCCCTAGAACTAGATAACTGTGATATCTTTTTTTTGTTTTACTTGACGGTATTGAAATCATGTATGTATGTGTAGATTAATGAAAACCTCTCTCTCCTTATCTTTTTTTCTTGGGGGGGGGGAATGGTTACGACTAACATGAACAACTCGTAGAGTTACAGTCGCCCGTGCCCACTTCGAATGACTGATCCGAAGCCAGCGCTTGAGACGACTCGACCACCGGAGAGGGAGTGAAAACTTCTTTTTATGTTATTTATTTCGCTACGTGATTTTCTAAGTGGACATTAAAAAAAACACGTAGCGAAATAAATAATGTAATGAAACTTATAGAAATGAATTTATTACATTTATCAGTAACACTTACAGTAAATGCCACATACTGTTTAAATTGAGCTGTTATTGAGCCAGTGAGCGAAAATGTGTTAACAAAACTTGTTCTTTTTTTTTTTTTTTTTTTTTTTTTTGTAAAATGTATGTAAAGATGAATGAGCATCTTCAATGGCTGCTATGTTGATGCAATTTACACTGATGATATATTTTAAAAATATATCAGAGTGTATCAACATTGCATCACCCGCCAGTTCGATCCGTGATCGCCGACCAGTTCGATCTGTGATCAAGTGCCTTCTAACTGTGGAAAAACAATGAACCTCAGTTTGTTGACTCCAGGCATTTGCGGCTGACACAATAAAAGTTAATTTCTCATGATGGAATATCCATAACAGACGTCTTTTTATTTTTTCCCCTGATCCATATCTCACATCAAGATTGATTGTACTGGTAAATAAATCGTTGTTCTCTCGTGAGGATGGGTGCCTGTTGGCAGGACCCGAAAGGTCTCACGCTTTTAAATTTTTAACTATCATTTAAGTTTTTATTCCATCATAAAACTCTTTTACTTATCGTGTGAAGACGGTTTGTCGTTTAAAGTATGAACAGTCAGGCAATGTTACTGTGCATTATAAAGAATAGTTGAAATGACAGAAAAGAGGAGTAATTTACCTGCGTTTACAACAATTGCTGAAAGTGCTGTCCGCCGACACCAAGACACAGCTGCACACGACGGAACATGTTGTTCGTAATGCACCACAACTCATCGGCAGTACTCTGGGCTGTGGCATCCGTAATGTTCAGTTTTAATTCATCAAGGGTGTGCGGATTAGTTGCGTACACTTTTCCTTTCAATGTTCCCCACAGATAAAAGTCACAGGTGGAGAGATCGGGTGATCTGGGTGGCCATAGTCCCTTCGATACAGTTCTGTCTTCCCCAAACACTTCATGCACAGCACGTAGACTGTTCCGCGCAGTATGCGCCGTTGCACCATCCTGCTGAAAGAAAGCATATGTTCGCTGTTCTGTAAGTGCGGCAACAAATGGGTTGAACAGTTGCTGAACATAGCACTTCGAGTTGATGGTGTCAGTGAAGAAGAATGGGCCGACTATCTTCTTCGCAGACACAGCACACCAAACGCCTATCTTTTGGTCGTACAGAGGAGTCTCCATTGTCCGTCTGGGATTCGTGTCGCTCCAAATCCTGTTGTTTTGCGCATTGACATACCCGGACAGATGAAACCATGCTTCATCTGTCATGTAATAAAGTGTTTGGTCCATTTCACCGCTGACAATGGTCTCCTGAAACCACTTACAATATTGCATCCGTTTTGCATAATCAGGAGTTTTAAGTTCTTGGAGCGCCATAACTTTGTACGGCTGAAAATGCAAATCTACCTTTTAAGTATGCGTCGGCATGACGTGCCAGATATTCCCGTTGCAGGCGATAATCGGCGAATCGACTTCCGAGGGCTTTGTAACATCATTGTGCACACATCCTTGATATTGTCTTCAGTACGAATCGTCTTGGGTTTGTTTCTTTTCCTGTTGCACACCGTGCTAGTTTCACGAAATTTCCGCACTAACTTCTGTACCACTGATTTCGCCGGTGCTGCAGAATGTGGAAAGTTTTCTGTAAATAACTCATTAAAAACCTTGTATGAGTTATTTCTGAAATACTGTTCCACAATAAAAATCCGCTGTTCCGTACTTAAAACCATTTCCGTTGCCTTTGTTCTCTCTTCACTTACACTTATGACCGCGTACCTACACTTCTCTGGCTGTGACTAACCACTCCGGAGAATTCCTTTGCAGCTGTACAAGCAGAAACCGGTTAGAAATGGAACAAAGTGGTTTTAACCGGAAACCCGCCAAACAACTTTAACCCGCCTAACAACGTCTGTCCACGAGACCTCTTTTATATGGCGCACTCGGTAGTATACCTAAAGAAAGGAAAAACTGCTTTATGTTGAAAAAAAAAAGAAAGAAAGAAAAACAAAAGAAAGAAGGAAGGGTGAACAAAAGAAAATTCCGTGCCTCTTAAAATCAAGAATTATCGAACTGAAGTTGGTTCTGATTTTCGTGCCCTTCCCCCCCCCCTCCCCTTCTCCGTTCCGCAACTGTCTTTCCCAAAGGAGTCTAAATTTACAGAAACTGAGGAACAAGGGTTCTAAATGGCACACCATCAATGTTCCTCTATGTTTTGTTCACTTTTTCACGGGAATAACGGACCAACTAATGGAATTGACGTTTTTCTTTTTTCCACTTTTGTGTCTTGGTTCCTACCGACGCTTCAAACATAATTTATTTTCACTGAGATCCTACCTAGGTTGCCGCCTGATGGCCGAGTCACGATCAGAGGCTCGGGCTTCTGGCTAATCGTCTGAATTGTGCCCCTGTTAGAGTTTCGGATGAGGCATACAGTGTATATACATGAGTTGTGTTTGACCTTCGGCGCAGTGGAACTTACTGTATCTAATTAGGAATGGATGACTCCATATAACCTTAGACGCTCAAGGTGTGTGTGTGTTGGGAGGGGGGGGATAGTAGTCTTGACGACCCTTCCAAATGACGAGACAGGTAAATTTTTACTTGTCTTTCGTGAAAGTAGATCCAAATTTACAACAGCTTCATTTAATGAGATCGTGCAAGATTTCCATCTGTGTGTTATATACAGCAAAATTCAGTTTGCTACGTACATCTCGTCGCTCTGATGGACGAGTAATCAGGTTTGTTGACTTCCACTCTTATAACTGCTGGATCTGGGTTTGAATCTCGTGTGACATGTGTGGATGGTGTGTTTGTCCTCTCCTTCCGGCAGAAAAACAATCGGCCACCAAAGCTGCGTTATCGTATGTAGTTTTATATTCTCCCGAGAACTCTATGGCAAGTTCTTCTTTCCCTCTTTTCTCTAGAAAAAAAAATTAAATTTTATCTGTTAAATCCTGTCATTGGTTTTGAATTTACGTGTCTGTTTGTGCATCAACTTATAAACCGGCATTATGACATTTTCCTCAAACATTGTGTTTCCTGCACCGTAGGGGAAACATACAGAGGAGAAGACATTTTGTCTTGATATCTTTGCTAGTTTATTAAATCTCTGTCCTAATGCATCGTTCTCAGTGTGTTGTTCCTTAATTGGGTGACTCATACTTGTTAAAAACTCAAACCAGTTGTCAATACTTAGTCTGGGAGGAGTTAGTGACGCCGTCATCAGATTACGCTAATGCAGAAGTTATCCCATAGATCATTTCCATTTCGTGTGACAGGTGAACCTAAAGACAATTGCTTGGTTGATCATCCTGTTCCTTGCGTAGCGTACATGCCCGACTTGGGGCGTGAGGCAGCATTTGTATAAGGTGACAGGGTTATTTCCTTTTACATTCAACTGCGCTAAAGAATGCTGAAAATTAAACATAGCTTGAGATCCCAAGCATTTCGAAATATCATAAAAATGTCCTTTTTACTTGTGTTAATGATCTAATTTACGTTGTTTAGCGGTCTTGCTCAGAACGCCGTTATCCATACGCATGTTATAGTAACTTGTTTCAGTAAAGGGAGTGCCGCATATCCACGGTTCAAGCTGCCGTGTCTTTCTAAATGTGAGCTTGTCTTTTGACATACAGAAAAAAAAAAAAAAGTGTGCTCGTTAATGAACCACACGGAGTCAGCTGGTTCTTTCAGATTACTGGGGTTTGGCGTTCGTACAGTCCGAGGTAATTGATATTTGTAATAGATTTTTGGCGCGTTTTGGCCAAACATGACCCTTGCTTCGGGAAACCCAGATGAACAATAAACAAAACACAAAGCTGAATACCTTAAAATTATACCATAGAACTCGTTTCTGCGTTAAAATAAATCTACAAAAAAATATTGTTGAAACAACAGTTTTGACTGAAAATTCCATTGATGTCAATTGATAGGTCATTGCGTTTCAGGAGACCGCAGATCTCCGTTAGTAAATAAAGCACAATGACAAGCACTGGAAGTTACTGGATCAAGTTTGAGATATAGTTGCTTCAGTTATAGACAGCTGTGTGGGGCTACATCATGGATTGCGACAAGGAATAAGTCCAATATTTGTGCTGGCGAAGGGAGGAAACGCGAAGAATGCTTTTTATATTTCAACACATTTGAACCAAACGCAACGGGTTTTTACTCTGCGAGATCGTCTTTAATATTGTTCCAGTTTCGTCTCCTACAAGTGGCTTTCTCAAAGGGACATACTGGCACACACTTTCGAATCTTCTTTTTTTCTTTCTTTTTTTTTTTTTTTGACTGTATTACTGAAGGTTTTTTCATCGTCTCTGTTCCAATAAATTTCCGAGTAAAGCAGGTTATACAGGGTGATTCATGAAGAAGTATACAGTTTCAACGCACTATAAAACAAGAACAATGTAAGATATTTTTTGCCTGTAACAGAATTGTAGGGGAATTTTTCAAGTTTTTTTTTAGGGACAGTCACAGATGTTCTATGTGTGCACCCTTAATCACACGACACACATCGAGTCGGTAATCCATTTCCGCCCAAACGCGAGGTAAGGTATCTGAATCAAGTGCAGTGATAGTGGCTGTGATACCCTGTTTCAGCTCCGCAAGATCGACAGGAAGGGGAGGGGCGAATACCTTGTCCTTTACGTACCCCCACAGGAAAAAGTCACTAGGTGTTAAGTCAGGACTTCTGGGTGGCCAATTAAGTCAGAGGCAGGTTGTAGTCCGCGGCTTGTCTTGGTGAGAAATACCGCAAAAGCTGCATTAAAAATTAAACGATATGTTAAGTTTTTGGTTGATGTCACAGTTGCAGGACGACAGTGACAACTTTATTCTCCAATTGGATGGTGCGCCACCGCACTGGTTAGGCGACGTGCGAGATAATCTCGATGAACATCTTCCTCACCGATGGATTGGACAAGCCGCGGACTACAACATGTCACTGACCCAATGGCCACCCAGAAGTCCTTACTTTAACACCTTGTGACTTTTTCCTGTGAGGGTACGTAAAGGACAAGACATTTGCCCCTCCCCATCCTGTTGATCTAGCGGAGCTGAAACAGCGTATCACAGCCACTATCACTGCACTTGATTCAGATATCTTACCTCACGTTTGGGCGGAAATGGATTACCGGCTCGATGTGTGTCGTGTGACTAAGGGTGCACACATAGAACATCTGTGACTGTCTCTAAAAAAACTTGAAACATTCCCCTACAATTCTGTTACAGGTAACATAAAATATCTTACATTGTTCTTGTTTTACAGTGCGTTGAAACTGTATACTTTTTTATGAATCACCCTGTATAAGTTAGTAAATTAATACTATTAAAAATGTTATAAAAGAAGCACAAGTTACTTGTGTTAGGAAGTCGTGAAAGTCACCAAAAAGATGAAGAAAATCAATCTAAAGTAATGAATTTTAAGTTTAAATTAGGAGTTTTTCTATTTTTTTTATTTTCTGATGCATCTTTACACATAAATGTGAGTGAGAATTTCACTGCTCAGTATCAAGTTCTTTTTTTCTTTTACTGTCGAAAATTCAATTTATGCCACTGAAAAAAAATTCAGTTTTAAATTTTGCACTTACGCTAAAAAGATGTCACACATTTGATTGAAAGGGTTAATGAATTGAAATCTGATAGATGAGAAAGAAATTAATGTAGCCATAGAGTAGCTATCGTTAATTTAATGCGTGAAGTACAAGTTCATCACCTAAAATATTTGGAACGGTGCACATAATCGAAAAGTAAATGAACCCCATAACTTGAGTTTCAACAGTTTGCAGACAGAATAGTCCCTACCTTCGGTCCTACGGCCCAGTGAAGTGGTCTGACATAACCGCTGTTGGCCGTGGAATTCCTCTTCAGAATTTCGCTGCGTATTATTAGCATAGCATAGATGATGAGGATTATTTTATTCATTGATGTACTGCGTACTCAACAAAAGTACGCATTTTTTTTTATGTATTATATTTATTATTTTTTTTTAAGTCCTTATAGGGGACGCAGACCCGTTGAATCTCGCCGCATGCGATACCTCTCTTTCCGGAATCCCGGAAAGTGTAAGCTAGGGATTAGACGAGAGCAATACGACTAATAAGACAGAGTGAAAGCAACTAGTTACCGTGCCGCTGGGAGAGGAAATCAAAATTTGAATTATGGCGTAGCTTGGATTCGAATCCAAGGGTTGTTCATGACCAGGTGTCAGACACTTCCTTCCTAAAATCCACCCCACATATACTGCTTATTGGATTCCAATCCATAGCGACCAAGCAGAAAATTCTGCTTTTGAGTGACCCTACCTTGAGTGCAGCAGTTTCAATATACGACACGTGCGACCTAACTGAAGGGAAAGGGGATGGGTGGAAGTGAGGAGCTGCAGAGGATGCAATGCATCGAGGCCCCGCTACTAAGGGCTCCTCAAAATTTTTCTAAACTAAACTATCTACGAAAACACTATTTTTAAAAAGAAAGGGGGAGAAACAGCTGGATTGACCAAAATTGCAAAAATTCAGTTGTTACGAGGTAGTATTAAAAAAGAAAAATTAATCTTAACGGGTACTGCCCTTTTTGAATTCTGATATCTTGTGAATACAATACTTGCTCAGTTAGATAATAGATTTCTGTTGTTTAAATCAGTGCACAGTAGATATGCATTTCTTACCCAAATGAGCTCTGCTTCTATTGAAGATACATTAACATCAGCTAAAGAATTCATTAAATTCAGTGCCGACGTAACAGATGATTTTTCAGATGAGTTACAAATTGTAAAAAATCATCTGGCTGACAAAAAAAAAAAAAAATTCAAGGTCCCAATAAGTTTCTTCAACACATAGTTGATCGCAATTACAGCGATATTTCCCTCAACTTTATGATCCATTTACGACTATTTTTTACTGTACCAGCAACCGTCGCAAGTTCCGAAAGATCATTTAGCAAGCAAATATGAGTAAAACAGATTTGAGATCAACCATGACCAAGATCTTTTGTCGTTATAAGCGATGTTAAGCATACGAAGTGAAGAAGCAAGGAAGTGTCGCTTTGATTCCGAAATAAAGAAATGGATCTAGAATAAAGAAAGAAAATTGTTGATGTAAATTTACTGAAAATATTCATTTTAAAAATAAATACGAAAATTGAAATCAATTTTTTTCGTAATTTCCTTTAACAATGGCAATTGGGTTGATGGATTTTTATTTCTAAAGAAGCATCTGTCTCTCGATTTCTAGTGCAAAAAATTACATTGTGCTTAATGTGGAATTTTAATGAAGTCGAAATACTCATAACTCATGAATAACGAAAGGACATCATATTCTCAATTATTAGTGCTCTGTCATTTGAATGAATTCAAAATTTTTATCTGTTGCCTGATGAACAAACAACAGATACTTATGTAAGGTAGTGCTGTATGGATGTTTTGGCCAATAATAACAATAATGTAATCTACATAACAGAAAAAAATTACGCATTCGTAAAATATTATTTGATTATATTGTCCCTTCATTTAGCTGATAAGGAGAATAAATTATACAACTAACGACTGTATTATCTATATGAACCATGTCCAAAGACTTCAATATTTTTTTTTCTTTGGCGTGGGGAGGGAGTCATTATTCTATTTGTACCCCGGCCACCATCAACCGCGCGCCGGCCTTGCCTAACTGTACCGCAAAATTTAAAGAATGTAGCTGATCTAGCATGCAAAGAGCGATTTTAATGCAACCTTAATTTTCATGCGATCTTAAATTCGTACTTACCGAAATGTACCAGCACTATTCAGCTGAATTCGAATTCCTCGTGCTTAGAACATAAGGAAGAAATGGGAAATCATGTTGAACTAAAAATTGTTTTTTACTTCATTATGATTTAAAAACGCAAATATTGTTCATGTTCACATTCAGTTGTACAGCTATCTATGAATTGTTTTACTATGCCGAAATGGCATAATACCGATACAGTTATGAGGGTGATTCAGGTTGGCTTTAAAATTGTATCTACTGCATAAATTGGGAGTGACATCATAAATCGATTTTTTTTTCTTTTTAAACAACGTGCCGAAGAGAGCGTTTGAAACATGTTTTCGATTTAAGAATCATGTGCCATATGTAAGTGACTATGCTTCGTAAAAAACTGCTAACAAAATCGTGGAAAATATGTTTGTAAAAAATTGTTAGCAAAATCGTAGAAGATATGTTAACAAAACGTTCCACACATTGAATTCTTTTTCTATCTCAGAACGCGGGTCGGAAACGTTTGTCCACGGTTTATAATCGGATTAACCTGATAAACTTAAGTTTAGCATTAGTTATACTAATTTCTGAAGATCAACCTTATCAAGCACAAAAGTTCAGAGGACACGAGGAAAACGATAGCCTGCTTGACCTTGAGAGTTAAAATCCCTGGAACTAATTCAGCAGGCAGATCAGATTCAGATAGAGATAGATGCTCAGGAACTGTTTCCAATTTCACGTCGAACAGCGTTGCAGGAATTACACAGGATCGTGAGCCAACCAACCCCTTCCCTTTTGTGTGTATCATCGGAAGTTAGCGTCCGACGCATGATAGATGAAATTTTGAGCTGCGAGAGGAAAAAAACCTCTCTGAGCAGTCGGAAGCATGCTTGAGACAACTTTGTATTAAACATTCGTCCTTGAAAATTTAGAGGGGAAAGGGGATCAATATTTATTCCGTATTTGAAGACAATGTTAATTCGCAAAAAAAAAAAAAAAAAAAAAACGCTGCAAGACAAAAGAATATTTGACATATTTATTGAAAAACAGCTGGTTCCGGTTTTTTATTGCGACTGTTAGATTTCTCTTCTCCTGATTACAGCAAACGGGCGAGGGTGTGTTCTTGACGAACTTTGAAAGGGTACTTACTGTATCAGCCTTCATATTAACACCTTTAAAGCAAATGCTGTGTAGAAAAAAAGGAAGGGGGATGTGATCAGTCTGTTCGTATTTTATTTTGCGCTCGAAAATGCATCAAAAGACAATAAAAGGTGGCGAAAATAAAACCTGGGATACTCTGAGGATATTTGTCTACTGAGAAAAATGCTGAAGATGTTAAAAGAACAGTTTTTTAGAAAACTTAAAACTCTCCGGAAGGCTGGTACTACAAAAAAAAAAAAAAAAAAAATCAAGACAAGGGCGAAATGTTTAAAAGCTGCCAGAAACGGCATTCCTTTAAAGTTCAAAAACGGTACTAACTATTCTGTATATAGAAAACCCACTGCCACATCAACCATCATACCTGCCAATTCGGCCCACCCGTGCAGTTACAAACTTTCTTCTATTAAATTTTTACTCCGTAGAGCGTTCACTCATTCATCTACAAATAGAAGTAAGAAAAAAGAAATATCAAAGATTTTTCACATAGCCAAAGATCATGGCTTCTCTGGGTCCAAGGTGAAAGAGATACTTACGAAATTGGAATGGGATACAGCCACTGCTCTCCAGAGGATTGGACCAGAGGTGAAGTTTATTGGCTCCATGACCTATTACCCCTTAGTTACACCTACCCTCAAAATATATGTAAACAATTTAACATGAATTTTTGGTGTTAAGACCAACAATATCAGTAGAATGGTCAAAAAGGATCGTGACCTAGTGCAACAATCCAAATATGGAGTTTACAGCATTCTTTTCAAGAGCACTGTAGTTGGTACACCAGATTGCATGTATGTGGGCTCTACAGCTCGTTCTTTGAACATTCGAAGAACATAAATATGATATTAAGAATGGATTAATGAAGACAGCATTAGCCCGTAAAGTTCATGAAGGTGTACATTTTCCAGTTGGGAGAATGCCAATATACTCATAACTCCTCATCCTGGTTCTTCGCTGCTGTTTAATGAAATTTTGATTATTTTTAACAAAGGCCCCATGTGCTGTAATGACAGCTTACCTGCTTTTGTACCAGGCCAATGGAAAGGATTGATTAAAGGCATTGACATTGACTGTTACCGGCCACAATGAGGACAACGAAATAATTCTACTTTATTTTTTATTTTATTTATTTTATTCTTTAAAGAGTTTTGTAAGTAATACTATCATTAGGTGGTAAAAAAACCTTTATGGTTTCTTATGTTTTATGTGAAGAAACGATCATTTATGGTTAACATACCTCCTTTTTTGTCATATTGTAGCAATGTTCTTAGTTTAAGTTTTGACATATTATATGTGAACACGTAATAATTGTATTAATGTATCATACTGCCTTCCTTTTTTACAAATTAATCTTCCACTTATAATCGGCGTTAGCCGATTATAAGTGGAAGATTATCAAAAAAGAAATATCAAAGATTTTTCACATAGCTAAATTACATGTTAGCCATCCACATAGTTGTCAAGTTTTTAATCATCTGAAGATGGGCAACTGGGTTGCCCGAAAGGTCTAATGTATGTTTTTAAACGTTTAGTTTTATCAATAAATATCCTTTGAGCGTAATGGGGAAAGTTTTTAATTTTAGGCTTTCATACCATCATTTTCAAGGATTGCATTACCGTGCAAGGTGGTGGCTGCCTCCTTTTGAAGTCATTTTTATTTTTATTATTACTATTTATTTAATACTTTAAATGAATAATGCAAAAAGAAATGCATGTGATGCCACTGTTTCCTCTCTCCTGGCCATGTACTTGATATGGTTACAATGTATGCTTAGGGGGGAGGGGAGGAGATAATATAGGTAAAGAATATTTTAAATGGCAGAAAAAACTCGCTAAGCAAACTTAGTATGAAAGATGGGGTGAGAACAATGACCAATAAATCACATGGTTGAAGATAAAATTATTGCTTGCAACAAAAAGATGGGGTGTTTTTCAGTTATATGTTACTAATATTTTGATTTCAATAAAATAGAACTTTTGGTTTAATGATAGAATAAAGTGTTTCGGCAAATGGAAACACTGAAGTAAATCTCACCATCATCACATTCACAGCCTAAGAGATCACAGGAAAGAATTTTCACCTAGATATCAACTCAGCGGGTACAGGCAAACTGCTTGTACCTGATAAAAACAAAAGCAGGAGGTAAAGGGAATTGTATTCTACAAGCATTAAGATGTACGGTTATGAGAACTACGGAAAGTGGAGATTCTTTCTTCTGATTCAAAAACCGATTGCATTTTTAAGTGTTTGAAACCGTAAACATAAAAAGTTACTTGAAATAGTTAAAAACATAGCAAAATTCTCTAAAAGAGCCAATCCGCCGCCCCGGTGGCGCAGGCATCTGATCATTCGTCCGTAAGGGGTCCGGGTTCGAATCCCGATCAGGCATGGATGTTGTGTTTGTCTTACGGCACTGGCTCTCTCCCTTCCCTGGAACCAGTGACCCTAAATTAGGGACGGGCGACTGCTTATAGCCCATTGAGTTGCTCACGGTGGTCGTTAAACCTCCAATAAATAAAAAAAAGAGCCAATCCCCCCCTCCAAAGTTGGCAGCACTGGCTCTAGAACACCAACTAAGTCTACACCCGCTACATCTTACAAAAAAAAATCATCTTCGTTGGATGGCTTTTAGATTGCTTTTGTAAATGAATTTATGTCATTCACAAATCGAGTAATGTTGAATTCCACATATGTTTAATATTATAGCATATTTTTCTTTTTCTTTATGATAAAAGCAGATTAACGCAACTTTTGAAATCATGGGCTTTTGTTTTCATGCTCTGAATTTTGCGTTTCATTTGAAACAAAAATTGTTTCGCTAGTTTCTCATGCGTGGGGAAATCTTTTTTTGCGTTGCGTTTGGCATATATTTCGTAGCATGGAAATTTTTCGTAATGAGTAAACTGTCCTTGTACACGCCGACGTTAGTTGAACCTTGAAAACTGGGTGCAGTCGGCTACAGCAAGGACTTCATAGGCTGTGATCACTGAATCAGCTTCTTCTGTGTACTTAACGCATTTCTCAATGCCTCATTAAGAATTCTCTCTCACCATTCCTTCTTCAAGTGTTTGATTCTACAAATTATAGAACTTATATCATTTCAAAAAACGGTCATTTTACCCTGTATTCCCTTCCTTGACATTTATGCAGTACACTTGATATATTTTGCGTGTGATTTAACTCACTGAGAATCATTCTGTGGCTTCAGAAATTGCTTGAGTACGACTTTTTGGATTTGATTCACTTTTTAGTTGATTTTATTAACAAACTGTGGCGCTTGCTCATGTCTCTTAATTAATTAACATTGCTTGCAGCTCATCAGAAGCAGGTCAGTGTGTGAGTCTATTAGTTATTACATGAGCCAGATTTTGCACTGTGTGCCTAACACCCCATTTTCTTCCCCAAAAAAACATGAGAGAAATTATTTGACAAAAAGACTGTAATATTAGAACTTAAGGAAAATGATTTTGGAAATCATGTAAATATATGTAATTAATATCTTTGAAAAAAGTGTTGTTGTGCTTTAAACACATGAATTACTTACCGGACGTAAAGGAATTCAACATCAGTTGAGTCGTCATCACATTTAAGTTCCGGATTAAATACACATGGACACCTATCTTGTGGGACAGTTTCAAATTTTACTGAAAAAAAACAAAAACTTGTACATTTACAATTCCTATAGTCCCGTCGGGATCAAAAGAATATGTAAAATTCGTTATTGATAAGGCCATCTAGTAAAATTTTAATTATACGTTACACAAGTAACAAATGAAAAAATATATATATATAATTTTAAACAGTTAAGTGATCTCTTGATTCGAATTTGCTTTTTTGAAATGTATCGCACTTATCTGGATTATTTCACTTAAGTTTTTATGTTCTGATATTTTCTTCCCAGCATGCAAATATTTTCTTTCTTCGTTTTCTGTAATGCTCTGTATTCATTCTTCGAAAGCCACTGTTCACATTTCTTCATGCACTTTTTCAATTTATTTGCATCAAAATAAGCTTCTTCGGCTTCGAGGAGGTGAACTCTACAGTTTTATTGAATGTATTTCCTCATGTGAAGCAGTGTGCATACGTTTGCAAGTCCAGAGTTTTCCGTAAGAGTCGTACGTAAAACTCTCCTGGGATTCAGGAATCCTTTCTTCCCAGAAAAGTGTATCATAGATGTGATAACCTTTCACCCTCATTACAGTTATTAGGCGTTGGTATATTCGTCACATGTGAGAAACATGTATGTATTTACTTAATTTCCAAGTTCATCTCTTGATCGCGACGAATGTTATGAGCACATACAGTATTTATTTATTGCTTTAACATATAAATTTCAAAATTTCATGCGTCTCGACAGAAACTGCAAGCGCAACCCAATTCCTTGTGATGAGTGGTTCTGTGAATCATGGAGCTCTCCTATTTGAAATCCACATTAGGTAGTAATGACTAATATAGTTTTTAAATGAAGTAACAGTGAAGTTGTCACAGTAAAAACAAATTTTTCTATGATAGCCATAGCTGACACACAACACGGCGTCTGCTGGTAAACTGTCTGCCCTCCCAGTTACGTAGTGCAGCCTGCTTTCACACTTTAAAAGGCTTTGGCTGTCAAGTGATATCAACATATTATCGAGATTTGAGAAAATCCTATTCACGACCTACTAGTACTCTTCCTTAGAGTAGAAATGTCAGTGCGTTCCTAGCCGACCGCAGGGAGAATCTGACAACAGGAAACGCATGAGCCTGTAAAACTCTGCCACAACGGTATATGAGGTGCAAATCCAAGGGAAAATGGCAGACAAGAAGAAACTAGGGCAGTTACAGACGTGTACCGAAAAGAAACAAATGCTATGCGGGACGTAGAGACATGAGCATGGAAAAGCGAAGCAGAGAAAGACCCAAAACCTGGGATGAAAGGACTGTTTAAACAATCGTATAATGGAGAAGAATTTAAGTAATGAGATGACGAAACATCGAACTGAGTAGAGAAGGAAGGTCTGCAGCAACAACCCTGCTCAAACGAAACGACAAAAACCTCGAAAGGTTCAGATCCCCTGAGTCCGCAACTCGCTGAGTTTCTTGGAAGGGTTGAAAACATAGAAAAAATACAGTAGAAGCGGCAAGAAAGTGCCCTGATGGGGAAAGATCCTAAAGGAAAATAGTGCAGGAAAAATTAGAGTTTTAGAAGTATACGGTTTCCCTTTAAGAATGTGAAGTTATATGCTGCCTTACATGCTATACTTGTTGTCCCACACCGAAGGGTACCCAGGCGCCAGGAATCAGAAAGGGAAGAAAGGGCAGGAGAGCGAAGAGCCCGTAAAAAGAGAGAGAGAGAGATAGAGAAAAGAAAAGAAAGAAACAAAGCACATCAAAAAGCAATCACACCGAAAAAATCCCGTTTTTCTCTAAAATCCCATGAAAAGGGCCTGCGTATCTTGTTTGCCAACTTTGCTCGCTTCGTGAGAAAATGACTTTGCGAACGTAATGGACACCGGAAGTTTTCAAGTTTCGGACTTAGAAAACATTTCAACATTTTCACAGAATTCGAAAACCCCCCTTTTTTTTTTCTCTCCTCCTAAAATGAGTGACCGTAAAAGAGCTTTTAATCCTTACCTTTTGGGTTCGAGAACCCTCAGTAAAACATTTTTTTTTCTTTTTGTTATAATAATTGTATATGTTTGAAAAGTTCAAAGTTTTGAATTTAGTTCTAATAAAAAACGCAGGTACGAGAGGATAGTTCCTTTTTGAAACATTTACCCTGGCCCTTAAAAGGACCTTTTTTTTTTTCCTAATTCCTTCACCTACTTCAGGTTTAGTAGATATGTGCGGATTTCCATCTTTTTCCTATCATCTACTAGGACCACTGGGTCGGACAACGCGGCTGTACTGCAAGGAGCAGGTACGAAGCTAATTGCAGGGGGTGCAGGCTACGCCACGACCTGAGCATAGCTCTTAGAAGAGCTTTGTCTTCTTCTGTGGTGTAGTGACACTTGCGTACATATCAAGGCGTTCCCGAATCTAACAGGTGCAGCATAGGAAAAGAGGTGGCACTTGCGTACAACCTTAGATTTCCCCTGTAATGTTCGGGGATAATTATATGCTTTTGTAATTTTCCCCGAATACCACTGTCACTGTGACCCATATTTTGAATGATTTTAACTTTCCTTCGCACTTTATCCAGGCTTAGGACTGGCAGCATCTGTGCTGGCGTGTTTAAAAGTTTTTTTTTTTTTTTTTTTTTATGTGCGCAAACAATTTTTTTTTCTTCATAGATATTTCAATTCACTTTTTCAAAATGTACTCTAGTTTACTCTAGTTTAGCAATATAAGCTAAAGACTTCAAACACTTCTTTACATCTTGCGTACTTTCGTAATGTCGCAGAGTTCTAGAAATTCGCTGATCCAATTTGATGTACTTTTTAGATCGTTTCTTTCCTTCAAGATTAAGGTCTGTTCGATTTATAAGAAAGTCACTGTACTTAGACTCTTCCTTTAAACTTTGAATGAGGGTCTTGATTTTAGGATGTGGTCTACTCATTAAGGTGTTAAACTTATTATTCCAGCCTTCTACCGCATTATTGGTTCTGTGCTGTAGATTATGACAGTTCCACATGTTAGTTCTAAAGACAGAATTTTCTAGCCATTCATTCACAAAATAATCATAAAATTCCTTCAGCTTTGGTTGCTGCGGTGAACTTTCTTGAATTGATAACCATCCGTTATCTATGTCTGCATCTGGAAGATGTGCTAATGCTGCACACATGCGCACATGATGTCTAATTTCTTCATTTTCTTTATAATCACTGGCTAATCCAAGTGACTGAACATGCCGCCACAGACATAGGTTAAAATGAAAGTTGCTTCCTGAAATCTTCACTAACGGATATATACTTTCCAAGGCTTTAATAGCTGCAACCTCAAAGTCTAAAGTCACTGAATGTGGATTCCATCCTGCTTCTTTTAAAATTGTGAAAAGTTTCCCATATGTATCTTCATTTTTTTTTTAAAGTAGGGCGAAAATTATTGGAACAATAGTGACTTCATCTTCATTACTACTTAAATCAGTGTGAACTGTATATAGCTGGTAGAACTGCTTAGTGCAACATTGAAAAGTTCCATCAGCAAAAAAATTTTTGCAGTTTTTCAGGGTGCTCCGTCCTTTTTCACTAGCAAATACCAAAGTTCTGACTTCGTGGCCATCATCAGCCAGCAAGAAACTTGTTCCATCTTCCATTGCCAACACATCATCAGGAATCTGGATTTCTTGCGACGTCTTTGGTTCTTTCGTCAATCCTTGTTCTTTGCGTCTAATACGATATAGTTGTGACTTTACTGAGGGCAAAATAGGAATGCTTGTCACAATATCGTATCCGCGATTAAGCAGAGGACTCAGTTCTTGGTGGTAAATTTTTGATACAGGCATATCTTCTTCTCGAACCCGTTTTCTTGTGTTAGATAAATGCTTTGCAACGTCAGTTGCTGCTATGTCAGGTTTGCAAATGTGGTTAGAAACTTCAAGTACTTTCCCATCTTTTGATTTTAAGGAGCCACGACACTTTGCAGTTTTCTCGTTAATGCATAACCAACTAATGACATTTTCTTTGTTAGTTCGGTGTTGACGATATTGGTGCCCATCATATATGGCAGAAGGTTTCTTCTTTGTGGTCTCTATGATTTCTATCATATCCATCTAACTGCTCACTGTGATAGAAATTTGCAAAGGGCTTACAAAAATACTCAAATGGCTTTCTCGTTAAGAAGCAAAAAAAGCAATGACAAAACAGTCCAAGATTTTTGGCGTACAATAGTCTGGCAATAGACGCTCTGGAACGCTATTGGTTGTCGGTCAACCTTTTCCCTTCAGGACAGAGCCGTAGAAGAGAAGGTTTGGGTTATTCCTTTGTTTGAGGACTATTTTTAAGCTCCGACGAGGGAGCGATTTATGGCCGCTGTGACGTCATGGCGAGGACACGCGCGTTTCCATACCAGTCTGTCTCTCGAGAGAGAAAGAGAGTTGTACGCAAGTGCCACCTCTTTTCCTATGCTGCACCTGTTAGATTCGGGAACGCCTTGACATGTACGCAAGTGCCACCGAATTTGAGATGTACGCAAGTGCCACCAAATTTGAGATGTACGCAAGTGCTACCAATTCTCTTCTGTTGCCTCTGGATTATTTTCCTGATCTGATCCCCGGCTCCTAGTAGCAACCGACCTTGATCTCGATGAGGGGTGGCGTTATTCCTCCAGCCCCACCGATAACTAAACATACTGGATGATCCAGGCGCGACGCTACAGGTGGGCCTACCCAACTTTTCTTTGAGCCTACCCTTTACCCCCCCCCCCTTAATATTTAAACAGAACAAATGGCGAGTGCAACCATCTAAGATTCTATTATACTTCTGGGAAATGGAAGAAGTCTTCTGTGTGAATGTCTAAGAGAGTAGTAGAAGGACACCATTTTGTAATTATAGTTTTATAAACGATGAGAGAGAGAGAGAGAGAGAGAGAGAGAGATGTTCCCTCTCAGGTGGTTAGAAACTAAAATTCATAAAGAGCCTTATGACAGCAAAAAAAAAAAAAAAAAAAGAATTTGACAATAAAGAAAAAGAGAAAAAAACGACGTAAGCTAAAATTGCTGTGAAAGAATCAGTAACTTGTTAAAGGCCATGGAACTTCGTATCCATGATCCCCAGTACAGTAGAACTCCAATTATCCGGACTCTAGATATCCGGAACTTCAATTATCCGGATAGCTTGTTCTTCTTTTAAGGCCAAGTAAAATTAAGGTTTTTGTTGATTTATTTACGTGTTTTTAGTTTTTTCGTTCATTTAAATAATACAAAATTATAATGTAGTACAGTAGATATTTATTTTTCAAACTGTATAACATTTGTTATTATAAAATACGATAAACGAAAACATTAAATTCCCTCATTTCAATTAATAAATACGTATTTGGCTTACAGAAAAAAGGCAACCCAATTATCCGGATTTTCCGAATATCCGGATGGTCTGTGGTCCGAGTTAATCCAGATAATTGGTGTTCTACTGTACTACATGCCTTGAATAAATACTACGCAGTGTATACCAGAAAACTCTTTTTTTTACTGGGGATAACATCATCGCATCGGGAAAAATCTACATAAACGAAATTTTTTGCCAAAATTTCTTCAAGATTTGTGCCCCCCGTATGATGCTTAGCCCCCTAATAGCCCCCCCCCCAGTTCTGAGCTGCAGGCGTCGCACAGTGGTCTGGATGGGGAAAAAGCTGGCCAAAAATCGTTTTTTCCACTTTCAAATATTATTATCGTTAAAATAGGTTTCAATAGCTTTTGGAATGTCACACCTCCTGTAAATACTGTTTTCACCGACATAAATTGTATTTATGTTTTTTCCTACTGGAGATTGAGGGTAAATGGTACAATAATTTTTGCGGTTGTTTTTAACGTCATGTTTAATGCATCCATAATACTAGTGAACTGACGAGAAAATAAACATTTTTCTGCCATTTAGTGATGTACTCTTAACAAAATGTTACTAAGAATTTTTTATTTCCTTTATTGTAGAAACCATGTATTTAAAAGTTTACTACATTTTATTTCTGTTTGACTCTAAACGTCGACTTTTATTAAGAGCGACACGGAGTCACGCGCTCATTTTTGTTTTAAAACATAGAAAACAGATCATATATGAAAGTGTCCTGTAAAAGAATTTCCTGCCCCTCTCTGCCACTACGCTAGATAACGCTGTTTCACTTCATGCGCACCCACATAAGTTTCACGTGACCACATATGACCTTGGTGATATGAAACGAATTCGTGTCTCCTGATTTGTCCCTCAGTGTTGGCAGGTTAGTGTTGAATTTGCGTAGCTGCGAAGCACTTTCGTGTTCATCCACTAGTCTTATTCTTCTAGGTTTTTTTCATTATAAGTGTTCTCGAATGGCTGTTGTTATAACCCTCAATGAATTGCATATGAAGATTTTGCATAAGAAAGAGGAGCAGCGGGAAAGTGCAACAAGAACATGTCATTGACTAAATAGAAATTTTTTATTTAAGCAATGATGATGCACCTATACAAGATTTGCGTAAATACGTGGCGAAGAACTATTTTTGTATATATTATAAACGTTGGAAAGAAAGCAACCGCACTAACGCGCGTTTTATGAAGAAAAATTCGAAATGGCTGGGAAATGTGATTGAATTTCCAAGTATAATATTCCTTGTTCTTCATCTCATACATCACGTGGTCGTCCCGAAAAGCGATTCGAAGAGTCTAGTGAAAGACGTAAAACCGAGGAACTCAGGTCTACAGCATCTTCTGTGGAATTATCATGTGCAACTGCAATGAGTCTAAGATCGGAAGGAGATGATTCAGCTGCTGAACTTCTGAAAGAAGCCACAACCACCACCTCAACGAGAGTTAATAGAATCCTTGAGTCATGAAAGAAGAGAGATGATAAATAACAAACACAACTTTCTCCTGAGGAAGCTCTCTTTTTCAATTATTAGGACACATTTGTCAAAAAGTCGGTACTTGTTGATCAGAAAAATTGCAAAATCGCATCACCATAATTTGTATCCGTCTTATTATTTAGTGATGAAGGCAAAGTCTACTGCATACCCAGAAGATATCAGTGTAACACAGAGTATGCGAAGTGAAACTTCAGGCTTTATTGAATCATACGTATTCAAGATCAGGTTTCGCCAGATCTCGACACAACTGGCGATAAAAATTATATGTTGTACTGTAAATGGGGATTCGATGGCAGTTCGAGTCATTCCCAGTACAAACAAATTTGGACCGAAGAAGGTGACATGAGTGATGACAGTGTTTTTCAGTCATGAGTGGTAGGTGGTGTACCCTTACGTTTAGTAAATAACGAAAATAATGAAACAGTGTGGAAAAATCCACGTCCGTCATCTACAGCTTTTTGTAGGCCCATTCGACTTCAGTGGGCACGTGAAACCCCTCAAGTGATTTCAGAAGAGAAGAAAAATATTAGTGACCGAATTTCAAAACTTCAGGCATTTCAGAGTAGATATGGAATTGTAAATTTTTGTTTAACTTTAACAATTATAGATGGAAAAATATGTACCAGTTTAACGAATACATCATCTATGAGATGTTACATTTGTGGTGCAAAGGTATCAGAAATGAATAATTTAAATCTAATTGCAAAGAAGGTGCAAGATTCCTCACGTTTCGAGTTTGGATTATCAACACTTCATGCAACTAAGTATTAGGTTTTTTGAATGCCTTTTACATATCTCATATCGATTAGATTGCAAAAAATGGAAAGTTAGTTCCAAGGACGGAAGCATGCAGAAACTGAAAGAGAAGAAGAAAACCATTCAGGAAGAGTTCAGAAATCGATTAGGGCTTATAATTGATGTCCCAAAGCCTGGTTATGGAAATACAAAGGACGGCAATACAGCGAGACGATTTTTTCAAAATGTTAAAATCTCTGCCGAGATTACCGGTATCGACAAAAATCTCATTAAGCAGTTTAGCGTAATTCTGAAGGTAATTTCAAGTGGTCAGGAGATGAATTATGCAAAATTGTAATAATTTGTAAAAGTACTGCTCATCTTTTCGTCTCCCTGTATCCTTGGTTTTACATGCCGCCAACCGTGCATAAGATCCTCATACATGGACCCCTTGTTGCATTCCAGAAGAGTGTCGACATTATGGAGGCAGGCCTGAGATAGCCGTGCCGTGTTTGGCTGGGCATTATCCTGTTGAAAAATTGCTTGGTGATGCTACGACAGAAATTACTACACAACAGGTCGCAAAATGTCGTCGACGTAGCGTTGAGCCGTGATTGTGGTACAGAGAACTACCAAGAGTGTCCGGCTATCGTAGGAAATTGCTCCCTAGACAGTCACTCCCGGTGTGCGAGCCGTGTACCGTTCCACGGTAAAGGCAGGTTCCGTGCACTGGCCGGCTCGTCTGCAGACACGAGTGCGCTGATCATCGGTGCCAAATGCAAACCGTGACTCATCACCGAAGACAATACGACGCCACTGGACACTATCCCACGTTGATCGGACCCGACACCACGGCAGTGCTCGCTATTCAATGGTAGGCGGCGGAATGACCTCTTTGAATGTAGTCCCCCGTGCCGCAAGTCGTCTGCCAACGGTCCGGATCACCACTTCCGTACCTGTATACGACGCAACATGGCCACCGATGGTTGAGAGCTACGAATTCGGTTCTGTTCGTGCGGCTCTCACAATCGCTCAATTCTCGCGTTCTGTCGTTGCCCCCGGCCATCCACTACCCATGTGCCTCTGGGTTGTGCCATCCTCGACCCATTGGCGAAACCATCGTCCGATTTCAGCGTCGCTCCGACCTACATGCCTGGCGATACGGCGACTTGACCAAACGGCCTCTCAGCCCAGTTATACGTCCTTTCAGCCCAGTTATACGTCCTCTCTCAATCTCACTCAACTACTCGTAGTGTGCACGGATCGGACATCGAGGCATCCTCGTAGTCCGCGGAGGTTAATGCAACCGCAGTTCGCTCTCACAATTGTCCCTGCAACAACAACAACAAATCGGGAACCGAAGGTTCAAAACGAATGAGGCACGCACCACACCGTTTGAAATAACTGTTTATTAGCTTGGTTTATTATTAGGTGTGCAACTTAATTCTCGGCCACAGGCATGACACGTTGACAGCAAATTATAGCAAATCGAATACGTACCTAATCAGGGAAATAATCCCCTTCGTGTTGGATACATTTGAGCCATCGGTCAGGGAGCTGTGGAATACCACTGCGGAAAAAAGAGGGCTATTTCGAGTTGATAAAGTCATCAATACTTGTGTGGACCTCCTCTACAGAAGTGAAGTGCGTATCACTCAGGTGATTTTGCTGCAGGGACCGAAAGAGGTGATAATCCGACGGGGCGAAGTCTGGAGAATACGCCTGGTGGGACAAAATCTCCCATCCCAGGTCGGTGATCGTGTTTACAGTCGTTTTCGCGGTGTGAGGACGCTCGTTATCCTGAAGCAACAGGACCGACCTTTTGCTCTTGCCGTTGCATGGCCTTTTCGCCTCCATTGCGTCACTCACACGAATGAGTTGCTGACAATAACGCTCAGAATTGACCGTTTCACCAGGTTTGAGCAACTCATAGTGTACAACACCGTGCTGATCCCACCATATGCACAGCAACAACTTCCTGGCATGGATATTCGGTCTGGTGGTAGGCTGACCTGGATAAACCCACGATTTGCGCCGCTTAGGATTATCGTGGAGGATCCACTTCTTGTCACAGGTCAAAATCTTGTGGAGGAAATCCTTCCTTTTGAATCTGGAAAGCAAGGACACGGCAACATCGTAGCGCCTAGACTTGTTCGCAGCTGTGAGTTGGTGGGGCACCCAACTGCCCTCCTTGTGAATCCGTTCAAGCTTGTGCAGGCGCTTTGCAATGGCTTGCCGTGTTACTCCGAGTTCCTGGGCGAGCTCTGACTGTGTGCGACTGGGATCCGCGTCCAACAGTTGTTCCAGTTCCTCATCGTCAACTTTCTGTGGCTGTCCCGGACGTTCTGCATCACGGAGATCGAAATTTTCCTGTTTATATCGCTGGAACCACTTCTTACACGTACTGTAGGTCACAGCAGCCTCACCCAAAGCAGCACAGATCATTTGCTGGGCTTCCGCGGAACTTTTTTTCAGCTGAAACGCGAACAGGAGGCAGTGCCTCAAATGTTGCTTCTCGAACGACATTGCTTTCACCGTCAACTTTCGTCCCTTCTGTCACTACAGCTGTGAGCGGTTACGGTTGCCTGGAAAGCTGTTGGATGGCTCTGCAATCAGCCATTTTCACACACAGCTATTTGCATTTGGCGACGTTCTATGATCGCTTGCGGTTAGGGGCCGAGAATAAAGTTGCACACCTAATATATTGGTCAAGATTTTTATGTAGGTAGTTGGCAGTCTTTTAATTATTGCATTACTTGTGTTGTCTAGGTTAGGTGCTTTATTTTCCTTTAAATTTTTGATGATCTTCATAATTTTTCCTATTTTATCTACCGGTTTGGGACTAGTAATTCTTTGGTTCTTATTCTTTCTGTCTTTCTGCAGAAATTTCATGTAGCTGTTTTTGATATGCAGTGATTTATTAATATTAAGTAGCGTTTTATCATTAACAGAGAACTGTTCCTTAAATGCCCCACAGAAGACTTGGATTTTTCCTTTAGTACTGTATACCCTTTTTTCATTTTTTGTCAATAGTGGGCCATTTGGTGCATTGTTGTATTTGTTCTTTAATATCTTACACATTTTCCAGAGATATTGTCCTTGATCAGCACCAGTTTACCTGTTATTTTGCACCATGAATCCTTTTAATGCTTTAAGATTGCAATCTTTTTTGCCTTGTTCAATTTAAGGTATATCGTTTTATTCTCCTTCGTTTTGCACTTCTGTCAGCAACTGTCCCTGCATGCGAGCTTTGCTCTTGATATACTCTCCTCGATGCGCGGTTCCCATGCGCTGTGGCGGGCCATTATTTCGTCATTGGTCGTTATTTTTTTATGATTTGCATATTCGGCCCTGAGGTACTTGGATGTGGAGTTTCATCAGGACTTTCTCGGGGTGCTTCGTTTTTTATTTTATTTTTTAGCAAAGGGTGTGTATTAAATTCATATTGAAAGTTAATTTTTTACAATAAAATACGTTTACTTGGAGGAGTCTGATTTTTTCTTGGCCCAAGGCGCTGTAATATTTAAACCCACTTCTGATAAGGAGTGTCTTACTAAGCTTTTCTAAATATGCAAAATTTCATTCAGAACACTCCCGTAGGTGTCTTGTTCAGATACCCCGTCTTTTCACTTTTTTCTGGGGGACTATAAGTTGAGGGGATGGGGGTGGAGGCAGGGGTAGGATGCTGTGGAGATGTGCAGAGCATCAACCAGGGGAGATACAGATATCGTTGATCGCATATTCGAAAGCCCTTCGTCGAGTTTGGGGGCGTTTTGATGCCAAAATTTTAAAATCCTTAACATTTGGCGTACTGTAGCGAAAAAAATAACCAATTTTAACATTTGTTTTTCATCAATGAATTGTCCGATTGAAATTAAATATAAACTATTAGTTGTCGACGTTGCCATAAATTAGGTGTGCAAAATCGTAGGCTAAAAGCTTCCAGATTCAGTAACTTATGATCTGAAGTTGGGCTTTGGCTCATTCTGTATTACATAAATTTCGACCTAGCCAGTCCACATTACTGCATTATTTTGCGTCTGTATCGCCTTCCAGATTTCATACGTGAAAAAAAAAAAAAAAAAAAAAAAACAACATAGTTTACGAACTGTTTGGGTTTGCCAAGCAGAAGGACTACGGAAAAATTTCTAATTGGAAAATTAACTTAACCCGATAATATATGTTGTATTAGCGTACGCAAGCACTGTGTTTCCATAGCAATGAAGCGGTTTATATACTTGTAATCTAACAGTACGTCAGGCTACGTTACGTCACATGTTTCTGTCTACGTCGTTTCAACACCTGTTTAGAAACACGGAATGGAAAACGTGACGTGACATCTTTTCAGTTTCTCAGTTTTCGATCATAATAAACAATATTTTGGAAATAAATAATGGATTAAAAAATAATGTGTCTCAAGGGCTCCTGTGTAGAAGGCTCAGCCCCTCGTAAAAGAGGCGCTAATAAGAAATGGGGGCGAGTAAAACTCAGCTTACCCTACTGAGTTCTTTTCTGCCTAGTCTTTTCTGGTTTCACCAGTTTTTTAATGTGATACATAACTGAGTTGTGTAGTGGCAGTATTGTTAGGAAATGTAGTGCGGGAAAGCCTGTTATTTTTCTTGAAGTAAAAAAATGGAATGCAGTTTCCTGTGCACTTTGCAAGAAGCGATTCAGTCATTTCAGGTTGCATCTTTTTAGCTTTCCTACAAGGACTGAATTAAACCGTTTCTGGATGCTGATCAGTTGATATAATTTTAGTTTAATGAACTATCGATGTTCCAAACAGTCTAATCAGGGTCACGTCTAATCCAATTCTGTATCTTGATACGCTCGAAAACCCATATGTAGTTCTATTCGTCATTGTTAGCGACAGGTTTTATAGAAAATCAATGGAAGATGGAGAGGTGGGGGAATCTCTCTCCGTAAGATGTACGGAATCAAAGCAGTAAGAACTCCCTGAACTTTGTGCATAACATGATGTTTGATGTATTTGCATGCTCGCTGTAATAGAATTTGGGAGTTACGGTGTTTATTTGCATAAACTGCACCGTGTCATTTGATGTGTCACGTGATTAGGTGGTGTCCGAGCTCACCGTTTACTTCATATGGTTTTGGCACTCTAGGTCGTTGCACCATTAAACCCTTATAACGCGCACTACCGTGTATTTGTGACAAAACACACACACACACACACACACACACACACACACACAAAAAAAAACGAAAAATATAGAAAATAAACTTTTGCGTTAGAAATTTGCACATATCCTAATTACTGGTTTACATTTTATACGATAAGTAACAAGTACATTTCAGAACAGAGCACAGGTCACTGCTACATGTAGAGCAACGAAAACTGGAATTGTCGCAAAAATAATACAAATCCCCTTTACCACATGAAACAGAATAATAGTTCTACTCAGTTATACGGAAAGCAACTAGAAAATTCTGTTTTTGTGGTGCTGTTTTTTTCTTTCGTTAATACCATATTTTACTCCCCAAAAAGGTTCATTTCTCGCTGGGCAAACATTAATTTGTTTCACAAGTTTCCTCTCAGTTAAAGCGTGGAAGAATTAATTATATTATGCTGCTGAATTCTTCACGGACAGGTCTTTGCTTTCGGTTCGACTGTTGTACATACCTCCTCAGAATATGCGTCAGAGTACAAGTATACTGACCGGGGCTATTAACCGAGCTTAGTATGTGTATACATGCTGCTAAACGCTGTTAGAACTATACAGGTTAGGGTGTGCGAATATGATGTGTTTAGTTGATTCCTGAAAGCAAAGCTCAGTGAGTGCGTGTTTATCCGGTAATCTCAAGTAAAAGAAAGAAAGGTTTTGTACAGTCAGTGCGGCAGGGGCTACTGTGGTTGCATATGATGATAGATGACATCATGATGAAAATATTCAGTTGAGAGTTTTGAGGTACGAAAGGTTCGTTCCAAATTCCTTTTCATGGAAGGTGAATGAGGCGTGTGTAAAAAAGAAAAAAGTAAAGCATGAATTATTCGTAGTTACTAGCATTATATTATGATGGGTCGGGAACGTTTGAACAAGGCTACTCAGGCTGACCTCCTTCCGGTAAGATTTTAGAAAAGATTCCACCCAGGGTGCAAACCCTTCCTACCTCCCTCTTTATCTAATGTATCAGCGTAGCACTCGACAAGCATGACCTCAACTGACGTGGCACTTTTCGCGTCAGAAGTCTCACAGATGTTGCGGCTGGCAAAAAAAAATTTAAAAATAAAAAAAAAATGGGCAAAAAAAAAAAATACTCGTGCTGCATCCGCACCGGATGTTGTTTCAAGGAAACGCCACCCGCGATCTTCTCCCGTTACGAGCTCAACCCTCAGTGGGAATAAAAATGTAAAAAATTGCTTGGAGAGAGAGCTATACCAAATAGCTTTGTGCTTAACTATTGTATTAATTAAGCTTGGGGCGTGGGTAACCAGAATTACTATGTTATAAAAAATTAAGGGGTTAAAGTTAAAACCGCGCCGTTTTGACAGTTTCTGAGGTTATAATAAATTTTTAATTTTTTTAAAGTCATTTGCAATCTGTTAGCACCTCCCTACTTACTTAGTAATCGGGTTGAATGGACTTCATGTGCAAAACGATACGACAGAACTTTCATTCATGCTGAGATTTGAAAAAAAGTCTTGACTTCGCGAATTCTTTTCATGCGTTAAGCGATTTTCTTGGATGCAAATATAAAAAACACCCATTCATAGAAAGGTTTTCTATCTTGAGACAATTATTCCATTTCTCATCAGGTTTCTTGCTGCACTTTTCATTACCCGATGACCCAGTTCTGATGGCATGTTCAGACAGCGACATCAGAGAAAGTTTGGGCTCTTCATCAGACGCAAAATTAATTGCGTCTTTCATTCCATTTTTTCCTAACATCAACAAATTCAGATTTAAATTACTCGCTAAAGTGTTTAAATTGAATTTATTTTATTCCAAAATATGAAATATATTAGAAGTATTCTCATCATTGCAATTACTGAAAGGCCAGTCTGAGTTCAATTTTAAATTTACGCGAAAGTGTCTATTAGCCTAAAATTTTCCTTTTCATGTGCATTCGTAACACTGTACGTTTTTTTCCTTTTTCAGGCTGTGTTCTTCCTTGCATTTAACTGGTAGAACGTCAAAAGTACTCATATAATCTTGATTCATCGTGCTTCTTAGGTGTTTTTTTTTTTTATGATTTTCATGCTTTAGGATGACCTTTCAGGAGTAGCAGCTTCACTTGTATAGTTAAAAAAGTACCATAACTTTATTCACGTCTAATACAGTGGCCGAAATATTTTTAATAATCTACAGATTTTAGAGCTCTCTTGCTGTGTTCAGTTTTGCAGAATTACTTTTAAGACAAAATTGCAGTGATAGCAGAGACGTTTTGAAATTGTCACCAGCACATTTGCGCACTATTTTTTGAACCTGCCCATTAAGCTCATTATAATTTGACAAATTTTGTAGTTGAACAGCTTGAAAGGTATGAATCGCATTCTCCAAACTGAAATCGGTATCGTATCTGGTTGGTGACAAAATCCAAAAATCCATATCGTCCTCAGAGAATTAGTGGAAGCGATATTTTGTTTTTCTCACCATGTTGCATAGTGCTTCATCATTCCAAACGGCACTAAGTTATGCAGCGATTTATTTCGAGTCTTTATACTCATTCCGAAACTTCTGCACCATTAAACCGTAGTGTTCTTTTAGCATCACATCATTGTGTGCGAAAAGTTAGAAGCCTCTACACGGCACCACTCGGCCAATGGGCGTGTGCTTCCTCAGGGATTCGAACTCAGATCAAGCAGTACAAGAAGTCAGAAGTTCCCAACCTAAACACTGTACCCCCAAATTGTTAATGTTCTACAGCAAAATGTGAATAACCCTAGACATGTGGTGCATGGGCAACGTTATAGTTAGTAAGAACTGCGATTCTGATTAGCCATAATGGAAACGTCGCTGATATTCAAATGAGGAAGAATACGTGGCGAAACACATCATAGTAACACGACTGCACTAAGGCAAAATGCATTAAAACATGAACCTTCAACAATTTCTAGCATGCTACGGCTATGAAGCTAGAGAGCCGATGCCACAACGAAGGATCTAGGTCATGTAACTGGAGTTTGAAAATGTCGGTGCCAGTCTCTGTCTAATGCTTTCATAAACATCAAGTACAAGTACATAACTCAAGTTTCACCAAATGTTTACATAACTGTGTACCAAGCAAGTTTTCAATTTTGACAGACTTCAGATTAGACAAAAAGCTGCCCATTAATTGCATTCAATGCAGCTTCGGCCGACAGGTGTCAAGGCATCAGAGCTACAGAAATAAGACAGTTTTTTTGGAATAGGTTCAACGTAAGCAAGTCTGTTACCCGACTGGAAATTCCGCTTGAAAACTGACAGCTATTAGGCGCCATGAAACAGATGTTAATTCATGTGAGCAGGATTTCCGAACAATAGGGAATATGTCATTTGAACCAGCTCTCAGAAGTCTAAGGTATTTGCGTGTTGCAAGTAAATCAACCATCATCAAAGCATTACTATTCTGATTCCTTCTTTTCTAATGAACTCACGATGTCCGCTAAATTCCCCATTACTTGTAACAAATGTAAGTATTATGTGCATGATTCGATCAAACATTTCACAAGAAAACGACTTTTTCGTTAATACTCGTGTTTCATTGACTCGGACAAGAGTGCTATTGCGACACACCAGTATTGGACACACCAGTTTCACACAAGACCCATGAATTGTAATGAATTTCAGAACTTTTCTGATTTTAATATTCATAACCCCCTCAGCTGATACCCTCTCCACCCAAACTTGTAGAAAATGTGATTGTTTCTTTAAAAACCAGCAGGGATCGTGTGGTACGTGCAGGCAAGTAAGTATTCTTGAGTGTCTTTCTGGTTTCCGCCCCGGTGGTGGCGCAGTGGTGTAAGCGCTGGTCTCGAGCCCCAAATGAGGCATGGGGGAGGAGGGGGGGGTGCTTGTCTTACAGCACTAGCTTTTTCTCTTCCCTAGAACTAGTGGCCTCAAATTAAGGACGGGAGACTGCTTGTAGCACTAAAGAGTTGCCCATGGTGATCCCCCCCCCCCCCCAAAAAAAAAAGAATAGCCAGCTGGCTGCGTGAATTGTTTTACTACAGCCTAACTAATACTAATAGGTAAAGAACTTAACACCTGTTTCTTTGTTCTGAGAAAGAAAAGTCGCGGAAGTGACCAACTAGCTGACATAATGAATCCTTTATCATCTGCTAATAAAATATTTATGCTGAAAGTGACCTTTGTCCATAGGATTTCTTTTATTATTTTCAATACAGCATCGATCACACGAAGACGAATACCATCATTCAGATCATACAAAAAATACGGATATTTGTTTCATGTGATATTTCTTTCATATTTCATGTGTTTGTACAAGATCACCATAACATCTTTGACCTAAGGTGCTGTCTCTGCCATAGCAGGTGTCAATAAAATCTCTGTTAAACACATTTTACATATAATTATAGCAATAATCCAAAAGGATCTCGCCCTTTGGATTATTGCAATAACTATATATAGCCAGTGCCGTTAATGCCCACCAGATGGAGATGTCTCAGTAGCTGAGCCCATCTAACGGACTTATGGTGTCAGGTGCTGACTGAAAAAGAAAAACACGCATAGCGCCGTGAATTGTTGGCCGCTGTGCTGTAAGGCTAACGCGCTCGGCTAGATTTTTCGGTTGCTGTGCGTTGCTTAACGTGGAAAGAGCGATGGATTTATTTATTCAACATCAAGGTTTGTTTTTTCAGAAATATATTTCTGAGTTCTTGTGCTTTCCCTCGCTTCTCAGCCTGCTGCTGTCTGTCATTTTCACTGTGGCTTACGCAATTCCGAGATCAACTGTGTAAATGAAGTTATATATGCATATACTGTATATTGTTGCTGGAGTTCTTTTCTCTCTTTCTTTTCTTTCCCCCTCCCATTTATGGACCTTTTGAGCAGGCGCGTTTATTGTGGGAAAGAAGGATTCATACTTCTCACTTGAAAAACGCCAATTGCAGATTTTTCGTAATTTTTGCGTACGTATTAATGCTAAACCGAACGTAACGCAGCACATAGACGAATCGATACAATAAACGAACCAGTCAAAGCTGAAGTCTTATTCTTGAGTAGAATTGTGGACGGAAGAACTTTATGAATTGGTAAGTTAGGCGACGGTGAGTGCTCCGTGAATACTAAACTTTCCATCCATCTTGTCTCTAAATTCGGGATATGGAATGATCAGTTGTTAAAAGTTTTTACACCTTTTGTTTTGAAGCCCAACAATCATATGAAACATGAAATCACCAGATGTTAAAGTTTCCACACGTCACCTTCTAAAGCCAATGCATCAGTAAAAAAACAAAACGTTTTACGCCCTCTTCCCAATTATTTGGAGTATGTTAACTTCAGTGAGTGGGGCATGCTGTTAAGTGCCTATGGGATATCCTCCCATGTTTGGCTGAGATCACCTTAGAATCTATCGTCAGTTATTCTAAACTACTAACAACAGAACTCCACTAGCATCCTACTTAGCAGAGTACCGATTGCAGGCGGCCATCCCTTTCGTCCCTGCGGTGCTACAATATACTCTGTAGATTAGCTGTTGAAAGCTTTTAATTCTCTGTGAATTGCAGGGGATAAGTATTATCACCTTCTACATTTCAGTATCGTGTTTGTGTGTATGTGCGTGCGCACATACCAGAAATTTGATTCAGCTCATGAGATTTTTTTCCTTTGTCCTATCTAGATCTGTGACTTTACTTTTCGGTAGACTTGCTGGGCTGGGCTTTCCCCAATTTAAAGTCCATGTAGATCTTTCGTATTACAGGGAATCTCTCTCAGTTACAGGTGGCGCTGGCATCGATCACCTTGTACCTGCAACCGAAATTGAGGAGGCTCAACCTTGGACTCTCATACTTGCGTGCGTTAGAATATGTTACTGTAAACTTCTCTCAAACTGCTGGAAGAAGAGTGTGATATAAATCGCTGATGGAAATACAAAAGTAGCGTTTGTGTTAAAATTTTGTGTGCACATCAACTTTTTTTGTATTTTGAAGCGCGATTTGCACCATCCATGGCAAACCTAGAATTAATAAATGCCACTTAACACCACGGATTAATCACTCATCAGTTCTCCTTGTGACTTTTTGAAACCTTCGTAAATACTATTTCATGTGCTGACTTAACACAAACATACAAAATATTTCTCTTTGTAGGATCGAAACTAAATGTCAAATGTGTGCTTAAAATAAGTATTTGTAATCAAAGATGGGTAGCGCTCTGGGCTAAGAGCAGCTGTCTGGGCTAAGGAAATTCAGACGCCCCCAAGTAAATATATTTAATTGCAAAAAACAAAAAAATAACTTCCAATCAGAATTTAATATTTAAATTATGTATCAATTTTTTATTACAAAAAGAATCAGCATATTTTCAAGAACAACTTTGTCGAATTTTCAGCACATGTATTACAAATATTTAACCTGTGCATTGAAATTCAACTAACGTTTGCTCGCAAGTTTACTGTGCACAATTTCGAAACTTCATTTCATCGTTAATTTTTAAATTTACAAATGAAATTGATTTTAAACATACTTATGAAACATTTGCCTGCAAATTTTATTCTTAAATTTTCGACGAAAGCAATACTATTTTAATGATTTGTTTTTTTGAATATTTAGTGCTGCTACCAGTGTTTATTGTAAATCGATTGAATGACTGAGAGAAAATAAATAAACATAGTAAAATTAGAAGTAAACATATTCTCTCTCGATTTCTTTGTGGGGAAAATGTTCTACTGTATCATCAATGTTTCTACTATGCTTGAATTAAGTGACAAGGTTGCAAATGTACTCGTTCTTTCCTAAGAACTAGATGTCCTCAAACAATTATGGATGTTTTTTAATAGAAAAATACACCGAAGAGTCAAACATTATCACCAGTGCGTCTTTATGCAAATCGAAGCAATTTCAGATAAATGACGGCACGAGTGAAGGGCCATGAAATGGTATAAATAACACCTGATACTGAGCTCTGTCAATCAGCGTTATTCTTGTTCTTCAGATGGGAAAGGCGGCAGACGTAAACGAGTTTGACAAAGTCCAAACTATAATGGCCAGACAACTGGGTCAGATCATTTCCCAGACGAAAAGGCTTGTGGGATGCTTACGGCCAGCCGTGGTTTAGTACCTTCAAGAAGTAGTCCGAGGAGGGAAACCTCGAACCGCCGGCAGGGTGTGCGCTGACCATGGCTCATCAATGCTAGTGGTGAGCGAAAGATATATCCCGTATGGTACGAGCCAACAGAAGGGATACTGTGGCGCAACTCGCCGGTAATTTGAATGCTGGTGACGAGAGTAATGTGTCACAACACACAGTACATCGAACCCTGCTCAAAATGGGGCTGCCCAGCCGCATTCCGAGTGCCAATGATAACCTCGACTCATCATCGAAAGCGCCTGCAATGGGCTCACGAGCTTCAATGATTGAAAGAAGGTCGTCTGATCCGATGAATCTCGTTTCCTGTTGCACCATGTGGATGGCCGAGTACATTTTCGTAGTTTACCCGTGGAAGTGTTGGCACCAGGATGCACCTTGGGCCGAAAAGAAGTTTGTGGAGGAAGCGTAGTGCTTTGGGCAATGTTCTATTGGAGAAACCCGGAGTCCAGTCATTCATGTGCAGGAACTGTGACTTCTGCCACCTAACTAAACATCATTGCAAATCAGGTACATCCTTTCATGGCGACAGTATTCTCCTCTAGTGGTGCCTTCTTTCAGAAGGATAATGCGCTATGCCACACTACCCGGATTGTTCGATAATGGGTCGCGGAACATGTAGACTTCCAGTATTGCCTTGCCTCCAAATTCCTCAGACATCTATCTAATCGAGCATCTGTGGTTTGTGTTGGAACAGAAAATCAGATCTGCGGCGGGCCAACCACGTAATTTACAATAGTTAAAGGATTCGCTAGTAATTCGTTGGTGCCAGATACCACAAGACACGTTTAGAAATCTTGTGTCTATACCTCGCCATTAAGAGCTGTTTCAGCGACACGTGGAGGGCCAACATCATATTGGGCATATGGTTGTAATGCTTTATAATGTTTTGGCTCTTCGTTATGTAGAGTTACTGATGGGTATGCATAAGTAAATCTTTAGGATAACGTCAATATTAGGAAAAGTTGAATCCAAGCTTTTTTCCTAATAATATTTCAACATGTCCGCAACAGGAACACGTGAGATATATATATATATAATCTGCCACAGGCCTATCTCAATTTCAAAATTTCTGAAAACGCAGACAAGCTTGTTCGAACTTGATAAATAATCCAACTTGGGCAGCACGTTGAAGAATGTATTGTGTAACCAGTTCGCTCTGCTCTCTTGTCACCTACACTAGTTTCAGAGTCTTGAACTTGTAGAAACCTGTTTGATGCTATAAACCATTCCGATTGGGAGTATGTGAAATTTGCCGAACACACATTTCGAACTTCCAACTGTCACCCTCAATTTGTTAAAACGCTTTGTAAGAACTATCAGCACCAGCCTCCAAGACTCCTACTGTCAAAGAAATCCCCCCCCTTCTTTTTTTAAGTTCTGAGTTTGACCTTGCCAGGATGAAGTAACTTCGCTGGCTTACTGAGCTCACCTTTTCCTGTGATTCTAGTCGCCCTGACGTTCGTCCTTGTTTCAAAATGAATTGATATTTTTAATAATTAAAGAAATTGAAAGAGCATTGATGCAATAATAATATTAAGGATTAATTGTATTTTACCACTTCGTCTCATTTTTTTTATATTTTTTTTTATTGGAGGTTTAACGGCCATCGTGAGCAACTCAATGGGTTATAAGCAGTCGCCCGTCCCTAATTTCGGGCCACTGATTCCAGGGAAGGGATAGAGCCAGTGCCGTAAGACAAACACAACATCCATGCCTCACCGGGATTCGAACCCGGACCCCTTTCGGACGAATGGTCAGAAGCCATCGCTTAGACCATTGCGTCACCGGGGCGGCCACTTCGTCTGATTTGTAGAAACGCAAAATTAATTATATTTTGTTGCCACTTTTTCTTGTTTGTTTCCGTAATAAGGTAAAACTGCTTTTGTCACATATATTCCCAAACATTTTGGCGCCTCTCAATATGCAGCGCCCTGGTCCATGGCCCAGGTTGGCCCAATGATAAACCTGCCCCTGTTTGTAATCGGTTGGTTCAAACCTACAAAATGACAGTTATTGTAATACCCTGAAGAGTAACTGATAAAGAACAAGTTTTGTCAATTTAATTATTCTGGAATTAAAAATTGAAAATTCGGAAAAATGTACAAGAACGTGTATTCTATATACTGTAGTTTCTTATATCAGTAGTGTGCCGATACAGGAAAATGGCGATATATCGGCAGTACCATAATTACGTGCTTCACTTTGATTTCTGTTACAAAGAAGATATTTACTTATTGGTATTGTATGGTTGATGTCCCATGTCGACTCCTGTGGAAAGACTAATGCTATTGAATCCGACTTTTCTTCTCATCATTGGAGATATTTGTGCTGGTTTCTTCTTTTTTTTTAATTTCTTTCTTAGCGTAACGGCCCCACGAGTATTCCAGGATACAAAGAATTGCTCGTCCCAAATTTAAGGCCAGACGGATGACCTCAGAAATTTTCATCCGAGTTTTCCGTAGTAGTAAGTGGTATGCTTTTCAACTACAGTTTACATCTGTTTCTTACGAGAATGTGTAATAAAACCTGCTCCCATTCTGTGGCTCTCAAAAGCAGAGAGTTTTGCAATTGGAAAACTATTCCATCGTACGAATCAGCACTAGGTTCTGTTGAGCTCTACACGTGATAGACTAAATAAAATAAAAATACAGAACTCGGTAACAGGAAATGTGAACAGTATATCCATACATGAGATTCTTCCGCGGTTTCGCGGAATTCCGCTTTTTTTGTCATCATTCTGGTCAAACTTGAGATCGATGCAGTACTGAAGAGAAATGGGGGGGGGGGTAGTTTTCCGTCTGGGGATGGTATTTCGTCTTTCAAAACTTTCAAAAATTTAAGTTGAACGGAGTGACGATTTTTCTCGTAATCGTAATTTCTTTTTTTTCACGATGTTGCCTGTTCCCAATACTGTTATTAAATGTCATTTTATTGCATAAATGTTTGTATTTCAGTATGAAACTGTGGGCAACGATTTCCAAAATCGGAAGTTAAGACGGCGCGAAGATTTCCCTGTAGTCTTCAGGCAAAGATTATTCCGTGGATTCGAAGAATTCCGCCATTTCCGTTATCATTTTGGGCATTCTCGAGATCAATGCACAACTGAAAATTTTTTTTGAGGAGTAATGATGGAGGAGAGGGATTCGTTTTTCGTTTGACGACGGGATTCCATCTTGCGAAGCTTTCGAAAACTGAAGTTAGATGCAGCGAAAATTTTTCCCGTAATCTTCTTTTTTTTTCTCCCGATGTTTCTTCTTTCCAGTATTGTTCTTAAACATCCATATATTCCACAAATACTGAGTTTCAACCTAAAAATGGAGGAAGAAGTTTCCGAAAACGGAAGTCGGTCGGAGAGAAGATTTCTCCCGAAATCGCATTTTTTTCTTCCCGCGATGTTCTCACTATCCTGTGTTGTTGTTAAGTGTTACTTCCCCCATTAATGTCTGCACTTAAGCTTGATAAGGGATGGGAACTTTTCCAAAAGCAGAAGTGACAGAGTTTGAAAATTTGTTAGAATTGGTGCATTGTGTTCAAAAGCATTCATATTCTGAAAGTCATACCATTTATCTAAAATAGCGAAAGCTTTGATATCATGATTTCGTAGTAGTCTTCAATCTGAAAGTTCTTTCAGCATGATGGATAAATTATTATTGTCATCTGAGGGAATAAAAGGGGAGAAGGAAAGAAAAGTGGTGAAGAAATAGGAAGGGAATTATATGAACAGAAAGAAAAACTAAGCAAAGATTGCTGTGCAGCTGCAGAGTCAACAAAAGACAAATATGGCCATGGAACTTGCTGAGAAGAAAGCAGCACAAGAAGAAAATTGAGCTGATGTTCTAGCAAGTAAAAAAAAGATGTGTTTGAAGCGGTGTCTTTCAAAATAACTGTATTTTGTTTTGAATTCAGTAATTTTATATTGTGAATACAGTGAACAATTCCATCTTGTTCGTGCTGCTTTATATTCACACTTTCTTGTCGCATGCTTTGATTTTTTTCACCCGATTAAAAAAGTTCAGCTTTTTTGTTCCTTGGTCAGTCTCATGTATGTGTATATCTTGTCCAAGTGATCGCAGTTCATTTTTGTTACTTATCAAATATCAAAGTAAATGGTCACAATTTTTGTTCGTTAGTTCGCCTGTCCAGATATCTCTGATGTTGATACCCGTAAAGGAAAGCCTTATAATTTTCTCTCCATTTTTTCTGAGAACTCTACCCTGAGTGATATCAATATATTTCCAATATTTTTTAACACCGTGCCTTTAGTATTTTTCCGTCATCGTAAGATACGCGAAATACATACTATAGATAGCCTTTACTGTAGACGACATACCTTCTCCTACAACCCTTGTTTTAAGAGAAAAGGTGGTTCATTCTGTTCGATAAATTATCGCCCAAAATCTTAGCATCTGTTTCGATCGAAGTTATGAAAAGGGAATATGTTTTAATCGAAGTTGTGAAAATTATGAACAGCTTCACTCTAATCTGAAATTATCCTAAATCATTGATTACACTGGTCAACACTAATTTTAATGCCAATTATATTAGAGCGATTCAAGGTTAACTTTGTGTCGCTGATTCCGAATATGGCATCGTTTTTTTATGCTTTCCAACCGTAGACGCTCCAGCTTTTTCCGTCCGTCCGTCCGTCCGTCTGTCTGTCTGTCTGTCGGCACGGTAACTCACGTAAAAATGGTTCCATTTCGATGAAATTTTAGTATGTATTAGGGGACCACCAGGGGATGAACCCTATTGAAAATGGGTGAAGTGGGGTCAAAGGTCACTCCATAAGAGCAGGATCCATTCAATTGCCCTTATGCGTCATAACTTGCGTAAATATGGTTCGATTTCGATGAAATTTTAGTATGTGGTAGGGAACCACCTGGGCACGAACCCTATTGAAAATGGGCGAAATGGGGTCAAAGGTCAGGCAGGACATAAGAGCGGGATTTGTTCCATTGTCCTTATGCGTCATAACTTGCGTAAAAATGGTTCGATTTCGATGAAATTTTAGTGTATGTAGTAGGGAGCCATTGGGGACGAACCCTATTGAAAATGGGCGAAATGGGGTCAAAGGTCAGGACACTGTAGTGGGATCCATTCCATTGCCTTTATGCATCATAACTTACCAAAAAATGTTTCGATTGCGACAAAACGTTATCATGTTGTTCCGGAGGTATAGTGAGTGAACCGGTTCTGTTGAATGTCAACGAAGTGGGGTCAAAGGTTGCACAAAAGCAAGATTTATTCCACAGCCATTATTCTCATAACTTGCGTAAAACGGCTTCTATTGCGACAAAACTTTAGTATGTTATTCTTGAGGTGTACTGAACCGGTTCTGTTGAATATCATCGAAATGGGGTCAAAGGTCAGGACACAGGAGCGAGATTTATTCCACAGCCATTATCCCCATAACTTGAGTAATAATTTCTGGTATGTTGGAAAGCCGTATCATAATCAATGCATTGCATGATTTTACTAACTTGTTTTAGATTGGCTCAAATTTTTGAGATAATGGATGTCCTATTGAAAAACGTAAAAAATGCAAAAACGTTAATGATTCGGCGTACCCTACGCACAAATCACACGGAAACTGTCCCAAATCATACAAAAGTAAGCACATGAAATAGCTCATCGCATTGTATTCGGTACAGTAGCATAAAAACAAAATAAGCTGATTCAGATAATCACACTTAATGCATGCAAAAACGCTGTTTGTACGATTTTCTTTTATGTTTGTCATCAGGGCAATTACGTTGGAGGCTCCAGCAGTAATCTGCCATCATGTGTCTTTCTCATCTGCCTTGATACTTTTTTCCCATCACCTTTATATCCTAATATGGAACCTCTCTCCTTTTTCCTCACTAAAATCACCAAGATTATCCGGAAATTTGTCTAAGTGGCTATGGAGAAAGTGTACCTTTATGCTCGTATTAGTACCTACATTTTTAAAGTTAGCGAACATGTTTTGCACCAAGTCTTCATATGTCTGCTTTGTGGTTACCCAAGAAGTTCTTGACAGCTAAGATATAACTGCACCAGGCAGAAGCTTCGACATCATTCATAAATTTTGTGAAATTTGATTCGTTGAGTTTACGAATTTGAGGACCATTAAAGATTATTCCTTTAGTTTTTCATAACACAGTCCAAGGAACGATCTACAAATATACACTCACGGGAAATGAAATTTGCGCACCAAGAAGGAAGCATCGGATTGAACTGAAATTTTATGGATGAATGATACTCATGATGGTAAAAATAGAGCTGCAGGACAATTACAGAGGGATCTGTGGTACGCAGTCCGGCCATCTTCAATAGCGCGTCGCACAGCCTCGTGCAGCGGTGCATGCTGCAGTACTGTCCGGCATGGAGGCGAACAGACGCCTGATGTTGTCCTGCGGCAGACTGGCCCACACGTGTTGGACGGTGTACTGCAAATCCCGGATAGTGCGGCACGGCGGCTGCCGGCGTTTCAACTGGTCCCACATATGCTCGATAGGGGACATGTCCGGTGAGCGGAAAGGCCATAGAAGTCTCTGGACATGATGTAGGCAGTCCTGGGCAACCCAAGCCGTGTGTGGGCGGGCATTATCCTGCTGGTATAGCGCACCTGGAATCCCGGTCAGGAATGGGAGCACATGGGGCCGTAGGATCTCATCCACATACCGCTGGCCCATCAATGATCCACGTACCACTACTAGAGCTGTTCGGCTATCGTAGGCTATGGCTTCTACTACTAGAGCTGATCGGCTATCGTAGGCTATCTCCAGACCATAGTGCCTGCAGTGGGGGAGGTGTGGCGTTCGATAACGAGGTCGGGATTGTGCTGTTGACCTGGGGACCTCCACACCCGGACACGATTATCATCTTTCCCCAAAACGAAGCGGTACTCATTGCTAAACACCACACGTCGCCAGTCTCTGGCGTTCCACCTCGCTCTGGCCTGGCGCCACTGCACACGGAGCCGGCGATGTTCCGGTGTTAATGGCAACACACGTAAGGGGCGCTGAGATTGCAGATTCACTTCCGCGAGGCGTCGGGAAATGGTTCGTGAGCACACGGGAGCCGCTACAGCTGCCCGTATAGTGGACCGGGATCCAGTGGGATCCGTTCGTGCCTGGCGCACGATCCGCCAATCCTCTCTACCGGTGTTCCTCCTGGTCCGTTCGGAGCCGCTCCGCCGTGTGGCAGTGCCGTCACATGTCCACTGCTCCCAACACACTCGGACGGTATGGTCAGAACGATCCACATGGCGGGCTATACGGCGCGCCGACTCAACCCCATGATCCGGCCTCTCTCAAAGTCCGTAAGTTGCGTAAATCGACGTCTCTGGCGTCTACCCGGCATTCTTGTCACTCTGTACTCTTGCTTGCGTCGGCCGGTGCTTTTCGCTTTCCTGTGGCATCGACTACACGCCGGTTTATAAAGCTGCCGTTTCATGCTTGCAGCGGCACCATAGGGTGTGCGGTCATGCGCACTCGCACCAAACATGGATCGTGTGCATACCAGCACGCACTCTAGCTATTTGCAAAGTTTCGCGGTTGTAGCATGTTTTCTTCTAGGTGCGCAAATTTCATTGTCCGTAAGTGTATTTGAAGAAATCGCCATTTCTGTCGAAGGCCATAACAAATGGCTTTATCAGTCCAAGCTTGATATGGAGTGGTGGTAGAATGACTTTTTCTTTGTCAACCAAGGGCTTGTTAATGACGTTCTCTGCACCTATAGTCTTTTCCGTTGAAGGCCATGTCACTTTTCCCCAATGATCTTGCTTTGCCCTAGTATCCCTCAAGCAAACGAAACAAGGCTACTTCGTGTACCCACTTTGCTGCTCAAGCAAGAAGTTCACCATCTTTCGATCAACGCAAATAAACCACTGGTACTCATGATAGCACAGCTTCTGCAAGACCATTTTGATATTTTCATATTCTCATATTCTTCTTTAAATTTTGTTGAGTGAGCAATTAGAAGAGATGTACTGCGGTTACCATTGTAAAACAAAACACATTTCAAGCTTCTTTTGGAGCTATCTATAAAAAGCCGCCAATCTTCTAGTCGATGTTTCGGTAGTCCTATTTAGAGAAGAAGTCCAGGATGTTATTGCAGTATACAAGTTCTTCATCTTGGCTGAAGTATGGAATAATTTCCTCCTCTCTTGTCTGATAAGCTGTTATTTCAACTTCCGGCTTTACACAGTTCTTTTCTTTTAGCTTGGATGCTAAAAGTTCAGATGCTTGCTTTAACATATTGAGGACTCGTATCAGATCACTGAGTTCTTTTGTGGAGGATTGCCAAGGTGTTGAAAAGCTTCCTTCATATTCACTTCCAGTGCTACTACTTGTGCTACACCCCCAAGTCCTGCATTTCTTATAAACGTGGAAAGAGCGATGACCTCTGTTTGATGTTCCTGGTCCACGTCAAGTGTCTGTATTGATTATTTATTCGCCTTCTAATTATTCGTTCCGTTGTTGCTTGCCATCTTTGGTGAATCCCCAGTATTGTACTGGGCTCCAAGAAACAACCTGCCAAATTGGCTTGGCAGTTAGTGTATGTGAGTCTGTAGGAATTCGAGGCCGCTGTGGTGTAGTGGAAGCATATCCAGCGCGTAACTGGACGACCTTGGATTCGATTCCCGTTGGCGGCCAATGGGAATTTGTCCGTGACTCACTTATAAACGTGGAAAGAGCGATGACCTCTGTTTGATATTTCTCCAACATCTGACAACGGAAGGTCAGGCAGTGAATTAAACACTGGTTTGGGAACGTCTTTGCTGTGTGGCACAGGTCGCCTTGCATATTCTAAATCACAATACTCCCACTTACGTTTCTTGTAGTGATTGAAACCTTTCGCATTCACAACACAAAAGTAACAATAATCGTGGTTGTTTTGCGGCTCTCTCCACACCATAAGCACACCAAAGTTTTAAACTTTTCTTTTCTGCATTTTTCCACTGTCGCAGGCTCAAGACTTATCTTGGTCTCCAAGCTTCACCCCAAAATAAGCAAGATATGCTTGTTTTACAAAGTCTATGGGTCTTTTCCCTTTGTTTTTGCAGAGTGTATTCACCACAAATGTAGCAGAATACATTAGGATTGTTTAATCAGCCTCTTCGTGAATAACTCATATTTCTGTACAAAAATAAAAAAATAATCAATATTTTATATTATATGCAATAGATACACTTGCAAAACACTGTTAAAGATACTATTAGATTAAAGATTGCATTAGATAAAAACAATGTTAAAGAGTGAAAAAGATAGACCTAACCCTGCTGCCTATGTCAGCAGCCACAAATTGTACTGGGGTAAAATCATAATTTGAGGGGTGTCCATTATCTCAAAAACTAGAGCCAATTCGGCGAAACTGTTAGTTTGGGATTCAGCACCCCCAAAATACCCTAAATTCGTTCAAACATCCTTGGCAACTAAACAAAAGATTTGTTTTTATTGGGCTGTGTTATTATAAGTATAGTGTATGTTGAAATCGACCAAGTGCTGATGTTTCAGCTTTTATTAACACATGTTTCGTAAAAAAAACCCCATCGTGCTTACGTTATCTGGTTGTCCGTCTGTAGAAACCATATCTGTGCAACTATTAGTCCGATTTAAAAAATTCGTTTTGCATTGGGAAGTTTGAAATGTGAGAATGATGATCCTTGCATTCAGGTTTTTGCCGATGCACAATTTCGCCGTTAAGGGGCGTAAATGCAGATGCTATCGAATTCAAAATACATTTTATTGGATATATTTGCTTCTAAATATCCGATTGAAAAAATGATTTCTTCTTTTCGATGCCATTTTATAACGAAGACTATTTTAGGCACATTTTCTTTTTCAAGAAATGCATGGATTTTCCGCTAGAGGGCGTAAAGGTAAATTACATTTTCCCATTTATCTCTGCTTCTAAAACTCCGATTTGAAAAATTCTTCCTGCATGGGATACAGCTCGTGATGGGAAATGCTTTGCATATAATTTCTAATTTTTGGTAAAGAATGGTTTGGCCACCAAGAGGCGTAAGTGTTTATTTCTGCTTCTCATGTATTTGCAGAAAAATCTAAGCTTCTGAAAACTCGATTGAAAAAATTCTTTTGTGGACCAATACCGCTCGCCTTGGAAAATCTTTTGAGAATACCTTCTGCTTAAAATAGCGAATGGTTTCCCGCCAGGGGGCGTAGATCCGTATATCTTATTTTTGTCGACATCTCTGCTTCTAAGAGTCCGATTTGAAAAATTCTTTCTTTGTTGAAGAGCGTTTCCGGTGCAAAAAATTTTTTCATATAATTTCTAATTTTTCAAGTAATGCATAGATTTTCCGCTAGGGGACATAAAGGTAAATTGCGTTTTCCCCGATATCTCTGAGCACTTCTAACACTCAGATTTGAAAAATTCTTTCTGCACTGGGTACAGCTCCTGATGGAAAATGGTTTGATTATAATTTCTAATTTTTGATGAAAATGGTTTGACCACCAGAGGGCGTAAGGTTTATTTCTGCTTCTGATGTATTTACAACAAAACGTAAGCTTCCGATATCTCGTTTGAATAAATTCTTTCGTGGACCGATACCGCTCACCTCAGAAAATCGTTTCAGATACTTTCTTCTTTTCTCAAAATAATGCGTAGTTTTCACGGCAGGGGGCGTAGATGTATATCTTATTTTTGTCGATTTCTCTGCTTGTAAGAGTCCGATTTGAAAAATTCTTTCGTTGGCGGAGAGCGTTTCTGATGCGAAATGTTTCTCATATAATTTCAAATTTTTCTTAGCGCACAAGTTTGCCTCTAGAAGGCGTAAGTTCACGTTTCCGTTTACAGCAATACCTGCGAGACTAAAAACCCGATATAAAAAAAATCTTTTCCGGTTAAATACTACTAACTATGAAACAACTTTGTGTACATTTTCTTCCTAAAATAATGCACAATTTCGCCGCTAGTGGGTGCCAACGTTTAATCTGTTGTTCTTAATATATCTGCTTCTAAATGTGCGATTTAAAAAATTATTTCAACACCGGATGCCATTTACCTTGTGGAACACTTTAGGTTAGTATTTGAGGAGTTTTATAGTTCGCAGTTTTGTCGCTAGATGGTGTTTGTGTATTTCTGTTTGCAACTGCATCTCCGATTCTAAAAATCCTATTGAGAAATTTCTTTTTTACTGTATGTCATTCACTAAAATAGAGATGTGGAACATTATTATCTTTGAATAATGCACATATTTCCCACTAGGGGACGTAAATGTCAGTCCTTTTTTTTTTTTTTTTTCGCTTTCTCTGGTTCAGGAGACGTATTTGAAAAGTGCGTTTTCCGTAGCATAGCTTTTTCCATGATCGCCTATTTTCAACTTTTCCATTATGCAAGATTCTTCGGTTAGCAGGCGTAGAGTTATATCATGTTTCCTTCTATATTTCTTTTTTTAACTGTTCGATTTGAAAATATGTTTGTCTCCGTTACTTTCTGCTATGAGAAACTTTTTGTGCGCCGTTTGTTAATTTTCGTAGCATACTTTTTAGCCTCTGGTGTAAGTAAGTATTTGTTCCTATTTTTAGATGTTTTACCGATTGTAGAAATCTGGCTGATTTTTTCTAAGCGGTTGTATTGACTTCGAATAACTTTCATAAATTTAATTCGCGTCTGGAAGAACTCAAAAGATGTGCTCATTACAACCGAAAATGTGGTGTCATCTTTCTTGTTAATATATGTTTGGAATACGACTATGGGAATGTCTGATGGAACTCAGGTTGTTGTTCTTGATATTTCCAAGTTTTATGATAAAGTCTGGCATCAGAACATTTTAAATGACCATCTGTCACATGGTCCAGCGTACTGTGTCCCTCTGTAATTCTTTAGCTCCCGTTCTGGCCACAGCACAGGTATTGTTGAAGAAATATGTTCTGTTAACAATTCAGTAGTTCGTCAAGGATCGGTTTTGTCACGTAGCCTTCTTGTTTTGTATATCAGTAACCGCTGTACCAAAACGACTAATCCAGTCCTCAGGTGTACCTGTAGGAGCTCCCTCCAAACATCACATGTCCTGGATTATTTCTAAGGATGCTTATAAACATTACCGATTACGTTGCAGTGTTGCCTTGTCTTTAAAGTGCAGTATTGAGGACTTAACGTTTGGCCAAAGATAAGCGAAAACTTTTACGGTTACGGAACCGAGTTATATCTCTTGTAAGCAGCAAAAGAGATCAAAATTTTCATTCTGTTTTCATGTTAGATAATCTTTCGAAGAAAAGCTCTTCTGTATCTGTTCTTGGCTGAATATTTACTCCGAACTTTAGCATATCTACATTTCTTCCACTGCTAAATCTTCAAACGCTGGAATTTTTTATTCAAGCAGGACTGCACTTTTCCCACGAACAACATTTGATGCTATTAGATTGTCATGAGTTTCCCAGTCGAAGGATATTGTTCTGACATCTGGGGCAGTATGCCCTTAAACTTCGTCATGTGTGCGGGAACGAGCAGTTCCCCTGTTCAATCACTCAGCGCTTGTTGATTTCTTCAGTGCTTTTTCGCACGCTGAAATTTTCGGCTGTGTGTATATTTTACCAATAGTGCCATGAACAACGCGTTTAAAGAGTTGCCACTCCTCCTGTAACTTCCTGAGGTTTTCCATCACATCGGTCACCCAGCACCCATTTTGTGTCCAGCTGAATAAGTGCCACAGTAAACGCGTTGCCAATGTTATTCATTCTTCTTACATCGAAGTCTTAGGATTAGTTACCTGGTTATATTTGTTCTCAATGTTGCAATCTGAAGCTGTCATATAAATACGGCAAAGAAGAGTTGTACAATGTGTTTTAATAAAGCCGAACAAAGATTGATCACGGAACTGTGACTGTATGTCATTCTTTGTGACTGTATGACATTCCTTCCAAGATCGAATCTCTGTTAATAAAAAGAAAAGTCGTTAGAGCAGATGTAATCCCAGTCAGCGTGACATTAATATGCGTATAAAGTTGCATTCTTAAAGTGAAAACGAGTAATATCATGTGAATTATAATCGGTTCATTATAATGCTTGCAGGTTACTGACGCTTTGATAACAAACATTCATATCCATGACAAGGGTTCTTTGTAACCAGTGATCATCTTCACGTTTATGCCACAACAGTGCCTCAGTTTTGTATCCTGTTATTTTTTTTATTATTCGATTGACTTGTTTGTTTGTATAAACAGAAAAAGTTTGAACCAAGAACTTTTTTCGGGACAACGTAAAAGAACGCCGGAAAAAACTTCAGCCGTGTCTTCTTTTTTTAAACCATATGTAATCTGGGATAATTTTGAATTATGTATTCGCTTTGCAGTGGTCGCCTCCACCTTCTTTTATTTAATAATTCTACGATGTAGTATTGTCACCTTCGAAGCTCCCCCGTCTTTGATCCGTCTGTATGCAAGACAGTAGTTTGAATTGCAGTTAAAAATTGAGACCATTCTGTAAATGTGTAGTAAGCTGGAAGACTAAATGTGTAATCTGGAATGATTTCGTATTATGTACTATCTTTTCAGTGCTCGCCACCTCCTTCTTTGATTAATAATCAGTATGATGTGGTTTTGTCACTTTCGAGGCTTTTTGTTTCGTTTTTGATACGTCTGCTTGTAAGAGAGTAGTTTGGTGTGCAGTAAAAATTGAGACTTGTTATTAAAAGCAAAATTTTTTTATTTCGATTTTACAGAGCAAGTGGAAATACAGATTTATTCAAAATCAACTGTCCATATTACGGATGCAAATTATACTCAAATATGAGCATTTATGGTTAAATTTATTACACTTGAAAAATATGATGTATAGCGATTCTTTTCGGTTATATATGGGTGACGGATCGAGGAAAAGGAAGTAGTGAATAGATTACTGTGTGTGTGTGTGTGTTTAAACCAAAGTTTTCCCCTTTTTAATGAACAATCTAGTAACGAATGATTAATGAAGATAGTATGCTGTTATTTACAATTTAGTTCGTGTTATAATGATGAATGCAACATCATGGGAACTGTTCTTTTTTAGATTCTTGTGCTGAGCATAAAATACCCTGCAGCTTTACCTGGTTGAAAAATAAGTCAACGTGAAAATACTTGAGATTTGCGTCTATACAGGTGGAAGATCTTTTAAAGCACACCATATTCCTTAAAAAAATGAAAATTTAGTTACAGATGTGCCATTGTTGATGATACTAAGGATTGTTGTAGTTCGTCAGCTCAAACAGTTACTTTTTTTGTTTGTTTTTGGGTGTTGCCAGCTTTCAAAATAAAGGGATAATTATCCTGTTGTCCTTTGTGGCTCGATGTTCAAGAAATGGCTGTAAATTTTGAATGCCATAATGATAATGTGCCAGGCTGCAGAAGCAAAAACAAAGAGAAAGGGATATTAAAGGAATGCTTTAGGTAAAAGATTAATGACACTACTTTGCTGTGTGTTGACGGTAAGATAATGTTGGAATATTAATTGCATGTAAGAACGCCAAATCGTAACTTTTTTCTCTGCCATCGAAATCAATCTCGTGTGTGTGTATTCTCGTGAGTGGCTCAGTTCCCATGGAACCAGAATGGAAGAATTCAGGTGACGTCACACATCGTGCTTCGAATAAGCAACGTCACCGTGGACAACCAACCAGTTACTCAGTTCATTGCTCGACCGATGGACAGTGTAACTTTGAAAGAACGTCGCACGCAGGCGCTCACTAACCTTAATCCTTATTTTATTTTATTTTTATTTTTTATTTATTTACTTTTTACCGCTAGCTGTTTCATGCCTTCGGTAATATGTGGAAATCCCTTCGCTGTTAGTAAGAGAAATGCGCTCCTGTCAAAGAAAAACAAACTGTTTTGAAAGAGATCCGTTGTTCTGTCTGATCGTATGTTTTCACATTATCTGTTTCTGAGACGCATGCAGTGAAACCTCCATTAACGGACGCCTCCGAGCCAACGGTAACTTCCGAGCAACAGTGAGTTTTGGTTGGTACAGAACAGCTTTCTACCGTAGGATTAACATTAACTATAACCTCCGAACAAAGAAACCTAGTAGCAGCGGTCAACGAACACCCCGGTCAGTCCTGAGGGAGATCTAACAGACACCTTGTGTCTTAGGATTTTACGTAGTTCCTTCGGCACTTCGGCGAGAGGGATAAGATGGAGGCAAAGAATATTATATACTGAAGGAACTGTGGCTCATGTAGGATGGGTTGGATTACGGCGGGTGCAGTGGTGTGCTTAAGTGAAAAGAAAGGAGTTAAAGTTTAGTTCTACGTGTGGCGAGCTCCAGCTCCCGTATATGTTTCAGTTGCCCCCGAGGGATGCCTCAGTAGTTGCTGGTCGCTGGAATGTTACCCGTTGGAGGCGGTATGTATTTGTTTGATTCCTGTGGGATCTGTCCTGCTTTCCGGCGGGCTGCCAGTTAACTGTGCAGTTATATTTCACTGCCAAACAATTCTTTTTTTCTTTCTTATAGCGTACCCTAACCTCTTAGATTCTTTTCCTAAGGGCTGTTTAAGATCAGGCGTTAGACACTACTAAAACCCTGTACACCATGATTTACTTATTTAATTATATGGAGTTTTTCAGCATTCTGTATTTGGAGTAAGCACAGCAACCATTTTTTTGTGTGTGTGTGTAAGCTTCATACACTTATTCAGCTTTTGTACACACGCATCGAACTAGCAATATTAACTTAGACCTAGCCTCCGAACAACGGTAACTTCTACCTTCCAACAACGGTAACTTCTTTCTGGTTTGAAGAGTGTTCGTTATTCGGAGGTTTCACTGGGTAAAGTTTTTAATGCATTTTTTGGATGCACTTTAGAGTTCGGCCCCTGTCGTCTGCTTGAACCAACGCCCTCGTGGAATCACGGAAGAAACGTTTCGCGATAGGTGGCGCTGCAGCTGCGTCGGCGTTGTTTGCTCCTTCAGTGCCTGCATTACGTAATCGGTGTGTGGTGTGTGCGGGACGACTGTTAAGGACGAGAAATATGCGGCGTGAGTTATTTTTTAAAGGAATGGGTTTATTTGGTAATATGGCTGGCCCTAAAAAGGGCCTTTATGGAATGTGAGTAGTTCAGGCGTTGTTAAATATTTATAACGACGGAAAAGAAGTGTTTCCTCCTCATTGAGCCAGGTGCTCTCAACGAAACGACTACGATTATACTTCCGCTTTCCAACCTTCGCCTCATCCACTTCTACGAGTTACACCAGGGCCTCCAAGCTGTCCTTTGTCTTGTTCGTAGGTTACCATAAACTCTGCGACTAGTTCTCTGCAAGACTGATAATAGTCGCTGACTATCGCAGAGGATGTGGAAACCCCACCCTGGGAAGATTCCTCAATTGCATCATCGTAGGACAATCCTTTGGCGAAGCAATACACAAGAGTCATCACCTTTTCAAGAGGAATACAAGCAGCTTCAAACCACGTCCTAAGTAAACGGGAAGTTATGTGACTAAAGTGCGAGATGGTGATGAATGTGTGTTGTACGGGCTTGAACTGGGAGGACATACAGATCTGGAACATCAACAATGTTTTGTTCCCACCTCTGTAGGATTTTGTTATTGCCACTTTATGTCGACGACTGTGATCATAATTGAAAACTTCATGTACTTGAGCATCAAAGGAATCTATGATAGGATCCAAACTCTCCAAAATGCTGGGGCTGATCCAGAAATATGTACAGTGGGACATCAATTACATGCTTAATCAGTTATATCTAATTATATTGCTAGCAGAATGCTGCATATATTCATGGTGTTTCTAAAATGTTTTAGCCAGACTTTGGAAACTATCACGAAGTCATACAAACATATAGCCGGAAACGCTTTCCTACAGAAATACAGCACCTTATCGGAGTACGAAATGTGGCGCGAGGCTAAGTGGCTTACCTGTGTATGGAAGACTGTGCGGTAGACACGATAGTATGGAAATGAACATCATTTGTACGTCACTCGGCGTTAGGCATAAATGCAAATGTGTGACACAATCGCGCAACTCCATTATGAAATAAGGCTACTTAAAGTGAACCGGCATTCACTTCGCTAAGCAACGACGCAGAAATGTGAATACACCTGTGTTAGAAGAATGGGTGCTGGACATGGTGGCGGAGAAGCTTGGAACTAGCAGAAGAATAGCTGCAGAGGTGGACGCATCAAATTACACTGTATGGAATATCTGTCGTCAAAAGCAACTGCATCCTCACCACATGCGACGGGTACAGGCACTCTCACCAGCGGATTTTCCCCCGAGTCCACTTTGCTCAATAGCTTCTGAAAAAAATGAACCGAACCTGGTTTTCTGCAGGGTGTGATTTTTACGGATGAATCACAATTCATCCAAGATGGCATTGTGAACATTCACAGCGTGCATTACTGGGCACGTGACAGTCCACATGAGAAAAAATCAGACAGTCTCGGTATCATCAAAGATTTTATGTGAATGTTAGATCGGCATTATTGGAAACTACGTCATCGGTCCGTTGTACTTGCCACCGACGCTCAACAGCCTGCGATACCAGTACTTCTTGGAGAAGGAACTACTGGCATTGTTGGAAGACCTGCCATTGGCAACACGCTGGCGCATGTGGTTTATGCATGATGGATCGTCAGCTCGTCTTCGTCGAATTGTTAAGAGAACATCTCGGTCGTGCCTATTCCGGTTGTCAGGTTGATAGAGGTGGGTCGATTGCATGGACTCCACGATCTCCCGATGTGAATCCACTGGATTTCTTTGTATGGGGACAGCTGAATGCCGAAATTTGTGGTACACCAGTGCTTAATGAACGGGCTCTCCGCCAAAGATATGTAGATGGTTGTAAGATAATGTGAAATACTCCGGGACTTCTGGAGCGTGCATGGCAATCGCTCAATCGACATTGTGCTCATGTATTGCAGATCACGTAGCCCATTTTGAAGATTTACTGTGGTGTAGCCGTAATTAGTTGTTCTCCTCGATCATTTTCTATGTACAGTGGTAACTGGAATACAATCTTGTTACCTTCTCAGTATATATGATTTGCGATTTAACATGTGCTATAGCTCTGTAAGAAAGCGTTTCTGGCCCTATGTTTGTATGAATTTTTTTCATGAGAATCGGCGGTAGAACAAGTTCCCAAAGTTTGGGAACTTGTTCGGAAATACCTTGTGTACGTGTCTTGTATGTGTGTACTGTCTGCGGTTAAAAGGGAGAGGCCATGTCCTCCCCTTTGTATCCGAGCTAGTGTACAGTGACCAGCAGTGACTTATATGCGCGCCCAATGGCTGTCTTTATTATATCAGTAGGAGTTGGGGTCTGCCTGTTTACACCCTTATTGGGATTTTAAAGGACGGTAATAAACCTTTTGTCTGTCGTGTTCACCTGGCCAGAAGCTGGATTCGGCGATCAACAAGGTACTATGCCGTTAATGAAACTCCTATTGGTACCACCGCTGCATATCAACATTCTATTGAACTTTGCAGATCAGGTTCGCAAAAGAACTGGTGCAAACGTGTTTTGTGCCGTTCAGCCACTATACGTGCCTTTTTTTTCTGTCATCTCTCTCTGCTCATTGTACCATAGCTCATAAACGTTCCCCACACTTCTAAAGGGAGGAACAATCTTTACATTGCACAGATACAGGATAATTATAGTTAAATAACAAGGAACTGTACACCAACTATACTAGTGATCCGAATTTCTTGGCGTAGAATAGAAATAAAAGTTTTCAAGCTTTCGCACATCAACCAGATGGCTTTTTCAAGGAAGGTAGACATCAAACTGAATAATAAAACGCTTCAACAATTTGAACGCGGAGTCTTGACTTGGCAATAAACGAAGTTAACGAACAGGTGCGAACGTAAGTAATTAGGCATTCAAAACACGAGGCGTTATGCTCGTTTAGCACGCGTAATAATGGAAGAAAAATAAAAGGTGTTCACTTCTTGAAGAACTGGTTTCAAACCCGTGGCACCTCCAGCGAGATGCTATCATTGCACGACTCGTTCTTGGTTATGGTCTCCAAAGTTTCGCGAATGGCAGTAGATTTTTGGGTGTAGTTTATTTCTATTCTACGCCAAGAAATTCGAATCACTAGTATAGTTATACTATTCAGGATAATTATAATTAACCATTTCCTCTTTAGAGCCATTCACAGAGTCAACCGGTGGGAGAAGCTCAACTAAACTTGGTGGGAACATTTTCCAGAGCATGAGAAAGATTTAAAAAGTGAAAAAAAATTCACGAAATTACCACCAAAGAAAAACCTAGTGCTGTGAACGAGAAAAAAGGCAATTTTGTGATCTCCAAGAGTATGTGATTGGCAATTATGCCATAATCAGTGGTATGTGACATTGAACCGATTATTACTGTGTAGTGTCATAAAGGTGGTTCTTTTAACACAAAGAGTTACTGGAGTTCACCTTAACACATAGAGCTGGTATAGGCTGATGTGTGATGTTCAGTAAGATCCTAGCCATTCTTCAATGTAGGCGCCATTCTGGTGGAGCTAAAACTGAATCCGCAATAAATAGCAGAACTTAACTGATATGCAGTGGTGTTTCTCACATGTTGAGAAGCTTGCCATATGAAGAAAGTTGCCACTACCCACCTTGCTTTTCAGGTGAGCTCTCGGCCAAAGTCACAGGAGTTAATGCCTTATGAATTACATGGGCATGCTGTTGGGTATGGGAGAGTGATGAAACTTCATCTCAGCAACTGCTGTATGGACCGTCTGATGTCAGGAGTTTCTCCACCTCGCATTAAAGAATCGTTGTGTTACGGCGCCCTCTTTGCTGCAGTTGAGGAATGCAGAACTGCATAACATGTCCCGATAGTGCTGTGCGGTCACAATGGAGGTCACAAGTCCAGCTCGATGGTTTTCTTCGAAGAAAAACGGTCCGATAAGAAACGTTGCCGTAAATCCTGTCCATTCTGGGACCTTCAGTGAATGTAAGGGAATTTGCCGATACGCGTGCGGATTTGCTTCATGCCAGATATGGTAGTTTTGGGTGTTCACATTTCCTCTGAGATTGAAATGAGCTTTATCATTTCGCAGAATGTTCTATGACCAAGCTTCGTGGACCTCCTTGCATGCGAAATAAGCCAACGCCTAAGTCACCAGTTTGCGACTGTTGGCCGTTAAAGTTTATAGAATTAGCAATGAACATTTTACACACAATTTTACATAGAGTTGTGTAGGATAAATCCAATTATAATGGCAATGCATGTGCATTGCATGAAGCTACAGCTTTCCTAAGCAACTGCTCTGCGACTGAACTAGCAACGTCTTCGATCTCTTATGGATGCATATGTTTGCGCCATCTGCTTGGTCTGAAATGCCAGGCATCTGGTCCCCTCAAACCCTCCTTGCAGTATCTTACGGCGTCTATTTTCAAGAAGCGCTGCAGCAGCATTTTGACCATTTTAATAGCGCAATATCGCAAGTAAGGCACTTTCCGGCATAGTGAGGACCGTTGCGTCCGTAGAAAAACCTCCGTTTTTCACCCATTTGCCTCCTAAAAAAGTGTGTAATAACGTTATATTTGGCGACTGAACGGGGTCTTAGGATTCATGGTTTTCATTGCATTACCTGAGGAAGACACAAGTACTTCTCTTCCAGAAATGGACTCGGACTTCAGGGATTCGACTCCTTTCACATCCTCAATCAGAACCTGTGCTGTCCACTATACTACTATAATCGACAATGTCCACTTCACGCTTTCCCCTCCTTAGCCATTTTGCTCTTCAGTATGATGCTATACAGCACAATGGGGATCTCTCAAGTTTTAGAGGATCTGGAGGATAATTTTGATCTTTTTGATATTCCAGGTGAATACAGTGTGCAGATTGTGGGTGCCTGTTTAACGGATGCTGCGCAGACGACCTCCTGGGTAACCACAACAAGGGTTTATTGGGAATGGTGCGACACGCAAAAATTTCCAGCAATCGGCGATCCTGTGGACGGAAGCAGCTGATGAATCAGAGTGGCAAAAGAGACTGGTGAGAATCGTGCAGCAAACAGACTGGCCACAACCCGGCAAAACGCTTCAGAATTCAACATCGGTGTGTCGAGTCGAGGTTCATCTCCAAACGCACCGCGTATCAAACTATGTTACGAGTCGGATTCAGCTGCCGACAACCATGTCGCCAGTCCATTAACCCTTCTGATCCACCATCGGTTTTCGTCCACAGGATCGCTGATTGCTGGGAGTATTTTTCTGTGTCGTACCATTCACGATAAACTCTTGCTATATGCGTGAAAGTCCCAGTACGGTGGTCGTTTCGGAGATGCTCGCATCGGTATCCACATGTCGCCAACTATCATGCCACGTTCAAAGTCTCTCACATCACTCGCTTTGCCGATTTCAATTCTCAGTCGAACGCTAGTCGCTAACTGCTACTAGACGAGCTGGTCTGCCTGATTCATACTGCATACTCCGCACATTCCGTCTTACGTGTTGGAGTGGGCCATTTATGTGACGAGAACACCTAATAACTGACTTCTTAGTCAGTGCACACAATAATGATAATCCAACGCGTGAATTTGTGTCAAGCATTTTGTAACGCAAAATATTGGAACGTTGAATTAAATGCATTAAGTAAGTATAAAAATGTTCTCTCATGGTGTGAGGTTTCGCTTGGAGTCTTTAACAGAATCGCCTAAACTATTGGAGGGGAAGCAGTTTTCTTTTGACCTAAAAGAAAACTTGATGATATGAGCTGTAGTGATAGTCAAACATTTATGGGTGAGTAAAATTTTATTACTATGGGTTTATGATAACTAACAAAATATTTTTCATACTGAATTCAGTCCGATACAAATGGAATTTTTGTTTTCCGTGGGACTTACAACAGAAGTGGAAATATGGTTGCGTATAGTAAGTAATGTACCGTTATGATCCCTAGTGGAAAAACTGTAACCGAAAGTACAAAATGTACGCAAAAATTTGCCATTAACAGGTACCTGATGAAAAAAATTTTAGTCGCCACTTTTGGAAGCAAAAATATGGCTTTAAATAGAAATATGCATTTTCATCTCCTTGCAACAGAACTATGCATTATGGGAAAAGTAAAAAATTTGCACGAAACATTTCTCACAATGTACGCTATCCTGCACAAAATTTGGATTTTTGAAATAGATTGTAAGGAAAATAGAATATACATCTACGCCTGCTAGCGGAAAAACTGGGCTTTAAAATGTACGCAAAATATTCGTTATAGTGAAAGAAATCAGACGAGTGCGTTTACGCCATCTAGCGCAAGAGTTGTGGGTCACCGTTTACAGAGTTCAAGCGCAGGCTGGGTTTTTTTCTCACATCCGACTGATAGATACAAAGATATAACGTTCACAAAAGGACAGACGGACAGATACACGACACTAACATCAGGAATTTTTACATACAGTTGAACCCGTATATAACGAGCCTGTATTTAGCGAGATATCGCATTTAACGAGCAAAACATAACTTTCGTTTTGTATGTATAATGTTAATTCAAATCTAATTTGTTCGTTTTAAATGAACAAAATTTAATGATATCCTCGGTTTTATGAGAGAGAGAAAAGACAAGGTGACATTTTTTAACAGGAAAAGTAACAAAATTGAATGAAATTCCGTATTTAACGGGGCAGAGAAAATCTGCTGCGCATTGTCTTTAAGTGGAGGAATAGAAATGGTGGCATGCTGGATGAAAGTACAACGGCGCGGGGGAATCCAAGTGCACTAGTGGAAGAATGCTGATAGAAAAGCAATGGAGAAGGAGTACATCAAATGCTTAACAAGCGAGTTGTACAAAAGACTCTCTCTGCCACCCACACTAAGGAGTCTTGACTGTATCATATTAGAAGAGTTAAAAACAGGCTCGTTACTTCTGGGCAAAAAGACAATGGATGAAACACCCACGCTGATGTGAATGGATTTTTTGGGGGACAATTGCAGAGAGTGATAGGGGAGAAATGGAATGGGTGTGCCGCCGGAGAGGAAACAGGAGATAACAATTTCTGGAATTGTGTCCATTGCCTTTTTATCCTACAAGTGAGCGTTGCATTGGGAGGATCGGTGTAACTTTTGCTTCATGTTGTGTAGTTAAACAGAGGTCAATCTCGTGTAGCTGTCATGTTGAATGTACTTAAAGGGTTTAATTAATTAACTATAGTACTAATGCAGTTAATTAAATCTTTCAAGTATATCCAGTTGCGTTGGATATATACACTGCTGGCCAGCCAAAATGCAACACCAAGAAGGAAGCATCCGATTGGCCTGAAATTCGCTGCATGCGTCGCCCGCGAGAGGACATGCAAATGGTTAGCATTGCAGGGCATATGCAAATCATGTGCGCCCGGCACGCCACCAAGAAGTACTATAAGAAGGGTGCACAGAAGGCGCGGTGTAAGTAGTGGAAGTGTGTTGTGCTGCCGGACTTGTGCGTGGGAAGCTTCCTGATGCCTAGTCGCTGAATACGGCAGTCATTCCAGCACGGTTTGGAGTTCGACAGAGGACGAATAGTGGCTTATCGCGACAGCGGTTTATCGTACCGAGACATCGGCGCCCGTGTGGGACGACATCCAGCCACAGTGAGGCGAGTATGGATTCGGTGGGTGCAGGAGAGACGGGCGGACCGACGTGAGCGATTGCCGCAGCCGCGCCACACCACCGAACGAGAGGACCGGCATGTTGTGCGGCGGGCATTGACGGCTCGCACCGCCACATCACAAACGTTAGCGCAGGAATTAGGGTGTGTTGCGCAACAATCTGTGTCAGTACGTACCGTTCGACGTCATCTGCAGGGGCGGGGACTTGTCGCAAGGCGCCCATTGCTCCGATTACCATTGGCGTTACACCACCGGCGAGTGCGGCGGCAGTGGGCCGTTGAACGCCGCACCTGGACTACGGAATGGCACGACATTGTCTTCTCCGACGAATCCCGCTTCTGCCTGCAACACCACGATGGTCGGATCCGCGTGTCACCGCACTGCGGTGAAAGACTGTATGACGCCTGCATTGTGCATCGCCATGCCGGTCCGTCGCCTGGCGTTATGGTTTGGGGCGCAATTGGATATGACACCCGCACCCCTCTGGTACGCATCGCCGGTACACTCAACAGCCACCACTACATCTCCGACGTTTTGGAGCCTGTAGTCCTCCCTTACCTGTAGGACCTACCAGCGGCCACGTTTCAACAGGACAATGCGCGCCCGCACGTGGCACTCATCGTGCAACAACTTTTTATGGCCCACCAGGTGTCACTGCTGCCGTGGCCCGCCTGTTCTCCCGATATGTCGCCCATCGAACACGTCTGGTGGTTGATCGGCAACCGAGTGACCCGGCAAGCACCACCCGCAGCTACGCCTGATGAACTGTGGCAACGCGTGGAAGCAGCCTAGACCGACATACCCCAAGCCCACATCCAATGCCTCTTTCGTTCGATGCCGCGGCGTGTAACGGCCGTTATTGCCAGCCATGGGGGCCACACAAACTATTGATGTCTGCGTGTTCCGCAAGTCGCACGGGCCTGTAAGCTCAATCGTTTCATGTTTGTATCTGTTGTTATGTGTCCAGTAAATCTGGCTTTGCTATCTCGTGTCCATCTTGGTGTTGCATTTTGGGTGGCCAGCTGTGTAATAAACTTATATGCACATTTTTACACGGTGAGAATTTTTACCCAAAAACGGATCTAGAGAGTGTTTCCGTCGGTTCCGAGCTTGTCGTTATAAGCAGGTTCTACTGTACTTAGCATGTCAAAACTTGTGCTGAAAAGAAATTTCTAGAGAGCAGCAGTTTTTCTTATTTCATCCACTCCACTTTATTAAAATTCACAAAACAAGACCATGCTATCACTGGTGTCACAATCAGTAAGTTCATAAATTTTGAAGGCTGTTTTGCATGACGTTAATGCTTCTTTCACTTTAGGCAGGAAACCGACTACTGAACAATCTTCAGTATCAAAATATAGAACGATGACAGCAAGTGCAGGAAGATATTTCCGGAAATTTTTTGTAAGAGCAAATGTGCTGACTCAAGTCTGACTGTTTTTGGTGACGAGACAAATATTAATACAAATCTTGTAACTTGTTTCCTAATAAGTTTAGTATGCAACTGTGCAATCCCCGAACACATGTTTCTCTCGGTAACTGCCGGCAATCACTAAGATTTTTGTTTTTCTCACGCACAATGAAGAACTGCAAATAAATGAAAACCCCAGTGCTTTTAGTAGGAATGCAGTATTTTCCACACGTCAGTGTTTTTTTTTTTTATTTTATTTAAAGTTAACTATTGTGATGTTCATTTATTAAAGTTCATCGTAACGTTTACATTACCGTTTCTTTCGAGGCATTTTTCGAATGTAACTTATGCTCTTGAGAAATTAACAATACAGTTAGATTGGGTCACATGTTTTATGTTGGAAGCAAAATGTGCCTCAAAACCTTTCAAAATGTGCCTCAAAGTTAGTAAACGACTGAAATGAAGAATGGAGTTCGGCTGAATATTTTCTCCACATTTATTTAGCCTATCCAGTTGCTATGTCGTTGAAGCGATAGCATGTATGGTGAAATCTTTTTTAAATTGAAGCGTGGATATGTGAAGTACAAACGTGATTTGCATCTACACACTTTGAATGAGGCTCTGTATGTTCCACGCATAAAAAAAAAAAAAAAAAGAAAGAAAGTTGAGCAAGTCTACCACCTAGACACTACAGTGTATTCAATTCACCTTAGACACTATCTGCGCGTACTTTGAATGCAAATTTAACGCCTGTGTATTAAATCCTCAGACTGTCACAAAACCGGTCGCATTCGTCATGCCCACGTCGATCACTCTACTTTTTGAATACAAAAATTTAAGACCTGGAACATTGATTTCCTCTCCGACAAGCAGGTCCAGTTCTTAACTAAAAAGATAGCAAACTTCGGAATTTTTTTAGGTATGAAAATTACAGGAACCCAGAATATCATTAAGACGGCTAGAAACTGACCTGTAACAAACTGAGGGGTAACGATCCCTGAATTCTTGCAATAGAATTGTTCTTATAAGTTGCCAGAAGAGATATCCAAATGACGTCGTTGTATAATGTGCCCGTATTGCAGGCATTGGAACTGGGCAAAATTCTGTTGCTTTCCCAACCGCGAACTGCCGCCAAATCTTCTTCATTTGAAAACCTTTTCTCGTAACTGACAAAAAAAAATCTACCATTCTGATATTCTAATCTTAGTGTGGTCCAGAAAACTACCATAACAGAAAAATCTTAACACTTGTCGCTTTTATAATTAGCGTAATAAAAAACTGGTATCGGAGCACAAATTTTGGTCACTTTTGTAGTTCTATTATTTCGTAAAAAGTCTTTCTTAGATCACGTGTCCAATTATTTTCCTATACGTGAACAACATTTGCAGAATTTCACCAACTTCCGCTTTGACAGGAACTAATTTAATACAGACAGTCTTAAGGTTCTGATCCAAACGCTGATACTGACAGCTTTCTGTGGTAACATCGGTACCAACAAATCAGGTAATTTAGTGTATGTGCGTGCGCATATAGTCCTCCCTTGAAGCAAATACCAAAGATTTTCTTACTGGTGACCTGAGCAGAGTACAACAACCCTGTCTCATCAACACATGTAAGATGATTTTTAAGTTCTACATTTGAAAAGTTTCTTGAATGCTGAATTCTGACCAACTTAAGACTTCCACTGAAGTGGTAATGTCTTTTGTGAAAGTATGAATAGCTTGCGGCTGGCAAGAGCTTCTGCTCGACGGTGGCCGAGGGATAATTGTTCCAATTTCTGCTGTCCATGATTATAATATACCGGAGCAAACAATCAGCAAAAGGTCTTCCAGAACGAGTGTCGCCTCGCCGTTAATGAAATGAGTTGGGTTGTGTTTCCGACAGCGTAAGATGTACACTACCTGCAAGAGGTCATCCATCCGGAATTTAGAGCCATCCCAACTCCAGGGAAGTGAAGCAGCTAAAACGTAGAAGAAACTCACCATCCCTGCGTAACTAGAAATTTAAACTAAGATCATGTATTTCATGAGAGAAAGGCCTTAACCATTTAACCAGAGCCTTCTAATATGGGAAAACTTCCAGTTGCTTTACAGTTTTGTTTGTTTTTTGTTTTTTCTTTATGAACGGGGATGGGAGGAGTTGTGATATTATCCGAAGAACCATGTTTATTTCTAATAACATTTTTTAAATACATCTTGTGCATTAAGACGATCCTTCATTTAAGTTTGTCGTACAGTATCCTTCCCCTAATGAACATTCATTCTACCTTTAATCTCGTGCCAAGAAAGATTTAAAAGTAAAAACAGAACATACATCTGACTACAGGCAAAGAAATTGGGCTTTAACTAGATTGTTCCTGCTGTGAAAAATTATTTATTTTGTATACTTAAGCAGTATGGTGAATTATTCGTAAGGCGCCTGATAACATTGAAAGACTTTTTTATTGGTAAGCTCTCATGTCAATTGTGACGCCTCGGTCCCGGACGATTCGTCCAACGACGATTGGTCCAATGCCGATTCGTCCAAAAAAACAATTGGTCCAATGCCCGATTTGTCCAATGTCCGATTCGTTCAATGCCGATTCGTCCAATGGTACGATTGGTCCAACGCCGATTCGTCCAATGGTATCATCTTACCAGCGATAAACTGTTTTATTTTAGAGAAAGGAATAAGGATTTAAATTATTCTGCTCATTATATCCTTTTGAAAGATCATTTCCGTATATTTGGTGATTGTAAACATTTTACATAAACCTGGTAAAAAGCATTCAATGGAGCATTTCTCAGCTGTTTGCAAAGCACCTAGGCCGCGGGCCTTTTTAGAAGATTTTAAGTTACAACCTAGATATTTGGTATTTGTAAACATGTTATAAAACCCAATAAAAGGCACTCATCGTATCATTTATCAGGCCTTTGTACAAGGCACCTAGGCCGCGGGCCTTTTTAGAAGATTTTAAGTTACAACCTAGATATTTGGTATTTGTAAACATTTGATAAAACCTTATAAAAGGCATTCAACGGATCATTTCTCAGCTCTCTACCAGGCACCTAGGCCGCGGGCCTTTTTAGAAGACTTTAAGTTACAACCTAGGTATTTGGTATTTGTAAATATGTTATAAAACCTAATAAAAGGCACTCATCGTATCATTTCTTAGCTCTTTACACGCACCTAGGCCTAGACCTTTTAACACTTTTTATTCTACTGATGTCATATTCTAACGTTTAAGTAAAGTTAAAAATACTAGCATAACATTAGTAAGTTTTCTTGATAGGTAAACGTTATGAATCTGACATCGGTAGGATAAAAACTGTCAAAAGGCATAGGCCTAGGCCTTACGAATTAATATTTCGTGCCTAAGTAAAAGATCAATATTATTAACTTGATTTGATATGTAAACGTTATGAATCTGACATCGGTAGAATTAAAACTGTTAAAAAAGCTTAGGCCCAGACCCTATGAATTAATATTTCGTGCTTAAGTAAAAGCGCAATATTATTAACTTATATTATTAACAAACGTTATGAATATGACATCGCTAGAATAAAAACTGTTGAAAAGGCCTTTGTCCGAACCCGACCAGAACGTTTCCATTGGCCAGTTGGCGGAACCCCACTGCATGCTACAAACAGAAACGGAAAACTAGTATTTTATATTATTTCATGCAAAAGAGAAACATTGAAGTTGATTGAACGGCTCGTACATCAGTAACTTCATACGGCAGCAAGGACAGTATAAAAAAAACGCGATTCTGAAAAAAAAAAAAAATCTGTAACCACAACATTACGCATGAAATGTAACATTATTTTACATTCTTTGTACTACCGGCACTTTCGTATAACATCGGAGATAAATTCAGAACAGCTGAGATTTTTATAACACGAGTAGCACTTTGGACTGACAGGACGGAATTGGACCAATCGTCCATTGGACGAATCGGCATTGGACCAATCGTACCATTGGACGAATCGTACCTTTGGACCAATTGTCCATTGGACGAATCGGGATTGGACCAATTGTCCATTGGACGAATCGTCCCTTTGGACGAATCGGGATTGGACCAATCGTCGTTGGACGAATCGTACCAAACCCGTGACGCCTAGTGGGAGGCACAGAAGATCACGCAGCATTTGGAAAAACATTGTCATTTTGAAACAACGTAGAAGAAATCGCAATTTGATAGTGTTCATCAGAATACGAAACTCACTCAGGGCACGAAATCTGTTCTTCGTCGCACAGATAACACTTGTCGTTTGTTAAAGATGATAAGATACAGCAAAGGTAATGTCTGATTGAAATCTCTCAGTGCTTAATCGTAGAGGCGTTTGTACGATTTTTAGTGTTTTTTTACGCTTTCCATCCGTAGGTTGAAGAAGCGTATATGCTCCAGCTTTTCCCGTCTGTCTGTCCGTCCGCCTGTCTGTCGGCACGATAACTCACGTAAAAATAGTTCGATTTCGATAAAATTATAGTATGTGGTAGGGGACCACCAGGGGACGAACCCTATTGAAAATGGATGAAGTGGGGTCAAAGGTCACGCCATAAGAGCAGGATCCATACAATTGTCCTTATGCGTCATAACTTGCGTAAATATGGTTCGATTTCAATGAAATTTTAGTATGTGGTAGGGGACCACCTGGGAACGAACCCTATTGAAAATAAATGAAATGGGGTCAAAGGTCAGGACATAGGAGCAAGATCCATTCCATGCCTTTGTGCATCATAACTTGCGTAAAAATGTTTCAATTTCAATGAAATTTAAGTATGTGGTAAGGAACCCCCTGGGAACGAACCCTGTTGAAAATGGGTGGAATGGGGTCAAAGGTCAGGACATAAAAGCGGGATCCATTTCATTGCCTTTATGCGTCATAACATGCGTAAATATGGTTCGATTTCGATGAAATTTTAGTATGTGGTAGGGAACTACCTGGGCACGAACCCTATTGAAAATTGGCAAATTGGGGTCAAAGGTCAGGCAGGGCAATAAGAGCGGGATTTATTCCATTGCCCTTATGCGTCATAACTTGCGTAAAAATGGTTCGATTTCGATGAAATTTTGGTATGTGGTAAAGAACCACCTGGGAACGAAACCTATTGAAAATGGGCGGAATGAGGTCAAAGGGCAGGACATAAAATCGGGATCCATTTCATTGCCTTTATGCGTCATAACATGCGTAAATATGGTCCGATTTCGATGAAATTTTAGTATGTGGTAGGGAACTACTGGGCACGAACCCTATTGAAAATGGGCGAATGGGGTCAAAGGTCAGGCAGGGCATAAGAGCGGGATTTATTCCATTGCCTTTATGCGTCATAACTTGCGTAAAAATTGTTCGATTTCGATGAAATTTTCGTATTTAGTAGGGAGCCACCGGGGACGGACCCTATTGAAAATGGGCGAAATGGGGTCAAAGGTCTGGACACTGGAGTGGGATCCATTCCATTGCCCTTGCGCATCATAGCATCATAACTTACCTAAAAATGTTTCGATTGCGACAAAACGTTATCATGTTGTTCCGGAGGTATAGTGAACCGGTTTGTTTTGTTGAATATCAACGAAATGGGGTCAAAGGTCATTGCACAAAAGCAAGATTTATTCCACAGCCATTATTCTCATTACTTGCGTAAAACTGCTTCTATTGCGACAAAACTTTAGTATGTTATTCTTGAGGTATACTGAACCGGTTCTATTGAATATCATCGAAATGGGGTCAAAAGTCAGGACACAGGAACGAGATTTATTCCACAACCATTATCCTCATAACTTGAGTAATAATTTCTGGTATGTTGGAAAGCGTATCATATTCAATGCATTGCATGATTTTACTAACTTGTTATTTTTACATCAGAAGAAAAATTTCCTCCGCTGAAGTATTAGTTCTGTGGGTTTTGACATCGATATTATTGCATCTTAAGAGCTACTGATGTTAAGTTTAAGTGCTTCCATCACAATTTTGTTGAGTGTTGAGTTGAGCTTTTTCACACAAGAGTTTTCTCATTAGAAATTAGTTCAAATGTCGTATATACTAAAGAAATCATCACAATCATCATTGTCAACCATTATCAATCCACTGCTGGACGAAGGTCTCCCCAAGTTTCCTCCACAACGGTCTGTCTTGCGCCAGTCCTCCATGTCATTCCCGCATACTTTCGAAATTCATCCACCCATCTCCCATGTGGTCTTCTGGGTCTTTTCCTGTCCCTTGGAATCCAATCTAAAATTTCGGCTGTCCATCGATGGTCTGTCCTTCTGGCAGTATGTCCAGCCCATTGCCATTTCGGGGACTTAACTCTGGTCATGATGTCTTCCACTCTTGTCATTTTTCGGATCCACGAGTTCCTCTTCTTATCTCTCCTGGTTACACCAAGCATGCACCTCTCCATGCTGCTCTGAGTTGTCTGCAACCTTTGTATGTCTCTTTTAGTTAAGGTCCACGTCTCTGCACCATACGTAAGCTCTGGAAGGATGCATTGATCAAACACTTTTCTTTTAAGACATAATCATAATGGCATATTGCTCTTGAAAATTATGCTGTTTCTTCCAAAAGCTCTCCAGGCAAGTTTTATACGCCGATTAATTTCTTCATCAGTGTGACCCTCACTTGATATCTGCTGTCCAAGATAAACTTACGCATCTGTCATCTCCAGCTTTTCTCCATCAATCGATAAATCTTCATTTCTTGTAAAAGCATTGTACGTCACTTTTGTCTTCTGAAAGTTCATTTTTAATCCCACTTCTTTACTCTTGTCAGCAAGTTCCTGGATCATAGTCTGCAGCTCTGATGGGGTAGTTGCTAAAATGACTACGTCATCAGCAAAACGAAGGTGGGTTAGATAATCTCCATTAATCCTTATCCCTTTGTTTTCCCAGTTCAGTGATTGAAAGACATTTTCCAATGTGGCATTAAAGAGCTTCGGGGATATGGTGTCACCTTGTCTCACTCCCTTTCCAATTTTTATGTGTGTTGTATTTTCAAACTGCCGGATCTTTGCACTTGTATTTTCATAGATGTTATTAATAATATTAATGTATGCATCTTCAGTACCGCAGGATTTCAGAGCCATTGTAACTGCTGATGGTTTCACCGAATCAAAGGCTTTTTCATAATTGATAAAAGCCATGCACAATAGAAGTTCATATTCCCTCGCTCTTTCAATTAGTTCTCTCAGTACGTGGATATTATCTATTGTGCTGTAGCCACTCCTGAATCCAGCTTGTTCTCTCGGTTGAGCAATGTCCAGTGTTACCTTCAAGCGGTGTGAAAAAACTTTAGTGAAGATTTTATAAACCACTGATAGGAGGCTGATAGGTCTGTAGTTCCTGAGATCCTCAATATCACCTTTTTTATGTAGCAGGATCATTGTAGCGTTGTTCCAATCCTCAGGAATCTTCCCTTCATTAAAGCATCGAGTGAAAATTTGGGCGAGTACTGTTTCGATTTCTCCACTTCCTTCTTGTATGATGTCTAGAGTAATTCCATCTTCTCCTGGAGCTTTTCCCCGCTTCATGTTCTTGATTCCATGTGCAACTTCTGCTGGGAGGACTGGAAGAACTCTGGTACTGGTACCTTTCATGATGTCTGGAGTACATGTATCATCCCTGTCATATAATGTGGAGTAGAAATCTTTCACACTTGTCAAAATTTCGCATCTATTTCTTGTTACAGAACCATCTTCTTTTCTCAGTGCCATAATCTGTTTTCTTCCCTTACTGAGATGTCCTTTTGCTATCTTTAGGCTTTGGTTGTTTTCAATTCCTTTCCTCACTAGTTTGCAGTTGAATTTCCTTACGTCTTCAGTGATACTTTTTCGTACTGTCTTGCATAGCTCTATGTATTCCACTTTGGAAGTCACATCTTCTTTAGTTGTCCTCATCTCTCTTCTTTTTCGCAGCAACATTTTGGTTTTTCCTGAAAATTTGTTCACGTGCAACTTGTTCTTAGACCCAGCTAATTTTGTTGCTGTTTCCATAAGAGCTTTGGTTACTTTTCTGTTAACTTCTGAAATATCCACTTCTTCCGATGTTAGGCCTTCTAAAGCAGAGAATCTGTTCTTCAGTTCCAACTTTGAAGGTATTATGGTGTTTTTTAAGGTTGGTTATGTCAATACATTTTGTTTGTCTTATGAGCTTGCCACGTTCGAGTTTAGTGTTAAGGTACATCTTACATCTCACCAATCTATGGTCAAAAGTTCAACACAGGTAGCTGTGTTGAACTTTTTTAGCACACTGCAGTCTTCTATGACGAATTTTTTGTTACACATCATAAAATCAGTATCACTTGTCATCCCATTTGGATGTCTCCATGTCCATTTCCTGTGTGGCTTTTTCTTGAAAAAGGAGTTCAAGATGAAAAACCTTCTGCCTCTGCAAACTCAACAAGAGTATTTCCATGCTGGTTTCTGTTGCCGTGACCGAATTTACCTACTGAAGTGTCATTCTGTTGCCGTTGCCCTATTTTTGCATTGAAATCTCCCATAATTATCTTCAAGTGATGCTTACCTTTCTTATTTAGATGACGATTAAAATTCTTCAATTTCTTCTTCAGGATGACTTGTGGTTGGTGCATAAGTTTGAATAATCTGAGCCTGGTATCTTCCCGAGAGTTGGATAACGAGTCGTGCAGCTCTGTCAGAGGAACTTTCAACTTCTACAACTTTATCCTTCAGTTTCTTGTTTATTATAAAACCAACACCACTAGTTCTGCCAGTATCAGTCCCACGATAGTAGAAGAGATGTCCACTTTTCAGTTCAATGAGATCTTCTCCTTTTCTCCTTACCTCACTTAGCCCGACGATGTCCCACTTGATCCTTTGTAGTTCCTCTTTCAATTCAAGAAGCCTTGAATCAGAAGATAGGGAGCGTCTATTATACGTAGCCAAGGTCAGCATCAGATGGCAGCCTAGTCCGGTCCTCCGGGGATTCTTAGCACCCTCTCTCTGCCTTCATGTCGCACTGGCCGCTGCCTTGGCCAGGTACATTCCAGCTGCCGGAGACCGAGGGACAAGATTTAAGCTGTGGAGGCATTTTGGAGGGATTTGGCCATAACTCACCACGCTGGCCAAGCGGGTTGGTGAGTGTGTGATAGCATTTCCTCTAATCCCGATGGTATAGTTATACCGCTATTGGCGGTCGTCAGAGCCCCTTTAGTGGGAACAGGATTCACCACGAGAAGGTGGGGTTGACATTTGTCAAGGAGAGGCTGTGATGTTACGCATCACCTGACCTTACATCCCACTAAAGAAATATCCGTTAGAAAAACAGATCCCTGAACTATGAGCAGCGGGCCAGATCTTTTCGTCCAAAAAATTTCACCTGAATTGTTCAAAGCTGCTGTGTGGCTAAAACGGTGCGATAAATAAATTTAATTAATTACATTAAATTATAAAGCAAGGAAAGGGGAAGGGAAAAGACTTGGGTAACATTTTGCTTATAATATGTAATATTGTAACAAATTATTTTGTTTTCAATTCATTTTAGTATTTTGTTTCCCGAGACTTAAGTGGTATCTCAGATATAGAGTGGAATGCCATGCAGTCGAATTCACCGAATCTGCAACGTAGTTGCTAATTAAACAAGAAAGATGACACTGAATTTTCGGGTGTAATAAGCACGTCTTTTGAATCCGTTCTGACGCAAATTAAATTTATTAAAGCTATTTAAAGTCAATGGAACCGGTGTGGGGAAAAATAGCATCTGACGGAAGAAAGAAGTTTTTCAATCGGGTTTTTAATCCCTCAGATATTGCTGTAAACGGAATCGTGAGCTTACGCCCTCTGGTTGCAGACTTGTGCGTTAGGAAAAACATGACTTTATATGAGAAACATTTCGCACTGGAAACGCTCTCCAACACAGAAATAATTTTTCAAATCGGACTCTTAGAAACAGAGATATCGACAAAAATAAGATGACTTTCGTCCCCTGGTGGGAAAACCATGCATTATTTTAGAAAGAAAGTATTCTCAAGAGGTTTATCCATATGAGCGGTATCGGTCCAAGAAAAAAAAAATTAGTCGAGCTTTCAGGAGCCCAAATTTTGCTACAAATACATCAGAAGCAGAAATTAACACTTATGCGCCCTGGTGGCCAAACCATTCTTTACCAAACATTAGAAATTATGTGAAAAATATTTTCCATCAGGTCTTGTATGCGATACGGAAAGGAATTTTCAAATCGGAGTTTTAGGAGCAGAGATATAGGGGAAAAGCAATTTACCTTTACGCCCCCTAGCGGAAAGTCTATGAATTACTTGAAAATTTTGAAGTTATATGAAAAACATGTCACACTGGAAACACTATCCAACAAAGAAGGAATTTTTAAAATTGGACTCCTAGAAGTAGAGATATTGACAAAAATAAGATATACATCTACTCCCTCTGGCGTAGAAACCACGCATTATTTTAAGAAGAAAATGTTTCTAAAAGGTTTGTCGACATGAGTAGTATCGGTCCACAAATTTTCTTAATCGAGAATTTAGAAGCTCATATTTTGCTGCAAATACATCAGAAGCGGAAATTAAGATTTACGCCCCCCGGTCGCCAAACCATTTTTTTACAAAAACTAGAAATTATCTGCAAACGATTTTCCATCAAGAGCTGTATCCGGTGCAGAAAGAATTTTTCAAATCGGAGATTTAGAAGCAGAGATATAGGGGGAACGCAATTTACCTCTACGCCCCTAGCGGAAAGTCTATGAATTACTTGAAAATTTTGAACTCATATGAAAAACATGTCACACTGAATACACTATCCAACATAGAAGGAATTTTTTAAATCAATCGGACTTCTAAAAGTAGTGATATTGACAAAAATAAGATATACATCTACGCCCCCTGGCGGAGAAACTATGGAATATTTTAAGAAGAAAATATTCCGAAAAGGTTTATCGATGTGAGTGGCATCAGTCCACGAAATAGTTTTTGCAATCGATATTTTAGGAGCTCAGATTTTATGGCAAATACATCAGAAGCAAAAAATAACGCTTACGCCGTCTGGTGGCCAAAGTATTCTTTTCCAAAAATTAGAAATTATATGTAAAAAAATGTCCATCAGGAGGTGTATCCGCTGAAGGAAAATTTTCTTAAATCGGAGTTTTAGAAGAAGAGTTATCGGGAAAAATGTAATTTACTTTTACGCCCCCTAGCGTAAAATCTATGCGTAATTTGAAAAAGTAACTATATCCAAAATACTCTTCAACATAAGTGGGATCGAAAGATGAAAGAATTTTTTCAATCGGATGTTTAGAAGCAAATATGTGGATTAAAACGTATTTTTGAATTTGACATCATCTGCATTTACGCCCTCTAGAGGCAAAATTATACATCGTAAAAAAAAAATGAAGGATCATCATTCGCATATTTCAAGCTTCCCAATGCAAAAAGAATTTTTCAAATCGGACTAATAGTTGCAGAGATATCGTGGGTACAGACGGACGGACGGACGGATAAACCGATAACATAAGCACGATCTTTTTTTACAAAAGACGTGCTAAAAATCGTTGTTGCCCAACGCATGATTATAGTGCTGTGGAAACATAATGTTAAATATAGCTAGGAAATGGAGGGGCGAGGGGGTTTACATTCACACCCAAAAGTAATGCTGTTGAGTGTCTCTTGCAGTCCCCCTGGAGGAGAGGAGACGAGACGACATAGTAATGTGCACTGACATTTGTTCAGGAGACAACGTAACGACATTAATTTTCACCATTTGCTGAAAGACCGACCTGGTGGCCACGATCTTCAAAGAGCAACGTAAACGAATGTTAGACTTTCGTTGGGCCAAAAGCGCATTTGATTTCAGACACATGAGTGCGGTGGCGCAGCACCCGGGCTCGCCGGGCCTGCAATGGAGGGGGGCGATGTATAGGGAGGCCCGCAAAAGCAACTTTCGATTAGGTGCTTGAAATTTAATACTTTCTCTGTCGAACACGAATACTTGAAACTGTTCACATGGTTTTAAAACTTCTTCAATCAAATGAAGTTGATTTTACGCAGACATCAGCTCTTCAAAATGCTGCTGATGCACTCTCTGATTATAGAAATAATTTCCAAAAGGCAAGGTGGTCTGCAATTTCTCTCGCAAAGCAATGGGGTATTGACACTCACTTCGAGGATCGAAGAGTTCCTAAATTCGAAAAACATTTTGATGAGTTGGCTCAGGATGAGCGACTAATTATCAAATACAGAAAAGCATTTCGAAACAGCGGTGTTTAACAGTACGTTAGGCATCATTGTTAACAAAATCTAAACAGGGTACGAAGAAATGAAATATTTGAGCAATTTGTTTAGAGTACTTACTCGGTTTACTCCTCAATTTCTGTCAGCTGCATCGGATGAAGACCTAAATAAGAAAGAAGTGCAATTCTTAGTGGAGTACAAAGAAGACCTGACAAATGAGTTTCCTTCTCAAATTCAAAGCTTCAGACTTGATTTGGTGGATGATATAAAGTCCAAAACATCAATTAGGGAATTGGATGATCTGTTACTAATAATAGATAGCTACACCCTGGCATCTTGCATTTCAGACATCTGCACAGCTTTTCTGCTGTTCCTGACCTGCCTTACTAGTGACTGTATCCACAACTGAACATTCTTTTTCAAAATTTAAATTAATAAAGAATTATCTGTGCAGTACCATGTCTCAAGAAAGACTAAGCGGTCTCATCATTTTAAGTGTAGAGTGTGAAAAAGCAAGATCAATTGACGTAAGTAAATTAAGTGGTAAAAATGTTTGCATCGCAAAATGCCAACCGATCACACCGCTTTAGGTATCATTCAAGAAAAAAAAATTCATTGCTTTTTTGTAGCTGGTCAGGTAAGTGATTTCTTTGCCATACCCTTACTAATAAATTGTTGTTGTTTTTTATAATAAAAGGGGAATTGAAATCAGTTTCGTGGTAAGATAATGAATAATCCTAAATAAATTAGGGGGAAATTAATGATTTAGTAATCACACCTACTGTTTTAGCCACGGGTTTGCATTTAAAAATAACTAAACAGCTAACCAAGTATACTTGCACCGGGCCTTCTCCGCATCGTCAGGGCGTCATCATTTAAGACGATGCTGGCAAGGCCCGTGAAAGTTCTTGGCTAGCTTTTTAGTTATTATTAAATGCAAAACCGTGGCTAAAACAGTTATTATAAGGTGTGATTACTAAATTAGTAATTATTTAGGATTATTCATTATTTTTATGGCGTTTAAGGTGGTTGGGTTAGATGACTTTGCGGTGAAGGAGCCCGAAAATAAATCTTGTGTGTGTGGGGGAGGGGGGGCTTAATCTGTTACGCCGGTGCATGAGTGGTAGAACTAAGAAAAAATGAGAAGGGTTGCTTTGGCTCGCTAACATTTATCATTAAAAGAAAAAAACAAGAATGCGACAGAACCATCTTGCGCTATTGCAACACTTGCCATGTTCTTGCATTTCAGCACTGCTGAAAATTTCGTTCTTACCACCACTGATACTAGTAAAAAAAAGTAGGTAACAGTCTTTTCGGGAAGAAGAAAAGAGTATTTTTATGCGGTACCAAAATAAAATGTTGAACCTGATCTTGAAAAAAGCTAGCTGTGTGCTGAGAATTGGAAGTTATGTGATATTCAGTACCCACGCACATGAAGAAGTGTATTTACCAATGATGAATTTGTAAAAACTATGCTGAAGGTATCTCGAAAATTTTGCCTGGGAAACGAGTAAGTTATTATTGTTAGAGGGAGTTTAACAGTAAGCATAAAAAGTAAACATATTTTCAAGGCGTAAAGAAAAATAAAACATTTACTTACATTTACTGTATTTCCGCTGGCATTATATGAGAGTGATAATGTCCGACACAGCGTAACAGTTTTTGCTTTTTTTTCCTGTTCGTAAAGCAAATTAAGTTTTTGATACTTAGTTTGCAGTACGTATGAGTTCAAAAACTATGTGTTGTGGTAAAATGTTGTTTGGAAGTTTTTGAATAATTAAAAGTTTTCAAGTTACCTAGATAAAGTTAAAGGATTTAAGTGCAGATGACGCGAAGACCAAGATTAGTAGCAATAACGGACTTGGACGCACCAAAGAAATGGGAAAACAGAAAAACTTATGCTACTGCGCTGTATATTTCACCAACAGGGTTTCCAGATTCACGTTAACTTTTAAAGTGTGCCTAGGATAAGAATGAATATGTGTCTCGACCTAGAAGAACTCATTTCAAAGTTATCATAAAACATTACCCGCCAATCTAACCAGAATTAAGTTAGTAGCAAACTGTAATATCTTTAGCTTAAATACATCATGTAGCTTATAAAAAAAATCATGAAAACTGTGTGACATAAATAGAAGCTAATAGGGAAAAGTCATATTCGTAACTGAGAGATCACACGTAGTTTCTACATTCCTTTTTATGTAAACGCATTTCTTCAGCCGTTAAAACAAAAATGTAAATATTAAGTTTTAATATTTTTACTATGGCTTTCTCCACATAAAAAGTTTCAGAACCTCGGTACTTGATGAATGAAACGTTTTCTGTGCACAAAATATGCAGACGCCGCTAGAACGAAAAGGTGTTAGGCAGATAGAAGCGCCCTGAAAGAACCATCTCGGCGTATTATCCTTTCAGAGTACTTGTTGAGTCTTCAAAATCACTATGAGGTAAGCATCATCTCTGTAAACGTTACTGTGCTTGCAGTAGTGTTCACAAAAGTGTGCAGTTTATGTACGCATCTCAATTTTTTGAGTTGCCTTTGTTTACTTAGTTCCATAATTACATTTTCCTTTCAGGAGGTGCATTCTCTAATAAGGAAGAAGAAGCAACTTGGCTGGCCCTTGTGTTCCCATGGGTACATCATCATTCATCTTCTTCCCTTTGACGATCAATTTTTGAAACCTGGAGATTTTTATTTTTTTGTAAATGACGAGGGTATCTTGACGCTGAAGTATCGTGATAACGAAGGCGTTGTTGGCCAAAGGACATTCAATGAATCCGAATTCGGATTCTTTCTTGCCAATCTCATGGAACAACAATCCGTACGCACCACTAGAGACGCAGATCAGTTGACCAAGATCCTCTCTCACCTGATGGTCTCTGTTGAGAGGGGAATTGAAAGGATCCAGACGGACAACCTAGCCAAAGATTTCCTGAAAGAGAGCTGCAGACGTAGAACTAGAAATCGGACTGTTACTACAAGAGACAGTTGGGTTCAAACGACATTCCCAGTTAATGATGTACAGAGCTTGTGTAATGCAGTTGGACTAAAATCCGAACCTCAAGTGCAGTCTCTGGCTCCACTGGCTAGTGAAGAAGAATTTCTTTCCGGTAAGTTGCGCATATTTCTTTTTTTTTTTTTTTTTTTTTTTTTGACACGAATGTTGTTCATTGATTATAAATAACTCTTGTCTGGACTTCTACGTACTTAATCAAAAAGCTTTCGAACTTCTAAGCAGCTGCAAAATAAAATACATGTTTAAATACATATCACAGATGGTATACATTTTAAACAATAGTGTCACATTCTTTTTTCAGTTTTCTGTTATTGATTGTGAAGTTTAACTTTTCGGTTTACCATTTATTTGTTACCAGGCCTAGTCTTTACCCATCTTTCGTTTTTTCCCTTCGAATGCAAATTGGTTGTCATATCTGTATTCATCATTCTTAAAGTAAATACTCATACAAATAAGAGATTCATACAGAACAACATAATGAATACATTAGAGCATCAGTTAATACATTAGAGCATCTGTTGTCCGATATGTGTTGGCAAAGATTATTTCAGACAACAGTTAATCTTGTCAAGACATTTCGGAAATTATTTGCTTTTGTTTTTCGGATTCTTGATTACCTTAAAAATAAGCACAATTATGGTAGAAGAAAATTCGAATGAATTATGCGATACCGTTAAAAAGCGTGTTCTTGCGTTTACAGTTTACTAAGTAAATTATAGATACGGTATATTATTATGATTTAGAGTTCGCAGGTTCTCTAGAGAAACAAACAGTGAATAAGTTGGCTTACAATCAAGTCTTCGGAATCATTGGTTTATTCTTCGTAGTAAATTAGAAGATTACACACTCATAAACGGGGTGAGAACTAGCGTGAACAAACCTGTTAAATAAGTATCGACATAAAAGTTGTGTGGTCCCTGTATTTATATCAGTTATCATGACTTTACTGGCTGCCGGTCGTAGCCCGGAAAATAAAAACCTATGGAAGTTCAGATGTTACGTTAAGTATGGAAAATATAACGAGAAGTAACCAAAATTTACATAAGTGAAAGTAAGCAAAAACAGAAGGTTAGAAAAGCGTTATACGTCACAATGCATATAAGAATAGAATATAAAATTCATTTGCTATATATATACTTGAAAATACAATACACCTATGAATAAAAGCAGTATAACAAACGGTCCCTTACTGAACATATCGCTCCTTATGTTGTTTTTTCTGTCTGATGATGGTTTGTTTTTGGATAATAGATGCTATACGTCATATATAACCGTGAATTACTGGCATTTACGTATTACGATATAGCTAATAACAGGTTATCATCTCAATACATCTTTGGTAATCTACTCAGTGATGTACTGAAAGACCAGCCGGGTCTAGTGGTGTATTGTTTTTTGCTTTTCGGAGGGGTTGGGGACTCTCGTACGTAGAATTTTTTGCCAACCTAGCAGAGCAAGAAAGATTTCCGAGTAAACAAATGGGAATTTTAGATGCAAAATAAATCAAACAATGTATTTACGGCTGGTTTTCAACTTGTTTGCCGTGATGATGCGGCTGTTGGATCCCTTCCCAAAATAATTTAACTTAGTTGTGAAATGGGAACCATGCTTTCGGATAAGATACGAGTTGATATTGGCAGTTTTATTGCCCTCCTGCAGGCGTTTTTAAAGTTATTTTAGACTTTAAGGTTATTTTGCTGTCAATGGAACGGATTCATAAATCTTCAGAGCTGTCGTCAGGTGACGAACTCACTGAGGACTCAGTTTTGGTATGAAATGCTCAGTTCATTCAAATCTCTCTTGATATTTTTTAATTTTGCCCAGAAAAACTGAAGATATTCCGGGAGATATCAACGCAGTTAGTGGAACAGATTTCCCAGATTACCCTGAGAGGATGCAGTGTACCGGTAATGAAATAGTTTACAAATTTTGATCCAAAAAAGCTTTTCCTACAGTAAGATGTAATGTAATTAAAAGACATTAAAAATTCCCTGACTAGCAATATATACATTTGAGTGTAGAATGGAGCACTTTTCGCATAGCTTACAGCGTAGGTACGCAGTACAAGAAAGCACAAACGACGGTACTTAAACATTTGTTTGCGTTAGTCTAAGGTAGTGTACGAAGAAATGTACTGAAACACGTGGAATATTTTGAAGGTAGTTAAGAACAGCACGTAACTTTGGTAAATTAAACTAGCATGCTAATGTATTAATTTTACAAAAGAAAAATGGTTTATACGTTGAGGTACGATAATGGTTTATACGTTGGGGTAGGATTGGATTTCTGTGCAACGAATTCCTCCCATATAGACGTACATACATTTTCTGGAAAAAACTGAATGATCAATGAATCTAAAGTTTTAATAGTGATCAATGCACGGATTAGCATTCTTCTGTAACAAATATGTTTTTATAAAATTATTTCAAAATATAGTTATACCGTGGTTTGCTTAGGCATTATCCACCTAAATGATGAAGTGGTTACTGCACCTGTTGCCTTGTTGTTAATAAATAAATAAATTCCCCGGCGGCGACCGAATAACAATTTTTCGGTTGTTGTGTGTGGCTAAAACGTGGAAAGAGCGATGTCTTTGTTTATTTACTGACCACGTATTTGGAGGATTTTCACTTTTTTGCATTGTCGTTGTTTGATTTTTTATGGTTTGGATGATGATTACTTTGATAAACATGTCATTAGTTTCGTATGTAATGGAGTTCTTGTTACATTTGGCAATAAATATACACTTGAAAAACTTTCATGATGAATATCCAGTTCGAAAATCCCATAGTGACCTATGGAGATGGGATATCCGCTTCGCATACCATTCACCAACAAATGATGGAGAGCTAGAAGAAATGTCCTTAGAATTAGGTGTTTGGATCAGAATGTGATACCAAGCAGTCATCCAACACTGTACTATCTTGAAGTTGTCAGTAACACCCTGATCTGTTCGTTGGGTGCGTAACTTGATATTGCTTTCAGTCGCGTGAAAATTGATGTTCCTGCTGGCGGCCTTGTAATCTAGATTGTGGGTAGATCAGGGAAGAGAAGAAAATCTCAAACGTAAGATTTTTTTATATACCTTGATTATGGTAAAAATTTCCCCCAAACTAATCTGAGATAATTTTCCTCACCCCGAACCTAATAAGATTTTACAGTTTTTTATATTTTGTGAGATTTCACTGTGATATACGAGCGAAAGCTTGAACTTCTTATCACCTCAAGCAATGTTCCATAACAAGAGAGTTAAGCAACCGTTAAAGCCTTGAATTTAGTTTAACTTTTTATCAAAATAATTCGTGTTTGTGAAACACGGAGGCGTCTCCTGTTCATTTAAAATTTGGTGTAAGTCGTAGCTATCTTCATCTGTCGCTTTCGTTTTCGGCTGTTCAAGGCACACGTTAGATACCTCCGGGTTTTTTTTTTTTTTTTTTTTCGGGATTGAACGACCACCGTGAGCAACTGTATAAGCTGTAAGCAGTCGTCCATCCCTAATAATTTAGGGCTACTCAACAATTTTTTCTTAAGTTTCCACACCAAATCCTTGGCAAAACCACCTTTGAATGAAGAGGAAGGCTATTTCTACTGGATAAAAATGATATGCCTTTAACTTAGATGAGCATTTCTGGTATTATCAAGAGAATGTCGGTTAATACTGCCCTATATTTACAGCAGAAGCTTAAAAAACATTGGGTTCCACAATAGCTATAAAGGGTCAGTTTTATTATCAAATATATTAGTAATTTTTGGCAAATATTTTAAAAGGTTTTAAAAAATAGCCGAATTATTCAGATTACAACTTTTCACGAGTGGCAAAACAATACAGTTATTTGCATTCCCGATTCGAACCAAAGACCATGTCAGAAAAATTCTAAGGTTGCAACATCTTAATGAATCATCCTTGTGCAGTAATAAAACTAAATTTAAAATCAGTACCCCTAGACTATAAGTGGAAATATATTAAGTGTTCTAACAGAAAACCTCCATGCCGTTTATAACAACCTCGGTAGTAGTTATTTTTCGTCGACAGATTATTAAAACTTTTGAAAATTACCAAAATACTGGTTCACGAAGACGAGGATGTGTCAGCCGGCTGGCGAAGATTGCGGAGTCTCAGACTGTCACTGTTCTCCTCCACAGGTATGAGGGGAAGGACAAATCGTACGACAATAGAGCAGGACAAACTACGATGTTCAGCGTTAAAGGCAACAGGAGAAGCCTGGAGCAGCAGGAAAGGAGGCAGTGGCAAAAGAGTAGAAGTAACTCTAAAATTAGTTGCATGTGTCCAGCCAGAGGACCGATGAAAGTTAAAACTCAATACTGCTGAAACTGGAATTTAAAAGGCAGAGTGTTTCAGCAGCCCGGCACAATTTAAATTTAAAAGGCAGAGTGTTTCAGCAGCCCGGCATTAGTTTCTTCTAGATTTGTTTCATCAATCGCTAAATCTTCAGTTCTTGGAAAAGCATTGTATGTAGGCCTACATTAATTTTGTTTTCTCTAAGTTAATTTTTAAACTCACTTCTTTACTCTTGACCATTTCCTGGATCATACTCTGTAGCTTTGAGGAGGTATTTGCAAAGATGACTATGTCGTCAGCAAAGCAAAAAATGGTTAAATTGTCTCCATTAGTCTTTATCAGTTCAAATGATCGATGTCTTGTTCAATGTCTCTCCAGTTCAATGATCGAAAGACATTCTGCAACGTGGCACTGAAGAGCTTGGGGCGTACGGTGTCACTTTGTCTTACCACCTTTCCATTTTTTGGGGAGTAATATACACTGAAGTGCCAGAAAAACTGGTACACCAGTCTAATACTTGATAGGTCCCCCACGGGAGCGCAGGACTGCAGAAATACGACGGGGCATGGACTCCACTAACTTCTGGAAATATGCTGTAGGCAATGCACACCATACTTCCTGCAGAGCGTTCCACAATTCGGGTGTATTCTGAGGTCTCGGATTCCTGTGTTCGATAGCGCGTTGCATGGCATCCCAAATGTGTTCTATCACGTTCAGATCTGGAGACTTCTGTAGCAATGGAAACACCCCAAACTCAGATGAATGCTCCTCTAACCATAATGTGGCGTCCCGACACTTGTGTGGAGGTGTATTGTCCTGTTGGAACAGGCCCAACCCAGCAGCATGAATGCAGGACATGAACGGGTGTACCTCGTCTGAAAGGATGCGCACATAGCGTTGGCCGGTCACAGACGTTTGTAGACGTACCAGGCAAGGTACTTAGAAAGAGGAGAGGTAGGTCCAATCGCCTTCGTTTTCGTGCCGCCGGCGAGCTGTCACCCTACGAGCTGGAGTGTGACGTCACAGTGGCCATAAATGATCTCTTGAGCATTCGGAGCTTGTGCTGTTGTGTCGATTACACGCTGCATTTCTTTGTCAATTTTAGACCTGCTTTGTCGTTTCATTCATTCTTTTTCTTCATTTCTTTTCTGTGTACAACTATCTCGAAAATACTTGGATACCCTGTTGCACTTTGTCGTAATAACAGTTCAAAGAAAAGGAAGTTAGATGGAGGGGCGGATTTCCCACTAGGCGCAGTAGGCGCGCGCCTAGGGCGTCAGAGCTTGAGGGGCCCCGAAAACGTATAATTAGATTGCCAGTTTTGTTTTGCTTTTCACGGACCGAAATAAATCAATCCTTAAGTGACCACTTTATTGTCAATTGATAATTTACTTTCTCATTTTAAATTTTCGAATTGTTATCGATGTACTTGTTTTGAAAGAAACTGTTAAAATAACCTAGCCTTCCTTTTAGTGGTAGGTGAAACAAGAATTAACGCTTCCCACACTTTTCATTGTTTAAGGCGAATACTTAGCTGGCTGTGATATAAATTACTTTCATATGACTTCCAGCCAAGGAAAAACATTTGTGTTGGAACTTTTTGCCTGTCTTTCCTAAGCTGCTATGAAGAGTGCTTGTAGAAACTGTCCTGATGATCCGGGGTGTTTGTTATTTACTACCTTTTCTCTCTGGAGTAGTATAATCAAGTTCTTCCTTAGCCCTAATCTCCCTACACCACCCTAAACCAAAGTAGCTAATACAATCTTCCCTAAAAAGAAAGAAAGTAGAACAAAAAAACGAAACACCCAGAAGGAATCATCCAATCAAGATGAAAATTGGCATGTGTAATGTACATGTATAGGACAGGAGATTATTGCAATTCCAAAGCAGTTGGGCCATTTTTCCGGATAAAACAGTTACATGAGTAGAAGAAGTCAGTAAGTTGTAGCGCCACCTCTCGCTCGGATACAAGCAGAAACCCAGCGTGGCAGAGACACAAACAGTTTACGGATACTGTTCTGAGGTATGGAATGCCAGATGGTGTCCAAATTGTGGGCCAATTCGCCGACATTCCGGGATGGGTGTAGGTGGGGTCTCATCTTGTTTGATCGGTGAGAAATCGGGTGATCGGCCTGGCCTAGAAGGGTGTCGACATTACAGAGGCAGGTCCGGAGAGCTGTGCCGTGTGTGGCCGGGTATTATCCTGTTGCAAAATTACTCGGGTGATGTGCTACAGGAAGTGCAACACAACAGGTCTAAGAATGCGTCGACGTACCGTTGAGCCGTGAAAGTAGTACGGAGGACTTCGAAGGGTGTCCAACTATCGTAGGAAATAGCTTCCTAGACAGTCAGATCGGGTGTCCGAGCCCTGTGCTGTTGCACGGTAAAAGCAGGATCCGTGCGCTAGTCGGCTCGTTTCCAGACACGCATGCGCTGGTCGTCGGCGCTAAGTGCAAACCGTGACTCATCACTGAAGACAACATGACACCACTGGACATTATCCCTCGTCGATCGGGTCCGACACTACTGCAACTGGTGTCTGCGATGCTCTGATCAGTAGTAAGCGGCGGATTGGCCTCCTCGAATGTAATCCCTGTGCCGCAACGCGTCTGGAAACGGTCCGAATGGCCACTTCCGTACCTGTGGACGACGCAACATGGCCACGGATTGTTGAGAGCGACGAATTTGGTTCTGTTCGTGCGGCTCACACAATTGCTTAATGTTCACGTTCTGTCGTTGCCCTCGGCCGTCCACTGCCCGTGTGCCGCTGAATGGTGCTGCCCTGTTCGACCCATTGACGCCAACATCGTTCGATTACCGCGTCGCTCCGATCCAAATGCCTGGCGATACGGCGACTTGACCAACCGGCTTCTCTCAGCCCAATTATATATCCTCTCGCAGAACCGCTCGACTTCTCGTGGTGTGCACGGATCCGTTGTCGTTGTCGTGGCATCCTCACAGTCTGGAATTTAATGTACCAGCAATTCGCTGTCACAATTGTCCGGTACGTCGACGCATTCTACGACCTGTTTTGTCGCCTTTTGCTCTTGATATACCCTTCTCGATGCGTTTCCCATGCGCTGTCGCGGGCCGTTATTTAGTCACTGGTCGTTATTTTTTAATTAATCATTTGCATATTCGGCCCTGAGGTACTTGCATGCAGAGTTTCATTAGGATCAAATGACCTTCTCGAGGTGCTTCGTTCTTTTCTTTTTTTTTTTTTCACAAAAAGTGTGCTTAGGCTGCAAAATAAAGAAATTTGAAAATGTTGCACTGTTTATCTTTTTCTTATTGAATAGTGTTAAAAGAAATTTTTATTGTATTGCAATAGCATTTTCCTATTTCTTTCTCCTCCCCTAGTTTAATACTGATAATTATCAAGTATACTCACCTTTTCTTTTCCTTAAATTGACAGCAAATTAACATTTGAAAAAGCAATAAAAGTTTTTGTTTTTTTGATTGAAGGTTTAACGACCGCCGTGAGCAACTCATTGGGCTATAAGCAGTCGCCCGTCCATAATTTAGGGTCACTGGTTCCAGGGAAGGGAGAGAGCCAGTGCCCTAAGACAAACACAACATCCATGCCTCATCGGGATCCGAACCCGGACCCATCTCGGAAGAATGGTCATAAGCCAACGCTTAGACCACTGCGCCACCCGGCGACCAATACAAGTTTCAATGATACTCTTACTCGAAAAACTGTAGTTCCTACTTTTCCATTTTCAAGCTGGATCTTTCGCACTTAATCCTTATGCTTCTGTTTCCGATAACTGCGGTGGAGGTATAAAGAAAATCTTATGCATCTTTTTGACATAATAAAAGAAAACGCAGACCTCAATTTCCTGATGAAAGTAATAAGGAAAAATGTTCTCAAGAAACCCTTCACACTATTGCTTATTTGCCCTGACCGATGAAATTCTTACTGTCCAACCTTTTTGGTCCATGGTATTTTTCTATGCCATGGACGGCTGAATCTCTTCGATTTAGAGAATCGTTCGCCACAAGAAAACTCTTCCACGAAAAGTCATCCACCCTTTTTAAGCGAAGTACTGTGCATAAATTTAAATTTACCCGTATTTTGTAAGGTGGAGGACTTCTCCGGTTGCCAGTGTCTTCAAGTATTTAATTTTTGCTGGAAATCATGCTCGTTGCCTACTAATTCGACTAATTTGCTCATAATGTAAAAACAAGGTGTTTGTCTAAAGCTGAAGCAATGGAGAGGGCATGTTTTGCAATTGAAACTTATTCCAGTTTCATGACAATTTATACGAAATATATTGATAAATTTAGCGAAACTCCATTTTCAGCGCCTTTAGCGTTAAATTTGCCAAGTAACTATAGCAACTGAAGATGTACTAATGTAGCCGGTTTTGCCAAACGTATCAAACTCAAAAATAACTTTTACCGCAACCGAAATGGTCTCTCGTAGCGTAAAGCTGAAATTTATTAAATTTCCAATTCCAGAACTAGAGGGAAATTTATGAACTGGTAGTGAAATTTAAATGGCTAAAATATAATGAAATTTTATGTCCTGTCATTCGCAAAAATAATTTTTGAAGAATCTGTGAAAACCACATTTATTTTCCTTCAATACCTCTCGCAGGAAATTAATGAACTGATTCGAAAATTTAAGTATGTGAGAAAGAACTGTTAAGCCTAATCTGAGAGGCACAAAAATATTTCTTCACAAGAGAACTTTAATTTCTTGAATGTTCGACTTTGACAGCCCTTAGTCGTAAATTCATAAATAATATGGGATATTTAAAGTGCTAAACTTAGTGCCCTTTGATTTCCTATTAGCCGCAAAACTAATTTTTGAAATATCTGTAAAAACAAAAAGTTCGATGTGCGCGAACAGTCAAACTGATTACATTAGCACTGTTTCTGACAAAACGTCCTAATAATTTATGGTAGAATCGCATTTCAAAAAGCCCAAACGACGTCACGGTCGCTTATGGCCACCGTGACGTCACAGCGCAGCGAAGAGAAGCGCGAAGACTGCGCCGTTACGATGGACCTACCTCTCCTCCTTCTAAGTACCTTGGTACCAGGGGTCCCAGTGAAGTCCAGCTAAATACACCCCATACCATTACGGACCCCCCACCAGCCGGTACAGTTCCCTGTTGACAGGCGGGATCCATGGCTTCATGGGGTTTCCGCCACACACGAATCCTTCCATCTGGCCGATACAGTTGGAAACGCTACTCGTCAGACCAGGCTACTTGTTTCCAGTCATCAAGTGTCCAGCGGCGGTGTTGCCGTGCCCAAGCGAGGCGCATAGCTCTGTTTTGTGCACCCATCAAGGGGACTCGAGTTGGGCGTCGGCTCCCAAAGCCCATATCGTGCAGGGTACGTTGTACAGTCCGGACGCTGATGCTTGTTGAGGCTTCAGCATTGAATTCCGATGATACCTGCGAGAGTGTTGCACGCCTATCGCGTGAAACGATTCTTGAGAGCCGACGATGGTCACGTTCACCCAATGTCTTTTTACGGTCACACTGGTATCGTAGGTTGGAGGTTTTGCCGGAATTCTTGTAGTCACGGTACACCCTTGCAATGGTCGTCTGTGAAAATCCGAACTTCGTTTCTACCTCCGAAATACTATGGCCCATCTTACGAGCGCCAACTATGACACCGCGTTGAAAATCGCCTAATTCGTAATTACTTGTCATTCTCATGCTAAAAACAGCTCTGACAGCTGGCAAGGATGTCTATCGCTTTATATACGCAATGGCGGACGCAACCGAGTACGCGCATAGGTGACGTTGCTATGTATTTTGCATAAGCTCATCTGTACCAGTTTTTCTGGCACTTCAGTGTATATCGTTCTGCGTCACAAGAAAATATATATGAAATAAAGTATTTCATTCCGCTATTGATTTTTCATTTCATGAATCATATTCAGTTTAGCGATATGAATAAAGTACGTAAATATGTATATATATATATATATATCAAAAGCGTGGAGATATTGTAAATACAAAATGTGGAGATAATGTAAATACAAAATGTGGAGATAATGTAAATACAAAATGTGGAGATAATGTAAATACAAAATGTGGAGATAATGTAAATACAAAATGTGGAGATAATGTAAATATCAAATGTCGAATATAATATAAATATAATATGTAATATAACTTTCTTTTGTCTCTGAGAAATACCAACTCAACGTTCTCGGAACGACAGCGTCACATGATACCATTCTGATAGCTAAGCTCTGAATTTAGCATTTCTCTGGAAAATAAGAAGTTCATTTAACGTTGTGTGCGTGTGTGTGTGTGTGTGGGCGATCTGTAAAGCCCCTTGAAGTCAGCTATCACTGCTTGCTGGCGATTCGAGGGGAAAGTATGGGTGCGCTTATATGTAACACTGTTGCCATCCCGTCTGTGTGTCTTACACAGGGAAATTTACGTGCATCAGAAAACTTGAAAACTGCATCGTCCTGGAACGGGAATCGAACCCGCAGCTCCCGATTTACGTTCAAGCATGTTACCGTTACACCACCCAGAATAAGGAATCTCCAAGCAATTGAGGATGTTTGTCGGGACTCAGATGAAACGCTCTAGAGATTCCTTGTTCTGGGTGGTGTAACGGTAACACATTCGAACGTTAATCGGGAGCTGCTGGTTCGATTACCGTTCCAGGACCGTGTAGTTTTTAAATTTTCTGAAGTATGTAAACTTGCTTGATTAATTTGGCGTCCATCTGTCTGTAACATCTATTTGACTATCTTACACAGGGGTTGGACAAAATAATGTGAACACCTGGGAAATACGCGATAGGTCTTTATTAATAAGGTGTTGGACCACCATTTGCCTTTAATACAGCTTCCAAAGTTCTTGGAATAGATTCATACAGCTTTTGAATAGTCTCCAGTAGAATCTTGAATCATTCGTCGATCAGAACATCATCCAATTGTTTCAGAGATGTTGGAGGAGAGAATCTGCTTCTCACTCAGTTCTCCAAAGCTACCCACTGTGGCTCGATGATATTCAAGTCAGGTGATTGAGCTGGCTAAGACAGATATTGAAGTTCATCTTAGTGCTCCTCCAACCAAGACTGAACTGTTATGGCTGTGTGTATGAGCGCACTATCATCTTGAAAAAGGCACCAGTGTTGGAAAATAACATTTGGATTATAGGATGCACCAGATTATAGATTACCTAGAATGTCGAAGTATTCGCTGACAGTAACTCGACCATGTAGAGCAGGGGTTCTCAACCGGTGGGGAATTCCCCCTAGGGGGAATTTCATAGTTTCAAGGGGGAATGCGGCGCCAGCTGGCACATCGTCTTTTCAGTCCCCTGACTTCACCGCGGCACTCGCTGCAGCATCCCAAGCGAAGAAAAAATATGAAGAACCGAGAGAGGAATCTGGCGTGTTGCCAAAGTCATCGCTCGCTCGAAACCGGTTGGAAGCACTTTTGTTGCACAGAAGGAAAAGCAAGTTTTTGCGAACTCCTACGTGTTCATATCACCCTGTAACGTCGGAGCTTGTTATTGCGCGTTCATTCTTTGCAAGGAAGTTGTAGTTCAGAGAGGGGATTTTTGTCGCTGAAGGGCTTGTGATACTATTTCCTCATGAACTTTTTATTTATCAATAGTAGAACAGAATGAGTGTCAAAAAAAGAGCGTATGATAATTCATGTATTCAATATGGATTCACATCCGATAAAGTCAATGGAGAAGACAGACCTCATTGTTTTATTTGTAACAAAGTTTTGTCAAATGATTCCCTGAAACCAAGCAAGTTGAATCAACATTTGCAGAATGTTCATCCTCAACACAAGAACAAAGACAAAAGCTTTTTTGAGCGGCATGGAAATGCTCTCAAAAAGATGAAACTGGATTCAACAGGGGCATTTCAAGAAATGAACCACAAGGTTACCGAAGCTTCTTACGTCGTAGCATTGGAGATAGCAAAGCAGAAAAAAACACATACAATTGGAGAAACTTTGATCAAACCTTGCGCTCTCAAAATGGTGGAAATTGTGTTGGGAAATGAAATGGAGAAAAACTTGCAGCAGTTTCACTATCAAACAGTACTGTTCAAAGGAGAATTAGTGACATGGCCATTGATATCAAGGATCAAGTTATGCAGGAGATTAGGGGTGCAGCATTTGGCTTATTTTCAATTCAACTTGATGAATCGACTGAAGTGGCATCGTGTTTCCAGTTACTGGTGTTCGCAAGATATCTTCACTTAGGTTCATTTAAAGAAGAGTTTCTCTTTTGTTCTCCTCCAGAAACAACTACCACGGCTTCAGATATTTTGAAAAAGGTTTCATCTTTCTTTGAGTCAGAAAATCTTTCGTGGGATAATGTATTGGGGTGCTGTACAGATGGAGCACCAGCTATGTTGGGGACAAAATCTGGATTTCAAGTTAATGAGAAAAAGTTGTCTCCAAAAGTGAAAGGCATTCATTCATGATCCATCGTCAAGCATTGGCCTCAAAAACACTTCCAACTCCACTATTGATGGTTTTGGATCAAACAATTCAAATTGTGAATTTTGTCAAGGGAGGAGCTCTTAATTCAAGACTTTTCAAGCAGTTATGTATTGACCTGGATGCAGGCCATCATTTGCTTCTTTTCCACACAAATGTTTGTTGGCTTTCAAGAGGAAATGTAAGTGAGCGAGTATTTGAGCTGAGATGAGCTTAAAATATTTTGTGAAATTAAGGGTAAGATGGAATTTTTTGCCTGGTTAGATGATGAGGAATGGATCTTGCACCTTGCTTATTTGGTTGATATTTTTGAGCAGCTGAATAAAATTGAATCTTCAGATGCAAGGAAGAAATACCAACATCATAAAATTCATCGATTCTTTGAAAGCTTTTATGAGTAAACTAGAAAATTGGAAGAGAAAAGTCAGCATGAAAAATGTTGCAATGTTTGAGAAACTGTCATTAATTTTTGTTACTAGTGGTAATGACGAAGTACTTCCAGAATTTGCAAAAAATGAAATTTTGCAGCATTTGACAGCACTAGAAAATGAATTCAGCCGATATTTTCCTGAACTTTGTGATGAGGAGTTGGACTTAGTGCGAAATCCATTCAAATTATCGGTTGGAAAAGTTCCTGATGCTTTTCAAGATGAATTTCTGGAACTGACGACTGCTTCACGAGCAAGAGACATGTTTGATGAGAAACCAGTCACAGAATTTTGGCCTCTGATGTGCGACTCTTACCCAAGAGTGGCTGAGAGAGCTATCCGTGCATTGCTTCCATTTGTGTCAACGTATCTTTGCGAGTCTGGCTTTTCAACTCTGTTGCAAATGAAAACGAAACAACAAAGTAGATTGGAGGTTGAAAGTGACGTGCGTTGTGCTCTTTCAAGCACTCCTCCGCGTATCCAAGAATTGGCAAAGAAAAAGCAATCACATGTTTCTCATTGAATATAAAATGGATTACAATATCCAAGGCATGTTATTGAAATTTTTATTAATTGAGATATATGTCATTTTATTAAGCCAGAATTTAAGTATTTAGTTTACGAATATAAAAAACTAATTTTATTCATGTTCTAAAATTCATCAACATTTTCTGTTGTTGTTTATAAAGCTCTGCTATAAAAATAATCTAAATAAATATTATATGTACTAATATAGACAAAAAATATTTTCAGTGGTATATTAATTAAATTTGGAAATCCATTTTTCGCAGTTTTGGAAGGGGGGATGACCTTTCTGACATATTGTGAAAAGGTTGCATGGGGGCAAAAAAGGTTGAGAACCCCTGATGTAGAGTAATGACGGGTTCAGCCAAATAGCAAGATTTGGTCGCCCAAATCATCACAGATCCAAACCCATTTTTGACAGCTGGAACCAGACATTCCCAATTGTACAATTTCCTTGGGAGTTCTCTATACATAAAACTGACATACTGTTGGGAATACGATAAATGAAGACTCATCGGCCAATGTCACACGTTTCTAATCATCAGCTGTTTTGATTTTATGCTCATGACACCATCTTTTTCGCATTGTAGCGTTGGTTTCTGCGAATAAAGGTTGAGCAATTGCAGTTCTTCCATAGATGTTGGCTTTGTGAAGTTCTCTGCGGACTGCTTTTGTGGAATCAGGGTCTTCCAAGTGGATATTGAGTTCTACTGTCACTTTTGCTGCAGTAGTGTTGCGTTGTTTGGACACAATCCTTGTTAGTGTTCGACGGTCTCTGTCATTCAATCTCAGTTTTCGCCCATTATTCTTCTTCGCCGATGAAGTCTTGCCATGCTTTATGTACGCAGTCATAACCGTGGAGACTGCTGGTCTTGAAACACCAAATAATTTGGCTGTTATGGTTTCAGACGCTCCTGCCAAACGGGCTCCCACGATTTGCCCTGTTTGGAAGTCTGACAGGTCATCCATTTCGCGCAAAGCTCGGACGAACCGCTGCTGAACACAAGTTGTACTACACTGGCACACAACCTAGAGAATATATACAAAGAAAAGATACGCAAAAGATAATCAGAACTTTTTTTCAGTGTAGCCTACAAGAATAACATTAACCCTTATAACCATAGTGTTCACATTGTTTTGTCCAACCCAAACACCACATCAAGCGCTAAAATGCAGGAAAATCAAAGAAGCTGTCACTCAGCTGTGATTGCACCTGTCCCTGTATATCAGCTTAACTGGTCAATGGTAATGTAAAACGGCCTTACCTATTCTGCTTTCGGTGCGATGCAGGGAGTTACTATTCCATGGATGATATCCAGTTTCCTCTTGAACACCTTTCTCTCTCTTTCTCTCTCTCTCTCTCTCTTTCTCTCTTTTCACTCACTCACACACAAACAAAAACAAACACACGCGCGCCCGTGATAGAAGAGATGACACAGACAGAGGAGAGCTGCGAATGCTACAGCCCTCTCACCAAGGAGAGAGAGGCGGTGAATCTTCTCTTATCTTGCATCCCGTATAAAAGGGGAGGGGAGAATCCTCTGTCTTCGCCCGTAAGTGGGAGCTAACAAGCGTGAGTGTTCTTTTTTTTTTTTTTTTTGCGAGAAATAAAGAAATCTATATATACAGTACGTACATCACGGTCAAAGTAAAGACCCTCAAGGAGCATTGTGCTGGGCATATTGCTACAAAAACTGAACATCGTTGGACAGTTGAAGTACTCCATTGGATACCAAATTGGAAGGAAAGGACCCAGATGAAAAACAGCACATGGAATGTAGGTGGATGAAATTCAAAAGCATGCTTGAAGTGACATGGGAGATTGCTCAAGACAGAGAGTTGTGGAAGAGAATCGAGGTGACCTTCATCCAGTAGAGTTGATTGAGGATGTGATGATGATGATGATGTTAATGATATGCACATGTTCACTGAAAGTTAAACTGTCTGAAATGCTGCTCATGATATGTACGTAATATTTTCAAGTACTTCAGGTTTTACTTTTCTATTACAATTGCGAAGGACGTACGGGGTTAGAGACATACCTTTTCTTTTGTTTTTAAAGGAGAATTGGTCAATTTAGTTGGTATTTAAAGTCTGCGTTTGTTGTAATTAGAGTTCAAATTCAAATTTTTAGTAACAAGAAATGAAAATTTAAAATGAAAAGATGCTGTTTTTTTAGGCAGGGAAATTTTTTTTGAAGCGACAGAAAGATGACAGTTTGAGGAAAGTGACTGTACCGCAGTAGAGTTTTTTTTTTTTTTTAATCTAATTTTCCATCTAAGGAAGTCCCGACCGTGGTAGCAACATCATAATGCATCACATTCATTGAAAGTTGAGATACAAATAACACTCATGATATGCGCATAAAATTTCAAGATACTTTAGCGCTCTCTTCTATCGCCGTTTCTAAGGGGTAAATTAAGGGAGTGTGCAAATAGTCCCCTTCCCCAGTAACACAGTTCTAGTTTTTTAGTACGTCTTTTGTAAAAAAAAAAAAAAAAAAAGTACGTGCTTATGTTATCACAGTGTCCTTCCGTCTTCTGTATACACCATATATTTGCAACTATTAGTCCGATTTCAAAAATTATTTTTCCATTGGAAAGCTTGAAATGTGAGAACGATGATTCTGGCTTTCCGGCTTTTTTACGCTGCATAATTTTGCTGCTAGAGGGCGTAAATGCAGATGCTATCGAATTCAAAATACATTTTATTCCATATGTTTGCTTCTAAATACCCGATTGACATTTTTTTCCCTCCTTTCGATGCCATTTATAACTAAGACTATTTCTGGGTACAGTTAATTTTTCAAGAAATGTATAGATTTTTCGCAAAGGAACGTGAAGGTAAATCGCGATTTCCTCAATGTCTATGCTTCTAAAAGTCATATTTCAAAAATTCTTTCTGCATCGGATAGAGCTCCTGGTTAGAAATGTTCTGCATATAATTTATAAATTTTGATAAAGAATGTTTCAGACACCAGAGAGCGTTAGTGTATTTTTCTGTTTCTGATGTATTATTTCCAGCAAAATCTGCGCTTCTGAAAACTCGATTTTAAAATATTATTTCGTGGACCAATACCTTTCATCACGAAAAACCTTTTGACAATACCTTCTGCTTACAATGGTGCATGGTTTTAGATGTATATCTGGGCGTAGATGTATATCTTATTTTCGTCGATATCTCAGCTTCTAAGAGTCCGATTTGAAAAAAATTCTTTGTGGGAAAGCGTTTCTGGTACGAATTGTTTTGCATATAATTTCTTCTTTTTTTTTCTAGCGCAAGTGTGTTGCTAGAGGGTGTAAGTTTACGTTTCAGTTTACAGCATATTTGTAGCAGTATCTGCGGGACTAAACACCCGATTGGAAAAATTATTTTTCGGTCAGATACTACTAACTATGAAGACATTTTGTGTATATTTCCTTTCCAAAATAATGCAATTTTCCCGTTTGGGGGCGCAAATATTTAATCTGTTTTTCTCGATATCTCTGCTTTTAAATGTCCGATTTAAAAAATTATTTAAACACCGGATATTATTTGCCTTGTAAAACATTTTGCTTCTACTTGTGGAGTTTTTGTAGTTCACATTTCTGCTGTTAAGTGGTGTTTATGTACTTCTCCTTGTAGCTGTATCTCCGCTTCTAAAAACCCTATTGAAAAGTTATTTTTGTCGTTCGCTACAGTAAGGATGGAAACCATTATCCTCTTTAAATAATGTACAGTTTTCCCTGTAGGGGGCGTAAAACAAAACATTATCCTCGCTACCTCTGCTTCCAGGAGGCGTATTTGTAAAATTATTTTTCCTTAGCATAGCTTTTGTTATGAAGAATACTTTTCGCATATTTTCAACTTTTTCATTATGCAAAATTCTTCCGCTACGGGGGATGGTATGTCATGTTACCCTCTATATTTCTTCTGTTTGATTTGAAAATCTGTTTTTCTCTGATATGTTCTTTCTGGTATGAGCAACTTTTTGAGCACAATTTGTTAATTTTCGTAACATACTTTTCAGCTGCTGATAGGAGTAAGTAGCTGTTTCTATTTCTGGATGTTTTATCCATTGTACAAACCTGGTTGATTTCTTTTTACTAATCTGTTCCATTGATTATGAATAACTTCGAAAAATTTTATTCGCATCGGAAAGGATTCAAAAGACGTGTTCATTACAACCGAAAATTGGGTGTCATATTTCTTGTTATACCTTATTAACACATGTTTTCTTTATTTTTGGGGGAAATAAAGAAAACATGAAAACTCAGTATCAGCTGTTATTTATACCGTTTCATGACCCACACAGGTGCCGTCGTTTACCGGCAGTTGCTTCGATTTGCATAAAGACGCGCTGGTCATAATGTTTTGGCTCTTCAGTATATGTAAGTTGTCTTGGGCAGTCGAAGATGGCGAGCAGTATCGCCGAGATCGCTATTGCAAAGAGGTATATTAAGATAGTGTTCAAATATGCCCCCTCCGCAGTTATGCAGTTCTAGTTTTTTTTATAATACCTTATTAGAACCTTTAAACATTTCCTTCTGAACTCGTTATTGAAGGACTGTCAAGATACACACAGAGTGGATATACGGCTTGGGATACGGACTGAAACGGGTGAGGAAGCCATTTGTGACAGAGCATGCTTAGAAGAGACAGTGGGACAACTTTTCGTCTGCGCCAACTCCAGATATGAGTTGACAGTATTTTTATGACCAGTGTCTTTTAAGTGAGAGAAACTTTAGCACTTATATTGAAACAGTTTCTAAAATCGTTTAGAATTAAACGCGAAAGAATTATAACGGACAGAATTATATCAGTGTAATTCCCTGAAAATATTACTTGACTGTCTTAGAGAACGAATAAACGTATTTTAACAAAAGGATATAACAGTTGTGACGTGCCTGTGCCGCAGGACGCACATGAGATAAAGGCAGATAGCAATGAGAGCACATGTTCACGTAGCTCAGTTAATAGAGCGACTTACTCCGGAGTGAGGGGGACCCGGATTCAATCCCCAGCGTGGACAAATTGGTGTTTTCACATAGTTCTTTATGACGAGTAATTGTATCACTAGTTATTACTGCCTTCGTGCCGAACTGTTTGGTAAATATTAATTGGTGTATTTAAGGTGTAAACATGAGGATTTTTTTCGGCGAAATTTGGTGTGGATGATTTTTGTGGTGCTCTTCGTTGTCATGTTGAATCATCCTGACTCTCCCCCATCCCTCGGTTTTCAAGAAAATTTTAACCAGAGGCATGACTAAAAGGACGGTATTCCGACTGACTTCTGTGAAGACCCAATGTATTAGACAACAAGTTCAGCTTCAGTTGGTTTTAGGAGCGTCGCTGGACTAACTTGAAGTGGGGGCGCTAAAAAGGACTTAATTTTGTTCACTACCTGGTGCTCACCACAGCCCTTTCTTCCGTAATTAAAGAAATTAAAACTGCAGAATTTCAAAATTTATATTTGTCATTTTTATTTCATTTGAAATGTTAAGTAATCAAATTATGATAATTAATTTAATTTCACTTACAACCGATGTAACCGTGAGATCTTTAGTTTTAGGATTGATTTCAGTGCAGCATTAATATTATTAATTGTTGATATGTTTTCCATCTTAGGCGGGTTTTTGAGAATATGGTGATGGCTCCCAGTTGGTTTGCTGCTGTGTGGAGTATGAGTAATGCTGCAGTGGGCACACCATTCTTCTGTTTAGGAGGATTTTTATTGGTTGTCTTTTTTAGGACAAGCAATAGATTCCGTATGGAAACAGTATGAAAGCCACACTTTTAGTTTTATAGCCCCCGCAATTTAAGCAAGGGGCAGAGTGAACAGCGGATCCTATGTATTTTCTGTGTGCTGGCCGGGTGGTCTGGTTTATTGGAGTGGTGACGCCACGGAGAACCAGGCTTTCCAAGACAAAGTTTTGCTGCGGTAAAGAGTATTGAGCATTGGTTCAATGGAGTTAAGGGCAATTGAGAGAAATAAATATAGAAAGGGACCCGTCGCCGAGCAAGAAATCTAGCCCTGTAACATCAAATTCATCGTATGAGACCCAAAAGCTCTGAGCATTTAACTGATCTCCACGTCCACCAGGCACTATAGTGTTGCTAACTCTTGAAAAGAACCTGTGGCTAAAAAGTAAAAAAAAAAACGTACGATGATCCGCGGGACGTATCACTAAGCAAGAGGTGGTTCCTTACGCGTCCTTCGTTGGCATATACTGGTCAAATGTAAATTTGCCATTGAATTTTTTGTCCTTTTTTTATGATTGATCATTTATTTAAAATAATAAAAATAATATTCCGAACTTACTAAAGGTTTAAAAGTTTATATTATTAACAAATGAAAAACTGGTGTGGAAATTTTTGTAAGATTACTGGAGGGCTTTAAATGCGATTGATGCCCCCCTCTCAATGGTTTAGCGACGCCCCTGATAGGTTGAATGCATATTCTCAGTTTATAATCCGTTGCGTTGTCCTATTCGAACATATGTGACCACAGAAAGGGGTTGTTCTCTCTCTTTTCGGTAATAAAGAGCACAGAAAACCCCATTTACTCTTTGGCAAGGCATTCTTTTAAAATACTACGTGGTGAGTAACAACTTCAGCGGGTTTTAAAAATTCAATGCAGTCCAAATTTAAGAAAGCTTCGGAAGAATTGACTGTTGGATAAACTGCCGAATTTCTCTCAGCTGAAAAGTCCGTAGGCTTACAAAATGCATGCACAACTTTGATGGCCGTGAGATAAGAATATTAGGAATATTTCGGAATGGACAGTAAGCTTCTAGATATGAAAAGTAACTGTAGCTTCCTCTTAGATGATTCGAAACCGGACAGATTCATACGAAATTTGCTTTTTGTTGGTTCCTTAGGTTAAAGTACTTTCTGAATGAAAACACAAAAAATAGTTTATCTTAAGTGACAAAGAACTTAGCGTGACTGTAACCACGATCTGATCGTATCATGTATAGTGAGAGGAAAGCAAGAGTTGCAGTTATTAGCGTTTTCAAACACAAAGAGAGGAAGTCCTTGACCTCTTTGATCTTTCATATCTCTCCTGTATCAGAGACTGACACGGCATTCACTGCTAATTAAAATCTCTTTTTCAAATCGCGTGACTTCAGTTTCTGTACCTGTTTTGTTTTGTTTGTCACTTGCTTGACAATTAACGGTATCTCCTGCGCTGGCCTCCTAGCTGAGGCTCGCCTATTGTAGAAACAAATACTCCATTCAGGTTAGAAAGCACGGAGATGAAAGTCGCCGTTCCAATTAGTGAACGCAATAACATTTGAGATTTTACAAGCATCGCCAGATGATTTAAATATGTGAGAAGGCAGAATTCATGGTATTTAAATTTGTTTCTACATGAAATTGTATAGTACAACATACAAACTTTTTCTTTGTTTTAGGCTGCATTTGTATTTATGCACAGGCACAATAGACACGTGACCAGGAGGTAGATTTTAGGGAGCTGCAAATTGTTTTAACGATTTAAAAAGAACAACAAAAAAAAAAAAATACAAAAAGATGACACCGAATTTTCGGTTGAAATATGCACGTCTTTTGAACCCTTTCCGAAGATTAATATAATTCAAAGCAAATTTTTAGAAAATCTAAAAATTCAGCAAAACCGAAAACACACACTACCTAGGGAAAAACGGAGCATAATTCAAAAACGCAATGTGGGCCGGTGTATTCATAGTCAATAGAATCGGTTAAAAAAATCAGCAGGATTTCTACAATCGATAAATCATCTAAAAACAGAAATAGCTACGTACACCCACCAAGCTACTGAAAAATATGTTACGAAAATTAACAAATTTTGCACAAAAAGTTTCCCGTAGCGGAAGAAAGATCAGAGGCAAAGGGGTTTTCAAATCGAACAGTTAGAAGAAGAGAAGAAGGAAAACATGATGTAACGTCCCCCCCCCCTTCCGTAGCGGAAAAGCTTTGTGTTACTTAAAGAAGAAATGGGTTCAAAACATTCTTCATAATGAAGAATATCCTACCAAAAAAGAATTTTTTTAACAGTTTTTAGAATCGAATTAACTCCTTCAAATAGAAATATACGCTGACGCCCTCTCGTGAAAGAATTCTGAATAATGAAAAAGTAGAATATATGCTAAAAGAATTCGTTATAGCAAAAGCTAAGGGAAAATAATTTTTCAAATACGTCTCTCGAAAGCAGAGATAGCTAGAAAAAGTTTTGACATTTACGCCCCATATCGGTAAAACTGTGCATTATTTAAGGAGGACAATCCCCCCCCCCCATCCTTACTGTAGTGAATGACATGCAGTACAAAAAGAATTTTTTCAATTAGATTTTTAGGTGGGATACGGTTGCAAACAGAAATACACACTAGCCCCACCTAGCGCCAGAACTGTGAAATACAAAAATCCCACGAATGCATGCGAGTGTTCTACATGATGAGTGGTATCTGGTGTTAAAAAACAAATTCTTAAGAAGCAGAGATACCGAGAACAGCGGACTAAATATTTGCGCCCCGTAGCTGGGAAATTGTGCATTATTTTGGGCAGGAAATGAACACAAATTGTTCTCATATTTAGTAGTATCTGTCAGAAAAAGGATTTCCCAAATCTGGTGTTTTGCCACTCAGATATTGCTGTAAATATACTGTGAACGAAAACGTGAACTTATGTTATCTGGTGGCCATCTTGTGCGATAAGAAAAATTTAGGATCACGTGTAAAACATTTCCCACCAGAAACGCTCTCCGACGAATAAAATAGTTTTCAAATCGGACTGTTAGAAGCGGAGATATCAAGAAAAAAAGGATATGTGTACGTCCCTGGTGGGAAAACTACGCATTACTTTTAGCAAAAAGTTGTTTGTGGCGAGCGGTATCTGATCACAAAAGAATTTTCTCAATCCAATTTTCAGAAGCACAGAGACAAATATATCAGAAATAGAAATATACGTCCCTAGTAGCAAACCAAAAATTGAAAATTGTATGCAGAGCATTTCCCACCAGCATCGGATAGAGCTCCTGGTGGGAAATGTTGGTTGAAAATAATTTTTCAAATACCTGCTGGAAATAATTTTTCAATTCAGACTTTTAAATGCAGAGATATCGGGTAAATCACAGTTTAACGGTACGCCACTTAGCAGAATAACTATTTCTTACTTGGAAAAGAAATTGTACCCAAAATATTCTTCGTTATAAATGACATTGAAGAGAAGAATTTTTTAGTCGGATATTTAGAAGCAATGATATAGAGTAAAATGCATTTGGAATTCCATTGCATTTGCATTTACGCTCTCTAGCGACGAAGTTATGCATCAGAAAAATCCCCGGAAAGCAAGGGTCATCGTTCTCACATTTAAGCTTCTCAATACAAAAAAAAAAAAATCAAATCGGGCAGATAGTTGCTGAGATATGATGTCCACAGACGGACGGAAGGACAATGTGATGCTACAAGCACGTACCTTTTTTCACAAAAGACGTGCTGAAAAAGCACACAGCCATATATAAAAGGACGTTAATACATAGCAGAAAATTATCTTATGACAAAACGAATTAGTTTTAAATTTTTTGTTACGTCTCTCAAAAATGTATTAATTGAAGTCAGTGCAATGCCCTATAAAGTGTAGTGAGCTGGTGCTGATGTTTCCACGAAGCTGTTGGAAACAAAATGTACTGAGTTTTCTTCCGTTAACTTGATTGCAGTTTAGATTCGAGAACCTCAACTTCTTAGCCATTAATCTCCTTTAATCAGGGATTCTAAAACCTTCACAATTTTCAGGTCTTGGCATACAATTTATGAATGGGGATACTAAGGTGCAGGAATTAAAGAGTATTTTATACTGAAGCAGGTGCAAATGAAATATTGAGATGGCTGAAAAATCCTCTTAACAAGGATATTTTAAAGTATTTAATGTTTCCCACTGTGGTGCCCACAATGAAAAATTGGCAACGCAAATAAAGATTTAGTGTTTTCCAAAATAAAAAAATTGTATTTGCTTTGACAGTACTGTTAGGCGCAGTAGCGGAAAATTTGTGAAATAAGTGGAAAATAAAAATGCACAAAAATTCTCCGTCCGTTTCGTATGAACCATCAGACAAGCATTTTTTTTTTTTTTTTCCCTGAATGAGCTCTTGACATCGCCAGTTCAAAATTTTCGACTTACCGAGGTCCTAACTGGACAACCAAGATGTTTAAAATGTCAGTGTGACAAATTTTTGGTGCATTTAAATTGTGATTTTTTGGATGGCCTATCCGCCGCAAAAGCAGTTTTCGAAATTCTAAAAAATAAAAAATGTGCATACATGGACGGACAAAGCGGTGATACTGTATTAGCACTTTCTTACAAAAAGTCCTAAAAAGGGTCATCGATCAAATTGCCGCATAACCAAAACAAAGTATGTACGTTCTTTTTTGTTTTGCGAGGCAACAAATTTGAAAAAAACAAACACTCTGGAGTTGGGGACGGCATCCAGTTTAGTGCCTACGACGGTAAATAAGCCAAATAAATGTCTGGTTCAAGTTTTATGTTTAAATATTTTATTTTCTTGATTTAACTGAAATTTAGTTTTGTTCACGTAATAAGCTGTGAATTGCAGATTTATGAAATTCGTGAAATCAGAGTGGCGTAAAGATCTTTCCACTTTAATTAGTAATCACGAATTTCAGATTAAGAAGCAATAGAGTAGTCATCCGTTTTTCAAAGCACATCACACTGTCTCACAGCGGAAAATCGTCATTTCCTGTTTTCTTCGATCCGGAGTGAAATCATTTAGCATTCTGCGTAAACGGTATTTCATTCAGAGGGAACAGGTTTCCGGACGTACGCTGTTCACACGGAATCGTGTGATGATGGTCTTTCTTATTCGGTCTTAGTATAATAAAAATAGAACATTTCCCCCTGAGTCTTTTTTTTTTTTTTTTTTTCTGATTGGAGGTTTAACGACCACCGTGAGCAACTCAATGAGCTATAAGCAGTCGCCCGTCCCTAATTTAGGGTCACTGGTTCCAGGGAAGGGTGAGAGCCAGTGCCATAAGACAAACACAACAGCCATGCTTCACCAGGATTTCAACCCGGACCTCTTTCGGACGAATGAGCAGAGGCCATCGCTTAGACCACTGCGCCACCCCTATGTTCACTGAATATTATTCAATCACTATTAGTTCCATTCACTGTTAGAGAATTTCAGTTAAATTGCGGGCCTTTCAGCAAATGTGTCCTTGGTGTTCATCACTCAAGGAACTACTACTGTGAAGAAGCGCCACGTGCGAGATAAAACTAAAGAGTAAGGAAATATATGCTGTTAGTCATACAGGAATCTGTAGCCGTCCCATGCGGAAACACTTTTTAAAGCCTTACAACTTAGTATTATTGTTAACATGCATTGATTTATATACATTATGTAATATGATATAATAAACTGGTGTCTAAAATTAACCTGACAAATACAAATTCGAGAATATATCCAAAACGAGACGATCAGTTGTAGAGATTTTTCAGAGACTTGTACAAGATGAAACACAAAGTCGACGTACCCAAGCAACAGTGTGCTAGTTCCTATAGAAATATGCAAATGACGACAGTACGTCATCGATCTGGCAGGCAAGTGACCTTCATAAACGTTGTTCTGGGCGATGTGCAGCAATAGCAATTGAAGCTTGAGTTGAACTGTCATTAGAAGAATGGCTACGCACCATCGCTTAGAAGACTTTACGGTGGAGAGCGATCGGTAGATTGGAAGCAGGGCAATCGCTAGCTCAGGAAGCAAAATGGCTGAATGTGTCAAGGCAAGTGATCTATAATCTCTGGAGACAGCTACAAGAAACCGGAACAATAATCAGAAGGCCGGGACAAAGATGCCAACGAGCCACAACAAGTCAAGACGATTGGTATTTGTCTCTAACAGCTCGCCGCCATAGGGAGTCGACAGCTAGGTAACTCTCGCATGAGTTTTCCCCTGCTACAAGAAGCACGATATCAAGGCAAACAGTTTGCAGCAGAATCCACGAGAGGGGTCTGAATGCAAGAAGGCCAATGGTATGTATCCCACTCGCCGCATCGCACGGAAGGGACCGTCTGAATTGGGCCTGACAACATCACTCCTGGACTCCACATCAATGGGCCTGCGTTCTCTTCATTGACGAGTTACGGTACAGCCTAAACACGGATTCTCGACTTGTGTACATTTGGAGATAGGCAGGAAGACGAAATCTTCCCTCCATATTAAGGGAATCGACCGCTAAGGTGATGGACTCCTGGTTTGAGCTGGCATCTTGTTGGATAGACGCACGCCACTCCACGAAGCACCCTGATTGCTGCACGACAGAGATGACATCGTAGAGCCCTATGTACAGCTTTACAGGGGAGCTGTGCCCCCAAGTACCTTTTTTTTTTGAGGGACAACGCCCATCCCCATAGAGGTTGGCTAATCCATGAATATCTACTTGGAGAATGAGGATATTCATAGGATAGAGTGTCCCGCGAAATCTCAGGACCCGAACCCGATAGAGCATGTCTGGGATGCCCTGGGAAGAGCCATTCCAAGCCGGCAGTACCCTACCAAAACTCACCTGGGGCTTCGACGCGCCTTGGTGCAGGAGTGGCACTTGTTGCCCCAAATTCTCATTCTTAGCCTTGTAAACATCCTGAGGGCTCGTTTCACTGTTCAGGGTCATCACACTCCCTATTAGCCTCCTCGAAATCTGCGGCACTTGCTTCATCACTTTTGGACTGCTATGCTGTCAAGCACATGCTTACTCCTCGTGCTGTGATGGCATTCCTTTTCTATTGTGTAGTGCTGCGTTATCGATATATGTATGTCGTACCAACTGTCATGAAACTCTGTTTTGTGAATTTTAGGTTATTTTTGATTTTGTGTTTGTCACGGTAATTTTGGCCACCAGTGGAATTGAGGAAAATTCAGGATACACCATTTTGAACAAGTTTGTTATTATTTTGTGGTAGCAGTGTTTCGTAGCCGTCAATTTCACGGCCATTATTAATTGATTCTTCTGCCGCTTATCACAGCGCGTAATCATGCTGTAGAATCCAGTGTATACCACAATGAACAATCCTTTACTTAACGAGAAACGTGCGTGGATTAAGTCCTTTTCTTAACGAGAAACTAAACTTTACAATCCTTTACTTAACGAGAAACTAAACATGGATTAAAAAATTGTATTCAGTTAGCTGGAACCGCTGTTTTACTAATATTCACTGTATTTTGAGTTGCACCGTAGTCTTGTGCTCCCCCCGCCTTTATTTATTTATTTGGGGGGGGGGGTCCAACTGCAGCTCATGATCCAAGAATTCACGGAAAAAAAGATGTAAGATTTAGGATGAACTCACGGATGACTACAATCATATCTATCCTTTTTTCTGAGTTTCCATTATGTTTAATTTTTTTTTCGCGGGAAAGAAAATTTTACACGCGGATGGACTAAAATTGAAAGTGGTTACATGGTAGGTGTTTGCGTGTACTTTGTCGAAGCCTATCGTTTGAATGTGGCATTAAACAAACAAAAAAAAAATCACATGACAGCGCTTTGCTGAAATTTACGGAACATATTTTTTAAGAGCAAACTACCGATATGTCGCGAGAGTCTCGTATATTATTTAGGCATAGTTTCTGATTTAAGCGTGAGAATTAGTAGGATCACTACATTTTCCTGATTCTCACGCATAAATCAGAAAACTTGGGCTAAAAAATTGGCAAAACGTTGTTAGAAACGGGGTACAGAGGCTCCAGGCTTTTAGCAACGAAGTGAGAAAAATAAAAATAACAAGAAAGATGACAATGAATTTTCGGTGTAATGAGCACGTCTTTTGAATCCGTTCTGACGCGAATTAAATTTATCAATAGCAGAAATGCCGGGGAAAACGCAGTTCACCTTAACGCACCCTAGCGGAAAGTCTATGAGTTACTTGAAAATTTTTAAATTATATGAAAAACATTTCGCACTAGAAATGCTATCCAACAAAGAAGGAATTTTTCAAATCGAACACTTAGAACTAAAGATATTGACAAAAATAAGATATACATCTACGCCCCTGGCGGAAAAACCATGCATTATTTTGAGAAAAAAAATATTCCGAAAAGGTGTATCGACGTGACCGAAAAGGTTTATCGACGAGTATCGGTCCACAAACGAATTTTTTTGTCGAAGCCTATCGTTTGAATGTGGCATTAAACAAAAAAAAAAAAATCACATGACAGCGCTTTGCTGAAATTTACGGAACATATTTTTTAAGAGCAAACTACCGATATGTCGCAAGAGTCTCGTATATTATTTAGGCATAGTTTCTGATTTAAGCGTGAGAATTAGTAGGATCACTACATTTTCCTGATTCTCACGCATAAATCAGAAAACTTGGGCTAAAAAATTGGCAAAACGTTGTCAGAAACGGGGTACAGAGGCTCCAGGCTTTTAGCAACGAAGTGAGAAAAATAACAAGAAAGATGACAATGAATTTTCGGTGTAATGAGCACGTCTTTTGAATCCGTTCTGACGCGAATTAAATTTATCAATGCTATTCAAAGAAGTCAATGGAACCGGCATGGAAAACAGTAGTATCTGACCGAAGAAACAAGTTTTTCAATCAAGTTTTTAATCCTGCAAATATTGCCGTAAACGGAATCGTGAACTTTACGCCCTCTGGCTGCAGACTTGTGCGTTAAGAAAAATTTGAAATTGTATGAGAAACATTTTGCAGTGGAAACGCTCTCCAACAAAGAAAGAATTTTTCAAATCAGACTCTTAAAAGCAGAAATATCGGCAAATATAAAGAAATAATTTTTTCAGTCCAGTTTTCAGGAGCTCAGAGTTTGCTGCGAATACATCAGAAGCAGAAATTAACACTTATGCCCACGGCGGTGGGCAAACCATTCTTTGCCAAATATTAGAATTTATATGAAAAACATTTTCCATCAGGAGCTGTATGCGATACAGGAAGAATTTTTCAAATCGGAGTTTTGAAAGCAGAAATACCGGGGAAAACGCAGTTCACCTTAACGCACCCTAGCGGAAAGTCTATGAGTTACTTGAAAATTTTTAAATTATATGAAAAACATTTCGCACTAGAAACGCTATCCAACAAAGAAGGAATTTTTCAAATCGAACTCTTAGAACTAAAGATATTGATAAAAATAAGATATACATCTACGCTCCTGGCGGAAAAACCATGCATTATTTTGAGAAAAAATATTCCGAAAAGGTGTATCGACGTGACCGAAAAGGTTTATCGACGAGTATCGGTCCACAAACGAATTTTTTTCAGTCGAGGTTTTAGAAGCTCAGATTTTGCTGCAAATACATCAGAAGCGGAAATTAAGACTTACGCCCCCTGGAGGCCAAATCATTTTTGACCAAAAATTAAAAATTATCTGCAAAACATTTCCTTATCTGGTGCAGAAAGAATTTTTCAAATTGAAGTTTTAGAAGCAGAGATAGGGGGGGATGATTTAGCTTTACACCCCCTAGCGGAAAGTCTATGAATTACTTAAAAATTTTGAAATTATATGAAAAACATGTCGCACCGGAAACTATCGAATAAAGAAGGATTTTTTCAAATCGGTCCATAGAAGCAGAGATAATGACAAAAGTATGATATACATCTACGCCCCCTGGCGGAGAAACCATGAAATATTTTAAGAAGAAAATATTCCAAAAAGGTTTATCGACGTGAGTGGCTTCGATTTACCAACGATTTTTTTCAATCGAGGTTTTAGAAACTCAGATTTTGTGGCAAATGCATCAAAAACAGAAGTCAACGCTAACCCCCCCCCCTTCCCCGGTGGCCAAATCATTCTTTATTAAAAATTATATGCAAAAGATTTCCCATCAGAAAATAAAGCCTCTGAAAAAAAAAAAATTCAAATCGGAGTTTTAGAATGTAAAGATATCGGGGAAAACGCAAATTTACTTTTACGCCCTTAGCGGAAAATCTATGCGTAACTTAAAAAAAGTGACTATACTTAAAATACTCTTCGACATGAATGGAATCGAAAGGTAAAAGAATTTTTTCAATCTGACGTTTAGAAGCAGGTATATGAAATAAAATGTATCTAGCTGCGAAGTTGTGCACCGTAAAACAACAAAAAAAAAAAAAAAAACGAAATGAAGGATCATCATTCGCACATTTCAAGTTTCCAAACGCAAAGAGATTTTTTTAAATCGGACTTATAGTTACAGAGATATGATGTCCACAGACGGACAGACAAACCGATATCATAAGCACGATCTTTTTTTACAAAAGACGTCTAAAAAGGACGGACTTTAGTATCAGGTGGAGAAAGTTCAATACCTACAGATGCTGCCAGTGGAAGTCAGGTGGATAAAATATCTACACTGGTGTCCAAAATTAACGTGACAAACACAAAATCATGAATGACGCAAAATCCACAAGACAGAATTCCATGACAGTTGATACAGACATACATATATCGCTAACGCAGCACTACACAAGAGAAAAGGACTGCCATGAACGCATGAGGAAGAAGCATGCGCATGACAGCATGTAAGTCAAAAAATGATGCAGCAAGTGCAGCGGATTTCGAGGGGATAAGAGGGAGTGTGATCACCCCGAATAGCGATACAGCTCGCACTACGAGCCTTCATGCTGTTTACAAGACTGTGAATGAGACTTTGGGGCAATAAGGGCCACTCCTCCACCAAGGCACGATAGAGCCCCGCGGGAGGGTTATGGGAAGGGCTGCAGACTTGCAACTTCTCTTCTCAAAGCATCCCTAACATGCTCTATCAGGTTCAGGTCCTGAGATCTCGCTGGTCACCCCATCCTGTGAATATCCTCACTCTCCATGTGTTCGTCGACTAGCCGAACCCTATGGGGACGGACTTTTATCTTCCATAAAACGAAACTGGGGGCCAACAGCTCTCCTGAAAAGCGGTACATAGAGCTCTAGGATGTCATCCCTGTGGCACACAACAATCAGGATGCCTCCTGGAAACAAGTGAAGTGGCGTGCATCCAGTGGCGTAACTACCACCCCCGCAGCCTCGCAGTTGCTGGGGGCGCAGGTAACGAAGGGGTGTACTGCAGCTGACAGTTATAGTTTTATGAAATAATCCGAAAACACACAAAAACAAATAATTAACCCAAAGATTCATATTATCCTTTAAGATATATTTAGCTTTGCCTAAATAAATGTCAAGTTTAACTTTTAAAACACAATGTCCTACAAGCTGAAGCTGTTCGGCCCTTTGGCTCCTGGTTGTAATGCGATCGCTCTGCAATGGGTTGTAAATAATACGATTGCGTTCCAGTCGCCCTCTCTGCGCTGCTGTGCAAAAGTGCGAGGCCCACTACTTTGGAGGATGTGCGAAAACAGTCAGTCACCCACCTATACTTCGAGTCACCCTAAAAGTGTACTGTTGTTAAAGTCTGAAGAGCCTTATCACGACTCATCGTGGAACGCAAGAACGGTATCCATCCGCGTTAATGTGCTCTTCTTCTGTTTCCTTTTTAACCCACCCACACATCACACATCAGTGGGGATTATGAATGGGGTCTGGTGGAGTCCGAACTTCTTACCCTACTGCCTGTTTAAGTAACCTAACCTTCGAGCTTCCCCTATCGTAAATTTATTGCCTCTGTGTTGTGAATGTTGGGAGAGGTTTTCTACCCTCCCCCCTCTCTTCGAGTTGTATCCCAAACAGACAGAAACAGCCAAGAGTGCGAAGCTTTTGATTCAGGAACTTCTCATATCAAATTTATTTCTAAAAGCGCTCTAACTTCTGGATTTTTTTTTAGATAGCAATTTTGTCAGATAAACAGCTGAGGAAATATAAAAATAGTCCCTAGCGCTCTAAACGCTAGGGACTATTTTTCGTTGCGGAGTAGCTGTTTCGTACCCTACATAGTGGTATACTCTTAGGTTGACTCGGAGTATAGATTACGTACACGACAAGCGTCAACATTTATTCACAGCAGCCGCAGATCTGTTATGTGTAAGAGGGTGATTTCTTCAAGTGATTTATTTTAGTTTTGGACAAAACAATTAAACGTTGCTATTGCTTCTAGTTCTTCCTTATAGTAAGTATGTCTATCTCGTTCACTGTGTGGAAACTTTAATATACAAGCGAACGACAACCATTCGCAAAATGACAGAAAAGCGTCCAACTAGAACACAGCATCGGCGAAAGAAAAAAGGAGGAAAGCGCGCGAAGAAACTTTCAAAACTGGACCAATTCTTTCGCCCAAGTGCCATTTCTGATGAAAAGAATGATGATTTGTTTAGCACGTCAAGTGTTCAAAGTCTAGCAGCAGACATGTTACAAAAACCAAGTACTTCAGAAACAAGTGAAAGTAAAATGGGTGATTATGGAGTCTTATATAGTTATTAACCTTAACCATTTAAATATATTTTACCGAATTCGTTTCTTGAGATAAAATGTATATTCATGTTCGTGCATCGGTCCGCGCCAAGGAGGTTAGAATATGATATCTGGAGATGCCCTTGTTAATGGAGCAGTACCACTTTGCGTGAAGCCTGTAACCATGAGCGACGGCCGTCACAGTGTGGAAAAGCTGAAGATTTTCAAGGCTATTGCAATGCATTTTTTGTTAGCCCATTCGCCTTTTTTTCGGGGCAAATGTTTCCACTTTCGCATCGTAACTTGCTGCCAATGTGTGACAAAATGCTGAATTTATATAATTCTTAATTATTTTAAGGCTCCTTCCCATTTTTATTGTAAATTGAAATACACGAATGTTAGTTCGAATTCTAAACAAAACATAAAGTTAATATTGAGAACTTCACTCGTGTAAGAAGTATAATTCATTCCGGTTTGATATTAACACGATTTCTGTAACCAAAAACCACACAATTCCAAAACACACACAGTTGAAATTACATAGGTAGCATGCAAACAACGTTAAATTCCCACACCTTGCGGTTTCACGGCTAAGAGACTCGGGGCGTCTCCAGAAGTATTATTTTAACCTCTTTGGTCCGCGCATCGTGTTAATTCTGATTGGCTGATTAATAACCTTGCATTATGTATTTGTGTTCAAAAACTTCTGAAAAAGTTAAAACTACAGGGCTCTAGGTATCCACTTACTTTTCCAGACATTCTCCCTGTCCTCTGACACCCCTTCCCCCTTTCCCCATCACACACGCACCGTGAAAAACGCATTCATCTTCGTGTTCGAAATCCTGAGAAAATTACTGTGCTTAGGGGGTTTCTGAAGTAAATCTTGCGGGGAGCCGTACGTTGTGTTAGTTACGTCACTGCGTGCGTCCATCCCACATGATGCCATCCCTAACTAGGAGACTTCCACTATCGTAGTGTGGTCAATTTCCCTAATATTGAAGGGAAGGTTTCTGCTTCCCGCCTCTCTCCAAATGTACACAGGTCGCGAATCCGTGTTTAGGCTGTACCGCGATACGTCATTGAACAGAACACAGGCCCATTGATCAGAGGTCCAGGATGATGCCGTCGTGCCCAATTCAAACGTACCCTTCTGTACGATGCGGAGAGTGGGATACAGACCATTGGCCTTCTTACATACAGACCTCTGTCGTGGAATCTCTTGTAAACTGTTTGCCTTGAAATCGCGGTTCGCGTAGCAAAGGAGAGCTCTTGTGAGAGTTACGTGGCTGCAGACTCTACGGCGGCGAGTTGTAAGAGACAAATATCGGTCGTCTTGACTTGTGGCTCGTGGCCGTCTTTTTCCTGACCTTCTGGTTATTGTTCTGGTTTCCTGGTATTGCCTTCAAATATTGGAGACCACTTGCCTCGTCACATTCAGCCATCTTGCTACCTCATCTTGCGATTGCCCTGCTTCCAATCTACCGATCACTCTCCACTGTAAAGAGTCTTCTAAGCCATGGTGTGGAGCCATTCTTCCACTTACAGTCCAGCTCAAGCTTCAAATGCCGCACCCCGCTCAGAAAAACGTTTAGAAAAGTCGAGTTCCTGCCAGCTTGATGACGTAGGTCGTCATTTGCGTATTTCTGTAGGAGTTAGCACAATGCTGGTTAGGTACGTCGACCTAGCGTTTCCCCAGGAAAAATCTCAACGATCGGTGGTCTAATTTTGGACATATTCTCGAATTCATATTTGCCTCGTTCATTCTGGACACCAGTTCAGAAGAGTGGACTAACTTTGGATGCAGAAATATTTAATTGCATATCAAGGAACCTTAAAATTCCCAGAAAATAGCCATGCGGGAGATGCGCAGATGAGTATAAAAAACATACCGGTGCACTTTGTGTAGAGAAGTATTCTCCATATAGTTGTGTTAGAGATTTAGAAACCGCTTGACGCATTTGTCTTTCGCTAACCACAGCGTATTCTCACTTACGGTAAAGACATATGCCTCTTATTTTTTTTCTTTTTGTTGTTGTTGTTATTTGTTTTGTTTTGTTTTGATTTTTTTTTTTACTTTGAGAAAGCATTCCCATTCACGGTACAGCGTATGCATCGTTTTATTTTTTTATTTTCTTTCGGTGTAGTACCTGTTCTGGGCCTGAATCCCAGATAAAACACTGAAATTATATTTGTCGTTCAGCGTTGGTTCTTCTTTGAAACCAGTGGCTCTAAATTAGGTACAGTCGGATGCTTCTTTTCTTACTGGCCTCCGACGCTACCTTGAAACTTGAAACGTAAGAACACTGTACTGTGTGTGGCGCCAGGTGTATGTTACGTGAAGTCTTGATTTAAGCCCGGTAACGGCACAGAAGCGAGTGAAAGTTACTTCAGTCAAAACTAATGTCTATATTGTTTCTTTCTTGTACTTAAATATGGATGCAGCCTGCTTTGCCAGTTTTTCTGTATCTTAAATTGAAGGCAATGTTCTGATGCAAAAGTTTAATCCCTTGTGCATTTATTCCTCAAAATTAGTTTCCGTGTAAATCGTATTGCAATTTTTTGAAACGGAAAAGGATGCATTATTGTTTTAATGCACTCCTATCTTCTTCTACTGTTTATTAAAAAATCTGGGATGTTTGGCATAAAGTTATTAAGTAGTCCCGATGGCCAACAAGCTAATCATCCGAGTTGTGTCTGTGTTCGAGTCCCATGAGACATGGATGGTGGGTTCTTCCTTAGACGCTGGTTCTGTCCCGTACCTGGAACCAGTGTCCCCACGTTAGGGATGGACGACTCCTTATAACCTTAGAGGGTGACGAGTGTCGTTAACCCAACAAAAGTAAGATTGTCTCCTTACATTTTTACATCATGAATTAAACACGCTAAGGCGTTATAAGATGTACTACATCAAAACTAGCATGACTCGTACACGCGCGACGTTTTCATAATGTTTTGATGAGCGTATTGCATACATATAAACGAACGCAGTCTATTTGTCCGTTGGTCCAGGCATTCGGGTACCGGTAGAGACAGCGCAGTCGAATTATGTATGGCCTCACCTTGAACACTTACGTTTGGATTAAAAATTTGACTCCTGAACCTGAATCCAGTAAAATACAGAATTCTTACAGGGACTTGAACATATTCTTGCACCACATGCTAGAGTCCGGAATATTGCATTACATGAGGAAATAAATTATTACTTGTTTTTGGCAACGTTCGTGCAAAACTAATATTAAGGACTACATGAAAGACCATTGGACCGGTATACAAAGTTCGAATTAAAATGTTTTCCTTTTCCTTTCTTTTTTTCTGGGGCTTAAAATGAGAACAAGAAGGGGGAGAGAGAAACAGAAAGGGAAAACTGCGAACGAAGTTTTCTAATCGCCACATACGCTGTCCTCGCGAACTCTTACTGAAAAAAAAAAAAAAAAGAATGAAAGAAAAAAAGATAATGGCAGGGTTAGTAGTTTTTTTTCCTTCTTTTAATTGCCTTTAACGAAAACCTTTTCGCCATTTAGGGCCACCTTTGTAATAAGCTAAAAACGTGAAGCAGCTTAAGAAAACGGAAATAGGGTGCTACTTTTGTGGTGTGTATATGTGACTCACACAAGGCATTCACACCCGCTCATTACTTCACCATGACTGTAACACGCGAATGTCCACTCTAACTTCTAGCTAAGCGGAAGGGGAAAGGTTTTTTTTTTATTTGTTGTTGTTTTTTATCATTATCAACGCTAAATAAAGGGATAAAACAACACACACGAAGTCCGGAAGAATTTTAGGGGTCACGAAACCGGCGTACAAATTCCATGCGGTGAAAAATCTAACGATGTTTAGCGGACTTCTCTCATTTGTTAGGCAGGAATTTTGTATCAATCAGTATGCGGTTTTTCGGGATGCAAGACATGGAGGAAAATCAGTTCCATGAGTACAAATGGACACTGGAGAAGCTGAGGTTTGTGTAAGAAACTGTTATGCCATGCACAGTTAAATAGTATACTCATATTTAGGAAGATAGCTCCTGAGCAGTTGCCTTTGTTTCTTTCTTCAAAGGAGTTAAATAGTATACTCATATTTAGGAAGATAGCTCCTGAGTAGTTGCCTTTGTTTCTTTCTTCAAAGGAGTTAAATAGTATACTCATATTTAGGAAGATAGCTCCTGAGTAGTTGCATTTGTTTCTTTCTTCAGAGGAGTTAAATAGTATACTCATATTTAGGAAGATAGCTCCTGAGTAGTTGCCTTTGTTTCTTTCTTCAAAGGAGTTAAATAGTATACTCATATTTAGGAAGATAGCTCCTGAGTAGTTGCCTTTGTTTCTTTCTTCAGAGGAGTTAAATAGTATACTCATATTTAGGAAGATAGCTCCTGAGTAGTTGCCTTTGTTTCTTTCTTCAGAGGAGTTAAATAGTATACTCATATTTAGGAAGATAGCTCCTGAGTAGTTGCCTTTGTTTCTTTCTTCAAAGGAGTTAAATAGTATACTCATATTTAGGAAGATAGCTCCTGGGTAGTTGCCTTTGTTTCTTTCTTCAGAGGAGTTAAATAGTATACTCATATTTAGGAAGATAGCTCCTGAGTAGTTGCCTTTGTTTCTTTCTTCAGAGGAGTTAAATAGTATACTCATATTTAGGAAGATAGCTCCTGAGTAGTTGCCTTTGTTTCTTTCTTCAAAGGAGTTAAATAGTATACTCATATTTAGGAAGATAGCTCCTGAGTAGTTGCCTTTGTTTCTTTCTTCAGAGGAGTTAAATAGTATACTCATATTTAGGAAGATAGCTCCTGAGTAGTTGCCTTTGTTTCTTTCTTCAAAGGAGTTAAATAGTACACTCATATTTAGGAAGATAGGTCCTGAGTAGTTGCCTTTGTTTTTTTCTTCAGAGGAATTAATGCTGGTCCGACCTTAAAAGAAAAAAGAAAAAAAAAACATGGTCCATAGTTAATCTGTATCATGCGTTCTGAGTGATAATCATCAATTTTATTTAAGCAAAAATAAAAACTTAAGTATTGTTTATTTCTTTTAAGTGTATCAGAATATTATCTAGAAATAAAACCATGAATTTTCTCACAAAAAGTGTGGTTCTAATATCTTTAGATTTTGTTCATTCCCAGATTTTACTGTGTCATGCATGTGATTTGAATCTTGGTAGATAAATAGCTTGGAAAACTGTTTTTGGTACATAGCAGACAGCTGAAGAAAAAATGGTTGTAGATCATGAAAAAATTCAGAATGGATTTTGTTGTTGTTTTGCATAAAGAAATCATAGCGCTTTGTTTTTTCATGCTTTGCAAATGCATTCTATTTTGCTTTGGCTCACTCACACCATTATAGTTTTGTTTTAGTATTCCCATTTTAACAATATTTGTTCCATGTCTTAGATACGGAATCTAAGTTCAAAAGAAATATCGACCGATTTACAGAAGATGGAGGTGCCCTTTCTTCAAAAGCCCTTTGTGACAACAACATGGAAGAAACTTCATGTACACCAACAAGCATCACTCAGCTTGACCAATCGCTCCTAGAATCCAAAGTGGCTCTTTTGACTGGTAAGATTCAGAAGTTGATTAGTGTTTGTTGCTGCATTAGTGAGTAATTAAATAATTGAGCTTATCACATCAGTGTGGCTTGTATTTTGACTACAACTGAAATTATACAGTACAATGTAATTGCAGTATGTGACATAGTTGTCTCACTTTCAGTCACAGTTATCATTATTTGTTGCCCACGTTTATAAGTCCATATATTTTTCTTTCTTTCACCTAATTATACATCTTTCTTTTTTTACTGGTTCTTAAGTGTGCAGGGTTATCTGACCTGTCAATGTCTTGGTCACAGGTCTCTGTTATACAGTATATAACTTTATTCCTTCATTTGTTCTGTTTTTTTTTCTTTTCATTATGGCAACAAATCTCTATTAGTTAGACTTGAAAAATTCCTTTTCTGTTCATCTGCCAAAATTTAGCAGTTAGTAGCGCAGTTAAATGCAAGGATGATTTAATTGGTTCCGAAGTATTTTATAAAATTGAAATCATCTAAGCGTTAAGAAGTTGTATATAATTAAATGTGATGATTAATGACATCCAGTAAATTTTCTTCAACAAATGTGCATTGCGACTGATCACCTTAAAATATTCTCTTTGTACCTAAATTTAGAAATACGTTTATAAATTTTATTAACCTCACTAATGACAGTAACTTTCTGAGGAAAAATATGTTTTTAATAATTGAAAGTAACAAAAAAGATTATTTGAGGAAACTAAATGAATTTATAAATAATGCATTTGTGAAATATTTCTTTTGCATAGCATTCATTTAATTTTAGATCTTTGTTATAAATTTTCCACATAGATAATGAACATTTATCAAGAAATATGGCAATATTTAATATACATAATGCATGGAAACATTGATTTTCATAAAGGGAATGAGGAATTTGCTTTTGTAAGTGCAAGGAAAATGCAATTAAATTTGTGCATTATAATGTAAGTGTCAATGGGTTTTCAATTCTGTGTTATTTATTTTATTTATTATTTTTTGTTCTTCACTGGCATACATTTTACCAATATTCAACTTTAGATAAAACTCTGTGCATTTCTTTTTGCATCCCACTTTCTAGTAAAATGACTTCACAAACAATGTGTTTTAGATTCTAATTTACTTTTTTAAGGACTGAGAGAGCAGTACATAATGCATCATTAAAACTCAGAATAGGAATATTTGCTATTCGCTGCATATTGATTATGTAGTGCATCATAAACTGCCATATTTTTCAGGGGCTAATAGCCATATAAAATCAAGCAGCAGTATAATTGGATGATGAGTATGTCATTTTTGGCACAGAAGTGTATTTTCATTTGCTCATGATTTGTTTTTCACTAATATCTCTGATAATATGTGTATGCACTCAGGTACAGACACTTTAAACTACTATAGAATTAAAAAAAGAAGAGCTAGTTTTTTTTGGCATAGAAAATAATTAATTCATTGTCCATATATATACACTGAAGAGCAATTGAATTAGAAATACTTGTCTAGTAACGTGTAGCTCCACCTTTCCCCCTAATGACGGCGGCGATTCGTCTTGGCATGGACTCGACAAAACACCGGAAGCGTTGGGAAGCCATACGGATCCACGACCCCTGAACACGCTCCCACAGTTCACGAAGATTTGATGGAGGGGGGTCAGAGCCTTGAACACCTCTCTCGATGGCATCCCAGATGTGCTCGATGGGATTGAGGTCAGGTGACCTAGCTGGCCAAGGAAGCGAGCTCACGTCGGTGGAGTGTTCATCCAACCATTCGGATACATTTCGGGAGCGATGGCACGGTGCATTGTCTTGTTGCAGGATGAGGTCCTCAGTGGGATGTTGAAGACGCACAAAAGGGAGCAAATGGTCGTCCAGGATATCCCGGTAATGTTGACCCGTGAGGGACGATGTCACACGTACCAGGGGTCCCATTTCAGTCCACGTAAACAGTGCCCAGACGAGAATGCCACCCCCACCAGCTTGAAGAGTACCCTGCTGGCAAGAAGGATCCATCGCTTCATGTGGTTTGCGCCGTACTCGTATCCTGCCATCCGCATGTACCAACGTGAATCTCGACTCATCAGTCCAGGCAACATTTTTCCACATGTCTAGGGTCCAGTGGCGTTGTTCCCGCGTCCATGCTAATCTTTGCACCCTGTGATGTGCGGTCAGCAGCGGTATCCTCGTGGGACGATGGCTTCTGTACCCCATAGCGAGGAGATGCTTCTGGATGGTGTGGCTGCTTACACATTTTTGTGCACCAGCGTTAAATTGCCGAGTAATTTCTTGCACTGTGGCCCGTCTATCCGCTGTTACAATGCGAGCTAGCCGACGATGACCCCGCTCATCCACACGCTGTTGTCCACGGCAGTTGGCCCTTGCAGGGATGGTTTTACTGGATTCGATGTACTCACGGCGCACCCGTGACACAGTGGCTCGTGAAAATCCCAGTGCGGCACGACTTCCGAGATGGAGTGACCCATTCGTCGGGCCCCGACAATTTGCCCACGATCAAATGCGCTTATATAATTCGTCTTACCCATACTGCGTCCGACTCTTACTGATTCCCGTCGCATCACTCTTTATATTGTCGGATCGCTGCATACGTCATGTCGTTTCCATTTACAGGGCCGCCCATAGCGCCACATTTGCATAACGCCAGCTATCTCTAATTCAATTGCTCTTCAGCGTCATCATCATCATCAACCATTATCAATCCACTGCTGGATTAAAGTCTCCCCAAATCTCTTCCACAATTGTCTGTATTAGGCCTGTCTCCTCCATGTCACTCCAGCATACTTTCGAATTTCATCCTTACATCTCCCTTGGGGTCTTCTTCTGAATCTTTTCCTGTCCCTCGGAATCCAGTCTAAAATTTCGGTTGTCCATCGGTGGTCCGTTCTTCTGGCAACATGTCCAGCCCATTGCCATTTCAGTGTTTTCACTCTGGTCATGATGTCTTCCACTCCTGTCATTTTCCTTATCCACAAGTTCCTCTTCTTATCTTTCCGGGTTACACCAAGCATACATCTATCTGTCCTTGCTTCTTTGAGTTGTCTGCAGTCTTTGTATGTCTTTTTTAGTTAAGGTCCATGTCTCGGCTCCATATGTAAGCACTGGCAGGATGCATTGATTAAACACTTTTCTTTTGAGACATACTGGCATACTGCTCTTAAAAATTGTACTGTTTCTTCCGAAAGCTCTCCATCCAAGTTTTATACGCCGATTAATTTCTCCAACAATGTGACCCTCACTCGATATCTGCTGCCCAAGATGAAAGTGTAGGAATTGGTTGTCTCAAGCTTTTCTCCATCAATCGCTAAATCTTCGTTTCTTGTGAAAGCATTGTACATCACATTTGTCTTCTGAAAGTTGATTTTTAATCCCACTTCTTTACTCTTGTCAGCAAGTTCTTGAATCATACTCTCCGCCTCTGATGGAGTAGTTGCAAAGATGACTACGTCATCAGCAAAACGCAGGTGAGTTAAGTAATCTTCATTAATCTTTATCCCTTTGTTTTCCCAGTTCAATGATTGAAAGACATTTTGCAATGTGGCGTTAAAGAGCTTGGGAGATATGGTGTCACCTTGTGTTACTCCCTTTCCAATTCTTATTTGTGCTGTATCCTCAAATATCCGAACCTTTGCACTTGCATTTTCATAGATGTTATTCATAATGCTAATGTATTCATCTTCAATACCGCAGGATTTCAAAGCCATTGTTACTGCTGATGGTTTCACGGTATCGAAGACCTTTTCATAGTCAATAAAAGTCATGCATAATGGGTGTTCATATTCTTTTGTTCTTTCAATTAGTTCTCTTTGACGTGCCTACCCAGCAGGACGCACACGATATAAAGGCAGATAGCAGCGATAACGAACGTCCGCGTAGCTCAATTGGTAGAGCGACTTATTCCGGAATGAGGGGAGCCGGGTTCGAGCCCCGGCGTGGACTAAAAATGACGGAGAAATTTACTTCGTTACAATGGAGCCCGAACTTTCCGGATGACCCGGCCGTTCAAGATCTCGCAATGGTGTGATGTTCTTTCCACACCGCTAGATAGGGAAAAAAGAGAATGCCTTCTCCAGCGCTTCGAAAAATAAATGTGTGTGACGTTGCATTCCACACACCAGATTGACTGGGAGTTCTCACGTGCACGTTCTACAGCGGATGGCTGCCTGCTACGATTCATGGTCACGGCTGACCCGTGGGCCATGTCCCCGGCCCTCTTTCGGGGGGGAGATGTGACGTGCCTGCCCAGCAGGACGCCCACGATATAAAAGCAGATAGCAGCGATAACGAACACCCGCGTAGTTCAATTGGTAGAGCGACTTATTCCGGAAAGAGGGAACCCGGGTTCGAGCCCCGGCGTGGACTAAAAATGACGGAGAAATTTACTTCGTTACATCTCTCAGTACATGGATATGATGTATAGTGCTGTAGCCACTCCTGAATCCATCTTGTTCTCTTGGTTGGGCCATGTCTAGTGTTACCTTCCAGCGATGTGAAAGAACCTTAGTGGAGATTTATAAACCACTGAAAGGAGGCTGATGGGCCTGTAGTTCCTGAGATCCACAATGTCACCTATTTTAGGGAGCAAGATCATTGTAGCATTGTTCCAATCCTTAGGAATCTTCCCTTCATTAAGACATCTAGTGAAAACTTCGGCGAGTGTAGTTTCAATTTCTCCACTTACTTCTTGTATAATGTCCACAGTAATTCCATCTTCTCCTGAAGCTCTTCCCCGGTTCATGTTCTTAATTGCATATGTAACTTCTGCAGGGAGGATTGGAGGGACTTTAGCACTGGTACCTGCCGTAATGTCTAAAATAGATGTATCATCCCTTTCATATAGTTTTGAATAGAAATCTTTCACCCTTGTCAAAATTTCGCTTCTATTCTTACAGTACCATCTTCTTTTCTCAGAGCCATAATCTGTTTTCCTCCCTTACTGAGATGTCCTTTTGCTCTCTTCAGGCTCTGGTTGTTTTCAATTGCTTTCCTCACTAGTTCACAATTGAATTTCCTTATGTCTTCAGTGATACCTTTTCGCACTGTCTTGCACAGCTCTATATATTCCACTTTGGAAGTTACGTTTTTATTTGTCCTTATCTCCCTTCTCTTTTGCATCAACATTTTTGTTTTTCCTGAAATTTTCTTCATATGTAACTTGTTCTTAGTACCACCTATTTTTGTTGCTGTTTCATAAGTCTTGGTGAGTTCTCTGTTAACTTCAGAAATATCCACTTCTTCTGATGTTAGGCCTTCTAAAGCAGAGAATCAGTTCCAACTTGAAAGTACACTGGTGTGCAAAAATTAAGGACGAGACGGTTTTTCGAATGTAACGTCGTGCAGAAGTGCTCCACATCGACTCAAATCGTACCATAGGACCCCAAGATGTAAGAATATGGGACAAGTGAGCAAAACCGTCCAAACATGCAATCGAAAGGATACAAAGGCACTTTATTGAAAAGGTAGCTTCAAGCACAACTGGACAGAAGACAGAAACGTCCATGTGACAGGCGGCTGCCAAGAAAAATCCCGTCTTTAGTAGGGGATATGATCACCCCTGACTGCGTTGCAGGATATACAACGGCTGTCCATGCTGAGGACTATGTTGTCAAGGAGCTGTTGAGGCATGCATCGCGGCCTATTCCTCTTGTAGCGCCAATCGCAGCTGCGGAATCGTTTCTGGCGGCTGGTGACGTGTTGCCAAGCGTCTCCTGAGAAGGTCCCACACGTATTCGATTGGATTTAGGTCCGGGGACCTTGTGGGCCAATCCATGCATTGAATATCTTCACTCTCCAACGGCTCTGCGACAGCCACTGTACGATGAGGTGTAGCGTTGTCGTCCATAAAGAGGAACTCAGGACCCACAGCACCTCTAAACAGATGCACGTGAGGCAAGAGAACCTCGGTACAATAGCGGACAGCAGTGACTGAACCTCCTTGGAAGATGTGGAGGTCAGTACGGCTACCAAGCATATTACCGCCCTAAACGAGACCTCCGCCACCTCCAAACCGGTCCCTTTCGATGATGTTGGAGGTGTGATTGCGTGTTCCTTGCTCTCTCCCGATGTGTATACGTCCAGAATCGCTCGTCAGACTAAATCGGCTCTCATCCGTAAAGAGAACTCGACCCCATTGCAGATGTGTCCAGTTCTTGTGTTCCTGGCACCACAGAAACCGCCGTCTCCGATGAGCAGGCGTTAATGGCACACACCGTACTGGCCGTCGTGCAAATAGACCACCTTTTGTGCAGCCTCCTGGCCACGGTAAAACGCGATAACGGACGTCCAGTTGTCTGTTGCATGTGCCTTGCAATTTCTCCCGCTGTCTGTTGTCTGTCTCTTCTCGCCTGTAGGACAATATACCGGTCGTCTGCCGCCGTGGTTGCTCGTGGACGACCACTGCTAAACTCTCAGACAGCTGTTCCTGTCGTTTGAAATGCTCTCCAAGCTCATGAAACGATGCTGTGAGCGATCCCGAACTCCTCGGCCACACTAGTCACACTTCGACCTTCTTCCAACTTCCCAATGACGCGACCTCGGGTAAAGTCATCCAGATGTCGTCTACTGGATTGCCTGTTGGCCATATCACACGGTGGCAGCAACTCGACGTCGTTCAAACCGATGTACACCGTGCAATAGCTTTCACCGAATTGCTGAGCATACACCGCCCGTGTGCTTTATACCCTTCCGACACCCCCCCACGTCATGCTGCATATATGCGCATGCCCTACGAGTGGTCTTTCGGTCCGTTCTGCCTGCTCGTTCCGCTGTTATGCTAATTTCCCCTCTTCGTTCTTAATTTTTGCACACCAGTGTATTATGGTGTTTTTTAAGGTTGGTTATGTCAGTACGTTTTGTTTGTCTTGTGAGCTTGCCACGTTCGAGTTTAGTCTTGAAGTGCATCTTACATCTCACCAATCTATGGTCACTACCTGTGTTGAACTTGTTTAGCACACTGCAGTCTTGGATGACGAATTTTTTGTTACACATAATAAAACCAGTTTCACTTGTCTTCCCATTCGGATGTCTCCATGTCCATTTCCTGTGTGGTTTTTTCTTGAAAAAGGAGTTCATGATGAAAAACCTTTCTGCTTCTGCAAATTCTAAGACAGTATTTCCACGTTGATTTCTGTTCCCGTAACGGAATTTACCAACCGAAGTTTCATTCTGTTGCTGTTGCCCTACTTTTGCATTGAAATCTCCCATAATGATCTTCAAGTGCTGTTTGCCTTTGTTATTTAGATTCCGAATTTCCTCGTAAAATTCTTCAATTTCTTCTTCAGGATGACTGTTTAAGGTATATAACTTTCACAAAGTTTTCTTTAGTTAATTATTATCTTTAACATATTCTCGTTTTCGTGCTGTCATAAGTTGTAGAGTAGGGGGTTTTAGACTCAAGTTTTCTTTCAAAAATCTGTTCGTTAAAAATTAACATTTCCTTTTTTAATTGCAATGTAAAATTTGGATTTCTTTTGCATTGATTTTCAGGTTTAAATTCTCTCTCAAACGAACTTGGAATTTCGTTATGGCTGAAAATCATTTCTAATTATTATGTCACTCTCACAGCTTGAGTTCTCTTTAATCTTCTTCTCTCTGTTTAATAGTAACAGATGAAGAGCATGGGTCGGGCCAGGAAGGTTAATGGATGCAAGCGAAATTGTTAACTAGTGCTAGGTCATGCAACTCTACGGAGGACATGACTTATATATATAATTTTTAAACTATTTTAGGTGGGAATGTTACTTGCATCTATGGCCTTGCAGAAACCCATTTCCAACTAGGTCTTTGTGGAAGTGAGAAAATGCAGAGTTTTTGCTGGTCCTTGATAAAGCCAAGGCTCAGTATTCTCGACACCTTCTACATTCAGTTGTTTTATTTTATTTTTTTATCTTTTCTCCTTTTACTCACACAGGTAGATACATAACCTTTTCTATGTTGTATTAGGTGTGAGTCAAAATTATATATGTATTTTTTTGCTTAGGTATCTTCTTTATAGAATATAAATATATATATATATTGGTGAGATGTAAGATGCACCTCAACACTAAACTCGAACGTAGCAAGCTCATAAGACAAACAAAATGTATTGACATAACCAACCTTAAAAAACACCATAATACCTTCAAATTGGAACTGAAGAACAGATTCTCTGCTTTAGAAGGCCTAACATCGGAAGAAGTGGATATTTCTGAAGTTAACAGAAAAGTAACCAAAGCTCTTATGGAAACAGCAACAAAATTAGCTGGGTCTAAGAACAAATTGCATGTGAACAAATTATCAGGAAAAACCAAAATGTTGATGCAAAAAAGAAGAGTGATGAGGACAACTAAAGAAGATGTGACTTCCAAAGTGGAATATATAGAGCTATGCAAGACAGTACGAAAAAGTATCACTGAATACGTAAGGAAATTCAACTGTGAACTAGTAAGGAAAGCAATTGAAAACAACCAAAGCCTAAAGATAGCAAAGGGACATCTCAGTAAGGGGAAAAAACAGATTATGGCACTGAGAAAAGAAGATGGTTCTGTAACAAGAAATAGAGGCGAAAATTTGACAAGAGTGAAAGATTTCTACTCCAAATTATATGAAAGGTATGATACATGTACTTCAGACATCATGAAAGGTACCAGTACCAGAGTTCTTCCAGTCCTTCCAGCAGAAGTTGCACATGCAATCAAGAACATGAAGCGGGGAAAAGCTCCAGGAGAAGATGGAATTACTATAGACATCATACAAGAAGCAAGTGGAGAAATTGAAACAGTACTCGCCCAAATTTTCACTCGATACCTTAATGAAGGGAAAATTCCTGAGGATTGGAACAACGCTACAATGATCTTGCTACATAAAAAAGGTGACATTGAGGATCTCAGGAACTACAGACCTATCAGCCTCCTATCAGTGGTTTATAAAATCTTCACTAAAGTTATTTCACACCGCTTGAAGGTGACACTGGACATGGCTCAACCGAGAGAACAAGCTGGATTCAATAGTGGCTACAGCACAATAGATCATATCCACGTACTGAGAGAACTAATTGAAAGAGCGAGGGAATATGAGCTTCCATTGTGCATGGCTTTTATCGATTATGAAAAAGCCTTTGATTCGGTGAAACCATCAGCAGTTGCAATGGCTCTGAAATCCTGCGGTATTGAAGATGCATACATTAATATTATTAATAACATCTATGAAAATGCAAGTGCAAAGATTCGGCTGTTTGAAAATACAACACACATAAAAATTGGAAAAGGAGTGAGACAAGGTGACACCATATCTCCGAAGCTCTTTAATGCCACATTGGAAAATGTCTTTCAATCACTGAACTGGGAAAACAAAGGGATAAAGATTAATGGAGATTATCTAACCCACCTTCGTTTTGCTGATGACATAGTCATTTTTGCAACTACCCCATCAGAGCTACAGAGTATGATCCAGGAACTTGCTGACAAGAGTAAAGAAGTGGGATTAAAAATGAACTTTCAGAAGACAAAAGTGATGTACAATGCTTTTACAAGAAATGAAGATTTATCGATTGATGGAGAAAAGCTGGAGATAACAGACACGTACGTTTATCTTGGACAGCAGATATCAAGTGAGGGTCACATTGGTGAAGAAATTAATCGGCGTACAAAACTTGCCTGGAGAGCTTTTGGAAGAAACAGCATAATTTTCAAGAGCAATATGCCATTATGTCTTAAAAGAAAAGTGTTTGATCAATGCATCCTTCCAGTGCTTACGTATGGTGCAGAGACGTGGACCTTAGCTAAAAGAGACATACAAAGGCTGCAGACAACTCAAAGTAGCATGGAGAGGTGCATGCTTGGTGTAACCAGGAGAGATAAGAAGAGGAACACGTGGATCCGGAAAATGACAAGAGTGGAAGACATCATGATCAGAGTTAAATCCCTGAAATGGCAATGGGCTGGACATACTGCCAGAAGAACAGACCATCGATGGACAGCCGAAATTTTAGATTGGATTCCAAGGGACAGGAAAAGACCCAGAAGAAGACCACATGGAAGATGGGTGGATGAAATTCGAAAGTATGCGGGAGTGACATGGAGGAGACTGGCACAAGACAGACCGTTGTGGAGGAAACTTGGGGAGACCTTCGTCCAGCAGTGGATTGATAATGGTTGACAATGATGATGATGATGATGATGATATATATATATATATATATATATATATATATATATATATATATATATATATATATATATATATATATATATATATATATATATATATATATATATATATATATACACTGCTGGCCACCCAAAATGCAACACCAAGAAGGACACGAGATAGCAAAGCCAGTTTTACAGGACACATAACAGATAGAAAGATGAAACGATTGAGCTTACAGGCCCGTGCGACTTGCGGAACACGCAGACATCAATAGTTCGTGTGGCCCCTATGGCTGGCAATAACGGCCCCTACACGCCGCGGCATCGAACGAAAGAGGCTTTGGATGTAGGCTTGGGGTATGTCGGTCCAGGCTGCTTTCACACGTTGCCACAGTTCATCAGGCGTAGCCGCGGGTGGTGCCTGCCGGGCCACTTGGTTGCCGATCAACGACCAGACGTGTTCGATGGGAGACATATCGGGAGAACAGGTGGGCCACGGCAGCAGTGACACCTGGTGGGCCGTGAAGAACTGTTGCACGATGCGTGCCACGTGCGGGCACGTATTGTCCTGTTGAAACGTGGCCATTGGCAGGTCATGCAGGTAAAGGAGTACTACAGGCTCCAAAACGTCGGAGATGTAGCAGTGGCTTTTGAGTGTACCTGCGATGTGTACCGGAGGGGTGCGGGTGTCATATCCAATTGCGCCCCAAACCATAACGCAAGGTGACTGACCGGTATGGCAATGCATAATGCAGGCGTCATACAGTCTCTCGCCGCAGTGCCGCCACACGCGGAACCGACCATCGTGGTGTTGCAGGCAGAAGCGGTATTCGTCGGAGAAGACAATGTCGTGCCATTCCGTTGTCCAGGTGCGGCGTTCAATGGCCCACTGCCGCTGCACTCTCCGGTGGTGTAACGTCAATGGTAATCGGAGCAATGGGCACCGTGCGACAAGTCCCCGTCCTGCAGACGACGTCGAAAGGTACGTGCTGACACAGGTTGTTGTGCAACACACTCTAATTCCTGCGCTAACGTTCATGATGTGGCGGTGCAAGCCGTCAATGCCCGCCGCACAACATGCCGGTCCTCTCGTTCGGTGGTGTGCGCGGCTGCGGCAATCGCTCACGTCGGTCCGTCCGTCCCTCCTGCACCCACCGAATTCATACTCGCCTCACTGTGGCTGGATGTCGTACCACACGGGCGCCGATGTCTCGGTACGATAAACCGCTGTCGCGATAAGCCACTATTCGTCATCTGTCGAACTCCGAAACGTGCTGGAATGACTGCCGTATTCTGCGACGAGGCATCAGGAAGCTTCCCACGCACAGGTCCGGCAGCACAACACACTTCCACTGTTTAACCGCGCCTTCTGTGCATCCTTGTTATAGTGCTTCTCGGTGGCGTGCCGGGCGCACATGATTTGCATATGCCCTGCAATGCTAATCGTTTGCATGTCCTCTCGCGGGCGACGCATGCTGCGAATTTAAGGCCAATCGGATGTTTCCTTCGTGGTGTTGCATTTCGGGTGGCCGGCAGTGTATATATGCTAGTTTTTTTGCCATACATTTGTATGGTGTTGGGCCACCTTTGGCCTTAATGCATGCACTGACCTTTCGAGACATGCTTTCGACAAGGTTTTGGAACACAGCGATAGGTATGCGCTTCCATTCAGTACACAATGCTGCCGCTAACTGTTGCTTAGTAGTAGGCCTTGGTTCCAAACTTCTTATGCGGTGCTCTAATTCATCCCATAGGTGCTCTGTGGTATTAAGATCAGGGCTCTGTGCTGGCCAGTCCACACACGATACGGAATTATTGTCAAACCACGCGGTAACAGTCCTTGATTTATGGCTCGGTGCATTATCCTGATGGTACCAACAAGGCACGGTTCCATAGTATTGCCACAGAGTTGGTAGGGCATAATTGTCCAGAATATCGATGTAGACGTTCTGGTTAACAGGTTTGTCCGCGATAACCAATGGGCTGGGACCATACCACGAAAAACACCCTAACACGAGTACACTGCCAGCTCCAAACTTGACCGTAGGGACAGTACACTGTGGCTAATAGCGTTCCCCCGGCTGCCGCCATACCCACACATGGCCATCAGACTGATGGATCGTGTATTTGGATTCGTCAGTCCATAGGACCCGTTTCCATCGATCTACGGTCCACGATAAATGTTCTTTACACCATGCCAAACGACGAGTAGCATTCCAAGTGGAGATGAAAGGCTTGTGAGCAACCGCACGACCACGGTAACCCATTGTGACGTATATTCTAGATTAACTTTCCTTTTTTAGTTTCTTTCCCTATGTAAATCTTGAGTTTATTCTCAGTATTCTTCACGCTTAACGAAATATCTTTTCCTTCAAACGAATACGTTTGGCAACACAATTGAGGTTGAATGCACGTGACGTATGCTTGTAATAAGATAAGAACAAGAGATAAAAGCGACAACTGATCTATTGCAAGAGAGCGATTATGGAGGTGTGTTGATGAGAGCAATTATTGAGGGGTGTTTTGATAAGAGCGATTATTGAGAGCTATTATTGTGAGCGATTATGATGAGCGTTGTTAAGAAAGTGCTGTACGAGAGAATTGAATAGTATTGAGATAAATGTGTGGAGAGTGTTGTGCATTCCATTCCGAATAAAGGACTTTTTCCGTAAGTTGACTTCTGTTTTATATGTTTCGTCTGGCCGTTAAGGTTTGTTTCAATAAGGAACAATTTATTAGTATGTTGATATTTTAAGTTAGCGTAAAGGTCAAGACTTCCTTTACGCCACACCATTGAATGAAGTTCTCTGTGAATGGTATGTGTACATACCAAGATTCCAGCATTTTTATTCACCTAAACACTGAGGTTTTGTGTAGTACTCCGTCGATTAGCTGTAACGACTCTCCTGAGGCTTCGACGTCCTCTATCACTGATTTTCTTTGGTCTGTCGGTACGTTTTGCTGCTTCATGCACGCCATGTGTCTTCCACTTATTCAGTACATCCATTAAACGCCTCTCAGTTTCTCTTATGTACAACCCACTAATATAACACCCGGCAATCTTTCCTTTCTCAAAGTCAGTTCTCTCCTGCTGCGACATTTTCACTTTACCTCACAGTGCGATATGATCGCAGTCAGCTGCAGGCTTGTTTTTATACCGTTTGCAGCTGTACCGCGCATCTTAACAACGCAGCGGATCTGTTCATTTGCTTTTGAAAGGGTGTCCGGTGACTTTTGTCAATATAGTATATCATCATCATCATCATTGTCAACCATTATCAATCCACTGCTGGACGAAGGTCTCCCCAAGTTTCCTCCACAACGGTCTGTCTTGTGCCAGTCTCCTCCATGTCACCCCTGCATACTTTCGAATTTCATCCACCCATCTCCCATGTGGTCTTCTTCTGGGTCTTTTCCTGTCCCTTGGAATCCAATCTAAAATTTCGGCTGTCCATCGATGATCTGTCCTTCTGGCAGTATGTCCAGCCCATTGCCATTTCAGGGATTTAACTCTGATCATGATGTCTTCCACTCTTGTCATTTTTCGGATCCACGAGTTCCTCTTCTTATCTCTCCTGGTTACACCAAGTATGCACCTCTCCAGGCTGCTTTGAGTTGTCTGCAGCCTTTGTATGTCTCTTTTAGTTAAGGTCCACGTCTCTGCACCATACGTAAGCACTGGAAGGATGCATTGATCAAACACTTTTCTTTTAAGACATAATGGCATATTGCTCTTGAAAATTATGCTGTTTCTTCCAAAAGCTCTCCAGGCAAGTTTTGTACGCCGATTAATTTCTTCATCAATGTGACCCTCACTTGATATCTGCTGTCCAAGATAAACGTACGTGTCTGTTATCTCCAGCTTTTCTCCATCAATCGATAAATCTTCATTTCTTGTAAAAGCATTGAACATCACTTTTGTCTTCTGAAAGTTCATTTTTAATCCCACTTCTTTACTCTTGTCAGCAAGTTCCTGGATCATACTCTGCAGCTCTGATGGGGTAGTTGCAAAAATGACTACGTCATCAGCAAAACGAAGGTGGGTTAGATAGTCTCCATTAATCTTTATCCCCTTGTTTTCCCAGCTCAGCGACTGAAAAACACCCTCCAATGTGGCATTAAAGAGCTTCGGAGATATGGTGTCACCTTGTCTCACTCCCTTTCCAATTTTTGCGTGTGTTGTATTTTCAAACAGCCTAATCTTTGCACTTGCATTTTCATAGATGTTATTAATAATATTAATGTATGCATCTTCAATACCGCAGGTTTTCAGAGCCATTGTAACTGCTGATGGTTTCACCGAATCAAAGGCTTTTTCATAATCGATAAAAGCCATGCACAATGGAAGCTCATATTCCCTCGCTCTTTCAATTAGTTCTCTCAGCACGTGGATATGATCTATTGTGCTGTAGCCACTCCTGAATCCAGCTTGTTCTCTCGGTTGAGCCATGTCCAGTGTTACCTTCAAGCGGTGTGAAAGAACTTTAGTGAAGATTTTATAAACTACTGATAGGAGGCTGATAGGTCTGTAGTTTCCAAGATCCTCAATGTCACCTTTCTTATGTAGCAGGATCATTGTAGCGGTGTTCCAATCCTCAGGAATCTTTCCTTCATTAAGGCATCGAGTGAAAATTTGGGCGAGTACTGTTTCGATTTCTCCACTTGCTTCTTGTATGATGTCTACAGTAATTCCATCTTCTCCTGGAGCTTTTTCTCGCTTCATGTTCTTGATTGCATGTGCAACTTCTGCTGGAAGGACTGGAGGAACTCTGGTACTGGTATCTTTCATGATGTCTGGAGTGCATATATCATCCCTTTCATATAATTTGGAGTAGAAATCTTTCACTCTTGTCAAAATTTCGCCTCTATTTCTTGTTACAGAACCATCTTCTTTTCTCAGTGCCATAATCTGTTTTCTTCCCTTACTGAGATGTCCCTTTGCTATCTTTAGGCTTTGGTTGTTTTCAATTGCTTTCCTCACTAGTTCACAGTTGAATTTTCTTACGTCTTCAGTGATATTTTTTCTTACTGTCTTGCATAGCTCTATATATTCCACTTTGGAAGTCACATCTTCTTTAGTTGTCCTCATCTCTCTTCTTTTTTGCATCAACATTTTGGTTTTTCCTGATAATTTGTTCACATGCAACTTGTTCTTAGACCCAGCTAATTTTGTTGCTGTTTCCATAAGAGCTTTGGTTATTTTTCTGTTAACTTCAGAGATGTCCACTTCTTCCGATGTTAGGCCTTCTAAAGTAGAGAACCTGTTCTTCAGTTCTAACTTGAAGGTATTATGGTGTTTTTTAAGGTTGGTTATGTCAATAGATTTTGTTTGTCTTATGAGCTTGCCACGTTCAAGTTTAGTGTTGAGGTGCATCTTACATCTCACCAATCTATGGTCACTACCTGTGTTGAACTTGTTTAGCACACTGCAGTCTTCTATGACGAATTTTTTGTTACACATAATAAAATCAATTTCACTTGTCGTCCCATTTGGATGTCTCCATGTCCATTTCCTGTGTGGCTTTTTCTTGAAGAAGGAGTTCAAGATGAAAAACCCTTCTGCCTCTGCAAACTCAACGAGAGTATTTCCACGCTGGTTTCTGTTGCCGTGACCGAATTTACCTACTGAAGTTTCATTCTGTTGCCGTTGCCCTATTTTTGCATTGAAATCTCCCATAATTATTTTCAAGTGCTGCTTACCTTTATTATTTAGATGACAAATTTCCTCATAAAATTCTTCAATTTCTTCTTCAGGATGACTTGTGGTGGGTGCATAAGTTTGAATAATCTGAGCCTGGTATCTTTTCGAGAGTTGGATAACAAGTCGTGCAGCTCTGTCAGAGGAACTTTCAACTTCTACAACTTTATCCTTCAGTTTCTTGTTTATTATAAATCCAACACCACTAGTTCTGCCAGTATCTGTCCCACGATAGTAGAAGAGATGTCCACTTTTCAGTTCGATGAGATCTTCTCCTTTTCTCCTTACCTCACTTAGCCCCACGATGTCCCACTTGATCCTTTGTAGTTCCTCTTCCAATTCAAGAAGCCTTGAATCAGAAGATAGGGAGCGTCCATTGTAAGTAGCCAAGGTCAGCATCAGATGGCAGCCTAGTCCGGTCCTCCGGGGATTCTTAGCACCCTCTGCCTTCATGTCGCACTGGCCGCTGCCTTGGCCAGGTACATTCCAGCTGCCGGAGACTGAGGGCCAAGATTTAAGTTGTGGAATCATTTTGGAGGGGTTTGGCCATAACTCACCACGCTGGCCAAGCGGGTTGGCGATATATATATATATATATATATATATATATATATATATATATATATATATATATATATATATATATAGGCAATAAATATCTAAATAAACCTCCAACTTCAACTCCCCAATAATAGGTACAAGTGAACTTCGTGCTATATACTGTATAACTTAATGACACACACCATCAATGCACGATGATTTAAATCATCGTGCATTGACGGTGTGTCTCATGAAGTTAAGTCCCCATTAATAGTTGAAAATCGAAATTCAGAAATGCACATACACTCTCCATCCAAGTTTTATATGCTGATTAATTTCTGCATCAATGTGACCCTCACTTTATATCTGCTGTCCAAGGAAAATGTAAGTATCGGTTACCTCCAGCTTTTCCCCATCAATCGATAAATCTTCATTTCTTGTAAAAGCATTGAACATCACTTTTGTCTTCTGAAAGTTCATTTTTAATCCCACTTCTTTACTCTTGTCAGCAAGTTCCGGGATCATACTCTGCAGCTCTGAAGGGGTAGTTGCAAAAATGACGAAGTCATCAGCAAAATGAAGGTGAGTTAGATAATCTCCATTAATCTTTATCCCTTTGTTTTACCAGTTCAGTGATTGAAAGACATTTTGCAGTGTGGCATTAAAGAGTTTGGGGGATATAGTGTCACCTTATCTCACTCCCCCCTTTTTGTTATTGGCGCTGTATTATCAAATAGCTGAACCGTTGTACTTGCATTTTCATAGATGTTATTAATAATACTAATGTATGCATCTTCAATACTGCAGGATTTCAAAGCTATTGTAAGTGTCGATGGTTTCACGGAATCAAAGGCCATTTCGTAACTGATAAAAGCTGTGCTTAATGGAAATTCATATTCCCTCGCTTTTTCAATTAGTTCTGTCAGTGCATGGATATAATCTATAGTGCTGTAGCCACTTCTGAATTCAGCTTGTTCTCTCGGTTGAGCCATGTCCAATGTTACCTTCAAGTGGTGTGAAAGAACTTTAGTGAAGATTTTATAAACCACTGATAGGAGGCTGATGGGTCTGTAGCTCCTGAGATCCTCAATGTCCCCCTTTTTTTGTAGCAGGATCATTGTAGCATTGTTCCAATCCTCAGAAATCTTCCCTTCATTGAGGCATCTATTGAAAACTTAGGCGAGTATTGTTTCAATTTCTCCACTTGCTTCTTTTATGATGTCTACAGTAATTCCATCTTCTCCTAGAGCTTTTCCCTATTTAATGTTCTTGATTGCATGTGTAACTTCTGCTGGGAAGACTCCAGAACTCTGGTACTGGTACCTTTCGTAATGTATGGGGTACGTGTCTCGTCCCTTTCATATAGTTTTGAGTAGAAATCTTTTACTCTTATCAAAATTTCAGCTCTATTTCTTGTTATAGAACCATCTCGTTTTCTCAGTGCCATAATCTGTTATGTACCTCTGCTCTCTTCAGGCTTTGGTTATTTTCAATTGCTTACCTCACTAGTTCACAATTGAATTTCCTTACGTCTTCAGTGTGATACTTTTTTGTACTGTCTTGCATAGCTCTGGAAGTCACATCTCTTTTATTTGTTCTCATATCTCTTCTTTTTTGCATCAGAATTTTGGTTTTTCCTGATATTTTGTTCATATGCAACTTGTTCTTAGTACCAGTTATTTTTGTTGCTGTTTCCATAAGAGCCTTGGTTAGTTTTCTGTTAACTTTCGATATGTCCACTTCTTCTGACGTTAGACCTTCTAGAGCAGAGAAACTGTTATTCAGTTCCAGTTTGAAGGTATTATAATGCTTCTTAAGGTTGGTCATGTCAATACATTTTGTCTGTTTTATGAGCTTGCCACGCTCGAGTTTAGCATTGAGGTGTGTCACACATCTCACCATTCTGTGGTCATTACCTCTGTTGAACTTGTTCAGCACACTGCAGTCTTCGATGACAAATTTCTTGTTACACATAATAAAATCAATTTCACTTGTCAACCTATTGAGGTGCCTCCATGTCCATTTCCTTTGTGGCGTTTTCTTGAAAAAGGAGTTCATGATGAAAAACCCTTCTGTCTCTGCAAACTCAACGAGAGTATTTCCACTCTGATTTCTGTTGCTGTGACTGAATTTACCTTCTGAAGTTTCATTCTGTTGCCCTATTTTCGCATTGAAATCTGCTATAATGATCTTCAAGTGCTGCTTGCCTTTGTTATTTAGGTGACGAATTTCCGCATAAAAGTCCTTAATTTCTTCCTCAGGATGACTTGTGGTGGGTGCGTAAGCGTGAATAATCTCAGCCTGGTATCTTTTTGAGAGTTGGATAACAAGTCAAGCAGCTCTGTCCGAGGAACTTTCAACTTCTAGAATACTGTCATTCAGTTTCTTATTTATTATAAATCCAACACCACTTGTTCTGCCAGTATCTGTCCCACGATAGTAGAAGAGATGTCCACTTTTAAAGAATCCCGGAATGATTTATATTCATTTTTCTAAATTTTAATGTCTGCCTCCTGGGTGTAGCCATCATCCTGCAAGCTACCACTCTGAATTCTTTCAATGTTATTTTCGTTTGATTAGGCCACCCCCAGAGTGTAACATTATTATGTATTATATTGATGTGAACTCGGCCGCTCTACCCAATTGTTGCGGTCTCACGGGTCATTATCCCACCGTTGACCACCAATTGATACAAACGTGCCGAGCGATATAATTTATTTAACACTCGTGGTCTGGATCCCACCGCAGTCGGCAATTTATCCGCTATTTGGATACGAGACCTGTGGGTTCTTGTAATTCGGGAGCTGGCATATTTTAGCGAGAACGTTAGCGGCTTGCTGAAACACAGGAATTTACTATAAGTAATTATCTACAACAGTTACCTACAACACCAGAGCCTTTAGAATGACCAGAGTAAGATTAACACAACATCTTTATTTGTAGGAGGAAACTCTTATCCCGGGGCATTGCCCACGGTGATACAAACACATGTTACGCTCCCTATTCGGAGCTAATATCATCTACCTCTGGATTCAGGAACCAGACTTCCGCCTCAGAAAGGGCGTATCAAAGTTCAAATTTAGAGTCTGGGTTCAATTAATGTTCTCAGTATCTCCTCTCAGTGACAGGATAACAATAAACAGAAACAAAGTACTCACATATTGTTGACTGCTTGTTGCATAATCCGGGCTATATGAAGTACTATTCAAATTATTATGAGGCTCTGTCGACACCGCACACACTGTTGCGCTATATTTTCGTGTGATAGTCCTTTCACCTGTGTGATTTAAGCGCCGGAGGATTTTTACTTCCTTCGATGAGTACCAGCCTTAAAGGCGATTTCACCTGTATGTAACAGAGTGTCTTCGCTAATTTGTTGGTTTTCCACTCTTTCTTTCGCCGATGCAGAGTGAGAATTTCTCCTCTCTTCCCCGACCGCTCGTGGGAGGAGGGAAAGTAACACCCAGTGCTGACTCCTCTTCGCACAGCAATCAGTCTATGCAGTTTCCGCCCTCCGAACTCGGCAGAGGCGACGCTGTAGAACGGACAAGGGATAGCTCTTTTTTTTTTACCCCATCAAGAAACTTCGTCGGCAGCAAGGAAGAAACGTTTACGTACTGCTTCGGAAAGGTCAGCGACTTCCACACGTGGGATGGAGACGGCGTTTTAGGAAGGCTGGTTCGCTAATCGGGTTTCACTAATGCTTTTTAGTAGACCTTCGGAATTTGGCATATTTGGTGTTCTTACCCAGCCGCCTAATTATTGTTAAGCTCTCCTTTTTCATCGTACTTCGGCGGCTTACCGCTGCGCTCGAAGTACCGTGGCAATCTTAGGTAAGCGTCAGACGTCAGGTTTCGCACATAGCGGGCTCTGTACGTCTAACAACTGCTTAGGGCCCTATTGCGTATTCTCCTCGTAGCAATTTCTCAGTGCGACTTACAACAGCGTACCGAGACCACTAACTGTGTCCTTTTCTCCTCTTTTCGGCTATCCTCCGTCACGTGGCTTCATCTGCTTCTTTTCTGTCGACACTCGAGATTTCTCTCTTGCCTTTTGAACGGAGCGCCGTCGCTTCTGCCAGTATCGTTCAGCATCTGACCCTCGCCCCTCATAATCGTAATTTTTAGCGTTCCCTACAGATTTTTGTCACTAATGGCACACTTGAAGTCGTATTTATGAGAGTCTGTGTGCCTCTCAGTTGCAGTCTGGGTGGTCCCCTGTTGCTAAGCAGACCCCCAGAGGCGATCTCCTAATTCCTTTTGTGTCCACCCAGACAAAGAGAATTACACGACTTCCCCAATTAAAAACGAGTTAATTTTCCAATTTAATTTGCAATAGGCCAAATATTTAATTTAATCATCAACATAATTTAACCATGCCTATCAAGTCCGTCCCCCATTTTAATAGTAATTAATTTAGACCCAATTTTCGTATCAATATATATACATGTACATATACAGTGATTGGAAAACTACTTTTTAAAAGTAGTTTGCTATTGCTACAACTACATTCTCGAAGGTAGCTTGCTACAACTACTTTTTCTGAAAAGCAGCTAGCTACACTACTTTTTTTGAAAAGTAGCAACTTTCGCTACTTTTCAGCTACTTTTTTTTAATTTTTAGTTTTATATTAAAGGTACAAATTCTAATGGTGATATTTATATCTGTACATTCTTACATATGCATTGCGAGCAGAATACCAAGGCAAATTACACGAATAATATATCTTTGAATTTGCCCATAAACTGTAGATTTCTGAGGAACAGAATACGAAAAAATACTGATAGAAATGTGTATCTTTTGGACATTACATATTTAGTTATTCATCGCTCCTTTTGGAGAAGGGGTTTAACGACAAGCATGAGCAACCCCAAGGGCTATAAATAGTCATCCGTCCCTAATTTGGGGTCACTGGTTCTGGTGACGGAAATGAACCAGTGCTGTAAAGCAAACAAACGACCCATGGCTCATGCTGGATCGAACAGGGCCCATCTCGAACGAATGCTCAGAAATCAGCACTTCGTCACCGGAGCAGCTTATCCATCATCTGGCTTTTATAGTTTTCTATACATACACATGCATCATTGTCTACAACATTGCCTGGTAGTCTGAGGCATAGGCTTTGTAGCATTCATCCGAGAAAGGCCAGGGCTCGTGTCCTGCGTGAGGAATGGATCGGTGATGTGTTTGTTTGATGTCACTGGCTCTCGCACCTCCCTGGAACAAGTGGCTGAGAATAGAAAAAGGCTATTGCATTTAGCCCTTAGATTTGCTCATGGTGCTTGTTAAACTCTGAAACAAAAAAGAAAACGCTGCATTTTCTCAGTGGATTTTAAGAAGGATGTTGTACTTCAAAGTATAATGTATATTAGATGCATATTTCTGGACAAACTGAAAAATGAAAAGATAATCATTTATTTATTTCCCTGCGAGAGGTATAATAAAGCATCACTACATGGTAATGTTTTATTAAACAGCTTGTAGGTGGAAGAACAATTTTCTCCATATTTATTGATGGGGAACATTTACCTCCACATTTCCACAAATGTGTATCTACTGTTTATGAAAATTGCAACACCATGAAGGACTACTGGTATTAGCTATATAATCATTTATTTATTTCCCTGCGAGAGGTATAATAAAGCATCACTACATGGTAATGTTTTATTAAACAGCTTGTAGGTGGAAGAATAATTTTCTCCATATTTATTGATGGGGAACATTTACCTCCACATTTCCACAAATGTGTATCTACTGTTTATGAAAATTGCAACACCATGAAGGACTACTGGTATTACCTTGACACTTAGAGGATATGTACAGTAGGTTGGAACATGCAAATGATTAAAATATCAGTGAAAATGCGCCCTCTGAACTGTACAGTCTTGAGTACAAAGAACTGACTCAAATGAGATGTTGCGCTCAGTGAAGAGCAGACACTGAGTAGAAAAGGTGTCTCACTATGCCCCGTCCTCGAAGAAGTTCGCATTATGAACATCTGACAGATTTTGAGCTCGGGAGGATTGTTGGAATGAGAGAAGCTGGATTTTCCTACCGCAAAATTGCCACTCGTATGGGACGAAACGCCAGTACAGTGATGCGAACGTAGCGTCACTGGAAAGATGAGGCTCGGACGCACACAAATCCCGGAAATTCTCAGCAAAATCACACGACTGCAAGGGATGACAGACACCGCTGCCGCACGGTATTGACCAATCGCACAGCAACATCCACGATGTTAGCGCAGCAGTGTAACACTCTCACAGGTCAGGCCTTGTCCTCCAGTACAGTTCGACGTCATCTGTTTAACAGAGGACTGGTCGCTAGTAGCCCATTGCTGTGCATTCCTTTGACCCTCAACCACATATGCCTCAGACTGCAATGGGGTCTCAAACACAGACATTGTCGCTCTGATTGGCAACAGGTCGTTTTTCTGACAAGTCACCATTCATCTTAATGCACCATGGTGGTCAAATTTGTGTACTAAGACATGGTGTTGAACGGCACCTTGCAGCATCATACCGGTTCAATGCCAAGGGTCATGGTTTGGGGCGCCATTGGGTTCAATTCGCGATCTCTCCTAATACGAATTGCGGGAACGTTCAACAGCCAGTGATTCATCAGGGATGTTTTAGTGGAATAGGTGATACCCTTCCTTCAGATTTGTCTTGGTGCTATATTCCAGCAGAACAATGCTCGGCCCCATGTTGCCCGGAATCTCCTAGACCTCTTCCATGCACGGTAGATACTGCTTCTTTCCTGGCCTACACGTTCGCCGGATATGTTCCCGATTGAACATGTCTGGGACATGGTAGCTAAGAGACTGGCCCACCAAGTGCCTCCTCCAGTCACCACAAATAAACTCCGGTCGCCCATAGAAGCAGGCTATTCTCTACGACGATATGAAAAGCCTCTCCCATTCAGTGCCATGCCATGTAGAGGCTGTCATTGTTGCTCGAGGTGGCTTCACACGGTATTGAGTTTTGAAGCGAAAAATCTTGCGTAGCTCTACAAATGTAATCAATTATCTCCTGTAACATGAGGAATCTGTGATCTAAATTTCATTTGAAAAGTGCCATCCTTTTTTTTTTTTGGCGTAGCAGTTTTCATAAACAGTTGTGTATGTATGTTCAGCAGTCGAAAGAATATAAGGAAAACAAGAAAAATGACACTGAGGTTTTGGTTGTAATGAGCATGTCGTGTCATTTCGTTCCTTTAAGACTCGAATAAAAAATTTCAGAATAAATCAAAGTGAATGGAACTGGTAAGAAAAAAATCAAGCGGATTTCGACAATCGATAAAACATCCCGAAATAGGAACAGCTACTTACTCCTATTAGCGGATGAAAGTATATTGCGAAAATTGTCAAATTGCACACAAAACGTTCCTCATAGAAGAAAGATATCAGGGAGAAAGGGATTTTCAAATCGAACAGTTAGAAAAAGAAATATAGAGGGAAACATGCTATAAATCTACTCTCTCTAACGGAATAATTTTGCATAATTAAAAAGTTGATAATATGCGAAAAGTATTTATTCATAGCAAATGCTACGCTAAGGGAAAATAATTTTTCAAATACGTCACCTGGAAGCAGGGACGGCGAGAAAAATGTTTTGACATTTACGCCCTCTAACAGGAAAGCAGTACATTATTTAAAGAGGATAATGATCCCCATCTTTATTGTAGTGAATGCCATAGAGGTAGAGAAAAGAAATTTTTCAATAGGGTTCTTAGAAGCCGATATACAGCAACAAACAGAAGCACACAAACACCACCTAGTGACCAAACTGTGAACTATAAAAAAAACTGCACAGGTACAGGCAAAATGTTCCATAAGGTAAATGGTACACAGCATTAAAATATTTTTTTTAAATCAAACATTAAGATGCAGAGATTTGGAGAAAAGCAAATTTAACATTTGCGCTCCTAACGGAGAAATTGTGCATAATTTTGAGCAAGAAATACCCACAAAATGCTTTTATATTAATTATTATCTGACCGAAAAAGATTATTTTCAGTCGAATTTTTTGACGCCCAGATATTGCTGCAAGTATGCTGCAAACGGAAATGTGAACTTACGCCCTATAGTGGCACATTTGTGCGTTGAGAAAAAATTGAAATTATATGCCTTCGCACCAAAAACGCTCTTCGACAATGAAAGAAGTTTTCAAATTTGACTCTTAGAAGTAGATATATGGTCAAAAATAAGATATATTTACGCCCCCTGGCGAAAAAAATAAGATATATATTTACTCCCCTCGAACTATTTTAAGCAGAAGGTATTCTCTAAAGGTTTTCCGTGGTGCGCAATATCTGACCACACACACACACAAAAATTAAATTAAGTTTTGATAAGCGCAGATATTGCTGCAAAAATACATCAGAACCAGAAATTGACCTTTATGCCACCTACTGGGAAAACTGTTCTTTACCAAAATTTAGAAATTATATGCAAACGTTTTCCTCCATGAGCTTTATGAGATGTAAAAAGAAATTTTCAAGTCAGACTTTCAAAAGCAGAGACATCGGGAAAATCGCGATTTAACTTCAAGCCCCCTAGTGGGGAAAATATGCATCACTTAAAGAAAAAATGCAGGAAATAGTCTTTGTTATAAATGGTATCGCATGGAAGAACGAATTTTTCGATCGGATATCTAGAAATAATTATATGGAATAAAACCTTTTTTGAATTCAATAACATCGGCATTTGCACCATCTAGCGGCGAAGTTATGCATCGTAAAAAAACTCAGGAAGCAAGGATCATTGCTCTCACATTTCGAGCTTCCAGTGCAAAAAAGAATTTTTCAAATCGGACTAATAATTATAATTGTAGCGATATGATGTCCACGAATGGACAGAGTGATACTTTTAAGCACGTTCTTTTTCTTTTCCTTTTTACTTTTTGTTTTGCAAAAGACGTGCTAAAAATGGTTAAATATTTTGCTGACTTGGCACGTAATTATAAGTAGGACACACTCAGCATTTGTTCGAACCAAAAACGCTTCAGAAAATTTAAAAATATCACATGATTTGAGGAATTGTTTTTTTGCTGTTTTTTAAAAGTAGTGCAATTTGTAGCATAATTTCCGCTACAAGCTACTGGATTTTGTAGTGTGCTACTGCTACAACTACAGTTTTTTTATTTGTAGCGATGCTACATACAACGCTACTCTAAAAGTAGCGTGCTACAGTAGCATCGCTACTTCCGATCACTATATATATATATACACTATATTGACAAAAGTCACCGGACACCCCTTCAAAAGCAAATGTACGGATCCGCTGCATTGTTAAGATGTGCGGTACAGCTGCAGACGGTATAAAAACAAGCCTGCAGCTGACCACGATCGTATCGCACTGTGAGGTTGAGTGAAAATGTCGCTGCGGGAGAGAACTGACTTTGAGAAAGGAAAGATTGTTGTGTGTTATATTAGTGGGTTGTACATAAGAGAAACCGAGAGGCGTTTAAATATACCCAAGTCAACTGTTTTTGATGTATTGAATAAGTGGAAGACACATGGCGTGCCTGAAGCAGCAAAACGTACCTGCAGACCAAAGAAAATCAGTTATAGAGGACGTCGAAGCCTCAGGAGAGTCGTTACAGCTAATCAACGGAGTAATGCACAAGACCTCAGTGTACAAGTGAGTAAAAATGCTGGAACCTCGGTATGTACACGTACCATTCGCAGAGAACTTCATTACATGGGTTACCGTGGTCGTGCGGCTGCTCATCAGCCTTTCATCTCCACTCGGAATGCTACTCGTCGTTTTGCATGGTGTAAAGAACATTTATCATGGACCGTAGATCGATGGAAATGGGTCCTACGGACTGATGAATCCAGATACATGATCCATCAGTCTGATGGCCGTGTGTGGGTATGGCGGCAGCCGGGGGAACACTATTTACCACAGTGTATGGTTCCTACTGTCAAGTTTAGAGCTGGCAGTGTGCTCGTGTGGGGGTGTTTTTCGTGGTATGGTCCCGGCCTTTTGGTTATCATGGACAAACCTGTTAACCAGCATGTCAACATCGATATTCTGGGCAATTATGCCCTACCAACTCTGTGGCAATACTATGGAACCAAGCCTTGTTGGTACCAGCAGGATAATGCACTGAGCCATAAACGGGGGTTTGACGAAACTTCTGTATCATGTGTGGACTGGCCAGCACAGAGCCCTGATCTTAATCCCATAGAGCACCTATGGGATGAATTAGAGTGCCGCATAAGAAGTTTGGAACCAAGGCCTACTACTAAGCGACAGTTAGCGGCAGCATTATGTACTGAATGGAAGCGCATACCTATTGCTGTGTTCCAAAACCTTGTCGAAAGCATGTCTCGAAGGGTCAGTGCATGCATTAAAGCCAAATGTGGACTGACACCGTACTAATGTATGTCAATAAATGCTATGTTGTGTTTCTCTTCTAGGTGTCCGGTGACTTTTGTCGATATAGTGTATATATATAAATGGACAGTAATATATTGGATTTCTATGCCAAAAGAAGCTAGCTCTTCATTTTTTAATTCCGCTGTTTTTTTTAATGATGTAGAGACTTTTTTTTTTTTTATTTGTTCAAGAATGGCAAACACATTATAGTAAAATGGACAAAAAGGAATTAAGCTGCATTTTCTAATAGATAAATTTTGGTCCGGTGCAAACCAAAGATCACCACTCATTATATGTATTGATTGATCAGTTAATCATAAGTTCATAATTTAGCCACTTTTGGATATAACCATATCCACATAACTGAAAAACAAATATTGGATGGAATTCCAATTGTGGCCGCTTTCAAGTAGTTTTGAAGTTCTCATGTATCGCTGTGTGACATGTACATACACCCACTATGAAAAGGGCAAAGGAAACAGCTCCACAGAAATTTTATGTCGAGTATTTATACAGAAAGTTGATTTCAGTGCTTGAATAACAGATTTTTTTACACACAAAGAAAATGGGGGGGGGGGGGGAGGAGTGTATATGTATACAACCGCAGGAGTTTACATAGAAGTATATTGAGTTAGAGAAGTGAAAATGTTTTTTTTAAGATGTTTAAAAAAATGAAACATTTATTGAAAGTGTATAATAGGTTTACAAAACTTTTACAGTGTAATATAGTTGTTATAATATTTGAATAAAGATGTATTTAAGAATCGTTCTCATTTTTTTTTTTTTTTTTTTTGTAAAATTGTAAACTTAGCTTTATGATTGGAAAAGTAGGTAGCATAATTTCATGTTAAAACATTTGTAGGCAAGTATCTATGAAATACAACGTCGATGCGGTTATTAGAGCCAAGCATGGAGGGCCCTGTTAAACATTCGTTTGAAACTGTAAGTCCAAATTGTTCTTGCATGAAGGTGATGAATGATTTGCTTTCAGCTGTAGACAAATCAGTATTTAAATCACCAACTAACAAGATCGGTAACTTATCGAAATTCAAACAACAGAGTAAAGATTCAGACACTTTAGGTGTATAAGCTAACAGTTGTCGTAATATAAAATCTTAGTTCCTGGGGTACTATATACACACACTAACAACACTTTATCGGTTTCGTTATCATCAGTACAAATATCACTGAACTAGCTTTTAACACTTACAAGGTAATAAATTTCATCAGCATTAACACGTTTCAAGTACACTGCTGGCCACCCAAAATGCAACACCAAGAAGGACACGAGATAGCAAAGCCAGATTTACTGGACACATAACAGATACAAAGATGAAACGATTGAGCTTACAGGCCCTTGCGACTTGCGGAACACGCAGACATCAGTAGTTCGTGTGGCCCCCATGGCTGGTAATAACAGCCGCGGCATCGAACGAAAGAGGCTTTGGATGTGAGCTTGGGGTATGTCGGTCCAGGCTTCTTCCACACGTTGCCACAATTCGTCAGGCGTAGCCGCGGGTGGTGCTTGCATGGTCCCTCGGTTGCCGATCAGCCACCAGACGTGTTCGATGGGCCACATATTGGGAGACCAGGCGGGCCACGGCAGCAGTGACACCTGGTGGGCCGTGAAGAATTGTTGCACGATGCGTGCCACATGCGGGCGCGCATTGTCCTGTTGAAAAGTGACCGTTGGCACGTCCTGCAGGAAAGGGAGGACTACAGACTCCAAAACGTCGGAGATGTAGCGGTGGCTGTTGAGTGTACCGGCGATGCGTACCAGAGGGGTGCGGGTGTCATATCCAATTGCACCCCAAACCATAACGCCAGGCGGCGGACCGGTATGGCGATGCCTAATGCAGGCGTCATACAGTCTCTCGCCGCGGTGCCGCCTCACGCGGATCCGACCATCGTGGTGTTGCAGGCAGAAGCAAGATTCGTCGGAGAAGACAATGTCGCGCCATTCCGTAGTCCAGGTGCGGCGTTCAACAGCCCATTGCCACCGCACTCGCCGGTGGTGTAACGTCAATGGTAATTGGAGCAATGGGCGCCATGCGACAAGTCTCCGCACCTGCAAACGACGTTGAACATTACGTGCTGACACAGTTTGTTGTACAACACACCCTAATTCCTGCGCTAACGTTCGTGATGTGGCGGTGCAAGCCGTCAATACCCGCCGCACAACATGCCGGTCCTCTCGTTTGGTGGTGTGCCGCGGCTGCGGCAATCGCTCACGTCGGTCAGTCCGTCCCTCTTGCACCCACCGAATCCATACTCGTTTCACTGTGGCTGGATGTCGTCCCACACCGGCGCCGATGTCTCGGTACGATAAACCGCTGTCGCGATAAGCCACTATTCGTCCTCTGTCGAACTCCGAAACGTGCTGGAATGACTGCCGTATTCTGCAACGATGCATCAGGAAGCTTCCCACGCACAGGTCCGGCAGCACAACACACTTCCACTACTTACACCCCCGTCTTCTGTGCACCCTTCTTATAGTGCTTCTCGGTGGCGTGCCGGGCGCACATGATTTGCATATGCCCTGCAATGCTAATCATTTGCATGTTGTCTCGTGGGCGACGCATGCTGCGAATTTCAGGCCAATCGGATGCTTCGTTCTTGGTGTTGTATTTTGGGTGGCCAGCAGTGTATATGCCGTACGATGGAAACTGGAGAATCATTCTTCTTGTATATAGCAACACCACCTGTGAGATGCCGGCATATATTGCAAAACAGAACTGTATCCCTCGATCGGAATGGTATTGTTGTCGTGCATCCAATTTTCACTGAGAGCCATAACATCGGATCGGTTTATAACGCCGTCAACTAGTAAATCTCTATAATGAGTATGTAAGCTTTGTGCGTTGAATGATAAAACATGTACAGCTGTTAATGGAGAAGAATCTAAAAATATTGTTGTATCATCAGGAATGGTGGTAAGCGATGATTTTCTAGTCTTCGCAATTCTATACGCAATTCTTTTACACCGGGTGGTTCCCTACCTTTTCCATGATAAAATTTGAAATCATTTTTAGCATTCGTCAAATATAAACCTTGTAAACTGGTAACTCTGGATAATGCCACATAAACAAGCTGTTGATCTTGTGATTTGCTGTAGTGAAAGACAATCTCGTCAAACTTATATTTTCGCTGACACACATCTTCTTCTTTTGTCGTGTTGTATGCGTTTGAGTAGTTCTTTTCTTTTTATTTTGAAAACTTTTCTGCGTGTAGGCAGTTGGGGCTCCGTAGCAGTGGAGGTGGATGGCTGAGTACACTGCGCTTCATCTTACGTGCATTCCTTCTTCCGCTTTTTGTACTATTTTATTTTTTCATATGGAGTCAAAGCAATTTTTTTTTAACTCTCTGGCCTTCGCTCTTCCTCTGTTTTGCATTTTCTGTGGTTTCTTACACGTTCCACAAAAGTTTTTCTGGGCATCTTTAATTTCTAAAAATTTTTAAACATTAAACAAATGAATGTGGGATCTTCTTACAGAGGTTTGAAAGCTCTATCCACAGATATTTTAGTTTTTATCGTATGATAAAGAGTTATCGAGATATTCACCTTTTAATGCTGGCACAACTTGAAAATTGATGTTCAAATTTTCAAGATCATAACTTTTAATTTAATTAACGGATTTTAACAAATGAAGCATTTTTAGATTCCCAAGTCCTTTAGCTGTTAAACACTTTTGATCCGATGTGAATCGGTTTAACAGTTGCAGTGTACTGAGTGTGAACCTGTGTTACAGCATTTGGTAATGCTCCCACCGCTAACATGACACCCCACTCAGAGACATTAGACGTAATTGTACGTCAAAAATGTGAAATCTTTTCTACGAAAGAAATGCATAATTCAATAGATACTTTTATCCATCAGCCCACTGGCTTCAATCTGCAGCAAATTCGCACTTACCTTCAGCACAGCAATATGTGGCTTGAACCCGCACACCACACTAATTTCACAAAGGTCAGTATTTCTGTAATAAGAAAACAAGCACATTTTAAGAGATTATAATTGAATTTCTTTCAGGCATACATGCAGGGGGTGACGATAGCTCCCCCCCACGAGATATTTTATGTTACCGAGCCAAATGTCAATAAATTCAGGCTATAATGAAAAAGAAAGTTTCATTTCCTTTGATGCTACAACATTCCTCCAGTTATAACTTTTTTTTAAATATTTGTTCAAGTATTATAGTTTATTTTGCTAAAAAGTGTATTAAGACGCATGCTATTCTTCAAAATATAATAAGTAGACTAATCATGCCTCATAGTCAGGGAATCATGATTCAGGATCAGGAGTGTGTTGAATGCATTTTAATAGGTAAAAATTTCAAGCCTGCCAGAACCAACACCCACACCCTAATCCTCCTCCCTCCCGTTTAGCTGAAGGAAGTTTGTTCTTGAAATATTTAAAGAATTATTATTATATCGAAGCGTACATAGATTTTTTTTTCGGGTTTGTGTGTGTGTGGGGGGGGGGGGTTGACGAAAGATGAAAGTTTTTGAAATCCACCAGAGCAAAATTAAAGTTGATGAAAAATAGAAGAAAAATTAAAGCATTGTTTTCTAATGTAAGTTGATGCATTTATATATATATGAAAAACTTCAAGTCAACTCCAAATCACAACACCATGAACACACAAAACAACAAGGAAAGAACCATCTAAACAACCCAAAAGCAAACCACAGAATCACACAACAAGCAAAAGGAAACTTCAAACTTCAGAGAACCAAAGTAAAAATGAATACAAAAACGAAACGTAGTCAGCAGTCGGTAACCACTCTTCAGGGAAAGGCATCACCAATATATATCATCATCATCATCGTCAACCATTATCAATCCACTCCTGGACGAAGGTCTCCCCAAGTTTCTTCCACAACGGTCTGTCTTGTGCCAGTCTCCTATATGTTACTCCTGCATACTTTTGAATTTCATCCACCCATCTCCCATGTGGTCTTCTTCTGGGTCTTTTCCTGTGCCTTGGAATCCAATCTAAAATTTCGGCTGTCCATCGATGGTCTGTCCTTCTGGCAGTATGCCCAGCCCATTGCCATTTCAGGGATTTAACTCTGATCATGATGTCTTCCACTCTTGTCATTTTTCGGATCCACGAGTTCCTCTTCTTATCTCTCCTGGTTACACCAAGCATGCACCTCTCCAGGCTGCTTTGAGTTGTCTGCAGCCTTTGTATGTCTCTTTTAGTTAAGGTCCACGTCTCTGCACCATACGTAAGCTCTGGAAGGATGCATTGATCAAACACTTTTCTTTTAAGACATAATGGCATATTGCTCTTGAAAATTATGCTGTTTCTTCCAAAAGCTCTCCAGGCAAGTTTTATACGCCGATTAATTTCTTCATCAATGTGACCCTCACTTGATATCTGCTGTCCAAGATAAACGTACGTGTCTGTTATCTCCAGCTTTTCTCCGTCAATCGATAAATCTTCATTTCTTGTAAAAGCATTGAACATCACTTTTGTCTTCTGAAAGTTCATTTTTAATCCCACTTCTTTACTCTTGTCAGCAAGTTCCTGGATCATACTATGCAGCTCTGATGGGGTAGTTGCAAAAATGACTACGTCATCAGCAAAACGAAGGTGGGTTAGAAAATCTCCATTAATCTTTATCCCTTTGTTTTTCCAGTTCAGTGATTGAAAGACATTTTCCAATGTGGCATTAAAGAGCTTCGGAGATATGATGTAACATTGTCTCACTCCCTTTCCAATTTTTATGTGTGTTGTATTTTCAAACAGCCGAATCTTTGCACTTGCATTTTCATAGATGTTATTAATAATATTAATGTATGCATCTTTAATACCACAGGATTTCAGAGCCATTGTAACTGCTGATGGTTTCACCGAATCAAAGGCTTTTTCATAATCGATAAAAGCCATGCACAATGAAAGTTCATATTCCCTCGTTCTTTCAATTAGTTCTCTCAGTACGTGGATATGATCTATTGTGCTGTAGCCACTCCTGAATCCAGCTTGTTCTCTCGGTTGAGCCATGTCCAGTGTTACCTTCAAGCGGTGTGAAAGAACTTTAGTGAAGATTTTATAAACCACTGATAGGGAGGCTGATAGGTCTGTAGTTCCTGAGATCTTCAATGTCACCTTTTTTATGTAGCAAGATCATTGTAGCGTTGTTCCAATCCTCAAGAAATCTTCCCTTCATTAAGGCATCGGGTGAAAATTTGGGCGAGTACTGTTTTCGATTTCTCCACTTGCTTCTTGTATGATGTCTACAGTAATTCCATCTTCTCTTGGAGCTTTTCCCTGCCTCATGTTCTTGATTGTATGTGCAACTTCTGCTGGGAGGACTGGAAGAACTCTGGTACTGGTACCTTTCATGATGTCTGAAGTACATGTATCATCCCTTTCATATAATTCGGAGTAGAAATCTTTCACTCTTGTCAAAATTTCGCCTCTATTTCTTGTTACAGAACCATCTTCTTTTCTCAGTGCCATAATCTGTTTTCTTCCCTTGCTGAGATGTCCCTTTGCTATCTTTAGGTTTTGGTTGTTTTCAATTGCTTTCCTCACTAGTTCACAGTTGAATTTCCTTACGTCTTCAGTGATACTTTTTCGTACTGTCTTGAATAGCTCTATATATTCCACTTTGGAAGTCACATCTTCTTTAGTTGTCCACATCTCTCTTCTCTTTTTGCATCAGCATTTTGGTTTTTCCTGATAATTTGTTCACATGCAACTTGTTCTTCTTAGACCCAGCTAATTTTGTTGCTGTTTCCATAAGAGCTTTGGTTACTTTTCTGTTAACTTCAGAAATATCCACTTCTTCCGATGTTAGGCCTTCTAAAGCAGAGAATCTGTTCTTCAGTTCCAACTTGAAGGTATTATGGTGTTTTTTAAGGTTGATTATGTCAATACATTTTGTTTGTCTTATGAGCTTGCCACGTTCGAGTTTAATGTTGAGGTGCATCTTACATCTCACCAATCTATGGTCACTACCTGTGTTGAACTTGTTTAGCACACTGCAGTCTTCTTTGACGAATTTTTTGTTACACATAATAAAATCAATTTCACTTGTCGTCCCATTTGGATGTCTCCATGTCCATTTCCTGTGTGGTTTTTTCTTGAAAAAGGAGTTCAAGATGAAAAACCCTTCTGCCTCTGTAAACTCTACGAGAGTATTTCCACGCTGGTTTCTGTTGCTGTGACCGAATTTACCTACTGAAGTTTCATTATGTTGCTGTTGCCCTATTTTTGCATTGAAATCTCCCATAATTATCTTGAAATGCTGCTTACCTTTATTATTTAGATGACGAATTTCCTCATAAAATTCTTCAATTTCTTCTTCAGGATGACTTGTGGTGGGTGCATAAGTTTGAATAATCTGAGCCTGGTATCTTCTCGAGAGTTGGATAATGAGTCGTGCAGCTCTGTCAGAGGAACTTTCAACTTCTACAACTTTTTCCTTCAGTTTCTTGTTTATTATAAATCCAACACCACTAGTTCTGCCAGTATCTGTCCCACGATAGTAGAAGAGATGTCCACTTTTCAGTTCAATGAGATCTCCTCCTTTTCTCCTTACCTCACTTAGCCCGACGATGTCCCACTTGATCCTTTGTAGTTCCTCTTCCAATTCAAGAAGCCTTGAATCAGAAGATAGGGAGCGTCCATTATACGTAGCCAAGGTCAGCATCAGATGGCAGCCTAGTCCGGTCCTCCGGGGATTCTTAGCACCCTCTGCCTTCATGTCGCACTGGCCGCTGCCTTGGCCAGGTACATTCCAGCTGCCGGAGACTGAGGGCCAAGATTTAAGTTGTGGAGTCATTTTGGAGGGGTTTGGCCATAACTCACCACGCTGGCCAAGTGGGTTGATGAGTGTGGGATAGCATTTCCTCTAATCCCGATGGTATAGTTATACCGCTATTGGCGGTCGTCAGAGCCCCTTTAGTGGGAACAGGATGCACCACGAGAAGGCGGGGTTGACATTTGTCAAGGAGAGGCTGTGATGTTGCCCATCACCTGACATTACATCACACCGATGTATATATATATATATTCGCCTCCACCCCCACCCCTGGTCAAAAATTCCTGAAAGAAGCACTACTAATCATATGTGCGAGTTATATTCATAGCTGTACCCCCTTATTGGGAGCAGTAAATAGCTGAGGATGTAACTGATAGAAATGTGCAAAACTATATTAGTGTTCTGCACTTCAAGCAAACATCCTTGATTTTTATAGTTCAAAAATGTTTTTATTGTAGAGAAAAGATGTAAATAGCAAAATCATAAGATAAAATTAGCATTTGGCTCCATCTATGCAGTAAATTTCTTCAGTTTGTCTTTTGTTTAGGTATGAATTTCTGTTCTGCACCTCATGTATTAATTTGTTCATGCTTTAAATATATTCTACTTGAAAAAAAAAAAACCCTGCTCCAAATCCTAAGATTTTTTTTTGTCCTATGTTTTCATTGTCTGTCTTTAGCAGCGGGGCTAGTTCCTTTTGCCCCTTCATGATGGATGTGAGCAGGCTGTATGTACATGCAAACTTGAGAACTGCTTAAAAGTGTCCACAACTGGAAGTCCACTCCAAATGTTCTCGTGCAGGGGAACACATTATTTTCAGAATGAATATCTGTCAGAATCAGCACATTCATAGATTTCTGCAGAGGTATCTTTTGTGTCAAAAGTTGTACCAAATTTTTAGTTGTTTTATGTAATAAGTTATACGTAATGTGCAGATGATGCTTAACTAAAAGCGTGTTTGTTTTGCAAGAACGAATGTCAGCACCAATTGGAAATTTTGTGTTATCTTGTATAAAATATCACTGCCATTGTGAATGATGCATTAATAATTCCCAAAATCTATTCCCACTTACAGGATCACGAGACATATGTGGGAGGAGTGTAATTTTTCTCTCGCTGCACAGGTTGAAAGTTCCTTGTTCTGCTAATGCATTTCAACTTGCTCAGCAACTTCTATACTTTGAAATAATTCCAAAGTGAGTGTGTTATATATATATATATATATTATTTTATTGGTGCAAAATAAAGGTTGATGCATTTGTTTTTATTAAATTAATAAAAAACATTCATAGTTAAATTGTTAGTCATGAGCTTTTTCTTATCATTAATATCTCATCTATGTGCCTGTATGGTGTTCAAGCATGTTTCTGCCAAAGAAGAAGAAAAGGGAAGAAAGAAATCAATTCTTCTTGGCAGTGAACTTACTACATCTCTTCCTGTCCACTTCAAGATTTCCTGGCTCTACCATATTATTTCTTTGTTCATCAATGGGTGATTTTCACACCTTCCATCTATCTTGTTTTTGTCATATTATTTGCATCTTTAAGGTATTAAACACCAGCAAAGTGCGCATATTTACGTGCAAGTCATTAATGACATATCATTAAAGAGCTAATCACTTACCCGAAAGTTCTTGGTCACTTTTTTGCTTTACACTTCATGCACGTCGATTATAACATCATGTAATGTAATTGGCCTTCAAAGGTTGAAAAACTCCTTGCTTATAATGTAGAAAAATAGAATACCAGATCACAGATTTTTTGGTCAAATTCTTGATCTGTGATCTGGTATACCAAAGAATTTAACACCTGTTTAGACAATCTCTCATCTGCCATTCAACACATCCATTCCATCGAAGTATGTTCTTATTAACTTTTACCAAATACCTAGCTCTGTTTTAATACCTGCATTACTAATTCTGTTCTCCCACTGGATCCATCTATATTTTTCAGATATTCTTCTTACCATTCTCGTATCTGCAGCTTCCAAGATGGTATATCTTAACACTGCATTATATATGCAGCAAGTTTAGTTCTCTATCTCAATAAATTCTTTCCTGGTGAAAATATTTTTGTGAAGCTGCTAAGAGACATCTTTTGTGCTTTGCAAGTTCTGTTGTTTAGATCATTTTCAAGACTTTCAGTCTCATCCATTATCATATTCAGATAATCAAAACCTGTTACCTGTTCTAGACTTTTCCCCTGAACTGCAGAATAAATATTTTTTGGAGTTTGACAGTGAACCATTGATGTCGATTTTTCTACATTGATCTTCATCCCAAATACTGCATTTCGCCTTTCATGCTCAGCTGATTGAGAGTGTGCTGTAATTTATTTACATTTTTAAAAGTTAGCAATAAGTCATCAGCACAAGCTGCTAGTGTTGAAACAACCTGCTTCAGTATCTGAAAGTAAGCTAGTGTCATACAGTAGTTTCTCCACATGCATCACTTATAAAAAAAAAATGGGGCTAATATATATACAACACTATCTCATTCCGGAGTTATTTTCAAACTACATACCAGTATATTCCTTTCATTCTGACTGTTGCAATGCTCTTGATGTACAGGCTTGTAATTGATTTTCTCTCAATAAGTTTTTGACACAGTGAAAAATGGTTCTAGATACTTGGTCAAAAGTGTTTTCAAAATCAAGGAACACCAGGTACAAATCCTGATTCACCTCATGAAAATGTTCAGGAAGCTACTTTAGGTGTAAACATATTATCCTGTCATCTCCTGCCCTTCGTAAAGCTGCAGTGTCTTTCATTCAGTTGATTTTTCACAACCTTTATAAGCTTGTGACTCAAAGTACTTGAATAAACTTAGCAAGGAGCACTAATTAAGGAGATGTGGTAGTAGTCATTACAATATTTCATACCCTTTTTTGTGCATTGGCACAATGGCTAACTATTGCCAGTCCACAGCAGCCAAACCACTTTTTCATGTCACTTCAGTGATGCTATATCAGCAAAGAGTATCTGTCCATCCACTATGCTTAATCAATGCTGAATTAATTTTTCTATGGAAACTGCAGCTTTACCACATTTTATTAGACAAAATGGCATCCCTTATTTCATGAGCACCTATGGTCTTCCAGTCCTCTGTTCATCATTATTAACATCACTGTCATTAACATTTACCTGCTCTTTGTGCTTGGATTCTCAATAACCCATCTCTTATACCTGTTGCACTCAACCTCAATAGTTTCACTATAACTTTCAGCATTTCACAGAAACCTTTCCACTATGATATAATCGGTTATACTTTTCCTGTTCTAGTCTTCTCCCACCAAATAAATATTTCTATTCTTTTGTGCTTAAAGATTGTGGTTAAGGGTTTATTTGTTTAATAAACTAAGTCAACGAGTCTTTTCCTGTTCATGTTTACCATTCTGTTGTCTCCAGATTTGCCCATTATATCTTCAAAACACTGGTTGTTATTGCCATCTCTTTCATTGAAATCCTCCAAAACAACAACCTTTGTCTCATTTCAGATTCTCTAAAAGAATCCATTCGTCTTTAGTTAATATCCATTTAATGATAATTGTTTAACTGTTGTAACTTTTTACATGTTATTTTTCTTTTGCATCAAACTCATTTCTCAATTGGAAAATACTGTAATAAACTGCAAGAAATTAGATAGACAAAAATGGTAACGTACCTTTTGGTTGTGACAGTTGTTGGCCCAGTTGTCAGTGTACTATCTTTCACTTGGTTCTTGAGTTAAAACACTCGAAAAACAGTAGGTATATTCTTCACAGAGGTGTACATACTCACTGATCACGAAGTTAAAAAAAGAGAGAGAGGGGGCCATGGAGGTGCTTTCTTCAAGTCTATTTTGGACTAGAATACTTTTAAGTCTGAAATTGCAAAGATTGACAGGGATAGCGCACCGACGACTGGTCCAACAACTGTACAACTGAAAGGTACATTACAATTTTTGTCTATCTAATTTCTTGCAATTAATTACCATATTTTACAATCAAGAAATGCATTTGACCCCCCCCCAAAAAAAATAACACATAAAAAGTTACAACAGTTAAACCATTATCATTAAATGGATATTAACTAAAGACGAATACATTTTTCAACGTGTTTTTTTATCTCGATATATCAAGAAATACTTATATTAAAAGAATCCATGTTTTCACTACTGGAACCTTCTGCTGCTCTGTGACTGCCACAACTTTCAAGTCCATGCTATAAATGCCACAACTTTCAAGTCCATGCTATAAATGCCACAACTTTCAAGTCCATGCTATGCAGTTTGAAAACATCATGCACAATGTGTTCTTGTACAGGTTCTCTCCTAACCATCCTGGAAGCCATAGTATCGTCAAATGCTAGTGCTGTACCAGCTCATGCTTTGTCTTTCATACTCCAGAGTGTATCATAACAAACTTGTCACCAAAAAGCACATTCTCTTAATCAATGGGCATTGGTGTTACTAATTCCTACCACATATAGGGGTTTTTTTTTTTTATTGCTTGGCAAATTCTGTTTTTCCATTTATTCTCTTTACGTCTATGCAACTGACCTTGATTGCTTTGTCCTTACTTGGCAACCCTGTGGAATCTTTTCCAGTAAGATAATTTTCTAATTTAAAAACATTTCTCATAAGTATTGAAAGCAAATTTCACCATCCATCTATTCTCTAAGTAATGGAAGGCTTGTCATGAAGGGTTTCCGCTGGTTCCCCAAAGAGATAATTTGTGACACTGTTCGGTTTCAGTGCTGTTTAGCTTCCAGCATGGTGCAAGATACTTTTGCTTGGGGCTATGCAATGTGAGTTGCTTGACCTAACCTAAATATGTATCATAAACCAGTTGGCAAGCTGATTTTGTTGTCCCTCCTTCAGTTCTCCTGCATTTGACATACTGCTTCTACTCTACTCTGTTGGAAGGTAGGGTAGGACACTGGGTGAAAATTCCCTGAAGTTCAGTGTGTGGCTCTCCTTTCAGTTTCAGTAACTAGTATCACCCATCTGCAGAGTAGAAAGTGATATGTACTCAAATTGGAAGGCATTCTTGTGAGTTAAATTGATTTGTTGGTAATGAACTATAACCTCTGTCAATATGGCATAATGGTCAGATTTTTTTACCACATATTTTTTTTGGATTGCGTAAGTTAATTTACAAAATATAAGATTGATATATTTTTTAAATTCTTATGTCCTAAATTACATTTAAAAAAATTTCAATGTAAAAAGTTGAAAAACGAAGTGTTTTTCCAAAATATTTGAGAATATTGTAACATTTATTAGATGAAAAAATTACATTGGACCACATGTTGCACAAATGAAATACAGCAATGAGTCTGATACAAGTTTCACAAAATGTGTCTTCCCTCTTTCTTCCAAAGAAAAAAAATTATTGTATTTAAATGCTGCCTAGGTACCTCTAGATTAAGGGTAACCATACTGTACAACATTTTTTATTACCACCGAAACAATACTTAATGTTGTCTGGACTGTGTTTTTACCCTTATAAATCTTTCAGAACCTTTATTTTCTTTGGGATGAAGATTAAAGATTCCAATGTATTGACTGTGCACAGCCAGTACATCTTACACAATATTTAGTGTAATCATTTTCACTTTAAATATTATTTTTCAAGAAATCAGTTCAGGATATCTATCACAAAGTTGTTAGTCTTATATTTAGTCCCATGCACCTCTTAGAAACAGTTTCTACACCTCATTTTTTCTGTAAAGGATGCTAAATCTTTCATGCTGTAACATGCTAAAAGTTACTTTTGTTGTTTAACAAAGCCAAACAGTTTCTGTATTTTAAACAATTGAAAGTGAAAGTGTGGATGGTAAAACAAGCAATAGTTTATAAGGCCAAGGCAAAGCAAGGTGGATTACATGTAGTTTGGCTGTATTGTATAATGTAATTCTGTTTGTTTTTTGTACAGTTTCTCTGTTCATAGTTGACTATTTGTAGTGACTTGTCATATTTGCAAGCTTGAAAAGTTGCACATTCACAGTCTGTGGGCATGTCATCCAATCAGATCTTTACAGCTGTGCATCCACACAAATCATATATCCTCTACTGATCAGTTGCGTGCATAATATATTGTATTTAGCAAAGTTTATTAAAAATAAGAAATTAAACTAGACCTGAATTTGGTAATCTGTTATGCATGGAACAACTGCAGTGCATTCATTATTACTTGACATGCAACTCCAGTGTTACTAGGTGGTTGAATATGGGTGCATCAGAGTTCTGTTCTTTTCCTTGTTGCTCTGAAGGGATCATGATATATATTCATAGTCTAAGTCAATTAGAGCAGTTACATTACTTAGAGTGAAAGTTTTCAGGGTTCTTTTTCCAATAGCTTTTAATATGCAGTTAGTAGTGGGTAATGTTAAAGTAAAAAAAAGTGCCGTTGTTTAACTGTAACATACTTAGTGAACACGTTCCTGCACAGGGTATCAGGTTCTCTGAAGATTTTGATCAAGGTGTTTGCAGATGCCTTTGTGGAGAAGAGTGTCAAATTGAGGATATGAATAAAACAGTTCACCTCATGATATGAAGCTTCATGCAAATTATAAAGAACGAGAGAATGAACAAAAATAAGAAAAAATATATTTTTCTCATTGGGTTTTTCCATATTGCTCATTTTGTAGTTTTTTAACATTAATAAAAATGTGTGATTGAAAACATTTTTTTACATTCCAGAAAACCTCACTGAACATTACCTCTCTTCCCCATAAATTTCTCCTTCTGCATATATTCATGGATTTCACATTGATTGCTGTTTCATAGAATGTAACCTCCATGAATATTGGGTGTTTGATGAAGCCCAATTGAAAATATATAATTTGATATTTTTTAATATAAAGTAATTCTTACTGTATTGTATGGCTTTAAAAAATGTTCAGTTGACTTCCTCAGTATCCAGTGTCTTTCTTCTAGGATACTTTCTGTAATTTTCACTGTTTGGATACACTTGGCCTTTGCAATTTATAGCCACACTGATTAACAAACTAGTCTCTCTCTCTCTTTCTCATTTTACTTCTCACCCTTTCTGTAATTCTTTCTTTCATTCTCTTACTGTAAGTCATTCTCTTGCATCTTCATTCTGTTCTCTACTGTCCCTTTTATACCATTTCCCTGATTCTCTTTTTCTTGGTCCTTATTCTTTGTCGTTTTGTCACTCTCATTCTTTTCCTTTGTTTTTCTGTGCCTTGTTTTCCACTATTTCGTCACTTTTTCTGTCATTATTGCTTAATCTTTTTCTTTTGTTTTCTGTCAGATTATTTTTTTGTTCCCTCTCTCTTTTCAGGGTGGGCTTGTGTCTGGTGCTCTTTGGCCAAATATGACCCTTGCACCATAAAAATCGATCAATCAATCAATGTTCCCTCTTCTTTCTTTGCTGTCTTTTTCTATCTGTCATTCATAAAATGTTTTACTCATTCTTTTTATTTCTATCTGTTGGCTTTCTCTCTCTCTCTCTCTCTCTCTCTCTCTCTCTCTCTCTCTCTCTCTCTCTCTCTCTCTCTCTCTCTCTCTCTCTCTCTCTCTGTTTTTCTTATCTTTTGTCATTTCTCTCTTTGTGTTTCCCTTCATGTGCTTTATCTTATAAGTTTTCTCCTTGTATTATCTTAACCTTTTCTTTGTTTTTCTTCTCACAGCTCCCCCCTTCCCAATGCTCTTTAGTACTCTCTCTTCAGTGTTGCTGTACCTTTTTCTCCTTCCGTTGTTGCTCTCTTTTGAACCAAACGTTTTCCTTATGAGAATAGTCTATGCTATCTGCAGTAGATGTTTTGTTGTGTTTATCAACTCAGTCAAAGGAATCAATTGATAACTCAGAGTCTGAACCTGTAAGTTTCATCAAAATAATTTATGTGATGGGCTGCATTATGTTTAGCAAAATAATGTTTTGTCTAAGAACCAGTAGCGCAGCCAGGATTTAGCTTTGGGGGGGGGGACCACCAACCGGCCATATTGAATACAATATATATATATATATATATATATATGAATAAATTGAATAGAATATATATATATTTAACACAAACAACTATATGTCCCCACATACATACATATGGAATCATAGAGTTGAAAAATTATAACAAATAATAAATTTATTTATAAATATTTCTTTGACTACCTAGAAAGAGATGAGCAGACAGTATGAATGCAATGTATAAATCTCATTACGAGTTTTGGATTAATTTCTAATAATTTTCATATTTCCATATATAAAGAAATTTAAGTTAACTTTCATGCGAAATTCAACTTTGTCAAATCCATGTTATTGCCTTCCAAGTAGTAGTGAGTTTTGTGACTTCAAATAGAATGCTTCACCTATGTACAATTTAAATTTAATTCAGCTTTCTTTTTCCAGCAAGAAAGAATGTGTTGCCTCCTCTTATTCACAAAAATAAAACCTTTATTCTTACCATTTTCAGAAAATAGTCCCCTTGAATAAAAAAGTGCCTTAAATGACTTCGATCAATATTTTATCATTAGTTCTGTACAGTAATTATTCTGAAATATACTCAAATTATCATTAGAAACCTTAAAATCATGTACTAAAGTAAAATCGTCTACAAAAGTGGAAGAGACATTTGCATTGACAATACAAAAAATTAAAATATATATATACACACTATCTACCAACAAGTAATTGGACACCTGTGATAGCAAAGGAAAACGAAGTTTATTCACCTTCGATAGTTGGTGGAGCCTCCACGAGCGGCGATTAGAGCTGCGACCCACCGGGGCATACTCTCAACCAGGCGTTGTACGACGGCTAGCGGTATTTTCTTCCACTCGGCTTGGAGAAGACAGGTCAGTTCCTTCACCGATTTCGGACGGTGGGGGCACCCCTTAAGTCGACGCTCCAACTCGTCCCAGAGGTGCTCGATAGGGTTATGGTCCGGGCTCTGCGCAGGCCAGTCCATTCGATTAACCCCATTGTCACCATACCAAGCCGTGTTGGACCTCGCAACATGACAGGTGGCATTGTCATCCTGAAAGTAACATGAGTCCACCCCGTAAAACTGCCACAACGTAGGAAGCGCATGGTCATCCAAAATGGTGCAGTAGGTCTCGGCGTTGAGTCTACCAGGAATTGCGACCAAGGGTCCCGTGCCATACCAGGAGAAACACTCCCATAGCATAATTCCACCGCCGCCGAACATCACAGTTGGCACAATACATTCCGGCAGGAGGCGTTCTCCAAGCAGACGCCAAACCCAAACCCTGCCATCTGAACGGTAGAGGATGAACCATGATTCGTTGCTCCAGAGAACCTGTTTCCACTGTTCAACGGTCCGCTGTCGACGTTCTTTGCACCACGTTAGCCGAGCAGCGCTATTGGACTTGGTGATCAAAGGCTTGTGGGCGGCAGCACGTCTATGATAACCGGGCAGATGGGCTTCCTTCCGGATGGTATTCATTGAAAGAACACTCCCGGATGCCTGTTGAAACTCCTCGCGGATGTGGCCCATCGATTTGGTGCGGTGCTTCCGAATTTCTCTGGCCAGCACCCTGCGGTCTCTAACTCCCAGTTTTGTGGGTCTGCCGGCCTCTCATCTTCCACTTGCCAATCACGTAGGCCACTGTCGATTTTGGGTACTTCAACTCGCTGGATATGTCACGTATGGATCAGCCATTTCTGTGATACCCGACGATTACACCTTTCTTGAAATCAGAGAGCTCCGAACTGCGTGGCATCTTGCCACGCAGTTCGGAGTGCGTTGTTGTTTCCCACACGATATTTAACGGCGGCGGCCGTGACGTGTATCAGGACCGCAGATATCGTCGATTGAAGGGGTGTCCAATTACTTGTTGGTAGATAGTGTATATATCTATTACCAATTTAAATTATTTACAGTTTGAAATTTAGGCGCCTAGGTTTCTTAGCCAAGTCATCTAGTACTTCCTCAGGAGAGACAGAAATATCCTTATGAATGTACAATAAAGCTAAACCATTCAGTCTGTTTTCTAATGTTGTACTGCGCAAATAATTTTTTAAGTACCTCAGGGTGGAGAAGGAACGTTCTGCAGAACATGTTGTTACTGGCAATGTCGCCATTATTTGCAAAAGTTTTCGAATGGATGGATACATAAGTTCATCACATTCGGCTAATCCATCAAGGGCGTTTTTTGGCTTTTTTTCCATCCTGGCTATTTTTCTGTACCAGACTCTAAGTTCCCCGCATACTGCAGAAGGTGAAGCGTATGCAATGTCAGATGCGTACTGTTTGCATAGTGACTTTACAAATTCTTCATCTTTTGGAGAAGTAGTTTCCACTCCTTGTTGAGTCAAAAGCACTTGGAACGATCTCAGAGTATCCTTATGTGCAATAAATCTTTCTCATTTAATCTCATTTAAAAACGCATGAAGGAAAGGAATAAAGGTCGTTCTTCTGTAATAACTTTCAGCCGAATCGTGTTCAATATTGCTGCGGTGTGTTTGGCGATTTAATACTCGAGGAACAGTAACTGGTATGCCTACTCTATCACAGATTTTTTCAGCTTCTAAGTACAGAATGTTCAATTCCTCTTCAGCATGGTCTCTGATTTCTTGAATAATATGAGCAGTATCTTCTGCATGCTCAACGGCAGTCATTAAGTCAATGTTTCCATGGAGGTTCGAGCAATTGAGGGGCGTATAAAAATTGCATTTCTGATTTCTTTGTGTCACTTCTATGTAGGAAGTTTAAGGGATCGTATAAAAATTTCTTTTCTGATTTCTTTGCGTCACTTCTGTGTAAGAAGCCTAGAGAGTCGTATAAAAATTGTCATTGGATTTTTTCCCTGGTTCTCTGTTTTTTCCCCGTGGATCTTTTTTTCTAGATTGACGCCACAGGGGCAGCAGAGTTTGATTAATTAATAACCTACGAATTAATAATAATAAATATTTATAATCTTACAATTGGTAAAGCAAAACTGATTGCGATTTTGAAGTTTGGTAGCAATTTAATAGAAGATTAACACAGGGTTTTGTGAATATTGAAACTGCTCCTTTTATGAATGCATTGCAGATTGGCCAATAAGAAGGGTGCAATAAAACCCAACATAAATTAATACATTCACAGTAATAATAATAATGAAAATAATTTCAATAATGATTAGGTCATTTCTAAAAAAAAAAATTCAAAAAAGGAGGCACGGGCCCTGCGGTTGCCGGAAAACTGCCACACATTTTTCATTAAGGGGTCCGGCACAAATTGCTGTTCCTCCGAAGAACACTTTGAATGTGTGACAATTTTTCCAGTGGAGCAGTTTACCGAATTATGTATGGCAATTTTCCAAAATGCCTAACGAGGGGAAGGAACTCTCTTGTTTGTCTAAATTTTCATGCCGGTTCATTTGAGTTTAGGGCAACTGGCCACAAAAGTTCGGGGGGGTGGCTATAAAGATTGCCGTTTCTGGGTCTATATTGAGAACTGAATTGGGAACTCCAAACAAACGAATTTCGAGAAAACGTTCCATGTAAGCTAAGAGAGAATTGTACTTTAATTTGAAGAAATAAATTGACGAGGATCCGAGGTACACTTCGTTGGCGGGGGAGGGGGTGCTCTACCTCCAACTTCCGTAATATTATATTCTGGGCCGCTGGAGTCTGTCAGTGATGTTCCCCTTGAAGCGTCCTCATGTTAAAATGGACGTAGAGCTGTAAACATTAGAACCATGCTTTATATAATGATTCTGTACACGACCACGAATTTTCAGGAGGGTGGGATGAATTCAACCTCCCCCAAGTTTCTAAGAGCTCAGACAAGTGCTCAAGGTAAGAGATTTGCTCACAATTTCTGTGCTTCATGTTGTGTTTAGTGACAGACTATGCATGCTCTTCCCCCGTCCCCCAGAAATTTGGTGAAGTCTGTAAAAGGGATACGAGGTGCTTGGTTTCAAGGGCTCTACCCCCAACTTCCGTAATTTTATATTCTGGAGTCCAGAATATCTGGACCTCTAGAGTCGGCCAGTGTAACCTATCGATGTTACCCCTGAAGAGCTCTTAGAAACATGGGTTGGGGGCGAATTCACCCCACCCTCCTGAAGATTCGTGGTTGTGTACAGAATCATTATATAAGGCATAGTACTAATGTTTACAGCTCTACGTCCATTTTAACATTTTGGGAGAAAGCCCCCTCCCAAGCTCACGGACTTCGCGGACGCTTCAAGGGGAACATCCTGGATACACTGACAGACTCCAGCGGCCCAGAATATAATATTACGGAAGTTGGAGGTAGAGCCCCCCCCCTCCCTCCCCCACCAACCAAGTGTACCTTGGATTCTCGTCAATTTATTTCTTCAAATTAAAGTACAATTCTCTCTTGGCTTACATGGAACGTTTTCTCGAAATTCGTTTGTTTGGAGTTCCCAATTCAGTTCTCTCAATATAGACCCAGAAACGGCAATCTTTATAGCCCCCCCCACAATCCCTTGAACTTTTGTGGCCAGTTGCCCTAAACTCAAATGAACCGGCATGAAAATTCAGACAAACAAAAGAGTTCTTTCCCCTCGTTAGGCACCTTGGAAACTGCCCTACTGGAAAAATTGTCACACATTCAAAGTGTTCTTCGGAGGAACAGCAATTGGAGCCCGGCCCCTTAATGAAAACCATGTGGCTAGAACCCCCCTTAATCCGGCCCTGTGTCGATTATGTAAATGGATGACTGTTTTGTTGGAGTTGGATTTTATTTCCCTGGCTTTTTTTTCCGGTGGCTTTTTTTCCTGGATTTTTTTCCGTGGATCTTTTTTCCTTGGATTTTTTTCCCTAGATTCCTCTCCCCTCCCTACAGAGACGTCCGTCGAAAAGAATTACCGAGACAGAAACAGGGCTCAACGTGATTGTATTAACTAATAATGAATTTTCTATGAAAAAAAAACTTTTACAGAGATTCAGAAAAATAATTTTTTTCATGACACGTAAGTCGTTTAGTCAAGGGGAGTGCTGAAATATTATTTAAAAATCACACACACGACACACGCACATATACATATACCCGATTTCCCACAACATAAGTGTTACAAGGAATTTTTCTGGTACCTAACGCCTGTTCGGTTTAAAAAAACAAACATTTAAGGATAAAGATAAATTTATTATCGAACAATAATAAGTATTTTTCTCTTACAATTGTCGATGCCAAACATCTTAAACGCTTTGCCGTTCAGTTCTTTTTATTTCATTTATTAGTATATGATGTAATAATAAATGAATTTACATCTTTCTATAATATATTTACTGGGATTTTCCCAAATTTCGTTAATTTTACACTTTCAGACTACATGTACATGACCTTCGTACCAGGATAATGCATTTTACGATGTAAATAAAATTTTGCAGAATTAACTTACCTTTAATTCTTCAAAATTGTGATTTTATTCATGAAACATTATTTGAAATGTATATATACTCCGTACTTGTATATGAGTTTCACAGCGTGACAAAGAGATTTCAGAAAGAATACCAAAAAATTATTTTGTTTAAAAAAAAAAGATGAAGTGATAAAGGTAAAATTATTATTGATTTAGCCGTACGACGCGGGTTTTATCTTAAAGAAGGCGAACCGACATCTTTAAGACAAAACCCCCGTCATATTGTTAAATTTCACCATTTTTTTTTTTTATTTATTTAAGGAAGGTTTGGTGAATTCTCTTAATCGAGTGTTCGTACCTGCTGGGATCGAACCTGAGGTCCTTTCCGTGGCAGTCATGAACGTTGCCCACTAGGCCACCCGCGGCCCCAATTTATCAAGTTCTCCTCACATTCGTTGTTATATATCTCCCCCCCTTCCCCAATTACTCCGACCCTGGAGCAGTCGATAGTGCAATTCTTAGATAAGTTATTAAATTGCCTTCTCTTGGCCCTAATGTTGTAAAATACATAAACTGAATGTGAACATTCAGACGGCTTAAGGTGAATATACAATACGTAATAAGTTTAAAAAACATATGAAAACGTGTGTAACTTACTTGTTTCTTGATATACAATCCAATATCATTGGGATGCACAGGATAAGATACGGAAGAATCGGTTTCGCTCCTTGCGTTGTTAGTAGGCTCATCATTATGTTCATTATCAGTAGGTATTCTACATTGCTCTACTTCTCTCACATCCTGTCTATTCTCACTCCTGTTGGTATCATCAATTTTTGCCTTTTTAAAAAATGACACTAATTTTTCCTGAATGAAGTTCCTTTTCATTTTGTGACTTTTATCACAGTAGCAATTTTGCGTCGAGCAGCCCTGAGAAAGTGAAATCACGCTTCTTCCTACAGTAATGGCAAACTGACAATGTCTCAATTTTCTGCCAACAAAACAAGTTTTGAAAGGACTATTCGACCGCTCCCGGTTCTCTCCAGAGCCAGACGATGAAGGGACAGTTGTTTTATTTAGCTATAAACAAACGGTCACACTCAACCTCGGTTAAGTATGTGGACATTTGACCTTGGAATCAAGAGGTCAGGCAGTGCTGCCCCTCCTCTACGAGTTGCATAATGTAGAGTAAGGGTGGTGATCACCAGGGCTAGAGAATCACCACCCACATAGCCGTTCTTTTCTGTTTTTTTTTTTTTTTTTTTTTTTTTGAGAACAACCAGCTCCTGTCTTGTGCGGGGCTGATTAAAAGGGAGCGGTAATCGCCCCCTCTCCTCTGTGTGTGTGTGTGTGTGAGAGAGAGAGAGATTTGCAAGAGGTGCCAGTCAGAAAGAACAAAAAAACAAATAAGAAAAATTCGTTCTGGATTCAGTACTCAATACTGAATACTGAAAATGAAAAACACTAATTTACACTTTTCTGCTTTCTTATTTTATTAAAAATATCACACCAGAAGTTGCTCTTTAATGCTGAAAAAAAAAGAAAAAAAAAAAAAGACCAATGGGTCTCTGGGAGGGGACCGGTCCCCTTGGTCCCTCCCCGTGGCTGCGCCAATGCTAAGAACAGCATATGTGTTATCTTACTAAAAGACTGTTTTTATATGTGAATAACGAAGTGTAGTGTTACATTTTTGTATTTTATTTTTTGAGGGGTTCGGATTTAATTAAAATCTAATCTTTTTATTCACAGGAAAGATGCACTGTGCCAGGGGTTTTTGCTTATCATAGACAGCTGTGATGTGTCTATCAAAGAATGGAATATATTTCTTGAAGCTTTATCTTTAGCACATGTGAGTAGCAGAGCTATTTAAAATGCATTCTGAAGTATATACACTATCTACCAACAACTAATTGGACACCCCTGCAATCGACGATATCTGCGGTCCTGATACATGTCACGGCTGCCGGCATTAAATATCGTGTGGGAAACAATGCAACCAGTTGCATGCAAGATGCCACGCAGTTCGGAGCTCTCTGATTTTGAGAAAGGTGTAATCGTCGGGTATCACAGAAATGGCCGATCCATACGTTACATTTCCAGCGAGTTCAAGTACCCAAAATCGACAGTGACCTACGTGATTGGCAAGTGGAAGATGAGAGGTGACTGTCAGAATGTGCCCCGACCCGGCAGACCCACAAAACTGGGAGTTAGAGACCGACGGGTGCTGGCCAGAGAAATTCGGAAGAACCGCACCAAATCGATGGGCCACATCCGCGAGGAGTTTCAGCAGGCATCCAGGAGTGTTCTTTCAATGAATACCATCTGTAAGGAAGCCTATTTGCTTGGTTATCATGGACGTGCTGCCGTCCACAAGCCTTTGATCACCAAGTCCAATAGCGCTGCTCGGCTAACTTGGTGCAAAGAACGTTGACAGTGGACCGTTGAACAGTGGAAACAGGTTCTCTGAAGCGACGAATCAAGGTTCACCCTCTACCGTTCGGATGGCAGGGTCTGGGTTTGGCGTCTGCCTAGAGAACGCCTCCTGCCGGAATATATTGTGCCAACTGTGAAGTTCGGTGGCGGTGGAATTATGCTATGGGGGTGTTTCTCCTGGTATGGCACGGGACCCTTGGTCGCAATTCCTGGTAGACTCAACGCCGAGACCTACTGCACCATTTTGGATGACCATGCGCTTCCTACGTTGTGGCAGTTTTACGGGGTGGACCCATGTTACTTTCAGGATGACAATGCCACCTGTCATGTTGCGAGGTCCACCATGGCTTGGTATGGTGACAATGGGGTTAATCAAATGGACTGGCCTGCTCACAGCCCGGACCTTAACCCTATCGAGCACCTCTGGGACGAGTTGGAGCGTCGAATTAAGGGGTGCCCGCACCGTCCAAAATCGGTGAAGGAACTGACCTGTCTTCTCCAAGCCGAGTGGAAGAAAATACCGCTAGCCATCATACAACGCCTTGTTGAGAGTATGCCCCGGAGGGTCGCAGCTGTAATCTCCGCTCGTGGAGGCTTCACCAACTATTGAAGGTGAATAAACATAGTTTTCCTTTGCTATCATAGGTGTCCAATTACTTGTTGGTAGATAGTGTGTATATATATATATATATATATATATATATATATATATATATATATATATATATAGCATTATTGAATATTCTCCAGTTTGACCTCTTCTCAGTTTATGGGATGATTCTTATGATGATCTTCAGTTTCCCAAAATTGAAACAGGGTCGGGTCATTCCATGTCAAATCAACCAAGCTCACAACTTCACCATCACCAATCTTGACAAAACTCAGAAATCAGATAGCATCTGTTAAGAAAGTGATTCCTAATTTTTTTCACATTTTTTTCATGTGTCGTTTTTGAAATACAGCTGTCAAAAGATGTCAACATTTGTCGAAAAATGGTGAACGGAATAATTTTGAATTGCTTATTACTTCAACCCTAATTAAGACAGGGTGCTGGGAAAGGTCTCATCTTAAAGCTCTTGAAATGGGTTTTAATATGATATAAAACACGATATAAAGCGATTAAAATTTCAAGGTCATAAAAAGCAAGGTTTTTTTTTTTTTTGAAAATTCAAAAAGCAGTTTTTTTTAAATATGGAAAAAACATATTCTGTTTATCTGACATTCTTTAACAGATCCTGAAAGGTTCAAAATGGGTTCTCGGTGGGATCATATAAAAACCCTATTTTATTTATAACGTGTGTTCATTTTACAGTCAACACTTATGAGTGCCTATAAAAAAAAGGTTGTAATAAAATAGAAAGAATAATTATTTTTTTGAAGAATTCAAAAATAATTCGTTTTATAAATAGTATTGTATAAGTATGTACTTACCTAATAGTTTAATAAAAAATAATTTAAATAATTTGTTTAAATAAATGAAAATTATAATGAATAAAGTGTAGTATAGTTCTTGATTTCACTTGTGAAGTGATATTTTTGTAGTTCACACAATGATGTTCCAACAAGCAGAGAGTATTTGGACTTTCAGACACTAGTCATGCCAGGACATAGCAAAATCCAGGTCTGAGACTCATTGCATGCCTCAACATGCACAGAAAGCCTCACCTGGAACTACTTAGTCAGTGTTCAGCTGTGATGAGAGGAGGGTGTAGCCATGCCACTCTCCTGATTCACTTGAAGTTTCTTCCTGGAAAGATGCATTTGTTTGTGTATTAATGGTAAAAAAAATTGTGAACTTTCTCTTTATTCTTTTAGGGTTACATCTTAAATTTTTGATTGCATTGTGAAAGTTATGAAGAAGTAAGAAAAATGGATGGATCGACATCAAAGGCAAAGGTGAATTTGTTTTGTTGTAATCCACTTAATAAACCAGGACATAATTATCACAAGAAGAGTTTGAGACTGGTGAGTAATAATCTGCTTGATGAGTTCAGTTCAAAGATCAAGTCTAGTGATAAGATTTGCGACAGTTGTCGTAAATTATTGCACAATTCTGTGAATAAAGATCAATCTGTGGAGCCTCCCTCTGATGATACAGACGATGACTTACTCCAAGAAGCGAATTTATCTACTCCAGAAAAAGATGAAGCTCTCACTTGTTTTAACTGTAGCCTAATTGCTATGAATGAAACTCCAATAAAAAAAGCTATGATTGGGAGAAAAGAGCTACCCAGTGGAAAAGCTCAAAAGAGCAAGTGAAGCTTTTAGGTCCAAACTGCTAGAAAGCAGTGAAACTTTTCAAAGTGTTGAAACACCTTCCCCGGGTGATTAAATACTCCACCAATTGAAAGAAAAGTTTCTTTCAACTACACATAAAAGTGTAAGAATGCAAATCCTAACTACATTACCTACAAGATGGACAATACAGAAAATTCAAGATGTATTTAATGTAGCTAATTACACAGCTTGTAAAGCAAAAAAGCTGCAAAAAGAGAAAGGAATTATGTCATGCCCTGATCCTAAACCTGGAAAAACATTAAACCCAGAAATTTCTGCAAAAATTAGGTCTTTTTATAAGTGAAGAAGTAAGCCGTATCATGCCAGTGAAGAAAGACTGTCTCAGTTAAAGTAGGTGGAAAACGTGAGCATATCAAAAGACAACTTATCCTTTGTAATTTACGAGAATTGTTTGTACTTTTTAAGGAGAAACACCCAGATATACAACTTGGATTTTCTAAGTTTTGTGAACTTTGGCCAAAACAATGTGTTCTGGCAGGAGTGAGTGGTACACACAGTGTTTGTGTGTGTGCAATACATCACAATGCTAAGTTGAAGTTAGCACAGTGTTTGTGTGTGTGCAATACATCACAATGCTAAGTTGAAGTTAGCACAGTGTTTGTGTGTGTGCAATACATCACAATGCTAAGTTGAACTTAGCACAGTGTAAATTCCCGGAATTGACAGAAGGTGAAAAACCTATAAGAACTTACAAAGATGCTTTACAAACAATGATATGTGATAATCCATCTGAATCATGTTACTTCAGTGACTGTCCAAACTGCCCAGGAACAGATGTTCTGAGAAAGAGGCTTGAAGAATGTTTTGAAGTAAATTGTGTTGAGAATGTGACATTCAAACAGTGGGCTCGAACTGATAAGACTACCAGCTTGGAGACTATTACTAAACCATGTGAGGAATTTATAAATGATTTTCTTGAATCTCTTCCAAAACTTCTTCGACATTCTTTTATTGCAAAGCAGCAATCCTCATTTCTTAGTCATATTAACAAGGAACTAAAAGAGGGTGAATTCATTGTAATTTGTGATTTTGCTGAGAACTATTACTTTATCTTGTAAGATGCTGCCCAGGGATATCATTGGAATAATGCACAAGCAACAATTCATCCATTCTCCATCTACTCAAGGAGTGACATAAGCAGCGAGCTGCAGCATACCAGTTTTGCAGTCATTTCTGATTGTCTTACTTGTGACACTGTTGCTGTTCATTGTTTCAAACCATTGTTTCCAATGACTATTCATGGACTCCATCAGGTCTCACATTACAACGCCATTAAAGATATATTACTTTTCTGATGAATATGCGACACAGTACAAGAATCGGCTTAATTTTTTAAATCTGTGTTTACATGAGGAGGATTTTGGTGTCAAAGCAGAATGGCATTTTTTTCGCAACCTCCCCTGGGAAAAGTTCATGCGATGGGATTGGCGGCACTGTGAAGAGACTGGCAGGCTGCAAGAGAAAGCCTTCGCCTTGTTTCCAATGAGCAAATCATGACACCCAGGCAGCTTTATGAGTGGGCTAAAGTCAACATCAGTTCCATGCACTTTGCATACAGCACAACCCAGCAGTACAAAGATGAGGAGATTATCTTGAAAGACAGGAAGCTATCTGCCAGAACTATTGAAGGCACCTTGAAACTGCAATCCTTCATCCCCGTGAGTAAGAGTAAAGTGCTCACTAGACCATATTCCTTCTCAGCATCTTCAAGGGAGGCAGAAATGACAACAGAACGTTATGAACTAGACCACTGAAATCGTTGGTTTTGTGACATGCCAATATGGGGACTTCTGGTGGCTGGCATATGTTCTCGATTCATTTGAAGATGAGCAGGAAATCAAAGTGAGTTTCCTTTCAGCCCCATGGTCCAGTTGTATCATTCACATATTCTACAGCACCTGACATTCTTCTGGTATACTGGAGTGACATCCTCACAATAGTGGATCCGTTAACAGCAACTGGAAGGGTTTACACATTGACTAGGGCAGAGAAAGAAAATGCATCCAGAAAACTTTTGGCAGTGAAGCAGCTGTGAAGTTTGGAACCAAGTTCTGTTGGTAATTCAGCTTATTTTCATAATCAGCCCCGTACTACGATGGGTATAGAAAAAGTATAGAAATATGCTGTGCATGTATTGTTTTAAAGTTGGGTTTTTATATGATCCCATTGTGATTCCATTTCAAAACTTTCAGGATCTGTTAAAGAATAAGAATGTCAGATAAACAGAATATGTTTTTTTTTTCAGATTTTTTAAAAAACTACTACTTTTTGAAATTTCAAATTTTTTTTTGTGATGAACTTGAAATTTTAATCACTTATAACCATATTGTGTTATATATCATATTAAACCCCATTTCAAGAGCTTTAAAAAGAGACCTATTCCAGCACCTTGTCTTAATTAGGGTCGAAGTAATAAGCAATTCAAAATTATTCTATTCACCATTGTGTAACAAATTTTTACATCTTTTGACAGCCGTAGCTCAAAAACGACACATGAAAAAAATGTGAAAAAAATTAGGAATCACTTAACAGATGCTATCAGAATTCTGAGTTTCATTTAGATTAGTGATGGTGAATTTGAAACATGTATTTTTTTAGTTGATTTGACATGGAATGACCCATACTAACTTTTTTGCATTTATTTTCATGTAAACATTGAGCTATTATAATGCATTTTTTTTTTCATTCAACTGTTTTTAGAGGAATGGAAGGAGAAATAAGCAGTTAATTTAAGAAAACATGCATACTGGATTGAATAAAATTGATAAAGTGCACTAACATTTTCTCATCATTATGCAGTACCACTTTTGTTGGCTATCTGGAAACCTGATAATGACAGACTTATGTCCATTACATCTATTGTATGGGACAGTTTAAAAGAATTTCTTTATAGACTAGTTTGGGCACATAAACCATACTACTAGTTCTGCATGACTGGAAATGAACTGCAAATATAAGATGCATCCTTCTGTTATGTGATGAATGAGTCCTTGTGAAATGGAATAAAAAATTCTCAAACATTATTGCAGTTTCCATTTTGAATAGTCCGCAAATTCCTTTAGATCTCTAACTGTAAAAATGTTGGCTAACTTCTGTCATGTGCATAGACACTCATTACATTACATCATACATATCAACTAAGCTGTTCTCTGAGATTCAGAAGTTAGCTCCACAAAGAAATATAAACTACCAGATAATTTTTACTTATTGTTGCTGTATCAAAATTCTCCATTTACAGTGATCTTGACATACAACTCAAGCTTCACTGGCATCCATCACACGCCGTACACAAGATCTTCTATACTTCATACTCATAATCTTTTTCTCATTCAGACACTCCTGAATCTGATCCTCCCATGACTTCCTTGGCCTTCCTCTGCCTTTCCTTCCTGCCACTTGGGCTAAGAAAGATTTTCTTAGTATGCATCTCATCACTCATTCTTTCAACATCACCAAACCACCGAAGCATATTAGTCTCCACCTTGCTAAGAACATTTTACAAGTACTTCACATTACACAACTGCAACACATCTTCATTCCTCACAATCAGAACATGTTTTGCCACAAATTCCCCGTAAGTAACACATTTCTCCATCACACAAACGACTCCTACGTTTCTTCTGTAGTACCCAGGTTTCACTGCCATACATCAGAGTAGGAACAATTACTCTCATACACAGCCATGCGGGACTCTCTTGAGAACCCATCATTCCTCTGAAAACCTCCCAAAGTAGCCATGAATTTCAATGCAGAATTCACTCGCATATTAATTTCACCATATAATTTGTTCTCTCTGTCAAACATGCTTCTTAAATACACAAACTCATTCACCTGGTCAATCATTGTGCCATTTAGACTTATATTACATTCAGTACTACCAGTTCCTCTCTCAAAAACCATAACTTTGTTTTTTCCCTTATTTATACTCAGTTTCAATTTCATGCTAACTTCGTACATCCAGGACAACATACTCTGCCACTCACTTTTGCTCTCTGCCAACAGGACTGTGTCACCAGCATAGAGCAATCTGCACACATGGATATCACCAAGATATAAACCAGTATTATCTATTTTGGCATCACACATGCATGCATCCATAAATATATTAAACAGCCATAGTGACATTACACAACCTTGTCTGACTCCTGCACCAATAGAAAACCATTTTGATAAAACACCATTCACTTGTACACAAGCTCTACTGCCATCGTACATGGCTTTCACACTATTAAGTAGATTCCCAGTAACACCATATTAATTCAAAACCTTCCACAAAAGTGTCCTATTTATGATAATTAACACAGCAATCAGACATCGCTGAATTGACTGTAATTACTGTTTCACACATGAATCAAATCACATCAGAAAACTTGAAAATTTCATCACCGTGGAGTGATGGAATTTTCAAGTTTTCTGATGTGATTTGCTCGTTGCTCCACGGCAATGAAATTTTCAAATTTTCTGATGTGATTTGATTCACGTGTGAAACAGTAATTACAGTCAATTCAGCGATGTCTGATTGCTGTGTTAATTATCATGACGTATTTGCCACGTATTATGAGAAGAATATTTCTTCCCATCTATATATCTGAACAACTGGAGATTTACTTTACAACGCCAGATGGCAGCAGAATCTGCATTAATTAAGAACGAGGTCGAGGAATATTCCGATGCTCTTAACACCCAGATACTTGCAAATTCACCGTCGTGGGGGTGCAATGGATAGCATGCTCGAATGGCAATCGAGAGATGCGGGTTCATTTTCCGCTCCACGGCGATGAAATTTTCAAGTTTTCTGATGCGATTTGGTTCACGTGTGAAACAGTAATTACAGTCAATTAAGCGATGTCTGATTGCTGTGTTAATTATCATGACGTATTTGCCACATATTATGAGAAGAGTATTTCTTCCACTCTTTATATTGTGTCCTATTTACTCGGTTGTAAGCTTTCTCTAAATCTATGAAGGCAGCAAAAACTTTCTTACCAACAGCCTTTTCACTTTTCAATCATCATGCGTAATGCAAAAATTTGGTTAGTGCAGCATAAAACCACTCTGAACACGCCATACTTTCTCTGATGTAAGACCCTGTACTTTTTCAATAACGACCTTACCAAACACTTTCCCTGGCACACTCACTAGGCTCATACCACGATTGTTCTTGCCGTCAGTCTGATCACCTTTTCCCTTATACAAGGGAACAATGATAGCATTCTTCCAATCCCGAGGGACCATTCCTAACTCCCAGCACAACTGGCAAATTTCAGTTAACCAGTCAGTTACAGAATCACCACCATATTTCAACATCTCAGCTGTTATGCCATCAACTCCCGGAGCCTTACCATTCTGAAGAGATTTTAGAGCTTTACACACCTCTTCTATTGAGATCTCTCCTGTGCTTCCATCCTTCACTGTGACATCATCTGCTTCTGCTTCAGAATCACTTTTGCTTACTTGGTCTAATAACTCACAGAAGTATTCACCCCATCTTTCACTTAACTCATTGGGCTCCCATACCATTTCCCTGATTCTATTCTTCACACAACTTACAACTTTGTTTCCCCCTATTTTTCCTGAGTCCCATGTACTTCCAGAAAGTCTTTCTGTCTTTCCAAAAAGCCAATTCATGCCTTTCCACCTTCTCCTTCCTATCTTTTGCCTTACTTTGGTGAACCAGCTTAGCTGCTTCACGCTTCTTACAGTGTTATTCATACACAGAAACCCTATCTTGCGACATCCCCAAATAGGCTTCCTTCTTTTTCTTTACTGCCTCATCAATCTCACTATTCCACCAAGCATCACCTCTATTGTTACCCACTATTGTGGTGCCACAGACCTCTTTAGCAGCAGTTACAACACAGTTCTTAAAACATTCCCACTTCTTTTCTACATCCCTCTCACCAGACTTCAGATCCTTCAGTCGTTCTCTGAGTAAGTCAGAATAACGCTGATGATCTTCAAGGAGCCTATCAACCTTTATTCTTTCTATCCTGGGTCTCTTCCTATTCCTTTTCCTCCAACCAACATTAAGTTTCACTCGTGACACTACCAAGTAATGATCAGAACCAACATCCGCATCTCTCATCACACGGGTGTCAACAACCAAGTGTTTCAAACGCTGAGCGTAGACAACAAAATCTATCACACTCTTTTGACCAAGAGTACAATTTTCCTAAGTATATGTGTGAGTATACTTGTGGTTGAAAACGTATTAGATACACACAAACCATTCTCAATGCAGAGTTCAATTAATCTTTCACCATTATCATTCACACAAGGATCATTAAACTTACCCAGAACATTGTCAGAAATTGCATTCTGCACACCTACTCTAGCATTGAAATCCCCTGCTATTATAACTTTTTCTTTAGCACCAAACTGGCTCAAAACAGCTTTTAGCTCATTCCAGAAATCTTTTTTATCAGAAGGTTCCGAGTCACAAGGAGCATACACTACAACAATTACAATTCTCTGAAGTTTCACTTTCAAACGAATCCAGAGAATTCTCTCACTTATGCAACTACAGTGAATTTCGAGCTCTCGTTATTTGACTTAGTGAGTGAGTGTTTTCGTGTTTTGAGTGGTTCTTTTTGTCCCAGCCTTCAGTTAAAGGTCTGGGGCTTCGTTTTGGTTTACTTCCCGAGCTGGTGAGTACTTATTTTGTGTTGTTTCTTCGTTTGTTTACGTTTTGACCGGGCCGGTTGGCCCTGTCTGGGCGCCGGCATTAAAGATGGCGACTTCCGGAGGTGAGGACAAGTTTCCCGACCTCACTTCCGATGGTACTCGTTCTTCTTCTTCGATGCCTGGCTTCCCTACGCCTTCTTCCCCTTCCGTCGGAGTTCAGCTGCCTTTCCGATGATGCTTCTTCTCGCTACCCTCCTGCTGTGATGTCACCGATCAGCTCGACTTCGTCATCGCTCCTCAAGGATCCTGTTAACATGGACACTATTCCTGCTGCATCCCCTGGCCCTGGGCCTATAGCGTCGTGCCAAGCAGCTCCACCTTCATATTCAGCTGCGACCACAAAATCTCGTCCTGCTGTTGCTGAGATGTACCCTGATGCACCTAGTTTGAAATCTCACCTTCACCGTGTTGGGAACTCTTTCCAATTGGACATACCAGTAGCTTCTCCAGAAGGACAAGCCTTCACTACAATCCTGGATCGAGGAGTTTGTTTTGTCGCCTTGCCGAATACACCTCTCTATGTGTATGAAGACGCCCTAAAAGGTATGTTTCCATCTGATTGTATTCAATTTATGGCGCGTCGTCCTACTATTGTAATTGTTTATTTTACAAAAGCTGAATATGCTCACGAGGTTATTTTGAAGGGTCTCGCTATTCAAGATCAGCATTTGTACCCTGATCCCGTTGCACATCGTCCTGTGAGTGTATCATTCTATCCAGTGCCACCAGAAGTGTCAGATTCCATGTTATATGTTGTTGCTTCTAGTTTGGGTCGTGTTGTCGGCCCGATACACACCCATTCCGCAGCGCCCGCTAAGCCGGATGGCCGAGCGGTCACCCGTTCTATACAGGGAGCTCGGCGAGTTGCACGGATTGTATTCCCTACACAAGATTCCATTGAAGCCTGTCCCACTCAGTACAATGTTAAATGTGGTGATCATGTGAGACGTATTGACGTTCTTACTCAATTTCACTGTGGGAAGTGCAAGGAATTTGGACATAATCAGACAGAGTGTAGATACGTCTCCTCTCGACCGCCTACTACTATGGATCGTTTACCTCCTTCTCGGAACGCGGAAGCAACTGTCTCTGCACGTCCTTCTGCAGCATCTTCCACAACGTTGGATGCTGAGTCGGCAGTACCCCAACCACCACCTGTCACTGTTGCACACTACCCTGATCTTCCATCGACTGCACCTTTCCGCCCTCCGGATGTTCCTGGACATTCAGATGGCGGCAGCGGTGTTTCGGATGCTGAGACTTCAATCGCAGACTCAGAGGATACCTATTGTAGTACTGGTGACCCTGCTCCCAGTGATGGATCTGTGGCAGACTCGAGATCTCGAAATGAGAAGCGACTGGCTTCCCGCGGTCGCGGCGCGAAGGCTAAACGCGGAAAGCCTCCTGGTCACTCTCCTCGTGCTTCAAGTAGGAAGCGTACTTCTCCAGCTGCGTTCAAAGATTATGAAATGTCTATGGACATTGAGGTGTCCTCGGGTGTTCCTCCCTTTGATGATTTTGCTCAACAGCTGCGGCATTACAAAATATTAGAGCAACCTTTATCTCATAAGCAAATTTATAATTTGCTCTGCTTTGATGTGAAAAGGCCTGCAATAAAAGCTCTTGTTCTTGAAGCGGGTGCGCTCATACCGTCTGTTCTTCAACAGCTCACACATGTGGCAGCAGCTATTCAGAGTGTGGACGATGCTTCTGGTGATTATGGCGAACTTGTTGTAATGATTCTCCGCCAAGTAGAGAAGTTTAAGGCTGTTACTTCCACAATACATCAGCCGACAGTGGATTTGACTATTCCAGATCATGACGTTTAATTGTAGGGGTTTTGCTACCCCGGAGGTTAACTCTCTTGTGTACGAGGATTTGGTTTCTGCCCAGGCAGATCTTCTACTACTACAGGAGACTAACTGCGATGCACACACCCCATACCATTTATGGCGTACATGGCCATATACCTTTTTCTATGACTATCGTATTAGGAGACGGGGCGGTGTAGCAGTTGGTGTCCATCATCGTCTGTTGCATCGCTTCTCGTCTTATGCAGTTCAATCTATATCTCCTGGTCGACTACAATGTTTTTCGTTTACTATTGATAATGTTACCTATCATGTGCTTAACGCACACTTCCCGCAGAATGAATCTCTGGTGACAACCTTTTGTGATTGTCTTCGAGATGCCCTTGCTGCTCTCCCCGCTCAGGATTTTGTTATCCTGGGTGGGGATTTCAACTGTACTCTCGAGCCTTCCCTCGATAGGTGTTCATCCAGAGGTGAATACCGTCGAAATCTTACATCTTTGCTTTCACCTATCATTCATGACTTTCAGCTTGTTGACGCTTTTCGGCATTTACGACCAACTGACATTTCCTACACGTGGCATGGTCCGGTGACACTTGGCTCTCCATTGGCACGACTTGATCGTGTGTATGTCTCGACGACGATGACTCCGTCCATTACAGACGTGGTACACCTTCCTACGGTTTCCTCCGACCACTGTGCAGTATGTCTCACTGTCTGTGAGACTTCTACACCTTCTCGTACACGTCGCACGTGAACTTTTGATGATGAGCTTCTCACAGACCCTGGATTTTGTGCCGCAGTCAACCAATTTCTAGCCGATAGGCGTTGTCTTTTAGACTCCACACCGAGTGCTCTGCATCTTTGGTTGAAGGTTAAGAGTGATCTGCAGTTCTTTGTTCGCAATTACTCCTTTACTGTTTGCACCGAACGTTCCCAGAAAATTGCCAATCTACGAGGTCATCTGTCAATTCTGACACCGGCAGACCCTCAGTATACCGTGTATCAAAGTGATCTCTCTGCACTTCTTAAACCATTGGCACGGCAAGCTGTCCGGCGGATGCGCTGGCGTCATATCTCCTCGTCTGCGCAGTCGTATGAATACTTTGCTGAAATGGAGTCTAAGAAGCGAGCCTCATCCTCCATACGACATCTCCGCCTCGCTGATGGTACCGTTACCGATGATCAATCCGTCGTGTGTTCCCATATTCGGAATGCCTTTGTGGACAAGTACCGAGCGGTACCGAAGACTACTGATCTTTCTTCTTCTTCGCTTCTTTCTAATCTCCCTCAGGTCCCAGCTCACCTTTGCTCTTTCTTACAATCGGATTTTTCCCCTTCTGAACTCCGAGAGGCTTTCGCGTCTCTTAACCCGCATGCTTCTCCAGGACCTGACGGTCTTCCACTTTCCTTTTACCGTGCTTTCTTTCCGTCCTTACTACCCTTTCTCTCAGCATGTTTTTCTTGTGCTCTTTCTTCTTCTGTGTTACCGCCGAACTTCACTGTAGCACATATTACTCTCCTGCCTAAAAAGGAGACCTTTTGGATTTGACGAATTGGCGCCCCATTTCAATTCTCAACTTAGATTATAAACTCTACACTAAATTACTTTCTCGCCGACTTAATATTGCCCTTCCTTTTCTTGTTTCTCCCGACCAGTCATACACTGTGCCTGGTCGGTCCATTAATAATAATACCACTTTTCTAATTCTTCTTACCTTCCTTGCTCGTAAATTTTCTGAACCTTTGGCACTCCTTAATATCGATCAAAAATCTGCCTTTGATAACGTTTCTCACGATTATCTCTGTACTGTTCTTACTTCTTTTGGTTTCCCTCCTTCTTTCGTTTCTATCCTTCTCAGTCTCTACCGGGGTGCCCGTCTTCACGTTCGAATGGCCTTCTTTTTGACGGCGGCTGTGCCTTTCCAACGTGGGATCCGGCAGGGTTGTCCCCTTTCGGGACAACTCTTTGCCTTGGCCTTTGAGCCCTTTCTTCTTGCAGCGAAACGATCCCTTCTCTCTGCTATGCCACCCACAGTCGCTAGCACTAGGCATCACTGCTGTGTATATACTGCGTATGCCGATGATGCTACGTTCTGCTTGCGTTCCGACCACCTCTTTGATGTTTTATATCAAGTTTATCAATCCTATGCGGACTTATCTGGTGCTACTCTTAATGCTGCAAAAAGCACCTGCTTATGGTGTGGATCGTGGGTGGGCCGTACTGATGCCCCATGGGGTGCGGTGTGGTCCTCTTCTTCTCAGAAAATCCTTGGTACTTATATTGGGCATCCGTTTACGGCAGCAGTTGCTTCGTGAGATGCTTTACGCCCACGTCTTCACCGTACGGTGGAATTCTGGAAATCAACGCACTCATACACTTCTTACCATCAGCGTGCTGCCATTGTACGTCGTTACCTCTTGCCACTTTGTTTCTTTACCTGGTCTTCTACTGTACTGCCTACGTATCGTCTTGATCATATCAAAAGTCTGTGTACATCGATGATTTGGTCCACAAAGCACTGGGTCGCGGCGGCGACGCTCAACCTTTCACAGGAGCACGGCGGCATCAATTTACCGGATGTGCACACATATATTATCGTGCTCACCGACTTGTTTCCTTTCTTCGGATCTCGGTTGCTCCCACTCCGTCCCTTTCTTCTACCCTTGATGTTCTTCTCTCTCTTCACGATCCATCTTTCTCCTTTCCCCTTTATCTTAAGATGGATTCCTTCTCTTCTTCTTCCATTAATTTTCCTTCTGTTCTTTCTGAAGCTCTGACGTTCCTCCACGCTCTTCCTCTTTCCCGGGCCCCTCCGACCACCACCCTTGATCTCTTGGATGAACCTCTTTTCTTTTCCACCCTCGTCCATTCCTCCAGACAGCCTTTTTTTCTTTTGCCTTCCTGGATCCGCTCCGGTATACTAACTGTTCGCGCACTCGTTAATCCCGACTTGACCTGGAAACCCCTTACTTCCTTATTTTCCGATCCTTCACCTTCCCATGCTACTGATTATGCTCTTCTTCGCTCTTCCCTCGGTTTTCTTTATCCATCTCTCGTCAATTCTCATGGCCTCGTCTCTGTCCTTGGTCCCAGTCTCCCTATTCCTTTTTTTCTCTCTATTAGAGGCGTTTCTGTCCCTATTCTCTCAGTTTCCACTGTTTCCTTTTACTGTTTCTTTCGTACACCTACCGCAGCTCCGCACCCAATTTCTGATGTTCCTTCTTCCCTCTCTCAGGCCATCTGGTCTGCCTCTTCTTCTCCTCTTTCTGCACCGTTGGAGTTTAACATTCACTGGCGATATCTCCACCGCCGGCTTCCTGTCCCTCTTCTTCTATCCCGTATGTCTCTCCTTTCTTCCTCCGTTTGCCCATTTTGTGAGTCCATAGGAGATATCGTCCATATGTACTGGCATTGTCCCATCCTGATTCCTGTTTTGCATTGTGTATTTCGTTTCGTGAACCATATCACTTCTCGCAATCTACCTTTTCTCGCCTATTCCTGGTTGCTTTTAACGAAGCACCCTCCGTCTCGTTTACCGGACGTTTGCGCCTTTCTCTTTGTTTTGGTGAAACAAGCAATATATATCTATCATCTTTATCTCCGGAATGTCGGAGACTCTGCTAATCCCCTTATTGCGAGTGACAGAATCCTCACCTATTTTCGCAGCCGTTTAACAGCTCGCCTCCGCCTCGAATATGCAGAAGCACAATCTACTAATTCTTTAGCACGGTTTCGTCAAGTCTGGGCGCAGGATGCCGGTTGGTTCCGGATTGATGGTACCACCATTAGTCTATCGTTTTAACCACTCAGTACTCCTTGCAAGTTGGAACGTGAGGAGTTTTCTTTGTTCTGTAGCCTTTTGTTTGTTGTTTCTTCCTCGCATTGTCGTGATTATTATGCTACATTTGAATTGCATTCTGAGGATAATCATTTTGGAGCTTGACTATTGTGTCTCTGTATCTTTCCTCCTGACACAGGTTATCCACCATGTGTTGTTCTATTATGGTGGTGTCCTCATGAGTTTGAGGACTCTTGTTTTTCGAATGCGTTCTACGACGTGTTCTACCCTCTTCATTGCTGTTCTGTGTATGTGTTCTGTAGTATATTTGTGATGGTGCTGTAATCCCGAGCAATTTGTATTGTATCTTGGTACTGTGCTGAACCATTGAGTTGCCTCAGTATTCTTATGTTCTATTGTACCATGTGCTAATGGAGGAATTGTTATGTATATATGATTATTGTTTATACATTGTGCATTTTCTGGATGAGTTGTTTGGTGCCATGAAAATCGGCTGTTTCTTATGTTTCTCACTATGACATAACACAGGGTTTGTTATGAGAATTTATTTGCTGATTTCCTAGTACTTCTGTCTTGTTGTTTGCCTCTACCGTATTGTTGCATTTTGCTTATTTCCTTAGTGTTTTCATTATATTGTTTTTTAATGTACTGTTCTGCCGCCGTTTTTGTTTTTTTGATTATGTTGCGTAATGTGCAAACTTTCAGTGCTTTGTATAGCAGAAGAGTTTTTTAGTGCCCACGTGTTTTATCTGTTAATCACTTGCATAGCTCCTTGCATGTGGCATTTTTTATTTTTCTGGTGTTTTTTGAGATTTGCACATGTGTTTCGTTTTTTTATAGTGTATAAGTTTGTTGTGTTTCCTCCCTGTGATTTTGCATTGTGTTTTTTATAAGTTGATTACCTATGTCGACCACTATGTTTTCCTGTAAAATTTGCACCATGTTTTGGTTTATTCATGAGAGATTGTTGACAATGTATCGCCATTTAAATCTTTTAACTTTGTGTTTTTTCCGGAGGCTAGTTTTGCTCCGATATATGTCGTTCTCATATATTGTTATCACATTACTCCTTGAGGTACGCTATGTGCTCTTATTCCTTTAGCTTAATGTTTTGATTTCTATGTGTACAATTGTACACACTGTGATAGTTTCTCATCCGTTTTAACTTTCTGGTTTATTTCCGGATGGGGGTCCTGCTCCGGCATTTGTAATTATTCATGTTTGTTCTCCAGTTATTTCTCATGTTTTAACAGCGTGTATGAATCTGTACTGTTTTTCGACCAATAAAGATTGTTTGAACTATAGTGAATCAAGTTGTTCATCTTTTCACTTAAAATCACGCCTACACCAGCCTGTCCTATCATATTATCCAATACTCCAGACCACACACTCACCGTGCCATTCACTTCTTCTACCCCAATTTCCTTCTTTTTGGTTTCACTTACACACAGCACATCCAGTCTATACTTATTCATCTTCTCAATCACCTCACTCATCTTGCCATTTATACCTCTAGTATCCCACACATCAATCTTACACTCACTCAGCAGAGATCTCTTTCTCATTCTCCTTTTTCCATGTCCAAATTGTTTTCATGGTGGACCGTCCTTCTCAAGTGTGGTAGGTCCACCATATCCCACTCTTGAGTCTGGTTTTACAATTCTTGGTGTTTTTTTTAATCAGGTAAGTACACCAGTGTGAGGATTAGCCCACAGCTGAAAATTCCAGTTGGTCATTCAACCTAAGTGTTGTGGCGGAAATCTCAGCCACGTTATATATTTATTAAATAGGTAGCCAAAATTAAATCTGAAGGGAAATTTTGAAATTTGAAGAAATATATATGTATATATATACACCCTGAAGCTTTGACTTAATATCCTTACTCTGATTATTAATTGCAGTGAAGATATACAAAACAAAAATTATTGTTTACTGAAACCCTGTGTTATTCTACTTTTCACGATTATAACCCCAACTCAACCTTTAATTTCCACTGGCGTATGCTCTTACAAAATTTTCAGAGACTACTCAGCTATTTTCATTTAACAACAACTTATCAGTATTATTACAACACTTTGGAATTATTTGGCATTCAGTGTCTTAAAAAAATTGAGCCATGGCACGCATCCTAGGACACCGCACCATTTACTTCCGAGCTATGAATCCACGACCATCTCTAGGACGCAAACTATACCTAGGTGTCAACACAGTACTTGTAGGTATGCGACTGGCTCTCCGCCTTGAAGTACCAGCTTGCTCCACTAGCGGAGTACTTGCTGGAGTTTGTATACTCGCCTGTTCATTAACTACCTCAGGAGTGCTGGCTGGAGTCTGAATACTCGCCTGTTCACTCACCACTGCAGGAGTGCTTGCTGGCCTAGGCAATCTCCCATAACTTGTCCTCCTCCCAGGAAACGGAAACCACGGAATGAAACCTACACCACTACTATCAATTTCCTTCTGAAACCTACACCACTACTATCAATTTCCTTCACTTGTGTTTGTGTAGAATTGTCCTCTTGAACTTCCTCCGTCTCCTCGGAGTTTGTACTATCCTCGCTCTTATTCATGGCACTTGGAAATAGAGGCCTGTCCCTTACCTTGGTCAGCCTATCCACATGGACCAACTCCTTTTTTCTGGGATCAGGGATGAAGGTAATCTCGTAATTCACCGGCGGTATCACCTTGGTGACACGATAGGGTCCCGAACATAGCTTGCTCAGTTTCTTATTTCGTCCTGGCTTCACTGCAGGAGAATATAAATACACCTTGTCATTAAGGGTGATATGCTTGTCAACGGCAGTCTTTGCACGTTGTTTCTCCTGTGTGTCTGCAGCCTTTTCCAGGTTTGCCTTGACAGCCTCGAATGCTATGTTTAGCCTATCCGTGAGCTCGTCACAATATTCCAACTGAGAAGCATATGTACGTACTCGGGGACTGCCGATCAAATGATATGGCAACACCAGGTCTCTTCCATATGTGAGATAGGCTGGGGTTTCCCCAGTACTGGTGTGCACCGCTGTCCTGAATGCAAGGAGTGCCATGGGAAGGCAATGGTCCCAGTCATCCTGTCTATCCGAGACCAGGTGACTAACTGACTTAATCAAGCTATCATTCAATTTCTCACACTGTCCATTAGCAGAGGGATGATAAATACTGAAATACTGAATCGGCGGGAGGGTAGCCCTTTGCTACTCTCCTATCCCTTAACAAAGTAAAAACACTCATTTTGTACATTAAGCAGAGGCGAGGAGAAAAAAATAACAATGAGAAAATAGAATTTTCTGTAACTTTTCTTGACTTTCTCTCTGGATCCAAAAATCGAACCCAGGGGAGGTGAAATCTAAATTTACGAAAAGTTTAACAGCAAATCACTCCAGGGAAGAATCGTCACCCTTTCCTGAACTGACCACTATTATCCCTTCGATTTATTTATTTTTTCTTTCAAGAAAAACATGGATAATGTTGATGAAAATCTGAAAACATTGATCAGGTGTCCACAGATTTTCAGCAACATATCATAAGGATTCTGGAACAAAATCCAGTGAGTTGGGGTCTTTTCACCAATGTCACACAGAACTAACTTGCACCTCTCCAAGATTCACTGAGGCCTTTGTTGCTGTTCTGTGTGCCATTGTTGCCCATGGAGCGCCCCGAGGAGACAAACCCATCTCTCACTAAGATTGCCCACGTGCATAGACACTCACTGTTCAAAAAGCTGTTTCTGTCAAAGATCACTTAGAACTGCATTTGAAGACCATCTCTGCCAGTTTGGATACATTCACTCATAGAAATTAAGGATTTCCAAAAATGTTTGTATATTTAAATTTGAAAATGCTGTACATTAGAAATTAACCCTTTTGCTGATCTAAAATGGGGTGTCCTTTTTACCCACATAAATGTGCTTTTCCACCCAATTTTCTATAAATATGGAATGGTGGATGTGGCATTATATTTACTAATTGACTTCACATGAAAGTATTCCAATGCAAAATTGCTGTAATTTCTGAAAAATTAGGTTCAATTTTAAGTGTGATTGAGTTGTGAGATTCGTTCGCTAAAAAAAAAAAATTCAGCTGTAGTGATTAAACCCATTATTGTGTGTGTTTTTATGTCTATTATCATTTGCATGCTCCTTTATCCTGTATCCATACTTTAAAATTTAACAGTTTCACAAAATTCAGATCGTAATGCATGTTTGCTGAAAATATATATTTTTATTTGAAATATTTTCTTACTCTTTGTGATTATCAAGTAACATACCTGCAAAATATTAAGTTGTGCTGAGACTTGTTTTCCAATTACAAAATAATGAATGCTGTCTTTATTGTGCATTAGGGCATGTTTTTCTCTTCTCAACACACACACACACACACACACACACGGAGCATTAAGGAAAGGTCATATATCAAAGATTTACTGCCACCTTTTAAGTTAAGGATGGATTTGTTAGTCTGGATACATCCTGTTTAGAGAAATGGTTTTCCAAAATTCGAGTACATTTCAAGTTTATTTTATGGGTTATAAGGCTCTTTGAACAAAAATACAAAATAGTTTTGAAATCTGCACTTAATATTTAATCATTTCCCTGTATTGTAGCACCTATGGTTTACAAAAATTTAAAAAAGTGTCAAGGCAGTACTTTCTTTTTCTTTGTGGGTTAAAAGTGTTGCCCAAGATTTGAAGTGTTATATTGCACCAGATATGTGGTTCCAGGAAGTTAAGTTACTAGATTTCAACCTGCCCATAAGTGCCATCTCTCTATCTCATTTTATGAAATTTTGAAGAGGGTGGTAGAAATTTCTCTCTCTTGTTCAATGTGGTGCAAAATGACATGTGTTGATGTAATAATATTTAAAATTCATATTTTACTGAAGAGAGACAGCTAATATTGTGTTATTTTTAGCATCAAAATGCTATTTTGAACTACATTCTATGTAGCCAACTTCTTAAAAAGCATGGAAATTATATTGTCTTGGGAAAGAAACTCTAGTCTTATCACATAATTTCTGTCCTAGTATGTTACTGTTACACCACCCAGGACAATGCATTTCCAAACTGAAGTGTGGGAATCATACTGCACAAGTCAGAGTATCCAGTGTATCCTTGTAGCAATGACTATTACATCCCAAGGAGTGGATCCAGGCCAGGAATCTCCAGTTCTTCAAATAATATCAGCCGCCCCGGTGGCGCAGTGGTCTAAGGCGCTGGCCTCTGATCATTCGTCCGTAAGGGGTCCGGTTTCGAATCCCGGTCAGGCATGGATGTTGTGTTTGTCTTACGGCACTGGCTCTCTCCCTTCCCTGGAACCAGTGACCCTAAATTAGGGACGGGCGACTGCTTATAGCCCATTGAGTTGCTCACGGTGGTCGTTAAACCTCCAATCAAAAAATAAAAAATAAAAAATAAAAATAATATCATGGAAATACATGAAGGAGTAATCTTCACAAAAATTAATACATTAACCTTTGCTATTGTATTTTGTCTCCAAGGCAATACAATGCAATTTTCAAGTCTTCTGGGGAGTTGTCTGCCTGTGGAGAACAGTTAATCACAGCATTTCTGTGCCTAAAATAGTGAGCATGTATGCTTGCCATTTATTTGTTTTTGGTTAATTCTTCATCAGCTTCTATATTTTCCTGTTTTGTTAAAGATTTTTTTTCTTTGTTTCTGCAGTCCAGTGCTCCAAACTCATTTAGGTTATGCCTTGTGTGGCCAAAACTACAGGAGCAGGACATTTTCCCTCAGGATCAGTTTGACACAACAAATTTCCAGGTAAGCTTTCTTTCACATTCTGATTTTGCATTCAAGATGAAAATTAGTTTTAGTTATGAACAAACTCTTGGCTACATCAAATGTTATTTTGAAAACAGAAATTTAATAGATTCATGTTGTTGTTTTATTTTTCAAAATCTAGAGTACAATTATTTATGGTTGAAATATCAAAAATGGACAGTCTTCATTATGAGGCTCTCACCACTGTATAAAACGGCCTGTACAGTGGTTATAGTTCACCTCACAGAGCCATTCTTTCAGTAGCTGCCAACCTGTGTGATAACAACAGTCTTTGTTTTGATTTTTTTCTTTTTTTATGATGTGCTGTTAATGGCTAACTGTTTTTATTGCAAGTCTTATGTTGAACTTTTTAATAGTGATATGGAGAGATTCCAGTTTCACTTATTTAGAAGAGTATGTGAAACTCATTTTGGAAATTCAGCTTGAAGGAAAATTATTTGTCAAAGACTATAAAAAAATATATACAGCTTGTTTTGAAGGAAGTGGGGGGACTTAAAGTGATACCAGAAAGAAAAGGAAATAGCCTCAAAAGGAATCTAGATAGGGCAGCAACCACTGGAAGTATGAAAAATGAGTGATTTAATAGTTTCTGATTTCCTACACAGTGCACACAGAATTGCAACATTTTGAGTTTCATCTTACCCCACTACAACTCTTCAGAGAAAGACATGACAGAAATGTTAAAATGACTCCTGAAAGTTTCAATGGTTTGTGTAGAACACCTGTAAATTTTATTAAAAGCATTAAAATATTTGTTTTCATTTAGTAGTGTTTTATTGTGTAAAATAATAAAATTAAATGCTAATCTTCCTTGAAGTTTTCACATGTGATATAACTGCTTCTAATGCATATTTCATTAAAGAATAAATTAGCATGTTTTAAAAATGTGACAGTTTTATTTTACTTGATGGTTTAACACTGTTTTTAATGTTTTCTTCTGCAGTTTTCACCAAACTGTTTAGCTTCCAAGTGCCTTCCTATTGTATGCTAATATGACATTCCAATTTGTTCTGTCCTGCAGAGAATGATGTGTCTTGACATTTGATTTCAGGGTGGTATTCCCATAGCCCAAATTGTCATATTTCTTTATTCATCTTGCTTAGGATACTGTATGACCAGACCTGGCTTTTGCATTGTAAACCCCCAAATTAAACCAATCCATATGTCCCAAATCACTTATAGGAATATTGCATTTCAGTGTTTATGTGTGTTTAGATTGTTGTATTTATATGTATATGTCTTCTGCATACATGTGGCCCCTGTGGTGCAGTGGTTTAAATGCTGGCTTATGACCATTCGTCTGAGATGGGTCTGGATTCAAATCCCAATAAGTCATGATGGATGTTGTGTATCTTACGGCACTGGTTGTCTCCCTTCCCTGGAGCCAGTGCCCTAAATTAGGGATGAGCAACTGCTTATAGCCCATCAAGTTGCTCACGGTGGTCATTAAACCCCATCCCCTCCATATATATAATTCTTCCATAGAATTCCGCTTTTTTCCTCATCATTTGAGTTGTTCTCGAGACCGATGCAAAACTGAAGAGAAATTTTGGGAGGATTAGTGGGAAGGCAGTCATTTTCCTTCTGAGGATGGTATTTCGTCTTTCAAAACTTTGAAAACAGAAATTAAAAGGTGTGAAGATTTTTCCTGTAATAGTAACTTTTTTCTGCCTCTGTCTAGTATTGTTGTTAAATATCATTTTATTGCATAAATGTTTGTATTTCAGCTTGAGACTTTCCAAAAACTGATATTAGACGGCACAAAAATTCCCCTGTAATCTTCAGGCGTGAGTTTCTTCCATGGATGCGAGAAATTCTGCCTTTTCTATTATTGTTTGGGTCATTCATGATATTGATGCATAACTGAACAGAAATTTTTTGGGATTGGTGGCAGTGGCAAGTAGTTTTTCATAGAAGGATGGAATTCAGTCTTTTGAAAACAAAAGGTAGATGAAGTAAAGATTCCTCCCATAATTGTTTTTTTTTCTCGCAGCATTGCCCTGTGCTGAGTATTGTTGTTAGATATGCTTTTATTCCACAAATATTTGAAATGGGGGGAAAATTCAGAAAACACAGAAGTCTAACATATAGTATTCTTTGACTTTAAGCACCAAAATTTTTATGTGAAAAGTCAGTTGACTTAGAACACCACATTACATGAAGCTTGATTAACTATTGTAGCTGGTTTGTTTTAGTTGAAACCTGGGACAGCTTAACCTTTAATATCCTCAATTAAGCACATTTTCAAAATATGTCTACAGATTCAGTGAAAAACAATATACTTACAATTTCATATTTTTGTTCTATCTCAGATATGCCATTGAATCACAACGAATAAACTCCAGTAGCTAAGCAACACAATGATCATTGTATCGATGTGCATCATTCATTATCATTATGGTGTGCTATGTGTGGCAGCACCGGTGAATATAAACTAGAATAAATTATTCATACTATGACTTGGCCTCCAATTGATACATGGTGTTAAACACATAATATTTTAAGTACTGTGAATCACCATGAAGGGGTTGAAACCTCTGGAGCTGCTGAGACTATTGAGGAATGTCTCCAAGAACTTTAAAAAGTTCAAACAGACCTTCGAACTCTACTGTGATGCTACATCACACGTTCATCATACAGACACGGCAAAAAATGGCGTTCCTTCACATAGCAGGGAAGGAAGCTCTGGATATGTACATTAGTTTAACTTTTGGCCCTACTGAGGTAAGAAATTACGATGCTGTTCTTACAAAATTTGAACAATATTGTATGCCACATGTTAATGAAACATATGAAAGATATGTATTTAGATGTTGAATGCAGCAAGAGGGTGAAGCTGTGGAACAGTACATTGTAGATTTGAAAAATAAAGCCAGTACTTGTAACTTTGGAGATTTAACTACCCCTGTGATAAGAGATCAGTTAGCAATTGGCATTTCGAGTGTAAAAATTAGGGAAAGGCTCTTGCAAGGAGAAAATTTGATCCTCAATCGTGCTGCTCAAATTTGTCAGTTGGCATAACAAACACTTATACAAATGCGTGCCATAAAAGAGAAAGAAAAGTCTGTTGATGTAATAAACAGACAGGGTAAAACACGATATGAAGAGACAAAGGTAAAAAAGTCTTTCAGAAGGGAAACTTTAAAAGTTAATCCGGAAATTATGAAACAGCCATGTAAGAGATGTGGTTACAAACATAAAATTTAAAATTGTCCAGCTTATGGGAAAAAATGCAATAAATGTGGAGGCTTGAATCATTACGAGAAAATGTGTTGGTCGAAAAATAAAGACCCAAAGTGTAAAATACACGCAGTTGAAGATACTGTTAGTGAAGAAACCTTTTTTATTAATAAAATTTGGAATTCACAAAACACAGATGACTGAATTATTGATGTTGACGTAGCACGATTGAAAATTCCTATGAAAGTGGATACTGGTAGCCAAGCAAACATAATAGATTTGGCAAACTATCATAGGATAAGACAAAAAGTTTAGACTCTAAAAAAAAACAAAAAAACCCTTGTTTGATATCTTACGAGGGTACCAAGATTACATCACATGGGATAATTCATACAGAAATGAAATTCCAAGGGAAAGAAGTAAAGTCTAGTATTGTTGTCGTGAATAATGGCAAATAGCCAATATTAGGTCTTCGAACAGCTAAGCACTTAGGTATTCTAAGAAGAGTTTATGAAATGATAATTTGTAACCTGGATGTTTTAGCTGACCAGAAGGCTTACAAGTTTGAGATAATTAACAAATTAAAAAAAGTTTTTACTGGACTTGGTTGTGTAAGGCAAAAGTATAAAATATGCTTAACAGAAAATTGCACTCCAGTTGTTCTGGCTTCAAGGAGAATACCTTTATATCTGAAAGACAAACTAAAGACAGAATTAGAAACAATGTGTTGGCATTATAAAAAAAATGATGAACCAACTTGAATGGGTTAATTCTCTTGTCATTGCAGAAAAGAAGAATGGGGCACTCAGGATTTGCTTTGGACTCCAAGCATTTGAATGATCAGATTAAAAGAGAATATTACACCATTCCTACCAGAAGTGAAATTGAGGCAAAACTTGCAGGTGCAAGGATATTCTCAAAATTAAATGCAACAAGTGGGTTTTATCAGATCCCTTTAGAGGAAGAAAGCAGCAAATTATGTACTTTCAATACACCATTTGGTAGGTATTGCTTCAAATGACTTCCTTTTGGTATATTATCTGCTCCAGAAATATTTCACAAAATGATGAGTCAAATGTATGAGAGTTTGGAGGGAGTTAAGACATACATACAGATGATATTCTGATTTGGGGATCCAACATCAAAGAACATGATGACAGATTAGCAAAAGTTCTTGAAAGAACACAAGAAGCAGGTCTAACTTTGAATATTGAAAAGTGTGAATTCAGGAAGAATGAAGTACTCTTTATGGGTGATAAGTTAACTTCAAATGGGATAACACTAAATCCTGAAAATATTGAAGTTATTCTTAAGATGCCATCACCAAAGACCAAGAATGAAGCACAAAGAATATTGGGCATGGTTAACTGTGGGCAAGTATGTTCCTAATTTGGCAAAAAAAAAAAAAAAGTATATAAGAAGCTTCAACAGGAAAGACAGCGATGAAAATTGGTCTTATGAACATAAACAAGAAATGGAAATGCTTAAGAAAATCCTGACCGAAAAGCCAGTCCTAGCAAATTATGATGCAAACTGGAAAACAAAAATTTCAACTGACGCTTCAGTGAATGGGTTAGGTTGTGTATTATTGCAGCAATACAAAAATGATTGGAGACAAGTTGCTCTTCCAGATCATTAACTGATGCAAATAAAGGTAACTTGATCACGCTAGTTACGTTAACTGAAAACTTTTACAAAAAGTTCGTAAGTTGGAAGCTTTCGACCTTATCTTAGGTCTTCATCACACCAATGGAGGACTAAGATTGTTGCCAGATTCTACATTTGAATTTTTCCTACCTATTTTTGTTGCCAAAACTTAGAATTGATCTCCAGATCAACGGAATGTATGGCAGATATTCCATTGAGATTACAAAGACTGTTCCCGAGACTTCTGAAATATCAGTTTGAGATGCAGTATTCAAGCGGGAAGACAATTGTCATGGCAGACATATTGTGCAGAGCCTACTTGAATAAACCTAAAAGCAGTATGGATGAGCTAGTAGAAATTCATGTTGATTATATCATGAAAACTTTGCCGATATCAGAGAGAATGCTACTTAAGTTTAGAGAGGAAACTTCTAGAGACATGGAGTTAAAACAATTGACAGAACAAATTTATAGTGGTTGTGAAAATCCCAAGGAAGCTCTTGCATTTCATTGCTACAAGGGTGATCTGACTGTGGTGAGAGGCATCATATTAAAGAAAAATAGATTAGTTGTTCCAGAGTCCTTGAGAAAAGACATGTTGTCATGTATACATGAGGGACACTTGGGAATAGAAAAATGCAAAAGAGGAGCTAGGCAATGTCTATTCTGGCCTGGCATGAATGAGGATATAATGCACATTGTAAAGAAATGTAGTGTTTGTCAAGAATACCAGTATAGACAAGAAAAAGAACCACTCATTCAAAGACATGAACAAAATCCATGGGAAGTTATTGGAACAGATTTATTCTTTTACAAGAACAATTATTTAGTAGTCATGGATTCTTATTCCAACTACCCTGAGGTAGAAGAGCTGGAAAATGGTACTTCATCAGATATGGTCATTACAGCGCTGAAGAAAATATTCTCAAGACATGGAATACCTAAGGTACTGTTATTGGACAATGAGGCGCAATTCCGTTCTAGGGAATTTAAGGATTTCTCAAAAAATTATAATTTTAAACATACAGTACCATGTCAAGTCCTAATTATCCAAGATCTAATGGCTTGGTGGAAAAAGGAGTACAAATAGTAAAACGACTTTTGAAAAAATCTGAAACCAGTGCAGATTGGCATGCAGCACTCTTAAATTATCATAGTACACCCTTGGATTGTGGTAAATCTCCTGCTGAATTGTTAATGAACCGGAAGCTGTGAACAAGACTTCCTTTGTATCACAAAACTAAAAGTCTAGTTTTCAAAAAGAAGTTCCAGAAAAAATATAGAGGGAAATCTCTACCACCGCTCCATCCGGGAGATATAGTAAGGATATAGAATGGAAGAAACTAGGGCCTTAAAAGGAAAGTGTTGGATGAAGGTGCACCAAGATCCTACCAGGTGCAAACAGAGAATGACAATATCTTGCGAAGGAACCGACAGCACCTTCGGAAAATATTGGAGCCGCTTCAGGTGACTGCAGATGAGGACACTGGGCAAACAGACCATCCAGACAACTTCAGGAGGTCAGATGAGGGGGTTGAAAAGGTGACTGAGTCAACCAATGGTCCTGGTCTGGAAAACCCATTGATCTTGAGAAGGTCAACTCATATCAGAAAGGCACCACAAAGACTAGATCTCTAACGGGTTGTTGTGAACTTATCAGTGAACATTTGGACAGTGAAATTTAAACATTAATTGAACTTATCAGTGAACTTGTGGACAGTGAAATTTAAACATTAATTGAACTTATTAGTGAATTTGTGGACAGTGAAATTTAAACATTAATTGAACTTATCAGTGAACTTGTGGACAGTTAAATAATTTAAATATTAATTGAACTTATCAGTGAACTATTGGACAGTGAAATTTGTAAACATTAATTTTCTTGTACTTAGTATTTCCAGAGAAGGAAGATGTATCGATATGTATCATTCATTATCATTATGGAGTGCAGTGTGTAGCAACACAGGCGAGTGTAAACTAGCATAAATGATTCGTACTACAACTTGGCCTCCAATTGATACAGTCATAACATCCAATAATTTCCAAATCACATGAACCTGAAAATAACTTAGATCCTTGACAATCAAATAAACATGATAATCAAAATGAAACAACTAAACAGTAACATCAAACTAGCCACTCCAAATCCGTTTGTAATCCAGCTTAATGAATGTCAGCCTGAACATACAGCATGAAACTTGTTTTTATTTCTGCTTTTTCACCTACACCACTCGACCTCTGACCTCAATGCTGTTGCTAAAAACATTCAGATGAGAGAGAAAATGTAAGTGTTAAGTGTGAAAAATGCTTAAGGAGAACAAACTAAATTTATATAGGTACAAGAACAAAAAAGGAAAGTTATATTAGAACAAAAAAGGAAAGTTATATTAGAACAAAAAAGGAAAGTTATATTATCAGGTGATGCGTAACATCACAGCCTCTCCTTGACAAATGTCAACCCCGCCTTCTCGTGGTGCATCCTGTTCCCACTAAAGGGGCTCTGACGACCGCCAATAGCGGTATAACTATACCATCGGGATCAGAGGAAATGCTATCCCACACTCACCAACCCGCTTGGCCAGCGTGGTGAGTTATGGCCAAACACCTCCAAAATGACTCTACAACTTAAATCTTGGCCCTCAGTCTCCGGCAGCTGGAATGTACCTGGCCAAGGCAGCGGCCAGTGCGACATGAAGGCAGAGGGTGCTAAGAATCCCCGGAGGACCGGACTAGGCTGCCATCTGATGCTGACCTTGGCTATGTATAATGGACGCTCCCTATCTTCTGATTCAAGGCTTCTTGAATTGGAAGAGGAACTACAAAGGATCAAGTGGGACATCGTCGGGCTAAGTGAGGTAAGGAGAAAAGGAGAAGATCTCATTGAACTGAAAAGTGGACATCTCTTCTACTATCGTGGGACAGATACTGGCAGAACTAGTGCTGTTGGATTTATAATAAACAAGAAACTGAAGGATAAAGTGGTAGAAGTTGAAAGTTCCTCTGACAGAGCTGCACGACTCGTTATCCAACTCTTGAGAAGATACCAGGCTCAGATTATTCAAACTTATGCACCCACCACAAGTCATCCTGAAGAAGAAATTGAAGAATTTTATGAGGAAATTCGTCATCTAAATAATAAAGGTAAGCAGCATTTGAAGATAATTATGGGAGATTTCAATGCAAAAATAGGGCAACGGCAACAGAATGAAACTTCAGTAGGTAAATTCGGTCACGACAACAGAAACCAGCGTGGAAATACTCTCGTTGAGTTTGCACAGGCAGAAGGGTTTTTCATCTTGAACTCCTTTTTCAAGAAAAAGCCACACAGGAAATGGACATGGAGACATCCAAATGGGACGACAAGTGAAATTGATTTTATTATGTGTAACAAAAAATTCGTCATCCAAGACTGCAGTGTGCTGAACAAGTTCAACACAGGTAGTGACCATAGATTGGTGAGATGTAAGATGCACCTCAACACTAAACTCGAACGTGGCAAGCTCATAAGACAAACAAAATGTATTGACATAACCAACCTTAAAAAACACCATAATACGTTCAAGTTGGAACTGAAGAACAGATTCTCTGCTTTAGAAGGCCTAACATCGGAAGAAGTGGATATTTCAGAAGTTAACAGAAAAGTAACCAAAGCTCTTATGGAAACAGCAACAAAATTAGCTGGGTCTAAGAACAAGTTGCACGTGAACAAATTTTCAGGAAAAACCAAAATGTTGATGCAAAAAAGAAGAGAGATGAGGACAACTAAAGAAGATGTGGAATATATAGAGCTATGCAAGACAGTACGAAAAAGTATCACTGAAGATGTAAGGAAATTCAACTGTGAGCTAGTGAGGAAAGCAATTGAAAACAACCAAAGCCTAAAGATAGCAAAGGGACATCTCAGTAAGGGAAGAAAACAGATTATGGCACTGAGAAAAGAAGATGGTTCTGTAACAAGAAATAGAGGCGAAATTTTGATAAGAGTGAAAGATTTCTACTCCAAATTATATGAAAGTGATGATACATGTACTTTATTATTATATGAAAGTGATGATACATGTACATAATCATCATGAAAGGTACCAGAGTTCTTCCAGTCCTCCCAGCAGAAGTTGCACATGCAATCAAGAACATGAAGTGGTTGAAAGCTCCAGGAGAAGATGGAATTACTGTAGACATCATACAAGAAGCAAGTGGAGAAATCGAAACAGTACTCTCCCAAATTTTCACTCTATGCCTTAATGAAGGGAAGATTCCTGAGGATTGGAACAACGCTAAAATGATCCTGCTACATGAAAAAGGTGACATTGAGGATCTCAGGAACTACAGACCTATCAGCCTCCTCTCAGTGGTTTATAAAATCTTCACTAAAGTTCTTTCACACCGCTTGAAGGCAACACTGGACATGGCTCAACCGAGAAAACAAGCTGGATTCAGGAGTGGCTATAGCACAATAGATCATATCCACGTACTGAGAGAACTAATTGAAAGAGCGAGGGAATATGAACTTCCATTGTGCATGGCTTTTATCGATTATGAAAAAGCCTTTGATTCAGTGAAACCATCAGCAGTTACAATGGCTCTGAAATCCTGCGGTATTGAAGATGCATACATTAATATTATTAATAACATCAATGAAAATGCAAGTGCAAAGATTCGGCTGTTTGAAAATACAACACACATAAAAATTGGAAAGGGAGTGAGACAAGGTGACACCATATCTCCGAAGCTCTTTAATGCCACATTGGAAAATGTCTTTCAATCACTGAACTGGGAAAACAAAGGGATAAAGATTAATGGAGATTATCTAACCCACCTTCGTTTTGCTGATGATGTAGTCATTTTTGCAACTACCCCATCAGAGCTGCAGAGTATGATCCAGGAACTTGCTGACAAGAGTAACAAAGTGGGTTTAAAAATCAACTTTCAGAAGACAAAAGTGATGTTCAATGCTTTTACAAGAAATGAAGATTTATCGATTGATGGAGAAAAGCTGGAGATAACAGACACGTACGTTTATCTTGGACAGCAGATATCAAGTGAGGGTCACATTGGTGAAGAAATTAATCGGCGTACAAAACTTGCCTGGAGAGCTTTTGGAAGAAACAGCATAATTTTCAAGAGCAATATGCCATTATGTCTTAAAAGAAAAGTGTTTGATCAATGCATCCTTCCAGTGCTTACGTATGGTGCAGAGACGTGGACCTTAACTAAAAGAGACATACAAAGGCTGCAGACAACTCAAAGAAGCATGGAGAGGTGCATGCTTGGTATAACCAGGAGAGATAAGAAGAGGAACTCGTGGATCCGAAAAATGATGAGAGTGGAAGACATCATGATCAGAGTTAAATCACTGAAATGGCAATGGGCTGGACATACTGCCAGATGGACAGACCATCGATTGACAGCCAAAATTTTAGATTGGATTCCAAGGGACAGGAAAAGACCCAGAAGAAGACCACATGGGAGATGGGTGGATGAAATTCGAAAATATGCGGAGTGACATGGTGGAGACTGGCACAAGACAGACCGTTGTGGAGAAAACTTGGGGAGACCTTCGTCCAGCAGTGGATTGATAATGGTTGACAATGATGATGATGATAGATTAAATGAAGTGAAGATTTCTCCTGTAATCAGGATTTATTTTTCTTGCGATGTTCTCACTCTCCTTGTGGTTGTTAAATATTATATTCCCTAAATATTTGCATTTAAGCTTGATATGGAAGGGAAAATTTTCTGAAAACTAGTTGGAACATTTTTGAGAATTGGTGCATGGTGTTCAGAAGTTTTAATATTTTCAAAAAGTTGCACCATTCATCTCAAATAGTGAAAGCTTTGATATTATGCATTCATGGTCTTCAGGGGAAAGTTCTTTTAGCATGATGGAAGAAATTATTGTTATATGAGAGCATAAAAAAATGGAAAGAAAAGCAACAATGAAGAAAATGGGAAAGGGAAAGAAAAATTAAGCAATGGATGCTGTAGAGCTGCAGAGTCAACAAAAGACAAATATTGCTGTGGAACTTGCTGAGAAGAAAAGCAAGGCTTGCTTGCAAGAGTAAACTTGAGCTGATGTTCTAGCAAATGCAACTACAAAAAAAAAAAAAAAACTGTGTTTGAAGCAATGTCTTGTAAAACCATTTTATTTTGCTTTGAATTCAGTAATTTCATAGAATACAGTGGTGTGCTACAGTTTAATATTTACATAAGTAAATTACAGTGGACAATTCTGTCTTGTTCATGCTGCATTATATTTGCACTTTTTTTTTCCACATGTTCTGATTTTTCACCTGATTTAAAAGTTTAGCTTTTTTTTTTTTTCTGTGCCAGTCTCATGTATGCTCCTGTCAGATTTTCCCCAGTCTGTCATTTCTTGAACATGCACTGATATGTATTATGTTTATGAAATTACTTAAGTACCCTAAGTAATACTGAAATCATCAAGCAACTGTTCTGTTATACTGCTGATGTAAGTTGTTCAGCTAAGATAACATATTATCTTTTTCCATGAATGTTTAGTGTAATTGCTGAGTTGTGTGCTTATGTAATTTACTACTCTTAGTGCATTACCAGTTAATCATGCATCTGGCATTTTATATAAAATGCAGAATTTTTAAACTATTATTTTTTAGTTTGAGGTCATTGCTAATGAAAAGGAGCTTTTAAGCTACATTAAAAAAAATCAGCTATTGCCAGAATTTGGGGGAACATACAGTTATGACCATGGAGAATGGATTAGCTTTCACAAGGTAGCGTATATTGTCTTTAATATTTTTCTTTAAACCCCATTACTAGAGTTACTGTTTCATTGTGAAGTTAGGAGTTTAGTCATACAAGAAAATGTACTGAAATAATGTTAATGAAGGAGTATTGTTATGTAACTTATATCTGATTTGCACACTAATTTGCTTAATCTTATCTATATCTTGAAACTGCATTTCATACATGATTGTACAGAATGCTGTTGTTAATCTAAATGCTGTTCCAAATAAATAACACTGTTTGCATTCCAAAGCATTATTCTCATGTTCTTCCCCGCTGACATGTGCACTTTGAATTTTTATCCACATTGGTCAAACTTCATAGTGATATTTCTTGTACTAATATTTGCTTACAGGGTCAGATCAGTGAACCCATATTTCATTCACATAGGAGCATTTTGAAGAAAGTCACTACCCTTACTTTTATAACTCAGCAAAAGTTGCTGGAAAATTTTAAGTCTTAAGGCTTTCATTTCAAAGGTGAACATGCATGGTACCCATCTTCTGCAAACTTTTGGCACCCAAGAGTAGCAACAATGTAAAACAGGAAATTGAAGGTTTAAGCCATTTATTGCACAATGAGAAGATGATAATAAAATAAGTTATTCATAAAAGACAACACATAGCAATCACAAATTAAAAGATGGTAGTTAAAAACACATTAGGTCCTTTCAATCCCGCATCGGGATAATCATCAGATGTAGTAAAGGGTGAGCATATCAGTAGTTGCTAGATATAATGTCAAAAAGTCCAAAGAATTCGTAGATTAATCTGAATGGTGCAGACTCAGTACGAGAATATGATGTTGATGGAACTGATGATGGTGAGGTCAAACGAGGTGGAGTTATTCCATTCAAACATAAGGCTCGATAGTCTGTTTCAGTGTAAATGGAATAACAAGAGGAGCATCTTCATTCAGGACCAGCACTAGCCAAAGTTCCGCCCTGTGCGACTTTCCCTTTGCCACTCCCTTCCCCTCTCTAATTGCTGCAACATTGTCACGAATTTGTTGTTCTTATTCTTCCTTATAGCAAATATTTCTTAGCTCATAATGAACCATAGGTTTTACTCTTTTTCCTTCCCTCTCTACTTCGCATTTCAATACAAAATGTGTTAAATATTTTTCCTTCATAAATAAAGTTTACATACATACATACATATCACTAAGCTGTTCTCTGAGATTCAGAGGTTAGCTCCAAAAAGAAATACAAACTTCCAGATATTTTTACTTATTGTTGTCGTATCAAACTTCTCCATTTAAAGCGATCTTGACATACAACTCGTGCTTCACTGATATCCATTACACGCCATACACAAGATCTTTTATACTTCATACTCATAATCTTTTTCTCATGCAGACACTCCTGAATCTGATCCACCCATGACTTACTCGGTCTTACTCTGCCTTTTCTTCCTGCCCCTTGGACTAAAAAGATTTTCTTAGCAAGAATCTCATCACTCATTCTTTCAACATGGCCAAACCAGCAAAGCATATTAGTCTCCACCTTGCTAACAACATTTTGCTTCACATCACACAACTGCAATACATCTTCATTTCTCACACAATCAGATCGTGTCTTGCCACAAACCCCCGTAAGTAATGCATTTCTCCAGCACACAAACAACTCCTATGTTTCTTCTGCAGTACCCAGGTTTCACTGCCATACATCAGAGTAGGAACAATTACAGTTTCATACACAGCCATGCCGGACTCTCTAGAGAACCCATCATTCCTGTGAAAACCTCCCAGAGAAGCTATGACTTTCAAAGAAGAATTCACTCGCCTACTGATTTCACCATCCAACTTGTTCTCTCTGTCAAACATGCTTCCTAAATACACAAACTCACTCACCTAATCAATGACAGTGCCATTTATACTTACGTTACATTCAGTGCTACCCGTTCCTCTCTCAAACACCATAATTTTGGTTTTCCCCTTATTTATACTCAGTTTGAATTTCATGCAAACTTCGTGCGTTCGAGTCAACATACTCTGCAACTCACTTTTGCTCTCTGCCAACAGGACAGTGTCATCAGCATACAGCAATCTGCACACACGGATATCACCAAGACATAAACCACTATTATCTATTTCGGCATCACACATGCATGCATCCATAAATATATTATAAACAGCCATGGTGGCATTACACAACCTTGTCTAACTCCTGCACCAATGGAAAACCATTTTGATAAAACACCATTCACTCGTACACAAGCTCTACTACCAGCATACATGGCTTTTACACTATTAAGTAGATTCCCAGTAACACCATATTCATTCAATACCTTCCACAAAAGTGTCCTATTCGCTCGGTCGTAAGCTTTCTCTAAATCTATGAAGGCAGTAAAAACTTTCTTCCCAACAGCCAGATACTTTTCAATCATCATGCGTAATGCAAAAATCTAGTTAGTGCAGCCTTTACCAGGCATAAAACCACTTTGAACATCCCACACTTTCAAAGATGTAAGACCCAGTACTTTTTCAATAAAAACCTTATCAAACACTTTCCGTGGCACACTCAGTAGGCCAATACCACGATAGTTCTTGCATTCAGTCTGATCACCTTTTCCCTTATACAAGGGAATAATGATAGCATCCTTCCAATCCTGAGGGACCATTCCTAACTCCCAGCACAACTGGCAAATTTCAGTTAACCAGTCAATTATAGAGTCACCACCATATTTCAACATTTCTGCAGTTATGCCATTTCCCCAAAATTTTATAATTTTTACACAAAACACACAAAGTTCAAATATTGGAGAAAAACATTGTCACAAACCAAAATGATATTGTATATACACCGATGACCACTTACCTAATAAACTGTAGGACCCCCTTTAGGCGGCAAAACAATAGCCACATGGCAAGGCATCGATTCGACGAGGTAGCGATAGGCATCCTGGTGTTCCTATACATTTCAGGGTGGTGGTGATTTAGTGCGAACCCGCTTTTTCAAGTGGAACCAAAAATGTTTGGTTGGGTTCATGTCAGGTGAATTGGGAGGCCAGGGCATTAACAGAAAGTCACCAGCATGTTCCTTGAACCACTCCTTGACGATTCTGGCAGTGTGGCATGCCATATTATTCTGTTGGTAATGACCATCACCAGTAGGGAACACAGTTGCCATAGATGGGTGAACTTGATCTGCAACAATGTTCAGATACCTGACAGCTGTCAGGGATTGTGCTATTGGGATAATGGGGCCTAAAGTATACCAAGAAAACATCGCCCACAGCATAACATGACGCCGCTGGCCTGTTTTTCCCCAACAATGCATCCAGGTGCCATAGCCTGCATTGGTAATTGGCGTATCCGTGCTCAGCTGTCTACGTGTTGCACCAGGAATCTTGATTTGTCAGACCAGACCACTTTCTTCCAATCATCCACGGTCCAATCTCGATCCCATTTCATACGTTGTTGGTGATGACATGCAATGAGCATGGAGACCCCGCTAGGTATACAGGCTCATGCACTGAAGGCTGCGATGATTTGTGTGCTGTGACACATAGCCCTTATCACCACTGTTGTAGACACGGGTGATTTGTCACTCTGTGGCCGTGCGGTCACTGTGAACAATGTGCAGCAGTCTCCGCTCCCCTCTGGCATCAGTGAGATGTGGGAGACACACGGCTGTACTATGTTCGTTGCTTCGCCATCTGTATACCACTTTTGATACGTATCACTGCAGGGGAACTTGAACAACCCACAAGCCACGCCGTTTCCAAGATCCTAGTTCCGAGGCGCTGTGCCATCACAATTTGTCCTTTATCAAACCCCGATAAATCGGCAGCTTTTACCAGTCTGACTCAGAACACTGTACTAACTGAAAGCCTTTCCTCGGGTTGCATATATACTGCTCCGTGAACTTCACCTGCACCACCGTTCGGTCACCAGATGCGCTTATTTCTCAATCGGTGTAAAGATACTCTTGGATTAATAAGGAAGCCAATTAAACTTTTTTATTTCCATATTTATTCCTTTAGCTGCAAAAAGCATGCTTGCTGTCGAGTACTAAGTATCCTAAATGAGAAACTTAGTACTCGACAGGAAGCTTAGTACTTGACAAGAGTTGGGATAAAATAGAAATTTATGAGCCCACTGGTTAATAAATGGATTTATTGAACTTTTAATACATTACAAATTAAACCTACCAATAAAATTCTGTGATATAATGAAAAAAAACCTACATTTTGATTACATCACAGAATTTTGTAATCAATAAATTACGCCAAAATAATTGATAATTTTGTTCAAACAGGAAAAGAAGAAAATAATATAAAGGTATTTTCTAGTACTTCTAATATTGGATTTCTTTAGTAAAAGTCCGCTATTGAAGGTTAATTTTTTGACGTGGATTAATCCAATTACATTTTTGGACTTACCGTTAATTTGGTGAAGATTCCAAGTTGAACACTTCCAGCACGGGGATCCTGGTTTTTCCCGTATTTCTGTTGTGTAGATGCAGCATGGGGGGTTTTTCATTCAGTTGCTGGTCCACTTCAGTTTTTTCACCCGTTGGTTTTTAATTGGCCTCGTTACTAAATTAATTTTTTCCTTTGCTGCTTCCACATATACTTCTATACGTTTTTTTACCAGAGTACTTTTGGTAACACTCCGTTACTGTCATCTAGGGGACGTTTGCTCCGACCAGCACGGACCGTTGTAAAGTACGACTTCCACGCACAAAAGTGCGGAAGGATACATTGACATTTAATGACTTGAGCGTGTGGTGAGTGATGTAGAGAGTTGCGAGAGAGATGTTGAAGGAGGAGGATGCCGAGCTTTGGCTAAGACAACAAGTTCAGTTTGTAGCGCGGAGTGTATTCCAGTTTATGTTTTTGTGTAAAGAAATAAATGTTTTGTGTTGTGATCAAGTGTCTGTGATGTTACAGACGAAAGATAGAATTGGAGGCACCTGTGAGATTCGAACTACGAAAGACAGGAAGTGAAGGCGCCGGTGAGACAGGATCAGCACAACTCAGCGGCGTTTTTTATGATCGTGGGAATCGATGAGTTGAAACTTCTTCAAGCGTGCAGAAAGAACCAACGCGACAGGGATATATATTTTTTTCCCTCTTTGTGTTGGGAAGAACAAAGGATGGTGACTGTAGTTTGTTTTTTCGAAATTAGTTGTTCCGTATCGGATTTACACCACATTAGATGTTTATGTAAGTACTGTTTTGTTGTTGTTCTTAGAGAATTATCCAAAGGAATGAAATATCAAAGCAAGTTTTTTAGAAGTTTCCGGGCACGGAATTAAATAGAAGGAAATAATTTCTGTCAAGAAATAATAGTACATTCAGATAAACTGTTTGAGCCTAGATTATAGGTAAATGTAGAATATTGTTGTAAACAATTTCTGTGAACGTATACACATATACGATAATAGAAGGAAATAATTTCTGTGAAGAAATAGTACATTCAGATCAACTGTTTGAGCCTAGATTATAGGTAAATGTAGAATATTGTTGTAAACAATTTGTGTGAACGTATACACATATACGAAAATAGAAGGAAATAATTTCTGTCAAGAAATAGTACATTCAGATCAACTGTTTGAGCCTAGATTATAGGTAAATGTAGAATATTGTTGTAAACAATTTCTGTGAACGTATACACATATACGATAATAAATAAACATTGGGTACACGTAGAGCTTGTTGAAATGGCTTTCTTAGGAAGAGCTCGAAAAGAAGAACTTCTGCAGTTGGCGGAAGAATTGGGTATAGAAGTTATGCCAAATCTCAAAATTCTGGAATTAAAAAATAAAATTGTCAACATTGAAGGTTATGAAGAGGATTTCGTGAAAGAACTTTTGGCAGGTATAAAAGAGCGTAGAGAAACAGAAAGACAAATGGAATTTGAGCTTGAAAAACTCAAAATAGAAGCTGGACGTCAGCCGCTGGGAGGTAGTTTGGAGCAAAATCGAAATTCTCAAAAACCGAGATTAGAACTTCGTCATTTGATGAAAACATTTGACCCAAAAGACAGTGATATAAGTATTTACTTAGTTTTATTTGAAAGGCAAGCACAACAAGCAGAAATAAAAAGGGAAGATTGTACCACGAATTTGATAGGACTTTTGCCCTATGAAATATCACAATTGATTGCCAGAGAAAATGTGGAAGATGCTAAAAACTATGAATATGTTAAAAGGTTACTTCTTAAAAGATATAAGTTAAGTCCAGAGAAATTTAGATTGAAATTTGTACAACACATGCGTACATCAGAGAAGACCTGGAGAGATTTCGCCTTCGAGTTAGAAAATTATTTTAATGAATGGATTTCAGGACTTAAAATAGGCGATTTTGAAGGGCTAAAAAATTAATGATCACAGATCAATTGAAGCGGAGAGTGCCCATAGAAATAAGGGAGCATTTTATTGATAAATGGTCAAATATTGTCTCACCTTCAGATTTGGCTGATATGGTGGACAATTATGAAAGTGTAAGAGGAGGAATCAAGAAAAATTCGTCGAATGAATTTTGTGCTTCAAAGAAAATGCAAGGCAGTGAGAAAAAAACTAGAGATAACTATGATCGGGGAAATTTTATGAAAAATGGATTTTGTAACAAAAATTATGTTAAGTCAGATGTAGGACAAGGGTGGTCAAAGCGGAATGTATCTCAGAATGAAGAAAAGTATGATCGCAGACGGAAGATTCAATGTTACGAGTGTGCATCTTATGATCACATTCGACTTCAGTGTCCTAATCTAAAATCACAGAACTCAGGAAGCGTAAATAGAATCAGAGAGGAAACTGAAGGGGATCTCTTGGCACCCTATACCTTTGAAGGAACAATAAATGGAGTTACCATGCCTATTCTCCGGGATACAGGTTCATCAGTTGATATCATTTGTCAAGAGTATGTGTCGCCAGGTGAATTTACTGGAGAACATGTGTGGGTACAGCATCTTCTGGATGAACAAAAGGTTTGTTTACCGTTGGCAGAAGTTGAACTAGAATGTGAATTAGGTCATATTGTAACTAAGGCTGCAGTGATTAGAAAGTCGCTAGATCAAGGTAGATATTTACTTGGAAATAAGACTGCCGCTTTGTTAAAAAAATTGATATGGAGTGGCTACTTAATTCAGAACAGGTAAATGTTGTGATTACTCGGTATCAAAAAAAAACTGAAACGAAACAATGTAGAGAGAAATTCAGTAAAAAATGATTCAGGGAAGAAAGAAAAACAAGCCCTTGAAGGAGAGGCTGTGGGTTCCGAAGAATCAGATGAATTAGAAGAAGAAATTATGCCATTGAGGCACGATGAAGATAAAGCCATGTTAGAGTTGGTAAAAATGGATTCAAAAAGTTTCATGGAAGATCAACGGCCAAGTTTGGAATTGAAAAAAATTCTCAAAGAAATAGAGAAAACAGATTGTAATAAGGCAAATGGTTATGCTGTGCTAAGAAATGGGATGTTGGTGAAGAAGAAGATCAACAAGATTGGCGAAGAGGAAGATCTTATTGTTGTTCCAGAACAATATAGAGAACAAATAAAAAACATGTGTCATGAGGGAACTTTGGGGCATTTAGGAGTAACAAAAACCAAAGACAGACTAGCGAAGTATTTTTATTGGCCTAACTGTTATAAAGACATTGAAGAATTTGTAAAATCTTGTGATTCATGCCAACGTGCTGGAAAAGCTGGGGACAAAAAGAAAGCACCTTTAAAAATAGTTCCAATTATTCCTGAAATTTTTACAAAAATCAACGTTGATGCCTGTGGGCCTTTGCCCGAGACTTCAAGCGGAAATAGATACATAATTACAGCTATGTGTTTGTCGTCCAAATATCCAGATGCAGTACCAGTACCAGACATAGGATCCAAGTCGTTAGTTGACGCTTTGTTACACATTTTTAGCCGCATGGGATTTCCGAAAGAAATTCAAACTGATCAAGGAGCCAGTTTTGTAAGCATTTTGACACTAGAATTTCTGGAGCGGTTTGGAATAAAAGTTACTCAACTCATAGTTCTGTATATCATCCCCAAAGTAATCCGGTAGAACGATTCTATCGAACTATTAAAAGGATGTTGAGAGTTTTATGTCTTGAGTCTGCTCCGGATTGGGAGAAACAGTTACCGGCGGCGCTGTTTGCTTTGAGAACTGTGACACATGAAAGCACAGGGTTTACGCCTGCTGAATTGGTGCATGGAAAAAATTTGAGGACGCCAATGACACTATTGTATGAAAAATGGATGGGTCATCCTGAAGAAGAAAACTATGTCACTGAATATGTATTTGAGTTAATAAATAGGATGAAAAGATGTCAAGAACTTGCCATTAAAAACATGGAAGTGGCTCAATTGAAAAGAAAATATTGGCATGACAGAAATGCGATAAAACGTGAATTTCAAGAAGGAGATTTAGTATTGGTTTTTGTTACCTGTAGGCCAAATAAGTTAGCGGAACAGTGGAAAGGACCAGGGAAAATTGAGAAAAAAATTCTGAGACTAATTATGTAGTAAGCTTTGAAGGTAAAAATGTAAAGCATCAAGTATATCACATTAACATGCTGAAACCATACCATAAACGACCAGAATTTGTGAACTTATTGCCCAGTTGTGAAAATGGTGAAATGGATTTAGAGATTAAATTTCCGCAAGTTGAAAAAAATTCCAATATATTTAACTTCTCTGATATCGAGGAGAACAGTAAACTTCGAGAGCGCTTAAGTGGCCAACAAATTCAGGATCTGAAAAAACTATTATGCCATTACTTGAAAATGTTTTCTAATATTCCAGGGAAGACTCATTTGGTCGAACATGATATCGAGGTAGCTAGTAATGCTATTGTAAGAGTTAAGCTTTATAGAATGTCGCCCAGGCAGATAAATATTCTTAAAGCCGAGATAGATAAAATGCTGCAGTACAAGATTATAGAAGTTGGTGAATCAGACTATACATCACCCATGATTTTGGTAGAAGTACCCGGAAGAGATCCACACCCATGTATTGACTACAGGCGATTGAATGAAGTGACAAGGACCCAGTTCTATCCATTGCCCAACATAGAAGAAAAAGTCGAAAAGGTTTCTGGAGCGAAGTATATTACAGTATTAGATTTAACAAAAGGGTACTGGCAAATTCCATTAAGTGCTAGAGCTCAATGATTGGCAGCGTTTGTGACTACTTTTGGAACGTATCGACCCTTAAAGATGCCATTCGGCCTTAAGAACGCACCTTATTTCTTTAGCAAAATGATGTCGGAACTTTTGAGAGGCTGCGAAGAGTTTGCCGTACCATATCTAGATGATGTTGCCATTTTTTCCGAAAACTGGTGGGATCATTTGATACACCTTAAATAAGAAGTGCTACAGAGGTTGCAGAGGGCTTCCTTGACCATAAAACCTTCCAAATGTAAGTTTGCTCAAGATCACGTCTTGTATTTGGGTCATATATGTTGGACAAGGATATTGAAAACCAGCGGAACGAAAGGTTCAGGCCATACAAAATTTTCCTACGCCAAAGAACAAGACGCAAGTAAGATCTTTCTTAGGCCTGGCGGGATATTACAGCAGATATATTCCAATGTTTTCTTCGATAGCAGCTCCCTTGACAGACATCTTGAAGGGTAAAAATCGTAAAGAGGAAATTATATGGTCAGAACAATGTGAGAAAGCTTTTGTGGAACTAAAAAAATCTTTATCTAGTTTTCCTGTTCTGTATGCCCCTGACTATGAACGTAGATTTATTCTACAAACTGATGCTTCAGATCAAGGAATGGGAGTCGTTCTCTCGCAAGAACAAGAAGATGGCGCTGAACATCCTGTATTCTATCTAAGCAGAAAACTTTCGACAGCAGAGAAGACATACAGTACCAGTGAAAAAGAATGTGCCGCCATTATATTTGCGGTACAGAAACTGAAATGCTACCTGGATGGTCAAAATTTCCTCATACAAACTGATCATAACCCTCTCGTTTGGTTACGCACCAACGCAAGTTCAAATGCTCGTCTGATGAGATGGGCCCTTGCTTTACAAGCATATGATTTTGTTATAATTCATCGATCGGGAACTATGCACAAAAATGCAGATGGACTGAGCAGAGTTCCAACTTTAGATGATCCACCTTGATCATGCTATGTGTCTGCTAGTGAAAACATTTTTTTTTTTGTTTTTTTTTTTTTTTTTTGGTTGTGATATATACTACCTAGAAATTGTTGGAAAACACATAAAGATGATTGTTAAATTAACTCATATATTTCTCTTTGTAAATGGATTATGACTCATTATGTGAACTATGACTATTGTATTGTAAAATGACAAGAACTTTTTACCACTGGAAAAAGTTCCTCTGGAATGAGGAGGGGTTGTAAGTACGACTTCCACGCACAAAAGTGCGGAAGGATACATTGACATTTAATGACTTGAGCGTGTGGTGAGTGATGTAGAGAGTTGCGAGAGAGATGTTGAAGGAGGAGGATGCCGAGCTTTGGCTAAGACAACAAGTTCAGTTTGTAGCGCGGAGTGTATTCCAGTTTATGTTTTTGTGTAAAGAAATAAATGTTTTGTGTTGTGATCGAGTGTCTGTGATGTTACACCGTGTCAGTAGAGCTTTTGGGTGGTTCATGCGTGCTGCATCTGTTAGTGGCTATCGCTTCCTCTTGGGCGTTGTGGCGCCATCTCTTGTTGGTCACCGATCTCATTTTTCCAAGTTTTCCATTTTTTTGCTCAATTTTAATTAAAGTCCTCCAACTGTCTCTTAAAATATTAGGGGGGAGTACTCGGGTAAAAAAATGTATAAAAGTATATGTGGAAGCAGCAAAGGAAAAAAATTCATTTAGTAACGAGGCCAATTAAAAACCAAGTGAAAAAACTGAAGTGGACCAGCAACTGAATGAAAAAAACCTCATGCCGCATCTACATAACGGAAATACGGGAAAAAACCAGGATCCATGTGCTGAAAGTGTTCAACTAGGAATCTTCACCAAATTAACGGTAAGTCCAAAAATGAAATATAAAGGTAGTTCAAATACAAGGAACTGTTCTGGCTTTAGATCTTGCAAATTCTTTGACTGCTTCTGTATAGTCTAATTTTTTAGCCAATTGATATTCAATTGAAATCATTGCCAGTCCACTCAAACAGCCCTGTCACATAGTTAACTGCAAGTATGTCTTGATAAGCTTAAGTTTGGAGAAAATTCTCTCCTCACTAGCTACAGTTACAGGTAGAGTCAGTAGAATACGGAGTGCTGCACTTACATTTGGGACAAAATTGTGGGGGTTAATGAATTTTAAATTTGTATCGGACCAATACCAGGCTCCACTAAAGCTGAGAGCATTTTGAGTTCAGCTTTTAACTCATCAGAATTTATGTCTTTCGAATCTTTGTCCTGTAAAACATTGGAAAGGTTAGAAAATTTTTCCCTGAGCAGATCAATGGCCATTTCTTGGAGCTTGCTTACATTATAAAGAAAAGCAAAGGTATCACTGTGAGATTTCAATTGTATGAATCTTTATTCCAAAGATGTAATTATAATGTCTAAAATATGGAGAATGGCTCATCAAAGATGTAATTATATTTTCTATAATGTGGAAGTGAAATTTAACTTTATAACGCATCGTTAGATCTTCAATAGGTTCATCATCATCTCCTTCATAAATGAACTGCTTGCTCCTCCTTCCCCTTTCATCACGCCCGCAAGGGGGTGAACACACCTGTGTTTGCTGTGGACAAGCGTGCATATGATCCTATCATTTCTTTTCATTAAGCAACACTAAAAGGATAAACAACCCAAATCTTTTCTTTCTGCATATTTGTAATATTGGATGAAAGAAGTCCTTTACAAATAATAGGTTGCTTTCTCCTTTTTATGCTTCTCCGCAGTTTAAAAAAAGAAAAGGTAATTTTGCTGCCCCCCTCAGAGCACCGCCCTGTGCAGTGGCACACTTTGCACATGCCTTACGCTGGCCCTGTCTTCATTACAGCAATTATTGGTACGATTAAGAATAAACACACTTTTGGTAAACAAAGTGAGGAACTTAGAGCAAGATATAGCTAAGAGAGAAAACTCATTTCATACCGGGTAATATACTCCTTCCTTGACCAGTCGTGATAAGGCAGTAGAACTGGATCCAGTTTTAACATTATATTTATTGTGGAATTAACTTTTTTACGGGTCTTATAGAGGTTATTATTCAAAAAAGTTGGTGGTCAAATTTTCGAACTAAATCCTAGTTCGTCATCAGGACTACGTCACTGGAGTAGTTGCTGCCACTCAGTTGGAAGAGTCCAACCACAATTATCGTTAATTGTGGTACTTCTTCTTCTTGCTATTTCGATCCCTTCTTCTAGTTTCCTCTTTACCAAGTTTGACTGGTGGGCGATTATTCTTACTGAGTCCCAATTTATGGAGTGTCCGCTTGCTTGCATATGTCTGTCTAGCCCTGTTTTGTTACTAATGTTCCTAATAGCTGCTTGTTGTTCTTTCATTCGGACCTTAATACTTCTCCCTGTTTCTCCTATATAGCTGAGTCCACAGTTACAGTCGATGCAATATATTACTCCTTCTTGCAATTGGATGCCCACTTCTTTCTGCTTTAAAGCTGGCAGGAATTTCTTTAATTTGTTGTTTAGATCTGGAGCAAGCCTGATATTATATTTTGCTCTGATACTCTTCAGTTTTTCGAAAAGTCCCTTGTGGTACGTAATTTTGCTGGTGAATTTGAAGTTGTTTATTTCTTGCTTCTTTTTTTGGCACTTGTCTAAATATTTTCTCAACATATGGGGAGGGGTAATTTTTTTCTGCCAATATTTCTTTTAATTCTTCTTTGTGAAGATCTTTTTGAGTAGCTGAAGAGACCAGGACTTCAATTTTTTCCAAAAATTGTCTCGCCGTATTTGATTTAATATAATCAGGGTGGAATGAGCAGAAGTCTAACATCTTCCCTGTGTTGGTGGGTTTTCTAAAAAGTTGAGTGAATATTCTCCCCTCTCTTGAGGTCAAGGTTAAATCAAGGAAATTGATGCTATGGTCTTTTTCCAGCTCCAGGGTGTACTGCAAGGTATTTTCTAGTAAGTTAAATTCTGCCAGAATCTGAGAGGGTAGAGATTGGTCCACAGTATCTACTATAATTAGGACATCATCCATGTATCTTACATAGAGAGCAAATATTGAGGGTTGTATAAGGATTTTTGCCTCTAGTTTACTTACATAATAATTTGCTAGCAGAGGTGCTAGTGGAGAACCCATTGCAAGTCCTGAAGTTTGCCTGTGATATTTCTTTCCAAACTGGAAGAAATTATTCTTGAAGGAAAATAGGAGCAGTTCATATATGCCAAGTAGTATTTCTCTATTGTGATTATGGAATACTATTTTTTCCGTGAGGTCATCCGCAATGAATTCCAGCAGGAGGTTCAGGTTAATGTTGGTATACATAGATACTATATCCAGGCTTGTTATTACTGGATGAATTAATTCTGGCAAGTTGTCTAGTTTTCCTTTCAGCTGCATGGAATTTTTTAGAAGGTAGGGAGGAGAAGGGAAAATATCTCTGAGGTGACCAAGTAAATAATAATTAATGTTGGAGAGTGGTGAATTTCTAGTGTCTATTATAGGTCTTATTGGATGGCCTTCTTTGTGAACTTTTATTGCACCTTAGATCTGTGGAACTCTTGACTGGATTTTGGAGAAGTTTTTGAAGAGCTCATTTAGCTGATTTTTACTTTTTAAAGACTTTAGCTGATTAATTTCTTAAGATTTTTGACAGTTTGATCTATAGGGTTACCAGTGAGTTCTTCATTATAAGGCTTGCTCAATTCAGCTTCCATTTTATTGTAATACTTCTCTTTTTCTAACAATACCAAAACTTTGCTTTTATCTGCTTTCAGTGCTACAACTTTATCATTGGCTTTGAATTTTTTAAGGTCAGTAATGGCATTTCTATCAAAATTATAAGAAACTTTTACTGGCTTTTTTACAAATTTTGAGATGCAGTCTGAGAATTCTTTCCTTAAAGTGGCTGCTGTATTTTCATCTTCTCTTTCTACCTTACAACAGATGCTTTCTAAATCAATAAGCATTCGTTTTTTATCAAGTGTTGCGGAGGAAAGGTTGTAATTATATCCCTTATTGAGGAGATTAATCAAGTTTCCATCTACTCCATCTTCCGTCAGATCTATGACGTGTTTGTTAGTGGGGGATGGTATTAACTGTGGGCCAGGAGCTGTAGACATTAACTTTGGACTTAACCACTTATTTTCTTTAATTTTCAATTTTTCTTTAAATTTTTTATTTTTATCTGCCACTGCTTTAGCTAACCAGTTATCAACATTTTTCTTTTCTGCTTCCGGAATTTCACCTAATGAAGAGGCCCAAATAAGAGATTCTAATTGTTTGCATTGCTCAATAGTTCTGAAAGTTCTGAACTTATTACTAATCGCATCATTTACCGTTTTTAGTTCTATTTTTTTAACAAAATTTCTTGACAGATTCTTTGCGATGTTCTCCGCAAGTTTTAAAGAAGGTGGAACAAAATTAACTCTCTTACATTTCTTAAGAAAGCATAGTTGTGACTTACATTTGTCGCTTTTGCACTTACTACTTTCGATCTTTCTGATATTTCGCCATATATCCAGCCCATATGTGGTTTTAATCCTAGTTGTAAATGAATTTATGGCACCTCTATTCATATTGTACTGTGGAATTAACTTTTTTACGGGTCTTATAGAGGTTATTATTCAAAAAAGTTGGTGGTCAAATTTTCGAACTAAATCCTAGTTCGTCATCAGGATTATGTCACTGGAGTAGTTGCTGCCACTCAGTTGGAAGAGTCCAACCACAATTATCATTAATTGTGGTACTTTTTCTTCTTGCTATTTTGATCCCTTCTTCTAGTTTCCTCTTTACCAAGTTTGACTGGTGGGCGATTATTCTTACTGAGTCCCAATTTATGGAGTGTCCGCTTGCTTGTATATGTCTGTCTAGCCCTGTTTTGTTACTAATGTTTCTAATAGCTGCTTGGTGTTCTTTCATTCAGACTTTAATACTCCTCCTTGTTATTTTATCTTCTGAAATCCTAACTTTAGAGCCTATATGTACACAGTCTGGGAAAGTGGGATCTTTTGGCCTTAAGGGAATGCTGTGGACACCATGGTGGGAATGTGTTTCCACGGGGTCACGATCCTTCCTGATGTAAGAGATCAGATTATGTGTCTGAGTTCCAAAGTCCAAGTTGAACTGATGACAAATATTTTTGAGACTGTTTGTCACTTTAGGAACATAAAGTAAAGAGCCCACTATTTTAAACAGTTTCATTCAAGATTTAAAGAAGAAATTGTTGACCTTGCTGCATTACGCCCAGTTAAAAAGGATTCTACTTTCAGTTTAATGATAAAATCTATCAACAACTTGAAGGTACTTCAATGGGGTCACCACTTTCTCTTATTCTAGCAGATATACTATTACTGCATTTAGAAAACAAACTTATAGAACAAAGCATTATCAAACCACTTCTTTATATCCATTATGTTGATGATGATCTTTTATTTTGGCCTCAACTACTGAAAATTTGGTTCATTTTGCAGATAATTTAGCATCTCAATTACCTTCAATCAAGTTTACTGTAGAAAGAGAGACTAATAATTCTTTACCTTTCTTAGATTTCAATTTATTTCACTGCCCTGATACACAGATATTACAATATTCTGTCTACTTTAAACCCACCTACTCTGCATCCATCATACCGATGTCTTCAGCACATCTTATAAATCATAAACTCTCAGCTCTTTATGCCATTGTGCAATGGGCCTTTACTCATTCATCAGCTCATAGTCTTCGTCAAATTGAGATTTCCAAAATTTATGAAATAGCTGAACTTCATCAATACCCTTACTATATAGTTCAAAAGGTAATCTGGAACATTTGGAGGTCAACAATTTCTTCTTTAAATCGTGAACAAAACTGTTTAAAATATGTGAGCTCTTTACCTTATGTTCCTAAAGTGACAAACATTCTCAAAAATATTTGTCATCGGTTCAACTTAGACTTTGGAACTCAGACACATATTCTGATCTCTTACATCAGGAAGGATCGTGATCCCGTGGAAACACATTTCTGCCATGGTGTCTACAGCATTCCCTTAAGACCAATTGATCCCACTTGCCCAGACCGTGTATATATAGGCTCTACCACAATATCTCTTAATGTTTGGATTTCAGAACATAAATATAATGTTAAAACCGGATCCAGCGCTACTGCCTTTTCACGACTGGTCAATGAAGGAGTATATTACCCGCTATGGAATGAGACTTCTTTCTTAGCTACACCTTGTTCTAAGTTTCTCACTCTGTTTACCAAAAGTCTGTTTACTCTTAATTGTACCAATAATTGCTGTAACGAAGATACTCCTCTTGTTATTCCATTACCACTGAAACAGACTATCGAGCCTTACGTTTTGACGGAATAACTCCGCCTCGTTCGAGCTCACCATCATCAGTTCCTTCAACGTCATATTCTCGTACTGAGTCTGTACCATTCAGACCAATCTACGAATTCTTTGGACTTTTGGACATTATATCTAGCAACTACTGATACGCTCGCCCTTCACTACATCTGATGATTATCCCAATGCGAGATTGAAAGGACCTAATGTGTTTTTAACTACCATCTTTTAATTTGTGATTGCTATGTGTTGTCTTTTATAAATCACTTATTTTATTATCATCCTCTCATTATGCAATAAACAGCTTAATCCTTCCATTTTCTTCACTACTGTGCACGACATTTCATATTTATTATTAGCAACAATGTAATCCACATTCTGGGAAAATGCCAGATATGTCAGCGATTTTGCTTTGGAGCAGTCCACCAATTTTCCTAAATTGTATTATCAGCTTTGTTCTTGTGAGACTTCTTACTTGCCTTATTTCACCAATGTCCCATTTTTCTGTTGAATACACAAATCCATTTTGCCTGGTTCATTATCTCTCTACTTTTCAGCCCAACAATGCATAATGCTCATGTCCATTTGGGAAATATCAGTAATAGCCTCTTCTTCTGCTATCAGAAGTTTGTTTAAATCTTGGTGATGAGTGGTTAATATAGAATCTCCATGTCTCCTGCAAGAAAAGAACCATTTGCTTTCATCACTTAGCAGTACTTGAGGTGCTAGTTCAATGGTTCTTAAACTTTTTGTAGGATTGAGGGATCTTGGAATTACAGTGTCATATTTTGTAAAACCCCAATCATATGTACATGTGCTAAACATTATGAAAATATCTAAACAAATAAATATTATTAAAATATCAATTTTTATTAGATAGTTTAAACTGTTATATACAGCGTTGGTGCAGTCCCTGGAATCCCAGAAAGTCCTTGATTTTTTATATTTATGTGAAAGGTTCTGGAATAGCCCTGGAATTTATTCTTCCAATAAAAAAAGGAATTGGTTGAAATGTTTGGATTGATTGCATCGCTTTGTTCTAGCTCCCTGTGATGTCTGCTCAGGATGACATCACTTCCTTTCATGGAGTGTGGAGACATGATGTCATCTCTTTTATCTTGTGATGCTGCTGTGCAAGATGCATGAGTGCCATATTTTCAGCGACATAAGTTTGTGGTATAGCAGTTGTGTGCAGTTGGAATCACAACATCACGTGGAAACCTGAGTCAAAGATGTTCGTTCCTTCTAGCATGCACTTTCCTCACTGAAGGAGGCTGATATCATGCCTCCCTACGACCAACGCACATGCAAATAGATGACTCTGGAACAGGAAATCTTCAGTGCCATGGCAAAATTGTTTTGTATTATTATAATTATGCTAGGTTCCAGATTGCTTCATATGAGTTTTATTCAGAGCAGTTTTTATACAGGGAAATTTTGCTACGTCATTGAAGATATAACACACACTGAAGAACACTCTGTAATAGTAGAACCCATAGGTCTTCATAAGAATTCTAAATGCGTAGTAAATTTCAACGCAATTTGCAAAATGTAAAACAAAGCACTGTGATTTTAGAAAAAAATTGAAACTCCTGGAAACACACTGGAAAAGTCCTGAAATTTATTTTCTTTAAATGTGTATGAACCCTGTATATACTAGGGCCATCCAGAAAGTAAGTACCATTTGAAAATCAAAAACAAACTGATAACTAATTTTTAATGTGCGATAAATTCTACATACCTTAGTCTACTTTTCAACCTATTCCCTATGGGTGTTAAGGCATTTATCATATTGTGGCACACGTTTCTGGATACCCTCTTCATAAAAGTTTGCCACCTCGGTTTTTAGCCACCACTCAACCATTGTCTTTGTTGTCATTGAACCGCTGGCCATCAAGAAATAGTTTCAAGTGGAGAAACAAATGACAGTCACTGGTCACCAAGTTGAGGCTGTAGGAAGGGTGGACCAGCTGCTCTCATCCAAATTTGGTGACCAGGTTTTGCCCCACATTAGTGGCATGAGGCCTTGCATTGACATGGAGAAGAACAACTCCTTTGCTCAGCATGCCATGCTGTTTGTTTTTAATTGCACGACACAACTTTCTCAGTGTCTCATAATAAACAGCCACATTTACTGTCATGCCTTTAGGCAGGAATTCCAGTAACAAAATTCCTTTCCTGTCTCAAAAGACAGTGCACATGACCTTCCTCGTTGACATTGTCTGTTTGAATTTTTTGGCCATAAACGAGCCCATGTGTTTCCATTGCAGAGACTGCTGTTTCTATTCAGGTGTGAATCGAAGCGGCAGTCCCTGCAATTGTCTTTTATATTAAGGTTAAGTCTCTTCCTCTGCCACTATGCAGATTAAAACTTATCGCCTTCCTCCATGTACCACCCCAAAAATTCCAAAACAGATCCCAAACACTTCATTTTGAGCTCTTCCATCAACATCTTTGGCACCCATCATGCACACACTTTGCAGTACTGAAGCTTTTCTGTAATGATTTCAAAACTTCAAGGAAATGTTCTGAAGAAGCAGAAATTGTGAAGCATCAGTTCTGAGTAATGTTTTCATTCACTCTGTCCATCAAATCTTCTGTGACCAGAAAAGGCCTACCACTGCACATTTCATCATGAATTCTCTGTCATCTTTCCATAAAAATTCAACCCCACTTCTGCACCATTCCTGCACTCATTGTGTTTTGTACATAAATTTAACAAATTTACCAATGAATCTCACTTATCTGACGTTTCTCGCATTCAGAAACCTTATCAGACCGGACTTAACAGTCGGCGGGCCATTATATTAGCATAAACATCATTAATGCACAGCATAAGCCTTTAAGTACAACCTCACAAAATGGTGTCAGGGCATGGCTAATTGATGAGGCAACACAACTGTGCATGCATGACTCTGAAGCAAATACTTGCACTGGAGTGATGCACGAAAGGTACTTACTCTCTGGATGACCCTCACATAACATTTGACAAAAATTCAGAATGCATAAAAACATTTCTAATAATTCTTTATCATAATAGTTTACACAAATTGATACTATTTCAAAATTGTTTGCAGAACTCTAGTTGAGTACCACTACACTAGACAGTTAGTTATTGAATGTTTCAAAGTTTGTTTCATCTTGTGAGTGCTGTCTTCTTAGAAATTATGGAAATGGAGGCATTACTATTCATACATTCAATGCTTGTAGATTGTTACGACAACAGTTATTATTGTGGCATTTGTTCTGTGTTCCTTTCTAAATTTGATGAAGTAATACTGACTGAAACATTCAGAAATATTTGTTTCACTAAATATCAGTGTGATTTTTGGGAGTGGTGTGTCTTATAAAAGTTATTTATAATCTGATTTGTTGAATTGTCTTTTATGTTAAGGTTTCATTCCCTTCAATTTAACTCAGGTAATGACTTAAAGCTTACTGAATTAGCTTTTTGTTGAACCTGAATTATTTTTTGGTTGCAATTTAAAATCTTAGGTACACATAGAATTTACTTTCAATAACATAACCAGAGTTTAAGAACAACAGAAATCTACTTACTGAATTCCAAATCTTTACTTGTATTTAAGCATGTCAGTAGTCCAGACTCACCAACAAGGGATTTGTAACACAATATGCAAAACTGATTTCAGTCAATGATATTTCACAATATGCGTGACACTTCTCACTCTTTAAATAGTCTGCTCACTCTGTACAAAAATTGTTCATATCAAAATACACATTGAAATCAATCTGCTCTCTCAATTCAAACTGCTCTTACGAGATTTGCTAACTACCTGCTCATCTCAGTCTTGCATATACATTATATTATCAAAAGTATGTTTAATTTAGCTGCAATGCTCCATATGGAAACTTTACTGAAATGACATCGTATGTCCAGCCCGTGCTGGAACTCGGAAAGTTCACACCCATGCTGCCTATTCTCTTCAAAGTTACTGATAACATGACAGAACATTTCAGCTTTATATATGTACCTCCCCACTCACAGCACACCTTCCTGCACAACCATTCTTTGCATTTATGCAAATATTTGGTTGTATCCAAATACTTTTGATAATAAGGTATACATGAATCACTCAACTAACATTACACTACACCACTAACTGAATTCTTATCTCAGAACACATTATTTATGTGATTGCACCTGTCCCACTGTCAGGATTTCCAACTTGAAATTTATAGTGATAAATTTTGTGGTGTTAAGTTTATTAAATGTTTAACGACAAGAAACCAAATTTACATAAGAACACATGAACTGAAACAGAGGGTTAAATTAGAGGTGTACTTCAGCCTTACAAAAACTCATCTGGATGAAAGCAGTGACTTTAATAGTGTTAGTTTGCCAGGATATCCTATTCATGCAGATTCAACACCTTGAAAATATCATTAGATGAATCAGAATGTCATCATCATCATCATTGTCAACCATTATCAATCCACTGCTGGACGAAGGTCTCCCCAAGTTTCCTCCACAACGGTCTATCTTGTGCCAGTCTCCTCCATGTCACTCCAGCATATTTACGAATTTCATCCACCCATCTCCCATGTGGTCTTTTTCTGGGTCTTTTCCTGTCCCTTGGAATCCAATCTAAAATTTCGGCTGTCCATCTATGGTCTGTCCTTCTGGCAGTATGTCCAGCCCATTGCCATTTCAGGGATTTAACTCTGATCATGATGTCTTTCACTCTTGTCATTTTTCGGATCCACGAGTTTCTCTTCTTATCTCTCCTGGTTACACCAAGCATGCACCTTTCCATGCTTATTTGAGTTGTCTGCAGCCTTTGTATGTCTCTTTTAGTTAAGGTCCACGTCTCTGCACCATACGTAAGCACTGGAAGGATGCATTGATCAAACACTTTTCTTTTAAGACATAATGGCATATTGCTCTTGAAAATTATGCTGTTTCTTCCAAAAGCTCTCCAGGCAAGTTTTGTACGCCGATTAATTTCTTCATCAATGTGACCCTCACTTGATATCTTCTGTCCAAGATAAAAATACGTATCTGTTATCTCCAGTTTTTCTCCATCAATCGATAAATCTTCATTTCTTGTAAAAGCATTGAACATCACTTTTGTCTTCTGAAAGTTCATTTTTAATCCCACTTCTTTACTCTTGTCAGCAAGTTCCTGGATCATACTCTGCAGCTCTGATGGGGTAGTTGCAAAAATGACTACGTCATCAGCAAAACGAAGGTGGGTTAGATAATCTCCATTAATCTTTATCCCTTTGTTTTCCCAGTTCAGTGATTGAAAGACATTTTCCAATGTGGCATTAAAGAGCTTCAGAGATATGGTGTCACCTTGTCTCACTCCCTTTCCAATTTTTATGTGTGTTGTATTTTCAAACAGCCGAATCTTTGCACTTGCATTTTCATAGATGTTATTAATAATATTAATGTATGCATCTTCAATACCGCAGGATTTCAGAGCCGTGGTAACTGCTGATGGTTTCACCGAATCAAAGGCTTTTTCATAATCGATAAAAGCCATGCACAATGGAAGTTCATATTCCCTCGCTCTTTCAATTAGTTCAGAAACTGAATTATAAAGTGGTAGAAGTTGAAAGTTCCTCTGACAGAGCTGCGCGACTCATTATCCAACTCTCGAGAAGATACCAGGCTCAGATTATTCAAACTTATGCACCCACCACAAGTCATCCTGAAGAAGAAATTGAAGAATTTTATGAGGAAATTCGTCATCTAAATAATAAAGGTAAGCAGCACTTGAAGATAATTATGGGAGATTTCAATGCAAAAATAGGGCACCGGCAACAGAATGAAACTTCAGTAGGTAAATTCGGTCACTGCAACAGAAACCAGCGTGGAAATACTCTCGTTGAGTTTGCAGAGGCAGAAGGATTTTTCATCTTGAACTCCTTTTTCAAGAAAAAGCCACACAGGAAATGGACATGGAGACATCCAATTGGGACAACAAGTGAAATTGCTTTTATTATGTGTAACAAAAAATTCGTCATCGAAGACTGCAGTGTGCTGAACAAGTTCAACACAGGTAGTGACCATAGATTGGTGAGATGTAAGATGCACCTCAACACTAAACTGGAACGTGGCAAGCTCATAAGACAAACAAATTGTATTGACATAACCAACCTTAAAAAACACCATAATACTTTCAAGTTGGAACTGAAGAACAGATTCTCTGCTTTAGAAGGCCTAACATCAGAAGAAGTGGATATTTCTGAAGTTAACAGAAAAGTAACCAAAGCTCTTATGGAAACAGCAACAAAATTAGCTGGGTCTAAGAACAAGTTGCATGTGAACAAATTATCAGGAAAAACCAAAATGTTGATGCAAAAAAGAAGAGAGATGAGGACAACTAAAGAAGATGTGACTTCCAAAGTGGAATATATAGAGCTATGCAAGACGGCACGAAACAATATCACTGAAGACGTAAGGAAATTCAACTGTGAGCTAGTGAGGAAAGCAATTGAAAACAACCAAAGCCTTAAGATAGCAAAGGGACATCTCAGTAAGGGAAGAAAACAGATTATGGCTCTGAGAAAAGAAGATGGTTCTATAACAAGAAATAGAGGCGAAATTTTGACAAGAGTGAAAGATTTCTACTCCAAATTATATGAAAGGGGTGATACATGTACTCCAGACATCATGAAAGGTACCAGAGTTCTTCCAGTCCTCCCAGCAGAAGTTGCTCATGCAATCAAGAACATGAAGCGGGGGAAAGCTCCAGGAGAAGATGGAATTACTATAGACATCATACAAGAAGCAAGTGGAGAAATTGAAACAGTACTCGCCCAAATTTTCACTCTATGCCTTAATGAAGGGAAGATTCCTGAAGATTGGAACAATGCTGCAATGATCCTGCTACATAAAAAAGGTGACATATGTATAAACAGTTAAATCCATTTATGAGCCTCCATGATATCAAGTTCTGCATATAATAAAGTGTTAAAAGATGTTAATTGGCAGTGGTCTAATTTTGTCTTTCTGTGTATTTGTCTATTCTGATCTACTGCAAACAGCAGAAAGTACAATTTGTTTGTGGTTTTTCTTGTATGAGAAATGTTATTGGTGCACAAAAGGTTTTATCCATTTTCTCTTTAAGCAGTGATGATCTTTCCAGCAAGTCAGAGGTTAAAAACCATAAGTACATGGTATTCTGGGCCCAATGCAGGAGAAGATAGATGCATCTTCTTCAATACTTGGGCTCTGAGAGCACAAAGTGGCAAAATCTGCAAAAATAGGTGATAATTAAGGATTTACCCAGGAATGGTTTACAAGTTAGTATAGCCTCATCTTTGGAAATTGTGTCAGATGTAGGCCTTTTGTATGTACTCCCTGCCTGCTAAAAGGAATACTTCTTTTACATCCTTGCATTCCACAAAATAGAAATTATTGCTAATACAGTGCTTAACTATGTGTATACAATCAAAGGTATTTGGATATATACACTATCGTATCATCATTGTCAACCATTATCAATCCACTGCTGGACAAAGGTCTCCCCAAGTTTCCTCCACAACGGTCTGTCTTGTGCCAGTCTCCTCCATGTCACTCCCGCATACTATCTACTAACAAGTAATTGGACACCCCTGCAACCGACGATATCTGCGGTCCTGATACACGTCACGGCCGCCGCAGTTAAATATCGTGTGGGAAACAACAACGCAACCAGTCGCATGCAAGATGCCACGCAGTTCGGAGCTCTCTGATTTCGAGAAAGGTGTAATCGTCGGGTATCACAGAAATGGCCGATCCATACGTGACATATCCAGTGAGCTGAAGTACCCAAAATCCACAGTGGCTTACGTGATTGGCAAGTGGAAGATGAGAGGTGACTGTCGGAATGGGACCCGACCCGGCAGACCCACAAAACTGGGAGTTAGAGACCGACGGGTGCTGGCCAGAGAAATTCGGAAGAACCGCACCAAATCGATGGGCCACATCCGCGAGGAGTTTCAGCAGGCATCCAGGAGTGTTCTTTCGATGAATACCATCCGTAAGGAAGCCCATCTGCTCGGTTATCATGGACGTGCTGCCGCCCACAAGCCTTTGATCACCAAGTCCAGTGATGGAAAGTTTGCGCCAATTGCGCCGAACTGCGCCAAACTGCCGCAAATTCCAAAAAATTTAATATTTGCGCCCAACTGCGCTGAAACGGCCGTCCACAGCAAAAATTGCAGAGCGAAAAAAAAATTTTCATGGCAAATAAAGGCCGTTTTAAACGTCGAATCAAATGACGCTTTTTTAAGGTCTACACGTAATTTGGTGAAAACGGCGCTTAATCAACACGTACCGTACCGCCAATCCCAAAATTTCAGAATGTTTTTCACCTACCTTCTAATTCGTTATTTTTTTTGGCCAAAAGTGACGAAAAAACAACGATTTTCGCGATGTAGGAAATTAAATTGTTTTTGCTTATGGAGGAGGAGTTTTTGTTGTAATCACGTGGTATGTAGGAGAAACGATGCTGTACGTTATGAAATCCTGATGAAGATTGTTTACTGATAGTTTGGTGGTCTTTCAGAGTGCTGTGCAATTGAGATTGTTTATATGTCGTTCCCTGCTCTTTGGGATAGCGCAGTTATTTCATTTCAAGCGAGGTGCGCGATTACGTAAATACAGCGTAAGGTCAGTCATTAGCTATTTCGTCGACGCGGAGGACGACTGAAAATGGCTCTCCCGTGGCAGGATACAATGGTTCTGTTTCTAAAGGATTCATAGGTATTCAGAGATGCAAACTTTTACGGATTTTCACTCCATCTTACGGTTTAACGGAAGTCACCCGAAAAAACTACGGAAAAGCCCTCGCAAGATCCCTGCACGCAATTTCTATTTTTTTACCGTCTTTTGGTCGAAAAACGCACTTTATGGATAGTCCCTTATGCGCCTTTGATGTTCTGACTTCCCCCACCATCGGAGGCGGAGTTTGTCACGCGATTCCCCATACAGCCATTTGAGAGTACCGTGCTCAAAAGTCGAGAGGGAACTCAGCTCAGCGCCTTTTGCCAACTCTTTGCATTGATTGCATGTGGCTTTGTGCTTGTGAAAATTTCGGTGCAAACGTTTTAACCCTTTCCACTCGACTGTCGGATGACACCCGACATTACGAAATCGCCGAATAGCACACCCGCCACTCCGATGACGCCTTTATAGCTCGCATGTCGGTGGTCGCGAGACATTTCTTTTTCGTCGAATAGGTCGGGTGTCATCCGCCACGTCTATGACGCCTCTATAGCTCGGATGTCGGCGCTCGCGAGGAATTTCTTTTTCGCCGAATAGGTCGGGTGGCATCCGCCATGCCTATGACGCCTCTATAGCTCGTGGGTCGGGGCTTACGAGACATTTCTTTTCAGCCGAATATCGCACGTGTCGGGTGGCACCCTCCATGCCGATGACGCCTCTATAGCTCGCATGTCGGTGCTCGCGAGACATTTCTTTTTCGTCGAATAGGTCGGGTGTCATCCGCCACGTTAATGACGCCTCTATAGCTCGGATGTCGGCGCTCGCGAGGAATTTCTTTTTCGCCGAATAGGTCGGGTGGCATCCGCCATGCCTATGACGCCTCTATAGCTCGTGGGTCGGGGCTTGCGAGACATTTCTTTTCAGCCGAATATCGCACGTGTCGGGTGGCACCCTCCATGCCGATGACGCCTCTATAGCTCGCATGTGGGTGCTCGCGAGACATTTCTTTTTCGTCGAATAGGTCGGGTGTCATCCGCCACGTCTATGACGCCTCTATAGCTCGGATGTCGGCGCTCGCGAGGAATTTCTTTTTCGCCGAATAGGTTGGGTGGCATCCGCCATGCCTATGACGCCTCTATAGCTCGTGGGTCGGGGCTTGCGAGACATTTCTTTTCAGCCGAATATCGCACGTGTCGGGTGGCACCCTCCATGCCGATGACGCCTCTATAGCTCGCATGTGGGTGCTCGCGAGACATTTCTTTTTCGTCAAATAGGTCGGGTGTCACTCGCCACGCCGATGACGCTTCTATAGCTCGCATGTTGGGGCTCGCGAGACATTTCTTCTTCACCGGATAAAGAAAAAGAAACGTAATCTGTGTGTCGGGTGTCACCCGCCATGCCGATGACGCCTCTATGGCTCGCGTGTTGGCGCTCGCGAGGAATTTCGTTTTCACCGAATAGCTCGCGTGTCGGGTGTTATCTTCCACGCCTATGACGCTGCTATAACTCGGATGTCGGCGCTCGAGAGGAATTTCTTTTTCGCCGAATAGGTCGGGTGTCATCCGCCACGTCTATATGACTCCTCTATAGCTCGTATGTCGGGGCTTGCGAGACATTTCTTTTTCGCCGAATATCTCGCGTGTAGGTGTCACCCTCCATGGCAATGATGCCTCTATAGCTCGCATCTGGCGCTCACGAGACATTTCTTTTTCGCCGAATAGCTTGCGTGTCAGGTGTCACCCTCTGCGCTTATTACACCTCTATAGCTCGTGGGTAGGGGCTTGTGAGACATTTCTTTTTCGCCGAATATCGCACATGTCGAGTGGCACCCTCTATGCCAATGACGCCTCTATAGCTCGCATGTCGACGCTCGCGAGACATTTCTTTTTGCCGAATAGGTCGGGTGTCAGCCGCCACGCTGATGATGCCTCTATAGCTCGTATGTCAGGGCTGGCGAGCTAAAGCTGAGCTTTCACTGCTAAGTTGTGGCCTCTACTGCAGAAAAGAAAAGAAAAATGCGAGTTCTGTGTGAGTATGGGTGAAAAGTTGTTTGAGTGGAAAGGGTTAATTTAGATTAAAATGAAACGAAACGTAGCAGTGAAACAGCTATGACAACAAAAAGAATAAAGTCAGATAAAACAAGTGTATTGCGGTATGTACAGTAAAGAATGTCCTTTTTATGAAGCATCTGAAGTTTTGCTGAATCACGTTTTATAAGCCATGTGGCTGCGATTTTAGCATGTTGCAAGGCAGGCTAAAATCACAGCCACATGGCTTATAAAAAGCCTGCCGTGCGATGATTGTAGGCGTCATGAGAAGCACAAAGATCATGTCAAAAGATTAAATGGAGATGTGAGTAAAATTAATGTAACCAAAAAACTTCTGACAGCTTATAAAGAATCCTGAAAAAAATATCAAGAGCAGATTAGTGCTGGAAAAATGCAGCAAAACAAGCAAAAAAGAGAAGAAATTGAATATTCACAAGGTGATTTGAAATGGGAAGAAGCTGAACATTTGCAGCAGTTGGATTCCCTCATAAAATGTTAAACAATGCTGAAATGAACATTGAATGTGGCATAAAAAAAGACATGAGTGCAATAGAAAGTGGACAGGTACTATTAAAAGAAGCAAAACATTGCTAACTATCTTAAAAAATTAGAAAAGAAGTGAGCAATTAAATATTGAGAAAAGCAGCAAAAAATTAAACATTTTTTGTAAAATAAATGATTAATAATAGAATCCTGCTATGGTTACAAATTTTTTGATCTATTTGAAAACTAAAATGTTTGCATATGTGTGTGTGTATTTCAATTCAATATGTTTTAAATTTGAGTAGGGTGCATCTATTTCCAAAACATTTTCTGCTTAAGAGTTTGTTCTATCTACTAATATTTTACCTGCTCTAAAAAATGTTTTCTTACACCAAAAATGTATTTTATCTGCTTCAAAAATGCATTTTCTTGCTTCAAAAATGTGTTTCACCTGCTCCGAAAACACATTTTGCTGCTCCAAAAATGTATTTTACCTGCTCCGAAAATGTATTTTACCTGCTCTAAATATATATTTTACCTGCTCCGAAAATGTATTTTACCTGCTCTAAATATATATTTTACCTGCTCCAGAAATTTATTTCGTTGCTCCAAAAATGTATTTCACCTGCTCCAAAAATGCATTTTGCTGCTCCAGATATGGTTTTGCAACTTTCCATCACTACAAGTCCAATAGCGCTGCTCAGCTAACGTGGTGAAAAGAACGACAACAGTGGACCATTGAACAGTGGAAACAGGTTCTTTGAAGCGACGAATCAAGGTTCACCCTCTACCGTTCGGATGGCAGGGTCTGGGTTTGGCGTCTGCCTGGAGAGCCTCCTGCCGGAATGTGTATTGTGCCAACTGTGAAGTTCGGCGGCAATGGAATTATGCTATGGGGGTGTTTCTCCTGATATGGCATGGGACCCTTGGTAGCAATTCCTGGTAGACTCAACGGCGAGACCTACTGCACCATTTTGGATGACCATGTGCTTCCTACGTTGTGGAAGCACATGGCCCTACGTTGTGGAAGTACGGGGTGGACCCATGTTACTTTCAGGATGACAATGCCACCTGTCATGTTGCGAGGTCCACCATGGCTTGGTATGGTGGCAATGGGGTTAATCGAATGGGCTGACCTGCGCAGGGCCCGGACCTTAACCCTATCGAGCACCTCTGGGACGAGTTGGAGCGTCAACTTAAGGGGTGCCCCCACCGTCCGAAATCGGTGAAGGAACTGACCTATCTTCTCCAAGCCGAGTGGAAAAAAATACTGCTAGCCGTCGTACAACGTCTGGTTGAGAGTATGCCCCAGAGGGTCGCAGCTGTAATCGCCGCTCGTGGAGGCTCCACCAACTATTGAAGGTGAATAAACTTTGTTTTCCTTTGCTATCACAGGTGTCCAATTACTTGTTGGTAGATAGTGTGTATATATATATATATATATATATATATATATGTATATATATATATATATAGAGAGAGAGAGAGAGAGAGAGAGATTGACAGACAGGCAGACATCATGGTAAATCATACAGTAAGGTCAATGTTGTCGTATATTAAAGAAACTAAGTGGGTCATACAGATAACAATTACCTTATTTTTCAACATAGTACCTCTGTTGTTCAACACATATTTTATATCTGTCTACAAGCTTCTGCATTCCTGCAGAGAAGAATGTTTTGGGTTGTTCTGTAGCCACGAATGCACCACTTCCTGTACCTGGACATCACTTTCAAAATGGCAGCCTTGCAAAGCATCTTTCAGAGGCCTGAAGACGTTAAAGTTGCATGGTGCCAGATTGGATCTATAAGCAGGATGTGGTAACACCTCAAACTTCAACTTTAATTGTTTGTTGAGTTGCTAATGCCATATGTGGACGAGCATTGACGTGCAGCAACAGCACTTTTTTGGATAACATTCCCTGTTTTTCTGTGCAAATTGCTGGTTTCAATTTGTCTTTCAGCAAGTCACAATATGACAGACTGTTGATTGAGTCACCCTGTGCTTGATAGTGTTCAACGATGGGTCCTTTCATGTAAAAAAAAGAGAGTCAGCATTAATTTTTGTGCCAAAAGGACAACTTTGAACTTCCTTTTGCATGGGGAGCTCAGTTGTTTCCATTCCATGCTTTGTCTTTTGCTCTCTTGGTCGTATTGATGGACCCATGTTTCATCCCCAGTTGACAATCCTCTCCAGAATACTGGGATCTGACTCATACTACTGCAAAAAAATTCTGCCAATTTCCAGGTGCTGCTGCTCGTGTATCAGACACTGCCTGGCACCCATCTGGCACACATTTTATGTTATCCAAGATCGTCATGCACTATTGAGAATGCAGAACAGTAGCTAATGTTTACCTTTTTGGCAATCTCAGACAGATTAACCCAGCGATCTTCTTTAATGAGCACATCAATGTGATGCAGTTGGTCTTTTGTGTGAGAGGTTGACGGATGGCCTGAGCGAGCTTCATCCAACTTATTTGTTCCACCAGCTTGAAGTTTTTCTATCCACTTGTACACATGTTTCTGGCTCACACATTTGTCCTCCTCATATTGCACAAGCATCCTACGATGAATTTCAGTGGGTTGCACACCCTCAACCCATAAAAATCGCACAACACTTTGCTGCTAGACGATGGATCATTCCGACAAATAAGCGGCGATGTTTATGCCCTTACAACTGCTAGGTAACTGCAGTTAGAAGATTAGCAATTACATCTGCCACATGTCATGGTCACGTACCCTCCTCCTCTCCCCAAATAGTAATCTGCTGCAGCTCTGCTTGCCTATGTAACGAGAGCATTGACCTTACTTTTTGATTCACCTTCATATATTACGTTAAATGGACAATCTCTATCTTCTGATTCAAGGCTCCTTGAATTGGGGAGTAACTCCAAAGGATCAAGTGGGACATCATTGGGCTAAGTGAATTAAGAAGAAAATGAGAATATCTCATTGAACTGAAAAGTGGACATCTCTTCTACTACTGCAGGACAGATACTGGCAGAACTAGTGGTGTTGGATTTATAATAAATAAGAAACTAAATGACAGCATTCTAGATGTTGAAAGTTTCTTGGACAAAGCTGCTTGACTTGTTATCCAACCCTCAAAAAGATACCTGGCTCAGATTATTCAAGCTTAAAATGCACCCACCACAAATCATCCCGAGGAAGAAATTGAAAACTTTTACGAGGAAATTCGACATCTAAATAACAACGGCAAGCAGCACTTGAACATCATTATAGGTGATTTCAATGTGAAAATAGGGCAACAACAACAGAATGAAACTTCAGTAGGTAAACTCAGTCATGGGAACAGAAACCCTCATGGAAATACTCTCATAGAGTTTGCATAGGCCGAAACGTTTTTCATCATGAACTCCTTTCTCAAGAAAATGCCATAGAGGAAAACGGACATGGAGGCACCCCAGTGGGATGACAAGTGAAATTGATTTTATTTTGTGTAACAAGAAATTTGTCATGGAAGACTGCAGTGTGCTGAACAGGTTCAACACAGGGAGTGACCATAGGATGGTGAGATGTAAGATGCACCTCAACACTAAACTGGAAGGTGGCAAGCTCATAAAACAAACAAATGTATTGATATGATCAACCTTAAAAATCATCATAATACATTCAAATTCAAACTGAGGAACAGATTCTCTGCATTAGAAAGCCTAACATCGGGAGAAGTGGACATTTCTGAAGTTAACAGAAAACTCACCAAGGCTATTATGGAAACAGTAAGAAAAATAGGTGGTACTAAGAACTAGTTGCATATGAAGAAAATACCAGGAAAATAAAAATGCTGATGGAGAAGAGAAATGAGGACAAATAAAGAAAATGTAACTTCCAAAGTAGAATATATAGAATTATGCAAGACAGTTCAAAAAAGTATCACTAAAGACGTAAGAAAATTCAATTGTGAACTAGTGAGAAAAGCAATTGAAAACAATCAAAGTCTGAAGAGAGCAAAGGGACATCTCAGTAAAGGAAGAAAACAGATAGTGGTACTGAGAAAAGGAAATGGTGCTGTAACAAGAAATGGAGGTGAAATTTTGACATAAGTGAAAGATTTCTACTCGAAACTATATCAAAGGGATGATACATATTCTCTGGACATTATAAAAGGTACCAGTACTTAAGTCCCTCTGGTCCTTTCAGCAGAAGTTACACATACAATTAAGAGCATCCAACGGGGAAGAGAAGATGGAATTACTATAGGCATTATACAAGAAGCAAGTGAAGAAATTGAAACTAGACTCGTCAAAGTTTTCACTAGATGTCTCAATGAAGGGAAGACTCCTGAGGATTGAAACAATGCTACAATGATCCTGCTACATAAAAAAAGGTGACATTGAGGATCTCAGGAACTACAGGCCCATCAGCCTCCTATCAGTGGTTTATAAATTCTTCTCTAAGGTTCTTTCACATCACATGAAGATAACACTGGGCATAGCTCAACCAAGAGAACAAGCTGAATTCAGGAGTGGCTACAGCACTAAAGATCATATCCATGTACTGAGAGAAGTAACTGAAAGAACAAGGGAATATGAGCTCCCATTATGCATGGCTTTTATTGATTATTAAAATGTCTTTGATTCCATGAAACCATCAGCAGTTACATGGCTTTGAAATCCTTAGGTATTGAAGATGTATACATTAGCATTATTAATAATTTTTATGAAAATTCAAGTGCAAAGGTTCGACTATTTGAAGACACAGCAACAATAAAAATTGGAAAGGGAGTGAGACAAGGCGGCACCATATCTGCCAAACTCTTTAATGCCACATTGCAAAATATCTTTCAATTATTGAACTGGGAAAACAATGGGATAAAGATTAATGAATATTATTTAACTCACCTTCGTTTTGTTGATGACAGTCATTTTTGCAACTCCCCCTTCAGAGCTGCAGAGTACGATCCAGGAACTTGTTGATAAGAGCAAAGAAGTGTATTAAAAATAAACTTTCAGAGGACAAAACTGATGTACAATGGCTTTACAAGAAATTAAAATTTATTGATTGATGGGGAAAAGCTGGAAATAACTGATGCCTACATTTAGCTCTGGCAGTAGATATCAAGTGAGGGTTGCATTGATGAAGAAATTAATTGGCATATAAAACTTGGTTGGAGAGCTTTTGGAAGAAACAGTACAATTTTTAAGAGAAATATGCCATTATGTCATAAAAGAAAAATTTTAATCAATGCATCTTTCCAGTGCTTACTTACAGAGCAGAGATGAGGACCTTAACTAAAAAAGACATGCAAAGACTGTAGACAACTGAAAGAAGCATGGAGAGATGCATCCTTGGTGTAACCAGGAAAGATAAGAAAAGGAACTCGTGGATAAGAAAAATGACAAAAGGGGAAGACATCATATCATGGTCACAGTAAAATCCCTGAAATGGCAATGTGCTGGACATATTGCCAGAAGAACAGACATCTGATGGACAACCAAAATTTTAGACTGGATTCCAAGTGACAGGAAAATACCCAGAAAAAGACCACACAGGAGATGGGTGGATGAAATTGGAAAACATGCGGAAGTGGCATGGAGGAGACTTGCTCAAGACAGAGCATTGTGTAAGAAACTTGGGGAGACCTTCATCCAGCAGTGGATGATAATAGTTGATGATGATGATGATGATGATTATATTTTTATATCTATATATAATAATTTATTTACCAAATCGATTCAAAGGACCAAAAGAATTCAGAATTTGCAAAAATACATCAAAAGCTGAAGAGTATTTCACATAATGCGCCAAGAAGCAAAAAATAATGAAAACCCAATATATTTCACTTGTAACTCAACCAACACCAAATAACAGAATCTGAATGAACAAACTTAAAACACTGAAACATGTATAGCACAGAAATGTGGTGAAAAATCCCTACACTGGGCTGAGTAGAGCATAAAATCCGAAAGAATGGAAAGTATATAATAAAACTCACCCCATTGAAGCCAGATAATATCATAAGAGCCGGCACTCTTCATAGTAAAAGAATATATACTTCAATCCCAAAATACAAATATAGTGAAGCGGTTGAATCTGAACAGTTCTCTTCAAGGAAGCACCTGCTCACCAAGTGACCTTTCAAATAGGACAACAGTCTGACTATAGTAAAAAGAGCGTCCCAGTGCTCCCTAGGTCACCAAACAGAACCACCGAATGGAAGAAACTCACTGAGCAAAATGAACTGAAACATATATCCATACTGTCAAACTGAATGGTCTTTGGTGCCATCTATACAATGCAAAACATATTGCTAAGTAAGTTTGAAAATAGTACAAAGCAGACAGAATGCAGAGGTCAGTACATAAATCTTCAGCCACCAGCAACCCTCCAAGTGGCCCTTAGAAAAAATGTTTAATTAATATTTTTGGGTCCTGTATTAATACACTGGTGTGCAAAAATTAAGGACGAAGAGGAGAAATTAGCCTATAAAAGCGAAACGAGCAGGCAGAATGGACCAAAAGACCACTCAGGAGATAGACTAGGGTCCGGTGCAGTAGGGGGCATGCGCAGTTATCCGGCATGACGTAGCGGGGGGGGGTCGGAAGGGTATAAAGCACACTGGCGGTGTACGCTTAGCAATTCGTTGAAAGCTATTGCATGGTGTACATCGGTTTGAATGACGTCGAGTTGCTGTCACAGTGTGATATGGCCAACAGGCAATCCAGTAGATGACATCTGGATGACTTTACTCGAGGTCGTGTCATTGGGAAGTTGGAAGAAGGTTGAAGTGTGACTAGTGTGGCCGAGGAGTTCGGGATCGCTCACAGCATCGTTTCATGAGCTTGGAGAGCATTTCAAACGACAGGAACAGCTGTCTGAGAGTTTAGCAGTGGTCGTCCACGAGCAACCACGGTGGCAGACGACCGGTATATTGTCCTACAGGCGAGAAGAGACTTTCGGCAGACAGCGGGAGAAATCGCAAGGACACATGCAACAGACAAATGGACGTCCGTTATCGCGTTTTACCGTGGCCAGGAGGCTGCACAAAGGTGGTCTATTTGCGCGACAACCAGTACGATGTGTGCCATTAACGCCTGCTCGTCGGAGACTGCAGTTTCTGTGATGCCAGGAACACAAGAACTGGATACATCAGCAATGGGGTCGAGTTCTCTTTACGGATGAGAGCCAATTTCATCTGACGAGCGATTCTGGACGTATACACATCTGGAGAGAGCAGGGAACATGCAATCACACCTGCAACATCATCGAAAGGGACCGGTTTGGAGGTGGCAGAGTTCTCTTTTGGGGCGGTATCATGCTTGGTAGCCGTACTGACCTCCACATCTTCCAAGGAGGTTCAGTCACTGGTGTCTGCTATTGTACCGAGGTTCTCCTGCTTCACGTGCGTCTGTTTAGAGGTGCTGTGGTTCCTGAGTTCCTCTTCACGGACGACAATGCTACACCTCATCGTACAGTGACTGTCGCAGAGTCGTTGGAGAGTGAAGATATTCAATGCATGGATTGGCCCACAAGGTCCCCGGACCTAAATCCAATCAAACACGTGTGGGACCTTCTCGGGAGACGCTTGACAGCACGTCACCAGCCGCCAGCAACGATTCCGCAGCTGCGATTGGCGCTACAAGGGGAATGGGCCGCGATGTCTCAAACAGCCCCTTGACAACATCGTCCTCAGCATGGACAGACGTTGTAAATCCTGCAACGCAGTCAGGGATGATCATATCCCCTACTAAAGACTGGATTTTTCTTGGCAGCCGCCTGTCACATGGACGTTTCTGTCTTCTCTCCAGTTGTGCTCGAAGCTACCTTTTCAATAAGGTGCCTTTGTATTCTTTGGATTCCTTGTTTGGACGGTTTTGCTCACTTGTCCCATATTCTTACATCTTGGGGATCTTATGGTATGATTTGAGTCTATGTGGAGCACTTCTGTACGGCGTTACATTCGAAAAACCATCTCGTTCTTAATTTTTGCACGCCAGTGTAATATTTCTGATATCAAAATACTTTGGATTGATAAAAAAAACAACCCGTGTTCATGTAGACTTCATCATTTGTTTTAAATACCTGAAAGGATAACCAACATAATGCAAAGTCTTAAACAGTGTTTTAAGATTATGAAGTAATGCTGTAGAATTATTGCAGATATTTACTCACCTGAAAAACTCTGAAAACAGAAGATTACGAAATATGGTGTTTGACACATTGGAGTCCCAATTTATGTAGTATTTCACTTCAAAGTTTTAAAATCTTCTTTTGTCAAAAGTCGAGACTAACTTTATTTTCTCTGAGGTCTATATCCAAATCCAAGTAGTGGAACCTTTTGAGTTATTTGTTCCTCTGTTTCAAGTAGTAAGGTATTGGGATAGATTTTCAAGGCTGTTTCACCAAAATTATGATGATTAAAGGTGATAATGTCATCTATGTATCTATAGATTGTACAATCAGGACCATTGAACTTCAAAAGGAATTGTTTTTCATATGCATGAAGGTAAATATTAGCTAAAAGGCTAGGAAATTTAGTTCCCATAGGTATACCTTTTGTCTGTAGAAAAGGGTGTTTACCCATGCATAAGCAGTTGTTGCCTTAATAAAATACACTGAACTTACTTTAAGTAATTACGAACTCCAATCTAGAACATAAACTTTAATTTCATAACAACGATCCTCATTCACTTCTTATCAACACAGCCATTACCATACAAACCTGGTTGCCACAATAACCCACGTTCCTAGTAATTCTTGATTATGTTACATCTCCTTTCCTTTTGAAACAATCAAGAATACTCACATATACAACTAGTTTAACACATAATGTCTTAAATAAGTTGGTGGTCTTGTTTCTCGTTTTGGTCTGTGCACGCCAGTCTCTTTTAAGGACACAGGAAGACTTGGCCTGTCCGCACCAGTCTCTTCTAATGACACAGGAAGACTGTCACCCATTGAATATTTAGGATGTACAGCTTCCGCCCCCTGCAACTCCTCTGCCTGACTCTCCTCTTGTCTTGGGTCTGCAGAGCTGTCATTTGTTTCACTACTGGGCTCTTCTGTCTCGAAGTCCCTAGATAGCAGATTCCGGGCTGGATTGTAAGACTTTCTTAAGTGGATTCTGTTTCTGTGTACAACAGCACCATCAACTTTCTTAAATGTACAAGACCTAGGTCTATAATCCACTCCAACAACTGTTGACGGCTCCCATGAAGCATTGTTTAAGTTCCTTATAAGCACACTGTCTCCTTCCTTTAATGGAGGAAGAGGTTTAAAGCGCTTATCATAGTAATGCTTCTGTTTTCGTTGTCTTAGTCTTAATCTTTCTTCAACGTCTTCAAATAGTTGTGCATTTAATAGTTTTGCCTTTATCAGTAATTTGGTTCTTTGTCGGCGACCAAAGATCAGCTGAGCAGGAGAGAGCATGATTCCTGCTATATGTGTATTTCGGTTCTCCATCAGACCAACATAATAGTCCCTGTTGTCTGCCTTGGCCTTTTTGAAAATTTGTTTCACAATATGCCCTCCCTTCTCTGCTATGCCATTACTCCTAGGATATCTTGGACTTGAATATATGCACTCAATATCCCATGATTTAGCAAATGCCTTAAACCCCCAACTGTTAAAAGGGTTATTATCAGAAACGAAAAATTCTCGAACTCCAAACCTAGAAAAGACAGCTTTTAATTTGCTTATCACTTCTTGAGTTGTCTTGGTTTTCAGACTGCAGACCACTATCCACTCTGAATAGTAATCTGTTAGGACCAAATAAGTGACATTTTGAAACTCCATAAGGTCAACAGCAACTTTCTGAAATGGTCTTTGAGGAACTGCATGAGGAGTTAAAGGTTCTTTGGTATTGCTAGATTGGAATCTCTTACACACTTCACATTTTGATACAACTTGATCAATCTCGAAATTCATTCTGGGCGAGTACATAATTTCCCTTGCTCTTAGTTTGCACTTTTCCATTCCAAGGTGTGACTCATGTATTAGCAGTAACATATCTTTCCTTAAATCCCTGGGTACTACCAATTTGTCTCCAAAGAATATCAGACCATCCTCAAGGTATAAGTCATTTCGTAATTTGTAATACTGCTTTAAATCCCCGTTCTCAGCTTTAAAGTACTTAGGCCACCCTTTTGTACAATATTACATGATTACTTTTAGTACTTTATCCTCTTTGGTGGCTCGTCCAAATTGTACCCTTCTTTCATCACTCATTGGCAGGTATTTGGACACACTGTGTATCACATTCTGCAACTCTGGATCGTTCTGGGTCTTTTCACCACTTAGAAATGCCCTAGATAGTGTATCGGCTATGTACATCTTTCAGCCTGGTACATATTGCATAATAAAAGTGTATTTCATCAGTTTTTGCATCATACATTTCAGTCTTGCTGTGACTTTAAGCAGCGGTTTTCTCACAATGGGCTCCAACGGTTTTTGATCTGACTGCACTGTTACTTTCCTGCCATAAACAAAATAATGGAATTTTTCAAAGGCAAAAACTATGGCTAATAACTCCTTTTCAATTTGTGCAAAAGTTTTGCTCATTTTCAGTCAATGCTCTTGACACAAACGAAACTGGATGTCCCTCTTGTATGAGACATGCACCCATTCCATCTGTAGAGCTATCACATTGTATTATGATGTTGTTTGAAGTATCAAACACTTTTAAAACTGATGTTCAGCTCAAATGATGTTTTAATTCTTTTAAGGCCTTCTCATGTTCCCAGTCCCATTTGAATTCCTGGCTTTTCTTAGTCAAAACTCTCAATGGGAAAGTGATTCTGGACAAATTAGGTATAAACTTAGACACATAATTCATCATTCCTAGTGGTCTTCTGACATCTGTTTTATCCTTTGGAATTGGCATTTCTTCAATGGCCTTTACATGTTGTGGATCTATTTTGATACCATCTTTAGCTATGATTTGTCCTACATATTGAACTTCGTTTATTCTGTACTGAAATTTTGCACTATTCAACTTCACACTGTATTTTCTAGCCCTTTTTAGCACTTCAGTCAAAAGTTTATCATGTTCTTCTTCATCAATGCCTGAGACGATAATATCATCCATATAAATTTCTACTCCTGGTATATCCCCAAAGATTTTTAAATTTCTTTTCTGAAAGACCTCTGGTGCCGAATTGATTCCATATGGCATCCTGTTAAAACAGAATCTACCAAAGGGAGAGTTAAAAGTAGACAAATTTGCACTATCTTCATCTAAAGGAACTTGCCAAAACCCTTCCTTCAAATCTAATACTGAAAAAACGTTTTTTCCATTTAGCCTGCTTATTATATCTTCTATGGATGGTATGGCATAATGTTCTCCCCTTATTACCTGATTTAAATCTCTTGGGTCCAGACACAACCTAAGATTTCCATCTGGCTTCTCCACTATAACCAAATTTTGTACCCAGTTAGTGGGTTTGTCTACTTTAGAGATAATGTTCTTTTCTTCCAACTGTTGGAGTAACTGTCTCAATTTATTATGTAGTACATGAGGCACTCTTCTTGGAGGATTTACCACTGGCACAGTACCCGAGATCACTTCTATGTGATATGGATCACCGCATCTTCCCTAGACCTTTAAAAACATCTGCATAATTCTCAATAATAGCTTCTTTACTTAAAGTAGATTTAATGTGATCTACTCTTTTTATCAGATTAAGCTGTAAGCAAGCTTTTAATCCTAATATTGGCTTAGAATCTTGTTGCACCACATTAAACAGTATTCTCTGTTGTTTAACCTTCTCAGTAGAGCATTTAAGAACTACTTTCCCTTTTGGTTTTATCTTAAAATTTCCATACGTGGTTAACATTGTAGAAGTATGCTGGAGTTCTGGTCTTTGAGACTTAACCTGAGAACAAATTTCCTCAAACGTTTCTAGAGTCAGAATATTTGTTTCAGCTCCTGTATCTAATTTAAACTCAACTTCACAGTTTTCAATTCGTATGTTTTTATTCCACGACTTCTCACGAATTTTACTGTCAGCTTCAACTTTATCTACACATGGGTTCTGTATAGTATCCACATATAAAATAGGTTCTTCCTTAATTTCCTTCTGTACTTCATAAACCCTTCTTCCAGATTTTACTATAACTTTGCACCCTACAGCAAAATGATTTAACCCTTTGCATTTATTACAAATTTTTCCAAATGCAAAACACTTCCTACCTTGTGCTTTCTACCACACTTTTTACAAAGATATGGCTCCATTACACTGCTACTTTTAGAAACTACATTTGGCTTAATACTTCTTTTCATGAACGTTTTCCCAGCTGTTTTATTTTTAATTATGTTCACAGCTTCATTTTTGTTCTTTCATATTTTTAATCCGTTCTTTACTCACCTCAGCAGCCCTTACCTGTTCCACCGCTTTTTGAAGTGTAAGATCCAGTTCACGAAGAAGCCTTTGTTGAAGTGTTGTATCAATCAAACCCAGGACTACACGGTCACGTATTAACTTTTCTTGTTCAGTTCCAAACTCACAAGTTTTACCTAAGGTTTTGAGTTGCGTAAGGTATTGGTTGAACATTTTCCCGTGGTAAACAATATGATTCGAACTTTGCGACGAGTTTGGTAAAATAATCAGCCGCCTCTGGGTCTAAGTCGAATATATTAAATATTTCCACTCCATCATCACTGATAAGATTTAATAAAATGGCGACTTTCATTTTATCAGGTTTGTTGATTTTCTCTGCAGCCAGGAGAAAATTTCTAACTTCTGTCTCCACTTCTTCCAATTCTCTGCAACATTGCCCGAAAATCTTAATTCTTCTGGAGTATGAAACCTATCCATTACGATTCTGACACCATGTCAAATATTAAGCCTTAATAAAATACAATGAACTTACTTTAGTAATTACAAACTCCAATCTAGAACATAAACTTTAATTTCATAACAACGATCCTCGTTCACTTCTTATCAACACCGCCATTACTATACAAACCTGGTTGCCACAATAACCCACATTCCTAGTAATTCTTGATTAGGTTACAGTTGTTGAATAAGCAGAAATTCTTCACTTTATTCCAATAATCCTTGGTGACACCAAGCAAAGCACAGTTGTCTTCATACTGAATGTCACAGACTTTATTTAAATCTGAGAGGTTGATAGAAGTAAATAAATTATGAAAATCATAAGTGTTAATACTTAATTCCATTCCATTATCATGGTGTTGTAAAAAATATAGTATTGGTTGATTATTTTTGATGATCCATGAATCAGAAATTTTGGGAAAAATTATTTGTGAAAAACGTTCAAAGCAACTGCTGTACCATAGCAATTAGTGGCAGAAGTGATAAATCTGAACTTTATGGTTTTCTTATGAAACTTAGGGACTGCATACGGAAAAGGCAAGTGCAAGTTATAATTAACTATTTTAAGCCCTTTATGCAATGCAATGAACTTTTTGCAAAGAATGTCTCTATTCACTGCCAGTGTGGAGTATGATTCTCCCGAACCCAATTCTTCACTAATAGTATTGTAGTAAAATCTTTTACACAAAACCACAAAATTATTACTTGCCTTATCGGTGAATAACAAAACAAATTTCTTCTTAAGGTTCCGGATATGTTTATGAATACCAACAAAAGTTGTATTCCTACCCGCAAAATGATTGTCTACTGACAATAAGGCGGTACGAAACCGTGATACCAAACTCGTTGTTCAAAGGTAAAATGCCTGAACAGGGACTCCAGATCTTGGTGAAGCTGTGATTGCATATCGAATAATGTCCAACTTGAAAACTTCAATAATATCTCTGTGTTTTAGATGTCCCAAACGAAGTCTAAAATTGGTACCCCAGCTCATAACCTCCCGAAGGGAGGCCTGATCTACAATCCGTAAGTCTCCCGTAATAATATGTCCATATGTGGGGTCCACAAACTGAATGTATGCTGGGTCTTTACAGAAGCAAGGCAAGTCAGTATCCTCCATTTCATTGACAAATGACACAGCCAGTTCTTTATAGTTGAATAAGAGCCTACCAATTGTTTTAGGATATTTATAGCTCTTACATACCGTAGCATGCTTAATAGAAAAGAGGGCACTGCAATCTTTAAAAATCCTGTTAACTTGAACGTGATCGTAAATCTTATCAATGAATTACGAAGCACAATAACTTTTGGTGAAATCTTTTACATCATTGGTACAATGTTCCCCTAATCTGAATCTGATTAAATCAGCAGTCAAACACTTGATAATATTATTATTATATTTGTAGTTACAATGCACCTTTTTAAGAGCTTTAACTCTACAAAGCTTAAGTGAAAAGATTCTTCGTTTGCAAGTAGCAACTAAATTTTCTCTGCACATATCCGGCGAATGTAATAATTCTTTAAAGTCCTCATGAGCACTTTTTGTAGAGCCATTACCTTTACTTCTCATTGATATTTTATGAGCCTCAACATAGAACAGTTTAAACTTAAAATGATGGTAAATGGTTTCCTTCTGTAGAATGAAAAGGTTCTCTAGTTAAAGTCTTTTCTGCAAGTTATCTTCTTCCGTCAAAATTGTAACGTACGTGTTTGCAAAATTATAACACTGAAAGTATTGTATCTCTATATCACTGTTATTTTTGGATAGGCGAATGTCTGATCTATGGCCATTTAATCTTAAATTAAGTTGATTAGATGTTTGGCCAATATATCTTAGACAACTTTCCCAGCAGGGGATCATATACATTATATTTTTTACCTTACAAAATTTAGGTAAATCAGGGTTATGATGATCGAGATGAATTGAATCAATAATCTTACAAGTCATGCAACGATGATCAGAACATGTATTATAACAAAACTTATGAACATTAGAGATAACCAATGAAATATTTTTTTATGTTTTTGTATTTTTTGAATAATTTTCAAAATCTTCAGAAACAACTCAAGAACAACACAATGGAGACTGTATTATAGTGAGAATAATTGGCAGTGACACACGTAACACACAGAACATTAGAACAATTCTTCATGTTGACATCTCATGCTTAAGTTACGTAAAATTAACAAGTAGTGGGGCGTTTCGGTAGTGACTTCTACCTTCATCAGCCATGGAATGAAACTCGTGGCATTAGCATCAGTTGTTGCCAGATTTCAAAATAGCTTTCCAAATCATAGGTATGTTAAACGGCGTGTCTGTATTACAGGTGTTAGGAGTAAAGAAGATTTCAATGCTTTCGCGGTATCTGAGGGCTTTCCGATTGCTGAACGGAGCGATGCGTTTAACATTTAGCCAATCGGGAATCTTATATACATGCATATACGTATATACACTGCTGGACAATTGCTAAGGACGGGTCATAAACGGCTATATAGCGCTTAAAAAAGTAAGTGTGGTTGGATGCCAAGTAAAATAAAATAATGTCAGAATGCCAGGACATTACAAGAAAGACAATTTATTGTGCTCTGAAATCCAGAAGGCTTTGGAACGTGTTCAAGGGACAAACAGGCCATTTTGTACAGAATACGTAAACGTGAAAAAAATGCAATTACCGTCCGCAGGCGTTCCGGCGTAAGATGTCAATACGTGATATGGCCACCATGGAGGGCGATGCAAGATTTCACACGTCGTGTCATGCTTTGCACAACATTATCAAGCAGCTGTTGGGGTAATTTATCCCATTCCTCTGTCAGTGAACGGATGAGGGTGTCCTTGTTTATTGGAGGGCATTGGCGACCAGCAAGACGCCTACCCAAAGAACCCCACACATTTTCAATGGAATTCAGATCTGGAGAACGTGCTGGCCATAAGAGGCGTTGAATATCCTCGCTCTCAAGACACTCGTGAACAGCGACTGTTCGATGACATGTTGCGTTGTCGTCCATGAAAATGAATCTATCACCGACAGCACCACGGAACATGCGAACATGAAGTAGCAGAACATCATTAATGTATCGTTGGCCAGTCATAGTCCCAGTTGGAAGCACATAGAGGGACGTACGGCCATTGATCATGATGCCAGCCCATACCATGACACTACATGTCGGATATCGGCCCCTTTCCTGTATGTTTGCTGGACAATATGCAGTACCACTATCACGCCAGATCAGTTGTCGTCGACAATCAGACGAAAGACTGTATCTACTCTCATCTGAGAAGAGGACAGCAGACCAGCGGTTATCAGTCCAATTGCGATGTTGATGGCACCATTGCAAACGGGCGGTAATGTGACGTCTGGACAATGGGATGCATACAACAGGACGGCGGGCGTATAGTCCTCCTTCAGGCAAACGTCTGGCGACAGTTTTTCGGGAGATCCGCTTGCCAGTAGCAGCCATAAACTGATTTGCTACCTCACTAGCTGTGCTGCCCCGGTGTGTTTTTGTTGATAGCACTATGTACCGATCTTCTGCAGGTGTCGTACTGCGAACACGACCTCCCCCGTGACGTTTGCTACACTCTCCATTTGTTTGAAATGATTTCCAAAGCCTTGAAACAACACTGTGGCTGACGTCGAACTCCCTGGCAACATCTGTTATTTTTCGCCCTTCTTCAATCTTGCCAATAATACGGCCACGCGTAAAATCATCTAGGTGATGTCGGGAAGACATACTGAAAATTGCAAGTTCGTCAATTGATTCTTTCCCTTTCAACTTTGCGTTTGAACAACAACAGTCAATACGCGTCAAATCCTTTATATCTCTTATCAGCGCTATGACGTCACGAACAAGTTTGGCAATCCAAAATTTGCATACGCACGACACGTCTTACTGTATCCCGCACTTATGCTAATTTCCACATTTTCCTGCCTTCCATTTTATGGTTGCTATCGTTGCTATTGTCATCCGTCCTTAGCAATTGTCCGGCAGTGTATATATATACAAGTATATAAGGACAAAAAATGTAAAAAAATTAATGCGTGTGGCAGTGGCAGCGGAGACACACACTCAAGGTCATGTATGCGTTCTCAAGTGTCTCATTGTGACCCCTAGAAATATGACAATAATTATTTTTTCTTCTGATACACCCCCTTTAAAACTTCGACTTGATACCGACCACTGCAAATTGGATGACGATGAAAAACATTTTGTGGAATTTTGAAGGGTCTGCCAGAATTTTGCGATGAGTTTATTGCGATACTCACACACCGGCATTCTCTTTAATAAAAATGGATTGGAAACATATTCAGTCCATTCCACTTAGTAGTTCTAATTCTGACTATTATATAGCTCTAATTATTGTACTATTCTCTTTTACGTGCGATATTTCAAAGTAACTTGTACAGAAAACTAGCGGATAATGCTTACCTTGGCATTCCTTTCTAGCGACGGGGACATTTCATGCACGTGTTTTCCGGTCTTTGTTGAGGTTATTGTCCTAAAGTCCGTTGTACGCGATGACTGGCTTTACTTCTCACACTTTTCGCTGGGTATACTCATTGGATCTTTGCTTTAGGATTCAAACATCAATTTTTACCGTTCTTTATACTCGAAATTTTCGCCCATACTCTGGGCATCTTCAGGAGCGTGGCGACTTTACCACCGATGTTCGTGGTTAACTTCGCGCTAATGGAGTCCGATACTCCTTGTTGCCATTCGTCGGAAAAACTTTCCTGGATATATTTCGTTATCAAGCCCGGCTGGCGCCATCTATGTTTCGTTAAGAACACTTTTTTTTTTTCTGTTTTTTTTTTTTTTTAATTTTTTTAATTTCTTCTCCTATCCTGGTTTTCTTGTCTTTTTTTGCCTGTTTTTCTTGTCTTATTAGTTCTTTCCACAGGCCCGATAATGTGCTAGGGTCGTTCTGGTTACATACCCTTGCTTTATTTTTGTAGATTAATATTGCTTCTTCCCTCCTCATTTGCCTTTCCGATTTTTTATTCTTTTTTAGCATTTTAATTTCATCGAACTTTGGGAATGTCTGGTTTTCCAAGCAGAATTGCACTAAAGCCGTTTTGGCTTCTTTTTTTTGCCAGTTAGATATGTGTTGTTTAAGTCTTTTTTTTTTAATCTGTTTTTCGTACTTCCAATGTACGATATTGGGGGTATGTGTGCTATTGGAATTTCGTAGGTTCCTGATTCTTCTAGCATTTTTTCCTCTGTTTTTTTGTTGACAGTCATACTTTTCACGGTGTGCACTGAGCTTCCTAGTTGTAAGTCATATTTAGCACAGTGCCTATTGATTTCTTTACTCACTCCTTCCAGGTATGGGAAAGCTCCAATGTATTTCAATTTTTTATTTCTCATCTTCCTTTGGTTGTGCACTTCTTGGCCTTCTTTACTCTGAGTCATATGCTTTTTACTCTCATGTATCCATTTATTAATTAGCTTGCTCGGGTACCCATACTCTTGTGATATTTTCGAGATAAACTCTAGCTCTTGATTTTTTAGCCTGTTGTTAGATGTGTGTGTGTACGCTCGCCGTATCAAGTTTACTATGCTGTTTTTTTTTATGTATCACTGGATGGTGCGACGAGTATGGTATCAGTACAGGTATGTAAGTTGCTTTTCTGAACACAGAGTATTCAAAACTATTTTTGTTTTTCTTTAGTTGAATGTCCAGGAAGGATAGGCAATTATCCTCTTCAAACTCAATAGTTAGCTCTATGGTGTTACAGATTTTGCTAAACTGCTGTGCTAGATCTTGTAGCTCGGCTTTGTTAAGTTTAGACATTATAATAATGTCGTCTACATATCGAGCATAAAGTATTGGTTTTTCAGGTAAATTTTGAATAATTTCTTTTTCGAGGTATGCCATAATCACTTCTGCGTATAATGCCGATAATGGGGATCCCATAGGGCCACCTTGTGTTTGTTTATATATATTTCCTTCAAAATGGAAGATGTTGTTTTCCTTGATGAAATATAAGGTATTCTTTAGCTCTTTCAATTGTGACAAGTTTAGTTCTTTGTTGATGCTTAGTTGTTGCATAATCAATTCGATGGCTAGCTCGACAGGAGTGTTTGTATATAACGCCTTAACATCCATGGAGGCCATAGTTATTTGCTCTAGGTCTTGATTAATTAATTTGATTCTTTCTATAAACTCATAGCTATTCTTTAATGTATATTGATTCCTCATGAATATTGGGGATAGATAGTTGTATATCTTTTTTTCTAGGTTGATGAGTGGTGAGATTTTTTTCGATAGAATCAGTCTTAAAGGTGTGTTTTCTTTATGAGTTTTAATTTTCGAGAATATTTTTGGCATCCCTGCTCCCATTGGAGGGTTTGCATTTTTTATTTCTGTTGGTAACGTGCTGTGGTTCCTTATATTAGCCAGGAAGGTAAGTTGTTTGTCGGTGGGATCTTTGTTGATGCTATCGCACTGTAGCTCTGAGATGGCCGTCCGCATTTTATCATTATATTCCAAAGTGTCCATAATAACAATTTGCCCTGTTTTGTCCGCTTCGCAGAATTTGATCGTGGGGTCTTTGCAAAGATTTACTAGTTGTTTTCTGTCATACTTTAATTTATTAATCTTACAGTTTTTTTTGTGCTTAGCATTATACTCTTTAAGCATGATTCTGAATAGCTTAAACCTTAGATCGGTAGCATGTTCTGGATGCACTCGCTGCTCAATATCTTCTACGATAGGAATGTACTCTTCTGTTCTTGGGGTTTTAGGTGGAAATGCGTATTTTTTCCCACGTTGTAGCACTGCCTTTTCACTAAAAGTTAGCACTCTCGATGATTGGTTCACAAACACTGGGTATTCTGTGCTTTCATCACCCCTCATTTTGATTCCATCTAAAAGGGTATTAAATTTCTTGGCAGTTGAGCTTTCTGCCGCCTTTTGTTGGCTTTCGACTATTTCATTAATTTCAGTGAGAACATCGTCTATAATAAGGGTTTTCCATGTCCCGTTAAAATTCATATATTCAGTATTCAGTATCTGGTTCCACATATTATAGCACTGAATGTGGTTTTGGTATAGTTGTTTTCTTTTATAAATGATTTCTGCACTTAGTCTTTTCTCTTGACATGTCAGTAGCAGCCTTTTGTCTTTTCCATGCATAGGTTTGTTGGAAATTCGTAAGTATTTTGGTATAATATTAAAGTCTCTACAGTTCGTTAAGAACTTTATTTGGATATCTTCTTTTACCAGTTTAATTTTCTTTTTTTAAACTTCCTTATGATGTTTAGTTCTTTAGGCGTCAGCAGGCTTCTATACTTCATTATCCGTTCACGTATCGTTGTTCCGCCCGTGGCCGATTCTAATGCATGTATAACCAATCAATTCCACTTAGTAGTTCTAATTCTGACTATTATATAGCTCTAATTATTGTACTATTCTCTTTTACGTGCGATATTTCAAAGTAACTTGTACAGAAAACTAGCGGATAATGCTTACCTTGGCATTCCTTTCTAGCGATGGGAACATTTCACGCACGTGTTTTCCGGTCTTTGTTGATGTTATTGTCCTAAAGTCCGTTGTATGCGATGACTGGCTTTACTTCTCACACTTTTCGCTGGGTATACTCATTGGATCTTTGCTTTAGGATTCAAACATCAATTTTTACCGTTCTTTATACTCGAAATTTTGTCCCCGTCGCTAGAAAGGAATGCCAAGGTAAGCATTATCCGCTAGTTTTCTGTACAAAATATTCAGTCCAGTTTTAATTTTGAAGCCATGATAACAATTTAGTGTAGAAAAATTTGTTTTCCAAAATTTCCCAGCTTCGTAAATTTTCTAAACAATGATATCTGATTAAATGTTCTTTTCAAAGTAATTAAGTATAATGCACTACCTCAATTGAAATGCGCAGCTTATTTTTGGGAGGGAGGGAGGATGCAGCAGAAAAATAAAATGTACCCAGTGGAGTGACTTCAATGATTTTTGGTGAATAAAAATTTACATGAGTTTAAAAGCAAAAATTTCGCTGTGCTTGGTAAGTGAAGAAATCAATTTTGTGCAAGTATTTCGCTACAGAAATTAATCTCTCTCTCTCTCTCTCTCTCTTTTTTTTCAATTTATCCAATACTGAACTCTATTCTTAATCGCAATTTGTTCACATGCCCATTTTGACCAGAAGAGAAAATATAAGTAAAACTTTTTTGCAAAAAGTCCTGGCAACTGAGTATTTGTTAAAATATATCGTTGTTCAAATTTCGCCAATTTGCGATGAACATACTTTTTACATGGCCACGACAGTGTAATTTGATTGACATTAAATGTCCGCCATTACTGTTTCATTACTGTTTCACACGTTTTGCATAACGTGTGAAACAGTAATGATGGACATTTAATGTCAATGAAATTACACATGAGTATTTGTTATTAGCAAAGACAAATATTCTATATTTCGATGGGAGTAACATTGTTGTTAGAATTATTACGTTGAATAAAAGCAGGAACAAACCAAAAATTGGAAGGAAAAAAAACAGGTTGAGTAATACATTCAAACATACTTTATTTCAACATTCGTCATTATTTTTAATTCATTCCCCTATTTTATTTCTTATTTGGAAGCACAAGAACCTATTTTATTTCTTACTTGGAAGCACACGAACCGTATTAATCAACAAAGCACACAGGACCTGCGATGCATTCCCACCCAACAAGAGACTGCATTCGTGAGCAACCCCGCTGGCGAGGCTGCCATCAATGCAGTCCCCAGGGAAGTTTTATTCAAAGGAAACAAACTGATGTGGGAAGAGGCAGAGTTTCCCACATGAGTTGGTTTCAATACCCGTCGGGGCTGCAAGCAACGCAGTCCGCCAACGTTCCTTGCGCTCCCAGTGGTGTTATGCAGGGAAAACTTCCAGTTGAGTTCAGAAAACTTCTCTCTCTTGGTACGCATGAAAAAGAACTGCTGGGGGGGGGGAGGGGGATGCAGCCCCACAGCCCCATAGCAGGAGCCGCCCCTGTGTGTACCTACTTCAATCCCAAAATACAAATATACTGAAGCGGTTGAATCTGATCAGTTCTCTTCAGGGAAGCACCTGTTCACCAAGTGACCTTTCGAACAGGACAACAGTCTGATTGTGGTCAAAAGACCATCCCAGTGCTCCCTAGGACTCAAAACAGAACCACCAAATGGAAGAAACTCACTGAGCAAAATGAACTGAAACGTATATCCGTACTGTCAAACCAAATGGACTTTGGCGACATCTATACAACTACAACGTGAAACTTATTACTAAGTCAAGTTCTTGATGGTACTATCTTTTTAATGTACATTATTTTTTAACGTCAAGTGATGTTAAAAAAATAATGACAATATCAGCAAATTAGAGCAAGTGGGTGTTTACTCAATTCCTATTACAGCAAATCCTCCAATGTCGTACATAGGCAGCACCAAAAATAAATTAAAATATAAGCTGAAACAACATATAAAAAACTGTCAGAAAAAGTAAGAAAAGACAGCCCTCATTTAATACTGCTCAGCTAATCAGGAATTTCCAAAGTTTGACAAGATTGAGATAATAAAAAGTTGTAAATCTGAAAGACACCTCAGGATTGCAGAATCTGTGTTAATTGAAAAAAAATAGAGCTTCAGTATGTAACCATAATGATCCAAATGTAATGTGTAGCGATTGGAAGGATTTAATGAGAGTAGAACAGAAATGTTAGAAAATTGAAATATAAAACAAGCAAGAGAGGGCGCCACAGCTGCCAGGAGAACGAAGCTTCGAGAATTGATATTGCCCCAGAAGAGTCACTTACTTGCTCTGAGGATACCGTGAGTATAAGTCAGAGTTTCCGTCCCCCTGATGATGGTAGCGGGTTGCTACAGAAAGTGCTAAGCTTGGGATGTTGCTGAGGGTAGAGTGCGGCATGGGCAAGCTCCTTTTGAGAAGCCATTTCACACAGGTCATGAGATGTGTGCAAGTTGAAGGCTGGGTTATAAAACAACGATGTAATTAACCAAGGTGGAAACATCTTTTGTATATATGTATATAATGAGTGTATAGAGCATTTGTTGGTTGTATATTGTGTATAATGAAGTGTATGAATGTGTGGTATGTATGTATGACGAAAAAAACAATGATTTTATAAAGTGTTGATATGTAAATAAGACAGTGAATGCGTACAGTGAGCATATTTGATGTGACTACGTTTTGGTAAAAAAATAAAGTTCTTGAAGATTACTACATGACGCCTTAGGAGGGAGAGGAAAAAAAAAACCCCAAAAAAACCCTATATGACCAAGAATGGAATAGAATAAAGTGAATGACTTCAGCCGACAAAAGTGAAGAGCCCCCATGCTACCTGTAGAAACAAGCAACATTTTAATCACAACTCACGTGCTGGATATGTCATTTTGGGAACAAGACCATGAAATGGTAAATTGCCCATAAATGTTTTATTGTGCTACATATGTTTTGCAGTGTTTTAAGTTTGTTCATTCAGACTCTGTTCTTTGATGTTGGTTCAGTTACAAGTGAAATAAAATATATGTATATATATTTTTTTGTTATATATATTTTTTTGTTTATATATATGTACAGGGTGCATAGGAAAGTCTCTTTAGCCTGGAATAACTTCCGAACGGAGATAGGTACAGTTATGCAAGTGAGATAACGGCATAGTAAAGCGACTACGCCCGATCGAATGCAACCGATAGCAGCGTCCCTAGTGGCAAAATGCGGACGTTAACTATTGCAAATCGAAAAATAAAAGAGATAGAGCAAAATTTCCAATTACAAAGTTGTAGAGCATCAATTAATTAGTACAAAACAACATTTGTTTTCACGGATACGATAAATTGTCGCCTGAATACCCTACAATGTCCAAAATTGATGCGCGACGATTCGAATCTGCATATTCACATTTCGCAAATGTAGCCGTATGCAAATGCAGATTGTGACGTTGTACCGTACCTACGATATAAAAACCAGTAGCAGGATGTACCCTGATCAGAAGTTTAGGTCTATGTACGCTGTGTGAGAACGGCGAGCTTGGATTTCTGGGCTTGCACAAAAAATCAGGTGTATGCAACAGCGCCTACAAGTCTGCTGGATCTACGTCGTCGTGTTACAGATGATTGCAATAGTGTAACCCCTTCCATGTTGAGGAATGTGCATGCAGAGTTACTTTCATGAATACAAATGTGTATCGTGGGCAATGGTGAACTCTTCGAACATACTCAACATTAACTTTATCACTGTGCGCCAGTTTGCCTTTTTTGTTTTTGTTTTGTCTGACGGCATCAAACTGTATTGACATAAGTATGCATTTATGCAATAAATTATGTGTATTTGCTCATACCTATGCCTAGGGGTGGCTCCTGCTATGGGGCTGTGGGGCTGCAGCCCCCCCCTACCCAAAGCAGTTTTATTTTCATGCCGTACCAAGAGAGAAGTTTTCTAAACTCAACTGGAAGTTTTCCCTGCATAACACCACTGGGAGCGCAAGGAACGTTGGCGGACTGCGTTGCTTGCAGCCCTGATGGGTATTGAAACCAACTCATGTGGGAAACTCTGCCTATTCCCACATCAGTTTGTTTCCTTTGAATAAAACTTCCCTGGGGACTGCATTGATGGCAGTCTCGCTAGCACGGGCTGCTCGCGAATGCAGTCTGTCGTTGGGTGGGAATGCATCGCAGGTCCTGTGGGCTTTGTTGATTAATACGGTTCTTGTGCTTCCGAATAAGAAATAAAATAGGGGAATGAATTAAAGTAATGGTGAACGTTGAAATAAAGTATTAAATAAGGTATGTTTGAATGAATTACTCAACCTGTTTTGTTTTTTCCCCCTTCCAATTTTTGGTTTGTTCCTGCTTTTATTCAACGTAATAATTCTATTACCATCGAACTGTCGAATATTTGTGTTTGCTAATGACAAATACTCAGTTGCCTGGACTTTTGCAAAAAGTTTTACTTATATTTTCTCTTCTGGTCAAAATGGGCATGTGAACAAATTGCGATTAAGAATAGAATTCAGTATTGGATAAACTGCAAAAAAAATGAAGGAGAGAGAGAGAGAGAGATTAATTTCTGCAGCAAAATACTTGCACAAAATTGATTTCTTCACTTACCAAGCAGAACGAAATTTTCGCTTTTAAACTCACGTAAATTTTTAGTCACCAAAAATCATTGAAGTCACTCCACTGGGTACATTTTTTTTTTCTGCTGCATCCCCCATCCCTCCCCAAAATAAGCTGCGCATTTCAATTGAGGTAGTGCATTATACTTAATTACTTTGAAAAGAACATTTAATCAGATATCATTGTTTAGAAAATTTACGAAGCTGGGAAATTTTGGAAAACAAAATTTTCTACACTAAATTGTTATCATGGCTTCAAAATTAAAACTGGACTGAATATGTTTCCAATCCGTTTTTATTAAAGCGAATGCCGGTGTGTGAGTACCGCAATAACAACTCATCGCGAAATTCTGGCAGACCCTTCAAAATTCCACAAAATGTTTTTCATCGCCGTCCAATTTGCAGTGGTCGGTATCAAGTCGAAGTTTTAAAGGGGGTGTATCAGAAGGAAAATTGTTTATTGTCATATTTCTAGGGGTCACAATGAGACACTTGAGAACACGTACATGACCTTGAGTGTGTGTCTCCGCTGCCACTGCCACACGCATTAAATTTTTTACATTTTTTGTCCTTATATACTTGTGTGTATATATATATATATATACGTATATGCATGTATATAAAATTTGCAACCACTATCAATCCACTGCTGGATGAGGGTCTCCAAGTTTCTTCTTCCACAACAGTCTGCCTTGAGCCAGTTTCTTTCATGCTTTCGAATTTCATACACCCATCTCCCTCTTGTCATCTTCTGGGTATTGTTTTTTCCCTTGCTTTCCAGTTCAATATTTCAACTCTCCGTCAGTGGTTCTTTCTTCTAGCAATATGTCCATCTCATTGCAATTTCAGGAATTTTGATCATAATGTCTTCCACTCTTGTCATTTTCCCGATCCACGAGTTTCTATTTGTATCTTTCCTGGTGACATCAAACATGCATCTCTACACACTTCTTTCAGTTGTCTACAACATCTGTATGTCTATTTTAGTTGAGGTCCATGTCTGTGCTCCATGCGTAAGAACTGGAAGGATGCACTGATTAATCAGTTTCTTTTTAAGAAATAATGCATCTGACCAAGTTTTATAGTTCGATTATTTTCTTCATAAATGTGGCAATCGCTTAATATCTGTTGCCTAATTTAGGTATCGGTACCTCTACATTTTCCCTATCAATCGCTAAATATAAAATATAAATATTCATTTCTTGTAAAAAAAACCACTTTCGATCAATATATATATATTATTATTATTATTAAACGGACAGCATCAGCACAGGCTCAGTAACTTAGCTTATTCGAAGTGATATCTACAAAATTGAGTTGCAGCCAGATGCAGCTCCCCCCATCTCAGCTTATCACGAGCAGCCACTGCCTATGCCTATTCCCTTTAAACATTCACACAGAAGGTCACGCATTGATTTCGGACATTTTAGGGTATTCAGGCGACAATTTATCTTATCCGTGTGAAACAAATGTCGTTTTGTACTAATTAATTGATGCTCTACAACTTGGTAATTGGAAATTTTGCCCTATTTCTTTTCGTTTTCGATTTGCAATGGCTAACTTCCACATGTCGCCACTAGGTGTGCTGCTATTGATTGCATTCGATCGGGCGTAGTTGCTTTACTATACTGTTATCTCACTTGTATAACTGTACCTCTCTCCGTTCGCAAGTTATTCCAGGCTAAAGGGACTTTCCTATGCACCCTGCATATATCATTTTTTATCATATATCCTTTACAAGGATATAGTGTGAAATCATTTTGAATTTTATCTGATATACTATTTTAATCAAGCAGATACCCTGAACTCAAGTTCATTTAACTTGTTAGGAAATTCATTTTTTATTTAAAGTACAAAACTTTTAATGGGGTCCAAGAACTTTGCTGCCTTTTTTTAACATGGAAATAAATATCATTCTAGTAAAGTTCATGTATATATAATTTTTTTTCTTTGCTACGTTATGTTCCCTTGAACTTCATTCTTTGTGATTTTGACTGTATTATATTTGTGCACTTAGAAAGAGCTTTTGCCAGAGTTCTTAGAAGCAAATTGTTCAGGGTGTTAAAAATTGTGATGTCTGTTGAATACTTTTTCTGTAGGAAACTTTGCAACAATAAAATCTGACAAAAATTCTTGTACGTGGCTTGTAGTTTACTTTTATGGCATAACAAGAATGCAGATCATCTTCACATTTGCTTTTAATTTATATTGATAAATTGACTATTTATTAACTTGTGTTGTGTACTGATGGTTAGTATTAATAGCTTGAAATATTATCGTAATCAGTTGAGCATGATTTGTAAAGAATTTTGAATTGTGATTAGCATTGTAAAGCAGAAATCAATTGTTCTGATCATGATGATAAAAGGTACTTACACAATTCAGGGAGCTGCATTGTAATAGGTGTTGCTTTCACTGCTTTTTCTTACTTAGACAGGAAAGCTTGATGAGAAATTACATAATTATATTTAATTATATTCATAACATAATTTGCAAAGCGGAAGTATCATTAGAGCTAAGCAGATCTGTTTTCACCAAGAAACAGATCGAACAAAGAACATTTGTGAAGTGCCATGCATAATTTAGACCTGTTCTCTTTAATGGTAGTGAGAGTAGAATATGAAATAAAGATTCAGTTGAATATTAGAGCTGCCTGACATGAGAATACAGAAAAAACTGTCAGGAGAATGTAGATATAGATTCATTGGCAAGACATTTCACAATTAGTTCATAACTGAGAACTTCATCTGTGAAACACAAATTAAAATAGAGGTCAAACACTTATGGTTTCTCTGATGCTATCTAGGAGATAAAACATTCCTTTGATAGATGCTCTATTTTAATCTGTCTGGCCACAGACTGTTGAGGTAACTTAGAACATGGCTGATTTATTACTTGATTTCAGTCATAAGTAAAAGACGTTTGACCTTTTGAGAAGCAGAACTTTCAGTGAATGAAATAAAATGCTGCAAGTTTTCATTGAACCAGGATTAACTTTGTTTTTGTGCTTTTATTCAGTTTTTTTTCTGTAATTGTATATGTTCTTCAACCAGGATAATATTCCAGCGGGTAGGTGTGAAATAATGATGATTCATTTTTTACAAATGTGAATTTCCCGATTTTTATGTTCTGTTATCAGATACTTACAATGCAATGACAAAAGTCTCAGTGGCATTCAAGTCCTGAAATCATATTCTGTTGTAGCTCCTTGACCCATTCATTGATGGATGTCGCAACACTGGTGAATATTTGGTGCGAATCATGCAAGAGCTACGTGGAAATCATTTACCTTCATCATCATCTCTGACCAATCAAATGATTGAGCAACAGAAGAAGCAGATAATTGCAGCTTTAGAAGATGAGCAGTTGCGGCACTTGGAAGATGAAGGAGAAATGGTCATTAAACAATTAGAAAGCTATTGTAAAAAATCTCCACACAATATAGGCTACAAGTAAGTAGTTTACTCATTTAGTTATTATTAATAATAGAACTCACTTTCACCCCTACATTTGAAAGTAAATTTTTCAGGCTCTTTATGAAAGGCATGCAATTTTCTTATAATGCATAATGAAAAGATGGATAGCACAATTTTTTTCCAAGTAGTATTTCATAATGTAAAAGGTTAGAACTCTTGATTACTGGATTTATTTATAATTAAATATTTTAATAATTTACACGAGCCTTAGATTTGTGTACACCTATCTTTATTGAAATTTTAGAGCAAAGTACTGTCATTAGAGTACTTTCATAATATGTACTTTCTAATACGTATATCCACTTTAAGTTATTAATATGTACTTTCACTCAAAATACTGGATAAAATCATGAAATTTCATAAATGTAACTTTACTGTAAATCAGAAGAAACAAACTGAAGTATTTTTAAACACTTGTAATTCAATATGACTTCTTCCTGAATTCTAGTCTCTGTAGATCACTTTTGTTGTTAGAGCTGCTGTGAAGATTTACAGGTGTAAACATTTATGAACAGAAAATACATTTTTGTAATAATGATACATAGGACCAAATTATGCTTATTATTTGGTTGCTAAGATGTTGGCCAAAAATTAACATTTTCCATCTTTCTTTAATAAAGCTAGCATGTTGTAGAATGGTTAGTAATAAAACTAGGAGACATACAGGTGAAATTTTCAAAATTATTATAGTACTACTGGGTTCTCTGCAATGAGTAAAGTGTAATTTCCATTTGACTGTAATAAGAGAATCAAGAATAAAGAGTGACAAATCATGAAGCTCAGTCATGACATTTTTCACTAATAAGCATGTATATAGGGTTGTCCAATTAATAAAGTACAGATTACAATTACATGGAAATTGTTTGTCACCACATCAGCAATACATGCCAACATAACTACTTACAAATGGTTATAGTGAGAATAATTGGCAATGAAACACATAACTCACAAAACATTAGAAAAATTCTTGATGTCGACATATCATGCAAAAGTTACATAAAAATTACAGGTGGTGGGATGTTTCGGTAGTGACTTGTACCTTCATCAGCCATGGAATGAAACACATGGTATAAGCATCAGTTTTTGCCAGATTTCTGTTAGAAATTCTAAGTAGGTTCACGCATTGATCTCAAATGACGGATTTAACAAACGAAAGAGAATTATTGAACTCACAGAACGAATGGTTGAAAGCATAAAGAGTACTTACCACCTTTAAATAGGTAATCCTTTATTCACAACACACCACACTGAACGCTAAAACATCTAAAACACTAGAGATTTTAAATCACACACTATCTAATTTTATATTGGTTTTGGAACAACATCACAAATGCAGTACTTCACACATAACTTCATCTTTTTGTTTCAGTTCTCATGGGAACAGTTTTGCTCAGGTTGAAGGTCAGCACATCACAACTTCTTGGGTTGGAGTGAGAATGACAGTTTTCTTTTTATTTCCAAATAGGTTTGCTTAAGGCAGCAATGCCATCTATATTGTTCTTTTGTGTGGAACTTGTACGGACACATCGCCCTCTTTCCAACAATTTCAAAATAGCTTTCCAAATGATAGGTATGTTAAAAGGTGCATCTGTATTGCAGGTGTTAGGAGTAAGGAAGATTTCAATGCTTTCGTGGTACCTGAGGGCTTTCAGATTGCTGAACAGAGCAATACATTTAACATTTTGGCAATCGGGAATCGCGGACGTATCGCTGATGGTTAAAATTGAAAGGGAGGTGGGAGGGTTGCCTTTCTTAACATCAGCAATATGTTCCACCAGTCGTCGGTTGATGCTTCGGTAAGTACCACCAATATAGTGGGTAACGCCAGTGGAAGTGTTGACAGGGATAGAGTAGATACCTGGTAACTGAACCCTAGAGTTGGAATCTGGCAACAATGTAACTCACCCCTATTTTGAAATCTGGCCACAACTGATGCCTATGCCACGTGTTTCATTTCATTGCTGATGAAGGTAGAAGTTACAACCGAAACGTCCCACCACCTGTAATTTTTACGTAACTTTTGCATGATATGTCAACATTAAGAATTTTTCTAATACAAATGGTTATTTTTCTACATAGCCACCATACACATTAAGACATTTTCACAGCAATAAACAAGCTTAAACATTCCTTCATGGTAGCTCACCCGTCCAAGATTATTGAAGTACTGCAGAACTGTAGTCTGCAGTGTCACCTTGTCCTCGAATCATTTACCCAATAAGAGTTCTTTAGCGGACCAGAGATGTGGTAATCTGATGGGGCTAGGTCATGACTGTATGGCGGATGCAACAGAACTTCTCACTTCCGCTTTGTGATCCATTCTTTCATCTGGTTTAATGTGTGAGGTCTATCACCATCATGCAAAAGTCTCACTCTAGTGCTTAAACATCCTGGCCTCTTTCATTTAATCGATTCCTGCATTTTTTTTTAGATTGTTACAGTACCTGTCGCTGTTAATTGTTGTTTTACGAGGGAGAAATTCATACAAGAGAAGGCCTTCAGAATCCCAGAACACTGACGCCATTGTTTTCCCTACAAACAGCTGAATCTCGAATTTTTTTGGAGGTTGGAGATTGTGGATGCTTCCACGTCATTGAGTTCTATTTGGACTTGGGGGTGCAATAGTGCACCCATGTTTCATCCCCTGTCACAATGCTTTCAATAAACGAGTTTCCTTCATCATGGTAGTGAGTGAGATTTTCGAGTGAAGCAGCCATTCTGTTGGTCAGCAGTTTTGGAACCCAAAGACATGAAACTTTACAAAACCATAACTCTATGATTATCTCATGAACAGTACTCTTAGAAATACCTGTCTGTACAGCAATTTCACGAACCTTTACCCTTCGATATTCCCTCACCAAACTTTTGACAAGAACACAATTATCTTCTGTGAGTGAAACCTTTGGTCTGCTTCTGTGTTGCTTGGGATCATCGTTCAATTCAACCATTTTGGAATTTCGTGCACCACATTAACACATCTTTTTGGCTTAAAATGTGCTGTCCATAAGCATTTACTAACCTGCAATGAATATCTCTTTAAGTGACGCCTTCCGTCTGCAAAAATCTGATGACTGTGCTTACTTCTAACTTGAAATACATTTCAAGAACATTATCCATTTCATTTGCTTGCCAACCACAGACTACTTATCAGAGAATAACAACAAATGCAGGACTACTACTCCTCATCCATACAATGTTCTCAAGAAACTTACATCACATTTGCATGTCTATATCATGCATCAACACCACATGTACCTTTAATATCGGACCACCCTCATATACACTCATCATCAAAAAAATAGTTGCACCCAAAAGGACGTGTCGGATTGCAATGTTATTTGGGAGGAAGGTAAAGGTTACCAGGAACAATAAATGATTAAACATTGAGACTGATTTGGGCAATATTTGTTGAGCTACATGCCTATAAGTAGTGTCTCTTAGTATGGCATCGGGCCGCCATGTTTGCTCACACAGTATGCCAGACGTCTCGGCATGGAATAGTACAGGTTTCTAATGGTGCCCTGCGATAAGCCATCCCATGCAGTTTTAATCTTCTCACACAGTTCCTGCAGATTGTGCAGTAGGGGCAGCTTGTCGTTGACCACAGTGCCTCCACACATGGATTCGGTGGTCGTCTCCTCCAAGACAAAAGCGGGATTCATCACTGAAGATCACTCACTGCCATTCTGAGTGGCTTCATGACAGTCAGGCGCAACACCTTTGCAGTCTTTGGCAACGATACAATGGTGTTAAGGGCTGTCGTTGTAACGGTCTGCGTGCGTATAGTCCTACATTGTTCAGCCGTCTGCCAATGGAGCTGGAACTAATCAGATTATGCATGGAGGGCACCACTGCTTGTTGAATATCTGCAATCGTGGCTGTTGGGTCACTCTGCGCATGTCTGACAACCGTCGGTCCTCTCTCTGTGGTTCATCTAGGTCTTTCAAACCCTTTCTGTCACTGCTGTGTGCGTTGTTCCATCCACTGCAGCTAACAGCGTGCTATGGTGATGTCCGCCCGACCAGTATGGCACACAATACGGCAATAAGACCATCCCGCTTCCCAGGGCTCAACGATGCGACCCCTCCCAAAAATCCTTCAACTGCTCGAATTGCTTCAAACTTTTTTCTGAGGCATACTTCACTTACAAAGGATGCAACCAACATAACAGCATGAGTCAGAATGGGAAGCATGCACAATGGGATGACCTTATATAGCCAGGCAGGCACAGCGCTACAACCCCTCCTTGCTCGTGTCACATTCACGGCTGAGCATGATACTTGAATCATTTGCATGTCTCACAATGTCAAGCCTACCCACCAAGTTTCATTCCTGTCGGTTGCTTCCTTCTGTGTGCAACTATTTTTTTGACGATGAGTGTATTTTCTAACTATGATGCCTTTAACAAAACACAAAATCTGCTCAAAGAAGCTAGGATTTCACACATGTGAAGAGAGAAAGAAAAGCTTGAAAACTTTATCAAATAACCCATAGTGTATTTGCAGAACAGAACTACAACAACATCAACAAAAAGACTCATATTGTACCAAATGGAAAACAGTACAAATAACAGGGTGTCTACTGGTCATGAAAAACATGAAAGTCACAAAAAAAAGTCACAAATTCAAAAAAAGGTCATGACAGTCATGAAAAAGTTACAAATTTTACTTTGGGGTCATGATTCTTTCTTTATTTTTAGTAATTGTTCATTTTCTGGTGACAATCCAAGTAATTTTCCACGCACACTACATAAGATGTAAATGTTATCATCGATCTACTTGTCAAAAAAAGAGCTCTTGTGCTCTCCCCCCCCTCTCTCTCTCTCTCTCTCTCTCTCACACATAAAGAGAGAGAATGTCCTTATATACATATGAGGCATATTTGGAAAGTAAGTACTGCTTGGCTATTGAAGTTAAATGAAAATGTATTCAATTTGCCATACCTTAAACTACTTTTCTATGCAGTTTCCACCATTAGTGAGGCATGTGAAGACAGCCACTTTAGTACTGCTCCTTTGACTTCATCGTCAAAGAAACATCAACCAGCAAGGAACTTTTTCAGATGCAAGAACAGGTGATAGTCACTTGGTGCTAGGTCTTGGCTGTAGGAGGGCTGGGGGGTGGGTGGGTGGGGTCCATTTGTTTCCAGCCAAATGACTTGATGAGTGCTTGAGTCTGCAAAAATGTGAGGCTGAGCATTGTCAAGAAGCAAGACGACACTGTGAGTAAGCATGCCACACCTTTAGTTCTGGATTGTGTGATGTAGTTTTTCCAGGTTCTCACAATAAGCTGATGAGTTTACTGTTCTGCCTTTAGGCATGAATTCAACAAGCAAAACCCCTTGCCTGTACCAAACCTAATGTGCACATGGTTGCATTTAATGTAAATATGCAACTAAATAAATTGAAGATCATTGTGGAAGTTATACTAAGAGATGTGTAGATGACTAGAATTTGGTGGGGCACTGAAGACTGGCACATATTTCCTGTATGGCAAAAACTTTAATAGAAAAACATAAAACCAACGCACTTGATCGTGCAACTTGAAATTGTCTGCTTGAATTTCTTCTTTTTTGGCAATTAAGTGTGCTGCCACTCCATGGACTGCATCTTTAATTCCAGAGTCACATGCCTGTACATATGACATGCCTGTACGGAGTCACATGCCTGTACATATGACATGCCCGTACGGTGACATTCCCTTGTCTTGTCACCTGTGCCAATATGGCTCTAGAACCTGTCACTTTTCTCACTGTATTGCATGAGGAAGGTCAATGCACTGCTGGCTCACTTGCTTTTGTGCTCCTCAGAGAGCATCTTCATCACCCAGTGTGAGCACAATTTTTCAAACCCCAAATAATCTATCACAATTTTGTAGATAACAGTTGTTGGAATTTGCTGGAAATGCAAAGAAAGTGCAGAAATTGTAAAACTTCTGTGCTCATGAACTTTTGTGTTGACCACACAAAAGGACAACAAGGTCAAGATTGAGTTTATAAAACTTTATGCAATTTTGGACAGACAGCAAGAAAAGTGTAAACTAAAACACTTTCGTAAAATTGAAAATCTAATAAATGACAAGCACCAGAAAAAACATAGAGTAGAGATTAATAACCAAAATCTTTATAATAATGAATCCTGTTTAGAACTATCAAATCTGCAAAAGAAAGCACTTGAAAGAGGTATAAGGTTTGCGTATCGGCAAAAAGTGCCAAAAACGGAATACCTCATTCTGCAAATTGAGAACGTCATCCAAAGATTGCCTAATGCAAATAAAAATCCTACAAGATTTAAAATGGTCCGTGCCATCAACAACATGTACAACACCAATTAAAGTACAAGAATCACATATGAGCGCAAAGCCTTAATGAAGTTGAGAAACAACCCTACAGTTAAGTGTATTATGGCGGACAAATCTAAGCAGATTGTCATCTTAAATACAGATGAATATAATAACAAGATGACAGAAGCAATCAATAAATTGAATGCCGTCATCGTCAATAAAGACCCTGTTGACAGTGTAATTAGGAACTTGGCTAATATAAAAAATCACAGTGACTTGCCTACAATTATTAAAAGCAAATGTATTCCACCAGTAAGTGCCTGTACACCAAATATTTTTGGTAAAATAAAAATGCATAAGACTGACGAACCTATTAGGCCTATTGTTAATAAGAATTTATCTCCAACCATTAACTTGGAGAAAGCACTATTTAACTATATCAAACCATTCTGCAATAGCCATGAAGCCAGTATTACTAATGCTACTGAAGTTATCAACAAGTTAAAAACAATTAAAACCTCCAATTTCACAATGGCCAGTTTAGATGTCATCTCTCTATATCCCAATACTCTAACCGATATCGCTATTGACTTAATTAATTCCAGATTGGAAGATGAAAATCTTACTGATTAAGTCAGAAACAGTATTATATCTGCATTATTATTTGTTACAAATAATAATTTTTTCACATTTAATGGGACAATTTATAAACAGCAATATGGCGCCCCAATGGGGTCCCCAATTTCAGGGCTACTGGCCGAAGTCATTCTGCAAGATATTGAAAACTGTATATTAGATCATTCTAATATATACTTACCATATGTATAACTCCGATACATCGATGATATTTTATTATTTTGGCAGCACTCCAATCTTGAAATGGATAACTTCATTAATAAATTTAACAGTTGTTATCAATCAATACAGGTTAGTAAAGAAATTGAAGTTAATGGCCAGCTAAACTTCTTGGATATCTCTATACACAAGGATAACGGAATTATAGAATATTCAGTCTACCGGAAGCCGTCATATGTACAGGCAATTATCCCAAAAGATTCTACACACCCTTGGAAATATAAGACTGCAGCGTTCCGCTTTTATATTAAAAGAGCCATGACACACTCATCCAATAAAGAATCAGAGATCAAAGAGCTAAAATGGATTGAAAAAACTGCAGAAGAATTTGGATATAATAAAGGATTAGTCAAATCTTTATATAACAACATTACGGCCAGTATACATCGTTCCGAAAGTAATATTGAAAAAGAAATACAGCAGTATTATGGAAAATTTCCCTACTTACCTCCTATTAGTACTATTTTAAAAAAAGAATGTTACAACCACAATATTAACATTGCAGAAACAGTTATTGACAATGGAAGTATACTTACTACTACTAATAATAGATCAATTCTAAATAAATCTGGCGTTTATGTCATTCCAACAGTTAAGCATGATAACCAAAAAGATAAGGTATATATCGGAAGTACGCATAGAAGATTTTTGACTAGATTAAATGAACATATTACGAATTGGACAAGAAAAGATGAAAAAACTTCATTAATACAACATTGTATCAAAAATCATGTAACTCCTGATTGGACTAACATGAAAATTCTAACATCGCATAGATCACATGCCCAGATTCTAACCTCCGAGGCTGTAGTCATTGAGAAAACCAAAAGGTACAACTGTAACGTTAATAGTCCAGTAGAGCTTCAGTTTGCATGGAGGTACCTTATTGAACAGGAGAGAAAACATTTCAAGAAGAAAAACATTAACAAAACACAAGTAACATCAAATACTACTTAAAAATACAGGTGTATATTTCTACTCCATAAATGCTACTTGTTTATTTTTGTTTAACTACAGATGGCGACACCACTGATGTGCACAGTTGAACCCAAATCATGATGTGCAAATATCTACATGACAGGGCTGAACATACATTAGGGTTGAGCAACATACCTGAGTGAGTGAGTGCACCTACCATTGATGATGGCTATGAGTGTTAGCAGAAACTAGTTTGGTGCTTCGCAGTCGGGAGATTTATTTTTTGGATGCTTTACAATCAGGATGGTTATTTCTTTTTCAAGACTGTTCGTTTTTTAAAATTTCAGCAAAATTATAATTCATCTTCATATTTCATTGTTATCGAGGTGCTTTGCAGTCAAGATTATTTCCTCTTCGGGATTATAGTTCGTTTTTTAAAAAAATTCAACAAGGTTTTAATTCAATTGCATTGTTGGACTTATTAAATCCATGTTGAACACTTACCGCACGTGTTGGTTTCCGTATTTCCGTTGTGTAAATGCGGCTTGGGTTTTTTTTTTCATTCGGTTGCTGTTCCTTTTTAATTGGCCTCGTCACTAAATGAATTTTTTTCCCTTTGCTGCTTCTACATTTCAATACGTATTTTACCCAAGTACTTTCGGTAACATTCCGTTACCGTCATCTAGGGGACGTTTTGCACCAACCTGCGCGGACTGTGTCCGCAGAGCGTTATGTGGTTCTTGTGGGCTGCATCTGTTCGTGGCTATCGCTTCCTCTTGGGCATTGTGGCGCCATCTCTTGTTGGCCAGCAATCTCATTTTTCGAACTTTTTCGTTTTTTTGCTCAATTTTAATTAAATTCCTCCAGCTGTTTCTTAAAATATTAGGGTCATTGTGGTTGCAAACTTTTTGCTCTATTTTTTTCTATCATTACCGACTCTGCTATTCTGAGGTGTTTCTCAGATTTACAGCTTTTTATGACTTTTATATTTTCAAATTTAGGATATTTTTGGTTAGCCAGACAATATTGAATAAGTGCAGTTTTTTCTTCTTTTTTCTGCCAATTTTTACATGTTGTTTTAACCTGTGTTTAAGCTTATTTTTGGTACTTCCTATGTATGCCATTGGAGGGTTTTCTGTAATAGAAATTGAGTAAATACCTGCTTTTTCTAACATTTTTATTTTTTCATTATTTTTGATTACTATATTTTTGATAGTATTTACTTTTCCTCCAATTTGAATGTTATGCTTTTTACAAATATTATTAATTTCATTAGTAGTACCTTTAATGTAAGGAAAACCATTTAGATATTTGATTTCATTTTTATTTATTACTGCATTATTTTTTATTTTCTTTAGTACTTCTGTGTTCCATTTTTTTATTAAATGGTTTGGATAACCAAAACTACCTGCAATTTTTTTTATGAATTTAATTTCTTCATTAATGAAATTAATATTTTCAGAGTGCGTATATGCTCTTTTAATTAATGTTTTCAGACTATTGCATTTTTGTGGATAAGGATGTGCCGAGTTGTACGGGATTAGAACAGGAACAAATGAACTTTTTCTATAAACACTGTATTGCAACTTATTTGTGGATTTTATAACTTGTACATCCAAAAAGGCTATTGTGTTGTTTTTTTTCATTTCTACTATAAGTTCTATTGTTGGGTATAAAGAGCTGTAACATTTGGTTAATTTTCTTAACTCTTCTTCGTTCAGTTTTGATAGAATGAAAATGTCATCCACGTATCGACAGTATATTTCTGGTTTTTCTTCCATACTCTGCATGACATTTTCTTCAGTCTCGTTCATCACAACCTCAGCATATAAAGTTGATAATGGTGAGCCCATTGGGCCTCCTGAATTTTGCTTGTAAATTTTGTTCTTGTATGTAAATACATTGTTTTCATATAAATAGAATAAAACTTTTTTGAATTCTTGAGTTTGTGTGTCATTTAATATTTTAAGAGTATGTAACTTCTTAATGACCATTTCAACAGCTTCTGGAACAGGAGTGCTTGGATATAATGCTTTAACGTCCATGCTTGCCATATGTAAGTCCTTTAGGTCTGTTTTTACATTTTTAATTTTCTCAATAAATTCATACGTGTTCTTGATGGTGAACCTATTTGTTCATGAAAATGGGTGCAAGGAACCTGTAAATGTTTTTCTCTAATGTTATCAATGGTGAGTTTTTTTTTTTTGAAACAATGTCTCATTGGAGCATCTTCTTTGTGTGTTTTTATCTTTGCTACAATACGTGGTATGCTTGCTCCCATTGGTGGAAAAGAGCGCTTGATTTCATCAGGTAATGTGCTATGATTTCTTATATTCGCTAAGAATTTAATTTGGTTATCAGTTGGGTCTTTCTTTATTTCAGTACAGTTTAATTCTTCTATTGCTACAGTCATTTTTTGTTCGTATTCGGCTGTGTTGAGAATAATGATCCATGCAGGTTGGTGCAAAACGACACGGTCCGTGCAGGTTGGTGCAAAATGTCCCCTAGATGACGGCAACGGAATGTTACCGAAAGTACTTGGGTAAAAAACGTATTGAAAAGTAGAAGCAGCAAAGGGAAAAAAATTCATTTAGTGACAAGGCCAATTAAAAAGGAACAGCAACCGAATGAAAAAAAAAACCCAAGCCGCATCTACACAACGGAAATACGGAAACCAACACGTGTGGTAAGTGTTCAACATGGATTTAATAAGTCCAACAATGCAATTGCATTAATGCACGTCAAAAAATGAATTAACTTTTCAATAGCGGACTTTTTCCTACGAAATCCAATATTGGAAGTATTTGAAAAAAAAAAAAAAGGTTTTAATTCAGTTTCATATTTCGTTGTTGTTAAGGAAATTTTTTTACCTGCATTGTAAAAATTCATCTTGTTCAATTTTATCTGGTACTGATTTTACAATATCATGAATTTTAATCTAAACTTCACAATTAAAAAAAGTTCACATTCTTTGAAGACGTACATATGAAGCCCCGACAGCCACTACGAATATTGTAAGTACAGATACTTATTTATTTTTCTTGATTTCAATTGCCAATACTATGTTAACATCATTTAACAATCTCCCGATTGCTGAACTTGCATAACGTGTGAAACAGTAATTACGGACATTTAATGTCAATCAAATTAAAACACCAATCATTGTTGACCACAGATTTGGTGGCTGCTTCACTCCTAATCATTCACGTTCTCACAACCTTCACAGAATTATCTGATCCATTCCATCACTCATGGCAGTTTGATCGTAGACCTCACAAATCTCACGACGAGTGTCAGCTGGTTTCACATTTCTTGTATTCAAAAATCGAATTACAGACCTTATCTCACAGTTGGCAGGCTGCTCAATCTTCTTAAACATGTTAAACTCATAGAACAACATGCAAACATGATCTGATGTTCTCGTAATGGCATCTGTGGTTTGCCCACAAATGAGAGAAGTCAGCGCATATGCATAATATCATGATTGCAGTGCTGCAACTAAAATATTTGCAGACATTACTTTCCAAATGTGCCTTGTACACATGTATGCAACACCACAGGTCTTTTTAAAATGGTCATGAAAATTGTTCTTGGTATTGCATTTCCAAAACAAACTTCCAACACACTTCCCTACTTTATTATTATAACTCTCGCTGGCTTTCACGTGGAAATGTCTTGAAAGGGGTGTATGAACTCAGGAGTGAACTTCATTCTTATCTTGCTGAAAAAGAAAAGAACGTTCTAGTTCAGAGAAGTTCTGGACGGTGACTTTGTTTTGAAGCTGGCATATCTGTCTGATATCTTTGAAGAACTCAGTTCATTAAATATGCCCCTACAAGGTACTGAGAGCCACATTCTGCAACTTTCAGACAAAATTTCAGCCTTTAGAAAGGAATTACTACTGTGTAAGGAAAAGTTCGATGATAAAGATGTGAAATGCTGCTTTCCTGCTCAGCATACATGTTTAGAAGACAATGAATAGGAGTTGAGTGAAGACTGAAGTCTGTGCTTGTGGACCATTTAACATAGCTCAGTGTTTACTTTGATAAGCACTTTTCAGAAAAAGTTGATCAGCACAACTGGATTGAAGATCCCTTCAGTATGGAACTCATATCAACACTCACCACTGGAGAATAAGAGCAGCTTACTGATATTTCATCAGTTGAAATCGAAGTTTGTTTCCTCATCACTACCCGAGTTTTGAATCTTGGTGAAGCAGGAGTATTCAGAAGTAGGTAATAAGGCCTAAAAGTTTTGATTTCTTTTGCGACATCCTACTTTTGTGATGGAGGGTTTTCAGCCATGGCAATAATAAAATCCAAATACAGGTAGCAACTAAATGTCGAAAAAGAGGTGCGAATCGCAGTTTTCAAACTTGTTCCCAGATTTGAAGATAAGAAAATAAAGAAACAAGCTTATCCTTCTCATTGACTTTACAGGAGTAAGATGTCATAAAATTTTAAGTTGATCAAAATGCATTAATGTTTGATTTACAAAAAGAAACACCCCCCTCCCATTGACTCCCACATTTTGTGTATCTAAAATGTACATGTAAAGTAAGCAATTATCATATCTTTTTGGACTGGTGGATGTAAAATATGGCCATTAAAAAGCCATTAAAATACGGGGTTTTTTTATACAAAGAGCCACAGGTATTCATGTGCAGGTCCAGGAAGCTGTGGATGAAAAAGTTGGGAGAAAGGCTGGACTAAGGGATTTGCCTTTCATGATCAGCTCTCCATAATACACATGTATTTTAAAATCATCCCAAAGTATTTGGGCAGTATTCATCCATGTAATATGGAAGCTTACCCATTCCAAACTAATTTCTCCAGTGAAATAATTATAGATACCCCCCCCCTTCTCTCAAAAGAAATATTATACTTATGGACTTTTGAACATTTATTAACCAACTTCATCCTGATAACAGCAATGATGCATTTTTTTTCTCATTTTTGCAAAACTGCAGGATTGAGAAGAGCTGTTAAACTTAGTAATAAATGAAATCATGGCTTTCCTAGATGATCATATGATAGTTACATTAGACAGATTATGGGAATTACTTAGGAATAAGGATGTTAATTCTTAGCGTCAAATTTTCGGTAGTAAACCTGCCCTTCATCAGGACGAACACTACAGTAAATATGGCCAACATTGGGTAAAACTCAAACCTTTAAAATCATTTAATGTAGTTCCTCTTCTTCTCTCAATCTCAAGACCTTCCAACAGTTTTCTCTTGAAGAAATGCTTTTGGTGGGTCAGAATTTCTACTGAGTCCCATAGGATTTTATGTCCAGTAGATTAAACATGTCTGTCAAGGCCAGTTTTATTTGTCATGTTTTTTATGGCTGCTTTATGTTCTTTCAGCCGGGTCTCTTAAGCTGTCTGCCTGTTTCTCTTACATAGCTAAGACCACTTTCACGCTTGATATTGTAGACTACTCCTTCTTTTAACAACATGTTAGTTTCTTACTGCTTTAATTAAGGAAAATAGTTATTGATCTTATTTCCTAAACCTGGAGCTAGTCTGATTTGAAATTTTTGCTAATTCTTTGAAGTTTTTCAAAAAGGCCCTTAAATGGTAGGTGATTTTTCTAGTTAACCAACATCCTGGGTTAGGGCTCCGATCTTTTTCATTATTAGTTAAAAAAAAATCCACTATTGGAGAAGGGTAATTATTTTCCTGGAGAATAAGTTTAAGTTCGTTTTTTTTTGCGCTCGCTTGTCTAATTCTGACGAGTTGAGAACATTGATCTTTTCTAAAAATTGCGAGGCTACGTTCCATTTCATGTATTCTGGATGGTTTGACTGGAAGTCCAGCATTTTGTTAGTGTTAGTGGGCTTTTTGAAGACTTTTGTAAGAATTCTCCCACTTCGGAGAATTAACGACAGGTCCGGGTAATTTAGTTGATTGTTCCGCTGAAGTTCCAGAGTGAAATTTAATTTTTCATCAAGGGAGTTGAACCAATCCAGGATGGAAGACAGGAGAGAGGGACTAGTGCTGTCTAAAATGAAAATAATGTCGTCCATATATCTGGCATATAGACAGAAGATAGGAGTTATCAGAACCTCTTCTTCCAGTTTGCCAACGTAGTAATTTGCTAGGAAGGGGGCAACTGGAGAGCCCATAGCCAAACCTGAGGTCTGTTTGTAGAATCAATACTCAAACTGAAAAAAATTGTTTTTTAATACAAAAATCAGGATTTCATAGAGGCCAGTCAGTACTACTTTGCTGAGTTGTGAAAGACCATCCTATCCGCCAGATGATCTGCCATGAATTCCAACAGCCGATTAGTATCTATGTTGGTATACATAGCTTGGATGTCTAAACTTGCAATTACAGGGTGTTTCAGCAGTGCAAGATTACTTAATTTCTTAAGGAGATCTTGGGAGTTTCTCAGTACAGCAGGAAGTTCTTGAAAGATATTTTTAGATGGCAGTGGCGGCTCGTGAGTACATCTACAGGGGGTTCACAATTAATAATTTGCAGTTTTTGAGATACACTGTGTCACACACTTGTGTGTTACTTACAATATTCATATAATTTAGTCACTGCTATACCTTGATGTAATGTATTAATTTTGAAACGAAATGTTGTTATAGATATTACTGTACTTTAACTGTTTCACAACTTAATAATAAAGGATTACTTTATTGATCATACTTGTTATAATATGCTAATTGTTCTTTTTACTGAAACAATTATTTTCATTTAATTTTATAGTAAAATAAACGCAAAACAGAAAGCTTGTTTTAAGTGTTAAATATTTAGATAGTTAGTCATAAGGCCTCATGCTCTCAATTATTAGATTAGATTATTAAACACACAGAAAAAGGAAAATAATCAAAGCTGCTGCATATGATGGTAAGGTCTAGTATTTACTTACACAAATTTACTTGGATGGTAGCTTACACAAATATTTTCTTTAAGTACAGTTTTTGTAAACAAAGTCCATCCTTCTATCTTTTCTTGACACAAGAACATCAATAACTCTTTCATTGAAATTATGGATGTTAGAAATCATTTCCTTCTTGATTGCAAGCATGGCTAAAGCTGTAAGCCTCTCTTGACACATCGTAGACCGCAAAAATGTCTTTATCCGTTTTAGGGTTGAAAAACACCTTTCAGCTTCAGTAGTCGTCATTGGTATTGTTGCAATAATTAATAACAGTTTATAACTTTCAGAAAATGATGACTAAGTTGTTTTCAATAAAAAACTGTAAAAGACTAACAGCACCACGCATGTTTCTGAAATCAGTTCTTTTGTAAATGATTTCAAGCTCTGTCTTGAGGCAATTTTTTTCAAGAAATGAATACACATTTACTGTATCTTCAAGCAATTTCTCGGGGAATTTCTGTTCAAACTCTTCAAACTTTTGTGATTCAAAAAGAGATACAGCTGAGCAAGATGTTGTGAATGAAAATCTTGTTTTTATTTGCGTTGTAATAATGTCACAGGTTTCCTTGGCAGCCACTGTTCTACTTAAGTAAAAATCTTCTTCACGGCTCGATCGTTTAGGTGCATTTTCTGGGTACTGATTAACCAGATCTGTCACTTTTTCCATGTTACCTCTTTCCTTATCAATGGCTTTGACGAAGTGGTCAACATTGGCTTTAGTTCTCACAGCATCAGTGTAAGTTAGCTGTAATTGGTTGTACAAAATATCCACATGTGGCATCAATTTGTGAAAAACAGAAAGCCAAAATATGAACTTATTATCTCTAAGGAGACGAGCTAGAGCACCAGCTTTAATTATGGTGGTTGGTTGCTTAGAGGTTGATTGGATTTCCTCCATACATTCAATTAATTTCTCTCTGTACTCAAAAACAGTATTAACAATTCTGCTCTTAAAATTCCACCTTGTAGATGACGCCCGAGGTATTCGTTTGCCAACTATCTTGTCCAAAACAGACACTCTCTGAGGGGAATTCGAAAAAAAAATTGTTATATCACTTAAGTCCGAAAAAAAAATTCTGACATCTTGGTTTTGGCTTGTTGCTTGAGCTATAATCAAGTTCAACTGATGAGCGTAACAGTGAACGAAAAAAGCATGTTTATAGGTTTGTTGCACTATGGTCTGCACGCCAGCATGGTGCCCACTCATTACATTCGCACCGTCATAGCTTTGGGATACGAGTTTTTCTGGATTTTGCACAACGTAATCTAAACTGGTACAAATATATTTGGCTATAGATTCTGCGTCGTGCCCTTCAGGGTTATCAAATTTCCAAAATCTTTCAACTGGTTGACCATTAGCTAAAACATAGCGGAAAACTATAACTAACTGAAATACAGAAGAGACGTCTGATGTTTCGTCCGCAATCAAAGAAACATACTGTGCAGTTTTTATTTCTTCTATTATGTTTTCTTGACATACAAAAAGCATACAATCTAACAATTCATTTTGAATTTCTTTCGAGGTACCTTTAAAGACAGTAGCAGTACTCAAATGTTTTTTCAAAGATGAGTCAAGTTCTGCAGAAAAGTTTACAAGCCCTTTAAATATGCCAGGATTTAAGGAATCGTCATCCTCACGATGACCTCGAAGGGCCAACTCAAATGCACTGCAAAATTTAATAGTCTATAAGCTTAGAAAGGACATACCTATTTTTAGTCACTTGTTCATTGTGCTTTTTAATATTTTGTCGATAAGCACTGTCAAGCTGCTGACGAACATCAACCTTTCCCAGCAAATTGAAATCCAATGTAGCACTTATGTGTCCATGAGAACTTGCGTGTTTTTAAATTTTTTGTGTCAAATGAGCTAAGTCACAAACGCCGTTTTTCACCCAAGTAGGATCGCCCTTTTCACGGGAAAATAACAAACAAGGAAAGCAAAATATTTTGTTTGTTTGTTCACAACCACAAAGCCAAGGAATTTTTTCATATAGCTCTTCTTTAAATTCTCTTTTAAAAGCTCTAGATTTTGATGTCGATGTTTGACTTATATTAAGTTGGGGCATTGGCTTCCCACTCTCTTTTATTGCTATTTTAACTTCTATGGGTAAATTGCCAAATGCTACTTCCTTTAAATTACTAACTGAGTACTTACAGGTACTTTCCATTATTGTACAGTAAATAAAAACAACAGTTCACTAGCTACACTACAATAGATAAACTGTAATAAGTGTAATTTCAACTAAAATTTTATCACCAAAAAAATAATCGAAACTGGAAACTCCAAAACACAAACGTAACACGCGTGCAAAGGTTAAGAGCATCTGACGTCAACTACAGCCGTGCAACAACTGAGCTGAGCTGAGCTGTGTCACAGGCAGCTCATCGGTATTCTCCGTTAAGCCGCTTGTAGACATGTTTCCCCCTACTGCGAGCAAATGGACTCGCCCGTCTGTCGCATATCCCGTGTGTCCAGTATCAAGAGCGGCACATTCAGTCTGCTCCTAGCCACAGGCGCGTCATTACACTTAACCTCACTTTGCGCGTTCTACGCTGTTTTTCATTGTCCGCTCTTTTAAACTTACTGAAGATAAGCCATTTAGTACTGCGTCGATAAAGATGTATTATTTATATCGTATAATTATTTTTCTATTTTTTATAGGGGGTTCACGTGCTCTTGTGCTCTTATGGACGAGCTGCTACTGTTAGATGGTCCAGGAGATAATATTGTAGGTTCAAGAAAGGTAAATTTTTTGAATCCACAATTGGTCTCAGAGGTTCTGGTTTGTGAAGTTTAATTGTTCCATATATGTAGTTCAGGGATTCTGTAATGTATGAAAAATTTTCAAGTTTTGAAAAATTCTTGAAATTGGGATGCAGTTGGTTATTTCTTTTTAAAGATCTTAGTAGCTTATTATAGTTTTTTATAGCCCCATTTAGGGGGTTTCAGATAATACTTCATACATAGGTTTTTTAAGTTCATCTTCCATTTTTTAATGTATTTCTCTTTTTCTAGTGGAACTAGAGATTTGCTCTTGTCAGCTTTTAAAGCTGCAATATTGGTATTAGATTTGAATTCTTTTAGAACCCTGAGGTGAGCAGGGTTGAAATTCATAGGAGGAGTAATAATGTACTTTTCTTTTTCCACAAACTTTGTCAGACACGTAGTATATTGATTTCTCAAATTTAACGCTGTGTCGGGATCTTCTTTTTCTACTTCATTGCAAATACTCTCTAATTCTGTAATTAGATTTTTGTTAAGCTTATTGGTAGTGAGGTTAAAATTACTACCTTTATTAAGGATATTCTTTAAGTCCATATTTACACGTACCTCCTTAATAAAGGTAGTAATTTCAACCTCACTACCAATAAGCTAAACAAAAAAAAATCTAATTATAGAATTAGAGAGTATTTGCAATGAAGTAGAAAAAGAAGATCCTGAGACAGCGTTAAATTTGAGAAATCAATATACTACGTGTCTGACAAAGTTTGTGGAAAAAGAAAAGTACATTATTACTCCTCCTATGAATTTCAACCCTGCTCACCTCAGGGTTCTAAAAGAATTCAAATCTAATACCAATATTGTAGCTTTAAAAGCTGACAAGAGCAAATCTCTAGTTCTACTAGAAAAAGAGAAATACGTTAAAAAAATGGAAGATGAACTTAAAAAACCTATGTATGAAGTATTATCTGAAAACCCCCTAGATGGGGCTATAAAAAACTATAATTTCAAACACCTTTATTATGCACAAGAGGTACAGGTGACGTGCAGACTGGCAGCATCAAAGTAACAGACAATGATGAAGAATATTTACAGATGAATGAACGTGTATTTACAATGACATGATTGTGTAATAAAAAACTGACTTCATCAGTCAATAAATACAAACAAGGCAGAGAGTAAGGCAGACACAAGGCTGACAAACAACTCCTCCGGGGAAGTAAACAGAAGTGACAGGGAAGAAGTCAGAGCACGAGATGGAGGTCATTGGTAGTTCCAGTGAACCATGGGAAGGTGGGAGTCCATAGCCGGAGAAAAGCATCGATTTTGCCCCCGGCCTTTGCCTTGGCGTACTCCAGCCGCAGGCAGGACGTCAGCCGAGCGCGGTAGATGCAACAGAAATCTGCAGCAGCATCCTGAAGTGCTGGGACAGATGTAGCCGTTCGGAGCTTTTGGTGAAAACAGTACACAACGTGTTTCACCATGACGAACACACACACACTAGTGTGAGCGAGAGGCACGGGCGGGGTAATGGTGTGAAGCAAGGTAGTGTAAGCCGTGAGTGGAAGGTTGGCGTCTCCAAAATGCCCCACAGTGGTGAAGGCAAGGTGAAAAAGTGGTAGAAGCACTGAGCAATGGATGTAGATGTGATTCACATCAGTAGGTTGATTACAGAAGGCGCACAAATCTGACGCCAGAAGCATCATGCGGTGAAGCGTGACTGGAACTGGGAGTAGCCGATGTAGAATTAGCCAGTAAGTATTGTATTCACATGGTGAAGATAGCGGAGAGCCCGTCGCTCGCCAGACTGGCTGGAGGGCGGAGATGGGACCCCCGGAATCTCTCGAGGAGAAAAAGTAGAGGAAGTACAGAGAAAGCGATAAAGGAGCTGGACAGACAGAGCGGAAACGGGAAGAACGGAGCCACTGAGTGAGAGAGAGAAAGGAAGAGGAAGAGAGGCAGAGGAGACCTGAAGGAGGCCAGAAGAAAAAGCAAGATCAGGAAAAAGAGAGACAATGGACTCACAGAGTGAGTCATACAGGGTGACAGAGGCTGGGGTGGATGGAAGAAAGGGTGAGAGTGAAGAAAACTGTTTCCACGAGAGATCAGGGAGAAGAAGATCATGGACAGTGATGACCCCGGCAGGAAGTCAGGTGGGATCATCAAAACGTGGACGGTGGGGAGGATGGATGACAGAAGAAAAGAAGAGGGGCTCCGCGAGAAGCTCTGAAGTGGAGGCAGGCAGAGAGCGAAGGAGCGGAAGAGAAGTGAGATAAGAAAGAGCTTCAGAATAAGCGGGTGAGAGGTGAGAGCGGAAGAGAGAGAACTGATCCATAAGAAGGAGGGTGGTGAATTGAAAGGACGGATTCCGGGGAGAAGCCATCACATTACGCACTAAAGTTGCTGAAGGTACCAGGGAGCAGAGGAGTCGGATGAAGCTGACCACTCGATGCGCACGGTAGTAGAGGCGAACGTCGACAAGGTGAAGACCGCCGTGAGACAGCGGCTGTTGTAACTGCGTAACATTCACCCAGTGGTGGTGGGACCACACCAAAGAGGAGATGCAGCGGGTGATCACGCAAAGACGAGCGACAGGCATTTTGCGTGCCGTCCAGCCATGTAGACACAGCGATAGGAGGTGCGTTTGCGCTAGGTGGGCCCTGGTGGAAAAGGAAATGCAGAACTGTGTACGGCGCCAAAAGGCGGTTGACTTCACCAGGTGAGCTTGGAGTGCCAACCAGGATACAGCTTTGGCGTCTAGGGGAGTCCCCAGGAAAACTCCGAGGAACTTCTGGGTAGTCGCTGACCACACTGCACCCCAAGGGGCGTCGGTGCGCTGGGACCATACGCCACACCAAAGACCTGTGCTTTTTTGCTGAGTTCAATGTGGCTGCAGAGCAAGCCGAGTACGGTTGATAGATCCGTAGAAGGTGATGAAACTGTGCATTGGAGCGTATGCAAAATGTGGCGGCGTCTGCGTAGGTGGTATGGACAATTCCATGATGTCTTGTGCTCGCCGTGAGAGGAGAAAGATTCGCCGTGAATTCACGGTGGACGGAACAAAGATAGGGTTCGAAGGCTATCGCGAAGAGCTGCCCCAAAAGGGGACAGCCTTGGCGAATGCCACGGTGAAACACAACGAGGGCGGTGAGGAAGACGATTGACTTCACATGGATAACAGCATCCCGATAAAGGCCAAGTAAAAGGGATACAAAGGGAAGGGGAAAGCCGAAAGCGAGGACGGTATTAGAGAGATAAGAGTGTGAAACGTTGTCAAATGCCGCACGTTGGTCCAGGTTGAGAATGGCTAAGGGTTCCTTGTTAGTGCGGGCAAGATGGATGAGATCACGGAGAAGAGTAACGTTGTGAGAAAGAGATCGACCGGGAATTGTGTAAGTTTGATTAGGTGAAATAATGAAAGGGAGGACGGTGTTAAGGCAGCGTGAAAGGACTTTAGTAAACAGTTTATAGTCGAGGTTGAGTAGGGATATCGGGCGCCAGTTACCCAAGTCAAGCAAATCGCCCTTCTTGGGGAAGAGGACAATGTGGGCAATTGTAAAACTCCGAGGAAGCGCAGAGCCAGAGAAAGCTGCAGCAAAGGCAGGAAGAAGAAAGGGAAAAGAGCAGTGAGGAAAGTCTTGTAGAAAGAATACGGAAGGCCGTCAGGTCCAGGAACAGCCCGAGCATTAAGAGAGGAAAAGGTGTTACGAAGCTCAGAGAGAGAGGGCGGTTGGAGTAAAGAGCCAGAAAGATGAACAGGGGCCTGTGGAAGAGAAGAAAGGAGAGAGGCAGAGGCTGAAGGAGAAGGAGTCGGAGTTTCACTGAATTTGGAAGCAAAGAACTGTCCCACCTGGGAGCACAAGATATCGGGGTCTGACGTCGCAGCATCAGGTGAAAGGCGTAGAAGGCGCAACGACTATGAAGACTGATGTTGGTCCTCGAGGGTAGATAGAAAGTCGTAAGACCCTTCTTCAGGCAACAGGTAATGGAGATGGAGACGAATCAGAGCCTGTCGAGCACGTGGCTCAAGGAGGGTGGTCAAGTCGTCCAGATACACTTGGTAGGATGGATCCGTGACCCCGATCTGGGTAAGCAGGAGCCTGAGGTTTTGAATCTTCATGGACTTTAGTGTTGTTGCTGTCTGAAAGTAGGTTCTAATAAAATACAGGAGCTGATCCTTAACCTCCAACCAATAGGCTAAAGCACAATTGGTAGAGGAAAGGCCTGTACGATGACGTTCAAGCAGGGCGCGGACTTGCTCACAGAATTCATGGTCGTCCAGCAGGGTGGAATCCAGCGTCCAGGATCAGGTTCGATGTAGAGTACGAGCGGCAGTCAACAGAGTAAGGACCACAGCACTATGGTCAGACGAGACCATAGGTGAATGCAAGAAGTGTGAGACCACAGGGAGAAGAGAGACAGACATAAAATCTGTCGAGACGTGCAGTCGAGGTAGTAGGGGAGACCCGCTTACGCCAGGTGTGGGAGACAACTCCTGGATATAGCTGGCAGAAGACATCGCAGAGGTTATAATCGGTGATAACTGACCAAAGCAGGTCAACCAGAGGCGGCTGGTGCTCCCGAAGGTGAGGTGCACGGTCAAGCACAGGATCTAGAGTGCAATTATAATCTCCGCCGACCAACACTCGGTTGGTCAACAGGACGTCGGATACAGCCTTGCAAAGTTCAGTGAAGAGATGAGGGACGTAAGTGTCTGCACAAGGCACATAAACATTGAAAATATGATACTGCACTCCGTCCAACGTGAAGGAGAGGCACTGGAGTAGGTCACGATAAAGAGTGTGGATGTGGCACGAAGAAAGGAGCTGACGGAAGCGTGGACGAATGCCGATGGCAAGCCCACTGCCCTGTGACAAGCAAAAGCGTGTTGGAAGACATAACCCCATGTTCTCCGCTGATGAGATAATGACGTGGAGGTGCACAGCATCTCCTGAAACAATAGAATGTCTGCATCTTAATGCACAAGATCTTCGTGCACCAGGGAGTTTGCCGAAGAAGTGGTGAACCCCTACAGTTGTACGTCACGACCTTGAAAAGTAAGATCTTTTGATGGCTGAAGGAGTTGTTGAGAGGCTTCGTACAAACGCAGGTGGCATTCCGAGCATATACGAGCACATTGCTGCACTTCAGGGTCATCAAAGAAGAGTGAAGAGTAGGTTGTACTCAGTTCCATGGCCTGCTCAAGAATAGCAGTCAATGACAAGAGACGTGGCTCTAGAAAGCCTAAAAACTATAATAAGCTACTAAGATCTTTAAAAAAAAATAACCAACTGCATCCCAATTTCAAGGATTTTTCAAAACTTGAAAATTTTTCATACATTACAGAATCTCTCAACTATATGGAACAATTAAACTTCACAAACCAGGAGAACCTCTGAGACCAATTGTGGATTCAAAAAACTCACCTTTCTTGAACCTACAATATTATCTCCTGGACCATCTAAAAATATCTTTCAAGAACCTCCTGCTGTACTGAGAAACTCCCAAGATCTCCTTAAGAAATTAAGTAATCTTGCACTGCTGAAACACCCTGTAATTGCAAGTTTAGACATCCAAGCTATGTATACCAACATAGATACTAATCGGCTGTTGGAATTCATGGCAGATCATCTGGCAGATAGGATGGTCTTTCACAACTCAGCAAAGAAGTACTGACTGGTCTCTATGAAATCCTGATTTTTGTATTAAAAAACAACTTTTTTCAGTTTGAGTATCGATTCTACAAACAGACCTCAGGTTTGGCTATGGGCTCTCCAGTTGCCCCCTTCCTAGGAAATTACTACGTTGGCAAACTGGAAGAAGAGGTTCTGATAACTCCTTCTATCTTCTGTCTATATGCCAGATATATGGACAACATTATTTTCATTTTAGATGGCACTAGTCCCTCTCTCTGGTCTTCCATCTTGGATTGGTTCAACTCACTTGATGAAAAATTAAATTTCACTCTGGAACTTCAGCAGAACAATCGGCTAAATTACCTGGACCTGTCGTTAATTCTTCGAAGTGGGAGAATTCTTACAAAAGTCTTCAAAAAGCAACATTGTAGGGTATTCAGGCGACAATTGATCTTATTCATGTGAAACAAATGTCATTTTGGACTAATTAATTGATGCTCTACAACTTTGTAATTGGAAATTTTGCTCTATCTCTTTTCGTTTTTGATTTGCAATGGCTAACTTCCGCATTTCGCCACAAGGGGCGCTGCGATTGGTTGCATTAGATTGGGCGTAGTTGCTTTACTATACCGTTATCTTGCTTGCATAACTGTATCTCTCTTCGTTCGCAAGTTATTCCATGCTAAAGGGACTTCCTATGCACCCTGTATATAAAATTTTGTAAAGCAGGAGACTCCCTCTTAACATCTTAATTTTGGCGGGAGTTTGTCATGCATGCTGCCTTGAATTTTGGGACTTGATACCTATCATATACTCAGACATATCTCTTTGCTGGACAAGCGTTAAATAAGACGTAAGAACATAGTCAAAAACTAAGAGGAAGTTATAAGGACAAGAAAGAAAAGCTGGATGAGAATATTTCAACACTTCACCTACATTGAGGTAACATAGGTAGGAATCCCAATGGCTTGGGTGTTTTCCTATCACTTCCAGTGTGCCTCACTGGATTTGTTAATGCCTTAACTGGAGTTACTACGGAATCCTTCAGTATAGTGTAGATGTTGGTTTCTGCTTGTGCATCAGCCATTTTCTTAGGAACTTCTTTTTTCCCAGTTTTTTTTCAGACAGTTTAGGATGTTTCATTATTGCTAGTTAGTGCAAAACATGAAAAACATATTGGCAAAGAACAAAATTAATTTTCTGTCATGCAATTTGCAATATCTAAAAGTGATGTACTCAAAAAAAAAATTCTTGCTTTAACAGACATTTGTTTCACTTGTTTTTGAAAAATGAATAACACTTTTTAGTAAGTAAAATTACTTTCTGTTACCTTTATAGATAGGCATATTGTACTCTAAAGTGATTTTATATTCTCACACATAATGGGTATGTTGACTAGAGCAGTCCTACCTGGAGATGTTTGTTATTGGTCTACTGCACAAGCATGGAAAAGATTATCCTCACTGTAAACTACTTTTGAAATTTTTTTGCGTAAATGTTGAAATAGATTTTTGAACTTAAAGATGTATTACCTCATTAAGTCTAGTTTTTGTTTCTTTTCTAGAAATTTTCCTTGTGAAAGATGCAGTCAGTGTATATGTCCCAGTTTGATGTTTTATGTTGAATGTAAAGCATATAGGGCCTCTCTGGTGACGCAATGGTCTAAGCGCTGGCTTATGACCATTTGTCTGATATAGATCTGGGTTCGAATCCCAGTGAAGCATAGATGTTGCGTTTGTCTTACGGCATTTCCTCTCTCCCTTCCTTGGAACTATTGGTCCTAAATTAGGGATGGGCAATTGCTTATAGTCATCAGGTTGCTCATGGTGGTCATTAACCTCCCCCTATCCCAAAAGAAAAGTATATAGAAAACTAAAATTAGCAGCATCTTAAAAAAAGCTAGTTTGAATTAATAATATAATTCATGAAAACCTAAGAAAATTAGGCTTTTGTTGTGTGCAGTAAAAGGTTCAATAATAATTGTACATTTTAGATTATATAAATCTGTTCAATTAACCTACTTTAGTCACATGCATTTAGGATAGCAAACCTCACATATTTAGCGTTGTTTTTCTAATGATGTTCTAATTGATTTCTCAACGAATTTATTTTATTGTTACTGATAATTTTTTTAAATGTGAAAAACAGTTAAAATGGTAATTTAAATGCACAATTAATAATTGCCTTACAGTTTTTATATCACCTCAACCATGCAGCCGCCATGATATACAGTGCTCACCCATTATGCAGTTGCAATGAAAAATGTTTAACACTACAAAACGTAATACAATGCATTTAACGCCAATATTTTAAAAACATCTAAAAATGATAAAAAAGCACAGAAGTCACTTTGCAAACCTTAACTTCTCATTAAACACTGTACAAAACTTAGTTTTCAAATAATGTTCTCTCTCCTTTTTCAACGATGTTTCCATGTTTTCCCACACACCTGGATTAGAAATGGCGAGTACTTCACTCACTGTGAAAAAAATGATGATGTTCATGCCTAGAGTGGGGCACGCTTAATAGTATTATAGCATTTAACAAAAAGGTTCATCATACGGTGCCATCTGTTGGGAAACATTATAGTTTCTAAATAATTAAATTTAAAAACATGACAGGAATCTTTTTTTAATTAGTAGTAGTATTTTATTGTTTATTATTAATTTTGGCAAAAGTTGAACTTTATATATATATACGTATATATATACCAAGACTTTGAGAAGACAAAAGTGATGTACAATGCTTTTACAAGAAATGAAGATTTATCGATTGATGGAGAAAAGCTGGAGATAACAGACACGTACGTTTATCTTGGACAGCAGATATCAAGTGAGGGTCACATTGGTGAAGAAATTAATCGGAGTACAAAACTTGCCTGGAGAGCTTTTGGAAGAAACAGCATAATTTTCAAGAGCAATATGCCATTATGTCTTAAAAGAAAAGTGTTTGATCAATGCATCCTTCCAGTGCTTACGTATGGTGCAGAGACGTGGACCTTAGCCAAAAGAGACATACAAAGGCTGCAGACAACTCAAAGAAGCAAGGAGAGGTGCATGCTTGGTGTAACCAGGAGAGATAAGAAGAGGAACACATGGATCCGAAAAATGACAAGAGTGGAAGACATCATGATCAGAGTTAAATCCCTGAAATGGCAATGGGCTGGACATACTGCCAGAAGGACAGACCATCGATGGACAGCCGAAATTTTAGATTGGATTCCAAGGGATAGGAAAAGACCCAGAAGAAGACCACATGGAAGATGGGTGGATGAAATTCGAAAGTATGCGGGAGTGACATGGAGGAGACTGGCACAAGACAGACCGTTGTGGAGGAAACTTGGGTAGACCTTCATCCAGCAGTGGATTGATAATGGTTGACAATGATGATGATGAAGACATATCATCATTGTCAACCATTATCAATCCACTGCTGGACGAAGGTCTACCCAAGTTTCCTCCACAACGGTCTGTCTTGTGCCAGTCTCCTCCATGTCACTCCCGCATACATTCGAATTTCATCCACCCATCTTCCATGTGGTCTTCTTCTGGGTCTTTTCCTATCCCTTGGAATCCAATCTAAAATTTCGGCTGTCCATCGATGGTCTGTCCTTCTGGCAGTATGTCCAGCCCATTGCCATTTCAGGGATTTAACTCTGATCATGATGTCTTCCACTCTTTTCATTTTTCGGATCCGCAAGTTCCTCTTCTTATCTCTCCTGGTTACACCAAGCATGCACCTCTCCATGCTGCTTTGAGTTGTCTGCAGCCTTTGTATGTCTCTTTTAGTTAAGGTCCACGTCTCTGCACCATACGTAAGCACTGGAAGGATGCATTGATCAAACACTTTTCTTTTAAGACATAATGGCATATTGCTCTTGAAAATTATGCTGTTTCTTCCAAAAGCTCTTCAGGCAAGTTTTGTACGCCGATTAATTTCTTCATCAATGTGACCCTCACTTGATATCTGCTGTCCAAGATAAACGTACGTGTCTGTTATCTCCAGTTTTTCTCCATCATCGATAAATCTTCATTTCTTGTAAAAGCATTGAACATCACTTTTGTCTTCTGAAAGTTCATTTTTAATCCCACTTCTTTACTCTTGTCAGCAAGTTCCTGGATCATACTCTGCAGCTCTGATGGGGTAGTTGCAAAAATGACTGTCATCAGCAAAACGAAGGTGGGTTAGATAATCTCCATTAATCTTTATCTCTTTGTTTTCCCAGTTCAGTGATTGAAAGACATTGTCCAATGTGGCATTAAAAAGCTTCGGAGATATGGTGTCACCTTGTCTCACTCCTTTTCCAATTTTTATGTGTGTTGTATTTTCAAACAGCTGAATCTTTGCACTTGCATTTTCATAGATGTTCTTAATAATATTAATGTATGCATCTTCAATACCGCAGGATTTCAGAGCCATTGTAACTGCTGATGGTTTCACAGAATCAAAGGCTTTTTCATGATCGATAAAAGCCATGCACAATGGAAGTTCATATTCCCTCGCTCTTTCAATTAGTTCTCTCAGTACGTGGAAATCATCTATTGTGCTGTAGCCACTCCTGAATCCAGCTTGTTCTCTCGGTTGAGCCATGTCCAGTGTTACCTTCAAACGGTGTGAAAGAACTTTAGTGAAGATTTTATAAACCACTGATAGGAGGCTGATAGGTCTGTAGTTCCTGAGATCCTCAATGTCACCTTTTTTATGTAGCAAAGACCGTTGTAGTGTTGTTCCAATCCTCAGGAATCTTCCCTTCATTAAGGCATCAAGTGAAAATTTGGGCGAGTACTGTTTCGATTTCTCCACTTGCTTCTTGTATGATGTCTACAGTAATTCCATCTTCTCCTGGAGCTTTCCCCCACTTCATGTTCTTGATTGCATGTGCAACTTCTGCTGGGAGGACTGGAAGAACTCTGGTACCTTTCATGATGTCTGGAGTACATGTATCATCCCTTTCATATAATTTGGAGTAGAAATCTTTCACTCTTGTCAAAATTTCGCCTCTATTTCTTGTTACGGAACCATCTTTTTTTTCTCAGTGCCATAATCTGTTTTCTTCCCTTACTGAGATGTCCCCTTGCTATCTTGAGGCTTTGGTTGTTTTCAATTGATTTCCTCACTAGTTCACAGTTGAATTTCCTTACGTTTTCAGTGATACTTTTTCGTACTGTCTTGCATAGCTCTATATATTCCACTTTGGAAGTCACATCTTCTTTAGTTGTCCTTATCTCTCTTCTTTTTTGTATCAACATTTTGGTTTTTCCGGATAATTTGTTTACATGCAACTCGTTCTAAGACCCAGCTAATTTTGTTGCTGTTTCCATAAGAGCTTTGGTTACTTTTCTGTTAACTTCAGAAATATCCACTTCTTCCGATGTTAGGCGTTCTAAAGCTGAGAGTCTGTTCTTCAGTTCCAACTTGAAGGTATTATGGTGTTTTTTAAGGTTGGTTATGTCAATACATTTTGTTTGTCTTATGAGCTTGCTATTTTCGAGTTTAGTGTTGAGGTGCATCTTACATCTCACCAATCTTTGGTCACTACCTGTGTTGAACTTGTTTAGCTCACTGCAGTCTTCTATGACGAATTTTTTGTTACACATAATAAAATCAATTTCACTTGTCGTCCGATTTGGATGTTTCCATGTCCATTTCCTGTGTGGCTTTTTCTTGAAAAAGGAGTTCAAGATGAAAAATCCTTCTGCCTCTGCAAAGTCTACGAGAGTATTTCCATGCTGGTTTCTGTTGCAGTGACCAAATTTACCTACTGAAGTTTCATTCTGTTGCAGTTGCCCTATTTTTGCATTGAAATCTCCCATAACTATCTTCAAATGCTGCTTACTTTTATTATTTAGATGACGAATTTCCTCATAAAATTCTTCAATTTCTTCTTCAGGATGACTTGTGGTGGGTGCATAAGTTTGAATTATCTGAGCCTGGTATCTTCTCGAGAGTTGGATAACGAGTCGTGCAACTCTGTCAGAGGAACTTTCAACTTCTACAACTTTATCCTTCTACAAGAAACTGAAGGATATGCCAAGACATATATATACGTATATATATAAAGTTCAACTTTTGCCAAAATTGATAATAAACAATAAAATACTACTCCGTGTGTGCAGATTGCTGTATGCTGATGACACTGTCCTGTTGACAGAGAGCAAAAATGAGTTGCAGAGTATGTTGACTCGGATGCACGAAGTTTGCATGAAATTCAAACTGAGTATGAATAAGGGAAAAACCAAAGTTATGGTGTTTGAGAGAGGAACGGGTAGCATTGAATGTAAAGTAAGTATAAATGGCACTGTGATTGACCAGGTGAGTGAGTTTGTGTATTTAGGAAGCATGTTTGACAGAGAGAACAAGTTGGATGGTGAAATCAGTAGGAGAGTGAATTCTTCTTTGAAAGTCATAGCCGCTCTGGGAGGTTTTCACAGGAATGATGGGTTCTCTAGAGAGTCCGGCATGGCTGTGTATGGAACTGTAATTGTTCCTACTCTGATGTATGGCAGTGAAACCTGGGTACTGCAGAAGAAACATAGGAGTTGTTTGTGTGCTGGAGAAATGCATTACTTACGGGGGGTTTGTGGCAAGACACGATCTGATTGTGTGAGAAATGAAGATGTATTGCAGTTGTGTGATGTGAAGCAAAATGTTGTTAGCAAGGTGGAGACTAATATGCTTTGCTGGTTTGGCCATGTTGAAAGAATGAGTGATGAGATTCTTGCTAAGAAAATCTTTTAGTCCAAGGGGCAGGAAGAAAAGGCAGAGGAAGACCGAGTAAGTCATGGGAGGATCAGATCCAGGAGTGCATGATTGAGAAAAAGATTACGAGTATGAAGTATAAAAGATTTTGTGTACGGCGTGTAATGGATATCAGTGAAGCACGAGTTGTATGTCAAGATCGCTGTAAATGGAGAAGTTTGATATGACAACAATAAATAAAAATATCTGGAAGTTTGTATTTCTTTTTGGAGCTTACCTCTGAATCTCAGAGAACAGCTTAGTGATATGTATATGTAGTATGTATGTACGTACATATATGCAATATTAATTCAAAAACCCGATCCAAACTTGAGTAAACTTTTAAACTCAGCACTAGAGAGCAAAACCGATGATCAAGAAAACAGAGAATAAAAGTAAATGACTTCATGGCTTCCTCTTATTAGTTTCAGTATTATAAATATTTAACGGGAATTATCGAGGATAAATTTATTAAGGTAAGAGGCAGATAAAAGCAAGAAAATAACCCTAATTAAAAAGCAGATTATTTCTTAAAAATGGAAGAACTAAGCAAACCAATATATGAAAAATTGGATAGTGATCTGCTAGAAACGGCGATCGCAAATTATAGAAAATTGCTCTTTTCACTTAAGAAGAAAAATATGATTTGTGACAACTTAAAAAATTATTCAAAGATTACCCATCATACTCTGCAGCAGATGTATGGTTTGTTAAAACTGCATAAAGAAGGACAACCTATCAGGCCTATTATTGACTCAAAATATTCTCCTCTGTCCAATTTGAATTACTATTTACTCTTTCATCTATCAAAGTTGCTTCCTAAACCTAAGGCACTGATAAAGAACACTGAAGAGCTATTGAAGAAAATAGAAGAACTTCCAGAATTAGAAAACCCTTCCATGGCAAGTTTAGATGTAGTATCCATGTATACGAATATAAACCTGGACAAACTCATAGATTACATAGCAGATGACCTATCTGACCTAGTAGTGTTTCATGAATACAATAAAGAAGAAGCAATAGGCCTTCATGAACTTACAGTGTTTGCTCTAAACAACAATTTTTTTCAATTCCAAGGCTGCTTCTGTAAGCAAAGATGTGGGCTAGCAATAAGCAAAGATGTGGGCTAGCAACAAGCAAAGATGTGGGCTAGCAATGGGTTCGTCATTAGCACCTCTCCTGGAAAATTATTACGTAAGTAAAATAGAAGAGCCCTTCCTATTGAAACCTTTAATTTTCTGCATGTATATTAGATACATGGATGATATCCTTTTCATCATAGATCAAGATTCGGGTGGATACTCATCAAAAATCCTAGAAGGTTTTAATGCCCAAGATGAATCCCTAAAATTCACTTTAGAAGAGCAAAACGAAAATAAGCTAAATTACCTAGATATTACTTTGAAGTGGGAAGGAAAATATATTACCACAGAATTATACAAGAAGCCTACAAATACAGGAAAAATTTTAAATTATAAATCAGATCACCCTAATTATATAAAGAAAAATGTAGCTTTACAATTTAAAGAAAAAGTTGAAAAGCTGAATTCAACTTCAGAAGCTAAGAAAAAACATAAAAATAAGTGAAAATCAATCTTATTAGAAAATGATTACCCTTCAAAAGAAATTCGTGAACTACTGGACGAAAATCCTACTAGGAACAGAACAGGCACTACAGACAAAAATAAGGAGAAAATTGAATAATTATTCACAGGAAAAGTCACTTACCACAAGGGACTGTTTGAAAAACTGAAAAAAATCAGCACTAAATATAAAATTAGGTTAGCTCCAGGTTTGAATAACAAAATTAAAAAATACCATCCCTAAAACAAAAAGAAGAAAATACTTTACTCCAGGAAGGAGTCATTTATAAAATAGTTTGTTCTTGTGGATTACCATATATAGGAGAAACAGGAAGAAGGTTAACCACCAGAATTAAAGAACACAAAGCAGCAATAAGGAACAGCTCAAATAAAACAGGATTAGACAGGCACATACAAGAAACTGGCCACAAAATGGACTGGGACTCCTTAAAAGTGATCAAACATCAATCCCATGCAATTATCCGGAAATTAGAGGAATCCCTGGAAATTTACAAGACACAAGGTGGCAACATCAATGACCATGCTGGATGGAAAACCTATCAGGCTTGGTCACCAGACCTGTGGAAGTAGAAGGAAGCAAGAACTCCTGACAGAGATCTAGTGTTTAGATCGAAAATTTGAGCGGTAATGTACCTTAATAAATTTATCCTCGATAATTCCCGTTAAATATTTATAATACTGAAAGAATAAAATTTATGGACCATCTTCCTCAGGAAAGCAAACGTAATACAATGTCATCAGAAAAGTTGCTTCTATTACGGTCTGGTGCTTTCCTGAAGAAGACGGTCCATACATTTGATTCTTTGTTTTCTTGATCATTGGTTTTTGATCTCTAGTGCTGAATTTAAAAGTTTACTTAAGTTTAGATCGGGTTTTTAAATTAATATTGCATATCTGGCCAAGCTGTATGGTATATATATTTGTTTTTGAGAAGTTCCTGTTATTTTTTAATTGTTTATCAAGTATCAGAAAGTGTTGTAGGATCTTGAATATTGCAAACTTTATTTTATGTTTTCAAAGATATGGATTTGGAATAATATAATTCTGTAATGAACTTATGGGTTGAAGTAATTTACTTTTTCAAATTTTCAATAATTTGCATTTTTAATACAAAATTGAATCAGAGCCATTTTTTCATCTTTTTTGCACCAATTTTTTATATGTTGATTCAATTTCTGTTTAAGCCTGTTTTTTATGTTACTAATGTATAAAATGGAAGGTGGGAAAGTAAATTTAAGTGGAATTTTATAAACACCTGCCTTTTCTAATAATTTGGTTTAGCATTTACCATCAAATCCTTTATAGTTGAGACTGAATGTCCAAAGTAAGAGTTATATTTTTTCCCAATGTACAAAGCTCACCAGTAATATTTTTTATATAAAGATCCTGAATATTTTTTTCACCTTTGTTATTGGATTGTTGTTAGGAGTTTTTAAATTTTTAATTAAATATGTTAATTTATTTATCACTTTACTTATATATCCAAAATTTTTGGCAACTGGTTTAATCCAATTTATATCTTCTTTACAATATTTCTTTTTGGAGGAATAAGTGAAAGCTCATTTAATCCATGTTCAAACTGTTAATTTTGTGACAGTTTCTGTGGTGACTCAGATGGTGGTATTATTGCAGGAACAAAAGATGGTTTTCTAAAAATTCTGAAATCTGAACTTTTTTGATTTTTAATTGCTAATACACCAAGACAAGGTAAAGTTCTCTCTTTTTCATTTTCAATTGTTCAGTTTATCTCTTTATATTGCTCGGACATTTGTAAGATTTTCACAATCAGATGGTTCATATTGAGCTAAAATAAAAGCACCTATGTATCTGCAACATATTAAAGGTTTAGTAGAAGGAATGTTGATTGTAATTTGTTTAAGTTGATTCATTACAACTTCTACAAATATAGTCGATAAAGGAGATCCCATGGATCCTCCTGTTTTTTGCCTGTAAGTCAATCCTTGGTAAGTAAAAAATATTTTTATAAATATATATTACAACTTCTTTTAGTGAAGATAATTGCTGAAGGTTTTTAAATATTGAATGTCTGTTAATTTTGCAATAATAGTAATTGCTCCAAGAACAAGGGTAGAAGGATATACTGACTTTACATCAGAACTTGCCATATGAATGTAAGTCCTGATTAATTTTCTTTAATTTTTCAATAAATGATAACATCTTTTATGAAATATTGTTTGTTTATAAAAATATTGCTTAAAACCAAATAAATTCTTTGCCAGATTTATTAATGGAGAAATAGATTTAGACACAATGATTCACACTGGTAAATTTTCTTTATGGGTTTTTATTTTAGTGAAAATTCCTGGTATAGATGCTGCAATTGATGGCTTTGCTTTCTTAATTTCAATAGGTAATGTACTATGGTTCCTAATAAATGCTAAATACTTTATTTGTGAATCAATTGGATATTTTTGAACTGTTTCACAATTTAATTCTTTTAAGGCAGTTTCAACTTTGGATTCCTAATCATCTGAGTTCACAATGATCAATTGATTAGATTTGTCTGCTTCACAATTTTTTAAGGTGGAGTATTTTCTGAGATCTAATAATTGTTGCCTTTCATATTTAGTTTTCCAAGTTTAATATTTGTTTTGTTTTTCCTATTGTATTCCTTTGAAAGAACATTATATCATTGAAAATGAAATTCTTTCTTTTGCGATAATGGTATTGAACTAATAATAGTTTTAATTTTGGGAACATGTTTTTCAGTTTTGGGTGAAGTTTGAGGATATGCAATTTTTTTTTTACTTTTTTGTGGAGCTCCTTGTTGAATGCAAGATAATTGGCATTCGGATATATTTTGATACAAACAATTATTTAATTCTGGTACTGGCTTATTAATTTTGTTGATTTAATTTTTTAAAGGTTGTACCCTTTTTTTATTAATAATCTAAAGCAACTTATGGGAATTTACTAGGAAATGTTTTCATTTATAGCAAATTTTCGGAGAAAACTCTTCTCCTTCTTCAGGCTCTCTAGTTGTTGTCACTTTTTGCTTGTCACTATCATGGTTACGGTTTACCTTGACGGTTACGGTTAACCTTGACGGTTTAGGTTATTTTTCACCAAATCCTGCCAGATGTTAGGCAGGGAAAATCCTTTGCAGTCATTGATGATGGAATTTTGTTTTTTCTCAATCTCTATTCCTTCTTTCAGTTTTCTTTTTTGGAAATTGCTTTGGAAACTGATTACTTTAAGGGAATTCCAATCCATGCTGTGCCCAGTTTCTCTAACATGCCTATCTAATCCAGTCTTGTTGGAGCAATTTTTTATAGCTGCTTTATGCTCAGCTATACGAGTTTCTAGTCTGCGACCTGTTTCACCTATGTAAGATAGTCCACAACTACAATTTACTTCATAAACTACTCCTTGCATTTTTAAAATATCTTCTTCTCTTTGAACTATTTTAGGGAAAAAATTTTTAACTTTGTTCTCTAAACTTGGAGCTAGCCTAATATTGTATTTTTACTAATTCTCTTTAAAGCCTCAAATAAACCTTTGTGATAAGAAATTTTTCTAGTGAATTTTACTTCTTGCTTTTGTGGGTTCTTCTTACCATTAAAATTCAGAAGCTTCTCAATTTCTTCTTTAGGATAGTTATTTTCTGCAAGTATGACTTTAAGCTCTTCTTTATGGGCTTCTTTTTTATCTGCAGTAGAAACTATTTTATTAATTTTTTCTAAAAACTGACTTGCTACATTTTTCTTAATAGAAACTGGATGATACGAATTGAAATCCAGTAGTCTTTTAGTATTCATTGGTTTTTTATACCAACTAGTGAGGAATTTTTCATCTTCATAATAGATAGTAATATCTAAGAAGTTTATTCTTCTTTTCTTTTTTGAAGTTCAATAGTGAACTTAAGGGAATCATCTAATTCATTGAATGAGTCTAGAATTCTTTCTGGAACAATTTCTGAGCTATCTATTATAAATAAGATGTCATCCATGTATCTGCTATATAAGCAGAAGTATGTGGGTTGTACTAGTATCTTTTCTTCTAGTTTTCCCACATAATAGTTAGCTAAGAGTGGGGAGAGTGGGGAGCCCATAGCTAGCCCCGATTTTTGAATGAAAAAAGTTTTCCCAAATTGAAAGTAGTTGTTCTGCAAAGAGAAAGTAAGCATTTCAAAAATTCCTACTAATATGTTTTTTTCTTTGTTGTGAAAAACTATTAGGTCTGCCAAGTCTTCCGCTATAAAGTCTATAAGTTGATCTATATTAATGTGAGTATACATAGACACTATATCTAAACTACCCATAATAGGAGAATCTAATTTAGGAAGAAGTTCTAGTTTTTCTTTTAGCTGCATTGAGTTTTTAATCAAGTTAGGTGGCTCTTTTAAAAGATTCTGAAGGTGTGACTTTAAAAAAATAGTTTAGATTTGAAAGAATAGAGTTTTTTGAGTCTATTATTGGTCTAATTGGTTGGTGTTCTTTATGCAGTTTGACTATTCCATATATTTGAGGTAATCTGAACTGTAATTTTGAGAATTGTTTATAGTTTTCTGGAAGCTGGTTTTTCTTTTTTTGAAGTGAAATAAGCTTAGAGACTTTTTAAATCAAATCTGGTAGTGGGTTTTCTTTTACTTCTTCATACATAGGTTTTTTAGTTCTTCTTCCATCTTTTCTAGATAATCTTTCTTATCCATAATAGTAATCAACTTACTTTTGTCTGTTTTCACAGCAACTATACTTTCATTTTTTCTGAAATCTTTAAGAGCTTGTAATTGACTATTATCAAAATTTTTTGAGGTTTCCTTACTTGCTTCTGGAATTTTGTAAGGCTATTGTAGTAATCTTTTCTGAGGAGGTCTGCTTTAATTTGGTCCTCTTTTTCTAAAGTGCTGCAGATGCTTTCCAATTCAATTACCAATTTTTCTGGATTTATTTTTTCTTTGGATAGATTGAAATTACTTCCTTTATTTATCACTTGTAATAATTCTTGGCTAACTCCAGTAGCAGTGTTGTCCTTCACATGACTAAGAACTGCAGTTTTTTTGTTTTTACTAGAATAGTTATTCTTCAAAAATTTTTTCTTCTTTAAGGTTCAGCTTTTTAACAAATTTCTTATTTTTGTTTCTTACTCCAATTTTTAGCCAGTCATCCAATTCTGCTTTTACTGCATCCCTTAAGATTCCAGAAATTTTCTTTTCATTTTCTACTTTTACTTTTTTATAATAAGCAACATTTTTATATTTTGCTTCAATACTTCTTTTTAACGTTTTTTGCTCTATTTTTCTTATGAAGTTGGCTGAAAGTAAATCTTTAAATGGTTTTCTAAGTCTAAATGAATTTGGAATAAAGTTATTTACCTTGCAATTTTTCAGGAACTTGATTTGAGCTATGGATCTTTCCATCTTCAATGTAGCATGTTGAACTTTCTTTATTGTTTGCCAAGTATCTGACCCATACTCTGTTCTAATTCTTTGAATAAAGCTCATATTGAGAAATGGCTTCCTAGTTTAATTGAATTAATAATCTAAAGCAACTTATGGGAATTTACTAGGAAATGTTTTCATTTATAGCAAATTTTCGGAGAAAACTCTTCTCCTTCTTCAGGCTCTCTAGTTGTTGTCACTTTTTGCTTGTCACTATCATGGTTACGGTTTACCTTGACGGTTACGGTTAACCTTGACGGTTTAGGTTATTTTTCACCAAATCCTGCCAGATGTTAGGCAGGGAAAATCCTTTGCAGTCATTGATGATGGAATTTTGTTTTTTCTCAATCTCTATTCCTTCTTTCAGTTTTCTTTTTTGGAAATTGCTTTGGAAACTGATTACTTTAAGGGAATTCCAATCCATGCTGTGCCCAGTTTCTCTAACATGCCTATCTAATCCAGTCTTGTTGGAGCAATTTTTTATAGCTGCTTTATGCTCAGCTATACGAGTTTCTAGTCTGCGACCTGTTTCACCTATGTAAGATAGTCCACAACTACAATTTACTTCATAAACTACTCCTTGCATTTTTAAAATATCTTCTTCTCTTTGAACTATTTTAGGGAAAAAATTTTTAACTTTGTTCTCTAAACTTGGAGCTAGCCTAATATTGTATTTTTTACTAATTCTCTTTAAAGCCTCAAATAAACCTTTGTGATAAGAAATTTTTCTAGTGAATTTTACTTCTTGCTTTTGTGGGTTCTTCTTACCATTAAAATTCAGAAGCTTCTCAATTTCTTCTTTAGGATAGTTATTTTCTGCAAGTATGACTTTAAGCTCTTCTTTATGGGCTTCTTTTTTATCTGCAGTAGAAACTATTTTATTAATTTTTTCTAAAAACTGACTTGCTACATTTTTCTTAATAGAAACTGGATGATACGAATTGAAATCCAGTAGTCTTTTAGTATTCATTGGTTTTTTATACCAACTAGTGAGGAATTTTTCATCTTCATAATAGATAGTAATATCTAAGAAGTTTATTCTTCTTTTCTTTTTGAAGTTCAATAGTGAACTTAAGGGAATCATCTAATTCATTGAATGAGTCTAGAATTCTTTCTGGAACAATTTCTGAGCTATCTATTATAAATAAGATGTCATCCATGTATCTGCTATATAAGCAGAAGTATGTGGGTTGTACTAGTATCTTTTCTTCTAGTTTTCCCACATAATAGTTAGCTAAGAGTGGGGAGAGTGGGGAGCCCATAGCTAGCCCCGATTTTTGAATGAAAAAGTTTTCCCAAATTGAAAGTAGTTGTTCTGCAAAGAGAAAGTAAGCATTTCAAAAATTCCTACTAATATGTTTTTTTCTTTGTTGTGAAAAACTATTAGGTCTGCCAAGTCTTCCGCTATAAAGTCTATAAGTTGATCTATATTAATGTGAGTATACATAGACACTATATCTAAACTACCCATAATAGGAGAATCTAATTTAGGAAGAAGTTCTAGTTTTTCTTTTAGCTGCATTGAGTTTTTAATCAAGTTAGGTGGCTCTTTTAAAAGATTCTGAAGGTGTGACTTTAAAAAATAGTTTAGATTTGAAAGAATAGAGTTTTTTGAGTCTATTATTGGTCTAATTGGTTGGTGTTCTTTATGCAGTTTGACTATTCCATATATTTGAGGTAATCTGAACTGTAATTTTGAGAATTGTTTATAGTTTTCTGGAAGCTGGTTTTTCTTTTTTTGAAGTGAAATAAGCTTAGAGACTTTTTTAATCAAATCTGGTAGTGGGTTTTCTTTTACTTCTTCATACATAGGTTTTTTTTAGTTCTTCTTCCATCTTTTCTAGATAATCTTTCTTATCCATAATAGTAATCAACTTACTTTTGTCTGTTTTCACAGCAACTATACTTTCATTTTTTCTGAAATCTTTAAGAGCTTGTAATTGACTATTATCAAAATTTTTTTGAGGTTTCCTTACTTGCTTTTTTTAGTTATTACATTATCAACAGTAGCCATGAACTCAGTTATTAATTGGTCAACCAAAAAATTTCTCTAATGAGAGTTTAAGTTTTTGTAATTATAATTTTGAATCATATTCAAATTCACAGGCTTCACGCTGGAAGCCATAATTTTTTTTTTTTTTTTTTTTTTGCTTTTTAAAGTAATTTGGCAGTTCAATCTATTTTAGCTCACAGTTATTTAAAATGACTTTATCTCTTTTGGTAATTGGTTTGGTATCAATCCTCAAAAACTTAGGTAGTAAATTAAGGTCCTGCAGTTTAGTAAGAAATCCAACTGAACTTATCTTTTACCTCATTTAAGTTGTTCTTTCTAAACTAATTTATTTGGGAAAATTCCCAAGCTGTAAACAACATGAAACCTTTCACATTGCATTAGATGCTATCTCAAAGTAAATACTCATGTATAGTAAGTGTAAACTACCATATTTGAAAAAAAAAAAAAAAAGAAGAAAAAAAGGGAATTTTAATTAATAACACAATTCATTAAAACCCAAGAACATTATGTTTTAGTTGTGGGCAATAAAAGTTTCAAAAATAATTGTGTTTTAGATCAGCGGTCGCCAACCAGTGGTCCGCGAGAAAATTTTGGTGGTCCGCAGAAAAATCTGGACATTATTACATTATTTGCATTTTTTACGTTTTATTAATATCAAAACAAAAATAATATTCTAAGAAATCCTTATAATCTGAAATCTGAATGACAATTTTCACCTTTATATTGCACTAAATTCACGAAATGTACTAGTCTTTAGTACAGGGCTCGTGAAATATGGCACACAAGAGCTTCATTTCATTCAGTTTCCAACAGTCACCCCGCTCCGCGAATACCGATTCTCATCCGATTGTTTTATTTTATTTGTGCATTGTATGTAACTATGTATTTTCTTTAACTGTTATATTTAATGGCATCAAATGGTTTGACTTTAATAACTATCATTTCTTGTTTTGTTTCAGATTCGAATGCAATAAACCCATAATGAGTGAAAAAAGCAAAGGAATATTTTGCATTTCTTTAGTAATACAAAAGATACTGTAACTAATGATAATAGTAACAATAGTAATATGTGTACTTCACTTAACCGTGAGCTGATCAATGATTCAGAGCCTCCACAATCCTCGTCGGGCACCATTAGGAAGAACATTCAAACTGGAGGCGGAGAGAAGAAAAACTCAAAGTATCAAGGAAATATGACTTGTACTACTTGAAATTTGGATTTATTCAAGAACCTGGTACTGAGCTGCATCTATGGCCGCTTTGTGTTGTGTGTTCTGAGAGTTTATCAAATGATGCCATGAAACCTTCGAAACTCGAAAGACACTTGCAATCAAAATACCTGGACTTAGCTAAGAAACCACTTGAATATTTTCAAAGAATGCGTGAAAATACGCAAAAGCAAGTAATTGCTTTAACAAAATTGACTGTTGAAGATAAGTCCTTATTAAAGGCTTTTTATCTAATAACACTTCAGATCGCGAAAAATAAAAAGCCGTATATGGTTGGAGAAGAATTAATTAAGCCTTGCATGTTACAAGCCTTTGAAGAGGTTTTGGGAAAGCAGGCTGTCCAGAAACTGAAAGTAATTCCTATGTCCGCTAACACTGTCAAGCGCAGAATTGAAGACATGGCTAAAGATATTGAAAAATCAAGTTATAAAAATGGTGAAAAATTCACCATTTTATTCAATTCAACTTGAGGAATCAATGGACGTAAGTAACAAGGCACTTCTCCTAAGTTTTGTGAGGGTTGAGTGTGAAGGAGAGTTACAGGAAGAACTATTTTGTTCACTCAACTTGCCAGGTAGAACAACTAGCACTGGGATTTTTAAAGAACTTAATAGTTATTTCCTGGAACATGGAATTGAATGGAAAAAATGTATTGGGATATGTACAGACGGTGGCACAAATATGACTGGACATCTTTCAGGAATTGTTGCAAAGGTGAAAAATGTTGGTCACCCAGACATTTTGTCTACACACTGCATTATACATCATGAGCAACTTGCGGTGAAAAAATATGTCCCCCAGAACTACACGAAGTATTATCAGATGTTCTTAAAATTATAAATGAAATTCGACACAAAGCCATCAATTCTCGAATATTTGAGGCACTTTGTGAAAAAATGGTTTCCCAGTATACTCACCTTCTTCTTCACGCTGAGGTGAAATGGCTGTCAAGGGGCAAAATACTAACCCGACTGTTCGCCCTGCGCGAAGAAGTAAATTATTTTTCCAGCAGCAAAATAATCCGAAATTTCAAGAACTCTTTTCCGACGATGAGTGGGTAGCCAAGCTTGCATATCGGCAGATATTTTTTCGCTGTTAAATGAACTAAACATAACCTTGCAAGGACAACTTAAGGAAGTGTTCACACTATGAGGTAAAATGGATGCTTTTCAAAAGAAAATATTACTGTGGCAAACGCAGTTGGCTGAAGAAGATCTGCAAATGTTTTCAAATTCTGATGAATGTATGAGAGAGAAGGATGTCAACAGGCAGGTGGTAACCATTGTTCAACAGCACTTACAATCACTCACAGAATCTTTTGGTCATTATTACCCAAAGAAAGAAGATCCCAGACATGGCAATATGTGGATAATAGATCCATTTGCAGCAAACATTGAAGATAGCAAGTTAAGCATGAATGAAAAAGAAAGCCTCATCGATCTATCATCCGATGACAGTCTCAAAGCTAAATTCCAGTCATCCCTATCAAGACTTCATTTTTGGCTCTCCATAGAAAGTGAATACCCATTGCTGAGTGAAAAAGCAATGAAAATTTTGATTCAATTTTCAACAACATATTTGTGCGAAAAGACATTTGCATCTGTCACAGCAATTAAAACTCGGTACTGGTCTCGGCTTGAAATAAATACGGCTCTCCATCTTGCAATAACGTCATTGAAGCCAAAAATCCATAAACTTTTTTCAAACAAGCAGGAACAAATATCACACTAAAAATGTGTAATACTTAAATATCTCATTCCATGGCTGATGAAGGTAGAAGTCGCTACCGAAACGTCCCGCTTATAATTTTCAACATAATTTATGCATGTAATGACGATTTCAAGAATTCCTTTAATGTCTCAAATAAGCTTCAATTATTTTGTAATAATTAAACTAACTTTAATAATTTTGTTACAATTAAACAACCTCTAAAGATTTTGTTATGATTAAATAAGCATTTATAAATTTGTTATAATTAAATAAGCATTTATAATTTTGTTGTATTAAATAGGTGCATTTCATATTAATAAAATGGAAGTTCTCTGATCATTATTTTACAAATGTATTTATCTTTTTAAAAAAATTCATATTAGTGGTCCGCGGGATTTAAAATTATGAATTTAGTGGTCCATGAGGTCTGAAAGTTGGCGACTGCTGTGTTAGATTATACAAATCTGTTCAATTAACCAACTTTAGTTGTAAGAACCTCACTATATCATGCATGTTTACGATAGTAGACCTCTTGTTTTTAACATTATTTGTCTAATAACATTCTACTTGATTTCTCAACAAATTAATTTTGTTGCTGATAATCTTTTTTTAATTTCAATTAAAATAGTATTTTTTTTTAATTTCAAATAAAATATTAATTCTAATATACAATGAATAATTGCTGTATGGGTTTTATATCACCCTAGCCACATGGACGCTGCGATATACAGTGCTCACTCATTATGCAGTTGAAAATTTTTAACACTAAAAAATCTAATACAGTAGATTTATCCACAATATTTTGAAAACATCTAAAAAGTATAAATCAAAATGTCTGTTCTTTGTTTTTGTCACTGGCATCCATAGTTGAGGGTCTCCCACTTTGTGGTTTATCCATTATGATTGTTTCTCCACCAGTAAGATTTATGAGAAATCACATTGCTGATGTTGTCTATTTATCGTACACTTTGGTTAACCTGGCATAAATATTAGAATGTTGGAAGTTCTGTAGTACTCCATCAGAAACATGATTGCAGCTCTCTGTTTTATCTTTGTGTCTTATAATTCATCAACACTTATCTGTGGAAAAGATGGTAGAAAAATATTTTGAGGTGCAATTTTGTTATCTTATAAAGTACATAAACACACAGCAATTATTATGCATATTACAGCCCTTTTGTATATGACTCTGGTCATTGTAATAGGTCATATCTTTTACTTTGAAATTATTAATAGCAGAAGAAACCAAGCAAGAAAAAAATGTTTAGACAACTCAAAGAGAAAATCCCAAAAGAGGACTTCATTATACTTGACTATGCATCACAGGAGAACTTGTCCACCTCATTAATACATGAAAAATATAGTATCGAATGTTAAAACATCAGAGGTATAGTGATGGAAGGGCAGTTGTCCTGGTGTGGGCACTAGTCCACGAAGGTGCCAAAAGCCCTGCGCACCAGTCCCCTTTGCTGCACATTTGTGCTGCACTGTCCATTGAAGAAGTCCTCTCCAGATGGCCACTAATGTGACTGAAACACTTAGGATAAAACTGTAAAGGATACTGAATTGGAGAACAAACATTAACAGCACCTTTTTGCAGTATAACACCTTTAAGAAGAAAAAGAATTAAGAACAGATCTACATCTTCAAGTTTGAAAACATGTTATAATATTTATGCAAAAGAGTTTCAGTGTAAGTTCTTGGTGATGAGTGTGTTCACAGCTGTCGACTAATGTTGAACATCTCCAGGAAGGTCAATTCCAGTTGATATATCCATTATGTGAGAAAGTGGAATCACTTTGGATAAAAGCACCTATAGGATTCCAGGTAAGAAAAACTGATTTCATTTTCTCAGGTGCTGTTATTTTAAAAATGGTCATTATATGAAATGTAATAACCTTTTTTGGTATCAAATTAGATTATTCATTCAAATGTTATTAATTTTTTTCAAGAGAGATTTATTTAAAGTACACATATTTTTCCAGAGAAGCCATTGAAACTAGTACTCTGTTGCATAAACAACTAAAGAAAGTATTACAGCGATTAACCAAATTAGCTGACAAACAACTTAGCAAGTTGCAAGAATGTATGTTGCTGAAAACTTACGAAGAAGAATCTACACAGGTTTGTTAATATTTATTTTATGCTTGAATTTAGATATCCACTGCCTTTGGCTAAAGTATGTCTTAGATTTTAGATTCATTTTGCTATGTGTGAGTTAAATGGATATATGCTGTCAAATAGACTTTGATGATTGCTCTAAATGAAGTTTTTCTGTGGTATACTCATATAAGAAAATACAACACTAAAAGTTTTTGGAAGTTAAATCATTGTCATCCCACTGAAAGTTAAGTTTCATGAAATTAATGGGTGTTACTTAAGTTGCATGTATAGTAGAATATGAGAAACCTACTGTGAAAACAAAAAATAGTATTTTCAAACTAGTTAACTTTTTTTATGGGATTTATCTAGGTAAAGTCTCAAATTTCTGAAAATTTTCGGAGAGAACTCCTCTCCTTCATCAGGCAGTCATTCGTTCAATTTCCGTCACTGTCTTTGGTTGCGGTTAACCATGACGGTTACTGGGATTCTGCAATATATCTTGACAGATGTTAGGCTGCATAAAACCCTTTCAGCCATTAATGATGAAGTTCTGGTATTTTCTAATTTCAAGTCCCTCTTTCAATTTACGTTTCAGGAAGTTGGATTGATGTCCAATGACAGTTAAAGAGTCCCAGTTCATGCGGTGTTTTGTTTCTCTAACATGCCTGTCGAATCCTGTCTTGTTTGAACAATCTTTTTATTGCTGCCTTGTGCTCCGCGATGCGAGTTTCCAGCCTATGACCTGTTTCACCTATGTAGTATTTTCCACAGCTGCAAGTTATTTTATAAATTACTCCTTGCATTTTTAATAAGTTTTCTTCTTTTTGAATCAAGCTAGGGCAAAACATTTTAAGTGTTGTCCGAACTGGGAGCTAATATTATAGAGCTTATCTAATGTCAGTTTACTATAGAAAATAATATACTGACATTCTTCAACCAGAAAAGGCAAATTATGAGTAATCGCTATGTTATAGCAAATAATATTAGCTGATATTGGCCACAGCTGAGTCACATTACAGTTTCCTAATTTTATTTTTAAAAAAAGTGGATTATTTTAATTTGAAACCTTGAAACGAATTTTGAAGTATAGACCTCTGTTTTTGCAAGAGGATTTATACATTGAATCATGCAGAAAAAAACATAAATTCAACTGTTTTGAAGTTTTATAGCAAACTGCCATGATTTGTATTCATACAGATAATTAAAATCGTAAAAACAGTTCCAGAATGATTTAAAAAATTTGTGAGTACAGTGTATTCTTCATTATCCACATGTTAATTATTATGTTTATCATCCATACATGAGTTTTTAATCTTTAAGACAGCTGTATGGGCTACTTGATTAAAGCAGTTTGTGTTCCCATTGAAAGTGAAATTCAAAAACCTTGTTACCCTTTCTTTCTGTTCAGTGCTTAAGGTGAAAATTCATATCTCAGTGCATGGGCTGTGAATTTTCCTTCTGTTTTGCTGTGTAAGCTAAAAATCACGTGATCAGGGTGTTTTGAATATCTATTTGTAAAAAATATAAATCTTACCTTTCTGAGGAATCACTCCAACAAAATGATAGGCAGCTAGGATGAGATTTCTAATCCATTTATTTGCACAAATACACACATACACGAAGACACACACATTAGTACAAATAAATCACAAACTTCTTATTCAATTAATAATCTAAAGCAACTTATGGGAATTTACTAGGAAATTTTTTTCTCATTTATAGCAAATTTTCGGAGAAAACTCTTCTCCTTCTTCAGGCTCTCTTGTTGTTGTCACTTTTTGCTTGTCACTATCATGGTTACGGTTTACCTTGACGGTTACGGTTAACCTTGACGGTTTAGGTTATTTTTCAACAAATCCTGCCAGATGTTAGGCAGGGAAAATCCTTTGCAGTCATTGATGATGGAATTTTGATTTTTCTCAATCTCTATTCCTTCTTTCAGTTTTCTTTTTTGGAAATTGCTTTGGAAACTGATTACTTTAAGGGAATTCCAATCCATGCTGTGCCCAGTTTCTCTAACATGTCTATCTAATCCAGTCTTGTTGGAGCAATTTTTTATAGCTGCTTTATGCTCAGCTATACGAGTTTCTAGTCTGCGACCTGTTTCACCTATGTAAGATAGTCCACAACTACAATTTACTTCATAAACTACTCCTTGCATTTTTAAAATATCTTCTTCTCTTTGAACTATTTTAGGGAAAAATTTTTTAACTTTGTTCTCTAAACTTGGAGCTAGCCTAATATTGTATTTTTTACTAATTCTCTTTAAAGCCTCAAATAAACCTTTGTGATAAGAAATTTTTCTAGTGAATTTTACTACTTGCTTTTTGTGGGTTCTTCGTACCATTAAAATTCAGAAGCTTCTCAATTTCTTCTTTAGGATAGTTATTTTCTGCAAGTATGACTTTAAGCTCTTCTTTATGGGCTTCTTTTTTATCTGCAGTAGAAACTATTTTATTAATTTTTTCTAAAAACTGACTTGCTACATTTTTCTTAATAGAAACTGGATGATACGAATTGAAATCCAGTAGTCTTTTAGTATTCATTGGTTTTTTATACCAACTAGTGAGGAATTTTTCATCTTCATAATAGATAGTAATATCTAAGAAGTTTATTCTTCTTTCTTTTTGAAGTTCAATAGTGAACTTAAGGGAATCATCTAATTCATTGAATGAGTCTAGAATTCTTTCTGGAACAATTTCTGTGCTATCTATTATAAATAAGATGTCATCCATGTATCTGCTATATAAGCAGAAGTATGTGGGTTGTACTAGTATCTTTTCTTCTAGTTTTCCCACATAATAGTTAGCTAAGAGTGGGGAGAGTGGGGAGCCCATAGCTAGCCCCGATTTTTGAATGAAAAAAGTTTTCCCAAATTGAAAGTAGTTGTTCTGCAAAGAGAAAGTAAGCATTTCAAAAATTCCTACTAATATGTTTTTTTCCTTGTTGTGAAAAACTATTATCTGGCAGGATTTGTTGAAAAATAACCTAAACCGTCAAGGTTAACCGTAACCGTCAAGGTAAACCGTAACCAGGATAGTGACAAGCAAAAAGTGACAACAGCAAGAGAGCCTGAAGAAGGAGAAGAGTTTTCTCCGAAAATTTGCTATAAATGAAAAAAATTTCCTAGTAAATTCCCATAAGTTGCTTTAGATTATTAATTCAATTAAACTAGGAAGCCATTTCTCAATATGAGCTTTATTCTTATTCAATTCTCAATTCCACATCTGTCTGTGTTTGCACTTGATCTCCTTTTAGCTCATCGAGTCAAAGCAGAACCAAAACCATCAGCGCATGGCATGGTAGTTGCGGTTCTTGCATCACCCACTGACAATAAACAATTGCCAACGGCTGAGCTGCCTCTACTAAGTCCAAGTTCCAACACATGGTAAAAAAATGGTAAAAAGGCAGCTCTGCTGTTGCACCAAGGCCTGATTCCTTACAGTTCTTTGTATTTCATATTTATTGCCAGGCCAAAGGTCAGTATTCTACAACATAAGCTAGGCTATCTTTGTTTGGTCCTGAAAGTATGAAACAGATGGAACTTTCTTAGTTTGTGTCTTGCTGATGGCAGTTGCATTAAGGTAAAAATGGTTCCTCCAAATGCATGTAGTTACAACCAGTCATTTTTTCATAATGTTCAAGAATTTGAGTTCTATAAAAAATGTCAAAAAAAATTGTATTTCCTGTAAACAAGTACTTGAGTTAACTGAAAAATTCCAAAAGTGGATCATTGATAAAAATTACAAATATATTGCATCTAGGTTTATACTGTTTGCAATATAAGCAGAAATAAATAATAGCTGAAGAAATTTTCAGGGAACTGTGTTTTAGCATGCTGGTCTTTTTTAAATCAGAAACAGTTAAAAAGTCAACGTTTGAAGATTTCTATTTCAGTCTTCTTTGGCTCAACCAAAAATATGTGGAAGGACTATCTATTTCTAAAAAATATGTACCTGTAAAGCCAATATCCAAATGAAAAGGAAGTTAGATGTCTAAGATAGTAAAATGGAACTCAAAATTTTAAATATTTAGAAAATACTGACAAAGAAAATGGTGGCAAATAACTGCAAAATGATTCATGTGAACCATGTTTTCAGAATATAAGTGATGCACATACCCATACAGTTGCTGCAAGACAAACCAGAGTAGACTGAGCAAGAAACTGAAGAAGGTATGAGTAAGTTTGTAAATTACAGCAGGGTGTTGCTTTGTGTTAACACCTTATCAGAGTACATGTCAGTAGCACTTTAAATATAACAGCATCACAGTTGCAAGGAAAATTTTAATTGACTTGAATATTTAGCAGTGTATGCATATGCTTATTAAGATTTTTTATATGTTAGGATAATTCCTAATGTCCAAATAATAAAGTAAATATATTCAGTAGCTTAAAAACTATATAATTTTTTTCTGTTTTTTGGTGGCTACTTTAGGTAATTCAAAATGATCTCATTATCATAATACAAGTTATAAAATATATCATGCATATAGCAAACAAAGCTTTACCAGTAAAGAAAAATTAAGTTTTTTCTTAAACTATTGAAGTTCAGTGCATGCTTTATTTGTTGATCAGCAGATGCCAAAACGGTGTTCTGTTATATTTTTCACTGTTATTATTCATAAATGTTGTAATTTATATCGATTTAATGCACGACCCTTTCTCAGAACTTACCTATTTTTTTGTTGGGATAAACTCAATACGCAACTAATACAACATTTAGAGTTATCTGGATTTCAGAAAAAGGACTTTTAAATATGCCTAGAGTTTCTCACTTGTAGCTGGCCATCCTGGATTTGTCCTTTACAGATGTATCATCTGAAGACACAGACTGGATTGTCAGCATATAATAAAGCCTCATTAATTTGCCACTTACTGATAATGTGGAGGGATTCCTTGACTGCATTTAAGCTGGGTAAATATGTATTATTCTTTTTTTCCCAAATCACATGAAATCATACAAGGCACAAGACTTCAAATTTCTAGCTGATCACACACACCATGTAGTAAAAAACCCAAGAAGGAGAGGTTGGTGTGTAAAATTTAACTGCTGAAAGTTAGAACAGAGATAATGCAGTACATAAATTTTTATTTAATGTTAAATTTTTATGTAGTACTGTGAAACTGTATTCTAAATTAACTTTTTTTTTTCATGAAATCTGCTCAACCCATTTTTGTTTTCCCAAGAGCACCATTCTAGTGTAACTTACCCCAAATACACCACCACTTCAATGGATATCTTCAGTGGCCATGAAGTACCATGTGTCAAATAAAGAGTTACCAAATCATGACTGTAATTAATTTCATATATCATTTCTGCATTTATGTAAGGGTTTTCATACAAGAAAAAAACACTAGGTTATGAAAATGTGATTTCATGCTGATGCCAACTTTCAATGTGAGTGAAAAAATTTTTGTGATTGTTATAGTTATTAGATGTATTATCATCTCCAAAACAGCATTTAATTCAAGAAAGTGCTGCATATATATGGTCTGGTTTTTTTTTTTTCGTTGTTTTTTTTTGCTTTATGTGATTGTGTTCAAAGCATGAAAAGGTCTCACAAATATTTTACTACATCTGAATATATTTTTGTATAGCTCCATTTATGTTGTCAACCTATTCATTTTTCATTTGTTTTAAATTATGTTCCTATGAATTATACATTTATTGTATAATAGTTTCCAAATTTTGTTCTTGTTCGTTGATTGGTTGCATTGTTGATCATGAAAGGCTTATATTATGCTTCAAAGAAGTCTTTTTTATTCTTGTTTTCAGTCTCTAAAATTTGGAAAAAATCACACAGTTTGGTTTGCCAGTTCAGGGGCACACTGAGGGCAATTGCCGCCCAGGTGCCAGACCAGATCTGCCCCCTAATGAATGAAAAAATTATAAATTTTTTATTTTCAAATGATTAATTCTTTATTAGTAAAACAATTGTAATGCTTACATCACACGTTTATTTTTTTTTAGTAAAAATAATTCATCACGTAATTCAATAGAAATTCATCAATTTCTGCTACCCTTAAATTTAATTTCTAAAAAATACAAATGCCTCATATAAATATCTCAAAAAATAAAATAAAATTCGAAACTGGTTTCACAAACGCGACCGTAAAATCTTCCATTCTGTCAATTTACAGATGTCTGATTTGCGGGTAAAAACTTCGTATCATGTCCGTTGTGATATAGTATAAATAGCTTCTAGCCGAATGGGAAGCAGATTCTCAGCATTTACAAACTACAACTCTACCTGCTACCGCATCAACTTTGTGTGTTTGTCGGGGGGAGGGGGCTTAATACTAAAAATATACAATATAAACAATTTCTGGTCCAATTGGGAAATTTTCAGCATTTACACACTACAATCCAACAGGTTTCCTGCATTAGCACATGCCCTTCTCTGTGGGCATGTGAAAACGCAGGAAACCTGTCCGAAGGAGGAAGGGGGGGCTTAATACCAAAAATATAAAATGTAAAGAATTCGTAGCCCAATCAGGAGCAGATTTTCAGTGTTTAAAACTACAATTTTGCAAAATTTTTGCGAGCTTCTGCTACTGAAGGAAACCTGTCTGTGAGAGGAAGGGAAAATCCCTCAATAAGTTTCCTGTGTTAGCACGTGTCCGCAGAGAATTTGTTGAGTTGTAGTTGGTAAACGTTGAAAATCTCCTGCTCGGATAAGTTGTAGTTTGTAAACACTAAAAATCTGTTTCCCATTTGGCCAGGAATATTTTTGGTATTAAGCCCCTTGCACACACAGGGTTTCTGCAGCAGTGGATGCCCACAGAGAATATGTTAATCTGTAGTTTATAAACCCTGAAATTGTTTTGTTGAGTTGTAAATTATAAACATTTTTATAAAAAATTGCATTAAATATCGCAATTAAGAAAACGCAAAATTATGAAAACTTTATGTGAGTCAGATGGCCAACCACTGGGGACGTGGCTATGGAGCAGTCAAAAGCACAATTTTATACAGCCCCTTAAAATTTTTGTGGCCAGGTCTCTGGATGGCCACTTCTCCGGGGGCCAGCTTTCCATTTCGTCTTTGGCCCAAAAATCATGGAAATGTCTAAATTTCTTATTGAAAATGAAATATTAAAAAAAAAAAATATATTTTGTGAACAATAGTTGCTCAAGTAGTGGGAAATATAACCACATGATATTTGTTTATGCAAAACAATTTTATGGCACTGGAATTACAATGTGTCCAGTTCTGCGTGTGGCCACTTCTCTGTACCCGGGTTACACTACTTTCTGATGCAAAGCCCAGAAACTGGAGGCTGTGGCCACATGATCGGCTTGAATTTGGGAGGTTGGTAGAAGTGTAACTGATGATGGAATACTCTGGTCCCAGCAAAATCTCAAGAAAATGAAAAATATTTAATTTTATCTTGGAAAAATGGCATTTGTTCCAACCTGTGCACATGTTCCATGATGCTTAAGTCATGGGTAAGCAACGAATCGGGCTACAGTGGCTCATACTGTGCTTGAAACTATCCAACGACACAAAAACAGAGTGCTTCTTAGGATCACCGTATTAGCCAAATTATTAGGAGAAGGGAGCGCAGATTTACATATCAGACTTGAGAGGAAGCTACACATTTCTGTTTATATTCTATTGTCAGATGAATAATGAAAAAAATGCGAAAAAGGCAAAATACAAAATTCGATGTATGTTCTAAAACTTGAAAACACAATTGTACTTGCTCATAATAAGCAAAAAAAAAAAAAAAAAAGGAAGGAATATTCTTTCTGATCATTAATATTTTAAAAAATAAATATGCACCTCTTGATTTCATAAAATATCCAGAAAGATTTTATTTCCAAATGTTTGTAGAATATGAAAAATTAGCACGTTTAGTCAAACAAAAAACAAAACTAATCAAAATGTAGAAAATTTAGAGGTGGGAAATTCCGATCGGCTTGAATTCGGGAGGTTGGTAGAAGTGTAACTGTTAACAGCTCAGAGAAAAAAGCCCACCATAGCCTTTACATTAGGGATTTGTTTCCACAAATATTTTAATTCACGCATTTCAAAAATGACATACACATGTACAAAAAATTATTTCATTAAACAGGATGTAAAATATTGAATAGACAACACTGCTCACTCGTAAAACTATTAAATGGACAAGATTCACCTCCACCCTCCCATTTTTTCAGCGCCCCAGATGCTTGTTAATCATACAGATAAGAAAGTCTTATTTTTGGTACACTGGTCCAACACTGTTTTGCAGAGAAAAATTAGCACTTTTACATGGTCCTACTGTATAGCTTATGCTTCACCTAATCAGAACAACTGACTAGAATTTTTTTACACTCTTTGTTATAGTTTCGTATTACATTAAGATAGATTTTAATTCTTAAAGATGACAATCCGATTTTTTGGCGCAAATGTGACAAGGATGGCAAGTCAGACAACATCCGAAAACTTGAAAATTCTCATCGTCCTGGAGCGGGACTCGAACCCGCGTCTCCCAGAAAACGCCTAGGTATGCTAACCACTAACATCTCCCAGAAAACGCCTAGGTATGCTAACCACTATTATATGGCGTAGTCCCGTGTTTCCTTCATGATTTGTCTGCTTCTCCGGGCGGTCACGGGATGGGATTGTTAACCTCCAGATTGGCTGGACATGAATGCCGGTTGCTTCGACTGGCGAAATCCTGTGGTGGTTAAATTCAAATTGATCGGAAACTTGAAACTTGGTCGTTCTGGGTAGTGTTAGTGGTTAGCATACCTAGGCGTTTTCTGGGAGACGCGGGTTCGAGTCCCGCTCCAGGACGATGAGAATTTTCAAGTTTTCGGATGTTGTCTGACTTGCCATCCTTGTCACATTTGCGCCAAAAATCGGATTGTCATCTTTAAGATTTGTATTATATGGCGTAGTCCCGTGTTTCCTTCTAGATTTTAATGTTTGTGAAAATACTACAGAAAATGTAAAAAACTTTCTAACTGTACGTAACTTTATTGCTGGGCAATTTCAACTCACAAAAATTGTGTTGAAAAACTGCATCTTAAAAAAAAATGCATCTCTTAAAGATGCGGAGCATCCACCATGAGTTTTGCATATACTAAAGAAAGAAAGAAATCTTGTACAAATCTGAGGGTAAAGATTCACATGCCTAGTGACATCAGAGCATGATAAGGAAGAGCAGGACAGCATACTGCCCTAACACTTGTAGTTCTAACACCCCGCCCCACCCCACCACGCCACACCATCACCAATATTTTCTCCAGTTGGCAGATGTTAGAAAACACAACTTGTTTTTGTCACTGCCAAAAGTTCTCGAGAAAAATAACAGGATGGCAGAAGGGTGTAATAATAAGAAATTAGCTCACTGAGGGGGAGGGGATGGGTTGTCAGTGTGATTGCATTGAAGGTGATAATGATCGCTGCCAAGACTGAAGAGGGCTGAAACGTCTATTGCTCTGAAAGCCACGTTGAATACCCTTGGGATCTCATCCTCAATTGTCACCCTCTAGACACAAAGCGTCCATCCTGAAGAACGGACATTATTTGTGGGCCAGAATAATTTTACTCATAGGGAAGGCATAGATGCTGTATCTTAACTCAAACACCCACCCATCCTAACTCCTTTCATCCATTTGGAGAATGTGCCATTAAGAAATACAAATATTTCTATTTGAATCTCAGCGAACAGCTTAGTGATATGTGAGTGATGTATATATGCCATTCAGATTGTTTCCCTGCGACTTCTCAAGCTGAAAACAGGTGGTGTGGGCGTATTTATTGTTGGGGCTTGCTCCCTGATTCAGCATGATCCCAGACTGAGATAAACATACGCAAATCACTTCCCAAAGTCCGCTTTATTTTATTCATATGTTAAAAAAAGGTGCTTCATGAATTTTTTAGCGAGAGAAGTGCCGCCCTTGTGCTGGTATTGTCTCAAGAAGCTACTTCCTTTTCTTAGTGGGAAATCAGCACTGGGAGCTAGATCCTACTGGGTGGGGATGATGGAAAGAGATGTTCCAGGCAAATACACTTTCTGCTTTCTGGAAAAAAAACAAAAAAACAAAGACTCTCGGAATCAGGGGAGTTTGGCAAGGGTCATGGTTATTCAGACTGGCAAGGGTCATGGTTATTCAGACTGGCAAGGGTCATGGTTATTCAGACTGGCAAGGGTCATGGTTATTCAGACTGGCAAGGGTCATGGTTATTCAGACTGGCAAGGGTCATGGTTATTCAGACTGGCCACGGACGACACATTGTAGGGAGGGCATTTGTGTTTATCCCAAATGCAGCGGTTTAGCATGAAGCTTCCTGAATCTTCCATATGTGTTGGTTCACTCCCAGTGTGGTGAAATGTTGCACTGTGGGAACGAAATCAAGATAACTGAATTACATATATAATGATTTTTTTCAATAAACGTGCCACGAAGTATCGCGATTTCTCACAGAATTTTTTTTAAAACTTCTTCCACGTTTTTGATATCAATGTATTTATCATAAAATTTGACTGGAGCTTTCTGCCGCCCCTCAGAAGCTACCGCCTGGGTGCAGTGCATCCGTTGAACCCCCACTTGGTGCATCCCTGTGCCAGTTTGTATTTGGTAGATGCAGCTGATAATTCAGGATGTAAATTTGGAAATATTAACCTACTGTTTTGGCTCCTGTTGATGTATGGAATATGTAGGATAGATTAGAGTGAATAATGTTTAAACCCTTTTGGAGTGAACAGCACAGTTGTTTCCCACATAACCCCACCTGAAGGCAGGTGTCTTTCCAACTAAGGATAACTCCATTTCATGTAGAAATGGTGACACTTAAAAAATGAAAAACAAATTGAGAAAAACCTTTCAAACATTATTTACATCTGCACATATAAAGCAAATACAACCTGTCGTGTGTTATTATAGCAAGTGTACTAGATTGGTGCCCTTTTCCACCATGATGCCCATTAGTTTTGATTTTTAAAGCCATAAAACAGTTTGCTAATTTCAACAGTAAAACATATTCACATGTATTTCCTAGAATTTTTTTTTTTTTTGCTGTTTCATTTTATTCTATGTTACCCTTTCTTTTTCTTTCTTTCTTTTTTTTTTTTTTTTGTTATTGTCATAGGTTCTTTCATGGCTGTGTCTCAAAGGAGAGGAAACTCTGAAAAAACATAAAACACTTGCTGAGAGTTTTAATGCAATTAGACTGCAAGAAAACGAATTTGAAAAATTTTATTTTCTAGCCATGGTAAGCATATAAAATGTATTCTTTTTTTTTTTTTTTTTGTTGTTGTTGTTGTTGTTGGATCTGCAAGCTTTAAATGCAGTGCTTTAGCTCTTTGCCATAGACATGTTTTCATGGAAATTCCTGTTAGATCGGCAGTCTTACAAGATAAAAAAAAAAAAAAAAAAAAAAAAACCAGGCTCGTACAACTGTGTGGTCATTTGTCCTCCTTCTCTTGTTAAAAATTAAATGTACATACATACATATCACTAAGCTGTTCTCTGATATTCAGAGGTTAGCTCCACAAAGAAATACAAACTACCAGATGATATTTACTTACTGTTGCTGTATCAAACTTCTCCATTTACAACAATCTTAACACACAACTCGGGCTTCACTGACATCCATCACACGCTGTACACAAGATCTTCTATACTTCATACTCATAATATTTTTCTCATGCAGACACTCCTGAATATGATCCTCCCATGATTTTCTTGGCCTTCCTCTACCTTTCCTTCCTGCCACTGGGGCTAAAAATATTTTCTTAGTAATCACTCATTCTTTCGACATGGCCAAACCACCGAAGCATATTAGTCTCCACCTTGCCAACAATATTGTGCTTCACATTACACAACTGCAACACATCTTCATTTTTCACACAATCAGAATGTGTCTTGCCACAACCCCCCCCCCCCCCATAACCCCATAAGTAACACATTTCTCCAGCACACATAAGACTTCTATGTTTCTTCTGTAGTACCCAGGTTTCACTGCTATACATTAGAGTAGGAACAATTACACTGTCATATACAGCCATGCGGGACTCTCTTGAGAACCCATCATTCCTGTGAAACCCTCCCAAAGCAGCCATGACTTTCAAAGAAGAATTCACTCGCCTAACTGTGCCATTTAGACATATGTTCTCAAAAACCATAACTTTGGTTTTTTACTTATTTATACTCAGTTTGAATTTCATGCAAACTTCGTACATCTGAGACAACATACTCTGTAAATCACTTTTGCTCTCTGCCAACAGGACAGTGTCATCAGCATACAGCAATCTGCACACACAGATATCACCAAGACATAAACCAGTATTATCTATTTTGGCATCACGCATGCCCGCATCCATAAATATATTAAACAGCCATGGTAACATTACACAACCATGTCTGACTCCTGCACCAATAGAAAACTATTTTGATAAAACACCATTTACTGGTACACAAGCTCTACTGCCAGCATACATGGCTTTTACACTATTAAGTAGATTCCCAGTAACACCATATTCATTCAATACCTTCCACAAAAGTGTCCTATTTACTCTGTCATAAGCTTTCTCTAAATCTATTAAGGCAGCAAAAACTTTCTTACCAACAGCCAGATACTTTTCAATCATTATGCGTAATGCAAAAATTTGGTTAGTGCTGCCTTTACCTGGCATAAAACCACTCTGAACATCCCACACTTTCTCTGATGTAAGACCCCGTATTTTTTCAATAACAACCTTACCAAACACTTTCCCTGGCACACTCAGTAGGCGAATACCACGATAGTTCTTGCAGTCAGTCTGATCACCTTTTCCCTTAAACAAGGGAACAACAATAGCATCCTTCCAATCCCAAGGGACCATCCCTAACTCCCAGCACAGCTGGCAAATTTCAGTTAACCAATCAATTACAAGATCACCACCATATTTCAACATCCCGGCAGTTATGCCATCAACTCCCGGAGCCTTACCATTCTGAAGAGATTTTTTTTTTTTATCAAATTAAATGTACTGTTACACATTATTACTATAATTTGTATGGGCACATGTTAGAGAAATAAAATCCACATAAATATCTTATAATATAATATTTATGTAAACATATGTGACTTTCAATGTTATTACAGAACATTTAAAATTACAAAAATATCTTATTAGAAAAGTTGCATACATATCTTATGCTGCACATTTTTCAATGCTTACTGTATAAGTAGTAAGTTGTGTAGTGCAGCCATCTTCAAAGTTTGCAGCAATTAAGTTATTTTACTGTTGTGCACTGGCTGGATTTTATCAAATATAGGGAAAATATTTTTTTCTTATTCGCTTTTTAAAAAAAAAAAAGAGAGTTGTACATAAAACTAAAGTTCGGGTAGATTAATCAAAGAATCAGTATGCAAAGGAAATAAGATATCCGTTTATTGACGTACAAATGTTATGAATAAAGCGTAACCAACGGGTGCCTTCTTCAGACTTGTTCGTGGTTAGGCAAGACAAAAGGAACAAAGAATAGAAAATTTTTTAAAATAAAATAAACATGAACAGAATTTGGGAACGTGATATGTTGCGTCGGGAGCATGCGACAATGAGAGATGTCAACAGGAACGTGCTAAGCGTGAAGAAATGTGCGCCATATTTGGGGAAGCTCAAGTGAGACGTCATCATTGCAAACCACAGGGTTACTCAAAATCTCCATGGTTTCCCTGACGGCAGTGCCCCTGGCGGTAGTATAAGGAGCGATTCGCTTTATCTGGTCCCATTTCGGGATGGCTGAATGGGTAACCACTTCCCTGGATAAGGCGGTTGACAATCTTCCATGCGAGACGTCCTGCTTGTGTTCAATTAGTCGAAGAGCAAAAGAGCGTTTTGTCATTCCGATGTAGTGCTTGGTGGTACCATCCATGTATTCCAATGGTATGGAGTACACTCCCGCATCAGTCGGAGAGGTATGGGTGTTCCGGGATGATAGCAGGTGGCGTGATATCGATCTCGATGAGCGTATTCCAAAGCTAAGCCCGAGTTTCTTTAAGGTGTTCTGCAAGAAGTAGGTCAGGCCGGGTACATATGGGCAAGCCCCAATCTATTGCAGCGAAGGCATGGTATGGCGGCCACCCGGGTTGGAGAAAACAGCGTCGGCGTTCTTGCTAATGTCCTCGATCACTTGCACACTGTAGCCGGAGGAAGAAGCCAGATCTCTTAGGTTGTAGACTTCTTCAAGTCTGGATGCAGTGTCCGAGGAGAGAATAAAGGCACGTTTAGCCCTATGTCTGAAAATGGCTAATTTGTGCGTAACTGGTCCCATAGAGGTGGGTAGTATTACATTCGGGACATATGTTGGTTTGTAATAAACCTTGGTTTGGAGGGATCCAGAACGAGATTTCTTGACTAGGACGTCCAAAAACGGGAGACTGCCATTGTACTCACACTCCATGGTGAAACATATGTTCCGGTGGAGGTAATTAATAAAAGCAAAAAAGCGTTCAGTTCATCAGCTCCATGCTGCCAGATAAAAAATACATCGTCGGCGTATCTCAGCCATATAAGAGGAGCGAGCTTAGCTTCATTAAGAATTTTTGATTCCAGCGATCTGAGGATGGCCTCAGCTAGTACAGCCGATAGCGGTGAGCCCATGGCAACCCCTTTGGACTGCTTGTAAATTATGTTATTAAAACAGAAAAAATTTGATTCCGTCACCACATCAATCGCATAGGATATACCCAGTAGTGAGTCCCGTGAGAACATTGAAGAATCAGCAAGTGCTCGCTTCAAAGTGTCCACTGCTTCGTCGACAGGTACTGACAGATAAAGCGACACCACGTCAAAACTACCGATGATGTGGTGCAGAGCCACAGTGAAGTTCTTCAGCCTTGTGACGAAGTCACCCCAACGACAACAGGACTGTTGTGGAGGCTGGCAGGAAAGTTGTTAGGAATGTTGCAAGTTGACGCTAGAGATTGATTGATGGGGCTGTCCTCCGTGAAGCAATAGGCCTAAGCGGGAGTCCTTGCTTGTGATGTTTAATTCTCGCAAAGAGCAAAGGTATCTTCGGCCCTGGAGGAAGCCATGCGGCTGATCTGAGAGTGTCCGGAATAGCGGGCATTTTTGCCACTCTCTTAACTTTTGCAACCCACCTATTTAATGGGCTTGACGCAATCTGGATTGAATCCGACTGTTGTATGAACTCCATGATTTTATGGTTGAACTCATCTGAGTCCATTATCGCAATCTGGCCTGATTTATCAGTGAGTGCAAAGACAACTGATGGATCGTCCTTTAAATGTAGGACAGCTGTTAGGTCATGTGGTCTAGAGTGCCGAGTCTTGGAAAGCTTATTCAATTTTTTTAGCCGCTGGAAGCATTGAAGATGGATTGAGTCCCTTTGTGCGACTGGCACCTTATAGAGAAGGCTTTCAATAGCTGGGATTAGCTCCCAGGCGGAAGGCTGGGTGTTCAGGCAGAACTTTGGACCCTTTTCCAGTATGCCTAGTTCTTTCTGCGACAAGATTTTTGACGAGTCAGTTGTAATAAGAAGAGAGAAATCAAATATTAAATGCTGCGGTACAGTGACTGTTTATTATCTTTAAAATTGTGTTCAAAGTTACGGTCAGAAATTACTGGTAAAATAAAGGATCGGTTAATAGCCATATGGTATACATGCATGTATACACACATCATCATCATCGTTGTCAACCATTATCAATCCACTGCTGGACGAAGGTCTCCCCAAGTTTCCTCCACAACGATCTGTCTTGTGCCAGTCTCCTCTATGTCACTCCCGCATACTTTCGAATTTCATCCACCCATCTTCCATGTGGTCTTCTTCTGGGTCTTTTCCTGTCCCTTGGAATCCAATCTAAAATTTCGGCTGTCCATCTGGCAGTATGTCCAGCCCATTGCCATTTCAGGGATTTAACTCTGATCATGATGTCTTCTACTCTCCTCATTTTTCGGATCCACGAGTTCCTCTTCTTATCTCTCCTGGTTACACCAAGCATGCACCTCTCCATGCTGCTTTGAGTTGTCTGCAGCCTTTGTATGTCTCTTTTAGTTAAGGTCCACGTCTCTGCACCATACGTAAGCACTGGAAGGATGCATTGATCAAACACTTTTCTTTTAAGACATAATGGCATATTGCTCTTGAAAATTATGCTGTTTCTTCCAAAAGCTCTCCAGGCAAGTTTTGTACGCCTATTAATTTCTTCACCAATTTGACCCTCACTTGATATCTGCTGTCCAAGATAAACGTACGTGTCTGTTATCTCCAGCTTTTCTCCATCAATCGATAAATCTTCATTTCTTGAAAAAGCATTGAACATCACTTTTGTCTTCTGAAAGTTAATTTTTAATCCCACTTCTTTACTCTTGTCAGCAAGTTCCTGGATCATACTCTGCAGCTCTGATGGGGTAGTTGCAAAAATGACTGTCATCAGCAAAACGAAGGTGGGTTAGATAATCTCCATTAATCTTTATCTCTTTGTTTTCCCAGTTCAGTGATTGAAAGACATTTTCCAATGTGGCATTAAAAAGCTTCGGAGATATTGTGTCACCTTGTCTCACTCCTTTTCCAATTTTTATGTGTGTTGTATTTTCAAACAGCTGAATCTTTGCACTTGCATTTTCATAGATGTTCTTAATAATATTAATGTATGCATCTTCAATACTGCAGGATTTCAGAGCCATTGTAACTGCTGATGGTTTCACAGAATCAAAGGCTTTTTCATGATCGATAAAAGCCATGCACAATGGAAGTTCATATTCCCTCGCTCTTTCAATTAGTTCCCTCAGTACGTGGATATGATTTATAGTGCTGTAGCCACTCCTGAATCCAGCTTGTTCTCTCGGTTGAGCCATGTCCAGTGTTACCTCCAAACGGTGTGAAAGAACTTTAGTGAAGATTTTATAAACCACTGATAGGAGGCTAATAGGTCTGTAGTTCTTGAGATTCTCAATATCACCTTTTTTATGTAGCAGGATCATTGTAGCGTTGTTCCAATCCTCAGGAATCTTCCCTTCATTAAGGCATCGAGTGAAAATTTGGGCGAGTACTGTTTCGATTTCTCCACTTGCTTCTTGTATGATGTCTACAGTAATTCCATCTTCTCCTGGAGCTTTCCCCCACTTCATGTTCTTGATTGCATGTGCAACTTCTGCTGGGAGGACTGGAAGAACTCTAGTACTGGTGCCTTTCATGGTGTCTGGAGTACATGCATCATCCCTTTCATATAATTTGGAGTAGAAATCTTTCACTCTTGTCAAAATTTCGCCTCTATTTCTTGTTACAGAATCATCTTCTTTTCTCAGTGCCATAATCTGTTTTCTTCCCTTACTGAGATGTTCCTTTGCTATCTTTAGGCTTTGGTTGTTTTCAATTGCTTTCCTCACTAGTTCACAGTTAAATTTCCTTATGTCTTCAGTGATACTTTTTCGTACTGTCTTGCATAGCTCTATATATTCCACTTTGGAAGTCACATCTTCTTTAGCTGTCCTCATCTCTCTTCTTTTTTGCATCAACATTTTGGTTTATCCTGATAATTTGTTCACATGCAACTTGTTCTTAGACCAAGCTAATTTTGTTGCTGTTTCCATAAGAGCTTTGGTTACTTTTCTGTTAACTTCTGAAATATCCACTTCTTCCGATGTTAGGCCTTCTAAAGCAGAGAATCTGTTCTTCAGTTCCAACTTGAAGGTATTATGGTGTTTTTTAAGGTTGGTTATGTCAATACATTTTGTTTGTCTTATGAGCTTGCTATGTTCGAGTTTAGTGTTTAGGTGCATCTTACATCTCACCAATCTATGGTCACTACCCGTGTTGAACTTGTTTAGCACACTGCAGTCTTCTATGATGAATTTTTTGTTACACATAATAAAATCAATTTCACTTGTCGTCCCATTTGGATGTCTGCATGTCCATTTCCTGTGTGGCTTCTTCTTGAAAAAGGAGTTCAAGATAAAAAACCCTTCTGCCTCTGCAAACTCTTTGAGAGTATTTCCACGCTGATTTCTGTTGCCGTGACCGAATTTACCTACTGAAGTTTCATTCTGTTGTCGTTGCCCTATTTTTGCATTGAAATCTCCCATAATTATCTTCAAGTGCTGCTTACCTTTATTATTTAGATGACGAATTTCCTCATAAAATTCTTCAATTTCTTCTTCAGGGTGACTTGTGGTGGGTGCATAAGTTTGAATAATCTGAGCCTTGTATCTTCTCGAGAGTTGGATAATGAGTCGTGCAGCTCTGTCAGAGGAACTTTCAACTTCTACCACTTTATCCTTCAGTTTCTTGTTTATTATAAATCCAACAGCACTAGTTCTGCCAGTATCAGTCCCACGATAGTAGAAGAGATGTCCACTTTTCAGTTCAATGAGATCTTCTCCTTTTCTTTTTACCTCACTTAGCCCGACGATGTCCCACTTGATCCTTTGTACTTCCTTTTCCAATTCAAGAAGCCTTGAATCAGAAGATAGGGGAGTGTCCATTATACGTAGCCAAGGTCAGCATCAGATGGCAGCCTAGTCCTGTCCTCCGGGGATTCTTAGCACCCTCTGCCTTCATGTCGCACTGGCCGCTGCCTTGGCCAGGTACATTCCAGCTGCCGGAGACTGAGGGCCAAGATTTAAGTTGTGGAGTCATTTTGGAGGGGTTTGGCCATAACTCACCATGCTGGCCAAGCGGGTTGGTGAGTGTGGGATAGCATTTCCTCTAATCCCGATGGTATAGTTATACCGCTATTGGCGGTCGTCAGAGCCCTTTTAGTGGGAACAGGATGTACCACGAGAAGGTGGGGTTGACATTTGTCAAGGAGAGGCTGTGATGTTATGCATCACCTGACCTTACATCCAGTATACACACATACAGGCCTATAAATCAGTTAAAATTTATCTTTCAGGATAATTGCCATTTTAATCAACAGGTGAGTTTTTTTTCACTTTGAGCCTCAAATGTCATATCGCTGATTTAATTTTTGCACACAAGAATTTTCTCTCTTACACACACAACACACACACACTGTACTGTAAATATTTTATTTCTTTTAGAATGGCAAAAATAGTTTTAGCAATTATTCCAACAAATTGAACTAAAGTTGATAGACTGGATAACGACTATGCAGTTCATACATTAGAGATGTCAGTCCTACTACGAGTATTAAGCACATATGATAAAAATGGCCTAATCAATTTGGGATATAATCGTAAAGTAGTTTGCTCAATTTATTAACTATTTGGTTTTCTTTTAAGTTGGGATTCTGTAACAATTATCATCATCATCATTGTCAACCATTATCAATCCACTGCTGGACGAAGGTCTCCCCAAGTTTCCTCCACAACTGTCTGTCTTGTGCCAGTCTCCTCCATGTCACTCCCGCATATTTACGAATTTCATCCACCCATCTCCCATGTGGTCTTTTTCTGGGTCTTTTCCTGTCCCTTGGAATCCAATCTAAAATTTCGGCTGTCCATCTATGGTCTGTCCTTCTGGCAGTATGTCCAGCCCATTGCCATTTCAGGGATTTAACTCTGATCATGATGTCTTCCACTCTCGTCATTTTTCGGATCCACGAGTTCCTCTTCTTATCTCTCCTGGTTATACCAAGCATGCACCTCTCCATGCTTCTTTGAGTTGTCTGCAGCCTTTGTATGTCTCTTTTAGTTAAGGTCCACGTCTCTGCACCATACGTAAGCACTGGAAGGATGCATTGATCAAACACTTTTCTTTTAAGACATAATGGCATATTGCTCTTGAAAATTATGCTGTTTCTTCCAAAAGCTCTCCAGGCAAGTTTTGTACGCCGATTAATTTCTTCATCAATGTGACCCTCACTTGATATCTGCTGTCCAAGATAAACATACGTATCTGTTATCTCCAGTTTTTCTCCATCAATCGATAAATCTTCATTTCTTGTAAAAGCATTGAACATCACTTTTGTCTTCTGAAAGTTCATTTTTAATCCCACTTCTTTACTCTTGTCAGCAAGTTCCTGGATCATACTCTGCAGCTCTGATGGGGTAGTTGCAAAAATGACTACGTCATCAGCAAAACGAAGGTGGGTTAGATAATCTCCATTAATCTTTATCCCTTTGTTTTCCCAGTTCAGTGATTGAAAGACATTTTCCAATGTGGCATTAAAGAGCTTCGGAGATATGGTGTCACCTTGTCTCACTCCCTTTCCAATTTTTATGTGTGTTGTATTTTCAAACAGCCGAATCTTTGCACTTGCATTTTCATAGATGTTATTAATAATATTAATGTATGCATCTTCAATACCGCAGGATTTCAGAGCCGTGGTAACTGCTGATGGTTTTACTGAATCAAAGGCTTTTTCATAATCGATAAAAGCCATGCACAATGGAAGTTCATATTCCCTCGCTCTTTCAATTAGTTCTCTCAGTACGTGGATATGATCTATTGTGCTGTAGCCACTCCTGAATCCAGCTTGTTCTCTCGGTTGAGCCATGTCCAGTGTTACCTTCAAGCGGTGTGAAAGAACTTTAGTGAAGATTTTATAAACCACTGATAGGAGGCTGATAGGTCTGTAGTTCCTGAGATCCTCAATGTCACCTTTTTTATGTAGCAGGATCATTGTAGCATTGTTCCAATCCTCAGGAATCTTCCCTTCATTAAGGCATCGAGTGAAAATTTGGGCGAGTACTGTTTCAATTTCTCCACTTGCTTCTTGTATGTTGTCTATAGTAATTCCATCTTCTCCTGGGGCTTTCCCCCGCTTCATGTTCTTGATTGCATGAGCAACTTCTGCTGGGAGGACTGGAAGAACTCTGGTACCTTTCATGATGTCTGGAGTACATGTATCATCCCTTTCATATAATTTGGAGTAGAAATCTTTCACTCTTGTCAAAATTTCTGCCTCTATTTCTTGTTATAGAACCATCTTCTTTTCTCAGAGCCATAATCTGTTTTCTTCCCTTACTGAGATGTCCCTTTGCTATCTTAAGGCTTTGGTTGTTTTCAATTGCTTTCCTCACTAGCTCACAGTTGAATTTCCTTACGTCTTCAGTGATACTTTTTCGTGTTGTCTTGCATAGCTCTATATAGTCCACTTTGGAAGTCACATCTTCTTTAGTTGTCCTCATCTCTCTTCTTTTTTGCATCAACATTTTGGTTTTTCCTGATAATTTGTTCACATGCAACTTGTTCTTAGACCCAGCTAATTTTGTTGCTGTTTCCATTAGAGCTTTGGTTACTTTTCTGTTAACTTCCGAAATATCCACTTCTTCCGATGTTAGGCCTTCTAAAGCAGAGAATCTGTTCTTCAGTTCCAACTTGAAAGTATTATGGTGTTTTTTAAGGTTGGTTATGTCAATACATTTTGTTTGTCTTATGAGCTTGCCACGTTCCAGTTTAGTGTTGAGGTGCATCTTACATCTCACCAATCTATGGTCACTACCTGTGTTGAACTTGTTCAGCACACTGCAGTCTTCGATGACGAATTTTTTGTTACACATAATAAAATCAATTTCACTTGTCGTCCCAATTGGATGTCTCCATGTCCATTTCCTGTGTGGCTTTTTCTTGAAAAAGGAGTTCAAGATGAAAAATCCTTCTGCCTCTGCAAACTCAACGAGAGTATTTCCACGCTGGTTTCTGTTGCCGTGACCGAATTTACCTACTGAAGTTTCATTCTGTTGCCGTTGCCCTATTTTTGCATTGAAATCTCCCATAATTATCTTCAAGTGCTGCTTACCTTTATTATTTAGATGACGAATTTCCTCATAAAATTCTTCAATTTCTTCTTCAGGATGACTTGTGGTGGGTGCATAAGTTTGAATAATCTGAGCCTTGTATCTTCTCGATAGTTGGATAACGAGTCGTGCAGCTCTGTCAGAGGAACTTTCAACTTCTACCACTTTATCCTTCAGTTTCTTGTTTATTATAAATCCAACACCACTAGTTCTGCCAGTATCTGTCCCACGATAATAGAAGAGATGTCCACTTTTCAGTTCAATGAGATCTTCTCCTTTTCTCCTTACCTCACTTAGCCCGACGATGTCCCACTTGATCCTTTGTAGTTCCTCTTCCAATTCAAGAAGCCTTGAATCAGAAGATAGGGAGCGTCCGTTATAGGTAGCCAAGGTCAGCATCAAATGGCAGCCTAGTCCGGTCCTCCGGGGATTCTTAGCACCCTCTGCCTTCATGTCGCACTGGCCGCTGCCATGGCCAGGTACATTCCAGCTGCCGGAGACTGAGGGCCAAGATTTAAGTTGTAGAGTCATTTTGGAGGTGTTTGGCCATAACTCACCACGCTGGCCAAGCGGGTTGGTGAGTGTGGGATAGCATTTCCTCTGATCCCGATGGTATAGTTATACCGCTATTGGCGGTCGTCAGAGCCCCTTTAGTGGGAACAGGATGCACCACGAGAAGGCGGGGTTGACATTTGTCAAGGAGAGGCTGTGATGTTACGCATCACCTGACCTTACATCCCGTAACAATTATATTAGAGTATAAATGCTTATCCTATATGTAATTGTGAAGAATTATTTCTTCAGGGGGGACTTGTTTCCCATTTCCTTGCACTAAAGTATGTCCACTGTTTCACAGTTAAAAACAACATAAAAACAGCAACAAAAAAAATCAACTCACTCCATCAAACTTCTGACTAATTGTGCTATTCTTAAAACAGTCTGCTTTACACATATACAGGGTCTAAGCAAGTTATGCAGTATAATACTGGGATTTGGATAATATATTACACACATCCCTCATTATTATGGACCTCTTGATAATGGGTTTCAGTTATAGTGGATGAAATACGTATGTGGTAGCCGAAGCACCTGTCTGTGTATCGGGGATAAAGGACTAAGTCCCTTGTTGCACAAAATGACTGCTAGGTGGCTGACACCTCGAGTCTCTCCCCAGTATTTGTTTAGTCTTTATTGTACATGCACCCTGTTTACACAGTGTTTACTCATTTGTTTGCATTGTATTTTACATCAGTGGTTATCTATGGCTTTCAGAGAGAGTGCTGGTGTAAAAAGAATGCATGTCAGCCTATTTGTTAGCCAGAAACTAGAATTAATAACAAAGTTAGAAGCTGGTGCTATGGTGGTATGAGTAAGTGAAGAGTATTGCAGGGTAAAAGCAAACTATGTCATACATACAAAAAGCAAATGGCAAGCTTACTGAATTTTCATTGAAGTTCAATTTTGATTCTACATCTAAAACTCCCTCTGTTGGTTGAAGGAAGCTGTCTACAAATGGTTTATGCAGGAATGTTCCTGTGGGGTCAACATCCATGGCTTAGAAATTAAGAACACCCATAACCAAACTATCCAGACATATGGGAGTGGAAAAGTTGAGGCTAATGATTGGTGGTTCTAACAGTTTAGAAATCATGGCATAGGTAACAAGAGTACTCATGGTGAAGCTGGCACCGCACCTTAAAAAGAAGTTTCGAACCTTTCAGGAAGAAGCTGAATGATGCAGTCAAGAATGAAGGTATGCTTTCCCATGTGTATAATGCGAATGAAACAGATCTGTTTTGGAAGTCATTCCTCCAGAGTATCTAAGTAATTAGCAAACATGAAAATTTCACACCTTATCAGATATTTCAGCTAGATAATGCTTACCTTTGCATTTCTATCTTGCTTGACTTTACATTTCCTGCACGTAGTCCGGTTGTCGCTGATGTTATCGTTTCAATCGTCCGTTTCAGGTATAGCTGTTCTTGGCGCTTTCTCGTTTAATGCAGGTTTGCTTCACTAAACTTCGTTTAGGTTCCGTTAATACCAACTTTTACCGTTTCCTTTGCTCGAAATTTTTCGCCCAAAACTTTGGGCATCTTCAGGAGCGGGGCGATTTTGCGCCTTTGCTTGTGGGTGCCTTCTCGCTTACTGGGGTTTGCTAATCCCCGTTGCCATTCTTCGTTCGTCTCGGATACGCAGTTTGATCGTTTCTACCCTGTCGCCATCTATGTTTCCACTTTGGACATTTTTTTTTAATACGCTATCTTGTTTGTTTTCCTTTACTTTCTTCTATCTTTGTCTTTCCTCCTTTTCTGTAGTGTTTTTTTTTTTGCTTTTTCTTGTCTAATAAGTTCTTTCCATAGGTTAGACAACGTGCTCGGGTCGTTCTGGTTACATACTCTATTCTTATTTTTGTATATTAAAATTGCTTCTTCCATCCTCAATCGTTTTTCCGATTTTTTATTTCTTTTTAGCAATTTTAGTTCGTCGAATTTCGGGAACATTTTGTTTTCCAAACAGAACTGTACTAGCGCCGTTTTTGCCTTCTTTTTTTTTTTTTTTGCCAGTTGGTGATACGTTGCTTCAGCCTTTTTTTTTAACCTGTTTTTTGTGCTCCCTATGTATGATATTGAAGGGGGGGATGAACGTATGCAAGTTTAAAGGACAGTAGTTTTCTGATGATATCAGAATTAGAACTACAAAGATGTTAATTTCACACCTGTTTATAAAATAAGCAAAAAGATTTTCAGTGTTGTGTTGTGCAAATGGTATGCAAGTATGAAGTTAGCTATTTTGAGATCAGCATGCTCTCTGGTTTAATATTAATTAGGTGCCAGCTACCAGTGCATTACTACAACTCCAAAAAAGTTTGGTTTAATTTGCTCTCTCTCTCACTCACACACACACTCACTCTCTCTCTCTCTGAAATTGGTTTTCTACTCAGTTTTACTCATTTGATTCTTGCTGTACGTAAATTACAGGAAGTCACCCTCAACCTTCGTGCTGAAGAAAATGAAGGCTTTAGTGATTTTGGATAACCAACCTTCTCACAGTAGTGTTTGTTCACAAGCTTGTCAATAATGATGGAAAAATGAGGAGCATGTTAGAATATATATTTAGAGGGAGTTATCTCAATGATAGAAGAGGAGAAGGATTTGCTTCAAGATACTTGGGGGTGGGGGTGGAGATGCTCAATAATATCAAGAATTACAATCTCAAGTCAGCAATATTTAACATAGCAGCATCATGGAAGGAAATGAAAATAATGACACTAGCTAATGCATGGAAAAAACTTATGTTTAATATAGATGCAGAATACAACTTGAAAGGGTTTGAAGTAAGGGATTTCCATTGCATCATTCTTAGGGCAGGAGAAACTGATGTTATAGTAAGTGATGATAGAACCTGGCTAGGTGATACAGTGGGTGATTCTGGATACCAAATCTTAATAGAAGAAATAACAGATAATAGTTCTTACTGGTGATATAGTACAGATTACAGTGATGAACTGTGGTGAACAAACCAAAACTATCAAAAAAGGCAGCATTAGCAGGGTAAATAAATGAAACTCAATTTATTCTTCAGACCAGTTGCTCCTGTCCTTGCTTCTGCTGTTGGTCCTGTCTTTGCTGATGACACTTCTACTGCTGACCCTCATTCACCACAATCTTCTGCTAGTGGCAGGGAAGTGACAAGCAGGGGCTCAAAGGGTGCGAAGTACCCGGGCGCCAGGTATAGAGGGGCGGCAGGACACCTCAATTAAATTTTATGGTTGATAAATTAATACCATAGACGTGGAAAAAGTTAAGAAAACGCTGTACTGTGGAAAATTGTAATGCTACGTGACAAATTTTTTTTTTTTTTGTAAAAATAATTCATTATATAATTTAATAGAAAATGGCTTGAAACCAGAGAATTTTTTTTTTCAGTAATGGATACTGCTGGCAAAAGACTAACAATTCTTTTTCTAATTCTTTTTAAATCTTCAAGATTTAAAAAGAATACAACATTCATGATATGCGTGGCCAGCGCTATAACAGTGGGGCCAATATGAAGGAAAAACACAATGAACTTCAAGAAACATAATTTTTTGACCTAAAACCCTTAGCAACACTGATACACAAAATTTAACCAATCTTTCTTTGAAAAAAGAATGAAAGCAAAAAGAAAAAAAATACAAGTTGGTTTGTTCTAGAAAGATTTGGTACACTCTTTCTTCAAAAATTAATGTTGGTACCAAAGTAATGCCAAAATCTGTTTTATTTATACCAACCATAATAGAAATGTTAAAACAAGTAAATGGCTTCAGAATCAGTTGTTGTGCACCACTCAAATAATCCAAAAATAATCGACACTGTCATTGAACGATTAAAATTAAAACAAGATCACATTAAAGGTTTATTACATTAAAACATATTATTTACAAGTAAAATCTAAGAGATCTTTCGGGCCGTCAAACGTGCCCATCTTCAGGTAAAATGCAAAGTAGGATACAGACAGCAGGGACTTATATACAATTGGCTGTTGATCGGTGACGTAAATGGCTGTTTAAAAGAATGTAAATGGCTGTTTAAAAGAATGTAGAATACATGGGATTTAAAGGCATGTTAGCTGAAAATAAAACAGTTGCCAACGAAATAGATTGTGAAACAGACTTTCTGAAAGTTGAACTGGTTAGACCACATAAGAAAAAAAAAATGCAAAAAAAAAAAAAAAAAAAAAGGAAATTTTGGTACCAAAATACGGATAAGCAAAAAGAAATAAAAAAAGTGACTTTCCTATCTTCTGATACAAAGATAAGAATGGTTCGAACATGGATAACAAGACTTTTCAATTTTTAAGTGACTTTTATTCGTATGGACTTACAAATAAAATTGTCAGGTATTATACAAAAAGAATGATATAATTGCTTCAGATTTGTGTGACTAAATTGAAATTCTTTGGACTTATGTTAAGCATCACATGAATCCATAAAGTTCTTTAGAATACATATTTTCAAATGTCTCATTATTATGTTTTCCAAACAATTCAGTAGCTTTAAGAATATTTTTTATGATGCCTGTAGTACATACTCTAATACGGTTGGAGGGGGGAGCACGTGTGCCACGTTAAGTTAAACGATTTTTTTTTTTTTTTTTGATATTGTGGATTTTTACACTGCCTAGAAATAAACATCTTTCTTTTTCTTACTGTTAAGCTTGAAATCCCCCTCCCCCAAATGTTTTTAAAATTACAATGTACTCTTTCCATTTCATAGAAATGATAGTGGTAATAAGGTACACAAAACCATCTTTTCAAATTTTTACTGTCTGTAACAAAGGCTTATACGGAAATATCGTTTTCCAAACTTAAAATCATGAAAAGTTACTTTTGATTAAATATGAAACAGGAATGACTTTCAAATATAAGTATTGTTAGTAATGAAAACAAAATTGCTACAGACATAGATAATTTGGACATTGTTAAAAAGTTTGTAACAAAACAAAAACTTCAAAAGTAAAACTACGAATGCTTTTTGTGCTTTCTTGAAGCTTCAATTTTTAGTTCATAGAAAAAAATATTTTTATTTAATACAAAACCCAGTTATTTTTAATTCTGCTTTTAGTTTTATGCAACTTATTTGTATATATACTCATATACAAGATTTTTTGGTTAGAATAGTTAAAAAGACGCCCATCATGTAATGTATATATCACAATTGCCATCCCTCCACGGACGAAGCTGTAATATATTTATCATCGTACATGATGAAACTTTTTTTACCGGTAAAGCGGACTTTTCTGTAAATTGACAGTGAGGAAGCTGACTTTTGGATTATTTGCAGCAGCATCTGAACTAGAATTTTATTATGAAACTATTGTGCTTTATGAATACTCTTAATTTACGGAAAATAGAAAATGATGTCGCTAAAGGTATTTATTTCGTGTAAAAATGAAAAAAAAAATGAAAATGTTCTCATACCAGGGGTGGCAAATCTGGGCTTGCACCTGGGCGGCAAATGCTCTTGGCGCACTCCTGGCTAGTGGGCTGTCAGTGTCAGTGCAGTATCATAGCCCCATTAGTTCAGAATAAAGATTTGTCATATCTAAGATCAGCGCAAAACAAGGTCATCTATCATCTACAACATGTAAATGAAATTTCATTTTGTTAACTTTTTTTGTTTAATACTATGTTTACAGTATTTTATGTGCTTTTCTGTTAGTGTATGTTTATTGGCTGTTTTTTCCAGTAGTGCACATATACCCCCTTACTCGGTTTGAACAGACAGTCGGCAATAACAGACTCTGTCCCCTCTGTTGGTTCGTTATAATGAGGGTTTACTGTATTCTGATAGCAATGCCAACTTATGAGGCAGGGGAATCTGTGAGAAAAACCAACCCTTGTGGTGGAGTGAAGCCCATAAAGATTACTGAAATATATGCTGCTTCTCCTATGAAGCTGAAAAAAAAAAAATAGCATCTTCGAGTTTGTAATAATTGCTTTTGACTCATTGATATGAAGTCGATGTTCATATCGTGAGTTGACAGCAACATTATGCATATAGTGGTCTTCCTACAAAGAAAGTAGGGTACGTGTATGTTTATCATATAATCTTATGCTTACAAAAGTATTATTAGCATCTTCGAGTGGGACTTGATCCTGAGTCATCCAGTTTTTGCTGAAGTATACTGTTACATCATGCAGGAAAATGTACTTCCAAGTAATAAAAAATAACTGAATTTTATCATTCAGGAAGATGCTTTGATGTCTGTAAGTTCTGTTTTACACGTTCTATAAAGTGGATACAGTCTGCGGTGGTGCATTAACTTATTCAATTAAAGGTGAAACGCGCGTCCGGCGATTGAGACTGTGGACGGTATGGGGTGGTGCATATAATGATTTTAACTGGAATTTTTTAAAGCTTTTTAAATTTTTTATGAACTTGACCTAACTTGAAGATTTCTTCGGCAATTCTACGAGAGTGCAGCATTGACGAGATAGCCCTAATGGCCAAGTATGTGGAACTTCAAGTGGTATGTAAATAGTAACTCTTAACTCAAGAATCTTTAATTATTATCTGGAAACCTTTACCCATTCAATATGATGTCGACACAGCCAGAACTGAGTTAACCCTAACAACTGGACATAATCGAAGTAGGGTACAACTTTTGACGAAATGGCTCTCAAGCTAACCCTAACAACTGACCATATTGAAGCAAGATACAACTTTGGACAAAGAAACTCTCAATAACTACTGACGTCGGATTGAACACCCACTTCCGTGAGTAACATTTTTAGGACTTTTAACCGATTTATATTTTAATTGAATAAGTTAATGCACCACCGCAGTCTGTATCCACTTTATAGAACATATAAAACAGAACTTGCAGACGTCAAAGCGTCTTCCTGAAGAACCTTGTGGTCGCATAATGGTATGTGAACTTTATGAGAGAATCACATGAGATATAATGAATTTAATCAGTTTTGAGGTATTTTATTTATTTGCTAGTGTATCACATAGAATACTCTAATTAATATTAGATGATGCAGATTAAAATTTTGTTGTGCAGAATGAGAAATTTTTTCCAAATTCATTGAAGAGTAAATCTGAATTACAGTCACTTCAACTATTAATATGCCAAATAAACAGAGAATATTTTATCCATTTATGAGTTTTTCAGTTTTTTTTAGATAAAAATTAGGAGCATCTCCTTTGTAAAGGCATTATAGATTATCCTAGCAAATATCAATATATTATCATTGTAAAAATCTATTTCATTCAAGAGTGGTATAACCCTTTGAAATTATGAGTTGGTTATTTTTTATAACATCAACTTGCAAGGTTTGCAGCCATCTTCTGCAGATGGTCACCAAGAAATGCATACAGAAAATATCGCAGTATTATTAGTTGACTACAACTTATATGGAGGCCAATCATATACCCCCTCATTCATTTTTCTTTCATTTTCATTTATGAAGATAATGACGATTTTTTGAACTTACCATTGTCTTAGTCTTTTTGTGATTATTTCTTCCACTTCAGAATATTTTTAATACAGATAATGTTTAAATGAAAGTGTAGTTGCTGTGAAAACAGACAAAAGTAAGTTGATTACTATTATGGATAAGAAAGATTATCTAGAAAAGATGGAAGAAGAACTAAAAAAACCTATGTATGAAGAAGTAAAAGAAAACCCACTACCAGAATTGATTAAAAAAGTCTCTAAGCTTATTTCACTTCAAAAAAGAAAAACCAGCTTCCAGAAAACTATAAACAATTCTCAAAATTACAGTTCAGATTACCTCAAATATATGGAATAGTCAAACTGCATAAAGAACACCAACCAATTAGACCAATAATAGACTCAAAAAACTCTATTCTTTCAAATCTAAACTATTTTTTAAAGTCACACCTTCAGAATCTTTTAAAAGAGCCACCTAACATGATTAAAAACTCAATGCAGCTAAAAGAAAAACTAGAACTTCTTCCTAAATTAGATTCTCCTATTATGGGTAGTTTAGACATAGTGTCTATGTATACTCACATTAATATAGATCAACTTATAGACTTTATAGCGGAAGACTTGGCAGACCTAATAGTTTTTCACAAAAAAGAAAAAAACATATTAGTTGGAATTTTTGAAATGCTTACTTTCTCTTTGCAGAACAACTACTTTCAATTTGGGAAAACTTTTTTCATTCAAAAATCGGGGCTAGCTATGGGCTCCCCACTCTCCCCACTCTTAGCTAACTATTATGTGGGAAAACTAGAAGAAAAGATACTAGTACAACCCACATACTTCTGCTTATATAGCAGATACATGGATGACATCTTATTTATAATAGATAGCACAGAAATTGTTCCAGAAAGAATTCTAGACTCATTCAATGAATTAGATGATTCCCTTAAGTTCACTATTGAACTTCAAAAAGAAAGAAGAATAAACTTCTTAGATATTACTATCTATTATGAAGATGAAAAATTCCTCACTAGTTGGTATAAAAAACCAATGAATACTAAAAGACTACTGGATTTCAATTCCTATCATCCAGTTTCTATTAAGAAAAATGTAGCAAGTCAGTTTTTAGAAAAAAATAATAAAATAGTTTCTACTACAGATAAAAAAGAAGCCCATAAAGAAGAGCTTAAGGCCATACTTGCTGAGAATAACTATCCTAAAGAAGAAATTGAGAAGCTTCTGAATTTTAATGGTACGAAGAACCCACAAAAGCAACAAGTAAAATTCACTAGAAAAATTTCTTATCACAAAGGTTTATTTGAGTCTTTAAAGAGAATTAGTAAGAAGTACAATATTAGGCTAGCTCCAAGTTTAGAGAACAGAGTTAAAAAAATTTTCCCTAAAATAGTTCAAAGAGAAGAAAATATTTTAAAAATGCAAGGAGTAGTCTATGAAGTAAATTGTAGTTGTGGACTATCTTACATAAGTGAAACAGGTCGCAGACTAGAAACTCGTATAGCTGAGCATAAAGCAGCTATAAAAAATTGCTCCAACAAGACTGGATTAGATAGGCATGTTAGAGAAACTGGGCACAGCATGGATTGGAATTCCCTTAAAGTCATTAGTTTCCAAAGCAATTTTCAAAAAAGAAAGCTGAAAGAAGGAATAGAGATTGAGAAAAATCAAAATTCCATCATCAATGACTGCAAAGGATTTTCCCTGCCTAACATCTGGCAGGATTTGTTGAAAAATAACCTAAACCGTCAAGGTTAACCGTAACCATCAAGGTAAACCGTAACCGTGATAGTGACAGGAAAAAGTGACAACAACAAGACAGCCTGAAGAAGAAGAGTTTTCTCCGAAAATTTGCTATTAATGAAAAAATTTCCTAGTAAAATTCCCATAATATTTGCTTTAGATTAGTAACAGATAATGTTGTCTATTCAATTTCATTTTTTCACTTGAATGATTTTTATAGTGATGATATCCTTTATTTTGATAATAATGGACTTCCACTATATTTATTCTTTTAAGACAATGTTCTTGGACATAGATCTTTTAAAATTTTAATTGTTACTAAGTATAATGGAGGAACAATGTCAATGAATAATAATCTTTTTCAATAACTTATTAGAGATATGAAAACAACCCAACCACAAACAACAGGAAATCAGTTAAACCAACTCTTTAATGTTTTTGAAAGTTTATATAATGAAATAAGTTCATCCAGTGCATGTTAGAGGTTGACAAAAATGATGATACGCTGAGTAATTACATATGTGAATAACAGGTATACATAGACATGTAGTATGTTACTGTGCACCAAACTTTATTACAAACAATCCATGTCATTGTAGATGATGTTATACGTACATACATAACATATCACTAAGTTGTTCTCTGATATTCAGAGGTTAGCTCCTCAAAGAAAGAACTTACTGTTGCCATATCAAACATCTCCATTTACAGCGATCTCGACACATAGCTCAAGTTTCACTGACATCCATCCCACGGTGCACACAAGACCTGTTGTTCTTCATACTCATAACCTTTTTCTCATGCAGGCATTCCCGAATGTGGTCATCCCATGACTTCCTTGGCCTTTACTTACCTTTCTTTCCTGCCACTTGGACTGAAAAATTCTCTTAGTAAACATTTCATCACTCATTCTTTCAACATGGACAAAACACCTAAGAATATTAGTCTACACCTTACTGACATTTTGCCTCGTAGTTGATTTTATTCTTTATATAAATCGAATTTATGAATAATTTTAGATCAGATGAACTTACTTCTAATACTTTTTTCATGGTAATGAAAGATCACTTTCAACAACATTTCATAAACATGAAATTTGTGCAAAGCTATAATGCGGTATAAGTGAGTATATAAAAATCTTTAGCACTTCTATTAAGATAACACTTAAAAACTGGTTGCTATTACCAGAAAAAGGAATTATTTACTCTATTTTCAGGCTGCATCACTGCTATTAAAGAAAGTATTTTAAAGTAAATCTTGAATCCACATCACAGTTATTGCCTAAACTTTATAATCATGCAATATGGCTCCCTCCCTATTTGAGCTGCCACTTTCAAATAAAAATTAGAAGAAAGACTGGAAATTGAAAACATAGAAACAGGCACAGTCAGTGACCATAAAAGGTTGGCTATTAGATATATCATAAAATCAGACTTCAGAAGTCCATTTTACAGTGGAACAAGCTGTGATCTGGAACAGAACAGGATTTTTTTTTAGTGATCCACGTGTATTTTTATATAATTTCCATGAATAAAAATACTTGAATTATATTTGTAGCATCCCAGTTATTACCAGTGAAAGTAAATACATTTTGATACCAAAACCTTTAGTTCTATTGTAATTGTTATGAATTTCTTGTGAATTATGGTTTGGTCACTGTGCAAAGTTTGATTCACTGTCTTGTTTACTACATGCACAGTTATGTGACAACAGCTAAGGATTTTGATGATAAGGGATGTATGAAATTAATGCAATCTAATGAGAAGCCTAGGCAAGCAGTAGAATTTGACTGACCTATAGTTGGACCAGAGTGGTGGTCTTTGTATCAAGTGAACATGTGTAGTGCATTGTTCTTGGTCTTCTGTGGCAAATATACATAGGCTGACATTATGGGGAGGGAAGGGGGGCATTTGACATCATACAGACTATGGCTAATGGCAAACAGTGGATGCTCAAAGCAAATAAAGAGTGCATCATTTCATGTAGTTTAATAGGTAAGTGTATGACTCTTGCATAAAACGTTATGATGTCAAAACACATTTTCTGTAGGACAGTGTGATAGGACCTCCACAAGACAAAGTATACGTAGTGCATATGATGTGTTCTGTTTTTAGTTGCATCATGGTAACAGTTGACACTGTGTGTACTGTCACCTGTAATGTTCGTGGAAATATGGCTGTCTGAACACTACATAAATCAATTCTTAATAACTTCACTTTTAAGCGAATCAGCGGTCACTCAAATAACTTCAGAAAAGGTTACTTACTATTAGTCTTTATTCAGCAAAAACTTTTTTAGCACAACTTAGTCTTCAACTACATTCGTGAAAAAATCCAATTACTTGTTAGAGAACGTTTAACGAGAAACAAAAAACACCAACTCTAAATATTAAATATGCAGACGTCAAGAAATCACAACTTCAAGTACTTCAACTTCCGCAACTACTATTATATCATCATACTACCATCATCTCCCCTTACTGCTGCTGCTCAAACATTATACACTGGCGGAAAGTGAAAAAATAACACCAAGAAGGAGACGTCTGATACCAACGAAATTTATACAGCATAATAACGGAATACAGAGGATAACGTGATCAAAACATTATGGCAAAATACAGCTGTATTTGCTGGTAAACTGAAAAATAACATTTCCATGTAACATGGTTAGTACGAGGTTGAACCGCCATGAACTGCTTCACACTGTGCAATTCTGGCATGGAGTCTGTCGTACAGATGTTGGATGTAAGTTTGAGGTATTGAGTTCCAAGCATCCTCAACCTGGACGCGTAAATTCGGGGATGGTCGTGGCTGGCTGTGGAGACCGGATAAGTCGTTGTCCCATAAAATCCCACACGTGCTCAATGGGGGACAAATCCGGTGAACGTGCAGGCCATGGAAGTTGTCTCACACCCTGAAGTGCATGTTGCGTTGCACGTGCCGTGTGTGGACGTGCGTTATCTTGCTGGAAAACACCACGATGGACCGACCTTACAAATGGCACAACAACGGGGTGAATGATGTTGTTGATGTAGGAGGTGCTGTTTAACGTACCCGGTACAAACACTAGTTGTGTACGGGGGCGATAGCTGTTCGCTCCCCACACCAGGAGACCAGGTGTAGGCCCTGTGTGTTGCTGGCGGATGCAAGAAGGTTGGAGACACTCCTCTGTGCGTCTGCGAACACGCATACGGCCAAGCAGAATCTGCTTTCATCGCTGAACACGACAGATCGCCATTGCGTTCTCCAGTACAAACGTTGGCAACACCACTGCAGCTGTTCCTGACGGTGGGCTGGAGTCAGAGGTACACATGCCAGAGGCACACGTGCACGTAGTCCTGCCTCCAGTAGACAGTTGCGGATTGTTCGCACAGTCACCTCAGGTGCAACGGCAGCTCGGATTTGCGTCGCAGTGGATGTTCTGCTTGACAACGCCGCTCTTCTTATGTGTCAATCGCTCCGCTCATCAGTCCGTCTATGACTCCCGGTTCCATGTCTTCCCGTATGAGAATGTTCCTCGGACAATCTACGCCACCATCGTACCACCACCGATACTTCCCATCCAATTCGCTCTGCAATACGATGATACGACCACCCGGCATCGCGGAGCCCGACTAGACAACCTCGCTCAAAGTCCGATAACTGCTGAAATCGTACAAGTCTTCCATGTCCAGGCATTGCAGCTTCTTCAGGGTCTTCGCACGTGTCCGTACGCCGACGACTGATTACATTCACTTCGCCATACTCCTTAAATTCCACAGATGATAATTTGCATATTATGCCGTGCTGTGGCGTAAGCACTCACCGGTTGGTCCCGAAATTAACATCACACCTACGTAAACTTGACCCAATTAACATATGTAAATTTCATGATTGTCCGCCAATTCCTTCTTGGTGTTCTTTTTTTTTACTTTCCGGCAGTGTATAATGTTCAGTTTGCATTGGACACATACACACATCATACGTTCCGACCTCAAGGTATTGTCAACCATACTCTTGCGAGAGAGACGATATCATGTTAAGTTTGAAAAATGCTAAGGAGAACGAACTCAAATTTACATAGAGAAAGAAACTAAAAAGCAAAGTTAAATTGGAGTATATGTCACAGTTAAAATATCACATGGGAACAAAGACTCACCTTGCATGTTTCAAACAGTGCAGTATCATGATCTGGGCAGTATTTTTCGCATATCTTTTGTAAACAAAGATCGTGCTTTATGTTACCACTTTGTCCATCCGTCCGTCTGTCTGTCACCCTATCTTTCCAACTACACTGCCGGACAATTGCTAAGGACGGATGGCAATAGCAACGATAGCAACCATAAAATGGAAGGCAGGAAAATGTGGAAATTAGCATAAGTGTGGGATACAGTAAGACGTGTTGTGCGTATGCAAATTTTGGATTGCCGAACTTGTTCGTGACGTCATAGCGCTGATAAGAGATATAAAGGATTTGGCGTGTATTGACCGTTGTTGTTCAAACGCAAAGTTGAAAGGGAAAGAATCAATTGACGAACTTGCAATTTTCAGTGTCTTCCCGACATCACCTAGATGATTTTACGTGTGGCCATATTATTGGCAAGATTGAAGAAGGGCGAAAAATAACAGATGTTGCCAGGGAGTTCGACGTCAGCCACAGTGTTGTTTCAAGGCTTTGGAAATCATTTCAAACAAATGGAGAGTGTAGCAAACGTCATGGGGGAGGTCGTGTTCGCAGTACGACACCTGCAGAAGATCGGTACATAGTGCTATCAACAAAAAGACACCGGCGCAGCACAGCTAGTGAGGTAGCAAATCAGTTTATGCCTGCTACTGGCAAGCGGATCTCCCGAAAAACTGTTGCCAGACGTTTGCATGAAGGAGGACTATACGCCCGCCGTCCTGTTGTGTGCATCCCATTGTCCAGACGTCACCGTACCGCCCGTTTGCAATGGTGCCATCAACATCGCAATTGGACTGATAACGACTGGTCTGCTGGCCTCTTCTCAGATGAGAGTAGATACAGTCTATCGTCTGATTGTCGATGACAACTGATCTGGCGTGATAGTGGTACTGCATATTGTCCAGCAAACATACAGGAAAGGGACCGATATCCGACATGTAGTGTCATGGTATGGGCTGGCATCATGATCAATGGCCGTACGTCCCTCTATGTGCTTCCAACTGGGACTATGACTGTCCAACGATGCATTAATGATGTTCTGCTGCCTCATGTTTGCATGTTCCATGGTGCTGTCGGTGATAGATTCACTTTCATGGACGACAACGCAACATGTCATTGAACAGTCGCTGTCCAGGAGTGTCTTGAGAGCAAGGATATTCAACGCCGCGTATGGCCAGCACGTTCTCCAGATCTGAATCCCATTGAACAATTGTGGGATGCTTTGGGGAAGAGTCTTGCTGGTCGCCAACGCCCTCCAATAAACAAGGACACCCTCATCCGTGCACTGACAGAGGAATGGGATAAATTACCCCAACAGCTGCTTGATAATATTGTGCAAAGCATGACACGACGTGTGGAATCTTGCATCGCCCTCCATGGTGGCCATATCCCGTATTGACATCTTACGCCGGAACGCCTGTGGACGGTAATTGCATTTTTTTTCACGTTTACGTATTCTGCACAAAATGGCCTGTTTGTCCCTTGAACACGTTCCAAAGCCTTCTGGATTTCAGAGCACAATAAATTGTCTTTCTTGTAATGTCCTGGCATTCTGACATTATTTTATTTCACTTGGCATCCAACCACACTTACTTTTTTATGCGCTATATAGCCGTTTATGATCCGTCCTTAGCAATTGTCCAGCAGTGTATTAGTCCAATTTAAAACATTCTTGTTGTATTGGGAAGCTTGTAGTGTGAGCATGATTATCTTTTCATTCTGTTTTTTTTTTTTTTTTCAGATTCACAACTTCGTTGCTAGAGGGCGTAAATGCAGATGATATCGAATTCAAAATACATTTTATTCCATATATTTACTTTTAAATATCTGATTGAAAAACTTCTTTTTCCTTTCGATGCCATTTATATTGAAGACCATTTTAGGTACAGTCTTTTTGTCCCGCTAGGTGGTGTACGGGTAAATCGTGTTTTCCCCGATACCTCTGCTTCTAAAAGTCCAATTTGAAAAATTCTTCCTGCATCAAATACAGCTCCTGATGGTAAATGTTTGCATATAATTTATACAGCTCCTGATGGTAAATGTTTTGCATATAATTTCAAATTTTTGGTAAAGAATTGCTTGGTCATCGGGAGCATAAGTGTTTATATTTGCTTCTGATGTATTTGCAGCAAAATACTGAGCATCTGAAAACTCGACTGAAAAAATTCTTTCATGGACCGATTCCGCTCACCTCAGAAAACCTTTTGGAAAAAAAACCCCTGCTGTTTAAAATAGTGCGTAGTTTTTCTGCCAGATGGCGTAGATGTATATCTTATTTTTGTCGATATCTATTTGAAAATTCTTTCTTTGTTGGAGAGCATTTCCAGTGCCAAATGTTTCTCGTATAATTTTAAACATTTCTTAATGCACAAGTGTGCCATTAGAGAGCATAAGTTCATGTTTTTGTTTACAGCAGTATCTGTGGGACTAAAAATCCAATTGAAAAAAAAAAAATTTTGGTCAGATACTACTATGAAAACAATTTGTGTATATTTCCTTCCCAAAATAAAGCACAACTTCTCAACTAGGGAGTGCAAATATTTAATCGACGTTTCTCGATATCACTGCATCTGAATGTCTGATTTGAAAAATTATTTTAACACTGGATACCATTTACCTTGTGGAACACTTTAGGTTTGTATTTTGAGGATTTAACCTTGTGGAACACTTTAGGTTTGTATTTGAGTGAGTTTCTTGTGGAACACTTCAGGTTTGTATTTTGAGGATTTAACCTTGTGGAACACTTTAGGTTTGTATTTGAGGACCATTTACCTTGTGGAACAGTTCTGTCACTAGGTGGTGGTGGTGGTGCACTTCTGTTTGCGACTGTATCTCCACTTCTAAAAACTCTACTGAGAATTTTTTTTATTTTACTGTATGCCATTCTCTACAATAAGGATGAGGAGCATTATCCTCTTTAAATAATGCACAGCTTTCCGCTAAGGGTGTAAAGGTCAAAACCTTTTTCTGGCTATCTCTGCTTCCAGGAGACGTATTTGAAAAGTTCTTTTTCCTTAGCATTGCTTTTGCCATGAAGAATGCTTTTTGCTTATTTTCAACATTTCTATTATGCAAAGTTCTTCTGCTAGAAGGCGTGAAGTTATATCATGTTTCCTTCTATATTTCTTCTTTTAACTGTTTGATTTGAAAATCCCTTTGTCTCTGAAATGCTCCTTCTGCTATGAGAAACTTTTTGAGCACCATTTGTTGATTTTTGTAATGTACTTTTCAGCTGCTGGTGGAAGTAAGTAGCTGTTTCTATTTCTGGATGTTTTATTGATTTTTTTCTAACCAGTTCCATTGACTTTGAATAACTTAGATAAATTTTATTTGCATCGGAAAAGGATTCAAAAGGCGTGCATATTACAACTGAAAATTAGGTGTCATCTTTCTTGTTTTGACATTATTTAGGTCTAGTGCATGTGGAATATAGCATGATTGCTGCTCAGTATGTAAGTGTTCTTCGATGCCATGTAGACCTCTGTTGTTTTTCTGTGGTGATAACACCATTCAGCTCAATGATGCAACATCGTCATAGTATGCAAACATCCTTTAGCAAGCATTTGGCAGATTTCATTGTAGTTTTGTGGGGCTGCATGTTCAAAATAATTTTTAAATCCTTTATTTTAAGTTTTTGTGAGATGAAATTGAATAAGTTCTATGCCATGACAACTGATTTTCTCTGTGCATAATTATGTGATGATGTACACTTCATATGCTATATTATCACCCACTATGTTCCACATGATTGTTAGTACCTTTGCCTGATACAACAGTCCAACCAGAGTTTGCCAAAAAAATTTCAAAGGAGTATTTACTCCTTTGAAAACATTTAGGGAGTAATTTTCAAAAGTCAGGAGTATTTTAGAAAAATTAACAGATGAAATAAAATACTTACGAAAATGCTAGGCAATTATGAAAAATCAATCCAGATTTTTTCATATAAAAATATTACACTACTGCTCAATGTATTTAGAATTTGGATCAGTTTTGTTTCTTGTTTTAGAAATAAATATAATATTCATATTTTAAAACAATAGCATTAAATTTATCATGTTTTGTAATGACCACATGGAACAGCAGTGTGTTCAAGAAGTGAAAACATTGCACTTAAAACTATCAGCAAGTTCCACAGCCACATTTGTTTTTCTGCAGCTGCACAGCATCCAGTGCTTAAATTTTCATTTTGTTGATATCTTTGTTTCCCTTCCCATTTTTTTATTGTCATTTTTTAATGCTCTTGGATGACAGTTTTATCCATCATGAATGCATGATAGCTTTCACTATTTTAGATAAAAGATGAATAGTGTAACTTTGAAAATATAAATACTTTTAAACACCATGCATCAATTATTACAAATTTTCAGCTTCGTCACTTTCGTTTACGGACACCCCACCCCCCCCCCCCCTCTCCTTCCCCTCCTTTTATCAAGCTGAAATGCAAAACCTTTTTTTGGGTGAATATTTAAGAATACAGGATACATGTTCTGATCATCACTGGAAAAAAAAATTACAGTTACGGGGGGAAATCTTTGCTACGTCCAATTTCCGTTTTCGGACATTTTCCCTCCATTTTCAAATTAAAATACAAATATTTATGAAGTAAAATGATATTTAACAACAATACTAGGCAAAGGAAACGTCACGTGAAAAATAAAATTACGATTACGAGAGAAACCTTCACTGCGTTTAACTTCCGTTTTCGAAAGTTTTGAAAGACGAAACTTCCACTTTCGAAAGTTTACAAAGTTTCAGGCGGAAAACATCCTCCACCACTACTAACTGCCCCAAAATTTCTGTTCAGTTATGCATCAATCTCGAGGATAACCCAGATATCAAACAAAAATCTTCGCTCTTTCCACGTTTTATAAGTGAGTCACGGAAAAATTCTCATTGGCCGCCACCGGGAGTCGAACCCAGGGTCTTCCAGTTACGCGCCGGATATGCTTCCGCTACACCACAGCGGCCTCGAATTCCTCCGGACTCACACTAACTGCCAAGCTAATTTGGCAACTTGCTTCTTGGAGCCCCGAACAATGCTGGGGATTCACCAAAGATGGTATGCAGCAACTGAAGAAATAATTAGAAGGCGAATGAATAATTAAAACAGACATTTAACGTGGACCAGGAACATCTGGTCCACATTAAATGGGTTCGACTCCCGGTGGCAGCCAATGAGAATTTTTCCCTGACTCACTTATAAAACGTGGAAAGAGCGAAGATCTTTGTTTGATGTTCCTGGTCCATGTTAAATGTCTGTTTTAATTATTCATTCGCATTCTAATTATTTCTTCAGTTGCTGCATACCATCTTTGGTGAATCCCCAGCATTGTGCGGGGCTCCAAGAAGCAAGTTGCCAAATTAGCTTGGCAGTTAGTGTGTGTGAGTCTGGAGGAATTCGAGGCCGCTGTGGTGTAGCGGAAGCATATCCGGCGCGTAACTGGAAGACCCTGGGTTCGACTCCCGGTGGCGGCCAATGAGAATTTTTCCGTGACTGACTTATAAAACGTGGAAAGAGCGAAGATCTTTGTTTGATGTTCCTGGTCCACGTTAAATGTCTGTTTTAATTATTCATTCGCATTCTAATTATTTCTTCAGTTGCTGCATACCATCTTTGGTGAATCCCCAGCATTGTGCGGGGCTCCAAGAAGCAAGTTGCCAAATTAGCTTGGCAGTTAGTGTGTGTAAGTCCAGAGAAATTCGAGGTCACTGTGGTGTAGCGGAAGCATATCCGGCGCGTAACTGGAAGACCCTGGGTTCGACTCCCGGTGGTCGCCAATGAGAATTTTTCTGTGACTCACTTATAAAACGTGGAAAGAGCGAAGATCTTTGTTTGATGTTCCTGGTCCACGTTAAATGTCTGTTTTTAATTATTCATTCGCCTTTTAATTATTTCTTCAGTTGCTGCATACCATCTTTGGTGAATCCCCAGCATTGTGCGGGGCTCCAAGAAGCAAGTTACCAAATTAGCTTGGCAGTTAGTGTGTGTGAGTCTGGAGGAATTCGAGGCCGCTGTGGTGTAGCGGAAGCATAACCGGCGCGTAACTGGAAGACCCTGGGTTCGACTCCTGGTGGCAGCCAATGAGAATTTTTCCGTGACTCACTTATAAAACGTGGAAAGAGCGAAGATCTTTGTTTGATGTTCCTGGTCCACGTTAAATGTCTGTTTTAATAACCCAAATCATGATGGAAAAGGAGAAATTCCTCAAAGCCGTCGCACTCTCATGTCTAAAGATTACAGCGAAATTTTTTCGCTGTCGAATTTCTGATTTCCTAAATTTTTCCTCCTTTTTCAAACTGAAATACAAATATTTATGGAATAAAATTATATATAACAGCAATACTGGACAGAGGCAACATCACAAGAAAAAGAAATTATGATTACGGGAAAAATCTTTATTTCGTTTACTTCCGTTTCTAAAAGACGAAACACCGTCCCGATGAATATTTTTACGAATTGGTAAAATTCCCGATGAGTATTTTTGCACATCGAGAAAAATTATCGATGCATATTTTTACACGCCGAGAAAAATTCCCAACGCGTACTTTAATGCGTCGAGAAAAATTCCTGATGCGTATTTTTACGCGTTGGTAAAATTTCAATGCGTACTAGACGCGTATTTACGCATTTTCTCGAACTCTGAGTCCAACACATTATTAGTTAAGTGGTCATAATCCAGTGTGTACTGTGCGTGTGGTTATGTGTAGCTGTGTGTGTGTGTGGGGGGGGGCTGGCTATGTGTAGCTGCATTCATGTGTGCAGTTGTGTTTGTGGTCTTTTGAAAGGACATGCTTTAAGAATCCTTAAGCACTTTATTTTCATTTAAAGAATTTGCCATATGGGTAGCACACTTCTTAACATTGGTCTCGCTCTCCTATTACTTTACTAGCTCTTATGGTCTTATGAGATTATGTTGTTGTTTGGAGGTTTAATACAGACATTTAACGTGGACCAGGAACATCAAACAAAGATTTTCGCTCTTTCCACGTTTATAAGTGAGTCAGAATTTTTCTGTGACTCACTTATAAACGTGGAAAGAGCGAAGATCTTTGTTTGATGTTTGGAGGTTTAACGACCGCCATGAGCAACTTGGGCTATAAGCAGTTGCCCGTCCCTAATTTAGGGCCACTGGTTCCAGGGAAGGGAAAAAGCCAGTGCTGTAAGACAAACATAGCACCCGTGTTTCACTCGAATTCGAACTTGGACCCATCTAAGATGAAGCCAGCACTTACTCAACTACCAGAGCTGCTATGAGATCATGCTTAACAATATGGGAGCACATGCCAGATGGAAGTAAACTTTCTACATCATGAATACAGCATCTTACCACTGGCTTTTCAAAGCAAGGTGCTGGATTTATGACTTTTAAGTTAATGTAGGTACTTCCATAGATTGTTGTGGTATTTTGTTGACCATTTAGGTGGGTTTAAGGTACCTACATCCTCTCTTCACTACACCAGAGTAAACTTCACAACTCACATGAATATTTTGCTCATTTGGATTTGTAGTTAATGAACTGTTGTGGAACTCAGATGAATGTGAAAATGTCTAAGCTGCTGATAACTAATAAATAAAAAAGTATTGGTGATAATGGTATGCACGGTAATGGAAAAACAGAAAGAAAAATGTGTTTGAGAAACTGCAACAAAGATGTGGTTCAAAGGCATTACTGCTTCTAATGCACTTTAATTTGAAAGGGCCATAAATCAATAAAGAGGAGCAAAAACTGAGGATTATCATATAAATTACAAATGTTTCAAAAGGCAAACTGCTATGACTTAAATAGGCCCTGTTATTAATCCATTTCTAGAGAAAAATTTACCAGATTGTTACTTGTGGTTAAAATCAGATCAAGTAAAATACCTTTACAAAGTTACAGTGTAATATTTTTGATGACAGGTGTCACACTCGACATGTAGCAAACTGTTGAAATTAGGTGATTGTTTGAATTTCTATTTGATTCTTCAGTAAATAAGTTCTTTATTGATGTGAAGTGATAAATTAAAAGGTAAGTCTAGATGCAGAAATCTTTTGCATTTAGTGGTACTGTATTTATTGAAATGAAAAAAAAACTGCATATTAAATTGAGAAACCATCTTTTATAAAGCTGTTTGTTGAAATTTTCCCTTTACATTATTTTAATTTCCCATATGGTAATGTGTTATCATGGGTGTTATATATGCATTAGTTTGAATTGAACATACTAAGAATATACTTATTTTTAGTCCATCCTAAGTTTTAATATAAAAATAAGAATCACAAGGAAAAAAAATTTTAATTTTTAACCTTCAGTGCACTTTCTCTTCTTAACACAACAGCATCAGATTGAGAGAGGAAATGATCTCTTAGAAGAGGTGCCAAAATCAAAAGATCTCATGGTGTCTGAAGTGGATGGGATCACATCTGTCTTAAAGAATCAGTTGAATGACTTTACTGAGAGACTGGAAGTTGCCAGAGAGAGATTAGAAGACAGTAGCAGATGTTACCACTTGTTGGATAAGGTAGTACATTCATTGCTTTTCAACCTGAAAAAGAATTTCATTTCTCATACTATATATGTATTATTTACTTTATTATTATTATTTATTTTTTACTTTTCTACATATGGTTTGAAATGTAAACAACATGGAGGAATTCCATGTTTTCCTTGAAATGTCCAAAACTTCTGCTACATCTCCTGGAATTTTTTCCATTCCCTTTTTCTAACCCTATGTGATGTTTTGTAACACAAGATTTTTCTAGTGTTGTAACATATAGATAGCTGCCAAGTGTCTCAATTTAATTGGATTAGATCTGGTTTTTGAGCCCATTATCCAGGAATCTGGTTTTTGTGGAATTTTAATTACTTGTAATTTTTTGTTCATTTTTTGTTGTAATATGTTTCATGTTTTGCCATTACAGACACTCCAAGTGCAATGGATTCTCTGTAGTCATTACGGGAATCAGTGATCCGCTATAGGGCATGAAAAACATAGAATATATTATGGAAATTGCAATTCTCCATGAAGTAATGTTATTCAACATCTGTGTAAAGTTTATTTACATGTTGTACATATATATAATCATACAGGTTTCATGTGGATGCAAGATTTAAACCCCTGCCAAAAGATTAAAAAAATAGTTCAGGCATCCAGTGTCTGCTACCTGTCCGGGGAGATAACTTACCAGAATCACCATCCTCTTCTATTGAGATCATGCTTCCATTTTGTAGTATTAGGTGTCTTCATGACATCTGCTGGCTGAAACTATTCAGAACCACCAGGAATGATTGTTCTAGCAGGAATGAAAATTTCTGTGATTTTTTGACTTTTGAATTATTCTGACCAAGCTGTGCCCCTCCTCATTTCTCTTCCTGGATATATTCTTATTTTTAATATTTTTCTGGTCATGTTTCTTGTGTTTAATACCTCCAGTAGTAGCAAAAAAGAGTGACTTTGTACTGTTTAAGGTTTTCTAAGGAAATGCATGTTTCCTATCTCTAACAGTATCTTCTTGAAAACTTATCAGTAATTCAAGCATTCCCCCTTTCCTCCTTTTTAAAAACAAAATTAAATTTCAAAATCAGTATTTAATCTATCCATGATGGAAACTGAGCCATTTCTGTGACTTGTAAAATTGTTTTCGCAGCAGAATAAACAATGCAGTACTGAGTTTTGATATTTAATTTCTCATAAAATGTGTGGAAAAGCATGTTTTGTTTAAAGTGAAATTATGTTTGAAAATGCTAGTGTGTGTTCACTTTACAGAGAAAATGACTTCGCAGGGAACAAAAGATGGTGACAAAGAGTTGAATTTCCAGTTTTGAACTTCAATTTTTTTTAAACAAAAGAAAAAATGCCCGCTCTTTTTGTCTGTTGGTATAGCAAGAAGAAATCATGAAAGTACATCAGTGTGGGTGATCAGCCCACAGCTAACGATTCCAGATGGTCGTTCCACCTAAGGATTCTGGAACATAACCCAGTGAGTTGGGGTCTTTTCACCAACAATGTCACACAGAACTAGCTGACAAGATTCACAGAGGCTCTTGTTGCTGTTTTGTGTGCCATTGTTGCACATGGAGCGCCCCAAGGAGGCAAACCTATCTCTCACTAAGACCGCCCATGTGGCAGGAAAGAAAGGTAGAGGAAGGCCAAGGAAATCATGGGAGGAACAGATTCAATAATGTCTACTTGAGAAAAAGATTATGAGTATGAAGTACAAAAGGTCTTGTGTGCGGCATGTGATGGATGTTAATGAAGCTTGAGAGGTGTGCTGAGATCATTGTAAATGGAGACATTTGATACACCAACAATAAGTAAATTCTAGTTCTATCAGCTAAATTTGTACTTGGCAGATGGTCTTTCTTTGGGGAGCTAACCTCTGAATCTCAGAGAACATCTTAATGATATGTATGTATGTATATCAAGAAGTGACTAAACAGTAGAAAACCATGCATTTTTGGAGAAATTTGAACTTTTAAAAAGTGACAATGCTGCTCCTAACTCTGCCATGAAAGCAACTGTATGGTTTTTCGAAATGGTAAAATTTCTAACATGGACAAATGAAGTAACGATTTTCAATTCGAATTTTGCATTCATAAAAAACAAGCTTGCTCTACATTTCACCTTTTGTTATCCTTAAATTTCCAAGTTAAGCATTATTTCAAAATATTTAAATATAAATATATATATATATATACCCAAGAGCAGAGTCAAAGACAAAATTTTACACCTAAGAATTTAAAACTAAATTTGCTTAAAAAACAACCTGAAGATCATGACGCGCAACACAACAGTTATGAATATTCAGAACTTACACACTACTAAGTAGAGACAGTAATAAAAAATTATTTAACAAGTACTAAAACAACATAGAAAACTTCATAGCCCAACAGGCATGAGTAAAAAAGAAAATAAAGTAATAGCAAACCTGAATGTAGAAAGTGTCGAGAATGCCGAGCCTTGGCTTTATCAAGGACCAGCAAAACTCTGCATTTTCTCACTTCCACAAAGACCTAGTTGGAAATGGGTTTCTGCAAAGTCATAGATGCAAGTATAAAGCCCACTAAAATTTTTAATTAGCATAACCTCCTCAGAGTCGCATGAAGAATAATTTAGTTAAAGTTTTTGCATGCATCTATAACTTTCCTGGCCCAACCCACACTCGTCATCTGCCACATAAAACAGAAAAACGATTACAAAAATCACAAGTTGTGAGAGGGTCTGAACAAATCATCAGAATTATTCAGTTAAAACACGTTGCTGAGCAACCAAGCCGCCTGAGAGAGAATTTAAACCTTAATAACAGTACTAAAAGTACTACAAAGTCTTATTCTTTGTGATGAAAAAAAGCTTAACCTAAAATGCCATAAAATAAAAAGCAAAAGAATAAAAATTTTCAACAGAGTCATGAGAGTAAACAGGATTTTTGTACCCACAACTTCCGCAAAAACGGACATCACAAGAACAAAACAATAATAAAAATTAAAATGATGCTTTGGAAAAATTATATGAAGTTAACAATTAGTTGCAATATTTACAAAATATTCCAGGAGTGCTTTTAAGTGTATAATAATGTAGTTTTTAAGTTCCTACCAACAATGAAAAAGCATCGTTGACAACAAGTACAATAAAACGGCTAACTACCCAAACTAAGTGCTCAAAAACACCCATAATTTCCAAATTAAGTGAAAGAGAAAACTCATAAAGTTAGTAAAACTGCTTGCACCAAATGCCTAATGAGAAAAAATAGAAAATTTCTGCTTTGAATGTTCACAAAAAATCCTAGAAAGAAAAAAGTACATGAACAAAGATTAGAGCTTACCTAATATGCCCTTCCCCTGAAGAGACCCAAAAAAAAATGGCCATCCACCCTCCTCGCCGCTTCCTTAGAAGCAGGGGGTGGTGTGGGACGTTCCTAAGTCTTCTCTGCAGAAAAAGACGCTGCTCATTAAATTTCTACCAAGAGAATTACACAACTAAGAATGAAGTCCTGCTTGTCCAGATAGAGTAGAATAACTCTCCAGAATACATGAAAAAATATTATCAAATATACTTGTAGTGTATTTAATAACTTTCATACGTATTTAATTACCTTAGTGTACTTCCACAGACACTACCAGTACCTATTTTTTTAAACGTAAGTTTTACCATTTTTAGGTTAGTTATTCTAGTAAGAGAATACCTAGTTTACTTTTTATTTATTTTTTATTTTATTTTTTAATCAAATTTTAAACTTTTTTTGTGTGATTTTTTTTTGCATTATTTTATTTTTTATTTTTTATTTTTAATAGGACTGTCCTGTCCATAGCACTAAAGGTTCATTTTTGTAGTTAATATGCATCCTCCAGACCAACTTCCATGAAGGCTTTCATTGGCCAGAATCATTTTATTAACTGTGCAGAAATTAAAACAGATCTTCTAACCTAACTCTATTATTCAGAACAATTTTTCTTAATATTCTTTTTATGAAAGGAGCTGGAATCTTGTTTTCTAGAAAACTGTTTAATAAGATTCTAATGTGGTTATTGAAATCCAAATTGCTGCTGCAAATTCTTGAAATTCTAAGTACCTGAGAAAATAGTACATTCTCAATTACTTTGGTCGAGATGTTATTGTTCCAGTGCAGATATTTTATTACTTTGAAAGGAAAATTAACTCTTTTATCAAAAAGGCTGATAGACGGGTTACCTCTGTTAGGTGTAATGCTTAAGTCTAGGAAATCTAGTTCCTGATTACTGTGGTTGGTTTTACATAAGTTAAGAGAGCTAGGAATTAAAGCCAATGTAGAAAAACATTTGTTTCAAAATCATTATAGCATAGTGTACATAAAAGTTTTGTAGAAATTAAATATGGTTACATTTTCAGTGACAGTTCTGATATTTCAGTTCGGATCTGTTTTTCTTATTAGGTGCAACAAATATTTTCAAAAAACTGCATTCTGTATTAAGTTTGCTCAAGCCTGTCGGAGTTGTTTGTTGTAGGTTACAGGTTGAACATACCTGTGGTTTTACTATATTTTAAGTAGGAGTATTTAGGTCGCATATGTCTTGGAAAAATTTTTGATAAGTCTTGAAATTCTGTGATTGAATAAGTGTATAAACCCTGTTTATAATATGTTTCTGGTTTTCTCCCATAAATTAAGCATTTAGGTTTACTTTAAATCATTTACTTGCTCCTTTCACTGCCACAATTTTTTTCAACCCTTCACCTTTTTCCAACATTTGAAAAAATTCAGATTCAATATAGATGTTTCTGCAGCCAATACAATGAAAGTCCTTTTTTCTCAATTACCTCTGTTTCCATTTCAAATTGTGTACATACTTTTTTATACAGGAATAAAATACAATAAGGAAAATTTCACCAACTATGTAAATTCATGTTCTTCACAATTCTAACAATTTTGCAGAGTTCAAAATCTTTTTTGCATTAGCATTAACATAACTAAACCAGCAGAGTTCATGCTGGGAGGCATAAAGTAGTAAACGATGTGAGTTTGCCACAAAATCCGAGAAAAATATGAGCTGTTGTATTTTTGAAATGTTGCTATTTATAAGATTTAGTTAAGCATATACAGTATTGGTACATAGTTTATACCCATGGGTAATTAGTTAGCCATGAGACAGGGCTAACGGGGAATGTAAATATATGTAAATAAATTTAGCAAATAATCTGAGATTAATTATGCAAATAATTTGTAAATGATTGATCACATTTGTATAAATAATTGGGGTTTAGTTATTGGGAACGGGAGACAATCAAATGGCATGAGCAAAAGGGAGATAAGTGTTTGGGGGAATTCATTCTCTTGCTGGGGGCAATAGCTCTTTAAGACCACCTGGCTGGACCCAACAGAGGCAGGAGAACAGGAATTCCACGTCACATTTCGGTAAACAAGAGATAACTTCTGTCCTACCAGACGCGTAGGCTGCAATAATGGGGGTTAGCACCATGATCCACTGAAATAGGGAAAATGATTAAAAGTGTCAAGGGAGGAAAGGAACCAGTCTTTATGTTATTTTTTTAAGGCAGATCTTGACAAGACAAAGGATAATTAGTTTAGGATGTATGCATTTATCCACTGAGAAGTTCAGCAACTGGAATATTTCAGAAGCAAAGTGGTGTGTTATCACAATTTTTGTGCATTGGTTAAGTACTTTTGGACATTTCAAAAAGACAAGTGAAAAACACCAGGGCCCATAACATTGAGAAAAGAAACTCGAAAGCAAAGCAGTGAGAAAGAACAAAAAGAAAAGAAAAGAGACAGTCACATTCCAGTTCCAAAAGAAGGAAGGTTCATTCTGACTAGCTAACATTAAAGCCAAGATATGGCAATTTTACCAGCTGCAAAGGCTGAGAGATTGTATTTGCTATCTGTGGTCAGTCTAGCTTTAAAAAGTTACCACAAAATAGATATCTGACGAGCGGAAGCAAAACACTAGTGTATAGAAAGGAGCAAAGTAAGCAAGTCCCATAAAAGTCTGGATGGAGACTATGTTAAGGAAAGAAGAAGTGCCAAGAATCAAGGATCAGGAGCTAAACCAAGCATTTCAAGAAAACCACCAGTCAGCGTGCAAAGATGTGGAACTAGTCATTTCACTAAAACTTGAGGATTCTTAAATAATGTGAAAGAAATATTCTTCACATAATATGTAGAAATACATCTGATTTATTAACACAGCAATCAGATATCTCTGAGTTGTGTGCATTTTACTGTTTCTCGCGTAACATTAATCACATCAGAAAACTTGAAAATTACATCACCCTGGAGTGGCAATTGAACCCGCTTAATGCTGTGTTAATAATTGAGGATTCTCTTTAATAGGAAGAGTTTCGAGCTAGAAAGTCCAAAAGAGGCAGCATCAAGAAGGTCAATGACACTACCCCCATCTTAGCAGGAGAACTTTTACCTCTACCTCACTCCCACACTACTGGTCAATTATGGAAGAGCAGCCAAGACAGCAGAGAGGTGATTGTGGTGGACAGGTATCCATGGTTACCATCCAGGGTAGACCATCTCCAGTGTTTGTGTTCGTGCTTTTCCCAGTGATTATTGATGAGCACCGATATAGTGCCTATGTAAAAAGTGTGCAGTGAAAACACACTTGGAGTAACAGAATGTACCACTAAACAAAAGTGTTGCACACTTGTGAGAGTACAACATATGGATTTGTAAAGCATTCAAGAACAGACCCTGTAAGTAGAAACTATTTCTTTATTATTGGCATATCATCTTTCTAACAGATAAGGATTGTGACCAAGAAATTTTGGACAAAATAGGGACTAAAATCTAATGCATGATTCTAAATTAAAGAAAAAGTGGGCTCAAATAAAAGTAGAACTGTATGTGTAGATCATTTTAACTACAGAGAAGCCTAGAAACTATGCTCCTTAAATCAAGCCTGCTTCGCAAATGTGAAACAAGGCATTGAACATCACTCTTCCGCTTTGTTGTTTTTTTTTCTGTTTGTTTTTGTTCTTTTTTGTGTGTGTGTCAGTTATATCTTAACCAATTAAATGTGTATGTATGAGTATACATTTAGGATTCGAATGCTCATTTACCTGGCTCTAAACGTAGATGACACATAGTCAACCAGTTATACATGCATAGCAGACTGGGGATTTTCATAAGCATTCCAATAATATCTCTGTAGATGAAAAGCCCAACATGCTGACATAACTAATTAGGTAAACATGCTTGGAAAGGCATCAATATTTATAACAAGGTGTTGAGCCATGAAAAGGCTGGATAACCTTTTGAAGTACTGAATGAGACATATTTTATGCTTGTTCTATTGTTCATGAAGTTTGTAAACAAAATTTTTTTTTCGAAATGACTCCTCTCCACAGGTGCTCATTATGGTCAGAAAACTAAACCAGAAAGAAAAATGTGTCTCACTGCGAATGGGCATTTCATCTAGAGTATCCACTTTTTTTCTCTCAGGTTAATTTGCAACACTGCCATATCAGAGTATAGTCATTTATTTGTTGCTGTCATTGATTTATAATACTGGTGTTGCACACTAGTACCATAAACCAATGGAACCATTAGCTGTGGGCTGATCACCCACATGTTCTGTGTGACATTGGTGAATAGACCCCAACTCACTTGGTTATGTTCCAGAATCCTGAGGCGGAATGACCAACTGGAGCCGTTAGCTGTGGACTGATCAACCACACTGATGTACTTTTATGATTTCTATGACCCAAAGAGAGAATTTAAAGGACGCAAGTGTGGGATATGGTGGACCAACCACACTTGAGAAGGATGGTCCAACACGGAATCGACCTAGAACTTCTAAATGGCATATGAGAAAGAGTTATTGTCTGAGTGAGTGTAAGATTGGTGTATGGAATACTAGAGGTATAAATGGAAAGATAAATGAGGTGATTCAAGAAATGAATAAATATAGATTGGATGTGCTGGGTGTAAGTGAAACTAAAAAGAAAGAAGTTGGGATAAAAGAAATGAATAGAACGGTGAGTGTGTGGTCTAGAGTGTTGGATAATGTGAGAGTACAGGCTGGTATAGGTGTGATTTTAAGTGAAAAGATGAATAACAACTTGATTCATTAGAGCTGCATAAGTGTGAGAATTCTCTGGATTCGTTTGAAAGTGAAACTTCAGAAAATAATAATTGTTGTAGTGTATACTCCGAGTGATACAGATCCCTCTGATAAGGAAGATTTTTGGACTGATCTAAAAGCTGTTTTGAGCCAGTTTGGTGCTAAAGAGAAAGTCACAATAGCAGGAAATTTCAATGATAGAGTAGGTGTTCAGAATAGGATTTCTGATAACGTTCTGGGTAAATTTAATGATCTTGGTGTGAATGATAATGGTGAAAGATTAATTGAACTCTGCATTGAAAATGGATTGTTGGTATCCAATACGTTTTTCAACCACAAGTATATTCACATATACACTTGGGAAAATTGTACTCAGGGATTAAAGAGTGTAATAGATTGTGTTGTTTGCGATCAGTGTCTGAAACACTTATTTGTTGATACCTGTGTGATGAGAGGTGCAGATGCTGGTTCTCATCATCATCTGTTAGTGTCATGGGTGAAACTGAAGGTTGGTTGGAGAAGGAGGTATAGGAAGATCCTGTGGTGAAAAGAATAAAGGTTGAAAGTCTGTCTGAAGGACATCAGCATTACTCTGATTTGCTCAGTGAACATCTGAAATAGTTGAATGCACGTGAGAGGGATGTAGAAAAGAAGTGGACATGTTTTAAGAACTGTGTTGTCACTGCTGCTGAAGAGGTCTGTGGCAGCACAATAATGGGTAACAATGAAGGTGATGCTTTGTTGAATAGTGAGATTAAAGAGGCAGTAAAGAGAAAGAATGAAGCTTACTTGGAGATTTTGCAAGGTAGAGTTTATGAGGATGATGTCAGAAGCGTGAGGAAGCAAAGCTGGTTCGCCAGAGTAAGGCAAAAGATAGGAAGGAAAAGGAGGAAAGGCACAATTTGCCTTTTTGGAAAGATAGAAAAACATTCTGGAAGTACATAAGAAATAGGAAAAAGAGGGGAAATAAAATTTTAAGATGTGTAAAGAATAGGATCAAAGAAATGATATGGGAGTTCAATGCTCTAAGTGAATGATGCGGTGAGTACTTCTGTGATTTATTAGATCATGAAAGCAAAAGTGATTCTGAGGCAGAAGCAGATGATGTCACAGTGAAAGATGGAAGCAAAATAGGGATCTCAAGAGAAGAGGTGTGTGGAGCTCTAAAATCTCTTCAGAATGGTAAGGCTTTGGGAGTAGATGGCATATCTGCTGAGATGCTAAGATATAGTAATGACTCTGTGATTGACTGGTTAATTGACATTTGCCAGTCATGTTGGGAGTTAGGAATGGTCCCTCAGAATTGGAGGGATACTATCATTGTTCCCTTGTACAAGGGAAAAGGTGATCAGACTAAATGCAAGAACTATCTATCATAGTATCAGTTTGCTAAGTGTGCCAGGAAAAATGTTTGGGAAGGTCATTATTGATAAGATACAAGGTCTTATATCAGAGAAAGTGGGATGTTCAGAGTGGTTTTGTGCCTGGTAAGGGCTGCACTAATCAAATTTTTGCATTATGCATGATGATTTAAAAGTATCTGTCTGTTGGTAAAAAAGTTTTTGCTGCCTTCATAGATTTAGAGAAAGCTTATGGCAAAGTAAATAGGACTCTTCTGTGGAAAGAGTACCGAATAAGTATGGTATTACTGGGAATCTACTTAATAGTGTGAAAGCCATGTATGCTGGCAGTAAATCATTTGTATGAGTGAATGGTGTTTTATCAAAATGGTTTTCTACTGGTGCAGGAGTCAGACAAAGTTGTGTAATGTCACCCTGGCTGTTTAATGTATTTATGGATGCATGCATGTGTGACGCCAAAAGGGATAATACTGGTTTATGTCTTCGTAATATGCGTGTGTGCAGATTGCTCTATGCTGATGACACAGTCCTGTTGGTAGAGAGCAAAAGTGAGTTAGAGTATTTTGTCCCAAATGTACAAAGTTTGTATGAAATTCAAACTGAGTATAAATAAGGGAAAAACCAAAGTTATGGTTTTTGAGTGAAGAACTGTTCATGCTGAATGCAAGATAAGTCTTAATGGCACAGAGATTGACCAAGTAAATGAGTTTGCATATTTAGGAAGCATGTTTGACAGAGAGATCAAATTAGATGGTGAAATTAGTAGGCGAGTGAGTACTTCGTTGAAAGTCATAGCTGCCTTAGGAGGATTTCACAGGAATGATGGGTTCTCAAGGGAGTCCTGAATGGCTGTATGAAAGTGTAATTGTTCCTACTCTGATGTACGGCAGTGAAACATGGGGGTTGCAGAAAAGACATAGAAGTCGTTTGTGTGCTGGGGAGATGCGTTACTTATGGGGTGTTGTGATAAGACGCATTGTTCGTGTGAGGAATGAAGATGTGTTGCCGATGTGTAATGCAAGGCAAAATGTTGTTAGTAAGGTGGAGACTAATATTATTAGGTGGTTTGGCCATGTTGAAAAAATGAGTGATGAGGTGCTGACTAAGAGAATCTTTTCAGCCCAAGTGGCAGGAAAGAAAGGTAGAGAAAGGCTGAAGAAATCGTGTTAGGACCAGATTCAGGAATGTCTGCTTGAGAAAAATATGAAGTACAAAAGATCTTGTGTGCAGCTTGTGATGGATGTCAATGAAGCTTGAGCTGTGTGCCAAGATCGTTGTGAATAGAGATATTTGATACACCAACAGTAAGTAAATTTTAGTTCTAACAGTTAAATGTGTACTTGGCACAGGGTCTTTCTTTGGGGAGCTAAATCTCGCACAATTTAGTTATACGAATGACGTGTTGCACACAAAAAGAATACAAAGGAAATTACAATTAATAATAACACTAATAAATATAATTATTATTATTGATGATTCCTCCTCTTCCTGAGGTTTTTCTCTTCCTTCCGGGATGGGTAGGATGTTCCAAGTCTCGGAAGTGGTATTTCTTTTTCTCTCAGTTGTCCAGGAACTTCCTATCTTACCTCGCATTTAGGCGGAAATGGATTACTGGCTTCAATGCATGTCGTGTGACTAAGGGTGCACACATAGAACATCTGTGACTGTCTCTATGGAAACTTGAAACATTCCCCTACAATTCTGTTACAGGTAACATAAAATATCTTACATTGATTATACATAATATCTAAGGTATTGTTTACCTGATATTGTCAAAGTATTTTGCACGTTGTTGCTCTGTGAGGCATGTGCTCCCGGCCTGAGAGGTCTTAATGTTACGGGTTTTTGGTTAGTTATAAAAAAAAATTTGAAATAAAACAATTAGGTTATATATTTTCAGTTCTACATTCATTCATTCTAAAAATAAAAATTTGCATAAAGTTACAGAAATACTGTTTAGTATTTTCTAAAAAAATTAAACAAAATTATGCTTCGTCGAGCGGAAGTGCATATTGCGCATTAACCAATCACGGCCTTGCTGAAGCTGTGCAAGCCTTGTTGACCTTCAGGGATTCCTGCAGAGGGTAAGAGATGGCCGCTATCAACCTGTGCTCCAGCACAGATCTTTAGTAAGTGACGTCACGTCACTGAGCCCTTCCCACCCGGAGGGCGCAAGAAACCAGATGATCAGATTTGGCTTCACCAGCGGCTGCTGATGTTATCTCCTCTCTCTTCTAACCTCCTTGGTCCCCGACTGTACAAAGACAGAGTGGGTCAACTGACTATACAACATATTTTCGCCTTTATCACTATGACTTTGAATAGGTTCTCGTCTCCAAATGTAGAGCTAGACTTTTGTATTTTGTGGGAACCCGGACAAACTGAAGAATTTTCTTTTATAAAGGATACAGTTTTAAATGCTCTTAAACAACGGTACTTCAGGTATTATCTGTCACGTCAAATTTAATGAGTACAAATAAACAATTCTTTTTTAGGCACAATAAACAGTCTGAGGAGTAAATTTCTATACACACTTTCTATTAGTATATGGGGAATGATAATAGAAAACTTAAAGAACTGATAACGAAAAGCAAAATTTATGCATATATGTGTACGTGTATTTTTCTCATGAAATACACGCAAAAATATTAGGGGTTCGAGAAACCCACAACAAAATCATTGGGGGTTCAAAAAGTGTCTCGAACCAACGAAGTCGGCGCCTATGACCTCACCTGCTAGGTGGACTTTCCCTATCTACCACACTTTTTCAGTGCTCATGTCCTTGTCATTGCTACAGCTCCTTCGTATGTCCCGCAGGTCCACATGTTCGTATTATTGTTTCCTCATTTACTGGGTGAGTTACCCCAGCATTTGTACATATCCCTTCATGTTGTTTACTTGACCTTTCTTTTGGTGCCTCGGTGGCATCTCGTTTTACTTAGTGTGTACCCATATGCTTGTGTCTGTCTGTGCTTTTCAACCACTGTTGTATTCATTGTTGCATCCTTATGTTGTGCTGTTTTCATGATAACGTCACTTTGAGTGCCTGCATATGTATCTTTATGTTATGTACCTCTATTTCCTTCAGCGCCCAGTGAATGTGTATGATAATTCTGTATTTGTTGCACTCCCTGTTATTGTTATGGCAGTGCACTCTTGCAGTGCTGCCTCTGTGAGGTGAAAATTGTTCTTATCAGTATGTTTTGTTTCCAGCTGGGAAAACCCAGCTGCTGTATATATAACGTTTTCCTGCTGTTCCATTTGACGCCTCATTGACTTCGTGTACTAGTGTTCTCTAGTACTGATTAGAATTCCCATCAGCACCTGTATGTACACCATTATGTTCCTTCATTTTCCTCTTTTTGGTGGCTTGGCACACTGGTTTGTCTAAAGTGTACTCGTATGTTTGCTTATTGTCCTACAATGTACGAGTATGTATGTCCTTGCAGCCGTATGTCATTTTACCTGTTGTACCCCTATGTCTTTATGTTTTCTCGTACCTGTGGCCTTTGTGCCTGACCATGTTTTGTCCTGTCCTGTAACAGTGTTTGTACCACATCTGTTTGGTGTGTGTGCTCACTATTACATTTGTTGTACTATTAATGTTGCATCAATGTACCTTCACTCTACTGCCTCCATGCAGGCTTTCCTTGTGTTTTTATCAGTTTGTCTTATTTTATGCTGGTGGTGACCGGCTATTGTACATAACCGTTTGTTCGCTTTTCTTTTGCCACCTCGTGGTGTCCTGTATATACATTTATTGCATATTGACCTTCTGAACTCTAGAAACGGGTTCCCATCAGCACCTGTACGTACACCATCATGTTCCTTCATTTTCCTCTTATCGATGGCTTAGCACCATGGTTCATCTAAAGTGTACCCATATGTTTGCTTCCTGTCCTACAATGTATGTATGTCGTTGTTGCTGTATGTCATTTTACCTGTTGCACCTTTGTGTCTTTATGTTTTCTGGTACCTGTAGCCCTTGTACCCGACCATGTATCGCCGTGTCCTGTAATGGTGTTTGTACTGCATCTGTATGCTGTGTATGCTCACTATTGCATTTGTTGTACCATTAATGTTGCATCAGTGTACCTTTGCTCTACTGCCTCCATGCAGGCATTACTTGTGTTTTTATCAGTTTGTCTTATTTTATGCTGGCGGTGACCAGCTCTTGTACATAACCGTTTGTTCGCTTTTCTTTGGTGCCTTATGGCGTCCTGTACATACGTTTCCTAAATAAAGGCCTTCTGAACTCAACTGGAACAAACTAACTACTTAAATTATGGTACTTTGTTATGCTGAAAAAGAAAGGTACTGATGATCACAATAGTTTATTGACTTTTGCCATAGATACAAAACAATTTGTGTGTATCATGAAGGAAGAAATATTCAAAATTGATTGAACATTAACTTACCACAGAAAAATTAAATTATTTTGAAAATTTGATACACATCAATTATTTTAAAAATTTGGATTTGTTCATCAACACAATTTTAAAAATTTATTTTGCTAAAATGTTATTGTTTTTCTGGCAACACCTGCTAAAAACAAGAACCTTGCAACAAGAGGCATCTTTCTCTCCCCTTATCCACTCCTTTTTCCCTTCTCTCTCTGTCCTCTCTTTTTCTTTCTCTCTCCCTCACATCATATACAGAGCTATTCACTGTGTATATTCTTGCTATGTACAGCATGTAAATAATGTCTTTGATTGTATCTCCACAGTGCTATGAATGGGCTTTAGAAACCATGAGATTTGTATCGCACATGAAGATTGACTCATCTACATCGTTAGATGAAGCTTTGAAGATCGTTGAGCATCTAGAAGATTATTTGAATCAGCATCCTCCAATTAATGATTCTGTATTTGAAGAAATGATACAGTTGGCCATGAAACTGAAAAATGATCGTCTTCTTCAACAATGTCAGGTAATTTAAAAATATATATACAAAAATGCTTTATTAATCCCTTGGAAAAAAGGTAAGCCAATAAGAAACGATATAAACTATCTACCAACAAGTAATTGGACACCCCTGCAATCGACGATATCTGCGGTCCTGATACACGTCATGGCCGCCGCCGTTAAATATCGTGTGGGAAACAACAACGCAGCCAGTCGCATGCAAGATGCCATGCAGTTCGGAGCTCTCTGATTTCGAGAAAGGTGTAATTGTTGGGTATCACAGAAATGGCCGATCCATACGTGACATATCCAGCACGTTGAAGTACCCAAAATCGACAGTGGCCTACGTGATTGGCAAGTGGAAGATGAGAGGTGACTGTCGGAATGTGCCCCGACCCGGCAGACCCACAAAACTGGGAGTTAGAGACTGATGGGTGCTGGCCAGAGAAATTCGGAAGATCCACACCAAATCGATGGGCCACATCCACGAGGAGTTTCAACAGGCATCCGGGAGTGTTCTTTCGATGAATACCATCCGTAAGGAAGCCTATCTACTCGATTATCATGGACATGCTGCCGCCCACAAGCCTTTGATCACCAAGTCCAATAGCGCTGCTCGGCTAAGTGGTGCAAAGAACGTCGACAGTGGACCGTTGAACACTGGAAACAGGTTCTCTGGAGTGACGAATCAAGGTTCACCCTCTACCGTTCAGATGGCAGGGTCTGGGTTTGGCGTCTTCCTGGAGAACTCCACCTGCCAGAATGTATTGTGCCAACTGTGAAGTTCGGCGGCGGGGGAATTATGCTATGGGGGTGTTTCTCCTGGTATGGCACGGGACCCTTGATCGCAATTCCTGGTAGACTCAATGCCGAGACCTACTGCACCATTTTGGATGACCATGCGCTTCCTACGTTGTGGCAGTTTTACGATGTGGACCCATGTTACTTTCAGGATGACAATGCCACCTGTCATGTTGCGAGGTCCACCATGGCTTGGTATGGTGACAATGGGGTTAATCAAATAGACTGGCCTGCGCAGAGCCCGGACTTTAACCTTACTGAGCACCTCTGGGACGAGTTGGAGCGTCAACTTAAGGGGTGCCCCCACCGTCCGAAATTGGTGAAGTAACTGACCTGTCTGTCTTCTCCAAGCCGAGTGGAAGAAAATACTGCTAGCCGTCGTACAACGCCTGGTTGAGAGTATAACCCGGAGGGTCGCAGCTGTAATTGCCGCTCGTGGAGGCTCCACCAACTATTGAAGGTGAATAAACTTCGTTTTCCTTTGCTGTCACAGGTGTCCAATTACTTGTTGGCAGATAGTGTATATATATATTTAAAAGTTAAAAAAAAAACCCAAGCAAAATGTCTGAAAGTCGAAGCTGTCAGCACCGTTGGGCCACATGAAGCAACATGGATCACTATATCCCCAAGACCCAAACTCAAGACAATAAAAATTGTAGGTATTAAGACATTGCAAAAAAGTCAATATATATATAAACAGTAAAAATGAAAACGGAAAAAAAAATGAGAAAGACCTTACCTTCCTTTAAAATATCCATACAACATAGAAAATTCACAATTAGAATCCAGAACACATAAAATGCAGTGCTAAATGTCTGGTCCCAAAATATCACTGAAATTACAAACAATCAAGAACAATAGTCTCATCAGAGAATGTACAGTTATCATCAGGGGAAACATTTGTACATAAGGCAGCATTTCAAACTTACCAAAAAAAACTTTGCTTTAGCAAAAGAGGCCAGTCAGGGTTTAAGCCACCTGGAAGTTCATGAATGACTTCACAAGGAAGGATTACTTGATTGGTTGACAGTTATATATTAAACCAATGAAATATGAAGTTACCAGAGGAAGTAAACTAAATAATGAATTAAATGAATCAACAAGTATGTCATAGCTGAGGTATAAAGTAGGGCTAATTGTGTTGTATTTTTTAATTGTGATAGAATGTGAAAAGGGAGGGAAAGTTAAAGGGGCTGGCTACAAGGATCTGCTGAGTAGCTCTTAGAAACCTACCACTATTAATATTGTGAGATCAAGGTTAAAAATATCTGAAATGTTCAGCTGAAGTTGTGAGTTGTTTTCAGGATGTAACCCCAAGATTAACTGTCTAAGAAGGTTGCGTATAAATCCAGAAGGGTAACCATTTAAAAGAAGTTGCCTAAAAAACCAGTTTAGTGAAGTGATCAAAGTTTTTCGACAGTTGTGTACTCTAACACAATGAAAAAATTGTGTAATAATTAAGTTTCTGTGTGTGCTTTTGGAAATACCAGAATCCCATTGGGTGTAGAAATTGATTTTGAAATTATAAGCTTTTCTTTTATCGCAGATGTCAGTGTATACTTTCCCTTCCTTGAATGTGATCTTAATATCCAGAAAATTTACAGTATTAGTATCAATATCGGTATTAGTACCCTCCAGGGTCAGTTCTGATGGATATATGATTTTAGCTTCATTTGACACCTCTTTCCAGTTGAACACTATGATATTGTCTATATATCTCAGTGCCTTGCCAGTAGTAATGTCATGATTAGGTATATACAGATCCTTATAATGATGTAAGTATAAATTGGCTAAAATTCTGGAAAATGTAGTTCCCATGGGAATTCCTTTGGTTTGCAAATTAATATGGTTACCCATGAGTAAGTAGTTCATTTTTTAAGCATAAATTAATTAGTCGCTTCCATTGTTCCTTGTCAATCCTCAGAGTGTCTGTATATGTACTGTGTAAAATATCACAAACTCATATCAGGTCTTCGATACGAATGGTGGTAAATAAATTCTTAAAATCGTAAGTGTTAATAAGTAAATTTCTACATTGCTCCTGGTTTTTAAAAAATTCAGTAACTGGGGAATTGTTGTCAATGATCCAACTGTCCTTAAGAAGTACTGTTATGTTATAAAGCAGTCCCTCAAAAATCTTGCCAGCTTTTTTGCAGTAAGTGTTCCTAGCATTAGCAATGAATCTAAATGCAGTTGGCACCTTGTGAAACATGGGTATCGCATATAAGTTAGGAAACTTGAGGCTATATTTTTAGCTTTAAACCTCTGTATAACACCATAATTTTCTTGCTAATAATACCTTGGTTCTAGCATGAAAAAGTGTAAGTGTGACCGTTGTTCAACTCTGATTTCAGGAGTTCAAAGTAAATTTTTTTACAGATTATTGAAAAGTTATAAGCCTTGTAATAAAGTACTTTCTAAGGTCCTTGATCCTTTTTGAAATTTCATAAGTTGGGGGATACTTTAATTTATGCTTAAAAAATAACTACTTACTCATGGGCAACCATATATATTTGCAAACCAAAGAAATTCCCATGTGAACTACATTTTCCAGTATTTTAGCCAATTTATACTTACATCATTATGAGGATCTGTATATACGAAATCATGACATTACTACTGGCAAGGCACTGAGATATAAAGACGATATCATAGTGTTCAACTGGAAAGAAGTTTCAAATGAAGCCAAAATCCTATATCCATCAGAACTGAACCTGGAGGGTACTAATACCGATATTGATACTAATACTGCAAATTTTCTGGATATTAAGATCACATTCAAGGAAGGGAAAGTATACACTGACATCTGCGATAAGAGAAAAGCTTATAGTTTCAAAATCAATTTCTACACCCAATGGGATTCTGGTATTTCCAAAAGCACACACAGAAACTTAATTATTACACAATTTTTTCGGTTAGAGTATGCAACTGTTGAAATACTTTGATCACTTCACTAAACTGGTTTTTTAGGCAACTTCTTTTAAATGGTTACCCTTCTGGTTTTATACGCAACCTTCTTAGACAGTTAATCTTGGGGTTACATTCTAAAAACAACTCGCAACTTCAGCTGAACATTTCAGATATTTTTAACCCTTGATCTCACAACATTAATAGCGGTAGGTTTCTAAGAGCTACTCGGCAGATCTCTTGTTGCCAACCCCTTTAACTTTCCCCCTTTTCACATTCTATCACAATTAAAAAATACAACACAATTAGCCCTACTTTATACCTCAGCTATGATGTACTTGTTGATTCATTTAATTCATTATTTAGTTTACTTCCTCTGGTAACTTCATATTTCATTGGTTTAATATATAACTGTCAACCAATCAAGTAATCCTTCCTTTTGTGAACTCATTCATGAACTTCCAGGTGTCTTAGGGAACACCCTGACCGGACCGGCCTTATTTGCTAAATCAAGGTTTTTTCGGTCAGTTTGTACAAGTGTTTCCCCTGATGATAACTGTACATTCTTTGATGAGACTCTATTGTTCTTGATCGTTTGTAATTTCAGTGACATTTTAGGACCGGACATTTAGCACGGCATTTTATGTGTTCTGGATTCTAATTGTGAATTTTCTATGTTATATGGATATTTTGAAGAAAGGTAAGGTCTTTCTTGTGTTTTTCTGTTTTCATTTTTACTGTTTATATATATATATATTGACTTTTGCAATGTCTTAATACTTAGAATTTTTATTGTCTTGAGTTTGGGTCTTGGACTCTTGGGGATATAGTGATTGATGCATGTTGCTTCATGTATTCCAGCGGTGCTGACAACTCTGACTTTCATACATTTTGCTTGTTTTTTAAAAAAACTTTTAAATATATAAGAACTTAGTCATGATTTGCTGCATTGTAGAGCAATCAAGTGGGGGCCTGAAACTCATACTACAATATTACATTTTTTCATTCTTCATTTTTCATATTTCAGTCTTTTGATACATTAATTTCATGTATATATATGTTACCGCTAAAGCTCGAAAGCCGTTAATGTGCACATTACCTAGCTAATCTGCTGATTAACTGATTTGCTCCATTAACGTGCGTAATCAAGAGTTTTCCGCATTTTACCTAGGTAATGTGCACATTAACGGCTTCCATATCGTTAAAGTTCAAAAGTTTGTTTCTCTTATTTCCTTTCCCCACACCTTCCCCCTCTCCCTCCACTTTTAGTTTCGTTTCGCCAGCATCTAGTCGTCGCCGGTTGTTTTTATTTCTCATAATTGGCGTCGGCTGCCAGTGCGTAGCATAGCTAATTCTGTTTTCAAATTCGTTTCTGCCTGTTAGCGCGTGAATTTGTGTCGCGATTTTTTTTAAAGCAGATAAATTTAACTACTATGGCTTTTATAAACTTGGTACTAAAATGGGTATTTTAAAACAATTGTATGCAAAATCTGAATTCAGTGTTTGCAAAGAGATTTTTAACGAAAGAAGATATCCCTGCTGTAGAAATATCTTTACGTCAAACAGCAATAAAACAATCCCTTGATACTGAGCAGGGTTTCAGAAAATGTGACTGCAAATCTAAATGTACCACAAATAGGTGTGCTTGTCGCAAAAACCAATTGCTATGTAATTCATTACCAATCTTTAGATTGCACTAATAAGTAAGCATAATTTTATCATATGTTTTGCAAATTCATTTCCTTAATTATAATAATATTTTAAACCGTTTGATTCTTTCTATTATAGTTTTTTAATTGATTGATGATTGATTCTATCAACTAATTTGTTGATTGTTTGAACTTGATTCTTTAATATCGAAAAATAAATAAATAACATTATGTTAATTTAAGCATGCAGAAACGTTGCTGTTGTTCCAGCAAAGATCTTATTTTCACTTTAACGAGTGCCTAGTAGGTAATGTGCAGATTATCTAGGTAATTTGCAGATTATCTAGGTAATTTGCAGATTACCTAGGTAATTTGCAGATTACCTAGGTAATTTGCGCAATGAAACAATTTTCGGCACTTTAACGGATCACCCTAGTTAATCTGCACATTACCTAGATAATCTGTAGAATAACTGATTTCTGCACTTTAGCGGTAACATATATATATATATATATATATTTTTTTTTTTTTTTTTAATGAAACAAATAATTTAAAACAATCCCCATTCCAAAATCACAAACCATCAACACCCCACAGGAAAAACACAAGCTCTCAGCACGTCTCAGGAAGAACACGACCAACCAAGCTTCAAACGAAATTATGTAAAAACATAAGCAGACAAAAATTAGCGAAAAGAAGCAAATAAGTCAAATAAGACGCAAAAATAAATACAGGAATAGGCTCAGGAGCTGAAGACCAATCTTCAGGGGAAAACGTCTGCAGCACCTGAGTAAAGAGTTTAGGTTTCATGAGAGTGCCCAAATGTTTCCAAATATACAAAATGCGACGTCAATATCCAATTTTGAGATGTTAACATTTTTTTGCACCCTGTTTTTCCTACCTGAACTTAAAAATGTTTTAACTAAAAAGCATAAAACTTGAAAAGTATAAAATTGAAAATGTCCTGAAATTGAATTGTCCTGTCAAAAGAAAGGTAACTTGATCACGCTAGTTACGTTAACTAAAACTTTTACAAAAAGTTCGTAAGTTGGAAAGCTTTCGACCTTATCTTAGGTCTTCATCACGCCAATGGAGGACTAAAATTGTTGCCAGATTCTACATTTGAATTTTTCCTATTTTTGTTGCCAAAACTTAGAATTGATCTCCAGATCAACGGAATGTAGAGAGGAGATTCGGAGTTGCAAGTCATTGAGTTGAAAATAATTTCTATGCTTTCACGGTAACGGAGGGCAAAACGATTGTCAAACGAAGCAATTCGTTTTGCTTCGTTCCAGTGGGGAACTGCAGATGTGTCTTCCATTGTCAAAATAGACAAGGCAGTGTTGGGATTGCCTTTCGAAACATCTTTTCTGTGTTCTAAAATTCTATGGCTAATGCTCCTGTATGTGCTTCCAATGTATAAGTTATCCCCAGTAGAAGAAGAGATAGGAATGCAGTAAACTCCTGGGAGGTTCAGGCTTTCAACTTTGTCCCTATCCCTTTGTAGAAGTTTCAAGATGTTTGGGGTAGATTTAATGGCAAGATGGTAACCAAAACTTCTAAAAAGGATCTGTAACTTATAAGCATAGGAAGGATGGTAAGGAACAGAACCACAGAATTTCAGGTCTTCTTTCTTGTGAGGAAGGAGGCATTCGATTTTCGAATGGTTTTCATATTTCTTTATGAGGGAGTTAACTGTAACAGCAGGGAAACCATGAGAGAGGGCTATTGTAGAAATTTTGGAGAGTTCTTCTTGAAGAGAGAGTTGGTTGTTGCAAATGATATAGGCTCTGTGGATGTAGGACTTCAATGCTGCAAGCTTGTAGAGATGCAGGGTGCAAGATTTGTAGGGAATGATGTTAGTGGCTGCAGAAGGTTTTCGATAGACGGAACGAGTAATGGAGAGATCAGCGTTTCTGCAGATAGATACATCCAGGAAATCAATTTTGTGATTTACTTCCTTAGATATAGTGAGCTTGATGGAAGGAAATTTTCTGTAATGGAGTTGATCAGTATCTGTAGCTCAGACTCGGAATGTGGCCAGCTAATGAAAATGTCGTCTACATATCTTAACCATAGGGAAGGTTGAAAAGGGTGTAGAGGAATTATGGAAACTTCAATATGTTGCATGTAGATTTCAGCAAGCAGAGGGGAAAGAGATGAGCCCATGGGGAGACCAGATTGTTGCCTATACACAATTTTGTTGAAAACAAAACAACTGTGTTGATGAATAGTGTGGAAACAATCATAAAGATCTTTGATAAGAGGACCGGGGGTTCAAAATGAAGAATCAATTTCTTCATGAGGAGCATGTAGGAATCAAAATATGGTACAGAGGGAAACAAAGATTCTACATCAAGAGTATACAGATTATCACAAGGGAAAGGAATTAGGAAGGTTGTGGATGAAGTTTGAAGTAGAGACAACTGTATGAGGATGGTTGGCTGCCAGGGATTTGCATTTGTGGACCAATCTCTTTTCAAGGTTTACAGCTGGAGAAAACGAATATTCCACTAAAGGTCTGATGGGGTTACCAGCTTTATGCAGTTTCACTTGCAGGAAGAGCCTGGGAGTTCTAAAGTAAGGAGGGGGTGATATATCACCAAGGAAGGATTGAAGAGTTTCTTTCTTAGCTAATCTGTCAACTGAGTTTTTGAGTGAGTTGGTGGTGTCTGACTGTAAAGGGATGCAGTTAGCAGATGTAAGAAAAGAAAGCACTTTTGGTTTAGAGTTTCTTTACCAATGATTCTTTACCAACTCACTCAAAAACTCAGTTGACAGATTAGCTAAGAAAGAAACTCTTCAATCCTTCCTTGGTGATATATCACCCCCTCCTTACTTTAGAACTCCCAGGCTCTTCCTGCAAGTGAAACTGCATAAAGCTGGTAACCCCATCAGACCTTTAGTGGAATATTCGTTTTCTCCAGCTGTAAACCTTGAAAAGAGATTGGTCCACAAATGCAAATCCCTGGCAGCCAACCATCCTCATACAGTTGTCTCTACTCAAACTTCATCCACAACCTTCCTAATTCCTTTCCCCCTTGTGATAATCTGTATACTCTTGATGTAGAATCTTTGTTTCCCTCTGTACCATATTTTGATTCCTACATGCTCCTCATGAAGAAATTGATTCTTCATTTTGAACCCCCGGTCCTCTTATCAAAGATCTTTATGATTGTTTCCACACTATTCATCAACACAGTTGTTTTGTTTTCAACAAAATTGTGTATAGGCAACAATCTGGTCTCCCCATGGGCTCATCTCTTTCCCCTCTGCTTGCTGAAATCTACATGCAACATATTGAAGTTTCCATAATTCCTCTACACCCTTTTCAACCTTCCCTATGGTTAAGATATGTAGACGACATTTTCATCAGCTGGCCACATTCGAGTCTGAGCTACAGATACTGATCAACTCCATTACAGAAAATTTCCTTCCATCAAGCTCACTTATATCTAAGGAAGTAAATCACAAAATTGATTTCCTGGATGTATCTATCTGCAGAAACGCTGATCTCTCCATTACTCGTTCCGTCTATCGAAAACCTTCTGCAAGCCACATCATTCCCTACATCTTGCACCCTGCATCTCTACAAAGCTTGCAGCATTGAAGTCCTACATCCACAGAGCTCATATCATTTGCAACAACCAACTCTCTCTTCAAGAAGAACTCTCCAAAATTTCTACAATAGCCCTCTCTCATGGTTTCCCTGCTGTTACAGTTAACTCCCTCATAAAAGAAATATGAAAACCATTCGAAAATCGAATGCCTCCTTCCTCACAAGAAAAGAAGACCTGAAATTCTGTGGTTCTGTTCCTTACCATCCTTCCTATGCTTATAAGTTACAGATCCTTTTTAGAAGTTTTGGTTACCATCTTGCCATTAAATCTACCCCAAACATCTTGAAACTACAAAGGGATAGGGACAAAGTTGAAAGCCTGAACCTCCCAGGAGTTTACTGCATCTCTTCTTCTGGGATAACTTACATTGGAAGCACATACAGGAGCATTAGCCATAGAATTTTAGAACACAGAAAAGATGTTTCAGGCAATCCCACACTGCCTTGTCTATTTTGACAATGGAAGACACATCTGCAGTTCCCCACTGGAACGAAGCAAAACGAATTGCTTCGTTTGACAATCGTTTTGCCCTCCGTTACCGTGAAAGCATAGAAATTATTTTCAACTCAATGACTTGCAACTCCGAATCTCCTCTCTACATTCCGTTGATCTGGAGATCAATTCTAAGTTTTAACAAAAATAGGAAAAATTCAAATGTAGAATCTGGCAACAATTTTAGTCCTCCATTGGCGTGATGAAGACCTAAGATAAGGTCGAAAGCTTCCAACTTACGAACTTTTGTAAAAGTTTTAGTTAACGTAACTAAGCGTGATCAAGTTACCTTTCTTTGTTAATATTGTTACGTGTTTTGCCCATAATCGTCCTGTCCAAAAAACAAAACCAACTATAAAGACAATATTGTGTTCTGCAATATCAAACAAAATTCTTGATAGAATACCATTTGGGATATTATTTCATGGTAGTGCAGATGCATATCCACTAAAACATACACATGAGGTTACTCCATCTTTCAAGCTGGATCCACCATTGGGCAGAAGAATTTTTAACTACAACCATGTCTGCAAAAACTTACTGGAGATGGATATTGAAAACTTACCATGTTACTGTGGGGGAAGCAAAATATTCCACCTTTGTTGACCATTTTCATTATCATATTCTCACAGAAGATTTGGACATTGTTTCTGGTTAGAATTGAGAAACATTATGAGACTGGGAGTCAAGTTCAGACCGAATGCTTATATCCCCTATTCTAATATAAAAAGGAATATTACAAGAGACCTTTACTGTTTTATATACAGTTTCTGATAAATTCAAGATTCCTGTTCATGAGTTTCTTCATTGGAGTACCATTATACTACATAGGATTTATACCTATCTGAAAAAGTTCTATAATAAATCACAATTCCTTAAAAATTACAAGAATATTAAGATATATATTGAAGAGTTAAAAAATAAATTTATCATTACACCAATAAATAAATGTAGTAATGGATTTGCAGTAATATGTAAGAAGTTTTACTGTGATGTACTTACAAAGGAACTTCATAATGAAACTATTTATGAATCAGTAAATACATTGGAATTCAAATCTATACCTAAGAGGATCTTAGGTTACCTTAAACTTATAAAGATCAAGGAATACAAAGTGGAGTTCCCATATATGTCCTCTATTCGTAAGTTTCATAAAAGCTCTGTAGGATTTAGATTTATAGCATGTGGATCAAAAAGCTTTAATAATAAAGTTAGCAAGATATTTCAACAGCTACTACAGATCATCAATGATAATATACCAGACAATACCTGGATTGTTAATGATAATTCCAGGATTCTTCAATTCGTTAGAGGAAATCAAGAGTAGAGTATACAGGAAATATAGAAACTTTTGACTTCACAAATTTATTTACATCTATAAACCTAAAAGATCTAAGTCGGATTCTGGAAGTCTGTTATGAGGAATACAGCTACTGTTTAAAGGTGAGCAGAGAATATTGGACAACCATCTGTAGGTTCTGCTTATTCCAAAACTACATTTTTGATAAAAGAAGGCTTTTAGTCCAAAAACAAAGTATACCAATGGATACATTATTCTCTAGTATATTGGCTAATTTATACCTACACTTTTATGAAAGATCCATTAACCTCGAAGGAATACAGAATTTTAGGTATATTGATGATCTAATTAGCTTCAACTCTAGACCTGAAATTTTTGATGTACAGAATTGTTACCCTGAAGAACTTACATTACTCAAAACCAGTGGGAATATAGTAGATATAACGTTTTTGGATATCAAAATTACTGTGAATAAAGGAAGACTAATAACCAGCGTTTTTGATAAAAGAACTAACTACAACTTTAAACCTAAATTATTAATTGAATGGAATTCAAAAATTCCTAAATTATTTCACAGGAATCTCATCATATCACAATTTCTAAGTATAACCAGAATTTGTAGCAACAGAGCTAATACTGTAAAAATTCTTAAACTTCTATTTACAATAGTATTAAAAATGGATATCCAATGGATTTTTGTAAGTTCCATTTTAATAAACTCCTATTACATTATAATACTATTTCATGCTCCAAAATTTGCTCTACATACATGACTCTCATTTCTACCAAGCAGCCCCTGTAAAAATAACATCATTTACTTACACCCACTGGTTTACATAAATTTTCCTTAGTGGGTGTTTTGATAAAAATACTTTTCAAATACACCCAGAAGATGAACATGTTCATTGGTGAAGTCCTTGACCGTAACTTTCTGGTACTGTTCACATTTCAACGAAAGGAATCAGCTGTAAGTTGTCAATTTCATACTTTTCAAGTTTTATGCTTTATAGTTAAAAGGTTTTTAAGTTGAGTAGGGAAAACAGAGCGCCAAAAAAAAAAAATTAACATCTCAAAATTGGATATTGATGTCGCATTTTGTATATTTGGGAATATTTGGGCACTCTCGTGAAACCTAAACTCCTGACTCAGGTGCTGCAGACGTTTTCCCCTGAAGATTGGTCTGCAGCTCCTGAGCATATTCCTGTATTTATTTTTGCTTCTTATTTGACTTATTTGCTTCTTTTTGCTAATCTTTGTCTCCTTATGTCTTTACATGATTTCACTTGAAGCTTGGTTGGTCGTGTTCTTCCTGCGATGTGCTGAGGGCTTGTGTTTTTCCTGTGGGGTGCTGATGGTTTGTGATTTTGGAATGGGAATTGTTTTGAGTTACTTGCAAGTAACTCCTGCAGCAAAGCACAGTGTTTATGTAGGTTTATCACATGGGTGTCATCTGTGGAGATATATTATTAATTTTTGTATTATTATTTTATATATATATATCATCATCATCATTGTCCACCATTATCTATCCACTGCTGGACGAAGGTCTCTCCAAGCCTCTTCCACAATGGTCTGTCTTGTGCCAGTCTCCTCCATGTTACTACTCCCACATATATATATATATATATATATATATATATATATATATATATATATATACAAAGCTCTTATGGAAACAGCAACAAAATTAGCTGGGTCTAAGAACAAGTTGCATGTGAACAAATTATCAGGAAAAACCAAAATGTTGATGCAAAAAAGAAGAGAGATGAGGACAACTAAAGATGTGACTTCCAAAGTGGAATATATAGAGCTATGCAAGACAGTAAGAAAAAGTATCACTGAAGACGTAAGGAAATTCAACTGTGAACTAGTGAGGAAAGCAATTGAAAACAACCAAAGCCTAAAGATAGCAAAGGGACATCTCAGTAAGGGAAGAAAACAGATTATGGCACTGAGAAAAGAAGATGGTTCTGTAACAAGAAATAGAGGAGAAATTTTGACAAGAGTGAAAGATTTCTACTCCAAATTATATGAAAGGGATGATATATGCACTCCAGACATCATGAAAGATACCAGTACCAGAGTTCCTCCAGTCCTTCCAGCAGAAGTTGCACATGCAATCAAGAACATGAAGAGAGGAAAAGCTCCAGGAGAAGATGGAATTACTGTAGACATCATACAAGAAGCAAGTGGAGAAATCGAAACAGTACTCGCCCAAATTTTCACTCGATGCCTTAATGAAGGAAAGATTCCTGAGGATTGGAACACCGCTACAATGATCCTGCTACATAAGAAAGGTGACATTGAGGATCTCGGAAACTACAGACCTATCAGCCTCCTATCAGTAGTTTATAAAATCTTCACTAAAGTTCTTTCACACCGCTTGAAGGTAACACTGGACATGGCTCAACCGAGAGAACAAGCTGGATTCAGGAGTGGCTACAGCACAATAGATCATATCCACGTGCTGAGAGAACTAATTGAAAGAGCGAGGAATATGAACTTCCATTGTGCATGGCTTTTATCGATTATGAAAAAGCCTTTGATTCGGTGAAACCATCAGCAGTTACAATGGCTCTGAAAACCTGCGGTATTGAAGATGCATACATTAATATTATTAATAACATCTATGAAAATGCAAGTGCAAAGATTAGGCTGTTTGAAAATACAACACACGTAAAAATTGGAAAGGGAGTGAGACAAGGTGACACCATATCTCCGAAGCTCTTCAATGCCACATTGGAGGGTGTTTTTCAGTCGCTGAGCTGGGAAAACAAGGGGATAAAGATTAATGGAGATTATCTAACCCACCTTCGTTTTGCTGATGACGTAGTCATTTTTGCAACTACCCCATCAGAGCTGCAGAGTATGATCCAGGAACTTGCGGACAAGAGTAAAGAAGTGGGATTAAAAATGAACTTTCAGAAGACAAAAGTGATGTTCAATGCTTTTACAAGAAATGAAGATTTATCGATTGATGGAAAAAAGCTGGAGATAACAGACACGTTCGTTTATCTTGGACAGCAGATATCAGAAGTGAGGTCACATTGATGAAGAAATTAATCGGCGTACAAAACTTGCCTGGAGAGCTTTTGGAAGAAACAGCATAATTTTCAAGAGCAATATGCCATTATGTCTTAAAAGAAAAGTGTTTGATCAATGCATCCTTCCAGTGCTTACGTATGGTGCAGAGACGTGGACCTTAACTAAAAGAGACATACAAAGGCTCCAGACAACTCAAAGAAGCATGGAGAGGTGCATGCTTGGGGTAACCAGGAGAGATAAGAAGAGGAACTCGTGGATCCGAAAAATGACAAGAGTGGAAGACATCATGATCAGAGTTAAATCCCTGAAATGGCAATGGGCTGGACATACTGCCAGAAGGACAGATCATCGATGGACAGCCAGAAATTTTAGATTGGATTCCAAGGGACAAGAAAAGACCCAGAAGAAGACCACATGGGAGATGGGTGGATGAAATTCGAAAGTATGCAGGGGTGACATGGAGGAGACTGGCACAAGACAGACCGTTGTGGAGGAAACTTGGGGAGACCTTCGTCCAGCAGTGGATTGATAATGGTTGACAATGATGATGATGATATATATATATATATATATATATATATATATATATATATATACACACACACACACATACACACACACACACACAGGATGAGTCAAAAGCTCCAGGACACCCTCCTTGTATTTCAGAAAAGGGAGAGAAAATGAAATATCTGAATATCCCAGCAAAGAATCAGTGAGGGGGGCCTATCTTTTAGGCTATTTCCGGAACATGGTCGCCATCTTGAAATCCGCCATATTGGATCAAAGTCAATTTTTTCAAATGGTAAAGAAATCATGTTGCATAACAAACAAGACTAGAATTTTCTCAGGAATTAATTGTCGTAATCAGATTTGACATATATGTTGTGGTTCACAAGTTATCAACACAGGAAGTTGAAATAACAACCTCTAAAGTAAACTGTGATGTACAGCTATTTGATATGTTCAATGTGTTGTCCCTGTTGCTGAACACAGAGATGAAGACGCTTCACCAGTTGTTCTGCACCCACACGAAAATATCGGGAGAAATGCGGTTACAGGCCTCCAGGATGCGTTGCTGAAGGTGGTGTTTGTCGTGGATTTTATCAGCATACACCAGGTGTTTCAGATGACCCCACAGATAAAAGTCGAGTGGTGTGAGGCCGGGGGAGATCTGTGTGACTATTCCACAGCACCACACGGACCAATCCAGTGATCAGGAAGTTGAACATCTAGCCATTGATGAACAGTTACTCCGTAGTATGGTGGAGCTCCATCGTGTTGGAAATAACAGGGGAAACTGCCATCTTTATTCAGAAGGGAAGGGAGTACTGTTTCTTGTAGCATTTCCAAGTAGTGCTGAACATTTAGGTTATTGTCGATGAAAATGGGTCCAATTACACTTGTGCCCCATATTCCACATCACACCATAACCTTTACATTACCAATGATGTTGGAAGGTTCCGTCCAGTGAGGGTTCCTATCACTCCAGTACCTGTGCTTTTAACGGTTAACCTCACCACTGACATAAAAATTGTCCTCATCACTGAACATAATGCCCTGTGCAAATGGGTAATCCCGTTGATGTTGGTCTAAAGCTCAGGTGCAGAACTTGACACATCTATCACGGTCATCCTCTGATAGTTGCTGCTGCATCTGAATCTTGAATGGATGCCAGTGAGAGGTGTAAAGAATCCATACAATGGCTGACTGGCTGATACCACATTCTGCTGTGAGATGTCATGTGCTACATTGTGGACTCTTTGCAAAGGATGCGAAGACCATTGTTGAGGTTTCCTCATCGGTAGCAGTTTTTGGCTGACCACTACGTGGCTTGTTTTCCACAGTCCCAGTTTCTTGGAATTTGGATATCGGTTTTGGTTGCTTGTTGTTGTTGGTTATTTGTTATTATGACAAGTGGAACAAGATCACGAAAACAACATTTTGATGATTTTATTCGTGGAAGAATTGTGGGGAAATTGGAAACAGGATGTGCAACGAGAGATGCAGCCAATGAGTTCGGAGTTAGCAAAAGCATAGCTGCACGGCAAACAATTTTCCGAAAGTGGAACAGTTACTAAATGTTACTGTAGTGGTCGACCACGCAAAGCAACCCCTGCTGATGATTGTTATATAAGTGCAACAGCAAAAAGATGTCGTGGCATAACTGCTGGCAGGTTAGCACAAGAGCTTCAGGCAAGCACGGGGACCACAATATCATGCCAGACTGTGTCAAGGCAATTAAACAGTGTTGGTTTGTATGCCCTCAAACTGGTACGATTTGTACCTTTGACCACATCACAAAATGCACAGAGGTATCGATGGTGTCATGAACATGCCAGCTGGATTGACGAGCAATGGACCAATGTCCTGTTATCAGACGAAAGTAGATTTTGTTTGCTGTCCAATTTGAAGCGCCAATACATCTGGCATGGACCACGCACTGCCTATTCTTCCACCAACATCGTGGAAGTTGTTCATTACAGAGGTCTTGGGCTGATGGTCTGGACCGGTATCATTATTGTTTGCTGTCCAATTCGAAGCGCTAATACATCTGGCATGGACCACGCACTGCCTATTCTTCCACAAACATCGTGGAAGTTGTTCATTACAGAGGTCTTGGGCTGATGGTCTGGACCGGTATCATTATTATTTGCTGTCCAATTCGAAGCGCTAATACATCTGGCATGGACCACGCACTGCCTATTCTTCCACCAACATCGTGGAAGTTGTTCATTACAGAGGTCTTGGGCTGATGGTCTGGACCGGTATCATTATTGTTTGCTGTCCAATTCGAAGCGCTAATACATCTGGCATGGACCACGCACTGCCTATTCTTCCACCAACATCGTGGAAGTTGTTCATTACAGAGGTCTTGGGCTGATGGTCTGGACCGGTATCATTATTGTTTGCTGTCCAATTCGAAGCGCTAATACATCTGGCATGGACCACGCACTGCCTATTCTTCCACCAACATCGTGGAAGTTGTTCATTACAGAGGTCTTGGGCTGATGGTCTGGACCGGTATCATTATTGTTTGCTGTCCAATTCGAAGCGCTAATACATCTGGCATTGACCACGCACTGCCTATTCTTCCACCAACATCGTGGAAGTTGTTCATTACAGAGGTCTTGGGCTGATGGTCTAGACCAGTATCATTAGGAATGGATGTACCGAACTTTACATGTTGCAAAGTGGAACCATGAATGCCCAACATTATTGTCAGGATGTTATCATTCCTAATGTATACAATTTTTGTGGTGCTGTTGGAAATTTCTTCATCTGTCTAAATGGCAATGCCCATTGTTATTGTTTGGCCTGTGTTGATGACCTGCTCAACAGCAAAGGAATAGACCACATGGAGTGGCCTGTGTACTCCCCTGACCTGAATCCCATAAAGCATGTGTAGGATGTTCTTGAGAGGTGCATGGCGGAACACAATTCCCCTCCATGTACCAAAAATGACCTGGTTATGGCGCTGAAACAGGAGTGGCACATCCTACCTCAAGATATGCTGGACAATCTTGTCAAGAGCATGTGCAGCTTATATCATGCATGCATTATAGTGAGGGGTGGACATATCCCCTATTAAACTTTGACAGGGGACAGTATTCCAAGTGTTATGACCATTTTGCTTCTACTTTGCCAATGACCAAAAATGGTGTGTTTTGTTCATGTACCCTGTATTATCTGTACATTCAAAAATGTCTGCTTTTTTATGCGTAAATGTTTTAGTTAAGTCTGTGTTATGTCATATTTAACATATTTATCATCATCATCATCATCATCATCATCCTTTCAGAATTTTTTTCTCTAAAAACATAACTACCCCTTAATTTATGGACATCAGTGTTTATGCACCTGCTTAATAATGTGTTGCTCCATCTTTTGCCCTCACAGCAGCAGCCAGACATCTTGGTAGGGACTCAATAAGGTGCTGAAAAACACTGGTGTAGTATTGCCACCCAAGAGGGAAGGAGCACCCATCATAGAGCATCCACAGTCAGTTGCATGTGGGAGGTTGGTGGGCTCAAACATATTGATACAAAATTGGCATCTGGAATAATTAATTAACCAGGTGGATGAGCCAAAAGGGTGTAATTAATTACAAAATGTACAATTCATGAGACAAATCTTAATGGTTGTCTTATGTTAAAAACATGCTTTAGATTATAAATAAATAATATCAAAAGGTATTGTTTACCTGTTATTGAAAAAGTATTTCGCACGTTTGTTGCTCCGTGAGGCACGTGCTCCCGTTCAGAGAGGCCAAGTTTATGTTTCGGGTTTTTTGTTAGTTAGAAAGTTTTACAAATGAGACAATTTAGTTAAAGATTTTCTGTTAAAACATTCATTCAATAGTACAATCAAACATTTAAAACATTTTCTATTAATTAAAATATGTATAAGGAAAAGTTATACTCATCGGGTAGGGGGACATGGCTCACATAAAAGGCTCTTCTTCGACGATATTATGGCGAGCACTTTCTGTGCTCCTTTAAGTATCATCTTCAGGCCATCCATTACCTACGCAAGAGTTCTTCGCGTGTGTAGCTGCAGGAATTGCATGTTGGGAAACGAAGGGAGGTTTTCGGTCTTCATGGCGTGTAAGGTGATTGCTCCTCAAGTGCTGCCATCTATTGGATTGGTTGGTAGGTATATTCGTCGTAAGTATAGTCTTCTTTACTTTTATAAAGGGATATTGGATTATTACTATCTATTTAAATAAACTGTTGTATTATTATTATTACTATTTTTAGTCCTTTATAAAATGGGGTGATTTTTTTGTAATGTTCTTTTTTTTTTTTTGTCTTTTTTTATACATTTTTTCTCTTTTTATAAGTGACTTCCAAGTTGTATCAAGAGTAGTGGGGTCTTGTATTGCATATATTATCTTTTTTTTTTGTTCGATTATAATGCTTTCAGAAATCTTTAATTCTTTTTCGTTTGTGTGGGTAGTTAGTAATTTAATATTATTGAAATCAGGATATTGTTTATCATTAATGCAGTGTTGGATAAGTGCAGTTTTTTCTTCCTTTTTGTTCCAGTTTTTTATATGTTGATGTATTCTTTTTATTAATCTATTTTTTGTGCTGTCAATGTAAGATATGCGGTCGTCAGAACTCTGTGAAATTATAGGAATTTCATATACACCTGCTGATTGTAGTATACTTCTGTTAGATTTTTCTCTATAACCAAGCCGCCAATGTTCTGAACAGAATGACCAAAAATAATGTTGTGTTTCTTCATCAACCTTAAAATTTTCCCACTAATTCCTTTAATATAAGGGAAGGAACCTGAACATTTGTAGTTCTTTTTGGGATGTTTTGACTGGACTTCTTTAATTTCTTTTTGTATTCAAAAATCAATTTTTTAACAGTTTTTGTGTCATACCCATATTGTTTAGTTGTGTTGATAACCCATTGGATTTCTTCTTCTCTGTACTTTCTGTTTGATGAATGTGTGAAGGCATGTTTTACCCAATTCCTAATACTATTTACTTTATGAGTTTTGGGGTGTTCAGATTGACATGGGATCATTATAGGTAGATATGTTGGTTTTCTAAACACTCTGTATCCAAACTTTAAGTCTTTTTTAATTAGTTCAAAATCTAAAAAGGATAATTTTCCATCATGTTCAAACTCCAATGTTAATTCAATCTCAGGGCAACAAGTCATATATTTGTTCTTCAATATTTCTAGTTCTTCTTGTTTTAATTTAGACAAATAATGGGATCCCCATTATCTTCTTTATTTTCAAAAATTATTATGAGCGATATAGAAAACAAAATTATTAAAAAACTGCCAGTTCCCCCTGTCCTTTATTGTACGTATGTTGACGACATCTTTATTTTTTTCTAAATTAAAACAAGAACTAGATATATTGAAGAACAAATATACGACTTGTTACCCTGAGATTGAATTAACATTGCAGTTTGAACAGGAAGGAAAAATATCATTATATCTCATGTGATTCTGTCATAAAGTTCACATACAATCACATGACCACAAGGTTCTTCAGGAAGACGCTTTGATGTCTGTAAGTTCTGTTTTACACGTTCTGTAAAGTGAATACAGTCTGTGGTGGTGCATTAACTTATTCAATTAAAATATAAATCAGTTAAAAGTCCTAAAAATGTTACTCACGGAAGTGCGTGGTCAGTCCAACGTCAGTAGTTATTGAGTTTCTTTGTCCAAAGTTGCATCCTGCTTCAACATGGTCAACTGTTAGGGTTAGTTCGAGAGTCATTTCGTCATAAGTTTTACCCTACTTCGGATATGTCCAGATGTTAGGGTTAGCTCCGTTCTGGCTGTGTCGACATCATATTGAATGGGTAAAGGTTTCCAGATAATAATTAAAGATTCTTGAAATAAGAGTTACTATTTACATACCACTTGAAGTTTCACGTCGTACTTGGCCTTTAGGGTTATCTCGTCAATGTTGCACTCTCTCGGAATTGCTGAGGAAGCCTTCAAGTTTGGTCAGGTTCATAAAAAATTTAAAAGCTTTAAAAGATTCTAGTTAAAATCGTTACTACACCACCTCATACCGTCCACGGTCTCAATCATCGGACGCGCGTTTCACCTAGGCTCTAACCCTGGCGTTTTCAACGGAGACTTCACACCTTCTGTCGAAGTCTGCTATCTGAAAGTCTCGTGTCCACAGTGCGCATGTTCCTCATTTAACCTATTGCTAATGCTATCTAGTGTCAGGGTCATATCAACTTTATCTTCATCTATGTCATTCTCACCCTTCCCTTTTTTTCTTCTTCTCTCTCCCTTCCCTATTCCATTTCTTCTCAGTTTCGATCAGGTTCCTCCGAGCGTACGAAAGGTCGTATGGACTGTTATTATTACAGTTAAATGGTTTGGTCTTATTTATTATTACTGCTTCTGCTACTTGTATCGTTCTCATATTATTCTGTTGGTTTAATATTGTAATTCCTTCTCAATAGGTTATACATTGATTATTCAAACAGAAGTCAATAAGTGCTGTTTTATTCTCTCTTCTGCTCCAGTTCTTCATGTGTTGGGTCAATCTGATTTTAATATTTCTTTTTGTACTGCCTATATATTGGTTGACAATTTTATTTTGATTATTTGTTATTGGTATAGAGTAGACACCTGCTTTTGTAAGATTGGGGTCTTTCTGTGATAGTTACTAAGAGATTTCGTTATATCTCTCGTTCGTACACCAAAATCTATGTCAAATTTTTTACATGTTTTCTTCATAATAGTTGTGATCTCCGATATATATGGCAATGATCCACAATTTTTTTTTACCTGTTGAGTCTGTGTATTAGTTTATTGCTGTGTTCTTTTAAAAGAACACAGCAATAAACTTCGGTTATGATGTGAAGAAAATAAATAACCTTATTAATAGATGCAACCCTAGAAATAAACAACAAAGGAGTACACCGACTCAACAGGTAAAAAAAATTTTGTGGATCATTACCATATATGCCGGAGATCACAACTATTATGAAGAAAACATGTAAAAAATTTGACATAGATTTTGGTGTACGAACGAGAGATGTAACGAAATCTCTTAGTAACTGTCACAGAAAGACCCCAATCTTACAAAAAGCAGGTGTCTACTCTATACCAATAACAAATAATCAAAATAAAATCGTCAACCAATATATAGGCAGTACAAAAAGAAATATTAAAATCAGATTGACCGAACACATGAAGAACTGGAGCAGAAGAGAGAATAAAACAGCACTTATTGACTTCTGTTTGAATAATCAATGTATAACCTATTGAGAAGGAATTACAATATTAAACCAACAGAATAATATGAGAACGATACAAGTAGCAGAAGCAGTAATAATAAATAAGACCAAACCATTTAACTGTAATAATAACAGTCCATATGACCTTTCGTACGCTCGGAGGAACCTGATCGAAACTGAGAAGAAATGGAATAGGGAAGGGAGAGAGAAGAAGAAAAAAAGGGAAGGGTGAGAATGACATAGATGAAGATAAAGTTGATATGACCCTGACACTAGATAGCATTAGCAATAGGTTAAATGAGGAACATGCGCACTGTGGACACGAGACTTTCAGATAGCAGACTTCGACAGAAGGTGTGAAGTCTCCGTTGAAAATGCCAGGGTTAGAGCCTAGGTGAAACGCGCGTCCGATGATTGAGACCGTAGACGGTATGAGGTGGTGTAGTAACGATTTTAACTAGAATCTTTTAAAGCTTTTAAATTTTTTATGAACCTGACCAAACTTGAAGGCTTCCTCAGCAATTCCGAGAGAGTGCAACATTGACGAGATAACCCTAAAGGCCAAGTACGACGTGAAACTTCAAGTGGTATGTAAATAGTAACTCTTATTTCAAGAATCTTTAATTATTATCTGGAAACCTTTACCCATTCAATATGATGTCGACACAGCCAGAACGGAGCTAACCCTAACATCTGGACATATCCGAAGTAGGGTAAAACTTATGACGAAATGGCTCTCGAACTAACCCTAACAGTTGACCATGTTGAAGCAGGATGCAACTTTGGACAAAGAAGCTCAATAACTACTGATGTTGGACTGAACACGCACTTCCGTGAGTAACATTTTTAGGACTTTTAACTGATTTATATTTTAATTGAATAAGTTAATGCACCACCACAGACTGTATTCACTTTACAGAACGTGTACAACAGAACTTAGACGTCAAAGCGTCTTCCTGAAGAGGAAAAATATCCTTTTTAGATATTGAACTAATTAAAAAAGACTTAAAAGTTTGAATACAGAGTGTTTAGAAAACCAACATATGTACCTATAATGATCCCATGTCAATATGAACACCCCAAAACTCATAAAGTAAATAGTATTAGGAATTGGGTAAAACATGCCTTCACACATTCATCAAATAGAAAGTACAGAGAAGAAGAAATCCAGTGGTTATCAACACAACTAAGCAATATGGGTATGACACAAAAACTGTTAAAAAATTGATTTTTGAATACAAAAAGAAATTAAAGAAGTCCAGTCAAAACATCCCAAAAAAAGAACTACAAATGTTCAGGTTCCTTCCCTTATATTAAAGGAATTAGTGGAAAATTTTTAAGGTTGATGAAGAAACACAACATTATTTTTGGTCATTCTGTTCAAAACATTGGTGGCTTGGTTATAGAGAAAAAATTTAACAGAAGTATACTACAATCAGCAGGTGTATATGAAATTCCTATAATTTCACAGAGTTCTGACGACCGCATATCTTACATTGGCAGCACAAAAAATAGATTAATAAAAAGATTACATCAACATATAAAAAACTGGAACAAAAAAGAAGAAAAAACTGCACTTATCCAACACTGCATTAATCATAAACAATATCCGGATTTCGAAAATATTAAATTACTAACTACCCACACAAACGAAAAAGAATTAAGGATCTCTGAAAGCGTTATAATCGAACAAAAAAAAAAAATGTTAATATATCCAATTTACAAGACCCTACTACTCTTGATACAACTTGGAAGTCACTTATAAAAAAGAGAAAAAATGCATAAAAAAAGACAAAAAAAAAAAAACATTACAAAAATCCCCCATTTAATAAAGGACTAAAAATAAAAAATTAAAAAAATAGTAATAATCCAATATCCCTTTATAAAAATAAAGAATAATTTACTTACAATGAATATACCTACCAACCAATCCAATAGATGGTGGCACTTGAGGAGCAATCACCTTATATGCCATGAAGACCGAAAACCTCCCTTCGTTTCCCGACATGCAACTCCTGTGGCTACACCCCGAAGAATCCTCGCGTAGGTAATGGATGGCCTGAATGAAGATGGAACTCGAGGAGTACAGAAAGCGCTCGCCGCAATATCGTCGAAGACGAGCTTTTTATGTGAGCCATGTCCCCCGACCCGATGAGTATAACTTTTCTTTATGCATGTTTTAATTAATAGAAAATTTTCGAAATGTTTGATTGTACTATTGAATGAATGTGTTAACTGTAAATCTTTAACTAAATCGTCTCATTTGTAAAACTTTCTAACTAACAAAAAGAAAAACCCGTAACACAAACTTGGCCTCTCGGGCAGGAAGCACATGCCTCACGGAGCAACAAACATGCGAAATACTTTTTCAATAACAGGTAAAGAATACCTTTTGATATTATTTATTTATAGGGTGTAATTAAATTATGTTAATAATTTGGTTGATGATTTGGCCAATTACATAACTAATTAGGGAATTATTATGCTTAATTGGGGAGGACAGTTAAAAAGGCTTTTGCAAAAAGTAGAGCAAGGGAGAGATAGGAGTTCTTGAGAAGCACACCCAAGAATCTGAAACTGAGTAAGGGAGAACACCCATAGTCCACGAGAATGGTGGTGAAAATCCACATAAAGATGTCTCTCCATGGAGCATTAACATCAAAAAAGGGAATTGCGGGTGCCAAAAGTTATGATTATTGTCATATACAATTGGGAAACGAATTTCCCTGAAGAAATAATTCTTCATAAATACACTGGTGTGCAAAAATTAAGGACGAAGAGGAGAAATGAGCATAACAGCGGAACGAGCAGGCAGAACGGACCGAAAGACCACTCAGGATATAGACTAGGGTCCGGTACGGTAGGGCATGTGCATATATGCAGCATGGCGTAGGGGTGGTGGTGTCGGAAAGGGTATAAAGCACACGGGCGGTGTACGCTTAGCAATTCGGTGAAAGCTATTGCACGGTGTACATCAGTTTGAACGACGTCGAGTTGCTGCCACCGTATGATATGGCCAACAGGCAATCCAGTAGGCGACATCTGGATGACTACCTGAGGTCGCGCCATTGGGAAGGTGGAAGAAGGTCGAAGTGTGACTAGTGTGGCTGAGGAGTTCGGGATCGCTCACAGCATCGTTTCACAAGCTTGGAGAGCATTTCAAATGACAGGAACAGCTGTCCGAGAGTTTAGCAGTGGTCGTCCACGAGCAACCACGGCGGCGGACGACCGGTATATTTTCCTACAGGTGAGAAGAGATAGATGGCAGACAACGGGAGAAATCGCAAGGCACATGCAACAGACAACTGGACGTCCGTTATCGTGTTTTACCGTGGCCAAGAGGCTGCACAAAGGTGGTCTATTTGCACGACGACCAGTACGGTGCGTGCCATTAATGCCTGCTCGTCGGAGACTGCAGTTTCTGTGGTGCCAGGAACACAAGAACTGGATACATCAGCAATGGGGTCGAGTTCTCTTTACGGATGAGAGCCGATTTCGTCTGACGAGCGATTCTGGACTTATACACATCTGGAGAGAGCAGGGAACACGCAATCACACCTCCAACATCATTGAAAGGGACCGGTTTGGAGGTAGCGGAGTTCTCGTTTGGGGCAGTATCATGCTTGGTAGCCGTACTGACCTCCACATCTTCCAAGGAGGTTGTCACTGGTGTCCGCTATTGTACCGAGGTTCTCCTGCCTCACGTGCGTCTGTTTAGAGGTGCTGTGGGTCCTGAGTTCCTCTTCATGGACGACAACGCTACACCTCATCGTACAGTGGCTGTCGCAGAGCTGTTGGAGAGTGAAGATATTCAACGCATGGATTGGCCCACAAGGTCCCCGGACCTAAATCCAATCAAACACGTGTGGGACCTTCTCGGGAGACGCTTGGCAGCATGTCACCAGCCGCCAGCAACAATTCCGCAGCTGCGATTGGTGCTACAAGAGGAATGGCCCGCGATGCCTCAACAGCTCCTTGACAACCTCGTCCTCATCATGGACAGACGTTGTAAATCCTGCAAAGCAGTCAGGGGTGATCATATCCCCTACTAAAGACTGGATTTTCTTGGCAGCCATCTGTCACATGGACGTTTCTGTCTTCTGTCCAGTTGTGCCCGAAGCTACCTTTTCAATAAAGTGCCTTTGTATCCTTTGGATTCCTTGTTTAGACGGTTTTGCTCACTTGTCCCATATTCTTACATCTTGGGGATCTTATGGTATGATTTGAGTCGATGTGAAGCACTTCTGCACGACGTTACATTACAAAAAAAAAGTCTCGTTCTTAATTTTTGCATCGCCAATGTACAAATAAAGGTAACTTGATCACGCTAGTTACGTTAAATGAAAACTTTTACAAAAAAGTTCGTAAGTTGGAAGCTTTCGATCTTCCTAAGATAAAGTCGAAAGCTTCCAACTTACGAACATTTTTGTAAAAGTTTTCATTTAACGTAACTAGCGTGATCAAGTTACCTTTATTTGTTAATATTGTTACGTGTTTTGCCCATCATCGTCACGCCAGTGTACATGGTAGTCATTGTAATGCTATCTTCCAGAATGAAGACTGGGCTTCACTATCCCAGAATTCTTTAGTTATTGGCATATTTTCACTGTATTCTAAGTAACCACTTCATTCAGAAAACCTGAATTTTTTTTTCTTGTCCTGTGTAGTGTAATGACTAGCATGCTTGACCAGAAATCGGGAGGTGCGGTTTCGATAAGTGGTTATATGGAATACAGTGAAAATATGCCAATAACTAAAGAATTCTGGGGTAGTGAAGCCCAGGTCGTAGTGAGCGATGGGTTTGCCTCCTCGGGGCGCTCCGTGGTAACAATGGCACACACAACAGCAACTACGGCCTCTGTGAATCTTGGAGAGGTGCAAGCTAGTTCTGTGTGACATTGGCAAAAAGAACCCAACTCACTGGGTTTTGTTCCAGAATCCTTAGGTTGAATGACCAACTGGAACCCTCAGCTGTGGGCTAATCCCCCACACTGATGTACTTACCTGTTTAAAAAGACAAAAAGAAATATTAAGAATGACTCAAGTGTGGGATATGGTGGACCTACCACACTTGAGAAAGACGGTCCACCACGGAATCGACCTGGACTTTCTAAACGGCGTATGAGAAAGAGATCTAGGCTGAGTGAATGTAAGATTGGTGTATGGAATACTAGAAGTATAAATGGCAAGATGAGTGAGGTGATTGAGGAGAGGAATAAGTATAGACTGGATGTGCTGTGTGTAAGTGAAACCAAAAAGAAGGAAATTGGGGTAGAAGAAGTGAGTGGCACGGTGAGTGTGTGGTCTGGAGTATTGGATAATATGAGAGGACAGGCTGGTGTAGGTGTGATTTTAAGTGAAAAGATGAAGAACAACTTGATTCACTATAGTTGCATAAGTGAGAGAATTCTCTGGATTCGTTTGAAAGTGAAACTTCAGAGAATTGTAATTGTTGTAGTGTATGCTCCTTGTGACTCGGAACCTTCTGATAAGAAACAAGATTTCTGGAATGAGCTAAAAGCTGTTTTGAGCCAGTTTGGTGCTAAAGAAAAAGTTATAATAGCAGGGGATTTCAATGCTAGAGTAGGTGTGCAGAATGCAATTTCTGACAATGTTCTGGGTAAGTTTAATGATCCTTGTGTGAATGATAATGGTGAAAGATTAATTGAACCCTGCATTGAGAATGATTTGTGTGTATCTAATACATTTTTCAACCACAAGTATATACACACATATACTTGGGAAAATCGTACTCTTGGTCAAAAGAGTGTGATAGATTTTGTTGTTTACGATCAGCGTTTGAAACACTTAGTTGTTGACACCCGTGTGATGAGAGATGCGGATGTTGGTTCTGATCATTACTTGGTAGTGTCACGAGTGAAACTTAATGTTGGTTGGAGGAAAAGGAACAGGAAGAGACCCAGGATAGAAAGAATAAAGGTTGATAGGCTCCTTGAAGATCATCAGCGGTATTCTGACTTACTCAGAGAACGACTGAAGGATCTGAAATCTTGTGAGAGGGATGTAGAAAAGAAGTGGGAATGTTTTAAGAACTGTGTTGTTACTGCTGCTAAAGAGGTCTGTGGCACCACAATAGTGGGTAATAATAGAGATGATGCTTGGTGGAATAGTGAGATTGATGACGCAGTAAAGAAAAAGAAGGAAGCCTATTTGAGGATGTTGCAAGGTAGAGTCTCTGTGGATGAATATCGCTGTAAGAAGCATGAAGCTGCTAAGCTGGTTTGCCACAGTAAGGCAAAAGATAGGAAAGAGAAAGTGGAAAGGCATGAACTGGCTTTTTGGAAAGATAGAAAGTCCTTCTGGAAGTACATGAGACTCAGGAAAAATAGGGAAACAAAGTTGTAAGTTGTGTGAAGAATGAGATTGGGGAAATGATATGGGAGCCCAATGAGTTAAGTGACAGATGGGGCGAATACTTCTGTGAGTTATTAGATCAGGAGAGCAAAAATGATTCTGAGACAGATGCAGATGATGTCACAATGAGGGATGAAAGCACATTAGGGATCTCAAGAGAAGAAGTGTGTAAAGCTCTAAAATCTCTTCAGAATGGTAAGGCTCCAGGAGTTGATGGCATAACTGCAGAGATGTTGAAGTATCGTGGTGACTCTATAATTGACTGGTTAACTGAAATTTGCCAGTTGTGCTGGGAGTTAGGAATGGTCCCTCGGGATTGGAAGGATGCTATCATTGTTCCCTTGTATAAGGGAAAAGGTGATCAGACTGAATGCAAGAACTATCGTGGTATTAGCCTACTGAGTGTGCCAGGGAAAGTGTTTGGTAAGGCTGTTATTGAAAAAGTATGGGGTCTTACATCAGAGAAAGTGTGGGATGTTCAGAGTGGTTTTATGCCTGGTAAAGGCTGCACTAACCAGATTTTTGCATTACGCATGATGATTGAAAAGTATCTGGCTGTTGGGAAGAAAGTTTTTGCTGCCTTCATAGATTTAGAGAAAGCTTACGACCGAGTCAATAAGACACTTTTGTGGAAGGTATTGAATGAATATGGTGTTACTGGGAATCTACTTAATAGTGTAAAAGCCATGTATGCTGGTAGTAGAGCTTGTGTACGAGTGAATGGTGTTTTATCAAAATGGTTTTCCATTGGTGCAGGAGTTAGACAAGGTTGTGTAATGTCACCATGGCTGTTTAATATATTTATGGACGCATGCATGCACGATGCCAAAATAGATAATAGTGGTTTATGTTTTGGTGATATCCGTGTGTGCAGATTGCTGAGTGCTGATGACATTGTATTGTTGGCAGAGAGCAAAAGTGAGTTGCAGAGTATGTTGACTCGGATGCACGAAGTTTGCATGAAATTCAAACTGAGTTTAAATAAGGGAAAAACCAAAGTTATGGTGTTTGAGAGAGGAACTGGTAGCACTGGATGTAATGTAAGTATAAATGGCACTGTGATTGACCAGGTGAGTGAGTTTGTGTATTTAGGAAGCATGTTTGACAGAGAGAACAAGTTGGATGGTGAAATCAGTAGGCGAGTGAATTTTTCTTTGAAAGTGATAGCTGCTCTGGGAGGTTTTCACAGGAATGATGGGTTCTCTAGAGAGTCCCGCATGGCTGTGTCTGAAACATTAATTGTTCCTACTCTGATGTATGGCGGTGAAACCTGGGTACTGCAGAAGAAACATAGGAGTCGTTTGTGTGCTGGAGAAATGCGTTACTTACGTGGGGTTTGTGGCAAGACACGATCTGATTGTGTGAGGAATGAAGATGTATTGCAGTTGGTTGATGTAAAGCAAAATGTTGTTAGCAAGGTGGAGACCAATATGCTTCAGTGGTTTGGCCATGTTGAAAGAATGAGTGATGAAATGCTTACTAAGAAAATCTTTTCAGCCCAAGTGGCAGGAAGGAAAGGCAGAGGAAGGCCAAGGAAGACATGGGTGGATCAGATTCAGGAGCGTCTGCATGAGAAAAAGATTATGAGTATGAAGTATAAAAGATCTTGTGTACGGCGTGTAATGGATATCAGTGAAGCACGAGTTGTATGTCAAGATCGCTGTAAATGGCAGAGTTTGATACTACAACAATAAGTAAAAATATCTTGAAGTTTGTATTTCTTTTTGGAGCTAACCTCTGAATCTCAGAGAACAGCTTAGTGATATGTATGTATGTATGTGAAGCCCAGTCTTTGTTGAAGATAGCATTATTGTGATTATTAGTTTCAAAAAGGAAAAGTCAGCAGCGATTCCATGGAGGACAAGCAAAAGCGCCCGGTATTGAGTGGTAAAGTGCAGATGATTCTGAAGGCAGTGAAATTCCAATTTGCAAAGGGGTAAGAGCAGCAGTGCGATCGCAAAGAAGCTACACTTTCAGTCCAGTGGTTGTAAGACCGGAGATTAGTTTTCTGTTGAAGGAATAAAAATAGCCATGAAGACAGATAACTTAGATAGCAGCTGTGATTCTACCAAGAGGAGAATTCCAATGAAAAGAATAAAAGCTGTGGTCAGCAGGTGTAAGCCCAGCCCAGCCCAGCACAGTGAAATCTTTTTGAGCATCATAGTTGCAGAGACAGAGGGAAACATTACCCTGGAAGTCTATCTAGCAGCATGATGCTATAGCAACATCCAAAGGAAAACATCGTAGGGAAACCAAAAGTGAGGGAGAATCTTGACCATGCAGGTTGGCGACCTTAGACGAACCCCAGCAGCAGCTGCTCCTCATAGTAGCCCACAAAAAGAAGGGGGAAAGGCAGCCCCACCCTCTTACAAATAGAGCATCCGCAACAGCCGGCAAGAAGGGCAAAATCACATAGTGGTGATTGCTGTTGTTTATGAGGAGTGGCATCATAATGTCTTTGAAACCTTGTGGCTACCCGGCCACTGTTTATGTGTGTGTGTGGTGCACGTCTTTAAAGAATCTACCCAGGTGCAAGTTTGTGGTATGTGCCTGTGAGCATAAAGAGGATTACACCAACTCCTTCAGGGTCTCACAAAGTATGGAAGTACTATTTCTATTATTCACCTGAGTACCATAATTTTTGTCGTATTATCCACATCAGCGTATAATCTGCAGACCGCGGAATTCACATTAAATTTTTTTGCCTTTATATAATCCGCATCAGCGTATAATTCGCAGACTATGACATTCAGAAAAAAAAAATCGTCGTATGATCAGCACATCATAGATGTTGAACCGGAAGTGGAATTTCCGACAGATACATTGCTTTGCTTAATGACCCAGAAGTCTGAAGAAGTAAGAAAAAAATGATTTTATTAAATGAAGAAATTCATTTTTAAAGGTTACTTTTTTCATATTTTTATCTCCGGACAGGTAAAGCTCAGTGGCATGGTATCCATAGATCAAGCCGATGCAGCTCCATAGTACTGCATTACTCCTTGAAAATGACAAAAGACTGATACAGAACAAGTCATAGAAATAACGTATGTACTCGCATATAAGTCAAAAGTTTGTGGAGAAAATCCTGCTTTCAGAGTTGGGGGATCAGCTTATACATGGGCCAATAAAAAATAGGGCTAGACTTCAGAATTCTCCCGCAGAATTTACCAACGGATTTGTTTATGTTTTAGATCGCGACACCACAGCTTTCCGCGGGTTACTGCGTGATTGTTTTCTGACCTTCTCAAAACTACCTCGCAGTGTCACAATCACATCCTTAACTGTGCCCACCACTTTAAGTTTAAATTTGGCAGTGTAACTGAAACGTTTCCTTTTTAAAGACATCATAAATAGCAATAAAGGAAAATATCAGCAGCAAAGACAGTCAAAACAGTGAAGGACAAACTAAACACAAGGCACAACAGCTCACGTGAGATCCGAAAAGAGGAACGCATGTGCGTACGTTTTCATTGGCTGATTGACAAAAACAGAGACAGCACAACAGTCAGAGTTGTCCTTCTCAAAAAGACAAAATGATCCCCCCCCATCCCCTCCCCACAACTTTCCGGATCTTTCATTATGACACCCCTCCTCTCTGCTTCGTACATATTCCTGAAGTGAGGAAAATATTTCCGAGATATAATCCGCGGATTATACGGTGAAATTTACGGTAGCTTTTGGAAGCGACTCCTGGTCCTGGAGCATACTCAAGTCATAGAGAGCAAACTTTTATTTTGCCAGAGAGCACCTTGTAACCCAGAACTTCCAGGTACAGTGAACCGTGGGGAGCCCTCTCTCTGAACTGAAAGCAAGAATAGGAACCTGAAAGGAGGGAAAAACCGTGGCCAACGAGATAAACCCCACACCTATAAGTGCAAATTAGCACTCGCCACTTACCAGATGGTGATTAACTGGCAACTTTGGCGCTTAAATTTATGTTAGTGGTCGCCAGTTTGGCCATTTGTTATTTTTAGTGCCAATTTACAAAAGTATAATAATTCAGAAGTAAAGGTAAAAGAAAGTGAAGCCAGTCCTAACTAGGGATGGCAAAAAACTTCGGATGTTTTTGAACATCGAAGTTTTGCCACCGATAATCGATGTTTAAACCTCGATGTTGCAGAACCCTTTTAGTGCAATGGCGATCGATTCATCGGCCTGTGCGTGTTGTGCTAACAGCGCGGTGGGCTGAATGATTAGCCATTGATTTTGACCCGAGTAGTTTCTGAATCAGACAGCATATATCGGTGTGAATGATCATATAATTTATTAATCATATTGTTATGAAATGAAATCTCCACAATTCATACCGTCAAACAGCAATATTATTGAAAAAAATCATGAGAATACACAGTCTGTGAGAATCATATGGCAAGCTCGTGTTCGCTACAGTCTTTCCACGCACCTTCCACGTGATGGGAGGAAGGCAAATTTAACCAAAACTTTTCCTACTACAGTTAAGGCAAGGCTGTTCACATGGGATTGTGGGTGAATGATAGAACGTTACACTGTCGGAAATCAGTTTTTCGAGCCCCGTTCAAAGTGCAATAACGCGCAACCCATGGTCCAGTTACAATGACGTGTTTATTTTTCTTGCAGACTTTGTCAAGTAGGCAGGCCCGTAGCCAGACAAGCAAGTTGGAAGAAGCGGCTGATGATTGAGGTCAGGTGAAGGATTTAAAGTGGTCGGGCAAAAGACGTGAAAGAGGTCGGGCACTATACTGTTGTGCTAGTCGCTAGTACGGGCAAAAGGAAACACAGGTCAGGCACAGCCCGGCCTGGCCCTCTCCTGGCTACGGCCCTGCATGCAGGAGAACGAAATGTGTTTTGTTACTAAAATCTCTTCACATTATTCATTTCTATTTTCCCAAACAAACCAACACAATCACAAAACTCAACGAATTAGGAATCCCCCACATCTTTTTCCAAATTTGTGTGGTAGCTGAGGACGAACTTTGTCAGATTTTTCCTCAGTGTTTGCAGACGTGCGTTTTGAATCACCTTAGAATAACATCAGCCTGTAAGGAAATCTTAAAATGGTTAGTTGTAATGAGAGTGAAAGTTTGCCAAGTGGTAGTGATGGTTTTGAATCACTTTAGAATAACATAAATCTGTAAGAGTATATTCAAAATTAAGGGAGTTATCATTATATTTCCTCATTTTTTTTGCAAAAGAAAGAATAATTTTTAAAAATATGTTTTGAATTTGCAATTCCTATTTCCAAAAAATTATTTCACGTAAAGTTATTTCTTAAACAAAATTCAGTTATCTAAAATGTAATATATTTAAATAAATATGAATACATAATATATATATATAATTGCATGTGAACAAATTATCAGGAAAACCCAAAATGTTGATGCAAAAGAAGAGAGATGAGGACAACTAAAGAAGATGTGACTTCCAAAGTGGAATATATAGAGCTATGCAAGACAGTACGAAAAAGTATCACTGAAGATTTAAGGAAACAACTGTGAACTAGTGAGGAGAGCAATCGGAAACAACCAAAGCCTTAAGATAGCAAAGGGACATCTCAGTAAGGGAAGAAAACAGATAATGCCACTGAGAAAAGAAGATGGTTCTGTAACAAGAAATAGAGGCGAAATTTTGACAAGAGTGAAGGATTTCTACTTCAAATTATATGAAAGGGATGATACATGTACTCCAGACATCATGAAAGATACCAGTACCAGAGTTCTTCCAGTCCTCCCAGCAGAAGTTGCACATGCAATCAAGAACATGAAGCGGGGGAAAGCTCCAGGAGAAGATGGAATTACTGTAGACATCTTACAAGAAGCAAGTGGAGAAATCGAAACAGTACTCGCCCAAATTTTCACTCGATGCCTTAATGAAGGGAAGATTCCTGAGGATTGGAAAAAAGCTAAAATGATTCTGCTACATAAAAGGTGACATTGAGGATCTCAGGAACTACAGACCTATCAGCCTCCTATCAATGGTTTATAAAATCTTCACTAAAGTTCTTTCACACCGCGGAACACTGGACATGACTCAACCGAGAGAACAAGCTGGATTCAGGAGTGGCTACAGCACAATAGATCACATCCATGTACTGAGAGAACTAATTGAAAGAGCAAGAGAATATGAACTTCCATTGTGCAAGGCTTTTATCGATTATGAAAAAGCCTTTGATTCGGTGAAACCATCAGCAGTTACTACAATGGCTCTGAAATCCTGCGGTATTGAAGATGCATACATTAATATTATTAAGAACATCTATGAAAATGCAAGTGCAAAGATTCGGCTGTTTGAAAATACAACACACATAAAAATTGGAAAGGGAGTGAGACAAGGTGACACCATATCTCCGAAGCTCTTTAATGCCACATTGGAAAATGTCTTTCAATCACTGAACTGGGAAAACAAAGGGAAAACGATTAATGGAGATTATCTAACCCACCTTCGTTTTGCTGATGACGTAGTCATTTTTGCAACTACCCCACCAGAGCTGCAGAATATATGATCCAGGAACTTGCTGACAAGAGTAAAGAAGTGGGATTAAAAATGAACTTTCAGAAGACAAAAGTGATGTTCAATGCTTTTACAAGAAATGAAGATTTATCGATTGATGGAGAAAAGCTGGAGATAACAGACATGTACGTTTATCTTGGACAGCAGATATCAAGTGAGGGTCACATTGATGAAGAAATTAATCGGCGTACAAAACTTACCTGGAGAGCTTTTGGAAGAAACAGCATAATTTTCAAGAGCAATATGCCATTATGTCTTAAAAGAAAAGTGTTTGATCAATGCATCCTTCCAGTGCTTACGTATGGTGCAGAGACGTGGACCTTAACTAAAAGAGACATACAAAGGCTGCAGACAACTCAAATAAGCATGGAAAGGTGCATGCTTGGTGTAACCAGGAGAGATAAGAAGAGGAACTCGTGGATCCAAAATATGACAAGAGTGGAAGACATCATGATCAGAGTTAAATCCCTGAAATGGCAATGGGCTGGACATACTGCCAGAAGGACAGACCATCGATGGACAGCCGAAATTTTAGATTGGATTCCAAGGGACAGGAAAAGACCCAGAAGAAGGCCACATGGGAGATGGGTGGATGAAATTCGAAAGTATGCAGGAGTGACATGAAAGAGACTGGCACAAGACAGACCATTGTGGAGGAAACTTAGGGAGACCTTCGTCCAGCAGTGGATCATTGACAACCATTATCAATCCACTGCTGGACAAAGGTCTACCCAAGTTTCCTCCACAACGGTCTGTCTTGTGCCAGTCTCCTCCATGTCACTCCCGCATACTTTCGAATTTCATCCACCCATCTCCCATGTGGCCTTCTTCTGGGTCTTTTCCTGTCCCTTGGAATCCAATCTAAAATTTCGGCTGTCCATCGATGGTCTGTCCTTCTGGCAGTATGTCCAGCCCATTGCCATTTCAGGGATTTAACTCTGATCATGATGTCTTCCACTCTTGTCATTTTTCGGATCCACGAGTTCCTCTTCTTATCTCTCCTGGTTACACCAAGCATGCACCTCTCCAGGCTTCTTTGAGTTGTCTGCAGTCCTTGTATGTCTCTTTTAGTTAAGGTCCACGTCTCTGCACCATACATAAGCACTGGAAGGATGCATTGATCAAACACTTTTCTTTTAAGACATAATGGCATTTTGCTTTTGAAAATTATGCTTTTTCTTCCAAAAGCTCTCCAGGCAAGTTTTGTACGCCGATTAATTTCTTCATCAATGTCACCCTCACTTGATGTCTGCTGTCCAAGATAAACGTACGTGTCTGTTATCTCCAGCTTTTCTCCATCAATTGATAAATCTTCATTTCTTGTAAAAGCATTGAACATCCCTTTTGTCTTCTGGAAGTTCATTTTTAATCCCACTTCTTTACTCTTGTCAGCAAGTTCCTGGATCATACTCTGCAGCTCTGATAGGGTAGTTGCAAAAATGACTACGTCATCAGCAAAACGAAGGTGGGTTAGATAATCTCCATTAATCTTTATCCCTTTGTTTTCCCAGTTCAGTGATTGAAAGACATTTTCCAATGTGGCATTAAAGAGCTTCGAGATATGATGTCACCTTGTCTCACTCCCTTTCCAATTTTTGTGTGTGTTGTATTTTCAAACAGCCGAATCTTTGCACTTGCATTTTCATAGATGTTATTAATAATATTAATGAATGCATCTTCAATACCGCAGGATTTTAGAGCCATTGTAACTGCTGATGGTTTCACCGAATCAAAGGCTTTTTCATAATCGATAAAAGCCATGCACAATGGAAGTTCATATTCCCTCGCTCTTTCAATTAGTTCTCTCAGTACATGGATATGATCTATTGTGCTGTAGCCACCCCTGAATCCAGCTTGTTCTCTCGGTTGAGCCATGTCCAGTGTTACCTTCTAACGGTGTGAAAGAACTTTAGTGAATATTTTATAAACCACTGATAGGAGGCTGATAGGTCTGTAGTTCCCGAGATCCTCAATGTCACCATTTTTATGTAGCAGGATCATTGTAGCGTTGTTCCAATCCTCAGGAATCTTCCCTTCATTAAGGCATCAAGTGAAAATTTCGGCGAGTACTGTTTCGATTTCTCCACTTGCTTCTTGTATGATGTCTACAGTAATTCCATCTTCTCCTGGAGCTTTTCCCCGCTTCATGTTCTTGATTGCATGTGCAACTTCTGCTGGGAGGACTGGAAGAACTCTGGTACTGGTACCTTTCATGATGTCTGGAGTACATGTATCATCCCTTTCATATAATTTGGAGTAGAAATCTTTCACTCTTGTCAAAATTTCTGCCTCTATTTCTCGTTACAGAACCATCTTATTTTCTCCGTGCCATAATCTGTTTTCTTAACTTACTGAGATGTTCCTTTGCTATCTTTAGGCTTTGGTTGTTTTCAATTGCTTTCCTCACTAGTTCACAGTTGAATTTCCTTACGTCTTCAGTGATACTTTTTCGTACTGTCTTGCATAGCTCTATATATTCCACTTTGGAAGTCACATCTTCTTTAGTTGTCCTCATCTCTCTTCTTTTTGCATCAACATTTTGATTTTTCCTGATAATTTGTTCACATGCAACTTGTTCTTAGACCCAGCTAATTTTGTTGTTGTTTCCATAAGAGCTTTGGTTACTTTTCTGTTAACTTCAGAAATATCCACTTCTTCTTACGATATTAGGCCTTCTAAAGCAGAGAATCTGTTCTTCAGTTCCAACTTGAAGGTATTATTTTGTTTTTAAGGTTGGTTATGTCAATACATTCTGTTTGTCTTATGAGCTTGCCACGTTCGAGTTTAGTGTTGAGGTGCATCTTACATCTCAGCAATCTATGGTCACTACCTGTGTTGAACTTGTTTAGCACACTGCAGTCTTCCATGACGGTTTTTTTGTTACACATAATAAAATTAATTTCACTTGTCGTCCCATTTGGATGTTTCCATGTTCATTTCCTGTGTGGCTTTTTCTTGAAAAAGGAGTTCATGATAAAAAACCCTTTTGCCTCTGCAAACTCAACGAGAGTATTTCCACGCTGTTTTCTGTTGCCGTGACCAAATTTACCTACTGAAGTTTCATTCTGCTGCCGTTGCCCTATTTTTGCATTGAAATCTCCCATAATTATCTTCAAGTGCTGCTTATTTTTGTTATTTAGATGACGAATTTCCTCATAAAATTCTTCAATTTCTTCTTCAGGATGACTTGTGGTGGGTGCATAAGTTTGAATAATCTGAGCCTGGTATCTTCTCGAGAGTTGGATAACGAGTCGTGCAGCTCTGTCAGAGGAACTTTCAACTTCTACAACTTTATCCTTCAGTTTCTTGTTTATTATAAATCCAACACCACTAGTTCTGCCAGTATCTGCCCCACGATAGTAGAAGAGATGTCCACTTTTCAGTTCAATGAGATCTTCTCCTTTTCTCCTTACCTCACTTAGCCCGACGATGTCCCACTTGATCCTTTGTAGTTCCTCTTCCAATTCAAGAAGCCTTGAATCAGAAGATAGGGAGCGTCCATTATACGTAGCCAAGGTCAGCATCAGATGGCAGCCTTGTCTGGTCCTCCGGGGATTCTTAGCACCCTCTGCCTTTATGTCACACTGGCCGCTGCCTTGGCCAGGTATATTCCAGCTGCCAGAGACTGAGGGCCAAGATTTAAGTTGTGGAGTCATTTTGGAGGGGTTTGGCCATAACTCACCACGCTGGCCAAGTGGGTTGGTGAGTGTGGGATAGCATTTCCTCTAATCCCGATGGTATAGTTATACCGCTATTGGCGGTCGTCAGAGCCCCTTTAGTGGGAACAGGATGCACCACGAGAAGGAGGGGTTCACATTTGTCAAGGAGAGGCTGTGATGTTACGCATCACCTGACCATATATATATGTATATAGAATGAAAATATTACAGAACAAAAATACAAAATTTCAAAATAAGTAAAAAACTGGAACAGGTTGCTGTCATCAGGAGAGCATCAACCTGTGGGAGTGGCCTTTCTAGTACCAACAAAACGACAAGGCAAGCCGAAATTGTCGGTTGGTCATGCTCCCTTGGCCCCAAAACCAAATTCTAATAAGCACAAAAATTACAAAAATCAAATTTATAAAACTAAAAAAGAAGAATTAAAAGCTTACACGGCAGAACAAAAACTGCCATGACAAAGAGTCAAACAAGACTGAACAGAGCCACCCACAAGAACCCAAATATATTTCGGTTATATATATTTGGGTTCTTGTGGGTGCTCTGTTCAGTCTTGTTTGACTCTTTGTCATGGTGGTTTTTGTTCTGCCGTGTAAGCTTTTAATTCTTCTTTTTTTAGTTTTATAAATTTGATTTTTGTAATTTTTGTGCTTATTAGAATTTGGTTTTGTGGCCTAGGGAGCATGACCAACCGACAATTTTGGCTTGCCTTGTCATTTTGTTGGTACTAGAAAGCCCACTCCCACAGGTTGATGCTCTCCTGTTGACGGCAACCTGTTTCAGTTTTTTACTTGTTTTGAAATTTTGTATTTTTGTTCTGTAATATTTTCATTCTATATAAGCTACTACATGAGGTTTAGCTGCCTTTGGCGCTTCTCATGGTATTAGCTTTTTTTGTCTAATTTTCTTGTGTCTTGTGTTAAATAATTTATTTATAAAGTAGGTTTTTTGTTTTATTTATGTACTATTTATATCATCATCATCATCATTGTCAACCATTATCAATCCACTGCTGGACGAAGGTCTCCCCAAGTTTCCTCCACAACGGTCTGTCTTGTGCCAGTCTCCTCCATGTCACCCCTGCATAATTTCGAATTTCATCCACCCATCTCCCATGTGGTCTTCTTCTGGGTCTTTTCCTGTCCCTTGGAATCCAATCTAAAATTTCGGCTGTCCATCGATGATCTGTCCTTCTGGCAGTATTTATATATATATATATATTCTATTAAGAAGAGACTGAAGGAAAAAAAAATTTGACTCATACCAAGTACAACTTAGAAAAGGTTATGTATTGACCGGTGTGAGTAAAAAGAGAAAAAATTGAACAACTGAATGTAGAAAGTGTCGAGAATACTGAGCCTTGGCTTTATCAAGGACCAGCAAAAACTCTGCATTTTCTCACTTCCACAAAGACCTATTTGGAAAGGGGTTTCTGCAAAGTCATAGATGCAAGTAATAAGCCCACCAAAAAAATTCAAATTTTTTTTCCTTCAGTCTCTTCTTAATAGAATGTGAATTCTGAATTATCATAACTGCTGCGTTGCATGTTTTGATCTTCAGGTTATTTTGCAACTTTTTTTTTAAATTCTTAAGTTTTTCTTATGTTTTTCGGCTATGCTCTGAAGTATATATATATATATATATTTAAATACATATATATTTAGATACATATATACACTGCCGGACAATTGCTAAGGACTGATGACAATAGCAACAATAGCAACCATAAAATGGAAGGCAGGAAAATGTGGAAATTAGCATAAGTGCGGGATACAGTAAGACGTGTTGTGCGTATGCAAATTTTGGATTGCCGAACTTGTTCGTGACGTCATAGCGCTGATAAGAGATATAAAGGATTTGACGCATATTGACCGTTGTTGTTCAAACGCAAAGTTGAAAGGGAAAGAATCAATTGACGAACTTGCAATTTTCAGTATGTCTTCTTGACATCACCTAGATGATTTTACGCGTGGCCGTATTATTGGCAAGATTGAAGAAGGGCGAAAAATAACAGATGTTGCCAGGGAGTTCGACGTCAGCCACAGTGTTGTTTCAAGGCTTTGGAAATCATTTCAAACAAATGGAGAGTGTAGCAAACGTCACGGGGGAGGTCGTGTTCGCAGTACGACACCTGCAGAAGATCGGTACATAGTGCTATCAACAAAAAGACACCGGCGCAGCACAGCTAGTGAGGTAGCAAATCAGTTTATGCCTGCTACTGGCAAGCGGATCTCCCGAAAAACTGTCGCCAGACGTTTGCATGAAGGAGGACTATACGCCCGCCGTCCTGTTGTGTGCATCCCATTGTCCAGACGTCACCGTACCGCCCGTTTGCAATGGTGCCATCAACATCGCAATTGGACTGATAACGACTGGTCTGCTGGCCTCTTCTCAGATGAGAGTAGATACAGTCTATCGTCTGATTGTCGATGACAACTGATCTGGCGTGATAGTGGTACTGCATATTGTCCAGCAAACATACAGGAAAGGGACCGATATCCGACATGTAGTGTCATGGTATGGGCTGGCATCATGATCAATGGCCGTACGTCCCTCTATGTGCTTCCAACTGGGACTATGACTGTCCAACGATGCATTAATGATGTTCTGCTGCCTCATGTTTGCATGTTCCATGGTGCTGTCGGTGATAGATTCACTTTCATGGACGACAACGCAACATGTCATTGAACAGTCGCTGTCCAGGAGTGTCTTGAGAGCAAGGATATTCAACGCCGCGTATGGCCAGCACGTTCTCCTGATCTGAATCCCATTGAAAATGTGTGGGATGCTTTGGGGAGGAGTCTTGCTGGTCGCCAATGCCCTCCAATAAACAAGGACACCCTCATCCGTGCACTGAAAGAGGAATGGGATAAATTACCCCAACAGCTGCTTGATAATGTTGTGCAAAGCATGACACGACGTGTGGAATCTTGCATCGCCCTCCATGGTGGCCATATCCCGTATTGACATCTTACGCCGGAACGCCTGCGGACGGTAATTGCATTTTTTTCACGTTTACGTATTCTGCACAAAATGGCCTGTTTGTCCCCTGAACACGTTCCAAAGCCTTCTGGATTTCAGAGCACCATAAATTGTCTTTCTTGTAATGTCCTGGCATTCTGACATTATTTTATTTCACTTGGCATCCAACCACACTTGCTTTTTCATGCGCTATATAGCCGTTTATGATCTGTCCTTAGCAATTGTCCAGCAGTGTATAAATCTTTTAAAGTTCAGGGGGAAATTTCGGCCCAAAATACTAAAATTTATGGAGAGTACAGCTTTTTTTCTTGAAGCTTGTAATTTCTAAGAAAATGGCTTAGCATTTCTGGCATACACACTACATGTACCACTAAAAGGGCGTAAACCTCGATGTTTTGGAAGCTGGTACATCGAAGAAACATCAAGGTTCCATTACCGATGTTTGAAACTGGCAAAGAATATTTTCTGCATAAAGTAAATGAATTTCTTTTTGTTGCATTCTTGTAAAGAGGAAGGGAATACCATATTTTTATGTCGTTAATTGGCTGTTTTGGACGATGTTTCATCGACAAAATAGAGTTATTTTCCTCGATGCTACAGGAACCGATACGTCAAAAAAAAAAAAAACCATAGAGGTTTCGACCGATACATCAGGCGTTTTAACAGATATTATTGGTTACTTGATTTGATTTGGTGAGTAATCACCATTATATTGAGTAGAGATTTTACCCACCGATGTGCCCATTTACTGCTGCAGATGGAAAAGTACTAATTCATTGGCTTATTATCAAAAACATCAAAACATCGAGGTTTTCACTGACGCATGGTAAATTTCCACCGATACTATCGATGTTTTGGGAATGAGTAAACCCAGAAGGAAAAAAAGATTCACAAAAAGTTTTAATTTTGCACGTTGAGTGGCTTTTATGTTCTTAAAGCTATCCATGTAAATAATAGCAGTTACATTAAAGTTCCTAGTTGTAAATGAATTTATGGCACCTCTATTCATAGTGTACTGTGGAATTAACTTTTTTACGGGTCTTATGGAGGTTATTAGTCATAAAAGTTGGTGGTCAAATTTTCGAACTAAAGCTTAGTTCGTCATCAGAACTACGTCACTGGACTAGTTGCTGCCATTCAGTTGGAAGAGTCCAACCACAATTATTGTTAATTGTGGTACTTCTTCTTCTTGCTATTTCGATCCCATCTTCTAGTTTCCTCTTTACTAAGTTTAGTTGCGGGAAGAATAATCGCCCGCCAGTCAAACTTAGTAAAGAGGAAACTAGAAGAAGGGATCAAAATAGCAAGAAGAAGAAGTACCACAATTAATGATAATTGTGGTTGGACTCTTCCAACTGAGTGGCAGCAACTACTCCAGTGACATAGTCCTGATGACGAACTAGGCTTTAGTTCGAAAATTTGACCACCAACTTTTATGAATAATAACCTCTATAAGACACGTAAAAAGTTAATTCCACAGTACACTATGAATAGAGGTGCCATAAATTCATTTACAACTAGTATTAAAACCACATACAGGCTGGATATATGGCGAAACATCAGAAAGATCGAAAAGAGTAAGTGCAAAAGCGACAAATGTAAGTCACAGCTATATTTTCTTAAGAAATGTAAGAGAACTATACATAATATCTAAGGTATTTTACCTGATATTGTCAAAGTATTGCTCACGTTGTTTGCTCTGTGAGGCACGTGCTCCCAGCGCCCCGAGAGGTCTCGTACGTTACGGACTTTTGGTTAGTTATAAAAAATTTGCAGAAATAAAATAGTTAGGTTATATATTTCCAGTTTCACATTCATTCACTTGCACATTCAAACGTTTAAAATTTACTATTAATTAAAAGATTTTAGTAGAAAAGGGTTATACTCGTCGGGTCAGGAGACGTCTCACACGTGGTTCATTGGTTCATTGTTGTGGCGAGCGCTTTCTGCGGTACGTTTACCGCCATCTTCGGGCCGTTATTTCCACACGAGGGTTCTTCACGTGTGTGGTTTTGCCTGTTGGGAATCGATGGGAAGGTTTGCTGCCTGTATGTGTTAGGTGATTTGTTTCTAACATACAGGCAGCAAACCTTCCCATCGATTCCTGACATGCAACTCCAAAAAACCACACACGTGAAGAACCCTCGTGTGGAAATAACGGCCCGAAGATGGCAGTAAACGTACCGCAGAAAGCGCTCACCACAACAATGAACCAACGAACCACGTGTGAGACGTCTCCTGACCCGATGAGTATAACCCTTTTCTACTAAAATCTTTTAATTAATAGTAAATTTTAAACGTTTGATTGTGTGAATGAATGAATGTGGAACTGAAAATATATAACCTAACTGTTTTATTTCTGCAAAAATAATGTTTTTATAACTAAGCAAAGGTCCGTAACGTAAGGGACCTCTCGGGCCGGGAGCACGTGCCTCACAGAGCAAACAACGTGAGCAATATTTTGACAATATCAGGTAAAATACCTTAGATATTATGTATAGTTTAATTAAAATCACGTTTCTAACATAAAACAACCTATGAGGTAGTCTCATGAATTGCATTTTTCGTAAATGTAAGAGAGCTAATTTCGTTCCACCTTCTTTGAAACTCACGAAGAACATCACAGAGAATCTGTCAAGAAATTTTATTAAAAAATAGAACTAAAAACGCTAAATGGTGCGATTCGTAATAAGTTCAAAACTATTGAGCAATGCAAACGAATAGAAGCTCGTATTTGGACCTCTTCATTGGGTGAAATTCCGGAAGCAGAAAAGAAAAATATTGATAACTGGTTAGCTAAAGCAGTGGCAGATAAAAACAAAAAGTTTAAAGAAAAATAGAAAATTAAAGAAAATAAGTGGTTAAGTCCAAAGTTAATGTCTACAGCTCCTGGCCCACAGTTAATACCATCCCCCACTAACAAACACGTCATAGATCTGACGGAAGATGGAGTAGATGGAAACTTGATTAATCTCCTCAATAAGGGATATAATTACAACCTTTCCTCCGCAACACTTGATAAAAACGAATGCTTATTGATTTAGAAAGCATCTGTTGTAAGGTAGAAAGAGAAGATGAAAATACAGCAGCCACTTTAAGGAAAGAATTCTCAGACTGCGTCTCAAAATTTGTTAAAAAGCCAGTAAAAGTTTCTTATAATTTTGATAGAAATGCCATTACTGACCTTAAAAAATTCAAAGCCAATGATAAAGTTGTAGCACTGAAAGCAGATAAAAGCAAAGTTTTGGTATTGTTAGAAAAAGAGAAGTATTACAATAAAATGGAAGCTGAATTGAGTAAGCCTTATAATGAAGAATTCACTGGTAACCCTATAGATCAAACTGTCAAAAATCTTAAGAAATTAATCAGCTCTTTAAAAAGTAAAAATCAGCTAAATGAGCTCTTCAAAAACTTCTCCAAAATCCAGTCAAGAGTTCCACAGATCTAAGGTGCAATAAAAGTTCACAAAGAAGGCCATCCAATAAGACCTATAATAGACACTAGAAATTCACCACTCTCCAACATTATTATTTACTTGGTCACCTCAGAGATATTTTCCCTTCTCCTCCCTACCTTCTAAAAAATTCCATGCAGCTGAAAGGAAAACTAGACAACTTGCCAGAATTAATTCATCCAGTAATAACAAGCCTGGATATATAGTATCTATGTATACCAACATTAACCTGAACCTCCTGCTGGAATTCATTGCGGATGACCTCGCGGAAAAAAATAGTATTCCATAATCACAATAGAGAAATACTACTTGGCATATATGAACTGCTCCTATTTTCCTTCAAGAATAATTTCTTCCAGTTTGGAAAGAAATATTACAGGCAAACTTCAGGACTTGCAATGGGTTCTCCACTAGCACCTCTGCTAGCAAATTATTATGTAAGTAAACTAGAGGCAAAAATCCTTATACAACCCTCAATATTTACTCTCTATGTAAGATACATGGATGATGTCCTAATTATAGTAGATACTGTGGACCAATCTCTACTCTCTCAGATTTTGGCAGAATTTAACTTACTAGGAAATATTTTGCAGTACACCCTGAAGCTGGGAAAAGACCATAGCATCAATTTCCTTGATTTAACCTTGACCTCAAGAGAGGGGAGAATATTCACTCAGCTTTTTAGAAAACCCACCAACACAGGGAAGATGTTAGACTTCTGCTCATTCCACCCTGATTATATTAAATCAAATACGGCTAGACAATTTTCGGAAGAAAGTGAAGTCCTGGTCTCTTCAGCTACTCAAAAAGATCTTCACAAAGAAGAATTAAAAGAAATATTGGCAGAAAACAATTACCCCTCCCCATATGTTGAGAAAATATTTAGACAAGTGCCAAAAAGAAGCAAGAAATAAACAACTTCAAATTCACCAGCAAAATTACGTACCACAAGGGGCTTTTCGAAAAACTGAAGAAGATCAGAGCAAAATATAATATCAGGCTTACTCCAGATCTAAACAACAAATTAAAGAAATTTCTGCCAGCTTTAAAGCAGAAAGAAGTGGACATCCAATTGCAAGAAGGAGTAATATATTGCATCGACTGTAACTGCGGACTCAGCTATATAGGAGAAACAGGGAGAAGTATTAAGGTCCAAAATGAAAGAACACCAAGCAGCTATTAGGAACATTAGTAACAAAACAGGGCTAGACAGACATATACAAGCAAGTGGACACTCCATAAATTGGAACTCCGTGAAAATAATCGCCCACCAGTCAAATTTAGTAAAGAGGAAACTAGAAGAAGAGATCGCAATAGCAAGAAGAAGAAGTACCACAGTTAACGATAATTGCGGTTGGACTCTTCCAACTGAGTGGCAGCAACTACTCCAGTGATGTAGTCCTGATGATGAACTAGGCTTTAGTTCGAAAATTTGACCACCAACTTTTAGGAATAATAACCTCTATAAGACCCGTAAAAAAGTTAAAGTTCCTATTAATCCCTCCTCTTTTTTTTTTAATATGTTGGAAGCTACTTTTTGGCCACTAACTTTTTTGGACTTACTGGCCACTGGCCACTTAGCTAAAATTCCAGTTTGCACCTATACTCACACCTCTTGCACTAATAAAGTGTGATGATTAACCTCTTGGCTGACAGTGCCTGTTTTAAATAAATGTATTTGTGTGTTAACAAATGTAGCTTCCTTTGCCAGACTCTAGTCCTAAATTCATGCATTTCTAGCTCATTAGTGTCAGTTTATGCTTCACATGCGAGCTCGGCAAATTTAAAGATCCCATCGCCGTATAATTTAGAATAACTGCTCGGAAACGCAACACAGGTGGCCTCAAGAAAATATTAAGGCGGGCACATTTCTTGGTCTTGCTCGGCATAGCACAACAATATATTTCCAATTCATCCCACAAATTCTCAATGGGGTTGAGATCCAGCAATCAAAGGGGCCATTCAGTTGTGGTAACCTCACTTGAATGCTCCTGGAGCCAACCTGATGCCACTCGGTAAGCATGCAGTTTGGCATTGTTCTTTTGAAAGATGGCATCACAACGCATAAAGAGAATCATTATGAATGGGTGGAGGGTCAACAAAGATATTCACGTACCTTGTGTTGGTGACAGACATCTCAGCTGGTATAAGAAGCCCCAAGGAAGCCTATGCGTGGGCGGCGGAACCTAATATTTTTCAGGGGGGGGGCAATTTAAAAAAGCAAGGAGACAAGAGAAAGAGAAATAAAATAACGTAGGGTAGATGAGCACATACTCGTACATATCATCATCATCATCATCATCAACCGCTATCAATCCACAAGTACCTTCCACAAATTTCTGTCTTGAACCTGTCTCTTCCAAGTCACTCCAGCAGGCTTTCGCATTTCATCCACCCATTTTTCACGTGGTCTTGTTCTGCGTATTTTCGTGCCCCTTGTTATTATATCTAATATTTCAGTTGCTCAAGCACGGCCAGTTTTTCAAGCAATATGCCCAGCCAATTGTCACTTGAGCGTCTTCATTTTGATCATGACGTCATCAACATTTTTCCTTTCTCTAGTCCATGTGTTCCTCTTCCTATCTTTCTTGATTACACCAAGCATGCACCTTTCCACGTTTTTCTGAGTTGTCTTCATCCTTTGTATGTCTTTTTTGGTTAAGGTTAATGTGTCTCCTCCATATGTAAGAAATGGAAGGATACATTGATTAAACACTTTTCGTTTAAGACATAATGGTAAACTGCTCTTGAAAAATGTACTGTTTGTTCCAAATGCTCTCCAACTAAGTTTTGTATGCCTACTTACCTGGGCAAGTCAAAAGTTCGTTCCATTTTGAGCTTCACATAATGTTGGGCCTTCATTCCTGTGCAAAATGAGCTCCACCATCGACTGCGTACAGCGATGACGTGAACACAAAAGGCTAATGACGTGCGTTTGGCACTAAGCCGCATTGCATTATCAGGTGAGCAGAGGATGGAAGTCGATAAACGCACTGTTTGAGTTCACCTACGCTATTATTGGAAAAATGGGTTAAACATGACAGCAGCAAGACAAATTTCTGCTCTTAAAGGCAAGAAAACAGTAGACAGCAGCACTGCACGAAAATAGTTACGGCGTTTTAATGCTGCAGACATCAGTGTTGAACACAAATCGAGATGAGGAAGTCCATCGATCACCAACACTGACACCACGGCGGAAACTGTGACAGCGAACAGATACACGACATATGGCAGCTGAAGTGGTGTCTTCCCAAACCATTTTGTTCGTCATCTACACATCCATTTTTGTTCGTCATCTACACATCCATTTTTGTTCGTCATCTGCACAAGCTTGTTTTCTCCTCCCGGTACCATCGAATGGTTCCCATGCATTGACACCCCAGAAGGCGAAGTAAATTGAAAAGTTGAAGATTGTTGCCAAATCCACAGAACGATAGGTTCTGGTGTCCTATCGCCACAGGTGATGAAAAGTGTGTAATCCTGCGTTATCAACTGGGATCCTACATTATCCACTGGGCACCAGTGGCTGAAAACAAACCAGGAAGCACAGCCAGTAGCACAAAGAAGGAACCTCGAGTGGAAAGTCATACTGTACATTTGGTGGAATTGTGAGGGGTCTCCAACACTGGGAACTTGTACAAGATATTCAGGCTCCGGATGGAATCTGTATGCAAAACAACCGCTGTCACCCAGCACTCATCAATAGAAAGCGGCCGTGGGTTAGGGTACTGCCCCATCTTCTATACAGCTGTGACTTGGCCCCATCTGAATGCCACCTGTTTCGATCCGTAGACTATTTTCTATGAGGAGGGTGCTTCGCTTCATTGGTGGATGTGGAATCTCACATCAAATAGTTTCTGCCCTCGAAACCTGCCGAGTGGTACCGCCATGGTAACGTGGCTCTGGTGGAACGTTGGCAAAGAGGTGTAGGAAACAACGGCCTATACTTTGCAGAATGAGGTGAGCATGTATGGATATTCTGCATCATTCAGCTTTTTAGCTGCAAACGGGATGAACTTTTGACTCACCTTCGCATTTCTTCTCTATGTGGACCTTGCTTGCTATCTGTTGTTCAAGGCAAATGTAAGTATCGGCCACATCCAGATTTGCCCCATCAACTTCCTAAGCTTCAGTTTTTGTAAAAGCACAGTAAATGGATTTGTCAAATATAAGTTGATTTGTAAACCCCTTCTTTGCTCTTGTCACCAGGTTCCTGGATCATACACTCTAGCTCTGAGGGGTTACTCCCAAAAATGACTATGTCGTGAGCAAAGCCAGGGTGGGTTAAATAATCTATATTAATCTTTTCCTCTTTTTTCTCCCCAGTTCAATGACTGAAACACATTCTGCAAAAATGGCATTGAAGAGTTTAGGAGATGTTGTCAACTTGTTTCACTCCCTTTCAAATTTTTAGAAGTGTTGTGTCCTCAGACAATCGAACCTTTATGTTTGCATTTTCATAAATGTTATTAATGATGGTTATGTATTCATCTTCAATACCTCAGGATTTCAAAGACATCAAAACTACTAATGATTTCACAGAATCAAAAGCCCTTTCATAATCCGTAAATGCCAGGATTTCATATTCATTCTTTCTTTCAATTAGTTCTCTCAATACATATATATGATAAATAGTGCAACTGCTGCTCCTGAATCCAGCTTGTTCTTTTAGTTAAGTTAAGTCGAATTTTTTTTCAAGTAATGTGACAGTGCCTTCCTGACAATGAAGTGAACAACTGATAGAAGGCTGATGGGTCTGCTGTTCCTGAGGTCATCAAGGGCCAATTTTTTGTGTGTCAGGATCAAAGAAGCATTCTTCCAGTCTTCAGGAATCTTTCCTTCTTTGAGGCATTTAGTGAATATTTGGGCAAGTGTAGTTGGTTTCTGCATTGGCTCTATGTACAATACCCATGGAAATTCTATCCTCTTCTGGAGTTCTTCAGCTCTTTCCCGTTCTACATTCTTAATGACATGAGCAACATGAGCCAGGACTGGAGAGACTACTAGCAGAACTTGCGCATGCAGTTAAAAACATGAAACGGGGAAGAGCTCATATATATGTACAGGGGGTTTATCAAAATAATGGAAACACTTACTATTTGTGGATAACTTTTTATTTATAACCTATAGGCCCAGCTCGGGCTTTCAGAACAGAAGCAATTCGATTTGAAATAGACTTATTAAGTCATGCACATACGATAATGGAATTTCGGACCATTCTTCCTGTAAAATATATCACAACTGTGCCAATGTGGTTGGAGGTGGAAAGTTGGATAAACTGACCTTTAGCTCCAAATTTTCCCACAAATGTTCAGTAATAATGTTAAGGTCGGAATAGCTGTTGTACCTCTTTTTATCCTCTGCAAACCAAAACTTGACACATTACGCACAATGCACAAGTGTATTATCTGCTTGAAACCAGCGGTGGCTGTTAGTGAACCATGCCTGCAATATTGGGTGCAGGTGCTCCGCAAGATGGATTAGTGCATTGCAAATGTTACACGACTCTGCAGAACAACCAATAGCTCCAAGAAAATGTCATGATATGGCACGCAACTGCATCAGGGATTTACCTCCATGCTTCACAGTGAGAATCAAACAGTCAAGTTGGTACGCTTCTGCAGGTTTTTGCCTGATGTACACTCTACCAATGGTAGGAAACAATATGAAGAATGATTCACCAGACCAGATGACACGTTTCCAGTCTTTAGCATCCCAGTGTTTATGTGCTTTGCACCACCTTACATGTTTTGTTGCATTGATGTTGGTAATTAGAGGTTGCAGATTGCAGAACTGCCATAAATACCGGCACGATGGAGTTCCCGATGAAGTGTTATGACAGAAAGGGATCATTCTGATTGGTGTTCAATTCTGCTGTTATTTGTAGTGCCATGGTCTTGTGTTTCTGTTGTACAATCCGTGCCAACGTTCGCCTATCCCTATCTGACATCTTCGTATGACGTCCACAGTTTGCACATTTGGAGGCAACCCCATATCCTTTTTGATAGATATTCATTATCTCCGATACAATTCCTCGTGTTACACTACTGTTTCTACCATACTAGTTAGTAAAGCCCCTGCCAGGAGCACACCAATGATCATGCTTTTTTTGAGGTCACTGAGATCTGGCGTTGTCGGCAATTACTCCACAGCAGCTGTTTCATCTGGGACTATGGCACCTCTACATGATAGCCGACATCGTACTGCGGCCCTTTATATACCTAAAATCGCGAGTAACGTCGTCCCCGTGATTTGCGTACACCTCATTGCGTGTACTTTAGTCGCAGTCGGTGTTTCCAATATTTTGATAAACCCCTGTACATATACATATATGTATGTGTGTATACATATTGCAACCTAGCTCAGAAAAAAATATATAAAAAACAATATCATTTTTTCCAGCAACTTCGAATTTTTAGGGAAAAGCAGTTTGACAATTTTTTTAGCACAAAGTTGAGGGACAGACTTAAGAGCTTCTAAAATTGTAATAAGTTGAGAACATTACGTTGTACCGTAAATTTAATGTTTTAATAGAATTTTATCATATATTGATTTCTTTTACACTGTTTAAATGGTGTAAAAGAAATCAAGAATCAGTGGTAAAAGATTTCATTACTCGCAATTTAAATTTAAGTACAGAACTAGCAATTAAATTAAAGTGAAAAGAGCAATAGAGCTCTTAAAAAAAATTGATAGTAAAAATCTACATGGCACTGCTAGATAAGACAAAATGAAGTCATGTACTGCTCTAGTTATTTACGTGTAATAGTAAAATTAAATTAAAGGTTAAAAATTTTATTTGCAGCACATATGTTAGTATCGGCATGGATAACACAGTGTTGTTCATTACTGATAAATACAGAAGGTTGTGAAAATAAGCCCTCTTTGTCAGTGGTGGAATTCAGATTCACAAATCTGCACGATCCGAAGCCAGTTATTCTCCCAAATAAAGTGCACCGACCTTGGCCTATGGCTGTAACTTATCGTTCTGACTCTTGCGTCATCTCAGTAGTATGTCATATACTGTATATCTGCCCCTACTCCATAAGAAAGGTAGGGGGCATGAAATCTCAGGCTTAGAATCCGCCCCAAACATGGAGTAGCTCTCTGTAGAAAAGGAACTCTTCCTGGGGTGTTTTTACCAAATCCCTTTGCCGCTCATGTACTTTTCATATTAGACCTACATCACTGATTACAGGTTTCAATTATTTTTTTCGACATTTAACGAAATTACACAGAAAGGAATTGTCAAACAACGAATCTCAATATTACTTCATATTATTTATTTCATAAAACTTTCAATACTTCTTTCCGTTTATTTGTTTATTTATTTTCATAGAACAGGCTTTAGACACGTGTAGTAACTGTACATTTCTCTAAGCGGAAATGCACAAATATGAGTGTAGACTACGTAACTAGAGAATAAGTTAACATCTACAAATTTTACCTATTTTGACGAAATTACAGGCTTCAGCGTCCATTTAATCAGTTCCAGGTTTATGGACTTTCCTCGGAAAAAAGTACCAAATACTAGCAGACCCAGTGATGCACTCAGTGTGTGTGTGTAGGGTGGGCTCCCCATAAAGTGTCGTTTGGTCCTTCAAGCTTAGTTGTTTATCATTAGCTACTCATTTTGAAATATTTTTGTATATATTTTAAATACATATTTTACGAATCATTGGAACTCATTTTAAATAGCTGCCATTTTTGTTGTTATTGTTGTTTATCATTCCCCAATGCTTCAGGTGACCTTTTCTCTAAGTTATTTTATTTACATCTTCAATATTTTGGGCTGCCCCCATAAAGAAATTCCTGTTGCGTGACTGAGCAGATCTTTAATTTTCTAACAAAAATTCGTACCCAACCTGAACAGCTAGACTGAAAACAAATATTAGAAAATGTGTTATCATCTGTCAAATGATGATATCCAGAAGGGAGTGCATTTTGCCAGTTTGTTGCCTTGCAGCATCTGCCTGCTGAATTGCAGGTGCCGGACTCAGTTGGAGGCTAAAGGCTTAAAGAGGTGCAACAATTGAGAAATCCCCCCTTTCCGTCCTGTGAAATACAAAACATGTAAAACATGCCGAAATCCTTTCTTCATCCGACTGTCAGTAAATGTCATAAATGAATTAAAAAGGGTGTCTGAATAGGATGTTTACTGCTGGCAACAAATGTCAAGATCTGGTAAGCTATAGTTATACAGTATACTGTATGAATGCCTAATTGTACCTGGGATGGCAACAACCATTTAACATTACAATTACATATCTCTTGGATTAAATGGGTAAGTCTGTTGTTGAAATGGCAGGAACCAGTTTTTACTCCGGCGCTTTGAAATTCACATCAAGCCCAGTGCCTAAGCAAGTCTCTTGAGTTTTCTCTACCACACACCAGCATTATGCATGAAGCAGACTGGTGAAAACACAAACATCAAGAAAATGCTGATAGATTGTTTCTACCAACGGCAAAAACACCATCCAGAACGCCACAGTGTGTGAGAGGCAAGCGATTTTGTTACTCTTATAGTTCGACAATAGTTTTTCTCGCGGCAAAAGCACACACATTCGTCCAGGGTCGTTTATCTTTTATGTGAGAAAACACCAAGAATGACCTGTGCTCTGTGCACAACAAGTAGTATACTCACTGCTTAATTTGAGTTCGAGTTCTTTTGTTCAGTAATTTATTTCTCAGATGTATTTAATGGGTGTTCTGATCTTGAGCAAGACACATTCGGACTTGGAATAGAAAAAAAAAAAACGCACATAAGGAAGGTGAGAGACCCTTCTCCGCCATGATTATTGCTTTAAAGAAATTTAAAGAATTCTTTAACGATCTTTTTAAGGAGAAAAACAGAGCGTTGAATTAACTTTTCAGTATATTTGTGCGAAATCAATTTTCAAAATTGTATTTGAAGAGTTTTCCAGAAAATTGCGCAGCATGGTGACAGTATCCAGGAAATCGTGAAAAACGCAAAAACAAACTATAAATTATATGTGAATCACATAGCTTTAGGACGTTTCCTGGGAGGACCCCCTCAGTGAGGGGGACCATGTAATTCCAGAGGTGGTCTGGACCCCTGGGTCCCCTACCTTTTACCTCCTATGAGCCTATGTAAAAGGGCATTAAACTCTAGCACTGCCTTCTGCCTGTATGACCCTAAAGGCAATCTGGGTCCATTGCTTTGTGTGGTTTCTGCCATATGCACCCTCCCATTGGCAATGACAAAGTTGAAACCGTGATTTATCAGACCAGATGATGCATTTCCAATCCTTCTGTACTCCAGTTGCAATGGGCTTTTGCAAACTGCAGCCTGATCTTTTGGTGCCTTGCAGTCAACAAGAGGACACAATCATTACTTCACACTAGGTTGTTGATGAGTTCTTGTGGTAACAATATTCTTCCGTCAGCACCATCTTCAGCTGTTGAACAATTTCCTGTGTGTGTTAATGTGCCTCAATTCATCTCCTCAAAGCATCCCACATGTGTTCTATGGGATTTAGGTTGGGAGAATGTGCTGGCCAATCCATCCACTAAATGTCTTTACTTTCCAACAGCTCATCAACATTCACTGTACGATGAAGTATGGCGTTATTGTCCAACACCAACTGTGGACCTATGGCATCTCGGAACAGGTGAGCATGGGGAAGGATTACCTCATTACATTAGCGCACACCAATTACAGAACCTGCTTACAGAATCTGGAGCTCCATACATCCATTGATCAGAAAGCCTCCTCATGTGAGAACACAGTGGCTGCCATATCTATTCCTTTCATTGATGTTTTCAGGGCAATACCGAGTGCCTACCTCATGCCAGATTAGTTGATGTCCAGAATCAACAGGGAGACTAAATCTACTTTCATCAGTAAAGAGTGCTGTACCCTTCTCTGGACCACCGTAAACTGTGTCTCCAGTGAGCAGTTGTTAAATGGAACACAACGTACTGGTCATTAGGCAAACAGTCCACCTTTGTGTAGTTGCCTGGCCACTGTAAACTGTAATATTGTGTCCTGTGCTCATGTTCAATTGTTTTGCAAGGTTACTTGTTGTCTGGTGTTGATTCTTCTTGGCCTGTAGGAGCAGATAGCGGTCCTAACTGGAGGCTGGTTTTTGGAGAACGACTACCACTGCTCTTTCGCATAGCTGTACCTGTAATCATGAAGGCCAACCATGCACATGATACTATGCTACGGACGATACCAAACTCTTGGGCCAAACTTGTCACATTTCAAGACATTCTCTACGGGCCATTTCATCATCTCTAGCACACAACAATCAATTGTCTGTAGCACTTATGCACACCATCTGGTGACTTCTGTTGAACTGATGCTATTGGACTTCATGAGTGCATTTTGTTCTCATGTCACACAAACCACACATCATGTTCCATTATTATGCATGTGCTGTTGCTCTTGTTCCCAGACGCGGTTACGCATGTGCTGTTGCTCCTGTTTCCTAAGTTAATTTGTGTTTGAGTGCTGTTGCTATTTACAGTATTATTTTATTTTTTCCATTTCATCCTTTAGTTTTCCACACCAGTGTATGTACAGATTATCATTTTAATTTTGATGCTGTTTCTGCAGATCTGTTGGTGCATTTGATCCTCACTTTACTGTAAGTTCTGTAATTCTTAAATCATGCTCAAGAAAGAATATATGAGACCAGTGATGTTGATATGACATTTCCTTCACTAATTCCAAGGTTGATCCACTTGCAAGTTATGTTAAAAAACTGGTGCTTCATAGAGTCCATTATTTACTTCATTACAAGTAATTCATCATCACCATTTGACTCTACCCAAAATAAAGCTATCAGGCAAGGTACAACTATATGATTTAGAATTTCTGTCAATTCACTAAGACATTCTTTGATATTATTTCAACAAATAATTATTATTTTAATGTCGGAATGGTGCCCTGATCTTATTAGCTCAGCCTTCTAATTTTTGCTAGTGCTATAATATTATGCCTTCACTATTTATTATTATTATTATACATACATACATACATACATACATACATACATGCATGCATGTTGTATTTATGCATGTATATTGTTGTTCATTTTATACATACATACATACACACACACATACATATCATATCATATCACTAAGCTGTTCTCTGAGATTCAGAGGTTAGCTCCACAAAGAAATGTAGACTACCAGATAAATTTCTAACTGATTATTTATTTACTGCTGCCATATCAAACTTCGCCATTTACAGCGATCTTGACACACAACTCGGGCTTGACTGACATCCATCACACAACTCGGGCTTTACTGACATCCATCACACAACATACACAAGACATTCTATACTTCATACTCATAATCTTTTTCTCATGCAGACACTCTTGAATCTGATCCTCCCATAACCTCCCTGGCCTTCCTCTGCCTTTCCTTCCTGCCACTTGGGCTAAAAAAAAAAAATTCTTAGTAAGCATCCCATCACTCATTCTTTCAACATGGCCAAACCACCTAACAATATTAGTCTCCACTTTGTTAACAACATTTTGCTTCACATTACACAACCGCAACACATCTTCATTCTTCACACAATCAGAACGTGTCTTGCCACAGACCCTTGTAAATAATGCATTTCTCCAGCACACAAGTGACTCCTATGTTTCTTCTGTAGTACCCAGGTTTCACTGCTATACATCAGAGTAGGAACAATTGCACTTTCATACACAGCCATGCAGGCCTCTCTTGAGAACTCATCATTCCTGTGACAACCTATTAAAGCAGCTATGACTTTCAATGAAAAATTCACTCGCCTACTAATTTCACCATTTAATTTGTTCTCTCTGTTAAACATGCTTCCTAAATACACAAACTCATTCACCTGGTCAATCACTGTGCCATTTAGACTTATATTACATTCAGTGCTAACAGTTCCTCACTCAAAAACCATAACTTTGGGTTCTTCCTTATTTATACTCAGTTTGAATTCCTTGCAAGCTTTGCACATCCATGACAACATACTCTGCAACTCGCTTTTGCTCTATGCTAACAGGACTGTGTCATCAGCATAGAACAATCTGCACACAGAGATATAAACCAGTATTGTCCATTTTGGCATCACGCATGCACGCATCCATAAATACACTCACTCTACATCAAAAAAATAGTTGCACCCAGAAGGAAGCAGCCGACAGGAATGAAACTTGTTGGTTGGTTCAACGTCATGAGACATGCAAATGATTCAAGTATCGCATTCGGCCACGCATGTGACACAACTAAGGAGGGGTCGTAGCGCTGTGCCTGACCGGCTATATAAGGTCATCCCATTGCCCGTTGCACATGCTTGCCATTCCGACTCATGCTGTTGTGTTGGTTGCATCCTTTAAGTATGCCTCAGAGGAAAGTTCGGAAGCAATACGAGCGATTGGAGTACTTCGAGAGGGGCCACATCGTTGAGCTCTAGGAAGTGGGATGGTCTTATTGCCATATTGTGCGCTATACCAGTTGTGAGAATATAACCATAGCATGCTGTTGGCGTCAGTGGGTAGAACAAAGCACGCAGCAGCGCCAGCAAGGGTCTGGGAGACCTAGAAGAACCACGGAGAGAGAGGTCCGACATGCGCAGAGTGACCCAACAGCCTTGATTGCGGATATTCAGCAAGCAGTGGTGCCCTCCATGCATTGTCTGATTAGTGCCAACACCATTAGTAGAAGGCTGCACGAAGTAGGACTACATACACACAGAGTGTTATGATGACTCTTTATTACACCATTGCAGCATCGCCAAAGACTGCAATGGTGTCATGCCAGACTGTCATAGAACCACTCAGAATAGCAAGGGGCAATCTTCAGTGACGAGTCCCGCTTTTGTCTTGGAGGAGATGACCAATGAATCTGTGTGTGGAGGCACTGTGGTCAGCGCCAAGATGAATGGTTTGTTGTCGTGCGCCACACATCCACAAGTCATGGTGTGGTGTGCAATTGCCTATGATGCCAGATCACCTTTGGTGTTCATTTTTTTTTTATTTGGCAAATGTGCGCTCTTTTGTTGTGATGTGCCTTAGAAAGTTTCTCTAGGTAAGGGGCCGTCCATGATCATCGTGATCATATGTAGAGGATTTTAGGAAGGGAGTGTCTGACCCCAGGTCTTAAACAACCCTTAGAAATAGGAAACTAGGAAATTTGGGCTAGAGCACCCGATAGGAAAGTGACACGGAAGCGAAGTAGAAAGGGGGAGGAAGACACCCTTATTTATTACCGGGGGCCAGTACCCGGGGTCCGACGGCTTAACGTGCCCATCCGACGCACGGCAGATATTAACGGATCGAACCTGAGGCCCTTTCCTTGGCAGTCACGAACGTTGCCCACTAGGCCACCCGCTGCCCTTAAGGGGCCATCCGTAAAGTACGTCCGAGATTACAGGGGGAGGGGGATTCCTGACAACCGGACCAAATGTGGCATGGGGGAGGTGGGTTCCTGACAACCGAACCAAATGTGACATGGGGCAGGTGGGGGTCGATGTAGTAATTCGGGTGACCAGCGGCAAAAATATAATGAATGGTATGTCTTCGTTTTGTTTTCTCTTCTTTTCTTCTTTGAGTAGTTAAAAAAAAAGGTATGAAATATTTCAGATTTCTGATGATATTTAGCTAAATCAGAAAATTAATATTAAGTTCTCATATTTGTACTACCAAATCTATCACGTTTTGTGGATGCTATGATCGGGAGTGTTGAAAACCTTGAATGCGTGCATTCATTTGTAGATCTTTATTTCAGAATGATAAAGTTCAGGTGGCGTTTGAGAATAAATTAACGCCTAAATAATAAATACTTTCTGGAGAAAAAATGTAAATATATGGAAGATTCCTTTAAATAATATCTTTTCTTTCTTGTACAGAAAACTAGCGGATAATGCTTACCTTGGCATTCCTTTCTAGCGACGGGGACATTTCACGCACGTGTTTTCCGGTCTTTGTTGAGGTTATTGTCCTAAAGTCCGTTGTATGCGATGACTGGCTTTACTTCTCACACTTTTCGCTGGGTATACTCATTGGATCTTTGCCTTAGGATTCAAACATCAATTTTTACCGTTCTTTATACTCGAAATTTTCGCCCATACTCTGGGCATCTTCAGGAGCTTGGCGACTTTACCACCGATGTTCGTGGTTAACTTCGCGCTAATGGAGTCCGATACTCCTTGTTGCCATTCGTCGGAAAAACTTTCCTGGATATATTTCGTTATCAAGCCCGGCTGGCGCCATCTATGTTTCGTTAAGAACACTTTTTTTTTTCTGTTTTTTTTTTTTTTTTTTTTTTAATTTTTTTAATTTCTTCTCCTATCCTGGTTTTCTTGTCTTTTTTTGCCTGTTTTTCTTTTGTTGTTGTTTTTCTTGTCTTATTAGTTCTTTCCACACGCCCGATAATGTGCTAGGGTCGTTCTGGTTACATACCCTTGCTTTATTTTTGTAGATTAATATTGCTTCTTCCCTCCTCATTTGCCTTTCCGATTTTTTATTCTTTTTTAGCATTTTAATTTCATCGAACTTTGGGAATGTCCGGTTTTCCAAGCAGAATTGCACTAAAGCCGTTTTGGTACAATAATTAGAGCTATATAATAGTCAGAATTAGAACTACTAAGTGGAATTGTTTTCTTTGTTTCTCAACGGACTTCTAAAAGCAGTTGTCAAAAATAAAGGGGGGTAGCAGGAATTAGGACGTACTTTTAGGGGGGGTCAACGATCGGACAAAACATGACATGGGGGAGGAAGGGGGCGAGTCTAAAAATTGTAAAAAATTTGGACGTACTTTATGGACGGCCCCTAAGTGGTCAGGTGGTCCTAATCCCTAACAAAGCTCCTTGGGCATTGTTTTTCTTCTGTTTGTTCCGGGAAACGGGAAGGGAGGGGGAGCACTACGATTCGAAATATCGGGCCCAGTCAACGAACCTCACTTTCCGCCGCCCCTGCAAAGACCAATATGAAAAAGTTTGAGTGAAGTGACACTTCATTTAAAATCAACCAGTGAAAAAGTCCAGTCAATCAGAATGAAAGCATATTTCAGTTTTCCTATTAGCAAGATCAGGGGCGGATTGGGTCAGCAAAACCAGATCGGGAATTTTAGACTTGTGGTCCACTACAGAAACACATGCACTCACAGGAAACACCTCAAAAAATTCCTCACAAAAGAAATTTTGTCAACTCCTGGATGAAAGATAATTGTTGATTGTTAAACTAATGCAGTCCAAAAAAAAAAATAACAATTTAAAGGTGAAATAATTTTAAAGATCTGCTCAGGATTGAATGTAGCATCAAACAATGATCAAAACAGAGTGTTATACTAGATAATTATATTTATTTTGTCACTGATTGTCTACTGCGCAACAGTATTTCTACCATCTTCTTGAATAGACTTCTTTTTTAATTCTACCCATTACTTTGACTAATGAACTTCCATTTTGATCCATACCGGTAAATTGTTGTTTCTTGTAAGATAAATGTAGGTGAGACACAGATTTTTAGAGCATCTCTGCTGAAGAACTGCTTTGTGCTCTATGTCTGTATGTGGATAAGGGTGTGCAGATGATGGGCCATCAACATTGTTACTAGGGCCTCCTTCAAGATTGCAAAAGAAATGTAAAGCCTACCAACCCTTTGGCTCCAATAATGCTAAACTGTAGTTAGCTTAATTTATTTGTAACAGCGTGCTTGTTCAAGTGGCAAAATTTTCACTGAAGTCGAGATAACTTTGTTTTGTGATTTTAGAGCAAACACCCAACGCATATATAGACAGAAAGACGACGAGATATGTAATTCATGAGACAAACCTTAAGAGTTGTCTTATGTTATAAACGTGCTTTAGACTAAATATACATAGTATCTAAGGTATTATTACCTGATATTGGCAAAGTATTTCACGCGTTGTTGCTCCGTGAGGCAGGTGCTCCCAGCCCGAGAGAGGTCTATTGTTATGGGTTTTTTCGGTTAATTAAATTTTTTTTATAAATGAAACAATTAGATTATATTATTATCAGTTAACATTCATTTGTTCGCACAATCAAACGTTTTAAATTTACTATTAATCAAAAGATTGTATTAGAAAAAGTTATACTCATGGGGTTGGGAGACGTCTGACATCAACAGGCTCTTCGTCACGTTCTTATGGCGAGCGCTTTCAGCACAGCCAGTGTGCCATCGTCGGGCCTTCTACACCAACATGAGGGTTTCCTCGTGTGTGTGTAGCCGCTGGAGTTGCATGTTGGGAAACAAAGGGGAAGTTTTTCGGGCTGTATGTGTTAGGTGATTGCTTCTCATGTGTCACCATCTATTGGACGAGTTGGTAGGTATATCAGTTGTGAGTACAATTTTTTCTTTTTTGTGTAGCTATTTTTGAGCTATTGTTATTTATTTGTAGAAACAGGTGTATTATTTTTAGTCCTTTATTAAATGGTGTGACTTTTTCTAATGTTCTTTTTTTGTCTTTTTTTTATGGGTTTTTTCGCTTTTTATAAGTGACATCCAGGTTGGTAGGGTCTTGTAAGTTGCCTATTTTATCTTTTTTTTTTTTTTGTTCAATTATAACGCTTTCAGAAATCCTTAATTCTTTTTCATTTGTGTGGGTGGCTAGTAATTTTATATTTTCAAAATCAGGATATTGTTTATGATTAATGCAGTGTTGAACAAGTGCAGTTTTTCTTCTTTTTTGTTCCAGTTTTTTATATGTTGATGTGATCTTCTTATTAATCTATTTTTTGTGCTACCAATGTAAGAGATGTGGTCTCCAGAACTGTGTGAAGCAATAGGAATTTCATACATGCCTGCTGATTGTAGTATATTATTGTTATATTTTTCTTTATAACTAAGTCACCAATATTCTGAACAGAATGACCAAAAATAAAGTTGTTTCTTCATTGATCTTAAAAATTTTCCACTTAGTCCTCTAATAAAAGGAAAAGAACCTGAAAATGTGTATTTCTTTTTTGGAATGTTTTTACTAGACTCTTTTAAATTCTTTTTGTATTCAAAAATCAACCTTTTAACAGTTTTTGTGTCATACACATATTGTTTGGTTGTGTTAATAATCCATTGGATTTCTTCTTCTCTGTACTTCTATTTGAGGAATGTGTGAAGGCTCATTTTACCCAATTCCTGAACCTATTTGAATTTATGAGTTTTTGGGTGTTCAGATTGATATGGGATCATTATAGGTACATATGTTGGTTTTCTAAAAACTCTGTATTCAACATATATGTCTTTTTTTATTAGTTCAATATCTAAAAAGAAAATTTGTTCATCTTGTTCAAACTCCAAAGTTAATTCAACCTCGGGGTAACAAGTAGTATACTTATTCTTCAATATTTCTAGTTCTTCTTGTTTTAATTTAGACAAAATAAAAATGTTGTCAACATACCTACAATAAATGACAGGTGGGTCTGGAAGTTTTCTAGTAATTTTGTTTTCAATATCACACATGATTATTTCTGAAAATAAAGAAGATAATGGGGATCCCATTGGGGCTCCTACTTCTTGTCTATAGATTTTTTGTCAAACTCAAAGTAATTGTTATTGGAAATATAGGTTAAAATATTAAATAACTCTTGTAACTGTACATTATTAAATTGAGATTTATTTTTTAACTCTTTAATGATAATGGATATGGCTTTTGGTACAGGGGTACTCATGAAAAGTGATTTAAGTTTTGAATACAGAGTTTTTAGAAAACCAACATATGTACCTACTGTATAATGATCCCATATCAATCTGAACACCCAAAAACTCATAAAGTCAATAGTATCAGGAATTGGGTAAAACGAGCCTTCACACATTCCTCAAATATAAAGTACAGAGAAGAAGAAATCCAATGGATTATTAACACAACCAAACAATATGGGTATGACACCAAAGCTGTTAAAAGGTTGATTTTTGAATACAAAAAGAATTTAAAGGAGTCAAGTAAAAACATTCCAAAAAAGAAATACACATTTTCAGGTTCTTTTCCTTTTATTAGAGGACTAAGTGGAAAATTTTTAAGATCAATGAAGAAACGGAATATTATTTTTGGTCATTCTGTTCAGAATGTTGGTGACTTAGTTATAAAGAAAAATATAACAATAATATACTACAATCAGCAGGCATGTATGAAATTCCTATTGCTTCACAGAGCTCTGGAGACCACATCTCTTACATTGGTAGCACAAAAAATAGATTAATAAAAAGATTACATCAACATATAAAAAACTGGAACAAAAAAGAAGAAAAAACTGCACTCATTCAACACTGCATTAATCATAAACAATATCCTGATTTTGAAAATATTAAACTACTAGCCACCCACACAAATGAAAAAGAATTAAGGATTTCTGAAAGCATTATAATTGAACAAAAAAAGATAAAATATGCAACTTACAAGACCCTACCAACCTGGATACAGCCTGGAAGTCACTTATAAAAAGCGAAAAAAATCCTAAAAAACAAAGACAAAAAAAAAAATATCTTTACAAAAAGTCACACCATTTAATAAAGGACTAAAAATAATACACCTGTTTCTACAAATAAATAACAATAGCTCAAAAATAGCTACACAAAAAAGAAAAAATTGTACTCATGACTGATATACCTACCAACTCATCCAATAGATGGCGACATATGAGAAGCCATCACGTGACACATACAGCCCGCAAAACTTTCCCTGCGTTTCCTGACATGCAATTCCAGCAGCTACACACTTGCGAGGAAACCCTCATGTACGTGTAGAAGGTCTGATGATAGCACACCGGCTGTGCCGAAAGCACTCGCCATAACATCGTGACGAAGAGCCTCTTGAGAAACGTCTCCCAACCCGATGAGTATAACTTTTTCTAATACAATCTTTTGATTAATAGTAAATTTAAAACGTTTGATTGTGCGAACGAATGAATGTGAACTGATAATAATATAACCTAATTGTTTCATTCATAGAAATTTTTTAACTAACCGAAAAAACCCATAACAAATAGACCTCTCTCGGGCTGGGAGCGCGTGCGTCATGGAGCAACAACGTGCGAAATACTTTGCCAATATCAGGTAATAATACCTTAGATATTATGTCTATTTAGGCAAGAAAAAAAGAAATGCCAATTTTTTAAAGACAAGAACGTTTTAGGCAGATAATATAAAGCTCAACTGAAGTTAACAGTTTTTTATTTAAGTGCCAAAATAATTATTTGTTCTTTCCAAACAACCCAGACAAAGATAATATGAGAAAATGGACCATTTTTCGAGTGGTCCACCAGGAAATATCCCCGATGCCCCAGTGGGTGGGCCAATCTGCCCCTGAGCAAGAAGATTCTATGCCATGAAGAATTCATCTCATCCAAGTCTGTAACATGCTTACAGACTGGATGAGATGACTTCTTAAATGAATTTTGGTATTATAAATTTTATACTTAATTACTGAAATGAAGTATTTGCTTAGTGGTGTATTAATTAATTGAACTAGAAGCCTATTTTTCATTATTTTCATACTGACATCATTTAACTCAAATTCATGATTTCCTGCTCATCATGGCTTATTATTAAGCATGGTACAGCAATTGTGCTAGTTCTTAGGTTCCGATTTTTTCCAGTCCTTTCTTAAGAGGTAAAAATATAGTCCAGAATTTAATGTTTATTTTTTTCTGAGAATTGTGATGAAGTTAAGGCTAAGTAAGTTGAAATATATTGCTTATACAAGTATTTTTTCCAGTAACATTATCAGTAAACTCTTGATCATGAAATATCAAAAATTGGTAAGTTGATTTATTTAAGAACAAACCCACGGGATTCAAAACAGAAAGGGGTAGAGGAATCTTTATTCATGTAGTTCATATGAAGCTTTCTTTTTCACTGTCATCAGAGAATCAAAGAATTCTATATGGCATGTGTTTTATGTTTTTTAAATTATTTAATGCAAGTGATTGTATACAGAGTGAAAGGTGATGGGATACAGCAGCAACTGTGAGCAAAAAAAAAAAAAAAAAAAATCTAGTACATATAACTGAATTAATTAAACATCTGCACCATAGATCAGAAATCAATTTAAGAACAAATGTAGGGGACACAAAATAGTTCAGAAATGGAAATAGATTTGAAGCAGAATTTTATCTCATTTCTCCAATATGAATGCTAAAGATATCATGCAATCAGGCATTGGATGATGTTAGCAGAGGCATCAAAAAAGATATCTTCCATACCTAAGGACACAGACAATGGAAATGGAGAAGGCCATGAACTATGATTATGCTAAGTTTTCTTCTGTGTTCCCAAAGAAATAGTGAAGGAACTTTGTGTAGGCAGAGTGCATGCAAATAGTAAAGAGAAACTTATTTCAAAACAATCTAAAATTTTTGACAAATGTGGGATCACATATTCTTCTAAGATTAAGATAAAAAAGACAGAGAATGGGAGAAATTGAAGAACTTTATGCTGTTTAAGATTAAGGGTCAATGGAAGTGATTATATTTTCTCATGGATTATTACTTTTCCTAAAAAGATTGGCAGGTGGTTACTTTTTTTTTTTTTTTTTTTTTTTAGTCCCAGTTTATGGAGTGTCCAGTTGCCTGTATACACTCAGTAGACAAAACATTAGAGATAGGGGTGATGGGCAGTTGACATGGGCATCCCCTGTGCATAGCGGAACATACCCAAACTGAATGTAGGCGATAAATACATGGACAGCAGGACTTCTCAACAGTGTATCGCAATTGACAAACATGGGTAAACGTTGTGATCTGAGCTACTTTGATCGTGGATACATTGTCAGCTCAACACAGATGGGGTCATTCTATCGCCCATGTAGTAAGAACCCTGTGGTTTTCGAGGACAACTGTAGCAAGGGAGTACCGCGGGTGTCCAGAGAACAGGTCGGGTGGCCGATCACATGCCATTGATGACCGGGATCAACATAGACTATCCACTCTCGTGCAGACTGACCATTTGGCAACAGCAGTGCAAATCACATTCAGGTTAAATGTTGGAGACCCAAGCAGCATCAGCAGTGAATGGTACAGTGCGTGATGCCCGTCCTGGACTACGACATATGGCGTCTTACTCGTGTGCCACTGTTGACTGCTCATCACTGGACATTGCACCCTGCCTGGTGCCGGGAACATCAAATCTGTACCTCTACAGAGTGGCGCCACATTGTGTGGGTAGATGAATCTTGTTTTCTGCTGTACTGAGCTGATGGGAGGGTGCAGGTATGGCATTGACACCATGAGGCCATGGCCTTGTCATGCCAGGTCAGCTCTGTTCAAGGCAGTGATGATGGTTCTGTGAGTCTAGGGAGCCTTCTCATGGGACACTTTAGGTTCCTTAGTGTGGCTGAAGAGGTCCTTAACTACAGCGCACTACCAGCATGTGCTGGCTGATCACTTAAACACTTTCATGGACTTCTCGTGTCTTGCAGCCGATGGTCTGTTCCAGCAGGACGATGCACTACCCTACCGGGCCGCAACCACCCAGGCATGGCTCAAGAAACACTCATCTGAGTTTGGAACCATCCAGTTGCCCCCAAGATCCCCGGATTTAAACCCAGTGGAAGCTCTTTTGGATGCAGTGGAGCAAAACACCAGATTCATGGATCCTGGCCTGATGTCTCGAGCAGAGTTGTGGACCGACCATGCTGCAACAGGTGAGGCTGGCATTATCTGGTGGAGTCCATGCCTCGGCATTTACATTCTGTTATTCATGCTAGAGGACAACCAACACTATTAGGTTGGTTTCTCTAATATTTTGTCCATTGAATGTATGTATGTCTGTCTATACAGGCAACTGGCCACTATAAATTGGGACTGAATAAAAATAATGACCTGCCAATCACACTTAATGCACAGGAAGCTTGAAGAAGAGATGGAAATAGTGAGAAGTACAATGCTAAATGTTAATTGCAGCTGGACACTACTAACTGATTGGCAGCATCTACTCCAGTGATGTAGTCCTGATGATGAACAAGTTTCTAGTTCAAAAAATTTGACCAAATATAAACAATTTACCTCTATAAAGCTCATAAATGTAACTCTTTCACTGTAAGATAAATAATTGCAGGTGCCATAATATCATTAATTATGAAAAAGATAGATGGCCATCTATTTCCAAAAGGCATATTACTGCTCTAGCTAAATAATGGCAAGATAGAGAGATAATGATTTTTAGAATCAATATTGTTTCTTGAGTGGCTGCTTAAGGGTGCAAAAAAAAAGGAACCCTAAAAGCACTGATAAGAAAAAAATCTTATCATTTAAGATGAATGTGGTTCTACAGAAGAGTGTATCATGGTTGAGCTATTACTTTTAGTCTCATGATATTGTTTACACTGTTTTGAATATGAGAAGGATGGATGAACATTAAATAATACAGAAGTTAGATAGGTGTGTTCTAAACCCTAGGCACTCAATATTATGAGGCTCATTGAAGGTAATACTCATCAGTGGCTCTTGTAGAAGAGAAACTTTGAACAGAGACTGAAGTAGGAGGAGCCACATTAAATGACCCAGAAAGACTAGTAACTACATCTGATTGGCAACAGCTACATCTCCGTAGTGTCCCAATGAAGGGTTATGTAGAACCCCAAAATCAGAGAAGTTTTAACAACTGTTATTTCCAAGCAAGCCCCATAAATGTAAATATTTTTAAGAGATATTAAAGTTAGAAGTAAATTAAATGACTTAAACTTTGTTAATCAATAAAAAGAAATGTGTGTTTGCAAAGTCAGATTCAAGAAAAGCATGAAGGCTTTTTGTTTACGAAAACTTAGTACCAGAATCTAAAATTGAGAGAGAAAGGAATCAATATCAATTATTACCAAGTGAGGGGATCAGATTAGTGGCAACATGAAGATTTCTGATTTTTTTCCTAGAATTCAAAACTACAGCAGTTGTTGAAAATTTGTCATGGCTGTCATATATGTATATAACAGAAGAACAGGTCTTACAATATGTAGATGCAGAGCAAGCTTTTTATGTTATTCACAGGGGACTAAATTACATTTAACTCTACTAAACTGCAAGGCATAAGATTTCAGTATTTATAAAGGTTGTTTGATTAAAGCAATCAGAATTCTGAAAGAAATATCCATTTGAAAATTACATGTAACTGCTTGGTCATTCTGTCAATTGTGCAGTTATGTGTAGCTTCATACAGATGCCCAGGATTTTATCTGTAATCACATTTAATTTTAAATTGTTGAATTCAATTAACTTTAATTCTCCCCCCCCCTCTTTCCAGACAGCTAAAACGAAATGCCAAGAAACTGTGGATCTCATCCAAGCTCGTCGTCAGACACTTGAAAAGGCAAAGGACAACTTAAAAGAAGAAGCACTGATTACAGAAAATGTGCAGACAAGATCTCATGTGTGGATGCCAGTGATTTCCAGTACCCCTTATAGAACATCATCACAGAGTTTTCTTCATGAACGAATATCATCCTTTAGTTCACAACAAGTTTTCCGTGAGCCAACTGGATCTTATACATCATTCCCAAGTAGCTACTACCCAGCAACTGAGTTGAAAAATAATCGTCTGCTAGAGCATTACAATAGGAGGAATAAGGAAAATTTCATGAGAAATGTACTCATTACAAAGGATATGAGGAATCAGAAACCTGTTGCATCATTGTTGAGTAGCTTACTAGATACAGTGAACTCAAAACCTGATGGTAGGAGAAGGTCATATGCATCATCTTCTTCATCCAGCAGTATAAGAAGCAGTACACAAAGTAGGGGTAGTCAGGAAACATTGTACAATCTTTCAAGTGTTTCCCGGGGTATTCCCAGTGGTCATTCTTCTCACCAGCAAAGTCATATTCAAGAAAAGCATGAAGCTTGGAAAGCATTTGATGACATTCTTGAAAAAGTTACTGAAGAAGTTAGAGAGCAGAATACCAGACTGCAACTAGAACATGTGGTAGAAAGGTAAAAGTTGTTTTATTTTTTACATTGTTAAATCTATCGTTTACACTGTAATTACAAACTTTGGTAACAATTTTAGCATTTTTTACTCCACATCCAGCTAAGCTACTGCTATGAAATCCACATTAATGTGTGTATGTGTACTATATCCTCAAGCTTCTATTGGTATGACTGTTTCATTCGTTGGCCATGAGGTTGCAGCATGTTAGTCGAGCAAGCAAATGGCTGATCTCATTGGGGAGTTGGGAGAAACACAGTGTGAATTGGTCATAGGGTCCTATTCCATAGCCTCCAAGGTTAGCAGATTTTCACTTCTGGATTTAGTTTTATGGGGCTATGTTAAGGATAATGTCTACATGTCTCCAATGCCCAACAACACTGCTGTGTTAAAAATCCAGATTTCAGAAGTCACATTTTAAGTGGATGAGATAATGCTGGACAGGATCTGGCAGAAACTGGATTATCACTGGAATTTATGTCATATTATCAAGGAAGTGCATAGGAACACATGTAAAAACATAAGTATGTACTTCATTATATTATACTTGTTTAAATTTCAAATATAAAGTTTAACATGAGCCATGAATTTTTAAATTGTTACTGAAGTTTGTAATTACGCTGTATATGTTGTTTCATTTTTAGTTGCAATGCTGAATAATTTTCTGATATTTTGTCTTAGAACAACAGGCAAAAAAGGCAGATAAGAAGAATGTTTTCCACTTGTTGTTGTATATAAACTTCATTATAGGCCAGAATAGACATTTCACTGTAACATACAAAGTACTCAAAGCAGTGTTAGAATTAAAAATAAATCTTCTACTGGCCCAGTGAACTACTAGAATTTGCAAACAACTGGTCCACCAAACTGCCCATTGGTCCGTAGAAAAGACAAACAAAAAAACTTAAAGACATTTACAATATACGCTCACGGACAAAGAAATTTGTGCACCAAGAAGGAAGCATCGAATTGAACTAAAATTTTATGGACGTAATGATACAGATGAATGATGCACATGATGGCAAAATCAGAGCTGCAGGACAATTATAGAGGGATCTGTGGCATGCAGTCTGGTCATCTTCAATAGCGCGTCTCACTGCCTTGTGCGGCAATACATGCTGCAATACAGTCAAGCCTGGAGGTGAACAGACGCCTGATGTTGTCTTGTGGCAGACTGGCCCACATGTGTTTGACGGTGTGCTCCAAATCCCAGATAGTGTGGCACGGCAGCAGCTGGCATTTCAACTGGCCCCACACATGCTCGATAGGGAACATGTCTGGGGAGTGGGCAGGCCATGAAAGTGTCTGGACATGATGTAGGCAATCCCGGGCAACCTGCCATGTGTGGGCGGGCATTATCCTGCTGGTATAGCACACCTGGAATCCCGGCCAGGAATGGGAGCACATGGGACCATAGGATCTCATCCACATACCACTGGCCCATCAATGAACTGCATACCACTACTAGAGCTAATTGGCTATCATAGGCAATGCTCCCCAGACCATAATGCGTGCAGTGGGGGAACTGTGGTGCTTGATAGCAAGGTTGAGATTGTGCCGTTGACCTGGGGACCTCGACACCTGGACACAATGATCATCTGTCCCCAAAATAAAGTGGCACTCATCACTAAACACCACACATCACCAGTCTGTGGCGTTCTATGTCGCTCTGGCCTGGCACCACTGCACATGGAGCCGGCGATGTTCTGGTGTTAATGGCAGCACACGTAAGGGGCCCTGGGATCGCAGATTCACTTCTGCAAGGCGTCGGAAAATGGTTTGTGGGCACGCAGGGGCCGCTACATCTGCCTGTATAGTGGATTGGGTCCCCGTGGGATCCGTTCGTGCCTGGCGCACGCTCCATCGCTCCTCTCTACCGGTGGTCCGTCCGGAGCTGCTCCACCATGTGGCAGTGCTGTCACGTGTCCACTGCTCTCAACACAGTCAGATGGTATGGTCAGAAGGATACACGTAGCAAGCTATAATGCGCAACAGCCCTGCGGTTTTCAACCCGTTGTTCAGGCCTCTCTCAAAGTCCGTAAGTTGCGTAAATCAACGTCTCTGGCATCTACCCGGCATCCTTGTCAATCTGTGTACTCTTGCATGCATCGGCCGGTACTTTTCTCTTTCATGGGGCATCGACTACACGCCAGTTTATAAGGCTGCCAGTTCGTGCTTGCATTGCCACCACAGGGTATGCGGTCATGCGCACTCGCACCAAACGTGAATCATTTGCATACCAGCACACACTAGCCATTTGCAAAGTTTCGCGGTTGTACCATGTTTTCTTCAAGGTACGCAAATTTCATTGTCCATGAGTGTATGTAAAAAATAACGTATCATTCCAATGGCATTATCTCCAATATTTGTTTTTAAACCTATCATTAGTTCGCAGCCTAAAAATAAAACCATACAGCAAGGTAAAAGAAATAAAAATTAATTTCTTAACTTGTGACAAATTAGAAAAAAAAAAAAAACTTACTGGCCATCTGGGCCAGTAAAATCAATAATTCAATGGTCTGAAGGAAGTTCTACTGGCCAATAGCCAGTGGACCACTGGGTAATTTGAACACTGCAAAGTATATGTTACTAACCTTTGCAGTCATAATAAATAAAGTAAACACATTGGTTTGTACAGGGGTGTGCATGTTACTATTTTTGGTCTCTGACAACATGATTTTTTGAAATTATAATGCATGCAACTGTTCCATAACAGAAATAAGGAATGATGAAAACAATAACTTTTTCTTCACACTATTCCCAAATTATCTTCCTTTGGGTCATAAAAATCATAAAAATACATAAATGAGAAAGATCAGCCCATAGCTAATGCTTTCAGTTGGTCTTTCCACCTGAGGATTCTAGAACAAAAACCCAATGAGTTGGGGTCTTTTTGCCAATGTCACACAGAACTTGCTGGTACCTCTCCAAATTTCTTAGAAGCCCTTGATGCTGTTGTGTGTGACATTGTTGCCCAGTGGTACACCATGAGGAGGCAAACACATCTCTCACTAAGACCACCCACCAAATTATAATAAGTAAGTATAGATTGGATGTGCTGTGTGTAAGTGAAACTAAAAAGAAAGAAATTCAGATGGAAGAAAATAATGGAATGGCGAGTGTGTGGTCTCGAGTGTTGGATAATATAAGAGGATAGGCTGGTGTAGGTGTGATTTTAAGTGAAAAGATGAACAACCTAATTCATTACAGCTCATTAGTGAAAGAATTCTCTGGATTCGTTTCAAAGTGAAACTTACATATACATATCCCTAAGCTGTTCTCTGAGATTCAGAGGTTAGCTCCAAAAAGAAATACAAATTACCAGATATTTTTACTTACTGTTGTCGTATCAAAATTCTCCATTTAAAGCAATCTTGACATACAACTTGGGCTTCACTGATATCCATTACATGCTGTACACAAGATCTTCTATACTTCATACTCATAAGCTTTTTCTCATGCAGACACTCCTGAATCTGATCGACCCATGTCTTCCTTGGCGATCCTCTGCCTTTCCTTCTTGCCACTTGGGCTAAAAGATTTCCTTAGTAAACATCTCATCCTCATTCTTTCAACATGGCCAAACCACCAAAGCATATTAGCCTCCACCTTGCTAACAACATTTTGCTTCACATTAAACAACTGCAACACATCTTCATTCCTCACACAATCAGATCATGTCTTGCCACAAACCCCCCGTAAGTAACGCATTTCTCCAGCACACAAATGACTCCTATCAAGCTCTACTACCAGCATACATGGCCTTTACACTATTAAGTAGATTCCCAGTATCACCATATTTATTCAATACCTTCCACAGAAGTGTCTTATTTACTCGGTCATAAGCTTTCTCTAAATCTATGAAGGCAGTAAAAACTTTCTTCCCAACAGCCAGATGCTTTTCAATCGTCGTGCGTAATGCAAAAATTTGGTTAGTGCAGCCTTTACCAGGCATAAAACCACTCTGAACATCCCACACTTTCAATGATGTAAGAACACGTACTTTTTCAATAACAACCTTACCGAACACTTTCCTTGGCACAATTAGTAGGCTAATACCATGATAGTTCTTGCATTCAGTCTGATCACCTTTTCTCTTATACAAGGGAACAATAATAGCATCTTTCCAATACCAAGGGACCATTCCTAACTCCCAGCACAACTGCCAAATTTCAGTTAACCAGTCAATTACCGATGTAAAATACGAACTTCCACGCACAAAAGTGCGGAATGATACATTGACACTTAATGACTTGAGCGTGTGGTGAGTGATGTACAGGAGTAGCGTGAGAGATATTGAAGGAGTAGGACATGCCGAGCTTTGGCTAAGACAACAAGTTTAGTTTGTACCGTGGAGTGTATTCCAGTTTATGTTTTTGTGCGAAATAGTAAAGTAATAAATGTTCTGTTTTGTTATCGAGTGTCTGTGATGTTACAGACAAAGAAAGAAATGGAGGCACCGACGAGATCCGAGCTTCTGTGGCATTTTTAGGACCGTGGGAAAGTGATGAGTTGAAAAACCTTGCAGCGTGAGAACGAATCGACGCGACAGGGATATATTTTTTTTCCTCTTTGTTATGGGAAGAACAAAGTATGGTGACTTTTGTTTTTCAAAATTAGTTCGTGAAAAAAAAAACAAGTTCCGTGTCAGATTTACACCATGTTAGATGTTTATGTAAGTACTGTTTTTGTTGTTGTTCTTAGAGAATTATCCAAAGGAATTAAATATCAAAGCAAGTTTTTTAGAAGTTTCCGGGCACGGAATTAAATAGAAAAAAAAATTTCTGTCAAGAAATAGTACATTCAGATCAACTGTTTGAGCCTAGAGTATAGGTAAATGTAGAATATTGTTGTAAACAATTTCTGTAAATGTATACACATATACGATAATAAATAAACATTGGGTACACATAGAACTTGTTGAAATGGCTTTCTTAGGAAGAGCTCGCAAAGAAGAACTTCTGCAGTTGGCGGAAGAATTGGGTATAGAAGTTACGCCAAATATCAAAATTCTGGAGTTAAAAAATAAAATTGTCATCTTTGAAGATTATGAAGAGGACTTCGTGAAAGAACTTTTGGCAGGTATAAAAGAGCGTAGAGAAACAGAAGGACAAATGCAATGTTAGCGTAGAGAAACAGAAAGACAAATGGAATTGGAGCTTGAAAAATGTAGACAAACAGAAAGACAAATAGAATTTGAGCTTGAAAAACTCAGAATAGAAGCTGGACGTCAGCCGCTGGGAGGCAGTTTGGAGCAAAATGGAAATTCTCATAAACCGAGATTGGAACTTCGTCATTTGATGAAAACATTTGACCCAAAAGACAGTGATATAAGTATTTACTTAGTTTTATTTGAAAGGCAAACACAACAAGCAGAAATAAAAAGAGAAGATTGGGTCGCGAATTTGATAGGACTTTTTGCCCTACGAAATATCACAATTGATTGCCAGAGAAAATGTGGAAGATACTAAAAACTATGAATATGTTAAAAGGTTACTTCTTAAAAGATGTAAGTTAAGTCCAGAGAAATTTAGATTGAAATTTGTACAACACATGCGTACATCAGAGAAGATCTAGAGAGATTTCGCCTTCGAGTTAGAAAATTATTTTAATGAATGGATTTCAGGACTTAAAATAAGCGATTTTGAAGGGCTAAAAAAATTAATGATCGCAGATCAATTGAAGCGAAGAGTGCCCATAGAAATAAGGGAGCATTTTATTGATAAATGGTCAAATATTGTCTCACCTTCAGATTTGGCTGATATGGTGGACAATTATGAAAGTGTAAGAGGAGGAACCAAGAAAAATTCGTCGAATGAATTTTGTGCTTCAAAGAAAATGCAAGGCAGTGAGAAAAAAACTAGAGATAACTATGATCGGGGAAATTTTATGAAAAATGGATTTTATAACAAAAATTATGTTAAGTCAGATGTAGGACAAGGGTGGTCAAATCAGAATGTATCTCAGAATGAAGAAAAGTATGATCGCAGGCGGAAGATTCAATGTTACGAGTGTGGATCTTATGATCACATTCGACCTCAGTGTTCTAATCTAAAATCACAGAACTCAGGAAGCGTAAATAGAATCAGAGAGGAAGCTGAAGGGGATCTCTTGGCACCCTATACCTTTGAAGGAAAAATAAATGGAGTTACCATGCTTATTCTCTGGGATACAGGTTCTTCAGTTGATATCATTTGTCAAGAGTATGTGTCGCCAGGTGAGTTTACTGGAGAACACGTGTGGGTACAGCATCTTCTGGATGAACAAAAGGTTTGTTTACCATTGGCAGAAGTTGAACTAGAATGTGAATTAGGTCATATTGTAACTAAGACTGCAGTGATTAGGAAGTCGCTAGATCAAGGTAGATATTTATTTGGAAATAAGACTGCCGCTTTGTTAAAAAAACGATATGGAGGGGCCACTAAATTCAGAACAGGTAAATGTTGTGGTTACTCGGTATCACGAACAACAGAAACAAAACAAGGAAGAGAGAAATTCAGTAAAGAATGATTCAGGGAAGAAAAAAAAACAAGCCCTTGAAGGAGAGGCTGTGGGTTCCGAAGAATCAGGTGAATTAGAAAAAGAAATTCTGCCACTGAGGCATGACGAAGATAAAGCCATGTTAGAGTTGGTAAAAATGGATTCAAAAAGTTTCATGGAAAATCAACGGCAAAGTTTGGAATTGAGAAAAATTCGCAAAGAAATAGAGAAAACAGATTTTAAAAAGGCAAATGGTTATGCTGTACTAAGCAATGGGATGTTGGTGAAGAAGAAGATCAAGAAGATTGGCGAAGAGGGAGATCTTATAGTTGTCCCAGAACAATATAGAGAACAAATAACAAAACGTGTCATGAGGGAACTTCGGGGCATTTAGGAGTGACAAAAACCAAAGACAGACTAGCGAAGTATTTTTATTGGCCTAACTGTTATAAAGACATGGAAGAATTTGTAAAATTTTGTGATTCATGCCAACGTGCTGGAAAAGCTAGGGACAAAAAAACACCTTTGAAAATAGTTCCAATTATTCCTGAAATTTTTACAAAGATCAACGTTGATGCCTGTGGGCCTTTGCCCGAGACTTCAAGCGGAAATAGATACATAATTACAGCTATGTGTTTGTCATCCAAATATCTAGATACGGTACCAGTCCCAGACATAGGATCCAAGTCGGTAGTTGACGCTTTGTTACACATTTTTAGCCGCATGGGATTTCCGAAAGAAATTCAAACTGATCAAGGAGCCAGTTTTGTAAGCATTTTGACACTAGAATTTCTGGAGCGGTTTGGAATAAAAGTTACTCATAGTTCTGTATATCATCCCCAAAGTAATCCGGTAGAACGATTCCATCGAACTATTAAAAGGATGTTGAGAGTTTTGAGTCTGCTCCGGATTGGGAGAAACAGTTACCGGCGGCGCTGTTTGCTTTGAGAACTGTGACACATGAAAACACAGGGTTTACGCCTGCTGAATTGGTGCAAGGAAAAAATTTGAGGACGCCAATGACACTATTGTATGAAAAATGGATGGGTCATCCTGAAGAAGAAAACTATGTCACTGAATATGTATTTGAGTTAATAATTAGGATGAAAAGATGTCAAGAACTTGCCATTAAAAACATGGAAGTGGCTAAATTGAAAAGAAAATATTGGTATGACAGAAATGCGGTAAAACGTGAATTTCAAGAAGGAGATTTAGTATTAGTTTTTGTTACCTGCAGGCCAAATAAGTTAGCGGAACAGTTGAAAGGACCAGGGAAAATAGAGAAAAAAATCTGAGACTAATTATGTAGTAAGCTTTGAAGGCAAAAATGTAAAGCATCAAGTATATCATATTAACATGCTGAAACCATACCATAAACGACCAGAATTTGTGAACTTATTGCCAGTTTGTGAAAATGGTGAAATGGATTTAGAGATTAAATTTCCGCAAGTTGAAAAAATCCAAATATATTTAACTTCTCTGATATCGAGGAAAACAGTAAACTTCGAGAGCGCCTAAATGGCCAACAAATTCAGGATCTGAAAAAACTATTATGTCATTACTTGAAAATGTTTTCTAATATTCCAGGAAAGACTCATTTGGTCGAACATGATATCAAGCTAGCTAGTAATGCCATTGTAAGAGTTAAGCCTTACAGAATGTCGCCCAGGCAGATAAATATTCTTAAAGCCGAGATAGATAAAATACTGCAGTACAAGAGCGATGGGTTTGCCTCCTCAGGGCGCTCCGTGGTAACAATGACGCACAAAACAGCAACTAGGCCCTCTGTGAATCTTGGAGAGGTGCAAGCTAGTTCAGTGTGACATTGGCAAAAAGACCCCAACTCACTGGGTTTTGTTCCAGAATCCTTAGGTTGAATGACCAACTGGAATCCACAGCTGTGGGCTAATCCCCCACACTGATGTACTTACCTGATTAAAAAGACAAAAAGAAATATTAAGAATGACTCAAGTGTGGGATATGGTGGACCTACCACACTTGAGAAGGACGGTCCACCACGGAATCGACCTGGACTTTTCTAAACGGCGTATGAGAAAGAGATCTCGGCTGAGTGAATGTAAGATTGGTGTATGGAATACTAGAGGTATAAATGGCAAGATGAGAGAGGGGATTGAGGAGAGGAATAAGTATAGACTGGATGTGCTGTGTGTAAGTGAAACCAAAAAGAAGGAAATTGGGGTAGAAGAAGGGAATGGCACGGTGAGTGTATGGTCTGGAGTATTGGATAATATGAGAGGACAGGCTGGTGTAGGTGTGATTTTAAGTGAAAAGATGAAGAACAACTTAATTCACTATAGTTGTGTAAGTGAGAGAATTCTATGGATTCGTTTGAAAGTGAAACTTCAGAAAATTGTAGTTGTTGTAGTGTATGCTGCTTGTGACTCCGAACCTTCTGATAAGAAAGAAGATTTCTGGAATGAGCTAAAAGCTGTTTTGAGCCAGTTTGCTGCTAAAGAAAAAGTTATAATAGCAGGGGATTTCAATGCTAAAGTAGGTATGCAGAATGCAATTTCTGACAATGTTCTGGGTAAGTTTAATGATCCTTGTGTGAATGATAAAGGTGAAAGATTAATTGAACTCTGCATTGAGAATGGTTTGTGTGTATCTAATACATTTTTCAACCACAAGTATATCCACACATATACTTGGGAAAATCGTACTCTTGGTCAAAAGAGTGTGATAGATTTTGTTGTCTACGATCAGCGTTTGAAACACTTGGTTGTTGACACCCGTGTGATGAGAGGTGCGGATGTTGGTTCTGATCATTACTTGGTAGTGTCACGAGTGAAACTTAATGTTGGTTGGAGGAAAAGGAATAGGAAAAGACCCAGGATAGAAAGAATAAAGGTTGATAGGTTCCTTGAAGATCATCAGCAGTATTCTGACTTACTCAGAGAACGACTGAAGGATCTGAAGTCTGGTGAGAGGGATGTAGAAAAGAAGTGGGAATGTTTTAAGAACTGTGTTGTCACTGCTGCTAAAGAGGTCTGTGGCACCACAATAGTGGGTAACAATAGAGGTGATGCTTGGTGGAATAGTGAGATTGAAGAGGCAGTAAAGAGAAAGAAGGAAGCCTATTTGGGGATGTTGCAAGGTAGAGTCTCTGTGGTTGAATATCGCTGTAAGAAGCGTGAAGCTGACAAGCTGGTTCGCCACAGTAAGGCAAAAGATATAAAGGAGAAAGTGGAAAGGCATGAACTTGCTTTTTGGAAAGATAGGAAATCCTTCTGGAAGTACATGAGACTCAGGAAAAATAGGGGAAACAAAGTTGTAAGTTGTGTGAAGAATGAGATTTGGGAAATGATATGGGAGCCCAATGAGTTAAGTGAAAGATGGGGTGAATACTTCTGTGAGTTATTAGATCAGGAAAGCAAAGGTGATTCTGAGACAGATGCAGATGATGTCACAATGAGGGATGAAAGCACATTAGGGATCTCAAGAGAAGAAGTGTGTAAAGCTCTAAAATCTCTTCAGAATGGTAAGGCTCAGGGAGTTGATGGCATAACTGCAGAGATGTTGAAATATGGTGGTGACTCTATAATTGACTGGTTAACTGAAATTTGCCAGTTGTGCTGGGAGTTAGGAATGGTTTCTCGGGATTGGAAGGATGCTATTATTGTTCCCTTGTATAAGGGAAAAGGTGATCAGACTGAATGCAAGAACTATCGTGGTATTAGCCTACTGAGTGTGCCAGGGAAAGTGTTTGGTAAGGTTGTTATTGAAAAAGTACGAGGTCTTACATCATTGAAAGTGTGGGATGTTCAGAGTGGTTTTATGCCTGGTAAAGGCTGAACTAACCAGATTTTTGCATTACGCACGATGATTGAAAAGTATCTGGCTGTTGGTAAAAAAGTACTTGCTGCCTTCATAGATTTAGAGAAAGCTTACGACCGAGTGAATAGGACACTTTTGTGGAAAGTATTGAATGAATATGGTGTTACTGGGAATCTACTTAATAGTGTAAAAGCCATGTATGCTGGTAGTAGAGCTTGTGTACGGGTGAATGGTGTTTTATTAAAAAGTTTTTCCATTGGCGCAGGAGTTAAACAAGGTTGTGTAATGTCACCATGGCTGTTTAATATATTTATGGATGCATGCATGCGTGATGCCAAAATATATAATAGTGATTTATGTCATGGTGATATCCGTGTGTGCAGATTGCTGTATGCTGATGACACTGTCCTGTTGGCAGAGAGCAAAAGTGAGTTGCAGAGTATGTTGACTCGGATGCACGAAGTTTGCATGAAATTCAAACTGAGTGTAAATAAGGGAAAAACCAAAGTTACAGTGTTTGAAAGAGGAACGGGTAGCACTGAATGTAATGTAAGTATAAATGGCACTGTGATTGACCAGGGGAGTGAGTTTGTGTATTTAGGAAGCATGTTTGACAGAGAGAACAAGTTGGATGGTGAAATCAGTAGGCGAGTGAATTCTTCTTTGAAAGTCATAGCTGCTCTGGGAGGTTTTCACAGGAATGATGGGTTCTCTAGAGAGTCCCGCATGACTGTGTATGAAACTGTAATTTTCCTACTCTGATGTATGGCAGTGAAATCTGGGTACTGCAGAAGAAACATAGGAGTCGTTTGTGTGCTGGAGAAATGCGTTACTTACGTGGGGTTTGTGGCAAGACACGATCTGATTGTGTGAGGAATGAAGATGTGTTGCAGTTGTGTGATGTGAAGCAAAATGTTGTTAGCAAGGTGGAGACTAATATGCTTTGGTGGTTTGGCCATGTTAGAGAATGAGTGATGAGATGCTTACTAAGAAAATCTTTTAGCCCAAGTGGCAGGAAGGAAAGGCAGAGGAAGGCCAAGGAATACATGGATGGATCAGATTCAGGAGTGTCTGCATGAGAAAAAGATTATGAGTATGAAGTATAAAAGATCTTGTGTATGGCGTGTAATGGATATCAGTGAAGCACGAGTTGTATGTCAAGATTGCTGTAAATGGAGAAGTTTGATACGACAACAATAAATAAAAATATCTGGAAGTTTTTATTTCTTTTTGGAGCTAACCTCTGAATCTCAGAGAACAGTTTAGTGATATGTATGTATGTATGTAACAAGATTATAGAAGTTGGTGAATCAGACTATATATCACCCATGATTTTGGTAGAAGTTCCCGGAAGAGATCCATGCCCATTTATTGATTACAGGCGATTGAATGAAGTGACAAGGAACCAGTTCTATCCATTGTCCAACATAGAAGAAAGAGTTGAAAAGGTTTCTGGAGCGAAGTATATTACAGTATTAGATTTAACAAAAGGGTACTGGCAAATTCCATTAAGTGCTAGAGCTCAACGATTGGCAGCGTTTGTGACTGCTTTTGGAACGTATCGGCCCTTAAAGATGCCATTTGGCCTTAAGAATGCACCCTATTTCTTTAGCAAAATGATGTCGGAACTTTTGAGGGGCTGCGAAGAGTTTGCCGTACCATATCTAGATGATGTTGCCATTTTTACGAAAACTGGGGGGATCATTTGATACATCTTGAAGAAGTGCTGCAGAGGGCTTCCTCCTTGACCATAAAACCTTCCAAATGTAAGTTTGCTCAAGATCATGTCTTGTATTTGGGTCATATTGTTGGACAAGGATATCGGAAACCAGCGGAACGAAAGGTTCAGGCCATACAAAATTTTCCTACGCCAAAGAACAAGACGCAAGTAAGATCTTTCTTAGGCCTGGCGGGATATTACAGCAGATATATTCCAATGTTTTCTTTGATAGCAGCTCCCTGGACAGACATCTTGAAGGGTAAAAATCGTAAAGAAAAAATTATATGGTCAGAACAATTTGAGAAAGCTTTTGTGGAACTAAAAAAATCTTTATCTAGTTTTCCTGTTCTGTATGCCCCTGACTATGAACGTAGATTTATTCAACAAACTGATGCTTCAGATCAAGGAATGGGAGTCGTCCTCTCGCAAGAACAAGAAGATGGCGCTGAACATCCTGTACTCTATCTAAGCAGAAAATTTTCGACAACAGAGAAGACATACAGTACCAGTGAAAAGAATGTGCCGCCATTATATTTGCGGTACAGAAACTGGAATGCTACCTGGATGGTCAGAATTTCCTCATACAAACTGATCATAACCCTCTCGTTTGGTTACGCACCAACGCAAGTTCAAATGCTCGTCTGATGAGATGGGCCCTTGCTTTACAAGCATATGATTTTGTTATAATTCATCGATCGGGAACTATGCACAAAAATGCAGATGGACTGAGCAGGATTCCAAATTTAGATGATCCACCTTGATCATGCTATGTCTGCTAGTGAAAACATTTTTTTTTTTTTTTTTTAATATTATTGAAGGTTTAACGACCACCGTGAACAACTCAATGGGCTATAAGCAGTCGCCTGTCCCTAATTTAGGGTCACTGGTTCCAGGGAAGGGAGAGAACCAGTGCCGTAAGACAAACACAACATCCATGCCTCACCGGGATTCGAACCCGGACCCCGTTCGGACGAATGACCAGAGGCCATCGCTTAGACCACTGCGCCACCGGGGCGGCTTGTTTTTGGTTCTGGTATATAATACATAGAAATTGGTGGAAAACACGTAAAGATAATTGTTAAATAAATTCATATATTTCTCTTTGTAAATGGATTATGACTCATTATGTGAACTATGACTATTGTATTGTAAAATGACAAGAACTTTTTACCCCTGGAAAAAGTTCCTCTGGAGTGAGGAGGGGTTGTAAAATACGAACTTCCACGCACAAAAGTGCGGAATCATACATTGACACTTAATGACTTGAGCATGTGGTGAGTGATGTAGAGGAGTAGCGTGAGAGATATTGAAGGAGTAGGACATGCCGAGCTTTGGCTAAGACAACAAGTTTAGTTTGTACCGCGGAGTGTATTCCAGTTTATGTTTTTGTGTGAAATAGTAAAGTAATAAATGTTCTTTGTTGTACCCGGTGGTCTGTGATGTTACACCGAGTCACCACTGTATTTCAACATCTCAGCAGTTATGCCATCAACTCCCGGAGCCTTACCATTCTGAAAAGATTTTAGAGCTTTACACACTTCTTCTCTTGAGATCCCTCCTGTGCTTCCATCCCGCACTGTGACATCATCTACGTCTGTCTCAGAATCATCTTTGCTTTCCTGATCTAATAATTCACAGAAGTATTCACCCCATCTTTCACTTAACTCATTGGGCTCCCATATCATTTCCCTGATCTTATTCTTCACACAACTTACAACTTTGTTTCCCCTATTTTTCCTGAGTCTCATGTGCTTCCAGAAAGACTTCCTATCTTTCCAAAAGTCAGTTCATGCCTTTCCACTTTCTCCTTCCTATCTTTTGCCTTACTCTGGGAAACCAGCTTAGCAGCTTCACGCTTCTTACAGCGATATTCTTTCACAGAAACTCTACCTTGCAACACTCCAAATAGGCTTCCTTCTTTCTCTTTACTGCCTCTTCAATCTCACTATTCCACCAAGCATCACCTCTATTGTTACCCACTATTGTGGTGCCAGAGACCTCTGTAGCAGCAGTGTCAACACAGTTCTTAAAACATTCCCACTTCTTTTCTACATCCCTCTCACCAACTTCAAATCCTTCAGTCGTTCTCTGAGTAAGTCAGAATACCGCTGATGATCTTAAAGGAGCCTATCAACCTTTATTCTTTCTATCCTGGGTCTCTTCCTAATCCTTTTCCACCAACCAACATTAAGTTTCACTCGTGACACTACCAAGTAATGATCAGAACCAACATCCGCACCTCTCATCACACGAGTGTCAACAACTAAGTGTTTCAAATGCTGATCGTAAACAACAATATCTATCACACTCTTTTGACCAAGAGTACGATTTTCCCAAGTATATGTGTGTATATACTTGTGGTTGAAAAATGTATTAGATACACACAAACCATTCTCAATGCAGAGTTCAATTTTTCTTTCACCTTTATCATTCACACAAGGATCATTAAACTTACCCAGAACATTGTCAGAAATTGCATTCTGCATACCTACTCTAGCATTGAAATCCCCTGCTATTATAACTTTTTCTTTAGCAGCAAACTGGCTCAAAACAGCTTTTAGCTCATTCCAGAAATCTTCTTTCTTATCAGAAGGTTCCGAGTCACAAGGAGCATACACTACAACAATTACTGTTCTCTGAAGTTTTACTTTTAAACGAATCCAGAGAATTCTCTCACTTATGCAACTATAGTGAATCAAGTTGTTCTTCATCTTTTCACCTAAAATCACACCTACACCAGCCTGTCCTCTCATATTATCCAATACTCCAGACCACACACTCACCGTGCCATTCACTTCTTCTACCCCAATTTCCTTCTTTTTGGTTTCACTTACACACAGCACATCCAGTCTATACTTATTCCTCTCTTCAATCACCTCACTCATCTTGCCATTTATACCTCTAGTATTCCATACACCAAACTTACATTCACTCAACCGAGATCTCTTTCTCATATGCCGTTTAGAAAGTCCAGGTCGATTCTGTGGTGGATCGTCCTTCTCAAGTGTGGTAGGTCCACCATATTCCACACTTGAGTGATTCTTAATATTTTTTTTTGTATTTTTAATCAGGTAAGCACATCAGTGGGGGGGGGAGAGATTAGGATTAGCCCACAGCTGACAGTTCCAGTTGGTCATTCAACCTAAGGATTCTGAAACAAAACCCAGTGAGTTGGAGTCTTTTCGCCAATGTCACATAGAAATAGCTGCCACCTCTCAAAGATTCACAGTGGCCCTAGTTGCTGTTGTGTGTGCCATTATTACCACGGAGTGCCTCGAGGAGGCAAACCCATCGCTCACTATGACCGCCCGCAAATTGAAACTTCAGGGAATAGTAATTGTTGTACTGTATAGTCCTTGTGATTCAGATCCCTCTGATAAGAAGGAAGATTTTTGGAATGAGCTAAAAGCTGTTTTGTGCCAGTTTGGTGCTAAAGAGAAAGTTATTATAGCAGGGGATTTCAATGCTAGAGTAGGAGTTCAGATTGGATTTTTGATAACATTTTGGGTAAGTTTAATGATCCTGGTGTAAATGATAATGGTGAAAGATTAATTGAACTCTTAATTGAAAATGAATTGTGGGTATCTAATATTAAATACGTCTCTCAACCACAAATATATTCACACATACTCCTGAGAAAATTGTACTCTGGGATTAAAGGGTGTTATTGATTTTGTTGTTTATGATCAGACTTTTAAACACTTAGTTGTTGATACCTATGCGATGAGAGGTGCAGGTGTTGGCTCTGATCATCACCTGTTAGTGTCACGGTGAAACTGAAGGTTGGTTGGAGAAAGAAGTATAGGAAGATGCCTGTGATGAAAAGAATACAGGTCAAAAGGTTGTCTGAAGAAAATCAGTGTTACTCTGATTTACTCAGCGAACGTCTAAATGAGTTGAAGGTGTGCGAGAGGGATGTAGAAAAGAAGTGGACATGTTTTAAGAATGGTGTTGTCACAACCGCTGACGAGGTTTGTGATACTACAACAGTGGGTAAATTTAGAGGTGATGCTTGGTGAAACAGTTAGATTACAGAAGCAGTAAAGAGAAAGAAGGAAGCATATTTGAAGATGTTGCAAGGTAGAGTTTCTGAGGATGAATATTGCTGTAAGAAGCATGAGGCAGCAATGCTGGTTGGCCAGAGTAAGGCAAAAGGTAGGAAGGAAAAAGAGGAAAGGCAAGAATTGGCTTATTGGAAAGATAGAAAAACATTCTGGAAGTACATATGACATAGGGGAAATAAAATTCTAAGTTGTGTAAAGAATAGGGTTGGAGAAATGATATGGGATCCCAATGAGCTAAATGAAAGATAAGGTGAGTACTTCTGTGATTTATTAGATCATGGAAGCAAAAGTGTTACTGAGGCAGAAGCAGATGATCTCATGGTGAGAGATGGAAGCAAAAGTGTTACTGAGGCAGAAGCAGATGATCTCATGGTGAGAGATGGAAGCACTGGTGGGATAACAATAGAAGAGGTATGTAAAGCTCTAAAATCGCTTCAGAATGGTAAGGCTTCTGGAGTAGATGGCATAACTGCTGAGATGCTAAAGTATGGTGGTGACTCTGTGATTGACTACATAACTGAAATTTGCCAGTTTTGTGGGAGTTAGGAATGGTTCCTCAGGATTGGAGGGATGCTATCGTTGTTCTCTTGTACAAGGGAAAAGGTGGCCAGACTGAATGCAAGAACTATCGTGGTATCAGTTTGCTGAGTGTGCCAGGAAAAGTGTTTGGGAAGGTCATTAATGATAAGGTAAGAGGTCTTACTTCAAAGAAAGTGTGGGATGTATACAGTGGTTTTATGCCTGGTAAGGGCTGCATTAATCAAATTTTTGCATTACCCATAATGATTGAAAAGTATCTGTCTGTTGGTAAAAAAGTGTTTGCTGCCTTCATAGATTTAGAGAAAGCTTATGATAAAGTAAATAGGACTCTTCTATGGAAGATACTAAATAAGTATGATATTACTGGGAATCTACTTAATAGTGTGAAAGCCATGTTCGCTGGCAGTAGATCATGTGTATGAGTGAATGGTGGTATATCGAAATGGTTTTCTATTGGTGCAGGAGTCAGACAAGGTTGTGTAATGTCACCATGGCTGTTTAATATATTTATGGATGCATGCATGCATGATGCCAAAATAGATAATACTGGTTTACGTCTTGGTGATATTTGTGTGTGCAGATTGCTGTATGCTGATAACACAATCTTGTTGGCAGAGAGCAAAAGTGAGTTGCAGAGTATTTTGTCCCAGATGTACAAAGTTTGTATGAAATTCAAACTGAGTGTAAATGAGGAAAAAACCAAAGTTATAGTTTTTGGAGTGAGGATCTGTTAGTACTGAATGCAAGTCTTAATGGCACAGAGATTGACCAGGTGAATGAGTTTGTATATTTAGGAAGTATGTTTGACAGAGAGAACAAATTAGATGTCGAAATTAGTAGGTGAGTGAATTCTTCATTGAAAGTCATTGCTGCTTTAGGAGGATTTCACAGGAATGATGAGTTCTCAAAGAAATCCTGAATGACTTTGTATGAAAGTGTAATTGCTCCTACCTACTCTGATGTATGGCAGTTAAACCTGGGTATTACAGAGAAGACATAGGAGTTATTTGTGTGCTGGGGAGATGCATTACTTATGGCGGTTTGTAGCAAAACACACTCTGATCATGTGAGGAATGAAGATGTGTTGCAGATGCATAATGTGAGGCAAAATGTTGTTAGTAAAGTGAAGACTAATATTCTTAGGTGGTTTGGTCATGTTGAAAGAATGAGTGATGAGGTGCTTACTAAGATAATTTATACAGCCCAAGTGACAGGAAAAAGAGGAAGGTAGAGGAAGGCCAAGGAAATCATGGGAGGACCAGATTCAAGAATGTCTCCATGAGGAAAAGATAATGAGTGTGAAGTACAAAAGGTCTTGTGCACTGCTTGTGATGGTTGTTAATGAAGCTCATGCTGTGTGCTGAGATCGTGGTAAGTGGAGACATTTGATACACCAACATTAAGTAAATTTTAGTTTCATCGGGTAAATGTTTACTTGGTAGGTGGCCTTTCTTTGAGGAGCTAACCTCTGAATCTCAGAGAACAGCTTAATGATATGTATGTATGTATGTATTCCCAAATTATCATCCATGTGGGCCAAGTCAAATAAATAATTTAAAGTAACCCTATTAAAATTTACTATTAACATTGCATTTAAAACTCTTAAAACATATTTTACAGAATTAAAAACTTAAAGGTATTCTTAAAAGCTAAAGAACTGCACAAGAAACTCCGCCATACAGCTTGCTCGAGGCTAGTGCTTTTGGAAATTCAATTTGCACCATCAGGCTTTACTTCCAATGTGCTGCTGTGAGAAAGCAAGCAGCTGTTATTACTAAAATAACATTACATGTAAGTACACATACATAAAATATTTTTCCAGTCTATAATTAACATTTGGGTATGAAAATAAACCAAGGGATGTTGTTACATTATTCAACTGCCTTAAGTATTAATCTAAAAACTAAACTTTGTTTTTAAATCAATATATAAAGTATGTTCAGAAACGATTTTATAAATTTTATTTTAATGAAGTTTACACAAGCACACACACACGTGTGTGTGTGTGTGTGTATCTTAATATAATTAATATAATTCCTTGGCATTGCACAAAATTGTGGGACATAGGTACATTGTACAACCTTGGGAGATGGTTCATGTGTCACCATCTCCCAAGGTCATATGACGTAAGTGTCACAACACTGTCTTTTATAGATCCTGATCCCAAGAATTGGGGAAAAATAAAAGTTTTCTTCTACTAATCATCTGACTGCTATATGTGTCACAGCACTCAGTCTAGCTTCATACGTATGCAAAACGCGGGTAGACGGGAGCATCACATGACCTTGGGATTGAGAGATGGTGCCAGCTGATCCGGCAAGCAAGGAGCTGATTGGCTATTGTCAAGAATAACTCTGCTACACATGCTTCATGCAATATCATTCGCTTCCCTCTCAGCCTCGAAAAGGAAATTCCAGGCAAATGTCCGTACTGTTTTAAAATTCAGGGACAGATTCACCGGTACATTTTGGATTTGTTACCACTTACTAGTGAAAACCTTTCATATGGCCAATTGTACTTTATAGATTCTTCAGCATCTACTGATATACTGTATGTATTGGTCATAATGAAAATAAAGAACTAAAGTGATTGATATTGATAGCCCTGACAGATATTCTGGCTAACAATTCTTACATACAAGCATACAAGACCTCAGCTGAAGTGATTGAACATGAGGTAGCAAGACACAACTTGGACCTGCGTTTTGTTGATAATATACACTGCTGGCCACCCAAAATGCAACACCAAGAAGGACACGAGTTAGTAAAGCCAGATTTACTGGACACATAACAACAGATACAAAGATGAGACGATTGAGCTTACAGGCCCGTGCGACTTGCGGAACACGCAGACATCAATAGTTTGTGTGGCCCCCATGGCTGGCAATAATGGCTGCTACATGCCGCGGCATCGAACGAAAGAGGCTTTGGATATGGGCTTGGGGTATGTTGGTCCAGGCTGCTTCCACACGTTGCCACAGTTCATCGGGCGTAGCCGTGGGTGGTGCTTGCTGGGCCACTTGGTTGCCGATCAGCGACCAGATGTGTTTGATGGGCGACATATCGGGAGAACAGGCGGGCCACGGCAGCAGTGACACCTGGTGGGCCGTGAAGAATTGTTACATGATGCGTGCCACGTGCGGGCGCGCATTGTCCTGTTGAAACGTGGCCGCTGGCAGGTCCTGCAGGTAAGAGAGGACTACAGGCTCCAAAACGTCGGAGATGTAGCAGTGGCTGTTGAGTGTACCGGCGTTGCGTACCAGAGGGGTGTGGGTGTCATATCCAATTGCGCCCCAAACCATAACGCCAGGCAATGGACCGGTATGGCGATGCATAATGTAGGCGTCATACAGTCTCTCGCTGCGGTGCCGCCACATGCGTATCCGACCATCGTGGTGTTGCAGGCAGAAGCAGGATTTGTCGGAGAAGACAATGTCGTGCCATTCCGTAGTCCAGGTGCGACGTTCAACGGCCCACTGCAACCGCACTCGCCGGTGGTGTAACGTCAATGGTAATCGGAGCAATGGGCGCAGTGCGACAGGTCCCCGCTCCTGCAGACGACGTCGAACGGTACGTGCTGACACAGGTTGTTGCGCAACACACCCTAATTCCTGCGCTAACGTTCGTGATGTGACGGTGCAAGCCGTCAATGCCCGCCGTACAACATGCCGATCCTCTCGTTTGGTGGTGTTCCGCGCCTGCGGCAATCGCTCACATCAGTCCGTCCGTCCCTCCTGCACCCACTGAATCCATACTCGCCTCACTGTGGCTGGATGTCGTCCCACACGGGCGCCGATGTCTCGGTACGATAAACCGCTGTCACAATAAGCCACTATTTGTCCTCTGTCGAACTCAGAAACGTGCTGAAATGACTGCCGTATTCTGTGACAAGGCATCAGAAAGCTTCCCACACACTGGTCCGGCAGCACAGCACACTTCCACTACTTACACCCCACCTTCTGTGCACCCTTCTTATAGTGCTTCTTGGTGGCGTACCGGGCGCATGTGATTTGCATATGCCGTGCAATGCTAATCGTTTGCATGTCCTCTCACGGGCAACGCGCGCAGCGAATTTCAGGCCAATCGGATGCTTCCTTCTTGGTGTTGCATTTTCGGTGGCCAGCAGTGTATTTACATATTCTCTATATCCTCTCCACAAAATACATAAACCATGAAAAAAAGGTTGCAATTTTATTACCACTTTCTTGAAAACTGTGAAAAATACTTCCTGCTAGATATCCCCTCTACAGAATACATAAAGCATGAAAAAATGATGCAATTTTATTACCACTTTCTTGAAAAATGTGAAAAATAACTAGATTGGGGCTTTTGCCTCACCAAGCCACTAGTGTGTATATATTCATGGCCCAGTCACATTATTGTGACCACCAGCTAATATCCAGAGTAACCGCCGTGTGCAGCGCGGACAGCAGCTAGACAGGCTGGGGGTGACTTAATAAGGTGCTGGAAGGTGTTTATAGAGATGTGGAGCCATGCTGACTGCAGTGCATCTTACAGCTGCTGGAGGGGAGGGTGCATGGTGGAGGATCCATAGAGCAAACAACACGATTGAGGTGGTCCCACAGATGCTCAATTGGGTTTAAGTCTGGGAAATTAGGGGACCAAGGAAGTACTTTGAAATCTTCATCGTGATCCTTCCAAACACTCTCGGACATTTCTAGCTGTGTGACACATCGCATTGTCGTTCTGGAAGACAATCAGCAAGTGTGGGTGTGCATGGTCTGCAAGGATGGATTCATAACGAATTCGGTCCATATTGCTTTCTACAGGTTCGAGTGGATCCAGAGGATGCCATGAAAACATTCCCCAGATCATAATGTTGCCCCCACCAGCTTGTGTTCTGCCAGCAATAGTTAAAGAGTGTTTATTCTCTTATGTTTCTTGCCTTATACTCCAACATCCATCCATTCAATGAAGCAGAAAACATGACTCATCAGAGAAGATAATCCTTTGCCAATCAGCAGAGGTCCAATTCTGATACTACCGTGCAAATGTAAACCTTTTCTGCCAATGCACCTTTATTAGCATAGATGCAGTGACCATCCGTCTGCATCTGAGCCCTTTACGCAGCACGGTTCGCTGAACTGTCATTTTAGACACACTTCTGGTAGCTCCCTGGTTTATTCGGCTAGTGAGTTGCTCCACTGTAGTGTGTTGATCGGCCCTTACACACCTTCGAAACCGACGTTCACCTCTCACATCAATGGCACGTGGTGCTCCCCTGTTTCCACATTGCTTATTCACAATGATGCCATTTCTCCAATGACGACACACTTTAACCACAGCAGCACACAAACAGGTCACAAATTGCGCTGTTTCAGAAATTCTGCCACCCTTGGCCCAAAAGCTGATAATCATCCCTTTTGCAAATCTGATAAATTGCTCATTTTATCCATGACAGCAATGAGTGGTATGTTTTCAGAATGCCTACAGCACACCTTATATACCCTCCAAGCCAGCTTCTGACATGTGCCTTCTTTCATTGGTTGCATGCTGTTGACATCAAAAGTAGGAGGTGGTCACAATAATGTGACTTGACTGTGTATATATATATATCATCATTGACAACCATTATCAATCCACTGCTGGACAAAGGTCTCTCCAAGCCTCTTCCACAACGGTCTGTCTTGTGCCAGTTTCCTCCACTCCCGCATACTTTTGAATTTCATCCACCCATCTCCCATGTGGTCTTCTTCTGGGTCTTTTCCTGTCTCTTGGAATCCAATCTAAAATTTCGGCTGTCCATCGATGGTCTGTCCTTCTGGCAGTATGTCCAGCCCATGCCATTTCAGGGATTTTACTCTGATCATGATGTCTTCCACTCTTGTCATTTTTCGGATCCACGAGTTCCTCTTCTTATCTCTCCTGGTTACACCAAGCATGCACCTCTCCATGCTGCTTTGAGTTGTCTGCAGCCTTTGTATGTCTCTTTTAGTTAAGGTCCACGTCTCTGCACCATACGTAAGCACTGGAAGGATGCATTGATCAAACACTTTTCTTTTAAGACATAATGGCATATTGCTCTTGAAAATTATGCTGTTTCTTCCAAAAGCTCTCCAGGCAAGTTTTGTACGCCGATTAATTTCTTCATCAATGTGACCCTCACTTGATATCTGCTGTCCAAGATAAACGTAGGTATCTGTTATCTCCGGCTTTTCTCCATCAATCGATAAATCTTAATTTCTTGTAAAGCATTGTACATCACTTTTGTCTTCTGAAAGTTGATTTTTAAACCCACTTTGTTACTCTTGTCAGCAAGCTCCTGGATCATACTCTGCAGCTCTGATGGGGTAGTTACAAAAATTACTACGTCATCAGCAAAACGAAGGTGAAATAGATATTTTCCATTAAGATTCAACACTGAATCTTCCTTCAATGAAGAAATTGACACCATAAAGAAAATTGCCGAAGCCCATCAGTTCCCACCTTCTACAATTCAAAAAGTCCTCCAAAATTCCCACTTGAAAAATCTGTCTGCTCTCTCACCAATAATAATGGAAAAACCACCATTCATTGGTTCCATCCCTTTCCGTGGATCTTTCTCTCATAAGATGTGTAAACTTTTCAAAACTATTGGCTATACTCTCACAGTGAAACCAAACCCTCCTGCAATAATGTGCCTGCTTAAAGACAGGAATCCTGTCTCACCCTTGGACAACCCTGGAGTTTATGCTATTCCCATTTCAACTTCCTCTGGTCTCTCAGTGTATATTGGAAGCACATACCAAAGCATCAAAACAAGACTTCGTGAACACAAAAAAGATGTTTCCAATGGTCTTCCAAAGACAGCTTTATCTGCACTAACCCTTGAAGACACCTCTGCAGTTTCCATTTGGAAAGAAACCAAAAATGTTGCCCCATTCATCAACAAGGCATCTCTGCGTTTCCAAGAGAGCATTGAAATTTTGTTCACCAAAAACTGCAATTCAGAGAGAGACCCCTCATCAAATCCCATTTATTTGGATCTCTCTATTAAAATCTGGCAACATTTCCAACACCCCAACTTCAAATTGTAGTTCTGGCAACCAGCCTATCCAGTTGATCGTGGGTGATCAAGGTCGTAGGATGACCGAAAGCTACCACTAAACAAACCTTTTACCATACACGACTCTGTGTGCTTCGCGCGCTTTATATGTTTATGTGTTATTGTCGCGTGAAACCTGAGTTTTAAACCATCTCAGGAATCTTCCCTTCATTAAGGCATCGAGTGAAAACTTGGGCGAGTACTGTTTCAATTTCTCCGCTTGCTTCTTGTATGATGTCTGCAGTAATTCCATCTTCTCCTGGAGCTTTCCCCGCTTCATGTTCTTGATTGCATGTGCAACCTCTGCTGGGAGGACTGGAAGAACACTGGTACTGGTACCTTTCATGATGTCTGGAGTACATGTATCATCCCTTTCATATAATTTGGTGTAGAAATCTTTCACTCTTGTCAAAATTTTGCCTCTATTTCTTATTACAGAACCATCTTCTTTTCTCAGTGCCATAATCTGTTTTCTTCCCTTACTGAGATGTCCCTTTGCTATCTTTAGGCTTCGGTTGTTTTCAACTGTTTTCCTCACTAGTTCACAGTTGAATTTCCTTACGTCTTCAGTGATACTTTTTCGTACTGTCTTGCCTAGCTCTATATATTCCACTTTGGAAGTCACATCTTCTTCAGTTGTCCTCATCTCTTCTTTTTTGCATCAACATTTTGGTTTTTCCTGATAATTTGTTCACATGCAACTTGTTCTTAGACCCAGCTAATTTTGTTGCTGTTTCCATAAGAGCTTTGGTTACTTTTCTGTTAACTTCAGAGATGTCCACTTCTTCCGACGTTAGACCTTCTAGAATAGAGAATCTGTTCCTCAGTTCTAATTTGAAGGTATTACGATGCTTTTTAAGGTTGGTCATGTCAATACACTTTGTTTGTCTTATGAGCTTACCACGCTCGAGTTTAGCATTGAGGTGCATCTTACCATTCTATGGTCACTACCTGTGTTTTACTTGTTCAGTGCACTGCAGTCTTCCATGACAAATTTCTTGTTACACATAATAAAATCAATTTCACTTGTCAATCCATTGGGATGCCTCCATGTCCATTTCCTTTGTGGCATTTTCTTGAAAAAGGAGTTCATGGTGAAAAACCCTTCTGCCTCTGCAAACTCTATGATACTATTTCCATGCTGGTTTCTGTTGCCCTGACCAAATTTACCTACTGAAATTTCATTCTGTTGCCGTTGCCCTATTTTTGCATTGAAATCTCCCATAATTATCTTCAAGTGCTGTTTGCCTTTGTTATTTAGATTTCGAATTTCCTCATAAAATTCTTCAATTTCTTCTTCAGGGTGACTTGTGGTGGGTGCATAAGCTTGAATAATCTGGGCCTGGTGTCTTCTCGAGAGTTGGATAACGAGTCGTGCAGCTCTGTCAGAGGAACTTTCAACTTTTACAACTTTATCCTTCAGTTTCTTGTGTATTATAAATCCAACACCACTAGTTCTGCCAGTATCTATCCCACGATAGTAGAAGAGATGTCCACTTTTCAGTTCAATGAGATGTTCTCCTTTTCTCGTTACCTCACTTAGCCCGACAATGTTCCACTTGATCTTTTGTAGTTCCTCTTCCAATTCAAGAAGCCTTAAATCAGAAGATAGGGAGCGTCCATTGTAAGTAGCCAAGGTCAGCATCAAATGGCAGCCTAGTCCGGTCCTCCGGTGATTCTTAGCACCCTCTGCCTTCATGTCGCACTGGCTGCTGCCTTGGCTAGGTACATTGCAGGTGCCGGAGACTGAGGGCCAAGATTTAAGTTTTGGAGTCATTTTGGAGGGGTTTGGCCATAACTCACCACGCTGGCCAAGCGGGTTGGTGAGTGTGTGATAGCATTTCCTCTAATCCTGATGGTATAGTTATACCGCTATTGGCGGTCGTCAGAGCCCCTTTAGTGGTAACAGGATGCACCACGAGAAGGCGGGGTTGACATTTGTCAAGGAGAGGTGATATGTTGCACTTCACCTGATGCAGTTAGCAAGATAAAACATCTCCAGTTCACACAGGAGCACAAGGATTGGACAGTCGATAATTGGAAACAAATTATGTGGTCCGATGAATCACGTTTTCAGTTGCACCATGCCGATGGCCGAGTGAGGATTTGGCAAAAACAGCACAAAAGCATGGACCCCAAATGCATTGCTACAACTCTTCAAGCTGGTGGAGGTAACGTTATGGTTTGGGGAATGTTTTCGTGGCATGCTTTGGGCCCTTTAATTCGTGTTGATCAACATCTGACTGCCACATCATATCTAAACATCGTTGTGGACCAAGTGCATCCTGTCATGTGGATGGTTTATCCCAATGGTGATGGCTACTTTCAACAAGATAATGCACCCTGCCATAGTGCTCGTATTGTACAGGATTGGTTTCCAGGAACATGCAGATGAGTTTACTTTGCTTAGGTGGCCCCCGCAATCTCCAGATCTCAACCCCATTAAGAATTTGTGGGATGAAGTTGAACGAGCCATCAAACAGCTGGATCCACAACCCTGCAATCTCACACCCCTGGAAAGTGCTATTCATCAAGCATGGTCTCAGATTCCACAAATCACCTATCAACATCTCGTGGAGTCCATGCCACGAAGAATCGACGCAGTATTAAAGGCAAAAGGTGGCCCAACGAAGTACTGAGGGGGTGGTCATAATAAAGTGTCCACTCAGTGTATATCTCCATATCACAAAACTGATTTTATAAATAACTATGGTATATTATTTCTATATTCTAATTTTTTTTTTATTTGCATGGTGCTATTGTTCAGAAAAATCACACTTACCAGATGCTGTAAGTAAATATTTAAAAGTATCTGGCTGTTGGTTAGAAAGTTTTTTGCTGCCTTCATAGATTTAGAGAAAGCTTATAACCGAGTAAATAAGACACTTTTGTGGAAGGTTTTGAATGAATATGGTGTTACTGGGAATCTACTTAATAGTGTAAAAGCCATGTATGCTGGCAGTAGAGCTTGTGTAAGAATGAATGGTGTTTTATCAAAATGGTTTTTTATTAGTGCTGGAGTCAGACAAGGTTGTATAAATTCACTATGGCTTTTTAATATACTATTTATGGATGTGTGAATGCATAATGCCAAAATAAATAATACTGGTTTATGTCTTGGTGATATCCATGTGTGCAGATTGCTGTATGCTGATGACACTGTCCTGTTGGCAGAGAGCAAAAGTGATTTGTAGAGTATGTTGTTCCAGATGTACGAAGTTTGCATGAAAGTCAAACTGAGTATAAATAAGGGAAAAACCAAAGTTATGGTTTTTGAGAGAGGAACTGGCAGTACTGAATGTAATATAAATCTAAATGGCACAGTGGTTGGCCAGGTAAATGAGTTTGTGTATTTAGGAAGCATGTTTGACAGAGAGAACAAATTGGATGGTGAAATTAGTAGGTGAGTGAATTCTTCATTGAAAGTCATAGTGGCTTTGAGAGGTGTTCATAGGAATGATGGGCTCTCAAAAGAGTCCCGCATGGCTTTGTATGAAAGTGTAATTGTTCCTACTCTGATATATGGCAGTGAAACCTGGGTACTGCAGAAGAAGCATAGGAGTCATTTGTGTGCTGGAGAAATGCGTTACTTATTTGGGTTGTGGCAAGACATGGTCTGATTGTGTGAGGAATGAAGATGTGTTGCAGTTGTTTAATGTGAAGCAAAATGTTGTTAGCAAGGTGGAGACTAATATGCTTTGGCCATGTTGAAAGAATGAGTGATGAGATGCTTAGTAAGAAAATCTTTTTAGCCCAAGTGGCAGGAAGGAAAGGCAGAGGAAGGCCAAGGAAATCATGGGAGGATCAGATTCAGGAGTGTCTGCATGAAAAAGATTATGAAGTATAGAAGGTTTTGTGTACAGTGTGTGATGGATGTCAGTGAAGCCCGAGTTGTATGTCAAGATCACTGTAAATGGTGAAGTTTGATGCAGCAACTGTTAGTAAAAATTATCTGGTAGTTTGTATTTCTTTTGTGGAGCTAACCTCTGAATCTCGGAGAACAGCTTAGTGATGTGTGTGTGTGTGTGTGTGTGTGTGTGTGTGTGTGTGTGTGTGTGTGTGTGTGTGTGTGTGTGTGTGTGTGAATATGTAGCAGCTGTAGTAAAGTTACATTGGTTTGCTCATCATTGGTATTCGCTTCAATCTCATTTTTTATGTGTTAGTGTTCACTTGAAATTTTATAATTTTTTTCTGAAGTATTTTCTTTCATTAACTTCTGTCGTAGTTTCTATCCCCTTAACTGTATGACACAAAAATGAATTCAGTATTCATTCTGTTATGTGAGTAGAATTTGTAACCACTGCCATTAGTTTAGCACAATTGAATTTTTAAACTGGAAATCTTGGATTAAATTTTCTAACATTTTTCCTATGATTTTTTTAATTCCAATATAAAACTTAATGTTCTGATGTTTCATTTTTTTTTCTGAAATGCTTATGTAAACATGGTAATAACAATACAGTGTCGACCCTAGTTGTGTTGCTCAATGATTTCTTACTTTTTGTTACTGGTTTTTGATAATCACCAAATATACGTTATTCTATGACACCAATCACTTTAATTACTCTTTCATTCATGCTAACTTGAAACTTCAGAATTCTCACCTTGGTTACAGTTCCCCAAACCTTGAAATGTTCAGCTATTTAAAGTCAGTTCAAAGAAATTACTTTTCAGCATTTCCATGGTTCAAAAAAGCAAAATAAAAATAATCTTTGTTATATGTACTGCAGGCTTCATTTTTCCTGACCAGTCCTCCATCAAAAGTTTTTATAAAATGGAAAGGTCCATTCTAAGGATGTTTTCATAAACTGATAACTCTTGCTGCTTTTAAAGTTCATCATGGCTGCAGGCTTTTGCTTCTGCAGTCTACAATTATTCTTGATGTGCCAAACTTTAAAGGGTGTATTTTGGCAGTTTCATATAAATGCTTTTGTTTTTGTGTATGCCTCCATTATCATTATAGTAAGCACTGTAAAATTTTACCCACTGAAATGTTATTCTAATGGCCAGTAATGCTTTTTTTTACTTATGAATCTTGTCTGACCATAGTTATAAATTTAACTGTACAAAAATGTTAGCATGGTAAAATTTGATACATCACTGTGAATATAATTGCAACCGTCTTTTAACTGCCTGGTGGCTGAGTGGTTTAATTTGCATGCTTCAAGTCAACCAATAGAGATGGGCCAAGGTTTGAGTCCCGGATGAGGCATGGGTAGTGTGCTTGTCAGATGTCACTGGCTCTCTCTCTCTCTCTCTCTCTGGAACCAGTAGCCCCAAATAAGGGATGGGCAATTGCTTATAGCCCTTACAATTGCTCATGGTGGTCAATAAACTCTGAAATGAAGCAACAAAAACAAAAAAACATCTTTCCAATGGTGGCACTAGGGGAAAATATATAGATTAATATGCTTTTCAGCCTTCTTTTGCTTACAAATCCTGATTTGGGACTTCTTCACTTATCACAATGAAAACCTGAAGGTGCCAGCTAGTTTTAAATGTTTTTTTCTGCATTTTCTCAAGATATGGAAGTATCTTAATTGATATCATCAACAAATCTACAGTTGTTTGATAGTTTATAGTCTCCAGCTTTTTCCTGGTGTATCAGATATCTTTGAGATACAAAGTGTGCAACCCAATTGTAGAGTTTTTTTAGACGTTTTGTTAAGACTAAAAAAAATTCAAAATAAAATTGGAAAGTATTTCTAAAGTAGTAATGGAGGAAATTTAAAAGCACGAATCAAAAATTAGTTTGTTGTAAACTCGAAAACTGTGGCCTTCCCTTGAAATATTAGCTTCATGTTCTTTGTGTAAACATTTTAGGGATGTGGAGGTTATGCTTTGAACATTTTTGAAGCTTGATGTCCAGTGGTCATTGTTTTAAGATGTAGACATGGCTATCCTGTTGCCATTTTTGAGATAAGAGATTTATATAGGCAATGACTAGAAGTGATTCTGAGATCTTGCAAGGATCATCCTGTGAAGGCAGACGTCAAATCAATGTAAGCAAAATTTTGTGATTCCCAGTGGAATTGAGGAAATGTTGTATAAATTATTTTGAAGTGGTAAATGTTGTAAATATAAATGGGAAGCCTTTAATTATAATAATTAATGACTTCATGGCTTCCTATAATTACTTTCAGTACCGTAAATTCTTAACGGGAATTATAGAGGATAATTTTATTAAGGTACATTACCTCTCAAATTTTCGATCTATACACTAGATCATCATCAGGAGTTCTTGCGTCTTACTACTTTCACAGGTCTGGCGACCAAGCCGGGTTGATTTGCCATCCAACATGGTCATTGATGTTGCCACCTTGTGTCTTGTAAATTTCCAGGGATTCCTCTAATTTCCGGATAATTGTGTGGGATTGATGTTTGATCCCTTGTAAGAAGTCCCAGTCCATTTTGTGGCCAGTTTGTTGTATGTGGCCACAAAATGGACTGGGACTTCTTACAAGGGATCAAACATCAATCCCACACAATTATCCGGAAATTAGAGGAATCCTGGAAATTTACAAGACACAAGGTGGCAACATCAACGACCATGTTGGATGGCAAATCAACCAGGCTTGGTCGCCAGACCTGTGGAAGTAGTAAGACGCAAGAACTCCTGATGATGATCTAGTGTATAGATAAAAAATTTGAGAGGTAATGTACCTTAATAAAATTATCCTCTATAATTCCTGTTAAGAATTTACGGTACGGGTAGCCTTTGGTGAATAATTTGTGGTGTTTCTCACCATTTTCATCTCTTATAGTGCGTCGTATAAATATAGAGACAGAACAAATTCTCGAATAAAAAAGAAACAACAACGAGCTGAAATGTACACCTCATATTTATAGCAAAAATACCATAGGACACGCAGCTGTACAATAGTTTGACAGAAACATAACAATTCCAATGTCAAGTACAAGAAAAAAACAGAAATACACTGTCCGGTATGAATTGTGGAGCAGTTGTTCCGAATAACACTGAAAACCCGATTGGGCATGCTGTCCACCAAGTGATGTAAGTGTTCTGGACGGAGTGCATACCATCTTCGTTCAATCTGCTCTTTCAGTGTCACCACACTTGAGAACTGCCATTCATTCGTATACACATTACGAGCTAGGATGCCCCAAAGGTTCTCGATAGGGTTCAGATTTGGACTGAGTGCTGGCCAATCCATTACGGTCACATGATGAGTGTTAAATCAGCTTTTTGTTGATGCAGACCGGTGGATAGAGGCATTGTCTTGCTGGAAGAAATAATCAGCACCCGCTAGAGTTTCAGCAAACGGTAGAAGGTGGCTGCTGAGTATGTCCTGATACGTTTCGATACCTTCCTTGTCCTGATACAATACCTGCCTTGCAGAAAAGTGATATCTGTTGTCCCATTGAACGCAAAAGCTCCCCAGACCATCACAGATCCCTCTTCTTTCTGTCTGCTGAAGAGGGTGCATGGCTCACGTCGTAAATCATGCCAATAGCAGTTCCAACCGTTAGGGCCGTCCAGGTTGAACTTTTTCTCATCGGAGAAAGTAGTTGTGATCCACTCGTCCGTCCAGTGTATGTGGCTGCTTGCCCATAACAATCTAGCTTTCTTGTGGTGCCGCGTGAAGTGTGGCAGACGGCACATTTTACGGAGCACAATGTTGCGACTTTCCTTGATTTGTCGATGAACTGTGTCCTTTGAGACGGTGACACCAACAGTCCGAGAAACTTGACGTAGTGATAACCTTTGGGATAAAACTAAATGCATGATGGCAAGATCATCTCGTTTGGTTGTTATTCGAGGCCTTCCAGGCTGTTTTCTGGCAGTTAACGCACCGCGTTTCAATAAAGTCTTATAAATGACTGCCCTACTCCTCCCCATGGCTTTACAAATTTTTGCTACAGGCAATCCATTTGCTCTCAGTCTCCAAATCTTCTGCACCTCCTCACCAGAAAGTTGACTGTTGCATGGCATTTCGGCAAATGAATGTCTGACGGCAGGTCCGCTGTGTTTTGTAGGCTGGACCGAATTACGGCCCATGCGCATGCGTACAACATGCTAATTTGCACATCTCATGTGCATGTGGCTACTTTACGTAGTAGTCTTTATATTTATAAGACACCTAAAATTACACTATTTCACTTTGTGGTGTTCTTTTCACACAATCCGGTCATCTCGACGGATCGAAACATTTGTTGTAAGTTATTATATTTGCACTTTTAAGGTATTAACCTCTTGCAAAGTGCGCATAGTTTACGTGCAATTCATATATGAAAAAACCATGAGGAATAACCACTCACTCACCATAAAGATCATGGTAACCTCCAATGACCACACACTTCCAACACGTCATTCATCGTGATGTAACTGGGCTTCCACAGGTTTACAGACTTCTTGCTTACGCTTCTTATTTTCGGGTGTGAAACATCGTTTTTGTTTTTTTCCTTTGCCTTATAAGATGTTACTATAATGCTTGTCAATTCGATAAAAAACACTCATACAACTCATTCATACAATTCAAGTAAAAACTATGTACATAAACCTTACATTCACAGGCGATTAAACCTTGGTCAACTCTAATTATGGAACTCCTCCTTCTGTTTCACAACCTCTGCTACTCCCACGACCTATGGGGTCACCACTGTCAACTTTATTTGCTGAAATTATAATGAGTGACATTGAGGAAAAAAAAAATAATAATAAGTAAACTCGAGGATCCACCACTGATATACTGCAGATATGTTGATGACATTTTTCTGTTATCCAAGCTAAAAAATGATGAACTTGAGGACTTGACAAAAAGTATAGTGAAATTTATCCATCTATTGAACTGACAGTAGAACAAGAACATGACAATACTTTGGCATTTTTGGACGTTTTGATTATTAAAACAGAGGAGAATATACAATTCAGAGTGCATAGAAAATCTTCATATATCCCAGTACTTATACCATTTCAGTCATCACATCCATTAACACATAAAAGAAATAGTGTTAAAACACTAATTAAAAGAAGTTTAACACATTCATCAATTGAACAGTATAGAAAGGAAGAAATTGAATATATTGAAAAAATTGCATATGCTTTTGGATACCCTAAACAGGTATTAAAAAATGGATTTATGAAGTAACTCAAGGTTACAATAAGGTCAAGACTGATAAAAAACTTGTAAAATATGTGGGAGCAATACCATATATAGAAAATGTTTCAGCAGAAATTAATAAAGTTTGTGGCAAGTATGGCATACAGGTAGGAAATCAGGTATTTACTGTAAAAAATTTAGTGATTAAAAATGAAAAAATCAGCCAATTAGATAGAGCAGGAATTTATGAAATCCCAATAAACCAGCAACCACCTGTGTCATATATAGGCAGCACCAAGAATAAATTAAAGTATAGATTGAACCAGCATATTAATAATTGGAATAAAAAAGAGGCTAAGACAGCATTGACCCAATACTGTATGGAAAATCAAAAATGTCCAAGGTTTGAAGATATTAAAATTATTAAGAGCTGTAAAAACGAAAAGCAGTTAAGAATTGCAGAATCAGTGTTAATTGAAAAAAACAGATCAAGATTATGCAACATTAATGAGCCAAGTAACCTAAACGAACAATGGAAAGCCCTAATAAAAATTGAACAGCAGCGTAAAAAGAAAGAGGGAAAAAAGAGCAGCAGGGACAATAGATGGCGCCAGAGACACAACGATTCAGAGATAGCGACTGGAGCCCAGGCCTCGATGGCTCTGCTCACTTGAGCTGTGGTGGGCGGGTGAGACACACCTGCTTCCTGAAGATGACAGGGACCTGTCGAAAGTACTAGAGGATTAGATGTGCGGGGCTGAATGGGTGTGACACTTGCAGTGGGAGTAGCAGAGGTTGTGAAACAGAAGGAGGAGTTCCATAATTAGAGTTGACCAAGGTTTAATCGCCTGTGAATGTAAGGTTTATGTACATAGTTTTTACTTGAATTGTATGAATGAGTTGTATGAGTGTTTTTTATCGAATTGACAAGCATTATAGTAACATCTTATAAGGCAAAGGAAAAAAACAAAAACGATGTTTCACACCCGAAAATAAGAAGCGTAAGCAAGAAGTCTGTAAACCTGTGGAAGCCCAGTTACATCACGATGAATGACGTGTTGGAAGTGTGTGGTCATTGGAGGTTACCATGATCTTTATGGTGAGTGAGTGGTTATTCCTCATGGTTTTTTCATTTGTTGTAAGGTTATGTCTAATTAGGTACCACTTCAGCTTCCTACCTATATTCGCATTGCGTTCACGACGCAAAGTCTACTGTCTCTATATTTATGCAACACACCTTAGTTTACAGCTGAGGAACTGCTGAACTATCAAGCAAGGCATAAAATTTCTTTATGAAGTTTTATGTGAAGGACAAAACAAGAAGTGTGATTATTATACGTGACAGATGTTCTCACAATAAAATATCAATGATTGTTTTGACAGCTCCTCAATTTTTTATTTTTTTGAAGTCTGACAGCTGCTTAACAGTTTTTTTGTTTTTTTTTTCTAGAAGTTCCACTTTTTTAAATTTATTTATGTAAGAAATTGGCAGCTCAGGGTAAATCAGAAATTTAATATCAAGAAGTTGTATAATAAGAAACAAAGCAAGTATTTTTACTAGTTTTTCAGATAGGTGGAATATGGGAATGGATTATGTTAGTTAGACAAAAAAGTGTCAAAGGTGAAAGCTTTGTTTGTCTCAGCAATAACTATCACTGTTTTAGTGGTAACAAATGGTCTTCAGGTGTGTGATGTGAAATGGATGGTAGATTATAGAAGATGAGCAATTTCAGTTTAGTTTACTGGAACTTTGGAAGAAAAGTTTTTCATCATTATGCTACTTGAATGTTTGATTTATAACCCATACTGATATGCTGACAGTTCAAAGACCACTGGGGATGGCACGGGTTTGAGTGCCAAAATGCATTTGGCAACTACGAAGGAATGAGGTGATATTCTTTCCGAATTTTTACCATTTTGTTCATGTCTTTTTAAGAACCTTAGGATTTTAACTTCTTTTCACTTCTGTTCAGTACTTCATTTCTATTCAACTTTTATCGTTACCATTATTTTTGCTTTTTATGCACTTCTGCACACCATTTGCATCTGAAATTAACAAAGGAGAAGTTTTAATGTTCGTTCGGCATGGAGGTCAAGTTTACTTTTCACCAGGTGAGTTGCAATTAATCGTAACTTCAACTGTTTAGACTTTTATTTGGAACATCATTATAGTTCCTCCGTTAAATGCAGAGCTATCAATGACACAAGTAACAAGTTGATGAACATTTTCATGTTACGAATTGTAGTTATTACAAACATATATACTGATCACTGTTTCATACTGGCAGGGTCCTTGTTATGGGTTGAAATAGGTGATTCAAATTATGCATACTAATATGAATCGTGTATAGTCTACTGCATGAGTTCAGTATTGTAATAGAGAACAGTTTTTACATTTGTTACTTTCACTTTTGTCACAAAATTAAGCTTCAGTATAAATATTGTTGAGATACCAGCTAGTTCTATGTGACACTGGCCAAAAGGCTCCAACACACTGGGTTTTGAACTGTTAGGTGGAATGACCTACTGGAACCATGAGCTGTGGGCTGATTCTCCACACTAATGTACTTTTATGGTTTTCAGGACTCAAACAAAATATTTTAAGGACTCAAGTGTGGGACATGGTGGACCACCCACACTTGAGAAGGCTGGTCCACCAAGAAATCAGCCTGGAACTAATAAACAGTGTATGAGAAAGAGATCTCAGCTGAGTGAGTTTAAAATTAGTGTATGGAATACTAGAGAAAAAAATGGAAAGATTAATGAGGTGATTGAAGAAATTAATAAGTATAAATTGGATATGCTATGTGTAAGTGAAACTAAGAAGAAAACAACTGAAATAGAAGAAGTGAAGGGAATGGTTAGTGTGTGGTCTAGAGTGTAGGATAGTGTTAAAAAGACTAGTAAGTGTGAGTAGGATTTTAAGCAAAAAGATGAACAACTTGATTCACTATAGCTGCATAAGTGAGAGAATTCATTGGATTCATTTGACTGTGAAACTTTAGAGAATAGTAATAGTTGTAGTGTATGCTCCTTGTGACTTGGAGCCTTCTGATAGGAAGGATGGTTCCTGGAATGAACTGAAAGCTGTTTTAAGCCAGTTTGGTGCTAAAGAGATATTATAGTAGGGGATTTTCAGTTCTAGAGAAGGTGTTCAAAATGAGATTTCTGATAATGTTCTGGGTAAATCAATGAAGGAAGAAATATTCTTCATAATACATGGAAAATCGATAGAATATTCAAAGCTAACAAATTGCAAATTCTGAATTTTCTTCTTCAGGAAGATGCTTTAACGTCTGTAAATTCTGTTTACACGTTCTGTAAAGTGGATACAGTCTGTGGTGGTGCATTAATGCACCACCACAGACTATGATTTGATCCACAAATGATCAAATCAGTATGTGGTGGTGCATTAATGCACCACCACATACTGTATCCACTTTACAGAACATGTAAAACAGAATTTACAGACGTTAAAGCGTCTTCCTGAAGAACCTTGTGGTCACGTAATTGTATGTGAACTATATGATAGAATCACATGAGATATACTGAATTTTCTTGTAACAATTACTGGTCATCCATGTAGCACCTCTCAAAAAACTTGAAAATTTCAACACCATGGAGTGGGATTGAACCTGCATCTTCCGATTTCTGTTTGAGTATGCTAACCGTTATACCACCCAGAACAGTGCGAAGTTCTAATCTGAACATCCTTCAGATCGCATCTCTCGATTTCTGTTCGAGTAAGTTATCTGAGAGGTGTTACATGGATGTCCAGTAAGTGTTACATAAGCAAATTCAGAATTTGCATTCTGTTTGCTTTGAATATTTTATCAATTTCCCATGTATTATGAAGAATATTTCTTCCTTCGTTGATTTATCTGTGGTACTGGTGATTTCCCGACCTACATCCATTTCTGGATGAGAGTTGGGTCGAAATAATGCTATGAGGAAGCAACGATGCTTTGACTAGCGAAAATCTGAAGGATGTTCAGATTCCTAAGCTAAGGTTGCTCAGTCTCAGTTGCTTGGAACTTTACTGTTCTGAGTGGTGTAACGGTTGGCATACTCAAACGGATCAGAAGATGCAGGATTGATTCCCACTCCAGGGCAATGAAATTTTCAAGTTTTCTGAGAGGTGTTACTTGGATGACCAGTAATTGTTACAAGCAGATTCAGAATTTGCAATCTGTTTGCTTTGAATATTCTGTGTTCTGGGTAAGTTCGATAATTCTGGTGTGGATGCTAATGTTAAAAGATTAATTGAACTCTGCATTGAGAATAGATAGGTAATTATGCACACAGTAGTCAGAATGAAATATGACTTTGAATTGCTGTAGTTTTGCTGTTCACCATGTTGCATCATATCAGAAAATTTGAAAATGACATCATCCTGGAGCACAAAATGCACCTGCATCTCCTGATTTCCATTCAAGTATGTTATCAGTTATTTTCAAGTTTTTGGATGTGATGTAACATAATGAACAGTAAACTACAGCTATTCAGAGTCATATTCTTACTGCTATGTGAGTAATTATGATAATCCCATGCATTTATAAAGAATATTTTTCCCTTAATTTCACAGGGAAATTACGGCAGAAAGGTATGAATTACCTTTTTGAAATGATAGCGAAGCATTCTGGAGGTACACAAGACATAAAAAAAGTAGGGGAAATAAAGTTGTAAGTTGTGTGAAGAGTAATATCGGAGAAATGATATGGGAGCCTTATGAGTTAGGTGTAAGATGGGGTGAATACTTCAGTGAGTTATTGAGGTTATTTTGAGGATGAAGCAGATAATGCCACAGTGAGAGCAGGAAGCACAACCAGGATCTCCAGAGAAGAGGTTTGTAAAGCTCTAAAATCTATTCAAAATATTAGGACCCCAGGAGTTGATGGCCCAACAGCTGAGATGTTAAAATATGATGATGATTCTAACATTGACAGTTTAACTGAAATTTGCCAGTTGTGCTGGAAGTTAGGGGAATGGTTCCTCGGGATTAAACGGATGCTATCATTTTCCTTTTTGTATAAGGGTAAAGGCTATCAGACTGAATGCAAGAACTATCATAGTATCAGCCTACTAAGTGTGCCACAGAAAGCATTTGGGGGTGGGGGTGGAAGGTCACTATCGATAAGATATATAAGGTCTTACTTCAAAGAAGGTATGGGATGTACAGAGTGGTTTCATGCCTGATAAGGGCTGCACTAACCAAATTTTTGCATTATGCATGATGATCAAAAAGTATCTGTCTGTCAGTAAGAAAGTTTTTGCTGACTTCACAGATTTAGAGAAATCTTATAAACGTGTAAACAGGACACTTCTGTGGAAGGTCTTGAATAAATATGGTATAACAGTAAATCTGCTTAACAGCATAGAAGCTAAGTATGCTGGCAGTAGAGCATGTGTATGAGTGAATGGTGTTTTATCAAAATGATTTTCTATTTGTGCGGGAGTTGGACAAGGTTGTGTAATTGTCACCATGGCTGTTTACTATATTTGTGGATGCATGCATGTGTGATGCAAAATAGACAATACTGGTATATGTTTTGGTAATATCTGTGTGTGTAGATTGCTGTATTCTGATGACAGTTCTTTTGAAGGAGAGCAATAGTGAGTTGCAGAGTATGCTGTCCTGATTGTAGAAAGTTTGTATGAAGTTCAGGTTGAGTATAAATAATTGAAAAATCAAAGTTATGGCATCTGAGCACGGAAGTGTTGGTACTGAATGCAAGATCAGTCTAAATGGTATAGAGATTGACCAGGTGAATGAATCTGTATAGTTAGGAAGCATGTTTGACTAAAAAATGGATTATATATATTTACTCAAAAAGTTAAGTTCAAAATATGCTACTTCAAAATACAATAACTGGTTAAATGCTATTTTGAATAACTTTTGTAAAATAACTTTTTGCATGTTGCTATCCTTGGTGGCCAATGCATCTCACCCACTCTTACTAATAACTATAGGTTATGAACAATTATGAACTTAAAATAATCAAACCAAACATAGAATCATGATATTGTGACATACCTTACAGTTGAATCTTCCCAAAACACAGTCTAGCTGATAATCCATTCCGGTTATTTTCATCCATGACTTGTGCTATACAATTAGGTGATTCCTGTTGGGGTATGTATTTAAACAATATGTATCCACTTAAACGTAATTAAAAGAATCCCAGTCTGAATGAAGTATCAACAAGACCGAATGGCAAGATGACTGAATACATAAAAGAGAGGGGGGGAGAAATATGCTGTTTACTACAAATGACAAATTAAACTAATAAAAGCTTAGAATAAAACTTGCCAAAATGGTAATAATGTGTGAAGTAAATAGCATAAACTTCAACTAAAGAATAAGGGAGGGGAGATATATATATGTCAAATATGAAAGTGAATATACCGGAGTAATATAGCAAGTACCAATACAAAAGAAATGGAACATATAAATGTCAAAATATCAATGAAAGAAACACTATAGTCAACAACTTCAAAACGACCCTACCATGCTAACCTCAAGAGTCGCTCAACAAGTAAAACTTCAGAGACGACCGATGATGTTATATTCAATAGCAATGGTGTTAAAAACGTAATGAAATAAAATACATTACTATGAAAGTGAAACAGAATATAAAATCATTAAAAAAACCTATGAGAGAAATACAATAGTCACCAAACGTAGTAGGACACCATAGTTGGCACGTCCTATGCATTTCTGCAACAAATAGTTGCCATCTTCAGGGAACTGTGTCCACTGTTTTCCTTGCAATTGCTGAGACACTGTCATGTAACTTCACTCAGTTATCTTATCAATTGTCCATACCATCGTGTCATCATTTCATTCTGTTGCCATTCCCATGTTTTCTCTCCCCTCCCCCTTTTATGTATCCAGTCATCTTGCCTTTCAGTCTTGTTGATACTTCATTCAGATTGGGGTTCTTTTAACTACGTTTAAATGGATACACATTGCTTAAATACATACCCCAACAGGAATCATCTAATTCTATAGCACAAGTCATGGTTGAAAATAACTGGAATGGATTCAGAGTTGAAGAAAGAATGGATTCAGAGTTGAAGAAAGAATGGATTCAGAGTTGAAGAAATATTCTTCTCATAATACGTGGTAAATACGTCATGTTAATTAACACAGCAATCGGACATCGCTGAATTGGCTGTAATTACTGTTTCACACGTGAATTAAATCACATCAGAAAACTTGAAAATTCCATCGACGTGGAGCGGGAATCGAACCCGCATCTCACGATTTCCGTTCGAGCGCGTTATCCGTTACACCACCCATGACGACGAATTCCCAAGTTTCTGTGTGTTAAGAGCATCGAAATATTCTCTGACCGCGTTCAGATTCATGCAGATTCTGCTGCCATCTAGCGTTGTTAAGAAAGTCTTCAGTTGTTTAGGTATTCAGAGTTGAAGAAATATTCTTCTCATAATACATGGTAAATACGTCATGTTAATTAACACAGCAATCGGACGTCGCCGAATTGGCTGTAATTACTGGAATGGATTATCGGCTAAACCATGTTTTGGGATAATTCAACTGTAAAGTATGTCACAATATCATGATTCTATGTTCAGCTTGATTATTTTTAATTTATAATTGTTTATAACCTATGCTTATCAGTGAGAGTGGGTGAGATGCATTGGTCGCCAAGGATAGCAACATGCAAAAAGTTATTTTATAGAAGCTATTCAAAATAGCATTCGACCAGTTATTATAATATGAAAACAGATTAGATGATAAATTAGTAGGCGAGTGAATTCATCTTTGAAAGTTATTGCTACTTTAGGAGGATTTCACAGGACTGCTGGGTTCTCAAAAAGGTCATAAATGGCTGTGTATGGAAGTGTAATTGTTCCTACTTTGATGTATGGCAGTGAAACCTGGATACTACAGAAGAGACACAGAAGTCATTTGTGCGCTGGAGAGATGCATTAATTACAGGGGTTTGTGACAACACATGTTCTGATCATGTGAGGAATGTAGATGTGTAATGTGAAGCAAAATGTTGTTCGTAAGGTGGAGGCAAATATTCTTAGGTGGTTTGGCCATGTTGAAAGAATGAGTGGTAAGATGTATACTAAGATAATTTATTTAGCCGAAGGGGCAGGACAGAAAGGTAGAGGGAGACCAAAAAAATCATAGGATGACCGGATGAAGGAATGTGTGTGTAAGAAAACAATAATGAGCATGAAATACAAAAGGCCTTTTGTAAGGCATGTGATGGATGTCCATGAAGCTCAAGTTGTATGCAGAGATCACTGTAAATGGAGACGTTTGATACATCAACAGTAGTAAGTAGAATCTAGTTCCATCCCATCATGTGTAAGTTCTGAATACACTGATATCGTGTTCAACTTATATTACGTGACTATATTAACAGTATATTATTCATTCAATATATTGAATTAGATTTTACTGTTTCACGCGTTAAACGAGATTCTAAGGATATATGGGAAAACAATGTTCTGAAGCGGTTATATGTAAATCATATACATTAAATTGCATGCAATATGCTTCAAACTTACTCTTTTGTCTTTGGTTGTTAGTTAATCCATAATTCTTCACCGTGCATGCGGAATATCATCAGAAATTTCTTTTTCTTCAATCATGCCTTTATCTGATGATGTTTTTGACCAGTGATATTAACTTGTTGTGAACAACAACATGAAATTTTAAAAACGAACTTGAAGAATTAAAATTTTCAAAATAAAAGCAGAATAAAAAGTGCGAAGTCAATATGATTGAGAAATGAATGAAAATTAAAAACCTTTTCTGAAGAACAATAAGAACGCAATTTAAAACCTGAACTCCCCGTGCCTAGGCACTTCTGAACTGTTGTTGCTGACCACCATTGTGCAACAATGTCGAAGCATTATTTCCAGATGGCAGACAAAGAACATCCACAAGAACACCTCATCCTTGCTCCGTTAGTATCACCCAGACTAGTTTTGACCAATATTTAGTCCTCTTCAGTGGGAATATTCACGTAACTCAACATGCATGTTGTTGTACCGCCTTAACTCCAGCAGTTCAAAGCTACAACTCATGTCCAACGTTAGCCGATGTCCCTGCGCATTCTTTCATAGGTTCTATTGTGCATATTTTGGCTGTTGTCCAACTATGTACGTGTTGAAACCTGATTGAATGAGTCATGTCCCGGTGGTCAAAATGTTAAGCTTGATCATAAACACCATCTGTTGTACCAATTTCAGGTTGTATCGGAAGGGGATTTGTATGAAGTTTATTTCTTTTTTGTTTTCACATTTTGTTTCTTTTCTGTTTTTCTTTTATTAAATACTTCTTTTATTAAATACTAAAAGGCATGCTTTTTGGATAATTACTATTGCAGTTATACTCTCTTGTTTTCTCCACCAGTACTGCCTCAGATGTTAAAATCTGTCTATGTGTTTTATGAGTTGTTATTATTTTAACGTTTGTCCAATCTAGGGTAGATCCCTTGTTAATACGGTGCTGTATCAAAGATGTTTTATTATCTTTCTTTTTCCAATTGGAAATATGTTCATTTAATCTTGTTTGAAATCTTCTTTTTGTACTACCAATATAGATCGTTTTTCTTTCGTTTTGTCTCTGTTCTTCAGCTGTACTGACTATTGGAATGCTATATATACCTGCTTTATCCAATATTGATTTTCCACTATTACTTGTCAGAATTGTACATTTATCTAGCACTTTTTTGGCAATTTGTAAATTATCTTTCTTGCATTCCTTTTTTTAGGACATTAATCAATGGTGGTATGTATGGGAAAGTACCACAATATTGTGCATCTTCTTTTGGTTTCTTGGTTGTATTTATCAAGGATTTCTTGATATTTCTGTAGATGGAATGTATTAATCTTTTTCTATATCCAAATTTTTTTGCTGTTTCTTTTATCCATTTGATTTCTTTGTTTTTGTTTATTTTACAACTTGAATGAGTGATGGCTCATCTTATATGGGATTGGAGTGCCAATATTTTGTACAGGGTGTTCCACTCACTACCGAACCCGGCATTTCTTTAATAATATTAACACCAATGAAGATATTGCAACGCAATTTGAAGTGGACTTACCTCATTTTGTGCGAAATGTGATGACATCACAGCATGTGCTGAAAGTGGTCACCATTTGCGTCCAGACAGCATTGAACCTGGCGCTGACCACCAGCCAGCCGGACGCGCCTCTTTTCTGCTTTGTTATGCTAGTGAAAATCTCAACGCAATACATGAAGAACCACTTCATTCACAGAAAACTGGTGTTTGGTGCGGGATGACCCGACGCCACATAATTGGTCCCATCTTTTTCGATACAACCATCACAACAGCTGCATATATGGAAATCTTTGACACCTTTGTAAATCAATTTGGACAATGAAGAACTCTTCAGTGGATATTACCAGCATGATGGAGTGACATCACACACCAGTATGGCCAAAATTCAGTCCTTTTTCGGCGACCGCGTCATTTCGAAGGGTCTATGGCCACAGCGCTTGCCCAATCTGATGCCTCCTGATTACTTTTTATGGAGATATCTAAAAGGGAGAGTTTACCAAAAGAAACAGCGAACCATAGATATCTCGAAAGCAAACATCACTGAAGAAGTTCAGGCAGTGACGGCGGATGTACTGGCAAGGGCTTTCCACAATATGGTGCACCAGGTTCAATGCTGTCTGGACGCAAATCGAGCACATGTTGTGATGTCATCACATTTTGCATAAATTGAGATAAGCCCACTTCAAATTTCGTTGCAATATCTTCATTGGTGTTAATATTATTAAAGAAATGCTGGGTTCAGTAGCAAGTGGGACACCCTGTATTTCCACGGATAGCTGGAGTCCCTTGGGATTATAGCAGGTATGTATGTTGACTTTCTGTAAACTACATATTCTACTTTATTGCTGATCTTTAATAAAGAGATATCAAGAAAATTGAGATCAAGAATTGAGTCAATCAAGCTTAACATTTCGAATGGAACATAACTCATCCAGCAATAGAACCTATGAAAGAATGCGCAGGGACTTCTGCTAACATCAGACGTAAGTTGTAGGTTTGAACTGCTGGAGTTAAGGCAGTGTAACAACATGCACGTTGAGTTACGTGAATATTCCCATTGAAGAGGACTAAATATTGGTCAAAACTAGTCTGGGTGATACTAACGGAGCAAGGATGAGGTGTTCTTGTGGATGTTCTTTGTCTGCCATCTGGAAATAACGCTTCAACATCATTGCACTACGGTGGTCAGCATCAACAGTTCAGAAGGTGCTTAGGCCAGGGGAGTTCAGGTTTTAAATTGCAGTCTTATTGTTCTTCAGAAAAGGTTTTTAACTTTCATTCATTTCTCAATCATATTGACTTTGCACTTTTTATTCTGCTTTTATTTTGAAAATTTTAATTCTTTAAGTTGGTTTTTAAAATTTCATGTCGTTGTTCAGAACAAGTTCATGCCACTGGTCAAAAACATCAGATAAAGGCAGTGATTTAAGAAAAAGAAATTTCTGCTGATATTCCACACGCAGGGTGAAGAATTACGGAGTAACTAACAACCAAAGACAAAAGGGTGAGGTTGAAGCATATTGCATGCAGTTCAATTTATATGTACATAAACTTTGGAACATCATTTTCTCGTATATCCTTAGAATCTCATCTAACATGTGAAACAGTAAAAACTAATTCAATATATTGAATGAATAACAGTACAGCTAGTACCACCAATTATAAACTTTAATCTTGCAGATGAGCTTTCCTTGAGAAGCTAACCTCTGAATCTCAGAGAACAAATTAGGGATATGTATGTATGCATATTACTTTTACTGTATAGTCTTGACCTATTGCTACCAGATTACCATCTGTGTGGGCCTTTCAAAGGGTATAGTCATAGGGGTGTGACATATGAGTGATATGTTTTCTCTTCAGGTGGTTATGAGTTAATTACTCTCACTTTACTGCACATTCTTTATCAAGACACCAGTGTGATGCTTTAGCACCAGGAGGGGAGACCGATTTTTTGTCTCGCCAAGCAAATGAAATTCTGGCTTCCCCCTATGTTGTTGGCTTTTACATGTGTTTACTCTTTAAAATGTTTTCTTTGTTTTGTCTTCCACTCCATGCACTCCCTCCAGCAACAGAATGGGACTAGCCATAACTTGTAACTCAACCATTGCACAGGCACCGACATGACATAAAAATGATTTGCAGGTAGGCAGCATGGTACACACAAGTAATTGTGATTCTTGATTTAATTAACTTATTACACTAACACATTTATTCATGTTCAAAGTGTGAGTGACTGTCAACATGACCCCATATTTAAAATGGTATTAGTAATCCGAATTTCTTGTCGTAGAATATAAATCAAAGTTTCCAAGCTTTCGCACATTAACCAGATGACTTTTTCAAGGAAGGTAAACAGCTAACTGCAAACTGGATAATGGAACACTTCAACAATTTGAACATGGTGACTTGACTAGACAATAAATGAATAGGCACATATGTGATCAGTCATTCAAAGAAATGAACTCGCATTGGTTGGGCACACGGTACTGTGGTAGAAAACACAGCATTATTTGAAGAATTGATTCCAAATGCGTGGCAACTCGAGAGAAATGCTATCATTGAAAGCTCCGCTGCTGGTCAAAAATTCCAAGTTTTCGCGAATGGCAGTAGATTTAGGTGTGGAGTATGAAGCTAATTTCTTGATATCATTCCACATAGAATTAGCGAACTTGAACTTGATCTCTCTTGATAGGGCAGTGGTTATTTTACCATATTTTGTATAGTTTTTATGTTCATTGATTCTAATTCCAAACAAACATTTGGTCATTCCGATGTAGTATCGCCTGGAGCTGTCCGGATATCGTAGTGGGATGGCATAAACACTTGCCTCATTGAGAAGAGGGATATGTCAATATTTCTCTTAAGCATTGTATATAAATATGCCGTAGACCTTATGCCGACACCGAAGCTCATCCTCCTAAGCATGATTTTGAGTTGATAGGAAACTTTTGGTATGTAGAGAATACAGCCCAGGTAGCGAAGTTGTGGCATAGAAAGATTGACACGACTGGTTCTGGCTTTTTCGATAAAGTTATGCATCTGGTTCGACACATATCCTGCCTCAGTGGGCAATTCAATTATGTTTTTTAGTTCTGATTCTTTAGAACGAACATCACAGGAATGGCAAAGGCTGTTCTAATTCAAGAACGGAGGAAGGCCGTCTTGTAATCATCAGAGCAGAATGAATTGCAGAACATCAGGTTGGGAACGTTGTCGAAAGTGATCAGGTCCCAAAGAATATTTAATTTCATATTCACTGAAGAGCAATTGAATTAGAGATACCTGTCTAGTAACGTGTAGCACCACCTTTCGCCCTGATGACAGCAGCGATTCGTCTCGGCATGGACTCGACAAGACACCGGAAGCATTGGGAAGCCATATGGATCCACGACCCCTGAACAAGTTCCCACAGTTCACGAAGATTTGATGGAGGGGGGTCAGAGCCTCGAACATCTCTCTCGATGGCATCCCAGATGTGCTCGATGGGATTGAGGTCAGGTGACCTAGCTGGCCAAGGAAGCGAGGTCCCATCGGTGGAGTGTTCATCCAACCATTCGGATACAATTCGGGAGTGATGGCTTGGTGCATTGTCTTGTTGCAGGATGAGGTCCCCAGTGGGATGTTGTAGATGCACAAAATGGTCGTCCAGGATATCCCGGTAACATTGACCTGTGAGGGACGATGTCACATGTACCAGGGGTCCCATTTCAGTCCACGTAAACAGTCCCCAGACAAGAATGCCACCCCCACCAGCTTGAAGAATACCCTGCTGGCAAAAAGGATCCATCGCTTCATGTGGTTTGCGCCGTACTCGTATCCTGCCATCCGCATGTACCAACGTGAATCTCGACTCATCAGTCCAGGCAACATTTTCCCACATGTCTAGGGTCCAGTGGCGATGTTCCCGCGCCCATGCTAATCTTTGCACCCTGTGATGTGCGGTCAGCAGCGGTACCCTCGTGGGCCGATGGCTTCTGTACCCCATAGCGAGGAGATGGTTCTGGATGGTGTGGCTGCTTACACGTTTTTGTGCACCAGCGTTAAATTGCCGAGTGATTTCTTGCACTGTGGCCCATCTATACGCTGTTACAATGCAAGCTAGCTGATGATGACCCCGCTCATCCACACGCTGTTGTCCACGGCAGCTGGCCCTTTCAGGGATGGTTTTTACCGGATTCGATGTACTCACGGTGCACCCGTGACACAGTGGCTCGTGAATATCCCAGTGCCTGCACAACTTCCGAGATCGAGTGACCCATTCGTCGGGGCCTGACAATTTGCCAACGATCAAATGCACTTAGATCCTTCGTTTTACCCATATTGCGTCCGACTCTTACTGATTCCCGTCACATCACTCCTTATATTGTCGGATCGCTGCATACGTCATGTTGTTTCCATTTACAGGGCTGCCCACAATGCCAGCTATCTCTAATTCAATTACTCTTCAGTGTATAGGGTAAAGCACTTGGCTTCCAAAGACATAACATCCTTTCTTTTCAGGTTTACTAACCTTGATAGCATCTGAGTACTTCAGTGTCCAAGGGCAAGTTTATAAGCAAGTAAATGGTGCTCCCATGGGATCTTCACTTTCAACCGTCCTTGCAGAAGCAATACTTCGCCCCATTGAGCAACATATATTCACTAACATCACCCCAAGGCCTACCACCTGGCTGTGATATGTGGATAACATATTTTTCATATGGCCTCATGGAAAGGAGACTCTCCCATCTTTCCTCGATAAAGTCAATTATGTACACCCTACGATCAATTTCACAATGGAACTTGCGCGCAGTGCTACCTTACCTTATCTTGACGTCTTAGTGAGAAAATCGCATGACAGTCGCCTTCGTACGGAAGTCTATTATAAACCCACTTCTGTTCCCAACCTGATGTTCCGCAGTTCATTCTGCCCTGATAATTACAAGATGGTGTTCTTCCATTCTCGAATTAGAAGAGCCTTCGCAGTCTCCTCTGAAGTTTGTTCTAAAGAATTGAAACTAAAAAACATAGTCTAATTGGTCACTGAGGTACGATATACGTCGAACCAGATACATAACTTTATCGAAAAAGCCAGAACCAGCCGTGTCAATTGTAACGTATATTCTATATTAACTTTCCTTTTGAGTTTCTTTTTCTATGTAAATTTAAGTTTGTTCTCTTAGACATTTTCAAACCTTAACATTATATCTTTTCCCTCAAACGAGAATGATGTTGGCAGCACACTGAGGTCGGAACAAGAGTGACGTATGTATGTGATAAGAATGTTAGATAAAAAGATGATGCAGAGGTTGCTTTGTGTGTGAAGATGTTAGATCGTTACTGAGTTTTGCTTGTAAACCTCTTGACTAAGATATGTCAAGTGGTGTGTTTTGGATTTCGTCTAATGTTGCTGGACCAATAAAAAGTTGACATAACTTGGATTTCTTTATGTTTCGTCTGGCCTTTGTAAAAGCCTTACTTTAACATGAGCTGTCCAGTACAATTAGTTGCATCGCATTTACCCTTAGTTTAACATCTATACAGCCAGAAATCAGGCAAGGTGCTGTGATTTCTTATTCTAGCTAAGTACCTTACTTGAGATTCGGTTGGGTCTTTAACCTAAAAATGAATATAACCTAAAAATGAATAGAGCTATAGAGGAACTGAATTGCAGCATTCTGGCAAAAGACCCAACCAAATCTCAAGTAAGGTACTTAGCTAGAATAAGAAATCACAGCACCTTGCCTGATGCAATAAAGAAAGCGTACCCACCAATGGGTACTGGAATACCAAAAATGTTTGCAAAAATAAAAAGTCATAAGCCTGATACACCTATGAGAGTAATTGTATCAAAAAGGAATTCCCCACTGATCAAGCTGGAAAAAAATATCTACAAATTTTTGGCACCTTTGTTCATGAAGACAAGGTTCACTGTGAAGAACACATATGAATTCATTGAGAAAATTAAAGTAATTAAACAAGATTTAAGTGAATATCATATGGCTAGTATGGATATGAGAGCTCTTTCTCCTAGCACACCAGTACCTCAGGCAATTGAAATAATTATTGAAAAATTGTATGTGTTACAGAAAATGAATGCAATATAAATAGAGGAATTAAGAGAAATTTTATTGTACATATATGAAAATAACATTTTTAAGTTCAACAACAAGATGTACAAACAAAGTTATGGTGGACCTATGGGGTCACCATTGTCAACTTTATTTGCTGAAATTATAATGAGTGACATAGAAGAAAAAATAATAAGTAAACTCGAAGATCCACCATTGATATACTGCAGATATGTTGATGACATTTTTCTGTTGTCCAGGCTAAAAAATGATGAACTTGAGGACTTGACAAAAAAGTATAGTGAAATTTATCCATCTATTGAACTAACAGTAGAACAAGAACATGACAATACTTTGGCATTTTTGGATATTTTGATAATTAAAACAAGTGATAATATGCAATTCAGAGTGCATAGAAAATCTTCATATATCCCAGTACTTATACCTTTTCAGTCATCGCATCCATTAACACATAAAAGAAATAGTGTTAAAACACTAATTAAAAGAAGTATAACACACTCATCAATGGAACAATATAAAAAAGAAGAAATTGAATATATTGAAAAAATTGCATATGATTTTGGTTACCCAAAACAGGTATTAAAAAAATGGATTTATGAAGTAACTCAAGGTTACAATAAGGTCAAGACTGATAAAAAACTTGTAAAATATGTAGGGGCAATATCATATGTAGAAAATGTTTCAGCAGAAATTAATAAAGTTTGTGGCAAGTATGACATACATGTAGGAAATCAGGTACTTACTGTAAAAAATTTAGTGATTAAAAATGAAAAAATCAGCCAATTAGATAGAGCAGGAATTTATGAAATCCCTATAAACCAGCAACCACCTGTGTCATATATAGGCAGCACCAAGAATAAATTAAAGTATAGATTGAACCAGCATATAAATAACTGGAATAAAAAAGAACCTAAGACAGCATTAACCCAATACTGTATGGAAAACCAACAATGTCCAAGGTTTGAGGATATTAAAATTATTAAGAGCTGTAAAAACGAAAGGCAGTTAAGAATTGCAGAGTCAGTGTTAATTGAAAAAAACAGATCAAGATTATGCAACATTAATGAGCCTAGCAACTTAAACGAACAATGGAAGGCCCTAATAAAAATTGAACAACAACTTAGAAAGAAAAAAAGAAAAAAGAGCAGCAATGATAATAGATGGCGCCAGAGACACAATGATTCAGAGATTGCGACTGGAGCCCATGCCTCGATGGCTCTGCTCACTTGAGCTGTGGTAGGTGGGTGAGACACACCTGCCTCCTGATGATGACAGTAGGCTGTTGGAAGCGCTAGAGGAATGTGTGTGAGGGGCTGAATGAGTGTGACACTTGCATTGGGAGTGGCAGGGGTTTTGAAACAGATGGAGCATTTTGTTACTCACAGTTGACAAAGGCTTAACCACCTAGGAATGTAAGGTTGTGTAAATATGTACATAGTTTTTTAATTGAATTGTATGAATGAGTAGTATGCTTGTGTGGTTTTTATGGAATTGACAAGCTTATAGTTACATCTCATATGGCTTAAAAAAAAAAATACGATGTTTCATCCCCAGAAGAAGGAATCGTAAGCAAGATGTCTGTAAACCTTTGAAGGCCAACAACATTACGATAATTGACTAATTGACGTGCTGGAAGTGTGTTGTCGATAGAAATTACCATGATCTTTAGGGTAAGTGATTGGTGGTTTTTAATAGTATTTCATTTATGAATTGCACGTAAACTATGCGCACTTTGCAGGGTTTTAATACCGTAAAAGTGCAAATATAATAAGTGCATGCTCATGAGGTTTACATAAAAAGTTATTTTACATTTTATGTAATGCTTATGAATATGAGTAGGGTTAAAATCTGTTAAAATGGCCTGCATCTAGGCCTACGGTCAAAAAATTAATATTTTGTGGTTAAGTAAATGTGGAACATTATTTACATGATTTGCTATGTAACCCTTATGGATATGAGCTCGGAGCATTAAAATGTGACAAAAAGGCACAGATCTAGGCCTTATAATTAATGTAACATTTCGAAAAACCTACTCATGGGGAGGTGTTTCATAGAAATTAAAAGTGTATTTTTTATACAATCCGATAATGTTTAGGTGGCCAGTTTTTCAAAAACCTGCACCACACTCCAACAGATCTCTAACAACAAAATTCTAAGTTTTCAGTAAACTGACCATTCAGTGAAATGATCTTTCGATATAATGAACTTTTAGGTAAAGTAATCCTTCGGTGAAATTAACTTTTCGATCAAATGTCCTTTCGATGAAATGAACTTTTAAGTGAAGTGACCTTTCGGGGAAATGAACTTTTCGGTCAAATGACCCTTTGGTGAAATGAACTTTTTGGTCAAATGACCCTTCGGTGAAATGTACCTTTCAATCAAGTGATTTTCGGTCAAGTGACCTTTCGATCAAGTGAACGATACCCGTTTTCTACCACATTTTCTACCACAGTACCGCGTGTCCAACCAACATGACCTCGTTTCTTCGAATGACTGATTATTATATTCTAGTCAAGTCATCACATTCAAATTGTTGAAGTGTTCCATTACCCAGTTTGCAGTTAGCTGTTTACCTTCCTTTAAAAAAAAACATCTGGTTTATGTGCAAAAGCTTGGAAACTTTGTTTTTATTCTACAGCAATAAATTCGGATTACTAGTACTATTTTAAGTGTAATTGGTGTACAGTTCCTTGTTATTAAGACAACATATTTTTCACACCTTGCCTCTATCTGCAGTTGCACTGTGAAGTTGTTGTTTTTTATCAATACACTGGTGAAGAATATAAAGAAAAAAAAGGAAGTCCAAAGAGAGAGAGAGAGAGAGAGAGAGAAAGAAAGAAAGAGAATGCCAACCCTGGTAATGTACTGCCCCAATCATGGGATTGGTTTGCTGATGCTTAAAGTCACCATGACCACTAGGATGAATGTTTCAGTTGTGCTTGTGATAAAAACAAACAAACAAAGGCATCAAAAATGATATCATCATACCACACACATAGGCAAATCTTAAAAGAAAAAAAAATTCAGGATCATTGTCATTTCATATGATGCTACCTGAATAGTTAATATGAATAAAGAAAACAAAATTTCGTACACTGAGTGGCCACTTTATTATGACCACCTGACAGTTTTAAGCAAATGAGCTGTGGCTGCACGCTGTTGCAGCCAGAGGGCGAGGCTAGTATAAAAAGGGAAAGCTTAGTGCTTGCGACAGTAGTAGAACTGATTTTTGGGTGACAAGATGGGTAAAAAATGCGATTTGACGGACTTTCAACATGGGATGATTGTAGGAGCTTGGAGCCATGGAGCGAGTATCACTGAAACCGCTGCCTTCGTGAAATGTTCCAGAGCAGCTGTTGTTAACGTGTTTAAAGACTGGACTGTCAGCCAAAAATCTGGGTCTCTACGTGCAACATGTGGCCATCATCGACTAGTGACTACTCGGGTGGAACGGAGAGTGTCTAGACTGGTAACAGACAACAGACAACAGAAGGGCAACAGTGCAGCAAATTACAGACCATCTTAATCAAGGATCCCCTCAAATGACCTTTGCACACACTGTTCGCCATACACTGCATCGGATGGGATATGGCAGCCGAAGGCCTGTTCGAACACCTTTGCTGTATGCAGTTAGCAAGATAAAACATCTCCAGTTCACACAGGAGCACAAGGATTGGACAGTCGATAATTGGAAACAAATTATGTGGTCTGATGAATCACGTTTTCAGTTGCACCATGCCGATGGCAGAGTGAGGATTTGGCAAAAACAGCACAAAAGCATGGACCCCAAATGCATTGCTACAACTCTTCAAGCTGGTGGAGGTAACGTTATGGTTTGGGGAATGTTTTCGTGGCATGCTTTGGGCCCTTTAATTCGTGTTGATCAACATCTGACTGCCACATCATATCCAAACATCGTTGCGGACCAAGTGCATCCTGTCATGTGGATGGTTTATCCCAATGGCGATGGCTACTTTCAACAAGATAATGGGCCCTGCCATAGTGCTCGTATTGTACAGGATTGGTTTCAAGAACATGCAGGTGAGTTTACTTTGCTTAGGTGGCCCCCGCAATCTCCAGATCTCAACCCCATTGAGAATTTGTGGGTTGAAGTCGAACGAGCCATCAGACAGCTGGATCCACAACCCTGCAATCTCACACTCCTGGAAAGTGGTATTCATCAAGCATGGTCTCAGATTCCACAAATCACCTATCAATATCTCATGAAGTCCATGCCACGAAGAATCGACGCAGTATTAAAGGCAAAAGGTGGCCCAACAAAGTACTGAGGGGGTGGTCATAATAAAGTGGCCACTCAGTGTTTAAAAAACAGCTGACATGTAAAGAATTTTATTAAATAAACATGGATGTAAGTGAAGAAATTGCATAGTTTCACTGCATAAGAGGGGGAGCGGATGCAGAAATAAAATCGAAGAAGAAAAAAAAGGATCTACAAAACATGAAAATAGAGAAGCTTGTAATATAGGAAGTGAAAACGAATTGCAGTGCCAAAGAATGAGCTGTGGCCAGCAAACATACTGTGAAAGACTTTTATAATACAATAGTTAAGATGGGTGTTTCTAGGCTGATCTGATAAAACATCTACTTTGTTAATAGGATTTTGAACTGTAAACTAGTTCTGAGTTATTCTATTCAGCACATAATTTGTTTGCAAAGGATTTCACTTTCAAAGTTATATAAATCATGTGACGATTGATTTTCAACTTGATGGGGGGGGGTATAGATGTGTGAGAAAACGAATGTACATTTGCATATTTCCTCATATTGACATGGACGTGTTCACTCAGTAACTTATTATTCAAGCAGGTTTCCTTAGACATACGTTTTTTTTTTTTTCTCTCTTCTTGTTTTGTTCAAATATTTAAAGTGTGATAGCTTGAAGTCAGTTTGTAAAGAAATGGAGTGGAAATTAAGATATAAAAAGGGAAAAAGTGCAGTTAAAATGGTGTAAAATCACAGTTCATTCACTCCTTCAACAGTTCAAGATGTATTTTGTTCCACATATATATTGCCATCCTTACTGGGGGTTTAGTTGGTGACTAGTTGCTGGAATTCTCTAGTGGACCATGATTTCTTCACCATGCCACATTACATTTTCATGTCATCCACATCACCTTCTGCACTGTGGATAGGATTGCTAGTGCCATCTATCATTTGTCTATTTGAAGATCATTGTTTCTTGTATCTTTTTGTTTTTGTTTTGTTTTCATTCCTTTTTTCTTTGTGAATAAGATGTTTCCATGCATATGATGTTTCAATTAGTAAATTGTTGATGCAATTAGAAATTTTAGATTGTTTGATTACAATTATTTCTTCTAAAAAATATTTGATTTTGTTTTTGATGTTTACAAATTATTTTTATTTCATTCCAAATGAGTGTAATTCCATTTTTAAAGCAATACTACATTAATAATGTTCTTTCTCTTTGCTGGTTTCAATCTTTAAGATGTTCTTATAATCAAAGATCTATACTTCTCTTGGTACCTGTATACGAGTTTGGTTTATTCTTTTGGTTATGTCCAATTGATAGAATTTATACACTACTTTTTTTTTTTTTTTTTTAGTAAAGATATTTCTTCATTTGCTTGTCTGAAGATCTGAGTGATATCCTGGACTCTGTCTGCTATTGCTAGATCCACCTTTTGAAATTCTTTCTCTACAGTACCTGTTATTGGTCTACAATATTACATACTGTACTTCCGCAGAATTTCTGTTTTTTCATATCTTTGTCAACTTTCCTGATGTTTTTCTTTTGGTTAATATCATTAATCAATTGGCCAATAATTCTAATTTTATACCCAAATTCTTCTGCTAGAAACTGGATCCATTGTATTTCCATGTTAATGTTGAGGTGATTAGATGAATGGAAGAAAGCTCATTGAGTGTATGATTGTAAAATTACTGAGTGAAGTAATTTTAACCAATGTACCTTGATGAATTACATGTTTCTAAACAACAGTCTCATTGAAAAAGCATTTTTCTTTTGTTATGAGTTTTGATTTGCATTAAGTGTTCAAATATTATGCAATTCTGACTATAGTGTTAAGTACTGAACTCTGCTTTTATAGGGAATCAGACTGTGAAGATTTGATGTGTGCTGCCAGTTGCCATTTTACTGAACATTATACGTTATCTTCCAACAAACCCCACAGACCTGTGCCTGCTAATGCACATCTACTCCGTTGTACTTCATGCTCAGATTTTGAGGATTTGCTTTCCCCAAAGAACTCTGAAACCGATCTAAATAAAGGAAAAGCCAAAAGTATGACCTTTTTCATTCTGAAAATATAATATGTAAGATCATTTTACTTTTTCTTTCTTCTTAGCATTGCTAATCAGATTTAAATTTTCGTCTTTGAATCATTAAGTTATCAAATGACAAAATATTTTCATACTTCTATACTCTCTGCATTATTGAGCACTGGTAATTTTTGTTATGAGAATTCCCAGTAAAAATTGCAAAAATCTCAGAAGCCTCGAAAAGTCGCAAAAACATATTATGCTGCTTTTGTACTGTTTTCATTTTATGTAATTGTCTAGTTTAGCTCACAGTTGGCTAAATAGCAAAAGTTACTAATGTATACATGTTTTGATAAAGAAAATATGTACAGTTATGCTACATGAAATGAAGAATCCTGGAATTTCTCAAGCTCTGTGATTTAAATTTTATTTTTATTTATTTATTGATTAATTGAATGAATGAATGGCACTAACAGAAGCAGTGGTAGGTATTATTTGTAAACCCTCAGAAATAAATTAATAAATACTTGTACAAAACTACACACATTTGAAATATAAGAACAAATATCAGTTAAGTTACTTAAACTATTATTGTTCCTACTCTGATGTACAGTAGTGAAACCTGGCTGCTGCAAAAAAGATAGGAGTCGTTTGTGGGACAGAGAGATGCATTACTTATGGAGAGGGGAGGGGGCAAAGCAGTACATGTTCTGATCCCGTGAGGAATGAAGTGTGTTGCAGATGTGTAATGTGAAGCAAAATGTTAGTTGGGTGGAGGCAAATATTGCTTGGTGGTTTAGTTATTTAAAAAAAATGAATGATGAGTACTAGCTAAGCGAATATATTCAGTCCAAGTTGAAGGAAAGAAAGGTAGAGGAACGCTAAAGAAATCATGAAAAGCAACATTCAGGAAAGCCTGAGAAAAAAAGAGAGAGAGAGAGTGAGATGATGAGTATGAAGTACAGAAGATCATGTGAGAAATGTGATGAGCATCATTGAAGCTTGAGTTGTGTGCCAAGATCATAAACGGAGGCACTCAATGCATCAAAAATCAATAAAGTATATCTCCATCAATAACTTTGATCTGGTTGACGATTTTGTTTTGAGGAGCTAGCCTCTGAATCTTGAAGAACAACTTAGTGGTATGTATGTATGTAAGTTATTTACACAGTTTAGATTGTTGCTTTGTATTAAAGAGTGCTTTTATTTCACTGCACTAAAGTATTTTTTTTTATTTGACATTCTGAAATGTCACATCAAGGGTATTTTTCTTTGTTATTTGTCTAAACATACTGAACCATGTTTCTGCTGTACAGATCTAGAAAAAAAACTGTATCCTTTTGCCACATTTTTTCAGAGAAGGATTATAATTCTCTGAAATACTCCAATATTTTATGCAAATGCTTGGTTGCCATACAGAATGGTTTGCTTGTTTCTCAAAAGCTTTTGATGCAATTTTTGTCACTGCATTTACTCTTTATCCATAGCTTGGTTTTTTCTTATTCAGGTTATTACTGTAAACTAATTATTTTTCATTTAATGTCCTTTTATTTGGAGAAAAGGGTCTACTTATTGTACTCTGCACCTTATTTTAAGTTTTGAAACACAATATTCTTAATTATAAGTATTGCTAATTTTTGAGATTTGTTTTCATTCATTCTTTATATGTTTATCTATTTAATTTAATATAATTACTAGACATCTTTTTTGTCTCTGATTGAATTTTAGCTAGGTTTGCTGGCATATCATCATTATTTTTAGATGTTTACAGTTCTGAACTAGGTTTCATCGTAAATGTTGTAACTGATCCATAGTTATGGGATAGGATGGTCAAAAGTTTCTCATAAAGTAGGTGTTATACTGTACTAATCAAAACTGAGAACATCAGCATAAAAATGAGAGAAAGTAATAACTATTATTATTATGACCATGAAAAGTAGAATAATTTGTGGTTATGTAAAAATGCAGTACATATGTTATTGGATCAGAAAGATTATGGTAACATTGTGTTTAATGGTATATCATGCACCCCAGTTGTAAATGTTACAATGTTGACTATGCAAACTGCCATCCTAAGAAGATACAGCTACTGAAACTAACCAAGGACATTCAGTGGGAGTTTCAAAGTAACTTCCACCCCTAATCTTTTGGGAGAAATTAAAAGTGTATAACTAGACTACTTGTATTAGTTATAAAAATATTTTGCAATATTTATGATATACGGTACTTCTGTTTTGCACATTTAAAGTTAGCGTTAAAAGCTTGACATTTGGATGTAAATCAATTATTACTACAAAACAATTTTTTGAACAGAGCTTAAATTGTAAGAATAGAGTATCTTCGTACCTTATAAAGTTAGTATTAACTTGATGCTTGAATATATTGAAGATTGAAAAAAGTCTGTTGATGCACAATAATAAAATCATAAAATCACTAGAAGCTAAGATCAATTAAAACCTTTAATTACAAATTTAGCATAGTTAAAAAATATAGTTTACACTAAAACACATGAGATCTTTCGAGCCGACAAGCTCATCCTCAGATGCAATTGCAGTCGCATCTGAGGATGAGTCATGAGTCATTGTAATCATGTCTGAGGATGAGCCCAGTTGGCTCGAAAGATCTCATGGGTTTTAGTGTAAACTATATTTTTTAACTATGCTAAGTTTGTAATTAAATGTTTTAATTGATCTTAGCTTTTAGTGATTTTATGATTTTAATGATCTTTTTATTTTTGATTGATCTTAGCTTTTAGTGATTTTATGATTTTAATATCGTGCATTGACAGACTTTTTTAATCTTCTTCAATATTTTACATTTGCATTACAGTTAGATGAATTGATAACTTGATGCTTGTTCATTTTGACCACTATTGCTGTGCTGAATCTGAATAAAAAGTGTTGCAAAAGAATATGAATAAATGTGCAACCGAATGCGCTTGCAGCATTTTATTCACATTTGGTTGCAACATTTTATTCGTACTCGTTTGCAACACATTTTATTCAGATTCAGCACAGCAATAGTGGTCAAAATGAACAAGCATGAACTAGCACCCCCCCCTCCTATGGGCGCCCTTGCACGCATGCATCCACAAATATAGTAAATAGCCATGGTGACAATTACACAACCTTGTCCAACTCCTGCACAAATAGAAAACCATTTTGATAAAACACCATTCACTCATACACATGCTCTACTGTCAGCATACTTAGCTTCTATGCTGTTAAGCAGATTAACTGTTATACCATATTTATTCAAGACCTTCCACAGAAGTGTCCTGTTTACTTGTTTATAAGATTTCTCTAAATCTGTGAAGTCAGCAAAAACTTTCTTACTGACAGACAGATACTTTTTGATCATCATGCATAATGCAAAAATTTCGTTAGTGCAGTCCTTATCAGGCATGAAACCACTCTGTACATTCCACACCTTCTTTGAAGTCAGACTTTATACCTTATCGATAGTGAACTTCCACCCCCACCCCACCCCCAAACGCTTTCCATGGCACACTTAGTAAGCTGTACCATGATAGTTCTTGCATTCAGTCTGATAGCCTTTACCCTTATACAAATGGACAATGATAACATCTGTCCAATCCCAAGGAACCATTCCCCTAACTTCCAGCACAACTGGCAAATTTCAGTTAAACAGTCAATGACAAAATCACCATCATATTTTAATATCTCAGCTGTTGTGCCATCAACTCCTGGGATCCTACTGTTTTGAATATATTTTAGAGCTTTACAAACCTCTTCTCTGGAGATCCTGGGTATGCTTGCTGCTCTGCATGTTGGCTTAATCTAGTTCCACTCACAAATCATTTCTGCTCTCATGTTCTAATAACTCGTTAAAGTACTTATCCCATCTTTCATGTAACTCATTAGTCTCCCATGTCATTTCTTTGATTTATTTTTCTCATAACTTAGAACTTTATTCCCCATGTTTATTCTACATCTTGTGTACTTACAGAATGATTTCACATCTTTCTAAAAAGCAGATTCTTAGCTGTCCACCCTTTCCTACATTTTACCTTGCTCTTATGAATGAGCTCTGCTGCTTCACGCCTTTTACACTAACATTCATTCTCAGTAGCTATTGGGTTGTCGGAAAAGTCATGACGTATTTTAGCCATGTTTTGCAAAGGTCATTTATTGATAGAAAGAACAAAGATCAATCAATGATATAATGCCCGTTTTGTTCGATAACCTTTTGCCATCTTTCAGTGAGCTGCAGAACGCCTTGTTCATAGAAGGACTTGTCTTTCATGGCGAAAAACTGTACAAGGTGCTGATTTACAGCCTCATCTGAATTAAACGTTATACCACACAAGGGCTGTTGAAGAGAGCGAAACAAGTGGAAGTCTGACGGCGCAAGGTCAGGCGAGTATGCTGGGTGTGGCAACACATCGCACCCAAGCTCCAATAATTTTTGGCGGGTGATCAAACTTGTGTGTGGTCTCGCGTTGTCGTGATGGAACACAACACCTTTATGATGAAAAACGAGCTCTGAACATTTCTGGATGATGGATTCATTCAAAATGTCCAACTGCTGACAGTACACATTCGAATTGATTGTTTGGTTCCGTGGTAGGAGTTCGAAAAACACGACACCTTTAAAATCCCACCACACTGAGACCAGAACCTTCCGCTGATGAATGTCTGCTTTGGATGTCGTTTGCGACAAAGCAGCACATCAGGACCATGACCATTTGTGCAGCACATTGTTGTACACAATCCACTTTTCGTCACCAGTTATCAGTCGCTTCAAAAAGGATCGTTTTCCTCATGTTTAATGAGCATATCGCAGATGTTTATATGCGCCGTCAATTGAGCTTCTTTGAGTTCATGAGGAACCCACACATCAAGCTTGCTTACGTATTCCAGCTTCTTCAGGTGGTTGTGAACGCTTGAATGATGGATGTGCAATGTGTCTGCAATCTCTCGTGTCATGTAACGTGGGTTTGACTCAGTCAATGCCTTGATTTGGTCATCATCAACCTCGGTTGGCCTCCCGGACCGAGGAGCATCGTTGAGGTCAAAATCACCAGCAAGGAATTTTGTGAACCACCGCTGGCACTGACGTTCTTGTAGAGCATTATCACTGTACACTTTACGCAACTTTTCACAAGCTTGACGCGCGTTCTTCCCTTTATGGAAGTAAAACAGTAAAATATGGCGAAAATGCACAGTTTGGTCTTACGTCTTCAACTTGATGTCAAATCTCCGCAAATCAACCAAATTGCTCACTATTCCTTTTAGACTGCAGCTAGAACTGGCACCTGTCGAATGCCATAGCGATAACAGAGCTGCGCATGCCTCTAGTACTTCCAAAACCGCCCAACTTCCGTCAGGTGCCAAATACGTCATGACTTTTCTGACAACCCAATATATTATGCCATCTTCCCAGGTATGCTTTGTTTTTCTTTATCCCTTCTTCAATCTAACTGTTCCAAGCATCACACTTAATGCTACCTACGTTTGCAGTACCATTAACCTCTTTACTTACAGAATGATTTCACATCTTTTCAAAAGCAGTACTGAATGCAAGATCAGTCTAAATTAGATGAAGAAACTAGTAGACAAGTGAATTAGTCTTTGAAAGTCATAGCTGCCGTAGGAGGATTTCACAGGACTGATAGTTTCTGTAAAAGGTCCTGTGTATGGCTGTGTATAGAAGCGTAATTGTTCCTACTCTGATGTATGGCACTGAAACCTTGATACTGCAAAAGAGACATAGGAGTTAACTGTGTGCTGGATATATGCATTATATATAGATTATTTGTGACAACGCACATTCCGATCATGTGAGGAACAAAGATGTGGTCCAGATGTGTAATGTGAAGCAAAATTTTGTTAGTAGGGAGAAGATTAGTAGCATGAAAACAAATATTTTAGGTGGTTTAACAATTTTGAAAGAATGTGTGGTGAGATGCTTACTATGAGAATTTATTTAGCCCAAGTGGCAAGAAAAAAAGTAGATTAAGGCCAAAAAAATCGTGAGAGAACCAGATTAAGGAATGTCTACATGAGAAAAAGATGAGCATGAAGCACAAAAGGTCTGGTGTCAGACCTGATGGATATCAGTGAAGCTCAAGTTGTGTGCCAAGATCACTGTAAATGGCGCTGTTTGATACATCAACAGTGAGTAAAATCTAGTTCCATTAGTTTTAAACTTTAATCTGGCAGATGAGCTTTCTTTTAGGAGCTAACCTCTGAATATCAGGGAACAGCTTAGTGATATGTATGTTTGAACTTCTTTAGCAACAATGACAATTCAGTTCTTTTCCACATCCCTCTCACATGCCTTCAGATCATTCACTGATTCATTGAGCAATTCTGAGTAATAGTAGAGTAGTGTTATAGGATGTAGGCTTTTTCATTTTAAAGAGTTTTTATTGCCCATATCAATTGCAATTTTATCTAGAAAAGAATCTACCAAAAAAAAAAAAAAAAATGTTGGGGAAATGCAGGGTAAACCTAAAGTTCCCTTTGTAAAAGAACATTGCTCACCTGGAAACTTCTAGGATCTATGACAAAAGTTGAACAGTGCCTAGAGAAATAAACCCTGCTCCCCAACAAAAAATAACCAGTTATGTATATCAAACACTCAATAATATTCATTAAATTAAATCTACATAACCAATCAATTATCTCATGAATGTGTGAATTGAATATTGAAAGTTCAATTCTGTTTTTAATATTTATTTATTAATTTTGCAAAAATAAATTGCAGAATGGTAAATTATGTAAATAATTGGTGTAAAGTCAATGTATAATGAAGTTGTAATTTATTAGGTCCATTGTCAATAAATATGGAACTTGTTTGTCTGCTTCATTTGAAATCAGGGCTTCAAGATCATTTTGAAAAACTTTACTTCCATATTGCACACAACAGTGTACTAGTTATACTTCTGGTTGGTTTCTCTTTTTTGGGTGATAGTACAATATGTTTTCTGGTTGTTTAGGGGCTGAATCCAAATATATCTGGCTGATGCTATTACCTTAACTTATCTCATTCTTCTTTGCTTACATATCTGGTCAATGATAAATACTCCTTGGTCAAATTTAGCTATTGGCACCATACACTTATACTAATCAAACAACTGTAATTATTATGTTCCTTGGTCATATAAGATTTTTAGTAGTTAATGATTTTTTTTTACAATGGTCATTAGGATGGTTTACTTTATAATGAAAAAAAAGGTAGAGAGATTGTGCCTCTACAATCTTAGTGGTCACCTGGAGGTGTACTTTTCAGTAGCTAACACAAATTTCTCTTTTTTTAGGTTTAAATAACTATGTTGAAATCTTACTTGAGATTTACCCCCACTAACTAGCTTCTTAAAAATTCAATCTCTAACTTATCTTCAGCAAGACTACCCCCCATTGATTGGATGTGCCCCGAATGGTCCAGTTTTTCCATTTAGAAGAGAACAAGACCTTGCCACTGAGTTACGAATCGACCTGTGAAGCAGTTATGTTATGACTGTTTAGCAACGTGTGAGGATTTCTACGCAGCTGATTAATCTGTGTGTCAGAAAACTCTCAAAACTTTATGAACTGTATTTAGCTCTTAAGAAACACCATTCTCATCAAGGAGAAAAAAATGTGTGCATGAGGATATGTTCAAAAGTGATCTAGAAGAAATGCTTGATGTCACTGTGAAAGATTGAAAATGAAAAATGATGAAAGCCAGGTATTCCTCCAGAAGCAAAGGGATGATGTCTTTTCATGTAGTATGAGTGCTGCTGACTTAAAAACAACAGAAAAAGAAGTTAGGAAGAGGCAGCAGGAGGAAAAAGTTAGAAAGGTGAAAGATAAATATAAGAAAGAGAGAGCATAGGTAAATATAAGAAAGCTCTGCAGTTTCTTGGGAAAACTGTAGAGCTTTCTTTATCATCTACACATAGCTCCAAAAGTGAAGGCAAATATCAAATTGTAGCATCAACATCTGCTGCACTTTTTGCTCCATCCATCAAAATGATGTAAAAATATATTTATGCCATCAGAAGTCATCAGAACCTTGGATCAAGACAACCTTCCTGATAAAGGAGCAGTATTTGTTGCTGGAGCCACTGAAAGGGCTCTCGGACACAATCTTTCAGAAATCACTCTCTCTCTCGAAGCTCCATTAGGCACTCTAGAAAAGAAGAAAAATGTAAAGTCGCAGCAGCTAAACAAAAGAAGTAGTTTTTGGAGGAACCGCAAGTAGTTTTTGGAGGAACCGCAAGTAGCAATGGAGGGATTTTTTCAGAGGAGACCTTTTCTTTAGATAGCAAAGGGGGACCTTTTGGAGGGACCTTTTCTTTTACATGGGGATGACAAACTTTTACCTGATATTAATAGATCAAAGGTAAAACTTGACCACGTTGCTGTATTTCTCACTGGAAATGTCCAAGAACAGCTTTTGGGAATTCCCAAGATAGACCGAGAAACAGGGAAAGCTCAGGCACAAGCTTGCTTTGAAGCAATCAAGAAATAAACTGTTGAGTCTCGAATCAAAGTACTCGTCTTGATTGCATGCCACCATCATGTTATGCAGATCATGTTTTCAGCTGTTTTCTTAAGTGTATTCAGCTCTACTGGCAGTCTAGAAACTGGACTTTTCAACTGCTTTCAGAATGGATTGCCAACAATTAATCAAAGTGCTTATAGTGTAGCAGATATGGACCTCTTTCAGGATCCTATATTAAACAGATTATGACAAAAAATGCTAGAGTATTTACCATGTGCATTGGAAAAACAGGAACCAAGAGATGATTATCAAGAACTTTTGCATTTGTCTCTTATTTCTTGGTGGAGGAAGTGCCAGGGAAAGATTTCAAGCTTTTGACCCTAAACATTATGCTCAGTAAATGGCTAAAGGTATTCATGCTCTAAAAATATGCCTCTTTCAAATTTAGTTTCAGTTAACACCTTGAGAGGCAATAAATACAGTGAATTTGGCTTTGTTTGTAAGCCAGGTTTAAGTGAGGTATTGGAATGAAGCTCCACTTGGAATTAGAGCTCCATATAATGACATTTAGCTCCTAGTTCTCCTAAAAATTTACTCTAATCAAACAATTGGTGAGAAAGCTTACACTGCTTTTGTCAAGCACCTTTGGTTTTTTTAAGCACTTGGTAAACTTAAATTTTTTGAGGATAGTATATCCATGAAAACCAAAGAAAAAATTGAAAATGGTCAAGAATCTGAAACATCCACAGCTGCCCTATTTTCCACAATGTATAGAAATATCTGAGGAAAAAGATCATAGTCCAGAAAATTTTGTAACTGAAAGGACAAGCTCCTTTTTCAATGTCCTTCTCATTGAAGGGAAAAGTACATCTAAAGCATTTCTGAAAATGCAACCCCAACAGTGAAGAGACGATCCTGTTTTCACTGAACTTTGTGAACTTTGCTGTAAGGTTAGGGTTGTGAATGACACTGCCAAATGGGGGATCAGTTTGATTCAAAAATACAATTAGTCACTTACTAAGGATAAAGAACAAAAGCAGTTCATTCTTCTCCTGGTGGCAAATCATAGAAAGCAGCTTCCTACACCATCGAAGTCATCTCTTATTTCATACTTATTCAGTTTTCAAATTTCCTTCATTTTCAGTTAGTACCCAAAAGTGTAATATAGGGCAACCCTTTAAATATTGTTTGTTTGGAAAACGCTTTGGTGTGCTACTCATTTATGTACTAAAGAATAAAAATAAATGTTGTGGAAAAGGAATATTTGATTTTTTTTTTTTTTTTTTTTGACAACCCTAATGGTCATAGCAGTGTTAGTAGCATCATTTTACTTGTTCATACCAAAGTGGTGTTTGGGTTAAAGCACTTTTTGAAAAAGGAACAAAAAAAAATTATATTCAACAATTTGCATTTTTGAACTTCACTTTTAGTTGGTAAAGTTCGATGAACACTTACCGCACGTGGGGCTTGGCTTTCAATTCATATTTCCGTTATGTGGATGCGGCACGGGGGTTTTTCATTTGGCCATGGGTCCGCTTCTTTTTTTTTTTTCCGTTGGAATTTATTTTGCCTCATCACCAAATGAGTTTTTTTTTCCTTTGCTGCATCCTCATTTACTTCAATATTTATTCATAACCCGAGTACTTTCGGTAATACTCCTTTACCGTCTTCGAGGGGACGTTTTGCTCCGACTAGCACGGACCGTGTCAGCTGGGCATTTCGATGGTTCTCGCGGGCTGCTTCTGTCATCGGCTATCGCTTCTTCTTGGGCGTTGTGGCGCCATCTCTTGTTGGTCAGTGATCTCATTTTTCGAACTTTTTCATTTTTTTGCTCAATTTTAATTAAATTTCTCCAGCTGTTTCTCAAATTATTAGGGTCATTATGGTTGCAAACTTTTGTCCTATTTTTTAATGAAAAAATAAAAATGTTAGAAAAAGCAGGTATTTACTCAATTCCTATTACTGAAAATCCTCCAATGGCTTATATAGGAAGTACCAAAAATAAGCTTAAACACAGATTAAAACAACACGTAAAAAACTGGCAGAAAAAAGAAGAAAAAACAGCACTTATCCAATACTGTCTGGATAACCAAAAATATCCTAAATTCGAAAATATAAAAATCATTAAAAGCTGTAAATCCAAAAAACACCTCAGAATAGCAGAGTCGGTAATGATTGAAAAAAATAGGACAAAAGTTTGCAACCATAATGACCCTAATAATTTGAGAAACAGCTGGAGAAATTTAATTAAAATTGAGCAAAAAAATGAAAAAGTTCGAAAAATGAGATCACTGACCAACAAGAGATGGCGCCACAACGCCCAAGAAGAAGCGATAGCCGATGACAGAAGCAGCCCGCGAGAACCACCAAAATGCCCAGCTGACACGGTCCGTGCTAGTCGGAGCAAAACGTCCCCTCGAAGACGGTAAAGGAGTATTACCGAAAGTACTCGGGTTATGAATGAATATTGAAGTAAATGAGGATGCAGCAAAGGAAAAAAAACTCATTTGGTGATGAGGCAAAATAAATTCCAACGGGGGAAAAAAAAAAAAAAAAAAAAGCGGACCCGTGGCCAAATAAAAAACCCCGTGCCGCATCCACATAACGGAAATATGAATTGAAAGCCAAGCCCCACGTGCGGTGAGTGTTCATCGAACTTTACCAACTAAAAGTGAAGTTCAAAAATGCAAATGCATTAATGCACGTTAAATAATATAACCTCCAATATCGGAAGTAAATTGAAATATTCAACAATATTTTAAAAATTAATTGTGGTTCACTACAAATTTCCTGCATATTTTACAGTTCACTGCAGGTCTCTCTGATGAAAATAAAATAAAATAAAACTAAACTGGTTCTGCTATCAGTAATGGGAGTTTCAACGTTCAGAAAATGGGCTGCCTTCCAGAGTATGCATATATCACCTACTTCTTTGGCTTTACTCAGATTTGGTATTTTAAAATGTATGCTTTAAAAAATGAAATTAAGAAACCCAGATTTCTATTACATTAGTCACTTTTTTTGCCAGTCTGACTTGTTGGAATTGTAAAGACAAGCCTTGATGAGCAACAAGAAGTGTGAAACAGATAAAACAACTCTAAGTATAAGAGAAATCTTTGTTTGCCTCCCTACTCCTTTTCTAGAATAAAAGTTTTTGGAATTTAGGATTTTTAAGGTAGCAAACAGAATTACTATTGTCATGCTTACTTTCAGCATGTAACTTTAACACCAGAAAACTTGAAAATTGCATCGCCCTGGAGAAGGAGTTAAACACACATCTCCCGATTCCACAATCTCCATGTTTGAGGTACTGATGGCTACCCTAGTGGCACAGTGGTCTAAGCAATGGCTTCTACTCATTCATCCAAAATGGGTCCGGATTCGAATCCTGGTGAGGCATGAATGTTGTGTTTGTCTTACGAAGCTGGCTCTCCCCCTTTCCTGGAACCACAATCTCCATGTTTGAGGTACTGATGGCTACCCTAGTGGCACAGTGGTCTAAGCAATGGCTTCTACTCATTCATCCAAAATGGGTCCAGATTCGAATCCTGGTGAGGCATGAATGTTGTGTTTGTCTTACGGAGCTGGCTCTCCCCTTTTCCTGGAACCAGTGGCCCTAAATTAGGGACAGGGGACTGCTTATAGCACACTAAGTTGCTCACAATGGTCGTTAAACCTCCAATAAAAAAACTGATGATTTAAAAACCACTTTGAAGTAGCAGAATTTTTTTGGACTGAAAATCAGGGAATGTTGTGATTCTTAACACTCAGATACTTGGGACTTTGTTGTCTTGGGTGGTGTAATGGATAGCATGCTTGAATGGAAATTGGGGATGTGGGTTTGATTCTGTTGTAGTTATGTAATTGTCTATGATGTCGCGTGTAATAATACATCATATAGTGCACGAGATTGCTGCGTGCTTTGAGGCACATAATGTTTCAAAAACAACAGTAGCGGGCAGAGAGTTCGGGTACAACAGACTAGGCAGACGTATCTTGTTGTCAGGCTGAAGTTTATGTATATATTATGTTTATAGCCGTTCCGCTGACCAGCTCTGTTCCTAGTTGCGTAGTGATGTATGAGTAGAGATGATTAAATGTTATGCCTTCGCGTGTAGTGTATTTTGAGTATTAATTATACAAATAGAAGATCATAACAGATTCCCACTCTAGGACGATGTAATTTTAAAGTTTTCTGTTGTTAAAGTTACATGTTGAACAGTAAGCAAGGCAATGGTTATTCTGTTGCCACCTTAAAAATCATGTACACTGTTCAAAACAATTAGGGGATATCGCGGTGTTGATATGAACTATTGACACCAACTGTTTGTATTCTAAGAGAAATTGAAGGAAAGTGATTAGAATGAAACTTTTGCACACTTACAAACACCTGAGTATGCAAAATTTTTTATGTGGCATTAAAAAGGGCGTGTTTCCCTCAGCAAATGAAAAGTAACATGTATTGTATGATCGTTTAGTCCAGGATAAAAAACTACTCACATGCTTTGAATGTGTGTTTATGATGAATATGATGTCCGAACAACGTGATTTACCTGAATCTGTAGCCTGGAGGGCTATCGGTTGCTTAGAAACTGGTCAAACTCAATCGCAAGTAGTGGAAACCATTGGAGTGTCTCAAAGCGGGATTCCTAGACTTTGGAATTGATTTTTAGAAAATGTAAGGTGAAGACCAGGGCAAGGTCGTAGGAGAGCAACATTAAGAAATGAGGATCAGTTTTTAACAGTGACTGCCAGGAGAAGCCGGAGTATGAATGCCACTCTTCTACAACGCGAACTCCATATGGCTACTGGCACAAATGTTTCAACTCATACTGTTCAAAACCAGCTCCACAGTGTTGGTTTGTATGCTTGATCACCTATGATATGTGTTTCTTTAACCATATGCCACTGTGATGCCCACAGACTTTGGGCACAGGACCATGCCAATTGGAGAAGAAATGAATGGAGCAATGTTCTCTTCCCAGAGGAGTCACGCTTTACTGTACATCCTGGCAATAGGCAACTCATCATTTGGAAGGAATGAGGTACTCATAACAATCCGTTATTTGTGCAAGAAAGTGTTCGATTTGAAGAAGGCAGAGTGATTGTGTGGGCCGGTATCTCTATCAATGGGTGAACTGACCTGTACATCATCAGAAATGGAACACAAACTGCTCAGCTGTATAGGGATAAAATTCTCAGACCCTTAGTCATCCCTTATGCTGCAACAATCGGAGATGAATTCATTTTCGTGGACGATTATTGCATGCCACATCATGCTCAATGTGTGGACGACTTCCTGTTTGACAAGGGAATCATCCAAATGGACTGGCCAGCATGTTCCCCAGACATGAACCCCATCGAGCATGCCTGGGACGCTCTTGGGAAAAGGGTTGCTGCTCGATTAACCCCTCCACAAACAATCCAGCAATTGGAAAGTGCTCTTCTGCAGGAGTGGGATGGAATTTCCCAATCCCTCATTAATACTCTGATTGTCTCCATGCCTCACAGATAGGCAACATTGCTTTCTGTCAGGGGAAATCACCCCCCTATTAAATCCAATTTTCTGGCAAAAAAAAATTAACTTTATTTTCATTTTTATGATATGTTCATAAATATGCAATTTGATGTTCGTCTCCTCAAAAATTATTAAATTTAAATTACTAATTGTTTCAGCCATATTTTTCTTCTCACATAGCATACTGTGTCTGTAGTTCCTATTCCAACCTCCGAAGTTTTCCGTCACTCACAGTTTTCATACAAAACTACGATATCCCCTAATTGTTTTGAGCAGTGTAGTTGTTCCATGTATTTGGTAAGAATATTTCTTCCATAATCTTTGTTTTCGAATACAGATTACTCTTCTGTGGAGCTAATAATAGAATCAAAATGTGTGTGAGACTTGGATGTGACACTTCTTTTGTAGATTGCCCCATGTTTGCTATGATGTATGAACATGGCCACCCAAATAAAACCTTATGCAATGCCAAAGTAAATACAGTGGATCCCGCTTAAGAAGTTTTCATTGGGACGAAGCGATGAAAACTTCTTAAACGGGAAGTGTCTGATTGAGTTTTGTAAGACTTTAGCAATTAAAAATGTTGCATAGATTAAATCCAGAAATTACATTTTAGTTAATTTTAAAGTAACATAAAAAAATTCACAACTTACCCGTTTAAACTTAAATATAAGGATTGAAAGCTATATTTATTATGCTACAGGATTACAAAAATACTGATCTAAAGTGTTTGTTTCTTCCTTTTTTCCGCTAGATTCACAAAGTACGTGTCCATTTCTCTCAAATTTCTCATTATGTCAGCTGGAATACTTTCGTGGCTTTCTATAAAGTGGCGAAAAGTTTCTAATGCTTTACCAGCTTCAGCTGAAGTTGGAATTAGCCTTCACTCATCTTCTTGCATTTCTGGTTAATCGTCCTCTTGCGTTTCATGTTGCAAATATCGTCAATATTTTACATTTGAAAAGTAGGAGCATCTTTGTCAATGTTTACAAACACTTCAAAGGAAGATTTGAAGTTTAGTTTTTTTTTGCAAACTTTCCCAAGCTTCATTGTTGTCATGACTGTTTTCTTCATCAGAAAAACTAAGCTCATCAGCGTTGAAACCAGCTTTCCTGAAGCAATTCATGATCATTGAAGATGATACCTTTCCCACAAAGAAACAATAAAATGCATAGCATCTAATAAATTCAATTTCAGTGTACATCTGGTGTAACTTAAGTCTGATTCAAGCTTCTGCAGTAACCAATAAACTAAATGTTTCCTGTAGAATTGTTCCATGGTTTTAATTATTCCTTGGTCCATAGGTTGTAACATTGAAGTCGAGTTAGGTGGCAGGAAAACTACTTTTACATTTTCCAGATGATCCATGTTGTTTGGATGGGCTGTGCAATTATCCAAAAATAACAAAAAAAAAAAAATTCTTTAGCCATTTTCTTCTGAAATTCCATTAAAAAGTCTTCAAAAATCTGAACTGTCATCCATGCGTTTTTGCTATTTCTGTTATTGCATGGGAAAGTTTTCACATTTTTGAAGCACCTCGGATTCTTCGATTTTCCAATGACCAATAAAGGCAACTTTTCTGTTCCATCCATATTAGCTCCTACCAGAACTGTCAATCTTTTTTCTTTATTTACTTTGACTACGTGGCTGCTATCTCCTGTGAAATAGTAGGTCTTGTCAGGAATGAAAACATCTTTTGCTTCGTATGCTGATAACAGTTCTGGTAAAACATTAGATTTCCAATCATCCACTTCTTCGACGGTAACACTTTTTGATTCTCCACAAACAGTTTTATAAGTCAGTCCCGCTCTTTTCCTGAAACGGTTGATCGATGCATTGGAAGGATTAAATTCAACATTTAATTTCTTGGAAATTCCTTCTGCTTTCTCACGAAAAATTGTCCCGTTGATCGGATTGTTAGCGTTTCTTGCTTGTTTAAACCACACAAGAAGTTTTTCTTCAGCATCCTCGTATTTACCCTTCTTAATCTTTTCGAATTTTAGTGAATGGAAAGCATTTGCAAGCAGAGTGTCCCGTTTTGCCACTATACCGTTGAGGTTTGTAACAGGTAAATTTAGTTCTTTTGCTATCTGCACCCTAGTTAAATGCGGGTTTTCATCAACTTTCGTAATGATGTTTCGTTTCTCAACCACAGATAAAGCTTTTCTTTTGATGCCTTTAGAAACCATATTTCTAGCTACGCATTTCAACAATAAAACTAAACGTTTAACTCCATGTATGCAAGGTGCAACATCTGATCCTAACTCTGACAGAATGATTAACTTTCAGCAGGTGTTTCCTTTCCCAGCCTTTCCCCAGCCCAAAAGATAAGGCAATTGTGATACACAAAGGGCAGGCGCAGAAGAAGTGGGGGAAGAAAACATGACCCCCTGCATTGACCGTGGCAAGCCGGCAAGGGCTTCACTTGCAACATGTATGGGGAGAATAAAGAAACATTTCCTCTCAACTTCTTTGACATGTACTTATCTGCTGGATGAGTTACAAAATCATATGTTTTTACTTAGAAACTTGTGACACTTACAACTTGTTAAGCGGGAAAACTTTAAACATGGTTACTTCTTAAGTGGGAAAAATTAACATTAGCACTATGGGAAAAAAATCGGGACTCTAAAAATAAGACTTCTCAAATGGGAAAACTTCTTAAGTGGGATCCACTGTATATAATTTGAACCTCTAAAATAAAGGTAATTGTTTTTCCTTCCTTTTTTTATGCCTTTGGTCATCTGCATGTTCTGTCTGAATATTGCATAGAAATTAATTAAGAAGGCAGCCTTCAATCCAAATGTGTACTGTTATTTTTTATTCATTTAAGTCCCCTTTATTTTTTTTTCAATAGGGCTGTGCTTGGAGGGCTTTTGTGTGTTTTTTTAAACATAAATAAACAGCTTAAATTTCTTATCAAAGTAACAACTTAAATTTCTTATTTTTGCACTATGCAAAATTACTGGTGGAGGAAAACTCACACACTGTAGTTAATATAAATTTTGAGGTTACTCACCTTTATTCCCTAAATCATTTAGGAGGTTTTTGCCTCTACACATTTCCAACACGTATTTTTCTTATTTACACCGTTTTTGAGGCCACAACAACACCAAAAAAAAAAAAAAAAAAAATCATTTTCAACTCACACAAACATCACACCCCCTCCCTCTCTTCCCTATGACCAAATTCAGATTCAAAATAATCCACCACAAATATACGCAATTGAACTCCCTAAAACCCTTTAATCAAATTAAAACATCAATCAATAAAAACCTATTTACACATTTCCTGAAACATCAAAGTTAAAAGCTGTAGCCCAAAATTATTTACAATTGCACATCAGTGCCAAATTAAAATAAACCCAAAAAACTTGACACAACCATTATATCCAACGCTGACGAACCTCTCTCCCCTCAGAAACAAGCATGACAACCAAGCACTTTCAACCACCGCCCTGGCCATTTTCAAGGAGTGGACGCAACAGATGTACCACCCGTCACCATCCACGAAACGTAGCGAATGTTCCAGTGCCCGCGCGGCATCGTCTCAATTTTATGTTCTCCGTCGTTCAGGTGCAGTGGCGCCATCTATCAGATGACCCAATATCCTTCTTTTTCTTTCGTACCTATAAATATCTGTTCGATTTATTTGATTCTTGAAACTAATCATCTTATTCTAACACGTTTTTATCACATCATTTCTTTTCTTTTTTTCCCCTCTTGCCCTTTCTCCTCTGTTCTTCTCTGCGGGTTTCCTTTTTGATCAAATCCTTCCAATATGTATTTAAGCTATTAGGATCGTTAACGTTACATAACCTGTGTCTATTTTTTTCTATCAACACTGTCTCCGCCAATCTCAAATGCCTTTCTGTACGACAATTCTTAATAATTTTTATTTCATCAAACTTTGGGTATTGCCTTTGTTCAATACAGTACTGGACCAAAGCAGTTTTTGCTTCCTTTTTTTGCCAATTCCGTAAGTGCTGTTGTAAACGATGTTTTAGTTTATTTTTAGTGCTTCCTATATATGATACTTTAGGATTGTTGCTTATAGGAATTTCGTAAACGCCAGCTCTGTCCAAGCACTTCTTGTTTTCTTTTGTATTGATTACAAAATTTTTAATGGTATGTACTTTATTGCCCAATTGTAAATTATACCTATTACACAATTTATTAATTTCAGCCGAAATTCCTTTCATGTACTGAAACGATCCAATATATTTAATCTGCTTATTATTATTTCTTCTTATGTTTCAAGAGTTAATACAATTGTTCTGCACTTCTTTAATCCATTTTTTTATTTTTTTACTGGGATATCCATAATTCTTTGCAACATCTGTAATATATTTCAATTCATCCTTTCTGTATTGCATATTTTATGTGTGTGTAAAAGCTGTTTTTATTAAAGTCTTAATACTGTTACATTTATGAGCATATGGATGATAAAAATCATATGGTATAATCACAGGTACAAACGACGGTTTTCTGTAAATGGTATAATCTAATGTGTTGGGTTGTTTTATAATCTGTACATCAAGGTAAGCCAAAGTATCCTGCTGTTCAACTTCTATTGTTACTTCAATGGATGAATACTCTTTAAATTTTTTCGCTATGTCATCTAGTTCTGTGGGATTCAATTTCGATAAGATGAAAATATCATCAACATATCTGCAATATATTAATGATGGTTCATTCAGGTTATTTATCACTTTGGTTTCAATATCTGTCATAATAACCTCCGCAAATAATGTAGACAGGGGTGATCCCATAGGTCTTCCTGTATTTTGCTTATAAATAATTTCTTCAAATGCAAAAACATTATTTTCGTATATATATAACAATACTTTTTTTAACTCTTGTACTTGTATTCCTGTTAGAATTTTTTGATGCATTAGTTCTTGAGTAATAATGTCAATGGCCTGAGGTACTGGAGTACTTGGATACAAAGCTTTAACATCCATACTAGCCATGTTGTAAAACTGTAAATCTTGATTAATATTTTTAATTAAGTGAATAAAATCATATGTATTCTTTAAACTGTATTGTTGTTTCATAAATATTGGTGCAAGAAAATTATAAATATTTTTTTCTAATGAAATCAAGGGTGAGTTAACTTTTGATACAATCAACCTCATTGGTGCATCTTCTTTATGTGTTTTAATCTTGGCAAAAACTTTTGGTATACATGCACCCATTGGTGGGAAGGACCTCTTTATTTTGTCTGGCAATGTACTATGATTTCTTATCCCTGCCAAATATTTTATCTGGTTATCAGTTGGGTCTTTATTGATGATTGTACACTTCAATTCCTCTATTGCCTTAGACATTTTATTATTATAATCTACAGTATTCATTAAAACAATCTGCCCTGACTTATCAGCTTCACAGAACTTAATGTCATTATTCTCTTTCAGCATCAGTAATTGCTTCTTTTCATACCTTAGCTTCTTCAAATGGAATTTTTTTATGCTTTTCATTGAATTCTTTTAATAAAATTCTATATAATTTGAATGTTACATCTTCTTTTTTTGTACTTGGCAAGTTTCTTATAACATCCTCCATGCACGGAATCAATTCTTCTGTTCTAGGTAACTGCTGTGGGAATGCATATTTTTTCCCTCGTTGCAAAACTGCCTGTTGGGAATAACTTAAATCCACAGATGATTGATTCAAAAACCCAGCATAGTTATTATTCCTCTGTCCTGGCACTTGTTTTTCATCAAATAAATTATGTAATTTCTTTGTAACATTCTGTCTTGTATTTTCTCCCTCTGTATTCACAATTTCATTAATTTCCATAAGTGTAGTATCCAATATTATGTTTTTCCATGTTTTAGTAAAAGCTTTTATACTCTGTATTTTGTATGGAAAACCATAAGTCCAAACATCTCTTGTGAAGGTTAAATATTATTTTTCTTTTCCCAATAATTTCTGCACTCAACCTCTTATTTTGACAAATCTGCATTATTTGTCTGTCTTTCATACCTACAGGTTTATTTCTTAACCTTAGATATTTAGGTATCATATCGAAGTCTCTACATGCCACAAGAAATTCCTCCTGCACCTCAGATTTTGCTAGCTTAATTTTACATTTCAATTTCCTCCTGCACCTCAGCTAGCAAAATCTAAGGTGCAGGAGGAATTTCTTGAGGCATGTAGAGACTTCGATATGATACCTAAATATCTAAGGTTAAAAAATAAACCTGTAGGTATGAAAGACAGACAAATAATGCAGATTTGTCAAAATAAGAGGTTGAGTGCAGAAATTATTGGGAAAAGAAAAATAATATTTAACCTTCACATGAGTTGTTTGGACTTATGGTTTTCCATACAAAATACAGAGTATAAAAGCTTTACTAAAACATGGAAAAACATAATATTGGATACTACACTTATGGAAATTAATGAAATTGTGAATACAGAGGGAGAAAATACAAGACAGAATGTTACAAAGAAATTACATAATTTATTTGATGAAAAACAAGTGCCAGGACAGAGGAATAATAACTATGCTGTGTTTTTGAATCAATCATCTGTGGATTTAAGTTATTCCCAACAGGCAGTTTTGCAACGAGGGAAAAAATATGTATTCCCACAGCAGTTACCTAGAACAGAAGAATTGATTCCGTGCATGGAGGATGTTATAAGAAACTTGCCAAGTACAAAAAGATGTAACATTCAAATTATATATAATTTTATTAAAATAATTTAATGAAAAGCATAAAAAATTTTCATTTGAAGAAGCTAAGGTATGAAAAGAAGCAATTACTGATGCTGAAAGAGAATAATGACATTAAGTTCTGTGAAGCTGATAAGTCAGGGCAGATTGTTCTAATGAATACTGTAGATTATAATAATAAAATGTCTAAAGCAATAGAGGAATTGAAGTGTACAATCATCAATAAAGACCCAACTGATAACCAGATAAAATATTTGGCAGGGATAAGAAATCATAGTACATTGCCAGACGAAATAAAGAGGTCCTTCCCACCAATGGGTGCATGTATACCAAAAGTTTTTGCCAAGATTAAAACACATAAAGAAGATGCACCAATGAGGTTGATTGTATCAAAAGTTAACTAACCCTTGATTTCATTAGAAAAAAATATTTATAATTTTCTTGCACCAATATTTATGAAACAACAATACAGTTTAAAGAATACATATGATTTTATTCACTTAATTAAAAATATTAATCAAGATTTGCAGTTTTACAACATGGCTAGTATGGATGTTAAAGCTTTGTATCCAAGTACTCCAGTACTTCAGGCCATTGACATTATTACTCAAGAACTAATGCATCAAAAAATTCTAACAGGAATACAAGTAAAAGAGTTAAAAAAAGTATTGTTATATATATACGAAAATAATGTTTTTGCATTTGAAGGAATTATTTATAAGCAAAATACAGGAGGACCTATGGGATCACCCCTGTCTACATTATTTGCGGAGGTTATTATGACAGATATTGAAACCAAAGTGATAAATAACCTGAATGAACCATCATTAATATATTGCAGATATGTTGATGATATTTTCATCTTATCAAAATTGAATCCCACAGAACTAGATGACATAGCGAAAAAATTTAAAGAGTATTCATCCATTGAAGTAACAATAGAAGTTGAACAGCAGGATACTTTGGCTTACCTTGATGTACAGATTATAAAACAACCCAACACATTAGATTATACCGTTTACAGAAAACCGTCGTACGTACCTGTGATTATACCATATGATTCTTATCATCCATATGCTCATAAATGTAACAGTATTAAGACTTTAATAAAAACAGCTTTTACACACACATAAAATATGCAATACAGAAAGGATGAATTGAAATATATTACAGATGTTGCAAAGAATTATGGATATCCCAGTAAAAAAATAAAAAAATGGATTAAAGAAGTGCAGAACAATTGTATTAACTCTTGAAACATAAGAAGAAATAATAATAAGCAGATTAAATATATTGGATCGTTTCAGTACATGAAAGGAATTTCGGCTGAAATTAATAAATTGTGTAATAGGTATAATTTACAATTGGGCAATAAAGTACATACCATTAAAAATTTTGTAATCAATACAAAAGAAAACAAGAAGTGCTTGGACAGAGCTGGCGTTTACGAAATTCCTATAAGCAACAATCCTAAAGTATCATATATAGGAAGCACTAAAAATAAACTAAAACATCGTTTACAACAGCACTTACGGAATTGGCAAAAAAAGGAAGCAAAAACTGCTTTGGTCCAGTACTGTATTGAACAAAGGCAATACCCAAAGTTTGATGAAATAAAAATTATTAAGAATTGTCGTACAGAAAGGCATTTGAGATTGGCGGAGACAGTGTTGATAGAAAAAATAGACACAGGTTATGTAACGTTAACGATCCTAATAGCTTAAATACATATTGGAAGGATTTGATCAAAAAGGAAACCCGCAGAGAAGAACAGAGGAGAAAGGGCAAGAGGGGAAAAAAGAAAAGAAATGATGTGATAAAAACGTGTTAGAATAAGATGATTAGTTTCAAGAATCAAATAAATCGAACAGATATTTATAGGTACGAAAGAAAAAGAAGGATATTGGGTCATCTGATAGATGGCGCCACTGCACCTGAACGACGGAGAACATAAAATTGAGACGATGCCGCGCGGGCACTGGAACATTCGCTACGTTTCGTGGATGGTGACGGGTGGTACATCTGTTGCGTCCACTCCTTGAAAATGGCCAGGGCGGTGGTTGAAAGTGCTTGGTTGTCATGCTTGTTTCTGAGGGGAGAGAGGTTCGTCAGCACTGGATATAATGGTTGTGTCAAGTTTTTTGGGTTTATTTTAATTTGGCACTGATGTGCAATTGTAAATAATTTTGGGCTACAGCTTTTAACTTTGACGTTTTAGGAAATGTGTAAATAGGTTTTTATTGATTGATGTTTTAATTTGATTAAAGTGTTTTATTGAGTTCAATTGCGCATACATTTGTGGTGGATTATTTTGAATCTGAATTTGGTCATAGGGAAGAGAGGGAGGGGGTGTGATGTTTGTGTGAGTTGAAAATGATTTTTTTTTTTTTTGGGTGTTGTTGCGGCCTCGAACCACGGTGTAAATAAGAAAAATATGTGTTGGAAATGTGTAGAGGTGAAAACCTCCTAAATGATTTAAGGAATAAAGATGAGTAACCTCAAAATTTATATTGTCTAAATAGCACGTGAATAATTAAGCAGCTTGATGACATTTCCAATGCTGTATAAATATATGACCCTGTAGTTATTTCATCCAACTTTTTCCAGGAAGTGTTTTTCCTTCCCACCATCATTGTGCAATTCAATAGGGTTGGTAAAACAGGCAGCTTACCATATTCTACTGTTCTGCAAAGATTGTATGATCTCAGTAATGAATTTTAATAGGTAGAATGTAAAAATAATTATTTCTTTACGAACAACAGTATTAGCCTAAGTTTTAACAGTAATATCTTACGTTCTATATGACTGAATAGCAAGTTTTTCTTTTGTATAATTTACACAGATGAAATGGTCAATTAAGTGTTGGTGTGAAATATGAATACTGTGTGAAGGAAAAGGTGTGTAAAGAAAAATATCTGTGGTGTCATATAATTTGTTTAACATGGTTTTTTGTTAACTAATATGAATCTTCAAAATGAATTTTGAAATAATACATGTTTTTATCCTAGTTGTAAATGAATTTATAGCACCTCTATTCATAGTGATTGTGGAATAACTTTTTTACGGGTCTTATAGAGGTTATTTTTCATGAAAGTTGGTTGTCAAATTTTCGAACTAAAGCCTAGTTCGTCATCAGGACTACGTCACTGGAGTAGTTGCTGCCACTCAGTTGGAAGAGTCCAACCGCAATTATCGTTAATTGTGGTACTTCTTCTTCTTGCTATTGCGATCCCTTCTTCTAGTTTCTTTTTACTAAGTTTGACTGGTGGGCGATTATTTTCACGGAGTTCCAATTTATGGAGTGTCCACTTGCTTGTATATGTCTGTCTAGCCCTGTTTTGTTACTGATGTTCCTAATAGCTGCTTGGTGTTCTTTCATTTGGACCTTAATACTTCTCCCTGTTTCTCCTATATAGCTGAGTCCGCAGTTACAGTCGATGCAATAAATTACTCCTTCTTGCAATTGGATGTCCAATTCTTTCTGCTTTAAAGCTGGCAGGAATTTTTTATTTTGTTATTAAGATGTGGAGCTAGCCTGATATTATATTTTGCTCCGATCCTTTTCAGTTTCTCGAAAAGTCCCTTGTGGTACGTAATTTTGCTGGTGAATTTGAAGTTGGTTTTCTCCTGCTTCTTTTTTGGCACTTGTCTAAATATTTTCTCAACATATGGGGAGGGGTAATTGTTTTCTGCCAATATTTCCTTTAATTCTTCTTTGTGAAGATCTTTTTGAGTATCTGAAGAGACCAGGATTTCAATTTTTTCCAAAAATTGTCTCGCCGTATTCGATTTAATATAATCAGGGTGGAATGAGCAGAAGTCTAACATCTTCTCTGTGTTGGTGGGTTTTCTAAAAAGCTGAGTGAATATTTTCCCCTCTCTTGAGGTCAAGGTTAAATCTAGGAAATAGATGCTATGGTCTTTTTCCTGTTCCAGAGTGTACTGCAAGGTATTCTCTAGTAAGTTAAATTCTGCCAGAATCTGAGAGGGTAGAGATTGGTCCACAGTATCTACTATAATTAGGACATCATCCATGTACCTTACATAGAGAGCAAATAAGGTGGGTTGTATAAGGATTTTTGCCTCTAGTTTACTTATGTAATAATTTGCTAGCAGAGGTGCTAGTGGAGAACCCATTGCAAGTCCTGAAGTTTGCCTGTAATATTTCTTTCCAAACTGGAAGAAATTATTCTTGAAGGAAAATAGGAGCAGTTCATATATGCCAAGTAGTATTTCTCTATTGTGATTATGGAATACTATTTTTTCCATGAGGTCATCCGCAATGAATTCCAGTAGGAGGTCCAGGTTAATGTTGGTATACATAGATACTATATCCAGGCTTGCCATTACTGGATGAATTAATTCTGGCAAGTTGTCCAGTTTTCCTTTAAGCTGCATGGAATTTTTTAGTAGGTAGGGAGGAGAAGGGAAAATATCTCTGAAGTGACCAAGCAAATAATAATTAATTTTGGAGAGTGGCGAATTTCTAGTGTCTTAATATAGGTCTTATTGGATGTCCTTCTTTGTGAAGTTTTATTGTACCATAGATCTGTGGAACTCTTGACTGGATTTTGGAGAAGTTTTTGAAGAGCTCATTAAGCTGTTTTTTATTTCTTAAAGAGCTGATTAATTTTTTAAGATTTTTGACAGTTTGATCTATAGGGTTACCATTGAGTTCTTCATAATAAGGCTTGCTCAATTCAGCTTCCATTTTATTGTAATACTTCTCTTTTTCTACCAATACCAAAACTTTGCTTTTATCTGCTTTCAATGCTACAACTTTATCATTGGCTTTGGATTTTTTAAGGTCAGTAATGGCATTTCTATTAAAATTGTAAGCAACTTTTACTGGCTTTTTTACAAATTTTGAGACGCAGTCTGAGAATTCTTTCCTTAAAGTGGCTGCTGTATTTTCTTCTTCTCTTTCTACCTTACTACAGATGCTTTCTAAATCAATCAGCATACGTTTTTTATTAAGTGTTGCGGAGGAAAGGTTGTAATTATATCCCTTATTGAGGAAATTAATCAGGTTTCCATCTATTCCTTCTTCTGTCAGATCTATGACATGCTAATTAGTGGGGGATGGTATTAATTGTGGGTCAGGAGCTGTAGACATTAACTTTGGACTCAACTACTTATTCTCTTTAATCTTCAACTTTTCCTTAAACTTTTTGTTTTTATCTCTCACTGCTTTAGCTAACCAGTTATCAATATTTTTCTTTTCTGTTTCCGGAATTTCACCTAATGAAGAGGTCCAAATATGAGCTTCTATTCATCCACATTGCTCAATAGTTTTGAATTTATTACGAATCGCGCCATTTACCGTTTTTAGTTCTATTTTTTTAATAAAATTTCTTGACAGATTCTCCGCGATGTTTTTCGTGAGTCTCAAAGAAGGTGGAACAAAATTAGCTCTCTTACATTTCCTAAGAAAATATAGTTGTGACTTACATTTGTCGCTTTTGTACTTACTCCTTTCGATCTTTCTGATGTTTCGCCATATATCCAGCCTGACGATTATGGGCAAAACACGTAACAATATTAACAAAGAAAGGTGACTTGATCACGCTAGTTACGTTAACTAAAACTTTTACAAAAAGTTCGTAAGTTGGAAGCTTTCGACCTTATCTTAGGTCTTCATCACGCCAATGGAGGACTAAGATTGTTGCCAGATTCTACATTTGAATTTTTCCTATTTTTGTTGACAAAACTTAGAATTGATCTCCAGATTAACGGAATGTAGAGAGGAGATTCGGAGTTGCAAGTCATTGAGTTGAAAATAATTTCTATGCTTTCACGGTAACGGAGGGCAAAACGATTGTCAAACGAAGCAATTCGTTTTGCTTCGTTCCAGTGGGGAACTGCAGATGTGTCTTCCATTGTCAAAATAGACAAGGCAGTGTTGGGATTGCCTTTCGAAACATCTTTTCTATGTTCTAAAATTCTATGGCTTATGCTCCTGTATGTGCTTCCAATGTATAAGTTATCCCCAGTAGAAGAAGAGATAGGAATGCAGTAAACTCCTGGGAGGTTCAGGCTTTCAAATTCTACAAAGGGATAGGGACAAAGTTGAAAGCCTGAACCTCCCAGGAGTTTACTGCATTCCTATCTCTTCTTCTACTGGGGATAACTTATACATTGGAAGCACATACAGGAGCATAAGCCATAGAATTTTAGAACATAGAAAAGATGTTTCGAAAGGCAATCCCAACACTGCCTTGTCTATTTTGACAATGGAAGACACATCTGCAGTTCCCCACTGGAACGAAGCAAAACGAATTGCTTCGTTTGACAATCGTTTTGCCCTCCGTTACCGTGAAAGCATAGAAATTATTTTCAACTCAATGACTTGCAACTCCGAATCTCCTCTCTACATTCCGTTAATCTGGAGATCAATTCTAAGTTTTGGCAACAAAAATAGGAAAAATTCAAATGTAGAATCTGGCAACAATCTTAGTCCTCCATTGGCGTGATGAAGACCTAAGATAAGGTCGAAAGCTTCCAACTTACGAACTTTTGTAAAAGTTTTAGTTAACGTAACTAGCGTGATCAAGTCACCTTTCTTTGATATATCCAGCCCATATGTGGTTTTAATCCTAGTTGTAAATGAATTTATAGCACCTCTATTCATAGTGATTGTGGAATAACTTTTACGGGTCTTATAGAGGTTATTTTTCATGAAAGTTGGTTGTCAAATTTTCGAACTAAAGCCTAGTTCGTCATCAGGACTACGTCACTGGAGTGGTTGCTGCCACTCAGTTGGAAGAGTTCAACTCCATGTTGGACTCTCTATGTTGGATTCTTCCAACTGAGTGGCAGCAACTACTCCAGTGACGTAGTCCTGATGACGAACTAGGCTTAGTTTGAAAATTTGACAACCAACTTTCATGAAAAATAACCTCTATAAGACCCGTAAAACAGTTATTCCACAATCACTATGAATAGAGGTGCTATAAATTCATTTACAACTAGGATTAAAACCACACATGGGCTGGATATATGGCGAAACATCAGAAAGATCGAAAGGAGTAAGTGCAAAAGCGACAAATGTAAGTCACAACTATATTTTCTTAGGAAATGTAAGAGAGCTAATTTTGTTCCACCTTCTTTGAGACTCACGAAAAGCATCGCGGAGAATCTGTCAAGAAATTTTATTAAAAATAGAACTAAAAACGGTAAATGGCGTGATTCGTAATAAATTCAAAACTATTGAGCAATGCGGATGAATAGAAGCTTGTATTTGGATCTCTTCATTAGGTGAAATTCCGGAAGCAGAAAAGAAAAACATTGATAACTGGTTAGCTAAAGCAGTGAGAGATAAAAACAAAAAGTTTAAGGAAAAGTTGAAGATTAAAGAGAATAAGTGGTTGAGTCCAAAGTTAATGTCTACAGCTCCTGACCCACAATTAATACCATCCCCCACTAACAAACATGTCATAGATCTGACAGAAGAAGGAATTGATGGAAACCTGATTAATTTCCTCAATAAGGGATATAATTACAACCTTTCCTCCGCTACACTTAATAAAAAACGTATGCTGATTGATTTAGAAAGCATCTGTAGTAAGGTAGAAAGAGAAGAAGAAAATACAGCAGCCACTTTAAGGAAAGAATTCTCAGACTGCGTCTCAAAATTTGTAAAAAAAGCCAGTAAAAGTTGCTTACAATTTTAATAGAAATGCCATTACTGACCTTAAAAATTCAAAGCCAATGATAAAGTTGTAGCATTGAAAGCAGATAAAAGCAAAGTTTTGGTATTGGTAGAAAAAGAGAAGTATTATAATAAAATGGAAGCTGAATTGAGCAAGCCTTATTATGAAGAACTCAATGGTAACCCTATAGATCAAACTGTCAAAAATCTTAAAAAATTAATCAGCTCTTTAAGAAATAAAAAACAGCTTAATGAGCTCTTCAAAAACTTCTCCAAAATCCAGTCAAGAGTTCCACAGATCTATGGTACAATAAAACTTCACAAAGAAGGACATCCAATAAGACCTATAATAGACACTAGAAATTCGCCACTCTCCAAAATTAATTATTATTTGCTTGGTCACTTCAGAGATATTTTCCCTTCTCCTCCCTACCTACTAAAAAATTCCATGCAGCTTAAAGGAAAACTGGACAACTTGCCAGAATTAATTCATCCAGTAATGGCAAGCCTGGATATAGTATCTATGTATACCAACATTAACCTGGACCTCCTACTGGAATTCATTGCGGATGACCTCGCGGAAAAAATAGTATTCCATAATCACAATAGAGAAATACTACTTGGCATATATGAACTGCTCCTATTTTCCTTCAAGAATAATTTCTTTCAGTTTGGAAAGAAATATTACAGGCAAACTTCAGGACTTGCAATGGGTTCTCCACTAGCACCTCTGCTAGCAAATTATTACATAAGTAAACTAGAGGCAAAAATCCTTATACAACCCACCTTATTTGCTCTCTATGTAAGGTACATGGATGATGTCCTAATTATAGTAGATACTGTGGACCAATCTCTACCCTCTCAGATTCTGGCAGAATTTAACTTACTAGAGAATACCTTGCAGTACACTCTGGAACAGGAAAAAGACCATAGCATCTATTTCCTAGATTTAACCTTGACCTCAAGAGAGGGAAAATATTCACTCAGCTTTTAGAAAACCCACCAACACAGAGAAGATGTTAGACTTCTGCTCATTCCACCCTGATTATATTAAATCGAATACGGCGAGACAATTTTTGGAAAAATTGAAATCCTGGTCTCTTCAGATACTCAAAGATCTTCACAAAGAAGAATTAAAGGAAATATTGGCAGAAAACAATTACCCCTCCCCATATGTTGAGAAAATATTTAGACAAGTGCCAAAAAAGAAGCAGGAGAAAACCAACTTCAAATTCACCAGCAAAATTACGTACCACAAGGGACTTTTCGAGAAACTGAAAAGGATCGGAGCAAAATATAATATCAGGCTAGCTCCAGATCTTAATAACAAAATAAAGAAATTCCTGCCAGCTTTAAAGCAGAAAGAATTGGACATCCAATTGCAAGAAGGAGTAATTTATTGCATCGACTGTAACTGCGGACTCAGCTATATAGGAGAAACAGGGAGAAGTATTAAGGTCCAAATGAAAGAACACCAAGCAGCTATTAGGAACATCAGTAACAAAACAGGGCTAGACAGACATATACAAGCAAGTGGACACTCCATAAATTGGAACTCCGTGAAAATAATCGCCCACCAGTCAAACTTAGTAAAGAGGAAACTAGAAGAAGGGATCGCAATAGCAAGAAGAAGAAGTACCACAATTAACGATAATTGTGGTTGGACTCTTCCAACTGAGTGGCAGCAACTACTCCAGTGACGTAGTCCTGATGACGAACTAGGCATTAGTTCGAAAATTTGACAACCAACTTTCATGAAAAATAACCTCTATAAGACCCGTAAAAAAGTTATTCCACATGTTTTTATGTTAAGTGTATCATTGTTATGTAGAATCTTGCTATCCATTTTCAGTATTACTTACTCAGTATTAGAAGCTATTGTAATGATATTTAAATCCCTGGAAACGTGTGTGAATGAATTCAAAACAGTATGTTTTTCATCAGTTTTCTACATGGTGAAAGGTGGACATTGAGTTTGCTTGTCCATATCAAGGCACGTGTGGTTCTCTAATTTTTTTTTTTTTTCTGATATTGGATGTGTCTTTGATTGAAGAAGAGAATTTGTTTCAAGAACTGTATATAAATTCATTAGTACTTCACAATGAAAGAATGGCATCTTGATAATTTCCCTTCGTCAGTTAAAAATAAATTTAAAACTTCATCAACTGTGGTATTATTAATGAATTTGAAAAACTTGTGAAAAATTCAGAGTGCAACTACATGCATACATAGGTTGGTTGCAAGATTGAACTTGTTTTTTAATGAGCAACATAAATTAGAAGCAAGTTTACATTCAAAAATTATTTGATGCAAAACTTTCAACATTTCATAACTCTGGTATGATTAATATGTAAAAAGCATGATGTCTATTGTAAAAAGTAATGTATTTTAGCATTTGGGTTAAAAAGTCAATTTTGTGAATTCATGATTTATTCTTTAAAAGATTAAACAAAAGGAGAAATGCTATTATATAATCTTCCAACACTCAACTAGTACCTGACATGACACAACTTTTTGTCCAAACTGAAGCAAAATTTCATTTTATAAAATTTATATTATTGATTTTTTGCACAAGGCTAGAATGAAGTAAGCATTTGCTTTTACATAAATTTTATATATCATTATTTTCTGCTGTAACAAGTGGAATAAACTTACTAAGCTTTTCTCTTTATCCTAATCTGTTGTCTGTTGATTAGGCATTTCCTTGGGCATCTTTTTAGCACGTCTCTTATAAAAAAGATTGTGCTTATGTTATCGGTTTGTCCATCCGTCCGTCTGTAGACACAATATCTCTGCAACTATTAGTCGGATTTGGAAAATTCTTTTTGCATTGGGAAGCTTGAAATGTGTGAATGATGATCCTTTATTTCGTTTTTTTTTTTTTTTTTACGATGTATAATTTCGCCACTAGAAGGCGTAAATGCAGATGATCCGATTGAAAAAATTCTTTATCTTTCGATTCCATTTATGTCGAAGAGTATTTTAGGTACAGTTACTTTTTTAAATTATGCATAGATTTTCCGCTAGGGGGTGTAAAAGTAAATTATGTTTTCCCTGATATCTCCTCTTCTAAAACTCTGATTTGGAAAATGTTTCCTTTAGCGGATACAGCTCCTGATGGAAAATCTTTTGCATATATTTCTAATTTTTGGTAAAGAATACCTTGGCCACCAGGCGGCATAAGTGCTAATTTTTGCTTCTAATGTATTTGCCTTAAAATATGAGATGCACATATTTCTCGATGTATCGAGATTTAAAAACATCTCTTACATAAGTTATTCTTTTTCAGTTAAAACCATTTAATGGTGGTTTAACTGTTGTAACTTTTTACATGTTATATTTCCTTTGTGTGACATGCAATTTCTCAGTTGGAAGTTATAAATATTCACTGCGAACATATATCTTGGTAATTGAATGTAATTCAAGGAAAAATCTTTCACGTACCTCTCGGTTGTAAGTGGTCGATGTTCAAGTCTTTGCACGGTTGTTTTCATCTGGTTCTTGGGTGTAGACTTTTTTAGAAGTTAGTCCGCACATTTTCTTGAATAGTACATACATTTTTAGGTGAACTACAGGAGGCACGTGAAGACAAAGAAGATGTAAAATCACGCTGGAAAACTAGAAAAAAAGGAAAAATGGATCACGCGAAAAAATATTCGCATGAGAAAATGCAATCACCGAAAAAAACTTCGTCAGACTTCCTGGATATATTGTCTGATGCATTTCGGCAGATCTGTCTGCCATCTTCTGAGACCTCCGGTCGTCCGTTCTCTCTGCAGTCCACCTTGAATATGCCACGTGCTCAGTCTGGGAATTTTTGCATGTTATACGTCATCGAATGTGTTGCGTTGCCACTCCTGTGATTTGAAGACTGTATTTTTTTTTTTATGTCTGCGTGTTTGCATTGTTTCTGTTCTGTGTGCCTTCCCATTTTTTGTTTTCTTCTTCTATCAGTATTTTCCATGGAATCGGCATTTCTACTCCACTACTAATGTTGCAGTTGTTTTTTTGGTATTTTCAATTACTATTGCTTCGGCAAAATGGATGGTCTTTTTGGTTGGTTGTTTGCAGACAATTTCGATATTTTCAAATTCTGGCATTGTGTTATTTTTTATGCAATATTGTATAAGTGCTGTTTTTTCTTCCTTTTTTCCCCATTTCTTCATATGTTGTGTCAATCTTGTTTGTAATTTGTTTCTCGTGCTTCCTATGTATTTCACTCTATTGTTGTTGCTGGTTGGCTTAATTGGAATGCTATATACTCCTGCACTGTCTAATTAGTTTTTTTCTCTGTTATTGATTATTATATTCTTGTAGTCTTTTACTGAAATTCCAATATCTAGATGTTGTTTTTTTGCATTCCTTTTTTATTACATTTGTAACTTGTTTTATACGTATTGGAATTTACCACAATATTTTATATTTTGCTTGGTTTTATTTTTAGGATGTTTATACATGTAAATTACTTTTTTGACATCTGAGGTGGTATATCCAAATTTTTTGGCTGTTGTTATTATCCATTAAAGTTATTTTTCCTTGAAAAAGTTATTGCTGGAATGTGTGAAATCTCCATGCACTAAACTTCTGATTGCCGATATTTTATATGTCTTTGGATGGTACGAGTTTGCAGGTATAAGTATTGACAGGTAAGTGGGTTTTCTATACACATGGTATTTGCAGGACGTTTGTGTTTTTATTATTGTAATATCTAAGAAATTAATCTTATTTTCATTTTCTGATTCCATTGTAAAGTTGATACTTGGATATTTTTCACAGAAATATTTTTTCAGCTTGTCTAATTCTGAAGAACTGGCATTCCAAAAGAGTAGTGTGTCGTCGACGCATCTTCTGTAGAAGAGAACCTTGTCTTTATATTTGTTAAGGACGTCTTCTTCTATTTTCTGTAATACGGCCTCTGCAAATGAAGAAGATAGTGGAGAGCCCATTGGTGTTCCGAACTTTTGTCTGTATATTCTACTGTTAAATTGAAAGAAGTTGTTGTGATATATATACACTGCTGGACAATTGCTAAGGACGGATCATAAACGGCTATATAGCGCATAAAAAAGTAAGTGTGGTTGGATGCCAAGTGAAATAAAATAATGTCAGAATGCCAGGACATTACAAGAAAGACAATTTATTGTGCTCTGAAATCCAGAAGGCTATGGAACGTGTTCAAGGGACAAACAGGCCATTTTGTGCAGAATACGTAAACGTGAAAAAAATGCAATTACCGTCCGCAGGCGTTCCGGCGTAAGATGTCAATACGGGATATGGCCACATTGGTGGGCGATGCAAGATTCCACACGTCGTGTCATGCTTTGCACAACATTATCAAGCAGCTGTTGGGGTAATTTATCCCATTCCTCTGTCAGTGCACGGATGAGGGTGTCCTTGTTTATTGGAGTGCATTGGCGACCAGCAAGACTCCTCCCCAAAGCACCCCACACATTTTCAATGGGATTCAGATCTGCAGAACGTGCTGCGGCCATACGAGGCGTTGAATATCCTCGTTCTCAAGACACTCCTGGACAGCGACTGTTCGATGACATGTTGCGTTTTCGTCCATGAAAATGAATCTATCACCGACAGCACCACGGAACATGCGAACATGAGGTAGCAGAACATCATTAATGTATCGTTGGCCAGTCATAGTCCCAGTTGGATGCACATAGAGGGACGTACGGCCATTGATCATGATGCCAGCCCATACCATGACACAACATGTCGGATATCGGTCCCTTTCCTGTATGCTTGCTGGACAATATGCAGTACCACTATCACGCCAGATCAGTTGTCGTCAACAATCAGACGATAGACTGTATCTACTCTCATCTGAGAAGAGGACAGCAGACCAGTCGTTATCAGTGCAATTGCGATGTTGATGGCACCATTGCAAACGGGCGGTACGGTGACGTCTGGACAATGGGATGCACACTACAGGACGGCGGGCGTATAGTCCTCCTTCATGCAAACGTCTGGTGACAGTTTTTCGAGAGATCCGCTGGCCAGTAGCAGCCATAAACTGAGTTGCTACCTCACTAGCTGTGCTGCGCCGGTGTCTTTTTGTTGATAGCACTATGTACCGATCTTCTGCAGGTGTCGTACTGCAAACACGACCTCCCCCGTGACGTTTGATACACTCTTTATTTGTTTGAAATGATTTCCAAAGCCTTGAAACAACACTGTGGCTGACGTCAAACTCCCTGGCAACATCTGTTATTTTTCGCCCTTCTTCAATCTTGCCAATAATACAGCCACGCGTAAAATCATCTAGGTGATGTCGGGAAGACGTACTGAAAATTGCAAGTTCGTCAATTGATTCTTTCCCTTTCAACTTTGCGTTTGAACAACAACGGTCAATACGCGTCAAATCCTTTATATCTCTTATCAGAGCTATGACGTCACGAAGAAGTTCGGCAATCCAAAAATTTGCATACGCACAACACTTCTTACTGTATCCCGCACTTATGCTAATTTCCACATTTTCCTGCCTTCCATTTTATGGTTGCTATCGTTGCTATTGTCATCCGTCCTTAGCAATTGTCCGGCAGTGTATATATATATATATATATGTGTGTGTGTGTGTGTTAATAGGTCTATTATTTCTTTAACTTCTAATTTTTGGAAAGTATTACTGTTGTAAAGTCTTTCTGCTATGATGTCAATAGCTGTCAAGACGGGAATACTCGGAAATATCGAAACAATATCCAAGGTGGTCATGATTGGTGGGTTAGAGATAAATTAGATTGTCTTTGTTTTATTTATTAAGTCAAATGAACTATGTAAGGTATAATTATTTTTCATACATATTGGTGCAAGTATTTTCTATAAATACTTTTCTAGGTTGATAAGTGGAGCATTAGTTTTGGAAACTATGATGCATACTGGTTCTTCTGGTTTGTGGGTTTTTAGCTTTCCAAAAATCTTTGGGATACCTGGTTGAATTGGTGGATAAACTGAAGTCAGTCTTGGAGCTAAACAACTGTGATTTTTTAATGGTGACAATTTTGTCAAAGACTGGCTTTACATCATAGCAGAACATTGTCATCATAGCAGAAAGACTTTACAACAGTAATACTTTTCCAAAAATTGGAAGTTAAAGAAAGAAATAATAGACCTATTAACATATATATATATATATATCACAACAACTTTATCCACCAATTCAACCAGGTATCCCAAAGATTTTTGGAAAGCTAAAAACCCACAAACCAGAAGAACCAGTATGCGTCATAGAGTCCAAAACTAATGCTCTACTTATCAACCTAGAAAAGTATTTATATAAAATACTTGCACCAATATGTATGAAAAATAATTATACCTTACATAGTTCATTTGACTTAATAAATAAAATAAAGACAATCCAATTTGACTCCAACCCACCAATCATGACCACCTTGGATATTGTTTCGATATTTCCGAGTGGTCCTGTCTTGACAGCTATTGACATCATAGCAGAAAGACTTTACAACAGTAATACTTTCCAAAAATTGGAAGTCAAAGAAATAATAGATCTATTAACATATATATATCACAACAACTTCTTTCAATTTAACAGTAGAATATACAGACAAAAGTTCGGAACACCAATGGGCTCCCCACTATCTTCTTTATTTGCAGAGGCCGTATTACAGAAAATAGAAGAAGACGTCCTTAACAAATATAAAGACAAGGTTCTCTTCTACGGAAGATATGTCGACAACACACTACTCTTTTGGAATGCCAGTTCTTTAGAATTAAACAAACTGAAAAAAGATTTCTGTGAAAAATATCCAAGTATCAACTTTACAATGGAATCAGAAAATGAAAATAAGATTAATTTCTTAGATATTACAATAATAAAAACTCAAACATCCTGCAAATACCATGTGCATAGAAAACCCACTTACCTGCCAATACTTATACCTGCAAACTCGTACTATCCAAAGACATATAAAATATCAACAATCAAAAGTTTAGTGCATAGAGCCTTCACACATTCCAGCAATAACTTTCTCAAGGAAAAAGAACTTCAATGGATAATAACAACAGCCAAAAATCCTAAATGAGTGGTAGGCAATGCACGTAACTAACAAGCAAATTAAGAAGAAGGTAGTGTAGAACACGCTAAGTTACGTATAAAAAAGTTTAAGGCAAATATATTTCAGCCATTACAATGGTTTTCATCAGTGCAACTATGATTGGTTTACGTTGCCAGATTGGAAAGGTAAGTTTTGTAATGGTAACTCCGGGTGATGTGATGCAATGAGGGATTTCCAGATGTAAGGAATGAAAATGGGGAGCTCAGAGTTGCAATTTTTGGAAAATAAAATTTCCAAACTTTCTCTAAACCTCAGAGCATACCGATTTTGGAAGGGAGCCAACTTTTTAGTATCGGACCAAAGTGGAATAGCAGAAGTGTCAGCCATGGTAAGAAGAGACTAGGAAGATGAAAGTTTTCCAAATTTCACATCAGATTTGTGTTCCTGAAGTTTTGAGAGAATTTTCCGGAATGAACTTCCTATGTACCCGGTTAATCCAATGTTAGTCTTGGTCGGAATTTTATACACTCCAGGCGAAGAAAGTGGAGGTCTTGAGTCTCTGTCATTACGGAGGATAACAGAAATTGAAGGGGAAGAACGAATGGCAAGTCTATATCCTTCTCTTTTGAAGATACTGATAAGTTTGTAGGCAGAAGGTTCATGGTAAGGGATTGAGCCAGCAAATGTTAGTTACTTTTTGGTGAAACAGGTTGAAGAGCAACAACTGGTTTTTCTTAGCATTTTGAATTAATTTAGAAACCAGGAGAGAGGGAAAGCCATGTTAAGTAGCGATCAAGTGGATGTTTGCTAATTCATTTTTTAGAATAATTTCAGTGTTACACACCAAATGAGCTTGATGAATGAGAGACTTGATGGCTGACAGTTTATATTGGTGGAAGGTATGAGAATTGAAAGGAATAATGCTATTGGTAGAAACTGGTTTTTGGTAGACAGAAGTGGATAGAAGATTATTACATTTTGAGATGCTGACATCCAAGAAATTTACCTTGCCATCAATTTCTCCATTAACAGTGAATCTAATGGATAGGAATTTTTCAGTGATTAAATTTGTGAGTTGCAATAGATCTTTTTAGGTTGAGGCGAGATGACAAAAATAGCGCCGACATAACGGAGCCATAAGGTAGGTTGTTGGTCCTGTTGCATCACTATTGATTGCTCAATATTTTGCAGGTATACTTCAGCCAAAAGTGGGGAAAGAGGTGACCCCATCGGTACACCTTGGTTTTGTTGATAGCATTGATTATTATAAACGAAAAAACTGTGTTGATGAAGAGAATACAGGCAATCATACAAATCCATGGTTAAAGTGCCGTCCATGGGGAATTGTTCTTTGAATTTATGAATGAGTAGCATGTGTGCTTCAAATTGAGGCACAGAAGGAAAAAGTGATTCAACGTCCAGGATAAACATACTTGCATGACCATCAACGGATATTTGCCTTAAACTTTTTTATACGTAACTTAGCGTGTTCTACACTACCTTCTTCTTTTAACAGCCAAAAAATTTGGATATACCACCTCAGATGTCAAAAAGGTAATTTACATGTATAAACATCCTAAAAATAAAACCAAGCAAAATATAAAATGTTGGGGTAAATTCCAATACATAAAACAAGTTACAAATGTAATCAAAAAGGAATGCAAAAAACATCTAGATATTGGAATTTCAGTAAAAGACTACAAGAATGTAATAATCAATAACAGTGAAAAAACAAAACTATTGGACAGTGCAGGAGTATATAGCATTCCAATTAAGCCAACCAGCAACAACAATAGAGTGAAATACATAGGAAGTACGAGAAACAAATTACAAACAAGATTGACACAACATATGAAGAAATGGGGAAAAAAGGAAGAAAAAACAACACTTATACAATATTACATAAAAAATAACACAATGCCAGAATTTGAAAATATCGAAATTATCTGCAAGCAACCAACCAAAAAGACCATCCATTTTGCCGAAGCAATAGTAATTGAAAATACCCAAAAAAACCAACTGCAACATTAGTAGTTGAGTAGAAATGCCGATTTCATGGAAAATACTGATAGAAGAAGAAAACAAAAAATGGGAAGGCACACAGAACAGAAACAATGCAAACACGCAGACATAAAAAAGAAATGCAGTCTTCAAATCACAGGCGTGGCAACGCAACACATTCGATGATGTATAACACGCATAAATTCCCAGACTGAGCACGTGGCATATTCAAGCTGGACTGCAGAGGGAACGGACGACCTGAGGTCCCAGAAGATGGCAGACAGATCTGCCGAAATGCATCAGACAATATATCCAGGAAGTCTGACGAAGTTTTTTTCGGTGATTGCATTTTCTCATGCGAATATTTTTTCGCGTGATCCATTTTTCCGTTTTCAAGTTTTCCAGCGAAATTTCACATCTCCTTTGTCTTCACGTGCCTCCCGTAGTTCAACTAAAACAGTATATACTAGTCAAGAAAATGTGCGGACTAACTTCTATAAAAGTCTACACCCAAGAAACTGATGAAAACAACTGTACAAAGATTTGAACATCGACCACTTACAACCGAGAGGTACGTGAAAGATTTTTCCTTGAATTACATTCGATTACCGAGATATATGTTCACAGTAAATATTAATAACTTCCAACTGAGAAATTGCATTTCACACAAAAGAAATATAACATGTAAAAAGTTACAACAGTTAAACCACCATTAAATGGTTTTAACTGAAAAAGAATAACATAAAATATGAGTTTCTAAAATCTCGATAGAAAAAATTCTCTCGTGGACCGATGCCACTCACGTCAATAAACCTTTTCGGAACATTTTCTTTTTAAAACATTGCATGGTTTCTCCACCAGGGGTCATAGATGTATATCTTTTTTTTTTTTTGTCAATATCTGTACTTCGAGGAGTCCGATTTGAAAAATTCCTTCTTTGTTGGACAGTGTTTCCAGTGTGACATGTTTTTATATAATTTCAAAATTTGCAAATTTGCAAGTAATTTATAGACTTTCCACTAGGGGGCGTAAAGGTAAATTGTGTTTTCCCCTATATCTCTGCTTCTAAATCTCCGATTTGAAAAATTCTTTCTGCTTTTGTAAAAGTTTTAGTTAACGTAACTAGCGTGATCAAGTCACCTTTCTTTGCACCGGATACAGCTCTGGGTGGAAAAACTGTTCCACACAATTTCTAATTTTTGTAAAAATGGTTTGGCCACCAGGAGGCGTAAGTCCTAATTTCCGCTTCTGATGTATTAGCAGCAAAATCTGAGCTCCCAAAATCTCGATTGAAAAAAAATTGTTTGTGGATCGATTCTACTCACATCGAAAACCTTTCAGGAACATTTTCTTCTTAAAATAATGCATGGTTTCCCCAGGGGTCGTAGATGTATATCTCATTTTTGCCAATATCTCTACTTCTAGGATTCTGATTTGAAAAATTCCTTCTTTGTTGGATAGTGTTTCCAATGCGAAATGTTTTTCATATAAAATCAAAATTTTCAAGTGAATCATAGACTTTCCGCTAGGGCGCAAAGGTAAATTGTGTTTTCTGCGTTATTTCTGCTTCTAAAACTCCGATTTGAAAAATTCTTCCTGTATCGCATACAACACCTGATGGAAAATCTTTTTCATATAATTTCTAATGTTTAGTAAAGAGTGGTTTGGCCACCAGGGGACATAAGTGTTAATTTCTGCTTATGTATTTGCAGCAAAATCTGAGCTCCTGAAAAGACTGAAAACATTCTTTCGTAGACCTATACTGCTCAAATCGAAAAACCTTTTGAGAATACATTCTTCTTAAAGTAATGCATGTTTTTCCCACCAGGGAGCATAGATTCATATCTTATTTTTGTGGATATCTCTGTTTCTAAGAGTCTGATTTGAAAAAAATTCTTTCTGTGTTGAAGAGCGTTTCCAGTGCGAAATGTTTCTCATATAAATTCATATTTTTCTTAATGCACAAGTTTGCAACCAGAGGGTGTAAGCTCACAATTCCGTTTACAGCAATATCTGAGAGATTAAAAACCCGATTGAAAAACGTCTTTCTTCCGTCAGATACTATTGTTTTCCATACCGGTTCCATTGACTTTGAATAGCTTTGATAAATTTAATTTGTGTCGGAACGGATTCAAAAGACATGCTTATTACACCCGAAAATTCGGTGTCATCTTTCTTGTTCAGATTGGATTTAGGAAGATGATCACAATGTTATTTAGTGCTTATCCATTGGTTTTAGGGGAAGAGTGCACATATGGAGGTGCCCTGTCTGTATGATTGCATGAAATAGAAGAATGTAGCTGAGCAGGTGGAATATTCAATAAAATATGATTCAGTGTTTTTTGTTGTTATTTTTCAGATAAGTTGATAAACTTCCACATATTTTATGAAAAACTTTTAAGTTTGAAGTTCCAACATAACAGTTAACTTTTCACATCTATTATGCTGACTGAGATTCAGAGGTTAGCTCCACAAAGAAATACAAACTACCAGATAAATTTTTAACTGCTTGCTTATTTTTTTACTGTAAATAATGTTAAAAATAGGTTGAATGTCCAACTGGAATCGTCAACTGTGGGCTAATTCCCCACATTGGTGTATTTACCTGATTAAAAAGACACACACAAAAAAATACCATGAATTATCAAGTGTTAATAAATGTACTTTTATGTTGCCAACATTTTTAGTGGTGTTATTTAATTTTTACAGTGAGCATGATTATATGACTATTTTATTTCTCAAATATAATGTTTGCAAATAGATTTAGGAAATATAAATAGTTGCTTTTTAAAACAAAATCAGCAATGATGTTCAGGAGAAATTACTTTGTATACCATTCTTTTGTTTGTTTATTTCCTTGTAGGATACTAAAAATGATTATGAGAGAAATGATTCAAACTGAAAGGGATTATGTGAAGTCTTTGGAATACATAATAGAGGTGAGAAACTATGTATAATATCTTTGAAGTTAAGAAACATGCAGCTTTATGCACTTTCTAAAAAAAAAGGCTCCTATTTTGATATTTTTAACTTGTGTTGCACTGTGTCATTTAAATTGCACCACCCAGAAGAAATAGTCTGATATTTATGAAGGGCAACATAGAGGGCCATCCTGAAAGTAATTACCATTTGAAGATAAAACAAAAAAAAATATTGATAACTAATTTTTAATGTGTGATAAATTCTACATACCTTAATCTTTTCAACATATTCCCTGTGCCGTTAAGGCATTTGTCATATCGTGGCACAAGTTTCTGGATACCCTCCTCACAGAAGTCTGCTGCCTGGGTTTTGAGCTGCACCTGAGCTGTTGGCTTCAGGTCATCATTGTCAACAAACCGCTGGCTGGCAAGAAATCATTTCGAGTGGAGAAACAAATGATAGTCACTTTGTTGCCAAATCTGAGCTGCAAGGAGGATGGACCAGTTGCTCCCATCCAAATTTGGTGACCAGGTTTTGTGTCACATTTGTGGTATGGGGCCTTGCATTGTCATGAAGAACAACTCCCTTGTTCAGCATGTGGCGCTGTTTGTTTTAAAACTTTCTCAGTGTCTCTTAAGCAATAAACAGCCGCATTTACTGTCATGCTTTTAGGCAGAAATTCCACCAAAAAAATCACTTTCCTGTCTGAAAAGACAGTGCACATGACCTTCCTTGTTGACATCATCTGTTTTAATTTTTTGGCTGTAAATGAGCCTGTGTGTTTCTTTTGCAGGGACTGTTGTTTCAATTCAGGTGTGATGTGAAAGACCTAAATCTCGCCGCCCCGGTGGCGCAGTGGTCTAAGCAATGGCCTCTGATCATTTGCCCGAAAGGGGTCCGAATTCGAATCCCGGTTAGGCATGGATGTTGTGTTTGTCTTATGGTACTGGCTCTCTCCCTTCCCTGGAACCAGTGACCCTAAATTAGGGACAGGCGACTGCTTATAGCCCATTGAGTTGCTCACAGTGGTCGTTAAACCTCCAATCAAAAAAAAAAAAAAGACTAAAATCTCATCTCTGTCTCCTATACTGCTTAAAAATCACATCACCTTTCTCCATGTACCACCTCAAAAATTCCAAAGCAGATCCCATGCACTTCGTTTTGCACTCTCTCCATCAACATCTTTGGCATGCATCATGCACACACTTTGTAGGACTGAAGCTTTTCTGTTATTACTTCATGCAGTAATGATTTCGAAACTCCAGAGAAATGTTCTTAAAGAACAGAAATTGTGAGGCGTCTGTTCTCCCTAATGTTTTCATTCACTCTGTCCCCCAAATCTGTGACCAGAGAAGGCTTACCACTGCGCAATTTGTCATAAACACTCTGTTGTTTTTCATTAAACATTCAAACCCACTACCACACCATTCCTGCACTCACTGCATTTTGTCCATAAATTTCACAAATTTGCTGATAAATCTCACTTGGTCGACATTTCTCGCATTCAGAAACCTTATCACATACCAGACTTTGCAGTCAGTGGGTCGTTCTATTAACTTACACATTATTAAGTCACAGCACAAACCTTTAACATAAGCACAACCTCACAAAATGGTGCAAGACCATGGCTAATGGATGAGGCAACACAACTGTGTGCATGTGTGACTCTGAAGCTAACACTTGCACTGGAGTGTTGCATGAACAGTACTTACTTTCTGGATGACCCTCGTTTGCAAAAGATTATGTTTTCATGCAAAGCAAGAAGAAAGGGTTGGTGTTTAGGCATATCTTGTCACCACACCAACTAAATACTTCACAAATTTGCCACTAATAGAGCCCTGAGCAATCCCACTGAACAAAGCTTGTAGAAGAAACATCCCATATAAGATTCCTAGGCTGTACTTCAGCTGTGTCACCAGTTTACATCATTTACAGGGTTCCCACTCAACCTGGAAAACAGGGAAAACCTGGAATTCTCAGGGAATTTGAAAATGGTTCAAAAAATCAGGGAAAACTCAGGGAAAGTTACCCTTTTTTGTAAAAATCAGGGAAAACTCAGGGAAAATTACCCCCCTTTTTTTTGTAAAAATCAATGGATACTTTATTTTGCCAAAAAAAAAAAACTTATTTTTTCAAGATTTCAAATTTTTGCTTGCAATTACTGCCTGCCTAGAATTTGGTAGATCTCACTTTCAGTTATATTAAGTATTTCCTTTATTCTCTAAAAAAAGATGCAAAATTGAATTTTTTAAATTGCCAGTTGTTAAGCTTTTGTTCAATTTCTGCAGGCAGTTGTTATAACATGGAAATACATTTAAAATTGCACAATGGAAATACATTTTAAATTGCGCGATGGCTCCTGCTTGAAGAAACACTTCACAAGAGAACCAACCAAATGATGGATCTAAGTCCTTTGTCTGTTGGTTCTCTTGAAACAATGTTTCCTTGAACAGAGCCATTCCATCATTTAGCTTAGCTGCATTGTGTTATAGAAAAGCTGAAACTATTCAACTGACAGATTTTTTTCTTACATATGACCTGTTTCTACGGGAATGTATTTACAAATTCCGTGTGGGTAGTATTCACAAAAGTTCACGGAACTTTGGTACAGAAAATAATGTGCACAGTTAGTTGTTATTGATAAAAGCAGGTAATTTTATAAAGACAAATTACTTAAAAAAAAATTTACAAGTGTGTGCTTGGGTGAGAAAAATGAATGGAATGGAATGGAATGGAATGAAATGTAACAATTCTTTGCAACATGCCACTCTGGAAAACTTTTAAAAACCACCTGGAGAACCTGGAAAAGTCAGGGAACTTTTTTATTACTTTTGAGTGGGAACCCTGATTTAGAAGAGAGCAGAAGGTGGATTATCATGTTGCACACACTATGTTTGAAAGTGAAGCTAATGTATAGAAAGAAGTGAGTTGTAATCATACAGTAGTCATTTGACATTAGCAAGAGTGGTCACAAGATAGAAGCTTATGATCTGGTTCAAGCCAGAGCTCAACAGCATGAGAGCACCAACTAACCTATTCAATAGCAAACCAGTTTACTACCTTATCTTCTGTTCAACACATTTACTGTACTATCAGATTCAAAGGTGAGCACTTCATAATAAAAGAATGTCTAAAACACACACTCACGGCCCATAGGCTGCACGCGGCGCTCGGCCTGATAGTATGTGGCCCGGGCGCACAAAATCACGGGGGGGGATTAGTCAAACATTTATAGGAAAAATGAAAATTATAGGAATATGAAATTTTTGGGACTGGCGCCCCCCCCTCCCGTTATTGGTGCATATTGTAACGGTGCGCCACTGTTGTTCTGGCGCGAATACAATTATTTTCAGTATCGCTACGTTAAATTTATTTCTCTCATCAATTCCTCATCCCCACATTCAGTGCTCCAATCCCCTCCTAAGTCCTAGCAGCTCGCTTCTGCTTATTCAAAAAATAATTCTATCTCAGGGTCAACTCCTCTCCCAGGGTAAAAGGCTCCAGCTCGCACCAACTATTCTTCTCGAACAGACAACCCAACGTACACCGAATCCTCGTGTCACCAAGGGCCATAAACCACGAGGCATCCTCCTTCACAAAGGTCACCTTGGACAGCGCTCTAAAAACACAGGGCGTCTCTCCGATAACCTCTCGGTAGGACAGTGTGTCTTCCTTATCTAACTTAAACACATGAAGACCACCCAAGATAGCCCAGAGAAATGGCCAGAAAGTTTACTCCCATCAGCATATGCGCGCGAAAAAGAATATTGCCTGTTTAAGCAGACAGGAAAATTATCATAAGTCATCACTAGGTGGCAGTAGCAACACACAACAGTGGGGGAGGGGGGTTTGGGTTTACTTACAACAGAGATAAGTGCGCAGCCAGTATTTTATTTAGCGAAAGAGTATGTAAGGTAAGTCTCCCGGTTTGATGTGATTTGTGTTAAAATAACATATTTGAATATGTCTAAAAAGCGTAAAGTCTGTGATGAGGGCTGCATATTTCAGGAGAAATGGAGTGAGAGTTATTTTTTCGTAGAGACTAAGGGCAAAGCAACATGCTTAATTTGCCAAGAAACCATTGCAGTATTGAAGGACTACAACGTGAAGAGACATTATGATACAAAACATGCTGGCCAATACAATGCTCGGATGGGACAAATGAGGCAAGATAAAGCTAAAGAACTGCAACATCAATTAACAAACCAACAAAATATTTTCAGAAAAGTGACTGATGACACGGAAGTTGCAGTCAAGGCAAGTTTTGTTGTGTCAAAAATTTTAGTTAAAAATTTGAAACCATACAAAGATGGAGAGTTAGTTAAAGGATGCTTGGAAGAAGTGGCAAATATAGCATTTCCAGAGAAAAAAATATTATTTCAAAGGTTAGCCTTAATCATATGATGGTAGCAAGAAGAACAGAAGAAATGGCATTAGATATTGGAAAAACATTAAAGGAGAAATATCGGATTTCATGTGGTTTTTATTGGCCGTAGATGAAAGCACAGACGTCACTGCCACTGTAACGCTGTCAATTTTTATCCACGGTACTGACTGTAATTTCAGTGTTATGGAGGAGTTGCTGGCTTTAGTTCCTATGAAAGATACAACCAAAGGATCAGCCATTTATTGTGAAGTTAGATAAGTCTTGGTAAAGTATGATTTGAACTTAAAAAAATTACATGGTATTTCAACTGATGGAGTGAGCACCAGCTATGGTGGGGAAGAAACAAGGATTAGTGAACTATTTAGTAACAGAATGCAAGGACGTGGGAAATGATATTGTTGCATGCCATTGTCTCTAACACCAAGAGAACCTTTGTGCAAAAACCATTAAAATGGAACATGTAATGAAAGTTATACATACATATATACCACTAAGCTGTTCTCTGAGATTCAGAGAATAGCTCCAAAAAGAAATACAAACTACCAGATATTTCTACTTACTGTTGTCGTATCAAACTTCTCCATTTACAGCGATCTTGGCATACAACTCGGGCTTCACTGACATCCATCACACACCGTACACAAGATATTTTATACTTCATACTCATAAGCTTTTTCTCATGCAGACACTTCTGAATCTGATGCACCCATGTCTTCCTTGGCCTTCCTCTGCCTTTCCTTCCTGCCACTTGGGCTAAAAGATTTTTTAGTAAGCATCTCATCACTCATTCTTTCAACATGGCCAAACCTCCAAAGCATATTGGTCTCCACCTTACTAACAACATTTTGCTTCACATCATACAACTGCAACACATCTTCATTCTTCACACAATCACAACGTCTTGCCACAAACCCCTCGTAAGTAATGCATTTCTCCAGCACACAAACAACTCCTTGTTTCTTCTGCAGTACCCAGGTTTCACTGCCATACATAAGAGTAGGTACTATTACAGTTTCATGCACAGCCATGCAGGACTCTCTAGAGAACCCATCATTCCTGTGAAAACCTCCCAAAGCAGCTATGACTTTCAATGAAGAATTCACTTACCTACTAATTTCACCATCCAATTTGTTCTCCCTGTCAAACATGCTTCCTAAATAAACAAACTCACTCACCTGGTCAATCACAGTGCCATTTATACTTACATTACATTCAGTGCTACCCATTCCTCTCTCAAACACCGTGACTTTGGTTTTTCCCCTATTTATACTCACAAGGGGACCTTACAGCTGACCACCCGCAGATTTCAGTGAATTTTTTTTTAAATGAAAGTAGAGGCAAAATGAGGATACATATGTCCCGGCATTTGATCTAATGCCTCTTATTTTTGGAATAAAAAATCATAACGATCCGAGGACGGAAAAATGAACGCAATTAGTGAATTCCTGTAAATGATTCTTTACTGTAATGTCACGAGGTCCTGCAACAGTGTGTTATAGCATACATTTCCTGTTATGGCGACTAATGTTGAAAAGCGGGGAATAAATAATGAACTATCAATAGCAGCAAAGAACGGAATGCCTGCATTTTCCCATCCTCCCTTAAAGCTCTCTCCTTCTCACTTTTCAGAATTCAGTAAGAAGTTACAGCAACATTGTGCAATATAGGTAGGTACTGAATGAAACATATGTATTTCTGTGCAATATTTGCATGAGCTAGCTAATGTCAATGGCAATTCGGTGTAGTTTCCCTAACAAATAATAAGGAACTTGTAGAAGTAATCATTGAATAATGAACTTTAATAATAAATAGCACATATGGGGACAGAGGAATTGTTGGGAGAATCGACATATCACATTTTAGCTTATAAAGTATAATTACATACTTTTATTTGAAGACCTAACATATATGTTGTTAGGTACCACTATCGGAGGTTTCGCTATTGTTTATTGGTACACAAAGTTGCGGATGATAATTATCATAAAAACAATTAAAACATAACACTTCTCTATAACGTGAGTATTTGATAAAAGAACTGTTCGAGCACTTAAATTTCGTTTGTCGAACGTCATCCAGAAAACACACTTTGTTCACATTTCCAAAAACCTTTCTTTCATTTATTAACTTCGCAGCAAACCAAGTGTACTGCAACATATTCTTGGAAATCGGCACAGAAAGTAGATGATGTATAAGTGAATGGATCTTCAGGGCATCTTCTCGCTTGTTTAAATGCCTATTTTCTTTTAAAAGTTCGACAGAGTTTTGTAATTTTTTAATAAAATTCTTTACTTGACGGAAAAGGTACACATTACAAGGTTGACAGTATGGGGTACAATGAGGTGGAATGATTTCAACAGTAAAAGAACAAGTGCCGTCGTCCTTTGTGAAGACCCTATTAAAGAGTGCTGGATCTGTTTGATCTCCCCATGAATCTAAGATCAATAGAAACTTCTCTTCTTTGCAAAATGGTCAGATAATGTTTTTCACGAAACTGCTGAAATGCTCTTTCATTAATTTCCCTAATTTCTACAATGTTACGAATACATTTCCATATTCCGCCATTAGTCCTTCCACAATCTTAGAAACAAGAGGTCCAAATTGACCCTATTTCATTCAGTATCTACTTATATCACACAATGTTGTAACTTCTTACTGAATTCTGAAAAATGAGAACGAGAGAGCTTTAAGGAAGGATGGGAAAATACAGGCATTCCATTCTTTGCTGCTATTGATAGCTCACTGTTCATTCCCTGCATTTCGACATTAGCCACCATAACAGGAAATATATGCTATAACACACTGTGGCAGGACCTCGTGTCATTACAGTAAAGTATCATTAACAGGAAATCAAGAATTTCATCCATTTTTCAGTCCTTGGATTGTTATGATTTTTTATTATGAAAATAAGAGGCATTAGTCAAATGCAGGGACATGTATATCCTCATTTTGCCTTTACTTTCATTTAAAAAAAATTCACCGAAATCTGCGGGTGGTCGGCTGTAAGGTCCCCTTGTCAGTTTGAATTTCATGCAAACTTCGTGCATCCGAGGCAACATACTCTGCAAATCACTTTTGCCCTCTGCCAACAGGACAGTGTCATCAGCATACAGCAATCTGCACACATGGATATCACCAAAACATAAACCACTATTATCTATTTTGGCATCACGCATGCATGTGTCCATAAATATATTAAACAGCCTTGGTGACATTACACAACCTTGTCTAACTCCTGCACCAATAGAAAACCATTTTGATAAAACACCATTCACTCGTATACAAGCTCTACTACCAGCATACATGGCTTTTACACTATTAAGTAGATTCCCAGTAACACCATATTCATTCAATACCTTCCACAAAAGTGTCTTATTGACTCGGTCGTAAGCTTTCTCTAAATCTATGAAGGCAGCATAAAAACTTTCTTAGCAACAGCCAGATACTTTTCAACCATCATGTGTAATGCAAAAAATCTGGTTAGTGTGTAAGGCATAAAACTACTCTGAACATCCCACACTTTCTCTGATGTAAGACCCCATACTTTTTCAATAACAACCTTACCAAACACTTTCCCTGGCACACTTAGTAGGCTAATACCATGATAGTTCTTGCATTCAGTCTGATCACCTTTTCTCTTATACAAGGGAACAATAATAGCATCCTTTCAATCCTGAGGGACCATTCCTAACTCCCAGCACAACTGGCAAATTTCAGTTAACCAGTCAATTACAGAGTTACCATCATAATTCAACATCTCGACAGTTATGCTATCAACTCCCAGAGAATTACCATTCTGAAGAGATTTTAGAGCTTTACACACTTCTTCTCTTGAGATCCCTCCTGTGCTTCCATCCCTCATTGTGACATCATCTGCGTCTGTCTCAGAATCATCTTTGCTTTCCTGATCTAATAACTCACAGAAGTATTCACCCCATCTTTCACTTAACTCATTGGGCTCCCATATCATTTCCCCGATCTCATTCTTTACACAACTTACAACTTTGTTTTCCCTATTTTTCCTGAGTCTCATGTACTTGCAGAAGAACTCCCTATCTTACCAAAAAGCCAGTTCATGCCTTTTCACCTTCTCCTTCCTATCTTTTGCCTTACTCTGGTGAACCAGCTTAGCAGAGTCACGCTTCTTACAGCAATATTCATCCACCGAGACTCTACCTTGCAACATCCCCAAATAGGCTTCCTTCTTTCTCTTTACTGCCTCTTCAATCTCACTATTCCACCAAGCATCCCCTCTGTAGTTACCCACTATTGTGGTGCCACAGACCTCTTTAGCAGCAGTGACAACACAGTTCTTAAAACATTCCCACCTCTTTTCTACATCCCTCTCACCAGACTTCAGCTCCTTCAGTCGTTCTCTGAGTAAGTCAGAATAATGCTGATGATCTTCAAGGAGCCTATCAACCATTATTCTTTCTATCCTGGGTCTCTTCCTATTCCTTTTTCTCCAACCAACATTAAGTTTCACTCGTGACACTACCAAGTAATGATCAGAACCAACATCCGCACCTCTCATCACACGGGTGTCAACAACTAAGTGTTTCAGGCACTGATCATAGACAACAAAATCTATCACACTCTTTTGACCAAGAGTACGATTTTCCCAAGTATATGTGTGGATATACTTGTGGTTGAAAAAGGTATTAGATACACACAAACCATTCTCAATGCAGAGTTCAATTAATCTTTCACCATTATCATTCACACAAGGATCATTAAACTTGCCCAGAACATTGTCAGAAATTGAATTATGCACACCTACTCTAGCATTGAAATCCCTTGCTATTATAACTTTTTCTTTAGCACCAAACTTACTCAAAACAGCTTTTAGCTCATTTCAGAAATCTTCTTTCTTATCAGAAGGTTCCGAATCACAAGGATCATACACTACAACAATTACAATTCTCTGAAGTTTCGCTTTCAAACGAATCCGGAGACTTCTCTCACTTATGCAACTATAGTGAATCAAGTTGTTCTTCATCTTTTCACTTAAAATCACACCTACACCAGCCTGTTCTCTCACATTATCCAATATCCCAGACCACACACTCATCGTGCCATTCACTTCTTCTACCCCAATTTCCTTCTTTTTGGTTTCACTTACACACAGCACATCCAGTCTACACTTATTCATCTCCTCAATCACCTCACTCATCTTGCCATTTATACCTCTAGTATTCCATACACCAATCTTACATTCACTCAGCCGAGATCTCTTTCTCATACGCCGTTTAGAAAGTCCAGGTCGATTCCGTGGTGGATCGTCCTTCTCAAGTGTGGTAGGTCCACCATATCCACACGAGTCATTTTTAATATTTCTTTTTGTCTTTTTAATCAGGTAAGTACATCAGTGTGAGAGATTAGCCCACAGCTGAGGGTTCCAGTTGGTCATTCAACCTAAGGATTCTGGAACAAAACCCAGTGAGTTGGAGTCTTTTCGCCAATGTCACACAGAACTAGCTGGCACCTCTTCAAGATTCACAGAGGCACTAGTTGCTGTTGTGTGTTCCATTGTTACCAAGGAGCGCCCCGAGGAGGTAAACCCATCTCTAACTACGACCGCCTGCAATGAAAGTTATTATCAGAGTAATAAACTTTATTGGTTTCAGAGGAGTCGCTCATCGTCAGTTCCGAGAATTCTTGTCCCAGTTAGATTCCCAGTATGATGATGTCATTTATTTTACACAAGTTCATTGGCTAAGTGCTTGAAAAATGCTGAAATGAGTGTATGACTTGCGTGAGGAGATAATATATTTTTTAAAAAGTTGTGATCAGAATCTGGTATCAGACTTTGAGGACAAGGAATGGGTATCAGATTTATCTTTTTTAGTCGACATGACTCAACATCTGAATCAGCTAAATACGAAGCTTTAAGGAAAAAATAATCTGATACACAACCTGTTTTACTCAATTAAGTCATTTAAGGTTAAGCTGGCATTATGGAACTTAAGTCTGGTCAGTTGTTGAATTTTCTGACAATGAGTAATTTTGTTTCTAGTTCTGAGGATCCCATGAATTTCATTAAATATGCCTCAATAGTAGAAAATCTGAAAAATGAGTTCAATCATCGATTTCAAGATGTCAGAAAACTTGAGAAATCTTTTGATGTGTTTGCATTACCATTCGCAACTAATATTGAAACAGCACCCATAGATTTTCAGATGGAGCTTTCTGATTTTCAAAATAATTCCAAATTGAAGGCTAAATTTGCAGAAGTATCATTGCTAGAATTTTACAAAAACTACTTGCCTTGTGAAATGAAGAGATTGAAAATCCACGCTCAAAAAACTGCATATTATTCGGAAGCACCTACTTATGTGAACAATCATTTTTTGTAATGAAATGGGTGAAATCAAGAGGTCGTTCTCGTCTAACTGTTGAACACTCGGAGGGAAACCTGAGGATCGCTGTGTCCAACATTGAACCAGATATTGAAAGACTAATAGAAAAAAGGCAATGTCAAATTTCTCATAAAGACCTACAAAAAACAAAAAGGTTTTGGCGACACCTGCATGTTTTTTAAGCAAGTAAGTTCTTTTGTTTAATTACTTTCTGTACATGTCTTCATTAGTTTTTACTTTTTTTTTTAATATTTTGGTTTTGAGGTGTTTTTTAAAATCTTTTGTGTGTGTGGGCGGGGGGGGACCCCCTGTGGCCCACCATTGTTCAGTCAATCTAAAATTGGCCCGTAGGTGTTAAAAGATTGTGCACCCCTGATCTAAAATGTAAAATGCCCTTATTGGGTCTTTTATTTTAACATAACATCTTAAAAGAAACTTCTGGTTATGCATATTCCAACCAATTATCATATTCCAACCATATTCCAACCAATTATTATAAATCCACTGCTTGTTCATTCTTGATCTTAGGCCTCCTGTTATTCCTTGATTTTAAATGAAAATGTTCTTTCAGTTGATATGTTTATGTCTATTGTACTGCATTAACTAGATACAGAAATGCATGAGATATACACTATATTGACAAAAGTCACCGGACTCCTAGAAGAGAAACACAACATAGCATTTATTGACATACATTAGTACGGTGTTGGTCCACCTTTGCCCTTAATGCACGCACTGACCCTTTGAGACATGCTTTCGACAAGGTTTTGGAACACAGCGATAGGTATGTGCTTCCATTCAGTACATAATGCTGCCGCTAACTGTTGCTTAGTAGTAGGCCTTGGTTCCAAACTTCTTATGCGGTGCTCTAATTCATCCCATAGGTGCTCTATGGGATTAAGATTAAAGCTCTGTGCTGGCCAGTCCACACACGATACGGAATTGTTATCAAACCATGCCGTAACAGTCCTTGCTTTATTGCTCGGTGCATTATCCTGCTGGTACCAACAAGGCTCGGTTCCATAGTATTGCCAGAGTTGGTAGGACATAATTGTCCAGAATATAGAGGTAGACATGCTGGTTAACAGGTTTGTCAACGATAACCAATGGGCCAGGACCATACAACGAAAAACACCCCCACACGAGTACACTGCCAGCTCCAAACTTGACCTTAGGAACAGTACACTGTGGCAAATAGTGTTCCCCCAGCTGCCGCCATACCCACACATGGCCATCAGACTGATGGATCATTTATCTGGATTCATGAGTCCGTAGGACTCTTTTCCATTGATCTACGGTCCATGATAAATGTTATTTACACCATGCTAAATGACGAGTAGCATTCTGAGTGAAGATGAAAGGCTTATGAGCAGCCGCACCACCACTGTAACCCATGGAATGACGTTCTCTGGGAATGGTACGTATACATACCGAGGTTCCAGCATTTTTATTCACCTGTACACTGAGGTCTTGTGCAGTACTCCATTGATTAGCTGTCACGACTCTCCTGAGGCTTCGACGTCCTCTATCACTGATTTTCTTTGGTCTGCTGGTGCGTTTTGCTGCTTCAGGCATGCCATGTGCCTCCCACTTATTCAGTACATCCAAAACAGTTGACTTGGGTATGTTTAAATGCCTCTCGGGTTCTCTTATGGACAACCCACTAATATAACACACAACAATCTTTCCTTTCTCAAAGTCAGTTCTCTCCAGCCACAACATTTTCACTCAACCTCACAGTGTGATATGATCGCGGTCAGCTGCAAGCTTGTTTTTATACCGTTTGCAGCTGTACTGCGGATCCGTTCATTTGTTTTTGAAGTGGTGGCCAGTGAATTTTGTCGATATAGTGTATATAACACGTAATTTGATGTGCTCAGCATGATGGGATTGTGAATGAGTGACTTTAAAGCACCAGCTGATTTTGTTACTAGCACTGCATCAGTGGTGACACTAGCCTTGTGTCATGCTAAACTTGACAAACTAATTCCCAACAACCTGCAGAGGTAGGATTGCATGCATTTAATTTTTATTGTAGATTTCATGCATTTCATTTTTATTGTAGATTGCATGCATTTCATTTTTTATTGTTAGTCACAGCCAACAGTGAATAGAGTAGTGCTAACCTTGGACAACTTGGGTTGCAGAATGACTATGTTGCCTTTAGCAGTGAATACTGGCTTTACTTAGGGATCGATGATTGCTGTGTGCATATATGGACAAGATGCAAGTGTCTCTCAGAATACTTGTACTGTAAACTCATTCACCCCTGGGCAGACAGACTAGTTACTCTGAGCAATTAGGGTGGAGCAAAAAACATTATTATTTAATTTGAAATGTCACCATGGTGAATAGTTGCGATTTTAATACTGAAAAACCCCCTGAAGTATGGATGACATTAATCGATATCTTAGGCTTTCTCAAGAGCCTCGAAGTTTGAAAATTATTGGAAAAATGCTTTAAAAACACTTCTTCTCCATTTTGTAAAAATGAAAAAATGCTGCGCCACCATTTTACGTAATAGCACCTTTGAGTGCATAAACACAGGGGAAAATTCAGCTGACGTGAGTTAATTTCTTAGGTTTCCCCAGATCCCTTAAAATTTGTCATTTTTCACCAAAATTGGCATGATAAGTTGTGTAAGCATAAGTTCAACAGTTGCCTTACCTTTACCAACTTGAGCTCAATATTAACAATCCCTCCTCTCATACATTCTGGAAACCTCGTGTTGATTTTCAGATGCATAGCTTGCGGTATTGCTCTCTCCTTTGTTTTTATTACTTTCTTCACCTCAGCCCCCTCACAGTGCAGCTGAGTCATCTGACCACAGAAGCCCAGATTCTTTTCAGAGAGAGAGAGTGTTGGCTGGGTTGCGTCAAAGTGATGCAACAGTTTCTTTCACTCTTAGTGACCTTGAATGTAGCATACCGGCATTTTTGTTTTGTCATTCAACTGATTGCCCTATCCTTGAGAGTTATAAGGAAATGCATGAAAATGTGTTGCCTACATACGAAGATGTAATGTACCATCATTACTTTGTGAGGAATACTTTTAGGCAGGAAGATGCAAATTATGAGCCTGCTGCAGCAGAAATAGCAAGTATTGTCACAGATAAAGCGCTGAGTATATGAAAGAAAGCATCTCTTCCGACATCACTCCACAAATCAGTTGTAACGCGTATTACAGCATGCAACACTGAAATCCAAAATCTGAAAAAAACATGCTCAAGAATGGATGAAACTTACCAGAAGAAGATTGAACAATTTCGTGCAGATTTGCAACATATCTTTGACATACGCTTATGCAAGTGCAAATGTTTTAGATCCTGCAAATGCAACTCTGCAAAGAAGGTACCCATGAAAGAACGAGGCTTTCTAATGGACCAGAGAACAAATAGAAGACTGACAGTAGGTGGATTTGACACAAAAACAACCAGTGTACTGAAGAAAAGATCAGCTCAAAAAGAGTGATAAGGAAGAGCATGTCCATGGGAAATTACAGAAAACAGCATCAATGAAATTAAGCCTGCAAGTTGAGGATGATACTTCAGAAGAGGATACAAATCCGAATTCTGCAGCAAAACTAGAGGAGCCGGGTCCTAGTCATTTGTTGGCAGTGGAGAAAGATTCAGATTTCACTCTACATCACTCTAAGCTAGTTTCAAAACCTAGGGGCCATATGACACTGTCTGCATTTTCCAGTAAGTGCAATAGGCGAGGCATCGGCTATCAAGTGGCAGCCGATTTTGTGTCAGCGTTGCTTCGTGATGTAAGTGGACAGGTTCAGTCGAAAGAATGTAATGCATGCGTTATTGACTGGCATAAAGTATGACAGAAAGGATAAAGACCCATCAAAGAAATTCAAGATGCAGTAAACACAACTGAACACAAGATTGTAGCTCTCTTTTTGGGCGGAAGAAGGGATGAAACTCTTGCAAATACACATACAGATGATGGCAAGTGGCACAAGCAAAAAGAATGGGAGGAGCATATTGCACTTGTTGAAGAACCAAGTCCGATCTATTTGGGACATTTTGCACCTGTTGAAGAACCAAGTCCGATCTATTTGGGACATTTTGCACCAAACAGCTAGAGTGAAAAAGACATTTCTGATGGTATCTTCAGCTTATTGGGCCAGAAGGCCTTTGACTTGTCAGAGTTAGTCTTTATTGGAAGTGACAGAGAGGTGACTAATACTGGCATAAATGCAGGTATAATTAGGCTCCTTGAAGAGAAGCTCAATTCTCCCGTGCACTGAATTATATGTCAACTTCATTTTAATGAACTGCCTTCTACGCCTCCTCACTGAAGCACTCAACAGGAAAACATCAGGTCCAAGTGGATTTAGTGGGTTGGTTGAAAAGTGCCTGAAGATGTTCACAAACCTTCCTATCATTAATTTCCAGAAAATTGAATTTTCGTTTCTGTCTGACATTAACTTTGGAGATGTTAGCACGGATAAACTTTATTTGTGGGAAATTTGTAAGGCAGTCTCTGTAGGTGATTGCCCTCAAGATCTGGTAAACCAGGATCCAGGAACACTTGCATATTCCTGTTAACTGATCCTCACAAATAATATTTTGTGTTTGTATGTTAGAACTGCTGAACCAACACCACAACTTGTCTTGTTAGCTACCTTCGTAATGAAGTATATGCACCATTGTGGTTCATGATCAAATGTAACAGTACCTATAAAGATGGTCCAAAAAATTTGCTATATCTCAATTTCAGTATCTTTCAGATAATTTAAAGGAAATTGTAAAAAGTGTCTTTCAAGACAATGCATATTTTGGCCATGCAGAAAAAGGTGCTCACTACAATGTTGTTTGACAATAGAAGGTATGTTCATGAAATTGCCATTCAATGCATCATAATGCCCGGAAATCTTTTGAACAAACAACTACCAATAGAAAGTTTCAGATTCCTAAGCTTAATTTCCAGAGCAATGATTATGTCGACCTAATTGACTGGCAAGAGTGTTACACTCAATTAGTTCTTCTAACACATTTTAGTGTTGAACTTCATTACGTGGTTGTAATCTTTATTTTACATATTTGTCAACCATACAGGTGTATATACAGGAAAGTGATTACTAATAGAAGTGATTACTCCATCACGTGACTGCAGGAAGTGATTACTGATGACTTCAAGAAATGTAATATTTTGCCGAGTAAAAGTTCAATATCCTGAAATACTCCAAGAAAACGAAAATGTGAGTAACAGCTTTCATGTATATAATATTTTACCTTAATTTTTAATATTCAGTAGCATTCAACAATAATAACCCAGTGTTAGACAAAGATGAATGTTTCCTGCAAGCACTTTGACACTCATACAACGTAAGAAACAGTACACAATATAACAACTGTATGGTTGACAAATATGTACAATAAAAATAGCAAGAGTATTGTGACTGAGCGACCCATCGCATGAAAATGGAATTATGGTAAGTTTCTAGAATTACTGCTGTAGGAAAAATATCCAAGTTCTTGCCATGAATTTACAAAAATACCCTGCTATTCTCAGGCAGTAAAGAGGATGGTTAAGATTGTAACAGATTCTGCTGCTCGTATCGCAGCCTTCTTGCAAGAGATAGTATCATCAGAGCAAAAATTTTGGATAGGAAGCTGATGCCAACTTTTGAAAAAAAAAATTCTGATTTCCAATTGAAATAAACACACTCCACAAGTTATGCTAGCAGAAAAGGCTGGTGTCTATCATATTTACATAACTTATCAACTTATCATGTCATTTTCAGAGGAATATGACAGACTTTGAGCTCTTTGGGGAACTAAGAAATTAACTCACATTTGCTGAATTTTTACTCAAACTTATACAATCAAAGGTGCTATTAAATAATGGTGGCACTGCATTTTTAAAAAAATGGAGAAAGCAGGTTTTTTTAAAGCATTTTTTCCCATAAATTTCAAACTTCGTGGTTCTTGGGAAGCCTAGACATTAAATAATGTCATTCATATTTTGGGGGGTCATTTCAGTATTAAAATCGAAACTATTGCACATGGTGGTGTTTTGGATTTACAAAAAAAATGCTTTTTGCTCCACCCTACTGAGCATCCAACTGCCTCATGGTAAGCCATACCTCAGGATGCTGTTTGATGCCTGTTCAATTTCATGCTGTGACATGTAGCTTCATGTATTGCAAACTGTTGGCAATTTGTCAGAATTCCACCATCACTGTGTAATTTGCTTGAAGTTTTGCCTTGCTTTTAATTTTAACTGTTATTGCATTTTACTCATCTGTCAGTTTGCCTTGTCTGTGATTTTCATCTAGTTCCATCCACTTCCGGATGTGTGCATTTTCAGTGTTACAGACCATATAAAAAGCGTTTTGTTGTGATCTTTTGCTCAAAAAATATTTGTTTATCCTCCTTTTTTTTTTGAGTTTTTAGTAAACTAAGATGAAGACAGCGTGACAACAATTTAACATATCTATAAACTTCCAAAAATCATGCATATTATCATAGGGGCCAACTATGAGGAGGCAAGTCACCTTGCCCCTCCAATAATGTTACTGGGGGGGGGGCAGTGCCCACCCAATATTTTTCATCCTGTTTAATTAAATAATCGCTTTGGCCTCATAAGGTGGACCAAGCTCCACCTATGAGGCCAAAGCAATTTATTTCCAAAAAATTAGTAAATAACAAAATAACTAAAAACTTTTCCCTATTCAGCATTGCTCATTTGATAAAAAAAAAAAAACTAGATTGTCAGCCCTGTTGTGTATTTGACATGTTCTTGTGATTTGTGGTAAATGTTTAAAACAATTATCCAAAATAAAATAAATAAAAATACATAAATGTGTAATCACTAGCACCTTTATTTATCTATGTATTGTTGCGCTTTTTATTCACTGAGTAACCCCCTGCTAATCTCTCATATTTTGTATAAATGATTGGAAATAAAATCTCTGGATAGTTATATAAAATCATAGGCTGAATTTTATTTTTAAAAATATCAATATTCAGCAACAGAATATTTCTGTTACCTTGTTTCCTGATGAGCAATTACAATCGCGTTTTAAAATATACGTCAAAAATTGTAGTTTACCTTTTTGCCCGTTTTTTTATTTTCCTCCTGACAATGGTAGAGATGTTCCCCTCCCAGATCTGTTCTCTTCACACCTGCCCCCCTTCAATAATTTGGTGGAGTCGGTGCTCCTGCGTACTATAATGATAAAAGTCAATATACAGTGTACTTTTGTTAATATGGAAATTTGTTAGGGCCATCACCTTTGTCTGTTCTAAAAGGAGCACTGTAAATTTATTTCATAAAAGACTACATCAATGTTATAACTAAGCTTTAAGTGTCATACATAGCACTCTTGATAAAAAGCACTAAAATGAAAAAAAAATTGTAGGTACATATTTAAAAACTTTAATTTTTATACAGTTTTTTTTAATGTTTTTAACTTATATGCATATTTTTTGCTTTATCAATTTATCTCTTCATGTCTTTGATTAAGATTTTAGCCAACTAATTACTTGATAATGATTTTTAAAATGTATGGATGTTAGAATAGACCTTAAATTTCTACAGATGTTTAATAAACACACACACACACACACACACACACACACACACACACTGATTCACTTACTTTTGTTTCTAAGAAAATAGTGCCCAGAATTTATTTTGATAAAATGCATAATAGCAAAATAATAACTATATTCAAGAAAAACTACTGCGTATATGAGTATTGAATTTAGGTTGATGAAATAAAACTTACTTCATGGACTAAGGTATGACAGAAAATTTTTGAGAAATGTTCCTTCAAATTGCATTTATCCTAAGTTGCAATGGTTGATAAAAAAAAATGGCATTATTTTTTCTTGCTTTTCTTTGTTATAAATCACATTTTAATATCATTTTCTAACTGGCAACAGTGCTTAATTTGCGCCGGAGCTCACCAGAGCTCAGCTCTGGAACTTCTTCATTTTTGGCAAATATTTCAGTATTAGCTGGAGAGCTCTGGAGCTCCTTAAGAGACTTTTTTTTTTTGTTTATTCTGTCTTCAGCATTAACCATACAGGAAAGTTCTGGTCACATGACCTGCAGCCATGGTGACGCAGCTATTTTTAGCACTATCTTCTCATTGGGTGAAAGGACAGGATACAATCAAACTGGTAATGATGCAATGCTTAATGACGTAGCTTAAAAGGGTAGCTCTGGTACTTTAAGAAATGAAGTCCTGACTGGCAAAGATATACCAGTAAATCATTAATAACATTGCCCTTCCCTTGATAAAATTTCCTAATGCCAGCCAACATGCTGTGCACTGTGCAAGTGGTTGGTGGTGGAGCAATGAGCTCATATTCACCTTCATTAGCGGAAGCATCCTTCTTATCATATAAGCACACCGGACAAAAAATTAGTCACCTCTAACAGAAATGACAGTAGGAAGTTACCGGTTGCACAGAGGGTGATATGATAGTATTGTTGGAAGATAAATAGCACTGACGTGGTCTACAGGATCATTTCTATCATGTGCAGTGGTGAAGAGCAACGTGTGTGTTGAATTTAGTCTGCAATATGGGTCATAAGACAGACGTTACTGAGTGGCAAAAAGCAACCATTGTGTTTGGCCGTGCCCACGGACACAAAGTGAATGAAGTCGCCCAATTTGCTGGTGTATCGAAGCGTACTGTCCAGCAGGTCTACAAACAGTGGTGAAGTTCGCAGTCAACTGAAAATCAGTGATGATATTGTGGCCGGAAAATGATTCTCACCAACAGGGACCACCGGCATGTTTCACGCCTAGTAACTGCAAATTGGTTTCAAACCAGGCAACAATTGCTCTAAACAGTCAATGAAAGTCCACTCCAACCAGTTTCCGAAAGGACGTTGCAACAAGAACTGCATACGATGAACATTTGGAGCAGAGTACCACGGAAGAGACCTCTTTTAACAGTAAGTCAAAAAGTTTCATGTTATCAATGGGATCAGAGGCACCAAAACTTTACTGTGGAAGATTGGAAATAAGTAATTTGGTCTGATGAGTTTCATTTTTGTTTGTACTCCAATGATGGGAGGCGACTAATCACAGGACCAATGAAGCCTTTAATCCTGATTGTGTTGAAAGTGTTGTTCCAGCTGGAGGGGGTTCTGTGATGTTGTCGGGATATTTTTCATACTATGAAATGGGCCCCCATGTTGCAGTAACGAATTTGAACCAGCATGCATACCTCCGCATTCTGAATGACGAAGTGTTGCTTTTTGCCCTACATCTCCAAACGCAGCATCATATTTCTACTCCTGTCTTCCAAAACAACAACTGCTGTGTGCACAAGGCTAAAATTGTGTCTGAGTGGCACGATGAACAATCAGCAATACTCTCTCACCTTGACTGGCCCATCAAATCCCCAGATTTTAGTCCTATTGAAAATCTGTGGGATTATTAAAATTTATACAACAATTATGTTGTATTGCCATTTACTGTTTCACACGTTAATTGATTGCTTTAGCTGTGGGATCATTTGAAACAGAAGGTGAAATGCCGGAATAGACACCCACATACTCTGGCTGAACTTCGGGACCAATTGGTGCACGAGTGGCTGAAAATCGATGCTCAATACATCCACAACCTCGTGGAGTCTCTACCACATCAGATTCATGCTGTTATCAAGAAAAGAGGCGCCATCACCTGTTATAGGTAAGCTCTGCTAGGGGTGACTAATATTTTGTCCGGTGTACTTACCATAACTTCATTGATGACATCATCATCTAGTTTATCTTCTATGGCAACACCATCAAAGCTGGCAAAAAAGTTTACAACAGGGTAATTCCAGAGCAAGAGGAAACATCTGGAGCAAATTAAATGCTCCTTCCATGAAAAAGTATTGTTACCTGGTGGCCAGGCTACTTAACATCCAGAACCATCACAACTTGCCCCATTGTACATCTGGGTAGGGAAACAAATAGCTGGATTAGTGCATTACCCCTACTTCTAGAAAATTCTGCAACCAACTCCAAAACATGCAGTAAAGGATACAAATTTCTATGTCATCATCATCATCATTGTCAACCATTATCAATCCACTGCTGGACGAAGGTCTCCCCAAGTTTCCTCCACAACGGTCTGTCTTGTGCCAGTCTCCTCCATGTCACTCCAGCATATTTTCGAATTTCATCCACCCATCTCCCATGTGGTCTTTTTCTGGGTCTTTTCCTGTCCCTTGGAATCCAATCTAAAATTTTGGCTGTCCATCTATGGTCTGTCCTTCTGGCAGTATGTCCAGCCCATTGCCATTTCAGGGATTTAACTCTGATCATGATGTCTTCCACTCTCGTCATTTTTTGGATCCACGAGTTCCTCTTCTTATCTCTCCTGGTTATACCAAGCATGCACCTCTCCAGGCTGCTTTGAGTTGTCTGCAGCCTTTGTATGTCTCTTTTAGTTAAGGTCCACGTCTCTGCACCATACGTAAGCACTGGAAGGATACATTGATCAAACACTTTTCTTTTAAGACATAATGGCATATTGCTCTTGAAAATTATGCTGTTTCTTCCAAAAGCTCTCCAGGCAAGTTTTGTACGCCGATTAATTTCTTCATCAATGTGACCCTCACTTGATATCTGCTGTCCAAGATAAACATACGTATCTGTTATCTCCAGTTTTTCTCCATCAATCGATAAATCTTCATTTCTTGTAAAAGCATTGAACATCACTTTTGTCTTCTGAAAGTTCATTTTTAATCCCACTTCTTTACTCTTGTCAGCAAGTTCCTGGATCATACTCTGCAGCTCTGATGGGGTAGTTGCAAAAATGACTACGTCATCAGCAAAACGAAGGTGGGTTAGATAATCTCCATTAATCTTTATCCCTTTGTTTTCCCAGTTCAGTGATTGAAAGACATTTTCCAATGTGGCATTAAAGAGCTTCAGAGATATGGTGCACCTTGTCTCACTCCCTTTCCAATTTTTATGTGTGTTGTATTTTCAAACAGCCGAATCTTTGCACTTGCATTTTCATAGATGTTATTAATAATATTAATGTATGCATCTTCAATACCGCAGGATTTCAGAGCCGTGGTAACTGCTGATGGTTTCACCGAATCAAAGGCTTTTTCATAATCGATAAAAGCCATGCACAATGGAAGTTCATATTCCCTCGCTCTTTCAATTAGTTCTCTCAGTACGTGGATATGATCTATTGTGCTGTAGCCACTCCTGAATCCAGCTTGTTCTCTCGGTTGAGCCATGTCCAGTGTTACCTTCAAGCGGTGTGAAAGAACTTTAGTGAAGATTTTATAAACCACTGATAGGAGGCTGATAGGTCTGTAGTTCCTGAGATCCTCAATGTCACCTTTTTTATGTAGCAGGATCATTGTAGCATTGTTCCAATCCTCAGGAATCTTCTCTTCATTAAGGCATCGAGTGAAAATTTGGGCGAGTACTGTTTCAATTTCTCCACTTGCTTCTTGTATGATGTCTACAGTAATTCCATCTTCTCCTGGAGCTTTCCCCCGCTTCATGTTCTTGATTGCATGAGCAACTTCTGCTGGGAGGACTGGAAGAACTCTGGTACCTTTCACGATGTCTGGAGTTCATGTATCATCCCTTTCATATAATTTGGAGTAGAAATCTTTCACTCTTGTCAAAATTTCGCCTCTATTTCTTGTTATAGAACCATCTTCTTTTCTCAGAGCCATAATCTGTTTTCTTCCCTTACTGAGATGTCCCTTTGCTATCTTAAGGCTTTGGTTGTTTTCAATTGCTTTCCTCACTAGCTCACAGTTGAATTTCCTTACGTCTTCAGGGATACTTTTTCGTGCTGTCTTGCATAGCTCTATATATTCCACTTTGGAAGTCACATCTTCTTTAGTTGTCCTCATCTCTCTTCTTTTTTGCATCAACATTTTGGTTTTTCCTGATAATTTGTTCACATGCAACTTGTTCTTAGACCCAGCTAATTTTGTTGCTGTTTTCATAAGAGCTTTGGTTACTTTTCTGTTAACTTCAGAAATATCCACTTCTTCCGATGTTAGGCCTTCTAAAGCAGAGAATCTGTTCTTCAGTTCCAACTTGAAAGTATTATGGTGTTTTTTAAGGTTGGTTATGTCAATACATTTTGTTTGTCTTATGAGCTTGCCACGTTCCAGTTTAGTGTTGAGGTGCATCTTACATCTCACCAATCTATGGTCACTACCTGTGTTGAACTTGTTCAGCACACTGCAGTCTTCGATGACGAATTTTTTGTTACACATAATAAAATCAATTTCACTTGTCATCCCAATTGGATGTCTCCATGTCCATTTCCTGTGTGGCTTTTTCTTGAAAAAAGGAGTTCAAGATGAAAAATCCTTCTGCCTCTGCAAACTCAACGAGAGTATTTCCACGCTGGTTTCTGTTGCCGTGACCGAATTTACCTACTGAAGTTTCATTCTGTTGCCGTTGCCCTATTTTTGCATTGAAATCTCCCATAATTATCTTCAAGTGCTGCTTACCTTTATTATTTAGATGACAAATTTCCTCATAAAATTCTTCAATTTCTTCTTCAGGATGACTTGTGGTGGGTGCATAAGTTTGAATAATCTGAGCCTGGTATCTTCTCGAGAGTTGGATAACGAGTCGTGCAGCTCTGTCAGAGGAACTTTCAACTTCTACCACTTTATCCTTCAGTTTCTTGTTTATTATAAATCCAACACTACTAGTTCTGCCAGTATCTGTCCCACGATAATAGAAGAGATGTCCACTTTTCAGTTCAATGAGATCTTCTCCTTTTCTCCTTACCTCACTTAGCCCGACGATGTCCCACTTGATCCTTTGTAGTTCCTCTTCCAATTCAAGAAGCCTTGAATCAGAAGATAGGGAGCGTCCATTATACATAGCCAAGGTCAGCATCAAATGGCAGCCTAGTCCGGTCCTCCGGGGATTCTTAGCACCCTCTGCCTTCATGTCGCACTGGCCGCTGCCTTGGCCAGGTACATTCCAGCTGCCGGTGACTGAGGGCCAAGATTTAAGTTGTAGAGTCATTTTGGAGGTGTTTGGCCATAACTCACCACGCTGGCCAAGCGGGTTGGTGAGTGTGGGATAGCATTTCCTCTGATCCCGATGGTATAGTTATACCGCTATTGGCGGTCATCAGAGCCCCTTTAGTGGGAACAGGATGCACCACGAGAAGGCGGGGTTGACATTTGTCAAGGAGAGGCTGTGATGTTTACAGAGCAAGCTATCTAGATGTATCACTATTTACACAGAAGGCCTAATATTCAATACCCACTCATCAGTCTGTAAAGTCTTTCCTGCCCGGCCCAGCACGGGGATAACCAGTTTTCCGGTTGTTTGGGGAGCGGCGCCCCCACGGCCCGAGCTCACCTTGTGATGGAACACATTTCGTTTACTCTTGAACGATAACATCACCGAAGGGACAGCTGTTCATCCAGCTGATGGGGGATGGCGTCCCCACGGCCCGAGCCGATTTTCTCTTATAATTTTGCTTTTTCGTCTTTAGTTCATATCTTGACATGTACCCGCCTCAGTTGTAGGCTGCCGAGTTTGTGATGAGGTGCCAGCTCCGGGTTTTGTTCCTCGTTCCCTTCCCAGTCTTTTCACTTTTATGTTACATTTTCTGTTTTTCTGGAGCTGGTTAGCTTAGACCTACCTGCACGTTTGCCGTGTGCGGTGACCCGTACAGGTGGAAAAGGGGATGCTGGAGGCTGCGATATCTGGGGGCTGGGTTATAGTTGTCTCCAGATGCCAACACTCCTCTTTGCCCTCTGCTTCACCCTAGTTGGGAGGCTGGGAGCTAACCCACTCCTAGTCAGGAAGTCTGTGGCCAAGTGGCGTCCAGACTTATAGCGGCTTGTCGTTCTGTTCGGCAGGGTGAGTTTGGGGCTAGGGTAGGCATGCCAAAGGGGTGTTCCCCGGGCACGGGAAAGTCTGGGTGCACGCCGAGCGTATGTCTGCCCTACCAACTAGCTATATCCGTTGACTATCCCTAGAGCCGTGTCCTGCGTCCTCTTGTGCTTGCGGACCTCCGGCTCTCCCTCGTTGGGCTCGGTAGTGGGTGGGGAGGTCGGCGGACGAATCTTTTCTCTTCTTCATGGCAACACAAAGTGTTTCCCATGCTACCACTTTAAAGCGCCCTGTGGAGAATGGTACACCTTCCTCCACAAAGAAACTTGTCTCAACTCATTGCAATGCTCTGTTTCTTTTAATAAAATCTGGTGACTCTTCCCAGTCACTCAGTAGCAAGAGTCCTTTCTGGATCAACAAGGCTCTGCAGGCCGTTGCTGGCTCTCCAAAGAGTGTCAAGAAGCTCCCTTCAGGGGATCTTCTCGTGGAAACCTCTAATCCACGCCACAGTGCCACCTTGCTGGAAACGACCATTTTGCTTGGCATTCCTGTTCAGGTTTCTCCCCATGGTTACCTCAATTCCTCTTGCGGTGTAGTCAACTCCCGCAACCTACTTGAATGTAGCGATGAGGAATTGCTGGAGGAACTTGGTGAACAGCATGTCATTGGGGTTCGGCGGATTCTTTTTAGACGGGATGGGAAATCTATTCCCTCCCGTAACATAATCCTAACTTTTGACTCCCCAACCCTGCCTACTTCCATCAAGGCAGGTTATTTACGGCTTGATGTTCGGCCGTATATCCCGAACCCCAGGTGCCAGCATTACGGTCACTCCCAGCAGTCTTGCCGTAATGTTGCAAAGTGTGGTCGCTGTGGTTCCACAGAACACTCTTTGGCGGAATGCTCTGCAGAGACTGATCATTGTGTCAACTGCGAAGGGTCTCATCCTGCTTTTTCTAAGCAGTGTCCAAAGTGGATAGAAGAACAGGCTATCCAACGCCTGAAGACAACTGAGCGTCTCTCATATCCCGAGGCTAGATGGCGGATCGCCCCTTTATAACCAGGCCGGCGGTCATATGCTTCAGTTATGGTGCAGAAGGCTTCAGTGGCGGTCCAGACTGAGGTGACCATCCCAGCGCGGTGTCCTTATGATTTTGAGGACATCGTTGCTGCTGGATTGGAGGCGCTGAAGTCTCACCGCATTGCCTCCAAGGCGACATCAACATCGTCGCCTAAACCTTCCTCCATGCCGAAAACATCTTCTGCCAGCACAGGGACCCAGGGCACTGCAAAGAAGAAGCCGGAAAAGGTGAAACCAGGCTCATCCTCCCTGAAACAGAGCAGGCAAAAACCACCTCTCAACACAGGGGGTAAACACAGCCCTGTGTTACCCCCAGACACTGCCGATGGATTGGAGGTGATGGACGACTTGGAAACCTTCTAGTCGTCTGTCTTTTTCATTCTTTCATTTCATTTTCCATTATGGCCACACTCATTCAGGGGAATTGCCGAGGTCTGCGATCACGCATTGATGATTTGAAAGGCTTACTGTCTTTGCACACACCTGTGTGCGTGTGTCTCCAGGAGACAAAGCTTCGCATGACAGACACTCCTTCGCTGCGGAGACATTCCCTTTTCCGCAAAGATCATCTGGACGGCGTTATCGCCTGCAGAGGAGTGGCCGTCGTTGTTCCTCATGGTGTTCCTGTCACTGCAGTTGCCCTTCGGACAACTTTGCAGGCAGTGGCAGTGAGACTATCTGTGCACACTCAGTTCACAGTGTGTTCTGTCTACATACCACCAGATGAAGCTGTGAGCCTTTTGGATCTGGAAGATTTGGTCGACCAACTGCCGCCTCCTTTCTTCATCTTAGGGGATTTCAACGCACAGAATCCGTTGTGGGGTTCTTCCACTCGAGACTCCAGGGGCCGTGTTGTTGAGTCTCTTCTCTCCAGCACGTCCCTCTGTCTCCACAACATGGGAGCTACTACTTATTTTCATGAACCCACCCGCTCGTACTCAGCCATTGATCTGCCTCTGAGTTCACCATCTTTATATCCTGACTGGTCCTGGAGCGTGTCTGGTGATCCCCTTGGCAGCGATCACTTTCCCATCTTTCTCCGTCTAGCATGTGGCGGGTACCGTTACCCTACTCGCTCTGCTAGATGGAATATTGATCGAGCCAAGTGGGACACATTCACGGCTTCGGCAGGTATTTCTCCTGCTATGGTGACCTCGGGTACGGTCTATGACGCTGTTGCGGCGGTAACGGATTGTATTGTGCAAGAGGCAGAACTTACCATCCCCAGGACGTCGACTAATCTTCCACATTGCTCGAGACCTTGGTGGAATTCCACTTGCATTGCAGCTCGTCAGGCATAACATCGGGCTTGGGGTAGGTTTCGTCGGTACCCTACCGACGCAAACCTACTTGCTTTCAAGAAAGCCAAATCCTACGCACGATTGGTTCGTAGGCCTAGTCAACGGGAGTCCTGGATGCAATATGTATCCGGGATTAACACCAATGCCAGCCCTAAAATGGTTTGGGACAGGATCCGTAAGATTCGGGGACAGTACCCATCTGGGGAAATCTCCATTCTTGAGAGTGATGGAGGAACGGTTGCTGACGCTCAGGGTATTGCTGACTGTCTGGGCGCCGCATTTTCTTCGGTGTCCAGCAGCAGCAATTACCCTGCTTCGTTCCGGAAGTTACAGCCGCGGCTTGAAAGGTCCAAGATTTCCTTTGGACCGTTTTCTTCCACAGATTATAACAGCCCGCTGACTGCCGTGGAGCTGAAGACCGCTCTGAATAGGTCCGGCCGGACATCTGTCGGACCAGATAGCATCCATTACGAGATGCTGAAGCACCTTTCTCCGTCCTCTCTTGAATGTCTGCTAATCCTGTTTAACAGGATTTGGCAAGAGCATGTCTTTCCCGAATCTTGGCACACTGCCATTGTCGTTCCTGTTCCCAAACCTGGTAAAGATCCCACCAACCCATTGAACTACCGGCCAATTGCTATGGCGAGCTGCCTTTGCAAGGTACTCGAGCGCATCATTAATCTTCGTCTCATTTTTTATTTGGAGTTTCATCACATTTTTTCACCTCATCAGAGTGGATTTCGCAAATATAGATCTACCACCGATCATCATCTTCGCCTTGAGACATATGTCAGGGAGGCGTTTGTCCGGCGTTAGCACATGGTCTCCATTTTCTTCAATATGGAGAAAGCTTACGACCGCACCTGGAGATACGGCATTCTCCGTGATCTGCACGAGTGCGGATTGCGGGGAAACTTACCATCTTTCATCGCCGGATTTCTCCAGGACCGGAGTTTCCGTGTGCGTGTCGGGTCTACCCTCTCTGCGATGTACCCACAAGAACATGGTGTTCCTCAGGGCTTCGTTCTTTCCTATACATTGTTCATCCTTCGTGTCAACCATATTTTCCGACTGCTTCCTTGGACAGTTCGTGGAACCATGTACGTGGATGATCTGCAGATCTCTTGCACCTCTGTTAACATGCACACCACCGAGAGACAGCTCCAGTCTGCCATTAACAAGATCTCTCACTGGGCTTCCCAAAATGGATTTGGCTTCTCGTCGCAGAAGACCGTTTGCATGCATTTTTGCCGCAAACGGGGTCTTCACCCAGACCCCAGCCTCCATCTGGGGTGTTCTACCATCCCTGTGGTGTCAGAAGCCAGGTTTCTTGGACTAACTTTTGACCGAGCGCTCACCTTCCGACCTCACATTCAGTCTTTGAAGGTGAAGTGCATGAAGTCATTGAGTATCCTGAAGGTCCTCTCTCAAACATCTTGGGGGCTGATAGGTGCTCAATGCTTTGCATTTACCACTCTCTCATTCGGTCGAAGTTAGACTTCGGATGCATTACGTACGGTTCAGCACGTCCATCGGTTTTAAAGCCTTTGGACCCCGTCCATCACCAGGCATTGCGGCTATGTACTGGTGCTTTCCGTACCTCTCCCGTGCATAGCCTGTATGCGGAGGCTCATGAGCCGCCGTTGTGCATCCGTCGTAAGCAGCTGTCTCTTCAGTTTTATACAAAACTGAAATCTCTTCCTGATCATCCACTGCATGGTTCCATCTTCCAACCGGACTGTGTCCGCTTGTTTTCCCACCGCCCCTCCTGTGTTCCGACATTCGGGATTCGGATGTCTGCCATAGTGCGCAATGCTGGTCTAAACTTGTCTGGGATTGGTTTGACCACCTTTTTTAACCAACCTCCTTTGCAGCCCGTTCAAGCAACGGCTGACCTTTCTCTTTGTGTGTGGCCTAAGTCGTCCACTCCTGCTCTGGTGTACCAGCAGCTCTTTGCTGAAAAACAGTCTATCTACCCGGATTTTGTGCCTGTGTTCACCGATGGCTCGAAATCCGGGGATGTCGTTGGATCAGCTTTTGTGTGTGGCGATGCCTCACATGCTGAGAGGCTTCCGCCTGAATCCACAGTCTTTTCGGCAGAGATGCGTGCGGTACACCTCGCTTTGTGCCACATACAGTCTCGATCACATCGTCGCGCTATGGTTTGCTCTGATTCCCAGTCCGTCATCCAAGTTTTATCATCTCCAGAGGACACGGACTCACCTGTCATCCGTGATGTCCGTCGTCTTCTTAGAACTTTGGAGGGTGATGGCTTCCATTCCGATTCTGTTGGGTTCCTGGCCATGTTGGGATCTGGGGTAATGAGCTGGCAGATCTCTCTGCCAGGTCTGTTTCCTCCATGTCGCCAGCTCGGCTGCCACTGTCTTTCCGCGATTTTAGACCTTTGATCCGGACATTTCTCCTGGACTAGTGGCAGTCCCTGTGGTCTCAGCAGGGCAGCAATAAGTTGCATTCTATCAAATCACAGATCGGACTTTGGAAGTCTAGTTTGCGGAAGAACCGTCGTGAGGAAGTTGTTCTTGCACGTCTCCGCATTGGGCACTGTCGTTCTACTCACCGCTTTTTGCTGTGTGGCGAGGGTGTCCCAGTGTGTGAGGCGTACAACTGTCGTCTCACTGTCCTTCATGTTTTGTGTACTTGTGTTCAGTTTTGTGATCTTCGTTTTCGTCATTTTCACTCTCATCTGTTGGACGAAGAAGCAGCTACGCTGCAAACTATTATTGGCGAAGCCTGCAATATGAGAGCAGTGTTTTCGTTTTTACAAGAAATTGACTTTTTAAACTCATCTACATTTTAACTTGTTCACTCTCATATTTCATTTGTACCACATCAGCCTGTTTTTAACCTTGTGTACGTTTTTTATTGCTTTTGTTTGGCGCTCTTTGGCCAACCATGGCCCTTGCACCATTAAAATCAATTAACCAACCAACCAACCAACCTTTCCTGCCCGGAAATAAAAATAAGGGAGAATCTACTTATATAGTCCTGGGGGAAGCATTGTTATCCAAGAGAAAAGTGAAGCACAATGTATTTCACTAGAATTTCACAGCATACGATGGGCACAGGTTACACTCTCACTGATTTCTATTTCTCGGCAAGTAATCAGCAGCATTTGCTTCTCTACACTTGAAAGGATAGTCACATACTCATACATGCAGGGCTGAAGGCATCTTATCTCCGAGCTCAAGGGTGGCTTTTTCTCCTAGAGTACACAGCAGAAATTCCAATAAGGTTCATTCAGTGTTTTTTCACACACTGCAGCCGTGACAACAAGAGATCTTTCTTTGGCGGCAGACTTCGGTCAACTCCTTTTCAGTTTTATTGAGTTCAATGCTCTTTTAGTTCACCATAAATCTCTCTGGCTGGTGCACTCTTTCTTTTTCACCCATCTTGGAGGTGCAACAGACAATGTTGTCTCATGGACACTTCTTTCTTGCACATTTCCAACTTTAGTTTAAAGTGCCAGCCTGTATACCCCCCCCCTCATAGACATGTCACTCCTATCCTAGCCATCCAAACTAAAAGGAATGCATCCTCTGAAGAATGTCTATCTGCCACCATGCCAGAGAAAGCGTTTGGCTCCAATTTTTGCGCCCAATATCCTTAATATCACGCTCTTCTTGAACAGGACATCCTCATCATAGCTTTACTCTTGCACCTCCTTCAAGAGAGAGAGAGAGAGAGAGAGAGAGTACTTGGTGTTAAAATATCAAAGTTTGACAATGTAAGGTGCTCAGTGCATACTTTACAGTTATAAATAAAGCTCTTACAGTTGCATCAATGGATAAAGTTCTAGTTAAATGCCAAAAAATTGAAGGTCATTTTAAACACACCTCACATTTAGAGGCTACACTGTCATCTAAGTAAAAAGAACTAGGTTTTGTTGACTTGTAGTTGCAACAGGGCATAACATGCTGCAATTGTACTTATATCTATTTTTGTATTAGTATGATATGAAAAAAAAACAAAAACAAAAAACAGAATGTTTAAATTTCTACACTTCCCTTCAGTATGCTTATATCAGTATGTTACAGTGGGCAGACTTGATACTTTGACAATTATTGTATGCCAATAAAATGACTCACCTTATATAAAAGGTTATCCAGTTAAAGGATGAAGAAGCACTTAAAACCAAAAGTTTCACTTGTATACACAATACCACACATATAATACACTAAAGAAATAAATGGAGTTTCAAAAGCATAACACTTAAAAATGAACATGGGGTATCAGAGAACACAATACATGCATTGCTTGTGAAAAAACATTGCAGCAGAAAAAAGAACGACCATCGTAACAGAAGGGTCAACACTAGGCATGTAAGGGCCTGTGAAGAGAAGCAAGTTGAATTTTTCATGGCAGGTATTTGCCAGGACTAATCATGTGACACAGTATTAGCCCTTAATGCAGTTAGAAATAAAATAAACTTTTTCTCTGCATGTAGAAACAATGTTTGGCGACTGCTGTAAGACGTACTTATGACTTCTTTTTCCAACAATGTCATAGTGATAAGTCTTGTGAAAGCACACAAAATAAATGTAGTTGACAACATTCTAATAGCCAATGTATCAAATATCCATGCTGTGACATAATTGGAGTAGGAAGTACTACGAAAGCTAATTAGCATACTGAAACCCTGCTTGGGAATCACTGAAATACTCAGAGGTAAGTATGTAACTGCAGATATTGTAATTCCTGCTGTTACTCATCTGAAAAGCACAGTGAGGATAACCGATACTGACCAAGCCTATATTAGCAGATTTAAACCTATGCTGTATGATTGGATGGAAAGACTCGGTCAATGGCCTTCGTATGAGAAGTACAGAGAAGCTACTGCTTGTGGCCCTCAATTCAAGACATTTTGCTGTACACCAGAAGATAAATGAGAACTAGTGTGAAACAGCATTTTGAGCAGTAGCACAGAACAACAACTGTGCTGACAACTGTGTTTTGACAGGGTTTTTTTTTTTTCCAGAAATGTCTGAAAATACAAAAGAACCCAGAAAATATGAAGATTAATGTAAAGCTTTTCAAGTTAAAATAGGATTTAATTATTTTAATCTGAGAAAAGTGTGTGAGTGTGTTTTGACAGTTTATAAATTCCTTAAGCATTCCTAAATGAACACAGAAATGTTGGCACACTGATAAAATTAGAGCTTTAAGTTTACAAGGGCTTGCCTGAACTCAATGACAGTTTTGCAGGTCTTTTCCAGTGGTGGAAAATGCACTCATTACATTTTCCACTGTTTCCTACTTTAACAAATAAAATGTTGTGTATTCCAGCTACATATGAAAAACATTTAAGTGAGGCTTGTATTGTTGTAAACAAACTTGGAACTTCACTTTAAAATCATCCTATGGCAACAAGCTCTTGTACCTAAAATCATGGTTAAATAAATGACTGCAAACAAAATTGAAAGTAATTAATTAGTTATAATTAATTTGTATTTCCAAATTTTTTTATTAATAAACAATAGCAATAACAATGAATACTACTGAAATATTAAGCTCTGATATATATTCAATTCCATAAAATATTAGAAAACTTATTTTGTGTTTTTATTTAATATATACAGTATATATATTTAATAAATTATATGGAAAAAGCACAAGTTCTCCCATATGAAGTGCGACATGATTGTAACAGAAAACACATCAGTCAGTATTGTAATGTAAGAAACAAGTAGTTAAGTATATAATATAAATGCATGAATGAATGCATACATATGTGAAATTTTACATATAATAAATGCTGGAAGTGGCCACTATCTGCCTGAATACAGGCATTCACCCTTTTCACAGGGTATCTTGTTTCTTTTTTCAAAGTTTCCGGACGGATATTTGTCACAGCTTGTTCAATGTTGACCTTCAGTTATGTTAGGGTTTGTGGTTTGTTCAGTATCCTTAAGGTAACCCCAGAGAAAAATATGTGGTGGAGTCGAGTCAGAAGATTTGGTGGCGATAAGCCATGATGATGATGCCATCACTGAAAAATTCCTTCAAGAAAGCAGTTGGTGGTTGTGTTGGAGAAGTGCGATATTGCACTGTCATGCTGTATCCAACATTTTCGTTTGTTCACGTCCAAGAGTGCAATAAACTGCATCAACAGACACAGGTATTGTTCAGCATTTCAGACACAGGTATCGTTCAGCATTTCAGACACAGGTATCGTTCAGCATTTATGTTGTCCTCAAAGAAGAAAGGACCAATAATTCTTTCATGAGACAATGCCCACCAAACACCAACCTCTTGCGGTGGTGCAATGGCGTTGCATGATACATGTGGCGATTTTGGCACCCCAAATCCAGCTGTTTTGGCTATTAATGTAGCCATTCAAATGAAACCCTGCCTCGCCTGTAAAAAAAATAATATTGCATGATACATGTAAGGATTTTTACATAATATCACCAAGCTGTTTTCTGAAATTCTGAGGTTAGCTCCACAAAGGAATACAAACTACCAGTTATTTTTACTTTTGCTGTATCAAACTTCTCCATTTACAGCGATCTTGGTGTATAACTTGGGCTTCACTGACATCCATCACACGCCGTACACAAGATCTTTTATACTTCATACTCATAAGCTTTTTCTCATGCAGACAATCCTGAATATGATGCACCCATGTCTTCCTTGGCCTTCCTCTGCCTTTCTTTCCTGCCACTTGGGCTAAAAAGATTTTCTTAGTAAGCATCTCATCACTCATTCTTTCAACATGGTCAAACCACCGAACATATTAGTCTCCACCTTGCTAACAACATTTTGCTTCGCATTACACAACTGCAACACATATTCTTATTCCTCACACAATCAGAACGTGTCTTGCCACAAACCCTCCATGAGTAATGCATTTCCCCAGCACACAACTGACTCCTGTATTTTTTCTGTAGTACCCAGGTTTCACTGCTATACATCAGAGTAGGAACAATTACACTTTCATACACAGCCATGCGGGACTCTCTTGAGAACCCACCATTCCTGTGAAAACCTCCCAAAGCAGCCATGACTTTCAATGAAGAATTCACTCGCCTACTAATTTCACCATCCAATTTGCTCTCTCTGTCAAACATGCTTCCTAAATACACAAACTTGTTCACCTGGTCAATCACTGTGCCATTTAGACTTATATTACATTCAGTACTACCAGTTTCTCGCTCAAAAACCATAACTTTGGTTTTTTCGTTATTTATGGTCAGTTTGAATTTCATGTAAACTTCGTGCATCCGGGATAACATACTCTGCAACTCACTTTTGCTCTCTACCAATAGGACAGTGTCATCAGTATACAACATTCTGCACACACAGATATCACCAAGACATAAACCAGTATTATCTATTTTGGTATCACGCATGCATGAATCCATAAGTATATTAAACAGCCATGGTGACTTACACAACCTTGTCTGACTCCTGCACCAATAGAAAACCATTTTGATAAAACACCATTCACTTGTACACAAGCCCTACTACCAGAATACATGACTTTCACACTATTAAGTAGATTCTCAGTAACACTATATTCATTCAATACCTTCCACAAAAGTGTCCTATTTACTCGGTCATAAGCTTTCTCTGAATCTATGAGGCAGCAAAAACCTTCTTACCAACAGCCAGATACTTTTTGCATTAGTGGAACGCATCATGCGTAATGCAAAAATTTGGTTAGCGCAGCCTTTACCAGGCATAAAACCACTCCAAACATCCCACACTTTTTCTGATGTAAGACCCTGTATTTTTTCAAAAACGTCCTTACCAAACACTTTCCCTGGCATACTCAGCAGGCTAATACCACAATAGTTCTTGCAGTCAGTCTGATCACCTTTTCCCTTATGTGGGGAATTTTGGCACTGCAGATCCTGCTGTTTTGGCTATTAATATAGCTGTTCAAATAAAACCCTGCCTTGCCTGTAAAACTTAAGTCCAGTATGTAAATTCCTTCATGCACAAAGCGACGAAACCTATGGCAGTATTCTATTCTTTTATCTTCATCAGGTCCAAGAATTTGCTGCACAGATTGTATTCGATATGGTCATAAGTTTAACAGTTTTCTGGCTTGATTAATGGATGGTCTAGGTACACCAATTCCACTTGATAAGTGCTGGATTGACTTTTGTGGCGAGTTCTGCAATCTATACCTGATATCGTACACTGTTACTGCAGTCAACATTGTCATAATTCTTTTGTTTTCCTTGTTGTTCACATAGCCTGTCTGTCTGAATTTCATCATAACCCTAAATATGGTGCTGGATTTGTTGCTGACTGAATTATAAAGGAGCTGGTAAAAGAGGGTAACATATCAGAGAAGGAAAAGCTCTTCTTCAAACATGATTGTCAGACATTCATTGTTACAGTGTTGCACAAATTTATACAGAAATGTCCAGTGAACTATTCATTAGTTAAAAACATTGTTTGCTTGGATCCGAAACAGATGACAGCAATGACTGTTTGGCCAAGATGAAGAATAGTTTGAGTTACTTGGTGGAGCACAATCGCTTTGAAGAGAGCAGATGTGATGAGACTATCGGAATTTAAGGAGTTTTTAACTGTGGAGGTGAAGCATGGCCACTCTGATTTTTCAGAATTTGATGCTACTAGCTGTGGTTTGGATGTGTTTCTTTGGAACTATACATCAAAAAAAGAGTACAGAAATTTGTGGAGTGTTGTGAAAATGCTTTTCATATTGTCACATGGACAAGCTACCGTGGAAAGGGTTTTTTCCGTGAACAAGAAAATCCAGGTTGAAAATTTAAAGGAAAACTCTTGTGTACAACAAAGAATAATTTACGATCATATTACCTTTTTTGGTGGAATAGAGAATGTGGTACTTAGAGCTTTTGTCTTTTCTGCTAGACAGAAATATGTTCAATATTTAGATGCTGAAAAAAAAATGTGCCAAGCAACATCTGGGAGGAAACGTAAATTGATTGAGGAGGAATTGCAAATGCTTAGTACAAAAAAACTGAAAGTAGAAAAAGATATTGCCGAATTAGAGAAACGTGCAGATGACCTAGCCGCCCAAGGGGAATTGATGAGATATATGAACTGCTTCCTTCAATCAAATAGTTTTCGAAAATTAATAAAGGAAAAAAATGAAGAATTGGCAGAAATTACCATGTCAGTAGTTGCGAAAAAGAAGGAACTGAAAAATTGATTTCATGGTAGGCCTACGTGCTTTGTTTGACCACAAAGAAGTGAATATGTACATAATATAATTTCTTTGCAGTCATTGTTTCTTAAATTGCATTACTGTTGTTTGTTTGTTTTTAAGTTTAAAAGCAAAAAAAAAAAAATGTATGATAGAAGTAAAAATTCTGAAGGAAGTTTCATAGGTGTCTTGTTGTTACTGCAGTTTGATTTAGTTTTTATACGTATACACTATTGCCAAATGCTGACTGAAGATCGACCTGCATTAAGTGTATGGAAGAAGATGCTACAAGTGCTACAGCTGTAGAATTAAAAAAAATGCAACAGTTACATGAGTAAAATTGTGTTATTCATCCAAATCTACGAAAACCAAAGTTTTATCCATATTTGGGAATTCGGAAGTTGTGTAGTAAATAAATTAAAAAAAAATCAATACTTAAAAGTAAGTGATGCTTCACTGTTCAGTTTTGATTCTTTGAATTCTGCCAATGTAGTTTTGAAATTTATGCAAGCATTTTTATTGAACTTAGGGCTTTCAACTGAGTCACCTACACACCTTTCAGCACCAGTGTTCCAATGATATGATTTAAGTTACGATGAACTTGTGTGTTTCGATTTGATTTAGATAGTGTTTTTACTTGCTTCATTAACCTAAAACAGGTCTAACGAGCTGTGCTGCATTTTTATAAAAGTGTTATTTTTCCAGCTGCAGCACTTGTAGTGACGCCACCCATAGAATTAATGCATTTAGTTTCTTAGCCTGTGTCAGTACATATTTGTAAAAGTAATTCTAATGGAAGGAATTAAGTTATTGAATGGAAAGGTAAAGATACCGAAAATTTTAAAGACTAACAATCATAGCCATATGAAATTCTAAGCTGTATTTGTAATACTGTTTTTGTTAAATGAATTTGTAAATTAATAAAAAAATATAAATTTGGATAAACTTTGAAGGAAAAACAAATGCAAATTTAAACAGTTTCCAAAACCCCAAAGATGGGCCTATTATCACAATTAATGGGTGAAAATTTGTTGAAAATTGAAATTCCAAAGTAAATAAATTTTATGCTTCACACCACAATATGAAGAAGCAGAGTGTTAGTTCTGTATATGCAAAGATATGCTTCAGAACAAATAATTGATCCAGTATTACCAGTAAGTAATGTATATAAGGAACTTTTAAGTTGATTTCTCTGTTGGAGTATTTAGGTTTATTTTAGTAGAGCTAATTCTAATTCATATATTTGTGCAATGGAATATTCATTAGTTTCAACAAAATTGATTTATTGTGTTAAAATGGCTTGTGTTGTAATAGTTAACTCACATTTTGAATATTGTGTATATTTGCATGCAGCGATTATGAAGTCCTTAAAAAATATTTAAAGGTCCTTAAAAATAGCCTGAAGGTCCTTAAGAACTCTTTAATTTCCATTTTAAAAAAATAGTATGAAACCATATAAATGGCAAGATGAATGAGGTGAGTGAAAAGATGAATAAGTATAGATTGGATGTGCTGTGTGTAAGGGAAACCAAAAAGAAGGAAATTGGGATAGAAGTGAGTGGAACGGTGAGTATGTGGTCTGGAGTATTGGATAATGCGTGAGGACAGGCTGGTGTAGGTGTGATTTTAATTGAAAAGATGAAGAACAACTTGATTCATTATAGTAGCATAAGTGAGAGAATTCTTTGAGTAATTGTGAGAGAATTCTTTTAGTACGGTAATTGTTGTAGTGTGTGCTCCTTGTGACTCGGAACCTTCTGATAGGAAAGATTTCTGGAATGAGCTGGAAGCTGTTTTGGGCCAGTTTGGTGCTAAAGAGAAAGTCATAATGGCAGGGTACATCAATGCTACAGTAAGTGAGCAGAGTGCAATTTCTGACAATGTTCTGGATAAGTTTAATGATCCTTGTGTGAATGATAATGGTAAAAGATTAACTGAACTCTGCATTGAGAATATTTTGTGTGTATCTAATATGTTTTTCAACCACAAGTATGTCTACATATATACTTGGAAAAATCATACTTTTGGTCAAAAGAGTGTTATTGGTTTTGTTGTTTACTATCAGCATCTAAAACATTTAGTTGTAGACACTCATGTGATGAGAGGTGCGGATGTTGGCTCTGATCAGCACTTGGTAATGTCACAAGTGAAACTGAATGTTGGCTGGAGAAAAAGGAATAGGAAGAGGCCTAGGATGGAAAGAATAAAGGTTGAAAGGCTCCCTGCAGGTCAACAGCGCTTCTTTAGCATACTCAGAAAACGACTGAAGGAGCTGAAGTCATGTGAGAGGGATGTAGAAAAGAGGTGGGAATATATTATGAACTGTGTTGTCACTGCTGCTGAAGAGGTCTGCGGCACCACAATAGTGGTTAACAATGGAGGTGATGCTTGGTGGAATAGTGAGATTGAAGAGGCAGTAAAGAGAAAGAAGGAAGCCTATTTGGGGATGTTGCAAGGTAGAGTTTCTGTGGATGAATGTCGCTGTAAGAAGCATGAAGCCGCTAAGCTAGTTCGCCAAAGTAAGGCAAAATATAGGAAGAAGAAGGTGGAAAGGCGTGAATTGGCTTTTGGAAAGATAGAAAAACTTTCTGGAAGTACATGAGACTAAGGAAAAAAAGGGGAAACAAAGTTGTAAGTTGTGTGAAGAATAGGATTGCAGAAATGATATGGAAGCCAATGAGCTAAGTGAAAAATGGGGTGAATACTTCTGTGAGTTATTAGATCAGGAAAATAATGGTGATTCTGAGGCAGAAGCAGATGATGTCACAGTGAAGGATCGAAGCACAAGAGGGATCTCAAGAGAAGAGGTGTGTAAAGCTCTAAAATATCTTCAGAATGGTAAGGCTCCGGGAGTAGATGGCATAACTGCTGAAATATGGTGGTGATACTATAATTGACTCTTTAACTGAAATTTGCCAGTTGTGCTGGGAGTTAGGAATGACCCATTGGCGTTGGTAGGATGCTATCATTGTTCCCTTGTATAAGGGAAAAGGTGAACAAACTGACTGCAAGAACTATCATGGTATTAGCCTACTGAGTGTGCCAGGAAAAGTGTTTGGTAAGGTCGTTATTGAAAAAGTATGAGGTCTTACATCAAAGAAAGTGTGGGATGTTTAGAGTGGTTTTATGCCTGGTAAAGACTGCACTTACCAGATTTTTGTATTACGCACGATGATTGAAAAGTATCTGGCTGATGGTAAGAAAGTTTTTGCTGCCTTCATAGATTTAGAGAAAGCTTACAACCGAGTAAATAGGACACTTTTGTGGAAGGTATTGAATGAATATGGTGTTACTGGGAATCTACTTAATAGTGTAAAAACCATGTATGCTGGTAGTAGCGCTTGTGTACGAGTGAATGGTGTTTTATCAAAATGGTTTTCTATTGGTGCAGGAGTTAGACAAGGTTGTGTAATGTCACCATGGCTGTTTGATATATTTATGGACGCGTGCATGCGTGATGCCAAAATAGATAATACTGGTTTATGTCTTGGTGATATCCATGTGTGCAGATTGCCGTATGTTGATGACACTGTCCTGTTGGCAGAAAGCAAAAGTTAGTTACAGAGTATGTTTTCCCGGATGTATGAAGTTTGCACGAAATTCAAACTGAGTATAAATAATGGAAAAACGAAAGTTATGGTTTTTGAGAGAGGAACTGGTAGTACTGAATGTAATATAAATCTAAATGGCACATGGATTGACCAGGTGAGTGAGTTTGTGTATTTAGGAAGCATATTTGACAGAGAGAACAAATTGGATGGTGAAATTAGTAGACAAGTGAATTCTTTGTTGAAAGTCATGGCTGCTTTGGGAGGTTTTCACAGGAGTGATGGATTCTCAAGACAGTCTCGCACGGCTGTGTATGAAAGTGTAATTGTTCCTACTCTGATGTATGGTAGTGAAACTTGGGTACTACAGAAGAAACATAGAAGTTGTTTGTGTGCTGGAGAAATGCATTACTTACGAGGGGTTTGTGGCAAGACATGTTGTGATAATGTGAGGAATGAAGATGTGTTGCAGTTGTGTAATGTGAAGCAAAATGTTGTTAGCAAGGAGGAGACTAATATGCTTTGGTGGTTTGGCCATGTTGAAAGAATGAGTGATGAAATTCTTGCTAAGAAAATCTTTTAGTCCAAGGGGCAGGAAGAAAAGGCAGAGGAAGGCCGAGTAAGTCATGGGAGGATCAGATCCAGGAGTGCATGATTGAGAAAAAGATTACGAGTATGAAGTATAAAAGATTTTGTGTATGGCGTGTGATGGATGCCAGTGAAGCCCGAGTTGTATGTCAAGATTGCTGTAAATGGTGAAGTTTGATGCAGCAACAGTAAGTAAAAATTATCTGGTAATTTGTATTTCTTTGTGGAGCTAACCTCTGAATCTCGGAGAACAGCTTAGTGATATGTATGTAATGTAATGTGTGCCTGCAGCGATGGGTCTGCTGTGTCGGATGGGTGTCTGGATGTTGGGCGAATCAATTCCAGCTTACAGTACAGGGTTCTTGTGGATAATTCATTATTTGCAGATATCTGGTGGATGAGTTGCATTTTATATGGAACACCCTGTATTATTTATAAATAGTATAATGTTTTTGTGACAGCATTTTTTATCAGTTGATGAAATTATCTATTAATCAATGGTATGTTCTTAACCAATGAGAAATTTTGATTGGTTGACTCCCCTAATAATAATACTAAGACTCATTGTGAGTGATTACCCAGTCAAGAAAGTTATTCTCCTTACATGGGTGTCTGTTTAGATGCATTAAACAAGGCTTTTGGGTGACCACCACTTGTGAACACTATGGTACTGCAGGTGATCGCTCAGTATTGAATGCACAATTTCATGGCTAGTTGGAATTTCTTGTGCTGCTGTGTTCACTATAAGACAACTATTGCATTGCATTAATTCATTCACCTTTTCATCAGGTGTATCATGTTTGAGGGACATTTGACCTCCCCTCCAAGAACATTTACTTCAGAATATTCAAAACAAATAGAATATAAATTCTGAATCTGCTTGTAATACATATTGGTCATCCATGTAACACCTCTCAGAGAACTTAAAAATTTCATTGATCTGGAGTGGGAATCAAACCCACATCTCCCGATTTCTGTTCAAGTATGCTGACCATTAACCACCCAGGACAGTGAAGTTTCAAGCAACTGAGACTAAGCAAACTTAGCTTAGGAATCTGAACATCCTCAGATTTTTGCTAGTCGAAGCATTGTTGCTACCTCATAGCGTTTTGACCTATCTCCCATCCAGAAATGGATGTTGGTCAGAAATCACCAGTACCACATATAAGTCAATGCAGCAAGAAATATTCCTAAGCTAAGTTTGCTGAGTCTCAGTTGCTTGAAACTTCACTGTCCTGGGTGGTGTAATGGTTAGCATACTCGAACGGATATTGGGAGATGCGGGTTCGATTCCCACTCCAGGGCAATGAAATTTGCAAGTTTTCTGAGAAGTGTTACATGGATGATCAGTATGTGTTTCAAGCAAATTCAAATTTTATATTCTGTTTGCTTTACATCTACTTCATTCTTTCACTTTTGTCATAGACAATGTTCTCTCTACACTACTGTCATGTGCCAGTAAAAGTGGGCAGCTAAAACCTATTCAGCAGTCACAAAACATACCTCTTATTCTTGTTTTTTTTCTTTTTCTTTTTGTTCTTTTATTCTCTTGCTTAGATGCCTCTATACTGGTCACCAGCACTGACTACAGGCATGCTCTCACAGGAATCAGGGTATGCTGAGTATATCCTGGTTTCGCAGAGCATACCCTGATTTTTGCAAGGGCAGCTAAAATTATCTTTTGATAACAATTTATATATTGTAGTTAGAACTTATTGAATATAATGTTTACATCAGTTAACATAAGCTATAGATTACTAAAAATCAAAATTGATATATTCAACACACATTTTTGAAATGTATGTTGAATATATTTTTTGTATAAAGAAATTCTGTAATTGTATACATTTTATATTTTTTATTGTATAAATTTTAATTTTATGCCAAATGCAATACAATAAACATTTTTCAGATCTACTGAGATGTGAAACAGTAATAAAAAAATATGAAGGAAAGCAAGTTATCCTGGTGACCATGTGGTACAAGGTACTGGCTACTAATCGTTGGCCAGAGGTGGGTCCGGTGCTGAATCCTGGGTGAAACATGTATGGTATGCTTGTCTTATGGCACTGGCTCTCTCACTTTCCTGGAATCAGTTGCCTCAAATCAATTAGGGGTGGGTGACTGTTTATATATCCTAATGAGTGGCTCATGATGGTGGCACCAAACAAACAAGAAAAGAAACTTTTTCCCGCAAACTTGCATATAAAAATGAAGATTGAATGAAAAATTGACATTATTTCAAAAGCGTTCAAAAGTTTACTACTCGATAACTATTAATAATGACACATTTTTATTTATTCTCTTATTAATTTTAAAGGAAATTAGTGTATAAATGCTAATTTTTTCTTTTGCCAAGTATGCCCTTAGATTTACAAAACTATGCCTATGATACTGGTACATATGTACTAATGACAATAACCCCTCTTTTGAAAAGCAAGTAATGTCTATTAATACTGGGGAACACAACACTATCATGCGAGATATGCTGGTCAGATTTTATTTGACTCCCTTGCATATTAATCCTAGTGCTGTGGTTGTCATTACATGTCTGTGTGACTGTTCTTGTTTTATGAGCTTGAACATGTTCAGATGGGGATGTAATGTCGCTGTGTTTGGGCATGTTATTATTTCTTAAGCATAGAACTTCATTTAATAATTATAAAGCAAGCATTCGACATTCCCTATCATTATCACTCTCAGTTTTCTACCTACATGCTGAAATTAATATTTGCACATGATGTTCTGTTCATGTACGTTTCATGTGTTTTAATACATCATTATTTCAATGAAAAAACGATGAGGAATAACCACTCACTCACCATAAAGATCATGGTAACCTCCAATGACCACACACTTCCAACACGTCATTCATCGTGATGTAACTGGGCTTCCACAGGTTTACAGACTTCTTGCTTACGCTTCTTATTTTCGGGTGTGAAACATCGTTTTTTTTTTTTCCTTTGCCTTATAAGATGTTACTATAATGCTTGTCAATTCGATAAAAATCACACATACAACTCATTCATACAATTCAAGTAAAAACTATGTACATAAACCTTACATTCACAGGTGATTAAACCTTGGTCAACTCTAATTATGGAACTCCTCCTTCTGTTTCACAACCTCTATCCTTCTGTTTCACAACCTCTATATATAATATGTGGGAGCAATACCATATATAGAAAATGTTTCAGCAGAAATTAATAAAGTTTGTGGCAAGTATGGCATACAGGTAGGAAATCAGGTACTTACTGTAAAAAATTTAGTGATTAAAAATGAAAAAATTAGCCAATTAGATAGAGCAGGAATTTATGAAATCCCAATAAACCAGCAACCACCTGTGTCATATATAGGCAGCACCAAGAATAAATTAAAGTATAGATTGAACCAGCATATTAATAATTGGAATAAAAAAGGCTAAGACAGCATTGACCCAATACTGTATGGAAAATCAAAAATGTCCAAGGTTTGAAGATACTAAAATTATTAAGAAAAAAACACGTGTTGGAAGTGTGTGGTCATTGGAGGTTACCATGATCTTTATGGTGAGTGAGTGGTTATTCCTCATGGTTTTTTCATTTATGAATTGCACGTAAACTATGCGCACTTTGCAAGAGGTTAATACCTTAAAAGTGCAAATATAATCATTATTTCAAGATCACTGAAACTTCAGAGAAGAGTAATTATTGTAGTGTATGCCCCTTGTGACTCAGAACCTGCTGATAGGAAGGAAGATTTTTGGAATGAGCTAAAGGCTGTTTTGAGCCAGTTTGGTGCTAATGAAAAAGTTTATAATAGTAGGGGATTTTAATGCTAGAGTAGGAGTTCAGAATGGAATTTCTGATGATGTTTTGGGTAAGTTTAATGACTCTGGTGTAAATGACAATGGTAAAAGATTAATTGAACTCTGCATTGAAAATGGATAGTGGATATCCAATACATTTCTCAACCACAAGTATATCCACACATACACTTGGAAAAATCGAACTCTCGGACAAAAGAATGTAATAGATTTTGTTGTTTATGATGAATGTCTGAAACACTTAGTTGTTGACACTCGTGTGATGAGAGGTGCAGATGTTGGCTCTTATCATTACTTGTTAGTGTCATGAGGGAAACTGAATGTTGGCTGGAGAAACAGGAAAGGAAGAGGCCAGTGATGAAAAGAATAAAGGTTGAAAGGCTCCATGAAGAACATCAGCATTACTCTAAATTACTCAGAAAACACTGAATGAGTTGAAGTCTTGTGAGAGAGATGTAGAAAAGAAGTGGGCATATTTTAAGAACTGTATTGTCATTGCTGCTGAAGAGGTCTGTGGTACTGCAATGGTAGATAACAGGGGTGATGCTTCATGGAACAGTAAGTAAATTAAAGAAGCAGTTAAGGGAAAGAAGAAAGTATATATGGAGATATTGCAAGGTAGAGTTTCTGAGGATAAATATAATTGTAAGAAGCATGAAGCAGCTTAGCTGGTTTGCCAGAGTAAGGCAAAAGATAGGAAGGAAAAGGTGGAAATACATGAATCAGCTTTTTGGAAAGATAGAAAATCTTTCTGGAAGTACCTATATAAGACATGAGAAATATAGGGAAAATAAAATTCAAAGTTGTGTGAAGAATAAAATGAGAGAAATTATATGGGAGCCCAATGAGTACAGTGAGAGATGGAAGTACAGTAGGGATCTCAAGAGAAGAGGTGTGTAAAGCTCTAAAGTCTCTTCAGAATGGCAAGGCTCTGGGAGTGGATGGCATAACTGCTGACATGCTAAAATATGGTGGTGACTGTAATTGACTGGTTAACTGAAATTTGCCAGTTGTGCTTGGAGTTAGGAATGGTTCCTCAGGATTAGAGAGATGCTATCATTGTACCCTTGTATAAGTGAAAGGGTGATGAAACTGAATGCAAGAACTTTTGTGGTATCAGTTTGCTAACTGTGCCAGGGAAAATATTTGGAAAGGTTGTTATTGATAAGGTACGGGATCTTACATTGCAGAAAGTGTGGGATGTGCAGAGTGGTTTTATGCCTGGTAAAGGCTGCACTAATCAAATTTTCACATTATGTTTGACGATTGAAAAGTATCTGTCTGCTGGTAAGAAAGTTTTTGCTGCTTTCATAGATTTAGAGAAAGATTATGATCGAATATAACACACTGTGAACACTCAAAAAACGCATATAGCGTATTAAATCCGTTTATTTTTGCGGCGTAATAAGTTCAAAGATTTGCCAAGCTTCCGCACTCGACTGGGAGGCTTTTTCAAAGCAATGGTCGACATAAAAATGCAGAGAATTGGAACACATAAGGAACAAAGATGATTTTTGAAAATAACGTGATTGACATCACGAGCGTATCACACAAATTTTTATCACGCAATTATACGGTGTGTTGCGATGTGCTTCTCTCTTTTAATAATGCATGCCAAGCTTTCGGTAGTTCAGTAGAAACTATATCATTGCACACTAGTTTGCTGGATAGGATTTTGACAGTTTTCCTGATGGCAGTCTCTTTAAAGGTCGTGAATGGGGCAATTCTTCTAATACTATTCCATAGAGGTGTAGCCGATGAATGCATGACTTCTCTGGCGAGGGCTGTATTCTGCATGTCCTGGTTGACACTTCACACGTGCTCTTTACATCTAGTGTCTAAGGAACGCTTTGTCATTCCGATATATAACTTTTCCGTGTTGTCAGGATATCCCAATGGTATAGCGTACACACCTGCCTTTTCTTTCTCACGCTGTCTCTCCTTGCTACTTGATAGCATATGTGACAACAGGGTCGGGGACTTCAGTGCCATCAATATGTTGTATTTAAGTAATAAATTCTTTAACCAATAGACTGCCATCAGGGAAACTGTCGAAATCCTATCCAGCAAACTAGCGTGCAATGATATAGTTTCTACTGAACTACCGAGAGCTTGGTATGCGTTATTAAAAGAGGGAAGCACATTGCGACACACCGTATAATTGCGTGATAAAAATTCGTGTGATACGCTCGTGATGTCAATCACGTTATTTTCAAAAATCATCTTTGTTCCTTACGTGTTCCAATTCTCTGCATTTTTATGTCTACTATTGCCTTGAAAAAGCCCCCAGTGGAGTGTGAAAGCATGGCGAATCTTTGAACTTACTACGCCACAAAAACAAACGGATTTAATACGCTATATGCTTTTTTTGAGTGATTATGATCGAGTAAATAGGACTCTTCTATGGAAGGTACTGAATAAACATGGTATCACTGGGAATCTACTAAATAGTGTGAAAGCCATGTATGCTGGCAGTAGAGCATGTGTACCAGTAAATGGTGTTGTATCGAAATGGTTTTCTGTTGAAGCAGGAGTCAGACAGAGTTGCATAATGTCCCCATGACTGTTTAACATATTCATGGATGTGTGTAAGTATGATGCCAAAATGGACAATACTGGTTTATATGCACGTATTTCTCGATGTATCGAGATTTAAAAAAACATGTTTTTCATACGTTATTTTTTTCAGGTAGAACCATTTAATGGTGGGTTTAACTGCTGTAACTTTTTACATGTTATATTTCCTTTGAGTGAAAAGCAATTTCTCAGTTGGAAGTTATTAATATTCGCTGCGAATATATATCGCGGTAATTGAATGTGATTCAAGGAAAAATCTTTCACGTACCTCTCAGTTGTAGATGGTCGATGTTCAAATCTGTGCACTGTTGTTCTCATCAGGTTCTTGGGTGGAGGGGTTTTTTTAAGTTAGTCCGCACGTTTTCTTGAGTAGGATATACTTTTTTAGTTGAACTACCGGAGGCACATGAAGACAAAGGAGATGTGAAAATTACGTTGGAAAACTTGAAAAACGGAAAAATGAATCACTCGTGAAATTATTCGCATGAGGAATTGCAATCACCAAAAAACTTCGTCAGACTTCTTGGATGTATTGTCCAATGCATTTCGGCAGATCTGTCTGCCATCTTCTGGGACCTCTGGTCGTCCGTTCTCTCTGCAGTTTGAAATTCATACAAATACTCAGTTTGAGCAGGAGCTCGTCGCATATTCAATGTAAAGAGAACGGACGACCAGAGGTCCCAGAAGATGGCAGACAGATCTGCCGAAATGCATCGGACAATACATCCAAGAAGTCTGACGAAGTTTTTTATTGATTGCAATTCCTCATGCGAATAATTTTACGAGTGATTCATTTTTCCGTTTTTCAAGTTTTCCAACGTAATTTTCACATCTCCTTTGTCTTCATGTGCCTCCCATAGTTCAACTAAAAAAGTATATCCTACTCAAGAAAATGTGCGGACTAACTTAAAAAAACCTACACCCAAGAACCTGATGAACAACAGTGCAAAGATTTGAACATCGACCACCTACAACCAAGAGGTACGTGAAAGATTTTTCCTTGAATCACATTCAATTACCGCGATATATATTCGCAGCGAATATTAATAACTTCCAACTGAGAAATTGCTTTTCACTCAAAGGAAATATAACATGTAAAAAGTAACAGCAGTTAAAACCACCATTAAATGGTTCTACCTGAAAAAATAAAATACTGGTTTATGTCTTGGTAATGTCCTTGTATGTTGATTGCTATATGCTGATGACACAGTCCTGTTGGCAGAGAGTGAAAGTGAGTTGCAGAGTATGCTGGCCTGGATGCACGAAATTTGTATGAATTTCAAACTGAGTATAAATAAGGGAAAAACCAAAGTTATGGTTTTTGAGCGAGGAACTGTTAGTTCTGTGTGCACGATAAGTCTAAATGGCACCATTATTGATCAGGTAAACGAGTTCATATATTCAGGGTGCATGTTTGACAGAGAGAAAAAATTAGATGGCGAAATTAGTAGGCGAGTGAACTCTTCATTGAAAGTCATAACTGCTTTAGGAGGATTTCACAGAAATGATGGGTTCTCAAGGAAGTCCCGGATGGCTGTATATGAAAGTGTAATTGTTCCTACTCTGATTGATGTATGGCAGTGAAACCTGGGTTCTGCAGAAAAGACATAGGAGTCGTTTGTATGCTAGGAAGATGTGTTGCTTCAGGGGGGGATTGTGATAAGACATGCTCTGATCATGTGAGGAATGAAGATGTGTTGCAGATGTGTAATGCGAAGCAAAATGTTGAAATGTTGTTAGTAAGGTGGAGACTAATATTCTTAGGTGGTTTGGCAATGTTGAAAGAATGAGTGATGAGGTGCTGACTAAGAGAATTTTTCAGCCCAAGTGGCAGGAAAGAATGGTAGAGGAAGGCCAAGGAAATCATGAGAAGACCAGATTCAGGAATGTCTGAATGAGAAAAAGATAATGAGTATTACTAATCTAAAACAACTATTATGGGAATTTTATTAGGAAATTTTTTCATTTAAATTGCAAATTTTCGGAGAAAACTCTTCTCCTTCTTCAGGCTGTCTTGTTGTTGTCACTAATTCCTGTCACTATCGCGGTTACGGTTAACCTTGATGGTTACAGTTAACCTTGATGGTTACAGTTAACCTTGAAGGTTTAAGTTATTTTTCAACAAATCCTGCCAGATGTTAGACAGGGAAAATCATTTGCAGTCATTGATGATGGAATTTTGATTTTTCTCAATTTCTATTCCTTCTTTCAGCTTTCTTTTTTGAAAATTGCTTTGGAAACTGATGACTTTAAGGGAATTCCAATCCATGCTGTGCCCAGTTTCTCTAACATGCCTATCTAATCCAGTCTTGTTGGAGCAATTTTTTATAGCTGCTTTATGCTCTGCTATACGAGTTTCTAGTCTGCGACCTGTTTCACCTATGTAAGATAGTCCACAACTACATTTTACTTCATAGACTACTCCTTGCATTTTAAAAATATCTTCTTCTCTTTGAACTATTTTAGGGAAAAATTTTTTAACTTTGTTCTCTAAACTTGGAGCTAGCCTAATATTGTACTTCTTACTAATTCTCTTTAAAGACTCAAATAAACCTTTGTGATAAGAAATTTTTCTAGTGAATTTTACTTGTTGCTTTTGCGGGTTCTTCGTACCATTAAAATTCAGAAGCTTCTCAATTTCTTCTTTAGGATAGTTACTATACTACTATCCTAAAGAAGAAATTGAGAAGCTTCTGAATTTTAATGGTACGAAGAACCCGCAAAAGCAACAAGTAAAATTCACTAGAAAAATTTCTTATCACAAAGGTTTATTTGAGTCTTTAAAGAGAATTAGTAAGAAGTACAATATTAGGCTAGCTCCAAGTTTAGAGAACAAAGTTAAAAAAATTTTCCCTAAAATAGTTCAAAGAGAAGAAGATATTTTTAAAATGCAAGGAGTAGTCTATGAAGTAAAATGTAGTTGTGGACTATCTTACATAGGTGAAACAGGTCGCAGACTAGAAACTCGTATAGCAGAGCATAAAGCAGCTATAAAAAATTGCTCCAACAAGACTGGATTAGATAGGCATGTTAGAGAAACTGGGCACAGCATGGATTGGAATTCCCTTAAAGTCATCAGTTTCCAAAGCAATTTTCAAAAAAGAAAGCTGAAAGAAGGAATAGAAATTGAGAAAATCAAAATTCCATCATCAATGACTGCAAATGATTTTCCCTGTCTAACATCTGGCAGGATTTGTTGAAAAATAACTTAAACCTTCAAGGTTAACCGTAACCGTCCAGGTTAACCGTAACCGCGATAGTGACAGGAATTAGTAACAACAAGAAGACAGCCTGAAGAAGGAGAAGAGTTTTCTCCGAAAATTTGCAATTTAAATGAAAAAATTTCCTAGTAAAATTCCCATAATAGTTGTTTTAGATTAGTAATTGAATTAAGAAACTAGGAAGCCATTGCTCAACATGAGCTTTATTCAAAGAAAAAGATAATGAGTATGAAGTACAAAAGGTCTGATGTGCAGCATGTGATGATAACGAAAATCGAGCTGTGTGCTGTGATAACTGTAAATGGAGACGTCTGATACAGCAACAGTGAGTTCTTTCTGGGAGGAGTTAACCTCTGAATATCAGAGAACTGCCTAGTGATATGTATGTATGTAATGTTTCAAGATTATGCTCTTTCTATAGGTTTTAGTGTCACAAATTCATTCATAATTATATGCATGTACCTTCTTGTATGACTCAACACATAAATATGAAGAGCTTAAAACATAGTGCTGCTATTAACCTCAGGTACATTGTTAGGTTACATAGTGCTCTTATGAAACCTTCAAATGCTTATTTGTGTGCCATTGCATCACAAAATATGTCTCCCTTTCTTCCATTGATCACTGGGTTGTTAGTAAAATGCTGGATATTCTGCAGATCATTAGTTCTCCTCCCCTCAGCCAATTTGTAGTGGAAAACTTGGTATGTTTGTTACATGAGCAAAACTGTGGATTTATGTTTTATATCACTTATGAAACAAAGATTTTTATTTGCTTTATATGTGTTTACATCTTTTTTAGAATTATATACCAGTGCTTCAGAAGCCAGATATTCCTCAAGTCTTACGTGGACAAAGAAATGTTCTTTTTGGGAACATTGAAAAAATTTATGAATTTCATAATTGCTATTTTCTTCATGAACTTGAACAGTGTGAATCCATCCCATACTCTGTGGGTCAGTGCTTCTTGAAATATGTAAGTATTGCTTTCCTTAATAATAATAAAAAAGTGTATGCATTTTTTTTATTAAAGTTCTTTTTTTTAGAGTGGGAAAGAGAAATGGTATATTCTATTTTTACTTGGACTACTGAGTTTGAAAAATAATATTACTGGAAATGGTTCAGATGAAAAAAATATTGACAGGAGAGCTGTTCTGTCATTTTTTTTCTTTTTCAGTAAAAATTACATTTTTAAAGAAGTTATTTTTCTCTATAACATAGTATGACTTGTCATACATGCACAGAAAGTTGATTTTGAATAAACAACCCACATGCTGCATAATACAACAGAACAAAACAAAAAACATGTTATGTGTTGCTTAATTATGGGGCATCAGAAAACTGAAAACGTGTCATTTGTTGTAAATCCTGTCAAACTACTACCACTCTAATGATTCTGCAACTTAGTGTATAGTCTACCTTTCTGTCAATCATCAGCATGCAGCTTAGGCCACCACCATTCTGAAGGTATGCCCTGATGTAACGAATGACTAGACTTCATTTTTGATTGGAAAGAAGTTTCCCATTCTCTCACATCACGAGGTGCATGTGTCAACATGGGTGCATATTTTCTGGAAATTTTTGCCATTGTTTTTTTAGAAATTTTCTTTATTTTTCTTTTGAAAAAAATATTTTCAAACCAAAGTCAAAAATGTATTTTTCTTTTTCTGTTATTCTAGGGTGTGTGTTTGTATTGAATTTTGTACAGTCTAATTGCAAGTAGCAGAGCAATCACTTGCAGGGCTGTCGCTTACAAAAAATACTTTTGTACTGACTGAGCCAGTACGAAAGGGTCAGTAGCTGTCACAGGTGTTCCCCTCTTTGCTTGGGTGATATCCAAAGCAAAACTCTGAATTTATAGAGGCTATGACTTATTACATGAATATACAAAATGCTCAAAGTACATATACAAACAATGTTCCTACTTACTGATATAATGTAGTACATTGCTCAAATTATGACATTTCCATCACATAGATTTTCCTCAAGTTGTATCTTGCCGGAGAGAGGATTGATGTCTCATCACATTATTATTAAACACGAAAACACCCAAGTTTGTTAACACAATATCATGCAAGTTATAATGAAATTAATGAACAAACTTTTCACTATGAATGCAACAATAAGTCACAACCTCAATAATGCACCGGAACCTCAGAAACAACCCAAACATATGTACAAAGGTAAAAGTCATGCCTTTAATGAACACGAAGAAAAATTCATGATGTTAAATACACCTTCCGCACTGCCACAAGTTAAAAGACTTTAAAATATGAACGTAAGACTATAAAAAACATATGAAACGAGTGAAACACACAGTCATGTATGATAAAAGGTTTGTTTAGCTGTAGCTTTCGGTCATCCTATGACCTTGATCACCCGCGATCGACTGGATGGGCTGGTTGCCAGAACTACAATTTGAAGTTGGGGTGTTGGAACTGTTGCCAGATTTTAGAAGAGAGGTCCAAATAAATGGGATTTGGTGAGGGGTCTCTGAATTGCAGTTTTTGATGAACAAAATTTCAATGCTCTCTTAGAAACACAGAGATGCCTTGTTGGTGAAAGGGGCAACTTTTTTGGTTTCTTTCCAAATGGGAACTGCAGAGGTGTCTTCAAGGGTTAGTGCAGATAAAGCTGTCTTTGGAAGGCCATTGGAAACATCTTTTTTGTGTTCACCAAGTCTTGTTGTGATGCTTCGGTATGTGCTTCCAATATACACTGAGAGACCAGATGAAGTTGAAATGGGAATAGCATAAACTCTAGGAGTGTCCAAGGGTGAGACAGGATGCCTGTCTTTAAGCAGGCACATTATTGCAGAAGGGTTTGGTTTCACTGTGAGAGTGTAGCCCATAGTTTTTAAAAGTTTACACGTCTTATAAGAGAAGGTCCTACTTACTGATATAATGTAGCTCATCTTTGCTAGATATCTTTATGATACGCATCTCCGAAATCGTTGCTACAGTGACTGAAATGAAACCTCAAAACACTGCAAGAAATTTCAGTTTCTACTCAACAAACAGTGTCCCGCCAAACCTTCTCCTATCACAGCTGCAAGTCCGTCGTCACCCCCTAGCTTCGTGAATCTCTCGGATACTTCACTTCCTCCAAAACTGGAAGCCTTCCTTTCACTTGGACCTAAATTAACTCCTGAAACTAATCTAAATCTAAAAGCCATGATCTCCATGCTAGAAGCAGCAGTTCACCGCACTAAACCCGAAGCTCAACCAATCCTCCGTGCCAAGGCAGCACTCTATCTTGCAAAAGTGGAAAAGAAACCCCTGCAGTATTCTTCCTCATTCCTCAAAGAAATCAGCAATCTAATGAATGAAAAAAATCTTGCAATCTGTAAGGCTGATAAAACTGGCTGCTCTGTCATTATCTCCAAAACTGTTCTCAATGAAAAAGCTGAATCATTCCTCTCAACTTCAAATTGTAAGGTACTAAAGTCTGATACCACCCCCAAACTTAAAACTGCAGTTGAAAGACTCAACAAGAAACCCACTCTAAAGACCTTTCTTGGAGATTTTACACTACCACCATAATTCAGAACTCCGTGCTTATTCTTCCAGATTAAACTTCATAAAACTGATTTCCCTCTTCGACCACTCGTGGAATATACTTTCTCTCCCACCCGTAACCTTGAAAGGAGGATTGTGGAAAAATGCAAACATCTCACCTCCAGCCATCTTTTGTCAATTTCCTCCACTAAAGAGTTCATTAGAAAACTCCTCCTAGCATTGAACCCTCTGACAAAATGTTCACTCTGGATGTAGTCTCTCTCTTCCCTTCAGTCCCTCTTTTCCACTCTCATATGGTGCTAGTACAATTGCTAAAAGAAAACCAATCACTCTCTGGCCCACTAACAAAAGACCTGTATGACTGCCTTCAAACTCTGAGAGATCTTAATTGTTTCAAGTTCAACAACAAATACTACTGTCAGCAAGAAGGACTTCCAATGGGTTCACCTCTCCACTTCTGGCTGAAGTTTTCATGCAACATATCGAAAAAAACATAGTCATGGAACACAATCTACAGCCTTCCATTTGGCTTTGATATGTTGATGATATTTTTGTAATTCGGCCACTCAATAGAACTGACCTTGAATCTCTTCTTGAAAAGATTTCCCTAAAGTTCCCATCAATGAAGAATCACAGCAAGGCATTGATTTTTGGATATCTACCTGGCAAGGCAAGGGAATCACCTCAACAGATCTGTCTACAGAAAACCCTCTGCAATAGCAAACATAATCCCATTTTCATCCCACTCCCCAACTGCTCACAAATTTGCAGCCTTTAAAACTTATGCCAATTGTGCCAGGATTGTCTACAACACTGAATCTTCCTTCAATGAAGAAATTGACACCATAAAGAAAATTGCCAAAGCCCATCAGTCCTCACCTTCTACAATTCAAAAATTCCTCCAAAATTCCCACTTGAAAAATCTGTCTGCTCTCTCACCAATAATAATGGAAAAACCACCATTCATTGGTTTCATCCCTTTCCATGGATCCCTCTCTTATAAGATGTGTAAACTTTTCAAAACTATGGGCTACACTCTCACAATGAAACCAAACCTTTCTGCAATAATGTGCCTGCTTAAAGACAGGGATCCTGTCTCACCCTTGGACACCCCTGGAGTTTATGCTATTCCCATTTCAACTTCATCTGGTCTCTCAGTGTATATTGGAAGCATATACCGAAGCATCAAAACAAGACTTGGTGAACACAAAAAAGACGTTTCCAATGGTCTTCCAAAGACAGCTTTATCTGCACTAACCCTTGAAGACACCTCTGCAGTTCCCATTTGGAAAGAAACCAAAAAAGTTGCCCCTTTCATCAACAAAGCATCTCTGCATTTCCAAGAGAGCATTGAAATTTTGTTCACCAAAAACTGCAATTCAGAGAGAGACCCCTCACCAAATCCCATTTATTTGGACCTCTCTTCTAAAATCTGGCAACAGTTCCAACAAACCAACTTCAAATTGTAGGTCTGGCAACCAGCCCATCCAGTCGATTGCGGGTGATCAAGGTCATAGGATGACCGAAAGCTACCGATAAACGAACCTTTTATCGTATGTGATTGTGTGTTTCGCTCATTTTATATGTTTGTGTTATTGTCGCGTGATGCCTGAGTTTTAAACCACGTAAGACTATATACAGAAGTAATTGAAAGACATTTAAACATTTCAACATCACCTTAAGCTCTCGATAATACTAAGCATACGAACATAAGACTATATACAAAATAATTGAAAGACATTAAAACTTTTGAACAAAACCTTAAGCTTTCAATAGCACTTACGCCTAATGTACCTACGCCTAACGCCAACACGTTTTTTGTTTTGTTTTTTAAACATGAATTGCAAACCTAGGAACATGTGCAAAATTAAAATCCGTTTTAAAAACTCAATATCAACACCTCTCAACCAGCAAGTAGACTTTCAACGTTTTTGTTCAACCGCTGTGTACATCATCGGAAAGCAGTTGTAGCACGCTGGGTAACTTCCAAGTGTGTGTGCTGATCGGATCAAGCAGGCACATAATCCTTTTACTGATCTAGTAGATGGAGAAAGCAGAGGTGGCGCCATCCATGGAATATGGAAGTAAGTATCTCAAGTTCCATTTTCAATCCAAATGAAGTGTTTTCTAGATATTTGCCTTCTTTCCTGTGATGTTTTCTTTCTTTTCTTATTTTCACTTTTCTGGCTTTTTCAAAACTCCTTTCAAGCTGTATCAGTTCTTGCCAAAAATTTTCAAGCTGTCTTGGATCATTATTATTGCAAATACGTTTACAATATTTTTGGATTAATATCTCTTCAGCTGTTCTTAAATGTCTTTGAGATGTACAACCTTTCAAAATTTTTATCTGATGGAAATTTGGGTGTACCTTGTTATCAAGGCAATACTGTATTAATGCTGTTGTAGCTTCTTCTTTTTTTTTTTTTTTTTTTTGCCAATTTCTGATATGTTGTTTCAGCCGCAATCTCAACCTTAGGAAAGCCAAATTGTGCCATTCCTCCTTTTCCTTCCTATCTTTTGCCTTACTCTGGTGAACCAGCTTTGCTGCCTCATGCTTCTTACAGCAATATTCATCCTCAGAAACTCTACCTTGCAACATCCCCAAGTAGGCATCCTTATTTCTCATTACTGCTTCTTTAACCTCACTGTTCCACCAAGCATCACCTTTAAAGTTACCTACTGTTGCAGTACCACAGACCTCTTCAGTGGCAGTGGCAACACAGTCCTTAAAACATGTCCATTTCTTTTCTACATCCCTCTTGCACGCCTTCAACTCATTCAGACATTCACTGAGTAAAAAACCAAGCTTGTTAACACAATATCATGCACATTATAATTGAAATTAATGAACAAACTTTTCACAATGAATACAACCGTAAGTCACAACCTCAATAATGCACCGGAACCTCAGAAACAACCCAAACATATGTGCAAATATTCTTCAGACAGCCTTTCAACCTTTATTCTTTTCATCACAGGCATCTTATACCTCCTTCTCCAACCAACATTCAGTTTCACTCGTGACACTAATAGGTGATGATCAGAGCCAACATCTGCACCTCTCATCACACTGGTATCAACAACTAAGTGTTTCAGATGCTGATCATAAACAACAAAATCTATTACACTCTTTAATCCGAGAGTATGATTTTCCCAAGTGTATGTGATATATACTTGTGGTTGAAAAATGTATTAGATACCCACAATTAATTTCCGATGCAGAGTTTAATTAATCTTTCACCATTATCATTCACACCAGGAACATTAAACTTACCCAGAAGGTTATGAGAAATCCCATTCTGCACACCTACTCTAGCATTAAAATTCCCTGTTAATGTAACTTTCTCTTTAGCACCAAACTGGCTCAAAACATTGCTTCTAGCTCAATCTATAAATCTTCCTTCTTATCAGCATGTTCTGAATCACAAGGAGCATAGACTACAACAATTACTATTCTCTGAAGTTTCACTTTCCAAAAATCCAGAGAATTCTTTCGCTTATGCAGCTGTAGTGAATCAAGTTGTTCTTCATCTTTCCACATCAATTAGTTTAAGAACATTTTCCCGCAAATGCAGTTTATAGTTTTCTTTTCTTTTTCCTTTTTTTAAATTATTGTTTGTCTCGCATGTCGAGTTTTAAATCATCTTTTAAAGGCTTTTGAATTTCTGAGATTATAGGTTATTCAAATTGAACTTTCTTTAAAATGCAGATCTTTTTGAAATATAACATCCTTTAAAAACTGCTTCAGATATTCTTTGCATAACATCCAAAGCCAAAGGTTTTAACTGAAAATTTTGGAAATGACATATCTTGCAGTTACACCACTGAATCAGCTTTTCATATAATTTAAAAACTGTTCAAACCAATTAAAACCATTTAATAATGTATTTTCTACTATTTACAAAGGATTTATTATTTGTAAAAATTATTTACATAATTACTCAAGTTCCAAAAGTGATTTTACTGATGTCTAGGAAGAAGCAGCCACATGGTTTAGATCTATTGCTTTGTTAATTTGTTTATTTCTTCCCAATACTATATAGATGAGTAATGAATTCAAATACTTCCAGTAAAGGATACGCAGGAAAAACTGTCCACAAGAACATTAACATTTTACCTTGTGGTGAACGTTTTGAAATATGCATGTATTCTTCATGTCCGCCGAGCGGAAGACCACTTACCTCTGCACTGTGTCTTTGTTCAGTTGAAGGGTTTGAGTAATCCTATTTAAATGCAGCATGATTCTCTTTTCTTGGGTGGGGTCAAGTTTCAACTTCACATGTTGAATAAAACCTTAATTCTGCTTTTCATAGCAGTAGTGCTGTCATCTATCGGAGCTCTTTAAACTCTCAATGTTTAAAGTAAATTCATTTTTCCCTTTTCTTTTTTGACTGTTTTGTTTTCCCTCCTTTCCCCTATCATATCATTATTATTATTATTTTTTCCCATAAGTAATTTCCATGGTTTGGGTCATGCTGTTAGATCTTGAACATTATATAAGTTATTTTTATTTTTTCAGTAGTCACTGTCTCTGAAACTTTAATTTCTCATTCTGACCTTTGGGTTGGTGATAATTTATTTTATCAAACTTCAGAAAATTATTCCTTTTTAAACAATATTGTATCATGGCACAACTGGCAATTTCAGTTAACTAGTCAGTGACAGTCACTACCATATTGTTAACATCTTAGCTGTTATGGCACATCTACTCCTGAGGCTGTACCATTTGAAAAGATTTTTAGATTTACAAACCTCTTCCCTTGGGATCCCTCCTATGCATCCTTCTCTTTGTGTGGCATCACCTGCTTCTACCTCAAAATCATCTTTGCTGTTATGTTCTAATAACTCACAGAAAAGAACAGGAGTTATTAACTGTTAAAAGTAGTAGTTGTAACACCATGTGGAAGTAATGAATGATTATGTGACAGACTTGCATCACATAACAATAGGAAAGTTGGCCATTAACAGTTAGCCACAAAGGTAGCTTTGCTGATAACAGAACTACCACACCAGCCTTTCATCACCCAGTCATATAATGAACTGTTTCCCAACAACTTGCGAAGTTGCGAGCACAGCATCCATTGCATCATCTTCCACTGACCACCATTGATTATCAACAATTGCAGAAGTGGTGCTGACATGCAACAGTTTGTTTGATGTGGAATGGCAGTGTGTCATCTTCAGTGAGAAATTCCAGTTTTACCCAGGAGCCAATAATCAGTATATAATGTATGCTTGGAGACATGTGCAATGCTCTGATCCAACTGCCACTATTAATGTTGCACTGCCCAAGCAGTAGATGTTATGATCTGGGGCACAGTAAGTTACTATAGAACAGTTGTCTTCGCTGTGTATTGTAGACATTTTAACTGTGCAGTGTTACACAGATGAAACTCTGGAAATCATAGGACTCTTCATCATTGCAGAGTGCCTGGCATCGTGTTTCAGTAAATAAACAAATGCATCGCTCTTTCCACGTTTCCAGAAACACACATAGCAACCAAAAAATTGTTATTCGGTCACCACCAGGAAATTGAACCCACAGATCTCTCTATATCTAGCTTAGCACATTGCCTTATACCACGGGTGTTAGCCTTGCCGAGCTCATTAGCCTTAACGTGCTCAGCTAGATATTGAGAGATCCATGGATTCAATTCCCCAGCAGTGACCGAACAACAATTTTTCAGTTGGTATGTGTTTCCGGAGATGTAAGGTCAGGTGATGCGTAACATCACAGCCTCTCCTTGACAAATGTCAACCCCACCTTCTCGTGGTGCATCCTGTTCCTACTAAAGGGGCTCTGACGACCGCCAATAGCGGTATAACTATACCATCGGGATTAGAGGAAATTCTATCCCACACTCACCAACCCGCTTGGCCAGCATGGTGAGTTATGGCCAAACCCCTCCAAAATGACTCCACAACTTAAATCTTGGCCCTCAGTCTCCGGCAGCTGGAATGTACCTGGCCAAGGTAGCGGCCAGTGCGACATGAAGGCAGAGGGTGCTAAGAATCCCCGGAGGACCGGACTAGGCTGCCATCTGATGCTGACCTTGGCAACGTACAATGGACGCTCCCTATCTTCTGATTCAAGGCTTCTTGAATTGGAAGAGGAACTATAAAGGATCAAGTGGGACATCGTGGGGCTAAGTGAGGTAAGGAGAAAAGGAGAAGATCTCATTGAACTGAAAAGTGGACATCTCTTCTACTATCGTGGGACAGATACTGGCAGAACTAGTGGTGTTGGATTTATAATAAACAAGAAACTGAAGGATAAAGTTGTAGAAGTTGAAAGTTCCTCTGACAGAGCTGCACGGCTTGTTATCGAACTCTCGAAAAGATACCAGGCTCAGATTATTCAAACTTATGCACCCACCACAAGTCATCCTGAAGAAGAAATTGAAGAATTTTATGAGGAAATTTGTCATCTAAATAATAAAGGTAAGCAGCACTTGAAAATAATTATGGGAGATTTCAATGCAAAAATAGGGCAACGGCAACAGAATGAAACTTCAGTAGGTAAATTCGGTCACGGCAACAGAAACCAGCGTGGAAATACTCTCGTTGAGTTTGCAGAGGCAGAAGGGTTTTTCATCTTGAACTCCTTCTTCAAGAAAAAGCCACACAGGAAATGGACTTGGAGACATCCAAATGGGACGACAAGTGAAATTGATTTTATTATGTGTAACAAAAAATTCGTCATAGAAGACTGCAGTGTGCTAAACAAGTTCAACACAGGTAGTGACCATAGATTGGTGAGATGTAAGATGCACCTCAACACTAAACTTGAACGTGGCAAGCTCATAAGACAAACAAAATCTATTGACATAACCAACCTTAAAAAACACCATAATACCTTCAAGTTGGAACTGAAGAACAGGTTCTCTGCTTTAGAAGGCCTAACATCGGAAGAAGTGGACATCTCTGAAGTTAACAGAAAAGTCACCAAAGCTCTTATGGAAACAGCAACAAAATTAGCTGGGTCTAAGAACAAGTTGCATGTGAACAAATTATCAGGAAAAACGAAAATTTTGATGCAAAAAAGAAGAGAGATGAGGACAACTAAAGAAGATGTGACTTCCAAAGTGGAATATATAGAGCTATGCAAGACAGTACGAAAAAGTATCACTGAAGACGTAAGAAAATTCAACTGTGAACTAGTGAGGAAAGCAATTGAAAACAACCAAAGCCTGAAGATAGCAAAGGGACATCTCAGTAAGGGAAGAAAACAGATTATGGCACTGAGAAAAGAAGATGGTTCTGTAACAAGAAATAGAGGCGAAATTTTGACAAGAGTGAAAGATTTCTACTCCAAATTATATGAAAGGGATGATACATGCACTCCAGACATCATGAAAGATACCAGTACCAGAGTTCCTCCAGTCCTTCCAGCAGAAGTTGCACATGCAATCAAGAACATGAAGCGGGGAAAAGCTCCAGGAGAAGATGGAATTACTGTAGACATCATACAAGAAGCAAGTGGAGAAATCGAAACAGTACTCGCCCAAATTTTCACTCGATGCCTTAATGAAGGAAAGATTCCTGAGGATTGGAACACCGCTACAATGATCCTGCTACATAAGAAAGGTGACATTGAGGATCTTGGAAACTACAGACCTATCAGCCTCCTATCAGTAGTTTATAAAATCTTCACTAAAGTTCTTTCACACCGCTTGAAGGTAACACTGGACATGGCTCAACCGAGAGAACAAGCTGGATTCAGGAGTGGCTACAGCACAATAGATCATATCCATGTGCTGAGAGAACTAATTGAAAGAGCGAGGGAATATGAACTTCCATTGTGCATGGCTTTTATCGATTATGAAAAAGCCTTTGATTCGGTGAAACCATCAGCAGTTACAATGGCTCTGAAAACCTGCGGTATTGAAGATGCATACATTAATATTATTAATAACATCTATGAAAATGCAAGTGCAAAGATTAGGCTGTTTGAAAATACAACACACATAAAAATTGGAAAGGGAGTGAGACAAGGTGACACCATATCTCCGAAGCTCTTTAATGCCACATTGGAGGGTGTTTTTCAGTCACTGAGCTGGGAAAACAAGGGGATAAAGATTAATGGAGATTATCTAACCCACCTTCGTTTTGCTGATGACGTAGTCATTTTTGCAACTAGCCCATCAGAGCTGCAGAGTATGATCCAGGAACTTGCTGACAAGAGTAAAGAAGTGGGATTAAAAATGAACTTTCAGAAGACAAAAGTGATGTTCAATGCTTTTACAAGAAATGAAGATTTATCGATTGATGGAGAAAAGCTGGAGATAACAGACACGTACGTTTATCTTGGACAGCAGATATCAAGTGAGGGTCACATTGTTGAAGAAATTAATCGGCGTACAAAACTTGCCTGGAGAGCTTTTGGAAGAAACAGCATAATTTTCAAGAGCAATATGCCATTATGTCTTAAAAGAAAAGTGTTTGATCAATGCATCCTTCCAGTGCTTACGTATGGTGCAGAGACGTGGACCTTAACTAAAAGAGACATACAAAGGCTGCAGACAACTCAAAGAAGCATGGAGAGGTGCCTACTTGGTGTAACCCGGAGAGATAAGAAGAGGAACTCATGGATCCGAAAAATGACAAGAGTGGAAGACATCATGATCAGAGTTAAATCCCTGAAATGGCAATGGGCTGGACATACTGCCAGAAGGACAGATCATCGATGGACAGCCAAAATTTTAGATTGGATTCCAAGGGACAGGAAAAGACCCAGAAGAAGACCACATGGGAGATGGGTAGATGAAATTCGAAAGTATGCAGGGGTGACATGGAGGAGACTGGCACAAGACAGACCGTTGTGGAGGAAATTTGGGGAGACCTTCGTCCAGCAGTGGATTGATAATGGTTGACAATGATGATGATGATGATGATGTGTTTCCGGAACGTGGAAAGAGCGGTGTATTTGTTTATTTACTGACGCCACATATTTGCAGGATTTTCACTTTGTTTCAGTAGAATAAAACCAAGCCATACACCTTGGCCTGGTTTGAGAATATTTCCTCTGGGGAAGCTAATAAAAATTTCCCAGGGAAGAAAATAAAACTTTTTTTTATGATGGCATACTCTTAATATATTTGTTACATATACTTTTGTGGAAGAGATTGCAAGCTTTTTAGAGGAGCAAAGTATGCCTGAAAGAAACATTGCCTGTGCCACTAATATTACCCTAAAATACCTACAACTTTTTGTCCATCTTCCATATGCCAGCCAGGTTTCTGGATTTGTCTCCCATCAAATGTTTTTAGGACTTGGTAGGTCATCATCTATAAACTCAGTGTAACCATTACAAAGTGTATCCATGTTGAGGAACTGAGGCAGTAACATGGTGGGTGGACCATGCCTTAGTATACATCTCATGGTTTTGTAACTCCCTGCTGCAACATGTAACCCTGTACATTGTGAACCAAGGGGGATTTACATAAGTTGTTAGTTCTGTTATATAATCCCTCTGTATATGAAATAAATTTATGCCTTCACTCTGTAATTGTATAATTGTAATCATGTTTTACTTGTCAGCTAACTTGTCTTTTCTGTGATTTTTATATGATTTAAACCACCTCTTCTGAAATGTGAGCAGTCTTATAATATTATATTATTTATTTATTTCATTTAGCTTTATTTTTTTCATATTCTTCAGTAAGTGGAATTTCCAAAAATCCAACAAAACTTAATCATGTCTTCATTTTTAAGATACTGAACATGGTACATATAACAGCATACACTTACTAAGCTGCTACCCACAAAACATCTCTAACCCTCTTCCTGTGGTGTAGCAAAACTGTATGCCATAGATAGTTCTGGATTATGTTGTCAACTAAACTGCCTAACATTTTTCAGTTTTTAGATGAACCAAAAATTCATTTGATGAATACAATTCACTCTCATTTTGTCTCATAATTTGTGAAGTTTCTGTTATACTTTATTGCATTCATTAGTGTTTAATGCATTTTGTGACATCTCTTTAAATAAATTACTATAAGCATTTTTTTACAGGAGCCCCAATTTTACTTGTATGCTCTTTACAACAAGAACAAACCCAAATCTGATGCCTTGATGGCAGAATATGGTAGCAGTTTTTTCAGAGTAAGTATTCAATCTTTTTTAATTTTCATACTAAAATGTTACATTAGTTAATGAATTTATCTTCCAAAGTGGAATATATGGAGCTATGCAAAACTGCACAAATAGTATCACTGAAGGAAATTCAATTGTGAACTAGTGTGAACAGCAATTGAAAATAATCAAAGCCTGAAGAAAGCAAAGAGATATCTCAGTAAAGGAAGAAAACAAATTATGGCTCTGAGAAAAGAAGACGGTTCTGTAACTGGAAATGGAGGTGAAATTTTGACAATAGTGAAAGATTTCTACACAAAACCATATGAAAGGGATGATACATTGATTTTAGTCATTAAGAAAGGTACCAGTATCAAAGTTCCTTCAGTCCTCCAGGCAGAAGTAACATATGCGATTAAGAACATAGAATGGGGTAGAGCTCCAGGAGAAGATGGAATTATCATGGACATTATACAAGAAGCAAGTGGAGAAATAGATACTACACTACCCAAGTTTTCACTTGGTGTCTCAATGAAGGAAAGATTCCTGAGGATTGGAACAATGCTGCAATGATCCTGCTACATAAAAAAGATGGCACTGGCTATCTCAGGAACTACAGGCTCATCAGCTTCCTTTCAGTGGTTTATAAAATCTTCACTAAGTTTCTTTTACATCACTTGAAGATAACATTGGACATGGCTCAACCAAAGAAACAAACTGGATTCAGGAGTGGCTACAGCTTAATAGATCATATCCATGTACTGAGAGAACTAATTGAAAGAATGAGGGAATATGAACTCCCATTATGTATGGCTTTTATTGCTATGGAAAGCCCTTTGATTTCATGAAACCATCAGCAGTTACAATGGCTTTGAAATCCTGCGGCATTGAAGATGCGTACATTAGGAATATTAATAACATCTATGAAAATGCAAGTGCAAAGGTTTGGAGATCTGAGGATACAGTACCAATAAAAATAGGGAAAGGAGTGAGACAAGGTGACACCATATCTCCCAGACTCTTCAGTGCCACATTGCAAGGTGTCTTTCAATCATTGAACTGGGAAAACAAAGAGATAAAGATTAATGGAGATTATTTAACGCACCTTCGTTTTGTAGATGATGTAATCATTTTTGCAACTGCCCCTTCAGAGCTGCAGAGTACGATCCAGGAACTTACTGACAAGAGTAAAGAAATGGGATTAAAAATGAAATTTCAGAAGAAAAAAGTGATGTACAATGCTTTTACAAGAAATAAAGATTTTGTGATTGATGGACAAAATCTAGAGGTAACCAATACCTGCATTTACTTTGGAGAACAGATATCAAGCAAGGATCATAGTGATGAAGAAATTAATCAATGTATAAAACTTGGCTGGAGAGCTTTTGGATGAAACAGTACAATTTTCAAGAGCAATATGCCATTACATCTTAAAAGAAAAGTGTTTAATCAATGCACCTCTCCAGTTCTTACATATGGAGCAGAGACATGGACCTTAACTAAAAATACATACAAAGGCTGCAGACAACAGAAAGAAGCATGGTGAGATGCATGCTTGGTGTAACCAGGAAAGGTAAGAAGAGGAACTTATGGATAAGGAAAATGACAAGAGTGGAAGACATCATGATCAAAGTAAAACCCAGAAATGGCATGGACTGCAGAGGTTGCCAAAGGAGTGAGCCACCGATGGACAACCAAAATTTTAGACCAGATACCACGGGACAGAAAAAGACCTAGAAGAAAGCCACTTGGGAGATGGATAGATGAAATTCGAAAACATGCTGGAGTAACATGTAAGAGAGTGGCTCAAGACAGACAGTTGTGGAAGAAACTTGGGGAGACCTTCATCCAACAGTGGATTGATAATGGTTGACAATGATGATGCTGATGTACATATGTATATCAGTTATATGCATATTGCTCAGTAATGTAGTAGCAAACTTTTTCTTGTCCTTGAAAAACATAATACATATGCTAGATATCTCAAGATTCAGTTTTGAACTCCCTTTGTTCATTATGCATTGTGAATGTCTTTATTCTACATCTGAACAATTGAATTTTAATTTTTGCCAAAGTGGTTGGTTTTACAACCCCTATGGGCTTCAAATAAAACAAAGAGTTACCAATTTCCAATCTAGAGCCATTGATTCAAACGAAAGAAGACCAGTGCTGGAAGGACAAACTCTGAAACAAAATGTTGGCCTAGTATTCAAACCCAGACCATCAGAACAAGAAGTCAGATGCCTGCACATTTAAAATTTTATATCCCCCTGTGTTCATGAAGTATTACAAATTACAATATAATAAGTGTTACACTTGATTAAGTAGAGTTCAGACATATTTTCATGTATTTCCATATATTCATTGTGAAATGGTTGTGCAGAAGCAGCCACATTTGGTTCAAGTTTGACACCCTTCTGGTACCTCCAGCACAATTGTTTTTAAGGCTGTTATTAAACTGATGGATGGTCACATAATATGATTTATGCAGTGCAGCACACGAATTAGAATAATTTTGAATTTACCTCTTCATGCAGCAGAAATTTGCTGACAAACTGATGGTAGCTGACTTTTCAGACTTTGTGTTGATATCTGATGTGTTGAGGTTCTTGTCTTGTGATGGTATTTTGAAAACTGTTTATGTTACAGCTTTGCATACAAAAGTGGACGATTCTATAATGCATATTGCTTTAGTGTCCTACAGAAATATTGTGGAGCCAATAGTACAAGAGAATATCTCTGTACCAGAATTCTAATTTCTGAATTCTGATATCCATGTTGTGAAGCTCTGTATGAAGAAAGAAGTTCTAAATTTCTCATGAATGGGAGGCTACTAAGTGAAGATTATATATACTGGAGTTGTGAAGGTCTGCCAAAAGTGTGTGTAACCAGAACACAAGGCTGGGGCTTGTTCTTCAACCTTGTACTAGGGTGGGGCATTCTGATGGCCATGCAGGACTTTGCAAACTGGAAGGCAAGGATCCAGCTTCTGTGTCTGATCAGCAGGAAGCACATTGTTTACTGGAGAGTGGGAAGTCAATTCCAGTCTGAACTTAATGAAGGTAAGTGTGTACCTTAAGAGTGTAGAACAAGTTTCTGTTTCAAACAAAAAGGTGACTTAAGAATAAAGCAGCAAATTGTTCAATGAAAAGGTCAGTTTGAGAGGCAATAGATGCTCACATGGATAGGGGTGCTATTGAATTGGATAGTGGCTCCTTTTATGTGGAATGTTAAGATATTTCAAGACTCCATTGACAATCATATGGATACATCACATGGTGCTGATGAACTGGATACTGACTCCTGTTCCACAGAGCGTGAGCCTTATACCATTAAGGAAATTCTGGATATAGAGCCAATTTGTGGGGCATATAACTATATTGTCAGGTGGAGATATCCTTTTGATCTTAAGAGATCCAATATGATGTTACTCAAGAAGAACTTGAAGTTACGTGCCTGGACTTGTTCAATGAGCATAATGCACAATATATATATCATCATCATCATCATCATTAACCATTATCAATCCACTGCTGGACGAAGGTCTCCCCAAGTTTCCTCCACAACGGTCTGTCTTGTGCCAGTCTCCTCCATGTCACTCCCGCATACTTTCGAATTTCATCCACCCATCTTCCATGTGGTCTTCTCCTGGGTCTTTTCCTGTCCCTTGGAATCCAATCTAAAATTTCGGCTGTCCATCGATGGTCTGTTCTTCTGGCAGTATGTCCAGCCCATTGCCAGTATGTCCAGTATGTCCAGCCCATATATATATATATCTGACTCTAGGCTTTACTCTGAAGAAGTGCCAAACATGTGAAGATTATTTTAATGAAGTACATTTCGTAACTAAAGGAGTCAGCTGGTTTTCTAGTTGATTTAGGGGTTGGTGTCCTCATGACCCCAGCTGACCATTTGTATGCATACATATTATGTCCTTGGGCACTTTGGAAAACTATGGTTCTTACCCCAGTAAATTTGAATAAATAAATAAATAACTATAACTTCCATAAAATATTTTTCTTTATTTTTTGTGAAAAGTGAAAATACACTCTTTGCCAAAAAAAAAAAAAAAAAAAAAAAAAAAAAAAAAAAAAAAAAAAAACCAAGCACCACAAGAAAATCTTACAATACTGATAAAACTTCGCATGCAAGTACCTCAGGGATGAATATGCAAATAATCAAAAAATAATGACCAATGACTAAATAGTGGCCCACTGCAGTGCATGGGAACTGTGCATCATGGAGGGTATATCAAGAGCAAAGTTCACATGCCAGGGCAATTGTGACTGCAGTTTGTAGTTGCATTAACCTCCACAGAGTGTGAGTATGCCTCGATGTCAAAGCTGAGCACAATATGAGCAGTTGAACAAGTTTAAGAAAGGACGAATAATTGGGCTGAAAGAGGCCGGTTTACTAGGTCGCTGTATTGTCAGGCTTTTGGGTTGGAGTGATGTGGCAATCGGACGATGTTATCGTATTGCCACACATTTGGTTTGAAGCAACATGGCAGTCAACATGGGTTGAGTAGGGCACAACCCATCGGCTTTCGGGCAGTGAACGGCCAAGGACAATGACAGAATGCGAGGATTGTGCGATTGTGAGAGCCACACAAATAGAACTGAATTCGCTGCTCTCAACCATCCGTGGCCATTTTGCATCATCTACAGGTATGGAAGTGGCTATCCGGACCATTTCCAGATGACATGCAGCATGGGGACCACTTTCGAGGAGGCCACTTCACCACTTACCATTGATTGACCAGCGAGCAGCACCAGTTGCAGTGGTGTCAGGCCCAATCAACGTGGGATAGTATCCAGTGGCATTGTGTTGTCTTTAGTGATGAGTCACAGTTTGCACTTGGCACCAATGATGACCACATGTTTCTGGAGACTAGCTGGCCAGCTCATGGATCCTCCTTTATGTGGAAAGGTACATGGCTTGCACACCAGGAGTGACTGTCTGTAGAGCCATTTCTTATGATAGCTGGACACCCTTGGTATTCCTCTGTACCAGCCTCATAGCTCAGTGGTATGTCAGTGACATTCTACGACCTGTTGAATTGCCATTCCTGTCTCAGCATCACTGAGCAATTTCTCTACAGGATAATTCCTGGACACACACGGCATGTCTCTCCCAGGCCTGCTTCAATGATGTCAACACCCTTCTATGATCAGCACGATCGCCTGACTTCCCACCATTGGAACATGTTTGAGACATGAAGGGTGCCACCTATGCCCATCTTGGAATGTTGGCAAACTGGCCCACAATTTGGACACCGTTTAGCATGCTATACTTCAGGGCAGTATCCGTAAACTGTATGCGTCTATGCCATGCCAGGTAACTGTTTTTATCCAGGCCAGAAGTGGTGCTACAACGTACTGACTTATTCCACTCATGTAGCTGTTTTATCTGAATAAATGGCCCGACTGTTCTGGAATTGCAATAATTTCCTTTCCTATACATGTGCATTGCACACAGGGTAGCTTTATTCATTAGGCCAAGTAGGCACAGTGTCTAGGGCCTACAAACCTTTCATAGGGCCTTCAGTATTTCACTTGAAAAAATAAATGGTTAAACAAACAAACAAAAAAATGAAATATCCAAAATAAGAAAAAATTGTAAATTTAAATTTTTATTTAGATATTTGAATGACAAAACAATATGCATTTTTGAGTCGTCACATTTCTCAACAGCCTCATTGATACAATCACAGACACAGCTGAGTGGTAGGTACATGTAATTTCAGATTAATCATTTTGCAACAGCCTCACTGATACAATTCACAGACACAGTAGTGTAATAGGTACTTTCACTTTAATGTTTAGAAGTTCACTTTGTGACATTTTTTATGTGCAAATTCCGAAATTATGTCATCGAATGTCATTTGTTGCATAACATTATTTTCAATTGAAAGTAGTGAAAGTGACAACATTCGTCACTACGCCATTGTTGATCGGAACAGAGGAATTAATTTGGCATTCTGTAGTGTATGCTAGTGTGATATTACTATATCACATAGCAAGAGAGGACCAGGAGAAAAATGTTGGTGTCTAGAGGACCAGAAAACCACTGCAGGTGCTTTAGAAAAGCAACAGAAAAGGCATCTAGATACCAATGAGAATGAAGCATTGAAGAGAGAAAAAAGAGCCATCTAGAGAGAGATATAGGTGAACTTTTGAAAGCTGCTGATGAATATGCTCAGCAGGTATACACTCAATAAATAAAACATTAGAGATACCTACCTAATAGTGTGTTGGTCCTTCTCTAGCATGAATAACAGCCTGTACACGTCAGAGTATAGACTCCACCAGATGCTGGAGGTAATGTCAGCCATGCCTGTTGCAGCATTGTTCACAACTCTGCCTGAGAATCTGATGTTTCACTCCATGGTATCTCAGATAGCTTCCATAGGGCTTAAATCCAGGGACCTTGGGGGGGGCTTTGGGTGGTTATGGCCTGGTGGGGTGGCACATTGTCCTGCTGAAATAGGCCATTGGCTGCAGGATAAGCAAAGGCCATGAAAGCATGTAGGTGATCAGCCAGCTCATGCTGGTAGTGTGCAGCAGTTAAGGACCTCTCCAGACACACTAAGGAACCTAATGTGTCCCATGAGAAGGGTCCCCAAACCATCACAGACCCACCATCACTTTGAACAGAGCCGACCTTGCACGACGGGGCCATAGCTTCATGCTGTTGACGCCACACCCACACCCTCCTGTCAGTTCAGTACAGTTGAAAATGGGATTCATCTAACCACACAACATGGTGCCACTGTCCAGAGGTCCAGTTTTGGTGTTCCCAGAATCAGGCAAGGCATAATTTTTGATGACAAGCAGTTGACAGTGGCACACGAGTAAGGTGTCGGCTCTCATAGCCCAGGGTATGCAGCGTACACCATATTGTTCGCTCACTGATGCTGCTTGGGCCTCCAACTTTTAACTTGGATGTGATATACACAGCAGGTGCCAAGTGGTTGGTCTATACGAGCCTGGATAGTCTACGACAACCGCAGTTATCAATGGCTTGTGGTCTGCCACCACTTACTCTGTGGGCACTTGTACATCCATCGATGGTATATTCACAGTACACCCTTGATACAGTTGCCCTCAGGAACTCTAGGGTTTCTTACCGTTGGGCAATAGAATGACTTGTCTGTCTTGCACCGACACCTCTTTCATGATCAGTTACTCAGGTCACCACATTTATTCATGTTTGCCAATTGTGATACACTGTTGGGAAGCCCTGCTGTCTGCCTTTTTATCACCTGCAATCAGTTTGGGTGTGTTCCACTGTGCTCAGGATATGCCCATGTCAACTTCACATCACCTCTGCTTAATGTTTCTTCTGCTGAATGTATATCAGCTGAAGAATCATCAGTTATGCCTTAGGACAATTGCACTTTTTGAAAACTGGCAGAATTATAAAAATTTCTTGCATAAATATTTCAATTTTCAATAGTATTGTTAAGAAATTTTATAAAATTTTGTTTTTATTTAGTTTATTAAATTGTACATTCTTATACCATATCTGTTACCTATCCAACACAAGTAGCTTCATTTCTTTCTTTTTTTTTAGCCCAGAGTGTATGAACTATGCTAGGTTTATGCTGCTGTGCTTACAATCTTATGTGTAGTTGCACGTATTGTGAACTGCCAACCAGTGGCGGACCCAGGGTTTTGTGGCAGCTGGGGTTCAGGGGTATTCACATGCATTGTAATTTACGAGTAATTTTAAGTTTAATAAAAAAAAATGCAGTAAGTGCATAAAAACGATGAAATTAGCATAAAAAGAAGTAAAAATTTCCAACGGAGGCCTCTAGAAATAAAAGTATCTAGGGCTCCTACGAAGGTCATAGGACGGCCCTGTTTGCACATACCAATTTTCATCTCAATTGGATGATTCCTTCTGGGTGGTTTTTTTAAGGGGGGAGGGTAAAGAGTGTATTTTACTCATTTAAAATCGATTTATTGGTTCAAAATTTTTTGTGGAGTTCATGATTTTATAAAATATCATATGAATTTCATCAACCAAATGAGTATACAGTGCCTAAAACAATCATACAGGTTTTGAATATTTTGATTCTGTGACCTGTGTTGAATTGTAGTGGTACACTCTTAATAAACTGCACTTCATTTCAGAATATATTGAAATGTATACATTTTCAGACAAAACAACAAGAACTGGGTGACAAAATGGATTTATCAAGTTACTTACTGAAACCAGTGCAAAGAATGGGAAAATATGCATTACTTTTGAAGCAACTACTGAAAGAGTGTCCTGAAAAAGATAATGATTATGATGAACTTCGGGTTGGTATACTTATCAAAATTTTTATTCTCTGTTTCTCACTTCAGTGTCTGCTCTGCATAATATTTACTGATATGTATTTTTGTTGCACTAAAAATATGATTGTAGCTTTTAACATGTTTCGTACACTTCCTGGAAAAGTCCTGGAATTCCATGTTGTCCTGGAAAAGTCCGAGAAATGTCCTAAAATTATGTTACATGTCTTGGAATTTTATCTATTCTTGACTTTTTGTCCTTGCACGATTTTTGTAGTTGAGGATATTTCTACTGATATAACTTATGTCCTACAAATTTCCCTCCCCACCCCTTGCAACATTTGGGGGGGGGGGCTATTGGTTTTCTCGTCTGTTAGCAGTATTGAAGCTGCATTATTAGCATGTTTTTTGTAAAACACTCTTTAAAATATTGCTTATGTTATCCCTTTGTCTGTTCGGTCGGGGACAGCATATCTCTGCAACCGTAATTTTGATTTGTAAAATTCTTTTTGTATTGGGAAACTTGAAATGTAAGAACAATGATCATTACATTCTGGTGTTTTTCCAATGCACAACTTCACCACTAAAGGGCATAAATACAGATCCTATTGAATTCAAAATACATTTTGTTTCATATATTTGCTTCTAAATATCTGATTGAAAAAATTATTTTTCCTTTTGATGCCATATATGTTGAAGACTATTTTAGTTATAGTCTCTTTCAAGTAATGCATAGATTTTCCTCTAGGGGCGTGAAGGTAAATCACAACTTACCCAATATCTCCACTTACAAAAGTCCTATTTGAAAAATTCTTTCTGCGTCGAAAACAGCTTTTGATCGGAAATGCTTTGCATATAATTTCTAATTTTTGGTGAAGACTGGTTTGGCCACCAAGTGTTTATTTCGGCTACTGATATATTTGCAACAAAATCTGAGCTTCTGGAAACTTGATTGAAAAAATTATTTCACGAACCGATACAGCTCACCTCGGAAACCCTTTTGAGAATACCTCCTGCTTAAAGTATTTTATAGTTTTTCCAGTAGGGGCGTAGATGTATATCTTATTTTTGTCGATATCTGTTTCTAGGAGTCTGATTTGAAAATTTCTTTCTTTGTTGGAGTGCATTGTTAGTGTGAAATGTTTCTCATATAATTTCAGATTTTTCTTAATGCAGAAGTGCACCACTAGAGGGCATACGTTTCCATTTACAGCAATATCTTCAGGACTAAAAACCTAGCTAAAAAATATTATTTTTTTATCAGATACTACTAACCATGAAAATTCCTTGTATGTATTTTCATCCCCAAATAATGCACAATATCGCCATTAGGGGATGCAAATATTTAATCTATTGTTCTCAATATCTGTACTTCTAAATGACCAATTTAAAAAGATTTTTAACACCAGATACCACTTACCTTATAGAACACTTTAGGTTTGTATTTGAAAAGTTTTGTAGTTCATAGTTCTGCTACTAGGTGGTGTTTGTGTACTTCCGTTTGCAGCTCTATCTCCACTTCTAAAAACCCTATTGAGAAATTACGAAATTTCATGAGACAACTCTTAATGGTTGTCTTATATTAAAAATGTGCTTTAGATGAAACATAAATAATATCAAAAGGTATTCTTTACCTATTATTGAAAAAGTATTTCGCACGTTTGTTGCTCCGTGAGGCACGTGCTCCCGTCCCGAGAAAGGTCGAATTCTGTTATGAGTTTTTTGTTATTTAAATTTTTTTTTATAAATAAAACATTTTAGTTAAATATTTTCAGTTAAACATTCATTCATTACTACAATCAAACATTAAAAAAAATTTATTAATTAAAACATGCATAAGGGAAGTTATACTCATCGGGTTGGGTGACATGCCGCTCACAAAAAGACTCTTCTTCTATGATATTACGGCGAGCGCTTTCCATGCTCCTAAAGCACGGTCTTCAGGACATCTATTATCTACGCAAGGGTTCTTTGCGTGTGTAGCCGCTGGAGTTGCATGTCGAGAAACGAAGCGGGGATTGCAGTCTTAATGGCGTGTAAGGTGATTACTCCTCAAGTGCCGCCATCTATTGGATAAGTTGTTAGGTATGTTCATTGTAAGTATATTCTTCTTTGTTTTTAATAAAGGTATATTGGATTATTACTATCTATTTAAATAAAATGTTGTATTATTTTTAGTCCTTTATTCAATGAGGTAATTTTTTTTAATGTTCTTTTTTTATTTGTCTTTTTTTTTATGCATTTTTTCTCTTTTTATAAGTGACTTCCAAGTTGTATCTAGAGTAGTGGGGTCATGCAAATTGCATATATTATCATTTTTTTTGGTCGATTAAAACGCTTTCAGAAATCCTTAATTCTTTTTTCGTTTGTGTGGGTAGTTAGTAATTTAATATTTTCGAAATCAGGATATTGTTTATGACTAATGCAGTGTTGGATAAGTGCAGTTTTTTCTTCTTTCTTGTTCCAGTTTTTAATATGTTGATGTAATCTTTTTATTAGTCTATTTTTTGTGCTACCAATGTAAGATATGCAGGCGTCAGAACTCTGTGAGATTATAGGAAATTCATATACACCTGCTGATTGTAGTATGCTTCTGTTAGATTTTTTCTCTATGACCATGTCACCAATGTTCTGAACAGAAGGACCAAAAATAATGTTGTGTTTCTTCATTAACCTTAAAAATTCCCCACTGACTCCTTTAACATAAGGAAAGGAACTTGAAAATTTGTAGATTTTTTTTGGGATGTTTAGACTGGACTTCTTTAATTTCTTTTTGTATTCAAAAATCAATTTTTTAACAGTTTTTGTGTCATACCCATATTGTTTAGTTGTGTTAATAATTCATTGGATTTCTTCTTCTCCGTGCTTTCTATTTGAGGAATGTGTGAAGGCATATTTTACCCAATTTCTAATACTATTTACTTTGACTTTTTGGGTGTTCAGATTGACATGGGATCATTATAGGTACATATGTTGGTTTTCTAAAAACTCTGTGTTCAAACTTTAAGTCTTTTTTAATTAGTTCAAAATCTAAAAAGGATAATTTTCCATCATGTTCAAACTCCAATGTTAATTCAATCTCAAGGTAACAATTAGTTGTATATTTGTCATTCAATATTTCTAGTTCTTCTTTTTTTAATTTAGACAAAATAAAAATGTCATCAACATACCTACAATAAAGGACAGGGGAACTGGTACTTTTTTAATAATTTTGTTTTTGATATCACTCATAATAATTTCTGAAAATAAAGAAGATAATGGGGATCCCATTGGGGGTGGGGGGTCCTATTTTTTGCCTATAGATTTTTTTTATCAAATTCAAAGTCATTGTTATTAGAAATATAGGTTAAAATGTTAAATAATTCTTGTAATTGTACATTATTAAGCTAAGGGTTATTTTTCAATTTATTAATGATAATGTCTATGGCTTTTGGTACAGGTGTACTCGAGAATAATGATTTAACATCCAAACTTGCCATATATATACCGGATATTGGAACATTAATAGACTTTATTTTTTCATTGAACTCTAAACTGTTTTTTAAACTGTGTTCATTATTCATGAAAAACGGGGCCAAAAATTTGTATAATTTCCTTTCTAGATTTATTAGTGGGGATTTTGATTTTGGAACTATAACTCTAAATGGTCTATCTGGTTTATGGGGTTTTATTTTTTCAATAATACCTGGGACCACCGTGCCTATTGGTGGATAGGCTCTGGTAATTTCTCAAGGTAGTGAACTATGGTTTCTAATTTTAGACAAAAAATTTATTTGAAAGTCCACTGGATCTTTTTTAACTACTTCACATTTTAATTCCTTAATAGCTGCATTCATTTTAACAACATATTCATTTTTATCCAGTATTATTAACTGATTTGATTTATCTGCATCACAAATTACAATATTAGAGGGTTTTTTAATTCTAGGTTGGTTGGTTGGTTGATTTTTATGGCGCAAGGGCCATGCTTGGCCAAAGAGCGCCAGACACAATACAAACAAGCAGTATTAAAAACGTGGTATAAAGCTTAAAATCTGGCTGATCAAGTAAAACTGAACTATGAGAATGATGGAAGGGCTAAAAAAGACAATGAAACAAACAGTTTTTAACTCTAGTAGTTGTTGTCTTTCATATGCCATCTTTCCAATTTTAATTTCTTTTTTAGATTGTAGATTATATTCATCCAATATATTTCTATATAACTTAAATCTTAAATTTGGTTTGTGTGGATATGGAACATCTTGAATGATGGTCTCAATTTTTGGAATACACTTTTCAGTTGGGGGAATAATCTGCTGATACGCAAATTTTTTACCCTTCTGTAATGCTGCCCGTTGTACTTCTGAGAGTTCAAGGTTAGAGTGATTTTGAAATGTAGGTAGGGAATTTTCATTATTTAAGTTATTTGCAGGAATATTTTTATCAATTAGTCTATTTAATTTTTCAAAATGCCTATTTCTGATGGTTTGTGCTTTGTTTTCTAATATTGTAAAAGTTTGCAATAAAATTTGGTCAACAACAGTATCGGTCCATATTTATTTAAATTTTCATATTTATGATTTTGTACCTGATTCCATAAATTATAACAGGTGTTGTGTAACTTATATACTGTTTTTTATTTTAATACAATTTCTGCTCTTAATCACTTTATTTCACATTGTTCCATTATACTTGCATCTTTATTATTCAATGTGTAATTATTAAGCTGTAGATACTTTGGTATTAAATTTAAATCTCGGAAATTTATCAAAAATTTTAACTGAATGCTGTTTTTTTTAAGGTCACTTCTTTTTCTGAAGTTCTCAAATTCTCTCAACTAATTAAGTTTTAACAGGTTTCAGTGATTCATGGTCGTTTTTTCCCTTCTTCGTTCCCGGCTTTCCGACGTATACTATGTATAAAATTACGAAATCTCATGAGACAACTCTTAATGGTTGTCTTATGTTAAAAATGTGCTTTAGATTAAACATAAATAATATCAAAAGGTATTCTTTACCTGTTATTGAAAAAGTATTTCGCACGTTTGTTGCTCCGTGAGGCACGTGCTCTCATTCCGAGAGAGGTCGAATTCTATTAGGCGTTTTTTGTTATTTAAATTTTTTTTATTAATAAAACATTTTAATTAAATATTTTTAGTTAAAAATTCATTCATTAGTACAATCTAACATTTTAAATTTTTTTCTATTAATTAAAACATGCATAAGAAAAGTTATACTCATCGGGTCGGGGGCACGCGGCTCACAAAAAAAGGCTCTTCTTCTACGATATTATGGCGAGTGCTTTCCGTGCTTTTAGAGCATCGTTTTCAGGCCATCTATTATCTACGCGAGTGTTCTTCGCGTGTATAGCACTGGAGTTGCATGTCGGGAAATGAAGGGGGTTGCAGTCTTCATGGCATGTAAGGTGATTAACTCCTCAAGTGCCACCATCTATTGGATTAGTTGGTAGGTATGTTCGTTGTAAGTATATTCTTCTTTATAAAAGTACAGTAAAAACCTGTGTAAGTTGGCCACTCACGGTTCCAAACTATTGTGGCCAAGTAAGAGAGTTCGGAATCAAAGTGAATGTTATATGTTCCATACATTAACATAGAAAATGAATTCATAGCAACCGTTTTAAGTACTGTATGAAATACTGTTTATACAGTACATATAAGTACAGTACCACTATATAAATACTATAGGCTTGATTCTAAACTAGAAAGATATTCACTGAATGGTGAATACAGTACAGTATGTATTTATTATTTAGTATAGTATAAGAGTAGTGCATACATCTAAAAATATGTGAAAGGACGTTACTTACATGACTTGCCCATTTCCAATTAGTGTATCCTTATTACGTATTAAGTTCATAGCAAACATTGCATGTTCTTTTGAAAATAGTCAATCATAGTTTTCTGATGATGTTCTTTAAATTTTGTTTGGGCCCAGTGTTTTTCAATTTCTGCATAAACTCCCATGAGTTTTTCTAGTGAAGAAGGATGTTTTGCAGATTCATAGTGTTGTAAATTTGACACTAAATCCAGTGATTCTTGGAAAGTAGGGGTTTTTCTTCCGATAGTTTGCTGTTCATTCACATTATCATCAGTTTCTTCTTCATCCTGTAGCTCTAAAATAGGATTTTTAATGTTTGATAGAACATCAGAAAAAAACATCCTCTTCTGTGTCTGCCACATCTTCGTGCACTATGATATTGCAATCTATTGCTGGGAACTTATCTTCACTTAGCAGGTCGTTTTGGATGTCTTGAGGTAATGTTCCTAGTAGGTTGTTGGTGTTATTGTCAACTTCAGTTTCATCATTCATCTCTGAGTTTTGCAGAAATCCAGCTTTCTCAAAACATTTAACTATTGTTGAAATCTGTAAATTTTGCCAAGAAGCATGCACCCAACGAATACAATCAAAAACAGTGATTGCTTTCAAAAATTCTGTCACATCTTTACAAGTGTCAAGTTTATTCACCAAACACGTCAGCATCATTTTTTGATACTGCTTCTTTACAGGACAAATAATCCCTTGGTCAAGAGGTTGAATAAGAGGGCAGAAATTTGCAATCAACATTGCTCATTGGACTCATAATACACTTGTGGCTTGTAGCATTGTCAATTAGGAGTAAAATTTTTCTGTTTTGACTTTTCATTTGAGAGTTTAAAGATTTTAACCATTCCTCAAAAATGGCTGCTGTCATCCATGCATTTTTGTTATGACGCCAAGTTATTGGCAGATGTTCTGCTTTTACGCCATTTTAATTAAATGCACGGGGATTTGCTGCATTGCCAATTATGAGAGGTTTCAATTTTTCCCCAGCAGCACTGCAACAAAATAACACTGTCACCCTCTGCTTTGCCTATTTGCCCCCTGAGCATTTTTTTGTACAAGAGATTTTGTTACTAATTGCCGATAATAAAAAAAAGTCCAGTTTCATCTGCATTGAACTGATTTTCCACAGGATAATCTTTCAAAACTTCTTTTAATTTTATTTTCCAATCTTCTGCTGCCGTTATGTCTGCAGAAGATGATTCACCACAAAGGATACGGAACTTGGTGTTGTTTCTTTCTCTAAATGCATTAAGCCATCCATTGCTGGTATGAAAATCAGCAATTTTAAGTTCTGCAATTTCTTTTGCTTTAGCCCGTAACATGGGGCCTGAAATTGGTATGTTTACTGCTCGACATCTTTTTAAAAATTCCAATGTTGCCACATTTATTTCTTCATATTCAGTCTTATGCAGTTTTCTTTGTCGCTCATTACTACAATTTTCTAGCCAAGATTTAACTATTGAGTCCTCACTTTTTGCAATGTTTCCTATTGTACTTTTAGCTACACCAAACTGGTCAGCTAATTTTCTCTGACTGCTGCCACTTGCTATCAAATCCAAAACTGCTTTCTTTTTGTCAATAGACAATTCCACTAATTTTCTTTTGGTAGCCATCAAGTCATTGAACTAAGAGCATAAACTAAGAACAACTTGGCCTGTTGCCTGGAGTAAAAGAGAGAGCCCAACACCTAACTTATTCTAGAAAATTCCCCAGACTTTAGAAGCACGCCACCTTCACAAAGGCAAGCCTTTATAGAACAACCCACCCACTACTAAGCCAGGGCTTGAGAGCAAAGGGCTAGTCCTTAGCGCTTCACCCCCTGAGACACGCAGCCGAGCTTGATGACGTAGCTGCGCTGGCCCTTCGGAAGTCAAGAGCCACGGGGAGCTGTGCTCTAAAGGAGCACCATAGGAAAGGCACTTTCAGTCAATGTTATTACCGTATTTAACATATTACAGTGTCATCTAATGTAATGCATACTCAAATATTAGAAATTGTCTTTTTCGGAAACAAAAAGTAAGAATTTTGGGTCCTAAAATCAGAAAGCATTGATGCGATAATTTTAAATGAGCAATTTCTGTCATGAATGTTTTTTCTTTAAAAGTATTTTGCTTACTATACTATATTTTTTCTGATGTCAAAAACTGAGTGCATCGTTACTTTTTTTTTTTTTTTTAATTCCCTAGAAAAGTTTAGTGGTTTAAACCCGTTTTCTCTCTGTCACAAACATTAGTTGTTTAAAACCTTTAAGACACGGAATGTTACTGAGTTCTTCAAACTCCGCAAAAGTAGTTCAAAAGTCCATGCATAAAATAAAAATTATTTACTTACATTTTGCATCCATCATGATTTCTGAAGGTCACTGAGTTTAAAAAGTGGTGAACAAAATTTACTTCATGAAATGAAGGTATGTTCGTTATTGCACCAACTGGAAAATGTTTTTTCATTGTACAAAATGTAAAACTGTTTTCTTCATTGCCCAAATGAAAAAAAAACCAAAAAACGTATGTTTTTTCTCACTGTGTTTGAGTCAATTCATTTCTTTCTTCATTTTCTGCAGAGCTTTCCTGCGTCGTACTAATAATGAATTTCTGTTCAGAAAACGAATTCGAATAAATGTTCGTATTCTGCAAAACCGGCAAATAGCATTTTGTTGGCAGATAGAAAATATTTTTCTAGATCATTCATGACTTCCCTAATAACACCTTTCCCTTTTTTAAATATCCTGTCGTGAACTGCGCAGAAAATCTTTTCAAACTGTTTAATAATATTATCACAAGAGCATGATAGTACTGTCAAACAGCCAGCAGATATTAGTCTTACCCAATTATCTTGAGCAGAATTAGTTTCGGGGCAGTTTTTTGAAATAGTTCCTAAAGGTGGATCTTTATCGGAACCCAATAAAGATCCTTCTTATAAACACGAAAGGACGTGGATAACAATGCCCTGTCCTTTTCTGTTTATATGCATATTTCAGCACATGACATTTTGTTAAAAAAAATATCAACACTGAGTGTACAACTTAAGTAAAACACAACGTGAAACAAATGCTATATATAAACCAAGAAAAGGTGTGGGCGTGCAAAACCATAACAGAGGAAAATTTGGTCTTGTAGAGAAGTTGACAAACGAAGCTCAGGGAGCAGGCCAGCGCGATGATGTCGAAACAAGTGGCCAACCCGTTTTTCACTCACCCTTTCAGACAGGGATCCACATTCAGCTCCTCAAAGGGATGGGCTAGCCCTTTGCTCTGTAAAGCTGCTACTAATCTCTGATGGCAATTTGTTTGCACCCCTCTTAAGAAAATCTCAACCCTCACTGTATTAAACACACACACACACACACACACACACACACACACACACACACACACACACACCTATTTACTGCAAAGAAAGATACTGATAAAGAAAATGACCCATGAATGGGGTCTCAATGTTCCTGAGGACTGCTTAGGGGAGATTAAAAGCTACACAAACACACCTGTCTGGTAATCTCCTACTGTGCCCTAAGGGGTTGGCCAGATGTTGCTGATTACACTAATCCTTTCACACATTCTGTTGCAACTCAACCAAAAAAAAAAAAAAAAAAAATTCAAGTAGGTGGCCAACTTAGAGAGGTTTTGGGGTGCAGTTTTGGTACAGACAAATTCGAAATTTAAGATATTTGGGTAGCCAACTTCCAAGTTGACAGGTGGCCAAGTTACAGAGGTTTTGCACTTTGTTACTACATAGGATATTTGCTGTTCCTTGAAAAAGTAGTCAACTTAGGCAGGTGGCCAACTTACAAAGGTGGTCAACTTTACAGGTTTTACTGTATATTGGATAATTACCATCTATTTAAATAAATTGTTGTATTATTTTTAGTCCTTTATTAAATGGGGCGATTTTTTGTAATGTTCTTTTTCTTTTTTTTTTTTTGTCTTTTTTTATGCAATTTTTCTCTTTTTATAAGTGACTTCCAGGTTGTATCTAGAGTAGTGGGGTCATGTAAATTGCATATATTATATTTTTTTGTTTGATTATAACACTTTCAGAAATCCTTAATTCTTTTCGTTTGTGTGGGTAGTTAGTAATTTAATATTTTCGAATATTAAATTACTAACTACCCACACCAATGGATTTCAGAAGAAAAAACTGCACTTATCCAACACTGCATTAATCATAAACAATATCGGGATTTCAAAAATATTAAATTACTAACTACCCGCACAAACAAAAAAGTATTAAGGATTTCTGAAAGCGTTATAATCGAACAAAAAAAAAGATAATATATGCAATTTACATGACCCCACTACTCTAGATACAACTTGGAAGTCACTTATAAAAAGAGAAAATGCATAAAAAAAGACCAAAAAAAAAAAAAAAATTACAAAAAATCACCCCATTTAATAAAGGACTAAAAATAATACAAGAGTTTATTTAAATAGATAGTAATAATCCAATATACCTTTATTAAAAATAAAGAATATACTTACGACGAACATACCTACCAACTAATCCAACAGATGGCGACACTTGAGGAGTAACCACCTTACACGCCATGAAGACTGCAACCCCCCTTCGTTTCCCGACATGCAATTCCAGTGGCTACACATGCGAAGAACCCTCGTGTAGACAATAGATGGCCTGAAGACAGTGCTCTAGGAGCATGGAAAGTGCTTGCCATTATATCGTAGAAGAAGAGCCTTTTTTGTGAGCTGCGTGCCCTCGACCAGATGAGTATAACTTTCCTTATGCATGTTTTAATTAATAGAAAAAAACTTAAATGTTTGATTGTACGAATGAATGAATGTTTAACTGAAAATATTTAACTAAAATGTTTTGTGAATTAATGAAGACATGGCTAATCCTAGTGAAGAATTATTAAAGTTAATTGTGCATTACGGGGATTACTAGGATATAAGTTTTCACTTTGTCAAATTTTCGGGTTGTACCCCAACCCTTCTTCAGGACTGACTAAGATAGAAGGTGCTGCCACTCAAGTGGTAATATCATACCGTTATGTTCGTTAATTGTGGAACCTCTTCTTCTCCCAATGTGTAGATTTTCTTCAAGTTTCCGTTTTAGATAGTGTTGTTGGTGTGCAAGAATTTTTAAAGATTCCCAGTTCATTGAATGTCCAGTACTTTGTACATGTTTATCTAGACCTATTTTGCTTGTAATGTTCCTAATTGCGGCTTTGTGTTCTGCTACACGGGTGTGGAGTTGTCTTCCAGTTTCTCCTACATATATGTTACCACAATTGCAGTTTACACTGTAGATAACTCCTTCTTGTAGTAGCATGTTATTTTCTTTTTGTTTAAACTGAGGAAAATATTTTTTTATTTTATTGTGTAAGTGAGGAGCAAGACGAATATGGAAGTTAAGGCTAATTCTCTGCAGCCTTTCAAACAACCCTTTATGGTAAGTTATTTTTCTAGTGAGTTTAATGTTTTTATCAGATTGCTTATGGCTTGACTTAGCTTTTTTCTCTTTAAAAAAATTTTCTATCCAATTTTCCGGGTAATTGTTATCTGTCAGTGTCTTCTTTAATTCTTTTTTATGGATTTCTTTGGAAGTTATTGCAGAATCTAAAGTTTCTATTTTTTCTATGAACTGTGCGGCTACATTATATTTAATGTAGGATGGATGGTATGATTGGTAGTTTAACATTTTTTGAGTATTAGTAGGTTTTTTATAGAATGATGTAGAGATTTTTCCTTCTACGGCAGAGAGTGTCAGATCTAGGAAATTGAGGCTATTTTCTTGCTGCACTTCCAGGGTGAATTTAAGAGAGTCATCTAGGGTGTTGAAAAGGTTAATATTAGCAGAGAATTTTCTTCTTGGTCTACTATTATCAGGATGTCATCCATATATCTAAACGTAAAGGCAGAACAATGATGGCTGTGGGAGTATTATTCTTTCTTCTACCTTGCTCCAATAATAGTTAGCTAGAAAAGGAGATAGCGGTGAACCCATAGCTAAGCCAGAAGTTTGTTTGTAGTATTTCTCTTGAAATTGAAAAAAGTTATCTATTGAGGAATTAAAATGTGAAGTAGTTAAAAGATGTTTTATTTATAAAAAAAATTTAAAAAACAAAAAACTCGTAACAGAATTTGACCTCTCTCGGGACGGGAGTACGTGCCTCACTGAGCAACAATCGTGCAAAATACTTTTTCAATAATAGGTAAAGAATACCTTTTGATATTATTTATGTTAGATTAAACATAAATTTTTAACGTTTTTAACATAAGACAACCATTAAGAGTTGTCTCATGAAAGATCGTAATTCTATACATAGTATATGTCGGAAAGCCGGGAATGAAGAAGAGAAAAAACAACCACAAATCACCGAAACCTGTTAAAACCTAATTAGTTGAGAGAATTAGAGAACTTCAGAAAAAGAAGTGACCTTCAAAAAAACAGCATTCAGGTAGAATTTTTGATAAATTGTCAAGATTTAAATTTAATACCAAAGTATCTACAGCTTAATAATTACACATTGAATAATAAAGACGCAAGCATAATGAAACAATGTAAAATAAAGTGATTAAGAGCAGAAATTGTATTAAAACGAAAAACAGTATATAAGTTACACAACACCTATTATAATTTATGGAATCAGATACAAAATCATAAATATGAAAATTTAAATAAATATGGACCGATACTGTAGTCGACCAAATTTTATAGCAAACTTTTACAATATTAGAAAATGAAGCACAAACCATCAGAAACAGGCATTTTGAAAAATTAAATAGACTAATTGATAAAAATATTCCTGCAAATAACTTAAATAATGAAAATTCCCTACCTACATTACAAAATCACTCTAACCTTGAACTCTCAGAAGTACAACGGGCCGCATTACAGAAGGGTAAAAAATTTGCGTATCCGCAGATTATTCCCCCAACTGAAAAGTGTATTCCAGAAATTGAGACCATCATTCAAGATGTTCCATATTCACACAAACCAAATTTAAGATTTAAGTTATATAGAAATATATTGGATGAATATAATCTACAATCTAAAAAAGAAATTAAAATTGGAAAGATGGCATATGAAAGACAACAACTACTAGATTTTAAAAAAGACCCTAATATTGTAATTTGTGAGGCAGATAAATCAAATCAGTTAATAATACTGGATAAAAATGAATATATTGTTAAAATGAATGCAGCTATTAAGGAATTAAAATGTGAAGTAGTTAAAAAAGATCCAGTGGACTCTCAAATAATTTTTTTGTTTAAAATTAGAAACTATAGTTCACTACCTTTCAGAAATTACCAGTGCCTATCCACCAATTGGTGTGGTAGTCCCAGGTATTTTTGGAAAAATAAAAACCCATAAACCAGATAGACCATTTAGAGTTATAGTTCCAAAATCAAAATCCCCACTAATAAATCTAGAAAGGAAATTATACAAATTTTGGCCCCCTTTTTCATGAATAATGAATACAGTTTAAAAAACAGTTTAGAGTTCATTGAAAAAATAAAGTCTATTAATGTTCCAATATCCGGTATATTTATGGCAAGTTTGGATGTTAAATCATTATTCTCGAGTACACCTGTACCGAAAGCCATAGACATTATCATTAATAAATTGAAAAATAACTCTGTTTAATAATGTACAATTACAGGAATTATATAACATTTTAACCTATATTTCTAATAACAATTACTTTGAATTTGATAAAAAAATCTATAGGCAAAAAATTGACCCCCCCCCCCAATGGGATCCCCATTATCTTCTTTATTTTCAGAAATGCCAAAAAAGAAGCAGGAAAAAACCAACTTCAAATTCACCAGCAAAATTACGTACCACAAGGGACTTTTCGAGAAACTGAAAAGGATCGGAGCAAAATATAATATCAGGCTAGCTCCAGATCTTAATAACAAAATAAAGAAATTCCTGCCAGCTTTAAAGCAGAAAGAATTGGACATCCAATTGCAGGAAGGAGTAATTTACTGCATCGACTGTAACTGTGGACTCAGCTATATAGGAGAAACAGGGAGAAGTATTAAGGTCCGAATGAAAGAACACCAAGCAGCTATTAGGAACATTGGGAACAAAACAGGGCTAGACAGATATATACAAGCAAGTGGACACTCCATAAATTGGGACTCAGTGAAAATAATCGCCCACCAGTCAAACTTAGTAAAGAGGAAACTAGAAGAAGGGATCGAAATAGCAAGAAGAAGAAGTACCACAATTAACGATAATTGCGGATGGACTCTTCCAATTGAGTGGCAGCAACTACTCCAGTGACATAGTCCTGATGACGAACTAGGCTTTAGTTCGAAAATTTGACAACCAACTTTCATGAAAAATAACCTCTATAAGACCCGTAAAAAAGTTATTCCACAATCAAAAATTATTAAAAAACTACCAATTCACCCTGTCCTTTATTGTAGGTATGTTGATGACATTTTTATTTTGTCTAAATTAAAAATAGAAGAACTAGAAATATTGAATGACAAATATGCAACTTGTTACCCTGAGTTTGAATTAACATTGGAGTTTGAACATGATGGAAAATTATCCTTTTTAGATATTGAACTAATTAAAAAAGACTTAAAGTTTGAACACAGCGTTTTTAGAAAAGCAACTGTGGTGTGTTTATGTTTGTTTGTTTTTGGTTAGGTGTTCGTCGTTTGCAGTGCAAGGTAGTATTGCACGTTAAGTAATATTTTTTTATACGTAAGAGGATAGTGTGTGAGTAGATGACTTTTTCTTTCTATGACACATTTCTTAGTAGCTGCCACCAGATCAATTCCTTACCTTATATGAACCGATCACCGTATCTTACTTGGCCGCTCATCCGAGGCATGGTGAAGGATCTGTGACTGTTATGATACAGAGCTGCTAAACAATTACAATCTGTACACGGTTTTATTTACATTCTCTGGCTTGCATAAGAATATTCAATTATTAGTACATCTTTCGTGTTGTTGACTCCATACTTTTGGCCGGATTCAGCACACAGTTCTGGGTGAGATTCAATGTCCAGCAACACGTTGATTTTCTTAGCAACACAGTTCTGGATGAGATACACAGTAACACAACCTTTAGGAAACACAGATGGTGAGTGAACTTTGATCACGTCAGACAGCGGCCTGAATATTATGTCCCTAAATAACCTGCAGGTATTAGAACATCATTCGTATAACCAAACCCTCAGGTTGGTTCTGCTACAGTGCTACTCCACCTCAGTGGAACCGCATTATTAACGGCTGGTTTCCATATTCCACGCCACTATCACGGAGAAAAAGAAGCTTCTTACTCGATCACGTTCAGAGACCCAAGAGAGAAAAAGTCCGTTGTAACTTTTTGCGCCTATTCCAACTTTTCTCGTGCCCAGAGACTGCTCATCCAATGGCATGCAAGAATGCTGAGCGGTTGGTCCATGTGGTTTCTCTCAATGTCCAGCGCCCAGCAAAACTTTCCGTGACATCCCAGGGTCGCGCATTTGTCGAGCCCCTCTTCCCGCAGAATTCACTGAGGAAAGGATTTTGTTGTTTTCTTCCACTGGCACATACAACATGGCCAACCCATCGCCATCCTCCCTCTCGCCGACCAGAAATGGCGTCCCATCTCCCAGCTTGTATTTATTTTTCACCTTTCCGACCCTAAAATCTCCCAATTTTTCTCACGTCACCACACCAACATATGTACCTATAATGATCCCATGTCAATCTGAACACCCAAAAACTCATAAAGTAAATAGTATTAGGAATTGGGTAAAACGTGCCTTCACACATTCCTCAAATAGAAAGTACAGAGAAGAAGAAATCCAATGGATTATAACACAACTGAACATTATGGGTATGACACAAAAACTGTTAAAAAATTGATTTTTGAATACAAAAAGAAATTAAAGAAGTCCAGTCTAAACATCCCAAAAAAGAACTACAAATGTTCAGGTTCCTTTCCTTATGTTAGAGGAGTTAGTGGGAAATTTGTAAGGTTAATGAAGAAACACATTATTTTTGGTCTTCTGTTCAGAACATTGGTGACTTGGTTATGGAGAAAAAATCTAACAGAAGCATACTGCAATCAGCAGGTGTATATGAAATTCCTATAATCTCACAGAGTTCTGATGCTCACATATCTTACATTGGTAGCACAAAAAATAGACTAATAAAAAGATTACATCAACTTATTAAAACTGGAACAAAAAGAAGAAAAAACTGCACTTATCCAACACTGCATTAATCATAAACAATATCCTGATTTCGAAAATATTAAATTACTAACTACCCACACAAACGAAAAAGAATTAAGGATTTCTGAAAGCGTTATAATCGAACAAAAAAAAAAAAAAAAAAGATAATATATGCAATTTACATGACCCCTCTACTCTAGATACAACTTGGAAGTCACTTATAAAAAGAGAAAAAAATTCATAAAAAAAGAACATTACAAAAAATCACCCCATTTAATAAAGGACTAAAAATAATACAACAGTTTATTTGAACAAATAGTAATAATCCAACATACCTTTATTAAAAAATAAAGAAGAATATACTTACGGCGAACATACCTACCAACTAATCCAATAGATGGCAGCACTTGAGGAGTAATCACCTTACACGCCATGAAGACTGCAACCCCCGCTTCGTTTTCAGATATGCAACTCCAGCGGCCACACACGCGAAGAAACCTCGCGTAGATAATAGATGGCCTGAAGACGGGGCTCTAGGAGCACGCAAAGCACTCGCCGTAATTTCGTAGAAGAGCCTTTTTATGAGCCGCATGACCCCCCAACCCGATGAGTATAACTTTCCTTATGCATGTTTTAATTAATATAAACATTTTTAAGTGTTTGATTGTACTAATGAATGAATGTTTAACTGAAAATATTTAACTAAAATGTTTTATTTATAAAAAAATTTAAATAACAAAAAAACTCGTAACAGAATTCGACCTCTCTCTGGACGGGAGCACGTGCCTCATGAAGCAACAAACATACAAAATACTTTTTCAATAATAGGTAAAGAATACCTATTGAGATTTTTTTTTTTTTTACTGTATGCCATTCGCTACAATAAAGATGAGGTGCAAATAAGATTTTTGCTACAATAAGATGCCCTTTAAATAATGCACAATTTTCCCCCAGGGGGCATAATGGTCAAGACTTTTTTTTGCTGTCTCTGCTTCTGGGGAAACGTATTTGAAAAGTTCTTTTTCCTCAGCATAGTTTTTGTGATGAAGAATACTTTTTGCATATTTTCAACTTTTCCATAATGCAAAATTCTTCCACTAGAAGACATAGAGAGTTACACTGAAGAGCAATTGAATTAGAGACAGCTGGCGTTATTCAAATGTGTCGCTGTGGGCTGCCCTGTAAACGGAAACGACATGACGTGTGCAGCGATCTGACAATATAAGGAGTGATGCGACAGGAATCGGTAAGAGTCAGACGCAGTATGGGTAAGACGAAGGATCTAAGCACATTTGATCGTGGGCAAATTGTCGGGACCCGACGAATGAGTCACTTCATCTCGGAAGTCGTGCAGGCACTGGGATTTTCACAAGCCACTGTGTCACGGGTGCACCGTGAGTACGTCGAATCCGGTAAAACCATCCCTGCAAGGGCCAACTGCCGTGGACAACAGCGTGTCTATGAGTGGAGTCATCGTCGGCTAGCTCGCATTGTAACAGCGGATAGACAGGCCACAGTGCAAGAAATCACTCGGCAATTTAACGCTGGTGCGCATAAACGTGTAAGCAGCCACACCATCCAGAACCATCTTCTCGCTATAGGGTACAAAAGCCATCGTCCCACGAGGGTACCGCTGCTGACCGCACATCACAGGGTGCAAAGATTAGCATGGGCGCGGGAACATCGCCACTGGACCCTAGACATGTGGAAAAATGTTGCCTGGACTGATGAGTTGAGATTCACGTTGGTACATGCGGATGACAGGATACGAGTACGGTGCAAACCACATGAAGCAATGGATCCTTCTTGCCAGCAGAGAACTCTTCAAGCTGGTGGGGGTGGCATTCTCGTCTGGGGACTGTTTACGTGGGCTGAAATGGGACCCCTGGTACATGTGACATCGCCCTTCACAGGTCAACGTTACTGGGATATCCTGGACGACCATTTGCTCCCTTTTGTGCGTCTTCAATATCCCACTGGGGGACCTCATCTTGCAACAAGACAATGCACCATGCCATCGCTCCCGAATGATATCCTAATGGTTGGATGAACACTCCACCGACGTGACCGCGCTTCCTTGGCCAGCTAGGTCACCTGACCTCAATCCCATCGAGCACATCTGGGATGCCATCGAGAGATATGTTCGAGGCTCTGACCCTCCTCTATCAAATCTTCATGAACTGTGGGAGCTTGTTCAGGGGTCGTGAATTCGTATGTCTTCCCAAGGCTTCTGGTGTCTTGCCGAGTCCATGCCAAGATGAATCGCCGCCGTCATCAGTGTGAAAGGTGGTGCTACACATTACTAGACAGGTATCTCTAATTCAATTGCTCTTCAGTCTATATCATGTTTCCTTCCATATCTCTTCTTTTACCTATTTGATTTGAAAATCTCTTTCTCTCGGATACCTCCCTTCTGCTATGAGAAACTTTTTATGCCCCATTTGTTAATTTCATAACATATGTTTTAGCCATTGGTAGAAGTAAGTAGCTGATGTTTTATAAGCAGCTGATTTTTTATATTTTTTGTGGCTTACTTTGATCTTTACTGGAATTTGCTAGTGAATGCTTTATGTAAAAATTTGCCATGAAATTGGATTGCTTTCTAATATCAGAAACTTAAATCTAGTTGTTTTGTAGTATTTTCTGAGCTAACTACTCACTTTCCATCTTTTATAATTAGTTTTCTAATCATGCCCAGTTAAATTGCCTTGATCACTGATGATGCAACTGTACACATAGCCCTTAGATTTAAAGTTTTCCCATTATTCTCATTCTTTTCCTTTTGGAAATTTTTGTACATATTTCGTTTTCTGGAGAGTACAAATCTAAACCATGTTACAACATCAATATTAGAAGCTTGAGCACCAATATTTTGTTGAAAATCCCTTCCCTAAATAAAATGTAACACAAATCCTTGCTTCTATGAGTATTTGTTTAAGAAATAATAATCCTTTTGTTCCTTTTAAAAAATTTCAAATATTTCACTTTTCTTTATCCTTAAATTTTTAATGTAAGCATTGTTTCAAAATAATTAAATGGAAATAGTATTTTATACATTGATTGTGTGGCATATGAAAACATTTCAAGAGTAAGGCCACATTTATGCTTTAACTATAGATTTTATACCTATATATCTCTGAGCTCTGAGTTTTATGGGATTTTTTGTTATTCTATGATTTGCTTCAATAATTGAACTAAAGCCAAAGTAGAAAAATGAATTTTTCTCAATCAGTATAGTATAATGTATATAAAATTTTTGTAGAAATTAAACCTGGCAACTTTTCCAGTGCCAGTTTTGGTATTTCAGTATATGTCTGGGTTTCTAGTTTCTTATAAGCTGCAGCACACATCATTTTCAGCATTCTGTATTAAGTTTGCTCAAGCATGTAGGGAGTGGTTTGCTGCAGGTTACAGGTTGAACACACCTATGGTTTTACTGTGTTTTAAGTCGGAGTGTTTGGATATGTCCTGGAAAAAAGTCCAAAAGTCCTGGAATTGTCCTGGAATTCTGTGATTGAAAAAGTGTGTACGATCCATGTTTCAAGCATTTCATTTACTTTATCCAGAAATGGTTACTAAATTAAATTCCAATTAGAAATAAATTCCATGTACTCTCCTTGTTCTCTGAAAGTTATCATTTTCTAACTGATGTTTTGGTTTTTTGATGACTTTGTAGGCCAAAAATGTCTAAAAAAACCTAATGCAGAAAATAAGAAAGAAGAACATGCACTTTATCCCTTCAGTCAGATGTTCACTGTATCACTTAAAGCATTTTTTTGCTTTTTCAAGTGGTTTGCCATTTGTGCAAGCTAAAAATATGAAAGCATTTTTTCAATATTTCATAAAATAACATTGTGATTTTGGAACTGCATCATCAGTCTTTTCTTTGCAATAAGGGCAAAACTAGGATCTGATCCTGGAAAAGATGATAGTTTACATGTCAATCATTTCTGGTCATAAGAATAAAAGTGTCCAAAGCACTTTATAGAAAACTAATAAAATATATTTTCTGTCTGTGTTTAAATGCAAGTTGTATATGAGAACTGATTTAAAAGTCATTTCATCATCATCATCATTGTCAACCATTATCAATCCACTGCTGGACGAAGGTCTCCCCAAGTTTCCTCCACAACGGTCTGTCTTGTGCCAGTCTCCTCCATGTCACTCCCGCATACTTTCGAATTTCATCCACCCATCTTCCATGTGGTCTTCTTCTGGGTCTTTTCCTGTCCCTTGGAATCCAATCTAAAATTCCGGCTGTCCATCGATGGTCTGTCCTTCTGGCAGTATGTCCAGCCCGATTTTGTTAAATGACTGAATTTAGTTAGTTGCTTGTTTCTTTATATATGTTGGCCTCAAATATGTTGAATGTTTTCCTTTTTCATGGTCATTGCTTGATTTGTGACATTAATCATAGCCATCGCTCTACAATATCCAGACAGATGCAAGTGATACTGCATCAAAATGACCAAACATTAATTTAGAATTAGAATGAATGAACATAAAAGAGACAGAAAGGGATGGAAATGTAACCACTGCTCTCTCAAGAGAAGTCAAATTCAAGTCTACTGACCCTATGTGGGATAATATAAAGAAATTGACTTCCTACTCCACACCAAGCCTCACTGTTGCCATTACCAACAGTGAGGCTTGAAATTATAGTGTCTCTGTAGAATTGCCGCAAATCTGGAACCAGTTCTTTATTATTATAAATATTTAACGGGAATTATCGAGGATAAATTTATTAAGGTACATTACCTCTCAAATTTGTGATCTATACACTAGATCCTCTTCAGCTCTTGTGTCTTACTACTTCCACAGGTCTGGAAAATCCACCAGGCTTGGTCGCCAGACCTGTGGAAGTAGTAAGACACAAGAGCTGAAGAGGATCTAGTGTATAGATCAAAAATTTGAGAGGTAATGTACCTTAATAAATTTATCCTCAATAATTCCCGTTAAATATTTATAATACTGAAAGTAATAAGAGGAAGCCATGAAGTCATTAATTACCAGTTCTTCAGATAATATTGTTTCACCTTACACGGTACCTCACACACAACCAACATGACACCTCATTTTTCAAATGAATAATCACATTTGCATCTGTTCATTTATTGTCTAGTCAAGTCACCACATTCAAATTGTCGAAGTGTTCTATTATTCAGTTTGCTGTCTACCTTCCTTGGAAAAGCCATCTGGTTGATGTGCGAAAGCTTGGAAAACTTTGATTTTTATTCTACACCAAGAAATTCTGATAACTAGTATAGTTATACTATTTTAAGTGTAGTTGGTGTACAATTCCTTGTTATTAATTAATCATAAACTTTTTTGTTGCAGAATAGCATCTTTTTAGCTCACATACTCTGGGCTCTGATTGCATCCACTCAAAATCTAAGTAGTATTTCTGTTGTGAGTTAATACAATTGTGTTTCTTTGCTATGATTTCTACACAAAAGAACTTTTCAAAGTGAATTTGATAATGAATTGGTGTACATCTATTGAGAAGCACATTTTTAAAGCTCATGAATAGTTGCTCATATGTATTTAAGAGCTGGAATTTGTAATACTTAACTACTACAAAGTTAATGGCCAAGCTTACTGCCAACAACCTGTAAATTGTGTTGAAATGCAATAAATTATAAAATAAATAATTGGTTGTAATTTTCGCAATCATGTGAGTAAACAAAGAGTGTTCAGAAGCAGTGGCTGTACCCTATTCACACCATGAGGCAATCAGTACAGAACTCTAAAAGACAATAAATCAATCTGTTTGGTCTTTGTGGATTTAGGGCTTTTGACTCAGTCAAAGCTTCGGCTATCTTGAATGCACTCTGAAGCCAAGGCATTGAGCAAACCTTTGAAGAAGCCCTTGAATGCCTCTACGAAGCCACTTCAGTCATAAGGCCAAGCACAATCATCAATAGATTCCCTATTCATAGATAATAATACAGGGACATGTAATGCCTCTTAAACTGTTGCATCTGTTCAGAAGTTTTCAAGAACTGGAATGACAAAAAAAAAAAAAAAAAAAAAATAGTATCAATATACATATGTAGAAGTATCTTCCAATCACTGTTACACACCCCCCTCCCCCCAAAAAAACTGTTCAGAAACTATTACTAAATTTAACAAGACATAGTAACACTATCAACTATCTCATTTTCTGGATTTCCAAATGGGAGCTAAACTGTTTTTCCTCAAAACCTCTGCAAAGCTTTCAGAAAAAATCTACTTAAGTATACCACTGCTAGAGAAATATCTTGTTAAAATCCTGCCAAAATATGGAATAGAGATTTAGATTTGAAGAAATTACTGAAAATTCTTTGAATAAAGCTCATGCTGAAAACTGGCTTCCTAGTTACTTAAATTAAACACTTAATCAAACATCTAATATGGTTTGTTTAGGAAAATAAGTTAATTAAATAAAAAAATTTCGAAGAAAACTCTTCTCCTTCTTCAAACAGTTTTTTGTTGTCTCTCTTTTTTCATCACTATTGTGGTTATGGTTAACTCCGATGGTTACAGTTATTTTTTACCAAATTTTGCCAGATGTTAGGCAGGGACAAACCTCTGCAGCCATTGATGATGGAATTCTGATTTTTCTCAATTTCTATTCCTTCTTTTAATTTTATTTTTTGATAGTTGCCATGAAAACTGATTGCTTTTAGTGAATTCCAGTTCATGTTGTGTCCAGTTTCTGTAACATGTCTACCTAATCCTGTCTGTTGGAGCATTTTTTATAGCTGAAAATTTGCGTTATAGAAATTCTTGTTGAAAATATGAAAATAAGGGAAAATATTTGGGATGATATACTGTCACAGTTTAGCAATTTTCTTGACCAGGTTAACAAAACAACTGTATTTAGAGAAAAATAGATCAATATCAGCAATTGACAATAATTGATACAGTTACTGATGTTAATTATTCAGTAACAATAATAACAACATACAGAACAAAACAATACTCAATAATTTGTGTTTTTCTTGTATTAATGTGCATGAAGAAAGGCTAGGGGCTAGGCAATCTTGTGTACATTCATCGGTTTTAAAATTTGTTAATACTATTTGTTTCCACTCCTTTCATAAATATATACTCATAGCAGAATTAATTGTCATTGTAAGGACAAAGACATACAACTTCAATACCTACTCTACTATTGAACTGTCACATGCCTGGAAAAATCTAACATGCAAGAGGAGAAAGGAGTGCAATGGAAAAGCATCATAAACTATTAGGAAGACATTTGTCTGGAAACAAACCACCAGATGGTGCTGCAATAAAAGACTGCAATGCAGAGATGGAATATGACATCAACTGCACATCGATATGAGGTGACAAGCTTTCTGTAGAAGTTTTGGCATTACAGTCCACAAGTACAGCCACCTACACTGATGATGGGTGGGACATGTCATCCTGAAATGCATCTGTGAGCAATTGGAGATAGGCTAGTGCTTTTAATTTGGTTTTAACTTTTCAACTATTTATCTCAAAATCTCGATTTTTAGAAGTTTTTTAAATTCATAGCTTGTTCTTGGGTGTTTGTGTCCATCTTTTTCTTGTTCCTTTTGAAAATAATGTCATATGTTATGCAATTTCTTGTGAAAATAGCAGATGTCCAACGCTTCAAGGCTGATCTGATTCATTGTCATTATTGAATCTGTCACTTCAAGCTTGTCATTAATATCATCGGACACTTTGGTATATCTAGCCATTTCCTTAGATGCCAAAAAATCTAGTTCTTCACTGTTAATTTGGTATGTTGTATTTTAATTTTTAACTTTTTTATATTTTAAAATTGATGAGTGTACACAAGATTGCCTAGCTCCTAGCTTTCATTCTTGCACATTAATATGCAAAGAACAGAATTTATTGAACATAGTCTTATTCTACACATTATTATGCATTTAGAATTTGATGTTGAAGTATATACATATAGATTATCTTTCCTATGAGAACTATAAGGCAAAAAAGTGATTTACAGAAGATTTTTGAATTCTTTCTGTGAATTTCACATGGCCAAGTAAGTATGGAAAGAGGATTCCCTGTCAACAAAGAACTATAAGTTCAGCATTTGAAGCCTGAATTTCTTGTTGCCCAGCAACTGATCAGTGATTATACAAGAGAGCGTAGGTGAAAATTTAAAAGTAAACATATTAAAAAGATTACTTTCATCATATGCTGGAGTTAGAAAAAAGTATATGCAGTAAATGGAAGACAAAAGATTGATGAAAGATGGTAAGCAGTAGACTAAACAAAAAGCTTTACTGCATGAGGAACTGACCAATCAGAAAAGGAAAAATAGATATTACTAATAGTTGTTCATGAACTGATCAAGTTAGCAGATGAACTTGGTAAAAACCGGAAAATTATCTTTGATATCAGAATCAAACAGTTTGATAAAAACAGTGAATGAAAAAGGAAAAAAAGCTAAAATTGTAGAAATTGACTTAAACATGAGACATAGTTTTTTTTTAATTTGATTGACATTAAATGTCTGTAATTACTGTTTCACACGTTATGCAAGTTCAGCAATCGGGAGATTGTTAAATGATGTTAACATAGTATTGGCAATTGAAATCAAGAAAAATAATAAGTATCTGTACTTACAATATTCGTAGTGGCTGTCGGGGCTTCATATGTACGTCTTCAAAGAATGTGAACTTTTTTCAATTGTGAAGTTTAGATTAAAATTCATGATATTGTAAAATCTGCACCAGATAAAATTGAACAAGATGAATTTTTACAATGCAGTTAAAAAAATTCTTAACAACAACGAAATATGAAACTGAATTAAAACCTTGTTTGCATTTTTGAACTTCCCTTTTTTGTTGGTAAAGTTCGATTAACACTTACCGCACGTGGGGCTTGGCTTTCAATTCTTATTTCCGTTATGTGGATGCGGCATGGGGGTTTTCATTCAGTTGCGGGTCCACTTCATTTTTTTTCCCCGTTGGTATTTAAATTGGCCTCACCACTAAATGAGTTTTTTTCCTTTGCCGCCTCCTCATTTACTTCAATAATTTTTCATAACCCGAGTACTTTCGGTAATAATCCATTACCGTCATTTAGGACACGTTTTGCTGCGACTAGCACGGACCGTGTCAGCTGGGCATTTCGGTGGTTCTCGCGGGCTGCTTCTGTTATCGGCTATCACTTTCTCTTGGGCGTTGTGGCGCCATCTCTTATTGGTCACTGATCTCATTTTTCGAACTTTTTCATTTTTTTGCTCAGTTTTAATTAAATTTCTCCAACTGTTTCTTAATATATTAGGGTCATTATGGTTGCAAACTTTTGCCCTATTTTTTTCAATCATTACCGACTGCTATTCTGAGGTGTTTTTCGGATTTACAGGTTTTAATGATTTTTATATTTTCGAATTTAGGATATTTTTGGTTAGCCAGACAGTATAGAATAAGTGCTGTTTTTTCTTCTTTTTTATGCCAATTTTTTACGCATAGCAGAGTCGGTAATGATTGAAAAAAATAGGGCAAAAGTTTGCAACCATAATGACCCTAATATATTAAGAAACAGTTGGAGAAATTCAATTAAAATTGAGCAAAAAAATGAAAAAGTTCGAAAAATGAGATCAGTGACCAACAAGAGATGGCGCCACAATGCCCAAGAGAAAGCGATAGCCGATAACAGAAGCAGCCCGCGAGAACCACCGAAATGCCCAGCTGACACGGTCCGTGCTAGTCGGAGCAAAACGTCCCCTAGGTGACGGTAATGGATTATTACCGAAAGTACTCGGGTTATGAAAAATTATTGAAGTAAATGAGGAGGCGGCAAAGGAAAAAACTCGTTTAGTGACGAAGCCAATTTAAATACCAACAGAAAAAAATGAAGTGGACCCGCAACTGAATGAAAAACCCCCATGCCGCATCCACATAACGGAAATAAGAATTGAAAGCCAAGCCCCACGTGCGGTAAGTGTTAATCGAACTTTACCAACAAAAAAGGAAATGCATTAATGCATGTTAAAAAATAACCTCCAATATCGGAAGTAAAATTGAAAAACCTTGTTGATTTTTTTTAAAAACGAACTATAATCCCGAAGAGGAAATAATCTTGACTGTGAAGCACCTCGATAACAACGAAATATGAAGACGAATTATAATTTTGCTGAAATTTTAAAAACGAACAGTCTTGAAAAAGAAATAATCATCCTGATTGTAAAGCATCCAAAAAATAAATCTCCCGACTGCGAAGCACCAAACTAGTTTCTGCTAACACTCATAGCCATCATCAGTGGTAGGTGCACGTACATTGGAATTACCGCACTCACTCTCTCAGGTATGCTGCTTAACCCTAATGTATGTTCAGCCCTGTCATGTAGATATTTGCGCATCATGGCTAATACGAACTTGGCTAATATAAAAAATCACAGTGACTTGCCTACAATTATTAAAAGCAAATGTATTCCACCAGTAAGTGCCTGTACACCAATATTTTTGGTAAAATAAAAACGCATAAGACTGACGAACCTATTAGGCCTATTGTTAATAAGAATTTATCTCCAACCATTAACTTGGAGAGAGCACTATTTAACTATATCAAACCATTCAACAATAGCCATGAAGCCAGTATTACTAATGCTACTGAAGTTACCAACAAGTTAAAAACAATTAAAACCTCCAATTTCACAATGGCCAGCTTAGATGTCATCTCTCTATATCCCAATACTCCAACCGATATCGCTATTGACTTAATTAATTCCAGATTGGAAGATGAAAATCTTACTGATAAAGTCAGAAACAGTATTATATCTGCATTATTATTTGTTACAAATAATATTTTTTTCACATTTAATGGGATAATTTATAAACAGCAATATGGCGCCCCAATGGGGTCCCCAATTTCAGGGCTACTGGCCGAAGTCGTTCTGCAAGATATTGAAAACTGTATATTAGATCATTCTAATATATACTTACCATATGTATATCTCTTATACGTCGCTGATATTTTACTATTTTGGCAGCACTCCAATCTTGAAATGGATAACTTCATTAATAAATTTAACAGTTGTTATCAATCAATACAGGTTAGTAAAGAAATTGAAGTTAATGGCCAGCTAAACTTCTTGGATATCTCTATACACAGGGATAATGGAATTATAGAATATTCAGTCTACGGGAAGCCGTCATATGTACAGGCAATTATTCCAAAGGATTCTACACACCCTTGGAAATATAAGACTGCAGCGTTCCGCTTTTATATTAAAAGAGCCATGACACACTCATCCAATAAAGAATCAGAGATCAAAGAGCTAAAATGGATTGAAAAAACTGCAGAAGAATTTGGATATAATAAAGGATTAGTCAAATCTTTATATAACAACATTACGGCCAGTATACATCGTTCCGAAAGTAATATTGAAAAAGAAATACAGGAATATTATGGAAAATTTCCATACTTACCTCCTATTAGTACTATTTTAAAAAAAGAATGTTACAACCACAATATTAACATTGCAGAAACAGTTATTGACAATGGGAGTATACTTACTACTACTAATAATAGATCAATTCTAAATAAATCTGGCATTTATGTCATTCCAACAGTTAAGGATGATAACCAAAAAGACAAAGTATATATCGGAAGTACGCGTAGAAGATTTTTGACTAGATTAAATGAACATATTACGAATTGGACAAGAAAAGATGAAAAAACTTCATTAATACAACATTGTATCAAAAATCATGTAACTCCTGGTTGGACTAACACGAAAATTCTAACATCGCATAGATCACATGCCCAGATTCTAACCACCGAGGCTGTAGTCATTGAGAAAACCAAAAGATACAACTGTAATGTTAATAGTCCAGTAGAGCTTCTGTTTGCATGGAGATACCTTATTGAACAGGAGAGAAAACATTTCAAGAAGAAAAACATTAACAGAAAACAAGTAACATCAAATATTACTTAAAAATACAGGTGCATATTTCTACATAAATGCTACTTGTTTATTTTTGTTTAACTACAGATATTGATGTGTGCAGCAGAAACCAAAGCATGATGCGCAAATATCTACATGACAGGGCTGAACGTACATTAGGGTTAAGCAGCATACCTGAGAGAGTGAGTGCGGTAATTCCAATGTCCGCGCACCTACCACTGATGATGGCTACGAGTGTTAGCAGAAACTAGTTTGGTGCTTCGCAGTCGGGAGATTTATTTTTTGGATGCTTTACAATCAGGATGATTATTTCTTTTTCAAGACTGTTCGTTTTTAAAATTTTAGCAAAATTATAATTCGTCTTCATATTTCGTTGTTATCGAAGTGCTTCGCAGTCAAGATTATTTCCTCTTCGGGATTATAGTCCATTTTTAAAAAAAATCAACAAGGTTTTAATTCAGTTTCATATTTCGTTGTTGTTAAGAAAATTTTTTTACGTACATTGTAAAAATTCATCTTGTTCAATTTTATCTGGTGCTGATTTTATAATATCATGAATTTTAATCTAAACTTCACAATTGAAATAAGTTCACATTCTTTGAAGACGTACATATGAAGCCCCGACAGCCACTACGAATATTGTAAGTACAGATACTTGTTATTTTTCTTGATTTCAATTGCCAATACTATGTTAACATCATTTAACAATCTCCTGATTGCTGAACTTGCATAACGTGTGAAACAGTAATTAGACATTTGATGTCAATCAAATTAAAATATCGTAGCCACGTAAAAAGTATGTTCATCGCAAATTGGCGAAAATTGAACAATATATTTTTGTGAGACATAGTGTTCAAAAGTATTTTGTTCATTTAAAAATTCATTTGAACTGTAAATAAATGTCACCTATTAAGGCAGTTGTGCATTTTTTTATTTCATTTCATTTTTTTGAGGGGAGGAGGTCAAATCAGCACTTGTCAGCTCTGGTGATTCAGTTTCCTTTAATGGCCACCAATTTTGAGACATCTAATGCTGATGTATATCTAGGTGGAATTCACGTGCATAGTACAATTAGTGTAGATAAACAAGCCGTCTTTTTACACGATGATCAGAAAAGATTGAACACATATCTGTACTCAATTATAACAAAACATAATTTAATACTTTAATACTAAGTGCAGATATATATATCGTACAAAATCTTTCGAAATTGCAGAGCATTTCATCATCAGGTACATCCTACATCAAGGAGAAAATTACCGGAACAAGAACAAAACACCGTAATTTAAAAACATGAACAAAGAATGAAATGCTAATGGCGTGTGATAGTACCAAATAGTTAGGTGTGATATACATACATGTGCATGCAATATTTAGGGGAGATGCATAGTATGTGCATGTGCATTATTTAGCATATAACTAAAGATGTAATGATTGTATTATACAGGGTGTATAGGAAAGTCCTTAAACAGGGAAATAACTTTCGAACGCAAAATGCTAGAATTGTGGAAGTAGGGTGTACCTATAGTAAAGTGACTATGTTCTATCAGATGAGACCGATTGCAGCACCCCTAGCGGCAAATTTTGGAAGTTAGCGATCCTATCACGAGAAACAAAAGAGATAGCGAAAAAAAGTCAATAGCAAACGTATAGAGCGTCACCGATTTAGTATGAAATGATGCCCTACATTCACCAAAAACTCCAATAGAAGTCCGGAAATGCAGATCTCTCGGTATCCGATCACCGGTATAAATAAGTCACGAATGACATCGCAAAACGTAAAATCTGTAAACAAATTTTGCTTACAAAACAGCGAAGGATAGATGAAAGTATGCAAATGGAAACACTACGTCATACCTCATCGGGAAGCATAAATTGGCAGTCAGGGAAGGTTTGTCGGACAGTGCGTGGACTGGATCTTTGAGTCTACACATGGCTAGTTATTCCAACGAGGAGTACTGCGAGATGGCTATGTTGTACGGAGAATGCGGTCGTCGGGCAAGAGAGGCAGCACGCCAATATGCATTACGTTTCCTTAACCTTTTTCATCCTACTGCGGCTACTATCATCAATGTCGTTCACCGGCTGAGAGAAACCAGGAGCATTACAAGTCGTTCCCGTTCAGGTAAGCCGACACTTGCAGGTGTGCACGTGCAGCTGGTGGATGTCCTGGTCTATGCGCTAGCCCACCCACACTGAAGTACGAGAGACATCAGTGCGACGTGTGGCCTTACATTTGGTCGTGTATGGCAAATTTCTACAACCCCGTATTATCCAAGCATGCAGTAACGTAACACCTTAAATGCTGCAGAATGTCCAACAAGAAGTTCTAGCTCGAATACAGATGTGTATTGCTGCCGATGGTGGACACATCGCGAATGCTTAAGTATTAGTACTGACATTTTCTAGAACATTATTTTGTGTTTTACTTCTTCATAATGTCCTACTGCTGTATGAATTTCCTACTACTTTACTGTACAGTACATAATAAATTGTACCTTGCTGATATGTACATGTATTAGTTTTATTAGTAAATTTGCATCACCTTATAATGTCACACTTCTGCACTCGATGAGTGACATATTTATGCCGGTGATCGGATACCGAGAGATCTGCATTTCCGGACTTCTATTAAAGTTTTTGGTGAATGTAGGGCGTCATTTCATACTAAATTGGTGACGCTCTCTTGGTTCTCGCGATAGGATAGCTAACTTCCAAAATTCGCCACTACGGGTGCTGCAATCGGTCTCATCTGATAGAACATAGTCACTTTACTACACTGCTGGCCACCCAAAATGCAACACCAAGAAGAACACGAGATAGCAAAGCCAAATTTACTGGACACATAACAACAGATACAAAGATGAAACGATTGAGCTTACAGGCCCGTGCGACTTGCGGAACACACAGACATCAATAGTTCGTGTGGCCTTCATGGCTGGCAATTACGGCCACTACACGCCGTGGCACCAAACAAAAGAGGCTTTAGATGTGGGCTTGGGGCATGTCGGTCCAGGCTGCTTCCACACGTTGCCACCACAGTTCATCAGCCATAGCCACAGGTGGTGCTTGCCGGGCCACTCGGTTGCCGATCAGCGACCAGACGTATTCGATGGGCGACATATCGGGAGAACAGGCCAGCCAAGGCAGCTGTGACACCTGGTGGGCCATGAAGAATTGTTGCACGATGCGTGCCACGTGCGGACGCTCATTGTCCTGTTGAAACGTGGCCACTGGCAGGTCCTGCAGGTAAGGGAGGACTACAGGCACCAAAACGTCGGAGATGTAGCAGTGGCTGTTGAGTGTACCGGCGATGCGTACCAGAGGGGTGCGGGTGTCATATCCAATTGCGCGCCAAACCATAATGCCAGGCGACGGACCGGTATGGCGATGCATAATGCAGGCGTCATACAGTCTTTCGCCGCGGGGCCGCCACACGCGGTTCCGGCCATTGTGGTGTTGCAGGCAGAAACAAGATTCGTCGGAGAAGACAATGTCATGCCATTCCGTAGTCCAGGTGCGGCGTTCAATGGCCCACTGCCGCTGCACTCACCGCTGGTGTAACGTCAATGGTAATCAGAGCAATGGGTGCCGTGCGACAAGTCCCCGCTCCTGCAGGCAACATCAAACGGTACGTGCTGACACAGGTTCTTGCACAACACACCCTAATTCCTGCGCTAACGTTTGTGATGTGGCGGTGCAAGTTGTCAATGCCCGGCGCACAACATGTCGGTCCTCTTGTTCGGTCTTGTGCCACGGCTGCGGCAATCGGTCCGTCCATCCCTCCTGCACCCACCGAATCCATACTCGCCTCACTGTGGCTGGATGTCGTCTCACACGAGCGCCGATGCCTCAGTACAATAAACCGCTGTCATGATAAGCCACTATTCGTCCTCTGTCGAACTCCGAAACGTGCTGGAATGACTGCCGTATTCTGCGATGAGGAATCAGGAAGCTTCGCACCCACAGGTCCGGCAGCACAATACACTTCCACTACTTACATCCCCGCCTTCTGTGCACCCTTCTTATAGTGCTTCTCGGTGGTGTGCCGGGCGCACATGATTTGCATATGCCCTGCAATGCTAACCGTTTGCATGTCCTCTCGCGGGTGACACATGCTGTGAATTTCAGGCCAATCGGATGCTTCCTTCTTGGTGTTGCATTTTGGGTGGCCAGCAGTGTATATGTACACACTACTTCAACAACTCTAGCATTTTGCATTCAAAAGTTATTTCCCTGTTTAAGGACTTTCCTATACACTCTGTATGTAGGTCATAGTTTTGAACACAGTTTTTGGTTAAATTGAGGATGCCATTACTTCTCAAGCATTTGTAGCCATGTTGGATGAATACAAATTGGAGTGTCGTTATTGCAGCATTTGGGCTTGTGAGAGAGGATAAGTAGACTTTCGGCATACAATAGATATCTTTTTGTGCTTGAGGGGTTGCTAAGATCTTGCTTTGTGCCCAGTCTGGATAGTGCATGCCATTATTGACTAGACGGGATAGTGACGTGGAATTGGAGTGGGTCATAATGTTGTACTTATGTTCAAGTATCCTCATTTTTATAATTCGTGAAGTTGATCCAATGTACATCGAGTCCTCATTTTTGTTGCTGTAGTGTTTAAGTGGAATATGGTACATGTAATGCTTGACCATCTTGCATACAGGGTCCCTGTCTTGTTTAACAAGTGAGAACAAGTTAGTAGTTTTGTCACCAAATTGCAAATTTTGTTTTTTGAGTGCATTCTTGAGAAAGTTTGTAAGTGCTGGGAGAAAGAGCATAGAACCAATATATTTGATGTCATTCTGATCTCTGGTGAGGATGATGGAGTTACTTTGCAAACATTTTCTTACATATTTATCTACATCTTGTTTGCTATACCCATTGTCTTTAGCAGTTTTAGATATTAGTCGCAGTTCTTGGTTTCTGTCCTTGGTAGCGGTGCTGTGCATGAACGCACGTTTAACGAGGAATCTTAAGGCAGCTTGCTTATGCTGCATAGGGTGTGTAGAGTTTTTAGGAATGATGATCGGAATAGCCATGGGTTTTCTGTACACTTTCAAAGTAATTTTGTTGTCATAGTGGCATTTGATTAGGAAGTCTAGGAATGGTAGTCCCCAATGTTTTTCATATTCAATGGTAAACTGTATTGTTGGGTATTGGCTTGAAAGTTCTTTTGCAAAACTTTTGATGAGTTCTTTTTGGTGAGGTCATAAGATCAGTATATCGACAACATATCTTAAATACAGCAATGGTTTGTATTGGCATGTGCTTAAGATTTGCTCTTCAATCTTTTGCATGATAATTTCTGCAAGGATGCTTGATAGAGGGGAGCCCATAGGTGCCCCTTCATATTGGCGGTAGATGATACCATTAAATTTGAAGTATGTGTGTTTCTTGATGAGGTATGCTTTCATTACAGCTTTGACTTCATTGGGTGTGATATTAGTCATGGTTTTAAGGCGTGTTTCTATTATGGCGTGTACTGCATCCAAAGGTACATTTGGGAATACGGCAACAACATCCAGGGAAGCTATGTGAATGTGCGCATTATTGGTTGTAGATTGTAGATTTTCTTGATAGCTTTTTCAGAGCTAGTAACAGAGTATATGAAATTAGAGGTCATTGGTTTCAGGAACGAAGCTAGTGCTTTTTCAAGTTGTCTTTTTGGACTAGTATAGGCAGACAGGAGAGAGGTCTTATTGGCTGTTCAGTCTTGTGAGTTTTGAGTTGTCCAAATAATTCAGGAACCCTCGGTCCGATTGTTGGGTATAATTTGCTGGAGATGTCTTTTGGTAATCTGCCATGGTTTTTCAGTTTTGCCACAGCACTAATGGTAGCTGGAATGGGATCTTTTTGAATGATGGTATGGGGTATTTTACTAATCACGTCTTGCATTTTGTTGCAGTAGTCAGTTTTGTTGATTATGATTATTTTCTGTGTTCAGTTCTGATTATGGATATTCCAGTATCTGATTTTAGTGCTTTAAGTTGTTTGATCTCTGATTTATATTGGTGGAATTTCTTGTTGGCTCTTTTACTGTTTGGTTTTGCGTATAATTGCAGCTAGTTTTTGACAAACACATTCTCTTTCATTTAGAGGAAGGTTTTCTATGATGGTTTCAAGCTTTGGTATAAGCGTGTATTTGTTTATTCTATTAGTTGGATATGCGAACTTTGGACCACTGTTCAACACCTTGATCTAGGTACTGTTTAGATGATAGTTGCTGATATTTATAAATGGAGATTTTTTTTTTATATCATTGCTGGTTTTTCTTTTGTTGGTCATATGAAGTTGATTAGAGTTAGCTATTAAAAGACGGAGTTTGTTGGTTTGTCTGGTTTGAGCATTTGTTTTTACTTTTTCTAATCTTGCGTTGAAAATCTATAGATATCAATCTATAATAATGGGATGTGTATTCTTAGCCCATAGCATGTGCGCTGTGTATGTTTGTTGCTGTAGGAAATCAATTCATCCTCACTCGCCCTGGAATTTGGTAGCGAGTCTTCTGTATTCAGCATTCTTGATGACGATAGCATCCTTTCGGGATACGTAATGGCATTTTAATCGGAGGTACTTTGGAATGACTTGCAATTCTCGGCTGTTGATTAAAAATAACAAATGAGTTTCTTCTATTGTATTGATGATGAAATGCTCTGCAATTTTGGAAGATCTTGTACGATATATATCTGCACTTAGTATTAAAGTATTAAACTATGTTTTGTTATAATTGAGTACAGATATGTGTTCAATCTTTTTTAATCATGATGTAAAAAGATGGCTTGTTTATCTACACTAATGCTGATGTAACTTTCTGTGTGGCTTTCAAGTAGTTATTCCATGTAATCTTATTGGAACCTTCAACCCCAAATAGATATTTTCCACCAACTCTGGTATGTTCTGATATTTTTGGACTTCCAATGCTAATTTGAGGAAGTAACACTTTTGTGTGTTGCAGTAATTATTCCTCATAATTCAGTGACACTATCCAAGATCTTTTTTAGGACAATTCATGACTTTTTTATGCTATGTTAAATTACACCCGTATTTATTTCAAGTAAAAGCAAGTATTTCTTATTTATAAAGGCAAGTTGATTTTTCTTGAACACACAATCAAAGCTATAGTGTTCAAGAAAAATAGGCATAATTTTAGATATGGATTGAAATACAAAATAATAGGATCAAAAGCAAATATATATATATGTAAATTCAATCCGTATAAATTATAGCTGTAACAGTTTCTGCCTGACCTTTTGTTTAATTTGGAGATTTTTTTTTACTAGCTGTTACTTGGACTTACTGGCCACTTAGGTAAAATTTCAGTTTACATACAAATGAGGTAGGTCATGGAATTTTTTACTAAGAGTCCTCGAAAAGTGCTTGTTTTTGTTTGTTTTGTTTAATAAGAGTATGAACTCTATACATACTTCTGTAGAGTTTATAAACATGACACTTCTGTAGGGATAAATAACAACCATGATGTTGTCCAAAAAGATTCAAGAGCTGGGTGATGGCTCAGTACATTATTTAGCAGAATAAGAATTTGAAGTGCACTTCTGTTCTGTGGACACTAATATCAATTCTGAATGCATTAACTTCCAAAATAATTCTAAAATAAATTCTGAAGCCAGTCATCCAACCTTTTTTTTGTTGTTGTTGTTTATGTATCAATGGACTGGCAGCAAAATTTTTCCTTATCCTTTCAATACTTGTGAGTTTTCTAAATAGTATACAACAGAATACTATTCAGAAAACTCCTGCAAGTTTATTTTAAAGTTGCTTCTGCAGTGCAGCCAGTGGTGTATCCACATAGGGGTTAGTTGGGCTCAGTGGCATTCCCAGAAAAAAATTTTGTAGGGGGGTTTATGAAATTTAATTTTTTTATACAACTAAATGTGTTATGAGGGCATTTTTAAAATGTATGCAGCATCCATGCAAAAATATTCAAATAAATTATTATTAATACTCTTATCACCACATAATGGTTGACCACTTATATTTTGCTATTTATCTGTGCAGAAAACAAACTACACTACTTACTGTTAAATGGTTAAAATATACAAGTAATTCTAGAACGAAATAATAATTTACCTTCTAGTGAAACATTTGTTATTTGTATAATGGTGCTTTCTTTCATTGTACAGTAAGACTAACAATCCCTGACGACATTCATTTTGAGAAATATTTTTTAATTTGATTCAACACTTAATGTTACTTCTACTTACTATTACTTGAGTCGTATTTCCACCCTTCTGGGTTTTTTGCTAGTTCATCTAAGACTTCTTCAGTTTTCAGTGTGTATTCTTGATGAATGTGAAGTAATGCTAACCCATTGAGTCTCAGCTCTGATATAGTATTATATACATATGATTTTAAGAAACACAGTGTTGAAACTGAATGCTCACTTTCTGAATTCTGAAGTTGTCACTGGTAGAGTACCTAGCGTATGAAACAGTATTTTTATATTAGGTAATACCTTACTGTAGTACAGTTTTCAATCTCTTTATTCATCTTTTGGCCAGTGCTCCTTTTCTTTGTGGGCAATCCTACGGTACCACAGTTTCAATTCTGCAATTAGTTCTTCCAAGCCATTCAAGTCACCTGTATAGAATTCAGTTAAAGTTTTAAAACCATCAGTATCTTGAGAAGATGGTGGCACATTAAGATTTGTTGGGAAAAGTGACGGGAATCCTGATAAGACCGATTTGTGTGCGAGAAATCTGTTTTCCAGAGCACTAAACAACATGTCTAAAAATGGTACATAAATTGAAATCCTGCAATCGTCTTCTGGATTTTCAATGTTTATGTTACAGCTCTAATTTTGTTTCGATGTGATTCTTGGTATTTTAACCAAAACACCTTGCTTTTCAGCATGCTTTAGAGTAATCTGAAATAAGTCATGGAACTCAAATTTGGCATTACCTTGTCACCACAGAAACTTTCAGTATACAGACATTTTAGGGTATTCAGGTGACAATTTATCTTATCCATGTGAAACCAATGTCGTTTTGTACTAATTAATTAATTGACGCTCTACAACTTTGTAATTGGAAATTTTGCTCTATCTCTTTTCGTTTTCAATTTGCAATAGCTAACTTCTGCATTTCACCACTAGGAGTGCAGCTATCGGTTGCATTCGATCAGGCGTAGTCGCTTTACTATACCGTTTTCTCACTTGCATAACTGTACCTCTCTCCGTTCGCAAGTTATTTCAGGCTAAAGGGACTTTCCTATGCACCCTGTATATATTCTATGCCTATATACCAGAGGCGAATATTCGGAGTGTGCTATGTGTGTGGCACACACCCACACAGAGTCGCAATTTAACCTACATTATTGATATTATATTTTTGGATTTATTTCAAATAAAACTTGCCAGAGTTTGTCCTAATGCGTCAAATGGTGGTTAAAATTAATTTCCCCATATAATGTTTTCATTAAGTGGAGAACGTTTGTTCAGTATGCATATCGCATTCACGCTAAGATCTTCGGCTGTGCTATTTACCGAGCGCACGTCCGACCGTCAAGCAACTGTGATATAAGCGCTCCCCAGATGGTGCTGCAAATCACGTTTTTATTTCCCTGTGGTTCAAACATTACAGCTGATCTCTCAGGGTGTGCTGGCCAAAAAGAGCACCACTTGCAATCTGACGATGCTCAAGCAACTGTAGTACAAGCGCTCCCTAGATGGCGCTGCAGGTCACGTTTTTATTTCCCCAAGCATTACAGCTGACCTCTCGGGGTGTGCTTGCAAAAAAGCACCGCTTGCAATCCCATGGCGTAGCGCAGTTCAACGTTGATGCGAGTTGCTGTTATATTATTTTTTTGGATAACAAAACTCACCAAAGTTTGTCCTAAAGCTTTGTGTGGTAGCTAAAATTAATTCCCTTATGCAATGCTTTTGTGAAGAGAAGAAAGTTCGTTGCTTTGTTGAGTAAACAAAACATAGTAAGTAATATTTGCATCTGCAGGTGTGCTGTGTAATCAGCGCACACCTTGGTACATAAAGCAGCTGTGCTCTCCAGATGGCATTGCAGGTCATGTTTTTATTTTCTCATGGTTTCAACGCATGGCTAAAAACTTTTCAGGGTGTGTGCACCTAAAAAAGCACCACTGGTCACTTTTATTTCCATTCGGAATCGTGTAGAGTCATCATACATTCCAACATTCTAATGCGAATTGTTTTTCTGTCTTTTTGTCACAGTGTGAATCGATGTGTTGATGAGCATAGATTTAAAAATAGAATTTGAATTTTTGTTATCCATATAGGATGGGGAACAGTGTTGACAATGTACTAAGTGTCCCATTTTCGGCCAGAGTTTTTCCAGATTGTGCAAATATAATTGAGGAAGATAAGCCTCATCCTCCACTTCCAAACTTACTGTGCAAGCATAAAGATGAAAGAACCGAGTACACAAGACATTTCTCTGTTTCACAATACGATACAGTAGAATAGTTAACTGGATGTGAAGTGCGGTCAAGACTTTTTTGTTGGCCTTGCTTACTGTTCTCCAAAGAGAAAAGTGTTTGGAATAAGAACGGTTATTCCGATCTTAATCATATAGCCGCAGCAATGCAAAAATATGAGCGCTCCCAGTCACACATGCAGTCTTTTCTAAATCTCAAGGTATTTGGAAAACAAAGAATTGACACTCTCATTGACAAGCAGAGAGAAATTGAAATAACCTGTCATAATGAAGAAGTAAGGGGAAAATAGAGACATCTTGAAAAGAATAATTGATGCTGTATGCTATCTGGCTAAGCAAGAACTTCCTTTCAGAGGTCATGATGAGTCTAAAGATTCATGTAATCGGGGGCAATTATATCAAATTTTTAAATGTGCTCCATTAGTATGACCCTCGTTTAGACAGTCATTTAAAATCAGTGACTGTGTTTCGAGGAACTTCTTCCACTGTACAAAATGATATCATTAACGCTATGTCCAATGTATTTAAAGATGCTATAAAGAGAGAAATTACTATAACCACATTTGTGGCCATTCTCCTGGATGAAACTTCCGATGCCATGACAAAATCCCTGCTATCAACTATTTTACGTTTTGTTCATAATGGGCAAATACACGAAAGGTTCATCGGTTTTACCAACGTAAGTGATGACAGAACTGCTAGTGGTCTTTTTAAACATGTTGTAAATACAGTTGAGGAATTTAATATTAAGGACAAGTTGGTCAGCCAAACTTATGATGGTGCCTGTGTAATAAGTGGACATATTAATGGGTTGGGTTTTTTTTTGGGTTGGAGGTTTAACGACCACCGTGAGCAACTCAATGGGCTATAAGCAGTCGCCCGTCCCTAATTTAGGGTCACTGGTTCCAGGGAAGGGAGAGAGCCAGTGCCGTAAGACAAACACAACATCCATGCCTCACCGGGATTCGAACCCGGACCCCGTTCGGACGAATGATCAGAGGCCATCGCTTAGACCACTGCGCCACCGGGGCGGCTATTAATGGGTTGCAGAGAAAAGTTATTGAGGCCTATGCTTTAGCAATATTTGCACATTGCTACTCCCATGTTTTGAATTTAGTTCTGAAGCAAAGCCTCTTGAATATCAAGGAATGTTGGGCATTTTTCAAACTATCAGTGGATTAGCAGCACACTTTTCTAAATCATCAAATGTTTTGCAAGAATTTGTTGCTAAAAAAATTCTGTCTGTCATACCAATCAGGTGGAACTTTACTTCCTGTTTAACGAACACTGTAAAGTGTTACAGAAGTCAACTTATTGAATTTGTTTGAACACATTGTGGAGAACTCTGGATACTACAATCAAAGCACGTGGGTTTTTGTCTTTCTTGCAAAATTTTAGGACCATTTTGTTTCTAGAAATATTTTCTAAACTGTTTGCCTATACTGATGTCTTGAATAATATTGGGTTGTTGGAAAAGGCATGACGTATTTTAGCCATGTTTTGCAAAGGTCATTTATTGATAGAAAGAACAAAGATCAATCAATGATATAATGCCCGTTTTGTTTGATAACCTTTTGCCATCTTTCAGTGAGCTGCAGAATGCCTCGTTCATAGAAGGACCTGTCTTTCATGGCGAAAAACTTTACAAGGTGCTGATTTACAGCCTCATCTGAATTGAACGTTATACCACACAAGAACTGTTGAAGAGAGCAAAACAAGTGGAAGTCTGATGGCGCAAAGTCACGCGAGCATGCTGGGTGTGGCAACACATCGCACCCAAGCTCCAATAATTTTTGGCGGGTGATCAAACTTGTGTGTGGTCTCGCGTTGTCGTGATGGATCACACCACCTTTACGATGAACGAGCTCTGGACGTTTCTGGATGATGGATTCATTCAAACTGTCCAACTGCCAACAGTACACATTCGAATTGATTGTTTGGTTCCGTGGTAAGAGCTCAAAAAACATGACACCTTTAAAATCCCACCACACTGAGACCAGAACCTTCCACAGATGAATGTCTGCTTTGGATGTCTTTTGAGGCAAAGCAACACGTCGGGACTAAGACCGTTTGTGCAGCACATTGTTGTACACAATCCACTTTTCGTCACCAGTTATCAGTCGCTTAAAAAAAGGATCGTTTTCCTCACGTTTAATTAGCATATCGCAGATGTTTATACGCGCCGTCAATTGAGCTTCTTTGAGTTCATGAGGAACCCACACATCGAGCTTGCTTACATATCCCAGCTTCTTCAGGTGGTCGTGAATGCTTGAATAATGGATGTACACTGTGTCTGCAATCTCTCGTGTCGTGTAACATGGGTTTGACTCGATCAATGCCTTAATTTGGTCGTCATCAACCTCGGTTGGCCTCCCGGACCAAGGAGCATCGTTAAGGTCAAGATCACCAACACAGAATTTTGCGAACCACCGCTGGCACTGACGTTCTCGTAGAGCATTATCACTGTACACTTTACGCAACTTTTCACAAGCTTGACGCGTGTTCTTCCCTTTACGGAAGTAAAACAGTAAAATATGGCGAAAATGCACAGTTTGGTCTTCCATCTTCAACTTGATGTCAAATCTCCGCAAATCAACGAAATCGCTCACTATTCCTTTTAGACTGCAGCTAGAACTGGCACCTGTCGAATGCCATAGCGATAACAGAGCTGTGCATGCCTCTAGTACTTCCAAAACCGCCATCGGGTGCCAAAATACGTCATGACTTTTCCGACAACCCATTATATTACAAAATTCATCGTATGACATATTGTACTGTTGTAAAAAAGTGCATGATACTGTGAAACAGCTTAGGAATGATCAGGAACATGGATTTGATGACATTTGGGTTTCTGTAGCAAAAGAAAATCATATGATTGATGAATCAAAGCCTAAAAGACGAAAAACATCGGAAGAAGAGCAGAAAAGTGTATGTCTATGATTATAGCAGGAAATTGTTCACGGCATATGCCTGGAGATGGAAAAAAGATACTCTTCACTTTGGAAACTTGAATTTTTTCAATTACTTCGTAATGAAAAATATGATCAGCATGCAAAAACCTTTTCTTGATGGAATTCTAGAAAATTTAAAAGATTTCTATGGGCCACTTTTTGACTACATTTGCTTAAAAAATGAACTAAAAGTCCTCTTTTCTTCTGATGAATTTGCAAGGAAACCAGAGCACCTGCTTGTAAAATTCATACAAGAAAATCAACTTCGGTGTGCCATTTAAAGAAACTTACAAATTAGCGGAATTGGTCATGATGATTCCGAGTTCCACCGCTACAGTCGAATGCTCTTTTTCTGCGATGAAGCAAATACACACCTGTTGTAGAGGAACGCAAACACAGGAAAGGTTATGCGGCTTAAATTTACTCACGTTTGAAAAAGCATTGTTGGTAAAACTGAAGAAAAGCCGCTCGTTTTACAATGATGTGATCACGCAATTCCTGTGGCAAAACAGGAGATTAGAACTAGAATATAAATAAGTGAGGTCAATAAGTTTTTAAAGCATCCTTGTAATAAATATAATATCTGGAAATATAATATCTTACCAAGTAATTGCATTTACAGTTTTCCTTATGAATTATGTGACTGTATTTAGAAATCATAAAAAAAAATACCGAAAGTTCGTTCCTCACTCTGGTACAGTATTTGCATAAGAAATTCAGATTTTCTTACAATGGAGTGTATCTAAAGATCTTTACCATGAGTAATTAAACGACCATTAAATAAAAAAGTGCTTTCCTATGTTCAAACTCAATGCGTGAAATTTTCAGCTCGGATTACATGATAAAATTCTTGCGTGTTTTTATTTTCCTGTAACAGCGCACACCCAAGGCAAATGGCCACACGACGCCACTGGTATATATATGCTATGTGTGTATACCCACATACCTACATAAACATCTAGTCACCCCCCAACAGGAATTCCTCGGTGCGCCACTGGCACCTCTCATCACACAAGTGTCAACAACTAAGTGTTTCACACTGATCGTAAACAACAAAATCTATCACACTCTTTTTTTTGACCAAGAGTATGATTTTCCCAAGTATATGTGTGGATATACTTGTGGTTGAAAAACGTATTAGATACACACAAACCATTCTCAATACAGAGTTCAAATAATCTTTCACCATTATCATTCACACAAGGATCATTAAACTTACCCAGAACATTGTCAGAAATTGCATTCTGCACACCTACTCTAGCATCGTAATCCCCTGCTATATTTTTTAACTTTTTTCTTTAGCACCAAACTGGTTCAAAACAGCTTTTAGCTCATTCCAGAAATCTTCTTTCTTATCAGAAGGTTCCGAGTCACAAGGATCATACACTACAACAATTACAATTCTCTGAAGTTTCACTTTCAAACGAATTCAGAGAATTCTCTCACTTACACAACTATAGTGAATCAAGTTGTTCTTCATCTTTTCACTTAAAATCACACCTACACCAGCCTGTTCTCTCATATTATCCAATACTCCAGACCACACACTCACCGTGACATTCACTTCTTCTACCCCAATTTCCTTCTTTTTGGTTTCACTTACACACAGCACATCCAGTCTATATTTATTCATCTCCTCAATCACCTCACTCATCTTGCCATTTATACCTCTAGTATTCCATACACCAATCTTACATTCACTCAGCCGAGATCTCTTTATCATACGCCGTTTAGAAAGTCCAGGTCGATTCCGTGGTGGACCATCGTTCTCAAGTGTGGTAGGTCTACCATATCCCACACTTGAGTCATTCTTAATATTTCTTTTTGTCTTTTTAATCAGGTAAGTACACAAGTGTAGAGTATTAGCCCACAGCTGATGGTTCCAGTTGGTTATTCAACCTAAGGATTCTGCAACAAACCCCAGTGAGTTGGGGTCTTTTCGCCAATATCACACAGAACTAGCTGGCACCTCTCCAAGATTCACAGATACCCTTGTTGCTGTTCTGTGTATGAGAATGACTTAGAACACAAAATTGAATCAGCATCTATCGTAGACTCTTTTTGATACTTTATTTTGTTTGTGAATCACAAAAAGAAATTTTAATCATTAGACGAACATTCTTCATTGTTACATTACACATCAACGACAACAACTCGCACTTCTATTTTTTTTTCTTCTATGTCACTTCTCCTCTTCCTCAAGGTACCACTAGTTTTCGGTCAGCATGGGCGTCAAATGTAACAGGTGAAATTGTGACCATTTTGAGTTTTTATTAACAGTGTACAAACATTCTTTAATTTTTTGAATAAAGCTCATGTTGAGAATTGGCTTCCTAGTTTCTTAATTCAATTACTAATCAAAAACAACTTTTATGGGAATTTTACTAGGATTTTTTTTTATTTAAATTGCAAATTTTCAGAGAAAACTCTTCTCCTGCTTCAGACTGTCTTTTTGTTGTCACTTATTCCCGTCACTATCGCGGTTACGGTTAACCTTGCAGGTTACCGTTATTTTTTATCAAATCCTGCCAGATGTTAGGCAGGGAAAGTCCTTTGCAGTCATTGATGATGGAATTTTGATTTTTCTCAATCTCAATTCCTTCTTTTAGCTTTCTTTTTTGAAAATTGCTTTGGAAACTGATGACTTTAAGGGAATTCTAATCCATGCAGTGACTGGATTAGAATTCCCTTAAAGTCATCAGTTTCCAAAGCAATTTTCAAAAAAGAATGCTAAAAGAAGGAATTGAGATTGAGAAAAATCAAAATTCCATCATCAATGACTGCAAAGGACTTTCCCTGCCTAACATCTGGCAGGATTTGATGAAAAATAACCATAACCTTCAAGGTTAACCGTAACCGCGATAGTGACGGGAATAAGTGACAACAAAAAGACAGCCTGAAGAAGGAAAAAAGTTTTCTCCAAAAATTTGCAAATTAAATAAAAACATTTCCTAGTAAAGTTCCCATAAAAGTTGTTTTTGATTAGTAATTTCTTTAATTTATTGATTTTTAAGAGATAATAATTTATCAAAATGATCACCTAAATCACAGAATTTTTTCTCATGTTGTATGTAATTTGTTTATTCGATGTTTACCATGGAATGGTGTATAGATTAATGACTGAAGTGTGTCCAGTTTTGTGACTGCACAAGACAATTTGTTCTCATGTTCATAGAACTAAGAGTGTTTGAAATTTTTATAGCTTGAGTATAAGGGTTTGTGTTATAGTGTTATAATTTTCTGTACATTACTTATAGTTCTTTACACAGTGCTTCATCAAGTTTCATCCTTGTGCAATTCCTCTGGCATCCATGGGACTCGAAATTGAATGAGGAAATATGGGGAAAACTGGCTACTATGTAGTAATCCAATATTTGGGGGGGGAGGGGGAGCTATTGTCATATAGGTCATCCATGATAACAGTGTTGTAGCAGTGGAAGAGGATGCCCCTTCCTTTTCCATCATGAAGAAAGTGAGCAGTGGAATTCAATTGAGGGAGGAAAAACCTGGAAGATAAACCATGCTGTGAAAGACTTATTTCATACACCACTCCTGAACTTGTTGAAAGTTAGCATGTTCTGGTGAAAGTACCAATTTGACACATCTTCACTGTTGTGGGTAGCTGATCTGAATGTGTGTTCACACAGTCACACAGAGGTTGCATCTGTGTCAAGGTGTTCCAAAGCACATTGGACCCTAATGTTGTTGATATCTTATCAAAAACTAATTTCAAGCAAATCTAGCAAAATTCCTGTAACATTTGTTACAGTGGATGAGATGTGCATTCATCACTTTCAGCTAGATATGAAGAAAAAGTTCAAGCAGTAAAAACACAAAGAATTTCCCCTTTCTACTGCATGGTGGTCAAATTTCTTCATCTTTCAACATCATAAAATTTCAGTGGCTCTGAAGAAATCAGAAAGCACTGCAAAAGAATTAAACTTCCTTATTTTAGAAATTAAAAGTTTTTATATACATATTAGAAAAAATTTATGATTTGCAAGTTTTTGGAGGTACTCATCTCCATCATGCTTCTTTAAAGTGATTCACTTCTGTTTTGGTTGTTCAGTTATCGTTAACTCCAAGTGAACTGCACCAGATGCTTGGTAGAATATTTCCAGTGACATCACTGATGATGAACTTTTCCCTCTTCTCTATTTTGAGTCTTTCTTTAATTTTTCTTTTTATTAGGTTATTCTGAAGGCTTAACGATTTTCAAAGTATCCCAGTTCATGTTGTGACCAGTTTTCAGAGCATGTATGTATTGTCCAGTTTTATTTGAACAGTGGTAATTTTAATTTAGTCATTTTGTAAGCACTTTTATCTGCCCTCAACAGAATGAAAGGAGCAATTTCAACCTTCCTTACACAGATAAATAATAATGTAACAATAAATCAGGAATCTGTAACAGCAGAAATAATAAATGAAATGAAATGTTTTTTTTTTTTATTGAGGCTCTATGTTCTGTTATGCAAATATGCAGCCTATTATGACCTGTCTCTCATATGTACGAAAGCCCACAGTTAAATTTTACTTCATATAATGCTACTTTCATGTTAAGGTATTTTCTTCTGTTTTTATTACTTTGGAAAAGAAATGTGTGTTTATTTTTGATATTTAGATTTGGAGCAAGTGTCATATATTTATTACTTATTTTTTTGAGTGACTCAAATAAACCTTTGTGTTAGGTAATCCTTCTGGTGAATTTTACTTCTTTGTGTTTTGAGATTTTTTGTAATCTTTTTTATTTATTAATTTTTTAAGACTGCTTTTGGATAATTGTTTTCTGGTAGTATTTCTTTGAGTTCTTCTTTGTGAACGTTTATCATTTCTGCAGTTGAGTCTAATTTATTTATTTTCTCCAAGAATTGACTAGCTGTATTTGCTTTTATATAAAAGGGATGGTAAAAATTATAACCCAATATTTTATTTGCTTTCATGGGCTTCTTGTATAATTTTGTAAGCAGTTTTATCTGCCTTCAATAGAATGAAGGGAGCAATTTCAACCTTCCTCCTGCTAAAAATAAATGAAGAAAATGGGAATAGAATTGGAAAGCATATGCAACATTGTAGAAAGAGAAAAGCCAAGTATAGCAGGCTTCCTCATAAACAAATACTATAATAGCCATACTAAATTCAAAAAAAAAAAAAAAAAAAAAAAATTGAATCAGCAAAAAAAATTACGATAGCTCTTAGCTGCATTCTTTAAATTCAGAAACATCTATCACATAGTTGCAATTAAAACTTACAAAAGTAAAATAATTATGTTTATAGATAAAGATTATTTTAAAAAATGGAAGAGGAATTTGAAATGTCAATATGGAAGAGGAATTTGAAATGTCAATAATGAAGAGGAAAACCTTTTTTCTGCATGTATTAAAAAATTTTCAAACTAATAACAGAACAAAAAAAAATTATATCAATTCCCAGAAACTTTAAACAGTTCTCAAAAACTCAGTACAGAATTTCCCAGGTATATGGAATCTTGAAATCCAACACACAGAAACACACAAATTTAGACTAACAATAGATACAAAAAATTGTTGCTTTCTAATCTAAACTACACATACCAGTCACTGAATTAGAAACCTTTTATTCAGTACAGAGTTGGATTTCCTTTAGCCCGAAATACAGCACATGTGCAGTTTGGCATAGATTCCACAAGGTGTCTGAGTGCATCTACATCTACAGTATTCCAGGCATTCACCAGACTGTCCTTCAACTGGCTCAGATTTTATGGAAGAAGACTTTGTTTGTGAATATGTTTTTATAGCATGTCCCATACAGTGTCAATGGGGTTCAGATCCGGGCTTTGTGGTGGACAGGGAAGATGGTAGAAATCGCTGTCACATTCATTGAACCACTGCTGAACTCATCTTGTGTGATGGACAATGGCATTGTCATCCATGAAACAGCCATCACCTGCTGGATAAGAGCTCAACATTGCAGGATGGACTTGATCGTCAACAATGTTCAGATAATCCTTGGAGAACACCCAACTTTCCAGCAATATCAGAGGACCCTTTCCATACCAATAGAACATGTCCCACACCATAGCACCACCTCTAGGACCTTGAGTTGTCTTTACAAGGCAAGCTGGGTCATTGCTTCATGGGGCTGCTGCCAAACTCTCTGCATATCATTGGTACAGACCATAATGTACCGCGACTTGTCGGACCACATGACTTTTTTGCAGTGTCCATTCATGGTGTTACTGTGTACAAATACATCACTGTATACAAATTTTCCTTTTATATAAAAGCAAATACAGCTAGTCAGTTCTTAGAGAAAATAAATAAATTGAACTCAACTGCAGAAATGAGAAAAGTTCACAAAGAACTCAAAAAATACTACCAGAAAACAATTATCCAAAAGCAGTCTTAAAAAATTACTAAATAAAAAAGATTACAAAAAAATCTGAAAACACAAAGACGTAAAATTCACCAGAAGGATTACCTAACAAAGGTTTATTTGAGTCACTCAAAAAAATAAGCAATAAATATATTACACTTGCTCCAAATCTAAATATCAAAATTAAACACACATTTCTTTCCCAAAGTAACAGAAACAGAAGAAAATATCTTAGAATGAAAGTAGCAGTATTTGAAGTAAAATTTAGCTGTGGGCTTTTGTACATATGAGAGGCAGGTCATAGGCTGCAGATTTGCTTGACTTAGAGCTTCATTAAAAAAAAAAAAAAAACGTTGTTCAGATAAAACTGGACAATACAGACATGTGTCACAACATGAGCTGGGAAACTTTGAAAATCATTAAGCCTTCAGAATAACCTAATAAAAAAAAAAACTAAAGAAAGACTCTAAATACAAAAGAGGGAAAAGTTCATCATCAATGATGTCATTAGAAACATTCTACCAGGCATCTGGTGCAGTTTAGTTGGAGTTAACCATAACTGAACAACCAAAAGAGAAGTGAATTCCTTTAAAGAAGTATAATGAAGGAGATCAATATCTCCAAAAATTTGCAAAAGATTAAAATTTTACCTAGTGAAACTCCATAGAAAAAGAGTTCTCAAAATACAGAATTTAAAAAACTAGGAATTGCCAAGTAAAATAAGCTTCATTACAAGGATGAAACTTGGTTGGTGATTGGATGAAGAGTTATACATAGTGCATGTAAATTATAACATGTAGCACAGCCCTTCATACTCAGGCTATGAGCATTTCAGGCACCCTTCATAACATTCCTGAGAAACCCTGAAGAGAGGATAGCTACTGGCCTGAAGGTACAAAAACAGCAGAGCAGGCTTATAATTCACACAGATAAGCTCTAAGTGCAGCATGCTTCAGGCTGAGCTATAATGATTCATGAAATTTTGATATGATTTTATGGCACTGTATTAAAAGACAATATTTACAAAGAATCAACAACATGTGCACTAAAATGTAGTAGTAATTACCACAGATGTATAATACTCAGATAAAAAAAATTTGCTGATGGTTTTGCTTTCCTCTTCCTTTTTTTTTCCCCACTGTAAATCAGAAACCAGTGTTGATAATTTTCTGCATCTCACAGAGTTCTAATGGAATGGTTTTCATGAGTTTTAATGTTGTGTAATATCATATTTTAGAAAAAAGTTGAAACTGCTTCTATTATTGCATCATTTTAAGGAATTGTCTTTCTTCTTAAAGTGCTTTATTAAAATAATCAATGTATGTATGATTGGCTATAATATCTAGGTTTTCACTCTTTTGTTCAAGAAAAAAAGTAAAACAGTATTGCTTCTAATTTCTTTTCAAGTGGTTTGATTTCTATTTTGCTTTTTACTTTTAGGCTGCAGAAGAAATGGTTTGCTTTCAACTACGCCATGGGAATGATTTACTAGCAATGGATGCATTAAGAGATTGTGATGTAAGAAAAAATATTTTTCGTGTTCCAAAAAATTAAATCAACAAAACGTACTTAGGCAAAACTTCATTTAATTAATATCACTACATAGAACCTTTCCTACAGACCCTATAATGAAGCATTCTGTGCAGAACCATCAATCATACTGACATGTTCATCATGTGACTGCCTAATAAGTTTGAAAAGGTGATGATTTATACCTGTCAATTTTAAGAAATTTAAATGACATTAGCCTTGGCAGCACTGATAATTACTTCAGCTGTAACATTTTCATTTTCCACAGAACCACTGCAATCCATTAATGCTTTGGCAAAACACAATTTCTAAAATTAGTAGGGCTTTTTCCCATATACCAAATTTCTTTTGTTTGTATTTTAATTAAGATATCTTTCATTTTAATTAAGATACACTATACATTTTCCACTGAATCTTTAAACATTTGTAACATTTCTTTCATACATTTTTTTTTATCTTTTCCAATCGTTTCACCTCATACACTGAAAGGACAATTTATTACCAAACCCCGGTGAAAATACGCAAAACAGCAGGACAGCAGCAAATGGTGGTGTGCAGAAAAACCGGTTGGGACTATAAATGAAGTGGGTCGATACACTCAGGAATACATTCCGTCAAGTGCCAGCATAGGTCGAGGATGAGACTTAAGTGAGTTTGATTGAGGTCAAGCAAATACTTTTACTCGAATTATTAGTGAGAATAATAAGAATCTATTCGTAAAACTAGTACAAGATACAAACTGGGATGAAATAATACAAATTCTTAATCCTGATGTGGCTTATAATTTATTTGAAATAACGTTGAAGAGATTGTACAATAAGGCTTTTCCATTTAAAAGGACCACATCTAAATTCAAAGAAGAGCAGAAACCTTGGCTAACAAGGCACTGTCTTAATCAGATAAGTAAAAAAAAAATAAACTGTTCACAAAATTCTTAAAATCAAGGTCACAAATTGATTATAATATTTTTTAAAAATTTAGAAATAATCTTAACTCCTACATTAGAAAATTAAAAAGAGATTATTATTTTCATATTTTTTTCTAAAAATAATCCAAAAGTAACCTGGAAGCACTTAAACATATTATTAGGTCATAGGAATGTATCACAGACTTCGATTCACCTCACTCGGGGTAACATCGAAATTACTGATCAAACTGAAATTGCTAATCAATTTAATAATCATTTTATTGTATCGCCACAACATATAATGCAACAACTTCCTAAGCTAAACGATCAACAATTACCTGATTACTCCAATTCATGCACCTTAAATTCAATGCATACTTTGGAAATTACTAGAACCGAATTAATCTACCAACTGCAGAATATTAACATAAATACAGGACCAGGCCCAGATGATATTCTTCCCAAAATTTTAAAAACTATAACTTTTTACATTATTACTCCCCTATTATACATTTTTAATTCCATTCTAGCTACAGGTATTTTCCCAGATTCGTTAAAAATTGCAAAAATTACCCATCTTTAAAAAGGGTTCTCTGACAGATATTAATAACTATCGACCTATAGCCAAATTATCCATATTTGCTAAAAATTTAGAAAAATTACTATTTGTTAGATTATTTGCTTATATTGAAAAATACAAAATTTTGCACAAAAATCAATTTGGCTTTTTACCAAATTCCTCAACAGAAATCGCCCTTTTACACTTAAAAGATAAAATTCAATCTAATTCTATTAATAATAAATTTACATTGGGACTTTTCATTGATTTATCAAAATCATTTGATAATTTAAATCATAACTTATTATTATCAAAATTGTATGCAATTGGTATTCAGGGTACATTACATAATCTATTTATAAACTGTCTCACTGGTCGCCAGCAATATACAGAAATTGAACATACCAGATCTAACTTACAATCAGTTATTTCAGGAGTCCCTCAGGGGTCGGTACTTGCTCCATTATTATTTAATATTTATATTAATGACTTCTGTACCTGTTTACACAATTCAGATATTATTTTATATGCAGATGATGAAACCATATTAATACATGGAAATGATGTTGAGACATTAGTGTGACAACTACAAGTCCGTTTTACATCTATCACTAATTGGTTAACTAAAAATGATCTGGCTATTAATATTAACAAAACAAAAGTAATGATTTTTTCAAGTACGTCAACCCCCACCTCCTTAATTCAGAATATTAATTCACTCGGATCATCTATAGAAGTTGTTCAAAGTCGTAACTATCTTGGTATCATTATTCAGCACGATTTAAAATCGAATTCACATGTTGACTACCTTTCTAATAAGATCTCAAGAAATATAGGGGTTATTAGTAGTGCAGTGGCCAATTTAACCCCAAAACTAATGATTTTATTATACTACACTTTAATTCAGTCTCATCTAATCTATTGTATATCTGTTTGGGGATCGACTACCTTATACAATATGAAAAAACTTCAGTCGTTACAAAATAGATTCATAAGACTATTACAATTTAAACTACAAAATACTCAATTTTCAAATACAGTCTTTCAGACTAGACTCAGTCCAAATGATTTTAATATACTAACTATTCAACAATTACATATCTATAGTATAGGTAAACTAATGTTTTTGAGAATTAAAAATGGTTACTACCAAGATTTAATTACAATGAGTACTCATAGTCATGATTACTCCACGAGACAAAAAAAAACCACTAATCCCCGAACGATTACAGAACGATTTAGATCATTTGTAAATTATACTGGTCCTGCATTGTGGAATACATTTCCTACTGATATTGTATCACTTAATAATATTAATATATTTAAAGGAAAACTCAGGCATTTCTTACTGACCAAAAGCTCATAATGTATTATTACCTTTGTTAATTGATAGTACCACCCTAGCTGTGTTTGATATTGTGTGGACTTGACTTGTTTTTTTTTTTTTAATTTTTTTATTTTCATGAAAATTTTGATGCTGTGGGAGAAGAGGGCACGGCACGTCAGGCCTATCAGGCCTTTTCCCTCCTCATTCCCTGTTGTTACAAAAATATATTATTTGTGTTATATATTTATGATTATGTAATACCATGTCTGTAACAACTAAAATGCAATAAATGAAATGAAATGAAATGAAATTGTGGGAACCAGGAAGATCGGATGTTCAATCAGTGCAACAGTGAAACTGTTAGGAATTCTGCAACAAACTGTAGTAAGTGGTACCAGGAGTACATGAAATTCGGCAAAACCGCTAAGTCAGATGAAATATGGCCATAAAAGTGCATCATTGAATGATCAAGGGTGCCGACGATTGGCCCGCATCACACGGATGAATTGGAAGGCTTGTTTCCAGCAAATCATGTCACAATTTAATGAAGGAGCATCCACAAGCCTATGCTCAAAGACTATCCGTTGACACATGGCACAACTCAGCTGGGGCAGTCAACGACCACATCGTGTCCTGATGTTAATGGCACAGCATTGCATGATGCGGCTGCAATTTGTGGGTGTCGAGTCAATTCGTCGATTACGACGATTCGTCATGCATCAATTCATTGACCACGACGATTCGTTGCGGACCAATTCATCGACTACGTCAGTTCATCGCATTTACAAATTATGGTTACATACAAATCGCATACAGGAAAGTGTATGATTTTTGTTGTCTTCCACCGTGATCATATTTATAAGGTTTGGATACCCTGACAGGTTAGCAATATTACGCTTTTTCTTTGGCACTAAAAATAAATTAATATGCCTAGGCCTAAGCTTAGGCCTTTTTAACAGTTTTTATTCCATCGTGTTCATTTTTAAAAAGTTTAGACACCATGTCGATCAAGTTCATATTATTGTGTTTTTACTTAGGCATTAAATATCAATAAATAGACCATAGGCCTAGGCCTTTTTAACAGTTTTTATTTAATCATGCTCATGTTCATAAGACTTAGATACCAAGTCATTTAAGTAATATTGTGCTTTTACTTAAGCAGTAAATACTGTATTAATAAATATGCCTAAAGCCTAGGCCTTTTTGACAGTTTTTATTCAATCGTGTTCATACTAACAAGGTTTAGACACCAAGTCAAGCTATATTATTGCGCTTTTACTTAGGCATTAAATATTAATACCTTGGCCTAGGCTTTTGTAACAGTCTTTTATTCCATTGTGTTCATTTTTGTATATGAATACAAAAAGTTTAGATACCAAGTCAAGTTAGTTTTATTGCACTTTTAGTTAGGCATTAAATGTTATAAATAGGCCCTAGGCCTTTTCAACAGTTTTTATTCGATTGTGCTCATATTCATAAGGTTTAGACACAAGGTCAAGTTGTTATTATTGCACTTTTACTTAGGCATTAAATATTAATACCTTGGCTTAGGTCTTTTGGACACATTTTATTTCGTCATGCTCATTTTCGTAAGGCTCAGACATGAAGTCCAGTTAATAATATTGTGTTTTTACTTAAGAATAAATATTTTATATACTTGAACAACATCTGTCAGAAAGGCCTATTGATTAATATTTAATGCCTAAGTAAAAGCTCAGTATTACTAACTGGACTTCATGTTCGAACCTTATGAAAATGAGCACGATGGAATAAAATGTGTCCAAAAGGCCAACGCCTAAGTAAAAGTGCAATAATACTAACTTAACTTGATATCCAAACCTCATGAATACCAGCACAATGGAATAAAAACTGTTTAAAAGGCCCATGCCTAGGGTTTATTTATTAATATTTAATGCCTAAGTAAAAGTGCAATAATACAAACTTGACATGGTGTCTAAACCTTATAAAAATGAACACGATGGAATAAAAACTGTTAAAAAGGCATAGGCCAATGTATTAATATTTAATGCCTAACAAAAAGCACAATAATACTAACCTGACTTGGTGTCTAAACCTTGTGAGTATGAACATGATGGAATAAAAACTGTTAAAAAGACATAGGCCTGCTGCCTAAGGCCTATTTATTAGTATTTACTGCTTAAGTAAAAGTGCAATATTGCTTAAATGACTTGGTATCTAAATCTTATGAATATGAGCATGATGGAATAAAAATTGTTAAAAAAAGGCCCAGGCCTAGGGCCTATCTATTAGTATTTAATGCTTAAGTAAAAGCACAATGATACTAACTTAACTTGGTGTCTGAATCTTATGAATATGAGCATGATGGAATAAAAACTGTTAAAAAGGCCTAGTGCCTATTTATTAATATTTAATTCCTAAGTAAAAGTACAATAATACTAATTTGACTTGGTGTTTAAACTTTATATATTCATATACAAAACTGAACACGATGGAATAAAAAACTGTTAAAAAGTCCTTGGTCTAGACCAAGGTATTAATATTTAATGCCTAAGTAAAAGTGCAATAATACTAACTTGACATGGTGTCAAAACCTTATAAAAATGAACATGATGGAATAAAAATGTTACAAAGGCCTAGGCCTAGGCCAATGTATTAATATTTAATACCTAAGTAAAAGCACAATAATACTAACTTGATGCCTAAGTTAGTATTATTATTGACTTGGTGTCTAAACTTTATAAATATGAGCAGAATGGATGAAAAACTGTTAAAAAAGGCTTAAGCTTAGGCCTTGGCATATTAATTTATTTTTAATGCCGAAGAAAAAGCGTAATATTGCTAACCTGCCTCGTCGTCCAGACCTTATAAATATGATTACAGTGGAAGACAACCAAAATCGTACATTTTCCTGCATGTGATTTGTATGTTACCAAAATTTGTAAATGCAATGAATATGATCGCAACAAATTGATGTAGTTGACGAATTGACACGCGACAAATCGTCATAGTCGATGAATTGACGTATAACCCAATTTGTGAAGGCCCGTCATAACTGGAGCAGGGATGATTGGAAACGTGTCATATGGTCTGATGAATCCTGTTCCACACTGTATCGTGCCGATGGCAGGCAGCATGTATGGCATAAACAGCACAAAGCTATGGACCCTGCATGCCATGTTGGGGTACTTATAGGCCAGTGGAGGAGGTGTAACTGTTTGGGCAGCTTTCACATGATCCAGCCTGGGTCCCTTGGTACCTCTTGAGTCTTTCGTCACTGGTTGCAGCTATGTGCAGCTCCTGGCCGACCATCTCCACTCTTTCATTATGTGCCTCTGTCCGAAACAAGTTCTAATCTTTCAACAGGACAATGCTCCACTACATCGGTTTCGGCTAGTGACCAACTGACTCCAGGAGCATAGCAGTGAACTTACCACATTCGCATGGCCCCCTCATTCACCGGACGTCAACTCCATAGAGAATTTATGGGACATATTGGAACGAGCTGTTTGTGATCAACCATCCCCACCTACATCTCTTGTGCCTGCTCTATGCCAAGCACTCTTGGATTGTTGGTCAGCGATATCTGAGTCTGTGTTTTGGAACCTCATTGCGTCCAGACCATGACGTTTGGATGCTGTCCTGCGTGCAAAGGTGGTGCCATATGCTCTTAGGCAAGGTCGGTTCTAGAGTTGCAGTCTGGAGCGGGCAATGATATTTGATAAGCTTATGTAAACTATTAACTATAGCATGTAATCATCATCATCGTCGTCAACCATTATCAATCCACTGCTGGATAAAGGTCTCCCCAAGTTTCTTCCACAACGGTCTGTCTTGTGCCAGTTTCCTTCATGTTACTCCCACAGCATGTAATAATAACTAAGATTTAACTATTTAAATTGTTTAATATATATTCTAATTGAATTATATTAATTAATTCAATTAATTATTAAAATCATTACTGTTTATAATTCACACAAATAAAATCAAATGACGAATTCCAGTCTTTGGTTCTTCACATTTACAAATCTGTTAATGACGTTGTCCACTGATATGAAGATATCTCGATGAACATGAAGAAGGGCAAGGCCAACCAATCTCTCTTGTGTCATTGTTGTTCTTAGCCATGTTTTCAACTTTTTTAATGCTGAAAAACTCATTTCATTTGAAGCAGTGCTTACTGGTAGGGTGCACTATAATTTCAATGCAGCGCTAATGCAAGGATATAAATCTTTATCATAACGAGAAAAAGTTGCTACGGCATTACTTTGTAATTCTTCAGTTTTGCATTTTTTCCATTTTTCAACCCACCGGTATATCTCCGACTTTATTTTGGACACTAGAAATTTTTTTCTTCAACAACAGGCGCCAAATACTTAGAAATGTCTTCCCCAATTGTCGATATTTCCGATCTTGACTTTTTCACGATTTCTGACGGTAATAGCAAATTAGATGCTAAAGAATTGAAAATAGTAGAGGGAAATCTGAAATCAAGGTCTTGAATCACATTTTCTAACAAAGGGATGTAAATGGTGATTCTGAAGTAATCTTCAGCACTATCAGTGTCCCCGCACGGGGATAACTGGTTTTCCAGTTATTTGGGGAGCGGCACCCCACGGCCCGAGCTGACCTTGTGACGGATCATTTTGTCATTTCGTCTTGTACGATTACATCCCCGAAGGGACAGCTGTTCATCCAGCTGCTGGGGGATGGCGTCCCCACGGTCCAAGCCGACATGTAGTATGTGTGATGATTTTCATATTTTTTATGTTTTTTCTCTTGCCACGCTCCCGCTTCAGTTGTAGGTTGCTGAGGTTGTGATTATGCACCAGCTCAGGATTTTAGTTTCTCTTTTTCTTTCCTGTCATCTTTATTTTATGTTCCCTTCTTTGGTTTTCCGAGCTGGTTAGCTAGACCTGCCTGCACGTTTGCCGTGTGCGGTGACCCGTAAGGTGGAAAAGGGGATGCTGGAGGCTGAGGTTTCTGGAGGCCTGGGTGTTTTTGTCGCCAGTTGCCAACACTCCTCTTTGCCCCCTGCTTCACCCTAAGCGGGCAGCTGGGAACTAACCCACTCCTAGTCAATGAGGTCTGTGGCCGAGTGGAGCCCAGACCTCTAACGGCTTGTCGTTTCGCACGACAGGGTGAGTCTGGGGATAGGGTGGGCATGCCAAAGGGGTGTTCCCCAGGCATGGGAAAGTCTGGGTGCACGCTGAGCGCATGTCTGCCCTATCAACTTGCTATATCCGCTTGCTATCCCTAGAGCAGTGTCCTGCGTCCACTTGGGCTTGCGGACCTCCGGCTCTCCCTCGTTGGGCTCGATTGTGGGTGGGGAAGTCGGCGGACAAATTATTAATTTATTCCATGGATGAAAATAAAGTTTCCCACGAACCGAAAAGCAAAAGAGGTAATGAGGAAGGCTCATCCCCTTCCGCCAAAAAGCATGTGCCTGATTCTTGTAACGCTTGTTTCTTTTTTATTCGTTCACTAGACCCTTCAAAGCCTTTGAGTGGCAAAAGTCCATTTTGGATAAATAAAGCTCTTCAATCCATCGCAAGCTCTTCAATCCATCGCAAGCTCTCCTAAGAGCGTAAAGAAGCTCCAATCTGGAGATCTTCTTGTAGAGATGTCCACTGTGGCCTACAGTACCACACTTATAAACACTACCACGCTGCTTGAGACTCCTGTTAAAATAACACCTCATGGGTACCTAAATTCATCTCGAGGTGTTGTCTCCTCTCAGGACCTCGTTGAGTGTACTGAGGAAGAACTACTTGAGGAACTGAGGAGTCAACACGTTACGGGTATGCGGCGTATCCTCTTCAGGCGAAATGGGCAGTCCGTCCCATCCCGCAACATCATTTTAACTTTCGACAGTCCTTCCCTGCCTACGTCCATCAAGGCAGGGTATCTTCACCTAGAGGTACGCCCGTACATCCCTAACCCTTTGAGATGTTTTAGGTGCCAGTCTTATGGCCATTCTCAGCAGTCGTGCAGGAGCAATCCCCGGTGTGCACGCTGTGGTGCCACAGAACATTTTTTACAGGAATGTGTGGCAGAGGCCGAGTTTTGTGTGAACTGCAAGGGTTCACACGCAGCATCAGCCAAAGATTGTCCCAAGTGGAAGGAAGAAAAAGAAATTCAAAGGCTAAAGACGGTGGAGAATATTTCCTATCCTGGGGCCAGAAGGAGAGTAGTTCCTGCTTCTTCTGATCGGCGCTCATATGCATCAGTGGTGGTTGCCAAATCTTCGGTTGCCATTCAGACCCCCTTAAATGTCCATACAATGTAAACGAAATCATCGCAGCCAGACTGGAGGCACTCCAGTCTTGAGCTAGGGGTCTGAAAGCGCCACCCACCACTTTGCCAAAGCAGACTCATCCCACCACCAACAAGGGAACTCGGGCCACTTCTTCTAGCAAGAAAACCAAAGCCCAGGATAAGAAAAGCATTTCTCCTCCTCCAAAATCTGAGCACACAACTCAACGTTGTGCGCCTCCTGTTAAGACACTTGGGACAAAGCATGCTACCATCTTGGCCCCTGGTCACACGCCTCCAGATCTGGGGGAACCCCCATCAGAGGCGATGGAGCCTGACTTTGTTTGAACATTTTCATTTTCATTTCATTTATAACCATGGCTTCAATCATTCAGTGGAACTGTCGAGGTTTTCGGACGAGTTTTGATGAAGTGCAACATCTGCTTTCATTCTACTCTCCGGTGTGCTTTTGTTTACAGGAAACAAAACTTAAACCATCAGACCTGCTTTCAGTTCGAGGCTACAGTGCGTATCGGACAGATAATGCATCGGGAGACATTGCCTGTGGGGGAGTCGTTATTTTTGTCCCTCACAGTGTTCCAGTGTCTTCCGTTGCGATATCCACTACTTTGCAGGCCGTGGCGGTGCGAATATCTGTCCCTGGGCCTCTTACTGTCTGCAGTGTCTATCTGCCGCTGGACGAGAACGTAAGCGTCTCTGTACTGGAGAGATTGGTTGATCAGCTGCCTTCACCCTTTCTTTTAATGGGTGACTTCAATGCTCATCATCATTTGTGGGGTAGTGTCAGCATCAGCACGAGAGGTCGTTGCATAGAGTCTCTTCTGTCCTCGGCCTCTTTGTGCCTTTTTAACACCGGTGCTGACACGTACTTCCATGAGCCGACAAGATCCTTCAGTGCGATCGATTTGACCTTGGGGTCACCATCGATTATTGCTGATTGGTCGTGGACGGTGTGTAATGACCTCCACGGGAGCGACCATTTTCCAATTGTCCTCTCGCATCATGCGATCATGCCATCTTCTGCCTCCCGCCCTCCTCGGTGGAGGATGGAGCGTGCGAGATGGGAGGTCTTCACACCGTCAGCATTGATATCTTCTACAATGGTGACCCAGGAGTCAATCGACGCAGCGGTTCTTGAAGTCACAAATTGTATTCTTCAGGCAGCTGATCTTTCTATACCAAAAACATCTACGACACTATCCAGAAGTCCGAAGCCTTGGTGGAACCCTGAATGTGCAGCAGCTAGGAGAGCTCAACATAAGGCCTGGTCTACGTTTCGGCGTTATCCAACTGATGCTAATCTCGTTACATTCAAACGAGCAAAATCCTATGCTCGGTTGGTGCGTCAACGTAGCAAGAGGGAGTCTTGGATTCAGTATGTTTCCTCTCTCACTTCACGTGCCAGTTCGAAAAGTATGTGGGAAAAGATTCGTAAGATCCGGGGTAACTACAGCTCTCACCAGATCTCCATTCTCGAGAGTAACGGCTGCACATATGCTGATGTCGGGGAGATTGCTGATTGTTTGGGGGAGGCGTTTGCCTCCGTGTCGAGTGACCTGGCGTATCCTTCCTCCTTTCTCAGGATTAAATCTACTGCAGAATGCCAGAGAATCTCCTTTGCGTCTTTTAATGACACAAGTTATAACTCCCCCTTCAGCATGGTTGAACTCAGGGTGGCTTTGCATCGGTCCAGCGCTACATCTGTCGGTCCTGATGGCATCCACTATGACATGCTCCGTCATCTCTCGCAGTCCTCTCTCGAGAATCTCTTAATCTTGTACAATCGTATTTGGTCGGAGCACAGTTTCCCGGTATCGTGGCGAAAAGCTTTTGTTCTGCCTTTTCCCAAACCTGGCAAGGATCCCAAGTCTCCCTCTAGTTATCGTCCAATTGCTCTCACTAGCCGTCTGTGTAAAGTTCTTGAGCGCATGGTAAATTCCCGGTTAGTTCATTTTTTAGAATATCATCAAGTTCTTTCACCATCACAAAGCGGCTTTCGCCGTCATCGTTCACCTCACGATCATCTCCTGCACCTTGAGACATCTGTGCGCAAGGCGTTCGTGCGTAGGCAGCACCTGGTTTCTGTATTTTTTGATATTGAAAAAGCTTATGATCGAGCGTGGCGGCACGGTATTATCCGTGATCTCCACGCATGCGGATTGCGAGGACATCTTCCGACATTTATTTTAAATTTTCTTCGCAATCAGATGTTCCAGGTGCGCCTGGGTACGACGCTATCGGCAACATTCCATCAAGAACAAGGTGTTCCTCAAGGTTGCATTTTATCTGTCACATTGTTCATCCTGTGCATTAATTGTCTCCTCACAAATCTTCCTCCTGCGGTTTCGGCTACTGTCTATGTTGATGACTTGCACATTTTCTGCTCGTCATCAAGCATGCATTTTATTGAAAGGCAGTTGCAGTCTGCAATTAATCAGATCTTTAAAGCGGCGAATAGCAATGGTTTCGTTCTTTCTCCCGACAAGACAGCGTGTGTCCATTTCTGCCGGAGGCGTGGCCTCCATCCTGACCCAGAGCTGTATTTAGACCGTGCAGCCATACCAGTTTTGCTGGAGACCAAGTTCCTTGGTCTGACCGTCGACCGTGCGCTTAAGTTCCGTGTGCATGTTCGGCGGCTCAAGATTTCCTGTCTGCGGGCTCTATCCATTCTTAAGATCCTTTTGAGAGTCTCGTGGGGTGCAGACAGGATGTCTTTAATCCGCATTTACCATTCCTTAATACAGTCGAAACTGGATTATGGTTGTATCGTGTATGGCTCTGCTCGTCGTTCCGTTCTCCGGCCTTTGGACACTATTCACCATCAAGCACTGCGTCTTTGTTCGGGAGCATTTCGAACATCTCCAATTCCCAGCCTTTACGCTGACGCGAACGAACCATCGCTTGAATTACGCCGTCTGCAGCTGTCTATTCAATTCTATCTGAAACTTAGATCTCTTCCAGACCATCCTTTATACGATGCAGTTTTTCATCCCCAGCATGCTCGTTTATTCGGGAACCGGCCCTCGTGCATTTCAACTTTCGGTCTTCGTATGGCGGCCGTAGCCTGTGATGTAGGGCTCGACTTGTCACTTGTTGGAGAGACCAGGGGCTTTGGGGATCCTCCATGGCACCCACTTGGTGTCATGGTTCATACCACCTTTACATCTTTCGAGAAACCCTCAACCCCTGCGTCAGTGTACCAGCAGCTCTTCGCTGAGCACTGTGCCCTCAATTCTGAATACACTACCATTTTCACTGATGGCTCCAAGATGCACAGAGTCGTTGGATCTACGGCGGTTTGTATTGATGACTTCTCTGTCACGCGGATCCCAGCTGAGGCCACGGTGTTTTCGGCGGAGATGCATGCTGTGTATCTTGCACTACTTCATGTTCAGTCGGGCTCTCATCAACGGGCTGCGGTGTACACTGATTCTTTGAGTGTTGTACAGTCATTGTCATCGTTGGACTGCTGTGACCACCCTTTTCTTCTTACCGTACGAAGGCTTCTTTGTTCTTTGCTCGGGGCCGGTGTCCAGATACAATTTTGTTGGATTCCCGGGCATGTTGGAATCTCGGGTAACGAGTGTGCTGATGCGGCTGCTAGATCTGCTTCCTCTTTGGTTGTCACACCCTTGCCACTGTTTCACCGGGATTTCCGCTTTCTGGTTCGCGACCATATCAAGCGACCGTGGCAAGGTCTGTGGGACCAAGAGGTGGAAAATAAACTGCATCGTATTAAACCTAATCTTGAAGTCTGGAAATCCTCATATCGTCGGAAACATAGGGAGGAAGTGGTGCTTGCGCGTCTCCGCATTGGGCATTGTCGTTTCACTCACCGCTTTTTTCTGTGTGGTGACACTGCGCCGATGTGTGAGACGTGCAATTTCCGACTCACCGTCACTCATCTTCTGTGTAGCTGTGTTCGTTTTCGTGATGTACGTTTTCATTTCTTTCATTCTCATTTGTTGACCGAGGACGCCGCTACACTGCAGCGGCTCCTCAATGACCACTGTGATACTGTTGCCGTGTTTTCATTTTTTAAAGAAATTGACTATTTTAAACGAATCTAGATTTTAGCCCTATCATCATCCTCATTTCTCAGTTTTACTGAATCAGCTATATTTTAATCATTGTATCAGGTTTTTAATACTGTTTGTTTCATTATCTTTTTTAGCCCTTCCATCGTTCTCATTTTTTAGTTTTACAGGATCAGTCAGATTTTAAACTTTTTACCACATTTTTAATACTGTTTGTTTGTCTTGTGTCTGGCGCTCTTTGGCCAACCATGGCTCTTGCGCCATAAAAATCAACCAACCAACCAACCGCTATCAGTGGTGGCGTTACATCTATTTTTTTTATTTTTGACTCTTCTAGGGAGGGAAACGGATAAATCCAACTTTTCATGTAGCTTTATAATTTCCACATATAGATCGCTTAACATTTGTTTTGCATTTTCTCTTTTTTCCTTTAACACTAATATTACATTTTGGATCAGTTCTTTTGCTACTTTAGTGTCCAAATTTTTCTTTTGTCATAACTTCCTCAAACTCTGAGTAAAGTTCAGCATAAAAGACAAGCAATAGACAGCAACTATAAAATTTGTAATAAACATAGTATTCAACAGGGTTTGTGCTAAAGATGATGACTGGTTATCTTTCCAGCTGGCCACCAATTCCAATGCGCTGACAATTTCAAGAAAGTATGTTTTAAATCTCAAAACCGCTTCATGCCTTTCTGCCCACCTAGTTTCGCACAATTTCTTCAACTGCTGGTGACCAGATCCATCATAACTTGTTTCAGGACTTTACTCCGCTTTGGCGAGACATTAAAGAAATTCATGATCTCTTTAATTGTGCCTATAGCATTGCGGACATCTTGGACGAAACTTGATTTCAAAAGCGATACATTTAAAGCATGACTGTAGTAGCAAGGGCATTTAATAGCATTTTTTAGAGACTTCTGCAATTCCAAGACAGCTCTTTTCTGATCTGAAAGCATAATGCTACAAGTGTCAGTGGCTATAGCAACACAATCATTAAAATCTATGCCAGATTTTTGCAAAAAAAGAAATTACAATTTTTGCCAGTACTTTTCACTAAAAACAGGTTCCTCTTGAAGTCTTCGAAATTTTCGTTATGAATATCAATAAATGATACAAAATCTTCCAAAACTTGATATGCTTTTTCATCAAAATATCTCACAATTATGGACATCTGTGACCCCCGACTAATATCAGTAGTTTCATCAAAAATGATTCCATAGTATTTGTTTGCTTTAATTTTATTAAGAACAGAGTTCAAAATTTCATCTCCACAAAACTTAATTAGTTCATTTTGCGTGGTGTTGCTTACGTAGGTTGCTCGCGAACTTATATTTTCCATAAATTTTTTTAGCTTCTCATCACCACTTGTGACACGATACCATAACAATTCTCGAAAATTACCTTCATTTAGATTTAAGTGACTTTTGTCATTATTGTCAGAAAATTGGTCATCAACTGATAGAAATGACATTTCACCATAATCCCTATGGCCACGCAATGCTAAGTTTTAGCATCCCAAAAAATAATGGACTCTATTATTAGAATCAACCTTTCCCTATTCTCCTTGTTTTGAAGCTCATAAGCTGAATCTAACTTCATCAACACTCCTTTCTGAGGATTTTCATATATTTTATAAAATCGGAAGCAAAAGAAACTGATTCTTTATGGTATTTATTTTGTTTGTGAACAATTAAATCTCCATCTTTGCCTAGTAATTTAGAATATTTATCCAAAGGCTCAGTAACGAGTTTTTTAATGGAGTGGCTTTGTTTATTCCTCCGTATTTATTGGAAAACAAGAGACAATACTTGCAAAATAAACCTTTAAGTTTGCACAAATACGTTAGCCAATTAAACGAACTGAAATGCGTTTGAGAGCAGTAGCATTTCACTTCTTTATTATTTTTCTTGTGCACTGAAAAAGGATAAAAAAAATTTTTTACCTGGAGTCCACGCGCATTTCAGAATACTGAATTTTTCGCGATCTGTTATTGAAGAAATGCATTGCTTTTCAACGTAGAAGCCCACATCAGTTTTACCATCAAATAGAGCAGGCTGAGGTCTATCTGTTGCCAGTTGTTCTACAAAAGCAACATTCTTTGGCATGTGAATATTTGATGTGGATTGAGCTTCACATGAATGCTGCTGCTGCAAATTTTCAATACTTGCTGAAATCAAAATTTCACCTTCTTCTCTGCCACTGCCACTCAAACAAGGAACAGATTCAGTTTCACCACAATCCTCTTTCAACTTTTTGAAGAAACAATCTAACATATTTTTTGGCATTTGCTCATTTTCTTTTCTAAAAGCTACCAGTGGTCAGCAAAACTAGCATCTCATTCACCACATGGGGACTGGGCTGGGGAGTGAAGTCAAAGGTCATATAACACACACGATCAAGAAGGGAAGCTTCGCTCTGGCGTAAAGGGCGACCTCTGTCGGTAACGTCACTTGGCGGTCCAAATGGTAGTGCTGAGAAGCCCACAGTAAAGGGACAGCACATGTGTAATGCATGTTCTTTCTGTTCAGCAGTTGCAAGTCTCATTGTGTGCTCATTCTGAACAAAGAATGTATGTTTTTTAATATACTCCATAATTAACGTCCACAAAAGTGACAACATTTATGCACTTAAAACCAAAGAAAACATTGGGAGCAGCACGAAGCTGTTAAAGACTCATATCATAAACAGCTAAGATCTGCACTCTTTTAAAACACATGGAAAGGGTGGGAATGCAGTTGGTTTTTCATCCTGTAATGCAGGCTTTAAAAACATACCAATTGGACCGTCAAGTATGGTGGCGCTGCTGTCGTGCGTTTTACATTAGCCCTATCCCCTATGGAGTGGATTGGAGCCTTCTCTTCTTCATCCCTTATAGATTCTTTGCTCCAGTCACCCAACTCACCCCTAGATAAAAAGTATATTGTGCTGCCATCTTTTGGTTTAAAAAATATACGGTAAGTACATACATACGTATCACTAAGCTGTTCTCTGAGATTCAGAGGTTAGCTCCAAAAAGAAATACAAACTACCAGATATTTTTACTTACTGTTGTCATATCAAACTTGTCCATTTACAGCGATTTTGACTTACCACTCGTGCTTCACTAATGCCCATTACACGCCATACACAAGATCTTTTATACTTCATACTCCTAATCTTTTTCTCATGCAGACACTCCTGAATCTGATCCACCCATGTCTTCCTTGGCCTTCCTCTGCCTTTCCTTCCTGCCAATTGGGCTGAGAAGATTTTCTTAGTAAGCATTTCATCACTCATTCTTTCAACATGGCCAAACCACCGAAGCATATTGGTCTCCACCTTGCTAACAACATTTTGCTTCACATCACACAACTGCAATACATCTTCATTTCTCACACTATCATATCGTGTCTTGCCACAAACCCCACGTAAGTAACGCATTTCTCTAGCACACAAACGACTCCTATGTTTCTTCTGCAGTACCCAGGTTTCACTACCATACATCAGAGTAGGAACAAGTACACTTTCAAACACAGCCATGCGGGACTCTCTAGAGAACCCATCATTCCTGTGAAAACCTCCCAGAGCAGCTATGACTTTCAAAGAAGAATTCACTCGCCTACTGATTTCACCATCCAACTTGTTCTCTCTGTCAAACATGCTTCCTAAATACACAAACTCACTCACCTGGTCAAACACAGTGCCATTTATACTTACATTGCATTCAGTGCTACCCATTCCTCTCTCAAACACCATAACTTTGGTTTTTCCCTTATTTATACTCAGTTTGAATTTCATGCAAACTTCGTGCATCCGAGTCAACATACTCTGCAACTCACTTTTGCTCTCTGCCAATAGGACAGTGTCATCAGCATACAGCAATCTGCACACACGGATATCACCAAGACATAAACCACTATTATCTATTTTGGCATCACACATGCATGCATCCATAAATATATTAAACAGCCATGGTGACATTACACAACCTTGTCTAACTCCTGCAGCAATGGAAAACCATTTTGATAAAACACCATTCACTCGTACACAAGCTCTACTACCAGCATACATGGCTTTTACACTATTAAGTAGATTCCCAGTAACACCATATTCATTCAATACCTTCCACAAAAGTGTCCTATTCACTCGGTCATAAGCTTTCTCTAAATCTATGAAGGCAGTAAAAACTTTCTTCCCAACAGCCAGATACATTTCAATCATCGTGCGTAATGCAAAAATCTGGTTAGTGCAGCCTTTACCAGGCATAAAACCACTCTGAACATCCCACACTTTCAATGATGTTCTTGCATTCAGTCTGATCACCTTTTCCCTTATACAAGGGAACAATGATAGCATCCTTCCAATCCCAAGGGACCATTCCTAACTCCTAGCACAACTGGCAAAATTCAGTTAACCAGTCAATTATAGAGTCACCACCACCATATTTCAACATCTCTGCAGTTATGCCATTAACTCCCTGAGCCTTACCATTCTGAAGAGATTTAGAGCTTTACACACTTCTTCTCTCGAGATCACTCCTGTGCTTTCATCCCTCATTGTGACATCATCTGCGTCTGTCTCAGAATCATCTTTGCTTTCCTGATCTAATAACTCACAGAAGTATTCACCCCATCTGTCACTTAACTCATTGGGCTCCCATAACATTTCCCCAATCTCATTCTTCACACAACTTACAACTTTGTTTTCCCTATTTTTCCTGAGTCTCATGTACTTCCAGAAGGACTTTCTATCTTTCCAAAAAGCCAGTTCATGCCTTTCCACTTTCTCCTTCCTATCTTTTGCCTTACTGTGGCAAACCAGCTTAGCAGCTTCACGCTTCTTACAGCGATATTCATCCACAGAGACTCTACCTTGCAGCATCCCCAAATAGGCTTCCTTCTTTCTCTTTACTGCCTCTTCAATCTCACTATTCCACCAAGCATCACCTCTATTGTTACCCACTATTGTGGTGCCACAGACCTCTTTAGCAGCAGTTACAACACAGTTCTTAAAACATTCCCACTTCTTTTCTACATCCCTCTCACCAGACTTCAGATCCTTCAGTCGTTCTCTGAGTAAGTCAGAATAACGCTGATGATCTTCAAGGAGCCTATCAACCTTTATTCTTTCTATCCTGGGTCTCTTCCTATTCCGTGAATCCACGAAAGAATCCCGTGTATGAGTAAGAAGTGACTAAGAAATTATAAGACACGAATTTTATGGAAAATTAAATGTGAAAAATCGATACTGCATTGCTCACTCTACCGTGAAACAATTTTACATCGCATGGTAATGGCACGGATTCCACTTCCACCACAGACAGATTAAATGCTGATCTAGAAATTTAATTTTGTTTAATGAAAGGGGTGAAAACGATTGATCTCTATTGATTAGTTTTGGAGAAATTAGAAATAGGGAAACATGCATTTCATTAGAAAAAATTCTTAAAAATTACGAAGTCGCTCCTTTTTGCTATTACTCATGGTATTAAAAATGAGGAACATGATCCCACACACACACAAAACATCAAAAAATAAAAATGTAATCAGACAAAGAAAAAAACAGGAAAGTCGAGAAAATTTAATATGCTGAAAGGGAAAATGATGTGGCATTCTCATCGCTGTGACAGCAGTCATTTTCAGTGTGATTACGAACATTTGCGAGATTCGCCAACTTTTTTCCGGTTTTTTTCAATCGCTCTACCCTATCCTCATTTTTCAAACTTTTTCTTAAAATTTTTCATTGCTGGAAAGAAAGCAGTACTACTCCACGACCTTTCGCCAAATTGCAAAATATCAAGGACTTTACAAGACTTGGAAAAAAGGGAAATTAAGTTTCAGAATTTTACCAGGATTCCATGGGCTGTGCAAACTCTGTCACATTCTTATAACAATTACAACACCCAAAAAACAATAAACAATTAAAAAAAACTGTAAAAATGTCATGATATTGAAAACACCCACGAAACATTCCCAAAAATGTTCGAGTGTTAGAATCTCGAAAATACGAATATAAACTTTACACAGATGTTTAATAATGTTATTTTACTGAGATTTTCGATTTCCACAGCATACTTAATGTTTTCCATAATCCATAGCAGACTGATGATTTTCATAGTAACTATGTAAAAACTGTAGTACTTAGTCTTTTAATCTTTCTTCCCATTGCATGGTCTTGCTCAGCATCTAATGGAATGGTGTACACAGAGAATTTACAGTGCCAAAGTCCCAATGATTACGACGGGGCATGGCAGTTGCAGAACACAATGCACGCAAAATCTGCCTTTTGTAGAAAAATGGCACAAGATTTTTGTTTTGCCGCAAAGTGGCGCAGAATTCTCATCCCTGCATAAAGCTCTGCACAAGCACCAAGGATGTGATGTCATAAACCAGTACTTCAACTTTCCAAGACACTGACTGTCTTGCTACCATCATGGGGCTCACTACCTTGCCACTTGAAGTACCGTGGATTAACAAAAAAAACATTTGTTTCCATTCGTTACTGACTCCCATAGCCCAGCATTGACACTGGAGAAAAATGATGGCTGATATCATTAATGAGGAAATAAATACCATGCATAATAAATAAAAAGAAAAAAATAAGAAAATCACAAAACTGGATTTTTTGTAGAAAAATCGGATTTCTGGAAAATATTTTTGAAATTGGATGAAATACGGGTAAGTAAACTAGGACACTTGGCAGCTCTGTACAAATTAAAAGCAAAACTGGAGACAATGTGCATTGGTCTCATGCCTTAAATGTATCATTAAACCATTAACCAGTGTTATCATTTTCTTCATCCCATAATTTTTAATGCGTAGGTTATCTGAGAACTTTGCAAAAACATTTCAGAATCCATAATTGCTTAATTAAAGTTTGTTTATCTCATGGAACTTTTCAGAAACCTGTTTTAAGAACAGATATATTATTCTATAAACTACAATTACCAAAATTATACTCTTTTTCACCCAGCTGATTTTTAGCCACAATTGTTAATATTTCAGTTTGTATAAACCAGGCATGATATTCTTCCATATTTTCAGAGAGTTCTGCTTTTTTCACCATCATTTGGGTCGTTCTTGAGGTCAGTGCTTTGAGATCAGGGGTAGGGGGTGGCTCAGAACTTCTTTTCCATCTTTCAAAACTTCCAAAAATGGAAGTTAGTAGATGCAGTGAAAATTTCTGCTGTATTCCTTTTTTTTTTTTTTTTTTTTTTTTTTTTTTTTCAATTTCCCTCTGTCTGGTATTGTTGTTAAATGTAATTTTATTGCATAAATGTTTCTATTTCAGCTTGAAATGTACACAACAATTTTGGAAAACGAAAGTTATATGGATTGAAAATTTCCTTGTAATCTTAAATTCTTTTCCTCACAGTGTTTTTCTCCCCCTGTATTGTTGTTGCGTATCCTTTTGTTTCATAAATACTTGTATTTCCACATTAAAATGGAGCAAAATTTTCCAAAAACAGGGTGGACAAAGCAAAGAGTTTTTCTGTAATCATTTTTTTATTGTGACATTCCCCTTGGCCTGTATTGTAAAATGTTGAAGTTTTTTGTTGTTTTATATTTTTATAAATGTTTGCATTTCAACTTCATAAGGGAGGGGAAAGTTCCAAAAGTGGAAGTGACAAAGTTAGAAAATTTGTAAGAATTGATGCAGGTATTCAAAAGTAATCACCTTTCCAAGTTACACCATTTATCTAACATAGTAAAAACTTTGGTATCATGCATTCATGGTCTTCTTGTTGAAAGTTCTTTCAGCATGATGGGATAAAATTATGATCATAAAGTTTGGAAGAATGAACATCAAAACCTATTCAGCTCTACAAACTGTGAACTACAAACTTAAAACACTGGGTAAGTCTTCAGCAAAATGCATTATTTGGGAGAAGCAGTTGATTCCAACTTTGCCCAAATCTGAGTGCATAAGGAAAAAAAGAAAAGAAAAGTGACTGTAAAAAATGGGAATGAAAAGATATCAGCAGATAGTCAGAGAAAAATTTAGCAATGGGTGTTGTGTAGTTGCAGTCAATGAAAGACAAATTGGCTGTGGAACTTGATGAGAGGAAAGCAGGACTTACACACAAGAGGAAACTTGTGCTGATGTCCAAGAAAGTACAACAAAACAGGAAAATACCCTGTTTTAAGCAACATCTTTTAAATCCATTTTATTTTGTTTTGAATTCAGTCATTTTATATTGTGAATACAGTGATATGTTCCAGTTTAATATTTACATAAATAAATTACAGTGAATGATACTATCTTGTTCAAGCTGTGTTACATTCACACTTTTACACTGTGCATTCCAATTTTTCACGTGGTTAAAAAGTTCAGCTTTTTTTTTTTTTTTTTTCACATCGTCAGTTTTGTGTATGATAAACTTTTGTGAAAAAGTTTATTGTACAGAGCAGCACTTGTCATCACACATGTTTTCTTCCAAAGCTATGCTTACACAAGGTAAGTGGAAATGTTCATATTTTGATATGAGGTTCATATTTTCCTGGGTGGTTAGCTGTATTTAGATGTTCGTAATGTATTTAAATTGCTTTGTTTTAAATTGAAGACTGCTGAATAATAACATAAATAGAACGACTTGCATTGTAAATGGTCTTAGCTGTAATGAGTTTGTAAAGTCTGTTAATTTATGTTCTATATATAGTAATATAGTTTTTTTTTAACATTATGTAAACAGAATAAATTAAAGAAAGAAAAAAATATATAAAGTCTTTCTTTATGATTTAGGTTTAGTGTTTCTCATTTTTAGTACAAATATTTGTTGAGGTAGGCTTAATGCAACAGGTTGCCTCTGGGAAACTTTGTCCTTCAAAGTCACGCATATTTAAAATGTTTAAAGAAGTTATTGGTATATGTAGACTGCTTTATTTTTCTCCTTCCTCTACATTGAAAAATTAGGAATAACTTGGCTGTTGCGATGTTGATAAGCCCTTAGAGACAGGTCAGTTTGCACAAAGACAAAAATGTTTCCGCTGTTTCTTTACTACCTCCCTCTGTCCTAAATTCTTAAAAACCATAAAAAAACTTTGTTATTCTGCTTAAAAGTTTAAAAGCATTTAAAAACTTGACTTACTATTTAGAAGATGCCTATCAGCATGTAACCAAAATAGAATCAATGGTTGTGTGTTTTTATTCCTGATGAAGATGGGGGACGCTGAAAAAACCCTGAAATCTGTCTGGGGGGGGGGAGATACAACAACCTGGAATTAAAACTGCAGTTTGGAAGAAATGAATTAAGCAAAGCTTGAAGAAAACTGAAAATAAGTTTTTTTTATAGATTTTAGTTTTTAAATGTTTTGAAACTTTTAAACAGAATAACAGTTTTTTTGTGGAATAACTTTTTTAGGGTCTTTATAGAGGTTATTTTTCATGAAAGTTGGTTGTCAAATTTTCGAACTAAAGCCTAGTTTGTCATCAGGGTTTTTAAGATTTTAGGACTTTTTTATCTCAGATTTTTAAAACATAATTATAAGAAATAAAACTTTTTCCATCAATGCAACTGCTGAGCAAAAGATGTGCATGAAAGCTTAGAAAGAAACGTATATCAAGTAACTGATGCATATATGGATTAGACTTATCATACTTCAGGATACATGAAGTGCTACTGTAACATCTGCCTTAGCCTGGATTGCAATGTTTCAATGGCCCTGTTGCATTTTCAGACTGTCAGATGTCATCTCTGCATTGTTTGCAGCTGACAGTAGAGTTTACAGACTCCCTGATAAGATATCTTTGCATATTGGCATCTTTGAAGTCTAGTTTCCCTTGAACATCTTTCTTGCATTTGCATGTATGTGACCAGTGGAGCACCCAGGATTTCTTTATGGGGTGGTTCAAAATATTGGGAAACGAAAAAAAGATCTCTGCCATATTTAAGCGTGTTTTCAATTATTGATAAAATATATATTAAAAAACATATATACCGTCAACTCTGGATATAGTGAACTCTGTTATAGTGAACATTCGGCTATAGTGAACCTAAATCATTGGTCCTGACACGTAACATCAGAAATGTACATTGAAATTTTTGTTCATTTATAGTGGACCCTCAACTTCAGTTATAGTGAACCTAAAAAGTAAAACTTCAAAGAAAAGAATGTACTTGTAACATGAAATTGTATCTTATTTCAAAACAAACCTTCTTGTAAAAACTTGAAAGAATGTGTTGAGAACAATATTGTAGGTCTACTACTCATTAAGTGCTTTGAAGGACGAAGGTAGGATTAGTTCTTATTCTTTTAAAAGAGGCTGTTGTGTTCAGTATGGACGAAGAGGGGGTGAGTGTCATTTCCTGGAATTGAGGTCGTTAAGTCTTGTCCATTTAAGCATCAAAAGAGAACATGAAAAGAAAGGGAACGGTGGCGATGCCCAGAGGGTAAATGCTGGCAAAATTCCAATGACTTTCACTCCCCCCCCCTTCCAGTTTGTAAAAGCGAACCCGGGGAAATTCCAAGGCTGAGTCACAACTCCCTAATCACTCTGCAGGTGGACACTGATCAGTTTTTTTCCAAGTTTTGAACAGTGAATACATACAGGATGTCGAAGTGTAAAGTGTTTTCTTTGGAAGATAAGACGAACATTATTGGTGGCATTGAACATGGCCTGTCGTAAGCAGATGTGGGTTGGAAGTCATCATCATCATCATCATTGTCAACCATTATCAATCCGCTACTGGTCAAAAGTCTCCTCAAGTTTCCTCCACAACGGTCTGTCTTGTGCCAGTCTCCTCTATGTCACTCCCGCATACCTTCGAATTTCATCCACCCATCTCCCATGTGGTCTTCTTCTGGGTCTTTTCCTGTCCCTTGGAATCCAATTTAAAATTTCAGCTGCCCATGGATGGTCTGTCCTTCTGGCAGTATGTCCAGCCCATTGCCATTTCAGGGATTTAACTCTGATCATGATGTCTTCCACTCTTGTCATTTTTTGGATCCACGAGTTCCTCTTCTTATCTCTCCTGGTTACACCAAGCATGCACCTCTCCATGCTGCTTTGAGTTGTCTGCAGCCTTTGTATGTCTCTTTTAGTTAAGGTCCACGTCTCTGCACCATATGTAAGCACTGGAAGGATGCATTGATCAAACACTTTTCTTTTAAGACATAATGGCATATTGCTCTTGAAAATTATGCTGTTTCTTCCAAAAGCTCTCCAGGCAGTTTTGTACGCCAATTAATTTCTTCATCAATGTGACCCTCACTTGATATCTGCTGTCCAAGATAAACGTACGTGTCTGTTATCTCCAGCTTTTCTCCATCAATCGATAAATCTTCATTTCTTGTAAAAGCATTGAACATCACTTTTGTCTTCTGAAAGTTCATTTTTAATCCCACTTCTTTACTCTTGTCAGCAAGTTCCTGGATCATACTCTGCAGCTCTGATGGGGTAGTTGCAAAAATGACTACGTCATCAGCAAAACGAAGGTGGGTTAGATAATCTCCATTAATCTTTATCCCTTTGTTTTCCCAGTTCAGTGATTGAAAGACATTTTCCAATGTGGCATTAAAGAGCTTCAGAGATATGGTGTCACCTTGTCTCACTCCCTTTCCAATTTTTATGTGTGTTGTATTTTCAAACAGCCAAATATTTGCACTTGCATTTTCATAGATGTTATTAATAATATTAATGTATGCATCTTCAATACCACACGATTTCAGAGCCATTGTAACTGCTGATGGTTTCACCGAATCAAAGGCTTTTTCATAAACGATAAAAGCCATGCACAATGGAAGTTCATATTCCCTCGCTCTTTCAATTAGTTCTCTCAGTACGTGGATATGATCTATTGTGCTGTAGCCACTCCTAAATCCAGCTTGTTCTCTCGGTTGAGCCATGTCCAGTGTTACCTTCAAGCGATGTGAAAGAACTTTAGTGAAGATTTTATAAACCACTGATAGGAGGCTGATAGGTCTGTAGTTCCTGAGATCTTCAATGTCACCTTTTTTATGTAGCAGGATCATTGTAGTGTTGTTCCAATCCTCTGGAATCTTCCCTTCATTAAGGCATCGAGTGAAAATTTGGGCGAGTACTGTTTCGATTTCTCCACTTGCTTCTTGTATGATGTCTACAGTAATTCCATTTTCTCCTGGAGCTTTCCCCCACTTCATGTTCTTGATTGCATGTGCAACGTCTGCTAGGAGGACTGGAAGAACTCTGGTACTGGTACCTTTCATGATGTCTGGAGTACATGTAACATCCCTTTCATATAATTTGGAGTAGAAATCTTTCACTCTTGTCAAAATTTCGCCTCTATTTCTTGTTACAGAACCATCTTTTCTCAGTGCCATAATCTGTTTTCTTCCCTTACTGAGTTGTCCCTTTGCTATCTTTAGGCTTTGGTTGTTTTCAATTGCTTTCCTCACTAGTTCACAGTTAAATTTCCTTATGTCTTCAGTGATACTTTTTCGTACTGTCTTGCATAGCTCTATATATTCCACTTTGGAAGTCACATCTTCTTTAGTTGTCCTCATCTCTCTTCTTTTTTGCATCAACATTTTGGTTTTTCCTGATAATTTGTTCACATGCAACTTGTTCTTAGACCCAGCTAATTTTGTTGCTGTTTCCATAAGAGCTTTGGTTACTTTTCTGTTAACTTCAGAAATATCCACTTCTTCCGATGTTAGGCCTTTTAAAGCAGAGAATCTGTTCTTCAGTTCCAACTTGAAGGTATTATGGTGTTTTTTAAGGTTGGTTATGTCAATACATTTTGTTTGTCTTATGAGCTTGCTACGTTCGAGTTTAGTGTTGAGGTGCATATTACATCTCACCAATCTATGGTCATTACCTGTGTTGAACTTGTTTGGCACACTGCAGTCTTCTGTGATGATTTTATTGTTACACATAATAAAATCAATTTCAGTTGTCGTCCCATTTGGATGTCTCCATGTCCATTTGCTGTGTGGCTTTTTCTTGAAAAAGGAGTTCAAGATGAAAAACCCTTCTGTCCCTGCAAACTCGACGAGAGTATTTCCACGCTGGTTTCTGTTGCCATGACTAAATTTACCTACTGAAGTTTCATTCTGTTGCCGTTGCCCTATTTTTGCATTGAAATCTCCCATAATTATCCTCAAGTGCTGCTTACCTTTATTATTTAGATGACAAATTTCCTCATAAAATTCTTCAATTTCTTCTTCAGGATGACTTGTGGTGGGTGCATAAGTTTGAATAATCTGAGCCTGGTATCTTCTCGAGAGTTGGATAACGAGTTGTGCAGCTCTGTCAGAGGAACTTTCAACTTCTACAACTTTATCCTTCAGTTTCTTGTTTATTATAAATCCAACACCACTAGTTCTGCCAGTATCTGTCCCCCGATAGTAAAAGAGATGTCCACTTTTCAGTTCAATGAGATCTTCTCCTTTTCTCCTTACCTCACTTAGCCCGACGATGTCCCACTTGATCCTTTGTAGTTCCTCTTCCAATTCAAGAAGCCTTGAATCAGAAGATAGAGAGCATCCATTATACGTAGCCAAGGTCAGCATCGGATGGCAGCCTAGTCCTGTCCTCCGGGGATTCTTAGAACCCTCTGTCTGCCTTCATGTCGCACTGGCAGCTGCCTTGGCCAGGTACATTCCAGCTGCCAGAGACTGAGGGCCAAGATTTAAGTTGTGGAGTCATTTTGGAGGGGTTTGGCCATAACTCACCATGTTGGCCAAGCGGATTGGTGAGTGTCGGATAGCATTTCCTCTAATCCCGATGGTATAGTTATACCACTATTGGCGGTCGTCAGAGCCCCTTTAGTGGGAACAGGATGTACCATGAGAAGGCGGGGTTGACATTTGTCGAGGAGATGCTGGGAATTACAGTTAAGTAAATCAACCATGAGTAACATCTTGAAAAACAAGGACAAAATTCTGATTGCTTTGAATACAAACAAGCCTGCTATAAAAAAACTTTGGTTGTCTGATCGAGACTATGTTGACCAAGTGTTACTTCAATGGTTTACTCTTCAGAGGTCTTTAGGAGTCTTTCTCAACGGGCCTGTGCTGAAGAGCAAAGTTGTGCACATCGTTCGTACACATCCTGAATATCCTGGAAAAGTCCTGGAATTCCATTTTGTCCTGGAAATGTCCTAAAATTCTGTTACATGTCCTAGAATTTTATCCATTCCTGCCTTTTTGTCCCTGCACGATGTTTTGTAGTTGAGGATTTTTCTACAGACATAACTTATGTCTGACAAATTTTCCTCCCCACCCCTGCAAAATGCGGAGCAGGGGGCCTGTGGGTTTTCTTGTCTGTTAGGAGGACTGAAGCTGCGTTATTAGCATCTTTTGCGTAGTGCTAATGTTATCACTTTGTCTGTCCGGCCGGAGAGATCTATCTCTGCAATTATTAGTTTGATTTGTAAAATTCTTTTTGTATCGAGAAGCTTAAATTGTGTGAATGATGATCCATTCGTTCCGGCTTCTTTACGATGCACAACTTTGCCGCTAGAGGGTGCAAATGGAAATTGTGTCGAATCTAAAATGCATTTTATGTCATATATTTGCTTCTAAATATCCAATTGAACAAATTATTTTACCTTTCGATGGCATTTATATTGAAGACTATTTTAGTTACAGTCCCTTTTTCAAATAATGCACAAAATTTCTGTTTGGGGGCAAAAAGATAGACCACGATTTTCTCAATATCTCCGCTTCTAAACGTCCAATTTGAAAAATTCTTCCTGCATTGGATACAGCTCTTGAGGGGAAATGGTTTGCGTATAAATCCCCATTTTTGGTAAAGAATGGTTTGGCCACCAGGGTGCATGAGTGTTTATTTTTGCTTCTGATATATTTGCAACAAAATCTGAGCTGGAAAATAGTTTGAAAAAATTCTTCTGCGAACTGATACCTCTCACCTCGGAAAACTTTTTGAGAATACCTCCTGCTTAAAATAGTGAATAATTTTCCCACCAAAAGGGGCACGCATATATCTTATTTCTGTCCACATCTCTGTTTCTAGAAGTCCAATTTGAAAAATCCTTTGTTGGAGAACATATTCAGTGCAAAATGTTTCTCATATACCGTGTCAATGGTTGACAATGATGATACCGTGTTTTTCCGTGTATAAGACAATATTTTTATCCAAAATTTTTAGACCAAAAATTGGGGGTCATCTTATACATGGGGGGTAACCAGTTGAAAGAACCCTGCAGTTACTGCGGCAAAACTGCCAAATAAGTACCTCTTATCCCCTCTCCCCACTACGACTTACAAGCAGTTATTGTTGGTGGACTTACAGGTCAGCTACAGCCTCTAGATGTTTCCATCCACAAGCCCCTCAAAGCCCTGATGAAAGAAGAATGGAATAAATGGATGCAAAAAGCAGGTAATAACTTGACATCTACAGGGAAAGTGAAAAAAACAACCATTACTGAGGTCTGCAACTGGGTCCTAAACTCATGAAATGGAGTCAAGCAAGAGGTGGTTGTGAAGTCCTACAAGAAATGTGGAATCAGCAATGCCATGAATGGAACTGAGGATGATCTATTATATATAGACGGTGACTCGGACGACAGCAGTGATGCAGTTGATGTTGAAAAAAGTTATGTCTGTAATTAATAGTGCGGAAGAAAGTGATGCATAATTTCCTAGTTTGTATCTTAAATATTGAGTTGTCGGAAAAGTCATGACGTATTTTAGCCATGTTTTGCAAACGTCATTTATTGATAGAAAGAAAAAAGATCAATTAATGATATAATGCCCGTTTTGTTCAATAACCTTTTGCTATCTTTCAGTGAGCTGCAGAATGCCTCGTTCATAGGTCTTGTCTTTCGTGTCGAAAAACTGTACGAGGTGCTGATTTACAGCCTAATCTGAATTGAACGTTATACCACGCAAGGGCTGTTGAAGAGAGCAAAACAAGTGGAAGTCTGATGGCGCAAGGTCAATCAAGTATGCTGGGTGTGGCAACACATCCCACCCAAGCTTCAATAATTTTTGGCGAGTGATCAAACTTGTGTGTGGTCTCGCGTTGTCGTGATGGAACACAACACCTTTACGATGAACGAGCTCTGGATGTTTCTGGATGATGGATTCGTTCAAACTGTCCAATTGCCGACAGTACACATTCAAATTGATTGTTTGGTTCCGTGGTAGGAGCCCAAAAAACATGACACCTTTAAAATTCCACCACACTGAGACCAGAACCTTCCGCTGATGAATGTCTGCTTTGGATATCGTTTGAGGCGAAGCAGCATGTCGGGACCAAGACCGTTTCCACAGCACATTGTTGTACACAATCCACTTTTCATCACCAGTTATCAGTCGCTTCAAAAAAGGATCGTTTTCCTCACGTTTAATTAGCATATCGCAGATGTTTATACGCGCCGTCAATTGAGCTTCTTTGAGTTCATGAGGAACCCACACATCGAGCTTGATTACATATCCCAGCTTCTTCAGGTGGTCGTGAACGCTTGAATGATGGATGTGGGATGTGTCTGCAATCTATCGTGTCATGTAATGTGGGTTTGACTCAGTCAATACCTTGATTTCGTCGTCATCAACCACGGTGGGCCTTCCCGACCGAGGAGCATCGTTGAGTTCAAAATCACCAGCACACGGAATTTTGCGAACCACCACTGGCACTGACGTTATTGTAGAGCATTATTACCGTATACTTTACACGACTTTTCACAAGCTTGACGCGCGTTCTTCCCTTTACGGAAGTAAAACAGTAAAATATGGCGAAAATGCACAGTTTGGTCTTCCATCTTCAACTTAAAGTCAAATCTCCGCAAAGCAACCAAATCGCTCACTATTCCTTTTAGACTGCAGCTAGAACTGGCACCTGTCGAATGCCATAGTGATAACAGAGCTGTGCATGCCTCTAGTACTTCCAAAACCGCCCAACCGCCATTGGATGCCAAAATACATCATGACTTTTCCGACAACCCAATATATTACCTAATTTCTAAATAATATAAACATCTTTTTTTATATATATTATCTAATTTCTAAATGTACTTTAATGATATTACATAATTTCTAAAAATATCAAATGTGTCCTTTTTTGTAATAAAAGTATTGATTTCTTAATTTTCGGTTCAAAAAAGTAAGGGTCGTCTTATACATGGGGGCGTCTTATACACTGAAAAATACAGTAATTTCAAATATTTCTTAATGCACAAGTGTGCCACTAGAGGGTGTAAGCTCACGTTTCCATTTACAGCAATATCTGCTGGATTAAAAACACAATTTAAAAAATATTCTCTTTCAATCAGATACTACTAACTATGAAAACTCCTTTTGTGTATTTTCTTCCCAAAATAATGCACAATTTCGCCGCTAGGGAGCGCAAATATTTAATCTATTTTTCTCAATATCTGTACTTCTAAATGTCCGATTTAAAACATTTTTAACACCAGATACCATTTACCTTATGGAATACTTTAGGTTTGTATTTGAGGAGGTTTGTGGTTCACAATTCTGCTGTTATGTGATGTTTGTGTACTTACATTTACAGCCTATCTCTGCCTCCAAAAACCCTATTGAGAAATTTCTTTTTTTACTATATGCCATTCGCTATAATAAAGATGGAGAGTGAATAAGATTTTTGCGACAATAAGATCCTCTTCAAATAATGTACAGCTTTTGCTCTAGGGGTTGCAAAGCTCAAAAAAATTTCTTGCTATCTCTGCTTCTGGGAGATGTATTTGAAAAGTTATTTTTTCTTAGCATAGTTTTTGCTATGAAGAATGCTTTTCACCTGTTTTCAACTTTTCCATTATGCAAAATTCTTTCACTAAATTGCATAGAGTTATATCATGTTTCTTTCTATATCTCTTCTTTTTAACTGCTCGATTTGAAAATCTTTTTGTCTCTAATACCTTCCTTCTGCTATGAGAAACATTTTTGTGCCATTTGTTAATTTTCATAACATACTTTTTAGCCACTGGTGGAAAGTAAATAGCTGATTATTATTATTTTTTTTTTGTGGGTTATTTTGACCTTTACTGAAATTTTTTAATGAATACTTTATATAAAAATTTTCCATAAAATCAGATTGCTTTCTAATATCAGAAACTTAAATCTAGTTGTTTCTTAGTATTTTCTGTGCTAAGTAATCACTTTGCATCTTCTATAATTAGTTTTCTAATCATGCCCAGTTAAATTGCCTTGATCACTAATGAATGCAGTTGTACACAGCCCTTGGACTTAAGGTTTTCCTGTTATTCTCTTTCATTTTGTGTTGGAAATTTTTGTGCATACTTTATTTGCTGGTGAGTACAAATTTAAAACGTAGCTACAGCATCAATATTATGTTGAAAAGTTCTTCCCTAAATAAAATGTAATATAAATACTTGCTCCCATGATTCTGTGTTTAAGAAATAACAATCCCTTTGGTCCTTTGAAAAAGTTTCAAATATTTCATTTTTCCTTACCCTTTAATTTCCAATGTAAGCATTATTTCAAAATAATTAAATGTAAATAGTATTTTATGTATTGATTGTGTGGTATATGAAAGCATTTCAAGAGTAATGCCACATACCTATATATTTTTTAATTTTATGGGTTTTTTTTTTAATTCTGTAATTTGCTTAAAGAATTGAACTAAAGCCAAAGTAGAAAAATAATTTTTTTCTTAAAATCAGTGTAGTATACTGTATATAAAAGTTTAGTAGATATTAAACCTGGTCACATTTTCAGTGACAGTTTTGGTATTTTAGTATTTATCTCTGATTCTAAATTTCTGATTAGCTGCAGTGGACATCATTTTTAACATTCTGCATTAAGTTTGCCCAAGCATGTAGGAAGTTGTTTGCTGTAGGTTGCAGGTTGAACAGGTTTCACTATATTTTAAGTAAGAGCATTTGGATCGTGTGTCCTGGAAAAAAACAAAAAATCCTGGAATTTTGCGATTGAAAAAACATATGAACCATGTTAGCAGCTAGCCAAGTAACTGGACAAGAATCAAGAGTTCGTGTGTTCAGAGGAGTGGCTGGACAGATGGAAGAAAAGGCATAACATTATGGTTAGGAAGATTAGCAGGGAAGCGAAGTCTGTGGATCGAGAAATGATTGCAGAGTGGTTGAGTTTGGAGTGGCCAAGAATTTGTACCGGCTATTTGCCTGACGATATTTTCAATGTTGACGAGATCTGGACTACTCTATCAATTAACGCCAGGCAAAATATTGAAGTTTAAAGGGGGGAAGTATATTGGTGGTAAAATGTCAAAAAAATGAATAACGCTGTGGATATGTGCTAACATGTCAGGGTCAGAGAAGAGAGAACTGCTGTTAATTAATAAATTTAAGAACCTGATGTGTTTTAAAAACATCAAGCGACTCCCAGTTAATTATCAGTTCAATATTTTTCAAGAAGAACTTCGACGGTGAGATTGAGATCTGAGAGTGAAAGGAATTAAAATTCTGCTTCTGGTAGACAACTGTCCAGCTCATCCTCATGTTGAAAACCTCAGCAACATCAAGCTGGTGTTCCTGATTGCCAACACCACATCAGTCCTCCAACCCATGGATGAAGGTGTGATTTGCAGCTTTAAAACCTAGTACAGAAGGGAAGTAACGCTTCATTTAACCCAATCCTTGGAATCAAAGCACAACACATCAATAAATGTTCTGAATGCTGTACGTTTTGGAAACAAAGAATGGAGGAGTGTGTCAACGGTCATTATACAGAACTGTTTCTGGAGGGCTGGTTTGGCCACTGGACGTGTGTCATTCAAAGAAGAGGATCAAGGAATTGCTTCAGCATATCAGTGTGAATTCCACTGAAGCTGAAGATTTTATTGATGCTGACTGTGAAGTTATAACGAATGAAATCCTGTCAAATGAAGCTATTGTTGAGGCTGTGAAAGGCGGTTCGAGCACGGAAGAAAACGAGGCTGAAGATGATGAGGACAATAATGAAGAATGTGTTCCAATCGCGAAAGACGTGTTGGAGGGTGTCAGGATTGTGCTAAGATTCCTAGAATGACTTAACAATCAGAAAGGCCAAACACTTACCTAAAAGCTCTTGGCTTCATTCCTGTTGTACACTTCGTGCATGTCAACGAGAACATTTTATTATGCAGCTGGCCTTTTAAGGTTGAAACTTTCATCATATCTGCTCACAGGTTGTTGTTGTTACTATAATTCCTCAGGTCATGAAACATTCATGTTTTCATTCACAGGACAGTAAAAAACGCTGAATTCTGACTGCTGTTTGACATGCGTGATAGCTCGTCAACACTAGATGCATACTCACTATTACGCGAGTGTTGTCAACTTTCATTACGCCTTTTTCTTTTTTTTTTTTTTTGTGTTTTACTCCTTCCTTCACTCCTCCCTCAGCAACTTGCCCTGAAATTCACAATTCCAAAAAACGGTACTCAATTAAAAAAACACATACCCATACACCTAATTAAAAAAAGGGGGGGGGCGTAATGAAAGTCGACAACACTCACGTAATAGTGAGTATGCATCTAGTGTTGACGAGCTATCACGCATGTCAAACAGCAGTCAAAATTCAGCGTTTTTTACTGTCCTGTGAATGAAAACATGAATGTTTCATGACCTGAGGAATTATAGTAACAACAACAACCTGTGAGTGGATATGATGAAAGTTTCAACCTTAAAAGGCCAGCTGCATAACAAAATGTTCTCGTTGATGTGCACGAAGTGTATAACGGGAATGAAGCCAAGAGCTTTTAGGTAAGTGTTTGGACTTTCTGATTGTTAAGTCATTAATGACTTGCATGTAAATAGTGCATCTTTTTGGTGCTTATTGCCTATGAAGATGCAAATAATATGGTTCCTAGAATGTATGGAAAACGTAGAATCAAGTGTAGCAAAAGCAGACTCTAGAAAAGGACAGAAAATATTTATTAAAACTGTTTGCAGCAAGCAGCAGCACAAAACAGACTATTTTCATGTTAATTAAGGCAATGTAATATTAATTTTTTTTTTTTTTTTTGATTGGAGGTTTAACGACCACCGTGAGCAACTCAATGGGCTATAAGCAGTCGCCCGTCCCTAATTTAGGGTCACTGGTTCCAGGGAAGGGAGAGAGCCAGTGCCGTAAGACAAACATAACATCCATGCCTGACCGGGATTCGAACCCGGACCCCTTACGGACGAATGATCATAGGCCAGCGCCTTAGACCACTGCGCCACCGAGGCGGCTTAATTTTGTTTACTTAATTTATTGAATATACACTACGTACATAAAAATATTATTTTTTAGATACATATTTTATTTTCTTGCTCACCATTCCACTAAATTCAGGTTAAAGGAAGACACTTCGGTTTTAGTTAACCTCAGACATAGTGAACAAAATTATGAGTCCGCAGAGGTTCACTATAAGCAGATTTGACTGTATTTTTAAATAAAAAGCCAATAACAAAGAATGAAGTTCCAAGTGATACCTCATGGGGTACGCCCAAGCCCCTGGGTCACCCCCACTGAGTGTGCCACTGTACGTGACAGCGATGCAGAACCTAAAATTTCCATACTGCTATGTTTCATACTCTCCCAGCTACCATTCTGACCCGACAATATTTGCATAAGTACATGCCTGGGGTTCTAAATCAGATCCCTAACATTTTTGAGCAGTTTATATATCATCATCATCATCATCATTGTCAACCATTATCAATTCACTGCTGGACGAAGGTCTCCCCAAGCTTCCTCCACAACAGTCTGTCTTGTGCCAGTCTCCTCCATGTCACTCCTGCATACTTTCGAATTCCATCCACCCATCTCCCATGTGGTCTTCTTCTGGGTCTTTTCCTGTCCCTTGGAATCCAATCTAAAATTTCAGCTGTCCATCGATGGTCTGTCCTTCTGGCAGTATGTCCAGCCCATTGCAATTTCAGGGATTTACCTCTGATCATGATGTCTTCCACTCTTGTCATTTTTCAGATCCACGAGTTCCTCTTCTTATCTCTCCTGGTTACACCAAGCATGCACCTCTCCATGCTTATTTCAGTTGTCTGCAGCCTTTGTATGTCTCTTTTAGTTAAGGTCCACGTCTCTGCACCATACGTAAGCACTGGAAGGATGCATTGATCAAACACTTTTCTTTTAAGACATAATGGCATATTGCTCTTGAAAATTATGCTGTTTCTTCCAAAAGCTCTCCAGGCAAGTTTTATACGCCGATTAATTTCTTCATCAATGTGACCCTCACTTGATATCTGCTGTCCAAGATAAACGTACGTGTCTGTCATCTCCAGCTTTTCTCCATCAATCGATAAATCTTCATTTCGTGTAAAAGCATTGAACATCACTTTTGTCTTCTGAAAGTTCATTTTTAATCCCACTTCTTTACTCTTGTCAGCAAGTTCCTGTATCATATACTCTGCAGCTCTGATGGGGTAGTTGCGAAAATGACTATATCATCAGCAAAACGAAGGTAGGTTAGATAATCTCCATTAATCTTTATCCCTTTATTTTCCCAGTTCAGTGATTGAAAGACATTTTCCAATGTAGCATTAAAGAGCTTCGGAGATATGGTGTCACCTTGTCTCACTCCCTTTCCAATTTTTATCTGTGTTGTATTTTCAAACAGCCGAATCTTTGCACTTGCATTTTCATAGATGTTATTAATAATACTAATGTATGCATCTTCAATACCACAGGATTTCAGACCCATTGTAACTGCTGATGGTTTCACCGAATCAAAGGCTTTTTCATAATCGATAAAAGCCATGCACAATGGAAGTTCATATTCCCTCGCTCTTTCAATTAGTTCTCTCAGTACGTGGATATGATCTATTGTGCTGTAGCCACTCCTGAATCCAGCTTGTTTTCTCGGTTGAGCCATGTCCAGTGTTACCTTCAAGCGGTGTGAAAGAACTTTAGTGAAGATTTTATAAACCACTGATAGGAGGCTGATAGGTCCGTAGTTCCTGAGATCCTCAATGCCACCTTTTTTATGTAGCAGGATCATTGTAGCGTTGTTCCAATCCTCAGGAATCTTTCCTTCATTAAGGCATCGAGTGAAAATTTGGACGAGTACTGTTTCGATTTCTCCACTTGCTTCTTGTATGATGTCTACAGTAATTCCATCTTCTCCTGGAGCTTTTCCCCGCTTCATGTTCTTGATTGCATGTGTAACTTCTGCTGGGAGGACTGGAAGAACTCTGGTACTGGTACCTTTCATGATGTCTGGAGTACATGTAACATCCCTTTCATATAATTTGGAGTAGAAATCTTTCACTCTTGTCAAAATTTCACCTCTATTTCTTGTTACAGAACCATCTTCTTTTCTGAGTGCCATAATCTGTTTTCTTCCCTTACTGAGATGACCCTTTGCTATCTTTAGGCTTTGGTTGTTTTCAATTGCTTTCCTTACTAGTTCACAGTTGAATTTCCTTACGTCTTTAGTGATACTTTTTCGTACTGTCTTGCATAGCTCTATATATTCCACTTTGGAAGTCACATCTTCTTTAGTTGTCCTCATCTCTCTTCTTTTTTGCATCAACATTTTGGTTTTTCCTGATAATTTGTTCACATGCAACTTGTTCTTAGACCCAGCTAATTTTGTTGCTTTTTCCATAAGAGCTTTGGTTACTTTTCTGTTAACTTCAGAAATATCCACTTCTTCCGATGTTAGGCCTTCTAAAGCAGAGAATCTATTCTTCAGTTCCAACTTGAAGGTTTTATGGTGTTTTTTAAGGTTGGTTATGTCAATACATTTTGTTTGTCTTATGAGCTTGCTACGTTCGAGTTTAGTGTTGAGGTGCATGTTACATCTCACCAATCTATGGTCACTACCTGTGTTGAACTTGTTTAGCACACTGCAGTCTTCTATGATGAATTTTTTGTTACACATAATAAAATCAATTTCACTTGTCCCATTTGGATGTCTCCACGTCCATTTCCTGTGTGGCTTTTTCTTGAAAAAGGAGTTCAAGATGAAAAACCCTTCTGCCTCTGCAAACTCAACGAGAGTATTTCCACGCTGGTTTCTGTTGCCGTGACTGAATTTACCTACTGAAGTTTCATTCTGTTGTCGTTGCTCTATTTTTGCATTGAAATCTCTCATAATTATCTTTAAGTGCTGCTTACCTTTATTATTTAGATGACGAATTTCCTCATAAAATTCTTCAATTTCTTCTTCAGGATGACTTGTGGTGGGTGCATAAGTTTGAATAATCTGAGCATGGTATCTTCTCGAGAGTTGGATAACGAGTCGTGCAGCTCTGTCAGAGGAACTTTCAACTTCTACAACTTTATCCTTCAGTTTCTTGTTTATTATAAATCCAACACCACTAGTTCTGACAGTATCTGTCCCACGATAGTAGAAGAGATGTCCACTTTTCAGTTCAATGAGATCTTCTCCTTTTCTCCTTACCTCACTTAGCCCAACGATGTCCCACTTGATCCTTTGTAGTTCCTCTTCCAATTCAAGAAGCCTTGAATCAGAAGATAGGGGGCGTCCATTATACGTAGCCAAGGTCAGCATCAGATGGCAGCCTAGTCCGGTCCTCCGGGGATTCTTAGCACCATCTGCCTTCATGTCGCACTGGCCGCTGCCTTGGCCAGGTACATTCCAGCTGCCGGAGACTGAGGGCCAAGATTTAAGTTGTGGAGTCATTTTGGAGGGGTTTGGCCATAACTCACCACGCTGGCCAAGCGGGTTGGTGAGTGTGGGATAGAATTTCCTCTAATCCCGATGGTATAGTTATACCGCTATTGGCGGTCGTCAGAGCCCCTTTAGTGTGAACAGGATGCACCACGAGAAGGCGGGGTTGACATTTGTCAAGGAGAGGCTGTGATGTTAAGCATCACCTGACCTTACATCCCATATATATATATATATTATAAAAATGACAAGAGTGGAAGACATCATGATCAGAGTAGAATCCCTGAAATGGCAATGGGCTGGACATGTTGCCAAAAGAACAGACCACCGATGGACAACCGAAATTCTAGACTGGATTCCAGGGGACAGGAAAAGATCCAGAAGAAGTCCACATGGGAGATGGGTGGATGAAATTCGAAAGCGTGTGGGAGTGATATGGAGGAGACTGGTGCAAGATAGACAATTGTGGAAGAAACTTGGGAAGACCTTCATCCAGCAGTGGATTGATAATGGTCGTTGCTGATGATATATATATGTGTGTATATTTGCAGCAATGGCCCTTCATGCAGTAATAGTTCTGAAGAGAAGTTGTTGAGTTCAGTGTCATTTGTTGAGAGTATTTATCTTTTGATATCAGTTATTTATCAAGTTTGTAAGGTATATGAACTGTAGCTGGGATATACTAGACTGTTCACCGTTGAAAGTATTTTTCTGCCATGCTGGTTTTGAACACAAGCAGTTGCTTTAAATATATTATCATCATCAATGTGTTAACCTGGACAAGGGCCTATATTATAATTTTTTACTTTGTTCCAACATTTCTGCCATGTTGTTTGCCAGCAAAGTGTAGCTAAATTATCACTGAAGTAGAAAACCAGTTTCATATCTGATCTCTTTAATTTAAAGTTTTCCTAAACAGTGCACTTTTCATTTATCACATCCAAAGTTATCACATTGTAAAATGCAATTTTTCAGAAGTTTATTTTCCAGATTACCAGCAGTTTGCTTTGAACAATGTATGCTATACTGTAGGTCCACTTAGCTTATCAAGAACATGAAGTCTTTAAGTTTGCATTGGATATTCAGTATTTTTAAAAAGTAATATTAACATTTCTGATAAATATTAACATTTCTGTTTACACATGAGTTAGAGATGAAAATTTTGTTATTCCGTCCCAGGTTAATGTGAAGGAACAAGGCCGTTTGCTGAGGCAGGATGAATTTCTTGTGTGGCAGGGGAAATCCCGGAAAGCTCTTCGGCATATTTTTCTGTTTGAAGATCTGATCCTCTTCAGTAAAGCACGTCGAGATCCTGAGTGCAAAGGACATGATTATTACCAATACAAACTTAGTTTCAAGGTATGTGCTTTCTAAAACTCTTGCTTGTGATTTGCAGTGAATCTAGATATTTTAAACAATTACATGACAAGGAGCTAAATCCTGTTGAAATATATAGGCTTCATTTTCCTGGAAATGATCACATGCTGAAGCCTTCAGCTTTGGCTCAAGTATATCAATGATGTATTTTGCCATTTAAAGTACCATTAATCACGCAACTTCTGCCCACACCTTTTGCTGTCATATAATCCCAGATCATAACACTAACTGGATGCTTCACAGTAGCTGCAATGCATTCAGGCTACAAATCTCCATTTCTTCTTCTTACATACCTTATGGCATCATTACCAAATATGGATATTCTGGTTTCATCACTCGAGATTACTCTGTCCCGTTGTTCCTCGGACCAGTTAGCATGTTTTTTAGCCTATCCTAATCTCTTCCTTCTTTGTTTGGGAGATAGAAATAGCTTTTCCCTTAGAATTCTAGAATTTGAACTAAAGTCTTTGAGTCTGTGTCTAACAGTCCTAGCACTAATCTTCAAACCACAGTGAGACAATTCATTTTTAATTGACTCAGATGATTTTCTTCTGTGACTTAAACACAGTTTTTTAATTTTTCTATCACCACATGCTGCTGTGCACCTTTTCCTACCTTTGCCAGTTTGGTTTTGAATTGATTTGAGTCTGCTGATACCTCTTGCACAGTTTAGATATACCTCTTTTGGTTAGATTTCCACCTACTTTTCTCATGATTGCCTTATAAGTGTAGCGTTCTTCATGCAAAGTTAGTATTTTACATCACTTTCTAGGTGACCAGTCAACTCTTTTCACTTTATCATCTTACTAAATTACACAGCTTACTAAGTTATCAAGGAATAGAAAAATTTGTGAAAGAACCAGTGGCCAAATTGATGACACTCACACAACTGAATTGGAGTTCTATTATTAGATCTGATATCTGGAAATGAGAGATGACTCATACCAATGCTTTATTTGTTCAATGCTGTATCATAATAACACCTAATTGGCTCTCAAAACAATGAGCCTCATTGGTCAGTTATAAGTTAAGGAAATTCACTTCTTATTACATAAGGCAAGTGTGTTTACTCTTTCTGGTTATTTGGCTGTAACTTTTGATAGAATGAAGATAATACAACACAATTTTTTGCATTACATTCTGCATTAAATTTTCTAATTATATATAATTTTATGATATTCTTAAAAAGACTGATGTTATGAGCCATCAAACCTTAGAAATACAAATTTTTCTAAAGGTTCCCACAATTTTGGCCACTAGTGTACACCTACAGAGGGTGAGTCGAAAGTTTTGCAATATTTGGATCACTTTATGTCTTCATACGTACCTATATGATAAAAGCTGACTAGCATTCAAAGTATAGACCATCGTGTTGCACCGTCTTTAGCCATCTGTCTGCCAGTTCTTCAATTATGCGGCAGTATCAGTTCTTGTCCTTCGAGGCAAAGAACTCCTTCACCCCAGCTGCCACCTCCTCCTGGTTGTTGAATTGCCGCCTGCGGAGGAAGTGGTTAATGGACTGGAACAAGTAATAATCTGATGGGGCAAGGTCCAGACTATAAGCTGGATGTGGCATCAGTTTGATGCCCTCAAGTTCCTGGAGTTTTGCCTGGGTAGTTCACGTGGTATGAGGTCGAGCATTGTCCTGCTGTAGGAAAGCGCACTTTCTGTTCACCAGTGTTTGGTATTTCTCCTCCAAAACGGCATACATCTGCTCCAGCTGTTCAGAGTAGAGGTTGGCGTTGATGGTCCGATCGTCTGGAACATATTCGTAATGGATTATCCCCTTAAAATTGCACCAGACGCAAAGCGTCACTTTGTGCTCGAAGCGCCCATGTTTGGCAACAGGTTCTAGAAGCTGGCCCAGACTCAACCACTGCCGTTGTGTGTTAGGATTACAGAAATAGACCCACTTTTCATCGCATGTAACAATTCTCTTGATGAAGCGTACATCGCACTGGCTTTTTAGGAGTTTCGTGCACACTTCCACTAGCAGTTTGCTTCAGCTGGCGTCAGTTCATGTGTGACAATGTGACAGCTCCTGTAGACCTTGCTAAGGTCCTGAAGGTGGCAAACCACGGTGGTCTGTGATATGCCCAGCTCGCCTGATAATCTCAGAGTGTTGGTTGTCGGATTTGCCCCTATGGTCTAGCGCACAGCCTCCGAATCCACGGTTCGCTGCCTACCTGATCTTGGCTGATCGCCGAGGTTTCTGTCACCTGAGCGAAATTTCTTGAACCATCTGGTTGTGGTGCTGTGGTCCACGGAACTTTCCCCTTTCGCATGATGAATGTTTCGGGTTGCTTGAGCAACGTTATGGCTGAGTTCAAACTCGTAAAGCAAAATTTTTTGAATTAGCTGGTTGTGGCTGTTCATCTTTTAGGTGTCCCAACCACAGACAAAACGACAACATGCAATGCTGTTCATAGCAACGATTACCACTTTATATCCCTTTCAACTAACTGCAGTGCGTGACTTGAACTAGTTTAAACATGTGACATACCCGCCGCAGCACATGCATTTATGCAAATATTGCAAAACTTTCGACTCACCTTCTGTATTAATACTTCTCTATTGTGGTTATGGAAAACTATTTTCTCTGCAAGGTCATCTGCAATAAATTCTGCCTGGAGATCCAGGTTTATATTAGTATACATTGATACTATATCAAGGCTTGCTAATACACTGGATGATGTAATAATTTAGATTGGTGAGTGGACAATTTTTTGTGTCAATTATAGGCCCCAATGGTTTGCTTTTCTTGTGAATTTTTATGGTTCCATATATTTGTGGATCTGTAATTTTAGAGAAGTCTTTGAGGTTTTCACTGAGTTGATTCATTCTTTTTAAGGAATTTATTAATTTCTTCAGATTTTTTATTGTTTGATCTACAGGGTTATCAGTGAACTCTTCATAAATTTGCTTCAGTAATTCTTCCCTTTTTTTTTTTTTTTTGTAGTACTTTTCTTTTTCTATTAGTGCCAGTGCTTTGCTTTTACCTGCTTTTAATGCTACAATTTCTTCGCAGTATTCTCTGTTAATTTCATTGAAGGAGGAACAAAATTAGCTGCGTAGCATTTTTTCAGAAATAACACTTGTGACTTACTTCTGTCACTTTTGCTTCTACTCCTTTCGATTTTTCTGATGTTATGCCATGTATTTTTCCCATTTGCAGTTTTCATCTTAGTAATTAATGACATCATGACACCTCTAATAATTAATCTACAGTGAAAAATGTTTAATTACAAGTTTTGTAGAAGTAATTTTTAATATATTTGGTGGTTAAATTAGAGGTGCCATGATGTCATTAATTACATGTTCCTTGTAAGAGTCAATGAGTGGAAATGTCTGAGAGCATACAAAATGCATCAGATTATTCTAACTGTTTTCTATACTGATCATGTAGTATGTCCTTTTTGTTAATTCAGTACAGAAGATTCCAGTTAATGGTTGATTGGGACAGCCATTTACTTGGGACAATCCTTGAAGAACATCCCAAATTAGTTCTTTGAGATAAAGCTTTTCATAATTGGGGCAGCCACTTAATTGGGCCAAAGTTCTTAGCCCCAGTGTCTACCAATTAACTGAAATCCACTGTAATGTGCATTTTATTCTAGGATAAATAAACTGAATTTTTGTAATAATCAATGTCATGGGCTATTCCTAGAATTGATACACTATACATTTCACTAAATTATGGGTTTTACATAGGAATAAAGGAAATACTTACGGTCACATTTTTGGGTACCACCCCTAACCTTCCTCATGACTACATGACAGTGTAGTCCTGAGGAAGGTTAGGGGTGCTACCCAAAAATTGGACTGTAAATATTTCCTTTATTCCTATTTAAAACCCAAAACTTAGTGAAATACACCCAAAAAGTTTGACTATATAAGTATTTCCTTTATTCCTATGTAAACCCCATAATTTAGTGAAATTTGTAGTGAATTTTTGGTGTTAGTTTGGAAAAGAGCTCTGAACATTATTGAAAAAAGAAATGTAATGTTCTTGAGTTATGTTCAGAAAATTTGCAATGCTGAATCAGAATTCTTTGTTTTTGGTGAGTGGATAATATGATTTACTGATTAATGAGTCATTGAGCTGTGTGGGGAGATTTCTGAACAGACTTGGTGATAGAATTATTACAGTTCATCAAAGATGAGCAGATGGTAAGTGGTAAGTGGTTTGTCAAGAAAGAAAAAGAAAGAAAGGAAGGAAAAAAACACATTAAACTTTGTGTATAGCACTGAAATTAATAGAAAAATGTTACTTTAGATAGCTGCTAGTTTTACATAGGTCAGATCCTCTGGATGTGACCTTTGTAAAACTAGCTGATTTAGTTGTGCACAAAGAAGTAGTTTTATACTCAGATTCATCCTTCTGGGAGCAAACTGCTTTGTGAACACAATGGATGTAACAGTGTAAGAAGTACCAACAAAGCTGGAAGATAGTGAATATTACACTGATCTTTAAATACACATACAGCTCTGCAGTTGGGTGAATTACAAGAGTTGCCTAAGTTTGTTCATTGTCATAGGTGATAAGTCTGTACCTCATAGGTTTGTACTGTACTGTACCTCATAGGTTTGTACTGTACTGTACCACACTTTATCCCTTCCCCTTTGCTATGCATATTGTGCTCCAGTCTCATAACTCTTATGATTGCATACATATCACTAAGCTGTTCTCTGAGATTCAGAGGTTAGCTCCACAAAGAAATACAAACTACCACATAAATTTTTAACTGATTATTTACTTACTGTTGCTGTATCAAACTTCTCCATTTACAGTGATCTTGACACACAACTCAAGCTTCACTGACATCTATCACATGATGTACACAAGACCTACTATACTTTATACTCATAATCTTTTTCTCACGTAGACATTCCTGAATCTGATCCTCCCATGACTTCCTTGGCCTTCCTCTGCCTTCCCTTCTTGCCACTGGGCTAAAAAAAATTTCTTAGTAAGCATCTCATCACTCATTCTTTCAACATGGCCAAACCACCAAAGCATATTAGTCTTCACCTTGCTAACAACATTTTGCTTCACATTACACAACTGCAACACATCTTCATTCCTCACACACAAAGCTGGCGCACCAGGGCGGCGCTCCTCAGGGAGTGGCATTTTTTTGTCAAAAATAATGAAAGGAGAGAGAATGAAAAGTAGAAAGAAGGAAAAGAAAGATGGTAATGATGAGAAGAAAAGATGATATAAAATACTAAAAAAATGAATAAATAAGGGAAAATAATTCAAATTTAATTTCGCAAACAATTAAATAATATTGTTTCAGTTCGCCTGGGTTCAGTAAAAAAAAAAACCAATGGCGACAAAGATCTGGCGTGCCAACTTTGTCGAGAGAAGCTTCAGTGGATCACGTAAGTGCAGTGCGTAAGCCTTCTTCTCCAGCTGTCTCGCTCTTGGAGTAGTGGGTGTTCGGGAACTCAGTAGTGAAGTTGTTTATCCTCTATCATGTTTGTTCCTCTTGTGTAACATCAAGTACTTAGTGAATGTCAATGCAGTATGTACAGAAAGTGTAATTTAATTTTGTATTAGTAAACTTCATCGCGTGGTGTGAAAATGCTGTCAGCAGTCAGCTATTTATTTGTGTGCAAAGCAGTGTGCTTAGTTAGCTCAATGACCATGAGTTTCAAACAAATACATAGACATATTGATTCTACGATGGTCGACCTACAATTTTTGGTTTGCGAATAAGTGTCATCTCAAGATTTATGGTAAGAGTGATCTTGCTTACAAGTAATCTGGTCATTAAAAGCAGCAATTGAAAATGCAGTGTTGGCAGGCATTTATTACGCTTTCCAACAGTAGGTTGAAGAAGCGTATATGCTCCAGCTTTGTCCGTCCGTCTGCATAATAACTCGCACAAAAATGGTTCGATTTCGATGAAATTTCAGTATGCAATAGGGGACCACCTGGGGACGAACTCTATTGAAAATGGGTGAGATGGGGTCAAAGGTCAGGACATAGGATCAGGATCCATTCCATTGCCCTTATGCGTCATAACTTACAGAAAAATGCTTCGATTGCGACAAAACTTTAATATGTTATTCCAGAGGTATACTGAACCGGTTCTGTTGAATATCCTCAAAATGGGGTCAAAGGTCAGGGCACAGAAGCGAGATTTATTCCACAGCCATTATCCTCATAAATTCTTCTATTGCTAAAAAACTTTAGCATGTTGTTCTAGAGGTATACTGAACCGGTTCTGTTGAATATCCTCAAAATGGAGTCAAAGGTCAGGACACAGGAGCGAGGTTTATTCCACAGCCATTATCCTCATAACTTCACTAAAAATGCTTCAAGTGTGACAAAACTTTAGTATGTTGTTCCAGAGGTATGCTGAACCGGTTCTGTTGAATATCACCAAAATGGGGTCAAAGATCAGGGCACAGGAGTAAGATTTATTCCACAGCCATTATCCTCATAACTTGAGTAATAACTTGGGTAATGATTTCTGGTATGTTGGAAAGCGTATCATAATCATAGCATTGCATGATTTTACTAACTTGTTTAACTTTTTCATTCATTAGTATGAGGAAGTATTCATTGTGCAAAAATTCGACACTGAGATTTCAACGGAAATACATGTTTTGGGGATCGCCGAATACAATTTCACTATTTTGGCCGTGGTGTATGTGTGTATGTCTGTTTTGTGCCCACCATAACTCAAAAACTATATTAGCAAAATTTAATATTTGGGGGTTCTGTGGTACCTTGATGTGCCAATTATATTTTGGTATGAATCGGAGAAACGGAAGGGGCGTTCCCCATACTGTGTTTGCTCTTTCTTTATAAAGCTCAAATACTATTGTGAATATCGAAATGAAACTTATTATTTAGCAGCTTTGTTATACGTATATTCATGTGCTCACTAGATTTTAGTAACACTCGGGTAACCGGAAGTAGGCGTTTCCTATTGAACTTTTCTTATTTTGTTATATAACTCAATAATTGCCGGGCTTATCAACATTAAATTTTATATTTTGCAGGGTTTTTTTGTTATGCATCTTCACATCTCATTTTATGTATGAGAAAGTGGAGGCCACTACAGATTTTTTAGCACGTCTTTTGGAAAAAAATATCTTGCTTATGTTATCGGTTTGTCCGTCCGTAAGTCTGTAGACACCATACCTCTGCAACTAATAGTCCGATTTGAAAATTCTTTTCGCATTTGGAAGCCTGAAATGTGTGAATGATGATTTCCTCATTTCGTTTTTTTTTTTTTCACGATGCACCATTTCGCTGCTAGAGGGCGTAAATGATGATATCTAATTCAAAATACATTTTATTCCATATATTTGCTTCTAAACATCCAATGCAAAAAATTTCTTTACCTTTCAATTCCATTCATGCCGAAGATTATTTTAGGTGTAGTCACTTTTCCAAGTTACGCATAGATTCTCCGCTAAGGGACGTAAAAATAAATTGCATTTCCCCCAGATATCTCTGCTTCTAAAAAGCTGATTTGAAAAATTATTTCTGCAGCGGATACAGTTCCTGATGAGAAATATTTTGCATATAATTTCTAATTTTTGTTATATGGTTTGGCCACCAGGGGGCGTAAGTGCTAATTTCTGCTTCTGATGTATTTACAGCAAAATCTGCGTTTCAAAAACCTCAATTGAAAACATTCTTTCATGGACCAATACTACTCACGTCGAGAAACCTTTTCGGAATATTTTCTTCTTAAAATAATGCAAGGTTTCTTCCGCCAGGGGCATAGATGTATATCTTATTTTTGTCAATATCTCTGCTTCTAATGGTCTGATTTGAAAAATCTCTTCTTCTTTGGATAGTTTCTGGTGCGACATGTTTTTCACGTAGTTCAAAATTTTCAAGTAATTCATTGACTTTCTGCTAGGGGGAGTAGAGGTAAATTATGCTTTTCCTGATATCTCTGCTTCTAAAACTATGATTTGAAAAATTCTTCCTGCACTGGATACAGCTCCTGGTGGGAAATGTTTTGATTGTAATTTCGAATTTTTTATAAAATATGGTTTGGCCACCAGGGGGCGTAAACGTTAACTTCTGTTTTGTAGGTATTTGCAGCAAACTCTGAGCTTCTAAAAGCTCGATTAAAAAAATTCTTTCGTGGACCGATATCACTCATGTCAATAAACATTTGAGAATATTTTCTTCTTAAAATAATGCATGGTTGCTCCGCCAGGTGGCATAGATGTATATATTATCTCTGTCAATATCTCTGCTTCTAAGAGAAAGTTGAAAAGTCTGCAGAACAGTTTTTTTAACTATAAATGAAATTTTTCTTAATGATAATGATGCAGAATATCCAAATTCAAATAGTAACAACATATTTTATTACAAAACATAATAAATCAAAATGTGTGATAATTTTAAGTAAATTCACCAGTTATTGCCAACCTGGGTATCCTCAAAATATATAGAGCTGCGTTCTCTCCTCGAGTTTGACTGGATCACCAAAGATCCCCCGAGGTTCGGAAGACTCATTAAGCCGTTGGTGCTGCGTGTCGTGGTAAAGAGACTCCTCCTTATGAACAGTTGTACCCCCCCTCATGAGATTCAGCTCTTGCCATTTAGCCCTCCGTCTCTGTGTAGCACATGAAATCATTTTGGGGTTGGTTTGTCAAAAATCAAACAACCAACCCCAAAATGAGGTTTGCAGGCCCATATACTAAACAAAAATCCACGAACATTTTATGTTCCTTGCTCTGCTCACATGCTCAGTTTGGTAGTTTATGATGCTGCAAAAGTAAATTATCGGATAATTGATTTCTTTTCTGTCATTCAACATCTGTTCACATACATCTCTTGCTCGACTAAGAGGTGGGGCAATTTTAACCAAAAATGTGTCTCAGTTTACCCTGAAAGCAGTTGCAGACACTTGATGGGAAAGTCGAGTTGACGCAGTAAAACCTTTATGATTCAGTTTATCGGAAGTTTGTGATAGCTTATCAGAAATTATCGATAATGAAAAAAGTGAACTACCTGCCAAGCATGACGCCCAATTTAGAGTTGAAGATATATTCTTCGCGTAATATGTGGTAAATGTGTCATGATAATTAATACAGCAATCAGACATCGCTGAATTGACTGTAATTACTGTTTCACACATGAATTAAATTACATCAGAAAACTTGAAAATTTCATCGTTGTGGAGCGGGAATCGAACCTGCATCTCCCAATTACCGTTCGAGATACTTAGATACTTGCAAATTCGCTGTCGTGGGTGGTGCAATGGATAGTGCACTCGAATGGTAATCGGGAGATGCGGGTTCGATTCCCGCTCCACGGCGATGAAATTTTCAAGTTTTCTGATGTGATTTAATTCATGTGTGAAACAGTAATTACAGTCAATTCGGCAATATCTGGTTGCTGTGTTAATTATCATGACGTATTTACCACGTATTATGCGAAGAATATATCTTCAACTCGGAATACCTAAACAACTGGAGATTTACTTAGCAATGCTAGATGGCGGCAGAATCTCTATTGATTAAGAACGCGGTCGGATAATATTCCGATGCTCTTAACACACAGATACTTGCGAATTTGCCATTCGTGGGTGGTGCAACGGATAACGCGCTCGAACGGTAATCGGGAGATGCTTGTTTGATTCCCGCTTCACGGCGATGAAATTTTAAAGTTTTCTGATGTGATTTAATTCACGTGTGAAACAGTAATTACAGTCATTGCGGTGATATCTGATTGCTGTGTTAATTATCTTGACGCCCAATGTTTGTTAGAAAAATTGGAATCTTTTACGTTTATATGTTCCATCGTTATATGGTATGTGGTGTTATCGAGAGTAAACGTTGTTTCCAAAATGATGCAAAATCGAAACACAGATCTATCATCTTGCATTGAACATTTAGACTTCCTTAAAAAAAAAAGTCTCGCAAACAACCAAGATAAATTCGAACACATGATACATATTGCGTCTGAAATTGCCACCTCATGTAATAATGTAGAGCCACATTTTCCTTTTCAACAGTTTCGCAAGAGAAAAGAGAAAACAATGTTTGAATATGAACTCAAAGATGAAACTATGACCAACCCTAAAGATAATTACTGCATAGATTTTTTTACGTTATCATTGACACAGCTGTTAGATCAATTGACAAAAGAATTTATTTGCTTCAAAATCACATTGAAGTGTTCAGTTTTTTGTACAATTTTGATAAAGTATCAGAACTGAGTAAACAACAACTGTTGAAACAGTGCATGAATCTTAAAACAAAGCTATCTGACAAAACTGCCCAAAGGACATAAGAGCTATGGAACTTGCAGATGAACTTAGTATCGTTACGAGTTTTCTAAAAACCGAAACTACACCAAAAGATGTCTTGTAGTACATTTATAAGAATACACCAATGGGAACTTTCCCAAACATTACAATAGCATTACGGATTTTATTAACACTTCCTGCGATAGTTGCTTCTGGAGAGAGGTCCTTCTCAAAATTAAAACTGATCAAAAACTATTTGAGATCAACAATGCTATAACAAATACTTACTGACTTAGCTCTAATATCCATTGAAAGTGAGATGTTCGAGAAAATTGATTTGAAAAACGTTTTGGAAAATTTTGCTAGCTTGAAAGCTAGAAAGGTGAAATTCCTTTAGCTTATCTGTGGATTATAAAATAAATTTCATTGCTTTAAGTTAGAAAATCTGTAATCTTTTCTGAATCCTCTGAGCATCCATGGACGAGTTAATTGGTCCTCTGTGAGCATTCCTCAAAGTGGTAGAGACAAAATTTTTCGTCCTGTGGTAATTGTTTTGAAAGCCAGCTCACTGCTGAATGCTTTCAATAGTATTTCCACAGGAAGAACAATTTTGTCTCTGTCGCTTTGAAGAACGGTCACTGAAGACGAGTTGACCTGTTAGACTCTCGGAAGGTTAATGACATGTTCCCACTGTTTAAATTATTACGAGTATGTAAATACATTAATGGGGAGCTTTCTTGCCACAAGGATTGGTTGTACTATGCTTATATGGCCTTTCGAAGCAACAGAAGAAGCACTGCCATTGCCCATTAGGCCTGAACTTCCTAGAAGAACTTTTCTGAACTTCCTGGAAGATGTATGTATGTATGTATGTATGTATGTATGTATGTATGTATGTATGTATGTATGTATGTATGTATGTATGTATGTATGTAAAGCAACCCAAGTAGCCAGAAACCTCCTCATTCATTTGCATCTTCATTTCTGAAAAATTGTGGAAGAAGCCGCAAATTGTTTTCTGCACCAGAGCGGCAAATGGTCTAGCTTCGGCACTGCTCACACAATCAGAATGTGTCTTGCTACAAACCCCCCATAAGTAATGCATTTCTCCAGCACACAAACAACTCCTATGTTTCTTCTGTAGCAACCCATGTTTCACTGCCATACATCAGAGTAGGAACAACTACACTTTCATACACAGCCATGCGGGACTTCCTTGAGAACCCATCATTCCTGTGAAAACCTTCCAAGGCAGCTATGATTTTCAATGAAGAATTCACTCGCCTACTAATTTCACCATCCAATTTGTTCTCTCTGTCAAACAAGCTTCTTAAATACACAAACTCATTCACCTGGTCAATCACTGTGCCATTTAGACTTACATTACATTTAGGGCTAACAGTTCCTCTCCCAAAAACCATAACTTTGGTGTTTATCTTGTTTATACTCAGTTTGAATTTCATGCAAACTTCGTACATCCGGGACAACATACTCTGCAACTCACTTTTGCTCTCCGCCAACAGGACTGTGACTTATGATTACCTTCTGTGAAATTCACATTAAAGTAGATGCTATTAATTGAAATCAGTCTAGATTTGCTAAGTGGATTAAGATGGTGATGTATTTAACGAAACGGGTGCCCTGAATTTTCCGTCATAACATACACATCTTTTAACAAATGCAGTAATAGTATCATTGAAAAAAAAAATGCTAAAATTACATACACGGAATTTTTTTTACAAATGGGCTGGTTTAGTAGTTTCTTCAATCTTCAGCCATGTAAAGAATGTATGCTATTACAGCTCCATGGATTGCTAGACGTCAATGCTGCTTCTTAATTTACGTGCATATGGTACTCTGACATTCAAGGGTAGCTTACCTTTTCGAGTTTAGTCTCCTTCCTGTAACATTTCGTACATGTTGGGTGCGAAATTCATGTAATGTCTCGTTGGGCCAGTGGAGGTTTATTCAACTTCTCTTCTGTAGGTTACACATGTATCCTTGTCAGTCAAGAATGCCGGTACCATTCACGCAAGATTGTTGCTCACTTTGATTTCTTTTTCTTTTGTCATTGAGTTTAACTTCATTTGAGCACATTTCTCTATCTCTCTGTCTCTCTTTTTTTATAATACTATGCACTACATAGAAGACTTAAAATACCAAAACCTCATAAAATTTCTCATTACAGCAAACCTTCTCAACTCATAAACTCCCAGACACATGCAATAACACATGCGCTAAACTCTACAACACTGACATTACTTATACACTAATTCCTAAACAAAAACCCAAATAAACCAAATAAATTATCAGTTCAACCTTAAAACTCCTATATACACTGCTGGACAATTGCTAAGGATGGATCATAAATGGCCATATAGCGCATAAAAAAGTAAGTGTGGTTGGATGCCAAGTGAAATAAAATAATGTCTGAATGCCAGGACATTACAAGAAAGACAATTTATTGTGCTCTGAAATCCAGAAGGCTTTGGAACGTGTTCAAGGGACAAGCAGGCCATTTTGTGCAGAATACGTAAACGTGAAACAAATGCAATTACCGTCCGCAGGCGTTCCAGCGTAAAATGTCAATACGGGATATGGCCACCATGGAGGGCGATGCAAGATTCCACACGTCGTGTCCTGCTTTGCACAACATTATCAAGCAGCTGTTGGGGTAATTTATCCCATTCCTCTGTCAGTGCACGGATGAGGGTGTCCTTGTTTATTGGAGGGCATTGGCGACCAGCAAGACTCCTCCCCAAAGCATCCCACACATTTTCAATGGGATTCAGATCTGGAGAACGTGCTGGCCATACGAGGCGTTGAATATCCTCGCTCTCAAGACACTCCTGGACAGCGACTGTTCGATGAAATGTTGCGTTGTCGTCCATGAAAATGAATCTATCACCGACAGCACCACGGAACATGCGAACATGAGGTAGCAGAACATCATTAATGTATCGTTGGCCAGTCATAGTCCCAGTTGGAAGCACATAGAGGGACGTACATCCATTGATCATGATTCCAGCCCATATCATGACACTACATGTCAGATATCGGTCCTTTTCCTGTATGTTTGCTGGACAATATGCAGTACCACTATCACGCCAGATCAGTTGTCGTCGACAATCAGATGATAGACTGTATCTACTCTCATCTGAGAAGAGGACAGCAGACCAGTCATTATCAGTCCAATTGCGATGTTGATGGCCCCATTGCAAACGGGCAGTACGGTGACGTCTGGACAATGGGATGCACACAACAGGACAGCGGGCGTATAGTCCTCTTTCATGCAAACGTCTGGCGACAGTTTTTCGGGAGATCCGCTTGCCAGTAGCAGCCATAAACTGATTTGCTACCTCACTAGCTGTGCTGCGCCGGTGTCTTTTTGTTGATAGCACTAAGTACCGATCTTCTGCAGGTGTCGTACTGTGAACACGACCTCCCCCGTGACGTTTGCTACACTCTCCATTTGTTTGAAATGATTTCCAAAGCCTTGAAACAACACTGTGGCTGACGTCGAACTCCCTGGCAACATCTGTTATTTTTCGCCCTTCTTCAATCTTGCCAATAATACGACCACGCGTAAAATCATCTAGGTGATGTCGGGAAGACATACTGAAAATTGCAAGTTCGTCAATTGATTCTTTCCCTTGCAACTTTGCGTTTGAACAAAAACGGTCAATACGCGTCAAATCCTTTATATCTCTTATCAGCGCTATGACGTCACGAACAAGTTTGGCAATCCAAAATTTGCATACGCACAACACGTCTTACTGTATCCCGCACTTATGCTAATTTCCACATTTTCCTGCCTTCCATTTTATGGTTGCTATCGTAGCTATTGTCATCCGTCCTTAGCAATTGTCCGGCAGTGTACAATATATACAAACTTATTGCTCAAAACTCAACCCATTTGCGTACTTCTACGTCATTACTTTTCGTCTATGTGCCTAATACCAGAAATGTCAGTTCTTTCAATGACCTGCATTCTCACTTAGCCCTAATGCATGCTACTCTCTGCCTCAATCACTTTCAACTGGCTCTCCAGTCATCCTCAAGAAGCTCTCTCAAAACCATTCCCTCTGCAGCCGCAGAGCAAGTGAGTGAACATGTCGGTGCCTGAGCTCGCTGCGATGTCACCGGTATTCTTCTACTGTGGTGCCATCTATTGTTCAATTTAGACTTATTACTTCTTCTGTTGCTTTGGTTCTGATGCTCAATTTTTATTAATTGTTTCCATTGTTCAGTAAGGTCGTTGGGATCATTTATATTACATACTTTATCTCTTATTTTTTTTTCAATTAAAACTGATTCAGCTGTACGGAGATATCTTTCTGTCTTACAACTTTTAATAATTTTGATTTCTTCAAATTTAGGGTATTCTTGATGTTCTAAAAATATTGTATCAAGGCTGTCTTTGCTTTTTTTTTTTTTTTTTTTTTTTGCCAATTGTTTATATGTTCTTGTAGGCAGTATTTCAATTTGTTTGTAGTGCTTTCAATGTACGATATAGGGGGGGTTCTTGGTAATCGGAATTTTGTACACACCTGCTTTTTCTACTCCACTGATATTATCTTTATTTTTTTAAACACTATTTTTGATTGTATGTACTCTGCTTCCCATTATTTGTATGCCATATTTACTGCATAATTTATTGATTTCTGAATAGATTCTTTTTAAGTACGGAAATGCCCTGACATATTTCAGCTGCATATTATTTCTTGGATGTGTTGTGTTATTCAACTTATTTTGTACTTTAGAGATCCATCTTTTTAAGATTTGTCTTGGATCATCATCATCATTGTCAACCATTATCAATCCACTGCTGGACGAAGGTCTCCCCAAGTTTCCTCCACAACGGTCTGTCTTGTGCCAGTCTCCTCCATGTCACCCCCGCATACTTTCGAATTTCATCCACCCATCTCCCATGTGGTCTTCTTCTGGGACTTTTCCTGTCCCTTGGAATCCAATCTAAAATTTCGGCTGTCCATCGATGATCTGTCCTTCTGGCAGTATGTCCAGCCCATTGCCATTTCAGGGATTTAACTCTGATCATGATGTCTTCCACTCTTGTCATTTTTCGGATTGACGAGTTCCTCTTCTTATCTCTCCTGGTTACACCAAGCATGCACCTGTCCATGCTGCTTTGAGTTGTCTGCAGCCTTTGTATGTCTCTTTTAGTTAAGGTCCACGTCTCCGCACCATACGTAAGCACTGGAAGGATGCATTGATCAAACACTTTTCTTTTAAGACATAATGGCATATTGCTCTTGAAAATTATGCTGTTTCTTCCAAAAGCTCTCCAGGCAAGTTTTGTACGCCGATTAATTTCTTCATCAATGTGACCCTCACTTGATATCTGCTGTCCAAGATAAACGTACGTGTCTGTTATCTCCAGCTTTTCTCCATCAATCGATAAATCTTCATTTCCTGTAAAAGCATTGAACATCACTTTTGTCTTCTGAAAGTTCATTTTTAATCCCACTTCTTTACTCTTGTCAGCAAGTTCCTGGATCATACTCTGCAGCTCTGATGGGGTAGTTGCAAAAATGACTACGTCATCAGCAAAACGAAGGTGGGTTAGATAATCTCCATTAATCTTTATCCCCTTGTTTTCCCAGCTCAGCGACTGAAAAACACCCTCCAATGTGGCATTAAAGAGCTTCGGAGATATGGTGTCACCTTGTCTCACTCCCTTTCCAATTTTTACGTGTGTTGTATTTTCAAACAGCCGAATCTTTGCACTTGCATTTTCATAGATGTTATTAATAATATTAATGTATGCATCTTCAATACCGCAGGTTTTCAGAGCCATTGTAACTGCTGATGGTTTCACCGAATCAAAGGCTTTTTCATAATCGATAAAAGCCATGCACAATGGAAGTTCATATTCCCTTGCTCTTTCAATGAGTTCTCTCAGCACGTGGATATGATCTATTGTGCTGTAGCCACTCCTGAATCCAGCTTGTTCTCTCGGTTGAGCCATGTCCAGTGTTACCTTCAAGCGGTGTGAAAGAACTTTAGTGAAGATTTTATAAACTACTGATAGGAGGCTGATAGGTCTGTAGTTTCCGAGATCCTCAATGTCACCTTTCTTATGTAGCAGGATCATTGTAGCGGTGTTCCAATCCTCCGGAATCTTTCCTTCATTAAGGCATCGAGTGAAAATTTGGGCGAGTACTGTTTCGATTTCTCCACTTGTTTCTTGTATGATGTCTACATTAATTCCATCTTCTCCTGGAGCTTTTCCCCGCTTCATGTTCTTGATTGCATGTGCAACTTCTGCTGGAAGGACTGGAGAAACTCTGGTACTGGTATCTTTCATGATGTCTGGAGTGCATGTATCATCCCTTTCATATAATTTGGAGTAGAAATCTTTCACTCTTGTCAAAATTTCGCCTCTATTTCTTGTTACAGAACCATCTTCTTTTCTCAGTGCCATAATCTGTTTTCTTCCCTTACTGAGATGTCCCTTTGCTATCTTCAGGCTTTGGTTGTTTTCAATTGCTTTCCTCACTAGTTCACAGTTGAATTTTCTTACGTCTTCAGTGATACATTTTCTTACTGTCTTGCATAGCTCTATATATTCCACTTTGGAAGTCACATCTTCTTTAGTTGTCCTCATCTCTCTTCTTTTTTGCATCAACATTTTCGTTTTTCCTGATAATTTGTTTACATGCAACTTGTTCTTAAACCCAGCTAATTTTGTTGCTGTTTCCATAAGAGCTTTGGTTACTTTTCTGTTAACTTCAGAGATGTCCACTTCTTCCGATGTTAGGCCTTCTAAAGCAGAGAACCTGTTCTTCAGTTCCAACTTGAAGGTATTATGGTGTTTTTTAAGGTTGGTTATGTCAATAGATTTTGTTTGTCTTATGAGCTTGCCACGTTCAAGTTTAGTGTTGAGGTGCATCTTACATCTCACCAATCTATGGTCACTACCTGTGTTGAACTTGTTTAGCACACTGCAGTCTTCTATGACGAATTTTTTGTTACACATAATAAAATCAATTTCACTTGTCGTCCCATTTGGATGTCTCCATGTCCATTTCCTGCGTGGCTTTTTCTTGAAGAAGGAGTTCAAGATGAAAAACCCTTCTGCCTCTGCAAACTCAACGAGAGTATTTCCACGCTGGTTTCTGTTGCCGTGACCGAATATACCTACTGAAGTTTCATTCTGTTGCCGTTGCCCTATTTTTGCATTGAAATCTCCCATAATTATTTTCAAGTGCTGCTTACCTTTATTATTTAGATGACAAATTTCCTCATAAAATTCTTCAATTTCTTCTTCAGGATGACTTGTGGTGGGTGCATAAGTTTGAATAATCTGAGGCTGGTATCTTTTCGAGAGTTGGATAACAAGTCGTGCAGCTCTGTCAGAGGAACTTTCAACTTCTACAACTTTATCCTTCAGTTTCTTGTTTATTATAAATCCAACACCACTAGTTCTGCCAGTATCTGTCCCACGATAGTAGAAGAGATGTCCACTTTTCAATTCGATGAGATCTTCTCCTTTTCTCCTTACCTCACTTAGCCCCACGATGTCCCACTTGATCCTTTGTAGTTCCTCTTCCAATTCAAGAAGCCTTGAATCAGAAGATAGGGAGCGTCCATTATACGTAGCCAAGGTCAGCATCAGATGGCAGCCTAGTCCGGTCCTCCGGGGATTCTTAGCACCCTCTGCCTTCATGTCGCACTGGCCGCTGCCTTGGCCAGGTACATTCCAGCTGCCGGAGACTGAGGGCCAAGATTTAAGTTGTGGAATCAATTTGGAGGGGTTTGGCCATAACTCACCACGCTGGTCTTGGATACCCATAGTTAAATGCAATTTCTTTTTTGTACTCCAGTTCTTCTCTTTTAAACTGTTCATTTGATTAGTGTGTGAAAGATCTTTTAATTAAAGTTTTTATGCTATTATACTTTTGAGAATATGGATGTGACAAAACAATATGGAATCAATACTGGAATAAACGATGATTTTCTATGTACTTTATATTCTAACGTATCTTTTTGTTTAATTATCTTAACATCTAGAAAAGTCATCTTGTCTTGTTCTTCATATTCAGTAGTTAGTTCTGTGGATGGATACATATTATTATATTGTTTAGCTAATTCTTCAAGTTCATTACTGTTCAATTTGGATAGGATAAAGATGTTGTCCACATATCTACAATAAATCATAGGAGGTTCTTCCATTCTATAAAGTATTTTAGCTTCAATGTCACCCATTATCACTTTAGCGAATAAAGTTGACAGTGGAGGACCCATAGGGCCTCCATAATTTTGGTTGTAGATACGGTCACCAACAGCAAAAATATTGTTTTCATAAATGTACAATAAAACTTTTTTTAACTCTTGAATCTGTATTTCATTATATTTTTTAACTGTTGTAATTTTGCAATGATATATAGCTATAGAGATCATCATTGCAAAATTACAACATTTAAAAAAACTTAATGAAATACAGATTCAAGAGTTAAAAGTTTTATTGTACATTTATGAAAACAATATTTTTTCTCTTGGTGACCGTATCTACAAGCAAAATTATGGAGGCCCTATGGGTTCTCCACTGTCAACTTTCTGTGCTAAAGTGATTATGAGTGACATTGAAGCTAAAATAATTAATAGAATGGAGGAACCTCCTATGATTTATTGTAGATATGTGGACAACATCTTTATCCTACCCAAATTGAACAGTAATGAACTTGAAGAATTAGCTAAACAATATAATAATATGTATCCATCCACAGAACTGACTATTGAACATGAAGAACAAGACAAGATGGCTTTTCTAGATGTTAAAATAATTAAACAAAAAGATATGTTACAATATAAAGTACATAGAAAATCATCGTTTATTCCAGTACTTATTCCATATTGTTCGTCACATCCGTATTCTCAAAAGTGTAATAGCTTTAAAACTTTAATTAAAAGAGCTTTCACACACTCATGAAATTAACAGTTTAAAAGAGAAGAACTGGAGTACATAAAAGAAATTGCATTAAACTATGGGTATCCAAGACAAATCTTAAAAAGATGGATCTCTGAAGTACAAAATAAATTGAATAACACAACACATCCAAGAAGTAATATGCAGCTGAAATATGTTAGGGTATTTCCGTACCTACAAAGAATCTCTTCAGAAATCAATAAATTGTGCAGTAAATGTGGCATACAAATGGGAAGCAGAGTACATACAATCAAAAATAGTGTTTTAAAAAATAAAGATAATATCAGTGGATTAGAAAAAGCAGGTGTGTTCGAAATTCTGATTACCAAGAACCCCTCCCCCCTATATCATACATTGGAAGCACTAAAAACAAATTGAAATACCGCCTACAACAGTATATAAAAAATTGAGAAAAAAAAAACGGAGACAGCCTTGATACAATATTCTTTAGAACATCAAGAATGCCCTAAATTTGAACAAAATTATTAAAAGTTTTAAGACAGAAAGACATTTCTGCACAGTTGAATCAGTTTCAATTGAAAAAAATAGAGATAAAGTATGTAATATAAATGATCCCCAACAGCCTTACTGAATAATGGAAAGAATTAATAAAATTTAAGCATCCAAAGCAACAGAAGAAATGTCTGAATTGAACAACAAATGGCACCACAGTAGGAGAATACTGGAGACATCGTAGCGAGCTCAGGCACCGACATGTTCACTCACTTGCTCTGTGGCTGCAGAGGGAATGGTTTTGAGAGATCTTCTTGAGGATGACTGGAGAGCCAGTTGAAAGTGCTTGAGGCAGTGAGTAGCTGGCGTTAGGGCTAAGTGATAATGCAGGTCATTGAAAGAACTCACATTTCTGGTATTAGGCACGTAGAGGAAGAATTATGATATAGAAGTATGCAAATGGGTTGAGTTTTGAGCAGTAAGTTTGTATATATTGTATTTAGGAGTTTAAAGGTTGAACTGATAATTTATTTGGTTTATGTGGGTTTTTGTTTAGGAATTAGTGTTTAAGTAATGTCAGTGTTGTAGAGTTTAGCGCATGTGTTATTGCATGTGTCCGGGAGTTTGAGTTGAGAAGGTTTGCTGTATTGAGAAATTTTATGGGGTTTTGGTATTTTAAGTCTTGTATATAGTCCATAGCATTATAAAAAAGAGAGAGAGAGAGAGAGAGAGAGAGAGAGAGAGAGAGAGAGAGAGAGAGAGAGAGAGAGAGATGTGCTCAAATGAAGTTAAACTCAATGACAAAATAAAAAGAAATCAAAGTGAACAACAAACCTACGTGAATGCTACCGGCGTTCTTGACCGACGAGAATACATGTGTAACCTACAGAAGAGAAGTTGAATAAACCTCCACTGGCTCTACGAGAAGTCACATGAACTTCGCACCCAACGTGTACGAAATGTTACAGGAAGGAGAGAAACCTCGAAAAGATAAGTTACCTTCAAATCTCAGATGTAAAGAATGAAGTACCATGAGAGGTTAGCATGAGATCAAACAGGTGTTGCCAGATTTTAAAACTGATATCCAAATAATGGGAATTTGATGACATGAGTAATTACAGTCATTAGGGAAGACAAAAATGTCTGTACTTTTTTGATTCCTGATGAATTAATTAATGAAACAACCATTTAGTGTTTTTCCAATCAGGAACAGCAGAAGTGTCACTTATGGTCAATAATGAAAGTGAGGTAGATGGGCTACACCTCTCTTAACATCAGACATATGCTCAATCAGACATTGATTAATACTGTGGCAAGTACTTACCTTTGTCTATAGTGAGTAACTCATGCTGAGGTGTTGATTGGAATGGAATAAAACATCAGGTAAGTTGAGGGTTTGTTTGGATCTCTTAAATAAAAGCTTGATGAGTTAGGGAGAAGGCTAACCAAAGGATTTTAAAATTGAGTAAAGCTTGTAGGTAATGGAAAGGTTAAAAGGAATCAAACCAACAAACTGACGAGTGGTTGGAAGTTTCGGAAGTAAACAAGTAATCTCTTCTTGCAACTCAAATTTCTTAAACTGTGGATCAAACGAGAGGGAAATTATGTGATTAGCCACTATTTAAAATAGTGTTATATTCTTTGTGTGATGAAAGAGGACATACTACAAATAAGATTAGCTCTGTGAAGGTAAGATTTTGTGGCAGCAGAGAGGAGGTTTACACTAGCCCCCCTTCACAGCCATCTGTAGTATCCATGCACTATAGCAAATTTGGAACTGAAATGTTATATGGAATATCAACATTTGGTCGCTTCAATGCATTCAGTGCTACTGGACATCTTCATGGTTTGGATTCAGCAAACAATAGACAGGACTAGGTTATGAAAATATTGGGCTAACTACAAATTTAGTAATCTTTCATCCTCCCAAAAAAATCATAAAAAAACAAGTCTCCTACTGATGCCACTACCAATTTTCCAAGATATGTAAATTTGTCTTCAGTGCCCATATCTCCTGAGATGGATAAATTCATTTCACCGAGCCCTAAATTTTCACCTTTTGCAAAACCTGGCTTACCATACGCTATATTGTTACTTGACGATCCTCTCCACTATCTAAAACATGGATCCTGCTTATCAACTTTTCCTATGGTCAACATCAGCTATTGCAATCTCAGAGGCAAGACTCTCAAAGCTATGAAAAACTTTTCTTTCTAACACCCTTCAAAATCATTGCTGTTTTTGTGCATAATGGTATTTAATACTACCAACAAAAATAAGGTAAAGTTTTTGCTGCCTTCATCGATTTAGAGAAAGCCTATGATCGAGTAAATAGGACTCTTCTGCGGAAGGTAACTGAATAAATATGGTATCACTGGGAATCTGTTCAAAGTGTGAAAGCCATGCATGCTGGCAGTAGAGCATGTACGAGTAAATGGTTTTGTATCGAAATGGTTTTCTATTGGAACAGGAGTCAGACAGGGCTGTGTAGTGTCACCATGGCTGTTTAATATATTTATGGATGCATGCATGAGTTATGCCAAAGTGGACAATACTGGTTTATGTCTTGGTAATGTCCATGTGTGTAGATTGTTACAGAAAGCGAAAGTAAGTTGCAGAGTATGCTGGTCCGGATGTACAAAGTTTGTATGAATTTCAAACAGAGTATAAATAATGGAAAACCCAAAGTTATGGTTTTTGAGTGAGGAACTGTTAGTACTGAATGCAGGGTAAGTCTAAATGGCACCATTATTGATAGTTAAATGAGTTGGTATATTTGGGAAGCATGTTTGATAGAGAGAACAAATTAGATGGGGAAATTAGTAGACAGGTGAACTCTTCATTAAAAGTCATAACTGCTTTAGGAGGATTTCACAGGAATGACGGGTTCTCAAGAAAGTCCCAAATGGCTGTATATGAAAGTGTAATTGTTCCTACTCTAATGTATGGCAGTGAAACCTGGGTTCTGCAGAAAACATAGGAATCGTTTGTGTGCTGGGTAGATGTGTTACTTATAGGGGGGGGTAAGACACGCTCTGATCATGTGAGGAATGAAGTGAAGATGTGTTGCAGATGTGTAATGTGAGGCAAAATGTTGTTAGTAAGGTGGAGACTAATATTCTTAGGTGGTTTGGCCATGTTGAAAGAATGAGTGAAGAGATGCTTACAAAGAGAATCTATTTAGCCCAAGTGGCAGGAAAGAAAGGTAAAGGAAGGCCAAGGAAATCATGGAAGGACCAGATTCAGGAATGTCTGCATGAGAAAAAGATAATGAGTATGAAGTACAAAAGGTCTTGTGTGCTGCATGTGATGGATGTCAATGAAGCTTGAGCTGTGTGCCGAGATTGTAATTGGAGGCACCTGATACAGCAACAGTGAGCTCTTTTTGTGAGGAGCTATCCTCTGAATATCAGGGAACAACTGAGTGATATGTATGGATGTAATAAAAACAAGATTTGGCAATGGGCTCTCCTTTTCCCCCTTGTTTGCTGAAATTTACATGGAACATTTAGAAAAAAATTTAGTGCTCTATCCCTCTTAAAGCTCACCATTTGGCTCAGGTATGTGGATAACATTTTCATCATTTAGCCACACCAGAAAAATGCATTATTGGCACTCATATCATCAAATTTATTCTAAATTCCCCAATATAAAGTTCACTTATAATGAACAACTTAATAATAACATAACTTTCTTGGATGTTAACATAAATCTTAACTCAGACTTTATTCTGAACATCTCTATTTATAGAAAACTTCACTACACCAAACATCATCCTTTTCCAGTTAGTATACCTGTGAGAAGTACAAACTTAGAGCTATCAAATCTTACATTCACAGAGCTAACCTCATTTGTAATGGGCCTCTTTCATTATAGGAAGAATATACCAATATTTTAAATAGTGGCAAATCACATAACTTCCCTATCACCTTGATCCATAATTTGTTTAAGAAATTTGAGCCCCAAGATGAGATTACTTGTTTACTTCCAAAACTTCCAACCACACATCAGTTTGTCGGTTCAATTCCTTTCAGCCTTTCCCTTACCTACAAGCTTAACTCAATTTTCAAATCCTTTGGTTACAACCAAGGAGGTTAGAATAGATGGAGTAAGGGTCCGCCGTTCCCCTCGTGTGATCAAAATGAAGCCAGCAAAACGTCACGATTCTGACGTCACAGCCTTCGCCGCCATGTTGGCAAGACGCAGTGAGACGACTGAGATCATCACATCACATTGAGTAGTGATGATGTGGCTGCCTTTTTCGATCTATATCTTTAAATTTTAGTATGTGGATCAGTAAAGAAAAGCTAGCGATTATTAGATAACATATAATAAACGTTTTAGGCTGGCTATGATACATTTTTATTGATGTTTTTCGAACTTTGTTTTAGTTTTTTAACAACTGCAGAAGAGTATGAGCTTTCGTCACCAAGGTCACAAAAAGCTAACATAACATTTTCTACTTATCATGTTTTACAGAAATCTCTGTATGAAACGGAATCAATTAATATTGTTAGAAACTCAATTCTATGGGCTCTTTAAAGTTCCCGTTTACTCGCAAACCTAACGAACCAACTCTAAATAACAGCACAGTATTTTTACGAGTTCCTCTTGACACAAGTACTTAACATTAAAGTTAAAGAGATTTGTGTGTGTGTGTGTGTGCGTGAAAATTTCCTCAGATCATCAGATGTGCATAAATTACCCTTGAGAATATTTTTTACGTGTCAGTTTATGAGTTCTAAGCTTGCAAAATCGAACTCTTAAGAAGGTATGAACTACAGCGCTTAGTATAAAAAATAAGCAGTCGAATGAAATTTTTTGCATTTTCAAATTTTCATTATGAAAATTTTGTTCAAACGTTTACTGGAATTCAGTGGGGGTAGGCCCGGGGCTCCCCATTTGGTATCATTTGATCCTTCATTGTTTGCATTGGCTGCTTATTTTTAAATATAATTGTATGTGTTTTTGAATATATATTTTACCAACAATGGAAATTTTAAATATATTTGCATATGTTTCTGAATATATATTTTCACTTTAATACTGCGGAGATATTTTTATCGTTTCTCAGTTACTTTGGGAGATGTTTCCTACAGAGTGTTTTAATTTGCATCTTCAATAATTTGAGCCACCCCTATAAAAAATTCTGAGTACGCTGCTGGAACTTATTAACATAAAGAGCTCTAAAAGTAAAATCACGAATTTATCGCTTTATATGAAACACGCGCTCATCGTATTATATGCACACATGTCTGAGAAAGCTCCGCCGAGAAAATTCAACTGTTTTGCCACGACGCACTCTCTTTCAGCACAGATTTAGATCCCCATACATCAGTATGATTAAGCATAAAAATAACACAAATGTGTAAGATATATCAATTATTAGTAAATGAGAACATTACTGCGTACAGTTTCTGGAGGGGAAGATTAATATAAATTTTGATTTGCTTAAAATTTGGTCAGCTTCAGAACCTGCAGTTTCTTAATCAAACTACAAAGACTTGCAAAAAAAAAAAAAAAAATTTAAAGAAAAATTAATATTCTATGCACAATTACTTATGAAAAATTACACCTGCAGGTGCTTTAGTTGATGAGTTGACACATTCAAAGACAGCACAATCCATTTAAAAAGAAGTATACATTTTTTGATAAAAAACGGTCTATTCCTTATTCCCGCAACGGTGAAAAAGTACTATGGACCTCACTGGGCGTGGCCATCAGCTCTGTGTTGTCTGCTCAAAGTGCTTCAAGTTTGTGACGTCACCCTTACTCCATCTATTCTAACCTCCTTGGTTACAACATTGTAGTTAAGCCTTCTCCACAACTCGTCTAGCCTTTACTTAAAGATAGATATCCAAACACACCCCTTGACTTACCTGGTGTTTATTCCATTCTGGTCAACACCTCAACAGGAGTTATCAGTAGTATTTCGTGCAGGGTTGAGCATGTGTCTGATGTTAAGAGAAGTAGTTCATACTTCTGCAGTTTCTGATTGGAAAAATACTAAATGCATTGTCTATAATTTATGACAATCTTACTACACTGAAAAAAATCTTACATTAAAAGAAATTTTTACAGCTTTAAAACAGCTGTAAAAAATTCCATTGAATTTGTCAATCAGCAAAAATGACATTCATAAAATGATCAGTTCATGTTATCCTTCAATGTGAAACCCATATTCACGAGTATCCCACTGAATGGAGCCCTTGAATCATTGAAAGCTAGTCTTATTGAACATCATTTCAGCCACCGGAAGTACACTGGTGTGCAAAATTTAAGAACGAAGAGGAGAAATTAGCATAACAGCGGAACGAGCAGGCAGAACGGACCGAAAGACCACTCAGGAGATAAACTAGGATCTGGTACGGTAGGGCATGCGCATATATGCAGCATGAAGTAGTGTGTGTGTGTGGGGGGGTGTCGAAAGGGTATAAAGCACACGGACGGTGTACGCTCAGCTATTCGGTGAAAGCTATTGCACTGTGTACATCGGTTTGAACAACGTCGAGTTGCTGCCACCGTGTGATATGGCCAACAGGCAATCCAGTAGACGACATCTGGATGACTTTACCCGAGGTCCCGTCATTGGGAAGTTGGAAGAAGGTCGAAGTGTGACTAGTGTGGCCGAGGAGTTCGGGATCGCTCACAGCATCGTTTCACGAGCTTGGAGAGCATTCCAAACGACAGGAACAGGTGTCCGAGAGTTTAGCAGTGGTCGTCCACGAGCAACCACGGCGGCGGACGACCGGTATATTGTCCTACAGTCGAGAAGAGACAGACGGCAGACAGCGGGAGAAATCACAAGGCACATGCAACAGACAACTGGACGTCTGTTATTGCGTTTTACCATGGCCAGGAGGCTGCACAAAGGTGGTCTATTTGCACGACGACCAGTACGATGTGTGCCAATAACGCCTGCTCATCGGAGACGGCAGTTTCTGTGGTGCCAGGAACACAAGAACTGGATACATCAGCAATGGGGTCGAGTTCTCTTTACGGATGAGAGCCAATTTAGTCTGATGAGCGATTCTGGACGTATACACATCTGGAGAGAGCAGGGAACATGCAATCACACCTGCAACATCATCGAAAGGGACCGGTTTAGAGGTGGCAGAGTTCTCGTTTGGGGCGGTATCATGCTTGGTAGCCGTACTGACCTCCACATCTTCCAAGGAGGTTTAGTCACTGGTGTCCGCTATTGTACCAAGGTTCTCCTGCCTCACTTGTGTCTGTTTAGAGGTGCTGTGGGTCCTGAGTTCCTCTTCATGGACGACAACGCTACACCTCATCGTACAGTGGCTGTTGCAGAGCTGTTGGAGAGTGAAGATATTCAACGCATGGATTGGCCAGCAAGGTCCACGGACCTAAATCCAATCGAACATGTGTGGGACCTTCTCGGGAGATGCTTGGCAGCAAGTCACCAACCGCCAGCAATGATTCCGCAGCTGTGATTGGCACTACAAGAAGAATGGGCCGCGATGCCTCAACAGCTCCTTGACAACCTCGTCCTCATCATGGACAGACGTTGTAAATCCTGCAAAGCAGTCAGGGGTGATCATATCCCCTACTAAAGACTGGATTTTTTTTCTTGGCATCCGCCTGTCACATGGACGTTTCTGTCTTCTGTCCAGTTGTGCTCGAAGCTACCTTTTCAATAAAGTGCCTTTGTATCCTTTGGATTCCTTGTTTGGACGGTTTTGCTTACTTGTCCCATATTCTTACATCTTGGGGATCTTATGGTATGATTTGAGTCGATGTGGAGCACTTCTGTGCGACGTTACATTCGAAACGCCGTCTCGTCCTTAATTTTTGCACACCAGTGTAGAAGATCATATGAGACTAGTGGAAATTTGTATGAGACAAAACAGTTTCCTTTTTTTGTGGAACATTTTTCCAACAGAAGGAAGGCCTTGCAATGGGTAGCCCGCTGTTGCCTATTTTATGTGAAGTCTATATGCGTCACTTTGAGGACAAACTCTTTCAGCTTGTTACATTCGACCTATGGATTCCATATGTAGATGATACTTTTGTTCTCTGGAATAACAATAATTCGGAAATACCTAAATTAGTCCTTGTCAATTCAATTGATCCTCATATACAGTTCATATGTGAGACTGAAAATAATGGCTGCTTACCATTCCTTGATGTCCTTGTCATGCTCTGAAGGATCCTTTAGTACAACAGTTTATCGAAAATCACTTGCTATTTTCATACCCCCCACATGCAAAATCAAATCGCCCATGGAAACAAAAAATCTCAGCCTTCTACACACTGTATAATGTGCAATACATATATGCTCAACTAAGGATTCCTTGCAGAAAGAGTTTGATTTTCTTAAATGAATTGCAGTACACAGAGGATATAATCTTGCCATTATAGACAAAGCTGTCCAAAAATTTAGGAAACTAAAGCCTGTCTGCTTGCTCACACCAATAGACCTCCCAATATGAGAGAATTGGGCGGTTATCCCATTTATTTCTCAGATTTGCTTCAGAATTTCAAAAATTCTCAAAAGTTTTAATTTCAAAGTTATTTTCAAACCCATAAACAAGATGAATTTTAATGGATCAAAAGACTATGGCGAAGACATAAATTCCTGGGGAATTAATCAGATACCTTGTGAATGTGGACTTTCATACATAGGACAGACCTGCAGGGCTTGTTTCTGAGTTAAGGAACACAAGACCTGCATCAGAACTATGAACTGAAGAAGTCATCTATAGCCCAACATTGTCACGAAAATAACCATAATTTTTTTTTTTTTTTTTTTTTTTTTTTTTTGAAACACTATGCTTATTGTAAAACCTGATTAGACTATCAAGCTTAATATATTAGAAGCTTTACACATATACTAGAACTCTTTGCAGCTTGTCAATGACATGACATCTACTCCATTTCTTTCAAGCGCATGGAAACAACTCACCAAAATCGATGACCGCCAGAACTCTGATGATGTCACAATGACTTGAATGTTTACACTCCATTCGTCCTGATGATGCTGAGCCAAATGCTCTATAAAATTATAGTCGATGTATAATAAACATTTAATTGTGGTAAAAGTTGCTATTTTTATTTTAACTAAATGCATTGATCCATTCATTAATAAAAAAATCTCTCAGGTATTGTGAATGTATGGGTATAGAAATTTTCCTCTCCCCTGATGCCTGTAATACAGACTAACCTCATCAAATTTCCATTATTTGAAAATCAGTTTTAAAATCTGTCAACATCTGAACCATCATGTGCTGACCCCTCATGGTATTCCATTCTTTACATGGCTGACGAAGGTACTGAAATGTCCTATTTTTGCGAATTTACCTGTGTACAAAACTTTAGTGTGGTTTTTTCAATGATACTATTAAAGTATTTGTTAATTGTTATTTTGTTAAGTGGATTCCTGCTATTCTTTCTCATTTAGCCAAGTTTGTTCTTTTACAAAACTGTGAAACCTAGCATGCAAAGAGTTTGTTTTTTCTTCTAAGTGTACAATCAATGCAATAATTCACTAAGTGGGAGAATTTTGCATCAGCAAAGCAGGAAGTGCATTGTGAGAATCATGGACATAAGCCACTACAGTCAGATGTGAAAATCTTTTTTAATAGTACTTTTTTATGCAAATATACTCTGCCACAGCTCCTAATGGGAAAATATTACATGGAAACACTAGATGTGTGGATTGTAACATATCAAGAATTACTGGGAACGTAGGTTGTTGTGGCAACCAGGTTTGTATGATAATGGAGTTTTTTATTAGAAGTGAAGGAGGATCGTTGTGTTGAAATTAAAGTTTATGTTCGAGATGGGACTTTGTAATTAATTAAAGTAAGTTCATTATATAATATTAAGGCTTAATATTTTGACATGGATAACTATGGTCAGAGTTAGAACTAACCAATGTTAAAAGAATCTTTCTAATCCAATCTGCAGAAGCTAAGGTATTATCAAACTGAAAAGCTAAGTTTGCAGCACTTAGTAAAAAAATTCTGAATTGGAAAAGATGGAAAATTATGGTAATGGCTACAGTAAGTGGATGCAAAACAGAACTTTTCAAGTGGGACTTTTAGAAGCACAGATCTAGTTTCAAATTGCAGCTGTTGAATGCTAAAAGGGTTATCACAGGGAATGGGGAAATCATCTTAATGAGATGACAACAGCAAGATTTTGTGCTAGTAAAATCTGGCAACACTTGTGTCAAGATGTGTTACCACTTCGCATTATTCTTGTGCATTCCACAGCTGATGAAGGTAGGCGCATTCACTACCAAAGCATTTGTCTGATAATTTTCATTTTACGCAATTAAATGCAGAGCTTAATTTCTAATATTATATTAGGAATACTTTGTGAATCTCTCTGCGAAAAAGGACTTTTTAATTGGTGCTTTAGAAGTGGAGATGTCATGCTAAATGAAAAAATATAAATTTATATCACCCAGCAGGTGAGCAGTTTTTGGAGGTTCCATAAGTTTGACTGTGATCTACAGCTTAAAAACTTTCTTGTTACCTTTTTTATCATTTCTAATAGTTTTACTTCCTGCTGCTGTCCACCAGGGAGTTCTACATTTTCTGTCTTTGAATACTGCCACACCACATGTCCTTCGTTTTGTTATACATAGTATTTTGTTATAGACACCACATGTCATTCATTTTGTTATACTAGTTTTTACACCCATTTGTTTCAACCTCAATGATTTTACATAGTGAGGTTTCAATTTTTTAAGCACTGAAATAAAATCTCCTGCTTGGTTCATATTGATCATTGCATTTTCTTGCTAAAGATCACATAGGACCTGCACACAGGGCCATACCTATGGGGGGAGGGGCAGATGCCCCTCCAGAATGGTGATACTAAGGGCGTAAATTCATGCTCTGTTAGGCATAAAAAATAGAAATGTACAACATGTGAATAAATTTACTGAAAACTTTAACCAGAAAAGAAAGTTATACACTTCAGTATTTTAATTTTTAAAGACTTATTTGCAGCAAACAGTATTCAGCACAGCTTGGCAGGGTACAGAATAACCTACTCTGTGAAGTGTGAGCCCCTAATATACATGAAAGCAGTTGTTCAAAACAGTGGAGAGACACATATAGAACAACATGAAGATATGCTTAACCTCCATGACTTTCCAAATGCACCATAGGAATGAACAGCTAATTAGTCATCTGCGTTTTGTCACAGAAAGCCCCTTAGTGCATTAAATGCTGAGAGCATTTAATGTAACTCTGAAAAGAACTTTTCCAATCCTTATCTCGAAATCATCTTCCTATTGTTACTTTCATTATTTCATACTCGTTCATTCTGCGCTAGTTTGTGTTTGCATATTCTCGGAGTGCTGCTGTGTTGTTGGTGTTCACATAACATTCATACTCTACTGTGGAATTACTTTTTTATGGGTCTTATAGAGGTTATTATTCAAAAAAGGTGGTGGTCAAATTTTTGAACTAAAGCTTAGCTCGTCATCAGGACTACGTCACTGGAGTAGTTGCTGCCACTCAGTCGGAAGTGTCCAACCACAATTATCGTTAATTGTGGTACTTCTTCTTCTTGCTATTTCGATCCCTTCTAGTTTCTCTTTACTAATTTCGACTGGTGGGCGATTATTCTTACTGAGCTCCAATTTATGGAGTGTCCACTGGCTTGTATATGTCTGTCTAGCCCTGTTTTGTTACTAACGTTCCTAATAGCTGCTTGGTGTTCTTTCATTCGGACTTTAATACTTCTCCCTGTTTCTCCTATATAGCTGAGCCTGCAGTTACAGTCGATGCAATATATTACTCCTTCTTGCAATTGGATGTCCACTTCTTTCTGCTTTAAAGCTGGCAGGAATTTCTTTAATTTATTTAGATCTGGACCAAGCCTGATATTATATTTTGCTCCGATCCTCTTCAGTTTTTCGAAAAGTCTCTTGGGTATGTAATTTTTCTGCTGAATTTGAAGTTGTTTATTTTCTGCTTCTTTTTTGGCACTTGCCTAAATAATTTCTCAATATATGGGGAGGGGTCATTGTTTTCTGACAATATTTCTTTTAATAATTCTCTGAAGATTTTTTTGAGCATCTGAAGAGACAAGGACTTCAATTTTTTCCAAAAAATTGTCTCGCCATATTCGACTTAATACAGGTCTAAAACTCAAGCATCATGCAACAATAACACATAAACATATGAAACGAGCAAAACACACAGTCACATACGGTAAAAGGTTTGTTTAGCGGTAGCTTTCGTTCATCCTACGACCTTGATCACCCGTAATCGACTGGATGGGCTGGTTGCCAGAACTACAATTTGAAGTTGGGGTGTTGGAACTGTTGCCAGATTTTAAAAGAGAGATCCAAATAAATGGGATTTGGTGAGGGGTCTCTGAATTGCAGTTTTTGGTGAACAAAATTTCAATGCTTTCTTGAAAATGCAGAGATGCCGTGTTGATGAAAGGGGCCACTTTTTTGGTTTCTTTCCAAATGGGAACTGCAGAGGTGTCTTCAAGGGTTAGTGCAGATAAAGTTGTCTTTGGAATATCATTGGAAACATCATTTTTGTGTTCACCAAGTCTTGTTTTGATGCTTCGGTATGTGCTTCCAATATACACTGAGAGACCAGAGGAAGTTGAAATGGGAATAGCATAAACTCCAGGGGTGTCCAAGGGTGAGACAGGATGCCTGTCTTTAAGCAGGCACATTATTGCAGAAGGGTTTGGTTTCACTGTGAGAGTGTAGCCCATAGTTTTGGAAAGTTTACACATCTTATAAGGGAAGGATCCATGGAAAGGGATAGAACCAATGAATGGTGTTTTTTCCATTATTATTGGTGACAGAGCAGACAGTTTTTTCAAGTGGGAATTTTGGAAGAATTTTCGAGTATTTTCCTCGAGTGTTCGAAGAGGAAACCAGTTTTATGAAGTTTAATCTGGAAGAATAAGCTTGGAATTCGGAAATATGGTGCTGGTGTAAAATCTCCAAGAAAGGTCTTTAGAGTGGGTTTCTTGTTGAGTCTTTCAACTGCAGTTTTAAGTTTGACTCAACAAGAAACCCACTCTAAAGACCTTTCTTGGAGATTTTACACCACCACCATATTTCCGAATTCCACGCTTATTCTTCCAGATTAAACTTCATGAAACTGGTTTCCTCTTCGAACACTCGTGGAATATACTTTCTCTCCCACCCGTAATCTTCAAAGGAAGATTGTGGAAAAATGTAAACATCTCGCATCCAGCCATCTTTTGTCAATTTCCTCCACTAAAAGTTCATTAGAAAACTCCCTCCTAGCATTAAACCCTCTGACAAAATGTTCACTCTGGATGTAGTCTCTCTCTTCCCTTCAGTCCCTCTTTTCCACTCTCATATGCTGCTAGTACAATTGCTAAAAGAAAACTAATCACTCTCTGGCCCACTAACAAAAAGACCTGTATGACTGCCTTCAAACTCTGAGAGATCTTAATTGTTTCAAGTTCAACAACAAATACTACTGTCAGCAAGAAGGACTTCCGATGGGTTCACCTCTCTCTCCACTTCTGGCTGAAGTTTTCATGCAACATATCGAAAAAAAAAACAGTCATGGAACACAATCTACAACCTTCCATTTGGCTTTGATATGTTGATGATATTTTTGTAATTTAGCCACACAATAGAACTGACCTTGAATCTCTTCTTGAAAAGATTTCCCTAAAGTTACCATGAATAAAATTCACCATCAATGAAGAATCACAGCAAGGCATTGACTTTTTGGATGTCCACCTGGCAAGGCAAGAGAATCATCTCAACAAATCTGTCTATAGAAAACCCTCTGCAATAGCAAACATAATCCCATTTTCATCCCACTCCCCAACTGCTCACAAATTTGCAGCCTTTAAAACTGGTGTCAATCGTGCCAGGATTGTCTGCAACCCTGAATCTTCCTTCAATGAAGAAATTGACACCATAAAGAAAATTGCCGAAGCCCATCAGTTCCCACCTTCTACAATTTAAAAATTCCTCCAAAATTCCCACTTGAAAAAACTGTCTGCTCTCTCACCAATAATAATGGAAAAACCACCATTCATTGGTTCCATCTCTTTCCACGCAGCTTTCTCTTAAAAGAAGTGTAAACTTTTCAAAACTATGGGCTACACTCTCACAGTGAAACCAAACCCTTCTGCAATAACGTGCCTGCTTAAAGACAGGGATCCTGTCTCACCCTTGGACACCCCTGGAGTTTATGCTATTCCCATTTCAACTTCCTCTGGTCTCTCAGTGTATATTGGATGCACATACCTAAGCATCAAAACAAGACTTGGTGAACACAAAAAAGATGTTTCCAATGGTCTTCCAAAGACAGCTTTATCTGCACTAACCCTTGAAGACACCTCTGCAGTTCCCATTTGAAAAAAACCAAAAGAGTGGCCCCTTTCATCAACAAGGCATCTCTGTGTTTTCAAGAGAGCATTGAAATTTTGTTCACCAAAAACCGGAATTCAGAGGCCCCTCACCAAATCCCATTTATTTGGATCTCTCTTTTAAAATCTGGCAACAGTTCCAACACCCCAACTTCAAATTGTAGTTCTGGCAACCAGCCCATCCAGTCGATTACGGGTGATCAAGGTCGTAGGATGACCGAAAGCTACCGCTAAACGAACATTTTACCGTACGTGACTCTGTGTTTCGCTCGTTTTATACGACTTAATACAGTCAGGGTGGAATGAGCAGAAGTTTAACACTTTTTACCGGTGTTAGTGGGTTTTCTAAAAGCTGAGTGAAGATTCTCCCTCTCTTGAGGTCAAGGTTAAATCAAGGAAATTGATGCCATGGTTTTTTTCCAGTTCCAGGGTGTACTGCAAATAATTTTCTAGCAAGTTAAATTCTGCCAGAAAGTGAAAGGGTAGAGATTGGTCCACATTATCTACAATAAACTGGACATCATCCATGTATCTTACATAGAGAGCAAATATTGAGGGTTGTACAAGAATTTTTGCCTCTAGTTTATTTATATAATAATTTGCTAGTGAAGAACCCATTGCAAGTCCTGAAGTTTGCTTGTAATACCTCAATATTTGCTCTCTATGTAAGATACATGGATGATATCCTGTTTATTGTAGATAATGTGGACCAATCTCTACCCTCTCAGATTCTGGCAGAATTTAACTTGCTAGAAAATTCTTTGCAGTACACCCCGGAACTGGAAAAAGACCATGGCATCAATTTCCTTGATTTAACTTTGACCTCAAGAGAGGGGAGAATCTTCACTCATCTTTTTAGAAAACCCACTAACACAGTGAAGATGTTAGACTTCTGTTCATTCCACCCTGACTATATTAAGTCGAATACGGCGAGACAATTTTTGGAAAAAATTGAAGTCCTTGTCTCTTCAGATGCTCAAAAAGATCTTCACAGAGAAGAATTAAAAGAAATGTTGTCAGAAAACAATTACCCCTCCCCATATTGAGAAATTATTTAGGCAAGTGCCAAAAAAGAAGCAGGAAATAAACAACTTCAAATTCACCAGCAAAATTATGTACCACAAGGGACTTTTCGAAAAACTGAAGAGGATCGGAGCAAAATATAATATCAGGCTTGCTCCAGATCTAAATAACAAATTAAAGAAATTCCTGCCAGCTTTAAAGCAGAAAGAAGTGAACATCCAGTTGCAAGAAGGAGTAATATATTGCATCGACTGTAACTGCGGACTCAGCTATATAGGAAAAACAGGGAGAAATATTAAAGTCCGAATGAAATAACACCAAGCAGCTATTAGGAACATTAGTAACAAAACAGGGCTAGACAGATATATACAAGCAAGTGGACACTTCATAAATTGGGACTCAGTAAGAATAATCACCCACCAGTCAAACTTAGTAAAGAGGAAACTAGAAGAAGGGATGGAAATAGCGAGAAGAAGAAGTACCACAATTAATGATAATTGCGGTTGTACACTTCCGACTGAGTGGCAGCAACTACTCCAGTGACGTAGTCCTGATGACGAACTAGGCTTTAGTTCGAAAAAATTTGACCACCAACTTTTTTGAATAATAACCTCTACAAGACCCGTAAAAAAGTAATTCCACAGTACAGTATGAGTAGAGGTGCCATAAATTCATCTACAACTAGGATAACATTCGAGTTTTACATGACATTAACAACCACCAACTGTTGGTTAGTTACCTAGTATTCACATTTTTAGTAAAATTATGGTGAAACTGGAAGTGCAATTTCTTAAAACAATCATAATTTAATACTTTCTTCAGAAGGTAGTATAAGAAGTAAAAATTGCAAACTATTTGCGTGGTAGTGGGAAACCTTTGAACGCAAAGGGGTGTAATTTCAAGTCTTGACCTCCCAGAAAACAAAAGCTAGCTCCAACCCTATCTGTGAAAATACTAGCCCTGAGTAAGATACATCACAAAAGAAAATCTTTAATGGAATCTCACATTCTCCTTTTTATGATGAAAGTTCCTTTACCTTTCGTCATCATCTTTCTGAATGAATTTCTATAATGTAGCTGTAACTCACTTTTTGGAGAAAATGTGTAGGTTGTTGCCTCAGTTATACCTAAGGTGTCTCATAGTCTTGGTTGCAAGAGTTCCTACACTTAAAGCAAATAGAAATGTTCTAAAAATAAGCTGTACACTGAGCTCTGTACACTTGGTTCCATGATACTTGTGATGGTTGCTTTAATTTATTTAACCTTACAGCAAAACTTTAAGATGCCATCATAGTCTTATTTACAATTGTTAGTATAAGCATCCAGTGGAATATATTTTTACAAAATGGCAAAACAGGTGAAGTTCCATATTCCTAAAAGAAACAGATGAAATGGGAAATTTTCTAATTATTTTTGTAGCAACAAAGTAGTGGTGAACAATTTTTTAACCCTCCTGTTCTCCCTTTTTGTTACATTCCTTTTATTTATTTTCAGTTCATGGTAGTTTTCATACAGTGTATAAGTATTCGATCATGTCCTACAGAGATTTATGATATTGAGATTTCACTATACATTTGGAACAAAATATGAATACCTCCACTAATAATGTGATGGGCTGAGTTCTTTCACCTTGGTTAATCACATGACAGTCTTGTACAGCATTCAAGACTGCTCTGTAGTAAAACCTTAGCACTTGCTCTCTTAGTAAAGGTGAAAAGAAAAGCTCATTACACTGATTTCTCCAACTTCTGTCCAACATAGGTAGGGTAAATACATATTATACTAGGTGTAGTGTAAATCTGTACTAAGTTTTGTGCTTTGTGTAATGCTGAAAACCATTATCCTGTACCACCAAAATGCTGGCTCAAGAGGGTTTAATGGAACTCTCTTGGCACATTTAGGTAAATGGTGTGGTAATATTCCTATTCTGGGAGCAGCAGGTTTGGACCTGTGGATGGGTGGTGCGAGTGGGGGACGGATGCAACAGACAAGGTTCGACTGAGAGACCTGTTCACCCGAACATTTTTCTTTTCATTTCATGGGCACAAGGCCTTTAATCCAGATTACAAAGTACAATCACAAACACAAAAAATTTCACACATCTTAAGAGTTAAGTTTTTCACAGATACAGAAATGCACACATTTTTGTGTTATTACAATTCCACAAATATATTAGGTTGTAATGTGTCTAAAACACGATAAAACTTCATTAAAACCACAACACACTAGTTGCAAGATGAAATGAAAATTTACTACAATTAAAACCAGTATAGTTAAAATGATAAAATTACATGAGGCGAGATCTTTCGGGTCACCTCTTGGTGCCCATTGTCAAGCCAACTGTGAATACATGTGGTGCGGTGACAACTTATATGCTTTATAATAGTCATGTGATGTCACCATGGTAACAGTAATGTGCATGTGAATAAAAATAGATTTTAAGGTTAACATTAAAGTCATATTAACAATGGAGGTTCCAGTGAAGGGATGACCCGAAAGATCTCGCCTCATGTAATTTTATCATTTTAACTGTAACATACTGGTTTTAATTGTAGTAAATTTTCATTTCATCTTGCAACTAGTGTGTTGTGGTTTTAATGAAGTTTTATCGTATTTTAGACAGCATTACCTCCTAATATATTTGTGAATGGTAACAAGAATTCTCACACAGAACTTTGGATTACAATTCCATTGGGAGCGCAGTCCCATGTGCTCATTCTTCATACTTGCTGTCAGGCAATGTTCATTCATAGTTCACCCTGTTCCTCTGAATCTCTATTTCTCTTCTAAGGCTGGGGCAATCCCCTGCTAGACTTGAGTGGTTTTGTGCCCAGTTTAAGTTTAAACTTCATGTTGGGTTTTTGTCAGTTGGGACAGTCATCTTCATTGTCACACTTCCAGTGCTTATGCTCTGCTTGGCCACAGCAGGCACAGCTCTCAAAGACTTCAGGGCACTTGGCCTTATAGTGCCCAAACCCATCGCATTTGAAGCAATGAGTCTCTCTGATGAACTCTCGTATGAAATGGATCCTCCACACGAAGTTCATCTTGCCTTTCTTCTGTAGTTATCTGAAGTCCACTGGGGAAAGCTCAATCACCCAGTGGACCTTGTTTTCTTTTCCCTTGATTGGGAAAAGGACTGTACACGGGTCTGGTTCCTTTAAGTTGTTTTGCCATCTCATGTATTGAATGTATACTCTTTTTCTGCTTTACTACTGAGTCTATAGACGAGTCTAGGTAGCTTTGCTGCCGGTTGCCTAATTTCTCGGGTCTCTGTCAAGAACTTGCTTTCTTCGTAGGAACTTTCCAGGGTCTGCACACCATCTGCTTTAACACATTCAATTAACACACCTCCGCTGTTGACTTTCTTAATGTTCTTTACCCCTATACCCAGAGTGTCTGGGTCTAATTCCGCTTGAACTGTTCTTTTCACATCTTCAGAGGTCTTTTTTCTGTCCTTTGGGAAGACTAGGAGGGTGTGTTTCTGTGGTGGTCTTTTCTGAGTATCGACCATTTGTATATTTTTAGCTGCTTCTGCATATGTACGATGTGTTGGCTGGTTTGACACTGGTCTCATTTCCCTTCTAATCTGTCCTTCAGATAGCTTAGTTCCAGTAGCTGTTTCTTTGGGGCTTCTAAATATGGTTTAAAATTGGCCGTATCATGCTCTTAACAGTGTTGGTGACTCTATAGGTCAGACTGTCTAGAATTTCATTCAGTTCCGAGAACAGTCTGTTGATTGTCTCTGGGTTTTCTTCAATCACTACTTCATATCCCATCTTGTGATAGCCCTTTACTTTCATTTTCTCAGTATCTTTTCCTGGCTCTAGGCTCAGGTGCGGTTTCCACTCAATCTGGTGTGTTGTTTAGTTGATGACTAGCAGTGAGCATTGCCTATATTCCTGTTACTGAGAGAGGAATATTCTGAGCCGAATCGCTCTTGGTTGGCTCTGGTGTTAGACCTTCCCTTAGGAAGGAGCCCCCCCTTCTCCCCAACCACGACAAGGTCACTGGAGCCCAGGAATGTGCAATGTGAGATTGTCTTGCCTTTTTTTTTTTTTTGATTGGAGGTTTAACGACCACCGTGAGTAACTCAATTGGCTATAAGCAGTCACCCATCCCTAATTTTGGGTCACTGGTTCCAGAGAAGGGAGAGAGCCAGTGCCGTAAGACAAACACAACATCCATGCCTCACCGGGATTCAAACCCGGACCCCTTACGGTAGAATGATCAGAGGCCATCGCTTAGACCACTGCGCCACCGGGGCGGCTGTCTTGACTTCAAGAGCACCATCAAAGCTCTGAAAAAGAGCTGTTTTCGTTTTCTTTGGTTTGAGTGCTCACCTTTATAGTATGCTCAGAGTCGTCAGTTAGCCTTCATGCTGACCTACAGAAAAAGAACGACCAACAACTACTGTCTTTTCATTTGCTCTTTATTCGCTTAGCTCACAGTCAAAAGAATCTTCCTGTCTGCTTTCGTTGACTCTTTAATGTCAATCCTTTAATGTCCAACACATTATTCTACATTAGTGTAGAGATTCGAGATGTGATCAGGACCGATAATAATTCAAGTACGTTCATAACAAAATAATATCTATTAACAGTATTATTACACATCAATACTCTGCCTATGGCAGTCTTCTTTGGATTCTTCAGAATTATATCTCATCCTATATACAACTTTGCTTGGTAGATTTTGTTGCGCATCATCTGAGCCGAATGTGGACATGGAATGTATTTACAATATGAAGGTTAAAATAACTGAAGCATCTAGACTTCATGTCAGAAGCTGATATAGGAAACCATATGAAGGTTAAAATATCTGAAGCATCTAGACTTCACGTTGGAACCTGATAGAGATAAAATTTAAGAATAAATAAATGAAATGGAGTAAAACCATGCAATCAATCCTGGTTCACGTCGCTTAAATTTTATCTCTATCAGGTTCCGACGTGAAGTCTTGATGCTTCGGATATTTTAACCTTCATATTATTTCATATACAAGGTTCTGATATGAAGTCTAGACGCTTCAGTTGTTTTAACCTTCATATTGTAAATACATTTTGTGTTCACATTTTATCTGAGATGCTGTGCAACATAAACTACCAAGTAACGTTGTATATAGAACAAGATATAATTCTAAAGAATCCAAAGAAGACTTATATACCAGAAGAAAGGACGTGGCCATAGGCAGAATGAGTATTGATATGTAATAATACTGTTAATAGATGTTATTTTATTATGAACATACTTGAATTATTATCGGTCCTGATTGCGTCTCAAATCTCTACACTAATGTGTAGAATAATGTGTTGAACAGTAAAAAATTTACATTAAAGAGTCAATGAAAGCAAGCCATTAGCCACATAACATAACTACTTCAACTATAGCACTTTTAGTGCATATATTTATAGATTGTGATCAAGAATCTTGCTGTTCCCCAGGGGTTGTAATAGGTGTAGTCATCACTGTTTTCTGAGGTTTGGTGTTATTGTATCTAAACATTATATTTTCTGAATAGATTGTGATGATCATCAGAGAACTCAATATACCATGTTGTTCAGATTTGTGACTTTCTGCAGCCTTGGAGGAAAAATTTTCTTTTAGTAAATGGGTCAAATAACCTAATGATGAGAGTATATTTGTTGAAACTGATTTGTAACTCTAATGTCACACCTACTTTGTATTCTTTTTGAGGACATGTTACATATGTCTTCTGAATATTTTTATTATAGGTATACTCCTCAATTTGTATCTGTGCTTCAGGAGATTCAAACAAAATATCACAAAGTTAGTGAGTCTCTTTTCCACAGACAATCATGACAGTTATTTTGCTTCTATGTAGTGAATCCTAGTCAGGTAAGTGAAAAGAAAGGATACAAGCTGTTTAGAAACAAAGAATGACGGGTATTTCAGATTGGTTAAGTTAGGTCTTCTCACCATTGTATCAGAGTGTTGGTTCACAGTCCTAGTGCCCATTATTATGTCTCCAGAGAAAGATCATGTTGTACAACTCTTGACAAAATTCATAAAAAGATCATGCTCCACTCTTGACAAAATTCATGTTTGCTCACAGAATTATAAAATATAGCACAACTCACATCATGAAATAATCCATCATATCTAGAAGATAATGATTTCCATGTTAAGTCTTGAGAAAAAAGCTCTATAGCATCAAATGTAGTTCTTTCACCTGTGATTGTCCCCTTTTGGGCAATGCGTTTGAATGGTAGCACACACACACACACACACACACACACACACACACACACACACACACACACACACACACACACAAAGAAAAAAATACCTAACATGTCATTTCAGTGGTACACAACTGGGGAAAGTCTTATTAATTAATTAAAAAAATGCTTTTGGTCCTCTAATGAAACCTTTAGATCCATCTTTAATATTATCAAAGCTCATAATAGAATAACTGAAATGCTAGCTGGAAAGTTGAAACTATAATAATGGAAAAACATTCTTTTTTATGAAATACTGTGGACTTAATCCAAGTATGTGATCCATTTTTTTTTTGTTCATCATCATGTTCATGTGTTTTTAACAAATCTTTTAGCAAACACATTGTAGGTATGGCAATTGAAAAAGATAAACTGATGGGGTCAAAGTGCACAGAAATTTTATTTGGCAATTGCAGCCTTTCATATAAGGAGGATCTCAGCAAACCATCATGACTCAGTGAGACATGCTAAAGGACATTTTGGGAATGATTCTCACCTTATTGGAGGCGGAAATAGCCATCCGATTTTTTTTTTCTTTTAGGATAACTCATTCCACCATTCATCATTCATCATCTTTCAGCACAAGTACCAACCTCACAGAACTGCATATGCAAGTAAACTTCTGCCCTTTATTTGTAGAGTTATTAATGTAATAATCAATTTTTGGACAAAATTGTAACCAGAGACAAAAAGTGATAACCAGCATTAAACATAGACAGTAGTGGACTGGCCAAAGCAGTTTAATACTCACACAAACCAGAAATGCTCTGCACACACGCACGCACGCACACACACACACACGACATATCACTGAAGTTGTCATCCATTAATGCTGAGATATATTGTTGTCATTCGTGTGACCGTTTGAAAGCTGCTTCAAAGTGCTGTGGGCCTTAAATGGTCAAATTACAAGGAATCTTGATGATTCATTAGGATAATGTTTACCCCTATACAACAAAAAGGACTGCCCAAATAATTGAAGACTTTGGCTATGAGCTAATGCCCTGCTATCATATTAGCCAGTCCTTGCTCCACTGAACTTCCACTCAATGTTGCAGATTTTTGCCTGTTAAAATTTTCAGCTGTTGGAAGGCATCTATTGGTTTCCTCCCTCCTAAACCTTCAAACTTGTATCAAGTGGAAATTAAAAAAAACTTGCTGTTAGGTGACAAGATTGATTCCAATGGTGTGTACATTGTTGATAAATTTATATTGTATTTTTTATATGGTGCTGTTTACAGTTTAAAAATGGCATTTTTTTAAAAGAATGTAGAAATTAATGACTTCATGGCTTCCTCTTATTACTTTCTGTATTATAAATATTTAACGGGAATTATCGAGGATAAATTTATTTAAGGTACATTACCTCTCAAATTTTCGATCTAAACACTAGATCTTCATCAGGAGTTCTAGTGTTTAGATCGAAAATTTGAGAGGTAATGTACCTTAAATAAATTTATCCTCGATAATTCCAGTTAAATATTTATAATACAGGAAGAATGTAGTGTTGCCAAGTGCTCTAATTTACCCAGAGTCAGAGACGGATTTAGGGATTTGCCGCCACTACTCCCCTTTAAAATAAAGAATTTGATGGCTACAATTTCATGTAATTCATTCAGATCCCATCCAGGAGCAAAACGAGATGTTAGGGGAAGAATGTAGCCTATCCAAAGCTAAGTACAAATAAAAATAAAAATAATTTAAAGCATAAATGTGGTGAAACTATAAACAAGAATTTTTCTTATAACAATAACAAAATTTCATCTATCATTGACAAAAATTCCTTACTTCTGATTTTCGCCATCAATACTTAAATTAATTAAATATTTGTAATTAATCAGTTGCTTTGGTAGAAGATTCTATCTTCTTTCTTTACCCTTTTTTTTTTAATAGTTTTTAATGTTTTGATACATGGCAGTGCAATTCAGCCCTTGTCCTAGCTCTTACCATTCATTCTATTCATTCTAGGGGAAGATAAGTCAGCTTTGCATGAACATCCTGCAAATGTCCCCCTCTAAAGCCCAAAGCGATCTTCCATTATCTAAGCCAGAAAACTTTTATCGGACTCCAAAGAGCAACGATAACACCCCACTTGTTCCCCCAACACCCATTCATATTTATTTCAGTTCTTAAACACAGCCAATAATCAGTTAAAAATTATCTGGTAGTTTGTATTTCTTTGTGGAGGTAACCTCTGAATCTTAGAGAACAGCTTAGTGATATGTATGTATGTATGTTAAACATAGTCAAACAGATAAACATATGTTTATCTATGGTTTCTCAAGTTAAAGAGAAAGGAGATTACAGTGATTTGGAAACAAAATTTTGTATACAGCAGTTTTCGGACTAAGTGTTAGTTTCCACTTTTATTTTAATTTAAGAATTTTCTTTCATTATTTTTATGGGCTTTTAACAAATTATTAATTTTATTGAGGGCGGTCGTAGTGAGTGATGGGTTTGCCGCCTCGGGGCGCTCCGTGGTAACAATGGCACACACAACAGCAACTAGGGCCTCTGTGAATCTTCGAGAGGTGCCAGCTAGTTCTGTGTGACATTGGCGAAAAGACCCCAACTCACTGGGTTTTGTTCCAGAATCCTTAGGTTGAATGACCAACTGGAACCGTCAGCTGTGGGCTAATCCCCCATACTGATGTACTTACCTGATTAAAAAGACAATATTAAAAATGACTCAAGTGTGGGATATGGTGGACCTACCACACTTGAGAAGGATGGTCCACCACGAAATCGACCTGGACTTTCAAAACGGCATATGAGAAAGAGATCTCGGCTGAGTGAATGTAAGATTGGTGTATGGAATACTAGAGGAATAAATGGAAAGATGAATAAGGTGATTGAAGAAATGAATAAGTACAAATTGGATGTGCTGTGTGCGAGTGAAACTAAAAAGAAAGAAATTGGGATAGAAGAAGAGAATGATATAGTGAGTGTGTGGCCTGAAGTGTTGGATAATGTGAAAGGACAGGCTGGTGTAGGTGTGATTTTAAGTGAAAAGATGAAAAACAACTTGATTCACTATAGTTGCATAAGTGAGAGAATTCTCTGGATTCATTTGAAAGTGAAACTTCAGAGAATTGTAATTGTTGTAGTGTATGCCCCTTGTGACTTGGAACCTTCTGATAAGAAGGAAGATTTCTGGAATGAGCTAAAAGCTGTTTTGAGCCAGTTTGGTGCTAAAGAAAAAGTTATAATAGCAGGGGATTTCAATGCTACAGTAGGTGTGCAGAATGCAGTTTCTGACAATGTTCTGGGTAAGTTTAATGATCCTTGTGTGAATCATAATGGTGAAAGATTAATTGAACTCTGCATTGAGAATGGTTTGTGTATATCTAATACATTTTTCAACCACAAGTATATCCACATATGTACTTGGAAAAATCGTACTCTTGGTCAAAAGAGTGCGATAGATTTTGTTGTCTATGATCAGCATCTGAAACACTTAGTTGTTGACACCTGTGTGATGAGAGGTGCGGATGTTGGTTCTGATCATTACTTGGTAGTGTCACGAGTGAAACTTAATGTTGGTTGGAGGAAGAGGAATAGGAAGAGGCCCAGAATAGAAAGAATAAAGGTTGAAAGGCTCCCTGAAAATCATCAGCATTATTCGGACGTACTCAGAGAATGACTGAAGGAGCTGAAGTCTGGTGAGAGGGATGTAGAAAAGAAGTGGGAATGTTTTAAGAACTGTGTTGTCACTGCTGCTAAAGAGGTCTGTGGCACCACAATAGTGGGTAACAATAGAGGTGATGCTTGGTGGAATAGTGAGATTGAAGAGGCAGTAAAGAGAAAGGAGGAAACCTATTTGGGGAAGCTGCAAGGTAGAGTTTCTGTGGATTAATATTGCTGTAAGAAGCGTGAAGCTGCTAAGCTGGTTCGCCAGAGTAAGGCAAAAGATCGGAAGAAGAAGGTGGAAAGGCATGAACTGGCTTTTTGGAAAGATAGGAAGTCTTTCTGGAAATACATGAGACTCAGGAAAACTAGGGGAACAAAGTTGTAAGTTGTGTGAAGAATAAGATCGAGGAAATGATATGGGAGCCCAGTGAGTTAAGGGAAAGATGGGGTGAATACTTCTGTGAGTTATTAGATCAGGAAAGCAAAGATGATTCTGAGACAGACGCAGATGATGTCATAGTGAGGGATGGAAGTACAGGAGGGATCTCAAGAGAAAAAGTGTGTAAAGCTTTAAAATCTCTTCAGAATGGTGAGGCTCCGGGAGTTGATGGCATAACTCCGAAATGTTGAAAATGGTGGTGACTCTGTAATTGACTGGTTAACTGAAATTTGCCAGTTGTGCTGGGAGTTAGGAATGGTCCCTCGGGATTGGAAGGATGCTATTATTGTTCCCTCGTATAAGGAAAAAGGTGATCAGACTGAATGCAAGAACTATCGTGGTATTAGCCTTCTAAGTGTGCCAGGGAAAGTGTTTGGTAAGGCCATTACTGAAAAAGTTCAAGGTCTTACATCAGAGAAAGTGTGGGATGTTCAGAGTGGTTTTATGCCTGGTAAAGGCTGCACTAACCAGATATTTGCATTATGCATGATGATTGAAAAGTATCTGGTTGTTGGTAAGAATGTTTTTGCTGCCTTCATAGATTTAGAGAAAGCTTACGACCGAGTCAATAGGACACTTTTGTGAAAGGTATTGAATGAATATGGTGTTACTGGGAATCTACTTAATAGTGAAAAAGCCATGTATGCTGGCAGTAGAGCCTGTGTGCGAGTGAATAGTATTTTATCAAAATGGTTTTCTATTGGTGCAGGAGTTAGACAAGGTTGTGTAATGTCACCATGGCTGTTTAATATATTTATGGACGCATGCATGTGTGATCCCAAAATAGATAATAGTGGTTTATGTCTTGGTTATATCCGTGAGTTTAGATTGCTGTATGCTGATGACACTGTCCTGTTGGCAGAGAGCAAAAGTGATTTGCAGATTATGTTGTCTCAGATGTACGAAGTTTGCATGAAATTCAAACTGAGTATAAATAAGAGAAAAACAAAAGTTATGGTGTTTGAGAGAGGAACTGGTAGCACTGAATGTAATGTAAGTATAAATGGCACTGTGATTGACCAGGTGAGTGAGTTTGTGTATTTAGGAAGCATGTTTGACAGAGAGAACAAGTTGGATGGTGAAATCAGTAGGCGAGTGAATTCTTCTTTGAAAGTCATAGCTGCTCTGGGAGGTTTTCACAGGAATGATGGGTTCTCTAGAGAGTCCCGCATGGCTGTGTATGAAACTGTTACTGTTCCTACTCTGATGTATGATAGTGTAACCTGGGTACTACAGAAGAAATATAGAAGTCGTTTGTGTGCTGGAGAAATGCGTTACTTACGAGGGGGGTTGTGGCAAGACGCGATATGATTGTGTGAGAAATGAAGATGTATTGCAGTTGTGTGATGTGAAGCAAAATGTTGTTAGCAAGGTGGAGACCAATATGCTTCGGTGGTTTGGCCATGTTGAAAGAATGAGTGATGAAATGCTTACTAAGAAAATATTTTCAGCCCAAGTGGCAGGAAGGAAAGGCAGAGGAAGGCCAAGGAAGACATGGGTGGATCAGATTCAGGAGTGTCTGCATGAGAAAAAGATTATGAGTATGAAGTATAAAAGATCTTATGTATGGCATGTAATGGATATCAGTGAAGCCCGAGTTGTTTGTCAAGATCGCTGTAAATGGAGAAGTTTGATATGGCAACAGTAAGTAAAAATATCTGGTAGTTTGTATTTCTTTTTGGAGCGAACTTCTGAATCTCAGAGAACAGCTTAGTGATATGTATGTATGTATGTATATTAATTTTTACTGCCACAAAAATTTGCCACCCTAGGCTTGGGCCTAATCGGCCTATTGGGAAATCCGTCTCTTCCCACAGTTCCTTGAGAATCCATTGTCTGCTCTACTCACCTGGGCAGTTTGTGAAAACTCCAGACAAAATGGCAGATCCCATGTAGATAGGACAATAATAAAAATTTTGCAATATTGTATGTGACATTATAATTAGTTACACTTTATCCTTTTTATTAGGCTTGTTGCAATTATTTTGCATCAAAACTATAAATCTTCCAAAAAATTTGAAAAAAATAATCAAGTATGATTGAGAATTCCCACAGGAAGAGAAAGCATGATTCCTGCTAACTGGTTTTCAGCTATGGCAAAACAGTGTTGGAACTCAACCCATCTGAAAAAGGACATTCCAAGGTGCTTATTGAGATGAAGAACCCAGCAACCTAGCTTCATTGAGCTCATACACTGGAAAATATGTATTATTTTTTCCCTGAATGTTCAGTTAAATGAATGGAACTTTTTGCAGATGTGATCATTTATTAATACAAAGTGACTCTGAAAATTTCACCTTGATAATGAAAAAAATTTGATCAGTGAGAGCCTTTACCGAAATTCTGCTGTGAATATGAAGATTCAAACAACTTCAAGAAACCTTTGAATCCTTTACTATAGAACTGTATATCTGTTTTCCTCCAACATGTACTGATGTTTTAAGAGAGAAATATTGTTATGCAACAAGAGAACCCATTGATCCATTAACTATACAGAGAGTTTCTGTTTCTGTAATTATAAGTATAGTGTCAAGGTTTATGAAGTCATCAGCTGTAAGTGGAATTGAAAATGTTTTTTTTTGCATGATATTCACTGAGTACAAGTTTCAGAGATCTAAGGATGATCTAGTTATAGGATCAAAACTATGCCAGTATTTGGCAGTAGACTATTTAACAGAAGCAGGGGAACAATCGGGTTTTTTTTTTTTTTTTTAATCTGTATGTGCATACTATATGATATGCTAAAGAACTTCTGTTTGCAAGATGATGTTTTGCAGCATGATGAAAGTTGCAGATGTTTGTCTCAGATCCCACAGTAAATTCAAGACTGTAGACTTTTTTATGGTCCTCTTTAACTTTTCAGAAAGAAATGCCATAGGTGTTGAGTTTGCTTCATATAAAGTGGACATAGTGATAATGTGCTAAATTGTGATAGAGTTGACACATCTGGGAAGTTAATTGGTGTCATTCATGATCACAGTGGAAACCCAAATTACACAACTGTTTGTGAAAGTTGCAGCACCATGAAGGACTGCAGGTATTAGCTTGAAACTTACAGGATATGTACAACAGGTGAGACATGCAAATGATTAAAATGTCAGTAAAAATGCACATGCAGTTTCAAGGCAGCCCCCTCTGAACTGTCCAGTCTTTGGTATAAAGAGATTGCAATCCCAAACAAGATGTTGCAATCAGTGAAGAGTCAACACTGAGTCGAAAGGGTGTTTCTTGTGTCTCACTATGCCCTGTTGACAAAGAAAGATTGTTAGGATGAGAGAAGCTGGAATTTCTTGCCACAAAATTGCCACTTATATGGGACGAAATACCAGTACAGTGATGCAAACAGGGTATCAGTAGACAGATGAGGCTCAGACACCCAGAAATCCTGGAAATCAACTGCAAAATCGCAAAAGTGCATGCGATGACAGACACCTCTACCTCATGGCAGTGACCGATCACACAGCAACATCCATGGTGTTAGCACAGCAGTGGAGCACTGTCACAGGTCAGGCTTTATCCTCCAGCACAGTTCAACGTTCTGTGCTTAACAGAGGACTGGTCGCTTGTATCCCATTGCTGCACATTCCTTTTACCATCAACAACAGATGCCCCAGGCTGCAATGAGGTCTTGAACACAGACACACACGAATGAATGATGATTTTCGTGCTAAAATGCCAAACTCATAACTAGAAATGACTGTCTAAGCATGATGCTAACTCACTAGATACTAGATAAAAGATTATATTTATTTGCGTTTTAAAAACTACACACACATAATTTAAAAAACGAACAAAGCAAGATCTTTCGGAAGCACTATACCTCCATCCTCAGGCCTAGCGCGCAGAAATGGAAGTGTCCCAAGTATAAATACATTCACAAGCAATACCATCATGCCCCTAGTTGAGGATAGTACGTTGCCAACTGAAAGAAACATTATAAAGAAAACAAAATAGTAATGTCATAGTTATGAGTTATTTATGGGGTGCATCCGAATCGTCAGGAAAGCAGTTCTTGAGTAGAAAACTCCAGGGTGAAGGCACAGATAACGGCAACTCGTCGTTGCAACAGGAAGTCAAGAAGCGTTGAATGCACAAGCTTTCTGTAAATAACAGAGAAAATTTATCAGATGCGACAGCTAGCATGGAAGAATTATTCCACTCAGGATAAAATTCTCCCTCAGCAACAGTCCTAGCCAAAACAGTCGAAGAGTGTCCTGAACAAATATCATACTTATGTTCGGAGAGTCTGACTTTCAATGTCCTCAAAGTAGAGCCAATGTAGATCTTCTCATTCCCGTTGAGTGAGCAGTCAGAGGAACGAAGTATACACCATGCCTGCTAAGAGTATCAACAGGATCTCAATCACAGCGAATAAGAGAAAAAACATTAGAAGTACAAATACCAAAATCTGAGTCAAAACGTCTACAGAAGTTTTTCAACACATGTATTATCTGAGGGAGAAAGTTAATGGCGCCAACAAAACAACGATTTGTTTGGGCACGTTGCAGAGTGGTAGAACTTTGTCTATAAAAATCTCGCACAAGAGTGAAGATAACGTTTGGCGAATAACCAAAAGAAACTGCAATATTTATAATTTTAGAAAGTTCAATCTGCTGTAAGTGCCCAGATGAGGAGTGGGTAAAAGAACTCTTAACTGAAAACCAGAAGATTCCAAGGGTGAGCGGAATCATATGGAATTATGGAAGGACAAAAGGTAGGTTTACGGGAAAACAGAAAACTGTAAAGTATTAGAACCGTTTTTTCGGGAAAGCAAGAAGTCAAGAAATGGGATGGATCCTCCAGTTCAACAGTAAATTTAATAGAAACAAATTAAGAAGACAGGAAATTGGTAAATGAATGAAGTTGAGTCAGAGAATAAGGCCAAAAAATAAGGATGTCATCCACATAATGAACATATAAAGAAGGTTTTAATGGGTAATTTGAAAGGACAAGTTCTTCCAACTCCTGCATTAAGAATTCGGCAAGGATAGGGAAAAAGTGGGGATCCCATTGGAGTCCCCTCTAATTGTTGGTAGATGACACCATTAAAACGGATATAAGTTCTGGAGGCTATTAGCCTTAAGGCTGACATAATAGTCTCCACCTTAACAGAAGAAAGATCAGAATTAAAGGAGAGTGTCTTCACAATGATAGAATGTATGACGGTAAGGGGAACACTGGGGAACAAGGATATGACATCCAAAGAAGCCATAAGGAAGGAACCATTAGGTTTAAACAATTTAATCCTTTCTAAGGCCTAACAGGAACTACGAATAGAGTATCGAGAAGATTGAAGAAAAGGAGCTAAAAAATTAGCTAAAGCCTTTTCTAAAAGATGAATAGGGTTAGCGAAACTGGAAACCAGGATACGAAGGGTATGACCAGGCTTATGTAATTTAATTTTTCCAAAAGCCTCAGGGACTCTAGGTCCAGGTGGAAGATGTAGATTCTGCTTAATGGGTGAAGGTAAATTACTATGGTTTTTTAGTCTGCTAAGTGCAGTAGTAGTAGCTGGAACAGGATCGCTGGAAATAACCCTATTTGGGATATTACCAATAGCTTCTTGCATTTTTGATAAATATACATCAGAATCCAATATAACCATTTGTTGAGATTTATCGGCTGATAGGATTGACACATGAGGGTTTTTTTCTCAAAGCCAAGAGCTCAGACCTTTCATTCTGTAAACGTTTTTGTGAAGGACTGACAGATTTGGAGCGAGACAAATAAATGGCCCTAGCAACAGAGTGTCATGCAAAATCCTGATGTTCCATCGGGAAGGTACGAATAATACCTTCAGCTTGAGCAATAGTACCCAGAAGCGGAGGAGTTGAACATGGGAAGGCGTATTTAAAACCGTGGTTCAAAGCGTTCACCTGGATTGTTAACAGGGCAGTAGAGCTAATATTAACAAAGCTTGGTTGAACAGGACGTGTAGCTGGTTGTGCTCTTAGCTCTTGGTTGTAGTATTCACCAGCTGACACCAAAGTACTTAATTTATGAATGTGAGAGTTCTGGATACGTTGAACGTGAGTACAGATCATACTCATAAACAAAACCAATGACTTACTGAACAGCTGGCTGTCAGCTCTACATGCAAAAATACCATAAGCCAAGTATGCTCTGCGATTCAAATAATCCAGTTAGCCACGTTTGTTCCGAATTTCCACAGACAGTCATTTAACTTCAGCATGAGCCAAAACACCAGAGTCCTGATGCGAAAGAGGCATACAATTAATGCGTAGGTATTTAGGAATCACCTGTAAGTATTTACAATTTAGCAGGAAGGACAGGTGAGACTCCTCTTTACATGTGTGTAGTTTTTAAAATGTAAATAAATATAATCTTTTATCTAGTATCTAGTGAGTTAGCATCATGCTTAGACAGTTATTTCTAGTTTTGAGTTTGACAGACACACATTGATATGCTGATTGGCAACAGGCCGTGTTTTCTGATGAGTCACTTTTCAACTTGATGCACTATGATGGTCACATACATATTCGAAGACATCGTGGTGATTGGCACTTTGCAACGTTATACCGGCCCAATGCCAAGCATCTGGGTTTGGGGTGCCATTGGGTTCAATTCATGATCTTGTGTGATATGATTTGAAGGAACTCTCAACAATCAGAAAATACATCAGGGATGTTTTAGAGGCAGAAGTGATACTCTTCCTTCAGAGTTGTCCTGGTGCTACATTACAGCAGGGCAACCTTCGGCCGACCACATGTGGCCCAGAATGTCCAAGACATCTTCCATGCACAGCAGATACCGCTTCTTCCCTGGCCTGCATGTTCACCAAATATGTCCCCGATTGAACATGTCTGGGACATGGTAACTAAGCGACTGGCTCATTAAGTGCCTCTGCCAGTCACCACAAATGAATTCTGCCTGGTCTCAATAGAAGCCTGGCAGGCTATTCCCCAAGATGATATCAAAAACCTCTTCCATTCAATGCCATGCGGTATAGAGGCTGTTATTGTTGCTCTAGGTGGTTTCACGTGATATTGAGTTTTGAAGCGAAAAAATCTTGCATAGCTTTACAAATGTAATCCGTTTTCTACTGTAACATGAGGAATCTGTGATATAAATTTCATTTGAATAGTGTGATTCTTTCTTGGTGTTGCAATTTTCACAAACAATAGTGTACAAACACCTGGCACAGCTGATTTTTGATATTGTTGTTTTGCCACACCGCAATGCAACTTGCGAAAGAATTTTCAGCACAGTGGAAAATATCTGAATGAATTCAGGATGAATGGAATCTTCACAGCTTGGAAGCTCTGATTTTTTAGCCTCTGTAGAAACTCCTTGCTATCAGTGGCAGTCTACAGAAGATGTACTTAAAAAAAGCTAAGAAGGCGAAATATTTCTCATTAAAAGAAATATAAAAAACTGTATAATGACCAAAATTGTTTAAGAACATCACTATTTCTTCATTGAAACTTTTTGAGCAATTTGTTCTTCCATAAGTCATGTGCATTGATATAAATTTATACTGATACTAACTCCAGGGCATTTTTTATTTTTATTTTGAACTACTGTTTTTATTTGAGTTGTGAAGTTAAAGTTTCTGACAAAGCTTAACTGGAGGTAAGCAACTTTATTATTTCACATTTGTGTAAATTAGTAATATGTTGGAAATTTTTCTGATTGCACACCAACTGTGTGGTGTTCTTGACAGATCTTATCAAATGTTAGCAACTCCAAGAATGTTTGATTATGTGTGCACTTTTACAAAACTTTTGTTGAAAAAGGTGAGTTTGAAATATATTTACTAAACTTAATTTTTACAAAATTGAGCAGATGAAAAAAACAGCTACAAATAGAATATTCTATTATTATCATATACATCACTACTGTAACACAGGTAAGAGTGAAAACTTCTCATTCGAAAATCTCATTGACAGAAGTATATGAATCAGTTTTATTAATCACTTTATTTGTCTTTATCCAAATATGTCTTTTAAAGAAAAATTGAATTACAGAAGTGTCAGTTGAGAAGGGTTGTAGTATGCATAAAAATGCAAAGCAATAGTTATTATATTATATAAAATATTCAATTTATCCCTTATTGAAGACAGATATCAACATTAATAATAGCAAAAATACAGGATTAGATTACAGTTTGGCAAAAGGGGCAAGTTTGAAATTTTTTTTTCTATATTTAAGTGAGTTTTTTGAAGTCCAGTCTTACTGAGACTAAGCTCACAGCCACCTGACTTCTCATTGCTGTGCTACAGGTAAGAATCAGAAAATGTTAATATATTCCAGAATGAAAGATTTGATACAGGTTTGTGCTTTGTTCTGGTCATAAAATTTATGGTGCAAATTTATGGTGCTAAAAGGTAAAATTATTTTGGGATAGGAATAAATGAATCATTTGAAAACTATATCAATTCAACAGCATGAATGTGATAAAACATGAATAATTAACAGAATGGAAAACAGGAACATTGATGAGACCAGATTTTTTTAATGAAATAGAAATGAGCTAATGTATAGGTCTAATAGAAGTAAATTTAAGAAGGTTAGATTATTTTTATCTAAATTAGTTTTTTGAGAAGTAACTAATTTGAGAAACAACTTAGATATCCTTTACTGTCAGATGCTTCATTGTTATCATGTAGGTAAATTTGGGAGTATGATTCTACTGTTCAGCCTGATGGGGAAAAAAGAGCAAGAGGGCAAAAACCAGACATGCGATTCTAACAATATGAAAATGATAAGTGTGCTGGTTATGTATATAGAACTCATCAGAAATAAGGAAAACATACAGAAAATAATCAATATATGCTGGCACTAGCTGTCACAACCTGTATAGAGTATGCTGCACTAGTAAACTATAAAACAAATTTCTATAGAATTTTGTGTAAATATATGTTATTCAACAGAAGAAACAAAAATCCCAAATTTTGTATGATCAAGTAAGATCAAAATAAATACAAAATAAATATTAGACAACATGAAACATATTTGAAAAATTCCTGTAATTTAGCACAACCCTTTTACATTGACTATAAAGAAATGCAGCCCTGAGATTTTTTGTGACACAATAAAAAAATCAGGTTTCAAAAAGTAGAAAAATTGATTTTTAGAAAGACACTTTTTAAATAGCTTGTCAAGATTTTACCTCAGACAGAGTGAATTGGGACTGAAGTGTTCCTAGTTCTTACTTAACCAAAGACAAATAGTTATACAATTTGGATAATTAAGGTGCCCCATACAAAGATCAAAAGTTTGCTTTGAATTTTGCATTACAGTACATGAAGAAAACAATTTTAATTTCAAATTTTTGCTGTATAATAAAACTTTATTAATATTTACATATTTTTTCACCTTTACACAGACATCAGATATAGGATTGACTGAACAAGTTGGGGAGAGCCCTACAAAGTTTGAGATCTGGTTTAGGAAACGCAAAATTCAAGATGTGTATACTCTTCAAGCTCCCTCTGCAGAAATAAAGCAAGCATGGGTGCAAGATATATCCAAACTTCTGTGGAAGCAAGCTTTACGTAACAGAGGTCAGTTACAAATTTAATATTCATGCAGATACAAAGACCAAGAGTTTACTATCATCCTGTCACAATAAATCACCTGTCAGTGTTGCTTAACATATTTGTTTGAACAGTCTCAGATATTCCAGTAATGCCTGACAGTGCCATAACCAAATTAATACATTTTGTAGGTTTCACCAGTGCTGCATAATTATTAGCTCATTTATCATAATTACTAAAAATATTGCATTATGTTTTGTTGTGATCATTCTTATATATGCATCACCACAAAAAAATATTGATTCAGTAGACAGTTGCACTCATGAGCCAAGTGTATTGATTTGAATTATAGTACCCTTACTAAAGACAGATTTTCAAACTGCACACAATTAAAATTGTTAGCCTTTATCCATGTTTTTTATTTATGAGAAGGCACATGCTAAACCTGGTAAACTTTCCAACTGCAGTTTCATTAAAAAACTTGCAGGGCATGGAAAACAAGGTGAACTTCACAAAACCTCTCTGAATCATATGGCTATACACAAGTTATTTATCAAAGCACAGGAATATAAAACTTAAAAATACAAAACCTGTTTTCCATCTTACATGTTGTCTTGAAAATTAATTGAAAAAAATATTATATTGTTATTTTCTGAGAAAATTAGGTAGTGTCTAAATATGTATGCATGATGATTGTGGGGATATATCATTCATTCACAAGACCTTTCCACTGGTGAATGATTAACTGCATATATTGTATTTTCACATTGTTATTATATAATGACAATAGAAGTTTTTTTTTCTCTGATCCCATGGGCATCTGTGATGTTAAAAGAAGTCTCCTAGCTTCCAAGAAGAGATAATTAATCATTGTACAGGCATACCCATTCAAGCATCATAGCAAATGAAGCTATCTTCAGTTTTTATCATAAAGTCATAATTTTGAAAGGTGTCTCAACAGAAAGACTACATATTGAAGTACTCAAACTTTTTACACCGTACTTGGTCTTGGCCTATCATACAGTTTAACACATTCTGTTTCCCAAACTATGTTCTATTTACCTTTCCTTCTAAAGGCAATTCATGTTAAATCTCCTGAAACATAACATCAAGTACTATGTAACATCTTAGATCTGTTTGCTCAAAGTCAGCCTTCTAACTAAATATACATACTTTCTTTATATAAATACTATTCTTATTCCATGTCAAAATTCTGTGCAAATATTATGCACAGTACAGTTGACGTAGTATAGTTATCAATGATATATCCTTTTTCTTAGGATTAAAATATTTTCTGTAGTTCACATAACTAAACTTCCATTCAAAATGCATGGCTCTTGCAACAGCTTGAGTTGATATTGTATCTTCATCTTAAAAAACTATTTTAAAATGCAGTCTTGGAAGCAATTCCACTTCACAGTTGACTACTACTCATGTAAACTCTTAACTCATCCAGGAACATAATATTTTAAACACAAATGTTGAGTATATTAAAACCAAAATAGAGGTTCAGAGTTTAATGTGGAATAACTGGGCTGCCATGTGAAACAGCAAGCTGTAAAGTTTTTATTTTTTTGTTGTTGTTTTGTTTCCTGAACAAAACATAACTGTGTAGACTGAAAATCAATTCTTGGACTACAAAGTGTAGTCATGCTTCTAAAATATGATTTTTGTTCCCAAATATTTAGGTACTTAATTTCAAATTAGTAGTCATTTAATTATTCATAAGGCAACAAGTTACACCTTAGGGGATCTTTAAAAAAAGGGGGTGCAGTTAGTTTTGCATACATGATTTCCTTATTTCCACTTGGCAGTTCAAAGTAAAGATAATTTTAAGAGTTGTAAATTCTGCAACATAGTAAGTTTCACCATATTAACAGGTAAGTTACCTTATGTGTAAGGTAAAATATACCACTGCCATGCTAACATGTTGCAACATAATGAAGTCTGTTTCTGTAGAACCTGAGTACCAACCCAATTATAATCCTCTCAAGTAAAGGTAGGTGATTGCATTGTAACCTCTATTCATTTTTATGCTTACAGTAAAACACTTAGTATTGAAGAAAAGAAGTATTATGTTATTGTATATTTTTTACAGTTTCTTATAGAGATTTTTTCTAGAATTTAAAATTCCAAGCAATTAACCTCTTACCTGCCAATGTTCCCATATGGGAACACGAACTTTTCAATTAAAATAAAAAAAAAGAATCGGAAGGAAGCATTCAGTAATGAAATTTCTCTTTACATTGGTCAGTATCCTTTATATTTTTAGCTATTTTTATTTTGCCCTCCACTCAAAAAATAAAAATATGAAAATTTCCAAAAACTGCTGTTTTTCTTATTTTTATATCTGTTATGAACACTTTATAATTTTAATCCATAAAAAAATATTAAATTTCTTTTATATCCACTGAAGATATGCAGAAGGGTTGAGTTTATGTCATGATCACATAAATGTTTACAGTTCTTAATTCATTAGTGAGAACTAATGTCATTTTTTTTATGTTCCCAAATGGGAACATTGGCAGGTGGTGTGAAGCATTTTTCTTCAAAAAGTTCAAATTACTTTCTAAACCTTTCAAAAACTACACACAGTGACATGTTTATGCTTGAGAGTGTCTGTGATTGATGCAAAGTCCCTTTTAGCTCTTTCCCCAAAGCCCTTGTAACTGAACTTTGACACTTAGTAATGGGTAACTCCATAAAATCTGTGATGATTGGCAGGATGGTTATATGTATAAGCACCAGTACTGGCAATGCCATTGTTACAGTTACATCAAATTAATCTAGAAATAACATTTTTACGGATCTTATAGAGGTTATTCAAAAACGTTGGTGGTCAAAATTTCATACTAAAGCCTAGTTCATCATCAGGACTATCTCACTGGAGTAGTTGCTGCCACTCAGTCAAAAGTGTCCAACCGCAATTATTATTAATTGTGGTACTTCTTCTTCTCACTATTTCCCTTCTCCTAGTTTCCTCTTTACTAAGTTTGATTAGTGGGCGATTATTCTTACTGAGTCCCAATTTATGGAGTGTTCACTTGCTTGTATATGTCTGTCTAGCCCTGTTTTGTTTTTAGCATTAGTAGCAAAACAGGGCTAGACAGACATATAGAAGCAAGTGGACACTCCATAAATTGGGACTCAGTAAGAATAATCGCCCACCAATCAAACTTAGTAAAGAGGAAACTAGAAGAAGGGATGGAAATAGTGAGAAGAAGAAGTACAACAATTAACGATAATTGCGGTTGGACACTTCCGACTGAGTGGCAGCAACTACTCCAGTGACGTAGTCCTGATGATGAACTAGGCTTTAGTTCGAAAATTTGACCACCAACTTTTTTGAATAATAACCTCTATAAAACCCTTAAAAAAGTTATTTCCACAGTAAACTATTAATAGAGGTGCCATAAATTCATTTAGAACTTAAATTACTTTTCACATGAATCCATTAGAATAGTCAAACTATTTTCAAGGGCCAAGAAATACAAGATTGACATTCTATAACATTACCTTATTCAGAGATATAGTGAAGATATGGAAAGTGTTGGTCTTTATTGTCTTCTCGGTAGCTATCGTCGAAAACTATACAGCAGAAAGTGATGGTGGAATTGGTTCACTAACGCACCGAGCATGACCTTGGTGGCAAGCAGGATCTTGCGTTGTGAACTTCATAAAAAATGCGCTTTCACATTTGGACTTCAGAGGAAGTAAAAAAGTCACTATGAATCTTCACCAAAAAGAACTCCTGTCAACTCACCCTGCACCCACAGGTCCCACTCCACATGCTACTCGAACATTTCACACCCACTATCTAGCACCCGCTTTACAAGGGTGCTTTGTAATTTGATAGAAAAATACCAGAAGCAAATGTTTTGAGTGCAAAATGAGACTAAAACAGCATTGTGTCCCAGCTTACCATGGGCACTTAACTATGGTATAGTAAGGAACAAAATAAATAAAATTCATTATTTCAAATACATTGTATAAACTAAAGTATTCTGACACCTCTATGTATGCAAATAAACGTGCATTTGCAGTACCAGACAGCGTAGCATTGAGAGATGTTTGGGGGGGGGGGGAATTACAAATTTTGGGGGCTGAAACTTGTAGACTCATTATATACATACAATCACAATTTTGTTATTTATATATACATTAATATATATAAAATTTTTAAATAGAGTATAAAAATTTTCTTATGCTCATATCGCAAATGCAAATTCCAAGAAATCTACACATACAAGTGAATAAAAATGTGAAAATGGTATACCTTTGCTTTCATTTAGTAACGCACCACAAATTTCACCATGGGGTGGTGTAAAAAATTGAGGATGCTAGTAAGATAATGCTGTGCTGGAGAAAATCCCCCTGCTCCCAACATTATGAGTGGTAAAAATATCCTTGCCTTACTACAAGCGTGTTTCTGATTATTAAGGAATCATTTCAGTGTTACCTGAAAACGTATGGTGTAAACCATTCCCCTGCCATTTGGTTTCAGCCCCTTTAGATTATTTAGATTAGCACATAGTATTATACAGTAAAAAACAAACTCACTAATCGTTTGGATGCCAGTTTGAGGTGCCTCGATTTTTTTTTTTTTTTTAACAGAGCGTAAAACACCCATCGCCAGAAAATAAAAAAACAACAACCTTTTTGTGGAAATAATTTCTAATAATTGGCTATTGTTAAAAATTAGGTATCAAATATTTCGTTGTATGTGGAAGAACTAACGTCATGTTTGCTACACTGAGGCTTAACCGTATGCATGGAATGTCAGCATAGAAGACTGAAATAAAGCTGAATGCCAGCTTGCAAAATATGATGATGTATTTCAGTGCAAACATCTCTACTCTGTGGAAGTAGGTTTTTATCGCGGAAGTAGTCCGAGTTGTCGGTGCTTAAAAAAAGCCCCTTCAGCGAGGACTGTTTAATGTTTTATTGAAGGATGATATAAATTTCAAATTGAAGTCCATGTGGATGGGGGTTTTTTTCTTTATTATTATAATATTTTTCCTCATTTTCTTAATTTTTTTAAATTAATTTTTCCAAATATTCAGGTATAAATGAAAATGATTATACTAAATATAAAGAGAGATCTCCCAAAAACCAAGGGGCGGGGGCGTTCATGGATTTTGGGGGGCTAAGCACCCCGAAAAGATGCCTGAATACATCACTGGTACCAGACACACACACGTGCACACAGGGTGTGTTGGGAGCTGTATGTAAATGGGAGTGTTAGCACATGTCAGACTTCACTGAAAGCAACTATGCTGCATGGAGCTGAACTGATGGACTTTGAAAGAGGGCAAGGAGGTTGGCTGCCTTCTGAGTAAGAAATCATTGCATAGCATTTTCTCTCTCCTGGGATTACCCAAATCCACTGTCGTTGATGTTCTTTATCAATGGAAAGCAGATGGTGCCACTAGACTGAAGCCGTACTCTTACAGGTCACACAAACTGAGTAGTAATGCCATGTGGAACATGTCTCAGAATGTGAAGGCATGTACATCCTTGGCCACAGGCCCACCCAGTGATGTTGAATATGCCGTATGGAACTTCTATTTGCACCAGAACAAACCATCAGTATCATATGACAAAGGTTACCATGCTAGGTCAGCTACACACAAGACCTACATCACTCCAGGTAATGCCAGACTGTGACTGCAGTGGTGCCTTGCTCACCATTCATGGACAAAAGAAAAGTGAAGGTCATATGGATAAATGACTCGCACTACTCACTCTTTTGTTTGGATAGTCTTGGGTGTGGCATTTGCCGAGGAACGCTATCAGGTGGACTGCATTGGCGCTACACACAAGTTTGGAGGAGGCTCTGGGATGTTGTGGGGATGTTTCTGCCAGCAAGGACTGAAACTTTAGTTATGGTGATGTTCAACCTAATGGTTGCCAGTTACCAAGATATTCTGATCAATGCTGCACTACCTCTGCTGTGGCAGTACTTCAGTACAAGTCCCTGTCTGTTTTAGGTAATCTGGGTACCTTTCCACTCTGCAACACCTGCCCAAGCTGGGCTTGTGAAGTAGGGACAGGTGTTAGAGCAGTTTGTGAAGTAGAAACAGGACGTTTAGGAGGTGTTGGATAGGCTGACCTAAAGTCCCTATCTAAATCCCATAGAACATATGTGGGACAATCAGGAATGCTGAATCCGATCTC